>OW121850.1:39114341-44114341 GCA_933228895.1 Platycnemis pennipes
TTTGTGTCTCGCACTGCGATTTTCCCGTGAACATATATATGTATATATATATATATATATATATATATATATATATATATATATATATATATATATATATATACATATATTCCGGAATATATATATACATATATTATATATATATATACATATATTCCGGAATATATATATATATATATTCCGGATCGAGAATGGCGCCATGAGCGTCGAAACGTCTCCCAGTTTACTTTGTGAGTGTCTCTTTTTTTTTGTGTATCTATGTTTTTTGTTAAGTGTCCTCTTGTGCGAACTATTGTGTATCCGCCTAGTGCGTCCTCTTTGTGAACACACACATATATATACATATATATATATATGTGTGTGTTCACAAACACATATATATATATATATATATATATATATGTTAACACACATATATATATATATATATGTGTGTGTTCACAAAGAGGACGCACTAGGCGGATACACAATAGTTCGCACAAGAGGACACTTAACAAAAAACATAGATACACAAAAAAAAAAGAGACACTCACAAAGTAAACTGGGAGACGTTTCGACGCTCATGGCGCCATTCTCGATCCGGAGAGAGTCTGGCGCCATGAGCGTCGAAACGTCTCCCAGTTTACTTTGTGAGTGTCTCTTTTTTTTTGTGTATCTATGTTTTTTGTTAAGTGTCCTCTTGTGCGAACTATTATATATATATATATATATATATATATATATATATGGTATAATGAGCCCGGTATAATGAGTACGGCTTATTGCGAGAATAGCGTTATAGCGAGTGATTGTCTTTGTACCGCCAAAAGGCCTATGTTTTACATGTAAAATAAAGCGGATATAGCGAGGGCAAAAAGTTCCTTCCACGGTATACGCTTGGTATTACGACAGATATCTCTCGAGGGCGATGCACCGCCTAGCAAAAATAAACTATTGTGCTTTGTATTATCTGCTAATTAAACTAAAAATACAAGATGTGTGCCATATCTACAACACCTAAAGCCAGTTATGTCCAAACATTTGCGATTTACGGCCTTCAGTACACTCTGCACGCTCCCATTTTGCGTTCTACTTTTGTTAGGCCCAGTCATCAGTGGGAGGGGAGTGGGCGGACGACAAGCAAGATGAGAGGGAGTTTGGTCTAGGCATGGGCAATATCGTAAGGTGGCGATAACGATAACATATCGTGATGATAAATATCGTCTTATCGTGCCCTGCTATTTTATCGGGGCACGATAGATATCGGGGTATGATAAATATCGCGATAAATATCACAAGAAACATCACGATAAATATCGTTATAAAATATCATGATATCGCGACCCGATAAAATATCACGATATGGCGCCCCGATAAAATATCACGACATATTATCACGATAAATATCGTGACATTGTGCTCGTTCAAATGTAGTGTAATCGCGCCCGATGAATTATCGTGATATTGCGCCGGTTAATCGTGTCGGAAAAAGACGGTCGTTGAGTTGGCCTTCGCTTAAGGTGGAGCAAGTACGTTTGAAAACTTACTATTCTGCTATCTGCTAATTCAAATTCTCAGAAGTTCTGTCACACTCTCTCTTTCAATTTCAGTGGTCTGATAGTTGACGTACTTGCATGAACAGATAGGTGACGTACTAGCTCCAGCTTAAGCGAAGGTCAACCCAACGGCTGTCTCTTTCCATCACAGTTAACCGGCGCAATATCACGATAATTCATCGGGCGCGATTACGCGATATTTGAACAAGCACAATATCACGTTCTTTTATCGTGATATTTTATCGGGGCGCGATATCATGATATTTTATTGGGACGTGATATCATGGTATTTGATCGTGATATTTATCGTGATCGCGATTTTTATCGTGTATACTTTCATGAAATATGTTGATATTCTACCGGATTGTGCCTGAAATGACTTTTTTGCTGTTTACCTTCGTCAAATATCACGGAAGCAAAAGAAAAACTGTAAATACGAACGATTATGAGAATTTGGTGGGTTTTTTCAACACCTTCGGATATAACGAGCGCTCGATTTAGCGAGTGATTTCCGAGGGATTATGAGCAATCGTTATACCGGGATTACACTGTATATAATATATATATGGAATTTTCCTATGCAAGTGAGTAAACGTTGAATATTTTCGTTGTTCTGCTTTCCCCGCTTTCTGGCGATCGCAGGTAACAGCTTCCAAGTTTTGGGACCTAAAGCAGCAGGGGTCAGGTCTTTCCCTCAGAATCCACCAAACCAAAGTTGGCTACCTTGACCCTTTGTCGCATTAGCACCCCCTCCTTGTGGCAAGGATCTGAAGTCATGATTGTTTATTCAATTACTTTGCGAAATAAATAAAAGCAGATCTCTGAAAAAATATTAAATCTGAATCAAACTCATTCTGTTTTGCTGAGTATATGCAATTTTTAAGCAAAATTTTATCATCAATATTAATGGATATCTTGATTTCAAGATATCAATGTTTATTAATGCATACCTTAAGGAACTTAATTTTCAAAAAGCATTTTGAGAGACGAACGAGAATGAGAAACTCCACAGGAATGGTGGTACCAATTTTCCCAAACATAACACAGAAGTCATAGCTGTGTTGGATAATTTGCTTTTCTGAGAAAGAAATACTCATCTCAACTGATGCATTTCAAGGCAAGAGAAGGATAGTAAATGTAGTTTGTTGGGGGAAAACTCAGAATTAAAAAAGGGTAGTTCCAGGAGCACACATTTTTGCATAGCAAATTGGAAGAGGTGAAAGAGTTCTGTTACCTTGGAAGCTAAGCAAGAAAGAAATAGTCAGCAGAATAGCCCAGGCAAAGAGCGCATTCTATCAAAAGAATAATCTACTTACCGCTGGAAATACAAGCATAAAAGTAAGGAAAAAATTCATAAGAATGTACATCTGGAGCGTGTTTCTTTATGGCAGTGAGGCATGGACAATGACAGCAGCGGAAAAAAAAAGGGTGGAAGCATTCAAAATGTGGTATATAGAAGAATGATAAAGATTAAATGGATCGACCGAGTAAGTAACGAGGAAGTGCTAAGAAGAGTAGGAGAAAAGAATGCTCACAACTCTAAAAAGAAGAAGGGACAACTTAATCGGCCATATCTTGAGTCACGATGTCCTGATGAAGACAATCATTGAAGGACAAGTAAACAGGAAGAATGGTAAAGGAAGGCCTCGTGTGAGATATATGGAGCAAGTGATGAAGGATGTGAAAGAGAAGAAATACGTAAATATGAAGAGATTAGAAGATAGAAGAACTCAGTGGAGAGCTGTGTCAAACCAATCTGAGGATTGATGACTGATGATGATGAAATAGTTTATCCTTTAAATCCATTAATACTGATGGTAGTTTCATTTATAAATTTCCAAATGCCCAGTAAAACATGAGGAATTCATTTAAAAGTCTACATTTTGAGAGCAAGCAATAAATTAACATGTAGTAAAACCAATACATAAAAAAATAAGTAGACCGTGAACTCATGCCGCTGGATAGGTTGCGAAACCTCGAAGGGTTGAGCTTACCTGTCACCAAATTCTGAGGTAATGGCGAGGTCCCCGCAGGGTTGGGTCACAAAATGTAGGAGCTGTGGGCAAGTGTATACCTGCTAGAACTTTCTTGATGGATGCCGTATGAAAATGGTCAGTATAGAGAGGAAGGAAGTCTCTTGGTACTCAGATATGTAGACATGTATGGGAGCAAATTTGGCAGTCTCAAAAGGGTTAAACATTCTCTTAAGCAATTTGTTTTTTTGCTGCAGTTGTCATGCATTTCTCTCACAGTGAAGTTTGGTGCCACGGTGTTCCACAACAAGCTGTAGAGAAACATTATTTCATTGAATCAGGCTTTTGTGTCAGTTTTAGCTTCATTTAAATCCATGTATTGATATGTTATGTCCCCAACCAACTTTACAAGCTATCCGAGTCAAGTCATCCACCAAAATGGGCATGACAATCCGCCTCTGAGTATGTACAAACTTCACTACTTCACGTAGTGAATTATGGAATTACCAGTATAATTAGTAACATTATGGAATTGGCTTGATTTTGGACCACTGAATGACTTTTTGGTGCATGTTGCTTCCTCTATTTCACCAATTACAGATTTCTTTTTCTGCCTATTAGCCTCAAATACACAGAATTTTCTTCTTATATCTCAGTTAAAGTTTGGCATGATAATGAAAATAAACTTGAAATTTGCATCATAAGTCTGCTTTCTTTTGACAATGCACCCTTTGTATTCATAAGATACAAATGTTATGGTCGTATTTTAACATTATCTGTTATTTTTTCAGGGTTAAATACGCAATTCATTGATCAACCATGAATTCACCACTTATCCTTAAATCTAAAAGCACTGAAAGTGAAACTGCAGACAAATTTCAGCATTTTTTCGTTTTAGTTTAAGTTTGATACATTTGGTGTTACGACAATGTCAAGCTGCCCAAAAACTATAACATGTTCCTTTACCTTTCCTTTTCTACCAATATTTCATTATTTATCATTGTTTAGTTTTTACTTCATTATCATATGAAATTGATTCTTAAAAATTACTTCATAAGGTTATTGAGTATTAGATGCACAGCATCACTTCAACACGTGGATAAGCTTCTTTTTTGAATCTAGGACAAGTCATGATATTTTCACTTGAAAGTTTGTCATGAAAGGTCGCCTTATACTTGGGTGACTATGGTAAAAACTCAACAGGTCCAAGAATGCAAATTGAGGCAACTTTCCACGAAATTAAAAAAATGTAATCTACCAACTGGTATAGGGGAGAAAATAATAAAATAATGCTCCAAGACATAAAGCCAAATACTAACATTGAAAAACATTTAATTAAAGCAAGACATTGTTCTCTCATTGTGTTATTTATATTTTAACATTTTTAATGCTGATGTTGCAGTGATTGGAAATGATAAATCTTTGTGAAAGTGCAAGCATCATTTCCAGTTTCCTTTTTTGATATCTATTTGGATGCTTGAACAACTGAGTAAAATGGAAACACATCATTACATATGCCATTTGTTGTTGTTTACACCACGCAAAGATGGTTCATGATATTCACTACATCCTTGACATAACAATGTGAAAAAATGCCATTAGACAAAAAAGGCAGACAAGTATTTCAAATGGTAACATCTCTACAAGTCTGTTCAGCTGCCTTCACATGGCATTGCAGAGAAGAACAAACAAATTTTTGCTAATTGTCTTTTATAAGAATTTTTAATCCTAAAACTACTGGTTCCAACGTGAAACTTAGCAGGAATTGAGAAAAACAATGATGATACATTTAATTTAGATTTCTTCCACATGGTTCATTATGTTCACACAATTTTTATGCATCAGGGGCCAAACATGCATTGGTTAAATGCAAAAATAGCCATAAGTTTACTCAAAATAAAAGCTCTCTCTCATGGTTTGAAGAAGATTGCATGAATGACAACTATAAAAGGATGGGGTGAAAAAAAGGTCATGAAAAGGAGTTGGAAGCTTTAGTTAGAAATCACAGAAACTGCAGGAGTGATATAATAAGACAGCAGGGTGTTGATGATTGGTAAACAGGATATTACTGATGTTGCTTCAATGTACTGTCTGATATTCAATGGTCTACAAGTATTAGGTTAGCACCAAAAAAAATGAGGTCATTGATGCAACAATTGATTGGAGAGTCAAACCAATCTTAGGACTGATGGCAGCAATAAGGAATGAACTTCATCACATACACTTCATCGAAGAAATTTCAACAATGAGTTCACCTCACTCACCCAGTGAAGAACTCGGTGCTTGGTTCGACTACAACCTCTTCCATCTCCAGTTTTGATGGGATGATCGACTGTACATCATCTTCTTCCTCCTCCTCTTCTTCTTGACCTACAGAAAATGGTAATTTATGCCAGATTATCATTAAATTCAAAGATCATGAACTCGGAAAACTAACGGTGTAATCCGCTGGAATTGCACAATACATAGCAGAATTTTCACATGCAGTATTCCAGATTAGAATGGAAAATGCTATACAGTGAAGTCAAATGATAAAGTTGAGTAAAATGCTATAATTTGTTTAATGATACAGCAGAAGGGTATTATTTCTTTAAATTTTCCAATTAAGTTTGCAACTTCCCCACATGTAAAAACTATTCAAATCTAAGTACTGGGGAAACTACTATAAAGAAACAGGAGATCAGGAAAGAAGACTAGCAATATGAAAAAGTAAAGCGCCCTAAATACAACTTGCCCAAGAATGATTTACAATCATTTCTTTTCTAATGTACAGAGCCATGAACATCATTAAGTCTACGTATGTAGAAAAAAGTGACACTTACTCAATTTCATTGCATTTAACTTCATCTCATGAGTGTCTTCAGAATTTGTAAACAAACTGAAGTAGCTATTGCTTCACCATGAAATATAACAGTGTTGGCATGTAAAAGTACTACTTATGCCATCTGTGGGAGTGACCAAAGTATATTTTCCATCTAAGAAATCTTATCACAAAGCTGTGTGTATTTGATTTTTAACTTTACCTAGCCAATAACAAAATTCCTAGATTCCCACACCCATGGTTCAAAAACTTCTGCCATATGGCTTAAAGTCGGAGACTAACCTTTTTTCATCACCTTTCAAAGCTTTTAGATTCCTGTGCTTTCAAGTCTTCAACTATGTTAATCTTTACTCTTCCCCTAACCCTTTTTGTCATTTTCCCCGAGTGAATGCACAAAAAGGAAGTTTTAAGGCCGTTTTACACGGTCATTGATACTGCGCAGGCTCTTGCAAGAACACTTGCGCAAGAAATATTGCACCGTGTAAAGCGATGACTTGCGAGGACAGGCAGCGCCCCTGCGCAAATGCTTGCGAGCAAATTAGAACATGTTCTAATCTGATACATGTGTTCACGCAAGTTTGAAGTTAATTTCTCTCACTAGATGGTGCAGATGTAGCGGCAACGAACGGCCTGGGGAATTTTAGCAATTAAATAGGTTGTTGATGATTGAGTTGGCTGCTTTTGTTTGCACTCAACTCCTTAGGTAGTGAATAAAGTGCAATAATGATGAGCTGGGCGATTAATCACATGGAAGCTTAAATTTCGTGCGTAAAGGAAGAACCTGTTACCTTGGCCCACATCCTTTCGTTTGTGGTGAAAATTTTGGGCTAAGTATACGAGACTATGATCTCCACTATTATGTTTAGACCAGGGAGTGTGTAATGTAGTATCCCTGGTTTAGACTATAGCTTAAAACATATTTAAAGTGGTGGTAATTCATCACATCTTTCACGTCCAATTAATTGCTACTTCATAGATCTTGACGTTATGCGATATATTGACAGTATTACCGCTACTGAATGGTATACTGTCACTGACATAATGCACTGACGATTGCACCGTGTAAAGCTGTAAAGCAAGCGTCCTCGCAATTCTCTACGTCATGGACTTTCGCAGATGACTGCTCAAACGCAATCAACATCAACTTGCGCAGTTTCAATTACCGTGTAAAACGGCCTTTACAGAATGCACACGATGAAAGCTTTAGTGAAGGATGAGTAGGGAAGCAAAGAAGAGACCAGTGAAAAGTCTAAAATGGAGCATGGCACTGTAATAGTGTGGAAACTTGGGCTTTAAAGGAAAGAAGATGAAAATAGACTTTGGGCTCTTGAGATGTAGGTGTGGAGAAGGATGGAGAAAGTAAAATGGGCTGAACGGAGGATGAATGAAGAAGTGCTGGAATTGGTAGAAGGTAAAAAAGGGCAACGGTGTTTTGAAGGATGTAATGGAGAGAAGAATGTTGATTAGCGGGGAAGATGGAGGAGAAGAACGGGTGGTTTGGATAGAATGATGGGAAGCAGGAGGAATGAGGGGCTGAAGAGGGACATTGCGTAAAATGTGGGCATCACAGGAAGGGTTAAATGTCCATTTAGAGCTACCTTCAACAGTAGAAAAATGATAATAATAATAATTTGGGCATTGATATTGGAATTGAACATGCAAAATAAAAATGATACAGAATAAAATATGCAATTTTCCACTAATATAAAAATTTTAATTGCAACCTAGGTTTCAATGTGCTACAACAACATTAGGTAAAAGTACTGATTACTCATTACTTTAACCTGATGATGATGAAGTACATCAAAATCTAGATCGCAATTAAAATTTTTATCTTAGAGGAAAATTGCATATTTTATTCTGTATTATGATGGGATTCCACAAAACAATATCTGGAACCTCTGATTTCATGCAAAACCAAGTAGAGATAGAGTACTTCTCTTTAAAAATGGAAATAGCAGTTAGCAAGCAGGATAATAATCAGTCGAGATGGTCATTAGGATTCAGAGGGTACCTCGACATTAATGCAGTACCAAAAAACAAGACATTTTCAATTCACATGCAATGCAAGTCACACTTTGATCGAATCATATTTACTAATATCCATCAAGAGAATTAGTCCACTATCAATTACCCAACAGTAAATTTCCATAGAGTTTATGCTACATTGAAAAAAATCAATTATAAAAATTATAATTACTTAGAATCCTTATACTTTTAGGGATTGATTTGGATTGACTTTTGGCCTGACTCTGAGTCTGGTCTGACTCTGACGGAGAATTAGGGGTGGCAGTTGGTGGTGAGACAGGAAGGATTGGAGTGGCCGATGTAGACTCCCCATGCACCAGACTGTTGCGGTAAAGGAGCAAGGGCTTCCAGTCCTCCCCAGAACCAGATGCCATTCCTGTGGCTATCCTCTGATCAAGATAGCTTAATCTGCACATGAAATAGAAGGTAAAGGAAGTACTGAAAGTTATAATTCAGTTAAATAAAATTAATTCCTCCACACAATTCCCATATTCTAAAATAACAAGAAAAGATTTGTTTTGCTCCTGAATGTCGTTGATAGTCCTTAAAGAAATTTCATTTATTTCTCCAAGTCAATGATTTACTACACAGTTATGCTCAAAGAATGCAATCATAGTCTTCCAGCTTGACTCTAAGCAAAGTATACCTTTTTTCATACTTGAAAATTTATGATTTTGTTAAAGTTTAAAAATTGTTTCCATTCTTTAACTACTGTTTGAAGTAATATTAACAAACTTTTTCAGCACAAAAGTAACTCAGCAATACACAATGCACCAAATTTGACGACATATTTTGTAAAAATAAATAACTCTTCCAAATATTTCCACTAAAAAGATAAAAAGAAGAGATCTTTCACTGAATTTCAGAGTAATGTGGTTAATTAATTCAAAGTGTAATGATTACCAAGAAACATTAATGTCCCATATTTGACATAATTATGAATGTTGGCATTCACAGGAAAAAGGTATACATGATTTTAACACAACAGATGAAGGATTGGGAAGAGAGGGGATAAGTTATAACTTCATTGGAGAGAATCGATTATTTAATATCATACATTGTGAAACTAAATTGAATAGTTGTTCATTTTACTAGCTGAGTTCTTTTAAAAGTAAATTTCATTATTTCTATGACATCGCTTAAGTTAAGCACAGCTGCTTAATGAACTGCATACGAACTTTATCGATTATTTAATATCATAAATAGTGAAACTACTATTTCATTATTTTTTATGGTCAAAATTCACAATAAATATTATTTTTAAATGTGACAATGGCAAAAGAAATCCGAAGCTTGTGGTCAAAATTGTATTTTGATTGGGGAAATAGAAACAGAGGTTTCGTGATTGTCATTGTTCGCCTTTGAAAATCCACTCAAAGTTTTATGAAAAATACTACAGTTCATAACTCCTCAACTATTCAATCTTTGCGATATTTAACATTTTCCGTACGATTTATATTCTCCTCTCCATTGCCATAATGTTAATCACCGCTCTTGAAAAAGATATTTTTTAAACAAAATGTTACGTTGCAATAACCGTGGAATATGTGCCTTGACTCAAATAATTCTGATGAAATTGACTCGGGACTCAAACCCGGATTCCCTGATATAGTAAGTTCCCCTTAGTGCTTCTCAAAATTCGGCCTCAATCTCTTGGACGGTGGCGCCAATCACACGGCTTCGACTGCTTTCAGACATGATATATTTAGCAGTTCAAGTACATCTTGTTCCTTTAAGTCTTCAAAAATTCCACGGAGTGAAATGATGCCTTGGTAGCTTAATTAATTAAAGTGCCTGACCAGAAATCAGGTTATCCGGGTTCAAGTCCTGGTAATGGCGAATGATTTTTTTCTCAGTGGAACTTCTGATATTGTGCAATTTCAGTGGACAATGCCATTAAGGTTCTCACGGTTAGTTCGCAGTCCTTTAATTTGTTCCTTATGTTATAATAATGCTTCCTAGAAGCTTCGAGCTGCCACCTATATCTTAAAGTTGCATTTTCTTCCATAGCAGTATGGTGATTTAAACTCAGGAGAGTCAAAAAATTCAAACAAGTTACTTGAAAAAATCTCTTGATATTTGCATTTGTTTTCTGTTAACAAAAATTATTCGAAGAAAGAGTCAATGGTCTCCTGCTTCAAACTATTCCTTCTCTCTCGAAGAACAGCATCCTCCACTTCCCGGAATGCTCTAATAGCATCCCTGTCGCATTCTTCAGCAGAGAGCTAGAATTTCTCAGCCGTGTCCAGTGCTGGAATGACTTTTCGTGACTCGTGTTTCACAAACTCCCTCTCTGAATCTTCATTGGCCTCATTGCTCACGTCCTCTTTTTCACTCTCCTCACTTTCAGCAGAGTATGTCACTACACCTTCATCGACAATTACGAAGTCATCAAATGAAACGTCTTGAATGCTTAGCTTGCCCATCAGTTCCTCCCAATCTCCATCCCCTTGGCTTGCATTCACTTCACAATTAGATTCAGTTTCATTAAACCCTGCCCCAGCGAAATAATGCCTTGTTGTAGCGGGCAAAACGGCATTCCAACAAAGACACATACGCTGCATAGCCTGGAGAATGTTCCATTTGAGAAGAGTTGGGTTGCTGGTATTCTAAATCCTTCCAAGTAAATACTGCACCAATTGTCGTCGTTACATCCTCTTTATGTGGGATATGACTCCCTGGTTCAGTGGCTGTAGCCGACTTGTGCAGTTAGGCGGGAAGAAAACCAACATCACATTTGTTACATTTATAGCCTCCGATTTGTGGTCCAAGCAGCGATTAACAAACAACATAATTTTTCTATTTTACCTCCCACTCGAGCTTCAACCCCAACGACCCATTCCCGAAATATCTCAGCGGTCAGCAGAATTCTGTTCGTAGGGACATGGTAGCTATCGCACATTTTTTTAAACAACTAGTTTTGTTGGATTTTCCGATTACAAGCGGAGGTAATTTCACTGAACCATTGCTGTTGGCACAAAAAAGCACAATAAATCTCTATTTTAGAAAAATCCTGCTTCATCAGTGTTAAAAATGTCTTTAGGTTTGTATCGCCCAATCAACTTTGGCAACCTTTGCCCCTAACTTTTCTCATAAGGAATCTACTGATGCCTCAACCCCAAAAAGTTTTGTGATGGCAGTGTTCCACCTTTTTTCTTCTACTATAAGTTATATGAATCACAATTTACGCATGCAGAGACACTAGAAACATAATTTTTCCCTGCGACACTCTTACATGTACAAGAGCCAATTTAGGCGTGCTTTTAAGTCACCTTTATGAACTCATAAGTTGTCAATTGAACCAGAGCATACGATATTTAGCTTGACATATTTAAGTCCACTTTCTACGCAACATATCCATTACCCATTGGTCTATGTAAAAATATTGCACATTACATTTTTTCGATCGCTGGCATTCCATGTGCAGCAAACACTTGCAATACTTTCAACCTCACCCGGGCAATGCTAATCCAGTCTTTGTGACTGGGCTATTTGCAGCAAACCTAAAAAAAAGCAACAGTATATCACGAGAAAAACGAAAGGAAAAATTAATAATGACATGCCTACTGGTTCAAGGCTTATTTGCTTATGCCACTAAAATTTGCGAAAAACGATCATGTTAATATATAAAATTCCATGAAAGACACGCACCCGATTTTTAACGGACATCTAGGGAAACAAGGAACATGGGTTTTAAGAGTAAATACCAGCTCACGTGCTTCTGAAAAAAAATGGCGTTCGACAAGAAAAAATTCGTCCCAAAGAGGTCAACAAGTGCTCACGGGACTGGCTCTCTACCTCCCTGTCGTGAGGTTCTCGTTGTATTAGAGTTCGTTGTAAGGGAGTCAAATGTGTGCTTTTTAATGGCAGGTTGGCGGGACCAACTTCATTTGCTCGTTAATTGAAGGTGCTCGCTGTAAGGGAGTTTGCTAACGGGAGGTTTTACTGTACTGGGAATAATCCCAACCAACCCATTACCAAGCTCTAAGTAGCTATGTAAGCTCTGTAAATGTATAAAACATAATTTTTGATCAAAACACAATAACTACACAGATGGGTAAATGACAAGTGGATACTTACACTACTCTTTTATCTTGGTTTAGTAGCTTAAAAGTAAACTCTGCCAAAATTTCTAGGAAAGGCAGATTTGGTGGAGGCCCCCCAGATCCTAATGGATCATCCATGGGCTGCACTGCAAACAGTATCCCATCTCGGTGAAGTGCTGTGACTGCCTCTCGGTTCTTCACCGAATCCAAACCAAATGACAGGGCAAAGCGCTTGGCCATTTCCTGATGATTGAGATGGAAGAATCATTTATAAATATCCACTCAACACAATCCTTAGTTTGGTAACATAAAAAATCTGCACCACATATTTCAAGATGTAGACCACATGAACATAGAACCAAGAGATCAATATAAATGGAACACAAATCAATGTAAAAATTTCAATAGCGGTTCAAGGGAGGCGACTGACAACTTAGGTAATTTTTCATTTCAAGGCAGGTGGGTAATATAGTTGAGGTAGTAATTTCAAGGGAATAGAAGAAGGAGGGCAAGAAACCTAGGGTGTGACAATGGATCCTCACTTTTTTGCATCCAGATTGTTATTAATAATGCAAATTCCACTAAAATTACACTTCTCACAGTACCCATCTTTATGCTGTACTAATTCCATGCTCTGCTAACTGAGGATGGTGAATTGAAACACTGGTGAAAATTTTAAAGATAAGCTCCTCAGATTTGCTTTTCTGAGGTAGTTAAAAAATAATGGTAAGACTTCAAGTAATGAAGTTTGGAGGTTGGACTCCTCAGGTTGGCATTTTTGTGCTTATTGAAAGGCACCATGGGGTCCACGGTTTAACGTCCCATCTGACCAACGGAGTACTAATCTTGAAGTGCTCCCCGCACAGCACTCAAGTAGGGACCAGTGCAACAGTAAATAATCTGCTAATCGGCTTCGAACACAAGCCTACAAGATGGGAATACATCATTCTAGCCACTACACCAACCCAATTCTTATTTAACCAAAATAAAGGAGATTATTACAGGACAAACCCATGAAAATTATTACAATTTCTGATTTCCCTAGCATCAATTTTGATTTTACTCCTAACAATAGCTGCTCAATGAACTTCCATATCATTTCCCCATTATAATAATCAATGATGCCCTCAAAGAAACATCATGATAAATCTTCATATTCAAGTAATGCTCAATATTATATAATTATTAAATCTGTGCATTCAAACTGAAAGTCAGTCTGGTTGGTTATGGTAAAGCTCCCAAAGTACTAAGCCCAACAGCCTATGAAATTCACACATCAGGGTATATGAGTCAGTTCCTTTCCCTGCACAAATGTGGTTTCCTAAGAAGATCTGATGTGCAAAAAAACAAACAGCTTGGTTTTAGCTTGATGCAACTGCATTTGAATCAGCAACTTATGATCAGTAACATAACACTCCTCCCACAGGGGTACCATTAATATATGATTTCACAGTGCAACACACAATATATATAATATGATTTCACAGTGCAAACAATATTTTAGGACTGGTAAAGTAAGTTATATTTTCCTAGTTTAGATTGTTATAATTTCTTCTCTCGCTGAAATTCAAAATCTAATTTATGATTAAATTTGATGAGATAATACTCTAATATCATTGCTAACCTCATGGGGATAATGCCTGCATAAATCATACCACAGAACAAAAACAACAATATGCATACTCTTACAAAGTGAAAATACTCCTAATAAACTAATCTAAATTCAGTAAAACACATTCAGATGAAAATACAATCTAGCAATCAGATGAATAAATATATTTCTGAAATACAATCTAGCAATCAGATGAATAAATATATTTCTGAACTTCAAATCACAAAGATAATATAGTAAGATAATTGATAAGCTCAAAGTTCATTGAACTCATGAGCAATAAATGCATTTTCCCATTGGGAATATAGGTAAAAAGTAAACAACAATTAGCAGTTGATTTATAAGGATAAGTCATCAGCTAAATGCATGCATTTTTATCTCTGATGGAATGGGCTACAAAATATTGAGGACAGCATAAAGGTTACCTGAATAAGAACATTATAAACTACGTTCTACTTTCAGTATATATGAACCTGGGTAAGACTGAAATTATAGAAACAAAAGCATTTAAGACACAGATAGATTAAAATCACAGAAAACCTTATGAAAATGTCTCAGTGCTACTCTGGAAAACAACTTACCCTTAAGGAAAGGAATTCCTCTGAACATCGATCAACAGCCACACCATTGCTTCTCTCTTCAATATTGGGGTCTCCTTCATGTCCCTCTTCAGAATTTCCTAGCTTCATGTGCACATCATTTTTATCACACATCTCAGTAAATAGAGTCATTAAACTAAGAACCATTGTCCGCGCACACTCAACCTTATTAATATCACGAGCCTTGCTTAATGTTGCTTTGATTATGTCTCCATATTGTTCACCAAACTGTAGCATGAAATAAATGGAGAAAATACCATAACAATAAAATGTCGTGTAACAGTTAATACTGAATAACATGTAATAATGAATACAGTAACTGTTTCACTATAACACAAAAATTAGCCAAGCTATTTAGAAAAAATCTGACACAGTGATGCCACTTTTATGCCAATCATTACAATGCAATGAAACACCACGGTAGATCACACCAAACCAATACCAATTAAAAAAACCCCTAGTATGTCAATAAAAAGAATTCAACCCACTTGATTTTGGTCAAAGGTTCCAAGGAGTTTCACTTAGTCTTTTTGAATTACTTTATGAAGGTAAAACTTAGCACTTAGCCGCACAGTATATGTATGGTTTTAAGAAAATGAAAAGGGAATCATTACTGTTGCGTCCCACTAATCACCCCGAAAACAGACATTTTAGCCTCAGTGAGTGAAGAAATTTGAATTCACGGCAGTACAATCACTCATTAGAAACAAAAAAGTACATATATTGCAGTGACAGGTAATAACAAAAATCCTGTAAAGGGATGAGAAGTATCAATGAGAATATCATTTTTATTTTTTGATCGAGAAGAGGATGATATCAAGCATTTTAAATGTTGTCCCACTTTTCTACAAATGCAACATTGCAATGTTTTGTGACCTCTTCTTTATAACCATGGTATATTATTCAGTGATTCAATACTTCCTCTGGCCTACTAAATTATACGACCTAGTAGAAATGCTGATTGGATAAAAATTAACTGAATGATACTTACTTTAAGGTAATGCTTGAAAACATTCGATGCAACTGTGATGGGCATAACATTATACACAATCAGCTTACAGAAAGAGGCCAAAAAGCACCTTCTCTTGTGAAGTTCAAATTTTTTATGCTCATCTGAAAATAGAAATAAGGGAGAATGTTATATCTGCTCACAGTATTTGATGCATGGAAATTAAAGCCAAAATATTGTCAAGAATGAGTTGAGTTTCATAAAATGTTACAGCACTTGAATTACAGCCGCCATTAAATTTGCAAACATATTCTCGGAACTCAATGCTGCAACACAAGGAGGAGGAGGATGTCTTGCTAGATAATGAAGGATGATTCATGAAATCCAAGGATAGCCCAATTATTTTATAATAAAGGATAAATTAAAGTTATGATAGCAATTAAACTATAATTAAGTTCACAGTAAACAATATGACAAACATCTTAATTCATAAGTGTTCCTTAGATCTGCTACTGTATGTCTAGCCTGCGGTGAAACATTTCTTCAATACCATAAGCAGGGTAGAGAGTATTTCAACTCTTTGATAATATACCTTCATCACCGTCGATAGCATCACCAGCAATTTCAAATTCTGTGAACACCTCTCTCTGGACAAAGTCATTCAGCAAGTCTTGAAGTTCTTCATCCACTTGATACGATGGAAGCACCCCCCATCGGCAGTGCAGGGGTCCGCTGCCATAATCACCATTCCGGAGATGAATAAGGAGGTCACACAGAAGTATGAAGGCCTTCAATTCCAATACATTGGAGATGTGGTTGAGATGGATATTTTGGAACACAAGATAATAAATACTTTAAGTTAAACAATATATATCAATAATGGTTATTACATTTTATTGTTATCACAAATACTTCATTGTAGGTACATAATACAGCATGAACATTTATTTATGGTAAAACTATTTCACTCATGAGACATGGAACACATAAGAATATAATCACACACATTAAGGATACTGAAGAAGATATCATAGGTTTTATATAAGTATTTCAATTCAGAAATTTGTCACAGTTATGACAAAAGAGAACCACATTATATATGGCAAAGAATTTATCCCAAGTTATGCTCAAAACTCTGTAAAAGTAACTGTTAGGTTACAGTGGGGAGATCCTTGTGTAGGCTTCCGCTGGTTGTCTTGCTTGAAAATCCCGGAAGACCAGCATTTTCAATACAGTGGGGAGATGAATATACATTTTTGAGGCAGAGGACAGCGGACATCAAATTGGCAAAACAAAAGTCTGTGAGAATTTTGATATGTAGCTGTTAGTTCTTAGGTTTGATTTATAAGTAAAATCAACCATCGGTGAACTCACTTTATGGAAATCAACCATAATGATAAATAGATATTAAGTAATTTACCACACTATGTCTGGAGTAAGTGATCACTTTCTCCAATTTACTAATTTTAAATGACCTGACTGAAGTCAATTGGTCTAAATTGCTTTTGACCATGTTTAAAATCAGACTTCCCTGAAACCTACTCTATCCCATTCATCCAAAATCTAATCCAGTGACGCCACCAACCGCCACTGAATCTGTTTACTCCCAACCCATATCACCCCTCCTCCTTCTCTTTCTTCCCAAATTGCAAAAGATAACCCTGGTCAAACACCATCCCTCTTCCTACTCCATCAGTCAACCCTAACCCCATTCTACCTCCAATCCTTCTCCCTTTTTCCTGACTTGTGGTATGTATTAGGTTCATTTCTTGAATTAGTCACCCTTGAAAACGATCCTTATTCATTGAAATTGATTTGAAAAAATAAAGTTTGTGGATTTGTGTTAAGTGTCTTTTTATCCATCATGGTGTTAAAAAAATCTTATATGCCTTGTAACCTCATTATCTTGTCGCTCTAAATCTAAGGTGAACAAATTCTAAATTTTTTTGGCAGTGTCTATCACTTGATGGGATAACTCACTGTGATTTTACTTCATTAACTGTGCCTGTTCATGTCACAATGTGAAGGATGGCTCTTGGGTAGTTTCATAAGAATTATTATCAGTAATATAAGGATTATTTATTGATTAAAAAAAGCTGTTAGCATGGGGGCGTTTATTCAGAACCAAAATGGATATTTCTTACACAAAATCATTAGGTGGAAACGAAAAATTAATTTCAGTGAAATGATTAATCTTCTAACCACAGCCTCATTTACTCATAACACAAAAATTAAAGTAACCAAAAGGCCACAATCAATGAACGAGCTGCATTAAGGATATCTACATTATTTGCCTCCCGTCCTTGACTGTTTTTAGGGAAAGGGAGGGGAGTGGAGGAGGGGTCGCACAGATCCTGTCAGCTGTGTGTCCCCCATTGTCATCGGGCAAAGGAGCTTCGTGGTCTCAGTTGTGACTGGACAAAGTGGGTGATATACAAGTCCTTTGGACGACTACCTTTCTGAAAGGGTTAAAAACATCAGTTTTTCACCATAAATAATTCAAGAACTAATTGAAGGATACAAGAATGGAAAAATACGGGTCTTTTTATTTAACTAATTCTATCAGATTTGGCAATTAAAAATATGGTAAATGACCCCATTGGGTGTATCTTTCAGGCCAGGGAGTGTTATGCCTGGTCAGCATTGAAAAATTTTGTAGCTGGTGATACAGAAATTCATAGTTAATAAAACACTGATTAATTATATTTTGCTTTTGTTTTCCAGTCACTGACATACATTACCTCTTCTCGAAGAAGTTCAACTGGGCAGGTCTGGATAGAATTCCTAAGTATGTACACAAAGGATATCACTCTGGTTCTCAATAGTTCAAGGTGAGTGGCATCTCTTCCTTTAATTGAATTCTCTGTGCCATTTTGACTGTCACTGTCCATCAAATAAGCAAAGTCCCAAAGAATACTGAAGTATGCAATCGTCATGCAATTCTTCAAAACCTGAAAGTTCCAACAGTTATTATCAATCATTTAAAATTATAAAAAGAAGGCAGCATTTCAATGATCTTGAGTTAAAAAATTTCTTTGTATTCAAGTAGTTCATAAATAAAACATCACAATATTTAGGGAAAAACAGAATTACCAACCATGCTCAAATAAGAAATCATAAAGGCTGTTACTCCATACTCTGTCTAAAGATGACACAATAAAGTTTTCACATGACCTAAATGGGCATTTCCAAGCAGAAAATCTCCAATGAATGGAGCCAACATGGAAGAAATTTGTTGTGAACTCAAATTTCAATGCGCTGGCAAGCCACATGTCATTGAATTAGTTTTCTATTCATCATGTTGATTGCAATGATAGCCTTTAAATAAACTGATTTTTTTCTATGCAGCCACAGAAAAAAAAACATGAGATTTATAATTCAAACAACTTGCCTTTAATTAAATTAATTAATGAAGCCCAGAAACAGCACTCAGGCCTTTTATTAACATTACATAGAATATAGAATACACATCCATGCACCAGGTACTGAAAAACCACCCTGGCAGGACACAAACCTACAACCGTATGTATGGCAGGCAAGGGGTTTACCCCATCACCACCAAGGCCAGTAAAACCCTCAGGTGTCACATTTTTTATGATTTTCACCTTTATGATTTTCACCAAAAAATGTTGTTTTTATTTGGAATGTTTAGTATTTTGGAATGCATATGTGCAGGAAAATTTTTTTTGTGAAAAAGTTAGCACCTACATAATACTATGGAAAAATCCCAATAGGGGTTAAACTTGAGATTTTTCAAACATGGCACAAAGATAAAAACAGATAATTACAAAGGGAAATAATGTGCTTGCTTCAGTTGAAATCTTTGAACATGAAAATGAAAAAAACTCAGAAGTTGTCCATACCTCATCAGGTAGCTGTACGGAATTCAGGTTCTGCACACTCTCAAAAACAGAATCCCAAACACCCCAAGGTCCAACGTCATGGCAGCCATACAAAATGGCCAGTTTGTGGGACACTTCAGTCAGCTCCAATAATTCACCCATGTCAGGAAGTTCTCCCTAGAATACATATAATTGTAAAATAAATACAACTAGCGGAGCAGTTGATATGCGTGTTTACACATGTTTGAAGTTCGGATAAGTTGTAATAATAACAAGAAACAGACAAAATTTGGCTGAGGATGGTAACACCATAATTTATTAGGTTCTAACTCATTTGGAAGGGTGATGAGATGGAAAAAATCCTCATAAAAGATAGGTAAAAGAATTGACCCAATTCACTTACTGTATTTACTCGTGTAAGCCACGCCCTTGTGTATCCAGCGCACCCCTATTTTCGGGCAAATTCGTGAGGAAAAAAATATTTGTCAAAAAATTATTTTTTTGCCCTTGAGTCTGCATCGTTTTGTCATAACATGAATGCACGTTCTTTAATAGAAATGCTGAGCCTAAAGTACGTGTACGTCTTTCTCATTAAGTGATTGAATTACGTGTTAATATTCTCACGATCGTCATCGCATCGTGCATCGATGCACGGCCTCTTTTACTGTGCATCTTTTTCTCGTAGCATCTCACAGTAATCACAGTTACATACGATCACATCATCCAGCTATAAAAATGGCATCTGTTTAAATAACATCCACCTGAAACATTGCAGAAATATATACAATTTCAACCCACGATTACTCTATTATTACAGAAATCCGTTGGCATATCAACAAATAAAAGCAGAATGCCATCCATACCTGATAGCGGTGGTCTCGTCTGCTCTATGCGTAGTAGCTGTGAACAGGGATGATTTAACAACACCGGAAAGTCTTGGGACACACGGAAAAAACTAAGCTCAATGTAATAACAATTATAATTCTTATGAAACTAAAGAAAAACACATTCGCGGAAATAGAATTATAAATCACTAATGAATATTCATATCATAACAGTTCTCTTTTTTAGTTTTCGTCAGTTTCTCTTTTTCAGTTTTAGATTCAGATACACCATATTTCCTTCCTGCAGCTCGATTTCGTACTTTTTCAGAATCGCTTATAATATAAGCGATATATAAGTAAGAACTTCTTTACTTACTAAGAAGGTATAATCTCTGAGCATACGACTCTTGCCACTATGTAACAAATTCTTTGTCGTGTCTTTGCAATGTAGCTTTAATGTGCATGCAAAAGGAGCTATCTTTGCATAAAAATGTTGCTACAGATACGTGATACCAAAACAAACTCCGCTTACAATTTTGAAAAGACAAATACGACGCCCCCCCTTGTGGCAGCTTACAGGATACAATGTAGATTTAAATACAATCAGTGCTACAATGTGTTGTCCTAAGTACGATCTATTCATGATAAATCTATTGCTTTGTCAAGTGGTATTTCGGATCTAGCATTTCTTCAAGTACCGTCGTACGCTTAGACTTTGTTAACCAGATTTTGATTACTAATTACTCCAAAATTTCAGAATACTTTACGATAAACGATTTACTACTAGACCATACTTACCGATTGACATCGATATGTTCACAAAATGTGAAATGGGAGGAAAGGCAAACAGGTATTTGAGGAAAAATAGGGCTGAGTTCTACAGCCAAGCCATTGATAATCTGTCACAGTTGGTGAATGCATACTAAACTGCATACTAAGTTAAGGTTGTTAGGAGAGAATTTGACAGTGGGGAATAAATTGCTATGGTAATGGAATATGAGATGATACATAGTGATCTTGTTGCTCATGAGACTTGGGACATATGTATTTCTACTGTTATTATTGTAACAAAGAAAGAGAGTAAGGGAGAAAAAGAAACTATGCTATCCCTGTGAGATTAGGCAGGCAAAAAAATTTGTAACTTGCATGGGTGCATGGCATACTGAGAACTCCTGAATTGACCCCAACATATTTTATGCATAGATCTATGAGCAGTGCCTTTCAGATACCCTTATGATGCTTTGAATATGAAAGAAAAAACCAATGCTCATAGGTTAGATTAATAAGAAAAGGAGGTAGATTAAATATTTTATGTTCTAATTATGCTTTATATCAGTCCGGCATACTTTTTATGGGTTAATGATGATGAAAGGTATAACTGAGTATGTACTACTTTCATGCATTATTCCAACTAATCCAGTCATGACTTACGCAAGCAAATGCCATACACAAGCTTGCCTCATTGTAATGTTGATGATGTCACTATGTTTCGAAATAATCATTAGATTGTAAAAATATAGCATGAAAATATTACTCACTTTCTAATTTCATCACCATTAATTGTTTTGTAGATGAGAAAAAGAAATATTGGAAGAATCATATAAGAGAAACTGATTTCTGACACAGACATGGAGAAATCAAGAGAGGTGGGCAAGGAGAAGGATAATATGTACCTAATATTCATCCAAAATAATAAGAGCATTCCTCACTTTTAACTTCAAAGACCCCTTCTTTTTGAAGGTTTACTTAAAGTGCTAAGCCACACTTAAGATAACCTTTTTAAACTGGGAAAAATCAGAGGTGATTAAAATGGATGCAATGCCTTTAACAGTACATAAATAAAAGATCAACACAAAACAAAGCATTTCCAAATTATGAAAATTGATTTGGACATACTGCAATTGATGTTGACTTCCTTTCTGGATTACAAATGCTCAGCCAAAACAAGTAGAAAACCAAATGAACATGATAAGGACAGACAGACGACAAACACGAAGGATAAGAGAGCATGAGAAAACAGAGTGAAAATATGAGTAAATGAGAAGTCATTTCAGCATTCTTCACTATAATTTTTCATGTGACATCATCTTTTAAAAGTGCAATACCATGTGATAGTGTTGAATAATTACAATGCGTAAAATATGGATAGATAAAGCGTCTGGTTGGAGTTTCTCTGTCCTCTATGTCTTTCCTGTCCAAGTCAAACAAAATCAGATGACATACCCTTTTGCTGCATGATGAATGGTGCTGCATGGCTATTTTGAACTGCGTAACAATACTCTCTGTTAACACTGTCCTCACTGCTTCGCATTTGGGGAAACGATCGCTTCCCATCTCACAAAGCTTCTCCAGGGTCTTCACAGTCATCTTAATCACTTCACGATCAGAATGACTCTGCATCACCTGGCAAGAGAGCTGCAGCAAACCATCCAATTCCTGAGAGGTAAAAAATATGAAGCCTTAATTAATCCTCAGACAGTAATAACCTAATGGCTAATGCTCATCTACTGAACTAAATAAACAAATTAAGGCATCAGCTATTATTTGGTAATTTGGATTTAGGTGCGTTGACTACAAATAATTCGTAATTCGTAGTACAAAATTCGTAACCACATACATCAAACCTGTATAACTTGGCGAAAAAGCTTTAAAATGATCAGAAAAGCTAATGAATTGTCTACAACAAAATTAATAATAAAAAAATTAATTGAATTCGGTTTGAAGTATTAGTTTGATTGAGATGAAAAATATATAAATGATCTAGACAGTCCCAAGAACCTAATCTAAATATCCCGTGATGCCTAATCTGGTATACATGTTCCAGCCTTTGCCACACATTGTCAAGGTGGAACATCCAATGATAAAGTTCTTCTGTTTTTCTGGTTAAAAAAATGTCACCCAAAATGAAAACAACTTAAGTTTGCAGATACTGCTGAAGTGTAGTTTTTTCATGTATAAGTAGGGACCCTGACATTTCGCAAATTTTTTTACGAGCATAAAAGTTGTAATTTTGATGTTTAAAGCCTTAGTAAGATAAAATTTGCCACTTTAACACTAGGGAAATACACTGACATTTTGTGAAAAGGTTTTTATTCACGAAATTTAGCAATATTTGGGTGTTAGTGCGATATTTTGCACAAAATATCAATTTCTTAAACCTATCGTACAATATTTGCGAAAAAAACTTGAAATGCTTTAGGTTTTCTTTTGATTAGCATGTAAAGACGCGTAATAAAAGACGTCCCATTCGGTGAAAAAATGTTTGCAAACTTCTGGTGTGAAATAAATACATACATAATTATTATTTACGTGACCATGCTGCTATCATCAGTCTGATGATGCCCGTGACCATGATATCTGCATATATCTCCCGAGATCGTATTTATGGTGGTGGGGTTGGAGCGATTGTTTTTGTTGCACCCCCAAAATGACTTGCGTAGTATTTATCCTGAAAGATTCTTCAGAAAAGTTGCCATTAAAGCAATTGCACTTGTGAAAGATGATTTCAGCAAGTCTGTGCATAGCATTAATGGGACCAATAACTATGCTGGACAAGAGTATCTTGCATATCTGAATGGAATTCAATGCATTCAATGTAGTGCAATGAACAGAATTAACAGAAAGGTGCTTGATGGTGTTTATTGTACCAAATAATCAAGGGTAATCAGGAAAATGATACCAGAATTGCAGTGTGATGTGAACTTTATGATTTTAATGTGATTCCAAGCCCTGAAGATGGAATAAGTAAAATTGATAATAAGACAACATAACAATAACACTAACATTTTGTCAATGTCAATGTTAGCATAAGTTAACATTGACATTGACAAAACGTTAGTGAAGAATTGCTGTTTTTATTATATTTATGACCTTACCTCGAGATAACCATTCCATGTTAATTGAGGTCAATATGGTGAATAAAGAGGAAAAAAAATATTATTTTCACTGCCGAGCAAGAAATGTGCCATTTTTGCACCGCTGGGACTATGATTTTTACCCCGCTTTCCCTTGTGTTTATTTACACCTTTTTAGGGTCCCTATGTATAAGTCATTGGGTACAGCTGAAAGTTTGATACAAGAAAAAAAGGCAAAAGACTACGCCACTGACCTCATTTATTCTGACGCAGATCGTGGAGTACACATAGTTGTAAAGCCAAGAAAATGAATACATATAATAAATGAAAATATTAAAACAAAGATTCTTTTAGCTTACCTCTTCCATGTTGTTGAGTGAGTAGAGCTGCAGTTCACAGAACTGGGGAATGGCCATTAAATTCTTAACAGCCTCTGGGTGTTGGATATACTTGGAAAGTAACTGAGGAATAGCTTTCAGAAAATGTTCAGACAGAATAGCACGGTCATCACTAACTTGTTTCAGCTCGGATGTGGTCATGACCTGTATAAATTTGCAAGAGAATAAAGAACATCAAAATAACATATAATATATAGTATGGAGCAAGTACACAATAGATGTCCCTTAAAGCAACAATTGCTAAGTTTAGGTTGCATTTTTTATGGGCTACAACCATTCTCTTAAGTGTTGGGGGCAGAAATAAAGCTCTCCAAAAAATTGAAAGAAAAAAACAAATTACAATAAAAATTTTGTTGAAATTTTGCAATCTTGGGAGCACAAGAAGTCAATATTCTTAGTAATTATAAAACATTATCCCATATTTTAAAATAATGATGTAAATATTATATTCATATGAAAAGTATCAAAGATCATTTGGAATTACTGAATTACAAGAGCACTTAAACATTCACAGAGAAATTATCTTCAATCAATAAAAATAGAACAGAGTGGATAATTTCTTCTCATTGATGCATATTTGCTCTTCTGCTACTTCCAATTCTGAACAGGCATACAATGAGTTAACATGTTAGCAAGATCTCATTATCTTACACTGACTTACACCATGGATCAATACCTGGGATATACTTTTACTGAACTTCACACCAGTAATGAAATAAATGGTCATGGACTAACTTCAGCTAACCTTTCGCGTGGTCCCCCTACAGAGAGGTGGTTCTCCAGTAGCTGCCTGCCTTATGGCACATGTCATGATCTCCACCAAAGCTATCTGCTGACTCTCATCAAGTGGGGAAGTCCCAACATCTTCACCATCAGAAAGCACAGACTCCTCCCACAACAGCAGCTTAATCATGCTGTCCCAGTCTTTCAAAATTGGGGTACTATCGATGAGCGAGTCCACAAGGTAAAGTGCATGCTCATGCAACTGCAAAGTGTAGCAAACATGAATAGATAAGAATCGTTTGATATAAATTACATTGAATGAAACCTTAACACAACTTTGACAAAATAACTTTCAGTTTTAGGTGACTGTACAATTGTGACAAGTGTGTGTATGCAATTATACTGGTGACTTATCTCCATGCAAATACAAAGTATTGCTTACTTGATGAGCAGTGAAGAAATACACCAAGTCACACAGAAGTTCTTTATTCAAAGGCTTCTCAATGCCATTAGTTTTTGGAATAAAAAGTTTCTGTTGCAAGAACTCTCCGGCAGCTAAAGCTACACCACGGTGCACTTCATACAGCAACTCATATATCTGTTCACAGTCAGAATCAGTCAAAGCATCTGGATGGTGCCTAAAATATACACACATGAAGCATAAATTTATAAAAGATTCTTCAGTAAGAAGGCTGCAGCTTTTCAAATAAGACATAATGCAAAAGTACAAATTTTATTCTTACTCCCATAATAACTGTAGAAAGGTAAAGATTTTAAATCCTGGGGCTACATGCTAATTACACTAACTAATTTACAAATAGCTTCTAGCAGATAAGTCATTTTTATAGATCAATCAGAGGGTTTGTACTAACTTTAGAATACTTGTTACAAGCTTCACCGCTTCAACAGCCACATCATACTCTTTGTCCGCCCTCATGCCAACAATTCTGCTCTTGAACTTACTGGTGAAGAGTTCTAGCTTCCCCCGGTGGGGCTCTGAGTCATACAGTGGTTTCAGAGCCTAAAATCAAAATAAAAGCACTAATGGAATTAAGCTGGTAATAACACATGAGATCTGATCTATTTATCCACAAAAAACTTTTTTTTGTTGGTCATTACAAAATTACCTCCTCATATGAGAAGTTTAAGCCAACATTTGCATGGGAACACACAAAGAACTAAACAGATCTGGAGATAAGGAGAAAAATTATCCAAGAATTTCATCCGGAGAACATAACAACTCCATTGCAAACATGGGAATTTTTACTTTCAGAGAATATTATTTTGCAAAGATGGGATGATAGCAGATTTCTTGAATTTGAAATTAAAGACAAACCTTCGGGTTGAATCTCTGAGTGAGTGATGTTATTTATAGTGATAATACAACAGTTTCACTGGAATTTGGCTTGTATACATAAGTTATCCTTCTACCACAAATTACGTGGTGAAACCAATTAAATTACTCATATTTACTCTGTACTCTTGTGGCGTCTATAATGTAGTTCACCAACAGGCCAAATACGGGCACTCAATGGTGTATGGTGTGATATTTGAAGCATTCGAATTTTGTCTTTACAGCATACTTATTCGAGATCTCAAATAAGGAATACTTTCTAATATTTGAGTATTGTTGGGTAGTATTCCCACATTTCCTTTAATGAAACCTTGCCACTTCTTTTCAACAGTAATATGTATTCTTCCAACATGAAGTTGCTGACCAGGATTGATGTATGGCAGTAAAAATTGACGATTTACATTTGGTAATGTGAAAAAATATACAATCCTTCAATTGGATACATAGAAGTGCACAAGAATTTTAGCCGTGTAAACACACTACAGGTCCACATTTAGGTTTATTCTATGGGCCAAGGCACTTAACGACCTTGAAAAGCCAGCAATACATACCTGGAGGCAGTTCAGTCTTACAGCACCCACTCGATCATTAAGGGACCATCCAATGTACTTCAAATATGAATCAGTCAGAAAGTGGTTTGGATACTTGAACATCCATAGGCCCATTTCAGCCAGACATATTGACCTAATTTCAGGCAAAGTGTCCCTGAAATAGTAAAATCATGAAGATAAATATAATGAAAGTTAACAACTGTTACCTAACTGGCATACCTGCATAGCACTAAATATCCTGCTTTTATTAGGTAATACTGCAGGCTAGTTTTGTTCTTTTCACTTTCTAAGCTAGTTTCATGTCATTCAATTGCTCTAGAAAAAGAAACGTTTGACAAGAAGTCTTGAATACTTCAGATGCATCAAAGAGCATTTACTACACCCTCTAAGAAAGATCATTCAGTAAGACTTGAAAGTCCTTTTTCGCCTTCATTGGAAAATTCTTAAGATTAAAAAAATGACTATTAAAATGAGATTTGTGAACTATAGGCACAAATTCATACGTAAATCGAAGTTTAGGGGTATAAATGAATAAGTCATTTCATTTTAATGCAATAAAAACCAGTAGACTATGGAGATAGATGAGAGAAAGGCAATTTTGATACAAACAAAAAGGCTTGAGTAGGGATTGGCCATACAGGACCAACTAACAATGTCTAGGCTGGAGATTCCCATCCCCCCCCCCAATTACATTATAGTATTTTATAACTTACGAGAAGAAAAATAAAGTACCTTTTCGGACAAATGCAACTGTTATAGTCATACATAACACAGCATTAACAGTAGAACGCCCAGAGGGGTCATTTTGACCCCATCGTGTTTTTAAATTTATTTTTTGATCTCATTTTTTAAGAGAACAGAATTTCCTCTCGTGACTTTTAATATTTTAATTAGGTGTTCACTTGCATAAATTTTTACCTTCCTAAAATAATCCATTGAGGAGTTAAATTATATTTTACCTTTAACGCCCAAGTGGGGTCATTTTGACCCAAGGGTTCATTTGCGCGCTTTATCTCTGCTAAAGGTCCTTTTTTATTTGCATTTTTGTATCATTCTGCTGCATATGTGTTCACTGCTCTCTCGTCTTATCTTTTTCATTCGGTTACTTACCTTCCAAGTTCGTATCAGTTTCCAAAAAAGTTTTGTTTCCTTTCCCCATCACGTCCTCACTTTTCGTTTTGCTTACATGTGGAATATTTAGTAATTACTTTGTTGATATCTTCATACATCGTCAATCTCTGTGGTGTGAGGAGAATACAATTTTGTTTACCCGTTTCGCACGAATTTATCAACTTAGTTGACTCCAAATCTAATTATTTCTCTTCGGATGACGAGTGCAGAATAAAACTCGTTCTTATATTGGAAAAGAAAAACCACTTTGCACATTCCACACAAAGGTTCTATTTATTTCTACCATAGTTTAGACAATATATGTCATTATCAAAATCGATAATGACATATTGTAGAAACCAATAAAACCTTTGTGTGGAATGTAAAAAGTGATTTTTCTTTTCCAATAGAGTGATTCCACAAAGTAAAGCCTCAAACTTTGAACTCGTTCTCACAGTGACAGCTAGTGAAGTTTGTGTATTTTTTGTCCATTGTTCGTGGCTTCGCGGGACGAATTTGCGGTGTGATCGGTATTTTGAAGATAGCTGTGATAAAAAATTTCTCAAAGACCAGCATAATGTTCTGTTGACATTCTTGATGAGCCTCATAGGATTCAATAAGTTGAGTCAATGGTGGAGAGTGTTCATTTGACAAATCCGACGGCAAGCTGACATTTGAAACTTGTGAAGAATAAACAGAATCCTCAGAATGTGACGATAAGTACCCATTTGATGAACTCAGTAGAGACACTAGGAAGGGTGGATCTAAAAGTAAGCTCACTATTTGATATAATATTCAATCACTATTTTCAGGGCAGTCGGGGTCAAAGCAAAAGATACCCTCCTTGGAATAATCAGAGATAGCTATGACAGTGGAAGGCCACCAGAGAATTTCCAGAAGAGTGAAATTAGCAGGAAATGCGAAGAACACAGAACCTTTAGCCTGGTTTACACACATCTAAAATACTTACTAAGATTATTAGAAGAAGAATGGAAGGGAATATCGAAGGGAATCTTTCGGAAAATCAATTCGGATTCAGGAAAAACCAAGGAGCTAGGGAGGCAATACTCAGCTGAAGGATACTGGCTGAGAAAATGATACACGTAAACAAGCTGTTGTATGTGGCATTCGTGGACTTTATATAGCCCTTTGACAATGTGGAATAGAACAAGATGTTCAAGATACTGGAAGCCATTGGAATGGATTACAAGAATAGAAGAAAAATCTACTAGCTCTACAAGAAACAGGTCACCACATTGCAAATAAAAGACGGAAGGAAGATAGAAGCCAAAATAAATGAAGGAGTCATAGAATGATTCAAACCTCTCTCAGTGTTATCCAATATAAATATATGTATACCTGGGAGAAGCAATAAGAGACGCAGAGGAAATTGGTATCAAGGGCATCAAGGTGAATGGCGAAGAAATAAACATGCTCTGGTTTGCTGATGACTTCGCAGTTGTAGCAGAAAGTCGAGGGAACTTGCAAGCATCCCTGACGACTATGGACTAAGTACTTCAATAATATAATAAGAGCAATACTAATAGGAAACTAAAACCCTAGTGTGCGGAAGAGAGAATCAAAGGCAAATACCACAATTGGAGGAGTGACTTTGGAACAAGTGGAGTACTTCACGTATCTCGGTAGCACTATCACTTGGGATGGAAGAAGCTCAACGGAAATCAAGCGCAGAATAGCACAAGATAAGGAGGCGTTTATGAAGAAGGGACAGCTACTGTGCTCAAAGAACCTACGGCTGAAAACAAGGAAGCACTTTATCGTATGGAGCGTGGTAATCTATGGATCAGAGACATGGAAAATCGGGAAAGCAGGCCAGTGAAGAATTGAAGCCTTCGAAACATGGTGTTCGAGGAGAATGTTGAAGATTAAATTGACTGATATAGTGAGGAATGAAGAGGTGTACACAAGAGCAGATGTAGATGGACATACCTTGAGGCAACATGAATTAGTTAGAAATATAATAGAGTGGAAGATCGAAGGGAAGGTCCTACAAGGAAGACCAAGGGGCAAGTATCTAGAGCAAATAAAGCAGGACGTGAAAGAGAAAACATACGAGGGCGTTAGGCAATTAACACTAAATAGGGCGTAATGGAGGGCTACAGTAAACCAATCATAGGATTGAAATACTGACGATGAAGAAAACTACTTGGGTTACTCAATTATTTTTACATTTTTTCAGATGGTATTTTTAATTTTGGCAGGACAAAGCATTAATTAAAAACAGTGCACATTGCAAAAACAACAAATAAATACGTTTAAATAAAGTAGGTGACATTTGTTGTTTACTGAATGTCAACATTTTAGGCAAGAAAAAATGAAATTGAAGAAAAACGAGAAAATGATTCCAGCTCTCAAAGTTGATATTTCAATAAATAGTTATATTGAGAAAAACATTGCTGTAATGAACTGATAAAATCGATAAATGTGAAGAACGAGGGCTATATTTAATGAAAAAACACTAAAAATGTAAACATATAAATGCCTTGTGAAAAATTAACTTATAAATTACCGGGGGTCAAAATGACCCCATTTGGGCGTTGAATGATGTCGAGAAGTCCGGGCGTCCTAGTGTTAACAAATTTAAAAAAAACTAAATGCAAATGAGAATCGAGCTGGGGACCTCATCTTTGGAAAGAAACATGCAGAATACTCAGCCAAGATCAATATATGTAATGCAAATATTTTGTCTTAAGGATACAGTTCATGAGGCAGATGTGCTGAGTACTTCAGCCATTTTATAGATTCTCTTTATCATTGGAAATTCATATCATTCACATGGCTATCCCTGTACGTACTAAATTAGGGTTTACAATTTTATGTGCCAACAATATTCCTCTTTTAAATATGAGCTAACGTGGTTATATTATGCACCTGTCAACTTGTTGCATGGAAGGTTTACTTAGAAAATTTTATTCATAGCATTCACTAAACCAATCGAATCACAATACTATAGCAATAATTCAGTGAAATGTTATGATGATCTGTGTAGGTGAAAATTTATTTCTCAAGCTTTAAATCACATATGAAGTGTCTTATCTGATTAGGTACCTTTATCAATAGTTTTTTATATTGTTTATTTACACTATTATTAGGTTAGCTGCAAATCAGGTTAGCAATTGGCACTATACCCCCAACACTTAAACCTGGCCATCAACCAATGTTACAGACATTTTTTGCTCAAGACATTTATTGTCAATCAATAAATCTTTTGTGGGGAAGATTTGTTTGCCAACTGATATATTGTTGATGGGCATTTAAACACCAAGGTTCCAAAATACTATAATTTATCCATTCATTGTTATGTGCATTATTATTTTTTTAGTAAGAAATGAATTTATAATGTACCTAATTCCCAATTTAACTTATTGACTTAGCATTTTTTCTGAATGCTCCTCCACAAAAATACTCATTTTTTTCAGTAATGTAATGAAATATATTTTATCAATACAGTAAAACATCGTTAATTTGAAATTCAAGGGAACAAAAATATTTGACTTTGAATTATCTGGGTTCGAACTAAACATACTTTCCGAAAATTAACGAAAAATACTGTGAGAAGAACTTCCTGTGTCAAGATTGTGATGTCACCTTTCCTGGCGACGGTCAAATGCTGAATTCTACAGTCATCGCTTGAGAAGGGGAGGCTTGGGAGGAAGAAAGGGGAAGGCATTAGTCATGGCCCGAATGCCCCAGAAAAAAGCAAGGGAGGGAGTGGCCGAGTTGTGTGTGCACTCAAGATATATTTGATTAGGGGTAAACCGCTGCTGGTGCGCGGCACACCATAAGCACAAACAAATGTTCAAAATACCTTGGAAGCACTTTAAAGTAACGAATACTCCAGAAAGCTATTCCAAAATCACAATGACTATAAGCACTAACTACCATCGAATGGCGCTGCCCTGGTGAATCGTTTCGAAATAAACGATATATTGGGGCATCACAGGTCGAACTTCGACTTCGAGTTAAATATTAAGCGTATTCCGTATTATCCTTTCTATGAAGTATGCAATTTCCAATTCCATTTGTTGGGGACTACTCACAACTTCGAATTATTCAATATTTCGAATTAAGAGGGTTCGAACTAACTGTAATTATTAAGCAACATAATAATATCAATATTATAACATTGCTCAAAATAAATTAAGAAATCAGCAAGTCACCATCTTTGTAAGAGAAGGCCCCTTATGAGAGGTTGGCGAATCACTGTCTTTGTAACCCAAAGGGTTAATAGAGGGCTCGACACCCTACCTGTCAACAGTGCATTGTAACAGTCAGCCGGACCCCTCACCCACCCTTAAGTGTTAATGGCTCACCTGAAATCATTTCCTACCCACACTAAAAAAAACTAATTTATCCAGCTTAATGTTGAAGTTAAATTAACACTTCCCATAGCATATCCTTGGTTTACTATCCCAATATATTTCTGAAAATACGAACATATCACAGATTATAATAATTAACAACAGATTTCAATCTTGATGTGTGTCCTTACTCACCTGTATCTAACAGCGAAAATTGATTTAAACATGTAGCTAAGAACATTCTTCAGCTCCTCAAGATTTTCTTCCATTTCCTGCCTCTTCACAGTCATACTTCCTCCACCACTTCTGTATCCTTTCAACAACCCAGCATGCCGAAAATGACGCATTCCCTCCATAGAACTTATAATCATTTGGATTACATCTACCAAGGCAGTCATCATTTTGATACCTGTAATTAAAAATATTTTGATTCATAATTGCTGCATAAAGGAATCAGCATATTACTGTCAAATTATTGCTACATCATAATGCATATACTCATGTATACAGCCAAATTAATGCACACTCAGTATCAAAAGCACTGATACAGACCTTAATCATACTAACATACTAGAAAATACTCTTTCATATAAAAAACTTTTTAAATTATGACTATTTGCCTATTTTAACCATCACCTGAAGACAGTTAAAATGATTAACGCATAAACAAAAGGAATTTTTCCGTGACTCAAGTGGTAAGCAGAATTTCTACACCAACAATAAGAACAACATAGGACTGACCACTGCCACTCTTAACCTGTGACCTGACAGCATCAGTCGGGTCAAAATGACCTGACGGGAGCAGTAATAATCCTAAATGGTTACTAATAATTATGCAGGATACATTGTAGTATGTATAACTATCAAACAAAGATGAAAAACAGAGAATTCACCAGGCATAAAAAATCAGGTCATATTGATCCAATGCAAGTACAGTAGAAGCCCGTTATAGTGAGCACAGCATATAGTGAGAATCTAGCAATAACGAGTGATTGGCAATGTAGCATCGAAACGCCCATGATTAACATGTAAAAGAAAATGGAGCTCCTGCCACGGTATACGCTCTGTATTATGAGCGATATTTCTTGAGGGTTATGCACTGCAAAGTACGAATTAATGCATGGTATTTATCTTTAGCAGCATTATTTGTCTACTACAACTTAGAATACAATATTTGTTCCATCTCTACATTTTTTTGAAGTCCAATGAAGTCCACGTACTGACGATTTACTGCCGGTTCTGGTGTACCTTGCGTACGCTCACACTTCTTGACTGTTCTTTTGTTAATCCAAGTTCAAACGGAGGCATAGGGAGCGGAATGGGTGGAAGATGGACAAGCGGAAAAGCATCTAGTCAGTCACCATTCAACAAGTTTTTACTTTATGATTCCTGACTTCACAGATACATACAATTTTGAGTGAATGTATTGATAGTATTTCACAGCAGTTACCTCCGTTTGCTGTAGATCCTCCAGATGGCAGCACTAGTACGACACACGATGTGCATCGCAACTGACAGAGGCATTTGCTTGTGTAAATAAATACTCGCTGCAACTAATTTTCGATAGATATCTGAATGTGAATTTTAGGAACGGCTTGGAAGAGGTAATTATGCAAGAAATATTTTTGACCACCGAAAAATGCTGTATTTCTGTGAATCATTACTGAAAATTTTCTAATCAATGTATGCACTGGCTAACTCTAGAATATTTCAGCAAAGCGTAAATTATTGATTTGGAATTCCTAAAATAAACAATAAATATACAATTGTGCACGAAAACGGCCCTTCTACCCGTTTCTAATAGCATGGTAACGAAAGAAAAGTGGAAAGTAAGAATTGGGGGCTGTGGGAATTGAGAGGCAAAATACATCACCTTCAGATATAACGAGTTCTCGCTATAGCGAGTGATTTCCCAGCCATTGAGAGCACTCGTTATACCCGGCTTCCACTGTAAATTGTAACATAACTTTCTGAAATACAAGTAGTTAAGAGTTAAATAAATATACTGATGAAATGCCAGAAAGGGCAAGGGAAAGATGAATGCACAAATTAAATAAGGAAAGATTGGATTAAGTGAACGATAAAAGATGAAGACCTTTCATTAGCTCATTTACTGAAATGCTAAAAAAATGCCCATGTTATGCATAAAAGAACCCAGTAGAGCTTAGACTAGAGCAGGTCAAACTAGTGAGATCTTGAGATGAATTTCGGAGGGAGGGCCTAGAGTTAAATGCATAGTGCAGATATTGCATATGGGAAAGAAGTTTTTGCTGGCAAGAGAAGACGTATGACAGAAAAACTCAGTGAAGATGCTTGAAAAGGTTAGCAATGAGTTTGATCCAGGGTGTGGAGTTGTTTAATTGCAAAACATGGGCCTAGGGGAGAAGGGATGAGAATAGACAATAGAAATTTAAAGCATTGATCTGTAAAAGGGCAGTAAGGTAAATTGGACCATAAGGTAGATGAATAAAGAAGTGATTGTAATACTGGGGAGGAAATAAAATAGCTGGAGATAATTACGGGATGGAGTGGTTGAATGAAGCAAGCAAGTATTTCGAAAATGTAAGCTGTTATAGAAGGCAGAATGTTGAGCAGATTGTGAAAGAAAAGGATAGGCCATTAAGGAGAGTTGAAGGGAGGGATAATACATACAGAACTAGACACAAAAAATAGCAGGGAAGAAATTTTTCTTGGAGGGTGCAAGAGAAAGAAGAAATGGTCCATGAAATGGACAGAACACCACTGCTCACACCAAGTTAAATTCATAAAGCATTGCATATTTCAGAATAAGCAAAAAAAAAGAGCTGAAGAGGCATCAACCACAAGTAAAAGAGCATTAAAGGCCCAAGAGACATTAAGTATACTATGCATGCAGAAGAACATTAAAAATTTTAGCTTGCATTAGTTCATAAAAAAGAAAGAATGAAGACAATAGGCTCCTATTTTTCCATACTGTCAATACAGCACATTATTTAAACATTTACAAATTTTCTAAGGCAAATAAATGAGCACCCATGTGACAGTTCTTAACATGATACTCTCAATGCAAAAAATAACATATTGCAAGAGGAATAGCATTAAAAATGGATCACAATTTGACAGTTTTAATTGCCCAGAATTTGACAGATAAAACTGTTAGTTTACAAAATAAGTCTGAAAGATTATCAAGCTGTATCTTGACCTAAAATAGATTAATGTCAGACAATGCTGCAGGAATGTTTCCATTTTCATTGTTTAAAACAAAAATAAGAGGCTCACCAGCATATGTTGCTGTGTGTCGGAAGGCTCGAACATTAGAGTCTGAGAGAGCAATGAGGAATGATACGAGATTATCCATCAAACACTGGTCATGCAACATGGGCATAACTCCGAGAGGAGGTCGCTCTTTGTGCCCATGTTTGATCAGACTTTGGATGAATTCAGCAGTGTTTTCCCGGAACTTTTTCCAAGGAGGCGTATTCAAAATAAGTGGATAATCACTTCCCATGGTCTGTGGAATAAAAAAAAAGCCATCAATATCATCCAATTAATGCATACCTATCTTTTAAATTTACAGTGATAATGGATGAGCTTTTCTACTAACACAAGCATCAAGTTTCACAGTCTCATTCTGAATCAATTGATTCCGGCCAAAATCACGGGGGAGATGACATAGTGCACAATCCAGGCAATCAATGATTTGTTTCATGACAAAATGAAAATTATTAAAATTAAACATACCTTTATTTGCTCAGCGAATTTAGGACTATGACGCCCTCTCTTACAATTAGCTGAATGAACTACACAAACATCATCCCAGGGCGGGACTTGAACCCAAAACCTCGACTTTGACAAGCAGTGACCCTCCGACAACCAAGACATGATTCAGAAATCAAGACAGAATACAGAAAACTTATCAATAAAGGTCCCTTTCTGGGCCACTGCGCAGACCACTATGCTACCCAGGATCCTTAATTCCCATGGCCATTTTACCGAGGCTGAAGGTACTAGATTTTGAGTCCTCACGATCCATCAAGGATGGCAACGCAAGGGAGAAAGGGCTTCAAAGAAGCCACAACTAATGGTGAACTCCATACAGCACTAAAGCTGCGCTTGGCGGTAAATGTAGGATATTTCAATTTAAGGTTAACTGAGCTATCCTCAGCACTTCCTTAACTATCCACTACCCTCTCCCCACTCAAATGACAACTCCCTTTGTTGATAGTAAAAGACACAAAACAACTTTGAAGGTTTCACAGTTCTTCTTTTCCTAACCTGCACCAAGCATTTCACCAGTTACAATAAAACAAAGCCTATAAATTGTAGCAAGTAGAAAAAAACCGCTTTGTACGATTCCACAAGTTTATTGAGACACCAACCTCGGTTTCGATTATAGTAAAATCATCTTCTCGCTTACCTTGAAGATGATTGTACTAAAATCGAAACCGAGGTTGGTGTCTCAATAAACTTGTGAAATCGTACAAAGCGGTTTTTTTCTCCTTGCCACAATCATGGGCTTCCACCAAGTAAAGCCTGAGGACTTCTTTTTATTAGGAAAGCCTATAAAACCTACAAAGTTGTTTGCATCTTTTAACATGGATATACATATGTTTCATGGAGTAGAGTCTGGCTCAATCCTTTTTAATTCTTAGCTGAGACTTAAAATTATCTTTATAAAAATGACAAAAAATGAATGACTACAGAGATGATAGAAAACCTTCAAGCAAATCAGCGTAGACTATGCATTTCTTGTGGTAATCAGGGAGACATGACATCACCACAAAAATAACATGTCAACAAAATTAAGAGCTACAAAATTTCAAAGACTGCCCTTATATATGTCGAAAATGTCCAAACTTACAAGTAAGAAAAGTATGAATGGAAACAAGCCCTGGGAAAACTAATAACTACATCAGCATTCATCAATAATTATAGTCAAAACTCACATCATCAAACTCCTCTGCCATCTTAGCAATGATTTCTGTGTATTCCATTGTAGCTTGCATGTTCTGGGTGATCTTCCCCTTGCATCCAGAAGCATTGAAGAAGAACTGGGTGAGTGAAAGAAGAGCACCATCTCGACTCAACCAGTAGCTCTGAACCCATCCCTCAACCACTTGCTGTAAACGGGAAAGGGTAAGGTGTGATACCTATTTCATACAAATTTCTTACTCTAATATTTAAATAAAAATAATAGCATAAATTAGTCCATACAGTAATAATTATGATTGCCATATCTACTATTCTGCAAGACCCGTTTTCCTTTTGCCAAAGATATACCCGGAAAATCAACCTGCATCCTATTCAGCACCATGACCATGTGTCACATATGGCCCATAAACTAGGGTGCATCTTATAAGCTTGATATGTATTATGCTAATTTACATCCAACTACTCTTTCATCAAATGAAAGAAGTTGTGGAAATGTAAAAATGATGGATACTGCAATTTTCCATAACCATAAAACAATCTACTCAATTAAAAATTCATAAGGATGCATGGTAAAAAAATGACATCAGGGTGTGAACTATATTAGCATTAAACTATTTGCAAGTCCATAGTTTACTGGAGGAGTTTCACACCTGTTCTGTGCTAAAAGGAGTTCCAGATCGAGAGTAGAAAATTAGAATATGACAGGAAGAGAACAGAGGAGAGAACCCTGGCATTAGTAATATCAAGCTTGTATTAAGAGGACCATAGAACCCCCAGTTTAAAACTACATTAAATGGCCATAGTATTGAACGTGAAATACTCTCCATATGACACTCAATTAGGAGCAGCTGTTAGGTCACAGTACAATCTCTACCACTGTCAGGATTACAACCCATGCCAAAATAAATGGGTCAAAACTCCATCTAAAACGTCAACCAAATCTAGAGAACATTGTACCATACCTAAATGTGGAAGATTAATGCATCAAATCCAGGGTTTAATTAAGTATCAATACCATTATTTCTTCACTGACATAGGAGAGATAAAATAAGGTCAACATTCTCTGAATTTTTTCCTGGACCTTCAGGGTATGTTTGTGCCATGGATAGTAATAGCAACAGAGGACAAGAAAGATCTGATTCTATTCTTGGTGTAATTGAAATAAGGCTATATATAGGTTATCAAACAACTATAGGACTGGAATACATTAAATCCTTATTAGATACCTGCACTGTGGCCTTTTGTTCTCTAATAATGTAGCAAAGCGAATTTTCATCCTCTGCCTGCAGCTCTGTGATTGGCCGACGTCCAGGTCGACGTCTCTTGGGTGGGCCTCCCATAAGAACAGAGGCGACTGGAGCCAGTGCAGCTCGCTTAATTCCACTCAACCCACCTAGAAGTGAAATACATTGAATTAGAGTCATCTCTGAAAATGTCTCAGGGTTATTGGCTGCCACTTAACTAATATGTAGTAGAAAAGAACCTCAAGGAAAAAATAAACACGGGAATGACATTTTTAAAGAATAACTGATTAAAAATTTAAGGTAGGAAGGACAAAAAAATTCTAAATATTGTGGAAATGACATGACCAATTAGCAAACCTTACTATGTCATCAGTACATGCACCATCAACTGCTATGAAATTTGAAGCTTTGACAAACCCATTGCCCTAATTTTTTTTCCAAATAATTAAACTGTTTTAACTGAATCAAATTTTTAAGCAATAACCCACACTCCTATCTCCATCATCAAAGAATTTTTCCTTCACTTCATTCGATAAAGTTCACACGAGGCTCTGGAGTAAAATACACTTTGGTCTAAATTCCTTCAGCATCCCATCACTTTAAAGGAACTGTTCCATCCACTTACTTATTTACTTTGCATTCCACCAATTCCTGCAAATGATTTTCTCTCCTCCACAGACAAGTTCAATATCTCACCATTTGTCTGTCATTCCACCCATGGCTCTCCATCGTTTTTCCATTCTACTCAACAATCAAATCTCTAAGGCTTCTATTCTTCTCTTGTCATCCTTCCCCAGCGTTCAGGGATCAGATTCACATCATTCCATGCTCCATTTCTAGCTCTTCACAGACCTTTTCTCTACACCCCTGTTCAAAATTCTCTTCTGCTAGGGAACACTGGCTTAGCCAGAGCAATTCTTCCCCTAGCATAATTTCTACCATGCCCCCCTACATACAATATGCCTCATTAGTAAAAATAATGTACTCCCTATCTAGCTATTGTCCGTCCACTCTAATATTGACCTACTTTTTCCTCGAAAATCATACATTTTTAGTCTTCTGATTGACCTTAATGCCAAATCACACAAGATTGGTGGAGTATCTCATAGCAATTATAATCCTTTAGCTGTACTCCGCATCAATGCTTGGTCATCGGCAAACCAAACTGATTTAATTACCAACTTGGCATGGTAAAGAGGAAAAAAGTTGCAAGAAGAGATGCCAAGAGGAATTCAGGTGAATTGAGAAAGCAATTAGGTTTAACTAGAATCTGAAGGTTGTTATAGAAGGAACAATGGGGTCGTTTACCATTGCTTTTTTAACGCCAAATCTGAGAGAGTTTGTAAAATAAAAAGACTCATATTTTTCTCTTTTTCGATCCGTCAATTAGTTCTGGAGTAAGAGGCGACAAACTGATGTTTTTAACCCTTTCGGAAAAGTGGGCGTACATACGACCTCTTACATCATTTACTTTGTCCAATCACAACTGAACCGACAAAGCTACTTCGCCTTATTGCAATGGGGGACACACAGCTGATTCTGCCAATGGGAGCGGTTGTGACAGGATCTGTGCAAGCAGACCTTCTGATACCCCCCTCCACTCCCTTTCCTTTCCCTAAAATCAGTCAAGGACAGGAGGTGGATGACGTAAATGGTCCCACAGCAGCGTCTTCAGTAGGCGTCACCTTTTGCTTATTTTAATTTACAAGTGAATGACTCTGGTTAGAAGATTAATTTTTTACTAAAATTCAATTTCGTTTTCATCTAATGATTTCAGTACAAACTAGCAATTTCAGTTCCAAGTAAACGACCCCATTCAAGTTAAATGAGGAAAAGAATGGGTATTTTAGGTGGAATGACGGAAGGTATGATGAACTAGAGAGATATATCATAGATATATAAATGTCTGAAAGACACGAGGGAGGAATTGGCCAATTAGAACCCACTCTAAATGCAACAACACCTCTACATTAATGGGAAGAGAAGACAATGAAGGAGACTATGTCAATGAGACTTGGCACTTCAAGTATGGGCCTGGGTCAAAAGAAAAATAGGAAGGATAGCGGACAATGCCTCATGAGTGTAGACAAACAATAGTTGGTAAACTGGGGATTCATGCTTTAAAATATCCTTCAAGTTAAAATAATCAGGACATTTGAAGCACAGGAAAGAATAATTCTCAGTAAGGAATAATAGTTGATTTCACTGAAATGTGCAATAAAAGGGAGATAAGAAGAATGAGCCCAAGAAAAATCCCTATGAATGCAAAGAAATAGATGTTTTAATTGATGTTGGAAAATGAAGAGTGGCTGATTAGCCAGCAAGATGATCAGAAGAAGAAAAAAGCTCTCCACTTATTGTATCAGCCAACCTCTTCATATTAACTCACTAGGAGCATAATGATGAATTGCACCGAAGAATCTGCTTTCCTCTGCACACAGCAGTATTAATTTTTCAGGAGAATAATGATGAATATTTCTTTTCTTGCTCTACGCTTTTTCTATTCACTACCACACTCAGCAGAGTGCTTCCCATACCATCAAATTCTATACCCTTTCACTACTAACAATCAGTTGCATTTCTGCGCCCCAAATAAAATAACATTTCATCTGTCAAATGGCCATCTTTTTAGCTATGCACAAGTGTAGTATTCTGCAAGTGTTATATAGTAGATTAAATGGTAATTACTCCATGAGCAAATGACTTACCTCTCCCTCTCCCACGGCCTCTGCCACGGGAGGAAGGTGTGGAGAGCTCCTCAACAACTTCTTGCAGCTATAAATCAAAACCAATGTTCAACATTAGAAAAGTTTAGATTAAGGAATAAGCATAACTAAATATAAAAATACAAATTTTAGTTGATAAAAGATAAAATAATGAGAATTGCTTTTGTACGTATCTGCAATGTTAAAAAAGTATGATTTAGAGACTGAAAGGCAACGTTCATAAATGGTCATGGAACTAATTAACAGAGGGTGCAGACAATGCAAAACGAGAACCACAGGTATGCAAACCCACTACCTCTTACCAACAGTCAGAAGTTGTGATTTATATTTGGAATCATAAGTTCATAAAAAGGGATCAGGATAACGTAATGATGGAAAATTAAATTCTAGGGTATGTGGATGAAAAAATCTATAAATGTAACTGCATTTTGGCTCCACTCATTCACTCACGGCTTGATTCTTAAGGAAAACAGAAACATTTGCACCCTAAAGACCAATCTGACCAAAAAAGGACATGATCATCATCAAGATCAAGTACCTCTTATCATAGGAAAAATAAGTCTTATTGCATTATCTTTCAGTGAAACATGAGAATTTTCTTCTTTCTAACTTGTGATAACTAAACTGAACCTATGCAAAGATGAACTTAGAACTACCACATGGAGGATGCATTCATACAGGCGTAGAACGAGGCAATTAATTATATCTGAAAGCAAATACTTCAACTGCACACCTTGCACATTGCACACCTTGCACATTGCACACCTTGGTAGGAATTTTGACATCTGCAAAAAATGATAGAATGTGAAGTATACCTGAATAACTCGAACGTCGCCATCGTCTTCAAGTATTGCTTCAACATAGTGACCGCCAGTCTGCACAAGTGTGGTCTGTCTCTCATCAACCGTGTGTGCTGATACGGTTTCAACAGTAGGCCCATCGATGTACTGCTCTACAAACGAGATGCCTTGCCCATCACTTCTGCAAAACATTACACATAAGCAAAACGGAGGTGGCTGGTTCACCTTATAAACGTTCAGTTGGTCCAATATTTGCAAAGAAAACTAGGAGAAGGAATGTTCATAGGGCAGTGCTTTGAGTTACTGGAAAAATCGTGGGCATCATTTATACCGCCAATAAAATAAAGTTTAGAGATGTTGTAGACATTTGACTTACGATGTATGAACGATAGTATTATCGCCTTGATCAATTGTATATGCAGTGAAATTCTCAGGCAGATTAACTGCTGTTGCAGCAAGCTCGTTGATTGCAGAAGATGACAAGGCTCTGGGTCTTCTTCCACCACGACGAAGCATGTTCAATTGTATTTTATGTAGTGCATGGATGCATGCTGCAAAAATTCATCTTGAAAGTAAAACGAACCACTATTGAATTTCACAATCAAATAACAAGAGTACAAACCCACATTGGAATGTAAACAAATATCAATCAATAATAAACAAAAGGCTTACCTCAAATTCTAACACTGAAAAACGCTAGTTGAGCAGCTATGCAATAAGGCTACGGCTGTGAATCAATTTCAAGGACCAGAAAATAGACCCATGCACATAAAACTAAGCCTTCTGAAATAAAACCGATTTGCGTTGAAGAGCAAAATAGGCTACAGCAAAGATTGAACTTCTAGAGTAGAAACAAACAAATTGTAATCATGCAACAAAATTAGCGTGGAGCTGCGATAAAGCATGCACTAAAAATGTTATTTACTTGCTTAATTGGGTGAAGCGAGGTTTAATAATTTAAATTCGTCCATTATGTCTTTACCACTGCCTCCATTGAGCCTTTTCCGCAACGCTACTTTAGTGACAATACACAAGCGATATTATAACGCGCCACTATTTGAATATATCTAAAAAATGCACAGCCACGTTTATGGTTTTACTAATGAAGCTCAGATAAACAGCCAAATTATCTAATTTTGTACGAAATCAACTTATAATTACATATTATCTCCTTTTCTTCGTATAGGGAAAACACCAGGAAAAGAAAGATCGGAAGTAATTAACGGGGAAGCAGAATGAAGAAGGGTGAGGATTAGAGCTTCAGAAAATATCGGAGAAGAGATGGAATAAATTTCTGGTATCTATTTCTTCAAGGGATCACTACTGATCAATGACTACGCAGAGGAAGAAAATGTAAACTGGAAGGACATTGGGGAACTCCGAGGTAGATGCTTAAGTTTTACAATTTTTATGAACATTTCTAATAAGATTACAGAAAAACTATATTTTGATTGATGTTGAGTGTAATTCACTCAGTTAATTGGCCATAAAATTACATGGCCTAGGAAAATTTAAATAAAAAAGCTATTTTCCTTCAGCGCCAGATTGTTTACTAGAATCGCAATGATCGATCCAGTGGATATATTCCTGAGAGTAATTGCATATTCTCACGCCTTTTTCAAAGAATTTTCTTTTGCATGAATTATCCTAATCTTCAGTTTCTTTTCAACAAGTCCTTGTTGGTGAGCGCCATTATTTGTGCATTCATGTGGCACTGTTTTGAATCTAGACACTCAGTACGATAAGTTAGAACTCTAACCATCATGTCAACTCGGTCCATGAAGTCTTCTGATATTACTTTTTCGAGAACACCCAAATTTAGGGAATGATATGTCGTCCAAAATGCATTCTAAATTTTAACTCTCATGTTCACTAATCACTTGACATCGATGAACAATGAAACTCCTCGATAGCTTCACATTTTATTTTTCATACAATGTGAAGGGATAGTTATATAGTTTTGAAGAGATGGTGAATGGTGTCAGTATTACAGGTAAGCCTCTCCAAACCGCCGACGCAGCAAGTACTTCGGTGAAAGCATGGAGATGTCTCCATTTCTAAGCAAACTTTTCCTCGGAGGGCATGTTTATTTAAAAACGGGTCGAAATAGAGAAAGAAAGCGGTGGTATAGTTTTTTATTGTATATTCCGTGAGGGGATTAAAAAAACCTGTAATCTTACCATTATCTTCAGTTTGAAAATGATAGGGAGTTCATGAACTGCTTTCTGTGGAGGATAGATGTGATTTCTGTGCTTCTATTTATCGATACATTAGCTTCAAAAGTTCGTAACGATAAAAAAATGGCTATTTCGGCAACTATTGGATAGGGGGCTGTCCATATGTCTCATAGCTATATCAGCAGGGCGGAGGGCAGCGAAAAATTGAGAGAGATCAGCCATGGCCGACTTCGCCATGGATCAGCTGTCGTACTGATAACTTCAAAATCGTTTATCCCACTATTTAAATGCATGCCTGGTGTTGGTTCACCCCCTGCCATATGCCCTGCGGTGGCTCTTGGGGTAAAAGTGTATACATTACCAAACGTTGAAAGAGAGGAGAAGGGGTTGGGCCAACGGTCACGATCGTTAAGATGCGATGTCGGCTGGGAGAAATATACACCTTGAATTCACTCTTGTTCTAGTTATGACAATGGTCAAATAATAAATCGTGAAGGATCTGTAGTACTAATATATAGATGACGTATTTAGAAAGAATATCTATTTGATGTTTCGTAAGAAGGAAAAGGGTTCATTGGCCGTGTTACATTATTTAGAGATGGGTTGTACAAAATTTTACATAGGGTAATACGGCGGGAAGAAAAGGATTTTAAAAGTGGAAAAGCAGCATTATTTGATGTTCAAATGACCCCTAAGAATCTAGTGATTCGCGGTGATCTTAGATACTCGAAGGCTTTGACCTCCGGAGCAAGTGGGAAAGCGAGTAAGCAGCTCAGAAAAGGGATGGGGAGGGGTAACTTTACGGGTGAAAGCTTTTCTCAATGAGATTAGGCATTACGCATCGTTTCCTCGATTAACTCACCGTTCGAAATGCTCGGCATAGAACATCAATGTCATGCTTAAGTAACTTCCGGTATCATAATCCTCTACTTCCAAAGGAGCAATCCATTATGTAACTGCTCGATGATCAGGCCATGTACCATTTCACCTATAGTCTCTAGCTTGCTGTTGTTGTGATAAAGGTATCAAATAACTATGAACATGAATGAAGAACAACTCTCACGCTTACATTAGCAAACGTAAAAATCTAGATTACGCAATCCTATTGAAGTAGGGCATTTCGCTTATGTTTGTAAGAAAGGAACCTCCTTTTCTCCCGGAAAGTCGGAATGAAATAAAAACATCGTTTTATATTCGTGCAAATACGGCATTAAAAATCAAGATTAAAACATCAAATTATCTGTGGTTTTCTAATAGTTTGCACTTTATATGCTCTGTTCTTACTTGGGATACAAAAAAGCTACGAAAGTTCTAGTTTCATTTATTCATTAACTCTGGGCATAATACCTTCATATTACCGAAATGCCCTTAACAGTTGTAGTACCTACAACCCAATTCCATCTCCGTATATTTAATGTGGTGACGAATATATTTGAATGATAACCGAAGAAAAATTAGTTAATTATGGGACTACAATAGCAGTATGATTATAATACAAATTAGCATCAATTACGTGGTTTACAGTCATGTCTATGCTTGAGAATTACCTCGATTCCAATTGGTTCATACGATATTTCTCTAATTCTCAATTTTTTTACTGCCGTTCGTAATACATACCTACATGCATATTGATCGGACTCTTAGTATGGATTGGAATGTAGGTAAGCTAAAAATAACGGATTCCAGTGGAAGTAAATTACCGGTTTCAAAAGAATGCTCCAATTATAATTGGAAACGACCGTTACTTCATTCGAAATCCCAAAATACCGATTTCATCATATAGTTGAAAAGGGCGGTGATTTTTTTCACTTTCTCCGCGCGAGGTAGGTATGAGGGAGTATTGACTTCGTACCAAAGAAATTATCTTGAGTTGCCTTGGATTTCTATCGGCTGAGTATTTCGAAGAAAATGCAGGCTCCGGTGAACACGTTTCGACCCTTTTTGTAATAAGGTTTGTCCGTGAGTCAGAGTACGTGATCGATTTTGATAGTCACGACGGCTGAAAAAATTATAATGGTGCCCACATTGCCGTTTTTTAAATATTTTATTCGCCTCAGAGGGACGTTATCCTTTACCGTTACGTCTTATATTTTGAACCGCCTTAAACTGTAAGGTTAATTTTTTTACAGGATTAACAAATCCCTTGGCTGCTTCCTTTTGTAACGTACCTGAAATTTGATTCTTGTAATGTTGACTTGCTGCCCTTTTTTCTCGCAGGAAAAATATTTGCCCACCCTTTTCTTCTCTTATTGGTCGATATCATTATTCACGAGCATGGTGATTTGCTATGCAAAATTAGGTAACACATGAAGTGCCGAGACCGGTGCTTCGCTGTGACATTTGAGGGTTTTTGCGTCCTTTTCGCGGTACATCCCGATTCCAGCATGAACTCTCATGAATTTCCTCGATTTTTCATGCTTTTTAAATTTCCTGAGGTCCCAGATTTTCCGAATATAACTCCTCCCTTTGATAGCCACCAGATATTTGCATATGAGTTATGGCATAAAGGTAGTGAGGCTTCATTAATATTCTTTTAAATAACTTCAAACAATGTTCATTTCAAGGTTAACCCTTCGAAGTACTATGACTGAAGCCACTCCCTTTAGGTGGCATTGTTTTTGCTTGCTATCACTGAGACAAAAGTACCCTACCAATATTACAATTGCTTCTTGTTGGCTTTGTTAATTCTGTAAATGGATCCGGAATGATGTATCTCCAGGTAATTTTCCGATTTCAAGGAAATAAAAATGTTGCATGGACTCAAATCAAGAGAGTAAGGAACTGAATCAGTGCTATTTCTTTTTATTAGCTACAAAACTGGTTTACAGGGTTTTGTGCCGGGGCGTTAATGTGATGCATTGCTGGTAAATGTTATTCGCTCCGGACATTGACTTAACCTCTTAAATATAGCTGATAACTTCAGGCTTAACTATGTGATACCTTTCCATAATGGAAAATAAAAAAATGAAACTTTTTTAGGTTCACTTTATATTTAAATAGGCAAGACCCGGGTTTCATAACGTAGTTACATATTCAGGTGACTGATCATACATACATCTTCTTTATATAACAAGTTGAGTGCAACAGTAAGGACATCTATCTGGCGGAAGGGAGTGAGGTGAGTTGGGAGTGGGATGAGAAGGGATACAACTACCACCTTGTGGATTTTTCCAATTTTTGAACCATTGTGAGAGGTTCAATGCGGTTCATTTTTAAATATTGGCACAAAATTTAAAAAGAAAATTGGTAATCATCAAGGGTCGAACTTTTAATGGTTGCTGTAGTGGTTAGAGTACTGGCCTCTCACCCAGAGGGTCTTAGTTTGAATCCCGGCAGTGGAAGATATTTTTCATTAGGCCCCTTCTTGAGTGTTCTGTGGAGAGAATTCGAGTTCAGCACTGTGTCCATCAGATGGTACACCGTGGTTCCCTTGGCGTCTTTTGTTATGAGCAGGTTTATGCCGACACTGGGTTTCTCCCCACCCTTACTTCTTACCCTTCCATTGGCATTCTCGCGCTTTTCCTCCTGGTCTTAAGCGCAGATATGTACGGGTACATACTTGAAAACCCAGATGAAAATGAGAGAGGTATTTTGAGGACGTCAAATATACCCTTTCTGAGCAATTTCATCGGCAAAAATCTGTACCGCCAAATGCGTAACAGGGATTTAGGAAAGAGGAAGTACCAGGATGTAAATGCTGTTGTTGTTAAGGGAGGTGAACGAAAATTGAGGCCATGAGCTGCACTTAGAATAGGTTTTATTTTCAGGAGAGGAGGTAGGGAGGAGAGAAACCCCGCGTCGGGATTAGCCTGCTCTTAACGAAAAGTGCCAAGTGGTTTACAGTTTAACCTCCCATCCGACGGACGGAGTACTGACACGAAAGCTCTCCACATATCCCTCAAGTAAGGACTCATTTTCCGCTGAAAAATCCGCCACTGCAGTGAGAATATATGATGAAGTTAGTGTAATGAATAGCCAAGAATGGAGGGCCTTACTTAAAGAAACTAAAGAATGAAAAATAATGAATGAGATATTTCAAGGAGAAACACCACAAGCAATGCAATGAGAAAAGAAGAACCCGCTTACCCTGAATTGTGAATTTCATATGCCGCGGGACTTTACAGCAAGTGGGATCTCCCCTCACCGACCAGATCAACCAAACAGTTCATAGTGAGCTTCGGGGCAGGAATTAAATTTCCAAAAATTTTGACTCGAGCACCGTACACTTTAGTTTTCTGTATTTTTTTTTTGGTCCGAAGGTCCGAAGGAAAACAAATACCTGCTCCTTTTCACCGCTTTGGGGAAGAGAAATTGGCAATCGAGGGCTAGGTCCGGGACGAAAGTACGGTGGCGGATCGGCGACGGAGGAAGGCGAGGCGTTTTTCTCGGTCGCCGTGACCGGAGAGAATTATGTCACGAGTACGACGACCCAGCGAGACCTCACCGAGAAGCACGCGCACTTAAGCATCGGTTTTCAGCGCTCTAGGACGCTTTACAGAAATATATCCTGCGGAGGCAAGGAAGAGAACCGTCTTCATTCACGTTTGGTACAGCGATGGACGAAGTAAAAGAGAAATTGCCAGTAGCATTGCCCAAGCGCAAAGGGCATTTTACCAAAAGAAGATCTTGCTTACAGCTGCAAATACAAGCGTGGAAATGAGTAAACATTTCATTAGAACACATCTGGAGAATTCTACTATATGGCAGTGAATCGTGGGCGATAACAGCAGCAGAGAAGTCAAGGCTAGATGCATTTGAAATGTGGTGCTAGCGAAGGACGATGAAGATAAAATAGATCGACCGAGTGACAAACGAAGAAGTCTTAAGAAGAGTGGGAGAAATAAGATGTCTACTAAAAACTCTAAAAAGAAGACGGGACAACTTAATCGGTATATCTTAAGACACGATGGTCTAATGAAGACATTCGTCGAGGGAAAAGTGAAGAATGGAAAAGGCAGCCCTCGTATGAGATACATGGAACAGGTTGTGAAGGATGTAAAAGAGAAGAATTAGGTCAACATTAAGAGGTTGGCCGATAGGAGAATCGAGTGGAGGAATGCGTCAAACCAATCCTAGGATTGTTGACCCATGATAACAGCTAACTCTGCGGGGCAAACTCCATAATGCTCCGATAGGACATAGTACATCTACATAATACCCTTCAAATCACCGCAGGGGTAAGCGGCAGGGGGTGACCCATTACCAGGCATGCCAGGTATTGACCCAGGACCCATTACGCAGGCACGCAAAGAATACTACTCTTTTTATACTGTAATGGGGGCGTGTACTCGGAACCGAAATCTCAATTTTGTACACGAAATTGTTATATGGAAACAAAAAAACGAGTTTTGTTCAAAACATTAATCTTCTAACCACAACCATTCACTCATAAATCAAAAATTAAATTAAGCAAAAGGTGATGCCCACCGAAAAAGCTGCCTTGATAACATTGACGTCATTTTCCCTCACGTCCTTGACTGCTTTTCGAGGAAGGGAAGGGAGTGGAGGGGAGCTTTTGGAAGGTCTGCTCGTACAGATCCTGTCGCAACTGCTCTTATTGGCAGAATCAGCTCAGTCCCCCCCAATGCGATAAGGCAAAGTAGTTTCGCGGGCTCAGTTGTGATTGGACGAAGTCGATATACGTCAGAGGTTGCACCACGCCCCCTTTTCCGAAAGGGTTAAAAACATCAGTTTTTCGCCGCGTATAACTCGAGAAATAATTCACGGATCAAAACAACGGGAAAATACGGGTCTTTTTATTTTACAAACTCTATCATATCCGGTAATAAAAAATATGGTAAACGACCCCATTCCATGAAACCAAGAGTCGCAATGCTACCATCCTGAGGCAAATATCAAACATGCGGTTACGAGACACGTGAAATGTTGGTTATGTATGACACTAAATGTAGGACACTGAAGGGCTGCCATATCGTTCGGAAATGCCATCACTCGGTTTAAGATAGCGGAAACATGTTGTTAAACGGAAACAGTTAGGGCACCATAAATCCGATCTAATTACGGGGAAATATCACGGCACAATTTACAAATTATTGTAATAAGGATGTTTAGGAATTTTATTAACGGAGAAAATGCTCATGTGAATGATAATTAAGTGGCAAATTTATTATCTGCTATTATTCATCATAAAGACGCAAATATGATATCAATTATACTAATTAGTGTCCTCATCATAAAGTTAGGTAAAAGTGCTGTAAAGCTCTGAAATTCTAATAAAGCAGAGATTATGCGGCGATGAGTACAAATCTAGCCAGACGTGATGTAGCTTCGGAAATCTTGGGGAATCCCACGATGAACGTGAGGTGAATGTATTTCCCGAAATCTTCTCCGAAATCACTTGGAGGTGGGTCAAGATGGAAGGCCGAACTGAACTCTACCACGACTGAAAATAATCATTCATGGGTAGTCATTTCTTTAGTGAGCCACGCCGAATCTCTCGTGTACCCGTAGCGTCAAGATTGGCAATTTGGAAACCCCTGACACATTTCGCACGGCGCCGGTGGAGGCGTGACCGTGGGTGACTAATAACAGACCCAAGCCCCGTTGTCAACTTAAAAAAAGCGGGTCGCAGGAAAGTGGGCCTCTGACCTCTCCGTCATAAGTTGGGCACAGCGGACTCAGGCAAACAATAGGACGCCGACGCGGAGTCTAATCCATATTCAAATTCTGTCTTCGTCTTGACAGGTCCTCAAGTTTCAATCTGCTGTCCCCCCTCACCCATTCGCACCTGCCCGCACCATTCCCTTCTTAGCGTCACTTTCTGAGTTTCTCCTGAGTGACGAACGGAGTTGAGATAATGAGAAACTTAGGGAGTCAAGGTAGGAGTAAAGGAGATGGGACAGTAAGATTGCATGGAAAGTAACAGGGGGAAAATAGAATAGTAACATTCATTTTTTTCTTTTTTGCATGCCGGCATGAGACTTAATGAGTACCATTTCATTTTATTTGCATGGAAATCGAGTAACTTGAAATATTTGTAAATGTGCGGTGCCAGTCACACAGGATGAAAGCATTTCATAGTATCCGTATTGCAAGTGAAACTATTTTACAAGTTTTCTGGCTGAATTCAATTTATTTTAGAATTTTAGATTGACAATGGAGCTCATTAAATAAATGATGGTTTCTTTGGAAACGATATATGCATGGTGTAGGTCCACTCCCTGCCACACATCCTTACTGGGGATTTAAAAGGGTGCTATGAAGATTTACGCGCAACAAAAAAATAGCGTACATAATAGATAAGTAGTACTGCTCGGGGGGTGGGGGTCAACCGACAAATTAGGTCATTTGCTCCGTGAAAAATAGGTGAGTTCTAGGATATTGATAGGATTTTCTTTGGGAAAGGAGTACATCAGAGTAAAATCCCCACGTCTGCTATTGCCTACTCGTAACGGAAGACACCTTTTATCCTACGGACAGAGTACTGAACGTGAACTGCTATCCATTCAGAACCTAAGGAAAGGAGCAGGAGTTCTGAAAACTCTTTTCTACTTCCTTTATTCGAATCAGACCCTTCAGAATAGCAATCCAGTACTCTAGTCACCGTATCATACTAATCCCCAACAAAATATTGTCATTTATGAGAGAAATTAGAATAAGCTTGGCACTTAATGATTGACATTTGCCTCAAATCATCGTTGATGTGACATAAGGGATTGATTCGCTCCTCAACTTGAGAATAAACTATGGTGTATTTTGAGAGCTACAGGCATGAAAAAATAGTAGATTGATGATATTTTTATTGGCAGGGCTACACCTTGAATTAGCATTCAGTATATGAGACAAGACAAATCTGAAAAAGAAAAAAGATGAGTTATTTTTTATTTGAGCGGATACACCTCAAGTTTGCAAAATATCGTCACAAATAACGAGGTAAATGAATTTTATACGGCTTATTGGAGAATACTGGTTGTCATTTACTCACATAATGTGGAAAGGAAGGAAGACTGAGGTTTTCAGAATAGTGCATGGGGTACAAGTGCACCTCAGACACCAAAGAGAGCATTTTCTTCCCTACATTACAACTATGCTTATTGCCATTTCAAAGCGCTGATTTAAGAACTCAATTTGAAACAGGAACTGAGTTGTACATCTACATCTACATAATACCCTGCAAGCCACCATAAAGGTGCGAGGCAGGGGGTGAATTCTCACCAAACATGCACTACATATCATTCATTTAAAAGGATTAGTATTAATATATTAGTCTAAACTGCACTATTTAAAGAGATAAAAATAGCAAACTAAGCATGCAAAAACGTGCTGTTAGTTGGATTAACTTCAAGTCCTTATACCAACATGCAACTACCTATGCTATGGATTGATTCACTCGTGTTGGACATATTTATTCATATACCTAATTGTACGAGGAAAAAAGGACATTTTGAATCTGTCAGTTCGGCAATCAATTTCTCTAATTTTGTAATTATGGTCCAGTCTACCATAGTAAGTTGGGGTTCGGAAAATATTTTTAACGTCATCACTGAAAATATTATCTTGGAATTTATTTAGGAGATTAAGTCTAAATTTCAACCTACGACCTGACGATGATTCCCATTTTAATTCATTTAATAGACTGGTTAACATATACTGGTTGTATAATCTTTTCTTTCACTTGAAATGATCGCATACCTATTTTAGGGGAGCTATGGAAACCAAATCACTTTTATTACAATAGCATAAGCTATATATAAACATTTTAGTTAAAAGTTCTTTCTACACTTCTTCTGAGTTCATCAACTGATATTCATTATTTCAACATGTGTGTCCCTTGCCTCAAATCGTTGTTAACGTGACATAAGGGATTGATTCGCTCCTCAACTTGAGAAGATACTTGGGTGTGTTTTGAGGTTCGCGTACTCCCGAGAGTGGACTGGTGTCTTCCCGTGGCCAGACTCCTTCTCGAGTGTGGAGTCACTTTTCTTCTAACAGCAAGACCTGTCCATCCCGTGTGAAAAGGCAAGGCTACTTGTCAAATCTCGCACCTCACCACCTCCTTCAAAGATGCAACTATATCGCTGAGTGCCTCGTGAAAATGACTACAGCATACTCTATTCTATTTGACTGCGCTTGAACCCAATGTTGTGGAATCAGGGCGCACTCGTTCTTCGGTTGGGGAGTGGAAGGGGGACAATTGAGTACCAACATTTGGGCTATCAATTATAGGTGCGTAATAATCTGCATACTGGATTGATATGGAATGGAGGAAGAGCCGGGGGAAATCCAGACAGAGCATTTCGTCGTCGTTCAGGTAGAAGTCTCTTAGTCAAAAATTGGCGGTTTTGAGTTAGGTGCAAAACCATACTGACGAAATGAAAAGCAAAAATAGTGAAATTATGGAATTAGGAGGAAGTAATAGCAGCAACAAAACAAAAAACATGTTAACATTAACTAATAATGCAAAACAGATTTTAGAAGTTGCTTGAAACATTAAAACCGCTATAACGCAGAAGTAATATTTTTGACTTAATGAATTCTGCCTGAACGACAACGATTTGCTTGCTCAAGGAAAAGTGCCTTGGTATCCACACTTTTAAGTCCCTTTCGAAGGAAGTTGGTCTGATCTCAAAGTCCCCTCAACTTTACGAAATGCGATTTACAGTATTCGAGCCTGGACCTTCGGAATGTAAGCATTACTTTAGCCACACAAACCAATTCCACACCCTTTAAGATGAAAATCATCATCATCAGTAGTCAAAAATTCTAATACTGGTTTCTCGGAGCTCTCTACTTGATTCTCCTATCAACTAAACAATTCATATGAGCATAATTTTCCTCTTCCGCATTTTTAACTATTTTCTTCATGTATCTTACGTGAGATCTTTCAATTATATTCTTCCCATTGACTTTTCTTTCGAAGATTGTCTTCATCAGCTCATCATGTCTCAAGATTTAGCCGATTAAGTTGTTTCATATTCATCCCACTCTTCTCTGAACTTATTCGGTCCTCCATTTGATCTTCATCATTTTTCCACAGCACCACATTTTGAATGCTTCCAGCCTTGACTTTTCTTCTGCTGTTATCGTCCATGCCTCACTGTCACGAAGAACCATGCCGCTCTATGTAAGTTCCAATGAAGTGTTTCCAAGTTTGTATTTCCAGCTGTGAGTAGATTCTTCTTTTGTTAGAATGCCCTCTTTACTTGAGCCATACTACTGACTGTTTCCTTTTTGATTCGCTCATCGCTAGTTATTCGCTTTCCAAAAATTCTTACTCACCTCTTCTAGCTTTTGCTTCCCGAGTATAACATTCCCTTCTAATGAACACGATAACCTTATTTCATTTTATTGTTCTTTAAGTGATACCCGGCCAATGTTTTACCACGTTAACTAAGGTCATGAAATTCAGGTTTTTGCTGCGAGGCATTTTATTTTTTCATGTGAAACGTTTTTGGGAGGGAATCAGCTGCGTAGCGCACGTTGTAGGAGGTCGCCTCAATAGCAGGTCTTATTAGTCATCATGTAATTTACATGCCATGGCTGTTGAGTCATCGGCAAATCATAGCATGTTCATTTTTTCCTCATGGATATCTAGTCTTCTCTTTCATTCATTAAATTGCTTTCTCGGTGTAGACATTGAGTAGAACGAAAAATAGTGCATAATCTTGTCTCATGCCTTTCTTTGTTATTGCTTCATCACCGTTGGGTCCAGATTTAATCACGGCTACTTGGTTTTTATGAAAACTGCAGATATAATTTAGGTTATTTTAAGGCACTCCAATTAATTTTAGAATCCTTAGCATTGAGTTCCACTCCACGTAGTCAAAAGCCTTATCCAAATCCACAAACGCAAAAGACGTCGGCCTTCTCTATTCTCTATGTGAGTAGCCTAAGGTCCAACATTGCTTCTCTTGTACTCTTGCTTTTCCTGGATTCAAATTAGTCATCTGGTAATTTCTGGCTTTTCGTTCTATTCCTTATCATCATCCTCGACGTACAACCTAATCAAGAGGCACATCGGAGAAAGAAAACCAAGATTCAAAAACATCAGAGATTCGGATGGGAAACTGAAAATGCAAGAGAGAGAAATCAGCAATAGATGGAAAAAGTATATTGAAGAGCTATACCGAGGCCCGATATCCCTAAAAGAAGCATTCGCAAATGACCAGAACCAAGTGGAGGAAGACAACCGCGGTCCAGCAATACTAAGAAGCGAATTCAAGAGAGCAGTAATAGACCTGAAGACTGTAAAGGAGCCCGAATAATCTAAAATCAGCGGAGAAGTAATCAAAGCAATTGGTGAAAAGCGCAAGACGCACTTTATGGAATAATCCAAGATTGCTACGAATCCGGAAATCTGCCAGAAGACTTCAAAAGGAGCTCAATGGTGACCATACCGAATAGGGCAAGGGCTGAGAAATGCGAGGAGCACCGAACCTAGCGTCTAGTGTCACGTGCCTCCAAAATCCTTACTCGGATAGTAGGCAGAAGAATTGAAGGAAAAATCGAAGAAAACCTGTCAGAAAACCAAATTGGATTTAGGAAGAATAGGGGGACATGGGAGGCAATACTATTCCTGAGACTACTGGTAGAAAAAATGATCCACGTGAGCAAACCATTGTATATAGCCTTTGTGGACTTGTAGAAGGCATTCGATAATGTCCAATGGAATAAAATGTTCCATACTATGGAAAAACTTGGCTTGGACTACAATGACAGAAGAATCATAATCATCTACCAGCTCTACAAGGACCAAGTGGCCAAAATATGTACGCAAGATGGAACAATATTAGGCAAAAATTGACAAAGAAGTCCGACAAGGATGTAACCTGTCACCAGCACTCTTCAATATGTACATGGAGAATGAGATAAAAGAAATAGAAGAACACGGTACCAAAGGAATCAAAGTGAATGGAGAAGAAATGAACATGCTACGCTTCGCTGATGAAATCGCTATCGTGCAGGAAACGAGGAAGACCTACAGAACTCATTGAACATAATTGAAAAAGTGTTCCAGGAATACAACATGAAAGTCAATAACAAGAAAACCAAGATACTTGCGTGCGGAAGAGAGAAAACAGTGGCCGACGTCCGCCTCAAAGGAGAAAAATTGGAGCAAGTGGAATCATTCACCTACCTCGGGGGCACCATCACCTGGGATGGAAGAAGCACGACAGACATCAAGCGTCGAATGCCCAAGCTAAGACGGCATTCATGGCCAAAAGGCCACTACTCTGCTCGAAGAGCATAAGACTGGAGACACGGAAACAGTACATGAAAACATTCGTGTGGGCAGGGGCACTCTACGAATCAGAAGCATGGACCATTGGAAAAACTGACCAGAAAAGAATAGAAGCCTTCAAGACCTGGTGCTGGAGAAGGATGCTGAAGATCAAATGGACGGATATGGAGGTATACAGAAGAATTGGAGAAGAAAGAGCACTGTGGAGTACCATATACGCCAAAGAAGGACACGGTGGGTTGGCCATGTCATGAGACACAACAATTACGTGGGAAGCATAATGGAGGGAAAAATTGAAGGGAAAGTCCCCAGAGGAAGACCAAGAGACAAGTACTTGGGGCAAGTCAAGATGGATACGGGAAGAAGAACCGTAGGAAAATGAAGGAACTGGCATGGGATAGGGAGAAATGGAGGGCTGAAGTATACCAATCCTAGGATTGTAATACTATGTATATATGTAATATCCTCGATGCATGTGTCGTCTGGCTGACAGTCCTAACGTTTTGCCTTATCTTTGGGAATAAAAATGATAGAGTCCTTCTAGAAGTCTGTGGGTATCGCTCTTTTTGAGTACATGTCAAAAATGATTTTTTACAGTAGGTTTGATGTCTTCTGTCTCCTCTCCCTATCTTGTCTTTTTGCTCGGTGAAACATCGTCAATTCCAGAAACCTAACTTATTCGCATATTCCTTACTGCTGCGTCAATTTATGATCTCAATCTGATTCTCCTGTATCATCCTTCTCAACTTAATTTTCCTCTTCGACTATCTTTGCATTGAGATTACTTCTTTGAGTAGTCTAACCCTTCCTTCCACCTCTTTCCTTTATCCTAGTTTAAAATCATAAGCTCTCCACACTCGTCACTTATGACATTGTATCTTGTGCTCTGTTCCTTGAAGCGGATCCTCACTAAATTCTCATTAAAATTGTAGCTAATATTTTCCTTTATCTTTTTCTTTGAGCCGTAATACCACAGCTAATTGCCTGAAAATACTAAATAATATCGAAGAGCAATGAAGATGGGAGGTTTAACACGAATGGCAAAATTTTAACGACGAAAGCGACTTTATCGCTCTCATGAAAGTTTACTTCCATAGGCCAATTTCCTCCTCCCCCCTCCTCTCCCCTCCCACGGTCTCTTTTAGTCCCCGAGCAGGTTGTGTACCTTCGATGGTTAATGGTATATGGACAGTCATGATGCTTAATCGAATGCTGACAGAGCCGAATGCGCAGTTTCACTAACTTTAATATCGTACGAACCCGCGAATTATTTTAATTCACGTGACTCCAAGCTTTCGGACGGTGTCGCACACAATGCATGTGATACGCGTCCCACTCTTTGGATTTGCAGTCACAATCCGTGACCGCTGCCTCACTTTGAGCTAAATAAAAAAATAATACAATGCGGAGACAATGAGTTGCTGGGTATTCACTTCCGTACCCCAGTTTCAACGCAGCTGAGAGAATACGCCCACATTTTATCGGCGCGATCATAATGGCGCTTTCTTCACTGCAAGGTTTCAATATGCGGTTATGTTAGCATCCGTTATACTTTATACAAAACTCCTGCATCCTACGACCGTCGCATTCATGACCGTAAACTTATGTGCATGAAGCTTCAATTTAATGAATGGTGGGGAAAGATGACATTCCGTTAGAGTACTAAGTCTATTATAAATAGGGTTATTCTCCATATCCCGGGGAAACTCGTCGTTCATGTGTCAAAATTAGCAATTCCGTGACAAGGCCTTTCAAGTGGGCTAGGTATCATAAGCCTTCAATTATGGATTTTGAGGCCTCTACTCCACCTTACGCAAACAAACCGAAAATCATAAGTTTAAGACAAATCGTAATGGAAGGGAATGGAGGAAGTCAAGGAAGAAGCGTCATAATTAGTAAAGCTTAAAATGTGAGAAGTATTAAAAAAATGATCTAGAAAAAAATGTAGCCAGTTTATTTAAGAGACAATTGATGAAGAAAGTATCAATAAAAGGGAGAAAAAGATGAATTTATTAGTGCTATTTGATCTAGAAAAAATGTAGCCAGTTTATTTAAGAGACAATTGATGAAGAAAGCATCAATAAAAGGGAGAAAAAGATGAATTTATTAGTGCTATTTGCTTTTCTACCAGTCAGGATAGATTTTCATGGGGCTCCGCTTCACTTATTAAGGCCTTATTTATGTAGAATTCCCCTAACTTTACTCTATTTCTTTCGCCAGATTTGTATACTTTCTTCCATACACGATGAAGATAAAAACGGAGAAAAAAGAGACTGCTTTAGATCAACGGTGAGAAAGGTGTATTGGAATATGGAAGTGATCATGATTTAACTCACTTTTAGGACTGTCACATCAGAAACGGTCTTAGCGAGAATCCCACCATTTGAGGAGTTACACAAAATCATAGCTCTGTCAGCTCTTCTATAGAAAATAGCTTTTACCACTTATTTTTCCCCAGGAAATTGATTAGAAGAGATTTAGACCAAACCCACCAATTACGCGGGAGACTAGATTACGTGAGGTACTATTATATATTCAATCGGGGCAGAAATTTCCTAAGTAATCCCCAAACCTTGTTATCAGCAATGGTACGCTGATTTGACTCTCTCCACTAAGCGAGATTCTGGTCGGAGGTGAACAGAGAGAAAGGCAAGTTTCTCGGAAAAATACGGTGGAAAACAACCTGAGCGAGGTAAATTGGTAATAAATCACTTCCCGTGGGCACATCAACTAAAAATCATAACGTTTACAGTCATTTTACGTGAATACGTTAAACCAAATAAGATTGCTAATCGTTAAACCATCAATTTTAGTTGCTGAAACAATATTTGGTTACTACTTTTTAAAATAGTAGATTTAAAGGAAAGTAATCATAACCTTTAATATTCCTCACTTTATAATATAATTTATTGTTAATTACGTATTATTGTAAAAAGAATTTTAACACAGAAATAATACATACAATTAATCAGAAGCGCTGGAAGACAATTATAGTCTACATTTTATGACTTTGTAATTATATTTTTCTGTGAAGCAGTTCCACAAAGTAAAGCCTAAAACTTCAAAAATGCTAAGTTTAAACAAATAATGCTAACTTGTCACCTACTCGGAAAAATATCAGTCATTAAAAATCGCGATAAGTTTTCTTTCCGAACAAACAGAATCCGTAGGGAAAAGTCCTATTAGAGAGCCAATTCTGTTTAGATTTATGGAGCTATTTGTCAACGATATTTTTTAGCAATTTTCGTACTCAATTTGCATAAATTAGTGTTCTTTTAGAAACATTTCTGGGGTCATGAAGGCAGAAATATTGAGGTTTCTATTCAAATTAAATCCCACTAAATAGAATAGAAAATTTTCCTCAAAAAACTGAATTGAAAGCGCATTATACTGCTTCTATACTTGTACTCTTCGTCAGTCACTCAGTTCTTACGTAAAGAACTTCATTACTCCTATTGAAAACATGAAGTTCGTCGTTGATAATATAAAAAAATCTATGCTATAATTCAAAATTTCGAACTTTTCGACCTTACGTGTTTAAAGTTCTCTGATATTAATCAGAAACCGTGGGCAGTCACTGCCCTCTTTTTGCTTAAGGTTTGCGTGCATCAGATACAACGAAAAATTACTTGGAAAGTTTTCTGTCACAGTAGGAACTCACTTTTGGCAAAAGAGTTTGATAAAATGTCTATCGTGCTGCGCGAGGAAGATTGAACGCTGTAAGCAATCTAGGACAAATCCGAGGGAATGACCCCAACATGATCGATCGTGTACTTTACTTTTTGCAGGAGACTTCTATATCTAAAAAAATAACTGTTAGTATTATTAGTATTTTTAGCATTTTTACATTCTTACTCTTTAATGAACATTATGCGTACTCGTTTATTAAATATGTAGACAAGGTACAAAATGGCCTTAGCCGTCGACGCACCTTTAAAAAACTAAAACTATTACTAGTTTGATAAAATTTTGCTGCACGCTAAAAGAAAAAGACTCGTACCCAAAGAGAGAATTTCAATGAACTTTCTTCGGCAAGATATAGACTCACCCTGCGATGCGTGAAACAACAGTATGAGGAAATTTGGGGAGGGGAGAAGCAATTCGGAAAATGTCATCGGTTCAGTCAGCTCGACCAGACATCGTCTGAGAAATTGAATACCTTAATTCCGTGACCTGTTGCCGTAAAAAGTCCGTAAAATACACGGAGGACCAACTTTCCTCGTGTCTCTTTATTGCCCTTGGCCAATCATTTCCTGGAAGGGAATGAAAAGGCATCCTCATGAGTCACTCAGTCTTTTTCGTTTCGCATACATATCTATTAAGGAGGCAGAACGATGGAGAAGGAGGATAAGTTTTACGAACAGAATACAGTTGAACATATGTCGCGCTGAAGAGAAAAATAGCCAAGGTAAAGAAAGCCTTCTGAAGAGTGGAAAAAGAATATGATTTGTTCCTAAAATTCTGCCTTGACCAATAAAACATCACTTGTATCAAAAAAACAACAACTCTGCCGTGTTTTTGGTAGGTAGTAAACACAGATCGAAGAAAATGGTATTATTTTCTCTCATGCTGGCACTGTAGGTATAATTCAATCCTCTAGCTACACCAGATGGACAGGCAGATACGATAACAATTAAGAGAGATCTACTGTCGAATCGAAAGGTTTCCCCATGCATAGTCTAGTCTCACAAAGGATCGATTTATGTTACCTACCAGTTAGGATACGTTTTGATGGAGTATCCCAACTCTACTTTACATTTCATTCGTCTATCGGCACCATTCTCACGTTATTTTTCTCCTCAAGTCGTCATATTTCCTATTTTCCCACTATCCATAATACGTACATTTCCTGTTTCTTTCTTGTCCCCGCCTACTCAACATTCTACTCACAATAGCGAACTACATAATTCCACTTTCCATTCCAAGTATCCGATCCTTCCACCTACTCTGTCTTACATATACCTGCTGCGAGGATCTTCTCTTCTCCTCAACTTTCAACACCTCTCAATTCTCCCGTCTCTCCGCACGATCAAAATACAACCACGCGACAGCAATCCGAATTAACTCCCGCATCTCTTACATTTTTTCCAGATTCTTTTTCACATTGCCCTAATTTTCACGGATAGTTGCCTCTCACCGTATACCACACACATCTGCGGCGCCTGCATTGTAGCATCTACGTGAAGATAGCCAAGAATACGTTAGAATGAGTTGTTGCGAAAGGGTGGAACATCATATTAAGGATCGCCGGATAAGATTGTGTCATAACTCGTATAACTAACGGCTTTAATTCACTTCCCGATCTGGATGCGACGCGAGCATCGTGTGTATCTCTAAGAACGCGATTGCCATCCACTACGACAATTATCTGATATCTACATTTTTTTGCTACACATCAAAACAAGAGGTGATGTTGATGATTCCGTGCGGGAGTTTGCGGAAGACACGGATGTATCTTTTAATGGGAACATTTGAGGATTCTTTTCCGTAGTTTTTTCCTCTTCTAGTCGGAGCCGGTTTTCACTTTAGAGGGTGGAAAGATGTCTTATCAGAAATTAGCTCCCAACAGGTTGTGAGTGGGTGTTTCCTTCAGCTCGTACGCTGAAAAGAGCCGAAAAAGTGTAATCATATGGCTGTTAAAAAGGTTGATTTCGCTTCGCTGATTTTATGATCGTTGCCCGTTCTTTTCCTCGGTTAAAATGTTACTGTAAAATTTCCATTCGTGTTCGTGTGCACCAGTGATTGAAGGATAAAATAATCAGTGGAGTGATCAGGGCGTTTATGAGAGGATGAGTTTTCTCACAACACTAGATTAGAATGGATGCTCAGGAAAAAACTCTTAGGAGGCACAATTGGAGCTTGCTCATTTATGGCAGTGGTGCAGGGATGATAAATGAAACAAAAAGATACAACTCTCATTTAAAGTGTGGCGTTGCATAATAATGATGACGCTTAAATATTTATATCGAGTATTACAGTAAGATATTTTTAAAAGGATGCCAGAGAGAAAAAATCTCAGAAAGAGATATAAACGAAGACGGGAAAACCTTATCGGATAAAAGTGAGTAGGAAGAAAGACCTTGCATGAGATTCATGGAACAAGTCGTTGGATAATTTTACAATGACTATTGTGCTGCCGATGCCAGTTTTATCTCCTCGGCTCCTTGGTTTCAAAAAATCCTGCCACTATTCCAATTCTCGCCTATACTTAAAAGCTCATATGACCTGACCAACGGGTCAGGGTATTACAAAAAACTAAAAAAAAACTATTTTTCTGAAATTTTGTGACGATATATTTATCTTGATGAGATTTAAGTCATGAATACGATTTAGTCTTCGCGATGTGTTTCAGTGTAGTCCGCCAGAACTAATAAGGAATAATGTCAAGTTTTGTTTTCCGCTAGCACCTGAGAGTGAAGGATCTATCTTCCAAATCCGATACCCTGGTCCGAATGTCAGAGAAGGATTTTTTTTCTTTCAGAAATTGCCCCTTACTTTAGCTCCAAGGAAGTGTGGTATGGAGAACACTTTCAACGTGCCATAAATGTATGGATTGACATTTGAGGGTCCTTCTTTTTTTTATAGTCTTTGAAGCCTTAATAACTTTTGAAACTATCGTGAAGCACCTCCCCTATACAACACTTAATATTTCTATTTCAACGATCTGAAAATTCATTGTCTCAGCACTACAAAAACAATGAAATTCTTTCCTTAACATTAGTTTAATCACCAAATCATCCGAAACGCACGCGATGGTGACTTATGTACCCCTCGGTCTATCTCCGAAAATTCAACCCGCACGTATCTTCACCTTCTTTTATCCCATTTTCATCTCCCCTGCACACCTCACAAACGTCTCTCGGGCAACCGTATTGACTCAGTATTCGACCGACATTTGTGCTTATCCTGACACACCCAAAGTTACATTAACATACAATGAGGTGGCAAGACACTAATGAACGTCAAAGAAGATTAAGAGAAAAAAGAAAGTTCAAGAAAATTTCCAAAAGCCCTTATCACTCATAGTAGTCATAACCTGGAACACAAAGGACTCATGAGGGCAGTGGAATCGGGCAAATAGCTAAGAGAGAGAACTCGGTTGGAAGAGCAAGGATTGATACATGGAGCAAGTAATGTAGGACGCAAAAGGAACAGTTGATTTTATTTTAAAGGTCAGCTGAGAGGTGATTTGAGTGGAGAGCAGTATCAAAGCAATCTCTGTGTCGAGTATTGGCCAATGATATGTGGAGGAAAATTCTTCCACAACTTAAAACTTTTATTTCCATAGCCAAAGAATTCCTCCTCTTGAGACTCTTGCAAGGAGAGATACGAACTCACCATATTGGCGACCATTTGTGTTCGTACCACGTGACTCCTTGGTTCTAGAATAATCTTCTAATAATAAGTCTAATAATTATTATAATAATTCTAGATAATCCCGACGGTTTCAAACATACCTTCCTTGGGGAAACCCTTGAGATTATATGGTTGTTCGCGAGATTAAAGTTACTCAAAAAATTAAAATCGGAAGAATTCGAATCTGACACTGCACATACCAGGGGTAGTCAGAAAGTAATGCCTCCTATTTTTTTCCCTTTTAATTTTCAAGAAAATTAAACTAATTTAGCAATGAATTGTAGTCACAATACTCAAGATTTTTAGTTGCACATTTCTCATATTACTAAAGCAGGACAGAGAGAAGTGACAAATTAAGAGAGGTCAACGGTCGGACTGAGAGATACAAGAATTTGTTTTCCCCACACATAATGCACGACTACCACAAAAACAAATTATAATTTCTTCGAACACATTACACACCACACTGAATTATTAATAACAAAGTGTTTTATTTTCGCCTAACCTCAACTTCACGACTGGTGGCGTACCACCCCCTGCGACACGCCCTTGAGGTGCTTTCAGGATTAAATGCAGATGGAATGGGAAAAAACTTACTATCTGAAATTTATCATTGTTCATTATTTTCAGTTCACCCACATTTTACCTTTAACAAAATCGTTTTCATTTTTTTGTTGGGGCAGGCGACCAAAAGCCCATGCCATTTGAGTTATTAAGGGTAGGAAGTTATAGGGTATAAGCAGCGTTACTATTGTATTTAGAGGGTGGAGATGAACCCTCGGCGTCCGCACAAGACTACTCTTAACGGAGGTTGCCAAGGGTTACCCTGTTTAGCATCCCATCCGGCGAATGGAGAACTAAAGTTAGTTTTCTTCACTCAGGATTCGAGTAGCGAACGGTGTACCACTGAAAAAACTACAGCGATCAGGATCCGAACTCTTACCCTTAGAATGGGAGGCCAGTACTCTAGCCACCACCCCCCCGTACACAAATTCCCCTAATACTCTAACTACGAGGCTACCACGCCTACTTCCATGAATATGCGTGGCATAATATATTCTTCCAAGAAATTCATTTTCTCGCGATGAAGAAAGTGTGAATGAAAATGTACCTGAAAATCATGCGAAGGATTGATAATACTCAACATTTGGCGTTCTGTAACAACCATGTTACATTTATAAAAATAATATTCTTCATTACAGTTAAAATTTTAAATATTCTCCATAACATTCTATAAGTTATTACAATATTAGACTTTTGCTGGGTTTTGCTATAGCAACCTGCTTGGAATCGGGCTGTTGGTAAATTAACTGGGACTCGATTGCAAATTTTGCGAGGATTGAGATCTTGTGCGAACACAAATTTTTGTGACTAATAAGTTTGATAATTGTGGATTATATTGAATAATTGCTCTTTATCTTATATACTTGAGTGTACTTCGAACTTTGGTAGTAATTTCTTGAAATTATCTGGCGCCCAAGAATAAAAAAAGCCAAAGTACCCAAAGACGCTAAGTTGGTCATGCTGTTTGAGCTATTTATTTTATGATATAGCTTATAAAAAGAAACTAGTAAGGCCATGAGCTCACCGCTGATTGTGTTGACGGAGATATATCACAATTATTGTTCGTCACTGGAGCAGTCATTTGTAATAAAAATATCTGCGTAGCCGCCAAAGTACGGCACTATTGTTCCCACAGGGAAATGAGGCGTGTTGACGGCATCGCTATTAGTCAAGGGCATGTGAGAAGGGCAATGAAAGGAGCGTAGATGCACAGGAAAAACCGTTATCTTCTTTGCGCCGGATGTTGAAGATATCATTTAAATATGAACTAAAGGTGACTACCACCTTGACTATTTCTCAAAAAATGTTCGAGATGAGTCATATTTAAACATAGACACAGCTTGATAATTAACTGTAAAAGATTCTAGATTCGTGTAGTAGTTAAGAGTAGCAGTGGCTAGAAGACTAGCCTCTCACCAAGAAGGCCCAGGTTTGAATCTCGGCAGAGGGAGATAAACCGGCCCCTACTTGAGGGGTTTTTGGATAGCATTCAAGTTCAGTACTCCGTAGGCCGGGTATGACGTAAGCTATCGTGCACTTGGCGATATCGTTTCGACGCCGGATTTCTCTCCAACCTTCCTCCTTACCCATCCAATCCCATCCGTGTATGTCTGAACCTTTTCCCCAGTCTGAAGTGCCAGTAAGTGCGGACACAGACTTGAAAACCACAAATAGAGTTACTAATTACTTGTCAATGTAAGTTTAAGTTGGCGCTGCGAGAAGAAAAGTTAGTAAAACATTTAAATTTAACCCTTTGAGCCGCCGCGCCACGGGAGTGTGGTAAATCACCAACCGTGAACTCGTCATTTTGCTGAAAACAAAAGTTGTTAATTAATATCAGTGATTGATACGCAATACATATTTATGAAATAATTGCTCTTCGCTTGCGTTATAGCCTGGTGCATGGACAAAATGAAATCTTGCGTCCCGTGGTTTTGTATCTCTCAATTTGTCACTTCTGGCTGTCCAGCTGATTAAGTGTGTGGGGGAATATATGAATATGTCTAAAGTGACAGACCCTGGACAGGACTCACATGAACGGAATGAACAAAAAGGACTGAATGGACCTACAAAAAGGACAGCGAGGACCGACGAGAGGACTGCGTGGACCTACGAAGGAACATCTACATCTACACGATACCCTGCAGGCCACCACGAGGGTGTGTGGCAGGGGGTGAAGATCACCAAGCATGCACTACCGTCATGTAAACAAGCAACTATAGACAAGGAACGAATATCAACAAGGAACGAAAGGATCGAGTGAGCCCGCAGTATCCCTGAAGCCCGCTGAAGGAACGAAAGACCCACGAAATTACCGAATAGACCGCGAAGACCGACGAAGGTAGAAAGGTCAGAGAGGACCCACGAAAAGATCGAATGGACGGAAAGGACCGACGTGAACGGAAGTAATGATAGGACCGAGGGAAACCACCGGAGATATATGTAGTACCTATATTATCTTATTTGAAATGGATTTTGATTCATTCATTACGTCAATTTCAGTAGTAAATGAGACAAAATGCCATCAACGGCAGGACCACAAGCGTGGGTAACCGGTGCTTTAATGCGAATTGAATTCCCGGCCCACAGTTAGGTATATTAAATAACATTTGAAAAAAATTGTTTTAACAATTATTACATCCAGCGCCATTGCCCATCACGACCCAACGGAACTACTAGCTATCTAAGGAATCTATTGGGCCAGTTCCTCTTGGTGAACGGGAAAGAAAAGAACGAGTCCAGCAAAGGAACGAAACTACCCATCACTACTTACTACCATGCAGGCATGCAAAAAAAATCTACTCCGTGCGCACACTAATTACATGCAACTGAGATACTACTTCAACCGATCCTGCTACTGCTGACTCTACTTACACTACCGCTACCAGTTACCCATCTATCGTCAATGATGCAAGTGATCTCGGCTGTCGGCCGCCTTCCCAAACAAAACCAATACAGCAGAAAACAATTTTCCTGAGTTCCTTTGGCCCGATTCTTTTTCACCTCTCCGACACGACGTCTGACCGTCCATCCCACAGAATCGGCAGCGAAGTGGAACGGGACCGAACCGCGTGGCGGGGGCTGTCTGCAGCGGATGGTGTGATGCCGCCGCCGCGGCCCTTAGAAAGCGCTTGCCTCCTCCCCACTCTCCAGGAGCCTGCAGCAGAGAGGGGTAGGGAAGAGTTGACCGGGAGAGGGGCGGGACGGAATCGTTAGGAGGTGGGGGGGAAGAGGGTGAAAGGGGAAGAAAGAGTCTGCGTCCGAGTTATTTTTCTTCTCCTGGCGAAAAGACCCACGGGTGCCGGGCCGGAAAAATAATTCAGTTTTTCGGCGATCGGCTGAGAGGGCGGGAGGGCTTCTGTCCCGCGGTCGAGGAAACCCTGTTCCCTCATCTCCTCACGCTCATCCTTCGATCGCTCCATCCCTGACTCAGATACACTCTCTCGGGGGTCGGGACCCCTTCGATACTCCCTCTCGAAAACTATCTCGGCGCGCTCTAGCAAATACTCCCGTCTCGAATGAGATATCGATTCCTGGCTTCGATTGTCGTCGAATCCGCCAACGGTGCTCGCTGATTTAGGTTCTCGTCCTTTTATGAACCGTTTCCCGCGTGCGCTGGAATCCGAGTCGCGTGTCCATTGCGGCCATATCCTCAGCGGGGGCTGGTTCTATTCAATTCCGAAGCATTCGCTTCGTCAGCGATCACTCAGGCAGTTTATCTCGATTCGTGAATCTTCCAGTAACGTTTTTCGCTTATGGTTTTACGACTCGCCCCGGAGGCAGTGTAAAATCGATACTTGAAAAAAAAATCACGAAAACAAATCTTGGTTTTCACCGGAACGACTAATTGGAGTGAAACGTTTAGTTAGACTTTATAGTCAATCTCCATTGGCAGCAAACATTAAAGTGAGCTTCCCGAAAAAAAAATTTCTAAGTAAAATCTTTACTTTGGGAGGTTCTATTTTTCTTTGAACAATTGAATCTGATGCATTATGTTGTAAAAAATGTTCGCGGAAGTTTTCCATTGATTTAAAACCGTGGTTTCTCTGGGAACTTAACGGTGTTTTCCCGACAGGAGACTGCTTAGCGGAACGATACAAATCCCCCGACACATGTTGTTACGAGTGCATTCATTCCATTTGACTGAAAAGGTAACTTTTCATTCTCCCATGCATCCCTATCTGTCGCAACTATTTTCTAAGTTTAAACTTTCCAAAGAAGGCGAGAGAATCGCGTACCAGTAGGATCGGATAAAACTGCAGGTGTTTAGCATCTCCCGGCGGGTGGCTTATGCAATTCGTCCCATAAAATATTTCCGCATCGGGTGTAAATCTCCCGGGGAGTAGGTTAGTGAATGAACTGGCTGCGGTGCGCTATCGAGGCGACGACGCCGGCCGAACACCGGTTCGCCGAAGCCGACCCCTTTCAGACCCGACTGCGGTGGATTTGGTCACTTTCCAGCGGAGAGCGGAGCGCAGGAGGGCCGCTCTGTCCTGCCCGCCGGCCTCGCGCCTTCCGCGGTCGAATCGACGCGGGTGGGGCCTGGGGTCGAACGAAGAGGTCTACCGGCCCACCGGCGTTGACCTGGTGTTGAGCGTGTGGTGACCCTCTGGACAGTCTGAGGACTTCTTGACGGAGACGCCGGCCACTAACCTACCTCTCCTCTTCGAGACGCGGAGTGTCTTATCCGTCCGTCCACCACTCCGTCCTGGATACTGGATTCGATCGACCATTGACTCAGGACTGTCGTCCGTGGTAACATCGAAGTTTACCGACTCGGATGCCGAGATGAAACTGCTTCCGTTCATCTACATCTTCATTGTATCGCAAGGTGAGTCAAAAGCTATTCTCTCAAGCCACCATAAAGAGTGCTACTTTCGCTGAAATTTATTGCACATGCTTAATTTCAAAAGTCCTGAATAATTTTTTTCAAGTTCAGCTGCGTTCACCACTTCGTCGGTGACCACTGACGAAGTATCACACGCAGCTATTGCACGACAGTACTCGCTGCGAAAATCTCAGATCAAAATTTCAAAGGGTGTATATAATAAATATAAGGTGAACGGGTGCTTCTGCTTAGAATCTACGTTGAGAAAATTTGTCTATTTTCCTGAGGAACCTCATGGTGATTTATAATCTGGTTTTCCACTCCGTTTTAAACTCTCAATAGTTTTAAACCCACGCTTCGTGGACGTCTCGTTCAGTGCCTTCAGGGCTGAAATTCATCCGAAATCCTGCCCTGAAGGCATTAAACGAGTCATCTTTGGTGGGAGATGGATTTTGTTTAATTTTCAAACACGAAGACCTGGGTTTGGATACCGGGAGTCGCAGAAATTTTTATTTGAGTGTTGGCCCCACCTACTCGGTCTACGAATAAAGGAATAGGATGAGACTTTTGATCGGTATACATGTCTCTATTTCATTTTTGTGTGGTTTGTACTTCGAGTGCAGTACTCCGTCCGTTAGATGGGACGTTAAACCGTGGTCCCTTTTCTTCAATTTTACTCCCATGCCGACTCCGGATTTCGGTCTTTCTTCTGTTCCTTTAAAAAGTCCCTATCTGTACCCAGTTGCTTACGTAACCAAAAACCCCTCTTGGTAGATCCGCCTGTTGAATGCAACTACAACTACGAGCCGTCACCACGAAACGCTGGCTGCTAGCAGGAGTCCGAACTGAATTTACCATTTAATGTTTGGTTAAAAAATCAAACTGCAAGCAGTCAAATCCCAACGTTATTTGGTTTATTTATGTGATACATTCATACATTTTCGCATGTACCCCCTTCTTGAGACGAGGATCAGTGAGGAGTGTCTTTATTTCATGATAATTTCGGTCTTAACTATGTCTTGTGACATTTATTTATTTCAGTGCTTAGTAAGGGTAATGAGGCATCCAACTGACCATTTCCGCTAAATGCTATTATGTATACCTACATATGGACGTTTGTGTCTCCATCCACCGCGTAAACATACACTGGCCTATATCCCTGTCCTTCCCTGCCAACGACGATCTTTCAAACATCTAACTATTGGAATGTCCAAACCTTAACTTGCGTGAGTGTGTCAATGCATTACATCTCAAACCTTCGCGAAAATAGCCGTCATAATGGGTCATAATGGGTGGGGACGTTGATTAATACTATTTTGTAGGATGAGTACCGATAGAGAGTCATCAGTCGATGAAATCGGAAAAGCATAGAAAAAATATGAAGAAATCACGCTCCTTAAATCATCGACACATCAACTCCAGTTCATTTCATCGGTGGAAAGTCAATTTAGCTCTAAAATATAGCATGATGAAGTCTTCATTCTACCTTGCATGCGAGAAAATAATTACATTATCGCACTATCTCAATTGAAACTTTTTTTTACTGATACGTATGGTTGTGTAATTACACAAATGCTGTAATAATATGACACAATATGATGTCTTGACACAAGGGTCAACAAGAGAAAATAATTGTCTTAAATTTAAACTTCTTTTCCAAGATTAAAGTACATGCATTAATTTTCTCGAGTCATGATTAGTTTTCTTTGCTTCAAGCGTGCGCATCTTATAATGCATTGTTCGAATGAGAGCATATGTGATAATATTTATTGCTGGAAAATTGTTTGGTTTTTGGTCAAAAATCGTAGATACTTCTTGACTTTGTTATCAATGGCTATTAGTCATTAGCACTGTTGAGGATATAGATAATGGCTCTTTTGACCAAGGAAGGAAATAAATTTTAAATAATATTATTTTATATGATTTTATCAAATGGTGGCAGAAATAATACTGACGTACGTGTTCGCATGCTCTGAACGGTAGAAGCCTTAAGTTACGCTCTTTAAAAAATCTCTATGCCGGATATTGTGGACAACTTAGTACTTTAAACAAATGAATGGATTAGTTAAAATAATTGACATCCTCATGTGAGCAAACAGGTTCATATTCACAAGCATAGTAATTTTATGGCAATGAGGGCAATTCGTACATGATTAAAAAAATAATTTCAAGTTGATAATTAAGAACTCTCATTTTAATCGCTACAGTTGGAGAAAAGGAATGCTAAAAAGTAATTAAAAGGAAAAAAGGAAAGTTAAAATTACTATAAACAATGCAAGGATGCATTTTCCACTAATTACACTCCATCCTTCCCCCTTTGGAACATTTTCCGTCTCTCCAAGATCGTTTACTGAATTTGTTTGGGGAAAATAATTCCATATTATCTCGCAACTAACCTCGAAAGGCTAATTTTTTAATTCACTGAAACTGAAGGGCAATAAATTCGAAAGATCATCAATGACACTGGTTAAAACGTACCAGGCTGATGGTCTTCGCCTAGGAGTGTGCCATATATAGGTATTATAGTACCCTTATGTATACATGGGACCTGATGAGTACATGAGTTCTTGGTTGAGTATATAGTGAAGTCGATGAGTAATTTCATAGGAACCCGAATGAATAAATGGGTGACCACTAGAGAACCTAGGCGATTACCTGGTTGAGTGCATATGATTATAAGAACCCGAATACGTAGGTACTCAATCGGCTAACCGAGTACCTTCCTTTGACAATGGCATTAACTTCAAAATTCCGAATACTCGAAGCACTGAGGGTTGTGTGAACCACGCGGATATGCATTACCATGTACAAACCATCAAGTTGTGCATACTCTAGCGATCAAATTTAATAGTAGTATTCATTCGGAAGCTCCGTTGTTTATCGAGGTTGTCAAGGTGACTACTCATATTTAGTAGAATTGGTAGTATTCATGGGTTTTATGTGCTCTGACGGCTAAGGTTATACCGCACTCTCTTACCTTAGAACTTAATCCTAGGGCAAACGCAACATCCGCACCACGGATGGGATGCGAACCTACGACTTTTGGGTTACCAGGACGGCGTGTTAATGACCTATAACGTGACTGGCTATTCGTAATCAGGCGTATCAATTCGGTTATTTGCCGAGGCGCTCAAATAGTTGTCCTTCTTATCATTCATTTACTCATTACTCATCGAGGGATCCACATTCTCTTCCAGGTATGCAATGTATTCGTCCGCTACTCATGTATTTATGTGGGCATTCAAATACATATGATTGATTATATGCGGCACACTCCTACTCATACACCATTTGTTAATGCGAATAAACGTGAAAGATCACCTTTAGTCGGCCACACCTCATAGGTGAAATTAATGTCTTCGGGTGAAACCATCCTACGGGGAAAGAGATGATTACTTAAATTTACTGTCGCGGAAAATGTACGTTATGCTTAGTGGGACCGAAAGAAAAAAAAACTTCCACATCCGGCCATCCCGAGAGAAATCGTTTGCAAGCTTTATGCTCTTTTAACTTTTTTGTTTGCTCGAAAAAGGGGAACAAAAACAACTGCAGTAAGTAGTTAGTCTTACTGTTAGTCTTTCGTGCTAATTTTTGTTGCTATTCGATAATTTTTGCGGATGGCCCATCTACGCTGATAAAATTTTCTGTAATCTATTTTTATAATTTATTTCCGGAAATAAGATAAACTATTAAAATTAATCGGATTGAATTCCCGTTTCCGGAAAACAAAGATTAAGAAATTCAGGTAGATAAATTTTATTTCCTCAAAGGTAATGGATCGTTTCAATAGCCACTTCCTTCCCTTGTAATCACGCGATGTTTTTCAGAGGGAAGTATAAGATAAGATCACATGAATTTTAGGAAATCAAAATTTATCACCGAAGCTTACTAGCAAATTCACTGGCCAACATTCGTATCACACCTATCCAATCGATCGCTTCTATAAAATAAACCATAAATCTCTTGGGGGGGGGGGGGGGGGGGGGGGGGGAGTCTCTGTTCGTTTGCGCATGTCTTTGAATCTCATGGGTGAATTTATATGAAACTCGGTGCAATGAAAAATTTCATTCATAAGAAGGCTCCAGCGTTGGACTTTTATCGCTCCTATAAATGTGGTGAAAAATTCCAAAACGTTCCTTGTATTTTTACCATGATAAGATTGGTACCGTGATAAACTAGCCTGTCCACCTTTCAACGCTCTAATCTCAGAAACTACTACACGTATCATAATGTGACTTAGTCAAGCAATAATTGCTTGTTTTTAGCCGTTTGATGCCAGCAAGTGAATGGTGACCTGAGTTATTGTAATTATAATTCTGAAACAAATTCAGGATCGTCAAGTTGCCTTGGTACGAATAACTTATGACGAACTCGTTCCTAAGATAGAGATCGTGAACACATGGCCGTAAAACAGGGGGTTCCCGGTTCGAGTCCCGGTCAAGGTGAATGATTTTTTCTTTGTGGAAATTCTGCTAATAGTATTATAGCAACATTTTCGCCGAATTTATCGAAACCTGTGGATTTTTAGTGTTATACCGTTTTCCGCCCTAGCGTCCATGTATGTACAGCACGTCGGATGAAGTGTTCAACTGCGGCCATTTTGGCGTCTTTCGTCAAGGATATTTCAATGTGACTTTGGGTTTACGATGAACTATTCCTCTGTGTCTTATAAAACCTATCTAAACCCTACTAGACCAGAGAAATGCAATTTTTTCAAACTAAAGGAAAGGTTGCGACGGGACTATTATGGGTAAATACATTTATAGGTATTACCTTTTATTACAGGTAAATACATTTATAGGCAAATGCATAAGAATACATTTCGATAGATGCCATGAATACCAATACTCCCTTATTACTCTGCAGGTACTAACTATTTAATTGCAAATGACTCTATTATCTTACATGTTTCCATGTTGTAGTAGCATTGTAACTGTTACTTGCATGTAATTAGTACATGTTTTGTTACATTACAGTGGCAGTTAGAATTAAATTTTAAAAAATGTGTGGTAATGAATTTTTGGAAAAAGAATAGTTCTCCTCCTAGCACAAACAAAATAAGTAATGATGAAATAACAAACGTGGAATCCATTAAATATCTTGGAATAAGACTGACACATGATCTTTCCTGGGGTAAACATATACTTACGTGAAATAATGGGTCAAGCTAATCGTAAACTGGGTTTCATCAAAAGAGTATTGGGTAAATGTGACGATCATGTACGAGAAATCAGCTACTTTTCCCTTGTTAGACCTCATTTGGAATATGCTGCCAGTGTATGGGATCCCTACGAAATCGGTCTAAGTAATGAACTTGAACGTGTGCAGCGAAGATCGGCAAGATTTGTAAAGGGACGATACGATAATTATATTAGCGTAACCAGTCTATTAAATGAATTGAAATGGGAATCATAGTCAGATCGCAGATTGAAATTTAGACTTAATTTCTTAAACAAATTCCAAGGCAATATTTTCAGTGATTATGTTAAAAATATTTTACGAACCCCAACTTACTATGGCAGACTGGACCATAATCATAAAATTAGAGAAATTGATTGCCGAACCGACCGATTCAAAATGTCCTTTTTCCCTCGAACAATTAGAGATACGAATAACGGTAAATATGTCCTATCGGAGAGTAGCAATGAATAGCATTGGTAGCTGCATGTTGGTATGAGTACTTAAAGCTAACCCTATTAACAGAATGTTTTTGCATGTTTGCTTTGCAGTTTCTATCTTTTTTAAATAGTGTAGTTCTGACTACTATATTAATACTATCCCTTTTTTATGCATGATATGTAGTGCATGTTTGGTGAGAAATCACCCCCTGCCACACACTCTTGTGGTGGCTTGCAGGGTATTATGTAGATGTAGATTACATGTTACATTAGTACAATTCGCTCCTTGCCACACACCCTTGCGGTGGCTCGTGGGGTATTGTGTAGATGTTGGTGTGTTATATTGGCCTCAAACCACGAGGGCACGGATTCGAGTTCCGGCAGCCGCAAAGATTCCTCATGGGATACTCTGTTCCTTTCGGTCGTAGAGGGATTCGAGTGTAATGCTTCGTCTGCCGGAAGGGATGTTAAGCAAAGGAACTTGTTGTGCCCTTCGTTCAATGTAGAGTGAATCTGTCGTCATGTTACTTTCCAATCTATCCCCATTCCTTCTGCAACCGAAAGGTATTTACATATAACCCTACCTAAGATTTCAAAGAAAAACATTGAATTTCGTTTCACGGAACACTTAGGCTGTGTCTGACTAACAATATAAGAAATATTTTCAGGCGTGACTTTGTGGAAATTGTTAATATTCATAATAAAACACAGTAGTAATGATCCACACTTAATTTAATGTCAACCGACCCGGGTTTCGGCAACTCAGTGCCATTTTCTAGGTACAGAGTCATGTGGCGGTGGTTGATATTAAACTAAGCGTGGAGTATTACTAACGTGTTTCATTATGAATGACTAACAACAAGCCAATGCCCGAGACTTCTGGTAACTTCCGTGCAGAGCAACTTAGCTGCAGCAGTAAAATCAAGTACACAGATCAGCTGTAATCGTACTATTAGCCTTTCACGCCATAGAACCAGTTTTCTAAGTGTTCTATCAAAAACCGATTTATTCACAACTTTTACTAACCACAATAAAATATGTGGTTTGTAGAAGTTGTAAATAAATCATTTTTCAACATGGAATTCCACGAAGTTACCAGCGAACTAATTTCATTTATATGTCCTATCAAAACTGGAAGCATCATTTGCGACAAGAAATGTCATTTTCCCCCGTACTATAAAGCCGAGTTTACACGATGCATTTACACGCGCGGGTAGATGCGTGAACACATTCACCATCAAAATTGCACCGTGTAAACACTCAAAATTGCGCAAATGCGTGAGTACGTGGACAGAAAATAGCCCCTGTTCTATTTTGGTGAATGTGTGCAAGCAATTTGTAGTCGTCCACGCATCTGTCCAGCAACGTACTTGCGCGGGTAAATGCATCGTGTAAACTCGGCTTAAGAGAACACAATAGGCAGCATGTTAAAGGATGCACTATCCCTATAAGGCCTGCACTATCCCTTAGAGTAGTATTTAGTGCATGATTCATGCATTAACAGCCAATCCCTTTATTACTATGTACATACATACTAACCAACTACCTGTATGTCACCCTTGTATGTAATAATTTTCCATTCATTAGCCTAGTTGCAGGTCAATAATGCATGTTTGGTGATCTTCACCCTCTGCAACACAACCTCGTGGTGGCTTGCAGAGTATAGCGTATATGTATATGATGTAGATGTAGATGAAGGACTAGGAACTTTGCAGTTTTAACACGAGTCAAGAAAAAATTTCCATGCACCAACTTAAAAATATTTTTGTAATCATGAGCGATAATTAAAAAAAATAGTACTGAAAAAGTTCACACTGCTAGGTCCACTTCAAGGTATACTTTTGAACCTTTGTGGCTCCATTGTTTTTCGATGAAACCTCATTTGCGGTAGTAACCTTAATTTCAAGTGTACCCGCAGGTGTAGCAAAAGAAAAGAATAAATCCGATACAGCATTAAAAAGACGTTTGATTTGGTAATAGAAGGGGTAACACTGTGAGAAACTAAAATTCGCGCCTCTGATTATCGAATCGTGGAGATCGGGAACTCGTTTGGAAAGCTCTAGATTCAAGTCTCATTCTAAGAACGACGATACCGCAGATCTCTCGATCCTCACAAACCAACTCCATTGACCTATATATTCCCTACAACATGTTACTCGCCTTTTTATAGGGGACGCCATTAACTCCGTGATTTATAGCTGTATATGTGTAGCACGTGATAAAATGAGGATTGTTTTCACAGGTATTTTCTCAATAACGGTGATAAACATTTCTACAAAAAAAATAAATTCACAGAAAAAATAAATTCGAGATTTAATAAAAATATACCTTGACTGCAAGTGAAAAAATATTCATAACTTCCACTCATGAACTGCATTAGATATTTGTCGTGTGTATATTAGATTTGTGGAAAACGATACCAGACGAAGGTAAAAAAAGCTGCGATAGGTTCGCTAAAAATGATGAAGTTTAATTGGATAAAAATTTTTAAGCTCTTGCGTCTTGAAAATATTTATAGTTGAATTCCCTCTTAAGTAGAAAATGTACTTTCGTACTTTCGTAAATAGAAAAAAATTGTGTTAATTGATATATAGTGGAATCTATGAGTCATGGTGAAATTTAACGTTAAATAAATATGAGAACCTTACTAGAAAGTAATCGCTTTCCTTCATGCCATGCTTTTTTTAGTTTAATTCCGCCCGAAAAAATTACCAAAGAACGGTTATTAAGTTTGAAAAGATCAAATGAAGTGAGGAAAAGAATACTCTTCGGCAATGGTATTACGTGATATGATCATCATCAATTTTTCCGGTGAAGAAAAAGGCCTACAACGGGTGATTCTCCAGTTAATTACAGATGACTCAACCTTCCCGATGATTTTCAGGCACGTACCGCGGGAGAGGATTGATTGGATTTCCTTTATTTTTTTGTTGTCTGTCCACCCTTCGCCTCGAGAAATATGAAGACCCTCGACCCCCGGCACCCCGTGTCATGTGTTAAGGCCACTCAATTGTAATTCGTGCGCAAAACAATGCTTGCAGAGGTTAAGACACTCTGGATGGATCATTCTCATAGATTTTACTGTCCGAGGGCGTGGGAGAACAGATCACTTTCTTCCCCTACCAGTTGCCACCCATGATTTTCCGGTTCCGAACGAAAAGGTTCCTTCCCTTTCGCATTTCAACACGCACGACATCTTTTCCAAATGTTCGTTTTTTTTTAGTGGTCTTCTTAGTGTGGTCGAGAGAGTTGTAGAGACTGGCTAGAGTCGAAGGGCAACTAACTCTTAGGCCGGAGGTAATCCGGAAATATTTTCAGCTTTCACGTTATCGGTCCTCTCTCCGTTCACGCCCTATGGTCAGCTAGGCTGACTTCGTAACAAAAAGGTCGAGTTCGCATATAATGTGATAACTTGTTATAGCTTCACGTTAACCTATATCCTCGAATCGTCCATAAAAACTTGCATCCAATGCGTAAAAGCAATCATCATACTTGCCCTTTCTCTTTAGTGAATGCTCTTAACCAATCAATTTTTTTAGTCATCTCATTTTTAGCGAGGACCAAGCCTCTAGTACAGTTCCCAACCTTTTTTCACCTGAGTACCTCTCGGAAATCCATTTCTCTCATCTGAACACATGAACCATGCTTGAAAATTACGTATCTACTTTTCATTCTCAGTTGAATCCGTTGTGTAGGCGCTATCAATATGATTGTTTACATGGCGATGATATAATGCTAGCTATTCGCCATAGCTCGATGTAAATATACGAGTGGACGACATTTGCTTAATAATACTTCATTTATCATTGAAAAATCTTATTTAACGCAACATCAAGCACGAACGCTTGTTTAGTGAAATGATTTTCTAGTATTACCATAATTAGGAAAATAATTTCAGTTTATAAAAAAATGCTCATTTTTCTTCGGTAGACAGTAAAGTGTATTTACCCGCGGAATTTTATTTGTTTATAAGGTTTTAAGAATATTATTCAACCGTAGTGGTGAAAAGGGAAAAAAGTAATTTTACAATCTGAGGTTAAATTTTTATATGTAATACCTGAACCAAATTTTGAATTGTTCCGACATTCTTACCTATATCTGAGTCCCACAATTTTTTGTTCACTCCCTCAATCCATGGCATTAAAAAAATGAAGCTAAGTTCAATAAAAGCGTTATGGTCTGTTTGTTGAAACAGAAAGAGAAGGAATACCTAATTAGAAAGACTGTGTAAGTATATAGAAGGTTAACATATTTTTTTCTATTTTGTTTATCAATGTATGTGACAAAATATTGCTGAAAATTTCTGAGCACATATACATGTGAAGATTTAAATACAGAAATATCACCATATTATGCACACAGTATATTTAGACGGCATGTAGTGTGTTTTTCATCTTTATATGTTATATTAGTTTGTGTGATAGATTCCGTGTTTTCTTGTGAGGAATGAGTCGGTGACCTCAAAGCAGAAAGTTTTATTTCCGACGGGGTGCCTACAGGGTGCGTTCCGGAAGTAATGCAATTATTATTTTTTAAAGTAATTTATTGAACAGAACGTGTATATTCATCAATGAAATGAATGGCTATCAATTTATACTTTATGTATTTATATGAGGAATAAAATCATTATTATTATCATCAATTAATGATCATATGGCAAAAGCATCTCAAGGGAGTCCCCACGAAAGAAAGATGAAATTCGAACTTGTTCACTTCAATCAGCATCAGCAGAGGACCCTTCAAAGCACATTGAGGTGTGTGGCAGGGATGAACCGTTTCTGATCGCGCAAGCCAAAACAATACTTAATGAGCGTAAGGCTTCGCGCATTCGTGGCAGGTAACGTGCGAGCACCAGGCTTTATTTTGAATTTTTTACAATATCATAAATTATTTTTTCAACCTTATGCAATGGCACAGATTACACTAATTAGAGTTACGTAATACCTGCGAGCCATATTGAGAGTGTGTGGTGTGGGATAAGTACATACATATACATCTACGTAATACCCTGCGAGCCACCAAGAGAGTGTGTGCGGCAGGAGGTGAAGATCACCAAATATGCACTATTGACATGCAACTAGGATATTTAATGGAGACATGCTGGATAATAGGGTCACAGCCAGCTAGATGGTTAGTATCTACATGATAAGAAAGGGATAATTGGTTGTTAATGTATGCATCACGCACTACAGACAACTCTGACAATATTTCACCTACCTATCCCTTTGCTACGCAGCCTATTGTGCTCACTTATGGTACGCGGGAAAAATGACATTTTAAATCTATCGGTACGACAATCAATCTCTCTGATCTTGTTTATCAGATCAAACCTAGCATAATACGCAGGGTTTCTAAATATATATCTAACATCATCTGTGAACAAATCGGTTTCGAATCTACTTAAAAGTTGACCCTAAATTTTAACCTGCACTCTGATAGTAATCCCCATCCTAGTTCTTCTATTAAACTCGTAACACTTATGCAATTATCATAACGGTCTTTAAGTAAATACCACACATGCATTATGAGTGATAAATATCAGTTATTACTGAAAAGTTTCACCCACCAAATCACCCTGCGTCATGATGATTTTTTACTGCGGAAATCCTGGTGCGTTAAGCTAATTCTTCCGACGAGAAGCTTAATAATGCCGCCGGATACGCCGGGAAAAGTATGGGGAAGGCTGCCATCCTGGTCAACACTACGACGCGTGCCTCCAATTTGGTCGGCGAGCGTTGTGGTCCATTAATTTTCGAATCATCTGAATGAATCGCTAAAAAAAACAGTGAGCCGTGAGAACGATCCTATTTAACTGCGGTCCTTCCGTTCGCCGTAAAATGTAAGATTTTTAGTTAGCCGAAAAGACATGCCTACCAGGCATTTTGCTTCCGCCAAAATAATTTGACTAAGAAACGTGGAATATTATCAGGGTGAAATGACCAACGAAAAAAAATCTCGACTCAAAATCTCGCGATGGCACACTGCTAATGATAAGCGCGTGATGACAATGACTGGTTGATTTCCCCAGGTTACAGAGTACAGCGGTAATGAAAGGGAAAGCAGAACCCTCTAATTAATTACCCATTCATTCCGGAATAAAAGGAAACGAAGGCAAAAGGATTCGATGCAATATGGACCGTTGTTACGGTCATAAAAGTTGCCACGCAATTGTAAACCTACACTGGAATCCATTCGAAAATTACTTTAATCATGAACTTTACCTTTCTCGATCAGTTCCAAATTGTCTTCTTGCCTTAAGAAATCTCATGCACTCTCCTCTGAGGATGGAGACTAAATTAAATTAATTTGAGCAAACGTAAGGGGTGAAGGATCGAAGTAGCCTGATATAAAAGTGGGCTTCGAAATAGAGAGATCCGGTAACAAATCTGGCTGAATCCTCTTCAGTTACACCCACATCGCCTGCTCTGCGAGATTTCTGGAAGGTCGTGGTTGTAGAGTTAGCATTTTAGGAGCTGCCACTGCTAAGAATCGCATATCGCACCAAGTGAAAGTTAATTACGATAATTGCGTCACTTTTACAAGCTTGCCAGAAGAGTTTGGATGGAAATCACTTTCAGACCGCCGATTGAAATTTTGTGTGTACCTTTTCAGTAAATTTGATGCTGATCTTTTCGCCGATGGTGTAATTAATATTTGAGAGAAGCCGTGTATTATGGTCAAATCTACCAGGAAAACAAATTTAGAGAGATAAACTAAAGTAGAGTACGAATAAAGTTAAGATGTTTTTCTTCTGCGGACAATGAGGGATCATAACAGGCAGTGCAATAACCTGATAGTTAAGAGTATCTTAGGTAGAAAGGTCTGTAATATGTGTGAATGAAGTAATTTGCTGACTCATGCTAGCGACAACCATACATTTATAATAATAAAAGAAATTGCATTGAAATAAACATCTAATAGGCTAATACTTTTTTCCTCTGTTGATATTTATTGTTTAATCGTGCGTTCATGATACCTGCTCAATTAACACCTTTCTCTAATAAAGTAGTATTTTATATATTAGCGAATGTTCGTTTCGCATGTTTGGGAGGCAAATTTAGTGATTTTCTACCCCCTGACAAAACCCTTGACAAGAGTTTTCTTTTTTTTAGTAGTATATGCTCAACAAGTATTTATCGACTAATTATCTTTTCATAATATTGTCAATTGAGGCCACAAATGGCTCAGAGTAAATCAGAGCCCTCCTTCACAAAATTTACGTATTTCACACGCTAAGACGAGAAACACCAGGTGATATCCTGCTACCTATCAAATTAACTATCAAATGATATATGAAATAAACCCTTTGGTTCATTAGCGAATGGGGTTGTGAAAAGGTTTGACGACATTACCCGAAATTCCTATTAGATACTTTTGTTTCTGGGTGGGCAGAATCACGCCGGAAATATATTTGGTCTACTCATAGGGAAGTGACTAGCTTTCCCTGCGCTATAAAGAAAAACAAGTTTATGCTATAAGAAAAAGCTTCCTTTCATCCTTTTTAACCATTCATCCATCCTTAATAATTCATTTGTTTTTTCCGGACTTATTTCTTCATAGCTGGTGGCGTAAAAGCCCCTGTAAGTAGAGGAACTTCGATTTATGGTTCTTCAAAAATGCTAAGTCCTCGTCATCTAACCTAATTTAATTATTTTATTTTTTTACATCCGGACTATTCTGTTGGTCCTGGGATCCCAAATATTTTTAGAAATAGTTCATCAACTGGGAATCCTGTCATCAGGTTTCCCAGAGGCTGAACTAACAGAGCTTGACAAACATCCATGCCCTGGGTGGAGAAAAATCCACCTAGGCGGGACTCGAACCCGCGACCCTAGGATTAGCAGGCGAGTACTTTACCTCGCCGCCACCTGAGCCGGCTTATTATTAATGATTAGCTTATTTTTGAACTAATTTGGGATCGGTACTCAAGGCAGGATTTGAGCAGAGAATCTTCGCGTTCCAGGACCCTTCCAACCCTTTGTGGGCTTGACTGCCGCAGCCGACCCTTACATTCCCCGCCACTCGCCCCTATGACCGTTGTCGGGTTGGTTGGTGTAGCAAGTGGTGTTGGTGGGTTGGTGTACATGTAAGTGCACCAAATAATATAGTTATCATTTGGTGTGCATGCAAACTTCTGTACTCCTTCAGTTCCCCATAATTATATCACCCTTTTCTTATTAATATTTTGCTTTCCCTCTTATTACGAACGCCAGAAATATTACTCGTCAAAAGAGCCCCTCCAGTCACATTAAACCCTCAACTTTCTCCGTATGCCCTTTTCTCTTGAGCAATTACCAAATTCATCTCATAACCAGCTTGCTGACAGAACGCTAGTGCCAGCTCTGAACATGGACAATCCATTGAGTTCACCCCTGTCATACTTGTGTTTTTTCGACATCTAGTCGTGTCGTGACAAGCGTGTTTCTCACTCCAAATCAATGAGTGGATCAAGAAGTCTTCGGGACCGTGCGTTGCTAAAATAAATGATCGTGAGGTTGGAAAAGAAGTCAGAGGCGCCATGCTTTAAATGCTGGGAAAGAAGGGAGAATGTGCGGGGCATCAAATGGAAACTTGAGAGAGAAAGCGATAAGTCAAAGCAGAGCGGTATCCAGAACATTTCGATTGGGTGGAGAAATGACAAGGAGAAATGGACACGCTTTAGTGGAAAGCGGAAGAACTGATAGGAGACAGAGATAAAAATAAAAGAGTTGCTAAAGTGCTAGAAATAAGGCAGAGAGAATTAATAATACACTTTTAAGAAATTCAGGGAGGGTGTTAGAAATTAGTAGATAAACCTTCATCATTATCACGGGCGAACAATCCTAAGGCTGGTTGGACGCAGCTCTCCACTGGATTCTTCCATCGGCTAACCTCTTCATGTTAGCATATTTCTTCTATTTCATATCCTGAACAACTTGCTTCCTCTATCTCATGCGAGGGCTTCCTTTTCTATTCTTTCCATTCACTTCTCCCTCGTCTATTGTCTTCATTGAGCCATCATGCCTCAAGATATGACCGATCAAGTTGTCCCGTCTTCTTCCTGAGGATTTCAGCAGACTTCTCTTCTTCTCCCAATCTTCTTAGGGCTTCTTTGTGAGTCACTCTATCTATACGTTTAATATTCATCATTTTTCTGTTGCGCCTCATTTTGAATGCTCTTCCAGTCTTGACTTTTCTGTCTGTTATTCTCTTTGCCTCACTGCCGTAAAGAAGAATGCTCCAGATAATATATTCCAATGAACTGTTTTCTTACTTACAAGCTTGGGTATCCAGCTGTAAGTAGTACCTCCTTTTGGTAGAAATGCCCGAATAAAACTTAATGCTACAAAAAAATAAGTATTCTTGCTTGGACATTTTGAAATAGAATAATGAAGCTAATAGACCACGGCTGTCGAAGCACCCACAAAAAATTAATTTCTATCAAATAATTTAATGTACCGAAAGAGAGACTGGGTTTGGGACAGTTTATAGCAAGAGAGAAACAGCGTAACGTGAAATTACGACGAAAACGCAATGGAGATTAAGATATCAATTCCAAAATATCTGATGAAGTCTCTCTAAAGAAAGGAAAGTCTCTGTATAAATCTTATTCACAGTATTTATGGTCAAATACCTAGACCCAAGGACAGATAAATATTTTTATGAGCTCCTCATCTCCAAACACTCAACCGAACGATAAAATCTTAGGAAAAGCAGGCGTTGTGCTGAAGCGCAATTGGAAGAGGCAAATCAGGAGAAGAGATATTCACTAACAGAGAGGACGAATGACTTAATCCCGGTTTAAAGAGTTATGCAACTTTAAATAGAAAATGATACTACAGCATAGTTATAGGCGTTGATAAGATGATGTCGCTTGGTTCCAAAACCCTGAACATAATGCATAATAATCCAGGAAAAGATTCACTCGGAATGTAACATCACGGTAACAACTCATTGCCAACAGAAATACATGAAAATGTATTATGTTGACAGTTGACGAATTCACTATGTGAAACTATGAAATGATTAAAACACAGCACTCTCACATTCCTCTGTTTTCTTTTTGATCTTATATCTTTCGATTTTGACGCTTTACGGGAGGTTCTTCTCGCAACCATCTAACCTTTCTTAATCCTTGACGTACGTTGGTCATTGATTTGAACGACATGTATTCCGTGAAAGGGAATTTAAACCAACGACCCTTGAATACCAGGCCTGCGCGATATATCTAGCTACCGGGTTAGATTGATGGTTTATGCAGAACACTGAACAATGTAGCCACCGCAGAAACGTTATCATTACTTGCCAAACGTATTAGTTGGACCGGTAATGCTCCGGTGGGCAACCTAAAGGTTGCAGGTTCGACTCCCGCCTATATCGTATATCGCAGGTCTTTCTTAGAATTAAGTCATGTTAGACTGTGTGAATTAAGCTAGTAGTTAGAGAACGTGACGGCTGACTGCTATTTATGCGTAGTACGGTAGTTTATAGGGGTATATCAAAAAATAAGGCAGGAAATCGCTAAGCAGGGATTAATATGCAATTCAAGAGTGGTGTGACAAATGGCAGTTAGAATTTAACCTTAAAAAGTGTGTAGTTTTCAATTTTTGGATGAGGAATAATTCGATAGAGCGATGCAATAAAATTAGTATCACGAAGATCGAAAGCGTTGAAACCATAAGGTATTTAGGTGTAACAATCACTAAAGATTTATCGTGGGGAAGACATATCGTGGAAAAGTACTTGGGAAATGTGATGAGAAGACAAAAGAGAGATGTTACGTTTCACTAGTTAGCTTTTAGTTAGTAGCATTACCATGAGTATGCAGGCAGTGTATGGAATCCGAATGAATTAGGTTTGATCAGGAAACTAGACAGTGTGCAGCGTAGAGCAACTAGGTTCGTTATAAGGTGTTACGATAGGTTGAGTAGTGTATCAGAATTAATGCAAGAATTAGGGTGGTAATCATTATCAGAGCGTAGGTTAAGGTACAGATTACATCTATTAGAGAAATTTCAATCGGATAGCTTTACTGAAGATTTTAGGCACATATTAAAAACACCAGCGCATTATGCTAGATTCGACCAGATAAACAAGATTAGAGAGATTGATTATCGTACTGATAGATTCAAAATGGCATTTTTCCCCCGTACTATAAGAGAACAGAATAGGCAGCATAGCAAAGGGATAGGTAGGGGAAATATTTTAGAGTAGTCTGTAGTGCATGATGCATGTATTAATCCCTTAAATAATATAGATTCTAACAATCTAGTTGCAAGAGACCCTATAGTTGCTTGTTTGCATGTCGGTAGTGCATGCTTGGTGATCTTCACCCCCTGCCACACACCCTCGTAGTGGTTTGCAGGGTATCGTGTGGATGTACTTACGTAGCATCTGCGTCATCCTACTCATGCTAAGCAAGCAGTCTAAAATTGTTCCTAATCTACTGGAGTGTAAGTTGTTCATCAGTGTCATGGCATAAAAAATTAGCTTGATACAAATATAATCTTAGCTGCTCTTTTGGACACTCTTTAATTTTTTCTTTGAGGAGTAATTTTATTTGACTAGAACGTGTGGTACTTTATTTCAGTTAAAAATGCACCGACGAGATAAAAAAGTGAATGAATGCTCAATAATATCTTACGACTAATAAGGAATAAGTGATTAAAAGGAAGTATTTTCAGAAACGTCCTAAATCACTGTTACATTTTATTCATAATTCCTTCTATAATAGCCATTGCACGTGATTTTCATCCCTCCGTGCACTTTCGCAGTCAAAGACAACGATCGAACATAAGTATTTAATTTTTCGGGTGAGAAAATTAATTTCCCTGCAAGGAGAGCTTGGCAAGATGCATTTCACTGAAGGGCACCTTACCTGCAGAAAACATTGTTGGGAGGATTGCTGGGTCACGAAGGACGATTTAGAGATGGCGCAGGTAGAATTTAATTGCAGGGAGGTCGGATGAGGCATTTAAATTCATGCGGATGAAATCCCCTCATACGTAAGAAAGACGGGAACGCGTAAAAAATTAATGATCTGAGATAACTGGTAAATTTACGGGAAAGCGTGTATTTTAGCAGTGAAAGTCCCGTTGAATTCTTCACCCGGAAAACCGATAAATTTGCGAGGCCTTCTATTTGACCCGCAGCAAACAAAAAACACCTTCGGTCCAAATGGGTGCGGCCATCAGTAATTTCTTCGCCGTCCAAGCCAAAGTGAATGAAGCACAAGGAGGATCATAAGATTATAATAAGGAAGAATGAAATAAGTTAAATTTACACAGAAAAAAGGTTGATGCAGCAGGGAATCGAACTACTTTAAATCCATCCCTCGATCTTCTATCTACATCTACATCTACATAATACCCTGCAAGCCACCACAAGGGTGTGTGGCAGGGGGTGATTGCTCACCAAACATGCACTACATATCATGCATAAAAAAGGAATAGTATTAATATAGTAGTCAGAACTACACTATTTAAAAAAGATAGAAATTGCAAAGCAAACATGCAAAAACATTCTGTTAGTAGGGTTAGCTTTAAGTACTCATACCAACATGCAGCTACCAATGCTATTCACTGCTACTCTCCGATAGGACATATTTACCGTTATTCGTATCTCTTATTGTGCGAGGGAAAAAGGACATTTTGAATCGGTCAGTTCGGCAATCAATTTCTCTAACTTTATGATTATGATCCAGTCTGCCATAGTAAGTTGGGGTTCGTAAAATATTTTTAACATCATCACTGAAAATATTGCCTTGGAATTTGTGGAAGAGATTAAGTCTAAATTTCAACCTGCGATCTGACAATGATTCCCATTTCAATTCATTTAATAGACTGGTTACGCTAATATAATTATCGTATCGTCCCTTTACAAATCTTGCCGATCTTCGCTGCACACGTTCAAGTTCATTACTTAGACCGATTTCGTAGGGATCCCATACACTGGCAGCATATTCCAAATGAGGTCTAACAAGGGAAAAGTAGCTGATTTCTCGTACATGATCGTCACATTTACCCAATACTCTTTTAATGAAACCCAGTTTGCGATTCGCTTGACCCATTATTTCACGAATGTGTTTACCCCAGGAAAGATCATTTGTAAGTCTTATTCCAAGATATTTAATGGATTCCACGTATGTGAATCTTCTTCTCTTCCTTTCTCCATATTTCCTTGTCTTAAAAAAAAACAAAATTGCTTCAAGGTTGCAACACCCTCTCCACTTCAGCTTCCCTTTTTAATCATCAAATCTCGAAGTGGGCGTGGATTTGGACATTCTAATTCTTTAACCCGTCAGGTTTGAAGATGACGAACTGGGAACTGGTATGAACCCTTTTCTCCCTGTTTCCCAGTCCATCTTCACATTTTGCCACCCCTGTGATCGATCTAGAATATCCGAGACCTGAAGCTCGGACTGTTATTTAACGTTCTCTACAACCAGCAACAGTGATTGAGTTTTTGGGTTGCTTCTGAGGGACCACTTCTGGATAAGTGGCTCTGAAGGTTAAGCTTCAATAGTTTTGTAGTGGATCCGCCTCTGCTCTCACTCATTCTCCACCTGCCTCTTGCCCATCTCCATCCTCAGTATGCTTCTCTTTCCTTGAGAAGCGTAATGGCTTATCCGAAATATCGGCAAAAATTTATGCGTGTGTTGATGTCCATTTTCCTTGTTCCTAAAATATTTCAGAAGATTACGTTGAATATTAACATAACGAAGAAATAGAGGATGCAATAAAAAAAATTTACTCACGACCTAGGTTTAAATATCATCATCAGGTGATCATGATGTGTCTATATTGAAACTTAGGCGGTGTGCATAGTTTTATTTCTGTGGAAGATTGCATCCGTTGTTACAATTTTCGCTGCTTTCTTCATCATGGACGTGAAAAACCTAGGATCGTTTTAAAAACAAAAAAGTCGGAAGAAGGCGTAATCATAAGGAAACAACCACTTCTCTCAGCGGAGAGAGATGACTCAAGAAAAAGGAGAGAGAGAGAATGAGAGGTTGAACAGGAGAACGGGAAAGGGGCGAGTATTGTTTAGGAACGGGGAGAGAGAGAGAGTTGTTGGGGCCCTCCCCAACAAACCCATTACCATCTTTTTTCCTTTCCTCTTCTACGAGTGGCGTTCCAACCCTTCCTTCCTACTTGTCCTCTTTCTTTCCCGATACCCTCGAATCAACCGCTGCATTAGGTGACTGTGCCGTTGTACAAAGTCCGGCTATTTCCTATGCATGACTGTCCCTCTTCTCTCTGAGACCTATCCTTCCCCATCTATTCCAATGCATGTCAATTGTTCATGTTTGGAGATCTTCGACCCCTGCCACACACCCTCGTGGTGGCTCGCAGGGTATTACGTAGATGAAGATCTAATCACACCTACATCTAGTGAGCGAGCTCGATAGTGTCAGGTAGGGGGTGAGTAATTACTAAACATGCATACATGCACTAATATATACAATATTACTTGAAGAGATATTTCTTATCAGCATCATCCTGAATGGGCACCCCAAATTTAACTCTGTTAACACAAAATTCAAGTATATTTCTAAAACAATTGTCTCAAGTATTTTATACTTGTTCGAAGACTTGCGATAGAACTTAAAAAATAAAATAAGCAGTCGTAGTTATCTCCCCGGTAACCGTTTCAATCCATCCTTGTCCCTTATTGCACACAGGAAAAAATGTTAAAATCCTCTCAATAAAACTGCCTATATTTCTAAATCTGAACTGCTATGGTAAAATTGAGTTTTTATGAGATGCATTTTTATCATCTATGCATTTATGGAGATGCATTATTAACATCTCAAGAAAAGTTATGCTCCTCAAATGTATGCAGGAGATACAAGAGATGGTACATCTGCATACAATCCGATACCGAATCCCTGACAAATTTCCTGTAGTAATATAGTCACGCTGCTAAACCCGAACAGGACACCTTTTTTCAAAACAATCTACCTATGTACTCTCCACTACATACCATCCAATACCTAAATCAAACCTACTTTATCTGGAACCCACATACCACCTGTATATTCTAGGTAGGTCTTGGTAATCTTGAAAAGAAAAGCAGCTCTTTCGTCTTATTACCACATTTCCCTTACCTTCTTTATTCTTCCCTAACGTAGGTATCAGACTCTCTTCAAATTTTTCCTGCAGGCACGTAGGTATGTGTAGATGTTTATCTATATGAGAGGCAAACGAGGCGTGATTCAATGCTGCCAGCGCTAATGACATCCATTACTACAGCCCCTCTCCCTAAGAGTGGCTGGACCCCAGGATACACTTAACGCTGCGGCCGAACGGCACTGAAAACACGGCGAATAGCATTTGAAGAAATCGAGAGATTTCTTCCATTCAGGAAACAGTAATCATGGTGAGAAGGACGCAATTTTACAGGGTGGCTGTTCAAACAAGCGTCGGGTGAGAGAATTTCAAGGTAGCAGCGGCATAATCTTGTCGAGGTGCATCAGTGGAATACAAGGTATCTCCTTGCGATCTTACAATTAGACTTGGATTTTAGATGACACAGCAGCTTATGCACCTTTGTGACTTTATATCAAAACCTTTGTGACTAAAATTGGCTGATACGACATTACCTTAAATACATCTACACCGTTTTCGCTAAATTAAATTTAGTAGTGGTGCAAAATGACCCCGATGTCGACGCACCTTTAAAACCAAACTGCTGCTACAACTACATCTACACCTTTCTCTTGCCTCGGAAAATATTGGAAATCTCCCTTTCCCTGGACTTGACTCACGATTGGCTCGCGATGTTGATTCTTTACCAAGACAACAGCTGCAAAGCAGTGTGAACTCGGGTTGGTAATAAAGGTTTATTCAAGTGTTAACTTTACGAAAGTTTTCATCAACTAGTTGGAATGAAGTTCTACCTGTGATTTTCAAGTCTTCTGAGCCAAACCGTTTAACCTAAGCTCTTAGGCTGAGAAAAACTCAGCTTCCATGCCCAATACGGGATTCGAACTCGCATACCTTAGGCTGCAAATCTGGGGTGTGACCGATATTACGTCCATCAAGAGTGTTATTGAAATGTTTGTTTCTGGGTTATAAAAGTTAAAGGTACACTGTCAATCTCATATAGATACCTGCTCAAGAATGATTCCACATCATTAATCACTGTCACTCGCCATAGATTTCCGTTCCTGTTATGTGGATCCGGTTTTGAAATTTGTCTGATACCAGGCAGCTGATTTGAATAACTCGAGGCATACAATGTCCAAGGTAGTCAGGAATCCGTTTTCGACGAATTTCTTGGATCAATTCCACACACGTCACCTGCTTTTTGCATTTACTTTTAAAATATACCCTAGGTATAATAAAGTATCCATTGGAGCTATCGATCTCAAGTTATGTGTCGTACAATTCGGGACAATAATAATATTATTCGAGGTCTGGTACAGTTCAGCCCTCAGCCAAAGTTACTTAAATCAACATCTAAATCTCATGAGTACCGTAAAAGTCATATCAAGGGTGTGTGGCAGGTGGTTAATAATCACTGAACTTGCACTAATGGTTACAAAACTACTCAATAAGAGATTACTTTTATTATTATTCACGGGACGGTCACTATGGTTTTCACCATTCACGCAACATTCAGGAAGATGTTAAAGAAGAACAATACACATCTGCATTTTGCACTTAATGGTTCATGACCTTATACAAAAAATTCTAAAACATTCCCATAAACTATCCTAATCATCTCCATAGTAACGGTTTAATATATGCATTTCTGTGTATGAGTAATATGCGCAATTGTCTCATAAAAATAATACTAAAGTGACGTGTCAAGGTGGTGTAATTGTCATGAATTGAGCGAGGGAAGAACATATATTGGAACTTATTGGTAATTTAGCCTCTTTCCCTAACTTATCTGCGTGTATGAAGTGTCGTTTCAGTCATGACGTGGTGGAATAACATAATTGAAGAAAATTGGTAATTTATCCTATAAATAAATACTTATCTACGTGATAAAGTCTGCCGACATTATTTGGGTTCTTAATTACTTTCTCGGTTTCGGAGGAAACCTTGACAGCTGTTTACGATTGAAGTAGAATTAGTCTGGCTCGTCTCCGCGCCTGAAGTATCACCCAACCCAGACTTTCCTATTTAACCTTAGTTCTGTACCAGAACCTTTATCATGTAGTTGTTTTCAACGAAGTTTCCAGCGTTCAAATTTAATTACGGAATTGTTTAGTGTAGTGAAGTTAAAAAAAATAAAATTGAATCTAGTGACGAATTATAAATGTGGAGAATAATGTATTGTTGTGAAGTTACGAGGAGCCATTTTAAGATGAACGATTAAAAGTGGGCTGTATGGTTTTGGGAGGAGGAGATGAGAAAGGATTCAGATACTGAAACAGACAGAGAGAGTGATAAAAGGGAAAGCGTTAGGGATGGTAAGGGAGCAGAAGTTGTTGTTAGAGGAAGTCGGAAGAAAGCAGAACGGCTGGATGTTTGGTATATTATGTGGCAATGGGATGTTGGCGGTCGAGATAGAAAGGATAATACTAGGTAAACTTGTTAGAGGAAGGGGAAAGATTAGAAATGTCTGCGGAAAGATGGGAGGTTTTTTGTTGGCGGTGGTTCAATCAGAGCGGGAAGTAACCTGTCCTTTGGTTCAGAAGTTTTAAGTGTTGGGGCAGGCACTTTCAGATGAGGCGGCATCGAGCAAAAACGCAAATTACAGTGATCAAGACGAATGTTCTACTCGTTTTTTCGAAGCCTAGCTCCTAAGCACCTTTTTGGGATATAAAGTGGCCGTTTTAAGATGCTAGATTGCTTTCCTACGGTTTACATTCCACGACATTTGAAATTCAACAAGTACTCTCGTAATCGGCGGCTAGGTGACAGATGTCACTTCTCCTTACCTAAACCTCTGCTAAAATCATTTTGTGGGGTATTGGTGTTACATAGTTTTGCGAACAGATTATTTAGGCTAAGAACCGTCAAGTCCACTCACGTGATTGACGGAAAAAGGAAAGAAACAAGACCAATGCAGTTATATGGGGAAGGTGACCGACTACTGTGTGTATTTAGTCATTGAGCATGGGGGCATAGCGGGGCATTGGCATGGCATTGGTTTTATAGCGGAATACAGCCAAGATGGAGATGAACTCGAACTCAGTATTAGTGTATTCTTGACGAAATCCGGGTAGGATTCAATTTTTAAACGTCTTATACTATTGCTAGAGTTATGACCTTGAGGTACGCTCCAAACTACACTCATGGAAGGATTGAAACCATTTCTTATTTTTTTCAATTCATTGTGAAAATGGTGCGTGGTTTATTTTATTGAACATGAGAGCAAGAGTGTGATTGTAATTACTTCAAGGATGGTCGTTAAGGCAGTGGAGGGGATCTCTGAGAAACTTGAAGATGAGGAAAACGTGGAATATTGGAGGTTTCCGCAGGGACGGCATTGCTTCTATTCAATTGCAATAAAAAAACAGTATGTTGATGTTATGGGTGTAGCTTTGGATACTTCTACGAATATCGAATGTCAAAGATATTTTACTGCAAGAAAGATAAGGGCTAATGCATTTTACCCATTCGATATCAAGATTTTGCGATTCTTGCGATAAATGCGAACACCTGTGATTTGTGCCATCGATTGGTAGTTTTTTCAATGGAGTAGTTGATTTAAAATATATATACCCACTGGTAACAATCAGTTTCCTTTTCAAATTACAGCGCTAACAAACAGTAGATGAGCTTAGAAATAACTCCATACTTGGACGCAATATTGAACCGCCTTTGAAAAAATAGATACGCATTCCCTCAACACTAAAAATAGCTTTATATAACCTCCACAATAAATTATCAACGCTGAGAAATCTGACAATCATTTTCACTGCAAAAAAGATAATTAGTTGAGGTCCAGGAAAGTATGATCAGTAATAATTAAACTATTATCTTGATGAATGATTCAGGGTTAATGATACAATATGGAAACTGAAACGGTGCCTACACCATTACTTTTTATTTGTTTCGTATGAAAAATGGGCTTTAATGTTCCTAAAATATGCCAATTTTTTGCATATTTATTTTTTTCATGGGTATCTTGTTAAAAAAACGTGTTTGGATAATTTTCAACTAAAACTCGGATTTATCATTCTAATAGCTTCCGGTATAACATTTACTTTTTTGGGCCCTCGGCATACTTAGGGATGCTGGAAGACTCAGCTTAGATACCCTTGCACAATTATGCATTCTAATTCATTCGGATGTTTACATTTATTTGGAAGGTTTGCGGTGAGAAAGATATTTTTGCACAATATCTAAGAATACCCATTAAAAATGGCAGTTTTTTTTCTATCATGCAGACCAGATGTGATCCGTTTAAAAGATTTAAAAGGTAAGAAATAGAAGGCGCGAACCTGTTATCCACTCCTAATTTTCACTGCTGCCATGTGTCAGTTCTCGTTGCCCACAGAATTTTAGGCGAGAACTGGGAGTTATCAAACCGATTATCTTCTTGGCCTGTAGAAAGTGGTCATTATTAGCACAAAAAAAGAGAAAAGCTCTATATAAACTATATATTCACTTCCCGATATTATTACCTTCTGTGTGGACGAAATGGGGGGATGAGTGTTCCAAAAATCTGGGAAAAACCGTGATAAAAATAACATGATATTACTGTGGTGAAAGTAGTCAGATGTCCGCTAATGAGAGGGAGGAAAATTTGCAATGGAAGCTAAGAGGTAACGGAAAAAATAATGACCCTTCAAAATTTTGAAATTAAGAGAAACATGAGATGTCCTCAATTTCTTTCCTGGCAACGTTGCGTTGAAGTCTTCATTATGTAATGATTACACTCAGTGCTATTTTATCGCGGTGTTCATTCGTACTGGATGCTAAATGAGACCTGCCACAAGTTGGTACAAAAATGGACACTTTAATGTATTAAGCACGACGAGTAAAAGATGCACGAGTGAGCAATTAGCCTAAGAAATAAATCCAATTCTGATTCATTTCCCGTTTTGGTTTATTATGCTCTTAGTTACGCTTCGGAATCATACAGGCAAAAGCCTGTATGATTCCATTTTTCTTGGAATGGATTCAAATAGTTGTAGGAACTTAGGTGTAAATACTATTTACAACTGAAAGAAAACATCGCAAGTCCATTTAATGCACTTGCTTACATGATATTTGTGAATGGTCCAAGCATCAAAGCAGATTTATTATAAAACACATACATAGCCAAAGATTGACTTGCCGATAGATTTTACAGGTGTCGAAGAAAAGTTTTTAAATATTTAAAATTAAATGAAGTATTTTGAGAAAAGTTTTAAACTGGAATAGAGATATTTGAGAAACACATATGCAACAGTTTAAATTCGAAGATACTCTCTCCACAATCTAATCACGCTTACAAATGAAAAAAAAACTTTGTAATGTTCACAAAGTGAAGGTTTATGTGAATATGCCATACCTATCGGCTGTGAAATTGGTTTCACCATAATGAATCACTTCGTGAACTCAATGAAGTATTATTGTGACAGTGAGAACTCAAAGGAGAAGACGGAATAACTTAATCGGCCATATCTTAATCTTAATCGGCCACATCACACGATGGCCTGATGAAGACAATCGTTGAAGGACAAGTGGATGGGAAGAATGGCAAAGGAAGGCCTCGAGTGAGATATATTCAACAAGTGATGAAGGATGTGAAAGAGAAGAAATAAGTAAAATTGAAGAGATTAGCCGATAGAAGAACTCAGTGGAGAGCTGCGTCAAATCATCTGAGGATTGAGGACCAATGATGAAAATGATGATGATGTTGAGAGTTCTCAAAGTTAAGGACGAGAATGTCAAGTTCATAAGAAGCGTAAGCCCGATTATTTTAAATTACCATGCCTATGAAATAATACTGATTCTTTAAAGGAGCATTTCTGATTTGATCTAGATTGCTATTCCATTTGTGTTTGACTCACTGGTACATTGACATGGATTAGCAGATTTTACCCAGGCATGACTCCTAATATTTCTCCTCTTTGGATGTTTTTCCTAGAAATAGAAACTTTTTTCCAGCACCTACCAATTAAAAAAAAACAATAAACACTACTCTCTTAGATTAATTTATTGCATAGCGTATTCAAACTACGTGGCAAGAGCATCTCCATTTGCTTGACTACTTTTAGACAACTAGTAAAAAATACATTTACTGGGCAATATTTTATTCACCCAAGAGCTAAAAAAGGTATGCGGCAACAGTAAAGTAAAAATTAAGTCGTGAAATAAATTTGGAATTATTTAAAATGTAGTTCGACAGCTTGGCGGCAGCCAACAATGACCAGAAAGGGGAGAAATCTACATAACACTGGGATCAAGGAACACAGAATATGGTGGATACTTTACATTATTACTAATGGCTATTAGTAATAATAGGTATCTGGTAGAGTCCTCCCTCAACACGGGCTTCGGTTTTCCAATACTACGTCTAGAATAGAAAGGACATAGTTTGGACGTCTTTGAGATATGTGAGATTTTTACGCCATATAACAGTCCTGAGGAAACAAACAACCTTTCTCCAAACAATCCTTTCATCCTTGCTATTGGCAGCTGTATTACCTAGGTATATAATATCTCCACCTGCCACATACCCTCTAGGTGACTTTCAGGGTAATCAGTACATACAGATAATACACCTGCCTGGCATACCAAAGGTTACGGGTTCAAATCCTAACTCAGGCATGGATGTTATGTTTCTCTAAGGTTAAAACCTTCGGATTAAGTTAGATTATATTAGTGCAATATAGCCTTAGCAATTGGAGCTTCTGAGAGCCTATTACTGTTATTAATTCCCGTCCTTGTTGCTAGAAGAAGTGACCGACAGCTGAGTTCGACGGAGATATAGCGGGGGTTTAGATACAAGTAGGATTTTTAGGAGTGGAGGAGAAAAGTGGAAAACTATCTGGGTTAGGCATTAGCCTACTCTTAACGAAAGGTGACAAGAGGTCAGCAGTTTAAAGTCCCTTCCGATGAACACAGCACTGACCTTTAAGTGCTCTCAAATTCAAGGACTGTGAAGTAGCTGCAACAATGCAGTGGGTTGCGGTTTCGAGTTCCGGGCGGTGTGAATTTTTTTTCTCTGTGAAAATTCTGCTATTAGGTTATTTCCTCAGGGTACTAAAGTAGGGCCATGCATGTTCCTAAAACATTCCTGCCATTACCGATACTCGAACCCTGGCTCCCTGGATGGGAAGTCAAAACTTTAGCCATCACAGAAACCCAATAATACAGAGCGTAAGTTAAAGTACAGATTAAATCTATTTGAGAAATTTCAGTCGGATAGCTTTACTGAAGATGTTAGGCACATATTGAAAACACTAGTATTGTGCTAGATTCAACCAGATAAATAAGATTAGAGAGATCGATTGTCGTACTGATAGATTCAAAAAGGCATTTTCTCCCCGTACTATAAGAGAGCAGAATTGGCAGCATAGCAAAGAGATAGGTAAGGGAAATATTTTAGAGTAGTCTGTAGTGCATGATGCATGTATTAATCCCTTAAATACTATAGATACTAATAATCTAGTTGTATGAGACCCTATAGTTGCTTGTTTGCATGGCGATAGTGCATGCTTGGTGATCTTCACCCCCTGCCACACATCCTCGCGGTTGCTGCAGGGTATCGTGTAGATGAATAACTCATTCCTCGTATTTATTTCCAAAGGGAATTTTTACTCCCAAGATTTTAGAAATGGTCATTTGAAAATTATCTAAGCGTCGAAACAAGAACGCCAATTAACCCATCCGTGGTGAGGACAAATTGTTGTCTGTTCCTTTCATGCGGTCAATTTGTTTGGATTATTCTCGGATGGCTTCTCGCACAAAAGTGCAAATTCATTGCATTGCGATTTCTCGGTCTGTTCCTTCCTCTCAAAATATTCACTTTTCTTTCATCCATCCTCCTGATAAAATCAAACTCACTCATTCTATCGACATGTTCAAATCAATGATATCCGGATGCTTGCATTCTACCGGAACGTCACACCCATTTAATTTATCGTCGTTTGGCGCTGTGTCTTATCTTTCATACTCAAGCCGAGTGAAAGCCTCCCCAGGCGAAATACCTACGAGGTGTTCAAATCAAATACCGTTAGCAAGTATATATCGTTCTATTTGTAAAAGTTGATACGTACTTATGGAGGATGCTATCCATTCCGCACCATTTATGTTGAGTACGGCCATTTTTTGGCAAAAGAAACAGTTGCAAAATTCATAAAATTCTATGTGCCTAGATAAAAAAATTCTAAAACTAAATTTTGTTTTACTTTTCAATAGATTGAACTGGTGCTGTTCCTCAGCAAATGGCTTTTGAAAAAAAAGATGAATTTTTAATGCTCCAGCAATTACGTTTTGTAGTGGCGTCATCATCATAGGTCAACAATCCTAGGATTGGTTGGACGCAGCTTTCCACTCATTTCTTCTATCGGCCAACCTTTTCATTGTGACGTAATTCTTCTCTTTCACATCCCTCACTATCTGTTTCATGTATCTCTTGCGAGGCCTGCCTTTTCCAATCTTCCCGTCCACTTTTCCCTTGACGATTGTCTTCATCAGGCCATTGTGTCTCAAGATATGGCCGATTAAGTTGTCCCTTCATCTTTTTAGAGTTGTCAGCAGACTTCTCTTTTATCCCACTGTTCTTAGAACTTCCTCGTAACTTACTCGGTCGATCCATTTATTCTTCAGCATTCCTCTGTAGCACCACATTTCGAATGCTTCTACCCTTTTCTTCTCCGCTGCTGTCATCGTCCATGTCTCACTGCCGTAAAGAAACATGCTCAAGATGAATGTTCTGATGAAATGTTTCCTTACTTCTACGCTTGTATTTCCAGCTGTAAGTAGATTCTTCTTTTGATAGAATGCCCTCTTTTCCTGGGCTATTCTACTTACTATTCTACTTTCTTGCTTCGTCCATCGTTGGTTATTCGGCTTCCTAGGTAACAGAACTCTTTCACCTCATCAAGTTTTTGTTTTCCAAGTTTGACATTGGTTTTGGCCTCTTCTTTCTTGCTGCACACCAATATCTTAGTCGTATTCTTCATTAAAAATTAGATCAGAAATTAGATCAGAAATTATAGCAGAAGGTCCATTGTTCTGTAAAATGGCAAAACTAAGATTACCGTTTGATGAGATAATTGTAATATTTGAAATCTAAACCTGAAAAAGTTATTCTTTAGCCACCTAATACGGGGAAATCATAAAAATAGCAAAGAATATCCACATAGAATACATAGAATATAGGTCATTATTTACATGTAATTCAAGATAAAATTTACCGCGTCCAACGCTTTGCCCTTCTGTTATAAAATTTTTTCGGTCCTATAAAAAAGTTTAATCGAAGATTCTACCGTATGAAGTAGGCATTACACTTCATTAAAGCTCACTAATTATCAGAAAATATATAAAAAGACAATAGTAAACCCCTTCACAATTTCTGCTACACGATCCGAGGAGAAATGTGCAGTTGTGACTGCGCAGGCTTCATATCCAAGAGGATAAGAAAAGATATGTGACTATGTTCCTAAGATTCGTATGTGACTAAGTTCATAAAATGATATGTACGAGATAGAAAACGGCCAATTTCCTGTATATAATGCGACTATTGCATCATTTCTTGTACTGTGACTTATTACGAGGTATTGCCTGCACTTAATCAATCTGTTCGCAAAAATATCAAACATCAAACGATCCTCTAAATACCTTTATAGTGGATCAGCTAAGGGGAAGCAAAGTTAAATATTTCTCGCACTACCAGCGAAAAACACGAAATGTTAATTATAGTTTTCTTTTACAGCCCAGGATATTCCTATCTTTTACGCTTTCCAAGATTTTGGAAAGTAAACCGGTTTGCATAAAGTGTCTGCCGGCTATAAATGATGCCTTTGGCCCCGGAAGAGGTGTGTAGGAGCTACAGTTCGTAAATCAAGTAGAATTCCTTTGCTTTGATTACAGGTATTTGTTTACTTGATCGTTGTCATGTTTTTCTTAAAGTGCGTGCTTAAAACTCGGCACCTCTGAACCAGCATAAATACTTCCTCCCTCGTTCAAATTGGAATAAATTTGCCAAAAACTTCTTATCTTCCAGCATTCCGTCTGCCTTATTCCTCTGCCAGCCGCGGTAGTACAGTGGTGAAAGCATCAATCTGGTAACCCAAAGATTGCGGGTTCAAATCTCGCCGCAAGCGTTGATGTTGTGTTTGCCTTAGGAGTAGGTTTATGATTAAGTTAGGCTACACGTTGCGATACACCCTTAGCAGTTGGAGTACCTTGAAAACTGATTATACTATTACATTACGTTCATGGTAAGGAAATAAACAAAGAATTACTATCAACCAAAATATTAAGTGCACTCAAGGGTATTTATGAAATAACCAAAATTCCTACAGAAAATTTAATTATATTGTATTTTTTCTCGCTTAATTCCACGTTAATTGTAGCACATATTATATTTTAACTATATTGTCGAATTTTTACTAAATATTTGAATAAAAAAGTAACGATTTTTTATCATGCTCAACAATTACGCCAAATTTAAAAATCTCAAACACCCATCACCCGATCTATTCCAAATCATAAAAAATATACATAATAATTTCTCATGCGTTTTCTATAAATTTCAGAAATTTGCTGTGCAAGAAATTATACTGTAATCATTTTTATCAGAAGCGCTTCTATATATATTTGAATGGGTAGGTATAAGACTGGTTAGCAACTATTTGTTGCGGCAACGTCGCACGGCATTATAAGCAACAAATGACAGCTGATCCGCCTTATACCTACCCATACAAGTATTGACATAAAAAAGTTGAATATGTTACGTTCTTAACGACGATAGGATACAATACAAGGATATCTAAGGATTACAAAGCAATTAAGATAACATTTGCTTGACCTTTTATAGTCGAGAAAAGAGCTTTTGATAAAAATGATTACGATATCATTTCTTGCACCGATAAATTTCTGAAATTTATATAAAACGCATAAAACATTCTTACGTATATTTAATATAATTTGGAATAGATCGGCTGATGGGTGTTTGAGAAATAAATTTTTAAAGTCGGGGTATTAGTTGAAAATGTAAAAAAAACGTCTTTTTCCTTTCAAGTCTTTCATGAAAAATACACCAATAATATATATTGGTCCAATATATATTAAAAATATTATTTTCACAACAATTTGCGTAGAATTTAACGAGAAAAAATATGATATATAGTTAAATACTCTGTAGGTCTTTTTGTTACTCCATTAGTAGATAGATAGATAGATAGATATTTAATGCTCAAAACTCATACATAATTTGTACAATGAATAAATAATTGAGCTTTAGGTAGCTTACAAGGATAAACCTGAATAAAAGCTACCATCGGAAACTAAAGTGTTAGGATTTAAATGCTTAACATTCCAAGGCGTAATAATAATATAAAAAATAAAAAAATTAACAAAATGTAACCAAAAAATATGGATAAATTGAGAACAAAAAATTAGCACAATATATACATATACACATATATATATATATAGAACATTTAGGAAGATCAAAACGGTTATAATACAAGATTACAGAATATTCCAAAATAGAGTAAAAAAGGTTATAATACAAGAATACAGGATAATTAGAATCAGTAGATCAAAGTTGAGCAAAGCAAAATAGCTACATTAATAAGTATTCCACATTTTCGAAACTAAGGAGCCAATGTTTTAAATTATTAAGGAAGGTAGGTAAACTTGACTTTGTTTTAAGTGGGCGCGGAAGTTCGTTGAATGATTTAGGGCCAATATAAAGAAAACATCTTTTGAAAATCGAAATGTTAGGCTTGGGTAAAGGAACTAAAAGCCTCCTATTACCTCCTACAATATGTGGTTTAAAAGTAAGTGCAGATATATCGCCACTTCTGACAAAGAAGATACGTAAAACTTTATATATATACAAATGTCTAACAGGGAGCAACCTTAGACCAAAAAATAGAGGAAAACTTGGATGGTGGCGTTTTTTCTTCGTGATGATTCTTATAATACTTTTTTGTAAGTTTAGCACCGGTCTAATTGCATTTTGATAAGCACCACCCCACAATGATATGCCATAATTAAGCTTTGAATTTACTAGAGCATTATAAAAAATCTTTACATTATTCGTTTCACACTTGTTGCGGATAAAATAAAATTTTGCATTTTGACATCGCAGATACTTTTTTATATTAAACAAATGGTGGTTCCATTTCAGTGTATGGTCCAAAATTACTCCAAGATAATCAAATGTGTTAACTTTAAGCACTGGTACACAATTTTTACAGTTGGTTAAATCACAGTTAAAATCATGGAAAAGTAAATTCCATTCAATTGAATAGCGATTACAAATATCAAAACACAAGAATTTAGTTTTCTGTACATTCATGGATAATTTGTTATAAAAAACCATAATCTTAAGTAATTTAAGTCATTTTGCATATCGTATCTGAGACATTCCCATGTCAAATTACTGTAACACAGTGCAAAATCATCAGCAAAGGCAGTAACCTGACCACGAAAATCGTGGCAGCAAAGGTCATTAATATATACCAAAAACAATATAGGGCCTAAGACTGAACCCTGAGGTACACCAGAGGTAATATATATAAAATCACTGTAATGATGATTAATCGAAACACATTGTGACCTGTTGGTCAGGTAACTTTTGAACCATTCATATGTTAAGCCCCGAACACCAACTGAAGACAATTTAAATAATAGAATATCATCGTCCAGTATATAAAACGCATTCTCTTCAAACTCGAGTGCACATAATATTTTGGTCGACAGTAGGTACTCTCTTCACACTGTATTAAAAATTGACCATAGTTTCGACTGCTAAATGCCATTATCAAAGTCTTCAATTAGTTTCCGAAACCATGGTCGGTGTTTAACAGTGTGAAAATAGTACCTAGTTCTTTGCTCAGTTCCTCATAATGAATGTAAATCATTTTCACAGAGTGACGCCTTACACCATTGATTATATACTGCCACGTGCTCATTTTTTCCATTCCCTGCGGGGATCGCTAGCCATTCTTCTTTCTGTCACGATCGCGAACACCTCCATACATCCTCCCACGCATGTATTCTCCGCGGTTTTCAGATAAATGCCAGTAATGGCACTCCGAGTGGGCTAATGCAGACGTCAGATTTCTCTTCATCTATAATCTCCTGAAATTTACGTGAAATATTGGTTCAAGTTAATCGTAAACTGGGATTCATCAAAAGAGCGCTGGGCAAATGTGACGATCATGCACGAGAAACTAGCTTCTTTTTCCTTGTTTTACCTCATTTGGGATACGCTGCCAGGGATCCTTACACAATCGGCTTACATAATGAACTGGAGCGTGTACAGCGAAGATTGGCGAGTTTTTTTTAAAGGTACGGTATGATAGCTATATTAGCGTAAACATTAGGTATATTAAATGAACTAAAATGGGAATCATTATCAGACCGTAAATTGAAATTTAGACTTCATCTCTTAACTAAATTCCAATACAATATTTTCTCTAAAAATATTTTGCGAACTCCAACTTACTATGGTAGACTGGACTATAATCATAAAATTAAAGAAATTGATTGCCGAACTGACAGATTCAAAATGTCTTTCCTTCCTCGTACAGTTAGGGATGTGAATAGCTGTAAACTTATCCAATAGTTAAAGCGTCAATGGATAGCATGGGTTTAAGCTAACCCAACTAACAGCATGTTTTTGCATGCTTTCTTTGCTTCTTTTTTTTAATTTTTGAAGTTTAGACAAGAATATAAATACATGAATAATGACAGTAACAAACTATATCTTAATCCACAGAGTAAGAGTTTTTTATTGGTACTACTAGTTTCAACGGCGTCATCATCAAGTACCTGATTATTCATTGTCCATTATTCATAATAAACTTCCACAAAGTCACACCTAAAAGGATTGAATTCATATAATTACATACTAATCCTTTTTTATGCATGATATGTAGTGCATGTTTGGTGTGAATTCACCCCCTGCCACACACCTTTATGGTGGCCTGCGGGATATTGTGTAGATGTAATCCTCTCCAATGCCATCTTATCCCCCGTCCTGAAGCGCTTTTTAATGCGGATAAGACTTCTCCTCTTTCACAGCTGAATCACGACCCGGTACAGTTAAAGAATTGAGCAGAGGGTTCATTTCCGGAATAAACTAACTCGCCTCCTCCCCCCCCTCCCCAATGCGTAATGCGGCGCGCAGGGAAGGGAGGGGGGAGGGGGAAGAAGCAGGAGAATGATATCTTCTGATCGAGGGAAGGTCGGCTACCTCTTTCCGTGACGGAAGGGCGAGGAGCCGAAATTCTGAGTGGTTCCGTTGGGCGACTTCCCGAAAACCCACTGGACTGGTTTCGTGTGTTTTTGAGCCCCGGACGGGTTGGGATCACGGGTGAAAGTGCAGGAAGGGCCGCCGTCCGATTCCACGTTCGCGGACCAGTCGAGATGCTTCACTTCGAGTGGATCTGGGTGGGTACATGGAGAATTTACAGTGGGATTCGGTGGAAAAAAAATACACACGCACCCTCCCAATTGAGATAAAGTCCAGCATCCCTGCAAACGCCACCACATCTGGTTCCCGAACGTTGATTTCTATTCCCACGCCAGTCAACAGAGCGTTTTCCTCGGTGGGGAGTAAACAGATACACGTAATAGCGTGTTTCCTTGGAAAAAGCTAGAGAATGAGTTCTAGGGCTCTCGTAATAGGAGTATTACTCAAAATAGAGGAAGTGGTTAAGATTTTCATGCAAAGGTAGGTCATCATAATTGGTCAACAATCCTAGGATTGGTTTGATGCAGCCCTCCACTCGATTCTTCTATCGGCCAACCTCTTCATATAGACGTAGCTCCTCTCTTTCGGGTGTCCCACAAGGTAGTGTGATAGGTCCACTCCTATTCCTTTTGTATATTAATGATATCCAAAAGGTGGTAAAAAGTAAGCTTCGTCTATTTGCCGATGACGCAGTAGTGTACAGGGAAATTCTATGCCCGAACGATAAAGAATATTTAAATATTGACCTACAAGCAATTGAAACTTGGTGTGATACATGGCAGTTAGAATTAAACTTTAAGAAATGTCTTGTAATGAATTTTTGGAAAAAGAATAGCTCTCCTCCTACCACTTACAAAATAAGTAATAATGAATTAACTAACGTGGAATCCATTAAATATCTTGGAATAAGACTGACAAATGATCTTTCCTGGGGTAAACACATTCGTGAAATAATTGGTCAAGCGAATCGCAAACTGGGTTTCATTAAAAGAGTATTGGGTAAATGTGACGATCATGTACGAGAAATCAGCTACTTTTCCCTTGTTAGACCTCATTTGGAATATGCTGCCAGTGTATGGGGTCCCTACGAAATCGGTCTAAGTAATGAACTTGAACGTGTGCAGCGAAGATCGGCAAGATTTGTAAAGGGACGATACGATAATTATATTAGCGTAACCAGTCTATTAAATGAATTGAAATGGGAATCATTGTCAGATCGCAGGTTGAAATTTAGAATTAATCTCTTCCGCAAATTCCAAGGCAATATTTTCAGTGATGATGTTAAAAATATTTTACGAACCCCAACTTACTATGGCAGACTGGACCATAATCATAAAGTTAGAGAAATTGATTGCCGAACTGACCGATTCAAAATGTCCTTTTTCCCTCGCACAATAAGAGATACGAATAACGGTAAATATGTCCTATTGGAGAGTAGCAATGAATAGCATTGGTAGCTGCATGTTGGTATGAGTACTTAAAGCTAACCCTACTAACAGAATGTTTTTGCATGTTTTCTTTGCAATTTCTATCTTTTTTAAATAGTGTAGTTCTGACTACTATATTAATACTATTCCTTTTTTATGCATGATATGTAGTGCATGTTTGGTGAGAAATCACCCCCTGCCACACACCCTTGTGGTGGCTTGCAGGGTATTATGTAGATGTAGATGTAGATGTTTTACATCCTTCACAACTTGCTCCATATGCCTCATACGAGGCCTGCCTTTTCCGTTCTTCCTGTTCACTTTTCCCTCGACGATTGTCTTTATCAGGCCACCTGGCTCAAGATTTGGTCTATTAAGTTGCCCCGACTTCTTTTTAAGGTTTTCAGTAGACATCTCTCCCACCCTTCTTAAGACTTCTTCGTTTGTCACTCAATCGATCCATTTTATCTTCATCATACAAAGGTAGATAAGCATATTAAAATACACTTCGAGCCTTTGTACATGTTTATTGACGGTACGACGCGTGTAACCACCTTTGGGGATTGTCAGGTTCGTGACTCGTAATATACGTATATACATTACCGACTTTAAATATATATGTGATTCCCATGAATCTGACGATGCCGCAAGGTGGTGAAACGCGTCGCACCGTCAATAAACTTGTGGAAAAGTACGAAGTGCATTTTATTATGGATATTAGTAACTTCCACGAAATGGAGCCTCAAACAGTCAATTGCCAAGGTAGATAAGACATAACAACATATTCAATATAAATTATCAGATCGTAGGTTGAAATTTAGACTTAATTTCTTAAATAAATTCCAAGACAATATTTTCAGTGATGACCTAAAAAATATTTTGCGAACCCCAACTTACTATGGTAGACTGGGCCATAATTACAAAATTAGAGAAATTGATTGCCGAACTGACAGAGTCAAAATGTCTTTTTTTCCTCGTACAATTAGGCGTATGAGTAGCGGTAAATATATCTAATACGAGTGTATCAATGGATAGCATACGTAGTTGCATGTTGGCATAAGGTCTTTAAGGTAGCCACACTAACAACATTATATTGCATGCTTGCTTTGCTTTTTTATCTTTTTTAAAAATTGAAAATCAAACTAGTTTATTATTACTAAACCTGTTTTATGCATGATATGTAGTGCATGTTTGGTGAGAATACCCCCCTGCCACACACATTTATGGTGGCTTGCAGGGTATTATGTAGATGTAGATGTGAATAGGAAAAACTCTTCTTTCACCGGAAACTACTGGGAATATTCAAATACTTTTATGCATATGATCCGAACCGTGTAACTAGTAACATTTCGGTGAGCACTAAATGAACGTCCCAAGGCCAGTGAAGGAAGAAATTATATAATATCAATTGCTCAGTATTCTGCTTCATTTATCGCTAGTTAATTTTCTTTGGCACACTGGTAAACATGCGTTGTCATTCCCTAAATGAGAAAAGACCGCGGCAGAACTATTGCTGCAATTCTTTTGCTTCGGATAGGGGACACCCAATTAAGTGGTTGATCGTGGAAACACTTCTGCATCTTAGTCATTTATAGCACTCATTAATTATGGTAATCATTGAAGTCTGCTGAATTAGTCATGAAAAGGTATCTAATCTATTTCAAAATAAATCATTTCCCTCTGGCACCGGAAAATGCGCTCAACATCCGGTCAGAGCTTTTTAAGCCATTGAAGTTGAACGGAGAACATAATTAATTCGTTTCAATTTTTTGTTGAAAGTTGAGAACTTATTTCGCGAGGAGAAATTTAGGAAGTTGACCAACTCTTTAGTGTATTCAACACCGTAACTTCAGTGTTTTTTTGGAAATGGGAGACCCCGGAGGAAATCATGTGCATGAGTTGGTTTTAATGAGTAAATCATCACAAAAAAGGGGGAAAACGTTGGAAAATTAAAAAAATAATTTTTGAGAATGAAACTTTTTATTTTCTCTACCAAAGATTGAAACTTAAGAAGTCTTAAACTACAACTGAGTACTAAAGGGCGTGCAGGGTAAGCTGGAAAATATATGCTTATATTTGTGATGAGGATAATTTCAAATTAGATATCCGTAATGCTTGAGGAATAGGGGATTCTCAAGGAACAAAATAATGAAGCGGATTCTGCGAGGAAAACAAGTGAACTAGTGAAAAGAGATGCATCATCATCATCACCATTGGTCATAAATCCTCAGATTGGTTTGACGCAGCTCTCCACAGAGTCCTTCTATCGGCTAATCTCTTCATATTTACGTATTCCTTCTCTTTCACATCCTTCATCACATGTAAAAAAAGAGATGCAAGGAAGGTAAACTATCACAGTTAACCGGGGATAGAGGATTATCATTGGCAGGAAAAGAATGTAAATCTGCAGCTAATCCCTTCAAAATATTAAATTTCAGTCCAATTACATAATCGCTCTTGCTCTCCATCACTTTGCTAATTTAACTTAATATTAATTATCCTGACGCTGTATCCCTCATCTGTATTTAAAAAATGTGATTTCTTGCTGTCTTATCTTGAGTTTGGAGTTAAGTCTATAATATATTCAGCAATACTCCAGAAAATATTTTCACTTAACATGCCGAACACTTCTCCGTTTAGCTTCTATTATATCTCCAATGCAATTTTATCTATTGCAGTTTCTATTTATTTATGGCTTCACAGTTTGAATTCTTTCGATTTTCTCCAGTATTCAAGGCACTGTTAAAAAATACAAGCGCGTCCAAAGTTCAGGAGCAAAATTTCTACGGAGAAAAGAGTATCCTTTCTTGACCTAGATATGGTTTCAGAATCCAATCATGGTGGTTGATTTTTTCTTCACGGAAATTCTACTTATATGCACATCGGCGGGTAACTTATTTATAGTTTTACGCGGCTAGTTAGCGATCATTTCAAATATTTTCGTCCACTAGTACACGATCATTTTTCCCGTGAATCACAAGAGAACATAATAGGCAGCATAGCAAAGGGATAGGCAGGTGAAATATTGTTAGACTGTAGTGCATGATGCATGTTTTAACAGTGCATGTATTTAACCAATGCATGATAGCTAACTGCAGATATGCAAAGATGTGCCATTATGATCAATAAACCCTTTATTGCTATGTAGATACAAACCATCTATTTGCACGTGACTCTATAAACGACCATGTTTCCACGTAGTAGAATCATTAGTAGCTCTTAGTTGCATGTCAGATCGGCATGATTCGTAAAGGGACGGTTCGATAACCATATTAGCGTAGCCAGTCTTTTAAATGAATTAAAATGGGAATCATTGCCAGATCGCAGTTTGAAATTTAGACTTCACCTCTTAACTAAACTCCAAGATATATTTTCAGTGACGACCGTAAAAATATTTTGCGAACTCCAACTTACTGTGGTAGACTGCACCATAATCACAAAACTAGATAAATTGATCGCCGAACTGACAGATTTTAAATGTCCTTCTTTCCTCGTGCAATTAGGGATATGGATAGCGGTAGATATGCCCTAAACGAGTGTATCAATGGATAGCATAGGTAATTGCATGCTGGTATAAGGACTTAAAGTCAACCCACTAACAGCATGTTTTTGCATGCTTCCTTTGATATTTTTATCTTTTTTTAAAAATTGAAAATCAAACTAGTATATTATTTCTAAGCCTTTTTTATGCATGATATGTAGTATGTGTTTGGTGAGAATTCACTCTCTGCCACACACCTTTATGGTGGCTGCAGGGTATTATGTAAAAGTAGATGTCAGTTGTGCATGTTTGGTGGTCTTCACCCTCTGCCACACATCCTCGCTGTGGTTCGCGGGGTGTTGCGTGAATGTAAATGTAGATGTAATGTAAGTGGGCCGATATACGGCCAGCTGGAAATTTTCGCACAACGCGAGAGGGCCGATGAATTGGCCCACTAGCAGCAAAAGGTTAAACTGAACAATCACACGTTCCAGGAAGCTCACGTAGTGGCCACAAAAAATTCCGCATCCCTGAGTTCCACTTCCTCGTCCGCCTCACTTCGCGGACCTGCCTCTTGAGGGTTCCGCCGCGGTCTTAACCCGTTTCGTCTCCCTAGCACACGCCCTCCACTCCCTTTCAGTCATTACGACGCCCCCGAAAATGGCGGGGCCTTCCCCCCTCTCAGCAGATGGGATTGCGTATAAGTCACGCGAGCCTACACCATGGTAACAACGATCTGACGGACCGACTGCAGCGGCAGCGATTTAATGGCGAGCAAGTTGTTACGGCGACTGGACTCGCTTGGTGAAAAAAATAATGATGGGCATCCTGTTCTCTCTCCAGGAGGGTTGTGTTTGAAGCAGTCGAGATTATTTCGAATAGGTAACCAAGGAGTCACGTGGTATAAACAAGAATGGCTCGCAAATTTGATGTGTAAAAACCGCTGATTGCAACCTCATACTTTGTTTATACTTGTGTCATGTCTCAACTGGGGGCTCTTTAGTTGGAATATATGAGAAAAACTCAAGTGAAAACAATTAATGATGTTGTTAAGAGCCATTCGGACTCATTAAATTTTGAAATCATTCGTGTTTGAATCACGTGACTCCTTGGTTACCTATTCGAGATAATTCCAAAGGTTTCATACACAACCCCCCAGGCGAGACTGCTACGTTGCGGCGTAAATCTTTACGAGGATTAATGAAAAAAACGGTGTCTTAGGAAGGAATGATAGGCAGGAGCAGTTTGCCCTTACTCCCGCATTATTTTTAGTAATTGATTAGTATAAAAGCAAAATATAATGATTGAATTGTTAGGTGGTAGTGATAATAAAGGATGCGAAATGGAAGAAACAGCTGAAGTTTCAGTGGTAGGTACACAGTAGTAAAAATTAAATGGTCGTATTGGTGGTAAAATTAAAATGATGGCGGTACTAGTATAATAATATTCGTAGAATCCGTGAAGCAACGAGGAAAAATGGCGAAAGGTATATTTTATTTTTTTTAAATATCCACTATCGTGAATTTAAATGAGAAATACGATTCTAGCGGGCTAATTTTCGTCAGCATTAATAAGTGCCCGAGGATTTAAGGAAATGACGTCAAAGAAAATATTACCCGTTGAAAAGAAAATGGAGCGACGCGTCGAAACAAGGACGCAATTATGATCAGGATAAGAAGAACGCCTTCATAATCCTATTAGGCTAATGATATAATTAATCATCATTCGCTAATGCTTACTTTTCTACTGTCAAGTAAGCTTGAACACTGGAATGGCAGGCTACTTATTCGGTTGTTTTGTAGTATTCTTTGCATTTAGTTGCCGTGAGATGAAGTGAAAACAGAGTGTGTCCATGATGATAAATATCGGTAGTATTCATTTTTATGATCTTCAATTGCTCAGGTAATATCGATAGTCTAACATAACTCAACTCGAAGACAAATACAACAACCACATTATGAGCGGGTTTCGAACCTCTATTCTCTCAGGTCCTAGGATAGGGCATTATAAGCCTATTAGTAAGCCGGGGGTTGGGGCTAAGTAAAACAAAGATAGGATAGGAATGTCCAATTCATCAAAACGCGACAGAATCTGTAAGCTGGAAGAAAAACCTGTCGATAAATATAAATAAGATTTTATTAATTTTTTGCAAAGAGTTTGGTTCTGTTGTAATTCAAGTAATAGTAGATTCTTCAATAGGGTTACCTTTTCATATTATAGTAATTCTTCTCTTTTACATCCTTCACAACTTGTTCCATATACGAGGCCTACCTTTTCCACTTTTCCCGTTCACCCTCCCGCGACGATTGTCTGACCATCATCAGACCAATAGAAATCAGTTACTTAATCACTGGTAGCACATATGCGGATTTTTTTAACGACGAAATATTCCACTAGTGTAATTGTCTTTTTTTGATGTTTAAACTTCAAGTAAAAAAAAGGCAGACTTCTCTTCAGTCCCTCTACTTCATTCTACTTCTACTCCCTACTCTCTTTCTACATCTACATAATATCCTGCAAACCACCGTAAAGGTGTGTGGCAGGGGTTTTTACTTCTTCCTTTCAATATTGTATTAAAGTCATAATATCATTCAAAGAACTCGGTGTCGCTATGGGGCGGTTGGTTAAAATATGCGGAGAATCCTTCAAGTATGCCTATTAAAAACCAAAGTGATTTCTGAAGAAGTCAAAAATATTATGAGAACTCCATCATATCGTGGTCAATGTGTTTCCCATTTATAATATTAATAGAAGAGAGAAAGGTAGTTAGTAGCTATGATTATTTTGGGGAAGCAACCAATAATTGAGGCCATTTGGACCAACATAGGATAGGTGGGTAATATATATATAATAATATGCTGAAAATAGGTAGGAATTTTGGGAATGGAGGAAGGGTGGTCAGGAACCTGACGTGGTCATTAGCCTACTCTTGACGAAGGCTCTCAGGGTTCCACGGTTTAACGTCCCATCTGACGTACAGAGTAATGAACTCGAAATGGTCTCCGCGTAGCAAGCAAGCGGGGACCGGTATTTCAATGGACTATCTACCACTTCCAAGATTCAAACTCAAGCTCTCGGGGTGGGAAGCCAGTAAACTACCCATCACAACAACCTAATTTCCAAAAGAGAGAAAAAGACTTAAAAATTTTCTTTCTTCCCTCGAAGAATAAGGGTTCGGAAAATACGACGCATGTAGACCATAAGAACCGGTTAAGTAGGTGTTTGTATGTACCAGCGATCCCTTTAGCAGTGCATGCAGAGGACTCGGCGCAAAGATATGAAGTCTGATATATATATATTTCCTGCACTTATATATTCAATGAGACACCAGGTTGTTGAGTGTTGAAACGTGAAGAAAAGAGTGTTATTCTTCTTGCTGCTATGAGCTGAGCAATGATTTTCAAATTCAAAAGTAATCATGATAAAATCGATTTATTGATTCGGGAAGGAGTTACCACGTACTTTTGGATCAGTGTGTATTGAAAAATCTAGCCTTGCACTTAAAGTGACTTCTAAATAGGAAAACGTGTGCAAGGATGGAATCGTAAATCAGCCTAGTGTTGGCAGTGCTTCAATGCGTACGGGCTATCTTTTGCTAAATTTCGCCAGAATGTCCTTGAAACAGTAAGTTTAGAGGTGAATTTAAATGTATGATTACAATCGCTCGTATCAATTGATCAATCGTCAATCACCGATATTTATATTAACCAATTTTGAAAACATTTCGCTCAGGAGTTTAAAGGATGGATATTGAGGTTAGTCTAGAAAAAAATCGATTTTATCCTTTTTGAAAATTTAAACCGTTGTTCCTGCCTGAGAGAAAAATCTGTCGAACTTTTCGATTCCTCCTACTGTGTCTTCCGATACAAATGTTCTCCCGGAGGCTTCAAATCAATCGAAAACTGTTCTCGAAGCAGTAGATGATTCATTTTTCTTATCCTTTTGACCCAGCGAATTTCCCAAAGACTTGCGTGGTTTGAAAACCCACACCACTTTCTCCCTTTCACCTTCGTCACGGTCGATGAAGAATCTCGATTTCGTGGCAACTCCACTGTGCGTGCGTGTGTGTGAGAGAGTGAAGGCATTAAGAACTTGCACACTCGTAATCAATCTAAAATACGTATCAGGACATATTTCATCTTTTCCCTCCAGAATAACCTGTTCTGCAATACTTTCTCCGCTTCTCCCACAGAAGTTTTCGTGTGCGAGGTAACAAGTTCAAAAATTCTAGATGCCTCCTGGTAAACCACTCATGCGCGTCAATCTTGAATAACGTGTATGAATACATTTTTTATATATAATTTGTTTTTAATTTCACGAACTCAGGTCCCCCGCCCATTCCATCCTCGGAATCCATTCGAGCGTGGTGGGCGGGAGTGAACGTTTTTTGGAGAGGTCGGCGATCTCACGGAGCCGAAGTCGTTTGTTCACTCGTCAACGCTCTTTTAAATTGAAAATCTGCCTGCGGAAATCGACGGAAGTTCATCGCAAGATTTAAGTGATGGTGATCGATTGAATTGCCGTGAATTTAATCGCCGATCCCCGGCTTCACGTAAGACTACTTCAATTACCTTGAGCTACAGCTTATTCAGCTCAATTTCACAATGAATTCTCAAGTGCACGCATATCTTTCTCACCCGTTCTTTCATGGTTGCGAAGCTCCTTTATTATTGACCCTCACTATTTTTATAATATTATGCATTACATCTACATCTACATAATACCCTGCAAGCCACCATAAAGGTGTGTGGCAGGGGGTGAACTCTCACCAAACATGCACTACATATCATGCTTAAAAAAGGATTAGTACTTTTATAGGTACTATTCAAAACTACGCTATTTGAAAAAAGATAAAAATAGCAAAACATACATGCAAAAACATGCCGTTAGTTGGGTTAGCTATAAGTCCTTATACATACATGCAGCTACCAATGTTATCCATTGCTACAGTCGTACTGGATACATTTACCGTTATTCATATCCCTAATAGTACGAGGAAAAAAGGACATTTTGAATCTGTCAGTTCGGCAATCAATTTCTCTAATTTTGTGATTATGGTCCAGTCTACCATAGTAAGCTGGGGTCCGCAAAATATTTTTAACATCATCACTGAAAATATGGTCTTGGAATTTGTTTAAGGGAAGAAGTCTAAATTTCAACCTGCGATCTGACAATGATTCCCAATTTAATTCATTTAATAGACTGGTTACGCTAGTAAGGTTATCATGCCCTTTACAAATCTTGCCGATCTTCGCTGCACACGTTCAAGTTCATTATTTAGACCGATTTCGTAGGGATCCCATACACTGGCAGCATATTCCAAATGAGGTCCTACAAGGGAAAAGTAGCTGATTTCTCGTACATGATCGTCACATTTACCCAGAACTCTTTTGACGAAGCCCAGTTTACGATTTGCTTGACCCATTATTTCACGTTACATTAATTACTATCTACACTTAATATAAATATTTGTATTTATTAATCAATGAAAACAATTAAATTATATGCGGTCAATTTTCACACATTTGGTTACGCAGTGTGCTTTTCTGTTTCTTCGCATTTAAACTATTATGTTCCTCCTTCACAATATTGTTTCTCCTATTTCTTACTTTACAGTATCTTTGTTTCTTCCTTCTTTATGATGTTTCTAAGTTATTTCTCTGGCAAAGCTCTATGTTGTTTGATAGGAATCTCGGTCCCCTCTTAGGAAATTTTTCCTGTGCCTTCCAACCTGACCGGCCATTTCAATCGCTTGACTAGTCCCCTTCTTCCGATAACCTAATTGGGTCACTGGAGCAGCCTGTGCTCTAGGTCGTCCACTCCTTTCTTGCTGCTGCAGTTTTTTCTCTTTCTGTTTCCCAATTCCATTTAGGTATTTTCTGAAATTATCATTTCCTGTGAGAATTTATGCTACTCTTAGTGTTTCTCCTCATTTCCATTCTGTTCTTGATATTTGGGAAAAATGTCTTGCCTTTGGCTCCTCTCCAGCATTTTCCCTGTCTTCTTGCTGATGATTGAAAATATGTTTCCTGAATTTTCTTAAAAGTCGATTCCACACGTCTTCCTAAGTCTGATATTGCTTCCATTTCGAGTATTTCTTGTTTTATTGAAATAATTCCAGTTAATGCCGTCGGTATTTCGTTTCTTACAGTTTTATAGCTGCATGGCATGTTGAGCAGGCAGTATCTTTGTGTCAAGTAGAGTTTTCGTTCAATTTAGCTGTATTTTAATGCTTTTCTCCGTATCTCGCACCAATATGTAAGGATCGAAAATGACCATGGGGAACATATAAGTATTCATAATACCCTGTTATCCGGATGTGTGAGGGGAAGAGATACTTCACCTAGTGTAAACAAGTTGAAAACTGCCAAATGATGTGTTACTACGTAGTAACAAAACTTATCCTAATTAGACATCTACATCTTCTCCTGCTCGCCACCACAAGGGTCAGTGACAAGGGGTATGCTATCACCAGGCATGCATGTGCGTGCATGCAAGTGAAGAAGTCAAGTCATATGCTGTTGGCTAAGCCAAAATACTGCAGGAAAATGGCTTTTGACAGTTAGTTTGAAGGATTTTCTGATATTATGGGAGCTGTTTTACTTCTGTAATCATCCCTCCTGGCAGGCACCAATGGCATTCTGGCCAATAGTGCCTACTTTTACACGCACAGAGCCATCATCAGTTATCACCACTTACGGCTCCAGGAATGTTCTAGTACTCTGAGAACCGCGCATAATGAGAGAAACATTTTTTTATTGGTTAAAACCGTGGTTCAAACTCTCTCCATCGTTGAATTGGATTGTGCAGGATTGATCACGATGTGATTCAGGCTTTGATTTGTAAGACAAAAATAAAACTTGCAAGAGACAAGAAAAAACTTTCCAGATTCGAAATTTATGTTAATCGCAGATTTACAATTCGCGATTAGAATAATTAATCGTTAAATAATTATTTTATGATTATTTCCTAGTTTTTAGCCTAGGAAAGATTGCTATTATCCATCACATTTCAACGACACACTCCCTTATTCTAGAATAGATATTTTTTGCATTCACACACTGAGAGTGTTACCCTTATCTTGAGGTTTCTAATATTCCTCTTCATAAAGGATATGGTTGGTGTGGTGGCTAAAGTACTGGCCTCCCAACTAAAGAGCCCAGGTTCAAATTTCGTTACTGGCGGATTTTTCATTGGTACACAGGTCCATGCATGAGTGCTTTGTAGATAGCACTCGAGTTAAGTACTCTGTCCGTCGGATAAGACGTTAAGCCGTGGTTAACTTGGCGCCTTTCGTTGAGAGCAGACTAATTTTATACTGGCAGCCTGTTCCAAATGAGGTCTAGCAAAGGAAAAGTAGCTGATTTCTCGTACATGATCGTCACATTTACCCAGTGCTCTTTTGATGAATCCCAGGTTACGATTATCTTGAGCCATCATTTAATATATATGTTTATCCAAAGAAAGTTCATGTGTCAGTCTTATTCCAAGATATATGTATGATGGAATCCACGTTTGTCAATTTATTACTCCTTATGCAGTAAGTGCTGTGTGTTATGGATGATATGTAATGCATACTTGGTGTGAATTCATCCCCTGCCACACACCTTAATTTACATCTACATTAAACCCTGCGAGCCGCCACGAGGATGTGTGGCAGGGGGTGAAGATCACCAACCACTACTGACATCGAGCTAGGATATTTAATCATGGAGACATGCTAGATAATAGGGTAATAAGTAGCTAGATGGTTAGCATCTACGTTATAATAAAGGATTATTGATTTGTTGTTATTACATGCATCATGCGCTACAGAGTACTCTAACAATATTTCACCTACCTATCCCTTTGCTACGCTGCCTATTGTGCTCTCTTATGGTACGCGGGAAAAATGACATTTAAAATCTATCGGTAAGACAATCTATCTCTCTAATCTTGTTAATCTGATCAAACCTAGCATTATACGCAGGGGTTCTTCATATATATCGAACGTCTTCTGTAACAATTCGGTTTCGAATTTATTTAAAGGTTTAACATATATTTTCACCTGCGTTTTGATAGTAATTCCCATCCTAGTTCTTCTTTTAAACTCGTAACACTTATACAATTATCATAACGGCCTTTAACAAATCTAGCGGATCTCCTTAGCACACGCTCTAATTCTTATCATACATTCCTCGTACGGATCCCATATACTAGCGGCATATTCTAAATGAGGCCTGACAATTGTAAAGTAGCTTCTTTCTCGTAATGTCTCATCGCATTTGCCAAAAACCCTTTTTACGAATCCTAATCTTCGGTTTACTACATTAGTTATTTCCCTGATGTGTTTCCTTCATGACATGCCTTCAGTGATGGTAACGCCAAAGTATTTCTACATCTACATCTACATCTACACGATACCCTGCAAGCCACCGCGAGGGTGTGTGGCAGGGGGTGAAGGTCACCAAGCATGCACTACTAGCATGCAAGCAAGCAACTAAAGGGTCTCATGCAACTAGATTGTTAGTATCTATAGTATTTGAGGGGTTAAAACATGCATCATGCATTACAGAATACTCTAAAATATTTCCCCTACCTATCCCTTCCCTATGCTGCCTATTCTGTTCTCTTATAGTACGGGGGAAAAATGCCATTTTGAATCTATCTGTACGACAATCTATCTCTCTAATCTTATTTATCTGGTCGAATCTAGCATAATACGCTGGTGTTTTTAATATGTGCCTAACATCTTCAGTAAAGCTATCCGATTGAAATTTCTGCAATAGATTTAATCTGAACTTTAATCTACGCTCTGATAATGATTCCCACCCTAATTCTTGTATTAATTCTGATACACTACTCAACCTATCGTAACACCTTTTGACGAACCTAGCTGCTCTACGCTGCACACTGTCTAGTTCTCTCATCAAACCTAATTCATTAGGATCCCATACACTGGCTGCATACTCAAGGTGGGGCCTAACTAGTGAGAAGTAGCATCGCTCTTTTGTCTTCTCATCACATTTCCCAAGTACTCTTTTTATAAATCCTAGCTTTCCTTTCGCTCGTCCGCATATTTCCCTTATGTGTCTTCCCCACGATAAATCTTTAGTGATTGTTACACCTAAATATCTTACGGTTTCAACGTTTTCGATCTTCGTGTTATTAATTCTATAGGATCGCTCTATCGAATTATTCCTCCTCCAAAAATTGATAGCTACACACTTTTTAAGGTTGAGTTCTAACTGCCATTTGTCGCACCACTCTTGAATTGCATCTAAATCCTTGCTAAGTGATTTCGTGTCCTTTTCGTTTGATATACCCCTGTACACCACCGCATCGTCTGCAAAAAGTCTAAGGTTACTACTAACTACGGTACCCAAATCGTTTATGTATAAAAGAAATAGAAGCGGACCTACTACGCTACCCTGGGGAACTCCCGATGTGACTTCGATTGTGTCCGACATGATACCATCTATGACAACCCTCTGCTCTCGCCCACTTAAGAATTCTTTTACCCAACATACAACGTCTTTATTTATACCAAAACTCTCTAACTTCAAGATTAATTTGTCATGAGGAACTTTATCGAAAGCCTTTTTAAAATCTAAAAATATCGCATCAACTTCAGTACTGCTTTCGCCGTGGACTAAAATATCGTGTACGAATAAAGCTAATTGTGTCTCGCAAGATCTACCTTTCCGGAACCCATGCTGGCTGTTTATGAGTAATCCCTGACTATCCAAATGCCCCATGATCGAACTGACTACTATGTGCTCAAATATCTTACAAGAGATTGACGTGAGTGAAATGGGTCTGTAGTTACTAGGTTCTTCCCTATCACCGCTTTTAAATATAGGTGTAATGTTAGCTACTTTCCAATCCTTGGGTACTGTGTGGTTCTTTAGTGTTTTATTGAATATTATTTCTAGATAGGGGGCTATTTCAGAAGCTAATGTTTTATAAACTCTGGAAGGAATTTGATCGGGACCTGGTGATTTGTTTTTGCTTATGCTTTTTAACTGCTGCTCTATTCCGCGACATGAAATGTTTATTTCGGGCATTTGCTCACTGAAAGTGTTCGGCGGTGGTTCCACTGCGTTTTGTGACGATGAGTTGAATACACTTTGGAAGAAGGTGTTTAAAGTGTTGGCTTTTTCTACACTGCTGGTGACTCTGATTCCTTTATCATTTTTAAGTGTGTGCACTGTGGACTTATTTCCCTGAAGCTCTCTCACATATGACCAATTTAATATTTAACTACTTTAGCTACTAACTAACTAATTTAGAAACTATTTAATAGTTTCTACGTTAGATATTTTCTTTTCTCTGATGCAATAATTATTCCGGGAATGGGTGCGATAATCTACATCTACATAATACCCTGCAAGCCACCATAAAGGTGTGTGGCAGGGGGTGGACTCTCACCAAACATGCACCACATATCATGCATAAAAAAGATTAGTACATGTATAGGTACTGTTCAAAACTACGCTATTTATACTATAATGGTGTCTTGCAGGGTATTATGTGGATGTAATGCTGACGTCGGGGTTTCTCTCCACCCTTCCTCCGTTCCCTGAACACCCCTACCCTTATATTTGCTACTTTGCTAGCTGCCTCATGTATAAAATACTAAAAACCGGGCTACCCAACTACTTAGCTAGTAACTTCTCTGTTTATCACAGCACTAGACCTGTGAGGGATGAGATCCCGCCCCTGACCTCGCTTCTCTACGGATACGCTTCGAAACTTCTTCCATATCAGCTCATCTTACTTATGGAATACACTACCATCTCATGTGAGAAACGCTCCCTCATTTACAACATTCAAGATTCGTTTGCGATTACAAATCAAGACCCCAGAGGGCGAATCCTAAATCTGTCTCTTAAAAAAAATAAAACTGTAAATTGTAAACTGTTATCATTGTGTTTCATTTATTTATTACCCGATATAACTACTCAAAGATGTATTGTACAATATAATTTACGCAAATAAAAACTATCAATCAATCAATCTATCCAGTTACCCACCTTTCCTCTCTGGCGTAAATGTCCTCAGTCGTCGGTAGCCTTCCCGAAATAACTACCACTACTCCTCTTCCTAAAAGACTTTCACGTCAATCGGCAGTGACCCTCTTTATCTATTCCTTCATCTGCAACCTAACAGAATATATCTTACCTCTCGTTGAAGTTTCCCTTTCATCTCACATGCCCTGATGCTTTCCCGAACTGAATCGCTAGTGAAACCGTTGTCTGGCCACACCCAAGAGAGAGCTTTTCCTTTTTTCGGATGTATTATCTCACTTCAACCATATTCTTCCCTACCTCATCTTAATTTATTCCGATGCACATTTAGACTGCTTTTTGCTCTTTCGCTGTGCGCGTGAGTTCTACGCGTTTGACCATTTAGTTCTCCAAAATGTTCGAACACATCCCTCAAATGTTTTCTAGATCAGGTTTATGTCATCGCTGAATTTCTGTGCTCCATTATCAACATCTACATTTGCATCTACATAATACCCTGAGCGCCACCGTAAGTGTGTGTGGCAGGGGGCGAATTCTCACCAAACATGCACTACATATCATGCATTTAAAAGGATTAGTATTAATATATTAGTCTAAACTTCAATATTTAAAAAAATATAAAAATAGCAAAGCAAGCATGAAAAAACATGCAGGTAGTTGGGTTAGCTTCATGTCGTGTCACCAACATGCAACTACCTATGCTATCCATTGATACACTCGTATTGGACATATTTACCGCTATTCATATCCCTAGTTGTACGAGGAAAAAATGACATTTTGAATCTTTCAGTTCGGCAATCAATTTCTCTAATTTGTGATTATGGTCCAGTCTAACATAGTAAGTTGGGGTTCGCAAAATATTTTAACGTCATCATTGAAAACATTATCTTGGAATTAATTTAAGAGATTAAGTCTAAATTTCAACCTACGATCTGACAATGATTCCCAAAGATGCCGGCCCAGATTATTCCCAAAGATCGCAAATGATTTGCCGGGCTTGAATCTCGAGAGCGTTAGAATTTTTTTAGTAGAATCCCACTCCATGTATGTACTTTGTGGAGCAAATTTCAATGCGTCAGAGAATGTACACTCTGAAGAGTCCGAAGAAACCCTGGAGTTTGGGTGGAAGCACTTCAAGGCCGTCGGATAGGAAAAACCGAGAATACCTTGGCGTCCTCCGTTGAGCGTACCCTAATACCAACGCCGGGTTTCTCTCCATTCCCCCTTTATTCCCTAAACTCTTTTGTGCACCTATGTACTTCCCTTTCCTTAAGGAGGTTGATCCGAAAAGTGAAGGTCATGTCATTTTTTTTATAATTTCAGCACTTATAGAACTAAAGTTACTCTTTCTAATAAAGTAAAGATAATTATATCAACCAATACTCCTTTTTGCACAAACTGCATTTGAAATTACATACGATCAACGGCGAGAATGGCCATCACATGGGAATATAACGTTTAAAAATACCATAGTGACATGTCATTTTTGCAAAAAACTGATATTTAATGTGTAATTTCACATGAAATAAAATGACACGAAAAAAAAGGCATCAACCTACCGTATTTTTCGCTAAATCCACCAATTTATGCGCTAATAGCAGACGAAATGCGTAAGTTGTCTTCAATTGGCGCTGCGGTCGCTCTAGCCAAATTGTATAGCGTATGAATAATATCATTACTAATGAGATATTAAAGAATATTTCAGAAAAATATTATAACATAACGTTTGATATTAATATTCTGGTGTTATACATTAGTAAATTCATTGAGTTCATGAATTTATTTCACTAACGTGAATGCTGAATTGACTCCATCGTCGAGCTGATTAAAATTATCATAAAAAATAAATCCTTCGACTTTCCATCGTATTTCTTGTGATACTTATGACTTTCAATAGCTTAGGTAATTTTCTTTCTGAAGTAAGCATCACTTAGCAGGCATATGCTCGTACTTAAATTAATAAGATTCCTTAGACAACTTGATTCAAGCAGTCGCGAGCCAACCTCCTTAATTTCTCACGTGAACTCAGCTTACATTCGTTTACTCCATTAGTTACCACCCTTATCATGTTGTACGTCCTTAGTTAGGATTTTTTAGAATATTTTTCCCAATTGCCATCCTCCTTTCAATCATCCTGATCGTAAATGCGCCTGGTAAGGATGAATACTTCATTCGAGCCGCTAGCAGCCAATTTCCCTTTAATTTATTCAGGATAGTGACTATCCTTGGCCTTTTGAGCTTCCATCAACGCCAAAAAATTTGTTTTCGATGAGATTTTAGTTCAATTAGTCCCGAAATCTCTTTTATGACTTACCGCATCGTGTTCTTGTCGCTTTTTGAAATGATGTCTTCGACAAACCTATTACGTTCCATTCATTGTCCTCTACGGTGCTTTCAAGCGGCTTCTCGCTTCTCAGTTTGATGACTTTCCTCCTATAATGACTGGATAATTTATGGTGGTTCCTACCATGTGCGCTTCTCGTTTTTCAATTGCTTCCCCATTCCCGTCGGCCTCGTTATGTTGGAGCAATGCTTTATTCAAATTTATGCGGATCATCTATCTTTTCGGATGAGCAGACGCCACTTCCTCGTAGCTCCTAAAAAAAGAAGTTAGCACGTGAGCCCGAACATTTATTTATTTAAATATTCTTTTCATAATTCCCCATTACATCTAGTGCAAATTGCTACTGCTAAACCTATATGGTATATGAGTTTCCAATTGCTACTGCCTAATGGTATATGAGTTTTCTAGGAGTGGACGCAGGAAATATATGTTAAAACACATTCAGTTCATCCAGGGATCGTACATACATCTACATCTACGCAATACCTTGCGAGTCACCGCAAGGGTGTGTGGCAGAGGATGAAGATCACCAACATGCACTACTTGCATACAACTAGCAATAAGAGCTACACTGTTCCACAACTGTTCCACTTCATGGACGCAATTTAGTTTTAAGAGTCACATGCGACTACATGGTTAATATCTACATGGTTACGAAGTGATTACTGGTTATAAAGTCTTTATCTTAATATATTAATCTCTATTCTTGCATGCCTGGATTAAAACATGCTTCATGCACTACAGACTACTCCAACAATATTTCGCCTATCCCTTCGCTAAGCTGTCTCTTGTGTTCTCTTCTGATACGCGGGAAAAATTACATTTTAAATCTATCGCTGCGACAAGCTATCTCTTTAATCCTCTCTAATCATCTCAGAGTAAAGATGACGCTTTAGGCGTTGAAACACGTGTTTTGCACAAGTAAAATATGGGGACAGTTCACACTGTGCATTTTAACGTAATCCTTGAAATGTTGTTACGCTTAGTAAAATAGCTCAAATTTACCTGTTTATCTGATCAAATCTAGCAACAGGGGTTCTTAAACTAACAACTACAAATAATCAATAAGATTAATAAAAAAATATTTTTTCTCCTTTGTACACAAACTTTGGAATTCAATGATATATAATCATATCAATAGCGCAATATACGATATAGATAGTGGTACGTAGTTTAACGCATAAATATTATGTTGGGCAATGATATGTCCTGTATTTATATTCAGAAATTGTTTATAATGTACGTAACAGCATTAAACCATGTATATAGCAATGTAATACCAGTTCTTCCACGCTTAACTGTATTTTTCGTGACACAGAACATATGTAATTAGTTTTTCACTTCTTGCTGTGCATTTTTCGCACCTATATTTTTGACATCTTGCACATTTTCCATAATTTTGTTTCCTTTGCATTTTTGTACCTGACACATGTCTTTTCCTAATTATTGTACCTGAAATGAAATGTGTTGGCTCTGGCTGTGACTTGATGTACTCGCTTCGTAGTTCTTCCACTAACTTCAAAATTAATCAATGACCACTGATATTTTGTTCAGTGACCTCTTTCTGTTTCATCTCTTCGTTTATCGTAGCTAAATCTAGGACATTTTATGATATCTGCAAGGGCCGTCGGCGAGGTCCAAGGAGCGTAGCCTATTTTCTTGACATTTTGTCCAATATGTATACTTCATATTTTGTGAAGTTCTAGAGACTGACTGACTCTGGTAACCTTTTCTCTGTGTAATCTATTTCAATCCTGGGATGCATGGCACTCAACACCAAAACGTTTTGTTTTACCTTGTAATGTCTTCATATTTGATGACTGCCGTATCGTACAGCTTAGCCTTCGACGTTCGTACTTCTTCGGGGACTCCACGTCTGTTTCTATTCATTGTGCCGACAATGCTAATGCTATTTTGCTTTAGTTTTTTCACCAAATGCAATGACGTGAAAAAATTATCTGTCGTGGCATTTCGTCCTGAGTTTAGGTACGAACGTAATAAGCGTAAAACAAAATTTTCTGAGAGATTTTCGTTGGGCGGGCTCAACTCATCTTTCCCAGATACGGAAACCGATTGCAGAAATATTTGGAATTTACATCTGCTAACACGCATAACTTGATTCCAAAATTGTTTGATTTGATTGGCAATGAGCTGAGTGAATCTTCACCTAGCTTTAGTGGGAAAAAACTGCTCATCAAATTATAGGTATTCACTAGGATTATATCAGGCTATATAGTTCCTCAAAAAACGAATCCATATTTCGAACATCAATGCAAATTTATCTGTATTGACATGCTTTGATCTTGTCCTCCGAACATCAAAACATATGCACTTCATGAGCTTGCGAAATATTATGTGATATCGTCTGAGGGAAAAACACTGACCCCTAATCAACATAGCACAGCATATTCTCCTCGCGCATACAGTAGTGCAATAAGAGTTTCAATTTCTTCAACATTTGTTGTCCAGTTTCCCTCACACCAGCGCACTGCTTCCGCTTCAGTGCATATTTTGATATACCGGAGAATACGTTCATTGATAAATAAACGATATGCGCTAGATAATTAATCTTTAGACGCGCAACGTTTAGCTTTCGGTGAGGGTCCCGGATTTTCTTTTAAATTATTTTGTAGTTGCTCCGAAGTAAGACCGCGTTTCCGGGACATGTCTCTCGGGCTAGAAGCATCTGGTCCTACCTAAAGCGTGGTCAGAGCTCGACTAACCGTGTAGAGATAAAAAGGATACGATGAGGGTGGTGTAAAACAGCACATCTCGCATTCCTTGGGATAAAGCAGAATTGTGCACGTGTATTCTATAAGGGTTTTTGATGCAGGTATCTGTTGAGACAATTCTGAGAAAGTCTATGAAATATTGCTGTAATATAATTGCATGAAAATAAAAAAATAAAGAAAGAAAATTCTCAGGAATCTTGCAAAAAATAGATGTAAAATCAATTTGTTCACGTAACTACTACCTTTCATGCCAGAAAAAATCTTATTTATAGAAAGAAAAAAAAATAGGATGAAAATTTATGAAAAAACACAGGAAAAAAATAATTATTTTGACTAAAATTAATCAAAAGTCACGAAACATCGATAATTTTTATCTATTTAAAAAAACGGTGTCCATTTGAAATTCAAAAACGGTCAAAATGACCGCTCTGGCGCTTCTAGTGTTAAGAGTACCATGTCCTGCCATGGTACGTAGTTGTATGATGCTTACGTGACGGCTAGGATCAAGGTATGAATGACGAATACGTGTGCAAGTCAGTTAGGTGAAGCAAAAATAATATAGTTACGCTTTAAATAGTGTTGAATGTCGCGTACTCTTTATTTTATTCCCACCTTCTATAAGAGGGCTTTTAGGAACACGTTTGCCCATTTCGGATTAGCCATAACGCATTTGAAAGAATATCTCCAGCCACCTTCACCGCCAAATCGGTCGGACGCCTTCCGCTGAAAAACGAGCATAGAGTACTTTCCCTTCCTCAATTCAAATCGCTGGGAAGGAGACGGGTTTCGGGGTAAGTTCGGCCCAGAGCGGAAAGGGTGAGAGGACACGACTTCTACTCGAGACTGACCCGTCTCGGGTGGTATACCCACCTCCGAATGATGGAGGTCACATGATGGCTCCCTCTCTCCTTCCCGCCCACCACCCACACTCCTTCAAGGAGTCCCATACCGGGGCAATGGTGCCTTTCTGGTTCCTCATAATAAGTTACTCTTCCCCCCCCCCCATGTCGAGGCACGATTTCAGACGAAGGAAAGTTTCGGGAGATGAGCTTCGATTCCGGTCGTGAGGAGGCTTATGCTCGAGGATATTTCACACGACGTGGTTGATGAGCGAGTTCAGGTTTTTCCATGTCGCAATGTAATGGAAAAAGAAAGGAAATTCGAACCCGGGAAGCATTTTCCCCTTCGACGAAGCCTATTAGAGACTGGTCGATTTTTTTGCGGCAGAAAAATATATTTTGAGACGTATGCATCAAAGAGATGTATACCTACTCTACTAAATAATACATGCATGCTCTAGGAAGTATAACTTAATAATTAATTTATCTATTGAAATTACCGTCAAATCATAAGTAAAAACTAATAATTTATTGCCATTCATATCCAACATTTCACGTGCCTCGAAACGGAGTGTCTACTATTTTCCTCTGGGTGTTAACTTTGGGTCTGTCGCATGCAGGTACTGCATGCACGAAGTAGTATTTTTTGCATGCCTACATGGTATTAAGTGTAAACTTATTCTCTCTGATTGATAATGCATGTCTAATGATAGTTCACCCCCTGCCACACACCTTTACGGTGGTTTTTCAGGGTATTATGTTGGTTTCGATGAAAGGATTGGGGATGAGTGTTGTAGCCAGAGTACTGGATTTCCATCCCGAAGATCTCGACTGAAATCCCAGAGGTGGGAGAGATTTTAGCATTTCTTATAGGAATTTTGCACGAGGACTTTAGGTGAGAAAGATTAATGAAGCATGCAAAAGCGAGAGATCTATCTAGAAAATCGAGATGGAATAAGTAAGAAAGCGTTGTCAAATATTTTTAATTGAAATTTTTAACAAGGTTCTAAATGTGATCTTCTCGCGCACTATGAATCGCTTGCAATCATTAAAATAATTATGAGGAATTATGAATTATTATGAGGATTAAAGGTAAACAATTTTATGGAGAAAATTATAAAGAAGAATCAAAAACAGAACAAATCAATGAAGAGGCAGTGCAAAGGCAGTATGCAGTTAAAGAAGCAGAGGCCACCATTAGAGAAAAGAATGCTTTGAAAGGTGCTTGCGTTGTCATTAATTACCTTGAGGTGATATCTTGCCGATGTTTTTTCTATACTAACAACAGTATTTATAAAATAAATTTCTGTCACTGACGCTAACAATATTTCATCGGCAAATCGCAACTTGATATCGGATATCAAGTCATCCTCACATTTTTTGTTGCTTTCTCCACGTGGACATGAAACATTGCGAAAGACTGAGTGCGCCCTTGATAAACTCCTTATTCTTGCTGCTTCACTTCTGGGTCAATATTTTACCATAGCTATTTGCATAGTCACACCATAAAATTTTACGTGACCACTAGAGAATTGGTTAAAATAGTTACTGACCTAGGTTACGGCGGGGTTACGTTCCCGCCTACCGCATTGATAACGACAGACGCCATTTCAGCGTCTGTTGTTATCAATGACTCACAGACCTTGAAGGAGTATGCATAAAATGTATATTTTAATGAATTCTTTCACCTCATTCGATCTGATTACTTCAAAGCTTCTATTTCGAGCCGTAATTATATTCTTCTCCTGGTGGAATTTCCTCTTTACCTCAGCTATTCTACTGTCAACACATTTCCTTCTTACATTTCAATCGGTGGTCATCGTGCTCCCCAAGTAGCAATATTTTTTATCTCCTTTCTGTTTTCTTTGACCTTCCTTCTTTCTATATTTTGTGCCATCCTTCATAATTACAAAAATTTACTCATCACATGACCTCCATTCTGTTTCCCATAATTAAGTCTGGCCTTCTAACATCCTCCTTCTGGTATTCACCAATCCCTCAGGCTACAACAGGGGTTGGAATATGAGATATCCTGACTTCTTCTCACTTCCACCTTCTCCTCATATTTAGTCTGCTCAAATTAAGAGTAGTACATGGGGGTAAGTTTTATTTTTAACCCTCTTCCTACAGATTTTCAGCATGAAATTTATATCATGCAAGAAGGTAGTGCTCAGAGCTCAATTTTTCTATATTACATTCCTTTTGCTGCAAACGATCATATTAATATCTAAAAATGAAGTGGTGTCTGTCTGTCTGCCAGTTTTATGTTACGCATCTCCTCAAAAACTAATGAAGCGATTGAGCTGAAATTTCCTAACACACGCACACATACATGCAGGGTTCAGCGACTTTTCCTCAATCATGCACTCGGTTTGTAATTCGTATACATCCTCGCTCTAACCTCCTTTGTTTCTCCTGGCTTGAAAGTTTCTAAATAATATTCTTATTTTTGAAAAGGCCCAGTAGGTATGCTTTCGGTAAAACTAAAAGTATTTCAATGAAAGTTTCTGCGGGGCTCAAAATATGAATATTTTTTGGATTTATAGGGTATTCCGAAGTGAACCGCATTCAAAATCGTTGTCTCACAGACACAAGAACGACATAGAAGGGAAGTGAACAAAAATAAGAGTAGCAAGATGAAAAAAATTGTACTATAGTAGTTCGTAAAATATACAGTAGAAGGTGTGAATATACGCAACTGAGCGACAAGTGCCTGGTTTAAGTAGGCTAAATCTGTACTGGATAATAGAATATTATATTGGCCTGCTCCACAAATTACTCTTCATTATGGCTGCATGTTAACTTTTTCTTTCTATTCTATTCAGTCTTCACTCGCCATAACTGAGCCATAAACACGAGTATTTCCAAGTTTACAAATAGGAAAATTCAAGGGAATCGTGATGATAATGATAAATGGACATTTTAATGTAGCGTTTACGTAGGACCTTTTTTTATGCTGAAATTGAGCTTTTGAATACGCAAGATGGCATTGAATAATTGACGAGGGAAAGATGACACTAAACGCAGATCGCCATTTTTCTCGCTCGAAGGAAACGGCCGTTTCATTTGCGGATCGCAGCATTAATCACTAACGCGAGTCATCTCTCGGCTTGTCCTCCGAAGTCGGCGACACTTTCAATTTCTTTTCCCCTTGTACGAGATGTGTGGTAGTGATCTAGTGGGTAGACTGCGGGATTCCCATACTAGTGTTCGTAGGTTCGAGACCCTCCGGAATTAAATTTATCCCTACGAAATCGGTCTAAATAATGAACTTGAACGTGTGCAGCGAAGATCGCCAAGATTTGTAAAGGGACGATACGATAATTATATTAGCGTAACCAGTCTATTAAATGAATTAAATGGGAATCATTGTCAGATCTCAGGTTGAAATTTAGGCTTAATCTCTTAAACAAATTCCAAGATAATATTTTCAGTGATGGTGCTAAAAATATTTTACGAACCCCAACTTACTATGGCAGACTGGAGTATGAATCATAAAATTAGAGAAATTGAATGCCGAACTGGTAGATTCAAAATGTCCTTTTTCCCTCGTAGAATTAGAGATACGAATAACGGTAAATATGTCCTATCGGAGAGTAGTAATGGATAGCATTGGTAGCTGCATGTTGGTTTGAGTACTTAAAGCTAACTCTACTAACAGAAAGTTTTTTGCATGTTTGCTTTGCTATTTCTATCTTTTTTAAATAGTGAAGTTCTGACTAGTATATTAATACTATTCCTTTTTTATGCATGATATGTAGTGCATGTTTGGTGAGAAATCACCCCCTGCCACACAACTTTGTGGTGGCTTGCAGGGTATTATGTAGATGTAAATGGGATGAAACCACAGCTCGCGCGCTCGCCGTTCGGCCATTTTTATCGCAGCCAACCACCCTCGCCCACTCGCTCCGGAGGAACCTAATTGGTTCCTTCCCCGGAGCGTCACGACATACGGGTCCAGGAGGTGAACCCGCCTGTCTACTTCGGCTATAACACTCTCTTTCCTCGACGACCCGCGCACCCACCACGTAGGCCATCTGCGACCCCTTCAGGTTTTCCCTCGGATTTTTTTCGGGTTGCGGAAGTAGGAATGCGCTAATGGTGGTCTTGAGCGCGATTGCAGGCGAGGAAAGTTGAAGGCAGATAAATGGATAAATGAAAGGTGAGAAAAATGGGTGTGAAGAGCTCGGATTCACGACATCAAAACCAACCGCAAGAGGTTTAGGTCGATGACGCTGCGGCCTCACAGGCCAAAGGTCACGGGTTTGAATCCCACCACGGGTATGATTGATGTAATTATCTTAGTATTAGCATAATTCAAATACTTACTGCTATTCTGGTAACATAGTATAGTAACATTATCGTAAGAAATATGCTGATTAGTCCTAAGGTAGGGTGGTTTCCATTATGTTATCCTAAACTCTGGAATTTTCTGAATTTTTTTTCTTTAAAACCAAGGAAATTTCGAAAAAAGGGACATTTCAAAAATAAAAATATTACATTTGTTGCACTTCAAATACTTGCTGTTATAAACAAACTTTAACGTTTATTCTACTTAAATCGGAAAAAAGTTCAGAACCCTTAGTTATGTTTAATTTATTTATCATGTCAATGGTTAACATTATCAACATTTTTACGGAAATTATAAATAAAAACACGAAAAATTTATTTATCAATGCTTCCAAGAGTATAATTAACAGAAATGGAGCGTCAAGAATTAACTCGGGACGATTACATATAATACGGGGCGAATGAGGACCCTAGGATAGATTAAGTTAGGCAACTATTTCTTCTCTCTGGAGATGCATGGAATTTTTGTCATGGAGTGCGAGACGCTACGATGAAAATAAATTGCTTATCATATAGTTGCAGCAATCAACAAGGAAATCATAATCTGCTAAGTATATTCTGGAGTTTATTTCTGCACTTTTATATCGCAGCTAACTATTGTCGTTAGCTAAATTGATTTTCTGTGCAAAGTGTCAAAATTTATTTCCCCTTAATGAAGTAAAATATTTTTGCGAGGGGGTACGAGAAATCATATTTAGCATTCAAGAGGCGTCAGCGGCTGCAAATGTTCAGAACCACTGATTTGTACGACTCGATATAGCATTAGAAGTTGGAGCTCCTTAATACCCAATTATAATGCAACAATACTGGTTAGATAAAAAAGTACACAGATTCCGGCCGGAAGTGGGGGAAATATTTCGAGGTGAAGAATAATAAGTAATTTTTCTCTGGTTAATAGATTGCCTTTCTACTTGCCTCCAGATGATCTTTACAAAGGTGTAGTGCCCTGAAACTCAGTCGGCTTTATTTACCAGGATATTTCCCGAGAGGTCTCTCTTTCAACTAATTTCGTCGCATTGCGTCGCTTACATCTTGAAAGTTGATAAAAATATTAATTGTCTACAGTTAAATAGATTTATTCCCGGTTATTTCCGCTGCATTGTACCTTGATAATCTACATCTACATAATACCCTGCAAGCCACCACAAGGGTGTGTGGCAGGGGGTGATTGCTCACCAAACATGCACTACATATCATGCATGGAAAAGGAATAGTATTAATATAGGAGTCAGAACTACACTATTTAAATATTTTGATAATGTATCGCTATTGGGAATAACTCAGAGAAACAGTAATAAATAAAACTTCAAAACTCGATATTCTTGGCCTTCATTCAGTGAAATATCTTTGCTATAAATGCGACAAACTCTATAGGTATTTCGCAAAATTACAAATCATTCCTCTCTACCCATCATGCATATCGACTCTGTAAGAAAAAATATTGTCATGTTAGGAAAACACTAAATTCCGGCATTGTAACGGCATTTAGAATCTCCGAGAAATGTCACCCATCTGGAACAAAATTGAGCTTTGTCATCAACCAAAAACCACACACGCCGTCTGGTTTGACAGTTAGTGAGCGTCGAGCTCACCAGCTACTAAACCAGATGGCGAGATAAATTCATGAATCATTGTGAGGGGGGCTACTCCTTTCCTCTTGCCACCAGATGATCCTTACAAAGGTACCCTGAAACTCAGTCAGCTTGTAGTTACCAGGATATTTCCCGAGATGTCACTTCCAAATTTTGACCCGGGACCTCCGGTCTGTAGTTTCATGCTCTACGAACTAAATTACCATGCCATCTTCATCGCCAAATTTATTTAGTGATTAAATTCTATTTAAGGAGGCTCCACCGAATTATGAAGTAGATGTTATTTTTGTGAAAATTTCAGGACACACAATGCTTTGGCCCTTCTATCGATTGGCAGTCAAATAATGAGGCATTGCCATCATATATTTGAGCATACATCATATAAGCCTATTTATTAACTTAATTAAGGAATATACCTAACCAAGGCCCTTCTTATATTTTTTATGTAATATAAATATTTCATTGGTTATTGACATGTTGTAATTAATGCCTATGCTTCTAAATGGTAGCAGCGTCATTGTTGCCAAAGAGTTTTCAAAAATATCAATATTAATAAAATTCAAAACAAAGAGTTGTATTTGCAAGGGAATAGATGAAAACTAAGTAAGGAAATATTTAACCTACTTTAGAATACGTATTAGCGGGATTGAGCTTCATTTCCCTGTTTATAAATTAAACGTGGCAACAGCACGTCAGTCACGTTTCAAGGTCAAAATGAGTTGAAAGAGCATGAAAAAAATAGTATGCAACTACAACGCGCTATATATTAGCATACTCATACAATTATTGTGTATGCGTTATCACCCTATGGATTATTTTCCATATAGGTGTTTTCTGGATCGGTATTTATTTATTAAATAACATAGCTTTTTTACCGGATTTTGAATCACGGAGTCAGGGTGGAACCTCCTTAATAGTCATCAATGATATTTTACTATTAACAATTAAGTCATCAACATAGTTCACATCGCAGCCTAGGTGGGAATTATCTTTATGTCGGCATTATTGTTCATTTAAGATGTATCTGACTGGCTGTCCTGTCGAAGACAACCGATAGAACCTACACTATTTCCTTAAAACCTTCCACTCGGTTGATTTGTAAGAAGTCGAATCAGGTTCAAAATTTCGTTTTTCTCTGTCTCATTACTGAGGGACTGGATGGCCACTAATGAACATTTCATGTAGATTTGGCGCCAGACGCGAATAAAATGAACGTGCAGCTTTCTCCTCTCCGTACGAATGTCAATGAGTGAGAAGTATTTCCGCTATTTTTTTCGGGGGGGATCGGCCAGATTATATTTCACCAATGACGGAGGAAGGAGTGTGGCATACAAGCAATATGTATTTTTAAAAAAACTTTGGCCATTTTAAAACGCATTTATAGCCACAAATGGTTGTTTATATGAAATCCGATGTAATTCAGTTACTAAATCATTGTCTTTTGCAAAAGCTCTGGTCATGAAAAACGCATTAAGGAAACGATAATTCGATTGGCCTAGAAAAACATGCCTACACACATTCTGTTCGTTTGTTGACCTTGAAAATAGTAATGGTTTCAATTAAGTGACTGAACCGTATCAATCTGTGACTAATGGATCTTGTTTTCCTTTTCATGTAAAATATTTATATTGCCACGACATTCTTACAGCGGTTGAGAGCTGATACCCCTCTATTGAATTGTATTTTCGTTTCCCTTCTTCACAGATGCAATTCCGATGCTTTATTCTCATTTCCTCTTGATAGATATTTCAAGTTTCCTCTTTCGTATGCTGAAGCTTGGTTTCCCATCTCTTTTATGGCAAAATATGACCCTCTACACATTAATAACAGAAGGCGAAGCCATGAACTGGGCAAGAGATTTGAAGTTTAGAGTGGGTCAACGACATGATCAAAGACTAATGAAAACTGAAATTTAGGAAAAATGATTGCATTGCATGATGATGTGCTATACATGAAAGTGAGGATAATGAATGAAGAAGCGCTAAATTGTGATAGAGAAGAAAAGGAATTTGTAGGAATTGAAGTGTGGAAACTGAAGTGAACGGAGGTAATTCTAGAAGAAGACGGAATTCTATAGAAGGATATGAAGTTATATCAAGGTTATCAAGTAAGAGGGGATGTATTTTAGAATAAAAAGGGATTTTAAACGGCACTAAGATAGGCAAGAAATATGAAGAGCTTTGGGATCAAGGTTACACTAGGGGGGCTGTGTTTGAAACCGTCAGGATTATCTCGAATAGGTAACCAAGGAGTCACGTGGTATAAACACGAATGATTCGCAAATTTGGTGTGTTAAAACCGCTGATTGCAACCTCATTCTTTGTTTATACTTGTGTTATATCTCAACTTGGGTCTCTTTAGTTGGAATAGATGAGAAAACGAAAGTGAAAACAATTAATGATGTCGTAAATAGCGATTCAGACACATTAAATTTTGAAACCATTCGTGTTTGTATCACGTGACTCCTTGGTTACCTATTAGAGATAATCCCGACGATTTCAAACACAACCCCCTAGGCCGGGGGTGGCGAACCTATGGTCGCGTGCCAAAGTGACACGCGGAGCAATTATTTCGGCACGCGGAGCTGGGAAGGAGCTCGACTGACGTCTCTATCTCACTCGATGGGTTGGCACGCGAGTCGAGCGAGTATACTCTTATTTCATAAACTTTGGCACTCAATCGCCAAAAGGTTCTCCACTCCTGCACTAGGCGATTGGAATGTTGTTTTCTTCGTGGGAGCAAGTATTGGTCGGCGATAAATTGTATTCCAATTCCAAGGACTGTGTGACATTCATATTTCAATATCGACGACCATCGATACAAATAATCAGCAAGGAGGCTTCTGTATTTCGACGAGGCTGTACTTTATGTGTACATCTCGTTCAGATCACCAGCATGATTATGTCGCCTACATTGTCCACTAAATAATCATCGTCCTTATCACAATGCCAATAGTAATCGTCCATTTCCCCATATCGAAGATATCAATCGATACTCAATATTCCTTCAGCGTTATAGAACGAACCAATATGATAACGCTGTAACCATGCAGTAGTATCATTGTAGATCTTGGCTTCATATCAGTAGAGCATGTATGGTTGGTTATCTTCACCCCCTGCTACACATCCTCGCGGTGGCTCGCAGGGTATTATATAGATGTAGATGACATAAAAAACTTCGCCCTAACGTATAATTAGATGTATCGTCATATCGTATCGTAAACAACACTGGTGGAAGGCGTTACATGATCGTCATTTCCCCCTGCCACACACCTTTATGGTGGCTTGCAGGGTATTATGTAGATGTAGAATTGTCTATGGTGAGTGAGTCTCCCAACGTTGTAAAAGAAGACTATACTTAGTTGTGACACGCGAATATTTTGACATGTAGCAAAAGAAGTCATCACAATATCGTTCCCGATTTTCATTTAACATGGCAGTTCTTGAGACGATTCATTCGTTACTTAACATAATAACTTCCTGCATTACCTCACAAACCGATTGGCATTTGGAATGTTCACACTCTTAGCTCCCGATAGTGCTCTTATGTAATATATGCGGCTGCGCTTCAGACCATATAATCACGGAGGTGCAATTTCCTGGAAGCCACAACTCCGTGGGAAACCTCAAGAGGGCAGGACTTCCCCCGGCTCGCTATTTTACACTGAGCGAACGAATTTCACACGCGCTCGGGAGGAGTCAAGTCTGCTTTCACCCACCAAAGCAACCAACCTGTGGCTCTATCACCGCGAGACGTGCGAATATAATGATGCAGGATTATGGACACGTCTTCTCACACGTCATAGGTCCCGATACCACCTTTTCTCAATGTTCTCTTCATTTTCAGGTTAGCGCGGTCGGTCTACGCCGTCAATGTACGCAACGCCGTCTTTTATTCGCATATTCCGCGACGAACTGGTAATGGACACACATGCGTGTTAATTTCTCTGCAAGTGAGTTCAGCCGCTCTCCCTATTTGAGTCCTCGTGTTTGAATTTCTCCGAGACAAGACATCAAACTTACTAAAATGTCTCAGTCGATCAAATATTTGATCATTGGCAGTCTGCGATGGGGTTTCAGTTGCACATTGCATGCAACTACATGTATCAGTAACTTTAGTAGTACTAAATAAATTTTGTCTGCAAATGTAAAGAATTTTTAGGAATGTGTTTATTTGCCTGAATTATTTGACTTTAAATAACCTTAGGGATGCAAGGGTGACCATAACATGAGCAGGCAGGTTTAAGTACTAACTACCTTCTAATGCACTACCGACCTTGAGTCCATCTACCGGTCCATTTAATTAGCTGCTATTATGACCTTTTAATGTTTGAGGACTTCTTTAATCCATCAATCTACTGTTATGCTCCTAACCGTATACATGAGTTAAGCGTAATACGTGGGTGTCCTCAATGTATATATTTCTAACGTCATCTTAACACAGATCAGCTCCAAATTTACTTCAAGGATTCAAACCAAATTTAATGCAATATCCTACAGTCATTCCATTCCGAGTGTTTTTTTCAAGCTTGTGTCACAAAAACATGTATCAAAAAGATCTTTCACGAGTTCGATTTCCGATCTTCTCTGCACACTCTCTGATTCCGTAAACAAACCTGGCTCGAAAAAAAGTCTTGTAAAGAATATTTGGAAAAAGAATAGCTCTCCTCCTAACACTTACAAAATAAGTATTAATGAATTAACAAACGGGGAATCCATTAAATATCTTGGAATAAGACTGACAAATGATCTTTCCTGGGGTAAACACATACGTGAAATAATGGGTCAAGCGAATCGTAAACTGGGATTCATCACAAGAGTACTGGGTAAATGTGACGATCATGTGCGAGAAATAAGCTACTTTTCCCTTGTTAGACCTCATTTGGAATATGCTGCCAGTATATGGGATCCCTACGAAATCGGTCTAAGTAATGAACTTGAACGTGTGCAGCGAAGATCGGCAAGATTTGTAAAGGGACGATACGATATTATATTAGCGTAACCACTCTATTAAATGAATTGAAATGGGAATCATTGTCAGATCGCAGGTTGAAATTTAGACTTAATCTCTTAAACAAATACCAACCCCATATTTTCAGTGATGATGTTAAAAATATTTTGCGAACCCCAACTTACTATGGTAGACTGGACTATAATAACAAAATTAGAGAAATTGGTTGCAGAAATGACAGATTCAAAATGTCCTTTTTTCCTCGTACAATTAGGGATATGAATAACGGTAAATATATCCAGTACGAGTGTAGAAATGGATAACATTGGTAGCTGCATGTTGGTATGAGTACTTGATGCTAACCCAACTAACAGCATGTTTTTGCATGTTTTCTTTGCTATTTTTATCTTTTTTAAACAGTGAAGTTTAGACCAGTATATAAATACTAATCCTTTTTTATGCATGATATGTGGTGCATGTTTGGTGAGAAATCACCCCCTACCACACACCTTTGTGGTGGCTTGAAGGGTATTATGTAGATGTAACACCGACTCCTGGAATTGTCTTTATCCATCCTCCTTTCCCATAATAACCCTAAAGATGCCCAAATATACTTCAATCTAAAATAGAGTAATTTGTCTGAGTTCTCGATAACCTCTCCTGAAAAACTGAAAGCCATAAATGACAAAGGAAAACTTGATTCTCCTCCAAATTTCAAAACATTTTTTATCGTGATCTACCAGTATTATCCTCGGTAATGTAGTAGTCTGATATGGTGGCTCAGGAAGCAAACGTTTTATGATTCGAGTCACAGTATACCTTATACATGCTAATGCCATCGCCAGGTTCCTCTCAACCTTTCCTATATAGTCTAAAAACCCACCCACCAAATTTCCCTCATATCCTGAATATCGCGAATAACATCAGCTGCCGGTCACTTTCCTCGAATACATAATGCATATCGCGTATTAATGTCCCATATTGTGGATGGTCATATGAATGTGAGAATAGATGACAAACGTCCATATGGAAGGAAAAGATCTACATCTACAAAATACCTGCAAGCCACCATAAGACCTTACCTTAGACCTTAAAACCTTAGACCTCATTTGGAATATGCTGCCAGTGTATGGGATCTCTAGGAAATCGGTCTAAGTAATGAACTTGAACGTGTTCAGCGAAGATCGGCAAGATTTGTAAAGGGACGATACGATAATTATATTAGCGTAACCACTCTATTAAATGAATTGAAATGGGAATCATTGTCAGATCGCAGGTTGAAATTTAGACTTAATCTCTTCCACAAATTCCAAGGCAATATTTTCAGTGATGATGTTAAAAATATTTTACGAACCCCAACTTACTATGGCAGACTGGACCATAATCATAAAGTTAGAGAAATTGATTGCCGAACTGACCGATTCAAAATGTCCTTTTTCCCTCGCACAATAAGAGATACGAATAACGGTAAATATGTCCTATCGGAGAGTAGCAATGAATAGCATTGGTAGCTGCATGTTGGTATGAGTACTTAAAGCTAACCCTACTAACAGAATGTTTTTGCATGCTTGCTTTGCAATTTCTATCTTTTTTAAATAGTGTAGTTCTGACTACTATATTAATACTATTCCTTTTTTATGCATGATATGTAGTGCATGTTTGGTGAGCAATCACCCCCTGCCACACACCCTTGTGGTGGCTTGCAGGGTATTATGTAGATGTAGATAGATGTAGATAAAGGTGTATGGCAAGGGGTGCATTTTCACCAAACATACACAACATATCATGCATAAAAAAGGACTAGTAGTAATATACTAGTCTAAACTTCACTATTTAAAAAGGTACTAATAGCAAAGCAAGCAGCAAAAACATGCTGTTAGTTGGGTTAGCTTACAGTCCTTATACCAACATGCAACTACCTATGCTATGCATTGATACACTATAATTGGATATATTTACCGCTATTCATATCTATAATTGTACGAGGATAAAAGGACATTTAGAATCTGTCAGTTCGGCAATCAATTTCTCTAATTTAGTGATTATGGTCCAATTTTACATAGTAAGTTGGGGTTCTCAAAATATTTTTAACGTCGTCACTGAAAATATTATCCTGGAATTTATTTAACAGATTAAGTCTAAATTTCAACCTGTGATCTGACAATGATTCCCATTTGAATTCATGCAACAGACTGGTGACGCTAATATAGTTATCGTACATTTACAAATCTTGCCTGCACACGTTCAAGTTCTTTATTTAGGCCAATTTCGTAGGGATCCGATATATTGGCAGCGTACTCCAAATGAGTTCTCAGAAGGGAAAAGTAGTTGATTTCTCGTACATGATCGTCACATTTACCCAGTGCTCTTTTGATGAATCCCAGTTGACGATTAGCTTGACCCATTATTTCACGTATGTGTTTGCCCCAATAGATCCCTCCACCACGCCCATAACCTTCTTGTGTTCCATTACTCACTCCTTGCTTGCCCAATTGATCTTGTTTTTTTTACGGTAAACGACCCAACGCAAGTGTGCCCAAAGCGTTCAGCCCGCCGACTGGAATTCCGTCGGTCGGGATGTCCGCTCGCGGGGGTAAACAGCAGCCTCTCCCCGTTGCAATGTAGACTTCAACTTTGATATATACCCTGAGGAGGGGGAGAAAGGAGAAGAGAAATCGAGAGCGAAAAACTTCTGATTTTGAAGAGTGAATGCGGACATCCACAGCAGGTGAAATTCGGTGGTAGAGAATTTGCGATGTTCGTTGGGAAGAGGAAGAGAAAACATTCAACCTCCACGCTTCTGGTGTGTTGGCATGATGAGAACGTCAGAGAGTCAGAACGTTTTCCTCGGGAGTGATTTAACTTGGCGAAAAGACAAGGAATCCGGGGTAGAGGATATAAAAACTGGGCTACATTCCGATTCAATCACGCGCGCTAGTGTTATGTCCCGCCTTAACTCTCGCGGAAATCTAGCGAAAGTTTGCTTATTATCTTTTCTAAATCTTATAATTTTCGTCTCACGAAATTCAATCCTTGTCAAAGATGGTAAACTCTCTGAGGAGTCCATATCATGTTATAAATCGAAGCCATGGATTTATCAACGGGACTGAGGGATTTTTTTACAGCACAGAAAAAAGTTAAAATATCCTTTCTTCCGCTCAAGAATCGCTCACCTAGTTCTCTAAACGAGAGAAAACTTGTGTCGAGCAGTAGGAAAAAATTGATCAGATTAAATGCTATTTATGACGATTAATTTTCCTCAGTCAACACCGACAGGTGTACCTGCGCTAAAAAGTGAAGACATTTACTTTTGGAATATTTTCCATATATCCCATCAAAACTAGATTGTTTACCTAAAAATTGTAGGAAAAACAACAACTGCCATGACATGGAGGTGTTTGAATAAAACAATGCATATCTTGAAAAAAGTTTCAGTAGGATTCTAAATTTGAAAAACGTGAATTATTTCGCTGCGATTGAGAAAAATGGCCTAAATGAAAACTAGTCTGAACATTACTCCATACATCAAATACATGCCCCCTGCCACACACCTTTCTACATCTACATCTACATAATACCCTGCAAGCCACCACAAAGGTGTGTGGCAGGGAGTGATTTCTCACCAAACATGCACTACATATCATGCATAAAAGAGGAATAGTATTAATATACTAGTCAGAACTTCACTATTATAACCTTAATGGTAGCTTGCAGGGTATAATGTAGATGTACATATATTGTAACTATGGTTATGAAACATGGAAATGCATATCGTCAGCGGATTCTTGAAACCTACTATGTGCTAAGCATAAAACTTTACATGAGGCATAAAAACTGTTAAAAGTGTTGAATTAAATTGTTTTTATATTATAAATATGAAAATTTGTGTAACAGGACAAATTATGTACCAAGTATGTGTCATTTGATCACTTGGTAGTTTTCATGAAATCCCAAATAGGATTGATTGCACATTGTAGTTTTCAATTTCCTTAATAACCTTTTTTAACGCTATGATATCACATTTTAGGTTTTATAGGTATATGCGCCTTGATGTGACGAACATTTTGATGCCAAAAACTCAATTTTTGCATTTTGGTCACGTAGTATAAGTTTCAAGAATCCGCCGACGATATCCATAATTTAAAGAGGTGCGTTACGATATAAACGAGTGAATAATACATAAATATAAGAATAGCTCATAAAAGAATCGTGAAAAATTATTTATGCCCTGAAAATCTTTTCAAATTTATTCCAATGCTAAGAGAGCTAACCCAAACATCCGCCCACTGATCGGGTCTGTCACGCGATGGCATACAAAGGCCGTGATTTCGGATCCCACGACTGAAACAGATGTAGTGTGCGTATAACGATTTATCTCAGCCCATACAGCTGCTACTAACGCACCTAGAATTAAATGAGGAGGCTTTCATGAAAGGTCGAGGACGGAGTGGATCAGACTAGTGCACTGGCCATATTACTGGCATCCCAACCTGGTGGTCCAATTTCGAATTCCGGAATTCGCAGAGATTTGTACGTGTCAGTACCAGTCACTAATTGAATGATGTCGTGGAGGCCATCTCACTTCCTTCGGATGACAGGGGATCGGGTTGGTGTGGTGGCTAGAGTACTGGCCTCCCATCCCGAGGGCCCGGCTTCGATTCCCGGCAGTGGCGGATTTTTCAGTGGAAAACCGATCCCCAATTGAGTGCCTAGTGGTGGGCATTTCAAGTACAGTACTCCGTCCGTCGGATGGGACGTTAAGCCGTGGTCCCATTGGCGCCTTTCGTTAAGAGTAGGCTAATGCCGACGCCGGGTTTCTCTCCACCCTTCCTCCATTCCCTAAAAACTCCTACCATTACCCAATTACCCACATATCCTATATGGCGCAAATGACCTCAGCTGTCGGTCGCCTCCCCTAAATAACCAACCAACCAAACCATTCGGATGACACCCATTCGCGCATATCGTTAAGAGCAGGCCTATTATGCCAACGCCAGGTTTCCCTCCTACCTCGTTCCGGAAATTTCCTACCTCAGCAGGATTACCCTTAATGGTACATGTGACGTAAGGTGTTGGTCGACTTCCCTAAATAATTTCATCCAGTCGTCGACCTGTGACGTATTAGAAGATACGACAGCTCGACTTACTATAGAGGGCCTGGAAACAGTGTAGTCCTGCTCAGGTAGGCAATTCTAATGAGCAAATTCTCTGTAATTATCCAAAAGGGTATAAAATAATTGATACGTAACAAAAATCTATAAAAAAACTAATGTTTTGAATATTTTTCATTTCTGTCGATTAATTAAGTAGTTACGAAGTAACTAATGCTTTAAAAAGATATGCACTCTCGCTACATATAGGAACAATATAGTGTGTATTTATATAGAAATCTTTCAAAATGAGGTCGTTTATAACATTTTTTTTAATAGCCGAATCTGATAGAGTTTGTAAAATAAAAAGACCCGTATTTTTCGTTCTTCGATCCGTCGATTATTTCTCGAGTCATAACTGGCGAAAAACTGTTTTTAACCCTTTCGGGAAATTTGGCGCGCAAAGGACGCAAAGTACGTCATTCACTTCGTCCAATCACAACTGAGATCGCGAGGCTCCTTCGTCTTATCAAAATGGCGGAAACACAGCTGACTCTGCTGATGGAAGTGGTTGCGACAGGATGTGTGCGAGCAAACCTTACTCCCTTCCATTTCCCTAAAAACAGTCAAGGACGGGATGTGGATGACTTAACGCAGCTCTTTCGGAGGGCGTCACGTTTTGCTTATTTTAATTTTTGATTTATGTGTGAATGGAGAATGTTAGAAGATTTATTTTTTTCACAAAAATTCATTTTTCGTTTCCATCTAACGATTTAGTGCACATAGTGGCGATCTCCGTTCCGAGTAAACGCCCTCATTGTAAAGACCTGACGATCCATGACGATTACTAAGATTCATCACGATCAAACTGTCGGACCGAACGTGATCGTAAGTGGGCGCCTGACGATACTACTAAAGAACAGAGACTAAAATAATTCTCAGGAAGTGAATTTTTATAGTTGTTTGGTTATAACTATAAATTGACTGATAACTTCCGATTCGAAAATAGATTTGTGTACATAAAATGTGAGCAGCAAGAAGAAGCATATAAAATTTTCATTCAATGGATCTTATATTTTAAAGCAATGGATAGGAAAAATTATTGTATACCTGGAAGAAATATATAACCATCTCTTATGGGCCCATTACTATTAGTAACTTTCCACAGTAATAGTTTCATTGCTGCAAGCTTCTAGCTCTCTACTTACAGCTGGAAATAAAAGTTTGGAAGTAAGGAAGCAATTCATCAAAACGTATATCTGGAGCATGTTTCTTTACGGCAGTGAGGCATGGACGATGACAGCAGCGGAGAAGAAAAGGGTGAAAGCATTCGAAATATGGTGCTATCAAAGAATGATGAAGATAAAATGGATCGACCGAGTGACAAATGAAGAAGTCCTAAGAAGAGTGGGAGAAAAGAAAAGTCTGCTGAAAAGTATAAAAAGAAGACGGGACAACCTAATCGGCCACATCTTAAGACACGATGAAGAGAAGACAAGATGAAGACCATCGTCGAAGGAAAAGTGAACGGGAAGAATGGAAAAGGCAGGCCTCGTATGAGTTACATAGAACAGGTCGTAAAGGACGTGAAAGAGAGGAACTACGTTAATATGAAGAGGTTGGCCGATAGAAGAATAGAGTGGATGGCTGCGTCAAACCAATCCTAGGATTGTTGACCCTTGATGATGATGAAGCTTATAGCACTTATTTATTTGTTTTAGGTATTCTTTATACCAATCCAACTCAAAAACGTATCCCTAATTATTATCAAGCAAAACTACATCGAGGTAAAGCCAAAATATTTTAGCAGTAAGAGAATTGTGTAAAACATTGCCTTTCTCCCGCATCAATCGTCTTTGCCCTTCCTCCGAAAAGCAAACTCAATAAACATTTTGAAAGGATTTAATTTCCTCTAAAATGACCCTTAGCCTTTGCTTCCATTAATAGAAAATTTAAAGTCACAGTAAAAGAATGAAAGTTAGCACCTCGAAGATTGAGGGACGCTTGTTGTTAGTGCCCTGAGAGAACTAATTCTGGGTACCCAAGAGTAAGAGGTATCTTAACATTAGTTCTCATTCCTTCGTGTGTGTTACGAGGCTAATGGTGATTGTCAAAAACAGAAACAAATCAGCGTAGCATGAGGTTGGTCTGGTCGGTTAGGGCAGAGTTGACCCAGTGCCAACTCACACATTAGGGCACGGGTTCTTGTTTCTTGCCCTGTGACGCCTGTGGGGATGCTAAAAGTTCCTGCCGCTGCGGCGCACGAGTTTCCCTAACAAGGTCTGACATCCATAAAACTAAACGAGTCGATATTCTTCTAGACGGTATTTAAATCCGGTCCTTCCGGGTGGAATACCAAGGGCCCGCCCTAGTGGCCACCCGTCGTCCGTCCATTAATATATGCTTCCCAAAAAGGTTCCGAAATGCGCGGGCATTTGCAATGTCTTATCGCTGGGATCATCGTAAAACGACGAAGATGACTATAAACTGTCCTTCGTGCGTCGCCGTCACATGTTGGCTCCCTTAAAGCTATTCTTTTTTTTATTTCGTTTCAAAATGCTGTGCAGAGCCGTTATGCTAATCGGGGTGGCTGTAGACTGGCCCTATTGTGAGGTGATCCATATTCTGATTCCACATTCAAACGCGCTTTCTTTCCCTTACGACTCCGCAGCATAAATTTGGGTAGTTAATTTATGATTGAACAAATTAGTTGTGATTGTGTGCCATATTAAGGAATGATAAAAGACATTCACAAATCTGAGATTTATTTTTATGCAGCAGGAGCAAGAAAGAATTTGTATGTGTTCATTTGTATGCATGCTCATCAAAGGTCTATTTTAAACGAAACTATTTGTTTGAGTTGCGAGATATTTTACGGGCGTATTGCGAAGATGATTAAAAATATATGGAGTGAAGATAAACCACATAAAAAGAAAGTAGAAATATTTTTTAGGACAAAGAAGGTAAGGGTCATTATCATATTGCTTAAACTTTATCTGGTGAAAAAATTCACCTACCTGAGCTGTGTCTTGTAGGAGAGACCTGTGTTGTCTGAAAGAAATTTAGAACGAAAACGCCTTCACTCCTAAGAAACAACAAATGACAGATGCGTGGGAAAGCTAAGAAAACAGTTGAGAGTAACATTCTAATAATAATAAACTATTTTTACTTGGGATGAGATTGGGAATAAAGAGTCCCTCCTTCCACCCAATCTCTCGCCAGTAAAAATTATAATATTTGGAGAAGGAAAATGAGGGCATAGATACATGGATGAAATAACAATGACAATAGAAAAAACATTTCGATGCTTACAGCATTTGAAAAACAATAAATATAAAACTAACTAAATACTAATGAGGCAATGGAAAATAAATAGTATACTGCTATGTTACACTAGAGGTAAATGCGTATGAAAATATACATACAGGTTTGGGAAGAAGACTAAACTTCACTATTAAAAAAAAGGATAAAAATAGCTAAGCAAACATGCAAAAACACAACCAAACTAACATGCAAAATGCATGTTAGTTGGGTTAGCTTCAAGTCCTTATAACAACATGCAGCTACCAATGTTATCCATTGCTACACTCGTATTGGATATATTTACCGTTATTCATATCCCTAATAGTACGAGGAAAAAAGGACATTTTGAATCTTTATGTTCGGCAATCAATTTCTCTAATTTTGTGATTATGGTCCAGTCTACCATAATAAGTTGGGGTTCGCAAAATATTTTTAACATCATCACTGAAAATATGGTCTTGAAATTTGTTTATGAGATTAAGTCTAAATTTCAACCTGCGATCTGACAATGATTCCCAATTTAATTCATGTGATAGACTGGAATTGTGTTGATGGAATGATAAAATCGATGGTCGGCAAGTTTACTGGGTGGAATTTAGACATAGTAAAAATAAAAGTACTTGGTTGATTCCATAATTTATTCAGATAGACTCTACCGGTTTCAACCTTTGCATTGTTGATGATGACTTGTAAAGGTTGAAACCGGTAGAGTATATCTAAATAAATTGTGGAATCAACCAAGTACTTTTATTTTTACTTTAATAGGATAAAACTAAATCCCGTTTCACACGATACTTGATTTAGTACAAGACCCAGTGTGTTAGCTGCTACTTGATATTGAGGACGGAATCTAGTATGATTGGAACCGTCCTGGGATTTTCACACGATCATCGACCTTGTGCTTGCTATGAATCGGTTTTCCATATGATTCCATGCTAATTAAAAAAAGAGGAGTTCGCACAGCGTCTGTAACGTGACTTGATTGGTCTTTGGTCTACTTGGTCCTACTAGAAATCTAGTACCGCATCAAGTATGAAATCCAGTAGCTCAGCGATTATACTAGCTAGCATGCTTGCCAGCTATTATTGTGCTGTTATTGTGATAGCCAGTATACTGGTTCTGTTCACCCGATACTGGAAAGCTAGCATACTAGCGAGTATACTAGATCTTGCACTGGATCAAGTAACGTGTGAAACGGGCTTAACGCCACTACGCCAACCCGATTTCCTTGTTTCCTTCTGCAACCACGCTTCCCGTTTCTGATTCGAGTCCCTAATCAATAATCCTGTGCATCTTCTTACGAGAAATTCACTCAGCCCGTGGTGCGGAAAAGCTTATGTATGCGAAACTCTTTTTAAGGAGGTGTTCCTTTCCACCTCTTCTGGGCGCTAAAATCCTCTCTCGCAATGCGCTAGGAGAAGACTTCATCCTACACGCGAACATTCCCACCCTCTCGCCCCCGGCATACCTGTACCAGAAGGAAAGTGGTCAGCCACTTACGAACTGCCCGGTCCTAAAACGCTCTTTGCCCCCGGGGAAGATGCCGAGAGATCGTTCCTCCACGCATCCATTAAGGCGAGCGTAAGACCCGCCTCCACTTCCACGCACTCCCTCCCGTGTCATCTCGTAAACCACCACACCGGCATTTAAATTGCTCGCGACTGTTTTTTCCCCCATCAATTTCCTACGGAGGAATAAGAAGGAAAACTTTTCCGTCGGGACATCCCACGCGACTGCCGTTTTCGAAGGCCATTTCGAAGACACAACAGTCGTAATCAATAGAATGGAACAACTCTCTCTCTCTCTTCCCGAGCGGAAGCGGATAGAGCAGTTATTGGGAGGGAAATAAGAATGGCTCCAGCAAACGTTCCCTGCAATTTACCACGACTCCTTAACGGAAATTCACGGGACCAAAAGTCGTAAAAATACTCATGAGTGCAGTTCAAGATAAAAATCTGGAAATATTCAGGCTCGAGAACGGGCACTCATTATCACTCATTACAGGAAAGAAAAATATTCTCGATTGCTGACTAGCAGCGGGGAATAAAGCAAGAAAACATTAGGTACTTTTGCGAGGTTTTTATGTAATTCTTCGCCGGTTTCGATGCTATCTACATCATATGCAAGAGGGAAAAGAGTGTAGTAAAGGTCGCCTTGTTAGAGAGGTAGATCACCTAGAAAAGAAGTAGATCACCTTATTTCTAAGCACAACTGAGATGGGGAGGAGAGATGAGTCCGAAGTAAAGTAAGTAGGTAAAGGAGACTTGCTGGAAAATTGAGCACTCTGTGAGAAAAAGATGTGTTGACTTAGTTTAAATAATTGCATGAATTGGATTAAAGTCTAATAAAACATGGATTCGTCCGTGTGATTCAGTCATCTTATCGTCCGACTTGAACAACAATATATTTTGATTAATCTGTGAAGACCGACGTAGTAGTCAGCAAATATATAGTGAGAACACTATGGGCCAATGAGAAAATACCTCGGGAGAAATTCAATGCTAGATTTTTCAACCAACATTCGCATCGTTTCGTTCGAAAAGTGAACATCTAAATTGAAGGGTGGAAATAGATAAGCCGCTTTTGAGATCTGAATTTAGAGAGGGATGAAGGGAATGAGATGAGGAATAGAAAGTCGTTCGGAGAAGTGTATGCTAGGGGAGGAGAACACATAGGCTGTTGAATGAAATTAAACTGGGAACTCAAAGTGTGGATAAGATGCTGTTTTTTAAAGAGATGATGTGATGAAGGAATTTAGGAAAGAATGAATGCTTGTTATACGCTCTATACTCCGTTTAGATCTCTATAATATTAGGGTTTCCATCTGTCTCGTAACTGCCAGGGAGATCCCGTTTCTATTGAAAATAATCCCGAGTTAATTATTAGATTCCCACTCTTTTTAAGTATCTTTCAGTGAAAATTTTGTAAATGGATTTTTTCACGTTTTGAGAACTTAATTGTATTTCACTATTGATAATAATAGCCACTTATATTTTATATTATATAAATGACTAGAGGCTATGTTCTTTCTTTCTATTGTAAAAATAATCAATGTTAATACATGCTCATAGCAGTTATTAATGAGCAGCAAAGCTATAATACTTTTATACTTGACATGACCCGTTTTTTTTTCAAAATATCCCAGGTTTTATAAGGAAAAATTTCATAATGTCCCACATTTTAAGGAAAACATTATGGGAACCCTAAATTATACGCTCCCCTTAGTCAAACGACGAAGCAGTGATCAGTTTACTTTTCAACGCTTCGCAGAGCGAGATGAAACAAACTAAACCAATCTGCCATTCAAAGTTTGGCTTGGTAGACGAAAATGGGCTTCCCGAAGTACTGATGATATTTCCATGCTTTTTGTCCCATATTATTATTTTCCAATAATAAAAATTTTAGCGTATAATAATTTGAGTAATATCTCCCTTTTGCGAGGGGCGATAAATTCTCACTCCTTAATGTTGCGGAGAGACTTTCTGCTCTCTCAAAAGTGATACCTAGTCTATGACAAAACGGAATATTATTTTTGAGTGATAGAACCAAAATATTTCCTGAGCCACGTGAAATTCACGCATAACTGTAGGGATACATATCCTTCCTCTGTACTACCATCAGCCTTCTGCAAACAGGGAGGGTTATTCAGGTATTCGGCGTACAGGGTTTCGGATGGACGGTCCGAGTCCGAGCACTCCACCCACTGAGTTCCAAAGCAATAAGAAAAAAGAAAGTCAACTCACAGGAATAACGTGTTGCAATAAATATTGTTCCGTCTTCCATATCGATATGATTTTTCTTTAATTTGCTTTCCTCGCCCACGTAGCACCTTTCGACTGAAATTCCACAGCACAGGCATTCCTGTGTTTCGTCAATCTTCCGGCCAGTTTAAAACCAAAGTGGAAGAGCCGATAAGATTGTTTGGCTGGAGTATAGTTTTTTCTAGGGGGTGAGAGAGAGAGAGAAGTGTTTTTCAAGACGTAACAGCCAAGTGTCTTGCTAGCGTGGATGATCCCCTCGGGGAAGACGGTTACATCGAAAGAGAGAGAGAGTGACGATGTTAAATCACCGGTGATAGCCCGATTTCAAGACGGGTTTCTCCGACTGCGAAGAATTGGATACAACTCGCGAGCCCCATGGGTGTTCAAGAACCACCACCGTCTTAGCTACCACACCGCAATAACGCTTGGAGCCTAGAAACTTGATCCGCGGTTACCAAGACCAGTCAGCAGGCGAGGAATCGTTGTGCCCTCAGTCTATAGCAATAAGTAGGTACATACCATCTCGCCACGAATATAAAGGGTCGCTTCCAATTACACGTCCAGTCTTTTAGGCTTATTTGGGTCCAGGACCCAAATAAAGGTCCCACATAAATGGTCCCGCTGATCCCGCAAGCGGAAATGACTTATAATACGTTATACAGGTATACAATTGGGTGGTTCCAACAGAGGTATAAGGAAAAATAATTTCTTACACCAATTGTCGATGGTGGAGGCATTTCTTGAGCTCACTATTTTCCTGTAGAGAGATCACGAGCACGCCCAGTGATTAATTGCCGGCGTCAGAGCGAAGGCCCAAATGATATTTATATTATCATGAGTTCAATGACAAATGAAGCTGGTCGTGTGAATAAAATACGAGAGCTGTCGGGATGATTTTTGTGATTTATTCATCGCGCATTTCTCATTCAGGGACTCCAGTATAGTTTATTGATAGAGTATCTTCTCTGCGGGTCACTAAAAGATCATTTTCCTTTTTACGTCTGATTAGTGTTCAACCCGAAGATTGGATTTTGATAGATGAGCTCAACCTCAACTAAACCGTTGGCGAGTGAGATTCACACATTTAGGCAAGGGTAAGGTAGTTCCTTTCCCTGGGCCACCTGCGATTTCCTACGAAATTCTGACACAGAAAATAATCGCGAGGAGGTTTAGGTGGGGTGTCCAGAAAGCTTTTACATGGATTTGAACCCTCCTGGGGTCTGTAGCCTAGCAATCTACCCTCAAGGCCACCACGACCACCTTTACATCTGATATGCATCAATATGACTTTATCACGCCACATACGGAAACCCTAGTGGTTTTGGAAATGCAGCATTGAATTTGGGAAGTTTGACGCTGAGATTACTGATTAGCAAGGCTAACTTGATAATGCTAGCTCTACAGGATAGAATCGGACACACTATTATTAGCCTTCTACCGGTAAGGGTATGTTTATATGTACTAATTTTCCTATGTATGTACATGCTATTATATTTGAGTTATTCTTAAACACTAGCTTTACTGTCAGTAGGATTTCGCAGGTTTTTCACACCCCCCTTCTTGTGTGGGTGTTTTCCAGCAGTGGGTTTTTGCGTAAAGGATGTAAGCATAATAATCCTCACGTTTTTCCCACATTGTAAATTCTTTCACACACTATTAGTTATGTAATATTGATATATTTTGTAAATATTTTTCTTTTGTATTAATTTATCATTCTTTAATTCCTATAAGTGTATTCTTTACTGATTTTTTTAAGCCTTAGATTGTAATTGTTTTAGGTATTGACCACTATTTGATTTATATATTTATTTTCACGAAGGGTTAGATGGCAGAAGGGATATTTTGTCTAAATCTCGCCCCAATGGAGACCTTTTATTATTATTTTATTATTATTATTACAAATTTCTAAGAACTTGAAAAAGGACCTAACTTTCACATTATAAACCTACATTACACATAATGCATAATAGCAATAGAACCACTTTCTTTCGGCCATAACCATAAAAATTGGATTGAGGAGTTCTCAAATGAGTCTTCTTGAAATAGTGCAATATTTTCCTTCACATAGGTTTACAGGGCACATCCACTCGCTTTTTAATGTGGAAAATGCTGAATGAGCATGATGGCTTCGAATGAAATGAATCCAGCGAGTAAAAACTTATTTTCGCGGGAAATTTTTGCAGCATTTTACGTAAGTGGAATTTGTAGAAATACATCCTCTACATTTGTGAACACATCAAATGTTTACATTCATTTCAGCAGTTATGTTGTCAAAAATTGGCCCTAAAATTTAGTTGGCTAAAGAATAAAGGCGGCATGGATTCGTAGAAGAACCAACTTTCAAGAAATTATTGCATAATTTCATCAATGCAAATTGCAGTAAATCGTGGGGTGTAGCAGGTAACCGTAACAAAAGCGTGATGACGATCACGCACGTGAGCCAACTACAAATCACTCTGATATAGGCCACCAAAATGTGAAATTTTGGCACACGTGGTGCAAAATTCACCCCCCATAGCCCGAAAGAAATCTGCCCCAAAAATATGTTAGTCGATTGTGCAGTCCAATTAGCATTTTTGCGCCCCGCCCTAAATTTTCAGCGTACGACTCATACCCAAGCAACAAACCTAAAGAAATGTTTTTCAAGAAAAAAAAACAAATATGACGAATGAGTTGTTTCGATGGCACTCGCAACCATGGTCCCGCATCTTAGAGATTACTACCTACCCACCGAACACTCCAAGTAACACCTGTTAAAGAAAGTCTCGTTGGGCTTCTTCGCGCCGACATTATTCGAAAATCTCTGGTGTATTTCATTTCAACACTCGGTTAAAATTATCATGCTGCAATTTCCCCTGGGTCCATAAAAAAGAGAGTTGGAGATTTTGCAGTACTCTCTCTCAACCTCCCGTATTTCCAAAGAATACAATTTTAGCTTGTATATTTGCTTGACATCGATGTGGTTGTAGTCTCAACTCTCATTGAATATGTGATTGATTGATGATTGAATAGATTTGATATACAGAGAAGCGTGGAATTTCCAAATATGCTAAGTTTCCATAGAGAAAAATCACTGACATTGACCGATAATTCAACTCGAATCTCGAAGCACAATCGGGAGATCCAGGTTCGAATTCCGGGGTCAACGTGGATGTTTTTTTTTCTCTGTGAAAATCTTCATATTGCGTTTAGTCTCCCCTGCGCTCTGAGCCCCGATAACCTCTTCGACAGGTTCTCTTAGATTTTTTAAATATTTGATGGACTCCATCTACTTGCCCGTTGAGTTCATGCTATTTGTTTTTTGCTTTTAGAAAATCAATCTTTTTTACATGTTACTTCAGGCAGTGTGTTGTTAATTAAGTTTTTTAATGTTTTTAAGCGGTATATAAAATAAATAAGATTTAGTAACCATCAATAAAAATCCCCAAATAATAGAACCATTAGTTATTGAAATATAACTCATTGATCACAAGTCTTCATAAAGCATCAAAACATTTAAATCTCCTCCGGCGACTGGGTTAAAATCCATTTAAACCTCCTCCGGTCTTGAAGGGTTAATAACATTTCAAACTTACAAATCAAACCTTTTTATGTGCTGGTAGTGAATGCTGCTCGGGTGCTCCTTCGGGTAATCTCCTCCATGGCTGCCGACATTTTGGCACCCATGGAGGAGATTGATTACCCGCTGAATTCAGCCCTGATGATGGAGTACGACTCGTACCCCGAAACGTCGGCAGCTATGGAGGAGATTACCCGAAGGAGCATCCGAGCAGCATTCACTACCAGCATACGCCGGGAAAGCATCAGATTTTTTTATTTTTATGTGTTACTTCAGGCAGTAGGTTGTTAATAAAATTTCATGCTTGCAATCAACATTTTTAATAGCTCCGTCGACACACAAATTTCTCCAATTTTTGTTGCATATAGCCTTTTAATTTTTAAATAAATTTCAGCGCGCTCGACATCAGGCGTAGCACGTGAAGCAACAAAATGTAATGAGGAGAGCCAAGTTGAAGGGAATAGTTTTTGAGATATTGTCATAAATTGCGCTAAATACTGGTTTCTGAACTGCATTATTTCTAGAGATTTATGAAGTACTGAGATAAGTGGTGCGAAATCAAGACTTGAAGTATTTTACTGCCCACGCACTGGAAACGTGGGCGAGTGGAGCCAACTTTCGGATCACCGAATGTCTCGACCCAAAACTTCCTCTGCGGCAAGTCAAAACAAATCCAGTCTCCCTCCACTCATTTCACCATAAATTTCTCCATTAAGCTGACGTTAACCTCGGCGTTATCGAGGAAGCCCGCGGCAAAAACTACCAAATAAGTTCTTGGTGGGTTTTCCAAGATTTTGCGTAGGAGAACACACTCTCGAACACTTCCCTTCTTACCTGTCTTATTAGTTTTGTGGTGATTGATAATCTGCGAAATGACGCTTAATTCGATATATTTTTCACAAGGGAGTACTCATATCCGCAACCCATCTCCAAGCGGAAGTGGAGGAATGGATTCGGAAACTCGCGTCTTTAGGGTAAACCGAAAGTTAATAATTCTCCGATAGTTATATCCAATTACTGCATACATTTTTTATGTGAGCAAAAGACGTTGAGCCGTTTTTAAATCAATTTTTCATAAAATGTAAATGGATTGACAGAAAATTATGTGATGCCATAGCAACCATTCACATTGCAATCAGGCTAGAACATATTACTCACTCTTTCGTTTGCGGCTGAATGAATTGTCACAAATATTTACTTGCATGGATAGGCAGTAAACAAGAAGTCCTCAAACAAGCTAAAAAATAAATTATTAAGCAATCAATACTGTTGAAAGTAATATATTAGGTACCGTTTTTGAATGAAATCGCAACCGAGTGACTGTTAACAAATCCTTCAAAATTTAAGGCAACGTAACTCATGCGTTACGGTATTTTGTCGTAAAAGCAGATGAAGCCTAGTATTTTTTAAAGTTTGCATCAAAAATGGATATTAAAGGCTACTCTGCTGATATCATTGTTATTTATACACCTGATGACGATACCTATAAGGCAACTAAAGATTTTTTCATGAATGACTGACGAGATCATTAGATAGAACCGGTGATCGAAAAGAAGTTCTAATGATAGGAGATCTGAATGCATGAGTTAGATGGGAAAGTCATTCTGAAGTTTTAGGCCGAAATAGTGAAGTTTAATTAATTAATAAGGGCGAAAGGTTGATATATTACACCAATCACATTCAATGAAACTAATGAACAGCTAGTTTAGTCATAAAAAATACATCATTCATACGTGGGCTCAGCCAACACGTAGCCTATGCTCAATCATAGGCTAGATAACCAAAAACCAGGAATCGTTGTAAACGATGTGCGTGCATTAAGAGGACCGGAATGCGGATGGGGTCAGCATTTACTAAGAGCAAAAGTGTTTTTATTCCTTTTAAGAGCATTAGAATGGTATGTGACGACGAGAAAAAAATGAGATGTTGAATATAGAGTATAATCTCCGAAACTTACCACACGATTCCACGTGTTTTTTATACAAACTCCGACTCGCCTCTAAACCAGCAAATCTGGGAGAAGAATCGTTAAAAAATACACACGAAGAAGTTGAGAATTTGATACATGAACAGCTTTTGAAGCTCCGGGTGAAAAGTAGCTATGTAAAACAAGAATTAAGATAAATGAATGGTGGTGGAATGAGAATATAGGGAAGCTAGTGAAAGAGAAAATGTCTGCATGCTATAGGTAATTAGCAACGAAAAGCTATTGTGGCTTAAGGGAATACAGAAATAAAATGAAGGAAGTTCAGAGCGTAATTAAGGCGGGAAAGAAGGAAGCTTGGCAAAAAAACTGGTTAATACGTATATAGAAAAATATTTGGAAACACTCGAGTAAACAAAGCCAGGAAGATTCTCAAAAAAATGCGGACAAAAAATACATACTCGGCAGGAGTCAGAAGAGGAATTGAAGAAAATCGTTTCCAACCCATAAGGAGTGAAAAGGTTGTGGAAACATCTCTATAGATGGACTGAAATTTCTTCAAAGTGAGGTAAATGATGATATGAATAAGATCAAAGAAGATAATCTCCAACCCATAAGTAATGAAGAGGCATTGAAATAATTTAAAAATATATAATATAACGAGGTAGAGCCCCAGGCCTAGGTATTTAATATATTAAATTAATTAAAGCAGGCCCAATACATTTGTTTGAGGTTTTATCGAAGATATTGGACGAGTTCCTAAAAGGGAACTTGGTTCCGAGTGAATGGAGAAAAAGGTGATGCACCCTACATGCTTCTAAAGTTCAGCTTCAGGAAGAGTACAATTATTGGATCCTAACCATTAATACATTTGAAGCATAATACCTGAAAGTGTGAGATGACAGATTATAGGATTTAGATATCGACTCAGTAAAGATCAAAGGAAGTAGAGAAGTAAAGCTTACAAATATTTGGGAGTCATCCAAATGGGAACATCTGCATCTGCATCTACGACCCTGCAAGCCACCGCGAGGATTTGTGGCAAAGGGGGAAAAGTATCGATGTGGTGAATAACAAGATACACCAGGGTAAAAATTGCTTAGATATCGTAACTGTGTTTATAATGGAAATATCATTAAGGCAACTAAACAAGTTATCTACCGATCAAACATAAAAAGTGTTAGAAGATAGAAGATTAAATAGTGACTTTATCTTTCAACACTGTAAAAAGTAGATCTGATTTTAAGGTACAAAAGCGATCTGAATTTCAGATGCAACAATTTTAAGACAGGGTATGTTGAATTTCAGCAGTAATATCTTGTCTAAAAATAAGGCAGGTGAACGACTGAAAATCAGACCATCCAGAATCCTGCTTCCTCTGCTTCCTGCTTAACTGCTCCTGTACCAACCATCCATGTTCCTGCCTCTTCCGCACCTTGCATCCGTGTTCCTGCCTTAAACCAGACAGCGCTTAAATTCAGATCGCACTGAAAATCAGATCAACTTTTTACAGTGAATGACATATTTTATCATATCAATGCCAACATCTCGATTCAAGCTGAACTCAAATGAGTACTATGTAGGTTTCATTATCCGTATTAGATTTATCGGCCAATTTTTAAGCGTAAGAGTTATTTTGAAGGTGAACTTATAGATTGCCACACCGAATGTTTTCCAAGGATAGGAAATATTTGAAATTCAATCGGATAACAGCAATAAATTAAGTTTGGAATGATTTTAAATTTTGATACAGTGTGTTGCAAATTGGAGCCGGCAGAAGTGCAATATTTGGTAATTTACTTACATTCAGCATCTTCCGATAATTTTTAAAGACAGATTCTTACAAAGTTTTGAATAGTAAAATACCTGTCGTCTTTTTCTCAAAAGGATGGGCGATGCGAAAGTCTCGCATGGGAAGTTTCTCCGTGAGAGGACTCTTCTACAGGCTTTGGCCCGAGTTCGAGGATCCGAACCTCGTGGAGTTGGATAACGAGAGGATACACTTCTACATGCACAACAGGTAAGTAGGTCCCAAAACTTGAACCAACCTAAAGAAAAAGATAACATGGTGACTAAACCAGTAGTAAAAGCCTCAGATAACAATTTTTTTGTCATTTTTGAAATATTTTTTTATTTAGCGATTGACCAATTAATAACTTTTCTAAGGAGCATAGGCCAACAGATTCCAACAGACTCCTCTCACCCTTAGGGTAGGGTTCGAATCTCAGGCGTGGAAGATTTTTTTCACTGGTAAACTGAGTGTTTTGTGGAGAGCATTTGAGTTCAGTACCCCGTCTGTTGGATGGGACGTTAAGCCGTGGTTCCATTGGCACCTTTAGATAAGAGCAGGCTAACGCAGACGCCAGGTTTTCTCCACCCTTCTTCCTCTCATAATATGTCAGCGGATATGCCATATAATGAGGAACCAAGCACCAATTACAGAATTTAATGCTGAGATTGGAGTAAAAAAAGTAACTTTGACTCTACTGCCAAGGTATAATAGCTAATTCTATTCCATATACCTCGACAGAAACCTTAAATGGGAAAAATCAAGCGTATAAAATAACTTCCAGCTCCAGAAAATCACCGAAAAAAGCCATTTACGGTGGTTAAGGAGGTTTCGCTATGACTCCGCGATTCAAAATTCCGTAAAAGAGCTGTGTTATTTAATGAATAAATACCGATCCAGAAAAACACCTATATGGAAATTCATCTATAGAGTGTTAACGCATACACAATAATTGTATTATTATGCTATTATATAGCGCGTTGTAGTTACATTCTATTTTTTACAAGCTCTTAACTAATTTTGACTTAGGAACATGGCTGACGTGTTGCCACGTTTAATTTACAAAGCGATAATACGTGCTAATTCCCGCTGATGCGTATTATAAAATAGGTTAAATATTTTCTTACTTAGTTTTAAACTATTCCCTTGCAACTCTTTGTTTTGAATTTTACTAATATTGATATTTTCGGAAATTGTTTGCCAACATTGACACTGCTACCATTTGGAAACATTGGTACTAATTACACCATGTTAATAACCAACGAGAATATTTAAATTACTTAAAAACATAAGAAGGACCTTTGTAAGGTATATTCCTAAATTATGTTAGTAAATAGGCTTGTAAGCACGTTCCGTCACAAGTACCGTTGCCAATGTTAACAACATACTGAAGCGCCTTTTTCATGTAACTAAGGCTTTTCTGCTTTTTTTCGAGCAAACATTTATCAATATCAATTAAACAAGTGTGGTAAGGCCAGCTTTTTTTACAATGCTAAATTTTACATAAAATTGTGCATCTTTTATTAGTTTTTCGTCAAAATAACATTTTTCTTTACAGTTTTAATCTACAAATTTTACTGCAAGAGCCATGCTGTGCCGTATAACCACGTATAAAATTGCCGATTTTTTACGTCTTTGTTTTTCAAATATATGATGGAAAGGCCTCATTATTTTATTGCCGATCAATAGAAGGGCCAAAAAATGATGGGTCCTGAAATTTTCAAAAAATAACATCCACTTCATAATTCGGTAGAGCGAAGAAGAAATTCCCAAAAAATCACAAGAACACGTCTACTCTCCTGCAATTGCAAAATAGAACTGAATCTCCATTTGTATTTCTTGCCTATGGAACCGAGGGCATTCTATAGGAGGAGTCATAAAACTTCCGATTTGCGAATCCTCTCAAAGGGCGACACGTGAGAACGGGGGGAGGGGCAGGACGAAGGAATATATAGAGGCCCTGTGTTAACACACATTATATAGAGGCCCTGTTAATACAGGGGGAATGGGACACTTCGGCGCGGCCACTTCGGCGCGGCCACCTCGGCGCGGCCGTTTCGGCGCAAGCCACTTCGGCGCAGGCCCATCTCGGCGCAGGCCCACCTCGGCGCAAGCCACCTCGGCGCAGGTCCATTTCGGCGCGGAGAACAGAGATGTTAAGTACCGGGACAGATGCTCATGTAAAAATACTACAAGGAAGGAATATTGTGTTTTTTCGTCGTAATCAAAGAACTGTTGGCAAACATTGATTCAAAACGAAATAAATTTAGATGTGAGTGCAAATAAAAAAAGAAATATGTACTTGAAATTCCTGAACTACTACACTTCACTGTTTATCAATGTATCAAAAGTATTACAAATATTAAAAGTAATAGAAGTACTGAATCATTATAAAATCGTCAGTTGAAATACAAATCAATACCAGCGTACTATTGCAGGTTCCACCATGAAGATACAATTCAAGAGATACATCTACATAATACTCTGCAAGCCACCATAAAGGTGTGTGGCAGGGGGTGAATTCTCACCAAACATGCACTACACATCATGCATTAAAGAGGATTAGTATATATATACTCTTCTAAACTCCACTATTTAAAAAAAGAAAAAATAGCAAAGCATATATGCAAAAACATGCTGTTAGTTGGATTAGCTTTAAGTCCTAAAGCCAACCTGCAGCTACCAATGTTATCCATTGCTACACTCATACTGGATATATTTACCGTTATTCATACCCCTAATTGTACGAGGAAAAAAGGACATTTTGAATCTGTCAGTTCGGCAATCAATTTCTCTAATTTTGTGATTAGGGTCCAGTCTACCATAGTAAGTTGGGGTTCGCAAAATATTTTTCACATCATCACTGAAAATATGGGCTTGGATTTCGGCCGGGAATTTATTTTATAGTGGATGAACATCCACTATAAAATAAATTCCCGCTCCGAGGTGGCATGCGCCGAGATGGGCCTGCGCCGAGGTGGCTTGCGCCGAGGTGGGCCTGCGCCGAGGTGGCTTGCGCCGAGACGGCCGCGCCGAGGTGGCCGCGCCGAAGTGGCCGCGCCGAGTTGTACTAGACCCTAATACAGGGCCTCTAGGAATATATGTTGGACACTGGCATCTGGCGGGTGCCTTGCAGAATAATACATAAATCGATCAAAACTAGGATGGAATGCTACGTAAATGTATGTTTATACCAGTACGTAGGTAGAGATATAAGCAATAAGCATACCTCTGCGTGTCATGCAAATGTATACGCAATAACGTTTGTTGGCTAAATATATCGTCTAAAATTTATCCTCCAGGAAGAGAACTCCTCCAATATGGACTGATTCCACGCGACTGGCATTTTCGCACTGAATGCTCCATGTTTGACGGGCCCCAGAGACTACTCTGATCAACGTAAATACCAATGCAGTGGCGTAGTACATTGTAGACAATATCCTGTAGAATCCGAACTCACCATTTACAACTTCCTCGCCGAAAGTCGAAAACATGACTTTAAAGTCGATTTATTTCGATTTGGGACCACTGTGCGACATTAGTATTTCTGTCCTGTTTTTGTAAAGTATCGTCAGTGAGGCGAGCTGCTTGATGCAATGTGAAAGGAATTCATGGCTTATTTAGTGAGGAAAACTCAATGGAGGAAATGTGTTTTGATTCTGCCCAGGATGACTCTTTCAAGAATTTTTGAAATTGTGTTGGTGAGAGAGATGGGTGGTTGTTGGGGTCGGTGAGATCTTTGTTGGGCTTTGGTAAAAGAATTATTTTTGCGTCTGTCCATGACTTGGAAAAGTAGCTGATATTAAGGCAGATGTTGGTGATATTTTGTTTAAGAAAGTGTTATTTTGTGGGGAATTCCTTATGGCTTTCCTTGTAATATCCCTTCTTCTTCATTACTATTCCTATCCTTGTACCTATCCTCCCGGTCTGAAGCGCCTATAAGTGCGGAAACAGACTTGAAAACTACAGATGAGACCTTAAACTTAATAGAAATCTGAGATGATTGATCTTAAACACTCTATAGAGATCTTGTACTCTGTCTACATCAAGTATTAGTATACTATGTATATTAAATATCATTTCCCGCATAGCACGAAGCAGGAAAATATGTTGGGTAATTTTAATATGATGATGGTGTTAAAATGTGTAATGCTGTTTATAAACAAACATTTTACCTAGTAATTTATTGTGGCAATAAAAATACGATTATGCCCCCTACATAATTTTTCTCTATCTTGTGTCGTCTTCATTTTTTCCAGAAAAGTCTCTGCACAGTCGTATCCGCATCGGAGGTCTCCTGATTTGCACCAAGAAGAATACATTTTAATGGAAGGCAAAAATATGTTCAAGATTGCCCGTAATATGAACATAAGCCTCCCTACGATGATATTCGTGCATGGGTACAAGGAGACTGATAAGCCCAACGTGATTACAGATCTCATTTCAGGTGTGTTTTTTCGGCTCATTTTCTCTCACAATGTTGCCAGAATTTAATTAAATAAATAAATGTAATTGCTTCCAGAGTAAATCATTACAAAAGTATAACATTTTCAAAAAATGAAGCATTTTGATAGTTCCTAAGGTGCACCTGTTGTGGGGCTACCATCTGTTCAACCGTAATACATTAGTAGGTAAATTATAAACAATATTAATAAATAAAATAGGAAAAACATTAACTGTAAAAAAAAAAGAAAAAAGAAAAAAAGAGAAAACAATCCGTCATCGTAATACGTCATTGTTTACATATACATACACATATATATTGCGACTCATATACATAATACAATGCACATACATCCATGAATATATCTAATTATTTATCATAATATAGTCATTTTTACACTCAAAATGCATTAAAATGCGTAAACAAGTTAAATATTTAGAAATCAATTTCTATTTACCATAAGATATATTACACGGAGATTACTAAATAAAAGTTATTTCACGAATGCTTAATAACCAATTTTTAAACTCTAGCAAAATATTTCTTGTGTTTTTTCTTTTTTTATAACATCGGGAATAAAATTAAATATTTTTGGCTGAATGTAAAGAAAACATCTTTGATATAGTTTTATGCTTGGTTTAGGTAGTAGTAATTCATTCTTTCCATGTAAATTTAAAAAATAATTTTTTGGAAGAAAACTTGCATCATTACCACTTATGTAAAAAATTTTTTCAGGACTTTGTAAAAATACAAGTAACGTATTAACAGTAATTTTAGCTCAATAAATATGTGGCAGAATCTGGTTTTCCGCATAATTGTTCCGCATAAGTAGAATAATGGATATATATTGTTTTTATGCAGCATTGTATGCCGTAGGCTAATTTAGATTCTACAAGAGCTGAGTATATTACCTTAAGAAAGGACAGTGGATATTTGTCACGCATAAAATATAATTTGGAGAAACAGTTCCGTGATGTTACTGCGAGATTATTAACATGTAGATTCCATTTTAATTTATTATCAATAATTATCCCTAAATACTTAAAATCTGAAACACATTCTTTCGGGATATAATTTAAACAGTATTATGTGGAGTATTCAAAGGAGTGGTACACAATATTCCAATTTTCCTCATATATATTGCATAGGTCAAATATCATGCATTTGGATTTAGCGCTGAAAGACAGTCTATTTTGATTAAACCACTGCCTGAGCAGTACCAGATCTTTTTCCATTTTTTCCTTCCATCTTTCCTTCTTGCCTAGCTGATTGTTAAATTTTTGACACAATTTCAGCCATGATAATTTTCATGCTTAAATTATTTATGAATTGGAATTATATTGCATCTGACCATCCAGAAGTCGCGAGTTCAAATCCCGCCTGTGTCATGGGTTGTGTTTGTGATGAAATTAAGCATAGGATTTAGTTCATCTACATAATACCCTGCAAGCCACCATAAAGGTGTGTGGTGCATAAAGGTAGTTAGGTTAGACGTGGCGATATAACCTTGTATTTGGGAGTACCCTAAAAAACTAATCCGACTACGAAGTGGAAAATTTCACTGATATACTATGCATCTACTTAACGTGCTTGATCTGCCCAAAATCACTCATCTTCAGACAGGATTACTATTTCATATTTATCATGGGAAAAAATTCCGTTTGGGATTCACCATGATACAAGTATTTGCCCGCAGAATGTGACTGTAATATGCTTGTAACCACTAGACCTCCGATGCTTTCGATCCCTCATCATACTGATTTAAATTTCACCGCGTACAAAAATAATATCATCCGTATCACCAAAGTGAACCCGTATTTCCATGCCTACCTAGATGCCAGACCTTGCTTCTCCAATCTACATTTACACCCATTTACATCTACATGATCCCCTCCACGCCACCGCAAGGGGGTGTAGTGGGGTGTAAACCATCACCAAGTATGCAAAATCAATCAGAGAGAATAAGTTTTCACTTCCTACGACGACGCAGCTATTCAAAAAATGCTACTCCGTACGTAAACTATCAACATGTAACTGATAGGCACAATGTTACCTCCCCGAGGAAAATAGTTGACATGCAGTTAAGAGACACGAAATATCTGTGGTGAATTGCAAATTCTGTCTTATTTTCGACGTAAAATATTGGATATAAATTACCCAAAATTGTAAGTTGATACAAAGTAATGTAATCGTTTTGGATTAATCAGTCAATTTGACAAATAAATTAAATTAATTTACTTATATTCACTAGACTATGGGCTAGTAGCGTTAAAAGATGTATGCATTAAATCAGCCGCGATGATGATCCCCATGGAGTTTAGAGAATAAGAGGCCGTACCCAACGCTAAAACTCTGTCACCGAATCGTCAGCAAGGTTTCAATTGCCAAAATAATCCATCAATTGGCGCCACCATAGTTCGTTATGTCCTTAGACCATCTTAGACCATACACATAATAATCCATAGACAGTATTTAAATGGCCTAAAGTTTTTGACGTGTTTGTCGCCAATCGCTCTGCTTCATATACGAAAAATGATGGCAATATTGACTCTGAAATTCATTTTCATTTTTTTATCCTCCACGACATTGCCATTAGAATAAAATTGTAAAAAACACATACATTGTGATTAAAATTTTTACAAATTAATAAAATTGAAATCTACATGCCAAGTGAACAAATAAGTACATTTACCAAACTCTTTTGTTGTTTTTTTCACTCTTTGGTGATTCCAGTGTAATCTAACCTCCTTGGTTACGGCTCCCTTTTATTCCCTCAGGCCTGAAGGAAAGAAATCGCTGGAACATCATTCTGGTAGATTGGCACGCCCTGGCGGCTGGACCGTGGTACCCCTGGGCCGTGGTCAATGTCCCAGCCGTCGGACGACTTCTTGCAGACTTTCTCGACGCGATGGCGCGGATTATCAACCAAGAGCACCACTTCGCATCGAACGACAGAGAGCTGCCCTCCGACACCTTCTTCAAGAACCTGCACATCGTGGGATTCAGCCTGGGGGCTCACGTGGCGGGGATAGCCGGCCACTTGATCAGAATGGGGAGAGTCGGTCGCATAACAGGTAAGTCTTGCCTCTGTAGCGCAGTAGGCAGCGCGTAAGTCTCATAATCTTAAGGTCGTGAGTTCGATCCTCACCCGGGGCATTTTTTTGTTCGGCAATCAATTTCTCTAATTTTGTGATCATGGTCCAGTCTACCATAGTAAGTTGGGGATCGTAAAATGTTTTTTACGTCATCACTGAAAATATTATCTTGGAATTTATTTAGGAGATTAAGTTTGAATTTCAACCTGCGATCTGACAATGATTACTATTTTAATTCATTTAATAGACTGGTTACGCTAATATAGTTATCGTATCGTCCCTTTGCATATCTTGCCGACCTTCGCTGCATACGTTCAAGTTCGTTATTTAGACCGATTTCGTAGGGATCCCATACACTGGCAGCATATTCCAAATGACGTTTGTAAGTAGGTATATTCACCCCCTGCCACACACCCTCGTGGTGGCTCGCAGGGTATTGTGTAGATGTAGATGTAGATGTAGGTCAAGACGGGGAATAACAGACAGAATAGGAAACATCCTCCGCGAGCATGAAATCAAAGCTGTGTTCTAGCCACATTTAAAAATTAGAAACTGCCTGAGTAGTGTGAAGGAGGCAACACCATTTCAAGAGGAAGGAGTGCTCCTACAGAGTTAGTGACGAGACCAACTTCCCGGCCGAAAGACAGAAAGTGAAAGCCATTCTACAGAAGAACGGATATGACAAGAGAGCCATTTCCAAAACATTTTACAAAATCATGACCAAGGATAAGGACGGCCCAAAAGTAGAAATTGGGACTCCGGACGCAGACAACCCTGCACCCAAGAGAGCCTTCCCTCCTTACGTCCGGGGCGTAACGGATAGAATAGGAAACATCCTCCGCGAGCATGAAATCAAAACTGAGTTCAAGCCACATTTAAAAATTAGAAACTGCCCGAGGAGTGTGAAGGACGCAACACCATTTCGAGTGGAAGGAGTGTATGAGATACCATGCCACACTTGTGAGAATAAATATATCGGCGAAACCGGACGCTCCGTTAAAACCCGCTTAGAAGAACACCAGTGGGCTATTTCACTGGGAAAACCCTTAAAATCAGCAGTAGCGGGACATGCAGCCTCGGGACACGCGATTGACCTCAAACAAACAGAGATAATCGCTAAGGTGAAAAACTTCAAGCCCCGGCTAATCCGCGAAGCTTTGGAGACAAGAAAATGCCAGCAAAATTACAATAGGGAGTGTGGCCTCCAAATCAGCCACACGTGGGACCCAGCTTTGAATCTAAATAAAAATGCAATGACTATTCCTTCCACTTCTCCCATTCCCATCCTTTTCCCTCCATGAAACCACTGTATAAACTCCACCAACTCGACAGATACTTCATTCCCTTTGTTAAAGTGACCAGCAACGGCCACGAAACGTCAGGTATCACACCTGGTAAAGTACGCGGGGTACATTCGAAAAACGAATATATACAGCTACTAGCTGAAGGTGCCCATTAATATTCGACGGGAGGGAGAAATTGCAAATTGCATTAAGAAATTTTAACATATTTCATGAAGGGGCGAAAATAAACTCGTTTTATGACTCCAAGTCACTATCGGAACCATGAATATAATTCAATCCAATGTAAACATCTAATTACTGCCCGAACTTATACCGGGGCCTTAACAAGAATAAGAAATGTATTTAGAAACCTAGAGGCCAGAAGAAACAAAGGAGGTTAGTGCGGTGCATACGAATGTCTGTCTATTGACAATGAGGCCAGATTCGGGTTTTCGGGAATGGTAGCACCTTAGGCATTTTTTTTTCTCTGGCTTTTAATGTATGTTATGTTTGTCTCAATTCTCCAAATTCATGGCAGTGGCGTCAATGAACTTCCTACGGATGCGTATTAATGCATTTTATTCCAATTAGAGTAAATTCTATTCTTATGACCTAGTACAGGTTTAGCCTACTTAAACCAGGTACTCGCCGCTCGGTTGCGCATATTAACACCTTCTACTGTATATTTGACGTATAGCTGTATCACAATTTTTTTCATCTTGATACTCTTATTTTTTATTAGACTTCATTAACGTTTCTAAAACGTTCTTGTGCCTCAAAAGACAACGAATTTGAAAGCGCGCCACTTCGAAATACGGTATAAATCCATAAAATATTCACCTTTTGAACCCCGCAGACACTTTCATTTAAATACATTTAGTTTTACCGAATGCAAATCTATTTTATCTGGCAGTAGCACAAAGAGTAAGTCCGTATATTTTTTTGAATGAAATGGCCGATCTAGATTCAGGAATTAGCCGCGATACCTTTTTTAGTACCTTTCAATATCTTCACGAAAAGAACAATGCTTTTTACGGCATCGCTTTTGAACGAATTTTTTAGCATCATGGCAAAGGCATTAATGAACACCCCACGGATACGTAATGAGATATTATGTTCCATTGAAAGCTGAATTTTCTCCCCTGGTTTTTGTTTAAATATCTCATATCTCAAGCTATTTCCATCGACGATTTTGAAAGCTTTCAATCTCTTCTCTTCGTGTCCCAGGTCGGTTCAAATGCACAAACCGGTAAAGAAATTAAAAAAAAACATTCACAATTTGAACATATGCTAAAGGATTCATTAAAATACTCCTAATTTTAACCGAATAAAAACCTTCTAATCCGTGAGAAGCGCTGTCAGTCAGCACGTGCGCGTGCTTAGTGCGGAAACATATGGCTGACCTTACTTCACGAATAGCTTACAATGTCTTCAGTACCTTCCTATCACGGAGAGTAGAGAACTCTCTACTTCTCTACTCTCCTTGCTTCCTAATTAATAAGAAAGTTTAAACATTTTTCCATTAAATACAGAAAGAATGAAAGAAATCCATTAATATTTAGGTAGTTATTTTACTGAGCGAAATAAAAAACTCTTGCGCTTATATGAATTGAAAAAGTCAATTTAAACCATTGTAAATTCATAATTGGCGCCAGGAATCGAACTCGGGTCCTGAGTTTTTTATTTAGCCTATAGCACCTTCTAGTGTATCTTACAAAATTTTAGCTATATCGGTTCAGTAGTTTTGAGGAGATTCGCAACGATGAACAGAGAACCGGCGGACAGACAGACAGACCACTACATTTTTACATATTAGTATGACAATGACCCACGAAAGTTTCAGCCAAGAATTAATAACTTGGTAATGTTCCGCACAAATTTCATTTTCCTCCGATCATGATTTCAGCCTTATATTAACTGCACCCTCTCATGCACAATGATGATCATTACTCAGTAATCCTGAGATTGGTTTGAAGCAGGTCTCTACTGAATTCTCCTATCAGCTAATCTCTTCATATTTACGTATTTATTCTCTTTCATACCCTTCATCGCTTGTTCCATATATCTCATACGAGGCCTTCCTTTGCCGTTTTCCCGTTCACTTGCCCTTCAACGATTTTCTTCATCAGGCCATCTTGTCTCATGATGTGGCCGATTAAATTATCCCGTCTTCTTTTTAGAGTATTCAGCAGGCTTCTCTTTTCTCCCACTCTTCTTAGGACTTCCTAGTTAGTTACTCAATCTTCTGTAGTACCTCATTCCGAATGCTTCCACCCTTTTCTTTTCCGCTGCTGTCATTGTCCTTGCCTCACTGCCATAAAGAAACATTCTCCAGAGCTATGTACTACGTCTGATGAATTGTTTCCTTGATTCTACACTTGTATTCCCAGCTGCAAAAAGATTCTTCTTTTGTTACAATGCCCTCTTTCTCTGGGCTATTCTATTTTATTTCTTTCTTGCTTCGTCTATCGTTGGTTACTCGGTTTCCCAGATAACAGAACTCTAGCACCTCCTCAAGTTGTTGTTTTCCAAGTTTAACGTTGGTTTTGGCCTCTTCCCTCTTGCTGCATACCAGTATCTTAATCTTCCTCCTATTGATCTTTAGCTGACATATATAGCCATTATCCTTTCCATGGTTATTAGAATCTTATTCACATTCCTCCCTGCCTCTGCTTGGTCACCGGCGAATCGCAGCATGCTAATTTTTTCTCCGATCATACTTAACATAACAGACATTTTATTATCATCAGTGAAAAATCCAAAGAATAATTGGACACATCTCTCCATTCGATTCCCTTATTGGCTAATCTATTCAAATTTGAATAATTCTTCTCTTTCACACATCTTTCATTCCTTGCTCCATATATATCATGCGATGCCAATCTTTACCACTCTTCCTGTTCATTTTTCCCTCTATGTTTGACTTCACCAGGCCATAATATCTCATGATATGATCGATTAAGTTGTCCCGCTTTCTTTTTACGATTTTCAGAAGAATTATCTTTCCTCCCACTCTTCTTAGCTCTTCTTCGTTCGTCACTCCGTCGATCCATTCGATCTTCCTCATTCTTCTGTATCACCACATTGCGAATGCTTCTAGCATCACTCATTTAGTCATCGTCAATGTCTAGCGAGTTCAAATTTCTTAAAAAAATATACTGACAATTATCAAGTTGAAGGACTCAGGCGTGATTTCATGGAAGGACAGAATCATAACTATCAGGGAGTAACTTTATAACTCCCTCGATCTTTATTCTACAGAGGTATAATTAGTTTCGCATTAGTGGCGTGCCTGATGATGCTGCTATGGCGTAACTAGTTGTAACTCTCTAGAATAAAGATTGCGGAAGATACAAAGTTTCTTCTTGATAGTTAAGAAAGTGAAAATTATGTTTGTTCACCGTAACAAATCATTTAAATTCGTGTTTGGTATGCACCTAATTAAGACGCTTCTCCTATTTAATTGGTAACATTTCTTAAATGTTTGGTGATTCGTGGTACGTTATTCCCTGTCACTCATGAGGTGGCTAGCAGGATTTTCTGTTGATGTAGATGTAGGTACATATCGATTGTGGTTTAATCCGTTTCTTTAGGAATACAGGGAGAGTTTACTCGGAACCGAAATCGAAATTTTGTACTCGAAATCGTTAGATGGAAACGAAAAACGAATTTATTGAAAACATTAATCTTCTAACCATAACCATTCACACATAAATCAAAAATTAAAATAAGCAAAAGATGACGCCCACCGAAGAAGCTGCTTTGATATCATTGAAGTCGTTTTCCTCCCGTTCTTGATTGCTTTTAGGGGAAGGTAAGGGAGTGGAGGGGGACTCGTACCATCCTGTCGCAACTGCTCCTATTGGCAGAGTCAGCTGTGTCCCCCCATTGCGATAAGGCAAAGTAGCTTCGCGGGCTCAGTTGTGATTGGACGAAGTCGATATACGTCAGAGGTTGCACCACGCCCACTTTTCTGAAAAGGTTAAAAACATGTTTTTTGCCGCTTATAACTCGAGATATAATTGACGGACCATAAAACGGAAAATTACCGGTCTATTTTTTTTACAAATTCTATCAAATTTGGCAATAATATGGTAAACGACCCCAGTGCTCTTACAATAAATGATTCCCCCCGATTTGATCAGTGACCTAATGATGAATGATGTTAAGCATTATTGATGATGATCATATAATTAATTGATAATATTAAGCATCCTTCATGATAAGTTGACTATTTAAAGGAGTTATCCTGTTCCATTTTTCGGTGCAGCTTCCGAGGTCTGCGCGCGTGGACAACTTCGCCGCGCCAGGAGGCGAGATCGAAGTGGCTTTTGCGTGATTTTATGATGACATACAGTGTCCAATACTTTGTAACTCTGCAGGAATGGCAATGAAGAGAAATATTCATTCTTTCTCTTCCTCAGACTCTATAATTTTTCCATATGTGTCGTGACCGTTGATGCTGATGATGTTAGGTCAAATTCTTCCACCACGTCTCGTCATATCTGGTTACGTCTTTCGAGTAACCTTACCTCAGATCCGCAGCACTTTAGCCTATAATCACAAAAACCATCCTCCGAAACTTGATAATTTTCCACGGAAACTTCCTTTCCTCATCGTATGGCGTACATCACTTGTTTCCCTCCCTTCTTTTGCTCTTTTGCCATTTCTCTCTTCTGCCGCATCTCAAACGCTACGTAGCGGTTCTCATTCTCCCCTCAAGTAGCAGAAACCGTTTTAAGCGAGAGAGTGAGCGTTGTAACTCTGATTGATGGCTCATGCCTACAGTAATTTGCAACTGCCGAATATCGAAATAAGATCGAAAATTTTCCCGGCGAAGTAGCTGTAGAAAATCTTCGCGCGGTAAATTCGAGCTTCATAGTATGCAAGATGAACGGGGTAACTGCCAAAATTTCCTGCTAATTATGATTATTACTGGCTATAATCCAGCCAAAATTTCTGGCTGAATTCCGTAAAAAGTTTGCATTCAGAACTCATTCGGTTGTTTTGCCGAACTTTTCAGAAGTAATTAAAGATTTTTTTGAGGAAATTCTCCAAGATTTTTGTAAAGAATCCTTAATTTTTTTGTATAAATTCCTTAAAATGTTTAGCATTTTCCTACAGATTTCTTAAAGCATAAAAATCCCACAACATTTTCTATGTGTCCCTTAAAACACTATTAAAATTCCTTAGAATCTGTTCAGGTTAAAAAAAATACACTCATTGTCAGTATACTTTTATAACTCCTGAGTTTCCTTGCACAAAAATAAGGGTAGAAATCATTGAAGCACTCACTTGCATCTGTTTATGCAAATTGTTGGGGCTCTGGACTGGATTGACAGGCCACTTGTCTGAAGAAATCGCTAAGAATGTACACCAATTTATCAACAGTTAATAATATATTACGCGGAAGGTACTCAGGAAATGGCAAAAGACGGAAATTCAGTTTTTTTAACACTGTGTTGAACAAAAACTATTGATTACCTCCGGCCTGAATTTCTCTCGTTGGAGTAACTTGCAGCTTTCGCTGGAGTGATCTTGTGAGAGTTGGACCGCGCGTACGGAAATACTTCTCCAAATCTCAAATGACCCTTTGCTCTACCTCACACTCTTCCTGTGCCCACTCCAATCACCTAAAATGACCGGCAAGGAATATATATAATTTAAACACCCTCGGACTCTGTTTCCCCGAATAAAAGAATAAATTATATTGTATAGTGAAATTCGGAACAAGTGATGCGTAAATCCATTCCCCGTTGAACAGGTTTTCGTGTGTCCACGTTCCGCTACCTTCGGCAACGAGGTTCTGATTTCTCACTCGGCGTTTCGGCTATATTCTCCTTTAATACGTCTTCGGTTGCAAACTGGAGAACGCATTGGAACAGTGAAATTGGGGTGTAATAGATGAATTAAATTTCATATCTCTTGCATTTGTAGTGACCAGTATTCACTATCATTTGCACGCCTTGCCTTTTTCTTAATAATTTGCTCAAAGAGAGTCCTTATTTTCCGCAAAAATTTTTAAATAACGCAAATGAATTACGTAAGCGCAAGTTGAAATTAACAGCAAAGGAAAAATGGATCACAATTGATGTGATATATATATGACAAAAATTATTCGATAAGCGCCATTGGTGATTGGTCACAATCAAGTTATATCGTGAAAAACATACACCATGTCTGACTTGTAGGTGATGTTAATGGTAAATGTTTGCAAAAACTGATCTAGGTCCATATTTCCTTATTTTACAATAGATTTAATGGTTGTAAAATAAATTCATCAACCTGTTCTCAATGTCAAGCCATTAGAAAAATCATCATCATCGGTCAACAAACCTAGGGTTGGTTTGACGCAGCCCTCCACTCGATTCTTCTGTCGGCCAACCTCTTCATATTGACGTAATTTCTCTCCTTTTCATCCTTAACAACTCGCTCCATATATCTCATATCAGACCAATAGTGTGACTAAAGCTGACTAAATTGGTTTTTGATAGAAACGACATCGTAAAAGTTTCTGTGAGCAGAGAAAATTGATCTAAAAAAAACTCCATTCGTAGACTTACCTGCATCTTTAAAACATAACTCGTGCATCTACTTTCCTGCTTTTGTCATTGTTGTGGGAGGCGACCGACGGCAAAGGACAGTTGTACCAATAAGGATAGATCTTTTCGCAGGATCACTTGAGCCATCAGGGATAAATTTTGTCAAAATTAAAGTTGAGCAAAGTTAGCAATTTTCAGGAAGCGGTAGAAGGATGAAGAGGAACTACGTATCAGCAAATTCTTGATTTAAAGGCTCCAGGTTCTCCACTGTTTAACGCTCCTCGCGGCAAAGAGGAAGAATGGAAAAGGAAGGAATGAAATACATGGAGCAAGTAGTGAAGGATGTAAATTAAAATATCCATGTAAATGTGAGGAGGTTCATTGGTCAAGGAAATTGAGTGGAGTTCCCTTAATCTTAGGATCGACGATTGTTGACTTTGACAACGACGCAGGTACTGCTCAGAAGGTTTTCCTGTAGGGAAATACATGCAAAGAACGGAATTAAACCAAAAATATCTGAAAATAAATCCTAGGAAGGTCCTGCTCTATATCTCGAAAGTGGCAGACGTTTTTAGTTACTTTTCCTTGTTATTTATAAACCCTATTTGCGTCAGTATTAGATCACCCACTTATCGTTAATGATCATCTTTCACACACCTTACCCTAATTTACACAGCTGTTTCTACAGTCCCTTAGCTTCCGGTTCTGTCTACTTATACCACTGTGATAATATAGAGAATTTGGCAGGTGATTCCATCACAGATTATATTTCAATGGTTTCTCCCGGGAGGAAATTCCCAAAGGTTAGTCGGAGTGATTTTTGAATGAGTTATGCCACAGATAATCAGTTTCATGGCATGGAAAAGCTCTCTCTACTTCAACATAGTACTTGTGCCTCTCAGACGACGGTCAAGATGTTTTCTACAATACCTTCCTTTATTGGGAAGAACGTATCGTTCTGCAAGCACCATATCCACATTTTTTTACCGCACAACCTAAGGATCGTTTCACCAAAACTTCCAGCATAAATGTTGCAACCGTCACCCGGCATATTCTAAATACCAAAACCTGTTTCTAGTATAAAAGTCACACGTTCATTTTGCAAGTTACAAGTGGTATCATGAGATGAACATCCGTTACCCACACTTTTAAAGTAGTCATGATTATATCTTGTGAGAAACTGGATTACTGTAAACCCATGTACTTGTAGCGTTGTGAAAAGTCTCCTGAGACCTCATTCCGTTAGGAATCGATATACTCTCTAGTGACATTTTGACGTCACGGACTTGGCGTCTGTTCATATCGGCATGAAAAAATTGGTGTCAGCGTTATAATACAGCGTTAGTCCTCACCATTGTCGAACTTCAATAATGACGATATTTGGATGCAAAAGCTCGTAAGTCCCTTTTGTTGCGCAAACAATTTAATTTGTTGAGGCTTTGACATCATGACCTTGGTACTGTAGAGATCCGTTATTTTATAGTTCTTACTGAGTAAGGCTCCTGCTCATGACCTTGTTCTCCCCATCTCTGGCAGGGATCGAGCCGGCCTTGCCAATGGTCGACCTCCTCGCCCCGCACACGGAGCGTCTGGACCCCTCGGATGCGGATTTCGTTGACGTGATCCACACTTGCGCCGGTCGTTACGGAACGCCGGGGCCTGTCGGTCACGTGGACTTCTACCCCAATGGAGGGAAGGCCATCCAGCCGGGATGCAGGAACGTCCTGGCCAAGTGTGAGTATGCCCTGCAGTGGCCCCACTGGCACGATGGCTTAGAGGGGCCATTTTCACTGACCCGAAATTCCATAATATCCTTGAACGCTAGTGACTCTTCTACATCTACGTGATGCCGAGCTACCGCGAGGGTGTGGCAGTGGAGATCTCCCAAGTAGTGATTATTCTATAGGTTACTCCAAGAGTGACCTATAGAGTACTCCCCAGAGGAACTCGTAGATATATTCATATATAATGATGTTGTGACATTATTTCGGAGTTTGTAACGTAAGCAATTATCTGCTTCTGAAAAGTAAGTCCTCTTAGGGAGCGAAATCAATGAAAAATGGTCGTTATATTAATCGATACTTAACAAACTATAAGCATGTAATACGGTCGATTGTCGAAATCCGTCTCAATATTTGTTATGACTTGGTTGTCTATTGCTTAAGGCGAGATTTGCAATGAAAACGTAAATAAAGGAGCAATATAGTGATTAATTATTTATGCCTTTCATTAACCCACTGAGACGACGATTCAAATCCAAAAACCTCTATCAGGAAATTGATATTTCATAGCTAAATAAGTAGCCGAGAGGTCAAAGCTTTTGAAGATCACACATCAGTTAAATACTGAGTCAACTCAAGCCTCAAATCCTCCTGAAACAGCCTCCGACGTTAGTGGAGAAACGTTTTATTTTTAAGTAATGCAAGACTGCCCCAAAAATATATTTAATCCTTATCACTTATCCACCCTGAGACGGAGTAGGTACCTACCTACCCCAACTCATTCCAGAAATGTTTTTATGTGTTGTGCGTTTTGTGGCCCTATCTGGACGAATTAACAAGTAACCCAGCCAGTGTAATGACTCCATTCCATTTCCTGTTGACATTCATATTTTGTTCCCTGGTGAGTCTCAGACCGCAGCTGTCTATCCCACAATCCTTTCTTTCTTCGTAGATTTTTTGGTACCATGTCATAGTATATGCACCTGATTAGCTCCAAATATTTGCTTCTAACCAGATGTACTGGTGCGAAATCTTTATGTTGTTTTACCAAATCAGTTGCCTATGATTTTGGCGGCTGATTTAGTCTTTCTCTTCTGGATGCTGCATGACAAAATGGCGTCAGATGGAAAAATTTTTCTTTTTAAATGTCGAGTAGGTCAGTCAGCAAATTTCAAGCCTGGTGGAATACTCATGGATTTAAAACCTCCGATTTCTGACAGCTTATACAGTCACACACCTCAGGGTTTTGATTGAGGGCTTGGCATGGTATGACAAAATGAGCTATCGAAACGTCAACGTGATTGAATGTATGAAATAGACTTCATTCATATATTTTTCTCAACAGTTAGAATAATCCCGGCTCATCATTTTGCCTTCTTCTTCGCCCACAGACGTTTGCAGCCATTGGCGAGCCTGGTACTTCTTCGCCGAGTCCATGATGAACGAGAAGGCTTTTAAGGCCGTCCGCTGCGGAAGCTGGAAGGAGTTCGAGGCGGGGTTATGCAGCAACAAGTCTAGGAAGGGGAGAGAAGAGCCGGTGTACATGGGGATGGGAGCAAGACGCACGTAAGGCTCTCTTTATGCGAAATCCTTGGGGAGAACCCCTTAAAGCCTGAATCACTCGATCATTTTTCACGGGCAAGTTCAGGGACCGCGACAATGATAGCTCAAATGACAGCTGAAAAATGAGCATCCAAAATTATAATTTTCAGGGCTATCTCAAACGATAGGGACTCACCATCTCTTGTTTCATCATTTGAGCAGGTCCTTTTTTCCGTCTCTATTGACGTACTCGAACCCGAAAGGCAGCCAATTTGATTACACGGCAGTAAATGAAGATTCCCAGAGGTCAGTAATCGAACGTCGATTGTAAACAGCACGTACCCGCTATAGGTAGAAATTCATTGGGTGGATTGCAAGAACGAGGTTTAAACCGCGGTTTAGACGGTGGTTAGGGAAAATGGCCGAAACCGCGGTTTTTTGCTTGCATGAACGAGTTTTACGTCAGACGCCGTCTAAACCGCGGTTCAAAAGCCGCCAATTCCCGAACCTCCTGCTGGGTAGGTTTAAGCCGCGGTCTGCGTTCGCGAGAGACACCAAACATGGCCGGCCGGCACTTTTTGACGTTCGCGAGGCGGAGGAAATAGAAGAAATTACAGATATTGAGGATGCTGACGTTCCACCGATAAAGATAAACAGATTAATTAGGGACCGAAGTGATCTATTTTTATCATACATCGATTCAGAGTTTGAACAGAGGTAAAGATTCAATAAAGAAGTAACTCATCAGCTATTGGGAGAAACGAACTATCATATCAGACTTTCGACGGACCGCTGGGGATTCCAAGTGCCACCAATTATTCAATTGCTTATGTAATTAAGGTCTTTCGTCACAGCAAGTTTTGTTTTAAGGCTTTAGGGGATCAGATTGGTGTTCATGAATCAACGGCTTTTAGGTGCTTAATGAATGTACGCGAAGCTCATTGTGCTCATTGGACCTAAATATTACCAAATTCCCCTTAATTGCCGCAGAACTACATGATGCGATAGCTGGATTTTCTCTCTTATCAGGGTGGGCATGAATTACATTTTAAATGTGAAGTAACGTTAAGAAAAAATAACGATAAATAGGTTGCGTTTGTACAGTTGATTGATGATTAAAAATCGTGCTCCAAATTTAGTGAAATTACCCATTCTTAGCTGTTAACCTATGGGGAAAACCTCTACATATTTTCGCTAGTGCTTTTCGGAAAATGCATGGAGTTAACACAGAACTAATCGATTTATTAGAAACATAATTTTATTAGGAACAACTTCCCTGACATTGATTCTCTGGACTACACGCATATTAAAATTTCCTGCCCAGACATACGTCAATATAAAGGGCTATTATTATTCAATCTGCGTACAAATAATAGGTTGAAAATAGGGTTATTTATTCATTTTTTTGGCGTTTAATCTTCACTCGACACATACATAATCACAAGACGTACAATCAAAAAATATAACTACAAAAATAAGGAATAAACTGGTTACAGCCACAAAAATAATAACTTAACTGCCTTGATAATTATTAAGTCACTTCACAAACAAATTCTTCGCTTCTTTTAAAAAGTTTTCTTTCCTTGCATAAAAGTCCAGTTCATTGAAATGCATTACACTTTTGCGTTGTTGGCATTATACTTTCCACAAATATCTTTCAATTCCTCCTTTTCCCTATCCAACGTGGTCGCGTAATACGCCTTACTCTCTAGTATTACATACTCTGATATAATAGAAATCAGGAGCAGCTTCTCTTCCAGCGAAAAGTTTTCGTTTCGTCCACTGCACATTTTCACTAGATACTCACACGCATCCAAACTGAAGTTCACGGTGTTTATTTACGTCGCTAAGGAGCTTACAATTGCTTTTCGGGAAACAAATGACAGCAGTCAGCGTTGCCACATAATCAACAACGACAGGCCGCGGTTTTCATAGACTGCGACGAAACCTTGTTTATGCAAGCGGAAGGAAGATCGCGTCCAGGCCGCGGCTCATGAAGACGCCGTCTAAACCACGGTTTGAGCCTCGTTCTTGCAATCCACCCATTGTCTCAAATGATTTCAAAAGAGTTGCAGAAAATGACCGTGTGAGTGGCGAAATTGATAACTGGAGTTATCAATATTCCATTCTCTGTAAGCTTTAGCTTAAATGATCCCAAAACACCCACGTGTAAATGATTCTGTGATTCAGGCTCACCGTAAATGAAGCAAAGTTGTTAAAAATGGGTGCTGATGCTGCCGATTGATCTAACAATAAGTTAGAACCCGCCTCTACACAGCACATATTGGTTGTCAACATGTAAAGCTTCCACAGCGTCTCGGCTATCTTTCACTTAGCCTTATATAACGTTTGGCCACTTTTTGTCAATTCCAAGGGAACAACCACACACAACTGACTGAAGACCTACTTTTACTCTTTTTTCCCCAGTTCCCAGTGTTTAAACAATCCCCATATCAACAACTTACTCCACAACCAGCAAAACAAATTATTTCAACAATCAATAAGCATATCTAAAACATCATACGTTACATCCAATGTTATTCCTGAGCATTCCAAGGGCACAGCTCAAGTATTAATCATAAATATTGGGATCCTTAACTATTGGTAGTGGTGGACGGAATGGAGGAAGAATTATGAGGTGTTGAGATTGGTGGGTGAGGAAACAACTTTCTGGCGGAAATTACGAAGAGGTTGAGCAAGAGGATGAAACTGGTGATTTAGGGTAATTTGAGGTAGAGGCGGTCGCTATTTAAGGGAGAGTGGTGGGTAAACGCGGAAGGGTGAGGAATTGAAAGAGATTTTTGAATTGGATGAAGAGAGGAAATGTGTTGTTCTGATGAAAAAAATAATGGAAGAATGGGCGCGGAAAATGCAGAGTAGAGATATTCCAACGAAAACTACTCTGACCGGCATAAAATTGATGATGAATATTAAATTCGAGGTGTATGTGGTATAATTTTAATGGTTTTTGTTTCCATTTTCCGCCAAGTAGGCAACCCAACAAAGTTTTCAGGCGATAGTATAGTTCCGTTAGAAAAAGCAAAATATATATTTTTTATTTCCACTGGGAATGTTAGGTTGCCTAGGTGAGGTGTAGACAAACTTCAGCTCGCGTGTCACATCTTTGCCATGAAGTCACTCTTCCAACTCTTAAATAGAACTAAAAATAAAATAATCGCCCATTTATTAAATCATATATTACCACAGTAAATAAAACTATGAAATTTTGACCTACTCTCAAATGTTGAATTGGAATCTTGCCTTTGATAGAAACGACCACTTAGCTTGCAAATCGGAAAGAGATACATTTTCTCAAGAAATGCAAGTTCCCTGTAAAGAATACAAGCAAGAACGATTATACCTATTAGTTTTTTATTTTAATAACGATACAATTATTACTGTTATTATTTAGAATATAACTTTAAACTTTCCTTATTTGCATAAAAAATATAATCCTGACTCTCAAATAAAATTTAATCTGCTGTTAGAGATAGATTTCTCCCGCCTGTTTCAAATATTTTCCAACTCCTGGTCTTTGTGGCACATGCATACAATACTCAGCCACTGACAATAGGTCCCCGGTTCCATTTCAGGGGAGAGACGGCCTTAAAACGCGTCAAACATAACTCAAGCTGAGTGATTTTCTGAGTACCGTTTCTTCCACCACAGGTGACACGGAAACAAACTGGTCCTCAGTGCAGACTTAGTAACTTTTACATTCCATCGCTCACTAGTACTCTCTGAGCCTCATCCACCACTTTCAATGTTTCCAGATGTTCAAATCAAAGTCCTAACTTTGAGTTGAGCATCAGGACTAAATTCATGATATCCTTATACCAGTAGATCTATCTAAGAAATGAAGGTTACCCTTTCCATTTTACTATGACAGACGTATTTTCTTCCGATCGGAATCAATTTCAATTTTCGCTTAAGTGGTAAATGCGCTTGTATGTACAAGTACAGTATCACACGAGTTCATTAACACAGGTACTTCGCTAAAGCGGGGGCCTAGTTAAAAATCGTTTTATTTCAGAATACACTCACGGGAACTCCTAAGGAAGAATTGATTAGTTGAGTGGAGTTTTTCTCGCATCGAGAAATGAATTCGTAAAAAATGTGCGGCCGACCCGTGCGTTTACCGACGTAAAGGCATAACCAGCGGCTCACAGTGCCGAAAGCAATCCGTCACATCCGTCAGTGACTCCAGTTACAAAAACCGGATATATCGTGCCTGTCACAACAAAATGAAGATGGTGTGATCCTTACCATAATATTAATTGTATCGTTGATTTAAACTGCTGATTTACATTTAAATATGCGATATAAATACAAATAAAATACTTATCATTTTACATCAACAATCCTAAGATTGGTTTTACGCAGTTATCCTCTTGATTATTACGTCACCTATCCTCTTCATGTTTGCGTAATTCTACTCCTTCGCGGCCTTAACTACTTTCTGCATGTATATCTCATGCTAGGTTTTCCTTTTTCAGTCTCACCACTCACTTTCCCCTCGAGGATTTGTCTCCATCTTGAGTCAAGTTGCTCCTATTTTTTTCTAATTTTTCAGCAGGTTTCTCTTTTTTCCCACTCATGTCAGGACTTCTTCGTTTGTTACTCGGTCAGTTCATAATAAAATGCTGGACTGCTATTTTTCTCCTGATTTTTATTCCCATCATCTTCCATATAACTTCAGTGATGGTGCAGTAGGATAAATTGCGTCCCTTTAAAGAACACAGGATGCGATCATGAAAAATTGACGCCGTTAAACAATTCTAGTGCCCCTAACTTCATGAAATTAAATTTGTAAACTACCGCTAAATTGAATGGTAGTGGTGACATAGTGCCTCCTTGATGGGGCATCATTATTGTTGGGAATATCCTGCTCACTCAGACGTGGCAGCCATAAGTACGGAAGCGGACAGCACCGCTTCCGTACGTTTCGTATACCTACGCTGTTTCAACAGTCGAGGAAGCGTACTTCAAGCGGTATGAAGCAGAAGCGGTGCTGTCCGCTTCCTTCCTTGTTGTGTACGCCATTTCAACAGCAAAAAAAAGTGTACACCAAATGTTGATTTGCTTCCCGAAGTGAATCAAGGCTTGGTATTGTAATGGTTCAACGGCCCGCCCGGATGAAATTTTTTTTTGGGCCGAAAGAAACATGTACAAAAAATAAAAAAAAATCTTCGCGAATCCTTCGCGAAGGGGTTCCCGACCCTGTGCAATTCCCTTTCTTTTACGCGCTCCCTGGCTTTACCGCCGGGGCGAAACGTATGAAGGGTATGGAAGGAATGTGGTGGGGATCGGGGTGATAGGGAGCCTCGCCTCCCGACCCGCGGAAGAAGACGACGCACACACCTTTTCATTCATCAACACACACCACCATTGGCCTCACGGCGACGACCGCGTCCTGGAGCTCTCCGGTCGTCCGCGAACACTCTCCTCACCCTGTCTGGCCCGTGACGGCGCAAGCCTCGCCCGTTGCTCGGCTTCCTTGGGAATCTCCTCAACTCGTCCGCCCTGGCGAGTGGCACAACTTCGCCCGTGGCTCACTTTTTGGGGAATCTCCTCAACTCGTCCGCCCTGGCGAACGGGCACAACTTCGCCCGTGGCTCACTCTTGGGAATCCCCTGTCGGGCGTTGCTGCTGCCGGCTTTTATATCCCCGGGGATGACGATGGGGTGGGGGAGGGTTCTCGAGGTGGGTGGGGGTTGCACTGGGGTTATAGGCCACCGTGGCCACAGGCCCATATCACCTCACTTGATTTTGGTGACTCATTCACTCCCGCTTTCACTCAGTCTCACCCTCCTCCACGGGTCGAGTCTAGAGGGGGTGGGGTGAGGGTGTGAAGGGGGGGGGGAGGAATGCGGTCGGGCCAGGGAGCATTGTGTAATGGTCGTACCATTACATTGCCCCTCCCTAAACTGTGGATGCCGCTCTTCAAGAAGAGAAGGATCCGCAGTTTACTAACAAACAAAGAAAACAAACCCAAACGTTACGGCGACTCGCACGTAAACAAAACGAAATCTAACTTTTTGAAAACAAAAAAAAACCTCTTTACATTACATAGGTTCGTGATATACTTTTAAATTCCCGTAATTATAAATTCCGACTTCTTTTCCATCCCGATCAGACAGGTGACACGAGTTTGGCCCCGCCTGGCGAGAAATGCGAAAAAGGCCCGTACATAAATGAAAAAATTTATGAAATAATTTCTGTTGTAAATCGGATGACCGAGGGGTTTTCAGGAGGACTTTTTCTCCCACCCTGAATTGATGTCCCTTGGCCCTTTGCTGTCCTTTTCTTTTTCGACCTGCTAATTCTAGATGAACTCTCGCGAGCTGCTGAATTTCTTCATTCGATTCTTGTTGCCGCGTTGGCAGTTTAACCATCTCAATTTCGCGCCTTGGTTTCCGACCAATGTGAAGTTCCTTTCCTCTGTTCGCACAAATCAAAAAACTTTTGTTTAACGGCAATACCGGTATTTTCGGATTTATTTCTAGAGGCTTCTTAAAGAATTCTTCCTCAATTGCGGAAACCTCGCTCCCGGTGTCAATCAATGCTAACGCCGTCTCTCCCATACAGTTGACTATGATTTGGGGGCATTCCCTCCGCGGGAGAGCTGCCCCTTCTTCCGCCATAAGGTCATCTAATGGATTCCCTTCTAAAATGACGGTAGCCACTATCTCCACTGTCTCTTTCACTTCGGGATCCGCGCCGGCGAGACTATTCGACTCGGACCCTTCTAGTTTTCCCGTTCCGTGCTTTGTACTCGGCTCCTAACCTGGGGGTCAGTAATCGTTTCCTCCCTCGCGCCTGGGGATTGTGAATCATTTACTTGCTCCCTTATGGTATCCCTCACGTTATTCGCTTCCGACCTGTTTGTCCCTCTCCATCGACTGTTTCTCTGCCATTCTCTTCGACTGGTGTTTGCCCCTCCTGACCATTGCATTGCGTTTACACACGGTGGCCTTTCCCTTGGCGGCGGCCTAGCATTCTGCCCCTCCTCTACGCTTTCGTCGTAATATTCTAACAGAATGACTAGTTTCTCCAAGTCCATCGGCTCCGCGCTTCTTAAAAGGTTTCGCACCCATGGAGGGAATTGGCGTGTGAGAAAGAATTTAAGTTCCTCATCACAAATCGGGGGCTCACAAGATCTAGCTGACGCAATCTTTTTCATCGCATGTTCACTCATTTTGCCGTCCCTCGCACGCGAATAGTACCCCGTCATTACTTTAGCTCGATATTCATACCGCGCATTCTCACCCCAATATCTCTGCAAAAACTTTTGTTTAAGTTCTTCGTACGTTCCAGGCACTGGAAATAAGGCATTTCTCCACAATCGAGCATTTCCCTCCATCATACTTAGAAAAAGATATGGCCATTTAACAAGTGGGATAGCGAGCAGTTTCAAATACTCCTCTGCTTCACTCACGAATATTTGGGGGTTTTGATCCGCTCTACCTCTAAATATTGGTTTAATTAGGCCGATATTGGGCGGAGCAACCGCGGTGGTTATAACCTGGCTGCTGCCTATATGCTCCGTGCGCCCCACCCTGTCACTTAGCCTGTTCAACCTTTGAGCTAAATTTTCTTCGCGTCGGGCCGCCTCTACCTTCTCTGCGATAAATTCATCGGATATTTGACTTATTTGAGCCTTTAAACCCGTCTCCCTCGTTATGGCTTCCTGTTCCTTTACCTCAATGGTTTGCGTCAAATTCTCGCGAATACTCTCTACTTCCCCTTTAATTTCTGTTTTCGCGTTTTCTATCTTACCGTTCATCATTTGCAACATTTCCCTGAACTGTCGATCTCTTCTTTCTTCCTTCGCCTCTTCCTCCCTTCGCCTCTTCTCCTTCTCCCTCTGTCTCTTTTCCTCCTTCGCTTCTTCCTCCCTTCGCCTCTCCTCCTTCTCAGAAAATAAGTATCTTTTGAAATCTGACATAAGATCGTTCGAATCCGGTGAGGCCGGTAAGGACTTGAAACTAGTAGTCGACCAAGCGGCCGATTCATCCCCGACTACTCCTACCTCACTCGCCTCACCGTCCCCACTATTGTCCGAAACCTCCGTCTCATCGATCCTCCGTCCCTCCATATACTTCGTTTCCTTCTTTCTATTACTCATTTTACTGCCAGTCCAAATTCCCAAATAATGCGAAATAAAACTTCCTTCCGTCTTAACCCTCAATCATGCGTTTCCCGTGACTAAATGCCACTCACACACGTGAAAAATTAACGACAATAAACAACAATCGGGTCCCGGATTCGGGCGCCAGATGTAATGGTTCAACGGCCCGCCCGGATGAAATTTTTTTTTGGGCCGAAAGAAACATGTACAAAAAATAAAAAAAAATCTTCGCGAATCCTTCGCGAAGGGGTTCCCGACCCTGTGCAATTCCCTTTCTTTTACGCGCTCCCTGGCTTTACCGCCGGGGCGAAACGTATGAAGGGTATGGAAGGAATGTGGTGGGGATCGGGGTGATAGGGAGCCTCGCCTCCCGACCCGCGGAAGAAGACGACGCACACACCTTTTCATTCATCAACACACACCACCATTGGCCTCACGGCGACGACCGCGTCCTGGAGCTCTCCGGTCGTCCGCGAACACTCTCCTCACCCTGTCTGGCCCGTGACGGCGCAAGCCTCGCCCGTTGCTCGGCTTCCTTGGGAATCTCCTCAACTCGTCCGCCCTGGCGAGTGGCACAACTTCGCCCGTGGCTCACTTTTTGGGGAATCTCCTCAACTCGTCCGCCCTGGCGAACGGGCACAACTTCGCCCGTGGCTCACTCTTGGGAATCCCCTGTCGGGCGTTGCTGCTGCCGGCTTTTATATCCCCGGGGATGACGATGGGGTGGGGGAGGGTTCTCGAGGTGGGTGGGGGTTGCACTGGGGTTATAGGCCACCGTGGCCACAGGCCCATATCACCTCACTTGATTTTGGTGACTCATTCACTCCCGCTTTCACTCAGTCTCACCCTCCTCCACGGGTCGAGTCTAGAGGGGGTGGGGTGAGGGTGTGAAGGGGGGGGGGAGGAATGCGGTCGGGCCAGGGAGCATTGTGTAATGGTCGTACCATTACAGTATACCCTTCGTGACCGCTCGAGGATGCGGAACATTTTCTCCAGGACTTCATTTTATGGCATCTTTCTTAGACTCTTGAGCTTGGCAATTATTCAATTTTCATTGAAAATTCATACAATTTTCGTGCTTTCTTCACAAATAAATCATTAAATTATAAAATTTATCGAAGTAACATAAATAATACGAAATACCATACCATAATATGAAATAATATACCAAGAAATAATTTCAAGGCTGATCAAAATGACTGGTGTCTAAGCTCTTCACCGAGCCTTTACTATACTAAATTCCTTTCAAAAAAACTCTTATTTTAAAATGATTCTTGTTTCACATCCAGAAAAGCAAGAAATCCTATCACTTACCTACATATATATTATGATGGAAATTGATGAATATATTAAATGAATTCTTTGATAAAATATAAATTTTATTGACTGTACTCCAAAATATCAACTTATGGGAGAGACTTTCATCATTATTGAAATAAAATGACAATCTTAAGATTAATCCTGCTCATGGAGAGAGGTGTCAGCCAATTGGTGGATGCAGCTCTCCACTCAATTCAACTATCTTATAGCCTCTTTAGATTAGCATACATATTTCGTCTCTTTTAGATCCACTACTTTCCCTGTATTTCTAGCTTAGGGCCTTCCTTTTTCATTCATAGGTTCATTCCCAAAGGTTCAGGTTTCTCTTGACATTTATTTGCAACAGATCAACGTGTTGGATGATATGGCTGATTATATTAACCCTCTTCTCCTTAATCCTTTTAGCCCTAATTGCCTGGAACTTATGTGTGCAAATTCAAGGGCTGTTTTGATGTAGTAAGTGCATGTATTGTGTTCAAAATTTATATAGAACCGAATGTTAATTCTCTGAAGAAAAGTTGTTTATGTATGCTCTATAATGTCACAGGCCATATAATAAATTCTATTCCTTTAATGGCTTTCTTGATGTTGGTATTGAAAATAAAGGGAACGGTGCAGAATCTTTTCATATTCCTTTCTTTATTCTTGCTTCCTTACGGCTCGCAACAGATGAAATCACAGTCACCTTATATTTTTGCAAAAACAACATCATATTAGCTGATATTTTCAGGATAGTACCTTTGAATAAACATATATGTAACATTTATTGTATGATTCCTAACAATTGTCATGCATGACCTTGAATATTGAGGCATAGTAAAACAATGACTGTATTGTCAGGAGAAAGACAATGAAATATGCCATGCGGGTTTAAATGTTGAAAAATGGAGTTTTTATGTTAACTTTTTTGGAAATGTTTATTTCATAATGCAAGATATCTGGGCTGAAATAAATTTGATGAATGTGAAAAGAATTTTTAGAATTCCAGTGAAATGTAATTTGGCAACCACTTTCACCTTGATGCTCCTCTTGTTCATTCCAGAGCACGAGGAAATTACTACTTGAGGACCCATTCCACTGCTCCATATTCTCTGTCACCAAAATCCGGATCATCGAATCATCTGTTATCGGCTCCAAAAAGGGTAGATGCTGGCAGAAAAACCAACGCCTGGGGAGTTGGATATGTGAGAGAAGAACAGTAACCAGCACTAATCTGAAAAGAGTTCAGTGGTTTTGTATGGTAGATGAGCTGTGTTGTGAATTACACTATGGGAAAGACATGTTTCAATGAAAAAGTGAATAGTGTCAAGTGCATGCATAAATTAGGAAAGACATCAAAGCTCATGTGTTCCCACATATGTCAGTGAATTTCCTAATGGTGACTAAAACAGTGTTTCGTGCAGCGAGTAGATTGGCATTCAAAACATCTTAATAACTGCTTAAATAACCTCACAGTAGCATCACCAACTTGTGCATAGATCATAAAAAACAAAACCATCATGACAATACCATGAATTTATTTTATTTCAATTGAATAACAATTCAAGTGCCATAATTCATTGAGTAGATATAATTTTAATTTTCATCCTGAGGATGTTTCGCCCTAGCTTACAAGCGAAAATGTTGATATTAAAAAGTATCAAACAACTTACGAGTAAATCCAAGGAGCGATGCAATGCTTTTTGCTTTACATGCTCTGGGAGTGTTCCAACTAGAAAAACATTTTTTTAATGAAAACTTTTCCTACCTCAGTTCTCTTCCAGCACAAAAATATATTTTTTTTAAATATGTGTATGATTTTATTCATCCCATTATGTGTTAATAAAAAAACCAATGCATGTAAAAAATCAATTTGCATGTGTAATTCATAATTTGTTCGTTGAGCATCCTTAATCTGGGAATCCGTAATCCGGGAACACCCATAATCTGGTAAGTTTTCCATGACCACCTGCCCAGTGCTTTATGGAAAATGACGAAACATTGCTTCATAACCTGCCGAGATATTATCCCTTTCCATTCTTAATGTTTATTTTCTCATTTAGAGAATCAGAAAATTTTAAACATTTTATCTGGTACTTCATGTACACTGGAATTATTTTGCAACTTGAACTAAACATACAAAATTGAAGACTCATTGTCAGAGACGGACTACGACTAGTTTACAGATCGGCCACTTATACGATGGCGCGCGCAAGTTTCATTGACTAAAGCTCTAAATACAGAGCTTTATCATTGACCACTAGACGTAATTTGATAAAATTATTTGTTATCTGCTATTGTCTCTCCCTAATCATGTCTAGTCTATACAGTTGTGGCAACAGCAGAGGAGTGAGGCATCAGTACTAAACTTTAACGATCGCAGAAAAAGTGCAATTCGTGAAAAAGCTTGACGCCGATGCATCGATAAAGCTTCTGTCTGAAACACACTGCGTGGAATCTTCGATAATATAACACATTAAGAAGCAGAAAGAGAAAATCCTCAAAATTTTACTGTTAAAGTGACAAGAAGAAATGAATCACATAGAGATGAAAGAAGATTTAAGTGCTTATTTACATGGCGTGGTTTCAATTGCGTCAGAGTGAATGGCTTAGTTATTATTTCTGACCAAATGCTAATGGAGCAGGCTAAACTATTTCAGGAGCAAATATAATCTAAAAGACGATGTGGGAAATTTCGCGTGCATGGAATACTAATTCACAGTCAGTTCTAAAACACGCGAGGGACTTAAGGGTAATGCTGGGTTTATAATAAAGGGTAATAAAGGGCAGCTTAATACCAATGCTGGGTTTCTCTCCAAACTTCCTCCTTTTCCAATTAAATTTCTGCTGTCTTTCCTACCTATCCAAAATGGTGCAAATTATTTATGCTGTCATGTTCCTCATCGACTAATATAGCCCTTTGCTCTCTCATTTTATGTTTCATGGTCTAGAACAGGGGACGGCAACCCGGCAATAAATGACCATCGAAAGCGTAGTGAGGGCTAAGAAACGACTTAAGTAACTAAAAGGACAAAATATGTCAGCTGGTTAAGGAGTGTATAAATTAAAGTAGTACCTGAAGATGACGCCTATGCATCATGTTGAAACTATGTGTATGTTCAAACTAGTTGTACCGAATAAATTTAAGTGAAAATAAACATATTTGTTGGATTCTTTCTTTGACCATGAATTTCCATATTGTTATGCCGCAAAGTATTGAGTGCAGATTCACAAATTTTTAAAAGTGCTTATTATAATATCATTCATTGCTTGCATTTGTGTTTTATCTCATCTGTGGACTCTGTAGTCCTAACATGAGCAAAACTAAAGGGAAAACAATTGATGATATAGTATGGAGCAATTTAAACTCAATGCATATGCAAAACATTAATGTACATACCACATTACTCTTTAGTTACCTATTCAAGGTAAAAAAAAACATTGTATTGCGTAGATTTCTTCCTGGTATTTTTTCTTATTTCATATTTCTGAGCGCTCAGCTGAGAAGTGTCGCCAATAGCTCACTTGACATGACGGGATAAAACAAATGTTAAAGTTTATGACCTCATAATACATATCATGGATTGTTTATGAAATTGACTTATAGGTAATGAATGCAGTGTAGAGTACTGTTTAGAACTGCAGTGTAGAGTATGTAACAGAAACTGATGGTACATTTGCCAAAAAAATGGAAAATAAAGATTTTTTTAATGTCATCACTTGTTATTATTTCTAGTTTGCTTTGAAACCTATTCATTAGTCTTCACTTAAATGTGCTCCCGGTTTTAACTGTCCATATTATCATGAATTTGCCGAAATAATCGTCATATATCACTGCCGTAACACCTTGACCACTATCAACGGAGTGAGAGGCATAGAAGTTCACAAAATGCAGTACCAGAAAAAATAAAAGTTAAAATAAGGATATTTTCTATTTTTCCCCATATTAAATGAAATATATTGTCAAATTAATCCCATTCAAGAAGAAAACCACAAATATAGCCATTAAAAAAGATCAATATTAGCAAAAGAACGGCATTTCTACGATATCCCATTTCGGAGATACCGCCTGTCCCGACTGGAGACGCAGCGCCACTGTGCAGCCAATGGGAAAGAGGTCTCGGTGGCAGAATTCGGCCCTAATTTCCCCGCGAAACCTTAACCCTTCGGGCCCTTTTTAACCCTTCATCGCAAAACATGAATACCCTCGATTTTTTCGAGAACGAAATTTTGGGATTTGAGCTCGGAAATGGCCGTTACAAGGTCAAAAGTGGGTAGGGTGTGGGGAATTCGCAGAGCCGCAGGGTGGTTCAAGGTGACTTTGGGGGACTACAAGGACGAAGGAGAGAGTCAAGTGGGCCTTTCTCCGACAGTTTCAATACGACCGAGGATAAAAACAAGCGAATAATCACAATGCTTTAATAAAATACTTTCTCCACGGAATAACTCGGCAACGGAGGAACGTAGGAGCGAGGTGAAGACATCTTCTTGAAGGGATTAATAGCGCGAATTTTTTTGGCTGGCTTGAGGACTGATTCCCACTACTGCTGAGGAGTAATAAATGTTATTCTTGCAATAAGTACGCATTGACATCTATCCTCGCTTCGAGCGGAGCAGGTCGCGCGGCCGGGCGAAAGCGAAAGTTTCTCCCAGCCACGGCCTCCACTGCGGCATGCCGTGAATAAAATCAGGGATTCCTTCATTCCAAGATAACAAGAAATAATTGCAGTAAAAACGTTCGCATAAAGTACACCGATAACATGTCATAAGACCATGTCGCTGGGTGGACACTGTTGAATATATTTTTGTGCCCACTGGAAATGTAGTCTCCTGCACTGTTAATACACGCCTATGTATTATAAATATGTAATAAGTAATGAATTTGAGGGCCATGCCATGAAAACGCAGGATTTGATAATTTTCTGCCACCGAAATTCGATCTTATTGAGAGGATAACTACTCTACCTTTGTAGAACAGTTTTTTTTAAGCACAACGGTAGAAAAATCGCACTTCACCGATTCGATATGCGAAAGGGAGTCACTCCATTTTTAAACAAACAGCCTAATTGTTAGTTATTACACCACTTGTTTTCGTTTTCCGTTGTGTTGCATTGTTAGCAGTCGACATCGTTGTCTCTTCAAGGTCAAGAGGAAATACGGCTAACTCCAGCGGCACAGAATTTGGAAATCATTGAATTATTGCGAAATAATATATAAATTCCATGTAATGATACTATGCTCATAATGTCCATCGCCTTCGTCTTTTAATTGAATCACTGCGATTAAAATTAACGAATTTAGACTCCCTAGAATCTTACAGTACCTCTTCGAACCGAACGTGATACGATACTGGACTTTGCCCACGAAGGTAGTGTAATAAAGAATTCCACATTTTAAACCCCAAAAGTATATCATCAAATGTATTTTAAGGGAAGTTGTAATTTATTGTAGTTGTAGCTTATTAATAAATTTCTTGTATATACGGGGAGGATTTGGAATTACTAGAAATCCTTCGGGAATATCTATCTTAATATTGGTCGTAGAAATGTGCTTAAAAGCCATCGTATTATGTGTGTTGAGATTATTATTATGATGACAAAAGTATTTATTGTATCCATGTGGTATAAAAAGTACTTAATTTTTCCAGGCCGGGGTCGCGTCAGCCGTTATGTCCTTGATGTCACTGATGGGTAGTGAGGGACGAGGAAGTAAATTATGGAGTGAACCTATCTTCTATTCATATTGCACTAACGATAGGGAGGAACTTTTCCAGCTTTCTTTAGTTTTATGTCGCACAAAATTATGCGCTTCATCAGAATAGTCGTTGAAAACATTTGACGGAGGATAAAGTGTGATAATTAGTACTGACCCTGATTACATTTACTTCGTCACGCTCATGTTCCTTTTATCATGGGGGCTACCCCACAACAAGCATGCATTATTCTATCACGGACAAACATCCTATAGCTTCGAGCGGAGCAGGTCGCGCGGCCGGACAAAAAAGAAAGTTGCACGGTGCCGCGGCCTCTACTGCGACCTGCCCTGCATTAAATCAGGGATTCCTTCATTCCAAGATATCAAGGAATAATAACAGTAAAAACGTTCACATGAAAGTGCACCGATAATATGTAATAGGATAATGTCGCTGGGTGCACACTGTTGAGTATATTTTTGTGCCTACTAGAAATGTAGTCTCTTGCACTGTCTACACACACCTATGTAACAAGTCATGAATTTGAAGACCGTGCCACGAAAACGCACGATTTGATAATTTTTCTGCGACCGAAGTTCGATCTCATTGAGAGGATAATTATACGCCGTAATAAAGTAAGATATTAAGAAAGATATTCCCGAAGGATTTTTAGTCATTCCAAATCCTCCCCGTATATACATGAAATTTATTAATAAGCTACAGATTACAACTGCCCTTAAAATACATTTGATGATATACTTTTGGGCTTAAAAATGTGGAATTCTTTATTACACGCAATGACTCCTTTTGAAGTAAACAGCCTAATTGTAAGTTATTACACTACTTATTTTCGTTTTCTCTTGCACTGCATTGTTAGCAGTCGACATCGTTGTCTCTTCAAGGTCAAGCGGAAATACGTCTAACCCCGGCGGTGCAGAATTTAAAAATCCTTGAATCAATGCGAAATAACATATCAATCCCTCGAAATGATACTATGCTCACGATGCACATCGCTGCCGTCTTTGAATTGATTCTCTGCGATCAAAATTAACGAATTTAGGCCTCCTAGGAACGTTACAGCACTGCTTCGATCCGAGCGGGATATTATACTGTACTCTGCCACGTAGGTAATGCAATAAAGAGATTCCATATTACAAAGCACAAAATTATATCATGAAATGTATTTTAAGGGAAGTTGTAATCTATAGATAATTAATAAATTTGAGGTAAATACGGGGAGGATTTGGAATGACTAGAAATCCTTCCCGAATAACTTTCTTAATATTAGTCGTACAAATGTGCTTCAAAAACCATCGTATTGAGTATGTTGAGATTAGGATTATGATGACATAAATATTTAATGCATCGATGTGGAATGTGAGGACTGAAATTTTCCACGCCCGGGGACGCGTCAGCCGTTGTGTCCTTGAAGTCACTGTGGGGAAGTGAGGGACGAGGAAGTGAGTTATAGAGTGAACCGATCGACTGTTCATACTGCACTAACGATTGGGAGGAAGGTGTCAGGTTTTCCATTGTGTATTTAGGCGCTTGAAATAAAACACAATATTAAATAGCTGTAAACAACACATACATTGACCGCTTAAGCTTGAAATTAGGATTTGTGAATAAAGGTTCCGCAGTAAGTAAATTCATCTACATATACGCAAAACCCTGCAAGCTACCGCGAGGGTTTATGGTAGACGGTGAAGATCAACAAACATGACTATTAACATGAAAGTGATATATTTAGTGTGTAACGATAATTTTTACCTTTTTACGGGGGGTACTCCACACCTAGCATGCATTAATGACTAGTTAGCAAGCTTATTGTTAGATTTTACAAGAGACTGGACCATAATAACAAAATTAGAGAAATTAACTGCCGAACTGACAGATTGAAAATGTCTTTTCTGGTACAATCAGGGATAGCGGTAAATTAGTCCTATACGAATGTATCAATGTATAGCATATGTAGCTGCATGGTGGTATAAGGACTTGAAGGTAACCCAACCAACAGCATGTTTTTGCATGCTTACTTTGCTATACTAATCCTTTTTATGCATGATATAAGGTGCAAGTTTGGTGAGAATTCACCCCCTGACACACATCTTTAAGGTGGCTTGTATGGTATTATGTAGATGCAGATGTAATTGCTAATTTTGTGTAGGTACCGGTGAAATGATTTGAATCGGTTTAATGTCAGGCTGGGCCACCCCGCGCCGTAGCATTTGCAGTGCAATCCATTTCTGCGAATAATATTATAAATATTTTACTTACTATGATTCTATGCTCGCATCGACAATCGCTCTCGTCTTTGAATTAAATTCCTTCGTTCAACATTTATAATTATAGCATTTTACCCGAATCCTTCAGCAGTGTTTTCATTTGGCCGGAATAAAGCGTTGGGATCTCTGAGGTGAAACGAGATATATGGTAACGCAATGCCAAATTATAACAGCACAGAATTAGTAATGAAACAAATTGAAATGTTGTGATTACAGTATATATTTATTGAATAAAACAAGATGTCTTTCGGGGGTATTTCAAATATCCTTTACGAGTCTTTGACAATAACTCGTTTAATATTAGTCGCAGTAATTCGCTTCAGAAACGCGAGTCATAACCATATTGAGTTTAGTTGAATGACGGCATGAGTTGTTATCGTACCAGCGTCGTTACATGTTATTTAAATTTCTTTCTGGCACACTGATTCCTACGAGTTCTTTAGTCGACCATAATGAAGTAAGAGGCGGGGAAGTGATCGAGGTGGGGAATCATAGGTTACGCTTCGCTCTGGTGGTGAAGCAGGAGAAATTTATAGTTGAGTTATACGGTACGCTATCGACAGATTGAGGTCCAGCCGTCCATTACGAGTCCGTAAAATTTAGCGTTGCGTGTGTACGTTAGTGTAGCGTTAGACTGTGTGGTCAATAATATTAGGGCTGTCAAATTTACATTTAAAATACCTGGTGTGTAGACACCTCACGAAAAATGAGACAAGACAGCCATACAAGAAGATTAAGGATAGAGATATATCTTCTGGAGTAACTTTCTTGATATTTGTCGTAGAAACTCGCTTAAAACATGATCGTTATGAGCAAACTGCGACTAGTTGGCTGAAGACCCTTGCTTTCAAAAGATCACTCCGGGAAAGTGAAGGGCGAGGAAGTGACCACTACTAGTAGAGAGGGAGGTTTCATATGTTACTAATGTGCATGTTTGGTGATCTTCACCCCCTGCCACAGTTCACCGGTACCTACTCAAAATTAACCGTTAGCAGCGCGAAACATGCGAATGCAAAGTAGTTACTGTATTATCTAACAATAAGGATGTAACTAGAAATTAATGCATGCTAGTTGTGGAGTACCCCCCCCCCTAAAAAGGTGGAAAATTATAAATAATAGCTTGCAGAATATTGCGTAGAATTAAATGAATATAATTACTCAGGGACTTTTATTCACAATGCTTAATCTCAAGCTTACCCTTCGTCAATTTATGACTTATTTTCAACTATTTTGATATTGTGTTCTATTCCAGGCGTCTAAATACGTAACGGAAAGCCTGACAGCTGCCTTCCTATCGTTATTGAAATATGATTAGTCGATCGATTCCCTCCATATTTCACCTTCTCGTCCCTCACTTCCTATCAGTAACTTCAAGGACACAACGGCTGACGCGTCCCCGGGCGTGGAAAAATTCCATACTCACCTTCCACACCGATACATTAAATAGTTATGTCATCATAGTGCCAATCTCAACATGCTTAATACGATGGTTTTTGAAGCACATTTCTACGACCAATGTTAAGAAAGTCATTCGCGAAGGATTTCTAGTCATTCCAAATCCACCCCGTATTTACATAAAATTTATTAATAAGCCACAGAATACAACTTCCCTTAAAATACATTTGTGCATTTCAAATGTGGATTCTCTGTATTCCATTACCTACGTGAGCAGAGTCTAGTTTCATATCCCGGTCAGATCGAAGAGGTACAAATTTCCTATCGATCGAAGAGGCATAAATTTCCTATGAGGCCTAAATTCGTTAATTTTCATCGCAGAGATTCAATTCAAAGACGAAGGGGATGGGCATCATGAGCATAGTATTCTTGCGCGGGATTTACATGTTATTTCGCAACGATTCAATGATTTTCAAATTCATTGGCGCTGGAGTTGGCCGTATATCCGCTTGACCTTGAAGAGACAACGATGTCGACTACTAAATATGTAGTGCAAGCGAAAACGAAAATAAGGACTGTAACACCTAACAACCGGCTGTTTACTTGAAAATGGTCATTCACTTTCGCATATCCTTTCGGTGGACTGCGATTTTTCTGGCGTTGTGTTTTAAGTACTGCTCTCCAAAGGGGGTGTAGTTACCCTCTAAATGAGATCAAACACCGATGGCAAACAGTTTATCCAATCGTGCGTTTTCGTGGCACGGTCCTCAAATTCATTACTTATTACATATTTATACATAGGTGTGTATTAACAGTGCTAGAGTCTACATTTCCAGTGGGCACAAAAATACATTCAACAGTGTCCACCCAGCGACATTATCCTATGACATGTTATCGTTGTACTTCATGTGAACGTTATTACTGCAATTATTTCTAGTTACCTTGGAATGAAGGAATCCCTGATTTCATTCAGGGCAGGCCGCAGTGAAGGCTGTGGCTGGGAGCAACTTTCTCTTTCGCCCGGCCGCGCGACCTGCTCCGCTCGAAGCTAGGATAGATGTTCATGCGTACTTATTTCAAGAATAACATTTATTACTCCTCAGCAGTAGTTGGAATCAGTCCTCAATGCCTGCCAAAAAATTCGCGCTATTTTTCCCTTCAAGAAGATGTCTTCACCTCGCTCCTACGTTCTTCGGTTGCCGAGTTATTCCGTGGAGAAAGTATTTTATTAAAGCATTGTGTTTATTCGCTTGTTTTTATCCTCGGTCGTATTGCGACCGTCGGAGAACGGAGTCGGAGGCCCACTTGACTCTCTCCGGCGTCCTTGTCGTCCCCCAAAGTCACCTTGAACGACCCTGCGGCTCCGCGAATTCCCCACACCCTACCCACTTTTGACCTTGAAACGGACATTTCCGAGCTCAAATCCCAATATTTCGTTCTCGAAAAAATCGAGGGTATTCATGTTTTGAGATGAAGGGTTAAAAAGGGCCCGAAGGGTTAAGGTTTCGCGGGGAAATTAGGGCCGAATTCTGCCACCGAGACCTCTCTCCCATTGGCTGCTCAGTGGCGCTGCGTCTCCAGTCGGGACAGGCGGTATCTCCGAAATGGGATATCGTAGAAATGTCGTTCTTTCGTTATTATTGGTCTTTTTTAATGGCTATATTTGTGGTTTTCTCCTTGGATGGGATTAATTTGACAATTTTTTTCATTTAATATGGTGAAAAATAGAAAATATCCTTATTTTAACTGTTATTTTCCGGGTACTGCATTTTGTAAACTTCTGTCTCTCATGCCGTAGATAGTGGTCAAGGTGGTACTGCAGTGATAAATGACGATTAATTCGTCAAATTCATGATAATATGGATAGTTAGAGCCGGGAGCACATTTAAGTAAAGATCAATGAATAGGTTTCAAACCGAACTAGAAATAATAACAAATGGCTTTTCAATAATTGTTTATTTTCAAGTCATTATGCAAATAGGCCAACTGTATATGTTTCGGGTACAATCCTCTGCACCTATAAGTCAATTTTACAAGTTATACCATGATATACATTATGAGGGCATACACTATAACATTTGCTTTATCCTTCTATTGAAATATTGGCGATACATCTCAGCTGGGCCCCCAATGATTGCAAGCAAGAATAACCAGGAAGAAAACTAAACAGTCAGGGATTAATTAATTTTGTTTATTTTTCCCACTTCCTGTAGCATTTATAGCTGCATGGACTTGCTTAGCATGCCACAATCCCCTGATTTACAAGCCTCCACATTTATTATATCCAGGTCCTACTACGAGTCTCGGAGCTTTAGAGCAAACCAAAGGCAGCGTGTAATGCTGAACTATGGTCGCCTGTTTACACCACTACTGCTTGCTGCAGCACTCTGCCAGGTGTTGGAATCTTGGGGCCGGTGAACCTTGGTTCATGATCAGGCATTGCACGATACTACAGATTAAAAAAAAGTTGTATGAATACAAGGTCGTTAGATTTATTAAAAACAAAAAAGTATCAAAGTACAAGTTAAAACAAATTTTAAATCATTCATCTAAAAAACAAATGTCATTATTAGACAAAATGAGTCTTAAAATGTGAGTCATCGATTTAAATGATTCTTGGCTTCTAAACTCAAATTAGGTATCTATTTAAAAAAGTGGACCTGCAAATATTTTCATAGTCCTAGATATGTTATTCATGTATTAGCTATCTGAAAAAATATAATTGGTTACTGTACATAAAATTATTATTAGGCATTCGATCTCAACATAGTTTTTAACTTAGGAGTGAGATGCATATAATCACCTGTATACAAATGAGCTCAGTAAGAGAGTTAAAGGGGTCTAATACTCGGAACCAAAATTGCAATTTTGTACAAGAAATCATTAGATGGAAATGAAAAATGAATTTTAGTGTAAAAGTTAATCTTCTAACCAGAGTCATTCATTCATATATCAAAAATTAAAATAAACAAAAGTGACACCCACTGAACAAGCTGTTTTGAAACCTACTACTACAGCCACCTCACATCCTTGACTGCTTTTAGGGAAAGGGAATGGAGTGGAGGGGGGGTGTCAGAAAGATATCATGCTAGCCAAAAAAAATTATGAATGGTAATGAATTGGCCATTATGGGAGAGAAAGAAGGTAAGGAATCCTTATGGGAGGTATGGACAGAAGGAAAAACTTGGAGATAGTGTAAGTGGATAGGAAAAGTAATTATGATCAAAGGAATACTGACAACTGATAAATTTGGGGGATACGGGACTGAGTTCCAGTAATGGTGAATGATTTTTTTTCTGTGGAAATTCTATTACTGTACATATCATTATTAATTAGTTTCAAAATTACAAGTGAAGCAATTACTATACTGTATACTATCTATAATTTTATCTCCAGGAGGTCTCAAAACTGTAATCGACAAACTATAATTTTTCCAGAGAGAGAGAGGAATATAGAGACTATGAAACTAGAAAGTGCTTGTCAGGATTGTAATTTACCACAGCAATTGAATGGATAATTGGCACTCATTTCACCAGTAAAGAGATAATAAAATTTTCAAGGAAGAGAAATCTATCAATGCAGCATACTTGAGCTTATGCTTAGGTGATAATAATTAAGGTATGGTAATGATAATTATTCACCTCAAAAAGATGCAATCTTCTGGGAGAAATTATTTAATGAAATTATGCTGACTTTGGAATTACCCAATAACCATTCATTAAACATGGTAAAACCCACTTCTTGTGTTTAACCCAAAGCAGGGTCTGGCTGACCAGGATAGAGAGAACCAATTACTAAGACCAAAGATGAGTGGCATTCACACATTATGGTAGGCACACATCCTTTTCCTCTGCCACCAGCAGCTTTCCAAAAAACATCCTGGTAATCAGAAAATAGCCCCGCTTGGTTGTGGATGGCTGAAAATGTTTGAAGGCCTTACCCAGGATTGAAATCTGGGACCATGCTGTCATACCACACTGAAGACCCACTTGAACCTAAAAAGGTAAGATATGGTATATGATAAGTTTGATCATCAAAATGTAATGATGTAAATAAACTGAAAAAAATTGATTGAAGTCATTTTATTTTATTATCAGATTATTCATTACTTTAGTTACTTCTAACACACTGTAAATCCCTGACAAATCATTGTCTGCCATTGAAGCAAATATTTAAAATCCATAAATATTAGCATGAATACGTGGCAATAATTTAAACTTTGAAGGATGCCTCTATTCCATGTAAGGCCGTAGTGAATGGGGGGTAGGGGTTCAAAACCCCCTGAAATTTGGAGACAAATATAGAGTAGTACGTATATTTCATATTTTGACCAATTAATGGATGGGGACTGCCTCAAGCTCCGAATCATTGAACACGCTCCCAAAAAAAGCCAGAAATATTTTTGGGGGGTACAGTCATAATTGAACCCCCCTGAAAAAATTTTCTGGCCCTGGCATTGATTAAAGATGGGTAAATTACCGTAATTTTCCAGTAATTTTAAGTTTTGAGCTGCAAATCCTTATCAGAGGACTCCAAACGAAATCAAATAGCATTGAGATATAAATGCCTATATCAAACATATCATGACGTTTATCTATTAAAACTCATTAAAAAAATTAAAACGAAGTTGGCAGCGACACGCAATTTGCCTCTCTTTTGTCACACTATGAGAAATTTACGTTCCAAAGACATACCTCTGCGCAATATGCATTTGTTATTTTACTCTGAATTAATTGGAATTAATCATGGACACAGTGTAAACAAAATCGTTTTAGCTTCTTAATTTATAATATTACCCATCCCAATGGTTTCTTCGTGAGGAAGAAATTTTCTGAAAATTACCGTTTATTACGGTAATTTTCAGGGGTGTTGGTAATTTACAAAAAATACCACGGTAATTTACGAAAATTACCACGGTAATTTACCAAGTTGCCCATCTCTAGCCTTGATTCTTTGCACCCTAACTTTCAATGTTGAGGATATACATACAGTGACAAGATATGACACAAAAGGGAAGAAATGGTGATCAATGGTAACTGAGAGAAAAATGTAATTTAGGAGTAGCTATTGGCCTTTATGTGAGACAATAAGACATGGTTCATCTCAAGAAATGCCACAAGTTGGCAAATGACTGTGTAATTGCTGAAAACCAGTTACGAGAAATGAGAATGTCAACATTATTAACATACCTCAAAATCAATGGCATTTACCTTTGACCATCTTGAAACACTCACAAAATAACAATAAAAGGTCTTTATTGGGGGCGAGATTGAGACAAAACTGTCCCTTCTGCCATTAAACCCCTCGTCAAAATAAATACGTGCATTAAAAATATGATTTTTATGACTCAAAACAACCATATTAATCCAAGGTTGAAAGAATAAATAATTAAAAAATTAAAGGATATATGTATTTCAATTAATTAAAGAATGATAAATGAACTAAAATAAATATATTCACAAAATGTGAATATTAAACAACAAATTAAGGTTTGTGAAAGAATTTACAATTTTGGGAAAAATGTGAGGATTATTACACTTACATCCTTTATGAAAAAACCTAATGCAGGAAAACACCCATGCAAGAAGGAGGGTATGAAAAACCTGCAAAATTGTATATGGTTCCGTTAAAAGATCATCGTCATTTATACTGTTAATATTACGTTAACAGATGTACTTCTGTTTAAATTTAGGATACTGATAGAGTAAACCAGGTATATCAAAACATGGGAAGATTTACCGGGAGCAGGGATCTGCCCATGGGTGATAATTTCATCTTGTCTTGCTGTTACAGCTAAATCAATCCATGCTGAAGTTGCTACCGTTGTATGAGCTGAGGATACTGGGAGAATGTTTAGATTGTTAAAGGAGAATTTTGTTGGAAAGCATTTACACCATATGCATCTTTATTAAAGTTAGCATTAAAATCTCCTGTGAAAATTCATGTGCTCATATTCAGTGGAATAATCCATCATTAATGAATCCAAGTCTGATAGATGACACAGTTTTGGGGTACTGTAAACAATGCCGATGAGAATTTTGATGGAATTGATTTTGACTTCCAGAAGTAAGTATTTTGGTCTTTTCACATGCTCGGAATTGCTCTTGGTTATTATTTTACATTTCAAATCATTTCTCACATACATGCCAACTCCACCTCCACCTTTCCCTGTTCTATCATTGCAAAAGAGGGAATAACATGGTATTTCAACTTATGCTGAAGGAAAAGAGGATTTCAGCTATGTCTCAGCCAAGGTCTGATATCCATACTGTCACCGGGTAGCAACAAACTTCATTCGTTCAAGAGAGCAGGTAAGCTTTGAATGTTGAGGTGGATCATTTTCAGGGAACGAGGAAAAGGCTTTAGCTTATCCTTTAGCATCTGTTCTGTAGTCTAAGATAAGGGAAGGTAGGATCCCTGCTGGTTGGTATTTGAGCATTTGTTTGTGCAAAGAGGTGGGATGAACTTGGGGGCCTCCAGATTTATTGTGGATGCCATAGGGGTGGGAAGTAAAGGATGTAGAAATGCAGGGGCTGAAGGGTTCAAAGGTGAGTCATGAAGCTGAGATCGAAGTTGAGGTCGATGCGTGTAGCGGGGGGTCACTTTCAGTGCTGTGGAAGAAAGACTGAGGCGTTGAGTGGGAGACTTGGTTTGCAAATTGAGAGAAGAACTTTTAGATAATGCACTATGAGAATATTGGCAGGTGGAGAAAATTGGTGTGGGCAAGGGCGAGTGTGCTGGTATGTTGTTATAGTGGAAATTCAAGTGTGGTATCAGAGAAGCTAGAACGTCAAAATTATATCAATGAGAGCCTTATGTAGATTACAGGAAGATAATTGGAGAATATTGACTATGAGAATATTGGCAGGTGGAGAAAATTGGTGTGGGCAAGGGCGAATGTGCTGGTATGTTGTTATTGTGGAAATTCAAGTGTGGTATCAGAGAAGCTAGAATGCCAAAATTATATCAATGAGAGCCTTATATAGATTACGGGAAGCTAATTGGGCACTGCTAAAAATATGTATAGACATTTCAAGCAAACATCAACAACAGTGGTATGCTAAGTATAGAGAAGAGTAGCAACGAAATAGCACAAGAGGAAAATAAACGTATGATCAATGGAAAGTCACAATAGAGTCAGACAGTTTACAATCAAGCCAGATGGATGGATCCTGCACTTCCTATACATAAGGAAATAGAGAGGAAAGAGGAACAATAGGGGCTCTAAACACTCAAGGATCACTTAATAAAACTATGGGAAAAGAAATCTCGGCGGAACTTAGGGAACACTTGATCACAATTAGGGAGCACTAATCCGGATCAACACCAAGGGAGAAATTTTAGCTCTAGGGGAATCACTTGACACGATGTGGGAAAACAAAACACTTCACTGGGTAAATATTCAACAGAGCTGGTGTGGCTGGGAACAAGGGTGATCGGGTAGTCGTAGATTATCATGAACAGAGAAGACTGTGAACTGGATGAGTGTGAACTGGGATGACTGGAAGTAAAGATGCACCCAAACAGGGAAGACTGGAAGAGAGAAAAGCTTCAACTGGGATATCCGGGAAGATAGGTTAACAAGAACCGGGAAGATAGCTTAACAAGGACCGGGAAGATAGCTTAACAAGAACTGGGAAGAAAGCAAGTACACCAACGGGATGGCCGGGAAGATATATGAACACAAACGGGAATGACCGCAGAATTGACGAGTAGATGAGGAAGCAAACACAAAACAGCACGGATGCAGAGAGTGTCTCTCTTGCTCCTGCATCAGTCACATGGAGGCTGCATCAAGTATGAAGTCCATCTCTGACTTTTTGAGGAGTCTAAACCCCCCTCAGGCACTCTTAATCTCTTAAATTTGTAATAAAAGCCTATGTGCCATTATTTTGGAGTAGAACAGTCATTCCATCCTGCGTCCAAACATTTCTTTGGCCCACCATACCTTTAGCAGCATGGAGAACTCTTTTCCTGGTGGCATTAAGGGACTCTGTTACCAGAAAACCACTTCCTTTTAACTGTCTCTTGGCCCTCCCTACTTCACTCTCTCTTGATACGAGAGGAACTTCACGAGTATTGGCCTATGAGAAAAGCCACTTGATTCTTTATGGGGCCCAATCCTGTGGGCCCACCCTAGAAGAATTGCATTGATGCTAACCTTAAGCTTAGCAGTGATAAAATCAGCTGCTGCCTTCAGGCAGTCCTCTCGCTCAACCGCTGGTATACCGTGAATCAAACGGCAATTTTGTCTCGAGTATTGATCCAGAGTATTAAAGTGGTCTTCAAATCCTCTGACTTCTTCTGCAGTAGGTCTATCAGCTGCTGCAAACATTGAACATCACTTTCGGCCACCTACTTGAAGGAGAGAAACTTCTCCTCCAGTGCTAAGAGGCTTACTTTCTTCCTGGGCGAGTCTACATTCTTGGCCTGCTCAAGTTCTTCCTTAAACTAGGACATCATCGTCAGGACACCATCAACCATAGTATGCACATCATTCAGATTGTTGGATTCCTTCTTTCGGTTGGTCTTGGGCAGTATGGTGGCAGGTAGCGAGGGGGGTGGCTGAACATAAAAGTGAAATGGAGCGAACGCAAGACACATCAGCCTCGTACAAGCATTAGGAGTAGACTGAGAGATTTCTTCCAGTGAAAAGGACAATACACACATTTATTAAATGGGCACGTGCTTCATACAACAATAAGTTAGTAAAGAGTTAACCTGGATATTGTTAGCGAAATGAGCTGGACTAAAGGGAGAGAGGAGGATAAGAGATTAGAGGATATTGATCTAAACCCATCCATAGTGTAGTGGATAGTGTAAGTGGATGGGAAAAATAATTATGATCAAAGGAATACTGACAATTGATAAATTTGGGGGATATGCTGTTGTATTCCCATATTGGTGAGATTTTTTTCGGTGAGGAAATTCTGTTACTGTACATATCATTGGTAACAAGTTTCTAAATCTATTACTATGCTGTAAACTATCTATAATTTTATCTCCAGATTGTCTCAAAACTGCAATTAACATACTAATGATTCCAATGAAAGAGAACACATTGACAATGAACTTAAAAAGCGTTTACAGTAATTGAATGGAAGTAAGGTACTCATTTAATCCAACGAAACCTTGATATATAACATAATTATCAAGGAAGAGGTATCTATGAATGCAGCATACTTGTACTTATGCTTAGGTAATAATAATTAAGGTATGGTGGGGATAACTATTCACCTCAAAAGATATAATCTTCTCAAAGGATCATTTAACAAAGTTATTTTGACTTTGGAGTCACCTAATAACCATTCAACATATCATTTTTTTCATTATTCATATAGAAGACCTTTAAAAATTAATTTTGTAATGACTGTACCACCCAACAATGGTTTTCCCAGAAAATTAGCCATTTATTTTTAGTATGTTCTGATGCATTCTAATTTCAGGAATAAGCTTCACAGACAACAAGTCAAGGAACAGTACATACTTTCAGCTAAGGAAAGAAGTTCCTTAGCTGAAAGTATGTACTGTTCCTTGACTCTGAGAAGAAAGGACATCACCTAAGACATCTCACAGAAGAAGTCCCAGTGGCACTCTGATTCCGGCCTCATTGATGCTGAAGAAACTTCCACACTCCTTAATCATTGGTCATGAATGGCACCACAACAGGTCTAAAATTAGATTAAATAGAAATTAGAGTGAGAATTGTCATAATTATGGCAAAAGAGAGGAGTGAGGCTCCATAGAATATTTTTAATTGTATTACTCCTGCAACAGACAGATAAGTGCTTGTTGCTTAAGATACATAGGTCTTGATTTTCGTATTAAATTTCATCCCTGTTATATTTATTTTCTAAGAGGCTTTCTTTTAAAATAACCATTGATATCACATGACATACATTTGATCCATGGCATCAATTTCCTTTTAATGTTACTCGAAAGTGATAAATTCCTTAACACAAGTACAACCTCTCTGTATCCATGCGAGTATTATATGTATCTTTTTTTAGAGGATGGATCCTGACTTAAGGCATTAGAAATAATAAATAGTCCTGCAGTCAAATAACTTTGAATTATACCTGCATAACAGACTTTCGCACCTTTAAAAGCACCATATCATTATATATATAAAGATATGGTGCTTTTAAAGGTGCTAAAGTCTGTTAGACGAGTTTTTTTTAAAAACATTAATGTTCAAACAAGAAAATAGCACAATAGCAAATATTCCACAGAGAAAAAATCATTCGCCTTGACCGGGACTCGAACCGGGACAGTTTTCATGGCTAGTTCGTGGACCTTTGAATTTCATTAAGAAAATTGCAATTCGGATTTGAATTTTATTCCTGTATGTCCAATGTACACTGCTTCATATTGTATTTTATAAACCCTACTATTTTCAATTTAGACACTTGGCCTTTTGTGTGCGAGATGAGGTTTCTTAGGTAATATTAGATGTAAGGTCAATTTTCTGCAAGCTTAGTATGATGTCTCACCCATTAAATATCCATTGCCATTTGGCTGTATTATCCTGAGTGGGTTAAGAACAGTAATTTTGGTTGATAGCCAACTTTGCTATTTTATTGTGATGCAGTACTTCAATATATTGGATTGGTAGCCAACATTAACAGCTATTTCATTAATTGTATGCAGATTTTTATCAAAGTTTTATTCCAACTTTGGGATGTTCACCAGATGATGAATCATTATTTGATAATCATCAAATTTTTTCATAAAACAATGCCTGGAATTGAAATAGATAACATTGTCAGTGAAAGTCTATTCTGAACATGGAAAATGCGAGTCTCTTATTAATGTTGGCTGTTGAAATGTATTAATCCAGTAAGTCCAGGGAACCATTCATTTTCTGGATGTCATAAAACAGTTAAAGATTTTGACAGGTGTACCTTATGGTTACCACACTGTCAAAGAATTTGTGTATGCCTTCCACTGGCTAAGTGCACACGTAGGGGGGCCCCTCCCTTCCTACTTCTTTAAGCTCCTTCTCCCCAACTCCTCTTATTCATAAATGAAAACCAACAACTTGAATGGTACGTATTAGTGTATATGTATGCTTGGTACTCACCTGATGATGATGCTTCATGTTGAAACCTGGGTCGTACCCTACAGTAAAATTTATGTGGAATAAAAAGTATTTGTTCCGTGTACAATTTATGTTTTAGGGTTTTCAAATAACACCATTTAGATCATCAATTCAAAAAAAAGATGCCTTCAGTTATATCTTGCTAACTTTGAACAATTCCCTTACAATCTACTCCTGATGTACGCATACTTTCACTATTTTTTTACTAGCTTACATTTTACTATTTTTTTGCCACTTTGAAAAATGATCTCTTCATATGAAACAGAAGCAATAGAATTCTTTACTCTCTGAAGGGGAGTGACCTTTCTTGAGTGAACGAGAAACACAAGAGTTCAAAAGAATCCCTTTCAGATAAAGTCAGTAGAAATTTGCCCACTCTCAATTACTTACAAGTGAATTAGACAGGAATGCAGTTGACCCCTCAAATTTTCAGGTATCATACTCCTAGATTGCCTGTGAATTCTGAATGTGGCCAGAAATACCTATTTTGATAGTTTAACCTATATATATTCCTCTCAAGCATATTCTTCTCATTCCAAACTCAGCATACTAAATCAACCTTACAAAAGTATAAAGGTTTTACTCTGCAGGCCTGCACAACTATGCCTCCCTCAGTACTACCAATGTAAAATATGACTGTTTATCCTATGTACCATTATTATTACATGTGCAGTAATTTAGTAGAAAAATTATTAAAAACATCATGGAAAACAATATTTGCAGTTTTGACAAACAATTATTCATTAGATTCTGAAAACGTCTACAAATAAGACATTTACTTCTGAACCATGATTTCATACTGTAGGGTCAACAGTATCAGGGTTTTGGGAAAGAGTAAAACATTCTAGGCTGTCCTTCAGGAGCTCTATTCCATTGGTTTCTTAACAGGCATTTTACAAAATAGGCTGAGTTACCAATTTGCAATCCCAAAGTTCATGGTTAAATGATCATGGCACCAAATCTGAGTATCACTAAAACATATCATTCAACAAAACCAACTCTTTAACCCTTTCACAGCCAGTCCCTTTTAGGTAGACTGAAAAAAAAAACTGCCTAGCTCATAGCCATGAAATATGTAAAATTTTTTACTTAAATTATTCGAAGCACTTAATTTTTGACGCATGGCTTTATTTCAGTATTGACCATAAATTTCAGGTTTAGAAGGATAAAGAATACATTCATGCTGTCTCTGATTTGAAGTAAATATATTATTAGAAATATGTAATATTTGCTATGCAAGATGACTGATATAAGTAAAAGGGTTCAAAAGGCCAACAAATCCAGTGGGAGTATCTTCCAGAGACACATTTGAGGGCTCGTTTATCTCATAAACATCTACCAACCTACTAATGAAATATAAAATATAAATTCATTAGTATAATGGGATTGAATCATTTTCCTAACATGAAAGATGTGGGGTGTTGTACCATGACAGAAACCTGCATTGCACTTATTGTTTGACATAGTCAAGCGCAGTGTAGTCTTCATGCTATCAAAGGTTCTGTTGATTGAAGCCACTCTCATGCCTTCTCAGACTTCACCAAAGAAAACAACTATGGGGAACAATACACCCCACAAAATTCATTTTCAAAGAAAATACAAAATGCATCGTGCTCTTATCAATGACATGAGGAATTGACAATAACACAAAAACTTTCAAATTTATTGTAAATGTGGATTCACTTTATTCCACCAGGTTAAATACTGACATATAAGCAATATTCGAAAAATATATACATTTGTAAAATCCAGTACAATGCATAGATGCCTGTAAAGTTGATAGTATAGTGATCATACATTTAACACGAAAAAGAAGCTATCAAAAATTTTATCACTGCTATTGCGTGCAATATAGTGTTCACACAATTTTAAAACAGGAGAAAAGGGTTTGTATTCACAGAATTGTGTGGGGTTAAACAGCATCAGTGCATTAATATACGGGGGTGATGTGATGTGCATCTTGGTTGTGATGTGCATCTTATCTGAACAAACCTCAGAACACTAGTTCAGCATAGTCTGGGGTGAAAGATCACACATACTAATTAAAATTAAACATGCATGACAGCTCACAATAACCTTCAAGATTATACACAGATTAGGCAGCTTCTCACAAGATAAGTCACTTAGCAAATGCTCTCCAACAAACAGTACCTGCTGAATGTGCACAGTATCAGCAAATTCACTTAAATCTCTGCACATAATTATCTATGAAGTTGGATAATTCCTCCTCACACCTCTTCAACTTTAACTTCTCCTCTTTCAACTTTTCCACAGCCAGGATCATGTTAGGAGGTAGGTTTCTGTACCTATCCAATTTTGATCGAAGGGCACCGATTTCCTCATCCATCGATTTAATAGTTGCATCGCATTCAATGACTTCCTTGAATTCAAATTTCGGTTCGACTTCAGCAATGGTTACCTGATACATAAAAAGTATTTTTAAGACAATCATGACAAAGAAATTACAGGAACAAAAATGAAATCAAATCAAATAATTATCCATACATTTATTTTTTCAACTTGCTCATTGTAACATTTTAATTTCTCTTCCAAAAAGGCCACTGAAGCAACTTTCTTTTTAGTATGCTCCATCAAGTTCTCATTGTCATCCAAATATCTTTCACACATCCTAAAAATAAAACAAACAATAAGACAATAGATATGTATCCAACATTCTCTCAAATAGCATACATACTCAGTGGACATATGACAATAACAATAAGTATCACAATATTTGTAGCATGCTGGGAAAATACAAACTCAGAGTTATTAAGTTTTTTTCTGTGCATTTCCACATTTTAAACGGAACTCTATTTTAAACAAAATTGTCAAGTGTGTTCATTTTACAAGAAAATTTGTTAATGATAATGGTAAAGTTCCATTTAAAATTAATAACTGCACAATGAAACATTCGATATGAACTGCTGAGCCTGTATTTTCATAGTAGGTGGAAAATATTTTTAGCAAATGCATTGAGTAAATGAATGGTTGGCTGAGTGGGGATGGTACTGAGAAGAGGGTCATTATCACCTCTGCCCAGTGATCGACCCTGACATGTGATACAAAATAGACGAGGAGTATATCTGTGCGATTCCTTGCCAAGAGTGAGTTCCGTATGGAGGAATACAAGGATATGCTCATGGTACTGACAAGGGAAGCATTCTTCATAGCAAGGCTCCAGCGTGAAAGGGTACTTAAAAACAGCGCAGGTAGCATCTACGATAACGTCAATTGTAATTATCATTTATTAGAAATTGTAATTTCTTTGTCTTAAATTACTCTGTGTTTGCTATCACTTTCATATTCCTTGGTTCTTCAATTCAATTTATTTAAATTTTTGGCTAATCCAAACCATGTATCAAATTCTGCTTAAAGTTCTAGATTGGAAAAGTACAGACAACGCAACCGAAACAGACCTATCTACCTAGTGGGGGAGTTAGTGAGAGGTACCTTGCATTTTGTGATTAAAGAATGCCACTTTGCACACGTGTTCCTGGGACCACATAGGACCATTTAAGATGTGTAGCCACTGCCGGCAACAGTGCAGGGGCCGTGTATTGCGGGTTGCATGTCTCACCGGCGAAGTACTGTTTTTTGGTCATACACGACTATGTTGCGTGATTTGCACGCAGAAAGCATGATTTCCACGTATATCTGACACGTATATGACGAATATGAATGGACAAATTAAGCAAATGATTAGACAATTACCACGTGACAGTCGAAAAGCAGTTCTTAAGCATGCGAGTCCGCTGGATGCATATTCTGCAGGTAGATGCCTAACTCTCGTGCTTCTTACTGTATCTTCTGGTGCCGATTCCCGCGGCAATCCTAAAAAAAGAAAAAAATGTTTACGTGCCAAATCAAATATTGAGTGCTGTACCCTCACAGAAAAAAACCTAACTCGCTTCTCCAGACAGTCTGTGCTACATAAGAGAGATAGCTGTTCCATGGAAAGCAGTTTGCGCTGTGGCCGATGACGTATTGTGGTCGACATTATTGACAGCCGCTGTTGTGAATATGCCTTTCTTGACTTTTGGGGGACAGACCACACCATCCCGACGGTAAGTCGCGCACACCTCATTAGCTCTTTCAGTAATGATAGACTGCAGTCGGTGATAGGAAATGCCCGTACCTAGCCGATACGTGCTGTCGATAAGTCCCTTCTTGCGAGTTTCTGCATAAAGTTTCGTCGCTAGGTAAACAGGGGCAGCAGTCTCTTGGCTTCTGTTGTGTTGCTTTGCCTCGCCCCTCTTGGTATTCTTGACTGAATGGTAGAATATGAGCTCTGCTATACGCTTTGCCTCATCGTGATCACTGTGGGCAGACTTTGATGCCGAGGAAGGGCCGTTGATAATCTTTCTCAGCAAAGCTATGAGGGACGCAGGTACACCGCCGTTGCAGCTACCGTCTTCAGTATTCCCGCCGAACATATCAGATCTCACTATCTTCGCAGCTTCACCCAAAGGGGCACCGTCTGAATCAAAATCTCGGGCAGCCATAGAACGCACTGCAAAGTCGACATTTTTCCTGAAAGTTATGAGACTTTCCAATCCTTTCCGGTCGCAAGATTGTAGGTAAGGACATTCCTCCAATAATTTGTCCTTAAGTCACGTTGAATGTACGTCGTAGTTATATCAGAGCTCTTTCATAGCACCTGCCTGTAGCTTCGCAAGATCTGCCATGCTGAAGACGGGAATGGGACACTTCGGCGCGGCCTCCTCGGCGCGGCCGTCTCGGCGCAAGCCCATCTCGGCTCGGGCCACCTCGGCGCGGAGAACAGAGACGTTAAGTACCGGGACAGATGCTCATGTAATAATACTAATGGGACCGAGTATCTGCTTCTTTAACAGACAACTTTGCAAAAGCTATTGTTGAAAATGATCATGCCTTGCCAGGCAACATACCTTAATGCCAAAAATTATAAATTATATTGACGACTATTTTTATGGGACATATAGATAGAAGAGTGAGTTTAACTATATGAAACTATTCATAAGGACGTATCGATACCAATGTATCATTTCACTACTAATATTCAGTTACTGTGTCCCGTAATTTACTACATTTTTTATACTTTACATTAGCGTTTAGAATTTTGCTTGCTGGACTGAAAAATACAGTTGTACTGTCTTCACAAAAATATAATGTTCATTTAATTATTATACTGTTTATCAATGTATCTAAAGTATTACAAATATTAAAAGTAATAGAAGCTGTGAATCATTATAAAATCGTAAATTGAAATACAAAATAAATCACATGCAAAAATATAAGGTTAACGGGCTATCAGAAGAAGCTGCAGTTATTTTATCAACACCAGCCATAGCAGGTTACGCCATGAAGATAAAATTAGAGGGATACGTCTAGATAAAGAACCCCGTATTCTGGCAGCGTATTCTAAATAAGGTCTAACAAGGGAAAAGTCGCTAATTTCTCGTACATGTTCGTCATGTTTGCCCAGTACTCTTTTGCTGAATCCCAGTCGATATTTACATCTACCCAGATATAATTTATATTACCCAGATGAATCCCAGTTTAACGATTAGCTTGACCCATAATTTCTCTTAAGTGTTTACCCCAAGGAAGATCATGTGTTAGTAATATTCCAAGATATTTAGCATGCATGTTTAGACTCCATGTTTGTAAATTTATTATTCATTATGCAATAATTTTTGGGGGAGAGGTAGTCTTTTTCCAAAAATTCATTAATACACATTTAAAAAAATATATTTGATACTGCCATGTATCACGACATTTCTCAATTGCTAATATGTCTTCATGCAAGGATTCTTTATCGCTGGACTAATAATTTCTCTGTAGACCACTGAATCATCTGCAAATAGAATCTTACTTTTTACCTCCTTATTGATATCATTTATGTACAGAAGGAAATTTAAAACGGAAAACTTTACTGAAGTAGTTAGGTATATGTTAAGAACTCCTGCGTATTATGCTAGATTTGACCAGATAAATAAGATTAGAGAGATGGCTTGTTATACCGATAGATTTAAAATGTCATATTTCCCTCTTACCATTAGAAAATATAATAGGCGGCATAGCATATTTAAAGGTAGGTGAAAAATTGTTAGAGTAGCCTGTAGTGGTAGCTCTTCGTTGCATGGTTAGCATTACATGGTAGCTCCAGTTGCATAGTCAGTCAATAGTGAATGTTTGGTGTTCCTAACCCCCTGCCACACACCCTCACGGGGGCTTGCAGGGTACCACGTTGATGTAAAAGTGTATACATCCATGCTCAAATTTCTCGTCAAAAGTTCTCTCATATTAGTAAGCACCTCTTTCGTCAAAGAAATTCCCCTCCTACTGCGTCCATTTCCATTTAAGATATAATCCCAAGTAAACAAACTACCTCCTACACTTCATTTTAAATGTGGTCCATATATATGTCCACACTTAGAAACATCCAGTATTAAATACTTTGGCCTCGCCGTGATGGTCCGCGCTGAGGTGGCCTGCGCCGAGGTGGCCCGCGCCGAGATGGGCCTGCGCCGAGTTGTACTAGACCCGCTGAAGACTGCATTATCCCCGGCCGTTTCGCGAGTTTCGTTGATATAAGCCACTAGACCCGCGAAAGCGATGCTGCAAATCTGGCGCCGTGAGTTGTTAGCACTTGAGTCATTCTTTTCTCTGGCTCTTCTCCTGTTTTTGTACTCAGTGAGACATTTATTGTGGTATTGTGCCTCTAATGATATTAAGTCACAGCGTTCAGAAATATTTGCTAAAACCTTCGAATCTTTGAGTGCAAAGGCACAGTCAGTAATAGTTTGACAGCAAGATGTCATTCTCACGTTACTCAGGTTATTTAATCTGGAGCCCGGAAAATCACAAAAGAGGCAGGTTCCTTGTTTGTACTCGGTAGAGTGGCACCTTCGAGTTTTGCCTGGTGACCACGCTGGTGACGCATGCGAAGGATCTGCCTCTTGTCTCCTCTTGTTAGTTCTCTCCTGAGCTTTCTGAAGCTTTGTGCTGTTGCACTCTAAGTAACATGATTTGTACCACGATGCTTTGTTTTCAATCATAGTTTTCTTTAAACCCGCGTCGATGTTCAGGGAAGGTATGTCCAGATCCAAAGGAAGTTCTCCGATCTCGTAGAAAGCAAGTAATTTTTTCGCTAGTGAATCATAACCTTCATCTATTGTGGACCGTGTAATTTTTTAAGGATTAATCAGCCTTTCATTTGTGTTGGTTCGACACAGCATGCAGCGTTCTCACTCGATGCCTGACATGATACAACTATGCAAATAACACCCAACCCCCTTCAAACTTAAAGTATCCTCCACCTTAAACTAAAGGAAAAAAGAAGGCATGATTCGTAACTGTCACCATCAACAACTAATACCATCCAAACGCCACACTGAAAACCTTTGTGAATAGGAAGAATAACGATCGTTATTACTTACATGTACGAAGTAGAGCGTCACAACACATACACAACACTATAGCGGAATATCTATACAAACACCTAACTTATAAACGCACACTACCGAACACGCTGAACTTACAGCTTATTGTCCGTCAACACCACTTTTTTCACTCAAAACACGACTGGACGTATCTGACTTGCAACGGCGCTACTACAGCGCAAGCGTCCGACAAGCCCAGCGTACGACATGGGTGCCAGTTCCTCTGAGTATTGTTACTGTATCTTAAGCATATAAAATGTATACTTTGTGCGACAGAACACTTAATTTGTGCACTCATATTCGTCATATACGCGTCAGATATACGCGGAAATCATCCTATCTGCGTGCAAATCACGCAACATAGTCGTGTATGACCAAAAAACAGTACTTCGCCGACGAGACATGCAACCCGCAATACACGGCCCCTGCACTGTTGCCGGCAGTGGCTACACATCTTAAATGGTCCTTTGTGGTCCCCGGAACACGTGTGCAAAGTGGCATTCTTTAATCACAAAATGCAAGGTACCCCCTGAAATAGGACATTAACGCCCCCACTAACCTAGACATGGGGAAGGTAGTGAGTGAACTTGTTTACACCGGAAGATTTTGTTGCCAAGCATTTATTTATTCATTTATTTAAGCGAGTTCTAGCCATCTGATGCCATCAGTTGTGATTCTTTATATAATTCTACGTCACATATCTTCTCAATTGCCTCGGTTGTTGGCATCGATCGTGGACAAACATTCTCCATACTTTATTCCGCTCAACAATTCACGCAAGTGTCAAGACACGCGTGTTTACAGGTGACCCCAAAGCGAGCTTCATCTCGTTACTCGGAACAGCTGACATGGTAGCTATCTCAAGGACATTAAGCAGCTTTGTGTGAGCATTCTGGGATTATGGTGCAACTATCATAGCGTAAACAAGTACCTTGAACCCATAACTTTTTGTGCTGAAAGATGGGAAAATAAAATAATAATATATATACCATTAAAATGCAATGCATTGATTCGCTACAGTTGAATTTCACAGTAGTATGGCATTAAATTGAAGATTACCTTTAAAGATGGGCAAGAATCTACGGAATTTTGTTTAAGTTCCTTTAAGTTCTGTTGTTTCATTTTGTAAAATCGAACTGATATCTCCACTGGGGACCAAAATAGCCTTATGTAAAATTGTTACATCGAATTTACATAAAATTAAATAATGCTTCCATAAGAATACTACAGGTGTCCACCGGGACCGCTCATTCACTTGTGTAAAAACAGATTTTACGTAAAATCGAGATTCTATTGTATTGCGTAACTTACATGAATTGTATTCAAATTTTAAGTGGGATCACCCCTACGTTGTGTTTTTCCAAATGTTGTGCCTTACGACCCATTTGGTGCATATTAGCAGGTGGCAGTGGCACACACACAGTATGTGTGTGTACCATTTATCAGAATGTCATTTTAATGACTGATGCATCACCAACTACAGAATCATACACTGGCTAAGTTTCTCCTTTGTAAGGAGGTGAAAAGGCAGTGTATGCTGAGACACTGTGGTAAATGGCCTCCTAGGAAAAGTTTAGATTATTTCTTGAAATCAAAATTTGAAGATTAATATGATAGTGATAATGTTAAGTTTTCTCAATGGGTCTCGACTGATAGGATGCAGATGATAAAAATTTTAAGTACAGACGATGATTTCATTGAAGAGCTGATCAACAAGAATGAGAAACTGATCCCTCACTCCTTCATAGCCAAACCAGTTTTCTTATTTTCGAAAAATGAAAGAAAATAAGCATCAGATATATATACAGCTATAGTTTCCATGGACTTCAGCGAGAACTATTCTTTTATAATTCAAGATGAGGTTCAAGGATATTATTGGACTTCAGATACATGTACTGTTCATTCTGTCACACTACATTGTACAGTAATTGAATTGAACAGTAATGGAGAAATAAAGTGTTGTATCACACTTTATAACATCTGATGATTTAACCCATGATGTGAGCATGATTTATTAAATCCAGGAAACAATCACTAAATTTCTCAAAGCATTGATAACATTTAAAAAATTCATTATTTTAGCGATGGCTGTGCAGCACAGCATAAAAATAATAACAATTTTTTGCAACCTTTGCCTCCATGATGAAGATTTTCAGTTAAATACAGAGTGGTCATTCTTTGCCACAAGCCATGGAAAAACAGGATGCGATAGAATCAGGGGTAGTGCTAAATAAACTAAACCTCCAGAGACCACCAGACAGGCAGATAACTACATCAATTAAATTTTTAACTTTTGAAAAGTTAACATATCCAAGATTAACTTCCACTACATAAAGTTGATGTTCTCAGGTGTTACTTAATGGATTTTGCTTTCATGCATAATTAATGATAGAAAAAACTTTGTGATTCCACAATTATTCATCTCACACTGCTATGACCATGGCTTGGATGATTAATGTCATAATCTTATGACCTGATGATGATATTATAATCCGAAACCATGGTCGTAGTTGTGTGAGATAAATAATTGTGGAATTACAAAGTTTGGTCTATTATTCATTATGGATTCCACTACATTTCAAAGGAAGGTGTGAATGTAACTCGTATGACCATTGAAGAACGTTTTAAGGATGTCCATGCACTTCCACGAACTAGAGGTTTCCACAACTTTTATCCTCAGGATAGCTTGGGTACTGTGTAGGCTAGGAAAATTAGTGATGATGCCATGCCTTCTCTCATTTGGAACTTGAAATCAAGCAAGCAAACACCATTGGGTTTAAAACTGGCTGATATGAATCCAGTGTTATGCAGCTTGCAAGTTTGAAAACCAGTGCTACTTTGGAATGGTGACTGAAGTAAATGAAGAGGAGACCATCAAATTTCTACACCTGCTTGGTCCATCACCTTCACTTTTCTGGCCAGTGCAAGAAGATTCTTGCTCAGTTCCAATTCATCATATACTTGCTGTTGTTGAATCCCTAGAGACCAAAACTGGAAGAATGTACCACTTCCCCACTGAATCCATGGCTTTTATGGAGAAAAAAGTGACACAAATTGAAGAAACTGTACTAGGATATAAGAACCGAGCTTATGAGGCATGAAAAAGAAATATGTATTTAACTAACACAACTGACTGGGAAAGAAAAACCGCAAATGCAACAGTAAGTCATATGATAGGAGTTAGTAATGCATGTACATGTGTCTTTCACTTTTTTACAAATAACATAATTTTAATAGGCAATAGCAATAAAAAGTAACATCTGCAACCTTGGAAGTTGTAGAGAGAGCAGATTACCTCCACCTGTATTGGTTGACCTTTTTGCGTTTCACTCATGAATAAGTAATCACAGCTCTAATGTTATGCATCCAAGCTATCATATAAACATTATATTATAAAATAAAACACTTTTTCATCACCATTGTTTCATAAGGGTGTGGGGAAGGCAGTTCACTAACGTGGCGAAAAAGCGCGCAAGGGCCGAGCCGCCCCTTGGAGTGGCCTAAAACTGTTCTTCCCTCATCATTCCCAAGGATCCCTTCTTCCTCCCCCACCCTCCTTACCATTTCCAACTTTCCCTCGGCTTTTTTAAGATTCCTTGTCCCCTTTTTTCCATACCGAATTGCACCCAGCTGCCTCTGGTCTTCCCGAAGGTCACGGGAGGGCACCCTGGATATGCCTTGTGTCTTCTGGAACCTTCCCGACACCCTTCGAATCCCTTCTTGTCCTCCACCCCCCACCCTTGCGCACTTACTCGGTGCTTGTGTATAAAAGCGGGCACCGAGACGGACTCGAGGCGAGTACCTTCCCCTGGGGACCCTAGTTAGGACCCCGCCACCCCTGCCCACCGGGAGCCCAAGTAGGATCCCGACGCTCCCTTTCCTCTCGGGGACTTTAGCCGGACCCCGCCACCCCTGCCCACCGGGAGCCCAAGGAGGATCCCGACACTCCCTTTCCTCTCGGGGACTTTAGCCGGAACCCACCACACTCTCCTCTGGGGATCCTGGCTCGGACCCCGCACTCGCCGATTCCCGTATCCTGTGCCCACGCCTCTGGGGACCCCTGGCCGGACCCTGCGCCAAGTAAGTTCCTTGTCAGCTTCCCCCTCCCCGCGCCAGGCCTCAGTACGACTCCCACGTACTACTTGTGAATAGTAATAAATATTGTCTACATATCGACTCCCGTCGTATTCTTTGCATTGCTCCCCTTCAAATACCCTAGTCACCCAAGTAGGATCTAGTATTGTCAGAGGAAAACGACAATACGAGACGGCCAACACGACAAGGGTCTCTCAACTATAATGGATAATGTCACAATAACAGTATGAGAAAACTTTTTGGTTTGTCAACAATAACCATTTTGAGAAAATTGCACTAAAATGGTATTAATTTTTATGGAAGGAATAAAAAAGCCATTATTTTTATTTCCGAGTATGAAAGCACATATTTTTAGGATAATTATGATCAAAAATTTATTAACATTAATGAAGACCCTTTTCGTGATAATTGCATTAATTGTTAACCATGTTTTTAGCCGAAAAAAGTTGCACGGACAATGTTTAAGATTTTTTTTAAAGCTAAAAATAAAATTCAAGGGCTCATATTATTTTTTTCCAAAATCCTCATAGCCTTGTGGTCACAGCTAAAAAATTTCATTGGAAATAATTCAGAAATGGCTGAGATAGCATTTTTTGGGTAAAACAGTGCACCTTGAGAAGGGAGCACCGTGAATGGAAGAAATTCAGAAGTCTCCTAAAGTTTGAGAGGCTGTAACTAAAAAACTACTTGGGCTAGGGTAAAAAAAATTTTGTGCTTATTTTTCTTGCATTGGTGAAGGGATTACATGCACAAAGTTTCATCAAAATCCAAGTCGGTGGGTGGCAAAACCTCATTTTTGTTGTTGAATTGACAATTTTGGCCCAAGAATACTGTCTCTAGAGTAACTTAGGTAAATATTACAATCATTAGTGACTTATTAGGTAACAAATTTCTGCAGATAATGCCCATTGTCATCATCCTTGCCTAATGCTGGGATTGGAGTGATGCCAATTGGGGTCTTCGAGCAACCAGGAAATGTAGATCTGCCACTCAATTGAAAAGTTCAAAACATCATTCCCCAGTGAATGTGTCAGGTGGATTAAGATGGACATCAATTTACCCATTAACAAAATCATTAATGCGATGGCCTTCTTTAGTCTGGAATACTTCCTACATCTCATCATTTTTGTATCCAAAGCACACATTTCTCTCCTCCCTCAACCACCTTCTTCCCTTTACTGTGTTCTTTTTAACACCCACCCTCATAATAACTTCTTCATCCTGATCTTCTGCATTCTCCTAATGGGGTCTTTTAGCATACTTTTTTTTATTGCCAAATCTGATAGAGTTTGTAAAATAAAAAGACCCATATTTTTCCATTTTTTGATCCATCAATTATTTCTTGAGTTATAAGCGGTGAAAAACTGATGTTTTTAACCCTTTCGGAAAAGTGGGCGTGGCACAACCTCTGATGTATATCGACTTTGTCCAATCACAACCGAGCCCGCGAAGCTAATTTACCTTATCGCAATGGGGGGACACAGCTGGCTCTGCTAATAGGAGCAGTTGCGACAGCCTCTGTGCGAGCAGACCTTCCGAGAACCCACCTCCACTCCTTTCCCTTCCCCTAAAAGCAGTCAAGTACGGGAGGAAAATGATGTCAATTATATCAAAGCAGCTTTTTCGGTGGGCGTCACCTTTTGCTTACTTTAATTTTTGTTTCATGAGTGAATGGTTGTGGTTAGAAGATTAATTTTTTCACTAAAATTCTTTTTTCGTTTCCATCTAACGATTTCGTTTACAAAATTGCGATTTCGGTTCCGAGTAAACACCCCCATCTATTTGCTCACCTCCCCTACCATCCCTAGCACTTGCTCAGTAGCCTTCATTTCTATTTCTACCCACCTTACATTTTCCTTACCCACATCTCAAAAGCCACCTGTCTATTTTCATCCTGTTTAGGCATCACCACAGTGCAAACCACAGCTGCTGCAAGAGTGTCGTGAGGCACTCAACAATATAGGTACATGTGGCAAGGTGGAACTTTTCTGGGTACCTGGTCATGCAGGTATAAGTGGAAATGAGATGGCTGTTGAGCTGGCAAGAGCCGGTTCCAGCCGAAATCTGATTGGACCAGAGCCAATCATACCTATTGCTACGTCAATAGGGATAGCAGAAATTAGAACGTGGGGATTAGCCCAGCATTCTGAGATCTGGCGTACTACACCAAGTCTTAGACAGGCCAAACTGCACATAGGAGAACCCAGGCCTGGGCTTGCCAAAAGACTTGTCACTAAACAGGAGTCAATTACGAATGGTAGTGGGACACTACCATTCGTAATTGATCACAGGACACTACCAGGTGATGAGGCACCTGTACCTCATGGGAATCATACATTCACCCACACGCAGGTGGTGCGAAGAAGGGAAATGCCCTGCTATGATGAGGACTCCAAATAGGTACCTGGGTTCTCCACTTTTGGAACCCAGGGAGGTAAGGGAAACCTGTTGGCCTTCAGCAAGGCGATTGGGCTATATGGGTGATTTCTCTAGAAGGGTGGATGGCACAATAGACCAATAGGTCTAAGTGCCTCAGGGCCTCCTTGGAGGAACTCCACCACAACCATCTATCTATTCATCCCATTTCCTTTAAGTACATGTTTTGGGTCCACTCACTGCCACGCTCCATGTAAAACTATTAAACAGTCTATTCCTCATGTTCCTTCTCACCGACCTTGTCAATACTGTCGGCCACAACATTATGTGCAGAAGAGGCCGAAGGGTGAAAATGAAGTAATGAAAAGACCCACACAAAATCCAATTATACCATTCAATATTTTAACCAGATAGCACTTACCAGTTATTTCTATGTTACTCTATATACACTACATTTTTTAAAGTTACATTTTTCCCGGCTCTGGGTTATGCTGATCTTAATTGCATTGTAATCCTTAGATATCCAAAATTTACGATACACCATTGTTAATAAGATAATTAAATCAATTTTTTTGCATCACTTCAAATTTACAAGGGTTAAAATGAGGTGGGTAGGTGGTTATTTATTTCTGGGAAAGCTGTGAGATGTTGCCTCATTTACCTAACACCATGGCACGTCATGTCTCAGATTAGCCTGTTTCAACATCTTTACTCTGCAAAATTCATTTGTGCTTCTTCAACCACTTGTAGGTTAAATTTGAAAGGCAAAAAATTTTTTTAAATCCGAGAGAGACATGGCGAGGCATAGAGAAATACTCCAGAAATTCACTCTTTGGTAAAAGGCCATCAGTGCAGTGATTCTAACCTCCAATCACGGATGGTGTAACCAAATCAGCATAAATCTCTAAGGAAAAAGCTAAGAAGTCATGAAAATATATGACATTTTCAAGTGGAGAACTACATAAATAATTCAGTTAAAGAAAAACACTTCATCACATGCTACTTCAGAAAGCATGCCATGGTAGTTATCCCAAACACTTCAATGATCTACTCTGAGGGTAAGGCACGGCTTTGATAACACAATGTTACATTAACTGCATGCAAAATAAGTGTGTTGGTCAGGTAACAATAGGATATAGCAATAAAAATTTAATTGGGCCCATAAGGTTAATCCCTTCAGCTTTATGATCTAGATCTGATTCAGGTGGTATTAGCGGCAAAAAAACACAAAATATCCAAGTGCAGAAATAACAGAAGGCATTATTACTTGTTCGACCTAATTAGTGTGCAAGATTACCGAATATTATCAAGAACGGTGTCCACTTATAAATATCTTCTACGTCAAGGTCAAGGATTTAGAACGATGATCATAACCACCAAGAATTAACAGCACCCAAATACAATTTAAAATGCCTTAGCTCTTATACCTTTTGATAACAGAGGTTTGATTCTCTAAATCCTTCAAGATTTTTCCAATCCGAACGGCATTCAACTTGATTGAAAACTGCTTTTCACGATCACAATGCCTTTTCAATAGCATTTCAGTATTTCTTATCATCAAGGTGTGTTTATTGACATCTTCCAAACCAAGAACCTAAAATAGGAGATAACATTTTTATTGAAAAACAATAGACAACGCTGATATTGCTGTCAAATTCTCATAAAAAGGGCACAGGCTTTGAAATCATAAACAATCATTCGGGCTACCATCAATATGAACTAATTTTCCTCGTGCATAACAAACATAAAAGATGCAGAACGAGAAAAACGCAAATGCAGCAGCCAGACTAAAGGCCGCTTTACACGATACAATTTTTCGTACAATTTCTTGTACAAACTCTTGCATGAGGAAATTGTACCGTGTAAAGCGGCAAATTGTACGAAAACTTGCGCGATTGTCTGAATGACTGAACAGGAAATACAACGTGTTCTAATTCCATTCAGACAAACATACAATTTCGTTCAGTCTATACAAGAATTTGTACAAGAAATTGTGCAAAAAATTGTATCGTGTAAAGCGGCCTTAAGAGATGGATCGAAACAGAGGCCTCTTTCCACCGCAAAAACATGAATAAAACATAATTTACCTGGGTTAACATTGCACACAACTCTAAAGAGCCACGTAAATCGTTCGGTAAATCATCAACTTTTAAGTCGAGCAATGCCTGCTTTGTATGGTTGTTAAACGCTGTAAATAATAATTTTAACATTAGTTTAACCTTACGACAGCAAAACAAGCGGACGTTAAATAGCAATAATATACAAAACTCCCTAAACACACTTGTCCAAGTGGCGGAACGTAAATACCTAGGCCATTATATTCGTCCTTCAAACGACTGAGGATCTGGAAAATCCTTTCATTCTCTTCATTCCTGCTATAAGCTGAATCCATTAACTAGGACTTACAAAATCGAATGACTATCCGTCAAAACCTCAAAATCTTATCAGCAGACGTTTCCCAAAAACGGCGCGAAATGAACAACGCACCAGGTGACAACGGCCAAGTAAGGAACCTATTTTAACAATACACAGTCGTAATCTACATCTAACTTAAGCGCGAGTTACAAAATTCTTAATTCGAGAGCCCGAGAATCTCAGGAGATGTATCACTGATAATTGGACATGTACCACTGAGATAATAGTATACATAATACTCATGAAAATTATAGCTAAAATAGACTGGAAGAATCATTGGTTTTTGATTAACTTCCAACTAAAGAAGTTTTCTTTCCGAAATTTTAATAGGACTGTGGACAATATTACAAAACCCAGGTTTTAAGTCATCCCCAAAAAATCGGAAATGGCAAATAGATTGCTCTTCTTTGACATTTATGGTTATTTCATTTATTATAAATGTGAATGAAACCATGCAAAAGTAGGAGTTACTGCCTATCCATTAGATGTGATCGCATTTTGTATTTAGTATGATAAATATGTATTTATGAAAAACGAATAAGAACTATAAAATAAGAAACTTAGGTATTTATTATTTGTGATTATATCCTGGTGTCATATACTAAGTACGCTAATAATTATCTATCAATCCTGAGAATGAAACAATCCATAAAAATCCTACCATGTAGCAGTGTGTCACATTTATGTGAAGTTCTTGAAGATAATGCAAAATGCAGTCGGATATAAAGAACGCTCTTTGAGAGTGACTGCAAGGACAATTTTCTTGTACTAGTTGTCCAAAAAGTTATTTTAACTAACGGAAAGTTTAAAGTTATATTCATCTATTCATCGTAATGGATTATAGTGCGTCTCACTTGGATGAATTCAGTGAGGTGGATTGTGTGTAAAAAATCTTTTATGCTGTAATAAACCTTGCATCATAATTTGAGTTAATCACAATCGCGTCCTCGCAAATGAAACTGATTCGCACACGTACCAAGGCTGGTATTGAAACAGCCCCTTTCTGAATAAAATCTTTGCTCTCTCTCATCTCTTTATCTCCACATTAGCTTGCATTCAAAGTGTCTCTACACACGTTTTTGCCTTCAAATGTTTCCGTTAGGTAATTACGATTGAGTAAACTATCACTGTCGTGTAGGATCATCGAGGCGTGATGTCATGTCCACTGCTCGCCTTGCCTGAAATGGTGTCGCACGCGTACCATCCCCCGTCCCTTTATGGTGGGGGAGTAGATTTATCTCAGGGCCCTTCATTACACAACCCTCAATTATTTTTCCCCATCGCCACTTTTTACCTCAGAAGGGAATGTATTTTTTTTCCTCGGGGGTGACAAGAGTACGCTTCGATGACGCAGGACGCATCGAAGCGACTCTGCCACAATGAATCTCCTCCCGCCGTCAGCCATGAAACTTGATCTTGGCAATTAAAATAATTCCCCGACGCGTATTTCTTGTTAATTTCCGGGTTAATTGCATTTTCCTTCATTCGCAGTTTCCGTCCGAGACCTTTTATAACAGGAGTGTCGGTTGGGTTCGCGGCTTTTTCAGGAACATCTGCCGAGCCAAGAGTGATACTCTTCCGCCGTAAGTTATAGTGTGCAGTGCTTGCACATGCACTAATCCTTTTTTATGCATGATATGTAGTGCATGTTTGGTGAGAGTTCACCCCCTGCCACACACCTTTATGGTGGCCTGCAGGGTATTATGTAGATGTAGATGCATGTCTCCCACCTTATAGTCATTTTTAAAGTGTGGCGGGTTCGTGTTTGAAATCGAATACCCATGGAGAGTAGTTTCTACCAAGGGAATCAAACAGACTACTTCGAGAATTTCCTCTCCCTACCTCGGTAGACACTATAATTTTTAACTCTATAATTCGTGTAGCCATTAATATCTAAAAAAATATTTACAGGTTTTTTCCTTTCACTTTCAAGTCAACTCCTTACCCTGAATGAACCAATATTGCCTTATTTTGGTTTAAGAATTTTTAGAATTCTTTTCCTCGCCTCTGCGGAGAATTTCATCATTAGTTACTTGGTCTGCACACTTTCAACATTCTTAAGTGATGCTATCATTTCTAATGCTTCCAATCTAGCGTTTTATGCGGTTGCCACTGTCTACATTGCTACCATAAAGGAGCATGCTACAGAATAATGTTCGAGTAAAGTGTTTTCTTACTTGTTTGTTAAGATTTCTTACCGTATTATACTTTTATATTGTAAAGAGCACTTTCAGTCATTATAATATTTGCCAGCCAGCCAGTAATACTTATTTGAGATATGAGAAGAGTGAGCTTCTGATGATTTCTAACAACCAGTCATTCGCCAAATGCTGTTTCAGTGTCATTCCCCTTTTTCGGTTTGTTCCACAAGATTATTTCATTAAAGTTCACAGAACAGTATCTTCTATGAAGGTAAGATAAACGTCATAGGTTTATACTCTAAGATTCGTCTTCAATCTCACTTGCGGAGTCTGTTTTAATTGTGAATCAGGAGACGATCTGACTCCAAGCTTTAAAGACTGTAAAATTCACTAATTAGGTTAAGAGACCCGTTTCCATTTTGATGTCTTTCGATGTTTTCCCCATTTAAGGTGTCCACGAAGATTGCTTTACGATATGTGCCCCAAAAAATTTTTACAAGAAGATAACTCATGACCATCCATTCGCAAAACAGTGCTGTTCCCTAGGGGAGGAATCATGATTCTTCCATCTGAATAGCGGTCATTTGCTACGTATTACGTGAAGTTCTCCAGATATGCATTCTTAGTAATCACAGTCCCTTTCAACTCGCTCTTCAAAATAATCTTAAGATTAGAATTGTTAGACAATACTTGAGTATTTAGTTGCCAATAGTAGTTGGCTAAAGGAAGCACTACATCATGCAAGTCATGTATTAAGTAGGCGTTGCAGTTTGAAGATATAATTAACTGGTATCAGCCTTCTTAGTCACCTGTTGAGTCTTTCATAAGTCATGTTTTTGTTATTTCCTCCATGAATTTGATATCTCGTTTGAACTTCAAATGTTTGCAAACTTTCGAGAAAAACTTATTATATTTCTGAGTGGGAGATGGATAGAAATTGTGGTTATCCACGGTGAAAAGTGCTGGTTATCCACAAATTGAGGCCCGGATCAAAACCCGGCAACGATGCCATTGTTTGTACTAATCTGTCTCTATTTTGACGTCGTGTGATGAGTTTAATACTCCGTCTTCTGGATGAAACGTTAGGCCTGTATCCATTCGGCGCATATCATCGAGAGAAGGCATTTTCGACGTAAGGTTTTCCCCATTCCTCCTTTCTTTTCATTCCCATTCTTAAACCTTTTCTCCCGATCTGAGGCGCCTTAGTTCTTGAGCATATTTCAAATTGTGCCTCTACAAACTCATTTCTAATTCATTTTTCTTCGTGGCACGTTTTTTAAATTTTATGTTAAAAATGTTTTTGACATTGTATATAATATGCTCTTACTATCATGAAAAATCGCCTACACACGCACAGAAAATACTAAGGAAATTAATTGGAAAAGAATAAGAGGGCATAACGCAGCAAGACTGAACGAACACATGTTTGGTGCGAAAGGTGGATATAGTTAGATTTCAACTGAAAAAAATCGACTTAGCCAGTAATCTAACAACGGACCCTCCGCTTTCCGGGCTATGTATACATTTTTATGGCGAGATCGAATTTTTATATTGACCAGCACTCCAAAGCTAATCATCTGACATTACTAGCGTAATTAACCACAGTAATTTTAATAAGATTATAATAATATTTTTTCATAATTTCAATAATAATTTCATTTCAGGTCACCAAAGGATCGCTCGGCCACCGACTGATCTTCCAGCACCAGCTATTCGTAGTGCGGCAATGGCAGTGTTCCACTGGGGCTCTTGGAGGCGACAAAGTCGGATCTCTTGGGTCAAAGCAAGCCCAATGTTAGCGTTCATCCTAGCATGCTCCACGTGCTTCGTCGTAGTTGCATCAGAAGTACGCTAGTTTCTTTTCATGGCCCAAGAAAATGTTTGACAACAGTAGCGTACCAAGGCTACCGTGGCGTACCTTGGCGTCCGAGGCTAATTAGATGGTAGCCGCCCCTCGTAGAAAAAAAATATTTTATCTTAATCTAAAAAAATATGTTTTTCAATTTTGGCCCCCCCTCCCCACTTGGTACGCTAATGTTTGATAATAAGTCTTCGGGACCACTACGTTACAAATCTTTTTTGAATACCTTCTTTCCAGTCATGCCCGTAAAAATATATGCCCCTTAATTAATCCTGGAATGCAAACTCATTAGGAGGACAATCGTACATTTCAACAAGAAACGTATTACTTGTGGGAAAAAAAAGGATTCAGTACGGAATAAACTTCCTAAATATCCTTGTACATGTAACTGATAGGCAGAAAACATTGTCCTATTTCAAGTATCTCACAAGAATCAATATTTCTATTCGTCATTTCTTAACCTGCTCTACTCTTTTATGGTAAACTAAATTGTTACCATCAAGTTGGTAAACAATATTTTAAAGTTCATGCAGATTTTTTACACATCGATTAAAATCCCAATCGCTTTTAAACTTTTCCATTTTAGTTTTTGCGCATCAACATGAACTCTATTTACATTGTGGACAGAAAAATATGTAAAAGATGCCAATTACTCTGGACTTATATAATACACTGCTCTCCATTAACAATTTTTTATTTGCTAAAGCAACCATTTATTTTTTCTCCTCAGTCGTATATCCGTTCTGAAATTAATCGTTGACTAATATTCAGTAGTAAAGTAAATATTAGTAATAACATGTATATGATGTATGTGTTCATGATAGTCCTCAAATAAATACTATTCCCCTTTTATTTCATTTTTCCTTCATAGCTCTATCTCCCATTTCTTTTCAATTATTCTTGTCTCTCTGCACCACTTTGATTCCCCTGCTATTCACAGCTACACCACAACGATTGCTCATATTCTTTTATTCTCTTTATGCATTTTACAGAGAAATTATAAAATTTACATGGATAAATTTCTTGTTGTGAGTTTTGATGAAACGTTTGGGGATTTTTCCGGCCTGCAAACGGTTAAATACAACCGCAGCACAACGGCTCTCAGCGGAACATTCGAACTTGCCACAGACCCACGGCCTGAACTCCTGGTAAGGGAACATCTCATTTCTCATCTTTGTAACTCCCTATTCAAAGCATGAATCAATCTGAAGTTGTAGTCAGCTGCTTCATTGTGTTGGCTAAGTTTAGTATTTTTTAAATATTCTATTGGATAACTACAGTCATGTTTATAATGCAAAGTATAATGCGTCTTGAATATTTTTTGCTGATTGTTACTTTAATTTAATTCTAGATGTTTTCCAACCTCCGTTACAGCTCCCCGAAGTATAAGAACATGGCAGTTATTATTGCAGTTTCTTCTTGCTATTATATTATTTTTGAATTTACGATATGCCTCCATTATTTTATACCTGTGAATTTTTGGTAGCTTTAATATTCAGCAGAAAGATATGGTATGTAAAATTCAATAAAAATTTCACCCGTAATTACGCAAACAGCGGCTCTATTCGAGGGCAAAATTGCCTTGAACCGCAAACGATTAACTTCACGCACAGAATAAGTAACTCTTATCTATGTATTACGCGATCAGACATGTGGTCACGGGTGAATAATTTGCTTTTTTGAGGCAGTTATATTGCCGTAATCGCGGGTTATACATATCTGAGATCGATGAATAACGAAGAGCAAACTGCGCAAAGAATTCCTTTGCATGGTGACTCATTTACTTTTTTGATGACAAATGTTTGCTGATTCCTGTCTTTGTCTCCTAAAAGCTGTCCATAGAGGGCTATGAGAAGATTGGACCTCAATACGTACTGAGCGGAATCCAATTCAGGGAAGACACCCTTTGTAGGATATTCGAGAAATATTCGAGCATCATAATCTCACCAGATGACACGACGACGACTAATTTCACATTAAAATGTCCGCTGAAAAAGGTAAGCTTTCCCATTTATTTATTGTACTAGGGGAGATGATACTGAATATATGTGTACTTTAGCTAAATCGTTATATACACCACTCACGTGAACAGGTCCTGATCTCTAAGAGGAAGACAATGAAATAATCGGGAACTTAAAGTTACCGACGAAAAACATGTACTATTTTCACGTTTTCGAAGTAATTTATCAGCAGGTAGTCTAGAAGTTTAGGGTGCTTCTACTGTCAAGGCTTATATCTTACCGTCGAATTCAACATATCTCAATCCAAAGATAAACGCTCACGGCGGAGGCGGGATCAAACCCGCAACCTTTCGGTTGTTAGGCCGACGAGTTATCGGCTTTATTACCTCGGTCTGCATCATTCATCGAAATCTTACCAATTCTGTTCATGACGCATTCAATGATATTTTGAAATAGGTTTTAAATCATTCAATGCTCGTGGTTTGAACGCTTATTTCCTATACTACTGCCTTAAAACTAAGCAGAACTATTATTTGTTAAAGAAAGAACATAAAATTACCTAACTAATTACTTCCGTATTTTCGTAATAATTTGTCATTCTAATGTATCATTTGAAATCACTCCAATTACGCTACTAATGTGCATCACCGATATACATACTGTTTACAGAAAAAAAAACACCTGCGAATATTTTAGATTCCTACTCTATTTGGCTAAGTTCTCTCGTCTTCAACTGTCCGTGATGGTGCTGGTTTGTTCAGAATGCTTCAGCGGACCAGTACCTACCTATTTCTCTTTTTTCACTACTTCGCTAACTCCAAAATTCCCGAGATAATTTGAAATAGTGATGTTTGATATACGTATGGTTTTACAGAAAAATGTATGCCTGTGAATATCGTATATCACATGCTACTGTGGCCAAGATCCCTCCTCGTCCCGTTGCCTTGGCTGGTTCATTCTGCAGCACGAAAACAGTATTATCATTTGCAAAGTGGGTAAATCAAAATAGTGTTTATTTTGAATCTACCGTATTTTCGTAATAATTTGCCATTCTAATATTTCATTTGAAATTTCCTGTGCTATCATTTACCTGTGATTATCTATTCATTCATACGATAACAAGTGTTTCACTGCGGCTCTTGGAGGTGACTAAGTCGGATCTCCTGGTTCAAAGCAAGCCATATGTTTGCGTTCATCCTAGCATGCTCCACTAGCTTCGTCGTGGTTGCATCAGAAGTAGGTATGCTAGTTTATTTTCATGGCCCCAGAAAGTGTTTCACAATAAGTCTTCGGGACCACTGCGTTACAAATCATTGTTGAATACCTCCTTTCCAGTCATGCCCTTTGTCGTTTTGCCAGCATTTTTTATCGAATTTACAATAGTTTGAAGAAGGAATATGATGATAACATTTTTACAACACCTATAATTTCTTTCCAAATACTTGATTAGCAAGCACAATTGAATTACGTAAGAAATTATATGTACATACATCACCTCATAGCATATCAACAGCTCATCATATTTTACACCGGCGAAGTCACAATAATATGTCATTGGCACTTTATATTTCAAATAAAATTTACCTCATCGAAAACTGTCGTAAATGAACAAGTTTTTTTAATTTTCAGGGATTATATTATATTGACAACTATCGCCCAGATGAAAATAACATGCCTGAAGATGTGCCAGGAAATAACTGGAGGTTTGATGTGAAAGCCCGCTATCCAGAGCAGTTGGACAAACTAGTCTTCCACTTGCAAGCTTTCCTCAAAATTGAAAGGATGGTGACAAACTGGAAGCCAGGCAGGAAGTGAGATTATTATCAGAATTAGACTACTATGCTGCATTGCTATGAAATGCTGCATTGATCATTTAGCATGTAGAGACTGCTTCTCAGAATATGTTTCAGACATCGAAAGGAATAATTTTTTAAAATCTAATTTGCAATAGTATGAAGTAAGGAATAGTGTGGATAAAACTTATAATACATGTATATTTTCCTAAATTTTCATCTTGTATTGTTTTGGAGATTAAACTGAGCACCTATTACCACATATTTTATTTTCAAATTCACTAAACAAAATTAACCTCTGTTTAACTTTGAAATTAAACTCAAGAGTTATGAAAGGGATCATTCCCAGAATTTTAAATCTTGGTAACCTCTGACTGTTTCATAGCACTAGGTGACATGTGTCGGAAACCTTTTTCTTGGTTTTTATTTCTCAGCTGATTCATTGTTGATTGGCAAAGCAGGAAGTCTTGCTCTAGCCACTGTGAGTCAAATAAAAAAACCTCCAATATTTTACTGGAGATGCTTGAATAAAATGCAGAAAAGGTAGACCCAATATTAGCCTTAAAGGCAATTAAAAATATTTATACCTTTCGGAAACCAAATGCCAAAACTCACATCATTTTATAGATGTATGTATGAGGAAAACCTCAAAAGATGTGAACAAATGACTCAATCATAAAAATAGAAATCATTCCCTTTTTTCTGAAATTGTAGGTAGCTGGAATTTCATGATGTAACAATTAAATATTGAGATGTAGGTATTATGATGCATGAACTATCATGAATTAGATGTGATACATTGAGTCCTTTTCTCAATAACATCTTTGGCGCACTTTTAGATCTATAACTTTCTTACAAATAATCAATGCATGTCAAGCTACCTCCCACATGAGGATAGTATTCATCTCCAAGAACCTGCAAAGAGAAGCAAGTAGTATATTATATTGGGGGGAGGGGGGTATAGAGGCGTAAAACGGAGTGGGGAAAGAGCTATCAGTGTTCCCTAAATTCTTCCCCTTCTCACTACAGTATCCTTAAGACCTCTTTAATGCTCTCTGATTAGGATTTGGTCCAACTAGAATTGTTTCATGAGACTTCTGTAGTGGATGATACATTTATTTTCACTGAACTTGATAATTGCTCATGCAAAATTTAACAAAAATTGTTTAGTTTAATAAATAATGGCATCCATGTACAAAAATAGTTTTTTTCAGTAAATAATAACAATAACACACTGTCATAAAATGCTGAACAGGCATACGCATTTGTTTTGGTACATTTATCCACAAAAGTGGCAGAGACTATTTGCATTGCGAACCTGACACATGACAGTCTGCTTTACAATTGTTAAGTTTAAAAAAGTGTGCCATCATTGTTTCATTTCGCTCAGACAACCTGAGATGTGTATTCATTATAGGTTTTTATGAGAGTGCACTTAAATCACAAATGTAGATTGTATGTATGTACATATTTACACTATTGCACAACAAATACAGTAAATAATTGTGAATGAATTATAATTTTGTACTTTAAAAAAAGTGTAGGTACACAGTAAGAAACACTTGTTACACAGTCATCTTTGTCAAATTATTTACAAGTCCATAGAAAGTACTGTATTTACAAAGAAAAGTGACCATAACACTTTCTTGAGATATTCCTTTGACTATATCGGTTGTACTTATGGCAGGTAACCTTATGTATATTTATATATTGGTAAGACCAACAGATCAAAGGCTTATCTTGATTGATTGTCTTTCAGCTATGGACAAAAATTGCCTCTTGGAACTCATGCTTACTTTAAGTATTAGCACAAATCTGATTTCTAACTCTTTGAATCAAAGTCATGTAGAAATTCACTATACACATTTCTTCAACGATTGTCCATCTAGTTCACATTCACCGCCCAATAACGACTTAGCACCACTGCAGCAGGACACCGAGTAATCAATAATTCTAATTAGTTACCAGCTGACTGCTCACCTTTCAAAAGGTCATTTCACTGAAACCTGATCAAGTCCTGATGTTGACTCACATTCTTGAAATAATGTTTCAATAAAATCTAAAGAGTTCTGAATTGGATGAGATCCCAGTTGGGATTTAAATCCTCATCCACACTACTCCAACCTTTTCCATCTCTAGCTCTTGCAACACTTCTTCTCCAATCCATGTGAATATACCGGGATAACCAATCGCCAAATTTTGCCACATCACTGTACACAATGTAATTTCGTAGATCACACATTCTGCCAGCATCAGTAAGAGATAAGCTCACAATGCCGCGCAGAAACCATCTTGAGTCATTGTTATCTGTCACCAGAAACAGTAGGCCTCCTCCACTATCACCATTGCATGGACCTGACCCTATGGTTTGTAAATAAAAGTGGAAAGGAATTTCATTACTTAAAAATACAGATGAAAGACATAATATTTTGAACACCTGTTACTAATCTGACCCAGCAGAAATAATGGCACAAAATTTTTTTCGCATAGAAAACAATCAATTCGCAGTTGTCAAATTCCCTTAAAATTGCTAAGACTGGTTACCCATTTCCATCATAATTATATACTTCTTTGGTTTAAGTAGCCTTTCCAACCAGATTGTAATTGCGGGTTTGTAACCGTAGTGGATGATACATTTATTGTTACTGAACTTGATTTCACTGAACATTTTTTATGAAATGTCTTAATTAGGCCAACTCTTATTTCCAACAACAATCTTTGGCAGCCTACATGGCCAAAATTGATGCCTTGCAACAATAGAATTAGTAGAATTACTATTCAAGCAGTGACCTAGTAAACCTTTATACAGTTGAGCACCCTTAATCCGGGAATCCCTAATTTGGGAACACCATTATTGCGGAAATTTTGCCATGGCCAACTACCTGGTACTTCGTGGAAAATGCCGCAACATTTTTTACCGTAACATTGCTTCATAACCTGCCAAGATATTATCCCCATATTCACGTTAATTTTTCCCATTCCGAGAATTGGAATAATTTAAACATTAATTTGTAGGAAATATGTTGCACGAAGCAATGCATAAGAAATATCAAATTCTATATTCCCTTTTCCAACAATAATATTACACTTTTAAATTTATTTTAAATAATTTATTAAATGTGTAGCAATATGATGCACACAATGCTTAGATTCCATTATTATCACTCACTGCACGAATTCGAAACATTTAAGTAATGACTTTGCGATTTAAGAAACCATTTCTTTCTGATTATTCTCATTGACTTTTTTTAAAAATAATCCTCAGTAAATGGCAAATGAATATATTTTGTTGTGAATAATTAACTCCTTTCGATGAAAACATCTGGAAGTCAAAAATAGACCAGTTGCCAAACATGACCCATAGTCTGGCAAAATCCCTAATCCGGCATCACTTCTGTCCCGACTGTGCCGGATTAAAGATGCCCAACTGTACTATGAAGTTTTATCCCATATATCAGATATATGAGGGAATAACTGCGGAGAAATCACAGAATAGAGATTGTTTCATGCTCATTCCAATATACATAAGAGTCTTGATTAACACATTCAACCCTGATAATTTCTAGTGTGCAATCATGAAAAACGGAAAGGTTTTTCTGCCACATTATTTTAGCAAGTCACTTAAATGAAATTGAAAATTAGTGAAAACTTTTTTTGAATAACAAAACTCGAATATTTATTAAAGACGCGAGTTCGAGTCCTCGAGAGAGGTCTTTATGGAGGTCTTCAGTGAGGTCATCAGAGAGGTCACTAACAAGCGCGAATGCGCGTCCTTCGGTATCTTGGCAAAGCACCTTGGACGCGCATTCGCGTCCATCGGGTTGAACGTGTTAACTTGTGTTTTATTAATGAATGTGAGAGGACCTGCAGTGGTCCCAAGGAAATTTAATAAATTAACCCTCAGAGGTCTGATCATTCAACTCTCAGAAGATGAAATGGTACTGAAGTTAATAATTTTGGGATTTCATATGGGGAGAGATATTCTACTGAAGATGTCATTACAGTGATGAGAACGTTAGTGGTAAGGGAAAAAGCATATAATCAGGATGTATTTATCTGCTTATTTGATTTTGGAAATGCATACAGGAGAGTGGGGAGGCACTGCAGAAGACAGGAGTAGCTTGGAGGGACATGGGATGTTTCTGGAATCTACACTCGATCCAAAAGGTGTAAGTGAGTGCAGTAGATGGAGAGTTAGATTGGGTAGTAATTGGGTTGGCGGTTAGACTGGCATTTCAGTTTCCACCTGTAATAATATAAACCAGCCATAATTTTCCGTCCTCATTTTGAAGTGCTAATGATGAACACATTGAGAACTTGCAGAAATGAAAAACCAGCTCTGAAAGACCAACACATCAACTCATATAATTTTGGAATAGGCTTGGTTGGTTGGTTATTTAGGGGAGGCGACCGACAGCTGAGGTCATTTGTGCCATCTAGAATAGGTGGGTAATGGTAGGAGTTTTAAGGGAACGGAGGAAGGGTGGAGAGAAACCCGGCATCGGCATTAGTCTACTCTTAACGAAAGGTGCCAAGGGGACCACGGCTTAACGTCCCATCCGACGGACTTGAAATGCCCTCCACTAGACACTCAAGTGGGGACCGGTTTTCCACTGAAAAATCCGCCACTGCCGGGAATCGAACCCAGGCCCTCAGGATGGTAGGCCAGTACTCTAGCCACCACACCAACCCGATCCCCAAATAGGCTTGGTAACACTGGATATATGAGCAGAAGAGCTTCAGACATTTTGCCATAGCTCCAAAATTGTGATGGTGTTTGACTTATGGCAAGTTACTAGCACTTACTAGCACTAGTAATTAGGCTGAAATTCAGCGGTACCTATTAAGAACTATTCAAAATTCTTTATACTCAAGTAGGTACCTATAATATATCATTATAAGCCTGTAGATCAGAGATTCCCTGGACAGAATCACCATTAAATAACCCATACATAACCAACACCTAACTTAATTGGGAATTTCAACAATGGTAAATGTAGAAAATGGAAAGAAGTCATTGATACCTACCATCTCGAGAGCCAGCACAAAGCGTCCGGTTGGAGGTAAAATGCCTAAGTCCATTGTGAGAATCAAAACATTCTCTTTGGGAAACTACTGGAACAGTAACAAATCTTGGTTCTTGGGTGACCAGGTTTCCAGATTCATCTCTTCCCCAGCCCATTACCTTGAAAAAACAAAAGGAAATGATTTTTTCAGCATTGATATAAATGTACTCTTTTCTCAATCCTAATTTATGCACTTGCGAAAAAATAAGTCTTTATCAGATTTTTTATGACAAACCAATAGAAATTGGGTAAATGAATAAGTATGATAAATACTAAAGTTAATTTAAAGGTAAGTAACCTTACAAAGATATCATTTCAAGGGAAATCAAAACAAGATAAAAAACTTCACTGTGCAACGTTAATTGGGAGGACTTGGGGGAGGAGTGTGAAGTTAGTCCTGTTCTTCCCATAAAAAAATATTTACTTATACTGGAAAATATAGCAGTAGGCAAAACCTCTTTGAAGTACAGAAAATTCCATCGAACATTTGAATAGGAATAAGATATTTCATACCTAACGCAGTGAATACATATAATTGTTTGTTAATATTTCTATGATCTGTGAATTGAGCATTCCAAAAATTATCCTAGTTTTAACTTTGCCTAAATATGATGAGCAGTGTCTGTTATAATAAATTTTGCACAAAATTCTGTTCCTGAAAAAGAGTAAAATTTTAATACTTACAGTTCCATGCCTCCCAACTAAAGGTGATAGATCAGAATAATCCTTCCCATCTTCATATTTTCTCTTAAATGGCCATAAACATGCTGGCTGCACAAATTGGTTATACACAGCTTTGACACTGAGCTGCAACAATGCTATGTCAGCATCGCTCCCTTGAGTCTTGTAGTCTGGGTGAACAATTATCTCCTTCACATCCTTCGGTTGAACATCAGCTTCTGTCCATGACTCCAAGTTGAATTTGCCAAGATAGAGAAGCAAGCGGTCTGGCTCCACCATCTTTTTCTCCTCAGCTACACAATGAGCAGCTAGGCAGAGGAATTTTAAATTTTCATTACTTTGGTTCAGACCATATTAGTTTATTAACAAATGATTAATCATGTAATCTCACATGCTAGGAAGAAAAACTATATATTCTACATAAAAAGTTTTCCCTCTTCAAGGAAAAGTATATTGAGGATTTATTCACAATTCTCAGGAAAAAATTCTTAGTTTTATTATGATTACATCAATGATGTTACTGACATTACTATACTATCCTTCTTATACATACTGAACAACATTCTCTTGACAGAAAAACAGTATAAAATTAACATTAGAACACAATATCATTGTCAAGTAGGAAAAAAGAGACAGGAAAGTCCAGCTAATTGTAGATAAATCAAAAGGGAAACTTTTGTGTCTAAAGTTTTTACACTGAATTATTGACTAGAACTATTTACCAAAATGTCATAATTACCTGTGATAACATACTCCTCATTTATAAGAGTCCCACCACATGTGAACCTTAGCCCAGACACATCTGCAAACTTCCGGAAAACAGCAACAAGCCAAGGCCATGCCCCTTTCTTGATCTTTTTTCCCTTGGCCACCAACTGATTGCTGAGCAATGGCTTTCCACAAGCTCCTATAGAAGAGAAATGGTATTGTTGCCCAATTGATGGAGTACAAACATTCATGTAATGACCCTTCAAATATTTCCAGACACAAGTGGTTCACAAAACATATGAAAGTGACTGGCAAAAGGCTTTCATTGAACTGTGTATGGTTTGGGGCCATCCTCTTATTGCATAACACTGATTCTTCACTTTTTTGTGTATATCATCATCATTATTTGATCAAAAATTGAATTCATCATGCCTCTCCCAATGTAGTGGAAGGCTGGACCTCCTTACCCCTTTCCTTTCACGTTATGGAATTTATGGGTGCCCCTCCCCAATAATTATAAGAGAATGGCTCATGATACATAGAAAAAATGAATACAGGAGGGGATATATGGTTATTCTCATAAACTATATATATTTTTGCAAAAATATATTGATGAAAGAAAACGTATACACTCACTGTCTTGCCCTTTAAGAAATTCTTGCTCATACAGGCTGGCAGTAGTATTTTTTGCAGAAACAGGTTGAGTCTTTGGGCTTTGTTCCAAGTAAGGCTCCTCAATACCCTGTGGTTCTGGATTGACCTGTGGATTCTGAACGATCTGTGGTCCTTGGGCATTATTTTGACCACGAGTATTTTGCGGAACCTGAGAATTTTGTGATGCCTGCTGGATTTGTGGTCTTAGAGCAGGCCTCTGACCAAATGATGGCGGAACCCCATCTGAGTTTGTCGAAGTTATGGGGCGGCGACCTGAAAAAAATAACTCTGTGATCATTGAGCTCCTACTGATGACTCATACTTTGCATTTTTAGAGACCCCCCAAGAGAACATTCTGATCAAACAAAGAAATACATTCTAACATGCATTCCTGAAAGAATGAGATGCGTTAAGCTCATAAGACATTGGGAAGTAATAGTGAAATATTATTTGATGGAGGCACCTACCAGCTACATTATTTTATCTTTGACATTAATAATAGGTTGATAATAAAATGCTGGTAAGAATATTTTGAGGAATAAGGAAATAGTTGAGTGAAAACTGGCATTAGCATTGGTCCACCCTTAAGAAAAGGAACCAAGAGGAACCTTAGTGATAACATTTTAATATGGTCTAATCATTCTAAGGAATGGAATACTGATCTTGGTCTGAAGAATTCCTTTTCCTGTGACAGCATTCAAGTAAGAATATCAAGGAAAAAAAGGCCTCAAATTGGATATGAACCCAGGCCTTGTTGATGGCTGGCCAGCATGGTAGCCACTATATAAACCTAATTAGATTAGGGAACACTGACAATATTCCCAGCAGGGATGGCTCACCAGACATTCACCCATGGTACTCGGTAGGAATGTAGTGATGGCAAATTCAAAGAAAATTAATATTTTGTAAATTATCTAGGTAAATACAGCATGCCTTATGAAAGAAATAACTCACCATCATTGACAGGAAATTGGGGAGAGGTGAATGTGTCATCTGGATTCCCAACTGCAAAAGGATCACCAAAAAACCCTCCGTTGAAATTTTGCCCTTGATTGCCAAAGGTTTGTCCTTGATTGAAGTTCTGTCCTTGATTGAAGGTTTGACCTGTATTGAAATGTTGCCCTTGTTGGAAATTTTGTCCTTGGTTATAATTTATCCTTTGGTTGAAATTTGGATTTCCACGGTAATCATTATTATTATTATTGTTGTTGTTATTATTATTAATGACACTGTCCACATTCAAGGCATTGGCAGATGGATAAAAGGTGTGCTCAAGGGCAATGGAGGTGATGATTCGGCCATGTGATGGAATTAAATCTGTGAAAATAAAAAAGGTTGGAAATAAACACAAAGATAATTAATCATTTACTTATAGCATAAATAAGTAAAACAATACTAGAACCAGCAAATGATCATTCAGTGATGAAATAACTCAACTATTGGCAATTTTCATTTGATATTCACTTTCATATTTAGACAAGGCACCTTGAATTTTTCCAAACATATATTAATGGACATTGAAAATTATTATGCATTTTGCTCTCCTTACCAGCAGTGAAGATCCCCTATGGTAAATAATTACTTTATTCAACTAAAAGATTATCTATGCTACAGTATTAATTTCTCTGTTAATACATTATATGTTACATGCATGATTTACATCTGCATCTACATACTACCCTGCAAGCCAATATAAATGTGTGTGTCAGGGGGTTAATTAACACTAAACATGCCTTACTTATCATTTATAAAAAGAAATTTAATTTCAAAGAAGAATTTAATTTCAATTTATTGCACTTTTTTGGATATTTGGAGTTCAATTCTCAGATAAACAGGTGCCATATGAGTGATTTGATATTTAAGAAAACTAAACTTGGTATGACTCAGTTGTACTCCGAATGTATAATCAAGGATGAATTAAGAACTCCTGAAAAATTCTAAATGTTATCTTGGGATATGTACAGAAGAAACTACTTAAAAGATAATTATAAAATAATTTACTCACTTGGATTTCCTGTGCAGATAGTGTTGCCATTCAAAGAAATCAAAATAAGGTATGGCAAACTATTAGAAGTAGGAAAATGGAGCCGATATAAAATCAACCCCCTTGCAGAATCTCCTTGCAGTACTTTCTGCAGAACATTTTGTTTGTTCTCAGCTAATTCCAGCCTCCCAACATACTTCTGGAAAATAAGCATATCATAAGAATATTTTAAAATCTTCAAAATTCAGATGTCATTGGCATTTCCCTAACAGCAAGAGTGACCATAAAGTAAGCTGTGAAATAGATGGATGGAGTATGGTGACCTTCAGTCATATGTGGTAGATTAGAGTTGTCAACCACACGTTTTTACGACTAAATACTTAGAAATTTGATTAATCACAAGTGACTTACCGATGGAAGAAGACCAAATACTCGCAGTCGGACCTCTAGCTTGATGGGTATTATACTTCTCAAGCTGACTTCACTATTGGGAGGTGGCACGGCTATAAGTCCAGTCCAACCATTGCTGCCGTACTGATACTGGAAAGTTTGAGGACAAGGAGTCGGAGGCACTTGGACATTTTGGTCACTGGTCGAGTCAATAGGATAGACTCTGATGTTTTGGCTCATCACAGGAAGATAACATGCTTGCAGGAGTCCAAGCAGTAGGACAATCTTCACCATTTCGTTTTCCAGATCCTGCCAGGTAGAAGAAATTATAGCATTAAAGCTCATCATATCATATGCGACATCTAAAAATGTCGCATCTTTTCTCTGTCACATCTTTTCTCCTAGTCAGAAAGATTTTTAAAGGGATGGTACAATAACCATATTTGCGTAACCAGTGTACTAAAAGATTAAAATGGGAATCATTGCCAGATCGAAGGTGGGAATTTAGACTTAAATTACAAGATAATATTTTCACCGATGACGTTCAAATATTTTGCGAACCCCAACTTACAAAGTTAAATTGAACCATAATCACAAAATTAGAGGAATTGATTGCCGAACTGACAGATTGAAAATGTTTTTTTCTCGTACAATTAGGGATATGAATGACGGTAAATATATCCAGTACGAGTGTAGCATATTCGTAGTTGCAGTTTGGTATAAGGACTTTAAGCTAACCCAACTAACAGCATGTTTTTGCATGCTTACTTTGCTATTTTTATCTTATTTAAAAAAATTAAAATTTAGACTAGTATATTATTACTAATTTTTTTGTTCACGGTATACAATGCATGCTTGGTGTGCGTTCACCCCTTCCATACCTTTATGTTGGTTTACAGGGTATTACGTAGATGTATTAGTTGACCATAACCGCCTTGTTCATAAAGTTTGAATGCCTGAATAAGCGGCATTACCGCACATTCCCTTCGATCGAGTTTGGGTCCTTTCTGTGAAGTTCCCTGACCCAGCCGCGTCGGAAGTGGGGGATAGGAGGGGCCGAAGGCCCTCCCCTTGAATTTGCCCTGGGCCTTTTCAGAAGAAGCGGGTACTTTCTGACACACATTCTCATACATTAATAAGCTCTTTAATCGATGCTCTAGTCTCTAATCCCTCCTATCCGCAAAAAATGCGGGCCCTTTTCGTAGGGCCGGGAGCCCTAGTGAAAATAGTTCCGACGCGCTTTCCCTGATCCCAGATATCCTCATTTACATCCACACAATACCCTGCAACACCACGAGGGTGTGTGGCAGGGGGTGAAGATCACCAAACATTCACTGTTGACATGAAACTAAGCTAAGCTTCTCTCCGTAGACACCCGAGTTTTACAAAGTAAATAAACTCCCCGAGAATTACATGATTGCCACCAGCGCTTTTGTTCCCTTAGCTACGGATTCCTGTGGTTCTTCAAAACTGGAGGAACTCAGAATAACAATTAACGGTATTTATGCAAAAGGAATACATTAGGGTCAATATAATAGCAATGCGATCGAGACATTTATCTTCAAATATCAAGCTGATTAATGGTTCCTTCCGGACAACTTGGGTGAACGGCTCCATAGCAGTTGAAGGACAAAACCTGGAGCAATGATTCTCACAAACCCTTCTCGTTAATATGCTCGAAATTCCGATCCGAATCTCCGAGAGAGGATATCTTGGGCACACAGATACGATGCCGGGGATTTCCCGTCTGCACTTTCATTGAATGCCTTTCGGGTCATGCCCGGCGGCCGTGAAGTCCCTAACAATGAGTGGGTGGGGAGAGTGAGCAGACGGATTGCGCTACATTGGAGACAATGGCATGCAAGGGCGGCGACACCATTCCTATCGCAAGGCGGTGGGTGTCTGGATTCCATGGTAAAATACGACGGGTCACTCATGTCTACGATCAGTTCAGCTGGGCACCCGAAATGCTAATCTCCTTTGGTGATTTCACTTACATCATGCCCTTGTTTACTCTGTATTAGGTTATTTGGAGAGGAATCACTGACGGGCCGCAGGTAAGAAATGGGTGCTACACCTCTTTCGTTTAGTGAATTTCGAACAGAGAGGTGCGATCTGGTGTTCTCGAATTTGAACGAATTCCTGCGGCTGTATCCCGCGCAAAAAAGTTTGTACGCGTAGCTCTATAAGACTCATTGCTACCGATATGCATCTTTTACTGCTTTGCTCAGTAGCTAACTTAAAAATTATAGCATTGATGAGGATTTATTGCTTAGGATTAGGATTAACCCATTCCTCGTACGTAATGGTCGCATTTACCCAGTAGTACCTACTCTTTTGATGAATCCCAGTTTACGATTAACTTGACCCATTAGTTCACTCCCTGCCACACACCTTTATGGTGGCTTGCAGGGTATTATGTAGATGTAGATAATTTCACATCTACATCTACATAATACCCTGCAAGCCACCATAAAGGTGTGTGGCAGGGGGTGAATTCTCACAAAACATGCACTACATATGCATAAAAAAGGATTAGTAATAATATACTAGTCTAAACATCAATTTAAAAAAAACATAAAAATAGCAAAGTAAGCATACAAAAAAATGCTGTTAGTTGGGTTACCTTCAAGAACTTATACCAACATGCTATACATTGATTTACTCGTATTGGACATATTTACCGCTATTCATATCCCTAATTGTACGAGGAAAAAAGGACATTTTGAATCTCAGTTCGGCAATCAATTTCTCTGATTTTGTGATTATGGTCCAGTCTACCATAGTAAGTTGGGGTCCGCAAAATATTTTTAACATCATTAATGAAAATATGGTCTTGCAATTTATTTAAGAGATTAAGTCTAAATTTCAACCTGCGATCTGACAATGATTCCCATTTTAATTCATTCAATAGGCTGCAGAGAATTCACCCCCAGCCACACATGGCTGGGGGTGTCACCCTGTAAGCCACCTTTATGGTGGCTTACAGGGTATTATGTAGATATAGATACCCCCCTGTTCGGGTTGGATTGCAGGATACCCTGTCATTAACTAGTGTAAATGCTACAAGTGTTTGGAGAGAGATGAACCTTGGGCGTTGAAGTCTCCAGACGGTCCCTCTGCGAGGGAGACCCACGAGCACGTCCCTTCATTCCAGCGCCAAAACCAAATGCTCAGGGCACGCGGAGAAAGTTTGTGGGCATTTCGGTTTTTCCCGAAACGGAAGCAGCCATCCTCGCGGCCACCGCTCACACCCTCCCTCCACCTTTCCACCCCCGGGGGGATGACAATGGCATGCAACGGGGGGTGAGCCTTATAATCCTTCCCCTGGTGTACGGCAAATGAGACTCGGGCTTGGGGGAGACGCGTAGGAGTTCGTTTTGTAAGGGCCCTTCGTCGCGGGTGGTGGGCCCGCTGTGTCCCCGAGAAGCTTTGGATTGGCCCCTGAGGATAAGGTCGACTACGCGAAGGAATTTCTGGGAGGGGAGGGAAAAGAGCCGTCAAGGAGGAGGAAGGGGACTTTGAGACAAAAGGGGCAAAACAACGGGGACCGCATGGAATTATTCGACTTCCAGTGGGCGCTGGAAGGAGTAAAAAGTCCCTCGGAAAAACCAGGATTCCTCTTTACCCGTGGAGGTCATTGGAACAGCACTTTTGTCTGCCGTCTTGACGCCAGTGGAAGCGCCGGTAGGCTAAAGACCTGGTGCACTTGAGCTTCCGTTTGTCAGGCATGATTCACTCGAGACTTTACGACGACCCTCATTGAAATCCTTCCGGAGAGGGGATGCCAACTCCCTAAGCCGGCCGGAGTGAAAGAACAGATGAACGTGTAAAGTGGAGGAAGTGAAGTACCGCAAACCCTCTAACAATTTTACGATACCACCAAAATATTTTTCCGCTCCAGGAAACTAGCTTAACCGAAAAGCTTTTAGGGTGAAAAGAAGGCAGGTTTCCATATAAATAACCAGTTGGTTGGTCATTTCCGCGACAAGGGAAAAGATTAGAAGGCGTGACGCCGGTTTACTGATATTTCCTTGGTATTTTAACCCTCTCGTGCCCTGACTGAGCTTGCCTAATTTGCAAGCTGAGGTTAAATCCTATTCCAGGAAGAAGCAAATTAAAAGTGACATCGGGAGTTCCCCACGGTAACGTAGTAGGTCCACTTCTATTTCTTTTATGCATAAACGATTTTGTACCTTTAATTTAACAAGCTATATCGCTGCGAGACAACATTTTAAAGGTTTCCATTGCATTTTCTCCGTGGAAAAAGACTAGTTTTCACTCTAGCTCTATTTTAAATACTAAGTGAAAGTAATGACGCCGAAAATGTCTTACCTGGAGAAAGCGGCAGATTTCACGAAGCGTATATGTATTTCAAAAGATTCACACACAAATCAACACTTGATCATAACTTATTTCACAACTTCAGTATATTGCCACACGTTAGACAGTGTGCAGCAAATCAGTTGGCATGTCCAAAGCTTTTGCAATAAGTGACTCTCGTTCTATTTAAAATACCAAGCGAATTTGCGACGACGCCAAAAATATCAAATCTAGAGAAATCGACAGATGCACGTCGTAAACATGTTTCACCAGTTTCCTACACAAACCATTAGGTGATGAATACTTAATTTCATAACTCCCGGGGATCATCACACGGTAGACAGGATGCAGCAAAAAGTAGTAACGCAAAAAATATATATGTAGGTGCATATTACAGGCCACCGGACGCAGGCGTCAATTCTATAATGTAGCTAGAGTCAGAGATACGTATGTACATTACTTTCTGGGAAGAATGATAGAGGAATAATAGTAGGCGGAGATTTCAATCTCCCTTCGATAGACTGGAATACGTGTAGTTTCATTACAGGAGGTAAGGATAAGGAACTCTGCGAATCACTGTTGAACACCTTTACGTCATATTCTTTACAACAGCTAGTAACATAACCGACCAGGGGAAACAACATTCTAGACTTATTAGCAAGAAATATACCCGAAAGAGTTCTAAATACAGTTACAGACACAGGAATTAGTGATCATAAAATAGTGCATGCGAAATTTATTGTAGGCGTTGAAAGACATTATAAACCAAGGAGGAGGGTATACTTATTTGGCAAGGCTAATTACGACGGTCTGAAAGATGGTAACGCGGAGGTTAGGAAGTCACTAAAGCGACAAAGGGTATGCCACGCTAGGATGAAAAATGCACGACGGGGTCTATCGGTAGAGGAAAAAAATGAGTTAGATCAAAACTATAAAAAATCGAGAGCATTAGCAAGGAAATCATGTCGGAAAGCGTTATCACATTTCAAGAGCAAGATGTTAGGAGAATATTTAGATAGCAATCCTAAAGCGTTTTGGTCATATGTGAGAGAGCTTCAGGGAAATAGGTCCACAGTGCACAAACTAAAGAACGATAAAGGAATTAGAGTTATCAGCAGTGTAGAAAAAGCCAATACTTTAAACTCCTTCTTCCAAAGCGTATTCAACACATCGTCACACAACGCAGTGGAACCACCGCCGAACACTTTCAGTGAGCAAATGCCCGAAATAAAAATTTCATGTCGCGGAATAGAGCAGCAGTTAAAAAGAATTAGTATAAACAAATCACCAGGTCCCGATCAAATTCCCTCCAGGGTATATAAAACATTAGCTTCTGAAATAACCCCATATCTAGAAATAATATTCAATAAAACACTAAAGAACCACACAGTAGTCAAAGATTGGAAAGTAGCTAACATTACACCTATATTTAAAAGCGGTGACAGGGAAGAACCTAGTAACTACAGACCCATCTCACTCACGTCAATCTCTTGTAAGATATTTGAGCACATCGTAGTCAGTTCGATCATGGGGCATTTGGATAGTCAGCGATTACTCATAAACAGCCAACATGGGTTCCGGAAAGGTAGATCTTGCGAGACACAATTAGCTTTATTCGTACACGATATTTTAGTCTGCGGCGAAAACAGTACTGATGTTGATGCGATATTTTTAGATTTCAAAAAGGCATTCGATAAAGTTCCTCATGATAAATTAATCTTGAAGTTAGAGAGTTTTGGTATAAATAAAGACGTAGTGTGTTGGGTAAGAGAATTCTTAAGTGGACTAGAGCAGAGGGTTGTCATAGATGGTATCATGTCGGACACAGTCAAAGTCACATCGGGAGTTCCCCAGGGTAGCGTAGTAGGTCCGCTCCTATTTCTTCTATACATTAACGATTTGGGTACCGTAGTTAGTAGTAAGCTTAGACTCTTTGCAGAGGATGCGGTAGTGTATAGGGGTATATCAAAAGAAGAAGTCAGGAAATCACTTAGCAAAGATTTGGATGCAATTCAAGAGTGTAGCGACAAATGGCAGTCAGAGCTTAACCTTAAAAAGTGTGTAGCTATCAATTTTTGGGGGAGGATTAATTCGATAGAGCGTACCTATAAAATTAGTAACACGAAGATCGAAAACGTAGACCCCATAAGATATTTAGGTGTAATAATCACTAAGGATTTATCGTGGGGTATACACATCCGGGAAATATGCGGTCGAGCGAAGAGAAAGCTAGGATTTATAGAAAAAGTACTAGGGAAATGTGATGAGAAGACAAAAGAGCGATGTTACTTTTCACTAGTTAGGCCCCACCTTGAGTATGCAGCAAGTGTATGGGATCCTAATGAATTAGGTTTGATCAGAGAACTAGACAGTGTGCAGCGTAGAGCAGCTAGGTTCGTCAAAAGGTGTTACGATAGATTGAGTAGTGTATCAGAATTAATACAATAATTAGGGTGGGAATCATTATCAGAGCGTAGGTTAAAGTCCAGATTAAATCTATTGGAGAAATTTCAATCGGATAGCTTTACTGAAGATGTTAGGCACATATTAAAAACACCAGCGTATTATGCTAGATTCGACCAGCCAAATAAGAGGCTATTTCAGAAGCTATTACTTTATATACTCTGGAGGGAATTTGATCGGGACCTGGTGATTTGTTTATACTAATGCTTTTTAACTGCTGGTATATTCCGCGACATGAAATTTTTATTTCGGCATTTGCTCACTGAATATATACCTGGATCAAGTATACCTGGTGACGGTTAACCCCCTGACCATACAGATCTGTAGTGGCTAGCGGGGTATTATATGAATTTAGACGGAGATTTAAAAAGTATAAAATACTCCAGCATGCCATGGCAAGATTCATTACGAAGATAAAATTAAAGAGATAGAACGCAACGTAGATAGGTCAAAATTAGGGAACGTAATACATCTACATAATACCCTGCAAGCCACCATAAAGGTGTGTGGCAGGGGGTGAACTCTCACCAAACATGCACAACATATCATGCATAAAAAGGATTAGTACTTGTATAGGTACTGTTCAAAACTACGCTATTTAATTAATAGATCTCGAAGATACAAGGGGGATATTAAATAGGTATTGTTGGGACTGATAATTTTGGATGACGGCATTGTTGGTTTTTTCGATCTAATTTTACTTGCGTTAGGCGATGAAGGTTAGGGGTTAGATGGCAGAAGGGACAGTTTTGTCTCAATCTCGCCCCAATAAAGACCTTTTATTATTATTATTATTATGAAGATGGATTAAATTGATAATCACTTCATAAGAGAGATATGCAGTTTTTCTTTTTGACTTTATTTACGAGCAATCACTAACATAGAGTACATAGTTACCACGTAAGTACATAACTTCATCAATGGAAACAAATGAGTATCAAAATGAGAACCTTCACACACGTACTTTAAATGAGAGATTAACTCATGGGAATATTAATTTCAACAGGCATGATACTGAGAGAACATTAACCAATTTTAGTATTGTTGACTTCAGTTTTGAGCTGAGACTGAGCTGAGATCGACTCAAGACCTGACTATGAATACGGGCCATGGTGAGGATTATAAGAGATGCCCGACAAAGACGTTGATGGCTTTCACTTCAAAAGCTTTTGCACCGTAGACTAAAGTATCGTGTACGTGACCATGTTGACTGTTTATGAGTTGATTAGCAGTCTCTGGGTACATCTACACGATACCCTGCAAGCCACCGCGAGGGTGTGTGGCAGGGGGTGAAGATCACCAGGCATGTCTATGTCTACGACATACCCTGCAAGCCACCTCGAGGGTGTGTGGCAGGGGGTGCATCCACACCAGGAACAATGACACAACAAATGCACTACTAAAATGCAAACAAGCAACTATAGGGTCTCATGCAACTAGATTGTTAATATCTATAGTATTTAAGGGGTTAATACATACATCTTGCACTACAGACTATTCTAAAATATTTCATCTACCTATCCCTCTGCTATGCTGCCTATTCTGTTCAAATCCCCTATCCAAATTCCCCATGATCGAACCGAGTACTATATACTGATACACCTTGCAAGAGAATGTTGTGAGAGAAACGGGTCTGTAGTTACTACGTTCTTCCCTATCACCGCTTTTAAAAATAGGTGAATTGTAGGCTACTTCCCAATCCTTAAGGACTGTGTGATTCTTGAGTGTTTTATTGTATGTTATTTCAAGGGCTATTATGGTGACTTTCCGGGTAATATGTTGAAAAATATATTTCCCTGCCGCAAATACAAAGGTAGAAATAATTTCGTCAATTGCAGCAAATAGGAATAGCAAGTGAGGAACATATAGATATTGATTGTTAAAAAAACCTTTAAATGCATTCTTTGGCTCAGCATGTGTTTCAAGCTGCCTTTTCGGCAAAACATCACGTGGCCTGGATCAGAATGAGGAAATTGATTCATAAATACTCCACGTATTCCAGTTTTTTAGCGACAGAAGATATTGCGGCATTATTAAAACGATCCTGAGCCGAGGTCAACCTCGGTAGACGCCATCGCACGCCGGCGCCATAAACACTTTAATGGTCGATAGCTGTCATTAGGTGCGGCCAATTACGGCCAAGTGTTTATTTCATGACCAAAATTGATCCGGAATACAACATGGAGCTCGAGGAAAAAACTGTTTATGCTCCCAAAAATAAGACGCAGCAGACGGGTTCTTTTAAGGGATCGGAACACGATAACTACGTGAGAAATGGGATAAACACCAATCTCACATCAGGAACACCATCATATAAAAAGGACTTGTAGATTCACCTTAAAAGAAACTTATCACCTAAACAATACCATGCAAGCCACCATATAAACAAGGGCCAATCTAGGTGGCTCGCAGGAAAATATGTAGATGTAGATGAAAACATTTTGCGAACTTAAAACAAATAATATGGTCAATTCAATTGGACCAAGAACAGGGGTTGGACCATTAAAAACAAAAAAAAGGGATAAACTTCATAACAAAACAGGAACGTGATTCAAATAGGGGCAGTCTAATTGGTACATCTCAATATTTGGTTAGATATTAAGAAGGACAGGATTTTTATCAATAACCGATTGCGGAACGGGGAGATTCACGCTGAAAAACATAGGAATAACAGAAATGTGAGGAAAGACCTACCACTAGGTTGCCGCCTCATGATCTGCACATTTCCGGAGATGATTTATTTAGGTGGTTTAAATTCTGCACGTTTCCGGGAGATAAGGCAAGAGGTCTTAATGTTAATAATGGTAATCATAACAATGGTACATACCACATGCTTAAAAAATAAATACAGTAAAAATCACCTTGAACAATTTTGAAGAAATGAAACATAACAAACAGAATACGTTTCATTAATAATGAAAGCAACCACTAAATCTACATAATACCCTAAAGGTCACCATAAAGGTGTGTGGAAGGGGGTGGATTAACATCAAACATGCATTGCATACCATGCATGAAAGGGATTAGTAAATATCTACATCTACACGATACCCTGCAAGACACCGCGAGGGTGTGTGGCGTATAGGGTGAAGATCACCAAGCATGCACTACTAACATGCAAAAAAGCAACTGTAATGTCTCATGCAACTAGATTGTTAGTATCTATAGTATTTAAGGGGTTAATACATGCATCATGCACTACAGAATACTCAGAACTACAGAATATTTCATCTACCTATCCCTTTGCTATGCTGCCTATTCTGTTCTCTTATAGTGCGGGAGAAAAATGCAATATATTTTAGTCTAAACTTAGCCATTATAAAAAGATTACAAAGCAAGCATGCACATGAGTTAGGCTACCTTCAAGCTCCTAAACCAATATGCTGCTAACTATGCAATAGATTGATTCACTCGTAGGTATTGGATATATTTACCGTTATTTAGTTTAGGTATTGGATTTATTTACCGTTAGAACTCAACCTTAAAAAGTGTGTAGCTATCAATTTTTGGAGGAGGAATAATTCGATAGAGCGATCCTATAGAATTAATAACACGAAGATCGAAAACGTTGAAACCGTAAGATATTTAGGTGTAACAATCACTAAAGATTTATCGTGGGGAAGACACATAAGGGAAATATGCGGCCGAGCGAAGAGAAAGCTAGGATTTATAAAAAGAGTACTTGGGAAATGTGATGAGGAGACAAAAGAGCGATGCTACTTTTCACTAGTTAGGCCCCACCTTGAGTATGCAGCCAGTGTATGGGATCCTAATGAATTAGGTTTGATGAGAGAACTAGACAGTGTGCAGCGTAGAGCAGCTAGGTTCGTCAAAAGGTGTTACGATAGGTTGAGTAGTGTATCAGAATTAATACAAGAATTAGGGTGGGAATCATTATCAGAGCGTAGATTAAAGTTCAGATTAAATCTATTGCAGAAATTTCAATCGGATAGCTTTACTGAAGATGTTAGGCACATATTAAAAACACCAGCGTATTATGCTAGATTCGACCAGATAAATAAGATTAGAGAGATAGATTGTCGTACAGATAGATTCAAAATGGCATTTTTCCCCCGTACTATAAGAGAACAGAATAGGCAGCATAGGAAAGGGATAGGTAGGGGAAATATTTTAGAGTATTCTGTAGTGCATGATGCATGCATTAACCCCTCAAATACTATAGATACTAACAATCTAGTTGCATGAGACCCTTTAGTTGCTTGCTTGCATGTTAGTAGTGCATGCTTGGTGACCTTCACCCCCTGCCACACACCCTAGCGGTGGCTTGCAGGGTATCGTGTAGATGTAGATGTATTTATATCCCTAATTGTACGAGGAAAAAAGGACATTTTAAATCTGTCAGTTCCGCAATCAATTTCTTTAATTTTGTGACTATGGTCCAGTCTACCATAGTAAGTTGGGGTTCGCAAAATGTTTTTAACGTTATAACTGAAAACATTATCTCGGAATTTATTTAAGAGATTAAGTCTAAATTTCAACCTGCGATTTGACATTGGTTCCCACTATAATTCATTTAATAAATGGTTACGCTAATATATTTATCGTACCGTCCCTTTACAAATCTTGCCGATCTTCGCTGCATACGTTCGAGTTCATTATTTAGGCCTATTTAGCATGGATCCCATAAACAGGAAGGAATTCTTGCAGAGGCGGCAAACATACTCAACCGCCGTATCCGAAAGGTAAATTGTGCTTGCAAGCGCCAATGCATAACCGATCACTTACGTCTTGCTAACGAGTCAAGACGATATGAGTATGCGCATTCCAAGCGGTTCACCACGCTGGCACTGAGCAGATGAGAACGCTGACTTGCATGATAGCATCAACCGAACTCCGTGAACTTGACACCAAGATCCAGAGACGCGGCCAGAATTAGCCGCATGTAAATCGGAAGTGGCGTAACGTCCTTGTGTAAGTGAAGGGGAAACGGAAGTGGGAGAGGCACTCCTGCATTCGAACCGAACGCCACGGCAATCCATCCGGGTAGAGCGGATAGCGAGAGAAAGAGGAGTCACCGGCAGGATAGCAGGTTAAAATGCAGCCTAATACTTCGGAATAATTTTGAAGCTGATTTGATTGTCGATGACGCTTGAAATACATTTGGAATGCTCGCGCATCACGCCCGATTTGATCATTAAAACACCATTTTAGAGAGTGATTTTCATTACACAGAAGTATTAAATACCGTGAGAGCACAATAGGCAGCGTAGAAAAGCGATAGGTAATAGGGAAAATAATGTTAGAGAAGTCTGTAGTGCATGATGCATGTAATAACAACCAGTAATCCCTTTCTCATTATATAGATACATCTACATAATACCCTGCAAGCCACCACAAGGGTGTGTGGCAGGGGGTGATTGCTCACCAAACATGCACTACATATCATGAATAAAAAAGGAATAGTATTAATATTGTGGTCAGAACTACACTATTTGAAAAAGATAGAAATTGCAAAGCAAACATGCAAAAACATTCTGTTAGTAGGGTTAGCTTTAAGTACTCATACCAACATGCAGCTACCAATGCTATTCATTGCTACTCTCCGATAGGACAATTACCGTTATTCGTATCTCTTATTGTACGAGGAAAGAAGGACATTTTGAATCGGCCAGTACGGCAATCAATTTCTCTAACTTTATGATTATGGTCCAGTCTGCCATAGTAAGTTGGGGTTCGTAAAATATTTTTAACATCATCACTGAAAATATTGCCTTGGAATTTGTGGAAGAGATTAAGTCTAAATTTCAACCTGCGATCTGGCAATGATTCCCATTTCAATTCATTTAATAGACTGGTTACGCTAATATAATTATCGTATCGTCCCTTTACAAATCTTGCCGATCTTCGCTGCACACGTTCAAGTTCATTACTTAGACCGATTTCGTAGGGATCCCATACACTGGCAGCATATTCCAAATGAGGTCTAACAAGGAAAAAGTAGCTGATTTCTCGTACATGATCGTCACATTTACCCAATACTCTTTTAATGAAACCCAGTTTGCGATTCGCTTGACCCATTATTTCACGAATGTGTTTACCCCAGGATATCAAAAATACTTCGTAACCTGATATATCATTCGAAAGCCAGCTTTCTGTACCTACGATTATATCGGTTTTTAATCGGCGCAGAATTAGTAAACGTGGAATCGATTAAGGATTTAGGGGTAACACTTACTCAGGATCTATCATGGGGGAAACATATCAGGGAAATATGCAGTCAAGCAAATAGAATGTTGGGGTTAATAACGATAACGTGTGCGCTAGCGTTATCGTTATTTATTGATTAAACTTATCTCAGAGAGAACGTAATATCCATTCTCTATTTTTCGTACAGCACTACAAATCGCTTATTACAATCAGTGGAGTGAATTTTATAGAGGATTATTGTTAACCCTGCGTTACTCCAGGGGTAAGCGTTAACGATAAAAATTGCGATAACGCGAAAGATACATTCGTGATTCCACACCTGGTTTCCTACGCCTTGAGTGACAGGACATTTTGGCGAAATGAGTCTTCCAAGATAAATGGCAATTTGAAGCATAATGAAAATGACATCATGACACTACCCACTCCCATTCGCCATACGGATCCAGAGGATGTAAAAGGTAACAGGATGAATATAAGCCCCTTTTCCGTAAGCTCCTCCTCCAGGATAAGTAGATAAGGCTGGGGACTTATGCAAACAATACAAAAATATGACGGAGAAAACCAAATAATAATGACTGATGAGTGATTAAAATCTGTTAGAAATCAGGTAATTTTTTTATATCAAAATATATTTTGGGCTATTGCAACACATTATCCTAAAATGTTATCTTAACGAATCAAAACTTGGATGCTGGGATACAAATTTGACTTTCACATTCAAGGAAAAATATCAGGGTGCCGACAACCCAAGAAAAAGCAAGTTAACAAAACTCTACATGTCCAGGAGCAGTTGAGATGGAGCGCACGATGATATTTTAGGCGTGATACTGCCAATGTCAAACCGGTCAAGGTGGAAATATGACATTTAACCTCTATCAAAAGGTCCTTTATATATTCTTTACTGAATACACAGATGAAACTGGACAGTGTTCCTTGACTTGGTGCTTTACGATAATTAGAATTTAAAATTCAGGAATAAATGGTCTGGTCCCTTCGCGCTGACATTAGCGGTGAGGCAGTCAAGCAGCAGGGAGATGTTTACTCGGGTGCGATGAAACCGAGGAAATGTGGTCGAGGCCATCTACATCTACATAATACTCTGCAAGCCACCACAAGGGTGTGTGGCAGGGGGTGATTGCTCACCAAACATGCACTACATATCATGCATAAAAAAGGAATAGTATTAATATAGTAGTCAGAACTACACTATTTAAAAAAGATAAAAATTGCAAAGCAAACATGCAAAAACATTCTGTTAGTAGGGTTAGCTTTAAGTACTCATACCAACATGCAGCTACCAATGCTATTCATTGCTACTCTCCGATAGGACATATTTACCGTTATTCGTATCTCTTATTGTGCGAGGGAAAAAGGACATTTTGAATCGGTCAGTTCGGCAATCAATTTCTCTAACTTTATGATTATGGTCCAGTCTGCCATAGTAAGTTGGGGTTCGTAAAATATTTTTAACATCATCACTGAAAATATTGCCTTGGAATTTGTGGAAGAGATTAAGTCTAAATTTCAACCTGCGATCTGACAATGATTCCCATTTCAATTCATTTAATAGACTGGTTACGCTAATATAATTATCATATCGTCCCTTTACAAATCTTGCCGATCTTCGCTGCCATAAGGCAGACTGAAGGCTAAGTGGCACTGTGATATTATTTTAAGTAAAGCGACTGGGTATTTGTAAAATCACAGCCTATACCTAGCGACTCCTGTCTCAAACATGATCAAGCCAACAAAAAACTAGGGTTGATTATAAGGATACTTGGGAAATATGACGAGAAGATAGAATGTTAACTTTTACTTGTTATAACCTTCTATGAATATGCAGCAAGTATATAGAATCCAAAGGAATTAGAATTGGCCACAGAACTAGACAGTGAAGAGTAAAGAGCATCTAGTCTGTTACAAAGTTTTACGATAGGTTTAGTAGTGCCATGGAAAATACTAGAAGGGAAATGTAAGGAATTAGTAACATCAGAACGTAGGTTAAAACGTAGAATAATGAGCCTGCAGGAATTTAAGGCGGCCAGGTTCTCTAAAGATGTTGTTCTCTGAACATGTTGAAAACACCAGCGCACCATCTACATCTACATCTACATAATACCCTGCAAGCCACCACAAGGGTGTGTGGCAGGGGGTGATTGCTCACCAAACATGCACTACATATCATGCATAAAAAAGGAATAGTATTAATATAGTAGTCAGAACTACACTATTTAAAAAGATAGAAATTGCAAAGTAAACATGCAAAAACATTCTGTTAGTAGGGTTAGCTTTAAGTACTCATACCAACATGCAGCTACCAATGCTATTCATTGCTACTCTCCGATAGGACATATTTACCGTTATTCGTATCTCTTATTGTGCGAGGGAAAAAGGACATTTTGAATCGGTCAGTTCGGCAATCAATTTCTCTAACTTTATGATTATGGTCCAGTCTGCCATAGTAAGTTGGGGTTCGTAAAATATTTTTAACATCATCACTGAAAATATTGCCTTGGAATTTGTGGAAGAGATTAAGTCTAAATTTCAACCTGCGATCTGACAATGATTCCCATTTCAATTCATTTAATAGACTGGTTACGCTAATATAATTATCGTATCGTCCCTTTACAAATCTTGCCGATCTTCGCTGCACACGTTCAAGTTCATTACTCAGACCGATTTCGTAGGGATCCCATACACTGGCAGCATATTCCAAATGAGGTCTAACAAGGGAAAAGTAGCTGATTTCTCGTACATGATCGTCACATTTACCCAATACTCTTTTAGTGAAACCCAGTTTGCGATTCACTTGACCAATTATTTCACGAATGTGTTTACCCCAGGAAAGATCATTTGTCAGTCTTATTCCAAGATATTTAATGGATTCCACGTTAGTTAATTCATTATTACTTATTTTGTAAGTGGTAGGAGGAGAGCTATTCTTTTTCCAAAAATTCATTACAAGACATTTCTTAAAGTTTAATTCTAACTGCCATGTATCACACCAAGTTTCAATTGCTTGTAGGTCAATATTTAAATATTCTTTATCGTTCGGGCATAGAATTTCCCTGTACACTACTGCGTCATCGGCAAATAGACGAAGCTTACTTTTTACCACCTTCTGGATATCATTAATATACAAAAGGAATAGGAGTGGACCTATCACACTACCTTGTGGGACACCCGAAGTGACTTTAATTGCCGGTGAGGAAACACCGTCCAAAACAACCCTTTGAACCCGATCATGCAGAAAATCATTAATCCATGATATAATGTTACTGTCTAACCCATAAGATTTTAACTTCAAAATTAGTTTGCTGTGAGAAACCTTGCCAAAAGCCTTCTTGAAGTCGAGAAATATAGCATCCACTGGAATATTATTTTCGCCAGAAACTAAAATATCGTGGGAAAAGAGAGCAAGTTGGGTTTCACACGATCTGCTCTTTCGGAAGCCATGCTGGACATTGGACAATAAATTCTGGCTATCTAGGTGTCCCATGACTGAACTGACAATTATATGTTCTAGGACCTTGCATGAAATGGATGTGAGGGATATAGGTAGCGGGTTGGATCCCACCATGGCGGGTTGGATCATAAATATAAAATTAAAGATGCAGAATGTAAAGCAGAAAGGTTCTCATTTCCCCGAGCACAATTGTGGACAAGAGTAGTATAAAACGAAGATAACAGTTAGATTAGGAAAATTTGTATAGGTACAGTAGATTTTGACTATTATTTTTGAATTTCTGCATGACGGAAAGAGTAAATTTAATTCCCTCCTGCATGATTAACAAAATACATGAAAATTTGCTCTTGTACCTCCAGCCTTGTGGTGGCTTGCAGGGTAATATGTAGACATAGATGAAGAACATTGATGTAGTAATAATATCAGTTACACGTGCCAATGCATTGTAATGTAATGCAAGTGTATATGTCAAGATTATTTTTGGCGATTTACACCACTTACTTCGCAACTTGGACTGGGCGTACAGGATACACTGCTGAATTTTCATACCACAGTTAATCAACATAATACCGAGAATTTACCTTAAATCAATGATCTCATTCAGCACCCTTGATGATTATTCACTGAAGAAATGATAACTAAAGGTGGGCCAACAAAGAGAAAAACCTTAAGTAACGGGAATGAATGAAGCATTTAAAAAGTTTTTAGAAATCTACCAGGATCAAGGGTGTGTCCAACCCGAAGGTTGGTTTTGTTAGGTGAGGGCATAGGGCTCACCCCATACTAAGCCATTGGCGTGTGAAGTTTATGCATTCAGGTTCCTTTCCCTGGACCAACTGCGATTTCCTACGAAATTCTGACACGCGGGAATTGTTTCGCACGAACCGAATCGCGAGGATTTTTGATGGGGATTTCGATATCCACGAAGAGTAAACAACCATGAATGGAATGAAAGGACCAAGCAGAAAATGATCCTGTTAAGTTGAACAGTAGAAAATCCCCAGAAAGGCTCTTGCACGGGATTTGAACCCGAGACCCTCCGGTCGTAAGCTCTGTGCTCTACCCACTAGGCCACCACGACGAGTGTAAATATGGTGAAATTATTATAAACTGTTTGCAGTTTAAATAACTATAAACAGCTTGCATTTTAATGATTTGTGTAAATCTACCAGAATCAGAGGCGTACAAGAGGGTACCGGTGACATTATTATAAACTTTTTGCAGTAGGTACCTCAATCTCCCACCGCAATCTGCAGGGTACCCCTCATCGCAGTGGCTAATTTATTCATTCTAAAAAATACAAACCTCTACGAAGTAAATTGTCGGATTTTGCTAATACTAGGCGTCACGTTCATTTTGTGAAATAACCCGCTCTTATCATCACTTAAGCAGCGCAATTTCGATATCCACGTAGATATGTACGAGTATCCAGTACGAGTTTAGAAATGGATAACATTGGTAGCTGCATGTTGGTATAAGCACTTATAGCTAACCCAACTAACGGCATGTTTTTGCTTGTATGTATTGCTATTTTTATCTTTTTTTAAATGGCGTAGTTTTGAAGAGTACCTATACAAGTACTAATCCTTTTTGTATGCATGATATGTAGTGCATTTTTAGTGAGAGTTCACCCCCTGCCACACACCTTTATGGTGGCTTTCAGGGTATTATGTAGATGTAGAGTAAACAACCATGAATGGAATGAAAGGATCAAGCTTAAAATGAACCCATTAAGTTGAACAGTAGAAAATCCCCAGAACCAACACCACGGGGCTTAATCCCACCATAGTTGGCATATGCACTAAAATTACAGCCTGATGTCAAAAGGAGGAAATGAAATTTTTGTTATCTCCGGAAAATTGCAAGTTAGCCTGATAACGAGCCACGTGCTAACTACAATAAAACGGCTCTGCCTGCAGTAACGTCGAAAAAGGCAGAGGCAAATGACGGCAGCCATTCAAGGAGCAGAGTAAATATTTCAACACTGACCCGTGACGCACCTGTGAGGAACAATGCGGACTCCCTGCCCTGGCGCCTAAGGAGATAAGGAATCTGGTGGTCGCCGTCGGCCAAGAAAGACCCAAGAAAGAAAGAGTGGGGAGGACATTTGTCGTGCTTTCAACCCGGTTTGCTTTGACGACTCATCGACAAATGTCAACATAACCACTGCGAGTCGGCACAACCCCCACCATCCTAAATAGTCGCCACGGCGTTCGATGATTCCTCCTCTACACCGTCCTCCTAACAACGGACTGGCTTTGCCGAGACAAACGCAATCAAAGAAGTGTCCGGCGCCGGGAAGGCATTTTCGAAATAGCGCACAACACAACTACAGGGTTTTGACCTCGTCGGCTGCGGCGTGCGTAAGCTCCTCGCTTACCAAGCCTAAGGTCGCGAGTTCGAATCCCGCCTGGGTGGGTTTTTTCTGCACTAGGGCATGGACGTGCGTGTACCGTTAATTGTACAACAAAATGTATGCACATTAAAACAATTTCGTTCCCATCCCTTCCTCCTACCCAACCCTATCCTATCCCTCCCTACCTCCTTCCGTTATGTATGAACTTAGTTAAATTTCCCTACAAGAAATTGAAACTTGGTGTGATACATGGCAGTTAGAATTAAACTTTTAAAAATGTCTTGTGATGATTTTTTTGGAAAAAGAATAGCTCTCCTCCTTACCTCCACCATTTACAAAATAAGTAATAATGAATCAACAAACGTGGAATCCATTAAATATCTTGGAATAAGACTGACAAATGATCTTTTCTGGGGTAAACACATACTACGTGAAATAATGGGTCAAGCGAATCGTAAACTGGGATTCGTCAAAAGGGTACTGGGTAAATGTGACGATCACGTATTATGCTAGATTCGACCAGATAAATAAGATTAGAGAGATAGATTGTCGTACCGATAGATTCAAAATGGCATTTTTTCCACCGTACTATAAGAGAACAGAATAGGCAGCTTAGGAAAGGGATAGGTAGGGGAAATATGTTGCCCTTCTTGCCCACCGCGAGGGTGTGTGGCAGGGGGTGAAGATCACCAAACATGCACTACTAACATGCAAACAAGCAACTAAAGTGATCAATATCTATATGTTATAATACATACGGACTTTATTACACTCCTCCCACACACCTTTATGGTGAATTGCAGGGCATGAAAACTCCACGAGTTTTTCCAAGTACGATAACTCACGAGACAGCCGAATCTTCTGTTGCCAGGAAGTTTCTTTTCGGGTATGGACAAAATCGTTCCCAGGGCAGAGGTATACCCATGATCGCTCGTGGGTCTGGAAAGAGCTGGGTGAAAGTAATTGAAGTGAACGTGGTGAGAATGAAGTACCCACAACGGTACCAAGAATCTTTTAAGTGGGAGGTGAAGCTCAGACAGGACAACAATGGGGACACTTTAACTTCTCCACCAAGCCATTGTAATGTCCCCAATCGCTATCCCATCATCGTGGTCAGTAAGCAGCAGACACCAAGACCCCAAGCTGGCAGCAAGAAGAACCCGAACCCTGCATGGAGTAACCGCGCGAAATTTTTAATGACCTTTACAAGGAATAGGAGACGGGTAACACCCTGGCGTCGAACTCGGAATGCGCGCGTGAGAACCCTACCATTAATACGCTTTGGGTCGGGCAAAAAAGTCATTGTTGTCAAGTCAGCCTGAATGTGACTGCTCCACAGTGCTTACCCTCCTCCCTCTCAGTAAGACGAGCTATTACGACACGACGTATCCCGAAAAATAAGGGAAAAGAAATACGGACAATGGTTGACCCTTTCGGTAATTTGGTATCAGGAATACAGTCATCGTTTTAGATAAGCTACCTAATATGCCACATGCATACTTTACGAACATACTCCACAATTTAGTGTAGGCGCTCGACGAACGAGGAAGTAGTATATGTCTTCGTTGCGAGTCTTTGGTTATAGGTACCTTTAGTTAATGAGTACCCAGCTACCCAACTTCGAGTCTGTGTAACAAGGAACAGTGGATTCCATTCACTTGCTAAGAACAAAATGAAGCCTTGGATAGTCATACATCTACATGAACGTAACATTATCGGCAAGATTTGTAAAGGGACGATACGATAATTATATCAGCGTAACCAGTCTATTAAATGAATTAAAATGGGAATCATTGTCAAATCTAAGGTTGAAATTTAGACTTAATCTCTTAAATAAATTCCAAGACAATATATTCAGTGATGATGTTAAAAATATTTTGCGAACCCCAACTTACTATGGCAGACTGGACCATATTCATAAAATTAGAGAAATTGATTGCAGAACTGATAGATTCAAAATGTCCTTTTTCCCACGTACAATTAGAGATACGAATAACGGTAAATATGTCCAATCGGAGAGTAGCAATGGATAGCATTGGTATCTGCATGTTGGTATGAGTACTTAAAGCTAACCCTACTAACAGAATGTTTTTGCATGTATGTTTTGATATTTTTATCTTTTTTTAAATGGCGTAGTTTTGAAGAGTACCTATACAAGTACTAATCCTTTTTGTATGCATGGACATGGACAGGACGGACAGGTTTAAAATGTCATTTTTTCCGCGTATAATACGAGATCAGAACGTTAAACATCGCGTAAATCGGTAATAATTATAGAGGTAATATTCACAGTAGGTCGATAGTTTTTTTTATTACCTGCATGTTCAAATCAACGTGTGAATCGCATGCAATGCCTTTTTTTTGCATTCATGAGTATCTATGCAATTGGTGTCGGGTTTCAAGGCATGCATTGTATTCATGGGTGTGTCCTAGATGATTGAGATTTGGTAGTTTTTCTTCTTTTTCCCCAATTACTTTTAAACGTGTAGTGTTTGCATTGTAGTGTTCATTTTTGTTTGTTGTGTCATTGTTCCTGGTTTGGATGCACCCCCTGCCACACACCCTTGAGGTTGCTTGCAGGGTATGTCATATATATGGATATAAGATGTTAGGCACATATTAAAAACACCAGTGTATTATGCTAGATTCCACCAGAGAAAAGAGATTAGAGAGATAGATTGCCGTAGTGACAGATTCAAAACGTCATTTTTCCCCCGTACTGTAAGAGAACAGAGGAGACATTATAGCAAATGGATACATCTACATAATACCCTGCAAGGCAAACATAAAGGCGTGTGGCAGGGGGTGAATTCTCACCAAACATGCACTGCATATCGTGTATTTAAAAGGATAAGTATTAATAAATTATTCTAAACTGCAATATTAAAAAGATAAAAAATAGCAAACTAAGCATGCAAAAACGTGCTGTTAGTTGGATTACCTTCAAATCCTTACACCGACATGCAACTACCTATGCTATGGATTCAATCACTTGTATTGGACATATTTACCGCTATTCATATCCGTAATTGTACGAGGAAAAAAGGACATTTTGAATCTGGCAGTTCAGCAATCAATTTCTCTAATTTTGTGATTATGGTCCAGTCTATCATAGTGAGTTGGGGTCCGCAAAATATTTCTAACATCATCACTGAAAATATGGTCTTGGAATCTGTTTAAGAGATTTAGTCCAAATTTCAACCAGCGATCTGACAATGATTCCCAATATAAGTCATTTAATAGACCGGTTACGCTAATAAGGTGTTATATAATTATAGGAGTACCCCATCCAAAACATGACACCCGAAAACTCACAACCTCAAGGCCATGAACAACACTACTATGACCACTTCAAATAAAACCCACCTTGCTTGATCAATACCGACTCCAATGGTACGATAAAAACTATGACTTATCTTCTGAAGAGGTGAGGATTTACCCTTCAAGCGCACGACAAACGTCAACTCTAGCGACCCCCATAAGAAGCGTACAATTTGCAAATCGCGAAGCGTTATGCGGAACGCGAAAATCGAACCAACGGTACATCCATACACTTTGACGTTTTTATATTCGCGGCGCAGCCAAAAAGACAAACCCGAGCCCACCAGCACTGGCGCGCAGGCGATGAAAGAATCGCGTTCATGGCATGAGAGGTAGGGCATACAAAAATCGCCGATAGACCCGAGCCAAGGTCAAAGCCAGAGACCCGAAGACGAACTCAAATGCTCGGTTACAATCGGGTCCTTTGCACCGCTGCCCTTGTACACATCGAGAAATACATATTTAGGCGGAATTCTGCGATTAACGGAATAAGTGGTGGACACTTCAGGGAGACGACCTCGAAAATAGGTCCCCACACGTGCGGAAAGAGGACCGGGTCAAAAACGGCGAGATCGAAATGCCACGCGTGGTTCATCAGCGAATCGTTCCGAAAAACATGTGCCAAGGGGTGAAAGCGCATTACAGTAGCAATATCCTCATATAAGCTCATCTACATCTTGAGAGATAGATTGTCGTACCGATAGAGTCAAAATGGCATTACTCGCATACCATAAGACAACACGCACAAGGCACAACAAACAAAAATGAACAACGCATAATAAACACAGCACATTTAAAAGTAATTAAGGAAACATAAAAATAACTCTTCAATCCCAACATGCAGGACACACCTACGAATACTAATGAGATGGCTGTTTGTAGCATGTGCGAATTTTTTCATCTATAATTTATTCATCACTCATAGATCATCAGGTGTTGGTGTCAATAGTGCATGTTTTGTTACATGCTGTTGACTTGCATGCCAATAGTGCATGTTTTGGTGATCTTCACCCACTGCCATACACCCTCGCGGTGGCTTGCGGGGTATGCATAGATGTATACGCATGATTGGTGATGGTTCACCCCCTGCCCCACACCTCAAGGGGTGACTCGCAGAGTGTCTTGCAGAGAGTAAATGTTTCACTTTCAGCGGCGCACATATAAACGGCTGGGTAAAGGCACTACGTGAATCGTCCTGTAGACATACGTCCCGCGACCGTTCGTATTGCTAATGTACATAATTTCATCTTTGAAAAATCGAACCATGTTACACTTGGCTCCAGCCTCATATCTAAAAATGGATTTAATGACAGTATAAACATCTACGCGATACCCTCAAGGCACCGCGAGGGTGTGTGGCAGGAGGTGAAGATCACAAAGAATGCACTATTGACATGAAAACAAGCTACTACAGGGTCTCACGCAACTAGATTGTTAGTATCTACATAGTAATTAAGGGAAGGGTTGTTAATACATGCATCATGCATTACAGACTAAAATATTTCCCCTACATATCTCTTTGCTATGCTGCTTACTGTGTTCTCTTATAGCACGGGGGAAAATGACATTTTGAATCTATCAGTGCGACAATCCATCTCTCTAATATTATTTATCTGATCAAACCTAGCATAATACGCAGGGGTTCTTAATATACCTATATCTATCGTCGTCTGTGAACAATACACCCGTGTTTTCAATATATGCAATATAGTATGTGGGCTTACGAAGCTTATAATGCGTTTCACTCGTGCAAGGATGGCATTGCACAAATGATTAATGGAGAACAATAAGCACCATGAATTGTCACCGTAGTGTTGGTGGAATATGCAGGGATTTGGGGAATGCGCGGCGCGTTACAGATTCAAAATTAGCAATAATCGTCATTTAAAATTCAATATTTTTACTGATAACGTTAAAAATAATATGCGAACCTCAACCCACTATGGATGACGGGACCATGATCATGAAATTAGAGAAATTGGTTACCGGACTGACAGATTTAAAATATCCTTCTTTCCTCGTACAATTAGGGATATGAATAGCTGTAAATATATCCAATAGTATAAATACAAGTGTAGCAATGGATAGCACAGATAGTTCCATGTTAGTATATGAGATGCGTAGATATAGATACTAATCTAATATACTTATCCTTTAATACCAATCCTTTTTTATGCATGATATGTAGTGGATGCTTGGTGAGAATTTACCCCCTGCCACACACCTTTATGGTGGCTTGCAGGGCAATATGTAGATGTAGGTTTAGTATAAGGACCTTAAGCTAACCAAACTAACAGAATGTTATTGCTTGCTCCCTTTGCTATTTTCATCTTGTTTAATTATGAAGGGTAGACTAGAACACAATTACTAATCCTTTTTATGCATGACATATAATGCATGTTTGGTGTCATATCACCCCCTGCCGCACAACTTTGTGGTGGCTTACAGGGTATAATGTAGATTCAGATGTACGCTGCACACCTATTTAGGATATTGTGTAGATGCAAATGCCCGAAATAAACATTTCATGTCGCGGAATAGAGCAGCAGTTAAAAAGCATAAGTAAAAACAAAGCACCAGGTCCCGATCAAATTCCTTCCAGAGTTTATAAAACATTAGCTTCTGAAATAGCCCCCTATCTAGAAATAATATTCAATAAAACACTAAAGAACCACACAGTACCCAAGGATTGGAAAGTAGCTAACATTACACCTATATTTAAAAGCGGTGATAGGGAAGAACCTAGTAACTACAGACCCATTTCACTCACGTCAATCTCTTGTAAGATATTTGAGCACATAGTAGTCAGTTCGATCATGGGGCATTTGGATAGTCAGGGATTACTCATAAACAGCCAGCATGGGTTCCGGAAAGGTAGATCTTGCGAGACACAATTAGCTTTATTCGTACACGATATTTTAGTCCACGGCGAAAGCAGTACTGAAGTTGATGCGATATTTTTAGATTTTAAAAAGGCTTTCGATAAAGTTCCTCATGACAAATTAATCTTGAAGTTAGAGAGTTTTGGTATAAATAAAGACGTTGTATGTTGGGTAAAAGAATTCTTAAGTGGGCGAGAGCAGAGGGTTGTCATAGATGGTATCATGTCGGACACAATCGAAGTCACATCGGGAGTTCCCCAGGGTAGCGTAGTAGGTCCGCTTCTATTTCTTTTATACATAAACGATTTGGGTACCGTAGTTAGTAGTAACCTTAGACTTTTTGCAGACGATGCGGTGGTGTACAGGGGTATATCAAACGAAGAGGACATGAAATCACTTAGCAAGGATTTAGATGCAATTGAAGAGTGGTGCGACAAATGGCAGTTAGAACTCAACCTTAAAAAGTGTGTAGCTATCAATTTTTGGAGGAGGAATAATTCGATAGAGCGATCCTATAGAATTAATAACACGAAGATCGAAAACGTTGAAACCGTAAGATATTTAGGTGTAACAATCACTAAAGATTTATCGTGGGGAAGACACATAAGGGAAATATGCGGCCGAGCGAAGAGAAAGCTAGGATTTATAAAAAGAGTACTTGGGAAATGTGATGAGAAGACAAAAGAGCGATGCTACTTTTCACTAGTTAGGCCCCACCTTGAGTATGCAGCCAGTGTATGGGATCCTAATGAATTAGGTTTGATGAGAGAACTAGACAGTGTGCAGCGTAGAGCAGCTAGGTTCGTCAAAAGGTGTTACGATAGGTTGAGTAGTGTATCAGAATTAATACAAGAATTAGGGTGGGAATCATTATCAGAGCGTAGATTAAAGTTCAGATTTAATCTATTGCAGAAATTTCAATCGGATAGCTTTACTGAAGATGTTAGGCACATATTGAAAACACCAGCGTATTATGCTAGATTCGACCAGATAAATAAGATTAGAGAGATAGATTGTCGTACAGATAGATTCAAAATGGCATTTTTCCCCCGTACTATAAGAGAACAGAATAGGCAGCATAGGAAAGGGATAGGTAGGGGAAATATTTTAGAGTATTCTGTAGTGCATGATGCATGTATTAACCCCTCAAATACTATAGATACTAACAATCTAGTTGCATGAGACCCTTTAGTTGCTTGCTTGCATGCTAGTAGTGAATGCTTGGTGACCCTCACCCCCTGCCACACACCCTCGCGGTGGCTTGCAGGGTATCGTGTAGATGTAGATGTAGATGTAGATGAAAGGAGCTAGCTGTGGAACGTATGAACGCATTCGCTGTTCGCACCCAAAACACACCGGATAGGCACAACACCATGCCATTTGCAAACGACAAAGTTGGCACTCACCTTTCCGCCTTCCCGAGATCCGCAGTTCATTTTCCCCATTTCACCGGACGCCGGAGGTCAGTGCAGGAGGAGCAGCATATCCTCTTCCTCAGAGAGGAGGGGAAAGAGAACCGAAATATCTCCGATCCTCTTGCGGCACTTTGGACTTGGAAGAGGGGTTCTAATCCGAAAAATCCTTGGTCGAAACGTAACCGAGCACACACACTTTAGTGGGACGTCACTAGCAGGAAGAGGTTGACGATGAGGTCTATCCGAAGTGAGGAGGCGATCGGGTAAGAGGACGACTCGCACAGAATTCCTCGAGAACAATCTTTCCAGTCTCTCTCTCCGCCTCGGTCGACCGCGGACGCTTGACTAAACACCTCACGAGCGAAGGGGAGTGGCTGAAACAGCGATCGCGCGCGCGCGGCCAGGAAGCTCAGCTTGGCAAAGAAGAGACTACTCAGTGAGAGGAGTACAAGAGGTTTGGGGGCGGGAGAGAGGGAAGGGGATTGGTTGGGAGAATGGAATGGGCCCCGCAAGAGACTATGGGCCTCGGGATGTGGGTGGGGGAAGAAGAGGGCTCATTAAGCGGGAATGGGGGAAGAGTTGGGGAAAAAGGGCAAAGGTGAGGGCTGAGAGGGGGGGGGGAAGAGGGGGAGGTATCTAAAAAGGGGCTTGCCTGGAAGATAATGGGAAGGGGGCCTGAAAAGCTAGGACGACTTTTGAGACGGGTAGGGTGCCACGCGGAAAGCGATGGAATGGGGAGAGAGGAAGGGACTTATTGGCCAGGGGGACAGAATTTCCCAAGGTCCTCCGCGACCGTTCAGGACGGTTCGAATCCCTGTGGGGACAAACTTGACTTCCTCCCTGGTTACGTGACCTGGCTCCTGCCATCCACGTTCTACCGCGGGATGATATGCGCCTCCAAGGATGTAGACTTCGGCCATTGTTCTAGCAGAAGAGCTTTTCGAGCAGGTGAACAATTGAGAGGTTTTGGGTTCCTTTTCATGTTTGCACACAACTCGAGGGTTGACGTGAATGTGGGGCCCATCACTCGTCTGTGAGCAAATTAACGTTTCAAGAGTTTGATTCTTTGTCCTTGGTGCGCTAAACCACAATTCTTTTTTCATGGAATTGAATTAAAGTCTGTTTAAAGTACCTTTAAAGTCGTTCTGTTACAAGGTAACGTTATATACATCTACATAATATCCTGCTAACCACCATAATTCCCTACGAAATCGGTCTAAATAACGAACTTGAACGTGTGCAGCGAAGATCGGCAAGATTTGTAAAGGGACGGTATGATAACCTTATCTACATCTACATCTACATCTACACGATACCCTGCAAGCCACCGCGAGGGTGTGTGGCAGGGGGTGAAGGTCACCAAGCATTCACTACTAGCATGCAAGCAAGCAACTAAAGGGTCTCATGCAACTAGATTGTTAGTATCTATAGTATTTGAGGGGTTAATACATGCATCATGCACTACAGAATACTCTAAAATATTTCCCCTACCTATCCCTTTCCTATGCTGCCTATTCTGTTCTCTTATAGTACGGGGGAAAAATGCCATTTTGAATCTATCTGTACGACAATCTATCTCTCTAATCTTATTTATCTGGTCGAATCTAGCATAATACGCTGGTGTTTTCAATATGTGCCTAACATCTTCAGTAAAGCTATCCGATTGAAATTTCTGCAATAGATTAAATCTGAACTTTAATCTACGCTCTGATAATGATTCCCACCCTAATTCTTGTATTAATTCTGATACACTACTCAACCTATCGTAACACCTTTTGACGAACCTAGCTGCTCTACGCTGCACACTGTCTAGTTCTCTCATCAAACCTAATTCATTAGGATCCCATACACTGGCTGCATACTCAAGGTGGGGCCTAACTAGTGAAAAGTAGCATCGCTCTTTTGTCTTCTCATCACATTTCCCAAGTACTCTTTTTATAAATCCTAGCTTTCTCTTCGCTCGGCCGCATATTTCCCTTATGTGTCTTCCCCACGATAAATCTTTAGTGATTGTTACACCTAAATATCTTACGGTTTCAACGTTTTCGATCTTCGTGTTATTAATTCTATAGGATCGCTCTATCGAATTATTCCTCCTCCAAAAATTGATAGCTACACACTTTTTAAGGTTGAGTTCTAACTGCCATTTGTCGCACCACTCTTCAATTGCATCTAAATCCTTGCTAAGTGATTTCATGTCCTCTTCGTTTGATATACCCCTGTACACCACCGCATCGTCTGCAAAAAGTCTAAGGTTACTACTAACTACGGTACCCAAATCGTTTATGTATAAAAGAAATAGAAGCGGACCTACTACGCTACCCTGGGGAACTCCCGATGTGACTTCGATTGTGTCCGACATGATACCATCTATGACAACCCTCTGCTCTCGCCCACTTAAGAATTCTTTTACCCAACATACAACGTCTTTATTTATACCAAAACTCTCTAACTTCAAGATTAATTTGTCATGAGGAACTTTATCGAAAGCCTTTTTAAAATCTAAAAATATCGCATCAACTTCAGTACTGCTTTCGCCGTGGACTAAAATATCGTGTACGAATAAAGCTAATTGTGTCTCGCAAGATCTACCTTTCCGGAACCCATGCTGGCTGTTTATGAGTAATCCCTGACTATCCAAATGCCCCATGATCGAACTGACTACTATGTGCTCAAATATCTTACAAGAGATTGACGTGAGTGAAATGGGTCTGTAGTTACTAGGTTCTTCCCTATCACCGCTTTTAAATATAGGTGTAATGTTAGCTACTTTCCAATCCTTGGGTACTGTGTGGTTCTTTAGTGTTTTATTGAATATTATTTCTAGATAGGGGGCTATTTCAGAAGCTAATGTTTTATAAACTCTGGAAGGAATTTGATCGGGACCTGGTGCTTTGTTTTTACTTATGCTTTTTAACTGCTGCTCTATTCCGCGACATGAAATGTTTATTTCGGGCATTTGCTCACTGAAAGTGTTCGGCGGTGGTTCCACTGCGTTTTGTGACGATGAGTTGAATACACTTTGGAAGAAGGTGTTTAAAGTGTTGGCTTTTTCTACACTGCTGGTGACTCTGATTCCTTTATCATTTTTAAGTGTGTGCACTGTGGACTTATTTCCCTGAAGCTCTCTCACATATGACCAAAACGCTTTAGGATTGCTATCTAAATATTCTCCTAACATCTTGCTCTTGAAATGTGATAACGCTTGCCGACATGATTTCCTTGCTAATGCTCTCGATTTTTTATAGTTTTGAACTAGCTCATTTTTTTCCTCTACCGATAGACCCCGTCTGGCATTTTTCATCTTAGCGTGGCATACCCTTTGTCGCTTTAGTGATTTCCTAACCTCCGCGTTATACCACCTTGGCTCTGTATTATCACTAATATATTTACTTGGTATGTATTTATGAACTGCGTTACGGGTGACCTCAAGAAATTCTCTCCACGAATCCTCTGTATTTAATCCTTTGCTTTGTTCGCTGAATACATTAAACGCTTCCCTTAATTCCTCTTTCATACCGTCGTAATTTGCCTTGCCAAATAAGTACACCCTCCTCCTTGGTTTATAATGTCTTTCAACGCCTGCAATAAATTTCGCATGCACTATTTTATGGTCACTAATTCCTGTGTCTGTAACTGTATTTAGAACTCTCTCGGGTATATTTGTTGCTAATAAGTCTAGAATGTTGTTACCCCTGGTCGGCTCTGTTACTAGCTGTTGTAGAGAATGTGTCGTAAAGGTGTTCAACAGTGATTCGCAATGTTCCTTATCCTTACCTCCTGCAATGAAACTACACGTATTCCAGTCTATCGAGGGGAGATTGAAATCTCCGCCTACTATTATTCCTCTATCATTCTTCCCAGAAAGTAATGTGCGTATCTCTGACTCTAGCTCTATTATAGAATTGACGTCTGCGTCCGGTGGCCTGTAATATGCACCTACATATATCTTTTTTGCGTTACTACTTTTACTTTTAACGGAACACCAAATACTTTCTACATTTCGCTCTGAAATAAGTTCTCTTCTACTGACATACGGGTCCTTCACAGCTATGAAAACTCCTCCTCCGTTTCTGCTTACTCTATCCTTTCTGTATACTGTAAAACACTTCGGAAATACTTCATGATCTGATATGTCCTTCGAAAGCCAGCTTTCTGTACCTACGATTATATCTGCATTAGTACTCTTAATGAGTACTTTTATTAGCGTAACCAGTCTATTAAATGAATTAAATTGGGAATCATTGTCAGATCGCAGGTTGAAATTTAGACTTAATCTCTTAAACAAATTCCAAGGCAATATTTTCAGTGATGATGTTAAAAATATTTTACGAACCCCAACTTACTATGGCAGACTGGACCATAATCATAAAATTAGAGAAATTGATTGCCGAACTGACCGATTCAAAATGTCCTTTTTCCCTCGCACAATTAGAGATACGAATAACGGTAAATATGTCCTATCGGAGAGTAGCAATGAATAGCATTGGTAGCTGCATGTTGGTATGAGTACTTAAAGCTAACCCTACTAACGGAATGTTTTTGCATGTTAGCTTTGCAATTTCTATCTTTTTTAACACTAGGAGGACGAAAATTTCGCTCAACCTTGGAGGCCGGAGGGGTCAAATTTGACCCCTTCGTTCTTTGCCAACTGCGATATTCATTTCATGCGACTTATAGTAAAGTATTAATTAGGTATTACCTAATACTTGTAAATAAGGACTTTATACTCCTATCAAAGGCATAATTTTAATCTTTTCTACTTTTCTTTTTAGACTATTCTTGTGGGAAACTGTCTATCAATAAAGCCTTGATCTGATGTTCGTACCAATTCCTTATCAAGGATATTTCTTTTTTAGCCACTCAATGGCTATAAGAACGTACCTTCTAACGGTTTACTTAGTGTTTCTTCAAATGGCATAAAAAACAATTGATGGTTTTTTTACATTTTTTATTGTTATAAGCCATGTTTATATGTAGTGAAAACAAATCGTCACTGAACCAAATTCAGCGGCTTTGCATCTTTAGACGAACTTTGACAATTCACAATGTAACCACCTTTCGTTCTAAAAAATACATTTATTGCGGACATGTTTCCTACAAATTTCACAAATCAGGAATCCCTTAGCACCGTTTTACATTTGACGTGTACTTGACGATTCTTGCGCTTGTCGTGTACTTCACAGTGATTTTCATCTTCCTTGTCTGCGATACGCGATAGCACCTGTCTTGCTAGTGTGCTAGCAGATACATGCTCTCTACAAGAGTAAGAAGAAACTTACGGCCAGTTATCTTACAATTATTTACCTCTCTAACGAGAACCCAAGCATTTATTCCAGCGAAATCAAGAATGTTTCTAAAAGTGTGAAAAGGCCGACGTCGGGCTGCAGGCTTCACTGAATTCTCTCCATTTGGTCTCCATTTTAATCGAGGCATGGAGCAATTTCATTCAAAATAGTCAGGCATGCTGTATTACAGGGCCTCTCCATTTGGTCTACTAAGTCTGTGCCGTATTTGTTTTCATTATAGAATAATACAGTCTCTGTTTATTGAGGGTTCCGCGGAGTGTCTGTTTTGAGATTGGGCCCCGAGTACTCCTCTCAAGTAAAAAATTCCTAAAAATGCATCTAGTTCTTCTTATGTCACTCAGGGCGATGATCGCCGATCATGACGAGAATTTATTATCCAATGTTCAGCATGGCTTCCAAAAGAGCAGATCGTGTGAAACTCAACTTTCTCTCTTTTCCCACGATATTTTAGTTTCTGGCGAAAATAATATTCCAGCGGATGCTCTATTTCTCGACTTCTAGAAAGCTTTTGACAAGGTGTCTCATAGCAAACTAACTTTGAAATTAAAATCTTATGGGTTAGACAGTAACATTATATCATGGATTAATGATTTTCTGCATGATCGGGTTCAAAGGGTTGTTACCTCACCGGCAATTAAAGTCACTTCGAGTGTCCCACAAGGTAGAGTGATAGGTCCACTCCTATTCCTTTTGTACATAAATGATATCCATAAGGTGGTAAAAAGAAAGTTTCGTCTATTTGCCGAGGACGCAGTAGTATACAGGTATATTCTATGCCCAAACGATAAGGAATATTTAAATATTGACCTACAAGCAATTGAAACTTGGTGTGATACATGGCAGTTAGAACTAAACTTTAAAAAATGTCTTGTAATGAATTTTTGGAAAAAGAATAGCTCTCCTCCTACCACTTACAAAATGAGTAATAATGAATTAACAAACGTGGAATCCATTAAATATCTTGGAATAAGACTGACAAATGATCTTTCCTGTGGTAAACAGATACGTGAAATAATGGGCCAAGCTAATCGTAAACTGGGATTCGTCAAAAGAGTACTGGGTAAATGTGACGATCATGTATGAGAAATCAGCTACTTTTCCCTCGTAAGACCTCATTTGGAATATGTTGCCAGTGTATGGGATCACTACGAAATCGGTCTAAGTAATGAACTTGAACGTGTGCAGCGAAGATCGGCAAGATTTGTAAAGGGACGATACGATAATTATATTAGCGTAACCAGTCTATTAAATGAATTGAAATGGGAATCATTGTCAGATCGTAGGTTGAAATTTAGACTTAATCTCTTCCACAAATTCCAAGGCAAAATTTTCAGTGATGATGTTAAAAATATTTTGCGAACCCCAACTTACTATGGCAGACTGGACCATATTCATAAAATTAGAGAAATTGATTGCAGAACTGACAGATTCAGAATGTCCTTCTTTCCTCGTACTGTTCATCTACATTTACATCTACATAATACCCTGCAAGCCACCATAAAGGTGTGTGGCAGGGGGTGAAATCTCACCAAACATGCACAACATATCATGCATAAAAAAGGATCAGTACTTTTATAGGTACCGTTCAAAACTACGCTATTTAAAAAAATATAAAAATAGCAAAACATACATGCAAAAACATGCCGTTAGTTGGGTTATCTATAAGTCCTTATACCAGCATGCAGCTACCAATGTTATCCATTGCTACACTCGTACTGGATATATTTACCGTTATTCATATCCCTAATAGTACCTACGAGGAAAAAAGGACATTTTGAATCTGTCATTTCGGCAATTTATTTCTCTAATTTTATGATTATGGTCCAGTGTACCATAGTAAATTGTGGTCCGCACAATATTTTTAACATCATCACTGAAAATATGGTCTTGGAATTTGTTTAAGAGTTTAAGTCTAAATTTCAACCTGCGATCTGACAATGATTCCCAATTTAATTCATTTAATAGTCTAGTTACGCTAGTAAGGTTATCATACCGTACCTTTACAAATCTTGCCGATCTTCGCTGCACACGTTCAAGTTCATTACTTAGACCGATTTCGTAGGGATCCCATACACTGGCAGCATATTCCAAATGAGGTCTTACGAGGGAAAAGTAGCTGATTTCTCGTACATGATCGTCACATTTACCCAGTACTCTTTTGACGAATCCCAGTTTACGATTCGCTTGACCCATTATTTCACGAATGTGGTTACCCCAGGAAAGATCATTTGACGGTCTTATTCCAAGATAAAAAGTTACGTTAGGGATATGAATAACGGTAAATGTATCCAGTACGAGTGTAGCAATAAATAACATTGGTAGCTGCATGTTTGTTGCTTGAAGCTGACCAAACTAACAGTATGTTTGCTATGCTTTTTTATCTTTTTTAAATAGTGAAGTTATAACAGTATATAAACACTTATCGTTTTTATTCATGATATGTAGTGCATGTTTGGTGAGAATTCACCCCCTGCCACACACCTTAATGGTGGCTTGCAGGGTATTATGTAGATGTAGATGTCTGCTGTTTCCCACTTAAGAATTCTTTTACCCAACACCCAACGTCTTTATTTATACCAAAACTATCTAACTTCAAGATTAATTTATCATGAGGATCTTTATTGAATGGCTTTTTAAAATCTAAAAATATCGCAGCAACTGCAGTACTGTTTTCGCGGTAGACTGAAATATCCTGTCCAAATGAAGCTAATTGTGTCTCGCAAGATCTAACTTTCCGGAACCTATCTACATCTACACCATGCCCTGCAAGCCACCGCAAGGGTGTGTGGCTGTTTATGAGGTTTATGAGTAATCCCTTACTATCCGAATGCCCCATGATCGAACTGATTACAATGTGCTCAAATATCTTCCAAGCGATTGACGTGAGTGAAATGGGTCTGTAGTTACTAGGTTCTTCCCTATTACCGCTTTTAAAATAGGTGTAATGTCAGCTACTTTTCAATCCTTGGGTACCTACTGTGTGGTTTTTTAGTGTTTTATTGAATATTATTTCTGGATAAGGGGCTATTTCAGAAGCTAATATTTTATATACTCTGGAAGGAATTTGATCGGAACCTGGTGATTTGTTTTTACTAATGCTTTTTAACTGCTTCTCTAATCCTCGACATGAAATTTTTATTTCGGTCATTTGGCTTATATACGGGCTACTATATGGTCTCAGGAAACTAGACTCATAGTATTTACATGGTAATAAGGGATTGGTTTTTAATAACTGCATTTTGCTTTATAGGGGATGTAGCTCAGTGGTAGAGCGTTCTATTTGAATGTGAAAGGTCCCGGGTTCGGTCCCCAGCATTTCCGTTTTTTTCGCTTTGTAGGCTGGGACCGAAACAATTTTCAAGGCCTGTTGGTCTAGGGGTATGATTCTCGCTAGGGTGCGAGAGGTCCCGGGTTCAAATCCCGGACAGGCCCGATTTTTATCTTGGTTATTTCTGATATTCTATTTTAACATTTTCAGTGTTTCCTTGCGTTATTGAAGAAGACTGCTATATTACTTTAAATCTCGTACAAGGTTAATTTTTAAAATCTTGCAGAGTCAACCCAAACATTCTATTCCTCGTATTTTGTCTTCTGCGGCCTTTGCACCGTGACTCCGCGATTTAAAATCCCGTAAAAGAGCTATGTTATTTAATGAATAAAGTACGATTTAGAAAAACGCCTATATGGAAAATCATCTATAGGAGATAATGCATGTACAATAATATTTGAATTATTCTATTTTATAGCACGTTGTAAGAGCATTCTATTTTTTTGGTTAAAGTACAGATTAAATCGATTTGAGAAATTTCAATCGGATAGCTTTACTGAAGATGTTAGGGACATATTAAAAAAACCATCGTACTATGCTAGATTCGACCAGACAAATAAGATTAGAGAAATAGATTGTCGTACCGAAAGATTCAAAATGGCATTTTTCCCCCGTACTATAAGAGAACAGAATAGGCAGCAAAGCAAAGGGATAGGTAGGGGATATATTTTAGAGTATTCTGCAGTGCATGATGCATGTATTAACCCCTTATTCAAAATGTCCTTTTTCCCTCGCACAATAAGAGATACGAATAACGGTAAATATGTCCTATCGGAGAGTAGCAATGAATAGCATTGGTAGCTGCATGTTGGTATGAGTACTTAAAGCTAACCCTACTAACAGAATGTTTTTGCATGTTTGCTTTGCAATTTCTATCTTTTTTAAATAGTGTAGTTCTGACTACTATATTAATACTAATCATTTTTTATGCATGATATGTAGTGCATGTTTGGTTAGAAATCACCCCCTGCCACACACCCTTGTGGTGGCTTGCAGGGTATTAGGTAGATGTAGATGTATCCAAATGCCCCATGATCGAACTGACTACAATGTGCTCAAGTATTAAGAGATTGAGGTGAGTGAAGTGGGTCTGTAGTTACTAGGTTCTTCCCTATCACTACTTTTAAAAATATGTGTTATGTTAGCTACTTTCCAATCCTTGGGTACTGTGTTGGGTTCTTTAGTGTTAATTGAATATTATTTCTTGATAGGGATATTCAGAAGCTAATGTTTTATATACTCTGGAAGAATTAGATCGGGACCTGGTGATTTGTTTTTACTAATGCTTTTTACTGCTTCTCTAATCATCTACATCTACATCTACACGATACCCTGCAAGCCACCGCGAGGGTGTGTGGCAGGGGGTGAAGGTCACCAAGCATTCACTACTAGCATGCAAGCAAGCAACTAAAGGGTCTCATGCAACTAGATTGTTAGTATCTATAGTATTTGAGGGGTTAATACATGCATCATGCACTACAGAATACTCTAAAATATTTCCCCTACCTATCCCTTTCCTATGCTGCCTATTCTGTTCTCTTATAGTACGGGGGAAAAATGCCATTTTGAATCTATCTGTACGACAATCTATCTCTCTAATCTTATTTATCTGGTCGAATCTAGCATAATACGCTGGTGTTTTCAATATGTGCCTAACATCTTCAGTAAAGCTATCCGATTGAAATTTCTGCAATAGATTAAATCTGAACTTTAATCTACGCTCTGATAATGATTCCCACCCTAATTCTTGTATTAATTCTGATACTCTTAGTATTTACTCTTTTAGATTTGTACTTAGACTCTTAGTATTTACATAGTAATAAGGGATTGGTTTTTAATATATGCATTATGCTCTACAGACTACTCTAAAATATTTCCCCTACCTATCCCTTTTGCTAAGCTGCCTATTCTCTTCTCTTATAGTACGGGGGAAAATGGTATTTTGAATCTATCACTATGACAATTTATCTCTCTAATCTTATTTCTCTGGTCGGATCTAGCATAATACGCTGGTGCTTTTAATATATGCATAACATCTTCAGTCAACCTATCTGATTGAAAATTCTCTAAAATATTTAATTTGTACTTTAACCTTCTCTCTTCAAATTATTCCCACCCTAATTCTTGTATTAGTTTTCATACACTACCTATGGTAATACCTCTTAACGAACCTAGCTGCTCTACGTTGCACACTGTCAAAGTCAATACAACTTTAGTGCGGAATGTAGAAAGTGAATTTTCTTTTTCAATCTCTTGGATCCACAATGTGAAGCCTCAAACCTCGAACCACAGGCATTAGAATTGTGTGCGAGAGATAGAGAGTGAGAGATAGTGCTTAGGGGATTCAGTCCGCTTAGCTCACTCACGGCCTCGGCCAGTTGTAGACGACCATGATCAAGGCGAAAACTTGCGGCCAACTGGATGGAGCGACGCACAGATGTGTATTGAATTCGGCAGAATAATCGCTCGCAATGAAAAATAACGAAGAAGACCATTTGTATTATATATTTGATGAAGACGATACGTATATTTTTTCATTGCTGCCTTGAAAAACGCCGCTTACATTTCAAATAAGGTCTCACAAGGGAAAAGTAGCTGATTTCTCGTACATGATCGTCACATTTACCCAGTACTCTTTTGATGAATCCCAGTTTACGATTCGCTTGACCCATTATTTCACGTATGATTTACCCCAGGAAAGATCATTTGTCAGTCTTATACCAAGATATTTAATGGTTTCCACGGTTGTTAATTCATTGCTACTTATTTTGTAAGTGGTAGACTTACCCCTAATGCAAACCACTGATTTAGGAGTAGATGAATACAATTCAATTAGTGGAATTTTTAGTTATGCGTTAACCAAGCTCATGATAAGTACAAATTGTGGAAAATATTTGGCCTTTTTTTTCGAAAATATCGTAATTCTGTGGTCTGAAGTAGTTGCGATGGTAAAAACCACCTCTTTTCAATGTGCATCTAATTTCAGCACACTCAGACAAGCCTGGGCACATCAACTCAAAGTGACATATTTTTGTTCTTCCTGCGCAACAGGAAGCACTTTCACTTTAAAGTATTCTCTTTCAATTTCTAAAAGTCATCCAAAGGAATTTCTACTCGTGCATGCTTTCTCACAAATCAACTTCCTTCTGTGATGATAGTTTCGACCATATCTTGCAGCAAGTCAATGAAAATATGCCATAAATGCATCATAATTTGTATGTATTACACTGATATCAAATTTTTTGTACCTACTCTACATCTACATAATATTCTGAAAGCCACCATAAAGGTGTTAAATAACTACTCTAATTCTTATGCTCATATGAAGGCCTAAAAGCAATTGAAAACTGTGGTATAAACGGCAGTTGGAATTAAATTTGAAAAAAGTGTAGCAATGAAGTTTAGGGAAAAGAATAGTTCTCCTTCCACTTACTGCATCAACAATAACATATTAAAGGAAGATTAATCCATTAAATGTCTTTTAATAAGACTGAAACATGTTCTTTCTTGGGGTAAATACTTACATGAAATAATAGGCCAAGCTAATCGTAACCTGGGATTTGTCAAAATGGTACTGGGAAAATATGACGATCATGAATGAGAATGTAGCTACATTGCCCTTGTTAGACCTCATACGCTGCCTGTATATGGGATTCTTAGGAAATTGGCTTAAGTTATGCACTGGAGCTTGTGCTGCGAAGATCGGCAAGATTTGTAAAAGTACGGTGTGATAACTATATTAGCGTAACCAGTCTATTGAATTAATTAAAATTGAAATCATTGTCAGATCATAGGTTGAAATTTAGACTTGATCGCTTAAATAAATTCCAAGATAATATTTTCAGTGATGGCGTTAAAAATATTTTGCGACCTCCAAATTACTATGGTGGTCTGGACCACAATCACAAAATTAAAGAAATTGATTGCCGAACTGAGAGATTCAAAATGTCCTTTTTTCCTCGTACAGTATGGATAAGGGAAGGGTATCATGTCGGACACAATCGAAGTCACATCGGGAGTTCCCCAGGGTAGCGTAGTAGGTCCGCTTCTATTTCTTTTATACATAAACGATTTGGGTACCGTAGTTAGTAGTAACCTTAGACTTTTTGCAGACGATGCGGTGGTGTACAGGGGTATATCAAACGAAGAGGACATGAAATCACTTAGCAAGGATTTAGATGCAATTGAAGAGTGGTGCGACAAATGGCAGTTAGAACTCAACCTTAAAAAGTGTGTAGCTATCAATTTTTGGAGGAGGAATAATTCGATAGAGCGATCCTATAGAATTAATAACACGAAGATCGAAAACGTTGAAACCGTAAGATATTTAGTCTCTAATCCGCGACATGAAATTTTTATTTCGGGCATTTGGGCTACAATACGGGCTACTATAGGGTCACAGGAAACTAGACTCTTAGTATTTACATAGTAATAAGGGATTGGTTTTTAATATATGCATTATGCTCTACAGACTACTCTAAAATATTTCCCCTACCTATCCCTTTTGCTAAGCTGCCTATTCTCTTCTCTTATAGTACGGGGGAAAATGGTATTTTGAATCTATCACTATGACAATTTATCTCTCTAATCTTATTTCTCTGGTCGGATCTAGCATAATACGCTGGTGCTTTTAATATATGCATAACATCTTCAGTCAACCTATCTGATTGAAAATTCTCTAAAATATTTAATTTGTACTTTAACCTTCTCTCTTCAAATTATTCCCACCCTAATTCTTGTATTAGTTTTCATACACTACCTATGGTAATACCTCTTAACGAACCTAGCTGCTCTACGTTGCACACTGTCAAAGTCAATACAACTTTAGTGCGGAATGTAGAAAGTGAATTTTCTTTTTCAATCTCTTGGATCCACAATGTGAAGCCTCAAACCTCGAACCACAGGCATTAGAATTGTGTGCGAGAGATAGAGAGTGAGAGATAGTGCTTAGGGGATTCAGTCCGCTTAGCTCACTCACGGCCTCGGCCAGTTGTAGACGACCATGATCAAGGCGAAAACTTGCGGCCAACTGGATGGAGCGACGCACAGATGTGTATTGAATTCGGCAGAATAATCGCTCGCAATGAAAAATAACGAAGAAGACCATTTGTATTATATATTTGATGAAGACGATACGTATATTTTTTCATTGCTGCCTTGAAAAACGCCGCTTACATTTCAAATAAGGTCTCACAAGGGAAAAGTAGCTGATTTCTCGTACATGATCGTCACATTTACCCAGTACTCTTTTGATGAATCCCAGTTTACGATTCGCTTGACCCATTATTTCACGTATGATTTACCCCAGGAAAGATCATTTGTCAGTCTTATACCAAGATATTTAATGGTTTCCACGGTTGTTAATTCATTGCTACTTATTTTGTAAGTGGTAGACTTACCCCTAATGCAAACCACTGATTTAGGAGTAGATGAATACAATTCAATTAGTGGAATTTTTAGTTATGCGTTAACCAAGCTCATGATAAGTACAAATTGTGGAAAATATTTGGCCTTTTTTTTCGAAAATATCGTAATTCTGTGGTCTGAAGTAGTTGCGATGGTAAAAACCACCTCTTTTCAATGTGCATCTAATTTCAGCACACTCAGACAAGCCTGGGCACATCAACTCAAAGTGACATATTTTTGTTCTTCCTGCGCAACAGGAAGCACTTTCACTTTAAAGTATTCTCTTTCAATTTCTAAAAGTCATCCAAAGGAATTTCTACTCGTGCATGCTTTCTCACAAATCAACTTCCTTCTGTGATGATAGTTTCGACCATATCTTGCAGCAAGTCAATGAAAATATGCCATAAATGCATCATAATTTGTATGTATTACACTGATATCAAATTTTTTGTACCTACTCTACATCTACATAATATTCTGAAAGCCACCATAAAGGTGTTAAATAACTACTCTAATTCTTATGCTCATATGAAGGCCTAAAAGCAATTGAAAACTGTGGTATAAACGGCAGTTGGAATTAAATTTGAAAAAAGTGTAGCAATGAAGTTTAGGGAAAAGAATAGTTCTCCTTCCACTTACTGCATCAACAATAACATATTAAAGGAAGATTAATCCATTAAATGTCTTTTAATAAGACTGAAACATGTTCTTTCTTGGGGTAAATACTTACATGAAATAATAGGCCAAGCTAATCGTAACCTGGGATTTGTCAAAATGGTACTGGGAAAATATGACGATCATGAATGAGAATGTAGCTACATTGCCCTTGTTAGACCTCATACGCTGCCTGTATATGGGATTCTTAGGAAATTGGCTTAAGTTATGCACTGGAGCTTGTGCTGCGAAGATCGGCAAGATTTGTAAAAGTACGGTGTGATAACTATATTAGCGTAACCAGTCTATTGAATTAATTAAAATTGAAATCATTGTCAGATCATAGGTTGAAATTTAGACTTGATCGCTTAAATAAATTCCAAGATAATATTTTCAGTGATGGCGTTAAAAATATTTTGCGACCTCCAAATTACTATGGTGGTCTGGACCACAATCACAAAATTAAAGAAATTGATTGCCGAACTGAGAGATTCAAAATGTCCTTTTTTCCTCGTACAGTATGGATAAGGGAAGGGTATCATGTCGGACACAATCGAAGTCACATCGGGAGTTCCCCAGGGTAGCGTAGTAGGTCCGCTTCTATTTCTTTTATACATAAACGATTTGGGTACCGTAGTTAGTAGTAACCTTAGACTTTTTGCAGACGATGCGGTGGTGTACAGGGGTATATCAAACGAAGAGGACATGAAATCACTTAGCAAGGATTTAGATGCAATTGAAGAGTGGTGCGACAAATGGCAGTTAGAACTCAACCTTAAAAAGTGTGTAGCTATCAATTTTTGGAGGAGGAATAATTCGATAGAGCGATCCTATAGAATTAATAACACGAAGATCGAAAACGTTGAAACCGTAAGATATTTAGGTGTAACAATCACTAAAGATTTATCGTGGGGAAGACACATAAGGGAAATATGCGGCCGAGCGAAGAGAAAGCTAGGATTTATAAAAAGAGTACTTGGGAAATGTGATGAGAAGACAAAAGAGCGATGCTACTTTTCACTAGTTAGGCCCCACCTTGAGTATGCAGCCAGTGTATGGGATCCTAATGAATTAGGTTTGATGAGAGAACTAGACAGTGTGCAGCGTAGAGCAGCTAGGTTCGTCAAAAGGTGTTACGATAGGTTGAGTAGTGTATCAGAATTAATACAAGAATTAGGGTGGGAATCATTATCAGAGCGTAGATTAAAGTTCAGATTTAATCTATTGCAGAAATTTCAATCGGATATCTTTACTGAAGATGTTAGGCACATATTAAAAACACCAGCGTATTATGCTAGATTCGACCAGATAAATAAGATTAGAGAGATAGATTGTCGTATAGATAGATTGAAAATGGCATTTTTCCCCCGTACTATAAGAGAACAGAATAGGCAGCATAGGAAAGGGATAGGTAGGGGAAATATTTTAGAGTATTCTGTAGTGCATGATGCATGTATTAACCCCTCAAATACTATATATACTAACAATCTAGTTGCATGAGACCCTTTAGTTGCTTGCTTGCATGTTAGTAGTGCATGCTTGGTGATCTTCACCCCCTGCCACACACCCTCCCGGTGGCTTGCAGGGTATCGTGTAGATGTAGATGTAGATGTAGATATGAATATCGGTAAATATGTCTAATACGAGTGAATCAATCCATAGCATAAATATGTTGGTATAAGGACTTGAAGGTAACCCAACCAACAGCATGTTTTGCTTGCATACTTTGCTATTTTTATAAAATCCAATAGCATAAATACGAGTGTCATTCAACACACGATACGCAAAATCCAGGGGCACTTAAAATTTAATTCCGAGTGGACTACTGTTATAGAGGGTGAAGAAAATCCGAGTGTAGAGGGGTAGGCAACCCAACTAACAGAATGATAATGCATGCTTGCTTTACTATTGTTATCTTTTTTAATTTGTGAAGTTTAGACTAGAATACAATTACTTATCCCTTTTATTCATGATATGTAGTGCATGTTTGGTTTTAGTTCCCCCCTGCCACACACCTTAATGGTGGGTTGCAGGGTGTTATATGGACGTAGATTTCAGCGGTAAATGCCTAATATTTTTCACCTTCTGTCAAGTACCGTCGTCGTAGTGGCTCGCATTATATTACGTAGGTGTACATTAGGTATTAGGTACGTGGGTGTACACTGGCAGCATATTTGGAATATGCTGCCAGTGTATGGGATCCCTACGAAATCGGTCTAAGTAATGAACTTGAACGTGTGCAGCGAAGATCGGCAAGATTTGTAAAGGGACGATACGATAATTATATTAGCGTAACCAGTCTATTAAATGAATTGAAATGGGAATCATTGTCAGATCGCAGGTTGAAATTTAGACTTAATCTCTTCCACAAATTCCAAGGCAATATTTTCAGTGATGACGTTAAAAATATTTTACGAACCCCAACTTACTATGGCAGACTCGACCATAATCATAAAGTTAGAGAAATTGATTGCCGAACTGGCCGATTCAAAATGTCCTTTTTCCCTCGCACAATTAGAGATGCGAATAACGGTAAATATGTCCTATCGGAGAGTACCAATGAATAGCATTGGTAGCTGCATGTTGGTATGAGTACTTAAAGCTAACCCTACTAACAGAATGTTTTTGCATGTTTTCTGTGCAATTTCTATCTTTTTTAAATAGTGTAGTTCTGACTACTATATTAATACTATTCCTTTTTTATGCATGGTATGTAGTGCATGTTTTGTGAGCAATCACCCCCTGCCACACACCCTGGTGGAGGCTTCCAGGGTATTATGTAGATGTAGATGTAGATGTAGGTGTAGTTTCCTCTCTGTAATGGTTAGGAGGAAATGTAATACTGCTCAAAGTATTAATGTCGTTACTAGGATTGATAAATTGTGTAAATCATCGAAATAAAAACGGCTGGGCAAGCCGAAGAGAGACGAGACTAAAGTCAAAGATGTTGACGTCCCCTAATATAAAGTTGTTATGAACAGCAGACACATGAGAAGTGATAAAGCTTCAAACGTGACCATCCGGATGTTTTTCCTGCTAATGGAGACAGGAATGAGACATAAAACGTGAGCATTAGGCGTGTTCGGACTTGGAACTGATAGTGTATAGGCGAAAACATCATAGGAAGTCTTCAGGCGTCAGGCTTGAACACGATTGGAAATTGGACTAATGTAGTTCATATTAAGATAGCATGTCGGATGAAAAGTAGAACTAGTAATGCGTGTTCCGCATCATATTATAAAAATAATCTCCTTTGGCACGCACTATTTCTTTTATACATAAACGATTTGGGTACCGTAGTTAGAAGTAACCTTAGACTTTTTGCAGACGATGCGGTGGTGTACAGGGGTATATCGAACGAAGAGGACACGATATCACTTAGCAAGGATTTAGATGCAATTCAAGAGTGGTGCGACAAATGGCAGTTAGAACTCAACCTTAAAAAGTGTGTAGCTATCAATTTTTGGAGGAGGAATAATTCGATAGAGCGATCCTATAGAATTAATAACACGAAGATCGAAAACGTTGAAACCGTAAGATATTTAGGTGTAACAATCACTAAAGATTTATCGTGGGGAAGACACATAAGGGAAATATGCGGCCGAGCGAAAAGAAAGCTAGGATTTATAAAAAGAGTACTTGGGAAATGTGATGAGAAAACAAAAGAGCGATGCTACTTTTCGCTAGTTAGGCCCCACCTTGAGTATGCAGCCAGTGTATGGGATCCTAATGAATTAGGTTTGATGAGAGAACTAGACAGTGTGCAGCGTAGAGCAGCTAGGTTCGTCAAAAGGTGTTACGATAGGTTGAGTAGTGTATCAGAATTAATACAAGAATTAGGGTGGGAATCATTATCAGAGCGTAGGTTAAAGTCCAGATTAAATCTATTGGAGAAATTTCAATCGGATAGCTTTACTGAAGATGTTAGGCACATATTAAAAACACCAGCGTATTATGCTAGATTCGACCAGATAAATAAGATTAGAGAGATAGATTGTCGTACAGATAGATTCAAAATGGCATTTTTCCCCCGTACTATAAGAGAACAGAATAGGCAGCATAGGAAAGGGATAGGTAGAGGGAATATTTTAGAGTATTCTGTAGTGCATGATGCATGTATTAACCCCTCAAATACTATAGATACTAACAATCTAGTTGCATGAGACCCTTTAGTTGCTTGCTTGCATGTTAGTAGTGCATGCTTGGTGATCTTCACCCCCTGCCACACACCCTCGCGGTGGCTTGCAGGGTATCGTGTAGATGTAGATGTAGATGTAGATGTATAATAAAACGTTGCATGTAAGTGATGCATGCTTCACTCCCGGTCACACATGCTCTCATCCATATCTACATCTACGTATTACCCTGCGAGCCACGACGAGGGTGTGTGGCAGGGGGTGAAGATTAGGTGGCTCTCTGTGGCTCGTTGGGTATTACGTAGATGTAGGTTTAGAAAATCAAAATCTTTATACTTCTCAAAATGCATCTAATGTCATCACTGAACGGTTCAGATAATAATTAATAAATCATCGAGAGCATTAGCAAGGAAATCATGTCGGAAAGCGTTATTACATTTCAAGAGCAAGATGTTAGGAGAATATATAGATAGCAATCCTAAAGCGTTTTGGTCATATGTGAGAGAGCTTCATGGAAATAGGTCCACAGTGCACACACTTAAAAACGATAAAGGAATTAGAGTCACCAGCAGTGTAGAAAAAGCCAATACTTTAAACACCTTCTTCCAAAGCGTATTCAACTCATCGTCATACAACGCAGTGGAACCACCGCCGAACACTTACAGCGTGCAAATGCCCTAAATAAAAATTAATGTCGTGGAATAAAGCAGCAGTTAAACAGCATTAGCAAAAACAAATCACCAGGTCCCGATCTAATTTCTTCCAGAGTAAATAAAATATTAACTTCGAAAATAGCCCCTTATCTAGAAATAATCCATACTAATATATAAAAATGTAATGGTGTCTGTCTGTCAGTCGTCTGTCTGTTGCTCAATCACGCAAAAACTACCTGACGGATTGAGCTGAAATTTGGCATGTAGATTGAAAATGTGTCTGGGCAGAACATAGGCTATGTTAAAATACCCTTAGGGTCCCCAAAAGCCCCTTAGGTGAATCCTGGTGGTCCTTGGCATTGAGTTTGGTGCAGTGGTCTCATTTTTTGCTTATTTAAAGTACTTCCATTCAAGACAGAGGTATGGAATTTTTTTTATCGGATGGCTGAATAAATAAATTTTCTAATTCTTTCAATTAATTTTCTATCACGCTTAGTAATTGTCTTAAAATCATATTTTTAGCTGAATAATCTCATATTTTTTTCTGAAATCAACAATAGCATATTTCCTTGACAACCAGAGATCGGTGTGAATGTCCTTTGATTTTCAAAGGACATTGCTCCCGCGTTTCGAGCGGCAATAACCTATTTCTCAACACTCCTTAGGGAAAAGCTGTAAATATAGTGTATAAGTTTATTTTCTAATCAGTTAAAACGTATTCCTGAATGATGATTAGTGTTTATCAACATTTAACGAAAAAATTTTTATTTAAAAAAGAAACAAAAAAATACACCAAGAAAAATTAGTAAGTAAATCGATCAACGCCTTATGCTGTTTCCCGAGTTACGCTAAAAACCTCATTAATTTCATTTAAACCAAAACTACGAACGGTTAACCACCTATAAATGGTTCTCCTCACCTCCTCAACTGGTTCAAATATTGACTCATATGCTTCGAACCTTCAATTTGTTTAAAGATCGCGGTAATTATAAAGACTTCACTAGAATAAGGTCCTGATTAAGATACTCAACCCACATATCAACGTTAAATAGAACAACTCACACAAGTCATTGAATGCTAATGTATGTATACACATAAGGGTAGCGATCAAGCTGTTAATTCACTCAAGATACGGCTAAGAGAACCGAAACTACGAGATGGCCATCTATCTTATTATTACGAATCATTGTCAGATCACAGGTTGAAATTTAGATTTAATCTCTAAATAAATTCCAAGACCATATTTTCAGTGATGATGTTAAAAATATTTAGCGACTCCAACTTACTATGGTAGACTGGACCATAATCACAAAATTAGAGAAATTCATTGCCGAACTGACAGATTCAAAATGTCCTTTTTTCCTCGTACTATTAGGGATATGAATAACGGTAAATATATCCAGTACGAGTGTAGCAATGGATAACATTGGTAGCTGCATGTTGGTATAAGGACTTAAAGCTAACCCAACTAACAGCATGTTTTTGCATGTTTGCTTTCCTGTTTTTATTTTAAATAGCGTAGTTTTGAACAGTACCTATACAAGTACTAATCTTTTTTATGCATGATATATAGTGCTTGTTTGGTGAGAGTTCACTCCCTGCCACACATCTTTATGGTGGCTTGCAGGGTATTATGTACATGTAGATATATCTTACGTGGTGATGAGTTTGCGTGGGCCATTTTTGGATTTTCCGGGCATGAAAGAGGACCAACAGTCACTCATCTCTTCGTGCACCTGGAAAACGGTCAGTGTATCTACTGCAACGACCACTATGGTCCACTACGACCATACAACATTGGTCACCAACTCCTCAAATGACAGTTCTAACAGTATTCTTCAGACAGTGGTTTTCTTACAAAATAAGTTGAACGTTTTTCACACCTGTTGAATTTCAACGGGTAGCTTCCGCTAGTATTGAATAAAACACTAAAGAACCACACAGTAGGTACCCAATGATTGGAATGTAGCTAACATTACACCTATTTTAAGAAGCTGTAATAGGGAAGAACCTAGTAACTACAGACCCACTTCACTCACGTCAATCTCTTGTAGGATATTTGAGCGCATTGTAGTCAGTTCGATCATGGGGCATTTGGATAGTCAGGGATTACTCATAGACAGCCAGCATGGGTTCCGGAAAGGTAGATCTTGCGAGACACAAATAGCTTTATTCGTACACGATATTTTAGTCTACCGCGAAAACAGTACTGCAGTTGATGAGATATTTTTGGAGGAGGAATAATTCGATAGAGCGTACCTATAAAATTAGTTACACTAAGATTGAAAACGTTGAGGCCATAAGATATTTAGATGGAACAATCACTAAAGATTTATCGTGGGGAAGACACAGGGAAATATGCGGCCGAGCGAAGAGAAAGCTAGGATTTATAAAAAGAGTACTTGGAAAATGTGATGAGAAGACAAAAGGGCGATGTTACTTTTCACTATTTAGGCCCCACCTAGAGTATGCAGCCAGTGTATGGGATCCTAATGAATTAGGTTTGATCAGAGAACTAGACAGTGTGCAGCGTAGAGCAGCTAGGTTCGTTAAAAGGTGTTACGATAGGTTGAGTAGCGTTTCGGAATTAATACAAGAATTAGGGTGGGAATCATTATCAGAGCGTAGGTTAAAGTACAGATTAAATCTATTAGAGAAATTTCAATCGGATAGCTCTACTGAAGATGTTAGGTACATATTAAAAACACCAGCGTATTATGCTACATTCGACCAGATAAATAAGATTGGAGAGATAGATTGTCATGCCAATATAATATTCGTGGTCATGCCGATGGATTCGAGACTGCATTTTTCCCCCGTACTATGAGAGAACAGAATAGGCAGCATAGCAAAGGAATGGGTGGGGGAAATATTTTAGAGTATTATGTGGTGCATGATGCATGTATTAACCCCTTAAATACTATAGATACTAACACTCAAGTGGCATGAGTCATTATAGTTGCTTGTTTGCATGTCGATAGTGCATGCTTGGTAATATTCACCCTCCTGCCACACACCCTCGCTGTGGCTTGCATGGTATCGTGTAGAAGAAGTGGCTGACTTTTCACATGATTGCTAAGCCATTCGATTGTTAGTATATTTTGGTCTTTGTATCACTCCCAAAACCATTTCCGTGAGACATGCTCCAAAACTTCATCGTTAAACCCTGTTCACACAACGGAGTTGGAGCTATGTCAACAATGAGTGTAATTGACCAATGGCGCCAGGGATTGTGGCGCCCGGTCGGTGAATTCCTGAAGGGAGATCTGGGGAGAGTAATAGCTTTCTCAAGGGAATTTCGGAGAAAGTTGAATCATTGGGCGATTGCATCTGTTCTCCAAAGACGATACTTCTTATCTATGGGGGTTAGGGAAGGGTGCAACCAAGCAAACGCAAGGTCATTGAGTGAGCTCATCCCTGTCCCGTTAGCGAACCCTGCAAACAACGAAAGTAGAAAACAAGAGTGCCAAATACCCAATTGAAGAGACTGTGTGTGAAACCCGGAAAGATTTTCGTTAGGAACTCCGCTTGGATATCATCCGAGTACTTCTATGTAGGTCCTAATCTAGCTGCATGTGACCCTATTGCCTAGCATGTCACCATATGGCCTAGTTGTAGTATAAATAGTGCATGTTTGGTGATTTTCAACCCCTGCCACACCGCCTGTCCTCGTGGTGGCTTGCAGGGTATTGCGTAGACGTAGATTTAAAAAGACAGCCGTGGCCGAGTGGGTTAAAGCATAGTATCAGTTTTTTATCGGCAAGATTTGTAAAGGGACGATACGATAATTATATTAGCGTAACCAGTTTATTAAATGAATTAAAATGGGAATCGTTGTCAGATCGCAGGTTGAAATTTAGACTTAATCTCTTAAATAAATCCCAAGACAATATTTTCAGTGATGATGTTAAAAATATTTTACGAACCCCAACTTACTATGGCAGACTGGACCATAATCACAAAATTAGAGAAACTGATTGCCGTACCTACCGATTCAAAATGTCCTTCTTTCCTCGCACAATTAGAGATACGAATAACGGTAAATATGTTCAATCGGAGAGTAGCAATGGATAGCATTGGTAGCTGCATGTTAGTATGAGTACTTAAAGCTAACCCTAATAACATAATGTTTTTGCATGTTTGCTTTGCAATTTCTATCTTTTTTTAATAGTGTAGTTCTGACTACTATATTAATACTATTCCTTTTTTTATGCATATGTAGTGCATGTTTGGTGAAAAATCACCCCCTGCCACACACCTTTGTGGTGGATTGCAGGGTATTATGTAGATGTAGATGTTTGCGGCTACTGTGCCTGTTTCCCATTCCGAAAATCTTGGATTCCGGAAGACAGATTTTTCCATTTTATACCGGCCACTACTACCGATGATGCAGTAGTGTGTATGGAAATTAGGAAGGAAGATGACATCCCTCCTGTCTCTCACCCTCCCTCAACCCTCCTGAGATGACTCCCGTCTTCCCCCACGTGTTCCCCTCCGCCTCCTATCCACCACACCACCCTCCAATGCCCGTCTCCTTTTTTCTCCTCTCTCCCCCTCTCCATCCATTTCTCCTGGTTTTAATTGATATATACGGTATGAAATTGGTCATTCCATAGAAGCTACGGCCTTTCCCGAGACGAATAGTTCCGCTAGATTTGGTAAAGGCCGTTTTGATAATTTTACAAGTGTATCAAGTTTAAAAAAAGAACTAGGATGGGATGACTATTAGAGCGCAGTTTAAAATTTAGGTTAAACCTTTGAAGGAAATTAGAAACCGAATCGTTCACAGATTACGTTAGATATATTTTAAAACCCCTACGTAATATGCTAGGTTTGATGAGATTAACAAGATTAGAGAGCTAGATTGTCGTACTGATAGATTTAAAATATCATTTTTCCCGCGTGCCATAATAGAGCACAATAGGCAACTTACAAAAGGGATAGCTAGATGAAATATTGTTAGAGTTGTCTGTAGTGCATGATGCATGTAATAAAAACCAATAATCCCTTTCTTATTATGTAGATACTAACCATCTAGCTGCAGGTGACCCTATTATCTAGCGTGTCTCCATTAAATATCCTAGTTGCGTGTCAATAGTGCATGTTTTGTGATCGTCACCCCCTGCCACTCACCATCGAGTTGACTTGCAGGGTATTACGTAGATGTGGATAGTACACGATATCTTTAACGAATCCTTCATCTTCCAAAAATGAATAGCTACTCACCATTTAAGGTTTAGTTCTAATTGCGCGGGGTGTTACGTAGATGTAAATGTAGATGTGAATATGAATTCATATGATGCCAGTATATGGCATTCTTGCGAAATAGGCTGAAATAACGAACTGGAGCGTGTGCAGCGATGATTGGTAAGATTTTTAAGGGGACGGTATGACAACTTTATCAGGGTAACCAGTCTATTAGATAAATTTGAATCATTATCAGACCATAGTTTTTAACGTCTTATCTTCCAAGGTAATATTTTCAGTGATGATGTTAACATTTTTTTCCAGACTCCCAACTTACTACTGCAGCTTGAACCATGATCATAAAAATAGAGATATTCATTGCAAATTCAAAATGTCCTTCTTTTCTTGTACAATAGGGATATGAATAGGTGTAAATATGTTCAAAAGTATATGTATACGTCTGCGTCTATGTAATACCGTGCGAACTACTGCAAGGGTGTGTGGCAGGGGGTGAATATCACAAACATAAACTACTTACATGCAACTATGATATGCAGGGCTACTACTTTATGCACACATTAGATATGCCTATGGGTCACGTGCAACTAGGTGTACAGGTATATTAACAAAATGCAAGTGTATGAACTGATAGCATCGGTAGTTGCACGTTGATATAAGGACTTACCCAACTAACAGCATGTTTTTACATGCTAGCTCTGCTATTTTAATCTTTTTTTAATAGCTGTGTTTAGACTAGTACATAGTAAGTAATACTTTTTTGTATGATGATATGTGATGCATGTTATTACATAATATTACATTATTACATGTGATGCATGTTTGGAGAGAATTCACCCCTGCCACATACATTTTAGGTGGCTTGCAGGGTATTATGTAGATATGTGTGTGCAAAATGTATTTTTTTACATTTCCAATATTTGAGTTTCCACATAGTTAAGTCTGAAACCATTATTAATGAAGATGACAGTTAATCTTTAGCGAAGGAATTAGATGCAATTGATAATTGGTGTGTTACTCGGCAGCTAGAATTGGATGCACGAACAGCATGTCAATCCATGCTTGCTGTGCAATTTATTCTTTTTTAATTGTGAACTTTAGACTAGAATATTATTGATATATTGGTGGCTAGTAGGGTATTATTTAGATGTAGATGTAGAATTAAATTTGAAGAAATGTGCGGCAATGAACTTAGCGGAAAGTGATGAGAGCACTGGGCACATTTTACAGGTCGTTCCCAAGGTGACTACGTGTACAACACCACGCGGTTGACATCCGATGAAACAACAACGGAGAACTTCCGAGCGCACGAGGGTTGTGCTGAGATTGCGATGCGTGCGCATCGAGAATCGGAAACGAAAGAGAAGAAAGACAGGCGGCATCTCACGTAATCGATGAGGAGGCCATCTGATGCATAAACATTAGCCACCTGGCTGCCGGTGATGATAATTTTATTATTATCCCAACGCGTGGACTGAACGGGCGGGTATGAGAAATACGGACAGGTATGAGAAATACGGACAGGTATGAGAAATGAAATTCCTGTGTTGAGCTGAAGATTGCCACTGTTCGCATCCCGCAAACCGCGGTGTGAAATGTTGGATTATCTCTCGCCATGATTCACTGACAAATATCCGACGGGAGACAGATGAAATAGCGACGTCTCGCAGCTATTTAATGGGCATCTATGACTGCGAGGATAGTGTCACGCGTCCGGAGTTAGGTTCTGGGAAGGGAGTCTTCTCGTCGCAGGAATATGTCCTTGAAATGGGTGACGAAGATTTGCAGACGCTTTGGTTGAGGAAGGCCACTCCAAGTTTGAGAGAGTCGTATTAAACTAGTGGCTCCTTCTCAAAAGCAGTTCGGATACTGGAAGTCTTGGGCAGACCAAGGACGTTGGAATCGGAGATGGACTTGCGAGAGGTAGGAATTTTTCTGTCTAAATTGAGAAGGACAATTTTCTTTAAAAATGTTCAATTTGCCATACTAATAAAGTCTTTATCATTAATTTTTCCTTCAATTTGTGAACAGACTCGATTGAAATTTTCTTGGGTGAGAAATAATGATGATAAAAGTATATTTTAATTGCAAAAATATCATCTTGAATTTTTTTATAAATAATTTCCTGAGTGGGGAAAAATCGGTGTTATAAAAATGAAATTGGACTGTAAAATTATAATTTAATTGTTCATTGATGGAAAAATGTGTAGGTTTCCATTAGATACAAACGCAAAAATGCTTCAACACCTTCGTTTAGGTGCAATGAATTCAAAACCAGCGTCAGATACATCGGCTGCTCAGGATTCTAGGCTACGAAGGCCGCTCTGATATTACGCATTAGAAAAATCGAAGGAGTTAAGACGATACTTTGGTGCAAAGTGGAGTAGTAAGTAACGAGATACGGAGAGATGGTCCTATACTGCCGGAAGTATTCCAAATTCAAATGCCTAAAAAGGATAGCCGAAGGTGAAGAAAGAGAACAGCCTTGGAGCAGACGAGGGAACAGAGAAATTTGGCAGAGTAGTCTCTGAAGAAGATGCCAAAGTAGACCTTTGAAGACGCCAACCCGTGGCATTAAGCACCACGATTTTATATATTTGTTCATATATTGATATGCTATTATGTTATCATTTATATTACGTAGAGGGGTAAACATTACGTGAGAAAACTCAAAGTTGTAAAACTGCCAAACTAAATATTTAGCGACAAGTGAATACTACCTTACCTCGGAATTTTCGCTCGGAGGATCGCAAAAAGATATGACATGAAAAGTGCGGTTGGTTACATAGTGTCTAGTATGGCTAATATAGTGTTTTGCAATCTGGGCTTATTCCACTGACTAAATTTCATAGAATGATAACTTCATGGGATGATAACTTCATGGTTTTTCGATAAATTGTTAATGTTATTAAATTATTACAATAATTTTATACCAATCGGTACTCCCCAGCTTAGTTAGTCTGAGAAAACTGTGAATAATTGCCCTACGCAGCATAGTGAATGGATAAAAACTAGTTTGTAATGCCAATAATTGCATGTAAATAAATAATACATTTATTTGCGTGTTTCTAGTTTATAGAGGACTATAAAAAAATTATTAGAAAGATATAGGGTAATGAAAATTGATATGTATCAGGACCTCAGATGAGTAGCCGAACAAGGTCCACCTTCTCGCACGTAAACAATACCGAGTCTTGCTGAATCGAAGGCATATCTATGCCGAGGGAAAACCCCTAAACGGTTTCTCAAAATGGGAAGTTATATAAGCCCCGAAATTGGAGAGCGATGATGTACTTGACCTCGCTCTACGAGACGATTCGCGAAACCGTTCTCAAAACTGATGGATTTCGTTCATCCTTGGGCGTGAATTCGTTGTTGAACGAATAATTGCCATCTATTTTCGTCCTTTCTCCTCACTACTACAGCACTCACAATCTGCATAACATTTGTCGTTGAATTTATCTACGTTCCCATCTCAAACTTTTCTCGTGAAACATTTCTTAACCTTTATATAATGAACAGGAACTGGAATAGGTATTCTTAGCTGTGCTCGTGATTCAAAAATAGAGAATATTAGCTCTTCCCCGGTTCAAATGAACCCAATAGGAGGCGAAATTACACATACCATGCATAGGATCCATTATAGTAGCCTAGTTGCATGTCAATAGTGCATGTTTGGCGATCTTAACCCCCTGCCACACACCCTCATGGTGGCTCACATGGTATTACATACATGTAGATTTCAATATATGACTAGCTCAATATAAAAATCTTTACCCTATCGTTAATACTAATCGTTTAGTTGCACGTTGATGGTGCATGGGTGATAACAGAGTCCCTTATTATGTAATATTTACCTAATCGTGCTTGTGTGTATTGCTTTTTTGGTGTTTATTTACCCCTACCACATATCCTCGTTTATCGAGGATATATGGTAGGGGTATGAATGTAATGAAAAAGTCGAAAAAATGAGAATATCGACTTTCGGTCACCAATTAGATCATAGGGCAGGGGAAAAAACGTATTGTGGTGATAATTCACTTCTCTGGACCACAGCCTCATCCATTGATCGCTTGGTCGATATAATTAGAGTGGTTACGAGAAAACCAGGCCTTTTGGCTTATGAGGCTGAAGTTTATAGATATAAGAATGATGATGATGAACGAAACAAGCGTTTGATGTCGGACCAATCCGTACAGCCGTTATTTAAAACCTGGAGATACATTTTGATGAATGAACATTTGAAATAAATACTTCCATCCCTATCGCCTATCAGCTAAGTAAAAAGACTCAATGATATACTTTTGTAATCTGCATGGCAAAAGGTATACCATGGCAGAAGGGATATCATCATTGAGAATGATTCGGGAAATAATTATCGAAGAAAACTGTCGATTAGGTTTCTTAAGATGATTCTGGGGAGATTTATTGGTGGCGCAAGGAAACGACATGTCGCGACACCACTTCACTCTCAACTAACCTCATTTAAAGTGCACCACTAGTATATCTGATGTGTAAAATGCATGTGAGTAGTGCATAAAAGGCATATGGTCACTATGCCAACCTACGGCCGTTATGATAATTGTATAAGTTGTGCGAGGTTAATAGGACTAGGATTTACCATCAGAACGCAGGTAAAAATTTAGACGAAACGTTTTAAGCATATTTGAACCTAATTTATTAACAGACGACTTTAAATACATATCCAGGACCCGTTTGTATTATACTATATTTGATCAGACCAATAGAATGAAAAGGATGGATTGTTTAATTCATTGGTTGAAAATGTCATTTTTCCTGATAACCATAAGAGAACAAAATAGGCAGCATAGCAAAGGGTTAGGTAGGTTAAAATTGCTGGAGTAGATTGTGGTGCATTGAACATATTTCAATATTATGAATCTATGCATGCTACGGAAATACATAGTGAAATCAGAGTTAAGTGAAATCTTTCTCAGGTTTAGTGACTATGTAGACACTAACCATCTAGTTGCAAGTGGCTCCTATTCAACTTGTTTCCATATAGTGTAATCATTGTAGCCCTTAGTTGCGTATCAGTAGTGCATGATCGGTGATTTTAACCCCCTGTGGCATACCTCTGCGGTGGATTGCAGGGTATTACATAGATTTAGATGTATATGTATGTCAGAAACTTACTAAATAAATGCGGTAACATACGCTTGAAATCACTTTGTTAAATAAAAATTTCATGCATTGAAAAAATTAGACGACTTATAAAACTCGTTCAGTCAGTTTTCAAAACAACGAAAAGAGGTGGTCTACGATCTAAATGAATATATTTTTCACATAATCAGAGGAAATGTTGGACCATGCATTAGTTTAAAATTAATTTTTATTCACTAAATATAGACGTAATCTTGGATTTTCTGGCGCATCCACGGCTCATGTTATATCACACTGACTTTCCTAAGATCTTTATCCCTCGACTTTGGGTTGCCAGACCAGAGCATTGCCGACCAAGCTACCATGGCCGGCCAATAACATTTAATTTCATTAACTTTATTTAATAATATTTTTATTAATTTATTTAATAATATTTTTATTAATTTATTTAATAATATTTTAAAATGCCCAAACCAAACCTCCGCGCAGTCTCAAAAGCTTTGGTTTTGATGAATACAAAGGGAGTCTTTGAAATAAAATATTAATTTGTGTAGACTTGGATGTTTCCTCTGTTGTATATACCAAAGTCAATTTCAAGTCAATTCTGAATTTCAGGGAAGCCATCGAAATTCGGAAAACACCGTTGAATTTCAGCAGAGAGGACGGTTATCTACTTCACAACGCCAGGAAAAGAGTCATCAAAGAGACATATAAAACAGAGTGCAGCACCCAGACAGTCTACGGTATATAAACGAGGAAGAAATCACATGCCAACATCTTCGACCTGAAGACGCTGACAGGATAATCAGGGAAACTGTTTTCATCTTGTCAACATATGCGGAAGGATAAACGTAAATATGCGGGGAGTATTAGTTAATCTTTTACAATAAATGCCTATCAAATCAGTAATAACTAAATGAATTGTAGATATCAACTATTTGGTTGAATAATACTCTTATAATTAACAAGTTTCCATGAAGTAAAAGCATTATACCTCTTAGTTACTCATAAGTAGTTAATGTTTGGTGGTTTTTCACCCCCTACTTCACACCCTCGCGGGGGCTCGAAGGGTATTTGTTACTTAGCTTTTGATGAGTAAAATTGTGACAGTGTTCTTGAAATTCTCAAAAGCACTTAAAATTTGCAATTTAACATAACGTTGGGACTTGAAAATCGCAGAACGTCGTACAAAATTAACTTGAAAATGATATGCCAAACTAAGTTAGTGAGTTAAAACTCTGACCACAAATGATTGCCCACTCGTAAATTACATTCCTACTGATTACTATCAGGAAAATATGCTCGGTGCTTTCGATACCTTTTGTCATTTCACTTTATCCCACCGGCTTTTACGGATCCGTACTTGAGTCTCAACATGATTACTCAAGGTCCACAAATATTATGAGGATATTATCTCATATTTACAAGTGGAAGGTGGCCGGGATTATACGAGTCATTGGATGGGATGAGAATAGCATTGCTTGTCACCTATTGGGAAAGATCTTGAACCGGCAAACCTGTGCTCGCAGGACAATTTATTTTTGGTTCGAGTGGTGGTGCGTAATACAATCCTAAAATACTCATTATTATCGCATTTTACACGACTATAAAATTTTCTTGGTGCAATAGTTCAGTTTAAAATTTAGGTCATACAAGAACTATTCCACCGTGAATTATTTCTCAGCTTTCTGCATTCCAAATATTAAATAACAACCCAATTTTGCATGCTGTTAGTCCCATTAGCAATAATAGAGAGTAATCAAGAGAGAGAGCAAGAAATTTAGCTGTTATCATGGAAGGAAACGGTGGAGGAGGTGATACTTTCAGATGACTTTGAAATTTTTAAGGAAATTAATTTAAAGTGTAGAGTAATAGAGCTGGAAAAATGAGTAAAATTATATTTGAGACACATAATGAAATAACTTTGGGCGAATACTAATTTTAATGTTTTAAGCGCATTTAAAATATGTAAAAACTGATATTTGGAATTTATAATACTGGAGATTCATTTCAAATCCACTGGTAACATAAGAATGCCTTAGAAATGCATTTCAATGCTGGTACTTGGACTTCTACCTATAAAGAATACAACGCAAATCATCTTCACGTAGGGTGACAGAGGATGAACCATCACCAAACATACACTTGCAGAAATGCAGAAAATACTAGTAGTTGCACATGAAGAAAAAGTCTATATCTATGAACTATTAAAAATAACTGCGCACATTGTCATTTGACCAGATAAATAAAATTAGTGAGATACATAGTCATACCGATATATTTAAAATTTCATTTTGAGAATCACTATCGTACTGTTGGTTGAAATTCATACTTAATTTCTTAACTGTATTCCAAGACAATATTTTCACTAATGACGTTGAAAATAATTGTCGAACTCCAACTTACTACGGTAGACTGGACCATAATCATAAAATTAGAGAAATTGAGTGTCGAAACAACAGATTCAAAATGTCCTTCTTTCCTCGTATAATTAGGGATATGAATAGCTGTAAATATGTCCAATAGAATAAATACAAGGGTATCAATGGATAACATGGGTAGTTGCATGTTGGTTGCGGTTGCTTTGCTATTTTTATATTTTTTTAAATTGTGGAGTTTATACAAGAATGTCGTCACTAATCCTTTCTATGCATGTATATAATGAATGCATGCTTGGTGTGAATTCACCTCCTGCCACATGCCTTTACGGTGACTTTCTGGATATTATATAGATGTAGCTCTTATTTGGTTGGCTAGTTGAATAGTTACCAATGTATTGTAGCTCTAAAATGCATGTAAAATTTATTGCACGTTACGTGATCTTCAACCCCTGCCATAAACCCTGCCGGTGGCTCTCAGGGTATTACATAGATGTAGATGAAAATTCCCTCTTATTTTAAATGCTTTCTTGGTGATTGTACGCCCCTGCCATACATCCTTACGGTGGCTTTTAGGGCATAATACCTATATCTACTCAATACCCTTCAACCCACCATATAGGTGTGTGGCAGGGGGTGAATTCTCACCAAATATTCACTACAGATCATGCATTTAAAAGGATTGGTATTAATATATTAGTCGATACTTCACCATTTAATAAGATAAAAATAGCAAAGTAAACATGCAAAAACATGATATAGACTATTTATTTTTTCGGGATTCATTTCGCGATGTTTAAAATTTCAAAAACAATATTTCGCTGGTCCTCCTGCCAGCTTCATCAGGTTAACTGAACTAAGGAGGATCAGCGAAATATTGTTTTTGAAATTTTAAACATCGCGGAATGAATCCCGAAAAAATAAACAGTCAACACTACATCCGCGGAAGCCTACGAGCTAACATGCCATAGAGTTGGGTTACTTTCAAGTCCTTATGCCAACATGCAACTACCTATGTTATGGATTGATTCACTCGTATTGGACATATTTACCGCCTTTCATATCCCTAATTGTACGAGGAAAAAAGAACATTTTGAATATGTCAGTTCGGCTATCAATTTCTCTAATTTTGTGATTATGGTCCAGTCAACAATAGTAAGCTGGGATTCGCAAAATATTTTTAACGTCATCACTGAAAATATTATCTTGGAATTTAATTAAGAGATTAGGTCTAAATTTCAACCTGCGATCTAACAATGATTGCAATTTTAATTAATTTGATAGACTGGTTACGCTAATATAGTTATCGCACCGTCCCTTTACAAATCTTGCCGATCAATGGCATTATGTAGATGAAGGAAAAGGGGGGGGCAAGCCTCTAGGGGCCATATCATCTTCCCGTTCCACGCCGGGAGGAAGTCATCAGTCGCACTCATCGGGAATTTAGATTCCCTCGGGGACTCTTTGACAATGGCGTCCTTTTTTTTCCTCCTCCTCACACGCACCCGCTGCGTCTGACGTCCTCCTCCTCCCACCTCCACCCCCCGAGACTGCGGGCGTGGGCGCTTAAGTTGCCGCACCCGCTCGACGCGAGCCTCTCCTCTTTCACAGAGGAAATGTGAATTTCGCCCACGAAGGGCCGGGAAATCGCTGCGAAAGCATGACATCTCCAAAAAATAAATGAGCCGCAAATAACACAGCTAGCTCGAATGCGACGCAGGGGAAGTACCGATTGCTCCCCGAACCGTTTCATATCAGGATAATTCTTCCAGCAGGTGGATTTTCCGGGAGTATTTCGGAACGCGATCACCGGTCTTCATAACACGCGCACTCACGTCACCCTCGGGTAAATCCTTGTCTGCAAACTGCCCAGCCAGTCATAACATCAATGAATGACCGGGGGTAATTCGCAACTACATCTACATAATACCCTGTAAGCCACCATAAAGGTGTGTGGCAGGGGATGAATTCACACTAAACATGCATTACATATCATGCATGAAAAAGGAATAGCAAAAATATACTAGTATAAAATTCGATATTAAAAAAAAATAAAAATAGCAAAATAAGCATGTAAAAACATGCTGTTAGTTGGGTTACCTTGAAGCCCTACCATTAACATGCAACTACGTATGCTATCCATTGATACATTCGTATTGGACATATTTACAGCTATTCATATCCCCAATTGCACGAGGAAAAAAGGATATTTTGAATATTTCAGTTCGGCAATCAATTTCTCTAATTTTGTGATTATGGTCCAGTCTACCATAATAAGTTGGGATTCGCGAAATATTTTTAACGTATTTAATAATATTTAAGAGATTAAGTTTAAATTTCAACCTATGATCTGGCAGTGATTCCCATATTAATTCATTTAATAGACAGATTACGCTAATACAATATAATACCGTCTTTTTATAAATCTTTCCGATCTTCGTTGCACACGTTCAAGTTCATTATTTAGGCCTATTGCCTAATAATCCTATACACTGGCAGCACATTTCAAATGCGCTGCCAAATTCCTTTTACTAACAGCTAATTTCTTGTACATGATCGTCACATTTGCCAAGGTTTCCTTTGATGAATCCCAGTTCACGATTAGCTTGACCCAAAATTTAACGTATATGTTTACCTCATGCCATCAACTGTATCATAGCAGTTTTCAATTGCTCCTAGGTCATCATTTAAAGAATCTTTATGCTTTGGGCTAAGAATTTCCTTGTACACTCCTGCGTCACCGCATTGCGTATATACGAGTCACAAAGTCGTTTTTGGAACAGCAAAACGTCGAATTTCTTGATCATCCTCCATACAGCCCGGACTTAAGCCCCAATAATTTTTTCACATTCCCCAGAATCAAGAATATGGTACGAGGAAAGCGCTTCCAGACGTCTGAAGAAGCGGTCGATGCCTACAAAACAGCCATTTTGACTACCCCTACTTCGAAATGGAATAAATTCTATAATGACTGGTTCCATCGAATGCAAAAGTGCATTGACTATCGCGGAGTGTACTTTGAAAAACGATAAAAAAAATTGCGTTATTGCACCTCTTATAGTTTTCTTCATTCCCGACACTTAAAAGGCTACCCTCGTATAAGCATTAGATCATTTCCTTAGTTTGGTGAAACTCGAACCCTGCCACACACACTCTTGCTTGGCTTGCAGGGTAATCAGTAGATGGAGACGAAGAGATAATCATTAATATCATGTGGTGTACACAATACGTATTTCATCAAGCATGCAGGGAAATATTGAAGAAATATTACAATCATGCATTAATTATATTAATCATTCATGAAGAAGCTAATTTGATTCTCATTTACTGGCATGTTTTTATGTCCCTATGGTCTTGAATGGAGCGAGGGAAGAACGAACTTTCGAATCTATGTGTGATGCAGTGTACCCCTTTAATCTTCTTTGTGAGGTCCTGTCTGCTGATATATGTGTGGAGGCCTGGAAAATTGTCTTGTTGTCGGAGGAAAACTAAACAGCATGGTATAATTATAGAAGCCTGGTGTAGTCTATTGTCTCTGGAAAGTGATATAGTCACTAGCAATGCGATTATGTAGCTTGTTTTTAAGGCATACCTGGTGTGGATTCTCTCCCTGTCATTAACTTGTGATGGCATTCTGCGCGTAATGAAGAAGTAGACGTAGAATTGCCATTTTCCCGTTTCCCTTAACCCCGTTTGGAGAAGCGCTTTGCTCCATAATGAACGTTTTGGGGAGGTGTTCGGGCTACTCCTTATAAAAGAGGCATTCCATGTAGACATTCTGCCAGTTCCCTATAGCAGAATAAAAAAAAAACTTTACGCATTCCTCGCTCAAGAGTGCAAATTTTTCTAAAGGCTGTAAACACGAGAAACGGGGATGGGAGTTACGGAGAGGTGAATAGCATTAGAGGGACACTGAGAGGTGTTAAAACGCTTTCATTTACTCAGTGTTACCCGGAACTCTTTTACACCACATTCATTTCGCGCTCTCAGGGCTTTAAAGCGGATACGTTCTTAAACATTTTTTTTCTTTCGCGTCACCTACTTTGAAACTCTTTCTTCCTGACCCGGAAAAACTCTCCTTTCTTGATATTGCCGCATCAGTGTCCACAAAATTAGCCTCCCGACGAAGAAAATCTTCCGATTTTTCTATTCCGCACGAGCATGTGGAATACAAAACTCATTTTTGGAGCTTATATTGTCAACTTCAAAAAGATTTGTTTTTCCTCTTACAATTATGGTCATGAATAGCTGTAAATATATCCAATAGTTCTCTGTCATCGTAGCAGCGTAGTGTAACTACGTTCGAAGGTGTTACGATAGGTTTAGTAGTGTATCAGAATTAATGCAAGAATTAGGGTGGGAATCAATATCAGAGCGTAGCTTAAAGTACAAATTAAATCTATTAGAGAAATTTCAAACGGATAGCTTTACCGAAGATGTTAGGCACATATTAAAGAAACCAGCGTATTATGCTAGATTCGACCAGATAAATAAGATTAGAGAGATAGATTGTCGTATAGATAGATTGAAAATGGCATTTTTCCCCCGTACTATAAGAGAACAGAATAGGCAGCATAGGAAAGGGATAGGTAGGGGAAATATTTTAGAGTAGTATGTAGTGCATGATGCATGTATTAGCTACCAATCCCTTATTACTATGTAGATACCAACAGCCTAGTGGCCTGAGATCCTATAGTAGCATGTTTGCATGTCCATAGTGCATGCTTGGTGATCTTCACCCCCTACCACACACCCTCACGGTTGCTTGCAGGGTATCAAGTAGACGTAGATAGATGTAGATGAATAGCATAAATACGAGTGTATCAATAGGTACAATAGGTAATTGCTTGTTGGTAAAAGGACTTTAAGCTAACCCAACTAATAGCATGATATCGCATGCTTGCTTTGCTATATTTTTCTTTTTTAAAAATTGAAGTTTAGACTAGTACTTATATTATTACTATTTATTTTTTATGCATGCTACACAGTGTGTCCCAGTTCCGTTAGGACTATGGCTATAAAAAATAAAGGTCATGGAATATGTTAAAAAAATAAGTGTATTTATTCAAAATAGTCTCCCTCAGAATCAATACACTGCTGAAATCGATTTGAAAGTGTTTTGAAATGGTCACTCTAGTCCTTTTTTGGAATTGTAGTTATTACTGCTGTACCAATTTCTTGGATGTCCTTAATGACGTTGTAACGGTGTCCTTTGATTGCCAACTTCAATTTGGGGAACAACGAGAAGTCTGCTAGGGCCAAATCTGGCGAATATGGTGGGTGATCCAGGACTGTGATCTCTTTTCTGGTCAAAAACTCGCGTACAATCTTCGCTTTGTGGGCTGGGGTGTATTCTTGGAGGAGCGACCAGGAACCTGCCTTTCGGTATTTGGGTCGCTTTCAATGAATTCTCACCCACAAACGTTTGAGGATGCTGAGACAATACTCAGAATTGACGGTGTGCCCTTCTGGTACTAACTCCTTGTCAATGTTTCCTTTGGAATCGAAGAAAACTCTTAGCATTGCCGTCACATGACTCTTCTGCATGAACACTTTCTTTGGTTTCGGCTTCTGTGGGCTCAACCACGCTGCATTCTGTCGCTTTGTAAGAGTCTCATACGTAAACACCATGTTTTGTCTCCTGTTACAAACTTTTTCTTTGAAATCAGTATCTCTTTAGTAGAAATCAGTGTCAGATTTGCATAACTTAACACAAAACTTGATGTTGCCTCGCTGCTCCAACACCATTTTCCGACGAGTGTCAGACACATTCGGTTACGTTCGCGGCCAGATTGATTTACGGCGCTGCAGCGATACAAGCGCTTTGAACTTCTACACGGCTGAAATGAAACTTCAAGGATTGCAACGCTACTATTCCCCACCAGATAGCAATGCAGTGTGGAATTTCGAACAAGCAGTCTTAACGGAACTGGGACGCACTGTGTATGTAATACATTTTTGTTGTATTTTCTTCCCCTCCTGCCACACACCTTTATCTACATCTACATAATACCCTGCAAGCCACCACAAGGGTGTGTGGCAGGGGGTGATTTCTCACTAAACATGCACTACATATCATGCATAAAAAAGGAATAGTATTAATATAGTAGTCAGAACTACACTATTTAAAAAAGATAGAAATTGCAAAGCAAACATGCAAAAACATTCTGTTAGCAGGGTTAGCTTTAAGTACTCATACCAACATGCAGCTACCAATGCTATTCATTGCTACTCTCCGATTGGACATATTTACCGTTATTCGTATCTCTAATTGTACGAGGGAAAAAGGACATTTAGAATCGGTCAGTTCGGCAATCAATTTCTCTAATTTTATGATTATGGTCCAGTCTACCATAGTAAGTTGGGGTCCGCAAGATATTTTTAACATCATCACTGAAAATATGGTCTTGGAATTTGTTTAAGAGATTAAGTCTAAATTGCAACCTGCGATCTGACAATGATTCCCAATTTAATTCATTTAATAGACTGGTTACGCTAGTAAGGTTATCATACCGTCCCTTTACAAATCTTGCCGATCTTCACTGCACACGTTCAAGTTCGTTATTTAGACCGATTTCGTAGGGATCCCATACACTGGCAGCATATTCCAAATGAGGTCTTACAAAGGAAAAGTGGCTGATTTCTCGTACATGATCGTCACATTTACCCAGTACTCTTTTGACGAATCCCAGTTTACGATTAGCTTGACCCATTATTTCACGTATATGTTTACCCCAGGAAAGATGATGTGTCAGTCTTATTCCAAGATATTTAATGGATTCCACGTTTGTTATTTCATTATGACTTATTTTGTATGTGCTAGGAGGAGAACTATTCTTTTTCCAAAAATTCATTACTACACATTTTTAAAAATTTAATTCTAACTGCCATCAACTAACTTTATGGTGGCTTTCAGGGTATTATGTAGACGTAGATGTACAAATAATAAGAATTAATGTTTATGCTGCCTGTCTTAATTACTCAATCCTTAAAGTATGATCTTAAATCTGTGTACATTTGCGCTGATTATTACTGTTGAATATCATCTTAATCGTTATCTACTGCTAATTTATATGTGTTGCCCAATAATGCATTTAGAATGGTTGTTGCCTTTTACCTATTTTTACAGACCTTTATCGTTTTTATTTGTTGTGGTAAGTAATTGTTTTTCAATGATCCAGTGGACTTAAGATCCCAGAGAAAGAAAGACTGTTAACAATTCAATAACAATGCAACTGAATGGCACAGTGTTGCCACCCCGAGAAAAATAGCAGATATACAGTTAAAGGATGATAAGAGGCAAATAGAAAAGAGATCAATTATGTGAGTACGAAAATGCAATCTGCGAGGAGGATGAAGTTGAGAGCTGCGAGAAACCAATCTTAGATCTGTTGACCACTGATGATGTCCAGTTTTGTGCAAATGCGATAAGCGAGAATGAGTTTCAGGACGCAATGACACCCACCGTATTCAGGCCGAAGTCGTTCAAGAGTACTAGACAGAGGTTGGGCATAAGCTGCCAAGGAATGCGGGACTGGAGTGGATAACACGTCGGCTATTTCGGAAGGGAGTTGAACGGAGTGGAGAAAGGAACAAATTCCCGCGAATACACCCGACACCGGCGCCACCGCGTGGAAGCCAAGTGGACGAGTGTTGTTGTGCTACCCAAAAATGACATCGCTTTATGGAAGATTAAAAAAAAAATATATTCTGCGATCCTTCTCTCCGGATCGCGGCTTGACGTCCCGACTGTCTCACACGACCTACCCATCCTCTAATATTTCCTTACGCATCTTGAGAGAACTACTGGCTCCGACGGGCTCGACGGAACTTGAAGAATTTTATGGGCAGGCGAAAGGTCCTAAGGTCAAGGCGAAGAAAGGATTCCATATGCCCAACTCAAACTCAAAAATAATTCCTCAAAACCGTGTGGGGACTTGAAAGAGACGGAGTCAAGATCTCTGTTGAATGAGTGGCATATATTGGCGCAGTTATTCACTCGCTGGTCCCATAAAATCCTCCAGTTATATCCCAAACTGAGGGAGTACAGCGAATTTTGCTCGAAACTTAGAATTTGAGATAAGGTTGGGTGAGCCAGAGAGTCGCACGTGGGATTTATTTTTCATGTTAGGTGCTTTCAGAAAGTTATCAACTCAAAAATGTACAATTTTACTACCTGCCTAAAAGCCCCAATAAAAGTTCTTTCGGTTAAAGTCTCGACAGACATATAGGAAACAGGTTTATGTTCAGGCTAAAATGTAACGCCTATAATTATACATCGGCAAACACTTGGCTCGATTTACAAGTGTGCGGTAATATACGATAAATATGATAAATTTAGGTCTTATTCAAAGTTTTGTACACACAGAAAGGAAGAGGAATATGTGAATGCCATTACTCCATTAGAGTTTCATACTATAGGTACGAGAGGAGCCAAAATTCCGAATATTCTTTTCAAGAAATTGATGCTTATTACTGTTATAAAGGCGGACAACTATAGATATCACTTTCACGAGTAGCTTGCAAGATTTTAATGACAGATTTTTTGAAGTAAAAAACATTGCATCAATTTAACCGGTATATTCACTTGGTATAGAAAACAGTTACAGTAGCCAGAACGACAACTCGGAGTAACCGTGGTAATTAAAGCGCCTTCAAACCCTATGCAACTACTGCACACGACTAACATCCTACTAACTGTCCTAATAATGAACATACTGCTGCATGCAAGGGAAATTCACGTAAATGACGGAAACATACGCCCACATTGTAGTTTAAGTCACCTGATATTTAAGAGTATAATGCAGGACACATACTAAATATCTCACTTTTCAACTAATATGCGAGGAAACATTTGAAATATACTACCAACATCCATTAAATACAGAGAGAGGTAACTAATAGAAGATACCTGTTGAATTTTGACTGAGGTGAAAGAATTTGAACATTAAATAATAAATTAAATCAAACCCTTTCTAATTGCTGTTCAAGACATATAACCAGATATTAATCAACTCAGATGACTCGAAATGGTCAACAAAACAACCGCAAAATAGGTGGAAAATTTTAAAGTAATATATTCTAGTGAACTATAAACTATTAATTTCGATATCATTATCTGTGCCCTTGGCCATAAATTTGCCGACACTTGAAAAATGAGTAAAGAACAAAAATAATTAAATGAACACACTCATCTAGTTTTCCACGCTGTTCCATATAGGTACGTAAATTGAAAGATTTAGTAAGTAAGTATTTTTTGTGAACTACTTTAATCGTCCTTCCTTCTGGTACTAAGAAACCCAAACTAATGGACAAACTCGCTATTGAGCAAAACAATTTTACACGCACAAGGAATGCAAAGTATGCAAAGAAATATGTAACTAAATACCTTATTCTCGTCGCTCCTTTTAGTGAGTTTTCCCGCACCATGCTCTTTGATATAATTATACTTTGCTAACTGTCGGTATTTGCTTCGCGTATACCTGCCTTAACTTTTCCAGTGGTATGCCTCAAACGCTAATACATGATTCATGTTGTATTGATATGATATGATGTAAGTACATGATTCATATTGATTCTCAGTCGTCATTGCACGACTCGGGCACTGAGCCCGGACTCACTCTTACCTCTTCTCTGATGTGAAGACGCCACCTCGATGCGGTGAATGCGATTGCTCTCTTACTGTGCGACATCTTCTGACGGAGTGTGACAAGTACGAGCTTACCCGCAATATGTTAGGCATCAGGGGAGGCGTAGAATACGTACTAGGCGATGATGCTCCTGATCGCCTTAGCCGTGTCACAACTTTTCCTGAAGAAAATTTGCCTTTTAAATTCAACATAATGCATAAAGTTTTAATATTTTATTCCTATCACTCAACTGCCACCTTATTAAATTGAGTCAAAAATATTATTATGCAATTAGACTGTGCGTGGTGCCAATGACCTTAGTCGTCGACGCACCAGTAATCCCAAACCTACTAATGCCATGACAGAATAGAAAGAAAACACGGGCCAAATCCACAAAAATAATAAGCTTTACTACATGCTGTAATACAGTTAAACCCGGGTCTTGGTAAAGTTTATTATTTCGTGGATTTGGCTTGTATTTTCTTTCTATGTTATCATGTTTTGCTTCCACTCCATATCGCCAGAATCTTCAGAGTTTATACTTCTACTACCGTATTGTGCATCAGCGGTTATGTTGGGAAGCTCCGTTACCGACAGTTGTGATTGGACATGGAATATAAAGTACACAAGGAAGAAATTTAAGGGGGTTCGGGATTTTTAACTGTTACCCTGTAAGTATTTTCATTTTCAATTAATAAGCATTTCAGACTCACCATAGGCAGAGCCAAGGCAGATGAACTCAAAATATAGACACACTAGTTGGTGCCCTAGTGTTAGCGTACACTTGGTGCTGGTTGTTATTGAACTCTGACATGTGAAGAGAGAATAGAGTGAAAATCATCTGTACGAAGTTCTCACTAAAACTATTAAATTAGTCATATAACTTGAAATTTAAATGCTACAGGCTCGAATATCCATTTCAACCTATGACCGTGCATTTAAATGCATTTTCACGCCTGATTGCCAAGGAAATATCTATTGCTGAAAACAAATATGAGATTGAAGACATTAACGGAGTTTTTAGACAAAATAGAATCCTATAAGGAAATTAAATTATTAAAAATCAAGAACTACATTCATTTGTCTGTTAATTTATAATTATGTCCATATAATATCTCCAGTAAAACTTTTTTAAAAACCAAATGAAGAAACACCTGCAACGCATTCAATGCTTTTCTTATGGGAGTAAAAGTTAAAAATAATGGGGTAGAAACCACCCCAAAATTACTGTACTCAAAAATCACTTCTTTATGCGCTCTTACGTCATAATAGGGATGTTTCATCAAAATTGTGCATCTTTATGACCAGTAATTTGGGCTATACGTTGACGAGTGAATGAATCAATTAGTCATCTAATCAGCCAGTCAGTCCGGACATTCCGTCTAAATAAGTAGAAGATAGTTCATGTATGTGTGCTTAAGTCCATCATCTTAATCTTATCTCAGTTTATTTCACTACGCTGTACGATTCTAATTGCATGTCCATGTTTTGGGAAATTTATTTTTTGATAGGACCATGCTGTATCATATCAAATATGTAATTAAATTTATCTGTGATGCAGCTTATTTCTCTAATCTTAGCTGACTGGTCCTGTCTGCCGATGTAGCGTCGGACTTACGTAATCCTCTTGGTATCGGAATTGAACTCAACTGCCCTTTACCTATACGGAAGCTTAGTCTGTCTTATTGTTCTCGCGATTGAAGGGTCTCCCATTCTATTGCCTCTAGAAATTGATTGAGCCGCAGCTTTAATGCTACGGTCATGTACTCGGGCGGAAGACATCTTTGATTAATGTTCCTCCGCCTTACCCCACCCGACGTCCCTCCCTTCAGTCCCTCCCTTTCGTCTCCCAGCCTCACGGCGGGTCTTCCTCTCCCAACACTTTCTCAGCAACCTCTCGCAGAAATTTAAAACGGACCTCTTTACTGAAGATATAAAAATATATTTAAAATTCCAGTGTATGCACATACATACTAATTAGGGATGGGTCGGTTCGGTTCTTTGGTTCTCTGTTCCACCGGTTCTTGAGCTTAGAACCGGAACCGGAACCGAGGCCAAAAATAATCGGTATCGAAATAATTGGCGCGAAAACCAGTTTGAAACCTACTCACACTCCGAAAGTGGAGGCTTCACATTAAAACCTGGTGAAATAGCGTACTTAGATGCTTCAAAGTCGCGAATTATTCTAATTCAGTCTCTGAAAATGATTATTGAATACCTTATCTTACCATTGAGCAATGCAAAGTAAGTGGTAAATTAAGACGGGAACCGAGAATCGGAACCGAGAACCGAAGTTAAGAACCGAACCGGAACTGAAAAAAAGTGGAACCGACCCATCCCTAATATTAATCATAAAGATGAATTAGAGATGTATTGTAAGAGGATGGTTTTAAAATTGGCGGTTTTCCACGTGAAATAAGTAAATATATTAGTAACTAATTCTGAAGATTCAGGCGATATGGAGTTGAAGCGAAACATGATAACACAGAAAGAAAAAAACACGAGCCAAATCCACAAAAATAATAAATTTTACTACGATCCGGGTTTCATTGTATTACAGCATCGTCAGTTAGAGTATATCAAAGATGCACCAACATATATATGAAAAAACAAAAAGGGGGGGAGGTAGAAAACGGTACCTGACGGTGCTGCAATACAGTGAAACCCGGGCCGTAGTAAAGTTTATTATTTTTGTGGATTTGGCTCGTGTTTTTTTCATTCTGTGTTAAATATATTAGGTTTAATATAAGAGTCTGAGGAGATTATTGGGATAGGTATTGTAGATTTAAACGTTTTTTTGCATGTCTGCATTAAATTCAAAATGTACAACGTTTAAAAATATTCTTTTAGACGTATCCTTTCATGTTTTGGCACGAGAATTTTGTTTGTACAAGAATTATGAAGTGTCTGTCCCCCCATGATACCTATTATTTCGAGTTTGGAGGTTGCGTTGCATGTTGAGCTTCCGTTTCCTTGGCGAAACCGATAGACTACATTTATTTTTGTGGCTAATCTCTATGCCTGGTGTTAAAATTAGTAGTATTATTAAATATTTTATAGTTTCTGTAACAGGAATATACTTTCATTGTTTTTTTATTTAATGAAAACCGGTAGGAAAACACTTATGAAGCTTATGTGAAAGCTATAATTTGATGAATGACTCATTCCCAGGTCGAGGAGGCATATCTCAGTGACGATGGAGTTAGGACTAATATTTTTAGTGTATTCACTACTAGTATACCACAACCAATATTAACTTGTAGCATTTGTCATGCAAAACACATGCAGCGTTTTAAATATAGCTCTATATATCCAAAGTTAACTTGTGACAACTACTTTGGAGAACAAAACAGCTAATGAACTTTTATGAAACTGTCCATTTATATTTTGCCTTTCTGATCGCCTGAAGATTTAAATCATCTATATTTACAGTCCTCTACATCTACATCTGCGTTATACCCTGCGAGTCACCGCGAGGGTGTGTGGTAGGGGGCGAAGATCACCACAAATGTACCATTTACATGCCACTACAAGAGCTACCATACATACCATGCAACTAATAGCTGCTACTACAGAATACTCTAACAATATGTCATTTACCTATCCCTTTGCTATGCTACCTATTATGCTCTCTAATGGTACGCGGGGAAAATGACATTTTAAATTTATCGGTATGATAATCTATCTTACTAATCTTATTTATCTTGTCAAATCTACTATGATACTGGTCAAATATATCATTTATTTACCTCACATAAGCCCAAAATGGTTTTGAATATTTTTTTAACAGTTCCCCCAGATTCCCCGTGTCCTCATGCTGAATTTAGATGAGTTAAGGAGGAACCATCATTTCAGCCATGCCCGATAACCTACACTGATTTGACATATATTATAGTTTATTATTTTCCCCATCGAATGGTGTAAAAATATTGCTATGTCATCGATCATTTCACGAAGAGATATGGATTTGAATATGATGGGTTTTCACGTTGAAATGCATTGACCTTTAGGGAGTATGATGACCTTCCTTTACATAACAATTTTTATCTCAATTTTGGCCCAAACAATGCTGGTATAAAACTAAAGAAACATGTAGAAGATATTGAGGCACAAAATGTATTTTTTTGGCTTGGTTAATCGGAAGCTTAGCATTAGTATTTATTAAATACACGAGAATATAATTTGAATAGCGATTTTAATTTGACTCTGAATAACACCGGATGTTGCGCATGAATCGTCCATCTTAGTTTTTTTGTAATCTGTGTAACCCCTTGACGTGTGTACTTCGTTATGTATTGACTTTTCGTCGTGCACCAATTCAAGGAGTTTTGTTTGTTAATGCGTGTTGAGTGAAAACCCGTGAAAGAGTGAAAAGAAATTATTGGTTAAAATATGTCAATAGGCAAGTGGGCTGCGGTCACGGTGAGGATACCGAATACCTCGATCACAAAAGTAAGGATTTATCCAGTTTTTTGGCTTTCGCTAAGTCGCGACGACGCGAAAGGAACGTATACATTTTGTGATTTGAAAATCATCATTCCAGGAGGTAAGTTTTGAACTGAAATCTAATACTATTTACTATCATTAAGGAGAAAATGTCCACTCATTACATCGTTGAAAATGCCATTTATGTTAGGGTATGTGTTCTTAATGGTTCCGCTTTCTTCGTAGATGAGACCATTGTCATTATTCCTTCTCGCGAGGTTATGGGACTACGACCAATAGGTTTTGATATCTTTGGACATACAGCGCTGGAGTCAAGGGTGAGTTTATTTTTTCTGTAAACTTTAATTAGAGCGCTTTTTATATTTATACATATTAATGATAGTGTGCCACTTACTGACGGAAGGTCGTTGAAATATAATGTAAAGGAGTTACTGAAAATTAATTGAAGTGAACTGTCCAGTTTTAAATTATAATTGATTGAAAGATGACATGTTGTTATGACAAAATTTAAGTCTTCTGATTGTTCTTCTTTCAGGCCTTTCTGTGGATGAACTACGGAGAATATGGCTGAAGAACTTATTTATAATTAATATATACAGCGCAATTCCTCAAGGAAATGTATAATTAATGACAGATAATAAATACAGAAGTAAATAGATGAGTGTTTAATTTATCAATTTTATTCTTTTTATGTAACTTATGTACCATCAGCCTAAATATCATCCGTAATTATGCTTGGAATGAGTGATTTAGAAAGCTGAGCAAAATAGTGTAAACAATTGCCAATGTACCTTTAGGAATGCATAAAATACGTTGTAGAATATCTATAGATTGCTGTAAGGAATCTGTGCAGAAAGGTAGGGAATATCTACGGAACGCCTTAAGGAATCTGTACAGAATGCTAGGGTATCTCTTCGGAACGCTGTAAGGAATCTGTACAGAATGCTAGGGTATCTCTACGGAACGCTGTAAGGAATCTGTACAGAAAGCTAGGGAATTTCTGTAGAACATTCTACGGAATTCCTTAAAAGAGTGTTTCAATACTTTAAGGAATCTCTGTAGAATGGCCTAAGGAAATCTTTTAAGAAACTTCTACGGAATTTTTCAGCAGGGTATTTAAGTTTAAAGAACATACTTCCGAGCTAGGAGCCGGCATACTGCGGTGAATATGGTAACTTTGCGAGGTACTGGGAGGTAAAATATGAATTCATGCATAGAAATTAAGTAGACGGTTATTTTAACGACGATTAGACGATTAATAGACTTGTATTATAATCTTCGTAATGCCTTTACACATTTAATTCTTAGTTTTTATGAATTGGAATCGATTAAGAAATGGAATCGATTTGATTCCACCAAAAATGAGATGGTGGCGAAAAGATTTTGATGAATTTGATTTATGAATGAAGGTGAGAAAATGAATGATTCCATGAACAAATGATTGAAATGGAAAAAATAGTAATTGATAATTTAAATGATGAATGCACTATTCATTGCGTGAATAAACGCTTCTGAATACATGAAAATACCAAGGCTGAACATTTCGAGCACTGCAAGATACCATAGGGCACTGTAGCTCTCAACTGTTTATGCAATCTCGGCGTTGCCTTCTTCTTCTATTACACAATTTCAAAGCAATTTATTGCAAAAATAGACATCAAAGATACATTTTTAATATTTTTGCGCATGAAAATAAATATCTAATTTCCTCAATTCATTCATAAATCTTGAAATAAAATTATGATGAAATAGCAACGGAGGCCATGGTGTCAATACAATATAAGTTTTCATTAGGCACATAAAATATTTGTTTAACATATTGTTCCTTGGTATTTTACCCTAGAGATCGTTTGAATATGCATTTTAAAACACAATAGGCATCACTAAGCCTAAAATGACTCATTATCGCAAATTATATTTATTGTAAGAATACAGTACTTCGAAGTGCAGGCTCCTCCTTAACATGGAAACTAATGCTACCATAGAATTGTTTTCTCGTCGACATTGCATGCCTGAAATTGTGTCCCTCCCTGCTACAGAGTATCGAGATGGCGTTGCGGATATTATGTAGATTCGCGGAAAGGCGCCAGTCTGAATTTATGGGTGACGGGTGAGGAAGTCTTTCGGCGGCCTGGAGGCGGGGACGACGGGAGGCCTAGAGTATTCGAAGTGGGTTCGTGGGATGAAGAGGATGCCTTGGGGCGTGGTCGTGGTGGATCCAGCTCTACGGGCGTGTACGAGATAAATTAAGGTTTTCTTTGTATTATAGTGATTGATAGTCTTCGTAAACAGCGTATGACTTACAATTAGCGACCCCTATATACTGTAAAGCGTGGTGGATGTGGATTGGGAGGGACCAGGCCAATTGCTACGGTGGGATAAGGAAGTTGCGTCCAATATGGACCAGGGGCGGACCCAGACGTCAGGGATTTTTTTGAAGGGCGGTCACCAGTCTTGTCCTCCTTACCCCCACCCCGTCAACGAAAAGACAGTCTATCGACATGTATTATTGAAAGAATTGTTTCATGTACAGCCATTTTACATGTATACTTAATCGTCAAAGTCAACATTGACCGTCGATCGTCGCCTTCAGAAAAACAATCCGCAGAATTTTATGCAGAAACTTCTGCACAAAATTTCCAGAATATTCTTATAAGAGTGCGTACGCTGAGCAAAATTGAACGGTTCAGAAAAAATTCAAAACGGAAGATATATTAAACATATACTGAATTTTACCATTTGTCTTCGGAGGGATCGATTCATACAAGACATCATAGATGACGCTACTTGTAGATTGGGATTTTTCAAAAGGGTAGGTACTGGGCACGGATTAATATACGTCTGGGCTTTTGCATATACGGTGGCCACGAATGGAAAGGGAGTAAGGTAAGGATGTTTTGGTGTGGTAGGTATGGCAGATATTATAGTGGAGATATTGTTGTTTATTAGTGGGTTTGATGTGAACAGATGTGTTAAATTTGTTATTGGAAAGGGAGATATCGACATCAAGGAAGGTAATGTTGGGAGAGGAAATATGTGATGTGAAGGAAACTGAGGAGGAAGCGTTGAGAGAGGCGGGGAATGAGTTAAGGGAATCGGTGTGGTGTGGCCAAAGGAGAAAAATATCATCAATATAGAGGAGCCAGATGAGTGGCTTGAGAAGGCATGTGGATATAAAGGATTCTTCAAGGAGGCCAAGGAAGAGGTTAGCATAAGAGGGCCTAAGCCCATGGCACAGCCCCTAGTTTGAAGGTAGAATAGGTTGTTGAAGGAAAAGGAATTGTGAATAAGGATGAGGTTGGGTACTGGGAGAATGTGACGATCGTGTCGGAGAAACAACAACTTTTCCCTTGTTAAACCTATAGAATACCTATCATGTAGGATTATCTTCAGAATTTTCCGCAGAAAAGGGTCCTAGGAACAGTAGAATTAAGTAATCATTCATCATTTATCAATAAAATTTGTACTTTGCACTCCCTGTTCACTTTTATGCACCTGTTAGTTCAAAATATTTATAGCATTATATACATTCAGTTTTCCAAGGTTTTGGGGGGGGGGGGGGGGAGGGATGCGCTCTAGATCCCCTCCTGCTATCGACAGGGTGGGAGATCCAGTTTTCGAGTTCGGTTGGGTGAAAGATACGCTCAAAATAGACTTATACGCTCTTATACGCCGTTATAACTGAGATATATTGTTCAACTGGCACATCTTGGCGGGCTACACCAACCTCGTATGCACATAATTTCATCTGTCTCAGGTGACCTGTAGCTGTAAATATATCCAATAGCATAACATGGTTTGCTATTTTTATCTTTATTATAAACTGAACTATCGAAGAAGATGAAATGGATCGACCGCGTAAGTAACGAGGAAGTCGTAAGAAGATTGGGAGAAAGAGAAGTCTGCTGACAACTCTAAAAAGAAGGAACAGCTAAATCGGCCACATCTTGAGAGACGACGGCCTAATGAAGACAATCGTCGAGGGAAAAGTGAACGGGAAGATTGGAAAAGGCAGGCCTCGTTTGAGATACATGGAACAGGTTTTGAGAAGAAATACGTCAATATGAAAAGGTTGGCCGATAGAAGAATGGAGTGGAAAGCTGCGTCAAATCAATCCAAGGATTGTTGACCAATGATGATGATGATAAAAAACTGAAGTTTAGACTAGTATATCCTTTTTTATCTAGTATCTAGTATCTTACTAGATACTAGATCTAGATACTAATCCTTTTTTATGCATGATATGTAATGCATGTTTGGTGTGAACTCACCCCCTGTCACACACCTCCATGGTGTGTGACAGATCAGGCACCCTATCTTGGAGGGTATTAAGTAGATGTAGATGTAGATCAAGGTCCTTAAAGTATACTACTTTAAAGTATACCTTGGATGCAGACGACCTGCGTTGCCTGAGGCTGATGTACTTCATGGGAACCCGGGTTGCAATAAAATATTTACCATAGTATCAAATAGCCTTCTTATATGCCCCATAACTTACCTGCTTTATCAGCTACAAAAAGATGAGAGTTCATTGTTATCGGTAAGTAATTTAGTGGGGAGGGTCGAAGAGAATTTCATGATGCTATGCAGCGTAATAGTGAGGAAGGTGGGGGTGAGGGGTAAAAAAATTAAAACTGAGTGATATGGAACATATGGATGCCCTCCATAGTCAGGGAAATGAGGAAATGGATTGCTTGAAATGGAAAGAACCTTACTTACTTCGGAAAAAGAAAAGGAGCTTTTCTTTGAGTAACGTTCAACGGTTGAGAAATCCAGTGTGATCTCGAATCTTAATAACGAGCTCCGTCCTCATGTTGCTATCCTCAATGAACTAAAAAGAGAGGAAAAAACATGAACACCACCCTACAATGTAAATTATCAAAGTAACGTAGTGTTGTGGAGTGATACGTTGAGCTTAAAAATGACTTATTTTATATAAGCTAATGTGATCGATGTTTACCGATTGATAATTAATCGGACTAAACGGAGTGGCGGATAGGATTATTTTCTATCTGGAAGAGACTAAATGAAGTAAGAAGAAGCAACCTAAGAAGTTTATTTTTTTCGGAAAGTCTACGCATTTGTGACATGTAATCCCAACTAGGTGAAAAATACCCTCTTCATACATAGTGTAATTTGGCAGTGCCTGTCCTGCACGAATCGAATGATCATCTACATCTACACGACACCCTGCAAGCCACCGCGAGGGTGTGTGGCAGTGGGTGAAGATCACCAAGCATGCACTACTATCATGCAAACAAGCAACCAAAGTGTCTCAAATTAGTATCTATGATGATAGTGTATTATTGCAAGCAGCATTGAGTGTGAGGCCGCTTTGTTTTCAAAGTCAATTCATTTAACTTAACATGAGGGACTAAAATAGAGTTGGTAACTTCCAATAAGGTCAACAGCAATGCTTTGGTCACATTTTCCGAAGCAAATCCATTCACTTCCTCTATCTTATCCGAAACTACAGCCACTGACAGGTCAATCAAATTGAGTAGGATTCCTCATGTACGGCATGGGATATTTTTTCTCGGGGAAAACCAGAGGAAATACTCCGTGATTCACTCATTCACGTGAGTATTTTTCGCATCTCTGACTTTCTTTCCGTTCCCTCCGGAAAGCCTCGGCTATGTGTGGAGCGAAAATTTCAAAATCACTAAAGTAAATAATCTTAAGCGAGATGCGAAATGGTTCTGAAAAGACTTTCGTCTGAACAAGATTTCTCTGTCCAGGAAAATTGCCACGCTTTGAACAATTGTGTGTCTGTGAAGTGTATTGGGAAATATGGATACCTTTTTCTTAATGTCCTACTAACTGCTTTTTGAATATATGGTAAGATTGGCCCCTTAAAATATTGCTTCTTCCTCAGTATATACCTTTTAGTCGTCTCTCGTATACTCTTTTCCAAGCCTCTTTGTAATTCCAATATTTTCTGTGTTTTTCTAATGTCTACGGTGACTTACGTCGGACGAAACTATTGCTTCGTCCAATCTTCTGGTAATCCTTTTGTCCCTCTCAGATGGTTGCCAGCTCGTATTTGATGTTACCAGCAATGTTTTTCCATGAAACAGACATGCTCATTTTAGTCATTTTCTATCAATTACTACGTCTTTTCGTCTTTTCGTATTTCGTCTTTTTCCTGCATTTGTTTCCATCTATATCGACGTAATACCCTGCGAGCCACCCGAGGGTGTGTGACAGGGGGTTAAGATAGCCAAACATGCACTACTGATATGCAACTTGGCAACTGCACGGAAACATGCTAGACAATTGGGCCACATGTAGCTAGATGGCTAGTAATTACATAGTAATAAAGGTATTGGTTGCTAATGCATGCATCATGTACTACAGATTACTCCAACAGCACTTAACCTACCTATCCCTTTGATATGTTGCCTACTGTGATCTCTTATATTACGCGGGAATAAAGACACTTTAAAACTTCATTATCATTATGTGCTTTAATGAATGTTGCAGAACTTTTCATCTTACTTATGTTGAAATCTAAGGGATATTTATAAGTAGGAGTGCTAAATACCGACTTACGTACCGACCTGAATGAGATCAAAAATTATTTTGGTCCCAGTCTATGAAGGGAAAAAAGTGGAGATGCCGGGGATCGAACCCGGGACCTTTCACATGCAAAGCGAACGCTCTATCACTGAGCTACATCCCCTACATTCACAATTCTTAAGTTTCTCTTAATTCCAGCTTCTTCTAAAATAATCAATTTTCTCGACCTCCAGTCTCTGTTAATCCATACCATTTCCATTGGCTCTGTTTCACGAAGTACCAACGTTTTGAAATTATGTGTATTCGAAGATAAAAAGAATTGGTTCCAATAAGACACGAGCTCAGAAAACTCCTCTTCCTAACACCTGCAGAGAGTGAAAACTTCGCTTTGGAGCAAGGAATAACGTCCCGTTTGTGCAACACTAATTGTAAGAAGAAATTCATTCTTCCTGACGCTGAAAGGTTCAAAGATTGCTGCGGGGAGTTTTCCATCAAACAGTATCACTATAACACGTCCAAGTCCCGGTCAAGTTTAATGATTTTTTCTCCGTGAAAGTTTTGCTAATTTACGTAATTTTTTCGGCGGAAATGACTGACATCATAGGTTATTTGCACTATTTAGGATAAGTGGGTATCAGGGTATTGGTCGGAACTTATCAAGGAACGAAGGAAGGGTGGAGAGAAACCCAGCGTTGGCATTATCCTGCTCCTAAAGACAGGCGCCAAGGGGATCTCGATATAATGTTCCAAACAAGGTATGGATAAGAGAACTCTCAAGTCATCTTCACACAGCACTCAAGTAGGGGCCGGTTAACCAATGAAAATCTTAGCCACTGACCGGGATTCGAACCCATGCCCTTAGGATGGGAAGCCAGCATTCCAGCCACCGCAACAGCATCCCCTTTTCCTCCGAAAAATACCAATTTTATAGTCTCGTGTTAGAAAGTCAACGTGCCCAGTGAGAACAGGTTCGTGGATCCACGTGGAATCCACGTGGATTCCACCCGAGTTTGTGGATATTTGGTGGAGGTGGAAATTATCTCTATTTCCACCAATTACCCACCGTGGAAATTCAGTGGATATTATGTGGAAATAGAAATTCCTCTAACTGTGTAAACATATCTCACCTTTATTTGAATATCCATCTCCAATAGTGTGCTCAGGGGTAAAGATCACTCTTTGAATAAATATTTTGGAATTAATCCCTGGTTTTCTTGAATTTTTTGTCACATGACATAATAATACCAAGTACAATGTTGTCAAGTCAATTTTGACCTTCTCTTGAATTCTATTTTTCATAGTCTACAAAAAAAGTATTTCTTCAATGTCTATACATAAGGAATGAATATTATGATGAATTATGCATACACTCTGTTGGGAAGTTCTCTCTGGGAATAAGGGGAACTGCGCCAGAAAGATCCTGGCTGTTTCGGGGGAAAGTTTGAATGGATATTATGTTAACAGTAAAATAATATCTAATTGATGACTTGATGAAGTGAAAATTTGTGAACTTAAAAAATTACTATGGCCCGGAATTTAAATATCCCATGTTACACATCGTTAAATAAAAACCAACCCTAGCATATTTTCATACTGTTTATACCTATATCTTAAAAGTTTACTAGATTTCAGGAAATAAGTTGATTGTTTACTATTCCATTGAAATACCACGGGATTCATTATACTTTCAATAATCATTGAAGGAACTGTGTTTTTGTCAAATGAGAATAATTATTGTCTTGGTAAATACCTTGACTTGTGTCTGACCACCGTAACTCTGTGGTGTTCATCGCAATACAATGCATTTTTAAAGGTTGCTTTACATGAAACAATTTTTTGTAAAAACGCTTGTATGAGGAAATTGTACCCTGTAAAGTGGCAAATTGTGTGAACGCTTGTGCGAATGTCTGAATGGAAAATAGGACCTGTTCTAATTCCATTCAGAAAAACATACAATTTCGTTCAGTTTATACAAATGTTTGTACAAGAAATTGTACAAAAAATTGTACCTTGTAAAGCGGCCTTAAGAAATATTTACTCCACCGCAATAATTTTTCTCCCTTTCCTGGTATTAAAAACATTGCTGTAAAGTATACTAATGCCATGTTAAAGATTTTCCGATAAATGCAACCCTTTTCTGCTTTTGAAATTCGAAGCACGTAGGTTAGAGATGAATGCTGGGAAACAACGAAACATCAATTGACGCCATGTGCGGCCAACTCCTAAGGAAAAACCATGAACATTGACGCATTATTTCACATTGAACGGCGTGAGACGGTCGTCTGCAAAGATTATAATACACAGGTCGTGTGGTTGGTGATAATTGTATTATTAATTATATTAGTATTATTGGTATTTTACTGATGAATTCATCGGTTGAATCGTCAATCAGTGATATAATACACCGCACCGCTATTATCGGAGCATCAATTGGTAAGTTTCATTCATTCTCTTTTTAATAAATTTGCTTACTGAACTCCTTTTACGCTTAAATTGTATTTCAAGCATTCGCGACGTGCTGCCTTTGGTAGCTAAACTTGTAAAAAAAGTGCACGATATTACGTTACTTTCTAATCGTGAATATGTGCAAGCCAATCAGTTAAGAAGAAAGAGTTGATGTTTTCCCGGTGCATAGAATTAAGAGGCTTTGTGTTTCCATTCGGGTCAATAGCAATAGAGCCTTTTGAGGCAAGCAACTCTTTGAATCGGTTTGATTCCTGAGTAATTCTTTAATTAGTCAGAAACTGTTTAAGTTCGCAACATTAGTTATTACATGAATGTTATTTTGATCTACTTGTCAACATAACTTATATGCTTTTCAGCGCGAAAGAAAACAACATGTTGCAGTGAACTGAGTGACACCACAAAAATAAACTATTGTAATCGCACTACAGTGGATATTAATAACGAACCTGTACATATCACATTCTTGTTGAGTTGATATCACTGTGGGTAAGTAGTTATTCCTGAAATCTAAAGGCCGCTTTACACGATACAATTTTTTGTACAATTTCTTGTACAAACTCTTGCATGAGGAAATTGTACCGTGTAAAGCGGCAAATTGTACGAAAACTTGTGCGATTGTCTGAATGACTGAACGGGAAATGGAACGTGTTCTAATTCCATTCAGACAAACATACAATTTCGTTCAGTCTATACAAGAGTTTGTACAAGAAATTGTGCACAAAATTGTATCGTGTAAAGCGGCCTTAAGTAGTTTTGGACTTGTTGGCCTAATTTTGTGATTTATAAATATGACAATACTAAGGAAAATCTTGAGATTACTCATGAAATGCAATGTTTGTAGATCCTCGGACCTTTATAACATTTAGTATCTACTTACGCAATACACATTACTATTAAAGTAATATAACCCAGGCAAAAGCATTGCAAAAGTCTATAATTGCCATTAATGCTTATACCTACCCCAAGGTAAAAAGATTTTTTAGGTTTTACCTAAGTGCTTTCTATACCATGAATATCACATACTTTTTTTTATTTCTACAGATGTTCTTGGCATTATTTGTGGGAAGGTGTGCCTTTTAAAGACTTGGAAAATACAAAATGGAGCAGCAGTGCATACGTGGGCAAGAAAATGGCTATAAATGGAATATGCGAGTGTAAATTGATTTCTGTTTTATTTTCCTGATTGCTCTTTTTTCAAGTATATTATTGACCAATAAAATGTTATTTTTAACATCAAAGAGGTAGTATTCATTTCACAATCAGTATAACATTTTAAAGGTATTTATTGGGCTAATTGAACTAAGCAATTCAGTTGAAATGGTCAAATTTTAAGTGTTTCAATTAAGGATTTAAATTTCAAGTTCATATTTATATTCATCCTCCCTTGAATAATTGCCCCTTTATTCCAGTTTATCAATTTTTATTATACACCACTCATGAGAATTGAGGTATTAAGTAACTACTATGTTAACATTTGAATGTGCTGTTAAGTGTCCAAAAACTTTAATTGTGTTACAGTAGTATCTGTCTTGTGAAGTATGTATGATATATTTGAATGCCATGTGGAAATGTGTTGAGTAGAGGTGGATTCCACGTTGCAATGGCGTGGGACCTACGTGGAAATTTATGTGGGACCAATGTGGAGATTATGTGGGACCCACGTGAAAATGATGTGGGACCCACGTGGAAATTATGTGGATCCCACGTGGAAATTAGTAGGTTAAAGAATTATGGTGGAATCCACGTGGATTTCATGTGGAATCAATGTGGATCCCACGTGGAAATTAGCAGGTTAAAGAATTATGGTGGAATCCACGTGGAAATTAGTAGGTTAAAGAATTATGGTGGAATCCACGTGGATTTCATGTGGAATCAATGTGGATCCCACGTGGAAATTAGCAGGTTAAAGAATTATGGTGGAATCCACGTGGAATCAATGTGGATCCCACGTGGAAATTTGGCATCTTGGTGGAAATTTTGTGGATCTGGTGACCATATTCACGTGGATTCCACCTAGAATTTCCACGCACATTTCCACGTGGTACCCGCGTGGAATCCACCAACTTGTTCTCACTGGGGTGGATTTTAAAGTAAAATTTTAAGATTGAATACCGATTCTATGAATTTTTTAGGCCTGATTTCTTTTCATTACCGATTAAAATTTGGATTTATTCTTCTCTAGCAATGATGGGATTCGGTGCTTAGAGATGCTGAATGAGAATATGAACATCATTGCACCCTAGAAGGATAGGGAGAGAGGGTAGTTATGGAATAAATAAAACCGCAGGGATGTACAGAATGATCTCTTGCATAAACTTAGATGGATCGCTTAAATGAGGATGTTAAAAATACCTATTTTAAAAATACTCTAGTGTAATACGTATTACATAATATGTATACCATACAGTAGGTTAGGCCATTACGATAAAACCATATAGATACATGTAAAGACAAGTGTGTAAGTTTTAGAAGTGTGGGAGAGAAGGAGGATGGAGATGCAATGGAAGGAAAGGCAGACAGATAAGGAAGTATTCAGCATGTTTGAGAAAAAAATGTTTTTTGGGATATTTTAGGAGAAGACAGGCCAGGTACTCACAAGAAAATAGAGTGCTGAAGGTCACTATTAAAGAATTCTGGACAAGCAAAGATGAGGAAGAAAGAGAAAAGGTGTTATGTTCAGTATGGAGAGGGGTGGGACATATACCAATATGAAGAGAGAAATAGGGATATGGAGCTAATAAATGAATGACATGCATGGTAGGATCGGGACACTACGTCAAATCCTTCATTAACCAGTCGGAAACTATCAACAAAAATAGTAAGGAAAAAAGTTAAATCCATCCATGACTCGATAACAGATCTTTATAATGTGTGCGCAAACATTATCATTATTTTTTTTTTTATATTTCTCATTTCTCGTTTTATTGCCATAAATAGTTTTTAATGCAGTACTTGAAAATTTGTTTATTTTGAATTATTTTATGTGAAATATGTAGCAAATTGTGCAAAAATTATTCTTTATACTTTTATTTAACAATTATTTTTTTACTTTGAAGAATAAGCAATGTTCATTCATGCTCAATGCTCCCAGTGAGTTGGTTAACTCCCTCCAAACACTTGAAAAATGTGTTGAGAATGCATATGGAGAGAAGCAATTGCTTAAGCAATTCTCTTAAGAGAATGAATTGAATATAGGAGGCAAGATATGAAAGAATGATATAGGAATGAATGTATGTAAATGATAAATGGCGATTTCTGTATGAACGATGTGTATTGTGTTCTTGGAAAAGGACAACTGTCTGTGAATAAATATTATAAACATCATTGTTTGATAGGGCAGTTTGCTTGGACCCTAATGAGATAAATGAGAATGTGAACACCAACTCTAGGCAAAATATTCGAAACCTTATTAAGGATAGTTTGATTATTAAAAAACCTGTGGCCGTACATCTTTCTTCATTTCTTTGCCTTAAAATCTCCTTCCTATGAATCTCTAAGTGGCATAAAATGTGTTTGCAGAATTTGTTACTTCCTGTTGTCTAGCAGGCATTCCAACAAGCCCCTCTCTATCTTTCGCCAGGTAGCCTAGCAAAGGGATAGGTAGGTGAATTATTGTTAGAATAGTCTTTAGTTCATGGTGCATGTTTTAACAGCCAATCCCTTTAATACAATGTAGGTATAAAACCACCTAGCTGCTGCTAGCTGCTATTATCTAGCATGTCTCCATGTAGTAACTTAGTTGCATGTCAATAGTGCATCTTTGGTGATCTTCACCCCTGCCACACACCCTTGTTGTGGCTCACAGAGTATTATGTTGATGTAGATGTATTATTAGGAGTGCGCAAATATGATATCATCCATACAAACTTATCCATCTACATAATACCCTGCAAGCCATGGCAAGGGTGTGAGGTATGGGGTAAACCATTACCAGGTATGCATTACCAATCAAAGAGAACACTAGAAGGCATAAAAAAAACTGCCAAGGTTTAAATAATACTTACAGGAAACCTAAAGTCACAATGCTACCACCCTGAAGAAAATATTGAACATGCAGTCATAATATATGTGAAATGTTAGCTATAAATGACATGCAATTGTGGGGGATCGGGTTGGTGTAGTGGCTAGAGTACTGGCCTCCCATCTGGTGGGTTTGGGTTCGATTCCCGGCAGTGGTTTTTCAGTGGAAAACTGATCCCTACTTGAGTGCCTAGTGGAGGGCATTTCAAGTTCAGTACTACGTCTGTCGGATGGGACGTTAAGCCGTGGTTCCCTTGGTGCCTTTCGTTAAGAGTAAGCGAATGCCTGTAGGTTTCTCTCCACCCTTCCTTCCATCCCTAAAAACTCCTACCATTACCCAATTACCCACCTATTATAAATGGTGCAAATGACCTCAGCTGTCGGTCGCCTCCCCTGAATAACCAACCAACCATGAAATTGTTAGTTAATACTACAAAGTAACATAATAGATTTTAATTTATATCTAACAGACAGTGCTTTAAGTCTCAAATTCCAATTCTTAGAGTGAATCATTAGGATGATTACTGTGAGTGGTGTATTTCAAGAGGAGTGTACATCATTGATAATGAATGTGTTAACAAAGATAGAGGTTCCATAATCCTACACCAGGCCATGACTCCAAAATTAGTTAAAATATATAAAAAAAGGTTAGGAAGGAGATGGCTTCTTTCTATAGCTATAAAACCAGTCTCTGTATGTAGCAGTGAGTTCACTTTAAATGGTGAGGTGAGCAAATAAACTTGAACTAGAATAAGAGTGCAAGGGGGCAAGGTCAAGTTTAATGATAGAAATTGACTCATGGTTTTTAATGACACTATACGGAGTTGTGTGGCTAAAGAACCCTGAGTTTGCAATATGATATTACTATTGGCACTTCACCCATCCACCAAACACGGTATTCACCCTGAAACTTGGATGGACCTGACAAAATATTAAGCCCAAGGGTGTGTGAAATTCATATATTAGGGTAGGAGGGGCAGTTTCTCTCCCTACCCCATCTGAAGTTTCTCCGAAAGATTTGGTTTCCTGAATTTCACTCAACCTGGGATTAGCTGGATGTTATCCTAAGGCCTCTCTCTCATATTTGAACCTGGGACCTAAAGTTAGCTGTCCAATGCTCTACCCGCAAGGCTATCATATCATGGTTCAAATAATATTGAATGGTATTTGGAAATCTCTGTTTTTTTGCTATCCCATAAATTATCATTTCATCCCTTTACATTACCACACATAATGCTCAATATATTATGCTTTGTCCATAATGGCTCATGGCACAATGCATGTTTGCAGCCATTCATTCCACACAAACATCACATGGATTACTAATGGCAGCACAGTCCAGTTCAGCCGTCACCAAGGCGAGACGTGGTGCTTGAGTGCCAGCTACGTACACTGTGTCCTCCACACAGCAGGGAGCGATAAGGTGGGAGGGGGTTCTGTCTCCCAGGCTTGCCACCAGGAGGATGCAGAGCAGGAATGGTTCAAGCAGTGACACCGCAAAAATAGGCCACGCACGGCATATTATACATATACTTTTTTTACTTTCTAGTACTCCATTCTTATATCGACCTTCAAACAGCTCATTGCTTCCAATACATACACCAATGAATTCAATAGCCAGGAGCACTGGAACTATTTTCGCTGGGAGGGGCAAACCTTGAAAAGGGCCTGGCTCTTAAGAAAAGCTCCTATGAAAAGGTCCACATTTTTTTTGCAGATAGGAGGGGGTAGAGACTAGAATTCCACTAAAAGAGCATATGAAGGTGTTAATGAACTCTTCTCGGGCTCTACACCGGGTGAGTGCATGTAATGCTGCCGACGTTTCGGGTAGTGACTCGTTACCCATCCTCAAGGCAAATGTCGAGTCTCTACCCGAAACATTGGCAACATTACATTCACTCACCCGGTGTAGAGCCCAAGAAGAGTTCATCAATGCAATTCGCTGGGAAAGCATGAAATCTTACTTCAAATGAAGGTGGAAGAATATGTGTCAAAAGAGAAAAAGCAAGCTGGAAACAAGTGAAATTTAATAATGAAGAGTACTCATTCCTCAAGGACCCGGGGAAAATTCTGGGGGGGAGGGGGCTTCGGCCCCTCCTGCCATCACCGCTGTCAATTGGTCTCTGTTATTTTAACCAATATTGTAATCTTTTCTAAAAAATTTATTATTTTCTTCATAGGTCACATCACAATTAGTTAATTCTTCTTCATGCAACACACTCATATAGACTTTCCCCTTGCTAATAGATTATTGACCAGGCAAAGAACATAATATAGTATTTACTGCATTATTTCTTACCTATATAAATCCTTATACACTTTCAAGCCATCCTCATTGATCTTTCTTCCCCTATTCATCACTGCTACCTTATGTTTATCAACTTTTCCCCTATGTAGGAAGAGGCTGCTAAAAGAAATTAATCTTGCAATGTTCCATTGGAGTGATCCAATGTTCTTTTATTCCTCCCATCATGATGTTTATCTTAACATTTCTTTTTCTTGATGACCTTAAATTATAAACATCATCTTGAATTGTCTTTAACTAAAACCTCTATTCCTCAACACGTGCACATATTTGACTGGAGTTTTTTGGCTGAATACCATGTAAATTGTTCATCATCCTATGCTAGGATAATAGGAGCTTCTTCCTATTTACCTTTTCTCATCCATCTCTTCACATCATTGCCTGTAATTTCCAAATGTGTGTGAAATGAAAATCAATGGCCTCGATTCACCATGTATTCACCATGTTAGAGCCCTGACTTCTTTTTTAGACATGTTTCTCAAAAGGCATTTATTCTTACAGTATATACATTATTTATTGTCCTCTGCTACCTTCAGAAAAATGCAAGATGGAAATGGAATTGACTGATCCACCTGACCCAAGGAAACTTGATAGATTCTCCACATCTAATTTGTTTTTCTCTTTTAACTCCCCTCAATTCAAAACCATATTGGATGTCATCAAGGAAGCATACACATTTCAACCACATTAGAAATTTCTTTCTGTTGGAAATCATTATTATTTCTTAGGCATTTTCAACCCTCTTCCTTCCTCATGTTCCCAATATCCTTTTCATTTCATACTGGAATTAATGTTTCATTATACAGACTAAACTGAAGCATTTATTGAACTGCATTTATTTTATGCAACTGAAGTATTTACTTAATTAATTTTTCATTTCAAACATTCCTTTCATGCCATCTTTAATCCTTAATCAGTTTATCCTACTTCACAAATATTGATTTCAACCTTCTTTCCATAATCATAATTTTATCAGCTTTCTACCAATATTCCTACATCTATGCTCCAGAAAATACTTCATTATTCCATGCCTGTACCCTCTGCATTCTCATTCAGTTCATTTGAGCATATACTATAATTTCATCACTTATTCAATGACTCCTGATGGATCTACTTAAAATTGGTGAAATTTTATGTTTAAAAGAAAAAATAAAACTGTAAAATTCATGAGACATCATTAAAGCACGACCAGTTTCATCAAATAGAGAACATATTAGGTGAATATATACAGAATTCAGATACGGAATCCCTTATATACAAGTGAGGGAGAGAAGGGAGGGGGTTGAGTCTGAGGAATTGAGGAATAGAATGAGGTGTAAAGAGGAAATATGGAGGTGGAGAAGGGGAGGGGGGAAGTAAGAAGAGTTCAAAGGGAAGAGGGGTGAGAGTGGATGAAGGGGTGCAGTTATGAGGAACTTCAGAGGATGACGGAGGAACTTACAGCAGGATTAGCAAAGGGGGTATCAGGAAGGAGGTTGAGGTGTTACAGGGATAAAGTGTCACCCTGAAAGGGGGAATGGGTTGCAAAAAAATCGTTGCTAACTTTATGTCCATTAGCACCATTCATTATAATTTCAAAATGTGCCAAAATGCCAATACTCATCCTACATTTGAATCCAACACTTTTTTTTGCAACTAATTCTCCCTTTCTGAAAACCCTGGCAGGTTTTATGGGCTTCTCCGTGGAAGTTAGACTACATTTGTTCAACCAGTTCCATAGCTATCTTGAAAAAATTCAAAATATAGATGTGGTAATGATAGATATTACCTTTCATGCCACAAGTTTGCATTGATAATTAATGGAAAATCTAGGCTATGCTGAATGACATCAAAGGTAGGTATAGGTCAGCAAGGAAAAGAGTGGCAACCTGCATTTGCTACTATAAAATACTTATGAATTGGCAACTTAACCATAACCAGAGCATAATTACATGATTTTTTGATTCTGAAATTACTTACATAAGGGGTGAATTTCAAGATTCAATTTAATGTATAATTTAGATTAAGATTTAGGACTGGGATATATGCTTCATTTAGCATATTCATGGTGAATGATGCTAATTGATATCACCTTGTCTTATGCAGGGAGCAGAGTGATCCCAATAATATTTGGTGCTGTTAATCAAAGCTACTAAGCACAGAGCTCCATGGGAAAAAATTGGATCAAACGTAAATATGATAAAACTAGTACCTATGCCCTAGCAATTATGATGTACTTGTGTGGTTAGTTATAAGTGAAACAAGAACCTTGACCACCAGGACCTTTCAGCATTTAACTGGGGTTATAAGTCAATAGGAGCTGAATGTATTATTTTGTAAACTTAGTTAGCCAGACTAGAATGCAGTCATTAAATGTGTCATAGAATCAAAAATAGATATAATTATCTCTTAACTATATCACTTAAGTGATTGAAATAAAAAGAAATACTAAAGCAAAGTTGATGTTTAATTGAAAAAAGCAATGAAGAGCACTCATTTCCTTTAAAATGTCAACAGGATTGTCTTATTGGAAAAGCATTGTATGGAATAGTCTTCTATTTATATTTATCTGTTTTATATACATTCATATTTTAATAAATACCCTGCTTAACATATTTCAATCTATATTCATTAAATATATTGCCAGGTAGGGCTGTTTTTATGGTATATTCCTTTTCTACTTGCTTCACATTTCCCTTCACAACAGTTTCTCTCTCCAGAACACTTCACTGCCTAACTCTTTTCATCCCATCTGGTGAATTAATTTCTTTGTTTTACCTCTCAGGGTTTTTTCTTCTGTGACAATCTTCAGCATCCCAAAACCAAAAGTTATTTGCATGGATCAGCCCTACTCTACTCTACACCCTCATAAATTCCTCCCATAATACTCAACTTTTAAATCATCCCTGTAACACCTCCAGGGCACAGCACCACTAACTTGGGTTGAGTGGTTTCCACTGCTATGGTAGGAACTACATATATCATTCTTAGTCTATGTATCATCACTGATAATCTAGATGTAACCTAATTAATTTATTCTGAAGATTCAGGTGATATGGAGTGGAAGCAAAACATGATAACATAGAAAAACATGAGCCAAATCCACAAAGTTTTTTTTGTGGATTTGGCTTGTGTTATTCTTTCTATGTTATCTAATTAACTTAGCCCTCTGCTGCCAACCTGGCCTAATTTATCAAATCCACCAATATTTACGTTTTTATAATTGGTATTGGACATGCCTTTTTCATTTCCCAAAAGGACAACTTTGTCAGTTTGCCTATTACATTATTCTTGTATATGGTATTAACAATTTAGGAAAAACTGCATGATTGATTTCAAAGTACAGATAAAAAAGTAAAAGAATAATCATAATTTTAAATAAAAAAATGAGCATTAGAGGATTAGGTGAAAGTAGATAGTGTTTACATAATTATGAATAAACTGTTTTCTAAGCATGTACATACATACATATATGTTTGGATACTTTAGGTGTTAGCACCCCAAGTTTCTAAAATATATACCTACATAATTTGTGAAAAATAACAAGAGAATGTATTTCTCTCCCTCTCAGAAGTCAGAAAAGTCGAAAGGATGCAAAGAGATGCAAGTTTCAGCCAGAATGCCATGGCATCAGCCAACATTGTCTGTAGCAGAAGCTGACGTAACTAAACTAGGAACTGATTGACAAAGATTCTCATGAAATCTTTGGGCTAGGTTGCTGAGGGGTAGAAATATGTAATTTCCAATTAGGTAATATTTTTTTCTGCCATGATCTTACCTGTGAATGACCAGAGTGGTGTCTTTTCCTTGAACTGGATGAGATACTACCTAATTTCTTGTCGAAATCAATTCAAACACTACTTCACAAACAGGAGAAATGATGAAATGGATTTGTGTTTGGTGAGGGCAATGCTTATTGGTGATGAAAGTGGATTGAGAGACAGTTAGTGGTTAAGAGTTTAATTTTTAGCTCTTGAAACAAGTATTGATATTTTAAAGAATATTGATTTGATATCAGGTGAGAATCAAGAAAGAGTTGGTCCTAGTTGGTGAATATTGTGGGGAAAAATGTAGTAAATTAAAATTCATGGTCATTAAAATTGAGTAAGATCTTCAAATATGGAAATAAACATAATCCCAGAAAATATTCCGTAGTCCAATGAGCATTGTAATATCTCAGCTTTTCTCTTACAACTATCGATGATCCTCGTGTTATATAACACGACTTATATGACACGAGTTATATGACTTCCAATTTCGTTCAATGTTTTGGATTCTAAACATAGTTAACCTTCTACTTTAATTCCTCCAATTCCCTAATTATTTTTCAAATGCATTTCCTTAGTTCAACTGTTTTCTAAGCTAACTTTGATAATACCCATGCATTCTAATACATATATCTGACTTATTCTCTGCCCAAATTTCCTCCAAAGCTGTTATCAGATTAGTTAATCATCTCATCAGTTTCCCTGCAGTTAATTTCCCTACTGCCCTGGTATAATTCAATGCTCTGAGTAGAATGATAGCAAAAATATTCGGTATTATATGCTCGTGCATAGGTCAACTTTTAATACAAAATTTCAATGAAAGAAATTAAAGGTTGACCTATACACATAAGATGTTTTAATAGAATGCAAGTAAAAATTACCTATGTGAAAATCGAAAAGTGTGTCAATACATCCTATCTAAAAAAATGTTATTCAGATGTGATTTAAACATATCTGCCGCTTCATTATTATTGGAACCACGTCCTCCTCCAAGGGCATCGCCTGGCCGAACTGGCCTCCAAGCAGCGCTCCCTGGCCTTTATACCCGGCCAGCCAAGATGGTGGCGGGGGTCCCAGAGAGTACCGCCCGAGAGGGCCTGTCGGCAAGGTTGACCTCGGAGGGGACATGGTTCCAGGTTGCGGATCGACATTGAGATTTTATTAGACAATTGAGATGCATTTTTCTTATTACAGGATAATTAAACAATACACCATGTCCTTTCCTCATTGCATACATTACTGCCTTGTTGTCCACACGGAAATCAATTAACTCATTCATATTAACAGGATGTTGTCCAATGCATATTGCCAGGCCAGTAAAGTTGCTAGTGCCTCCATGAAATTGATTTCATATTTCCTTGGCACTTGATATGTTTTAACAATGTTATAGGCTGTAATTACAAATGGAAGGTTCCATGGCATAGCATCGGAGTACACGATTAAATGCATGTCACGTGTCCCCAGGTAAAATTTCTGTTCCAAGTTCACCCAACTTACACATTGAGATGTGATTTAAACTTCAACAAGTTGCATCCAAAATTCACCACCATTACTGCTGTGCAATAATAATGTAACAGTTCTGACTTTTCTCACAGCAGAAACTACTGCTGCTACTCAGTAAAAATTCAGGGGGTCAACCTAACCACAAGTTTATACTTATCTATTTTATTTCTTTCTGTAAAAAGCAAGTGGTATTTATCATATCAGGGCTCAACAGTAGAGAATGAAAAAAAAATAAGAAAGGAGTGAGATAAGTATGCATGTTTGAGAATTAAAGGCATATCAGAAATTCAAGGTATTACCACCTATTAGGGATTGAGATAATGTTGTGAATGTTTCCTGTGCTGTTAAATATTTACCTTGTAAAAGCTACCTATTAAATAAATAAAATAATTGTGTTCATGAGTGAATATCTATGGGGAGAAAATTAGTATAGTGGGATTTGGTGATGACATAGCGGTCATGGCAGAGATAGAAAGAGGCTTAAAGAAGACTCTAGAGAACCTGGAAAAGTGTATGGTCAGTTATCACCTCCAATTAAATAAAAAGAACACTCAGATAATGGAATGCAGAAGGAACGAGGAGACCTAAAGCAATGTTAAACTAGGAATTCAAGACCTGGAGGAGGTGAAAGAACATTGTTATTTAGGAAGCCGAGCAACAAGCAATGAACAAATTAAAAAGGGAATACTAAATACATAGAGTAGCCCAGGCAAATGGAGCATTCTAACAAAAGAAGCATCTTCTTAACTCTGGAAATATCAGCTTTGGTGTCAAAAAAAAAACACTTCATTAGAACTAGCATCTGGAGAATTCTTCTTAAAGGCAGTGAGGCATGGATGAGAATCAATGTTGGGTGCATTTGAAATATAGTCCCACAGAAGAATGATGAAGATAAAATGGATCAACCGAGTGACTCATGAAGAAGGCTTAAGGAGAGTGGGGGAAAAAAGAAACTTGATAAAAACTTTGAAACAAGATAGGAATACTTTATTCGCCACATCTTGAGACATGATGACCTGATGAAGACAATCCTCAAAGAGAGCGCATGGGAAGAATGGAAAAGATTGTTTTTTTCAAGGGGATTTTGAGGGTGTGTCAATTATGAATTAGCATCATTATCCCTGCCATAATTTTCAATTTTCTGCAAATAATGATAGTCCATTGCATATTTCTTATGGAACTACCATATCTCTACCCTATTTTTATTGATTCCTGTCATCTACATCTGTGAATCCCTTTACATCAATTACAACAACCTTAAAAATACCTCATAAATTCCCTAATACACATCAATTCCCCTATTGTATTTGTCATAGTCTTGAAAGAATCCTGAAAGTCTAAAAATTACTAGTAGGTACTAGTTACAGAACAGTTAGTAGTAGGGGAATTAATGTCACAGACTAGTAATCAGAGTAGGCCAAGAATTAGTTCTAAGCAGCATTTCCAATTATCAAAGCTATGTAATTTCATATCTCAATTCAACTGGCCTCCTCACATTTAATCAAATAAATATGGATTTTTATTATGCAAGGAAAGAGATTTTTAATGATTTGCAACTTTTAATTGTCTTCTTAGTACATTATACCTAGGTCATGAGCGACATTGTGGCAGTAGCTGATGCTTGGGGCCTCGAGATAATGCTATGGAGAGGTCCTTTGATGTACCCATTTGAGACCAGGCAGCATGATTTTTTGGGAACCAGATCTGTCTGGAAAACCAAAGGTAGCACGGCAAAGCGAAACAGACACTAATGTGATCCTTCCACCCAATGGAGTTTAAACCCACCCCACCCCCCCCCACCCCCCCCAAAAGTTTGACAGTTACGAGTATTGTAAGCCGATAAAGCCATCAAGACAGAATTATTGAAAGAGTCTGCAGTAATAGCACTATGAACATGGACGAACATTTTTAAAATTCTCATACATCATATTAATATCATAGGAAGTTGCATATGTTGCACATGACGATACCAATGCATCATTTCACTACTAATATTCAGTAACTGTTTCCAGTAATTTATTATACATATTTAGTGTATTTTGCACTAGCTTGTTGGGCTTAAAAATATATGTAGTTTTATTGTCTTCACAAAAAGAGAATGTCAGTTTAATTATTGTTTTAGTGAATAATAATCTAAATATCATTTTATGATAATTTACATGAATATTAATGAAACCCCCTCTACACCTCCCCCCACCAGAAGGAAATCCTGCAGTTGCCCACTGCTTCCACCAGGTTTGGATCACCGCAACTGCATCAGTTATTATAGCTCACAGGTTAACCTGTACTTCACAGACTCAGCCGCATCATAGTAACTCTATTAAATGATATATTTGGAACAAATGGCTTTTTACTATAGTCTTCACAATTATGATTTAGCTTTATTACTTTAATCACAACTCTATTTCAACATTACATGCAATTATTTGGTGTTTTTTTTTAACAATTTAATGCCATCATCACCTGATGTTATAAGTGTTGATTCCTTCATAAGCGTCCTATGGTGCTTCATGGTCTGTACTTTTTTTGGTTGGATGGGACATTAAACTGCAGACCCATTAGAGCTTTTCATTAAAAGTGTACTAATGGTCATGCCAAGTTTCTCTTGAACTTTTATCTGCACTGTAAAGTCCATAATATACCCACCTATCCACTGTATCACAAATGGCTTTGGCTGTTGTTTTCCTTCAGCAGCAACAACAACAAGGTCTCATGCATTACCTACTCATCCTTATTGATGAAAGCATTTGGTGGTTAACATTGTAACGGTGACTATTTTGGAACAATGGTACACCAGTTTTGTGGAAGGAATGATTTTTCACTTTAGGTTTCTCTTTTATCATAATTGATCATCAGTAAATTCCATGTAGTTCCTCACAGGAAGGCCTTGAGGCACTTTTTCCCACTGGTCCATAGTGCCAACCACCTTATAGGCTTTTCTAAAGGCTAACAGGTCCCCCCTGTTGATTTCTCTAGCTTTTTCAACTCCTTAATGTATGCCCAAGTGCAAATTACAAGTCCTCAACACGACAGGATATTTGTGACATATTCGACCTGTGGTTTCATCATGAGTTCTCTAGATGGCTTCCTCAACACTACATCTACATAATACCCTGTAAACGACCATAAAGGTGAGTGACAGGTGGTGAATTCACACCAAACACGCATTGCACATCATGCATAAAAAGGACTACTCCGTCACCACTTTATAGTTATTAATTGGCTATCCAGAGGACTCTGGTTTCATCCTATTCTCTCCAACACCTGCATCTAGCTGCATTCTGCTACAAGGTAGCGGGTTCCCATCACTTGATCCAGTGAGGAGCACCGCTTTAGTTTATAGTTCACTCTTGTTTACTAAAAGAAGTCTCTTTGCGAGTACTGGCCTTGATTCCTGAGTGGAATCCGGCCAGTGGTGGCCTCGGTGTGGTCCGCCTGATCTCAAAATATCTAGCTACGCTCCACCATCTTATCTCTGTAGTCCCTTTTTGACAGTAACACAGTAAGTATACGATTGGTTCTGGGTCAATTTGGACATCAATCTCTATTAAAGGTCTCTTCAAAATTTGCCCGCAGCATTTGGAGAAACTTTCAGAAATCGGCAGCTGTATTGTTTCCGACGTATTACAATTTGATTTTGATCATCTTAATATAAACATCGGGCCCCCTTATGTTGGAAACGTTCTTATCTCAAGGTACCTAGTCACTATCACCCATCAAACATCCGGCATTCGTTTCGCGAAAAATAATGCACGCCTAGCGCCAAAGCCTTCATATCCATCACATTTTTCACCTAAGTGACTTGGCCCTGGCATTTCGGTCAGCCGTTAAACGATGCAAAGCACCTTATGAGGAAGTTAATTTCTCCTCCAATATTACAAGGTCTGCGGGGCGTTGGTTGGGCTAGGGTGGAGATATGATGATGACCTCCAATGAACGAGACATGGGATTCAGGAGGGGTCTCAAGTTCTGTCTCTCTTCGCAAAAAAAATTTCGGACACTTTGGAGAGGGAGAAAACGAAAATACAAGGAATTTCGACGCCATCGAAGCCCAGTGATATATATGATGCCTCGTTGACGATAACCATTAGTTCATGTGGAAGTAAAGCCAATGTGGCGATTACAGATACATATGGCTGTGCAAAGTATGCTAGACTGGTTGTAAGTTGAAATTTACGATAGAGACAGCGGAGGATGTGCGCTATCAGTCACGAGCAATGTTAATAATCCAGAGACCGAGCCTAAATCGGCGTGCTTTTAGTCCCATTTACGCTGTATGAGGAGATTTAATTGGTATGAGGAATAGGGTACTCGTTACATATACTTGTGTTCGAATCCCAGAGATTTTTCATCGGCATGAAGTTTCTCACTTGAATGCTTTGTAAGGAGCATATCAAGTTCAGTACTTAGTCCATCTGGAGGGAGGTTGAACCGTGAGCCTCTTGGCGCCTTTCATTAAGGGTAGGTTAATACCGACGCCTACACCCTTCCTTCGCAACCTGAAACATTCCAGTCTATAACAATGAGTAGTATATACTTACTCTAGGTCCATACCCAATCACCCACATATCCTAAATGGCGAGGATGATCTTAGCTGTTGGTTTGCATTTCCTAATAATGAGAATTTACGCTACATGACCATTGAAGAATATAGTGGGATACTTACTACTTCATTGAAATAAACAATTTAGCTGAGGGAAAGTAAACAAAGCAATCAATCATTTAGTATGGTGTCGAAAGAAATAAGTTACGATAAGTTTCGTTAACTAAAAAAATTCCACAAAATGTGCTCGCTTAAAACGGTACCCGAGATCCTATAGGTAAAAATATCACAGCTATGAAATCTTGCCCTACGATTCATTCAAAGGACGATGAAGCACAGACATTTAGTTAGGTGAAAAATATAATGAGCCAAAATAGAAAAAGGAAAAGCAAAAGAATGTTTCCCGAAATAATTGGGTTGCTCAAGAATATACGTTCCTGTTCTTAAAGGTGTTAAACGCATTAATTTAAGTAGGGCCACCAGTTAAAAAAATATTGTGCACTTAAAGATGGATAATAAGCTTTCCATACATAATAATATTTTTAATTTTTTACATAATCAGAGAAATATGGGAGCTAAACGGTATTACTTATATCGCCAATATTTCTGGAGCATCTTCACACGTTTAGATAAACCAATGAATCCTTATCTCCTTCACTATAGTTAATATAATAATGATTATATTTTTCAGTTAGAATCCTATTAAGCGCATTGCTGATACCCGGAGGAATTCATTGAAATACATGTTACTTCTTTTCACCAAATGTAATCTCTCCTCCCACTCAGGGACGTATTTATGACTTCTGAGGCCCCCGTCGGAATGTAGAATGAGGCCCCCAAATGTCTTGCAACCTGGCAGCTTGACATAGACCTTTCCTTGCATATTAAGACAATATATAATGGGTACAAATATCTATCAATATTAATAATCAGCTAGCAGGCGTCAGGTAACTTTTAACTATGTCTACAATTTCTCTTTCGGGTGGCCCCTAGCGTTCGTCAGGCCCCAGGTCCCGGGTACGCCAAATTGTAAATACGGCCCACTTACAATGTAGATGGAATTTTGATGATTGTTAAAATACTAATCGGTAAATTAGGGATGAGATGTTTTACAAGTACTGTGCGACTGTATTCTGGCAATCTAATGAAAGTCACATAAATTGCCATGCGAAAAAATTCACCTGGACCGGGAATCGAACCACGGACCTTTGGCTTTCCGGGCCACTGCGCAGACCACTACGCTACCCAGGATCACTAATTCGCATGGCAATTTTACCGAGGTTCAGGTACTAGATGTTGCTACTAGGGATCCTGGGTAGCGTAGTGGTCTGCGCAGTGGCTCGGAAAGCCAAAGGTCCGTGGTTCGATTCCCGGTCCAGGTGAATTTTTTCGCATGGCAATTTATGTGAATTTCACCGCTGTTCACGCGGCAGGATTGAAATATCCTACAATCTAATGAAAGGTTTAGTGAAAGAGTGAGGTGTAGATCGCAACGGAGGGGAACAGAGGGGATGATAATGCAAACAGATTCGTGCATTGGGCAGTCACTCATTCGGAAAGAAGATTCATCACACTCACCGCACGAAATTAGGCCCTCACGTTCGAGATGAAAAATCCAATTTTCATGATGGCCCCGGGTCATTCTGCCGTCTCAACCTCAGGAATTCACTTCCAGTCGACCTTCCCCTATCGGTTCCATCCATTCTACCTTTCCGGGTCCGTTCCAACTGCTCACGATTTCGGGGGTCGTAAATTCAATCACTCTTCACGTCAAATCAATCAATCCCTCGTGATGAGTCTCCACCCACGATGCTGTGACGTTAATAGCTACGGATCGGTACATTCCTAAGGATCGCCAAGCTAAAAGGATGCCGTCGAGAAGTAGGAAGGAGAAAGTTCCCGATTTCCGTTGTCTTCAAAGGTTACTGGGTCACTTCCTGACCTAGGCCAATGAAAAGTAAAAGCGCGATTGCAGGGTTAGACCACGTAGAATGGAACGCCGTGAACCGAGCTGCTGTTCGGCCTAGAAGGGAAAGTTGCCGTGAAAAGGAGCGACGTATCAAGAGTAATCGTGGCTGGATCTATTAATTATCTCCACTACTTTTCCATTGAGGTAATGATAATTATGAATTACATCTGAGGCTCTTTTAATTGGTTGATTTTTTTAAGAAAAAGCACGTTGAATGCAGGAGGAAAACGAAACAAAAACTTGAGTCCACTCTCGTTTCAATTATGAAATATTACAAAAAATGGAATCGGGCGTAAGAAAGCATAGAATACGCATTAATAAGAGCCGGCCGCGAGAGGGTGATATTATTTTCACATACTTATAAAAAAAATGCTGTTCATAATTTGCGAATTTTTACCACACAATCAAATTTGAGAGACAGTTTTATTTGCTTTACTTTACTCCAACTTACCTGACCCCTAGTCAAATGGCGGTATATACCCATTCCGTCCAAGGGTTCCAATTTCAATTCTTATGGTCTAGGATTCCATTCCTTATATTTTTTACGTCGTTCTACACTTCCGATGCTTTCCTCGTATCAAGAATGTCATTTTTTTTGATGACATTGGAAAGTTCTGGCAGGCGTAATCCTGTTTTGAACCCAGGATCCAGATTCCATGGACTAAGCTCTGCCTTCGCTATGCCACTTTACAATAGGAAAATATATATTATCTTAAATATAACAATAAATTATGTACACTCTAAAAATATTTTTTTAAAGTATGGATATACGATTATTTGGGTTGGAGTCCTACCCGCTGTTAACACTGGTTTAAAATGCCTCCCACGAAGGTGGGTATACAACTATAATAAAAAACGTACCTTGTACGGTTCCTCGGAAATTTAATAAAATGCAATCGATTTCAACGACTAAAAGCAAGACTTACGTCAAGGATATGTGACAATAACGCTATAGTTATCGAAATCGATTGGGTTTCATTAAATTACTATGGAGTTGTAATAAGTGTGTTTTCTTCGTACCACGACGTATCGCCAAACTCCATCAATTTTTTTTCGGATACAATTATTTTTCCAATAAGGGGATTTAGAATAATGCGGTGAAACAAACGCATTTCTTTTTCCTCACAAGTACAAGAATTGCACTAAGAATGTAGGATATTACCGTAATGAACGGAACTGCATGTAAAATTTGTCGGGTTAAGATATATTTAAGTATAAAGCTGACAATAAGCTCGATTAAAACGTCCTTTCTTGAGAGATTTACTTCTCAGAGTTGGAACAATTTACGTGGATTGTTTTAAAGACATTTATGAATGATTCGTTTGATATTGGGCATGAACATAATACAATCAAAAATATCTTTAATTTGAATTTTTTCAAAAATTGCGAAAAAAATGTTTTTTTCTGTTATTGCTTCAGCTTGGATCACAGCAGCGCCGACGTCACAAATATGACAAAACATCGACTCACATCGCAGGCAAGTCGAGAATCCCGGCTCGATTTCGAAATTAGAGCGACGAGGGCGATGGCACTGGGGAACTGGACGAGAAGGAAAACGAGTGAAACTCTTGATTTATTTATGTCACGCAGGTTCCAACTAATTACGCGGTTTGATCTAGGACCGACCTTTTAATTTAGCCCCCGCGGAGTGAGAGAAAAATTCGTTGAAGCGAGTCGGAAAATTAATAACCCAACAAGCGGAGAAACTCAGGGGGGGGGGGGGTATTAATACGTAGCAAGCTCAAATAGTACGTGCTTCTTTTGCGGTAGTAGGCGTGGAAAATGACCGCCTCAGAAAGTTAAGATAGGAAGCAATTAAAATATCACGTTGAAGAAGACCAATAGATGGACTGAGTAATTGACGAAGAAGTAATTACCCATGGAAGATTAAATATGCATCCATGTAGTACTCTGTAAGTCACCGTAAGGGTGTGCGGCAGTGGGTGATTTCAGAAGGATGCATCAAGTCCAGTAAACAACCCTAGTGTTAACAGGTACATTACCTACTAGCTTTACTGTTTGGGCGAATATGCTGAAACCATACAGGAAATCAGAGCTTCACATGAAGCACATAATCAAATTACAAATCACCCTTTTAGACTGAAACTGCACAAACTTTTTTCAATTTTTTGCAGTTACTTACCATTCATGTAAGGAAATGAGTATACACCTACATCTACATAATACTCTGCAAGCCACCATAAAGGTGTGTGGCATGGGGTGAATTCTCACCAAACATGAACTACATATCATGCATAAAAGAGGATTAATAATAATACCTATACTAGTCTAAACTTCAATTTTTATAAAGATAAAAATAGTAGGGGGTGAATTCTCACCAAACATGAACTACATATTATGCATAAAAAAGGATTTATAATAATATGCTAGTCTAAACTTTAATTTTTTTAACAAGATAAGAATATAGCAAAGCAAGCATGCAATGTGATGCAGTTGGTCGGGTTAGCTTAATTGATACGTATACATCTACATTTTATACGGGTCCTCGGAAGCTGGAGAACGATAAAGCCTAATTCAGGTCATTGGGGTTGTGTATTGTCGAAAGTATTGGCTTCCCAGCATCATGGGTCGAATTCGAATCCTAGTTGCGGTGACATTTTTCATAGACATACCCGTACCTTCTCGGGTCCTAAGGGGAGATCACTTCAAGTTCAGTATCCTTTCCATCGAACGGAGTGTAAAACTGTGGATCCCTCTGTACCTCTCATCAAAAGTACATAATTTCAATCACTCGTCAAGTTTCACTCCATCTTTCCCTGACCAATTCCTAAAATTTCCAGCAATTTGTTTTCACTTAAAATTTTTTCTCGAATGACTGCTAAAATCTCGTACAGCTGCGACTTCTATCAAGGCGGAAAGAAAAAAATGGAGTCGCATTGGCAGAAGTGGCAGTTAAAACTGTTGAAGTATTAAACTAATTATCAAATATTTAATTTAAATTAAGAAAATAAAACAATGCATCGTCATGGAGGGTAAGTTTGTTTACACAACACCTGAAATTCTCAATGAAAAGACACAACAACAAGATTTGTCACTAATATAAATTAACTCTCTCTTTGCCTTAATCTATCTGTGAGTTGAATTATCCAGAAAATTCAATAAGAACAAGAAAGGCAATGTAAAGGGGAGGAAGAAAATAAGTAATAGAAACGGTAATGGACGGACATGCCAAAATATATCTCTCTCCAGTCCCGCGAAATGAAACAATAGATTTTACGCTTCAAAGTACGAAGGAGGAGGTGAACACTTATAACACTTACAAAGCATGCTTCCAAGGCCTCCGTCTCAGTAGCGTACGACCTCGGCGACCTCGCGTGTTAGCGGGTCACGACTTGGGAAATGGATCCAGTCCCGATCGGAAATGAGGCAATGACCCAGAGATCGAGTGGATGGGTCTTTGAAGATCTACGGCACGAGTTAGAAATAAATATAGAGAGAAAGGAAACTTTCCCTCTCGACAAATAAGACTATTGGAAGGCGAGTGAATGCTGAAGCTCCGTTAGGTTCGCATTGGAACTCGGGAAAAACAAAGAAAAGAGAGAAGAGAACGGATTAGCCTCCACAACTGTCAGGGAAGGTGAAGGACAGCGTGGATAATTTGCGTGTTAGAAGATAGGATTGTATTAAGGAGGTTGGCTCGCGACTGCTTGAATCAAGTTGTCTAAGGAATCTTATTAATTTAAGTACGAGTATATGCCTGATAAGTGATCCTTACTTCACAAAGAAAATTACCTAAGCTATTGAAAGTCATAAGTATTACCAGAAATACAATGGAAAGTCGAAGGATTTATTTTTTATGATAATTTTAATCAGCTCGACGATGGAGTCAATTCAGCATTTACGTTAGTGAAATAAATTCATGTACTCAATGAATTTACTAATGTATAACACCAGAATATTACTATCAAACGTTATGCCATAATATTTTTCTGAAATATTCTTTTATATCTCATTAGTAATCATATTATTCATACGCCATACATTTTGGCTAGAGCGACCGCAGCGCCACTGGAAATCTACTAACGCATTTCGTCTGCTATAAGCGCAGAAATTGGTGGATTTATCGAAAAATACGGTGGGTTGATGCCTTTTTTTCGTGTCATTTTATTCCTTGTAAAATTACGCATTAAATATCAGTTTTTTTGTAAAAATGACATGTCACTATGGTATTTTTAAATGTTATATTCTCATGTGATGGCCATTCTCGCCGTTAATCGTAGGTAATTTCAAATGCAATTTGTGCAAAAAGGAGTATGGGTTGATATAATTATCTTTACTTTTATTAGATAGAGTAACTTGAGTTCTATAAGTGCTGAAAAAATAAAAAAAATGACATGACTTCTACTTTTCGGATCAACCTCCTTAATTAAGTTGAGGGACGGATATTTTTAGGGATAGGAGGGAGGATGGATAGAAACCAAGAGTCGGCATCAGTCCCCAAGAAAGACATCAAAACTTCCACTAGTGACGACCTATTCAACGGAGAGTCAGAAACTGCCATTAAAGCATTCTTCACTCCACAACGTTTTTTTAGAAGAAGGAAGCGATTAAAGCCGTAGCCGTCGAAGAATCTTAAAATCCAACTCTAATAATACTTGAAAGGACCAGGATTACATTGAAACCTTTCGATCCTGTGTGTACACGGGTTATTCAAAAAAATCTCTCCGAATGTAGCGTGTGACCGGACGAACCAAAGGTCGCTGGTTTGGATCCTGCTTTGGGTATTGGTGGTGTGTTTGTCTTACATTAGTTATAGGGTCAGGATTAAGTAAGACTTGTGCGATATAAACTTAGGAGTTGACGTACCTTAAGCAGAATTTCCACTGAGAAAAAAACAATCTTGGCAGGGAGCACCCAGAGTTACTTCTGCGCTTTTGGAGGTTTTTAATGGAAGAGGATTTTTTTTGGGGTTACGTTGTGTAAATTCATCTACATCTACATAATACGCTGCTAGCCACCGCAAGGGTGTGTGGCAGGGAGTGTATCGTCACTAGGCATGCATTATCAATCAGAGAGAACACTTACTGCCATGCAGGTATGCATAAAAATATTACAAAATTAATACTTCTCCATTCTTACTCTACTTTCATAAAACCAAGAGTCATAATTCTATCACCTTGAGGAAAAAATGAAATGTGAATTGACGAAACAAGTGAAATAGATTAGCTATAAATGACAATAGATTGTTTTCTAATGAGCATGTAATAGTTTTGTTGCATTATTTTATTTTATTATGTTACATTAATTGGTACATGAACCAATTTCTAATTTTCATGATGCTTCGAGTCACGTACACAATTTTATTTTTTTAACGCGAATATCCCGAGAGTGCTAGATATTTGTGAAAGGTGTAAATGAAGCAATCTCGTGCCAAACAAAGAGTTGTATTCGGTATCTATGTGCGGTCCAGTCTTCCTCTTTTTCGTCACTTCGCTGCTCCTTTGTTTCTGACATGACGCAGGCTCTCTCCGACTCAGTCCTTGCTACGCCGGGATAGATGTCGGATGAGCTCGCGTTCCGGATGGTTGAGCCCATGTTCGACTGAAGATATCAAGCCGTCAATGGCATCAATCGGCCTTCATTATTCTCCTACGGTGAGTCGTGTCCCTAATGTTGTCCTTTGCATTTAACCACGATTTCATCACCTCAAGCTATGAAGAACATTTACCCTTCGCGTGGGTAGTGGGTAGCCTATAGCTATTGGCATATTTAGTGCGCCATTCGATTAATCGGTAATAACCGAAACCATTTCACGTTAGGTGTATTTTCAAAGATTGAACAGCAAGGCGAATCTAAGGGTGGTAGCTCGAGTTATCTGGGGGAAGGGTTGTTTTTGCAGGGTTGAGATTGTGTGGAATCACGGATCTATTTTTCGCGTTATCGCAATCTTTATCGTTAACGCTTACCCCTATAGTAGCGCAGGGTTAACAATAACCGTCTATAAAATTCGCTCCACTGATTGTGATAACCTATCTGAAGTGCTGCGCGAGAAATGAAGATCGGAGATCACGTTCTCTCTGAAATAAGAAAAATAAAAAAATAACGATAACGCTAACGCACGCGTTATGGAGATCCATGATCGAGGTCCTGGCTACCACGGTAGACAATCGTTTTTGCTACTTCGAGTTTGAAAGGAAGTGTTTTTGGGCACTGACAACTCTTGATTTCCATAGAAGTTCATAGTAGAAAGTTCATAGTACTGGATTTCATTTCACATTTAGTTCAAATGTGGGAACCATGACACTCTCATTAACAAGCCACCTTTTTAGTTCATGGTTTCCAAATCCCTTTTCACCTAGTTTTCAACTAATTTATTGCACCTAAAATGGACGCTTCGTGTGGCTCTGAGCTGGACGTGTGCGTAAATATCAGGATAAATGGATTAGAGTGCGCGAGAAAGAAGTTAATTACGACATCGTTGAATTGTGAGAGATATTAGAATCGGCCCGGTACGCCGAAGGTTCAATGGTTCACTACCCAGCCATGAATACGTTTTTCTAGTAATGATATTCTACACGCTCTCCTACCGTGCAGAATGGCACTAAAAATCTTACAAAATGTTAGAGACTTTGTGGTAAATTGGATACGCTGTCAGTCATGACTGGATGGTGTCCTGAAATTAAGAAATGATGGGAAATTTTTCAAAAGAAAACAAACAAATCGGTTTTTTTCACGAAGTAGTCTTTATTGAAATAATATATTCGTAAGCAATGAAATTCTCCGTACGTATTTACATCAGCGTGTTGAAAAAACATATTTCGAGGAGATATTTTTTCTTCAAGAATCACGAGTTGCATTAACCTTTTCCCTAGCCACCTCAGTTTTTTTTCACTTCTTGAGAGGCTTAGCATGTTCATGAAGTGAGAGCAAAACATATCTACGATACAAAAATATATCCATGACATATTCTATAGTATTATTCACTCCGTTTTTTTCTAAAATGATACAATTTTATGTGTACTTTTCGTCGAAAAGGAGTTGAGAATTTAAGCTAGCACGAAAAATCAATAAGTAGCCTCAATTATGACTGTGATGTATCACAAAATTCAATGGACGTCGTTGTTTAAGAACAAGCAATGGTCCAGAAGGCGACAGCATGTTGATGAAAATGAGACGCCGTCATATATTTTCGCAGTTTTATGTCACCAAAGTGGTACTTAGGCTAACTGAGGCTTATGAAAGTGCATCAACGCATGGGAATAGTCAAAAGTTCAAGAATTCATTACGAATGCATGATTATTGATCGTTTTCTTAGGGAATGTTTCTTACTTCTTTTCTTAAATGGGAAGAGAAGAAGTATGAGCCGAGTAGAAGTTTAGGAACTAATGTACGAAATGGAAAGGAAATCCATTCCAATATCAAGGACTCTCCTTTAATGCATTTAAATCTGAAACACGTAATGCACATGGTGGTTTTAAAAACTTCACTTATTTGGGGCAATAGAAAAACTCACCCTTGTCAATAATCGTCCGTGTGTGTATGAAATATTTGGAATCGTCTCGTAAAAGGAAGAGTAAGCCGTTTTTGAGGACTAGGAAGGTTAAGTGGTGGAAAAAATATTTTATTCCCCCATCAACGTTTAAGATCGCATAAGAATCAGCGTGAAAATTAAAAAGCGCTCCTGGGATTTATTTTTGAAGAAAATGACGCTAATTATGCTCGAAAGTTTTTAAAACTAAAGCTCATTTCACGAGAATGGGCTGACGAGACGTGGAATTCATACGTTCAAATACGTTCTACTTTAAACCGTGTTATTGCAACCGGATTCGGAATGCTCCAAATCGCGCACTTGATTCTGTTGATTGAGAAAGCTGAATGATCATTGGTCTTGAGTTATTTCATCCTCTCGACCTTGCGTGTGTCTTTTTAGGTCTCCACCGCGACATGACGAACGTTTTTTTTCTGTTGTTGTTGTCAGAACGGCGACGCAGTAATGGGGTGTCTCAGCGGTACTGTTCTATCCACCTTTGGTATTTCGTCACGTCCGTGAACACGACGTAATTCTTGGCGCTGCACTCGATGCCGTTACTAGGCGACAGGGCGAAAGATGCGACTCCTCGAATGGTCCAAGTGGGCGAGTCGCCTTGTGGGTCCGCCGCCGTCCCATTCGCTTGGCTGGGGAAGAACATCCCGTCTCCGCTCTCTCCGTTGCAAATCGTCGTCTCTGCAAGGGAAATTTGACATTTCAGCCGCCAGAAATAAAAAAAACAAACTCGACTCATTACCGCGAACAATAGAATAGGGTAGTTTCCTTCGTCAAATAAAACAGAATAAATTAATTGCGATTCGTTCCCTAACATTAATGTGTTCTTTTTACGCAAAAAGTTTGGATTGAGAAATCCCAGTGTAGTAGAGAATTAAATGTAAATTTGAAGTTCATTTGAAAAAGCTCGGAAATGGCGGGGTTCGCTGTTTTGTTACTGACATAACATGTATATAGTTTACGTGGCGAGGCATAGGAAATATTTGTCTCCTGGGGGAATTGTGTTTAAAACCGTCGGTATTATCTCTAATAGGTAACCAAGGAGTCACGCGGTACAAACATGAATGGTTTGCAAATTTAGTGTGTCTGAATCGCTCGTTTTAATATAATTAATTGTTTGCACTTAAGTTTTTCTCATCTGTCTCGACTATAGAGCACAAAAATGAAAAAAAACACAAGAGTAAACAATGAATTAGCTTGTAATCAGCGATTTTAACACACCCAATTTGCGGACCATTCGTGTTTATACCACGTGACTCCTTGGTTACCTATTCGAGATTATCCCAACAATTTCAAACACAACCCCCCTGGTACGGAATCACGGATGCATATTTCGCGTTATCATAATATTTATCATTAAAACTCACTCCTAGAGTAGCGTGGGGTTAACAATAACCGTCTATAAAATTCCCTCCACTGATTCTGATAAGCGATTTGAACTGCTGTGCGAAAAACGAAGAACGGAAATCACGTTCTCTCTGACATAAATTAAATCAAAAAACAACGATAACGCTAGGCGCACGCCTTATGAAGAACCATAATCTAGACCCCGAAATTACATTAGCATTTCAGAGCCGCTGAGCTCTAGTAAGTACGTATTAATAATAGCCTGTGAAAACCATCAAGGTTCGAAAAGTCTCCTCTGTTAAAAATGGTATGAACAGTCGTTTTATGGCCTACAAGGCATCCTGCTCTTGGGATCTTCTGCTACTGCGAAGCATGGTGTGAAGTTCGCGCGGCGATTGCCCGATAAAAAACTAACTGATGATAAAAGGCCAATGATAAAAGCTAACTGTTTTTAAATGAATCAACTGAATAATTAAATAAATAAATAAAAGTTAATCATAATAAATTAACTGAATAATACCTCCGATACTAGTTAGAATGCTTTAACGGAGTGCGCCATCTGCTTGGAAGCGTCCGCAACACCACCTAGTGGCAGGTAGAAGAAAGAGTGTCACGTCATACGTACGATATCCCGGCATGCAATAGTTTGCCGTCGCGTTTTCGCACCGTGGATTTTTTCACTTTTTAATCAATGAGGAAAAATAGTGAACGTCATTTTAAAATTGAATGGCTTAAAATACGCAAACCAGAGGTTATAAACTTAATCAAGAATAAAAAAAATAATGGGAAACTACCCTAATATTTATGTAACTTTTCCTATGACTATAGAGATACGCATTGAAAAAATAGTTTTGGGATTCAAATAATTTAATCGCCGCTTCTCTGCCTTGATCAAGGAGGTTAGAATGTTAATGGAGATGGCATACGCATACGAGCCAACGGTTTACCTTAAAGCCGGAATGGGGGTGATTGGGAACGGTTGGGCCCTACCTACTCCGTGCAAAACATTGCGCTTTATACGGCCCCTACATGGAGACTGCTTTTGTATTAAAGCATAAATAACAATAAAATTTTGCCCGAATCAGATCGCAGCAACGTCAGTTAATATTCTCAAGGCTATTAATTAAGATATGATATTAAAATTTGATAAATGAATTATTTCCGCTGGGATCCACATCCATTCCTTAAAATTGACTCGACTTTAACCTATTTAAGGTACATGGTTGGCGTTTGTTTGCGTATTTTCGTAATTTCCAATGTTCATATGACGAATTTAAATAGATCATTCCATTATTCATCTTACTAAGTTTCACTGTGGGCAAAAACAACTTCACCCATGAGTATCACAATTAGTAAACCCGTATATCCGTGCCCACCAATATGGCCAACCTTGCTACTAAAATCAGCCGTGATGGTGACTCCAGTACATTCTTATCTCCTTGGTCCTCATGACCATTTTATAAATATGCCATCATCATCATGGGTCAACAATCCTAGGATTGGTTTGACGCAGCCTTCCACTCGATTCCTCTATCGCCAACCTCTTCATATTGACGTATTTCTTCTCTTTCACACCCTTCATCACTTGTTCCACGTGTCTAATACGAGGAAATATGCCATAAAACCGATACACTGAAGGGTAGTAACTATTTTAATGAAGTTAACACTTATAAAAGAAGAATGAAAGAGGCAAAATATCAATAAAATATTTACTTCATTGATTGTTCATCAATGAAGTCAACATAGTATTGAAAATTGCCATTTTCGCAACCAGTTCGCCAAACTCAGCAAAGTGCTTGGTACCGGTTTTGCCGTATCAGTGCGAACCGGCTAAATCCCACCAGAGGGAAAAAACCAGTTTGGACAATTATTGATCGTAGCAATCATTTCGGCTTGATGGCCGACAAGCATATCATTTGCACCAAAGAAGGAGACGATTATTTTTAGGTACTTGTAGAATTTTTGGGAACGATGGAGGTGAGGAGGAAAACCTGGCGTGGGCATAAAACTGCTCTTGACGAAAGGCCCCAAGGGATTCACGGTTTTGACGTTCCACCCAACGGACGACATATTGAACTTAAAGTGGTACCAAAGTAGGTACATACAACAGTATGCCACTGGAAAATCCCTGCCACTTCGGGGATTCAAACCGCATGCCTTCAGATTAGAGGACTGTGCCTAAGTGACCTACCGAACCCAAGTAAATAGAGAGTGAGGATCTTTAGGTATTCAAAGGATTTAGTGGGAACGGAAGGTGGGGAGAGAAAACCTAGGATAATGAGGGCGGAGGAAATTCTTGGTATTTGGCGGTTCTGAGTAAAAGCGTCAAGAGAGCCATGGTTTAACGTCCCACCCAGTCGAATTAGACCTGGATTCAAATCTGTCCCCTATTTGAGTACCACAGGGTACTCAAATTGGGACAGATTTGCCAAAGAAAAATCTAGCTCTGGTCCTGAACCTGAAGCATATTAACGCAACCTCTTCATATTAACGCAATTTCGTGGCTACTCTAGGATACTGAATTCTTCACCTGGGGGATTGTGTTTCAAACAATCGGGATTATCTCGAATGAGTTACTAAGGTGTCACGTGGTACAAACACGAATGGTCTGTAAAATTGGTGTGTCTGAATCGCTCGTTACTATATCATTAATTGTTTTCACTGCAGTTTTTCACCTGTCTCCACTATAGAGCCCCCAGACAAGCATGTAAACAGTGAGTGAGGTTGTAATCAATGGTTTAAACATATCAGAGTTGCAAATCATTCGTGTTTACACCACAAGACTCCTTGGTTACCTATTCGAGATAATCTCGACGGTTTCAAACACCCCTCCCTGGAGGAGAATTCAATATCCTAGAGTAGCCACGAAATTGCGTTAATATGAAGAGGTTGGCCGATAGAAGAATCGGGTGGAGGGCTGTGTCAAACCATATTTAGGATTGCTGAACGTTGACGATGATGATGAAAATGATGAGAGGCCACCAGAATAATAATCAAAATGCCCATATTAAGCCACCATTAAATAGTACATGCAGCAAGTGAAGCAGAGGTAAATGCATAATTTTGAGGGTTCATGAACCACTTAACTCGTTACTTCAGTTGAACTGGCATTTTCATATGAATTAAGACGAAATATTCTGTTCTTGTTACATATAACATCTGATTATATGATATGCGCTGAGACATATCGTATGTATCGGCTGTTCCGTTAAAAATTACACTTGCCATTTAATTTTTTATTTTTAAATTTCACAAGTTAGATTTTTTCTCTGTACTTGTATTGATGGATTTGTTTCATAATCATTGCTTTATTTGCAATGGCTAACAAAAATATTTAAATGAAGCAGGGTTAAAGAAAGATTATAGCGAAACAAAATTTAGTTTTTTTTACGCACTAAATTTTTAATACAACCGGTCTACACGCTCTGTCATCTTTACCTGAAACCGGTCGTTCTGAAATTTTCGTGCGTGGCAAAACTAAGAGTTGAATCATCATGAATAATCGCTTCCATAGAGTTACGATAGAAACCATCTGCTTTAAAGAACACTTATATGCTACGATAAATACTCACCACTCCTGTATCCAGCGCAGTAAATACTTTCGGACAGGTATCGGAATAATTCTGGATAATTCCACAAACATGCTCGCTGATAAAGTACAGGCATTTTAGTAATTATCACATCATCTTCTAGCAGGCCATATTTATCGTATCCCCAGCCAGAAACCTGGAAATTAATGATGTCATTACTGTTCGTACATTTAAAAAAATAATCGATTTTATTCATCTACAAACTAATTAATTTTTTTAATGAGTTGAGAGGCCAATTTTTGCCCTACAGAGTCAATTAGTTTTCGTCTAAAGCAAATGGAAAGCTGAAGCTCATCACACATGAATACAATTTTTCCTTTCCCTTCGACATACGGTCTGAAGTCTATGATGCCCCTCGCATTCACTGATAATCCACCTTAAAATGTAATGTTACTTGGCCCAGAGTATTTTGATTAATAACAGTTGGTTGATTGATATGATATATACTGACAGCAACAAAAAGTTCTTATAGCATCATTTTACAATAGACTTCATGCGGATGAGAAAGCAAATATTACATCATGTTTTACCAAAAAATTTGTTATCTCACAAAAACGTCTCAACACATATAAGCGTAGCCTGGGTAAAATTACTTGCGTAGCTAAATCTCTAAATCAATCAGTTTTGAAATCCTAATCTTAATTTCTCAGATTCCGGAAGAACCAATCTACCGACATTAAAAGAAATAAATATTCCCGTATTACGAAAATAGGTGTAACTTAGCATTACTTCAGTCAAAATAGAATCGACCCGAATAATTCAAGATAAATGTGCTACTTTTACGTTTCATCACGTATATTTGGCATATAATGCAGATTAGCATTAGTGGAATGAAGACATTAATATGGATCCTATATACTTTGGAAAACACAGATTATGCACCAATTGAGTCTCTATATTACAGCAAGTTACAAGCTTGAGTACATGATAAATTCTACTGTACCAGACGTTAAATGGTGTAACGGCACCATTTAAGGGCAGTATACAGAAATTGTACTGTCTGTCGGTTTATTATAAAATATACTACGTATTTTAATATAGCAGTGTAATCATCAGGTACGCCTGATACCTGATGATAACACTCAGGATATGGACCAACATGAACTTTCTTACTTACCACTCCCTCTTCTCCACGAATGTCGTTCGGCTCCCCACTTTTCCCATCCCATAAACACACCGGCTGAATATAATCAGTCAACTCGACAGGACTGGAGAGTCGCAAGATGGCAAGGTTACCATTGAGGTTCGTGCTGTTGTAATCGGGGTTGACATAGACCTCTTGCACCTGTAAGATTAGAATTTTCGATTTTAGTTCAAATTATTCGCTTCGAACTTAGCATTAGTTTTACATTCTCCTGCTGCTGATTTTTGTAAATGGAAGACATTTGGAAATTATTTGACTAAATTTAAATCTGCAAATAAAACCTATATGCTCGATCTCCCTAACGATGGGGAATGTAATTAAGTAATTTACAAAAACCCTCGATGCCAATCTCAAACCACGGTGGACACTATGGATCTAGCTTTAGTTCAGTTCTTTGGGATAAGTGACCGACGACGGCTGAAGCCATTTTCGCCAATTAGGATGTGGTGAGAAATTGGGTGAGGGTAGGATTATTCAGGGAGTTAGAGAAAAAAAGGTGGAGAGAAACTCGGCGTCGATATTAGCCTGCTCTTAACGAAAGATGCCAAGGGAACCACAGTTTAACGTCCCATCCGACGGACGGAGAACTGAACTTGAAGTGCTCTCCACATGGCACCAAAGTAGGTATCGATATACCTGTGAAAAATCTCTCATATTGCCGGGATTCTAACCCGAGCCCTCGAGATGGGAGGCTATTACTTTAACCACCACATCAAACTTATCTCCATTTCACTTTATGTTCACAGGTACGTGAATGATTAAAATTAGAGAATGTTGAGATATCATCAAGGGACAAACAGTCCCAAAGAACAGCAGTGACCAAACCGATTAAAAGACAAGGAAAAGGAGAGCAAAATAAAATTTAAAATAAACCGGTGAAAAATATGGCACGGCAATCAATAAAGATACGAGTTAGTCAAGAGTTATATTTTATACGACTCCATATTCTCCCTCCAATGAAAGAATAGCTCGATTAGAACAAAAATACTAAACATTTAAGGGAGTTCAAATTCCCATGATTGATTTTGCGAAGGAAAGATAAACCTTAAGAAATAATTGAGTTGGCAGGGAAAATCATCGGCGTTACTTCACCCTGATAGGTATTCGTAGGATGCTGAAGATAGAACAGATGGAAATAAATTAAAAAGGAAGAAAGTGTGAAGTAGAGCCAAGGAAGAAGGTCTATGTAAAGTACCTACGTACGCCATTGCAGAGAATATCTAGGTGGACTTTTCACAGCTTGAGAGAAAAGGAATTTGTCAAGATTATATTATAGGGAGGGATAGAGGAAGACTCTCCAAGGAAGACCAGTGTGGTACAAGGATCAACAAAAGAAGTATTTAGAAATGAGTATATAACTGTTATATATAAAGTTATATATAAAGTTTATATAACTGAGAAAGCTATGAATAGGAAAGATAAGGGGGTTGCAGTTTATAAGTCTTAATCTTCATCAGTCGACAATCCTGAGATAGGCTTGAAGAAGCTCTCCCATTAATTATCCTACGGCTAGCCTCTTCATATTTTCATAATTATTCTCTTTCATATTCTTCAGTACTTGCTCCATATATCCCATGCGAGGCCTCCTTTTGCCATTCTTCCATCCTCTTGTCCCTTGACGATTGTCTTCTTCAGGCTATCATATCTCAAGATATAGCCGATCTTTGTCTTAAAGTTTGCAGAAGACTTTCATCCCACTTTTCTCACGAATTCCTCCTTACTCACTCCGTCGAACCATTTGATCTTCCTCATCCTTTTATTCACCATGCTTCAAATGTTTCAAGCCTTAAATTTTTTTTCTCACTTCCACGCTTGTGTTTCGAGCTTTGTGGATTCTCCGTTCGGCATAATGCCCTCTTCGCCTGGGCTATTCCGCAGACTATTTTTTTCTCCCTCCATCCATCGCTGCTTACCCGGCTTCCCAGATACTCATTCAGTTTGTCTTGGCCCCTTCTTGGAGGCGACGTCTATCTTAAGAGCAAGGAAAAAGATGTGAGCGTCACTCTTATTCGAAGAGTAAAACAAGTATATGCATTGTTATCACTTAAAGTTAATGTCATCTCATCGGATATTTGCCCCACGCAATTCCAATTTCCTGGATCGCACCGTAAACTTTCGCTTTTTTACTCTCACGATCGGAGTCCTTTGGAAAGGTTGGAATTAAGTTCCTCCTGCACCAATCTCTGATTTGGGCAAATACGCTAAAGTCGTGAGAAACATCCAATGCGCATCTCCTGTTCATCGGGTTTCTGTTAGCTTTCAACTGATGGCGATCAGGGTGGAGTCACGTCGAAAAAGGCGATTCCTTTGCATGTTGTTAGAAATCTTGAAAGGAATGTCGTTTTCAGAAGTGAGGAACCATCATCTTCAACCGATTCATGGAGTCACATCTCTTATGGAAGTAGTAAGATTCTCTCTTGCAAGAAAGTTTTTCGAAGAGGAAGTTATAATGATTTTAGTTCCCGCTTCATATTTAGCCCAGAAAATTCTTCTCATTTACATTTTTGGCCACTATACGATGTACTAATAATATTTAAAATTTTCAGCTAGTCATTTTATTTTATAATTAAATTTTCTAATCTCCTAGAAGTGATTTTCATTTGTAAATTAAAAAATATTTCACTCAATGACTGGAGAATGGTCTAAACAGCTCTCTAATAAGATGAGTTTGCAGATACCTTAGGTTAGATGGCTCTTAGAAAGCATGCTGCAGATCGTTAAAAACTTCTTTCTGCAACATGGTCTAATCGTTTGGCAGTTATAAGATGTAAGATTTACGTCCACACGAACGTTTAACAACCATTTTGACAGATAAAAAGCAGTTGTCTTCCCCTATATTGGACTCATAATTACGGTCTATCTTTTAGAAAAGACTTTTCGGTATTAGCACCGCTCCATGCTTCCTCCATCCAATCTATAGGACTTTATCAATATTCTGGTCGCAGAATAATTCTAAGCTTTTAATTTATCATTTTATATGCATTCAACGCTCCCAAAGAAATTCAACTGAAAACTGGCCGTTATTCATATTCCATTACTTAACTTGGACACATTATTACGGTAGTGAGGACATTCAGTAGTTGGAGAAAAATGATTTGAAACAGAGTGATTAGAACAAGTTACTGGAGGCCTACTGTACTGAAAGCCGTCGGAGATGGAGAAGTGCCAGGGAGATAAGAAAGAGGAAGGAGAGAACTAGGAATCTAGTGTAGAACTAGGGTAGATGACGAGTGCTGAGCCAGAGATTTAGATAATGACGTTTAGGAGTGGGATTATGAAGCAGAAATGAATTATCAAGCCTATCCAAATCGATGGAATGCCAAAGTTAAAAATTGTATCCAAAAGGAGTGGGGCTTTTTTATCCAGTCCAAACGCTTCAGTCGTGAATGCTTCGCGGCTTCTGTTTTAGCATTTATTTCACTAAATCCTTAGAAATCGAAACTTCATCCGCCGATTCGTTGGTGAACGTCGCTGCATCCAGCCTTTCTCCTGCAACCCTTCCCTACTCTATTTTGTAAAAGTTCACGACTAATGATGCCAGGAAGATGGCGTGATGAGAAAAATCATGAACAGGCCAACAATCAGGTAGAAAGGGAGGGTTTTTCTCGAAGACCTTGCCGGATGCTATAAAGATTTTACCTCAATTGCTCGCCGATTATGCCTGAAGTCAATGGAAGGACAACTGCTCTCTTTTCTCACCCCATGCGCTGGAAAACACCTCCAATATCTTGAGCCCAGTGTTGCGCTACGTGGACTCAAACAACATTCGAACTGGCAGATGAATTCCACCACCAACAGGAGTCCCACAGTGCTGCTACCGAGTTCAATAAAATTGGCTCACCAATTGAATGATCGTATTGCTGCATTTTACCTATTCCCAAAAGTTCCGTCAAGTATGTTTCTCCAGCTATTATTCAGATTCAGTTCCTCTCATTTTCTTCTCTTGATCCCGTCGCAAATGATCATTATTTTCTTTTCATACTTTCTATCCTCAAGGATGAGGATGAAGTAAAAAGATTGTTGAAGCAATGAAGTATTAATCTTTTTTGGAGCCAAGGGCCAGCATATTATTTAGATTTTAAGCAATGTTTTTTCCGAGTAGGGATTTATGTCTGCTGTTATACCTTCTGCCATCTGTATTTATGTCTGCTATTACACCTTCTGGCATATGTGGGCAGAAATATGATCAGGACCCGAAGACTTATTCGAATAAATACTTTATGCTCTAATCATTAAGTTATTCCAAGTCTGAAGATTAGTGAAAACATTAATCTCCCATATGTATGTGCGTAAAGCTTGAAGTCATTAGTTATGAAAATAGTTATTGTGTATTTCTCTGCACACAGAGGGGAAATTTTTCTATCATTTTAACAAATGCTTAAATATTAATGTTTACTCTGCCTATATAATGTTTCCCACCGCATTTAAAGATCCCAAGCTCTATTTGTACTCAGAATGCATTTGCACTTTTACTTATACATATAACATTCTTCTTCTTATAATAGCGTGTCATTTACCACAAACAAGTTTTAATACTGGAATTAATTTGTATTTAAAAAAAGAAAATCCAGTGAAAAATTAATTTTGACAGAATAAAAGTATACACTGAATTTTTAATACTTACTTAGCCAACGAAATGATTTATAAGTTGAATTTATGATTACATACCTTCTAATAAATTATTAATAGGTGATTTAACGGTAGGGGAAGGTAATTAATCATTCCATATGAATGTACTTGATTATTACCACAATTGTTAGGGCATGGAACTAATACGGGAAAAAAATATGAGCATGAATGAGACACGCGAAAGGTGAACGATCGTTCACTGTAATCTAGTGAAGCAGAGATAAATATAGTATAATTATATGGTAAGGAGGTGAGGTTAAAGGAATACATATAAAAACTGCAGAAATAAGGAAAAAAATGGATTATTGAATGATTAAATATTACTATAGGGAAACGAGAAAAGAATGAATGGGAATAAATATTTATGATCGGGGAATCTAGGTGAAATACATGAAAAAAAAAGAATGGGAGAAAGATTGTGGGGCGAATTACGGTTCTTAGTTATGAGATATCCTGATATCCGTGGACTAGGTAATTTGATATTCAAGGGTCGTCCACACGTTGGCACTATAGTGTAGACAACCCATGATGAACACATTGGCCATTCGTTTCTCATACCTCTTTCAGTTGCAAACCCTGGCTCCACTGATGAAGGGTGTACATCCCCAAATAAACCACCAGGCTCTCTTTTTCTGCCGGACGTCCATCACTGAGGCAGCGTGCGGCTGTAGGGAGCAAAGTGTAAAGTAACCGATATCATTCACAGCCTACTTGGGAAAATATAAGAATTATTTTTTGCTCGAAATTGCTTGTTTTACAAACAATAGACTCTACTTCTCGGCTTCAACTGATGCGAGGTTGAGACTAAGGCTTGACTACGTAGTCAAAAATGATTTGTCCGATAATTGACGATTCATGAATCTGATTATTCTCTAATCTCTGATTATTTCGGTCAAGTATTCATTGAGGAAAAATAATCATTAGTTTCAGGATAAGAGATTGGTGAATTTTTGCTTGATTACCTGGATTTGCGATTCCTAAATTACTGATTGAATATATGGTTATTCGAACTTGCTATGAAATACATGTGAAACCTACAATTTGCAGGATACAAGCAGATTTATTTTGAGGCTGTGCATGCAAGGATATTAATTACTTCCTATTCAGGAAGTACGTAATTAGTATCCTTGAAAAAATCCTAAAATGTTGCTTAAGAGTAAGTAGTGAATCTGGTATTCCCCTCATAATATTTTTCGTTAAATGAGCTAAAACTCTTGGCTGGATGTACCCTGCTATAGCAGTTTTGATGAACATAAATCTCTTCTTGAACTCTTAGTCGGAATAATACTCGAGTGTAATTATTCAAGGAGGTTAGAACATAGTGAAGGGGGCATCACAGCTGATTTGAGAGGCCAGCGGCCATCTTGGCAGGCACGACCTTAAGAGCTTGCTACTCGTGATACTCGTACGGAAGAAGTTTTTGCACACAGTAAAACTAAACTGAAAACGGAGTAGTAAGATGAATAATGGAATACATTTTTTAAATTCGAGAAATAAACAGAGGGAGGTGCGCAAACACGCTGACAAGTAGGTATAAATTTTAGTTTCAATAGGTTAAATTCGAGCCAACTTTTAAGAATTAAATTAAATCCCAGGAGGGTTTTGTTTGAAACCGTCAGGATTATATCGAATAGGTAACCAAGCAGTCACGTGGTATAAACACAAGCGTTTTGCAAATTTGATCACACCACCGATCACAACCTCATTCACTGTTTACACTTGTGTTTTATCTCATATAGGGCACTATATTCGCGACAGATGAGGGAAACTAAAGTGAAAACAATTTATGATATTGTAACGAGCGATCCAGACGCAATAAATGTGAAAACCATTCGTGTTCGTACCACGTGACTCCTTGGTTACCTATTCGAGATAGTTCAGACGGTTTCTTACACAGCCCTAGGGGAATCAAGCGCATTAATACCACCCTAAAATAGTCTAAGAGATATTATTTGACGTTATTTAAATGAAAGTTTCGTTGTTAATTTTCATTGCCATTTTAATACACATGCAGTCCCCATAAGAGGCCATACAATTCGCAATAATTTGTACGGAGTAGTTAGGGCTTAATCCTTGCCCTCTTTTTGCTTCATTTTCACTCCAGGGCTAGTATGCCTATGTCTTGGAATGAACTATTTAGATTCAATATACGTTTGAATGTGCTTACCTCAATTGTTGTCTCACCTTCTTGCTTTTATCACATCTCTGTTGTATCGTTTTTAAAGAGTATATCGTTTCATCGCAAACATGCCATCATCCTCATTCACAACATAAATCATTAACTCTTGAGGAAAATCCGCCACACTCGAGTTCAAAAATGTAAACAAAACTCGATATATAGTTCACAAACTTTGATGAACCTATGCTTGATGAAACAGATATTGATCAATCAGAGATTTTTGAACGACTACGAATTGCAAACTGTAATTAATCAGAGATATAAATGATGATGGAATATAATCTAAGTTTATTCGTGACTATGAATAACCACAGATAATATATTTTTCATGTGAACCACTCGTCAGTCTTACACGCCAACTACAAACAATTTTCCTCATGAAAATCTTAGAATTAAATTGACTACCAATGTCCGTTGGTAGGAAAATGCAGACTGGCAGACTACATTGGTTTGAAAGGACGAGACATGAGAAAAATAGTGAATTAAATGAAGGGAGAAGCTGGTTATAATGTAATGGCTGGCAAGAAAGAAAGAAATGTAGAAGATATTATGCATAGTGAATGATAGAAAAAACTTTATATTTCCAGTAAAACTTGTCTTAAAACGGAGCAGTAACATAAATAATGGAATACATTTTTAAAATTCGTGAAATAAACAGAGGGATATCGCAAACACGCTGACAGTTACAGAATTTTTAGTTTCAATGGGTTAAATTCGCGCCAGCTTTTAAGAATTTAATTAACTCCGAGGAGGGCTGTGTTTTTGTGTTGTTTCATATGGAAATACAAATTTTATTCTATCATTCACTATGCATAAAAGAAAGTTCCATAAAATAACGCCTGAAACCATCAATTTTAGAAGATATTTGCCAAAATGAAAAGATATGACTTTTGGAAATCGCTTATCCTGAAATATTTTATTACAACTCATTTTTTTAACTCGCGGCGGAGATTCGATACATTTTTGAGTATTTCCTTCAGTTGAAACATATAAAATCGTCATCACTGGATTCCAACACGAGTAAACCAGAAGCTAGCTGATAAAATAATACAGATACGAGGAACGCTTTGACCATTTAAAAATGGATTAAACCGCTGACCGCCACACTCACAGTTCAAATGAACAATATTTGCCCAGGAAATTGAACCAACCTGTCAGCACTGACTGCTTCCCGATGAGAGTGCCTCCGCAGATGTAAAATCGGTCGTCACCCCTTAATTGGTAAATAGCGGCATGCCACGGCCACTGCCCCTTCATTGTCCGCTGCTCGTAAGAGGCCATCGGAGTCTGCTCCACCAGCATTCGTCCGCACGTCTCACCGACTTCTGGTTCCGGAATCCCTGCAATTGGTCGATTCAAGAGCTATGCTCAATATCGTGATCACTAATGTCAAGAATTTTTTTCACTCTTTCCGACGGGTAACTTTTAGGATTTTTGTTGAAAATTTCGTCATTTTTTAATTTGAAATGTCAAGAAACAGATCGTAGGCTCGAGTACAGATTAAATCTATTATAGAAATTTAAAATGGTTAGTTTTACTGAAGATGTTAGATATATATTAAAAACATCAGCGTGATATGCTAGATTCGACCAGATAAATATGATTAGAGAGATAGATTGTCGTACTGATAGATTCAAAATGTCATTTTTCCCCTGAAGTATAAGAGAACAGAATAGGCAGCATAGCAAAGGGATAGGTAGGGGAAATATTGTAGAGTTGTCTGTAGTGCATGATGCATGTATTAGCTACCAAACCCTTTATTAGGTACTCTGTGGATACCACGGGTAGATACTAATCATCTAGTTGAATGTGACCCATATATTTAGCATATTTCCATATATTAGCCTAGTTGCATGTCCATAGTGCATGTTTGTTGATCTTTACCCTCTGCCACACACCCTCGCGGTGCTTCGCAGGGTATCACGTAGATGTAGATGTATGTGTCAAGAATTTTGTCCATTCTTTCTACGGGAAAATATTAGGATTTTAGTTGAAAATTTCTTCAAAACATTGCTGGAAATATTATTTTTTTGCTTATTATCCCATTCTATTTTTCCGTCGATTTAGTTTTTGGTGCGCTTCTCGTAGGTTACTACGCTTCCCAGATAACAATATCTTTCACTTCCTCAAGTTTTGGTTTTTCAATTTTATATATGCATACATTCGTACACAATGTCACTAGTAAGTTCTATGCCTGATGATTATGTAGTTGCACATGATCACGGAGCATTAAGCCTTTCAAAAAGCGGAAAACATAATTTGCTCTCTCATCATTATAATGAAAACCGTCATCACATTTTACAGAATAGATTAGGATGAAAAGTGGCCAAATAATTCCATAATTATTGAATAAATTTGCCGTTTTTCATTCTAATCTGTTCTGTAAAATGTAATGACGGGTTTCTACGCTTGAAAATTTTCATCTGCTCGTGTCGTGAAGATTTAAAAAAAAATATTTACATCTCAAAATCAATAACGGAAGTATGGCACCGCATCTTAGCGAACACCATCGACCTCTGGATTGAGTAACAGTGGTAATACCTTTCTCCGGAACTGCAGTTGACCCCCCATTAGGGAGTACAGATTTGTCTCCAAACACAGCTTCCTCGGTTTGGGTCTCCTCTGTACTCGTCGAGATGACTGGTTCGTCCGGCTGCAGTTCGGGCATGTTGGTCGAGGCACCATCGTTTATCGTATCGATGAATATGCTAGGTCCAATCACTTCCGAAGTGTCCTCAACGGATGAAGCCGAAGTTGCCGTCACTGTCGGAATAACTGAGGAAGGGTAAAATAATTAAAGGTTCTGCGAAGGAAAAAAAACCATATCAGCAAATTAAATTTCGAAGTAGATTAACAGTACTTGATGAGATGTCGTGGAGAATATCTGATCATGAAGTTAGAAATAAGTCGTATTTGGGAAAGAAACGTCGCTATATGTAGTACATTCCACACACAAACACACCGTCGCTATATGTAGTACATTCCACACACAAACACACCGTCGCTATATGTAGTACATTCCACACACAAACACACCGTATTAAATTCGTCCACGGTATCGATGTGCAACTGGTTTTGGCCCTTCCATTCATATCCTTATTCCTCTCCTCCCGGTCTGAAGCGCCTTTTAGTGCGGAAGTGGACTTGACAACACCCAAGAAATGTGTAAATGTGAACGCCTCAAAAAGATTACGAACCCCCATCCCTTCCGTTCCTTTCCTTATACCTTTCCCCCCGGTCTGAAGCGCCTGTTAGTGCGGAAAAAGACTTCAAAACACCCATGATGATGTGTAAATGTAATTATCAAAGTTAACAATCACATTTACGAGTAGAATCCATGATCGAAGTTAATGAGGTGTATGTGTGGAATGTACATAGTGACTCGTAAGTTATAGCATATAGTATAATATGCATAATAAGCATAGTTAAGCCTAAACCGTGTTCTTAAATTCTTATTTTCCCACAGTTTTAACGAAACATAAAATTCATGGCGTAGTGGAAATGCATACAACAACGGAGAGGCTAGATATAATGCTGCATAAGAAGAGGAAGGATATTTATTAAACGACAACGCCTTTGAGCTTTATTCACCGATTCCAACTGTCTCTCCAAAGTCCTGACATTAGTAATAACTCTCCCTCATGCCTTCACCCAACCCTATTTCGCATTGCCCTCATCCCTCCCCAATTTTACCTCCGCCTCCTTGTACTAAACTTACACTTTTCTCCCTCCTCCCCACCCCCACGGAGGGTATATTACATATCTGACAATAATTGTACCAAAGCCATTCAATTACCAATGACGTAAGACATCGAAATGCGTCTTGAAATTTGTATCAATAAAACTGTAGACAAACACCTCACCGTGTTTCTTACTCAAACATCCAATGTAGGAATGGAGGGTGAAATTGATACACTGCAATTTCTGCAGATAGTTTTATTGTCCGCGACCATGGTTTCGCTGCTAGGCAACATCATCAGGTGAATAAGTAACTAAAGAGTAAAAGAGCTCTCTTTACTTACTTATTCACCTGATAATGTTGGCTCGCAACGAAACCATTGTTGCGGACAACAAAACTATGTGTGGAAATTCCAGTGTTTCTATTTCACCCTTAAATCTAACGATGACAGATTTTCACAGTGTTATGCCCGAGACTGTTAACTAAATATCCAATTATTGAATGCGGATACTTCGATCGGCTAACAGAATGGTATTCAGCCCATGTTAAGGAATAAACATTTAAACCTATGATTCGTCACTTTTCTTGCCCCGACTTGCTTTTATCTCCCCTGTGATACTGTCTGTTCCCTTTCAGGGTGGTTGCTTTGTTGAGAACTAAAGTGGTTCCATCGAGTTACTTGTACCCTTAAACATTGGATTAAAAATTTAGCAAAAATAATCAGACAGTTTTGTAACTTCAATTAAAAACTTGAATTAAAGTTAATTAAAAACTTGGATCTCGGTTTGGACTCCCATTTTGGAGTCAAAAGGTCAAATTTCGTAAAGTTTGTTCACTCTCAACAAGGCATACGACCTTTTTCTATCCTAGTGTAAATTTAAACAGCATGGCAATATCGGAAATATCTAAAATTAGAGGTCAAATATAGCACACGATCAATAGAAAAAACTGCACATATCTACGTACAGTGGAGTTTAAATTAATAGGAAGTCCAGGGCCTAAGTCTGAATATACACTGAATAAAGGTACATTCAGGGGAAAGTGAATGAGTCTTTTAAGGAAACACTCGGTTACATTGCATATTAATTTTTCTATTTTCTACTTCTTTACGCATTCCCGATGCATTGAACGCATCGAGAGGTCACTGCTGCCTCATTGAGGATCTGACTGACCTTTTCTTTCTCGACAAATCAGCCTTCCATTGAACCTCATAGACTTAATTCTCGGTGGATCTCCTTCCTCCGGGTCAAACTGGGCGAAGATATCGGCATTTATGGCTTCTCCGGATCTGATCAGAGCCGAGTAATTCCAAGTCGAGAAATGCGTGTCATATTTGCTGTCCACCTCTTCAAACAATGTCTGAAAAACATTAAATACTGAGAATTAGTCCATTAAATATGAGTTACATTGCTCAAGAATATAATTTTTCGTAGTTTCTGGCGAAAATAATTCATATGACTTCAAGTCTCTGTGTGAGAGTATTCTCCCTCGAATCTCCCTAATAAACCCAACCTCCCTAATTCTTAATTATGTATCAATTACTTGCCTCAACTTTCGTAAATTTTATAACATTAGCAGCTAAAAATATAAATAAGTGTAAATGTTATATACTTGTTCTCCATGGGATTATATAATCCCAGAGTACATAAACTTTGTATCTATCTACCTATCTAACCTCCCCCGTTGCCTTGGGCTATATGACCATCGACAAATTGCGTTTTCAAAAACTATCATTCTCTGCCAGGCGATGTATCTTTGCATCAAAATCGATTGAAGTTAAATTAATTAAATTGTGAGAATGCAATGTTGTTCCATTCTCTCGTGAATCTTCTTGAATGCGTAAAAACAAAAACGTTTTCACTCGAGGAAGTAAAATACTACATAAAAATCCATGCGCCTTCGGATCACGTATTCGTCTGACTTGACATGGAATAATTTCGTCAGATATATTAACCACATGTACATTACTACTATAAAACTACTATTTTAATTCATTTGTACAGACCGTACAGACTAAGGCTATCATTTAAGTCAAGAAATAAGGGAAAAAAGGTACGTGCTCACAAAGACAATCCAATCGCAAACAAAATGCAGGCCTTTTACCGCGTAGTGATTTATTTTAACAAAAGTCACGTTTCAACACACACCCTAATCTACGAGACGATTATCATGGTGTCATAATAAGCGTATATGATTATGTCACCAAAGCGTGCAGAAATGAGTGGTTTTTGCTAAAATAAACCGTTGGATAGTACCGATCCTGTTTTATTTAACAATGCCGTTCTACAATTTAACTCCTGATAACATTGAATTTATTTCTACCAAAATGTGGTATAGAAGCCTATTTTTTCCACAGGGAAATTCCCCATCGCAGAAATATGCAAATGGATTAAGAAGAACGAAGTAACCAGACATGGTAGTAATCTACCTTGTAATGCAACAATCATATGTATGCACATGCATAGCAAGCAATAAGGAAAATAAATAAAGTGGATATAATGTTATAAGGAAGGAATTCAGAAACATTTCAGCTGATAATGTATCACAGACAGACACACACAGAATTGGGTGCACATTCCGTGGACCCCAGGATGAACTCGTTTTATCTCCAGCCCTCGTTTATTGATTCCCCATCAGTTTTGTTTTTTTTTGTAATTATATGATTCGCCAAAGAAAAAATCTAGTTAAAAATATCCGACACAAGTGAATCCTAGGGCGGCAGTCACTGAGGCGAATAATTTCATTCTCACCCACGAATCAGTTTTAATTGAAAGTATCGTCATGAAATGGATATGGATAGTCTCAGCTGTCTACACAATTTGACCTAATCATAGCCTTGAATGCGTAATTGAAATAGAGAATTACCGCTGACACCAATTCGTGCTCTTGCCTACTCAAATAATTGACACTACGTCAACCAATACGCGAAAACAGCTTATTTGATTTTTTCACGTTTTTTCGTTTCATTCACGATTTTCGCATCTTTTCGGAAGTGTCGTAATGCTTTATGTTTGCAATGATAAGAATAAGAGGTAGCAACGGCCAGTGCAAGCGGAAGGAGTTGGGTTACTGAGGAAGAACGAAGACGTGCACAACAGAATTGTAAAGATAAGGGATCTCATCAGGAAATTAAGATTGACTTTCTTCGACCACAAACTCCGTATGGATGAAAATAGTCTGACAAAGTTTGCATAAGCTTGGAACCTCAAAGGCAAACCGAGATGTTAGAAAGAAGTTGCTGAAGAGTTGAGGCTGATCGGAATGAAACAACAAGACGCAGGTACTGAACGGAAACAACTTTGAGACAAAAATTCAAGGACTAGAGGGTATCTAAGGATGAGGTGAAGCCTTTTTAACGATCACAATGGCAAGAGGAAAGAAGAAATATCCAAATCAAAGGAATGAAGGGAATGTGGGAAATGATCCGCAAACATAGTTGGAAGCCAAGATAAACGTGGTCCAAAAGACGCATTGAAGAATATTTTAAAAAAACTAGCAGGGTGCTACTGCCGAACGTTTTCTTCTGTCACACAGCCATCAGGCTGTTAACATTCGTAGACCCTTTGAGGCAGGCGTCCGTCGTTTCACACACAAGGTGCTGAAGTTACTGACGATAAATCAATCACCTCTGGCTTTGCGTATATAGATTGCAGCCAAAGAATATCTGAATCACACCAAAAGAACCTTTAGGTATTTTAGTGTGAATCTTTTCTCTTATTCTCTATTTAAGAGAGGGGTAGAAATCATATCTCAACGAGGAATCTTAAAAATGTCGTTTAATAAGAAGGCGGTGTCCGAAAAACGATTTTATTTGCATGATATATATTTCCTAACTTCATCATGTGACATTATTATTATTATTCATCTTTTATTTAAAACCATATTTTTCGAATAGAAGATTTACCTGATTTTCGGGATAATCCTCTCTAAATTATTTCACTTACGGCGTGTCAAATGTACATACTTGGTTAAAAAATCCAATTCCTTTCCTTGAGTCAATTTAAGACTGCCCTAGTATCTAATGCATAGAAAATAAATTAGCATGAGCTTAGTAGTAATGTATCCAAAGAGGTCTTTCTTGGATTTGACCCCTAGATCTGCTGTCAGTAACACAACGCCCAACTTTCATGCCTTCTTGTTACAATTAAAATTTCAACATTTTACAAAATTACGACACCAGTCGGATTTGTTTTTCATTTAAACCTGCAACCGTAGTCGAATTTTCCCCTCCACCGTATGTGAATGAGGTACACTATGCATCAGAGCTGGAAAAATGGTTGAAATTGGTACTTACCCCTGCGATGCGAAGACGAGACGGTTTGTCCAACTCGACGTCCAACCGGATGCCCAGGAGGTCCTCCTTGGCAACCAAGGCGAAGATCCCGTTCCATGAGTCAGCCCGGATGGAATTGACATCGTAGGAGAACACTTTAGGACAAGGGGAAGTCCACTGTGTCGGGTCCACGACTCTATCGTCATGCCTTTCTGTGATGCTGCAAGATATATGGAATATGTGACTTCTTAAAACCCGCATGATATTCAAAGTAGTCTCTTATCACGTAGGTAGTACGTACATGTAAGCTTTAATGCACGTGAGTATTGCATGTTTGGTGAATACTCACTCCCTGCCACACACACTCGAGGTGGCTTTTAGGTTCTCGGTGTAAAGTTAGATATTAATAGTAGTCGAAGAGGTAGCTGATAAGGTTTATCGCTAGGCGATATTACAAGGTGGGTGAAAAATGTGATATTATGTGGAATAGGTCACCCAGAGACATGCAGTATCGATCAATGTCATGTAGCACATGTTTCATATTTCATGACTTCAAGCAGTATTATTTTATATTCAAAATAATTTGATTATCACTATAGTGAAGTTCGTTTGCCATGATATTAGCCATTTATTGAGGTATACGATATTCAGTGATAATGTGCATTTTCAATGCGCTTTTAAAGAAAAATACTGGGAATATATATTCAAAACTGTGTATAATTAAGTCTTTCCCACCTTTTCATACACTTGTAAATTATAATATGTAATATAGAACATTTTCACTGATGTATATATAATACTTTATGTAATTGATTATTGTCATGTTAAATGCCCAATGGTGTGCAAGTTTCTTTTGTACTGTTTTTCTAAGGTGGCATTGCCACAGAAAATATATAGAATGTATTATTATTATTAATGTTTGACACTCGATATTGCACAGTATCGCGCAATGTGTCAAATGATGACTGAATGAGCACAAAAGAGAACCCAAAGGTCAACAACTACGTGTATCTAACTGAATGATACACAAATTAAAGTCTGATTGCGATGACCTCGATCCTTGGATGCGGTTGCCTCCGATCCACCACGCATCTGCAAGTCAACGATTGAATGCGACCAAAAGGTTTAGATCGAATCAGTAATTGCAGCGTAGGTATTGAAAATGTAACCAAGACGGCAGTAAGAGTGAGGAGGAGTGCGCTTTTTCGGATTCTCATTGCTCATTAAATGAGCTTCATTGAACATGAATATGCAGCTATTAGTCTATGGAATCCGAATGAATGTCTTTATAAAAAGAAAAGAGTGGAGCAGCTGCGACTCGGGATAATAATTGTGGTGGTTTACCCTTCTACATCGCAGTACAACAGCCGTTAAAGTAAATGTTATGACGCCTATGGGAAAATGGGTGTCACCCTACCGACCACTGTGGTCTCCACCTTCACTCATTAGAAGAAGTGCTGCTGCCCTCTCCTCCGGGTGCTAGGAAGCATAATTGTTGGCGGCCTCCCGTCGCTAAGCCACGGCATCTTCACAGGTTTTGTATCCCAAGGAAGTAAAACTTTGTATTTCCACACATACTTATTACAACAGCACGACTGGTTTCACCCACTAGGGCATCATCAGGTACATGAAACATGTACATCAGGTACATGTGCCTGATGATGCCCTAGTTGGTGAAACCGGTCGTGCTGTTGTAATAAGTTTGTGTGTAAATAAAAGTTTTACTTCCTTGTGATGTTGAATTTCCATAAGGTTACGTCTGAAACTGTCAATTTTATTAGGCTCTGTATCATTTCGAGTCCTACTTTACCGTGGGATAGACCTCCTCGGAATGCCATCGTTTTTTGTCCGCGACTGCATATTCGATGAGTAACTGGCTTATTTCGCAGCAAACATCTATACCTACAGGTCGACCTACCATCGTCAACCCTGGGGACGCACTCAGTGGCTTTAATCTCAGCCCCGAGAAGATCGCATTCTGAGACCGTAATGGGGTCGTTTACCATATGTTTTTATTGCCGAATATGATAGAGTTTGTAAAATAAAAAGACCCGTATTTTTCAGTTCTTTGATCCGTCAATTATTTCACGAGTTATAGGCGTCGAAAAAATGATGTTTTTAACCACTTCGGAAAAGTGGGTGTGGTGCAACCCCTGACGTATCTCGGCTTCGTCCAATCACAACTGAGCCCGCGAAGCTACTTCGCCTTATCGCATTGGGGGGGACACAGCTGACTCTGCCAATCGGAGCAGTTACGACAGCATCTGTACGAGCAGACCTTCCGAGAATCCCCCTCCACTCCCTCCCCTTCCCCTAAGAGCAGTCAAGGACGGAAGTGGATGACGTAAATGATCTCAAAACAGCTTGTTCGGTGGGCGTCACCTTTTGCTTATTTTAATTTTTGAATTATTGGTGAATGTTTGTGGTTAGAAGATTAATTTTTTCACTCAATTTCTTTTTTCTTTTCCATCTAACAATTTCGTGCACAAAATTGCGATTTCGGTTCCGAGTAAACGCCCCCATTAGCTACATGGTAGACTAAACCAGCAAATTCGCAACATGCTTCAAAGATGTGAAATATGTTACTGGCAACAACTAACCTTTCGGGCTCGCTGGAGATCAGTTCGGTCGTTGGAGCAACAGTGGTGGGTGGCGACTCTGTTGTGGTAATCGTCTGCTCCTCCTGGTCTTCCGAAAGAGTGCTGCTTTCCGGAATCGACGTGAAGAGTGACTCCTCTTCGCTGTGTTCGGTGCTGGACACTTGGAACCCCGTGGATTCGGACGTGGCGAACCCTTCATGGTCCTTCGACCTGCCCACGAACACTTGGGGCGGGACCACGCCGGCCGGGGTTTCCGTCGTCTGACTCTCAATCGATTTCCCCTTCCCGGAACTTCCGACGATTTTCTCGCCCGCCGTGGACGTCCCGACGCCGAAAATGCTTTGGTCCAGCGTCGGCATATTCGGCGGTCGCGCTATCAGCAGTATCAACAGTGAGGCGTTCGATTTGATCTGTAGAGAAAGAGAGAATGCCAGAACAATTATAAGCAACATGTTGATCAATCAAGTTTCTATTAAAATTTTTAGGCTTACGGATTGTCCCTGATTCCTTATCAATTCTATTCGTCCTTTTCCGTACTTTCTCCAATCACTTTCGATCCTAAAGTATATTACCTAGGTTTACGAATTGCCTCGTTCGACTATTCCCAAACTATGTACACCGTCTCTTAACTTCCTTCCCAAAAGATTCACTTCTCTTGCATTAAACGCCTATATTTATTGCCCACAAATATTCTGACCGCCTTCAGAGCACTAACTTCTTTCCTTGCCTTTCCGCACTCAGATAATACTTCCTCTCTTTCTTCATATTTAACATTCCGTTGCCTTTCAAAACTTTTAAAACATCATATAAACTCTTCTGATCCCCTATCTTATTGCATAATTTGAAGTACATTCCTAGTATTAGTAACAGTAGTACACCTATTATCTTTATCTACATCTACATAATACCCTGCAAGCCACCATAAAGGTGGATGGCAGAGGTGTATTCTCACCAAATATGCCCTACAGATCATGCATAAAAAAGGATTATCAATAACATACTAGTCTAACTTCACTATTTAAAAAATATACAAATAGCAAAGCAAGCATGCAAGAACGTGCTGTTAGTTGGGTTAGCTTAAAGTTCTTATATCAACATACAACTACCTATGCTATCCATTGATACACTCGTATTGGATATATTTACCGCTTCATTTATTTCACTGATCAGGTGAGTAGTATTAGAGAACGGGTTTTCGGTTACTCCAAGTGGCATATCGATTCCTACTTTTGTACTTTGTGGAGAGTACTTTAAGTACTTCACTCTCTGTAATCCTTCCGTAGGATTCCAAGTAACTTGCGGTGGGCCCCATGGCTCCTTTCGTTAAGAACAAGCAAGCTAAAGCCGACGCAGGGTTTTTCTCCACCCTTCCTTCATCCCCTAGAATTACTGCCTATTAAAAGAATACCCACCTAACTTTAATGACACAAACAACCTTAGTTGACAGTCACCCATGTTAAAAGCAACTGAAAGAAGTATTCGCCGACTGAAGAAGGTTAATCAAGAGGTGCAGTTTACTACAACATCACTGAATACGAGAATTGCAGACTGCCTACCACGAAGGGAAAGGAGGCATGGTTATAAAGGAATCCGCTCCTATCCTTCGTCCCATTTTCAACCTTTGAGATGATATTGTTTGCTCGGTATTTTTTACAGAACGCATTATAAAGTTTTATTCCTTCAGAGCATCGATATCTCCTTCATTTGTTCCACTTAAACCGGCAAGAAAAAGACATTACTTGTCAAAGCTATGGATCCACGAATTGTCAGAACATCCGGTTTTCTCACAGGTTCATTAGCATGTGGATAAAGCAAGGTATCTTGCGAGTACTGAATTGCCTTGATGGAGAAATACATGGTTGATCTCAAGAGAATATTTAAACTGTAGTTAATGAAGGGAGGGGTAAAACAGCTGCGGTCTGTAAGAGCATGCTTTAGTCATGAATTTGAATAATGTTGATTAACACTGCTGAACGCTGGTTGTGGCCAGTTTTACCACTGAAAGATCATTAAAATCTCCATGGCTACGTTAGTCATGATGGAAAGTTTCAGGTTGATTGAGTAGCGGAGAACTTGGACGGTTGAAGTCGACTTTTTTTTAACTGCTGTTCTAACCTAGCCCGACAAAATTTATTTCTTGTAAGCTAATAAAAGCTTCCTCTTTCAATCTATGCTATAGTTTAACATTTTTTGCAACAATCAACCCATGCTCTAAAAAAAAGCGTAATGTGTTTAATTTTGAAGTTCCATATCTGTTCATTCGTTCACTGGAGTTAGTAGCGCAACAATTACTATTAGTCGGGGTTAGATGGTGTCCTGGATAAGCAATATGTAGCTGATAATATGATGCATGATCTACATCTACATAATACGCTGCAAGCCGCCATAAAGGTGTGTGGCAGGGGGTGAATTCTCACCAAACATGCACCACATATCATGTATAAAAAAGGATTAGTATTTATACACTGTTCCAAACTTCATTATTTAAAAAAAGATAAAAATGTCAAAGCAAACATGCTGTTAGTTTGGTTAGCTTTAAGTGCTCATACAGCTCATGCAGCTACCAATGCTATCCATTGCTGCACTCGTATTGGATATATTTACCGTTATTCATATCCCTAATTGTACGAGGACAAAAAGAACATTTTGAATCTGTCAGTTCGGCAATCAATTTCTCTAATTTTGTGATTATTGTCCAGTCTACCATAGCAAGTTGGGGTTCGCAAAATATTTTTAACATCATCACTGAGAGGATTATAATCATCATCATCGGTCAACAATCCTAGGATTGGTTTGACGCTGCCGTCCGCTCGATTCTTCTATCGGCCAACCTCTTCATATTGACGTAATTATGCAAGATAATATGATCAGAAAATGCTCTGGATATGGCAACTTTCCTTTTAAAAGTGCGAATCTCATGTTGGTTGAGGATGATTAGAACGATCTCCTTGAGACGTAACGCCAATGAATCACCCCATCCATCAGGTCGCGATTTCTCCAACATTGCGGGAACCATCTCCCGTTCGAGATTCGAATGGACCTTCACATACTTCAATTCATAAGACCGCCGATGGCCAGTCAGGAAACTTAACGGGTCAGAATTTCGCCACGGACGTGGATGATGCATTGCCGAGTAATGAATGGACTTTCTTGAGTCGAACAAATGGGGCGAAGTGAACTCATCCATCAGAGTACAAAATCACTCGACGGCGACGGGTTCTGTCCAGCACAAGCCTCAAGCAAGCTGAGCCAAATGCCAGCGTATTAGCGAATTATCACGGATAATTTTACCTTCAGACATGACCCGAGTCAACGGAGAGCCTTTAAAAGGCCAAATAACCACAATCATCGGAGAGAGAAAGAGAAAAAGTGCCTTGCTAAATCGAACAGTCTGCCGGCAAGGTCGATGTTTAACCATCGTCTTCCTGTTTTAACCGCCTCGTGAATAAGTGATAATTATCGGCGGACCCTGAGTGTTTGAAATTCCGCCTCCAACCGATGTTCCGCGTTCGAAAATTCTCGACCGAGATCTCAGCGGCCTCCTCTGGAGAGCCACAATGGGGACGCCTAATGGGATGAGAACGGAGGAACGACTCTGAGGAAATACTCGGTCGGGAAAAAGGCCCACGACGGGCCCAGTTGGGAAACAAAAGGATCGATGTTCATTTGGGGTCAGGGGCGGATCCCAGGAGGTGGGAGGGATTCGGTCAATTCGTTCTAAGGAGAAGGACTTTACGCTCATTGAAGATCGATATATTTACGATACAACTAATGTCGTTGTGACCAGAAAGGTTCTACCTTGCAACAAATATGAGTCACCCCCATGACGAAAGGCTGAAACATAGAATTTATGAGGAAAATCTCTCGTCCGGAGGCCACGTGGAGGAAGATTGAACTCATTGAAGACAAGCAACCAGAGAAACTGTGTTGCTGTAAGTTTTATAGAGCTGATGTGCTTAAAAAAAAGAGGTTTCACTGGAAAAGTCATCTCAACTTTGTAAAGATTTATTTTGATGCGTGCAGATTTTAAGAGTTTCACGGAAAGCGGAAAGCTTTATCTACAGCTACCTATTGGAGAACTGTTTGGTGCTAGCAATGCGTGGGGGAGTTAGTATTCTCGATAAAACCTTCATGAAACTGACATATCAGCTACAAGGAATGAGTTATCGATGGCGGTGTGGTTAAGTCCTCGTCCCGCCTGAGTGGGTTTTTAACCACTCAGGACATGGCTGTGTGTACTCGTCTGTTAGTACATTGTTAATGCCCCGATGTAAAGGCCACATGTGCTGTTTTCGGTGGTAGTGGAAAATAAATAAAAATATTTTTGCCTGTATTTATATCGAAACAATCTGAATCACTTCATGAAACGCCGTAGTTTGATCAGTAGATGCTTTTATTTGTGTGAAAAGAAAATTAAAATAATTCAGTACTTTAATGCTCTAAAACTATTGCAAGCATACGCTTTGGTAAAATTATCAAACCCGTTAATGATTTCGCCACTTTGCATATCAATCTTTTTATGAAGAATATCTTGAACTATTCATGATCCTCTTTCATAACCTCCTAACGCACATAAAAACACTCATGTTGGAAAGAGTCCAGATGACGACTTGCTTTCTGTGCTTCCCACTCATTCAAATATTTTAACTTTATACTACGCACGTGCGAAGAATTATGGCCTACTGTGATAGTCAAGTCGGCAGCAAGACTGGCTGGCAACCGGCTTAAGTTCGCGATCACAAATCGCGCTCGGGCATGAAAATCATGTTCTTCTTCACATTTCATTGAGGATAGATGATTAAATGAACCCCAGAAGTAGGAACACCGTGAAACTCAACCCTGTTGCTATTGGTGCAGTTATTACGAACAAGCTGCGTAGGTGGAGAATTTAAGGAGATTTCACAGCGAAAGAGTGGATGAAAACGAATTAGAAATTTCACCATTTTTCTGCTAACGTTTGAAAAATTCTACCTTCACGGAGACCACGCAGAGAAATTCGGAAGAAAAAAATGTATATCAAAATAATCAATTATATTCACGAATATATATTTTTTGTGACTTCCTTTCCAAACTCAAATGGCCGATTGATGCTACACGTCTCATTAACTAACGATTCTAGCATGCAACAATTGTAGTTTTCTGTCACTAACTGAGATGGAATGATGACTCCATTATACATTGACTAGTAAAAAATGGTCATCATTCATTATTTTTTTCCCATAAATTGATATTTTCTTCCTCATGCATTAATTTGTATTTTATTAACTTACTCCCATTCTCGACTTCGTCCACTGTGTAACGTGCAAGAGACCTCGAAGATGCTTGGAAAGCGGTGAATCAACACTATAGCAACAAATATAATTCTACTTAATAAAATAATCCTGTTCGTTATGCATGAACCAGGTAGGTTAATGACAGAATGATGAAGAAACTGTTTTATTGATTGGTCAGCCACTTATTTGAATGGATTAAGTTTTAAGTTCTACAAGGCATTCAAGTGTGCAGTGCATGACTTAGTGTGGTCAAATACTTCCTTCAGAAATAATTTTACTGCCTATAATAGTAAGAATTACTCGTGAAAACTTAAAATCTTTCGGCACAAGAGTCAACATTTTTAATATTATTTTTCTGACGAATTCGAGCGAAGTAAGCGAGCGTTATATGTATTAAACTCTTTTCTCGTTATTAAGACTGAATAACTTTTGTTGTCTCCTTCCTTCCAAAAGGAGTGCGAAAATGTTTTAAAAAAATTGATGTTAGTACCAGGAGCACATGTTTCTTAACATGAACTAAACAATCACATGAGCTAAACGTCATTGCTTACATTTTAAGATGGGACCTACAAAAAATTAGGTCGGTACGCAATGGTCACTCGGTGCCGCGGTTAAATGCACATAACATTCGACAACCGAGGGCATTTCGCAATCTTCGGGTTCATTTCGGTTCGCCCGTTGCGCCACGGAGGCCCTTCTACGCCCATATGCCGGGCTCCCGCCCACGGAGGCTGTTTGCTTAGGTTCACGCCCACGGCCTTGGGTTTACCCACCGAGCTCCGAAAGGGGTGACTAAGCGACAGTTGACTAAGATCTCGAGTTTGCTGCTGGAACTGAGTTCGGAGAAGCCGATATTTGGATGAGGGGTGTGGGCCCGTGAGTGCGGGAAGAACGAGGAAAAGATTGAAATAGAATGAGAGAGGTCATCTTCTACATCACACCACGCCCCTACTAGAACGTACTTGATAGTGTATGTAATTCTGATGAAGTAGATTTGATAGCGGAATTAGATAGTGTGCTGCGGAAATCAGCTAGCTAAATAAATAAATTAGAGCTTTGTGTGTATCCAAATTGTAATTTAAATTACGTTATCGTGCAAAACCGATTGATAAAATTAAATTCCTATACAACTTAGCACTTTATTTACTCTTGTCTCTCCAATATAAATATTCACTGCATAGGTCTTATGTTAGCCTTCATACCATTGGCCTCTACTCTAATGATGTCTTAGTTATTTTTATTTGATCACTATGACAATGCATAATTAAGCAATAGAAAAACAAAAAGGAAATACACTTACGAACAGATATAAATAGGATATACATACAAGTGGAAGGAATTACATAAAGTGATTGCAGGTTATCAATTAGACATGCATTAACGTATGAAATCACAATCCGATTGTAGGCTGAAATACAGTCTTGGTTTCCTAAAGATATTTAAGGCAATTCATTTGAAGATGTAAAGCTACTTTAAATTAAAAACTTGCATGATCCATGGTAGGTTTAACCACAAAGGCAAAATAGGAAAAAAATAATCAGACGGGAAATTTGATTTGGCATTTTTTTCTGCGTACTATTTCTGCGTACAATAATAAATGTGATTAGAGTAGTGGAGAGTTTTTCACGATAGTTTTAATAGCTTTTACATTAACTTACCATGTTCATGTGGGAATCTAACGCCCCGTTTATAGCCATCGGCTGATAATAACCAGCAGTTGGGTTAATTTTAAGCTACCTTGGCGATTAATAACATTTTGGTGGTATAAAGTGCGTCAAAAAAATGTGGTACATTATTTATGGATATATGTCGATGCATGGAAGAAATTACGAATTTTTCTGTGGGATTAAAACGCAGGATAAAGTGAAGAATGCTTTTGCAACAAGAAAGAAGCTCATGGCAATGCTCAGATAGAATAGTATAAAGTAAATTTATCGATAGCCGTGAGCATTCAGTTTACCGGATTTGCGCGCTTGGCGTCACGTTGCGAAGATGTTTGTTATTTCTATTGCGTACCACGGCGAGGGAATCTTACGAGGAAAATCAGAATTGCGCACGCTCCTGACACGGCCTTTTCTGTCCTTGTGACTTCACTTCCTCGTACCATCCGCTCGTAATATATTAGTAATAATTAAAATTCCATTCCATGCTGACATCAGCGGTGCTCGGAAAAAATACTTCACGTACAATTGAGACGGCTTTCACAATCTACGAACCGCGCCAACAAGATTGGTTTCCACAAAATCTCAGCTATCTCGATATTTTTATAACAGGAAAATAAATTAATGTCGTGAATAACCAAAAACACGACCCGAATTTGTACAGAACAGTTGCATATCTTTTAAAAATAGTTTGTCATAGGAAACACTGTCAACTCTTGTAGTGTTTGAATATAAGATAAACATATTTTAAGTGAATCTATAAAAGGAACATGCCTATCTTTACCACGCCAATAATTTAAGACTGTAATTAGAAAAAATCTAATTTAAAACTAAATAATCGTATTAAAATCTCCTCCTTAGCCAGATTCTACTTCAATAAATTCTAAAATAGTCAACGGTAGTGAAAGCTAGGCCACCGAGATATTCCTGGCGATTGTACTCATATCATATCCTCATGTGTCCAAAATGCTAGTCAACCAATTCTAATAATAAAATGGAAAGTGACGTTATTCACATTGGTTCCAATCGCAAAAATTGCAAGCATGCTTAAAAAAAATACGATTTATATTCAATTGAAAATATTTTTACTCTCCGTTTGAAGCACATTAAACAAATATATGTTTAATATGTAATATGTTTTTACTCTAATGCGTTGTATCATTGTTTTAAAATTATATTATAATTTCTGTTTCATGATCCTTTATCCTTTCATTTAATGGAGTTCTCCATTGAGCATAATTTTCAGTGAACTCTAAATGATTTGAAATAAACGACGATTTGAAACATTTATATTCGAATGTATCTATTGCTGCCATTCACCAGAAACATTCAAAGTCAAAATAGCATTAGTATAAAGACGTCTTTAATTCAATGAACATATATTATTCCTGAAATACCTGTTCTGATACGATGAAAATTTTCCGTTTTAACCATTTCTAAATAAACTCAAAAACAGTTCAAAAATACATTTTATACAAAGTTTTGAATGATTGACTAAATATAATTACATTCAAACATGTTCAACAATTTATTATGACTCTTGATGAAGTGAACAACCAAAGGCATCCACCAATTCCAACACAATACCTTGAATTCTCCGTTGATTATATAGAGCTCTGGAGTCTCAGAGAGCCTTCCAATCAGTTTTTCTGGATGGCCCTTCAATTCAATTTCATACTCGTTGGCGGCCGCTTCTCTCAGGTCATTTGCCACCTGAATCAGCCCTTGCTGGCTTGACTTGGCAGCTGAAATACCTAATGGCAAAGCAGCCCGTGTTCCTATTGTTTCTGAAAATTTGAAAAACGGAAAATTGACTTAGAGTGAAATAAATAAGAGGGAAAGTGCATTAACATATAAATCGCTTCAAATACGACTGAAAAATTGGGTTTTAACATGTGACAGAAGAGTAATCTACAATAGAATTACATTTCAATCCAATGAATAATTCAATATCATCATCATCATAAAGGTGTGTGAAAGTGAGTGAATCTTCACCAAATATACACCACCTATTATGCTCGAAGAGAATAATTAGCTATATTTTAGTTTGATTGCCACAATTTAAAAAACATTTAATAATTAAGTAAGCATTCATAAAAGTGCTGTTAGATTGGATAGGTAAAGGTTTTTATAGCGACATGAGACCACCTCAGCTTCCTATCGATAAAATCATCGTGTATATATTATCGAGTTATTCACACCGATATCACACCATATCAGTGGCGCACCCAGATAGATTTTAAGGGGGGGGGGGCGCCACCCGCCCGAACTTTTGCAAAGTGGAACTAAAATGTTATTTTAATCAGTATAATGTTAGTAGGCCATATTAGTTATTACATGCATGACCCAACAAGCGACTATATGGTACCCATGTTGGATTTACAGACAAAAATAGTGGCCTATACTAAATTAGTTGTGAAGCAGAACAGATAAAAGAGTCTTTCTTTTTTCCAATTGGTGCTACCATGTGACTGAGACTTGTCAATTAACGATTAATTTGGGTAGAGACCTAAGGAGGTGGGTAGTGACCCTTTTCTCTCCCCTCCAACCCCCCTGTGGGTGCGCCACTGCACCATATTTGAACGAGGAAAATAAGACTTAAATAAGTCTGTATTCCAATTCCCTAATTTTATAGTAATGTCTACCATAGTAGGTAAGTGGGAGTTTGCAAAATTTTTTTTGAATTCATATGTAAAAATACCGTGTAGGAGTTTACTTAAACATTAAGTCTGTAAAACAAACTACGGTCTGGTAATGGTTATCAATAAAGTTCTTGAAATAGAATTGTTACGCCAAAGTGGTTGTCGAACCGTCCCGTCGAAAATCAAGCCGATCTTCGCAGCACACGCTTCAGTTCGTCATTTAAGCTCAATTCGTAAGGATCTCAAAAAGGACCGGGTGATTATGATTTCATCATAATAATGGGTCAAAAATCCTAGGATTGGTTTGACGCAGCCCTCCACTCGATTCTTATATCGGCCAACCTATTCATATTGACGTAACTCCTCTTTTAGATCCTTCACAACCTGTTCCATATATCTCATACGAGGCCTGCCTATTCCAATCTTCCCGTTCACTTTTCCCTCGACGATTGTCTTCATCAGGCCAACGATTGTCTTAAGATATGGCCAATTAAGTTGTCCCGTCTTCCTTTTAGAGTTTAGCTGTAGAGTTTATGATTTAATCGAGAATTTTAGTTGAAAAGGGTTCAATGGTAGTGGGTTAGCTGGATAAAGTTAAGTGAAAAGCTCTTCGGCCGTAATATCAGCCGAAGAATGAGCAACAAATTGTGTAGAACTATAGTAATCCCTGCAACGCTACACGGAGTTGGAACGGATTTAGAATCGCTGTATCCGACTGTTTATCTATCTTAAAATATCGCTCCTGTTCATCCTGCTGATATAGTGCGGGGTTAGGAACATGTCTGCGGTGTAAAATTTGAATTCGTGTGCTTTGAATTTCTCGACTAGCTTTAATCCTGCAACAACAACGAACAACCTATAGATTCTAGGTTTTCCCTTCCAGCTCTTATAATAACCGAGTGACGCTTTCTAAATGCTCATAGACATTTGTTACAAAATGCGTTCATTTCATTCGTATCTTATTCCATTCCCGAATTAAACCTTTATTAATTGTATCCCAAATACAACAAGGTGAAGACTTACAAGCGCGATGTAACATATTTATTTTCACCATTCAATTTGAATACTTTCCCACAGTTCGCTTGATTAATCCCAATCTCTTCAGCATTGTGCCGCAAATATTAAAAATATGATCCCATGTGATAGTTTTGAAGCAGGAGGGATGCCCGGACTTCCCTTGCCATACGGAGGAAATGGATTTTAAGGGGGGAAAGGCCGACTCCAATTAGTATGTAATCAACCAAAGCCTGCTAAAGAAGAATTTGGCTCAGAAATTAAGAATCCAAGGGTTAAACTCAAAAACCGCACCATCTAACCCAGGATATAATGAATCTTAGAGAACACTATCCATTCCTTATGCATGTTACGAATTCACGCTACTTGAGCTTCCTAGCCACCGTGGTAAGAAAAGTAGCAGCTATACCCATGGTTGGATTTAATAGGCAGACAACTAATAAGAAAGAATTATATAGACTTTAGACTTTTTTTAAATGTCTGCATCCGATTTAATATTTGTGCTTCTTAGCCGCCGCGCCGTGGTAAGAGGAGTGGAAGTTATACACATGGTTGAATTCAGTGGGCAGAAAACTAATTATAATGAGTAATGTAGATTTTAGAATTTTTTTTAAATGCCTGCATAAGATTTAAAATGTATTGTCGTTGTGGATATTTCTCAAATGTTTGACACGTGATTATTAATATTTACATGGAGTTGGTGCTATGTCTGTCCCAAAATGAGATAATTTGAAATTAGAAGTCGTATTTTTTGTGAAACCCCCTTAATTCCACTGCAAATTTAATTGACTTCACAATAAAGCAATTAATGTCACTATATATGTACGGACTACCTGCCGTGGAATCACTACTTTACACACTCTTTTGCAGTTGTTAAACCTACTTAATTACGAGAGGTAACCGATGGGTGAGATCATTTGCGCCATGTGGTGGGTTTTTGGGTAGAGGTAGAAGTTTTCAGGCAATGGAGAGTATCCGGCGCAGTGGCGGCATTAGCTTACTCTTAAGAAGTACCTCCAGAAACACTCAAGTTGGGACCACTATATGCCACTGAAAAATCTCCCACCGACGCGACGGGACTTGAACACGGGCTTTCGAAATGGGAGACCAGTACTACAGCCACCTCACCAACCCTTTCCCCTGAGGGTGGCGGTCAGGGTTCCATATACATTTTCCTGGCACATCAATCGTAGTTAAAGTTAACCCAACCATTAAGAAGCAACAATAAGTAAAGTTGGAAGTCGAGGGTGTGTATTTACCTCCTGCTACACACCCTCGCGGTGGCTTGCAGGGTATCGTGTAGATGTAGATGTACCTTGATTTTTGAAGTGAAAAGGAATAAAATAAATCAAAGAAGGCTTCAGGGTTGAAGATACTCTGAGAAAAAAAGAAGCTCGTAGCTGCGATGACAGACACGGAAGGGAATCTAAGAATGACATCCTTGAAACTTAGAGATGACCTTTTCGGGACATTACTAAAAGATCAATGAGAACCAATCAAAGATTTATGGTGTGAGGATAGCCGCATCAAACCACCTTTAAAATGTGTAGCTGGTGGTGAGGAAAAATTGAATTTTTTTTCTTGGACAATGACCTTTTGAATGCTAGCCACGGCCAGAGGATAATTCTTATAGTATTGAGTCACCCAGATTCCCGCATTTTCTGGCCTTTTTTCTCCAGCTTATGACCATTTTGTCGTAAATCTACAGCCGCTAACTACCACATTATTACTGCTTTATAAAATTAAATGAAGCTCAAATCCTCACAAAAAAATTCTTGCCACTAAATTACGGAAGTGGCTGATGTCCATTAAAGGTCCCTCTAGTCTAACCTTCAAAATTTGGGTGGGGTGCTGGTCGAATGATGTCACGCTTCCTGTGACCCTCTCTGCTTCCCACACCACACACACTTTTCCAAGTTTTATGATACGACGTGTGACGTGTTGGACACGGCTTCATCACCTTGGACGTGTTGGACACCTTCATCGCCTTCACACCAACACAATGGTTTGTTATTTCTGAAACTGCTCCCATGTATCAGGGTAGAGTTTGGTTTTTATTTGCTCAAACTGCCTTTGTTACATCGAACTACCAGTAATTTAGACCTGGTATTATTGAAAACCAATCCTTACACTGATAAGAGAATCTTTACACTCATGAGTTATTTAAAATCGATGGTTTCAGGCGTGACTTCATGGAACTTTGAATTCATACCGAACAGAAAATTTCCTGAACACCAGAAAAAATTGGCTTCCCAACTTCCCTTCTTCCCAACCTAATCCTCTTTCCCCTTTATTTCTTACAACAAACAATCCATACAATCCACCATGGATTGTATGTATAAGGGTATGTTTCTCTACTGCATGTATCTGTACTGTATGATTGTATGTTTCTGTACTGTACTCACTTGATGATGACGTTTCGCTTCGAAACCCGGATCGTATTTAAAAAAACCTTTGTGTGGAATAACCAAAGTATTTTTCTGTTCAACGTGAATTATTTAGTTAAGAGTCCCTCAGACTCCGGATGTTAGTCATATCACTCAACATGAAAGGAAACATTCACCCTATGCCACGAAACCTGATTGATAAGGTGGGAGGAGTTGGTTCTTATAAGGTTTACGGGTTATAAGTGGAAAATTAAATTTCCCAGGCAACAATTAAGTAGAACTAAATAAGAAAAGGTGTATGCGAAGTAGGATAGATAATTATTTGGTGTTTAGTGAACATAAGCATGCTGTACCTTCAATCCTTCCAAAAGTATTCTCTGCATTTGGCAGCTCCGGGATGACTGGTGGAGGTGGCTGGGTAGGTGTGAGATCAGGAAGAGCCGCAGATGGTGGTATTTCCTCTGGTATAGATTCTGTGGATATAGATGGAAGCAACAAACTTATGATTGCAAGAGAGGTTCATTTACATTGATGGGCTAGATCAGGGGTTCCCAAACTGGGGGGCGTGATCCCCCAGGGGGGCGTGAAGACATGTCAGGGCAGTGAAGACATGTGAGCGAGAGTCCAGTTAAAAATAAAAATCTCTAAGTAAATAAAATCCATACATTTCTTTAACTTATTTTATGTTGTGGATTTTTAAAGCAACCTTGATGCTAAGAAAACTTAACAATCCACTTGTATAAAACTCTTTTATAGCAAAAATATATAGCTTTTTGTCGATGTTTTTCTATTAACAGTATTTCTTTAAATTGAAACTTATAATGTTGTATTTTGTGATAGTAAAAATACATGTTTTGTTTTCAATGTAATACTTGTTTTTTTCACATGCCCAAAAAATTTACTGTGAAGGGGGGCGTGGAAGGTTTCCATTTTAACAGGAGGTGGCGTAGTACAAAAAAGTTTGGTAACCCCTGGGCTAGACCAAACGCATGTCCAATTTCTACGCAGCAACATGCAGAGAATATTTGGATACAATATGCATTGCAACTGCTCCCATGTATCAGGGAAGAGTTTGGTTTTTATTTGCTCAAACTGCCTTTGTTACATCGAACTATCAGTAATTTTGACCTGGTATTATTGAAAACCAATCCTTACACCGATAAGAGAATATTTACAATCATGAGTTATTTAAAATCGAAGGTTTCAGGCGTGACTTCATGGAACTTTGAATTCATACCGAACAGAAAATTTCCTGAACACCACAAAAAATTGGCTTCCCAACTTCCCTTCTTCCCAACCCAATCCTCTTTTCCCTTTATTTCTTACAACAAACAATCCATACAATCCACAATGGATTGTATGTATAAGTGTATGTTTCTCTACTGTATGTGTCTTCACTGCATGATTGTATGTATCTGTACTGTACTCACTTGATGATGACGTTTCGCTTCGAAACCCGGATCGTATTTTAGAAAACATTTGTGTGCAATAACCAAAGTATTTTTCTGTTCAACATGAGTTATTTAGCTAAGAGTCCCTTAGGCTCCGGATGTTAGTCATATCACTCAACTTGAAAGGAAAAATGCACCCTATGTCACGAAACCTGATTGATAAGGTGGGAGGATTTGGTTTAGCGTATTTGTTACGCATCAAATGTTCGACCCCAAAAGGAAGATGAATAGTTTTCGAAAAATACGTAGAATAGGCGTAGATAACGTTATCTATTTTGCTACAATAATATAAGATCTAACGAATATGATAATTTTTTATACCTGCACACGAATTTCACACAAGCTTCCTTTAGTCGGTTGTCGTAGCTCCTCCTGAATATAAAATTTACAGAAATACTACTTCAGGATGTCAACTACCTATACTTAATGACCACTTAACTGTAGAGAGAGAGATCCTCATATAAAAAGTGGTTAGCCAGGTTAAATTAAGAATATCTTTTTATACTTCAGCATTATGCTTATCATCCTTCTATGATTATCTTATAAGGTTTATGGGTTATAAGTGAAAAATTAATTTCCCAGGCAACAATTAAGTAGAACTAAATAAAAATAGGCATATACAAAGTAGGATAGATAATTATTTGGTTTTAGTGAACTTAAGCACTGTACCTTCAATCCTTCCAAAAGTATTCTCTGCTTTTGGCAGCTCTGGGGTGACTGGTGGAGGTGGCTGGGTAGGTGTGAGATCAGGAATAGACGTAGATGGTGGTATTTCCTCTGGTATAGATACTGTGGATATAGATGGAAGCAACAAACTTATGATCACAAGATAGAGATTCATTTATGTTGATGGGCTAGATCAAACGCATGTCCGATTTTTACGCTACAACATGCAGAGAATATTTGGAGACGATATGCATTGTCCGAAACTCAAAAAGCAGGCCAAAATCAGTAATCAAAAAACCTTTATTTTTTCTTTTCTTTCACTATTCGAAATATATACGTATTGGCTTAAACAGAAGAAAAGGAGCTGACGCCTTGACCCTGATTAATTTATAACTCCAAACTTGAAGCGTCATATCTGTATCACACGAACTCATCAAGTATTTCCTTTTATCGTACTACCATATGGGCCGCGAAAAGAGGCCCTTAACCCATCTTTATATCCTACTGCAGTTTCAGTTTAATTGATTCATTATAAAGATACCTTTGCAATATTACCTTTGATTTTCATTTGGCTTACATCCTGTAGCATTTGAGTCATTGGTTCTTTCTCTGGTAACTTATTTTGGCTTTCAATCCACTCACTCAATCGAAATCAGTCGGAGAGGAGATTTTTGTGACATTTATTGAGCCAAAATTAGACAGTGTACCAAAGTGTTGAATGCAACAGAAGAAATTCTTAGCGCCTCTGGTTACCTGAGATAGCTATGCCTGGATGGGCTGGATGTGACTTAAGTTAGGGCAAGACGTTAGTTTGAAACATCTTCGAAAATAAAAACTATGAGCAATAAAGGGTGTGGATACACTCTTTCTTCTAAGTGATGAAATTCAACTATCCCCTTCGGTTATGGTGTATTATGTGCAGTATGAAAAAATAGAGACATGAGAATAAATGTATTCAAAGCATTATAAAACGAATATATTTTAATATTATAAATTAAATGAACAATTATTCAGGTTTATATGAAGGAAAGACTATACGCGTGGGCAAGTAGATTGCTTTTGATCCTTCTTCGGAAAAAAATTGGGTCAGTTATTATTGCAGGAAAAAATACTATCCGGATTTTGAAGATACAGTAAAATATGTTACTTCTGTTTGAAAACCTTAACCATCAGTTGACAAAACTCGAGTCGAAGGCAAATAATGAAATTTTCAGTCGACCAACCTTAATCAGAAATGATTGATCACAGCAAAAATATCAAATGAATACTGACCTTGTTCGGCTGGACAGATCTGTCGGCCATTGAAAGCAATCGCTTCCACGTTGGGTGGACTGCTCGATTGCCTGCTGTACTTTACAAAGAATCGAATTGGAATGACTTGGCCAGGTTCTACCTGTCTATTGTCGTTCCTGATGGTGTAGACGATGTTATCATCGGAGAAAACTTCACCGAAAGGTGACTGGAAAAAAAGCAATATCTATTGAGTGTCCATATTATTCGTATAATAAATATATTCAAGACCGGTGGATTTCGTTATGGGCAGCTTACGATTAGTATTTTAATTAAAGTTACTTTTCATGTGACAGAGTTCATTATTTACGAGATTGCACTCCGCTAAAATAAGTATCTAGGCTTGTGTCAGAATGAGAATGTGTACGGATTACACCAAACTGGATTCTCATGGCGACTAAGTGTCTTTATTTTGCATCATGTTTGCACAAACAGAATACAGAACGCATCATACATATTTATTTTTCAACTCAAAAAATATTATAAGGAAATAGTGGGAACAAATTGAAGGAATGCGAACTTGCCGCGAGAAATTTAACGGCGTTGCCCGCTGAAATTACACTATGGAAGAATGTCCACGGAGAAATAATTTCCACATAAAAAGAGGACGTCTAAGAGGACACCTAATTGGCCATAGAACCTGGTCGGAAATCAGAAGATCCAGCTTCGATTTCCGGTCATAGCGAATGATTTTTTTCGCTGTGTCATTTCCGATTTAGTAGTAATCAAATTCATACAATATTTCACTATTAAGTATGTTTCATAAGAACTAACATCTACATCTACATAATACCCTGCAAGCCACCACAAAGGCCTGTGGCAGGGGGTGATTGCTCACCAAACATGCACTATATATCATGCATAAAAAATGAATAGTATTAATATACTAGTCAGAACTTCACCATTTAAAAAAGAAATTGCAAAGCAAACATGCAAAAACATTCTGTTAGGAGGGTTAGCTTTAACTACTCATACCAACATGCAGCTACCAATGCTATCCATTGCTACTCTCCGATTGGACATATTTACCGTTATTCGTATCTCTAATTGTACGAGGGAAAAAGGACATTTTGAATCTATCAGTTTGGCAATCAATTTCTCTAATTTTATGATTATGGTCCAGTCTGCCATAGTAAGTTGGGGTTCACAAAATATTTTTAACATCATCACTGAAAATATAGTCTTGGAATTTGTTTAAGAGATTAAGTCTAAATTTTAACCTGCGGTCTGACAATGATTCCCATTTTAATTCATTTAATAGACTGGTAACATCTGTAAGTCGGAAAAATTTTAGCCCATTTTAGTGGTATTCTGGAAGAAAAAAGATGTGGCATCGTCGGTGGTTCAAGGTGGACTGTTTTGGGGAAAGAGGTAGGCGTTTACTCGAGGGAGAGTTTATGACAGGGGCGTCGAAAGAAACGATGAGACAGGGCGCGGCAATTTTTTCTGCCAAAACGTTGGGGAAAGAGGATGACGACCTTTGACACGTGAGTGCAGAGGAGGTTAGGGGTGGGCGGAAAGGAGGACAAAGAAGGAAGTTATGTAAACGGCTTGGGATGAGAATAAGTTGATTGATAAAATTGGGAGGAGATAAGGCGTTTCATAAATGCAGTAATGAATTGTGATGATGTTTTTAAAACCGTGTCATATGAGAGAATAATAGGTTAGCGGTGAAGAAGTAGGAAGAGAATAGGAGGTTTGGAGAGGTGTAAAGTGATTTGTAATAAAAAATAACGTCGTGTAAACGATAGGTGTAACAAAGATCGTAAGTTCTGTATGGTAAGATTGAGAATTATTCCACACCCAAAGCAATACACTTTCATGGAAAAATAAATTGAAATTATCATACCTATAGAGGCTATAGAGCATACTTCAGCTTGAAGGGGGAAATCAGCCATAGAAGCCAGGTTGGCAACGTTTCTGGCCCCCAAAAGGCCACGGGTTTGAATTCCGCCTCGAGTATTTATATATAATTTTTCTTCATCTACCTCTACGTAATACCCTGCGAGCCACCACGAGGGTGTGTGGCAGGGGGTTAAGATCAACAAACATGCATTATTGACATGCAAACAAGCTACTACTACCTGGAAACATGCTAGATAATGTAGTTACATGTAGCTAGATGGTTAGTATCTACATAGTAATAAAGGGATTGGTAGTTAATGCATGCATCATGCACTAAAGTCTAATATAACAATATTTATCCTGCCTATCCCTTTGCTATGCTGCCTATTGTGCTCTCTTATGGTATGCGGGAAATATGACATTTAAATCTACCGGTAAGACAATATATCTCTCGAATCTTGTTAAATCTTAAGGTAAAGATTAGGTTTGATGACGCGAATTAATCTTAACAGTTAGAGCACCTTTAAAAACAAAAATCTACTACTACCATCAACGAAGAGAGATGAGGCCGGCCATGGAAGAGAAGTGGAAAATCAAAGGTCGCGGGATTGAATCCCTTCTCGGGCATTGATATTGTGTTCGCTTTGAACTTTTTTTGCACGGTATAAGTACCTTAAACATAAGTCCACTACTTTATATTTGTATGTAAATAAGCTGAAGGTTCGTGGTTCAATTTCCTGCCTAGTCCAATTTTTCGATATTGAAAATGTGATGATTTAAATTAAATAAATTTTAAGGCACTATGAGCGACAAATGTGATATGATGGATGTTTGGTTTAGAAATTAAAAAGAATAATTACATGCAGTCATAGGTATTCCAATCACCGGAAATATTTCCAAAATTCCCATCACCATTCACATCACAATAGCATCCTTTGAAATCTTGCTGCCCATGACCTTTCCACCTTACTTTCCAAAGCCCATGAAACTTCAAATTCTCACTTTTGACTCGACTCCTCAACCTCTTTTTGCGCAACAAATTCTGAGGAAACGAGCTCTCAGAATCCCTTGGTGAAGGATTTTTTCGAAATGAATAAGTGAAGTGCCTGACGGTTGTTCGATGGGCCTTTGAATTCATCAGCATTCAGATGAAATCGAGAGGCCAAAGTCTAAAAACCAGTCACGTCACTTTTCTCGCAGGGAGGGCAATTAGAAGCAAATTGCATGAACGAGGCGGTTTCAACAAATGTTGAGCAAACCAGTTATTTGATTTTTCTTGTTCGGATGATCACTGCTCGTTAATATTCTCTAAAACCTACAGATTCGTATTTACCTTCGGAAGAATCTACTTTTTTTTAAAACGTAACTGCTTTGGAGTTTCTAGTTACCCATTCAGTATGCTTGGATGAAATGGAGACTTGAGGGTCCATTTCATAAGAATTTATTTTAATCACAAGACCTTCATCCATTGCGTACCATTTCTTGGTAATTAATGGATGACTTGAAATGTAAAACCAAATGATTTCATTTATTTCAACAAAAAATCGTTATGACAAGTCAAGCATGAAGACCTTGACTTGAAAGTCAACATTAAATTAATTAATTGATAATAATATTTATTTTTCTGTGGTAAGGCCATCTACGAAAAAACAAGAGTATAGCATGTAATTATATCACAGTCGTAATGATAATAAATACATTTAAAGCAAAAAAGAAACAAAATACAATTTCGAAGTATCCAGTATATTTCAAACAGTTTTGTGTTCCTATGTGGCATGAAAATGACATTTAATGGTATGATTTATTCATCAAGTATTCATAAAATTTAGTTTCAAACAATGTAATTAAGCATTAATTTAAGCATTATACCTTTATAACAATTTTTGAATCAACGAATTGTATGTTTAAGAAAGTACGCATATGACCCACCACCTTCTTAAAAATAAAACATTTAAACTTTGCGAAGATTGCTTTCTACTTACGGGTGTGAAAAGTGGAAATAAGAATATATGTGCTGGTTTCAATCGTAAAAGACAATTTTTGTAGCAAATTAAAACCTAAGCTACTCTTGACTGCGTCGTTGAAAGAATTAATTTGGTGTGAACCGGTGAAATACTCAAAAGGCCTTGACTATTCCAATTCAATAAGAATGAGAGGTCAAGAACGATAAAGCAAACATTCCACTCTTCCCCAAGTTGATGAATTTTGGCTGAAAAACTGGTTGCATTGACCCGAATATTAAAATGGTAATGACGTAAGCATTTCCCTGGGAAAAACCTCTCCTCTATAGGGAGATGAACCACGGACCTTGGAGTCTTGTCGGAGCACTACGCAAGTCATTGCGTAATTCTAATCTCACTTATATGATCTTAAGGAGGTATATGTTATTACCCAATTCGGTCCATCAAGAATAGCACTCGTGAGATAAATGAGAGGTGGTTCTTCTAAACCCTCATAAGGAGCCATCCGTATATGTTGTACGTAACGCCAACTTTCCTCTCTATCTCTTCCCTGTAACGCTTCGCAACTAATACTCCCCTAATATAACTAATTCTGCCAATAAATCGTCATTTTCTTTTAAATAATAAAACAAGTTTTTTAATAAGTCATTATTTTCTGGGTACTATTACTTAGCGACTAATGAGTACGAGTTTCATTATTTAATTCATAAAATATTGTATTGTATGCAATATTGTATTTTTAATGTATATTATAGTATCAATTACACAGGCCTGCGATGAAAAAAATAGAAGGGAATTGATAGCTGTACTTAATGTATTTTTTGGTGCTGATTTAAAAATAATAATGAAAAATTTCTGTCACGTCAATATTTTCTTGAAACTTTCAATTTTAGTTGTATTTTTATGAACATTTACCATACATTATTTTCGAGTTCGAGGCATTTTGAAAATTTGCCTTATGACTTTTGTTACATATGCGGCGTATATAGTGTGATTAAAAATCGCATGAGGAGCATTACAAACTATGTAAGACAACTTTATCCTGCGTATTTTGGTATGAAACTCAGAGACCAGGACAAATCGTGGGCTCCTCATAAAGTTTGCGTACACTGTCTCAATGATCTACGCTTATGGCTCAAAGGAAAGAAGACAACTTTACGATTTGGAATTTCTATGACATGGAGGGAGCCGAAAAACCACTCTGATGATTGTTACTCATGTTCCTGCCATGTCCGTGGGTATAACGGCAAAAATCAAAGTCCTGATAACATGCCATCGGCCATATGCCCAGTTCCTCATGGACCTGAAGTGTCAGTGCCTTTGCCAACTGAACTACCAGTCATCTCTTCAGAGTCTTCAGACTCGGAACATCCAGAAGTTCAGCGCTCCGATACGGAATATGAGCCCTCTGGCGGCGGTTCACCTCAGCCCTTCTCTTAGGTTGAACTTAATGATCTAGCTACAGGTATTTCGAAAGGGAAAGTTGAATATTTGGGCTACAGATTGAAAGAAAAAAAAACTTATTGGCCAATGGAACTTCTTTTTATTGGTCCAGGAATCGAGAAAAGGAATCTGTTAAGTAGTTAAAGGAAGAGGAAAACCTGGTCTATTGTTCTGATGTTCCGGATTGATGAGCAAATTTAATATCACCTACGATAACGACGAATGGAGGCTGTTTATACATTCATCGAAAAGAAGTCTTAAAACTGTCCTTCTTCATCACTGTAGCCAGTATGCATATGTGCCAGTTGGACACTTGGTGCATTTAAAAGAACGCTATGAAAACCTGGCTCTCGTGCTCAACAAAATTAAATATGCTGACCACGGACCATTTGCGGTGATTTGAATGTTATCTCCATGCTTCTTAGTCAATAAGGCGGATTTATAAAGTTCCCTTGCTTCATTTGTGAGTGGGACAGCCGTGATAAGACTCAACATTGGATCAAAAAATAATGGCCGAATAGACAAAATCTTGAACCAGGCACCAAGAATGTGATTCGGAACAGATAAATCGATCCAAAAAAATTATTGCTACCCCTTCTGCATACAAAATTAGGTGTAATGAAGCAGTTTCTCAAGGCTCTTCTAAAGGTTGGAATACCAGTGCAAAAAGTTTCTAGGTTTATTCGAAGACATGCTGAAAGAGGGAGTCTTTGTTGGTCCAGATATCCGCAAGCTTATGAAGGATAAAGAATTAGAAACTTGCCTTCAAAGATGTGTCAGTAAATTTCTGGGTAATTACAAGAATCCTGACTATAAAGGAATTGTTATGAATATTCTGTACAAATTTCAACCATTGGGTTGCTCCATGAGTGTCAAAATAAATTTTCTTCACTCACATGAGGACTTTTTCCCTGAAAATTTAGGATCAGTCAGCGAAGAACAGGGTGAAAGGTTCCACCAAGACATCAATTATATGAAGCGCAAATATCAAGGAAGATGGGACAAGAACATGTTCGCCGACTACTGTTGGATGTTAGTACGAGATAGGCCTGAGATTAAACATAAAAGAAGAACGTCAAAAAGAAATTTCAAAGGAAAAAAGATACGTACTTAAATAGAAACTTTTTTGTTTTGTTTTTTTTTGCTCAGTTTAAAATTTGTTTCAAACTTTCATGTACACATAATATTTGCTCCTCTTGGTCAATCGTCTATTTTATATAAGTTACCTTAATAAAAACAAATAAAAATAGTATGTCAGTGATTTTCTTCTAGAAACTGCACCATAACTTGGTGTAAAAAGTTTAAACTCAAGGGAACTTTTTGTTTTCATCTCGACCAGAGGCGGCTCGTGAGATATGGCAACAGTGGTTTTCATCCATTTAAACCTATAAAAATAACCAAATGCTGAAAAATTAATTTGCCACACCACGAATCGATTATTTTACATAGAGTTAAATGGATAAAAACCACTGTTGTCAGATAGTACATGCAAAGTTGTTTGAGAGAATTCCTTTTCAAATAGGATTTTTGCCAAAATATCGATATCAATTTTTTAAAAAATCCTGACGTGATGGAAAAAAATGGAGGTCATTTTCAAAATCAGCACACCAAATAACATACAACTCAGCGAAAACTTCCTTGTATTTTTCAACAACTTCAATTTCGCAGGCCTGTGTTATTAAAGTAATTACTGCAATTAAATTTCAAAAATGAAATTATAATGTATATGTCTCCCAAAGTAACAGAAGGCTTGACTCCTATAATCGTTAATGGAGAATCGAAACAGTCGGACGCCCCCTCCTTAAGTTATGGGTAGCCCCTAAGAAAATTATTACATGGATATTTTACCAATGGTTGGCCCCAAGAAGTAAACTATCTTTGAATCATTAATCTATCAGGAGCCTTCGATAGCTTGAAGGTCTTTAGATTGGTTCGACAAGCAAACAACCCGTGCTTCGATTCCTGATCCATATGAGCTGCTTCCCATTGCAATTTAAAACACACTCACCATTCGTTCATTTAATGGCGAAATTAATACTATCTTAATATAGGGTGCCCAGATCCAGTGCTGTGAAATAGAGGTCAACAAAGGAAAATATTGAGGACATTAAGGGAAAAAAGAGGACAAATCTAAATGTAATAAAACCATATAAGTTACGATAAAAATTGTTACGAACTTCAAAATGTATTAATTACATTAATAAACTTAGAACATTGCCACTGAAAATTTATATTATTCTGAAATTAAAACATGAAATTACACTTTATTTGTATTTATCTGAGGATGATATTCCTGCCAACACTTTAGGTCTGTCCAACAGATATTTATAGAAGTCCTGACAAGAGTATTCCTTAAAATTGTACTGCACCATTAATAGACCTTTCACAGATTCTATCTGCAATCTATTTCTTTCATCTGTCCATTGAGATGAAATCAATGAGAAAACCCTCTCCACATTAGCATTGTGACCTGAGATACAAAAGAAATATTCCGCATTTTTAAGAAGCTCTGAGTAGCATTCAATATTTTCACTATCATTGAAATATTTTGTCCATTTCTGACTATGAGTGAATATAAGATATTCGTATAGTAATACCCCATACTTACATTAATACTCCATAAAAAAAGAACGCATTATGTTACATATTTCCATTATTATATTATATTTTTGCATTGTTATATTAGATATTTGCACTATTATATTTATATTTGCCTTTTTATATTATACATATTCATTATTAGGTATATTATATATTTGCAATATTCAAATACTCACCACGATCGATTCGGCGGCCTTGTCCAGCAAGATATCCAGGACAACTCCAGTTGCCTCCTCTTGCGGAGTGACTGAGATCAGCCCGTACCATCGACCTCTATTCCGAGTGACCTTGATGTTGGAGAGAACCCCGGGGCATGGAGAGACGACTCGGGGAACCGCGCCCGACGGAACGTAGCCCGATGACTGTCTCCTTGTGTTCCTTCCGACTCCCGTGCGGCCGTACGCCACTGACGCTACCTCCTGTACCGGGCCTGCGAACAGGGTGGCCAGCAACAACAGCAGCGAAAAAGCACCGTCGGTATACATCTGAAAAGGAATCCGAATGGGGAATCGGTGATTTTAACGTCTGAAGAGCGTCATCCTGATTGGCAGTGCAGCAGAATGGTAGTTTTTAATCATCTTGAGCATTTTGCTACGCCAGGTTGGATTACGAAGATGAAATTAAAGGGGTAATTGTAAGACGGAGGGGTTCAAGAATTCATTTTTTTCCTCACACAATTAGAAAAATAAACAGTAAAATATTGCACCAAAGGTGCATAAAAGGGTCGTTTACCAGATTTTTTTAATTGCCGGATCTGATAGAGTTTTTAAAATAAAAAGACCCGTATTTTTCCGTTTTTTGATCCATCAATTATTTCTCGAGAGCCGAAAAACAGATGTTTTTAGCCCTTTCGGAAAAGTGGACGTGGTGCCCCTCTGACACTTCGTCCAATGACAACTAAGCCTGCGAAGTTACATCGCCTAATCGCAATGGGGGGGGGGGCACAGCTGACTCTTCCAATAGGAGCGATTGTGACAGGATCTGTGCGAGCAGACCTTCCGAGAACCCCCCTCCACTCCCTTCCCTTCCCCTAAAAGCAGTCAAGGACGGGAGGAAAACGACGTCAATGATATCGAAGCAGCTTTCTCGGTGGGCGTCGACTTTTCTTTATTTTAATTTCTGAATTATTGGTGAATGATTGTGGTTAGAAGATTAAATTTTTCGCTAAAATCCGTTTTTCGTTTCCATATAATATTTTCGTGTACAAAATTGCGATTTCGGTTCCGACTAAACGCCCTCATTATTATATTAATTATTAAGAACATGTATTGGGATATCAAAATAGGTGTTGTAGATTTTAATAAGGATATTAGAACGCAGAGATTTCTTTTTTAAACATTCACATATGTTACAACTCTAACTCAAATATGCTCTAGAAAAATGGGTTCATAATTTCACTTAAGGTATTTATAGAAATGATTAATCAATCATTATAATTACATTATAATTGCATTAGAATTACATTGCTTAGTATTAACTAGCAAATAATTGACATTAATTGCTAACATTTCAGGTGTCTCGTAACTTCATGTTTAATATTCCCCTCGGGATTCCAACTTGCGACTCTTGTTTCATGTAAATAGTGTATAGCCCGAGTAGTAATTTTTTGCATGCCTGAATGGTAGCAAGTATTCTTTCTGACTGATGATGCATTCCTGGTAATTATTCACCCCCTCCCGTACACCCTTGCGGTGGCTTGCTGGGTATTGTGTAGATGTAGATTGTTACAACTAGAATGAAGTGAGCACTATTTTTTGCTTGGTACTTAAGTGAAGCCAAATAAGAATGGCATCTAGTAACAATGCTGCCACAGCACTCTGTTTCTAGACTAGGAATCAGTGAGCATTTGGGATGTGTCGGGGATTTAGGGAAAGGAGGAAGGGTGGAGAGAAACCCGGTGACGTTATTAACCTGCTCCTGACGGAAGGAGTCTACCGTTTAACGTCCCATTTGACGGACGGAAAATTCAAAATCTCCCCAAGAAACATGCAATTTGGGGTGGGTATATTACTGAAAAATCCACCACTTCAATGATTTGTACCCGAGACTTCGGAATGTTCAAGTTGGTAGGACAGGAAAAACACCAAATACCATCAAACTCATGCGTGCAAGAAAAACATTATTGCACTGATGCCAATTCCGGATATTGATATTATCAAGGGTTTTGTCACCAAAAATTAATATTGGATCGTGATTTTATAATCGGGTGAACACTGGTTTGAAATCTAACCAGGAAGAAAGCCGCCATAGTGCGTTTTTACCAGAGTCACGACTTTGGAATCCATTGAATGTATAGCAATTATGAATATACATACATGAATTATTTATGAAGGGGTGCGATAGTCAACTCGAGAAAATGCGCCGGCCAGTCAATTCAAAGGTCACGAGTTCGAATGCCATCGTGTGTGGAACGGGCAAATACAACGGGCATATTGTATTTGTTTTACGACTGAGAGCTTATGTTTTACGAAATGATGAAACCTTGGAGGTTGGAGTACCAATAAAACCGAGCTTAATACTGTGAATTGTTTGTATTATTAAAGCTTCTCATTCATTCCTTGAGTAATCAACATCATCAGTCAACAATCCTTAGATTGGTTTGACTCTACTCCTTTCAACTATCAGCTAACCTCTTCATAGTTAAATTATTCTTCTCTTTCACATCATTCACTACTTGCTCTATGTATCTCATACGAGCCCTTCTTTTGCATTCTTCCTATTAACTTTTACCTCCACGATTGTGTACATCCGGTCATCATGCCTTAATATCCCTGAGTACTGATTAAGCTGTGCGTTTTCTTTACAAAGTTTTAAGCAGACTTCTCTTTTCTCCCACTTCTAAGACCTTTTGAGGACTTCATCTTCTAAGGATTTTTCGAGTGCGTCAGGATGCTAATGAACCAATTTCATTCTGTGAGTACCTTCGAGATTAAACTAATCTTAGTTCCTGATATAAAACAACCCCTGGGATAATTGGCTCTATATTTGGCATGATTTGCGGAAGGCCGTTTTGACAATTGTGTCAATTTTAATGAAGCTTACTAGAGGGGATTGGAATCACCATCAGACCGTGAGTTGAAATTTATTCTTAACCTTTTAAGTGAATCTGAAATTGATTTTCTTGCCGATTACGTTAAAAAAATGTTTAAAAAAAGATTGTGTAGCGCTTTTTATTAGTCCAGAAGAAGATTTGAAAGAGTGACCGTCATCCCGAAGGATTTTAAATGCCTTTCATCTCGTAACTATTTAGAGGTCGCTATAGAGAACATAATTGGTACATGAATAGGGAGGCGTAGTACCTACACCTGAAGTATGTTCTTAACACTGCTACCTCATGATTACTGCACCCTTGTATCCTTGATGGAAATAATAAATTAATGCATTTAAGCAAACGCCTTCTCAATTAATAATTGTTACATTTCTAACGTGTAGTTATATGTAGTCCTAATTCCAGTTCTAATGTAGTCGCTAATCATTTACTTGCACGTGCCTTACGGCAAACATCTAATACATTTCTCTAATGAAGCAGCATTGTAATTATTAGTGTGCTATGAATATTTGGTGTTAATTCACCCCCTACCACACACCCTTGAGTTGGCTTGCATGGTACTCCGTGTATAAAAATTAATCCTAATGGGATACGTTGTTGATAATTTTCAGTAATTGTCAATCCCATTCAATACCCCATCGAGGTGAAATTCAGGATACTATTTACATGGATGTAGGTGTAGATATTTCTGTAACACGAAGCGCAAGTAATGAGTGTCGTGCATTTGCCGAAAAAAGTACTCCTTTAATACGTGCCAAGGAAAGTACAATTATGTAGCTTCCCAATGTGATTAATCCTGCTGGGATAGAATTCCTTGCACTAGAAAGTGCTTCGTCAATTTTTAATCGCGCTAAAGGTTAGCGCGGGCACCTCACACGGGAAATTCGTCAATTTGCGCAATGCTGAATGCAAAGAAGGAGAAAGAAGAGTGGTTTGAGTGAGCCCCATCCCTCTCTCTTCCATACCACGAAAAAGATACGGGCTTTTCCCTTGAGAGGGAGAGTGAGGGAGTTTATTGCCCCATTCGCCAGCACTCGGATTTCCCGTAGAACCAAATAGTTCCTCACCATAATACCTTTATTTCACATTGTTTTTCCGTTTGCGATCAGATTTCCCAACGGCGGCTACCAATTTGACATCCCGTCACACCTTGTGGTCACGTCCGTGAACAGTGGGAAATTAAGTTTAAAATTTTCTAATAGGTGTGAGAGGAGCAAATGAGGATTTTTTAAATAGCTACGTCACTCGCGTTCATTGGCCTGCGTTCTGCGACGCAAGGTCGAAGTTACTACCATAGAAGAGCCCACCGGGCGTGAGTAACTCAATTGGTTTAACAACAGATTGGTAGAATTGAGAAGTAGTCACTCTAAAAACAGTAGTAATGACTGTTCCCCGGTACTTGCAAAGGCTAATTGAAATGCCAGCGTGGAGTGTTTCCCTTAATGCATAAAATTATTCTCAGTGACAGTGCATTAAATTGAACTCGAGTCCTTTTCCTGAACCCGTAATTAAAAAATGCGTTTTTGTCATTTTTTGGAGCCCAGACTCCATTTGCCGCAAAATCGCAACTTTCGCCCAGTGAAGTCAGATAGCTTCTTCTTCTTCTTATGCTTTTAAGTGTTTTAGGGCCATATTCAGAAACTTAACTACAGTCTCGCGTCTACTTCTTACGTTATAAAGTCTCTACTACGAGTCATAGCGATGTGCAGATGCTGCTTGCAAATTTTGTGTAACCTCTCTGGCTGAGAAATATCTGTGTACTGCTTCGAACCATATCTAGGTGAATTTGTATACCATTTTGAACTCTTACATAATAGAGGTTTCATGACGTAAGCAGTTAGAGTGAAATTGTCGTTGCAATCTTTAATATGGCCCTTAGTTTCAACCTTAATCCTTAGAAATACTATTCCCCACTTTAATTTTTATCTTGCGTGTATAACAGGTCACTGGCGTCGGAGAAATCCTTGTAAACTCTGCTTGTGTGCGTGATTGAACTCACGAAGGTGACTGGCTGTATTTACCATACAAATCTGAGTGAGTGAGTGATTGTGTGAGTCAGTGTTCGTCTGTACCTTGATTCCCTCAATTTTGTGGGTTGACGATTGCTTGTAACACTAATGAGTGAGTGTGCGAGGTTGCCATTTACTTCCATTTACATTTCTTTGCATGCTTGATTTTGTACGAGTGATTGAGAGCTCCCTTACGTTGCATATACTACTTCCTTCCCCCTCCCCCACTTTGTATTCCTCCGCCCCTTAAGGTCACCGCTTTGGGGATATTTTAATCTTCAATTTTGCTTAGTTCTATATGCACATCGGAGACTTTCATATCTCGGGCAAAGGGACAGAGGTGAAAAATTATCATTCAACATAGTCGCCTGCGGGACGTACCTACTCCACGCGTGCAGAAAATTGAGTAGTAGTGACATTCTCATCTCTGGGAAAACCAGTGTTAAATTTTCTCGTCAAAGTCATTGCTGTTATTATAGAGCAGCTGGTATTTTATTCATCAAATGTGAGTTTTGATGGACTATTTTCATGAAAATTCATCTGATATAAACCGCTAATCTTTCGTAATCATTATCATTAATGACTGAGCCATCAAAGATAGGTTTTGATTACTTCCTCGCCAACAGCCCCATTGAACTAATTACAGTAAAGTAAGTAAATTGGTCTAAGATATAGGTGAAAAAGGTGCAATGGGCAGGAAAGAAGTTAGTTAAACAGATTATAGGCGCGGCTGGGATGGAGCGAAAGAGGTAGAATGAGACTTGGGGAAGGTAATACATACTTTCATGAAGCAATATCAAGATTTATAAAGAGAACATAATCATCTAAAATAACCGGGATAATATACCATAGATATCCGCAAGGAAGAAAGACACTTTGGTAGCTTAACTGGCTGATAGCAAATCACGAGGATCTGGGTTCGTATCCTGGTCAATTTAGATGTTTTTTTTCTCGGTGAAACATCCTGCTGTTGTGCATATTCGCGGGCTACTCCGTAACGGTTTTTCACGGCTATTTTACAATCCTTGAACTTTATTAAACAAATAATCTAAGACGGGAATATTTAAATAGAGATAACTCAAACACCTATCCATACCTACATTTCACCCTGCGAACTAGTACAAGGGCGTATACCAGGGGGGCGTCCCAGCCTGCAGACAGCCGAATTATTATTTTAGTGAACCGCCGAGTCTTGCTGCTTCTTCCCATTAAAAATGCCCTGAAATTATACCTTTTTAGCTAACATAATTCCTGCTGATTTAACCGGGTGAACCGGATAAATACTGATTTATCAATCGATAGCATATGTGATTGCATGTTGGTATAAGGACTTTAAGCTAATCCCACCAACAGAATGTTTTTGCATGCTTGATTTGCTATTTTTATCATTTTTTAAAATGTTTAAGTTCAGACTAGAGTATAATTACTAATTATTTTTATGCATGATATGCAATGCATGTTTGGTGTGAATTCACCCTCTGCCACACACCTTTATGGTGGCTGGCAGGGTGTTATGAAAATAGAGATGTAGAACCGTTATCTTCTCGTCAATTCTTAACATCCATACACCTAATTTCCTTTTATATATCCTCCAGCAACCTTTGTACCCTATCTGACTTCGCTCTCCTTTCGCTAGCATATATCGCTGGCGATTCAATGCAAGAAGCTGCTTTTTCCTTGACCTTGTCTATCCTGGAGACGCTTGGCCTTTGTAAAGCCACTCTTATAGAGAGTCCATCCTTGGCCGTCGAAATCTCGGCTCACGCCGCTCGCTGGGGCGCCATCCGGATGGCAGCTGCAACATTCGAAGCGAGCCCGCTTTTCCTCCTGGCGACACGACCTTGAGCGGGGAGGGTAGTTCGTGGACATTCCAGATTTTGATTTTTTTCCATTTCGCCGGTCGGAGCTGACTGAGGATAAAGAGCCCGCATTAAAAGTTACCACTCATCGTCGGCTGAGGTAAGACAAACGGGTTCAAAGACGGCTCTCTCCTGCTCGAGCATCAAGGGGATAAAATCTCTACTCGAGCATGAAGAATTAGGGAGCACCAGGCAATTTTCCTCACACTTTTTGTTACAGTTGCTGCCATTTACAAGGCATAGGCGTTGTTGGTATCTCATGGCAAGTGGTTACCAAAATGTGACGCCAATGTGTTGAAAGTTGCAGTGCCTGTAAAAGTGCGTGAAAAATTAACTCTTGTTCCTAACTCTTTACGCTGAATTTTCACTTAAACTGGCCGTAATAATTTTTGGTGGTATGCATTTCTGATAGAATGTAGTTTTCTGACACTGAGTAGTAAATGGGTCAGCAGAAGTTGGTGAGTAACTGGCGAAAGCGCATATTTATGTAGCAAAAATTTGGAATCATATATTTAAACAATGGCAACGTTTGAAAGAAAAAGTATAAGATAAGACTTACAGTTTTCATGAAATTATTTATTAGATTTATTTATTTTTGTCTTATTTTATACTGCGAATTTCAGGACTCAAAATCTTCTCATCCAGCTGACAGATTGGACATTACAAACATCCATGCCCCTGAAAGGGCGGGCGGGATTCGAACCCGCGACCCTGGGATCCACATGCGAGGGATTTACCCCGTCGCCACCGAGCCGTCAATACTCAATCACGGAATCACTACGCAATTTGTACGCAATCACAACTTAGAAAATAAGAAACCAAAGGCTAATTTTTAGAATGGTTTTCAAGTGAAAAATTATGTTCCAAAAACAAAGTACATCGTAGTGTTAGAATTTATTAATGGATTATTTGACTATAGCATTTTCATTGATTCTTATTACAAACTCAACAGCTTGACTGCTTTGTTCCGTGAGAAAAAATGGCATTGTAGTTCTACTTAGAAGTCCTATTTAAATGAAAAACTTTAAGCACTTTTCTACAGTTTTAATAAACACACTACGCGTTTCAAATCACAAAGTCATCATCAGGTGCAAGATATTGACTCTGTGAGTTGAAACTCGTAATGTGTTTATTAAATCTGTAGAAAATTGCTTAAAGTTTTTCATTTATGGATACCTTCCACTGCATCAAGTATGCTACATCTTTTGATAGTCCTTTTTAAGTGAAAATGTTTCACAGAAACCTTTGAGACGAGTATTTAAAGAATGAAAAACAGGAAATGCGAATAATTGTCCCATGTCAATGATCAATTGGGTGTAAGTAAGGAATTATTTATAATTCGGGCCCATAAGTGCAAAGCACAATAGATGATAACGGTACATTGCGTGGAGCCCTGTCTAAACATCATGAATGGCCACATTAACTTTGCTTAATTGCCTATATTATTTATCAAAATTGTTAAAAGCACAGCATCACCATCATTATTTCTAAAAGCCGTAATGAATCTGAAATTCTAACGGTAAAATTATTCACAACTTCATTAATCTTAGTTTGTGAAGTCCAAGAAATTTTTTGATACATACATAATACATACGATACGATTTTCGATACATAATTTTTAATTTTTTTGAGTCCTCCAAATATTAGATGTAGTCTCAGTTTTCCTCCGTGAAGATGAGTCCTTTAACTAATTAAATATCCTCAGCCATTAAGATTCTTTTCTCAATGTGGTTAATCACTTCATAGTCTTCTAAAAGTATTCACATTAACTTCGCTTAAATGCCTATATTATTTATCAAAATTGTTGAAAGCACGTCATCACCATCATTATCTCTAAAAGCCGTAATTAATCTGAAATTATAATGGAAAAATTATTCTCAACTCCATACATCTTAGTCATGTTTGTGAAGTCCAAGAAATTTTTCGATACATACACACTAATTGTTAAGTTTTTTTGTGTCCTCCAAATATGAGATGAAGTCTCAGTTTTCCTCCGTGAAGATGAGTCCTTGAACTCATTAAAATTCCTCAGCCATTAAGATTCTTTTCTCAATGTGGTTAATCACTTCATAGTCTTCAAAATAAACCCACAAGAAATCATCAGTGTATTTTCCCTGAGCTTTCCAAGCGTATCTGGGTAGGTGCTTGACTCGTGCGTCGACCTCAGCGGAAATGCAATCGTAAGTCTCGTGCAACAACTTCTTCGATTCTTTCAAAAGTAAGACTCTAGGTAACTTTCTTACACGGTGTGGCATTACTTTCACTCTAGGTTCTTGCGCACCCACTCTCTGGAGGGGAGAACGACAAGAGCTAAAGTTATCCACCAACCACCTAAGTGGGTCGCAATCGTCGTGAGATATGTGCATCGGAGCGTATTCAGTTGCCTGTTAAGTCTAAAAAACACACTAGTTTCCCCATATCAGTTTTATAATAAAAAAGGATCCCAATGCTAAAATTATTTTAATGGGTATCACAGAAATACAAACGTAAAAAAATACTGGATTTTCTTCATCTCTGTGCTGCCTTGAATCTATTTTATGGCCAACTAAGAAATGTTCACCAAGCTCTGAAAAATATAGGGATGCATATAATTGAAACTCACGAGTAAAGGTATGCCCTTAGGCTATAATTTATCGAATCTTAGATAGTCTCTTCAGTTTTTCAAAGAATAGTGACATTGATTTAAATTATTCTCTTCAAATTAGTTTAAGATTGGATTATTTCACTATCCTAATTCAAATAGTACACCTAATTTTTATCTATCTCAGAGTAAACAATTATGTACTTCCTCTTTGATATTTAAAATGAGAGAAAAGCCGTGTTCATGCCAACTGAAAAAAGAATACTGAAGAATAAAGTAGGCAAAATAAACACAAGATTAGAATAGATAAAATACAGTTGAATAGTTGAATGTTGTTTATATGACGTGAAAATAGAAAAAAATTCCATTTCCGATGACCAATTATTTCAATTATACCTGTCTCAATTTACAAGGAATTTAAGAATTACCCGATGCTAAAATCTGGCTTCATTATTTTTTCCCTGCATAGACAATTTCTTTAAAGACAGCAGGTTCAAAAGCCATGAAAAGACAAAGCCGACGATTTTCGCGATAAATAGCTAAGTTAACGCCAATTCCTAATTTTTCAATCAATTTCTGTGCCAGGTTTTCATAAGGAGACGTATTTTTTTCCGTATTTCACCAGAGTGAGAATGAAAAAAGCTACGTTCTTGGAACTACGATGGCGTCATTGGATGTGAGTATTCACTGAGCTCTTCATATTTCGAAATGAAAACGAAAGTTTTGTCATGACAGACTAATTTATCGATTCCTATGTATTCGATGAATTTAAGTGTTCATCCACAAGGAATATTTGATTTAGGTTTTCTATCTCATATCCTACTAGCAAAGAGCACCTTAAAATTTTATAACTGATAATTTTACATTTAAAAAACATGTTATGCATCTTTCTGAACTTTATTATAAAACTTTCCTTCGCATAGTAATTGAAACTCCGAGTCTGAATTTGAATAAATATTTCTGCCATTTAAATCACAAATTACTCCAACATTCGTACAGCAACTGCAAAACTCAGATGTAATGTCTTACGTGACAAGAAATGTTTTGGACCTCAGCCGTGCAAAAAGAGAAATAAGAGGAATATTATGAAACATTTTCTTTTTTCTCCGTTGATTTTTGTTGGATGGTTTTCGTGATAGGTACAGGGGGGACAAAAAAAACCCTACTCCCGTATTCGCAGATTAATTTGTCACATCATCATTCAGTATTGAGCATCTATATCCTCCGACCCCACCATTCCAGTAATGATTGGATACGTGAACGATTTTGAAGAGATGTTTGCGTGGTAGAGTGGAAAGGTTTTTTAAGAGTTGAGAAGAATCGATCATTCGGATTACGAAATCAAGAGGCGAGGACGTAATAAACGTTTTATGACATGAAAGTAAGACCATCATCCCGTTCCCTCCCCAACCTCTGCACCCAAACGTCTCGGATCACTTTCTTTTGATGCGCTGTGCACCACTCACCGCCTGCAGATTACCGATTGTCAGAGGGGGATGAGCAGGACGCTAACTTTCCAAATGGTGAAAGGCAATTGCCAAAATCCCCTCTCTTCTACGAGACCATCACTTCCTTCAAATATTTGGAGTGCCACATGATACAGGCTGGCTGGACGAGTTTTGCCTTCGCTTGTGGAAACCGCAAACTCGGGCGTTAGATCTGAGATATTCTCCTATTTCATTCTGGTGCGCTTTTTCTGCGAACCATTATGAAACGTTAAGATTGAAATAATTTCGAAAGGTCCTTTGGGGAAGTAACTTCTTTCGGATTCAAGTCACTCTCCTCAATTCATCATTGGAGTAATTCAAGGATTTAGAGCAAGCCGCGCACACCATAGCGAAGTGACCCGCAGAAATGCACTGTTTCAGAATTTCTACAGAGAAAAATATCCACCTCGAACGGGACTCGAACCCAGAACCCCACAATTTCCAGCAATGTCCTCTACCATTTGAGCTCCCAAAGCTTCCTTCTCCCCTGTTCTGTGGAGTATGTTAGTAATTGTAAAAATCCACTATAGTAGATCATTTGAATATCATGGGGTTTCGGGTTCAATTCCTGGTCAAATAGAATTGTTTTCAGTAGAAATTACACTTTGTCATTTAAATTTCATTTAATTTTAATTATATGGGACAGGTGATGAACTTCATACGTCATTTTCACCATTTAGGAAATGTGGGAAATGGATAAGAGGGAAATTTTAAGGAGACGGAGGAGGGATGGAGGGAAACCTGGTGTTTGCATTATCCTGATCTTAACTAAAGGTGCCAAGGGGACCATGGTTTAACATGCCATTCGACGGACGGAGTACTGCACTCGAAGTGTCGTCCACCAGGTGATCAAGTAGAAACCGGTATACCAATGAAAAGCCATCAATTGACGGGAATCAAACCCAGACCCTCGAGGTCGGAGGTCAGTGTAATTTCCACACCAAACCGTCTCCTGATCCATTTCGAAACAGTTATTCTGGTAAATGAAGGGTGCGATATTTGCGATAGTTAACCTATATATTCTTCGAAATTGAAGTCTCTATCTAATGACGTTATTTGAGCCTAATTCTGACTGACGGTTGTGTTCCACATTGAGACAACAAAAAATATCACTAATAATTATCACTACAATAAATATCACTAATTTTTAATCAACGAAAAACAGTTGATTTGAAAAATGTAAAATTGGTTGAATGCATTTAAAATATTATGTTTAAAGTTTCAGGGGAAAATACCTAAATAACTGGGAAAAATTGTTCAATCGTAATGACCCTATATTTTAAAACTAATAAAACGCTAAAACAACTAAATATTGATTCAGTTTGTCAAATAAACGGTTCAAACGCCAAGCTCCGAGATAATTTGTATTGAAAACTATCCAAAGTTATTATTTTATCCTTTTTATCCAAAGTCCTTATTTTAGTTTAACTGTAGGTCATCTTACTGGAGGTGCCAACAAGCAATATATGATATTTAACCAGCTCTTTCGACATGGTGGCCCTGTGAAGACAATCGCGGAGGAAAAATGAGTGAGAAAAACTGCCGAAGAAAAAAGCTATGTTAGGATAAACTAAGGAGAATAGCATAAGCAATTCTTAGGAGTGTTCACCAGTAGGATGTAGAATTATACCAGAGGTGGTGGAAAAAATTAATAGAGAAAAAAATATAGGTGAATAAATGAATTCATGAATAGTTTCTCAGTTAATGATAGCAGTATAGCAGTACTTGTATTTGCAGAATGTGATGGATAATTCACATTTGCGTCATTAAAGATGGACGCAAAAAAGTGCAGGCAAGGGGTATTTGGGATCAAAGAAAGGGTATAGAGAAATCTGGCGTCGTCATAAGCTTGCTGTTAAGGAAATACTCCAAGGGGTACACTGTTTCACGTCCAAACAGACGGACGAAGTACTCAACTAAATGTTTCCTCAGGCAACCGCCATGCAAGACAAAAATAATTACCACGACCAGGAAGCGAACCAAGGCCACCGGAATAGGTGGAGCTTACTCAAGTGAATAAAGTTAGAATATTCCAACGAAGAATTACTTGATTTTCGAAAACTTTCGCCGTGTTACAATATTTCAAAGCGTGAATTTGAAAAATTTTCAAGGTTTGGTAATTGATGGTGCATGCATTTGATACTTCACTTAAAATAATTAAAACCAGATCATCAAACTGATATACAGCCACGCAATTTATTTTTGCTAAATGGAGGAAAACTATTGATATTTCTTCTCTTGAAAACCATTGATGATGGTATAAAGAGGCACGTTAATAAATACACCTGGGTTGATTTCGCTCATTTAATCTGGCTGGTGTGGAAGCTAGGGAACTTCCTTCCACTCAGAGGGCCTGGGTTCGAATAACGAGAATGGCAGATATCATTTGAATACCGGTTCCAGTTTTATCGCGTGTGGAGAACACTTTATAATTTAGCATTATATCCGTCGGAAGGGACGACATGGCAATACGGCAAAGGATTCACGATTTAGGGGTATGCTGATTCCTTAGCTGGGCTTCTCTCCCTCCGTTCCCTGAAAATATCTCAACTTAATGATCCACCTTAATGCTTAATGATCTACCTCATCTAGATGTCACTAATGGCTCCAGCTTTCGATCGTGTTCCCAAAGAGGCTCGCGAAAGAGCCCGGTTTCAAATCTCGAGGGGGCAGATATATTTTATTAGTACACTGGGAGAGGGGAGTGTGCTTGAATCGTTCGAAATTAAATCCTGTACGGAATAATCCCGAACGAAACGTAAAATCATACGAGTGATTCCTTAGTCATGTCCCTCATTGTTTTCTGAAGAGTACCTACTTTATACACACATAAGAAGTAAGTTCAGCGACCCGTCCGTCAGAAGGGACGTTAAACTGAGGAACTCTGGACATTCTTCATTATTGATAGTAGGTTAAGGTCCACGCTGGGTTTCTCTTCACCCTTCCTACACACCCTGTATTCTTACGTACATATTGACTCATCTATCCTTTCTGGCAAAAAGGGCATTAACTGTCATCTCTTCTCCCGAACTACTATCGACAGTTTAGGTTAAATGTCTCTATGCATAACCTTTGCATTCATCTACATCTACGTAATACCCTGCGAGCTACCACGAGGGTGAGTGGCAGGGGTGAATATCACCAAACATGCACTATTGACATGCAACTAGGATATTTAATGGATACATGCTATATAATAGGGTCACATGAAACTAGATTTTTAATATCTACATAATAAGAAAGGGATTATTTGTTGTTATTACATGCATCATGCACTGCAGACTATTCTGACTATATTTTACCTACTTATCCCCTTGCTACGCTGCCTATCTTTGCTGCCTATTGTTCTCTCTTATGGTTCGCGGGAAAAATGACATTTTAAATATATCGGCACGACAATCTATCTCTCTAATCTTGTTAATCTGATCAAACCTATCATAATACGCAGGGGTTCTTAATATCGTCATCTGTGAACAAATCGATTTCAAATTTACTTAAAAGGTTAAACCTAAATTTTAACCTGCGCTCTGATAGTAATTCCTATCCTAGTTCTTCTATTAAACTCGTAACACTTATCTAATTATCGTTCGTCACATTCGTAGCACTTAAACCCTAGCTCTAAGAGCACTCATTTAATTCACCTTGCCAAGGTTCCTACACTCACTAGGTATATTCTTACGTACACTCTTAAAACAGCGCAAATGGCTAGCTGTCAAACTCTTCTTCCAAACTACTATTGACAGTTTAGGTTAAATGGTGCGTCGCAGCACTTTAAACCATTAGTCCAAGATCACTTCAGTCACTCACCTTGCCGTGTTTCTGTATATATCCCACAGGAGGTTGATTGAGTGGTTAAAAAGTCCAAGGAGCACACAAACGCTGCGAGAGTCACCGCTTCGACCGCCGCCGAGTCCTTCGCCCGTGTAGCGACGCGGTCTCCTTCCCGGCTCGGGCCAACTGCTTCGCGGCTGCTTGGCGGTGCCCCGAAAGCCCTTCGGTCCTCCTCGACTAGGAGAGAGGGGGCGAGTGGGAGTTCCCGATCTTTCTTTCTCACTCTCTGGGACGACGGGGGCTCACTCGTCTTTATTTCGGGCGAGTCAGGAAGAGGCGGGGCAGGGAGAGCGAGAGGTGTCCGTCCGTCGGTGGTGCCCGCGGTCTGGCATTTGAAAGCAGCGCTCCTTCTCCGAGAAGCCTTCTCCGTCCTTCGCGAACTCGCCGCTTAAACTCCTCTGGCCGCGTGCCATACGAGGAAGGAACAAACCGGTTGTTCCCAGATGTAGTCGTCCACGAAACCGACGACGACGCCGCCACCTCCTCCTGGGGAGGCAGGCGAAACCGAAACACACAACGGGCGTTTCGCAAGGGATTGTTTTCGTGGAAATTTCAAGACGTTTGGGCGAAGGCGAATTTAAAACTTCCCCTTATGAATCGTCGACTAGAGTCCATCTAATCCAGGGTAGCGACTGACGGTAACCCTTAATGACCCATTAACTGCCATCTCAATCATCTCAGGTACATTAATAATCTACTATTCTTTTATTCCATAGCCATTTCTTTAAATTTTTGTACAATTTTTGAAAAGTGCCATGTATATCTTTGTTAATTAATAAGTTTTGGTGGGATAAAGGTTTATTTTACATACCTACTGTTTATTTGTGTTCAATCCTGAATGTTACCAAAATCACAAGTAATGAATCTCTCTATGAAGTTATACATCCTTTTAATTCTCTATACAACTGAATGTTATCATTGACTCTTTTATAGCCTGTAGACTCTTTTGGTAATCAAATATTTATTTTGTATTTTTTGATGTGATTGTTCTTTAACATTACTTTTGAGTTTGTCTTATAATAATTATCTGTTTAATATGATGTAACTTTTTGAAATGGATTAACAAGACCCCTGAATAAATATTATTATTGTTTTACTTTTACCTTTATATTACCTTTATTATGATAACTATTCCTTGGTTGCATATAATTATATCCACCCAAGGGGTACGGGAACCAAGTTGGATGCTGTGAATCATTTTCATCTACGTTCACCCTGCAAGCCACCACGAGGGTGTGTGGCAGGGGTTTAAGATCACCATACACGCACTACTTACATATAACTAAGAGCTGCAATGCTATTAATTCATGAAAACATGCTGGATACAAGATTCACATGTGGCTAGATGATGGTTAATATCTACATATGGAGCAAAGGTAACCAAGTAGATAATGATATTAATGTTTTTAAAAATAGTTCGTTGCCAGGTACCTTTTCTTTTTCTTAAAAACTGAAATGTAAACTAACAAGTAGCCTTCTGTCGTAACCAGGGCCTCGATCATGGATCTTCATAAGGCGTGCACTAGCGTTACCGTTATTTTTTTATTTAACTTATTTCAGAGAGAATACGATCTCCATACTTAATTTTTCGCGCAGCACTTCAAATTGCTTATCACAATCAGTGGAGCAATTTTTATAGACGGTTATTGTTAACCCTGCTCTACTTTTGGGACAAGCGTTATCGATACAGATTGCGATAGCGCGAAAGATTCATACGTGATTCCATTCTCAATCATGGATCTTCATAACGTGTGCGCTAGCGTTATCGTTATTTTTTGATTTAACTCATGTCAAAGAGAACGTGATCTCCATTCTTCATTTTTCGCACAGCACTTCAAATCGCTTATTACAATCAGTGGATCAAATTTTATAGACGGTTGTTGTTAACCCTGCGCTACTTTAGGGGTGAACGTTAACGATAAAGATTGCGATAGCGCGAAATATAGATCCGTGATTCCACACCAGGCCATAAAATCGAAGTCCGAAGCATTGACTTAGACCAATAAGAGTACTCATTAATAGATACCACACCAGGCCAGTAAAGCGCTGGTCTTGCGACCAAAAGATCGTGGGTTTGAATCCCAACCAGGTTATGGATGTTGACCTCATTAATTATAATATATAATTATTTCCACCCGCTCTGGTCTAATTCTAGGTCCTAACGGTAATCACCCCAAAGTCTTGTTTGCATAATTCTCCATTTGAGTCTTATTATGTCTCTTTATATTTACACAATTCTTCCCGGTAACACTCTCATTAAGTGCTATAAAACCTTGGCTGTTGGAGCAATTAAAATCCAAGATTACCATTGCTAAAATAAGCATTTCTTTCTTTCTATAATTAGTTAGGAAAACTGGATGTTTTTTTTAGAATCCGCGATCTTACAAATCTTAGACTACGCCGATTAACGATTTAATCCAGCGGTGCAGGGGCGGGTCCGGTAAATAAAAAATAAAGGGTCAAGGGTGTTTCTTGATTGTCTAAGATAGGGGTACCGAAATCATGAATCCCGAACCCGTTGGGGTCACAGGGGTGTTAGAGGGTTTGCAAGAAAGCAATAACTGCTCACCTAATGTAGCCACTACAACGTCGATCCTTATGCACAACATAAATAGGGGTTGTGAGTGATTATCACAAGAAGTTTAGGAAACCCTACGGTAAGAGTAGAGCATTTAGCAGTGGTGGAATTCGGCTGTTTGGTTTCTATTCTTAATTGAAACGGTATATTGCGTATTCAAACCAAATATTAAGCATAAGAATAACACGCTTATCATACTGAGGCCGGAGGTAAATGGTAACATTTCCAAAATTAGTAGTTATAATTCCGTCTGCTTCAGGCTGTACAGAGTAAAGTTTAAGAATGAGGTTAGTAGAGAAGGAGGGAAACAATAGCATACTGTTCAAGGAAGGTCCTTCTTTCCTCGTACTATTAGGGATATGAATATCGGTAAATATATCCAGTACGAGTGTAGCAATGGATAACATTGGTAGCTGCATGTTGGTATAAGGACTTAAAGCTAACCCAACTAACAGCATGTTTTTGCATGTACTTATGCTTTGCTATTTTTATCTTTTTTCAAATAGTGTAGTTTTGAACAGTACCTATATAAATACTAATCCTTTTTTATGCATGACATGTAGTGCATGTTTGGTGAGAATTCACCCCCGTGCCACACACCTTTATGGTGACTTTCAGGGTATTATGTAGATGTAGATGTAGGTGAAGGTGCTTTAGAGTTAATGGTTTAACGTCCCATCCAATGGATGGGGAGCATAGCTTTGAATACTACCCATAATTTATGCAAATATGGATTACGGGATATAAATTTTATCTGATGGGGTTTGAACCCGGACCCTAATGATGGGAAAATAGGGATTCCTGGCTCATTTTCCCCCGACTGTCTCACTTCAGACTCCAAAATAAATCCAATTGTACCTTTATTTACGCATTTTCAGTAATAGTTCTGGAGAAAGGTCTGCTTATATTATCATTTAAACGTGTACCATTATTCAAAACCCCTGGTTGGCCATTATTCTTTGAAAGATTCTAGAACAGTTTGTGATGAGAATGATTTTCCTTTATTTTCCACCTGCGTACTTGAGTATATCTAATAATAAACACACCACAATATCTAGTGGTTTGTACACATGAGCTCCGTAAGCGTTATCTTGTCAAATTGTTTACAGGAGATAGGCCCAACCTAAAAAATTATATGAGTATTTGGCAGAAAAGAATTTGTTACCGACAAGCAGCTTTTATTGATAGGCTTGTGGCTTGTAATGAACTTACCTTTCACAAACGGAGCTAAAGAAGTAACGAGGTTATATTTAAATCAATTATTAGGAAATAAACTTCTTTTTAGCTGGTACATGGGGCGAGTCCCAATTTTAATGAAAAAATAATTTTAATCGTGGAAAATGTGAAATATTTTAGTACCACCGAGCTTTCCATAGGAATACACTGTATACTAGTCAATGAGGCATGGTTCGTTGTTAAATTCTTCATGCTTACATCACTGCCAACTCAGTAGATTGAAGTTCAATGAATGCGCGTGATATTAATTAAATCACCGAAGCATATTGCATAAACTATTCACGATATGAACCCGGTTCCTTACACTAAACATATTATTTTCACATATACCCATTGGATAAAAAATCAAAACTTCTTGACGAATCTTAATGCTTCCTACGACTAATACTTCGTTCCCAGTCTGTGACCCTTGGATTTGGAGGCTAAGCTCTACGAAATAAAAGACCATGATAGGTGTGAGTGCGAAAGAAATTCCAAGCTAATTATGCTAAATGGGACCGGGTTGGTGTGGAGGCTAGAGTAATTATCTTTCATCCCGTTGCCCCGGATTTGGATCCCAGCAGTGATCGAAATTTTTCATCCGTATACTGGTCTCCACTTGAGTGCTACTTCGAGGTTACGTCAAGCTCAGTGATACGCCGTCGGATGAGACGTTAAATCACGGACCACTTGGTTTCTTTTTTTAAGAATAGGCCAATGCCGACGCGGGGTTTCTCTCCACCGTTCCTACCTTCCATAAAAAAATTCTATCTCTACCTAATTACCTTCCTATTATATCTATCATAAATAACGCAAATATTCTTAGCTCTCGGTCGCCTCCCCAGAAAAAATAATCATGCTACATATTACCAAATTTCAAAGAGAAAAACAATTTTTGTCGATAGTTACCTCTATATGGCTACTTGTAATGACTTGAATGAAGGGATTTTTTTCACTCAAAGCAGTAAGTTACACAGCTTGAAGCAGCGTAGAATCTTTGGTATAGTCCATGCAAATGTGCAGAAATAGAAATATTTTCTTCATGAATTTGGAAAGTTTCATGCCATACGTAGCGTGGATTTTGAAATTCGAAAGATTTATAGAAGTTTTTTTTCCTACCAGTTGCGATTATACCCATTATCCTCACTAGACATCAGAGAACAGTGTAGAAAAATTAAAAAAAAATACCTTGGCCTCCAACAATTGAATTTGGCCGTAAACGGTTACGGATTCCGAAACGAATCCCGTTCGTTTGCCCAGACGGTGAGCAAGCGTCAATTTTTTCATACGTCTGCATTTAATTTGTTTTCAAATCTGGCGCCTAAAGCGGGAAAGAACGAGAAAAATAAATGGTGCAAGAGCAAAGGAACCTACCGAGACCTTCGCTTGAAAATTGATCCCTCTCGTAATTTCGTGGCGGGAAAAAATGCCAATAGCTCCCCGTCAGATCTCCCCTCTCAAGAACAAGTAGGTGGGCGCAACCAGCTATTAATTATGGCCGACGGAGTTCTTCTGAGACGTTGGGTGTCGATGAGGGTGGGCGCCGTGCTCCGTTACCTTTAGATCCTCCCAGAGGAGCAACATTTTTCTTTTACGATTCCATTCGATGATCTGGCGATTGACCTCGCTTCTCCCAGTGACATGCAATTATTTTTTGAGGCACGAAGAGCTCACGGTACTTTCCCTTTTCGTTATAGGATGTACAGATACGAAAATAACCTCAAAAGCCGATTGAAATCTTACGAAGGATAGCTTGTACATGAAATATATGGGCACATTTCATGTACAATAAAGTATAAATACATAATTTATCAACATGTGAATGGTGTAATTAAACTATATTTATCACTCTCGAATGCTTTTGATGTGGTTTTGAGTGACATGTTTTTGACTCTAACTTTTAACTACGCAGATATTATTATATAGGATACATATGTGCGTATACGCATATATGTATCCTATATAATACCTACTTTCAAAATGCAGAACAAACTCGTTCCTCATACATCAATGAGAATATGGAATGATATACCTGATTACATTGTTAAAATTAATAACATTTACCAGTTTAAAAGGCTTATGACAGTTCACTTATATCAAACTTATAAATGATATACTTTCAGTCGTAACTTTGTGGAAATTCATGTCAATAGATTTATTACAAACTTTTACAAACCGCTATAATATTGCAAATTCACGACCCGGGTTTCGGCGCTAAGCACCATCATCAGGACAAAAAACTGATGATGGTGCTTAGCGCTGAAACCCGGGTCGTGAGTTTGCAATATTATAGCGGTTTGTAAAAGTTTGTAATAAATCTATCTATATCAAATTTTCTGTGCAAACCTAAATGAAAAACGATTTGGTTCAATGTCCAATGCATAATAATAAGTGTATATATATTATGTTGGTATATGTGTATGTATGTATTTACCAAATATGTGGAAAGTTTATATTTTTTATATGTTTATATGTGTATACTCTTGTATGTGTGTACTTTTTGTGCATACCTAATGAATAAATGATTTGGTTTCTTGTCCAAAGTATATTAGTATGTGTTTGTGCGTATATATAAGTGTATATGTATGTATGTATGTTTGTTTGTAGCTTCAGAAGAGATACATAATTTATATTTTGTTTTATTTTCCCATATGTATAATCTTGTATGAACACCTATGCATGTATTTATTGTCATGTAATTGGAATTTTGTCTATGTTTACATAAGTATACTCTTGCATGAATATCTACGCATGTTTCTATTGGCATGTAATGTGCATGTATGAAATTCAAATAATTAGTATATTGTCTATTTGCTGCACCAAAACCAAAAAGGTAAAATTGTAATCCTGTTCCATAGGACAATAGTCCTCGAACAATAAAATTCTATTCTATTCTACTTTCCATATACTTATAAGTATATGGGAACTAATCACAAGAATTCAAGGATTGCTAACTGGGCGTAAGAACCTTTGCGGAGTCACCCCCCTGAAATGCACAATGGCAGAATTTCCACAGAGAAAAAAAGAAAACTAAAATCGTGAGATTCTCGAGGAAAAAGGAGGCAAAGCTGAACGTGAAAGTAGGAAGGCACTGACTAGAATAGGGGTTGGCAAACTGCGGCTCACGAGGCACATATAGGGTAGGTAAGGTCCTAGTGGCTCCAAATTAAAAGTTGAAAATGATAAACCATTTACTTTCACTCTCTAGTAAGCCCATGGCTATACTTATAAATCATACTAGTCAACAGTAAATATATGAAACTGTAATACTATATTGTTTCAAGTTTTTCAGGATATGAAAGCTCATCGCCTAAACTGGGATAAATCAATTATAACGCAATAACAGGATTTCCACGAAGAAATTATCCATTCGTGTTGACCGGGACTCAAACCCGGAACCCCCTGATTTTCGGTCCGGTTCTTTAGCGACTAAAGCTACGAAAAAGTCCTTTTTCCAAGTGGATTTTAAGAGGCTTCAACCTCTGTAGGTGTGCATTTAAAAGCTGGTAACTCTAATTGATAAGTATGTAGCGGCAAGTACGTAGGCGGGTAGTTAAGGTTTTTGCGCGTCCCTTGAATTTTGCCAATTTTATCATTTTTTGTGTGGATTTCCTTTTTTTACGTACATATTTTCTATTAATAATACATTTTTTAAGACCAACTATAATTTATTAACATGTAAATGGTATAATTAAACTATATTTATCACTCTCGAATGATTTTGATGTGGTTTTGAGTGACATGTTTTTGACACCACCATCTCAAAAGTTTGCCTAATCTTGAGCTAGAACAAGAACAAGTGAAAAAGTTTTTTTTTTACTTCGGTATCATAACGGACGAAGGTGAACATCGTAGCAATGATGTTACGAGAAGGATCGCTTTGGCTAAGCAGGCGTTTTATCAGCAGGGGAGAACTTATGACGAGAACCTTGAACAGGGTTCTAAAGAAAAGGGGATACAAGAACTGGCTTCCAGGAAAATATGTCAATAATATAGAGGTTTAAAGTACTGGAAAAGGTTCGATGAACTGAAAAAAGCACGAATGACGAATTACTGAGCATGATGGGAGAGGGAAGAAGATTGCTAGTGGAAATCGGGAGAAGGCAGAATAAGTGGATGGAAGTGGTAATCAGAGACAATGGAATACCGAAGGCCAAAATCGTTGGTAATTTGCTGGGTAAACAAGGAAAATGTAGGACAAAAAGGCATTTCCAATAGTATATGCTAATCTGAAGGTAGAACTGGTGTAGGGAAGGAGCTAATAGAAGAATGTAATGCAAAAAAGAGTGAGAAGACCACTCCATCAAAACTTATTCTAACCGATGTAAAAGAGAAGAATTACGCCACAATGAAAAGGTTGGCCATTAGAAGAATCGAGTGGAAAGTTGCGTCAAACTAATGCTAGGATTTTTGACCAATGATGATGATGAGTAAGACACGAATGAATATATTTACGAGCTTGTGCATGTGAGGAGTATTAGTGGTAGACTTCGGCTTAAGCGTCCCAACTGCTGAGGTTTTAATTAACCATCCAGCCTAAGACCAAAAACCCCACAATAACCCCGAGACGAGACTTGCAAACGCAACCTTTGGGATGCCAAGCCGTCGCGTTACGAGCTTGGCAACTAAAGCCAGGGGGTGAGGATTAGAATTTCATCACCGATGATGCTTTAATATTATAGTCAACGGAACATCTCGAAAAATTACGGAAAGTGCGTAGGGAAAATTCGATGAGGTTTGCGTTCGCTGAAGCAAGAATATAACGGGTTTAAACTTGCTCTTTCGAGGGAAAGAATTTTTGCGTTTGGAAAGCTATGCTATTGTGACGAGAGCAAGAGTTAGATGAGTCAGCGCAGTATTCTTCCCAGGATTCCCCACGCGCCCGTGGAGGCTTTCGCTAGTTGCGGTTCCTGGAGAGGAGATGGACCGGAGATGCCTCCCCGCTATCCAGGCCCATCTCCTCCTCCTTACGACACGCGGTAATGGCACCCATCCCCCCCTCGGCAGATCAAAAGCCAACCGTTAAGATCTCCGTGGCCTTCAGAAATACAACCGGGATGCGAGATCGTTCGCATGCTCTCACGAAGACGGTTGAGGTGGGAGGACGTTGACGGAGCCATCACCTCCCACCCCGCCTCAGCTACTACAGAATCCCTGAACACTCCAATGAATTTCCTTCCAGTCTCGTCGAGGACGCTGCATTGAAAAAGAAGGAAATCAGGTAATTTTTCTCGATTGTATCGTGAGAGTCGTTCCTGTTTTTTCTGGAGGAAAGAGAAAGAGAGACTCCTAAATATATAATACACATTAACCGTTTATGCATGCATTTTCAAATAAAATATATAAATGGATTGGTTGAATTGTTCATTTGTAGGCTTTCGTGGAGTTGATATCATTATATCTGGACTTTCGGGATTTCTTCCACGTTTGTTGATGTTTCTGACAACAGTTTCGCTGGCTGTACTGCCTTGGCTGGGTTGGGGTGAATTTAACTTCGCGTTTCAAGCGATACACAGATTATCTCGACTGATCGGGGATGAACTTTTCATAAATAATTTATTTGCACTGAACACCAACAAACTCCATCATTTAACTCCAAATATGATAAATATCAGACACTGACAATAAATGAGCATGGGAGGGAAAATATTTTCAATTTATTTATCTTCTAAAATGATAATCGACTTTTAGAACAAATGGAAGAAGAAAGAATGCCAAAATAAATATGGGAATGTGGAGCGAGAGGCAAAAAGTCTCTGGGACATCCATGCAAAGGATGAGAAAAGTCCAAGATGGGAAAAGGTCATAACAGGCTTAATGCCTGATTCCTTGGGAAAGAAGAAGATGATGATAATACACCTTTGAAATTGAGTTTACCTCTTCATTAGCACATTTATTCTAGCATTAAGTATATATTTCATTCGATATCTTATGAAATTAGTTGGATAAGTAGTATATTCATGTGTCTGTGACCAAAGCACGCTTCTCCCAGTCCTATATTAAAGGAAATGCTTAAGATTCCCTTCATAATAAAGGGAGCTCCTTCACAAACCTCTTTGCTGCGTGGTACTTGTTTTACATGCGTTCAATACTTGTGACTTTCCCTTGAATTTCCAAATCAAATTTGAGAAATAGGAGAGGAGGGGAGTTAAAAAGATAAACTAATCTATGATAACACTTTCAAGGCTAATGCAGTTTACGGTTACGACAAGAGAAATCATCTTTTCCGACTCATTCTGACACAATTTGCCGTTGACTAACACGTATTCGGGATTGATTCCTTAAATTTCCTTCTCCGGTTTTAAATTTGATATGACCCCGAGTAATTTACCGCGGAGGCAGTTGAAGGACGAGTGCTCCCGAACAATGCCACCCGGGACCAAGGACGAAGATAAGTGTAGCATGGAATCCAGTAATTTCCAGAGGAATCCAAACCACCCCATACACAACCATGCCGACGTATTCATAAAATAAGAAACACCCATTTTTTTGGGTCTAAGGAGAAGTCTCAGGCAGTGATGCAGAAGGTTTTGGCGTGAAAAAAGTTCAATTACTTGGCGTGAAAAGACGACCGAGGAAGACATGTTGGCAGCAAGCCGGGCAGAGGCAAATCATAAGTCGTGGTTCGAATCCCGCCTCGGGTATATGTGTCGTCTTTGTCTTTGGGAAAAGTTCAGGACTAAGTCATCTTAGGTGATGCGATATAGTCTTAGCGATTGGAGTACCTAAAAAACCTAACTATAGTATTATTAGACGCGAGAAATTTCCAAAAAACCTACTGCTCTGCAAGCCACCGCAAGGGTGTGTGACAGGTGAACCAATACCCGACATGCATTATCGATCAGAAAGAATAAGTTTACAAGGTTTACGCTTACTATCATGCAGGTATGCAAAAAATACTACTCCGTTTTTGCACTACTTGCATGCAAGTGAGAGGCACAATGTTACCACCCCAAGGAAAGTAGTAGACATACCGTCATGAGACTCATGAAATTTTAGCTTTTCATGATACTAAATTGTTAGTTTGTAAAAAGTAAGATAATAGTTATAGGTTAATCAGTCATTTCCATGAAGAAAGTACATTAATTTATATATCCTGAGCGTGCATGCGTTATCAGTGTTAAAGCGTATAGAACAAAATATTGTTAACACATATTGTGCATATTAACGCGTACATCCGATCAGATTCTTAAGGCTACTTCACATTTTCCATTTCAAAATATTGTTTTCAACCCATTGAAAATACTCTGCGTAAAAAAAGGCCTAGGCAACTAAGTTTAAAGAGCTTTAGCTTCTAAACGAGAAAGAAATTTAAATTAGCTAAAATGCATATAATGTTCTCTTCTATATTGATTAATGAGAAGCAAATATTTTTCATCACCCAAAATAAATTTTACCATATTTTATACGGAAAGAGAGCCGGTTTCCGGTTTGGGCTGAAATCCGATGAGACTTCGTGTTCTTGCTACTCTGTTATCTGGTGACTTCTAAACTTCGGATTTCAAAGGAATAAATCCAATAAAGTACTTAAAAATTTATAAAAAACAACTTCTTTTTATTGCAAAATTTGCAGAATTTGTTGTGCAAAATATCTACATTTACATCTCCACGATACCCTACAAGCCACCGCGAGGGTGTGTGGCAGGGGGTGAAGATCACCAAGCATGCACTACCGACATGCAAACAAGCAAATATAGAATCTAATTCAACTACATTGTTAGTATCTATAGTATTTAAGGGATTAATACATGCATCATGAACTACAGACTACTCTAAAATATTTCCCCTACCTATCCCTTTCCTATGCTGCCTATTCTGTTCTCTTATAGTACGGGGGAAAAATGCCCTTTTGAATCTATCAGTACGACAATCTATCTCCCTAATCTTATTTATCTGGTCGAATCTAGCATAATACGCTGGTGTTTTTAATATGTGCCTAACATCTTCAGTAAGGCTAAGATATTTCAATCCTGCCGCGTGAATTTCAGTAAAACTATCCGAATGAAATTTCTCTAATAGATTTAATCTCTACCTTAACCTACGCTCTGATAATGACTCCCATCCTAATTCTTGTATTAATTCTGAAACGCTACTCATCCTATCGTAACACCTTTTAACGAACCTAGCTGCTCTAGGCTGTACACTGTCTAGTTCTCTGATCACACCTAATCCATTCGGATACAACATAACACCCTCCTAACTTCGAATCGGGTGACTCGATTGAAACTTGAGTAAAACCGTTGTAACCGCAAGGATATGCTAAACAAATTCCAAGACCATATTTTCAGTGATGATGTTAAAAATATTTTGCGGACCCCAACTTACTATGGTAGACTGAACCATAATCACAAAATTAGAGAAATTGATTGCCGAACTGACAGATTCAAAATGTCCTTTTTTCCTCGTACTATTAGGGATATGAATAACGGTAAATATATCCAGTACGAGTGTAGCAATGGATAACATTGGTAGCTGCATGTATGTATAAGGACTTAAAGCTAACCCAAGTAACAGCATGTTTTTGCTTGTATGCTTTGCTATTTTTATCTTTTTTTAAATAGCGTAGTTTTGAACAGTACCTACCTATACAAGTACTAATCCTTTTTTATGCATAATATATGTAGTGCATGTTTGGTGAGAGTTCACCCCCTGCCACACACCTTTATGTTGGCTTGCAGGATATTATGTAGATGTAGATGTAGGTGATATCTTCAAAAGGAATATTTAAAACCAGATAAATAACGAATAGAGGTCCTAAAAAGTTTCAAGCACCCCAACCGACATCAACAACCGAAGTGACGTTGTGAGTGCTTTCGCTTTCATCCATGGTGCAGTTTCACTCCTCTCTCGGAGGAAGGAGGCAGAGTCTCAAAACCGGAACCCGTCCGTGGCGAGGACCCCATAGTCCTTTTTTATGTCCAGTTATTCCAGTGCGCCCGCCTCTTTTGGGCGTGGGCTCCAAACGTATTGCCTCGCAACCGCTAGCCGTGATCTGCACGATTCACTCTCGGAGTGACCTTCGATGATGGTATTTCCATGTCCTATTAAGTGGAAAATGTCATTCTTATCGTTCGTGAGTGAATTTTGCATCGTGTGATGCAAGATCGTTGACTTGTGATATTTTAGGAGACGACATTTGCTACAAAGGACTAATAACTCAACACAGAAGCGTTTAAAAATCGCTAAAAATAACGCAATATCCGGAATGAAATATCAATTCCTACTTGGGCGTGTCCGACTCCATCGTTTTTCATACGTTACCTTTTATTATGGGATGGCTGAAAGAGGCAACCCGTCGTCAATGGAGCAAACGACCTCAGCTATCAGACGACTATTCATATTAACCATTACTATTAACCATTCTTCTTTTTCCCCCAATTACTTTTAAAATTGTAGTTTGTTTTGTAGTATTCGTTTTTGTTTGCTATGTCATTGTTCCTGGTGTGGATGCTCCCCCTGCCACACACCCTCGAGATGGCTTTCAGGGTATGTCGTAGATATAGATATTACTGTGGCCCATCAATAATTCAGGCATTGGAGGTTCTCCTAAGTATTAGCATTAGCCAATTACTTCCAGAAAAGTATATCTTCTCTGGTATATTTAAATTACTATTCCATGAGAGCATATCATTTTTCCTCTGGTTTTTCAAATTTAATTATGGCAATTGAAGTCTGCTATTATATCGGTCCGATCAGTACAACGATCATGTACGGGAAATCAGCTACTTTTCCCTTGTTAGACCTCATTTGGAATATGCTGCCAGTGTATGGGATCCCTACGAAATCGGTCTAACAATAAGTAATGAACTTGAACGTGTGCAGCGAAGATCGGCAAGATTTGTAAAGGGACGATACGATAATTATATTAGCGTAACCAGTCTATTAAATGAATTGAAATGGGAATCATTGTCAGATCGCAGGTTGAAATTTAGACTTAATCTCTTCCACAAATTCCAAGGCAATATTTTCAGTGATGATGTTAAAAATATTTTACGAACCCCAACTTACTATGGCAGACTGGACCATAATCATAAAGTTAGAGAAATTGATTGCCGAACTGACCGATTCAAAATGTCCTTTTTCCCTCGCACAATAAGAGATACGAATAACGGTAAATATGTCCTATCGGAGAGTAGCAATGAATAGCATTGGTAGCTGCATGTTGGTGTGAGTACTTGAAGCTAGCCCTACTAACAGAATGTTTTTGCATGTTTTCTTTGCAATTTCTATCTTTTTAAATAGTGTAGTTCTGACTACTATATTAATACTATTCCTTTTTTATGCATGATATGTAGTGCATGTTTGGTGAGCAATCACCCCCTGCCACACACCCTTGTGGTGGCTTGCAGGGTATTATGTAGATGTAGATGTAGATATCCTACAATTGATTGAATTCTGATATGCCATCACAATGCATGTTTCCATGTTAGTAGTGCATGCTTGGTGATCTTCACCCCCTGCCACACACCCTCGCGGTGGCAGGGTATCGTGTAGATGTAGATGTAGATAATTGTAAATTCTTCCTCGGTCCGCTGAGAACGATAGCCTCAACTATTATGCTGAGATGCACTTGCCCGCCGGATGGGATTCAAGGTTCCGTGCAAGTGAACTCCGATACGGCTTTCCTCGTGGGGCATTTGATAGTCCAGGTTCCCCGCCTCCTTCGCAGAGAGAAGGCTTTTCTCGGCGAGCTATTTCCCCTCCTAGCGAAAAACATGCAGCCAAAAAATACGTCGCGCCACCTGGCGATATTCTAACGAAACATTCAGTTGTATGGGAACTTGGCGTGGAGGCACATCGTAAGAATGGAAAGGTAAGAACTTGCTTGAGATAATAGTTCAACTTGTGGAAGAATGTATCTATTCTTACCCAGGTAATATTTGTTTCACTGTTATGGCTTCCTTTATCATGCTTAATTTTATGTATCACGCGTAATGTGCGCACAAATGTAGACAACGCCTATACCTTCTCTCATGCGCGAGTTTTCGTTCTTATGTGTTTTTTTTTGGCATTTTCAAGGTGGCCCTGGCTCACACAGACGCTGACATTGGAAGTACTACGTCTCATTTCTCATGAATTATTCCATCGGAGCATTCAGGGTCTCAACTTCACTTGGGTGAGTGTGTGTGCGATGAGTTTATTTTCAGTAATTTTTTGTGGACTACAATTGGAGAATATGTCACGGTGCGATGCTATTATACGTGAGAAGGGAATAGAATACGCAATGAATTCCTTCAATAACGGCAGAAAATAACCAGGAATGGGGCTGATTAGGTGGCTAGTATCCTTAACGCTAACGCCAGGGATCCGAGTTCAAATATCGGACAATATCTCCTTTTGAAGGAGTCTCAAATGTGAAGTTTCAAAGAGAGACTTTTGAAATAAGTGAAGTTTATGCTGTATTGACCAGTGATTCGAGCGATTATAATTTTACTTGGCGGCACCCTTCATGATGAGTTACTTATTTACGGCAACCTTATTAGATTTCTTCATTTATCCGGTTGGGATTCCCTCTCCTTCACAAAGGACAATCGGCGCTTTACAGTAATTATTCAGCAGATTGGGAGAGAGGGTTCGATTTCTTTCTTCATGTGTCGGGCGTAATAAATTCAGAAGTTTTTCGCAAACCATTTTTCGTTTTCCATCCATCTAATCTCGAGGCAACCCTAGCTGTTTTCCCGGTATTCTGAAATGCCACGGCACTCCGATTGGGAGCCACTGGTATAGACACTATTCCCTATTTGAATAGCCTGTTGCAAATGTTCCACCTGCAGTACTCCGCCCGACTGGTGAGACGTGAGATTATGGATCCACATGCATTAAAGACGGCACTGGATGATGCCGAATTTCTTCGCATCCTTCCTCTCCTCCTGAAAAAATCGCTTTCATCCAGACAAATGATTTTTTGCACGACCTCTCCGTCCTTATCTCTCGGCACTCCGATTGGGAGCCACTGGTATAGACACTATTCCCTGTTTGAATAGCCTGTTGCAAATATTCCACCTGCAGTACTCCGCCCGACTGGTGAGACGTGAGATTATGGATCCACATGCATTAAAGACGGCACTGGATGATGCCGAATTTCTTCGCATCCTTCCTCTCCTCCTGAAAAAATCGCTTTCATCCAGACAAATGATTTTTTGCACGATCTCTCCGTCCTTATCTCTCGCTCTTCACTCTTTGGGCATGCTATTCAATTTAGATTCTTTAGGAAAATGGTTAAACGACTATACTCCAACTTTTTATGAGGGCATGACAAAGTTCTTCATGCCTTAATTTCGAGCTCTGGCCTTTCTCTTGGATACGGGCCGCTGCGTTCTTCTTGCGGCCCACTAGGACAAAAAGAACAATGTTCGTTATGCACTATTTTTCTCTAGCTCAGGTCTCATTCTTGGAATCTAATGCTTCCTTAACCGAGGAAATCCGCTTGAGATGCGTTTGATGTTATGTACCTACATTTTTTCCCGGAATGACTTCATTTGCCGCTCAGAGAGGTGTGCTGCTGGCATTACTCAGACCCTTCCGTCATATTTGTTTCCGCGATTTTTGACTGCTAGTCAAATATAGGTACCAATGGAGACCACGCATAAACCTTTCGTGATATCCAAGTATGCTTGTCCTATTTCGTTCGACGTTCCAACGCTCGAACCTCATTTGATTCTTTTCCCATGAGCCTCTTCCAACTCTCGCCAACACCCTTAACCCTCACCTGACCTTGTTCGAATGTTTTCCTTCCCCTTGCTCTGTCTCCACCAAGGAGTTTCGAGCGACCTGGAAGAGGCGTCGGTTATGTTATCCCATGAATGACAATTTAGCCAGAATAGGGGTGCTTGGGAACGATTAAGAACGGCCTACACCGTAAAAAACATTGAGTTTTATACGGCCTATTATAGGGTCTGCATAATAATGACTTAGTAGAGCATAATCAAGTAAACCTTGTTATTCCACCTTATTTATTGGGTATATCCCATCCGGTTTCAGCACTTCCGTGTCATTCTCAAGGGACAATACAAAGCTTTCCTGTGGCGGTTCTTGTTTATATTACCACCACGAGAGTGTGTGGCAGGGGGTGAAGATCACCAAACATGCACTATGGAGTTATGGCTGGAGCATTTGGCTGAGGGACGGCAAAACATTCTCTTGGGGGAGGACAGGACAGGAAATCTAGGTAAAGAAGAGAATTATGCAATGGAATCACATCGTTGAGTAACCTCTTACCATAATGCTTGGCATAGGTATGTGAAAATTTCGAAGTTTTCAATGAAATTCAGCTAGCGTCTTTGTCACATGCATGTAAAACATAAATTTTAAAATCCGACATATGATTAAAATTACATAAATGAAGGCTAGTGTGGAATAATAAGGTTTACCTACTTTTACTCTCGGTCACTAAATTCCACGAAGTAAGCTCGCAAGCCATTGACGATAATGACACAGTACCTATATCTACTTCTACATCCACACGATACCCTGCAAGCCACCGCGAGGGTGTGTGGCAGGGGCTAAAGATCACAGGCATGCACTACTAACATGCAAACTAGCAACTATATTGTCTCATGCAACTTGATTGTTAGTGTCTACAGTATTTAAGGGGTAAGACATGCATCATGCACAACAGAATACTCTAAAATATTTCCCCTACCTATCCCTTTCCTATGCTGCCTATTCTGTTCTCTTATAGTACGGGGTAAAAATGCCATTTTGAATCTATCGGTACGACAATCTATCTCTCAAATCTTATTTGGCTGGTCGAATCTAGCATAATACGCTGGTGTTTTTAATATGTGCCTAACCGTAAAACAGCATATTTCGTCGTAGAGGAATCAGTAAATCATCCTTTGGCTTTTTAAGGGAGGTTTTAATCGGTTTTATTCATCTAGGAGTTAATTTTACTGTTGAAACTGATTCAAAATTAACGTATTCATAACTATTTATTTGCCGCTTGTTTGCATGTTAGCGCACTTTCCTCTATTTCTTTCACGAATTTTAACATTGTAATCCATCATTCATCTTGCTAATCCAAGTTATACCGCGTCAAAAACCACTTCATCAGTACGAGTGTCGTGAGCGGCAAGCCCGTATCTCTTTTTAGTGAGAATTCACCCCCTGCCACACACCTTTGAGGTGGCTTTCAGGGTATTATGTAGATATAGATATCTGTTAAGAATTACAAGGGTTTTCTTCTTGTAGTTGGGCAAATTGTGAAATAAAAAGACCGTACTTAAGAGAGCACATGTATTACACACATCGTTAAATGGACCATGAGTACATCAGAACAAAAAAGGAACGATAGTCGTAGTAACATCCGTTACTCATAAGATGACAAAACAAAACAACAGCTGTTTCACAAAATACAACTTTCAGTGGCATAGATTACAAATTTAACAATTACAAATCTAACAATTACAAATTTAACAATTACAAATCTGGGCCTACTAAATGACCCCTGGCTAAATGACCCCTCTCAAATCAGCTGTGATGCCTCCAGTAGCATATTCTGATCTCCTTGGTCTTTACCGTTCCTCGATATTCTCAAAGCTTCCCGTCGTCCTATAATGCTCGTACAAGCAATGACATTTTGGTTGGGGATACTATATTTTTACGTTGTGAATGACATCCACTAAGTTTGCATGCAGGGAACTTAGGATGTTAGGAAACATAGGATTACTAAGAAGTTGGGATTTACTTATCCTGTGAAGAAATTACGCCGAACTTCTCACCCACCGGTGGACTGTCTTTGTAATATATTTTTATCCCTCATTTGGGGCGACTGGGTGACCCGTTGCGAGGCGAGTTTGGATATGAGCTCAAAGATCACGAGATTAAACCTATTGCACCTTTTTGGTAGCATTCCTAAGCATTTAATTTGTGGGGTTGAACGTGTTAAATATTTTTAGAAAAAAATGTTTTGCAGGAAAAGGAATTAACGCCCTCCTTACCTTGAATATATAAAGGTACATACTATTAAAATTAGATGGATTTTTATTTAATTACACTGTAGCACTGCTTGAAAAGATTTAAACCTAACACAAAAACGACATCCAATCTGTTGCGGGATCCTAACTCACGCCTACTGGATTGTCAGGCCAGCGCGTTACCAACCCGACTCTTTTTGACCGAACTTTTTGACAGATTAAGTACAAGACGCAATGTATTACTTGTGTGAAAGACTGAGAATTTGAGCCTGTCAACGGAAACTATTTCCCATTAATTTCCCACTTCTATATACAACTTATATTCCGCACTCTGTCGCCCCACGTTGCTATTTCTGTGGTCAGTTTTCAGCACCACGATTCAATAAGCATACTTTCTTGCCTTTCGATCGAAAAGTTGTTTATGCTCCAGTGCTCAACGGCCAGTCGAGCATAGTCCGCTCGTTCAGGCCCAGTGCCCGGGATATTACGTTCAGCCGCTTTGACAAGTAACAGCGCAATCAAACTCGAATTTTTCTTTCAGTTTCCCACTTCGCAGGCACGAAAACTGTCTACCTAGCCTGGAGTTAATATTCATATTTAGTGTTCGCTCTTGACCTTTCAAACTATACGTCAGGAGGGACTGAGATCGGATTCCTCCCGAATGATTTGAGAGGTGGAGTACCTTATAGCAGTAGTAGTACATAATTTATGCTTTAAGTCAATTCATCTGTCTTCTTTTACCGTTTAACCTAACTTAATTCCAACCTTAATCCTAAGGTGACCAAAACATTCTTGCCTTGGTGGGTTCCACGACCTTTGGGTTGCTTGTAGACGTGAAAGATTCACGAATTTGCGATACGCACATCTGCATGTAGCGTAAATGCTGTCGCTGAAGCCTGTGGCAGGTGTTTGGTCAAGATCCGTGAAAAGGAAGGTCAAGATGGAAAAAGGTATTTTGGAAAAATATGATGAAAATAACTGTGTGTGATAATAGCCAGAATTTTATCCTTAACGTAGAAGTGCGCGTGAATAGCAGAATGACGGAAGTCCGTAAAAAAGTTCACCTTTTACGCCAATTCCTAAGAGGGTACATTTACATCTACATAATACCCTGCAAGCCACCACGAGGGTGTGGGGCAGGGGGTGATTTCTCACCAAACATGCACTACATATCATGCATTAAGAAGGAATAGTATTAATATAGTGGTCAGAACAGCACTATTTAAAAAAAAGAAACAAATTGCAAAGCAAACATGCAAAAACATTCTGTTAGTAGGGTTAGCTTCAAGTACTCACACCAACATGCAGCTACCAATGCTATTCATTGCTACTCTCTGATAGGACATATTTACCGTTATTCGTATCTCTAATTGTTCGAGGGAAAAAGGACATTTTGAATCTATCAGTTCGGCAATCAATTTCTCTAATCTTATGAATATGGTCCAGTCTGCCATAGTAAGTTGGGGTTCGTAAAATATTTTTAACTTCATCACTGAAAATATTGCCTTGGAATTTGTTTAAGAGATTAAGTCTAAATTTCAACCTGCGATCTGACAATGATTCCCATTTCAATTCATTTAATAGACTGGTTACGCTAACATAATTATCGTATCGTCCCTTTACAAATCTTGCCGATCTTCGCTGCACACGTTCAAGTTCATTACTTAGACCGATTTCGTAGGGATCCCATACACTGGAAGCATATTCCAAATGAGGTGTAGTTACGTAGTATTAATTCTAGAGTAGTAGTAGTTCTCGAGTAGGGTACGGAGTATGTTTGTTTTGTAGTTAGTAGAGAGACCAAAAGTTAAAAGTCATTTGCGCCATTCCCACTGTTGTAGCCACGTCGGTAACGCAATACCTTGAAAATGCAAAGATCTCGCATACAAATCTCGTCTCAAAGATATTGTTGCATATGTCATAGGGTTAAGAGCTGTGGTTGGATGATGCAATATAATTTTATCCGTTGAAGTGCCTGAAACAACATAGCTAACACTCATTGCGTTAGTTAGGATAGGTCGGTAGGAGACCGTAGGGAGGATTTTCAATGTGAAACGAGGAAAGATAGGGAGAAACCTGGCGTCAGATTTTGTCTACTTTTAATGGAATACTCCGTGGGGATTGCCGTTTGATATTCCGTCCGATGGACAAAATATGCAATTTTTCTTCTCTTCACGAAATACTCGAGGAGGGACTGGGCTAAAATATATGTCACTCCTCTAAGAGTCGAACCTGATCTCTAGGGAATGTATCGAGCACTCTGGCTAGCACAACAAACTAAATCCCTAGGTGAAGGAGACTCTGCCATTAGCAGGAACCACAGGCTAACTGTTGTTTTTCCGAAAGAATTTTTTTTTCTCTTTTTCCCTCCAGAGGCGGTCCCTAATTTTATCACACACCATCAACTCCACCTTCTTTTACTCAAATCCAAGTGTTCAATAAATTATTTTTCAGAACTCCTCTGTTTTTCCACCGCGATTGTTTCGTTCGGGTAACCCTCTCCTCCCCGAAAATTGCATTACATTTTCTTTTTACTATTGGGTGTATTCTTCCCTGGGCCATTTTTTAATCTATCTATTTAAGGATTTCGTCAATTTTTTCCTATTCATACATCCCCGTCGAAATGTTCACCTGCACGACAACTATAGGCTAGTTGGCACCGCTTTGGCGTCCATTAAATTTTACCCTCTCTTCAATCTATACCAATCTTCATAATTTTGCTACCAATCTTCTTAATGCAATACTGTTGCAACTTCACGCCGATTTTTATCACTAACTAACAATATACTCACTTCATTAACAATTCCCTTTTAATTAATAATTTTATCAACTCTACATTCACTATACCAACCTTACTTATTTGATACTACCGCGACTACACGCAGTTCCCTTCTCTTAAACTACATCCCAATCAATAACCATCTTTTCAGAAACCATGATTAGCCATCATAATCATCTAATAAATTCAGATCCAGCCCAATTATCATTGGTCATCTTCATCATCATAATGAGCCAACAATTCTAGGATTGATTTGACGCAGCCATACACTCGATTCTTCAATCGGCCAACCTCTTTATATTAACGTAATTTTTCTCTTCAGGACCTGTTCTATACAACTCATACGAGGTCTGCATATTCCAATCTTCCTGTTCACTTTTCCTTCGACGATTGTCTTCATCAGGCCATCGTGTTTTGAGATATGACCGATTAGGTTGTCCCGTCTTCTTTTTAAGGTTTTCAGTATATTTTTCTTACTACGTTTGTCACTCGGTCGATCCATTTTATCTTCATCATTCTTCTGTAGCCCCAAATCTCGAATGCTTCCACTCCTTTCTTCTCCGCTGCTGTCATTGCCCATGCCTCATTGCCGAAAAGAAACATGCTCCAGATGTACGTTCTGATGAATTGCTTCCTTACTTCTAAGCTTGTATTTCCATCTATAAGTAGATTCTTCTTTTGATAGCCCTCTTCGCCTGGGCTATTCTACTAACTATTTCTTTCTTGCTTCGTCCATCGTCGGTTAATAGGCTTCCCAGATAACAGAACTCTTTCACCTCTTCCAGTTTTGGTTTTCCCAGTATAACGTTGGTTTTGTCCTCTTCCCTCTTGCTGCACGCTATTATCTCAGTCTTCTTCTTATTGATTTTCAGCTGATATATGACCATTGTCCTTTCCATGGTTGTTAGCATCTTATTCAGATTCTTCTCTGTCTCTGCTATGAAAGCTATGCCATCAGCGAATCGTATCATGCTGGTTGTTTCTCCGTGGATGTTCACTCTAGAAGACTTCTCTTTGATTTCATTGATGGCTCTCCCGATGTAAACATTAAAAATTACGGAAGACAGTGCACAGCCTTGTCTCACTCCTTTTCTGATTCATGTTTCTTCACAACTGGGTCCAGATTTAATCAAAGCTGCTTGGATTTTATACAAAATGTGGATATTTATTCGGTCATTGTAAGACATTCCAATTCCTTTCAGAATTTCAAGCATTGAATTCCAATCTACGTTGTCAAATGCTTCACTATATTCACAAATGCAATAGAATTCGGTTTGTTTTTCTCCATTCTCTTCTCTTTGAGCAGCCCAAGGGCCAATATTACCTTTATTGTACCGTTACTTTTTCAGAATCCAAATTGTTCTTCATCCAGAATCTCCTCTGATTTTCGTTCTATTCTCCTGTAGATGATCCTTGTCAATATCTTCGACGCATGTGTCGTCAGGCTTATAGTTCTAAAATTTTCGTATTTCTCCGCTCTCTTCCTTTTGGGAGTAGGAATGATGATGTTTTTCTCGAAGTCCTTAGGTATTTCTCCTGTTGAGTACATGTTGCAGATGGTTTGTTAAATATGGGTAAATGTCTTCTCTCCTGCATTTTTTATTAATTCTGCGGGGATATCATCAATTCCAGAAGTCTAATTCATCTGAAGGTCCTTACTGCTGCGTCGAATTCTGATCTCAATATTGATGCTCCCATATCATCCTTTTCAACTTCGCTTTCCTCTACATTAACTTTCGTGCTGAGATTGATTCCGTTGTATAACTCTGGCAGATATCTTTCCATCTCCCCACTTTGTCTTCACTTTCAATCAAAAGTTCTCCATTCTTGTCCCTTATGGCATTGCAACTTGCATTCCGTTCCTTGAAGTGGTTCCTTAGTGTCCTAAAGACACCTTTTCAAGTGCAAGGCTGTTTTGCACATCTTCGAATAGATTCTTCATCCACATTTCTCTAGCTTTCCTGGCCTTGCGACTTATTTCGTTCCTTATTATTTAGCAAAGCTGCCCTTCTTCAGTTTTCGCATTCTTGTAATTTCTTCTTTCTTCAATCAAGAGTAAGACTTCCTCCGTGTGCCATGGCTTCTTTTTGGCAACTTTTCTTCTTCCAAGAACTTCTTTTGCATCTTCCTGCAACCCACATTTTATGTTTTCCCAACGCTCTTCTGCTGATTTTTCAGCCAGGTCCTCCTCCTTTCTGAAATGCCAGCTGATGTTGAATCTCCTTCAGTTTTTCTATTAGCGAAATTTATTCACTGTTTTCTTCAATTTTTTTAATTTAAAATGACATTTCATCATCACTAAAGTATGGTCGCTGTCGATGTCTGCTCTACTTTTCAGTTCTTCACCTGATTGCTGAGCCCCTACTTCACTAAAATATAGTCTATTTGAAATCTTCCTCTGTCTCCTGGCATTTTCCACGTGTTTCTTCTTAGATGATGATTTTTGAACATTGTGTTGGTAACCACTAACTTATGTTGTTTGCAGAATTTCAGCAGTCTTTCTCCTCTTTCGTTTCGGTTTCCCAATCCGTATTTTCCAGTTATTCTTCCATCTTGACCTTCACCGACGACAGCGTTCCAGTCCTCTAAAATAATTAGGTTTTTTCTCCTCTTACCTGTTTTATAACTTCCGTGGTATCTTCATAGAAGTCTTCCACTTCTTCTTCTTCGTAATCGGACGTAGGCATGTATGCTTGCACCACAGTGGTATCTGTAGGCTTGGTCTCAATCTTCACCATTATAATCCTCTCACTGTACTGCAGGATGCTCTTCACACGCAGTCCTGCACTCTTCCTGAGCATTATGCCTACTCCAGCGTAAGCATTCAGTGATCCGGTGTGATTAATTCTATCAATTCCACTCCAAAAGTCTCCTTCTATCTTACTTTACAAAATTTCAACAAATCTCTGATTCCCCTCTACACATTTTTATTATTGCTTTCTAGCCTCCCTTCCCTTTACTTCGCTCTAAAGTTTCCGATCTCTAAATTAATGTCTTTTCTTTAGCAGACCCAGCTATCCGTACTTATATCAAAGACGTGAAATGTAAATGGACATGGAATAAATGTATAGTAAATGCATGCTGAGATTTCTCGGTTATTGTGAATTAAATTCCACAAATGCATCGCTGTAAATTCCATCATACGGAAAAATTAATTTAGTTATACTATGTACTGTGTTGCAAATTATACTGCATATTTTGTCATGCTTTAATTATGATTTTCTTGTTCGTCTTTCAGTTACATCTAAAAATATGATGGAGCCCCTCACCTCAATTGATGGCAGTTTTCTCTTGGTATTTGGCATCAGAGAAGTCCACCACGACATCAATCGGCATCAAGGTCATAAGAAAAGTCAACAAGGCAGTGGGTGAACCTTTCCCTAGACTTCCTGCATTGTCGGCTGGACCGATAAGTGAAACTGATTTTTTTTAACATTACCATTTTAATGCGTGTTTTGGACGGCTAGATGCCATGACTCACTTAATTAGTATCAGTCTTCGATATTTGATTTTATTCTCCTCAGAGAACACTCAATGCAATATGCATGGGGATAATGGACGGAGCACTAAGAATAATCTTTAAGGAAAAATTAGTTTAAAGTGAAGCTTAAAGTAATAAGAATTACTGGCTAGCAGACAGTTTCCGATTGACTGGCTAGCATACGACTTCTTTTCTATACACGATGCAATTGAGACGGCATGAGGTGGAGTCAAACCATTTTTTTCGTGACAAAACCCACTATATTTATGTTTAATCCACGGTAAGGTTGCCTAAAAGTAAGAAGACTAGCCTAAATATGAAAGTTAGAGTCCTAAATTGATGCAGAAAAAGCGATATACAATTATAGAAAGGGCTTAGGATAGAGTCGGGTTCCCTTGAAGAAAGAAAATGATTGTTTTCCCACGTAAAAACTGGAAAAACTAGCAAATTTAATAAAACTAATGGTTTGATGTTTCACTCTGTGGATTTAATCCATTTCGGGGAGAATGAATAGACTTTGTGAATAGCACTTTTGGTTTTTAATTGTACGACCCAGGCTTTGATACATAGTGTCGTCATCATCACCTGATAGAAATGTATCGAAACTCAGTTCTTACAATTAAAAATCAATTGTGGAATTCACAAAGTCTAGTCATTCTCCCCGTAAGTTAAAATAAGATGCTGGAGTAGTTATAGCTGGATATTTTGCAGTGCTGGTTCCATAGATACCAAAGGTAATGCATCGGTTAGAGGAAAGAAATACCTACTAAGTAGTTGTGGGAAAAGAACATGAAAGGGAGATCTGGAGGAAGCAGCAAAGGAAGGACCGGATGAGACACGAGGCTTCAGACTGCTGCGATAGATGAGGTGAGGGAGATACTCGAAAGGAGAATTTGCGTAGATAATGATAGATGGCACGAGATATGAAAAATTTAAGAGGAAGGGAATGGGTAGTGGGCCAGAGAAAAATTCTTGTCCTGGTGTATTTTTTTGGGTAATGTACTATTTATCAAGAATTATTTCATGGGTTATTTCCACTCTCATTTTTTCTGTTTGGAGCGTTTGTTTCCTAGTATTGGTTCGGCATAAGTTCACCTCAGTTATTGGGTACCTCCTCCTTCTTCATCACCATTCATTAACTCTGAGATTGATTTGGAGCCCCTCACCACAGGATTCGTTCCCTATTCCTTCCTTCACATCGTTCACAACCTGCTTCATCTATTTCTCACTAGTATTTCCGTTGCCATTCTTTCCGTTACTTTTCCCTCGACAATTGTCTTAACCAGGACTTCTTGTCAACCAAGTTAGCTGTATTGTCGTCTTTTCAGTGTCCAGCAGGCTTATTTTTACTCCCACATGTCTTAAGACTTCTCCATTATTCATTTAGTCGATCCATTTAATCTTAATCATTCTTCTGCATCACTACATTTTAAATGCTTCCACCCTCGACTCCTCTAATGCTGTTATATTCCATGCATTACAGCCATAAAGAAAATCCTCCAGATATATGTATGTTGTGATGACTTGTTTCCTTACATCCACGCTTTAGTTTCCAGCTGTAATTAGATTCTTCATTTGGTGGAAAGCCCTCTTCACCTGAGTTGTTTTAAAGAATATTTCCTTACTTTCTCCATCCACAGGTTACTCGGCTTTCTAGGAAGCAATATCTCTTCTTCATTTTACTTTTGGAGTTTGACATTGGTTTTGGCCTCTTCTTCTCTGCCGCGTACTATTATCTAAGTTTTTTACTCATCTTTTGGAATTGTTGATAGTTGACCAATGTCATCCAGTTCACACGGGTCTTCAGAAAATCCTTTCTCTCTGCCGCAACCGCTATGTCATTAGCGAAACGTCACATGTTTATTTTTTCCGATGGCTTTTTAATTCTGAAGCCTTTTCTTTTATTTTAAAAATGACTTCCTCTAGTATAAATATTATATATTACAGGAGACAGTGCTCAGTCTTGACTTACTCCTTTATTTTTTCTCGTATCCTTACAGAACATATCCCCAATATACTTTTTCAAACGCCTTCTTGTAAAAGAAATATAAACACCTCTGGATTGTACTATTTCATCATCATCATGGGTCAAGAATCCTAGGATTGGTTTGACGCAGCTCTCCCCTCGATTCTTCTATCGGCCAACCTCTTCATATTAATGTAATTCCTCTCTTTCACGTCCTTCACGATCTGTTCTATATAACTCATACGAGGTGTGGTGTGCATTTTCCATTCTTTCCGTTCACTTTTCCCTCGACAATTGTCTTCATCAGACCACCATGTCTTAAGATATGGTGAATTAGGTTGTCCCGTCTTCTTTTTATAGTTTTCAGTGGACTTCTCTTTTCTCCCACTCTTTTTAAGACTTCTTAATTTGTTACTCGATCGATCCATTTAATCTTCATCATTCTTCTGTAGGACCACATTTCAATGCTTCCATCCTTTTCTTCTCTGTTGCTGTCATCGGCCATGCCTCACTGCCGTAAAGAAACATGCTGCAAATATACGTTCTGATGAATTGCTTCCTTACTTCTAAGCTTGTATTTCCAGCTGTTAGAAGATTCATCTTTTGATAGAATGTCCTCTTTGCCTGTGCTATTCTACTAACTATTTCTTTATTGCTTTACCCATCGTTGGTTACTCGCCTTCTCAGGTAACAGAACTCTTTCACCTCTTCCAGTTTTTGTTTTCCTAGCATAACTTTGGTTCTGGCCACTTCTCTCTTGCTGCACACCAATATATTGGTCTTCTTCTTATTGATCTTCAGCTGATTTCTGGCCATTGTCCTTTCCATGGTTGTTAGCATCCTATTTAGATTCTTCTCTGTCTCTGCTATGAGTACTATGTCATCAGCGAATCGTAGCATTTTTTCTCCGTGGATGTTCACTCCAGAACACTTCTCTTTGATTTCATTGATGGCTCTCTCGATGTAAAAATTAAAGATTACGGGAGACAGTGCACAGCTTTGTCTCGCTCCTTTCCTTATTCTTGCTTCTTCAGAGCTGGGTCCAGACTTAATCACAGCTACTTGGTTTTTTCACAAACTGAGGATAATTCTTCTGTCATTGCACGACACTCCAATTCCTTTCAACCTTCCAAGCATTGAATTCCAATGCACGTTGTCAAAACCCTTCTCTAAATCCACGAACGCAATGAACGTTGGTTTTTCCTTCTCCATTATTTTCTCTATGAGCAGCGCATCGGCCAATATTGCTTCTCTTGTACCCTTACATTTCCTGAATCCGAATTGATCTTCATCCAAGAACTCCTCTGCTTTTCGTCCTATTTTCTTCTTCTTTCTTTTTCTTCTTCTTCATTTATTCTTCTATATTCTTATTTCTGTAGATGAAACTTGTAAATATATTTGATGCATGTGTCGTCAGGCTTGTAGTTCTAAAATTATCGCATTTCCCCGCTCTCTTCTTTTTGGGAATAGAAATGATGATGTTTTTCTCGAAGTACCTGGATATTTATTACACCTGTCGAGTACATGTGACAGATAGTTTTGTAGAGATGAGTTATGTCTTCTCTCCTGCATTTTTTATTAGATTTGCGGGGATATCATCAATTCCAGAAGCCTCATTCATCCGAAGGTCCCTTACTGCAGCGTCGAATTCCGATCCTAATAGTGATGCTCCCATATCATCCTTTTTGAAATCACACTTCGTTTTCCGTTGTATAACTCTTCCAGATATTCTTTCCATCTATTCACTTTGTCTTCATTTTCAATTCTCCATTCTTGTCCCTTAATTCATTGCATCTTGCGCTCCGTTCTTTGAAGTCGTTCCTCACTATCCTATATGCTGATTCTACCTTTCCAAGTGCAAGGTTGTTTTGTACATATTCGCATAGATTCTTCATCCATATTTCTCTAGCTTTCTTAGCTTTGCGACGTACTTCGTTCCTTATTTTTTTGTAGCATAGCTGCCCTTCTTCAGGTTTCACATTCTTGTACTTTCTTCTGTCTTCAATCAGGTCTAAGACTTCTTCCGTGCTCCATGGCTTCCTCTTGACCACTCTTTTCTTCCAAGAACTTCTTTTGCGGCTTTCTATAGTCCACATTTAATGTTTTCCCAACGCTCTTCTACTTATTTCTCATTCAGGCCTTCTCCTATGTTGTTTCCTAATGCTTTCTGAAATGCCAGCTGATGTTGAGTCTCCTTCAGTTTTTCTAATTGCTCCATGTTCTTTGCTGTTTCCTTCAATTTCTAGAACTACTTTAAATTTACTACTTGTTTTTATTAATGATATTCTCCTGTGAGACTGTATTATTTAGGGTTGCCCTCTGCCTCCTAAATATAAGTGATCTTCACCTAAGAAGCCAATATTCCTATTCTCTGCCCTGCTGTAAATAATACAACTGCACGACATACTTTGTCCAGGCGACAAATTAAGTTCATCGTACTATAAGTTTCTTAGAATAATGCTTTTCTCTTTTCTGGAACGAAGTTAAAAAATGGTGTTATCAAGTCCTCAAGCCAGACTCCTTCCTCATAAAGCATTCGAATAATTCAGGAAAATAGTTTTCGTCTGAATTATTTTTCTTGCAACTTCATCGGTTCAACCGAAGATATTTTCCATTGTCACAGCCCTTTTTACCTTCATATCCTGTCTCTTTCTATCTCACAATCAAAATACTTCATTTGAATAGTATCCGTGAATACGTATCATTCTGTTACCCACCTATATCCAGTAGATGTCATCTCTATCGTGAACTCCCTCACGTATTTTCTCTATCTATTCTATTTTCCCCATTTTCCGTTTCCACTAGTACCTACTTCTTCTGCCTTTCATTATCACTTTCAAATTATCATCAAAACATGAATTAATGTGGGGTTTGGGTTGGTGTGGTGGCTAGAGTACTGGCCTCCCAACCCGAGGGCCCGGGTTCGATTTCTGGCAGTGGCTGATTTTTCAGTGGAAAACCGGTCCCCACTTGTGTGCCTAGTGGAGGGTATTTCAAGTTAAGTACTCCGTCAGATGGGGCGTCAAACCGTGGTCCCCTTGGCGCCTTTCGTTAAGAGTAGCCTAATGCCTAAATAGCGCAAATGACTTCAGCTGTCGGTCACCTTCCCTGATTAACCAACCAACCCTGAATTAATGTTCACTTTGGCGTACAGCGAACCAATTTCCCTTTCCTGCGATGATATTTCAATTTCGACGCACACCCTTCTACGCTATACTTCCATTTACCTTTTAGTTTCTTGTCTCGGCTTTTTGTTTAACTCTCTTGAAAATTTTTTAAGTATCTCTTTATTATTCCCTCCCTCTATCTTTCAAATAATTTCTTTAAAGATCCATGGCATCCTAATCTTCTCAGTTATACCGATCATATAATTTTTTCCGTCGCTTACTTTATCCCTGTTTCTAACACTATGTATGTATCGACTGTAGCATATTTTTCTAACCAGGGATTTATGTCGGCTAATATCAGAGTTTTTTCCTCCATCCTATCGTAATTTCTTGATCATACTGACGGATTTTGAGATGCATGTGTGACAGAAGAACGGAGAAGGTAAGGTGGGCTGAATGGAGTGTGGATGAAGAAGTGCTGGAAGGAAAGAGAGGGAGTTGATTTCAGCAAGTACGGGAAGATAGTGAGTGAATGAAATGGGTAATAAGAGGGTAATAATGGATGGGTTTTAAAGGATATGATAAGAGGGCAGAATGTTGGGTAGGAGGAATAGAATGGCAGGCAGTTTGGTGAAAAGATAGAAAGGTATGAGAAGAAGCGAAGGGATAAGAAGTTGCGGAAATGAAAAAGAGCGTATTTGAAAGATAGAATGATCCTTATGCATGATAATATTTCAAATTATTTTGCAGATGTGTTGTCCAATCTATTCTTAGTGCTAGATCATTGCTAACTGTTCTTTTAATGCTAATATAGAGCTTCATCCCTTTCCAGTCGTGGTTGTATTTATGTCGGTAAGGGCTGCGTGGATTGATTAAATTGGTTCTAAGGCTATATACAACCAGTATACAGCCGAATTATCATTTATTTAGGTCACTCGGCATCTTTGGAATATAAATACCTCTCTGTTGGTGTTCCAGCTCCAGCCCCGTCACAACAAGACCATTTCTTCTGCTGCTTTCTCACCGCGTTTATTCCTTCTTCCGACCCCATCATCATCCTAAATCGCTTTCACCTCTCTCTGTTTTCATCAACCACCGTGTTCCAGTCAACCATTACAGCTAAATGTTTTCTCACTGGAACGTTATACATTATTCCTGCGAGATGCTTGTTCACTAATGTAATGCGTCTTCCAAATGGCTTTTAGAAGTCGACATTTATATTTAAATGAAAGCTTAACTGTTTGCAACTACTTAAAACTCGACATTTAGGGCCATATTCAGAATTTCAACTTCAGTCTTGCTTCTACTGTTCACTTCATAAAATCTCTACTGCGAGTTGAATTGGTGCACAGATTGTATATACAAAGGTGGTATTGCTTCTCAGCGTAAAGCTCAAGACTCTGCCTCCGCCTCAAACCATATCAAGGTGATTCTGTACATCATTTGTACTTGTAAACGAAACTTTAACCTATGCAGCGGAAGTGAGATTGCACTTGAGATTATGAATATGGTCCTTAAAGTCCTATCACACACCTCCCAAGCATTCACTATCCTTATGCCAAATTTTTTGTCCGTTTCAAAGGCTGCCCTTCGCAAACCTTTGTCCCCTGCGATATAAAATATTCGGTATCCATCGCTTCAGTAATACCTCCATCTAACCCCGCAAATGCCTGCCTTATCAGAACCTTTCTAGACCATTTCTTGTTCAGTATTTACATAGAAGAACAGAAGTTCGTCCATCGCCTGACGTTCAGCATGCCTATGCGTAGAAATTTTTTGTATCACCTCCTAACCCTGATATATGGTCATGGGATTTTACTAATTCTCTCCAACATGACAAGGTTATGGTCCATGGGCAGGGAACTCCATACTAGTATTCTTTCAATAAGAGATTTGTTTTTGGATAGCACTTGCTTGAACGTCTCTATTCCAAATATTCCATGTTTTACATTCTTTCGCCTTTAGACTCTACACCGCTTCATTCTAGCCACCTGATATCAATAATTATGTTTCCCCTTTTTACCCAATTTTCCATTATTTTTCACTCTCTTGCAGTCTCCAGTTCTTTGATAACTCTTGAAATACGTCTTTCTAATTCAGTTTTCTGCAAATTTCTGTCCTCATGAATTCCTTTCTCCCCACCCACCACATACAACACCTATTATCTTCCTCTTCTTACAGCATACTCGTTCCTTTTTCACCACGCCTGAATTCAAATAGAAGCGAACTAAACATATCTCATTCCCTCGAAACTAACTGCCAAAACATACATGCATTTACTTTCCCAATATTTGTTTAATTTTTTCGCATATTTTTATTGGGGTTACGCTGCTTAACTCTTTTTGTTGATTCTTCTTTTTGTGAATGGAATTATTTTCTTTCTGATATTGCGACTGGCCCTTTAGATCAAAACGCAAACAAGTACGAAAAAAACTGCTAAATCTATGACAGTTAATGTCCTTTAACGTTGATTTTTAGCTAATTTTGGTCCCGTATGTTTCACACCAATCCCTTATCGAGCTTAAAAATCGCAGTAACTCTCTTTGGCTAAATGACCAGCAGTCATTCAGTTAGCAGCAAATTTGATTGACAGTTATTTTGTCAGAAGGAGAGCCCCTTATTTTCCTTTACTTTGTCCCTTATTTCTTTCCCACCTCCTTGAATCTATATTTTGCTTGTAAGTCAAATAAGGAAAATATTTCTCACGGGCCATCTCTTCCTCCAGTAAACTCCAAAATCCTGTGATTTCTACGAGGATATTAATTAGACTACCCTGACAATAGAATTACTGGAATACTAAAAACCAACCAATTGGTAATTTCAATGTCCCATCCTCCCTACATTGCTTTGTATCACCCCTTATCTCAATCACTTCAATCCACAAAAGCAGTTCCTTTACGAAGAAATCTTTTATTCTCAAATAATTCATTATTTACCCCTAGAACTTCAATTACCGCTTGAGTAATTAATCACATTATCCTCATTCAAATGTCTTTTTTAATAACCCATTGTTATCCCAAATCCTTCACAGACATGTGACATCACTCCACCTGTTATAAATAATGTCCCCAGAATTAATATTTTCCAATTCTTACCTTTTGATGATTTTAGCGGCTAATTTTATTTTGTTGGTCTCCCAATACTTCTCACATTGATCCCGTGATGAAGTGAACACTTATTACTGAGCCTCGACTGATTGGTCAACACCCGGTCATCAACAAATCAATCAGGCCTAATAAACTTTCCGCAAACTTATCTCCCACAATCAGCTCCACCAAAGCCTATTTCTTTCTCAAATCATCCGAGTTCGTCCTTTTAAGTCGTACGTAAGTTTTCATTCTGATGCCTCCATCTTGTTTCTACTTATTTCAACAGATAAACATTTTCATCGACTTTATCCAGACTATACTACCTAAAATCGTCCTTAATGAAAAAAATGTTATTCTACATTTATTGCTATCAGCATCCCCATCACTTTTTTCACCTTTTTGTTTTATGGCTATCTTTTAAGTCAAGTGAGATCTCTTCACAAGATCTTCTGACCATAACTCTTCCCAATGGAAACATCAACAAGTTCAAGAAATCTTAGTTTTCACTTTACCATGAACTGTTATAGTATTTTTTTGGGAATATTATCCAGCCAGTTCCATTAGTTTGCTTTTCACTTCGTGTCATTCGATAATACGTGAACTATACCGGACCAAAGTTATTCCAGTTCATATGTTTCTTTCATAAATTAAATTAAATGCTCATACTGTAAACTCCCGATTGTCTGTGCTAATGGCTGGTAGAGGGTGCACGGATAATCAGGAAACACGAATAATCCGCTGTTCGGTTCTTTCCGGATTCATCTTTCTACGGTGCGCCGCCAATATTAATAAACTCTCAATGAAAATAATACAATCTGCAAATGAAAAAATCCTCGCTGTACGTAATAGCATTTTATGACAAAAAAGAATCCAGTATACCTATCCTACACTAAATGTGTACCTAATATGCTCGGGTACGATTACGATGACGCAGGTACATTAGTATTACAAAAGTTTAATTACATTTGCGACCACTGCCGATACACTAAATAGATTAGTGATGTACGGAAAATCCGCAGCCCGGATTACTCGCGCACGGTTAATATCGGAAGTTTACTGTATCTCTCTTCCGTAAAGTCACTCCACATATTCTTTCGGCGTTCCCTGTATTCCCTGTGTAGGTTTAGCCAATTACTCCACTCGCTTGTCTCCTTTGTCACGCCTTCCTTAATTACCCTCTCACGATTCCCAGGTTTAACATGAATTGCGTCTTCTTTTGTTTCTCTAGTCACTCGTTATTGCCGCACTGCTTACACTGCCTTTCCTTTACTCTATTACATAAACGCTTAGACTCGCACAAATGCTAGCCAGTTCGATTGTGTTTCTCTCTGACCTGCCTGTTACCAACGCTAGTCCTAGGAGTTGATGCTATGACTCTCCCGATGAATTTGTGTCTACTTCAATGCATATCACATTTGCATATATTAAGATAAGGTTAAATTCTCTACTTCTACTAGCCTGTGGCTTTGAAGGTGGCTTCCTACCTACAAAAGGTTTTTGGCCAAGCAAGTGTAATCATTCTTACTCGTAGGCTGTGAACAACTCATTTTCATAGACTCTGAGCTGTATGGAAGGTAGTTCTGGTTTTTTTCTATGGATAGGGGTTGGTCCAATTGTTTAGATGTACTATTGACAAGATGGAATCCAGCCATCCATTGGCGGTGAGAGATTGATACATTATTTTTCCATTATTATTTCAAATAAGTAAAAATAATTATTGGTGAATTATTTCTAGTATTGAGAACTAAATAGGTAGATATATACGAAGAATTTTTCATATTTCAGAAAAATGGTAAATTTGTAGCTTTTGCGTAATCTAGGGGTGGGGTGCCATAGAGAATCTTGCGAATTGTTTTTTGAGGTAGGATAAGGGTTGGTAGTGAATGAAAGAAGTTTAATGAATGAATAGACCATAAAAGACCTTTATATTCCATACCGGGAATAGACTTTGGCGTTCTTGATAATTGTAGAAAATTGTTCAATTAAATTCTACCATGGTCGATAGTAATTTTATTTAACAGCATTTCAGTTTGAGGCCTAATTTTATGTTGTTCGGATTAAACCTTCATCACGTCAGACTTGTTTAAATTATTGATGATAAATGTTAATAATTATATATTAACTGTTAAAGCCGCTTTACACGATACAATTTTTTGTACAATTTCTTGTACAAACTCTTGCATGAGGAAATTGTACCGTGTAAAGCGGCAAATTGTACGAAAACTTGTGCCATTGTCTGAATGACTGAACGGGAAATAGAACGTGTTCTAATTCCATTCAGACAAACATACAATTTCGTTCAGTCTATACAAGAGTTTGTACAAGAAATTGTGCAAAAAATTGTATCGTGTAAAGCGGCCTTTATACTTTATACCGCGTTAACATAAATGCAACAGTTTTCTGTAACTATGTTATTTTTAGAAAGAGTGTGGTTTAGGTGTAGAAATCCATAATTTTAACACCAGTAAAAGGCATGTCTGAGACGTGCCTGAAGCTACAAATTAATTTTCATCCGCAAATTACTATCAGTAATTCCCTATATGTGCTCTTGATGCTTTCTTTTCTCTTTCAAGAAATCAATTGAAAATAACACGTGCAATGGTTCGGCCGTAATGACCTCCTTTCGTAGAAATGCTTCCATTTTTCTACCTTAACTCTGCAACTGCACGATTGTGCTTGATATGTGAAACAGTGCTGCCAAACCTCGCTCTGAAGAATACCAAATATGGCAAGCTATTAACCTAAAACATAGCAGTTTTTACTTCAGTGCTTTGCTAAAGATCTTCATTTACAACATCAGAGACAGCATTTTACAAAAACATTTCTAAAACATTTATCCATCAAATTCCATTAATATCTGTAATAGTATTGTCTTTCTTATCATTTATTTAACATTCGATAGCCACTCGTTGAAAGTATTTTTTCGTGATAATTCCTTCAATATCGTTTTTTTCGCATTTGTATTAGACCCATACACGGATTATGAAATGTATGCATACTTTTGAATGAATTTGTAAGAACTATTATTTGTGAGATCTAAGTCAACACCGTGCCCTGCTAGCAACACAGGGGTGTGTGGCCGAGGGTGACTCTTCAGTTCTAATGAAGGGTAAGCAATTATTCTTAACCACTGGTTACTCTGCTATCTCAACATATTTAGCAAAGGAACACGCAAACTTTACATGCAATACAGTCTTTCACTTCAAATTAGCATAGTGCTGAATAAATACTGCCCAGATATTATATCATACAATTATTTCCCGCTACGTGCCAAACATATAAGGAAATGTTTAAACAATATAACTCAAGCATTGCACATTAGAGTTTTATTGATTCATACTTAAAAACCTGAAATATCCAATACCTATCGTACACAGCTTCAGCTCACTTCAATATATCAAGGTAATATGAAAACTTATGGCTGTGTATAAAAAGTAGCATTTTTAATGTAAGCTCTTGCATTATTTATGTCTTTAACTTTTTCACTTGTGATCTGATTTACCAGTACACGCTGGAGTATTAAACATATTTTCCATATATTTAGAAAATGTTTCCGCATTAATATTCAACAGAATATTTACTCTGTATTTCAACATACGATCGGACAGTGATTCCCGATCTAATTCTAGTAGTACATATTTCTTTTAATCGGCAGCTTGACAGTGGCATATTTTGTGTCCCAACCTAGTTCTTCTGATCAGTAGGGGCACACTGCCAATTTTGTCATACCGCCTGCTTTGGAACCTATCTGTCCTCTGCAGAAAACTATCCAACCCGCCATCACATCTACTTCAACATCTGGGTTCCCGTCTGATGAAATACAAGTGGCTAGCCCTACGAGAATCATGGTAGTCGACACCACCCATATTCCATGGTTACTTTCACAATGTTTCAGTCAGCATATCATCATGCTGGTTTATAAAATGTTTAGAACAATATTTCCTCTATCTATTTCATTCAACCCTATCTGTTACATGGACTACCCGTCCAATGGAAGCACGCGACTCTTTCACTCATCTAATCACTGAGCACTTTCAAATCAATATCAAATATTTTGTGCAAGTAAATTCTACACTTCTACACAAATTATACTCGGAAGGCCACCATATGTGTGTGGCCTGGGGTGAACCATCACCAGGCATTCATCATCAATCAATTACTACCATGCAGACATGCAAAAAAACGACTAATCAGTTTAATACACTACTCATGTGAAAAGAAGTGTCACAATGCTATTTTCCTCATTGGTCAAAAATCATAGGATTGGTTTGACGCAGCTTTCCACTCGATTCTTTTATCGGCCAACCTCTTCCTATTGACGTTATTCACCTCTTGGCCTGCCTTTTACAATTTTCCAATTCACTTTTCCCTCGACAATTGTCTTCATCAGGCCATCGTGTATCAAGACATGGTTGATTAAGGTGTCCCTTCTTTTCAGAGTTGTCAGTAGATTTCTCTTTTCTCTCACTCTTCTTAGGACTTCCTCGTTACTTACTCGGTCAATCCATTTAATCTTCATCATTCCTCTGTAGCACCACATTTCGAACGCTTCTACCCTTTTCTTCTCCGCTGGTGTCGTCGTCCATGCCTCACCGCCGTAAAGAAGCATGCTCCAGATGTACGCTCTGATAAATTTTTTCCTTACTTCTACGCTTGTATTTCCAGCTTTAGGTAGATTCTTCTTTGGTAGATATTGATAGATATACTCTTTGCCTGGGCTATTCTAATATCTAATTATTACTTGCTTTGTCCATCGTTGGATATACGGATAGGTTTTCATTCATAGGTAACAGAACTCTTTCAACTCATCAAATTTTTGTTTTCCTAGTTTGACAATGGTTTTGGACTCTTCTCTCTTGCTGCACACCAATATCTTAGTCTTCTTCTATATCTTCAGTTGATATCTGGCTATTGTCCAATCCATGGTTACTACAATGTTGTTCAGATCCCTTTCTGTCTCCGCTATGAGTGCTATGTCATCAGCGAATCGCGGCATGCTTATTTTTTTCACCGTGGATAGTCACTCCAGAAGATAGAGCCACTTTGATTTCATTGATGGCTCTCTCGATGTAGACATTAAAAATTACGGGGGACAGTGCACAGCCTTGTATCACTCCTTTCCTTATTCTTGCTTCTTCACATCTGGGTCCAGATTTAAACAAAACTGCTGGGTTTTCATACAGACTGTGAATAATTCTCCGGTCATTGTAGGACATTACAATTCCCTTCAGAGTTCCAAGCATTTAATCCCAATCCATGTTGTCAAAAGCCTTCTCTAAATCCACAAATGCAATTGTCTGTTTGTTCTTCTCCATTCTCTTCTCTATGAGTATCATAAGGGTCAGTATTGCTTCTCTTGTACCCTTACTTTTCCTGAATCCGAATTTATCTTCATCCAGGAACTCCTCTGCTTTTCGTTCTATTTTACTGTAGACGATGCTCGTCAATATCTTCGATGCATGTGTCGTCAGGCTTATAGCCCTAAAATTTTCACGGTTCTCCTCCTTTCTACTTGGGAATAGTAATAATGATGTTTTTCTCGAAGTCCCTGGGTATTTCTCCTGTTGAATTCATGTCGCAGATGGTTTTGCAAAGATGAGGCAATGTCTTCTCTTCTGCATTTTTAATTAGTTCTGCAGAAACATCATCAATACCAGAAGCCTTATTCACCCGAAGGTCCCTTACTGCAGCGTCGAATTCCCATCTTAACATTGATGCTTCCATATCATCCTTTTCCACTTCGCTTTCCTCTTCATAGCTTTTGTGCTGAGATTGTTTCCATTGTATAACTCTTCCAGATATTCTTTCCATCTCTTCACTTTGTCTTCATTTTCAATCAGAATTTCTCCATTTCTCCTTGTACCTTATGGCATTGCATCTTGCACTCCGTTCCTTGAAGTGGTTCCTCACTATCCTGTAGGCAGCTTCCACCTTTCCAAGTGCAAGGTTGTTTTGTACACCTTCACATATATTCTTCATCCACATCTCTCTAGCGTTCTTGGCTTTGCGACTTATTTCGTTCCTTATTATTTTGTAGCAGAGCTGCCCTTCTTCAGTTTTCGCATTTTTGTACTTTCTTCTTTCTTCAATCAAGTCTAAGACTTCTTCCGTGATCCATGGCTTCGTCTTGGCAACTTTTTTTCTTCCAACAACTTCTTTTGGGGCTTACTGTAGTCCGCATTTAATGTTTTCCCAGCGCTATTTTCATTCAGGTCCTCCCTTATGTTGCTTTCCACTGCTTTTTGAAATGCCAGTGCTACCACACTACCACAATGCTACCACACTGAGGAAAATACGAATCATAAATTACGAGACACCTGAAATGTTATTAATAAATTACAATATATTGTTAGGCGAGCCTAATTAATGTAATTGTTTTTGAACAATTAGTAATTTCTATAAATAAATAACATTATGAACCCTTTTTTCCTAGGGCATGAGAGAATTTCTGAATATTTAACTCTTACACATATCAAGAACGCACTTATAAGGATTCTTCCTATTATTATCAGTTCATCTTTACTTACGAGGCATGTCCGGAAAGTAAGTACCGTTTCGTTCTACCGCCACCACAACGCTAGTGTCACAGTTCCTCGCATGTGTACTCGTCTTTATGGTTCATTGTCTTTCAACTGAAGCCATTTCAGCCAGATTGTGTTGTGTTTACATTTGTTAGTGATCGTTTAAAATGTTTAAAACAATATCTGATCCCGCCGACTGTGAAGTGCGTTCTGTAATACGGTTTTTGAACGCAAAGAATGTTAATCCAGCTGAAATTCATCGTTAACTTGTAGAGATTTATGGTGAAAGTGTAATGACTGATGGAATGGTGAGAAAGGGTGTTAGAAAATTCAATGTTTAACGAACCAGTGTTCACGACGAAGCACGGAGTGGGCGGCCTTCTGTTGTCAATGATGGTTTGGTTGAAAAAGTGAATGACAAAATTCTTGAAAACAGACGGTTTACGATAAGAATGCTTTCTGAAGATTCCCACAAATTTCGAAAACTTTTTTGCATGAGATTGTCACAAATTGCTTAAATTATCGCAAACTGTGTTCCCTTTGGGTTCCGAAAATGCTTACGGATGACCACAAACGAAGTGCATTGACATTGACATTTCAATGCACTTGGAAGTGCATTGACATTTCTTACCCGATGCAGTTTTGAGGGAGGTGACTTCTCAAACAGTATTGTGACTATCACTTATTCTTGAATTTGAGCCGTGATTTTGGAGGAAGGCGCTTTGAGAGCGATAACGACGCAAAGAACGGTGTTCAGCAATTCTGTCTTCCCTGGCGACATCTCTCTATGAAGAGGGCATAGAAAAGTTGGTTTCCCGTTATGACAAATGTCTAAACAATGGTGGCAACTATGTAGAAAAATAGTGAAAGATATACTCTTTCATGTAAAAATATTTCTTGCCTTGAAAAAAAATGTTTTTAAGAGTTTTTTCCCAAACGGTACTTACTTTCCGGACAAGCCTCGTATTATGTACACATTCCGTGGCAAGCCTTGTTACTACGCCACCATTCTAATTGGTATGAATCATTCTCTTCGTCCATTATCCTCCGTACTTCAGCGATAAATTCAACTTACTCCCAATAGCAGTCAATGATTTCGCGTCCATCACTTGTAACCTATCCATGTTAGTTTACTTTTGTAGTATTCTTTCTACTTTCAGATTTTTTTCCTTTTCACTTGCTTCCAAAATATTACTTTTATTTTCCTTTTGAATCAGCATACATTTCATCATTTTCCGCTACGTCCTTACTTAGATGTTAGGCTTATGAATATGGTCAAACTATGGCTGATCATGGAGAATAGTGTGGCTCAACGTCAACTTCCCGTTACATGGTGTATAATTACGATATGTGTCCTGAAAATCGCTCGCTCTCACCTGCTTGGAAAGGTATCCTCTCACACCAGCACCAATTCAATACACAACTTTCTTTCATTTTTTTCTTTCGTGATATTTTAATTATTCGTCTTCTATTCTTCACATAGAAAACATGGATTTTTTCCAGTATTTATTCTGTTACCCTTGACTACATTTCCATTTCTTGCTTTTAAATATTTATTCAATGTCATTATGAACCGTCTTTTGTTTTCCCAACTTTCAATAACACTCATCGCATTCCACATTTTATGTTTTAGCTTTCCCGTCAACATGCTTCCAAAATCACCATATTCCAAAATAGTATGTACATTGAAAGGAGCCGCTAGGGTTTGCGGCTGGCGGTAACATCGAACTATTGCATGCATTATTGTCATGGACAATAAGTCTATTGTTAAAAGTATTTACATTATTGTTTCAAAAGAGGTTTCATGTTGTTCATCTATGCTAATTTAATTATTTTTAAGAATGGCTATATGATGCACACTTTCTTAAACCTTGTGACTTCTCGCTTTTACTTTCGTGTCCTCACGTGCACTGTTCTTCCATGCCACCAATATTCCGACCAGATCCAATCAGATGACTTTGTATTTCAACACTAATTACCGTATTCGTATCATTCACTAAGCTCATCATCTATGTTCGTATACATTGGGATCTATTATTTTCATAAAATCATCCATTCGCCAAGTTCTAAATGGAATCGTATTATTTTAATCAATGTATTCAAGACGAGAATTTTTTTACCGTACATGGTCAATATCAGCATCTTCAGAATCTGCTACGGTCTGTAAATGATCATAACATTTTCTCGAACACATTTTGAAGGTGTCTTTCTTCTCATTATATTATCCTGATATAAGCACTGTCTTCATGATGCATCTACATCTACATCCATGCGATATCCTGCAAGCTACCGCAAGGGTGTGTGGCAGGGGGTAAAGATCACCAAGCATGTACTATTGACATGCAAACAAGCTACTATAGGGTCTCATGCAACTAGATTGTTAGTATCTATAGTATTTAAAGGATTAATACATGCATCATGCACAACAGACTACTCTAAAATATTTCCCCCACGTATCCCTTTCCTATGCTGCGTATTTTGTTCTCTTGTAGTTCGGGGGAAAAATGCCATTTTGAATCTAACGGTACGAATCTCTCTAATCTTATTTATTTGGTCGAATCTAGCATAATACGCTTGTGTATTTAATATGAGTCTATCATCTTCAGCAAAGCTATCCGATTTAGATTTCTGTGAGATATTTAATCTGTACTTTTACCTACTCTCTGATAATGATTCCCGCCCAAATTCTTGTATTAATTCTGATACACTACTAAACCTATCGTAACACCTTTTAACGAACCTAGCTGCTCTACGCTGCACACTGCCTAGTTCTCTGATCATACCTAATACATTCGGATCCCATACACTGGCTACATACTCAAGGTGGGGCCTAACTCGTGAAAAGCGAAAGTGAAATGATGTTGTCATTCCTTTGCCCCGATCATACATGGCCTCCTTCAGTTTTCACCAGCACTCAGATTTCGACGATTTTCTTTCTTATTACTCTCTGTCACACAATATGAAACTTTCCTTTCTTCCCGTGCCAACAAAAGAACGATACGGCGGTGGACTTAACGTTTCGGGCGTTGACTCTCATACTTCCACGCTGCCGGGTTGTACCCTCTATTTGGAAATAATAACATGCTCATCATTTTGTACGCGCTTCTGTCATCATGATCCCCAACCACATCAATTATATGCAAGAGGTACCTATCACTTCTTGCCGTATCTTTAACGTATCTCATAAAATTTTCATAATCAGGCAGTAAAACTCGAGAAAAAATTCGGTGAGTTATTTCTCCCCTGAATATAATGCCCATAGCTTTTTCGTCGACTTTTTCCGCTGTACTTCCTCAGAGTCTACTGTAGGTCATTATATGTTTTAAAAAATTATCATTGATCGGTTATATCCATTTAGTTTCCTCTGTCTTAGAGCAGATATTTTGGGCATCTCGATGCAGCAGTGTACGTGCAATCGGCGGAACACACATTCATCTAGAACTTTTCCCAATTTTTATTAATACCATGAAGTTTCAAAGGTTAAACATTCGACTAAATACATCTTTAGCCTCCATATCATAACATTTGGAAAATCATAATCAAATTTGGCATCGCCTCTTTATATACTTTCAACATTATCTACTTAAAAGAATCAGACCATAAAACCTTAGAATGTAATGTTTCTTTTTTGAATAATTCTTACCTAATTTATCGTTCAATTTCCCGCAGGAATTTTTCTGCGTCTTGATGACATATTTAATTAGTGATAACTGATTAGTCCCAACCATGTATTTTTAGCTTTTGTTAATACATCAATTGACATATCTATATTACGCCCTTTTGTATGGGATTTATTATGGGATCGTTTAAAATAAATCCTCCTAAATTCCACATTTTCGTCAACCCAGTTTAATTTAAGCCATTTATCACTCTAGAGTCGTCATCTTGTTTTCCTCTGCCACCAACTGCATTGCCTACTATTGTCATATTATGTTTATTTTGTCCACAATCATTCCATCGCGTTATTGCCCTCGATCTCTTTCGTTTAGTAGTTTAACAATTTTGTAATGATGACTGATTATTCCTATCCATTTCGTTTTGCCATTTATTAACAGATCAGATATTCCAGGCTACCCAATCCATGGAAATATTTTAGAATACACACATTCTTCACCTTGCAATTTATGCCATTACAGCTAGATTATAACCATAATGCAATCGAGAGAAATCATTTCCTGTTCCCCCCAACCCCCCACTGCCACGCACTCTAATGTGTGTTCTTATCTTTGGGCTTTTCAACAACCATCCTTGCTCTAGTACTTACACTATTTATTTTCTCCTACCATTTAGGCTCTCATGAACTGTCTCTATGCTAGCAATGTTATCTTTACCCTAAGGGGTTATGTTTCTCGCATACTTTCTCATATTTTCAGAATTTTCGGATTCCTTACCGGAAGACGCGTTATGGAAATGATGGCTGGCCGTCCTGTGCGAGTCTGGGAGTTTGTACCTAGAGATTCCCCTTTTTCAGTCAAGAACACACCCCTCAGGGTGTGCATTTGAAACCGTTGGGAATATCTCGAATAGGTAACCAAGTAGTCACGAGGTTCTAACACGTGTGGTATGTAAATTTCGTGTGTTATAATTGCTCGTTGCAATCTTGCCAGTTGTTTTACACGAGTTTTTATCATCCGTCACGAACAATTCGAGTAAAAACATGAGTGAGATTGTAATGAGCGAATGAAGTAGCAAAATTTGCGAATCATTCCTGTTTGTAGCACATGACGCCTTGGTTACCCATTAGAGAGAATCCCGACGGCTTCAAACGCAACCAGCCCTAGTCTGCCATGATGTCATGAATGCGGTACCTGGACCCGGAGCCCAGCTGCTGGACTGTACTGAGCTGTCCTTGTCATCACTGATCTTCAAGGGCTGCGCTCCCTCGAATGCGGAGGACACAGGGAGTCTGCACTGTCTGGAGTCGTTGTCTCGATGCTCGGCAGCACCTTGTGTGTTGTTGGGCATCAGGACCTTGGCTCCAAACACTGCTGACTCCTTGTGTCCTCTGCATTCGAGGGAGTGCAGCCCTTTAACAACACTTTGTACTCTTTTCGACCCAATAACATTTTTTATGGACCCTACCCAAATTTTATTTATTAAAGTTTCGACGCTGAACAGAGACTAATTTTTTTTGAGTTGGACTTATAATAGTTTTTGCCGCTTTTTTTTTGCTCAAAAATTGGCCAAGAAGTGCCTAAAATTGGCTCCGATCTAGCCATATTTCTCGATGTTTAGTAAGAAGTGGTCAAAAATATTCTAAGTCCAAAGTGTAAACATTGAACAAATGACTAAGTCCAAAAGGTAAACAAAGGAAATAGGCTAAGTCCAGAGTATAAACAATGCATTGGCAGTTGAAAATTATTTATTGGAGCAAAAATAGCAAAGTACAAGTGAACAAATAAATGCAAGTATCAAAAAAGCAAGGCCTCGAAAAAGAACAAGTATTAGCATGAGCAATTGCATGCAGCCACGCTAACTAACTGTTTATTGGCATAGCTGCATGCAGTACATGAGAATTACGTTGGGCAATAAACAAGATTCTCTTGCAGAATCACAAGTAGCTAAACTTCATCAGGCCATCTTGAAGTTCTGGAGGTAAAGCAGGTGAGCGGTGTATTCTGCCAAATCCATCAGCTGTGGTGTCTGAAGCCTTGTCATCCAATTCCACGTGGACTCCAGTTACCGAAGGTACAACAGCATCCAGCACTGGTAGTACGTCGCAATCTTGGCTACTGTCCAGGATGACAGGAATGTATGCAGAACACCTGAAAGATGAGACAGTTTTGAGTAAATGTTACAAAGGCTGAGATATAAATTAGGGAAATTCATTCTGAAAGTATTCCCAGCTGTTTAGTAATCTCACATCCATGTTCAATAACCAATATTTAAGACGGAGTAACTTTTGTTTATTACCAAAGATGAAATATGCTTCCAATTTGTTGACAACTCCACATAATCAGTTCTAAAGATCTGCTTATAGATAACTAACCATGACCTTGCTCTGCGCGATTGTGAACTATTTATCACAGCTGATTTTGTTCGATATTGGCTGCATTGATTTACTGCAACATTGGCAAAAAAGTGAGAATGAAAATTTTAAGCTGAAAAGTAAAAATCGTGCGGAAACCTAAATTGTGTTCAATGTATCCCCATCTACCCCATTAAGTCAATCTTGTAAATTTGCTGACTCAAGACAAGTTCCAACCAGAGGCTGCAATAACCTCGAGACGTTAATGAATCTAAGTGAATGAATCTAACTTCCTATGTACCAATAATAAATTCAGTAACGTCCTATATTTTAAGAGATTTATTTGATACTGCCCCAACGGTACTGCATTGTAATTTTCCAAAATTGCAACTACATAAAACGCATGCCTTACACGATTATATCTGCATTGTCCATTCCCTATCAAGTGAATGTTATCTGAATTGATGCACTCCTATGTCCGTTAAATTTTGAATTAATTTCTAGATGGTAATAAGCCCAAAAAGCTATGCATCGTATGTAGAATGTAGAACTAATAGCTAAATGGCTCTTACATCTTCAATATCTATCCATTAACAATGTAAATAAAGTTATTTTCTTAAGGCCGCATAATGTTTGACGCCTCTAGTGAACTACGCTACGTAAACGTGATAGCTATATACCTAAAGCTTAAACTTTTCAATCCATCAAATTTGAAATTAATTCCAATAAATAGTAATATACACAGAAATGTAAGCATCCTGTTCAGAGAATGTTAATATTGAATAGAATAGTAACTTCAAACTATTGGAGTAAGGGCTATTTTGTCTTCGGCATTACTTCACAAGCGAAAGAAAATAAATTGCTTAAAGTTGCATAGTGTTTAATGTCCATAGTGGACTGAACTGCTGAGGCACGAATAAATGAAAATAAATGATAGCAAATGCTTTAACAGTTATCGTGCAAGTAAAACGAGGCATTTCACCACAAACATCAATTTTCCCACCGTATTTCCGGCAGTAGTTCAAAGAAAATATGACAGCAGAGTCAGCCAATTGTTAATTGTGATGTCTTTATCATATGACCCTAAAATAACAATGCCGGAGTGAAACCTTTATTTAAATCATAAATTGAATTGACGTTTGTCTAACACGAAGAGAATGTTAGTACGCCTCAATTCAAAAAGGTGTTGAGGAAAGTAACTGCAGATATTGATCATTTTCTTACTTCCCGAGAAACAATTTTGTGCTTTCGTATGCATTTAAAAGTAACTTTAAAGTCGCTTGAAATATATCCCGAGGAAATTCTACGACAGAGCCATATGCACCAAATCATGGATCACTTCTGTATTTATTGCAAGCCTCAGTGGACCAACGTCTCCGTTGAAGTTAACCAGAGCTGAATTGACTTAATGAATCAGCGTTTGTTTAAATCTGCATTTATTGTAAGTTACTAGTGCAAAACAATAAGAAATTTACCAATCTCAATGTTTTCCTCAAGATGTCCACTGTAGTGAAGTACTGACTGAGTTGCAAGTTTCTCTGCTAAAACTTTTGGCCATTGGTCGTGGATGTGAGAATACACTACGAATCCAGAACACGTAGATTATAGGGACTCGGGATAAAAAAGTCTGCAGAATAAAAGCATTAAAATACTTTTTTACATATTTTATTTCATAACACAAAGACATGATAGGCATTATACCACACATGTAGAACATCACCTTACAGCATCTTTCTTCCGGCACAAAAAAACAGAAAAAAATTTAAATGTTTAGCATAAAAGCTACATCACTATCAATACGCACTACTTGCATTACCATTACGCGAGTACTGTGACATAAGATTTGCGCGAAATTTCCAATTAATTGTTACCTGAAGACACGAGTGGCAGGACTGGATGGAGTCAATAAGAAAAATACCGATAACCATGTACTGTTGAACAGAATTTTATGTTAACCTGATTTGCATTACTATTTCAGGCATCGGGGAAATGTTTACGCCTCAAAAAACTAAAGATCGCCGTTTGACAACAAAAAAGGAGTGCTCAAGAAATTCAATCTGAATATTTATTTTTAAACGAGACAACAGACTTCACATCAGTGGAGACAACTGATCCAACAATATGTGGAAGGAATCGATGAGCGTTAGCCTGAAAGCAGTAGTTAAGGGGTTATGTCTTAAACACGAATTTCATTGACTTTCATGTAGTATGGACAGACATATCGGATATACCCTACATACTCTCAACCCCCAGGTAGTACAAACAATTTTCAATTCAAAGACTAAGATATTCCAAAAAAATTCATTATTTCTGGTATTAATAACACCAACGTGTTTCAATGAACACTTGTAATAATAATTTATAGACTGCTTAAGTCATATTGTAAACTCAGAATATTCCATGTAGCGTTTCATTTTCAACTGAAATTGATGGAAAAGAAAACCGGATGGTAACCATACAGAGTGGTCCCAAATAAGTTGTCAGTCTCCCATGCTAATCCAAAAGTACCTACATGCTGATCCCTTGAGAATCATAGAAAATCTAGGCATGTAAAACGAAGTTACATGCATATCAGATACATAAGTATTGAGGCCAAGCTGACTTGAGAATTAATTGATGATTTTTTTCCAAAATCAGTTTTCCTAAAAGCTCGATTAAATAGAGTATGTGGGAGTTTCTGCCGGTTGCTATGATTGATGTAAATATAGATGGAAAGACCCCACGTGGGAGGACCCGAGGTACGTGGACCAAATAAAGCGTGGCTTAGGAAAGCAGAAGTGCCGAAGTGTAACTGAACTAGCAATGAATACAGATAATAAAAAACTATTTGTGGTGATATTATACCTAATTTACTCTTCTTCCACTTGACCCCTCAAAAACAATGAGTGAACGGCAGCCGTCACGCTAGGATTGAAACAACGATACTCAACGGAGTTTTTCATTGCAGTCAAAATTTCATGTGTCAATTGTACGTCGCGAGGGCTATTAGAAAGCAGTTTATGTGACGTTAAAAATAAAAAAATGCGAGAATCGGGGTATTTACATAAAATAGACCATCCAAGGTACACTAGAATATACTGTGGAGCATCTAACTTGAAACATTAGGCACGGAATTTAGATCTCCTTTTATTAACTGGATTACATATAGTTTTGTACCAGGAGGAAACTATGAATGGCACTGGCACAAATGGCACTGTCTACCGTAATTTTAATGTTTACATAGAGCCATCAATGAAATCAAGGATGTTCTAGAGTGAACAACCACGGAAAAACAATCGGCATGCTACAATTCGCTGATGATACAGCTCTCACAGCAGAGACAGAAGGAGCTGAATAAGATACTAACAACCATAGAAAGGGCAATGGCCATATATCAGCTAAAGATCAATAAAAAGATATATTGGTGAGCAGGAAAAGAAAGAGGCCAAAACCAACGTTGCACTAGGAAAACAAACTGGAAGAGGTGAAAGAGTTCATTTACCTGGGAAGCAGAGTAGCTAACGATGGACGAAGTAAGAAAGAAATAGCAGAATAGCTCAGGTATAGGGGGCATATATCAAAAGAAAAATCTACTTACAGCTGGAAATACAAGCTTAGAAGTAAGGAAACAATTCATCAGAACGCACATCTGGAGCACGTTTCTTTACGGCAGTGAGGCATGGACGATGACAGCAGCGGAGAAGAAAAGGGTGGAAGCATTCCAAATATGGTGCTATCGAAGAATGATGAAGGTTAAACATGAAGATGGATCGACCGAGTGACAAATGAAGAAGTCATAACAAGAGTGGGAGAAAACAGAAATCTGCTGAAAACCCCAAAAAGAAGGACAACCTAATCGACCATATCTTAAGACACGATGTCCTGATGACAATCGTTGAAGGAAAAGTGAGCGTGAAGAATGGAAAAGGCAGGCCTCGTATGAGTTATATAGAACAGGTTGTAAAGGACGTGAAAGAGAGGAAATACGTTAATACGATGAGGTTGGCTGATAGAAGAATTGAATGAAGGGCTGCGTCAGACCAATCCTAGGATTGTTTACCCATGATGATGATTAAGATTTTATGAAAGACCATTGCATTGAACCTATTTTCCCAAAATTATCGTGTTCAATTAATTAAATTGAAATGATCGAGTGTCCACCAACAGATGTCCGAAATCTACAGGATCGGGATGCCGCGAAGTGATAAATAGCATTAAGCGAACGAGTTACCTTAAGCTCCTATCAAACACCTGCTTCGCATCTGTGTGGTGAATCCAGAGAGTAATTTGTGGATGCAGATGACATCCAATTTCTCGCAACTGCTCAATTTACCAAGAGAATTATAATCTATTCTAGAAGAAATAAAGCTAGAGGGCAACCCATACATGACTTTATTTCAGAAATAATTAAAACTCAGAAACCGCAGAAGTCTGAAACTATTAAAAACAATATTGAAAACTTCAATAGCTTCAGCGGAAGACTCTTGAATACTAACGGAATTCGGCTATAAAGAAATTCAGTAGGAGAAACTATATCTGTGATAAGATCATACCTCTTCAAATTCGTTTAAATTTAATCTAAAATATTATCAAGTCAAGCAGTTCAATTGAAAGTTATGGTTCAAATCGTAACAAACTGCATTTCGAATAGATTCTGCATATCCATTGAATGAACCAAATAATGCGAAACAACCATACTGACTATAAACCATAACCGTAGTAACTGACACCCAAATCGTGGAAATAAGATATCAGCTCTGATGTTTAACACAATTTGCGCGAAGAAACTATATAGAGGCAATAAAGCCGCTCAGGAACCAAATACCACCAGGACGACATTGTATCTATGACGAACTACTCGTGGAGGTGACTAACGGAATCAACAAAATTCAGAGCCGGGAAAGAATAGAAAAGAAGGTGGAGGCACCTGAAGTTTGAATACCGGAAATCTCAAGTCCAATGTCTAAAATGGGCGAAAGAAAAATATCCAGGAAAATATCGTGGAATTGATCTAATTTAAATAATAAAAGCATTGAAGATAAATCATAGGAGTTTATCCTTGGAGAAATTAAAATTAGCAACAACATTAGCTGAGAGGACTCACTCAACCATCCATATTTCAATCAAATAAAGAAGAAATTGAAGAAATGAAAGAACATAGAATTCATGCTCGAAATGTCATCACCATTTGTTGTGCAACTTATGCCAAACTATACGAAGCCTGAGAGTGAAGATCAACTGCAAAGAATTTTTTTTATTTCATTGAAAATGTCTGAATGTGTCTAAATTGACTCCATTAACTGAGAAAACTAAATGCACGACAGTATTTATTACATATTGAGATCAAGTAGTAGGCAATAAAATTAAAGAACGAAAAGGAGAGTACGTAGGAAAAACTGACTTTTAGTGGAAAAATATATCAGGGAAATGAGAAAGAATTGGAAGAGGCAATAGGAAATCTGGCTGGCTGCTTACATGTAGCATATTAAAAAATAAAAATTTAGGACAAAACAAAATTAAGAAATCTAATCAATTTTAATACATGATAACACGCGCAGAAATAAAACTAACCTTCAAAGATGAAATAAATGGAAGCTGCAGAATTAAAAACCGGAAGGGTTCTATAAATCTGGGGACTGGTGGGTGAAAAGGAGAGAGAATGAGGTTCTAGGAGAAAAAGAAAAATATCCAAGTGATGGTGAAGCTACCTGAAGTCCTACACAGGCCGTAACTTTAAGAAGAAAGTTTTGCGAAAGACAAAAGGTAAAGAAGAAGAAAGTTGTATCAAAAAGTATTGACAGAAATGAGGATATCAAAAGGAAAGGAATATATAAGGATATAAGAATAAAGAATATGATACAATCGAAGAAATAAATGATTTATTTGCACAGAGAGTGGAAAGACTTTGGTACGCCTACATAATGAACGATGATAAAATAGTTAACAGAGAAATGAATTAATTCATTCAAATTTTAACACACTAACCTAATTTGAAGGGCATTACAGTTTGCGGCTATTTGAGATATTTTATCCATTAGTATTACTAAGGCGTAATGGCACACCATTCATATTTATTTAGTTAATGAATCATAAAAGAAAAATGCAGAGATAAACAAAACTGAATAAGAACAGTAGAAATTCATAGAAAAATATAGAATGATTATCCGATCGTTAAAAAACAGGCTGAAAACCGAAAAAGAATGGAGAGTAACATTTCACGTGAAAAAGCTAATCTCTGGAAAACGCGGAGTCAAACAAGTGAGGATTGCCATACACAAGCAGTTCCTCCCAGCTCAATGAATTTGATATTATAAAAACAATCTCAACTTTGACACTTAAGAAAAGAGATTAGAATTCGTATTGGAATCTAATGATCAATTACAGTATTATACTATTCATCTGTCAAGGATATTGTCAAAAATAATCAATAGTACCTTAAAGCTTCAAACTCAACGATACGAGACGGATAAATTGAGCATATTCAACTTCACACCAATATAAATTAAACAAAACTAGAAACCAACAAAATTTAAATTTTCCCGAGAGTTCCAAGAGAGATTGGAGTGACAGAAACATCGACGTTTTTCTCCGATTCAGTGATTCAGGGACAAAATTGCAAGTCTTTCATGATGGAAAAGCCGAGAGAAATTTTATTTTTCCACATACTTATTGAAACATACGTATTTCGATGTGTATTCACATAATAATGTCATTGAACAGTTTTCACAGGAAGTGATCCATTTACGTATATGAACGGTGGTTGAGTGCGTGGGGAGCACCAAGTTGAGGGTGGGTGTAAGCTCAAGAGTCTAACATGAGAGTAACAGACCTTTCAGTCGGGGCATCGACATGGAGAAAAGGGTAAGACAAAGTTGTTAATGGTTTAAAAAAGTGATTTCTTTGAACAAATTTTAATTTTTGCTTTGCCCTGTTTCCCATTGTTCCTAATTATGGACTTCACGACATTTGGTGTCAAGGTAGTAAGTAATCTTGTAGGAGATTTCACCTGTGAAAGGCAAATTGCACCTCCCCACCACCCTGTTGTGATTCGGTGCAATGACGTCATTGAGTGTAATGAAGTCCAGAGTACATTTTTATCTCATTTACCAGTTAGATACCTTTCTATTTATGGTGAGACTAAATCATTTACCATTTCGACACGTTTTTATGATAATTGACTCTTTCACGTATGCTGTGGGTGTCAGAGTAGCAGCAATATGTTGACACTAGTAATGCTTGTCGCATTACATGCATTATGCTCCATTAAAAGGCCTTGAAAGATTTCAAAGCTGTGTCCATGTCGCCTCCCAAATTTGGGTTGAGTCCAAAAATACAAAGAATATTCTCCCATTTTCGATTGTGAAATTATTGTGGTGCTGGTTATTTAAAAACTCAAGAAAATTGCCTAATTAGCTGAAAGTACTTGTCCAATAGCATAAAATACTAATGTAGCAATCAATACCAATGAAGTGAATTCATCGATGTATAATGTTGGAGGAAACACGTTTTTCAAAACCATTCAAAATTTTCGTTTGGTAATAGAGGAAAACAGGATCCTATAGCTAACCCAAGTGTCTGCATGTAAGATTCATCATTGCATAAAAAATAATTGTTTGGAAACGACTTAAACTGAATACTTTATCTGAATATTTAATTTTACTGGAATCACCCATCTCTTTTTTTAAGAGTTACTCCTATGTAAATTGAAGTAAACAAGGTTTGCACCATAAACGCATGGATCCCTTCCTGAAAATGTTTCTGGACCTGAGGATGGGAAGATATCTAAATGCATCATGTCGTAATAAATCTGTGGAAAAGTAAGTTTTCTGGTCTGTTCCATCGTTCTCTTATTTCCACAAGCAATAGAATTGGATAATAAATTTAAAACACGAGGACACAGGTAAATCCATCGCATAAGACAAACCATAAGGAACGGTTATTTCAGATCCTTCAAGTTCATATGGTCAATCACAAAGAGTAACAATTGAGTGTGTGTGAGAGAGATATGAGTAAGCCTCATGATTAATTCAACGCTATACGTGTCATCAGTCGCAAATCTCTCCACCGAGATCCAACTTTATTGACATGCACTATTCCAGGAATACCTAGGAAAACCAAGCAATAGGACATGGGTGACTGATACATTCTTTAACTTCACATGGATAATTTAATGCAGTACAACAATCCGTATTCATGATATCAGAAGAGGCATGGGCGGAGAACTAATACGCGAAAATAATGCTGAATTATAACATCATGAAAATCTTTTATCACGAAACAGATTGAAAATAGTTTGCAATTTGAACCACATCAGCACAAACTTCACACAAAACTAAATTACTGAACTTTAAAAGCCACAGTGAAGCATTAAAATGATATATTGGGTTTAATTGTCACTAGTCACAACAAGGGATACAGAAATGGAGCTGTGAGGTTGTGAACACGGGTCCATGTTAATGCCAGTCACTGATATTTAGTTAAATTAAATGACATTCTAATGATTGTTACTCAAGGACTATCAACTAACCAAATTGGGAAGACAGGTTACTAGAATTAACACTTCATGCCACTCGTTAAAATTCCTGAATGTGTGAAAACTAATCATTTCAAGATTTGAACATCATTCCACTACTTCGAAGAGGATTTCTGCTGAAAAAATCTAAACTTTGCCCTATCGCAGTAATGCTTTTGCGCAGGAATCCAGTACATGATCACAGGGTAAAACATTCCTCAGATATATAATGAAGCTCTTTCATAGGAAAAATTCAAGTCACTGCCAACTTTAATGTAATTCTCGTAAAGGGTAAATATTGTCGCAGTCAGGCACTTACTTTACGCAGAGGGCAAAATTCAGCAACAGAAGTGGTTGAGTTCCTGCTTGGTATCTTCTTTCTTGGCGCATTCCTTCTTAACGATGCCAATAGCAGTCAGTTTCGAAGTGCCTCGATGAAGCAGTCAGCTCCAAACTGAAAAACAAAAGATCTATTAGTCAGGGAAACTACGTAAAATCACACGTTAATCCAGACTGTGCCATGGCCATTGAAGCTATTTCTTGAGTGATCACAATTGGAAGAGTTGGGAATGAGATAACTAACGAGACTTCCATTGTTTTCATAATTTTTCTTTTAGTAAATACAATATATGATCACGCATGCAAACTCATTCCTCACCGAAATAAGGTTGATTGATCTTAACTATTTGCCTGCTTAAAATTCTTAGGAGACTTAACTGTCCATTTAGTCCCACTCTCCCCTAATATATTCAGACAAATCCTCATTACTCCCTGTGGAGTAAATCCTTTGAATCATCCCTTAATATTGAATCGCAACTACCAAAATAACACTTAAATTGGAAGCGCATTAGTTAAAACATTATCTGGAGACTGCAGTGTTGGTACATTTACTCCCAGCATCAGTTTGAATTAATTTCATTCAATTTCAAAAGTAATTCCCAAAGTGATTTTCTCTATGACGATAACGCTGATATTTAGGTTTTTCAAGCCCAACACCTTCCTATTACGCTCCGTACCCTAGGACTCACCCCCTAGCTTGCATAACGCTACCAATGAACTCTTTCTGTTAATCATAAAACAGAAACTTGCTAAAAGTAACTAATTCCTCGATTGTATTTCTTAATCAGGAATTATTTTAGGCATCAAAATTATTTAAAAGGAAGGTATTTATAATTAAGTTTTTTTTTAACATGACTGGAGGCTGGACACCGCATTCCCTCCAAATCGATAGTCTATCGCAGCAGTTGGTACGACCCCATCCCCTCTCCTTAAGCGTTACATAATTTATGGATGACCCCTTTACTAATCTGAGAATTTAGAAGTCGTAATGATAAAAAATACAGGATAATTAGGTCAAAGCTTTGAAAGTCTAACACCATTTTGCGAGGCTAGAGAATGTCACTAGGGTTCTGCCCTGTTTTCGCACAAAAGAATCTGGGAGGCGCATCAGAAGGCAAAGCCACTCGGGTTTAAAACTGTGGTGATGTTAGAATTACGAGGAAAGAAGATTATGTCAACTAAATCTTCAGAGTACCCTGCAAATTACTTCAAGGGTGAGCACTAGGATGTTGTTTTTTTTATTTTTTCTCGGATTTTCGATTTCTACCTCTTAAAATATGCTATAGGGCGCAGAATGGATATGCTAAAAATTTCAGCCCGATTGTTTAACATTTAGAGGTCACCGAAAGGACATAAATACAATAACATTTCATTTCCCCGATTTGAGGAAATATTTTTAGGGGTAACGCACAATTTTACAGTTCTTTAGGGTCGAAATTCGCTCCAATTTTACGTCCGCCCAACGGTTTTCCACGAATAAAATATTTTTGCGCAAGCTACAGCCGCGCGCCACGCCCCTAACGCCGAGCCAGTTGCTCGCGGGCCGCATTCGTCGTCAGCTGTTAGGTCCTACGCCCCTCATTGCCTTACGCCCCCTCGCGCCTTCCCTGACGAGAGTCTGCGGGGAGAGGGAGGAGTCTAATACCTTGGGTAACATTTGTAGACATCTAATGATTCACACGAAGCTACAAACCTTACAAGACCGACCTTAAGCTCTAATTCACACATTTGTTTGCTTTCATTTACTTGGAAAAAGATTCTTGTGAGCGGTGCTTCAGGAAATGGACAGAATATCAGGCATTAGGGATTACCTGACAAACTTCCAGTGTTTTATATTGTCATAAATCCAGGAGACTTTCGTTTCGACCAACCAAAAAAAGATGGAATCATTTAGAATGATGCTTAGAGACTTGAGCTGGACTTACGCGAGTCTTTTGGTACGTCTTATTCGTTTTTTGGGTTTTAAACCAGTTTCTTTTTTTCATACCGGCTAACACTATCGTCGAAAAATGATAGTGCCAACAACTGTTCTCTCAGTTACCACAAGTGTCTGCTCAAATTCTTTAGGGCAATGGATGCCGTCGCATGAGCTTAGAGAGATGTGAGTTTTTGTGCCCATATTTACATGTTTCTCGGCACCTTTAACCCCATCGCAGTCTGATTTCGAATGGCGTGGAGTAAATATTTGGAGTCAAAACTCTAGTGCTAAAAACGTTGTCGTTTACTACGTGCAAGTCTATTGGACTGTGCCTAATCTGCGTCCCTGGAACTGTAGCCGATGGTTTCCCAAAAAATAAGCTGTCTTTTATTAGTGCAGTGCTACAGGTGTTCCATCACCACCACATAACCCTGGAACAAGGAGTGAGTGTAAGTGCTGGACTAACGATGTCCGTGGTCCCATTCTGGACTGTTATGCCGTGAATCCTGCTATTCAAGAAATACGTGGAATAGAAAAAATTAGAGGCACTGTACGGTGAGCTATTTAAGCTCAAGAAAAACTCGACGACCCACTACGCGATAGCTAAAAAATGAAGTGGTATTCAAAGAAAAACAATCAGTTTTTCGATATTACCACCGTAAATGCATTTGAAGTTATATAACATGATGAGGACAAAGAGTTCTTGAAAATGCAGAGGCGACCGGGACGCCCTGGTAGTATTAGCCCTTCATAAGATCGTAAGCTAGTAGGTACTCTTAAGATAGAGGAGGGAGCGAAGTCGGCGCGTCGTCGAGCGGAGAGGAAGAGAACATATGACGAGATATGACGGGCACCAAAAAATAATTTGAAGCTATACAACAGATTGAAAGAGTATATTAGCCCTGACAGTGCGATGGCATCCGTTGCCTTAAAAAAATTGAGCATGCACTTGTGGTAACTGAGAGAACAGCGGTCGGCACTATCATTTTTTGACGATAGTGTTAGCCCGTATGAAAAAAAGAAACTTGCATGCAACCTAAAAAACAAAGAAGGCGTACCAAAAGACTCGCGGAAGTCAATCATTAAAGAGCATTGTCTTTCGGACCTGTGATAATAAATAAGTATTCTTAATATGTTGTGCTGCTTTATTTACGACTGACAATATTAAAGTAAGAATGTTTTTCTCTGAATCGATCTTGTCTCTTTCACCAACTAACAGTTAAAAAGTAATTTTTATTCCTCTTTACGACAAAAGTTTAAATGTGCATTCCCTTTGAACACATGTATAAATTAGAGCTTAAGGTCGGCCTTGTAAGGATTGTAGATTCGTGTGAATCATTAGCGGTCTGCTAATGTTACCGAGGTATTAGACTACTCCCTCTCCCCGCAGTCTTCCCTCTCGTCGGGGAAGGCGCGAGGGGGGCCTAAGGCAATGAAAGGCGCAGAACCTAACAGCTGACCGCGAATGCGTCCCGCGAGCAACCTGCTTTGCGTTAGGGGTGTGGCGCGCGGCTGTATCTTGCGCAAAAATATTTTATTAGTGGAAAACCGTTGGGCGGACATAAAATTGGAGCGAATTTCGTCCCATGGAAACTGTAAAATTCTAAGTTACCCCTAAAAATTATAATTCCTCAAATCGGGGAAATAAAATTTTATTGAATTTATATCCTTTGAGTGGCCTCTAAATGTTAAACAGTCGGGCTGAAATTTTTAGCATATCCATTCTCACCCCATAGCATATTTTAATAGGCATAAATCGAAAATCCGAGAAAAAATGAAAAATAAGCAACACCCTATTGAGCACGCTAGGAATTGAGTCATCAACGTCCACCTGGTTAATAACCTGCAAAAGATGCGGTGCATCATAGTAAGAAAATCTACAATACATTAGACATGCATAATGTATGTACTACAACAGGGACAGCAAACCGCTAAAAAAAATTAAGTATAATAGTTTTTGCTTTGGTCTGCATTCACTTCAGTTCTATTTCCAGCAGACATTTAAGGTAGTATGTAAGCAGAGATAGTACATGAGAAGTGATATGTTGATGCATGCAAATAAGGGTATCTGCAGTGAAAACTAGGCAATTTCTTTATGACGCATGTTTTTCTGAAATTTCAACGCAAAGAAATATCTATACTATGGGTTCTTAAAGAGTGTGCCACGGCACATTAGTGCGGCGTAAAATTGCCGAAGGAGTGTGCAGCTATACTCAGCATAGCGAAACAAGGTGCAAGTAACGAAAAAATTTTGAGAACCTCTGATCTATACGCACTGCATATCATTAATGTGATGACCTTAATAAAATATTCCGATAATAGTGACCGTAAGTACCTTCCGACTTGGCAATTTATTGTCTGATGATAAATATTTAGCCATATTTATTAATTGCGAACATAATCCCCCGAATTCTTTTTATGCTTATTCATAAGAAAAAGAATTGCATTTCAATACAAAATAAAATCCGTGGAGTAAATGTTAATTAAGCATAATTGTTATTGTGATTGACAAGTTTCAAAATATGAAATAGCATCGTTCCCAAATCATAATATCCCATTTATCTACCAAAAGGCATTTTTACCTTTCCTTGTCTACGGCTTGCTTAGCTATCTCCAGCATTCTATGTTTCCATAATGAGTTAAGTGAGCCACGACAATTATTTCATCAACACTGCAGATAATACATCCTGATAAGTATGCATGAAGGAGAGAATATCTTAAAAATAATGTCTATAATAATTTCAATTAAACTACAGATACTAATTAACGCTTCAGAATGGCTTGAGCATAGTACCCCGAGGCTTAATTATTGTTAATTCATTCGTACATTACTGCGTTAGCGGAAAAATATCAAGCTGTCCAGTCTACGAAATTCAAAAACACCGAGTAAGAATAATAGGGTGCCTCTCCATTGAGGTATATCAGATGTGACTTACGTCATAAGTAATTTAACACTTTAATTAGAGACCACGATAGCTCAGCTAATCAGTCACAAAAAATGCCTACCCCGGGGGTAATTTTGAAGGAGGCGACTCATCAAATGTTAATTTTTGTATCAAGGCAGATGAATGCATTAAACATCACCGAAGAACAAAATAATGAACAAATAGTGCGGGTTGGGTCGCGCAAAACATACCCTTTCTGAGCTCATGACAGTTCCTTGTTGGAATTCTTGGCTCTCCCGAGATCCATCATCGAAGTGGCTGTTTCCTGAAGATTCCCGACGATGTGGTTCCATATTTGGTGATACTGCTACGAGCATTCCAGCGAAGGCTACAGTGTCTGACATTCCACCGAAGGATTCTCCAGCGTCGAATATTCCATCATTGGCTTCTCCAGCGTAGAGTGTTCCATCGTTGGCCTCTCCAGCGTCGAGTGTTCCGTCGATAGGTTCTCCAGCGACGGGCTCTTTAACAGCAAGTGTTCCAACGAAGAATATTCCGCCGCTGCAGTACTCCTAGGAATAGACCGACGCTTTCCATGACGATATCGACGAAATCCTGATCCCATATGATCAACCATTGGACCTGCAAACCCAAACAAAACTAATATTGGGACAAAAAATTACTAAATTACAGCAAGGAACATGCGCACATTATACAATTATCTTAAATTAATCCACGACCATAAAGTATTTAAAACTCGTAATTAATGACATTAGGATACACTCACAGCGGATTCCGGCACCAAATAACATCGAGATACTAAGGAGGTAGAGCCTCGGATATGATCCAGCTTTCGTTTATACTCTCTGCCCCGTCTACTAAATTATAAGTAAGTGGAATAGTAATATACTCATCCAAAATATTTGGCCAAAAAAATAAGTCAGTCGTGAGATCTTAACATATTGTAACCGACATTTCTATCGTAAGTCCAATATTCATTCTTCGTCGTCCTTTTGAAAGCCAAATTATCCCAAACTACCGTATAACAAATGTCTAGTGGTACTACTTACTGCAATCTGAACACAATCCCTTTACAAATAGTCCGATGGAATGACGTTCGACCCAGATGTGACCTGCGTGGAGTTATCATTAAATAAAGAGAACCTTTGTACAAAAGTATGGGATAATTCAAGAAAAAAAGTGCATTTTCAACCCGAAGGGTAGTTTTTGATAGGTGAGAATAGAGCTCACCCCGTAAAAAGCCATCTGCGTGTGAAATTCGCACATTCATGGGTAGGGGGCCTTTCCCTAGGCCACCTGCAATTTCCTACGCGGAAATTCTGACGCGCAGAAAATCGAATCGCGAGGATTTCATGTGGGGGAGTCAACCAAGGCCCTAGCAAGCGATTTGAACCCGGGAGAGACCGGTCAGTACCTGAGCGCTCTACCCAATATTAGGCCACCACGGCCCCGATTACTCAAGAGCAATGTCAAAATGCTTGAGTTGCAGCTCTTTAACGAGTAAATCTTCACAGCGAGAACAGGAAGGACCAAATAAAATGGAACTTAAGCGGATCTGAAAAAGTGATTCAACAGTACGGCCATTCGGAGCACCAACTACCATTTGACAAATCTTTTTATCTACATTAGACCAGACACGAAATATTTCTTAATCTATAATTACGGGTTAAAAATAAGAGCCTACACTTCAAAAGGCGCAAATATTAGTTGAATTTGAAACTCAAGGTAATGTATTTGGCTTACAATCACAATCCCGAGAAAAGTAGTCCAATTTCCTTAGTGAGCCGCCGTAAATAAATCCGCATAATATAATAACGCATTAATAGGGCATAACAATCCTACTTTGTGACCTATTTCTTATCTTTATTTTCATGGATTCAAACTTTCATCCCCCATCACACAACAGACGTCATTTTCACTGAGTAACCACGCCATTTTTCAACTAGTTTCCATGCAACAACAAGGTGCAAATCAAGCTCCAGGCATTCAGTATCAGGAGAATAGAAAATGTTTTTCACGCAAGTAAAATATGGTTACTCTCACAGCTTTTGTACGTACTGAAAATTAGTGCCTCAAGAAATTGAATAGACATCACATACATCACGAAATCGTCTACCCTGATCATATACATTTCCGCCGCATACGATTATTCTCTAATATCGCCAACTTTCAAAAAGAAATGTTGTTTTCAGATAACTTTCGATGCAAAAGTGACCCGAAAAGTTAAGTATGTGGCTAGGCTTACGCCTAGATTTTCGAAAGATACAATAATTCCGAGGATTAATCACGAAAGAACACGGAAAAAATCAAATAATTTCATCAACTTACGTGACTACTATTGGAATTCCGTCCTCACTCGTAAGTGTCAGTTTCTGTGGCCACGTTGTCGTGAATCGCACGTAGAGGTGAAGTCAGCAGAGCACGGAGGTGCTGGAGGAACCATCCCAGGAGCCGAGTGTCCACCGTCGAAGGAGTCACGAGCGATAAGAGAACCAGCTGAGCTGCGCGGCGAAGCGAGAAGGAAATCCCTCGTGACGTCACTGGAAGGGGGGTTGGAATTGACTTGAGGGGTTGGAGGGGAAGTGAGAATGGAAGGAGGAAAAGAGGAGAAAGAAAGAGAGTCGGAAGAAAGATTCTCTCAACTTCAGCCCACCCAGGCACCCCCAACTCCTATCCTTGCAAGTGGGAATGAGAGGCAGGTTTGCATTTGACTACCCTTAAATCAAATTGCACTAAGGCCGGCAGAGGTTTTACTCGGTATTGAAAATAGACTTCACGGCCTCAAGTGCCAGGGAACGTTAAGTAGAAGAAATATAAATTTCACTCAGCGCCAAGAAAACCTATGTCTACCTTCAGCAACTTCTCGCGCGCCTCACATTTCATTTATTTACCCATTTTTCTCTATTTCAAGCAATAAAATAAAATACAATTATTACCCTCTATGTTCAAAGCATCATATTATATCTTTTTGCTCAAATACAACGGCAAATTTAAGGTAGAGAAAATTAACAAGCAAAATTATCTCATGCTTTTTTAGTTACTCACGAATGAATTAATACCTAACCATTATCGGGGGATCGGGTTGGTGTCGTGGCTAGAATACTGGCATCCCATCTCGAGGGCCCGGATTCATTCCCGTTAGTGGTGGCAAATCGATCCCTACTTGAGTGCCCAGTGAAGGGAATTTGAGGTTCAGTACTCCGTCCGTCGAATGGGACGTTAAGCCGTGGTCCCCTTGGCGCCTGTCGTTAAGAGTAGGCTAATGCTGACGCCGGGTTCCTCTCCACCCTTCCTCCGTTCCCCGAAAACTCCTACCATTACCCAAATACCCACCTATCGAAAACGGTGACAATAACCTCAGATGTCGGTCGCCTCCCCAAATTACAACTAATTCTTCATATTACTACTATTAATTTGCTCTAATTTAATCACAATCAATATTTGATATTGCATTAAGACTGAAACTTGCGTGGTACTCTATGACCTTCACTGTCACCGCACCCAGAAATAAAATCCTACCTACCCACCCAAATTGCATTCAAGTATGTACTATTAATGAAAATTTTCTGATTTTAGGGATACTCATAGGTCCAATGTAATACTGAATCATGAAATGGGAAACCACCTCAATGGATTTTCCCATGAACATAATCAGCTGGATAATAGATTTGAATCCTGGCAACTATGGTGCCTGTAATTAACCACGAGCTAAACCATCGGGCGGAAAAAGAAACTACTACAGCAGTATCGGCAAAGAAGATCCCAGAGTAGAGTACAACTTTAAGAATCACAGTATGAAATATGGGACGATGTTAAGTTCAGGGAGTATCACCTTCATCAAGCGACTAAGCACACTTAGCAGTCGTCCGACTGTGAAATCCTTGCATGGAAACAAGAGGCAATGGTGGAGGAGAAATCAGCACAGAGATCAACCACGTTAAGAATTTGAACAAGGAATGTTAGATCAATATTTAGGGCAGTGAAACTCTGAGCAAAAAGCATGGAAGTGTGAGGCGGAGTATAAATTGTTAGGATTAGGTGAAGTAACATGAAGTGACCAGGTGACTTCTGGAGTGAAAGTTAGAGATGATATACAGTGGAGGGGAAGAGGGGGTAGCATTAGCATTGACAGCAACATTTGGGAAAAAGGGTAGTGAATGAGGTGTGGGTAAGTTGTAGGATACTGGTTATCGAAATCAAAGCCATGCTGACGAACCTAGTTGTCGTTCACTTGCCAACTGGAAACATAAAGAGGACAAAGAAGGTACATATATGATCAGCCAGAATAAATAATTGGGGAAGCTAAGAGTAGGGAGAATCTAATACTGATGGAAGATTGGATTGCTAAAGCCGGGAAAGGGAGGGATGGGTGTGAAGTAGGGGAGCATGGGCCGGGGTTAAGGAATGACCACAGCAAGATAGCAGTGAAGTTCTTTAAAAGGGATAATGTAGTGATTTCCCACACCAGGCACGTAGCTTTACTAATGAGAAGAGATAGGAATAGGCACTGTGAAAGTAAATACCAAGCACAGGAAATTAAGGGAAGATATTTGTAAAATGTAGGCACTGAACGGGCAAGGCTGAATTGTTTCAAGTTACACTACACTAAACTTACCCCCCCACCCTCCTGAAGCAAATTTCTGGCTATGTGCCTGCCTCACACAGTGGTTTAAACATCATCCAAGGTGTGGGTACACTTATAAAATGCCTGGAGACACTGGGAGGTACTAACTAGATTAAATCATGGTTAGATATAAATTTTATTGATATCAATTTGAAATTTCCTGTACTTTACCTGCACCAGTTTCTACTTGCAAGCCATTGGTGGCATGAAGGAAAGAAGTGCTTGCCTTATACTGAAAATATGGATTTCACATATCCCTGTACTTAGAACTTGGTGAATTTCTAATTAGTTCTACCATACCAATGAGATGTTTGGTCCAGACAATATGAATGAACACTATGGTAAACAGAATTTATATTCTAATGCATGGTTCATGAAGTGGCACACAAATACATGGGTGCACCCTCCTAACTGTGGTTGGTTGGTCACCAGGAATAATGTGGTGATTGTATCAGTCCTCGTAAATGAGTTTCTAGTATGTGTGAAATAGTAAAAGACACCCAGGTCATCAACAGGCTGTAGTTCAATTCACAGTACAGATGGACAGTTAGCAGATGAACTATTCAAAATGAACTATTCATTGCCTCAAGCAGTGAGCTAAAACTCCAATGTCTGCTGCCCATTCATTGAGCTGGAAATGCTTCATTGTATTAGCCTACGGACAGTTCAGACAATGGAAACAATCAGTTCACATAAATGAATAAGATACACAAGGGAACGGTTTACACAAGCAAATTCGATATTATATTTGTAGGTTTAATGGCCGGTTGCACTAAACTTCCGCTATGTATTCGATAGCTATGAGTTCCATAAACTTATGGAGCTCATAGCGTTTTTCGGGTTGCAAGAAACAATCGGGCTCATAAACAATCTCTCGATAGCTATTGCTTAGAGCACGAAGTACAATAAACTGCCACAAGATGACACTACAGTCGCACCGTTGGAGATAGTAAACAAACTTGACGAGCGAAAGTTCAAAACAGTTCAAAATACGGTAAGAAGAGGTGCATAATGGCAAAGCGGGGAAAAATTTCAATGAATTCGAGAGAAACATCATTGTAGAATTGGTGGGAGAAAAACGACAAATAGTGGAAAATAAAAGGACGGATGCCGTTTTCTCAAAAGAAAAAGTGGCAGCATGGGAGGAAATTACAGCGAAGTACAATGCAGCAGTAAAGAAATAGCAGTAATAGGCTTGCTCCTTTTGGAGATTGGCTTCAAATTGTTTTCAAATTTCTTTAGAAGATCCATAACAAGCTGCTTGGGTAATCTGAATAGTTCCTTGAATTCTGATTCATTATAAATATTGAAAGAATCTAATCGCTCTCGGAAAATGCTCATTCTTGGAACATTTCTTAATACATCCATTATTTCTTCATCTGAAGAAGTGGATGATGCTTCACTCAGATCCATCCTATGAAATAAAAAACTAATTAAACAGTGATTATTTAAGTTGGTTCTGTATACCACTAGGAGAGAAATTCTAGTGAACAGTAGACATTCCTAGTACCTATACCTAGTAGGTAGCACCTATAAATCTTCACCAACTGCACCATTACTGGTTTGCAGGCCCAAAACAATGCTTTCAGAATTCTAATGCAGATCATTCCATTAAAATCAAGTAAGAATCCCTTTTTCCAAGCTCAAGTCATAGCAATATAAAATATTCTCTACCCTCAACGCTCTTAGATTTTGGTTCAATATACAGATCGAGATAATATGTACCTTTCACCACCTTGAAACTACCGTAGACTTTAAACTAAGCTCTATTACTTTGGCCTTTTAAGCAACTCAACGTTTATGAGCACGTTCGTAATTAAGAAACGGTTAATACTCTAATTAACTAAATATACCAGTTATACTGTTTTGTGATCACAAACATACACTGTGATAAAATCTAATTTAAATTATGTGGCCATTCAACTGGAAAAAAACAAACTTCCCTATTTCTGATCCAATTATTTCACTGTACCTACTTAACAAATATTAACCATAGGAATAACAGAAAGGGGAAAACATCCGCCTCAATCCGCATCCAATTGATTATAATATTGAGTTAGGAAAGACTTCTGCCAGATTTTGCCTTTGCTATGTATGTATTTGCAAGGGCTATGTATGTATGCATCCGTATTATTGTGCACGGTATAATAACTCGCTATTGTAATGGTTGTGAGTTTTAACGTTTGAAAGGAATATGAGAAAACACGTGTGGGATTAGGGCGAACCACATCAACGTAGCAGAAACACATCAACGAGATATTTAAAGGAAACAACGAGTTTATCTACGTACTTATTAAAAGAATGCAATTACACACTACAACCGAAAGAAATGACCTTCACATTAACAAGTTCGTTGCAGTTATTACACACGTTGAAACCTAAATATAATTGAATATGAACACCGCAACTCAAATAAACAGATTGCCACAGATGATCACTGCACTCTTGCATATTTGTATTTGCGGCTTGCGTATTTACGTTTAGAATTTTTTCGTACCGCGGCAAAATATGAACCTCTCAAACCGTGCAAAAGCAATCCACAGTAAATCGGCAATCCATGACAATTCAAATAAAGGAAAATATGGAATGTTTAGTTATTATATGCATACCTGGTTGTCAAATATGACTTATAAGCTTGTTAGGTGGAAGTAAAAGTCGAATAACTTGAAAAAACGAACTTTTTCTTTCAATAAAATCAATCCTCAAGCAATGACACTTCCAAACATCTGATTAAAAATCCGCCATGTTGTGTTATTATGGAACTCATAAGCTTTTAACCCCACCAATTTGGTTCGATAAGTTATCTGACAGTTTATGGAACTCATAAACTTATTGAACGTTCATGCAACACTTATTGAATGGTTGCTAGGGGTTATGAGTCTCATAACTTTATTGAATACATATGTATCGTTCGTGCAACCGGCCATAAGTGCCTTAAATCAATTGTAATTAGCTTCTATCTACTCGATTCTTAGCCAAATGAAATGTATTATTAAAAAATTTGATGTGATAAAGCCAATAAAAATGACTGAGGCTTGGCCAAATAAATGAAAAGATTTTGAACCGTGAGGCAATGTTGAAATTTTCTTTCAATTGGAATCCTATCATTAGCAAAATTGGAACACAATTGGAGCATGATATGAATTAAGCCTAGCGAAATAAAATAATTCAGAAACAAATTAGTTATCAGTGGTGTGAATGTGTCTTCACCATAATTCATAGGCAATTATCAACAATTAGAGGAATTATTTTTTTGTGTGCTAGAAACTATTTCACAAAACATTTCACCAAACACATTTTGAGAAAGTTCATGGTAATCCCCATTGAAGTTTAGAAGTTGCATGTGTGGAAGAAGAGCTGCTTCTCCAACTCCAAGTGACTGTCCAATTGGTGATGACTTCCATTCTGAGTAGACAAGAACATCTGAATATTTACATCATGCTAAAAGAATATAAGAAAGAACTTGAGTAAGTTATTTAACAATTTTCTATTTCTCTCAGTAATAATCCACGGTGCAATGCTGTTAAATGATCTCAGTGGGTTGGAGGGTGCCAACCCAAAAACCCTACTAAATGCTGATCATCTCAGATAGGATCTGCCAGTGAATCCTGCCACATACCTCCTCGTCGTTCACCAAGGGCAATGATGAATTAGATGGGTGGGAGTCAAGTATCTGGCACTCTAAAATTGGATATGGTTGTCTAAGGAAGAAAATCACAAAAGAAAATCCAGGTACTCTTGGCAAGGGCTTTTCTGGGTGGCCATTAACCAACCCAAGTATAAACCTTTCTTGCTCAAATGCTACACATAGAGCCTTGGAACAGGACTGGACTTCAAGATAAATGACCTTGCGAGATGAAGGACAAGAGTATAGGATTAACAAATATACTAAATGTTGCTACTCGTAATGTACATGATCTAGGGATTAAAGAAGAAGACTCAATAACATACTCAATGATTATATATAAATATGTGTACCCTTGATATCAGAAACAAAAAAGAAATTAAAGAATTAAAAGATAATGTGATGCAATATAGTGGCATGGAAAAAAGGTAACAATCATGTAGTGGGGTGGCTGTGTTAATAGATAGAAAAGAATAGATAGATAGAAATAGATTATTATGCCTGTAAAGAAATGAATGTTGCTGTACCTTACTTACACTGTGGTCTCCACCTTCACTCATGTGAAAAAGAGCTGCTGCCCTCTCCTACAGGTGATGGAATGCATAGTTGTTGGCGGCCTCCCATCGCCAAGTCACGGAATCTTCACAGATTCTGTATTATTTTAAGGTCTGCCTTACCCAGGGATAGACCAATACACCCTTTGAATGCCGTCGCTTATCTTGCAGCTAACCTCTGTATCTAGAGGTCGCCATACCATCCACAAAGCAGTGGACGCACTTGGTGGCTTTAAGCTTAGCCGCGAGTTCAAATAAAACCTCAGATTGAATACTTTTTAAAATTTTCAAATTCTAACACCATGAGTTTTTAAATATTAGAGACCTTAGTAGATGCTGATTACCTCACATATTCTATGCATAATTTGCTAATCAGCTGTGTTTAAATGTCAAGGCAGAGAAATTAAATTTTTTAAACTATGAATTCCTTGTGGTTTGATTCTTCATATCCATTGAGACATGATGTATTCAGTTGCTTCTGGGCTCATAATTAGTGCACAATGATCTCCATCAAAGTCTATGTACGGAAGCACCACATATTCCTTCCTCATGATATGCAAACAGCTAAAATGCAAAATGCAGTGACGTTGTGCCTTAAACAGCCTGAAATAATAACCAGACAGGCATTATTTGATAAATCGCATTCTTATTGCAACATGCAATGAATGTACTTTAGCCTGGCAGTTACTTTAGGGGACACGTTCTGAATCTTGGTACAAAAGGTACAGAATAGGAAAATTTATTGGAGAATTTATTCACAAAGACAACTAAACATGATTTCAGGTTGTCTCCGACTAAGAAGTAATAAGCAGTTTGAAAATGAGCAATGTGATCATACCGTCATACTCCTATAATATTCTCAGCAAAAGCACTGCTGAAAATAGTAATATACTTGATCTGAGTTTTTTAGGAACAGCAATTTTCCTAAGTTCATTGTTTGAAGTGTATTGCATCATGTAGAATGGGTGAGTGGAAATTAATTAAGTTGAAAAGATTGATGAAATTATATGTCAGTAATAGTATCAATCAGTTCATGCCTCCAAGGAAGACAACCAGAGGACCCTTTATGGTGCTGCTGGACTTTTATGCGGTACTAAATTAGCAAATACATGTAAAGGGTCTCAGTCAGAGGAGATATATGTATATTACCATGAAAGGGAATGAGACTGATGAAATCAAGAGAAGAGAACTGGGAGTCAGCACTCGCAGATAAAAAAAACAGTTCAAACGACTTTAAAACCATAGGTCCTGCTATTGCATAAATAATTCCATAACCAAGTAAATATCAGTTTAAAAAAGACTTAAAGCAGCCAGTAGCATTGGATACAGAAGAACAGATGAGGTTTGTCTATTGTTCTCCGAGGAGGATCGCTGTAAGACTGGTGTGATTTCTCGTGTATTTTAAGGGCGATGGTCGCACCTGCGGGAAGCAAATGGCCAGGTAAAAGAGGATTTAAGATTTGCATATGGCTGGAATTGGTGAGAATAAGTTGAAAGAGACAGTGTTCTGAGATCTGAAAATAAAAAATAATGAATCACACCTAATAGTTGACCGTGGCTCTAGTGAAGTCTGTACCATTGAGTTAAGGCAAGCAATCATACTTAAACTGAAATATGAAACATAATTAAATGCAAAATACCTACGTTTTCTGAGACAATTATGTTATATTGGCAATTTTGGTTGGTTGGTTATTTATGGGAGGCAACCGACAGCTGAGGTCATTTGCGCCATTTAGGATAGGTGGATAATTGGGTAATGGTAGGAGTCTTCAGAGAATGGAGGAAGGGTGGAGAGAAACCTGGCATCGGCATTAGCCTACTCTTAACGAAAGGCGCCAAGGGGACCACGGCTTAACGTCCCATCCAACGGACGGAGTACTGAATTTGAAATGCCCTCCACTAGGCACTCAAGTGGGGACCGGTTTTCCACTGAAAAATCCGCCACTGCCGGGAATCGAACCCGGGCCCTCGGGATGGGAGGCCAGTACTCTAGCCACCACACCAACCCGATCCCCTATTGGCAATGTACAGTCATTTGCAAAAGTCTGTGGGCAACCTCCACCGCGCCACTAGCGGCCAAGATTAGATCCACCAACTATGTTGGCACTAACTGTATGGTAGAGAAAATTTGTGCTAAGGTAACGGCAATACAAGATAGGTAAAAATGGCGGATTTTAATGCCAAGGTCCTCAAATAAAATGATCGGTAACGAATAATAATGACGCATAGGATCAATGTTGCGCTATAATTAAGGCCCTACCACTTTTATTATGCAAAATAAATCTCGAAAAATGCGTGCGACTGCTTAATACTCTGATTACGCCTGTGATATTGCCGCGAAGTGTCGCGCCGTAACACGTTAGAAGATTCATTTTTCTCACTTAATAATTTATTTTCAGTCCGTTTATCTTTCTCATATGATATAGTTTCAACGGCAAGCTTGCTGAATGAAACTCCGAGCGTGCCCAGTATGAAATAAAGACATTTGTCGTCGTTGAAAGTTACTTAGCCTAGTCAAGGCATACGCATTCATTACGTAATTTATGCTCCATTGCATGAATAATTAAATAATGTCACTGCTACATAAAAAAAGATGTCTTGCTCGCTACGTGGATTCCATTTCACTATCCAAAACATCTCGCGCAATTAATTTGATGCAGTCCAATCAGTTCACCAATATAATTTAACACGTATTCGTGGTAGGTTAAATAATCATTTGAATGCATGCGGTTCATAGAATTTATTAAAGTAACCACTCTCATACACAATACGATAGCAAATAATTTTGCGGTCATAAGTATTTATGGACATTTTCAGTCACTTATCTTCCGATGAGTCTTGCTTCAATCAGGGTCCACCACCAACACTAGGTATCACCGTAGTCGGCTATTTTACCAGCAGCGCACCGAATATTCTTCTGTCAATCCTCATTATCACTACACCAGAACGTTTTCACTAATCATTTAGCGAGTATTCCTCCAAATAGTTTACAAAATAGGATTAATGCCATACCTATGTATTCCTTGGGACCGGACCGCCATTCCAATGTTCACAGATATCAAGGTAATGTTTATTTACGTCTTGTTGTTGTTGACGACGAAATAAATACACAAAATTTATGGAATTAGAGAACTACTAGTTGTTGCAATGCATTTTATGCCTTTAATTTTCATTTAACTTATTCGTGCTTGAACGTTCGTAGGGAGACCATCTCTGTAGGAGTTATAGGCGCTTCTGAGGTGGGTTTTATGTTAATAATGTGTCGTTCGGACTCCCATAGCATGTTTCGAGTTATTTTGTGCTTCAGTTTTTTGCAATTGTTTTTCGGATGGCTTTTGTTTCGCTTGACCACGTCATCGACTCACCGATCATTGTTGAATTCGAGCGACTGAATTACCAGTGCCGAGGGAAATCGAACTGGGGTTGGAAAAACAACCTGTTGATTGTTATCATATTGTAGTCAATAAGTAAAATAGCCATTGGAACAATTTCTTCAAGGAATTTTTAAAAAATGTTTTCACTTTGGTCAAGAAAAGCATATTTACTTGCTCTTAATCCAGCTCTCGTGGATTATTATCTGTATCTTTGTCATCACGCATGAAAAGGTTCCATTAAATCCTTGAAGTGGCTAGTAATACTTTCAATCATTTAACGTAATTGTCATTAAAATTGTCAATTTCGCGTAAAATTTTGTGATGTTCAAGTCAAATGATGCGTCAGTATCATTTATTTGACCATCATCCGTTAGAAATCTTGAAATTGACGCAACTCTCTACTGAATACTGTAGAATAAGTGTAATACAGTAGTAAGTGAGAGGGGTACTGTCTGAGAACATCAAGAGAAACCTAGCGCGGAGGACGCGAGCGGATGCACATGTAAATGTAATCTGGTGGCTATCGTCTTTTTAGCGTCCCTCCTCCTGCTTCAAGCGCAAGATCCTACGGATTGGTAACATCATTTTTGATCTTGGTTATCCAAAATGAAAAAACCGTCTAGAATTTCCGGCCATTTTGTCGGCAATGACACCCGAGGCTCGCCGAATCAAAAGAGGTGGATGCTGCATTAGTAATGAAAATAAAAAATCTACATAACTGTGTATGAAACCGCGAGAGTCAGTGACATGCGAGATATCTGCCTGGCATTAGTTTCAAGTCAGAAGGTATTATATACTCGAATGAATCAGACATACGAAAATACTAGTCTGCACAAACTACCTACCTTTAGCAGAGAATTATAGTGCTATTGCTTTGTAGTATACATTAGATATGGTTCCATGAGACACGTGTAGGTGAAGTTTTATTATATGAAAAGTAATGTTTATCAATCAGGAATTTATGGAACTGAATTATTTACTTAACATTTTCCGAAGCATGCATGAGATGGTAAAGTTAAAACATGAACTTGTTAAATCAATTCAGACCCTCCTAATTAACGTTGCAATATATATTCTAATTTCCACATTTAATTGCGATATTCTTTATTACTGCCCAAATCGTGTTCGAAGAAAATGAATCTTTGAACCGTCGCGACGCGTCGTGCTCCCGTCCGTCTCTCTAACTTATTTTTACAATATTACTTGCCTTGGGACGCAGGTTTTTTAATATACTTGAATCATCTTTAGACACAGTTGTGCCTGAACGCATTTGCCTGCATGTGTGTGTGGCATATTATTTGTTACTTAAATAATATCCTAACCTTCGTGTTTTACCAACTTTGATCTGCATTATTCATCATCAATTTACTTGGTATATGTTTGTGAACCAATTAGCGTGTGAAATTATGACATTTAAGGTGATATTTCTGTATCTAATGTTTGCTTTGCTCCCACAATTCATAAAATGAATTCCTTTAACTCCTCTTTCGTACAATTGGAATTTTTCTTGCCAAACGAGTCCTCCTCTTTGGTTTAAAATGATTTTCAACGCCTAGGATCAATTTAGTAAGCGAAATATTTTATTGCCATTAATTCCAACACCTATAACTATATTTTCAGTTTGTTCGGTTAATTAACAGTTCGGTTTCATTACTTTCGTTTTCTTCTGGTTTATCTTCATCCCGTATCTTTCGCACTGTCCCTGCAACGCATCCAGCATTTTTTGCAAGCCACGGGCAGACTGGCATACTAGCGCTTGGTTATCCGCAAACCTCATTGATTTTATCAATTTCCCCCCGACCTTTACTCCAGCCTCCAGTTCATCCCAAGCCTTTCTCACCATTTCCTCCGAGTATATGTTGAAAAGTACCGGCGATAAAGGACAGCCCTGCCTAACTCCCCTCCCTATTGTTGCCCAATCCGATTCTCCATCTGCTACTCTCACTTGCGCCTTCTGCGCCATATATAAATTCCGGATCAGTCTCCTGTCTCTCCAGTCTACTCCTATCTTCCGCAATATTTCCATGAACTTGTCCCACCTCACTCTGTCGAACGCCTTTTCGAAATCAACAAAGCACGCGAATACGTCCTGATTGTATTCTAGATTCCTTTCCACTAGTATTCTCATCACTGCAATCGCATCTCGAGTGGCCCTCCCCTTCCGAAATCCAAACTGATCCTCGCCTAGGAATTCATTTGCTCTCTTTTCCATTCTCCTATTGATGATTCTAGGCACTACCTTTGCCGCATGAGAAATCAAACTTATCGTTCTATAGTCTTCACATTCTTTTGTCACCCTCTTTTTCGGTATAGGTATCAGCACGGTTTTTACAAAATCCTCGGGCCAAACCCCCTTCTCGTATATTCTACGAACAAGTTCATAAAATCTGTCCCTTCCCCCTTTTCCTAGGTTTTTCAGAAGCTCAGCTGGGATGCTATCAACCCCCACCGCTTTACCTGCCTTCATTTCTCGCAGTGCCTTCTCTATCTCACTGTCCAGTATTCCGGGGCCCACGTCATCCTGATCTACGTCCTTTTCCTCTTCTATGTCCAAGTTCCTAGGCCTATTTTCGCTATCATACAGTTCCTCGACATATTCCCTCCAACGACGTTGGATCTCCTCTGGCTCCAATGCTAAATTTCCCTTTCTGTCTTTGATGCACGGAACCGTTTTCCATTTCTTGATTCCCGATAACATTCTAACCTTTGAGTACAGACTGCCTATTTCTCCTTCTCTCTGGAGTCTCTCCATCTCCTCGCATTGCCGACTCCACCACTTTTCTCTTGCTCTCTTTGTTTCTCTCCTAAGCCTGTTGTTAATCTCCTTATAACGCCTTTTGCCTAGCTCTGTATTCACATTTTTCCATTTCCTTCTTTCCTCGATCCTTTCCATCATTTCCGCTGTTACCCATGGTTTCTTGGTCCTCCTAGCATCTACTGTTCCTATTGTTTTCTCAGCTGCTTCTTTTATGCCCGTCTTTATCATTTCCCCTCTTTCATCTATTGTTCCTCTTCCCTCTTCCCTCATGCATCTATCCACAATCTCCTGGTATTCCCTCCTCTTCCCTCCAATTAGTGCTCCTACATCCCACTTTTTTATTTTCCTTCGTACTTTCAACCTTTTTAGTCTCATCTCACATTTCATCACCACCAAGTTATGGTCGGAGTCGGCATCTGCACCTGGGAAACTATGAGAATTCTTTACGCCGTTCCTGAATCTTTGCCTAATCATGATGTAGTCTAGTTGGTACCTTCCAGTATCCCCCGGCATTTTGCACGTGTACCTACGCCTAGGGTGGTGTTTAAACCACGTATTTGTTCTCACTAAATTATTATTCCTCAGAACTCCACTGCTTTCTCGCCCCGGTCATTTCTTATGCCCAGACCATACTCCCCTACTTCACTTCCGTCCCTCCCTTCCCCTACTACAGCGTTCCAATCTCCCATAACTATTAGATTCTTCCTGCCCTTTACTTTCCCCATTAATTCTTCCAACTGGTCATATACTTCGTCAACTTCCTCTTCTCTATGCCCCCCTGTCGGCATGTAAACCTGTACGACCTGTACTAAGACTACATTTTCCGGCTTATCTGTGATTTCGATAGCTAGTATTCTATCGCTTACCTGTTCCACATTCAACACCCTTTTTCCTATTGTTGCATTCAATACGACTGCTACTCCCCGCTGGCTCTCTTCCCCTCCACTGTATATAACCCGGTGCTTTTCACTCCAGAAGTCCCCCTGGTCTCTCCATCTTACTTCGCTTAGTCCCAACAAATCGATCTTTCCCCTCTCCATTTCACGCTTAATGTTCTCTAGTTTTCCTGCCCTTAACATAGTCTTAACGTTCCATGTCCCGATCCTTAGCATTGTTGCTCTCTTCTCTGGTTTATTCTTCGCCGCCGCTGCTGCTGTCTTTCTCTTCGTGCAAGGATTTCGTGAGATGACAACCGCATAGCCGTTGCTTACCCTGCTGCCGGGCACGACACCCGTTCCACTAATTTGGTCCCGGGCCCCGTAGTTGCCAGGATTCAATTCTCTATTGTTCAAGTCCATTGTGATCTTGGGAGAGTTTAATTGTGGTGGTTTCCAGTTGCCTGCCTCAATAGTGTTTTTAACGTTCACCATCACTTAGCGATAAAAGTGGTCGGTCAGAAGCTAGAGCAGGTAGAGCAATTTAGCTATCTAGGTAGTGTGTTGGAAGAAAAAGGGTATATCAGCATTGAGGTGAGAAGGAGAATTGCATTGGCAAAAGAAGCCTTTACGCGTAGGCGTGAGCTAATGACAGGGGCCTTGAGTAGGGAAGTGAAGAAAAGACTAGTGAAAAGTTTAATATGGAGCGTTGCACTATATGGGGCGGAAACGTGGGCTTTGCGAAAAGAAGATGAAAATAGACTTAGGGCTTTTGAAATGTGGGTGTGGAGAAGGATGGAGAAGATAAAGTGGGTCGAAAGGAAGACGAACGATGAAGTGCTAGAATTGATAGGAGAGGAAAGAAATTTGATAGATGCAATTAGGAGAAGGCAGAAGGTGTGGATGGAAAAGGTAATAAAAGGGGATGGTGTTTTGAAGGAGGTGATTGAGGGAAGAGCGTTGGGTAAGCGGGGAAGAGGGAGAAGAAGAACTGGTAGCTTGGATGGAATGAAAGGCGGCAGGAGGTATGAGGGGCTGAAGAAGGACATCGTGTGAAATTTAGGGGGTGGGAAGAATTAAATGTCCATTTAAACCTACCTTCACCGGTAGAATACTTATTATAATAATAATAATCACTTGTTAGGCCGCCCCACTGGGGTCAGACGCCTTATCACAGCCGCCTCACTGAGGAACAGACGCTGCGAGTACGGTACGTGGACTACCTTTCGTCAGGCTCCTACCCTTCGACCTGTCTGGCATCAGTGACCCTACCAGGAGCAATATTAGTTACTCCCGCCAGTGTAGCTATAGGGGTCACGGGAACACGCAAGCCCCAATCCCACAACGACAAGGCGTAGTCCATTGGGAAGGGAAATTATAATAGAAGAAAAGAAAAATGTAGCGTAAAAGATTCACATTTGTGAAAAACGTGAGGATTGGAGCAAATATCCATCAACGAAAAAACCCACTGCAGGAAAACATAGGAAAGTGATAAAAATAATACATCGAAGAGCCCCATCACGCGCCCAAAACACTCAAGAAATCAAGGTAGAAGAAGACGAACGGGGCCCCGAGATACTGAGAAGTGAATTCGATAGATCCGTTAAAAACCTATAAAACTAGTGGCCAGGAGGGGTTAAAACAAACGGAGAAATCATCCAGGTACTCGGAGTCAAGGCAAAGGAATACTCTTTGGAATAATCAGAGATAGTAACTATTAAAAAAAGGGACATGATCATAATTCAGAAGAAACCAAGGATAGAGAAATGCGAAGAACTAATAACATTCCGCCTGGTATCACACACATAGAAAATACCTACTCGGATAGTTAGATAAAGAATGGATGGAAAGATATAAGGAAACCTTTCGGAAAACCAAGTCGGATTCAAGAAAAATCTCGGAGCTAGTGAGACAATACTCAGCTTAAGGACACTGACCGAGAAAATGATACCCGTAAACAAGATGTTGTAGGTGGCGTTCACTTGGACATTGTCTTAGTCAGCGTCGAATAGATTAATATTTTCTAGTTATTTGTGGAAATTGAAATAGACTTCAATAACTATAGGCAAAATCTCATTTAATTGTGGTTTGAAAATAAAATTAAAAAATGCGACCAGCTGCGGAGAGTTATTTGACTATGCCTCTTTGCTGCAGAAGGTTTCATAGAACTGCGAAATATCGCTAGATCATTTACGAAAATAGAGGTCGTAAGAACATTTGACTGCATTTTGCTACGCTGTTATTAGATTGTTTGAACAGAGTGACGTTAGCATGAGGAGGAAAATTTTATCAAATAGGAAAGTACAGAGAAAGGATATTTGTGGGCATGATGATGAAAAAATTCGTATTCTCCATAAAAATTGTAGATAAATTTATGGACGAGTCAACAACAGAGTCAAACTAGTTAAGAAGAACGTTTGGAGGAAGTATATGATACGGACGACTGGATATAGAGCACGTACTTGACACAGACAAATAAACCACTGGGTATATAAATATTGCATTGCGATACTGAGAAAGCATGGAAATGAGAAAAGCAATTAAAATATCAATATCCCAAAAGTATTTCCAGAGTATAGGAAAATTATCAATATCAAACTATCTATTGATATTTTCGTCAAATATTTAACCATATAGTACTTGCGCTTCCCAGACAGCACACATTCTACAGTATACGCTGAATATACGTATAAAATTGGTATAAACCATATATACTGTAGAAGATACAAGTATACTGTGTATTGGAAATCTACGTATAAAACCTAGCAACATTGTAGCAACAATGCGTATATTTGACAGCAAATGTCCTAGCACGATGCGTATACTGTATACAGATATATCATATAAACAGTATACAAAAAATATATGAATATAGGAGACATAATGTATACTGTTTACAGAATATCTAAATACAATATTAACTGTATGTAGGCAAGTTAATTGCCAAAAAATCAATAATGCTTGGTAGGGGACCCCATGATAGGTCGAACTGTAAGAGCCAAATGAAAAGTACATCAAGCAGCACATGTTATTCAGTACGGTTCCTGCACAGATGAACATGTTCCCCTGGACTTTTACTCTGGAGAACATAATTATTTAGAATAAATAATTTTCAACCAAAATTAATTACACACACATTGTTAGTGGTTATGAGGTCAGTAAAAGAACTTTACTCAAAGACATTCATTAATCGATAGAAATTATTTATTTAATGGATCAAAATATTGAAGAAAAGATTGATTACAATAATAAAACAAGAACCAGAAAGGCTATGAAAAAAAATGCTACGAATATCGATTTATTTCAGGTTTTCATTGGAAGGGATAAAACTTAATCCTTGTGTCCAGGGCTGGCATTCTGGTTCTTTGAGCGCCGTTTGGCCTTTCCCTCATTGGTTCTGTACTTAGGGAGATGGAACCATTCTGCCATCGACCTTTTCACCGTCAACATATCTACTTCAACATTATTTGTCATTTTACACTTTTTTTTCATTGCATCTGAAAAGGTACAAGATAACTTATATGTAGATCTGGTAATAGAATGGCATATAGGTGTTATACATAGAAACATGTTAGTTCCATACACAATGATGTGAAAAATATAAGGCATAACCTTTTTGTTTCCATATAGAGCAACAAACTGCAAAATCTACAATTAGCGGACGGACAATAACTATGTAATAAAACTGTTATAAATAGTAATGACCTGCAAGGCTAAAAAATTATGTCGGTCACTAACAAATATCACTTGGCTCATGATTACATAGGCGTTACCGATCAATCCACAAGTACTTACCCAGATCCAGACATAGCCATGGATTTATTTCTTGAATGCGGTATACCACTCCAACCGCAACCGCGTCCAGCCACACCAAACGATATTATAAATTCACAAAAAAAATTATTCCGGCTCGCACAAACTTCGGATTAAATAAATGACAAGACGCTAGCAACATAAACAAAAGTAGTTCGTTATTTCGTCACCTATGTGGCGCTTCGAACGACAAATTACAAATTGCGGCCATTTTAGACGACTAAATTGTCACGGTCTCTCCCTATATGTTTTTAAGCGGGAGTACAGAGTTATCAATTTTCAAACTACGAAGGGAGATCTGCGCCCGCATTTTTATCTATTTATTCATTTATTAATTGTGGTATATAATTTATGGTGATTTATTTGGTATGTAATCACCCTCTAAGGTATATAAACAATATATGTATATTTTTTGTATACCGTATCATAGCTGTACAAATTTGTAAACATGATGTATAAATCATGTATACTGTATCATAAATATACAGTATATACTATATATACACAAAATATATGTATACGCCTCAAAGTGTGCTGTCTGGGTTAGCTCGACGTAGTATGCCTCTTCTATGCCATGTGTGTTAGAATGCAGTTTTTCAATTCTACATTCACCTAGAATTCATTTCTATATAAAGTTTAGATAAAAATTATCATGACATACTTTGAACCCTTCTTATTCCTTTACTTACATCGAGATAAATTACCTCCTAATTGCATTTTTTCACCTGAGTCTACAAAGAACTTTAAGATACGCGAAATTGACAATTTTAATGGCAATTACGTTAAATGATTGAAAGTATTACTAGCCACTTCAAGGATTTAATGGAACCTTTTCATGCGTGATGACAAAGATACAGATAATAATCCACGAGAGCTGGATTAAGAGCGAGTAAATATGCTTTTCTTGACCAAAGTGAAAACATTTTTTTAAAATTCCTTGAAGAAATTGTTCCAATGGCTATTTTACTTATTGACTACAATATGATAACAATCAACAGGTTGTTTTTCCAACCCCAGTTCGATTTCCCTCGGCACTGGTAATTCAGTCGCTCGAATTCAACAATGATCGGTGAGTCGATGACGTGGTCAAGCGAAATAAAAGCCATCCGAAAAACAATTGCAAAAAACTGAAGCACAAAATAACTCGAAACATGCTATGGGAGTCCGAACGACACATTATTAACATAAAACCCACCTCAGAAGCGCCTATAACTCCTACAGAGATGGTCTCCCTACGAACGTTCAAGCACGAATAAGTTAAATGAAAATTAAAGGCATAAAATGCATTGCAACAACTAGTAGTTCTCTAATTCCATAAATTTTGTGTATTTATTTCGTCGTCAACAACAACAAGACGTAAATAAACATTACCTTGATATCTGTGAACATTGGAATGGCGGTCCGGTCCCAAGGAATACATAGGTATGGCATTAATCCTATTTTGTAAACTATTTGGAGGAATACTCGCTAAATGATTAGTGAAAACGTTCTGGTGTAGTGATAATGAGGATTGACAGAAGAATATTCGGTGCGCTGCTGGTAAAATAGCCGACTACGGTGATACCTAGTGTTGGTGGTGGACCCTGATTGAAGCAAGACTCATCGGAAGATAAGTGACTGAAAATGTCCATAAATACTTATGACCGCAAAATTATTTGCTATCGTATTGTGTATGAGAGTGGTTACTTTAATAAATTCTATGAACCGCATGCATTCAAATGATTATTTAACCTACCACGAATACGTGTTAAATTATATTGGTGAACTGATTGGACTGCATCAAATTAATTGCGCGAGATGTTTTGGATAGTGAAATGGAATCCACGTAGCGAGCAAGACATCTTTTTTATGTAGCAGTGACATTATTTAATTATTCATGCAATGGAGCATAAATTACGTAATGAATGCGTATGCCTTGACTAGGTTAAGTAACTTTCAACGACGACAAATGTCTTTATTTCATACTGGGCACGCTCGGAGTTTCATTCTGTAAGCCTGCCGTTGAAACTATATCATATAAGAAAGACCAGCGGACTGAGAATAAACTATTAAGTGAGAAAAATGAATCTTCTAACGTGTTACGGCACGACACTTCGCAGCAATATCACAGGCGTAATCAGAGTATTAAGCAGTCGCACGCATTTTTCGAGATTTATTTTGCATAATAAAAGTGGTAGGGCCCTAATTATACCGCAACCTTGATCCTATGCGTCATAATTATTCGTTACCGATCATTTTTTTTGAGGACCCTGGCATTAAAATCCGCCATTTTTACATATCGTGTATTACCGTTACCTTAGCACAATTTTTCTCTACCACACAGTTAGTGCCAACATACTTGGTGGATTCAAAGCTTGGCCGCTATTGACGCGGCGGAAGTTGCCCACAGACTTTTGCAAATGACTGTACATGTTATATTAGAAAAAGTATTTTTCTTAAAGTAATTGGTGAAAATCATCACACCACAAGCTTGATGTAGAAATTAAAATTGGCACATACCTACACGTCAGAACAAATATATTTTGTTAATATTACATACACTTATCAGCTAAGCTACCGACAACAGGTCTTGAGGTTTAATTCAACCGTCAAAATATTCAACAAAAAGAGAATTAACAAATGTAGCTAAATATAACCCTGAATTAGTTAATTTGTAATTGTTTGTTTGGCATATGTTTAATCTACAATTACTATCAATGAATAGCAAAATGTGTTTTTGGGAAGGAGAATTAAATACGATTTCCACCTCACTACTTGTGAGAAAAGTATATCATGAAGGCCTATAAATATTATAAAATCATCTCTCTGTTTAGTCTGATGAATAAACCATACTTTTCTCATGAGTGTAAATTCAGAAAAGGAATTTTAGTGATGATGGTAGAAAAATGTCGAATTAGTACCAACAATTATACAATAAATATTTTATTTATACTAGAGATGTTGTTATGAAGAAGTAAACTGCATTGGGTGCTTTCCAATCATCGACGCAAGTCGACACAAGTCAACTTGTGTCGCGTGTAGTGCTTTCCAATCAGTGTGTGTCGCTGTTGTGTCAAACGCGAGTCGACACACGGTGACACACCGGTAATGGTGAGTTACTGAAAAAAGAAAGAAGGACGGCGCAAGCTCTAAATCGCAATACGTCTGCAAGAGGCATATTGAAAATAACCGATAAATCAGAACAAATGTTTAAGTTAAGTATTTTCTTAATTAATCATCCTACAACTCATTTTTTTGTTTATTGGTAACGATCTTGCTGTAACAAGAAGGAAACATCTGTGGATTCAATTTCCTTCCCACAAAAACGCACCAATCACGAGTCCCCGTGAAAGTCCTTAGCGCATCAGCTTCTGCGCACTGAAACTTGCTTTCCATTCGCGAAGACACAAGTCGACTTGAGTTTCCGCGAGTTAACTCAAGACGACGCATGAGTCGCTTGAATGGAAAGCACCCATTATATTAATCAACAAGTAAACAAATTAGTAATTAGAGATTAATATGTATCAAATATTACATTAATAAACTACATATAGTTAAATGGTCTATTCTTTGGGATGACATGTGAAATAAATTGAAACCTTTGACACACTGTTATCATTTATTAATTACGATGCAAAAATTCATCTCATAAAATGACTAACAAGTTAAAGAAAAATGATGACAGGGTCACATGACACACACCTTTAGTACAACAGTGGTCACTGGCATGCATATTGGAATCAAAAAAGCCTGCATTCCGAATTTAATTCACTTGCAAATTGATAGAACTTAAACAATGATATGGGTAATTTCAACGGGAGGTTATTAATCAGTAATAGTTATAAAATACCTGGTGGTAAGGCCTTACAAGCATTTAAATACAAAATGTTACTATATCCAATTTCATAATCACAAGCAATGTAATGATGAATCATATTTTGTTTTAGTTTTGCCTATATAAGGATGAATTTTTTTTCTTAATTAACCACATCGAAATATAATTATAAATGCCCTCAAAAATGCAAAATACATTTTCATAAGGAAATTAAAGATGGTGGAGAGGGATGCTACTACTGGTAAAAATCTTCCATGACACTTTTACCAACACTTTCACGATGTATTTGTCCACAGGAACACACTGAACAGTTTTTAACGTGGAAATCGCAGACGATTCCTGAATACAAGGAAAGATGTTTCTCAACTACGCCCGGGGGCATTCATACGCATAATGGATACATCACAGCAACGTACATGACTTAAAATACCTTACTTTCAAATCGTAATTAGCCTCAAAATCATCGACTCCACTTTCTCCCCCGCGGTAGCACTCGTGTCCGTAACACCCAAATCGTTATGATCGAGGGTGAACGATCGATGATCATCTTGGGTTAAACCTCTGGTATCTCGCTCCTCTCACCATCACGTCCGAGATTCCAGGAAGGAGAATTAGACACGCAATCGTGATTCTTCGCCGGATTTTTTCGCGTCACGGTTCAGCGATATTTCCCTATCCAGTCGTGGTACTTGGTGACGTCGGTGAAGACGACGTAATTCCTGTCGCTGCACCCGAGGCCCCTCTTCCGTGAGAGCGTGAAGGACGCGATGCCTCCCAAAGTCCACCTCTGGGCAGAGACCCTGCCGTCACGATGGTCTGGCTGCGTCGCAAAGTACATCCCATCACCCATCTCTCCGCTACAGATGATCGTCCCTGCGAAAGGCAAGCCAGATTAGATTAGACAATGCATTTACAGTTACGCAAAAGACATTTTTGCAGGGTGATTAAAGATGGTGGAGAGGGACAAAACTACGGGAAAAGCGTTCCATGACATCTTTACAAACGCTACCACAAGTAGTAGTTGCTTGCCAGAACACCTTGCTTTTATAAACATTATAGTTATAAAGGAATGCCTTCATTACTAGTAGGACCTTCATTACTAATTACAAATTGACATTTAGTTGCATGTGACTCTAATATCTAATATGCTTTTCTCCTCGTACAATTAGGGATATGAATAGCGGTAAATACGTCCAATACGAGTGAATCAATGTATATCATAGGTAGCTGCATGTTGGTATAAGGACTTGAAGCTAACCCAACTAACAGCATGTTTTTGCATGCTTACTTGCTATTTTTATCTTTTTTACATAGTGAATTTTAGAGTAGTATATTAATACTAATCCTTTTATATGCATGATATGTAGTGCATGTTTGGTGAGAATTCACCCCCTGTCAAACACCTTTATGGTGGCTTGCAGGGTATTATGTAGATGTAGATTTATGCTTCTGTAAAGTATAGCACTGTAGCTCTCAGATGAATGTCAATAGTGCATGTTTGATGATCTCCACTCCCTGCCACAGAACCTTAGTGGGTCGTAGGGTATTACGTAGATGAGGATGAACACACTGAATAGTTATTTTACTGTAGTCGATTGCAGTCGGGCCGTGGGGAAAGTCACGATTGGAGGAAAATAACAAAAGTTTACTTAGAGACCTTTCACACGAGATATTGTGAGCGCGCTCACCAGTGGGAATTGAGAGAACCCGAAGGAAATGAACAAGCTGGTTGAACAGGCTGCAGTTCACAACGCCCCTTACTCCGGCAATGCTCCTCAGGTCCCATCGTTCTTCGAAAGGTTTGATCACTTAGGCCTATTCACATTAATTGCCATGAGAAAAAATTCACCTGGACCGGGAATCGAACCTTGATGGACCGCGAGGGCTCAAAATCTAGTACCTTGAACCTCGGTACAATTCCCATGAGAATTAAGGATCCTGGGTAGCGTAGTGGTCTGCGCAGTGGCCCGGCAAGCCAAAGGTCCGTGGTTCGATTTGGTCCAGGTGAATTTTTTCTCATGGCAATTAATGCGAATTTCACCGCCGTTCACGCGGCAGGCTTCAAATATCCTACACTGAGGCCCATGTTTGAAGCCTGCTATTTCTCGGTCTGTTATGTCTCGCCTCGGTATCTTCTTCGTCCGATTGCTGTATTCACTGCATTCACTGTCTCAGATACAAGGACGAGCTTTGATTTCAAAAATGAAACTTTCTGCGTGAATTACGGAGATGATCTTCCTCAATATAGCGCTAATTTTTCACAATTATGCTCAGAGAGGACAAGACAAAATGAATGGTTTGCCAGTCAGAGTCAGAGTGATGAGGAATCCTGCATATCTGCAGCTCTCCTGAGCCTTGTGAGAAATTTATGCAATGGGACGTCGCAAAGCTCCCCACCAGTTGCCGGCCACCAGCGGATTGAACCACATGCCGGCTCGAGAGCCTCCAACCGCGGATCATATGGACTCGTCTGAAAAGGGAATGGTTCAGTTCCGTTAAATTTCACGGCGCGCGGTTCAAACCTGCCGGTCGCTACAGCTCCCGTGAGCGCGCTCGCGAGATCTCGTGTGAAAGGGGTCTTGCCACTGCCGATGCACTGAATAGATTGGCGATGCACTGATAATCCATAGCCCGGATAACGCGTGTACGGATAATCGGGAGTTTACTGTACAACTATCTATTACAGTGGGGGGCACTTCTCCAGCACTTATACTTTAGGGAACGTTTTCACTTTGAGTTATATCTTCCACACACAGTAAATGATTTTCCCTCGGAAAACTGCGTTTTCATAAACTTAATTTATTGTAGCAGACATATATCAACTTAATTTATTAAGTTAATGAGCCTAATTAAATTATTTTTTTAACGAAATTATAGGCCTTGAGAAAAGGGAAATGTTATTAAATTCCTGCTAGCAAAATTACCAAACTTGAGACAAGGGCATAATTATGGAATTCTGATGTCAAAACCAATTTGTGAAGGTGGATGTTAAACTGATCGAACATAGACCTACAGTTTGAGACCACTCGATCATCGGGCAATCCGGAGGATCAAAGCTCCGCAGTCACATGGGCTATCCAAGGAGTCTGGATTCGTTCTCGTTGATCAGCCAACAAATCAATTCAATCTTAACATTAATTAGAATATTTCTTAATGTTCATCTAAGCGGAAACGCGATTCTGACTAGGAAAATATTAACAACAACTTTTCATAAAAACTGTGATATCTTTACCATATTGTCGGCGCAGAAATTATGTGCACTCAAGTTTGAATACGAATAACAAATTAACAGATAAGCCTACAGAAAAAGTAATCACACGGTATTTTATTTTGTTTCATTCTGCTATATTGGATGGCAGACCTACATTTCTAAACGCATTTTCATATTTTTTACAACAGTTGTAACGTAAAAAGTGCCGGTTTTAGACGGTGTTCGAGCGAAGCGCCGACTTTGATGACTCGTAATCAATAATTAGGCTTTCAATTGAAATCAAAGTTTGAACAATGACAGATAAATATGTTTTCCATGCACCTAGTAAGTTTTCAGTGTATAGCTTAAATAGATTAAAACTTGTGATCAATTTTATAAAAGGTTAGCATTTCAAAACTGGGGTGTCGTAGAATTTAGTTCTTGGTCGCGTTATGATCCACATGTCCTGAACGTATCAAATATGTAATTTTCTAATATTTCAACACATGCGTTTAATTTAAATCGATTGGTATTTATAATTACGGAAGCGAGTTCCCTCGACAAGTGACAAGGCGTGATTTAAGCCGTGCAGTGTTGTCGAATTATTCAAACTCGAGTGCACATAATTTCTGCGCCGACAGTAGTGACGTAGTCTCAATCAAACTTCCAGAAAGAATCCAGAGAAAATCACTGTTTATTTAAAAATGTCTATCACTAAGTTAAAGAGACGAAAACGAAAAGCTTTACCTACTCCAGTAGACGAAAAGTTACACTGATGACTTCCAAATATACAGGCGTACTGTATACGCCTGTATATTTGGAAGTCGTACGTACGCCATACTGTATATGGCGTTCTAATACTGAAAGGGCTTGCAACTCTCATAGCAACGCTAAAAAGGAAGTATGGATGTATGTCTACATAATTATCATATCAAGGATCCAATGAAAGAGGGAACCTTTTATTACCATTCATCACATACTTTGTCTTGCCTCAAGCCAAGCCACAGGTTTTGCCATGTCGATACCACCATGCCTCCCTCTTTACCGATATTCTTCAAGTTTTATGACAAGAATCACATCTAATTCTTTCCTTGACATCTTCAAGATATATTTTTCCTCCGGATTCATATCTTTTTCTCCCCTAACACCTTGCCTTCGAGGATGCACGTTATGAAATCATTAATTCTTATACAGTATCCGAATAATTAGATCTGCCTGATTTCTATCTATTTTAGTTTTTCATTCACTTCCGGTGGTATCTCTAAATTTGTTTCCCCTGCCATCCAAATGAACCTTGTCAATTTACCCCAAACCTACATTTATACAGACTGGTTTTGTGTTGTTTCCTTAGTGTCCTAAATTTACTTCCAGATAATAATGCCATCAACAAAAATGATTTTACAAATCTTTCCTTGCATTTATATTTTGTTGTTTACTCATTAACAGGACTTCCTTACCCATTAATGCTTTTTAAACCGATCCTTTCTTTTTATTACTATAAAAGGATTAATTTTGTACATACTATAAAGTCAACATATCGTCCCTAAATTAGGTTCCTATAATATGCCCTATCCATTGCATAAATGATTTTATATTGAAATGTCACAATCTTTCAGTTGAACAATGCAATTCTCAAATGGTGTTGTCACAAATACATCTTTAAACTTGAACGAGAAAATAATATGCATGTAGGGAAATATAATTTGAAATCAATAATATATAATCATTTGTGCCTACCGTATTGAATCCCTGCAGTTTTACGCTCACATTTGTTGAATTTATTAAACTTGGAACAAATGGCCCTCTCTTGAGCCAAATGGCCATTGTTTTCGATGAGTGGGTAAATCCCACGCAATGCATCGGAAATCTGAACCTTAACGTAATTAAATTTAAAAAAAACTCTTCGGAAATGTGAGAACCAAGAATATATTGAATAAGTCGTCGGCATGATGAGGAGGGTGGAGAATGGAGAGTAAGAATGAGTTGTTGACCCGGACAAATGCGTTGCTAAGGACCGACTGATTACCTTGGCCGTAATAAGTGAGGGAAGGCTGATTTGGAGTGACCGCCAGAAAGATACTTTTGGTGTGCTGATTAGCAGAGGAAGATGTGGAAAGATTCACTGGGGGCCTTCGTATAAAGGGACAATCGGGAGTTTACTGTACACCTATCTATTACAGTGGGGGGCACTTCTCCAGCACTTATAATTCAGGGAACGTTTTCACTTTGAGATACATCTTCCACAAACAATAAATGATTTTCCCTCGGAAAACTGCGTTTTCATTAGGCTCATTAACTTAATTTATTAAGTTAATGAGCCTAATTAAATTAATTTCTTAACGAAACTATAGGCCTTGAGAAAAGGGAAATGTTATTAAATTCCTGCTAGCAAAATTACCAAACTTGAGACAAGGGCATAATTATGGAATTCTGATGTCAAAACCAATTTGTGAAGGTGGATGTTAAACTGATCGAACATAGACTGTTACAGTTTGAGACCACTCGATCATCGGGCAATCCGGAGGATCAAAGCTCCGCAGTCACATGGGCTATCCAAGGAGTCTGGATTCGTTCTCGTTGATCAGCCAACAAATCAATTCAATCTTCACATTACTTAGAAGATTTCTTAATTTTCATATAAGCGGAAACCGATTCTGACTAGGAAAATATTAACAACAACTTTTCATAAAAACTGTGATATCTTTACCATATTGTCGGCGCAGAAATTATGTGCACTCAAGTTTGAATACGAATAACAAATTAACAGATAAGCCTACAGCAAAAGAAATCACACGGTAATTTATTTTGTTTCATTTTGCTATATTGGATGGCAGACCTACATTTCTAAACGCATTCTCGTATTTTTTACAACAGTTGTAACGTAAAAAGTGCCTGTTTTAGACGGTGTTCGAGCGAAGTGCCGACTTTAATGACTCGTAATCAATAATTAGGCTTTCAATCGAAACCAAAGTTTGAACAATGACAGATAAATATGTTTTCCATGCACCTAGTAAGTTTTCAGTGTATAGCTATAATAGATAAAAAGTTGTTATCGATTTTATAAAAGGTTAGCATTTCAAAAATGGGGTGTCGTAGAATTTTGTTCTTGGTAGCGTAATAATCCACATGTCCTGAACGTATCCAATATGTAATTTTCTAATATTTCTACACATGCATTTAATTTAAATCGATTGGTATTTATACTGACGAAAGCGAGCTCCCTCGGCAAGCGACAAGGCGTGATTTAAGCCGTGCAGTGTTGTCGAATTATTCAAACTCGAGTGCACATAATTTCTGCGCCGACAGTAGTGACGTAGTCTCAATCAAACTTCCAGAAAGAATCCAGAGAAAATCACTGTTTATTTAAAAATGCCTATCACTAAGTTAAGTAGACGAAAACGAAAGGCTTTACTCAAGTAACCGGAAAAATTACACTGATGACTTCCAAATGTATGTGGCGTTCTAATCCTGAATGGGCTTGCAACTCTCATAGCAACGCTAAAAAGGAAGTATGGATGTATGTCTACACAATTATCATATCAAGGATCCAATGAAAGAGGAAACCATTTTTTATTACCCTTCATCACAGACTTTGCCTTGCCTCAGGTCAAGCCACAGGTTTGGCCATGTCGATACCACCATGCCTCTCTCTTTACCGATATTCTTCAACTTTTATGACAAGAATCACATCTAATTCTTTCCTTGACATCTTCAAGATATATTTTTCCTCCGGCTTCATATCTTTTTCTTCCCTAACACATTGTCTTCGAGTAAGCACGTTATGAAATCATTAATTCTTATACAGTATCCTAATAATTAGGTCTGCCTGATTTCTATCTATTTTAGTTTTTCATTCACTTCCGGTGGTATCTCTAAATTTGTTTCCCCTGCCATCCAAATGAACCTTGTCAATTTCCCCCAAACCTACGTTAATACAGACTAAAGGCGGGCTTTGTCTTGTTTCCTTAGTGTCCTAAATTTACTTCCAGATAAAAATGCCATCAACAACAATGATTTTACAAATCTTTCCTTGCATTTATATTTTGTTGTTTACTCATTAACAGGACTTCCTTACCCATTAATGCTTTTTAAACCGATCCTTTCTTTTTATTACTATAAAAGGATTAATTTTGTACATACTATAAGGTCAACATATCGTCCCTAAATTAGGTTCCTATAATATGCCCTATCCATTGCATAAATGATTTTATATTGAAATGTCACAATCTTTCAGTTGAACAATGCAATTCTCAAATGGTGTTGTCACAAATACATCTTTAAACTTGAATGAGAAAATAAGATGCACGTAGGGAAATATAATTTGAAATCAATAATATATAATCATTTGTGCCTACCGTATTGAATCCCTGCAGTTTTACGCTCACATTTGTTGAATTTATTAAACTTGGAACAAACGGCTCTCTCTTGAGCCAAATGGCCATTGTTTTCGATGAGTGGGTAAATCCCACGCAATGCATCGGAAATATGAACCTTAACGAAAAGAAATGAAAAAAAATACTCTTCGGAAATGTGGGAACCAAGAATAAATTGAATGAGTCTTCGGCATGACGAGGAGGGTGGAGAATGGAGAGTAAGAATGAGTTGTTGACCCGGACAAATGCGTTGCTAAGGACCGACTGATTACCTTGGCCGTAATAAGTGAGGGAAGGCTGATTTGGAGTGACCGCCAGAAAGATACTTTTGGTGTGCTGATTAGCAGAGGAAGGTGTGGAAAGATTCGCTGGGGGCCTTCGTATAAAGGGAATACCACAGACTCGATGTCGACGTGAGATTTTTAAGGATGGGAATTGAACTATGAAATTCAAAATTGTGTAATCTTGGGTGGCTGATGTAGATGAGGTCAGGGTTTTTCCTGAACAGCTGAGCCAATGATGTGCCTTTCTAATGGATGAAGAGAAGCAACTGTGAAAGGACAGCTGCAGGCACCCCATAACGACACCACCTATTAATACCAATGCGAATTTTCCTATTTTGCGATTTCCATTTGCGATCCAATCAGTTGAGACACTTCGTTGAATTACTTAATTCCATGAGGAAGAACAGTATTCAGGCGAAGGAGGGTTGCTGGAGGAATTCCATAGCAACGAATACCGCAATAGTAGTTTTTCGAGGAAGGCGGCCGATGGCCAACGGTCCATTGCGCCACATATGGGCAATTTGGTCGTGATAGCAAATTTCATAAAATGAAGGAAGGGCGAAGGTAAACCCGGATCACGGATATGGTTACTCTTCACGAATAATGCTAAGGGTACCACGGTTTAACATCCCATCCGTTGGACTGTGTACTGAACTTGACGTGGCCTCCTCACAAAACTCAAATACGGACCCGTAAACGCTGAAAAAGCTCTGCTATCGCCAGGATTCGAACCCTAGGGATGGAAGACTAGTACTCTTCCCACTAATCTAACGCTTTACCCTACGAAATCACCCTTTTTTATGTACCTATATTACATTTTTCCAATTTTCTTTTGCCACTTATACTTAAAGTTTAAATCGATTAAGTGATTAAATTGTATTTATAGAATGCAATAGTAGTCTAAGAGTTATGGTACCCCAATGGCTATAGTTATAGTGCATCGCCTAACCTCATATCTTAAACTGAAGCCAAATATAGCATATATATCTTGGGCGGGATTTGTACCCACGTGCGTAGGGTTATGAGGCCCACATTATAAAATGATGTTCAAACTACAATAATCAAAGAACCTACGTTTGCAAACAAGGAAGCACTTCATCAAAACGTCCGTATGGAGCGTGGAACTCTATGGATCAGAGACATGGAACATCGGGAAGGCAGACCAATGAAGAACTGAATTTTTCGAAGCATGGTGCTAGGGGAGATTGCTGAGGATTAAATTGGCAGATAAAGTGAGAAACGAAGAGATGTAGGTACAGAAAAGCAGATGAAGAAAGGACAATATGGAAAACCCTACGGTAAAGAAGAACCAGATGAATTGGACATACCTTGAGGCACAATGAATTTGTAAGAAATATAATAGACGGGAAGGTCCCACGAGGAAGACCAAAGGGCAAGAATAAAGGTCAAATAAGGAAGGACGTGAAAGGGAAAAAATATCAGGGCGTGAGGGAAATAACAATGAATAGGGCAGAATGGGGGGCTGCAGTAAACCAATCCTAGGATTGAAATACTGCTGATGATAAATTATAACATTTACAAGAAGGGCATTCAGTATGTTTGGATGCTAATTTCACAATGCGTTTTCAGAGTAACACTCATATAACATTCATGGGAGAAATGTAGTACCATTATTTGCATTTAAGCGTATGGGATGATAGGTTAAGGATGAATTGGACTGGCTATGGTGGCAAAATTATATTTTCCCTAATACACGATAAACTTACGACTTCTGTAACCGGCACAGTAGATCCTGTCGGAGAGGGCATAGTTCAGCAATTTTGGATATCTTGTTGAGCAGGTGCGCATGGTGAGAAGTGGCATTTTGGAAACTGTCAGTTCATCTGACACATTCCCGTGTCTGTCAAATCCCCAGCCAACAACCTGCAAACATGAAGAAAATGAACATGTGCTTGAAAATATATTTATACATAATAGCCAAAGCACTACACTGCATTGCTTTCTTATAGGTAATGGCGTTGAGAATGGCAAGAGAAATTTTTTAAATGTATTTCTACAATTAGAAGTAGAGTTATAAAAGTAACTAAGTCGTATAAATTGAATTGAATAAGGCGATACTTTGTGAAAAATTGACATAGTGTAAGAGAAACTTAACTTTGTATTTTTTCACACTTTTATTTGAGACACCCTAACGGTTTCGACACTCCCGTGTCATTGTCAAGACTTCTGATATGTGCACGGTGGCAAGCCCTTATATATACTCCAAGAGGGATAAACTGCAGGCTTGGGAAGTTTAGATGGTATGTGCTGAAGGTCAGGATGACGGGGAAATGCTTTTTAAAGGTGGGATGGGAACATGGTACAATGGGGATAGATTGAAGGTACAAGTTCATTTAATAATTTTGGTCCCAAAACATTGGAAGAAGATACAATCTCAAAATTTTCTAATAAATACAGTTTTGCACCTTTGTCATGAACACATAAAAGTGTCTCAAAATAAAGTAAAAGTCTCAAATAAAAGTGTGAAAATATACTAAGTAAACGGTATTAACCACAGTGCAAACTGGTGTAAGAGAAACTTATTCTCTTACACTAACTAAGTCGTATTTTGTGGAAGGATTTGGAATTATTCCCTTATTTCTTTAAAGGAATCTCCTAAGGGACAAAAACAGTTAAAGGTCATTTGACCGATCCCTACCACGCCCTCTTCCATGTCTTCGCTCTTTTCTCTTTGTTCTCCCAAGCAGACCGGTTGGACGAACGCAGAGACCTCAACGGGATTCGACAGTACCAAGGCTGCAATGTCACCGTGGATATTTTTCCAATCGAAATCTGGGTGAATGTGAATTTCTTTGACCTGCGAAGAAAGTAAAAGATTATTGAAATGTTGGAACTAAAGAAGTCATCAGTTGCAGTCATTTTATAGCTTTCTACTTATTGTCGGAGACAAAATTTATCGCACTTGTAATTATTAAATCTTGACGCTATTATGTCATTCAGTCACAGAGAAAGTTTTTGATTATAATTAATGCAGTAAGTGTAATGCAGGTGGTCAAATTGAAGCATAAAATATTTTCCCAGTCATGGTTCTCTTTGACCTCATAAAAAATTGTGAAATGTACATGTAACATGCAAGAAGATTGCATGGAGTGTGTGCACAGTATTTCACGTTTCCTGTAGAGAATATTTTCACCAGGTAACCCCAGCATTGACGTTGCCTGCGGTTAACGAATGTTATCAACGGGATGAGAGAGTGGCAAGAAAATTGGCTGCTCATCTTATACGACTGGTTTGAATCAGGGAACATACATATGCCAATGGAATCCTTTAAACAAACAAACAAACGATTAACTGCTCGTATGGTACCCTGAATGCATAGGTATGACTTTACAGTCCAATCTAACTTAATCACAATCCTAGGATGTGTACAATATCTATGCCGTTTGCAGTATTCAAAACCACCAGTTTTGGTTAACAGTTTGGCACTTGACCCAACTGACAATCATCACCGGCTAACAACCTCAAGGAATATTTCATTGGGGAGGGCAGAGCTCACATTACGCTACAAACATTCGAATACGTGCGACAGTTGAGCGTTGACTAAGTTAATTCTGTAATTTTATTTTAAATTTCAGATGAAAAGCTTACCAATAATCGAATTATGCTAGAGAATAGCGTAACTGGCTATTCTGATTTTTTCATAAAATTGCTTACATTACAGTTAAACCGAAAATAAAAAAGTTGGATTATACTAATGATGTATTTCACTTAAATATATTTACCTATTAGTGACATCGTCTGGAATATCCCATTTTCAGGCTCATTTAGGAATTGACATCTAATCCATTAAAACAGATCACTGATAATAATTGTTATTTTGTCGATACATAGCTTTTTAGTAGCTTGTACCTGGTGCATGGATAGGTATCAGTTTGCCCTATTTATACATAACTAAGTAATAGTGTATTTACGTGATGGATTTTGATGATTGCACACCTCCTGCCACACACTTTCCGTATATTTAGAAATCGGAAACTGGTTAGTGAATATTGGTCAGCCTTGAAACTTGCAAATTTTTATTTACAATTTTCTTAATGCATTGAGAGATTACACAAAAGATCCTTGGCATTGTTTTTCTTTCAATTCAAGTCTGTCAACAATAGAGACCAAGGACAAACGGTTAGCTCATTCTGGCTTCCATTTATTTCGAGAACTAAATGAAAAATCGAGAAACCCTCACCTCCACCCTCATCCATTCCCCCACCTCCACCTCCGTGAGAATATAAATCAACGCGTAAACCAAGCAATGTCATTACCCTGAGGAAGTCTCCAGCAGCAGAGACGAAACGGTTGGTCATTTTTACTCCGTCAACAATACTCTACCTTCATTTTAACACTGGACCCCTTGCTGCCAAGTTTCCCGCTGCACTTTGTTTCGGGCACAATATTAAAATTTCGAGGCGACACGTCTGGGATCAGGTCAATGTGAAGGCTCTCATGCCTTAACGGTTAGTGACTACACCTTGAGATGTGCGAAAATTCCTTGCTACTTTCCCACCCCTCATCCCACAGCTCAGTGTCATTGTTCGCAATTTGTACCATCGAGGTTCAGAAACACTGGGTCAATGGAATGCGATTTTATTCTCTCACGGCGCTTAAAAAATTTTAACTCCACATAATTAGAATGAATGACTTGAACGTGTGCAGCGAAGATCGGCAAGATTTGTAAGGGGACGGTATGATAACCTTATTAGCGTCACCAGTCTATTAAATGAATTAAATTGGGAATCATTGTCAGATGGCAGGTTGAAATTTAGACTTAATCTCTTAAAAAATTCCAAGACCATATTTTCAGTGTTGATATTAAAAATATTTTACGAACCCCAACTTACCATGGCAGAGTGGACCACAATCACAAAATTAGAGAAATTGATTGCCGAAATGACAGATTCAAAATGTCCTTTTTTCCTCGTACAATTAGGGATATGAATAAGGGTAAATATATCCAGTACGAGTGTAGCCATGGATAAAATTGGTAGCTGCATGTTGGTATAAGGACTTGAAGTTAACACAACTAACAGCGTGATTTTGCATGTTTGCTTTGCTATTTTTATCTTTTTTTAAATAGTGTAGTTTAGAACAGTATATAAATACTAATCCGTTTTTATGCATGATATGTAGTGCAAGTTTGGTGAGAATTCAACCCCTGTCACACACCTTTATGGTGGCTTGCAGGGTATTATGTAGATGTAAATGAATTAGCGTACTTCCGATAACCGTCCATTTAGGAATAATCTCTCCCCGAGCAATATGCATAAGATGAAATGCTACTTAAGATTAAATCATTAATGAAATGGACGTGAGGATGAAGGTCTTTAGACATACCTCGCGATATTGCACTGCTTCATCCCAGCGACTGAGGCTGTATTTTCCCACGTAAACTGCCAGGGACTTAGGGCTCAGTGGCTCCTCGTCTTCGCCGTTGCTCAGACAGCGAGCGGCTTTAGAGGATGAAGAAGGAAAACATCTTAATTAGTTTTCAGGACGAGAAGAGGCAGTGACTTTATAGGTCGTTGACAAGACATGGTACCTGTCAGAATGGTCCTTTTTCCAACTATGGTACCTCCACAGATGTAGTATAGGTTGTCATCTCTGATTTCATAAATGGCTGCCTGCCAAGGCCACCATTCCTTCACTCTGTTTTGCACGAAAGTATTTCCAATTTCCCTCTCGCCACATGTTACATCATCGTCTCCAAGTATCCCTGAAAATGAGTCGGTTGCATTTAAATTTCGTGTAATCAAGTAATACTTCTCGAGAAATAGCATTTTACAATATTCATGCTTTATAACTCTCAGGGTCGACAAATGGAAAAAATATCCACCGATATAAATACATTTTTATCTCTTATTCTCGCTTTAGGTAATGGTGCCAGTCGAAGATCATCCATAAAAGTCAGAGTACAGTCATATACCATCTACAGTCGAAGTATGACACTCCTCAATTGCAAAAATGATCCAAGCGACTTTTGGTACTAAACTTCCTGTAATTATTTTGCTACTCTCTTTTGTTACTTTCCTTTGTACTTTATTTGTTGATATTATTCTTACCCTTGCTCTTGTGGATATTTACATGCATACGTCTCTCATTATGTGTCTTGTTATATGCGTCACTGTAAAATGGCAACACAGTATAGTATGTGAACAATTTTCTTTAAAATAAAAAAAATCATAAAAAATAAACATTGCAGTTAACACATTTCGTTTGAAACGCATATATGCGTTCATAGCACTGAATGGGTTAAGGCAAACCACAGTTTTATAGTGATTTTCTAGAAATTAATGAAGGAAGTATCGTTGTCAGAAAGAGAAAAATCATGAATCAACTGAAAGGGGTTCCCTGTGCAAGTACTGTTCTTGAGTTGATCACAATTTAGATTAGAGAGACGGAGCAAGAAATTCGAAAGCCATAAAATTAGAATAGTCACAGCCGAGGTATATGTTAAAATAAAGGGTAAGGGAGAAAGAGAAAAGTAAAATAACACATGAAGTAGATAGAATGGATAGAGAAAAGAAGAGGACACTGAAATAAAGAGGGAAACGTTTCAAGGAAAGAAACATCGACAAATGGAAATCGGAATACAATTTTGCCACTGAAAAAATGTTCAGGCAGAACAATATAAATCATATATACAATTATATTTGAATGGAAGTTAAAAATAAATTCATCTGTATCTGCATTTTACCCTGCTGTGTAGCCGCCGCAAGGGTGTGTGAAAGGGCACCAGCAGTGAATTTGAGTTCACTTGAAAATAATTCTTAACCTTAAATATATAATTAAATGAAAATTAGATTAAAATAAAATAAATTATTGCGTGAAAGCTTAAAATTAAGGGATACTACTGCGAGTAGAGGTGGTTTTCAAACAATTCCCTTGTTGTACGTACGATGGCATTATTTTTCAATATTTTGATTGGCTGTGTTGGGCGAAACTTCATGGAATTTTCTTAACATTGTGAAATGAAAGCTCTAACCTTTTAATTCCACATGAACTTTATGGACGAGCTAGCTTTAGACTTGTGGAAATTTCTTGTATATTTACCTATTGATGACTTCATAAGTCGAAACCAAGGTCGTCAGTAAAGTTTATGCGGAATTACAAGGTTAGAGCTTTTATTTCAAAATGGTAAGCAAATTCCACACAGTTTCGCCTGACACAACCAATCTAAGTTCGCATGTACCGAAATCAACGCAATTTAGAGCTTGGTTGAAAGTTCCTGGCACTTGTGCTTAAACCCATTTTTGTCCAGGGTGGTTCTTATTCTGATAAATTGCAACTAAAAGGGGGTTTGATTGAAAAAAAAACCAACCTTTTTTTTTTCATTTTACTCGATCCACCGAGTGATCTCTTCAATTCTCACCACTTTTCCTAATCCTTTGTGCCGAATCCAAGTGTCAGGAGCTTTCAACCGAACTGTACAACAGGAGATTTATAACATTTTTCTATATTAAATTTTGATAAATGTTCGCGGAGGAAGACTAAAAGAGTTGAGATGAATAGAAAGGAAGAAACAAGAAGAAACAAAGGAATGAGCGCTGAAGATGTAAGGGGAGAGAGAAAGTTGATTTTAGATATTGAGGAGACAGAATGAGAGTAGATGAAAAGGGTAATAGGAGAGCGGGTGTTTTAAGGGATGCGATAGAGGGAAGAATGTTTACGAAGGGAGGGGATTATTGTAGAGGGAGGAGAAGACCTGCGATTTGAACGTAATGGTGAGAATCAAGAAATATGATGAGATGAAGTATAAGGACATCGTGTTAAACATAGTTAGCATACGATTAATTACATGTGCATGCAAACCTACTTTAGCCGGCAGAACACTAATGATAATATTATTATTATTTTAATTAATTTATTACAAGGGTGTTTGAAATAGATCCATTTACCATGTTCCGTGGCAGTTGTGTTGTGCGCGTCGATTGGCTGTTCAAACCGCTCGCTGATATCGGGGTCATCTTCCACGCTATTTTTCTTCTCTCCTTCTCTCGACGGGGCATCGGTTGACTCGAAGTTGACTGTAGTTTCAACATTCGTCGCGTCAGTGGAAGGGGGATTGGTTGCATCGTAAGTATGCGAGACACTCGTCGATGGCATTACAGGCTCAGTTGTCTCCACCACTGAGGGAAGGTAAGTACCAATTATGGAAGAAGTATACATTTAAAAACCTTACTGAGAAAGATTTTGGAAATTCCTTGCCAAAATTATGATAAATATCAAAGTTAGTTATTTAAAGCAGAAATAATTTTATTTTTCAATTGTTTTTTCTAACCCTGAGTGATAAAAGAATAAAAAAAACACGTGATACATCGAGAGAAATGAACTTGTTCTTTTCCGCGGCACACTTCCAGAAAAATTCGTTTCTAGAAAACCCAGTACCTACTCCCTATTATCTTAATGGAAATCAATTCGTTTCCAGAATCAAAAATCTTAGAATAAATGTTATTTTAACGTTAAACACTTAGTTTAACGTCTGCTTAAAATTATTGCATGTTTTAAATAATGAAAATTTTCGTTTTTTTTTTGTTTTGTATTAATATTATCTGGGTGCCACTTGTTTAAAAACTAAAAAATCAAAACTGCGAGCACCTTACACGTTGGTCACCAACTAGATACCTACAAAGTAACAGATACCATTATTCTGGAGAATATCTAGAACTGGACGTTCATATACGTATGCTACATAACGACAGTTAAATACCGACGCTTTATGTCTGAAAATGCAAGAAATGCTTATGCACTGGAAGTGTGCACTATTGAACAACTTTGCAACACACATTTTTTCCTGCATTAAGTGATCTATTATACAATGAGTAAGAAAATCTTTACTGTTATCAACTCGAGAATAAGTTCCACCAGTAATATCTACTGGTCAAAAAATATAACTTTAAATAAGTTCCATGCCTCATAAAGTTCACAGGTTTAGTGGTTCAAAAGTTGAGGTTACATTGTAATGCTTCGCATATCAAATAATTTATGCAAGCTCAGAGTAGCGAACGGTTCCGTTTCCAAATTAATTCTGTACTTTGTGCTGTGGTTGTTGCTTCCGTTGTATATGTTGGCTCCTGGTGAGGTGCAAGCTCCGAAGTATGTTCCACTCTATTGCCACCCCTTGAAATAGTCATGGTTGTATCGATTGGTTGGTATACTTCGTGCTGCTTGATGCTGGCTGTGGTTTTGAAAGTTATTCTGTCACCCGGAAGAGGACGGCGTTTACCTGCGACAGGCAACAGACTCGCTGATGGTCCTGATGACGGAGTGGATTTCTCCGCTTTGAAGAAATTCAATTTACATAAAGAGTTTAAATTAAACTACGTAAGAAGGATGCGTAAAAGGAACAAAGAGCAAAACAATTGTGTGAAAAATTGATAATTAAACGTGTATGCGCCAATCGAATAACAGTGGGAAATAATCATAAGAACAAAAGAAATTCACGTTCATTCTCTACTATTAAAAATTGGTCAATGGTGATAATAGGTGTTACATTGTTTATTAAAATAACGAAATTATGAATTGTCTATATAAATTGTGATTTTTGCACTATAACATTAGTATAGATACAGGGTCTCACACTAAGCTATAGTTTGCTTGCCTAGTGTAAGTGAACTCAACCTTTCAACGAGCAATTAAACTTTTAACCCAAAAATTTACATTTAGAGCATTTTCTAACTCCAAAATGTATTAAATGAACCCTCAGATTATTGGAATTAGTAATTTTCAAAACCACTGACTTTTTGATCCCAAAACTCCTGTAGATGTGAACAAAACAGAATAAAGGGAGCGAAGAACTAATGTTCTATTTCCGTTTTCTTAAAAGTTGGGCTCAAAATGGGAAAAAAATAATGGAATTCGGTATTTTCAGACTCTTTAAACTTTTGATAACCCAGTTTGGAGGCGAGTGATGTGGTTAAAGGTATTGTTTTCGAAAGAAGAAAAGTCCGAAAAGCCACCTAAATGAATGAATGTAAATATGGTATTTTGGTCAACAAGGTGACAACAACATCAAAATGGAGGAGAATTGGAAGGATAGGTGGAGGGAAGGATATTGAAAATGATTATATGCCACTTAGGAGAAAAATAAAAACATGCATAATAGGTGTCGAATTCCCAGTTATGGCCTAACTATAATACCAGGGTCCTAAAAAACGAGTATTTAAGAGAGTTAAATCTATAAATCGAGAGTTAATAGGTGCTCGTCTCTTTTACTAATATTATTTACGTCTCATCATCATCATCATTGGTCAACAATCCTAGGATTGGTTTGACCCAGCTTTCCACTCAATTCTTCTATCGGCCAACCTTTTCATTGTGACGTAATTCTTCTCTTTTACATTCTTCACTACCTGTTCCATGTATCTCATACGAGGTATGCCTTTTCCATGCCTTTTCCTCGACGATAGTCTTCATCAGGCCATCGTGTCTCAAGATATGGCTGATTAAGTTCTCCCTTCTTCTTTTTAGAGTTGTCAGCAGACTTTTCTTTGCTACCACTCTTCTTAGTACTTCCTCGTTACTTACTCGGTCTATCCGTTTAATCTTCAGCATTCATCTGTAACACCATTCATCGAATGCTTCTACCCTTTTCTTCTCCGCTGCTGTCATCGTCCATGCCTCACTGCCGTAAAGAAGCATGTTCCAGATGTATGTTCTGAACATACACGTATGCAGTAAGGAATTGGCCAACATTGGGTGCAATAAGTGAAACGATCGCTATGTTCCGTAATACACACTCTGCCAACAAATCCTTAAGCACATGTTTGGAGATGATTTGCTCACAGCAACAAACCCTCGAGTTGGACATCAGGGCCTCGATCAGGGATCTTCATAAGGCGTGCGCTAGCATTATCGTTATTTTTTGATTTAACTTATGTCAGAGAGAGCGCGATCTCGATTCTTCATTTTTCGCACAGCACTTCAAATCGCTTATCACTATCAGTGGAGCGAATTTTATAGACGGTCATTGTTGACCCTGCGCTACTCTAATGGTAAGCGTTAACAATAAAGATTGCGATAACGCGAAAGATGATCCGTGATTCCACTCCAGGGTATGCTGTATATGTAGGTGCAGTTGACCTCGGGTCCACCGTGAACACAAATGCAAATACCGCGTGATAAACCACGAAATCCTTGACCTCTAACTGTGCTATCGACAAAGCATTCCTTTCACTCCCGGCCTCTTTTCTCCCATCGGAATGGAAAACGCATAAATATCGACTCATACAGGTTCTACCTCCTACAGAAACGGCTGACCTTGATGTGAGATGACTATAAATAATGAGGGAAAAACACCAGAGAGTAAAAAATCCTCTTTAAATTTTTATTGCACAATGGAAAACTTTTCCCAACAAACTCCGTGCACAATAGCAGAATAGTTCGCGATCCTTCAAACTCCGTGCATCCGCATTGAATTCAATTCCTAGAAGTATGAAACCCAAGGAGTTCGGAGGGACAATGTTTTTATCAGAGTTCATCTTCGGGAAGAATGGGTTGGATCCTTTCCAAACGCCTTCACCTTTTTAACTCGGTGGGGGAGGCAGTTCAAGTAGCCTCCCTTTCTTTCCTTACAATTTAACTTTCTCCGCTCGACACAGTCCTTAAAATTCAAGTTCTCATCGCCGTACGGAGGAGAAAGGAACATGCTGCAAGTCCCCCAGCCGAATCTCGCGGGGGCAGGCAGGGATGGCGAAAGCCGAAATACCTATTGCAAACCTACTTCCAGATGAAGTGGGTTTGATTTCGAAATTGGTTAGTGTAAAGAGGAAAGCAAATAGATTGGTTAAAAAACGGTGTTGTGATAGGTTTATTTGTGTCCAAATTATAGGAATAATCATGTTGGGAATCACTATCGTATCGTAGGCTGATCATCACTAGTAATGCAATAATCCTAAGGTGGATTAACTGAAACCCTCCATTCTGCCCCAACCCTGTTTTTTAAGCCCTTATAGCCAATAAGTTTCATATCCCGTCTTGACTGGTTGTATAGTCCTAATCTGAGCTCATAGGGTCCTACGTATTCGTCCCTCAGTCTTCCTCGTGGTATTTTCCTCTCTATTATGTTCATTACAAATTCCTTATGCCTAAAAGTGTGGCCTGTCTTCGTCTTCCTGATCATCATCATCATCCGTAAAAATTCCTAGGATTGGTTTGACGCAGCCCTCCACTCGATTCTTCTATCGGTCAACCTCTTCATATTGACGTAGCTCCTCTCTTTTATATCCTTCACAACTTGCTCCATATACCTCATACGAGGCGTGCCTTTTCCATTCTTTCCGTTCACTTTTCCCTCGACGATTGTCTTCATCAGGCCATCGTGTCTCAAGATGTGGCCCATTAAGCTGTCCCATCTTCTTTTTAATGTTTTCAGTAGACATCTCTTCTCTCCCACTCTTCTTAACACTTCTTCATTTGTCACTCGATCGATTCATTTTATCTTCATCATTCTTTGGTAGTACCACATTTCAAATACTTCTAGCCTGGACTTCACTGCTGCTGTTATTGTCCATGCTTCGCTGTCTTCCTGATATTACTTCATATTCTTTTCTTCTCTTACTCTTCTGTGGGCTTCCTAATTTCTGACCGTCAGATCACCGTAGCTAAACCACGCTAGGCCCAGATGGCTGGAGGGGTGACCCTTCTCCATACCTCATTCACGGTGCTCTTGTCCCCAGTCTGAACATGCGGCGGTGGGCAGGTGAAATATGAGTTTTGCACAATGGACCCAAAGATGTCTAAGCGCGATGAGGGCTCCAGAGGGCCCCCGCCTTCCCCTCGCATTTACTTACACTTTGTTTCTCATTTAATATCGTATCCATCCTTTTGATCTTCAGCATACACCTTCAGCACCAAGTTTCAAGTCTTTCTATTTTCTTCTGTTCCAACTTCTCGATATCTCTGAGCCATTTCTTGCAACACTTCACGCTAAAGTTTTCACGGAAAAGCAAAATAAGAGAGGCTGGAGCGAGAGGTTTAAAATACATTTTTTCATATACAATGAGGGAAAATAATAAATTAAAATTCAGGGAGATAATTGGTTCAAAGGATGCAAATTTTAGGTATTTGTTTCATGCCTTCAAAAATACCGTATTTACATGAATATAAGACACACAAGTGTATAAGCCGCACCCTAGATTTTGGGGCGAAAAATCGTTTGATCACGCATATTAAGACGAACCCAGAACAACAATGGGGTCGTTTACCATATTTTTTATTGCCGAATCTGATAGATTTGTAAAATAACAAGACTCGTATTTTTCCGTTCCTTTAACCGTCATTTATTTGTATCCTATTTACGTATGTCCATACGTAAATAGAATGCTGATCGATTTAAAAGGGGAAAGCAATGAGTGTTTGAATCATATACGTATTTATTTTTCCCTTTTCTACGGCTATTAATGACATAGCTTCTGTAAGAATGACTTAAATCATTTTTACATTTTAAATTTTGCCCCATGCGGAGATGTACAGTTAATTATTCTCACTAATTAAATTGAGCAATTATTTCATGAAAACCAAATTTATCATGAAAGAGAGCTTTTGATTGAATTTTGACTTGAGCGGATTGCCTCGTAGAGGCGAAGGAGCTTGACTGAAGGCCCTGAAAATTCGGGGATTCGATCAATTTAGAATCAAATGCAGTTTTTTTTTTAAATCATAGGTTTTGAAATGTACCTTGGACTTGTCCATTCTGACGGCCAGAATCTATTGGTGCTATTGTGGCTGGTGACGGTAGGTTGGTGAACGTGACGTCTTGAGCTGTCGTTGAAGGCGTTGTAATCTCTACAGGGGTGTCTGAAAAAAGAAAAAAAAAGAATCTTCTTTCAGTATTATTGCTAAAAAAATACTGAGGTGGTTTTAATATTTGTGAGATATACGAGAACACTTGGATTACCAGCCATAATTACCTCCATCAGTCCCCACCACATCCATTTTATCTCGTAATCTCTGTTCATGTTTTTTCCTTCAAATTCCTAATTCATCCATTTATCTCCTCTGCTATTTTTAACTCTTTGGTACACGTTGTCTCGTCCGGCAAGCTCACTTTCCAAGTTATTTTTGAAGTTTATTTCTCAAAAGGCTTTCTTCACTCAGTTTACGACTTTAAAGATTGCTATAATTTACGGTTGCGGTTTACCATATTTTTTTATTGCCGAATATGATTATGATCGAGTTTGTAAAATAAAAAGACAAGTATTTTTACGTTTTTGATCCGTCAATTATTTCTCGAGTTATAAGCGGCGAAAAACTGATGTTTTTAACCCTTTCGGAAAAGTGGGCGTGGTGCAACCTCTACCGTCATTGACTTCGTCCAATTAAAACTGAGCCCGTGAAGCTACTTCGCCTTATCGTAATGGGGGGACACAGCTGACTCTGCTAATAGGAGCAGTTGCGACAGCATCTGTACGAGCAGACCTTCCGAGAACCCCCCTCCACTCCCATCCCTTTCCCTAAAAGCAGTCAAGGACGGGAGGATAATGACAGAAATGATATCAAAGCAGCTTTTTCGGTGGGCGTCACCTTTTGCTTATTTTAATTTTTGATTTATTAGTGAATGGTTGTGGTTAGAAGATTAATCTTTTCACTATCATTGGTTTTTCGTTTCCATCTAACAATTTCGTACACAAAATTGCGATTTCGGTTCCAAATAAACACCCACATTAACCAGTCACAAAAATGGGTCAGAAATGAGGTTGAATTGCGTCAGAATTGCGCATTTCCCTTATTTTAAAACCACTTAATCGTAGGGTAATCCAACTTTCTACAAATATTGAATGAACCTTATTCGCGAACAAGCCGGTGTGTACGAATCTATAACGCGATTTTTCACGATTTTTCCTTTTTTATGCACTTGTATAAGACGCACGCGTTTATAAGACGCACCCCACTTTTTCGGCCTCAAAAATAGAAAAAAGTGCGTCTTATGCGGGTGTAAATACCTGCGTTATATAAATCTTCAACGCGTGTATCTAATTTTACTGAAGACTCCTCCTTCAATTTTTAATATGTGGCTAGAAATTTGGGTTTTTTATGGGAATCATTGTCAGATCGCAGGTTGAAATTTAGACTTAATCATTTAAACAAATTCCAAGACCATATTTTCAGTGATGATGTTAAACATATTTTGCGGACCACAACTTACTATGGTAGACTGGACCATAATCACAAAATTAGAGAAATCGATTGCCGAACTGACAGATTCAAAATATCCTTTTTTCTTCGTACTATTAGGGATATGAATAACGGTAAATATATCCAGTACGAGTAGCAATGGATAACATTGGTAGCTGCATGTTGGTATAAGGACTTAAAGCTAACCCAACTAACAGCATGTTTTCGCATACATGCTTTGCTATTTTTATCTTTTTTTAAATTGAGTAGTTTTGAACAGTACCTATATAAATGATAACCCTTTGTTATGCATAATATGTAGTGCATGTTTGGTGAGAATTCACCCCTGCCACACACCTTTATGGTGGCTTGCAGGGTATTATGAAGATGTAGAAATATTTGTATGCCACAACGCAGTATTTATTCACTGAACCTTACGTGGCTCATGATAAAACATACGATTATTTGGGTTCATGCCGCGTGCTGATGGGTGCCACCCCGATGTCCAGTGACATCGGGCTGACAGTCCTGGGTGCGTCTTATAAAAGTGTACAAAAGAGGAAAAATCACGTTATGGATTCGTACTCACCGGCTTGTTTGCTAAATAGATTCATTCAATCTTTGCTGAAAGTGGGATTACCCTACGATTAAGTGGTTTTAAAATAAGTGAAGTGCGCAAATCTGAGGTAATGTAACCTCATTTCAGCTCATTTTGTGACTGCCTTAGTCACTTTTTCTACAGAAATTGATCCCCTTCATGCAATAAATGCTTTTCTAGAAAAATTTGTAGCATTGATTTTCTTTAAAATGCCCAGCAAGGTGAACGGAACTTAGGGCAGAAATCGAAATGCACGAGGGATACAACCGAATATTCATAGGTTTTAATTTGCGCACTTTCTGTATCTCGTGATGCTAGCTTGTGATGGAAAAATTTAGTCCACGATAAGGCTCCGAGCTCCCATGATGCACTTAGTTGTCTTGAAAGTAAAACAAGCGATTAAGTTGCTAGGAGTACTTTTACTCGTCCTTCATGCGTGCCTAATTCGGAGTCACTCCCTGCCACATACCTTTATGGTGACTTGCAGAGTACTATACAGGTGCGGCTGGATGTTTTAGGCTTTCATCGTTGGTCACAGAGCTGACGTTTCCTACTCCTGAGCCCCAACACTATTAGCAACCGAAGCTAATTTTTTTTAGACATATGTTGTAACTTTCTGGAAAAAATTCACACTTTATAATCATTAAATGTATGATCTTACGTCATCGGTGTTTAACGTTCAACTATGGCAGCAGCGGAATCAGTTTTCAATCAATGTCAACCAATAGAAAAATTTTGGCGTTGACGCTCTGATTTGGGCGAACCAAATGAAATCCTTGCACGGGTAACCAACCCAGTAGTAATTACGTCTTTACACATATATTTTCAAGAAAGCCATGGAGGTTATGCGCAGCGATTTGTATATTTTTTTCAATTCTGTGTATTATAAAAGTTGGCATGTTGACAGAATAGGCGAGACGTTTCTAAATACGTCCTCAGATTGAAGGTAGTTACCATTAGTCATCTCTACAACCATTGCTTTGACTTACGCAATGCTTGCAAGTTTCTAATTTAATGACGGAAAGAAATTATTACATAATTCCCGCGAGTAAAATGAAGACAAAATAACTAAGCATAGCTATTAAACCAAACATTAATGACCTTCGGGGTTTAGGTAACGCTCTTAATGAGTTCGATATCTACAAAGCGTGTTCCAACCTCCACCGAAAACATCGATTTTGCCCTAAATTGTTTTCGTTTAGAGATAATAAACACTCACAGACTGCACAGATTGCAGACTCACATCTACTTTATTTAATTGTGAAGTTAGCAATTAGAAATTTTTGAGAATCATTATTAGTTTCATAACTAAATTCCAAGACAATATTTTCACTGATGACGTTATAAATAAGTTTCGAACTCCAACCCACTATGGTAGACTGAACCACGGTCATAAAATTAAGAGAAATGTATTGCCAAACCAACAGATTCAAAATCTCCTCTGTCATACATCTTTATGACGACTTGCAGGGTATTATGTAACGTAGAAATATTTCTCGACTGAGAAAATAACAGATGGCACGCTAATATAAACGTGTTCATCTCGTACATAAACAGACAAGGCTGGTTGAAACATATTTCCCATCCTAATTTTAAATTATAAATTAAATGGAAGGTAGTGAGTGATTATATGATATGATCAACATATCCTCTAAATGGATGCCGATCAACATTTTTAATTTAAAAAAGCTTAGCACACAGAAATGCTCAGTCAAGAGGCTAACTTCAAATCTTTAGAATGCCACTAACCTTTACTCGTTGAACAAATTTGCATTCCGTTGAGCCGAATCGTTTTAATCAGTGGTGGAGAGGTATCTTCAGGGTCGTATTTGACAAAGAAGTACACATATATTGATTCACCGGGGTCTATTTTGGCCGTACCATTCCAAACAGTGAAATGAATGTTGTCCTTGGTGGTAACTTTACCCAACAATGCCTGAAAAAAATAATTATTTGCAGTTAGTTCATAGGTGGGAAGCAGCATTAAGTTACATCGCAAGATGTAAACTCCTATTAATTATTTGAATGCGTTACCATCGTCTTTTCAAAAGTAAAATTCGAGACATAAGCGAGTAAATACGATTTCAGCAACATATTACATGAAAGAAGTAGAGATTCAAAATTCTACATCAACGTAATACGCTGCGAGCCGCGATACACCGCGATGGTGTATGGCAGGAGGTGATGACCATGCCCCAACCACACCACCTAGATTAGATCTAATCTAGGTGGTGTTGCCCAAACCATATGCAACCAAGAGCCAACACACCACTACTTCATGGAGACTTGTTAGATGTAAGAATCGCGTATGGTCAATAACAACTTAGTAATGAAGTTAATTTTAGCAACATGCGATCTTACTCATCTTTTCGCAGCAAAGAAATTTAAATCACTTAAAAATATCCTTTACATGCTGTATACGAATATATATCAAATTTTTAGGTAACTTGGCGGAACCACATAACGATGGTTTATAAATAAATTCACTTGGTAATGCTCCATAGAAAGTTTAATTCCTCCGACCCAGAGTTTCGGCTATTGTGCAATCATTACGATCGTCATGCATCTTGATAATGACTGTGCAATAGTCGAAATACTGGGTCGGAAAAGTTAAACTTTCTGCGGAATATTACTAAGTGAAACTATCTCCAAACTATCATTATACGAATATTTTTCAATGGGAGTGGCTAGATAAGAAAACGAGATGCTGAGAATTTAAGAACCAATACAAGTTCCAAACAAGAGAGGGACTTTCAAAGTCTGAGAAAAACAGACATAATTGAAAGAATTTTAAGGATTAAGGCATGTGATAATAGCACTCACCCCGAGGCCTTGTGCCCGCTTGTCCAGCTCGAGGTCAACACGCAGACCAACAAGGTCCTCATCCGAAGTGAGAGTGATGTTCCCGTACCACACGTCATCTCCGGCCAGGTGGCTGAAGTACGAAAAGACGCCTGGACACGGAGTGTTGAGCTTGGGAGGGTCGACTTCCCCCTCGACCCTTTCCGCTTCCGCGGAAACGGTGTTGAACCCCTCATCCACGGTGGTAGGCGCCAAGGTGGTGAACGCAAGGGTCTCCAGCAACAGTGGTGTCTCCGTCGGTTCTGACACGAAGCGCGTTGCGTTTCTGTCGGTTTCGGATGAAATTCGAGGCGTTACCTCTACCGCGTCTTCCTCGACGACGCCCTGTACCTCTGGGTCTCCAGGTACGGCGTTCAGTTCGGTCTCTGTCCTGCCCACCTGGCTGGAGTCACGGCCGGTCTCCACGAGCGGCGAGGTCGGAACGGTGGTGGTGGGTTCCTGGATCTCTTCAGGAGACGGGGTAGGGTCGGATACGAAGAGAGCGAATCCCTCGTCACCGTATTCGCCCTCGTCGTAATAAGAATCGGGGTCTTTTGGATCGAATGGCCCTCTCTCTGATTCCGTTCCGATCTTGTCTGGAACTCTATTAGTCTCCGGGTCCGCAGCAGTTGCTGCCGGCGCGGTAGGTTCCTGGGTCTCTGGTAAGGCCAAAGTTAGAGGCGGATGTGCGGACACATCTCCACCATACTCAGTCTCCTCGACTTCATGGATGTGGGGAACATCGGGTCTGAGGGCTCGATCATGAACAGTCATCAGTAACCTGACCAAGGTGTTCAACAACCCCTCCAGGTTTTCTGAGCCGGACACCTTGGAGTCGTCCTCTCCTTTGCTCGCGAAGGAGCCCGTGCGTATAGCCTTAAAGGCTAGCGGTGGGTCGCCGGGCTCGTTTCGGACTCGTGACAATGACCGCAGCAGGCTGATCAGCTCCGAGCTGGCCACATTACTGTTCAGCTATATCCAGGAAAAAAAGAATAGAGGAAATCTTTTGCGTTAATCTAACAAATTGGCTATTTTTATGAGGCATGCGAAAAATAATCAAATGAGGTATTAACTACGAATTCCTACATGGCGTTCCAAAATGAAACCCTCGTTACGCTGTTTGCCGTTGGCTACAATTTATCACTGAAAGCGGTCGTTCAATGATGCTGGATGCACCATTACTAAAATCCTTCGAAGGGAGAATTTAGAAATCTTAACTTAAAAATTCAAACATGGCTTGTGTAGCTATAACTGTCAACATATGAGAAAACGACGCTTACAGCAATAATTTCCAGGAAAACCTTTTGGCCATTAATTATTTTACATCTGCAAACCTCACGCTTATTTACTGCAGTTCTTGGCAACCAATGGCAGCCATGACCACCGCTGAAGGAAAAAAGGGAGTGTGCCTCGAAATTACTAACTCAAATATGGGAAAATTTCTCTGGATTCTCCTCTGAAAACAAAAATGTTAATAGCATTGTATATGAGATGATGACTCTGACAAATAGCCACTATAAAACTGGATTGAACATAAAGTTAACTAAGTGTAACACCTTCATAACGACTTGCATACTTTAGCCGATGTTCTTAATACTGACTGAAAATATCACTTGGCGGTCTAATTCCTAATGATGAAGACGACTGAAATTTCAATTCGAACACTTCCATTTCATGATAATAATTTCTATTAGTTATCTGTAATTATTTTACCACTATGTTCCGTGTATTTTTAAAACTGTATCCCCAAATGCATTACACACCTGGATTCTCTGGTTCTGGCTAAGTCCACCGCGAGATTTTCTAGGCGACTGAGTTGTTCCAATTGTTGGCGTAGCTGCAAGAAGACCAAACAGGAGAAAATATTAATGAATGCTACTAAGAAAATAATAATGGGGGAAACAAATATAGTACGCATCCATAAAAGAGTTTTGAAAATTTAATCATTTCATTGATAAGAAGAGAATTATTTTGTGAACTGTTAAAATTTATCAAGTCCTCAGTTGATGAGACAAATTTTACCCTCCTGGACACCTAAGGTAAAGACATTCAAAATATCAAGCCATTTCACCAATGTAATTTTACATCGTATCCTATTTTAAAAACGCTAAATTTAAGCTTAGGATATTTGCAACTGTTATTTTCAATACATTCATCAAAACTCTTTTTCTCGGACGTAAGTCAACATCAAATTTACTATCAAAATGTTCCTCAGAAAATGAAAGGTGGTAGGAGTAATCTTTTAAAAGGAAATCGATTTCCACTCCGTCTTGTTGTCTCACTGTAAGGTAAATTTTTTTTAAACTCGCACGAGGTACTAAAAAAGTTAAAATCTTTGAACTTTGCAATTTCAAGAAATTATAAATGAAATTAAGTACGTGATATGTTCCGATTTGCAACGAATTAAAATTTAAAAATATTCACTAGCAACAAGGACCTTACTTAGCCGAGGAAGAAGTGATGAGCCATGACCAATAATTATTGAATGAGTAGTCTCAGATGTTACAAATGAGGCATGATTGCTTCCAGCTGAATTCCTTAGTTCCAGTGGCTCTGCAATAGAGAGTAACAAAGTTTGGTTGCTCAAAATATAACACGAAATTTGTTATTTTTAAAAAAGACACTGTTACATTAATATCAAACTATAAATGTGCTTAAATTTGGGCCAAAGGAAAAAGTTCATTTACTGTAGTGGTTGCACTTAACGTGCAACTATTTTTAATGAAATCCTCTGCTTATGTGAGGATTTCCGTGAATAGCCTTACATGAATTGATACTCTCTGATTATGAAAAGGTGGCCACACATTCCTGACAACATCGATAACAGATATCCCTTTTCAAGGTTGTTTTTCGGGAGTTTTGGAGGGCATTGTTCATCAATACAACTCAAGAGATGTCATAAATAGGTGAGGTGACGTATGCTTTGTGAATTTCACGACTAATTATTGGGAATGGTGTTCAAATGATGATCGGAGAAAACCTTTATTACCATCAATTGCAACTGTGAATCCATCACAGTTAATTTCGCTAGGTTTTAAATGCATATTTATCCCAGAGGACCCGCCCAAAAAGATGTCTTTCCTCACCAGAGTGATCTAGTGAGTAGAGTTCTGGTCTACAGACCGGAGAGTCTCAGTCTCAAATCCCAGGCAGAATCCTTTATGGACACCCTCACCTAAAATCCATGTGATTCGATTTACCGTGTGCCACAACTTCGTAGGAAATCGCAGGCAACCCAGGGAAAGGGACTGAACCCCCTATCCTCAATATGTGAATTTCACACGCTAATGGTCTAGTACAGGGTGAGCTCTACCTTCACCCATCCTAGCAACCTTCGGTTGAACACAGAGTGAATGATTGAATCAAGCTACTACAGGAGCTGCAATTACAGTAACCCAAACGCACTTCCCAAATTCTAAATACCGTAAAAATACGTCACCCTCATTATATTAGAAGGTAAATAATTACATATTAGCTACAGGTGGTTCATAAACGGATGCATAGCAAAAGAAAATTAATGAATAAAAGAGGTAAAAACAATAAGAACTCAGGCAATTTTTTGTTTGAAAAAATTGGCATTTTTGAGATTGAATCAGCAATGGGGAACATGCAGTATTTTTTATGACTCTTTGAATGTGAAGTTTATTAGCTGAAATGAGCTTGCCGAAAATTTAGCTGAAGAATTAAGTTGTGTTACAAAGATATTTGAAAACAACAAACTCTTTGAAAATTGTACCTTTTCGGCAGCTTAAAAACACGACGTCATCGCATGACGTCACGACACGGTATCACTATGGGCATTGTTTATCTGTTTATGCATGGTAGTAAGTTGTTCAATAAATACTTGGCGATAACGTATGTATTTATCTCATTTGTTTAATGCATTAAACGATTGTATTTCGAATTTTTATTTACGTAGTATGGATTTTAACGAGCAAATCATCCATTAATTATATAATGCCTGTTTAGTGCCCATGAATTTCTACTACGCCTATGCAATCGCTGGTTTTTTAAGAAGAACGCCGCCATAAGGGAGTCAACCAAAGGAATTTATCGGAATGTGCTTTTTTTTAAGTATTTTTCCAGTCATCGTTTCGTTCGAGAAACGGCTAAAAACCTCAAAACAATATATTCACTTCGTTTTCTGTTAAAAATAAATGTCTATCTCCGTAGCAATATAGAACCTATACCGTGCAGTGACGTCAGAAGGCGTTTTAGGTCACGTGACTTTCGTCAATTTCCGGGAATATTTTTAATTCATTTAATAATCTTTGCGGTGGGCGTAGAAAAATTTTGCTTATATATTTTAATTGGTGAGAAATTTTCGCGTCAAGTACATCATTAATCTTCGAGAAACAAATTTCATGCATATTCCCTATTGTGTGTATATATCGGCATTTTTTGAACTCTATGAAAGAATTTCGTTTCAACCTTAAGCAAGAATCAACGCGGAGAAGTCAACTTCATCTGTGGAAAGTGAGACCATGGACTCATTTGCTGGCAGATGCGGTCATCAACATCTGTCTTGCGTCCCACGCATACTGGTGATTAACGGATTGGCATGGGATTACGACATACCTTTGTTCTGCGGGCAAATTTGCTTCCCATTGAGACTGATCGTTTTCACGCTCGGCGGCGCCGCTTCCGAAGGATCGTATTTGACGAAGAATCGGAGTGCAAAGATTTCACCGGGTAAAATCTTCATTCGGTCATCAATTACAGAGAAGTAGATTTTATCATCCGTGAACACCTCTCCCAGCCACGTCTGAAAAGTAGAAAGGGTTATTTTGTTTAGAATCTCAACATGCGCTATATTATCACACTGTTTCTCTGAAAAAAAACATCATAGGTCTAAAGCAATGAAACGATCTGTAATCTCGCGGCGCTTCGGACCTTATCCTATCCCCATCCCTTCCATACCTATCCTTATGCCTTTCCTCCCGGTCTGAAGTGCCTATTAGTGCGGAAACAGACTTGAAAACACCCATGATCATCTGTAATCTGGTGAAGCATATGAAAATGCTTTAAATTGGAATGGAGACGAATACTTCTAGAATGTAAATGAATTATGGCAATGTAAATGAATTATGGCAATGTAAATGAATTATGGCAATGAAAAAATATTGTTAGAACCTCATATTTTCTATGGTATGTATTTGTTCTGGATTGAAGTTATTTTGAATGAAATATTTTTTGCTCCAGATATCCGTTGCTCATAAAATGAAAATACCAAAATTAGGCTTTGAAGTCCAGTAAGACCACACAAGTATTAATCTAGTCGAATGATTTCAAGCTTCTCTGCATGAAACCTGCCTTTAACGGTAAGAAAAAACAAATATCCTGTGAATTTAACTCAAAGATGTTTTCTAACCACGGCATTGCTTTTTGATATCTTGTGATATTAAAAGGCCTTGCTGGTGAGCTAACCAAGGCCGTGATAATAATGCGTAAATTTCTGAGTAAAATTGATTAATTTGTTCTTTTTTCTTGACAGAATTGTTTTTTTTACGTCACTGACGTAAAGAAAAAAATTCTGATTCATGACCTTTGATTAAATAGCCTAGATGTACTTGAGCATGTGTGCATCAATTTCTTTGGGTTGATATTTCCAAAATTTCTGTGAAAACTACTTGGAATAACAAGGGTCTAATGGAAAAGTGAATTAATGCAGTATTTCGAATCAAAGACCACAATCAGTACGTACAAGATATCACAGTTATAAAAAAATTCTAATAAAATTTTAATCACTTGGGTAACAAAAAAATGTAATGACCTAAGAACACGATACTAGTTTTCTGAGTAGTCATATGAATCCATTACAATCATTGAATATGAAATAATGACCGTCGCTCCGCTACTTCACTTCCAAAAACTGGAAAAAAGTATAGCTACTGAAAAAAAGTAAAGCAGTGAGTAGAATGATAAATCCAGGACTCAAAACAGTGGATTATATTTTGCACTTAAATGCCAATACTGGTAAAATTAGATTTTGGTAATACTCCATTACCACTAAACCAATTTATTTAATTACTTTTTCTCGAGAAAGAATATTTTTTTAAGAAACTTGGTTCTCATGCTTTACTAGTTTTGAGACCATTTTTTCTTAACTGATAGGGAAATACTAATTATATAATTGGTACAAAAATACAGGCTGATAATGTGGAAGCCTTTTATCTAAAATGCCAACGTTTCTGCTAATTCTTCTTGAGCACAAGTGGTAAATATAAGACTAAATCCACTACCAAGACTTTGGAAGAAACTCACGCTTGTGGTTTCACATAAATGAATCCAAGTCAAAGTAACAGTAGCACCGAAAGGCTCATTGATATATGATCGAAGGGTAGTGACGCATAATACAAATGTTAGACTTGCTTGGCTAAACGAGCGGAAAACGGACACTTAAGGGAATGAGATGAATGAAAATTGGAGGCTTTTGAAATATGGATTTGGAGAGAAAATGAAGGCAGTTAGATCGATGGAAAGTAGAAGAGTGGGGCAGCGTTGACTAAGGTGGAGAGGAAATGAAGTTGGCCTTATAAACTGGAAGACGATAGCAGAAAAGCGGATGGAAGGTGTTTTGGGAAGGAATGAAATCCATGAAGAAATGAAGGAATATGGTAGTGAATGAGAAAATGCTAAGTGAATGAGGAGGAGAGAGGAGATAATGTGTGTTCTGAATGGCATTACTATGATTACAGAAAACTTGAAAAATTGAACAGGGATTTCGTACACGCCTCGTGGAATGGTGAAGAAGTTGGGTATGAAAGGAACACTAGGGTTAAAAATATATGAATATAAATAATAATTAGTTATTGCTTCCAGTTTCCCCCAATTACAATAACTTTAATATATGGACGTAACAGATTGAAAAACACTCATGAGAGATGGATTTTTTCCCAGGTAGGGCTCGAACCCTTCGGTTTGGCTGGCAAGGACTTAACCCCACCGCCACCGAGGCCGGAAATTGGATATGCAAAACACACTAATCCAATCTGTTGGCACTTTTATGATAACAACTGCTAAAGGAAAAAATATTGCTGAACCAGGAATCGAACCACGGGCTTGCCAGGCGAAAACGCAGACTGCCACGCTATCCAGAATTCTTGATACTAGTACAATTTTTAGTAGAATCCATTGGAATTATCTCTCAGTCACCATTACGTTTTATCAAAGTTGGTACTCGTAAGGTGTAATCGAGCTTCAAGGAAGCCACTGAGCATGAGCATAGATCCTTCAACCGATCGCGACGCGCAATATGCGACTCGCTGTAAGATGTTACACTTGAAATAAATGATCGTCAGATGTATAAAATCTGATATATATATATATAAAAATAAAACTCACTCCAAGAAGCTCGGCTCGCTTATCGAGTCGAATGCTCAAGTCGATCCCTTCGATGGCCTCCTCCGCAACGAAGGAGATCACGCCGTACCACCGATTGGTCTTGTTGTTGTTCGTGATGCTCAGCAACACCTCGGGGCAGGGCGATGCGATGTGCGGTCCAGCATCCCTTCTGTGAGTCACCACGTCGTTTCCAAAAGCACCACCGAGTGTCGCTCCTTGCACAGCGGCAGAAGCGGCCAGCAGCACCAGGAAGAGCTCCCTAACTGCGCCCATCTGAAAAGGATATTCATTCCCAAGAGTAAATAATAGAAAACTTTATAAAACGAACTTATACTATTTACCGACACATCATAAAACTGAGAAAATATGCTAAATCTAAGCACGATGACTCCTTTTCCTGTGGCCTCACCTTTGCGCTTAATTTTCAATCTTTTTTTTATGATATTTAAGAACGTACCCTGTTTGATTCCTATTAGTCAGGATTTACAAGCGCAAAGACAGCAGGTATAAAATGTTTTCGGTAATTTGCTTGATATACTAATGATGATGCAATAAATCTCTTCAAGGTCAAAATGATCCTTAAATATTAATGCTCTGATTTGGTGTTGTAGCCAGCATATGCAACATTTTAATATTCACAACGCAGCATATTTTATTAGAAGAACCTATCCTTCAGAAAACTAAGATGGATACTTTTTCTAAATATATTAAAAAATACCTATATTTAACCCGCATCGTAGTACGGTACGATAGATCATAAAGATACAATTAGTGAGATAGATATTAAAACAAGGTTCGATATATAAAATAAAGCTAGCAATAAGGAGTATTGGTAGTTAGATTCGTTGAATCTAAATTACCTGGGAGGTTATTAGGATAAGTGAAGTAGACTAAGCCTTTTATATGATTGCATTAGCCTCTAAATGAGCAACGTATCTGCGTAATTTCATAATGAAATCACCTTCCATGCCGCGAGAAAAAGTCAACTTCGACCCATACGGTTCTAAGAAGAAATATTCAATTACGTAGTACTGTGCCTATTGTTACATATTTGATGATTACCGTATGATTTAATGAGCACCAGATATTTCACGGAAATAAATAGTGGACCGAGGGAAACATATGCTCCCCTTGTCCTAACGTGAGAAATTTTCACGGAGCAACTATGGGGCTTATGGAACTCCTTCCTTCACCAACGAGACGGACCTCCGAAAAGGAACACTAATTGGATTTAAGTACAATGGCAGTGAGGCATAAACTGGAGCAGTTGGAGCAATTTAGTTGCTTCAGTAACATTTAAGGGGACGGCGGGCGTGATTCCATGGTGTAATAGGTGGTGTATTGAGTTTACGAAAGGGGCTTTCATCAATGAGGGAGAACTTATGGGAGTAATCTTTGATGAAGAATGTAAGATAAGGTTGGCGATGAGTTAGATCTGTGGCGTAGCGGTGTATAGTTGTGAAACCTGGACCTTGGGGAAAGATTTTGAGAATAGATGGGAGTGGTCTGGGATGTGGGCGTGCAGAAGGACAAAGCAAGTACAATGTCTGGAGAGGAGGGGCTGGCTGTAGCATGGCTGGGAAGGAAATAAAATTGCTGGAGGAAGTTGGGATACAGAGTAGAGATTCAAGCAGCTAAGAGGTGATGGAACACTAAAGGCTGGTATAGAAAGTGGAATAATTCTGGGAAAGAAATGAGGAGGGAGAAAAAGTATGGAGCAATAGTTACTCGAGGGGGGGCTGCAGACAGCTGAGGCCTTTGGTAGAAAAGGTGTGCAAATCAGTTGGGAGATCGAGTTTTTCAGGGAACGGTGGAAGGATGGAGCAAAACCCGGCGTCAGCATTAGTGTACTCTTAACGAAAGGCTCCTAGAGGTCTACAGTCCAACGTCCCATCAGATGGACGGATCACTGAACTCGAAGTGCTCTCCACTCAGGCAGGGAATAGTTATCCAATGAAAATTCTCTACCACTACCGAGATTCGAACCCAGGGCTTAGGAGTGGGAAGCCAGAAATTTATTCACCATACTTAACCAACCACAGGAAAGTATGGTCAATAAAAATTAGATGAAGAGAGGTTTGGTTAATTCTTAAGTGAAAAGAGAAATGCATCCAGGTAAGAAACTCTTAAAATAATAAAATTCATTGCGAGTTCATAAAAATTTACTTTGACAAGTAGAACCCCACATTTGTAGGACCACAACCTCACTAACAAAACCTAAGATGTGTCATTCGATGGTGAGAATATCTGATAAAGAATTCAGCTGAGGGAATATTATACGCACCAAACATAAGCCCAAATCCGGATTCTTCTTTACAGCACCAAAGGCTTTTTTAGGCAGGCAGGTTACTGAATATTTCTATTTCTACTTCAGGAAAGGTGGTTGCCTTCGTAGTATGATGTTTAAGGCAATATCAATGAAACACTCGATCTTCGCTCTAAGAATGTGATTTTTCTTCTTTATAAATCTCTCACCCGGAGAGCACTTCTAATCTAATACTTACTCAACTGACGCTCATAGTTATGGAAGAGTTCTGCCGTATGCCATCGGATTTTTCATTATTTTTTCATATTCACTCAATAATTTTCCTATTCTACCAATGTTATACGTTAGCATACGAGAGTACAACTACATAATACCCAACAAGACACCATAGCGGTGTGAGGCAGGGGAAAAGACAGGGTAGCTGTAACAGAAAGCCACGGTATAACGAATGTGACCAAAATGTAACGCGTAGTGTCTGATGGAATAGGTTTATCTAATATCATGATATAGTCCAGAGGTATCATAGTGGAATGGTACACTAAGTCGTCACTTCTATTTTAATAATAGTTTTTGTATCAATCGCTTCCTGCTAACCCAAAGTCCATAATTTGCTGTGACTTCTACCAACTAAGGATACAGCGGTACAACTGACAAAATTTGCAACGCGTTCACTATTTATTGTACAATAGTACGTTTTTCATCATCTGAATATTTTAAAAACAATTAGTCGTAGCAAACAGCCCAATTAGGAACGCATATGGAAAAACCCTAAGATAACCTTTTCCTCGTCCTCAAGAATATCTTTCTTCTAATTCCTTTCTAACTCCACTGACCAAAGAGGAATGACTTTTTTCTACCTAACTACAAATTTGATACATAAAATTGTGATTAAAATTGTGTTGTAATCACTATTTGTGATGTTTAAATAGATTTTTTTATAGTGATGCGTTTGATTTATGATCCTTGGCGTGTTTTTACCGCATATGGACGCGAAGATTCAATAAATGGAAAAGCAGTGAAGCTCACGAAGTCCCCTCCCCAGTGCTTTTCCCTATCCGAGTAAGTCACCGTCGAGACATGTAGCATTGTCTTACTTCCTCCCCCAGATGACCCAAATCGTCTATTTTCCTCCTCCTTTGCTCTCCAATTACGGTCTCGGCTCCAGAATCATTATTTTTATGCTCCCCGCCTTGTGACGAATCTTTAAATATTCATGAACCGTCTGCTCCTTACACACCCATGACTGATTCATTGGGTCCATGGAGTACCTCGCTCAGGTTATGCAATATTTGAGCTCTTCCTTACTTCACTCATCTTCCCTTACGCTAATCGTATTGCACAACTGGGAAGAAATACACATTCTCTGACGAAATAACTATATTAAATTTTGTTGTGTGTCAACGTAAGAGCTCTTTTATTCCGTCGCTTTCTTTACACTACGCCAGCTTCTTTATCCTCCTCTTAACCAGCATTGTGAGAAGACTTGTCCATACCATCCCCTCCACGAAACCCAAGAGTTTTCTTTCCTTCGCGTTGGATCCACTTTCTCCTTAAGATAGCAACTTGACGGAATCGGATACACGCGCATTCTCTTTGCCAAAGGTTAAATATATATAAATGTTTTATTTTATATTAGTTGTAGTTATTTGGGAGAGGTACCCAACAACTGAAGTCCTTTGCGCCAGAGAAGGTAGGTGGGTACTGGATAAAGGAAGAAGTTTTCGTGGAACGAAGGAAGGGTGGAGACAAAACCCGGCGTCGGCATTAGCCAGCTCTCAATGATAGGCGCCAAGGGGACCACGGCTTTAACGTCCCATCCGACGGACTGAGTACTGGACACTAAGAAGTGCTCTCCACGAGGCACTCAAGTAGTGACCGGTACACTAATGAAAAATCTGACGGTGCCAAGATTCGAACCCGGGTCCTCGGGGTAGAAGGTCAGTAGGTACTCTAGCCACCACACCAATCTGATTCCCGATTTATGAATTCTTCCATCGAAATTGGACATCTACGGACTGCCTTGAAATCTTTAGTCTGGTGCTTTTGTCGTTTTTCTCATCTTCAGACACCTTTTCATTCCTCCCTATATCTCTTCATTCAATACCTATTTATATTAATTCATAAGAATATGCATGAAGAAAAGGGTGGAAGCATTCGAAATGCGGTGTTGCAGAAGAATGATGAAGATTAAATGGATCGACCGAGTGACAAATGAATAAGTATTACGAAGAGTGGGAGAAAAGTGGTCTTCTGAATACCCTAAGAAGGTGACGGGACAACTTAATCGGCCATATCTTATGACACGACGGCTTGACGAAGACAATCATTGAGGGAAAAGTGAACGGGAAGAATGGAAAAGGCAGGCCTCGTATGAGATACATTTATGTAACAGGTTGTGATTCGAACATATATCTGGAGCATTGTACTATATGGCTGCGAAACATGGACAATAACTGCAGCAGAGAAGTCCAGGCTGGAAGCATTGGAAATGTGGTGCTATGGAAGAATGATGAAGATAAAATGGATCGATCGAGTGACAAACGAAGAAGTCTTAAGAAGAGTAGGAGAGATGTCTACTAAAAACCTTAAAAAGAAGACTGGACAACTTAATGGGCCACATCTTAAGACACGATCACCTGATGAAGACAATCTTCGAGGGAAAAGTGAACAGGAAGAATGGAAAAGGCAGGTCTTGTATGAGGTATAAGGAGCAAGTTGTGAAGGATGTAAAAGAGAGAACCTACGTCAATATGAAGAGGTTGTCCGATAGAAGAATCGAGTGGATGGCTGCGTCAAACCAATCCTAGGATTGTTGACCTATGATGATGATGAACAGGTTGTGAAGGATGTAAAAGAGAGGAATAACGTTAACAAGAAGAGGTTAGCCGATAGAAGAATCGAGTGGAGGCCTGCGTCAAACCATTGACCCATAGGATTGTTAACCTATGATGATGATGATCTCTTCATTCTACCATTCACCGTAATCTTCTTCCTACCTCTTCCTTATTCACCCTCATCTTTCCTTTTTCCCACTTCTCACTATTTGTCAAACTGTGGTCATTCAACACCTCCCTGCACTCCCCTCCATTGAGGATAAGGAGGTTAGAATGTATTAGAAGGAGGCGTTGGCTTGTTGGCTTATGGGTGACAATGAATCCAGAACGGGGGTGTTTGGGAATAATTAGGCCAACCTACTCAGTACAAACCTTTGCATTGCATATGACCTTGTTTGGAGACTGCATGTGTATTAAAACATGGATAACAATGAAATCGACAACAAATTTCACCCCAGCGTTGACTACTAATATTCTTGAGGCTATTAAAGAGGGTATTAATGATTTATTATTCTTGGAGTTAGTTACTAAAACTTTCCTGAATTTAGCATGTTTTAGCAACATAGTTAGTGTTTATTTACGTGTTTGCATGGTTTAAGCATTTTATTTGACGAATGTTAAAAACTTATTCTATTATTTATCTTATTACTCCATTTTTGTGAAAAACAAATCCATCCGTACGACTATTGTGAGTGGCAAGCTGCGATACCTCCTCTCCAGTACATTCTAACCTCCTTGATTGAGGACCTGTGGCTTCGTTATTTTTACTTCACCAATTCCTTTCCTCACTTCTCCTAACCAATTGGTGGTTATCTTAAAACTCGCCAACTGTCTGGTATCCTCTTCGCGAGTATTCTAACTGCCATTATCCCCGAACGCTTACAGAACTTCAACCCCTGGTTACGCATGATCTCAGAGATACCTTACATCATTAAACAACTATATTTTCATATCTCTCAATTCTTTACGTAAATTATATTCACTCCACTTGACGTAATTATCACCAATCATTTTATCATACAGCTCCTTTTGCCATGTTATTTATAATAAGACGGATTTTCAATTAAAATAAAAAGCAGTAGAAGAAGTATTCGATAGTAACTTTTTGTCAATGCACGTATCAATTTGAAATTGAATCATTTGTTCCCTTTCTTTGATGTGTCATTTTTTTACGTTTCTATTTCTTCTAAGTTTTGTTTTCAGCTAAACAACCGTTTGGGAAATACATTACATTCTACTTGGTAAAGTTTCCACACAGACCTTCCCCGGTAATCTTCCTAAAATTCTTACATTTGACTCGTTTAACGATAACGAAGTCCATTGAAAGATACACTAAATACTATAACTAGTCCATTTTTTCAGAGGTTACACATCTCAAAGCGAAACCCCACATATTACGGCGCATAGAGGCGCTCCATTTTACTGAGGAAACAACTTCGCGCGCACTCTCCTGGCATCAACTCCCACACTCTTCTGAGCCCATTTAAATTCAAGAGGAAAGGAAACAGGCTCCAGATTCCATTCGATTCGTTGATTTGTTCGTGCTTAGGTGGTTTTTGGCCTTCGCGCATAGCCGAATCCCGCAGGAAAATGCTGCCTCTGCCCACCATTATGCTACAAGGATATCAACAACGTCGCCTCTGAATGCTACCCGTTCCACGATATGGATCCAAAAGCCGTTGCCATTACCCTTGAGAGAGTGTCTGCTTTAGGTGAGAGACTTATTGAGAGGCAACCGGTCCTCCCAATGTCCGCATCCCAGCTGTAAAACATCAGCCGCGAAACACCGAATGTCACATTTATCAACTCAATGGCCAGTCGAATCCTTGTAATACGTAGGTTAACATGTGGACACATACTCAGTGGAAAATGGTTCACTGAAGTTGGATTACTAAGTACTTGTAAATATCCAGGCTTTTTTGTTTCATTGCGTAATTACGTACCTATTTTAAAGCTACCTATTTTAAAGCTGGCGCCTCTATGTTTTATATTCTTATTTCATGTTTCCAAATTTCTTATTATTTTATTTCGCACTTTTTAAATATTTATATGCTCTAATGTTTTAAAATTGAACAGATTTATTTGGGTACTAATTTTGTTTTGCAAGCTTTTATAATTGAAATTGGCGAGGTATTCGGTGGAAAAGCGACTATTTAGTCTCAATATAACCCCAAACAAATGCGATGCAATGACCTAATAATTTTTCTCTACAACCATATACTGAAACTTCATTCATCTTCACTGGTCATCGACCCGAAGATGAAGATCATTTTGCGTAGCCTTCTATTCGATCCTTCTACCAGCTACCATCTTAATACTGTAGATACGCTTATATTCCGATGCTATTCAGGTCAAAGTTTACTAATAACCTTGGTCTTAATTCTTCAACACCATCATACAATGGAACCTCTTCAGTTTCACGCAATTTTGTTTATCATCACTTGTCCCCTTGAAATCATATAAGAGTTTCCTTTGCGGTTCTTCCCATTCAATTCCACCCACGATGTATTCTTTCAGCAGGTAATTATTCCTTATAATATGATTAATTGTCAGGCGTACTTTGTGCTTAGGTTATGTCTGGCGAAACTTCAACTGCGTATTTCCTGATAATGCCGATGTGCTCCTTAAGTTTGCGTCGACTTCGTTGCAGAGTTTTCTAAGCTTTTCCCTCCTTATTGCTTTCCTACTCATGCCTCCGTAGGCATTAGGTCTATTTATTTAACCTTCATCATTTTTCAGTACTATCATATTTTGAACGCGTTTAATATCACTTTTTAGAGGGCTGCTAATGTCCATATGTAGCTCAAATGAAGGAATTTGCTTCTGACGTCAGTTCCAAAAAGGTGTTCCATTTCTTCCAAGCATCAGTTTTCCAGCTGTTAATAAATTCTTCTCTAGGAAAAATACTCTTATCCTGGGGTATATTACCAGCTATTTCTTTCTTTCTCCACCCATCACTTGTTAATATGCTCCTCGTCAACACATGAACCAGATGAGAGCCACAAATAAAGCCAAAACATTTAGAATTTAGATAACAAAATAAGTAGTCTACGTAACTGTTAGAGCCCGAGCTTTCTACTTTGGCCAACAAAATAATATTAAATATATACCCTTGTCTGAGCTTTTTTATCATCTTTACCCACTTTCTACGCCCGCAGTCGATGTTTCTGCATCTCGAATTGGTAGTGATACTGCTCCGCTTCTTCAAATGTTACCAATGTTATCATTGTTTCTTTCTATAACGCACCGATGTGTTTTTGGTGTAAAAAAAGGCTCCATCACGAAATTTTTCATCACCAGGAAGGTAAAGCTTTGGTTTTAACGTCCACATTCATTATTTTTTCATTAAATTAATCGTTTGATGCCAGTATGGTTAATTTAAAGGCACCCAGAACTCTCGGGGGGAAAACATCTATTACGACTGCAAAAGGATACAGTTAGTTCCCTCTTGTTTGGCAACTGCGCATTTTAATAGAAGCTCCATTATCAGCTATACATTAAGAGCTGACGGCTCTTTATCAGACACACTCTGACACCACATTAAAATGTAAATGCTGCCGAAAATTTATCACCGCTCCCCATATTTGTCCTATTGCTTCAAATATTACTGTCATATTGGAGAGATATTCAAAGGCCACAGTATTGTATAGTGCTCTGAGAAACAAATTCACGCTGTCAGCAGTGTTTGCAAAAAAAGGAGGTTCAAACACCCATTTTTTGTGAACAATCAAGAAAAGTAATCCGTGAATCGAAACTACCAGAGAGAATGAAAAAATTGGTGGTAGATATTTGATGATGATGATGTAGTTGATGGAAGCATCCGATAATTTGTGGAACTCCATTGCTGGTAGGTTAAAACCTTTAACCCACTAGGTATGGCTTTTGTCTGCTTTTTACAAGTATGCAGATGAATAAATGTAAAATATAACTTTTTCATTGCGTAATTCTCAATAAATGTCAAGTTTTGTATGCATATGAACCGTGTCCATTTCAAAGTGTGATGCTTTTCATCGAGAGCAGTAGCAATAGCAGTATTGCATGTAAAGACGCATTCTTCCTCAGGTAAATTCAATGTAAGTCAGAAAATTTTATCTAAAAAAAGAACCCTTATTAATTAACGTATGTTTTGATTTTTTTGTCAAAAAGGTATGCCCGGTATTTATTCCACCCCTGCCAACCTGTGGCTTATAGGGAATTGTGGAAATGTAGATATACCAAAGAATGACAGCCCAATCGATGGAAAGCTGGGGTTTCGGACTCAAATACTAAAAAGAGCCTCTTTGGTAATGTGCAGAGATTATCCCCAGCAATTCGCTTTGCTGCGTGCCTGATTTGAAGGGAGAGAAATCGCCTTTCCCCCCCGAAAAACCTGATCTGAGGATTTCGTGTTGCACCATTGTCGTCAATACTTGATGATCTTAGCTCTAACCAACAAGGCCTACCTACGGGTTGAGCATTGTATTCATACCATATTTTGCAAGCAACTTATTCCGGAGAAATTATTTTGGCTGGCGGTTGGTAAGGAGGTTAAACCTTTGCAGCGCGTCGCGGAGACCGTTAACATAGCAAAGCTCTCACTGCCTTCTCACTGGAAATGCTTGAGATATTACATCATTCAGCGTTTATTAGCCAATAGCCATAATGTTAAAACACCAACTCAAATAATATCCGTCCCAACGTAAAATATTTCGCAAATGTTAGAGCTCAGTAAACAATGCTCAACAAAAACAGTAGTAGGAGTATTTATTGAAATTTCTTCATTAATAAAATATGTAAGAAGTTGAAAGTATTTTTAATTAAAGTTAAAAGTTTTCTGCCGCTACAAACGATATTATTGATAGTCATCTTAAGGTTTATATTTGATAATAATACTACACTGAATGAGTGATAAAAACATTGTTTTAACCCTGAAGGTGGAAGTTGTTTTACGTAATTTGAGGATAATTACGAAAGGATTTGCCGCACTAAAGTTACCAACCAATTGGTTTTATCTGTCTCATGAATGCAAATCTAAAATGTTTCCATAATGTAGTAGAAACTCTTACTTCCACATATGTTGTGCCTGTACGACGGTCTTCCACCCCTGCCACACACCCCTGGATTTAGCTTGTAGAGCATAAAGTAGATGTAGATTTAAGGATTATTTCCGCTCTTAATTCAACATAAATAGGTATGATACGATGGAAAAATCTGAATTTTTGCCATTATGATGCTTGGAGAATTTGTGTTGTGCGTGTTGAAAGACTGAGAAGTACTACCTATTAAACTTGCGTGTATAATACGATGGGAAAAGTTGGAATGCATCAGTGTCTTCAAGCAAGTAAAATAAGAAAAATTGCATTTCCATCACACATAGTTCAGAACCAAAATCTATATCAAATACTTAGGCCAACTATGTTTTACCATTGGTTTCTCTCAGCTATGCTCGTTAATTCATCCAGCAGGAAATGAATAGCAGTTATGTACATTGCATCAGCGACGAAGATTGGACAGCACTAGTCCATGTTTTTTTATGCTTTGTATCAGTATCCAGATTTGTTTATTTCTACGGACTAATGGATATTATTCAGCTACTTTAGACATCACATGGGGTTTACTTCTTGCTAATACGAATTTTCCACTTAAATTCGGGGCAATTGATGTCCTACTGAGCGTATCTGTCATTGTTCATGTGATAAAGGTGAGAAATTGCGTAATATGCAAGTGTTTGTCTTCTCTCGTTCGTATGACTCTATTCATTTGATCAATTGCGTCAGTTTCACATTTTGATTCCTGGGATAGTTTCTCCTTCTCGAAGACTTGTTTATAAGCTTAAAACCGTTTTTCTTAATTTCCAAATAGTTGAGCAGGTTGCACCCGCACGTGATATTCGGCGATTTCTCAGCAGTTAACTGTAAGTACCTGTGCATAGGCATGTATCAAATTTCTAAAATAGCTTAGAAAGAAGTTTCGAACAATGATGTTTCACTACACTGATTCATTCTCATAATCGTGCTTACTTCATTTCTGGCCTTATTCAGGAAGAACTCGGTGTAGATTCTCGGAAATGTTTTGTCTCCGCGTTCGTTTCGCGAAAGTCGGAATTTTTCGTTATGACGTCGAAATTCCAACACTTTCGAGGGTGGACAACGTCATTTCCTACCCAAATACTAACAATTTCCTACCTAAATCCTCAAAGGTAGCCCTTGCAATGAGATAGCACAGCTATGTAAGAATATTTCTCCCCATTTCGTATGTTGTGTATATTTTCCTTGGTAGGGAAATCAAGTCCATAAGTCCTTTCAATGAACTCCAGAACTTAACCAAAAATGTTTGCAGAACACGTGTACTTTGATTAAGTTCTGTAACGATGATGATACTTATCTATGATAAAATGCACTTTTTTCATAGGTCAGAGCACGTTTTTATCAAAACCTCAAAATAGAGTAACTGACTAATGAATTAAATTTTTAACTTGGGTACCGTATAGAAAAATAAGTTGAATGGACGTTAATATTTCTATATTTTTATAGCGTTTCCGTTATCATTGTTTCCTGGGTATTTTTGGGCTAATCACATGATTTTAGGAATCAATAATGAATCACCATGTTTTGCAGGAAGTAAAGTACTATCCCCACAAAAACTGAATATAAAGGTAGAGAATATTTAAGAAAACATTTTTCTGAAATACATCTACATAATACCCTGCAAGACATCATAAAGGTGTGTGGCAGGGGATTATTTCAAACGAACATGCGTTATACATCATATATACTCTATACTCTAGTACTCTATACTCATATATACGCTATACTCTAGTCTACATATAAAAATTTAAAAAAAGGATTTAAAGAGAAAAGCAAACATGCACTAACATGATGTTTTTTAGGTAAGCTTAAAGTTCAAATCCCAACATACTATACTATCCATTGCCACACTTGTGTATAAACTACTGAATATATTCACAGCTATTCATATATTCATATCCATAACAGTATGAGTACAAAATTCTGCAGTTTGTTACTAAAAACCGATGTCACATCAAAGTTAGGTGTGAAAATAGAATAAAATAATTCAGTTCTTAACCGTATTTTTCTTGTGAAACCATAAGTTCCCCAAATTTTTTCCAAATGTTCTAAATAACTCAAATAAAAGCCACGTTATTATCTTCGTAATTATTTTCTGCATACTAGGATGGTCATTTATCAATATATTGTCAGCCTTTATAAATGTATGCGACAAATATTCGATTTTGTGGATTCAACGTGACATCATAACGCAAGATGAGAGTGGACATGAAAACAATGACTGAAAATGAGTGAAAATTTACTTGAGTGAAATTAATTTTTCAAGTTAACACTCCCGCCTTACAGGAATATCGTCAATTATTCCTAATTTTCAAGCTTGCTCTGCTTTTTGGCAACACTGATATAAAACTAATTAAACACACTAAGATTCATTTTTGCCAGACGAAACCGGCAGAAGGGTCGGCGAAAGCTCTTAAATAAAACCTTATCACTATTACCGGAAATTAGCTTTAAATGGAAAAAACACACTAAAAAGCTTAAATCAAAAATTATCACTCCTATTAAATGCATTTTCTGTAAATTTACTCAGAGATATTAACTAAACGTATTGCTTCTGCCCTGTTAGAAGAAGATTGCTTTAGCAATTGAGGTGGCTACGCGTAGGAGATAAATAATGAAGATCATCCATCCGCCAGATAGCAGGAGCTGACTAATACCGACGCCTGGTGTCTCTCCTCCTACCTTACCCTCCCATCCTTGAACCTTATCTCCTTGTCTGAAGCGCCTTTAAGTGTGGGGATACACTTAAAACCAAAGTTGAGGTGAGAGAACTAATGACAGAGGCGCTGGGATGGGGCAAAACAGTTGTAGTCTTATATGGAGAGTGGTAATGCATGGCACCCAAAAGTTGCCTTCAAGGAAAGAAGATGAAAATGGACTAGCGTATTTTGAGAAGTGGACGTGGGGAAGGATGAAAAAGGGAAGGTGGATGAAAAAGAAGACAGATAAGGAAGTACAGAAAATGGTAGGAGTGGAGAGGACGCTTACTGAGAGAATTAGGAGAAGGGAGAGTGGGTGGAAGGAACGGTTGATAATGGAAATGTCTGGAAGGGCGATATAGAAAGGAGAAGAATAGAACATTTAGATGGAATGATAAAGGAAGAAGCATGCATACAAATAAGATCATTTTATGAGAAAAGGTTGAATCCTACTATCAGGGAAGATCTAAAAAAATTGGAAATTTCCATACCTATATAAATCTATCATGAGCGGTAAACAGTAAACAGTAATAAAAAGAGTGCCGAATTTTAAAGTCCTAAATTAACAGAAAGTAAAGGGTATGGAACTTTAAGATTAAATTAATCATTGAAACACATGAAACATTTCGTAAATTTTCCCAACAAACGCTACGAAATTACGAACGCGGCTGAGGTGATAATCATCAATGTAACAGGCCGTAAGAGGATCAATTAACATTACAAATTTACAAATTATTCCACGAAGTGAGCATGGATTTTTGTTAATCCGTTGTGAGCCAGAACTGGTGTGATTATTGCCGTCACCATCTGGTGCGCCAGATTAAAGCTGTACTGTCTCCCTTCGATGTAATAAATGTCAACAAATATGAAAAATGATTTACCTTAACACACCTCACCGACAAGCCGGAGTATTTACGCACATTGAGCTGATATGGGCCCTCAGCCGTTATATTTTTATAAAAATTGCTTGTGAAAACTGGAGCGGGTTATATTTACACATGTAGGGGGTTTATGAATAACTTGCCCGATCGGCTGCTTTCAAAACAGGAAAATGATTTTATTTAAATCTCGAGACCCTAAACATGATGCGAGTGTGTTTGGTTGTCCCCGAAAGCTTTATAAGCTACTATTGGCTCATCATCAGGTTTTCCTGGAGCTGAATCATCAGAGATTACACAACCTCCATCCCCGAGGCGAGACTAGGTCCCGCAAGCCGAGGAACAACTGACGAAAATGGGGAAAACGAAAGTTGGAGTAACGGTGGGAAACCTGCTTATCAGGATTCCCTGGACGGCCTTCAAATAATAACGGTAGCTCACAATTATACCCGAGAGAAGAGTATAACGACTCTATAACTTGTGGTACTTTTAATCCCCTCCATTTTGGACATGGCCTCCGCTTAATCATCCACTAATGGGATATTAAAGAGTTGAAACTGTTTCCTCATCTTTTTATCACCTCTAATCCAATCTTTTATCATCTCCTAAGAAAGAGAATAAAAGGTTTAGACCGTGATGTTTTTTTTTACAAGGAAATATTTCCAAAAACACTAAATTACTCCATCTAAATAAGAGCACCACCCAGTGATTCTATTGGCTTCTCTTAAACGTTTATTGATTTATTCCTAGTGGGATAGTGAGGTGTAGTTTAGGCGCAGGATTTATCCGTACTGCTAAAATCCCCGGTGCATAGATGACTTTGAAAATTGTAACAGTTTATCAGGAAGGATAACTAGGTTTTATTAACCATATAGGTGTTTTTGCAAAATTTAACGGTAAAGGCAAAAAAAATACCCTTTGGTTACCCGGGGTATTGAGTTATCTTATTTTGAAATATGACTACAGAAATTATCTTCCAGTTGTTAAGTTGAAAGTAAAACGATAATTTAGATCCTGCTATATACTAACTTAAAATAAATGTAAAATAATTAAGAAAAAGCACGAGGGGTGTTCTGGAAGCATTTCCTTATATATCATCTCATTGACTGCTACTCTAGTTTTGTTTTATCTTTTTTAAATAGCGAAGTTTAGACTAGTATATTAATACTAATCCTTTATATGCATGGCATGTAGTTCATGTTTAGTGAGAATTCACCCCTTGCCACACACCTTTATGGTGGCTTGCAGGGTACTATGTAGATACTCTCTTCATCTTTAGAAAGCTGTTTTCCACAGATACCTGTTCAAATACGGTAAACTAACAATAAAAGACTGGAGTTCCTAGGCTACATAAACAGACAAAAAGAGTCACAAGGTGCAAGAAAGGAAACAGTAGCTTTTTCATGTCTGCGGAAGATAACATTGTTGTACTTGAACCAAGATGTATCTCAAAGTACGCGTGATTTTTGCCATCAGAAACTAGGACCACCATAACTATCAAATAAATGCGATTAACAGGAAATCTCAAAAACAAAATTACTAATGAGAGCCCTGTGAGAGGCTTGAATTAAAATTGCTTAAGTTTAAATTCTAGATGAGAATGGCAAGATTTATTTATAATGGCTAATTAATGTGTGACGTTGAGGACCGGAGAGGATTTATAAAATCCCTACTAAGGTAAGCACACAGCTTAGAGATCTGAAATATTCTTGGGTTCATCCTTAAACAGTAAACTTTTCCTTTCCCGGGTTTAAATATGGTTTTCTCTTTGAATCAAGAGATTTCCACTAAATTGAGAATTCTTGCCGGTTCATTAAAACTACGTTGATTCATTCAGAGAAACCGCATTTTTGTACAAGGAGATCGCAGGTTATTCATTAAATATGCCGTTCTCCACCACTTTATGAACCCGGTTTCGCCCAAGGTGTCAAATTCCTTCTTAAAAAATGTGTAAATGTAGAGGTGGTCCATTATTTGATAATAATTCTCACCTATAGCAATAAAAAATTGAGCATATCATCATTTGAATTCTCTCTTTTTGAGCTGGTAATACGAGTACAATCCAAAACATAATCTCGCTCTCAAGCAAGCGCGTGTCATGGTGATCCAACTGCAGAGATTATATCAAAACATTTTCCAAAAAAAATTAAACTATATATTAATCACGAGAGCCAATCCAAGGTGGGGTTTGAATCCACGACCTTTTGGTTACCAGACCGGCGCGTTACCAAACTGTCTACCGAATCCAGTTTCCATCTTGTATATATTTATATTTTACGCATCGTCCATGTGAAAAATTAGCCGATTTTTCTAAGAGTCAAATATTGTGCTCTGCTTGTTTCGGTGTTTTGCAATTTGGCTGGTGCTTGGTTGTACCAACTGCCTTGTGCTGTAAACAGCTTTGTGCCTTAAACTCTATCCCTCTTTCGAGAAAGCCTAAATTACGTTTGGTGCTGAGCATGGATCCAGATCAGGGATATGAAATAAAAGAAGAAATTGCAGGCCGCGGTAGTAACAGCGAGCTAGTTGGTTAGTTCCCGTCTCGCACATGGATGTTGTGTTTGTGGTAGAGTAATTAGTATTTGTGTTTTTTGGGTGCGTCGACAGCTTCGGTCATTTTGTACCACTCTCATCCATGGGTAAATAAAATGTATGTAGTATAGGACTTATTTATTTCTTTCCTCAGTATCATTTATCAGATAACATGTACAGGTCGTGGTCTAAGACAAAGAATTTATAATTTATTTAAAAAAATTTAAATGTCTTTTAAAAAAGCAATTACCCGGATCAGACTCTGGAGAATCGCCTAGAATAGCTCCTAAAGGTCCCGTTAACCTTGTGTTTCTCCCTAGAAGAACGGTATTTATCACACTCTGTCAGGATGTGTCGTACACTCAGAGGGGAGTCGCAATCATCACACCGAGGTAGTGCCTTCTCTTCGGTGAAGAGGTATGAGTGAGCCAGGGCAGTGTGCTCTATTCTCTGGCGAGTGATTGTGACTTCTTCCCTCCGGGTGCTCCTGACTAGCTGACTGGCTCCTGTTAGAATTAGACTAAAAATAATTAGGTTAGACGGTGCGATATGACCTTAGCAGCGGGGCTTACACCTAATCCTACTACCGCAACGAAATAGGAGTTTTCTTTCATTTAGAGCCGTGACAAAGGTGGCGATTTCCATAAGAATCTGGATGAGACTGGATAGCTTAGAGAACTGGAGACCTAGTGCTGGATGAGCTTAGAGCTCGACTCAATATACCATTTATTTAAACAACTGTTCAACTAGCTTGACACAATTTATTGCAGCATATGTTTATGCCCTAGTATTTTTACAAGAGATAAGAGAAATGTTCTGAATACTCTAAGAAGAAGATGAGACAAGTTAAACGGCCACATCATGAGACATGATGGCCTGATAAAGACAATCGTTGAAGGAGAAGTGGATGGGAAGAACGGCAAAGGAATGCTTCGTATGAGATATATAGAACAAGCGATGAAGAATGTGAAAGAGAGTAAATACGCAAATATGAAGAGATTAACTGATGGAAGAATTTATTGGAGAGCTGCGTAAAACCAATCTTACGATTGCTGACTAGTGATGATGACTTAAAAAAAGTATTTTCGAAGTTACCGATATATCCTGGAGTGGCTGCGATTATGAAAAAAAACTTGAGTAAAAGTTTTTTCGATATTTCGTCCTCAAAACCATCGGATCGATCATTATCCATTTTTTACAAGGCCTCATTTTTTTTATAAAATCATCGCGTTTACCCTACGTGAAAACATTCGTGTGGGCAGTGGCACTCAAAGGATCAGAAGCATGGACCATTGGAAAAACTGACCAGAAAAGAATAGAAGCCTTCGAGACCTGATGCTGGAGAAGGATGCTGAAGATCAAAATGACGGATAGGGTGAGAAACGAGGAGGTATACAGAAGAATTGGAGAAGAAAGAGCACTGTGGAGCACCATACGTCAAAGAAGAACACGGTGGGTTGGCCATGTCATGAGGCACAAAAATTACGAAGGAAGCATAATGGAGGGAAAAATTGAAGGGAAAGTTCCCAGAGGAAGACCAAGAGTCAAGTACTTGGGGTACGTCAAGATGGATACGGGGAAGAAGAACCGTAGGAAAATGAAGGAACTGGCATGGGATAGGGAGAAATGGAGGGCTGCAGTATACCAATCCTAGAATTGTAATACTATGTATGTATGCATGTACGCGTTTACCCAATTTACGTACCTTTGCAAGTCTAGGGTTAGGAGCTCTGCTTTTCGGGATGTGTCTAAAGAGCAAGTAAATAAATACGCCCACTTTCTCCCGACGCTCTCCTCGCTAACTGCAAACAACGTGACTAACTCTGTTCGTGCAACTTCTTGGCCTCGATGTCGGAATTTTACTTCATTCTGACATTTTAGCTCACCGAGTCTAGTTGTGCTAAAGTTTAATCCGGGGTAAAAATAAAAACAAATCTATTGACATTTGCCATGGAATTTTTGAAAATTACCTAACTGTTTTCTAATAACATATTGCTTTTATCGACCCAGAAACCTCCATTTCTAAGCAGTGTTTCTTTAATTCTTTTTCTCCAATACTGGAAGTCGAATAATTTTTTATTCATAGAGAAATGCGTATTTCATCTATTCCCTAGAGTGAATCGGTATTGGTGAAAATATTTTTTATCCCCGAGAAATCGCAAAAAATAGCACTCTTTGTTTATCATGTGGCTCAATTGGGTCTCATGTCACTACTTCGCGATGCAGTTTGCTTACCGTCAACTTTTCATTTCGATCTGTATAAAATTTTTCACCTTTTGATGTAATATCTTAATGCGTGTTGTAGAGTATTGTGTCACTTTTTTGCCCTATTAAATTCACCAATATGATGGCTGCGACCATTTTGTCAATCGTTGTTAACGATAATATTTCTCATCCATAGTGCAATAAAAGTGGGAATGGATCTTACCAGAAGTAAAATACCCCGTGCAAATATTACGATACCAACGTCATAATCAGTGGAAAGAGACAAAATGTTGAGCGAAGAGAAGTCAAAGTAAAAATATGCAGCAAAGGCCACAACGGGTATGAGATCAGCCACTTCTAAAGTATCATCCGAAAAAAAAACAATTTGCTGGCCAGCACAGCCGAGGTAAGCAACATTTCCAAGAAACTTATGGCGATGCTTTGATATTCAAAAATTTTTTCCACCTATGAAGTGTAATATTGAAACATTTTTCACCTCTGACATCATGACTGTGGACACTCGCCCATTTTAAGTGCATATCCACATTTTCCTTGGTATCAAAAAATGTATTAAAAACACAAGAGGCTGTAGAAATTCATGATGTCGAGAGAAATACAAAAAGAGGTCTGCTCCGCTCATTATTTTAGGTGTCGGCAAGCGAAAATCCGTCCCGTGAGATGTGCGGGCACCTTTTCGTCTCGATGACTCATGCCTCGTTTACCAACACCTTGATGAATGTTTAGCGGAATATATATTTTTTATTCGAGTGTCAAGGAAACGCATTCCATGCTCATCTTCATTCGCCGAGTATCAAGTTTTCCTCGAGGCCTCTCTCTCTCCTTGGCATTTACCTTTTACCCCATTCCGCGCTGCTGCACCATCTCCACCTACTTCCTTCACAGCATTCGTGCACGTCTCACACCAGTGAATCCGGTGTGCATACACGATTCCATTACGATATAGGCACACATTATCTTCAACTGTATATTGGCATGAACATCCAAGCACGGATGCGTCCAATGCTTTTTTGCCTCTTTAGAATTATTATTAGACTGCTGATATTTGTACAAGACAGTGTTTAAAGGTAATAAGAGGATTTCATGCTCATCAAAACTGTAAAGTCAAAGTCACCTTAAGCAGTAAATGTTGCATAAAAATAATTTGTTCTCAAACGGTGTGGTGACCGGCCGTGGTAACCAGGCTATAAGTCTTGCCAACCAAATATTTACTGGTTTAAATCTCTTTTCGAGTATAAATGTTGCCATTAGACTTAAGTGCCGATATTAGGTCTCACTATAGCAATACGCCTTAAGCTTAGGACTAAGTTAGGTAAGATGGCTTGATATAAACCAAGAAGCCGGAGCATCTTAAAAACCAAGTGCTACCACCTGATGAAGTAGCCCTGCTACGAAACCATGGTGATACCTAATAAAAGTCTATGGGGAAACGGCAGTGTTGAAATATTTACTCCTTCTACCACTAATACGACTTGATTTCTCAGGGGGCAACCGGTAGAGACCTTTGAATGTGTCCAGTTAAACCCAAGGCGTGCGGTTATCTGTGAATCAGATTTCCCCAGGAAATCTTAGACAACTCTTTGAAAAAACCTGCCTCCCTTTCCAATAAACGAAATTTAACACGCCGTTGGGCTTAGTACTGAGTGAGCTATACTCTTTCCAACAAGACCAATCTTCGAGTTGAATATTTGACTGTATTTGCTCTCTAAATAGTTTAATAGCTTCATAAATCCATTATTCTCGAGGTAATGGCCATTTTTTTAAAATATTCTTTATACCAACTCGCAAGCTGCACATCAAATTTAGAAATGCATAAATTAGTGGAGCTTTCTCGGTTGTATCGTAATATTAACTGCTTCTTAGGCCAGCATTGACCCAGCCTTTACTTCATTTTGATTACTCCTGCCTTATGAATCAAATGGTCATTTACTATCAGTCGCCTCTGTTGATCATCTCCATTGACATTGTCCGCGCGGTTCCCAGGCTCAAGATATTTAGCCAAACCCAGCAGAATTTTCCGTACCTTGCTATCTTAAATTACAATAAATGAAATAGCTTCATTAAGTCCAAACTTGGGGTTATATTTCGACAAAGCATTTAAGAATTACTAAATTGTGCATTTCCTTGCCTCTCCGCAAAAATTATGGGAATACTGCACCATGAAACATTTTTTATGATACTCTTCCATGATGAGGGCCGTTTCAATTGCATTTCAATTCCGACGCAAAATAATATTTCCATCTTTGAAAAATCACCTTCATTGTGTGATTTCATAAAAAAAGCAGCTAATACTTCAACGTATCCCGGGAACAATTAGTATATTTTATAACCTTTGGTGCGGGAAAAAGTATACAAAAACTCGTTCGGATTCTTTTTTTTTACCTTTAGTTGCTGGACATATCCCGACTCATATCACTTGACATTTCCTTTCCGTACCATTAATTTTGCTTTCTAATAGCATGGTTAACCCAGTAGTCTCAAATTAGACAAAAAAACTATATTTTCCCTCATTTTTTCGCATTGTTCGTAACTACTTTCTCATTACAGATTATGATCGAAGCAAAGAGTTATCGTAAATTTTTAAGTAAATATTTTTGGCATTACTTATGCTTTTGTGTCTCTAATTTTATTCATTAACCACATAGATTTCTACGGGTTGTTTATCATTAAAAAATAGCTAATTGGTACCTATCGAGGAAAATATTTAGGAGAATAAGGATCATTGTTGTTTTTTTTCGTAAATGGAGAATGTATAAAAGGATTGCCCTCAAAACGAAGGATCAAGGTTAATCAGGGTTAATAAATTATCACTAAATCTGTATAGTGCAATGCCACCAATAAGCATAAGCTATTGTAGGATGTTCCACATACGCAGGGACACCAACCAGAAGGCAGTTTAGAGGACGCTTTCTCCTCCCGTAGTTATATGAAGTGGCGTGGAATGCAGTAAGGCAAGGATGCATATGCAAAGGAAGGGTTATGCTTTTGGATCCGATCTCAATTACCACCCAGGTTGCTGCACGGATACCGATTACGCGAGCTTGTTCCCGCCCACAGTTGTGACACGCCCCCTGGTGAAACATGGGATATTTCACGAGTGTCTACGTTTCCAGGAGATTAAATCACCCCCTGGGATACAGATCATTCAATTTCTAGTACTCGTGGAGCTCATTGAATTCATCAAAAGAAGTAAAATGTTTTGAATACAACAGACATAACTTTTTAAATTTTTCGTGTCGTGGAGGTAAGAAATATTCTCGATAAAGGGTCATTAATAGGTACTACGATTGTTTACTGAGGTTACATGCCCTAGTCACCCTGTTGGTGAAGCTTTCTGTGTTAACGAATTAACTTTCTGTGTTAATTTTACTCGTTTTGAAAATTGAGTACACCTCAGTTGTAAAACTCTCATAGGTTAAACAATTGTTTTCTACAAAAATTCCTGGCTTAAAATTAACTTTCATATAAGTCATATTGGTGATTTAATGAGATAGAACTAGTAAATTTTTAACTCTATTAGTATCATAGGGTGTTCTGATCGCTGTTTTGAGTTATTACGTTGGAAATTTCTCCACAGTATTCCGTTTCTGAAATTATAAAATAAAAGATTAATTGTTTGCGGTGACGTGAGATTTTTTACTTTCCCTTTCGCATCGATGAAACCACTAGAGCTCATCTCTTTGAATTCAGGCGAACCTTGCTGTGTGCAGCGATATCCAAAGGAAAACGACCGGTGCTCGAGCCTTGAATGATCTCCAGATTGACAATCAAGTATCTTGAAGAGCGGTCCATCACATGATGCGCTAAAAATATCATGGAACAACGCCTCCCGTTTAACTGCCGGATTTCAACACCCTATTCCCTCCCGCCTTGGCGTCGTCAGACTCCTCATTTAAGCTCTCAACTCATCGCGTTCACTTTCTCCTGCAACAACATGACCTTGCGGACAGAGGAAAGTTCTGGGACTCGCCGTCTTTGAATTTTCCCATTCAGCCATTTAGTGCGGGCTGAAGGGAGGTTGCCAAAATAAAGGAGGTATTCTTCCACGTGACACTAATTAAGAAAGTGTGAGCACCCATTAATTTCCCCCTCGGGAAAACAACATGGACGCTGCGCTAACATTTATCTTACGCGATGGAGAAAATCAGTAGAGGAACATAATCGATGAATGTATCGTTTTCATTGACGGGGAAAAAATAGGTTCTCAATACTTATTTCTTGTAAATTTCAACGAGCATAATTCGTAATTAATGGGAAATATGACCATGAATCCCAGTAAACTGGGTTTTGGTTTGAATTCCAATTGACGAAGTCTCCCGAAAAGGAAGAAATGCTTTGCAAACGCAAACTAAGGCGACTGTTGCGAGTCCTCCATTTAAAAACTATGCTTTTAAATGGTAGGAAGGGAAATGGGAGTATTACAAAGAGTAATATATGAATAATTGTACGAGAAACACCCACATTTTCATATAAATATTAATGGAAGGTAAGATTCCCTTGTCTGCTGAAAACTCTAAAAAGAAGACGGAACAACTTAATAGGCCACATCTTAAGACTCGATGGCCTGATGAAGACAATCGTCGAGGGAAAAGTGAACGGGAAGAATGGAAAAGGAAGGCCTCGTATAAAATGCATGGAATACATTGTGAAAGACGTGAAAGAGAGGAAATACGTTGATATAAAGAGGTTGGCCGATAGAAGAATCGAGTGGAGAGCTGCGTCAAACCAATCCTAGGATTGTTGACCCATGATGATGACCAAGATTCCCTTTGATTAATTGACACGGTAAATAACCTTGAAGTAGATCGAGTGATTGAAGATGGAGCACGTCTTGAGCGAAGTTAATCTAAAACGTGCGTTTGGTGAAAGTGAAGATTCACTTTCTCTGCACCACCGATGTTTCCTCGTTCACTCAGAAGCCACAGTTCACCCTTTATCCTATCACCCACAGTGTAAAAAAATCCAGGAATACTAACACTTTCAAGTTACTTTTGTCACGATACATGATACAGTTATTGAATTTAAAATGATAGTATATGAAAGAACAGATTTAAAGGACAAATATTTGCACCTGTCGTGTCATCCCAAGTCAAACTTCGGGAGAAAGGATTCACTCATCGCCCAGAAACATATTTTCTCTGTTACCTATTTGCTTAGTATGCTATGTAGCCTGATAGGAGAAGCTATTTGATTAGTATGCCATTTAGCCTGATAGGAAAAGTAAAATATAAGTATTCAATCAATTTTCAGGACGTATAACTCAGTTTTGAAGTTCATTTTATGATTTAAGATTTATTAGATTTTATGAGAAGATTGAAGAGAGAATTGAAGCAGTCAGACCTAAAATAAAGAGAGCAGGGAGGCAACGAATCTACAAGCAATCAACTCTCGAGACGCTTTCCACGCGCCTTATACGAAGGGACTGGAAAACCACTAAAAGTGCAAAACATCAGGGTGATGAACCGGTGCCCGGAGCGTAGGAGGGTAGTGCATTGACCGCCGTCGCGTGGAAGATCCTGTAAATCGATTAGGCACGGCATGATCTTAAGATCGTGATGCACGCGAACCTGAAACTCGATTTAAAATAAAATCGTCTAATCTCTTCGCTCATTTCGTTGGTATATATACTAGACACTGAGGTGGCAGAAACGCTTGGTTTTTAAATCCCAAATTCCTTTTTTTTTTGCGTTTCAGGTTTTATCTCTTTGCTTTGCGTACAAAACCCCTAAAAGCAACAGGGTAATACTTAATGACTCATATGAACTTTTACATAATTGTATAGGACAGTATTAGTTACAAAATATTACAATAAATTAAACATTTAAATAAGAAATCAGTTGCCATTTTCAGGATAGCTAATTACATAACTTAAGTGCACACTTTTTACTTTTAAATTAATTTACTTTTATGGTCCTGCTAAGCCACTCTTGGCTTATCAGCAGGTGCCATTTATACTTCATAAGTAGAGAATAGTAAAGAATTTATCAGTGCTTATCTCTATATATGACATATGACCGTAACAAATAGCTTTCTATATAGCTGAAGCACTAAACTCATGCTCGGCAATCTTGGTCATCCTGGAGAAGTTAAACATGAGAATCGATGACCCGGGACCAAATTTCGACAAAATAAAAGCTAAATAAACCTGTGACCCAAATTCAACAGGTAAGAGTTTCAGTTTGTCGTGGAAACCCAGTTCTTCACGTGCCGGCCTGGAAACTCAAAGGTCACCAATTCGACTCCTGCTTCTGGCTCGGGTTTTGTATTTCCTTAAAAAAATGCTTAGGATTCACGGTGTGATACACCGCGGATGCTATAACACGTAAAATTCTAATTTTACCACCACCAAAACAAACAACTATGAATCGTTTCAACGTTTACAATCCTAATATGCATATCATTAATTTAGCAATGAAGTTCTCAGAAGAGTCATAACTTCTCCATACTTTGTGACTACAGGAGGGAGATTTATCTGTTTTCCCTTCAGGCCGCAGTGTAGTTTTGCAGCAACGTTTCGGAGGTTAAGTCCAGCATCGTCCTTCGGTTGAATTCACCATAAGGGCGATAGCGAACTGCAGTCAGTGCGAAACTATACACTGTGACCCGGTGGGAAAACCGAGAACTCTTCCTCCAGGAAATACGCCGGAAAAACCAGAGATTCTTTTCGTGATTATATTTTTGAGATAGCACAATCTCTCACGAGAGGAGACTTGAACGCTTGAATCCGCGACTTTGACTGGGCTCTTCAGAAAATCCTTCGTTTCCTCAACGATATCTCAATGTTTCCTCAGACACATTGTAGAAGCTATGAGGGACTGACCTTTTTTCACAGAAATAATCCTTTACGGTCATAATTTTCCAAGGAGGGCAAGTTGAATGCCGTAACCCACCAGCTTTTGGTGTGAAACATCGGTGTTGTTCAATACCATTCTATGAATATAAAAAAATCCAATGGCACCTCGTGGGGCAATAGCATTTCGCAAAGATTGACTATATGTCACTCCTAAAATGGGATAGGCCCTAATGGCTTTCTTTATTCCAAAATAAAATCTCACCGTCACAAATTTCTGACGACCTACAACTTAGCGCCGGCCACGCTAGCCAGTTCGGCGACTCACCAGACTTTTGGACCAAAGGTCGCGAGTTTGAGACGGGATTTTTTTCGCTGTAAAGAGCTTAAGTCAGATGGTGTGATATAATCTTATAGTTGTAACACCTTAAACCAAAGTGTACTGCTACTATAACTTTGGTTAGGCGGCTTTTACCTATAAATTTATCAAGTTTCTTCCTCTATGGTCTTTAGGCTAACTTATCAAGTTAAAAATTTATAGCTTTTCTTTGCTTTATTCAATCTTGCTATTCTTATTTGAAATGGGTACCGAAATTTACAGTCATTTACTCCAGAGAGTGTCTGTGTAATGGGTGAAGGAAGGATAAAGGAAGGAGTTTTTAAGGAACAAAGGAAGGGTGGAGAAAAACCCGGCGTTGGGATTATCTTCCTCTTACAGAAGGCGCCAAGGGGACCACAGTTTAATGGCCCATCTGACGGACGGAGTAATGGACTCGGGATTACTCTCCACAAGACACTCAGCTAGGGACCGCAATACCAATGAAAAACCCACCTGTGCCGGGATTCAAACCCAGGACCAAGAAATAGGAAGCTAGTACTATGGCCAACACACTAATCCGGTCCATCATTTACGGCATATAAAAACCAATAAAATATTTTAAAACGGTTTATAAAATATGTAGTCACATCTCTTTCGGCAAATTCTCGAAGTTGCATCCGAAAAAGCATTGACAAAAAGGCATTATTTAATGAGACGACTTGCAAATATCAGTAGGTGCGAAGATTGAGAACTGGAGGACAGAGAAAAGAATCTGGAGGAATAAAACGTGGTAATAAAAAAATAGGTGTACTTAGGTAGTAAACAAAATATTATTTAACAAAAAGTAGAAAAAAATCATGCAAAACGACAGTTGTAAAAGAATTCACCGCACGAGATTGAGGGTAAGGGATAAGCATAACCTAAGAAACATTTAAATTTCAGTTTTGCGTGTCCCAACTGCTTAGCACATCACCCAGCCCATTCTGATAGAAATACAATATCTATGCCTGAGGCGGGATTTGGACCCGCGATCTTAGGGTTATCCGGCTAGCACGATACCAACCTAACAATCGCGGACGGTATAATTTACTAAAACTGACAATGCCACATTTAATATCTCTGGAGCGAAGAGCGATACGAAACTGCGAAATAGGAAAAACATTACAAATACTGCCACTTAGGAAGTCAACAGCTGTATTCACACAATTAGAAACGAGAAACCCTGACGACCAGCGAAAAAAAATTAAGGAGTACACGAGGAGTCAATTACCTTGCGACTTTCCAACCTTGACCGCCCACCAGTATATCCCTTGGAGTTGTCACTGAGGAGCGTTCACTTTCAACGTCGCGCGCAGTCGAACATCCCCTTACACACGCGCGCGATCAGCTGCCGACACCCGAAAAGCCAGAGACGGACTGCAGCGAGCTCTCCGCGAACGCAGTCGCGAGACGTCCGCCCTCGGAGAAGACGTCGCTTCGGCCGGGAGCCAAATGGTTGGCCAAGCAGGTCGCCGCGGATTGGTGGATCTCGTCCGGCCCACGTTTTGGCATTTGAATGCGCCGCCGTCCTCCCCGCGGATGTGTCGCCTGCGCGCGCCGCGCAGAAGTCGAATCGACCAAACCGGTTTCTCGGCGCGCGACGGGTCCGCGCGCAATCGAACGACAACGGCGGCGGCGGTGTTGGTGGCTCGGTCGGCGTTAGTCGACTGTTCCGCTCTCATCAACGGATCACGCCTCTATTGTTGGAGAACGCTGGGGAACCCTTGAGCGGTCTCGCTCTCACAGGCCTCGGCAATTATCATGCCGCGTTGGGGGCAGGAGACTAAGAACATGTGTTAACTCGCTTTCGAAAAATCTTCTTTTTTTATGCCCCCTCTCCCTTTCGCTGGCACAGTTTTTAAGTCGATTAACTCGTTAGAGCCGCGAGATGGTCCCATTGTTTGTGCTCGGAATGTTGTGTGGGAAAATCGCACCCCCTCCCCCCCCCCAAACACCTCACGCTTCCGGGGCAATAAACTAATTTTTCCCAAGTCCCAATACCCCTTCCTCTGATCGTTTAACTCTTTATTTCTGCTAATGTTAACGTAATGCACTGTTACGTGTAATTAGTTTCGTTTTTTTTACCATTCTAAACGGGCCAAATTTCTTGAAGATGACATTCCTGTTTTTCACGATCGTTCCAAATCCCGTATTTAATATTTACGAGGGCATGGAAAATAGTTTTATTGCCAAAGATGTCGGCATTACAACCTTATTCCAGCATCTTCAATCAATATTATAAGAAATTATATCAAACGTCACTTTTTCATCTTTTTTTATCCATGGCGAGGATTTAAGTGACGAAATACTATTCTTACGATGTTTATTAACCATTTTTACGGTAGTTTCAGCAAAAAGTGTCGTGATATATATTAATTTATCTTCAAAATGATGTATTTTTTCCAGAACCATGATGAACGTAATATGTAGATACCTAGTCTCAAAAGATAATTAATAGCTCCTTTAATTATCACGTTTTTGTGCGATTTTCTAAATTTGGAAGGACTATTGGAAGAGCATATGAAAACTCAAACAATCTTCGTAAACAGGGGTGGATTTTCTTTAATATTCATTTCCTTTATGACACGTGAGAAAACTGGGTATGCATAAAAAGATTATTTTTTCTTGTTTTTTAAACACTGCGAAATACTAGGTGTGTACCATTTAATGATGATTCTCTCATCCGCTTCCCATAACAAAAGGCCCCCTATTCTGCTAGCCTTGCGTATTTTAAACTTAGTTACTCGAATTATTTTGTCGTCTGAAGGTTGAAGAGGTAAATCACTCGCAAATGATTTTATCAGGCTATATCCACCAGATGTTCCATATGCCATAGATCATCTCCGAATTAGTACTTATATTTACCTACGTGAATAATTTGCATCAGATTGACTATTTTTGGAGAGAGGAACAGGAAGATATTCACGAGCTAAAGAGTTCTTGAGGCTTCTTGAAATATTTTTTTAAATGGTTATCTTAAATTGGTATCCATTCAGTGGAAGGGGAAATTTATTGTCCTTTTTGTAGGTTGTTGTAAACTTATCTTTTCACTGGTTCACACACGACGATAGACGACAGTAAGGAAATTAAGAATGATATAGATTTCAGGGAACTGTGAGCCACAGTTTTCATATGACCAGGACTTGTTTATCCAAAATGGGCAACATTGCCATCCTTGCCGATAAATTACAGGAATCCTTGGAGTTTAAGCCAAACTTTCCATTGTGGATCATTCAGTTTGGGGATGAAGTTTATGACGAGCACTTAGGGAAAGTATTTTAACTAACTTAGAATTATATTTGCCGTACAAGCGTTCCCTTTCTCCGACAAACTTCTCCCACATTCTGAAAAATGCGGAGAACATTGATTTGTAATCTCTTTGAAATGTTGCACTTGGTTACTTTCTGTAATTTAGCTTGATTTTAAAAGTGGTTAATTCAAAAATAACAAATAAAATAAATGCTTAAATGTTAATTTTTACTTTCAAAGCCTCTCTAACGATAAGGTCAGACTTTACACAGATAAATGTCACATCTTTCAGGCTGCCATCGTGACATTGCATTTTACCAGTATTATGGAGAAAATTCATGACCCGGAGCTAGAAGATCACGAATAATGAAGGATATTTCCATTTAACTTTAAGATAAAATTAATTTAACCAATAATGAACAGTCCTGGCTAAAGTTGTCCCCACTAAGTCTCGCACTTTGTCAGCGCGAACCTCATTTGCGCAATTAAGAATGGAGTTTGGATGGACCTTATGGCATTTGAAGACCCCCTTAGCTCACCTCCTTCACTACAGCAGTTTCTCCGATCCAATGAAGTCAAGTTGCGTTAGATTTCACTTCGCCACTATGAATAGCTAGAAAGCTAGCTTTGGCCTGCTGGGCCAATGCTAATACTACCACTCTAATCAGGATTCCTGATCCGAAAGAAAATATTCAGAAGAAACTATGGGAAATAGGTCTCATTTTATGGTCATTAAGAATAAAACTCGTAAGGTGGAATTGGCTTCAAAGAGTCCACTAGGATAAATCCTATCACATCTAATCAAATCAAATGGTCCGTGGTTTGATTCCCAGCTCAGGAAATCTATCCCTCCGGCAATTTGGAAGTAGTGTTAAACCCCGAAGGTCGCTCTGGTTAGTGAGAGTAGAGCTCATCTTATACTGAGCACAACAGCGAGTTAAATGCACACTTGGAGCGAGTTCCATCCTCTGTTCCGCCAGTGGTTTCCCAGAAAGATCCGATAACTAGAAAATAACACAGCTATCAACACAGGGTTTCAAACCCAGGGTCTCCGGTCAACGCCTGACTCGCTAACCTACCATACTCTCTCACAAGTGCAGTCATGGTTACAGAAAGAAATTGCTAGGCCAAGCCAATGCGTCGATTCAAATTTTTTACTTATTCGATCGTCCCTGTACGGAATAGTCACCACAAATAATTCTCAATATTGGGCGTAGGCCAGAAACTTTACGCTGATCTAATTTCTTCCGTATTTCCCCATGTTCACGTAGTTGTTTCGCTTATCCCCTTCTACACTATGCATATACGCTTTCACGTCCCTTTCGTCCGTCTTCAAAAGTCGTTTCCATTTCATTCATCCATAGCTTTGGTCTTGGTCCCTTCATTTCTTCACTAATTTGCTCCATTCACTCACCACGAATGAACTTGTGATAAAATCATTCAAATATCGTAAGTGAGTGAGAAATAATCAAAGTTGCGATTCCCGAAAGTCCACCGAAGACACACGTAGCGCAGTCTGACTGTAGTTACCATCGACCTCATCGAGATACAAACGAACTGGAGCAGTAAAAAACAAAGAAACTTTGTTCAGTTTTCGAGACGTTTCGGTGGAATGGGGGTGTTTACTCGGAACCGAAATCGCAGTTTTGTACACAAAATAGTTAGATGGAAACTTAAAACGAATTTTAGTGAAAAAATTAATATTCTAGCCACAACCATTCACTAATAAATCAAAAATTAAAATAAGCAAAAGGTGAAGCCCACAGAAGATGCTGATTTGATATCATTGACGTCATTTTCCTCTCGTCCTTGACTGCTTTTAGGGGAAGAGAAGGGAGTGGAGGGGGGTTCTCGGAAGGTCTGCTCGCACAGCTCCTGTCGTAACCGCTCTATTGGCAGAGTCAGCTGTGTCCCCCACATTGCGATAAGGCGAAGTAGCTAGGCGGGCTGATTTGTGATTGGACTAAATCGATGACGTCAGAGGTTGCACCACGACCACTTTTCCGAAAGGTTTAAAAACACCAGTTTTTCACCGCTTATAACTCGAGAAATAATTGACGGTTCAAGGAAGGGAAAGATACGGGTATTTTTATTTTACAAACTCTATCAAATTCGGCAATAAAAATATGGTAAACGACCCCATTCTGGGCTGTTCTGGGCGTAAGCTGAAGAAAGAAAATGTCGTGTGCAAGGTGTGGCGCTACATGCGGAGAAGTTTCCAACAGTCATCTAGGTCTCCACCTCACAATCGTGCGCCGTACTTTCATTGCGAAACGAGTCATGAACAATGGACACATGGATGTCATTCTTCCAAAGCTAAATGGCGACAATAGATTCGGAGAAACTCCTTTGCCCGTTCTCCTCCATCTGGGTGGAACCTGTGATTGATCTAAATGTGATTCCGGCTCAACTGAAAATAAAGCATGGGAATAATTACGGTTGATTACCCTCAATCCAACCCATCGAAGTGAAATCGAATCAATAGCATAAAAAATAGATATTTCTGAAGCAATCGCAAATCTCAATGCAATGTATTTCCTATGGCATGCTCCATGCACAATTGTTTTCTTCCTTATGACCTCAGGGTTCCCATTCCATCCGTCTGGTCTTTGCCATGCCCTTACCCTTCCATCTCTTCTCAAATTACTATCCCTCCAAATGTTACATATATACGCATAAATGTAAAATTTTCCGCTTGACGCAGTATCAGAAAGGGGGCCATAGGTACTGTACAAAAATGTGTGTCCTTTGCTTAGAATTTTTATTTTGTCCCTCAAGGATGATTAGTCTTTTCCACTTAAACACTCAATGTCATCATAAAAATGTTTACCCTGGAATCAGTTGCAATAATTAAATCAGTAATAAAAACAGCATTTGGGTAGTTAATTATATTTTGGTAGTGAGCTCAATGGTACTTTTAAAATGAAGTAAAATTAGAAGTTGCGAACATCTTGTACGTACAAGCATATAATCTTGGCCTAAATAAGACCCTGTGTGGGGGCCTTCTCCAAGGCACCTTAGCCTATGCATAAAGAGAGACCATGAGGAGATGTTTCGTACCAATAACATGGAAAGAGATGCACCTCATAGCTATGGAATAAGTTAATTATTATATACAAGTACTAATTTCCCTTCCATTCCATCCAAATTAGTTTGAGTAAATATTAAGGCCTGCACTATATTGTAATTCTCATGTCTGCCCAGCTTTTGCACCGGGACAGGGCTTTTACACTGGGTCTTACTTTTCCAGGCAAAAATCCCTGCATGTAAGCCAATTCAAATGATTTTTTCTTTGACTTAGGTGTGAAGACTTTGTAATAGGAGGGACTCTCCTTGGGAGGTACATTTGGGCCAACACCAATATATTTTGTGCGTTTTGTTTTCCTGCCTTTTCTGGGTGGCCTAATAATTACTGTAAAGCAGAATGATGGCCGGTTGGAGGTGAAGGCCTTATGAGTGATGTGATATTGCATGATTGTGTTACCTTTTCCTCTTGGCTTGAGTTGTGATGGACCCCTTGAGTTGAGCTGAGGGATTTAGAATGTCCAATTCCATCAGGCATCTTGTCATTAATTCTTAAAGATTTTCTGTGCTTCAAAGAAAAGGCCATGCAGGCCATGTAGGTATGTTTAGACTCCCATTTTGCACCAGACTAATCTCAGAATTGCAGCAATTTAACCCTAGCTTTAAAGTACAACACTCTTCTCCATATACTAATCAGGTTCAATCTGTTTAAAAAGTATTAACAAAACATTCATCTCGAAATGTGTCAGCAAGTACACAGGTTACAGGTACATTTAGTCAGCATCCCATTCTTTGATATCAGTTTCTGGGTTTCCAGATATGGTGGAAGTCACTGCCATATCAAATATATCTTTCATTTTATACTACAGCCAGTTCTAGACAGGCAAGTACTTTTACGATTTCATATATCATAGAGTTAGAGGGATTTTGATGCATTACAGTAACACTTGTAAAATCATGGATTGGAAAGAGTCATACAATTGATCAGCGATATTGCTTTATCCAATGATAGTACTTGGCAACATCAGCAAATATTACATAATGTTTGGTATCACATAGTTTTCTAGTTTCCTGAGAGACACTTAGAGACACAATTCCACGTATAGTCCACGTGAGGGGTGAAATGTATTCATTTGTCTTACCAGGTACCCTTTTTGGAAAAAACATTCCCCCTCCACTGTCTCCATTGCAAGCACTGGTTCCTGAAAAGGAACAAAAAATAAAATTTATTGAAATAAATTTATTTGAATAAATTTATTTGAATTTATTGAAATATTTAAAATTAATTTTTTATTATAAAAATAAATTTATGCGAATAATTTTATTTTAATTTTTTTAAATATTTAAAATAATTAGAAAAAATTTTATTTGAATAAATTTATTTCATTTTTTTGAAATATTTAAAATTAATTTTTAAATATAAAAATAAATTTATTTGAATAAATTTATTTTAATTTTTTTAAATATTTAAAGTAATTAGAAAAAATTTTAATTGAATAAATTTATTTCATTTTTTTGAAATATTTAAAATTAATTTTTAAATATAAAAATAAATTTATTTGAATAAATTTATTTGAATTTTTTGAAATGTTTAAAATTAATTTTTAAATATAAAAATAAATTTATTTGAATTTTTCGAAATATTTAAAATCAATTTTATCTTGAAAACTACATATTAATATGGCTGTGTCCAAACCTAATGCGCCCTCTTGGATTTATAAAGAAACTAATAGCTCTCATTAGGAGATCACAATAGCCATGATACTTGTTAAAATTGGATATAGACATTAGCAGAGCTACATATAAATTGCATGCATGCACAAATGTATATTTACACTCTTAGATAAAACTTTAATTTATTAAAATAATTTTGGGGTTCTAATGACTTGGAGGAATATGAAAATGACTTTTATGCTTCCAAAATATTATTTCTGCACTTAAAAATTAATGCTCATTGATAGTGTAATGATTTCCTCTCATACAAATGATGTAAATATTTGTTTAACCACCCGCTGCAGAGTCTATTATTTTATCAGCAATATAGTTACCAACCATTTCTGTACCCAGCACAGAACGTTCTGTCAGATGTGTAGCGTGAAAAGAATTGTGGGTTGCTCCATATACAGTCTGGCTGCGAAACAACAGGCATGGTGGCCATTGCTAAACTCTCAGATAAGACCCCTTCTTCATCGAACCCCCAACCAACAACCTATAAAAAAAATCATTATATTGGCAAATCAACTTTCAGAAGCAACCCATCTTCATTGCAACATAGAATATGTTACCATGTCATAGAAATTGCTACATAGGTAGATACTCATTTGTGCTGAATTAAGTTTTGCAACACAATGAGACCTCATGGCATTTTGTGAGCTTGAGTACTTCCCATAAAAATCAAAGAATTTCTTGGAAAATTCTCTCTGCAAGAAGTATGACTTAGTTTAAACTAATTATTTTCTTCTCATATTGTTAGTACCTCACCTTCTTATTGTAAAATTGTGATTCAACTATGGGATAGAGTGGCGGATCAAACCCAAAAGCTTCACTGAATCAACTGAGTCATAGTTCAGTGACTGCATATTTCATTTCTACCCCTTTAGCAACTAGGTAATCTTTTTTATGTGTTTACACCACAGTCTCAGTTTTATCATTTTCTTTTGGTAGGTATAACATGGAAGATTAAGGAACTCTTGCTACATGTTGTTAACTGTACTAATAGAGAGGGGGAGATAATAATGAAATGAGTAAAAGCCTACTAAACTCCTGTTGGGTCACAAGGATTTGTGGATGATTCTTACTCACACATATGCAAAGAAGATTCATGAATCAATCAAAGGCAAACTGATTTTACAGAACTTTTCCATAATAATAATAATAATAATAAGAAAACTTTCTTATCGTCTACACTTCTAACTCTTCACCTAAAGCAGTTTCAAGTTTAATTTTCATTCTTGAATGGACAATCATTTCAATTCCCCTTTTCCTCCAAGATCCTCTCCTATCTGCACAGTCAGGGTTGAATTTTTACTTGGTACTCTACAGGATACTTTGCCTGAGACATTGCCTCAGTATTTATTTGTGCCTTCATCTATCCCATTTTAAAGGGAAAAATGAGAACTTAATCCTTGAACGAAGTGCCAACACAGTCTGCGTGACCATCTGTGTAGCCATCAACATAGCCTTAGTAGTTATCAATAGACACTTGTAGACACCGTACCTTGAACTAAATGACTCCACCAGACTGTCCTGACACTTCAAGAGTGATAATAAAACATTCAGATTGTTACTCTGAATTCCAGGAAAACATGTTACTGTAAATGTGATTAAACAAATTTTGAATCATTGCATCGCTGATAGAATGCATAAAAGGCAAGTTCAAACATCACTGCACTGCCTTGCAGGTAGCTATAAAGTTATTAAGGTAGCTCTACAGGCATTATTCCATGTGTTCAGGCAGTTCCTGTGAGGATCCACACCTTTTATAAAAGAAACATCAGTAGATAAATAAAAATGGCATACCACTCCTTCATGCCCTTCAATCTCCCTCAAGTGGGGCCGATTTCCATCCCAGAGGCAGACAGGTTTCACATATTCAGTAAATTCAATCGGAGATGACAGTATCAAAATTGCAATATCAGCCTCGTAGCCTATACTGCTGTATTCAGGATGCACATGGATCTTATCAACCTGTGAAAATATAATGCATAAAATATTTTCAATGAATACTGCCAAAACGTTTCCATTTGATTTGACAAGAAGTCATTCTCTCTTTGATCTCAATTAAGATTACTGTCTAACATTCATTAAATCCCTTACATTGTAGATGATTATAAAATGTTTTTATGTATTCAAGACTAATTTAAAAAATCATTATATATGTATTCATTTAACTTTAATTAATATAAGCATCATCTCCATAGTTACATTGGAGTGGATTTTAAAAATCAGTTGCTCACATTGCCAAAGGAAAACTCTTACATGGCTTAATAATAGACAAAAGTGGAACATACCCCTACATGGGTAAACATAAGGTAAAAAAACACCTCAGTCACCAACTTGAGTAAATAGGTAGTATTGGTAAGGCCGAACATGGGTTTATTTAATGTCTAATGCAAATAATTTCTTGGGATTTGGATTTATATGAGATACTTTAGGCCAGTCGGGTCAGTCTAACACAGTATCCAATGACCTTCTTACATATTTTATAAACTTAGAATGAGTATCTTCCCAGTGTTGCAGCAGTAAATTCATGCTCAATTTAACACACCCTTTTCTTAAGACCAACGAATACATGCGTGAACATAAATAAAAAATACATTTTACATGACTGTGGAATCCATAGAAGGTACCTAGACTACCTCTTTTGTTTGAATGCCTTCTTCCCACCCTTTGAGGAAAAATTTCCCGAGGAAAACTACACGTGATTCAGGAGACACAGCTAGATCCTTCCTTCCACGGCGTTCACTGACACAATGGGCAGCTGCAATTAGAAAACCAAAATGATTTAAAACCTTCATTCAATAGAGATTTGTTGAAATATAAAACTATTCCATCTCACAGATGGCAATATGTCCCAAGTGCATCTCCAAATAAAGTTGTTCACCTAGCAATTTCTCTACAGCCTTTATATAGACAACCAGCATTCAATCCTTTAACCTACCCAACTTCATTCACTCATTTCGGAATAACGTATGTTAAATAAAATTCACATGATATTAACCACCTTAGCCCTTTTACTGCCGGCCCCTTTAAGGTAGACTGTGCGAAAATTGCCAAGTTCATTTCCGTGAATATCGTAGGATTATGAATTGTAGGTATATTTGAAGAACTTAATTTTAATATATAAATTATGTATTTTTCTCAATGTTGATGATATATTTCAATTTTTATGAGGATGAAAAAATCATTCTTCCTGTCTCTGATTTGAGGGAAATATAATATTACAAATATGTAATGCAGGTGGGCCAATATATCAGTCCACTGGCAGTTTTTGCAAAACCATAGAGGGCCAATGTATAGGCCCACTAGCAGTGAAAGGGATAAATGAAAATTATATATTACTGGTATTACTAATTTTGTATGCTTGCACTAAATTAAAGAATTTCACCACAATTCATTTACAATGAGGTATTTCAGACTTTCATTTCATTTAGAATAATGTCTCTTAATCACCTTAGTCCATTACCTGTCAATATCATCTTCTTTCCAATTACAGACCCTCCACATATGTATTTTAAATTATTCCTGGTTGACTCATAAATGGCAGCATGCCAAGGCCAGTCTCCTCTTTCAGTTGGTTGCCCATGAGCAATGAGAAGGGTGGGTCTTGGCTCAATCTGACCACACTCAACTCCATCAACTAAATTAAGAGAAAAGTAATGGAGGGGAAATCAACTTCCTTGCATATTCATGTAAATACATAAATCCCTATGATATTTATCAAAACTTAAATACGTAAAAAAAATTTAATTACCTATGTTTTTAATTATTATGTAGGTACTGTGTTACCCTGTGTAGGAAGTCAGTTCATTTACTTCATATGGCAAAATTATAGTTACCGCCATATTCATTATTTCTCACTGATTTATGGTAGTTTATTAACCATTCCTTGTACTGAAAAAAACAATTTACTGAATTTTTTATAGCAATAGGTTGGTTCTGATATGATGCAGTAAGCAGCATTATTCTGTAACAAATTCAAAGCTGGCGAGCTAGCCGCGAAAACTTTAACGGAGTTACCCGCTGAGATGCACGAATGCAAGATATTCCACAGAGAAAAAAATCATTCGCCTTGACCGGGACTCGAACCCGGACCCCCTGATTTACTGACTGGCCCACGGTGGCGCCAATGCGCACGACTTCGGCTGCTCTGTGACATTACATGTCTAGCAGTCCGACAACATCTAGCTCCTTTAAAGCCTCTAGAATTTCCACAGAGAAAGAGGACGCCTTGGTAGCGCAACTGGTAGAGCACCTGGCCGGAAATCAGGGGGTCCGGGTTCGAGTCCCGGTCAAGGCGAATGATTTTTTCTCTGTGGAATATCTTGCATTTGAGCATTATTCTGTGCCTGAACATATTCTACTAATTCAAGCCATCAAAAATTGGTATTAGAAATCCATTAAAATCCATAAAAATACATTTAAATCCATGTAAACCACCATGTACTATTTGTAGCAATTGGTATTCACCACTTTTGAAGAACCTGGGGAGGTTGAATGAATTCATTCAAGGAAAATCAGAGAAATTTAAGAGGATTACCAATAATACCTACCAATTTCATGAGTAGTGGCTTCTTGGCCCCCACTACCCAATGAAGGGGATTTCCTGCTGTTACTCTGTTTGCCCTGGACTTGATGTGACAGAGGATTTAGTGGTGGCACTTTAGGCCTCCCTGATATTATCATGAAAATATAGATCCAAATGCAGGTTCATGAGTGGAAATGAATAAATGGTATGTAATACTTAATCAAAATTCACCAGCACTCAGGGTTTGTACATGTATTTTGCATAGAGATAATATACATTGATCTCTGGATAGCTTTTTCAATATGAATTTGAAGGTAAAGAATACCGGAAACTTTTGACTGACCAATTTGGCTAATGTACCTAATGCTATTGCTATCATTCCTATATAAAAAGCTTAGATTAACTTTATAAGAGAATATTTAATGGAACAAGAAATCATACTTCAATTAGGTACTAACTGTTTTGCTATGAAACAGTTCTTGGTGTGCTAATATGCTTCAAAATTGAAGACCAAAAAGCTTTGTCATGGAATGCCACCAATTCGAATTTCATTGGCTGTAGGTAGAGATTAATTTTCAGTAATGTAAATGAATCAGAAATATTCTCATTGAAGCAATACACCAATTTTTCAAGTCCTTTTGAAAGCAATGGCATGGTTCAGTTGCAATAAGGGATTCTTGTAAAAGTGAAAGAACGGCAGAGAATGAAGAAAAGGAACCAACAAACATGGGAGTATTACTGTTGTAGTTTAAAAAATTACACCAAAGTCAATAATCTGCCGAGGAAAGAAAAATACCAGTGCAATTATAGTTAAAAGTGAAAGACATCTAATCAAATGACGAAGATTTAACTTAGCAGAATATTTCCATCATTCAATATATGATTATGTATTGGAAATTTTGACATGATTCATTCAATATAAGATATTACTATAACTAATAATAGATCATACCATATATTGTTATCATTAAATAAGTCATATGGAAATCAAGACATTCGTACATTCAACCATGAAAGACATCTATGGAAAATTTACGTGTACGCCATTTATTTTGATTTCAGAATGGATTAATATAAATTGAGTAAAATGAAGGAAATAGTTTTTGATAAATTCTAGAAAATTTCTGACCTGCTATTTTTGGACATATTTGAATTCCATTTAGAGTGATTTTTGTGATTCTTGGTGGTGGCAACCTGTTTTCTTCATACTGGACCAATATCTTCACTGGAAGAGGTGAATCGGGATTGATTATCTTTTCGTTGTTCTGAATAAGGAAATCCTTTTTATTCTCTGTTTTAACTTCTCCCAGCCATGCCTGAAGAAGAATTTGGTGATATTAATTAAGTTTTTGAGGAAATCTGTGAAAAGTCATTTCCTGGGAAGTATTTTAGCACAGATGTACACATTTTATTTACCATTCATTCATTTCATTAAATAATTGGTATCAATTCTCTCATATCACTAAATTTGGTAGCATTTGAAAGTCTATTGATTACAAAACATCCAGACTAACCAGAGTAACAACATGTAAATAAAATATGTCCTCTACGAGGCTTTAGCCTAAGGCTAACAGTGCATACAGCCTAATAGTATTCACATATTTGATAGCCTATATTTTTGTGTTCTGGCTTTCCCCATGGGGCTGTAAACTGATAGGAGATCATTCTAGGGTATCAATTGCTCTCTACCCCTGATTCTATGCATGATCATCTTCATATCACCACAAGTCAACAATATTAATGAGTCAAACTTAGTCACTTCCGCAAATTTATTTTACCGAATGACCGGTTTCAGCAGTTATGCCATAATCGGGTACAAATATCATGGGGCCAGCCATAAGCATTTTATTGAACCTATTTTAAGAATTGGTGTCTACAAACTTATATGCAAAGACTGTAATGGGTTTTATATTGGCCAAACTGGACGTATTTTAAAATCAGAGCCAAAGAACATAGAACATGCCTCAAAAACAAAGATAATTCGTCGGCTTTATCCTGGCACATGCTTGAATTGGGCCACCAGAGTGACATCCACCGGGAGGTCATATCATGACAACCTTCCACCATGTCAAAGCTTCAACCCTTGATTTCACAAATCAACAATTCTAAGGTTGGTTTGAGGCAAATCTCCACTTAATTATCCTAACGTCAAATCTCTGCACACTTGACTAATGTACTCTCTCAGGTAGTCTCTGCCTGGATCTCCAAATAGGGGCTATATTATCTCCTGAATATTTTGTCCAAGAAGCCCATTTGCCCATAAAATCATCCTAAATGAAAAGAGGAAAGCTGCGACTCCTTGGGATACTATTGCCATGGTTTGCCTTACAGTACTACAGGCGTTCTGGTACCCATGTCTGTTTAGAAATGAGCGTTGATGAAGGTCTTAGAAAAATCCCATCTTGGAATCCTACTATCATGATTACTATACAATATTTTATGCTCCTCTTTTACCATGTTTTTTAGTCATTTTTTGAAAAATAAAAAAGGAATTATGGAAAATTTTGCTGATGTACAGGACTTAGCTCAGTTTTATACTGTATTTATTTATGTATAAGTAGAAAAATAGGACATTCATGATCTTTTGAAGTGATCGGCCATTTTTTCAAATTGTCATGATGTCACTTTGCTCTTAAGATCATAATACATGCATCAGAAAGATGAGCATTAATATTTAGGAAGCAGAAGAATTATTCTCAGTATTTTATATCATTGATTATAATCAGTGATGGATGAATCAAGAGGAAAATAGTAGGTTAGCCCCAGATACATTCTACCAAAAGAGGAATCTCCTAAGAGCTAAAAATACAAGCACAGAAGTAAGAAAGCACTTAATTCAAACTCACAACTGGAGGCTGCTCCTTTCTAGCAGTGAGCCATGAACCATAGCAGCAGCAGAAAATGTTTCCTCTGGATGCATTTAAAATGTGGTGCTACAGAAGAATGGTTGTGATAATTTGGATATATTGAGCGAAAAATGAAGAAATTTTAAGAGAGAGAAGAGGTATCTGATGGAAACTTCAATTATATGATGGGACAACCTTATCAGCCTTAACTCAAGACGTGATAGACTGATGAAGACAGCTGTCGAGGGAAAATACTGTAGTTATTTGGGGCAGGTTACAGGTCATTTGTGACACTACGGATAGGTGAGATATTGGGCAGAAGTAGGAATTGTCTAGGAAATGGAGGTAAGAATAAGAGAAACCAGGTGTCGGCGTTAGTCTGCTCTCAATAAAAGGCACCATGACTTAACCCATTTTCGGTCAAAGGTGCGAAAACGAACCATTTTTGTTTTAGTTAATAACAAATTCACTAAGAAGAATTCTCCACCTTTTCTTTTATTTATTCTTTTATAAGGTACTAAACTTATTTTTCAAGGCGTTATATTTTTGATTCTAGCTAATGTTCCTTTTTTATTGATTTTTAAATTTGCCTAAATTCAGGTTCAATGAAGGGTGATTAAATAATTTTTTTTATAAAAATGATAATGCATGCATATGATTAATTGAAGTCGCCAAAATAGAATACATATAATCCCACGCCACATAAAAATTCATATAATCATTTTTTTAATCATTGAATAAAAAAAATGGTTTATTGAATATAATGGTTCGTTTTTGCACCTTTGGCGAGAGCAGGGTACAACAGCAGACTGATTCTGGAAGGAAGGATTGGCAACCGTGGTCTTATAACAGTGTATATCCTTATGTAATGGTGTAATGGCATCTATTTTATTTAGAATGCAGACAATGTTAAAGTTTAACTGACAATGATAGATTGCCATGCGAAAAAATTCACCTGGACTGGGAATCGAACCACGGACCATTGGCTTTCCGGGCCACTGCGCAGACCACTACGCTACCCAGGATCCCTAATTCGCATCGCAATCCTGGGTAGCGTAGTGGTCTGCGCAGTGGCCCGAAAGCCAAAGGTCCGTGGTTCGATTCCCGGTCCAGGTGAATTTTTTCGCATGGCAATTTATGTGAATTTCACTGCCGTTCACGCGGCAGCATTGAAATATCTTAAATGACAATCATAGGTTTACACATAATTTTTTTTTCACAGTACTCTCAGAGTACCCTCTAATGCAACAGAATTGCGTCGGATTTTTGATAGATGAAGCGAAATGATCTCATGAAAAATCAATATCAAACCGTAAGCAGTTGTCTCACATTTTATGGCAGTTTTTTTTACCAGAGCTGCCTGATATTATGCTTGGAAGATACTCCTTCTGCCAAGCAGCTGGGTATAATGGTGTATTCATGGGGGAATGTAGGAAAGACTTGTAACTCCCTCAACTGACTCCATATAGGAAATTCAGCCTGCGCAGTAGTCCTCGTTCACTCTTATTCCTTGAATATCAGACACAGAAGGACGCCTATGTTACCGTCAAATAATTTGTGTTTTCATCCCTATTCTCACCCTTTCCGCGATATGCCGGGTGGGTTTTTCAGAGAGTGTGTGGTGGTGGTTCGGCACGAGTGTGTGCAGTCATAACGATGAAGATGTACAAGGATCTTCGTTCTCCAGAGACCGCAAGAGAAAAAGAACCTTAAGAATGTACCGGAGAAATTCAGGATGTCAGTTATGGTGTCTCTGCTCTTCCGAAGGGTACCTTTTCCAGGTGTTTCCAAATGAAGGGGCAAGGGAAAACCCTGATAGGCTGCAGTTAGGTTTGGGAACTCAGGTTGTTTCAGATTTCTTGAAAGTTATTCCTGATCCACCGCATCAACGATTTTTATTGATAAATTTTTTGTTCTCCTTGTTTCGTGTCTATCTTGAAAAACTGGTATTTTTTGCAACTAGCACGGTTCAGGGAAATAGTACTGGATAATGTCTGCCAGAAGATTCAATGATCATCGGAAAAAAAAACCTTGTGGATGTTTTGATTATGTATATGATGCAGAATCTAAATGTCTGCTGTGAAATGGAATCATAATACAGTTATCATTGTCGCAAGAAATAATATTACAGTTTTTCCACGACGAAGTGAAAAACATTTAGCCGAAAGAGGAGGCTTTTATCCCCCTGCCTCATGTGATAGGGAAGTACGATAAGTAGGATACCTCGGAGTAGGCTTTCATGGCAATGCAAATGCGAACTACTGAGTAAAATCAGGGGAAAGAAGTAGTAGTAGCCATTATTTATTTATCAATTGGCCAGTGTATACACAAATTCCTGGAAAATATACCGAAAAGCTACAGGGAATAATATATCACAAATTGAGTTTACATTGTATGTTGAAAAATTAAAAGAACGTCTCTACGGCTGTATGCAAATAACAAATGAAGAAATATATCCCCAAATCCGTATTCTTACGGGGGCAGAGGAATAAAAAAGGGGTAGAGGGGTATGGAAGGAGTATATGCAAAGTAAGGGAGCTCTCATCCACTCGAACAAAATCAAGCATACAGGGAAATTTAAATTGAAGTAAATGACATAGTCGCATACTCGCTCATATTGTTACAAACAATCGTCAAACTCAAAATTACGGTAATCAAGGTAAAAATAAAAACGAATAGTGACTCACTCAGGTTTGTATACTAAATACAGTCACCTTCATGAATTCAATCATTCACACAATCAGGGTTTACGAGGATTTCTCCAATATCAGTTACCCGTCATACCCACAGGATAAAAATAAAAGTGGGGGATAGTAAGTTGAAAAGAATAAAAAGGAAAACTAAATAAAATAAAATCGATAATGACTTTCAAGCACTCATTCACATGGGTTTGCATACGATACACAGAGTCACCCTCGTAATTCTCATTCACACATACACATACATGCAGGGTTCAGGGACTTTTTCCTCAATCACGCACTCGGGTTTGTACAATCACAGAGTAGTACCCCCTCATGAACCACATTCACACACGCAATAAGGGTTTACGAGGAATCTCATTCGCAAGTGACCCGTCACACCCACAGGAGAAATTAGTAAGGATGCCCAACGTCAAAAACTTATCATAAGTTGCGCTGACCCAAATGAAAAGTAATAAACTAATGTTGGTCAAAGAGCAGGAATGTCAAGCTACCCAAATATAGGTGGGCTATCGCGTTTTTCCTTACCACTGTACGTAAGATAAGATAAAGTAGATCATCTAATTGACAAAATGAATCCAGGAGAAGGTACAGGTAATGCAAAACTCACACAACATTCACATGCTTAAAACGTACCCCTGCATCCAAAATATTTTCTTGATTTTCAACCATGAAAAGGCCACAGTTATGAACACTTTGCTTTCCAAAACTATTGTATTCATTCTTAGTAAGTATATAAACTATCATAAAACGTTTAATTACTCGAGTTATGACTATAAATGCAAATAAATATAGCAAAATAAATTATAATTTTAGTATCACCTCAGCATCCAAGAAGTCTAAAACTGCCAAAGGTGCAAAAACGCACCATTATTTTTTTTGCATAAACAAATTTTTTAGGGCATCACTTTTGATATATTTTCTTTTCTGGCATATATTGAGAAGGAATATGAAGAAAAATGTTAAATTTTTAGTGTAATAATGACCTTAGCCGTAAATGGGTTAACATCCCCTATAATGGAGGGAGTAATTCAGTCAAATTGCTTTTCGAATTTTCAAGTGAGGACTGGTATACTAATGTAAAATCTTCCACTGCTAGGATTCGAAACCGGGCCCTCGAGATGGGAAGCTAGTACTCGGGTCACCACACCGACCCAATCCCCACAAGAAAAATTCAATGGGATAAATGGCAAAGGAAGCCCTCAAATAAGATACAAGGGGCATTTAAGAAAAATACATACATCCGGAGTATGTTACTTTACGGCAGTGGGGCATGGACGATGACAGCTGCGGAGAAAAAAAGGGTGGAAGCATTCTAAATGTGGTGCTACCGAAGAATGATGAAAATAAAATGGATTGACCATGTAAGCAACGAGGAAGTCCTAAGAAGATTGGGAGAAAAGAGAAGTCTGCTGACAACTCTAAAAAGAAGAAGGGACTACTTAATCGGCCACATCTTAAGACACGATGGCCTGATGAAGACAATCGTCGAGGGAAAATTAAAGGGGAAGATTGGAAAAGGCAGGCCTCGTATGAGATATATGGAACAGGTTGTGAAGGATTAAAAGAGAGAAACTACATCAATATGAAGAGGATGGCCGATTAAAGAATGGAGTGGAGGGCTTGCGTCAAACCATTCCCAGGACTGTTGACCGATGATGATGATGGAGCATTTAGTGATGGATATAAAACAGAAGATAGTAGTAGCAGAATTTATTTAGAGGTGCATCGACGGCCTGGTTCATGTCGCACCTTCATAAGCCATTACTACTATAAAGAATATATTTTTCACGCTTTCGGAATTTTTAAGCGAATATTAACAATATTCGGATAAAGGCTATTCAGATTTAAAAAAAGAGCTTGGTCTCACGGAGGAACATAAAAAGATTGCCTACGTTTACGGAGTTATCACCCAATATATTTCCGAGAACCGTGGGGATTCTAAATTTCTCACGGAGCGCTTGATATGCAATGCAGTTGCTTAAAAGATGTGCTATAGTGAGTCGGAGGTCGCAGTCGGTTCAGGTTGGCGGCTCCTTCTCAGGAGAGAAAAGGTATGAGTGAGTTTGGACCGTATGGCCAATTCTCAACCTCGTTAATACAACTTCCTCTCGTCGGCTATCCTGCATTGAGGACTTCCAAATTCTCACGTCACTTTTAACTTGGCGTAGTTTATTGGAAGCTACGTAACGCCATGACAGATCCCAATGGGGGCTTTTACTCGGAACCAAAATCGCATTTTGTACTCGAAATAGTTAGATGGAAACTTAAAACGAATTTTAGTGAAAAAATTAATCATCTAATCACACCATTCACTAATAAATCACAATTTAACATAATCAAAAAGTGAAGCCCACCTAAAAAGCTGATTTGATAACATTGACGTCATTTTCCTCCCGTCCTTGACTGCTTTTAGGGTAAGGGAAGGGAGTGGAGAGGGATTCTCGGGAGGTCTACTCGCACAGATGCTGTCGCAACTGCTCCTATTGGCAGAGCCAGCTGTGTCCCCCCCCCCATTGCGATAAGGCGATGCAGCTTCGCGGGCTGATTTGTGATTGGACGAAGTCGATGACGTCAGAGGTTGCACCACGCCCACTTTTCCGAAAGGGTTAAAAACATCAGTTTTTTGCTGCTTGTAACTCGAGAAATAATTGACGAATCAAAAAACGGAGAAAACGGTTCTTTTTATTTTACAAACTCTATCAGATTTGGCAATAAAAATATATGGTAAACGACCCCATTTTTGATGATAGCTGCTCGTAAATATAGCTTGAAGTAGAAAAATTACAAAGAATGTGACAAGGTTAGCCAATGGAAAAATGGAATAGAGACGTATGTCAAACCAATCTTAGGATTGCTGACTAGTGGTCATTAGTACGTTTATTTAGTTTGCATTTAAAATTGGGAACTCACGTTCGAAAGAAACGTGCCGAAACCTACCCCAAGGAGGAGAGCCGGTTTGTCCAGCTGGATGCCCAGCCTCACCCCTACTCTCGTCACATCCGTGGTCACCTGGACGACGCCGTACCACTTGCCCCCACTCGAGCCCTCCCTCAAGAAGGAGAACACTCCGGGGCAGGGGGAGGGCGGGTGAGGTCTGCTGGGACTGCGTCGCATCCTCATCCTCGAGGCCAACCAGTGCCCCCGACCGCCTGGGATCGACGTGTATCCTTCCGCGAGCCCGTCTGCGTCGCCCTCGAGGTCTCCGAAGAAATCTCCGCCTCCATGGTCTGTCCTAAGGGTCGTCTTCCTCTCCCCAAGTCCCCGATCGCTTTCAATTTTCTCATTGCCCGCGTCAATGAATCCGTTCCTCCGGGAGTTCCCCGTCAATTTGCGTCGTAGGGGTTTACCTTCCCGGATAGCGGCCTTGCGATCAAAGAGACCCGATTTTCCGCTCTCTTTTGGTGGAGGATCTCTTACGGACTCATCTGAATCATTTACCTCACCCTGGGAATCTGTGATAATCAGCGATTTCTGTCTTTCGTGAGGTTTTACATTGTCAATTTCCGCCAAGTCCTGGGAGGCCAGGAGGAAGGATGATGTTGGATGGTAAATGGCCTCTGATTTCGTAGAATTATTGCCTGCGGGTTTTTCCTGACCGAATCTTTCCTGCTTCCAAGTCTCAGCTTCGGTCCCTTCCACTCCGACTCTCTGGAGAGACTCTCTGGCAATGATGTTTTTGCGCTCCATAAACCCCATGCCCTCTGCTGGCAAAACCAAGGAGGTAGCTAGCATGACCGTGATGGTAGCACGAGCGATCACCATCTGCATGAAAATGAAGAACAAAGTTAGCATACGCGGAGAATTCTATTTATACCGCTAAATCAAGCGCTACCATCAACATTTTGCTCGATACATCAAAAGAAGCCTTATTATTCATTACATCGATCAAATTAAAACGAAATACTTCACAGCAACTTTTTCTTCGATAATTATCGATGTTTTTATACTCAACAGTGTCTGGTGAGATATGGTGGAACCTCATTGTAAACTTTTAGTAAAACAACTTTATAATATTTACAGAATTTATTTGGCTTTTCAATGCGTTTCAACGATTTTCATCTTCAGGTACAATAATTGTTGTCTGGTCGAAATTAAAGTCTTTATTTTTATTCCGGGAACGGTAATCGCTTGGTTTAAGAATGGGAGAGGCGTGAGGGACCATAATAACAACCCTCTCCATCCCTCATCCCACCCATATCCCTAACCCCATTCCAAAAGATCTCCTTCCTCATCCCCGTTCCCAAAATATAAATAAAGGCTGTAATTTCGACCAGACAAACATTAATGTACCTGAATATGACGCTCTGAAGTTGAAACGTGTTGTGAAACCAAATATATTCTGTGGGTATTCCGTGGGGATTGATGCCACAAAGAATATAGTGAATGAAAACCCCTTTTAAAAATTGAGATCACTAATAAATGAAGGATGAAGCATGTTACAATCAGAAAAATTCGTATCTTGGCGATGTTGTGCGTTGATCGGCGGCTTTGAGACGCTTTTCTGCACCCCACGAACGGAGTTACGAGCGGAAATCTCTCCGTACTCCTGTTCGCGTCCCGTCTTCGATCCTGCGCTGCTTCTCTCCGGCTACTCGTCTGGCATAGCTTACCGCTACACTCTCCCAAACATTTCCCCACGAACCTGGTGCGCCCATGCCCTCATATACCCACAAGTGGGGGGGTCCGAGGGCACACAAAATGGAAAAGGGGGGGGGGGAACTGGGGAACCTTCACACCACCGGGAATCGAACGACACTCACGAAGCACTCTGCCTCTAGGGCCACTTGACTGTGACGGCGGCGAGGGACATAGCCTCCCGCACACTAGCCACACCACTTGGCCTTGCATGCCTAAACGCCCGAGCACCGAGCGTGGTCCGTCTCGCCCAAAAATGGGGGGGGGGGGGGTTGGAAAGAAAAAGCAATGTGGAAACGCACAGGACGCGAGGGGACCCTTAAGCTACGTTTTCATGTGGCCGTTTTTGCGTTGACGCACACTGCGCCACCAATCAGAAGCGAGCACGCCAACGCAGCCTGCGTTGCCGTCGGAGTTGGCCAAGTTTCATCTTTCTGCGTTGACGCAGCTGCGTCAGAGCGAGGAGCAACGCATTCTACCTGTCATTTGTTCGTCACGTGATTCTTTCACTACGGATTATCACCCATAACCACGGTTTACCACTGTCATTTGTTTTGGTGCGTTGCTGCTGGCGCTGCCGGTGACATGAAAACAGGGTATTCTCCTGACGCACAACGCAGCGTCAACGCAACGCAAAAACGGCCACATGAAAACGTAGCTTTAAACTATCGTGCGACGGTACGACCGTTACCGTCACAATATTAATTAGTTGAAATCAGTGAAGTTGGTGCTCGGAGCCTGAATACTTCTCGTAAGGTGAAACTTATAACAAAAATATACGTCCACACTTCGTGATTAACCATCCAAAAGATAAGACTTTGATCGTAGAATTGCTAAATAACAAGTACAGTACTCCGTCCGTCAGATGGGACAATGCACCGTGGTCCCCTTGGCGTAAGAGCAGGCTAATGACGACGCCTGGTTATTTTTATGCAATACAGAAGTTTAGAAAACCTGAACCTTTAGGGTAGTAAAGTAAAATAATCAACTTATTTTCAAAGCGTAGGCAAAACTTTCATGGAACAATTTCCTTCTTCTAATATATATTTAATGCGTTTTGCTGTAAAATCAATTGGACGAATTTGAACGGTGATATTTTAATGAATAACGGTAAATATATGAAAATCTTGTCTCCAAATTTGTCTTCCGTGCAAAAATGTCATGTTTGGGAAAAATAGCTTTCGCCCTTGCTCGCATTTCATATTATTAAACTTCCTATAAGGTTAGCGTTAATAAAAGTTACAGAGAACATTACTGAGAAAGTGGGAAACGAGATGGAAGTTATGGTGACGGAATATGGGATGAATTTTCTGGTGAAGATGATCTTGGGAGATTGGAGCTTCCTCCAACACTGGGGGAGAAGAGCAACATTCACTTTCAAGAAACCAAGGTCAGAAGATTTAAGTACACTCATCGTTCGCTTGGATACATCGCTAAATTATACAGGATGAATCGACGTTGATGGTCATCATGGCACTAACGCCGCCATCTTCACTTCATGGCGTGATGACGGAGCAATTTGGCAATGAGCAAAGGGACGTATAGCTTCAACGGTGTCTCTTCCTCGATAAAAAAAAACATCTAAATGGGGCGCAATTCTCCAGGTGTGATCATTCTCCTGTTGTTCACTGTGGCAAAAACCTGATTTAGTCCTCTCAAAATAACAGTACTTGAATTATTTTTTATTCTATTCAACTAAAACGTGGAAATGCTTTTTCCTTAATGTATAGTCTTACTTTTTAAATCCAGCTCACTTGATAAAGAGAAATAAATTTGTTAGTCTCCCCATCACACTTCTATGCCGAAAAATAGAGTGAATGTTATAGAGTGGGGTTTCAGGGCAATCCTGTATTCCCCCCAGTCTTTAATGGCACGAAGAGGAATCGGAAAATTTGAACGAAACGTCCAATCATTTAAAATATACGAGGTTTCTAGGTTAAAGAGAATTTTGTGGAGTACTTTATTTCTGGTTAGCACTGATTTTACATAAAGGATCCTTTCCTATACTAATTTTTTCTTAGATAATTAGTGCAGGGTTTCTTTCTCTCTCTCTTCATACTTTAAAAAACATTTAAAAGAACTAAAAAATTTTTTTCTTCCCTCTTCCTCGCTTACCCAATACGTTGTATTCCAGGAATAATTACCTTCACAATCCTAAGCAGGAAAATGCTCCTTTCTCACAGCCAGAATCTTACAGAAGCAGTCATGCTATATTCAAACCTCGAAGGCAAATTAAAGACTTCTTACGCAGCGTAAAAGAAAAAGATATATTAGAGACGGAAGGAGTCTACAAATTAAGCTGCCGATCGTGTGACAAGGTGTACGTAGGAGAGACGGGCAGAACAATACGGACGAGAATAAAAGAACATGGAGCCGCCATTCGACCTGGCCACTTTGAAAAATCAGCGGTCGCAGAACACGCCGCCGAAGGACACGAAATCGACGTGACCAATGCAGAGGTCATAGCAAGGGAAAACATTTCAAGACGAGGTTAATAAGAGAGGCCCTCGAAATTAGGAAGTATGCTAGAAATTTTAATAGAGACCAAGGACAAATGGTAAGTTCATCCTGGCTTCCAGTTATTTCGAGAACGAAAAGAAAAATCGAGAAACCCCCACCTCCACCCTCATCCACTCCCCCACCTCCACCACCGTGAGAATATAAATCTACGCGCAAACCAAGGAATGTCATTACCCTGAGGAAGTCTCCAGCAGCGGAGACGAAACTGTTGGTCATTTTTATACTGTGACGCGGGTTTACCCAAAAAACAACGACGCCGGATAACATGAACCGCGAAAGTTTTAACGAATTAACTTATGAGTGCATCTTTTCAAAGTTAGGTATACCTTACCTTATTTTAGTATATAGTCAAATTTGACCAGCTGAAAATCTTTTGGCTACAACTGCAAAGTCCAAGCTTACGTTTTTTCACTAACTGAACTTTTTCCAAGCTTCATTTAAGTAGAGATCGACGTTTTGCAGTGAAAATTCTTTGCCACTGGCAGAACTCGAATTAGGAGCCCTGGGATAAGAAGAATGTTCTCAAACATCGTACTAAGCCCCATTTCCCTGGATCTTTCTGAGATACAGGAGAAAAGAAATGAATCCCTTGGCTTAATGTGAGAATCTCACTCAGAACATTGAGCTTCATGATCACTGTCTTCAACTATATAAGCCTTTATACTGGTAAAGAACTTGGATTAAACAAATTTATTAAAGAGTAGGGCGTAGGAGTTAATCAATAAAGTAAAATATGTCAATGAACACTGAAGCAGGAGTCGACCAGAAAAATAGATAACTGGGTATACAAATATTTCGGCCAAATATTCCTGTGAAAATGGACTTTCAAGAGAGATGGTGATCCACACAAGATTAGCTTGGAATTATAATACACACGTTAGCGAAGAGCCACTTATTCCCTGAAGAGTATACCGAATAAGTGGAGTTAAATGTCATACAGACAGTTATTTGAAACGTCGGAGAAGTTGAGGACGGAAGATTACGAACCTGGTTGAAGAAGGGCAAGAGCTGTTCCTTGGAGGATCTAGTCAGTGTGATTGATTTATTACTGCGCTCTCGTCCTGCGAACTAGGATTCAAACCCATGAAGTTGCAGATATCTATCAGGGGTATCATAGTGCCTAGTTGGATTTTGTGAGGGAAAGAAGAATTCTTTCAAAACGATGGGGTGTTAAACGGTAGATTCCTTGAAGCCTTTGATGAAAAGAAAGCAGAGTGTGACGCATTTATTAGGGGTAAGTTCATCATCATCATCAAGGGTCAACAATGCTAGGATTGGTTGACGCAGCCCTCCACTTGATTCTTCTATTGGCCAACCTCTTCATATTAACGTAGTTCCTCTCATTCACGTTCTTTACGACCTGTTCTAAGCAGGGATGTGACCCGAAAAGGTACTTCACGTTTCGTGCCGTACCTGGGAGGCACCCGAACTCGGAGTCCGAGCCTTGGCGTTGAAGGAGACTCAACCCTTCACCACGGGTGGTTTATAGCACCAACTAACCAGTCACACTATAGTTGATAACTTCTTAAATTTAAGCATAAATCACAAAGCTATGTTCGTCTTTTTGCTGCACTAGTCACGCTGATGAAAATGGTTTTTTCATCGCAGCCATACGGTAGATATTAACCAATTTACATGCTTTAGTAATTAAATGTACATTTCCTGGCTTGGTTTACTACACTGTAAAAAGTTGATCTGATTTTCAGTGCGATCTGAATTTAAGCGCTGTCTGGTTGTAAGGCAGGAACACGGATTTAAGGTACGGAAGAGGCAGGAACATGGATTGTTGGTACAGGAGCAGTTGAGCAGGAAGCAGAGGAAGCAGGATTCTGGATGGTCTGATTTTCAGCCGTTCACCTGCCTTATTTTTAGACAAGATATTACTGCTGAAATTCAACATACCCTGTCTTAAAATTGTTGCATCTGAAATTCAGATCGCTTTTGTACCTTAAAATCAGATCTACTTTTTACAGTGTAATGCACGTAAAATGGTTAATATATATCGTATAACTGTGTTTAAAAAACCATTTTCATCAACATGAATAGTAAAACACAAAGATGAACATAATTGTGTGATTTATGCTTAACTTTAAGAAGTTATTAACTATAGTGTGACAGGTCACTTGGTGCTATAAACCACCCGTGGTGAAGGGTTGGGTCTCCTTCAACGCCGAGGCTCGGACTCGGGTTCGGGTGCCTCCCAGGTACGGCACGAAACGTAAAGTGCCTTTTCGGGTCACATCCCTGGTTCCATGTATCTCTCACACGAGGCCTGCCTTTTCCATTCTTTCCGTTCACTTCCCCTTCGACGATTTTCATCAGGCCATCGTGTCTGAAGATATGTCCGATTAGGTTGTCCCATCTTCTTTTTATAGTTTTCAGCAGACTTCTCTTTTCTCCCACTCTTCTTAACACTTCTTCGTTTGTCACTTGATCGATCCGTTTTATCTTCATCATTATTCGATAGCACGGGGTAAGTTAGCTTGCCAAAAGGGGTGAGCCATCGCCTTGGGAATGTACGCATTCACGATGGAATCATGTGTAAATATTTTAATTCGCTCAAATTTACTGGTTCATATTTGTGTATCGTTCAGCTTCAAATTTCGGGAACCCTAGTGCCTACTTGGATTTTGTGAGGAAAAGAAGAACTCCGTTCAAAGGATGGGGTTTTAAACAGTGGATGCCTTAAAGACTTTGATGAAAAGAAAGCTAATGCTGACACATAGTTTCTCTCATTCTCCGCACCCAAAAATCTTTCATTTCGAAGTGGTAGTAGTCATTTTGGAGAGTCAACCGTCAGCTAAGGTCATGTGCGACATTTTAAGATTATACCTAAGCAGATAATTGGGTAGAGGTAGGAACTTTTAGGGTATGGAGTAAAGTTGGAGAGAAACTCGACGTCGGCGAACTGCTCTTAAGGAAAGGCACGAAGGAGACCTTGATTAAACGTCCCATCCGACGGACGGAGTACTGCATTCGATGCTCTTCACAAGGCAATCATGTAGGGACCGGTATGCCAAAGAAAAAATCCCTGCCACTGCCGAGATCCGAACTCGGATCCACTAGCTATTACACAAACCCAATCCCCTGTCCAGAAGGAACGAGGTGGGTTTTAGCGAAAAGGTTAGCAATGATATTACATCTAAGAGAGGAGGAAAACAAACTATATTTGCTAAAGCGTTTCGTCAGTGACAAAAATACTCTGAGCTGCTCTGAGGCGATAGGGGAAAGGATAATATTAATAAGATAGGGAATTCTGAAGGTTAAACCCAGTATTGAAAATTTTTACCACGTAAATATTAAGGATTGCAATCCCGAAATCCCAGGATTGAAGTATAGCTTTTTGCTAACAGGTAGAGCTGGCAAGTAAGATTTCTTGGACATAAAATGTACCATGTTATTTGTCTGAGTTCATTGAAAGATACATTTTTTTGGAATGAATAATGTGTCATCAATCGTCATGCATAATAAAAACGAAAATGAGTTTTAACTGTTCTTTTATTTATCCAAAATATTTTGTTTTATTAAGAAATTAAGTTACATGCACTAATATATATTGAGAGCTCAAAATATAATTACATTTTTGTTGTAAAAGTAATAACGAACGTATTTTAATGCTATTTTCTTGCGAAATGAAGCCCTTAGTTGATGTGAATTCCGAAATATCATACAATTAGTGCAGCCAGTGAAATTTATTGTGGAGGCGCTGACGGCAGGAGGGATGCAAACCTTTTGAAGTGTGAGGCCCGGTTGGAATACTTGATACGGAAACTAAATGTCGTGAGTACTGAGTTGGGGATAATATGAAAATTGCATTATCAAATAATGAAGAGACGAACTAGTTTATCAGAGGTTTTGCGGTATCTTCTCCACGGTTCACGGGCAAATGGTCATGAATTGGGGAATTCGTTTTCTGTGCCAACGATATCGAACCAACAAAAAATCGTCGAAAGGGCTTAGATTTCGTAACTATAAAGTCACTAAAATATTTCTTCAGCAAGCTTCTTTAGCATCAAAATGTCGATATCTTAATGACTTGCAGAGTGTGAGAGAGACAGCTGCTAAATTTTCAGAGAGTGGTTCACTATGTTCGGATGAGCTTAAGAAGGAACTTGATTAGGTCATTACCCTATGTTTAATTCCTATCAAATAATATCCTCCTAGCTGCAGTTCAAATGACCAAGAATTTTATTTTCAATAGTTCAAGAGCTAGAGAATTTCCGTGAAAGTGGACAGAGAGGACAAAATCTGTAAATTATTTACGAGCACTTATTAGTATTCCTCCCACTAATGTTGTGTCAGAAAGGGCTTTTTCATCAGCGAGTATGCTTTTCAATAAATATACATAGATCATGAATAAGCGACAAGATATGAGACAAACTTTGCTTTTTAGGGCATATTTAAAAAAAATTGTAATTAACTTTTCAGTGAGGTTAACCTGATTCTAGATTCTTTGTTTGATTTTTTAAAATTCTACCATTTCTTTCAATTTAAGAGCTATTGCTATTGATACTTCATTTTTTTATCTCCCTAAAAACGTATTGTTGTGTGTTTAAATAAAGCACATTCTTAAGTAACTTTGTGGGATTTTTCCAATTTTAATACCAAAGATTAAACAATAAAAAAGCACAAGCAAAGTAGAACAAACGAACTAACCGGGTTTCAATGCTTCAGAATCACCATCAGTGAACATACTACCGTTTCTAAACTTTATTTGGCGTTATTTTATAATAATTTTAACCTTTTTATAAATCGATGCTGCTTAAACTTTGTGTAATTTTAGTATTGATCCCTTATGTGCATGTGATATTTTAGTTATTTTTTAATTTAAATTCCATACGCATGTGATATTCTAGTTTGATTCCCAGGATCTCAGGATTGAGGAAATCACAATCCTATAATCCCGGTATCGCAGTCCTTAGTAAATACCATATTGCTGTTGCTTCGAGTCCTTTCCACTGGACCAGTTTGCCATTAAACAATGAGTAATTCACTTAAGCGTTTTGGTAATATCCAGAATCGTTATAACGCTTGGTACAACCACCGCTAGAGAAGTCAAATTACCTTGGCAAAGTTTAACAGGTTCACGATCCATGGGAAAGGTGACTCATAAATTTCTAAGTGGAATAAATTACGCACCACTCCGTAGAGCACATTGAGGGTCTGAGTTATCCTTTCCAATACGAAGCACGAAGTATTATTAGTTTTTTTCATTTGAAATAACCTCATCAAGCTTATAAGTAGTACGATACATAAATTGGCATCCTCACTAAAACTGACAGAATTGCATTCGAGAATAGTTGAGCTATTAGGCATGAATGTTTACTGTTTAGATCACTAGTTTAACGTGTTATGATCTAACTTTGCCATCTCAAATTTTAAATTGACAAAATAATACAATAAACCATAAAATTTTTCCAAGTGTCTTCCTATTGATGACATCCCGGCTTTCAGCTCATTTACTGCAATGAAACAACAAAAACGTGTCCTTTTTTTGTTGAGTAATATCATTTAGCTGTTCAGTAACAGGATGTAATAAACAAGCAAGCTTTATTCAAGTCTCTTAGACAGCCATTTAAAAAGATTTGAGCTATCCTTCTCCATTGCTGCTCTGCTTTTGCTGTTAGTCTTACCCTGCATCCGGGATATAATATTCTGTTTTAAAATATTATGCTTTCTTAAGGGGAATCACTAACATTTCCAAAACATGACACATTCTCATCTATAAATCTGGATATTGACCTAAATTTTTGGACATAAACTAACCTCACCATTTTACTACTAATTACTGCGAAGTTCTTTTTAAAGTGGCTTCCTTATAATTATGGAAAAGGTTAATTCTTATGAGGCCTCTTACGCGTAAATCGCTCTATTTTCGTTGGTTCCCCAATTCTTGCTTTCTTTTAATTTTCATTAAGTTAAGTTAAGATTTCATTAAGTTAAGATTTCGTTAAGTTGCCGGCCGCGGTTACCAGGTCAACAACGTGCCGGCCTGACAACACCAAGGTTCAAATCCCGGGCGTGAATGTAAAGTTTGACATAGGACTAAGCATGGAATGAAGTCTGGTTAGAGGATCATACACAAACTTAGCCCTTGGAGCACATTAATTCCTATTAATATTGATATTTATTTCTTCGGGTAGAACCTTGAGCCTAGAGCACAAAACACGGAATTGACGAAATTAGAAAAAAAATGTTCTTTGCTAAGAAAATCGTAATTTTCGTTAGAACTAGAAAATGGTAATGCGTAATCCAGGGATGCGGAATGGAAGATTAATAAATCAATGAATGGCCAAAATAAGTGGTGGAGGTCGGGTTGGTATAGTATTTAGAGTAAGTGACCTCTCACCCCGAGGGACCGGATTCGAATTCCGGCAAAGTAGGTGAAATTACTCCAATACGATATCGCGGTCCTCCAGAGTCACCAATAATCGCCCATGCGACTTCCGCGTTACTCAACCTACCTTGTCACATTTGACCGAGACCTCCTCCAAGCTCAGTTGACCCGATAAAAGGGCTTCGTAGAGCGGCAGTTGTGGTCACCAGCGCGGTCACGCCCACTGAAGATGACCTCGCCTCCGGGGAGTTCTTGAAGGACGCCAGTTGACCCTCACGGTCGCAGACGCAAACTTAAAATCCCTTGCAAGCCTCGTATAGGCGTAACTTTTGAGATACGCGCCGTCCACATTCATGAATCGATGCACTAATATGCTCTTGGTAGACTGAGGTCGGATACTTAGGCGCTAATGCGACGTACGAACTTGATGTGTTTGCGGAGGAGCGGTTTGAAAGGGCGTCCTACGAGGATGGAGCAGAGTCTTTAAACCGGTCCATGGAATTGAAGACGATGCCGCCACAAACGCTGCTACTCGTTTTCTTCACTCCCCTCTCACTCTTTCCAACAAATCACGAGATGGCGTGAGTGTACGGGGTCTTTGCGCACGCGCAACCAGAGACCTCTGCATTACCACCGAGGAAGTAAATATGTTAATTGGCAGCAATGCTGCGCGTATCTAGAATCCTATCTTGTCCCCTTTTTAAACTTCCGTAATTGAATATGCGCTGAAGTTGATTATACGCGTGAGTAAACCTCTGAGTTCATCTCAAGGTCAATAAAAATTAATTAAACTTACCTGTAATATCACGCAATCATATTCAAAACTTAACTTTTTTAGCTCTAGGCTATGGCTCAAGGCTTTTCTAAATCCACCAAAATGCTACAATAGTGATTTTACAAGTACAGAAAACATAGCCAGCTTGCATGAGCGATAAAGTTCTAATTCTCCGCACATCCCAATATATTCTAACAATTCTTATAAAAATAATAAGGATGACTATAAGGTCATATCTATTGCAAGATATCGTCGCTTCCATGGTTAAAGGTATTAGGAAATTGTTGGAGGAAAATTTCTCCCGGAGCTGGTCTTACCGTTCACTGTCGTTCACTGCTACAGCGAAATTGTTTCGCAGTGGGCGAGTGATTGCGCTTTGCGATCGTATATTAGAATTTTTTTCTCGTGGAAAGTGGCGCCTTTGAAGTCCACCTTTTCCGCCTTACGTATGCCATCCTAGGTAGCCACGTAGGTGGATCGTTACGCTGAAGGTATTTATTTGAAAGTGGAATGATTTTGAAGGATGAAGTGATGATGTATATATTAAATAAAGTAGGCGATATAGTGCACTCTTGTATTAACACCCTGGTTAGCTGTATTTTTTTGCGTTGGGTTTTAGTCAATTCCATCATCAATTACATTTGTCGTATTTTTATAGAGAGATTGAATGGTTTTAATTAAATGAACTGGGTATCTTCGTTTTTCCATTATGTACCCAAGTTTTTCTCGATGAATGCTGCCGAATATCTTTTGGTAACCCGTAAAGTATTAGCAATAATTGTATTTTTTGTCTATGACCTGTGCTATACCCCAACGTCTTTCATGTAAGCATAAGTTCCTTACCCTGAGATAAATAAAAGATCCAAGCACGGGTACAGATTTGAACCCTTCCTGCTGGGCTTCAAGCTCGGAATTAGCGGCCTGTTGGCTAACAAACCGAAGCGCGATACCAACCTGACAGCTCCATAGCAGCCTCCCCACCTTTAAGATTTTCGAATTAAACGTCCTTCTTGAGTCAGTATTTGCCTTCCGATCAAAACGTTGAAAATCCACCAAAGGAATACTAAATGGGGGAGTCGTCGAATCAATGTGGATTCGGGCATCCCAATAACCTTTGTCCACGATCGTACTATCTCCCCTTTCACTCCCTGCAATGGCGAAAGGAATCGAGAAGAACGGAGAAGAAACAATTGATTTCATATCGGTTGCATCCTGAGGAGCCTCCACTTGGCATTTCGTGCACTCGATGCACGGTGAAGGTAACTCATCCCCTGGATAGTCACACTGCCATCTCATCTTCCCCGTCTTCGGATTACTTTCACTCTCCGGTCATCAAGATAGTGGCAAAATGATCAAAGAAGATAAACCTCTTTGCCGGCAACTCTTCATATCATTGTTCATCACGTAACCAAGTTTTGCATCAAAATTCAAAATAATTATTTTATTTATGCAACAGAATCATGGTGTAGGGCTCCACGTAAACCCGTAACCGTACATTTTGTAACCGACATCGGTTACGAGAAGTGTATGTGAAGGAATACATAAATATATGAATCTTTATTTTATTTTCTGAGAGTTTTCTGTGAACTATTACTTCCAATTATACTAAAAGGTGAATTCAATGCGTCAGCTCCAATGCAATAGGTAATACGCCAACAACCAGACTCGCATTATACACGGATTTACAATTGCAGTAAAATATGCTGAATGACGAAGGTAAAATCAATATTTTTGAGCTCTCAAAGCATGCGTAAATTTATAAAAATGATGAAATCTCCACGACTGGTTCCAGGAGACTTTTCAGATGAACTTTCCGCTGTGCCCAATGCGATTCTTCCCCTTTCGATGGTCGAGTTTTCCCTTCAGCAAAACTCGAACGAATCACTCAACGAGGAGCAGGTTTTGATTTTCTCATCTTTTTCCGTCTGCCCTAACCCGCTGGACAAATCTGCCTCCCGTTGAACCTAATCGACTTGATCCTCGGAGGCTCGTCCTCTTCCCCATCGTATTTGGCGAAAATTCTCACGAGAATGGTCTCGCCGGGTCTAATCTCCGCCAGAGGATTCCAAATGGTGAAGTTTACGTCGTCTGCACTCTTGGCGTCACCCAACCACGCCTGGAAAAGAAGAATTGAGACGTTAGTCGTCAACTCAAAATTCTCGGTCACATTTTTGCTGTCGGACCAATCATTTTGAAAAGGTATATCTTTCCCCCCCCCCCCTTGAACAGTGGAAAGAACATAATAGTCTGAACAGCCTGAACCAACCTTGTGAGGGCTGGTAAACAGAATTATACACTAATGTATCCACTTGAATTGAAGATATATTCATACACATATTTAGACCTCTACGTATAATAGTCGGATATAATCAGTTTTCATGATGAATTTCAGTTTGGTTAGCGAATATAGAGTTCACCAAGTTTTAGGTCCAAAGGCAAGTTAAATTCACTGATCAGAGTATATTAAAACCACCGTTTTTGCGTGCTCACCGTGGTTTCCCAGAAGGATACAGTAACAGAAAAAGACAAAAAAAGACCTCTGCCGACTTCAAACCCCTAGTAAGTACGCCCAACTCTCTGGCCACTACGCCAAATCTCCTTCAATTACGGGAAGTCATTACACCAGGAATTCCACTCACCATTTATCATGTAAAAGTACTTATTTCTAAATATGGTAGAATCACTTAGTAATGTACTTTAATGATGTTCCAAATTCTGAGGCTATATATCGTCGTCCACACGAAAATTAATTCTGAGAAAAACACCACCACCCACGGTCGCGAAGTGGATCGAACCCGTGACCTTTGGGTGGCTATATTGGCACATTATCAATCTAGCTACCGCCTTTGACACTTTAAAATATTCTGTACATGTTTCAGCGTGTATTATCGTTACTCTTTGGAATTATAAAAGTTAATTAGTACAAAATGTTCAGGTTTATTCAATACATAATTGCTATGATTAATGGCCACTTGATATCAGAATGTATGCAATGAAGTAATATCTGGATGAAAACTTGCAAAAAGGAAAGAAAGACACGTTTCCAATTACTTCAAAGGCAGTAGAAATGTTAATGCTTACCCAAAAATCTACGCTAAAGTTTTCAAATTGCATAATTGTTTATCGTGAGCTATGTCTAGTTTTTTAATAAAAATAAACAAAACCGGAGGCATGCCTTGGAGCTATGATGAAACCGTAATTATTAGTTTTCTTTCCGCTGGTATATGCCTCTAAAAGAACGTTTCTTTTTTAATCTAAATTTTTGAGCACCTACTTATCATTTCGTAGAATTCGATTAATGAAAATAATAAACTGTAAGCTTTAAGGCAAATAGTGATGGCTAAACAACCTCTGTCCTCGAGGAAAATTTCATTCCTAATCACAGGACGTGATAACCAACCGGCATAAAAAATATTTCAGATTTATCATGTTCTGTGATACCTACTGATCTGATGCCTTCTCATGTGATACCTACTATTGTCGTGAAAGTCACATTGAGGTTTAGTGGCAAATGGCCTTGGGTTTGTCTGGAAATGGGCAAAAGCCTTTCACGGGATTTGAACTCGGGACTTCCTGACATCCTCTTAACACCCTACCTACAAGGCTACCATAATGCCCATATATATAACGTGAATCCCAGTGGACAGGGTTTTACGCCAAATACTGCCTAACATCTCATCCAGGGTGGATAGTACTGATACCAGTGAATCCGGATTCCTTAAAATCGTACAAAAATTAAGGAGCAAATCAAGAATATTCGGACAGTGAAAACGTACACCAACCCCGAGGACTTGGGATGGTTGTACGTTGTTGAACAGGGTTTTTTTTCGCCAATGCCTGCCTAAAGTCTCATCCAGGGTGGAGAGTAATGAGTGACTCCTGGTTCCTTAAAGCCGTACAAAAATTAAGAAGCAAATCCAGAATATTTGGACAGTAAAAATGAATACCAACCCCGAGGACTTGGGATGGTTGTACGTTGTTGGACAGTGTTTTTTGTACGCAAATTCCTTCCTAAAGTCTCATCCAGGGTGAACAGTAATGAGTGACAGTAATGAGTGACTCCTGGTTCCTTAAAAACGTATAAAAATCATGAGGTAAATAATGAATATTTCCATAGCGAAAAAGACCGCTTACCCCTAGGACTCTGGATGGCTTGTCCAGCTCCAAATCCAGCCGGACCCCGACGAGGTGCTCTCTCGAAGCGAGCGCGAGACTGCCATGCCATGAGCTGTTCGTGGTGGAGTCGCTGAGGTAGGAGAAGACGCCGGGGCAAGGAGAAGACCACCCCTGGGGTTCTAAGTCCCCGCTGGCACGCCCTCCGACCTCACCAGGAATCCCAACGGCCGGTACCAGACCCGGAGACGGCGGCGCTGCCTGAGAGTTCGAAGTGAACGGCGGTTCCTCTTCGTCATCGTCGTTCTCGTTTTTCAGGACTTGGGCCCCAGTCGACAGTAAAGATGAGGCGGTGGTTCCGTCCGTGTTGCTCGAAGTGTCGTATACTTGGGCTAGCAGATTGTCCAGGTTATCTGTTTGGGATGCCTTTAAGATTTCCCCCAGAGGCGACCCTGGCGGCCTCGCTATCAATAGCACCAGAAGGGAGGCATTTGAGTACACCTGTCGGGTACAAAATAAAAGGATTAGGCGAAAAGAGACCAAATAAACAGCTGAAATTTTGGGCAGAAATATTTTCTGCAGATGTGAAAGATAGATCATAAATCCCTTAGTCCTGTGGTATGGCAGAGCACTATGATAAAAATAGGGATATGAATCAAAATTTTAGCTTTTTCTAATACAATAAGTGACATAATATATTGAATTGAAGTTACCAGGTAGCCATTTAGGATAAAAAATCTAGAAATTCAAAGCTCGCGAGCTAGCCGCGAAGAATTAGAGGAGTTACCCACTGAATTGCACGATAGGAAGATATTCCACAGAAATTCTGTATAATATATTCCACTGTAGAAATTCTGGAAGTTTACCGTGGACGGTGGCGCCGTGCGAACGACTTCGGCTGGTTTGTGACATAATACGTCCAGCAGTCCGGTAACATCTTGTTCCTTTAAAGCTTATAAAGCGTAAGGATTTCCACAGAGAAAGAGGACGTATTGGTAGCTCAACTGGTAGAGCACCTGGCCGGATAATAGGGGTCCGGGTTCGAGTCCCGGTTAAGGCGAATGATTTTTTATCTGTGGCATATCTTGATATAAATAATCTAGATTTGATTGGTCTAGACTTTTCACAAGAGTGGAATTTGCACAGCAACCTTGCATGTTTTTGACAGCAACCTTGCATGTTTTATCAAAACATACAAGGTTGCTGTGCAAATTCCACTCTTGTGAAAAGTCTAGATCGATCAAATCTAGATTATTTATACCAAGATATTCCACAGAGAAAAAATCTGAAATTCTGAAAGGAATTGGAGTGTCCTACAATGACCGAAGAATTATACACAGTCTGTACAAAAACCAAGTTGCTGTGATTAAATCTGGACCCAGCTGTGAAGAGGCAAGAATAAGGAAAGGAGTGAGACAAGGCTGCGCACTGTCTCCCGTAATTTTTAATGTTTACATCGAGAGAGACATAAATGAAGTCAAGGAGAAGTGTTCTGGAGTGAACATCCACGGAGAAACAATCAGTATGCTACGATTCGCTGATGACATAGCTCTCATAGCAGAGACAGAGAAGGAGTTGAATAAGATGCTAACGACCATGGAAAGGACTATGGCCAGGTATCAGCTGAAGATAAATAGGAAGAAGACTAAGATATTAGTATGCAGCAAGAAAGAAGAGGCGAAATCAATGTCAAACTAGGAAAACAAAAACTTGAAGAGGTTAAAGAGTTCTGTTATCTAGGAAGCCGAGTAACCTACGATGGACGAAGCAAGAAAGAAATAGTGAGTAGAATAGCCCAGGTAAAGAGGGTATTCTTTCAAAAGAAGAATCTACTTACAGCAGGAAATACAAGCATAGAAGTAAGGAAGCAGTTCATCAGAACATACATCTGGAGCATTTTTATTTACGGCAGTGAATCATGGACGATGACAGCAGCGGAGAAGAAAAGGGTAGAAGCATTTGAAATGTGGTGCTACAGAAGAATGATGAAGATTAAATGGATCGACCGAGTAAGTAACGAGGAAGTGCTAAGAAGAGTAGGAGAAAAGAGAAGTCTGCTGACAACTCTAAAAAGGAGAAGGGAAAACTTAATCGGCCATATCTTGAGACACGATGGCCTGATGAAGACTATCGTCGAGGGAAAAGTGAACGGGAAGATTGGAAAAGACAGGCCTCGTATGAGATACATGGAACAGGTTGTGAAGAATGTAAAAGAGAAGAATTACGTCACAATGAAAAGGTTGGCCGATAGAAGAATCGAGTGGAAAGCTGCGTCAAACCAATCCTAGGATTGCTGACCAATGATGATGATGAAAGTAACTAGCGTATATAACATTAGATGTCCATACGTAATATCTATGTCCATACGTAATATCTATGTCCATACGTAATATCTATGTCCATACGTAATATCTATGTCCATACGTAATATCTATGTCCATACGTAATATCTATGTCCATACGTAATATCTATGTCCATACGTAACATCTATGTCCATACGTAATATCTATGTCCATGCGTAATATCTATGTCCATACGTAATATCTATGTCCATAAGTAATATCTATGTCCATACGTAATATCTATGTCCATACGCAATATCTAATTTCGAACCCTAATTTTTAATATCACTTTCTAATGTCGGTCCACACGGTGAGCGCGGCATTCTCCATATTTTTCCGAAACATAACTTCGCATATTACTTACGTATTCCATGTCTACTGAGAGTCTAATTCGACTTATGTGGCTTGTGCAACTTGACTTTCACGTGGACGCCAAGATAGTCTTGAGTGATTTTCGACCACGAATGTCCACATGACTCCCCTTCCCACTCCCTAAATAGTTCATCAGCAAAAGAACCATTTAAGCGTCTGCAGGTCTATCTAGGTGTTCCCTGTTTCAAACGCGAGGAAGATGGGAAAAGATCTCCTGGGTCTTCTTAGATCGTCTTCATTATTTTGATAATAATTGCGCGATGCAACGAACCCAAAATAAATCAGCGCTCTTGTGTGACTGTTTTTAGGATTAATTTATTTTATATGTAGGTATTCTTTATTTTATAGGGGACCTATATACTATAGTAAACTTTATTTTACACAGGACCGTTTGGAAGTGTAATATTTTTTATTCTCAATTTAATCATGGAGAGGTTCCACATAGTAAGGCCTGAAATCATTACTAATTACTTTCTTTCAATTCAAAACGCAACAGTGAAGGTAACATACTTTTCTAAAGAAAGTGATAAAAAAGTTACTCTCTTTTAGCTATCAAGAACACTTTCCGATCTGGATTGTGCGGTACTCGAACAGATTTCGTGTGTAAAGATTGGATCCAATGCTTCGTGTTGCAACCAAGCCTCTAAAACTGTTATCAACCACCCGAACTGACATATGTCTATTCTGGCACGATGTTAAACCTACACGGCGGCTATTTTAATCGTGACTTTGTTTGGGTATAAAATACCGCCTAATAATAAAAATTAAACTTTTATCGATTCATAAATATATCAGTACTTCATCATTTTCGTAAATCCAACAATTTCACTATATTCCTGAAAGTGGCACACACATTAATTAACACCAAATTATCACCTCATGATTTCACACTAGCGAATTATCTCTACATCTTTCACATCTCTATTAAGGAATATGCAAGCACAAAACCCATGATTTTACGGCTTACCAAAGAAATGCTGACATTTTGCAGACGGGCTCAAAAAGTGACAGCACAAAAAGCGGATTGCAATTCTGAGGATGATGAAAATATATAAAAACCCAGCGTATTACAGTGAGTGGTTACAAAATCATGATTTAAATCTTTCGATAGATATCGAGTGAGAAACCAGGTACTACTAAATAGTGCACGTTTAATGACAATCCGCCACTAAGGGTCGTTTTTCAATTCCCTATGCCTCCCATTATGCTCTGGTGTTTCTTTTTCCAACGCATAGAATTTATACTTTTACCAACACTTAGTCATTAGACTCAGTGCCTTGTGGAAGAACCTATTTAGACCGCCACCCAAAAGGAAGCTCACGACAGGACCTATTGGCCAGGATGATTCGCCATCCATGGAAGCAAGCGGAGAAAAATATTGACTATGACTCAGCAAGGTCACTGGCGTAAGGGGAGGAGAAATACCTCCTCAACGAAACCTGATAATAACATCGGCTAGATCCCTCACTGTAAAAAGTTGATCTGATTTTCAGTGCGATCTGAATTTAAGCGCTGTCTGGTTGTAAGGCAGGAACACGGATTTAAGGTACGGAAGAGGCAGGAACATGGATGGTTGGTACAGGAGCAGTTGAGCAGGAAGCAGAGGAAGCAGGATTCTGGATGGTCTGATTTTAGGCCGTTCCCTTGCCTTATTTTTAGACAAGATATTACTGCTGAAATTCAACATACCCTGTCTTAAAATTGTTGCATCTGAAATTCAGATCGCTTTTGTACCTTAAAATCAGATCTACTTTTTACAGTGCTATTTTATCCCTGAAGATGTGGTTTGCGGTGGGCACGAAAGTTTGAAGGAAAACTTTCCATACGCAGCGGCTGAGTTAAAGCGTGTTCATTGCCCTAACCAAATTATTCATTATTTTCTCACTAGTAGCGGAGTGCATAACGAAAATGTATCACCTTTCACCACACACCGCTTGTAACAGACTGGTAATAGGCAAAAATATTATGTGGGCTAACTTTTGAGAATCCAGGGCACGGGGGCTTTGTTTGTTTCCACGCTCCATTTGTAGTTTCAGCAGTGTTTCTCTCGAGAAAAATCACAAAGCCTTCGAAATGAAGACAAAATTTGCAATTTACCACAAATTGAAAACAAACTTTATTTTGACCCGAGTTCCGTTGACACTGCAACATCATTATGTGACATATAGCATCAAGGGTACGCTTATACATTTGTACAATACACGGGAAAGGTAAGGAGTTTCCCAAACTTTCCCATTCCTTACATCCCTGTATAATGTACCTATATATCTAAGCGTACCCTTGATGTAATTTGTCGCCTGATGATGTTGCAGTGTCAATAAAACGCGGGTCGAAATAAAGTTTGGTTTTAATTTGTGGCAAATTTCCAATTTATCCTACATTTCGTTATATTCGAATACCATTCAATATCGCCAGAAAATACTGAATTCATTCAAAATGCCTTCCTTAAGCGCAGGTTCTCCATAGACATCTTCATTACTGAGTTTCCTGGGGATATATGAAAATCCATCCAACCGAATCAGGAGGTTTTAACATAGAACTTTGAATTTTTGAAGCAAAAGGAGAAAATGTCTTTACCCAAATTTCGCTCAGTGCACCGAAAGTTTCCGCTGGACAACTTCTTTATATATCGACCGAGATTTAAAATATTTGCCCTCTATATACAGCGGCTGATATTGTTAGAAGTGATGACCTTGAGATAAGGCCATTTACACCATTGAGGATAGGTAGGTATTAGGTAGGACGATAATGTAGGGATATGGAAAACCCTACGGCAAAGAACCAGATGGATTGGACACACCTTGAGGCACAATGAATTAGTTAGAAATATAATAGAAGGGAATATTGAAGAGAAGTTCCCGCTGGGAAGACCAAGGGACAAATATATCGGGCAAATAAAGAAGGACGTGAAAGAAAAAAACATTTCAGGGCGTGAGGGAATTAACACTGCATAGGGCAGAATGCTGGGCTGCAGTAAACCAATCCTAGGATTGAAATACTGATGATGATGTAGGAAATGTAGTGCGGAACCAAGCGTCTGCATTAGCCCGCACTTCACGAAAGGCACCAAGGGGCCTACGGTTTGACGTCCCACCTGACGGACGGAGCAATAAACTAGAATTTACAAAGAATTCAAGAAGAAACCGATAGTCTACGGGAAAAATCTATCATTCCTTGGAATCTAACTCGAGCCCTCGGGATAGGAAGCCAGAACTCTTAGTGCCTATTACACCAGTCCAATCCTCATCCCATTGCAGCATTCTTGTTAGAGATATTGTCATTGCCATTATGATGTTCCCATCCCGTCTCTGCATCTCATTAATGATATTATCATCGTCTTAACGATGCTGAGTAATTTTATTACCTTGAACTCTCCTTTGATCTCGTACAACTCTGTCTCTACCGCTCTGCCGCTCGAGTCGCCTGGAGAAGTGTCTGGACGTCTAGGGGGTGCAACGTATGCTGGGGTTGGTATCACTGCAAATTGAAGATTTTGAAAAGGAGCATCCTTGAAAACAAATATCACTATTTAACGTATGTCCATACGTAAATAGAATGCTGATCGATTTAAAAGGGGAAAGCAATGAGTGTTTGAATCATATGCGTATTTATTTTTCCGTTTTCTACGGCGATCAATGAAATAGCTTCTGTAATAATGACTTAACTCTCTGATTTAGCCCCATGTGGAGATTTACAGTTAATTATTCTCACTGATCAAATTGAGCAATTATTTCATAAAAACCAAATTTATCATGAAACAGAGCTTTTGATTGAATTTTGACTTGTACAGAGGCGAAGGAGCTTGACTGACGGCCCTGAAAATTAGGGAATTCGATCAATTTAGAATCAAAGCAGTTTTTTTTTTCAAAAAAATATAGGATTTGAAATGTACCTTGGATTTGTCCATTCTGACGGCCAGAATCTATTGGTGCTATTGTGGCTGGTGACGGCGGGTTGGTGAACGTGACGTCTTGAGTTGTCGTTGAAGGCGTGGTAATCTCTACAGGGGTGTCTGAAAAAAGAAAAAAAAAAGAAAGTTCTTTCAGTATTATTGCTAAAAAAAAAATACTGAGGGGGTTTTAATATTTGTGAGATATACGGAAAAAATAATCGCAATATAAACATCTATGCGAGAGGGGGTGACCGAAAATGATTCGCTGGGATTAGAACTCCGGACCCTTAGAGCTGTAGCTCAACGAACTATGAATTGGGGCACCATGCCATTAATTTTTTAATCTATTGCCTTATATTTAATTTAATCGATATCATTTAATTTAAAATATACGAGTGGTTTAAGATTAAAATTTGTACCATTTGAGATCTACTAGATGGATAATGGCTTAGGAAAAAAATAGTTGTTTTCCGTTCCTTTTGCGATGATAAGGAAAATAAAAATCCTTAACTTCATTCACAAACTTCAATATTAACATGTACCTAAATCAATTGAAATTATTAAATAGCTAACTTTTGAAGTGAATGATACAAGATTTTCTCCTTCTAAGTGACGGTAAATATTTGCCCTAAATTTACGGCTTTTACGTATGCCGTCTTTCATATAGGACCCAAGCGGCATCATGATATCGGCCCGATATCATTTTTACTCCGTCACATATCACTTATTGGTCAATCCGATATTGGCTACCGATATCGGCAAATGTCAAAAGTGATAAGATTTGCCATTATAAAAATGACATTTGCTGACGATATTGAACCGATACTAATTTGAGGATAAAAAGACATCTTTCACCACTATTCAGTGGCATAAAAATGATATTGGGCCGACGTATGTTTGATATTAACATGGACTGATTTTTAATTAACATGATATTGGGATGATTAAATAAGTAAGATAGTCAAAATGTATACTGCATAAACATGTTAAAAATATTTATAATCAGGTACGGTCGTACTATGAAACTGCGATGGAAAAAGAAATGACGAGAAGTAGTTTCGATCCAAGAACATTCACATTGGTAACCCTTCTCTTTACCCCTGACCCAACTCCTCGTTAAGAAATGGGTAATTTTAAGTATTTATGATAGTAACGAGATACCTACTTTACTCCTGACCCAACTTCCCTTAGTGAAAGATGCGTAACTTTAAGCGTTATCATTGTAATAAAATTTTTCAAACTTATTTTCTGTTGAAGTTACTACCCAATATAGGGTTCACATTAATTTCCATGCGTAAAACTTTAGCTGGACCAGGAATCAAACCATGGATCTTTGGCTTTCCGAGCCACTGCGAATACCACTACGCTACTCAAGATCCCTAATTAGCATGGAAATTTTACCGAGGTTCAATACTAGATGTTGAGCCCTCACGGTCCATCAAGGATGGCAACGCAAGGGAGAAAGGGATTCAAAGAAGCCACGATCAAAGGTGAACCCTATCCAGCGCTAAAACCGCGCTTGGCGGTAAATGTAGGATCTTTCAATCTTGCCACGTGAATGGCAATTAGTAAGCAAACATCGAATGCTTAAATAATCACATTTCTTATTTAATATGTAGGCCTCCAAATGGTTTCTGATGTTCTGACCAATCGCGATTTTTTTACTTTCTTCTCTCTGACGTCGGAGGAAAAAATGTGAATACTCAAAATTATAAAATCCATCGACCAGAAAAATATGATCATTTTTATGCCCTTTATTAGTCAGCTCAGCTGACATCATTTTTGCATATGAAAATGATATCTATAAAATATCACTTTAAGATACGCTCACGATATCAATTTTACATCGGAGAAATGTATCATTTATATGTCATTTTATATCGGCATAATCAGCCGATGTTAAAACGACATTTGTGATGTCAAAATGACATTGGGTCGACGTATAACTGCCATACGATGCTGCTTGGGGAGCATGAGATTAGCCATTGATTATTAGCCGTATCTGATGAGCAAAACACAAATCAAAATGGTATTTTCCTTTGAGAATGGGTGACATACCTTCTCCGTCAGGACATATCTGCCGACCGTTGAGTCTGATCGTCCTTACTCTGGGTGGGTCGTTAGCTGTGTTAAATTTCACGAAGAATCGTACTCCAAGCATTTGACCAGATTCCACCTGAAGATTGTCATCCCTGATGGTTTGCAAGATGTTATCTTTCGAGTACACTTCGCCAAAGGACGTCTGCAATGAAAGATTATATCTTAGCTTAGTCGGAATTTTAGAGGCTTCGTTCTTCAGTAGTCTCTAGTAATGGAGGGGCTTTTGAAAGACACTCTACCTATTAAACGATCGCGGACAGAGGGAATGAAGTTACATCTGCAGATTTGTTGTTTAATATTGACATATTGTCTATATATATCTTTTTCTTCATTTATTATTCTTAACCAGAAGATGTGGTATAATATCCGTGAAAATATATTGGATCAGAATTTGCAGTTATTAATTAAATGAAATCGGAAGTAACGCAAAGTTATATTTCCATAAAATGATATAATTCATTCGCTGCCGTTCAAATAAGACTATTGGGTGACAAAGAATAAATTTAAACTTTGTACTGCCCACAAATTCAAGTTTATTTTCAACGCATTTCATCGCCTCAGCGTCACCCTCAGGATAAATAAACTCCGATCGCATAGGAGGCCTTCCTTTGCCATTGCTACCATTCATTTTTTCCTCGACGATTGCCTACATCACACCACCACGTCCTAAGGATAGACCAGTTAGGCTGCTCCGACTTCTTTTTGAAGTTTTCGAAAATCAATTCGAATTTTTGTGCAGTACAAATTTTACTTATTTCTTCTTTTTTCTAAGATGCTTTACCACTACATCACACCTGATACTATTGAATTCATTAGGTGACAACATTTTCTATAGTGTTTTGCTCGAAGTTTGGCGATCAACCTTCCCTTTTAATGACCTTTGATGTGTCGAGTTGAACTCAATGTTAATAGAGGAAGCTGATGAATGTAAATGTACTGAAAACTGAGCCAAAAACTCATCAGGGAGTGGATTTGAAAAAGTACGAAAGAATGTTAAGAAATTAATGGAAAGTTGTTTCAGAGGTAATATTTTGAATTGGAAAAAGAATAATCTCTCGAAAAGGTCACTTAATTCAGGAAATTGAAGTGAATCCTAAATAATTTAATGGAAGATATTTTTAACGGTCACAAGTATCACTCATTACTTGGTAATACGTTTTAATACGGCCGGACATGAGATTTTCTTGTTTAATTCAAACTAATAGCTGACATTCTGCGGCTCAAACCTTTCCTCGGGTTACTCACTCCGATCAAATCCGCAGGACTGTCCAATTGGATATCCAAGACTACCCCTGTGGTATCCACTTCCGGAATGACGGAGATCAGTCCTGTCCATCGGCCTCTGTTGCGGTTGACCCGGATGTTGGAGAGGACTTCCGGACACGGGGAGATGGCGTCGTCATCCCCTCCCGGACGTCTGCCTTCTGTCTCTGTTTGTCTCGATCAGTTTAGAATCAAATGCAGTTTTTTTTTCAAAAAAATATAGGATATGAAAATTACCTTGGATTTGTCCATTCTGAGGGCCAGAATCTATTGGTGCTATTGTGGCTGGTGACGGCGGGCTGGTGAACGTGACGTCTTGAGTTGTCGTTGAAGGCGTTGTAATCTCTACAGGGGTGTCTGAAAAAAGAAAAAAAAATGAATCTTCTTTCAGTATTATTGCTAAAAAAAATACTGAGGTGGTTTAATATTTGTGAGATATACGGGAACACTTGGATTACCAGCCATAATTACCTCCATCAGTCCCCACCACATCCCTTTTATCACGTAATCTCTGTTAATGTTTTTCCTTCAAACTCCTAATTAATCCATTTTCCTCCTTTGCCATTTGTAACTCTTTGGTACTCGTTGTCTCGTCCGCCAAGCTCACTTTCTAAGTTATTCTTGAAGTTTATTTCTCAAAAGACTTTCTTCACTCAGTTTACGACTTTAAAGATTGCTCTAATGGGTTCGTTTACCATATTTTTTATTGCCGAATATGATCGAGTTTGTAAAATAAAATGACCCGTATTTTTTCGTTTTTTGATCCGTCAATATTTTCTCGAGTTAAAATCGGTAAAAACTGATGTTTGTAACCCTTTCGGAAAAGTGGGTGTGGTGTAACCTCTGACGTATATCGACTTCGTCCAAACACAACTGAGCCTGCGAAGCTATTTTGCCTTATCACAAAGCTGGATCCCAGAATGGAAGCGATTGCGACAGCCTATGTGCGAGCAGACCTTCCGAGAATCCCCCTTCTCTCTCTTCCCTTCCCATAAGAGCAGTGAAGGATGGGAGGAAAATGACGTCAATGCTATCACTGCAGTTTTTTTTGGTGGGCGTCACCTTTTGCTTATTTTAACTTTTGATTTATGTGTGAATGGTTGTGGTTAGAAGATTAATTTTTTCAATAAAATTCTTTTTTCGTTTCCATCTAACAATTTCGTGCAAAAAATTGCGATTCGGTACCGAGTAAACACCCCCATTGTAATTTACACTCAGGCAGGGTGACCAACCTTGACTTAGGCAAAAGATACATGGTGTTCACATAGGGTAGGAACCCGCTCCTTCTTTGAGCTACCTCCAAAATACTGAAGTTTAAATAATCGCAATATAAACATCTATGCGAATCGGGGTGACCGAAAATGATTCGCTGGGATTAGAACTCAGGACCCTTAGCGCTCTAGCTCAACGAACTACGAATTGGGGCACCAATGCATTAATTTTTTATTTATTGCCTCATATTTGATTTAATCGATAACATTTAAATTAAAATATGTGAGTGGTTTAAGATTAAAATTTGTGCCATTTGAGATCTACCTGATGGATAATGGCACAGGAAAAAAATTAAAGCCGTCATTGCTTGGACAATTAAAAATATCACAAAATGTGACAAATGATGCCATGCAGGGAGGTTGTTTTCCGTTCCTTTTGCGATGATAAGGAGAATAAAAATCCTTAAGTTCTTTCTCAAAATTCAATATTAACATGTACCTAAATCAATTGAAATTATTAAACACCTAACTTTTGGAGAAAATGAGACAAGATTATCTCCTTCTAAGTGAAGGTAAATATTTGCCCTAAATTTACGGCGATGCGCATTTCGTCTTTCATCCTGGAGAATGAGATTAGCCGTTGATGTTTAGTCGTATCTGATGTGCGAAACACAAATCAAAATGGTATTTTCCTTTGAGAATGGGTGACATACCTTCTCCGTCAGGACATATCTGCCGACCGTTGAGTCTGATCGTCCTTACTCTGGGTGGGTCGTTAGCTGTGTTAAATTTCACGAAGAATCGTACTCCAAGCATTTGACCAGATTCCACTTGAAGATTGTCATCCCTGATGGTTTGCAAGATGTTATCTTTCGAGTACACTTCGCCAAAGGATGTCTGCAAAGAAAGATTATATCTTAGCATAGTCGGAATTTGAGAGGCTTCGTTCTTCAGTAGTCCCTAGTAATGGAGGAGATTTTGAAAGACACTCTACCTATTAAACGATCGCGGACAGAAGGAATGAAGTTACATGCAGACTTGTTGCTTAATATCGACATATTGTATATATATTTATTTTTGTTCTTTGCCATTCTTAAGTCCTTGAATTATATTCCTATATGCTTAAATTATTTATTTTTTAACTTTAAATTATAGATTTTAACTAATGACAGTCATATGTTTTATTTATTTATTTTTATAATGGGATGGATGGCAAACCGGACAGTTTTGTTTCAATCTCCCCCCAATAAATACCTTTGTTTATTATTATTATTATTACAAGCCACATCAAGGGTGTGTAGTAAGAGTGAATCGTCAGTCATATAGCATGCTCTATGTACAGAAAGTTTTATTAGAAATTGGTGATAAGAACCGAGAAAATCTACACATATATCAGAAATATTAAAATATATGAAAATAAGCTGCGAAAAATATAATTCATTTTGAAAACTTGCAAGATAGTGTAGTCAGTACATGATAGCCTAGGTAAATAGGGTTTTTCGGACAAGGAATCTACTTGCAGCTTGGTAGTAAGAAACGATTTCAATAAAAAATGCATCGGAAACATGCTTCTTTATGAATGAGTTTACTCATTCTTAAAGAAGCTGTTTTAAGTAAGACTATTGGGTGACAAAAGAAATAATTTAAACTTTGTACTGCCCACAAATACAGGTTTATTTTCAACGCGTTTCATCGCCTCAGCGTCATCCTCAGGATAAATAAACTCCGATCGCATAGGAGGCCTTCCTTAGCCATTGCTACCATTCGTTTTTTCCTCGACGATTGCCTACATCACACCACCACGTCCCAAGGATAGACCAGTTAGGCTGCTCCGACTTCTTTTTGAAGTTTTAGAAAATAAATTCGAATTTTTGGGCAGTACAAATTTTACCTATTTTTTCTTCTTTCAAAGATGCTTTACCACTACACAACACCTGATACATTTGAATTCATTAGGTGACAACATTTTCTATAGTGTTTTGCTCGAAGTTTGGCGATCAACCTTCCCTTTTAATGACCTTTGATGTGTCGAGTTGAACTCAATGTTAATAGAGGAAGCTGATGAATGTAAATGTACTGAAAACTGAGCCAAAAACTCATCAGGGAGTGGATTTGAAAAAGTACGAAAGAATGTTAAGAAATTAATGGAAAGTTGTTTCAGAGGTAATATTTTGAATTGGAAAAAGAATAATCTCTCGAAAAGGTCACTTAATTCAGGAAATTGAAGTGAATCCTAAATAATTTAATGGAAGATATTTTTAACGGTCACAAGTATCACTCATTACTTGGTAATACGTTTTAATACGGCCGGACATGAGATTTTCTTGTTTAATTCAAACTAATAGCTGACATTCTGCGGCTCAAACCTTTCCTCGGGTTACTCACTCCGATCAAATCCGCAGGACTGTCCAATTGGATATCCAAGACTACCCCTGTGGTATCCACTTCCGGAATGACGGAGATCAGTCCTGTCCATCGGCCTCTGTTGCGGTTGACCCGGATGTTGGAGAGGACTTCCGGACACGGGGAGATGGCGTCGTCATCCCCTCCCGGACGTCTGCCTTCTGACTCTGTTTGTCTCGGCCACCTCCAAACGGCATCAGGAAACCAGAGGTCAAGGGTCATCGGTGCTACCTCGGCCACGCACAAAGTGGCCAAGATCACAAACAAATGGGCGAATTGCATTGCCATCTGAAAATGAATCGAATTTTAAAAGCGTGAGATTCTTGCCAAGGGACAGCAATGGATGCATTGGAAAAATCTTTATTTTTGAAGTTTTCCTTTCGTTAATCACAACATTTTTGATACTAGCCGATAAGTTACGTCAGAAAAAGTTTATCAAAAGGGACCAATTAATTATAGCAGCAAAATATAATGGTAAGTTGTTTTGAAGATTTGACCGAAAGCATATATTTGTAAGTCACTTTCTACGTCTTTGTGGAAGACCAATGCCAATTTCCTATTAGATGAGGACACATTACGTTAATGAGAAGTAACTGATCAACTGTGACCAAAAAGCTGTAAGATTGCTGATATAAAGAACCAAGCATTAACAAAGCTATTCACAAGTGACCTGAGATTCGATCTTACAATTAGATATTTACGACGCGCAACCACGTATTATCGCTATGTTTTTCATTCCGCGCAAGAGAGCAAAACAATTCGCGACGTTCTTTGGTTTGTTTTAGCTTCGAGGTCACCAAGTATTTTTGGCTATCAACCCCTACAAGAATTTCATTCAGGTATTCATCGATCTCTTTAATTAAATATCATATGATTATATTTTTACAGTATCTCACCAACTTATGTCCCAAAATTTATACTGAATAGTTTATTTTAAAAATTTAGGCCTCATTTTGTAATAAAAGCATATATTGCGTTTTTCAAGCAAGTTTGTTCCAATACGTATCATTTCATTATTATATTAAAATTTAAGTATGTTATTAACTTCTAGTTTTCAGTTAACTTTTTACACAGACTCCCAATGTACCCCCGAGCCCAATCCGATGCGTAAAAAGTTTTGACATGTATCGATATGCCTGGTCTAAAGCATCAAATGGCTAATATCAGTCAATAGGGTGAGTCGAATAAGCATTGATGGAGAAGAGAATACTTCTGTTTTAGTTCGAGTAAGATAATTTGCGCCAGAGATGGTAACTGGGTTAAGGTAAGTGTTATTCTGGGAGCGGAGAGAAATCCGTTGTCAGCATTAGCCTGGCTCTTAACGAAAGGTGTCTACATGATGACGGCTAAACGTCCCATCCGACGAAAGGAGTACTACTTAGACTCGAAGTATTCTCCAGAAGGCACTCAAGTAAGGACCGGAACACCGATAAAAAATCCACCATGGAGAACCCAGGTCCTCGGGATGAAAGTCTAATGCTATAGCCACCACACCAACCCGAATTTTTATTATGAACATTTTTAAGATTTTCAGTTTACCTGATGCTGATATCCGGGCGGGGAAAAAACTCGTGTTACAAATTTGAAACAATTTAATTGATATTTACCGCAATAGCTGAAGCAAATCAGTCCTCTATATTAATCGAAATTTCAGTGCTGCCATATAAAGTGATAACTTGTTATCATGCACTCGCTCGTCGGTGACTAACTCATATTTCATTCCTTTCACGCTCAATCGGGTCCATTTAAAGTTTCACCAGTCTGAATATTCTCCTTATAAGTGAAGTGCATATTGGCACGTGTAGTTGATCTCTTCAGCGTACTTCCAAGCCCCCATCACTTGGACCCTCTCCTTGATATGTGGTACAGAAATACCATTAAGCATCGGTCCAGTAATCTAGGCCATGCAATAATTACAACACATTGTAACTGTTGTGCTTCATAATGTCTGAAATAATAACCAGACTGAGAGGTATTACTTGATATTTACCCCAATACACACCTTTAAATGAGTCTTGGTACAGATAAGAATATTTCTCGGATAAATTGCCCACTGCGACTATGTCACATAATTTCAGGTTGTCTCTGACTTTCAAATAATATGCAATTTCCAAATGAGCAACATAGTCTTGCCGTCGTACTCATGAAATATCTCCAGAAAATAACACGCAGAAAATATCTACATTCTTGATCTGAGTTTTTAGGCATAGTAATTTTCCTAAGCTCATTGTTTGAATCGCATTGCATCATGTAGAGTGGGTTTGGGAAAATTCACCAAGTTGGAAAAGATGGCTGAAGTAAGAGGTAATTAATAGTATTAATCACTTTATACCTCCAAGGACGACTGTCAAAACACCGCTTATGATACAGCTGGACTTTATATGGCACTTCATCAGCAAATACGCGTGAAAGGTCGCAGTCAGAGCATATATTAATACCGTGAAAGAGAGTGGAACTGAAGAAACCAAGAGTAGAAAACTGCGAGTCAGTATTACCAGGAAAAAAAAAGTTTGAACGAGACTTTGAATTAGTAGGATCAAACACCTACTATTGATAAATAAATTACATAATTAAGTAAGTAAATATCAGTTTTTAAAAACTGAAACTGTCAGTAGCATTGGAAACCGAAAGCGAGATGACGTCTGTCTATTACTCTCGGAGGCCGACTGCTGTAAGGCCTGGTACAGCGCTCGTGTATTGGCGGTCACATATACGGGAATTAATTGGTAAATGGCACGGGCAAAGGGAATTAAAGAGTAAGTGTACGGTTAAAATTGGTGAGAATAAGGTAAAAGAGAAAGTTATAGAGCTCTGAAGACGCTAGAGTACCAAACGGTCGGCCGCTATTCGGACGCCCGCGACCGGCGGGAGTTACGCCTTCACTCAAAAATTGTTTCCTTTCTTAAATGACATATAACCTGGCAAACTTTTCTAATTTGCAGAAGAGCTTTGTATCTCCAATATATAAAAAAAGGAGCAAAATTAAGGATATACATGGGTACAGCGTCAAAAGTCAATTTTAAACTTTAAATTGTTAATATTTTATAATATAGTCCTATATTATAGTTTAATAATTTAAGACCTTTAAAATAAGTCCATTTTCAAATCTGTAGCTTTAATAACCTCGGAGTTATACCTTAAAATGTGTAGTAACTTTTGCAAAATTCGCATTTTGCATCGTTGCATTTCTCGTAAACGGTTTCGTGTTTAGCAAAACGGCTTAAGTGTTTTCATTTTCCTTAGTAATGGTGACGTTTTGCCAAGTTTGGTCAAAATCGGTCACCCTAAGGGTTTTTTGCTGATTTTCTGGTCGAATTGACGTGGAATGACCCTAATATTTCCATCGCGTAGATACTACCGGTTGCAGAATTCTTTCCTGGGGTAAACACATACGTGAAATAATGGGTGAGGCTTATCGTAGGCTGGGATTCACCAAAAGAGTACTGGGTAAATGTGACGATCACGTAAGAAAAATCAGCTAATTTTCCCTTGTTAGACCTCATTTGGAATATGCTGCTAGTGTATGGGATCCCTACGAAATGGTAATAAATAATTAATTTGAACGTGTACAGCAAAGATCGGAAAGATTTGGAAAGGGACGTTACAATAAATATACGAGGGTACGGTGAAAAGTTCTCGGCCTGACAATGAAAGACTGCGATTTTCATTTAAAAAATGATTTTATTTTTCTACGCAATCTCCCTTGACCTCAACACACTTGGTCCATAGTTTCTCCAACATCAGTATTCCTTCCCGGAAGTGAGAGTCTGGAAGGCCGTGAAAATATCCATCTACGGCCCTCTCAACTTCTTCATTGGACGCGACGCGCTTCCCAAAAACAAATTTCTTCGTTTGGGAACGGATGGAAGTCTGAGGGTGCTAAATCAGGAGAATAGGGAGGCTGGCCGAGCGAATCGTACCCGATATCCCGTAGTTTTCCCATCGCCAACGCACTTGTGAGCAGGTGCGTTGTCCTGGTGAAAGATGATTTTTTTCTTCTTCAACCCAGGCCTCTTCTCGCTAATTTTGCATCCAGCTCGTCAAGAAGGTTGGCGTAATATTCGCCTGTAATTGTTCTGCCTTTTTCAAGGTATATTCGCCTGTAATTGTTCTGCCTTTTTCAAGGTATTCAATTAACAGGATCCCTTTCGCATCCCAAAACACTCTGGTCATGACCTTTCCGGCAGATGCGATCGACTTTGCTTTCTTTGGTGCTGAACCACCAACTTCCACCCATTGCTTTTTCTGCTGTTTGATTTCTGGTATGTAGTGGTGGACTTATATCTTATCCATGGTGACAAATCGCCACACAAAATCGGTCGGATACCTCTTTAATCGGTCCAAACATTGCTCTGAAAGTCGTTTGCGCATTTGTTTTTGATCGGCATTCAGCAACTGCGGCACCCACCTTGCGCAGAGCTCTCGCAACCCTATTTCTTCGTGCAAGATGTTTCACACCCTTTCTTCCGATATACCCACGGCCTCAGCTATCTCACTCACCTTCACTCCCCTATCGTCCAACACGATATCGTGCACTTTTTCAATGATTTCCGGAGTGGTTACGGTTTTTGGCCGTCCTTAACGTGGGTCTACTTTGAGGGATGTGTGACCACATTTAAATTTAACTGCCTACTTTTTAACGGTCGACATTGAAGGAGCAGAATCCCCGTACCCTTTTGTTAACTTCGGATGAATTTCCTTAGGGGTAAATCCATCGAAAACGAGGTATTTTATGACCGCACGATATTCAATTTTAACGTTAAACAATAAGGACTACAACATAACAATACTGAAACAATACGTGTAAACACACTAGTTGAGAGAACAAGTTAAAACTTGTCATAAGAACTAATGACACATGCACCCATGCAGGAATCAAAAATGTTCGCTGATTGCAACACCATCTCTGTGTCAGGCCGAGAACTTCTCTCCTTACCCTCGTATTAGCGTAACCAATCTATAAAATGAATTAAAAAGGGAATCATTGTCAGATCGCAGGTTAAAAATTTATTCTTAATCTCTTAAATAAATTCCAAGGTAATATTTTCAGTGATGACGCTAAAAATATTTTGCGAACCCCAAATTACTATGGCAGACTGGACCTAAATAACAAAATTAGAGAAATTGATTGCCGAACTGACAGATTCAAAAAGCCCTTCTTTCCTCTTACAATTAGGGATATGAATAGCGGTAAATATATCCAATTCGAGTGTATCATTTGATAACATAGGTAGTTGCATGTTAATATAAGGACTTTCAGCCAATCAAACTAACTGAATTCTATTGCATGCTTGCTTTTCTATTTTTTATTTTTTTAAAATTAAAGGTTAGCCTAGTATATTATTACTAATTTTTTGTGCATGATATGTTGTGCGTGTTTGGTGAGAATCCACCCCCTGCCACTAACCTTAATGGTGTCTTGCAGGCAGTGGCGTAGCCAGGATGTTCTCCTGGTGGGGGGGGGGGGGGAATTAACGTTCCATAACTCAAGTTTGTTTTTGCCCCTTCATGAAAAATGTTAAGAGTTCTTATTACAATGTGTATTTATGATATTTCTCCCTCTCGTTGAATGTCAACGGGCACCTTCAGCTAGTAAACCTGTAATTTTTCATTTGACTAATGAGCCAGGGGAGGGCAAGCGCCCCCTCTGCCCCACCGTGGCTACGTCCATGCAATTGCAGGGTATTATGTAGATGTAGATTTAGATGCACATGGCATTATCCGAGTGATTCTAAAGGCGCGCATCCCAACGTGCTCTCCTTAACGGTTTTTCAAATGTTAAACGAGTACTTTGCTGACAAGGTGAATAGCAGTTATGCTGACGACGAGTTAACTTGGCCCCTTACCTTGAACCCGGAATATAAATATCATTTTTATAAGCACACTGCCTTTAAAACTCGTCGTCCTCAACTTTCACCTTATTCCGACACTACGCTTACCCGCTCATGCATCTACCGCGTTTGACTTTTTGTCGGCGATTTTACGCCGTTTTCATTTCATTGAACGGCCACAGTGCACGAGCAATCCGAGATATCGGATTAGTGGGGTGGTGGGTGTACTGGGTCCTTACTGCGAGGGCTGGCGTTCAACTTAAGGTTGAAGTAGAGATTTTTCTCTGGAACACCGCTCATTATTTGACTGCAGCGTGGAGGGTACTTAAAATTTAGCACTCCTTCCGCTGTATACAACGCTAAAATATGACGCACTTGGTGAATATCATTGAAGAGCAATCTAATGTCAACGCCTGATTTCTCTCCACTCTTCTTCCATTTCCTAAATAATTTATACGCATTGTAAGTAGACACTTTATAAGAACGTTAAACATGGTAAATGAAACAAACTTTGTACTTTCCACACAGCTTTATATATTCCCCGATCGATTTCAAGCGTCATTTTCAAGGGGGGACAACTCTTGAAAATGACGCTTAGTCGTTAAAATCGATCGGGGAATATATAAAACTGTGTGGAAAGTACATAGTTTGTTTCATTTACCATGTTTAACGTTCGTAATTTCCACAAAGTATCGCCTTCATCCATTAACTTACTTCATAGGAACGTACCATTTGGGATATACTACCTTATGGCGGAACGTAATGGAGTATTTTAGGCGCAGAGAAAGGAAGTAAAGAGCCATAATTATTCGGGATGTGGAATGCCTTAAAATGGACTGATCAAAAAGGCGAAGTACCTCAGTTGGAAAGTGAATTTATCCAGAAGAAGAATCTTACAGCAACATAAAATACGAACTTGGACGCAAGAACCGTTATCAGAGCTCATTTCAGGAGCATACTTCTTCTTGGCAGAATTGTAAGAACCAGAGCAGAAGGGAAAGAAAACAAAAATGGCAGGAGGAGGAAGGATTTGAATTTTGCTCTAACCTCATAATGTTGAATATCAAATGGATTAATCGAGTCACTAACGCAGAAACTCTAATAAAAATGGAAGAAAAGGGAAGTACGTGCAATATTCGCTGAGAGAACGGGTCAAATTTTGTCAGATACGCCATTGAGAGAAAAGCGAACAATATTGTGAACAATGGCAAAGAAAGGCTTCTTTTGAGATATATGAAGCTAGAAAGGTGGAAGAAAATTGAGAGGAAAATTATTCAAATATGTTGATATTGACCAATATAAAAATGAGGTGGAGAGCTACGTCAAATTAACGTTATAATGGATGACTGAAGATGAAGATGCAAGCACCCGCCTATCATTCAAGGTGGAAGTGACCTTAGCTGCCGTTCGATTCTGCCAAAACCGTAACTACTTTAGGAGAGCTCTTTTATTTTTCCAAACAGAAGACAGATTAAAACTTGGCTCATTACTCGGGTAACGTCCTGTTTGCTAAAAAAATTAGGTATTCGAACTATGTTGACCATATTGTGTTTAAATACCGCAGCCTTTTGCCAAGGCTTTTGTGATCTACCTGAGAAATTAGTCAACTTAGCACCAATCAAGGGACTATTCATTCGTTTGTAAAATTTTACAAGTCCTTCTTTGCGCATGACATTTAAATGAAATTTTTTACGAGGGGTCGCCGGCATTCCTGCTGTACAACCAAGGATTCCGCTTTTCCTGTTATCGACTCAGCCTTGAGACGTGAGGTAGTGGTAGAGGCAGCTCGGGGACATCCCAGCTATCCGGAATTTCCTTATTTCCAGCAGCCAGATCTGCGGGGAAGTACTCACGCTTATTATAAAACTCATCGCTCATGGCTAAAGAATTTTTCGATGGACAAGAGAAGCCTCAGTAGTCATTCTCGAGATTCAATGATGTCTTAAGGAGTGACAGTTGAGGTATTTATTTGCGGTCGAATATTCATTGAAAAATACGAACTAAAATTCAGGATGCTCATCCCTAATTTGGGAGTCGAGAAAACGAATTTTTAACTTTTATTTCAAGTTTCAGAGCGTAAAGTATATTTATTGGTGTAAGGTGTCTACTGCTTCCTTAAAGGTTATCTTGTGAACACGAAATTTGTGAAAAAAATATTTGAATTCAGTTCTGCGCCCACCCACTTCCCGTATATTCCAACAAAGAAAGCGATTTCAAGATATACTGAGAATTTTATACAACGGGAACTTATTTATGACTGGGCGTGATTGATTAGTGAAAACATTGAAATTTTGATACTGGAACTCCGAATTTCATTGGAGAATAACGTGATATATCGATACATGAGAACATTAGTAACTTTCGAGCTTTGACAATGTTGTGTACTTCCATGGTCAATCTCCAGTGAAGCAGTGATACTTTTGTGCATAATTTTTATTGAAATTTAACATCACCATCGCGGAAAATCCAGATTTTTTCATGGAATAAATGAAATATCTCAATATTCAGCCATGGAAGATCTTGACATTTTGAGGCTCATTCAGTTTAAGTCTTCTGTGAATAAAGCCTCAAGTCTCCACCTTGAAACAAAAGAGGGTTGTCAACACGCTTCCTAGAGCAGCATCTCCTTTGTCTTCTAACCTCGTAGTAGTAGCACTATAAGCCTGTTTTAATGAATCATTCATGCATGTATAATTCATTGTAATAGTGGGAAACTTCAGGCAGCTCATATCATTTCCTCCATAAAAGATGGCTGTATAGTGAAATACAGATGTTTAAATAAGGTATGTAGAGGAAATAAAACCGGCATCGACTACATCCTAATCTCGATGAAAAGCTCCAAGGGACCAGCAGACGATCGTCCAATCCAACGGACAGAGCGTTGACCACAATGCACTTTAACTGAGACTAGAAAGGCTCCCCCAGCTGGGATTCGAACCCTTAGTCATGTGCCATATAAGTTTAATTTGTTCATACAAACTGTTATCTTGAATGGAAAGGCTGCCAAGACCTCGTTATATTCGACAATTGATAACTCCGAGTCCTCCATTAATAAGTTCACTTGTCTTTTTCTTAGAAAGTGTCTCGTTTTGAATTTCCTTGCCATCCTATCCCTCTCCAAACACTTTATTCTTGGAAGTTGGGTTCCTGTCTGTATTCTATCCCCCGTCCAAAGACTACTTGAGAAACTTGACTTGAGAAAACAAATATGGTCCCGTACCTTTCAATGAGGATTCTTTACCTAGCAGCTGGTTTTCGAGTGGAGCATTCGTTATGAATTCGTCATCCGATGTTTTCCTTCGTCATTTTACAATGTAGAGCCACTTTAAATGGGTTGCACTCGATTACCTGTCCGCATATTATTTTGAGAAGGGAGGCTCTATAGCTTATGAAATCAATCATTTCCTTTTGATAAATTAGCTGTAAATAGTGAAATATGTATTTTAGCAAATTATAGATGATTTTTTTCCGTCGACTGTGTTTGCCTGGTTGAAATGTCACCCCATGCCACATACCCTTGTGATGTCTATCATGGTACTGCCGACTCCGGGAAATCGCGGTTCCGAGTTCGTGGTCTCAGTCGTTCACGGATGTTTCCTTATAAACGAAACTTTTCCCTAGCCGTAAGCGCAAATATCATTTTTCGCAACGTACATAATTTTTCTGGCGTTTTATTAGTTTATCAATAACACTATCATAAACTAATTCTGTTGAATAAAAATTACCGTAAATTCGTCAAAATTTCCATACAAAATGTGTGATCTACATATTTTTTATATCACTTCCTTCAATATTAATATTTACTGATTTTGGGGCATATCAAGGGTTTAAAATATAAAAAAAGGTATTTATTGACATTTGTGACATGATTAAAAATTATACATTTTGCTCAATTTGTGGGCCTTCTAGGAGTGTTACCCTCGAGAATTTAATGTGATAGATTTCATATGTAGATGGAAGTGCATAATATCGTAAATTATTCTTTAATTTGCGGTAACAACGAAGAGCCTTCATTTAATTCGTATGATCTATCAAGTTTGGAATTCGCCAATAAAAATTTCGAATTAGATATGCGTAATGTGTTTTAAATGGAGATATTTTTTACTTGAGTATGAAGGTAGCTCTAAAAGTTGGATGATTTATTAAAGGTGTATAATATCGGTGTAAATTTATCTTTAGGGTGAATTAAGCTCTATAGTTAATTTACCGTTCCTAAGGGGTATCGTACGCCAACAATTTAGTGGGAAATACTCGTAATGCAAATGTGCACTGGTTTGTATCCAACTGTCGATGTGTCTGATTCTATACCTGCGTAGGTTGACAGAAAAGTGATTAACACCACAATTTATCAACTAGCAATCGCTTATTTCACGCCCTCTTAATTGAAACTCGAAAAGTTCAATAAAATTTGAATGGAAAATGATTTCGCAATATTTGCGTGACTTACACGAGTTTCTCTTCTTATGACTACAACCAGTAATGCCCGTTCGGCAAAATTTTGCGATTCGACTCGTCCCCGTTTTAGTCCGAAGTAATGTGGAAGAGAGAGCTCAGATTTGTGATTTGGTTAGAGTACTGGCCTGCCATCCCAAGGTTCAGATTCGAATCCCGGCAGGCGCAGGGATTTTCCAATCGTATATCGATTCGCACTTGAGTTTCGTGTGGAGAGCACTTCGACTGCAGCACTCTATCCGTCAGATAAGACGTTAAACCGTGGACAGATATGGCTAATGCTGACGCCGGGTTTCTCTCCAACCTTCCTCCGTTCCCTGAAAATTACTATCCCGGCCCACATGCCCACCTGTCCTAAAATGACTAAAATAATCTCACCCACTCCAACGTAACTTTCCGCAATGCTGATGAGCTAAACTTGCGTAGTTGTAATACATCTTCTTACGCTATAAACAGAAGAATGCAAAAACACAAAACAGTGACGAAAAATAAGTAATCCAGCTATTGCCGAGCAGGCATGGAATGAGCCGGGGCACGATATTGACCTCGATGAAGTGAAAAGCACCAGCAAAATAACGACGCTATTACCCAAGTTCAATTAAGAAATCGATTGAAATTACAAAAAAAAAACATATTTGAGTCATGAAGACGGATGTAAAATTTCAAATCCAAGAGAGAGATTGTTGAAGAAGCAGCCAATCGCAGGGCAGCAGCAATAGGAAGGAGAGTGTATAAAAGTCGCCGAAATCTGCCGAATAGAACTCCGACGAATTGATTGTTTTTTCACCAAAACAATCGTAGTGAAACATGCGATGAACCGTCAGCTGTCAGTCGCCTCCCAGGACTGTCTAATTGTGATGTGTAAGACGGATTGAGGGCCTATTCGCTCTGAGGACGAGTATTACCGTAGCACGAGGTGGGCGGGGAATGACTCATTAGCCTACCTTTCGCTGAAGGCTTCAATCACCTACGGCCTCCCGCCTGCGGAACAAAGGCTGCCGCGGTGTTGACTGAGAGCCTGCGCTGTTTTCTTAAGTCTGCTAGGGAAACGGGACGCCACTGCCACTCAATCACCAGAGGGGAAGGCGTCTTATCCCCCCAGTGGCCGAATGGAAGAGGAGTTCATGGCGAGAGGACTGTTGGACCTCGGGTTTGACCAGCGGTTTGACATTTAAAAACAGCGCTCCATAGTCTGCATTCTCCCCCCTCTCTTCCTCTAAGGCACTGTGCTATAAGAAAAAGAACCGAACGGGTTTTAAGCTGCCTTCCACCGGTTCCAGTTCTCCCGAAGGGCCAACGAAAACGAGCAAAAAGTAATGCAGCCAGAAAATCTACGCGACGCTGGTTTGAATTCCAAGCAAAAAAAAAAGAGAGAAAAGGTCAAACGTGCGAAAAATTTTAAGTGGAGAGGAAAATGAGAAACAGACTCCCAGCTACGTCTCCTGCATTGCACCTACACTGCTTAACTGATCTTGCACCTTTCGTAAAAAAGTAAAAATTCAATTTTACGAAGAGTTAGCAGTTTCTTTTAAACCCAGGAGGAAAATCAGTTGAGGCACACCAACGGAAATTTCATTGCGAATCCTGTGATTTTCCTTTAAACAAAAAAACTAAAATAATGCAAAATTCATTGCAACCCAAGACACGGGGGGAAAATAATAGTTTTAGCTTTAGAAATATAATGGTTTATTGTTGCATTTACCCGCCTCTTGCGAACAAGGCAAGGTGTTTACTTTCACGACAAAGGAAAGGACGCGTAGTGACTCCTACGCTATATTCCTCTTGCTTATATAGCATCTAACTCACCTTAATTTACTCATTGCATTCCTTAAATGAGCTATTCCGGGTTGATTTAGGGTATTATTCCCGTATTTGAGAATTTAATTTTTCTTACCGGTGTATTCAATAGACTAAATGTATTTTTTCTTCCATTAGGATATTTATAATAGCACTAAATTATTATGGTATAAAGATTTTGTATGTCATAACCTGTGTCCCTATTTGTAAGGCATCCTGAATAGGAATGACTAGGGTTTGTCGTTTAATACGGAACTCTTCCAGCTTTCACTGGCTGGTCCCGCTGCCCAGTAAATGTCATTCGGGTCGTGAAGAATGTACTATATTTGCAAAACAATAATTAATAAATTAAAATAGCTACTCCAAAGGTGCTTTTCCTAATATTTATCGTTCTTTGTAGGTGCTACAAATATAATAAAAACACCAACCTACTATGGCATGTTAGATCATAAGGATAAAAGTTAGAAAAATAGATAGCGAGACAAAGGTTTCAAAAATTCATCTTTTTCATATACTATTAGGAACAGTAAAGGACCTCAGCTATGATAAATGGGGAAATTAGAATATGTACCTACTGTAAAGACTGAGGTAGCAACCTTTGCTGCAGCTATGTTAATAAAATAATAATACTTTTTATAACGCAACAGATTTTTTTATGTTGAATCATTACAAACCCAAACTAATATATCTTACTTTAAATACAGTTGTAGGCCATTAAAAATAATGTTTTCTTCACCATTCATGTTGAGATACCGAATAATATTGTAAACTATGTTAATTTTATCTAATCTCATTTTAATTTAATATTCCTTTACATGATAATCAATTGGCGTGCTCATTCTTTTAAAACTAATACAATAGGCTTGTATCCTTCTGAATTGCCGATAATCCTAATGGATTTTTCTCCGTACAAAAATATCTAACTAGAAGAAAAAGACTTGAAGGTAACACGTATATTTGGTCATATCATAGGATCAGATGCATATAACTTGTTAGTATACCTAAAAAATTTTCCTGAACTTAAATTGTGTTCCATGTTTTTTATTTGTAGCCAAGGGTGAATTTTTAGTGCAGGGTTTTATTTTTTTATTTTAAATATATAACGATGGTATAGTTACTTGAGCGCATATGCATAAAGAATTAATAAATTAATAACGACAATCAGATTTTTAAGTGCCCCATATTCGTCCTGCATTTTTAGGACAATTTTGCTGTCCTGTACTTTCAAAATTAAAATTTAGCCCTAGACATGATCCATTGCCAGTTGAGAATAATTAAAACTATGGATAACCAATAATTGTAAGTGATCATACACATTGATAAAAAAACAAGTTCTGGGAATCGTGTATTCTACTCATGACGTTTAAAAGTATTTTTGCCAGAATTTGCGGACCACATAACATAAAAGGAACCATTGAGGCAAATGGTATAAATAACGTAAATGAATTCACTTAGTAAAATTCCACACTTTTATTAAAATCGACCAAGGTTTCGACTTATACAGTCATTATCAAGGTGGTGGCCTTGATAATGACTGTATAAGTCGAAACCTAGGTCGGTTTTAATAAAAGTGTGGAATTTTACTAAGTGAATTTATTAACGCTATCAATATGTGGTTCCACGAAATCAAGCCTAGCAATTTGTTCTAAATGGTATAAAGTTTACTATGAATTTCAGCACAGCATTGCAAAAGCATACACTCATTGCTTACAGCAACTATAGATAACTAATGGCCGGTTGCACGAACGATACATACGTATTCAATAAAGTTATGAGACTCATAACCCCTAGCAACCATTCAATAAGTGTTGCATGAACGTTCAATAAGTTTATGAGTTCCATAAACTGTCACATAACTTATCGATCCAAATTGGTGGGGTTAAAAGCTTATCAGTTCCATAACAATACAATATGGCGGATTTGTAATCAGATGTTTGGAAGTCAATTAGATAGATGTCTGGATGACAACTAAAATAGGCAGACATTCAAATGATAGCTTAGGATTTCGGATTCTTTTCATGACGATTTCTTTCTTACGAAGTTAGCATTTAAATCTAGCTATAGAATTCTGACACCTGTGTATTGCCTCGCTTTGTAATAAGCAATAGTCCATGGAAATGATCTATTCGGCCACTATACGGTGAGAAGACACTAACAGCATGCATTAAATATCATCTACGCTCTGAAATGAATTGAATTACGAGTATGCTGTCCTCTTGCGGGAAGTACAATACGCAATGGACTTACGGTACGGAGGTTTCTTGAGAAATAACGCTGGTGAATCGAGGCGGATGTATTCGGATGATGATAACATAGATGCTATTAACTTGGACAGGGACCGCGATGATCGTTTACTGCCCTTGGAACGCCTGCAGCTATGCTGACGCAATAAGTAACGGTAGTGCAAATTGCCTACATTCACGGGGTTCCAGGGTCCACGACAAATTAGTGGCAGAAGGGAAAAGCCCCCTATTTAAGATCACACGGTGAGACAATCAGCTCGGAATAAGCATGCTCCCGAAGCAGAGGAGTTCAAGCACTAAACGAGAAGCCCAAATCGATATAAGGGAATGATATCCTTTGATACAAGGAATCTTTGCCACGGATCTCGACCCCCTTTTGAGGTGACGAAAGAAGTACCAAGGGTAACAACGGCTGAAGAAATAATGTCTTGAAATTGCAGATATAACAATGTCAATCCCTATGCACAATGTGTGTAAAATTCGTGACTCATACTCATCTGTGACTCTGGGGCCACGAGAGAAAGCAGGTCGGGTGACCCTGCTGGAAAATAGGTATACCAATGGCGTTATGCTCGATGCCACTAAAATCAATAGCTACTGTAAGCCTAATTATACATACCAGAACGAAGACAGACAAATGGCACTTATTGGTTAGTTGTAAATAAGTTGGCAATTGGTTGGTTTAGTGACGTTTCCAGGCTAGAATTTCTAGATACGAGACGTAGAAAATAAAGTATGCTAATGATTACTGATGGAAGAATGAGCTGGAAAACAAGAAAAGAAGTCGCACACATAAGAGCCGACATAATTTGGCTTAGGACCGCAGTTAAAGGAAAATTGAATTTCCCACGATGATGAAGACCAACTGTATCGATAACTATTGCGGTGATTTAGCTCATACGGCCTTATACAGTTGATTATTACGAGCCTCAAAAGTTTTTGGAAATCGATGTAGTTGGAAACAAATTCAACTCCTCCTACAGAATCGATTTCACACCTGCCACTCGAACAAACTACTTTTGACAATAGTTGCTTTTTCGCTCTCTTGGATAACGAGGAGGTTATTCTCCTGCCACTCATCTGTTTTTTGCAACCTCCTTGCGACCAGTTAGCTGGTCCAAAGGTATTGTATTGTTTCACGAGCCAAAAAACCTTTCAGATTTGAGTCACGTGACATTTTTATTTTGTTGAAATCGGAAATCCACCTGAGATTTCGTCATTCCAGAATCAATGACGACATTTAGAAAGCCATGACGAGTCATTTGAAGGCTATACCGAATGAGGACTTCATTCAAGTCTAGCGTCAATGAGTAGGAGCAACATCTCTGTTAGCGTGTTGGTTCAGATGGAAACTACTTAGAAGAAGATTACCTTGAATATTTATTTTTTCAAATGAAATTGTCATTTTTTAATGTAATACCAACGATATAAATGCCAAGAATACCTTTCGACGCGTCTCAAGTCCTTCATCTCTTAAAGAGAACTTAATTCAGTGATGATCACCAAAATATTTTCATTGGGTAGGGAAAAAGGCTTGAAGATCTACAACTTACTACGACAAACCTTATAGAGGCTGATTGATGAACTTTCATTCAGTTTTAATAAATCAGGTCAGGTCTTCTTTTTACTACTTTAGGCTGGAATCGAAGTTCGATGAATCTACTGGTGAAACTCAGTGAACATAATGTAGTAAATTTATGCCAAAAAAATTGAGCCAACGAGTATGGAATAGTTACTGTTGAAATTATTAACGGTGAATTGTTTTTATCTGTTGAAATTCAACAGTAACTGTTGAAATACAACACTTTTTTCGCGAAAGGAAGTCAAGTTAAATCTCTAGGCGTATCTATTTAACCAGGGGAGATCAGTGAATTGTGTTTGAAACTGTCGGGATTATCTCCAATAGGTAACCAAGGAGTCACGTGATACAAACACAAATGGTTTCAAAATTTAATGTCTGAATAGCTCTTTACATCATCATTAATTGTTTTCACTTGAGTTGTTCTCATATATTCCAACTAAAGAGCCCCCAGTTGAGAAATAACACAGGTGTAAACAAAGAATGAGGTTGCAATCAGCGGATTTAACACACCAAATTTGCGAAGCAAACCAGTTTATACCACGTGACTCCTTGGTTTCCTATTAGAGATCATCCCGACGGTTTCAAACACAGCAACCCAGGATACATACGAATTGGGGAGGATCCTCAAGCGAAAACGTAGATGAGATATATACTTTCGCTCTTTTCTGGTCTCGCCTTTAGTATTCAAGCATTTTTCGGCATACAATTTATAAATAACGGAGGGAAAAAGGAAAACCGTGTGAATAATGTGATAGAAATTACGGAAGACACAACTGCATATAACATCACTCTTCATTTTAGTCTCCAGATTTTTCAGAACTACAATAATTCATTATTAGAAGATCCATACAATAACTTCTATGCAATAACAAGTTGGGAATAATTCATATCTACAAAGTGATGTATGTTAAATGAACTTGAATTTGAATTTTTTCTTATATTTATGACGTGCAGTACGTAAAGTGAAGTGTTGTGATGGTAAAGGCGATTCCAAAAACACAATGACGTGTGCGACTCGAAAACCGGTGAAACCTGTGAAAATAAGTGCAATTCATTGTGAAGACTAGCAGGATTTAGTACCTTTCTAACGCTAAAAAATACTTTTTGTATGAGGACACTGACAATATGAAGGAGAAAACCGCGTTGGGTAAAAAGATCTTGTATTGAATCAAACAATACTCGAAGTTTTCCACGGAATTTTTTTACACTACACTACACTAACTCACCGAGACATCATCAGGTACAAGACAAATTTTGACAAGAGACACCCAATTGCATTCAGAGAAAATATGCCTAAAGGATAGTAGGGGTGAGTTAAGGAAACAGATTTGGAGGGGTGGGAGGAAGAGAGGGCGTGAAACTATAGGAACGAAAAGGATGGGAATTTTGACGGGGAAACCTGGAATAAGGAAACGGGAATATTGTTGGAAAAACCTGTAAGAGTGAATTTCAGAATAAACAAGGCAGGAGAATGAGCGGGAGAGAGGTGAGACTGAGGGAATTATTATAAGGGGATGAGGAAGTGACAATTAAAAGACAGCAGGCAGAGAGAAATTGTATGCGCTACCTGAAATACTTTGTAACGCGTAATGCACTAAAAACTAGAAAAGTGCGAAAATTGTTTGATTAAATGTATTTTCCATTCACTGCATGAAGCCTGTATCTGATCAAAATACCTTATAAATGTGCATAGAGTACCACTCAGTTATTGAAAGGACAATCTGAGCATAGAAATTGGAATACTGCATTTCAATACAAAGTCGTTAAAAAAATTCAATCTTACAAGTTCCGGGCTTGCATGGAAAATACATTTTTTCTCTACATCACCTGGACGAAGAAAAGCGACTTATTATGAAGGATCATATTTCAAACCGGAAGATTTCAGATTTTTTTCTTCACACCATTCACGATAATGTCGTGAGCAAAGCTTAATACTTTCTTATAGATCATATTTAATTTTCTTTCTTTTATCCACTCACTCTTTTATACTTCGCCCTTCCACACGGCTAGCAAGGTAATGTGTAAGATAGATTGCTTACCTGCCTCGTTGTATTTGACCGAGAATTCCTCCTTGCTTGGTTGATTGCAGAGGCGAAGAAGATCTTCCGGCTTCCGGTTAAATTGTACTCGGTTACCTCACAGGTGGGTGATGACTCTTTTCCGCTTCCGCAGAATACTTGAGAAGCCCTATAGGCCGAGGAAACGCGACCACAGCTCTTAAAATAGATCACAATCAACAACGAAACTCCCTCGGTAAAGATTCGTAGACCAGAGACGAGCTGTACACATCGGAGTCCTGAGTTTGAGACTCGCACATGAAACTTTCTCTCGATCACGACTCTCGAATGGGATTGCACGGAGGGAATTCGGATGGAGTACTTCTTCTGTTTCGCATATTATCACGAATCGAAAGTTCACAACGCGTTCTTCCCGACCTTGGCATTCCGAAAGTGCGTACAAATCACTCACACACACATTTTATCCCTTTCTTTCTGCCCCACACTGCCGCCTGAAGTATGGCACGGCGTGCCACAAACTGCTAAATCCTCCACGGGGAATCGAGGACAATGCAAGAGCTTGAGCCGATGCAGAGCGAACTTTCCCGCCGAGCAATATGACGGGAGATGGCTCATTGGTTTCCGCCGGAGTCAAGTGCCCTTTCGACCGCGAGATGTCGCTTGCAGCTGGCGTGCGTAATGAATATGGGTTGGGGGAAGGTGAAGTGGAATGGATGGGGATTGGATTAAAAAAAAGTCTGGGGAAAGATTCCCCGCCGCTTGCGAGCGGCCTTTCAAGGAAAAACCGGAGGACTTGGTTTTTACCTTTGCTCAGATTCATTCAGCTCGCCTACGTAATCGCTCCGCGCATGAAGGGATTGATTACGCACTGACAGACTGCTGGATTAAAGCCTCGTCCTCGGGTACCTCGTTTTCTTTCGCCTTTCCACTCACAGTATTTCTGTGGTTTACAAGTCTTCACCCTCACTTACCTTCAGACCGGGAAAAAGGTGCAAGAATGGGAATAAAAGACTAAAGAGGAAGGTTGGAGAGAAATCCGTCGTCGGCATTAGTTTGCTCTTTATGAAAAGGCGCCAAGGGGACCACGGTTTGACGTCCCATTCGGCGGACGGATTACTGCACTGAAAGTGCTCTCCACAGAGCCCTCAGGTAGGGGCCAGTTTACTAATGACAAATATCTTCCACTACCGGAATTCGAACCAGAGCCATGGGGGTGAGAGACCAGTACTTTTACCACAACACCAGACTTCACACCCATTTCTACCTCCGTGACATCCCTCATAGGAATTCTCTTCAAACAGTAAGGGCTTTGGATACGATTCGTTTTGAAATATAAATCGTGGGAAGCAAGTTCAACTCAGCTAAAACTTTGATTGCCGAAATGAAAAACGTAATGAGGCTGAAGAGAAACGATGCTATCCAACACAAAATTCTTTTTCTTCTTAAAAAAAATCTTGATCAACAGGCACAAATTTAAATGATAACAATCCTTATATAATCCTTCAAAAATATACATTTGTATACAGCAACTGCTTTGTGTGTCACCTCGAGAGTATGTGGCAGCAGGTTATAATCACAAGACAAGCACAACTTAAATGCACTAACAGAAAAAATATCATTTAATTACAGATAAGTATTAGCACCTCATGGGACGAACAATGCAAAGGTCACTTTGTAAACAGCATGCCAGGAAATGTCTAAACAAGATTACACACACGCACATCATACAGGGCTGCAAGATCACTAATCTTGAAAATAAGGATAATTAAGGGCAAAAAATGAGGACTTGTAATTGAATTGAATTGTAAATGACATGTCATTACCCAATGTTTCATGGATATCAATGAATATTGTTTGTCATGTGGGACAAAAAAAAACACAAAATGAAGAGCACATATTCAGAATAAATTGTATGGTACAGTTCAGCATTACACAACAACATGCAGTGTGGTATCATGGCAATGAGGGTATAGGAGTTAAAAACGAAAAACTTAAAGTTTGGGAAATCAGTATCAAGCAACTGATTGCAAATGTTTAACTCAGATTTGTAACTGCATTCATATTTTGTTTCAGAAGTAAATTACTGGCAGTTACTAAACTGTGATTGTTAAAATAATTAAAACTTCACTGGTCCACAATTGGCTTAGAGGAGCTATGTCTGAAATTTTTGTGGACATATATACTGATGTGTTTTGAAAAATGCAGCTATACTGTTAGTTCAATCTAAGAGGAAGACATGCAGTTACACTTGAGTAGGCACACTAATGTTGCTATTCAACATTCTGATTCCATAATTGAAAGCACTGGTGAGTATTTAGGATATTTTAAATAATTATTCAATTACATCACTCATTAAGGCACTTATATTGATCACATGTTGAAAGCAAAAGTTCTATTTTTCATATTCTCACTTCTGACACTTGTGTATGAACCTTCACTTTTGGCTTCCTTTTTCTTGGCAATTCTTCTTGATTTCATCTTCATTAAAAAGCCCTTGTTGTTCATAATTACCATTTTCTATATCTCTGTAGCATAATCAGTGTTTAAAAATTGCAATTATTTGTTTAAATCCAAAGTGTATTGGTAAAATTGAATTGAAATTGGTTAAATCGGTGAAATCCTGTTAAATATTTATTGAGCTATTAGTGTTAAATAAACTGTATATAAAAAACAACTAATTCATATGAAAAAAAATTCTAATGATGTAAACAATGCTATAAATAGTGTGGGCATAATTAACAATTGCATCCAACAGTAAAAAAGTATTAGAGAGCTCTCATACAAAGTCCCAGAAATGCCAATATTCAGAACTATGTAATTAGTAATCACTTGATGGATCATTTATAATTTAAAGGCAAGCTAAAATTTTTAAGAGTGGAATACCTGCCAGCTCATGTCAAAGAATTCTGCAATCCCTGATGTTGGACTTGGGGTAAAAACAACCTCAGAAATAATGAGATATTGCTTAAAACTTTTGACATCAGAAGCACTTGTTTGCTGCTTGCCAAGTATCATATGGCACCTCAAACTGGTATAGTACTTTAGCATTGATGTCAGTGATATTTACCCATCCAATCATAGAATTTCACCACATCTGTGAACACTACATAGTGATCAGTATTGCACACTCTTTTATTTGTCTGAGATGTACTTAGAGACACAATACCGCGAAGGGCCCACGTTATCGTATTTCCACTAGGTCCTCGACCTGTTGTTTTTGGGAAAACCATCCCACCACCACTGTCACCATTACAGACACTTGTTCCTGAAAAAAAAAGAAAAATACCATTATTTATATCTACTCAATGATAAACATTTACCAAAATTTAAAAAAATGCATTTTACAGAGACTAAACCCAAACAAAACACATTTTAATGAAATTCATTTGCTTTCACATAACTCTTGATTTTGAGGCATATTACACTCACTTCAGCAGTAGACATTGGACCAATGAAAATTATATTCTAACTTGTTATGTGAAGCCAAAGGAATCGATAATGATACTGCAGGAGTAATTTGAGTGGTGATTCCCCTGAGGAAAGCTCATGAGATTGAGCTCAAAATTTTTCCAGGAAAAAATACAAAAATCCTGCCTGTAGGATCTAAATGCAAATTTTACAATGCCACACTGACAAATCAGTACTGTATAATTTTCCTCACTTTTTAATGCAAGGTCATCCAGTTTCACTGCACCTGCATCATTTCCAAGAGGCTTCTCTAGTGAAGTCTTGGCAGATATTTGCAATAAAAAGTGTAAAAAATTTCAAAGTGCTTATTTGACAGTGTTGATTCATTCCAAGGACTCTAGCCACCACTATTCTAATAAACTTCCAGCTTTTCAGTCGTTTTTAAATTGTTTTACTTCCATTTGGCTGCTAGATGTAGATTTTAACAAGGATTTAAACACCATTAAACTCCTTGCGATCAGGAACAGCTATGAGTCTTCCTTAATTGACAAAATACTCAAGGGGAAACAAAGAAGGTTGACTATCTCATCATCCACAGGCCTTTCTCGAATATTTCCCTCTGATAAGAAATGGACGAAGGTGCCTTTCATAAGCAACACCATGTCCATCAGTGGCGGATCCAGGCCCATATCTCGGCGGGGGGGGGGGGGGGGGGGGGGGCAATATCTGCCAATATGCTATATGATGTATTGGTGGTATGGAATATCACCTGATTGGGGGGGGGTTCACCCAGAAAATTGTAAAAATATGAAAAAAAAGAATGGTGAATTTGCATGCAAGTTTTTCTGGTTTTCAGCATATTTTCACAGTTTAAATTTTTATACTATTTGACTATTGCCTTATGCCTTAGGCAGCAAAAAACTTTGGTTTACCTTCGTTCAGAGACATTTTGATTTCTTTCCTGAAAATCTTACTCTTAGTTGCATTTAATATGACCAAACTACTACACTGTTTTACGCTGCTCTGAACTACTTAAAAAGGTATTGTCATCGACAGTAAAGTAGTTTGAATCTTGGAAAGTTCAGCTTAATGCTTTGTGATATTCACTAAAAAGCAAAATAACATGATTATGAGAATACTTTGTAGTTAATAAGAACTTAGGACAAAGGTTCTGATATAAGTAATAAACCTATCCTACAACGATAATTTATAATTATGCCCAAATTCATGAAAGACTAAGAAAGTAAAAGCACAAAATAATTAGTATTCAGAAAATTAATTACAACTCTTTTACAAACTACATACATTCTTAATAATTACTTGTAACTGTAATATTTTTCCTCCTTTAGCGTAACGTTCAAGCACCTTGTCAACATTTACATCAATATATTTGTGGATAAATAAAAGACATAAACCATTCAATCTTTCCTCAATCATTCGGGTTCGTAGCCATGATGTAACAAGATTAAGGCTGCTGAATGACTTTTCAGCACTTGCAACACTGATTGGCAGTGTGATAAGAATTTTCAATTAATTTTTTACAGTGGGAAATATATCTTCATCACAGCTCTTCAACCACTTACAGTAACTGGAATTTTCTTCCCTTCCTCTTTCTCTCTCAACCACTTTGTTTTCCAAATATTTATTCCCCCATCGAATACATCTTCAGATTGAACAGGTAGAAGATGTTTGAAGTTCTTAACAACTTTCTAAAGCCTATCTTTGACATTTATTTTTTCATTTGCAGCAGTGGTGTTGGAGTTCAGAATGCATACAGGCAACAATATGTTTGGATCAAAACACATTAAGGAGTCTTGGGAAAACCGTGTCTGAAGATCAACAATGACATTGTCCAGAAGTGGATTGCACATGGATCTTCTGTAATAGTCTACAATTCTGTCGGAGTCATGGCTTTCTCTGTGACATTGCTTCTTCACTATTCTTGGCATTACTAGCTGCACTCCCAGCTTTTCGGCAGTGATTTTGGCTTCACAATATATCTCTGTAAAGGACTCATCGCAGTTTTTTCTGCTGTCCTTCAAAGATGTCAGAGTATCTTGTGCAGCATTAGAAGCCTTGTTTAGGTCTACGGCTGGCATTTGCAGTAACTTACTCAGAGGAAGCGTTCTTTTCAAAATGTCAATCAAACACATGAAAAAATAAAATCTGTGTTAGTCACTGAGTTAATGTATAGTGCAGCCTTTTTGGCCGATTCGGACTCCTTCCATTCACTCATTTCTGTGAGGGCATCTACTATTTCCGGTAAGGCAAAGTATAATAAAATTACAGCATCGTGCCTTTCCACCCATCGAGTCTCACAAGGACTAACAAGCTGACCTCCTAAGAATGAATTCATAATGGCATTTCTTTTGGATGACTGATTGAAAAAGAAATAACTTCCTTTATTATTTCTACAGCATTTTTGATGGTTTGGATTTTGGTTGACTTCGAAAGAGAATTATTCAAGGCATGGTTGAAGCATGTAGCTGTTTTGCATTGACCGCCTCTCTTTGGATCTCTGTGATACTACCGACTTCTTCCAAAGTCAAAACAGATGCTCCATCTGTACTGATTCCTACACAGAGACTCAAATCTAAACCCAGTTCTTTCACATTTTCTACAACTATTTTACCAAGAGTCTTCCCGGTAAGTTTTGTTTCCGTCTTTTCTGCCAATCGCACATCAGTTATATCTGCAGCAGACTTGTAGGCATCAATGAATGCAATGAAATCTTCCCTTATAGTTTCTTTGTACAGATACCTTACAATTAAGGCAATTTGTTCCTTGCGAGACAGATCAGGTGTTTCGTCGAACAATATTCACCAATATTTAGCTTCATGAATTCGTTTTAGGATTTCTTCCCTTATTTCTTCCCCACAACATTCTATCAATAAATTTTGAGTAGTTTTACTAATATAGGTAGCACAGGAAGATGCACTTTTTAGGCGTTCCTCAAGTATTTTGTCACCTGAATCTACCCTGAACTGCAACAGGGCTTTGAAATTACCTTGGTTTACAGCTATTACGGCCAAAGGATTAATGGGGCCGTCATCCCTATGACCCCTTAGAGGGATGTTCTGACGTCCAAGCAAAATAATGGTTTTAATAATAGGCCTCAGCCTTTCACGATGTTCGGTAACTTGACGAAGACGTTCAGTACATACTTGATTGACTGCCTCTTTGTTTTTTTTCTCGGGGGGGGCAATTGCCCCCTGTGCCCCCCCCCCCCCCCCACCCTGGATCCGCCACTGATGTCCATTAGTATCAATATAATATTTTGTAATGTTAATTTGTAGGTTTGTTTATTCCAGAAAGACTATTGGAAATTTACTTTTTAATTCTAAAGTTGTTTTTAATTCTGTAGTCAAAAGTGGAGTGAATTTGTTAAGAGGTGATAGTCAGGACTGCAATTGTTTTTATATAGGACAGATGGGTAGAAGTTTTAACATTAGAACTAAGGAACATTTTAATTCTTTTATTCTGGTGACACAGTCTTTGCATCTCATTTATCTGGTTTTAATCACATATCTGATTTTAGAATAGAGATTTTAAATGTTCCTGACAAAGGTACAATGCTGGATTTTTTTAGAAAACTTAGCCTGGCATGCCTATATATACATGGTCAAATCTCAATGGAATCACTTTGACCATAAGATGTTCTCTGGAACAAGAATGAAACTGTTGCCATTACCAGATAAGTGACTCGGTGGAACACTGGAAGCCATCCAGTATTTCATACATATATGTATGAACTCTGTGGCATGTACAGACATGAACACAGCCTATCAGATGGCCATGTCATGACAGTGCCCTTCCCCATGTGCTAGTTACCAGGAGCCCAACAGGTGGTGCGAGGGTGAAAGGCCCACAAGAGAGAGGGCAGTCCAACATGGGAGACTTGGAACTGAACGGTCATCAATTGCCAGAGGTAGAAATCATCCTATCATAATATAGCTGTGATTCATAATAATAACACCAAGGAAATCATTTTAAACAACCACAGAGATCAATAAACCATAATTAATAGTTAACATTCATTCTAATTATCCCCTCTGAGGTAACAGGAGGAGGACAGAGGAAACTCTATCACATTTATTCAAGTAAATACTAGTTTTACCTATCAAACAAGCTAAATTTTTGATCATTTTTTTGGCACAATTGTTACAGATGCTGCCAATAGGAATCATCCTTGTCTAATGCAGGGATTAAAGTGATGCAAATTGGCATTAATACTACTAATCAAATAAGCTACACTTATTGGGAACATCTCCACCCCAACTTCTGACTTTACTGAACAGAACCCGCAACCTTATTGGTCGGAGAGATATGATATAGGCTAGAGGTGAAGGTGCTTTACATTTCAGTTTCAAGAAATCTGGAATTGTGGAAAAAAATATAAAAATTTTCCACCGAAAATTGCAATGACATTAACATGTTTGCATGTTTATATCTCCATCATTCTTCTTTGTACTGAATGAGAATTGAATTGTATTGAAATGAGTAATATATTAAAATAATGGCAGAACCCTGAGATAAAAATGGTATATCATTTATTATGGTATGTGTACAATGTGAGGAGCAGTAATTTTTTGAAGGATATAAGCTTTCGCTGACATTAACCAAAAATTCTGCCTTTATAAAATATTTTGTCTTAAAATGGCCATGAAACAATGCTATTATTTAATGCCACTTAATTTTATGGAAAGTATAGCTCAGGACTGGAGGCTTTAATACCATATAGCTTGTATCCTAAGCATTTTGCTATACCCACATAGAATAAGTGTTGACCACAAAATTCAGAAATATGCACATACCATTCCTGAATCCAGCGCAATATGTTCTATCAGACGTAAAGTGTGAGAAAAATTGAGGGTAGCTCCATATACAAGTCTGCTGGGACACTACTGGCATCTTGGCCATCATCAACTCTTCTGTAATCATTCCACTCTCATCATAGCCCCAGCCAACAACCTGAAAAAGAATGAAATGTTAGGTAACCTTGATGACTAACCCTTATCCTAACTGTACCTATATTGCCTGTTTCATCTGTTATACATATATGCTAGGATCAGCAGAGTTTCATGAGCCATCTAAAATGATCCTAGGCTACACTTAGGAGTGGTACAAAGTGCCTCTATACAGTAGGATCAGCTACCACATTTTTATGTATTAACCCCAGAGTCTTAGCAACAGAGAGTGAGATAAAGATTAACCACCAAAAACTATCATTTACCTTGATCGATCGGGTCAGTTTAGCATTGTAGCCCCACACAGTGGCGTACCAAGGCTACTTGGCGACCGGGGCTAACTAGATGGTAGTTGCCCCCAGTAGAAAAAAAATTGTTTCTTAAACTAAAAGATGTTTTTCAGTGCTGGTGCCCCCACCCATTGTGGTGCCCAGGGATGGGGGGGAGGTGTTTCACCCTGTTCATACCCCCCTTGGTATGCTACTGGCCCCACATACCTATATAGCTATTGAGTTAACTGATATGCTAATAATTTATTTTGCTGATCTGGTATCAGATCAATTAAGCATTGCAGAGCATGGGTAGCAATTGAGATAATTGAAATGCTAATGATTTATGTTGCTAATGCAAAACTTTCACCCATTCTCATGAATATATATAGTACAAAATGCATGCAGAATGAAACAAAAGAATAGATGTGCAAAAAGAATGGGAGGAGCTTTACAAAGTAGCCATTGCCTTCACCTGATAAAATCCTGATAGTTAAAATTCAATCTTTTCAAATCAAGGTTATTGGAGGCCACAAAAAATCAAGTGGAAAGCATATAGCCTGTACTCAAAGATAATCACATTGGAGATAAAAATATTATAGTGTACAATACCAACTTCTAATATGCTGTGACAACAACTCTTGCATGAAAAAATAATTCTGACCATAACTGTTCCTGACTATAAGAGTGAATTGTTGATAGATATGCATTTTTATGGTTATGGCTATCAAGTGGTTCTAAAATTTGGTTTATCAAGTATCCCTATTTAATTTAGCCTTAAACAGCTGAAGTTACTTCAGTAGATTAATTTATCATTTGTTGTTTGCACATTCGTTGAATTTACATGTCCCCTTTTTTCAAAGCTTATTATAACGAATAAATTCATTCAGATTTAGTTTTAAAAAACCCTTAAAGACATGTAAAACAACCAACATTTACTTTTAAATTAATAGAATTTATTTCCTTTTTTCTTGTTAAAACTGACATTAAACAAAATGCAGTGTAGTAAAATACCTGGGGCACATAAGTATATTGTTCTTAACATTCATTATGGTCATTTGCATGTGAATATGGACATTTAACTTATGTGAAGATAGGAAGGAAAATAACAGAAAAGAAAATAATTCTGAATAGAACAGGGGCGTCGGAACTATTTTCACTGGGAGGGGCCAACCTTGAAAAGGGCCCGCATTCTTTTGTGGATAGGAGGGGGTAGAGACTAGAATTCCGCTAAAAGTGCATATGAAGGTGGTAGAATAGGTATGTGTCAGAAGTGAAAAGGCAAGCTGGAAACAAGTGAAATTTAATTTTTATTAATAAAGACTACTCATTACTCAAGGGCCCGGGGCAAATTCTGGGGGGGGGCCGAATGCCCCTCCTGCCCCCCCACTTCCTACGTCGCTGGAATAGAAGGTTCTTGAAACTCAACTACAAACTATACGTTATAAGATAATGAGTTAGAATTGCATAATACTCATATGACTACATTTGCAAGAACATGGAGCTAGGACAACCATTACCATTCTCATCATAGTGCATCATGTTCCAAAATTAATTTTGAGTCAGTTTTTGCTATTCTTCAAGAGAAATACAAAACTTTTCTAGCCGTTCTATAATCATATTTATGGCATATACCTATTCCAGGAAATGTGTATTTTGGGGTAATAATTGTTTTAATTAATTTGGCACAAATATTTTTAAGCTGACTCAGTTGTTAAATATCCAACAGGGTTGACCAAGTGTTGCTTACCTTCCATCTGTACCTATAATAAACACTATTCCAATCAACGAGTATTTGTATTTATCAATCAATTGGCATTTAAAACCAACTATAGGAAGAGGTAATCAACTCAAAGTCACCAGAGTGACCTTATGACACCTTGCTTGAATGGAACTCTTAGTTCTTATGTTTATTATATCTATACTTATGAGAGCTGTAAAAAAATCATAAGAGATGTTTCAGTCTTCAGGATGTGGCATTTAGCCACAGATCTGAGGATAATACATTAAAATTATGGCATGACCTCTTCAGCCACTGCAGGCAAAATGCAAACAGTATGATTTTCTGGTTTACAAGACTTTCTCACAAACTTTGGTATTGGGTAACCAGCTGCCCACTGCGGCACTCAAAGCGTTAAAGAAGAATTAGTTAACACTTTGTGCATCAGCTATGCTGCGCCAGTGATCGTAACTCATACATGAGGAGACTATTTGAGTGCAATGTACCTATGTGCTTATGCTATATTTAATAAGTTCAATCCTGGGTTATAAACAAAACTCTTATAGATTCACATAATTATGTATTACGTATCACTTTCATTTAAATTCTCTATTAAAAACAAAACTCTTATAGAATTACATACCGTTCCTTCGTGGCCCTCAACTTCATTCAGACCAGGTCGGTTTTTGTCCCATAAGCAGATTGGTTTCACATATACAGTGAATTCCACAGGGCTGGAGAGTATTAGAATGGCTATATCAGCTCGGAAGTCCGTACTGTTGTATTCAGGATGCACATGAACCTCCAAAACCTGTCAAGTAAAAGTTAATGATTTTTTACAAAGAAAATGACAAAATTAGATAATTCAGTGCTGTAGGTGAATCTTGTTTAAGGTGATCCCAAGCAAGAATAATACTCCCACTATAGACGGATCATCATACTGGGAGATGTTTACTATGGAAGATCACCAAGGTAAGACACGTTGATAATATCATCATGCTTCTACATTGACTTAACCCCTCAAGCCGGTTAAACGTAGGAACACTTATGCAGACCTAGCTTTTGGTTATTACGGAAGTTTGAGGTACACATGTACAGATCCATGCCCTCTGAAGTTAAGGAATGGATTCCCTTGCCATCTCTAATTTCTCTGTGGTCCTTACAAAGATTCTTATCTTTAAAGAGTTTCATTATTCTACCATCTACATGGTCCGAAGTGATCACAAGTTCCAAAAAAATGTCTTTCACACTTGACTGATGTACTCTCTTGGGTAGTCCCGACCCGGAGATCCAAATGGGGGACTATTTTACCTCCAGAATATTTTACTCAAAAGGGTTCCATTCCGTCTTGATAAAAAGATAAGAGTGGAGTAGCTGCAACTCCTCAGGATATTAATGTGGTGGTTTCCACTTGCCTTTCACATCTCAGTGCCACAGTCATTTAAGAAAATGTAACCACGCCTATAGTGAAATGAGTGTTGCTCTACCACCGTGGTCTCCACCTTCACTGATATGAAGAATATGTAGCTGCTTCTCTCTCCTCCAGGTGATGATAAGCGTAATTGTTTGCTGCCTTCTGTCGCCTAGTCACGGCCTCTTTACAGGTTCTGTATTATTTGAAGACCTACCTTACCCAGGGATGGACCAATACCCCCTTGGAATGCCATCATTTTTTTCTCCATGACTGCTTATTCAATGAGTAAACTTGCTTATCTTACAGCTAACCTCTATATTTAGTGCTCAACCCACAATTCACAACCTGGTGGATGCACTAAGTGGTTTTTAGGTCAGCCGCAAGCCATCTACATGGTATCATCATAATCATCATCATAAATGTTTAAAATCCATCTTTAATGCCAACTAGAAATTTAAATACCATCTGACATATGATTCTGAAAAATTTATCAGTCAGCTTTAGGGGCTTTGTAGAATAAACACCGAAGTTATGCCCAGTGATGTAATTATTATGTCATTAAAATGATCAATTATTATATAAAATGTTTAACTAATTATTTGATTCTGTGAATATCATGCATCATTTTAGAGGTTTCCTCCAAAGGGTAAACATAAAAGACTGATTTTATTTTTTACTGATTCACGCAACTGAACACGTGCCTCACTAACTAGAATTTTTATAGCCAAAATTTAATTTAAGCTAGAATTATGTGCCACTAAAAATTTCAGTAATGGACATTTTGATTTGTAAGTGCTCTTTGCTCAACTGTATGACACAAGTTTTTTTATTTCCTTGCATCACTTGTATTTCCAAGACATTAATATGAATGAAAAATAGCTTAAAAGCTCAAGCTGGCAATTAAAATTTTCAGAATCATAATTGAGGCGGTTTTTAAATTTCTGGATGGTGTGAAAGACACAATTTTAAAATTCTATTGAAGGGAATATTAGGGAAGGGAAGGGATAATTCTATTATATGTACTTATAAAAATATATACTGCTGACTTCACACCCAGCCCAAAAGACAATTCAAGCACCTTTAACCTCACTATTACCTATTTCCCCGGCATGCACCGATTAAAGTCATTTCTCTCTGAACTCTACCCCATTCTTGGTAATAGCAAAATTACCAAAAGCCTTTTTTCCAAACCCCCCTCCATAACATATCGTAGACCACCCACCCTAAAGATGCTTTTCAATCGGATACGCACACTTGAACCTCCTTCTCCTTTGCCCTTACCCCCTGGCACTTATCCTCGTAATCGCCCTCGTTGTAAATCTTGTCCACCCCTCACTAAAGATTCCCAATTCTCCAGCCCCAACACACCTTTCACCTACCCTATTCACTCCCATACCACCTTCATTTCAAATAACATAATTTATAAACTCACCTGTACTCACCGTTCCTCTTTTTACGCTGGTCTTTCTACCAATCCCCTAGCCATTCGCATTAATAAGCACTGTTGCACTACTAATAACCTCAATTCGAATCTCCCAGTGCCCATTCATGCTGCCATCCAAAATAGTAAGTTTGACAGTTTTTTCCACATTACGATAATTGCCTCAATTCTGCCTACCTCACCTGAAATCAATCTCCGCACTCTTGAGCTCGCACACATCCATTTGTTACATTGTAAACACCCACCCGGTCTCAACCTAAACCTCTAAGGTCAATTTTGCGTGTGCGCATGTGGTCCGCTCTTCACACCCTACGCAAGGAGTGCGGATCGTCCATGTCCATGTGAGGTGGGCACATCCTTTCCGCATTCCAATGTAGCCCTAATATTTCCCCTCCCTACCCCTCCCCTTCACCTTACTTCCTATCAGTTACAACGGCCGCACTTTGTTCTAATCTTCTGACGAACGAGGTCCATGCCTCCGAAAATTTAACAAGTATATTTAATTTTGTGTGTTTTCTTTTTGTGTCGCCTCGTCTGTCTGCACTGTGAATTTTTTATTGTACGTTCAATGGGATTTTTCACCATTATGCTATTTAAATATATATGTTATGTATATTATGATGATGAAGTGTAGATGGCAGCATTCAAATTTACAAATGTAATATTTTGTTGGTGTTGGTACATAATTAGTAAACATATTTTTCCAAAGTTCATATAAATGAGTAGAGCCATTATATTCATTTCATGAGCCAACTACCACACCATGATACAGCATTCCCCAGTCATGAATCATCATAAAGGTCAATATAGATGGCAAGGTATTCCATTCCTTTGCTCCATGGGGGCATAGTTCAATACAATAGGTGTTCGTGAAAATATCATATGGATGGAAAGTCAGGTCTGTAGGCAAGTACATCTAACTGATTTGAGGGGTTAAGTAGCATCATGCAGTATGGCTGTTAATTCTGGATTGGTCATGAGTGGAAAAAGAGTCTCACAAACGCCTAAACCGGAATGTTCACCTCATGTCTCGGTGAGGATTTGATACCCCATACTGAATAAGTGGCATGATATTTTGTGTGAATTGAAAACAACTATCTTTTCATTTGCGATTTTAATGTCTAAAATGTTGTAGTTACCTGCTTGTCTTGTGCTCCTCCTTCACTCCAAAGTTTTAGGTGATACTTTCCAAGGTAGACCACTAAGGATTCAGGATCAACGGGCCTGTTAATGGTTTTTCGACTGACACAATGGGCAGCTGAAAATTAAACGATTATACATTTGATTTATAGGTACTCAAGGAAGTGACAATGAATATACTTAAGCATTTTACCCTGCTCCCTTTCAATAAAGAAAAAGTGATTATCATGAATAGCAGTGAGAATTTTGAGAATAGTATATTCATGAAAATTACAGGAAAACTCACTTCCTGAGTACTTTTATGAATTTTGGGGTTTTTACCTTGTCAAAGGAATTGATTGAGCTTTATCTGAGTTGATGAAGCAGAACAGTAGTGTCAAAAGCCTTACTAACTCTTCAATTTGCATAAAATAATTACTGTTAAATTTATTAAAGTATTCTACTGGTGTGGTAGTTGGCTCATGAAATGAATATAATGGCTCTACTCATTTATATGAACTTTGGAAAAATATGTTTACTAATTATGTACCAACACCAACAAAATATTACATTTGTAAAATACTTTTTCCAGGACCAGTCCTGAAATTTCACAGGCTGAAGGGTAAGAATTTGAATATTGGCCAATGGAACACTAGATTATTTTAACACTCTAGTGGGATATTGGTTAAAATAGCATCTACATACTGCTGAGGATATAGAGAATTATATCAGAAAAAGAGGTGTTCATTATAAAGGAAGATTTTATCTAAGAACCAGGAGTACTTTGAGAAAAATATGGAAAACATTTGAAAGTGAGTGTGGCAATATGGCTCTGGATTCATAGTTTTGGGGAGGGAGATTAAGAGAACATTGGAAAAATTTGTGAATTGGGTCTGATTGAGGGTTGAGGCATAGGCAAAAGAAATAAAAACAATATCTATAGAAGAGTAGGATAGTAATGAAATTTTATGGAAAAAATTAGAGGGGTCCAGTAGTTATACAGACCAAGTAATTAAAGGGTATAGCATCTTGTAGGGTGCTGAGAGGGAAGAATGTAAGAAAATAGAAATAATTACAGATAGGATAAGGACAGGTAGAATACATGCTGAGGTTAAGGGGGAATACCTAAATGGATGAAAAGTAGAATAGAAATTTTGGATAAAAAATTACCTAGTACTCTAACTTGTGGAATATAAATGAAAATCAATCGATAAAAAAAGATTCTCTGGGAGGAAATTATTAGTTTTATGCTATGGCAATAAATCTTCCTTTTAAAAAAAGGTTAAAACTGTATAATTCTCGAGGAAATAGAATGCTAACCAAAAAAGATCCCTATCTGTCATAGTTATTCTGTGAATGGGTTACTAAAATACTGCATGCCTACATCAAACTAAATACAAAATTATTATGCTTGAACTGAAACTGCATTAAGTTACTGAGCAGAAAAATTGATATAAAGACACAAACCAACAACTACATATTGATATTTATTATTTACATATGATTTATTAATAGATTAGTCCTGTTAATAATGAATTCAATATTTTCAAAGCGGCATCATTAAAAGACTGATTTTTTTTGTGGCTTATATCATATTGAGCCATTCTCCTGGAGAGTACCTAATTAACCGTACCAGTACTTAACCTGCTTACTTTGAGTAACCTTGTTCCACATTGACAATATTGACAAACATGTATTTCACTTTCATTACCTACCTGTTAAAATTGTTCGTTTCCCAACAATAGATCCTCCACAAATGTAAGACAAATCAGTGCCCTTAGACTGGTAAATGGCTGCATGCCAAGGCCATTGTCCTCTGGCTGTACGTTGTCCACTGGTAATGAGAGGTGAAGGCTGGACTTCAATACGACCACATGCAACTCCATCCACTGTATAGTTGAGTTGGAGAATAATAATAATAATAATAATAATAATATAATTTTATTTCTGTTGGTTACATTATGCAACATAGAAATCGTCAGGTATACATACATACATAAATATATACAAGGCATAAAATAGAGGGTCACATTTTACAACAATCACAGTCATTATCAAAATATTCTGCTAAGGTGTAGTATGCTTTCTTAACCCCTCCAGCGTGTGCGACGCAGCAGTTGCATCCGCTAAATCCCATGCCTCTAGCGTGACTTTAATCGGAGGTATTTAATTCGCTCAGGGTGCTTTTTTCTGGGCAGTGCCGACCATTTGTGCAGACGTTAGCATAAATATTTTTAACACAGTAGTTGCTCTTCAAAAAAATTTAAAAAAATTACAGTCAATACAAAATTGTTTTCTCTACATTATTATAAATGGATAAGTACTTACATTTTTCCATGTCATTTATTTTTTCTTGCACTCCATATCCGGCATTTAGTAGTGGACCTGAGTGTGGTATTTCTCGAAACAGGGGTCTAGGCAGAGTGACGGGGCCCCTGGGCAGTTTTTACACCTGTATCTTGTATCTTTCCTCTTTCCGTTTTTCGTATACACCACGCACTTTCTTCTTCCAACCTTCAATGATTCTGTTCTTGGGTTTTCTTCAATGAAATGCTGGCCTGTCAAGCGTGTACATTCCGTATCCATATCTGAGGGCCGCCCTTTGCGTTTCTCGATGTTCTGTCCATGATACTTGACTATGATTTTATTGACTAACTCTACTCGGAACAAGAGATGATCTTTTTTGTTACCAGCCTTGCAGTATAGAATGTAAGAATTTAAGACAGCTATATTTACGAAATGGTTGAATAATTTCTTGTACCACACTTTTGTCCTTTTCCTTTCTAGCAAGAATGATTCTAAAAGTTGGTCTTTCAAGTCTACACCTCCCATATATTTATTGTAATCTATTACACACGCAGGTTTGTTCACAAATTCTAAACCACCCTTCCGACTAACGGGATGCATTTGGTCTGAATGTTTAGTGGTTAGCATTGTCACATCGCGCTTATCCTTCCACTTCAATGCAACTAATTTCCCACACTTTGCGCTAACCACTTCTCCTTTCTTTAGCTTCCTTTTAAAATTTGCTGGTATGCCTTTGCGTGTAATTTTCACTGTTCCTACAGCATCTGTTGTCCTCTGAACTAATCTCAAAAACAGATCAGGACTACTGTAGTAATTGTCCATATAAATACATCTGCCCGAGTCTAAAAGTTTCTCGCATAGACTTAGAATTACTTTTGTTGAAAAAAGGTCTTTGTCATTTGTAATTTCACAACCTAACTTGGTCCCTGAGCCACTGTAAATAATAAAATTCCATAAATACCCTACGGAGTCACAAAGTTCGAACATTTTTATCCTAAACCGAGAAGCTTTCATGGGAATATATTGTTTCCAAGAAAGTCTACCTTTCCACAATAACAGTCATTCATCAACACTGACTTCCTTTCCCGGCACATACACTTTTTGGAATTTATTTTTTAAATATTCACTAATTGGTAAAATTTTATACAGTTTTGGATGCCTTTTTACTAATTCCTCATTGGTGTTATCCACAAAATGGAGAAATTTATTCAGTAATGAAAATCTTTCCTCGCTCATTACATTAGGAAAAAATGGAGTTTCTAATATATGTTGTCTACTAAAATACATTCTGAGGCTTGGTTTCTGAATTATTCCCATCAACATAACCAAACCTAGGAATACTCTTATTTCTCTCGGAGTTGTAGGAACCCATTTTTGAAAGCGCGATTTTTTTTGGGCCAAGATTTTTTCTTTCTCACGGGCAAGAAACTGTTCTGCATAGCGGTTTGTTTCAGTCACTATTATTGCAATTAGATCATCGTCGAAAAATAACTCAAAATAATCCAGGGGATTTGCAGCACACTGAACAGACACTATTTGTTTCCCAAGCAAATCACACGCAAAAGGCACAGGAGGATTAGCACTGTCGATCTCTTCCCAATTATTATCTAGGGTATTCACAGACAATTGAGGAGGTTCTTCCTCCTCGGAACTAGAATCCAGAGAGTAGCCAATTGAATCCTCAGAAATTGTATCTGAACATTCTGCACTCTCATCTTCCAGAACGTCAAGCACTTGCTCATCGGACAACTCACGCGAGCTAGAAGCCATGGTTAACTAAAGAGGGGTCAGCGACGGGACGGTCCCAACGAAGAAAAAAAACTAAGCCCCCGACTCAACCATAGGCGTCAGGGTAACTCGACCCTTATCTTCAAACATTGTAAATAAGATACTGGAGCTGACAGGTCTTCGAAGTTCCTAGAAGCATGGAGTGACCATGCCTGGAAGGACCGTGGCTTCGTAATTATTACCACGGTGAAAGAGAAAGGAAATGTTGACACAGAAAAACAGATAACAAGGAACCACAGACGAAAGCATTCAGCATCAGGACGTCCGTATCATCTCTCTGGAAGCTCATAAAGGAGATCGTGAGAGGGAAAAAATACGTTCGTATGGAGACACCAGACGCTGGGCTGCGAGAGAGCCTTCCCTTTCCCAGGCATCATTTGAAAAAAAAATTTTTTTGATGCATAAACATTAACACAGATACGTAGGAGGACCAGGACGAAGGCAGGAGGCATTGGACCACATACATACTCACTGAAAAAACCATATATTTGAGCCTGAGCGATAAGAATTCCCAATGAAAATCCTGGACGCAAGCGGTGCGCCGCACACGCTTGAGACATGGATTCTAGCGGACGCAGACGGTGCGTCGCACACGCTGAGGGATTAAATGCCTCCATTTAAAGTCACGCTTGAGGGGTTAATTAGGAACTCCTTTAGACATTTTTTAAAATTGGATATGGATTTAATGGATTTTATGTTCGGTGGTAAGCTATTGTAGATGACTGAAGCTGAGTGAAGTGGACCGTGCTGAGATGAGGACAGAGAATAATGGGGCAGGTAGATGTTATTATGATTACGAGTGTGGTAGGAGTGTACTTTGTGGTGATCTGGGAAATCTTCTGGGTTTTGCTTTACAAATAGGGCACAGTTTAGAATGTAGAGGGATGGAACAGTAAGAATTGACAGTTTTTTGAATAGGGGTCTGCCAGGGGTATGTGAGGGAAGGCGAAACATAGCTTTTAGGGCTTGCTTTTGGAGAGAGAAGATCTTTCTGGAGAGAGAGTCATTTCCCCAGAATAATATCCCATAGTTGATGTGGGATTGGATTTTACCATGAAAAAGTAATTTCAAGGTGTCTAAGGTGACGATTGGAGCTAATCTTCTAATGAGGAAGATGCCAACTGTTATTTTTTTGGTAACATTATTTACATGGTGAGACCAATCCAGGTTTTCATTAATTGTTAACCCAAGAAACTTAATGGCTTGGGAACGAAGGATGGGGTTATCACTTACTCGGAGTAGGAGGCTAGAAGAGGGAGGACTTCTTTTGTGATGAAACTGAAGATGAAAGGATTTCGTGGAATTTATGGTGAGACCATTGGATCTGCACCACTTGTTCATATCAGAGACAGCGGTTCTGCAGAGGTATCCAAGTTCAGTGGAGTTTTTTGATTGTAGCAGACATGACGTATCATCAGCATATTGGAGGAGTTTCCCAAGAGTAATTGAATTGGGAAGGTCATTTACAAATATTAGGAAGAACAGGGGTCCAAGTATTGAGCCTTGAGGCACACCTTGATGAACTTCTAGTGGCTCTGACAGGGTAATTTTGGTACCTTTCGTAGTTTGATAGTTAAATTTGACTTGCTGCTGCCAGTTAGTAAGGAAGGATTTTATCCAGAGGAAGGCATTACCATTGATACCCAGCCTCGAGAGTTTAAAGTACAAAATTTCATGATCAATACTGTCAAAGGCTTTGCTAAGATCATAAAATATGCCAACAGTGGAATTTCTATTATCTAGAGCCTTGTGGATATAGTTTAATAGTTGGAATATGGCAGTGGTTGTTGATTTTTTGTTTCGGAAGCCATGTTGACTTTCATGAAGCAATTTTTGTTGTTCCAAAAAACTTACAAGATGATTATAGAAGATTTTTTCAAAAATTTTTGAGAAGCATGAGAGAATGGATATAGGCCGATAGTTGTATGGATCTGACCGGGAGCCCTTTTTGTAAATAGGGGTAACGTGGGCTAACTTAAGATAGTTGGGGAAATATCCATTGTCAAAAGTGGAATTAATGATGTCTGCCAAGGGATGGCATATGAATTTGTTAGCTGCTTTGATGATTGGAATGGGGATTTCATCAAAACCTGAGGACCATTTATTTGGAAAGGATTCTATGACTTTTTGAACCTCTCTGGGACAAGTGGGATAAAGAAAAAAGGACCTAAAGGATGGAGAGCTTTTGGTGAGTAATGGGTATGGGGGAGGGGAGTCAGTGGTTTTTCTGCTGAAAGTTGAGTTGAAATTGGTAGCAATTATTACAGGATCTGTAGTTAGAGTACCATTGAAATTGAATTTATCGTGCATAGCATTATGTTGACCTGATTTGGTGTTGCACTTAATAACATCCCATGCTGATTTTATGGGATTGGTCGAGGAAGTGATGTACATCTCGTTGTTGATTTTGCGGTGTGTCCTCACTCGCTCTTTAAAGACCTTAAGAGATTGTTTGTAAGAGGCCATTAGGCAATTATCAACATATTTAGCTTCCTGATGAAGCTCTCGTAGGCGTCGACTCTCAACTACTAGGTCATGGGAGTAGAGCTTTCTTTTGGAGTCTTTCGGTCTACATCTGAGGTATTTCTTGGGGAAAGCTGCATTGAAATACATGGTGAAGGTATCAATGAATTTTTTAAATTTGTCTTTTGCATGTCCTGCTTCATAAATATCATCCCAGGTTTCAAGAGCTATTGAATTTACAAGGTTAATGATTGATTCATAATCAAAAGTTCTCTTATGGATAAGATGAGGGATTTTGTAAGAGGCTTTGTTCAAGGACTCAAGCGAGAAAAGAAGAGCATGGTGATCAGATAGTATAGAGGTTAAAGTATTACATACAAATTGCCTAGGTGGTATATCAGAAATGAGTAGATCAATCATAGATGATAAGGATTTAGTCACTCTAGTAGGCACATCGTTAATGATACGATGATGAATATAAATTAGGAGTTTACTATTAGGGAAATTCCCATTCATTAAATACAGTGTCATATTTTGTGAAAGCATCAAGCATCCACAAAACCATTTTGAGATTAATATAATTCAATCAATAAAGCTTTATTTAAAAAAGATTTAACCAAAACAAGGAAAATTCATAACTTAGTTTAGACCAAGGTAAAGAGGCCATAACTGAAAAATGAGGGCCCTACATCTTTAAATGAGATATCAATCAAGGGCTTTATTACACATAGGTAACTTATTAGACAAGAAAAGTCAATACTGGGCAAGTTAACTTTGTGGAATATAGCCATCACTAAAGAATAAAATAAACTTATTTATATTCCACAGTTATATTGTTATTCATTCAACTGGTTTCAACCTCTTCAAGTCATTATGAAGAGTAGGAAACAAGTCTTTTTTTTGTTACTAGATATGGATGATTTTTGCCAAAATAGGTTACAATTGATGCATCAAAGCAAATCTCTATTTAGAAATGAACTTCAAAGCTCTTAATTTTAAAATATTTGCTCTTTTAATACACACTTCAATTTGTGCTACCCTACCCCATTTCTCGGTGACCATCAATGACTTCACCATATTTTCCTCATTCCAAGTCATGGTGGAGGGCAATTCAACTAAGCTATTTTATTCATTGACATTGATAAAATTAATAAGAATTACAATGTGTCACTATTGAGTTTTAATGACTATAATATATAGGTTCTATATTTGGGTGTCACTGCATGAAAAAATGTTTAACTGATAAAGGCTTTGTCTGTGCTACAGGAGGCATCTTCAGGTTGAATTAATTGCTTAATTTTCTATTTTGGCTATTTTTTTTACCGATTTTCAGTGATTTACTTGCTCCCTGATTAATTGGTAGCATTATGTTAGGTCTTTTAATAATCAGTGGCTCAACTGTTGAAATACTTATTCCTTTCCATAGACTACCCAGCTAGCACAAGGGAAATGGTCTCTCCATATATGGAGCTGGTATCTGTCCTCTTAGTTGAAGGTTGGCAGATCTGACTAAATCTAAGAACAAATTACTTCATGATGCTTATAAAGACATGTATATGATCCATATAACTATGGTATGTCCTATATAGGATAAATTCCTGTGATTTTCAACCTCAAAGAACAACATAGAGGGCAATTAAAATTGAATCTGCAGTTACATCTATCTGCCTCATCCAAGCATATCTAGAATTAGTAAACTTCTATCCATGTGGACAATACTTTTGGTGAACAAAACAATAATAGCACCTCACTTTGGTTAATGTGCCACCATTCTATTTGATACGAACAAAGAAAACTTAAAATAACTGCAAAAACTGCAACCAAGGGGTATGAGAACTATTCTAACATGCCAAAAAGAACACACAGAAATGACAAATTGAAAGCACATTGTTTCTCACCTATAGAACAGAGAGTAGTTTATAGAAGCCTATGAAGAAGAAGAAATAACACCTTGAAAGCACTTTTTCTTATCTATAGAACAGAGAGTAGTTTGTAGAAGACTTCAACTTACACATAGCTCGGTATCAAATAAGAACTCAAATTGAAGTAACTATTTTAAGAATTTGCCAGTAAGAAGCTGTGAAAACCGTAAGTACACAATCAGAAACAGTAACAATTTCTACTTGAATGTGCAATGTAATACAGCTGGGCAGAAATCTTTGTGTGTTAATGCGTTAAATTTATATAACAAAATAATGAAAGAAATAAGTGATTTACATGTGAGTGAATGTAAGAAAAAGTTCTGTGATTTTGTAAAGACAAACTTCCCACTCAAGTGAAAGGACATCAGTGAAATTATGTACATTTATATATACCTTACCAAGAAGGTCTGTGGGCAACAATTAAGAGGCAAACTAGTTAAGGGATCCTGTATGATCTCTAGTGATATTGTCAGTTTGTTTGTTTTTCTTAAAAAAATATTTGTAAGTAATAAAATGAGTACTATATTGTGATAAATTGTAATTCGGTGAGTGATTGTTATAAACATGATATGCATATACTTTTGCAATAATTTTGTACTTGAAAGACTCATTCTCAAGAACTATAAAATAAATACTACTACTACTACCTACATTTAAAACAGGTGGTGAAAGTTTTTCTTATGCCAAATACATACCTACTCTTATTTGGACTATGAATATCAGATAGAAGTCAAACATCAAAAATCATTTGAATTTGATGTGACACTGAGGCCTTTCATTGGCTTCACTTAGAATTGAAAAATTCTTGAAAACTCTGTTGGAGTATGAGTGGATGAAGGATGATGTAATTCTGCACACCATGTTCTTTCAAGTCTGGAACTTAATTCAGCATAATACAATAACCTCACATGCGTGCATGAGAAAACAAAGATATATGCGTCATGTACAGAGATAAAAAGACAAGAGAAGATAGATAGATTGTGATAGTGGTGGAGTTCCTCATAACGGAGGCCCTGAGGCACTTAGACCTATTGGTCCATTGTGCCAACCACCCTTCTGGAGAAATCACCCATAATCATAATCACCCAACTGCCTTCCTGACGGCCAACAGGTCCCCTTTGGGGATCTCCCTTACCTCCCTGGATTCCAAAAATGGTGTACCCAGGTACCTATTCCAAGTCCTCATCACAATGGGGCACTCGCATAATATGTGGGATGTGGTTTCATCCCCTTCTTCGCACCACCTACATCTGGGTGAATCTACGACCCCAGGAGGTGCCGGTGCCTCATCACCTAGTAGTTCCCAGTGAGGAGTCCCACTACTGTTCGTAATTGACTCCTGTTTAGTGACAGAAGTCTTTTGGCAAGCCCAGGCCTAGCTTCTTCTATATGTAGTTTGTCCTGCTTAAGACTTGTTGTGGTTCGCCAGATCTCAGAATGCCAGGCTAAACCCCAGATTTTAATTTCTGCCATCCCTATTGAAGTAGCAATAGGTATTATTGGCTCTGGTCCAATCGGATATCGGCTGGAACCAGCCCTTGCCAGCTCATCAGCCATCTCATTTCCGGATATGCCTGCATGATCAGGTACCCAGAATAGTTCCACCTTGCTGCATCTACCAATCTCATTCAGTGCCTCATGACAATCCTGTTGCAGCTGTGATTTGCACCATGGTGATGTCAGCACATTTGAAGCAGCTTGACTGTCAGTGCATATGTGTATTGGTCTGTTAAACATCCCAACTTTTATGATAGCATATGCGCAGGTCATAAGTGCATATACCTCTGCCTGGTACACATTATCAAGTCCCATGATGTGAGGTACATCACTTTGATGTCAAAATGACGTCATTGTGACTTTGGTGTTCTACCTGGTCACCTAGATGATCCTTCAGGCTTTTGGAACATATCCATGGGCCAGGCAGGAACGAAATATTCTTACCATTGTGATGAGGAGCAGGTCCTGCCCTTCGTGAAGGAGTGCAGGAAATACCCCATCCTCACCAGCAGCCTTTAAGGGGCTAAAACTCATCATTGCCCATTGAGTAACTTTGTGTGTCACGATGCTTAGGGAAAGTCTCCATTCCTTCTGAGCTGGACGGATGGTATTCCTCCTTTGATGCATCTCCTTCAACATCCCAGGAGCCTGGAAAGTGGGTCTCCAGCATTAGCTTTAGTGCTTCCTTGTCGGAAGATGTGAAGTCTCCTGAGGGAAGCAACAGAGACCCTACTCCCACCTTCGAGTCTTTTGACAGGATCTTATGGAGTCTTGACTACTGTGGAACAGTCTCTATGCTCGCAAAAAAGCACCTCCTGTTATATTGTGCAAGATAATTGTATTTGGCAGGCTTGTCAGGAGATGTGCTGCCCTGGGTGGTGGGAGTTTGCAAGTGCTTAATAAAAGAAGGAGTAGCATCCTTAGCTTTCTCCGAGTTTGGAGCAGTATATTTTTTCCTGTGTATTTTCTGTTATTGGGATACTTCATCTGAGACTTTAGAGCTAATACCTCAGATAATTCGATATCTCCATGAGTCCCTCTTACAGCGCTCAATGGCCACTTTGTACCTCCGTTGGGCAACCTTAATGTTTTCCCAATCCTGAGGCATTCTTGTCCTCTTTGCCTTATTAAAGAGTTTCCTAGTCTCTTTGCAGAGACAGTTTAATTCTGCTCCCCACCAGGGTAATTTACACCCTTCCTTCCTGGTCTTTTACGGGCAGCTCTTTTCGTAGGATGTGATGAAGCTTCCCTATAGATAGTCAACAGCAGCATCTATCTCTTCCACATTTCTTAACTTGGACTGAGGTGCCCCCTCTAGGGCAGCTCCCAGCCTTTTACGATATAGTCCCCAGTTGGTAGTCCTGGGGTTCCTATATGTTACTTCCCTACAATTGGATTCTAAGAGAGTGAAGAGAATCTGTCTGTGGTCTGACAAAGTTATCTCCCCTGACACCCTCCACTAGTCAATCCTATTCAGCAGAGAACTGGTGCACAGTGTGATATCTATCACCTCCTGCCTAACACTATTTGCAAAGTTAGGTTGTGATTATTTGTGGAGTATATGTCACTCTGTTGACATAAGATATTCCAACAGGGTCTCTTCCCTACTGTTGGTGCTTCCACTCCCCCACACAATGTGGTGCTAGTTAGCATCACAACCGATAAGAAGATCCCACTTGTTGGTCTTACAGTGACTCACCAGCCTCTCCATCTCATTCGATGGTGGAGGAGCCGGTGCATCGTATGGCAGATAGGAGGAGCAGGTGACCACCCTCCTTCTGTTCTCACCTTCCCCCAGGATCAGCAGAACTGCTATCTGATCCCTAGTGGTAACTTCCAATAGATGCAGAGCACTTTTCCCATTCACGTAGATACAAGATCTAGGTCTATCAACAGTGGTACTGTAAAATATTTTTCCCATTGTCATGCTCAGGCCCCTGACTCTTCCCTGGAAAGCCTATGGTTCCTGAATCAGAGCTATTTCGACCATACCTTCAGAGAGTATCCTTTGCAGGATCCCTGAGGCTGCCTTACCGTGTTGTAGGTTGGCCTGAATCATGGTTATGTAGGCCGTTTATGGGGTTCTGCCCTGCCAACATTAGGCAAAGTTAAGGTAGTAGAGGGTGCGTCCTGATTGGGATCCTCGTCAGGGGTCTCCAACAGTATCGCATCCCCCAAGGAAGAAGACGGACTATAGGAGTCCATGAGAGGAGTGAGCCTCTCTGCGCCCTCCATAATATTATGCTAGGGATTCCAAGTTTGGTTCTACAAGTAGCTAGGGACAGTGTCCGTCCATGCAGAGCCCCACATGCATGTGTAAGACTAAATAAAACTGGAGGTCGGCCAGTATCTGGAGTCTCTCTGCTAGCGACTTCTTACCCTCCACCCCATAGATGAGGTCACCCTTGGCACAGAGACGCACCGTGGTGATGGGAGCTTTTTATCGACCAGCCAGGTCTAGATCCGTCATGTTCAGCAAAACCAGGGTGACCTCGCGCAGGATGCGGCTCTTCACCTGGCATGACAGTCTTGATGGTCCATGGGTATGTCCTGCCCTGTGTCCAATCGTGGAGTCACTTACTCCTTACCCCCCAAGACAAGGATTGCATTCTATATGAATACCTGTGAAGACCCATGGGAAAGAAAACTACGCATAAACCTCTGTTCAGAAGTTTAATACAATATGACTACTTCTGACTATTGATACATGTCTGCAACAACAGGTCCATTAATGCAGTTAACTCCATAAATATTGTAACGGCAGTGCTTCCCCCTTATCTTTTTTACGTGCTCTCATTTTTGTTTTTTTTCCCTTTATCTTTGATTATCGTAATGGCAATGTGCTTACGTGCCCTTGTGTTCATTGCCTCCTCCCCTTACCCTTAGCTATAGTTTCTTTTTGGTAAAGTGATGTTTGTGTTCATCATCATCATCATTGGTCAACAATCCTAGGATTGGTTTGACGCAGCTTTCCACTCGATTCTTCTATCGTTCAACCTCTTCATATCAACGTAGTTCCTCTCTTTCACGTCCTTTACGATCTGTTCTATGTAACTCATACGAGGCCTGCCTTTTCCATTCTTCCCGTTCACTTTTCCCTCGACGATAGTCTGCATCAGGCCGTCGTGTCTCAAGATATGGCCGATTAAGTTTTCCCTTCTCCTTTTTAGAGTTGTCAGCAGACTTCTCTTTTCTCCTACTCTTCTTAGAACTTCCTCGTTACTCACTCGGTCGATCCATTTAATCTTCTACTAATCATTTAATCTTAGATGTTTGTGTTGCGCCATTAAAATGATTTGTTTTACGCCCGAGCGAAGTCGCCGTCTCGCGCTCAACAGCCATAAGAACACGTGTGTAAAGGTGGCGTGGTGGCGTTAGTGGCCAGAAAATGGCAACCAGAGGGTAGAGTGAGAGGGTGTGGTGAATTAGGTGTGTGACCCCATTCCTCAGATGGACAAGAGGTGCCGCTCTGATAGAGGTAAGCAGTCAGTGACACGCTCCTGAGTGTCCGGCATCAAGTCAAGTCAAGAGAGCTGTGGAGAGCCGTGAGAGGGAGAGAGAGAGGGAGAGAGTACCTGACTCCCAAACCTCCTTGCCAGCATCACCTCTTCTTCAGGATACGCTCCTCGGTTGCCAGCATAAGCCAATTTGAGAGAGCTGCGGAGAGCCATGAGAGAGAGAGGAAACCTTACTTCCAAACCTCCTCATGACCACCACTGCTTCTTCAGTGACCTGCTATTCAGATGTCGGCATCAGAGGACATTGGACGTCTGAGGCATCTGCCAAGAGCACTTATGAAGGAAGTTACGGATCCCGTTCTTACCCCCACCTCTCCAAGTGGCTCCCTGTGGCCACAATATTTCAGAACCATGAGAAAACTGAAACCGAATAATTCATTGTATTAGATTTGTTTCTTGGAGTTATTTTGTGTTTTGTTAGGTTTAAGTTCTCCCTTTTCCCGACTAACCCCTATCCTGTAAATGTTTTTTTTTTGTTGCCAGTGCTTAAAGCTCACGTAAAGAAAACAAAGGTTCAATTTTACAAATCCACCTCAGTTTCTATTTCCAGTACTGAATCGCCTTCCTGACCTTTTGCCCTTTCAATCCCCTTCCCATCGTTCGCCCTTTAAAATGTCCATTGTGATGTCACCCTGCCCTGAGGCCGAGACCTCAATTCCTTCCGAAGCTAGGACCCGCATGTGGAGCTCACTCACCCAGGATGGTCAGGTAGGTCTCCACAGCGCAAGGGTTGGTTTGTTACAATTTGTAGTTTATTTTATGCTAAGCGTGAACAAGGAAATCTTACCCATTTCATCACCACTAACGCTAGGCTGAACTGGTTTCTTCTGAGGTCGTGCTGGTGGCCTGCTTGGCTTTTGAACCCCAGCGGCTCCAGGTCGGGTTGGTCTTTGACCTGGTCTGCCTCCTGTCTGGCCAGGTCTTGTGGCGGACTGGGTGGGCCGGGGTGGAGGCCTCACAGGTGGCTGAGGCACCATTGGTGTAGCTGTGCAAAAAGAATTGGAAAATGGATGTTGATTAACCAAAATAGTGCAAAAGATGAAGCAGCTTGCTCATAGAAGTAAAAGATGATAAGGGGATAAATAGACTTCTAATATTTACATTGACAATTCACAAACTGATAATTTTAACCTTTAAGATGGTCTTAGCAGGGGCCTGCAATTTTTCATACCTGTGGAATTCATATCCAAATTGGCATACCTACTTAGGTTGCAAATATTTGTCCCTCCATGAGCTTTTATTTAAAATGAACTTGCACAACTTTCAATGTAGATTAAGTAATTGATAACATTCTTGTGTAGGCCACAAGAAATTGTTTAGTGGGCCTTGGGTTGCCAAACCTAGTCTACAGTGTATGTATGTTGCCTATTTTTGGTGAAAAAGGTACAGGCATAAGTATATACATTTCTTCCATCTTCTAGGTAGCATGGAACTTACACATTATGGTTAATAATTTGCTCATCATGCTATGCAAAAGTCATAAAGAAAAGTATTTAATGGCAAGTGTTACAGAATGACAATATGTATATACCATATTTGTTGTGTATTGTTTCAGCACTTTTCAGCTCTCTTATGGTTGAATTGAATCAGCAGTAGTAAGTTCTTCAATTTATTTGCCAGAAGTGGCATCTTCTTCTATGATGCCTTATCTCTGGTCATTAGGTTTGCTGGTGTGTTACATGCATATCTGGCACTTGTTACATGAGTGTTATGCACTACGGTTAAGCAATTTATTAAGTGAGTGAATTACCCATTTATCAGTTCCCTAAAAAAATTTCTAATTACCAAATATGAGATAGGAATGGCTCCTGAATTATAGATGCTCATGTCACCAATACCTACCCTTTTATTGTTATAATTTAAGATACTTGAGTAAATCCTTAACACGGGTTAAATTACCTGATTTATCATCCATCCATCCATCACCAGTCCAGGTATTTAAACAGAAAATATTGCAGTTCATGAAAACATAAGTTATATTTTGTAGATATGTAATATGTATAAGTATAAAATTCTAGTTTATGCAATAAAATAATGCTAATTACATCAGCAATCAGCATTTACCCTTCTTCAGCATAGGTAATATTGCCTATGATATCTTTCAACATTACCTATAAGAATCAATTCAACAACTTTCAACAATTAAATTATTAGGACTTGCAATACGTCAGTAGGTACACATCTATGTATTTTTTCTGCTGAAGAAATGAAAATATTTTCTAATTAAATATATTGATATAAGGTTGATACATTATGAATTGCATTCATATATCATAATATTAAAAAGCCACAGGGTATAGAGTTAGATCCCCACTTAGACAGAGATTTAATATGGTCAGATAGAAACTTAACTCTATAAATGGCTTTGTCCTGTCTTTGTTAGTTGCTGGCTATTAGGGATTTCTCCAACCCATTTTCATATGAGAAAAGTTCATGAATCTACAGTTCATTATATTTTATTATAAATCTTCACTGCTCTCAGCAGAGTTACTGACCTTTCACCTTGGGGCAAATCTGTCTCCCATTAAGCTTTATTGTCCTAACCCGAGGAGGCTCATACTCTTGGTCATTGTACTTTATGAATATCTTCACTAATAGTGGATGACCTGGTCTAACCCTTCGGGTGCCATTCCAAATGGTGTAGCGGATGTTATCCACACTAGTAACTTCACCAAACCAATTCTGTAAGAAAGAAGTTCCAAAATTATAAATTAAGAGTAGATCATATATTTACTTATTAAAAAATTCACATTGTAGATTTAATTTTCCCACAGAGTGTCACCAAATTCCAAATGGCTCACTCTGCTACCTGTAAAAGACAAGAATGCTGCCAACCAGCATCATCTGTTATAGTTACATTACGCTCCAAATTGTAATGTGAAGAGAAAATAAAGTCATGTAATGGATGACATTAATAAGCTTATCAGGGGCTCCAAGCATATCACATAATTAAAAAAATTGCCTTGTATATTTAAAAGCCTTTCTAAAGTAGGTATGTACACTTGCCAGGCCAATTTATTGAAGAGTTCCTCAGGAACAAAATATGTCAAACTTTCCACCTTCACATTTCCTGCAGTTATGGAAATGAGTATCCTGAGGTTACATAATATTGGCTCCATGCAAGCAATTCAGTAGGTAATGAAATAGAGAAATGCAAAGAAATTTTCTAAAATATATACCTAAAAGATGTGCCTACTAAAATGGATACACGCTATTGCCTTACATTCCTGCATAGAACCTTCATTTGCAAAAGTGTTTGGAAAATATTCTACAGTAATTGTGTATCTCCTCACCATCTTTCATAATAAAAATCATATATAACATTTTTTAACAGCCAGCTCATGGGTTTATGATATCCCAATCGCTATAAGTCAAAATCCTTGGGGTGGTATTTTCTTAGTATTTGGTGATGCAGGGAGAGGAACTGGCCAGTAACATATGTGAATTTTGCACATATTTGGACTTAATATGAGGTAAGCAGCACAATCTCTCATTAAAATAACCTTCAGGTTATTCACAGAGTTAACTAATCACTTTGGAGAAAAACATTTTTGACAGCATGTAAAATACACCCCATCTTATGTTAGTTTGAGTTTGTTTATAAGTTTGCTCTTAGGGGCCAAATTTCAATTTCAAAGTGAGTTTAAGGGACATACTGTTTCTCCCATGTAATGAATCTATGAAGAAATTATTGCTGCGGAAGCAGTCACTGAAAAAGAATATGTCATCAGATCAGTTGTCCTTAACCTCCTAATATTAGACCCTAACCATGAAGACAATGACTGAGTGGGTCCTTGAAACATTGGCTGAAATGGAGGCATTTACCCATGAGTCAGCAAAGTACGGCTCGCAAGCCACATGAGAGTTTTTTGGGTAGATATACCTATGTGGCTTAGAAGAAAAATTGAATATAAAAATATTATAGTTTCTTTGACAAGGCATATTGGAAATCATAGATGATAGTGACAGTTTCCATGGCTGACTCCATCTGGAAATATTGTGTTAAGAAAAAAATACTATTTGCAAACAAAATATTTTTTTTTTTTAATTCCTCAGAAAATGCAAGATCACCACTGATTCAAAACCAAAAAGATCAATTTTAGAGTGATATTTTATTTTAATAGAGATACTATTAATACTCTCAGTTATTATATATTACTTTAAATTTTCATTGCTTATGAAAATATATCATGGATCTCGAACAAATTTTAAGTCAATGTAAGGAACAGGATTGGCTCTTCCATGTCATAAAGGATATGTCATGTCATAATAGGCCTTCCCCTGTACTAACTCAAGAGGAATAATTTGAGCAGATAATGTAGATAAGTGTCAAATCTTTCATCATTAGAACCATAGTCTATTCAACCTTAAATTAGTAATTAAATCAGCTTACACAATGTGTGACACAAATGCTTTTGCAAGAAAATGCTAGCAATGTTACAAATCAAAAAAATATGCAATTAAGTGAATAAAGTGCTTATTGAATAATGGAATTTAAAAAAATAGAAAGGTCTACTGATGGAAGAACTGAACAGATGCAAACAGGAAACTTCTGTTTCACAATTTTTATGTGGTAATGCTGGTTTAAAAGTGATGAATGACCAGGGGCATTGGAACTATTTTCGCAGGGAGGGGCCAACCTTGAAAAGGGCCCTGCTCCTATGAAAAGGGCCAGCATTTTTTTGTGGATAGGAGGGGGTAGAGACTAGAATTCCGCTAAAAGTGCATATTAAGGTGGTAGAATATGCGTCAGAAGGGAAAAGGCAAGCTGAAAAAAGTGAGATTTAATTTTTATTAATGAAGACTCATTTCTCAAGGGCCCGGGGAAAATTCTGGGGGGGGGGGGGGCAAATGCACCCCCTTCCCCCAACTTCTGACGCCGCAGATAATCTGGCTCATGTAAATCTGAAGGTATGCCCATGAAAGGTGAGGACTGTAGATCCCATTTGCAACTACTGTAACAACTTTCTTTATCAATGGGCTGCTTCTCATCTTTACCACTTACGGGGAAGTAGGTTCCTCGGAGATCATGGACCAAGTCCACCAATCCACTTCTGTAGTGGAGTAAAATGTTTAGCTGAAACAAATCTCATAGCAATAAATAATAGGAATGCAGGATACCTACAAGAGTAAATTGAAAAACACTTGTGTGTCTTACCCCAAGGAGGTCAGCTCGTTTGTCTAGCCTGATTTCAAGTCTGAGCCCAGTGAGGGTTGCATCGGTGGATATGTGCACCACTCCATACCACCGTTCTTTTCCAGCTCGAGTTCCATCATAGGAGAACACACTGGGACACGGAGATGTGGGATGATATCCTCTAAGTCCTCTCCTATCGGGGGCGGCTGACACCTGCCTGCGCTTCTTTGTCTTCGGGAGAGGCCTGGAAGAATGGGCAGCGTCGATATCCTCCTCATCCTCACTGTCGAAGCCGAACGCGGACTCAAGATCCAGAGTGCCTTTGGATGTGTAGATAGGCGCCTCGACGGATTCGCCGCGGGGATATTCCTGCGGCCGCGCCAACTCACTGTCGCGATCGCTTTTCTTTTCGCCCACGTCGTAGGGGTCCCAAGAGCTGCCGGAGGAGGACTCTTGACGGTGAGGAGATGTGGCGGTCCTGTGGGGAACACTCTCGCGGGAATCGTCCACCGGATCACGAGAATGCACAACCACCGAGCCGAGGGAATGGTCCAACTTCGGTCCTCTCGGGTTATGAGACATGACTGGATCACGAGATGTGAAAGGATCAAGGGATATGACCGGTTCACGAGATGAAACAGAATCACGAGATGGCACAGGATCACGGGATGTGACCGGATCACGGTATGTAACTGAATCACGAGACGAGACCGGATCACGCGATGCTACCGAGACGTGCTCTCGCATATCTTTCCTCCCGCTCCCCGAGTAAGAATCCTGAGAAGTGACGCTGGAGCCTTCAGTTTGCTCCTTCCTTGTGTACACTGGGCCCGTGTCTTCGTGGGAAGTGTCACGCGTGCTCCCGGAGTTCGTGCCCGTCAGGTCGTAGGCGGGAAGTTCCTCTCTTGGTCTACCCGCGAGGTCCCGATGATTGCTCTTAGACGCCTCGACAGCTTCTCGATGTCCGTCGCCAGAGATGCCGCTCCCGACGCTGGACGCTGGACGCTCGGCATGACTCCCGGAATCGCTAGGGACGACGCGAGATGGCATCACCGGTCGGGTCTGGTCCCTGGAGAACCCTGTAGACAAATGAGAGAGCCAAAATTAATTTCACAAAAAAACTGCATATCCGATATCTCCGACATGTTTCTCTATTCTCTGAACCCAAAAACCCAACTATACCCAATCATCCTCATATCCAGGGGTTGAAACGTCAGTTGCCCAATCCGAGAGATGTCTAATCTAATTCCTGAATCCCATCAAAGGCAGATGTTTTTCACTGGTTAACTGACCCCTACTGGTGTTATGTGTGTAGAGCACTTCGACTTAAATATTCCGTCCGTCGCATTGGACGTTAAGCTGTTAATCCCTTGGTGCCTCTCGTCAAGAGCAGGCTATTGCCGACGTCGCGTTTCTCTCCACCCTTTCTCTCTAACCCTCAATTTTCGTCGTTATACCTTATCTCCCGGCCTCAAACGCTTTCAAGTGCAAGGACAGGATTAAAAACGACTGATGAATTTTTATGGTGAAAAATCTGCGAAAAGAAGATTGGAAATTAATCTAATGTTGTCATTTACTCAGGAAACTAAACTTAAACGGCAATATTTACATGGTAGCAAGACTGATGACACTTTTAATTACCCCTAAAAGCAAAGGAAATTTGATTATTGGGCATATTCCTGAATCCTGAATTCCTGAAAACTACTTTCGGTTGGGAAGACGTGTCTATCCCATTTCAGGAAACTCCCGGAATACTGGAAGACTTGAGAACAGTAAACATATTGTTAAGGCGCACACGACCTCAACTTTAGGGTGCCTTCCCAACAGCATTATTGTGGATGGAAAATCGTAGTCTTAAAGTTCTTATATCTCAAGATTGAGAATATTTATGAATAAATAAATGGCGAATAAATCGTGTCACGGCTATACAATGGAAACATCCAATAGTTGGTGAAATCATTGATAAGAAACATCGGATGCTTTCCCGGTGTATGGTGTTCGTGAAGGCTGTATGGGGACTCCACCAGGTCAAACTCTGCATTCCTACCGACGTTCCGATGGATGATGACTCAGACCATCGAAACGTAGCAGAGTTTGACCAAAGCAATGCAGAGTTTGACCCGGTGGAGTCCCCGAACAGCATTCAGAATCATTACAGATCACTTCTTGGACTGACCCGTGTCGGACGCAGAGCTGAGGTTCCTCATCGAGGTCACCGTCCGCACTCCTCCCTCCTCCTCCGGCCTCCTCGCAGATCCCGATTCCCGGTCGTAAGACGCCGCGACGCTCCTCGTGTCCTCTCCCCTACCACCGTCCGACGACGACGCCCCGACCCTCGAGTACCCGGTGCTCGTCATGGGCCGGGCCTCCACGGGGTCGTGGAGCTCGAAGACGGCGTCCTGGATCCCCTTGGACACGTCTGCTTTGCCGGCCAGGACGTCCTCCACGTAGGAGATGGTGCGGTCCGTCTCTCGGGAGACGTAAGGCGTCTCCAGGCTCCTCTGCGGAGGCCGAGGCCTGGGCGGCACGACCTCTCCGACCCCGATGCCTACAACTGGGGCCTTATCGGAGATGTAGTGGTGGACGGCCCTCACGTCCTGGGCGGGTGACGAGGGCAGGAGGAATAACAGCAGCAGCAAGGCGGGGTGCAAGGCGACTGTCTCCATCTGCGGAAGAATATCAACAACCATCGGTTTGTATTCAGTATTGGATGTCAGGTATTGTGGATTTTGATACCAATTTTGATAGAAATTAGAAGGTTATAATTTAATTTTTGTGCATACACGTGCTTAACACTGCCACATCATGCATGCCCTAAGAAAACTGGGTTTATAATTTCAATTAATTTCTTCATAGAAATAACTAATCAATCAAAAATTATTACATTACATTTTATTAACTCACAATTTAGTGTCATGAATTGCCAATATTTCACGTGTCTCCCAACTACATCTTTAATATTTCCCTGGAGGTGGTAGGGTTATGACTCTTGGTTTCATGTAAGTAGTGTATACATTTGCATTTTTTTAATTATTTTTTTCTGCATGCCGACATGATAATAAGTGCTCTTTAAGACTGATGATAGTACACATGGTGATTGCTCAACCCCTGCCACGCATCTTTTCAGTAGCATGTAGGGTTTTATGTAGATGATGTATTCAGGAAGTCATCGCAAGAGTGCGTGGCGGGGGATAATCTCAAACAAAGCATTGCTGCAGGACTGGATTAACAAGAAAGCGAAATGAGCATGTGCTTATTTAGGAGGGTTACGTTTAAGACCGAGGGGTCAAAACAGTCCGTCAAAAAATTTTAATTTATTCGGAAGCCATAAATAAATTTTATAAACAAAAAAATTAAAGCAGCATTATAATAAGTAACAGCATTTAATATACTTTCATGAAAATGAGAATAATGCACAAAAAAATTGCTCATTTGCTTTCATCAGTGCGAGCAATGAAATTGCGTTTTCTGACAAAGTGTTTAAGGCAAGATCAGAAGTAATAATTAGTAAATAAAAATATAATAGGTTCATTAACAGATGACCATACACTATTTCATACATAAGATTATTACGATTCAATTTTCATTCTAAATTCCACTGGAGAGCCACATATACGTATTCAAAGAGTCGCTGGTGGCTCGCAAGCCACAGTTTTCCGACCCCTGGCCTTGGAACATCAAGGGAATAAGTCAACATAGAAATTCAGATGTGAAAACTTTTCAACTACAAATGAAGTGAATGTGTGCAAAAACAAACATTTTTTTCCATCTTTCAACACATTTTGTTTCATTTCAAAACATTACATTTATTATACGTGTTAATATTATTAATATTTTGAAGTAAATGTATACATGAGGACACCAATATTCACAGTGCCTTAGGTCTCTAAGGGTTTTAATCCAGTCCAGTAACAACTGTCTAGTAAACTATAATATTTTAACTAAATTAAGCTCGTTATTCGCTGTTGTTGCGGTTTGGGGCAGGTGATCGACAATGGAGGTCATTCGCATCGTTTAGGATAGGGGGTTATGGGGTGGAGGAAGGAATTTTTGGGGAAGGGAGGAATAGTGAAGTGAAAACGGGCGTCGAAATTATCTCACTTGTAACTGAAGACACCAATTGTACCACATTTTAACGTCCCATCCGACGAACGGGGTTCTGAACTTGAAAGCGTTCTTTGCTCTTTCACACCTTAAACCTTTTTTTCCCTGGGTTTATTCCTGCCTTTTTTTCTCTTTATATGCACATGATGTGATCGGAGCGTTCAACCACTCTTGCACCAAGATATGCAACCACATATCTTGTGTAAACAGGCCAATTTATGCAACTTCGAAAAAAGGTCTAGAAATTTGATTCTCTCAGCCACCGAAATATTCATTTTTATATCAAAGTTAGGCAGGGGCGGTTCGAGGAGTTTGTGAAGGGAGGCTGTGGGGATCTGGGGGGAAATTTAAACCTGTAACCGGAGCAAAACATATTTTATTGCTTTAAAACATGTTACGGTACTTAAATTGAAATTAGAAGCTTTCACGTAGTGGGGCTCCGAAGCAGTTTTCAGCCTGAATTACTGCATTTTACTGGGAAGGGAAGGAAGATGGATGCCTTGGAGATTCGGGAGATCATCCTTAATAGAAAAGACCTTGTCAATGACATAACCTTCCCAAACCCATCCCCCTTATTACTCATCACCTTAAACACTTCTCCCTCCCCCCATCCCTCCTCCCCCCCAAACAACCCTCCTGATTTCCTCGTCCCCACACTCAGCCAACCCCCTCCCTCCTCCCCACCCTTCCCCCTCTCGTGGCACTCCCGGACTATATAAGCCTGTGTTCTGCTGATAATAATTTTAATGTACCTGAGGATGGCTTGACAGCCGAAACCGGTCGTTCGTTTAATAAAATTGTGGTAGTCACAGCGTTTTTCATTGCTATTATGTTACGGTAGAGTTGAAGTATACATCGGAGTACCCAGTACTCTTATTTTCATCAAAAATAGTTTTGAAACCATTCTTCTTCAGTCCATTTCGTCATGATCATTATTCATTTTTAGGCCAAATGGGGCGGGGGGCGGCTGTAGCCCCCCTAGCCCCCTCCCCTTGCAACCGCCTCTGTAGCCAGCCGTTGATATAAGTTATATTTTTTTGGTATTCTCATAGTGCCCAATTCAGATAAGAAGTGTGATATATTGCTAATGGAAGAACCTGGATGAAAACTTTGTGTGTCACAGAATAAAACGTTTCACTTCACTGTACAATAGCATCTTCTGGATAAGTTAAATGAACGTACAAGGTATGTACCTTGCCGGAATATGCTACTGTGTCGTAATAAAAATGTTTGATCCTGAAGGACGCTTAAGTTTTCTTACTAATTATTCTATTAAACGTTTAATTCCACACAGCCTCATGTTGCAATTAATACTCAACGAACTAGCATACAGCTATTACATTTAAATTCGGAACTGTAGATTCAGACTTGTCGACTGCAGTATACTGCGATGGGGGGATGAGGTATTAATTGATGGGGGGCGATGAGGTGTTAATTGACAGCTATGTTATGTTCAGGATCGAATAAAGGGTCATCAGCGTCCGTATACAAAACAGTTGCCCTCCTCCCACAAAAGAAGATAACGCATTCATTTAGTGATTGTTTATTTTAATCTTTAAATTTCCTTATTTTGTACAAATAATTAATCAGGTAGTATTAAAACATAATTGTTCATTTCTCATCGTTTCAATACGCCTCTTGTACCTCACCCTCGAGCCATGCTTACTGCTATCCATCGGTCCTGGAAATATGAATATTAAACATTCTAGCGCAGCATATATCGGAATCATTAACCTAATTATTTATGATTTCATATCGAGCACCATCACAATCGTGTTTGCAGAGCTTGGAAGAAAATGATACATTTTATTTAAATTTCTAAGCCGATTTTGCACAAAAAAACTTGTTTTCGAGAGCCTAAAAATAGTTCAAGGACTCGTGCGACGAATCTTCAAGGTTGGGTGAAGTTTCCAATTTTTCCCTCACTTCCTTGGATCAACAGATTTAACCAACCTTACCTAGTCAAACCGATTTTTTGAGCAAAACGTTGTCCGAAGGTTGGAAAGCTTGAGTCACACTGTTCTTCGCAGTCGTTCCTGAGTAAAGAACAGTAGAGAATCTTAAGAGTATCGAAGTATAATTAGAATAAATGAGGAATGAAATAGGGAGATGGGGAAAGATCATGAAACTCCAAGTGGGAAATTGCAAATGGGTGAGGACCTACAAAGCGGGACATGGGGTGTTCTGATTAAGAAGTACGAGTGGATGCGGGAAAACCACGATAAACTTTGAAAATAGTCACTAACGGAAACTGACCAAGTACCGTACTTTGGAATCTTGTAATGTCAATTGGAAGAATGTTCCCCGATTAAAAATAAGATATTATATTTGTGGCTCAATCCATCATCGCAATTCAACAATCCTAAGATTGGTTTGATGCAGTTCTCCACTCGATTCTCCGCTCTTCTAGTCTCTTCATATTCACATAATTCTTCTTTTTCGTATCCTTTACGACTTGCGCCACATATTTCATGCATAGCCATCCTTTGTCATTCTTCCCATCCACTTACCTGTCCCTGGACGATTGCCTTCACCATTACCTTTTCAAGATACGGCAGAGGAAAAAATTATTCATTTTGACTGGAACTCGAAACCGGATCCACCTACTTTCCGGTCAGGTGTTTTAATCAGGCATTTTATCAAGGCGTCCTTTTCCCGGTAGATCAAAAGATGCCTCACGGAGAATAAGAGAGCCTTGATAGATTAACTGGTTACGTGCCTAGCACAGTTATTCTCTTGTGTTGTATGATGGTTGTATGTACAATTTAGTGGTTAACCACACTTGCTTATTGTATCGTACGGCTAGGTGAAAACCCAAAGATATTTTCACATGTATACATGAGGCTAAGGTATTTTCCAACTAACTACTCTTTGGAGGCATTAACATGTGCCCCCAACATATACCCATTTGACCCAAGGAATTTGGAATGTACTAGATATGCACCATTTCGCTGCGATAGTATTTTATTGCTATACGCGGAGCAGTTTCATTGGTACTCTCAATTAAAAATTTCCAGACACATGACATTTAAACGCAAAATGTATATAAATAAAAATATGAAAGTGACCGTGACTCCATCTAGTGAATAAAATACAAGTGTTTTATCATCCACTGCATTTCCACACGCGGAAGATTTAGAATGCAATGCGCGGAGAAGGCAAAAACCCAAATGAAAATGAAGACGAGACATACTCGTCATGCGCATACTAGCAATGGGCTCTCATGTAATGAGAGCCCATATTTTTTCCCAAATTTTCGATTTCCGACCACTGCAGAGGTCGGAGATCGAAAATTCCTGGACAAAATTTAAAAATAGCTTTTTTTGAAATGTGGACTTGAAACTTCACGCAAATACTCGCAAAAGATTCCTAATTAAAGAATAGTACGTCATCTGTCATGATTCCCAGCCGTTAGCTAGATACAGGGGCTCAAACATGACCAAATTTCCAAAAAACTCCCGACTTCCTGTTTCTACGAAACAGGAAGTCTTCTGTGTTTCTTCTGTGTCGGTTACGACAGAGAAGTTTCTTCTGTGTCGTTGCGGGAGGAATTTGATCGAATAAAAAATGGTATGATCTATTAACACAATGCTTTGCTTTTACTATGCTTTAGTTTAAAAGATTTTTTAAAACATGTGTGTGCTATTACGTTACAAAATTGCGGAAGCTGTTTTTGGACAAAATTTCACATAAAGTAGAGAATACCTAGCATTTTAGGAAGAGACCTGTCAAGTGACATATCAGAGCGTTTGTTGAAGACTTTTAAATACGAAGCTGAAGAGAAATAAAAAATAAGTTTGCGACGCCGAAAAATACATATGATTTTCCGACCGTGCGTCCGGTGTCGAACCCGCGCGCCGGGGCTGGAAATGCCGAGACTCGCCTACATTGCTCATGTGGAATGAACCCTAAAACTTCGGATTCGCCGCATTTCTGCTGTAAACATTGTCACCAACCTCCACAGACTCTCTATGGACGAAAATAGTGAGAATATTTTATCGAGCCAGCGGGTAATTGTACGCGTAGTTGCGTTCAAGTTCTTTTTGTTGCGAACGTTCGGGAAACATACTTATTGTAAGATTTGGTGTTTTCCCGGCGAATAATATGTGTGAAGATCTCGAAACGTCGGAGGAAGACATGGATAACCTGACCTGGTGTGAAACCCGAGAGATCTTCACACGTCACTGATCACTGAAGATCACATACTTCTTATTTATGGCCTTTAACCAAAAAAAGTGTGTAGTCTTCTTGTCGACCATGAATCCTTCTAGAAAGACACCGCTTGGGATTGTTTTGTATGCCTTTTGCCCCCCTGCCTGCACGCACGCGTTAAAAGATGCACCAAAGAGGTCACAGTCCAAGTGTCCCCCCCAAAAAATGTCGTGCGAAAAGGAACATTTATGACATGCTGAACCTTTGACGGCCTTTAGCGGGAACATCAAGTGAAACATTTGCTTTCCCTTTAAGAAATACATTATTGTAAATCAGTCATATCTTGGCAGTGGTAAAAATAAGATCGTGCAGTAGTTTGCAGGATCTCAAGATTGTGATTATGCTAGTGATTGATTGTGCATTAAAGTGTGTCGAGCCTCTTACACTTTCGGCAGCTTTTCCTGTTTTTCGGTCAGAAGTGATTTATATTCATTCATCTGGTTACTCTTTTACAAGGTATGAAGGATATTGTTTTTGTTTCCGTAGAATTTTGTAGCTATGAGATCGCTCCTATAATTTTTTTCATTGAAATGCCGTTTTGTGACTTGAAATATTTTCATTAGAAACTAGCGTTTTCGAGTCTCCGATGCCAGATAAGGGAAATGGAATCTGAAACGTCGAGGAATCGGAAACGGAAAGTGATATTTACAGAATAGGGCCCCAGGGGCATCTTTTACTGCGTGCATTCCCGTATCAATTTAATTAATAGTGACAAAAACGTGATTTCTGTCTTCATTTTCTTGATCATTCTTGATCATACAGGTCAATTAAAAAATTTCATTATTTAATGGCTGGTTTTCAAGTCTCACGCCTTGAGATCCATGAAAAACTTTTGGAGGCGAAGAAAAAGTCAGTGACTGAGAAGAAAGAGTCTTTGTTGGAATTTCTATCAGGGAGATTAAATTTGGCAGAACACAGAGACGCTTTGAATTCTCTAAGCGCTTATACAGAAACGTTTTTTGATACCATACCTAAAAAGGTGGGAGGAGAGCTGTCGTAATAATGACAGATTCATTAGACGAAATAATAAATGGCTAAAGGAGTGCATTAAATTTCCTAACATTGTACTAACGTATTTACCAAGTACCTCTACACCTGTTGATATGTATTTTCGGATAAATGATAACCTTTCCTAATGCTAAACTTTTAATAATGATGTGATGTGTTTAAAGAATTTAAGTGATGAGTTTAAAGATGGAGAGTAGACAGGAGAGGTGTTGTTGGCGAATGGCGAGGTAATGAGTTAAGACTAAGTGAGAGTATTCCAGACTTTTTTGGTATGAAAAAATATGAAGATGGCTGTGAATGTTTGGCAAAGTGGCTGATAATGGTAGGGAAAGGATAAGGCCATTGGGCATAATCCCCATGCATATACATTGGGTCATGCGTAGACATCACCATAACCACTGCCCACCCTATCCCGCAAGTTAACTTCATTCTTTCATCGGCCAACCACTCTCTCGTAAAAAGACGCAGACGCCATATTCAAAAACTTTCTTAACTATACGTTAATTTCCTTTACGCGGGCTTCGAATTACCAGCCAAACACTTGACCAGTCCTCCCGCGCCCAAACCCCCTCCCCTTGTCGCATTCAAACCCGACTAAAGCCGCGTTTACACTATGTAGAAAAACCTGATATATAACTTTTGCTATATAACATTTTTTGTATAACTTTTGCTTTATAACATTCTTTACGTTTACATTTATGTAGAAATGGAAAAGTTGTATGGAGTTGTTTGGTCGTTTATGATGAACGCCAATTTTCGCCAACGTTTCGCCTCTTTATCTAATTTTATTCTGATCTAAGTCTGTGAAAAATTAATGAAAATGTAAAAACTTATATTGTGCACTAAATAGCCCTGATGAAGCCGCAATAAAAAGGCGAAACGTTGGCAAAAATTGGTGTTCATCATAAACGACCAAACAACTCCATACAACTTGTCCATTTCTACATAAATTAAGTGGTCGATAACATACTTCATTATAAGAAGTTTACATTTATATTTATATCCGTTATATATTAACTCCTTTTGGCGATCAAATATGCTAACAATTTTCGGCATTATGGTCTACAGAGATACCTTTTCTGATCAACAATAGCTGAGATCTAACAATAAACGTGTGGTGACACTAGTTTATCCAGAGATACTGAGAATTGGAAATACAGAACTGCCCAGACTCGTCTTTTGTGAAGTGACCTCCCCACCGTGGCTTATTCAAAATGACAATGCCGGCTTGCCTTGACTTGGGTAATTTTTCTGAAATTCTTTTCGGACAAATAATGCGCCGCATCATACGGAAATATTAGTGTGTCCCTATGTCGTACATTTTACCGCCCCACCATGCCGGCGACTCTCCAGCCGCCGACCCTACGCCACGGGCGCCAAACAAGTTTGCTGCGGCGTGAATGCTGTCGCGCCGGAGTCATATGATAAATTCGGTAAGATATACCTACTCAACACCAGTCAGTGAATTCGATAATTTATCCTTAAATAACTCTTTTTTTCTTCCCGAGGAGTAATTGCGACCCGTCAGTCACAGCTTAGACGGTGCTCTCTTTGAATGAAATTATTACGTCCATTTGACAACTTTGTCTTTTCGCCCAACAGCGAAGATAATTAAGATACTCTCGTCCGGCGTAGTTATTGGTCTCATTAATGCTATGCACAGACTTATTGAAATCGTCTTTCACAAGCACAATTGTTTTAGTGGCAACTGCTCTGAAGAATATTTCGGGATAAATAGTACGCAAGTCATTTCGGCGGCGCGACGAAAACGATGCGCCCCGACCCTGCCACCATAAATGCGATCTAGGGAGACATATGCAGATATCATGGCCGCGCGCATCATCAGACTGATGATAGCAGCGTGGTCATGTTAATAATAATTATGAATTTATTTCACACCATGAGTTTGCAAACATTTTTTCGCCAAATGGGAAGTCATTCATTACGCGTATTTACATTCATATCAACATAAAACTTCAAGAATTTCAAGGTTTTTGCACAAAATATCGTACGATAGGCTTAAAAAATGTGAAATTTCGCGCAAAATATTGCACTAACAGCCAAATACCGCTAAATGTCGCGAATAAAAAGCTATTCAAGAAGTTTCGGTGAATATCGCTAGCGTTAAAATGGCAAATTTTAACTTATTAGGGCTTTAAACATCAAAATTACAACCTTTATGCACTCATAAAAAAAAATTCGCGAAAAATCCATTCGCGAAATTTCAGGGTTCCCATTCATAGGTGACAATTCCTAAGTAAAATATCTTCAATGTAACCTAATATATGTCTCTGAAAACGAGTTTACTTCCTAAAATGAAGTGATTGGCCAATCTCGAGACCTTTTACCTCGGATAACCTTGCACATTCCTCATTACGACTAAATATTATAATCAATGGCAAAACATTGGGCGGTTTATTATACATTCCATTCGTTTGCCCTCATAAAAAGACAAATAACACAAATTTCTGATATTTCTTACGGATTGAGTAAGCAATCTGACCGTTGAAATTCGCACGATATAGCAAATCGATAGTGCTCGCCAATTCACGTATTCGAGAAAATTTTGACACATATAATACCCACACGATATATTCCAGGGACCAGGAAAAAGTTAAAAATGATCCGTTACATCTTTATAAACAGATTACCATATTAGCAATCTCTAAGATGTATTGAATAATCACCATCAACACCTGAAGATTCCCGCAAAAGAAACCGAGATTACATACTTTTAAAACTTCAAAAGAGGTAAATTATTGTGGTAAAATCAAGAGCATCAAAAAATGACTATTACTCCACATGAGAAAATATGGCTGGAGCTTTTGGTAAAAAAATTGTAGAATGTAGAAAAATACTCTAATTTCCGGCACTGAGTGCCTACAGTGACTTAAGCCGTTCTGAGACGCTTAAAATGGTTTAACTGCAGCGGGAACACCCAAATAGAAGAAAAAACAAATGAGGGAAAGGCTCACTGTGGAAATAATCAGAAGAATCTTGCGTTCAGATGGCGAGAGTGAACGTGCATGACGATGCCTTTTCTTCTGATGCCTCCTGGGAGATTTTGTATTTTCTGAAGTGACCTCTGGGTTTCACTCAAGGATAACCAGTCGAAAGACTCACAATTGCACAGCGGAGCTCCTTAACAAGGCATTGTCGTTATAAATTCACACATTCAGGGCAGGGTGGCCAGTTCCTTCTCCTGGGCCACCGACTAATTGCCATTAAGTACAGACAATCGAAAATTCCACCACTATGATTTTAATTGGGGGGTGTGTGGAGAGGCTTCACCCAGATTTGAACCCCATAACCTCCGGTCCGTTGCCCAGCGCTCCACCCACTGGGCTCCACGACTCCTAATATATATAAAGTTACTATTATAATAGTTAAGTTAGTAATTAGTTAGTAATAATAGTTAAGTTTTTATAAATATAAAAAATACTTAACTAATAAAAACTGTTAGTTAATCACAAACCAAACACGTCAACCTACATTATTAGTATCTATGAAGGAATATAGGGTAGTAATAAATGAGTTCGCATCATCGGTTAATCATCCTTAGATTGATAGTTTCAGACGTGACTTCGTGGAATTTTCAACTCATAATGAACAGAATATACTTGGTTATTCCACATAAATTTGTTCTCAAATATATATTTAAGAATAAATTTATATAGAACAACCAAGTATATTTTCTGTTCCTTATCCTTAGATTGATTTGACATATCTCTTCACTCGTTTCTCTAATTAATTCATCTCTTCAGGTTTACACATTTTTTCTCTTTCAAATCCTTCACAACTTATTCTATATATCTCATTCATGGCCTTAATCAACGAGTTAGGAATTTTTCAAATGCATTAATTTATAATTTCTAAAAGGAATGCAAAGATGCAGCTAACATGAGTTCTCTGTGTTAAAAATATTTTTCATAGACACGAATTTCAATGAATTTAAGCTTTTGTTAGTAACAAAATTTCGAATTTCTTTGTCACTAAAAACCACATTAAAATACATTGAATTCACGGCAGAATTGTCTGCATATGCATTACTGCTATTATGAAAAGGCATTATCCTCTAGATCAGACTCCTAACATATAAAAGATTCCAACGTCCCTTGACAATCATGCAAAAAATCAATAAATGAGAAGGTTCACGTTTAGTTTTGGTCAAGCGTACAAAAAAAGGCATGAATTGACATGAACTATCCTATTTTATCCTCTAATACCTTCGACCTTATCTGTTACTGTCCCTAAATTTCTATTAATTTGTCGCCAATTATGTTGGTTTGCTTCATTATTCTACACCTTGATATTATCAAAAATGCTGTGGCGACTTTGCCAGTAGTTTTTCAGCAACATTTCCATTATCATTATTACAGAGCAGAATTGCCAAAACTAGACGCTGAATAACAACGAACTACATTATGAAAAACGTCACTCCACTGCTCATACACAAATGTTGTAAAAACAGACGGTTATGATACGAGTTTGCAATTCCTACTGTTCTTTTTCTATAAGCGTAAAATTTTGTTCAAAAGGAAACAAACCCATTGCAATCACCCAGAAAACTTATCTTTAACTGCAATTTTCACTTGAGTGAAATTAGCAATTCGAAACGCCAGAAAAAAATCTTCAAAGTGAGAATTCTGATACAGGTTCTGAAAAGGTGACCTTGCGCGTCAAGGAAGGATGTTAAATTAAATAAGGAGGTACGAAACTAAAGAGGCGTTATTTTTAATTTGAGTACTTTGACTTACATTAACAGCAAGTAAAAGGAATTTTCGGGTGAAGGAGGTTGTCACTTAGCAAAGCCACATATTATATAATATGATAAAGCGATCGAAAAAGAAGTCGCACCGCCCATCTGTTCTTCTACAAAACTTAACTATATTTCAAAAGTTTGTGAATGACAAAAAGCCTCTGAAATCCAGTTTTACATCTGTCAATACTTTCACCGTAACATCGGTCTGATTCATATACTTTTCCAATAGTTGTGAATGAATTTACCGTGTGCTGATTGGCAAGGCAAACCACTTTGCCTTGCCAAAAGAACGATGTGCAAAGTAACTTGCACATCGTTCGGAGTGCTCATCGTACTCTTCAGCCACGGAACATCACCACATAAGGGAAATAACTAGTGTAGCAAACCGTAGATTAGGATTCGTAAAAAAAGTTCTAGGCAAATGGGATGAGAGAGTACGAGAAAGGAGCTATTTTATACTTGTCAGGCCTCATTTGGAATATGCCGCTATTATATTATATGGGATCCCTACGAGGAAGTTATGATAAAAGAATTAGTGTGTGTGCAAAAGAGAACCGCTAGATTTGTTAAAGGCCGTTATGATAATTGTATTAGAGTTACGAGTTTAATAGAACAACTAGAATACGAATTACTATCAGAACGCAGGTTAAAATTTAGGTTAAACCTTTGAAGTATATTAGAAACAGATTTGTTCACAAAAATTGATGTTTTTAAGAACCCCAGCGTCTTATGCTATGTTTGATCAGATTAACAACATTAAAGAGATAGATAGTCGTACCGATAGATTTAAAATGTCATTTTTCCCGCGTACCATAGGAGAGCACAATAGGCAGCGTAGCAAAGGGATAGGTAGGTGAAATATTTTTAGAGTAGTCTGTAGTACACGATATATGTAATAACAACCAATATTCCCTTTCTTATTTCGTAGATATTAACCATCTAGCTGTATGTGACCCTATTATCTAGTATTTCTCGATTGAATATCATGTTGCACGTCAATAGTGCATGTTTGGTGATCTTCACCCCCTGCCACACACCCTCGTAGTGGCTCGCAGGGTATTACGTAGAGGTAGATGAATTGACATATGAACCGGAGTCGGAATGCAGAGTGGTCAATTGTTTTTCAATACAGTGCCGCCAACGTAAGGAATATCTCTGAACCATAATCTGGATGAAAAACACGATGTGACGCACGCTTCCAAGAAATCGTTGGAGCGAATGAACACCACATTTGTAGTTAATTACCGCCAATTACTAAAAGCGAAATGCGTTACAGACTACCTTCCTCACCTTCAAGCGTTTCACCATCATGCCTTCTTCCACTCGAGTCCTTCGAGGTCTCGCTTACGGTGCGAACAGGGCCCCTCAACCATCCATGCTATGGCCGAAGGGTCGCCGCTTCTAGTTCTTCCTCCCGACGATTTCCTCACCCCAGATGGATGCAGAAACACACGAGGGACGTTCCAACACTAGCACTAATTTCAAAGTGACACAAGGAAGGCACACGATTGAAAACAAATGCAAAATATTCCGAAGACGAGACACTCGCGGGAAAAAAAATAACACTGTCGTTGCGCGTCGATTAGTCCCTCCGCACGATCCCGGATACGTAAATCCTCTCCTGTGCTCTGGCACGTGGAAGATGCCCTTTCCGCAACGCTCCCAAGCGTTTGTCAGGACGAGGAACTGCTGGACTCACGACTGGGGCGTTCTGCGTTCTGCCCTTTGCGAACCTCGGGAGGAAATCTCTTTAAAAGTCCTCGGGAACGCCGAAAAACCTTCCCCATTCTCGGTGGACGTTGAGAATGAAAGAGAGACTGGAAGGGGAACAGGAGGGGAGGGTAGAGGGGAAACGAGAGGAGCCTTCGGAGTCCAGGACTCTCTCATACGCGTTGTACCACAAGAAAGAAACTCAAACCGGTTCGTGAGACCTCCAACCGCCACCAGCGCCGCTAACGCTGAAAACATGGTCGTCGTCGGCACGATTTTTCCCAATAGCGAGCCACTGAACTCATAAGCGTTCCTTAAATATCTTGCTGGCGCTTTTATAGCCTGAGAATTCTGTTTTTCTTTGCTAAAACTGCTTTGGTTAAATAGCTCTGTATAACAAAAATTAACCTTAGAGGCTAATAAAGTATCCATGAGGATCAAATTGGGAACCGATAGATTCAAAATGATATTATTCCTCCGTACTATTCCGAATTCACCCCCTGCCACACACCGTGGCTTGCACTGTATTATGTAGATGTAGATTACTCCAAGGGAACTCAATAGGCAGCATAGCAAAGGGATGAGTAGGTGAAATATTATTAGAGTGATCTGTGGTGCATGATTCACATTAATATGCCATGCATGGTAGGCAAATACAGATAAAAATATTTATAGAAATACCAAAATATCCAATAATGAGGAGCGTGGTAGCCTAGTGGGTAGAGCGCTTGGCAACTGATTGGAGGGTGCCGGGTTCAAATCCGGGTGAAGCCTTTGGACGCCCCCTAAAGAAAAATCCTCGGACTGCGAGGTGGCCCAGGGAAAGAAACTGGCCCCCTACCCTGAATATGAGAAATTCACACGCCTGTGGCTTAGTACGGGGTGATTTCTACCCTCACCTATCAAAACCACCTTGAGTATGCAGCCAGTGTATGGGATCCTAATGAATTAGGTTTGATGAGAGAACTAGACAGTGTGCAGCGTAGAGCAGCTAGGTTCGTCAAAAGGTGTTACGATAGGTTGAGTAGTGTATCAGAATTAATACAAGAATTAGGGTGGGAATCATTATCAGAGCGTAGATTAAAGTTCAGATTTAATCTATTGCAGAAATTTCAATCGGATAGCTTTACTGAAGATGTTAGGCACATATTGAAAACACCAGCGTATTATGCTAGATTCGACCAGATAAATAAGATTAGAGAGATAGATTGTCGTACAGATAGATTCAAAATGGCATTTTTCCCCCGTACTATAAGAGAACAGAATAGGCAGCATAGGAAAGGGATAGGTAGGGGAAATATTTTAGAGTATTCTGTAGTGCATGATGCATGTATTAACCCCTCAAATACTATAGATACTAACAATCTAGTTGCATGAGACCCTTTAGTTGCTTGCTTGCATGCTAGTAGTGAATGCTTGGTGACCTTCACCCCCTGCCACACACCCTCGCGGTGGCTTGCAGGGTATCGTGTAGATGCAGATGTAGAACCAACCTTCGGGTTGAAACAGTGAGTGAGTGATATCCAATAATTCTTTATTGCTATGTAGGTACTAATCATCTAGCTGAACGTGACCCCATTATGTAACATGTTTCCGTGTGGTACCTTGTTTGCATGTCAATAGTGCATGTTTGGTGATCTTCACCCCCTGACACACAACCCGATGGTGACAAGCAGGGTGTTTCGTAGATGTAGATTGGGTGGTTGCAAGATTACTGGCCTTCCATCTTGAGGGCCCGAATTTGACTCCCGGAAGGGGCAGAGATTTTTAGTTGGTATACCGGTCCCCGCTTTAGTGTTGTGCGGAGAGCACTTCAAGCTCATTACTCCGTCTATCTGGATGGATGTTAAACCGTGGTAGCGTACCTCCTTGGTGTCTTTTGCTGATAGTAGGTGAATTCAAACGCCGCAGAAACACTCCTCCCTTCCTTTACATCCTTAATTCCTTTCTTCCCTTCCCTTCAACTGCTCCCCCTAAACATCAAAGAAGAATTTGCTTTGCATTTGCAAAATATAGCAGTCTTTCGCATTAGGAGCTGCAACAGATACGGTACATCTATATCTACGCAATACCCTGCCAGCCACCGCGAAGGAGTGTGGAAAGGGGTGAAGATCGTCAAACATGCATAATTGACATTCAAATAGGCTACTACATGGAAACCTGTTAGATAGTAGAGTCACATGCCTAGTGTATTCACACCAAACATGCATAACATATCATGCTTAAAAAGAATTAGTAACCATATTCTAATCAAAATTTGACAATTAAAAAAAAAAAGATTCAAAATAGCAATGCACAAATAGCATGCACAAACATGGAGATAGTTGGGCTAGTTTAAACTCCTTACACCAGCATGCGACTACCCTTGCTATCCGTTGATCATGTATACATCTATATCCACGCAATACCCCGCAAACCACCAAAAGAGTGTATAGCAGGGGGTGTGTACTATCGAATATATTCACAGCTATTCACATCCCTTATTCTACGAGGAAAGGGAGACATTTTAAATCTCTCGATTAGGCAAACAATTTATCTGATTTGTTTATTATGTTCCAGTCTACCAGAGTAAGTTGGAGTTCATAAAATATTTTTAACGTCAACAGGGAAAATATTGTCGTGAGATTAGTGAAGAGATTAAGTCTATATGTCAACCTGCGGTCTGATAATGATTCCCATTTTAGTTCATCTAATAGACCGGTTACGGCAACATAGTTTATCATACCGTCCCTAATTTCTCGTACATGATCGTCACATTTGTCCAGTACTCTTTAGGTGATTATTTGGAGGAGGTGATCGACAACTGAGGCCATTTCTTCCAGATGTAGGGTAGGTGGTTAGGAGTGGATAGTGGGTAACTTGGTAAAGGCAGCAGTTTCCAGGGAACGGAAGGAGGGTGGAGAGAAAACCAGCGTCACCATCAGCCTGCTCTTAACGACAGGTGCCAAGGCGACCACAGCTTAACGTCCCATCTGACGGACGGATTACTGAGCTTAAGTGCTCTCCACAAGACACTTAAGTAGGGACGTGTACACCAATAAAATTCCCCCAGTGCCTGGATTCGAACCCGCGCCCTCGGATTGGAGACCAGTAATAGAAGGCCAGTAGTACATAATGCATGTTTATGCATTACTAACACATGCATGATAGGGAAATACCAATAAATGTTTAGGAAAATATTTTTCTAACCAGTTTTCAATCCATTAATGTGTAGTTACTAACCACCTAGTTGCACGTGACCACCCTTTGCGGTACACTCTCGCGGTGGTTCGCAGGGTATATAATAGACGTAGACTAGCCTCCACATCAACCCGATCCCTCCTTTCATTGTAGAAGTGGCTTGCTGAATACATCTACATATATACTCGGGTCATCCAGAAAATAAGTTTCGTTTTGCCTGTAGGTTGCTAGGGCTTTTGTTTATTAAATTCTGGCAACGTTGTGCAAAAGAGGGGAACCTTATGAATAGAATGAGAGGTGAAGGGCCGCAGTAGCCTTGAAAACACGGTCACAGCAAGTCGTTGAAATGGAGCCCTCGACGTCGCGTCCCGCCACCTCTGTTCCTGCTCAAAATTCAACGTTGTGAAGTCCACCAAGAAGATCATGGCCTCTGTTTTCTGGGACCAAAAAGGAAATCTCCTGATTGATTTTTTGACTCAAGGAGAAACAATTAACGCCTCCCGGTATTGTGAGACCCTGAAGAACCTTCGTCGGGCCATCCAGAACAAGAGAAGAGGAATGTTGACCTCTGGTGTGTGCCTTCTCCACGACAATGCACGGCCTCATGTCGCTCGTTCCACAACGGAACGTTTGGATCATTTCCGTTGGGATGTTCTGACCCATCCACCTTACAGTCCTGACTTGGTCCCTTCAGACTTTCATCTGTTCAACAAAATGAAGGAGCGATTAGCCGGAGAACGTTTCACAAGTGACGAGGAAGTAAAAGAAACTGTCACCAAATGGACCAAGGTGGTGGCGGGAAGTTTCTAAGAGGAGGGGATTTCAAAGCTCATTTGTCGGTATACGAAGTGCATTGAGGTTTCCGGAGATTATGTGGAAAAATAAGACATATTATCAAGAATGTTTTCTGTATGTTTAAATTTTTTTCAATAAAAACTCGATTAATAAGAAAAAAACGGAAATTATTTTCTGGATGACCCTCGTATAATACACTGCAAGCCACCTCTGAGGTAGGGTGTGAAACATCGCCAATCTTCTACTACACCGACATCATTTACCTACATGCAGTAAGGAACATAATAATACTTAATGATAATAACGTGTTAGTCGTGCATGCACCAGTCACGTGTAACCAATTCTTTAGAATGCTTTTGTCTTTAAATCCTTTTTAAATCGTTATGTTTCGACTAGAATGTAGCTAACCTATCTAGTAGTGTAGTAGTAGCATTATAGCTCTTAGATGCATATCAGTATGATGATATTCACCCCCTGCCACACACCCTTGCGTTGTGGCTAACAGAGTATTACGTAGATGTAGATGTCAGTAGTGCATGTTTGGTGATCTGCACCTCTGCCACACTCCCTAGCGTCGGCTCGCAGGGTATTACGTAGATGTAGATGTAGGTGCAGCTATTAATACTTTTTAAGCATGATATGCAATGCATGTTTGGTGCGAGTTCACCCCCTGCCACACACCTTTGCCGTGGATTGGAGGGTATTATGTAGATGTGATTGTAGAATCTATGACGCAATTTATTGCTTATCATTCGGTTAGGTATTTGCTGTCGTATAATACCAACACTCGGGACTGAGCTTAAAGCCACCGAGGGCGTCCACCAGGTTGCGGATGGTGGGTCGACCTCTAGATATAGAGGTTAGCTGCGAGATAAGCGAGTTACCTCGTCGAATAAGCAGTCATGGACAAAATTTGGTGGCACTCCAAGGTGGTATTGGTCTATCATTGGGTAAGATAGGCCTTTAAATGATTCAGAAACCTGTGAAGATGCCGTGACTTGGCGACGGGAGGCCGTCAACAATTGTGCTTCCTAGCACCCGGAGGAGAGGGCAGCTGCTCTTCTTCACATGAGTGGAGGTGGAGACCACAGTGGTCGGTACAGCGACACTCATTTCACTATAGGCGTGGTAACATTTGCTTTAACGGTTGTGGTACTGCAATGTGGAAGGCAAGGGGAAACCACCACATTAATATCCCGAGGAGTCGCAGCTACTCCACTCTTTTCTTTCTTATCAAGACGTGATGGAACCCTCTCGAGTAAAATATTCCGGAGGTAAAATAGTCCTCCATTCGGATCTCCGGGCAGTGACTACCCGAGAGAGTACATCAGTCAAATATGATAATCATTTTAGGGTAGGAACTTGGAACGTGCGATCTCTTTGGACCTGCAGTAGATTGGAGAACCTTAAGGTGGAAATGCGAAGAATTGGCCTCGACATATTAGGAAAATATCTTTACCCAAATTTTGTTCAGTGCACCGAAAGTTTTCGCCGGACAACCCCTTTATATATCGACCGAGAGAAAAAATATTTGTCCTCTCTTTATCAGTGGCTGATATTGTTAGAAGTGAAGACCTACAGATAAGGTCATTTACACCATTGAGGATAGGTAGTTATTAGGTAGGACAATAATGTAGAGATGTAGGAAATGTTGTGCGGAACCAAGCGTCTGCATTAGCCCACACTTTGCGAAAGGCACCAAGGGGCCTACGGTTTGACGTCCCACCCGACGTACGGAGTACCAAACTATAATTTACACACAAGTCAAGAAAGAACCTATAGTCGACGGGAAAAATCTACAATTTCTTGGATTCGAACTCGAGCCCCCGGGAGAGGAAGCCAGAACTCTTCTTGACTGTTACGCTACTCCAATCATCATCCAATTACCGCATTCTTGTCAAAGATATTACCATTACCATTGCAATGTCCCCATCCCATTTCGACATCTTATTACGGATATTATCACCATCATTACGATGATGAGAAATTTTATTACCTTGGATTCTCTTTGATGTCGTATAACTCTGTCTCTACCGCTCTGCTTCTCTAGTCGCCTGGAGGAACGTCTGGAAGTCTAGGGGGTGCATCGTATGCTGGGGTTGGTGTCACTGCAAATTGAAGATTTTGAAAAGGAACATCCTTGCAACAAAATATCACTACTTAACACATATCCATAAGTGAATGGAATGCTGATCGTTTGAAGACGGAAAAGCAATGAGAGTTTTAATCATATATGTATCTATTTTTCCATTTTCTACGAAGATCAATGAAATAGCATCCGTAAGAATGACTTAAATTTCTCATTTCACCCCATGTAGAGATGTACAGTTAATTATTCTCAATAATGAAATTGAGCAATCATTCTTGAAAACCAAATTATTATGAGAGGGAGCTTTTGATTGAATTTTGACTTGAACGGATTTCCTCGTAGAGGCGAAGGAGCTTGACTGAAGGTCCTGGGTGCCCACGCGTCACGTGTGCAAACCCCTCCTGACGAGGAATTCCCAACCAGACATGCTTCCTCGGAGCTCCTCCCCTACGGGAGGAGGAGAATAGTGGGTGACGATCCTTCGGCAGGGGTAGGAGGTCTCGTGGCTCAATGCCGCGGTCGGGCCTAAGGGTTAGGAGTCGGGGGTATTTTGCGACCGCCTGAAGGTCTCATATAAACAATGGTTATTCGGGAATATTCGTATGTAGTCACTGTCCTCATCCTTTGAAGAACGGAAAAAGACATTGAATAATCAAGTAGGTACAGCCTAACATTAGTAGCACTTTGACCAACGGAAACGTCTTCACATGCTTACGGAGCTCTTGCTCGACTCGAAGTTAAATCTCATACGAATAATTATTTAGTTGTGGACGCATACGCGTGCAATTAGCTGCATTAGGACCGGTAACTCTCATACATCTCCCACCTTCCACATCCATCAACGCCCATTGCGGTGAATTTTTTTTAAAAAAGGACGTTGGAGATAATGAGTGTAAAAATGCAGTTCCGTTAGCGGAGAAAGCCCTAAAGGTAGTCCCCCTGCCACACACCCTCGCGGTGGCTTGCAGGGTATCGTGTAGATGTAGATAATTTTAATGGACCGCTAAGGAGATTTCTAAGATTGTTTTCAATGCATTATAGGAATAGGCAAATTGTGTCCGTAGTTTATGACGGCAGAATTTCGCGGGTGAAGAATAGAATCGTAATATGAGGTATTGCAACTAAAGATCTATACGCTGACAACTTGGGTGAAACTAGTCGTGTAAGGAAGGTCTCCTGCCTGAGGTCTTTTCTCTCTTCTCCTCTCAACCTAGGTCCTTTATCTCGCGCAGCTCCCCATATTGCATCATTGTCGCAGGGAGGCCCTCGTCTCTTAACGTAGCAGACATTCGACCGGATTTTAGGGAAACGGCTGCGTGGTCAAGAGCAGATGTGTATTGGTGTTATACAAGCAAAAATCTCGTGGGTATTATTATTATTGAAATTACGAGTCCCATTCCATAAATCCTTAGGTTCACTCGTGGAAATGCTACGACATTCGGAACGTTATTTTTTTCTTTTGAGCCTATTCCTAGTCTTAAAACATTGGGATCACATATTTACAAAGCTTCTGACCACATTGATGTGAGAATAAAAAATGTCAATGAACTCGCTCTGAAATGGCACGAACGTGAAACAACACCAATAAATCAACGAATTAATTATGTAAGGGACACATAAATTGGAGGGTGATAATGAACACTGATGATTTGTGATTTCCTCTTCTAAGTGAACGTCGATTTTTGATGTTATGTCAATGCGTGAGGACGGTGGCGAGCGTAGAGGTATGTTCGGGACCTCAGACGTGGTGCAGTAGGAGTCGGAGAAACGACCATCTTTATGGCATGAGAAGAAGACCATCCGTTCAGTAATCCCTTCTGCTAAAGAAGGAAAGGACGGGGAAGGAGGGAAGGGGGTTTGTTTTTGGTTAGAGCTTCCCCAGGCTCCGCCAGAGGGAAGCCGTGACGCAGCGTTGTCAAATCGCCGTCAACTCGGGACTTAGAAAATTTCGGCCTCCGAGGTGGTAACATTTTTTTGTGGACGGGTGTACCTTAGATTTGTCCATTCTGACGGCCAGAACCTATTGGTGTTTATCCGCCGTCACTAGCCACAAAAGTGGCTAATGACGGCGGATTAGTGAACGTAACACCTTGAGTTGTCGCTGAAGGCTTTGTGATCTCCACAGGGGTGTCTGAAAAATAAAAACTTCTCTCAGTATTATTGCAAAAAAATTACTGAGGTGGTTTAAATATTTGTGAAATATACGAGGACACTTAAATTACCAATCACAACACCATGGATTGGCGTTGTGACTGCCATGCCCTTGGTGGGATTTGAAGTTAAGATTAAAGTATCATCACCAATCCATGGTGTTGTGACTGATACTTTAAACCCATGTGTCACGTGTTCAAATCCCGCCAAGGGCATGGCTGTCATATTTACTCTAGGGTTAAAATCTTAGGTTAGACGGTGCGATTTAGCCTTAGTCGTTGGAGTGCTTATAACCCTTTGTATAACCCTAATAGTGCTTTTGAGACCCTATAGTTGCTTGTTTGCATGTCAATGGTGCATGCTTGGTGTTCTTCACCCCCTGCCACACACCCTCGAAGTGGCTTGCAGGGTATCGTGTAGATGTAGATTTAGATGTAGATGTAACCAAAGTACTACTACTACCACTAAGCTAGAAATTTAAAGATGATTTTTACAAAAACATGTTTCTCAATGGAGATGCAGAATTCCGAAAAAGTACGCACGAGCCTCACTCACGAGCGTCAGTGTAAACACTTCACCAGTCCGTATTTCTCTTTGGATTGCCGTTCATGTTCAAAACTGAGACTCCGAGGTATTTGAGAACACTTTACAGTGCCTTTACAGTGAAGTCATCATCTTTTCACATGCGGAACTTTAACATGCAATCGGGTCAAGAGATAGAATAGATTTCCCTTCCGTAAAAGAAGACCTGTCACCTTCATTGAAATTGAAAATTCTTTGAGGCACTAATGATGAAAAATCAGACTTCAGAGACTGAAAATATTTTGATTTGAATCAGTCTAAATCGTGGAAAATGCCTCGACAGTAATCGCAGTAAATCACGTTATGAGTGGGTAATAGTTTGTCTCATGATGACGCTTTAAGAAAGGAGTTTTAGGGTTTGCTGACGGTAAATCGCTATTTTTGCGCCTTTCTTTAAAACTCGGAGATTAAAAAATATTTTTCCTCTTAGGTCCATGACACGTCCTGAATGACTTAAGTATGGCGGATTGAATTGTTGTGGAGGTTAGCGGACTGGCTCCTTATTATAAGGACCCGGGTTTGAATCCCGGCGGTGGAAACGTTCCATTGTTATACTAGGTCCTAATTGAGTGCCTTGTAGAGAATATTTCGAGTGCAGTACTATTTCCGTCAATTGAGACGTTTAACCGTAGATCCCACATTTCAATCAGGACGGGAAGATGTCGAAACCGGTTTTCCTTCACCCTCCCACCTCTCCGTGGATAAATCCTTCCTCTTTCCAAATGCCAACAAAATTTTAATGGCTTTTATGATCGAAAAGAAAACTTAACTTGTCGTTCCACATAAATTTATTTTAAAAAACGACCTCGGTTTCGACGTCCAACGTCATCAACAGGGGATGACGTTAGCTACTCAGCCAAAAATTATATCACAAGGCCATTAATTCCCTAACTAACCTCACTAAGATACCACCCGAGAAAACCAAACATTGGTGCAAACTTCCATTGCTAGGGAACGTGACGAACAATATCGTTAAAAGACTGCCTCGGAATAACTACAGAGTCTATTATTATAACCCCTCAACTTTAGATCAGTTATTGTTTAATTCTAAATACACTTGAGCCTTCAAAAAAGAGTGGTGTTTATATGTTAAAGTGTTCGGACTGTAATGGTGCATATATCGGACAAACAGACGGAAGTTTTCCACTCGTGTGGATGAACAAAAAAGGAGTGCAAAAAACCGCGATGATAAATCCACCTTTGCCAAACATTTAGTAGACACTAGACATAGTGCAGGTTTTAATTTTAATGTTTTACGTGTCTGTGACAAAAGTTTTAAACTGGATTTTTTTTAGAACGATATGAAATTGTAAAACACTCCAAATCTCAGAATGTAACTATTTTAAATGACATGGCAGAGTTTAAATCATCACCTTTGTAATATGTCCCCTACCACACCAGTCCCCAACCCCTCCGCAGCCCCCCCCCCTCTACACTAACCTTCAACCAAAAAAAAGCGTTTCCACCTCCAGGCCCCCTCCCCCCTTCATCTTCCTACCAAAAGAACTCCTTGCAAAAGTCAACCGCAAGTGATCCCCCCCCTTCCCACACCATGCCTCAATATGTTACCCCACCCCCCCTGCTGTTTTGTATTTAAGGCCATTCCTTCGGCATTTGTTGTACACTATATGTTGCTTTGATAATGTCGCTAAAGCCGTCGAAACCGCGGTCGGTCTTGTTAATAAAAGTGTGGAATAGACCAAGTCATTTTTATTTTCATGATGATTGAATTCCACAAAGTTACGCCTGAGAGTATTTCTTCGCCTCTTTTGAGATATATGAAGCTAGAAAGGTGGTAGATTATTAAGGGGAAAATTATGCACAATTGTTGATATCGGCCGATACAAAAATGATGTGGAGAGCTACGTCAAACCAAAATTATAATTGGTGACTGACGATGAAGATGCAAGTACCTGCCTTTCCTTCGAGGTGGAAGTGACCTTACCTGCCGAGCATTGCATGCAATTAAATGCATTGGATTACGAGTATGCTGCTCTCCTACAGGAAGTACATTACACAACGGGTCTTCTGGTACGGAGGTTTTCTTGAGAAATAAATCTGGTGAGTCGAGGCGGATGTACTCGGATAACATAAGATGCTATTAACTTGGACAGGGACCACGATGAGCGTTTACTGCCCTTGGAACGCCTGCAGCTATGCTGACGCAATAAGTAACGGTAGTGCAAATTGCATGCATTCACGGGGTTTCAGGGTCCACGACGAATTAGATACGGAAGGGAAAGACCCCCTATTTAAGATCACACGGTGAGACAATCAGCTCGGAATAAGCATGCACCCGAAGCAGAGGAGTTCAAGCACTAAACGATAAGCCCAAATTGATGTAGGGGATGTAGGTGATATCCTTTGATACAAGGAATCTTTGCCACGGACCTCGACCCCGTTTTGAGATGACGAAAGAAGTACCAAGGGTCACAACGGATGAAGAAATAATGTCTGGAAATTGCAGTTATTACAATGTCAATCCCTATGCACAATGTGTGTAAAATTCGTGACTCATACTCATCTGTGACTCTGGGACCACGAGAGAAAGAAGGTCGGGCGACCCTGCTGGAATCTATACCAATGGCGTTATTCTCAATGCCACTAAAATCAATCGCTACTGCAATTATACCAACCAGAACGAAGACAGACAAATGGCACGTATTGGTTGGTTGTAAACAAGTGATTAAGCGACGATTCCATGGCAGAATTTTTAGATGCCTGACGTATTAAATGAAGTATGCTGATGATTACCGATGGAAGGAACGGGCTGGAAAACAAGAAAAGAAGTCGCACACAAAAGAGCTCCTGTAATTTGGCTGAGGACCGCAGTGAACGGAAAAGTGAATTTCTGATGATGATGAGGACCAACTGTACTGATGACTATTGCGGTTATTTAGTTGACTTTTACAACCCTCCGGTTTTTTAAAATGGATTTCATATCTGCCTCTCAAAAACACTACTTTTGATTATGCAGTAGATTTTTTGCTCTCTCAGATATCGTAGAGGTTATTTTTCCTGCCAGTCATCTGTTTTTGCAACCTCCTTTGGACCAGTAAGCTGAAAACTGAAATCGGGAATCCACCTGAGAGTTTATCATTCCGGAATCTATGACGATATTTAGAAAGCCATGATGAGTCATTTAAAGGCTATGCCGATTTAGGTTTCATTTAAGTCTAGCGTCAATGAGTAGGAGCAACATCTCTTTAACGTGTGGGTTCAGATGGAAACTACTTAGAAGAAGAATATCTTGAATCGTTAGTTTTTCAAATAAAATTATTTCATTAAAAAAAATATAATATCAACGAATTAAATGCCAAGCATACTTTTCGACGCGTCTCAAGTCCTTCAGCTTCAGCAAAGAGAACCAGATCGAGCGATGATTACCAAAATATTTTCATTGGGCAGGGAACGAAGCTCGGAGATCTAAAACTTACTACGACAAAATGATAGAGGCTGATCGAAGAACTTTCATTCAATTTTAATAAATCAGGTCAGGTCTTCTTTTCACATCTTTAGACTGGAATCGAAGTACGAAGAGTCTACAGGTGAAACTTACTGAAACTAATGTAGTAAATCTATACCAAAAACATTAGGCCAAAATGAGTATCGAATAGTTACTGTTGAAATTTTCAACGGTGAATTAGGCCCACTGTTGAAATACAATTACAAAAAAAACAATTTTTTCACAAAGGGAAGTCAAGTTAAATCCTTAGGCGTCATTCTATTAACTTCAAACCCATCTTAAGAAATTCAGAATATTTGCGAAAATACGTTAAATATAACAGGATACATACAAATTGCGGATAATCCTCAAGTGAAAACGTTGATGAATGATATTTTTTTGTTCTTTTCTGGTCTCATTTTTAGTATTCAAGAATGTTTCGCGATACAATTTATTAATAACGGAGGTATTAAGGAAAACCTGTGAATAATGTGATTGACATTACGGAAGATACAACTGCATATAATATCAGTCTTCATTTAAGTCTCCACCATTTTCAAAACAACAATAACATAATTATCAGAAGATCCATACAATAACAGGCTGGGAATAATATCTACAAAGTGATTTATTTTAAATGAACTTCTTGGATTGTTTCTTATATTTATGACGTGCAGTACGTAAAATGAAGTGTTGTGATGGTAAAGACAATTCCAATAACACTATGACGTGTACACCTTGAAAACTGGTGGAGCCTGTGAAAATAAGTGCAATTCATTGTGAAGACTGGCAGACCTTTCTTGCACAAAAAAAACAACTTTTTGTTTGATAACATAGAAAATATGAAGGAGAAAACCGCGTTGGGTAAAAAGATCTTGTATTGAATCAAACAATACTCGAAGTTTTCCACAGAATTTTTTATGTACTACACACTCACCGAGACATCTTCAGGTACAAGAAAAATTTTGACAAGAGAGACACCCATTTGTATTCAGAGAAAAGATGCCAGAAGGATAGTAGGGGTGGGTTACGGAAACAGATTTGGAGGGGAGGTAGGAAGAGTTAGGGTGTGAAACTATGTGAACAAAAAGGGTGGGAATGTTGACGGGGAAACCTGGAAGAAGGAAACGGGAATATTGCTGGAAAAACCTGGAAGAGTGAGTTTCAGAATAAACAGGGGAGGAGAATGAGCGGGAGAGAGGTGAGACTGACGGTATTGTTGTAAGGGGATGACCGATTAAAAGACAGCAGGTAGAGAGAAATTGTATGCGCTACCTGAAGTACTTTGTAATGCGTAATGCACTAAAAACTAGAAAAGTACGAAAGTTGTTTGATTAAATGTATTTTCTATCCACTGGATCAAGACTGAATCTGATCAAAGAACCTTATAAATGTGCACAAAGTATCACTCGGTTATTGAACGGACTTTGTGAGTATAGAAACTAGAAGACTGCACTCAACAATAAAGTAATTGAAAAAACTCCAACCTTACAAGTTTCGGGCTTATCTGGAAAATACATTTCATCCGTGCATCATCCGGAGAGGGAAAGCTGACGTATTATGAAGGGTCATCTATCAAACTGGAAGGTTTAAGAATCTTTTTCTACACACCATTCACCACAATATCGTGAGCAAGGCTTAATTCTTTCTTATAGATCATTTTTAACTTTCTTTCTTTTAACCTCTCACTCCTTTATGCGTCTCCGCCCTGTTTTCAGACGGCTTGCAAGGTAATGTGTAAAATAGATTGCTTACCTGCCTCGTTGTATTTGACCGAGAATCATCCTTGCTTGGTTGATTGCAGAGGCGAAGAAGATCTTCCGGCTTCCGGTTAAATTGCACACAATTACCTTACAGGTGGGTGACAACGTCTCCTTTCCGCTTCCGCGGAATACTTGAGAAGCCCTAAAAGGCCAAGGAAACACGATCACAGCTCTTAAAATAGATCACATTCAACGATGAAACTCCCTCGGTAAAGATTCGTAGACAACAGACAAGCTGTACACACCGTAGTCCCGAGTTTGAGACACGAACATGACTTTCTCTCGATCACGACTCTCGCATGGGATTGCACGGTGGAAATTCGGATGGAGTGCCTCTTTTGTTTCGCATATTATGACGAGTCCGAAGTTCAAAACGCGTTCTTCCCGATCTTGGCATTCCCGAAGTACATACAAATCACTCGCACGTCCATTTTCCACCATATTCTAGCCCCACACTGCCGCCTGAAGTATGCTGTGGCTGAAGTGCCACAAACTGCTGAATCCTCCACGGGGAATCGAGGAAAATGCATGAGCTTGAGCCGATGCAGAGCGAACTTTCCCGCCGAGCAATATGACGGGAGATGACTCACTGCTGTCCGCCGGAGTCAAGTGCCCTTTCGACCGCGAGATGTCGCTTGCAGCTGGCGTGCGTAGTGGATATGGGTTGGGGGAAGGTGAAGTTGAATGGATGGAGACTGGATTTTTATAAAAAGACTGGGGTAAAATTCCCCGCCGCTTGCGAGCGGCCTTTCAAGGAAAAACCGGAGGACTTGGTTTTTACCTTTGCTCAGATTCATTCAGCTCGTCTACGTAATCGCTCCGCGCATGAAGGGATTGATTACGCACTGACAGACTACTGGACTAAAGCCGCCTCCTCGAATGCTTCGTTTTTTTTATTTCTTCTTTCACCTTTCCACTCACAGTATTTCTTTGGTTTTCAAGTCTTCACCCGAACTTACCTTCAGATCGGGAAAAAGGTGCACGAATGGAAATGAAAGAGTAAAAAGGAAGGGTGGAGAGAAATCCGGTGTTGGCATTAGTCTGCTTTTTATGAAAAGGCGCCAAGGGACAAGGGTTTTTCGTCCCATTCGGCGGACGGAGTACTGCACTCAAAGTGCTCTCCACTGAGCCTTTAGCTAGGGGTCGGTTTATCAATGACAAATATCTTCCACCACCGGGATTTGAACCTGGGACATGTGGGTGAGAGACCAGTACTCTTACCACAGCACCAAACTCCTCTCCCATTTCTATTCCGTGACATCCTCTATGGAAATTCTTTTCAAACTGTTACGGATTTGGCTACGAACCGTTTTGAACCATAAATCGTGGCAAGCTAAGTTATAGCTAAGTGGAACTTAAAATGAAGCCATAGAGAAACGATGTTATCCAAGAAAAAATTCATTTTCTTCATAAAAACATCTTGGTCAACAGGAATCAAAGAAAGGACAACAATCCTTATATAACCTTTCAAAAATATACATTTACATACAGCGACTACTTTGTGTGTCACCTCGAGAGTAGGTATGTGGCAGCAGGTCAATAAACTCAAAACAAGCACAACTTAAATGAACTAACAGAAAAATATTATTTAATTACAGATAAGTATTAGTATTTCGTGGGAAAAATAATACAAAGGTAACTTTATAAACAGCATGCCGGGATATATCTGAACAAAATTACACATGCGTGTATTATACAGGGCTGCAAACAGGACGCCTATCCTCACAACTCAAAACATCCTTTCATTTACATCCATTCATTTTATTTCTGAAATAATTGCCTTTTTACAACGTTTCAACACAATATCTCAAGAGCTAAAAAACAAATTCACTCACACCATTTAATTGGGACAACTAATAGCATCAAACTGCAAAACAACATAAGTGTAAGTAATTAATTGTATTGATGAAATATTTTTTCCATGTTACGCAGTGCTCTTTATTTATATCTGCCTGAATTCTCTTTCATATTTCCCTGGATTCAATTTTTCTAAGTGTATTGGTGGTCTAAATAAGAAGGAAGGGATATCTGCTTGTACCAACATCAGGAGCAGAATAAGTAATGGAAAGAAAGATAAAAATGTGTGCTTCCCGCTTTCAATTACCTTTAAAAAACCTATTTTCTCCAAAACATAACATTTCCTGCCTATACCCAATATCCCAACTACCCAATACGATCCCCAATAAAAGCATATGCAACAACGTAATTAGAGATATATTCATGGAATAGCAATGAAGATAACAGTATCAATTCCTTTCCATTCCTGTTAAAACTCTTCCTGGAAAATCAGGACTCATTCTACTACTTACTATTTTAAGAGCAGTAGTGTTCGAAATGAACAAGTGTCCTTTGATGTATGAGAATATCATTACAACTTTGGGGATCGAACTCCATACCTCGTGAATAGAGTTATACTACATGTCAATGGTTATGTAACTGTTTTCCCAAGTTTCCCATTTTGTATTCCACCAAAACTTTCGTCCATTTTCCTCTCCGAAGCCTCCTTTTATCCAAAATTGTCATTTTTCCAGTTCTCAAAATGCGAGCCTTGTCACAAAAAACCTTCCCATCAACCCCTTCTTTTTAGTAACTACTGCCAATTCGAATAGGAAAAAATTCGTTTTGCCATAACTTGTCCAATAACGTACTTACTTAGAGTAGCGAGACTTTTATCGAAAGTGCTCTCTTGTCAATGAAATGTCCTGAATTTCACAGTAATGTCAAATATTTAAAATTGGAAGTTCACATTTTTCATTTTTATTTTCATTGCCCACTGTCAAAGAGTTTAGTATGAGTCATTGGTGCTGTGCATATTTCCAGTCACATTTATTGAATTATAATGTAATGGTAAAAGAATCATCACTTGAAAAACAGATGAAGATGTGAGTTAAAATAGAGTACAATGAGAAAAATTAACATATTTTTAATGTACTCTTTCAACGGATGCTAATTATTGTATGCCTTGGAAATTCGAATGGCAATAAGGAATGAGAGATTTTCATTAAAAGCCAGAATTTCTGACATTTCAAAATTTCAGAAAATTTTCCCGACAGTTCACAAGGCATGAATAATGAGTACATGTCTGGGGAGATGAGTTTGGCAGCCTTAGTGTCTAGAGATGTCTAGAGATTCTTAGTTTATGTCTGGAGGTTCAAAACTGACATTATTAACGATGATTATCTCCCAGGTAAATCCTACTCAATCTGCTATTGCAACCTCGCTGTGATTTGGACAAATGACATTCTAAACCTGTCTTACTATCTTTCAAGACTCATCTTTTTTAAATGCACCAATATTAAACATAGTAATTCACTATTATCTTGATCACTTGAAAGATAAATAAATCTTCTTTGGATCTTGAGACTTGGTCAATTATTTAAGCTTGCAATTTCATAGCCTAAATTTTACTAAGTTTTATTGGTATATCTATAGAGCTCCAGAAACTGGTTTTAACGAAACTTGCATGTCATAAGGAGATTGTTCTATTTGTATTATTGTATATGATTTGTTTCGCACAGTTTTGAAGCCCTGATGGAATAAAACTTAGTGAAATGTAAGGTATGGATTCTAAGCTTAAATATTTCACCAGAGTCCACCTAAATTTTATTCAAGAAATTCAGTGTTCAAATCAAGAAGGCGAGGGTGCAATTCACCAAATGGGGAGCCCAATGTCATGTTAAATTCACACACAGAGTTGCCCCAGTGGTCCCTTAGAATCATTATGCTACTAGAAAACCACACCGATTGGGTTTAACTGTAGCTGTAAACTTGCCTCTCTCAGATTTGAATCCAAAACCTCTGGTTTACATCCACTAGCCTCACACATCCTCAATTATTCTACATGATTTATTGTGATTTTAATTTAAATAAAAATATTTCTCTCAGCATGTTCAGTTAATGCAAACCTCATGTTCTTAGTGAGAAGAGGTAGATATATTCATACACCTATTTTAATCCATTCCTCTTGTGAGCTTGGGTCCCTAGAAAGTTCTGCACGAACAGAATTTCCAATTGTGAAATGTACCATTCTGTCCCACTCTTCCATTTCTCTACAACACTCTTACATCCCATGGTACCAAGTTTAGCAAAGCATGAATTGATTACGACTCTACATTATATACAAGGAGTCTGCTATTCATGATATATGATCTTGGATGCAAGTGATTACATCGCATTTCTAATTGCTTGCATTAATTACTTGGTAATCCATATCTGGAGAGAATGATTCAAAAAGGAATTTCATTATGAGAACATACTTTGACCTTGCAACTTTTGTTGGAACTCATAGGAGCTCGGAATAATTTCCATGGAATTCTGGCAGATCCTCTCCAATCATGGCTTCATTTTTATTTGATGTGTAGCAATACAAAACAATCTGGTTTATAGCAGGTTGATCATTTATTGAGGTCATGAATGGTGTGATAAATACCTCTCATGTTCATCTGAATGGTGAATGCAGGAGAAATGTGATAACGATTAAATAGAATGACCAAAATTGAGACTTGAAAGGTATGTACCATGATACAAAATATATAAACATATGTCATTACCCAATGTTTCATGGATATCAACGAATATTGTTTGTCATGTGGGACAAAAAAACACAAAATGAAGAGCACATATTCAGAATAAATTGTAGTGTACACTTTTACGCAACAACATGCAGTGTGGTATCATGGTATTGGATGCATATAATGCCAGGAGTTAAAAATGAAAAACTTTAAGTATGAGAAATCAGTATCAAGCAACTGATTTGAAATATTTAACCCAGATTTGTAACTTCATTCATATTTTGTTTTCAGAAGAAAATTACTGGCAGTTACTATTATGTGATTGTTAAAATAATTTAAAACTGCACTGGTCCACAATTGGCATAGAGGAGCTAATGTCTGAAATTTTTGTGGACATATGTACTCATGTGTTCTGTAAAACGCAGTATTCTGTTAGTTCAATCTAAAAGGAAGACATGCACTTACACTTGAGTAGAAACACTAATGTTGCTATTCAACATTCTGATTTCATAATTGAAAGCACTGGCGAGTATGTAGGATTTTTTAAAGAATTATTCAATTACATCACTCATTAAGGCACTCATATTGATCACATGTTGAAAGCAAAAGTCCTTTTTTTCCAAATCTCACTTCTGACACTCGCATATGAACCTTCACTTTTGGCTTCCTTTTTCTTGGCAATTCTTCTTGACAAAATCTTTATTAAATAGCCCTTATTGTTCATAATTATCATTTTCATAGCATAATCTGTATCTCTGTAGCATAATCAGTGCTTAACAATTGCAATGATTGAACCAAAGTGTATTGGTAAAATTGAATTGAAATTGGTCAAATAGGTAAAATACTTTCACATATTGAGTTATTATTGTTAAATAAACTGTTAATAAAAAACAAATAATTCATATGACAGATTTTTCTAATGATATAAACATGTTACAAATAGTGTGGGCATAATTAACAATTGCATCCAACAGTAAAAAAGTATTAGAGAGCTCTCATTCAAAGTCCCAGAAATGCCAATATTCAGACTAATTAGTAATCACTTGATGGCTCATTTATAATTTAAAGGCAAGCTAAAAGTTTTAACAGTGGCATACCTGCCAGCTCATGTCAAAGAATTCTGCAATCCCTGATGTTGGACTTGGGGTAAAAACAACCTCAGAAATAATGAGATATTGCTTAAAACTTTTGACATCAGAAACATTTGATTGTTGCTTGCCAAGTATCATATGGCACCTCAAACTTGTATAGTACTTTAGCGCTGATGTCAGTGATATTTGCTCATCCAATCATAGAATCTCACCACATCTGTGAACACTACATAGTGATCAGTATTGCACACTCTTTTATTTGCCTGAGATGTACTCAGAGACACGATACCACGGAGGGCCCACGTTATCATATTTCCACTAGATCCTCCACCTGTTGTTTTTGGGAAAACCATACCACCACCACTGTCACCATTACAGACACTTGTTCCTGAAAAAAAAAGAAAAAACAATTTTATTTCTGGCTCAGAGATAAACATTTACCAAAGTTAAAAAAATGTGTTTTAACGAGACAAAACAAAACACATTTTAATGGAATTCATTTAACTTTCTCATAACTCTTATTTTTGTGGCATATTACACTTAGTTCAGTAGTAGAAATTGGACCAAAAAAATTATATTCTAACTTGCTATGTGAAGCCAAAGAAATCGATAATGACGCTGCAAGAGTAACTTGAGTGGCGATCCCCTGAGGAAAGCTCATGAGATTGAGCAGAGAATTTCTCCAGGAAAGAATATAAAAATCCTGCCTGTAGGATCCAAATGCAAATTTTACATTGCCACCCTGGCAAATCAGTACTGTATAACTTTCCTCACTTTTTATTGCAAGATCAACCAGTTTCAACACACCTGCATAATTTTCAAGAGGCTTCTCTAGTGAAGTCTTGGTAGATATTTGCAATAAAAATGTGTAAAAAATTGCAAAGTGCTTATTTGACAGTGTTGATAAATCCCAAGGACTCTAACCATCACTCTTCTCATAAACTTGTAACTTTTTACTCATTTTTAAATCGTTTGACTTCCATTACCCTGATGGATGCAGATTTTAACTAGGATTTGAACACCATTAAACTCCTTGCATTAGTCTTCCTTCTTCGTATGAGTCTTCCTTCATTGACAAACTACTCATGAGGAAACAAAGAAGGTTGACTATCTCATCATCCATAGGCCTTTCTCCAATGGTTCCTCCAATAATAAATGGACCTTTTATAAACAGCTACATGTCCAATAGTACCTATTAATCTAATTTTTCATAATGTAAATTTTAAAGTTTGTTTTAATTCCAGAATTAATACTGAAAATTTGCTTTTTAATTCTAAGGCGTTTTTAATCCTGTAGACAAAAGTGGAGTGTATTTGTTTTGATGTGGTACTCAGTACTGCAATTATTTTTATATAGGACAGAAGGGTAGACGTTTTAACATGAGGACAAAGGTACATTTTCATACTTTTACCCATGATGACAGCAAGTCAGTCTTTGCAACTCATTTATCTGGTTTTAACCCATTGGCTTAAAGAGATGGCAATTTGCCAGTTGGCAGAACTTGGCCTTCCGTTAAAGAGCCAGCGAATCGCCGGGTCCCTTAATTTATTTATTTATTATAATCTTTTAATCATTTACAAATTTTTGACATTTAGTTCATTCTTAAATAACTAATATTCTCTTTTAAAAATCCATGATAAGGGCTGTAAAATATTTCTTAATCAATTTAAAACAATTACAAAATATGATTTCAATAAAAAATAGCAAAATAAGTGGCAAAAAGGAGTAAAAAATATTAAGCCAATGGGTTAATCTCATTCTAGAATAGAGTTTTTAAATGTTCACGACAAAGGTGCAAAGCTGATTGTTTTTAACATTTGAAATTATATCAGCATCTAGGACTTTGGGACCAAAATTGTCAAATGAAATTGTACTGATTAATCTGTGCCCATTTTCTTGTGTACCTGTCCCGCCTTTAAAAAGCATTCCCCCATCATCATGACCTTCAACATGTTGCTTATCTCACTTAATCATATCCTCTAAGCTACCCCAACCACTGCTGCAGTTCCTCCCTCTCTCCTTCTTTGTGAATATATGTATTCATGGGTGCTGAGAATGTCAGAGTACCCTTGATAATGACATAAGAGTGTAGCCAGGCATGCCTATATGGCCATGTGGCCAAATCTCAATTGAATCACTTCGACCTGAAGATGTACTCTGGAACAAGGATGAAACCGTTGTCATCACCAGACAAGCAACTCAGTGGAACATTGGAAGGTATCCAGTACCTAATACATATATGAGCTCCGTGGCACATACAGATTAGCCCAGCCTATCAGATAGTCATGTCATGATTAGTGCCTTCCTCATGTGCTAGTTACCAGGAGCCCAACAGATGGTGCCAGGGTGAAAGGCCCACAAGAGAGAGGGTAGTCAAGCATGGGAGACTTGGAAACTGAACAGTGATCAATTGCCAGAGGTAGAAAGCATCCTACCATAGTATAACTGTACAGTAGTGTAGCCAGGATGTTCTCCAGGGGGGGCAAAAATAAGGTAATGTTCCAAAACACAATTTTGTTTTTGCCCCTTGATGAAAAATATTAAGATTTCTTAACAAAATTTTTATTTATTATGTTTCTCCCTCTCGTTGAATGTCAACGGGCACCTTCAGCTAGTTGAACTGTAATTTTTCATTTGGCTAATGAGCCAGGGGGGGCAAGCGCCCCACCCTGCCCCACTGTGGCTACACCCTTGTAACTGTGTATTCATAATAATATAGCCAAGGAAATCATTGGAAACAACCACAGAGCTCAATAAACCATAATTAATAGTTAACATCCACTCTTATTATCCCCTCTGAGGTAACAGGAGGAGGACAGAGGAAACTCTATCACATTTATCTAAGTAAATACTAGTATTACCTGTCAAACCAGCTAAATTTTTGATAATTTTTTTTGACACAATTGTTACAGATGCTATCAATAGGAATCACATTTGTCTTATGCAGGGAACCAAGTGATGCCAAATGGCATTAATGCTACTAAGCAAATAAGCTGCGCTTATTGGTAACATCTCCACTCCAACTTCCGACTTCACTGAAGAGACCCCGCAACCTTATTGACTAGAGCAGGGGTTCTCAACCTTTTAGCGACTATGTACCACTTGAAATTTTTAGAAATTTGGGTGTACCAACAGTCCTATATTTTTTTAGAAACATATATTTACGGCCAGAAAAGTGCCAAATGGCTTGTTTTATATTAATTAACTTACTGAAAAAACTTCATATTTATATTTACTGCACCTGTATTTTAGTTTTGTCAACCCTTTATCAAGACAATAATAAATATGTATAGAATTTTTTCAATTTCCTCTTGCTAATTTTTATTTAAAAATATATAGAGATGCCAGCATGTGGCAGATGGGCAGCAGAGTAAAGTTTGCATGCTCACGCACACAGAGACCCTTACTATCCTATCGCTCGTATTACCCATGCATACCACCTGAAACGTTCCTGCATACCACCAGTGGTACGCGTACCACTGTTTGGGAATCCCTGAGCTAGAGAGATATGATATGGGCTAGAGGTGAATGTGCTTTACATTTCAGATTCGAGAAATCTGGAATTGTGGAAAAAATATAAAATTTTCCCACTGAAAATTGCAGTGACATGGTCATGTTTGCATGTTTATATCTCCATCATTCTTCTTTGTACAGAAATGAGTAATATATCAAAATAATGGCAGAGCCCTGAGATATAAATGGTATATCATTTATTATGGTATGTGTTCAGTGTGAGGAGCAGTAATTTTTTTAAAGGATACAAGCTTCCACTGACATTAACCAAAAATTCTACCCATATATAATGTAGTGTCTTAATATGGCCATGAAACAATGTTATTATTTAATGCCACTTAATTTTATGGAAAGTGTAGCTCAGGACTGGAGGCTTTCATACCATATAGCTTGTCCTAAGCCTTTTGCTATACCTACATAGAATAAGTTTTGACCACAAAATTCAAAAATATGCACATACCATTCCTGAATCCAGCACAATATGTTCTGTCAGATGTGAAGTGTGAGAAAAATTGAGGGTAGCTCCATATACAAGTCTGCTGGGACACTACTGGCATCTTGGCCATCATCAAATCTTCTGTAACCATTCCACTCTCATCATAGCCCCAGCCAACAACCTGAAAAAGAATGAAATGTTAGGTTACCTCAGTAACTAAACCTTATACATACTGTACCTATATTGCCTGTTCCACCTGTTATACATGTTAGGAGCAGTGAAGTGGGATGAGCTATCTAAAATGATCCTAGGCTACACTAAGGAGTGGCACAAAGTGCCTCTACACAGTAGGATCAGCTACCACATAAGGCCATCCTACCTCACTGATCCTAGTCTGTAGACTAGGCAATACTTCTATGATATCACTAAAAATATACCTACTTAAATGTATTATGTAACCCCAGAGCCTTAGCAACAGAGAGTGAGATAAAGATTAACCACCAAAAACTATATTTACCTTGATCAATCAGGTCAATTTAGCATTGTAGCCCCACATACCTACATAGCTATTGAGTTAACTGATATGCTAATAATTTATTTTGCTGATCTGCTATCAGATCAATTAAGCATAGCAGGGCATGGGTAGCAATTGAGATAATTGATACGCTAATAATTTATGTTGCTAATGCAAAATTTTCACCCATTCTCATGAAAATATATAGTACAAAATTCATGCGGAATGTAACAAAAGAATAGATGTGTACAAAGGATGGGAGGTGCTCTACAAAGTAGCCATTGCCTTCAACTGATAAAATCCTGATAGTTAAAAATCAATCTTTTCAAATCAAGGTTATTTGAGGACACAAAAAAATCAAGTGGAAAGCATATAGCCTATACTCAAAGAAAATTGCATTGGAGATAAAAATATTAGTGTACAATACCAACTTCTAATATGCTGTGACAAAAACTCTTGCATGAAAAAATAATTCTGACCATAACTGCCCCTGACTATGCCAGTGAATTGTCGATAAATATGCATTTTTATGGTTATGGCTATCAAGTGGCAGGATAATTTGGTTGATCACGTGTCCCTTTTAATTTAGCCCTAAACAGCTAAAGATGCTTCAGTAGATTAATTTATCATTTGTTGTTTGCACATTTGTTGAATTTACATGTCCCCTTTTTTCAAAGCTCATTACAACGGATAAATTCATGCAGATTTGGTCAAAATACCTAAAAGACATGGAAAACAAACATTCACTCTTAAATTAATGCAATTAATTTCTTTTTTCTTGGTCAAAACTGGACATAGAACAAAGGCAGGCTTGTAAAATATGTATATTGCTCATAACTCTCATGACAGTCATTTGCATAGCTGACTTACATGAAGATAGGAAGAAAAATAACAGAAGAGAAAATCATTCCGAATTGAAGGTTCCTGAAACTTAACTACACACTATAAGTTATAAGATGATAAGTGAGAAGTGCATAAGACTTCTATGACTACCTACATTTGCAAGAACATGGAGCTAGGACCACGAATACCATTCTCATCATAGGGCATCTTGTTCCAAAATTAATTTTGAATCTATTTTTACTATTTTTCAAGAGGTAGGTACACAACTTTTCTAACCCTTTAACAATCATATTTATGAGATGTATTCAAGTAAATGTGTATTTTGGGAAAATAAGAGTTTTAATTACTTTGACACAAATATTTCTAAGCTGACTCCATGATTATTATCCAACAGGTTTAACCAAATGTTGCTTACCTTCAATCTATACATATATCAAACACTATTCTAATAAATGAGTATTGGTTTTTATCAATCAATTGGTATTTAGAACCAATCATAGGAAGAGGTAATCAACTCAAAGTCAGATGAGTGATCTAATGAGACCTTGATTGAATGGAGTTTTTAGTTCTTATAATTCAATGTGCACATATGAGAGCTGTAAAAAAAATCTAAAGAGATGTTTCAGTCATTAGGATGTGGCATTTAGCCACAGACCAGAGGGTAATAGGTTAAAATTATGGCATGACCTCTTAATCCACTGCAGGCAAAATACACACAGTATGATTTTCTGCTTTACAAGACTTTCACACAAACTTTACTATTGGGTAACTAGCTACCCACTGTGGCACTCAAAGGGTTAAAGAAGAATTAGCTAACGCTTGGTGAACCAGCTATGCTGTGCCATTCAATACATTCATATTTGAGGAGACTATTTGATTCTAATATATGTGCTTATGCTATATTTAATAACTTCAATCCTTGATTAGAAACAAAACTCTTATAGATGTACATAATTATGTATTACATAACGCTTTCATTTAAATTCTCGATTAAAAACAAAACTTATAGAATTACATAATTATTACATACCACTCCTTCGTGGCCCTCAACTTCATTCAGACCAGGTCGGTTTTTGTCCCATAAGCAGATTGGTTTCACATAGACAGTGAATTCCACAGGGCTGGAGAGTATTAGAATGGCTATGTCCGCTCGGAAATCCGTACTGTTGTATTCAGGATGCACATGAACCTCCAAAACCTATCAAGTAAAAGTTGATAATTTATTTACACAGAAAATGACAAAATTAGATAATTCAGTGCTGTAGGTGAATCTTGTGTCACTGTGAAGTGAGCTCATGCAACAATAATACTCTCACTATAGATGGATCATCATACTGGGAGATGTTTACTATGGAAGATCACCAAGGTAAGACACGTTGATAATAACATCATGCTTCTACATTGAACTTAACCCCTAAAGTTGGTTTAACATAGGTACACATGTCTGGACTTGGCTTTCGGTCTGAATGACAGTTCAACATACTACTTTACAGACCCATGCCCTCTGAAGTTAAGGAATGGATTCCCTAGCCATCTTTAATTTCTCTGTGACCCTTATCATGATTCTTGACTTTATAGAACTTCATTATTCTGCCATCCACATGGTACATATCATCAATATAGTATATATACAATTTTTTTTCCCCAGCCATAAACTTTTAAAGTCTGCCTTTCGCACCAACTAGAAATTTAAATACCACCTAACCTATGATTCTGAAAAATTTATGGCCAGCCTGAGTGGTTTTTTAGAATAAACACTGAATTTATGTCCAATGATGTAATTATTATGTCATTTATTTGATTTTGTGAATTTCATGCATAGTTTAAAGTTTTCCTTAACCCGGCGTTACTCGTGCGGGGTGTCCTGAACACCCCACCCTGTTTTTCATTGTATAATTTTTTTAGTCTTTATTCCATTTACCTCACCTCTTCAGTAGCTGGAATGTGATATGTTATCTTTCTTTTAACACCAACATTCACAGGTATACATTGTAAATAACTTGCGTGGTAGCCTTAAAAGGAGATAATGTTCAAGCCACTCAATCTCATACTACCAATTCTTACTCCATACCTCACTGTTTCGGTTGCATCTTTGTAACTGTGAAATTTAAGCTACAATCTAACATGCGTTCTCGTATTTTACCTTTATCTGCTGTAAGACGCCTCTCAAATCATTCGGTATACTCTCACTCACGGGGTGTCCTGAGCACCCCAATTGACTCCGCGACGTAGGCTCCATGGCATGTGCTTTCTGTGAGATAGGTTTTTCTTGGTTTTATACTACCATTGAATAATATTGATGAAATAGTAATTATATTCATGTTTTGATGGTCATAATATTGTATTACAATTTACAGATTTTCAGCGTGATTCGATTGCGTACAACTCCGAAAATATTGTTTTTCTTATCTCCATATTTTTATTCTATATATCTTCTATTTTTCTCCAAATACATAACTTCATTACGAGTGCAGTATTTCACCCAGTAAGTACGTACCTAGTATTGAAAGTCTAATTGCTTTTTTCCTACTGCAAAAAATATTTCAGAAACTTGATTTTTATGGTTTACAATTTTGCATGGTATAACTTCAGGTTAGGAATATCGTTATGCATAAATATTCAAATTCAAAAAGTAGGAGTGAATTATTCGCGTAGGAGAGATGCCAGGCCCACTGATGAGGGAGAAATTGAATGTTTCATAGGGCGTTTGCTCTTTACGGGAACAAGTAGATCTGGGCAAAAAAATATAGAGGATTTATAGGATCGAGATGGTGTTGACATATTTTACGTGTCCATGAATTATCAAGGATTCCGTTTTCTTTTGCAGTGGACCAGATCTGATGATATAAGCAGTAGGGCAGAAAAGTAAAATGATAGACAAATTAGCTCCGATACGTCAACTTTTTGAAATGCCTGTGAGTAAGTTTCAGGATAACTATGCCATATCAGAGTACACAAAGGTAGACGAGCAATTATTCGGCTTTAGGGGAAGATATTCATTCAGGCAATATCTCCCAAATAAGCCTGAAAGATATGGTACAGAAATATTCTCATTGGTTGACGCTAATGTATTCAATATTTACAATTTAGAGGTATATGCAGGGAGTCAACCTGAAGGACCCTACAAAGTAGATAACACTCCTAAAGAGCTTAGAGATGTGGGAAAGCGCTTAGTGGAACCAATTGTTGGGCCTTGGAGAAACGTCACAGCTGACAATTGGTTTGCAAGTGTTCCCCTGGCAGAAGATTTGATACAAAGTAAATTGACACTGGTGGAAACTCTGAAAAAAAGGGAATTGCCACCTAAGATGGTGTGCACAAAACAGAGGGAGGAGAATAGCACCCTGGTGAAAACTACCCTGTGCAGGAAGTGTGCGGGAAGTGTGCAATACTGTGCAGGAAGCGTGCAATACTGTGCAGGAAGTGTGCAATACCGTGCAGGAAGCGTGCAATACTGTGCAGGAAGCGTGCAATACTGTGCAGAAAGTGTGCGCACGCTTCATGCATACTAACTGCACGTTACATGCACAGCTTACAATTTTTTATAAGAACACAGAGGACATGACAGGGAAAATATATATGCTTCAATTTACTAGCCTGCATTACACTTACTGCACTAATTATAATCACAAAACCTGCCCTTTGACCTAATGTGTGAAAATGTACTAATAACAATTACGTTTTAAGCAATTTTTTTTTCTAGTCCCCTCTGAATGTTAGTTAGAGATAAAAAATCATCCCCAAAAATAATACATCCATTAATATTCACAGTTCCATATGATGCCACATTCAATATAACTATTCTGCCATTAAAAAAATTAAACATGTTGCACGGTTCATGCACACTTCCTGCACGGCACATGCACAGTTAAGTCCATTTTGTAAACTTGTGAATTTGGATTCAAAGAGATCCATGTAGTAGGTAAAAATATTCCAAATCTCATTACCTTTTGCACATGATATAAATATTATGGCCATATTAATTTGAATATCCATGGATGGATGTGTCATGGAAATACATTTATAGACTTTGGTTGGTTGGTTATTCAGGGGAGGTGCCCAACAGCTGAGGTCATTTGCACCATTTAGGATAGTTGGGCAACTGGGTAGTGGTAGGAATATTTCAGGTAATGGAGGAAGGGTGGAGGGAAACTCGGTGTTGGCATCTGCCTACTCTTAACCACAGGCGCCAAGGGGATCACAGCTTAATGTCCCATCTGACGGCCGAAGTACTGAACCTGAAATGCCCTCCACTAGGCATTCAAGTTGGGATCGGTTTGCCATGGAAAAGTCCACCACTGCTGGGAACCAAACCCAGTACATAACCCAGGCCCTCGAGATAGGAGGCCAGTACTCTAGCCACCAAACAACCCGATCCCCTTATAGACATTCAAAAGGGCTAGATACATATTTAAAAAGATAGGCATATGTACTCCCTATATAATAACAAGCAAGCTGGATCTAGCCTCGGTTTTAGTAGGATATATATATATATGTGTCAAACCTGACAGTACTTATTTTACATTAACCTTGAAGCGCTGTTGGCTAGGCACATAGGTATGTGTCAGGGATAGCTGTTATTGGTGAGGGGGGAGAAGGGAAAATCAAGTAGTGAGGGAATGAAATGTGTGAAGTGGTTTGTGCTACAAAAAGAAACATTAGTTTCTCCACTCATCTCCACTGTTCAATGAGTTCAAGTGCTGTTCACTCCACAAGAGTGAGTGGAGTGTGCACTATAAGCCATATAATGCACCAGTGCCGAAACAAAAATAACTTTTCATCTCCTTGATACTCATTGAAAACTTCAATCAGGCTAACATATTCAGTTCCAATGAATTTTAAAACTATTCCTCATTAACAGTATGATTGGATATAAAATTGTAGCGTCAAAATTGAATGCCTTTAAACAATCGTTTTAATTTTTAGTGACAAAATTCCGAGTCGGATGAATCATGGTAATGTTATAAAATACTAATATTTTAATAAAACACCATCATCAACAATAAATAGCAACTTTGGATCCAGCGATCAACTTTCGTACTGGATATTGATTTCATATGTTAGCGGTGTGTGGAAGTTATCGATGGTATCGATCATATCGACGTATTAGCCAGTCGACTTCGATAGGGCAGTCATGATTGGTAGATACGAGATTATTCAAAATCAGTGGCCAGCATGGCCAGAGTTTGTTTGGATTGTTTACGGAAAGGGTGGTAAATGTTTCCAAGGCAGCAAGAAGCCTGAACAGGAATGATCTCCTCCCAGAATTAAGTTTCCAAGAAGTTCGCGATTAATTAGCTTACTATGAATTTGAAATGGACTATTAAGGTACGTCTATAAATTTTCGCCACGGTAGCTAGTAACCGTGGTTTTCGCTGTGATGATATTCCATCCATTATTGACTTGATTGAATTTCTACGGCAAGAAGTAACGATATTGATATATTTTCAGGCACGTTATGTCTATTACGTACTGGGCCATGGGAAATGAGCTACCAAGGATCAGATCATCTTTCAACGTGATACGCGTGGAAACTATTTGGTGTCTTTTATAGCTTCACCTTAGTGCAGTGATGACTTTTGATGAGATTTAAAAGAACCTCCTCGTGTGAAAATCTAGTTGTACTTTTGAGAGAAGTATGGTTTTTCAAAAGACCCTTGGAGATGGGCACTAAGAGCAACTTTTCAAAATTTAGTGTTCTGAAACTTACCAGGTCGATCGCAACTTTATTTTAATGATGTGTGGTGTGATATTAGGGTATATCAAATTGGATATTCTTGAGATTATGCCTGGCGGATGAAACCGTATATCTTATGTGCATCGAGTGAAGATATTTGAAAGTGTCAATAAATGTTTAAATTTCAAGCAGATTTTTGTTTTCATTTTCGATTTTGAGGATTTTAAACTTGCCACAAAAATCTTTACAGAGTTATCCGCTGAAAATACATAATAGTATAAGAATCTGATTGTGCATCTCCATGTCGTGTGTGTGTTACTAAAAATATGAATTCGCTACTATATAATATCATGGAAGTGCTAGAGTTCGCCACATCATGACTACTGGTGCTTGAGTTGTTCGTTAAAGATTTTATTAGAACCTCTAATTCGACAATGTTCATTGGAAAAATGCTGTGGCCAGCTTTTACCCTAGAAAAGAAAAGCTTGCTTACAGGTGGCTTTCCCTTTTGGGTCTTATCAGTTTTTTAGAATATTTTTGTGCTGTAATGAATACTTTAAGCTACTACCATGATACAATCAGCAACATTTTTACTAAAGCAATGCCAGTGTGTAGTCAAGATGTTCATCAATGTACAGGCACATAGCCAGGGAGGGGGTGCTTATGGGGCTTAAGCCCCACCGAAACTTTCTCCAAGAAATTTTATTGTTCTGATTTTAACTGAGAATTTAATCCGGATTACACTGCTTATAATTTAAGTGCTAAGTGTCTTGAAATGTGATCACTAGTTTGAATCATGTGTGTAGTTAATAATTGTTCTTTTCAATCTGATATGTATGCATGCCTTGAACTTCTGTTCTGGGGCCGGTCAAATTAACTGCTTCATAACCAGTTAAGCAGTCAGTTTACCAGCAAAAAGAGATAGGAATGGGCACTGTGAATGCAAATACCAAGCACTGAAAATTAAGGAAGAGACTTGTAACATGTAGGTATCGAATGGCAAGGCTGATTTGAAGTTAGACTACACGGGCCACACTAGACTTAGCCAACCCCCGAAGCAAATTTCTGGCTATGTGCAGCTGTCAATGTATAACCATAGGATACACACATAAAGATAATTACAGAGAAAATTCAGCTGTCAATTGCATGGAATAAGGACATGCAATGGATCCTCATGTACTTTGTGGGTGAAGCTTAGTTAATTTACAATTTAGCCATCAAAATATTTTAGATGTACAATTTCATGGTATAATTCAAAATATCACGACCTTCAAAGAATAGGATATATTTTGTAATATGGAGATTTTTAAAAGGTTGTTGTTCATATTGTTCCTGTATAGTAGCATTATGAACACACCAACACGCTCCCTGCACGTCACCTGCACACTTCCTGCACGTTACTTGCACACTTCCTGCACGTTATTTGCACACTTCCTGCACGTCCTAATGTCCGAATTCACGCTTCCTGCACACTTCCCTCACATTACCTGCACACTTCCCTCACATTACCTGCACGTCCTAATGTCCGAATTCACACTTCCTGCACACTTCCCTCACATTACCTGCACGTCCTAATGTCCGAATTCACACTTCCCGCACACTTCCCACACACTTCCTGCACACTTCCCTCACGCATCCTGCACACTTCCCTCACGCATCCTGCACACTTCCTGCACAGGATATTTTCACCAGGGCAGTCTCTTTGGATTTATAAAGAACATAACTATCTTATCTTACACCCAAAAAAAAGGTGAAAACGTAATTTTGTTGTCAACAATGCATGTAGTATGAGCATAGACAGGTCGACAGGTGACAAGAAGAAACCACAGGTAATATCTTTTTATAGGGAACTTTACTAAGGGCGGTGTTGACACAGTGGATGAGATGTGCGTAGCACGTAATATTTCAAAAAACACCACTAGATGGCCAATGGTAATTTTTTCCACTCCAAATACGTGGCAGGCATTAACTCTTTTGCTATATACAATAACATCAATCCAAGAAGCAAGATGTATTGATCAAAATTGCTACGAGAAAGTGTGAGGGAATTGACGAAGCCATTTATAAGGAGAATATCGGAAATGAAAATGATCTGGACGGTGGTATTTTGATAAGTTACGGCAACATTCGTGAATACACAGTGACAGCGGATTATGGTGCATATGCCATGATAACAGTATTCATATTCCAGACTGAGAAAGTAATTTATCATATGTAAAAGAAAGAATCGGATCCAGACAAAAATTTTGGGGAGGAACTTTCCCCCCTCCCCCCCCACTTCCCCCCAAAAATAGCACTCAGAAAATTATGTATAATCTAAGTTTCCCGATGGATGTATGAACAAGGACCTTCCGGGGTAGTACATTGGGTCGCATTGTTCATTGTAGCAGTCGTGTCGACACTCTAATCAAGCATCGTCCTCAGGGAAAAGGTGAGTCATCTCAGCCCTGAGAATGACGCTCGGTTAGTGTTGAAACGTCGGCTACAATGAACACTGTGACCCAGTGTACAACCCGAGATTCTCCACATTACTCTAAGCAACTTTGATTCTCCTGAGCCCCATTATCCCTCAGAACTTAGCCTCCGCAAAAAAAAACTATTTCTCTTGGATTTGTGGTGGGGGATTTTCCCACTCTCCCCAACCCTAGATCCGCCAACGGTTAGATAGTAGAAGTTAAACGATCAACTCATCCTCCTCAGCATAAACACTGCAAGTAAAAACATATATTTAAATAATATTTATGGATTTAACAAATAAAATATTGTGTAACTCATTTTTAAACGAAAATTTACTTTGGGGTGTCAGGAGCACCCCACGCGAGTAGCCTTGATCGGAAATCTCGCGCGAGTAACGCTGGGTTAAAGAAAAAATTTACAAGACTGATTCAATGTTTTTACTGACTGAGCAAGGCATTGAAATGTGTTAGGGTTAACATATTGGTATTTGTAAACAGTGTAAGTATTAATAAATAATGAAATGAAATAATTTAATTTCATTCCACAAAATCATAATTATATATAATATTAATTAAAACTTTTAGAATCATAATTGAGATGGTTTTTAAATTTCTGGATGGTGTGAAAAACACAATTTTAGAAGTCTATCAAAGGAAAAAAATATTTATATGCATATTATGATGATAAAGTGCAGATGGCAGCATGATACAGCATTCCCCAATCATGAATAATCATAAAGATCACTAGAGATGGCAAGGAAATCCACCCCTTAGCTCCAGAGGGCATGGGTCAATACACATGTTCATCGAATAATCATATGGATGGAAAGTCAGGTCTGCACATCAAACCAGCTTTAGGGGTTAAGTAGCATCATTTAGTATGGCTGTTAATTCTAGATAAGTCATGTGTGGGAAAAAAGTCTCATGAGAGACTTAACCAGAATGTTCAGCATATGTTACAGTAGAGGATTTGATATCCTGTATTGAATAAGTGGCATGATTTTTTGAGTGCATTGAAAACAACTATTTTTTATATGCAACTTGAATATCTAGAATATTGTAGCTACTGCTTCAATGGTAATGGCTCTCAGGCATTCTTCCACGTCGGGGTGTCTCATGGTTATGACAATTTCTCCAGCCATCCTGCTGATGTCTTCAGGTCAGAAGTGACAATACATCGCATTTGGCCATCTTATTCCACACATTGTCACTTCTGACCTGAAGACATCAGCAGGATGGCTGGAGAAATTGTCATAACCATGAGACACCCCGACGTGGAGGAATGTCTGAAAGCCATTACCATTGTGGATAAATGCCATGGAAACTTGATATCCTAGTTACCTGCTTGTCTTGCACTCCTCCTTCACTCCAAAGTTTTAAGTGATACTTTCCAAGGTAGACCACTAAGGACTCAGGATCAACGGGCCTGTCAATGTATCTTCGACTGACACAATGGGCAGCTGAAAATTAAACAATTAAACATTTGATTTATAGGTACTCTAGGACAATTAATATAAAGCATTTAACCCTACTTGCATCCAATAAAAAAAGTGATAATCATGAATAGCAGTGAGAATTTTGAGAACAGTAAACAACAAACTTCACTTATTAATGAAAATTACAGGAAAACTCACTTCCTGAGTACTTCTATGAAATTTAAGGTATTCACCTTTTCACTGAGTTTAACCTGAGTTAATCAAGCACAGCAGTAGTATCAAAGGCATTACTAATTTTTCAATGAGCACAAAATTAAATTTATCCTTTGAGTAATTTTACTCCTGCACAAAAAAACCTCAAATTATTTTGTCCTGACTTATACCTGGTACCCCTCATCACTTTGCACAACTAAAGTCCTTTTTCTCTTTGAAACTTGGTTTAAAACTACAATAGTAATTGATGAAGAAATAAAAAGATGAAAACTTTAATTTAGGATCAGTTGATAATCAAGGTTTTTGCAGTGTATAGGTGAACTGGGCTGATTTTTCAGTTTCCTCCATGGTCAAAGATGATGCCAATTTGGAGGATACCCAAAACCCTACATAGTTCATTAATTTAGGTTATTGGCCTAGAAAAATGGTGTGCAATGGAATACAAAAGTAGAATATTTTCATCATCATCATAAGTCATCAATCCGCAGATTAGTTTGACGCAGCTCTCCACTGAGTTCTTCTATTGGCTAATCTCTTCTTATTACATATTTCTTCTCTTTCACATCCTTCATCACTTGTTCCATATATCTCACTCGAGGCCTTCCTTTGCCATTCTTCCCATCCACTTGTCCTTCAACGATTGTCTTCATCAGGCCATTATGTCTTAAGATATGGCCAATTAAGTTATCCCGTCTTCTTCTTAGAGTTTTCAGCAGGCTTCTCTTTTCTCCCACTCTTCTTAAGACTTCTTCATTTGTCACTCGGTCGATCCATTTTATCTTCATCATTATTCGGTAGCACCATATTTCGAATGCTTCCACCCTTTTCTTCTCCGCTGATGTGATCGTCCATACCTCACTACCATAAATAAACATGCTCCAGATGTACGTTATGCATGGGTTACTATAATACAGCATGCCTACATAACACAAAATACTAAATTACTATCTTTAAACTGAAACTACATAAAGTCACTGAGCAGAAAAATTGATTTAAAGAAAAAAACCAACAACTATTGATATTTATTATTTACACATTATTTGTTAATAGATTTGACCTGATAATAATGAATTCAATATTTTCAAATTGGCATCAGTAAAAGACTGATTTTTTGTGGCCCATATCATCTTGAGCCAATCTCCTGAAGAGTACCTATTTAACCATACCAGTACTTAACCTGCCTTGTTCCACATTGACAATATTGACGGGAATATATTTCACTTTCATTACCTGTTAAAATTGTTCGTTTCCCAATGAGAGATCCTCCACAAATGTAAGATAAATCAGTGCCCTTAGACTGGTAAATGGCTGCATGCCAAGGCCATTGTCCTCTGGCTGTACGTTGTCCATAGGTAATGAGAGGTGAAGGCTGGACTTCAATGCGACCACATGCAACTCCATCCACTGTATAGTTGAGTTGGAGAATATAAATTAGGAGTTTACTGTTAGGGAAATTCCCATTCATTAAATACAGTGTCGTACTTTGCAAAAGCATCAAGCATCCACAAAACCATTTTGAGATTAATATAATTCAATCAATAAAGTTTTATTTAAAAAAGATTTAACCAAAACAAGGAAAATTCATAACTTAGTTTAGACCAAGGTAAAGAGGCCATAACTGAAAATGAGGGCTCTAAATATTTAAATGAGAGATCAATCAAGGGCTTTATAACGCATAACTTATTAGGCAAGAAAAATCAATACTGGGCAAGTTAACTTTGTGGAATACAGCCATCACTACAGAATAAAATAAACTTATTTATATTATTATTATTATTAATTTATCGACACATTACATTTACAATTCATAGCATTATATACAGCTACATGTAAATTGGTGTCTCGTCATAGGTAAGAACACAAGTGAACAATACAAAAACATACATTAAATAAATTACATAAATTAGCCGCCCTCATTCAGAAAATCATTCACAGTAAAATAACTTTTTTCAATCAACATAGACTTTTCATTTCTATTAATACATCTTTTGTCAGTGCCCTGTTATTTGTATATAGTTTTCCCATCATACAATTCATATATTCCACAGTATTATTGTTATTCATTCAACTGGTTTCAACCTCTTCAAGTCATTATGAAGAGTAGGAAACAAGTCTTTTTTTTGTTACTAGATATGGATGATTTTTGCCAAAATAGGTTACAATTGATGCATCAAAGCAAATCTCTATTTAGAAATGAACTTCAGAGCTCTTAATTTTAAAATATTTGCTCTTTTAATACACACTTCAATTTGTGCTACCCTACCCCATTTCTCGGTGACCATCAGTGACTTTACCATATTTTCCTCATTCCAAGTCATGCTCTGGGAGGGCAATTCAACTAAGCTATTTTATTCATTGTCATTGATAAAATTAATAAGAATGAACATTTAATAACTAGAGTTTTAATGACTTTAATATATAGGTTCTATTTTTGGGTTTCACTACATGAAAATATGTTTAACTGACAACTGATTTGTCTGGGCTACAGGAGGCATCTTGAGGTCGAATTACTTACCCAATGCTCAATTTTGGCCATTTTTTTGCTGATTTTCAGTAATTTACTTGCTACCCAATTAATTGTTAGCATTATGCTAGGTATTTTAATAATCAGTGGCTCAATAGCTGAAATACATATTCTTTTCCAAAGGCTAGGGAGCAGGGGTCTGACCTCTTAGTTGGAGGTTGGCAGATCTGACTAAACCTAAGAACACCATACCTCATGATGCCTACAAAGACCATGATGATCCGTGATACAATGGTATGTCCCATATAGGATAAATGGCTGTGAGTTTCAACCTCAAAAGATTACAGAGGGCAATTGAAATTAAATAAGCAGTTCCACCTATTACCCTCAGCCATATATGCTTTGTCCTATCCAGGGTATAACATGAATCTAGAGCAAGCTATAGTGATAGCCAAGGAGTCACACTACTACCCTAGGTTAATTTGTGAAGCCATTGGGATTGCTGAACATCCATAAAAATTCCTATTAGGGGATGGCTACAGGCTCCACAGCACATGAATAGGAATATTTCAACTACCAGCCGATTTAAAAAAGCTTAACATAATACCCCCAACCAATCAGGGAGCAGATATATCACCAGATAAAGGAAAATAGATTTTTAAAACTGCCAAAATTGATCATCAAGTAATTTAATCTGAAGACTTCAGGTATAAAACAGGGAAACAATTGTGTTTTAAATATGTACTTCTTCAGAGAGTGAAACTCAAAAAAGAATCAAAGCTTTCCCAAAAATATTATTACTGCCTACATTTCACTCCTGGGTGGTGCAAATTTTTATTTTATTTTTATTTTAAAGAAAGAAAACCACATACAGCGATGATGCCAATTTATAGTGGCCAATAACAGTACATAAATTATCAACATATTCAAGAAAAAAAATAAAATAAAAGTAACAGGAAACAAATAGCAGGGAAGGCTATTCTGGGGACAGATGCGAAATAGAAAGGCTAATGAACGATTTAATTGGGAGTGCAAAGGGATCAATGTGTTGTGGGAGGGAGTTCAATAGAGAGGAGAGACGGAAGAAAAGAGAACGTTTGGTAATCGAAAGTCTGGGAGTGGGCACATGAAGTAAAGGATGAGAACGAGTGGGGCGGGATGGAACTTTGAAGTTGACAAAGGAGAGCAGATCAGGGCAGTCGATGGTGGAATTGAGAATATACCAATTCTTATACCAAATACATACTTCTTTGGACTATCAGGTAGTAGTCAAATACCAAATATCATTCGAAATTGAGGTGCCACTGAGGCCTTTTATTGATTTCACTTAGAATTGAAATATTCTTGAAAACTCTCTTGGAGCATGTGAATGAAGGAGGATGTAATTCTGCACACCACGTTCTTTCAAATCTTGAACTTAATAGATTATTTATTTATTTTATTTATTTATCATTGACCCGAAAACAACACGTGCGGTCTTTACATCGGGTATTTCAACTGATAACAATGACACAAGAACGGACATCCATGCTCCGGGGAGTGAAAAACCTCCCTGTGCGGGATTCGAACCCGCGACCCTTGAATTGACAGGCAAGGGATTTACCCCGCCGCCAAGCAAAATATAATAACCTCACATGCGTGCATGGGAAAGCAAAGATACTGGTTCAAGTACATAGCTGAAAAGACAAGGGTAACATCCTATGTGAATATCTGTGAAGACCCATAGGAAAGAAAACTAGGCCTAAACTTATGTATAGTTTAATTCAATATGACTACTTCTGACTCATTGATACAAGTCTTCACCAACTTTTCAATGCAGTTAACTCCATAAATAGTTTATTTTATGCTAGACATGAACAAGGAAATCTTACCCATCTCAGCCTCATCATCACCACTAACGCTAGGCTGAACTGGTTTCTGCTGAGGTCGTGCTGGTGGCCTGCTTGGCTTTTGAACCCCAGCGGCTCCAGGTCGGGTTGGTCTTTGAACTGGTCTGCCTCCTGTCTGGCCAGGTCTTGTGGTGGACTGGTTAGGCCTGGGTGGAGGCCTCACAGGTGGTAGAGGCACCATTGGTGTAGCTGTGCAAAAAGATTTGGAAAATGGATGTTAAATTAATCAAAATAGTGCAAAAGATGAAACAGCTTGCTCATAGAAGTAAAAGATGATAAGAGGATAAATAAGACACTCTAATATTTACATTGACTATTCACAAACTGATAATTTTAGCCTTTTAGATGGTCTTACGAGGAGTATGCAATTTTTCATACCTGTAGACTCATATTCAACTTGGCATACCTACTTTGGTTGCAAACACTTGTACCTCCATGAGCTATTTTTTTAAACAAATATATCAATAATATTTACAGCTTTCAATATTGCTTAAGTAATTGATAACGTTCCTGTGTAGGCCAAAAGAAATTGTTTTTTGGGCCTTTTAGCACTTTAGACTAGGTTTGGGTTGCCAAACCTAGGCTAAAGTGTACGTGTGTTGCCTATTTTTTGTGAAAAAGTATTGACATAAGTACATATATACATTTCCTCCATCTTCTAGGTACCATAGAACTTACACATCACGGTCAATAATTTCCTCATCATGTGATGCAACAGTCAAAAAGCAAAGTATTTAATGGCAACTGTCACAGAGTGACAACATATACCATAGTTGTTGTGTATTGTTTCAGCACTTTTCAGCTCTCTTCTGGTTGAATTGAATCAGCAGTAGTAAGTTCTATCCTTCAATTTATATGCCAGCAGATGGCATCCTCTTCTATGATGCCTTATCTCTGGTCATTAGGTATGTGGTGTTTTACATGCATATCTGGCACTTGTTACATGAGTGTTATGCACTATGGTTCAGCAATTTATTAAGTGAGGGAATTACCCATTTACCAGTTCCCTAAAAAAATTCTCTTTACCACATATGAGATAGGAATGGCTCTTTAAATATAGATGTTCATGTCAGCGATACCCTTTTATTGTTATAATTTAAGATACTTGATGAAATCCTTAACATAGGAACCTGATAAATCATCACCAGTCCAGGTATTTAAAGAGGAAAAATTGCACTTCAAAAACATATTTTTGGATCTTGGTAAATCAAGATTCAGAAAATTATATTGCTGCAGAATTGTGGCATAATTCTGATGAGATGAAATTTCTATGATGCAAAAATTAATTACAAGTGCTCAAGGTGCTGAAATAATTTTGTAGATACATAATATAAGTACAAAATTCTAGTTTATACAATAAAATAATGCTAATTACATCAGCAATCAACATTTTATCCTTCTTCAGCATAGGTAATATTGCTTATGATATTTTTCAACATTACCTATAAGAATCAATTTAATAACTTTCAACAGTAAAATTATTAGGACTTGCAATATGTCAGTAGGTACACATCTATGTATTTTTTCTGGTGAAGAAATGAAAACATTTTCTAATTAAATGTATTGACATAGGTTGATTATTTATCAATTGAATTCATGTATCATTGTATCAAAAAGCCAATGGGTATGGATTTGGATTCCCTCTTAGACAGAGATTTAAAATGGTCTGATAAAAACTCGACTCTGTAAATTGCATTGTCCTATCTTTGTGAGTGGCTGGCTATTAGGGGTATCTCCGACACATTTTATGTGAGAAAGGTTCATGACTCTACAGTTCATTATATTTTATTATAAATGTTCACTGCTCTAAGGAGAGTTAGGTACTGACCTTTCTCCTTGGGGCAAATCTGTCTCCCATTAAGCCTTATTGTCCTAACCCGAGGAGGTTCATACTCTTGGTCATTGTACTTTACAAATATCTTCACTGAAAGCGGTGGACCTGGTTCAACCCTTCTGCGGCCATTCCAAATGGTGTAGCGGATGTTATCCACACTGGAAACTTCACCCAACCATGTCTGTAAGACAGAAAATTATAAATTATATATTAAGAGTAGATCATATTATACATATTTAAAAATTTCTAATTTGGATTTTTTTTAATTTCCTCACAGTGTGTCACCAAATTCCAAATGACATCACTCTGCTACCTGTAAAAGGCAAGAATGCTGCCAATCAGCATTATCTGTTATGATTACATTGCACTCTAAATTGTATTGTGAGGAGAAAATAAAGTCATGCAATGAATGACATTAATGAGTTTATCAGGGGTTCCAAGGAAAACATATAATTTAAAAGATTGTCTTGTATAATTAAAAGCCTTTCTAAAGTACCTATATATAGCTGACAGGAAAATTTATTGAAGTGTTTCTCAGGAATGAAATATGTCAATATATGTATATGTTTCTGCCTTCCACATTTGCTGCAGTTATGAGAGTTGAATCAAAATTAGAATCTTGGAGACACAGTTCCGAATAAAGACTTATGCAGGGTTACTTAATACTTGCAATTTACACTGTATGGTATGAGGGCATTTCTGACTTAAGTTTATAAAAAATGAGTGTTCTGAGGTTAAATAATATTAGCTCCATGCAGCAATGGAGTAATGAAATAGAGTAATGTAAAGAAATTTTCAAAACTATATCCCTACAAGATGTGCTTACGCAGATATATGCAATTCCCTTACCCCACACATAGAACCTTCATTTGCGAAACTGTTCGGAAAAGTTTTCTGAAGTAATTGTGTATCTTCTCACCATCTTATATAATAAAAATCATATATAATTTTTTAACAGCCAACTCATGGGTTTATGAAATCCCAATGGCTAAAAGTTAAAATCCTTATTGTGGTATTTTCTCAGTATTTGGTGATGCAGGGAGAGGAAATGGCTCCTAAAATTGTGAATTTTGCACATGTTTGGGCTTAATATGAGGTAAGCAGCACATCTGTCATTAAATTAACCTTTAGGTTATTCACAGAGTTAACTAATCACTCTAGACAAAACCATATTTGACAGCATGTAAAATACACTCCCCCATCTTTATGTTAAATTAAGTTTGTTTATAAGTTTGCTCATAGGGGCCGCATTTAAATTTCAAGGTGAGTTTACGGGACATACTGTTTCTACCATGTAATGAATCTATGAAGAAATTATTGTTGCAGAAGCAGTCACTGAAAAAGAATATTTCATCAGATCAGTTGTCCTTAAGCTCCAAATATTAGACCCTAACCATGAAGACAATGACTGAGTTGGTCCTTGAAAGATTGGCTGAAATGGAGGCACTAACCCATTGATCAGAAAAGTATGGTTGTGACTCATTGGGTACATACATGCAGCACAGAAGTAAAATTGAATATAAAAATAAAAGTATAGCAGTTTCTTTTACAAGATATGTAGGAATTTGTAAATGAAAGTTAGACTCTCTTATAACTGATTCCACCTGGGAATAGTGCGTTAAAAAAACACTATTTACAAGCAGAATATTTTTTAAAAATTCTTTATGAAATGCAAGCTCACTGCTCATGCAAAACCAAAGAGAGCAATTTTTGAGCGATTTTTTTTAATACAGAAAATATTCCTACTTGTAATGATATTTCTTTAAATTTCCATTGATTTTAAATATATATTATGGCTCTAGAAATTTTTTGAAGCCATTGTAAGGAACAGTTGCTCTTCCATCTCATCAGTTTGTTGACAACTGCACCAGCTCAAGAGGAACAATTTTAGACAGAAAATTAACAGTGTATATTTCCACTTGTGAATTTATTGAAGGTACAACTAGTTTCAGTGCTTTTGCGCCATCATCAGGTGATGATCATCTGATGATGGCGCAGAAGCACTTACACTAGTTGTACCTTCAACACATTCACAACACATTACATTGCTAGTTTTCTCTGTCTACTATGAATTTCCACATGGTTAAGCCTGTATCCTTAAAACTTATGATTAATTTTAACAGGTACACCAGATAAATATCAGATCTTTCATCATTAGAACCACAGTCTATACAGCTTTAACCCTTTTGCTGCTGCACACTCTCCAGAATTCTACTCGTCACATGCGGTGGAAAAGTGAAAGTGCTACAGTGAGAATGAAAAAGTATGTTCACAGCAGCCGACCGTGCGATCGTACTAGGTACATTCACAGCAGGGAAAGGGTTAAATCAGTAATTTAAGCTGCTTACACAACATATGACACAAAAGTTTCCCAAAGAAAATGTTAGTAATATTACAAATGGAAAAAAAACATTATTGAGTGAATAGGTAATATGCTTATTGAATATAGGAATGCTAAAAATAGAATGGTCTACTGATGGAAGAACCGAACAGATTTAAACAGAAAACTTCTGCTTCACAATTTTTACGTAGCAATGTGGGTTTAAAAGTGATAAATGACCAACTAGTCTGGATCATGTAAACCTGAAGACATGTCCATGAAAGGTGAGGACTGTAGATCCCATTTGAAACTATTGTAACAACTTTCTTAATGAATAGGCTGAAGCTCATCTTTACCATTTATGGGGGAAGTAGCTCTCTTGGGGATCATTGACCAAGTCCACCTATACCCCTGTACTAGTCTAAATTGGTCAGCCGAAACAAATATCATAGCAATAAATAAAGGAATACTAAAAATAGAAAGATCTACTGTAAGAAGAACTGAACAAATGCAATCAGGAAACTTCTATTTCACAATTTTTTGTGGTATAAGTAGACCCCTCAGGATCATTGACCAAGTCCACCTATCCCCATCTGTACTGGTCTAAAATGGTCAGCTGAAACAAATCTCATAGCAATAAATAAAGGCATGCAGGATACCTACAAGTATAAAATGAAAAACACTTGTGTGTCTTACCCCAAGGAGGTCAGCTCGTTTGTCCAGCCTGATTTCAAGCCTGAGCCCAGTGAGGGTTTCATCGGTGGATATGAGCACCACTCCATACCACCGTTCTTTTCCAGCTCTGGTTCCTTCATAGGAGAACACACTGGGACACGGAGATGCGGGATGAGGTCCTCTAGGTCCTCTCCTATCGGGGGCGGCTGTCGCCTGTCTGGGCTTCTGTGTCTTCGGGAGAGGCCTGGAAGAATGGGCAGCGTCGATGTCCTCCTCATACTCATCCTCATTGTCGAAGCCGAACGCGGACTCAAGATCCTCAGTGCCTTTGGATGTGTAGATCTGCTCCTCGACGGATTCGCCGCGGGGATATTCCTGGGGCCGCGCCAACTCACTGTCGCGATCGTTTTTCTTTTCGTCCACGTCGTAGGGGTCCCAAGAACTGCCCGAGGAAGGCTCTTGACGGTGAGAAGATGTGGCGGTCCTGTGGGGAACACTCTCTCGGGAATCGTCCGCGTACGGGTCTCGCGAGTAACCGTCCACCGGATCACGAGAATGCTCAACCACCGGATCACGAGAATGGTCCAACTCCGGTTCTCTCGGACGGTCAATTGTCGAGCCTCGCGAATGCCCAGACACTGCATCCGGTAAATAGTCACTGGCCGTGTGCCGAGAGTCGTCGTAGACACCGGTTTGGGAATGTTCATCCACTCGGTCCCTCGAATAACCGTTCGATGCACCGCGGGAGTTGTCGTAAACGTCGTCGCGAGATATTCCGACTGAAGTATCTCGAGAATCATCGTATGAGCTTTCCCTGGAACGGTCGACCACGGTAACCCTGTCCCGTACCAGCGTCGTCTCGCGGGAAGGGGTCATCGCGACAGGATCACGCGATCTGACCGGATCACGAGATGACACAGGATCACGGGATATGATCGGATCACGGGATGAAACAGAATCACGCGATGGCACCGGATTACGAGTTATGACAGGATCACGGGATGAAACAGAATCACGAGAAGGCACCGGATTATGAGACATGACTGGATCACGAGATGAGAAAGGATCGCGGGATATCGCCGGTTCGCGGGATATGACCGGATCACGAGATGAAACAGAATCACGAGATGGCACAGGATCACGGGATGTGACCGGATCACGATACGTAACTGAATCACGAGACGAGACCGGATCACGCGATGCTACCGAGACGTGCTCTCGCATGTCTTTCCTTCCGCTCCCCGAGTAAGAATCCTGAGAAGCGACGCTGGAGCCTCCAGTATGGTCCTTCCGCGTGTACACTGGACCCGTGTCTTCGTGGGAACCGTCACGCGTGCTCCCAGAGTTCGTGGACATCACGTCCCGGACTGGGACGTAAGAGCCGCGGTCATCTTCTCGCGACGTCCCGGAAATGATGCCCCGAGAACTTCCGCTTTCGTAGGCGGGACGTTCCTCTCGTGGTCTGCCCGCGAGGTCGCGATTGTTGCTCTTAGGCGTCTCGGCAGCTTCTCGATGTCCGTCGCGAGAGATGCCGCTCCCGACGCTGGACCACGAGCTGTCCTCCGTACGCCGCCCGGAATCGCTAGGGACGACGCGAGATGGCATCACCGGTCGGGTCTGGTCCCTGGAGTACCCTGAAAACAAATGAGAGAGCCAAATTAATTTTAACGTCACAAAAACAAACAACAAAAATGCATTACAGTAATATCCGAAGGCACCGACACCGGTTTCTCTCCACTATGCTCCCAAGAACCCAACTATACCCATCCACCCACATATCTAGGGGTTGACACATTAGCGGTCTATTCCAGGAGATGTCTAACCTAATTTCCGAATCCCACCAGAGGCAGATATTTTTCACTGGTTAACTGACCTAGGGCTGGCTAAAGACAAAATGTTTACCCGGGCGAGAGAGTATTCCGCCCCCCTCCCCACTTGTCAAACCCTCCTGTAACACATATTCACCAGTTAAACGTAGTAGTACAAATATGTAGTAAAAAAGTCGTAAATTAGATTGTTGAACATAAAGTAGGTTGTCAATTCCTGAATAAAAACTATTTCAGTTTTCGCAGCGCTCCATCCTCCCGGCTACCGCATCCCCTGCCGAAGAAAGAAAAAGAAAGTAGGGGTCAGTTCATGCCCTACTTGAGTACTGTGTGGAGAGCACTTCGACTTAAATATTCCATCCGTCAGATGGGACGTTAAGCTGTTAACTCCTTGGTGCCTCTTGTCTAGAGGAGGCTAATGCCGACGTTGTGTTTCTCTCCGCCTTCTCTTCCTAACCCTCAAATTATTCGTCGTACCTTATCTCCTTGTCTCAAGCACCTTCAAGTGTGAGGACAGAGTTTAAAACCATAGATTTATTTTTATGGTGAAAAATCTGTGAAAACAAGATTGGAAAATAATCTCTTATATTATCATGCGTAGCAAGGTTTTCGGGTTGACCTCCGCGTCGATTCATCTTCATGACGACAGTTTCGCCGGCGTTGCAGCTGGCGTCTTCAGGTTCGAAGCTGAAGACGCCAGCTGCAACGCCGGCGAAACTGTCGTTATGAAGATGAATCGACGCGGAGGTCAACCCGAAAACCTTGCTACGCATGCTGCACCACTCCGCGGAAGCCTCCATCAACACTCTTATATTATCATTTGCCCAGGAAACTAAACGAAAACGGTAATATTTACATGGAAATAAGACTAATGACATTATTGACGACCCCTGAAAGTAGAGGAAATTTGACGAATCGGCATAAATTCATAAATCCAGGGTGATAACTGCTTTCCGCTGGGAAGACGTGCTATCCCTTTCCAGGAAACTCCCGGAATACTGGAAGAGTTGGAAACAGTGCACATATCCTTAAGGTGTACATGACCTCAACTTTAGAATGCCTCCCCAACAGCAACAACAACAGCATTAGTATGGATGGAAAATCGTAGTATTTTATTTAAGTTCTTCTATCTCAATATTGCGAATATTTATGGATGAATAAATGGCGAACAAATCGTGTCACGGCTATGAAAATGAAACATTCAATAGTAGGTGAAATCATTGATAAGAAAAATCGGATGCTTTCCCGGTGTATGGTGTTTGTGAAGGCTGTTCCGGGACTCAACCGGGTCAAACTTTGCATTGCTACCGACGTTCCTATGGACGACTCTACCATCGAAATGTTGGCAGAAATGCAGAAGATGACCCGTTGGAGTAACCGAACAGCCTTCAGGAATCACATCGGATCACTTCTTGGACTGACCCGTGTCGGACGCAGAGCTGGGGTTCCTCATCGAGGTCACCGTCCGCACTCCTCCCTCTTCCCCCGGTCTCCTCGCAGATCCCGATTCCCGGTCGTAAGACGCCGCGACGCTCCTCGTGTCCTCTCCCCTACCACCGTCCGACGACGACGCCCCGACCCTCGAGTACCCGGTGCTCGTCATGGGCCGGGCCTCCACGGGGGGCTCGAAGACGGCGTCCTGGATCCCCTTGGACACGTCGGCTCTGCCGGCCAGGACGTCCTCCACGTAGGAGATGGTGCGGTCCGTCTCTCGGGAGACGTAAGGCGTCTCCGGCGTCCTCTGGTTCGACGCTCCGGTCCTCTGCGGAGGCCGAGGCCTCGGTGGCACGACCTCGCCGACACCGATGCCTGCAACTGGGGCCTTATCGGAGATGTAGTGGTCGACGGCCCTCACGTCCTGGGCGGGAGACGCGGGCAGGAGGAATAACAGCAGCAGCAAGGCGGGGTGCAAGGCGACCGTCTCCATCTGCGGAAGAATATCAACAACCATCGGTATTGGATATCAGGTTTTGTAGATTTTTATACATAATTTTGATATAAATTACAGGGTAATGATTTATTTTTACGTGTACGTGTTTTAACACTGCCAAATAATGCATGCTCTAAGAAACATGGGCTCGTAATTCTACTTCATTTATTTATAGAAATAACTAATAAATCAAAAAATACTTAATTAGTTTGTATTAAATTACAAATTAGTATCATACATTGCTAATATTTTACGTGTCTCACGACTACACCTTTAATATTTCCCTGGATGCGGTAGGGTTATGACTCTTGGTTTCATGTAAGCGGGTTATAAACGGATTAGAATTTTCTTAAATTACTTTTGTTTTGAATTCCGGCATGGTAATTAGTGCTCCTTTTGACTGATAATGGTTTACATGGTGATTTCACCCCTTTTTTTCACCCCTTGCCACGCACCTATGCGGTGGCTTGCAGGGTATTATGCAGATTATGTACTCAGAAAGGAATCGCAAGGTTGAGTGGTGGGGGATGATTTCACACCAAGCACTGCTGCTGGGCTGGATTAACCATAAAGCGGAATAAGCATGTACATACATAAGTAGGGCAGGGGTCGGTAAACGTTTAAGACGAAGGGGTCAAATCAGTTCCTCAAAAAATTTTAATTTATTCAAACAAATTTAATAAGCAGTAAAAATTTAAAGTAGCGTTATAAAAAGCAACATCATTTATTATAATTTAATGAAAATGAGAATAATGCACACTAACTCGTTCATTTGCTTTGATCATCGCAAGCAATTCTATTGCGCTTTTTGATCAAGTGTTTAAGGCGTGATTAGAAGTAAAAATTAGTAAATTAAACTATCGCTGGTTAATTAACGAAATGTAAAATACTATTTCACAGATAAGACTACTGCGATTTAATTTTCATTGACTATTTCACTTGAGAGTCAAGGATACGTATTCAAAGAGCCACTTGTCACTCATGAGTCAGAGTTTTCCGACCTAAGAGCATCAAGGTATAAGGCCACCACTTTCAACTACGAATGATGTGGATGCATGCAAATAAATTTTTTTTCCATCTTTCAACAAATTTTGTTTCATTTCGAAACATCACATTTATTATATGGTTTAATATTACTAATATTCTGAAGCAATATATACATGGGGGCGCCAAAATCTTCAGTGCTTAAGGCCTCTAAGGGCTTCAATCCGGCCCGGTTACAACTGACGAGTAAAGTGTAATATTGTAACTACATTAAGCTCCTTATTCGCCTTTGTTATGGCTTGGGGGAGGTGGACAGTGGAGGTCATTCGCACTATTTAGGATAGGGGGTTATAGGGTGAAGGATGGAATTTCTGGGGAGAGGAGAAATAGTGAAGTGAAACCCGGTGTCAAGATCATCCCACTAGTAACAGAAGACACATACTGAACCTTTATTTTAACGTCTCATCCGACGAACGGGGTTCTGAACTCGAAAGCGTTCTTTGCCTTTTCAAACCTTCAACCTTTTTTCCCCTGGTTTATTCCAGCCTTTTCTTATCTTTATATGTTTAAGTGTACTCGATGTGATCCGAGCGTGATGCAATCACTCTTACTCCAAGATATCGATCTATCTATCTATCTACATATTACCCTGCAAGCCACCTCAAAGGTGTGCGGCAGGGCGTGAATTCTCACCAAACATGCACTACATATCATGCATTTAAAAGTATTGGTATTAATATATTAGTCTAAACTGCAATATTTAAAAAGATAAAAATAGCAAACTAATCATGCAAAAACGTGCTGTTAGTTGGGTTACCTTAAAGTCCTTACACCAACATGCAATTACCTATACTATGGATTGAATCACTCGTATTGGTCATATTTACCGCTATTCATATCCCTAATTGTACGAGGAAAAAGGATATTTTGAATGTCAGTTCGGCAATCAATTCCTCTAATTTTGTAAGTATGGTCCTCCAATCTACCATAGTAAGTTGGGGTCCACAAAATATTTTTAACATCATCACTGAAAATATGGTCTTGGAATTTGTTTAAGAGATTAAGTCTAAATTTCAACCTGGGATCTGACAATGATTCCCATTTTAATTCATTCAATAGACTGGTTACGCTTATAAGGTTATCGTACCATCCCTTTACAAATCTTGCCGATCTTCGCTGCACACGTTCAAGTTCGTTATTTAGACCGATTTCGTAGGGATCCCATACACTAGCAGCATTTTCCAAATGAGGTCTAACAACGGAAGAGTAGCTGATTTCTCGTACATGATCGTCACATTTACCCAATACTCTTTTGATGAATCCCAGTTTACGATTAGCAAACGTTGCAGCCACGATAGCAAAAATATGCAGCCACGTATCTCGTGCAAACAGGCCAATTGATGCAATTTATAAGAAAGGTCTATAAATTTGATTCTCTCAGCCACCGGAATACTCCGAGCCATCCGTTCATATACGTTTTTCATTATTTTAATATTCTACTAGTGCTCAATTCAGATAATGAACGTGATATATTCCAAATGGAACAGCAAGGAAAAAAACTTAGCGTGTCACCACATAAAATGGTTTGATACGTTTCACTTCACTCTGCGATGGCATCTTCAGGTTTAGTTATTTGAACGCACAAGGAACCTACCTTGCCGGAATATGCTGAAGTTTTGTAATAAAAATGTTTGATCCTGAAGGACGTTATCTTACTAATTATTTTATTAAACGTAAAATTCTATACATCCTCATTTTGCAATTTATACTCAACAATCTAGCATAGAGTGATGGAATTTAAATTCGGAACCTTAGATTCGGATTTATCTGGACCTCTGTATACTGCGAGAGGGGAGAGGTAGGAATTGACAGCTCTGTGATGTTCAGGAAAGGATGAAGGGTCATCAGCGCGCGTATGCAAGCCAGTTGCCCCCCTCGGAAAAGAAGATAACACATTCAATAAGTAATTGTTTTTTTAAATCTTTATTTTTCCTTATTTTGTGGAAATATTTAAGTTCGTGCCATAAATAAATTCATTATTGATTTCTCACCGTTTCTTGTACCTCAAAAATTTCAGCGTTTCTTGTACCTCATGTCATGCTTACTGCCATCCGCCAGCCCTGGATATATGATTATGAATCAGCTCTATCGAAGTATATGTGGGAGTTATTAATTTATTATAAACGATTTCATATTGCGCGACGTCATAATCGTACTTGCAGAGCTTGGAAGAAAATTATACATTTTATTTAAATTAATAAGCGGATTTTGCACAAAGAACTTGTTTTAGAGAGCCTAAAAATAGTTCAAGGACTCGTGCGACGAATACTCAAGGTTGGATGAAGTTTCCAATTCTTCCCTCTCTTTCTTGGATCCACAGATTTAACCAACCTTACCTAGTCAAACCGATTTTTGTTAGCAAAACACTGTTCAAAGGTTGGAAGACTTGATTCACACTGTTTTTCGCATCTTCGCAGTCGCTCCTGAGTAAAGACCAGTAGAGAATCCTAAGATTACCGAAATATCATTACAATACTTGAGGAATGAAGGAGAGAATTGGGGAAAGACCATTAAACTCCAAGTGGAAAATAGCAAATGGACCTTCAAAGTGGACGGCTTGAATTTGTTCGCTCAACTCGCAATCCCGGCCCACAATGAGACATGGAGTGCTCTGATTAAGAAGTACGAGTGGATGCGGGAACAAAACGAAAAACTTTAAAACTAGTCACTTACGGAAACTGACCAAGTAGCGTATTTTGGAATGTTTTAATGACGATTGGAAAAATGTTCCCCAGTTAAAAAAACAATATTATATTCGTGACTCAAACCATCATCACAATTCAAAAATCCTGAGATTGGTTTGACGCAGCTCTCCACTCGATTCTTCTATCTTCTAACCTCTTCTTATTCACATAATTCTTCTTTTTCGTATCCTTCATGACTTGTACCTCATATTTCATGCATAGCCTTCCTTTGCTACTCCTCCCGTCCACTTGTCCCACGACGATTGCCTTCATCAGGTCATCATGTCTCAAGGTACGGCCGGTTAAGTTGTCCTGTCTTCCTCTCTAAGATTTCCAAAAACTTCTCCTCCCCTTCACAGGACTTTTTTGTTTGTCACTCGGTCAATCAATTTTCATAATTCTTCTGTAACACCAAGCCCAAACAAACACAGAATGAACAAAAATAAAACAAAATGATCTTCGGATCTTTTGGTAACCATTTCGATCTTAGGATCTTTTGCTACTTGTCTGTGTTTCGGAGACCAAAATTATGGCATGCCAGCAAGTGTCTCTATTTTAGGGAAACTTTCAGCTACAATAAAATATTATTTGAAAATTAAAACAAATCTAAAATTGCATAATGAATTACTGTAGATTAATTCATACATATCGATAAATTACGCTGTAACAAATAATAACAGTCAGTCAGGATAGCAATAATATGATTCAAACTATTTTAAAAAACTCAACACTTGCATGAAGGAGACATGTTTTTAACTATTTATAACAATATTTTCATGTTAAGCATTCTTTTGATCCTCTTCGTTGTCTAAAAATGTCCAGCCCAACATTAAAAAAACTGACCTTTAATTCAATTAGCGATCCGACATGAGATATTTACATAACTATAAAGAGAACGTGGCGTATTTTAATGAAAAATACAGGAGTTTGCCTGCTTGTGAAAAATCACGATACGGAATCGGGCAAGAATCGATTAATAGCACTATCGAAACGTTGCTCAAATACCTTCCTTCTACCATCAACGACCTAAACAGTTCTTTCGATGGACATCGTTAAGTGAAACGAAGGTCTTCTTTTGGCGTTGGTAATCTGGTAACTCTGCAGTAATGGAGATTCAGATATTTCATACAAAGATTAGAAGCCGCACCAGCTTAGCACAGTCTTAATACACTCTCAACGACTAATCCAAAGACAGCAAAGCCGAATTCGAAGCCGAAGCCGAAGGAAAACTTAAAGGATTTAATGTTATTCTCAACAAATGCAAAGCTTCCATATGAATGTATTGGCGTATTAGGTAACTTCCACCTACCAAGTGCTAGGAATCAAATACGTACCACTCTAGCTGATGACAAAACATTCGACGCTTGGTCGTGTATAAATGAACGTTACTTTGTTTGAAAATAAAAGAAAAACAAAGAACGAACATTTTTCCTTCACCTTGATTGTCACTTAACGTTCTCCCGACAAATGGACTGCGATAATCGCTCAAAAGTAGGCATTTCAATCGAGAAATCATCATTCCGACGGATTAAGTGGCACCGTTCGTATTGGTCACTTCACTCGCTGAAGCGTGAAGGTCACTGGATGCCGCCAAGGAAATATATCAGTTCCATTACTCGCTTCGTGTGGATTGAAATTCTCAAGCCTTCCATGCGAAACTAGACTCTAGATCACAATTTTATCGAACTATCGGACGGAGCACATGAAGTTGGAAATCGGTCTGCTTAATTCAAGAGAAATAATAGCAACCTTAAATAGCTTTATCTAAGATTGGCTGGGTGAATTGACAGATATTAGATTAGCATAGATCTAGTACCGACTAATTTCCGATGAATATCGTTTCTCTGGAGTTTATGGACACATCACCACCAGAAGCAAACACGAATGCTTGAGAGTGAACGCTAATTAATCACAGTGAACGCTAACTGAAATGACTCTTCTTTAGACTAACAATTATAATGATATAATGAGACAGTTATATTTAGACAATTAATATTAATCTGAATATTTGAATGGTTGTCATCATTCCCTTTGTTGCACACACTATCTATTAATTTGATCATTATCATTCTTTACTAGCAACGTATTTGTAATACTTACAGACATGCCAAAAAGACACATGCTCCAGGAGTAATAAATTGTTTCTTTACTTCCAAAATAGTGTTTTTCTCTACCAGTCAATCCTTTTTCGAATTCTCTCTTCTTCAAGATCGATCTACTCTTTTTTGCCCCGTCCATTGTTGATCATTATGCTCCCTGCCCAAATAAGTTCGCCCTCCTAACATTTTTTTTCCCTAGCTTTAATTTTGCCATTCGTTCCACTTTTTGGTAATTACTCATGTCGCGAATGATTTGAGCCAGTTTTACACATTGACATCTCTGGATTTTTTTCCTCTACTCTATGGTAAGGACGAGTCGAAGAAACGTTGGTATTCTTTTCCTCTGAGAGGTCTACTTCAAGGGATACAAAAGCAGAATTTCCACGGAAAAAATCATTCACCTTGACCGGTACTCGAAACGGGACCCACCTACTTTCCGGTCAGGTGTTTTCATTATGCGTCTTTTTTTCTGGTAATTCAAAAGATGCCTCACAGGGAATAAGAACGTCTTGATAACTGAAGATGCTTGTCTTTCGGGATTCCCTCCGCGTTGGTCCATAGTTCCTCGGACGCCGAGTCCGAGGAACTATGGACCAACGCGGAGGGAATCCCGAAAGACAAGCATCTTCAAGTAAGACAACCCGCGGAAGCCTACACAAGGACGTCTTGATAACTGGTTTCGTGCCTAGCACAGTTACACAGTTTACTCTTGTGTTGTACAATTTAGTTGTTTATTGTATCGTACGGCAAGGTGAAAACTCAATAACATTTTTACATGTATATAACAGCAGCAGCATTTCGTTACGAGGGCTTGTTTACTTGCCCTTTTCTGTCCCTCCTGTAGCATTTTCCCCCTCTAGGGAAGCTTTTTAGGGAGTGATGCTTTTTATGTATATTTCTATGTAGAGTGTTTTATTTCTCGAGTGATGTAATCTAATTATGTGTGTAAGTGTGTCCACGGTATTTTCCAAATAACTACTCTTTGGGGGCATTAGCATGCGCCCCCAACATATACCCATATGACCCATGGAATTCGGAATTTACTACATAGGCACCATTTCACTGCGATAGTATTTTATTGCTGTATGCGGAGCTGTTTCATTGGTGCCCTCAAGTAAAAATTTCCACGCCCGACATTTGAACGCAATAATGTATAAATAAAAATATGAAAGTGACCGTGACTCCATCTAGTGAATAAAATACAAGTGTTTTATCATCCACTGCATTTCCTCACGCGATAGATTTAGAATGAGATGCGCGGAGAAGACGAAAACCCAAATGAAAATCAAGACGAGACATAATCGTCATGCGCATACTAGCAATAGGCTCTCAAGACGAAACATTATGGTCACTAGCAGCGAAAGGGCACGCTACCCTATGAATAACAATAAAGGCAGAATGGAGGTGTTTTGGATAGATTAGGCCTGCCTCCTCTGAACAAAACATATTGTTTTATATGGTCTATTATGGAGAGTATATGTGTACTAAAATCTAAATAACTATGAAAAGTAGCCGAATTTCATCGCTGATTTCATCACTGAAACTGGTTCGAAACTATACCTGTTTGTACAGCATATTTGGCGCTTGTTAAAATATTTTACACATTTTATTTTGTTTTATCGACAAATTTAAAAAATATTTCCATCTTAAAACTTCAAGTGTTAGTGCGTGCAAAAACCACTTTGTCCATACGAGTGCTGCGAGCTGCAGGTCCGCATGTCCGTACCCAGAGTCGTCTAGATGGCATTCTCAACACTACTCCCAGTAGTTCTTAATTGGCAAACCAGAGGATTCTGGTCCTTGCCGACCAAGATGGCCACTGGTTTCTCAAAATCAGCTGTGGTGCTCCTCCAGTACGTTCAAACCTTCTTGATTTAACCAAATTTACAGAAGGCAGTGACATGAGTCGCGATAAAATAACTCACCGAAATGCGACGAAATAGACACGATGTGCGTCACTGGGAAAGCTGAACAAGGAGACGATGTTGAGACAGAAAGGCATGGGATGTAAAGAAGGAGGGAGGTAAAATTGTTACAAAGGTTTCCGCGGCGTAGTTCAGATTTTCTCTGCATATCGGGTTCTGCGTCCGCGTGTGTTGACTAGGGTTTGACCACAGTGAATGGAATCTTCACAACAGTGCATGGAGCACAACAAGGGCATGGAGCGAGCCTGGGCATGGGATTAAATTTGAGGAGGCAACAATAATAGCAAAGGAGAGCCGCTATTATCCCAGGCTCATCAGAGAAGCAATAGAGAAATGGAAAACGCCCAAGAATTTTAACAGAGGAGATGGCTATCCTCTAAACAGTGCGTGGAAAAGAATCATCCATCCCGACCAATCACAACGTAGCACGGACACGACCAGCCCTCTATAAGACGGCGAAAAACAGCTTCCACACCTTCGACCTGAAGACGCTAGCAGGACGTCTATCGAAACTGTTGTCACCCCTAGTCAACATACGCGGACGCAAAACCCGATATGCAGAGAACAAGGAGGGGGGTAGGTGGTTATTATGCGCAGAAAAGCTGGAGAGATACAGGAAACTGACCACCTTAATTGTGGCACCTCCCGTGAAGAGACCTGGCGCGCTGTAGCGGAAGTAACCAATTATCCGGGAACTTTTTAACTACGTACTTCACTTGAAACTTGCGTAATCCTTAATACAATAATGACATGAGGAATAAGTAGAAGACGAAGTAACAGTTGTTGGCTTATTATGGTGGCCGACAGCTTTAGTCATCTGTTGCAATAGGTATCGGTAGGTGGTGGGGTGTAGTTTGGAATATTTTATGAGACGGAGGTAGAGTGGAAAGAAAACAGGTGTCGGCGTGAGCCTGCCGGATAATCATAGCCAGTGAGTAGTGATCTTTATTCGAACTGAAAATAATGAACGCAAAATCTGTACTTGGCAGATATTTCATGCTCACAACTGAGTAGAATAATCGAAAACAATTAATTTCTACGGGAACATAGCGCGGTAAAGCAGTGAATACCGAATCAAAAGTACTGTTTTATTCAGTGATTATACATCACTTCCTATGTTCAAACGACGAGTAAGTTTCATTTCCGATATCAAAATGAATCGGCTACACTATGAATAATGAAAAAATCAGGATTAAAAACTGATAAGCTCTTAACTTTCCGCGTCGTGAGAAATATCTAGAATCCTGTTACCCCGATAAATTCAGGGAAATCAAGAAATACTTACAACGCTCAATGGAGGGCGTTGCGGATAAATCGCATATTTTGAATCTTTCTGCTGACACGGCACTGAAGCTGCGCGAACTCATTTGGCTTATCAAATCATCAATGTTTTATTAGTCATGCAAAAAACCACTACTCCTTACTGGCACATTGACATATCGATTGTAGCAACGGCTTAAATGATGGTTGACTCTCATTAGAATTAAAGGCAACATTTGTATTTGATATTACTGAATCTTGCTATCGTATTCTCTCACAATTAGTTTTACGAACATTTATGACGCAGGAATAGGTATAATCACTATATCAAAAGGACATTCCACGTCAATTCTACCAGAAAATCGACAAAAATGACCCTTAGGATGACCAATTTTGGCCAAACTTGGCAAAACCTCACCATTTAATTGAAAAAAAAACCAAAGCCATTTTGCAGATCACGCAATCATTTACGAGAAATTGCAACGTTGCAAAATTCGAATTTAACAAAAGTGACTACACATTTCAAGTTCTATCTACGAGATAGTAAAGCTACAGATTTGAAAAAGGAATTGTTTTAAAGTTCTTAAATTGGACAACTATAATGAAGAATAATATTATAAAATAAACAATTGTATAAAGTGTATAACAATCTTAAATTTTAAGATCAATTTTTTACGATGTACCTATGCCCTAGGGTTTGCTCATTTTTTATATGTTGTAGATACAAGCCTCCTCTACAAAATAAAAAAGTTTACCTGAGGTAATATTTCATTTTTGAAAGATAAAAATTTTGAGTGTAGGCGTAACGCCCGCCAAGGGCCGCGGCGTCAGGCTTACGGACGACCGTACGGTACCGTGGCGTCTTCAGATCTCAGCACACCTTCTCTTTCATATTCTTCTCACCAATTTCAACCATATGCATACTCTTAGTTTTACTTCGTTTAAGTTATGCAATACACAATACGGTATGCATACTACTTAGTTTTACTTACCATCATTTAAGCCGTTGCCATAATCGAAATGTCAACAACTTAGTTTTACTGTTACTCTACTGCTAACCCAACTAACGGCATGTTTTTGCATGTATCTTTTGCTATTTTTATCTGTTTTTAAATATCGTAGTTTTGAACAGTACCTATACAATTACTAATCCTTTTTTTAAGCATGATATGTAGTACATGTTTGGTGAGAGTTCACCCCCTACCACACACCTTTATGGTGGCTTGCAGGGTATTATGTAGATGTAGATGTTAAATCCCCTCTGCCCATGCCATTCGCCAATTGCTTCCAGTACATGTGACCACCGCCCTAGAAAACACCAGGGCGGTACCAAGCCTCAAGTAGTCGGCCTCAGAGAGCAATAGACAGACGTCATCTTGTCTTCGGTTTTCAATATAAACATAAAATCAAATGTCCTAACAGGCTGACTGACTGATTGAATTGTCAAATTTTACTCCCATATGAAAAGCATTGCATTCGGTGGACAAGATTTTTCATTTTCTTTTAAAATTAATTCGACTCAAGATAATGAATTTAAATTTTTATTATTATGTGGAAAAAGAATGCAGAATTTAATTCTTCCATTCAATTTTCTTATACAATACGTTTATGACTATAAATTGCGTTTTTAGTTCCAAATTCATCAATATTTTTCATGACTGAGCCATTATTTTCACGGTTGAACCACTATTTTATGGTTGAGTTCAAGAACGACCAGCACCAAGTGTACACTGGCATTACAATTATGCTAAACATTTTGAATATCAGTAGTTATTTAATGCTAAAACTAAAGAAACTTCAATAATATTGGATTTATAATGAATAAACAAACCTTAATAGCATATTAAAATTTAGAAAGGTGAATGAGTTAAATACGAGTGAAGAGATTCGAGTCTTCCCCTTTGAGGTGTTGTAAAGAGACCCGTTGGATTCTGACGTCTTCTTCGAGGAAGAACCTTATCCATGATACCGAATCCTACACCGAGAGTGCCAAGCGCAAGACTGTCACGGTCATAAACATCGTCTATATTCTCAATCAAAATATTAAAATCCTCATTTTTTCAACTTGAATACCAAACTTAACTTAAGAACTTAAATTGCAAAACTTAAAAACGTTTTAAAAAACTATTTTCGTAATTGGCACATTTCAATTGAAAAATGTAAAATTTAAAAATACATTCGGATGCTTAACGTCATGTGGTTCATTTAATAACTGTTCCCAGTCCTATGAGTTGCTTGATATATGGTCATACGTTTTAAAAAGCAAATATTTTATTGGTTTGATTTAATTTATTGTGTACAAAAAATTTCACCCTCATTTCTCCCCCCCGTTGAAAGTCAAAGGGCACCTTCCGCTAGTTTGGAATACCTATATGTGGCGATCTAGAATAATACATTGCGGCGTAATAAACAGTAAAACTATTGTCTGACACTATCCTGACGTCATAAATGTACATCTCCTCTTGCAGGCAGTATTTAACTGACGAATTTGGTCACAGGTTTTGAAGTAATTTTATTTTTATGCTCACCTAATGGTATTTTTTACTAGAAATATAATTTTAAAACCACCTAAGGTGATTTCTGCATAAAATTAAGAGTTAGTTTCCAAATGAACAAACTCCTTTGTTGAAATTAATTTTCTGAGACGCTTGGAATTCTTGCATATTGACATTCTTGAGTTGAATTTGTTAGAATTTTAAATTTATTAATTTAAAATTACATCTATTGGACGCGACCCTAATTTTGAAGCAATACAGCATGGTGATGCTGTTGCTCTGCAATCTGTATTAGAGAAACCATGCAATACAGCATCTTTCAGGGAAACCATGGCCATATAAAATGCCTATAATGTGGAAACCCATGTGCTTATAATAACTCTCTATTTCTTGGCCTTTTTTATGATACTATGGTTTTATAATGTCTGGTTAACTATTTTTGAGGAAACACCTATATGTTTGAAATACCTATATGTGGCGTCAAAGAGAATCCGGAAACGAGGCTGTCATTCGATGGAAATTTTACGAAAGCAAAAATAAAGAAACCTTGCTACAAGACGACTATAGCTACACTTTCCTGGTAAGTGTGCTCGTGTACATTAGTCATTAATATGATGCACGTTTTGTAACCACAGGTTTTTATAAATATCGAAGTACCGGAACGCCTGCATAAACTGTTGATTAACTTTGACCAGACATTACACCGGTTTTCTTAGCAATGGTTGCACGACTGACTAGCTAAATTTGGCATGCTGCTCATCCTTTCGGCATTTCACTTCTTATAACACTCTACCTCACCTTACAATCCATCTTTCCTTCTGCTTTTATCCATTGCGAGGGCTGACACCAAACGTTGACGGCCGATTGGAATTATTCTCGGAACATATGGAGGCCATGACCGCATTGGAGACTAACAGCTTCTCTGGAAGGGCGGGGCATTGAAGGGCAGTCCATGAACCCAAGGTCAATCGTTATAAGAAGTAAAAACTCATTCTGTTGCCCTTTGGGATTACCAGTCTAAATTTCTTCTTATTCTGAAGATACGATGGCCTGATAAAGACAATCGTCGAGGGAAAAGTGAACGGGAAGATTGAAAAAGGCAGGCCTCGTATGAGATACATGGAAGAGGTTTTGAAGGGTATAAAAGAGAGGAATTACGTCAATATGAAAAGTTTGGCCGATAGAAGAATCGAATCAAATTTCATTCGATACTTATCACGATGAGCTTGAGGGAAAATGGCAAGGTTTTGAAATAATGCTCTTTTCGATATTGACGAGTCATAGCTATGTTTGAGAGCAGAGTTCTGTGGAGCTGATCGTTCTTCTTGGCATTGTTTAAGCATTCTTCTGCGTCTGTTGCCTGGGTGGCAACAATAGTTTCGCTGGCACTCTTACCCAGGTCTTCAGGATGAAGAATTCGTATTAACTTCCATCTGAAGACTAAATCAGGTGTATCAACGAAACTGTGTTGCCAGTCAGCCAACAGAGGCAGAAGAAGACCCAAAAAATGAAAGAAATATTCATAGCGAGTCTCTGAGTAGAAATGGAGGCTTCTACTTTAGCTGTCCCTGCGAGTAAGGGCTTATTTTAGCTATCCCTCCGTCTAACCGGAGTTATTTAATCAGTGGCAAACCATAAATGATTTACAGGGCGGGATCTGATCCTTCTCGTTACCAGACCGTCTTACTATCCGACCAGGTTAACACGGTCATTGTTTGGCAGCGGAATGAGAATGAAGCACTCTTCTTCGCTCTACGCCGGCGGATTTTCGAGTGGAAGAATGTAGTTCAAGAACGAATTCATTGGCACAGTCGTAGTTTGGTGACCGTGGTTAAAGTATGAGAAGGACAAGTAACAAAGACTAGCTAGGACGCCAGATAAAATTTTAAACTATGACGTTGGACGCATTTACATTCTGAATTCTAAGAACACTGACTCTAGAGCTTCTAAAGCTGTCAACTGCGACCGGGGCTGCCCCACGTAGGTATTCACATTGTTCCCAACACAAGGGCTCCTTATCTAGGGGCTCTGAAGTTTAATTTGCGCAGAGACGTTGCTAGTTCAAACAGTAGCTCTGAATAGGACTTTTTAAAGCACTAAAACATTAGTCGATCATGAAGTACGAATTGCTGTCAATTTTTTAAATAAGCTCTGAGATGAAGAAGTCTTAATAACTCCTCCCAGTACGGCAAAAATCTCTCACATGACACCTCATCGATTGCGAACGGGAAGGAACTGAATCGCCCACGAATTTCGAAATGTCCAGCGAACCCGTTACCCAGCGAGAGGACAAGGTCGGAGCTGAAGGTCTCTCCTTGTCAGTCAGCCTTGTCTCTTCGTCTCTTTGCACAGGAAATATCGAAGAGAATCCGGAAGAGAGGCATGCATTTGATGGAAATTTTCCGAAAGCAAAAATAAAGAAACCTCGCTTGTGGTTTCTTGTGCCTTCCATCTCCTGCCACTGGCTGCTCTTGGACGCTTATTCCTGGATTCCGTAAGAAAAACATTAAACGGATCCAAATTTGCTAGCGTCGAATATGTGAAATAAATAGGTTTTACGATTGCAAAAACATCCGGGAAATATTGCGGTCAATCCAGCAAGGTAGATATTTGTTGAACGACTCTGCAAATGTTGTGAGAAGATAAAGAAAAAGCAGTGTTACTTTCCAGTGGTAAAGCACCACCAAGAATATCTCCAGTACATGAGATCCAGGAGAATTAGATTTCATTTTGGAATTCCATATGCTGCAGTGGAAAGATAATAGGTATGCTAAGTCTCGGGATAGGTTGCGCAGCGTAAGAAAATTGTTGGGAGAATCAATCTGAGAATATTTATCACACCATACGTTGCAGTACAGATTAAGTCTCTATAGCAATGGATACCTTTTATGATGGCCAAAAATGCTAAAACATTATTAAAATATCATTCCAACATACCATGGTAGGTTAAATACTGGGGATAAAACGATATGGAGAGTAGGATGGGGAGGTTTGCTATGCCATTACTATTTGCCCATTATTGGAGCAAGATCGGCCATATTGGTAGGTACGGATACATGGTCTTTCTAATTGTGATACTCACGAATGTAGTTATTTTTGCACGCCATTGCACGCCACGCCAACTTAAAGAGTAGTAAGGTAAATTATTGCAAATATATTTTCAAATAAACGGTTAAAAGTGCGCAAACACGAAAAAAACAAATATTTAGTTTAAATAGGTTAAATTCAAACCATTTTTAAGGTATAGCATTGAGTTCCAGGGTAATAAATTTCATTGATGGCTCACTTAAATAGCCTAAGGAAGATTAACAGACTTCGCTACGATAAAATTTGGGTACGATGCCAATGTTATTTGAGTTTTAGTGCTCATACAGGGTCCATTAGAGGCAATAGAAAACACCGTGTTTTATACGGAGTAGGTGGGGCCTAATCGTTCCCAAGCACCCCCATTCTGGCTTCATTGTCACCCATTGTCTATCATGTCAATGCCTCCTCCGTTGCATTCTATCCTCCTTGGTAACGAAAATGTTACCCGATGATGATTTTATTTTCGTGTAGGTAATATTCATTTTTGTTCGTCAATATTAGATTATAAATTTAGAAAGCATTAATGTGTAGTTTTTCTTAAATATCGTTTAGAAGGATGGTTATAAATGAACTCTTCTGTTCTAGTTAAACTTGTTGTAAATGAACAATTTTTCATTAAGTAGTACCTATTGTAAAAATCATTGCATGTACCAAGGTCAAATTTCGTTATTATTCACCTCCCCGCGACATATAGCTTGGTTGAAAGTTACTGGCACTAGCTACTACCACTTACACCCCTTAATGGACTTGACGGATCTTATTTTCAACTGCAGCTAATAGGGGGCTTGATTGAAAAACAAGTCATTCAATTTGTGACTTCACTCGAACCTCCTCGCCGCTTTTCTTTCTCATTTGTGTCATATCGAAGTGCCAGTTTTTTTTCTACCAATGAGGTGGCTTTTCAGGGTACTCCGTAGATGTAGACTGGTCACTTTTGTCAAAAACGGCCCCTTAGAAGGTTTGATTCAGCTTGTGGAGATTACAAAGTCAAAGTTTGTCGAATAATTGTGCATTCGACGTATTTCGGATATATTCGGGAGAAAATGAAAATTATAAATCAATTCTTCTTTCTCTCCGTCTTTTCCTTGTCCTATTTAGATGTGGTCGGCGTTTTACGTCTTGAGTTTTCTTCTCCACCCTCCACGTTCTAGGGCCTCCTTTTTACTCCGTCCTTTCTTAATGAACTTGCTTTTTCCAACCACCTCAGATTTGGCCTCTCTCTTCTACTTTTCCTAATCTCCTAAAAGTCACCTATCCTCTTCCCCATGTATTCCTAATTTTTCCACCCAACATGACAAAAATACTTTATTTTTGCTCGATAGCCTTCTTAAATGTTGACAGAAAGTTTTGAATCGAATTACCAGATCTAACTATCATTTGTGGCTTCGATCTGCTCCTTAATTAAAGGGAATTCATACCGGGGAATAAGATGCAAAAATAGGAATTTAAGGGCAGAGGGAAACCCGGCGTTGGAACACACACAAGTCAGACTCGGCGTATGACTGGATCGCTCACATGAGGTTATAGGAATGGAGTCTGTAACTGGGTGATTAAACATTCGTTCTTCATCCGCAAAACTGGCTACAGTAACAGCACCAAGACTTGTCACTCTCATAAGCCTTCATCAAAAGACCATCAGTCCATACAGTAATACAATTGTATATGTACAATAAAATTAAACACGCTCAATCATGGTTAAAGGCTAAGGCCCTAATACTATTATGCCTAACGCCATATTGGTGGCTTGCAGGATATGATGTTGATGTGTACCGTTTTACCGTTTCGATGGCACTTCAATCATCGCAATTTACCACAAAAACATTTACTATTTGATTCACCATTTCCCCGAGCCAAAGTCATCTGAAGGCACGTTGAATACATATTAGTGGGAGGAAGGAACATCGGAGGCAGGAGGTTGAGAGGGAGTCATCAACGGCGTTTGCCCCCCCGTGGAGAGGAGACATTCGAGCCGCTCAAGGTCCCGTGAAAAGTGCGATATACGGCGCACTTGACGCTCTCCTCATACGACTGTATGCCACTGAAAAAATCCATAATCCTCATGATTTGATCCTGAAACTGATATCATCCCTTGCACTAATCGTAGTCAAGTAATTGGGGTAAGCTCAATATTTAAGCTCAATCCTGAACTTAAAACTATAATGATCGCATCAACAAAATCCGTTTGCGAACTACGACTTGCTATGGTAGACTGGACCATGATCATAAAATAAGAGAAATTTATTGCCAAACTGACAGATTCAAAATGTCCTTTTTTCGCACAGTTGGTGATATGAATAATTGTGAATTTATAATTTATACACAAGTGTATAAATTGTTAGCATAGATAGTTACAAGTTGGAATAAGGACTCTAAGCTAACCAAAATCACAGCATGTTTGTGCATGCATTATACATTGCTATTTAAATTTTTTTAACTGTAACGTTTCCACTAGAATATAATTACCAATCCTTTTTGAGTGTGTTATTTAGTGTATGATTGGTGTGAATTCACCCCCTTCCACACACCCTTGCAGTGGTTTGCAGGGTATTATTACGGCTGTGAATGCCTCCGGATGACCTCTTCGAGTAAAAACAGGAGGTGCGCGGTGGTCGTTTAAAGTAGAGTCGCATCTACCTTTTCGTTCGTTCGGAATGACCTTTCCTGAAGCCTTGAACCTTTGACCTCTCCCCCACCCTCCACCTGCCCCACACGGCTTCGCGACCGCTTCGTTGACCACCTCAGCACATGCCTCGCCTTCTTATCTCTCCAACAGCGAAGGGAAAGACGATTCCCACACTTCCCCCCACCAGAGCCTTCCGTAACCGGTTCCAAAGAGCCGTCAATTTGTCCATCTTCAGACGCCGCAATTATTATTTTCCCCGCCTGGATAATTACCTTTCCTCCACCCTCCCCCTTCCAGCCCCACTAGGGGGTGTGGAGAAAATCGATTCGCCGAATGAAAGCTCACATTCCGACGACTCGACTAATTTCCTGCAGGCGATGCAAATCTATTAAATATATATATATATTACAGAGTCTTCTTCTCCAAAGGTTGGGTTAGGCTAGACCTCCTATCAATCATCATCCTCCGTCTACGAATTCTGTTCGCAAGTAGATCGCTGAAACTGGCAACAATCCCGCCGATTACGAGCCAGATGTATAATTTTATAATCCGGTTCCCTCCAATCAGCGTACGCATCGTAAAAATATTAATATTCAATTCAAGCATAATTTAAACATGCTAGGAAACGCAATTAAAGTGGATACTGTGCCTGAACGTGTCAAACATCAAGTTTACAAAGTTAGAATCGTTACGCATCAGACAATAACATTGAGCTGGAAAAGACTCTTAAAAATAAATGAAGAGATGCTTAGAGTATGTATGGATAGATGTAAGAGATGGAAAAGTTGGAAATCCAACGCAATAATTTATCGCGTACTTAAGGTCTATTATTGCATTGGATTGGGTGACACCGCAGTGTCAACAACTACAACTACAATTACAACTTGAAGACACTTAGATAAATGATGGATCAAATTTACCCTCTTATCTTTCATTACAGGTACTTATGTTTTTTATCTATGCCGTACAAGCTATTTATATTTGTTTTTCAGACATTCCTGCGTTTTTTTATCACTTCCTGGACTCGATCGCCTCTTTTTCCATCCATAGTGGATCTTTCAGGGCCTAAGATAATGATGCCTCCCCGTCAACACCTACGCCCAGCCCTCGGCCCAAATATGCATAAGATCAGTGCCTCACGTAGTAAGAGAGTCTGCTTATTTGCAGTGTATTACAACAGCCACTATGAAAGCCATTTGAGCTTGTTGAAATTTCTGCGGAAGAAAACAGTCTCCTTGACCTAGAATCAAACCACGAAATTTTGGCCGACCAGGCCAATGCGAAAACCAGTCGCTTGATGTTTGCTGGATTCTCAGGATTTCCACCAGGTCAGGAATGCCATCGTTGCCGACATTTCGGATCCCAAGTACTATGTACACAGTCACTGTGCTGAAAATTCACCAGATCCTTCTTCAGTTGCTTGATACTACCAGGGTAGTGCAGTAGCCTGCAAATTGACCGGACAAGTACAAGTTTGATTGGGTTCGATAACCGACCCAGAAGAAGTAATCTTCCCACAATTTCCTGCTGTAACATGAATGAATTCCCTTTCCCTATCATGATATCATCTTTGTGTATTCTCCCAAAATAATTTCAGCCATATGACCAAAATCAGTCAAAAATGATCGAGTGAATTTTGCATCAAAGAAACAAAGTTCAAACACACGGTAGCATCAAGTCTGAAAATAAATTTTCTCTACGCGGTTTCTTTGGGATTGATTAGGAAATTGTTGAAAAATTACTAGCAATGATAAAAACTGAGACGAATCCAGGAGAACAAGTGCGTGATAAACTTAATCAACGAGGGACGGTTTGCTAAAATAGTTGGATTTACTGCCAATGAGATTGAATTGAAAAGTTGGTGACCAATTATTTGTTTGAATTTGTAGTTAATGTTGGATATTTTGTAGTAATTATTGGAATTTTAAATTTATGATTTCCAATAAAAGCGATAAAGTTATCGTGAAGGCAAGATTTTTACCAAGACCTTAAAAGTTTGAGCTTAAATTATTTGCAGACGTATTCCTTTTCAAACACGAGCATTGAGACAGATTTCTGCTCATACATAAAATTTCGTATTTGCCTTCTAACTCATAGTCGTATGTGAGCTAGAGTATAAACGATTTAACATAAAAATACATGTTTAACCACAATTAATGACACATAAACCAGTTATCGGCATTGAAGGAAGTAAAAATTATAATTTATTACCCTTAATGTTTAAGCTCTAATGAGAACCCGGTATTTAAATTTCAGTCCTGTTCCAATCGGGTACTTACCAATTACCCCTTGGAATTCCCTGATCTTTTAATCTTCATGCAAGCCGCAAGTGCTCATTGATTCGAGCCTGAACATATATTTTCATCACTAATACGACCATAAAAATACTGAATAACTTTAGAAAAAAATATAAACACAGCCATCACAATCAAGGAATTGAGAAACTTATGAAATGTATGGACTATTCGCGGGATATTTTCCAGAAAAATACACAAAACAATCATTATGAATGACACTTTAAATCATTATCGCATGAATTTGTCTTATTATTATTAAAAAAATAATGGTCTTTAAAAACCGATGGTACAGACACACTGATTAAGATTGGAAACTGGGCTACCATTTTGTCTCCACACAATTGCTATTGATGTGGTTTGATCGGGGTTAGTAAAAAGTGTGCATCCTTTCCAGGCTTTATCATTTATGCACTCGTTTTTTCCCAGGGCAGAGCCATTCAAGGGTGGTTGTTCCCAGACATGAGCACGAGTGAAGACATGAGCACGAGTGAATCCATGCTCCGTCGTCATGAAATTAATTAGCTCTCCTCTCGGAAGCGAGATACCTCTTTTCCTCATTCCAATCGTTTACGACCATTCCCTCTCAACCTCAACCAATCTTCTTATTCTTTCCTTTCAGAGTAAAGATTTTTTTCTCTTCGTCTACTCACGCTTGGCGGTGGCCACTACTAGGAATATCCGTGTCCTTTCTTTATCAAATCATAGAGACGATAAGCGCTACCTACGTGGTAAAGGAGTGCACCATGCGGGTAAAAATTAGGCGGCACGTCCTAAAGGCAAGTGGATAGAACTAATTTGGGGTGACCGCATGGGGAAAAGATTAAAAAGGCTAAAAGTCGGGTAAAAATAGTGTGGAATAAAAAAAAAATATTGGGATGTATTTTAGGTGACTATAAAATGTTTCTTTCAGAGGAATTTGCTACCTTAGCGTAGCGCAGGATGAAGTAATTTCACCCAGAATTCACTACAGACATGCATTAATGGAAACAGACAAATTCCTAAGTAATAAGAGAAACGTATTCGTCATGTAAACATATAACAGGCACAAACAACTAATTTATTTAAAACTGAAAAGGATTATAATTTTTATTTATGTCTAAGACATTTTGGAATCAACTGTAATAAAGTTTACGCATGGCACGCAAGAGTATGGTTAACATGAATTAATAAAATAAATACTTTTTACTGATACATTGTAGATGACGTTAATTACATTAACGCACTAACACGATTACTCTATTTCCCAATAAGACCTATTATTCTTGCGGGAAGTAATTGATTTTAAATCTATTCGGGCGGCAGCATATCTCTGATCTTGTTTTCTTGATAGAATCGATCTCAATAAACGTGTCCTCTCAGTATATTTCCACCGTCATCGACAAAAAGACCAGCTTCAGATTTTCTTTCATACATAGAGATTTATTCTAGACTGTAAGCAACAGTCTGATAACGATTTTCATTCTAGTTATTCTGTTAACCTTAATATATTGATACAATCGACATAACGACCTTTAACTAATCAACGTAACTGTGTCCGGCGAGACGTAGTGGAATGGTATCTAATCTTTAACTAATCTCTTGCGAACATAATCTAACAGAGTAGGTAATATAGCCACCTTCTAACAGAGTAGGTAATATAGCTTCTTATTGATTCCATACACTCGCTACTCGTCCCTTAGGTACTCAAAATGAGACCTAATGAGAATTAAACAATAAATGAGTAACTAAGTGTACAATAGATCGATTTTCTATTACCAATTATCAGTCATTCACGCGAAAGAATAACGTCGATTCCCCATGCCAATCAGTGTAAAATTGTTTTGAAATATGCAAACCATGATGACCAGCGTTCAAAAATACGGAAAGGCAATTAGTACCTCTCTTTTAATGCCAGCGGCAAACACCAAGGGGAATGAATTTTGGCTCGCAGAACACATGAGAGCATTCAGTAAGGTCAAGCGGGCACCAGCGTCTTTCCTTCCCCGAGGCTAAGTTATCTGTCGCGCGAAAACAATGGAAAAAGTCCGTTTCCTCCTTCGACTGGAGGCTGTGGTGCGATAGTTCTGTGGACATAGCGTTGCACTGCGGACCCGAGTCCAAGCGGAACGATTTTCCGCTCAGCACAACACCGCAGGAAACAAGTTTCTAAGGCAACTACCTCCGTCCGACTTGACTTCGTGAATCCACTCAACATTGCTATCTATGTGGTGAGCTATGAACTGAAACAAAAAAATTTGGTTTGATCATCATGCGAGTTTTAGGCACAATTTAATCAAGTTGAGTGCGAACTACTCAGTAGCCAACACAGTCTACTGCAAGGATACCAAAATTTGCAAAAAAAAAAGCAGATTTAAGGCCGAAATTCGAAGAAAAATGAAAAAATAATTAAACATGGAGCAAAAATGATGAAATTATTGAAAAACGGGTACACCCACCGACAACATAGTAGATTTAGTATCTTTTTATTTCCCCTCGATCCTTCACAAACTTGTATTTATTCTGAGAGTTGTATTAATGTTACTAGTTCGTAAGTTAACTTTCACAGAAACTCAAAACACACAACCGCCAAAGAAAGTATCCGTTGAATTTGATATATGCTGCTAGTACTAATGTAATCAGGTTGGGTGAGATGAAGCTCATAGGTGACCTAGCACATGCCTGGATACTTGAAGTTAGATTTCTCTATTCCCATGGGCCATCTCCACCCTTTGCATACCCCCCAAAAGATGATGACCTCGTGCTTCCTCTAAACCATGTGCTGACAAGAGTGAGTGTGCACTTAGCACCTTTGGCGGGTAAAATGGCAACATTGAACTAAGAATTTAAAATAGAACGGCATTTTGTACGGAAACAAATAAATGCTCGGCATCTATAAAATGAATGTATAATGCTTAATTGTATGGATTATTTTATTTAATTTACATATCCTCCTTGTAAAGTAACATATTCCTATATCTTTACTTATTCTGAAAATAACTGTAAAAACAGCTTATTTACTCACGACGTCCCCTTGCTTGCCATCGATGACACTTTCGTACTAATTAGGAGCTAATCCTTAACCTAAAATTGAAAATTGTATCATTTGTAGTTTCCAATAATTCATTTTCTTGTACCTGATGTCTGCCTGATTATCACTAGTTTCTTTTTCTGCCCATTCAAATATATTTTACTCGTATAAAAGCAGTGAATGAATGGTGATTGTTCACTACCTGCCACACACTCTTGGCGTGACTTGCATGGCACTCAACAGACCTAGATGCCCATGTATTATTACTGCCTGGGATATTTAAATGTATAGAAAGATCTTATAAGTCCTATAAGGGGCCATCCGCATATTAGATAATACAAATTTTCCACTTTTCACCCCACCAACCCCCACTAAAACGCACCGTCACATTCTCTAAGAGTGCCACCCTAAATGACGTAACGCTTCAAATAAACCCGCTTTGGAAGAATAACGGAAAACAGGCCTAATTATTACTAAGACGTTAATGCTTTATCAATACTGTTAATGGTTCACTAATTATCACGAGCGTTTGAACAAGGGATGAAGTAATGATGCATCTATCTCCCAACGCAACGGAAGGCTGAAACACCCATGTCATAAGGTATCGTAACATTTGTCCCTACCTCTCCCCCATTTTTGCATTATGTAAAATAAGGATGGCCTCTTATTTTGGGCATTTCAATTGCTTTTTTACTTTACGAATATCCTCTCCAGCACTCCATTTCCTTCCCCAGCTATTTATGCATTTTCTGAACCCTTCACTGTAGATAGTATTCTCTTCCACACCCTGTCTCTCATTGCTCCTTGCGTCATATTCTCAAATTTCCCTCACTCAAAAACAGCCCACATTCTCTCAGCACGTATATAAATTCCTATCACAACAGTCACGCATTTGAATGATTCACCAATCTGCCTCACGAAGCGCCGAACGTGATGAGGAAGGGGCAGATCGCGATAAGATAATAGTATTTTGGAGACTTTAGCGTCACGATTTTTTTAAAATTTCCAAGCAAGATATTTTCCTGGGAAAATGAGAGTTCTCCTTTGGCTAATTCATAATAAGAAGAACAGGAAATTCAAGGTTATGTGCTTCACTATAAAACCTACGGTTCCTTCCTTTATCTTAAATCCACGCCCTAGAAAGCGAACTTCGTATTCAGAGCTCGGTGAGTCACAGCGGTTTCGGACTGGATTATCAGTGGCAACATTCTCAGCCATGAATGTATGGTTAAATATACGTTTCCCCAATACCCGTATATTTAAAATGTCTAGTTTATTTCTGGTTGCCTCTCAGAGAGAAAACCACTTAAATAAGGAGCCATGTAGAATTTTGATGGCTGTTCAGTGAAGTTTTGAAAAACGAAAAATATAATTTTCGGGTACTAGTACAGTACCTGAGACAGAAGACAATGGCAAGCGAATCACCAAATCGAATTTGTAAATAGACGATGTACTACCTTACTACCGTAATTTGCCTAATTCCAGTGATATATGAAGACATGGAGGAATAAAAATATTCGCCTCTTTTCACATAGTGTCATTAATAAGTCAAATATCGAACAGCGTGCCGCCTGTTTTTCAAGAATGGAAAAAAAAGTGCCATACATACTTGGTGTATCAAGCAGGACTTTTCTATAATTCATGGCTAGTGATCAAAAGATCTTCATACCATTGACGATAATGAATTTACACTAAATAAATTCTCAGTCTCACGCATTAATTACAGCAGAAAAATTATTCTACGATGGATTTTTATTGAAAAATGTTTTAAGCCGAAGGGAAAAGTATTAGTCATTACTCATAATGATCAGTGACAACTATCTTTCCCTGTCGTAATCCTTCATCCATTGATCCGCTTAGAGTGTAATTAAATTTATGTGGCATTAATAAATCCTCTTTGGAAGTATCGCACAAGGTGAGGGTGGAAAGAAAGTTGCAGGTGGAAATGAGGGGGAGATAGAGTGGTTGGAGTGAAATGATAAGTTGAGGAAAACGGAATAACGAAGATCGTTTCTGACGGAAGAATGCTGCGCGCTATCGAGGAAAAAAGAATAGGTTTTAAGTAAAGGATAAAGTATCGAGTGCTAATGTGAAATAAGAAAAAAGTTTAGAAAGGAAACACTCAGTAAATGATACGTAAAGCAGGAATATTCCATCAACACCTATCAAAATTTTGAATGACATAAATTTGAAAAGCGTATTTTTATAAATAGGTACTGCATATACTATGCTGTTCATTGCAATTATGACATTTATTGTATTTTTCTTTCATCACTTGGATGTTTATGTTTATATGTTAGATTAACGATGGGTTAGGTGGAAGAGGGGACTTTACAGTAACAACCTCGCCCGAATAAAGACACTTTATAATTATTATTGATAGGAAAGTATAAAGCGATGAGATTTTTCAAGGTCAAGAGTCCGAGATCATAAACAATGCGAATGATTGGTGGTGTTTTTTTTACAATTTTTCTTCATCTACATCTACATCTACATAATACCCTGCAAGCCACCACAAGGGTGTGTGGCATGGGGTGATTGCTCACCAAACATGCACTACATATCATGCATAAAAAAGGAATAGTATTAATATAGTAGTCAGAACTACACTATTTAAAAAAGATAGAAATTGCAAAGAAAACATGCAAAAACATTCTGTTAGTAGGGTTAGCTTTAAGTACTCATACCAACATGCAGCTACCAATGCTATTCATTGCTACTCTCCGATAGGACATATTTACCGTTATTCGTATCTCTTATTGTGCGAGGGGAAAAGGACATTTTGAATCGGTCAGTTCGGCAATCAATTTCTCTAACTTTATGATTATGGTCCAGTCTGCCATAGTAAGTTGGGGTTCGTAAAATATTTTTAACATCATCACTGAAAATATTGCCTTGGAATTTGTTTAAGAGATTAAGTCTAAATTTCAACCTGCGATCTGACAATGATTCCCATTTCAATTCATTTAATAGACTGGTTACGCTAATATAATTATCGTATCGTCCCTTTACAAATCTTGCCGATCTTCGCTGCACACGTTCAAGTGCATTACTTAGACCGATTTCGTAGGGATCCCATACACTGGCAGCATATTCCAAATGAGGTCTAACAAGGGAAAAGTAGCTGATTTCTCGTACATGATCGTCACATTTACCCAATACTCTTTTAATGAAACCCAGTTTGCGATTCGCTTGACCCATTATTTCACGAATGTGTTTACCCCAGGAAAGATCATTTGTCAGCATATTACCCAGTCTATTACCCTGCAATCAATAGCAAGGATGTAAGCTAACCCATTCCCAATACGGAAATGTAGATAAAAATAATTGATGGAATGCCGTTTTAACGAGTAATCTGCTCAATACTAGTTAGATACTAGCAATCTATTACTCTACAGATATTACTGTTTAGGTACTAACAGTCTAGTTGCCTGATACCCTATAGTAGCATGTTTGCATGTTTACAATGCATGCTTGGTGATATTCACCCCCTGCCACACACCCTCGTGATGGTTTGCAGGGTAACGTGTTCATGTAGATGAAGCAAGGGGAAACTCCAGATTAGCCATACACTATCGATGAGTAAACAAATCCCAATTTTAGAAACAACCCTTTCCAATGTTTAATCATCTAATTTAAGCAATGGAAGACGGTGGCTTTACCTGCAATAAATCCTTCATCGTGAGACCAGCACCTCGTGAGGCAGACACTGCACAAATATTGCACAAATATATTACACTCAGATGTTTTACAGGTACATGCAGTTATCGGCTAAAGAGAACCAGCCATGAAATTAAAAATGACAAAATCTATTGTTATATAATGCTATCTATCTCTTGAGGCGATTCTCTCATGTTTTCCTCCTGACTGGAGGAAAAGTAAGGCAGTTCGAAGAAGTTGGACGCTAAGTAAAATCAACCTGGTACTTGGTGAATAGTGATGATGATCTTCTGCATGATCTGTGCCCAGCTATAGATTGGTGAATCAAGGCGATGGTTTTCTTTTAATACTTTAGGAAACTCCGCTTGGGATTTCCGGTCACTACCTCGAGTTTTCCAACCAATGAATGCGTACCTTTCCCAACGGAAAACATTTCCTGATCCCTTTCCGTCAGTTTCCAAAATTCTTCAAGATCCAAAAATCCCTTGAGATAAAGTATCTCTCTCTAGTGAATTTCTCTAATGTCATTCATCAGGGAATCGTGCGAGAATGTATGTGATGTTTTTCTCAGGATTTTCATCACAGATTAGAGGGTGCGATATGACTTTAGGATTTGAAGACACTGAAAACAGAACCTACAGATGCTTTATATACGATTATTATACACACATAAGAATGAGGATGGTTTCCTTCCTGTCTTTTTACCAATAAGTACCTCTAAAAATGAAAACCTAATCATAAAGTTAGTCTAGATTCGATTATCAGAGTACCAACACAATCGTTTCTCCTAAGGTCACTAAGTGACCGTGGTTTCTCCACTGACTTCAAAAAATGTACCGCAAAATTTGAGATTTAAGTCTCGGCATGCGTTTTACGTCAGATTTAGCTCTGTAGCTGTAGTAATTTTTCCTGAAGTGCGAATGCAATTCATTATAAAAAGTACAGTTTTTTACATCTCTCATACTGAGTAGTACTTTACCGTCAATGGTTTACAGAATCATTATACATCCATAGAGAAGGGGACGATCACCTACTTCCCAAATTGTTAAACAATCAGCAAAATCACATATTTTAACCTATTGAATGACAATGAATCTATTCTTAAGTCTACAGCGTTCTATTTTTTTTCGATTTTTCACTCGCTCTTAACGAACTCTTAAGCTGAGTCACCATCATCTAAATATCAATTCTCATAGTACCCTGCAAATCACTATAAAAGTACGTGGCAGGAGGTGAATTTTAACATACATTCGATACCTATCATGCTTAAAGAAGACCAGTAGCTGTATTTTGGTCGAACTAAGAGAAGAGCAAGTCATAAATACATAAAAGTCTGTTAGTTGGGTTAGTTAAAAGTCTTCATACCGACATGCAGCTATCTACGCTACCCATTGATAAACTTGTTTACATATTATTGAATATCCATCTACATCTACGTAATACCCTGCGGGCCATCACGAGGGTGTGTGGCAGGGGTGAAGATCACCAAACATGCACTATTGACATGCAGCTAGAATATTTAATGGAGACATGCTAGATAATAGGGTCACATCTACATTTACGTAATACCCTGAAATAATATAATTGCGGCTTTCCAAATCCCTGACATTTCATAGAAACGAAGACATCTTAAATCAGTTGGTTTGGCAATCAATTTCCCTAATTTTATAATAATGGTCCAATACACCATAGTAAGGAGTTCGCAAAATGTTTTTAACGTCACCAGTGAAAATATTGTCTTGGAATTTAGTTAAGAGATTAAGTTTATAATTTAACCTACGTTATAATAATGGTTTCCATTTTAACTCATCCAATAGACTGGTTACGGTAATATAATTATCATACCGTCCATTTACAAACCTTCCCGATCCTCCCAGCACACGCTTTAGTTCGTTATTTAGTTCTACCTCGTAAGGATCCAATCAGTCTTTGGTGCCGGGAATATTCCGTTCAATCAACTCGTCTGAGCTGGGACAACAGCTTGGGGTGGGGGCTAGGCATCTTCTGGGCCGGTTTGTGACCTGCCGCCCAGAACTTCAGTTCGATGGATCCGGTGCGATCCGGTTGACGCCTTCCACTGCCCACTCACGGGGGTGACTCTCTCTCTCTCAACTTCCGGCGATTCTCGCACCAACAGCCGGCCGAGTATAATCTCGAGTAAAATGGCTGACTGGCACTCAGTGAGGCCCTTATGCATCTGGAACGGTTTTCCTCCGTGCTAAATCTAACGGATCTCTTCGATCCGTGACCCCGAGACTGGAAAGGCTCCTTAAAAAATCAGTGCTCAACACGGATGGTTTTTTTTGATAGGTGAGAGTAGAACTCACCTCGTACTAAGCCATTGGCATATGAACTTCACGCATTCAAGGAATGGAGGCCAATTCCTTTCCCTGGGCCAACTGCGATTTCCGACAGGGAATATAATTACGAGGATTTTTAGGTTGGGTCGTCCAGAAAGTTTCTGCCCATGGGTTGAACCCAACGGTCTGCAGCCTAGCACTCCACCAACTAGGCTACCACGATCCCGACGATCTACATTACCACATCCAGAAAAGTCACTATTTCTTAAAACATCACCCAAGGCTGCAGGCTTAACTCGCAGACTTTTCCAATTTTATGCAGAAAAAAATCTGCCTTTATCTCAAGGCTGGGCAAAAGTATAAAATCGCTCCTAGGCAGGGAAACGATTTACATGTTTGCAGTCAAAATATTTTACATTCTTATTAATTAGGTTATACATACTATATGTTAATGAACATAACCCTGTGAACCACTGCTATAGCGTAGGGTAAGGGATGATAAGCAATCAAATATGAAAATCATGTTTCGGTGTAGTAGTGGGTGCTTATGAATAAAAGAATGAAAACGAAGATACATATATTTTGCCAATTATTAACCGAAATATGGGTTCTGGGTCGAGCGTCGGTGTGATCAAGTCGTCTATACTTCGGTTCGAAAGCTGATGTCTTCAAATTTTCCGTTTCTCTCAGTCCTGCTGACATAGAAGTATTTAATTGGGGGAGACGACCGACAGCTGAGCTCATTTGCGGAACTGAGGATAGGCAGGTGAATGAGTAGAGGAAGGAATTTTTTGGGGAGCGGAAGAAGGGTGGAGAGAAAGAGAGAAGGTCGCGTCGATTTAATGAAAGGCGCCAAGGGGTCCATGGTTTAACGCCCTATCCAACGGACGGAGTACTGAACTCAAAGAGCTACTCTCAACAAGCTACACAACTCAAGTGGGGACCGGTAGCTGATAAAGTGTGGAGGGTAGAATTATAAGCAGTGTCAGCCTCAAATATGTTTGTCTCTAATTCATCGAATCATTTCCATTTTACGAACTAATACGTAGGACATCAGAGTTACGTGATTTCCGCGGTTTACACGCCTTTGTATAAAACGCAGATGATTCTTTGTTCTTGCAGTCCACTCAAAGACTTTTCTCTAACTGACGTCTAACTCATTAGTTAAATTCTGAGTTGAGAACTTAGCAACCCTGAGTGTTTTTTCTTTTTTTAATTCTCTTGTAACCAATTTTTGGGGCTTTTTCCCAAAATAAATATAAATACGTGTAAACGCATCCAATTATCTAGAGGTGAAAAGGAATTTAGCATGTATTTTGTTTTGGATGACGAAAATTACTGTGATAATGAAATATATTTCGGACTTCCGACGCCGAGATGGCACATGGATGTCATTCTGCCATGTTTTACATCGCCTCACTGTGGGTATAGCACAACCTGCACGCAGACCATCCATTTCCCCGAATTATCGGTCAATATTTGATACAGAGTAGTTTTTGTTAATCCAGAAACCTCCTCGATGAGCCTTTTGGAAATATTTCTGTCTGATGCTAGGAAATTGGTTACTTTTCCCAAACCTTCGTCCAGACTGCTTCATATCTGCTTCTATGCACGTGGAGCGTCTTCAATGTTCTCCATCTTCACAAAATAGAAGGTACTTCCATACAATATCCGAGAAGCTCTAGCATAGTTAGTTAGTTATTCAGGGGAGGACATTTGCGTCATTTAGGATAGGAGGATATTTAGGTAATGGTAGGAGTTTTCAGGGAACGGAGGAAGGGTGGAGAGAAACCCGACGACGTCGGCATTAGCCTACTCTTAGTGAAAGGTGCCAAGGGGACCACGTCTTAACGTCCCATCCGACGGATGGAGTACTGAACTTGAAATGCCTCCACTAGATACTCAAGTGGGGAAAAATCTGCCTCAGCCGGGAATCAAACCCGGGCCATCAGGATGGAAGGCCAGCACTCTAGCCACCATACAAACCCGATCCCGGGATCCCGTGACGCAATCACCATTATGCACTGTTTTCATCAAGAGATAAGTTTTCCCGACTATTTTACCTATCGTCAAAGAGAGGTTGATATGGGGCCTTTGTTCAACAGTCATTTCCTGACGAGCAACAGAACTAAGGCGGTTATAATGTACCGGATGAGGCAATACAGCTGATTTGAGAAGCCATCGGCCATCTTGGTAGGTACGGGGACATGCTGGCTTGCTGCTCGCGCTACTCTTACGTATGTTTTTGCACGTGGTAAAACTTAGAGAGGTTAGATGAATAATGGAAAGAATTTTTAAATTTCGTCGAAGAAACAGATGAGGGTTCGCAAACACACAAGCAAGCGCGAAATATGTTGTTTAATTAGATTAAACTCGAACCAGTTGAAGCAATAAAATTAGCTCCCAGGGTGATACCATGCATTAATACCTTCCTGAAATTGCCTTGGAAAGATTAACTGATGCTCCTGCGATGAACTTTGGGTACGATTTTATTGTTATTCGTGTTTCAATACACATACAGTCTCTATGCAGGGGTGGTATAAATTATTTTAACGGAGTAGTTGAGGTTTAATTGTTCACAGGCATCCCCAAGCTAACCACAGGCTAGCGTGCAAATGCCTCCTCCAGTCTATATGCTAACCTTCTTGTCCAGAATAGTACTGTTGTATTGAAGCTACATTCAGGCATATACTACTGTATACATATTCTTGAAACATTTAGAATATTAATACCGTAATTCAATAACAGATAGAGCTATGGTCAAAATAATGAGCCCCATCGGAATATGGAGACACTGTATAATTTCATACATGCTGCTACCCAGAGTTAAAAAGTGTGGAAGATCGCGAAAATTTAACCAGGCTAAGCCTAAGTATGCCTAAGCTAACAGAGATATTGACAGATATTGAAGTGTTGGCAAAATGAAACAAAATCACTCTCAAAATCGCTCTCAAAAAATGAAGTACTCTACCAACGATATCGGATCAATATTAATAGGTACTTTGGGCCGGGTTAATGTAGTGGTTATAGTGCTGTCCTTTCATCGGGAGCACCCGGGGTCGAATCGTGGTGGAAGATATTTTTCATTGTTAATCCGGCCCCTACGTGTCTCTTGGAGAACATTTGAGTATAGTACTCCATCCGTCGGATGAGACGTTGAGCCGTGGACCCCTAGGCGTCTTTTCATTGAGAATAAGGCTAATGCCGACGCCGGGTATCTCTCCACCCTTCGTCCTTTCCCTTCCATTCTTTCCTTGTACTTTTCCTCTCAATTTGAAGCGCCTACAGTGCGGAAAGACTTTTAAACACCCATATGAAAATATTGATATTGATAACATAGTGTTCTATGTCATCTATGTTGCAGTGCATTATCGAATACACAGTATCATTGATCCTTTCATGGGTGTTTTCAAGTCTGTTTCCGCACTAATAGGCGCTTTACACCGGGAGGAAAGGTATAAGGATGGGTATGGAAGGGATTGAGGCTTAGACCGATCGGATATCATTGATCCTTATCTTATCTTGGGTGTTTTCAAGTCTGTTTCCGCACTAATAGGCGCTTCAGACCGGGAGGAAAGGTATAAGGATAGGGATGGAAGGGAAGGGGTCTGAAGGATGTGGTCTGAAGCCCTCTTCATCAATCATTGATCCAATGCAATGAATGCAGTGTTTTAGTTGAGAGAATATTTCTTTATTTCTAGGGAGGTTCTAATTTTTGGCTCGCCCAATCTGCCTTCGTTCAGATCATAAGTGAAACCAGACCCAGAACAAGTTGATGGGAAGGAAGGGATGCTAATTTTTGTTATACCGCCATTAATATTGCACTTCCGTTCACGTTTTCAGAGGCGAGAATCCTTCCTCCGTCCGAGACCTAAGGTCGAATTTATATTTTTCACTTTTCCTGATTAACAATGCGACCTTGAGCTTGGAGTGCGTCGTTCTCGGAAATCCTTAAAGCCTTCTGGTCAGCAGGAAAGCGCTCACGTTAAAGGGATCCAGAAGTCGTGTTCTTTTCGGCCCATGTGGATTCATCTACATGTATGTACATACATAATGCCCTGCAAGCCAACATAAAGATGCGTGGCAGGCACACAAAATATGCATTGCATAGCATGTCAAAAAAGGATTAGTAGCTATATACTAGTGTAAACTTCATGATTTTAAAAATATATAAAAATAGCAAATTAAGCATGCAGAAACATGTTATTAGTTGGGTTAGCTTAAATTCCTAATACCAACGTGCAACTACCTATGCTATCCATTGATACATTCGTATTTATGCTTTTGGATATATTTACAGCCCTTCATATCCCTGATTGTACGTACGATGAAAGAAAGAAATTTTATCTCTTTTGGGTCGGCAATCATTTTCTCTAACTTTATGAAAATGGTCCAATCTACCATGGTGAGCCGGTGATCGTAAAATGTTTTTAACGCCATCAGCGAAAATATTGTCTTGGGATTTACTGAAGAGATTAAGTCTAAATATCAACCTGCGATCTGACAGTGATTACCATTTTGCTTCATCTGCTACCTTCACCTGCTTCAGTCTATCTAGATAGACTGGTAATGTTAACATCTTATGTTAACATAAGTGTCATACTGTCTCTTTGCAAATGTTGCCGACCTACGCTGCGCAGCAAGCAAATTCCTGTCTGTCGCCCATAAAGTTTGACTTTCTTCATGAAAATGCATTCACGTACGTCGAGGTTGTACACGATTTCAGGCAGGTCGATCATGTAGAACCGTAGACGTCCTTGGAGATTTAATTCGCTGATTCACGCTTCTTTGAGTTTTTATTTCGTTAAGAAGCCCCCAACTCCCCCGCTAGCTGCTGCGTATGCTTCGTTTTGACGTAATGAAGTTAGTGTAGATTATAAAAAATCGAGGTACATAGTAGATTCCGGCGAAGGGTAGCGAAATATTAATGACCAACCGTAATAACAGCCTGCAGCTAAGTAAAGATCCATTTTCCTTCATGATAACCACCATTTCCGCAAGGTTTTATCAATGCGGATAGGCTAAATAAAAACCGCTGCCGCGAAATATTTCTAGTCTAAATATTCAAAGATTCTAAGCAATTAAGTATCAAATGTATACACGGAATTTCTTTTTTTTGAATAAAATTCCAGATGCACAAAAACCTACATAATCCTGTCCCAGTCAAAAGAAATATTTTGGTGGTACCCTTGCTTAAATTGTTTCTGTTCGCACTGCGTAAGGACGCTGCAATATCTAATGCACAATAAAACCACATATTTTTTTACGACTTGAATTTAAATGCTTACCATATTATTTTTATTACCTAATAACCCTAAATGTATATACAAACATACGACCAATAAAAATCACTGAATTCATAATGAATGAATCATTTTGATTCGGTCAGCTTGGCAATCAATTTCTCTAATTGTGTGACTATGGTCCAGTATACCATAGTAAGTAGGGGTTATAAAAATATTTTTCACATCATCACTGAAAATATTATCTTGAAGAAATTTATTAAAGATATTAAGCCTAAATTTCAACCTGCGATCTGGCAATGATTTCCATTTTAATTCATTTTATAGACTGGTTACGCATAGTTGGAATATCCTTCCCTGTTCAACATCCTGACCTCTGATTTTTCTCATCTCATGCCTGAGGATTGAAATTACGTATAAGATGGACTTCGGCTAAAACAAATGAATACGTTACTTTTTCATAGTTGCCGGAGACCCGCTTCTCTATACCAGAGACTAATAACATAGATGAAAGTTTCTCCTCCAATACGCCTCACGTAATTCCGACTTATTTTTTGGGTTTCAGGGTTGTATGGCGAAAGCAAATGCATATGCTATTCGCATCATTGGTTACAGTCCAATAAATCTGTACTCTCAGGCGTGTGAGGAAAGGTCTTTCATACATTATTTGATGTCAAATTGCTGATTTACCCCACACTTTGTACATGAATCAAAAAAGGAAGGACGACAGAAATCAGACACGCGTGCCGCTTGAAAATTAACCGGATCATCTTTGAGGTAAATAATAAAAAGTCTCAAGATGGGACAAAAAAGTAAAGGGGAAGGAAATTCGTAGGATATAAAATAATAAGCGTGGCGATAAAAATCTGAAGATTGTAGAAGAGGCGGATATGTTTGGCTAAAATGAAATAGATAAGTAAAATATAGTAATTTGGGATACGATAAAGGAATATAAGTTGAAGAAAAATGTTATTCCGGGGAAAGTCTTTCATAAAATATTGACTAACATTTTTAGGCATGGATTCCCAACCGCTCAATATGGTAAATTATTAATAACCACCATTGCTGATGGTAGAGTCTCCACTCATATTGTGGATTCCTTAATAAGAGAATAGATAAGTTAATATAAAAGATATAGATAGATATAATATAGAATTAATAAGTTAATATAAAATACGTTTGTACTGTGCAATGACTTAATGAAAAAAAAACTTTAAACACCAATGCTTGTGGAATAGTGAAGTAATTTCCTGTTTAAAGGTGGAATCACTTGAAAATTACGCTTGTGTTGATACTCATCTTAATTTGTTAAACAACATTTAGTGTTTAGTACAAAGTTATCTACTCAATTGTTATAATTATTTGTCTCTACCACACGTTATTGCCGTAATCCTTTCGTTTTCCAAAGTAAAAACTTATTATTACTTGAAATATGAGCCATATTTTTAGTAAGTCTTTGTTTCCTTTCTGCACATACCCTGACCTCATTGAATAGAGGTTAAATTTGAATATTAAATTAGAAAGACAGGTTCAAAGGTTTATTTCAAGTTTTTACACTTCTAACTCATGCATGGTCTAGAAAACATAAGTTGAAAATTAAATCTATTGATATAAATGACTAGATAATCTATAAATATTACATTACCATACATAAAAAATTAAGTGTTACTCAGAGCCAACATTTAATGTGTATCGTAACAGCATGTCTAATTATTCCCTTGGGCTGGAAACATTGTGCCTCTTGGTTGTATGTAAGTCGTGTATCCACAGAGTAGTAATTCTTGCATGCCTTCATCATACCTAGTAGGTGTAAACTTATTCTCTCTGATTGATAATGCGTATTTGGTGATGGTTCTCGCCCTTCAAAATCCCTTGCGATGGCTTGCAGGGCATTATGTAGATGTAGTTAGAATAGCTATAATTAATATAGTAATAGCTAATTAGATGCTAAATTTTTTGTTTACTTGGTTTGTAATTGGGTATAGTCCTGTTGACCCTCACCCTATAAGGTGCAATATTCAGGTCCATATCATAGGATGGTGACGTACACCCCCGAAATGTCAATTTACATTTGATCGAAGAAAGTCGAACATATGAGATAAGTTGCTGAGTGAAGTGAGCTGCAACCAAACCTTTTTAGAGGTGTATTAACTAAAAAGCAGTAAAGGGGTAGCGATTAATAGATAATTTTTCCAATGATAGAAATATATAAAATAGCGGGGAATAATGCTGACCCCATCTTCAGGTTTTGGAGTAAATGATGATTATCATAGTCACGAAAGAGTTTTCGAAAAGTTGTAGGATAAGTGACATTATTCTCATTAATACCTTCCAATCCGTAACAATAAATGTACATGTGGAGAGAATATTGTTTGACCTTTGCGCTTTAACACAGTACCTTTTGGTTCAAGCTACATTAACATAGGATTTGACCTCTTAATTTAAATGCATGCCCGGTAATGACCGCCCCCTGCCTGATTGCAGAGTACTATGTAGGTGAATAGTCAAAGGATACCATTCCTACGTAACATCTTCAGTTCAACGTAATACATGTCTCGGAAAACGAGTTGATTTCCTAAAATGAAGTGATTAGCCAATACATATCTCGATACGTTTTCGCTTAGCTTACCTCGCGCATTCCTCATAACGACTAGGTATTATAATTAATGGTAAAACTACGAACGGTTTATTATATATTCCATTCGTTGGCCCTCATAAAGAGACAAATAATGCAAATTTCTGATATTTCCTTCGGATTAAGCAAGCAATCTGATCGTGGAAATTGAAATAGGATATAGCAAATCCATAGTGTTCGCCAATTCACGTATTCGAGAAAATTTTGAAATATATAATACCCAAACAATTTAGGTACTCCAAGGACCAGGAGTAATTTAATAATGATCCATTACATCTTTATAAACAGATTACCATACTAGCAATCTCTAAGATGCATTGCAGCGGGTGAATAATCACCATCAGCACCTGAATATTCCCACAAATGTAACCAAGATTACATACTTCTAAAATTTCAAGAGGTAAACTATTGTGTTCAAATCAAGACAATGAAAAAAGACTATTACTCGGCATGTGAAAATATGGTCGGAGGTTTAGGGGAAAAAATGGGTTTAAGTAGAAAAATACTCTAATGCCGGCACTGAGTGCCTACAGTGACTTCATCCGTTCTGAGACGCTGGCAATGGTTTAACTGCAGTGGGAACACCCAAATAGAAGAAAAAGCAAATGAGGAAAAGGCTCACCCTGGAAAAAATGAGAAGAATCTTGCGTTCAGATGGTGAGAGTGAACGTGCGTGACGATGCCTTTTCTTCTGATGCCTCCTGGGAGATTTTGTATTTTCTGAAGTGACCTCTGAGTTTCACTCAAGGATAAACTGCCGAAAGACTCGCCATTGCGTAGCGGAGCTCGTTGCCAAGGCATTGTCGTTATGAATTCACACATTCAGGGCAGGGTGGTCAGTTCCTTCTCCTGGGCCATCGACTAATTCCCAAAAAGTACAGACAATCGAATATTCCACCCCGATTTGAACCCCGTAACCTCCGATCCTTTGCCCAGCGCCCTATCCACTGGACCACAACGACTCCTAATAGATAAATTAAAATTTAACGAATGAAAACTGTTGGCTAATCGCACACCAGGCACATTAAACAACATGATTAATATCCACGAATGAATATAGTGCTGTAATTAATGCGTTCACCATCATCGGTTAATCATCCTTAGGGTGATTTGACGTAGCTCTTCACTCGTTTCTCTAATTAATTCATCTCTTCATGTTTACACATTTTTTCTCTTTCAAATCATTCACAACTCATTCTATATATCTCATTCGTGGCCTTAATCAATAAGATAGGAATTTTTAAAATGCATTAGTTGATAATTTCTGTAAGGAATGCAAAGATGCAGCTAACATGAGCTCTCCGTGTTAAAAATATTTTCATAGACACTTCAGACCATCTTTATTACGCATCTAAATCCTCACAATACCGTGCATGAAACCAAGAGGGTGTGTTATAGGGAGTGAATCAACTCCAGACGTGAATTTAAATGAATTTAAGCTTTATGATAGCAACAACATTTCGGGTTATTTTGCCAACAAAAACATTCTAACACACATCACATTCACAGCAGAATCGTCTTCATATGCATTACTGCTATTATAAAAAGCCAATGTCCTGAAGATCAGACTCCTAACTTATACAAATATCCAACGTCCCTTGATAGTAATGCAGAAAAATCAATAAATGAGAAAAAAGGCATAAACTATCCTATTTTATCCTCTAATACCTTCGACCTTATCTATTGTTGTCCCTAACTTTCTAATAACTTGACGCTAATTATGTTGGTCCGGTTCATTATTCTACATCTTGATATTATCAAATATGGTGTGGCGACTTTGCCAGTACTTTTACAGCAACCTATCCTTTATTAGCCAAGTTTCAATCCTGAATCCATTCATTACCGAGCAGAATTACTGAAGCTAGACACTGGATAACAATGAACTACATTATGACAAAGGTCACTCCATTGCTCATCCACAAATGTAGTAAAACAGACGGTTATGATACGAGTACAACCTACTGTTCTTTTTCTATAAGTGTAATATTTTGGTTAAAATAAAGCCAACCCATTGAAATCACCGAGAAAACTTATCTGTAACTGCAATTTCCACTTGAGTGAAATTAGCAATTACGAAACGCCAGAAAAAATCTTCAAGTGAGAATGCTAATACAGGTTCTGAAAAGGTGACCTTGCGCGTCACGGAAGGATGTTAAATTGAATTAAGAGGTACGAAACGGAAGAGGCAATATTTTACATTTGAGAACTTTGACATACATTAATGGCAAGTAACAGAATTTGCGGTGGAAGGAGGTTGCCACTTAGTAAAGCCACACATAATGGTATGACAAATCAATCGATAAAGAACTCGCACCGCCCATCTGTTCTTCTCCAAAACTTACCTATATTTCAAAGGTGCGTTAATTACAGGAAGCATCTGAAGCCCAGGTTTACATCTGTCAATACTTTCACCTTATCATCGATCGGATTCAAATACTTTTTCAATAGTTGTGAATGTATTTACCGTGTACTGATTGACTTAAGAATGCATTTGATGAAGGTAAAACACAAGTAACTTGCACATCGTTCGGAGAGTTCTTTGACTAGCATCTCGGCTAGAGGTTGTTAACCATCCTGCTATAAAATCTCGAACCAAGCACTTCTATTCAATTCGTTGGAAGAACCATGACCCTACTTACGGTGGAATCATTACGATCTATTCCCAGTCAAAGAAACATCTTAAATATTCCAATATCTGCGTCTTTGGCTCATATAAAAAATTCCCACTTCATCCAACGGATTGCGTTACAAAATATTTCATTTGTTAGTGGTGATTTCGTGGAGTTTTAGTTCTTTATGAGGCCGTAGTCCTTCCAAGCAAACCTAGTTCATTAGCTCGCGCTAGTAAAAACCGTTTCAAGACCACATTATGTATTATGAATAATCTTCGGGCTTTTCCTTTGCCTGTCTAGGTGGGTAATGTATTCAAGAAAAGAAAACGAGGGTTTATATTTACCGCTCCGGGAAATCCGAAGTGACTCACAGCAAACAAAATCCCGTTGTCCGCAAGTAAAGGAAAAACAATTAACATTTTCCTCGAACTACTATGAGGTACACCCCAGAAGAGCTGGCAGCGGAAAACATGCCATCATCTCTACCCTAATTGACATATCAATAACTTTTCATAAGTACAGTACACAGTTAACATGGCTGCCTAAAATCTTCTTTTCGGTGATTTATCAAATTACTTATAAAGTGATTTCTTTGTTATGGTAATTTTTTTCTTCGAAGTATTGGACAACTCTCACAAAGGCGCGAGCATATAACATGTATAATCAAAAGTGACGTTATCATCTGCAAAAAAGTACAATTTTAACTTCATGGCATAACGAGTTTTTGTGTGCATTATTCACGTCTTCAGAAGATATGGTAGATTGGAAGATTTATAAATGCTTGTGAGGATTAGAACGGAGAAAGTGCGATGGATGGAGATGAGGGGAAATTAAGCGGTTTTAAACATAGTAGGGGAGAAGATTACTGGCATAAAATAGAAGACCGAGTAGGTGAATAGAGCAGGCAAAAAACAAGGGAACGCTGAAGGCCACTATTGAAGGTATTTCTTTTTATGTTGAACTATATTGTTTAATCCTTTTTCTGAACTCGAGTCCATTGATGTAAATCTACTGTAATGACCTCATGGGCCAATAGCTCACGGAAATAAATTAAATAATAACAATAATATTCACCCCCTACCACCAGGGAGGTATTTATGACCCCTGAGGCCCCCGGCGGAATCTAGAATGAGGCCCCCAATTTTAATAGTCTTGCAACCTGGCAGCTTGACATTGACTTTTTGTTGCATATTAAGACAATATATAATGAGTACAAAAATCTACCACTATTAATACTCTGCTAATAGGCGCCAGGTTATTCACAACCATATTTATCGTACATTTTCTCTTTCGCGAGGCCCTCCGCGCTCGCGGGGCCCCTGGCGGCCGCCAAGAACGCCTTATGGTAAATACAGCCCTGCCTACTACACACCCTCGCGGTGGCTTGCAGGGTATTGCGTAGATGTAAATGAAATATTCCCTCAGTGGTAGCAAAGTATTGATCAGTAAATATATCAACCTTAAGGAGGTTCCACCGTGACTCCGCGATTCAAAATCCCATAAAAGAGCTATGTTATTTAATGAATAAATACCGATCCAGAAAAACTCCTATATGGAAAATAAGGTATAGGGAAATAACGCATACACAATAATTGTATGAGTATGCTATTATAATGCGCGTTGTAGTTGCATTCTATTCTTTTACAAGCTCTTTTAACTCATTTTGACTTCGGAAAATGACTGACGTATTGCTGCCACGTTTAATTTACAAAGTCAGAATACATGCTCAATCCGCTAATACGTATTCTAAAATAGGTTAAATATATTCTTTCTTGGTTTTAAACTATTGCCTTGAAAATAAAACTGTTTCTTTTCATTTATTGATATTCATAATTTTGGCAAATTATTTGGCAACAGTGACTCTGCCACCACTTGGAAGCATTGGTATTAATTACACCATATCAATAACCAATGAAATATTTAAATTACATAAAAAATATAAGAAGGACCTTGGTAAGGTATATTCCTTAATTAAGTTAGTAAGTAGGCTTCTAAGCACATTCCGTCACAATTACTGTTGCCAATGATAACAACATACTGTAGCGCCACTTTCCTGTAACTAAGGCTTTTTTCCTTTCTTTCGAGCAAACATTTATAATATATAAATAAAACAAGTGTGGAAAGGAGAGTACTTTTTTCAGTGCTAAATCCTTAATAAAATTGAGCATCTTATATTAGTTTTTCGTCAGAACGACATTCCTATTTACATTATTAATCTGCAAATTTTACTGCAAGAGCCATGCTCTGCCGCATAGCCACGTATAAAATATCTGATTTTCAACGTCTTTTTTCTTCAAATATATTATGGAAAGGCCTCATTATTTTATTGTCAATCGGTAGAGGGGCCTAAACATGATGTATCCTGAAATTTTCACAAAAATAACATCTACTTCGGTGGAGCCTCCTTAAATATCTGCATGAGATTTGGTCTTCACTTCTGCCTCGGAATAGGATAGGGATTCCCCACCTCATTCTTCCCACAGCTGGTTTCGAATGCAGCCCGTGTTTACGTCTGGAGCCCCGCTGGTCTGCACACAATATTCCCCGCTTCGGTTGCCTCCCCCCACTCTTCTACCACGGAACCTCATCAGGGACGAGGAGGTCGACCGGCATCGGCCTTCGGGCGGCCAAGACGGCTTCCTCCGGATGACGTGCGTATGACTGACCATAGGCTTTGTGAATTGCGAAAAAGAAAAATTTGAATTCCACAGCGATGGCGGCGCGTCCGGTAAGCTACAGGTTGTGTATGAGGAGAGAGAGAGAGGTGATGGCTGTTCATCGTAGAGCTGAGAAGCAAGTCGAAGCAGAGGTTGCGGTGCTTGAACCTATGCGAACTCCAACTTACTATGGCCGACTGGACCATGATCACAAAATTAGAGAAATTGATTGCCGAACTGACAAATTCAAAATGTCCTTTTTTCCTCGTACAATTAGGGATATGAATAACGGTAAATATATCCAGTACGAGTGTAGCAATGGATAACATTGGTAGCTGCATGTTGGTATAAGGACTTGAAGCTAACTCAACTAACAGCATGTTTTTGCATGTTTGCTTCGCTATTTTTATCTTTTGTTAAATAGTGTAGTTTAGAACAGCATATAAATACTAAGCCTTTTTTATGCATGATATGTAGTGCATGTTTGGTGAGAATTCACACCCTGCCATACACCTTTATGGTGGCTTGCAGAGTATTATGTAGATGTAATGCCCGATCGAAAATTTTCTCTAATTTGCCTCATCGTTGGTTCAAGTCCTCATTCGTTAATTTTTTTACTCACTCAATTGGTGTTATTTGTATCCATGGTGATGTGATTTGTAATCAAGTGAACATATATATAAAAATTGTCACCAAAAGGTATGTACAAGATTGCTCTGTAATCATTTTTTTCCTCTCTTTAAATTTGATCAATAGTCTGTAAAAAATTAATGAAAATGTAAAAACTTACATTATGTATCAAATAGCCCTGATGAAGCCGCAATAAAGAGGCGAAACGTTGGTAAAATTGGTGTTTCTCTTAACGACCTAACTACTCCAGATAAATGATCCATTTCTACATATCTATAGATATTGACGAAATGTTGAGATCAAAAATGAAATTACTAGAAATTCGTTAGAAAATTTGACCACGAAAATAATGAGCGCGAGATCATCCCTCGGCAGAAAAGCTCAAACAGTCATTTTCCCCGAGTAAAGTTCACGTCTATAACAAAGGTATCAGCTATAACTCCGTTTGAAACGATAGATAGTAGTAATTTGCGAATATTAGAGGCGATATGTAATGGGAAGTTGATGTTCTAGCACTCCCGCTCTACGCCCTAGCGGTTGCTCCCGGAATAAAATCTCAAATCACCGCAATCTCCTATTTGTATTTTTTATTTTATATTTACAGCTCTCCATTCAACTTTAATTGTATTATAATAAGGTTCTATCTCATGCTTGTAGTAATGCAATCTAATCTATGCTCATATTTAAACCTCTAGACGAGGCAATGTGAAAATATATCATGTTGCATCGTAATATGTACCTATGTATCATGATAATTGCACATTTATCTCGGGGGATGGAAAGTAAAAGGTACATATATGGATGAGTGTAATTTGTAGAATAAATATAGATAACGATGGAAATGAGGTGGAGCCATGTTCATCTACGTGTTTATTCATCACTATGTATTTTCTTTGTACGTATAGAGTTTATAAAATTTGTTGATACCGCAGGTAATGTTGATTTATTTCAGTCATATACCCAAATGTTACATCTACATAATGTCCGGGAAGCCAGCATAAATGTTGTGGCAGTGGGTGAATTAACTCCAAACCTGCATTACATATCCTGCATAAAAAGGATTAGTAATTATATACAAGTTTAAGCTTCGCAATTTAAATGAGATAAACAGAAAAGCAAGCATGCAAAATAATGCTATTAGTTGGGTTAGCTTAAAGTCCTTATACCAACATGAAACTACCTATGCTATTTTTTATTCATGATACTTTATGATAGGTACTGATGATTTATGCTCCTTTTTTATGCATGATATGTAATGAACGTTTGGTGTGAATTCACCCCCTTCCATACACCTTTATGGTGGATTGCAGGATATTATGTAGTTGTAGATATGTAGATGCTATCCATTGATACACTTGCATTTATACATTTGGATATATTTACAGCTATTCATATCCCTAAACTTCATTGGTTGGTGTATTTGGAGCCTAATAATGAGTAAATAAACTCTTCTCCTAATTCTTCCTCCTTTTCTTCAGCGCCGTCTACCCCCTCCCCTCCATTGTATCACCTCTCACCCCTTGGGCTGCCGCTCCGTTATACGATAATCGATCGCCAGCTACCTCAACCCTCTCCACCGGCATCGGCTGCTTTCCATGCCTATCTCCGAAGCAGATCTCGTTTCGCCATTCGGATCGTTTTGCGGTGACCATGACAGCCAAACCTTTCAAACTTCAGTTTTTGATGTAACCTTTGCTTACGTCACTGGCTTGAAAAGCTGAAAGATTTTCTGCTCAATGGAGAACAGAACAATTTGCGTTCGTGTAATTCTGAAATATTTCTATGGCACTCGAACATAACACAAACCTAAAGACATTTGTAAAAAAAAATATGTGCCTCTTAATCCCAACATGCTTAGCCTCTTATAAAGCATAATCTAAAACAGTTAGGGTTAACAATATTTACTCAACTAGACAAAGTAATGGAAGGTTTTATATGGCTAATCAAAAGGCTTTAAAAAAATAATTTTAGAGCCTTTGATTTTCTGAGCTTAAATTTTCGGCCTTTTTAGAAAAACCGAAAATGACTAAATTAAACTAATTCTATAAGAAACTATAGGAAAATAGATGAAATAAGCATTAAAATTTAAAAAATTGGATTACAAGTCTTTAACATCGTTTTCCCGAAGGAACTTGTTAAATGTTTTTGCCAATAATTTAATACTACGATAACTGTCGATAGAGGTCCTTCGTCTCGTTTTCGTAACATTTCGTAATTACACGAGGGATGGAGAAGAACTCTATCCTTGTCGCGGTTTTAGCACTTGCGCTGAAAGTTAGCAAGATGCAAATGTTTTTGACAATACTGCTTTGGTCCAAGAAATAAGTGGCTTAGGAACCTTCGACTGACTGAAAACAAGGACTAGCCTAGCAGCAAAATTAAATTTTTATAAAATATAATTTATCTGTTAATGAGGTTAATTCAATAGCATAACAACATATTGTCATTACAAATTAGATCCTGGTGAGAATGAAATAAAGGTTCCCATAATGTTAGCCTTAAGTTTTGTGTGAAATCAAACGAGAATTGTCAAACACCTACGAGGTGAATTGCAGAGAAGTCAGTAGATATAGAAATCCCTGAAAATCAATTCTCACACAAATCTACTTGCATAAGATATGTACTTTGATCAAGAGTAAAAATATCAACATTAAATGAAAAGTTCGCCAATCACCAATGATTCCGTGTCAGGTTGAAAATATTTCTCAAATCTTCTTCGGAAGAAAAAATTCCGAAACTTTTAGGAGAAGGAAGGGGGAGGGAAAACCGATGGATTAAATAAATTAAAATAATTAGCGTAACTCTAGTGTCAGTTTACTCCAAACTATAGGCTTCCACCGCATTTTATTAGCAATGAATGATGGAATTCATAAGATACCGAACCTAATGCGTGAAATTTGCATTTCTGGGAGGGAAGTTCTTTTCCACGTACTGGCAATGGCTTCACTTAAAAATTCGGACTGATAGAAATCACTAGGTTTCAAATAGTCGATGAGGTTTTCTCGTGATTCTAGCACGTTGCTTGAAAAGTAGAACTTGTAATATATATCCGGCATGATATTCATAGAAATCTCTCCTTAGGTAGGTATTGTTAGTAAACATCGGTGCATGCATAGTGGCAACTCACCCTCTACATCTACGCGATACCCTGCAAGCTACCACGATGGTGTGTAGCCTTTGAGATGGCTTGCAGGGTAGTCATTATACATAAATATAGCACGGAGTCTCCGGTCAATGGACGAATGCTTTACGAGATGGGTTTTCTATCCGTTCGTTAGTAATGGGATGTTTTTCCTAAATTATTAGCATTATAATAATTTTATATGTCATAACTATACGAAATGTCAAATCAAATCCCTATCAATTCAAAAAGTAATATTTTAGGATTGAGGAAATGCTATGGTAATATGCTCCAAGGGTCAAGAAAGCTGCTGGAATCCTAAACCTTTTGAAAGATGGCCCTCATATCTCTTGATGAGCTGACTGGCAAGGAACTGACTCATGAACCGGAGCCGGAATGCGGAGTGGTCCACTGTTTTCCAATACAGTTTCGCCAACACATGTAATGCCTCTGAACCAAAATGCTAATGCCTGGATGGAAAACACGATGTGACGCACGCTTCCAAGAAATCGTTGGAGCGAATGAACACCACATTCGTAATTAATTTCCGTCGATTACTAAAAGCGAAGTGCGTTACAGACTACCTTCCTCACCTTCAAGCGTTTCACCATCATGCCTTCTTCCACTCGAGTCCTTCGAGGTCTCGCTTACGGTGCGAACAGGGCCCGTCAACTATCCATGCTATGGCCGAAGGGTCGCCGCTTCTAGTTCTTCCTCCCGACGATTTCCTCACCCCAGATGGATGCAGAAACACACGAGGGACGTTCCAACACTAGCACGCACTTCGAAGTGACACGAGCAAGGAGCACGATTGAAAACAAATGCAAAATATTCCGAAGACGAGACACTCGCGGGAAAAAAATAACACTGTCGTTGCGCGTCGATTAGTCCCTCCGCACGATCCCGGATACGAAAATCCTCTCCTGTGGTCCGGCACGTGGGAGATGCCCTTTCCGCAACGCTCCCAGACGGTTGTCAGGACGAGAGACAGCTGGACTCACGACTGGGGCCAATCACTTTGCGAACCTCGGGAGGAGATCTCTTTTAAACTCCTCGGGAACGCCGAAAAACCTTCCCCCTTCTCTCGGTCGGTCGGGTGGAAGCGGGGGCTCACCTATTTGAACGCCGGACTTGTTGCGGAGATGATTCGCCGCCCGCGGACTGCGCTATCTCTCTCCGCTTCGGACTTATTTTTCCCTTACTTCCAGAGCTCTTCCGTCCGTCCCTTCCACAACCAAGCGCTCGCTCACTTCTCAAAGTGGGTGGGGGAGGGTGGGGAATAGGGAGGGGGAGTAGGGTTAAGGTGTGGGAGGGGAAGGTGTGGGGTGGACGTTGAGAATGAGGGAGAGAGTGGAAGGGGAATAGGAGGGGAGGGGAGAGGGGAAACGAGAGGAGCCTTCGGACTCCAGGACTCTCTCATACGCGTTGTACCACAAGAAAGAAACTCAAACCGGTTCGTGGAATTGAGACCTCCAACCGCCACCAGCGCCGCTAACGTCTCTCCGGCTCAACTACGCAAACTCCCGCGAGGACAACTCGTTAGAGTATACACTACTCCTCTCCCGAGAAGAGGTAGAGAGGGTAGACACATAGAAAGGGGAGCTTGGCAGAGGTAGGAGGGATTTTAACAGAGTTCAGTTCTGTTGTGGACGGTGGGTATTTCCCCTGACGATCATTTTCGATAGCGCAGAGGACAGAGTCACCGTCGGATTATCCCACAGAGGGAAAAGGCATTCGACCTTTCACTCTCTTCCACGGGATTTTCTCCTTCTCCTTAGCGTCTTGAATCACCTGTCTTGACAAAGCGTTGCCACATACCTTCCTCGGAGCACGGAGCTAACGAAAACCATGGTCATTAAAAATAGCCCCACGGAAAGGGAGTGACTTACCTGGGGCACCGCGGGCGGTCGTTGAGCGTTGACAGCCGCCGGGACGGTCGGGGCTCCTATTCTCTGTAAACTCGGCCGTCGCCGGCACGATTTTTCCCGATTGCGAGCCACTGAACTCATAAGCGTTCCTTCAATGTCGTGCTGGCGTTTTTCTAGACTGAAAATTTTGTTTCTCCGTGCTCCAATTTCTTTGGTTATATAGCGCGGTCTAACTTAAAAATAACCATAAAGGCTAATACAGCATCCATGAGGATCAAATTGGGATCTGATATATTCAAAATGCTATTATTCCTCCGTACTATAAGGGAGAACAATATGCAGCATAGCAAAGGGATAGGTAGGTGAAATATTGTTAGTCTGTGGTGCATGATGCACATTAATAAGTCATGCATGGTAGGTAAATACGAATAAAAATATTAACATAACTGCCATTATTACAATAATCCGTTATAACAAATTAGGTACTAATTATCTAGCTTTGTGACCGTATTATCTAGCATGTAGTAGCCTAGTTACTCTTCACCCTCTGCCACACACCCTCACGGTGGCTGTCAAGGTATCGCGTAGATGTAGATGTACCCTCAAACTGGCGGAAACGATCTCAGTTATCGGTCACCTCCTCACAATAGTCAACAAAAGAGTACTGGGAAAATGTAACGTCAATGCACGAGAAATTAGATAGACATTCATAGACTACATTTGAAATACACTGTCAGTATATGGGATCCTTAGGAAATAGGCTTTAATGACGAACTGGAGCGTATGCAGTGGAAATATGCAAGATTTGTAAAGGGATGGTATGGTGACTATATTAGCGTAACCAGTCTATTAGATGAATAAAAATGGGAACCATTGTCAGATCGTCAGGTTGAAATTTTGGCTTAGTCTTTTAACTAAATACAAAGGCAAAATTTTCAATGAAGACGTAAAAAAACATTTGCGAACTCCAACTTACTATGGCAGACTGTACCATGATCATAAAAATAGAGAAATTGATTGTTTAATGGACAGATTTCAAATGTCTTCCTTTACTCGAACAATTAGGGATATGAATAGCTGTGAATACATTCAATAGTATGCACCCCTTGCCACTCATCCTCCCAGTGAATGGTCGCATCGGATTATCCCTTTTAGAGGATATCCTATAAATATTATGTACGTAGTATCAGTTACCAACAGACAACTGATACTACATACATAATATTAATTTAATTTACGCAGGGTATTCATCTACATCTACATAATACGTATTGCGTAAATGTAGATGTGCATTAGCTGTTGCACTTCATAATACAAAAGACTGCTATATTTCGCAAAAGTAAAATAACTGTTCTTTAATATTTAGGGGGAGTAGTTTACGGGAAGGGAAGAAATGAATTTAGGATGCAAAGAAAGGGAGGAGTGTTGAATGGCCTTTGAATTCACCTACCATCAACAAAAAAAGCCAAGGAGTTACGGTACCACGGGTTAACATCCATTCGGACGGACGGAGTTATGAATTCAAGGTGCTCTCCGCACAACACTCAAGCGGGTACCGGCACACCAATGAAAAATCCCTGCCCCTTCCGGGAGTCAAATTCGGGCCCTCAAGATGGAAGGCCAGTACTCTAGCCAATACGCCAATCTACATAGACGAAATACACTGCAAGCCACCGCCAGGGGGTGTGTGGCTGGGGGTGAAGATCACCCAATATCCACTAAATATATGCAACTAGGCTATTACATGGAAGCATGCTAGATAATACGGTAACAAAGCTAGATGATTAGTACCTACATAGTAATAAAGGATTATTGGATATAATGACATTTATCTTAATACTTTTTACTTTATTTCTTTATATTTTTATATTACTTAATACATGCACTATTGACATACAACTAGGATATTTAATGGAGGTTCACTAGATAAGAGACATGCATCATGCACTACACACTACTCTAAAATATTTCCCCCACACTGAATCTATCAATACGACAATCTCTCTATCTAATCTTATTTATCTGGTCGACTCTAGCATAATACGCTGGTGTTTTTAATATATGCGTAATATATTCAGTAAACCTATCCGATTTAAATTTCTCTGACAGATTTAATCTGTACTTTAACCTACGCTCTGATAATGATTCCCACTCTAATTCTTGTATTAATTCTGATACACTACTAAACCTATCCAGACACCTTTTAACGAACCTAGCTGCTCTGCGCTACCCAGTGTGTAGGGGTAGATATGTGGGTTACTGATTAGAGGTAAGAGTTTCCAGGGAACGGAAGGAGGGTGGAGAGAAATCCGGAAAATGCATGACGAACAAGATGTTATTATTAAGTTATATTATGTTCCTTACTGCATGTAAGTAACTTTGCATGTCAGCAAGTTGATTTTCATCTCCTGCCACACATCCTCGCGGTGTAGGTCATATGATATTAATTTATTATAGTTCGCATGGTGTTAATTAATAGAAGAACAGACTGGGAATCAATATCAGAAATCAGGTTGAAATTTAGGTTAAACCTTTTAAGTGAATTCGAAACTGATTTATTCACAGATGACGTTAGATATATATTAAGAACCCCTTCGTATAATACTATTCATATTAACAAGAATAGAGAGATAGACTGTCGTACCGATAGATTTGAAATGTCATCATTCCCGCGTGCCATAGGCAGTGTAGCAAAGGGATAGGGTAGGTGAAATATAGTCAGAGTAGTTTGTAGTGCATGATGCATGTATTAACAACGAATGATCCCTTTCTTATTGTGTACATAACAACAATCTAGCTGAATAAGAACCTATTATCTAGCATGCCTCCATGTAGTAGCCTAGTTGCATGTCAATAGATTATGTTTTGTGATCTTCACATCCTGCCACAAACCCTCGTGGTGACTCGCAGGGTATTACGTAGATGTAGATGTATACGTAGCTACTAATTTATTTTAAGCGTGTTATGTATATCTACATCTACGCAGTACCCCGCAAGCCACCGCGAGGGTATGTGGCAAGGGGTGAAAATCACCAAACATGCACTATGGAGCAGGTTGGCAGGCAAGCAGGCCCACTATGCAGCTAGGTAGTGTAAATTTGGTGAGAGTTTATTCCCTGCCCCACATCTTCATGGTGGTTTCCAGAGTATTACGTAGAAGTAGTTGCAGAATCTAAGGCGTAAATAATTTCTTATCGTTCGATTCGGTATTTGCTGTCGTGCAATAATTTCCATTCCATTTACGCTTGCAAGGATGCAGTTTACGGTATTCGATTTGTGCGTAGATGTCTCATTGCGAGATGCAGCGAGAGAAAACACATCCCCTTTGTCATATCCATCTCCCGCTGCATTAGCGATTGTATTACATTTTCCAGTTCCTTTTTGCCGTCGAGTATCGTGAAGATTGCGCTCCAAGGACACGCAGTTCATCGCCTCAGTTCCGTTCATGAAACCCTCCTCGGGGTCACCATTGAGTAGGGGAAGCCATGCACTACGCGGACTTTAGCGCGACCAAAACATGCCATATCGATGTCTCATTCTGGAAACACCAAACACGCGAATGTTTTCTTCACATATGCATGACAAGGGGCATTCCATTATGAAATTTGTTCTGAGTAACATTTTTATTTCTTGACTCATAATCAACGGACAGCAAAACTGCCCCAGCAAAAAAATCACCCTCAAGAGATCATCGCAGTCATTCATATTTACTCATGACGTATATAGAAGCTGTTTTACACTTTTCAGGCCTTATTTAGAATATGCCGATAGTATATGGAATCCGTGCGAGGAAGGTATGATAAAAGAATTAGAGCGTGTACAAAGAGGATGCGTTAGATTTGTTAAAGGTCATTATGATAATTGTATAAGTGATATGAGTTTAATAGAAGAACAAGGATGGGAATTACTATCAGAACGCAGGTTAAAATTTAGGTTAAACCTTTTGAGTAAATTCGAAACTGATTTTTTCACAGATGATGTTGGATATATATTAAGAATCCCTGCGTATTATGCTATGTTTGATCAGATTAACAAGATTAGGGAGATAGATTGTCGTACCGATAAATTTAAAATGTCATTTTTCCCGCGTACCATAAGAGAGAACAATAGGCAGCGTAGCAAAGGGGTAGGTGAAATATGATCAGAGTAGTTTTTGGTGCATGATGCATGTATTAACAGCGAATAATCCCTTTTTTATTGAGTAGATATTAACAATCTAGCTGCACGTGATCCTATTATCTAGCATGTCTCCACTATATATCCTAGTTGCATGTCAATAGTGCATGTTTGGTGATATTCACCCCCTGCCACACACCCTAGTGGTGGCTCGCAGTGTATTTCGTAGATGTAGATGTAGATATTTAATAAAATAAACATAAGCAGTATAATCACCACAGTTTATTACCACCGACCAAGGTTTAGACTGGTCATCGTCATTATCAAAGTTACCTTATGCTACTGACGCTTTACTTTACTTTAAGTTGTACTAATTAAGATAGTAGGTAGGTATGACTTTTGGGTGCTTTGTCAACTATAGGTTATTTCACACCTTCACCGCCATGTTCTTGTCAGATATTGGGGTAAAACGATACGGTTTCCCTGACGCGACACTGTATTATGCCATCGCAACTATAAGAAATTTCTTTCTCTTATTTAGAAGTTTCACATTGTAAAGTCTGAAACAATCTGTTTAACTTATTACGTAACTTTCAAATAAGGTAAACACTGTTACAAAAAGTCAAGTCATTGCCTTTTGGTGCAGGAAACTGGCTTTGCATGTTTCTTTCTGTTATGATCTCTAATTGCTCGTGCAGAGAAAAACATTTTAAATCTACCTGAACGGCAACCTATCTCCCACGTGCCTAAGCTAGAAGATGAAGTTGAACGTTGAAACCAGGGTGGTTTCAAATTTTAAAAAAATGAGGAATTATAGGGTCATAGTTTATTCACTGTCATTCAAATTTAAATTTTCCTTCCAATTCTACATATTCTGGCGCGTATAATTGATCACTATTGCTTATAACCACATGTCTATGCATATGATCTTTGCGTTATTGAACTCTTGACATAGGTTGTTTCAAAAATCTCTTAAAATACTCTCACCAACGGATCCAGTCTTACCGTTCACCTATTCATCATGTAGCCTCTTCGTATAGCGACATGTAGTCCATTCTCTCAGCGTACATGGTTCTCACATATTTTTATTCTAACATTCTTCTGAATCAAGGAATTCATATTTTCTAGGTAACAAAAGTCATTTTTAACATAACTGTCCCATTTTCTGCGAACAACTCTATGGTGTCCCATGGCCTGGCCTCTTTCCTGGGGTAAACACATTCGTGAAATAATGGGTCAAGCGAATCGCAAACTGGGTTTCGTTAAAAGAGTATTGGGTAAATGTGACGATCATGTACGAGAAATCAGCTACTTTTCCCTTGTTAGACCTCATTTGGAATATGCTGCCAGTGTATGGGATCCCTACGAAATCGGTCTAAGTAATGAACTTGAACGTGTGCAGCGAAGATCGGCAAGATTTGTAAAGGGGCGATACGATAATTATATTAGCGTAACCAGTCTATTAAATGAACTGAAATGGGAATCATTGTCAGATCGCAGGTTGAAATTTAGACTTAATCTCTTCCACAAATTCCAAGGCAATATTTTCAGTGATGATGTTAAAAATATTTTACGAACCCCAACTTACTATGGCAGACTGGACCATAATCATAAAGTTAGAGAAATTGATTGCCGAACTGACCGATTCAAAATGTCCTTTTTCCCTCGCACAATAAGAGATACGAATAACGGTAAATATGTCCTATCGGAGAGTAGCAATGAATAGCATTGGTAGCTGCATGTTGGTATGAGTACTTAAAGCTAACCCTACTAACAGAATGTTTTTGCATGTTTTCTTTGCAATTTCTATCTTTTTAAATAGTGTAGTTCTGACTACTATATTAATACTATTCCTTTTTTATGCATGATATGTAGTGCATGTTTGGTGAGCAATCACCCCCTGCCACACACCCTTGTGGTGGCTTGCAGGGTATTATGTAGATGTAGATGTAGATGGCAACGTTCTAGAATGTCGTGGAAAACCCAAATTTTTACGGATATCAGGGACCTTATCCAGGACGGACCAGGTATTGTATATCATCGATTATGTAAGTATTTTGGCGGAGTATCCTCCAAAATGCATCGATTTTGGCGTGAAAACATGTCGATTCTCGATCGCATCTTATCCTTCTATGCTTATTCCGACTGTTCAATCATTTTCCAATCCTGAGATTAATCAAATTTAGTCCTCCATTCTTCCCTATTCATTTCTTTCTTATTTATGTTGTGGCACCACTTATATCCTAAATCCCTTTTTTATTTACCCCATTTGCTCTTTTCCTGAATCTATGTAATACCCTGTAATATACCTGTTATTGTAACATACCGAAAGTGTGTGGCAGAGGGTGAACCATAATCCGCTGTTTATATAAAATCAAGAATCAATGATAACATCAGGTGCTAATCTCTCTAGTTCACTTGAAGAACTCGGATGAGAATTATTATCAGAGTGTAGTTTTAAATATTTGCTAAATATTTTGATTAAATCTATAGCTAATGTTACCAAAGACACGTCGCGAGGTAAGAAATACATTGAAAATACTCATATATTGTATTCAACCACAAAGGTAAGATTAGGGAGATATACTGCTGTAAAGATGGGCTTCGTTTTTGAGTGTCAGGATTGAAAAAAAGGACAGACAAGTTCACCTCCGACACTGAGTTAGTTATCATAGGCTCAAACTACATAGACTGAACCACAGGGTTAAGAGAAGAGAAATACACTGCACCACAGGCAGATACAAATATATGTTCTTTCCCCAAAATATCCGTGACCACAACTTAAAGACTTCTCAAACTTTAAGGCCTTCATTAAATAACTTTACCTTAACATAAAAATTAAGTTTCACATATTAGGTTAACACGGATAAATGTAACAAAAATAGATGAAATTAAGATGTTTGAGTCTATTTTTTCTTAATTGTATGATTTAATCGTGCCTGCGTGAATTACAAATATATGCAATGCATATCCGTAGTCTTCCCAAATGTAAATTTGCATTTTGGATGAAAAGGAGACCTGGTAATATGTGTATCGTATGATATTCATAGAAATATCTCCTTAATTATGTAGTATAATTTAGTATAAAAGTATATATAATAAAATAGTATAACTTCAGTGCATGTTTGGAGATAATTCACCTCCTGTCACAAATCCAGAGGCTGTTAACAGTGTAGTCAGTAGATATCAATGCATCCAGATCCCTCCTAAGTGATTCTACATCTTTTTCATTTCATCCCTTTACACTACCACGTCGTCACCAAATAGTTGACAAATCGCCAAGAACTCTGTACCTACTGGTGATTAGATAAAGATGCGGATTCTATTTGGATGATTTTATTCAACTATTCTGTTACATTTCCCGCATATCTCCCACATACCAGCCTCTGCCTCAAACCATAGCGGTGGCTGGCAGAGTATTCCGTGAATGAAATGTATTTTGCACACAATCACATTAACTAGTTCTAATAACCCATATTTACTGCGTCATTTCGAGCGCAAATTAAATAGGAATTATTGTTTGACAACGAATGCCTAAACGAATGATAATAAATTTATTACATCGTAAATTCTAATGAGTTGGTTGCACGTGGCTGGTAAATGAATTTATAATACGTTTTCATTATTAAGCTTTGTTAAGTTCCTAAGTGCATGTAGGAAGGACATGTTAATATAGTGCATGATTGACGATGACTCACCCTTTGCCATACACCTTAGCGGTGGCTCGCAGGATAATCTAAAGATGTTGATGAATTCAAATCCTACGTTATAAAATTACGGGTTCTTTTGTCAGTTTAATCTTATCCCTATATTTTCTTCCTCTTTTTTCCCCTTAATTATGTTCTTGATAAATCTATTAGGTGTATGCCTCAGAATGTGTTCAATCTACTTGGTTCATATCTGTCATACCAGCTCTTTTTCGGTTAATTTCTGGCTCTTCTCTTCATTCAATCATTTTTCAACATCTATTTAAGCTACAGCATCCTAGAAGCACAGCCCATCTATTTAAGCCCAGCATCTCCGAAGGCTCCTGTTTTTATACTGATCAACCTTTACGATTGTCCATTAGTGATGATGTTAAAAATATTTTGCGAATCCCAACTTACTATGGCAAACTGGACCATAATCATAAAATTAGAGAAATTGATTGCCAAACTGATAGATTCAAAATGTCCTTTTTCCCTCGAACAATTAGAGATACGAATAACGGTAAATATGTCCAATCGGAGAGTAGCAATGGATAGCATTGGTAGCTGCATGTTGGTATGAGTACTTAAAGGTAACCCTACTAACAGAATGTTTTTGCATGTTTGCTTTGCAATTGCTATCTTTTTTAAATAGTGAAGTTCTGACTAGTATATTAATACTATTCCTTTTTTATACATGATATGTAGTGCATGTTTGGTGAGAAATCACCCCCTGCCACACACATTTGTGGTGGCTTGCAGGGTATTATGTAGATGTAGATATCTCTGCCCCATAAGGTGTTACATTCCATATGGAGGCTTTCACGTAATTTCTGCCTGTAACAGGAACAGTTCATAGGATTCACGCGTCTCGACTAAATTCTCCGAAGAAAACACTTCACTGATTCACTGTCACCATTTACCAAGTTACTATCTTGTACGAGTAAGTTTTCTGAAGTATAAATGTTCACTTTTGTCATATCTTCATCACCCCTGCCAGTTTCATTCTACATATCTTCCCCAAGTCTCAGCGTCAAGTACCTATGAAATTGAAAAGTTCTACTAACAAGAGATTGGCATTTTAAAATTAAATAGTCTTGCAATTGCAATGAATGCAAAGAAAGTTTGAAAAAAACTTTCTTTGCATTCATTGCAAATAAAGGGCGATCATCTTCATCTACGCATACGTAATACCCTGCGAGCCACCATGAGGGTGTGCGGGTAAGCATCTTAAGTATTACTACATTTTCCATTCGGTCTTTAAACTCCTTCGCATCGTAGGCCATTGATAAGTGAGGTGTATGGCCATAAAAAATATGGTCCAAGCAAAGAATTCTGGATGAATAGCATGAAACCAAATCGCTTAAAATATAATGTTTTGTACAAACAGTACAATAATAAACGTAGCCTGCTTAAGTATACGAGGGGGACACAAAATAAAACGGAATTCCTCATCTGACCAAGTGGTGTTTAGTTTTTCGACTAGTATTAGTCACGTTCAAAGTATTCCCTATTTGAGTTCATGCATTTGACCAACCTTTTGTTCAAGTTTTCAAAAAATGTTTTAAAGTCATCTTCTCCGATGCCTTTCATGGCATCAATCGTTTTTTTTTTTGTTTTACCATGTCAATATCAGCAAATAATTTTCCTTTTAAGTCCCTTTTCATTCGGGGGAACAGAAAAAAGTCACATGATTCCAAAACAGGCGAGTAAGGAGGGTGGGGCAGTGGAGTCATGCTGCTTCAGCTCACGGCACGTTCCCAAGCACCAGCATCCCATACAACTCTGCTAATTCATCAATCCTCGATCCTCGTGCACTGCAAGTTTGTTAATTTTGCCGACATTTTCATCGGCCCGTGAGGTTAATGGACGCCCGGTGCGAGGTAGATCGTCAATTGTTATTTCTCCTCTCTTGAAACCAATAAACCACTCATACACTTGTGTCTTTCCTAAAGCATTCTCTCAGTAGGCTGTAAGTAACAACAGTTTCCACAGCGTATTTTACGCGCACTAAGCCAAATTTAAGGACCGCGCATTGCTCATGAGAAACCGCCATGCCAAAAACTCGACGTGCGCAAAACAGATCGCACCACAAAATTCACAAGCACTACAGAGGACCTTTCTCAACGTTCCCGCATGTCTTAATGACTACAAAAGGGTTCGAGATGCATGGCAGCCGAAGTCTGTATTGCAAATGGACCGCATTCTGCAAGAAAATTTCGTTTTTTTTTTGGTTCCCACCTCGTATACCCGGAGTAAATGTCTACTGGACACGTCGACGGATGTTTTCCCGCAATTGAGTCCATTTCTAATTGTTTCAAGGTCATATTGGAAAAGAATTACGGTTCATTCATCAAAGCACAACATCCAGCTTCGTCAGGGATGACCTACATTCATACGTCAATCTGTTGCATCCTCGTTGTTTCATCTTATCTCCGGCGAAAAAGAGCGAGCTATTGACTTTCCAGTTGGGGTCATGCGAAGTTGAACCCAGATTCCCAAGCCATTGCATTTTCATCCAATGCATCATTAAAACATTGCACATATAGAAGCGAAAAAATATTATCTTTTCGGGGAATTAAAATGTTTTCATAAAGACTGAGGAGATTCAAAACCTGTTGGTTTCAAAGATTGCACCAATACGATTTATTTTAGCTACTAAAATCCCGAAATGGTGGTAACTTCCGGGGGAAGAAAGGCAGAATAAATGGACTTGTGAGAGGAAAACTCTACAGTGAACGGATGGCTCATCTACATTCAAGCAATGCCTTGCAAGCCACTGCAAGCTTGGCTATGTAGTTTCCTGTTGGTGTAAGTGTGCACTAGGTAGTTGCATGTTGGTGTAAGGACTTGAAGGTAACCCAACTAACAGCACGTTTTTGCATGCGTAGTTTTCTATTTTTTATCTTTTTAAATATTGCAATTTAGACTAATATATTAATACTAATCCTTTTAAATGCATGATATGTAGTGCATGTTTGGTGAGAATTCACCCCCTGCCACACACAATTTTGAGGTTGCTTACAGGGTATTATGTAGATGTAGAAGTGTGCGTTGCAGGGTTGACATGTTGTGACTGAAAAATATGGAAACAGAATAGCTTGAACTATTTTATTGAAAATTTTTAACGAAAATTTTCAATAAAATAGTTCAAGCTATTAAAAATTAAATACAGAAATCGTTTATGCCTTCGATAAGCCCGTAACAACTACTTGGCCATAATGAATATAAAAAATACTACTGCAGTAAACTCCCGATTTTCCGTAGTAGTGATTGGTAAAGGGCGCACGGATAATCGGGAAACACGGATAATCCGCACGGAAACTCCCTATTAAAATAACACAATCTGCCGATACTGCTGTACATAATAGAATTTTATGACAAAAAAGAATCTAGTAGAGATGTCCCGGCCGCAATGGAATGTTCGCAAACCTCGGATCGTGGCTCTAAGCCTGGCTTAAGACATCGGACCAGTCGGTAGGGCCACTGTGAAAGTCACGATTGGAGAAAAGTAACAAAAGTTTAATTACCTTTGAGACCATTTTTTTTTAATTGTCACCAAAGCCCTGATGAAGCCGCAATAAAGAGGCGAAACGTTGGCGACAATTGATGTTCATCATAAACGACCAAACAACTCCATACAACTTTTCCATTTCTACATGTAATTACTTAAGAATTAGGAGTTTTATCAGGCAGTGTGACAATTTTTTCTTAAAAATTTCCTACTTTTGCTGGAAAATCGCTTGGGCTACGATCTGGTGTTTAGAATCTATTTCACAAGACGCTGGTACTTATATTCTTCGTCACGTTATCCTTGACTATTTCGAAAATGGAGAAAAATTCATTGAGATCAAGGAAAAACCTTTTCTTATCATTTGCTGTTTTGAAATCTTCCTTTTGCTGCCTTATGAAAAATCACATTATCAACAACGGCAGTTCATATCTGGCTCCCGGCACACAATATAAAATAAAGGGCAGTGTGAAACAGTGACCGCAAGCAATGACCTATCACCCCTTCCAACTCAATGTGAGGGTATGCGTGAGACCATCGAGGACGCCTGTATGCAGGAAATTGGTGTCGAACGGAATTTATCTACGTATATTTAATTGCATTTATTTACCGTTCATGGGTTAGTTATGTATAATGCATGCATCACGCACTATACCTACGTATTAACTGTCTAATATCTGACAATGGTTGGCGCCAAGAATAAATCACACTATGCTCGGCATTTTTACAGCAAAATATAAAATCTGAATTGAATAAATTTGGATAGTTGGTATTAGCAACACATCATTGATCATTTGTTGTGAAAAAATGTTTAAAAATTTAGAATAGCATGAAATGCTAAGCATCGCACATTGTTCCCAGAGAAATTTAAAGTTTTTATGTAATAAACTCAATTAAAGCTTTTTTTACATTCCAAAGTGGTGATTTATTCCATGTACATACATACACTCGTGCATACATATAGAAAAAATAAGCATATGCTTCCATAAATGGCTTGAATTAAAAAAAATATACTTATAACTTTTATACCTTTTGATTTACAAATTGCTCTATTTTGTAACTCGAATACCTAAAACTCTTGAAGTACCCAGAGACGTTGCTTTGCAATTAGTGGATAATTAGATGGTAACGTCGGAAACAAGATAATCGTCTATTTGGAATGCAACAAATGGAGATTAAACTCGGTACCGGATAAGATCCAAAGGAAAGCAACGTGTTTTGTTACAAGTTCCTAATAATTGATGAAAAAAGTCTCTCACTATTTGTAGCGCTAAGTTGGGAAACCCCATGGAACTGGAAGCCTGAAATTTCAGGATCAAATAAACCTGAAAAAGTCAAATCACCGGAGCTCAAGGCTGATACTGAAAACATATTTCTGCTTTAACATTACATCAGCAGGGCAAACAGATGCCACAATGTAAGAGAGATTTAACAATCAGACCGAACGATACAAGAATTCGCTTTTCACACTCATAATACGTTGTCTACATCTACATCATCGATATCGACACAATACCCTGCAACCCACCGCGAGGATGTATGGCGGGAGGTGAAGATCACAAACATTCACTGTTGACATGAAACTAGGCTACTAAATTAAAGAATGTTAGATAACAGAGTCACAGGCCACTAGATCGCTAGTATCTGCATAGTAATAATGGGATCATTGGTTATAACGGAATTTATCTACATATAGTTATTTGTATTTATTTCATGGGTCCGTGATGTCTAATGCATGCATCATGCACTACAAATTACCCTATCCTGAGAGGCCCAATGATACCACCTCGAGGAAAACAGTAGATGCTTCTACTATGCAGGTAAAGAAAAATATTTCAAAAACATTACGAACCATAGTTAATATTTGCTTCAGAGTTTTATTTTCATCTACATCTACACAATATACTAAAATATGGCAAATAAAATAAAATATGGGCATATGGTAGAGGTTGATCCACACCAGGCATCCATTATCATTCAGGGCGAATACGTTTACCATTATTACAACGCTGGCATTCAAAAGAGTACCTACTTCTCCGTGCATACAGTACATCTACATCTATATAATACCCTGCAAGCCACCACAAGGGTGTGTGGCAGGGGGTTATTGCTCACCATACATGCACTACATATCATGCATAAAAAAGGAATAGTATTAATATAGTAGTCAGAACTACACTATTTAAAAAAGATAGAAATTGCAAGCAAGCATGCAAAAACATGCCGTTAGTTGGGTTAGCTATAAGTTCTTATACCAACATTCAGTTACCTATGCTATGGATTGATTCACTCGTATTAGACATATTTACCGCTATTCACATCCCTAATTGTACGAGGAAAAAGGGACATTTTGAATCTGTCAGTTCGGCAATCTATTTCTCTAATTTTGTGATTATGGTCCAGTCTGCCATAGTAAGTTGGGGTTCGTAAAATATTTTTAACATCATCACTGAAAATATTGCCTTGGAATTTGTTGAAGAGATTAAGTCTAAATTTCAACCTGCGATCTGACAATGATTCCCATTTCAATTCATTTAATAGACTGGTTACGCTAATATAATTATCGTATCGTCCCTTTACAAATCTTGCCGACCTTCGCTGCACACGTTCAAGTTCGTTATTTAGACCAATTTAGTAGGGATCCCATACACTGGCAGCATATTCCAAATAAGGTCTAACAAGGGAAAAGTAGCTGATTTCTCGTACACGATCGTCACATTTACCCAGTACTCTTTTGACGAATCCCAGTTTACGATCCGCTTGACCCATTATTTCACGTATGTGTTTACCCCAGGAAAGATCATGTGTCAGTCTTATTCCAAGATATTTAATGGATTCCACGTTTGTTAATTCATTATTACTTTTTTTGTAAGTGCTAGGAGGAGAGCTATTCTTTTTCCAAAAATAAATGCTTGCTAAAAATTCATTACTTACATGCAGCTGAGATTTTAGCTATAACTGACATTTAATTGTTACTTTATACAAATCAATGGTAAAACATACATATACACGTTAAAAGAATCACTACATTCCATTTTCTACATCAAAATCTACAACATCTTTCTGATTTCCCCGAATGCATTTGCTGTAATCTATTACATTCCCTAATTTTCAGTGGGAAAAAAATGAATTATTGACCCTCTCTGTCTTACTGTCTATCTCTTTAATTAAATCTTCATGGTCTAACCTACTACAGTAGGTGTTTTAAATATATGTACCTGTAACGTCGTCAAAGAACCTGACATCTATACATTTCTGTAAAGATTTCATGGTTTTTGAGCCTACTATCTGATAGTGATTCCCGACCTAAGGCTTCCAATAATTTTGATAACCTGCTAAACCCTTCGTAACACTCTTTAACAAACGTAGGTGCTCTCAACTGTACTTCTAACCTCTGCGTACTTCTGTCATAGTTATGTAACAACGTAGTTCTGTGATCAAAACGTAGTACGTAGTTCTGTGATGAAACGTAATTAATATGGTTCCAAAAAATTAGGTCCCACCGAGATTTGAACTCGGATCGCTGGATTCAAAGTCCAGAGTGCTAACCATTACACCATGGGACCTCATACTAATGTGTCACACGCTCTTGAACTTGTCGCTAAGATATCACACACTTCTATAACTGCGTAATAGCCTTCGAGCCACTACTAAAGTGTACGGTTAAAGATGAAATATCACCTGACATGAATTGCTATACTTTCAAGGTGGCCTACACATTAATGTGAATCATTATCAGAGCGCAGGTTGAAATATTTAAAAATTCAGCGTACTATGGTAGGTTAGACCATAGATATAAAATGAGAGAGAGTTATATGCCAGGGAAGAGGGCTTCAAAATGCCATTTTCCCAGGCTCAATTACTGACAGTAATAGATTAAATAGAATTTTTTAGAGGAACGAATTAGATAGTTATTGTATATTTTGGCACGCCTGCATGGTTCTAAATGAAAAATGCCTCATGTATTTAAATATATTTTATTGTTTACATTATTTACTCACCTGAATGCTAAAATACATCGCATATTTGGATATGATATTCGCCTGACATAAAGGATCAGAGGATCCAGAGGACTGTGGTAATACAAAGATAATTCTACCGTGAATTTGACCTATTTTTACAAACAAACGAAACCGTTAGTTTTTATCTGTAATAAGATATGAATTCCTTATTTCAATGCGTTTTTAGGGTTGGTTCAGACCCTACATCACCTATGATTGTGGTGGCTTGCAGGGTATTGTGTGGATGTAGATGATATAACTAAGGCAATTTCGCAAATAAGATAGATGGATATGTGAGTGCTTGTGAGGATCTGTGGGGGAGGGGAGTGTAGGAAGGGTGGGAAGAAACAAAGTTTTGGTATTAACCTGCTTATAACGAAAATTACCAAGAGGTCCGTAGTTTATCGTATCGTCCGACGGACGGCGTACTGGAATCATCTACATCTACAGAATACTCTGTACCGCAATGGTGTGTGGCAGAGGGAGAACCATCACCAGACATGCATAATAAATCAGACAGAATAAGTTTACACTTACTACCTTGTAGGCATGCAAAAAGTACTGATCCGTACATACAGTTCGTACTACATGCAACGGAGAGATATAATACTACTGCTTATTGGAAAATGTTAACCACGTATTCATGAGGAACGTGAAACATTAGTTATAAATAGCACTAGCTTTTTATTATGTACTAAGTAATGTTATAATTATCGAATTGTCATGCATTTCCATCACTCTCCATATCTTTCCACAGCAGGGGGTCTATAAAGGGCTGGTACGTGGTATGATAAAAAAATGAAGGGGAAAAATTCTTACTGTTATCTTCGATTTTAATGGCGAACTACATCATCAGTTCCTGCCATATGGCCATTCGGTCAATAAGGTATACCACCTGGAAGCTATGTGTGTGTTTGTGTGAAGCAATCTGACGAAAAATCCCAGAATTATGGAAAAAAAATTCGTGGAAATGGCCCCACGATTATGCTCCCGCTCACACCTCACTGCATGTTCGTGATTTTTTAGTAAAAAAAGTGTTAATTTTTCCTCAGCCACCATATTCGAAATATAGTGTTACCGAAGAATGATGAAGATAAAATGGATCGACCGAGTGACAAATGATGAAGTCCTAAGAAGAGTGGGACAAAAGAGAAGTCTGCTGAAAACTATAAAAAGAAGACTTGACAACCTAATCGGCCATGTCCTTGGACACGACGACCTGATGAAGGCAATCGTCGAAGAGAAAGTGAACGGGCGGAATGGAAAAGGCAGGCCTACTAGTAGTATGAGTTACTTTTACCTGGGTAGCAGAGTAATCAACGATGGACGAAGCAAGAAAGAAATAGTGAGTAGAATAGCCCAGTCAAAGAGGGCATTCTATCAAAAGAAGAATCTACTTACAGCTGGAAATACAAGCTTGGAAGTAAGGAGGCAATTTATCAAAACGTATATCTGGATCATGTTTCTTTACGGCAGTGAGGCATGGACGATGACAGTGGCGGAGAAGAAAAGGGTGGAAGCATTCGAAATATGGTGCTACCGAAGAATGATGAAGATAAAATGGATCGAACAAGTGACAAATGAAGAAGTCCTAAGAAGAGTAGGAGAAAAGAGAAGTCTGCTGAAAACTATAAAAAGAAGACGGGACAACTAAGTCGACCACATCTTAAGACACGATGGCCTGATGAAGACAATCTTCGAGGGAAAAGTGAACGGGAAGAACTGAAAAGGCAGGCCTCGTATGAGGTATATGGAGCAAGTTGTGAAGGATATAAAAGAGAGGAACTACGTTAATATGAAGAGGTTGGCCGATAGAAGAATCGAGTGTAGGGCTGCGTCAAAACCAATCCTAGGACTGCTGACCCATGATGGTGATGACACCATATTTTCCGGACATGACCTCCGGTGATTTCTTCCTATTCCCGAGGCTGAAGAGAACCATGGAAGGACGACGTTTTTCCACCATTGATGAGATAAAAACAGAGTTGCTGAAGGAGCTGAACTCTATAACGAGAAGTGAGTTCCAGAATTGCTTCCTAGACTGGAAAAAACGCTGGCACAAATGTATTACATCTGAGGGGGATTACTTTGAAGGGGAAAAAAATGTATTCTGATTGATAAATAAATATTATTTGAGAAAAATGAAAATTCCCGTTATTTTTTTAACTCAACACGCATGCTATTGAAAATATATGCTCAAATTTGAGCCCAGGATTTCGTCACGGGAAGCCAGTATTATATTTAGCACACCAAACCGATCCCCTCCACCATTTTCTCTCCATGATTTCATTCCAGAGTTTTATATCCCCTCCTGCCACCGCAAACACCTCTCATGTCTTTCATCATTTGTTTCATTGTGCATATTTTCTTCGTCCTTCCCGCAATCCGCGACGCATCCAATCAGTCTATTCCTATCCCATCCCTCCCAATAATACCTCTTTAAAGGATTTTGCAGAGTCATGAAAACAGTCGTGAACAAGGTGGCTTGATTAATTCAGCGAGTAGTTCCTGCCGCCGTTTCTTCCACTGGGGTCGAGGATGAGGAGGGGGGGGAGAATAAGAGAAGGGAGGAGGGAGTAAGAGAAGGGAGGAGGGGGTAAGAGAAGGGAGAAGTTTGCAGGAAGGTGAGAGGAGGGATTCCTGGGCGTGGGATGAGGGCGAGGAGGGAGAGGGCGGGGTGGATTTTCCCCGAGGGAAGGTATAGCAGGAATACGGCGGATAAGCACGTCTATTTCTCACTACGTCTTCGTTTACAAACAAATCAATATTCTGATGAGCATCTGGCTAAACTCATGAATCCAATAGGTGCCATTTTAGCTTTAGAATATCCCTTGGGTTGATTGATTTGTCCAATACCTATACCTACGTAACACCCTGCGAGCCACCACGAGGGTGTGTGGTACGGGCTGGAGAATCACCAAACATGTGGTGAGAGATAATGGGAGGGACATAAGCGCTGCTTTGAATAAATCTAAGTTCCACCACATATCTTGTATGGCACACACCCTGCAATTAGTTATTAAGGATGGATAATGCTAATAATCTATGGAAGCATTCTAGATATAAGTGTCATAGGCAATAGATGTTTAGTATCTATATCGAAATTAAGTGATTAATGGTTATATTGGTTTTCTATTAATAAATTTATCTATATCTTCCTAGCATGCATAGATTACTAATATAAAACATGCTTCATATACTTCAGACTACTCTATCATTTTTTACTCCGCTGTCTATTACGCTCCCTTATGATACGCGGAAAAGTGTCATTTTAAATCTATTGGTATCCAAATCTCTAACATAGTTTATATGATCAAATCTAGTGTAATGCTCAGGAGTTCTAAATGTACTTCTAATTTATCATAATAATCATCTGCAGACACGTAAACTTTGAATTTACTTAAAAGGTTTAGCCTACATTTTAACCTGCTTTCTGATAGTAATTCCTATCCTAGTTCTTCTATCAGACTTGTAACACTAATACAATTATTATAACGACCTCTAAGATATAGTACTGATCTTTTTTCCACACGCTATGATTCCTTTATCATACATTCATCGTATGGATCTCCAAATGACATGTCATGGGGGAAATACATCAGGGAAATAACTGATGTAGAAAACCGTAGATAGGGATTCATAAAAAGGTTCTTGACAAATGCGATGGAAGAGTACGAGAAAGAAGCTATTTTACACTTGTGAGGCCTAACTTAGAATATGCCGCTAGTATGTGGGATCCGTACGAGGAAGGTATGGAAAAAGAATTAGAGCGTGTGAGAAGGAGATCAGTTATTTTTGCTAAAGGCTGTTATGATCAATGTATTAGTGTTGCAAGTTTAATAGAAGAACTGGGATGGGAATTGCTATCAGAAGGCAGTTAGTTAAGTACCTAACACTGAAATAAGAATTAAACACTGGGAAAATCGAGATTCATAAAAATTGATGGTTATTATTAAATTCTATCACATGGAAGTAGAAGTATATGACCAAGATGGTAAATTTTATCACGTTTGGCAGAAATTCGTGAAGTAAGCATAGTTCGATCCTGGCTTTTTTCGAAAATGATTTGGCCATAGAATTTCATAAGCATAAGCATATTTCATGTACTAAATGTACAACTTGGATAGGTAGCGGAATTCGCGGAATAAAAATATTTGGATAAACAATCTCTCCAGCGGTGATGTGACTTTGAGAATAACACGGAGGTGTTTCACTTAATTCCCTCAGTTTGGCAGAAATGTTTGGTATTAAAACGCTGTGTGATAGGTATGCATTCTCCCATCAAACCAACCTGGCCATGCAGTTCTGAGTGATTTGCGTGGCGATGGTTATTTAACCGTTTAATAAGAGCAGCACAGAAACGAATAAAAGCTAAATAGTTTTGCATTCTCGTGATTATATATTCTAGGAAGTTCTACCTAATTCAACATAATACTCTGCAAGCCACCGTGAGAGTCTGTGACATGGGGCAAACCATCACCAGTCAGCCATTTTATCTATATCTACTGACTCTCTTCTCTACGACCGTGCTACTGACACCTTGCAAGCCACTTCAAGGGTTGAATGGGTCAAGCAAATCGTAGACTGGGATTCATCAAAAGAGTATTGGGTAAATGTGACGAACATGTACGAGAAATCAGCTACTTTTCCCTTGTTAGACCTCATTTGGAATATGCTGCCAGTGTATGGGATGCCTACGAAATCGGTCTAAATAACGAACTTGAACGTGTGCAGCGAAGATCGGCAGATTTATAAAGGGACGGTACGATAACCTTATTAGAGTAACCAGTCTATTAAAGGAATTAAAATGGGAATCATTGTCAGATCGCTGGTTGAAATTAAGACTTAATCTCCTAAATAAATTCCAAGATAATATTTTCAGCAATGACGTTAAAAATATTTTGCGATCCCCAACTTACTATGGCAGACTGGACCATAATCATAAAGTTAGAGAAATTGATTTCCGAACTGACCGATTCAAAATGTCCTTTTTCCCTCGTACACTTAGGGATATGAATAGCGGTAAATATGTTCAATACGAGTGATTCAATCCATAGCATAGGTAGTTGCATGCTGGTGTAAGGTCTTGAAGGTAACCCAACTAACAGCACGTTTTTACATGCGTAGTTTGCTATTTTTATCTTTTTAAATATTGCAGTTTAGACTAATATATTAATACTAATCATTTTGAATGCATGATATTTTGAATGCATGATATGTAGAGCAGGTTTGGTGAGAATTCACCCCCTGCCACACACCTTTGAGATGGCTTGCAGGGTATTATGTAGATATAGATGAAGGGTTTATGGCAGGGAGTGAGTTGCCACCAAGCATGCACTAAAGTTTACTCATTTGTAATACCAACATAAAGGGTGATTAGTATGATTATCAAGCGTTTCAAATGAAGGTAGGTAATACTCAATACTGGAATTCCTAGAAATTCCTTCCATTGAAATTAATCACTTTGATTTTGCTGTTGTTTCATACTTTGCATTAATATAATTTTCCACTTTGTGGGAATCATAAACTGCGATTGATATTTTAAAAAACTTAATAAAAAGTGGCCAGCTATTCCAAACTCAGGAACACCCCTTTTTAAGAAACAGCTATTTTATTGAGAGAAAGCGCTGGTGTTATTATCATCAGTAGAACACGTTGAAAAGACTCCATTCGGATTTCTCGTGAAACCAAATCGAGTACGAGGTAAATTTGTGGGTCGCGTTAATGACTTTAATTACTTTGGACAAGCAACATCAAATTGTAGAAACACGCAATGAAAAATAACGGCACAACACGTATTTCAACGAATAGACCCGAGTGAATCAAAACGCTTTCGGAAAATCCGCTACTCCCCAGTTGGAGCCCGGGAAAAAACGAGCGTGGAACTCGAAGGTGAGACATTGATGATCCCAATATGCAAATTGACGAAGACAATGGGAGATTCAACTTCAGACTCAGCCCTATTACTTTCCGCCTCTTACTCACCTGAAATACTTCAACCAAACGTCTGCATAATACCCTGCATGTCATCATAATGATGTGTGGCAGGGGGTGAATCTTCAACATGCTCGCACTACCTATCATGCTTTTTTTTATGGATTAGTATCTACGTTCTAGTCGAACTATAATAATTTTAAAATGATGTAACATACAGTACAAGCAGTGCAGCGAATAAGCGTGCATTTAGTTTGATGAAGGATGCTATCCCTAATCTGAATACCTAAGTACGACTTGCTCATCCATACCTAAATATTATTCATCTTCCAGCCTTCGTTGTAGTCAAGATAATTCCATACTTTTGGTGGCTGTGCTGGATGTAGATATTAATGCAGAAAGATTAAAAAATTTAGTTCTTCCGATGGAAATTAGTAACTGTAACGGAAGCTATCAGAGAGAAAGATAGTTAGTAATATAGATGTTAGCTTGCCCATTTGTAAGAGGAAACTTGACCAGCATTTTAGCACACCTCAGTGCATCTTCATGTACAAAATACCTGCAAGCCACCATAAAGGTGTGTAACAGGTTGAATTCACATCAATCATGCATTACATATCTTGCTAAGAAAAGGATTGTAGCTATATCTACTCAAAACAATAATTTAAAAAATTGATATCAAAACGAACATTTACAAACATTCTGTTTGCTGGGTTAACTTAATGGCTTTATACCAACGCTCTCCATTGCACATATACTATTTAATATGTTCACAACGATTCGTATCCCTTATTGTACATTACGAGGAAAGAAAGACATTTTGAATTTGTCTATTTGGCAGCCAATTTCTCTAATTTTATGATCATGGCCCAGTCTACCATAGTAAGTTGGAGTTCACAAATGCTTTTAACGCCAGTGAAGATATTGTCTTGGAAGTTAGTTAAGTGATTAAGTTTATATTTAACTACTTTCTGATAAAGATGGACATTTAAATAGATAATTACATACAGTTATTTGTCACACCGTCCCTTTACAAATCCAGCCGATCTTTGCTGCATACGATCCAGTTCGCTATTCAAGTATTTTTCGTAAGGATCCCATATACTGCCAACGTCTTTCTAGGCGTCAGTCTGGCATCCTTCCATACGCTTCACGATGAAAGTATAAAAAATTGGAACACTTTCCTTTCTTGATGTGGCAGGTAATAGATAAAAAGTCGGAAAGTTAACTTACAGAGGTGGTCAAAAGAAGGTTCAATTTGATTGCTCATTGAATGCCAAGTCGCACCACAATCCACGACAAATGCGTCAGCAATCAAAACTCTATTTTAAGGCGCAATAAGTATATCACATAAGTCAAGCTATAGGTAAGAGGGGAAAAACTTTAAATTTGTCCTGGCTTCAAACGGTTAGTACACCGAACAGATCAAGAAATACTCCAATGTGATGAGTAGGGAAAGAGAAAAGACCGCCAGGACATCTGGATGTGTAATGTTCTCGCACATTCCTGGAATAACTGATCTTATTGGCAGATAAACAAGAAATAATACATTTTTTTCCGTTCTGACACCAGAGGGGGGAGGATACGCCACACCCTACCAGCATTCCAGGATCGGCACCCAACCCTAATATACGAAGAAATCTCGTGCATTTGTGGAAGAGTGCAAGTAGGAGAATCAGGCCGCTCGGTGAATGAACGTTCAATGGAGCATGAAAGATCGATAAGAAGATAGATAAGGTACCACAATGCCCTCGCGGAACAAGCAGAAGGAGCAAACGCAATAAGGTTGAGTGATACTATTCATCTGTCTATACAAAAATAGAATAATTCCCGAGACTAAACCGCGAAGCAATTGAAATATTTAAAAGACTGGAAAATCTCAACAAGAACAATGGGTACCAGCACCCTTATACATGAAAAACGGTGTAAAAATGTACATCTACATCTACGCGATACCCTGCAAGCCACCGCGAGGGTGTGCGGCAGGGGGTGAAGATCACCAAAAATGTACTATTGACATGCAAACAATCAACTATAGGGTCTCATGCAACTAGATTGTTAGTAACTATAGTATATTAGGGATTAATGCATGCATCATGCACTACAGACTACTCTAAAATATTTCCCCTACCTGATTAAAATACATAAAAATCTCCTGCAGAAATCTGAGTGGTATGGTTCTCTGAAGATAAGTAGATTAAAATCACCAACGTACTATGGCAGGCTAGGTTATTAAGATAAAATTAGATCACTCACTCACTCAGTGATTCGACCCGAAGGTCGGTTTTGATAGAATAGAGCTCACCCCGTACTAAGCCAATGGCGTGTGAAATTCACACATCCAGGGTAGGGGGGCCAGTTCCTTTCCTTGGACCCCCTGCGATTTCTTGCGAACTTCTGTCACGCAGAAAATCGAATCGCGAGGATTTTAGATGGGGGTGTCCAGAAAGGCTCTTGCCCGGGACCCTCCGGTCAGTAGCTCAGTGCTCTACTCACTAGGCCACCACTACCCCCGAAATTAGATCATGAAGATTTAAAAAAAAGTCACGCACACTTTGGAAAATATAAATTAATTAATGCATCTAAAAAACATTCTGACTAACCTATTATTATTACATTAATCTGTATACACGAACAATTAGTTTGCACCTCAGAGTTGCTTGTAGGTAGTGGATGCATGAAGTTGTATATTTTCTCACTAGCATAATAGTTAATGCTAATTTATTTATCATTAGATTAAATGTTTTACCTATGACTATTACTACTACTATTCTTTACTTCCTTGAATTTTTTCACTTTATTTTTCCCTTGTTAGGTCCCACCTTGAATATACAGTGAGTATAAGTATTCTTAATTAATTAGGTTAGATTGAGAACTAGACATCAACGAAATACATCTACATCTACATCTACATCTAGCGATACCCTGCAAGCAACAAGGGTGTGTGACAGGTGGTGATAATCACCAAACATGCGCTATCGACATGCTACTAGGCAAATATATGGAATACTATACGGCGTGCAGCTAAGAATTGATAGGTTTCTTAAAAGTTTTTACAGTAGGTTTAGCAGTGTATCGAAATTATTGGAAGAATTAGTTTGATTATCATTGCAGCATATAGAGCTGATATTGCAGTTTAAGTTGTCAGCGGTCTCATCTCTTCTTTAACATCTCCATGTCCAGATAATCCATTGACCACCTACTTACATGTAATAGGAGCCCTGGAATTGTCTGCATGTCTTACATCGTAAATTCAGTGAAATATTAAAGTCAATTAAAAGGACCCAATGTACTGAATTAGTAGTTTTGACGAGCTTATCAGTGATGAATAAGGTCAACCAAAACGTTGAAATAGAGAGTGCAAGTAGAAATAAGCATTTATTTAATAGGTGATTGAACCTATTAGACTGTCCACCGCCATTTGCTCTGCAGTAAAATTAGGGCCCAAAGAGTAAATTCAGTCACAGCTATTTGGCACGCAATTGATTTTTCGGCAATAGTATGTCAGGTATCTTCATCAAAACCTACGTAATACCCAGCGAGATATCGCGAGAGTGAGTGGCAGGGGGTGAAGAATCTCCAAACAAGCACTACTGACATACAACTAAGAGCTACATTGCTGATAACTATAAGGGTCACGTGCAAGTAGGTGGTTAATATGTATTTATATCAAATTTACTTGAAATTTTAGTATAAATTTTAACCTCCGTTCCGATAGAAATTCCTATCCTAGTTCTTCTATTAAACTAGTAACACTTATACAATTATCATAACGGCCTTTAACAAATCTAGTGGATCTCCTTTGCACACGCTCTAATTCCCTTATCATACCTTCCTCGTACGGATCCTATACGGCATATTTCTCGTATTCTCTCATCGTATTTACCTAATATACCTTTAAACCAATCCTAGTCAACGTTTTTCTACAGCTGTTATTTACCCTGACTTGTTTCCTCCATGGCAATTCTTCAATGACGGTGTTGCCTAAATATTTAATAAAATCTGCGTCTTCGTTAGGCTGCGATATGTCAGTATGCGAAATCGTTTAAGGTGGTGGTTGGTCCGCTTGAGAAAATTACCGTAGCCTTGAGACGGGTGAATGTGGTGAATAGAGTACTAGGCTTCCATCCTCAAGGCCCGGGTTCGACTCCTGGCAGAGGCATATATTTCATCAATTGTAACTCGGGCTTACTTGAGTACTTTTTGGAAAGTAATTCGAGTGCAGCACTCCATCCATCGGTTGGAATGTTAATCTGTAGTCTCCGTGGCGCCTTTCGTTAAGAGGGTTTCTCTCCAGCCATCTTCCTTCAATGTCAATACCATTCCCGTATTCATATAGGTGTTTCCCCTCTCGGTCTGATGCTTCTTTAACTGCTGGCAAACACGAAACTACCGGAGGGTCCCTTTATAGGTTGGTGGTCGCCTGAGCGACCACCTCAATCCTGGCGGTCTCTATGATTTTTTGCATGATTTTTCCTCAGCATACGTTTAATTGTGTTGCCTTGATGATCGATAGATGTCAGGTTAACCTTCTACTCCTTCTACTCATTCATTCTCGGAAATATGGTCGCTAAGTCAACCGCTGAGCGTGTAGTGACCCGAGTAATTAAAAAGCTCTAGGGACTTCTGCCCTATAAAGGTTTAAGAGAAATCGGGCGTGATTTTCTCAGAAAGAGGACTCTTGCAATTAGCTTTCATTAAGAAACGTCCAGCTGTCTCGTGGTTTAAAGGTAGAAATGACCTGATTCAAGGTTGCTCGGATTTCACTTTCTTGACTTTCCTCCTTTCATTGGTAGTTCGGAAGTCCGTAGTGATTGGACATCTCACTCCTTTCATTCATTTAAATTTTGATAGCGGATATATAATTTCTAATTTTAGCGTCCTTAGAAATATATTCGTAAATACGGACGGTGCTGCGAACGATTGAATCGGAGCCCGTTCTTTCCAAGCAACGGGAAAATACCAAGGCATTTGTCGGTGCTGCTATCTACAGCATTTTACGAGAACTTGATCTCGTGAGTCCTCCTTTAGTTCAGCGTTTGGCCGCTAAAATTACGAAGCGCATGGCGCGAACCTTAGCCTTCTTTAAACCTTGCTTTTTCTCAAAGCCATTATGTGCACGAGCCTTTTAACTGCGTAGTTTGAAGCTTGGATATGTACGCAGCAACAATTAAATCGTTTAAAAGTAACGAATTTAATATCTACATCAACATAACACCCTGAAAGCCACTGTCAAGTAATTTAGTTGGGGGTGAACTATTACCAGGTATTCGTAATAAATAAGGTATATGTTTACACTTTCTACTAAGAAGGAATGCAAAAATAATTTCCCGTACATTCATTACTTACATGAAACTGAGAGGAATAAGGCTACTACTCCGAGGAAAATTGCGAATAAGGAACATTGCGAATCACTGTTGAACACCTTTACGACACATTCTTTACAACAGCTAGTAACAGAGCCGACCAGGGGAAACAACATTCTAGACTTATTAGCAACAAATATACCCGAGAGAGTTCTAAATACAGTTACAGACACAGGAATTAGTGACCATAAAATAGTGCATGCGAAATTTATTGTAGGCGTTGAAAGACATTATAAACCAAGGAGGAGGGTGTACTTATTTGGCAAGGCAAATTACGACGGTATGAAAGAGGAATTAAGGGAAGCGTTTAATGTATTCAGCGAACAAAGCAAAGGATTAAATACAGAGGATTCGTGGAGAGAATTTCTTGAGGTCACCCGTAACGCAGTTCATAAATACATACCAAGTAAATATATTAGTGATAATACAGAGCCAAGGTGGTATAACGCGGAGGTTAGGAAATCACTAAAGCGACAAAGGGTATGCCACGCTAAGATGAAAAATGCCAGACGGGGTCTATCGGTAGAGGAAAAAAATGAGCTAGTTCAAAACTATAAAAAATCGAGAGCATTAGCAAGGAAATCATGTCGGCAAGCGTTATCACATTTCAAGAGCAAGATGTTAGGAGAATATTTAGGTAGCAATCCTAAAGCGTTTTGGTCATATGTGAGAGAGCTTCAGGGAAATAAGTCCACAGTGCACACACTTAAAAATGATAAAGGAATCAGAGTCACCAGCAGTGTAGAAAAAGCCAACACTTTAAACACCTTCTTCCAAAGTGTATTCAACTCATCGTCACAAAACGCAGTGGAACCACCGCCGAACACTTTCAGTGAGCAAATGCCCGAAATAAACATTTCATGTCGCGGAATAGAGCAGCAGTTAAAAAGCATAAGTAAAAACAAAGCACCAGGTCCCGATCAAATTCCTTCCAGAGTTTATAAAACATTAGCTTCTGAAATAGCCCCCTATCTAGAAATAATATTCAATAAAACACTAAAGAACCACACAGTACCCAAGGATTGGAAAGTAGCTAACATTACACCTATATTTAAAAGCGGTGATAGGGAAGAACCTAGTAACTACAGACCCATTTCACTCACGTCAATCTCTTGTAAGATATTTGAGCACATAGTAGTCAGTTCGATCATGGGGCATTTGGATAGTCAGGGATTACTCATAAACAGCCAGCATGGGTTCCGGAAAGGTAGATCTTGCGAGACACAATTAGCTTTATTCGTACACGATATTTTAGTCCACGGCGAAAGCAGTACTGAAGTTGATGCGATATTTTTAGATTTTAAAAAGGCTTTCGATAAAGTTCCTCATGACAAATTAATCTTGAAGTTAGAGAGTTTTGGTATAAATAAAGACGTTGTATGTTGGGTAAAAGAATTCTTAAGTGGGCGAGAGCAGAGGGTTGTCATAGATGGTATCATGTCGGACACAATTTAAGTCTCATCGGGAGTTCCCCAGGGTAGCGTAGGTGGTCCGCTTCTATTTCTTTTATACATAAACGATTTGGGTACCGTAGTTAGTAGTAACCTTAGACTTTTTGCAGACGATGCGGTGGTGTACAGGGGTATATCAAACGAAGAGGACATGAAATCACTTAGCAAGGATTTAGATGCAATTCAAGAGTGGTGCGACAAATGGCAGTTAGAACTCAACCTTAAAAAGTGTGTAGCTATCAATTTTTGGAGGAGGAATAATTCGATAGAGCGATCCTATAGAATTAATAACACGAAGATCGAAAACGTTGAAACCGTAAGATATTTAGGTGTAACAATCACTAAAGATTTATCGTGGGGAAGACACATAAGGGAAATATGCGGCCGAGCGAAGAGAAAGCTAGGATTTATAAAAAGAGTACTTGGGAAATGTGATGAGAAGACAAAAGAGCGATGCTACTTTTCACTAGTTAGGCCCCACCTTGAGTATGCAGCCAGTGTATGGGATCCTAATGAATTAGGTTTGATGAGAGAACTAGACAGTGTGCAGCGTAGAGCAGCTAGGTTCGTCAAAAGGTGTTACGATAGGTTGAGTAGTGTATCAGAATTAATACAAGAATTAGGGTGGGAATCATTATCAGAGCGTAGATTAAAGTTCAGATTTAATCTATTGCAGAAATTTCAATCGGATAGCTTTACTGAAGATGTTAGGCACATATTGAAAACACCAGCGTATTATGCTAGATTCGACCAGATAAATAAGATTAGAGAGATAGATTGTCGCACAGATAGATTCAAAATGGCATTTTTCCCCCGTACTATAAGAGAACAGAATAGGCAGCATAGGAAAGGGATAGGTAGGGGAAATATTTTAGAGTATTCTGTAGTGCATGATGCATGTATTAACCCCTCAAATACTATAGATACTAACAATCTAGTTGCATGAGACCCTTTAGTTGCTTGCTTGCATGCTAGTAGTGAATGCTTGGTGACCTTCACCCCCTGCCACACACCCTCGCGGTGGCTTGCAGGGTATCGTGTAGATGTAGATGTAAAATGTTAGCAAACATTATAGACAAAGAATATGCATATAACTAACATTTCACGTCTCATGATCTATATATAAAAACTATAAATGTCAATAAATTATTCTTATCTAAAAAGTAATGCAATGATAATTGATCAGCCAAGCCTTGCCATGAATAACGTAATGAATTATCTTATATTTCCTAGAGCCTGCGTGGGTTAGTAATGAATGAATGGATCATATGGAATTTCTCAAATTTATGATCGACTGCGCGGAAAAAATTCCGTTCTCTTTGAATCATTTCAATCATCCATGCAATACCCTGGACTTGTCGTTACTTTAAAGGGTGAAGTTTATTTTCTTGCATCAAATAGTATTCATAATAAGTATTTGTCCACTTTTACGCTCAGATTAGCCTCCCAAGAGGTTATACACGGCTCCCTATAATACACTATTCTTCACAACTACCAGATTAACAGATAAGTAAGTATGTGAAGTTTTGCTCTTCTCTTATGATGCGGTGAGGTAGAATGATATCTGTTCCATCTCCTCCTACCACCATGTGCTCAATTTTTACCTTTTTACTACATTATTTGTCCAACTAATCCACTATTCTAAAGAATGTGAGTCATCTCCACAGAATTCATTAATTTTTCCGTTGACTCCTTTGAATCCTTTTTGATTCGGCTCAATGAAACTGTCCTCACATGTAGACTGAAAACTTCTTGTTGTAACTGAATACTGAGGAGACAGGTCTGGGAGTCTTGGAGTTTTTCGCATGCTTATTCGTATCCACTTACTGTAAATCTGTTCTTTTGATGCACTTTATGTGTTTTTAAACAGTATTAGAGTATACGTTTTATGAGAAATAAGAAATATCAAATACCTATAATCCAATTAATTAAACTCTGGTATGGTTCCAGGTAGAATTTTGAGCGCTGCTTCAAGCTCCCTGTAGCATGCCCAACGGGTGACATCACTCAAATATCGCAGCAAAAATATCAAGTGATCAAATATCCTCCGGCAATCTAAATATCATACCAACTTTCTTCCGGGGGATTGCGTAAAAATTATTCATTCTTCAAAAATATCTTAACTCACAGCATTAACTCCCATTCTAGTTGTATGAGAACCTATAGTAGCTTGTTTGCATGTTAGTAGTGCATACTTGGTGATCTTCACCCCCTGCCACACACCCTAGCGGTGGCTTGCAGGGTATCGTGTAGATGTAGATTCTTGAATGAAATCGGATTGTTGAAATACTCATTCATTATGCAAAGGACTTAGTAGGACAATGAAGCCGTCTATCAAGAAAAGAAGGGCCAACATGATGAATGCTTGGTAATGACAAATTAATATCCAAATGTTGCTGAATACTCAATTGAGGAATAATTTTTGTAATTCCTTACAGAGACGTGTACACTCAGGGAAAGGGTTTTAGTTTCTCTGACTATGAGTAAACTCATTGACAAGAAGAAAATTAATTCAAGGCGTATTTAAATACGAATTGGCCTCCTAATCCTGTAGTTGTCTTCCCCCATATCTACTTCTAACGTATGTCTTAAACCCCCGTAGTTTCTTTTTTCTTGCATTTTTGGATCCTAACCTGAATTCAGTTTGAGAAGTTCTTGTGTCATTTTTCTCTCTAGACCGATGTTTCTTCCCCTAAGTCTTTCTAGCCGCTCGGATACATCAAGCATGTCTTAGGAATTATGATTATTATGACGATAAAGCATACTAACAGCTTTTCTTGCATACTGTGACGTCAATACCTTAACGGTTAGGAGAAAATAAAAACCTAAGTGGATTTGTGCAAAGTTATTTCCTTTCATCGTATTTAGTTTAGGGATAAAGTTACCTATCAAATGCACGAGTACTGTTATAATCAATTCAGTTCAATCCCCATTAATAAATAAATACTGTTCACTGGTTCAGGCATCACATAGTGGAAGTGAGACGTACTGGGCGAGTAAAAAATTGTAGTACTTTTCCACAAATATATTTTTTTAATTTAAATTTTACTACACGTTTTTCGGCTAACTAAGCCATTTTCAGGTGAACACTCACCTTCATTCAAATAAATAAATGTCTGACAAGTCAATCACACTTGAAGAGGGATATATTTTAATCTATAGATAAAGAAAATTTGATTTCGGTCAATTTCGAATGCAAAATTTCTTCTATTCGTGTTACGAGCTCTTATTCTGGCTTCTCGGCGGTTAGCATAATTTTTTTATTCTCAAACACATTCTGCTGCGGCCCGCAAACTCTCCTTGGCTGCCCCTGCCACACATCTTTATGGTGGCTTGCAGGGTATTAGGTAGATGTAGAACGTGAAACATTTCTTAGTTGCAGATATTTTTTGTCTCTACCAAATTAAACGACAAAATGAGTAAAGAAAACCTAATTATAAGCCCTTGTTTCGACGGATTTGCGGCTAGCTTGAAGATTAACTGCCATCCACACTCAGAGTAGTGAGTCTTCCCAACTCTATTGAGAGTAGGTACAAAAATTTAGTATCGTATTATTTTGACTTAAGATGTAATGTGGCTTGTTGGATGAAAAGTGGAAGTTGTTGTGAGTATCCCGCATGATATTCTTAGTAATTTCTTATTAGGTAGATAATATGTCAATATTTGTGCACATTTTGTTATTATTCAACCCCCTGCCACACACCCTAGAGGTGGCTTGTAGGGTAGTCAGTAGATGAAGATGTGAAGTTAAATCCTCAGTCACACATCATCCGGGGTGGCATAACGGGTAATTTGCGGGCATAAATAAAGTTATATATAATAAAGTTATAACAAATTTTAACTAATCGTTTCAGTCTTGACTCCGGGGAATTTATCTGTGGGGAGAATCATCACCCTTTTCATTCCACTTTTGATTTTTAATTGCACGTCCCGGGATCATTAGGAATATTGATACCATGTCCCTGATGATGAATATTATGTATTGGAACCTGGATCGTACAATAAAAAAATAGAAAGTAGAATCAACAAAATCTATTCGTTCTCCCGTTACCTTATTTTTTTCTTCAAACGTTATCTACATCTACATCTACATAATACCCTGCAAGCCACCACAAGGGTGTGTGGCAGGGGGTGATTGCTCACCAAACATGCACTACATATCATGCATAAAAAAGGAATAGTATTAATATAGTAGTCAGAACTACACTATTTAAAAAAGATAGAAATTGCAAATAAAACATGCAAAAACATTCTGTTAGTAGGGTTAGCTTTAAGTACTCATACCAACATGCAGCTACCAATGCTATTCATTGCTACTCTCCGATAGGACATATTTACCGTTATTCGTATCTCTTATTGTGCGAGGGAAAAAGGACATTTTGAATCGGTCAGTTCGGCAATCAATTTCTCTAACTTTATGATTATGGTCCAGTCTGCCATAGTAAGTTGGGGTTCGTAAAATATTTTTAACATCATCACTGAAAATATTGCCTTGGAATTTGTGGAAGAGATTAAGTCTAAATTTCAACCTGCGATCTGACAATGATTCCCATTTCAATTCATTTAATAGACTGGTTACGCTAATATAATTATCGTATCGTCCCTTTACAAATCTTGCCGATCTTCGCTGCACACGTTCAAGTTCATTACTTAGACCGATTTCGTAGGGATCCCATACACTGGCAGCATATTCCAAATGAGGTCTAACAAGGGAAAAGTAGCTGATTTCTCGTACATGATCGTCACATTTACCCAATACTCTTTTAATGAAACCCAGTTTGCGATTCGCTTGACCATAAAACATGGGATTAAAATTTTAATAAAAAAATTGAAGTTTGTGGCCCGGCCTCTTTTGAGGTTATCCACGAGGCCGACGAAAGTGAAGCCGATGAACTTGGATCCAGTGTGCACAGGGTGCTCGTGGTGCTACACCCAGGGGGCGAATTCGCGATGCGTTGATTGCCCCTCGTGTCTGCGCTTGATCGCGGGTTTCTACGGGGCGGGGCTTTGATGGCGCACGCGAAATCCTCTCCTCGCCTTCGCCCCCTGGGGGGCTGTGTTTGAAACCGTCGGGATTATCTCGAATAGGTAACCAAGGAGTCACGTGGTATAAACACGAATGGCTCGCAAATTTGGTGCGTTGAAACCGCTGATTACAACCTCATTCTTTGTTTACACATGTGTTATTTCTCAACTAGGGGCTCTTTATTTGGGATAGATGAGAAAAACTCAAGTGAAAACAATTAATGGTGGTGTAAAGAGCGATTTAGACACATTAAATTTTGAAACCATTCGTGTTTGTATCACGTGACTCCTTGGTAACCAAGGTAACCAAGGAGTCACGTGGTGCAAACACGAACATTTTGAAAATTTAGTGTGTCTGTTGCCCATTACAATATCATTAATTGTTTTTACTTGATTTTTTCTCATCTTACACGCCTACAGAGCTCCCGAAGGAGATAAAACAAAATTAATGAATGAGCTTGTAATCACCGGTTGTAACACACCAAATTTGTAAACCATTCGTGTTTTTACCACGTGGCTCCTTGGTTACCTATTCGAGATAATCCCGACGGTTTCAAACACAGCCCCCCTGGCGAGGGAATTCGAACAGATCCTCGTCTCCGAGCGCTGGACCCCGTCTGGCCGTGTGGCGAACAGTTAGCTCCGCGATCCGAGTCTGACACGGATATCTCCCGAGGCCGCGCTGTCCGTCTGTCTCTTTCCCAGGGGGGTGTGTCTCTCCCTTCCTCACTCACGGCTTCCCCGGCATTCCTCGACGGTGCGAACGGCCGAAACGTCTGCTCTCGCGTCGGCGAGAGACGAGCGACCAATGCCCTCCCATCCCGTCCTTTTCATCGGGTTGGTGAGGTAGCTAGAGTACTGACCTCCCATCCCGATGGCCCGGGTTCGATTCCCAGCAGTGGCGGATTTTTTACAGTGGAAAACCGTTCCCCACTTGAGTGCCTAGTGGAGGGCTTTTCAAGTTCAGTACTCCGTCCGTCGGATAGGACGTTAAGCCGTGGTCCCCTTGGCGCCTTTCGTTAAGAGTAGGCTAATGCCGACGTCGGGTTTCTCTCCACCCTTCCTCCTTTCCCTGAAAACTCCTACCATTACCCAATTACCCACCTATCCTAAATGGTGCAAATGACCTTAGCTGTCGGTCGCCTCCCCCAAATAACCAACCAACCAACCCGTCCTTTACTCTCTCATTCTGTGATCGTTGTTACTCAGACTTCTCAGGCCATCATGCCGTCATAAAAATAAATTTCCATGAACGTGAACAAGCAATTGTACATTTTAGAATAGCACAGATCTCCTTTATATGATACCCTTAAGAGTCACCGCAAGGCTGTGGCAGGGGGCGACCCATCATCAGGCATGCATCACCGAGAAATCAGAGAGAAAAAGGTTAGACTAAATACTATGCAAGAATGCAATGAAACATTACTCTATAAAATAAAAAAACCCTGTACACTACTAACATGCAGCTGAGAGGCAACGTGAGGAAGATAGTAGACGTATATTTACGAGACAAGCGCAATGTTAGCTATAAATGACACCTAATTGTAAGCTTACACAAACTGATTTAATAGTTATTGATTATTCAGTAATTCCTATAAATAAATAAAATTATCAACCTGTGCTTGCTAGAATTTGCATGGGTAAGAGTTGTTAAAATATGTATTTACGCGTGAAACAATCACTACATTCTAATTTCTACATTATAATCTACAATACCTTTTCGGATTTCCCCAAATACCCTCGCCATGATCTATTACTTTCCCTAAGTGTGCGTGGAAAAAATAAATCAGGAACCTCTCCGTCTTACTATCAATATCTCTAATTATATCTTTGTGGTCTAACCAGACGTAGTACAGATGAAGCAAACAAACAGAGATAAGATTGGGATGGTGGATTTTTGTGGATCTAAGAATATATGCATAAACTCGTAATATATTTATTACATACCAGATATTTCCTTGCCTGTTGGATGAAAAGTGAGATTTGTGTCCCACATTGTATTCGATTTAATCCACATTAGGTAGATAATTTAAATAAGCATTAGCGCACGTATGCAGTGCATTCTTGGTATTAACTCTTCCTCTGCCACACCCATGAGATGGCTTGTGGGGTAGACAGTAGATATGGTTATAAATCATCACAAAACACTAACGGTTACTTACCGTAACCGCATATGATTGAAAGTAGGATTGGACTTTAAAAAATACATCTAAATCCACGAAATAACGTGCGACCCAACGCGAGGGTGCGTGGCAGGGGTTGAAGACCACCATACATGCACTACTGACATGTGACGAAGAGCTACAATCATTCTACTATCTAAGTATATTTATCTGTATTTCCCAGCATCCATGGGTTAGTAATACTGACACATACTTCATGCGCTACAGAAATCTTTGGTGATCTTTATCACCAACCACACCCCCGTGGTGGCTCTCAGGGTTTTATGTAGATGTAGATGTAATTATTATAATATAATATTTGAATATCTTCACCCTTGCCACACACCCTTGTGATGGATCGCAGGGTATTACGTAGACGTAGGTGATATAGATTTAATAACTATAAGTATTAATTATTATCCTTGTTTTACACACTAGGTAACACGAAATCGAAAAATTTCACGGCAAAGTCAAACAATAAACGAACTACCTCACCACCTTTCGAATATCCCTCACAGGGGCTTGGTAACCCCGTTCGGGAAATAAACTAAAATAAACCAAGCATCTGTGATAATTTACGGGAATTGTCTTATACGCGTCAGTGAACAGCCCAGGAACTTCAATACTATCACACTACCTAAAAGCGTTGCCTTGCGAGTGTCTTACACATGTGGTATCCGCTTATTACGACTTTTAGGAGACTTTTCCATACCATAGTAAGTAATTATGGAGATCATAAATGGTCAGACTGAGGTACTAATGAAGAGGTTCAAAGAAATGTAGGAGAAAGAAAAATTGTAGTGATATTCTTTTAAGAAGACGGGATAACCTAACTGGACATATTTTGGGACAGCATCAGAAGCAATCTTGGTTGAAAATTGAATGCAAGGAAAGCCAGGTATGAAGAATATTGCACAATTTTTAAAGGATATGAAATGAAACTTTGATATTAGGAGTAGGCTAACAGATTGAAGTATGGATAGGATATATTCGACGATCTCAGGGTTTGCTCGTAGTAGACTTGGGTGTAAGGTACTCCAAAGGCTCAAGCTATATCGCCCCGCCTAACCTTAGCAATTCATTCCAAGACACTCATAACATACTCTTTACTCATTACATTCATGCCCAAAATGAGATAGGAGTCCGAAATCTACGTCTTGCTAGACCATCACATTAACGACCTGTCTACGGTTTGGAGATCGGTGGTATAATGACATGATACAAATTATTTTTAATGTGGAATGTTACGAAAGGTTGTGAGGTAACTTGGTGTCACATGAGGAAAGTTAGCTTACATTTTTGGACGATCTTGCGTCAGAATCATTACTGTTAAATTATCACTTTTAAATGCTACCTTGGAGGAACGTTGAGAAATAATTCCCCATAATTTTACCCGCAAATAGCTGTCATAAAGGGTATCCAAACATTACGCAACGCTCATAATCGATTTTTTCACTCCCATATAAAGATTGACAATATTCTGGAATCCCCTGAAATACGTAACGGTGCCAACTTCATGAATTCTGTATTTTTTTCAACTGATAAAAAATGCATGCACGATCTATATATGCCAAATTTATTTCATATTATTTTTACCTAGTCACTTATTATTATTTGTATCGCAATTATTAATATAAAAGAATTTATAATTATCTTCCTCCCAAGGTAAAGGAAGGCTGGACCACCGGCACCTCTACCTGGCGATAGTGCATTGTAAACACCATTCCCTTCCCCCCCCAATAGCGTTACTTAATATATGAACAAGTTACATTTCTTTCTTAGGGTTTCTTTCCATTCATTCTAATGTATTTCACCATCCCCATATCAGTCCTCTGATTTTCCTTCGAATCCATTCTCTTTTTTCCCCTCTTGCGATCCTTTTTCCTTGAAGAAAACGTCTTAACTTCTCCACTTCTGAAGTGCTTGTTCACAAAAATAGCGTTCACACTCTTCTCTCGGCATTTACTATTCAACGTTCCCGTAAAATATTGAATATTGCATAGCTGTACAGGCACAATCGGTTGCTAAAGTAAGTGATACTACTTTCAGAGAATTTTTTCTTGCCAGTTAATTAAAGACAAATAATTAGTACGTCAAGACTTTTTCCAAGCACCGCTATTCTACCAACCGTTTACTATTTATCCCGCAACACGATGGATGGAATGCTGCTTTGCAAAGTGCCACGTTGTGACAGATCTCTTTTCGTTTCTTGTACATACTATATAGGGACATACTATAACAAGATTCCCAAAAGTGTAAGCATGTAGTAAGCTTTACATATCCGAAGATTGGGTAAAAATATTGTGTAAGAAAACATCCTCTACAACTTTTTCCCAATATTAATGGCTCTTATTGACTCAGTAAATTTATCAGAATCACAATACCGAACAAAGGAACAGAGAGCTCTTTAGGGTGGAGTTTACCAAAGCTTTAATTGTTAAATGAAACAATACTCATCGTTAACTTCGACCGCAAAAAGACCATTAATAGACGACGAAATATTTAACTCTTAAATTACTACGGGTGGAAGCATAATTTTGAATATTATAGTATAGGCGCCCTATTTTTTTTCTAGGGCCGGCAAAACCGGCTTCAGAGTTAGGCAAACTTCATAAGATTCTCTGAACCGAATCACCATGGAATTGCACTTTCATAATTCAGTCTCGTGGTACCAGGGAGTGATTTTGATGCCTGGATTATAATTGTATAACTCAAAAGACACTGTATGAAGGAAATTTATTTATTTTTCCAGTAGGTAAGCTTAGCCACTATAACCATAAGCTCCAACAGATCATAAAAGCAGAAAAACTTGTGATTCCTTGTTTACAAAAGTGGTATGGACAAAACTGGTACTTGAGTAAAAAACGAGAGTACAGCAGCATGCAGTTTACTCCGTCTTCGAAGAAATATAGAGTAAAAACATAAGAATATGACATAAAATAATTATGGTACAAAAAGAAAATATAGTACAGAGTTTTTAAAAACATCGCAACGACACCTAGACAGAACATTCTCCACTCCTTGACAGCACCTTTTCAGTACAAATAAACACAGACTATACACAGAAATCCGCCCGCCATATGGCGTGCGCGGGATGCCATATTGGTAGCGTCCCAGAGATCAGACACTTGGTCGCTAAGCAACCCCAGACAACAACGATGCGACTTTGCTAAGAGGATTAAGCCCTGTCGTCTGTACACACATATACATATACCTCTCTCCTATATATATATGCAAAAAAACCAACAGATGGACCCAAAAGGCAAATGTCACATACATCCAAGAAAAAACAAACATAAATTTATAGATAATAATATTAATATAATAATTACAGTGATAAAAGGTGTGGATTGGGGAAATTCACCTCAAAATTCAATTAGGCAGATGGCAAGAGAGCTTGTACAATAGTCTTCAGGAAGATTTCCCTGCCCCCACTCCCGTGGCTTCATTTTAACTTTCTTTCAGCTGATTCTTCAGGATGGCGGTAGCTTCAACACACGCCTATGCACCGGATGATCAAACGTCACAGGTAGTAAAAAAATATACACTGAGAGTACCCCACCCAGATGATCTTCCTATTTCTCACATCCATCACTCACGTTGGCACACAATCCAGATGACTTGATTCTCAGATGTACGATTGTCGGTGCCACGAATCATACAGAGATGGATTCAGCCACTTGGGCACCACAATACCACAGGTCACAACTTCCCCTACCTCAATATACAAGTGTGCATAACTTATCTTTTCTTTTTCTTTTTTCTTTATAAAATTCCGGAGATCACCAACAATAATTTGAAGGCGTTCAATTTTAGCTATACAGGCGTATATAACTTATACTTTATCTTTTTTGCTGGACAAAATTCCGGATGTTACGACCAATGATATGGACGCGTTCAATTTTAGCTTCAACTTTCATTAATATATTTTTTTTTTGACCGGGCGATTGTTTGGAAGGGAACCAAAACGAGTGATCCACTCAATATATTTGGGTTCACGGAGCGAACTTTGTCGAAAACGCAGGTTTTTTTATAAAAAAGTAAACAATAATCATCAACATGGCAGCGACCGAATAAAATATTTTCGCCCGTTGTCCCCTCTCATCTCTCTCCTCCGCATCCTTGAGTGCGGCTCTGACCTTTCTCCCTTCCGTAGTACGCCGAAATAGAAAAAGCAAGAGAGAACTCCATAGGGGAATCCAATCAATCATTCCCCTCCGTCCGTGAAGGGTCCGCGAGGAGATGTGGACACCGGTCAACTCCGGTAGGCGTCCTCGCTGCTCCTCCGCGACCTCCTGGGAGTGGGCAGCACCGCGGCTATCCTCACGTCGGCACCCCTCGACCTAAGCTCGGGCCGCACCTCCTCGCTGCGCCCCGCCTTGTTGTGGCGCCCCCCTTGCTCGGCCAACAGACGGAGATGCCGAAGGCCGGCCACGGCCGACTGGAAGCCCGCGTTGTAGTCCAGCGTCACCTCGTTGTAAACGTACTCCTCCCTCTGGTCCTCATAGTAGTCGTTCTCGTCAGGGCCGCTCACGAGGGCCCCGCGGAGGGTCTGAGGGTTGGGGCCGCGGCGGTTGAAGGCGTCCCAACCGCAAGAGCTTGGACGATCTGGACAAGAGCTGAAGAGGGCGGCAGACGAAAAAAAAAAGGGTTAGCTCGTTCAAGTCATAGGGAGATCGCTACACGAAATGTCTTCTTTCATATTTAAATAACACCTTTCCTAACTCCTACGGAAGCTCACCTAAGATTGAAGCATTGCTCCATATCCCTTCATTTCTTGATTTATTTTCTTATACTTCTACATCCGTGAGACTTTGCAAGGTGACGTTACTAGATTTTTTATATAGCTTGGTTACAACAGACCATACAGTGATGACTAAACCCCTCTGTTAAGCGATAATTATTTAACCCAGCAGGCGATTTTAAAATGCATGAACTTTAGAATAAGTGAAACTGGCTGCGGAAACGTGGTCGAGGAAGCGCAAATCAAGGACTTCGATATCGAAAATGACACCACACAACAAAGATTCCAAAATGATACGGAGTAAAGTTGTCAAAGACAGTACCACCAAAAAATATCATGAATAATCACATTATAACGAACTCTGCAAAAAATACCTAAAGGTGATTTTGCATATTTATTCCTCTTAAATATTATATGACATATAGTTATAACATTTCAGTAACCATGCGCTTTTACGATTTGTTTTACCTTTCATGGCCAAGTAAGCTAGTCGTAAGTGAAAGTTACATCTCCAAAATTTTGGAAAACCCATAATGCATGAACAAATACCTACAGTACATCTACTGACTGGAAGTTCCAGTTATTTACCAGCACAAATGGAATGTGTCGACTTTTCCTGAAATAGGAACCAGAAAATATAAGTATTGAAAAACAACTATCTTACCTTGCGGCATGGTGAGGCTGCCTGGGTGGATTCTTCCCGAAACCAACTACAAAACTTCTTCCAGAATCTCCAAGCATGTAGTGTATCTGCTGCCGGGCGAAGTTTTCATACTTTCCATGCGAAATTCCAAGCTCTGCCGCCTGTAGACCAACGACAGAATTGATAATTGTTAGCCTGCATAATGCATTACGACATTTAAGTTTAGTTAAGAGTGCATCTCACGGTAAAATGTCGACTGCTTTTGTTTTTAGGGTGAATTGCAATGGAGGACGGTGAATACACAGATTGCGAAACGTAAATCCGATGTCCAGACCGAAATACGACCAAAAGGTTAATATCACGATTGAATTTGGAGTTCCACGAGGCTGGCCGTATACCTTGAAAAATTATCTCGTATGTTATTTCCATTATAAGCGTGGGTAATCAATGCCATTAAGAAAAACACTTGATTCACAGTATATTTCTAAAACATTCTAGGATACCAAATTTACGAGAAAAATAAAATTGGAATGGATGAAATAAAACTAGGGTGCGCGTGGCCGTTTAGTAAAGTTTAGCAGCATTTAGATCATATTTCAACTAATATCAGTCTGTAATACAACTTGAGATGCCAAAATATGAATTATTCTGCATAAGCATAAGCAGATCGTATTACTTCAAAATTATGAAAAAATCCGTTTCGTACCCGTACTGAACGTTAGTAAACAACGGATTGCGGAGGAAACATTGTACTTACATTAAAACAATGAAGATGTATGTTCACATTAAGTAAGATTATTAAATGTAGTACAGGACAGATTAGAGATTTAAGCCGTAGAAATTCCCACTGAAAGACAATTCTGACAAGAATGAAAAATATTTCCCACCGTTAGCCGTCAAGTAACACAATCGATTTCTGTCTCCCCATGAAAACTTACAGCGCTACATGGATATTAAATACGCTAACTCGAGTTTAACCCTTTTGGCAGCAGTTTTTTGCATAGATGCTTCACAAGCTGAGACACACCACATACACAAATAGTCCGTAACCACCATGCACCACCCATTTTCGGCAAATCAAATGGCTTGACATTCATATAAGTAGACAAGCTACTAATGTGAAGACAAACTGCCAAGTGTGCTGGCCGATCCCTCATAGGAACTGCGGGCCTACGAATCTGCTAAGCTCGAAGTACTTAGTGGTGAATTGTCGACCCACCTGAAGGCAGACGAAAGCAACATTGGCAGCGTGACACAGGGTCCCGAATTTGTCGATGTAGATGAGTCCACGGGGTGTCCTCTTCTGGAAGTCGGACGAGAAGTCACAGAAGGCCTGGGCAGCGTCGATGTACTCGGGTCTGCCGGTCAATTGCGCCAGAAGAACCTGAATGAGGTGAGGAGGAAGAATGCGGGGTATTAATTTGGGAATAAAAAAGGCCCCGTAGCAATATTAACCCTGAAAATCGGCAAACAAATGCCTAATAAGTGATCAATGTAGAGTTGTGTTGGAAAAAGGTTTCCTACATTCGACCAAACCAAAACTATCCCTGAACAACCGCCTTTTCTTCAGGAATCAAGCGAATAAATGCCGTTTGTATGGAGGAACCCTTGTGCTAAGTCGTAAAGCGTGCAGTATACTTATAAAACGGCAAATGCGTGAAACGCGATCACTTACGAGATTTACTCCACTTGTGCACAACAGGACAATAATAATTAGATCGCTTAGAACTTATTTATTGTCCTGGATACTTCTGCTAATCGTCATTCCATCAGTGAAAATTTCAACAAGAACATTTATAGGTTCACTTCGCAAAGTGTACAGTTGTAGGTCCATGAAGAAATCTCAAAATTTTCAAATAACACAAAATTTTCACCGTGCTAATAATACTCAGTTCATTTAATTGTAAATTAGGAGGCTATAGAGAAACCCCAGTACCTCACCATATAGGCATACGTTCGCCTTTTATAAATTTGCGTCGGTCATATTTCATCACAAAACAAGTCAAACTTTTAATATCGATATTAAATCTGACCATGACCTAAAAGCAACTCTGTCACTATAACAAAAATCCAAGGCTTGTACCGAACAGCCGTCACCTTAGATGTGACCGAGTGCTGTTGACCAATAGCCTTTTGTAACCGTTCGTGATATCTCACTGTTGAATTAGGGAATCACGTTTATTTCTCTATCGGCAAAGCTAAAAAGGGTTCTGCCGTGTTATCCTTGGCTTCTTTTGAATGAAAACAAATCTTTCTCACCTGAACACCGGCAACTTTCTTGTTGTAGAAGAATTCATTGGGTCTCTCCTTCAGCCTGAACTTCTTGTAGTGGTGCTCTGACTCTTCCAAGTAAGTGGTGTCATTCGTGGCCTTGAACAACCATGCGGCAGCCCATGTCAACTCGTCGCCGTAGTCAGTAGATCTGCAGGAACAGAGATAATAACGCTGATTAATTTTCCATCAACGTCAAAGCATGCCGTTGGAAAATAATGCACCGAATATAATTCCCAGTCGTTTTAGAGTACATGAGAAACGTAGTATTAGTACGGATAATGATTTATACTGTATCCAAATCGGTAATCTGTAATCCCAAAGCTGATGCATACTGTATGCCAACGCTGTTTTTAATCGTGAAGTTACTTACAGGACTTGATAAAAATAGGTATATCATAATGATCATTTCATTTATATAATAGGACTATTTCATATTAAACCGGAGTAATAATATTATTTAAATGCCATAATGAATAGAGATTTAGTTCTAATAAGGGGGAATATTATAATATCCATGGCTGAAATTCTTACGTGAGCAAAGAAGCTGAAAAGCCCCTCAATTTTAATTTGTCACCCTACACGTTTTGTCTGTTTTATAGCTCTCTGACTCTAAATATTACCGCCTTGAGAAACTATTTTTATCCATTATGGCTAATAAAGCTGTCATAATGTGTTTCTGGCACCGAATAGAATCTATGGCTTATCATTTACCAGCATACAACGTGGTATAATATATCTTATGAACGCCCACCCATTGCTATACGCCCAAGAAATAGCGTGATACTTATGCCGAAGAATTATGATTGAAATAGCTACCTCTACGCCCAAATGCATCGTATGGCCATGCTAGTCACATAATGTAAGACCTCTTAAAGTTCACAAAAGACAGACCATGCAAGATGCCAATCCCAATAGTAGCCTCCAACTCTTCGTGGCATATACTCACTCGTAATACTGGGCCGCCCCCTTGATGGCCTCGTGGTACAGTCCCCTGTACTGGCTGGCGAAGCGATAGAGTTGTTTGGCGTGCTTGAGGCATAGGTCAGCGTACGTCCGGGCGTCCATCACGGGAGCGTCGGTGCCGTCCGAGGTGACGGTGGCGTCGAAGGCGTCGGCGGTTGCGCGGAAGGCCAGAGATGCTGACGCGAGGGCAGCGGCTGTCTCCCCAGCGAGGTCAGAACCTGAGGGCGGAAGAGCGGGCTGGGGTTAACTCAGGGTTGAATGGGCAACGCCATTTCATCATTTTCTCATCGGATTTGGAATGAAAAAGGATCCTCAGCCCTTAGTTCATCATATTGTTACCGAAATAATGAGATATGAATGGCTTATTAATGTGTTCGAACAGCACGAAAACTGTGTGGAATTTAACAGGTCAGAAGTCAGAATGACTGGAGAATCATATTATTTGATCCATCGGAGCAAAATTGATAGGAGATCTACCATATCCGTAAATACCGATGCAAGAAAAAATAAATGCACCGAGAAGGACCAGATAAAATGCACTCAATTTGGGGCAGAGCAACCGATAGCAAAACAATTATATGGAACCTTAACACATTTTTTGACATTGAGAATTTCACTTGGCTGCCAAACTACATCACCGAATACAACAACATAAAAAATGGAGAAAGACCCGATGACCATTAAAAAAAGAAATTAAACCCCATCATCCTTTCAAAATTCGAGAACCTAACGGAACAAGGCATAAAACCTACAATGGAAATGGGAACACTAATGAGTTCATGACAAACGATTTCCCATATGCATACAGAACTAATATTGATAGTTTTTTTTATGAATTTTGCACCTAAAGAAGAATTAGAGAAGAATAGAGAGGCATTAAGAGCCTTAAGTCATACCTAACATGTGCTTTATTTACCCCATTTTACCTCCTCGGTAAACTCAGGGGCAGCGCAGAAAACTGAGAGAACCGAGAGCAAACTCTTGTTTGATAGTCTATTTTGAATCTAAATATTAACTATTAAGAATTAAACAACGTAATCAATTTCAATATTACAACTGCAATGAAGGAGAAATTGACACTCGACAAATGCTATCAGCCACGATCTGAAATTAGATTGATTCCTATTCAGGGCCAAATAAGTAAATATAAGCTCTGTACCATGCTCTCAAATAAAAAAAACTCACCTGGATGATTGGCGTCTATTTTGTACGATGGCCTGGACATGTTAAGGTCCTCGGGACGACCCCAAAATTTGTGGTCGAGGTTGAAGTCACCAACTTGTCCATAGAATTCGTTGGGGCCCACATGGCACTTGATGAAGTAATCCGTGGCCCACTTGATCGCTTTTATAGCAGGCCCAAGTTGACCTGGGGAAGAGAGTGGGGTTCATTCATTCATTCCATTCAATTATACCCTGCATTCAGAAGACTCGCACTCAAATAAGAATATTTTTGAAATTGCCTAACCGTGAGCTAAAATGCCCATAAAATACTCATTCAAAACTGGGTCCTCCGTTCTATAAAACAGGTATTAAGTCATTCGATCTTTCACTTCTTCACAACCGTAATGTTAGCGAACAGCAGCGATTTTGGAAAGTTCTGCAATGGTTTTTTCACCAGAAAAGTGAAAGACCTCCGATATAATTAAAGCTGACCTCAGTTACGATATTGGTCCACCAGCATAAAAATATATTTGGCAACAAAAAATTAGTGTAGTGGGTAAAGCTAGGGGTAACCTTTGTAAGACGCCTGCAGAAATCGAAACCACTCACCCAAATGAATCAAGCTATATATATCACCGCCTAGACCTTGACATGTAGCATTACATACGGTATATTATCAAGATTTTTGCGGGAAATATTATTTATTTTAAATTAAAAGTATATATTTTCCAATGAACTACAATCCCTACTACTCCCAATCCGTTTTATTTCACATTGTTATCAAAACTTAATTTAAAGGCTGGTGACCTACCACCCACTGCCAATTCACGTCACATAGTAACATATAGAAGTATATCGTCGGTGGATTTTGGAACCTACCATGTGACCCAAATGCCAAAATTGAGTTTTTGGTAACAAAATGTTCGTATAGTCAAGGCGCGTCTACCTATGAAACCTACAATGTGATTTGATTGTGTTAAAATATAAAATAAAATATATTATATTTATGTAATTGCCTAATATAAAAATATAATTTTAACAATTATAAACAGTTTTTGTGTCTCCTGTAAAATTTAGCACATGGCAGGTTTCAAGAATCCGCCGACAAATAGTAAATGGACCTAAATTTATATTAAGGAAATTTGTTTTGTCTGCAAACATATTTCTGCTCCATAGTTATTGTCTATATTTCTGCATCTAGCCTAGAGATGACACCGAAACCATTTCGCACAAATGCAGAAACATTTTATGGCTATGATTGCGATAATTAGACTTTTACACTAAACAGTGACTTTTTCTCAAACTAAAATCTCTTTGGAATTGAGAAAACGAGCAGAATTATCGTCAATTTGGGCTCTATTTCCAACCGGCTCATCCGGTCACAGCTCCGCGCCAGAAGTTGCTTCTAAACCAAGTTACATTTCCAGCACGGACCATATAGGCCTTGGCAGAGGAAATGCCTTGTTGTATTCCGATCACACTCACAGCGGTGGGAGAAACAGCCAAATCGGAAGTCAAACTCGCCTGCGTCACCTTGTCAAGAAAGATCCGCCTTTAAAACCTTATGCGGAACGGCACGGTGCCTACATCAACAGGGTTGCTTCGAGAGTGAAGTGTAGTAAATAAATATTCGTAAAACATGCAAAACGTTACACGACATGACATCTCGCTGTAAAGATTTTTTTCGCTCAGAAAATGAATAATTTTCGGCTGAGTATTCCCAGCAAGCTCTTGTATTCACGCTCAAGAGGAGAAATAAATGGTAACTAGTTTTAATCCGAGGTATTAGTAGAGTAAAGGTTACTACTTTATAACCTAAAACCGTTTTGGAAGCTAACATCGGTCGACATGTCAGGGAAAAAATACATGCATATCAGTAATAAAAAGTCGGAACAACGCAAAACTATAGCAGAGGACATAAATTCCCAGTTTCAAATTAGTGTTAACAGTAGACTGCATATATTTCATGACACGGAAAAAGCTATTAAAGAAATGCAAAAAACGGTACTACTTCGTGAAAGAATCCGATTAAACAAAAGTCTGATAAAGAATAGTTAAGGAACTCACCTGAAGCGGCGTAGGCCTCGTGATAAGACAGCAATCCCCAGGACAGCAATGTAGTTGTACTGGCCATGGTGAAACCAAACTTCACAAAGTCACCAGCTGTGGATGGAAAATAAAGATATTTACCTTTTTGAATCGATTACAAAAATGCATAGGAAACAACCTTTAATATAGAATGAACATGCAGAAAAAAGCCAAGCTTCGTGAAAACAAAACCTTAAACAGAAAACTTCTTTCATGCCCTTACGCATTTGGCTAACTGAGAGCAATATATTGTGTCACGACGAAGAGACAAAAATGCACCTAAACGTCAAAAATAACGCTGCAATAGATAAAATATATCAGCAAATAAAAACATACGGAAAGTGGATTCAGTACGCATATACATAGATCTCATAAGATATTGCATATTTATGCCTATAAACGAAACTTCACTCATTCAACTCATCATTAGAGATTGTGAAGCTCATTAATGCCAAACCCGAGGTAGGATTCTGAGACTGCTAATTTCATTACATAGCTATGGCGACTTCGACAACTATCCTGCGGCCTGCTCATCAAGCAGCTGATAGGACACCGATGATAGAAGGTTGTTGATATCGAATATATCGACTAAAAACCTAATCCAAGTGATTCCACGAACAAAAGAAAAGAAAATTCATGATTAAACTTTGGAATGGTACAGGATATGCAGACGGCGACACAGACCATTAGGTAAAGAAATGGGGAACTCATCTCTCCACCCGCTGGGCTATTGGCTGTCCTAGGTTCGATTCAAGGAGGGGCAATTGGGCAATTCAAATCTTTCTACGAGACCACTGGCAAAACAGCGGAAGGAACTAGTCCTCTTGACTGAATATTTGAATTTCAAATACGTCTAGCTTCATAATGGTGATGGCGAATATCACCTCTCCAAAACAAGGCCGACATTCGTTTTGACTATAAACTTATCAAATTCTAAACCATCATTCTCATGCTAAATCGATCCCACTGAATAGGTGCATCCCTCTCTCCATTCATTGAGGAGCAATATAAATAGCAGTTTATTGTATTTGCCGGCAAGCGCACTCTCTTCTGTGCTGGGGGCGCCAAGTCTAACACGCTTGCATCTGCGGCCCCGTGTGTGATGAGGACAACTTAATAGTCCCGAGGCGTGCACGGTGACGCGGCGAGGCCTTGCAAAACTGAATCCGTGAGGGGACTGGAAATCAATCTGGAGAGTCACGCAACAGCGCCCGAAGAGAGAGAAGCGATTTGCGCGCCGACCACGAGATTATCGCCCACACTCCAGAAGAAGTGGGGTATCTCTCTCAAACAAGATCGCTCAGGGTACCAAATGTGGGAAGGCAAAGGCGAGTGAATCATCATTCCCGTTTTCCTTTTCGGAGAATCCGACATTGTAATTTTTCAAGTTGTACGCACTGCGTCAAGTACGTGGGAACACGAAAGATGCGATAGTCGGGGAACCATTGCGCTAAATATAGAATCTCTCCCGATGACCAAGTACTGGTGGAGATAACTGGAGAGACTAGGTTTGAAACTTCCTGCGAGCCAGTAAATAGTTTCATCGAAACTTCGACTAAAATCGTCCACGGCGGCCATATAATTGAACCAATAGCCGGGAGAAATATAAATTTTGAGATCTATCCGTATCGGCTTTCGCTTGATTGAATAAAATCAAATACTAATTTACGATGAAAGTTACACATAAGTAGATGGAGTAAAAATTATACTTTCAGGAACTTATTTTGGCGTTGTTTATGCCACTATGGAGGGGAGGAATTATTAGGAACGATGAAAGAAACACGGTTCAGAACCCCTCATTTGATGCGATATTTGAATCAGGTATTTGAAGTTGTATGAACCCTGCCGTCTAAAGTCAGTCATATAATTTGACTAACAGTCATATTACTTAACTGATAACAATAATCCGTACACATATCGTTTAAAAAAATATCTAAGATCATTTCATTCCTGTCTTTGTCTACCTACGCATTGAAGCGAAACGTACCACAATACGTTGGAGGGAAAGTTGTTCCACGCACAAAAAGGAAAGACGATACGCAAGTACTATCGAGTACCAAGTAATATCATTTTTGCAATGAATTATAAGAATGAGAATCAACCTGAGCAGTGTAAGATATCCGTGAATTATCTACCTTTTTCAATGGTAATTGATCAAACTTATCATTGGTTCTGAAACAACTATACAAGGGACTCTTATCCTACCTAGACAAAACTGTCATACAGCAAAATTGGCATATTTATAATACGTCTACGTAACACCCTGCGAGCCACCACGAGGGTGTGTGGCAGAGGGCGAATATCAAAAAACATGCACTACCTACTTAATCCAACTATGATATTCCTGGTTACCATTTCATGTAAAATGTTAGATATATGGGTCATGTGCAACTTGGTGATTAGTAACAACACATTAAGGAATGGATTACTGGTTAAAAAAATATTTTCCTAAATACATTCATCGTTATTTCTCGATCATGCATGAAACATGCATCATACATTACAGAATACTCTTGCAATTTTTTACCTACCTACCCATTTGCTATTCTGCCTATTGTGCTCTCTTATAGTAAGCGGGAAAAATAACATTTTAAATGCTGTGTACTGTAGTAATGTATTAATATTGTTGGCATATTCATGCGAGCACACTTCTTTTCATGGTGCGCCAAAGCGAAAGGATCTGAAGCAATTTGCGGAAAATACAAAAATAATCACAATGTTCGTAGTAAGTATGATAAGGTTTAACAAAAGCCTCGATACTAGGGTCCCTGCGAACCGAGAAAGGAGGAAGTTCTACACAGTGGAAAAAGCTCACGGAGGAGGGCAATGCTTGACCTCAACGGAGGGTCGGGTGTGGACTCAGCCGTAAAGCAGATCCCCTCGGACGTCTCCGTCATGAGCTATTACATTCGAAGTATGAAGGAAAGAAAGGAAGCGGGGAGTGGCGGGTGTTGCGTCTCCCGCTCCGCCCCTGTCATCCGCGGGGCGACATTCCCTTGGGTGTCTCTTCCCGCGGTTGACAAAACCTCGTTGGACGTCTGCCAAGGACGCCGGAGCACGTGGGTGGAGCTCGCAATGGGAAATGCCCAGCGCCGCCGACGACGCCTCGCCAACCACCCTTCATATCTCACGGAGCGGTCGGGAGCGTAAGAGACATCTACATCTACATCTACATCTACACGATACCCTGCAAGCCACCGCGAGGGTGTGTGGCAGGGGGTGAAGACCACCAAGCATGCACTACTAACATGCAAGCAAGCAACTAAAGGGTGTCATGCAACTAGATTGTTAGTATCTATAGTATTTGAGGGGTTAATACATGCATCATGCACTACAGAATACTCTAAAATATTTCCTCTACCTATCCCTTTCCTATGCTGCCTATTCTGTTCTCTTATAGTACGGGGGAAAAATGCCATTTTGAATCTATCTGTACGACAATCTATCTCTCTAATCTTATTTATCTGGTCGAGTCTAGCATAATACGCTGGTGTTTTTAATATGTGCCTAACATCTTCAGTAAAGCTATCCGATTGAAATTTCTCCAATAGATTTAATCTGGACTTTAACCTACGCTCTGATAATGATTCCCACCCTAATTCTTGTATTAATTCTGATACACTACTCAACCTATCGTAACACCTTTTGACGAACCTAGCTGCTCTACGCTGCACACTGTCTAGTTCTCTCATCAAACCTAATTCATTAGGATCCCATACACTGGCTGCATACTCAAGGTGGGGCCTAACTAGCGAAAAGTAGCATCGCTCTTTTGTCTTCTCATCACATTTCCCAAGTACTCTTTTTATAAATCCTAGCTTTCTTTTCGCTCGGCCGCATATTTCCCTTATGTGTCTTCCCCACGATAAATCTTTAGTGATTGTTACACCTAAATATCTTACGGTTTCAACGTTTTCGATCTTCGTGTTATTAATTCTATAGGATCGCTCTATCGAATTATTCCTCCTCCAAAAATTGATAGCTACACACTTTTTAAGGTTGAGTTCTAACTGCCATTTGTCGCACCACTCTTGAATTGCATCTAAATCCTTGCTAAGTGATTTCGTGTCCTCTTCGTTCGTAATACCCCTGTACACCACCGCATCGTCTGCAAAAAGTCTAAGGTTACTTCTAACTACGGTACCCAAATCGTTTATGTATAAAAGAAATAGAAGCGGACCTACTACGCTACCCTGGGGAACTCCCGATGTGACTTCGATTGTGTCCGACATGATACCATCTATGACAACCCTCTGCTCTCGCCCACTTAAGAATTCTTTTACCCAACATACAACGTCTTTATTTATACCAAAACTCTCTAACTTCAAGATTAATTTGTCATGAGGAACTTTATCGAAGGCCTTTTTAAAATCTAAAAATATCGCATCAACTTCAGTACTGCTTTCGCCGTGGACTAAAATATCGTGTACGAATAAAGCTAATTGTGTCTCGCAAGATCTACCTTTCCGGAACCCATGCTGGCTGTTTATGAGTAATCCCTGACTATCCAAATGCCCCATGATCGAACTGACTACTATGTGCTCAAATATCTTACAAGAGATTGACGTGAGTGAAATGGGTCTGTAGTTACTAGGTTCTTCCCTATCACCGCTTTTAAATATAGGTGTAATGTTAGCTACTTTCCAATCCTTGGGTACTGTGTGGTTCTTTAGTGTTTTATTGAATATTATTTCTAGATAGGGGGCTATTTCAGAAGCTAATGTTTTATATACCCGGGAAGGAATTTGATCGGGACCTGGTGATTTGTTTTTACTTATGCTTTTTAACTGCTGCTCTATTCCGCGACATGAAATGTTTATTTCGGGCATTTGCTCACTGAAAGTGTTCGGCGGTGGTTCCACTGCGTTTTGTGACGATGAGTTGAATACACTTTGGAAGAAGGTGTTTAAAGTATTGGCTTTTTCTACACTGCTGGTGACTCTGATTCCTTTATCATTTTTAAGTGTGTGCACTGTGGACTTATTTCCCTGGAGCTCTCTCACATATGACCAAAACGCTTTAGGATTTCTATCTAAATATTCTCCTAACATCTTGCTCTTGAAATGTGATAACGCTTGCCGACATGATTTTCTTGCTAATGCTCTCGATTTCTTATAGTTTTGAACTAGCTCATTTTTTTCCTCTACCGATAGACCCCGTCTGGCATTTTTCATCTTAGCGTGGCATACCCTTTGTCGCTTTAGTGATTTCCTAACCTCCGCGTTATACCACCTTGGCTCTGTATTATCACGAATATATTTACTTGGTATGTATTTATGAACTGCGTTACGGGTGACCTCAAGAAATTCTCTCCACGAATCCTCTGTATTTAATCCTTTGCTTTGTTCGCTGAATACATTAAACGCTTCCCTTAATTCCTCTTTCATACCGTCGTAATTTGCCTTGCCAAATAAGTATACCCTCCTCCTTGGTTTATAATGTCTTTCAATGCCTACAATAAATTTCGCATGCACTATTTTATGGTCACTAATTTCTGTGTCTGTAACTGTATTTAGAACTCTCTCGGGTATATTTGTTGCTAATAAGTCTAGAATGTTGTTTCCCCTGGTCGGCTCTGTTACTAGCTGTTGTAAAGAATGTGTCGTAAAGGTGTTCAACAGTGATTCGCAATGTTCCTTATCCTTACCTCCTGCAATGAAACTACACGTATTCCAGTCTATCGAGGGGAGATTGAAATCTCCGCCTACAATTATTCCTCTATCATTCTTCCCAGAAAGTAATGTACGTATCTCTGACTCTAGCTCTATTATAGAATTGACGTGTGCGTCCGGTGGCCTGTAATATGCACCTACATATATCTTTTTTGCGTTACTACTTTTACTTTTAACGGAGCACCAAACACTTTCTACATTTCGCTCTGAAATAAGTTCTCTTCTACTGACATACGGGTCCTTCACAGCTATAAATACTCCTCCTCCGTTTCTGCTTACTCTATCCTTTCTGTATACGGTAAAACACTTCGGAAATACTTCATGATCTGATATGTCCTTCGAAAGCCAGCTTTCTGTACCTACGATTATATCTGCATTAGTACTCTTAATGAGGTGGTGAAATTCTGCTACTTTATTTCTGATACTACGACAATTCACTACTATCACTGAAATTTTTTCTTCCAATCTGTTTCTCTCTTGGTGCTCCTTTCCAACTAAAATTTTCTTCGATAATTTTTTGACGGACAAACTATTTGGTCTACCTATGACCTTTGATGAATTATCATGTTCGTTCTCTCCATGTGTTTTTCTCTGACCTTCTAAAACTACTCTGCATGTTCTGTCAAATTCTTGCACGATTTTTCCCCCGCGGATTGACCTGCACTCTGGGCTACCACCTGAGCTAAACCCTACGTGTATGCTCCAGTATCCTACGCGCTACCCTAGACGATGCCTCGTCCGTGTAGTGGACACCCGAGCGATTCAGGGGCACCCGACACGTTTCCAGCTCCGGCCCGAGGTCCAAAAACTCAGCTCCCTCGCTCCCACAGACTTCACGGAGTCTCCGGTTTATGCCTAAAACTCGGCTCCAAACCATCGACCCCCGATCCGTCCTAGGTACCAAGCTACATATAGTCAGCCTCATATCGATACCCAGACCTCCACGAACACGGTGGAACTCGGTGCATAGATCCCTTACGGAATCCATTACATCCTCGGACCCCCGTTTCGCGGCGTCGTTAGTGCCGACATGGGCGACTACGTGCAGCTTGGAGCAGTTAGTGGCACTGACCGTTGCTTTCAACGCCTTCGTCACCTGGGGCACCGTACCTCCTGGTATACACCAGGAACGTACCCGTTCTTCGTCACCTGTCCCTCGGGATTCACCACCTCCTTCCCGACGGGCCCTGGCACGCATCGAGTCCGCTACCCGGCGGACATTGGAGCTACCTATCACTAATACTCCCTCCCTTCCCTCCCGACTCCCAGTCGGCGAAGTCTCCCGAGGCGGAGCGTTCGATGCGCCGACCTCCGCCAGCCCATCGAACCTATTACTAACGGGGAAAGGCTCAGCCTCTGCCTCTGCATTTCCCCGTTTGTGTAGTGTGACCCCACGACTCCTCCTACGGACCACTTCCCACTCTCCCCCGGATTCGGAGGTAGGCTCCGCTAGAGGCTCGGGTGTGCGGGGAACGTCCTCAACCCTCCAACCCACGCCAGTGCAAGGGCTAGCCCCCGCACCAACGCGTGCGGAAGGCCTTGGCCGACCCCCACTCCCCCTCGACCGTTCCAACGTAGTCACCAGCCGTTTCACGAGAGAGCGAAGACTATCCACCGTCTTCTCGAGCTCATCGACTCGAGCCCGCAAGGGCTCGCTATCGGGTGAGTCACGGAAGAGGTTGACAATTGACCTAATGGGAGTCATCCTAATCTAACTCTAACTATCTCTCTCCCTTAGACTCGCAGCGGAACTATCTGGTAAAAGAATCTACTATTTACTACACACTAATAAATAACTAACAAGAAGACGAAGCAGTTCAGGTGCGGACGGTGCCGTTGTGCGGCAGACATTCGGGAAATTGCGGGAAAAAGTTTCCGACGGCAGAGGCACGAAAGGCGGACCGATAAAGGCAGAAAAAAAGAGTGCTATTCTCACGTTCGGCAAAATCACGAATGAGTGCGGAGTGTTTCGACATGAGATGATGACTCACAAAAAACTGAGTTGCATTGGAAAAAACCTAAAATTGTTTTTTTTTTATTTTTTTATAAACTTGCAAAATTAGCTGTTGCAATGTAGCTAACATTACATGTGTCTGGTGACTGCATGCTTAAGACTTTCATCAAGGTGGTATTACTGTGACTCTTCGTTTCATATAAGTAGCATTTAAACGGGAAACACCTACATCGACGCAATGCCTTACGAGCCACCGCGAGGGCGAGTGGCAGGGGGTGAAGATCGCCAAACATTCACAACTGACATGTGACTAATGTAAAAGCTGCACAGATACTATTGCATAGAAACATACTAGGCATTGGGTACTAATGGAAGCATACTAGGTATTTTGTCCCTTTTTCCCTCATACAGTATGGGGATATGAATGGGTTAAATATATCCAGTAGCATAAATACGAGTGTATCAATGGATAGAATAGGTAGTTGCATGTAAGTATAAGGACTTCAAGCTAACCCAACAAACAGCATGATATTGCATGCTTGCTTTTTATATATATTTTTTAATTGAAGTTGAGACTAGAATATTATTACTTCAAATTTCTTATGCGTGGTATGTAATGTATATTAGGTGTGAATTCACCCCCTGCCACTCTACTTTATGGCGGCTTCCAGGGTGTTATGTAGATGTAGGTATAAGAGTCTAGTGCAAGTAGATGGTTAGTGTCTACATAGTAACGAAGTGATTACTTGTTAGAATGGTTTTCTCTAAATACATTTCCTTAGTATGCATAGGTTATGTTTAAACATGCTTCATACACTAGAGACTACTCCAGTAATGTTTTAGCTACTTATCCCTTTGCTGCTTTTGTGTTCTCTTACGGTAGCGGGAAAAATGACATTTTAAAATCTATTAGTACGACAATATATCTTTATAATTTTGTCTCTCCGATCAAACATAGTATAATACCCAGGATAGTTCTTTTATGAATGTCTGCAAAGTAGTAACTGTTATTCCTGATTAATAATGCATGCCTATTCATTCCGTGCCACACACTTGCGGTGGCTTGCAAGGTACTATGTAGATGTAGATATATTTTCCCGCAAAACATGTAGAGACATTATAAGGAGTGTTGATATTCGCAAGGATTCTTACATGAATTCAGGTTTCTCACATAGGGTGATAAATGTTGAAGTGTTGCGTGGGTACTGACGTCAGTACCACTGCTTTCAAATGTACCATTGTAGAATTCTTGGTAATGTAAGCATTGCAGGGATATCGACTTGGATGGAAACTTGGTCAACAGAAATAAGATTACTACAGAAATAAGCGTTCTATCAAGTCGCAGCTGTCAATCGAGATGTATTTACTCGGATTATACCGAGTCTTCCGATAAAAACCCCGCACTCCAACCAACATTGGACGCTGCACAAATTGCAGCTGCTTCATGGGCGGCTTCTTCGAGAGCGGAGCAAATAGCGAGCATAAGAAAGATGGCTTTAATGTTGACTCTCTTATTTTCTAAGGGGGCTTTAACACTTCAACCGATACGGGGGAACAGCAATTATCGCGTTGAGTTCGCTTGTCCTTTTCCAGGGGAACTGTCCTCCGTGTGAAGATTAACGAGAGATATCGAAGTGCGGAGTCCTATTCCTGTCACACGTAAAGATGTGGCGAGCGGAAGTATCCCGAGCGATGAGGAAGAAAACAGTGTCATTCATTGTAGGAAAAGGGAGACTCTGACGTCAAAGCCACAGGTGATTACGCAAGCCGTCTAGAACAATATTGACACGAAAACTAAATCCCAACTGGAGGAAACAAAAATCCGAAAAATACGAGGAAAAGGACGCCAGCTACCTGTTGCTCTTGGATGTTAAAAAATCAATACAAAAAGTCACCCCGCACTTTGATATCTTTCGGCAATCTTCACGCCCGACAATTTCGCATTAATGCGGGGGACAGACGTCATCAAAAGAAGGACAGTTCACCCGGAAGAGAAAAACAAACACAGAGATTGATGGTTTCTGGCGTCACTTTATGGAATTTACTTGTATCCATTATGAAAGACAAATAACCATTGTATTTCCACAATTTATTCTCTCACACTACGACCATGGTTTCGACGATTAACGTCATCCTCAGGTACAGATTACAGAAGAGTTGTCGTTTATATACAGTTGAGGTTGGTAACTGTACCAACCGACCCTGATGGATTGATAACTAGAGATGACAGGAGAATAAGGGGCCATAGCTAGAGATGGGTAAATTACCGTAATTTTCAATTGAGGGAAATTACCGTGGTTAAATACGGTAATTTTCCGATAATTTTAAGTTTTGAGCTGCAAATCCTCATCAGAGGACTCAAAAAGAAATGAAATAACATTGAGGCATAAATTCCGACGATTATATCAAACATATCATATGCCCAAACGATAAAGAATATTTAAATATTGACCTACAAGCAATTGAAACTTGGTGTGATACATGGCAGTTAGAATTAAACTTTAAGAAATGTCTTGTAATGAATTTTTGGAAAAAGAATAGCTCTCCTCCTACCACCTACAAAATAAGTAATAATGAATTAACAAACGTGGAATCCATTAAATATCTTGGAATAAGACTGACAAATGATCTTTCCTGGGGTAAACATATTCGTGAAATAATGGGTCAAGCGAATCGCAAACTGGGTTTCATTAAAAGAGTATTGGGTAAATGTGACGATCATGTACGAGAAATCAGCTACTTTTCCCTTGTTAGACCTCATTTGGAATATGCTGCCAGTGTATGGGATCCCTACGAAATCGGTCTAAGTAATGAACTTGAACGTGTGCAGCGAAGATCGGCAAGATTTGTAAAGGGACGATACGATAATTATATTAGCGTAACCAGTCTATTAAATGAATTGAAATGGGAATCATTGTCAGATCGCAGGTTGAAATTTAGACTTAATCTCTTCCACAAATTCCAAGGCAATATTTTCAGTGATGACGTTAAAAATATTTTACGAACCCCAACTTACTATGGCAGACTGGACCATATTCATAAAGTTAGAGAAATTGATTGCCGAACTGACCGATTCAAAATGTCCTTTTTCCCTCGCACAATTAGAGATGCGAATAACGGTAAATATGTCCTATCGGAGAGTAGCAATGAATAGCATTGGTAGCTGCATGTTGGTATGAGTACTTAAAGCTAACCCTACTAACAGAATGTTTTTGCATGTTTTCTTTGCAATTTCTATCTTTTTTAAATAGTGTAGTTCTGACTACTATATTAATACTATTCCTTTTTTAATCATGATATGTGGTGCATGTTTGGTGAGCAATCACCCCCTGCCACACACCCTTGTGGTGGCTTGCAGGGTGTTATGTAGATGTGGATGTAGATGTACATCTACATATATACGATACCCTGCGGGCCGCCGCGAGGGTGTGTGGCGGGGGGTGAAGATCACCAGGCATGCACTAAGAGTACCTATACAAGTACTAATCCTTTTTTTATGCATGATATGTAGTTCATGTTTGGTGAGAGTTCACCCCCTGCCACACAGCTTTATGCTGGCTTGCAGGGTATTATGTAGATGTAGATGTATCACGACGTTTATCTGTTATAACTCATTAATAATATTATAACGAAGTTTGCAGCAATACGGAATTTGCCTCTCTTTTGTCACACCAACAGAAATTTTCGTCCCAAAGACATACCTCTGCGCAATCTGCATTTGTTATTTTACTCTGAATTAATTACGGACACAATGTAAACAAAATCGTTTTAGCTTCTTAATTTATAATGTCACCCATTCCAATGGTTTCTTCGTGGGCTAGAAATTTTCTGAAAAATATCTTTTTTGAAAATTACCGTTTATTACGGTAATTTTCAGGTGTTTTGGTAATTTACGAAAATTACCGCGGTAATTTACCGAGTTGCCCATCTCTAGCCATAGCACAACTTTGCTCGCTGTTAAGAGTTGACACCACAATGGCAAATAGTAGATAAGGGTCATTTAACGAGTATTAGACATGGAAACAGGCTCTCCTCTTTCCATAGCCGAACGAAAGGTCGAAATCCAGGCTCGTCAACGCAATCCACGCCCCCAGAGCTGGGATCATTCATGCGTAAACGCTTCCCAACCACACCCTCGCCCCTGAGAAGGCTTGACCCTGTGCATGCATCGCTGCGACACGGGCCACGCAGCCTGCGCAAGGCGGAAACGTTCACTCCGGGGTCTTCTGCTTTCATTCCCATCCCCTCAGCCCCGCTCGTGTGAGCGCGAGGCTCAAAACTCGACCTTGAGATGAAAAGGAAAGAAAATGGCATTTGCCTTTCCCTTATGGATAAGTCAAGGCATCCCCCACCCCTCCACCGCTATCCCCCGCCCCACCCCTCCTCCGCTGCGACTCGAAGAGGAATTTTTCGTGATCACGAAGACAGTTCGTGGGAATGCTGGCCGGGACGTAAGTGCACTCCCTATAGCCCGCATGACAGGTGTGCATTTCTGATGACGCAAAAGCCCGTATCAATCCCCATACTTATCCCTGGAAGAACGGCCGACTTTCCTTCAAATTCGACCACTTTAACAACGGTTCATATCTCTTGCTACGCACACGGTGTTGAAAGGAGAGAAATATTCCTACAAATAATTCCTCATCGAGTCGATGCACACAACGCAAGTTAGCTGAATAACCTAAATACACATCTACATCTACACGATACCCTGCAAGCCACCGCGAGGGTGTGTGGCAGGGGGTGAAGATCACCAAGAATGCACTACTAACATGCAAACTAGCAACTATATTGTCTCATGCAACTTGATTGTTAGTATCTATAGTATTTGAGGGGTTAATAAATGCATCATGTACTACAGAATACTCTAAAATATTTCCCCTACCTATCCCTTTCCTATGCTGCCTATTCTGTTCTCTTATAGTACGGGGGAAAATGCCATTTTGAATCTATCTGTACGACAATCTATCTCTCTAATCTTATTTGGCTGGTGGAATCTAGCATAATACGCTGGTGTTTTTAATATGTGCCTAACATCTTCAGTAAAGCTATCCGATTGAAATTTCTCTAATAGATTTAATCTGTACTTTAACCTACACTCTGATAATGATTCCCACCCTAATTCTTGTATTAATTCTGAAACGCTACTCAACCTGTCGTAACACCTTTTAACGAACCTAGCTGCTCTACGCTGCACACTGTCTAGTTCTCTGATCAAACCTAATTCATTAGGATCCCATACCAATTCGTTGTAACATTAACACGAACACGATTCGTATCTTACCCTGCAGGCATGTTTACCCCAACACGACATCAGCAGGAAAGGGAGTAGCGAAAAGTTATGAGAGAACTACAGTCGGACCGAGTGATACAAGATATCATTTAACCCACGCTCAATGCACGATTACAATGCAAAGTAAAATTCTGTCAAACACATAGCACACCATACCGTAGTCACCAACAAAGTTTCTTTCGGCAAAAACTCAACTTCGTGTCTACCGCCCTATCACCCAATATCACACAAGTTTACGGCGGATCGCACCCCATACCACGCACACAAACATTTTCGAGAGCCTTATTCCCCCCCGCCACTTACCCTCGCGGTGGCTCGTAGGGTATTACGTAGATGCAGATAAGAATTACATGGAGCCACGATCTCAGTGCGAAGAATGGACAAGTTTTGTGGGATGACGTCCAGGACCGAGGATCATAACGTCAGAATTATTCCGGAAATCAAATTCAGGCATTGGTATACTGAAGTGCAATAGAAGAAAGAAGGAAATTCTTGTCCAGGTTATAAGTAAGAGAAATCAAGGGAAGATTCGGCGGGAGGACCTACAAATTAAGTGCGGTGTGGAATACGAGGACAAAACGATAGTTTTTAGCATGTCATCATGATATATTGTAAATTTAATTACCCATCATTTAAAACGTATCCCTGCTGATGGTTCGCACCCTGCCTCACACCCTTGATGTGACATGCAGGGCACTGCGTGGATATAGATAAACGTATGAGACCCTATAGTTGCTTGTTTGCAAGTCGGCAGTGCATGCTTGTTGATCTTCACCCTCTGCCACACACCCTCGCGGTGGCTAGCAGGGTATCGTGTAGATGTAGATGTAAAGCGTGAATAAAGTTTTAAGCTCTACTTGTTAACCGGGACCGAGGGATATCGGGACCGAGAATAAACTAACTAAACTACTCTGACTACGCACTTAGTAATTTATCTGGAATGACCTAATATTATTAAGTCAAATCGAAAATATTCCGAAAAAATGTAAAAGGCGCCGACTATGTGTACGCACTTGGGTGGAAAATATTTCTAAATAAATCCAACATCAGGACACTTCCCTGAGGTTAACGCCAAACTAAGAGAGGTTTTAAGAGGAATCTGTAGATACGTGATGTTTATAAGGCAATTAATGCGCTAAATAGGGACCAATAGCCAGAGGTAGCTACTCCAAATACTGCTTAGACAAGTAAACATTTACGTCAAAATCATGGTATAGTGTGCTGATTTGGTGCCGTGATGAAACTTGGAAATATATCGTTACGTTTTCCAACATAAATATTGGAAAAACAAGCTAAAAAGTAATTTTAAATTTTAATTGCCTCAATAAAAACAATGATTATTTAGACTAAACCACCTGATAATTTATGGGACCTAAAATAAGATATTTATCGACAAACTATTAAAAACTATTGTGGAAAGTTTTCATACATCCGCAAATTAGGAGGCGTCGAAACAAAAATGAACACAATAGTACGCAAAAAGTTAATACCAATTTCCTATTTATAAAACTTGACAGCATACAGACATTTTACAAGCAATATTCTAGCCAAACGGCAATACTGGCATTTTAAAATAGCTACAGAGCAAGGAAAAGATTAACGGTATCCCGCCAGATATAATGGAATCGCGACACAATAAAAACAAGGCAGCGGAAAAGGTCATAGGTTGAATCTCACACTTGATTTTTCCTGGTTGAAAGTGGATCACAGCAGACTTTTCCCAGAACCTGCATCGGTGTTCAAACATGCGGTGGCGTTGAGGACAACAGTTACATGGAGTAAAAATTAATGCTGGCACGCCAACAGAAAACTACCTTGTGAGTGGCAGATGCCGAGGTAATGCCAAAAATACAGCTTAGGACTTCAAAGCGAGTATGCAAATGATGTAACACTCCCCCCCGTGCAAAATTGATCACCAGTTCAGGAATCCTGGAGAGAAAACACCGAATGTTAGATGCCTGTTAGGACCTGCCGTTTCCAAGGGTAGCGACGTAATTATGGACAGAGTTAAAAGTGGTAACAGCCCTTAAATCATTAAGCTCAAGCATCTCTTAATACAGCTGCATTACATTGCCACCATATAGCTGCACGGGTTACTAGCTACACAATCGTCATCGGTGACAACGGCAGAAACAGGCGGAAGAATTAACTTGATTCACAGATACTTTAATTTATAGGAACCTGTCTCGTAACTGCATTTTTCACTATTTCCTCGGGGAGCCTCTTGGTTTAATGTAAGTACCTAGTGTAGAAAGAGTATAGTATTTTTTGTACGCCTACACGGTAGTAAGTGTTCTTCCTTATTGATATTGCATTCTCAGCAACTCACTCTTACGGAGGTTTGCAGAGTATGATCCACATGTAGATATAAAACATTGAAAATAACACTTCGTAATATTCAACTATTTATACGGTACCTTTGTCCTTTTCCAGCCTATCACAGACATCACTCAAGGAAATAATGTTATATATCTCTTGAGAGCGGCCCAAGTGACCCAAGGTTACTACATTTTACGAGGCTGTTAAATGAATTGTGGAATATTAAGAACCGCTTCAGCCGAGAGACAAATAAGCAGGGCACTCACCATCGTAGTAGCCACCAGTGAGGTCCTCGCCCCTCTGCCCGCGGTCGGTTAGCGCAGAGTCTCCCCTCCAAGGGATCCTGTTGTCTTTCGGCAGCTTCCCTGACCTCTGCGCCTCGTAGAAGAGCAGGGACAGCTCGAGGACCTTGTCGTAGTCGTACTCGGACGGGGGTCCTTGCGGGGGCTTGCCGCTGGCCGTCGCCGACCCGTGGTCCCCGGGGAGCTTGTTGTCCGTCACGTGGGGCAGGAACTTGGTGGTGTGGTTGGCGGAGGGAACAGCGGCACCCAAGGCGGACGCGAACAGCGAAGACATCAGCAGGGCCGCGAACAGCGGCGGCGCTGAGGGACCCATCCCGAAATCAAGCCTGGCCGGGAGACAATGGATGTGAAACTTTGGCGCCGGCGGAGAGGGCAGTAAAGGCTTGCGACATGCCCGTTCCGGGAAAGGGGTAAGGAAGAGGAAAGGGAAGGGGGGTAGGCGGCGGAATTCGGCGACTAAGTGCCGCACGTGCACGCACCTACTTCGCCGAATCGAAGGAGAGGAAACGAGAAATCTCGAATCGATTGGAAACGAAGAATCGTCACAGTGGAATTAGAGAATAAAACTTTGCAAAAACTTTATAAATGCATAATGAGTGTTTATTCTTAAGGCGAAGTGCACAAATACAATCGATGCGTGTGCTCTTGTCAGATCTTCGGTCGAAATTTAGACTTAATCTCTTAAATAATTTCCAAGATAATATTTTCACTGATAATTTTAAAAATAATTTGCGAACTCCAACTTAAAATGGTAGACTGGACCATATTCACAAAATTAGAGAAATTGATTGCCGAACTGACAGATTCAAAATGTCCTTTTTCCTCGTACTATTAGGGATGTGAATAACGGGAAATATATCCAATACGAGTGTAGGAAAACATTGGTAGCTGCATGTTGGTGTAAGGACTTGAAGCTAACCCAACTAACAGCATGTTTTTGCATGTTTAATTTGCTATTTTTATGTTTTTTTAATTGACGCGTTTTTGCTAGTATTTTATTACCAATCCTTTTTATGCATTATATGTGGTGCATGTTTGGTGTGAATTACACCCCTGCCACACACATTTATGGTGGCTTACAGGGCATTATATAGATGCAGATGTATGTAAATACATTAGACATACGTAATAGCTATCTCTTGCTCATACTCTCCATTACCCTACAACTAACGACCACGTTCGAATGATCTCAGGATTCACCACAGACAAACCCCCCTCTCTGAGACAAAATTGCTAAGTATTACCGAATACGGAACAAGAATGAAGGTCACTGTAGTTGGAATACGATTTGAAACAGGCCATTGAAAAAGATTGGTACAATGGAATGATGAAACCCCCAGGGAAGTGAAATATTGCCATAGCAAAAGGGTAGGAATTTTCTGAGGACAAGATAGGGAACTAATATCACTAAGATTTTTAAGCGTAATGGTTCAAGGGAAAGGGGATTATCAACAGGAAATATATTACGTCCCTGAGACGGTGAAGATAAAGAAACAAGCTCCCACAATCACGACATTGCGTGATATTAGGTAGAAATTCCACGGATGATTTGTGAATCAATTACTTCATAACGTGCTCAACAAGAATGACGGCTCTCGCGCTGACATATAATTGACTCGATTACGCAAGGAATACAGCAACCGATGACTAATTCAACATGGTGAATAATGCATTAATTATCTAATATCGGCAATGAATATTGATTCCTTCCTCTCCATGCACCATCCGGCAATAAAAAGCGGCGCATTAATTTTTATATCTTCTAGCACTTAGTCAAACATCATTGGTCAACTTCTGAACCGTTCGGTGTTTTAACCAATTCAGTAATAGCCAAGGCAATGTGAACAAACCTAAATGCATAGAATACAGCGGTCTAAAAGAAATATCGAACGACACTAGAAACGAACGTGCAGAATGATTAATAGAGTTAATGCAAAAAAAGTTCTTATTCCCATGGGGATGACATCTCGTAAAAATGGACTAGTAGTGATCATCAATACACCCCTGAGATGTTGCCCCCCACCCCATCCCAGGCAAGCGTAGATCAAGAAGAGAAGCAACTTATTTCTGTAGTTATCCTGGTCTAGGACGCGACCTTCATGGCCAGTTTTCCTCCACGAGGGTGCGAGCTATCAGCTTGGTTAGCTATCCGTTGGGTGGGCAAAATTATAATATTGATAGTATATTAACGATATCAATTCATATAAAGTTGATAAATGTCATAATTAACGTACCTACATACACCAGCATATAATTAGGAAAACATTCTTGAGACAATTCAGCATTTTCGCTGTCCATCAATGTCGCTAACGCTACTCATAGCACAAGACCTTTAATATGTAAACTGCAATACTATTGCTGCCGTAGCTATTTGAGAGAGCGAACGGTGCCAAGGACAGGTTGTGCCATTACTATTTGGACACTAACCATCTACCAGCATGTGACCCTACTATCTAGCATGTTTCCATGTAGTAACCTAGTTGCAGAGTATTGCGTAGATGTAAGTGGGTGCTTGGAAATGGTTAGTGGTTTTAAGGGATACATGGAAACTGAAGTTATCAGTACGATATTATGAAATAGTAGGAGGAAATAGCAATGATTTTTGGGAGCAAGGAAGGAGTTGGAGTGGAAAACTGGAGTGAAGTCCATCAGTCCATATTTCCACGTGAGGGAGAGGTTATCATCCTCAGAGGACTGTTATTCCTCTGTGCGCAAGAAACGACTGGGATTCCTTCAAAATATCTCTGCCAAAAAACTCGGCTTCTGAGTCGGAAACAAGTAAAGTAAGGTCACTAGTGACTTGGTGGTACGACATTTTATCAATAAAATAAAAAACTTTTAAAATACTAAAATATAAAATAACACTGGAACGACCCGGATTTCAGTGCATGAGCACCACCTTAGATTGGTGCTCATGCACTGAAACCCGGGTTGTGCCAGGGTTATTTTATAGTGAGTATTTTATATTATATAAGTTATTCATTTTATTGATATATTGGAAACAAGTACACTAGCTGCTACACCAACCCGACTGCATATAAGAGAATACTAATTTCAGATTTATTTATTATAAAACAGTTGAAACGTCTGGGAATCAAACCCAATTATTTAGCGCTCCATAAGATGAACTTCGCAGCTTGCGAAAGTTACACGGACCAGGGCCAAATTAAAGGAAATTAATGCAATCAGGTAAGATGAGGAGGGAGGAGATGGCAAAGGAAAAAGAGTGGAATGTGAGAAAGACTGAGGAAAATACTACTACGCCTCCTTCCCATTGGCCATCATCGGCCTTGACGTGATAAGAGGGCACGATATCCGCGCTTCGCAACCTTTGCCAATTGGCCGACGGCTTTCATCGAGGGGGTGGGGATAACGGGAGGAGGAGCGGCGGTTAAGGGAGTAGCATAGAGAAACGTTGAGGGAATTTGGTGACCCGGATGACAAAAATTGCAAGCGGACAAAAAACAAAACAAAGTTAAAAAAACAGGATAGCAGTCAACAAATGCAAGATGAAACGCGAGTGGGTATCTGACGCCTTCGGAATCCACTTGGATTTTTTTGGAAGTATGTGCGTGCAAAAAAATATTCACATCCCCGCGCGTGAAGAGAGAAAATAGTCTACGAAATAGTATCAATGGTTTGTTTAAAACAAAACAGCCTAGAAAAAACTCCAGGATCCAATGCCACATTCGCACGTAAATAAGAATGAATAAAAATTCAGAGATGTAACTGTGAAGTTCAAGACCCAAGCAAGCGAAATAGCCTAAAATAAACTATTTAATTGGATTTTAAAATGCCCTACGATCTAGGCTATGTCACACCATCAATGCTAAACCTATGAGTGTCCAAAACGCAGTTTAGCAAGACATCCCCTACCGTCAGTGGTCCACAGTACCTCTTTGGTACGTACTTGGTACCTCTTTGATACGTAAGAGGATGGCGTACAAGTAGCTAAAATGTTCGCGTGTTGATACGCATACCAAATGTATGGAACTACTGACCTTGATATAAGCTATGACATCATCATCCCACTAGCCACCATGCTAAATAGGACAGTATATTCACCCCATCTTGCTTAGAAATGAATGGTCAACCCCTCTATCAATTCCCAGACTTATAAAACACGAATCAAACAAGAAAAATAAAAAAACGGACGCTCCAAGCAACATCTTCCACACTTTGGATTAAATCCCTATTCCCCGCATAGCCACTTTAAACCCCCTCCCATTAATTCGAGTGGTGTCACGATCAGCAGTGTGAGAGCAATAAAAGAGCAGACTGGCCGACCGCGCCGGAATAAAACGATTTTCCACGCCCGGTTCGCCTCCAATTGGCGATGCTCAAAAAACGAAAAAGCGGCAATGTTGAAAGCGAAGCTTGTCCCAAACTAGTATTCCCGCGAGGCAAAACGAAGACCTCAATGATTTCCTTTTTTTTTGCCGACGCCCGGAGCGTGGCGCTATAAAATGCGGGCACAGCGAAGCAGCTAAAAGATTACAGCTGAAAGGTATGCCTGGTAGCAAATTGATTTCCGTCTACCATGCGCTCATCTTTATTTGTACTGACTTTCTTCACTCGCCGCCGCGTCGAATGCCCAGTTCGAAGGCCGTCTCCATCTTTTCCCTCCATCGCACGACCCGAGCGTGCCGTTCAAGTTCCGGATCGTTGTCAAAGCCCAGCGAATCCTCGCAATGGCTTATGTGACAAATATGCCGCATGAACAACCGCCGGTCATACAAATGAATGTACCTAAGGTCAATCTTTTCTTGGATACTCTGTCCCCATCATAATCCGTACATCTACATCTACATCTACACGATACCCTGCAAGCCACCGCGAGGGTGTGTGGCAGGGGGTGAAGGTCACCAAGCATTCACTACTAGCATGCAAGCAAGCAACTAAAGGGTCTCATGCAACTAGATTGTTAGTATCTATAGTATTTGAGGGGTTAATACATGCATCATGCACTACAGAATACTCTAAAATATTTCCCCTACCTATCCCTTTCCTATGCTGCCTATTCTGTTCTCTTATAGTACGGGGGAAAAATGCCATTTTGAATCTGTCTGTACGACAATCTATCTCTCTAATCTTATTTATCTGGTCGAATCTAGCATAATACGCTGGTGTTTTCAATATGTGCCTAACATCTTCAGTAAAGCTATCCGATAGAAATTTCTCTAATAGATTTAATCTGAACTTTAACCTACGCTCTGATAATGATTCCCACCCTAATTCTTGTATTAATTCTGATACTACTCAACCTATCGTAACACCTTTTAACGAACCTAGCTGCTCTACGCTGCACACTGTCTAGTTCTCTCATCAAACCTAATTCATTAGGATCCCATACACTGGCTGCATACTCAAGGTGGGGCCTAACTAGTGAAAAGTAGCATCGCTCTTTTGTCTTCTCATCACATTTCCCAAGTACTCTTTTTATAAATCCTAGCTTTCTCTTCGCTCGGCCGCATATTTCCCTTATGTGTCTTCCCCACGATAAATCTTTAGTGATTGTTACACCTAAATATCTTACGGTTTCAACGTTTTCGATCTTCGTGTTATTAATTCTATAGGATCGCTCTATCGAATTATTCCTCCTCCAAAAATTGATAGCTACACACTTTTTAAGGTTGAGTTCTAACTGCCATTTGTCGCACCACTCTTCAATTGCATCTAAATCCTTGCTAAGTGATTTCATGTCCTCTTCGTTTGATATTCGTACATGGCCTTCGATTCCATGACTGAGTATATTCTGCACTTCACCGAGTGAACAAGAGGCTGCGGTGTCACTGAGGAAAAACTAAATGCATCAATTATGCAGCCACTTGATCGTTGTACTAATAAACTGTCCCCAATTAATATTTGTTTCACTTAACAACGCGTTGACATCCGTGATTCCTATAAATATTACCACTCTCTAGAAACGTTTAGCCAAATTAATGACAGCCTGCTGCTATGTAGACTGCTATTTAGAATACTACATAGACGTAAACCTGTCGTAAAACTTTTTATCAAACACAGCTGCTCTACACTATACACTGTATAGCTCTCTGATGAAACCTAATTGGCAATTGAACCCATCAATTGACGTCACTTTGGGTGTGCCACAAGGCAGCTTTGTAGGTCCCCCCTTGCTCCTTCTGTATATAAAAGACACCAATAATGTGGTTAAAAGTAAACTACGTCTATTTTCCGATGACGCAGTAGTGTACAGGGAAATTCTGAACCCAAACGATGAAGAATCTATGAATAGAGACCAAAAGCATTTGGAATCTGGTGTGATGCATGGAAGTTGGAATTAATTTTTTTAAATGTTTAAAAATGAAATTTTGGAAAAAGAATATTTCCACTCATAGTCCTTATTACATAACTAATGATACATTAACAAACGTGGAATCCATTAAATATCTCGGGATAAGACGGACACATGATTTTTCTTGGGGTAAACACATGCGTGGAATAATGGGTTTCCTTTGTTAAACCTCAATTTGAATACGCTGCCAGTGTATGGGATCTCTACATCTACATCTACATAATACCCTGCAAGCCACCACAAGGGTGTGTGGCAGGGGGTGATTGCTCACCAAACATGCACTACATATCATGCATAAAAAAGGAACAGTATTAATATAGTAGTCAGAACTACACTATTTAAAAACGATAGAAATTGCAAAGAAAACATGCAAAAACATTCTGTTAGTAGGGTTAGCTTTAAGTACTCATACCAACATGCAGCTACCAATGCTATTCAGGATCATTACGAAATAGGCTTGAACAATGAACTGGCTAACTATCTTAGTGTAACCAGTCAATTAGATGAACTAAACTGGGAATCATTATCTCTCAACTAAATTCCAGGACAATATTTTCACTGATGCCGTTAAAAATACTTTGCGCGCAAACGCGCAGTTCGCGAACTCCAAATTATTATGGAAGACTGAACCATGATCATAAATTTAGAAAAATCGATTGCAAAACTGACAGATTCAATATGTCCTTTCCTCGAACAATTAGGGAAATGAATAGCTATAAAATGGTCCAATGGTATAAATACAATTGTAACGATGGATAACATATGTAGTTGCATGTAGGTAAGAGGACCTTTAGCTAACCCAACTTACAGCATGTTTTTGCATATTTGCTCCGCTGTTATGTTCTACTTTGAAACTGTCATGTTTCTACAGATAAATTAACGATCATTTATATGCATGATGCGTAATGGATGTTTAGTGTGAATTCATCCTAAGTTTATTGGCTTATCTACATCTACATCTATCTACATAATACCCTGCAAGCCACCACAAGGGTGTGTGGCAGGGGGTGATTGCTCACCATACATGCACTACATATCATGCATAAAAAAGGAATAGTATTAATATAGTAGTCAGAACTACACTATTTAAAAAAGATAGAAATTGCAAGCAAGCATGCAAAAACATTCTGTTAGTAGGGTTAGCTTTAAGTACTCATACCAACATGCAGCTACCAATGCTATTCATTGCTACTCTCCGATAGGACATATTTACCGTTATTCGTATCTCTAATAGTGCGAGGGAAAAAGGACATTTTGAATCGGTCAGTTCGGCAATCAATTTCTCTAACTTTATGATTATGGTCCAGTCTGCCATAGTAAGTTGGGGTTCGTAAAATATTTTTAACATCATCACTGAAAATATTGCCTTGGAATTTGTGGAAGAGATTAAGTCTAAATTTCAACCTGCGATCTGACAATGATTTCCATTTCAATTCATTTAATAGACTGGTTACGCTAATATTATTATCGTATCGTCCCTTTACAAATCTTGCCGATCTTCGCTGCACACGTTCAAGTTCATTACTTAGACCGATTTCGTAGGGATCCCATACACTGGCAGCATATTCCAAATGAGGTCTAACAAGGGAAAAGTAGCTGATTTCTCGTACATGATCGTCACATTTACCCAATACTCTTTTAATGAAACCCAGTTTGCGATTCGCTTGACCCATTATTTCACGAATGTGTTTACCCCAGGAAAGATCATTTGTCAGTCTTATTCCAAGATATTTAATGGATTCCACGTTTGTTAATTCATATAACGGACGGCAGGCTTATATAAATGAAACTGAAACCTAGAGCGTTTCATCAAGGGCAAATAAGTATAAATGTCATTTATAGATCGACATGGAAGTACAGGACCAAGTTTGTAACTCTCATGGCCAATATCCAGAACTCCAAGGCGAGGGCATAAATAGCAAGGGAAAAATTATACGAGCCACGGATGATCAGAGCAGACGTGGTGGATGAGCAATTACACGTATCAAGTGAGAAGGAGTGAGGGAGGAAATCACAGAGGCGACAGGGGAACCGGATTCCAAGGCACGTAATTTAAGAGCGATCATTAATTCCTGAGATAGCCATCCACATCCCAATTGGATATTTGGATGGGATTACTCCCATCATCTTCATCATAACAGGCATTTATTTAATACGGTCTTATGCATAGAGAGAAACACAATGTCCTCATTATATAAAACGAACAATTAACTAGCAGAGGGCGGAATCATCACAGAGTTATATGTAAGTAGTTCTAAAATCTAACAAGAACAGAGATAACAAAAAATATGGAAAACCTACAATACACAGGCATAGGACCCCAAATATAGGATAGAAATAATAGCCGAGGGAATAATAATACCAATGATTGAAATTAAAATAAATGCACGCTCCGGAGTAATCATGACTTCCAATAGCAAGAAATCAATATATAAAAATTGTTTAAAAAATAGTAGGTACACTGAGAATAACCAATCACTATAACAACCTGACAAGTTAAAAATACCCCACAGTAGTATATATCAATTACAACATTGGCGCAAATGTCAACCGGGCCAAAAGTACATAAGGTCACTCTACTTAGAGTGGAAGAAAAGTTTCGTGGCAATAAGAGCCGTAAATTCTAACTTGGGCTTCAATCAGTCGTCAAAATCAATAGCAGGCTACTTATCTCGACTCAAAAAAGTCTTCAACAACTTATAGACTGCAGAAACATACAAGGTAGGTATACATCTACATAATACCCTGCAAGCCACGAAAAAGGTGTGTGGCAGGGGGTGAATTCTCACCAAACATGCCCTACATATCATGCATAAAAAAGGATTAGTACTTGTATAGGTACTGTTCAAAACTACGCTATTTAAAAAAAAGATAAAAATATCAAAGCATGCAAGCAAAAAAATGCTGTTAGTTGGGTTAGCTTTAAGTCCTTATACCAACATGCAGCTACCAATGTTATCCATTGCTACACTCGTACTGGATATATTTACCGCTATTCATATCCCTAATAGTACGAGGAAAAAAGGACATTTTGAATCTCTCAATTCGGCAACTAATTTCTCTAATTTTGTGATTATGGTCCAGTCTACCATAGTAAGTTGGGGTCCGCAGAATATTTTTAACATCATATAGGTTGCATCCAAAAAGTACCTACACAAAATGTGGTCCATAAAATAGTAAATGGCCTTTCACTCTCTTAAGGAATAACACCAGGCCTGGGACAACGACGATCTACACCTGAACTCAATCGGTGATCAGTGGCGCCCTTGTACATCGATATCCTGCACGAATCGGTAGGAACACTCACAAAATATATTTTTCGCAACAAAAACGGTGCTAGAGCCGCGATCCCTCCCATTTAAAATCTTCGCATGAAAACGAGGAGGATCTGCTGTGCAGCCCTCAGAGCGGCATCCATCGCGCGCCTCCGTCCTTGGTATGCATTGCCGAGGAACACGCAGGCGAAACCAAGGAAGCCCACGCCGAACAATCTATCAATTCCCACGCCTCCTCCACGCACGCCCCCAACGGAAGAGGAGCGAGGTAAGGGCCCGAGGCAATGTTCCCCGCCCACAACCCCTAACTCTCTCCCGGCGGACTCGTAAAGGTAAGATTTCTTCCACAACCTCTACGAAGGCCGCGGAGACAACCTTGCTGTGATCGATGTCTCAATAGGGAATACAATCTCGGAGGAATAATTATGTGACCCCAGAGCCCCACCTCAGGCAACTCGACGCCATATAGAGAAGATCGGCAAGATTTGTGAAGGGACAGTATCTACATCTACGCAAAACGCTACGAGCCACCGCGAGGACGTGTGACGGGGTGTGAAGACCACCAAACATGTACTATTGACACCCAACTTGGCTATGCCAACTATATTAGCGTAACCAGTGTATTAGAAGAACTAAAATGGGAATCATTATCAGACCGTAGTTTGTAATTTAGACTCAGCCTCTCAACTAAAGTCCATTACTATTTTCACTGATGACTATTGAAAAGAAATGTCTCCAAACGCTGATGTTGGCATGTGCCACTTGTCAAGGGAAGGTAAAAAAAGGGGGGAGAAAGGGTGGAACGAAAGGTAAAAACGTATACGTATTTCAACCACAAGTGCATCAGTGTCCAGTGTAGAAATTCTAGAAGTGTTGTGTTTTTTAACAAGATCTCCTTCAGACTCCTGGAAGCTGGTTGCTGACCGGAAGACCTTCTCAGGCCAGAAGAAACATTGAGGTACTGTTGTTCACTTCCTAAAAGTTCCTTTTTTCCCCCCTTTATACCACATACGAAAGGACACACATTACGGCTTGGAGACATTTCTTTTCAATAGATACTGTTAGCCGTAAGAGCTCACCGTTTTCACTTGTTCGCTGATGACGTTAAAATTATTTTGTAAACTTACCATAGTAGACCGGACCACGATCATAAAATCGGAGAAATGGATTGCCGAACCGGCATATTTTCCTTAAAATTGTTCAATTCAGGCTAGACTATAGTTACTAATCCTCCTTAAGAATGATGCGTACGCTGTGAATTCACCCCCTATGGTGGAAAGTGGCCGGGCAAGGTATTATAAGATGCGGATGTTATGATGTATTTTACAAAACGCCAATTATCCACTATTCTACATTAAAAACCAAATTTGCATGGCTTCTATAACGAATATTGTAGTGACGGCAAACAAAAACATTTAACCCCTCAGTTAAAACCATATTCCCTTGTAGTCCGCAACCATGAACCTGCCCGTTCATGGAGTACGACTAACGAAAACTTTAAGATCTAAGGTCAAGTCCTTTCGAGAGATGAAAACATTTCAAATTCGTTCTTGAGACAAATGGGATAGTTAATTCTCCAAGCTCGAAAACCTTAGTATTTTTTTTTACTATACACTAGGTAATTTATTTAGTTTTTTAGGTAATTAAACTTTCAGTATTTTATTAGCTTAACCGGTCTATTGAATAAATTGAAATGGGAGTAATTGCCAGATATGTGGTTGAAATTTAGACTTGATCTCTTAAATAAATTCCAAGATAACATTTTTACTGATGACGTTAAAAATATTTTGTGGACTCCAACTTACTATGGTAGACCTCACAAAATTAGAGAAATTGATGGCTGAACCTGACTGATTCAAAATGTCCTTTTTTCCTCGCACAATTAGGGATATGAATAGTTGTAAAAAATATCCAATAGCATGCATACGAGTGTATCAATGGATAGCATAGAGGAGGAATAATTCGATAGAGCGATCCTATAGAATTAATAACACGAAGATCGAAAACGTTGAAACCGTAAGATATTTAGGTGTAACAATCGCTAAAGATTTATCGTGGGGAAGACACATAAGGGAAATATGCGGCCGAGCGAAGAGAAAGCTAGGATTTATAAAAAGAGTACTTGGGAAATGTGATGAGAAGACAAAAGAGCGATGCTACTTTTCACTAGTTAGGCCCCACCTTGAGTATGCAGCCAGTGTATGGGATCCTAATGAATTAGGTTTGATGAGAGAACTAGACAGTGTGCAGCGTAGAGCAGCTAGGTTCGTCAAAAGGTGTTACGATAGGTTGAGTAGTGTATCAGAATTAATACAAGAATTAGGGTGGGAATCATTATCAGAGCGTAGGTTAAAGTCCAGATTACATCTATTGGAGAAATTTCAATCGGATAGCTTTACTGAAGATGTTAGGCACATATTAAAAACACCAGCGTATTATGCTAGATTCGACCAGATAAATAAGATTAGAGAGATAGATTGTCGTACAGATAGATTCAAAATGGCATTTTTCCCCCGTACTATAAGAGAACAGAATAGGCAGCATAGGAAAGGGATAGGTAGAGGAAATATTTTAGAGTATTCTGTAGTGCATGATGCATGTATTAACCCCTCAAATACTATAGATACTAACAATCTAGTTGCATGAGACCCTTTAGTTGCTTGCTTGCATGTTAGTGGTGCATGCTTGGTGATCTTCACCCCCTGCCACACACCCTCGCGGTGGCTTGCAGGGTATCGTGTAGATGTAGATGTAGATAGATGCATAGATAGTTGCATGCTGGTATAAGGACTTTAAGCTAACTCGACAAACAGCATCACATTGCATGCTTGCTAGGCTATTTTTTATCCCTTTTTAAATAGTGAAGTGCTGAAGGTACTGAGAGGTATATCATTACTACATTATACTTTTTTATGCATGATATACGGTGCATGTTTGGTGTGAATTCACCCCCTGACACACACCTTTATGGTGGCTTTCAGGGTATTATGTATATCTATATCTACGTAATACCCTGCGAGCCACCACGAGGGTGTGAGGCAAGGGGTAAAGAACACCAAACATACACTATTGACATGCAACTGGGATATTTAATGGAGACATGCTAGATAATAGGGTCACATATAGCTAGATGGTTAACATCTACGAAACAAAATGTAGATGTAAACATCTTCATTACTAGTTAGTGACATACCATTCAGATCTAGTATCTGGCAAAGATCCACTCCCTTACGTACGCCAGAGCAATGACTGTCACTACGCAGATTATACGACCAGCCAAGAATATACGAACTTTCGGAAAGGAAATTAAATCCCCCCTACGCTTCCGCCGAGTGTGGCTTAGATCGAGGAACACATACGGAGCTTGCCGAAGCGCTATAATTCCCACGTCGTCACAGTCATCTACATCTATCTACATCTACACGATACCCTGCAAGCCACCGCGAGGGTGTGTGGCAGGGGGTGAAGGTCACCAAGCATGCACTACTAGCATGCAAGCAAGCAACTAAAGGGTCTCATGCAACTAGATTGTTAGTATCTATAGTATTTGAGGGGTTAAAACATGCATCATGCATTACAGAATACTCTAAAATATTTCCCCTACCTATCCCTTTCCTATGCTGCCTATTCTGTTCTCTTATAGTACGGGGGAAAAATGCCATTTTGAATCTATCTGTACGACAATCTATCTCTCTAATCTTATTTATCTGGTCGAATCTAGCATAATACGCTGGTGTTTTTAATATGTGCCTAACATCTTCAGTAAAGCTATCCGATTGAAATTTCTCCAATAGATGTAATCTGGACTTTAACCTACGCTCTGATAATGATTCCCACCCTAATTCTTGTATTAATTCTGATACACTACTCAACCTATCGTAACACCTTTTGACGAACCTAGCTGCTCTACGCTGCACACTGTCTAGTTCTCTCATCAAACCTAATTCATTAGGATCCCATACACTGGCTGCATACTCAAGGTGGGGCCTAACTAGTGAAAAGTAGCATCGCTCTTTTGTCTTCTCATCACATTTCCCAAGTACTCTTTTTATAAATCCTAGCTTTCCTTTCGCTCGGCCGCATATTTCCCTTATGTGTCTTCCCCACGATAAATCTTTAGTGATTGTTACACCTAAATATCTTACGGTTTCAACGTTTTCGATCTTCGTGTTATTAATTCTATAGGATCGCTCTATCGAATTATTCCTCCTCCAAAAATTGATAGCTACACACTTTTTAAGGTTGAGTTCTAACTGCCATTTGTCGCACCACTCTTGAATTGCATCTAAATCTCAACCATTGAGTAAAACTTCCACCAGAGACGTCCACTAAATCGATCCCAAGGGATACGCTCGGGAGGGTGACCCATCCAAACCACGCTACTGAGAAAAGGCCCCTCCCTCCCCCACTTCCGAGGAACGCGGCCCCGAATTCCCGGAACCGGGCGACCGATTCCACAAACCCCGAGTGAGGGGCGCGAGGCTTCCTCCCAAGGAAATCCACTCCTCCCCGTAACACAAGCCAATGCACCCAGCCCCTCACTCGAAACAACTTTAGGTCCCCTCCCCGCGGGGGTTACGAACTGGAGGGAGAGGTGTGACTTGCCCGAGTGGCGCGGGACCCTCTCACTCAAGAGCCCTCCTTCCCACAATGCACTCCTTACAATGGGCACACGCCTTCCCACCCCCCACGTCATCAGCACTGATAACGTAGTGAAGGGCGAGGGGAAGTGTGTACATTCCTCTCTCCCCGCTCGAAAATCGATGCCCAGCAAAAAGGAGTGAAGGGTTGGGAATCCCAATTCGCAGTTCCCACCCACGAGTCCTTTTTCGCTTCCCCTACCCAGGAAGGGACGAATAAGGCATAGGGTCCGTGCATGAGTCCTCTTAATTTTTTTAATTGATAATACGCTTAAAACATTCACATAAAAATTAATAAATAATTCTCCAAAACTGTGTTGGTAGAAAACATTCCGACCGAAAAAAAGCGAATTTTAAATTCCTAATATAAGCCACCATATAAATCTATTCTATCTATATCCACCCGATACCCTACAAGCAACGGCGAGGGTGTGTGGCATGGGGTGAAGATCACCCCCTATCAATAGATAAAGAACTGTGATGTTTGTGCTCAATTATCTCTCCAACGAATTTGGAAGGAAAATGACATAAAAAGGGGGAAATGGTGCAAACGTTGCTTAACATTTGTTCCGACTCAAGATGTACCAAATCTTGATTTAGAGTACTGTAAAGGCTGCCTTTCAATTCGCCAAAATATTCTGAAATAGGATCACCAACACGGTATCCTATTCTCGATACGATATCGATGTGCACAAGGTTTTTGGAAAACTGACATACAATTCAAGGAAAGAACATGTCTCTGTGCTAATTTCTCAATTAAAAAAACACCAGATTTCAATTATACGATTTCTATGGCCATATCCCACACGAGAGTGGAATGCTTTCATCAAAACAAAAACATAACGCTTGGCCTCAATTGATCACCCTCGATCCTACACGCTGAAACCGTTCGCTCATCACGGAGAGAAAAGAGTCCACCCCGCGGAAAAGTATGGCGACCTGTTATAAAATGACCCTTTTTTCCTGTCGCCCCCGACCTTTTCGCTATCCCGGCCCGGAGCGCAGATTTTTTTATGCCCACTCCAGATTATACGCAGCGCTTAGCCGCTTGCGTCAGTTTACCTGCGTCGGGATAAAATGATGGGTGTCCGGTGACGACGCAAGTGATGAAGAGCGGGCGCCGTAAACACGTGCCCCGGATGACATGCGCCTAGGATCACTTTCCGCGAGCCAAGTTGCTTCCGGACGTTTCCCCACGCGATTGAGTAAAAGTAGACGAATCTTGCCCCGATCCTACCCTCGTTGTACTGTCTGATAACGATAATCCAACTTACGCATAAGAGTTTCCAGCGTGCAAAAGGCAAGCCTTCATCCGTGACGTAACAAGAAATAAGAAAGTAGAAGGTGGCTCCCACACCGAAGTAGGTTTTCGAAAACCAGTTTCGGACCGAGAGGCTAATTGCATTCGGCGTATAAACAACTTATGCGAAGAGGATTAAAAAAGGGGAAAAAATAATGCAGCTCTGATATGAAATAAGGTGCGTTTCAGTTTGAAATAAGCAATTCCTTTCCAGCCTGACTCTCTTCAGTTAAGAGGCCTAACACGAGAGAAAGTTAAAGTGAAGTATCGCTGGGATTCAAGAAAGCGTGCGGTCAATCCAGAACAGAAGACAATCTAGATTTCTTACCGTAAACGACTTCGAGAGCGTATGAAAGTGAGCCAGGACTAGCTGGCAAGCCGACGAAATCAAATAATATCGCCACAAAAACAGCTCGGTCGCAATCCCACTGCAGTCCTTACATGGACCGGATGTGGAAGTTTCGCAACGTTCTTCGGTGGTCTTGCGGGCGTTATCTCCCAAACAAACCTGTGCTCATTTTAATTCGCAGAAGCGAAGGCACGGATGGCATATAGCGTAGAGGGGAAGGAGAAACAAATGAGTGGGGTAACTAGGCCAAAGAAGGGGACAGTACGCGCGTTGACCCCCGCACAAAATGCATCGGCCACCGAAAAACAAGGTCAGCATCCGTGCAGAGACTTTTCCTCACTTTCACCCTTCCCTCGTGACGCCATCGAAATCCAGGAAAACACCCTTGCAGTGAAGCATAAATTATTCTTCATCTGGAACAACCTTATAAATAACGAACTTGAACGTGTGCAGCGAAGATCGGCAAGATTTGTAAAGAGACGGTATGATAACCTTATTAGCGTAACCAGTCTGTTAAATGAATTAAATTGGGAATCCTTGTCAGATCGCAGGTTGAAATTAAGACTTGAGAAACGCCGCGGAAACCTCAGAACCGAAATTAAGACTTAATCTCTTAAACAAATTCCAAGACCATATTTTCAGTGATGATGTTAAAAATATTTTGCGGACTCCAACTTACTATGGCAGACTGGACCATAATCAAAAAATTAGGGAAATAGATTGCCGAACTGACAGATTCAAAATGTCCTTTTTTCCTCGTACTATTAGGGATATGAATAACGGTAAATATATCCAGTACGAGTGTAGCAATGGATAACATTGGTAGCTGCATGTTGGTATAAGGACTTATAGCTAACCCAACTAACGGCATGTTTTTGCATGTATGTTTTGCTATTTTTATCCTTTTTTAAATAGCGTAGTTTTGAACAGTACATATACAAGTACTAATCCCTTTTTTATACATGATATGTAGTGCATGTTTGGTGAGAGTTCACCCCCTGCCACACACCTTTATGGTGGCTTGCAGGGTATTATGTAGATGTAGAGTCGACAGTCAAGGAATAGAATAATATCTCCAAAGAATACCAGGCCCATATGGTACCCAATACAGAACTTCTACAGACCAAATGGTTTCTAAAGGCTAATTTACTCTACGTCCTCAAAAATGAAGTGTAGCAATGGATAACATTGGTAGCTGCATGTTGGTATAAGGACTTAAAGCTAACCCAACTAACAGCATGTTTTTGCATGTATGCTTTGCTATTTTAATTTTTAATTGCAAATTACATGCATGATATGTAGTGCATGTTTGGTGAGAGTTCACCCCCTGCCACACATCTTTATGGAGGCTTGCAGTGTATTATGTAGATGTAGATGAAGTTCAGAATGCATATATCAACAACCAATCCCTTTGTTACATGTAGATACCAACCGCCTAACCGTAGGTGACCCTATCATATTTATTTTGATTTATTGCCGAACTGACGAAGTTCTAAATGTCCTTCTTTCCCCGTAAAATTAGGGATATGATTAACTGTAAATATATCCAATAACATAAACATGAGTATAACGAAGGATAGCATAGGTAGTTGCATGTCGGTATTATAACTTTAAGCTAACTCAACTAACAGCATGTTTTTGTTTGCTAAGCTACATTTTATATTTTCTAAATTGAGAATTTTGGATTAGAATAATATTTGTAAACCTTTGCTATGCAATACATGTTTGGTGATCTTCATCCCCTGCCACATACCCTCGCGTAGGCTTGCAGATTATGGCATAGGTGTAGAAAAATGACATACCCAGATGAAACACGAACCATTCAGTGTAAAGTCTCAGACTTAATCTCTTAAATAAATTTCAATATATGTAATATTTTCAGTGATGACGTTAAAAATATTATGCGAACTTACTATGGTAGACTGGACCATAATCACAAAATTAGAGACACTGATTGCCGAACTGAAAGATTCAAAATGTCCTTTTTTCCTCGTACAATTAGGGATATGAACAGCTGTAAATATATCCAATATCATAAATACGAGTGTATCAATGGGGAGCATAGGTAGTTGCTTGTTGGTATAAGTTTTTGAGCTAACCCAACTAACAACTATATTGCATGCTTGTTTTGCTATTTTTACCTTGTTTAAATTGTGAAGTTTTGACTAGTATATTATTACTAATCCTTTTTTATGCATGATTGTAGTGCATGTTTGGTGAGAATTCGCCCTGCCACACACCTTTGCGGTGGCTTGCAGGGTGTTATGTAGATGTAGAAATAAAGTCTCTGTAAGTCTCCTTGAGAATCCATACCAACTCCGCGGCTGCAAATGCATCAGATAAGTGCATAACGAAGGAACGAGTGCGTCAACAGAAACTTGAGGAATAGATAAGAAAAACTGTGGATGTGTAGTCGTACGAAATTCGTTTCGAAAATACAGTCACCGCAACGAGAAGTGTGCAGTCTCGGAGGAACCGGGGTAATAAACGCATCACTTCCTTCCTCTCCCTTCCCAACCCCGAAACTTATTCGCGGAGTCGAAGCTCAACGGGCGGTGGGCGCGCTGTTGTCACTCGTCAAAATTCTTTACGACGAGGTTTGGACGTGGGGCGAGGCGAGGGGCGGACCGGGGGAGAAGGGGGAGGTAATGCCTCCGCCCCCACTCAGGGCTGCCTCAGACGGAGGCCAATGCCAAACACCGCCTCTTCCTCACGGCCGGAACACGAGAAAACTAAGTCAATCGCTTTTGTTTCACAGACGCTCTCGTCCGCCACTCCGTTCGCTAATGTCAAAACTAGATCCGTGTCGTATTAGGAATATCACGTGCCCTACAAGTATTTTCCTACCATTAGCGGACACTATTCCGGCGTTCGAGAGGGATTTTCAAAACTATAAATTCAAAAACAAAACGTTTCACAATCTTCCGACGGCAAAAACATTCAAAATGACGCCCATTGAGTAACACGCGTAGACAAATCATAAAATGTATGGGGTATTCTTGCTAACAGCCGTAGCATTTGATGAGAGAAACTCAAAACTCACAAACATCTTTCCACTATTTTAGTCATCATCATGTCACAATCTAATTTATTCTAAAATGTGCATTATGATAATGTATGGTCTCTTTAGCTTACGTTGGTAATGACATCGGTTCCTTTCGGTTAATGGACGGAAAGACTTAACAAAGGATATATGGTAGACAACAAAGTTCCCATCTTCATTATGCATGTCAATGGTGGATGTTTTGGTGCTCTGCATTCCCTGCCACAAACCCTCGCGGTGGCTTTTAGGGTATCACGTAGATGTAGATAGCATAAACTACTCAGATTTGAGAGTTTTACAAATGGCATCCTATACGAATATTTGTTTCTTCTTGGCCGGGAGTGAAAACATTGGTTCTGAGCGAGAAAATTCCTAGAATGTGATGAAAATAATATTTCTTGCAGCGCAACTCAAAGCTAAATTGGATTGAAAACAAATTCCACAAATGGAAAGCTGAAACACTTTTCAGAGCTGGGCATGAATACCAAACTACGTTTATAAACGAACGATAAAACCAAAAATTTGGATAAAAAAAGTATGAGACCATAGTTTCATGAATGTAAATGCCAAAAAAAAGAACGAGAAAATAAACACGGAAAGTAAGGGAACTTGAAAAGTCCACCGAAGAGATTGGATTGAACTATAGATGCATTTTTTTCGGGCACGACACCGAGCCGAGCGATAAACCAAAATATTTACAAGAGGAAACGCACACGACATGCACGCGTATCTCTCCCGAGACGATGGTAAATACGACCCCGGCGATGTGCCTGTCCACCTCCCGAGCAAGCTAAATACACTTCGAGGTCGCCAGGGGAAAATCGAAAGTAATATCTACATCTACATAATACCCTGCAAGCCACCACAAAGGTGTGTGGGAGGGAAAGTCATACAAACCACCACAATGGTTTGTGAACGAAAAACTACAGTAACGACGAGGTTTAGACGCAAAGAAAAATTATAAATTTTTCTCTTGCAATATTGCCATCAGCAAACGCTACGTGAAATATAAATCCGAACGTCGTCATAGCACATCTTGATGGTACGTTTTTACTTTTACAAAGTGTGTTGCTACTAATTTTTGGAGGAGGAAGAATTCGATAGAGCGTAACTATAAAATTAGTAACACGAAGATCGAAAGCGTTGAAACCATAAGGTATTTAGGTGTAACAATCACTAAAGATTTATCGTGGGAAGACACATAAGGGAAATATGCGGCCGAGCGAAGAGAAATCTAGGATTTATAAAAAGAGTACTTGGGAAATGTGATGAGAAGACAAAAGAGCGATGCTATTTTCCACTAGTTAGGTCCCACCTTGAGTATGCAGCCAGTGTATGGGATCCTAATGAATTAGGTTTGATGAGAGAACTAGACAGTGTGCAGCGTAGAGCAGCTAGGATCGTTAAAAGGTGTTACGATAAGTTGAGTAGTGTAACAGAATTAATTCGAGAATTGGGGTGGGAATCATTATCAGAGTGTAGGTTAAAGTACAGATTAAACCTATCAGAAAAATTTCAATCGGATAGCTTTACTGAAGATGTTAGGCACATATTAAAAAACCCAGCGTATTATGCTACATTTGACCTGACATATAAGATTAGAGATATAGATTGTCGTACCGATAGATTCAAAATGGTATTTTCCCCCGTACTATAAGGGAACAGAATAGACAGCATAGAAAAGGGATAGGTAGGGGAAATAATTTAGAGTAGTCTGTAGTGCGTTATGCATGTATCAACCCCTTAAATACAGTAGATACCAACAATCTAGTTTCATGTGACCCTATAGTTGCTTCATTGCATGTCAATACTACATGTTTGGTTATCTTCACCCCCTGCCACACACCCTCGCGGTGGCTTGCAGGATATAACGTAGATGTAGCTGTATGTTCCACCACTGTATGTATTCTTTTTTCAAGCGTCAACCTGTTAACGCTGCTTAAGATCATCCACAGATAGTTTTGCCGCCATCCTCTCTTTTTGAATAATATACTACGGTGCATATGGAGCACACCTGCACTTACCTTTCGGCCGACAGTCCGGGCGTCTCCCGATCCGGAACCAGCGCCTCGATGCCCGGGGTGGACGGCCAAGACGATCGCGAACGAAGGGTGACACGCGAGGTGCGAACGAGAATGTCTTTTCGACGTCCAAAACTCCCACCCTCCACCCACCGGGGAGAGACGCGACGAGTCGCCGATATCACGGAGATGACTATCACACACAAAAACTCCTTCCGAGAGGGATGGTACCTTCGTCGGTGGACGTCCCGAAAATCGGCCGCGATTCAAAAAAAAATACTTCGATATGCGAGTTCGCGCACGGTCCAACACTCACCTTCGCCAGTCGAGGGAGACACGGATAGACGCGCGAGCGGAACGCGGTTGAGTGAGAGTGCGGAGGTATCGCGTCGAGAAAGATTGCTGCGACACGCGGTCTTCAGCGGATCCGAACGGCGAATGTGCGCTGGGAGGACTCCTGAGTCGGGGAGGAGGTGAAGGGGGAGAGGTACGCTCCCCTCCATTGCGAGGGAGAGGGAGGCAGGGGCGGGCGGAGAAGGGAAGGGCGGAGCGGGAGAGTGCGTTGGGCAAGAGGGGAGGGGGAGGAGAGGGCGCGCTGCTGAGGAGGGAGGTGGGGGAGGGAAGATTTCGGAGGGGAGGGGGGTTGGAGGAAAGGGAAGCGGGAGGAAAGAAAAGTAGGTGCGCAGGGAAGAGAGGCAGCAGCACATTGGTCTCCGGAATGGGGATGATTTTCTGAAAAAACTGCCTCGCATATTATTTCAATGCTTTCGGACGTGCCAAATTCTTCAAATTTGGTAGGGCATTATATTATCTATATCTATAATGACTGCCCTTCAAACCACCCAATGGGTTGTAGCAGAAATGTAATGTGTTCAAAACTATGAAAATAATGCTAATGGGTACACTTTAGTATCTAGTAATAGTAATCACAAAGTCACATCGGGAGTTCCCCAGGGTAGCGGAGTAGGTCCGCTTCTATTTCGTTTATACATGGATTTGGATACCGTAGTTAGTAGTAAGCTTAGACTTTTGGAAGCCGATGCGGTAGTGTACAGGGGTATCTCAAAAGAAGAAGACAGGGAATCGCTTAGCAAATATTTAGATGCGAATCAAGGGTGGTGCGACAAATGGCAGTTAGAGCTTAACCTTAAAAAGTGTGTAGCTATCAATTTTTGGAGGAGGAATAATTCGATAGAGCGTAGGTACCTATAAAATTAGTAACACGAAGATCGAAAATGTTGAAACCATAAGATATTTAGGTGTAATAATCACTAAGGATTTATCGTGGGGAAGACATATTAGGGAAATATGCGACCGAGCGAAGAGAAAGCTAGGATTTATAAAAAGAGTACTAGGGAAATGTGATGAGTAGAAAAAGAGCGATTTTACTTTTCACTAGTTAGGCCCCACCTTGGGTATACAGCCAGTGTATGGGATCCGAATGAATTAGGTTTAAATTAGTAAAAGAACTAGACAGTGTGAAGCGTAGAGCAGCTAGGTTCGTTAAAAGGTGTTACGATAAGTTGAGTAGTGTATCAGAATTAATACAAGAATTAGGGTGGGAATCTTTATCAGAGCGTAGGTTAAAGTACAGATTAAATCTATTAGAGAAATTTCAATCGGATAGCTTTACTGAAGATGTTAGGCACATATTAAAAACACCAGCGTATTATGCTACATTTGACCTGACATATAAGATTAGAGAGATAGATTGTCGTACAGATAGATTCAAAATGGCATTTTCCCCCGTACTATAAGAGAACAGAATAGGCAGCATAGAAAAGGGATAGGTAGGGGAAATAATTTAGAGTAGTCTGTAGTGCGTTATGCATGTATCAACCCCTTAAATACAGTAGATACCAACAATCTAGTTTCATGTGACCCTATAGTTGCTTCATTGCATGTCAATACTACATGTTTGGTTATCTTCACCCCCTGCCACACACCCTCGCGGTGGCTTGCAGGGTATCATGTAGATGTAATAATTTTCACTCTATGCACCGTTATCTAATTGAAATCTAATTGATCATCATCGAATGATCAAGTAATTGAATACTATAAAATTTCAAAATCCACCGCAGAGACAGCTCTTCGTAATGTTTTGCAGAATTGAAAATAAAAACACTTGGGGAACAATTGAACGAAAATCCAAAAGTCTTCTGGTCGTACGTAAGGGAAGTGCAAGGCCATAAGTCTGCCGTCCATTCACTTAAAATTGATAAGGGGGAAATGGCCACAAACACTGTTGACAAAGTTAACTAGCTGAATTCCTTCTTCCAAACCGTTTTTAACCCACCTTCCGGAGATTCAGCTATAATAAATGATAAATAACGTGAAATAATGGGTCAAACTAAACGTAGACTGGGATTCATCATAAGAGTATAGGGTAAAGGTGACGAACATGTACGAGAAATCAGCTACTTTTCCCTAGAGAGACCTCATTTGGATATGCGTCCAGTGTTAGGGGTCCCTACGAAATCGGTCTAAATAATGAACTTGAACGTGTGCAGCGAAGATCGGCAAGATTTGTAAAGGAACGATACGATAATTTTATTAGCGTAACCAGTCTATTAAATGAATTAAAATGGGAATCATTGTCAGATCGTAGGTTGAAATTTACACTTAATCTCTTAAACAAATTCCAAGACAATTATTTCAGTGATGCTGTCAAAAATATTTTGCGAACCCCAACTTACTATGGCAGACTGGACCATAATAATGAAATTAGAGAAATTTATTGCCGAACCGATTCAAAATGTCATTTTTCCCTCGTACAATTAGAGATACGAATAACGGTAAATTTGTCCAATCGGAGACTAGCAATGGATAGCATTGGTAGCTGTATGACGGTAGGAGTACTTAAAGCTAACCCTACTAACAGAATGTTTTTGCATGTTTGCTTTGCAATTCCTATCTTTTTTAAATAGTGAAGTTCTGACTAGTAAATTTATACTATTTCTTTTTTATGCATGATATGTAGTGCATGTTTGTTGAGAAATCACCCCCTGCCACATACCCTTGTGGTGGCTTGCAGAGTATTATGTAGATGTATCTATGGCAGACTGCACCACGAACAAAAAATTAGAGAAAGTGACTGCCAAACCCACATATTTAAAACTTCCTTCACTCCTCGCACAACTAGGAATATATATAATAGTAAAAATATTCAATGGCATATACATCTACATCTAAATCTACACGATACCCTGCAATCCACCGCTAGGGTGTGTGGCAGGGGGTGAAGGTCACCAAGCATGCACTACTAACATGCAAACTAGCAACTATATTTCTCATGCAACTTGATTGTTAGTATCTATAGTATTTGAGGGGTTAATAAATGCATCATGCACTACAGAATACTCTAAAATATTTCCCCTACCTATCCCTTTCCTATGCTGCCCATTCTGTTCTCTTATAGTACGGGGGATAAATGCAATTTTGAATCTATCGGTACGACAATCTATCTCTCTAATCTTATTTATCTGGTCGAATCTAGCATAATACGCTGGTGTTTTTAATATGTGCCTAACATCTTCAGTAAAGCTATCCGATTGAAATTTCTGCAATAGATTTAATCTGTTCTTTAACCTACGCTCTGATAATGATTCCCACCCTAATTCTTGTATTAATTCTGATACACTACTCAACCTATCGTAACACCTTTTGACGAACCTAGCTGCTCTACGCTGCACACTGTCTAGTTCTTTTACTAATTTAAACCTAATTCATTCGGATCCCATACACTGGCTGTATACCCAAGGTGGGGCCTAACTAGTGAAAAGTAAAATCGCTCTTTATCTAAAAAATCTAATCGCTCTTTATCTCCTCCAAAAATTGATAGCTACACACTTTTTAAGGTTGAGTTCTAACTGCCATTTGTCGCACCACTCTTGAATTGCATCTAAATCCTTGCTAAGTGATTTCGTGTCCTCTTCGTTTGTACACCACCGCATCGTCTGCAAAAAGTCTAAGGTTACTACATATACAAGTGTATTCCTATTTACTATATATTCCTAGTACTATATATATACAAGTGTATTCATGAATAGTATGGTCCCTTAACACACACACTTGTGGCGGCTATCAGTGTATTGCGTAGATTTAGATGTAAATGTATAGGTAGTTGCACGTTGGAATAAGGAGTTTGAGCTACCCCTACTAATGGCATGTATTTGCATGCTTGCTATGCTATTTTTAACTTTTTCTAAATTGTTTAGTTGCACTAGAATATAATTACTAATCTTTTTTATGCATGGTGTGTAATGTGAATTCATCCCCAGTCACACATCTTTATTGTGGCTTGCAGTGTATTGTGCACATGTGTGTATAATGAAGAGTTCAAATAGATGAACTTATACATGATAAAATATGATTCACGTACATCTACACCTGCAAGTGTGTGTGGCAGTGAGTGTGTCATTCATGGTATACATAAAAGGTCCTATGTTTCTTTATGCTGTTTTTTCTATATTACTCAAAAATATCTAATATTGAAAGCAATTATCCTAATAAATAAAATATATCTACAAGGAATACTGTATTAATTGCCTTCACCGACTGAATTGAACATCGTGTTTCATCACGCATTCACGTATACTTTCTCTCAATAAAAAAAAGTTAATTTACACTTATTATAATAAGCAGGAATGTAAAATATCTACAAAATTCCGTAAGGTTACACAACTGGTCCTCCAAGTGGTGACCGTTTATTTTTAATATTTTTTAAGGGCCTAATTATGAAATTTAATTCCAATTAACGACCCAGAATAAGTGTCCATCAAACCCCGCCTTAATCGATATTCTGTTCAATTCGCCGCGTTCAGCAAGGTTTGGCAACAATCCCTAACGATGGCAATCAAACTCAAAAAGGCAACCAAACCGAGTTCACCCTGGCAGCGACGCCTCTCCATGCGCCAATAGCCCAACGTTTATTAAAGCATTCATTAGAGGCTGGCGGGAACGTTGCTCGTTGTTTACTTTGCGCATCCTAAGTGGAGCCCTCCAATTTGGTTGGGCAGTCCCGAGATTTCACGAATCTTGCGTAACTTGCCTCCCCCCCAAGCGTTCACATCTTCCGTCGCCCCATCTCCTCATCCTCACCGAGTAAGGACCTTGTGTCCGCGTGAATTTCGACCGAGCCCCGCTCCGTCTTCCCCTCTGGCTGCCTTTTTTTCCCCCGGTCATCCCCTCCGTCCAGCAATTGTTTCCCCCACCACATCGTTTCACCGTGGACGATGGCCGGGGGAGGGCGATGGAAGGGAAGGGTGGAATCCCTAAACACGACAGGTTTTTCTGGCCATTGGGAAATGTTGCGCGAGGTTGGGTCCATTTCCGAGAATTTCACCGGCAATTCCTGGAAAATTTGTGACTCCTGTAATGAGCTGTGAGCGATTAGGGGGCGAGACGGTTCAGGCTTCCCGCTGACTCCTGAGACCTACCGTCCCAGCAGAATTAGCCCTTCCCATCCCATTCACCGGGCCTGAAAGGGTTTTGTGGTCATTGTTACGTGGACGGGAGTTGGCTCGCACTCCCCCTCCCAGTCCCTTGTACTGGGTCTAAATATACTTGTTAGGACGCTTGGGTCTTGAGGACCGAAGAGTGCGAAGGGGAGTGTTAATGCCTTTGAAGATACTCTTCTCGAGTTTTCCACCTGGTCAGGTTGCCCATGCCGGATGAGGTTTCGATGCTCGACTTGGCCTTCCTGCTCTGGGCAGTTGAGTGAAAAGTCGGCCAGTATGGAGAAACAGGACCCGATGGAAAACTGGAAATGTTTTTCTTTATCAAGTTCACGGAAAAAGCACAATTTTATTTCGATGATTCCAATATTATGTGATAGAATATCCTTCACGAGTGATTATAACCTGTTCTTGATACCGTTGGATAGGAGCTTGTGTAAAAGTTGTTTTCGTGGAACTTAATCAAATTTGCCATGCTAGACTTAAAAAAGCGTGAAAAGAAACACCCGCTCATGAGCTTAATAAGATCATGATAAATTACAAAACTTCCAAACACTTAGCGAAAAAACAATGTCGATGAGCATTAGCTGACTTAAAAAGTAAAATTCTAGGGAATTATTGGAATGAAAATCGAAAGCGTTTTGGTCGTATACAAGAGAATTGGGTAAAAGAGTATTGGGTAAATGTGACGATCATGTACGAGAAATCAGCTACTTTTCCCTTGTTAGACCTCATTTGGAATATGCTGCCAGTGTATGGGATCCCTACGAAATCGGTCTAAGTAATGAACTTGAACGTGTGCAGCGAAGATCGGCAAGATTTGTAAAGGGACGATACGATAATTATATTAGCGTAACCAGTCTATTAAATGAATTGAAATGGGAATCATTGTCAGATCGCAGGTTGAAATTTAGACTTAATCTCTTCCACAAATTCCAAGGCAATATTTTCAGTGATGATGTTAAAAATATTTTACGAACCCCAACTTACTATGGCAGACTGGACCATAATCATAAAGTTAGAGAAATTGATTGCCGAACTGACCGATTCAAAATGTCCTTTTTCCCTCGCACAATAAGAGATACGAATAACGGTAAATATGTCCTATCGGAGAGTAGCAATGAATAGCATTGGTAGCTGCATGTTGGTATGAGTACTTAAACCTAACCCTACTAACAGAATGTTTTTGCATGTTTTATTTGCAATTTCTATCTTTTTTAAATAGTGAAGTTCTGACTACTATATTAATACTATTCCTTTTTTATGCATGATATGTAGTGCATGTTTGGTGAGCAATCACCCCCTGCCACACACCCTTGTGGTGGCTTGCAGGGTATTATGTAGAAGAGAAGTTAAAGGAAATAAATCTACTGTAGAAATGCTTAGGGATAATAATGGAGAAAAAAAGTATAGTCTGGGAAAAGCTAATAAGTTAAACACATTTCCAATAGCGTTTCTCACTACCAGAACTTTAGATCCAATTGAACCAATAAATAAACATTTCAAACATCCGATGCCTGAAATCGCTATTGAGCCTCGCGGTATAGAGCAACAATTAAAAAAAATAAACACCAATAAATCCCAAGGCCCTAATCAAATTCCGGCACGCGTTTATAAAACACTAGCATCAGAAATATCACCTAACTTAGAAATAATATTTCGTAATTCGTTGCCTGAGCACATGGTTCCCTACGACTGGAAAATAGCTAATATTACACCTTTATTCAAATCCGGCGATAGAGAAGATCCTAGCAACTACAGACAATAGTGTAGTTCTGACTACTATATTAATACTATTCGTTTTTTATACATGATATGTAGTGCATGTTTGGTGAGCAATCACCCCCTACCACAAACCCTTGTGGTGGCTTGCAGGGTATTATGTAGATGTAGATGTAGATGAATTGGTTGCATCAGCCGCTGAAAGAGGTCAGGTAAGACGACAGTTGAATCCCCGGAAGGTGGGTTAAAAAAGGTTTGGAAGAAGGAATTTAGTAAGTTAATTTTGTCAAGAGTGTTTGTGGCCATTTCACCCTTATCATTTTTAAGTAAATGGACGGCAGACTTATGGCCTTACACTTCCCTTACGTACGACCAGAAGACTTTTGGATTTTCTTTCAACTTTTCCCCAAGTGTTTTTCTTTTGAATTCTTCAAATGCATTACAAAGGGCTGTCTTTGCAGTGGATATTGAAATTTTATACTTTTCAATTATTACATCACGTTCATCAGTGGGAATATATTTACTAATTCTTTTCATTTTAGCATGACATATTCACTACCGTCTCAGGGATTTTCTCACTTCGGTATTGTACCACCTACATCTACATCTACATCTACATAATACCCTGCAAGCCACCACAAGGGTGTGTGGCAGGGGGTGATTTCTCACCAAACATGCACTACATATCATGCATAAAAAAGGAATAGTATTAATATAGTAGTCAGAACTACACTATTTAAAAAAGATAGAAATTGCAAAGCAAACATGCAAAAACATTCTGTTAGTAGGGTTAGCTTTAAGTACTCATACCAACATGCAGCTACCAATGCTATTCATTGCTACTCTCCGATAGGACATATTTACCGTTATTCGTATCTCTTATTGTGCGAGGGAAAAAGGACATTTTGAATCGGTCAGTTCGGCAATCAATTTCTCTAACTTTATGATTATGGTCCAGTCTGCCATAGTAAGTTGGGGTTCGTAAAATATTTTTAACATCATCACTGAAAATATTGCCTTGGAATTTGTGGAAGAGATTAAGTCTAAATTTCAACCTGCGATCTGACAATGATTTCCATTTCAATTCATTTAATAGACTGGTTACGCTAATATAATTATCGTATCGTCCCTTTACAAATCTTGCCGATCTTCGCTGCACACGTTCAAGTTCATTACTTAGACCGATTTCGTAGGGATCCCATACACTGGCAGCATATTCCAAATGAGGTCTAACAAGGGAAAAGTAGCTGATTTCTCGTACATGATCGTCACATTTACCCAATACTCTTTTAATGAAACCCAGTTTGCGATTCGCTTGACCCATTATTTCACGAATGTGTTTACCCCAGGAAAGATCATTTGTCAGTCTTATTCCAAGATATTTAATGGATTCCACGTTTGTTAATTCATTATTACTTATTTTGTAAGTGCTAGGGGGAGAGCTATTCTTTTTCCAAAAATTCATTACAAGACATTTCTTAAAGTTTAATTCTAACTGCCATGTATCACACCAAGTTTCAATTGCTTGTAGGTCAATATTTAAATATTCTTTATCATTCGGGCATAGAATTTCCCTGTACACTACTGCGTCATCGGCAAATAGACGAAGCTTACTTTTTACCACCTTTTGGATATCATTAATATACAAAAGGAATAGGAGTGGACCTATCACACTACCTTGTGGGACACCCGAAGTGACTTTAATTGCCGGTGAGGAAACACCGTCCAAAACAACCCTTTGAACCCGATCATGCAGAAAATCATTAATCCATGATATAATGTTACTGTCTAACCCATAAGATTTTAACTTCAAAATTAGTTTGCTGTGAGAAACCTTGTCAAAAGCCTTCTTGAAGTCGAGAAATATAGCATCCACTTGAATATTATTTTCGCCAGAAACTAAAATATCGTGGGAAAAGAGAGCAAGTTGGCTTTCACACGATCTGCTCTTTCGGAAGCCATGCTGGACATTGGACAATAAATTCTGGCTATCTAGGTGTCCCATGACTGAACTGACAATTATATGTTCTAGGACCTTGCATGAAATGGATGTGAGGGATATAGGTCTGTAGTTAGATGGCTGCTCCCTATCGCCACTTTTAAAAATGGGTGTTACATCGGCTGCTTTCCAGTCCATCGGTACGACGTGTTGGGTCAGGGATTTATTAAATACTATTTCAAGGTAGGGGGAAATTTCGGATGCTAACTCTCTATATACGCGGGAGGGAATTTGATCAGGGCCAGGAGATTTGTTGGGGCTTATATCTTTAAGTAATTTTTCAATACCATTACAGGAAATGTCAATTGGTTTCATCAACCGCTGAAAGAGGTCAGGTAACACGATAGTTGAATCCCCGGATGGTGGGTTAAAAACGGTTTGGAAGAAGGAATTTAGCAAGCTAACTTTGTCGAGTGTGTTTGTGGTCATTTCACCTCTATCATTTTTAAGTGAATGGACGGCAGACTTATGGCCTTGCACTTCCCTTACGAACGACCAGAAGACTTTTGGATTTTCTTTCAATTGTTCCCCAAGTGTTTTCTTTTTTAAACCTAGGTTCAGTGTTTTCTTTTTTAAATTTACCAGGCATATATATAACCTATATATGCCTATATAACCCTACGCTATATGGATATAGCGTAACCAGGCTATTAAATGAATTAAATTGGGAATCATTGTCAGATCGCAGGTTGAAATTTAGACTTAATCTCTTAAATAAATTCCAAGACCATATTTTCAGTGATGATGTTAAAACTATTTTGCGGACCCCAACTTACTATGGTAGACTGGACCATAATTACAAAATTAGAGAAATAGATTGCCGAACTACCAGATTCAAAATGTCCTTTTTTTCTCGTAGATACTATTAGGGATATGAATAACGGTAAATGTATCCAGTACGAGAGTAGCAATGGATAACATTGGTAGCTGCATGTTGGTATAAGGACTTAAAGCTAACCCAAATAACAGCATGTTTTTGCATGTATGCTTTGCCAATTTATTTTTTAATTACAAATTTTTATGCATGATATGTAGTGCATGTTTGGTGAGAGTTCAACCCCTGCCACACACCTTTATGGTGGCTTGCAGGGTATTATGTAGATGTAGATCTATTGATTCCAGAGCGCATGATATTAATGAACGACTTCCATGAACCGTTGGTACATACGTTTCTAGAAGTCTTTTTGAAATCCGATAAGAAATCTCTTGTATAAATTTTAAAGTTAGCAAAGTCTGCTCTTTTAAAAATGTAAATCTTTCTTTTTTGTTTAAAATTTTTATCCAAAGATAGTAAGAATGTTGCAGTTATAACTCTGTGGTCATTGATTCCATCAACCGTGTCTATCATTATCACATTTTTTGGGATTTTGGTTGCCAGTAAATCAAGAATGCTATCCCTTCTACATCTACATCTACATAATACCCTGCAAGCCACCACAAGGGTGTGTGGCAGGGGGTGATTGCTCACCAAACATGCACTACATATCATGCATAAAAAAGGAATAGTATTAATATAGTAGTCAGAACTACACTATTTAAAGAGATAGAAATTGCAAAGAAAACATGCAAAAACATTCTGTTAGTAGGGTTAGCTTTAAGTACTCATACCAACATGCAGCTACCAATGCTATTCATTGCTACTCTCCGATAGGACATATTTACCGTTATTCGTATCTCTTATTGTGCGAGGGAAAAAGGACATTTTGAATCGGTCAGTTCGGCAATCAATTTCTCTAACTTTATGATTATGGTCCAGTCTGCCATAGTAAGTTGGGGTTCGTAAAATATTTTTAACATCATCACTGAAAATATTGCCTTGGAATTTGTGGAAGAGATTAAGTCTAAATTTCAACCTGCGATCTGACAATGATTCCCATTTCAATTCATTTAATAGACTGGTTACGCTAATATAATTATCGTATCGTCCCTTTACAAATCTTGCCGATCTTCGCTGCACACGTTCAAGTTCATTACTTAGACCGATTTCGTAGGGATCCCATACACTGGCAGCATATTCCAAATGAGGTCTAACAAGGGAAAAGTAGCTGATTTCTCGTACATGATCGTCACATTTACCCAATACTCTTTTAATGAAACCCAGTTTGCGATTCGCTTGACCCATTATTTCACGAATGTCTTTACCCCAGGAAAGATCATTTGCCAAAAACCACGCCTTCTATTAGGTGCTGTAGCTAATTGTTTTAGGTAGTTATTGGAGAACACATCTAATAGTCTCACAGATGTCCTTGTCCCTTCCTCCAGCTTTGAAGCAGTATATTACGGGACGTTATAAAATTTATCTGCTTTCACAGTTCTAATAATGACTCAACATCAGTGTTTGGGGGCCTATAGAATGCGCAGACAGATATAGATTTGGATTTAGGGCATGTTAATGAACACCAAACACATTCTAAGGGGTCAATCTGTCAGTTCGGTAATCAATTTCCCTAATTTTGTGATTATGGTCCAATCTTAGTAAGCTGGGATTCCCAAGATGTTTTTAACGTTATCAGTGAAAATATTATCTTGGAATTTATTTAAGATATTGAGTCTACATTTCAACCTGCTATCTGACGATGATTCCCATTTTAATTCATTTAATTAACTCAGATTTCATCTATAGCAACCCTCTGCTCTCGCCCACTTAAGAATTCTTTTATCCAAAATATAAGGTATTTATTTACACTAAAACTCTTCATTTTCTTTCCACATTAATTGCCAAAACTCTGTTATGTAAGGGCATAAAACGATGCCTCAACACCAGTCCACATGTTCCTTATCTCTAAACTTCAACACAATTCCGTTTTGTCACTCTGGAAAAGCACTAAGCGGTAGGAAGTCAATTTAACTCGCTGGGTGCCAAACTACGTAGTGTCTAGGCGCCTCACAGGGCTGCTGGCGTCGCGAGATCCCGAATTACATATGCAGGCTGATGGGGACAAGGAGACAGGGGAGTCATGATTTGACGACTGGAGGATAGGGAAGGGTGTTGAGGGAGAGTGAAGGATAGCAAATTATCCACGTTTTCGAAATAGGCCCCGGGTCCTGCGATCCTCCGGAGGGAGTCTTGGAAAGAGGGAGTGAAGTGGGGACTAAGGGCAATGCCCGTGGTTTTAAGGGCCTCCGCAATGGAGTAACTAAAAAGAGAAAGTACGCAAACGGCAATCAACCATCCCATCGCCGCCACTCGCACTATCTGCCAATCTCTCCCTCAAAATACGGAGCGAACTCCCGGCCTATAATTGAGTCAAACATGGGAAAATTTTACACTACCCAGCACAAAATAATCTCACTCTTCTGATCTGGGAAGTAATTTTGCACCAATGAGATACCAATCTTATTGAATACATCTACATAATACCCAGCAAGCCACCATAAAGGTGTGTGGCAGGGGGTGAAATATCACCAAACATGCACTACATATCATGCATAAAAAAGGATTAGTACTTGTATAGGTACTGTTGAAAACTACGCTATCTAAAAAAAGATAAAAATAGCAAAGCATACATGCAAAAACATGCTGTTAGTTGGGTTAGCTTTAAGTCCTTATACCAACATGCAGCTACCAATGTTATCCATTGATACACTCGTACTGGATATATTTACCGTTATTCATATCCCTAATAGTACGAGGAAAAAAGTACATTTTGAATCTGTCAGTTCGGCAATCAATTTCTCTAATTTTGTGATTATGGTCCAGTCCACCATAGTAAGTTGGAGTCCGCAAAATATTTTTTACATCATCACTGAAAATATGGTCTTGGAATTTGTTTAAGAGATTAAGTCTTAATTTCAACCTGCGATCTGACAATGTTTCCCAATTTAATTCATTTAATAGGCTGGTTACGCTAGTAATAAAGACGTTGTATGTTGGGTAAAAGAATTCTTAAGTGGGCGAGAGCAGAGGGTTGTCATAGATGGTATCATGTCGGACACAATCGAAGTCACATCGGGAGTTCCCCAGGGTAGCGTAGTAGGTCCGCTTCTATTTATTTTATACATAAACGATTTGGTACCAGAGTTAGTAGTAACCTTAGACATTTTGCAGACGATGCAGTGGTGCACAGGGGTATATCAAATGAATAGGACTCGAAATCACTTAGCAAGGATTTAGATGCAATTCAAGAGTGGTGCGACAAATGGCAGTTGGAACTCAACCTTAAAAAGTGTGCAGCTATCAATTTTTGGAGGAGGAATAATTCGATAGAGCGATCCTATAGAATTAATAACACGAAGATCGAAAACGTTGAAACCGTAAGATATTTAGGTGTACATCTACATCTACATAATACCCTGCAAGCCACCACAAGGGTGTGTGGCAGGGGGTGATTGCTCACCAAACATGCACTACATATCATGCATAAAAAAGGAATAGCATTACTATAGTAGTCAGAACTACACTATTTAAAAAAGATAGAAATTGCAAAGCAAACAAGCAAAAACATTCTGTTAGTAGGGTTAGGTTTAAGTACTCATACCAACATGCAGCTACCAATGCTATTCATTGCTACTCTCCGATAGGACATATTTACCGTTATTCGTATCTCTTATTGTGCGAGGGAAAAAGGACATTTTGAATCGGTCAGTTCGGCAATCAATTTCTCTAACTTTATGATTATGGTCCAGTCTGCCATAGTAAGTTGGGGTTCGTAAAATATTTTTAACATCATCACTGAAAATATTGCCTTGGAATTTGTGGAAGAGATTAAGTCTAAATTTCAACCTGCGATCTGACAATGATTCCCATTTCAATTCATTTAATAGACTGGTTACGCTAATATAATTATCGTATCGTCCCTTTACAAATCTTGCCGATCTTCGCTGCACACGTTCAAGTTCATTACTTAGACCGATTTCGTAGGGATCCCATACACTGGCAGCATATTCCAAATGAGGTCTAACAAGGGAAAAGTAGCTGATTTCTCGTACATGATCGTCACATTTACCCAATACTCTTTTAATGAAACCCAGTTTGCGATTCGCTTGACCAATTATTTCACGAATGTGTTTACCCCAGGAAAGATCATTTGTCAGTCTTATTCCAAGATATTTAATGGATTCCACGTTAGTTAATTCATTATTACTTATTTTGTAAGTGGTAGGAGGAGAGCTATTCTTTTTCCAAAAGTTCATTACAAGACATTTCTTAAAGTTTAATTCTAACTGCCATGTATCACACCAAGTTTCAATTGCTTGTAGGTCAATATTTAAATATTCTTTATCGTTCGGGCATAGAATTTCCCTGTACACTACTGCGTCATCGGCAAATAGACGAAGCTTACTTTTTACCACCTTTTGGATATCATTAATATACAAAAGGAATAGGAGTGGACCTATCACACTACCTTGTGGGACACCGGAAGTGACTTTAATTGACTTTAAAGTGTAACAATCACAAAAGATTTATCGTGGGGAAGACACATAAGACACATATCGTACTTGGGAAATGTGATGAGAAGACATAAGAGCGATGCTACTTTTCACTAGTTAGGCCCCACCTTGAGTATACAGCCAGTGTATGGGATCCTAATGAATTAGATTTGATGAGAGCAGCTAGCAGAGTTTGATGTGCAGCGTAGAGCAGCTAGGTTCGTCAAAAGGTGTTACGATAGGTTGAGTAGTGTATCAGAATTAATATAAGAATTAGGGTGGGAATCATTATCAGAGCGTAGGTTAAAGTTCAGATTAAATCTATTAGAGAAATTTCAATCGGATAGCTTTACTGAAGATGTCAGGCACATATTAAAAACACCAGCGAATTATGCTAGATTCGACCAGATAAATAAGATTAGAGAGATAGATTGTCATACAGAGAGATTCAAAATGGCATTTTTCCCCCGTACTATAAGAGAACAGAATAGGCAGCATAGGAAAGGGATAGGTAGGGGAAATATTCTAGAGTATTATGTAGTGCATGATGCATGTCTTACCCCTTAAATACTTTACACGCTAACAATCGAGTTGCATGAGACAATATAGTTGCTAGTTTGCATGTTAGTAGTGCATGCCTGGTGATCTTCACCCCCTGCCACACACCCTCGCGGTGGCTTGCTGGGATTCGTATAGATGTAGATGTAGATGTAAGGTTATCATACCGTCCTTTTACAAATCTTGCCAATCTTCGCTGCACACGTTCAAGTTCGTTATTTAGACCGATTTCGTAGGGATCCCATACACTGGCTGCATATTCCAAATGAGGTCTAACAAGGGAAAAGTAGCTTATTTCTCGTACATGATCGTCACATTTACACAGGACTCTTTTGACGAATCCCAGTTTACGATTCGCTTGACCCATTATTTCACGTATGTGTTTACCCCAGGAAAGATAATGTGTCAGTCTTATTCCAAGATATTTAATGGATTCCACGTTTTTTAATTCATTATTACTTATTTTGTAAATGGTAGGAGGAGAGCTATTCTTTTTCCAAAAATTCATTACAAGAATTTTTTTAAAGTTTAATTCTAAGAACCTCAGACCTGAATGACCTCCCATATTTTTCTCTTCTTTACGTCTATATCATACCCTGCAAGCCATCTTAAAGTTGTGTGGCAGGAGATGAAATAACACCAAACATGCACTACCTATTTTGCATAAAAAAGATTAGTAATTATATACTAGACTAAACTTCAATTTTTATGGAGGATAAAATTAGCAAGCAAGCGTGCAATACAATGCTGTTAGTTGGGTTAGCTTAAAGTCCTCATAACAACATGCAACTACTCATGCTATCCATTGCTACACTCGTATTGGACATATTTACCGCTATGCATGTCCCTAATTGTACGAGGAAAAAAGGACATTTTGAATCTGTCAGTTCGGCAATCAATTTCTCTAATTTTGGCATTATAATCATAATCCTGTCTACCATGGTAAAAATGTAACATTAATGAAACGGAAACTACATGCTTTTCGTATTGTTTTACAAGTCAAGAAGATATTGTGGATTTAATTTAACCACTATATTAATCCATTTCCCTATGTGTCCCAAATACTAGCTGCATGTTCGAATTTCGGCATAACCTATGTGAAGGTACTTTTCTCCAATAATTCTCCTTTTATGCAATTACTCAGACGATACATTTTCAGGGAATTCAGAAAGTTCATCATCTTTGGAAGCATCGTCCCTACAACGCCTTCGGTAATTAAAAAATAACTCTCCGAAATGAATCCATTCTCTGTCCAACGTAACGCTTTTATAGGAACGCCATTTATATATTTCGCTTTGAAAATGTGAAAGTTTTCTTTTAACATGTGAACCTAGTGATTCCATGACTTTCATAACATTATATTTTTATCAATCACGACAAAGTCGAGCAACACGTCTATATTTTGCGAGTAGTGGTGGTAAAAGAATCCAAGCCATGTCCTGCCCAAGGCAAGCCAAAGGAAATAAGGAAATAAAGACGGAAAACAAGGCTTTCCACCCACTACGCCAACTACTCCTTTTCCGTCATATTTCTACGAAATTTCTCAAAAGCCGCTAATTGGAATGAGCAAGTATGTTACATTGAGTATAGAAAACAATATATACTTCACGGAAATGGAGATTGGCAAGAGCCAACGGAAACGTACATTCACAAAATAAATCTGATGATATGGCCCTCTAAAAATGACCACCAGAAAAAAGGAAGAAACTTCTAAATCTACACTATACCACGTAAGCCAATGCAAGGGTATTCTTTGGATTATGCTGCTATTATATGGGATTCATACGAAACAGGCTTTAATAATGAACTTGAATGTCTGCAGTGAAGATCGGCAAGATTTGTCAAGGGACGGTAAGATAACCTTATTAGCGTAACCAGTCTATTAAATGAATTAAAATGGAAAGCATTGTCAGATCGTAGGTTGAAATGTAGACTCAATTACTTAAATAAAGTCCAAGATAATATTTTCACTGACGACGTTAAAACAATTCTGCGAATCCCAGCTTACTATGGCAGGCTGGACCATAATCACAAAATTAGGAAAATTGAATGCCGAATTGACTGATTAAAATGTCCTTTTTTCTTCGTGCAATTATGAATATGAACAGTTGTAAAAATATCCAATAGCATAAATACGAGTGTGTAGCATATATAGTTGCATGCTGGTATAAGGACTTTAAGCTAACCGAACTAACAGCATCATATTGCATGATTGCTTTGCTATTTTTTTCTTTTCTAAATTGTGAAGTGCCTACTGACTAGTATATTATTACTAATCCTTTTTTATCCATGATATGTGGTGCATGTTTGGTGTGAATTTACCCCCTACCACACGCCGTTTATGGTGGCTTGCAGTGTATTATGTAATGTAGAAGGGTGTGTGGCAGGGGGTGAACTATGAATATAGTTTCCTTGAAGTGATTATCGCGTGTACCTGATGAACTTTTCAAGAAATTTCTTTTCACTTTATAATACAATTTTTTACTTACATCTACTACGAGTAAGTATTTTTTCCTACCATCAAGAAGGCCAGTGTATGGGATTTTGCCAGTGTATGGGATCCCTACGAAATCGGTCTAAGTAATGAACTTGAACGTGTGCAGCGAAGATCGGCAAGATTTGTAAAGGGACGATACGATAATTATATTAGCTTAACCAGTCTATTAAATGAATTGAAATGGGAATCATTGTCAGATCGCAGGTTGAAATTTAGACTTAATCTCTTCCACAAATTCCAAGGCAATATTTTCAGTGATGAAGTTAAAAATATTTTACGAACCCCAACTTACTATGGCAGACTGGACCATAATCATAAAGTTAGAGAAATTGATTGCCGAACTGACCGATTCAAAATGTCCTTTTTCCCTCGCACAATAAGAGATACGAATAACGGTAAATATGTCCTATCGGAGAGTAGCAATGAATAGCATTGGTAGCTGCATGTTGGTATGAGTACTTAAAGCTAACCCTACTAACAGAATGTTTTTGCATGTTTTCTTTGCAATTTCTATCTTTTTTAAATAGTGTAGTTCTGACTACTATATTAATACTATTCCTTTTTTATGCATGATATGTAGTGCATGTTTGGTGAGAAATCACCCCCTGCCACACACCCTTGTGGTGGCTTGCAGGGTATTATGTAGATGTAGATGTAGATGAAGGCCTGGACTTGGTATACCCCATAAAACTTACCAGGCAGCAAGAAGTAATCGACTTTTTCCCGATCGATATAATTTTACATGTCTTTACTCCATTTACGATTCTCATTATTTTCCTCCCTATTCACCTCTTTAACGAACATGTCCACTTTAGTTTACGATAACCTTATTTATACGCTCGTCTGTATTTCTTTTCAGCTTCCAATTTCGATCACCAAATTGGTAAGAAGCCTCCAGACTGTTAAGAGACATTTCGGGTGACCAACAACGGAACGTATGCCAAAAGTAGCCAAAGTCAAATTTCTCATCACAAAAATGAAACGCAAAAGCGTAGGTATGCATACATCCCACAATACCTCCCCAGTGGTTCTCTTTATCCGACGCGACTTACACAATGATGTTTTAATTGAAACGTAATGCAAATGTGATGGGGAAAAGAAATGCGCACTATTACGAAGTATAAAGTACTTTGAAATGTTTATGTAAAGTAAATGAATGTGGTGGAAAGGGAATGATGGTGACTATAATTAAAATTTTTAAGCAATTACCAATGAACATGCTGCAAAACATATGCAGAATTGAAAAAAAAGAAGCATTTGCTGGAAATATGACATCAATGATAACTGGAAAACTGATTGTTTTTTTATATATATAGATAGATATATGTTTAATCATGTACATTATATTGTACAATTATATTACATACAGTACAGCGTAAATACATTGCTGAACATAAGGAATTAAGGGTGTAATCTCTCTCAAATACATAACTGAAAAGTCGACGTTGAATGTTGTTACTGATGAGGCTCCACGAATATCAGAGGGCAGCACATTCCATAAATAGGATGCACTAATGTGTATATCATAGGTACAATCTGGACACAGTGATATAGTAATTGAAAGATTAAAAAAGAGCACCTTCTGGTGAACCTGTAAAGGCTCAGAAAGACTCGTAAGGTAATAAAAAAAATTGAAATACGTGTGAATGTATGTTTTTTGTCATTTAATGTTAAATTTGTGAATTGCAACAAATATTTTTAATTTGTTTCCTTTGGCCAATTTATCATAATTTTTCGTGATGTTAATGTAATGGAAACAACTTTATATGCTAAAATATAATAATTTATCAGTGCATTGTATGCATATAATTGCAGTGCAGTGCATCCTCAATAGTGCTTGTTTGGTGATCTTCATCACCGGCCACACACCCTCGCGGTGGATTTCAGGCTATCGTGTAGATGTAGATGTAATTTCAACCTAAATAATTACAATGTCTACAAAGCATGCGAGGTTCAATAGTTTCCGACAAGGGAGGACTAGGGAGTGCTCAATAAACGTAGGTATTTATAATAGCCTTCTGCCATGTTACGCGCTATTAATTTGAAAAGACTTTCTATCCTCCGACAAGATCAGTAGAGAAATGACATAACCTTCAGTCTTAAGATTGAGGCCAATTGCTGGGTGAGATGAAACATCAACGATGGAATGTCAACCATAGTACAAAAAATGGCAGAGAACTCGCGTCTCCCAGATGTACACTTGAGATGAGAGAATGAGACAAAGAGTGATGCATTCTCATATGTCATCAAGAATGAGCTAATGGTGGAGTGAGACTCTACTTCCATTAATTACGCTCTTCCCCCATTTCTTCCCAAGAAATAGCGAAAGCCTCATGAGTTCTGGCACGAAAAAGGCAGATGTACATGATTTAATCCGGTTCCTAAAAGAAGCTGAACGTGAAATTTACTGCAATTCACTCAGCTTAATTGTTTTCATTGTCCTTATTTTTGTCGTTTACCCATATTTTTATGTGAATCAAATACATATTACCAAATGAACCTTTTTATGCAAGGAAAAATATACACGTATTCATTTGAAAGATGACTGATTTTCTTAAGGAAATGATTTTATTTGCAATAAAGTGCACAATAGCAAATATTCCACAGAGAAAAAATCATTCGCCTTGACCGGGACTACAACCCGGGCCCCCTGATTTCCGGCCAGGTGCTCTACAAGTTGAGCTTCCAAGGCGTCGTCTTACTCTGTGGAAATTATAGCTAAAGTTTTCACGGCTAGTACGCGATTTTTGAATTGCAATAAAATGCTTTATAACAACATTTATTTTGCGGTTACTCTGACAAGGAAAGGAAGTGAAAACTGAACAAGGGCAGCGTTTCATGAAATTGCCACATACTGCTCTCTCGTGACGTGTTTGACGTGTACTGAATCGCGCAACGGAGATTATTTCCAAGAAATGGAGAAATTCGATACGGGAGGCTACGCCAATACCTACTTTCCTTAGACTCAAACATTCTTCCACCTTCTAAGGCCACAGTTGACGGCATTTCAATGTAGCTGGAATAGCATAGAATGGTGATAAGGACGTGTTGCGCTTGGGCAAATATTACACAAATAACGAAAGTAACTAATTTTTTCTAAACCCGGCAGAATTCTTTGGGAAGAGGACAAAAAATATAATTACAAGGATGCGATAAAAAATATATATACGTAGAAAAATCACCAATTTCCTTGAGGCCAAAATTCCTTCCAAAGTAATTTACCTTGAATTCTAAGGAGTAAATATTTTTTGTCGTGAATCGAAATACAAGCGAACAAATATTAGGCATGCAGTTCTTCAAAAGGAGGTTACTTTTAACGAAAAGTTGATCAGTATTACGATCCGAATCACCGCAGTGTTGAGATCTTTGCTGATGATGAAGTGGCTAAAATACACATAATGTTCACCATTAATCCTCCTGAAACCGAATGAAATAATGTTTTGAATTTTTGAATCCTTTGCATTATCTCTCAATTCAAGGGCTGCGAACTAGCCGCGAATACCTTAGAGGAGTCGCCCACTGCAATACACATTCGAAAAATTTCCATCTTTAAGGCCTCTAAGAGTCACGATCAAGGAGGATTTTTTCTCTGCGGACATTATTGATAGGTATTACAGTGGTAATTTTTATCAACTCAAAATTCGAATACAAATAAATACGAAAGCAAGAGAACAAACAAAATGGAATGATCGCGCCAAGACTTACTAGTTTCAGAATTCACTAGTAATCTACATCTACGCATGGGTGTTTGGCAGGGGTGAAGATCTCCAAACTTACACAACTTGTAACTAAGAGCTACAAAGCTACTAAAGACCAGAGAGAGGCTTTCAGTCAATGGCATGCTCTCTTAGTGCCATGGGCTGATATGCCGGCTTGGGATAAATGAACCAAGACATTGGTTTTCGCAAAGGCCAAAAATAAAATATTTATAAGTAAACGACGCATAATTTTTTGCCTACATCAGTGGTAAAGTAATTTTAATGCCAACAAATACTTAACTGCTAAATGCACCAGAGTCCAAAATGCTATTTTAAAAATTATTCGTTATTTTTATTTATGAAGTGTCACATTTTTGTGCATCTCACTCACCCAAGCCACACATCCTCGCCGTGGCGAGTTGCAGGGTATTTTGCAGAGGTAGATGCTCAAATTATTGTCGCACTTCCCGCCAATATAACTGAAATTTGGCGCACTAAAAGGATTTCAAGGACGTTGGAAGAACGAAGGATCAAAACATTTCTTGTTGTCGTTAACCAATGTCCCATTGGTACACAACACGCTCAGCTTCGTTAGAAACTACAACACAGTCGAATCGACCCGCCTCCGCGCTAAACCCTTCCGTTTTTTTTCAGTTTCCTCGACGAGCGCTTCTTGAATTTTCAGAGCAAGCCGTTTCCACTTGGATAACTCAGGAGCTAGTCCTCTAAAGAACCCGAAGGCCAACGATTGAAAGCGATCCACAAAAATCATATCAGGAGCCATTAAAAGTAGGCCCAAGCACAAGCAAGCATTGTACGCAAGCCGAGGAGATAAGAACTGCGAGCTTCCTGAGAAACGCCATGAAAAATTGACGGGAAAGTCATTTCGCATTGGATATATCAAATTTAATGGATGCTGGCACCACAACGCCGGAAGTACTCATCGACAATCTGAATAGTCTATATGCCAGATAACTTCACCTTTTTTCCTTTATCTCACCAAATAGTGCTGAGGAATTCAATCCTATAAAAAGTTATGACATTTCAGCACATTAGGTTATGCGTAAAATGCTAGTATTTGACAATTATGATTATATGTGCCGGATTGCTGCAAAGATACGAATGGTTTTCAACATGAAAAATTGTAAGGCGAGAAGAATGAAAACATTGAGAGTATGGGCTGAATATTACTTATAAAAATCTTGGCGAGCGTGAGTTATATATTATGAATATTTATTGAAAAAAAAGAGCAGCACAAAATCCTACTTAAAAGCGTTTCCTTGATTTCAGATCAAAGAATAGAATCAAAGAAAACGTAAGAATAGCGTCACTACAAAGAGAGGTTCAATTAAAGGTAAAAAATATTTTTTAACAATTACTAAAAATCAATCAAAGTTTCATCGAAGTGGAAACCACCAGAGTCACTAAAAATGGTTGCGATAAAAAACAAAAGCAATGGGGATATTACATGTCTCGATTAAGTCAAAGTACCTACTCCAAAAATTTTAGACGCAAGAAAACCCAAGCATGAGTCAGGAACCATGTAAATTTTATCCGGGAAATATGCGGCCGAGCGAAGGGAAAGCTAGGATTTATAAAAAGAGTACTTGGGAAATGTGATGAGAAGACAAAAGAGCGATGCTACTTTTCACTAGTTAGGCCCCACCTTGAGTATGCAGCCAGTGTATGGGATCCTAATGAATTAGGTTTGATGAGAGAACTAGACAGTGTGCAGCGTAGAGCAGCTAGGTTCGTCAAAAGGTGTTACGATAGGTTGAGTAGTGTATCATAATTAATACAAGAACTAGGGTGGGAATCATTATCAGAGCGTAGGTTAAAGTTCAGATTAAATCTATTAGAGAAATTTCAATCGGATAGCTTTACTGAAGATGTTAGGCACATATTAAAAACACCAGCGTATTATGCTAGATTCGACCAGATAAATAAGATTAGAGAGATAGATTGTCGTACAGATAGATTCAAATGGCATTTTTCCCCCGTACTATAAGAGAACAGAATAGGCAGCATAGGAAAGGGATAGGTAGGGGAAATATTCTAGAGTATAGGTAGGGAAAATATTCTATGTAGTGCATGATGCATGCCTTACCCCTTAAAAACTGTAGACACTAACAATCAAGTTGCACGAGACAATAAAGTGGCTAGTTTGCATGTTAGTAGTGCATGCCTGGTGATCTCACCCCCTGCCACACACCCTCGCGGTGGCTTGCAGGGTATCGTATAGATGTAGATAGATGAAATTGTTTAATTTACATGGTTCCTGACGAAATCGTTGACATCACGATCACATGCATCAAGAGGAAACATATAAGTCGTCAAGGTTAGCAATAGGTTTTGGGGTTGTTTAACGTCACTATCAAGATTGAATGTCTCTGCTATTTTCATTTCAGCTCTCATTTCGTTGCATAAGGGAAGTGGAAGCTCAAACCAACAGCACATTACTAAAAGAAATTTTCAGATATAAAGGCCTTCCATGCCTACATATTTACGAACCAGAGGTTACTTTGGGTATCACCTCTAGTACCATTGAAGCTAAAAAGCGGATTAATTTAGAAAAAGAAAAACTAATTAAATTAGGTAGCCTTTCACGATTCCTTCATAGGACACTATGGAAATTCCGGAAAAATCTGTATCGTGGCTGAAAGGAGTTAGAACTGAAAAAATGAGAATTTATTTAACTTATCAAAGTATTTAAATATATATGACGTGCATGAATAGAATTATTTACCAGTAATTACCAAAAGGAATGTATTTTCAAACGTAATTGTGAAGTTATTGGGTAAGCTAATCTTAAGATGGAATTCATCAAAAGAGTACCACGTAAATTTGACGACCATGTACGAGAAATTAGCTACTTTCCCCTCGTAAGACCTCATTTGGAATTCACTAACAGCATATGGGATCCTAGGCTTAAATAGTGAACTGAAGTGTATGCAGCGAAGATCGGCAAGATTTATAGAGGGACGGAATGGTAACTATATTAGCGTAGCCAGTCTATTAGATGAACTAAAATGGGAATCGTCATCAACCCGTAATTGAAATTTAGATTTAATCTATTAACTAAATTTCAAGGCTATATTTTCACTCATGACGCTAAAAATATTTTGCCAACCCCAACTTACTATGATAGACAGGGCCATGATCATAAAAAAAAAGAAACTGATTGCCGAACTGACAAATTCAAAATGCCCTTATAATTAGGGACATGTACTATTAGGGAGATGATTAGCCGTAAGTACCCAATGGCATACATACTAGTATATCAATTGATAGCATAGGTAGTTAGTTGCATGTTGGCCTAAGAACTTTAAGCTAACCCAACTAACAGCATGATATTGCATGCTTGCTTCGCCAATTTTATTTGATTTAAATTGTGAAGTTTAGGCTAGAATGCGTGGTAGCCTAGTGGGTAGAGCACTTGGCTACTTATCGAAGGGTCCCGGGTTCAAATCCGGGTGAAGTATTTGGACGCCCCCGAACGATAAATCCTCGGAGTGCGAGGTGGCCCAGGGAAAGGAACTGGCCCCCCTACCCTGAATGTGTGAAATTCACACGCCTGTGGCTTAGTCCGGGGTGAGCTCTACCCTCACCTATCAAAACTAACCTACCCTAGAGTAACCTTCAGGTTGAATCAATGAGTGAGAGGCTAGTATATTATACTACTTAATCCTTTTTATGTCTGATATGCAATGCATGTTTATGGTAGCTTGCACGGTATTACGTAGATGCAGTTTTAGATGTAATAATCACATGTTCGCACTCTATATAGAGCTGTAAACGCAATTGAAATTCAGAAACACCTTCATTGGGTACAGTTTCATCTTGTATCACCAATAAGCAAGAGTGGGCTAAAATCCAGCTAAGCACATGTATCCACGGTAGGCTTCTTCATCCCCGGTTGTTTGGCAGCCCAAAGGCTCTGGGCTTTTATTCCAACTTGGGCGTGGATGTAGCGGAATTCTTATAATCACACACTTTGCTAGCTGATGGGCTATCAATCTACAATGTAGGGCTACAACCAAAGGAGAAGGGGTTTGCAGAAACAAAAACAGAGCTAATTCTTGTCCTTTCTAACAGCTAAGAACCCGCGTTACTCTACGTCATTCGGTTTTATCACACACATCAAAGTAAATGGAGCGTCACTGTTAGCTTAGAATTTATAAATAGGCTCGACGGAATGAACTTTTCTCAGAGCAACGGCAATTCCGCGTCGAAATTTTCACATACTACGCAAATGTTACACGAAGACGGACATTCAAGGGCTATGGTGATAATTTCTCGTGTAAATTATTAATTAATCTCCCAATATATGTAATAATAATAAGCAGGTGATTTCTACGACTCAGGAAGGTTTTCCAGGGATAGGATGTCCAGTGTTTATGAGAGTAAATATTTAAATTATTTATACAAATAAATATTTACCGTAGCACATCAGCTTATAACCTGAAGCCGAATCAATTCAACATAACAAGCGGCATAAAACATTCGTTTATGCCGCTTTCTTTACTCCTGACTGATTACACTCCAGATGCATGTATTCCGTGCTTTAGTAGATAAGAAGCACAGCTATAGAATTAGATTCATCGATGAATAGAGCCGCAAAATGATATGATGACTCAGAAAGCCTTGTACGGTTTTCCGTAAGACAGTAGTGTTCACGAAGTCAATCGTTCTTGACTAATTCATCCACGAGATACAAGACAGGCCATCACTCATCGAGGCACAAGCACACGACCTCGGATGGCCTTGTTGAAGATGATGGATTCTATAGTGACTGTAAAGCGTTGAAATTTTCACTGATTTCACCATTCCCGTAGGATGGGGGAAGCGGAAGCAATGAGCTCCTATATCAATTTTCTGCCCTGAGCTTTTTAAATAGGTCAACCGAAAATATTCGAAAACCAAAAAATAGACGGAAAAAACATTATTCCGAGAACGAAGCAATTACAAAGTATAAATTGCATTGGATTTTAGTAAGTTGAAAAGTAAAGATATTTCTGGTATAAAATCCACTTGGAAAAAAATACTTTCCTGGAACACCGAATGCTGCATTATATCTTAGCGCTAGATTTTGCCTCCTGCGTAGTCTACTACTTCAGGCATGAATGCATTACCGGTTATTAGTAGGCATGTAACAATTAATCGAGGTTTCGGAATGGACGAGGTGAGTCCGGACGTATATAAACTATCGTATAGGTAACCGTAATTATTAACACAAAAAATTAAATTAGCACACACTTTCGATAAAAAAATTTTTAACAAAATAATATTAATTTCGGAGGCATAAATAAAAGTATCGATGGAACGGGAAATTAGAGCCCCACAATGCCGTATGCACAGAATTATAACTACGCAGACAGGAAAAAAAGTTTATGACTTCCACAGCTAAATGTTTACAATACGACCAGGTTTCGTTGAATGGTCAACATCACCAGGTAAGGTACTACAGAACGTATTGGCTAATATACTATTTTTAAAAAGTGGAAGTTTAGAACTGGAAATTCTATAAGGTAAGCCAAAAACTGTTTTATCTGTGAATTATAATTAGTTCAAAAATTACTTTTTCGGTGCTGACGACGAATTGAAAGAAGCCATCGAGAAGATTCAAACAAAGAACGAACAAAGATTCACTGATTTTTCCACCACTGTAAACTATTCACAGAGTGTCTGCACTTATTCACTGCATTCCACCCTTTACTACGAAAACTACTAACGAAGGATGGCTGCAAATACTGCATACTACCGGGCATTGTGTCGTATTTCCGCCAATAGAGAAGGGAGGGGAGACACGAAGGGGAAACCCATTGAGGCCCAAAGTAGTACAGTGACACTTCTCCCTTGAGCAGGAAGTCCCGGGAGGACCCCTGCATCTCCGAGAGGGAAGAGACAGACCTACATGACACACCGCACAGCGACGGAGCATCACCCAAAATAGGAACGGGGAACTTACCGCTCGTGACGGACGCGTCTTCCGGATGAGAGACGAATGAGTCGGACGGGGAAGAAAGGCGTTCTCAAGGTTTCGGCCCGGAGCTGAAGAACACGGCTCTCACTCCTATCTCGACTTCTTCCGCACAAAAAAAAAATAAATGTGTACCAAGACGCTTGCCGTCCTCGCTCGGGGACGTGGCTGAATTTTCTGAAACTCCCGGATCTCTCGGGACCCTTTTTATAGCGTAATGCCTTCCCGCCCCGCCCTTCCCCGCTATGGAAGAATCGTCGTCTCCCCCACCGAGGGCGAGATTCGCAGCCCTCCCCCGCCCCTACCTCATCCCCCCGGCCTCAACCCCCTCACTTTTCCTCAAAAATGTTTCTGATACGCGAGCCGCGTGGGTCCGGAGGAGTTCTCCTTGCGGGAGGGAGGGGACTGCGCGGGGCATTTCTCGGAACTATTCAATTATTTATCCGGGACGGGCGTTGGCAAACTCCTCCGCGATTGCATCAATGCCCTGCCCCCACCGCCGATCTCTGCTCCTCCTCACCGCTCATTCGCGTTCCCTTTTTTCGGCGCACATCATCCACATCTACATAATACCCTGCAAGCCGGCGTGTGGCAGTAAACTTGCATCACATATGATGCATAAAAAATTATTAGTAATACTATACTAATTATTCACTATTGTTCAAAAAGGTAAAAATAGCAAAGCAAGCATGCAAAAAAAATGCTGTTAGTTGGGTTAGCTAAAAGTCCTTATACCAACATGCAACTACCTTGCTATCCATTGATAAACTCGTATTGGATACATTTACCGCTATTCATAACCCTAATTGTACGACGGGAAAAGGACATTTTGAATCTGGCAGTTCGGCAATCAATTTCTCTAATTTTGTGATTATGGTCCAGGCTACCATAATAAGTTGGGGTTCGCAAAATATTTTTAACGCCATCACTGAAAATATTATCTTGGAATTTATTTAAGAGATTAAGCCTAAATTTCAACCTGCGATCTGACAATGATTCCCATTTAAATTCCTTTAATATAGACTGGTTAAAGACATCTACCCGTCTCGTCTCATCCCCGCCCTGTAGGAGGATCCAGTGAGGACACAAGTCTCCGGTGGGCCTCAGTGGGTCCCGAAACTCCTGGAAAATTGGAGCACGCCCGCGGAGATGACTGGGTAAATGATATCTAAACCTACATAATGCATCCAATAATTCCTTTACATGGAATGGTACGCATAAGACTAACACGAAATAACCTGGCTGCCAAGATCAGCAACTTGCTCGTCTCCTCGCATCAAGAGGAAACCTACCTTATTTTACATTCATATTTATAGGCCATTTGCAATTTTTTAAACATAGTTCCACGATACCTCAGCCTCCTCTAGTTAGTTATCCAGAAGATGCAACCGATACCTATTGTCATTTGCAGCATTTAGAATTGGTGAATCATCTCAGGAGGTTAGATTTTTTCAAAATAGAGAGGAATGTGGCGTCGGCATAAGCCTGCTCTTAGTAAAAGGCGCCATGCTGTCTTTTATTCTACGTCTCAACCGACGAAAGGAGTACTTCTCAATTCGAAGTCATCTCCACATATTGTTCAAGTAGGGACTGGTGTACCATTGTTAACACTATTAAGCATTTTATAACTCACACTGAAGGAGGTAGTTGGAATTCTTTTTTCCACATTATAGATTTAAAATTCATGCCTGGTATTGGTTCACCACCTGCCACACACCCTTGTAGTGTCTCGCATGGAATTGTGAATGGTCAAAGCGTTATCGTCGAAAGGGTTTTAGTTTTATTCCAAGCTGTATCGGAGAGATCACATTAACTTAAATTTCTTGGAATGGCAATGCTGTGTGACGGTTTACTTAAAATGTCATCCTGTTAACCTAATAACCTAATGTTCACGGAATATTAAGGCTTTAGATGGCCAGCTTACTACGTTGTCCTCCTCATTTTTTTTGCTTCGATAGGCTCTCTGCTCTAAGCATGTAAAAAAGAAATTATTGCTTTTTCGAATGTTGAGAACTCATGTTTTATAGCTTACAAATTTAACAGAGGCGAATTAAAGTATTTTTTTTTGGTGTGATAAAAATGAGTTTCGATCGATGCCTTCAAAGAAGGAAAAATTAAGCTAAGAGTTACTTCCTTGTACGTTCTCAGATATAAAAATACCCGAATAAATAATACAAAATATATACAACTGAGCAGCTTCATTGTTTCATCGATAGAGAGCAGGCATTCAAAAGATAGTTCGCCATTCAAAACTGGATTTATCACACCTTCGGCTAAATTTTTTTCAGGACCCACGCGTTCCTGTGTGGAAAGTGGCGATGTTGGATGAATGGCGAAATATGATTATATCTGTAATCTACATACATTATGGAGCAGGAGTTGGCTCGAAAATCTTCCTGTTTTTGTCAGTCCTTCAATCTTGAAGATCAATAACCTCAAGCGCCCTTAACCGACCAGATGATCTCCGCCGAGGGAATTTTGACTCGACGATTTTTTCGATGCAATGTGATGCGATATGTGAAATAAGTATTCATATCTACGACGATTTAAAAATAGATAGTCAACGTTATAAATTACTCCACTGCACTACAAATTCAGTTTCAACATATATAGTACAGATATCTCCTGCGCAGGTAGAAGCTACGCATTGAAAATCGAGGTATTGAATATACCATGGAGAATCCTTTTGTAAATCACATGCACATCTAAAGCTACATAAAAGCAATGAACGCCCTAGGCGGACATTGTGCACTAGTATCCTAGAAGCATGGCATGTATGATTCCATTGATGCGCTACGGTAGTCTACGAATACTAACGAAACATTAATGAAGGAAACATTTCAGGGCAAAGTAATGTGTTATTCAGATGACAAATAAATGGCCACCGAATCCCAGCTTATCGGATAAAAATTAGGTGATTTCCATTTCCCAACTTTTGAAAAATTCAAAGGAATACTCGATCACTTCAGTCAAGAACGTTTCTAAAAGAGGAAATCTCATTACCTACTTAAAAATATCATTAGATCTCGTCTCGAAGGGAACTTATTCATAGAGACTGAATAATTGGCGACTTTACGGCACATATTTCTGGACGCATAATGGGTGGGAAGCCAACCACAAAGTTACAATCCACGCAAACGTATCTTAAATACTGGAGCAAAAACAACACACTTCTTTTGCCTCACTATAAAGAACAAATCGATATAGCTAAGGAAATTGGCTCAAATTGCCTGAAAACATTTAAAAAATTATTTTTTCATGTGAATGAAGAGACAAATATTATCTTGCATTTAATTTTTTTTCCAAATATCACAAGTTAGTTTACAGTCCTGTTGATCAACTGAGGGGGAAATAAAATTCAATTTTCTGTTTACCGGCAACAATGAGGTACTAGAGATACAACTGCAATGAAGTACATGTAGAGCATGAGTCGTTAGAGGTAGCCTACGAAAATGTTTTTCTAAAACTGTTTTACGCGCAATTTCAGTCTGATGAATGAAGATTAGTGTTAGAGCTTTTCACAGGAGAAAAAGATGAAATTAACAAAATTTTGGAAAAATATCATGGGCTCATAAACTGGTCCACTGCTGAATTTTTTTTTCAGAGAAGATTTCAAATTCAAAGATAGAGTTTCAGTGAAAATCTATCATGGAATAAACCCTTAAACTGAGAAGCTGTTTTTTACATAACCGCGATTAAAATAAAAAATAATCACTTTCGTCAGTTTGATTTGTAACCATTTTTCGTTAAGGCTAATGTTGTTCAACGTGCTTCATAAAATTCTATTGTTAAGCAACATCAACAAGGTACTTATACCAACTTGATAGCCCTACAGGGTATAGGAAAAAATAAACTCATGCGAGGAAAACATTGTAAGTGCCATTAAAATAGGAAACATTTAACCATTTTACCTATACAAAAAGAGGAGATTGTCTTCTGGTATCTTAGATAACTGAACGGAGACTTTTGGTTCTGATCTGGAAGAGGTCTATGGACTAGCCCAACTTAATCTAAATCTACGCAATACCCTACGAGCCACCATGAGAGTTCATGGCAGGAGATAAAGATCGCTTAACATGCACTATCGATACGCAACTAAGAGCTAAACTGATACTAATACGTGGAAACATGTTAGATGATAGAGTATCGTGCAAGCAAACGGTTAGTATCTACATAGTAATTCAGGGACTCCTGGTTAGAAAGGCATTTCTCTACACGCATTTATCGGTACTTCCCTAGAATGCATGGGTAGTAATGTTAAAACATGCTTCATGCACTACAGACTACTCCAAAAATTTTTCACCTACCTATCCATTTTGCTAGGCTGCCTATTTTGCGTTCTTATGGTACATGCGTAGGAAAAATGGAATTTGCAATCTGTTGGTACAACAATCTACTTTTCTACTCTTGTTTACCTGATCAAATCTAGCATAATACGCAGGGGTTCTTAATATATAGCTTAAGTGCCTGTAAACAAATCGTATTTGAATTTACTTAAAAGTGTTAGCCTAAATATTAACCTGCGTTCTGATAGTAATTCCCATCCTAGCTCTTCTATTAAACTCGCAACACTAATTCAGTTACCATAACGGCCTTTAAAATATCTTTCTGATCTCCTTTATACACCCTCTAATTTCTTTCTCTTGCCTTCCTTGTAGGGATCCCACATACTATCGTATATTATATAGGTGTAACAATCACTAAAGATTTATTGTGGGGAAGACACATCCGGGAAATATGCGGCCGAGCGAAGAGAAAGCAAGGATTTATAAAATGAGTACTTGGGAAATATGATGAGAAGACAAAAGAGCGATGTTGCTTTTCACTAGTTAGGCCCCACCTTGAGTATGCAGCCAGTGTCTGGGATCCTAATGAATTAGGTTTGATCAGAGAACTAGACAGTGTGCAGCGTAGAGCAGCTAGGTTCGTTAAAAGGTGTTACGATAGGTTGAGTAGCGTTTCAGAATTAATAAAAGGGGGTGGGAATCATTAACAGAGCATAGGTTAAAGTACAGCTTAAATCTATTAGAGAAATTTCTATCGGATAGCTTTACTGAAGATGTTAGGCCCATATTAAAAAAAACCAGCGTATTATGCTAGATGCGACCAGATAAATAAGATTAGAGAGATAGACTGTCGTACCGATAGACTCAAAATGGCATTTTTCCCTCGTACCTACTATAAGAGAACAGAATAGGCAACATAGTAGAGTGATAGGTAGGTCAAATATTTTAGAGTAGTCTGTAGTGCATGGTGCATGAATTAACCGCCTAAATACTATAGATACTAACAATCAAGTTGCATGAGACAATATAGTTGCTTGTTTGCATGTTAGTAGTGCATGCTTGGTGATCTTCACCCCCTGCCACACACCCTCGCGGTGGCTTGCAGTGTATGGTGTAGATGTAGATGTAGATGGCATATAAAGTTCCCAAGCAGCCGAGTACATTTCACCTGTTTCACCGCCGGTGACCTAGGGTCAGGATGAAAGGCTACCGGTCTTTCCGTTTCCTCCTCCCACCTATAAAATGGACAATCTAATCGGAAGATTCCTCTTTCACCGCTGGGCATGCTGTTTTTCGTCGATCTCGCCGGAAATCCCGCCCAGGCGGGCGTGCGTAGGCGGGCTGACGACTCCAGGGAGAGTCCGTGACCGCCCCCTTCCCTTGGAGGAGGTGACCGCTGGCAGAAGGGCGACCGGACCATCTCTTCCTCCACGGGAACCGCCCATATTCCATCACCATCTTCGGCCTCACCAGGGGCCCCGAAAATGAGGTGTTCAGGGAGCACGGGAAGTGGGTACAGGGTGAACTCCAGGTAAATTCTTGAACATCAATTTTTGGAGGAGGAATAATTCGATAGAGCGATCCTACAAAATTAATAATTCGAAGATCGAGAGCGTTGAAACAATAGGATATGAAGGTGTAACAATCACTAGAGATATATCGTGGGGAAGACACATCTGGGAAATATGCGGCTGAGCGAAGAGAAAGCTAGAATCTATAAAAAGAGTACTTGGGAAATGTGATAAGAAGACAAAAGAGCGATGTTACTTTTCACTAGTTAGGCCCCACCTTTAGTACCTATGCGGCCAGTGTATGGGATCCGAATGAATTAGGTTTGATCAGAGAACTAGACAGTGTGCAGCGTAGAGCAGCTAGGTTCGTTAAAAGGTGTTACGATAGGTTGAGTAGTATCAGAATTAATACAAGAATTAGGGTGGGAATCATTATCAGAGCGTAGGTTAAAGTTCAGATTAAATCTATTAGAGAAATTTCTATCGGATAGCTTTACTGAAGATGTTAGGCACATATTAAAAACACCTACGTATTATGCTAGATTCGACCAGATAAATAAGATTAGAGAGATAGATTGTCGTACAGATAGATTCAAAATGGCATTTTTTCCCCCGTACTATAAGAGAACAGAATAGGCAGCATAGGAAAGGGATAGGTAGGGGAAATATTTTTTAGTATTCTGTAGTGCATGATGCATGTATTAACCCCTCAAATACTATAGATACTAACAATCTAGTTGTATGAGACCCTTTAGTTGCTTGCTTGCATGTTAGTAGTGCATGCTTGGTGACCTTCACCCCCTGCCACACACGCTCGCGGTGGCTAGCAGGGTATCATGTAGATGTAGATGTAAATAAGAATATATATGCCAAGCATGCAAGAATATCCAACTCCGAACGAACGACTGAATAGGAAATCACAAACAATAGGTTGCGTATTCATGCGGAGTGTTCCAGCCGTACGCCGTTTTACATAAAAATATACCCTTGCCTATTTATTTTAAGCCTTAGAATCTATTAATATATTAGCAGTTCGAAACCGGTGCATATCTATCGAACAGATTCATATTATAAAGTGGTAACATATCAATCATGTAGGGTGATCACTCACACACTATTCATCTACATCTACATAATACCCTGCGAGCCACCACAAGGGTGTGTGGCAGGGGGTGATTTCTCACCAAACATGCACTACATATCATGCATAAAAAAGGAATAGTATTAATATAGTAGTTAGAACTACACTATTTAAAAAAGATACTAAAAAAGATAAGTACTCATACCAACATGCAGCTACCAATGCTATTCATTGCTACTCTCCGATAGGACATATTTACCGTTATTCGTATCTCTAATTGTTCGAGGGAAAAAGGACATTTTGAATCGGTCGTTTCGGCAATCAATTCCTCTAATTTTATGATTATGGTCCAGTCTGCCATAGTAAGTTGGGGTTCGTAAAATATTTTTAACGTCATCACTGAAAAACACTATTGCACACGCCTGAGGTGGCTTTCCGGGCCCATAGCATAGAAAAATGAAAAGTGTGACAATTCGGAATTTATCAGTTTTGAGTTTCAGAAGTTGTCAATAATCATTTTGGAAATAATATAATATTATTCGATTACTTTTTTCAATCAATGAATTCACATAAAACCACAAACGATGATATATCCACGATTCAAATAGATCTATTATTTGACGAGCAGTACTATTTTCATAGTGATATAGTGAGTATTTCATAGTAATCGCACTTTTAATATCTCATGCAGCACTTCCACCTAAATTTACAAGAATAAAGTGAGGCCTCAATACTATGGATCTTTCAATTTCCTAAATAACTACAAGGAGTATATTTGAAATATCTGGGAAATTTACCCGTAAAACAACCTGACAATATTTCTTTAATTTTCTTTCCTGATTCAAGATTTCTATTTTAAATCACTATGAGATTCATAAATGGAACGGATCGAACCATAATTACGGCATAGAATCATAGTAAGGCAAACAATATTTAATTTACAAACTAAGAAACATGGTTTATCCAAACAAGTTCTCTTCTATCTCCTGACCACAATGGTACTTAAAATGAGAGCCTTTATGTCACCATAAGGAATCATAACCTTTGACACACTCTTATGAGCCCAAGCTTCCAGTGCAGCTACGCTAATGCATACATTCCTAAGAAATGCAAAAAGGTTTTATCATCATCCAAGAAAACTGAATGAGGATTATAATGACGAGGTTTCCCTTACTGACGTGAATGTAACATTGTTATTTAAGTATCATTTTCATCGGTAATAAAAACTGTTTCAACCATTAAAAAGCAGGAAAGTTACTTTTGTTAAAAGCAATAGGATCAAATTTGATGCATGATGCATTTAATAACAACCAATAATCCCTTTCTTATTTCGTAGATATTAACCATCTAGCTACATGAGACCTTGTTATCTAGCATGTCTCCATTAAATATCCTAGTTGCATGTCAATAGAGCATGTTTGGTGATCTTCACCCCCTGCCACACACCCTCATGGTTGCTCGCAGGGTATTACGTAGATGTAGTAGTACGTAAATATGACATATTTTCCATGACATAGTTGTACTTTTGCAGGAAAATACGAGACTAACAAGTACGAAAAAAATTACATTAACTCCAAAGCCAACTGAAAGGTGGTTTCACCTGGTTCCGCAATGTGATTATTTGAGAGAATGTACAAATAGAAGTCATACAAAGATAGCTGAGGAAAGCATGAAAAAATTCAACTTGAAGAGAAACTGGGCTCGTCCCACATTCTGCAATGATAAGCTTTGATGGAATGTTTGTCAAACAAATATTACCTCATTATTCTGCACGCAAATATTTCATCCAAATTTTCAGAAAAAATTAACACTCGAGAAATCGTCCTTCATCCGCGTCTTTGCGGAGTGACTGTTACTCATTACTCGAAAATTTACTCTAAAATGATATTTTTGTAATCGGTGTTATCGTATGCAGTAAAATGGTGGAAACGATTCATTATAATATAAATGAACAAATTTAATTTTTCCACAACTTCGTGGAAAAACCTAGTTTGTTCATTTGTATTAAAATGATATTTTCGGCATGACTGTTGATAAAATAGATCAATTAAGGAATGTTATGCATTTTCCCGGATAGTTGAGCCAGCAATCTGAGTTTGGCTATTTTTTCGCTTATAAACTGAGTATCCTCTGTTTGTATTATCTGTATGTGCAATTTTGTATCCTCTGTTATTGAGAAATAAATGCATCTTGCCCTGCAGCATGCAGCGTCCATGTTTCCTCGTTTTTAATTCGCCAAAAAATGGTGATCCCCGAAATCGGAGAGTAAAAGAATGGCGACGATAACTACGCCCATAGGAGACGTTTCTTAAAATTGATTGGAATGGAAGTCACTAAAAGAGTGCTAACTGATTTCTATCATGGCCAATGATGAAAGCAGTCAAGTTTTTACGTGATTTACATTTACGCTACAAGCTCTAGAGCAACTATTCTCGTCTGCATTAGTAGTACGTATACCCTTGGCTTATTATTGACAATTCCCCCGTTAAAATGTAAAGGAAAGGGTATACCAGAATAAGTGAAGAAATATCCCTGGCAGGTTACAAATAATAATAGCCTTATTTTTTGGAATTAGCAAAATATTGATTTCTCTTATAAAACATTAAAATGAAGTCAAAAAGGAGGCATAATATCTCCAATGTGTTCTGGTTGTGGAACGTAGAAAATTTTAATCAAAGTATTTAGACTATGACATAAAATTTAATTACTCACAGTCTGACACTCTTATACTGAGGTAGTTCATGTATCGCCCTTAACATATCTCAAATAATCTCTTCTCATGACTCAGGCTCTCAGGAAATGGATATTTTAAGTTTCCCCACGTTCGCAGTTAGATTCAAAGGGGATGTATTTGTCAAAAAAATTAATTTGTCGACTAAGAATCATTAAAAAAAATAAAGCGAAAAAGGCAGTGAGAAATCAAAAGTGTAGCTGCAAACGGCCTTGGACCCAGACGTTACAACCTGGAATGGGCTACTGGTGGAAAATCCCACGTGCTCACAATCAAAATGTTAATCATCAAATCTGAATATTCATCAACGTAACCACCAAAAAGTAATTAAACTTTCTGCCTTCTATTGCGTTCTAATTGTTTCTCTGACACTGAAACAACTGTCATATATCAGGCACAATAATCCTTCCGAGTAGTAAGTACTTTCATTCCGTTAAGATCCGAGAAAAGCCTTGTCAGTGTGGAGATTCAACGTAAATCGACGTACTCGGTGGATCCAAATAAATTTGCAGCGCGATCAAGCCAAGTCCGCATTATTCCAAGAACTCGCACCTACGCACCATTCGGTTATATGTAGTCCAAGATTAAGGTGCTTGGAATTTCATTTTGTCCAAGCCTCAACCATAAACATGGTAATTTTGTCGAAGAGCAAGTCATAGCCATAAAAACTCCGCAAAACAAAAGAAGGAGAATGGAAAGAAAACGCAGACACGATTCGGGAAAGTTGATCAAGGACCCCTTCCTTCTCTTGCCATGTCAGCGGGATGAGATCTGATTCCACGGATTCTTGCCCAGAGAAAGATCATCAGATGCAATTCCATTGTTTAAAGGGTAACGTCGGGAACCGAAGAAAAAGAAAAAGACTGTGGAATACTCGGAAACCATTTTACCACGACTCGGGCGCACAGACTTGTCGCCGTGGACCAATCAAGTCCGCGTGATTTTAATATTCATGCGAAAAGCGATTCCTCCTTTTCTCGAAAAAAAATAGACGCAAGCCATTCCACATACCGCCCTCTACTTTTCCATCCGCTGCCATAGTTCCCAAATCCGTCGCCCGAGGCGGAGGGTAGCAACGCGTGCGTAAATCAAATATCTACACCCCACTCCACTCCAGTCAAATGGTACCAAAAAGAATGCCTCTCGGTCGGGCGCAATCAAAGCGGGCGCAGATGCGTAATTTTCGACATTATGCCCTCTTTCAATCACCCTTCAGCAGTGAGTGAGTGGGGGAGAGAGGGTTGGGGGGTCGCAATTTCCTTCGCAACCGAGAGATAGAGCCCTCGATCACTGTAATTCCTCCCGGATGGAGGAAGGGGTGAAAGGAATGAGGGTGGGGACTTCCCTCTTCCTCTCCTTGATTCGCACGCCTGGGGAATGTCCTCCGCCTCGATCCCTGCTCTCCCCTACTCCTTGAAGAAAAGGACAGACGAGACTTAAAAACGCTCGCTAATTGCGGCCTAATGCCAGGCGTTCGTCTCATCCCAAGGTGAGGGCATTGTTCAATAAACGCCTTTGCATACCAAACACACACAAGTAGAAGCAGGCGCCAGAATGCATTCTCGTCCGAAGTCGACAGATACAGAGCAGTTTCGGGTGTGTTTTGCGGAGCGAATTTAGATTTACATCACATCGCAGCGTCTGGGACACTGTTATTTCATGGTGAGATGGGAGTGGTCCAGTTGGAGGAATATTACCGCTTATAGCAATGAAAATAGTCGTTCGCAAGTATTGAAAAATTCAAAATGTCACGAAACAAATAAATTTTTACATAGGCTTAGTTGATCGAGAATTTGGATTATGGTTATAAAATAGCATTGGATAGGAAAGTTTTAGAATACAAGCACACGCATGTTTTTAAGAGAATTCATCAGATATATTCTCCAGTAGAAAAAATGATAATACAATCATAACTCATAGGGTCTCTTTGACAATATTAATCATCAATTGCTCTAATTCATAGTAATCCAGTTGTTATGTCCTCAAAAATAGCAAATTCGATACGACTGCGTGAAGTAACTGCAGTGGTTCAATCTTTCACCAGCCTATCCTACTTAAATGCTGCTACATTATATGCAGCAGTATTAATAGACAAAAACTCAAAAGCCAAGAAAGAGTTGAGCAAAAGTAAGCATCAAGGAAAGATCGATAATATTATCGGAGACAGCGGTACTCTTTGTTCTCTAAAGAAGGTGTTCGTCGTTGCCCTTAATATTGAGTGTACACAGAAACCAATAAACAAGATAAGGAATATGTACGGTACACGGTTTCTTGGGAAGAAGAGTTGACATTCTGAATGACGTAGCGGTGCTTGTGGAGAAGAAAAATGTATGGCATGGATAATGCAGCAAAGAAGACAGGAATGAAAGTACACCAACTCAAGGTTCGTGGTGAACGATATATGTCCGCGAAAGAATTACTCTTACTTAGCTGCAGGCTCAACCAGTAATCGAAATATACTCGGAGCGCAATGGAATTCTAACAAGGTAAAAAAGTAAGCTTAGAAACGTGAGATTATAGAGAAGATATTGCATAAAAGTTGGATCGTAAAGTTCAACTGCAAATGAAATCGTAAGCGAGAATAATGGTGCAGATGAAGAAAAAAAGCATATAAGAATGAATGGAAATACATAAGTCAAAGTAAATAAGTACCTACAATAAAAGGGTACACTAAGAAAGATTCCTTTTAAAGATTGAGCGAGAAGACGAGTTCATCAATGAGCAACTAAGAGGACGCAATCATAGAAGTACATTTTACTGTGAAGAAGGGAGGGGTACGACAGGGTAATGAAGAAATCTAAAAGGCTTCACCAGCCAGGCCTCGAGCTAGCTCCCTAAAATAATGTCATGATATAGGTAAGTCGATTTCTCAATTAAATGAATTGACATGACATGATGACGCAACTAAATGAAGCTTCTTGAAATGCATAACAATCTAGCATAAAAACAATTGAATTTTTAACAATTATCTGAAAAGTTCAACTTAACTCATGCCTGCAAACGCTTTGGATTGATTTAAATACATTTTCCGTGAAAATAAGCCTGATTTTACATTATTTATACTTTTCATCGATTACAGAAACTCAAATCCAAGCAATTTTCCATAATGCAAAATCAGTTGTTGAAAAAAGATTTTCCATAATGCACAACCAGTTGTTGAAAAAAGCTATTACGAAAATAAATGAAAGAAGGATTGTAAACATATCTAGGTTCGTAATAACGAGCATTCGTGGAGCAATATAAAATAATTTAATTGAACACCATAAAATATATAACATTAAATTTCCGAGAGAAATCTAGAAGTCACGGAAAAGCTGACACGCAACGACAGTATCACAACGCCAACCCACGAAACAGGAAAACGACACAAATTGAAGAAATGTTAGCAAGCTTAAATCCATATTTCTTTTGTGTGACGTTAATCCCCAAAGGCTCTCTTTGGGGAGACTCCGTTTTCCCAAGAACTCTCGAGATGTGGGGTTTATCCGCTCATCCATCTTGTCTTTCAAGGGAGGCATATTATTATGTTTTTTGTTTAGAATCACCGGCGTCGTCTGTCAATATAATAGGGTGATCACTAAAAAGTCAGGTAGGAAAACGTTGAGAACATCAGGCGGCCCAAGAGTAACAGAGCCGATTTTGATATGTACTTATTTAAATTGCTCTCAGGTAGCCTCAGGACTCTATGGCTTACATGCATGATGCACGCTTGAATCCGGAAAATAGTGTCAATGCGCACTCATTGCTATTTTGGCTTGCGTCATCCTTCTACGAATAGCCATTATTTTAAATTACTCAGCACATAATGGTATATCACTTTCAAGATTGAAATTTCTCGGAAGTTACTCAATTACTTAGGACAACCTGGTCACGCTGCAGCAATATTGAAATATTTATCAAGGGAAATTTTCCAAACCAAGAGTCTCATTCTAACCAGCACACTATGATTTGCCGCCAATGCTGTATACCATAGAACAGAGTATGCATCAAAATATCTAGGATTTATAGTTTTTGTACAATTACTGAAATTTAGAACCTCAATACTAGATCTGAAGAAATGACATATTTTGGACTGATGAAAACCCATATTGTAGTTGGGGTATCGGGTTGGTGTGGTGGCTAGAGTACAAGCCTCCCATCACGAGGGCCCGGGTTCGATTCCCGGCAGTGGTGAATTTTTCAGTGGAAAACCGGTCCCCACTGGAGTGCTTTATGGATTGTATTTCAAGTTCAGTTCTCCGCCCGTCGGATGGGACGTTAAGCCGTGGTGCCCTTAGTGCCTTTCGTTAAGAGTAGGCTAATGCCGACGCCGGGTTTCCCTCCACCCTTCCTCCGTTCCCTGAAAACTCCTGCCATTATCAATTACCCACCTATCTAAATGGCGCAAATGACCTTAGCTGTCGGTCACCCCCCCTGAATAATCTACCAGCCAACTAACCATATTGTAGTGACTATCATTACACACAACTCTACAGCCCGGTGTGGAAATTGTCTTTCTGCATAATGTCTTCCAATCCAATCTACTTCTTGCCTTCTCTCTTCATCTTACTACTTCTATTGCCTTTAGATTCTCCACCACATTCTGCATCCATCTCTTATGGGATCTTCGTCTTCTTCTAGTTGTAATCCTCACGTTAAAGAATTACTCTACGCATTTTGTTCTCCTCCATTTTATTCACATGCTCCAGGCCCGCCAGCCACAGCGAATTAGGGAAACTAACCATATACTACCCTTCCAATATTTCATTTATTTCCCAGTTGATTCTGATAATTCAAACCTCTCCTTATGTAACTGGGACACAGCTTTCCTTTCAAATTTCGAGTGTTTCTCCATCCTGCTTGGGTGGCACCTGCGTCTCAGCTCCATATGCTACGACTGACTTTATTATAGTTTTATAGATTTCCAAATTTATTCCCCTTGAAAGAAGGGTTTATTTGAGGAGAGGTCATTTTTGTAAAATAGGCTTTGTTAACCTGCATTACCCTTTCGTTGATTTCTTCACTAATCATGTTGTAACTATTTCATATGACTCCCAGGTAAGTAAGTTTTCTGACATCCTCTAACTCATAATTACCAATTATTTTATTTTGTAGCTTTACCTTCCTCTTTAAGGAACACTTTTCATGTGTACGGCCTTCTCTACAATAATCTTGAGGCCTGCCTGTCAGGCGGGTTTCGCTGGAAATAGAGATTTTAGGACGTAAGCAGTAGAAGCGAGACTCTAGTTGAGATTTTGAATTTGGCCATAAGGCACTACCCAAGGAACAAAAGTGTTCTCTCGGCTATAGTGCAAGTCTTCCTGTAAATTCTTCCCGAAGTGAAAGGTTTATTTCAGCTACAATTCTTATCACCGCAATGGAGCTACGAGCCACCCCCCTTCTGAAATCCAAGTTGGTCACTAACAATGAAGACATTCAACTCTTCTTCAATATTACGTTAAACAGCCTTAGACCACTTAGCACTCTCAAAAGGTATGAAATCAAGTATATTTACTGACGAAGGATTGCTCTGTATTAAGGAATGACCAGCCTAAAATATCACTACTGATCAAGTAGATTTGCTGACGAAGAATTGCTCTGTATTAAGGAATGACCAGGCTAAAATATCACTACTCTAGCTGAAAACACCTTACTTCCAATAAGCTTCGACCGTCAAAAGTAGCGATTAAATAGTTGACATATTGATCACAGATTTACAGGTTTTAGTGATGCCGTAGTGAAAATATAAAAGCCCAAAGGCCATCGCTAAAAAACAGAGGAGAATGATTTTGGCTGTAATCACTGATAGGATTAATACGCTTAGCTCCAGGGAAAAACCCGAAGGAGAAACTATCCTTCATAATTTTACCCAACGGTTTGCATCCTCGCGTAATTTTCAAACATTTCTGTAATTTTCACGTCCGAGGCAGCGAGGAAGAGGGCGTCAAAATATAGTAGCCATTAAAATTAACCAAGGAAATACCTTGTGGCTTCCAGTGAAAAAGTTCGAGAAAAAGCAGGTATAACATAATATTATTTTGACCTTCTCAGTCTGGAACTCAGGGGATTCCCCAAGAGGTGCCATCAATTTCACGCATCTATCCGCGATCATTCCCACCATCCGGAGCATTCTCGTCTCTTCGCCGGGAAGTAAATATCTCGGCAAGTCATCTTGCGTTTATCAGATGTATTTCGCCGTCATTTAATCCAACAGCAGAATGTGAGAAAAATATAGGTGGGCGAGAGAGGAAAATGGAAACCGAGATTAAGGCGCGGGAGTAATATGCGACCAACGATTATCGTTTTTGCTTCTTAGAAACAGCCATCATACAAAATTGTACGCAGCAGCATCTGCTTCGATCAAATAGAACGGCTGTTTCTGACGCTCATTCAATTACATCTTTATCTTTTTTAAATGGTGAAATTTAGACTATAGTATATTATTACTAATCCTTTTTTATGCATGATATGCATGTTTGGTGAGAATTCACACCATGCCACACACATTTATGGTGGCTTCAGGGTATTATGTAGATATAGATGCACAGGTCATCCTGCAAGCCACCGTAAGGTCATGTGGCAGGGGGTGGCGGGTCACCAGCTGTATGGATGCCATTTTGCTGAAAACAAAATTTGAGATCTATATCTACTGACTATCCTGCAAGATAACGTGTGGCGGGCGGTGAGTGATCAACATGTGATTATAGGTAGTTAATAACGTATTATGGAACGTTATATTTTCGCATGAATTATATTTTTTTCGCGTTGTGTTTGTTCAGTGTAGAGGAGAAAAAGTTTGTATCTCTCCGTGTAAAAGTTCATCTCTCTTAATTTGACGTATCTTTTTGTCCTGCTGATGTAGTGTGGGAGTGTAAATATGTCTGCAGTGCATATTCGAATTTGTGTAGCTTTTAAATTTTAATCTTGCGGGCAACCCTCTAGTCTTGAGGTTTTCCAAACCAAGCTCTTCCCATTGTCGATTGACACTTGACACTTGACACCAATTCGTAAGGCTAGTTTACCAATCGCGCTGCTTTCGTCCTTATTTTGTATAGTTACCGGAGTAAATATTTTTCATTTGATTCCAAATACTTGATGCATTCTCCGAGTGAGTCACTATAATTAGAATGGGTGCTTAGTGGCTAACAAAATATTAGCATAGCAATAATTGAGTCCCTGGTGATATAAAGTTGAAAATATCACTCACACGCACACGATTTAAGCGCAGTCGATGTACATATTATTTCGTTTGACGAAGGGAAAGAGGGGAAGATTTTATTTAACCATCAATAATAATGCTCACATAGTGCGTGAATACATTTCGAGCATAATCATACCGTATAAAATTCATCAGCAGTTACCATGGTCAGCGATATTATATTTTTAAATTAACAAATATTTTCACATTTAGGTATAAGGAAAAAATCTCCTAAACAGCCAGAAGCTAGGATAACAGTAAGAAGGAGAAGTTAAGGAGTAAACACTGAACAAGCAAAAATAACAGGCACCGCTTAAAACCTGGTTCCAATAAAAAAAAAGTGGTATCCTTCCTGAAATAGAATCTGCCGACAAGGACTCGCTTTCTAATTGACTCAATGCTCTGCTATCTGCCCATCTCTACTGTAGGTACTTTGTATGCTCTCCAACGACTTTTTAAGGGTAGGTACACATATTGCACATTACCAAATTAATATACACTGAACTGATGATCCCAGGGATAAGATCGGGAATGGGTGAGATGTGTTATTAGGATTCCATTCATGTCTGGATGAACCATCGAACTTAGATGGCGTGATCGTAGAATTTCTTAAATATTTCCTTGCGTGTTTATTTAATGAAGGCATTTATACTTATCTCTTATTTAGTGGCATTGTAACTATGAACTATTGCATGTGTACATGCCGCGCGTGTTCTGTGATTTGTCACCCTTCGCCACATACACTCGAGGGGTCTTTCAGATTACTCAGTAGATGTACATTTTATTTAGTTTTACGAAAGGTAAGAGGGGAAGATTTTATTTAACCATTAATAAACTCCAAAAAGTATTAAACTATGCCTTTTAAGGAATTACATTGATTTCTTGTCGTAATTAGAAAACACGGGATAAGAAGCCAATACTCTATCCACCATATCAAACGTAACCACTCAATTTCTTCTTACAAGTCAAAAACACATCTACGTAATGGGAACTAAAAAAAAAACATTGTTCATGTCCGATCTAGGATTTTCTCAGCAAACACTTATTAAAAAATTATCGGGATTCACCACTCTCAAAAATACAAATACATACGTTGATAAATACCCGGCAGGTGACAAGAGAAATTTATAATCAGAAATAGTTCATTTTCTGACGAGATTTAACCCTTTTTGTATAAAGAAGTGAGCCTGTATCTATTCATTGAGCTCAGTTATTTTTGCCATCTTACACTGACATCTCGACATTTCAGGAATTACATTAAATCAAATTTTAGCCCACAGTGTCAAGGATGTTACAAGTACCTTTCAATACGCAGCAGAAACACAGAAATCACACCACCAAATAGGTATTCGTCAAAGTCAAAATGTTCCCTATTGGGGTTCGCAGACGAGACTCGAGCCTAGGAGGCTTAAAACCGTACTTCACGTAGTAATGAGAATCACGTAGTAATTCTAAATATCATTTTGTCCAAAACACTACCAGAAAATAAAAGGATATAAAGCTCATTAGAAGAATTAAATTGTAAAACCTCCCGGACCAATTTTAAATAAGGTTCACGTTGTAATTCAAAGCCATTGACGCCTCAACGGGAAAATCCCACCATTCAATTTTTTTGAAAAATTTAGTATAACATATTGCTCTTTTTACAAATTGCGCGGCCAAGTATGAAAAATGATGTTTATAGGGATTAGGAGGCATTAACTCGTTATACGTGGTCATAAACTGGACCATTGGATACAAACGGCTGTTTCTTGTAGCGCATAAAAAATTGATGACTGTCGGGTGAAGGTGGCCATTTGAACTAAGGACTGGAATCAGCTATACAAAAAATAACAGCCTTAGTCTATTATCAGTCTACACTTTCTTACGGAAATCTCCCGAAGATCGTCAATCACTGCCTAGTGACCGGATCCTTTAAGCCAAGTAAAGGTCTTTGCCGTCTTGGGTTTTCCCAGTTAACACCAAATAGTCACTCAATTTGTCAACGATGACATTTGCGACGTGCTTGAAAACACATGCAAATAAAATAGCTGGATGTGTCATCATTAATACAGTATCCAAATATCTTATTGCTATTTAATCAACTAAGAAGCTAGCGCAATTGGCAATCGATGAATCAGAACCCTGTCTACAAAGCACCCTGAAAATAATCGCAAGAGTTTGTGGCTGATAGTGATTCAACACCAGACATGCATTATATTCCAGTATCCTATTATTACCTAAAAATAACCAACTTCAAAGTTACTGCAACCACAGGGGAAGGGAACAAAGTATCCTTATACACAATGCAGCCTCTCATCGTTGTACGGGGCATAATCTCCATTAATTTAAGGCAAATTTTTTAGGTAAGGTGCTAAGTGCGTAGGGAAACGTTAAAAAAAATACAATCATTATGTTTTACTTACAGTTTTGGGTTCAGTGCCATTACAGTTCTCAGTTAATGATTGTTCTTCGGGACATAACCACATAATCCGTGCTAAAGCTTTTAATTTTAGTGACCAAGAAGAGTAAACTTCAGCAGCTGCATTACGCTTATTGTATACTAGACGATATTTAGAAAGAACGTCCTTTTTACTAGGTTTTCTCTTGTATATCGCAGGGAAAATGGAATTATTAACGATAATTTTAGAGCCTCAGATACTTCAAAAAAAAAGTTTCCTGGGACGATTGTGATTATGAATGCGTGTAACTGTTTTTGAAATCTCCTTACATGTAGCGTAAAATGTGCACTGTGTAGAGTCTCTACCGAATAATATTAACAGTGATTACTATTAGATTAGAGTAATACTGTACCTATTAATAGAATTTTTGGTGATCATTCACTCTCCGCCACACACCCTCAAAATAGCTCGTAGAATACTCCCTAATGTAGATATACCTGCATTTACACGTAAATCAACCTCATAAGCCACTGCAAGAGCGTGTGGTGGGGAATGGTAAGACACCAACCTTTGATTACCTATCACTTCAAATGTTTCCCAATGATTGTTATCAATCGGTTGAATTGAAGTCTCTATGGCTTTATTGTAAACGAGCTCGCAGTAATGTCACGCGACGAGAGAGAATGCTTTTAAACCCTTCTATCGAAACGTCTATCTTACGGATTTTAATGACATGGTCGAAATAATGATAATTCCCTTAATTTACAGTTGCAGGCTTGCCTTGATGGAAGAGCTTCATAGGAAATTAATTACAACACTGTAAATTTCACACTTATTTTTTACCAACCAAGGTTTCGACATTAAATATCATTATCCTGACATATCCTGACAATATCGTATCCTAATATAATTATCATGACAATTCCATTGAACGTCAATACCGCTGCCGGCTTAAGAAAGGGTAGAACGGAGAAAGCTGTAATTCTTTTCCCAATAATTCTTTTACCTGATGTAAACTTCAGGAACTCTATCTGTTAGCTTGTGCAAGCCGACAAATGTTTCTTCACGTGGAAGCCGAAAAAACACTTTTACCCCACGTAAGTTGGAGCGATCCTTAGTGTCTTTATTAAAATCGATCCTATTTACTACCAACTTACCTAAGGTGAGGAAAGAGAAAGAAGCGGTTTACATACATGAGTGAACTCCACCAGCTGCACGCCAACATACCTTCCGTGCTTCGCAACATGTAAGTTTTTTAATCGAAACTTGGCCACGGATGCCAATTAATGGTTTTCAACCTTTTAGTAGCATGAAACAGCAACCACACAGGTGTATAGGTCATCTAAAATATTTTTGTACTACCGGAAAAATAGTTATTATCACGTTTTCCTGGATATTTATTTTCGACAATTAGCTAAGTTCGTAATCGTGCGAATGTAGATAAGCCTTCCGTTTGTTGCAGGAATTAATTTTCTCATTTTACTTTACTGTCGTTTATATCACGGAAAACATTGCCGTTTCAGCATTTTCCGACCGTAATAAATATCACTGATTAGGAAGAAATAGATTTTCAATTGTCACAGTTCTTGGATTAATTTTTTTTCATGAAAAAACTGATTCTTTTTCATGGGTATTCATGTGTCAAAGTTGGAGATGCAATGGCTTGAAATACTTGGGTCAAGTTTATCTAACTCCATTTGAAGAGATATTGCTCGCTCATTTTCGCCGGAGATATGATGAAACTACGAGGATGCGACGAAGTGACATATGATTAAAGGTCATCCATTACGAAGCAGGTTGTGGTGTAATGATTAATGAATAGTCTCACTTTTCTAGTATGACCTAGAAACAATTGGCTTTTGGGCACAATATGGGGAAATACACCTGTCAACTTTAATTAGGCCCGTACACTTTACTCCGGGTCATTACTTAAGCAGGCTAAAAGAATTTAACGTTGCGTACAACAGGTTATATTTAGGCAAATTTATAGGTATCCAAAATTCTTTGGCACAAACCAAAGCAAACCAAAACCAAAATTCTTTGGCACAAACTTAGTCAAAAACCAGAATAACCAAGGTCTTTCCATGCAAAAAAGTCACCAGCGATTATAATTGCGAAGTTGCTACGTTTCAAACTGAGCGATGATATTTTCCTATCTAGTGTATGTAACATCTCAGCATTGAAATGCATGTCTCCATAAAAAGAGCATACTACAACACTTCTTTGCTTATAATCCCTGATGTGTGAGCAAAATTTCCTGAATTACATTATCATTTAGTGATAAGGATTGCTACCTAATTGAGTGTTAATAAAAATGATTATTCCACCGTCCTATAAACATGGTCTGTCGCGTTTGTATGCATTACAACAAGTTGGGAACATTTTGATGACTGATTTTCTTCATTAGCCAATCTTCGTTTCCAAAATTATGTCATCACTTGTAGTATAAAATATTTATCTGCATTCAATCTCCTTTTTTACGCTACGAATGTTTAATCTAATGCAGTTAATGTGACCTAAAGCCCGTTTATATGGTGAATGATCATGCGAATGAATTCATTCGCGAATGAATTTAAATGATGACCTGAAATTGCTTCCGCCTAGGTTGTTTTACACGGTGAATGATCATTCGAATTAATTCCTTGAATGTTATGTGCAGAAAGGATACGCAGTGGTAGGCGTATTGATAGTACCTACATATCGATTCACGGGAGATTTCCGACCAACGCAGCGGTATCGATGTTCGAAATTGGTCGGAATGGTTTGTTTACGTCATCTGCGTCGTCGGATATACGTGACAGATTAAATAAAGTATGATGTATATTTAGTAATTATAATATTCATTAAACGAAGATTTCTAGATACTGAGGTTTAAGTTGATCTGAAGTAAATTAGAGCTCTAAATGATGGATCGGTATGGTTTAATTTTCGCATCTACTGCTACAAGCTGCCCATTACAATGGTGGCGGCCACAATTTTGCCGGAGAAAGCTAGAAGGAGAGGAGAGAAATAAAGGTTAAGGTCTGCTAAGCCTGATTCAAAATGAACTGTTATTATAAGGCTATGAGGCCTATCGTAATTTATTAAGAAAGCCGATGGAGCAATTTCATAATATATTAAATCTCACCAGACATGGTTATGAAAGGTCGGACACGACGACGAGAGAAGCAATGATTGTGATAAGAGATCCTTATTCAACCTTTGATATACATGTTTTCAATTATATTGATATTTTTAAATTCGTTTCCGGCTGGCTGTCACGCTAAGATTTTTTAGCGACGGGCGAATCGTATCATGACCGTATACGGTTATAACGTTCCCTGATTATTCGGCAAGAATTCATGAGGGTAAAATAAGTTTAATTATGCATGAAGTGTGTAGGAGCATCTATCGGAATAGATAGTATACTATTTAAAGGTTAGATCCGTGCTATTTGTTCTAATTTATCCCATGTCGTGGTAGCTGTGATAACAAACAACAGTCGACATCCTCATGAATGGCATGAGAGACAACGGAAAAGTGCCGATGGAGATATTTCAATGTATTGTTTTCAGTTATAATTTTCATGTTCTGTCCTAATACTTTTTTGCTCTATACCAGCTTGTCAAAAGAATTATCAATATCTCAAATACCTGTGTAATATATTATTTTCAACTCAACCTTCGCCCAAAACGTGATTAATAGAAGAACTTCACCTGGTGAATGCCTATATAAATTACCTATAAGAATTACATAAGATTATATATATTCCATGAGCACGCCCATCAATTGTATAAGCACGATAAGCTCCGAAAACCAATTATAATTGCATTTCGCCCTGCACTTGTTTAATTTGAATCCTCTTCTACCCGCTCATAAAACAAAGACGGACGTCGTGCGCTCGTATCACGTGATCATTCAAGGAATCATTCGATCAAAATTAGAACATGTTCTAATTTTGATCGCATGATCATGCGAATGAATTCCATGCGAGGAGATTTCCGTATTACACGACGCATGAACTTCATGCGCATGATCATTCACCGTGTAAAACGGCCTTAACATTTGGTGTTCATCAACTCTTTTTCGCCGATACTTTATTTAGCGGCAAACTACTTAACTTACTCACCCTACCCTCTATCCTGAAAAAAAGGTTAACTGCTTAAATAGCCTACCCTCTACATACCTGGCCGCTTCGGTCGTGTAAAGTACCTTAGGGAGGTCCTTTGGTCGATAGGCAGGAATCATTGATGAAACGCCAGCACGGGTTCAGGAATGGTAAATCTTGCGAAAAACAACTCGCTCTTTGCGAGCGTGATATTCTAGTTTCGGGTGAAGATAACGTTCAAGTGATGGCCAGTGAAGAATGATTAATTGAAAACAGCAAAATATATACCAAATGAGAAATTTTGGTTAAAGAGAGAATATTAACAATATCGGCTGTTTAATTTCTTGATTACTGAAAGGGGGATAAAAAATAAAGCATAGATAGTTCACGGCGTAGGCCAAAGGTATGGGAATGCTATCGAGGGAAAATAAGAGAAAGAATTAGGGATTTGTTTATAGTTCCTCACTCCCAGACAGCTTGGGATCGCATCAAATTAATGCCATGGCAAACATAAAAAATCAATTATCAGGTAAAGGCCTCCGGAAAACATTTTAATGCATTATGAAAGTAATATCACCTCATCACTTCGATTCCGGGTATATTCGCGTCGACACCAAGCTTCTGCAACATTATAATAATTTTCCTTCGAGGGGCGTCAGATCAAGAATCCGAAGCCCTCAGGAAGGAAGATGGAACATCACAATAACAGGATTCGGAGAAAATGCGGAGGCAATTCTTCGATGAGAATTTCCACAAAAGTCTACGCAATACATGGTAATGATAGTAATTGACATAGTGCAGCCTTAACAATCTACAGCCACGCAGAACACGCAGGAAATTCATACGGGTGGCAAGAAGTATTGAGTCAATCCGTATATAATCGCTTTGTCGGCTCAGTTCTAGCAGGAAAGTGGACTTAATTACATAGATAGTGGGAGATTTCCATATGCATTACCACGAATCTAGGAAAGGGTACTTTTCTATTATTTTTTTAATTGTCTTGATCGAAAGTTTATAACCTCTGGATTACGTATTTTAAGCCGTTCAATTTTAAAATGACGTTAAGTATTTTTCCTCATTAATTAAAAAGTGAAAAAAAAAATCGATGACACAAAACACGACGGCAAACTATTGCATGCCAGTAAATTATGCATGTGACGTCAAACTCTTTCCCATATCTGCCACTAGGTGGTGTTGCGGACGTATGCGGATGTACACACACCATGACCCGCAAAATCAACCCGCCAGCATTTCAATCCGGCAATGCGAAGCTTTCTATAGAATAAGCAATCATAGATTAACCGATGGCTTGCGCTTATTTAATAATAACTCTCAACAGTAACGCCAAATACCGTATTCCACTACTAAAAAAAATTCAACATTAACAAAGTAGATAATAAGGAAATTATAAGTGCAACTTAATGCGAATTACATGGAACCTCGGGTTTTCAGCCGAGTAAGTTTTTCGGTTGCTGACGTTTCGATGGAATACACCTCCATCGTCCTCAGAGCAATAAACCTCTATAATTATATAGCCGTCTCATCCGGGGGACATTTTTGTCTCCTTTTTTCGGTTATTTTTCGAATTAACGATTTCCATTCTCTGCTGAGGATGCACCCAGAAACTCGATTTAATGTGTTATCTTCCAGCCTGATTTCTACGGCCTCTTTAAGGAGACGATCCCAATACCCACTTGCTTTGGAGACCAAGCGAGCCTCATCGGAGGAGATGATGTGATCTTCCGATAAACTATGTTCAGCCAATGCAGATTATTCCGGGTGGAACAACCTAATACACCTCCTGTGCTCTTTTAATCGGGTCTCTATCATTCGCCCTGTCGCTCCAATGTACATATAATAAGTATATATAAGCGCAAGCGGAATGCCCTGCAAGCTTTATTGCTCTGAGGACGATGGAGGAGCATACCATCTAAACGTCAGTAACCCAAAATGTAACTCGGCTGGAAACCCGAGAATTATTTATCAATATCATTCGCCGAGAAAGAACAAAAGCATATATGACATGGAAAATTTTTATCTATGGGATAAATACGTATCAAATCACGCTCAAGTGATTTAAAATGATTAATTTTACGTTTTTATGCAAACATTAGAATAAATAAGGCACATTTCTGAAGATGTTACAAATATCTTAAAAACATAATCGTACTACGGCAGGTTAGACCATGGAGGTAAAATTTAAGAAAGAAGATTTAAGACAGAGAGGTTCAAAACTATATTTTCATTCATTTCCCTACGGTGACTTTAGGCATATTTTATAGGCACAGATATATGAAGAAAGTGTTGCACTTACCTTTGGGCTATATGCAATGTGGCCCGATGAGCAAGAATCTTGTACTCTATTCCTCTCCGGCATTCGCCCAATCGGCAACACTCCCGCGATAAGTCGTGCAACTAGATGGAGAAAAGAATATGTATATAATACATACAATGTAATGGTATCATGCATTGAAATACACCTTCGTAGGTCCATATCGACTATAAGAGGGCAGAACCTACATATATATTTATGTTACCACGCGTGAAAAGCATATAAAACAAGATTTTAGGCATCTTATCGTGTGGGGATGGATAAAATGTACCGGAATAGCAGCGACAAGTGTTATAGGCAAGTTCCCACCGCAATACCTTCAACTACTCGTAAAATCGTAAACACTCTCCATTTTGTAATGACCATTACCTAAAGGAAGGCATATTCCTCAGAAGAGAAGATGAGAAATCTACGCACAGTGATTCACACCTACAATATGCAAAATTTTAAGAAAAAAAAGAGACCGAAGAAGAGGAGATTCCTAAATAGCTATCATCATCATCGGTCAACAATCCTAGGATTGGTTTGACGCAGCCCTCCACTCGATTCTTCTTTCGGCCAACCTCTTCATATTGACGTAGCTCCTCTTTTTTACATCCTTCACAATCTGTTCCATGTATCTCATACGAGGCCTGACTTTTCCATTCTTCCCGTCCATTTTTCCCTCGACGATTGTCTTCATCAGGCCATCGTGTAAGTAAATAGCTATCGGCAGAATAATTCCACAAAAATATGATTTTACCTGGATAATACCTGGAGATCTATCCGATGAAAAATATTTAGTAGTGTGTTTCCTCAAAATTTTTTCCAGATTTCAAATAAAAATAAGTGGAATAAAGAAACAATGAGAGGGATGTTGATATTAGTAAATTAATGATGATTATACAATGATTTTGGAGCCTTTGAGATACATTCAACGAGATATAACGATGAGTGAATTATTTATCTACCTCTTTATAATACATCTACATCTACATCTACACGATACCTTGCAAGCCACCGCTAGGGTGTGTGGCAGGGGGTGAAGGTCACCAAGCATGCACTACTAACATGCAAGAAAGCAACTAAAGGGTCTCATGCAACTAGATTGTTAGTATCTATAGTATTTGAGGGGTTAATACAGGCATCATGCACTACAGAATACTCTAAAATATTTCCCCTACCTATCCCTTTCCTATGCTGCCTATTCTGTTCTCTTAAAGTACGGGGGAAAAATGCCATTTTGAATCTATCTGTACGACATCTACATCTACATCTAACACCCTTCCGCCCCCATAATGATGTGTGGCAAAGGGTGAATTTTCAACAAACATGCATACATGCTAAAAGAGGATTAGTTGATATATTTTAGATGTGCTATAGGCATTTCAAAGAAATTTAAAGAGCGGCGCAAGCATGCATAAACGTGCTGTAAGTTGGGTGAACTAAAAGTCATTATACCGGCATTCAACTATCCAGGATACCTACTAAAACAATTGTGTACATATTATTTTTATATTCACAGATATTTAGATTTAGAATATTACGAAGAAAGAAAAACATCTTAAATCAATCATATCGGCAATCAGTTTCTCTTTTTTATGATCATGGTCCAGTCTACCATAGTATGCTAGAGTTCGCAAAATATCTGTAATGTAATCAGTACTGTCATCTTACCGTCCCTCTACAAAACTTGCCAAGTTCTTGTTCATTTTAGATATTCTACGCGACGATAAAATTTAGACCCGTGTCTATCTAGTTGCAAGTCATTCTTATATCTAACAATTTTCCATGGAGCAGTATCATCGTAGCTATTAGTTGCATGTAAGTAGTGCGTTTTTGGTGATCTTAACTCCCTGCCACACACCCTCGCGGTGACTCGCAGGGAAATGCGTGGACGTAGATCTGTCCCTAGGGAGCAATATGCTGATTAGGATCCGATATAGTTCTGCTTGGTTCATCTACCACTTGAGTTCCTTATGCTAGTCTACCAGTTAGAGCAAAATTTTGAAATGTTATGAGATGTAATACTACTACAGCGCACAGAGAGTATGGAAATACTTACATAATTAGAAGTTACAAAGTTACATGCACAAAAGTAAAATTGTACAAGCTGCTCATCACGTCTGAATCAAATGTCTGGATAATTCAAAAGTTTTCTTTCCCTTGCACTATTTCGGATATCATCTCCATTCACACAAAATAATCCTGGTATTGGTTTGAGCCTGCTCTCCAGTTGATTCTGTTGAAGGATAGCCTCTTATTATTCGAAATATTTTACAACATTATTAACGAGCTACGTGGAGTGGATAGGAAAATAGGGTAAGAAACGACCTATGGGTCGTCCCTCTTTACACGACTTACGATAGAGAGGTTCCATGTCAAATCAATCAAAATAATCAAATCAATCTTTGACCTCACCACTTCTGATTTTGATGAAACTGGCATCCTTTCCAAATTTTATTACTTACCTCGCTAAATATGACAAGGAAAGTAATTCTGCCAATTTTCGAATTTTATTTTGTAAAAATAAAATTAGAAATAAAGATTACTTTCGTAAAAAATGGCAAACTCACGTGTACATGGCTGTCTATTTTTTCCTAACTGTGGTAGATTAAATAACACCATTAAAAAGATAGGGTATAGAGTATTGATACAAGTACCTCACACGGCCTTCTTATGACAGATTTCAGTTTCGAGGTCATTCACTGTGACCTTTGACCTCCAATATCACAAATCATGCCATTTCATAAAATAATGAAAAATATATATTTTATTGCCACAACAGTCTTCTACCCTTGTTCTAAATATTAGGCTGGCATTGCAATGGCAAGGCAGTACAAGATTAATGGGAGTATCATGCTTCACACCCTTCTGTCTGACCCGTCAGGTTTGAACTGAAAATTCAGATCAGGGAACTGACCTGATATAAATCCTGATTCAGAAAACCTGATCAGGTCTGATCTCTCGATTTTGACAATAAAAACAAATCTCACTTTGCATACAACACAGCACACTCACTGGAAAACTTACTACTACTACATACATTCTAATGACAATTTAACAATATAATTCAATTGTCCTTTTTATTCATTTTTTTCAAGTTCGAGTCACTTACTTTTTCCTTTGTAGAGGCACAAATTCTTTCAAGATGATTTATTCGATTGTGAAAAAAATATGTATACGGCTCTACAAAAATGTTTATTTTTTGTTTGTTAACTGTTTAATTATTGAACTCTGTATCTTAATGAACCCTGGGCTAAGGAGCAGAGGGGACCATATGGCCTAGCTAGTGGTGGTGCATCTAGCTGGTGCATCTAGCCCAGGATAAATAATTAAATAAAAATTAGCCTTGCCATATGTGCCCTTCAAGTGCCTTGAAATTTAGAATTCATCAAAATTAGAAGTGAATTGGTCAAAAAGGTGATTGATCTGACATGGAATTACTCAATAGCAGGCAGTATACACTAAACAATCAATGGGATTGTGTAGCGTATTTTGTTATTTTTGCTGTAATTCATTGAAAATGGAATATCGCTAGCCCCACATCCGTTTCCGAAACGACTTTTGGATCGAACGACTCACGGATGTAAAAAAAAGAGCGATGCGGGGTGGACCCGTATGGTCCCATAACGGTATATCAATCCCCAAGACACCGGCTAAGGGCAGACTTCCAAGAGAGGGGAGGGGCTCGCGCGGGAAATTATTTTGAGAATCCCCTCGTCTCTCTCCCCGTCCGAGGAGATTTGCGGAGAATGTCCCCTCGCTCGCCACGGCTACCATAGCCGCCACCCTTGTCACGCGCGAACGACTCTCCCACTTTGGGCCTTATTCAAAACCACAACTACAGTCTCGCTTCCACTACTTTCGCCCTACATCTACATTTACACGATACCCTGCAAGCCACCGCGAGAGTGTGTGGCAGGGGGTGAAGATCACCAAACATGCACTACCGACAGACAAACAAGCAACTACAGAGTTTCATGCAACTGCAATGTTAGTATCTATAGTATTTAAGGGATTAATAGATGCATAATGCACTACAGACTACTCTAAAATATTTCCCCTACCTATCCCTTTGCTATGCTGCCTATTCTGTTCTCTTATAGTATGATAACGATAACGGCATAGCCCGATAAGTATGCGTGGTCACACTCCTGATTCATCTCTTATCCCACTCATCTTCGAAGTTCTTCGTAACCTAACCCCTGCCATTCGCCATTGCAGTGGCTTGTCGACTAGTGCGTAGATGAAATATTTGACACCTTATTGAGCCATTTTATTTCCAACAATCTTCAATACCACAGTCTCAAATCATCTTTAATACCTATAATGCTGATATTAGGTATCATTCATAATGATTTTTCACGTAAGCATGGATTTCACAAGGCCTAACTCATAACTTAGTATATTTTTTACATCTTACTGCATGTATGACACTTAATTGAAATGTTTTGCGTTTATGCGTACTTGAACGGCGCGCTAACTGTTATTGGTGCCGTCTCCTTACAATTAGTATTACAAATACAGTAATACAAATAGTACGGGGGAAAAATGCCATTTTGAATCTATCAGTAAGACAATCTATCTCTCTAATCTTGTTTATCTGATCGAATCTAGCATAAAACGCTGGTGTTTTTAATATGTGCCTAACATCTTGAGTAAAGCTATCCGATTGAAATTTCTCTAATAGATTTAATCTAAAATTTCTGGTTCCAGTCAAATAGATGTGAACATTCACCCTGCAAAGTTGGTATCACCACGTTGCATACCGCATCGGACCATATCAAGGAGGATCTGCATAACCTTTTGAACTCCTAATAGGGATTTTATGACGTAAGCAGTGGAAGTGAGACTGTAGTTGAGGTTCTGAAATGTGCCAGCCATATTCAGAATACCAACTCAATTTTCTGTACCACGGAGAGAAGCGCCTTTGAAGGTTAAATCTGCCCACCAATTTGACTCGAAGGGATTTCAGAACGTAAGAAGTAGAAGCGAGACTGTAATTGATATTCTGAATATGGCACCGAGACTAAAATACATATTGTAGGCGCTTACGATGACAGGAAATATGTTCAGCGGAGATGTCCTAATACCAGTGGTATAATGATGGGACCTGAAGTGAAAGAATAAAGAAAAACATGTGTCTAGATGTAGCACTGAGGTATTTGTCGCCAAATCGTAGTCTCAAAGGCGAGAGGTATAAAACAGACCTGACGGATTTTAGTGCAGAATGGAGTTAAGGATCTAGAAAATAAATAGGATAGAAAAAGGTACAAAAATAAACTGCACTGCTTGTTGGGGAGAAGAAAAAATTTTAGGAATAGATAAGTAGGAGAGAAATGGAAGAGGCGATTGGGGAAATGACATTTTGGGATTGGGGAAATTGGTGTGCAGGTTCACTCTGCATAGTAGGTATTACTTATGACTGACACGCTATATACCACTTCGAACCATATCGAGGAGAACCTGTATTCTCTTCTGAACACGTGATAGATGTTTTATGACGTAATCTGTAGAGGAAGACTGTAGTTCAGAGCCATATTCAGAATCTAAACTAGACGGTGTGCAGCGTGGAACAGCTTGGTTCGTTAAAAGGTGTTACTAGTGTATCAGAATTAATGCAAGAATTAGGGTGGGAATCATTATCAGAGCGTAGGTTAAAGTACAGATTAAATCTCTTACAGAAATTTAAATCGATTAGCTTTACTGAAGATATTAGCCATATATTAAAACACCAGCGTATTATACTAGATTCGACCAGATAAATAAGATTAGAGAGATAGATTACCGTAATGATAGATTCAAAATTTCATTTTTCCCCGTACTATACCTAAGAGAATAAAATAGGCAGCATAGCAAAGGGATAGGAAGGGTAAATATTTTAGTGTAGTCTGTAGTGCATGATGCATGTAAAAACAATCAACCCCTTGATTACATGTGTAGATACTAACAACCTAGTTGCCTCAGACCCTATAGTAGCATGTTTGCATGTTTATAGTGCATGCTTGGTGATACTCACCCCCTGCCACACACCCTCGTGGTGGCTTGCAGGGTATCGCGTAGATGTAGATATAGATGTAAACTCAGTTTTCAGCATAAAATCAACCGATTCAGGCGCGATGTAGTGGAAGTATGACATATTGGAATAAAATATAGGTGCACTTTTCCACAACTAGTGGAAAAGTGCACCTATATTTTATTCCAATATATCAGTTTTCAGCGTTAAGCTGAGATGTAATACCACATTGTCTGGTAGATTCTATACACCAATTTGACTCGTAGGGATATTAGGACGCAAGCATTAGAAGCGAGTCTGTAGTTGGGAATCTGATTACGGCCCTTTTGACTCCGCCTCCGGAAGTCATCCCCAAATTGTTTTCAGGAGCCTTCCGTGGAGGCACGTGCGAAGGATGGAAGATGAGGCATCACAGCCGTATTTTCGCTATGCTCAATCCGGAATGCCAGACCAATATCAATCCCTGAGCCAATTTTACTGCGCCAGGTAATACCTAGGGTGGCTTGAATGAGGAATTAGGAATTGGCGAGAGAAGATGGGAAGAGAGATGGGTTATTGAGGTGTTTAGATGGCACCTGCCTCCCACCCGGGATACCGGAGGGGTCGTACTGGTCGTAACCGGCCCCTACTTGAGTGATGAAGGGATAATGCTTCGAGTTCAATACTGCATCCATCGAATGGGACGTTAAAATATGACCCCGTTTGCGTTTTTCGCTAACAGCAGGCTAATTTCGAAGCCTGTTTTCCCACCACCCCTTATCAGGAGGAATACTGAATAAGTGCTATCTACACAGCACTCGTGAGGGAACTACCATGTCACTGAAAATTTGCCACTCTCTAATTCGAATCCGCGTCCTCGCGATGGGAAGCTAGTATTCTAGCCACCAAACCTTCCCCACATAGGAAGAATTACCATCAGAAAACAGGCGAAAATTCAGGCTACACCTTTTAGTAAATGTGAAGCTAATATGTTTGCAAGTACGTTACAAATGTATGAAGAACGCCTACGTACCTACTAAGCAAAATTTAATCAAATGAACAAGACACTGTTGTTCCAACAGATTTAAAATACCAATTTTTCCGACGAACCATAGGAGAAAATATTAGGCGATATAATAAAGGGATAGGAGGGTGAAATATAATTAGAGTAGCCTTTGGTGCATGAAGCTTGTCTTAAAGGTAGTAACACATGCATGCTAGGGATTAATAGCATAATTTTCAATGATTAATAGCATAAATGCATAGATTAAATGGTATTTTTAAAGAAGTGCCTGCTTAATCATTAATCACTTCATTTATGACCATCTAGTTACATGTTACCATGAAGTAATAGCATTGTACCTCTGTTGTATCCCCCTGCCACACATCCTTATGGTGGCTTGCAGGGTATTATGTAGATGTAAAAATAGTTGTATGTTTGGTGATTTTCCACCCCCTGCCACACAGTGCAGGGGGTGGAAAATGCAAGGGGTTGCGAGCCACTGCCCCCTGCAGTAGCTCGTAGAGTTTAACGTTCATATATATGCACTTGATCCCAAATCAGCTCTAAATTCCGTTAACCTATCCCAGCTGTTTAACTATACTGACCTCATCCCAGCCACTCACGTTGTAATTTAAAGTATCTATAGCGAAGTGAATGTAAATAAGAGAATACCAAACCAATTCAAATTTCCTTATGCAAAGCGTTGAATACCTGGTACTACAGGGGATCGATTTGGTGTGGAGGCTAGAGTACTGGCCTCCCATCCCGAGGGCCCGGGTTCGATTACCAGCAATGGCGGATTTTTCAGTGGAAAACCGGTCCCCACTTTGGATTGGTTCGAGTGGGTTTGGAGTGCCCAGAAATTTCAAGTTCAGTACTCCGTCCGTCGGATGGGAGGTTAAGCCGTGGTCCCCTTGGCACCTTTCGTTATGAGTAGGCTAATGCCGACGCCGGGTTTCTCTCCACCCTTCCTCCGTTCCCTGAAAACTCCTCCCATTACCCAATGGCGCAAATGACCTCACCTCTCCTGAATAACCAACCAACCTGGTACTACAACATAAAACAGAGAGCATATCGGCTGAGAATTCGCCTCTCAGCAAATTCACACTTCGGGGTGCTCTTTAAGCGTAAAGGAGTCATAAAGATGTAGCTGTACAAAAGCTGTACAAAAAACTTCATGTAGTCGAGTAAAATAGGGCCTAGAACTTTTGACAAGTATGGCTAATTGAAATATCATCATCCTATTATGGTTTAGTTGTAAGTTACTCGTATTGAAATTAAATATATTTAAACATTAAAATAAATTTCAAAATCATGATATTAATGAATGCCTGGTGATGCATCACCCTCCACCAAATACCCTTACAGTGGCTGGTAGGGATTGGTTCAGATGTTTCTGAAATAATTAGATGATTCTGAATGCAACAGGTACTTAGGAAAATCTATAAAATAACTAAATCAGGCACACCAAATTCCGATACATCAAGGGCAACACACGTAAAGGCTAGTTTAAAAAAATTCTCTCTCGACGGGTAATAACCATATATTTTATGAAAACGAGATACGTAAATTACCCAAAGAAGATATCAACAGAGTATAATTGGCAAAAAATGGAGTGCACTATAACTGGACAGAAAAAAAATTTTCCATAAATAAATTACGCGAGGTAAATATTTGACATTAATAGCAAATAATGAATTTAAGAGATAAAAAATCATCGACATCCACACATGGATTTTCTCTTTTATTCATACTATTTTAAACATTTTATCCCATAATATATCAAAATCCACCGAAAGTGATTTTTATCACCATGAGTCAACAATCCTAAGATTGGTATGACGCATCTCTGTACTCGATTTTTTCATCAGCTAACTTTTTTCGTATTAACCGATACTTTTACATCCTACACTTCTTGCTCTAAGTATTTAATACGAGACCTTCTTCCTTACCCATTCTTCCCTTTCACTCTTCCCTTGGCGATTATTTAAATCAGGCCATCATATCTCAAGACATGATAGATTAAGTTGTCCCGTCTTCCTTTCAAGTTTTCATCAGACCTCTCTTTTCTCTCCCTATCTCTTCTGCGAACGTCTTTGTTTTTCACTACATCGCTCCAGTTTGTCTTTATCTCTCTCTGCAGAACCACGTTTCAAATGTTTCCAGCCATGACTTCTCTGCAGCTATAATAATTTAACACAGTTAATTCTGAATTTATCTACCGAATCCAGCAGTGGCGCGCAGGTATGAATGGATACAACTTTGACGGTATATGACTTCAGTAAAGTGGCTACGATAAAAAAAGGAATACCGGAATTTCAACCGAGGCTTATTTCCGTACATCAAAGGTCCACTTGAAAAATAATCGAAATTTCAGAGACGCTGTCCCTTCTCGTCCAAATTCACCCTCACATCCCGTTTGCCACAACTTGGGCACCCAAACATCTTACGAATTCTAGGAACGCCCTTTGACTCTGCCAACTCCCGACAACGGCACCACTGCCCCGGAAGGCCGCAGGAATGCAGCACAACGTAAAATTAGGGACATTGACGTCAATGATGTTTCCGCTGCCCTCTCCATCTCTACTTCATTCCAGCAAAAATAATTGAAATCAATTGAAAGCGACCTTCATTTTATTTATAGCTTTACTGGGGTGACCATGAAGAAACTTGTGCTCTGAACTTGGACTTCTACATCAACATCTACATAATACCCTACAAGCCACCACAAAGTTGTGTGGCAGGGGGTGAATTCTTACCAAAAATGTACTAATTATCATGCATTTAAAAGGATTAGTATTAATATATTAGTCTAAACTGCACTATTTAACAGATAAAAATAGCACGCTAAGCATGCAAAAACGTGCTGTTAGTTGGGTTACCTTCAAGACCTTACACCAACATGCAACTACCTATGCTATGGATCTATTCTCTCGAATTGGATATATTTACCGCTATTCATATCCCTCATTGTACGACGGAAAAAGGAAATTTTGAACTGGCAGTTCGGCAATCAATTTCTCTACTTTTGTAATTATGGTCCAGTCCACCATAGTAAGTTGGGGTTCGCAAAATACTTTTAACGTCATCACTGAAAATATTATTTAGGAGATTAAGTCTAAATTTCAACCTGCGATCTGGCAATGATTCCCTTTTTCATTCATTTAATAGACTGGTTACGCTAATAAACACAAACTTGTGAAAGGTCGTTATGATAGCGCGTGCCACTACAATACGAAAGAAAAACTGTCATTCTCAAGCTACAGTATTTTCAGAAGATCGAAGTCCATTCGAAGAATACTTATATACTTCTTAACAGCGCGAAAAAAAAGTTTGAGCTCATTCACATTATGGTTGATTTTCATACTAGCATTAGATAGGCTTCATTACACATATTTAAAATCCACATATTATTACATAAAGCAAGAAGTCAGAGAGAACATCATTAAGGCCAAATGGGTGGAAGTAGTGGTCCAGTTTGCGATATATCTGTAAGTAACTCATTATTCTAACAGAGTGAACTAACGTCATTCATTGCATGCACTCTGTAATGAATGCCGTAGCGAAAGCAATCTATGCATAAGCCACCAATATAATCACATTTCTTAACATATTTTCCGAAGCTTTATTGGCATACGACACCACGCACGTCTGGTTATAAATTACCTCTTGCCATAAACCCTTGGCTGGCAGTAAACATTCTAAATATAACGCCCTAAAAAAATATAGATCCATGATCTAAGGATGATGGACGAGTTCTTTTTCGAAATGTCAGCCCTGAAGGACCTAACTCGGAGGAGATATACCCTTTACCCAGATAACATGCTGGGAAAGCTCTAGATCTTACATCACTGCAGGTATAGGTCTAATGGAGACAAGGTATTTAAATCAGTAAATATCACTTCCATAACGAGTTGAAACAATGTGCAAAAATATATTAAGGATTGTATCTAACTTATAACACTGACATCAAGAAATGTTTCCGTTTATCCACATATGTTTATTTTTGAACGTGCTGTTCTACATTCCAAAATTGTAAATTAATAGAGAATCAAATTTATAAAAAAAATCTGACAGCATTAACAACTGAAAAGAATAACTAAATAAAAATTGGCAGCAGAGGATGAAAAGTTGCTGCTTGTTTAAGCTGATGAGAATAATTTATTAAAAAGAGAAAGTTGGAAAAGTATCACTTTGCCTGCCTTTGTGAACAGCAAATCTAAAAATATTTTAAGTGAACACGTAAATGCTTTCCTGAAATGATTTTCAATTTTCAAAGCTACAAATATATCCGCAACTGAACAAGAAATGTATCCAGTAAATAGTACGAATTAAATAGTACGAATAGCAAAAGTACGAAATAATCTGTGCTGCAATGCAGTGAGAGAAGCAGACTTTCTACTGAAAACTTGATAAAGTATAGTGACATGGGAAACGTTACAGGTATGTCATAATGTACTGGCATTCCTCCAAGACTCTTCCAAATTTCGACATGTGTAATGCGCAAGTTGCGAGCTATTTTCTAGTGATCGTCACATATGAGGACGTTCTGAGAAATCGAAATGCTACGTAAAATTTAATTTAGAGCGAAATAATACGAACTTGAAAGAAGCTATTTAATTCTATTCATTACTGCATCTGCCGCTCACCATATTAACATTCTTGGAAGGGTCTCCTTTGACGTGGGGACAAGCATTCCTAGCCCGCCTTAAGTGTCGCCAGCACGCTCGGCGTTCTTCACCCTTTGAGGGACACCAACGAATTTCGCCCACGGGATGTTTTTCGAATCAAACGTCAAACCCGGATATGCATTGCTCCCACATCTTTTCATTCCCTTTCTTATTTTTTTTATCTCCCTGCCTTCACACACCACGACTCCTCTCTCTTCTGAGAAACCGAGCGTTTTCGGCTCGCCTTCGAACTGTTCGGGAGATGGTATCACGTCGGCCACCCGAGCGGCCTCCGTGCTTTGGAGGGAAGCCTAGCACGGAAAAGAAGAAGAAGAGTTTCCCCCCCCGCTCATGGCTCTCTCCCGCCCTGGGCGCGTGCGTTCGTCCCTTCCATTCAAATCGCTCTTGGCGCGCGTTCATCCCCGCGCTTTCCTGGAAGCGAATCGAGGGTGGGAAATCTCTTAAATGAGATCGCGGGGCGTATTTAGCGTCCGCCCGGAATGTCCCGGGGCCGGAGTCGTTGACATCCTATCGCGATTTCGTGACGGAAGGGGAGCGGAATTCGAATGCGTCGATGATACCCGCCGCCACCCGCGCCGAATCACGACGGAGGCGGTTGGATCGGAAAAGGGAGGGGGGTCGAGATTTCGGTTAACTCTCGGTTGCCACATACCCTCGCGGTGGCTCGAAGGCCATTGCGTAGATGCAGATTAAGTAAGAAACAGCATTAAAATAGATTTTAGTATCTCCATGCATATAAACGCGCGGTATCTCAATAGATAATTGACTAAGATTTTTTTCATTCATGATAGAAAATATGAATATAATTCTCTTTTGCACGACTAATAAAATATGTAGCTTTGTTGATGGTAGGAGTTTTCAGGGAACGGAGGAAGGGTGTAGAAAAACCCAGCGTCGGCCTTAGCCTACTCTTAACGACAGGTAGAAAAAAAGGGGACTACGGCTTCACGTCCCACCCGACGGACGGAGCACTGAACCTGAAATTCCTTCCACTAGGTACTCAAGTACAGACCGATTTGCCACTGAAAAATCCGCTACCGGCGGTAAATCAAACCCAGACCCTCAGGATGGAAGGCCAGTACTAGGTATAGCCACCACAGCAACCCGATCTTCAACATGATATCTCTTTAGGAGATTTTTAGAGATAAAATTCCTAAAAAGAGCTGGATTTAGTGCCAATAATATTCAGAGCACCTATTATTTTCAAATAAAGGTTTCTCTAGCAGATTATACCTGCACTTTGCCGCCTTTGTCGATCTAAACAAGTATAAATGTAACAGAGAAAAGGTCAAAATATAACAGTGCTGACAGTAGTAAAATTTAACGATACGATTCATACGGTCATTGTATTCAATGCGCAATTGCCTGTGAGAATATCATATTTCTTAGGAGAAATGCATTTAATTATAGATAATTTGGACTAATGAGAAAAACCAATTTGTAGTAACTAACATATACTTTTAACCCTTGCTTTAAAATGCATGCCTAGTGATGGTTCATCCCCTGCCACACATCCTTCTGGAGGCTTTCTATGTATATTTAGATACTTCTTAGAACCTCTGATCGTAGGTCGTCGGCTCAAATCCGGGAGAGCCTATTCAGAAATGAGCAAATGCAAGCTTATGTTATGTTTTCTGGCACAATATCCTACTGGAAAACCATTTTTGGGACAGGGAAAAGAGTTGTACTTCATGACCTTTGATAAGTTGTACACTCACAATCAGACTCAATCTTGGGTTTGAAAACTGAGTTTTTCCTAAAGGGGTCGGCTTGATGTAGTAGTTAAAGAGTTTTATCATCCCAAACCAAGGGCCTGGGTTGAATCCCGGCAGTGGCAGATATTCTTCATCGGTAAACCGACCCTTACTTGAGCCTTTTGTGAAGGACATTCAAGTACAGTACTCCGTCCGTCGGATGGGACGTAAAACCGTGGTTTTAGCGCCATTAGTTAAGAGTAGGGTAATGCCGGCGCCGGGTTTCTCTCCCAACCCTTCCATTCCTACTTTTGTAAGTTTCCTCCTGGTCTGACGCACAGATAAGCGTGGGTACAGACTTTAAATCACGGATGAGATCATCGAGGGAAAAGGGAATGGAAAGTATGGGAAAAAGAAAGATCTCGCATGATATATAGATATCAAGTAGTGAAGGATTAAAATGAATACGTAGAGGCTGGGCAAAAGGAGAATAGAGTGGAGAACTTCGTCGAATCAATCCTAGGATTATTGACCCATGATGATGATAGCTCTAGCATTACAATGCGACCCAAAGGAACTTGGCTCTTTTCCAAATCTACTTCCTTCTCGGCGGCTGCGAAACCTAGACTCTTCATACCGATTGAGTTCGTGTTGAGATTCTTTTCTGCGACACCTCTTTCAAAATTTTCAACAGCTCACATCCACGTGAGATGGATTAAGTGTGTAACGATGGAGCTAGAGTTCAGAACGCTACACACAGAGTTTGCTATCGAATCAAAATGATAAAGAGTGAGTTTATAGAACTTTAAATATCAAAGCAAATTGAGACTATGAGTTCAAACAGAAGTAAAGCAAATATTTTGGCAAAACTAGTTGTTTATGTGTACTAATTTAACATATTTATAAAAGTAATGGCAATATATTCCTTCAAATGAATCCGAAACATTAAATTAGATCAAATAAAGATGAATATGTTAAAAAGGTTAAATTTGAACCAGTTTTTGCAAAAAAAAAATTAACCCCAAGGGGAGTCATACACATTAATGCCTCCCTTAAATACCCTTTGAGAGATTAATAGAGATGCAATTTGGGCAGGATTACAGGGTCGTTCATATTTAGTATGCGGTCTCCATAAAAGGCCGTATAAAATACAATAATATGGATGGTTTTTCGGGAGTTTAGGTTAAGTTTAACAAATTCAATTGTTAAACTTTAGGTATGTAAAATTTTATTCCATGTAATCTTTTGACGTTAAAATTTGTTAAAAATTATATTGTAAAGCATTTTTGGCACTGATAATTTCCTTTTGGATCATGTTATTTATTATTTTTATGTTATTGGTGGTTCATTCCATTTATAGCCTTGAAGAAGGAAAAATACTATTTCCGAAACGTCGGAAAAAAGTTGAAATAGTTTTCATTTTTAATAAAAGACCTAAACTCCCGAAAAACTATCCATATTATTTATACTAAACAGCTCTGGAATACAACTTTCCAAATAAAAGACAATGTTTTGTGCGTAGTAGGAGGGGCCTAAACGTTCCCAACCCCCCCGTTATGGCATCATTGTTACCAACTGGCTAACATGCCAATGCCTCCTCCAGTACATTCTAAACTCCTTGGAGGTGACCAACAACTTAGGGTATATCTGCAATCTGAACAAGGGTGGCTATTTGGGAATAGGAAGAAATATGGGGAGTGGAGTTTGGATGAAGAGAAGCCCGGCGAGACACTTGCCTAATCTAAATAAAATACTCCAGGGAGTTCTATGCTTTACGACCCAGCCACTTATGATAATTGCTGTGTAGAGAGCATCATAATTCTTATGATGCTCTCTACACAGCAATCGAGTAGGGACCAGTACTCCGCCGAATCTGACATTGCGGGATGCGAGCCTAGATCATAGTGGACCCAGTACTCTAGCCATGGATAAACTGTCAATGAATTTTAAAATCTCAAGACATTCATTTCGGGTATATAGCCGATAAGTTAGTGGTGCTCTATAGATAGGTTTTCATGGATTATTCTTGCTACCTTCGAATTATCTTTTCAAACGCTATTTCTCTCTTCCGATCACGTGTCCTACTTCCTTTTATTCCATCTGAAACTCGATTTATTTTCATTCCTCCATTTCCTTATTCTATTCTTTTTATATAACCCACAATACCATCGCCTGCAATCACTTTGCCCCTATAAATTCTCATTTCCAAATTAACTGCCTTCACCGATTTTAATTCTTCCCCAACCATAAGATTACTAATTCTTTTTATGCAGGATGTGTAGTGCATGTTTGGTGTGAATTTACTCCCAGTAACATACCTTTATGGTGGCTTGCAGAGCATTGTGTATATGTAGATAGACCATGTCTAGTAGTAAAGTACTTCGTGTATGCCATAATTTCTGCACGTGATCTCCACATTCTTCTCTGACCCAAATTTCAAACTCCCCTTATCTATTCTCATCGTCTTTCCCCAAGCTCCACGTTTCGCAATCGCATAAGATCCCGCTCCAGATCCAACTATTCACTTATCATTACTTATCTTAACATATGGTTTCAGTCATGGAATAGTTATCTACCTTACCAGTAAAAGTTAGCGAAAGCGATTCTCCTGCATATAAGTTTGGTACTTTGCCCAAGATAGACGAAAACAGCATAAAAATATTACATGAACTGGTCCATTTGTTTCAGATAATGCCGTTCTACTTTTCCGGGCTCGTTTTTCCATAAGAGCCTCATTACTTTAGCTATGACGTGATGCCTGCATGGCGAATATTCTGGGTGAAACTCTCTCGGGATTTCCACCGGGGAATATTCTTCATTACCTCTTCCGACGTTCCGACAAGCAACTTGACCATCGTTTTCAGGGATACTGGATCCTGGTATCCGAATCTCATTACTTTAGTACTCAAGTTTAGTTTCTCAGTATTAATTTCATCCGATACCTATAAACTGCACTCACCCGCACTGTTATACGAGTGTCATCAATTTTACTACCTATGTTATCGTTTCATACGAGTGTATCAGTTAGTAGCATAGGTAGTTGCATGTTGGTATAATGACTTTAAGCTAACCCAACTAACAGCATTACATTGCATGCTTGCTTTGCTATTTTTATCTTTAAAAAAATAAAGTTTAGACTACTATATTATTACTAATATTTTATGTATGATATGTAGTGAATGTTTAGTGAGAATTCACCCCCTGCCATACACCTTAATGGTGGCTTGCTGGTAGATGTAGATGTGATATATTGCAAGCTGCTACAACTTAGCCGACAAACAAATAAATAAACTTCCATCATCGGCATACGTAAACGATTTTTCGTCCGACACATATCCCCGATATAGCTTAAGTCATGCCTCAATCATAATTTGAATATTTCTAAAACTTCCTAATATGACTGAGCGTTATTCCAAACGGATTGCAAATGAAGAGTAGAAAATAGCCCTTAGTTGATCATGGAGACCCGTAATTCGACCGCGCAGTCCAAACACGGAGGGTATGAAGCTAGAAACTTAAACATTTTACGTCTTTCGTTGCCCATTGACCTTCAAAGTTGGAGCACCCAGGGCGAGGTCATGGATTTTCGCGCGTGCCCTCGTTCCGGTCCGCTGGCGCTCTTTTGATGCCTCTCATCGCCCTCTGACGGAGGACCCCGAAAGCCCGGAACAAGCGCTCTCCTTGTAGTACACTTAGGGGAGACGCGAGCGCCTTTTAATTACTGCGGGAGCTCGTCGCGCCCACGCGAAAGATTTGGCAGGCGCGCGCGCGATGAGGAACGACCGCCTTCAACGACTCGTGAAATGGAAAAATAACGCGAAAGTGCGTCTCTCTTCCCTTTAGTCGGCTGCGGGCAATCATATTCGCTCACGGGAAAACTATTAGGTTGTGTCGGCGGCTGGTTGAGGGAAGCTGCGCATTTTGTTTAGAGAGGAAGACTGGATCTCATCTACGTCTACAAGGTATGTACCCTGCAAGCCTCCCCTTTGGCGAAGTGTGCCTACTTCTGTGGAAAGGTGAACAATAAACCAAACATAAACAACTTCTTGTAATAATAGACATATAACTACGATCTAGACCCTAGACCACGAGACCCTATAGTAGCTTGTTTGCATGTCAATAGTGCATGCTTGGTGATCTTCACCCCCTGCCACACACCCTCGCGGTGGTTATCAGGGTACCGCGTGGATGTAGATGAATAGGAAAAACGTTGCTGTTGTTTTTACTAGGGGAAGAGACCGCTAAACTTATTGATCCATCTAGGATAAGCAGATATCAGGGGAGCGGTAGGAATTTCGAGAGGAAGGGTGTAGAAAAACCCGACGCGGCATTAGATAGTTCTTAACAAAAAATATTAAGACTTTCTAAATAGATGGATGGAGAACTGAACTTGAACTGCCCGGGCATCCACTTAATTAGGGACCGGTATAACACTAAAACATCTGCCTGCCACTATGTCCATCCGAACCCGGGCCATCACGATTGGAAGTTATATACACCACATCGAGTCGATCCCCGACTCATTTTGCTCAAATAAGGTGCAAAGCATTACTCACCACTAATATATGGGTGTGTCGGTACTGTAAAATTTCCTCTGCATACAGAGCTAAGTATTTTTGTACGCACTACAAGCAAGGTACTATATTACTCTTGTGAGTTAATTATGATGCCTTGAGGCGTTTAGGGCGCGGAATAAAGACACGCGACTAAACTGCCCATAAAGGGTTTATTATTGCACACAACAAAACAAGGATTACAGAGCGACAATTGGAATGGGAAGCGGTAGAATCGATGCGTCGCGGAGAGCCGAATGCTTAGCTGCGCTGAGGCGTCCGGCCGAGCGCGCTGGGTTAGTCCAACTGTCGTTTGGCGGTCGGGCGCCGGGGTTCAAATACCCCTCCGAAGCTTCTAGACCCTGCTTCTAGAGGAAGCTTCGAGCAGCTTCGAGAAGGCGGAGAGGCCGCCACAGCCTATTATGATCCCTTATTATTAATCTTCGATGAATAATATTTTAAACTAGCTGAACCCGGCAGACTCTGTCCTGACAGTGTATACTTATTTCATCTTTATACAGAGTCATCGAAAAACTGTTGTATTTCTGGATTTGTGTCAGAAAATGTGCGGAATCTTTTTCTGTCCCCGAAACCAATGAGCGCAATGGCTCTGGTGGAGGGAGCCAATTTTACTTGTCCGCTTGCACAACACAATCCAGGGGGTTCTTTTCTGTATTTCAATGCCTTACAATATGGGCACAAAACACTCATTGATCCAATAGCTACATATTGTTCTGCACTGAAATCAATTGCCACGTTGTAACGGAATGCAGCTCCATGAGTCGACCGATGATGTCTCATTCGATGCACATCATCTTCGTTTGCATTTTCTCTTCCTTCTTGTATGCGTGATGAACGTGATTGTGATAATTGATTCCGTTCAACTTCATTTCACTCTTCGTGTTGCTCTGAAGTTCGCTTAGAGCGAAAATTCCTTTGATTTATAGCATTGCGATGTCTGCGACTATAAATCTTCGTTCTTATTGGGGGAATTTCAATGCGATTAAGAGTCCCGTGCACTTTTTGAAATCTCCAAATTCTTGGTTGCTACAACAATAATAAAAGAATAATTATTTATAGCCCTCTAGCACGAAATACGGTGTTTGTTTACATCAGAAATGGATCGGAGAGAACAATGAAAGACCCATTTAAAGAGCTACAAAAATCGTTTAAATTGCGTAATTAATCGTTAACTGAATGTTTTTTAATTAAAACATCGAAAGAAAAGACAGTTCAGAGTTTCGACATTCCGATGAAGGAGAAATAAAAGCTATTGGTACAAATTGAAGTATTTTAATGAACGAAATATGAAAGCACTTCACCGTGAAAAATGTAAAACTCCGTGTAATCTTATGGGAAAAATTGTAAATGTAATTTAAAATTCATGTATTATTTCTACACTATATATTATAACCCGTTTACCGTTCCGGAACGGGGATGAACAAATTGTAAAGATTTCAGCGAAATCGGTCCAGCCATTATCCAAGTTAACCGCTTACCAACAAAATGCGCAATCCATTTTTATTTATAAGATTCAGCTGCTCGGGACTATCTCTCTAACCTTCAAACTCGACGGCATCAGATGATATTATGTGGATCGTTATTTGATGTAAATGAAAGAATAACAAATAGTACTTGAACTTTAATTTCATCTTTAACCTTGCCTTCGCGATCGAACCAATCGTAACGCTTGGATTCTTAAAATACTCCTTTCTTCAACAGAAAACAATTCAGATTCAAATCCATTGTACAGCATAACCTATGGTCTAAAATCTATTCTCGTGAGAGGTTTAGTAAATATTGTGAAAATGTCACTATTATCATAACAATCACTCACACATATCGTTGATCTCCTCCGTACTTTATAATCATAATCATACCATTCTTGCACGAATCCTACACATTCATCTACATAATACCCTGCAAGCCACCATAAAGGTGTGTGAAAGGGGGTGAATTCTCACCTAACATGCACTACATATAATGCACACAAAGGTATTAGTAATATTATATGTACTAGTCCAAGCTTCAATTTTTAAAGAGGATAAAAATAGCAAAGCAAGCATGCAATATGATAATGTTAGTTGAGTTAGCTTTCATTCCTTATACCAATATTGGCACGATAATCAAAATGAAAATTAACGATGATAATTTGGCAACTCTCTCTCAATTTGTCATCACATCCCGGACTCTATAACATCTTCTCACTTCTTTTTTGGCCCGGCAGAGCACAAGAAATGGATTTTAGTTGCGGAAAAGACAGACGGAAAGTCTAGCCACAGAGTAACTGCGGCATGTAAGCTGAATCTAGCAGAGAATGATTGTAACGTCACGTTCAATGTTGTATTAAACTAAGGTAGTTTGTTTTTCTCGCAGAAATTTAACGAAACAAATACAAAAAAAATTAAATGCTCTCCTGGTTTTGATTCTCTAAACCTTGAAATGTAATTTTATATCTTGCGACAAAATATAAAGACCCGGTTAAAATTTAATCAAACCAATTAAGATATGTTATCTTTAGTTTATAACCGTTTTCCAAAAATATGAATTCATTTGCAAGTCCACATACGGCAAATTTCTGCACTGACAATAATATACAAGTAAGAAGATTTATGATGTTCGCTGCTAGCAGTACGCCGATGTCAGAATAATGAATATGTTGAAGTAAATTGTAAATTGTTGTAAAGTGGCTGTGAAACAATAATCTCTGATTTTGTTAGCTCGCAGATATCCAATACCATATGAGGATTTAGGACATAATATCAATTGAACAGAAAATCTAAAAACGACTTTCATATCTATCTCTACGAGATCATCAAATGAGCCAACATGGAGTACATTAAGTTGGCCAGCTGTTATCTGTTATGTATGTCATTTGCTATTCCACCTATAAGGTGAGCTTAGATGGAGGACTCCCGACATTGGCACTTTTAAGTAAGGTTTATGACATTTCCGTCTATTAAATTTTATTTTTATAATCAAGTCTACCTTGGTATGAAAAAAGTTTTAAGCTGCTTTAAATGTCTTCAGGAAAGCAATCCATTTTAAATTTCAGAAAGAGACTTAGCGTGTAGTTCTACCATCCCGCCTTGTTCGTGATTATTCATACTTACACCTCAAAGAGTCTCACATATTTCCTCTCTCCCCGTGGTTCACGTTTCGGAATCATATTTTTCCACATTCAGAATCGAGCTCTTCACTAACCTTTTATTTAGTTTACGGTTTCGAATCAAGAAATATTCCAAAACATCGCTGTGAACACACATTTTGCAGTATACCTTCATAAGGTAAACCTTATTTTAGTGTCTATATCTGGTTTATAACAGACGTAGACCAGATTCAGACGTTAAAATTGGGTTTAAATTAGGTATACTGCAAATAGTGCTCTCGGGGATATGAGTATATTTACGAAAATTTTGAGGTTTTGTAATCCATTCACCTTGAAGACCAAAGGCATCGTTAAAGTTGACTCTCATAAGAATTATTCCTGGGGAAGTTAGGCCTATACAAGGATGTTACTGAAGGCAGTATCGCCGTTAATTCGTGGAGCAAGAATAGCCATATTATTAGGCACGTACTGTATGGGGACGGTAGGCCGATGCGAGGAGGTTAGAAGAGACTACAGGCGGCATAGCTGATACTTAAGGCAAGGCCATTTTTGGTAGGGACCGAAATACGAAATTCCTACTTATGGATGAAGGTACCTATGCACGCCGTAAAGCTTAAGCCCATTCTACAATGGACGTAAGCCGTAAGACGTAAGCCGTAGCACTTAAGACGTAAGGATTTACGAAATCGGTCTAAGTAATGAACTTGAACGTGTGCAGCGAAGATCGGCAAGATTTGTAAAGGGACGATACGATAATTATATTAGCGTAACCAGTCTATTAAATGAATTGAAATGGGAATCATTGTCAGATCGCAGGTTGAAATTTAGACTTAATCTGTTCCACAAATTCCAAGGCAATATTTTCAGTGATGATGTTAAAAATATTTTACGAACCCCAACTTACTATGGCAGACTGGACCATAATCATAAAGTTAGAGAAATTGGTTGCCGAACTGACCGATTCAAAATGTCCTTTTTCCCTCGCACAATAAGAGATACGAATAACGGTAAATATGTCCTATCGGAGAGTAGCAATGAATAGCATTGGTAGCTGCATGTTGGTATGAGTACTTAAAGCTAACCCTACTAACAGAATGTTTTTGCATGTTTTCTTTGCAATTTCTATCTTTTTAAATAGTGTAGTTCTGACTACTATATTAATACTATTCCTTTTTTATGCATGATATGTAGTGCATGTTTGGTGAGCAATCACCCCCTGCCACACACCCTTGTGGTGGCTTGCAGGGTATTATGTAGATGTAGATGTAGATTTCCATACGACAGGCAATCTCCAATGCTGACGTATGCCGTAAAAATATCGACATCGATCACGGTCCATTCGGAAGCACTCTGGTCGTATATACATGGATATTGAAGACAAATGAGTCTCGATTTTTTCTGACGTAGAATAGAGAGCACTGTCAACAAATCTACGATTACTTAATTATTGAAGACAAGCATTTGCATTGCTAACAGGGCTGTCTGGGATGTGATCAGAACTGAAACAAATCAATGTTGTTCGGTCTTAAATGACCAAATAAACTCAGAGCAAAGATCATTACGGGCTTCAATGCACTTATTAGTCCGCTGTCTAACTATTGATTTCTATATAAATAACGGTCAAGAAAGTTAACAGCAAGACAATCTTTGATTTACATTACTTCTTTCAGTGAAGTCTTTCATCTTATCATAGAATTAAAACTGTCCATGCAACTGAGTTTTTGACATTTTGGACGATATTGGTGAGTGTCGATCAGTATATGCCATTTAAAACTTACAAGACCATTAATCATCCAAATAAACCAAGAAACTGGTTCATACAATAAAGATTTAGTTAGAATGTGGGATGAAACAATCCAAATATTAAACAATGAGGCATCAGTTAATGATAGGCTTGTCTAAACTCGCCATCTTTCAAATTCACGACCAAAGATTATTTCAAATACGTCCGCAAATCTTCCCCAAGTCAATAAAACTTCCACAAAAGCAATAACCCGTGACTGACACCGGCAGTGGTAATGAGGCGCTCTGATTGGCCTGCCGTTAGACGTAAGACGTAGAGATGGGACTTGGCCATGTCCCTTACGACAGCTCCTTACGTCTTACGACAGCCCTAACGACAGCTCTTACGGCTTACGTCTTACGGATTACGCCCATTGTAGAATGGCCTTAAGAGTAGTACGACAGCTAAAGGAAATTACTGTACAATACGACCGAAAAAGTATGCAACACGGCAAACAAACGATAAGTGTATAGTTTAAATAAGTTTAATTTGTTTCAAATGCTAGGAACAGTACTAATTCCCACTGGAATAAAATGCATTTATTCTTTTCTAAAATGGATGGGACAAACGTGACAACTCAAGACCAAAACAAAATTATTGCTTAATATTAGCAATTACAGGCGAAGCGAGGGAAAGGAGAAGGGGGTTCGGACAGCCACAGGGGAGCAGAGAGGGATGGCTCCCTTAGTCTTACTAAATATTTTTATAAATCTACAAGGTTAACCAACCAACTACCGCGAATATGTAAAGATGTGGATGCATTATCCATACAAAAAAACTATCTATATTCAGCAGAAGCAATGTTGCTGCACATTACATTAAATGTATTAGCTATGCTCACGTCATATGTCATGACTGACTATGTTGTGATATATTTTCATCGATGTAGTCCATCATTTAATATCATTGAAATCAAACCAGATTCAGGTGTGATGTAGTGGAAACGTTCCATATTAACAGAAAGATAATGCAATTTTCCACAAAAGTAAAAATTTATTGTGACTAGTTTCAATGTTACTACATCATTATCAAGCACTTGATAATGATGTAGTAGCATTGAAAACAGTCGCAATAAATTTTTACTTCTATGGAAAATTGCAATATCTTTATGGAAATCATTGAAATCATTTTAGTGAGGACAAATCATAATTTATATCCACCAAAATACCTTTTTTTCGAATAAGATCTTGGAGAAGATGATTTGGCGCGTGAACGGTCCTGCCTCCGTTACCTCCTATCCATCGCATCATATGGCGCGAACCGGTCAGCGGCTTTTGATTGTCATTAGCCCACTTTGAGTGACTGCCAAACATATTTGACGGGGCCACGCCCGGTGGCAGCCTCGCGAGAACTCGTTTTGGGGAACGCCGAGTTCGGCGAGAGCGAGCGAACCCATTTATCCGGCGGAGACGTCATCTCACGGAGGGGGGAGGGAGGAAATCCTCCTATTGCGATGCAGGCAGCGAGCATACTCCACCCCCTTCCCACCACCCCCCCCTCACGGCAAACCCTTTTAACCTTCCTTTTATACTACCACCCTCCCCATTCCACGCGGTGATGAGCTCCGCGATCCCAACCCCCTCGAACAAAGGGACTCGCTCCATTTTCCCAAAGACCGGTCCTACCGCCAAGTATTTGCCGTCCCCATCCCCTAGTTAACCACCCCTCCCCGCACACAACAACGAGAGCCGCTCCACCTCCCTTCCCACGCAAACGTACGCCAACTCCTCCCCCAGCATCCTCGAGGAGCAAAGCATCTCCTATCCACTTATAAGGACTCGGGGACACCACCCTCCCGTTCCCACCCTCGGTGCGGAGGGGAGGGGATGCGTTTCGGAAACAAAAGAGTTGAGGCTGCCCCTGCTTTTTTTCCCGAGAGAGGGAGTAGAAGTTCCAGACCGCTGTCTTAAGGTTCCGAAGACGGCGAGGAGACTCGTTTTGGGAAACAGTACCCGCCACCCGGGGGTGAGGCGATATGTACTTAAGATGACTCGCCGTCAGTCCTCATCGGGATTCCGGCCCCGGAGCGAGAGGTGGGCACGCCTAATCAGCGAGCCGCGCGGCACAGTGTCCCGCATCTGTGTCCACCGGCCGGCCCCTCTCCCGACACCTCTTAAACCACGCAAACGTCACAAAATCATCTCCTCCCCGCCTTATTCGGAGGACAGGTGAGACTTCTACCGTGTGGCATCCGAGTGGGTGGTTTGGCAGTTCAACGAAGGGTACTGTCGATCCCATCCACGGTGCAGCCATTCGATAACTCTTCAGACCACTAGTTAGGGACTCAAGTGATGACGTTAAAAATATTTTGCGAACCCCAACTTACTTTGGTAGACTGGACCATAATTACAAAATAAGAAAAATTGATTGCCGAACTGACAGATTCAAAATGTACTTTTTTCCTCGCATAATTAGGGATATGAATAGCGGTAAATATGTTCAATACGAGGGATAGAATTCATAGCATAGGTTGTTTCATGTTGGTGTAAGGACTAGAAGGTAACCCAACTAACAGCACGTTTTTGCAATCGTAGTTTGATCTGTTTATAATTTTAAATATTGCAGTTTAGACTAACATATTAATACCAATACTTTTTTATGCATTATATGTACTGCATGTTTGGTGAGAATTAACCCCCTGCCACACATCTTTCATCTACATCTACACGATACCCTGCAAGCCACCGCGAGGGTGTGTGGCAGGGGGTGAATATCACCAAGCATGCTCTATTGACATGCAAACAAGCAATTATCTGGTCCCATAGCCACCTCACCACCAAGCCACCCCAAACTACCTTTGAGGTGGCTTGCAGGGTATTATGTAGATGTGAGGCTTGGTAGAATCATTTTTGGGACACCAGGGGTCCAACCACCGAACTCCACAATGCACGACCTAAAGTTATCGCTATGTTTAATTGAATTTAAGAAGTGAAAACTTGAACACCAGTCGTCTGTTACTTCTAAAGTACTAACGTCAAATATGTATCTGAGTGACTTATTAGAAAAGTTAATGAGAGCAGTACGATAATATAAGAGCTAGCGTTATTGATAACAATAGTAATAACGCGAAAGAATGATTCATGATCTCACCCCCAGTTAATGACGGTTAGAATAAAGCCCCATACCACACAACCCACAAATAAATGCACACGTCATGGATTAATTTCTAGAAGATATTGAGCGCATAATTTTTGGGACACTCTATGCACTCCCTGCTACACCTTTGAGGGGGTTTGCGTAGTAATTTGAATTAGTAGATTATAATGGGAAAAAGGAAGACCAAAATTGATCAGGGGCAACAAAGCTTTAAGTGGAAGAGGATTACTTCGGGAAGGGAATGAACTTCGATGAGCTACGGAACAAGGAAATGGGAGATATAACAGCCCACATCGCCCACATAATGGTTGCATTATACTGGAAGATGGCATTGCATGCGTCTGGATGTATTTGATTGGAATGAAAAAAAACTATTTGAACATAGAACTTGAGCACCATAATAGTGCAGAAAATACTAGACTGATAGCATTTGAAATGTGGTGTTTCCAAAGAATTATGAAGGTCAAATGGATCGGAAGATTGAGCAAAAAATAGGTTCCAAGAAGAGAAGTAGGAAAATAAAAATCACGATTTTTTATAAAATTATCTGTTAAAGGAGGTGGGGCCACCTTATCGGGAATATGCTGAGGCATGATGATCTGATGAAAACAATGAATACAAGAAATGGCAAAGGAAGACCTCTAATGAAATTTGTGGAGAACGTAGTGAAATATACAAAAGAGACGAATGTGAATAATCTAATTTGTTGGAGTCGAGTGCAGAGCAGCGTAAAAATAATATATGAGAGGTATATAGTAATAACTTATATGGGATGTGTTACTTCACGTTAATTAGGCCAAATGTGGAATACGCCTCTAATTATTCACTGAAAATAATAATAATAATTCACTGATGACATTAAAAATATTTTACGAACCCCTACTTACTATGGTAGACTGGACCATAATCACAAAATTAACGAAATAGATTGCCGAACTGACAGATTCAAATTGTCCTTTTTTTCTCGTTCAATTAGGGATACAAATAGCTGTAAATATATCCAATACGAGTATTTCGATGGATAGCAGAGGTAGCAGCAAGTTGGTATAAGGACCTTAAGCTAGCCCAACTAACAACATTATATTGCATGCTTGCTTTGCTATTTTTATCTTTTTTAAATATTGAAGTTTAGACTAGTATATTCTTACTACCTAATCCTTTTTTATGCATGATATGTAGCGCATGTTTGGTGAGAATTCACCCGCTGCCACAAACCTTTATGGTGGTTTGCAAGGTATTATATGTAGAATATGGGATCCGTAGGAATAGGGATTGATAAAGGAATAAGATAAGATTCAGAGGAGATCAGCCAAATTTGTTAAGAATGGTTATGATGAGGGGGTAAGTGTAACTTCGTTACACTACATTGGAAACCAAGACCGCTCAGATAAGATTAGAGAAATAAGCTGCATCACAGACATTCAAATACTCGAGATTTCTTCGAACAAATCGTGATCAACATCAAAATTCCCCACACTATGATTCCTTCATAAAATAAATTTACTGTAACATGTGCATGAAACTGAACGAATTATACTAATACAGATTAATAAATGAGATTATATTAGGTTGGTAGATTTTTTTAAGATTAAGCAAGCCTGCATGACCCTTAACATATTTAATGCAATTTAATAGTAATTGTCGGATGTTTTCTGGCATGTTAAATGAAAATTGGAATTTACATCTTGCGCTATGCATGATATTGATCTAACTTGGAGATCTTGGTAACTTGGAGAAGGCGTTTGACAACGTGTATGTGGGTGTAATCATATCAGGAGCCAGCATTAGAGAAGCAAGCATAAAGAAAGGAGTGAGACAAGGCTGTGCACTGTCTCCGGTATTATTCAATGTCTACATCGAGAAAGCTACCCAAAAAATCATAGAAAAGTCTCCAGTAGTGAATATCCACGGGAAGAAAATCAGCATGCTGCGATTCACCGACGACATAGAAGCCAAGGCAGAAACAGAAGGAGATTTAAAGAAGACTGATGATGATGATATATGAAAAGGACAATAGCCATACATCACCTGAAGATCAATAATAAGAAAACTAAGGTATTGGTATGTAGTAGAAGAAAAGAAGGCAGGACCGATGTTAAACTAGGAAAAAAGAAAAATCGAGGAAGTGGAAGAGTTCTGTTACCTGGGAAGCCGAGTAACCAGCGATGGACGAAGTAAAATTACAGTAATATTATATCATGGATAAATGATTTTCTTCATGATCGGGTGCAAAGGGTTGTTTTGGACGGTGTTACCTCCTCAACTAATAAAGTCACTTTAGGTGAGCCACAAGGTAGTGTAAAGGTCCACTCTTGTTCCTTCTGTATATAAATGATATCAATAAGGTGGAAAAAAGTGAACTTCGCCTAATTTACGATGACGTAGTCGTGTACAGGGAAATTCTATGCCCAAACGGTAAGAATATTTAAATGATAACCTACAAGCAATTGAAAAATGGAGTAATGCATGGCAGTTAGAATTAAATTTAAAAAATGTGCAGTAATGAATATTTGGAAAAAGAATTGTTCTCCTCCTAGCACTTGCAAAATAGGTAATAATGAATTAACAAACGTGGAATCCAATGAATATCTTGGAATAAGACTGACACATGATCTTTCCTGGGGTAAATACATACGTGAAATAATGGGTCAAGCTAATCGAAAACTCGGGATTCATCAAAAGAGTACTGGGTAAATGTGACGATCACGTACGAGAAATAAACTACTTTTCCCTTGTTAGATCTCATTTGAAATACGCTTCCAGCATATGGGATCCATAAGAAATACGCCTAAGTAATGAACTTGAACGTGTACAGTGAAGATCGGCAAGATTTGTAAAGCGACGGTACGACAACTATATTAGTGTAACCAGTCTATTAAATTAATTACAATGGGAATTATTGTCAGATTGCAGGTTGAAATTTAGACTTAATCTCTTAAATAAATTCCAAGACCATATTTTCAGTGATGACGTAAAAAATATTTTGCGAACCCCAACTTACTACAGTAGACTGGACCATAATCACAAATATAGAGAAAATGATTGCCAAACTGACAGATTTAAAATGTCCTTCTTTCCTCGTATAATCAGGGATATGAATGGTGGTAAAAATGTCCAATACGAGGGTATAAATTGATAACATAGGTAGTTGCATGTTGGTATAAGGACTTTAAACTAACTCAACTAACAGCATGTTTTTACATGCTTGCTATGCTATTTTTATCATTTTTAAATAGTGCAGGTTAGACTAATATACTAATACTAATCCTTTTAAATGCATGATACGTAGTGCATGTTTGGTGAGAATTCACCTCTTGCCTCACCCCTTAAAGCCTCCATAAAGGTGTGTGGCAGGGGAAAATCCCTAATTACAGTAGATGTAATAGGCAGTAGAGTACAGAGCCAAGGGATAGGTAGGTGAAATGTTGGTAGAGTAGACTGCAGTTCATGATTCACGCTTTAACAGAACCTACTAAAACTATGCATACTAATGAAATGCACATAAATATATGCAGATAAATGCCGTTTTAGCCAATAATTCCTTTGCCACTATGTGGATACTAATCATTTAGTTACACAAGATTCTCTTATCTAGCATGTTTCCATGATTTAGCAGCATTACAGCTCTTACTTTCATGTCAGTAGTGCATGTTTGGTGACACAAAGCCTCACAGTGGCTCGCAGGGTATTGCCTAGATACATCTACGGAAGTTATTTGAAGTCTGGTCGAGCTGCCGGACTTGCTTCACGTTGATACTCCTCCAACTCCACTCACTACGTCCTTGGCTACCGGTATTCCCCAGATAAGGTATTTCCTCTTTTTTACCTTGTTCATTGCATTCGCAACTCATTGCCAGTCTATGGAAACATCCAGAGAACAATCATTGCTTTCCTTTCCTAGACTTTACCATGTCAGTTTCTGAGCAGAAGTTTTCAATCGAGAAATGACGTAAATTATGGCAACATATATTATCTTATGCTAGATATTTGTTACAATTACTTCATTAAACACTGCCTCAAAGCTTTTTATATTTTTGTAATATAAAAATTTACTAATGCAATCCCTGAGGAGTTCTTTCTATAGCATGAAGGTATAGTTATATAGGTATACAGTATATACCATGTAACCACTTTAAAAATACACCACGATCTGTGTAAATATCGGAAATAAACACTTCCTGATTTGAACTTATGATTACTTTTGAAATAGTCTCGAACCAATTCAGTCATTCTTTTTATCATGCGATATTCATGTACTATTATAAGGAATATTCCAAAAATCAACTAAGCAGTAGATTAAAATAATTTTAATGATTTGTCCCCTTGAAATTCCTTAAATTTTCAAACTTCAATCATCATTTTAGAATGCACGCAGATATCTAAGGTGTTAAAAATAGGTACCATTACTGATGTACATACATATCTCTCATTGATTTTAACCCATGATTCTAAGACATTACAAAAAGCATGAGAACATGACAGAACTTTCCTTCGTAGAAATTTCCCCACCTGCTGATATAAAGCACCTCACAACACTCGATTGACATCGTCGTATGTATTTCACAATTCACAAAGGTGGAATTTCGTTAAAACGTGAGTTTTCAATGAATCTAGGTAAACAGCGAATCAGCGACTGGTCTCTTATACTAAAGAAATCACTTTCGCAAGTTCACGAGTTCATCATGATACCTTATTATGTACTGAAACTAGTTCTTAACAACTGAACACAGTTAAAAGTAATCCAATGTGTACTTTGTAATACTGTGGCAAATTGAGAGATGTTTCTGAAATAGTTCGATTCATAAGTCTTTATTGGGAGTAAGGTAGTCTTACGCGTGATCTCTGAAGAAATGCAGGATTGGGATTGGGATTTGGTAGTTTTTCTTCTTTTTTCCCCAATTACTTTTAAAGGTGTAGTGTTTGCTTTGTAGTGTTCATTTTTGTTTGTTGTCTCATTGTTCCTGGTGTGGATTTACCCCCTGCCACACACCCTCGAGGTGGCTTGCAGGGTATGTCGTAGGTAGATAGATAGATATCCTGGACGTGAAATCTCTCGAAAACAGAAGAGAAGTCTCTCTCAGCGTAGCGCATTGTACTCTCAAGTGTTACCCCGTAAAGTAGTAAGGGATTGATGACCTGTAATTTTTGCAGTGCCAATTCACCAAAAAGTCATAGGATATAAAATTAGCATAATTAACGGTAAAATAGTGAAAAAAAGTGGTCATTAATTAAACATGTTTCTTTAAAGTGGGTGTGGGATCTGCTTGGTTTTCATCTACGTCTACATAATACCCTACCAGCCAACATAAAGATGTGTGGCAGGGGTGATTCACACAAAACATGCATAACATAGCATGCTTAAAAAGTATTAGTAATTATATTATTGTTTAAATTTAAAAAAAAAGATGAAAATACCAAAGAAAGCATGCCTAAGCATGCTGTTAGTTGGGTAAGCTTAAATTCATTATACCAACATGTAACTACCTATGCTATCCATCGATACACTTGTATTTATACCATTAGATATATTTATAGCTATTCATGTCCCTAATTGCACGAGTAAAGGACATTTTGAATCTGTCGTTTGGCAATTAATGTCTCTAATTTTATGATTACGGCCTAGTCAGCCATAGTAACTTGAAGTTTGCAAACTATTTTTAACGTCATCAGTGAAAATATTGTCTTTGAATTTACTTTAAGATATTAAGTCTAAATTTCACTAATAATGATTCCCATTTTAGTTCATCTAATTGACTGGTTACGCTAATATAGTTATCATACCGTACCTTAAAAAATGTTTCCGATCTTTGGTGCACGCTCTCAAGTCCATTATTTAAGCCGATTTCGTAAGGATTAGGTACTGGCCTTCCATCCCGAGGACCTGTTTTCATATCCCAGCACTGTCAGCTAATTCTTCTTGGTAAAGTGAGCTTTTTGAACGTGAAGTCGACGGCCTGGGTGTCTTTTGTTAAGAGCAGACTAATTACGACGCCGGATTTCTCTCCACTTATCCTCTTTACCCTTCGACAGTCATCCTTGTACATTTCCTCTTGGTCTGAAGTACCTTTATGTGAGGAGCAGACTTGAAACTACAGATTGACTGCCGAACTGACAGATTCAAAATGTCCGTTTTCCTCGTACTATTAGGGATATGAATAACGGTAAATGTGTCCTGTGCGAGTGTAGCAATGGATAACATACCCTAAAGCTAAAGCTAACATAAAGCTAACCCAACTAACAGAATGTTTTTGCATGTATGCTTTGCTATTTTAATTTTTAATTACATATTTTATGCATGATATGTAGTGCATGTTTGGTGAGAGTTCACCCCCTGCCACACACCTTTATGGTGGCTTGCAGGGTATTATGTAGATGTAGAGTAGATGTAGATGAAATGAGGAAAAGTCGAAGCAAAGTTGGACTCCGAGACCTACAACTTCCCGAAGCGCCATTTCCTACTTTCCAACACTCACCTAGTTAATTATAATTGTGCACTGCAACAAAACATCAACACATTAGTATTTTTCGCTCTTGCAAAAATTAAAGCTTGACTCCGAGACCTTAAAGTTCCTGAAGCGCCATTCTCTACTTTTCAGCACCCGCACAATAAAATATAATGGCGCACTGTAGAAAAACAGTAACACATTAGTACAATAACAATACACACAACAATAGTATATTTCTCGCTCTTGTAAAAGGTAAGTTCAGGCAAAATGACACCAGGGGCTGAATAGCATGCTTTACCACCGCATTCATGATTGCAGCCCACAAAAACTCTTTTGGAAATATCTGTGTCGGTAAGACAACGATACGTAAATATGGAGCCGAAATTAACTTCAGGCGATGGTTTAAGAAAATTGAGTGCTCAGGAAAAGTAAGAAAATTGATGGAAATGGAAGGTAAATCTTCAAAAACGTTGACGAAACAACCCATTTATGCATGCCGTTGGAAGAATATTAACTATTGTTTCTTTGCTTTGAGCAAAATTTGCAGAATTAAAGGCTGAATTCATATATTTACCCTTGTATTTAGTATTAATTATAAGCCTAGATAAATTCATGCTCATTTTATTACCATCAACAGAACATAATTTGCATTAAATTCTACGATTTCCTAGGTGTATGAAAATTAATAAGTCGCAGAATGCACTAAAAATTGTCAAATCAATATCTTATAAATCCTAGAACGAATGTTTTAAGAGTCATATGTGGTATGTGCAGAGTTAGTGCGCAATTGCAGAATTTTAACAGAGAAAATAATCATTCACCTTCACCGGTTTTTTGTGGAAATTCTGCTGTTGCGCATATCAGTGGGTAACTCCGTTAAGGAGGTTGATCCGAAAAGTGAAAGTCATGTCATTTTTTAAATATTTTTTCAGCACTTATAGAACTAAAATTCCTTTGTCTAATAAAGTAAAGATAATTATACCAACCCATACTCCTTTTTGCACAAATGGCATTTGAAATTACACACGATTAAAGGCGAGAATGGCCATCACATGGGAATATAACGTTTAAAAATACCATACTGACATGTCATTTTTGCAAAAAACTGATATTTTATGCGTAATTTCACAAGAAATAAAATGACACGAAAAAAAGGCATCAACCCACCGTATTTTTCGCTAAATCCACCAATTTCTGCGCTTATAGCGGACGAAATGCGTTAGTTGTCGCTGCGGTCGCTCTAGCCAAAATGTATGGCGTATGAATAATATCATTACTAATGAGATATTAAAGCATATTTCAGAAAAATATTATAACATAATGTTTGATAGTAATATTCTGGTGTTATAAATTAGTAAATTCATTGAGTACATGAATTTATTTATTTAAAGTAAATGCTGAATTGACTCCATAGTCTAGCTGATTAAAATTATCATAAAAAAAGAAATCCTTCGACTTTCCATCGTATTTCTTGTGATACTTACGACTTTCAATAGCTTAGGTAATTTTCTTTATGAAGTAAGGATCACTTAGCAGGCATATACTCGTACTTAAATTAATAAGATTCCTTAGACGACTTGACTCAAGCAGTCGCGAGCCAACCTCCTTAAGTTTTTTGCGGGTAGATGGCGATCACGTTTCTGAACGAACGACACATATTTCCAGCATTCATCGGTAATCGTTCGTGGAACTCATATCAGTGTTTCGCGTTCATCTCTGAAACTCGAAAAAAAAATATCTTAAGGGAAACTTTTTGAGTCTGAGTTTTAAGAGTCTGGCACGATACACTCGCTGCTCACAATTTATGCGTTGCAATTCTTATGTACTCAACAATTTTATTAATTCAGTAAGAAAAACTCGAGTAGAAGGGGCCTGGATCCGAGGAGGCTTCGGACCTTATCCTATCCCCATTCCTTCCATTCCTATCCTTATACCTTTCCTCCCGGTCTGAAGCGCCTATTAGTGCGGAAACAGACTTGAAAACACCCATGATGTGAGTAGAAGGGTAATGCCAAGAAGTGTTTCTGCCATGTGTTGCCAACGCAGCCAAGGATGGCATGTCATCCAAGGACTCCAAGCAACGATCAGTGAATAGTCAATAGGGAGACTGGTACTGCGCAATTCATCATGGGGGCTACAGTTCCAATGCATTTGCATAAAAAACGAATTCACAGTAAAAAGACAACAAGAAGGTATGCTCCATGACAGGCACGTAGCCAGAAATTAGCTTCGGGGAGAGGGATTATCGTGCCCAGTTAAAATCAGAACGACAAAAATTATTGGGGTAAAATTTCGGGGCTACGTACCTGGCTAAGTCTAGAATGCGTAACAAATCAGCCTTGCCTGTTCGGTGCCGACATGTTACCAATCTCTTCCCTTTATTTTCAGAGCTTGGTATTTACTTCCACAGTGCCTATTTCTATCTCTTCTCGCTAGTAAAGCATACTGCTTACATTGTTATGAAGCAGTTAATTTTACCAGCCCCAGAACAGATGTTCAACGCAAATATGCGCATAATTCAAACGCATATCAGATTGAAAAAAAAACAATTATTAACCACACACATGCATCAAACTAGTGATCACGTTTCAAGACACTTGACATGTAAATTATACGCAGTGCAATCCGGATTATCGTGTCCAGTTAAAATCAGAAAGACAAAATTATTGGGGAAAATTTCGGGGCTACGTACCTGGCTAACCCCCTCTGGCTACGTACCTGCTCAATGAAACATTCACGTAAGTGCGGAAATGTATGCCGTTAAGCCAATTAGTCTGCGATCAAATTATTTTCCACATATCCCATCCAGGTCACACTTACTAGGGCGTGATTGAGAAATTGAGATTATCTAAGTCTTTACGGTATTATTGAAGTAATGGAGACGAACTAAAAGCGTTTGGGAAGGCTCAAAACTCTTATGCAACGAATACCAATGTATTTGGCATGGAAAGAGCTACTCAAAACTGCAATCCCAATGAAGTGCAGAGGAATCAGTCAATTTGCCAAACCGGCAAGAATGCCAGCCTAACCGAACCGTATCTACAATATACCAAACAATTTTCCATTTTCAGGGAAAACTATAAATATGAAAATCCGATTGAAATAATTAAAAATAAAAGTTGTTCAACGTCATTCAAAATAAAAGTTTGTTCGACGTAAGCAATTTACTGCTTACGTTGAACAAATCGAAGATGAAATCCTATCTTATAAGAAGCAGAATAAAAAATTCAATCGGTTTTCTTGTTAATGAACAGTTACAGGGTCCAGCAACACCACCATGTGCTTGAAAAGTAATTTTATCCTTTCAATAATAAGACTTTATCACAAGTTTCCACAAATGAAAGCATACTACTGATTTTATAAAAGAACGTAGCAGGTAAGTTTTCGCTAGCGTTCGACACTTACGGCTAAAAAATTTTGAGATCTTGCAATTGGCTAAAGACACAAATACATAATTCTGAAGCAAAACCGTGATTGTAATGTATTTCTGTGATTAAAAATTAAAAAAGGAATACCCATTCGATTATGTCAGTATCTTTAATGTTAAGTAGAGTGTTTAATGTTTATTATATACTTAATTACTGACTGCAGAGAGAAATGAGAGTCCTTGAGTTGAAAATACCGTAGGATAATGAAATGAGGAAAATCGTAAAACGCTTATGGGCTTTCTCTCTCTGGTGTAGGACTAAAAACATGAGCATTTTACCGCATGTACCATAATTAACACCAATGTAACTTTAACGACAAACTTCTACCACAAAATTTTTAGAGGGTGCAGGAAAAATCAAGCATTTGTCGAAACGTATAGAGCACGTTTTTGAAAGAAAAAGAATTACACCCATCCACCACTAATCGAGGTAATTTGGTAGACTTGACCATAATCAGAAAATTAGAAAAATTGATTGCCGAACTGACAGATTCAAAATGTCCTTTTTTCCTTGTAAAATTAGTGATATGAATTGCGGTAAATATATCCAATACGAGTGTATCAATGGATAGCATAGGTAGTTGCAATTTGGTATGAGGACTTTAAGCTAGCCCAACCAACAGCATGTTATTGCATGCTTGCTTTGTATTTTCTTTCTTTTTCAAAGTATGAAGTATAGACTAGTTTATAATTACTAATCATTTTTATGCATGATATGTAATGCATGTTTGGTGTGAACTCACCCCATGCCACAAACCATGCTGGTAGCTTGCAGGGTATTATGGAGATATAATATGAAACGTCCATTCCAGACCCGTCCGCTATTCAAACGATATTTTCAGGACGAATCAATATTCGAGGGAGGGCCTCCATTCCGCTCGATCATACCCGCTCTCATCCCCATCCGAAGATCAGTACCAAGCAACCCTTTGCCCCACGCAAACCGCAAAAACCCCATCTCCCAGTCAGGAGAACTTGAACGGACTTCAGACTCTCACACACTCCAGACACACTCCAGAGAAAACCAGAACGGAAAAAGGGCCTTTTGGAATGACTCCAAGGAAAAGAGAACCGCTGAAGACTCTCCACGAGAGAAACCCACAGCATACGCAGCCGTCCCTTATGTAGCGGGAACCACAGAGAGAATCGCCCGAATCCTCGCAAAACACAATGTGAAGACAAGGTTCACTTGCTGTGGAAAAACAGGCGACCATCTGCCTAGACCGAAGGACAAGATCTCCCGTTTACTTCACGAGGGAGTATACCAGCTCCAATGCTCCTGCGGAAAATCTTACACAGGACAAACGGGACGTTCTATCAAAACTAGAGTAAGAGAACATGAACGCGCCACTGAGAAGAAGCAGTTCCGCCTTTCCGCTGTCTCAGAGCACGTGTGGTCCGAACCCGGCCACACGGTGGACTTCGGAAAAGCTAAGGTGATCTGCAGTGAAAGCCGCTATTACCCCAGGCTAATCCGAGAGGCAATAGAAATCACGAAACAGCCGGAAAATTACAACAGGGAAGACGGCTACACGCTGGCAAACTCTTGGAAAAGAGTTTTCAAAATCGACGACCAATCAGAGCCCACTTGAGACCACAAGAACTCAGAACCAATCAGAGACGACCTACGACACCCAAGCCCCTATATAAGACGGCCAATTTCGAAGCATCGACACTTCTGACCTGAAGACGCCAGCAGGATGGCTGGAGAAACTGTCGTCACCCTGACAACACACGACGCGGAGGAACGCCCGAAAGCCGTTACCAGTGTTGAGAAACGCCGCGGAAACCTCAGAACCAATTTGAAACGCCTCTACGGGGAGGAAATTTGCGGGAAGAGCAGGAGACTTGAAAAGCTACGGAAGAAGAAGTGCAAACTTCTCTCTTCATTGGCTTTCCTTCAACGATGCAGAGATTCCGACACTCTACCAACGTGTGTCGCCGTCAAACACCACATCCAAACCCCCATGGCGAGGAAGATTCTTCGCCGGACCAGTACTGCACTCCTTCGGGAAAGAGTACAATACACCCGTCACGCTCTACACCTCTGCTCTGCTGAACTTTACAAGCTTCATCTAGAGCTCAGCCACAACCTTGAGGACACTGACTGGAATACGCTTGACAGAATAACCTTCGATTCTGCCCAGTTTACTTTTGCTGCATCCAGAGAAAACCAGATTGGAAAGTTCGAGCGCCTCTCATGGAAACAGCACCCAGAGAATGGCCCTAATAAGGACCGTCCACAGCTGGGTTTTCCTAATGGCCAATCGACAACCCATAACACAGATGACGGAGCCCCTTGCGGCCGCAAGAATATTCACAACATTGTCAACTTGACTGAGCACCGACTGAGCGATACAGCGGTCTCCATACTTTCCAAGGGTCTGAACTTCGCCATTGCCCCTTCCATCATCCCGAAGGAGAAAATCGTGGCGGCAGTTGAGACTGCCGCAAGAAATCTGCCTAAAGTGAACGCGGATGAGGTGAGAGAGGAGGTGGCACGTGTCCTACGCCATGCTAAGCCGCCGAAACCTAACACCACAGCGGCAGAGAGACGGGCTCTTAAGGAGCTTCGGGAGAATGACCAGGTGATAATTTTGCCAGCTGACAAGGGCAACGCCACAGTCTTGATGCCCGCAGAAGATTACATGGCAAAAATCATCACCCTTCTCGATGAGAAGACGTATAGGCCACTGAAGTCCGACCCGACATCTAGTATTGAGCGGCAGACAAGAGAGCTCATCAAGCGATCTTCCATTCCACAGGAAGAAAAGCGGAGACTTCTCCCATCAGCTGCAATAGCTCCGAGGCTATACGGACTACCGAAAATCCACAAGCATGGGATACCACTACGGCCGATTGTAAGCACAACCGGCGCCCCTACATACAGGTTGGCTCAATACCTTGCCAAGACGCTGCTTCCCTTCTCCGGATGCACTGATTCCCACGTGAGGAATTCCGCCCACTTCACGGAGATACTGAAATCTACCAAGGTGGCAAGAGATAATCTCCTTGTCAGTTTTGACGTAGTATCTCTCTTCACCAACATTCCCATCAAGGAAGCGATGGAAATCATAAGGAAACTCACCGGTGAGGACTTACCTAAGGACTTCGCCGACCTAACGGAATTCTGTCTCCAGAATTCGTACTTCCTTTGGAATGGGAAGTTTTACGAGCAGACCGAGGGATCAGCAATGGGCTCCCCGCTCTCTCCGGTCGTGGCGAACATATTCATGGAGGAGTTTGAACGAAAAGCGGTCAGCAACGCTGTGAAGAAACCCTCTCTGTGGCTGAGATACGTGGACGATACGTTCGTCATTTGGCCACACAGCCGACCGGATTTAGACGACTTCCTTGAGCACCTTAATGCTCAACATCCCAGCATCCAATTCACCATGGAGATAGAAGAAAATGGGCGGATTCCCTTCCTAGATGTCATGGTGGAAAAGAAGAGAGACGGAAGCCTGGGGCACTCGGTCTACCGGAAGAAGACCCACACTGACCGATATTTACATGCCTCCTCCCACCACCACCCCTCTCAGAAAGTTGGTCTGCTAAAAACCCTGATTCACCGCGCAAAAACTATCTCCGACCACGGTTCCCTCCAAAAGGAAAAAGAACATCTTGTCGAGGCGCTACACAAGAACGGCTACAGAAAGGAGATGGTCCTAAAAAGGGCCTTTTGGAATGACTCCAAGGAAAAGAGAACCGCTGAAGACTCTCCACGAGAGAAACCCACAGCATACGCAGCCGTCCCTTATGTAGCGGGAACCACAGAGAGAATCGCCCGAATCCTCGCAAAACACAATGTGAAGACAAGGTTCACTTGCTGTGGAAAAACAGGCGACCATCTGCCTAGACCGAAGGACAAGATCTCCCGTTTACTTCACGAGGGAGTATACCAGCTCCAATGCTCCTGCGGAAAATCTTACACAGGACAAACGGGACGTTCTATCAAAACTAGAGTAAGAGAACATGAACGCGCCACTGAGAAGAAGCAGTTCCGCCTTTCCGCTGTCTCAGAGCACGTGTGGTCCGAACCCGGCCACACGGTGGACTTCGGAAAAGCTAAGGTGATCTGCAGTGAAAGCCGCTATTACCCCAGGCTAATCCGAGAGGCAATAGAAATCACGAAACAGCCGGAAAATTACAACAGGGAAGACGGCTACACGCTGGCAAACTCTTGGAAAAGAGTTTTCAAAATCGACGACCAATCAGAGCCCACTTGAGACCACAAGAACTCAGAACCAATCAGAGACGACCTACGACACCCAAGCCCCTATATAAGACGGCCAATTTCGAAGCATCGAGAGCAGCAGCAGCCAGCAGCAGCAGCCAGCAGCAGCAGCCAGCAGCAGCCGTCGAGGATCCTTCGGTCACCAAGGACCAGCTTGCCATCCGCGGATAGCAAGAAGACAAGCCCGTCGAGACAGCGTCACCAGCCGGTGACGCCGCGACTCCGGGCCAACCACCGGCGACCAATAGGAGACCTCCGTTAAGGCAGCCAATCAGGAAGCACCTGCCCAGGAGCTCGCCTATATAAGGCGGCGTTTTTCGCCAACTCGTCGCTCTTCGGAGCCAGCCCTTCACAGGGCTACTACTGAGCGAGTTTCCCTTCTAGGCCAGCCGGTGAGATATCCGCAAGACCGTGCCACCTTGGTGGAAGCGTAATCTTGCGGATACACCTCCCGGGCTGTAGGGGCCGCCCCGCCCGGGGAAAAACGGCTTGAGGCGTCGGAGGAAGCGTCCAATCCAGGCAGCCAATCAGGAGCCTCCAGCCGGAAGACCACGTGCTCGCCGCCTATATAAGGCGGCGCTTTTCGCCACCTCGGTGCTCTTCGGAGCCAGCCCTTTAAAGGGCTTCTACTTAGCGAGTCTTTCTTACAGGCCAGCCGGTGAGATATCCGCAAGACCGTGCCACCTTGGTGGAAGCGTAATCTTGCGGATACACCTCCCGGGCTGCAGCGGCCGCCCCGCCCGGGGAATAACGGCCGGAGGCGTACCTGCCCGCCGCCAGCACCGCCGCCTCTACGGACCCGGAACTCGAAGGCCTTTTTTAGGACCCTCAAGGATTTTTCTTCCAGGCCGGCCGTAAGAACGCACGTGGGGACCCCACCAGTGGTAATCCCCCTTGCGCACCTTGCGTGCCGTAGAGACCGCCCCATCCGGGGAGCAACGGTCTAGGATTCAGTGAGAAGGGACTTGTCCTTCACCCGGCGGCCGGTACACCAAACCCCTCCTGTCGCCCCCGACGCACTCGTTGGCCTGACAGGAGGCCCCAGTAACCTCTGCATTGCACGCCAACGCACTCGTTGGCAGCAGAGATCCTCCCCACACAAACATACGGGGCCGGGCTAACTGAGTCCCCGGTTCTCACCCGTTCCACTTCGTGGCGGCTTCCCGGTCATCTGCGGATGGCCGGTCGAATAGGTACACTTGGGTAGGGGGGCCCAACACAGTGTCTCTCGCCTAACGAGGGTACACTCTTTCCGTCCCGGGGAAATAGGCGGCGAGTAGATATTAGAGTCTACTCGCCAACCAGTTGCTGTGGCATAAGAGTCACAGTAACTAGGTAAGAGACCTCTATCACTTAGGGCGCTTCTCGCCAACTTTCTCAGTTATAGTTTGGTTCTTGTCTTAGTATTTAGGGCGCTTCACGCATTTCAGTGTATTTTCTCACTCTAGTTTTACTCTGTGGCTAGTCGAACCGAGCTTGCTCGCGATCCTAGCCACACCTAGTTTATTTTAAATTGGGCGCTTCACGCATCTCAGTGTATTTCTCATTGATAATTTTACTCTGTGGCTAGTCGAACCGAGCTTGCTCGCGATCCTAGCCACACCTAGTTTATCTAAATTTTGTCTTAGTACTTAGGGCGCTTCACGCATTCCAGTGTATTTTCTCATTTATAGTTTTACTCTGTGGCTAGTCGAACCGAGCTTGCTCGCGATCCTAGCCACACCTAGTTTTTAAATTGGTCTTAGTACTTAGAGCGCCTCACGCATTCCAGTGTATTTTCTCATTTATAGTTTTACTCTGTGGCTAGTCGAACCGAGCTTGCTCGCGATCCTAGCCACACCTAGTTTATTTAATTTTTGTCTTAGAACTTAGGGCGCTTCACGCATTCCAGTGTATTTTCTCATTTATAGTTTTTCTCTGTGGCTAGTCGTACCGAGCTTGCTCGCGATCCTAGCCACACCTAGTTTATTTAATTTTTGTCTTAGAACCTAGGGCGCTTCACGCATTCCAGTGTATTTTCTCATTTATAGTTTTACTCTGTGGCTAGTCGAACCGAGCCTGCTCGCGATCCTAGCCACACCTAGTTTTTAAATTGGTCTTAGTACTTAGAGCGCCTCACGCATTCCAGTGTATTTTCTCATTTATAGTTTTACTCTGTGGCTAGTCGAACCGAGCTTGCTCGCGATCCTAGCCACACCTAGTTTATTTAATTTTTGTCTTAGAACTTAGGGCGCTTCACGCATTCCAGTGTATTTTCTCATTTATAGTTTTACTCTGTGGCTAGTCGAACCGAGCTTGCTCGCGATCCTAGCCACACCTAGTTTATTTAATTTTTGTCTTAGAACCTAGGGCGCTTCACGCATTCCAGTGTATTTTCTCATTTATAGTTTTACTCTGTGGCTAGTCGAACCGAGCTTGCTCGCGATCCTAGCCACACCTAGTTCATTTTAAATTGGTCTTAGTACTTAGAGCGCCTCACGCATTCCAGTGTATTTTCTCATTTATAGTTTTACTCTGTGGCTAGTCGAACCGAGCTTGCTCGCGATCCTAGCCACACCTAGTTTATTTAATTTTTGTCTTAGAACTTAGGGCGCTCCACGCATTCCAGTGTATTTTCTCATTTATAGTTTTACTCTGTGGCTAGTCGAACCGAGCTTGCTCGCGATCCTAGCCACACCTAGTTCATCTTAAATTGGTCTTAGTACTTAGAGCGCCTCACGCATTCCAGTGTATTTTCACATTTATAGTTTTACTCTGTGGCTAGTCGAACCACTAGACGGCGAGTAGATAGACTACCCGCCATCCGGTTGCTGTGGCATAAGAGCCACAGTAACTAGGTAAGATTCCTTTAGTTTTTAGGGCGCTTCTCGCCAGCTCTCTCAGGTATAATCTGTTCTGGTCTTGGCATTCTGGGCGCTTCACGCATTTCAGTGTAATCTCCCTGTATCGTTTTACTCTGTGGCTAGTCGAACCGAGCTTGCTCGCGCTCCTAGCCACTCCTAGTATAATTTAATTTTGGGCGCTTCACGCATTTCAGTGTAATTCCTCATTTATAGATTTACTCTGTGGCTGGTCGAACCGAGCTTGCTCGTGATCCTAGCCACACCTAGTTTAGTTTAATTTGGGTCTTAGGGCGCTTCATTACCTTCTGTGTACTGAACCCTGTTCTCCCCCACCCACCCGAGTAACAATTTGTGCCCGTGACGGCGCCGTTTCGACGCCGCCACCCTGCCGAAAGTTTTGTCCGGCCGCCCTGTAAAGCCCCCTAAGGATCCTTGGGAATTGTCGCCGGACTGCTATTCCAATACCACCTTACCACCTATCCAAATTGCCGTGAAAGCGATCCGGGGAGCGTTAAGAGCACAGCGAGAAATCGCGTGCCGCAAAGCGGTACGGGCGCTCGACGCCATGTCCCACCCAGAGGGGCCCGTCCCCTCGGGTGGCGAAGGCGACGACGGCTCTTGGACGCTACGTTACGGCCGCAGGAGAGGCAAGAGGAGAGCCTCCCCCACATCCCTCTCCCCATTCACCCCTGCCTCACCTTCCCCATCCCCCACCCTCCCCCCACCTAGGATGACTCCCCCACCACCCCCGCAGGCCACCCCACCACCCACCACCCATCCAAACCCCTCCCCTCGCCCGCCCCCCTGTACACCCAAAACCACGCCCGTCCCCCCGGATTCCGGGCAGATCCTACACCCTTCAAACCCGTTCTCTCCACAATACCCGCAACACTCCACAAATCCTCCCGTACCAACCCCATCACCCAACCGTATCCCTGGATTGATGGATGAGATTTTGTCTGCCCCATTCCAAGGATTAACCGGATTCTCCCATACATCAACCTCACCCTTTTGCCCAGTACTGCCACTTCCTGCCTCTGCCCCCCGCCCAGCAACGCCCCGCGCCCCAGGCAACCTACTATATGCCAGGGCTGTCTCCCCCACCACCCCACTAACCGCCCCCAATACCATTCCCATCCAAGGCCGTCCCCTGATTCCCCCCGCCAGACCACAAGTCGCCCTCTCCCAGCAAGCCCCCAGGTACAGGCCTGGTACCAACTCCCGACCCACTACCCCAATTTCCCGCAACCCGCCAACCACCATCCACCCCCAGTCCAAGGTCTGGGCAACGATCTCCCGACTACCTAGGGGGGTCTCCCAGCGGAGTTTCTTCTCCGCTTGGAAGCAGGCATTTCCGCAGCAGGTCCAGGCCGATATCACGGTCTACCCCACGGAACGGCAGGCCCGCGTCCGTGTTGCCGCGGCCTTTGCTAGACACCTCCAGGTTGGAGGTAAGACGGCCCTCGACAACCTTTTGGGTGAGTCCTGCACTGTGCAGTTCGCAGAGCCAAGGCAGCACGCCGCGGGTCCCGCCGTCCGCCCCCCCCCTTCCCAGTCCTTCTCCTTCGTCGTTAAAGGGGTCGACAGGGCCACACACCCCGAGGAGATCGAGTTGGCCCTCACGGACGCAGGTGTCCGGGTCCACCGCATCTGGAGAATCAATGCCAAGAGGGACGGACGGCCCACCACAGTGATGAGGGTCATCACCTACCACGTCGGCTCCGCGCAACGCGTCCTCACCGACGGCCTCCGTCTCTACGGAAAGACCCACCGCTGCGAGACCTCCCACCCCCCCCCTCCTCAACCCAGGCGCTGCGAGAGGTGTCAGCGTTACGGCCACAGCGTTGGGGGGTGCGAGGCCTCTGTGCGCTGCGCCCGATGCGGGGGTACCCACCGCTCGAGTGCTTGCGAGGCGGAGGTCCTCCGCTGCGCCAACTGTGGCGGACCACACCACTCCGGCGACCTTTCCTGCCCCCAACGCCCACCCCGCCCGGCTAACCTGGCCCAAACTGCTCCCATCTATGCGGACCCTTCTGTATTGCAGGCGGTCCAGTTGGAGCCAGAGGAGGCAAAGGAACCGGTGAGCAAAGGTGACCTGGTCCGCCTGCTCACCATCATCTTCGCTAGCGCCACGCCCAACTACAGGGATACCATGGGAGACATCATCTCCAGAGCGGCAGAGGCGGTGCTGGGAGTAAGGGTCATGGCCCTGTACTCCCAGAGGACCGTGTTCCCATGCGTCGTGAGCCGCCATGGATAAGTATCCAAGGATGTCTTTCATAAATATACGTGGTGCTGTGGGCCAAAAAAGGCCCCTTATAACTGAGCACATCAGGGCGCAGAACGTAGCCATAATGGGGTTCGTGGAAACGTATCTGCGCCCCCACTCAAAATTCAATATCTCTAATTTTCAGGAGCTCGCAGTACCACGTAAAGCCATGAGGTCAGGAGGAACGTCACTACTCATCCGCAAGGACATCCCGGTCACACAAATAACAATTCCGGATGACCAAATTGACCAGGATGCGGAAGTTGTCGCCGCCGAAGTCATCCTCAAACGCAGACATATCCTCATAGTCACTCTCTACTCCCGGCCCACGGCTCCGGCACCCATAAAACTGCTCTCATTCATACTGTCACTACGCATTCCATTCATAATACTCGGCGACTTCAACGCTAGGCACACCGCATTCAGGGACAAAGTCGACACCCCAAAGGGTAGGGCCCTCAACCAATTCCTGTTACAACACCACTTATTTCGGCCGGACATACCAACACCCACCTTCATCGGTAGAGGCCTCTCCTATCCTGACATGACCCTCATCTGCCCATCCCTCGCAGCCTCGGTCGGGGACGTCACGGTGGACGACTGCATCACCTCCGACCACCTTCCGTTCTCCTTCCCCTTCAGCCTTCTCCGCGACAACACCCCTCTCACCATCATTAGACCAAATTACAGGGCCGCAGACTGGGAAAAGTTTGACGAATGCATCAAACATCAGACCTCACACCTACAGACACCTACAAATACAGACGAAATAGACTGCTCACTACTGACCCTGGAATCAGCGTTCCGGACGGCTGCCAAGGATATCCCCACTAAGAAAATCACCCCGTCACGTCCCCCTCTCCCAGCCCACATTGTCACACTAATCAAGCAGAAAAGACGGATATACCGACAGCTGCGCAGGTGCATGGATCCAAACCTCGCAGCTGAACTAAAAACAGAATGGAACCGGTGCGGGGCAATCATCAGACGGAAAACGATCGAGCACCGGGAAGAACAATGGGCAAAGACATGCGCAAACCTAGATTACAGAGAGGGAGGGAAGTTTTGGAGCAAATTTAAAACCCTGACGGGGCAGAAGTCGTCCGCCACCCCCAACCTCCTAGGCGCCAACCAAACACTAATCTCCACACCACAGGGGAAGGCCGAAGAATTCCGGAGAGTCCTCGCCGACATATACACACCACTCCAGGATGACCACTTCGACGACAGGATGCGAGCCAACTGCGAAGACACCCTCAGAAACCTTCCCTTCCCTCTAGAACCCTTACAGTCCGTGGCAGAAGATGAAGAACTGGAAGCACCACTCCAACCCATCACGGACGAGGAGCTGCATTCGGCCATGCCCTTTAAAAGGAAAGCACCGGGCAACGACGGCATCACATCACTATACATACAGAAGGCCCCGAGTTGCACGGCAATTTTCCTGTCCATATTCAACGCCCTACTTAGACTGGGATACTACCCGAACGCATGGAAGCAAATGACGATGGTGATGATCCCAAAACCCAGGAAGGATAACAGGGATCCAAGGAATTACCGCCCGATAAGCCTGACCAGCACGGTAGGGAAGTGGTTCGAGAGAGTGCTGGTCAGGAGACTCAGCGAACTATGTGAAGAGAACGGTGCGTTGCCCCAGCACCAATATGGCTTCCGCAACAAAAGAAGCGCTCTGGATCCACTTACATTGCTAACAACAACCGCAGCGGAAGCCATAAACCAGAGGTACGTGACAGCGGCCCTATCCCTGGACATAGAACGCGCTTTCGACAACGTCTGGCATGACGGTCTGATCTGGAAGCTAACCGAAATTCCTGGTATTCCACCAAACCTATTAAGGATCATCAATTGCTTCCTACGGGGAAGAGAAGCCAGAGTGAGAGTGGGCGCACATCTCTCCACCCCGTTCCGCCTCTCGGCGGGGGTTCCACAGGGGACCGTAATCTCACCACTTCTCTTCTCCCTGTACTGCTGGGACATGCCAACCGCAGATACACACACGGGCCCAGTTACATTGGCACAATACGCCGATGATACAGCCATATGGAGCAAGGCACAAACTATGAACACCGCAATAGGCAGACTGCAGAGAATGACCATCAAACTGGAGGACTGGTTTCGCATATGGAGAATGCGGCCGAATGCAGGAAAGTCACAACTGATAATATTTGGCAAAAACCATGCCACGGACTGGTCCCAACCCACCATCTCCCTCTGGAACCAGTACATCCGCCCATCCAATACAATCACATACTTAGGGGTAGACATAGACAGGAACCTTTCCTACAGACAGCATGTAAACAGGGTCAGGGCCCAATGCAGCAGGCGCTGCAACCTGGTAAAAGCGGTCCATGCGAAAGGCCACGGAGTCTCGGCGCGGGGAGGGCTGCTTCTATACCAAGCCTACGTAAGGCCGGTCATGGAGTATGCCGCCCTGGCTGTTCTCCCGACACAGGCCGCCCTGAACACCTTCGCCTCGCTGGAACGCAGGATGCTGCGGCTGCTCTTTGGGCTCGGCCCCAACCACCCTAGCAGCGAAATACATGCTATGACTAACACAGAACCTCTACTCCACAGGTTATGCCGCCTACGCTGCCGGGCCGGAGAGCGAATCAACAATGCCATGCCTCAACTGATGACCACAATCCTGCAAACAACGAACATCCTACTGTCTAAGAAGCCCAAATGGAAACGCTACTCCGCAGCCAGAATCATCAGCCGCCAGCTCAACGACTACTATCCGGACAGCAACCTGCCTCCTCACGTCACACGACGACACATCCCCACTCCGTCCCATCTGAAACCGGTTCCAGGATTTCCACTATTTCCATCCAAAAAACGAAAGAAGAGAGGAAGAACTGAAGACCAAGCAACAATTTCCCCAGTGACTCAAACCAGTGCCCAGAGTGATATATATAGTGCCAGTGATCCATCTGCATTCCCCGTGTCTGTGCCGCGCAGCTGCGCGGACGTCCCCATTACCTAACCCAGTATCAAAGACTTCTGTGATATAATATCTATATTCATATACAATGCCTATACTGTACATATTTTATATTACCTTCCTTCCCTATCCTTTGTTATATCTCAATAGTTTATCCATTGTTACCCCCCTATTATTGTCCCCTTCTCTGTACTGACCCCTTCTTCCTTCCCTGTCAATTGTTAAGTTTTCGGTGGTCCCACGAAGGTTTTGCGGGTTTCCCTTCGTGCGCGGGCAAATGCCGGGCCAATACCGCTCCCGTTGAAAAGAGACTGTCTGCAAGGTGCACATATACGCATAGATTATACACTGACTTTTTCAGAGCCCTGAAGGGGAGAAATCCCAAGCGGGGCCGTGACCATTGTTGTTTTATTGTTTTTATACCTGTTGTTACGTTTTTGTTAAGTTTTGTAAATGTTTATTATTGGTCACAAATAAAGACACCTTTTGAATTGAATTGAATTGAATTGAAGCATCGACACTTCTGACCTGAAGACGCCAGCAGGATGGCTGGAGAAACTGTCGTCACCCTGACAACACACGACGCGGAGGAACGCCCGAAAGCCGTTACCAGTGTTGAGAAACGCCGCGGAAACCTCAGAACCAACTTGAACGGAGTCACTTGGATGGAAAATCAGAGCATTGTTCCACTCTGGCACGTCCTTTAACATCGAACCCCTTCCCCCCTCTCGCTCCCCTCACAAATTACCCCGAGGGATAATGAAGGATTCAACCCTCGTCCGACTCTTTCCGCCAAGGATCTTGACCGAAACTACCCCCGCGACCACCCTCTTCCTCATCCCCCACCCTCCCCTTCACCATCTTCGCCACCGCACCTCCCCTCACAAAACTGTCTCGCAAAGAAAAACTCTCGACACACACGCGCATTTGCTCCCTCCTTCCTCATCCATGACCGCGCCTCCTCCGCCGTCCACCGAAGGGGTTTGTTGCAGGGCAAGTCACTTTCCAGGAAGCGAGGCCCTCCCCCGCCCACAGGAGAAGGGGTGGGAAAGGGAAGCGAGAGAGAGAGAGAGAGGAGAAGTTCTGGTGGAAGAGTTGCCCCGGTAACTTAGCGGTAAAGGAGTCCCCTTGTCATCTTTACTCCTCTCATTTTTTTCCCGACTTTTTCGGTCGCACGTAATTAAGGACAGGGGCACCATTTTTCGTGATGCGCTCTCGATGAACCGGGCACTTCGGACAGTTACGTTTGTTCCGGGGGAGGGGTTGGACGGCCGCGGAGGTCCGACCTAGGGTAAAAAAAATCGCTGGGAGTTTTGAATGGTCCATGGATGGAGAGAATATGTGCCGGATTTTTTCGAGGAAGACCAGGCGGACTTACAGTGAATTGCCACTCCGAAATCTCTGACCTTAGGCAAGAAAATAAAGCAGGAACGGATATATGATTTAAGGTCAGTGTATGTAAAGTTCAAAATGGGAATGTTAAATATGTGACGGTGGATAAATATAAAACAGAAAACATGGCTTTGGAACAAGTTTCACATCTAGGTAAAGGGAAACAAATATTTTTCTCCAAAAATTGAAAACATTTACTTAAAGATAAACGGTAGCAACAAATACGAGAATAAGAAGTGAGAAACAATGTTGAGGCACAGCGAACTGTGGAAATATGCAACATACCTTTTTTAAATTTCATTTCTTCCGTCCGTGAGCAGAAGGTAGGTGTAGTGAGCCATAAATGAATCTCATGTTAAGAGGAATAATATTTTAAGTCGTGTCTTTGTGAAAACTTGAATTCTCGTAACGGGTGTGAATGAGCATAATTATATAAATATGAAGATGATCGGAGAACCGAATGGAGAGTTACGTCAAACAATTCTTATTAATTTGTTAACTATCCACTTTTCAATGCCATTTATCAAAAAATCTGTTTTTAATTGAACATGGCTCGGTACGAGACTAAAAGCTGGATCCAAAGGAGTGCGAGCCTCCAGCGGCATAGCAATGAAGCACAATAGCATAATTCCTATCCTTAAAAGAGCAGGAAACCAAAATATCAAACTGGATGTAGGCTATTAGCTTAACAGAGTCTAAATAATGTTGTTAACGTTTAGCTATTACATGACTGTAGATTACAATCTACCCCAATCCAATGCAAACTAAGGATCGCTGGAGCGCTGCTAATTTTTTTCCTAGAAACAATCTTCCTAGAATATTTACTAAATATATACTTCAAAATTACCAGTGAGAAAACAAAATTAAAAGGAATAGAGAGTCAGTTTTATAATTATCATCAATAAAAAATTGTAGGATTATTTTGAAAAAGCTCTCTCATCTATTCTCCTGTCAACTAACCTAATAATACTTAAATATTTCTTATTCAAATCCTTCACTACTTGCTCCATATATCTTATTCAAGGGCTATATTTTCCATTCTCCCTGTTCACTTGTCCCTCGACGATTGTCATCATCAGGCCATCGTGTCTTAAGGCCATATGGCCAATTAAGTTTTCCCGTTTTCTTTTTAAAGTTTTCAGCAGACTTCTCCTTTCTTCCACTCATCTTAGGACCTCTTCATTCGTCACTCGGTCGATCCATTTTATCTTCATCGTTTTTCCATAGCAACACAGTTTGAATGCTTCCAGCCTTTACTTCTCTGCTACTGTTATCGACCATGTCTCACAACCATAAAGACATATGCTCCTGATGTATACCATAATTGTTTACTTACATCCGTTTGAGCGTCAGCTTTATGTTCAGCGAATAATGCAGCAGGATGCAGCGAAAATAAGTGAGTTGGGAAAAACATTAAAGGAAAAAATACAAGGGGAAGTGACAAATGATAATAATTAGGATTATATACACTTAATAGATTGGAAATATCAGAGAAGAAACTCAACGAAAGAGTCTCAGCAAAAAAGACGGATAACTTTCAAGCATTTTACGTGGAGTAACGGCGATACTTGAGTATATATTTTTTTGGCGTGTCCTCAATGTAATGTCTTAATTTCCAATTCCTATTCAATGTTGAATGATCTCATCAAATTTCAAATGCGATCATAATATTGGTGAACGTACTTAACTTTTGGATCAAATTTTCTGCCAGGTTTAAACAGATTTTAAATAAAATTTTCCAAAAAACTGGTATTATGTGAAAAAATATTATTAGGAAAGCTGGTTTAAAATCACTCTAGTCAAAAAAAAGAAAATGTTATAAATGAGTCATTTCGGTATGCTAGTGAAAAAATATCCCCTTGGACATTTTTCGCAACCTAAAACGAATTTGCGATTGATCATAGAGTTCAAAATACAGAGATTGCCGTTGAGGAACAATTGACCCACGCTTTTCCCATACAATTTACCCCGTCCTTATCGAAAAATTTACCCAGATGTATGCTGTTTTAGCAGCTGGCTTAAAATAAATACACGGTAGGTGATCCGAACGCAAAATGAATGAGATCGCACACTGGATACCTCGGTCGTCTGAATTTCAATTCCTTTTTACGGTACATCCAGTATCTTGTATTCAACCGATTTCGAGTTTAAAAAACAAGTAACAAGCCTCTTCTCTTAACGTTCAAGGAACCCATGGTCCGGAGGAGCACGTAATCAATGCAAAATACATGCGTCCCTTAAAAGGGGATAAAGCGAGATTGTTGACCTTTCGAGTTTCCGGGTACTTGCCCATTCGTGAGCATGAGAAATCCCTTTGACGGTCGTCTGGGGACGTTGGGCAGTGGGCGGAAGGAAGAGATTGGGGAAGAGGAAAGTCCTCTGCTTGGGTGTCGTCTCTTGTTTATCGCACCGTAATTGCGCCCCAAAAAACGCACCCATTTCCCTCAAGTGACCATCCGAGCAGAGGCCGGTAATGATATCCTTTCTCCCTCCCCAATCTTCTCGTGCCGAACACAGTCTTCGAGGTGTTATTACAGTCCCAAGGATAGAAGGTAATATTAAATGAAAATTGCGTCCTCGGTGCGTTGAAAAGCTGATTGGGAAGGCCAAACATGGTGATCGCAATCCTATTGAGGGACGAGGAAAAGAGTCGTTGAACTCCAAAACGAGTTGTGCTCGCCAATTAAAGGAAAATACTCCAGAATAAAGGAGAATTTCGTTCCAGTAGGCGTTGCGAATGTAATTTTTGAGTTGCATACTTGGTATTAATCGTGGCGTGATTAATACCAAGTATGCAACTGAATTACTAGTCCTCGCATTTATCCTAACACATTTTCCACTCCACGACTGCAGCTTTCCATTTCCTCAAAAATCGAATTTAATAATCATCATGAAATCTGAGTGCATGCAATTTCAGATATGTACTTGAATTTTGCGTACACCTCGTTTAATGATCACGTCAAGTGGTATCCGCATGCATAAAATGGACTTATTCCCGCCACAAAAAGTGAATACCTTATGGATAATCGCCGCAATAATTCTAGCACCGTAATGAAAACTCTATCACTGAATTCGTAACGAAATTCTAAATATAAAAATGACTAACATTTTATCAAGCACCAGTTAACATGCTTCGAAGTTTTTGGTTGAAATTTGTTGGCAATAAACCGACTACTAGAAATGCATTTATGTTACTGTAAACGAGGCAGAAATTTTTTCAATATAATCAAAAGCGATTTAGCAAAAATGTTAATGTCTTCGCCTCAAATAACCACTGTTGTAAAAATGTTTTACAATATAACATTACATTATTCATCACGAAATGTACTTGCTGTTTTTGTTATTTGGAAAGGCGGCCGAGGCTCCCCTGGAATTTGCCCCGGGCCCTTGAGGAATGAGTAGTCTTCATTAATAAAAATTAAATTTCACTTGTTTCCAGCTTGCCTTTTCCCTTCTGACACATATTCTACCACCTTCATATGCTCTTTTAGCGGAATTCTAGTCTCTACCCCCTCCTATCTGCAAAAAAAATGCGGGCCCTTTTCAAGGTTGGCCCCTCCCAGCGGAAATTGTTCCAACATGCGCAAGTGAACCAGAGCATGGTCACCAAGTGCATTGTGCAAGAGAACCACAGCCTAACATCCTATTCGACGGAAGAAGTATTGAGTGTTGATTCCCCTCCACAGGGCATCGGGCCGGGGAAAGGGACGCCAGTGTCTAATCCAGCCCAGCCTATTATACATTAAAACTCATGTTAGGATTCCAACTAAATATCTATTGAAATTTGAACCCATTCTCTAAGGGTGAGTGACACGTACGCTTGTAAACCCATTTTACCTTACAGCAACATTAAATATTAACACAGCAATATAATATTAGGGTTCAAGGTTAAGCATACCATCTGACGGACATGGTATTCAGCCTTAAGTTCTTTCATATCACACCCCAGCATCTACAGAGATAATACTGAACAATATGTCACATGATTCGACCCCGGACCCGCGGGAGTCTGGTCAACCGTTACGTGATCGTATTGACAGGGAGCGGGGGAACTAACATCCCATTGCGTTGGAGGAAAAATACATTATCAATTCATCATTGGTCCAAATAATAACAATAACACAAATGGTGATATGCATCATAATTTCTGAATATATATTAGCATTGAGAAATAAAGAAGATATTTATAAATCGAGTGTAATTTATCTTCCGCGGACACACACTATAAATCCTACTTTTCATCCAACATGTAAATAACATTTGGGCAGTACTGCTACCGTAAATCCTAAAAATGAAAAAATCAGCATCTTAATATTATCTCTCTTTGCTTTATTGATCCGTGTTAATATAATTTACGGTGCAATTGTATTTTTATTCTTAGGTAAATTTATTTTATGAAGGCATCATGGCGTAATAAGTCTTCGTCTACATCTAACTCTTGAAGTTGTTATGGTCACGAATTGTTTAAGGAAAGACCGAATATATGAATCTATTTGTAATGAGTGTATTTCTCTAAATCTACATTTTGAAGTTTTTATGGTAACGAATTTTTTAAGCAAAGACCGAATACATGAATTTATTTGTAATGGAGTGTATTTCTCTTGTCTTATCCTCGTGGTCCTATCAACCAAAGTATTGAGGGACTCCTATAATAAATGATTTGGTGTCGGAGGTGAATTCGTCTGCCTTTAACATTATTTGGAATACGCTATCAATACCCTGCCACACACCTTTATAGTTGCTAGTTGGTATTATATCATCCCCATCTACATCTACGCAATACCCTGCAAGCCACCGCGAGGGAGTGAGGCACGGGGTGAAGATCACAAAACATGCAATATTGGCATGCAACTAGGCTTAGCAAAGATTTAGATGCAATTCAAGAGTGGTGCGACAAATGGCAGTTAGAGCTTAACCTTAAAAAGTGTGTAGCTATCAATTTTTGGAGGAGGAATAATTCGATAGAGCGTAACTATAAAATTAGTAACACGAAGATCGAAAACGTAGAAATCATAAGATATTTAAGTGTAAAAATCACTAAGGATTTATCGTGGGGAAGACACATAAGGGAAATATGCGGCCGAGCGAAGAGAAAGCTAGGATTTATAAAAAGAGTACTTGGGAAATGTGATGAGAAGACAAAAGAACGATGTTATTTTTCACTAGTTAGGCCCCACCTCGAGTATGCAGCCAGTGTATGGGATCCTAATGAATTACGGTTGATCAGAGAACTAGACAGTGTGCAGCGTAGAGCAGCTAGGTTCGTTAAAAGGTGTTACGATAGGTTGAGTAGCGTTTCAGAATTAATAAAAGAATTAGGATGGGAATCATTATCAGAGCGTAGGTTAAAGTACAGATTGAATCTATTAGAGAAATTTCAATCGGATAGCTTTACTGAAGATGTTAGGCACATATTAAAAAAAAACCAGCGTATTATGCTAGATTCGACCAGATAAATAAGATTAGAGAGATAGATTGTCGTACCGATAGATGCAAAATGGCATTTTTCCCCCGTACTATAAGAGAACAGAATAGGCAGCATAGCAAAGGGATAGGTAGGGGAAATATTTTAGAGTATTCTGAGTGCATGATGCACGTATTAACCCCTTAAATACTATAGATACTAACAATCAAGTTGCATGAGACAATATAGTTGCTAGTTTGCATGTTAGTAGTGCATGCTTGGTGATCTTCACCCCCTGCCACACACTCTCGCGGTGGCTTGCAGGGTATCGTGTAGATGTAGATGTACTACTTACATGTAAACAGTAAGCCTAGTAATATATGTAGTGTCTAATATAAGTAGAAAAGTAGTATCTAATATATAATAGGGCTACATGCAGCTAGATGGTTAGTATCTACATAGTAATAAAGGATTATTGGTTATAATGGCAGTTATTTAAATATTTTCACCGATGTAGATGTATGTTGTAGGCGAAGTCTGGCTTACGGCCTTCGCGTTTGAAGGCATTTCCATCCTATCGCCGGAAGATTGGGTTCATTGGCAGCGTTACGTGATTTAGAGGGAGAATGTGCCTAGAGAACGTTATGCAGCCTTGTAGGCGAGGGGTGTGGGAAATCAGTGTTAAGGCTGGAACACAGTCACAAACACAATTACGTCGCGATTTCGTGGAACCTAAATTGTTTTCTAATATAACTCTGATGCCGTATATATTTTGCAACTAATCTTATAGTTACAGAGCTGCTACAATTGCCGTTTATATTTTTCATAGAGGGAAAAAAGTTATCAACTTTGCAGTTTCCGCACTGACGTTTAATAACTATGGTTACGTAGCAATCATCAGGTGGTGGAGATGCTGATGATGTAGCCTTGCTACGAAACCATGGTCGTGATTAATAAACGTCAGTGTGGAAACTGCAAAGTTAATAACTTTTTTCCTACTATGATTAACTTCCACATAGTTTTACCTGAGACTGGGTAGTATATTTTTCACTATCTTACATAATTTTATGTGGTAGTACTAGGAAATTACAAATGAAGATGAGAGTCAGTCTCTAGCAAAGGATTTAGATGCAATTGACGATTGGTCTGCAGCTGTTAGTAGGCAGCTAGAATTGAATTTGAAGAAATGAGCAGTGATGAACTTTTGGAAAAGGAATAGCGTTCCGCGAAATGATTATTGCATCAAAGAAAAGAAAAGATCTAAAGAAGAATCTATTAGGAATACTTTTAGGCATCACCATCACTGATTATATGTCATTGGGGATACACGTCAGGGATATAACAAGTGTAGCAAACCGTAGACTAGGATACGTAATAAAGATTCTAGGCAATGCTATGAGAGAGTACAAAAAAATACTATTTTACACTTGTCAGGCCTCATTTACAATATGCCCCCAGTATATGGAATCTGCTCTAAGAAGTTATGACAAAGGAATTAGAGCGTGTGCAAAGGAGATAAGCAAGTTTGTTAAATGCCATTATGATAATTGTACATCTCATCTACATCTACGTAAAACCCTCCAAGCCACCACGATGTTGTGTGGCAGGAGTGAATATCACCAAACATCCACTATTGATATGCAACCAGGATATTAGTACTACGAGTTTATTAGAAAAACTAGGATAGGAATTACTATTAGAACGCAGGTGTTCTCTGATAGTAGGTACGGGGGAAGAATGACATTTTAAATCTATCGGTACGACAATCTATCACTCTAATCTTATATATCTGATCTATTCTAGCAAAAATCGCTGGTGATTTAAATATATATCTTACACCCTCAGTAAGCTATCCGTTTTAAATTTCTGTAATATATTTAATAGAGTTTAATAGATTGTAAGAGAGTTATAGCAGTAAATAAATTTCCTAACCCACTACCATTCTCTTGCAAAGCTCTTGGTCTCTCTGGGGATTGGAGAATTATAAGCCCTAGCCGATGATAAACACAAAATTCCTCCCTTCGTAAACCAGCACACTACGTAATATTAATTCATCGAGTGATAACTGCTTGCCCTCGATGCGAAAAATCCAATGGCCCGAGCTTTCAGTGCCCCTCCCAGTAGCCTCAGGGACGCTTCGCTGGTGCTGTACCACCCACCTTCCGGCGTCTTTTGCCACTCCTCCGTCGCTTCGTGGGAAGGGAAAATATCTCCGGATCGATTCCGTACGAATCTGGTAAACACGGAAGAAGTGTGTTTTGGTAATGTTGCGACACTTGTAAGAGTGGAGTCGAAAAACAGAAAGGGGAAGCATTCAAGTTGCGTGGCTGTCGAGGAATGCTGAATATATGACGCAGGAATAGCAATAAGGAAAAATTTAGAAGAGTCGAAGCAACCTGATCGCTAGACGGGAAAATGATGGTGAGAAGTGGTTGTGCAGAAGACATATTAAAACAAAGAAGTAAGCTTGGAAGTAAACTGTAATTCTACAGTGGTTTATAGTACATTTCTGGCAAATAACTTAATGACGCAGCTTCTGCCTTTAATGAAAACATTAACACTGCCAAAACAAGAATAACGTGATAGCGAAAGGAAAAACAGCTGTGAAACTTTTGTTTTCAATTTTCAGCTTGTAAGGGTATGTGGCGAAAATTCATGTCCCTTTCAGCAGTTCTATCAAGAAATCTCCTCTGTATTGGTTTCCGCGAAAAATGTTGACTATTAGCTGCATTGCTATGTTACATTGAGGAGTGTTTTTCTATCAGGGAGTAAATTATTCCTACGCCAGAATTGAAATTATTATCTGATACTGAGCATTTATGCTATACTAGGTCAAAAATAATTCTAAATTGTTTATATATTCTATTTTTAGTGCTAATATATACCAAACATGTAGGACACCACTATTTTTGGGTTTCAGATGACAACAAAATGCTCGAGAATAACAAAAAAATCATCAATCACAGCTAACCCTCAACCTTTACGAAATCATTTTTGTTAAGGAATATTTCGACAATTTGTTTTTTTACGGAGATTCAAAGAGAATTTTTTCTTAAAATTGAAGACAACGGTCCATAACATAGCCATGAAACAGCTATCATAGTATTAATGGCAGAGCTCTAGATATAGCCAAAGGGAAAGATCACCTAAACCGGGAATCCAACTCATGTTTGACCAGCCGAATCAATATGCAGACAAGCGGACAGGAGAGATTTCTTACTATTTTTGAACAAATTAATGTAATCGTTGTAAAGCTCTTGCGGCTCTGATAGAGTAAGGCTTGAGCAGACTTTAAAATAACCTCTGCCAACTAGGTTTCTAACAATGGAGAAGTCGGTTCCATATCACCAAAAAACAAATCTCAGAAAAAAACGATCAAATCCCATATATTTTGTTTCAGAAAGGAATTGTTAAACATCCTCCAAATGCGTATACATAAAGCCTTGTAGGCAAAGAGAAGAATGCAATGCAATCTTAGATAAATTATCAGATAACTTGACAAACACTAAAACGTAAATATTCCTGATCTACCGAGTGTGGATCATCCAGCTAAACCCAACCCGGGTGATTTTCTGGGCACCAAATCATTTTAGGAAACTACGCACAATACCTCCTGGGAAAAGAAACGGTTCCCCTACCCTGATGTATGATTTAGCGCTTGCTGAGTTCTTCGGGTTGAATTAAGTGTTATGATGCACAGTTTTGGTTGGCGATACTTCTCGTAGTAAGGTTTTAGCTGTGTGATGGGATTTAAATAGGTATAGATTGTAGCCATAAATCCAAGGTCTTTCCTTCAGACGCTGACGCCAGCATGTTTTAACGGCGAGGTGAAATAAAACGAAAAAAAATTCTTTAATTCGTTGTCTCGCATCATTCGAGAACATGATAAGGGCGGAACGGGATTACTCCACAGAGAGACGAGTCGGCCCACGGAAAGAGAGAGAGAGACGGCGGCGGATGGCTGAGACGAGGCCGGACGCCGTCTGGCAAAGCACGCGATGCTGCGCCCTTTCATCCGCCCGTTGCTTTCGGGTGGGAAGGGAAGGACCCAGCCGGGATTCCCTTTCTGGGAAACAACGGACGATTTCTCGGAACGTCTCGGAGGGAGAAGGAAAGAAAAGGAATAAAGAGAGAGATGGGGAATCACGAGAGCAGCCGTTGCAGAATCGAGGCATTCAAGGAGAAGCGTTCCTTTTTTTTTCCTCGACATCCCTCCACCGTTCCATTAATTTCTTTTCCCTTTCAATTCCTCCATTTCGCCGTCCGCGTCGGAATCCCGATGGTTCGGAAAGTTTTCGTGAGATGTTTCGGGAGGGGTGTGGGGAGGATTTTTGTGCGAGGGCGTCTGTGAGCGCTAGTGTGCGTGTGTGGGAGGAGCCGCGGGGTGATTCGAGGAGTCTGCCCGCCCCGAGCCGCTTATAAACCGTCACGCCGACTCCTCTAGAATTCTCTCCCTTCTTCTCTCTGAATCATGCCCACCCCGTCTACGCACGCCTCCCCCCTCCCTCTCTTCTCCTAAACCACCCGACTACACCAAACAAGCAACCACCCCGTCAGCCCGCCGAAATTTCAAGGCTACCCACCTCTCGCCTTGGTCCTCCCTCCCCCGCAACCCTCCTCGCCCCCCCCCTCAAAACCACCCAACTCTCTCCCTCCCTTCGTTTCCCATTCCCTCCCACCCTCTTTACGGCTCACCTCCCCCCCCCCCTTCCCCGGTCTTAACGAGTTAAGCCAAGTTAACGAATGTGAAGGCACTATACTATATTCCTCGGGCAATATTTTTTTATTTTCACGCTCGCGGAGGGAGCGGGCAGTGGGTCTTCACGTTGAAGCCCTCGCGGTAGCAGAGGTCGTTGCGCTAAGTTGTCGTTCACAAGAAATAGGAAGGGAGAAATCGTTATTAGAGACTAAATAGAGCTGTCAATACATGTATTCAATAGTATGTATGAGTTGTCTCTTGGCCGAAGAAGGTGCTTGACGCGCCGAAACAGTTCCAAGCAATTGTGAGTGTCCTTTATTTATTTTGTGCCTGTGTTTTTGATTCTGTGTTTTATCCTCGCTCGTCGAGAACTTGTATACTTGCTCCGCTGAGTTTTTTTCAATTTTATGTATTCAATATTATACACATAAGTTTATGGATATGTACCTTTACATTTTTATGTTTGCATAAATTCTTATAGCTAATCCGACTTACAGTGGTAGACTTAGCAGTATGTGGCTGAAGATTATTGCGAAGGAATCCTATTTCCCCATCTGAATCAAACCTAGAAAGCGCTTATATTTTCCTTGGTCTTATATTTCGAATACCAGTAATCACAAATGCATCAATTTGCTTCCAAGGTTTCTTCTTCATCATCTTATTCATGATATTAACAATGGGCCACCAATATTTTACAATATTGAAACATTAATAACTTTATTGACAATTCAACTCATTCTTTTCGTTCTTGAGAGATAAAATACACATCATATTTTAAAGCTTTCGTATATTCTTCCCTTTCGGTATCTTCGGATACTTTTAGAAGAAGGAAGTTTTTTATGCTCACAACCGATGCCTGGTAAACATTCTGTTGCAATTTTTCCGACGAGATGCATTGATATAATAATTATTTAATATTTTAAGTAATTTATGAAGCATCTTAAAGGTTAAGATAAAAATTTGAAGCCATCGGCAACTGATTCATTTATAGCTGCACAATATCCGGCAAAGCACCATAAAGATGAGTGTCAGGGGGTGACTTACTCCAAACATGCTTTAGATGTCATGCTTAAAAGGATGAATAGCTATACATCGGTATGTACCAGAGAAAGCCATTAAAAATATGCTAAGAGGAAAGCAAGCATCCACAAACATGCGTTAGTTGGGTTAGGTTGAAGTCCTTTCACCAACATGCAGCTACCTATAATATTCATTGATACACTTGTATTACATTTATGCAGGGATAGCATTATGCAAGAGATGGATTATGGAGGGGATGTATTATGTAGGGGATGCATTGTGTATGCAGATAGCTCTGAATTACAGGCCTCATCACAAGAATTAAAATAACACGAAAAATAAGATTAGAGAGATAGATTGTCGTACTGATAGATTCAAAATATCATTTTTCCCCCGTACTATAAGAGAACAGAATAGGCAGCATAGCAAAGAGATAGGTAGGGGAAATATTTTAGAGTAGTCTTTAGTGCATGATGCATGTGTAATCAATCCCTTAATTACTATGTAGATGCTAACAATCTAGTAGCATGTTTCCATTTAGTAGCTTGTTAGCATGTCAATAGTGCATGCTTGGTGATCTTCACCCCCTGTCACACACCCCCGCGGTGGCATCGTGTAGATGTAGATTTTAACCCTGATTTTACGGCCTGTAAAGGTCGTGAAAGCTCGGATTATAAAGCGCACCACGAAGCAGCTCCATAAAGTGACAACTGGAAATGCTTTTAACGTTATCGGTGAAAATATTTTCTTGGAATTTAGCTAAGAGATTTAGTCTAAATTTCAACCTAAGGTCAGATAAAAATTCCCATTTTAGTTCATCCAATGAACTGTACTTATTCTTAGTCGTTTTTGCAAGAATTTCCTTGTACAATACTCCGTTATCGGCAATACTGTACACTACCTACATGTAACGAAGGGTCGATAGATTTTCGATACAATTACGCCGACAAGATGGGTCTTGGCAACCATTCCTACTATAGACAGGTGGGCGCCGTCATGGGTGTGCCAAATTTACATTGTGCGCTATAGCCCCAGTATCCAAATTGTGGATTTAAGAATTCAATCCTTTCAGGCGTGGATTTTAACGTAATTATAGAGTGCCATGTGATCGTCTCATGATTAATTTGATTTCCTCAGCATGAACATTAAGCGAAATTGGCTTTTTTTATATTCCACTGCTCTATCATCATCAACAGCCAACAATCCTAAGATTGTTATGACGCAGCTCTCAATTGCCTTATCAGATAACAATATCATCTTTACATAATCTTTCTCTTTTACATAATTCACTAGTAATACTTCTATCCTCCTACGTGTAAGTTAGTGGAGTAACTACTTCATAGCAAATTGCAAGTCCATATTTCCTATGTCTTACTGCTGTCTTACTGTCAGTCTCCAATGTTATCTCTATGACCTAATCTACCGAAGTTCACTGGAGTTGTGACCTGATGACAAATTCCAAAAAATCGTAATTTCGGGTGTGATTTGGTGGAATCAATTCATGATGAGTAATAACAATTCATCATCTACATCTACGTAATACCCAGCGAGTCACCGCGGGGGTATGTGTCAGAGGGTGCAGATCACCAAATATACACAATTTACAAGCACCTAAGCAATGCAATGCTAACCATGCACCTAAGAGCTAACACTACCGAATACTCTATCAATATTTCACCTACTTATCCCCTTGCTACGTTGTCTATTATGCTCTGGTACGCGGGAAAAATGAAATTTTGAATCCATCGGTACGTCAATCTATCTTTCTAATCTTATTTATCTGGTCTGTTATATAACATACGCATAATACGCAAGGGTTATTAATATATCTACCATTTTCAGCAAAGCTATCCGTTTTAAACACCTGCAGGAGATTTAATCTGTCTTAACTTAGACCTGATAATGATTCCCAGCCTAATTCTTCTATTCTTCTCTTTGATAAACTTCTAAATGACGCTAAACTGCCAATAATGACTTGTTACAAAAGGAATATATATGCCTATCCCCGTACCATTTGCGTGTAAAGTTCTCACATTCAATTTAGTTCCTTTTTCCGGACCACCTGCGATTTCCTACGAATTTCTGATACGCAGAAAATGGAATCACGAGGATTTTAGGTGTGGGTGTCCCGACACCTACCAGGGATTTGAACCTGTGACCCTGCAGTCAGTAGCTCATTTCTCTACCCACGAAGCCACGACGACCCCACTGAGTGACTTGGTTATCCCGCAATAATTTTTCTTAGACAAGATAGGTTCCAAAGTCAAGGAGTCATCTTGATGTGAAGATGATACCTGGTCGCATCTAATAAAATTTATTGTGGAATAAAGAAATCATTATTATTCATCATATTACGGAAGTATATTAGGTAAATATTTCTTCAGGAGACACTATTCCTACTATCTGATGAGTATTTGCAACTTGCGATCATAGTCGAGAGGAAGAAACGTTTGAGGGGAAGAAAGTTTCATACGTGAAATAATGGGTCCAGCTAATCGTAAACTGGATTCATCAAAAGAGTACTTGGTAAATGTGACGATCATGTGCGAGAAATTAGCTACTTTTCCCTTGTTAGACGTCATTTGGAATATGCTGCCAGTATATGGGATCCATACGATAGAGGCCTAAATAATGAACTTCAACGTGTGCGGCGAAGATAAAAAAGATTTGTAAAGGAACGGTACGATAACTATATTAGTGTAACCAGTCTATTAAATGAATTAAAATGGGAATCATTGCCGGATCGCAGTTTGAAATTTAGACTTTATCTCCTAAATAAATTCCAAGATAATATTTTCAGTGATGACGTTAAAAATATTTTGCGAGCCCAAACTTACAATGGTAGACTGGACCATAATCACACAATTAGAGAAATTGACTGCCGAACTGACAAATTCAAAATCAATTCAATTGATCAATTGTGTGTATCAATTGATAGCACAGGTATTTTAGCTAATCCAACTAACAGCATTATATTGCATGTTTTTTTGCTATTTTTTCTTTTTTTTAATTAAAGTTTAGACTGGTGTATCATTTCTAATTTCTTATGCATGATATGTAGTGCATGTTTGGTGAGAATTCACCCCCTGCCACACAAATTTACGGTAGTTTGCAGGGTATTATGCAGATGCAGATGAAAACTCGAGAGAGTTGCTTTCGATACAGAGTGGCCGAGGGGCTACTGGAGGAGGGCAGATGGACCCCTATGGACTCGTGAGTCAGCGGAGGTTGAGGGGTGAAATGGGGCGAAATGTAAGAACTTTGAATGCTTTATTAAAACGGGACCCCTCCTTGGAGGGCGCCTCACACCTTCTCCTTACGAGGGTGATTCCGCCTACTTGTAAGCGCCATGCTCAGGTATGCTCGGGTCTTTTGTTCGTCGACGTGCACTTGAGAGTAGAGTTCTGACTCAATCTTTTTGGGTCTGGTTGATGTCCTTGCTTGTAGATATGGACGGAGGTTTCGCGTAGTGGAGCATATCTAGAAAGAGGGGGAGGAAGGAAAGGACATTGGAATTCGAGACGAGGAATCTCGAATGGGGGAAGTGGGCGGTGGGTTTTCTCTTAAAACGAATGGAATAGTTCTATACGAACCCCTCTTGGGGAAGAAGTTTTTAATATTTCGGAGTCAACTGACGGGCAAGGTCATTTACGCCATTGAAGACTGGTGGGCTATTAGATAAAGGTAGGGGTTTTCTAGGGAACGAGGAATGGAGGCGTGAAACTCGGTATTGTGTTTAGACTAATCTCAACCAAAGGCCTCAGGGATCAACTTTTAAACGCCCCATCCGATAGTCGGAGTGGTAAATTTCAAGTGCTATTAACGCATCACTCAAATATGTTCGGTATTGCATAAAAATGTTTTATCACTGTCCGTTTATGAACCATAGCCTTATAAAATTGGAAGCTCTAGTCTTTTAGAGTAGTCCGTAGTGTATGATGCATGTATTAATCCCTTAATTACTATAGATACTAACAATCTTGTTGCCTGAGACCCTATAGTAGCTTGTTTACATGTCAATAGTGCATGCTTGGTGATCTTCACCCTCTGCTACACACCCTCGCGGTGGCTTGCAGGGTATCGCGTAGATGTAGATGTATGGATTTATATGATAAATTTACTATAGATTTCACACTTGCCATCTCCATCTACATCCACGCAATAGCCGCGAGCCACCACGAGGGTGTGTGGCAGGGGTTGAAGATCACCAAATATGCACTATTGTCATGCAACTAGGATACTACAAGACACATGCTACATAATAGGGTCACATGGAGCTATATGGTTAGTGTCTACATAGTAATAAAGGGATTGGTTGTTAATACATGAATCATGAACTACAGACTACAGTAACAATGTTTCACCCTTGTACTATGTTACTGTCTAAGTGAGGAAAGGAAGTCATCCTACACAACGAACCATTGTCCCTTGACTCTCTCCTCTTGGGCGAGGGGCGTCAAAGGAAGTAAATAAAATTATGACCTTATTCCTCAATAAAGTTATTCATTCAAATGACCAAGTACCTACTCTGCAAAGAGTATTTGCCAAGAGTACTGCCAAGAGTACTGCAAGGAGTACAAAAGAGTACTTGCCAATTACTGTAACGTAAGTCCCAGTCTACCATAGCTTTACATATCACCCAAGTACGTGTTATTTCCGAAAGATCACGTGTCAGTCTTCATCTACATCTACGCGATACTCTGCAAGCCACCGAGAGGGTGTGTGGCAAGGAGTGAAGATCACCAAGCATGCCCTATTGACATGCAAACATGCTACTATAGGGCCTCAGGCAACTAGATTGTTAGTATCTACATGGTAATTTAGGGATTGGTTGTTAATACATGCATCATGCACTACAGACTACTCTAAAATATTTCCTATGCCTATCCCTTTGCTATGCTGCCTATTCTGTCCTCTTATAGTACGGGGGAAAAAATGCCATTTTGAATCTATCAGACGACAATCTATCTCTCTAATCTTATTTATCTGATCGGATCTAGCATAATACGCTGGTGTTTTTCATATGTGCCTAACAACTTCAGTAAAGCTATCCGATTTAAATGTCTGTAAGAGATTTAATCCGTAATTTAACCTACGATGCGATTGGATAATGATTCCCAACCTAATTCTTGTATTAATTCTGATACACTACTAAACTAGACTTATTCCAAGATATTTGATGGATTCCAGGTTTGTTAATCTATTATTAAAGGTAAGTGAAAACGCCTTCAGGAGAACCTAGGTGACACTGGAATGACGCCAATTGACAATGACAGTAACAAATGACCTCCTGCAACACACCCTCGAGGTGGCTTGAAGGGTAGTCAGTTGATGCAGAAGTAGACACCGGGAGGAAAGATATAAGGTCTGAAATTGAAAGGTGCAGAGAATGATTTTCCGATTACTATGGCCTTATAGTAGGCCATAGTATAGTATATATGGCCTTATAGAGGCCTACTGGCCGTACAAAGAAAAGCCGGCAACACTCCATTGAAGATTCTTTCGTACTTTCCCTTAGGGTAATTGTTCTATAATCTTCTCACATTTGCATAGTAACGCACGATCTTTGAGAGTTTGCAGAGAGGATGGTGAGTGGTTTTAATTCGCCTTCGTGTCTCGGAAACCGCTTATTTGCGGAAGCAAGTCCCAGTCTCGAATGCACGACAGCCCTCTCGCGACGACATTTGCATCCACTCGCAAACAATGTGTTTGACTAAGTTGTTTGCTCCCCATTCGTGCTCCGTCGAGGGCGTTTTCGTTGTTTGACTTTAGGCGCTTTGGATGGAGGCTAACACTAAATTTAGCAAAACAGACGAGGATTATGGTGAGAAAGCACATTTCAGGGATTTCAAGCGCACTGACCTGTGTTCCCTACCCTGTATTTTTGGCGAAGACATTTGAAATGGGTGCTAAAATCTATGAGAAAAATATGAATTTGTGTAACTGCTACGAAATATTGTATCATTTGATAAATGAGCAGTAAGCTTTTTGTAGGGTGGGAGTTGAAATCTTGTACAGCTGAGGTAGGTTTAAAACTTATAAATCTAATACATCTACGTAATACCCTGCAAGCCACCGCGAGCACGTGTGGCAGGGGGTGAAAATCACTGTAAATGCACTACTGACATACAAATTAAGAGCTACAATGATACTGCTAAATGAAAAAAGATAGGTAACGGAGTCAAGTGCAACTAGACGATAAGTTTCTTCAAGGTTACAAAATGATTACTGCTTAGAAAGATTTCCCACACATATATGCATTTATCGGAATTTACCAAGCATGCATAGGTTGGAAATATTAGAGCAAGCTCCATGCGCTACAGACTACTCCAACTAATTTAGTCTACCTATCCATTTGCTGTATTGTGTATTATATTCTCTAACGGTGCGTGGGAGAAACGACATTTTAGATGTATCCGTACGACTATCTATCTCTCTAACCTGATCAAACCTAGCATAATGCTCAAGGGTTATTACTATAAATCTAACGTAATCTGTAAACAAATCAGCTACGAATTTACTTAAAACGTTCAGCCTGAGTTTTAATCTGCGTTCTGATAGTACAGCTACACCTACATCTACACAATACCCAGAAAACCAACATAAAAGTTGTGGCAAGGGGTGAATTTAAACACCAATCATGCATTACATATCCATCCATTGATACACTTGTATTTGTACTATTGGATATATTTACAGCTATTCCTAATTGTACGAGGAAAAGAGGACATTTTGAATATGTCAGTTCCACAATAAATTTCTCTAATTTTATAATTACGGAATAGTCTACCATAGTAAGTTCGCAGAATATTGGTGCGTCATCAGTGAAAATATTTTCTTGGAATTTATTTAAGAGATTGAGTCTAAATTTCAACCTACGGTCTAATAATGATTCCCATTAAAGTTCATCCAATACACTGGTTACGCTGATAGCTGGTACCAATCTCAATTATGTTTCCCAATCTGTACCTGGACTTATGGACGCTTCTGACCGGGAGGTAAGGTCCCAGGATTGTGATGGAAGGGAAAGTAGCAAAAGTGGAGGCAAACTCGGCGTCGGCATTATCCTGCTCTCAAAGTAAAGGCGCCAAGGGGACCATGGCACGGGTCCAATCCGGCGGGCGGGATACGCACTCAAATGCTCTCCACCTATCTTTTAAAGTAGGGGCTGATTCACCGATAAAATATCTCCCACAGGTAAGATTCGGACTTGAATTCCCATTCTAGCACTTCTACTAAACTCATAACACTAATAGAATTATCATAACGGCCTTTAGCAAACCCAGCCGATCTCCTGTGCACACGTTCTAATTCTATTATAATACCTTCTTCGTACGGATCCCATACACATCTACATCTAAATAATACCCTGCAAGCCACCATAAAGGTGTGTGGCAGGGGGTGAATTCTCACGAAGCATGTGTATTAGTTTGAAGTCCTTATACCAACACAGCGGCGTCGGAAGTGGGGGGCAGGGGGGCATTCGGCCCCCCCAGAATTTGACTCGGGCCCTTGAGAAATGAGTCTTCATTAATAAAAATTAAATTTCATTGGTTTCCAGCTTGCCTTTTCCCTTCTGACGCATATTCTACCACGTTCATATGCATGTTTAGCGGAATTCTACTCTCTACCCCCTCCTACCCGCAAAAAAATTGCGGGCCCTTTTCATAGGAGCCGGGCCCTTTTCTTAAGAGCCGGGCCCTTTTCAAGGTTGGTCCCTCCCAGTGAAAATAGTTCCGACGCCCCAGTGCCAACATGCACCTAACTATGCTATTCGCTGATACACTCGTATAGGATATATTTATCGCTATTCATATCCCTAATTGTACGATGAAAAAAGGACATTTTGAATCTGTCAGTTCGGCAGTCAATTTTCCTAATTTTTTTGATGATGGTCCAGTCTACCGTAGTAAGTTGGGGTTCGTAAAATATTTTTAACGTCATCACTGAAAATATTATCTTGAAATTAATTTAAGAGATTAAGTCTAAATTTATACCTGCGATTTGGCAATAATTCCCATTTTAATTCATTTAATAGACTGGTTAACCTAATATGGTTATCGTACCGTCTCTTTACTAATCTTGCCGATCTTCGCTGCCCCTATACTAGCGGCATATTCTATATGAAGCCTAAAAAGTGTGAAATAATTTCTTTATCGCACTCCCTCATCGTATTTGCCTAGAACCCTTTTTACGAATCCTAATCTACGGTTTGCTACACTAATCAATATCATGCTTTAAAAATTAAATAATCTGATCAATTTTTACCTCGGTAACTATCATCACATCTATTATTACCCACTAGAATTTTACGCGGAAAAATTACATTTTAAACATATCCGATTCAGCATCTATCTCTATTTGATCACTGCTGACGAAAGAAACACATTATTCAATGAGGAAAAATACAGCCTCTTCTAATGATGGTGATCACGCTCATAGGAAAGCCGCAAGAATTCCTGGAGTGCAATCACATGTTCATATAACGCCTGTTACAGCGTCATCGCTATTTTTTATCGGCCGTGAAAGACGTGAAACGTGATTACGATTTTTCAAATGCTGCCTGATACTTCATATAAGCAGTTTCGAATCCTAGAGTGAATCGCTAAATCGATAATTGTAGCCAAGGCGTCTCTGGAGAAGTTCGCATCATGCATAGTGAAAGCATCGAAGTACGGTCTAGATATAGAATCCACGCGGTCTTCTTTCGGTTACTGATATGAACAAAGAGTGACGCGCACCACGTGGAGTAGGAAAAAAACGTCCCGTAGGATGCAGGACTAACCCTTCAGTTCGTGATCAAGCAATGAAGTGCTTCGCGGTGCTCGAGGCTTTATTCAATATGTATTCGAAATTCTCCAACCCCAGCGGTTCCAAAGTTATGACTTCAAGGCCTCGACAGTTGCAACCATTGAGAAAGTGTCTAAAATTAGAGGTCAAAAATGACACACAATCAATGGGACACTCTGTACATTAAAAAATCATTGTTTAAGCCTTCGCGAATACACAAACATGGCCAAGTAGCTGAATATTAACTATAACGGGCTCTATCAAGATTGGAACAGTAGTCAATAACAATTTTAGATAAAATTACAAACTTTGGCAGCTCGCCTATCGTTTTAGGCGATCGCTGTGACTACTGCACCGAAATGCAGCGCAACACAACATCTGAGAATAAATTAAAAATAATTAATATTTTTAAGGAAAAGATTTTGTTACGTCGAGTGGAAACGAATACTCATTACATATTAAATACAATTCAAGGCTTATTCACCGTATATTTCATAGGGAAGGCAATTATTTTTGCTTGATAGTCGCCAATGCAACCACGACTCCGTTGTAATCCAACGGAAAGATAGGGAAGAACGGGGATGACCAATATGGCGGACGTTCCGATCTCCTGGCTTCAACTTCGTGACGTCATGCCCTCTCCATATACCTCAATGGTTGCAACTGTCGGCAAGCCAAAATCGTGACTTTTCTACGCTGCGAGGTCAAAATTTCGTTATCGCCATCGCAATCGCCAATAATGTTTTCTGATTGCAACTTCCGGGAAATCCACAAAAGAGCGATGTTACCTCACACTAGTAAGGTCCCACGGAGAATATGCAGCCAGTGTATGGGATCCGAAAGACTTAGGTTTGATCAGAGAACTGGAAAGTGTGCAGCGTAGAGCAGCTAGGTTTGTTAAAAGGTGATACGATAGGTTTAGCAGTGTATCAAAAGTATTATAAGAATTATGTTGGGAGTCATCATCGTGTGGTAGGTTAAGATACCGATTAAATCTCCTGCAGATTTTTACAACGAATCGGTTTACGGAAGATGATAGATATATATTAAATAACCCTGCGTATTATGCTAAGTTTGATCCGATACACAAGATTAAAGAGATAGATTGTCGTACCGGAATATTAAAAACGCAATTTTTTCCGCGTACCACAACAGAACATCATGGACAGCAGGGATAGGTAGGTGAAATATTAAAGAATAGTTTGTAGTATTAGCTCTTAGTAGCATGATTAGCATTGTATGATAGGCATTACTTGCATGATTGCATGGCAGTTCATCAAGTAGAACTTGGTAGCTGTTAGTTGCATCTAAATAGAGCAAGTTTGGTGAAATTCACAGCCCCCGCCACACACCCTCGCGGTGGCTCGCAGGCTTTAACGTAGATGTAGATAGATGTAGATGTATATGGTCCGTCTCCACTCACTTAGAAGGTGAAGCAGTACAAAAAAGTCAAACCAGTAGTAACCAGCTGGGCAGCAGTTCGAAGCAATGCAACTAAATCACCACTAACAATAAGTGGAATTAGGGACAGGAGTAACTTTCATTGTAGAAGGAAAATAAATCTATCTTTCCTCTATTCGACTAACAACTTCCATTTATATACTTCCTCATAAATTCTCCAATTCCTATATCTATCTATATCCATGATACTGAATACCCTGCAAGCCACCTCCAGGGTGTGTGACAGGGGCTGAGTTATTACCAAACATTTTAATATTTTATAAATGGAGGGAGTGGATATCAGTGAGAGACTATTCGATATGATCTCCGCAAATTTCTTACAACAATTAGCTACATTACTTTTTGGAGGGCAAACAATTCTTGACTTGACTCAACCAATATCCCACAACGAGTGACTAATATTGAGATCGCCGGGGGTTTCAGAGATCATGATAACTTACTGCGATTTTCTTTTTAAATTTAAACCAAAATTTTAAGCAAAAAATAAAGATTTACTTTTTTAAAAGGGCAGGTTGAAATAACTTTTAAAATGTTTTTAAAGATTATCTTTACCGATATTAAACAGTCTTCTGGTATTTTAACCCTGTCAAGATTGACTTTACACACGATTAGTTGACTTGAACTTTAACCGTACAAAAATTTAACCCAGTTGATTTTATGCTTTGGAAATATATAACCAGTCACCATACAAACGGGCTGTCTCAAAACAAAGTCTCCTGCAGCCAAGCAAAAGAGCTCTAATTCTACATAACTATTCTAATAATAATGTCCCAGAAACTTCCCCTCTATTTTACCACATATATTCCTCCAAGTTCATATATAGGTACGAACTAACCTACCGAATAGATTTACAATGACATTTTTCCCGTGTACCATAACAGAACATAATAGGCAAGATGTAAAGGGATAGGTAGGTGGAATATTGTCAGTCTGTAGTGTATGAATCATTGATCATTCATCGTCATAATATATTCACTCATGTTTATCGTCATAACATATTCACACAACATTAAAATTATTTTGCGGCCTCCAACTTACTTAGGTATACTGGACCATAATCATAAAATTAGATAAATTAATTGCCAAACCAACAGATTCGAAATGTCCTTCTCCTCTCTTACAATTAGGGATATAAATCGCTGTAAATATATCCAATAGTATAAATACAAGCGTATCAATGGATAGTAAAGGCAGTTGCATCTTGGTTTAAGGACTTTAAGATAACAAAACTCATACGCATGTTATTGCATGCTTGCTTTGCTGTTTTATCTTGTTTTTTAAATTGTGAAGTATACACTAGAATATTAATACTAATCTAGAATATTAATACTAATCGTATTTATGCATGATATGTAATGAATGTTAATGCATTGGAGTGAATTCACCCCTTGCCACACACCTTTATGGTGGCTTGCAGGATATTGCGTAGACGTAGATATAGATGAATCATGTTTTAGTATGCATGCTAGGGATATAGATAACAACCATGTTGTCGCACGTGACTTACATCTAGCATGTTTGTATGAAATAGGAGCTCTATGGCTCTTCCTTGCATGTAAGTATTGTACGTATTTTCTTTATCCTCTTTTGTTTCTTTATCTTTCACCTCCCGTCACACACCCTCGCGGTGGCTCGCATGGTATTACGTAGGCATAGAGCGATGATTTTTAATACACTTTTAGTATTTTCATACATCTACATAATACCCTGAAAGTCACCATAAAGGTGTGTGGCAGGGGGTGAATTCTCACCAAACATGCACTACATATCATGCATAAAAAAGGATTAGCATTTACATCTACATCTACACGATACCCTGCAAGCCACCGCGAGGGTGTGTGGCAGGGGGTGAAGATCACCAGGCATGCACTACTAACATGCAAACAAGCAACTATAGTGTCTCATGCAACTAGATTGTAAGTATCTATAGTATTTCAGGGGTTAATACATGCATCGTGCACTACAGAATACTCTAAAATATTTCCCCTACCTATCCCTTTGCTATGCTGCCTATTCTGTTCTCCTATAGTACCTTATTTATATAGGTACTGTTCAAATCTACACTATTCATAAGATCGAACCACCCCATATTTCGACATGAAATTTAGCCGGCATTTCAACCTACGATCCAACTTCCGAAGGGGCCAACCAACGGCTCTCTGCTATTTCCTCCACCTCTCCAACCTCGCTCACGCCTGGAATTTGGGCTGCACTGTGTCAGTGACCGATGCACGCAAATGGCCCCTCCTGCACCGTGGGACCATCGCCCTCCGAAGCGCAAAACTGCACCAAAATCCTTGCCCATATAAGGGCGCCAATCCACACCGCTCCTCCTCCCGGAGGCCGCGGGCCCATTCATCCATCTTCATCTCCCTTCACCCGCTCCACTTGGATATTTATTCAACTTGCATTCCGGCTGCAGCGTCCCCGAATTGCAAAGGAATAAAACTTCCTCCACCCACCCTCCCGCCCGAAACTGCATTCTCGGACCGCCCCAAACCCTGGTGAACCTCGGTGTCAGCCACCCACGCCTGGCGGAGTGGTCCACTCCTCCCTTCCCACGACTCCCTTGGCACCTGCTACGGACTGACTGCCGTAACAGCGATCGGCTGCGGTCGTTGAATCTGGTTTTTATGCGCTCATACCGCAGAGGTCATGCCGTACCGTTTAACCTTCATCTGCATCTACGTAATACCCTTTGAGCCGCAGCGAGGGTGTATGGCAAGGGGTGAAGAGCACCATACATGCACTACTGGCATCCAACTAAGAGTTACAGTGATACTACTGAATGGAAACTAGTTAGGTATAGAAGTCCGTGCAACTAAATGACTAGAGTCTACTATGTAACGAAATGGATACTGGTTAGAAAGATTTTCATCAAATATATTCAAAAATATTTCGTCGTTTTTGCATAAGAAGTGGTAATACTGGGTTGTTATTGTACAATCCTTCTCCTTATACCCTACGTAAAACACGTATTTCCTCACCCAAACCGAGCCTGACGTTATACAAACGATGTTTATTGTATGTACATAGGATCTTAAGTGTTTAATTTATTACCTGTCCCATGTCTTAATTCATAAACCCTAGATTCAACAATGAAAAATATACCATCTTGGTTGTTTACTTAAGAAAGTCTGGAATGTTTTTGTTACTATAATATTATTCATATATGTACAGTTAATTTAAATTCTGTATTTCCATTATAAACAAAGCAGAACCTATTCTGTTTACGATGGTAGCCATTATTGAGGCTCACCTTCATGGCTACATAAAGATATTCCCTTGATTTATCATTGATGTTAAGTTGTAAGCTTCGGTGTTGGAGCAATAAACAATTTATTTATTATTATATATTCATCTTTATTTCCATAAATTGAACGGATTACTAATATAAAAACATGCTTCATGCAACAGAGTACTCAAGCATATTTTGCCTACACATTCCTATGCAGCCCATGGTGTTCTCTTATGGTACGCGGGAAAAATTACATTTTAAATCCATTGGTATGACAATCCACCTCTCTTATCTCGTTCATCTGATCAAACTAAGCATAATACGCAGGGGTTCTCAAAATATATTTCATATCATCTGTACACAAATCAGCTTCGAATTTACTCAAAAGGTTTTGCCTAAATTTTAAACCTGCGTTCTGGTAGTAATTCCATCCTAGTTCTTCTATTAAACTCGTAACGCTATGACATTTATCATAACAATCTTTAACAAATCTATCTCTTCTCCTTTGCACACGCTCTAATTCCTTTATCAAACCTACCTCGTACATTCTATATGAGGCCTGACAAGTGAAAGATTGCTTCTTTCTAGTACTCTCTCATCGCATTTACTACGTCTACTGCGTATGCGTAAATCATGCAGCATGCACGCAAAACTAAAACGTTTAACGGTGAAAGCTAATTTTTATTGATGATCCACTAATCTGAAGCATCTACATCTTACAATTAGTAATACCCTGCGAGCCGTCACGAGGGTGTGTGGAAAGGGGTGAAGATCACCAAATATACACTGCCTACATGCAACTAATAATATAATGCCTTTACTCCATTGAGACATCTTATATATAAGAATCACGTGCATCTAAATGGTTAGTATCTGCATATATGGATAGATGTCGAGTATTTTTCGATGCTAAATGGTGCGATAAGTTTTGATCAATCAAGACGTTATGTAGCTACGTTAATTAGTGAATGAAAATTTCCTAAAGCACGTATCTGGTTATGAAACGCATCATAAGATATCATTTACTAGGGAAGAATTCCATTTTAAATATATCCGTGCGGCAGAGTTATCTCCTTATCTTGTTTCTGGGATAGAATCGACAGTATTCTATAACGTCCCGTAACAGTGAGCGTAATATAATAATAGGTGGCGATTTCAATGCACCATCAATAGACTGGAGAACTCACTGCTTCATAGCCGGAGGAAGGGACAAGGACATCTGTGAGACTCTATTAGATGTGTTCTCCAACAACTCCCTACAACAATTAGCTACAGCACCTAATAGAGGGGATAACATTCTTGATTTACTGGCAACGAACATCCCACATCAAGTTACTAAGATTGACACGGTTGATGGAATCAGTGACCACAGAGTTATAACAGCAAAATTCTCACTAACTTTAGACAAAAAGAGCAATATCCGGAAGAGCAGATCATGTGAAACTCAACTTGCTCTCTTTTCCCACGATATTTTAGTTTCTGGCGAAAATAATATTCCAGTGGATGCTGTTTTTCTAGATTTCAAAAAAGCTTTTGACAAGGTGTCTCATACCAAACTAATTCTAAAATTAAAATCTTATGGGCTAGACAGTAAAATTATATCATGGATAAGTGATTTTCTACATGATCGGGTCCAAAGGGTTGCTTTGGACGGTGTTACCTCACCGGAAATTGAAGTCACTTCGGGTGTCCCACAAGGTAGTGTGATAGGTCCACTCCTGTTCCTTCTGTACATTAATGATATCAGTAAGGTGGTAAAAAGTAAGCTTCGTCTATTTGCCGATGACGCAGTTGTGTACAGGGAAATTCTAAGCCCAAACGATAAGCAATATTTAAATGATAACCTACAAGCAATCGAAAATTGGTGTGATACATGGCAGTTAGAATTAAATTTTAAAAAATGTGTAGTAATGAATTTTTGGAAAAAAAATAATTCTCCTCGAAGCACATACAAAATAAGTAATAATGAAATAACAAACGTGGAATCCATTAAATATCTTGGAATAAGACTGACAAATGATCTTTCCTGGGGTAAACATATACGTGTAATAATGGGTCAAGCTAATCGTAAACTGGGTTTCATCAAAAGAGTACTGGGTAAATGTGACGATCATGTACGAGAAATCAGCTACTTTTCCCTTGTTAGACCTCATTTGGAATATGCTGCCAGTGTATGGGATCCCTACGAAATCGGTCTAAGTAATGAACTTGAACGTGTACAGCGAAGATCGGCAAGATTTGTAAAGGGACGATACGATAATTATATTAGCGTAACCAGTCTATTAAATGAATTGAAATGGGAATCATTGTCAGATCGCAGGTTGAAATTTAGACTTAATCTCTTAAACAAATTCCAAGGCAATATTTTCAGTGATGAAGTTAAAAATATTTTACGAACCCCAACTTACTATGGCAGACTGGACCATATTCATAAAATTAGAGAAATTGATTGCCGAACTGATGGATTCAAAATGTCCTTTTTCCCTCGAACAATTAGAGATACGAATAACGGTAAATATGTCCAATCAGAGAGTAGCAATGAATAGCATTGGTAGCTGCATCTTGGTATGAGTACTTAAAGCTAACCCTACAAACAGAATGTTTTTGCAAGTTTGCTTAGCAATTTGTATCTTTTTTTAAATAGTGTTGTTCTGACTACTATATTAATACTGTTCCTTTTTAATGCATGATATGTAGTGCATGTTTGGTGAGAAATCACCCCCTGCCACACACCCTCGTGGTGACTTGCAGGGTATTTTGTAGATGTAGATGTATTATGCGATAACATACGCTTGACCCTTGTACAGTAGCGTCATCCAGAGCCAAAACGGGTTTCAAGCCCACGACCATAAGGTTGCCAGTGCTACAAGGTACAGATCTGGCAATCGAATCACAAACATTCTTTTTTCCGGTTTACAGATATCTTCACAGCGGGTAGCATTCGTTTATAGATTTGGCAATTGCTAACGCTACATTCTTTTCTTGAAATAGATCATTGCTAGAATAAGCAGATTGAGCACTGCCAAGAGTGAATGAATTCCCTTCCTTTGGATTGTCGCTCCACCTATTAATATCGCTATTAATACGAACGGATCAAAACCATATTTCAGCACTAGGTTATCTGACATTGACAAAGCTTACCCCTATTTATTTGCAGTGCCCACTAACTTCACATTCAACCAGTTAAGTAATCTGCCGATTAAACCAGCTCATATTCAACTAGTAAATGTCAACCTAACTTGCAGCTACACATATTCAATTCAATTAAAAAACAAAGTTTAATTTTTTAATCTATACTTTAACTATGCATATACTTGCATCAACACTTTTCCAATGGTTCTTTACGTAGCGCCAGGTATTGATGTAAAATTAAATTATAAAGATATGTGGCAGCGTTTGAATTCACACCAAACATGAATTACACATCATATACAACAAGAATTAGTATTTATATTATACTCTTAACGTTACAATTTAAAAAAAGATAAAAATAGCAAGGCAAGCATGCAAAAACATGCTATTACGAAATGCTACGTACGATGTGCGAGCAGAGATCTGACCTAATGCATGCATCGTGCAGCGTAGAGCAGCGAGGTTAGTCAAAAGGTGTTACGATAGGTTGAGTAGTGTATCAGAATTAATACAAGAATTAGGGTGGGAATCATTACCAGAGCGTAGGTTAGAGTACAGATTAAATCTATCAGAGAAATTTCAATCGGATAGCTTTACTGAAGATGTTAGGCACATATTAAAAACACCAGCATATTATGCTAGATTCGACCAGATAAATAAGATCAGAGAGATAGATTGTCGTACCGATAGATTCAAAATGGCATTTTTCCCCCGTACTATAAGAGAACAGAATAGGCAGGCAGGGGAAATATTTTAGAGTATTCTGTAGTGCATGATGCATGTCTTACCCCTTAAATACTATGGATACTAACAATCAAGTTTCATGAGACAATATAGTTGCTAGTTTGCATGTTAGTAGTGCATGCTTGGTAATCCAAGGTTTCTCACAGCAAACTAATTTTGAAGTTAAAATCCTATGGGTTAGACAGTAACATTATATCATGGATTAATGATTTTCTGCATGATCGGGTTCAAAGGGTTGTTTTGGACGGTGTTTCCTCACCGGCAATTAAAGTCACTTCGGGTGTCCCACAAGGTAGTGTGATAGGTCCACTCCTATTCCTTTTGTATATTAATGATATCAGTAAGGTGGTAAAAAGTAAGCTTCGTCTATTTGCCGATGACGCAGTAGTGTACAGGGAAATTCTATGCCCGAATGATAAAGAATATTTAAATATTGACCTACAAGCAATTGAAACTTGGTGTGATACATGGCAGTTAGAATTAAACTTTAAGAAATGTCTTGTAATGAATTTTTGGAAAAAGAATAGCTCTCCCCCTAGCACTTACAAAATAAGTAATAATGAATTAACAAACGTGGAATCCATTAAATATCTTGGAATAAGACTGACAAATGATCTTTCCTGGGGTAAACACATTCGTGAAATAATGGGTCAAGCGAATCGCAAACTGGGTTTCATTAAAAGAGTATTGGGTAAATGTGACGATCATGTACGAGAAATCAGCTACTTTTCCCTTGTTAGACCTCATTTGGAATATGCTGCCAGTGTATGGGATCCCTACGAAATCGGTCTAAGTAATGAACTTGAACGTGTTCAGCGAAGATCGGCAAGATTTGTAAAGGGACGATACGATAATTATATTAGCGTAACCAGTCTATTAAATGAATTGAAATGGGAATCATTGTCAGATCGCAGGTTGAAATTTAGACTTAATCTCTTCCACAAATTCCAAGGCAATATTTTCAGTGATGATGTTAAAAATATTTTACGAACCCCAACTTACTATGGCAGACTGGACCATAATCATAAAGTTAGAGAAATTGATTGCCGAACTGACCGATTCAAAATGTCCTTTTTCCCTCGCACAATAAGAGATACGAATAACGGTAAATATGTCCTATCGGAGAGTAGCAATGAATAGCATTGGTAGCTGCATCTTGGTATGAGTACTTAAAGCTAACCCTACTAACAGAATGTTTTTGCATGCTTGCTTTGCAATTTCTATCTTTTTTAAATAGTGTAGTTCTGACTACTATATTAATACTATTCCTTTTTTATGCATGATATGTAGTGCATGTTTGGTGAGCAATCACCCCCTGCCACACACCCTTGTGGTGGCTTGCAGGGTATTATGTAGATGTAGATAGATAGATGTAATCTTCACCCCCTGCCACACACCCTCGCGGTGGCTTGCAGGGTATCGTTTAGATGTAGATGTAGATGCATTTCACCAGCGGTTTCAATAAACATGTAATATAATTTGGTTATCCCAATGGCCATGTGGTCAACCCCCACCCAAAAAAATAATTGCATGTATAATTTGGAGTGATTCGGCATCTATCAATTATAATTGACGTCAAAAGAAACGAACGGAACCCAAAATCAGGGTCGCTTATAAAGACGTCATGACGGCCGGTGAAGAGGGTACTATCACGATTAGTCTATTCGTATTTTCTGAGGTCCCACTCACTCGATCCTTCAGCGCTTCCCCCAGAGTCGAGTTAAATGCCGGCCAACGAAAGTTCACTAGGAACACGCTTCTAACGCAGTCATTATTTCTGAATTTGCAGATGTAAATCACTCCGAGCGCAATGAACCTCTATAATTTTCCAGAATGGGGATAATACTTACCTCCGAGGCACGTGCCACAGCATTTTTATTAGGGTTATTTTTTTCCCTCTCTCTAACCATTCCCAGAACTCTCGAGAGAAGCCATAGCGATGAGTCATGAGTTTGCCTCCTGGATCCCGATGAAATACGAATGGCTTCTAATGATTGCTTTCAAACGGTACGTGCCCCCGCACACGCTTTGAAAACCACACCGATCAGCACCCCCACCCCTCCGCCATTTAAACTCTTCATGAGGTCGTTCACAGCAAAACAGGTGTATTCTGCACAAATTAATATTTCGCGGAAATTTCGCGAATCGTTTCCTGATCAACAGCTCTATGCTCGTTTTCGTCTTGAAATGTTTACCGTCTCTTTCATCCACCAAGTAAAAACGCAGATTTTTTTAAAATATACCTTTAAGAGAGACAGTCCTTAAGACATCCACACCCTTAAATCCATTTTGTCCATCAAAATAGGTTAACTATAAAATCTATTTCTAGGCACAAACTATGCTCACCCTTTTTGCCAGGTAACTTCGCGTTAAATCAGGGCTATTTCGCACACAAATCGATGACAAACTGTCATTACTCTAAATACACCTCTACTAATACCTACAGGAAAAAAATGCAAGGTTGCAGTTTAATGACCATAGATTAATAACCGCGGTGATATAAAATCAAAGGTAAACTAGGAAAACAGAAACTGGAAGAGGTGAAAGAGTTCTGTTACCTGGGAAGCAGAGTAACCAACGATGGACGAAGCAAGAAAGAAATAGTGAGTAGAATAGCCCAGGAAAAGAGGGAATTCTATCAAAAGAAGAATCTACTAACAGCTGGAAATACAAGCATAGAAGTAAGGAAGCAATTCATTAAAACGTATATCTGGAGCATGTTCCTTTATGGCAGTGAGGCATGGACGATGACAGCAGCGGAGAAGAAAAGGGTGGAAGCATTCGAAATATGGTGCTATCGACGAATGATGAAAATACAATGGATCGACCGAGTGACAAATGAAGAAGTCCTAAGAAGAGTGGGAGAAAAGAGAAGTCTACTGAAAACTATAAAAAGAAGACGGGACAACCTAATCGGCCATATCTTAAGACACGATGGCCTGATGAAGACAATCGTCGAGGGAAAAGTGAACGGGAAAAATGGAAGAGGCAGGCCTCGTATGAGTTACATGGAGCAGGTCGTAAAGGACGTGAAAGAGAGGAACTACGTTGGTATGAAGAGGTTGGCCGATAGAAGAATCGAGTGGAGGGTTGCGTCAAACCAATCCTAGGATTGTTGACCCTTGATGATGATGACGATATAAAATAAATACACGGTGATGGAGAAAGAATTCAATGATAAGCTACACCCTTTTATACAAGTACTTAACATACATTAAAAAAATTCCCCAAAAATCCGATTGGTTTTTTCCCGGTCTGTCCAATGATAAAAATTTTATTTTTAATTTCCCTAGGCATGAGGGAGTAGCAATAGCATACAGTGTATTAATTATGAAATAAATGGAATGGACGAATTTCCTTAAGCGGGAAAGCTATCCTCGCTTAGCGGCGAATTGTTCACATATCGCTGCATTCACAGGAAAACCAAATTTGCACAGCATCGCTTGCAGTCCCTCGTCAGCAACTGCAAGAGTTAACAAGCAGGCATGCTTTGGAGCATCGTTGTCGAAACTATCCTCTCTGGATATCCAGCCTTCCGTCAGTCCACAGATTATGTTAAATAGAATGCACCACATTGATACAAATCGTTGAATCGTTCTGAATTCACAAGTTAATTAATTTACTCAGAAATATATCGTTTTAAGAGCAACAGAACAACTACCGCACTGAAATTAAAACAATAACTTGACCATGAACCTCATGTTAAAAAAACATGATCTTCATGTAACGTATTTACGAGTTCCTATCTGGATTTTGATATCGAGAAAAGTTCTTCGAGATTTAGAGGTCCTGGGACAAATGCCGCTGAAATTGTAAACTGATGATAAAATTCTATAAAAACTATAATTTGCCAAAGAAATAGGCTCTAACAAACGACACTCGTAAGCTCAATTCTCAGCTCAAAATTCACAGAATGTTACTCCGTAAACACAAAAAATAACTAAATCTGTTCAAATGTGCACTATAGATAGATTGTCAGTAGACTCAGAGATAGATTGTCGTACTGATAGATTCAAAATGGCATTTTTCCTCCGTACTATAAGAGAACAGAATAGGCAGCATAGCAAAGGGATAGGTAGGGGAAATATTTTAGAGTAGTCTGTAGTGCATGATGCATGTATTAATCCCTTAAATACTATCGATACTAACAATCTAGTTGCATGAGACCCCATAGTTGCTTGTTAGCATGCCAATAGTGCATGCTTGGTGATCTTCACCCCTTGCTACACACCCTCGCGGTGGCTTGTAGGGTATTGTGTGGCTATTAGGTGACGGCACGATTTTTTCCTACGACTTTAACACCCTGCAATATGTCATATACATGCTTTATCAATATAAGTGTAACACCAATTTAGATTTTTGGTATTTGAAATTCGCTGCCGGCTATTCTAAAATCATGCAGGTGGTTTTCTACCTCCTATTACCTAAGAACCTCTACCCTTCTCTACCACACTTAATTCCATCTAGAGTATCAATTCTTTTCCTTCCTATCCCACGTTTGCCTAACATTTTCTCTCTACCATTCTCGCACTATAGTTAACAGTCTACTAGTCTTTTTTTAGTTCTACTAGTCTTTAGTAGGGGAAATATTTCGTATTCGGGTTATTTGTCGATGAAATAACACTGGAATTTACACAGACATTTATATTTTCACGACCATGATTTCTCAACAATGAACATCATAAAGTTTCACTTAAAAGCAACATCATCACCTGATATCAATGCTATAATAGCGTAGGTTAGGCTGAATTTTTAAAAACGTCATTGAAGCTGATCTTTATACTGAAGAACAATAGAAATATTTTGAGAACGCCAACGTATTACATTAGATTCGACCCCAAAATCAAGATTAAGGGGATGGATTTCCATGCATCATCATCATTATCATCGGTCAACAATTCTAGGATTGGTTTGACACAGCCCTGACTTGATTCTTCTATCCGCTAACCACTCCATATTGGCGTAATTCTTCTCTTTAACATCCTTCACAACTTGCTCCAAATACCTCATATGAGGCCTGCCTTTTCCAATCTTCCCGATCATTTTTCCCTCGACTATTGCCTTCAGCAGGTCATCGTGTCTCAAGATATGGCCGATTAAATTTTCCCTTTATTTTAGAGTTGTCAGCAGACTTCTCTTTTCTCCCACTCTTCTTAGGACTTCCTCGTTACTTACTCGGTCGATCCATTTAATCTTCATCATTCTTCTGTAGCACCACATTTCGAATGCTTCTACCCTTTTCTTCTCCGCTGCTCTCATCGTCCATGCCTCACTGCCGTAAAGAAACATGCCCCAGATGTATGTTCTGATGAACTGTTTCCTTACTTCTACGCTTGTATTTCCAGCTGTAAGTAGATTCTTCTTTTGATAGAATGCCCTCTTTCCCAGAGCTATTCTACTAACTATTTCTTTCTTGCTTCGTCCATCGTTAGTTATTCGCCTTCCTAGGTAATAGAACTCTTTCACCTCATCAAGTTTTTGTTTTCCTAGTTTGGCGTTGGTTTTGGCCTCTTCTTTCTTGCTGCATACCAATATCTTAGTCTTCTTATTTATCTTAAAATTCCTTACTTCCCGCGAAGAGTTGGAGATTTTAAAACGCATTATAATAAGCGGATAGATATGTGTATTGTAGGTTGGGTAGTTTTAAGTGGATGATCATAACTAACTAACCAGATACTTACTAGTACATGCAAGGCTAACACTCTTACGTCAATATTTTTTCATAATGTTCCTTAGTGCAGGTCGGTAGATGATGCCCATGTAGTGCATGGTTGGTGATGATTTTACCCCCCGCCACATACCTTCGAGGAGGCTCGCGGGGTAATCTGTAGATGTAGATGAAACTAGACCATGGACGCGAAAATTAAAGATATCAGCAGATATTTTTATTGCTGATTTCTTGTTTCGGCAAACATCTCGATTTTTCAGCATTCCTTCTCGTCTCGAAACTTAGTCTATCCATTTATTTTTGCCTGCACTTATGCTCACAAAGCGATTGAATCCTCAATCGGAATACGCTGTCAGTATATGAGAACCTTACAAAATATACGTAAATAACGGACTGGAGCTTGTGTAGGAAAGTTGGAAACATTCGTAGAAGGATGGCATTATAATTACAATTATATTAGCGCAATCACTCTATTAAGAGAACTTAAATGGGAATCATTACTTATCCGATGTAGGTTTAACTATATACAATACAAATAAATTGAAGTAAATTCCAATATGATATTTTATATGATGACGTTAAAAACATTTTGCCAAATCCGACTCACAGTTGTAGACTACTCATAAAAGTAGAGAAATTGATTACCAGGTCGATAGATTTTAAATGCCTTTCTTCCCTCGTACAATTAGGGACCTGGATGGTTTATCGTCAATGGTTTGTGTGCTTACTTTGTGGAATTTCATGATAATACGAGAGTAAAATCGAGTATACACTAAGTTCATCCACACAATTTATTTGGTAGAGCCCGACCGGTTTCAACATTGTCGTGTCATTTTCCAGGGTCAAATACATTATACAAATACATTTATATACAAATATACACATAAAAGGGTACAAATAAATTTCAAGGGTCTAAGTATTTGACCGTAGAAAATGACACGACAGTGTTGAAACCGGTCGGGCTCTACCAAATAAATTGTGTGGATGAACTAGGTGTACTCGATTCTACTCTGGATAGTTGTGAATATATTTAATAACATATACACAAGAGTATCAATCAATAGGCTAGGTAGTTGCATGTTGGTATAACGTATTTCAGCTAGCCCAACTAACAGCACCTTTATGCATGATTGCTTTGCTCTTTAACACTTTTTTTTAACTGCTACGGTTCGAGCATAATCTAGTCGCATGAGACACTATAGTTGCTTGTTTGCATGTTAGTCATGCTTGGTGATCTTCACCCCCTGCCACACACCCTCGCGGTGGCTTGCAGGGTGTCGTGTAGTTGTAGATGTATAGTAATATAACTAATAATTAGGGATGGGTCGGTTCCACTTTTTTTCTGTTCTGGTTCCGGTTCGGTTCTTAACTTCGGTTCTCGGTTCCGATTCTCGGTTCCGGTTCTTAATTTACTACTTACTTTGCATTGCTCAATGGTAAGATAAGGTAATCAATAATCATTTTCAGAGACTGAATTAGAATAATTCGCGACTTTGAAGCATCTAAGTACACTATTTCACCAGGTTTTAATGTGAAGCCTCCACTTTCGGAGTGTGAGTAGGTTGCAAACTGGTTTTCGCGCCAATTTTTTCGGTACCGATTATTTTTGGCCTCGGTTCCGGTTCCGGTTCTAAGCTCAAGAACCGGTGGAACCGAGAACCGAAGAACCGAACCGACCCATCCCTACTAATAATCCTCTTTAGGCGTGATAGGTAAAGCATGTTTGCTGTAGATTCACCCCCTACCACACACCTTTATGGTGACTCGCAGGGTATTACGTAGATGTAGATGAATCGGTGCCGGAATCGACTTCCCGCCCCCAGGTCCGCGCAGCCCTCGATATTACAAGACCGTCCACGGCACGCCACCGCCCATCCTCCTCCTCCTCCGCCCACTCGCGCGCCTCGTGCATCGGTTCGCCGCCATCGAGTTAATATGCAGACTGGGCCCTCCGCTCAGATAGGCATGTCAACACCCCACCACCTCCACGCATGGGAATTGTTGCCCTCCTGCACCCACGGCTCTCCTCCGTCCACCGCGAACATCACACTCTGCCCCTCCTCCACGAACCCACGGACCCCTCTCGGAACGCATGCCCGAGAGCGGTCGGATGACACAGGGTGAAGGCGGCTCTACCTGACGGATGAACTCGGGTCGCGGCAGCATGTCGTAGGAAGGAAGCGCGAACAATCTCCCGAAAGGAAATCAATTACAGGTCAATTACGTGGCAGCGGGGAGTGAAGTTGAAATATGGTTTGGCAATTCACATTTCGAGAAAAATATGGCCAAGGCCAGCAAAACTTTGAGAAGGAAGAGTCTGTCAAAACAATGTATAAAATTAATCAAGAGCCACAAACGTACAAATTTATAAATAGAAAAACTTAAAATATCATAAGTATTAGTAAAAAAAATGTCCTGTTTACACTAGTCCCTTTCTAATCCAAGGTACGATTCCAAATTGTCATCAGGTAAATACATTATTATATTTTGATTTACTGATACAAATATATGCACTTAAAAATAAAATAGGCACATTTATTTTAATTTGTAATTTTCCTTTAGAGCCACATGCACAAACTTAAAGAGCCACACGTGGCTCGCGATCTGTAGTTTACCAATCTTTACTCTAGATAAGGATATAATAAGTTGGATTAGAAAGACCTCAAATGATCGCTACAATGGGTAGTTAAAAATGAGTACTTTCTCCGATGAATATAAAATCGCAACTGGTATCCCTCGAGGAAGAGCGACGAACACACTTTTTTTCCTCCTCTAGCTAAACATCTCAACGAGACGAGAACCTTTAACCCAATCAAGAAAACAACCAAAATATTGACCTCTATACGACTATACTGGCATTTAATCATGAATGAATTACAAAATAAAGATAGTGAGAAAGATAAAACTAAGCTGGTAAGAAAATGTGGTAAGAACAGAAAAATAGATTATCAGACCGTAGTTTGAAATTCAGGGTTAATCTCTAGCTAAGTTATATGCCAATTATTTAACTGATGGCATTGAAAACATTTTGCGAACTCCAACTTGCTCTGGCAGACAGGACCATGATCGTAAAATTAGAGAAATTGGTTTTCGAACCCCCAGATTCAAAATGTTCTTCTTTCCTCGTACAATTATGGGTTATGGGAGATGGGATTTCCTCGTATGGGATATGAATATCTGTAAATATATCAAATAGCATAAATACGAGTGCTTCAATGGATACCATAGGTAGTTGCATGTTGGTATAAGGAATTCAAGCTAACCAAACTAACAGGACGTTTGTATATGCTTTCTAAGCTATTTTAATAGTTTTTTAATGTTAAGTTAAGTATATATGAAATTGAGAATAAACAAATATTACACTTCGTAATGGTCCACTATAAAGGATTAATTGTCACGACCCGGGTTTCGTACGCTTAGTGACATCTTCAGGTGATATATATTTACCTTTATAGTGGACCATTACGAAGTGTAATATTTGCTTATTCCCAATGTCATCATGGTTCCACATCATCAAGTTCCACATAGTAAGGCCTGAAGTCATTACCAATATTTTAGTATACAACTGGCAGGTAAGCATGGAAGATAAATCACCCCCTTCAACACACCTTTATGGTGACTTGCAGGGTATTATGTAGATGTATGTAGAAGAGCGACCCCTTAAGAGAGCCTGGAGAGCACATGCACAGAGGACTGCAGTGGACGGATGGGGTGGAAGCAGAATTGAAGAGGATGGGAGCGAGAGAGAAGGACGAAATGAAAAGGATGATTTGAAGAAGAATAATAGACTGAGTCTAAACCTGGCATGAGAGAAAAATAACGAAAAAGGAAGATTGAATTTTATTTGGGCTAGTATATCATTGAAATCAATGTCGTGAGAGCTGTAGGAGTCAGACACATATGAACCCTGAAGAGTTAGAACCAATGCGAGTTCCTGCGTCCAAGATACTATGATACCCTACCAATAACATTATAATCTTCAGCTTTTAGAAAATTTTTGCGACAGCAATAAGGCTTCAGATTGGTAATCATCACTGTCAAAAATAGAAAATGGAATACCTACATTGTTATTTAAAATGGCTGAACATATAATAAACCACTATAGCAGCAAGAAATATCAATAAAAACGCCAGACTAGCAGCTAGTTAGGATACAACAGTATGCTTGCGTATCTTCTGGTGTCCTTACACTCCATGTGGATAATAGAAATAGAGCATATGCTATTCATATCCTAGTCCCTAATTTTCCTCTTTGATTTCACTTTTACATACCAACCGCATGATTAATCGTTTCTATCGTCTACTAATGCACGATGCTCAAAGGAATATTGAGTATGATGAGACCCTTTCCTTACCTAATTCTTCATTAATCACTTGAGTTTCTAACTTTTCCAGCGTGACACTATGAATCAGTATAAATATTTCACTGGTGGAGTAAAATCCCTAAGGTTCGATCTTTAAACCCACCTCTCTCACTCTACCTACCACTGGATAACTACCAGAGTTGTATTCATTGGTTACACAAAGGATAGAAGAACCTATTTTCGAATCGGTAGAAGATAGATGAATGCCGATGCAATATCTGGCACAATTCATATCCGAAACGATTTATATTCAATTTATCACAGCTTGTATATTGCATGGATTGTCTGATTTATTATATTTTCGTTGCTCGTATAACTATGTACATTGTCTTTTGTCCTTAAGGGGCACAGCCCTGGGAAAATTAATAAATATTCATTCATTCAAACGAATCCTAATTGCAAAAGGACGTAGTCAGGACCTATAATTTTAATGAATCGAACGTACAATCGAACATACTCTTAACGATGAAGCACGAGCGAAATGAATTCCAATTTAAAGCGGCGAGATAATCTGCACAGCACAAATGACCTCGGATATCGCTTCACCAAAAGGCTAAAGTCCTTTGACAAGTGGCTCAATTAAAGTTCATAGTGATCATTTATCAAAACATTGATCAATTGGCACACCGGAGCATAAAAATAAGTTCGATTCTGATGGTACATACATACGCACTCGGGCAGCCGAACGAGGGGGGTTAGATAATCTGTCAACAGCCATTTAAGAAGTTCCTTTCCAAATTGCTCTGCAGGTATCACTGGTAGGTCAATTTATGAGCACAGATACCTACCTATTGTATGTTCATTTACTTATGATTTTAAACATTAGAACCATGTGGAAAATGATAGATAACAGCCTAAAATGTGACTTAGTCACTTAGACATTCGGGCAACTGCATACCTAGCTAACTACCAAAACCAAAGGCCAATCCATAAAATATGAAATCCTCTAAACCAGACAATTAGTTCATATAATTAGGTAAATTACCATTACAAATAAATAGCATGACAATCTAAAGGAGCAACTATTTCCTGAAAACTTGGAAGATCGAGCAAAAAGCTGCTGGAAAAGAAGTTAACTTGACCTACTTCACATTTTTCGTAATAGTAGCAGTGAAACCTTTTTAAATTATTATGACAACATTGAATGATGAAGTGAAAAACTCAAAAAGCGATGATAATATTTTTTCAATAAAGGAAACTTTTCTTATTTTAACAAATTATGAAATTGATTAAAATAATTCCGTGATATTTGCGCAAAGGTAGCCATTAAATATAAAAATAGAATCGCAAGTCATAACTCAAAAAAATCAAGCAAATTATCAAAATATTTTGATTTTGAATACGGTGCACATCGTTCAAGCGACCATTCTCTGATCTTTCTCCTTACCATTCACAGGTGACTTCGATAGTGTTCATAAACGACGACTGCTGCTGGAGAAGACATGACAATTTCATACAGGAAAGTAATTCTTTCCCCATCGGTGAGGGGCGACGTGTTGACGCGAACAAATGAAGGAGCTACGGCCGTCGAGGAAGCGATCAGAATGCTCCAACGCATCAAATCACGAGCTCTCTCGATTCGACCGGACGTATTAAGTGGCGCGCTTTATCGCGGGCAATAAAATGTCGAGCGGACGATCAATTAAAACACCTGCGGCGTATCGTATAGGGATGAAGGGATGCGAACGGTGGGTAGAGATTGGATCTCAATCGAAACTCCTCTTCCGGTCGACTGCAATGAAGACGTAAAAGTTCACGGTGGTCGTTAAGAGAGATGGAGAAGTATCGAGGAGCTTGGTAACAGACCTCAGATGAGAGCGATGAGAACTTCTCCTCCCCATGCACGGCATTCTTGCCGCCTCCACTTCCTCCCCCCTCCCCATGAGCACGCCTTCCCCTTCCCGGCATCTCGCATCGGGACCGCAAAAAAATAATTAATGAATATCGACGCTCGTCGCAAGCGAAACACGGACGGGAGTCTTCCCCCATTCCCACTCTTCAGCATCCATTCGGCGAGCGCGCGCGCGTAAGTTTGCTCGCGGCGAACACATCTGTCCGATCCAGGATATACCAGTATTTCTGCGCTCACAAGCGCAGAACAAGCTGAATCGTTTACCATAATTTTTTGATGAACATGCTGAATGAACAAGCTGAATCGTTTACCATAATTTTTTTATATGAACCATTATTGCCGGATCTGATAGAGTTTGTAAAATAAAAAGACCCGCATTTTTCCGTTTTTTGATCCGTCAATTACTTCTCGAGTTATAAGCGGCGAAAAACTGATGTTTTCAACCCTTTCGGAAAAGTGACCTCTGACGTCATTGACTTCGTCCAATCACAACTGAGCCCGCGAAGCTACTTCCACTTATCAAAAAGGGTGGGTATACAGCTGATTCTGCCAACAGGAGCGATTGCAACAGGATCTGTGCGAGCAGACCTTACGAGAACCCCCCTCCACTCCCTTCCCTTCCCCTAAAATCAGTCAAGGACGGGAGGAAAATGACGTCAAAGTTATCATGGCAGCTTTTTCCTTGGGCGTCACCTTTTGCTTATTTTAATTTCTGATTTATAAGTGAATGGTTGTGGTTAGAAGATTAAGTGTTTCACTAAAATTCATTTTTCGTTTCCATCTAACAATTTCGTGTACAAAATTGCGATTTCGGTTCCGAGTAAATGCCCCCATTTTTTCTTGTTTTTAATGCAGTCGGATGGCGAAGTACATGGAGGGCGTCAGGAGTGGGAGAGAGGGCTAGGATTTGGGGCGTGGAACGATATATTGGAGGGTGGAACGATATATTGGAGGGTGGATGAAGAAGATGGAGCAAGGGCAAGGCTAGAATGAGGTCGTTTACCATATATTTTTATTGCCGAATCTGATAGTTTGTGAAATAAAAAGATCCATATTTTTCCGGTCTTCGATCAGTCAATTAGTTCTCGAGCTGTAAGCGGCAAAAATATGATGTTTTTAACCCTTTCGGTTAAGTGGACGTGAAAAGGAATAGTACGTACCCACTCCGTCCAATCACAGCTGAGTCTGCGGAGCTCCTTCGCTTAATCAAACGTTAAAGGACACACAACATAATAGTTTCAAATACACAAAATAGTGTTGCAATTAAGAGTAAAACACTATTACAATTAAAAGTAAAACACGTCTACTGAGAAATTAATAGGAAAATTAATTAACAATCGCAATAAAACATTCAGCTATCAAATGAACTCTAATTCCTTATGATAACTTTATTAAGAATGATTGACATTCATGAATACGCCAAGTAATGTGTTAACTGCAATATATTGGGACATTGCAAAATCTTGGTTGAACCATCTTGCTCTGACTGAGATATACCATTTTTTATTCGTTAAAAATACTATCATGAAGATTAATATTTAAAACGCCCAATATTTTATTTTGGAAAGTAGCGAGGATTAAAGTTTCGAAACTATTCTAAAATATAATGAAAAGCTATCAATTTTCTACGATCATTAAAAATAAGAAATGTTCCCTCTTCACAAAGATCAGTAGCAAACCCAATCATGGAAACTACATCCCGAAGACAAGCCCAGATTCAAGGTAAACAGCCATTCTCACACCAAGGGCAATCACAGCTCGGAAGAGAACACAAAATAAATAACATTATGGAGAAATTCTACAAGGTGAAGATCGAAGCAGTTAAGTTTCCTTAGAAATTTATAAAAAGTGAAGGGTGAATAGGAAAAAATATCATAAACTGCTATTGGTGCAAATAAACGAAAATCCTCAACATTTGCGTCATGATAGCTGTAGAGAAATTAAAAATAGTAATATTTCTTGCAGTACAAATAAAATAATAAAAAAAAATGTATACTTAACACAACAAAAAAACGAAAAGAAAGCAAATGGTGTTGGGTATGAAGAGTAAGTACATATTTGATTATGTAATTCTTAAAAAATCATCATTATCACCAGTGCTATTACATACACCTCAGATTTATTTACGACAAAAGTTGTAAAATATACATCATACCCGAAGAATCCATTAGAATACAAACAGAGAAGGGAAAAAGAAATTCATTTCCTCGCGAACGTCTTGAGAATTACTCTCCATGATTTAAGGTCTACTTGGAACAGACGTTTCCACACCTTTTCGGGAAGCACTGAACGTTGGAAACCAAGCCATATTGGCGTTTCTGACAAGTTCTCGAACGGCAAGTATCGTAAGAACGCATGACGGACGTGTGCAAGAGAGGGAGGCGGAGATGAGGCGTGAGGAACATGACAAATGCCGCGGCGAGGAAAAACCTGACACACGTGGAGTTAAGAGGAGCGAGCGCTTGGAAGGCTGCAGAATGGATGAGTTGGCGACGAGGGATGAGAGGAACTGAGGGCCACTCTACGCAGCCAATGGGGAATATGCATGAAATTTGTTTCTCAAAGATTAATGATGTACTTGATGCGACATTTTCTCACCAATTTAAATATATAAGCCAAATTTTCGTACGCCCACCACAAAGATAATTAAATGATATTAAAATGTTCCCGAAAATCGACGAAAGTCACGTGACCTGAAAAGCCTTCTGACGTCATTGCACGGTATAGGTTCCATATCGCTACGGAGATAGACATTTATATTTAAAAGAAAACGAAGTGAATATATTGTTTTGAGGTTTTTAGCCGTTTCTCGAAAGAAACCATGACTGAAAAAATACTTAAAAAAGCACATTCCGACGATTTCATTTGGTTTACTCCCTTATGGCGGCGTTCTTCTTTAAAAAAAACGAGCGATTGCATAGACATAGAAGAAATTCTTGGGCACTAAACAGGCATTTTATTTTTATTTATTTATTTGTCTTATTTTAACATGCGAATTTCAGGACTTAAAGTCCTCTCTTCCAATTAACATGTTGGACGGTACAAACATCCATGCCCCGGAAAGTGAAAATCCTCCCCGGGCGGGATTCGAACCCGCGACCCTAGGACCGACAGGCGAGGGATTTACCCCGCCGCCACCGGGGCCGGCATTATATAATTAATGGACGATTTGCTCGTTACCATCCATACTACGTAAATAAAAAATCGAAATACAATCGTTTATTGCAATAAACAACTGAGATAAATACATACGTTATCGCCAAGTATTCATTTAACAACTTACCTCCACGCATAAACAGATAAACAACGCCCTTAGTGATACCGTGCCGTGACGTCATGCGATGACGTCGTGTTTTTAAGCTGCCGAAAAAATACAATTTTCAAAGAGTAGGTATTATCTTTGTAACGCAACTTAATTCTTCAGCAAAATTTTCTCCAAGCACATTTTAGCTAATAAACTTCACATTCAAAGAGTTATAAAAAATAGTGCATGTTCCCCATTCGTTAACGAAAGTTTTAAAATTGTACAGAATTATGGATCATGCTATACATGCCGTCACAGACATCCAGATGGCTGGGGAAGGGATGCCAGAAAACCATTTATAAAAATCTATTTCATACCGTTTTGTAAATTATGGGCTACATACAAAATATGTTTTTTTTTATCTTTTGGGCTTTGAAGGGATCGAAGGGATGAAGGAAGCAGCTGAAGGCAATACGAGGCAGAATAGATGTATGGGCGTGTTGTAGAAGGCGAAAGAAAATTGAAACTCTTTGAGTGAATTTCAAGCAAACGGTGACTTTGGAGGGCATTTTGTTGACGGAAGAAATGAAACTCGGAAACGCAGTAAAATAAAGTGGTGTGCTAAACTTAGTGTTTTACGGCGAAGGGCAATTCCTTCGAATCTATAGAGAACCTTTATCAAATTAAATTAACATGGAAGTTCATTTCATTCCTTATTGACTCGAGCATTCACAGTGCAACCGGGTTAAAATGTTTGTCAACCATAGTTCCTCATAAACCATTCGTGAAAGTACTAATACAAAGATCTGTAGGCACTCCAACCGTAGAAATGTTAGCACACCATCTATCCTACACTAAAGCCTAGGACAAGCACGGAATTCAAGCCTGAGGTAGAATTATAACCCAAAACCCTTAAGTTGCCAGACAAGCGTTAACAACTTGGTAACCACTGCAGTCGAAATAGGTTTTGTCTGCCAAAATAATTTCCTCCTGGTGACCAGAAACGTCGTAATGATGGAGCTCCAAAGATTGCATTACCTGATTGAAATCGCACTTGGGAATCGGGTTGGTGAGGTGGCTAGATTACTGCCCTCCTATCTCGAATGCCCGTGTTCGAATCCAAGCATTGGAGGGTTTTTCATTGGCATACCTAACCCTACATGAGTGGCTTGCGGAGAGCACTTCGAGTCTGGTACTCCGTCCGTCGGATGGGACGTTAAGCCGTGGTCCCCTAGGCGCCTTTCGCTGAGAGCAGGCTAATGCCGACGCCGGGGCTCTCTCGACGCTCTCTCCGTTCCCTTTTATCTCCTACCTTGTCCAGTTACTCATGCTCTCTAGTGCAAATAGCCTCTGGACTTGGTCTCCTCCCACAAATAATTACAACGAAATCGCGTTTTACCGAACTTCGTAATTTTCGTGAGAAAATTCAATATGGAAATATGCCCTTCTGTGGGTCATGAAAGAGGAAAACTACTTAAAATATCCTCAAGAGACAATGAGGTAAAGAAAGACGCTAAATTGCACAGACTAGCCGAGAACATGGTCGGGTCAAACACGCTCGCACGCAACATAAAACCGCTTCGACTTAGCGCTGGTCAGCGATGAACGACGAGCAACCGATGTCGCGCGGGGGTTGGAAAGGTTGGCGGTGAGAACAGGGAGCCTCCCACAGGGAAGACGTGGCTGGAGGGAGAGGCGGTGGGTGGTGAGAGGGAGCTATGCACTCGACCGCTTAAAAACATGCCCATCATTATCTTATTAGTGTCACGTAATGTCGTTCGGCATTGCGCCTAGGCTCTCAAGCGAGTCCCACGGTCGACAATGAAATCGTTTCCATGGAAACCGATGGTGTTGTGCAGGGAGGGATGGGGGGGAAAACGGAGTAAAAGGAGGCAATTTGAGTTTAAGGAGAAGCCACCGGTGAACTTCTGCCGCTGACTATTCCTCATAAATGACATTTCAGGTTCTTCCCTATTACCCATCTCCCCCAACCCCTCAAGTTGGCAGGGTTAAGGAATGACAACGACGAGAGGTAAAAAAACGGAGACGAAGAGAATGGGGAGGGAGTGGGTCGTGCATGATTGGTCAACGAAGGAAAATGAGTGGAGAAATGAAAATTCTAAAAGGTGGGAGAGAAGTGACCTAACGGGCGTGCGTTGAAATGTTCAGTAAATGACTTGCGAAAGCAACAATTATCGTCATTACGAGAAAGTCATAAATGGTACACCAAGTTCCTTCAATATCTAGATCCTCTTCCTTCAACTAGACATAATGTCCGAGTAATCAAATAGATACATCGGCCATGAATGAAAACAAGGCAGTCGTAGAGTACCTATCGTCATAGTAGTTAAATATTTCTCCCCAAAGGCGCCTATAACATTATCAGTATCAAAGGGTTATGAAAGCCTAAGTTGCACAATTCTAAGGTAGTGTAACTGAAGCCTTTCATTCTTCCCTATTCCACGCGAGTTATTTCACTTCCCAGTAATTATTTTTACCAGCATCCCTCTTGTTTCGTCTAAGGTATTTGTCCCTTGGTCTTCCTTGTGGGTCTTTCCCTTTGCTAGGCTCCTTCTCATGCATACTTCCTCTTTTCTTACCCTTTTATGCCCATTTATCCTCTCCAGTACCAGGTTTCCAAGGCTTCAAGTTTTCTGGTCCGTTTTTCCCCTGGTCCACACTTCCGACCCGTAGCTTAGAGCCACGACCCACTCGAACGCTTTTATTATTTGCGCGATTGCATCCTTCAGTAATATATTCTTCAGCACAGAAGCTGTCTCTTTATAATGCACGCCTTCTTATCTTCAGCTATCCTTCATTTGATTCCCAACGTGCTCCTTCAATTCCAAGAAATGCTACTTTCGAAATCAGTGAATTTTTCCACTTGCTGTAGTGTCTCCCACCTGAGGAACATCTCCTTTCGTCTCCTCTATTCCTTATACTAATCTGATAAACCTCTTCTAATTGAGTTTCATGTTATATACTTGAAGTCCTTTGTCAATTACATTCGGGGAGGAATGCAGATCTTATCATCTCTCTGCTACGGCTGCAATATCGTCTGCGAAACGAGGAGTGTTAATTTCTTCGCCATAAACTTCGATTTCTTTGCCTTCGAGTCCCTTTTCTTCTATTTCTTTTTCTTTTCGAAAACGGATAAAAAAATGGTAAGCAGTAGAAAAGTTGGAGAGAGATGGACCAAATAAGAAAATTATTTTTCTCGGAGATAAAAATTTTATTACGACTCGGGTTTTATTGAACTATCTCTATATTTATGGCTCGCGGCTGAGCTTAAAGCCTCCGATTGTATAAAAACCAAATATATGTGATTAAATCTGGACCCAGCTGTGAAGAAGCAAGAATAAGGAAAGGAGTGAAACAAGGTTGTGCCCTGTCTGCCGTAATTTTGATGTTTACATCAGAGAGCCATCAATGAAATCAAAGGTAAGGAATATCCACGAAAAAAAATATGACACGCTGCGATTTGCGGATGACATATCACTAATAGCAGAGAAATAGAGAGATCTGAATAAGATTATAATACCCATGGGGAGGACAATGATCAGATATCAGCTGAAGATCAAGAAGAAGAAGACGAATATGTTGATTTGCAGTTGGTGAGAAGAGGGCAAAACTAAAAGTTAAACTAGGAAAACAAAAACTTGAGGAGATGAACTGTTACTTGGGAAGCCGAGTAACCAGCGATGGACGAAGCAAGAGAGAAATAGTGAGTGGAATAGCGAAGTGGGCTTTCTACCAAAAGAAGAACTTACGTATGGCTGAAACCATAAGCGAAGAAGTAAGAAAAAAATTCATATGACGTGTATTTGGAGCATGTTCCTTTATGGCAGTGAAGCATGGACAATGACAGCGGCGGAGAAGTGAAGGGTGGAAGCATTGGAAATGCGGTACTGTAGAAGAATGATGAAGATTAAATGGATCGACCGAGTGAGTAACAAGGAAGTCCTAACAAGAGTGGGAGTCTTATGAAAACCCTATGGGATGGGACAACTTCATCGACCATATCATGAGACATGATGGCCTGATGAAGACAAATGTCGAAGGCCAAGTGAACGGGATGAATGGCAAAGGAAGGTCACGAATAAGAAATATAGATTTAGGGATGACGGATGTGAATGAAAAGAAATACGAAAATATGAAAAGTCAGCTCATAGGATTTATGAGTGGAGAGCTGTGTCAAACGAATCTCAGGATTGCTGACTGATATTTATGATACATTTATGGAAAATTGCTTTTACGTCAATATGAAGAGGTTGGCCGATAAAAGAATCGAGTGGAGGGCTGCGTCAAACCAATCCTAGAATTTTTGACCCATGACGATGATGAAAATTGCTTTCTTATTTGGTCCGTCATGATGCACCATATATCGCCAAAAACTTCCTTAACAATGTGCGAGATTCACATTAATTGCCATGAAAAAAATTCACATGGACCAGGAATCCAACCACGGACCTTTGACTTTCCGGGCCACTGCGCAGACCACTACGCTACCCAGGATCCTTAATTTCCATGGCAAAGGATGCGCAGATGGTCTGCGTAGTGGCCAAAGGACCGTGGTTCGATTCCCGGTCCAGGTGAAGTTTTTCTCATGGCATTTAATGTGAATTTCACCGCCGTTCTCGTGGCAGGCTTGAAATATCCTACAAATGGTACGAGAGGAAAAACGGTAGGTCATAGAAGTTAGAGGAGAGCAACTAAGGTGGATGAGAACGTTTTCGGAGGATAAGGATTATTGACGACGGCGAATATTGAAAGGAAGGCTGTTGTAAGCAGGAAAAGGTTTGTAAAATAATGTGCGTTGAACGCCATGGTGCCAGGCAGAAGACACAAAAACATAAAGAGGAATTGAAGTTAGAAAATGTGGACAACGTAGAACGGTTGATAAGGGACAGGCGGGCAGTGACTGTCCACAAACCAGCTACGCAAAGTGGTAGAATAATTGCGATGGTGATAAGTTAATAAGGACAAATTTCATTACGGTCACGAATTATGATAATGATCTCCAACGTCCGTCAATGAATGCGTGTGATGGGAAGATCACCAAGAATGGATACAGCGCCATTTAATTTGTCTGAATTTTGAGGCAGTGTAAACAGCATGCAAATTGGGACTTTGAACAAATGGGTTCGCTTACGTGAAAATGAAGGGAATAATCAAGAATTCAGCAGAAAACAATGCATGCTCGATTTCGTTCGCTCGAATGTGCAATGATTACCGTGCCAATGGACGCGGAAAGGAATTCCACCTCGGGCCTAGTGTGTGGAGAGGAATAATTACACCGGTTCCCGCGAAAGCCGCTGGGAAGCGCCGTGCTACCAAGAAAACAGGTGAGAGAGGTATCATCTGCGAGGGCAAACGCTTCATAAACATGTGATACGTAACATTTGCATATATAAATCAATAGAGATCACGAATGTTCAGTAAGGCAATGACAAACAAAACTACCCCAAATAATTGGATTCCGTTGCGGAAGTCGGATTAAATTTACAGTGTTAAAAGGTCTCTTTAAATGAATAAGCACATTACTTACACCTACCGAGAAGGCTGAACTTTCACTAACATTTCATATTCCGCGATCCTTGCCCCTCGATATCCTCTAGAGTTAGGGAATTAATTTCTCAAGAGGTTAATTTTAAATAGCGTGACTGGCTTGCAAGGAAAAAATTAAGGATCGACAAGTGCATAAAATAAAAAATATGCAGATTCCGTACAACATACGCTCTCTCTGGTAAAAATGTTGAGAAAAGAAATACCAATGACATTCTACCGCTGCCGATCTCAACGCTGCATCCACTTATCTTCTCACAATTCCCCAAACCCAAAATGTATTCACCAATCTAAAACAGGGACCATCGAAATGCCAATAAAAAGGAATATTATTACGAATTTAACGACTTTTATCAACATTTTGAAATCGAATGATCAAGTAAAACAACTAAATAAGAAGGGGTAACGCGATTCCCTAATCTTGGAAAGAGCACGTAGCAAGGGTATGACGCTAAATGCGGGGTAATACTTAAAATGTTGCTAGCGACTGAGTCAAGAAGAAAGCTGCTATCCACCTTTCAAGGAGCATGATGGGACAAAGAATGAATTTTTCTCTACTATACCGATTCTTCAAATACTTAGGATAAAGAATAATAGACAGATGGACGTAAACTGCCACAAGATCACTTGACATAAACAAACCGGAGGATTGCGTGATGTAGGTGCTAGGCCACTGTCATCAACAACGTAACGGAACTGTGCACTACAAGTGTCTTTTTAGTATTTCATGAAATCCATTGCAATAGCAGAGCATTGCATCCAACCAATAAATAAGTCTGCTATAAGAGTCAGAGAGTATCATTCCATAATATGCTCAAAGAAAAGAAACTTATTTTTCAGTGACCAATTGAAATTCACCGCATTGAAGAGAATTTTAAAATTTCACCAAGCATAAGTTGTGCTTCCGACGCTTTTTTCCCAATGACTGCGATGCACGGAAAGAAGTCCCTCAAAGATTTAGCACATCAAGCACCAAGGAAGAAAACTCAAGACTCGTCGAATACAGGTAACATACAAATAGTTATAAAACTACCATGATCTTTTCACCACTTCAGACTGTTATTGTTTCTAGTGGTTACGAATCATTTTCAAACAATTATTAACTTTCACATTTCACTTTTGAAACTTTTTAGGGACAACTTAATCGGCCATATCCTAAGACGTCTCCAGAAAAGGAAGAAATGCTTTGGAAACACAAACTAAGGCGACTGTCGCGAGTCCTCCATTTAACAACTACGCTTTTAAATTGTAGGAAGGGAAATGGCAGGATTACAAAGAGTAATATATGAATAATTGTACGAGAAACACCCACATTTTCATATAAATATTAATGGAAGGTAAGATTCCCTTGTCTGCTGAAAACTCTAAAATGAAGACGGGACGACTTAATAGGCCACATCTTAAGACTCGATGGCCTGATGAAGACAATCGTCGAGGGGAAAGTGAACGGGAAGAATGGAAAAGGAAGGCCTCGTATAAGATGTATGGAAAAGATTGTGAAGGATTTAAAAGACAGGAATTACGTTCATGTGAAGAGGTTGGCCGATAGAAGAATCGAGTGGAGGTGTGCGTCAAACCAATCCAAGAACTGTTCTCTGCATATCGGGTTCTGCGTCCGCGTCCGTATGTTGACTAGGGGAGGGGTGACAACAGTTTCGCTAGCCGTCCTGCTAGCGTCTTCAGGTCGAAGCTGCTTTTTCGCCGTCTTCTATAGGGCTGGTCGAGTCCGTGCTGCACTGTGATTGGCCGGGATGGATGATTTTTTTCCTCGCAGTGTTTAGGGAATAGCCATCTTCTCTGTTGAAATTTGTGGGCGTTTTCCATATCTCTACTGCCTCTCTTATGAGCCTGGGATAATAGCGGCTCTCCTTTGCTATTATTGTTGCCTCCTCATTTAATCCCATGCCCAGGCTCGCTCCATGCATGTTCAGCAATGGCTGACAGTCAGAACTGCTTATTTTTGGTCCCACTTTGGTGTTCTTTCATGCGTGTACCCATGGCTCTGATTGTTTCGCCAATCTAAGAACGACCGCAGGAGCATGGCACTCGGTACACGCCTTCGGATAACTCCTGTAGCAAGTTGTCCTTGGGTCCGGGCAAGGCGCTGGCAATCTTTTTCACACAATTGAACCTAGTCACCACATCGTGCTTCTTCAGGATCCTGGCGATCTTTTCTAAGGTTCCCGCGATGAACCGGATGGTGGGTTTTCTCTTCTCTGGTGTTTTCTGGGGGTGGCTGGCCTAGTCTCTTCTCCACATTCGCGGTCCTTTTTAGGACCATATCATTAGTATAGCCATTCTTACGCAGTGCTGAAGTCAGGTATTTCTTCTCAGTCTCTAAGGAGTCAGCATCGGATAGGCTGTATGCTCGGTGGATAAGAGTAGTCACCACTGAGGCCTTATGAAAGGGATGGTGATGTGAAGTAGCACTGAGATACCGGTCGGTGTGAGTTGACTTTCTACACACGGCATGCACTCCCATTGCTTTTTCTGCTCACCATTGCATCCAGGAAGGGCAATTTGCCTTCCGTTTCTCTTTCCATAGTGAATTGGATGGCTCGGTGCTGGGCGTTAAGGCGTTGGAGGAACTTGTTTAATTCCTTTTCGCCGTGTGGCCAGATGACAAATGTGTCATACCTCAGCCATAATGTCGGTTTCTTAGCGTAGGAGTTCAAGGCACTCTGCTCAAATTTCTCCGTGAAGAGATTCGCCATAGCCGGAGATAGAGGGGATCCGATTGCTGCTCCCTCCGTTTGATCGTAGTAGCTGCCATTCCAGAGGAAGAAATAATTCCGAAGGCAATGCTCCACAAGCTTAGGGAAGTCCTCTGGGATTCCCGAGGCGGTGAGTGCCCTGACGATCTCCATCGAATCCTGGATAGGAACATTCTCGAAAAGTGACACCACGTCGAATCAGACCATGATGTCTTCTTTCTTAATGAACATTTTCTTTAGGAGTTCGACGAAATGGGCGGAGTTCTTGACGTAAGAGGCCGTTTTTCCAACATAGGCTTGCAGCGACTGAGCAAGGTACTAAGCGAGGTGAAATGTGGGGGCGTCAATCTGACTCACTATCGGCCTTAACGGTACACCCTCCTTGTGTAGGTACTTTTGGTAGGCCGGATGGTCTCGGAGGTTTGGGTGCCGATGGTAGCAGTCGTCTTTGTTCCTCCTGGGGGATGGACGATCTCTTGATGATTGACATCTACATCTACACGATACCCTGAAAGCCACCGTGAGGGTGTGTGGCAGCGGGTGAAGATCACCAAGCATGCACTACCGACATGCAAACAAGCTACTATAGGGTCTCATGCAACTAGATTGTTAGTATCAATAGTATTTAATGACCTGGTGTCCTGGTCTGCTTTGGATCTTGGATTGTCCAACCTTCGCACCAATCCTACTAGGAGGATTGGTGCGATCCTATTAGGATTGTTGACCGATGACGATGACTCGTTATAGATGTGAAACTGAATGGCCCCGTTGAGTGAAATTGTTCATCATTGGGAGAAAAATCAGTCACTAATGAAATAGAATAATCATGAGAATGAAACTATAGTATTTCCCCCTTATTCTCCCCAATCTCCTCCCTCTCAGTGTTCACCAAATTATTAAAAAAATTGCAAAACTTTAATAAAATCAACCAAGGTGCAAACGCTCGTACCAGCGTTTACTTTAACATAGCATCCTTTACCACAAGGAGGTAAGAATGTTCTAGAGGATATATTGGCATGCTAGCCTATGGGTACCCTAGAAGTCAGAACGGGGGTGCTTGGGAACGATTAGACCCTCTCCCCTCTTTTTGTTACGTTTGTTACCGTTACGTTACTGTTTGCTTTGCTCTGCTTTGTATCTTTTACGGTCTTATTTCGGTCTTTTATGGAGATTGCATGCATGTTATGACATAAATAATGACGAAATCGCACTCATATTTCACCGCAGCGACGTCAATTAATCTTCCTAAGGCTAATAAAGGGACATATTAATGCATTTGTTCCCACTGGGATTTAACTTTATTGTTAAAACTGGATCGAATGTAGCCTATTTAAACCACACAATCGGCGATTGTATGCGCGTTTGCCCACTTTCCTGTTTACTTGGAGAATTTAAAAAAATACATAATATGAAGAGTGTCATCGAAGGAAAAGTGAACGGGAAGAATGGAAAAGGCAGGCCTCGTATGAGTTACATAGAACAGGTCGTAAACGACGTGAAAGAGCGGAACTACGTTAATATGAAGAGGTTGGCCGATAGAAGAATCGAGTGGAGGGCTGCGTCCAATCAATCCTTAGATTGTTGACCCATGATGATCATGTCATTATACTACTCATCACAAGTTTTTCCGCGTGCAAAAATAACTTAATCCGCATGAGAATCGCGAGTAGTAAGCCCTTATATCCGTACCTACCAAGATGGCCGCTGGTTTATCAAATCAGCTGCGATGCCTGCTCCAATACATTCTAACCTCCTTAATCTATCCCACGTGGACGCTTCAGAGACCTGGAATTTAGATGGTACGTTACGAGGCCACGCCTACTTTATACCCATCCATAATTGAAATTCGATGAAAGCCATTCCACCCAGATGCTAACTACTGCACTAAGGACATCAGATATTAGTTTTCTTAATGTGTGATGCTACCATTTTATGTCCAGCTTCACGAAGCTGGAAGGTGTGGTGAAGTGGGTGGGATAAAAGAATGAGGAGCGGGATATGACGATAAATAAGGCAGAAGAAGGAATGATTAAAATGGAGAAATTGCGAGCGATGAAAGGAGGAATCTTATCCGACACCTCTGAAGTCGACCGCTTAGCATCGTTAGCCGTGATATTACGTCGGAGTGCTACTTAATTGGCGCTATAAAGTTCTCTTTCATCCGGCCCGTGAAAAGGCATGGGACTCCGAGACACAACCACGGACAAGCGAGATAGCGAATGTGTAGCAAGATGACCTTCCTTTGCCACTTAACAACTCCTGAGCAAAGGATGCGTTTCCTTGTGCAGACTTTCTAAAAATAAACTTCTACCATAGGAAGAGCTCAAAAGATGTCCATCCAATAAGCTTTTCACGCCATTGTGCAAATTTTAGGAGTTATAAATACGCTTTTCATAGCATGCTAATCACCTTACAACTACCACTTGATTGGCGTTATGAAGTTAACTAGTAAGCATCAATAGTTTGGCTCTTTAAGCACTTCAACCCAAGAAATTTTCTCAATGCGGATTACGGCTTCATCTTCTGACACTGAGGTCACAGAAATGTTACAAACCAAAAAGAAGAGGAATAAAACAACTAACTAGCTTTTGAAATGTGGAGCATAAAACTCACACAGGCACATCAGAGGGAATGTGTGGCCTGATTGTATTTGCATATTCTTTGGCCTACGCCTATAATTCCCGACCAATTATTTTCTATGTATTCCACAATCAACAATATCACTAATGGGGATGGATTAAACCATAAAACATTATCCGATGATAGCTAGGTATATTGATAGCTAGATAGGTGTATTCATAAGGCTAAAACGCAAAAGTACACCACTTCATAAAAATGTTGACATTCGCTTCAAAACCTAGAGGCAAAATTCTTATAGTTACTCGTTATAAAAGAGTCTCTAAAGTATATAATAAAAAATTTGCATGACACATAGGTAAATTTGCTTTTGAGAATAAATGCTGGCCTTTAAAAATATATAAATGTGCACTCTACATTGCAGAAGGGATAGACCGAAAGAAGGAATATTGAAGCGAACGAAACTAATTATAGAACGAAGATATATTCTCTATTTTTAAATAGAATATAGAACGAAGATATATTCTCTAAGATTCGTTTAAATATAGAAATATTGAAACGAAAATCAATATTTCTATATTTAAACGAAAATATGAACGAAGAATAAAGGAATATTGAAAAGAGTGATTCCGTTGTTTCTTTCTAAAACCAGCTGAGCTCAACACTTCCTCGCAATGTTCTAATGTCATAATCCATATGAAACCATAAAGTGTGTATATATTTGCAAAGAAGAGTAAAATAATCATGACGATTATTTTTAATTGAATTTCATGTACGAAAAGAAATTTTACAATTGCCAGGTGCCAATAATTGCAACGTATTTACAATGTTTTCCCTTTGCCGAATGCCTTATCCATAGCGGAAATACAACAGGGTTTCAATGCAGGCAATAAAGAAAAAAAGTAACTACTCTTTAGCAAGTACTCAACAGCAATGCATAGTGGAATAAAACGAAGCGTAATCAACTCAGGAGCATTGTAATCAGCCATCTAAAATACCAAACTGTAATATGGAGCATAAAAGTTGCCCGCCCTACGGCATTTTTACAAAAACAACCGCGTTAAAGAGTAATATAAGACTTCTGGATCTAACGAAAAAGAAGCTAATGAGAGATGTTTCTCTTTTGCCACATTCTCCAACGCATTCTCTCAGTGCACATGGGAACGAACCTAAAGCCGTTTGGAGCGGAGATCGCACCATCTCCCAGTTATGTATTCTGCCCAGCAGCTTAATTGTATTCGGGATCGCTAACCCTGTGGATTCATATCCGGTCTCTACTGCGTGTGGTCCGACGCAAAATAGCAAACTCCGTAACCGACGCAGAAAATTGAATCCACACATTTAAATGCACGTGTTGGCGCATATTCCGTACCAACAATCCAATATTAAGCATACCGCCTCATTTTCGGCGTTTAATTTCCCCAGCATTTAGAGTACCGAATGTTTCACCCTGTCGTATTAATGACAATTAAATTCTAATCACCAGCTGCGAGTTATTTGTGTTTCTCGATAATTATCCAAAGATCAAACCTAGGTACGAGAGATTCTTCATATCACATACCTACTAATAAATCATTTTCTGAAAGAGAGAACAGTTTCCATCCGATTTAACTCCCCAAGCCAATGATTAGACACATATTTTAGGATAATATCAACACTATATTATTTCGTTTGCTCCATGTAAAAGTTTTGCTGCATAAAAACCATCTACGAACAATAAGAACAGCATCATTTCGAGCAAAAACATAATTTATTAAATTGATTTTTACCGGCTCAAAATTAGGAAAAGAAAAAACCTTTAAAGATTTGGTTCTTCATAACCTTAGTTATGCCTAAAAGGCATAATGGTGCCTATATGGAAATTTGATTACAACAACTTGGCGCTAATGACTTTCCCAGACTGAAGTAACCATGACCCAGCTGTTCTGCCTAAATTGAAACCCAGTTGATGATCCGATAAAATCATCAACGTCTGGCCAATTTAAAATCATTTGCGCTTTAAAAAAATATTATGTTACAAGCGGTGAATATTAATTTTCATTTTACTATATTTATTTTTTATAATCCACTTTCAAATTCCTCAACCTCGGAGATTTTTTTCTACTCTGAATACTGATACATATTATTTTGCAGAAAATAATCGTATTCTTAAGAATATAATTTCAAATGTGGTACGTTGCTGGAGTATAACATTACTTCAATCAATCAATATACCCAAAATATTTAGTCTTCCATTGTTCTTCATTAGCCGCGACTACTTCGTCTATTAGTCAATTTAAAGTAGTTTAGACCTAAGATGGTCCAAATGGTATGGTTAAGCCGTACCACACAACCTACACCTGGTTGGAAATAATAGCGAAACTTGGTAACTTTCCACAGAAATCGTTAAGAGTATTGTAGAAAATTACAAAGCTTCGTCATTATTTTCGACAATGGAAAAATTCCACAATGTGAATGCTGTTGCTGTTATGGTTCTATGAACCTATAACTGAACTACACGCCAGAACAGAATCCATTTTCAAAGCGAGATTCGATACTGTGAACTTAGGGTTGCCCCCATCGAATTAGATTATGCTTGAGCTATTGCCTGTTATACTCCGAATGGCCGTCGCTTCTCTACACTTGCTCCATTATCTACTCTGCCTCCTCGTACTTTCCTCAAAAATTATTTCACTTCTGGCCTGCACTTCCTCATCCTTTCTCTCTACCGTGTTTTCTCCATCCTTACTGGCTCTCACTTCGAACAAAAAGGTCCCAATTATTACCTTTCTTCTAAATTTCCACTACTTACACTCGTCAGAAAAAGTTTTCCAACACACAAAACGTGAAAATAATGTGGAATAGAAAGCTCCGTACCTATAAAGCTAAATATTTCATGTTCAGAGATCTAAAAGCATACTATCATTATAACCAGCTGGAAGAGGGCTACTTTGGGAAGCAATACTTTTTGTTCAAGGATTACCATTTTTCTGCATTTACGGTCAGGCAAATCAGCGGCATCGGAAGTGGGGAGTAGGGGGGCATTCGGCCCTTCCCCCAGAATTTGCTCCGGGGCCTTGAGAAATGAGTCTTCATTAATAAAAATTAAATTTCACTCGTTTCCAGCTTGCCTTTTCCCTTCTGACGCATATTCTACCACCTTAATTTGCACTTTTAGCGGAAATATAGTATCTACCCCCTCTTATCCGCAAATAAATGCGGGCCCTTTTCATAGGAGCCGGGCCCTTTTCTTAAGTGCCGGGCCCTTTACAAGGTTGGCTCCTGCCAGCGAAAATATTTCCGACGCTCCGGTAGCAAATTTCTTGAATTAAAAAAATTTCAAGACCATGAATAATAGTTTTTTTTTCCCGATACCAATTTAAAGCATTAGGTTAATCATCAATCAACAATGACTGATGATCTGTCCGTTTCATACCTAACTTATGAACTAATATACCGACCTATATGCGATTTGAATTTATTTTAATATAATTTCTATGTATTTAGATAACTACTTCAAGCCATAAGATACTTGAATATCAATAATTAATATTTGACAGTCAATTTGATTGCCAGTTTAAAAAACTGTTTCTAATCAATGATCATAATTCGGTGGGGGAAAGAAAAACACGCAAGGAGAACTAAATTCAGAAGAAAGATATTGATAGAAGATCCGATTCGACAATCCCGAACATCGTACATGGGAACCGAAAATGAAACAAGAGTGTTTCCAGAAATGAAAATAAAACGATCCAAACTTCTCCCGAATCCATCGTCCACGCGTGACAGGGTTGAAACATGAACGCTGACGGGCGGAAATGCCGGGGTCCACAGTCACGCACGCACTCTCTGTGGATGATGCGGCCTCCGAAGCGCATGTGACGGCGAAAAAGGGCGGTGTCAGACTCCGGAGAGGGGTCGGCGATAATGGAGGGGACATATCGTTCAATTACTTTCACAGCAAAAAATTAATTATTCCTCGAGTAACTTTTTACACAGAATTGATTGCTACCCAAAGCGTAACCATTTATTCGCTGCCTCAAAAATTAATCGAATACTCCACAATAAATAATGAATTATTCAAAAATAATTAATAATTTACTCTACAAAAATTAATTCACTGTTGAGCAACTATTAAATCACCATTTAGCAAGATCAATATATTATTTCAAGAAATTTTAGGACGCATGTTAACCATTGGCTACCGATTGATGGGCATTGATCCCTCAGAGTCTTCTTTTGTCGTGGGCCATTTTTTTAATCTAGGGAAGAATATGCTCCTCGTTATTGCTGGACTGAGCCTGTGAATCTCAAATAACATACCTCATTCATAATTCCTCGGCATAAATAATTAAATCTCACGAATTGATTCCCTCATGATATGATGGTAATACGGTAAAATATGTACCACGCATACACACACACAACACATTGCATGACTAGTATTGGATATTATAGCATCAGAACCGGTGATTAGGAAGACCAAACTCCCATTCATTTATAGAGAAAATTATTAGCATATTCAATTTAAAATAAACATGAATATTCCCGTTTTCATGGCACATCAATCCGTACCACGCGTAGAAATGATTAATCGAGTAAAAACAAAATTGCAGATAGAACATGAATCACCTTGCAATAAGAAGCGTAGTACCTACATACTAAATTACCCGACAATTACACAACAAGAAACATTTAATGCTTTACCGGTAAGCATTAAAAAAATTAATTTATACCATTGGTGATATCACTAATGAGTCCACGACTATATGAAAGTACAAATCTAACAATATTTTTTTTTCAAGTTTAGGGCAGAGATACCATTCTTCATGGCATTTCAAAAAAGTAAGTTGCTCAATTGACAATGGGGCTGTTTATTCGCAATATGAAACAACCTTTGAAGAATATATTCTCACCTATGAAGTATGGTCCCAAATTCAAATGAAGAAGTCTTCATACAGAAGATTTCATAGGTAACTTGAGAGAAAACGTCGAGTGTGAAGTCGGTTTATTATCAACTTAATACGAATAACAATACTGATTATTCCAGAAGGTAGCCCGCCTCCGCCATGAAGCATTGTAAAGAATTGTACTTCTGTGATCTTAGTAGGAATTCGAACGTGTGACAAGTAGATCTTCAAAATTAGTTAGAGGCCGTTTCGATGACTGTATTAATTTGCGAATTTAATGGAGGAGCTGAGATGAGAATTACTACCACAACGCAGGTTAAATATTAGGCTAAATCTTTTACGTAGATTCAATTTTGATATGTTTGCAGGTGATGTAAGAAATATATTATGAGCGCCTGCGTATTACGCTTGATATGATCAGCTGAACAGAATTAGAGAGATAAACTATTATACTTCTAGATTTAAAAGGCATTATTTTTTTTAATTCCATTATTTCCGCGTACCGTAAGAAAACATGATAGCAACATAATAAATGGATGGGTAGGTGAAATATCGTTAGAGAATTCTGGTAAGCATTAAGTGTATTTTAGAATCTCAAACTCATGCATGGCAGGAGATTTCGCCTATATGAGCATGAGCATGAGTGTTTAAATATAGACTATTATATTTAAACAAGTGCAAGTCTAATCAGTATTCACTTTACCATATAGATATTAACCATTTAGTTGCACATGACTCTTATCTAACATGCAGAAGTAGCACTGTACCTCTTAGAAGGAGAGTATCTTATGATGGGGTTTGGATACTGGCAACAGTAGGCAGGCGTGTTTTCCGTGATTAGTGATTTACGAGTAACCCTCCTAATGGGGTTATACATCCAACAATTTAAACAAAAAATGAGCTTGAATATTCTGACTACAGAGCCAGTCCTTAAAATTTTAAATACCTATTGTATTTTTCATTTGCATTTTTGTACAATGGATGGATTTGGCATGGATTTTTTCAGAATATCCAGCGGGCCTGGCGAGTGACTGCTGGAAAACGGTCCACGTTACGATTAGGCGTTTGCTAGCACATACATTATCCGGCAAACATTTAACGTAAAAAATTTAAAATGCAATTCCGGATAGAAACATCAAGAATAGCTATAGCCAGGACAAGTCATTACACAAAAATGCACGTGAAAAATAATATGCGTAAAAAGAGCCTTGATTCAGGAGCCTCACACTTTCCCTCGTAACCATGTACTTCACCCCCTTCTCTACTCCTTATGTCTGACTTCGTGACACTTCTAAGCATTTTCTTTGCAGTCATAATATTCAAGCTCGTTTTTTGTTTAGACTATTGGATGTACAGGGTGTGGCAACATAACTTCCTTTTTTATATGGATATGTCCATATAAAAAAGGAAGTATGTTGCACCCTGTATAACCCCATAAGGGGGGTGATTTGTAAATCACTCAATTGGTACTACCTACCTGCCTGCACTCCGGAACAAACTAGACCTGATTGTTAGATACTCCCCTTATTAGTTTCATGTAGGCAGTGTATCTTCCACCCCCTGCTACTGACTCTCGTGTTAGCTCGCAGGGTATTACGTAGATTTAGATGTAGTGTAGATAAATGACGCAATGTATCTCTGCTGTACGGCGTCCCCTCCAACCACGTGATAGCTAAACAGAACGCCTTAAATAAAGCCCTCATGCCAAGCAAGAACGTCGGCACTCTTCGTAAAGGGCCCTGAGGGGACTATATATAATAGGGCCCAGAAGAACACAGTCCTGACCACCCTCCCCGACTCCCTCCCACGCGGGAATTTCCGATGAGGAGAATGCCTCAGCTGGTGGGGAAGGGAGTCAATCGATGACACAGAACGCAGAAACGAACGCGGAGAAGAGAGGTTCTCCCGGCTGAAAACGGCCCCGGGGAGGGAGTTGTACAATGTTTTCGAACTTCCCCTCGTACTGAATGTTCGACTTTAATGGAGCACCGCAGTCGATCCGTAGTTTTTTCCCTTGTTAAACCTCATTTTGAATATGCTGCCAGTGTATGGGATCCCTGCGAAATCGGTCTAAATAGTGAACTTGAACGTGTGCAGCGAAGAACTGCAAGATTTGTGAAGGGAATGTACGATAACTATATTAGAGTAACCAGTCTATTGAATGAATTAAAATGGGAATCATTGCCAGATCGCAGTTTGAAATTTAGACTTTATCTCCTAAATAAATTCCAAGATAATATTTTCAGTGATGACGGTAAAAATATTTTGCGAACCCCAACTTACTATGGTAGACTGGACCATAATTACAAAATTAGAGAAATTGGTTGCCGAACTGACAAATTCAAGATGTCCTTTTTTCCTCGTACAATTAGGGATATGAATAGCGTTAAATATGTCCAATACGAGTTTATCAATGGACAGCATATGTAGCTGCATGCTGGTGTAATGACTTTAAGCTAACCCAAATAACAGCATGTTTTTGCATGCTAGCTTTGCTATTTTTATATTTTTTTAATTGTGAAATTTAGACTAATATACCTATTATTACTAATCCTATTTTATGCATGATATGTAGTGCACGTTTGGTGAGAATTCACCCCCTGCCACACACATTTATGGTTGCTTGCAGGGTGTTATGTAGATGTAGTTCGCGAGCAACGGAACAGGCACACTTGCCCCCGGGTTTACAGGTGTACTCAATCGGCCATCACGAGGTCAATTCCAATTCGATGCACGTTTAAAGTGAATCGCGCGAGCAATCATGTGTATTCGAGCATGGAGTGCAATTCTTTCATGCACGTGCTCACGGTTCGCCAGACAACACTCGGATGTACGGGAAGTTCATGCTGGCATGTAATTTGGACGAAAGAATGACGTTATCGATGATACCAAATTTCCGATTACCAAATATATGGGAGAATATGACACCAAAGTAGTACACTCAAATCTTGATTCAAATTCGACTGACTAAGAAGATTAAAATGCGAACCACAGAGTTTATAAGCATTGAATTTAGTTTTTAATTGTTATGCGCGGTAACTAATGTTTATTGCTACTCCTAAGGTGATATTCGAGTAGCCATGATTTGTATCATCTACATATTTCCAGTACCCGGAAAGACACCACAAGGGCGGGTAGTAAAGGGTGACTCCGCAACAAGCATACATTACTGTCGAGTATATAATCTTAGTGTTATTAACTACAGTTTAGATTTCAAATATGAGTCATCAGCACTTACCAAGGAAACAAACTAACTTCAAATGCAACACAGCTGCATTTTAAATAATAACCACGCGCGATGGACCCTTCGAAAATCATACGTGTACATACATTAGAAAAAAATTCCCATACGACTGTGAAAACGACGCAAATCTTGAGGTCATCTATGTGAATAATGCGCATTCATTTTTACGGTGGAATAAAGAGGCCACTTGATGATTTTAGACTTCAGAGTCATCAAGTGTTCAACGAGGAAGAGCACTGACTCGCGTAACGAGCCTGCTGATGTATATTACCGCTATAAATATGCACTCATTTTCCCTGGGGTCGTTGTGCTTTGCGGAAATTAAGCGTCCACAATGCGACGTGCTGGTGCACCTAAGATTCCGGGTACAGAAGAGCAATGCCTTCACAACATTGGAGATGCTGGACTTTTTCCGTGCTTTCAGCTACTGAAAACCCCAGCACTAACAGAAATCTGCGGTGCGACCCACCCATTATAGTCTCCGAAAAAATCTTAAACCTGCAATTTACTCGAGAAAAAAAATTAATTCCCAACACCACATATTTTCTTTTATCATAAAAACAGCGTATAAAATACTAATTTATTTCGACACCACTAATCACCGATCCTGAGATTGGTTTGACGAAAGTCTCCAAGCGATTCCTCGATAAACTTAACTATTTACTTTTATATTATTCTGCTACTTTACACGCTTCACTACTAGCTCAATACATCCCATACGAGCCCTTCCTTTACCATTTTCCTCACTCAATTTTCTCTTCATTACTGTCTTCACCAGACCGTCGCACCTCAAGATACGGATATAGACACGTACTCTTCTAAAACCTTCTTCCTTTTTCACTTGATCTATTCATGTTTATTTATTATGCACAGTAAAAGAATGGCATTTCCCTCTTCTCTCAGCGTTTATGCTCTTTCAACTACTTTAAATATATGAAGTGCTGCAATAGAATTAGGTATATAAACACAGCAAGACGAGACCATGGGATGGTTTGAGATCTGTTTTCAAGTCAGTGACTAATAGGTGCTTCAGACTGGGAGGAAATTTAAAAGACTGGGAATGGAAGGGAAAGAAGAGGGTTGAGAGAAACCCAGCGTCGGTATTAGCCTGCTCTTAATGAAAAGGTGCCAAGGGGACCACGGCTTTACGTCCCATCCGACGGACGGAGTGCTGGACTTGAAATGCCCCCAACTAGGCACTCAAGTAGGGATCGATTTTCCACTGAAAAATCCATCACTGCCGGGAATCGAACCCGGGCCCTCGGGATGGGCAGGAGTACTGGCCTCCCATCCCGAGGGCCAGGGTTCGATTCCCGGCATTGGCGAATTTTTCATTGGAAAACCGGTCCCCACCAGTGCCTAGTGGAGGGCATTTCAAGTCCAGAACTCCGTCCGTCGGATGGGACGTAAAGCCGTGGTCCCCTTGGCGTCTTTCATAAAGAGTAGGCTAATGCCGACGCCGGGTTTCTCTCCACCCTTCCTCTGTTCCCTGAAAACTCCTATACATTACCCAATTATCCACCTGTCCTAAATGGCGCAAATGACCTCAGCTGTCGGTCGCCTCCCCTGAATAACCAACCAACATCCGACGGACGGAGTGATGTACCGAAATGTTATCCACAAAACATTCAAGTGGCACCGTTTTAGCAATGAATAAGATCTTCCACTTCAGAGATTCGAATATTTTCCGACCCCTCAGAGGCCAGTACTCTAACCACTACACCAACCCGGTCCCATTAGAGTTCATTTAATAACACAAAAATATTGTATAATTACGTTAAACAATGGATTCTATAAGAAAAACGTCTGCTAGAAAATCGGAATTATCAACTCGTCAATGCAACCAAAACTATAGCATTTAACAATGAGAAGGTCCGGACATATTTTACACAAGTAATGCGTATTGATTTTGATTCTAGAGCCCGAATGAGGTAATTTTCCTCAAATTTAAGCTCACGAGAATATACCGCCATCGCTATGGCTCCATCTGTCTCACAAATACTTCTCCCGCATGCATTTTCCCTTGTCTCCATCGATTGAAGTTAATATTTGTAGCTACCAGCTGTATAGATCCACAGGGACTGGTAGAATATTTTTAACAATCCTTTTCCTTCCAGACTTATTATTCATGCAATTCTGAATTGCCGAATATGATCAATACAGTTTTGAATAGGAAATTAATAGACATTCAGAAGGATGAAATATCGAATTCGCTTGATTCACCGATTTGCGATTCGGAAGAAAAGCAGGTACAACAGTGTTTAAAGAACCTGAGTATGGCTAATTCGTTAACGAAAAAACCAATCAATTATTTCAAACAAGTGTTTCAAGACCCGGTTTAGCCGTAGCAGACCGAATAAAGATCTTAGGTTCGTTGAAAGGCATCATGACAGTTATGGCAGTATGTCCAAATTGTGAGAAGAAGTAGGTAGGGAGTTACAATCATATCGTACTTTGATATGAAGACTAAATCTCCCACAAAAGTTTAAACATATTGTTTTACTCAGGATGTTACATACTGAACATAAAACTAGAGACAGAGACTATATGTAGAGTTTAAAACGTCATATTCTTCCGCTTTAGATAAAAGACAGTGATACAACAAACATCTAAGTTACCTGGGATAAAATTAGGATAGGTACTGTACGTACACTTTATGACTTTTCATATGCCTGTAGAAGCCTTTTTATGCAAAGTATACGTGAGTCATTACTTTTAAATATCTCACGTGAACTTTGCAGATTATGTCTCATATGACGTTAATAGGTAATATCATATTACGTATTACTCTATTAGTGAATGCACGCATCGCATGTTTGGTGATAATTCACCGCCTGCCATACACCCTCAAGGTATCTCGTAGGATACTCTGTCGGCATAGATAAAATGAATTTAGAAGTGGAAAGGCGAAGAGAGAAATAAGTCATTTTGAGTGCAATAACCAAACGACCGCATTTCAAGCCAATATCAGTCAATAAGATTGATATTATGTGTTAGTTAGTTAAAAGGATCAAGCTGAATGAATTTATAATGAGTCAAGCCTCATACTTTTGCGTAAAATAAGTTGCGTTCCTCTGGCGATGAGGTGGATTCCGAAAGTAGGCGAGCGAAGATGTTGTATCCCGCGGGAGGAAGTCGAGGGAGTGGATTCTCGGTACCTTCCACCTTCCTTCCCTCCCACCTCCCAAGCAGAGGGTCCTGCGACCTCGTCATCGCCCCGTAACGCATGCACGAACCATGTGGTCACGCATCCGGAGCTGTTTCTGGAATCAGACTCTCTGGACCCACCCTCCGCCACACCTCACTCCATTTCGTGAAAAAAAAACCTCCCATTTATATGCAGCAAGTTTCACTTAATGAAGGGAGGGGCTTGTTTGGGGAACTCCAGTGGCTAAATGATCGCGAGCCAATGGATGAAACCAAATCAGAAAGGTTCATCGACGACGTGGCAAATGTATATCAACATCCTGCATTGCATTATCATTCAGAGGGGACAGAATGAGTGCGATTTAGCGTAGAACACAAAGAATGCAAGAAATCTTGTTTCCCCAACGCACATCAAAACAAGACCGAAAATATCACAAAAATAACATTCAACACAAATTTAATTCTCATTATCGTTCCATAATCCACATTTTTTTCTCCCTATCAACTCCTTTTCTAAGCTCGTGACTTAAATGTCCCCGCTACATGCCCTATAGGTAGCTAGCATGTTATTATGTGGATGAAAACGACATAGACACTGCACAGTCTGGGAACATTATTTTCAAATATTAAGTCATAAGTCGTAACGGTTACGCCGATTGAGAGTTTGTGCTCCAATGGTGAAGAATGTACCCACCGTAGTTAAATTCCTCGCAGGTTATTATGCTAACAACGACCTTGGTTTCAGCATAAAATGTCATTATCAAGGAAGAGAATACTCGAAGCTGTCTTTTTCTTCTTCCAAAGAATACTTAGCTCGGTCTCTCGTCTGAAGAGTCTTTCTTTCCTGTTAGATTTTGAAGATCACCACAAAGTTACCCATGGTGTCCTGTATCTAGAATGAAATTCGGTTTTTTATTTATGTTTTTATGTTTTTCACGTAACTTTTTCGTTTAGTAATATAAATAATACTTGATGAATAAAAACTTCATCCTAAAGCTTTTTTAACCGGGAGTTACATTTTCAAAGAATAGCCCCTTTTGCATTCTTAATCATGTGTTGGCCATATCCAATGATTATTCTCATCCAGTTTGTAGACTGTGTCCTTGAGACATTTTAAAAAAATCAACCTTCAGAGAGAAATTAAGTTATACTTTCCTTGGTGAGATGTGATGAAAATGATGTAGGTATATCCTGACCTAACGCCTAATGTATGACTTGATGGCACCTTGAAATACCCTTGAAGTAGAACTTATATTGACCCCGTACACGCCGCTTATGTATATTTTATTGGCAATGCTGTAACCTGCTGTTAAAACGCTTTCTTGCACATTCCTTCCCATCAACGGTATAGTAACGATAGGAGTGCAGTATATTTTATTTGTCTTGATGTGGTAACTTTACGAACATTAACTTCGAGTCTGAGCAACTAATCGTCTAATTTATTCAGCTCTTTTCCGCATCCATGGGCAAAAAATGAACACGGAATTGGAACGCCTTGCGGTGATGAAGAGTTGGTTTAAATTATGTTTCGTAGTAATTGTTTTTGAAGAGCACAAGTTGTCAATCCTGTTCCATTTGACAGTATCCCCGCAGTTTCGATTAATGCTGTCTTGGCTTGCAGATACCAGTAGCAGACTGATGGCAGAAATTATTTCTAGGTGAGAGACGTCACAATGAAAGGCTGCACATGAAAGAGAAAAACAAGGCCCGTCCTACCAGAAGCTATTATAACCCCATTGAGTCGCCCCATTAGTAGTAATTGACCGCATTAAAATAGTCTTATTGGTTGAACACTGATTGCTAGAGCCTACAAAAATTGTTTCAAACGAAGGGACCTAGCAAAGACGGGTACGAATACGGTGAAAGGATTGCGAGTATTTTCGAATATTGTTAGAATGAAACTGTGCAAAACTTTTCGATATCACAACGCTTTCAGAATGATGCTCATGGGTTCAGATATTCATGATTAAAATCGTTCTTGAAAGTATACGAAATGGAAGTGACTTTTCAATTCGGAAATTCCTTCTGGAGTTCGTTCGTATACAATACAAGTAAATAAACAAACCTTCCCTTGTCTTTTCGCCACGTTTCCAAGGTGACCAAATGCCACGTTTAATCAGAAATTCCTCGTTAAAATCTCGACCTTTTAGATGCGGATTCTGCGCCTTGCCCTACGGATCTTAGGTTGAATTACGTCAAAGGGTATCGCATACCTACAGCCAAATTCGCACTTGAAATCACCCTGGCTTATTAAATCAGAATGTCTTTAAGATCATTGCATTCACGACTATATTACTGGAGTAATTTATCAGCTTTCCTTCGTGAAGTAATCTAACACTGGAAGACGACAAAATTTAAACTAAGATTTACCACGGAAATTCGGCTACTTGAACTGCTCAAATGTTTTATGATTCAAATTTCAGTGTTTTTAAGGCATCATACTTTCCGAATACTGTAAGAATATAATAATTTGGTATTTGTGAGAGAAAAATGCTTCGGAAAAATTAGAATCATAGTTAGAGACAATTTTTACTCCCATATTTTTTTCTCTTCCTCTCTGAAATGGGGTCCTTTACTCGGAACCGAAATCGCAATTTTGTACACGAAATTGTTAGATGGAAACGAAAAAAAAAATTTAGAGAAAAAATTAATCTTCTAACCATAACCATTCGCTCATTAATCAATAATTAAAATAAGCAAAAGGGCAGGCCCACCGAAAATGCTGCTGTGATAACATTGTCACTTTCCTCCCGTCCTTGACTGCTCGTACGGGAAGGGGAGAGAGTGGAGGGGGATTCTCGGAAAGTCTGCTCGCACAGATGCTGTCGTAACTGCTCCGATTGGCAGAGTCAGCTGTGTCCCCCCCTTTGCGATAAGGCGAAGTAGCTTCGCGGGCTCAGTTGTGATTGGACGAAGTCGTTATACGTCAGAGGTTGCACCACACCCACTTTTCCGAAAGAGTTACAAACATTAGTTTTTCGACGCCTATAACTCGAGAAATAATTGACGGATAAAAAAACGGAAAAATACGGGTCTTTTTATTTTACAAACTCTATCATATTCGGTAATAAAAATATGGTAAACGGCCCCATTATGTTTATTCCGAGGAGACAGATCCAGAGTTTGAGTTTGAAGACCTAGCCATCTGCATCTGTGCTGAAAATTGAAAATACCTAGCAGTTCAACATGCACCCTAAGATAATACTAGGGGCCCAAGAATTCAAGGATATATTAAAAAAGACTTCGCAGATGAATGATGCAGCTTCCGTAGGCCGTCCTGTAGTCACGGTAGACATGTCGGGAGCGGGTCTGGAAAACCTAATGTCGCGAGGTTTGAGTTCCGTCTCAGGCACGGTTGTCGTGTTAGCCCTAGGATTATGCATGCGTCATATAAATGTGGCATATTTTATTTTTTATTTTAAATAAAATGGTACACATACAGCAAAGTTGCTAATTGAAAGTGCACTAATAACTATCACAATGGAGAGAAAGTAAACAACAAAGAAAAATCAAACAATAACAAAACAACAAAACCTAGATGCTAAAATATGCTGATTATTATTTTTAAGAATTGCTTCCGATAATATGAGCTGAGGTAAGGCCAGTGAAAGTTTTAGGGGATAGAGAAAAGGGGTCGATATCAGAAGGGAGAGAATTTATTAGGGCGGACAGACGGAAGAAAAGAGAGCGTTTGATTAATGATAGTTTAGGTGTGGGCACGTTTAGTAGTGAGTTAGTTCGGGTAGGGCGAGAAGGTACTTTGATGTTGACGAAAGAAATTAATTTGGCGCAGTCTATGTAGGATCAATTGCGTTGTAAAAGAATTTTATGTTCGATTGGAGTCTATGATGGGAGAGACCGCTGATTGAAAGAGAAGATAATATAGCAACTGTGGACGCATTGCGGAGATTAGGGTTTCTATATTTCACAATTTTTGCGAAAAGAGTCGTACCACTGTTAAGGGTGGCAAGATTTGTGAGAGTTGACCATATAGGGGAGCAATAAGTGAGTACCGCAAGAACAATGGATAAGAAGTAGGAGTGCGGTGCTTGTGTGTGTACTAGTGATACTCATGAAACGGTAGAGAAGAACTTAAAGAGAGATGGCTTTAGATTTAATTGCCTGAATTTCCTCACCGAAGGGAAGTTTGCTGTCCACGATAATCCCCAGATTTTTGATGGAGGAGACTCAATTCAGAGGTATTGGGTTCATAGCGTAGTCGAAATTAATAGGGCTTTTCTGAACAGATATTTTCATGGTGCTGAATTTATTTTTATTTAACTTCAGCTGCCAGAGACTGCACCATTCTGAGGCCTTAGAACCTGAAGGAGTAAAACTCCAGCAGTCGAAATACCTTAAGCCTAATTTTGCTACTACTACTAGGGGTCGTGGTAGGGCAGTGGGTAGAGCGCTGAGCTGCTGACCGGAGGGTCCCGGGTTCAAATCCCAGGAAAGACAGCTTTCTGGACAGCCCCACCTAAAATCCACGCGATTTTCTGCATGTCAGAACTTTGTAGGAAATCGCAGGTGGCCCAGGAAAAGGAACTTTCAGGATCAAGGAAAGTGAATTTCACACGCCAACGGCTTAGTACGGGGTGAGCTCAACCCTCACCTATCAAAAACCAACCTTCGGGTTGAACATACCTTTTTATTAGAATGATGAAAATGAATCAACCGAAGAATTAATGGAGGGATTCAATTAGGTTAAGAATAAAAGAAATATTTCGGAAATTCTGAAACGATTGCACATTCTGATGATGTGGCTAAAGAAAGTTTTTTCTCTTCTGTCGAATCATGAATATGAAAAACCACCACAAAGTTACCCCTGGGGAAAGAATCGGATGTAAATTAAGATATAGGTATATGGGTTCTGGGAGACGATCTGTTGAATTGAAAAGGGAGAAAAGCAAAAGGAATATTTAAAATATATGAAGTGTGTAGTGAGAGATGTAAAGGGGGAAAATGTCTTCACGTAACTGATCTAATAAAAGAATAGAGTGAGGATCTGCTTCAAGCCAGCCTTAGAATTAATGACCATGAGCTGATGTTGCCATGCCTTCAGTCTTCGACGAGATGGATGTAAATCGGCTCCCCCAGACTGGAATTCTCCTTTCGGTCAGACAGCATCTCCTTCTCACTCTCCTTTAATCGTCGCGTGTTATTTTATTCCATTACCGCGAATTGGTCACTGGCGAATTGGCCTTGATACGATTAAGGCGTAAGTTAATAACCAAAGATAATCAAGATTTCGTAATGGCATGCACTGGGATCAAATTTTCAAAATCTTCGCTAATGGGCTTCGAATTTCAGTAAAATTCAGATGGCAAGTGGCATCGTGGTGGCGTCAAGATATAGGATACGTATACGGATATTATATACGGCATTTGACATGTGGTGCTACCGAAGAATGGTGAAAATAAAAGGGATCGACCGAGTGACAAATTAAGAAGTCTTGAAATAAGAAGAAGAGTGGGAGAAAAGAGATGTCTACTGAAAACCCACGAAAGAGGACGGGACAACTAAATCGGTCATATCTTAAAACACGATGGCGTAATGTAGACAATCGCCGAGGGAAAAGTGAACGGGAAGAATGGTAAAGGCAGGCCTCGTATGAGATAAAATGGAGCAAGTTGTGAAGGATGCAAAAGAGAAAACAATTACGTCGATATGAAAAGATTGGCCGATGAAAGAGTCCAGTGGAGGGCTGCGTCAAACAAAGTCTAGGATTTTTGACCGATGATGATGATATTGATACGGAAATTAATCGCAAGTCAAATAATTAGAGTGAAATTCATTCAACATAATGCAATTACTTTTCCCAAAATTAAGCCCATTCCCGTCAATTCTCCAATTAAGCCAATTCTCCCCGTGCCGCAAATCTGGGCTCCTAGAAAGACTCGGCACCTAGAAATGGCCACTAGGTGGGGCTGAGCTCGAGTGAAGCCAGGATCCTACGATCAGAGGGCAAACGCTCAGAGTCATAGACTCCTAAGTTGCTTTTTAGCCATACATTTGCTAAGCTGATATGCATTTCAGCTACGTAAAAAATTGCCTCATGTAATGACAAGGGGCGATCGTCCCTCGGAGGGTGGTTGATCTCACTCTTTTTTTTAAGAGTCCACTTAGGGGGGATGCGAAGAGGTAGACGTTTATCGTGGAATGCCAGCCACCGACCACGGACGGAAGTAATCTTCGGAGATCAAAGGAAGCAGTGGTCTCTCCAAGAAGGCAGACCGAGCTGATCTTGAGAACACGACTCAAGTGAACGAAGTAAGGCCGTGCATCGAGGTTGGGGTAGTTAAATATTGGTGTTCCGGTATACGAATTGAACAAACAGACAAGGTGCCGTAACATTCCCTGGATGCATATGATCCAGGTACGTTCCAAAATGTTCACTGAATTCAAAGTTTTTGAAAAATCACTAATCTGGGGCTATTTGATTCTCTGAAGGTTAGTACAGTGAATCGTTGCACAAGAGTGACCTAACCAAGTACGTCTCATGCAGTGAAGTTTCCGTGCACACAGAGTGAATAAATCAGTAAGCAAAGGTGCTCAGGGGATTTAAAATGTCGCAAACGATTGCAATAAGCGAGGAAAAGTTTTTGGAAAATATTTGAATAGGCAGGCCAAGTGCGTCCCGTTCATACTAAAAGCTCTTCATTAGTTTTAAGACACCATGTTATTATCATGAGCATTCTTTCGATTATTGTAAGCTTTTGTGGTGTGTTCCTGCTATTATTTGCCTTCATTTTTCGAACAGGTAGTTTATCAAAAACATATATGTCTTCAGATCACCATGTTTCCTACTAGTCACCATATTATACGAAATGGCTTTGCGTTCTCACTCAGTTACCCAGTATTCTACCGTCAGTAGCTCCCCTTATTTTCCCAATGTCACTCTTTATTTCTTATACCAAACCACACTGCCTCCTAATTTCCATAAAAAATTTCCTCTCTTCCCCATCGATCTCAAAACATCTACGCGATACCCTGCAAGCCACCGTGAGGGTGTGTGGCAGGGGGTGAAGATCACCAAGCATGCACTATAGACATGCGAACATGTAACTATAGGGTCTCAGGCAACTATATTGTTAGTACCTATATAGAAATTAAGGGATTGGTTGTTAATACATGCATCATGCACTACAGACTACTCTGAAATATTTCCCCTACCTATCCCTTGCTAATGCTGCCTATTGCGTTTTCTTATAGTACGGGGGAAAAATGATTTTGAATCTATCAGTACGACAATCTATCTCTCTAATCTTATTTAACTGGTCGAATCTAGCATAATACGCTAGTGTTTTTAATAAATGCCAAACATCTTCAGTAAAGCTATCCGATTTATATTTCTGTAAGAGATTTAATCTGTACTTAAACTACGCTCTGATAATGATTCCCACCCTAATTCTTTTATTAATTCTGATACACTACTTAACCTATCGTGACACCTTTCAACGAACCTAGCTGCCCTACGCTGCACGCTGTCTACTTCTCTGATCAAACTATGGGGATCAAATCCCAATTCGACCTTTCTGCCCAATGAAACTTTTCAATTCTCCTCCACATCCACGTCTTAAAAGCCTTCAATCCTCTTGGTCACAACTGGTAAGGGTCTTGGCTTCATACAACGGCATGCTCCGTACGAAGCTCGCAACTGACCTTGTATTTGCTTATGATTCTCGCCAGAGGCCGTCAGGCCCATACCACACAAGCCGTTGCCGGGTACAGTTATTGTAAACTGCTCCAACCAAGGATATTAGATATGGTTTGTAATAATTGTATAAAAATAGAGCATGTTAATCACATAAAGTATTTAGATTTAATTTTAGGTAAAAATTGTAACTGGAAAATGCATATCAACAAAGTGAAATCTGAGTTGGTCATTGCACTGAGAAAATTGCATCTGCTCAGGCCCTTATGCACAGTTACGGTTTTGTGGACCATTTACTTTGCTCTAGTTAATTCAAGATTACAATATGGCATATCCTGTTGGGGAGGTTGTTATTTTACGAATATTCAGCCTATAAGAGTTGCCCCAAACAAAATATTAAGGGTGATTATACGACCTCCTCGGATGGAATTTCCAGTGGTCTCTTTCGGGAGCCGCCGCGTATGGAGATTTGTCGCCCAAGCTTTCGCGTCCATTGCAGGCGGCATCATCAGGGTAAATAACCTAAGAAGAATTAGCGTCTTCGCTATTTATTGGGAAGACATGCACCCCTCCCATAGCCTTATTTGGCATTGTCTCTCATATCCCTTCTTTCCCCGTTTGCGTCATAAGGTGATGAATTATCTTGGGCTCGAGGTTGATACATGTACCTGAGATAACTTAGAGCATCACTTTTATATATTTCCATTCTTTTTATGTATTTCATTTTTGATGTTCATTTGTTATTTAGTGTATTTACTTTTTTGTTTTTTATTGTTTTGTATTGAGCTACCGCCATGGTTACCAGACAGGAGGAGAAACAGGGATTGTTCAGTGAGAGGCCATATTGACATGTAAGGGATATCGAGTGGGGGACGAAGAATCCTCTTCCACGCGGCGCAGAGTTTAATGCCGTCGTCAAGGTTGAATTTGTTCGGCCGTTTTTCTATTCCCACCGCTCCTCTTATTAGCCTTTGGCAATAGCGCGGTTCCCTCGCTATTACCCGTGTCTTTTCCGATAAAATATTATGTTGGGCGTCTGGACCTCCGGAGGCTGCATGTTCGGCAACTGCAGATTCTCTAATGTTTTCCACGCTGCGAAAGCCTACGCTCCACTGTCCTCGGATGGAATCTTCATTTCCATTGTTTTTATGGCTAAAAATACTACCAATTAGACATTTATACGCGTACAAAGTGTTAAGAATTTTCTAAAATCGTGGAGGACACAAAAATAAACATTGTCCTCTCGCCAGAAAACTGAGAAAAAACCTGAGTATTATAATTCCGAAACCTAATGTTGAAGCCTACAAACACATTTATAATGATATAGCACCAAAGGTTTTTATGCAACTACCTCAAGAGTCATACTTATGTAACAAACAAGTGATGTTTAAAAAGAAGCTGATTAATTATTTTCTCAAAAAGATGCTGAAATATTATTCAGAACTTTAGCTTAAGCCTCATCAATTTACCATGTTCATTGTTCAAAGTTTCCATGTATTTATGTATATTCGATATAGCTATGTAAATGTAGTTTAGTAAATTTGCTCTATATGCGTTGTATTATATTTATTGAATTTGGAATTTACTATAAAATATGTACCTGAATTAAATATAACACATAAGGGGTAAGAAGATATTTTTACATCGCAAGGACACAATTTATGTTTAGTTGTATAGCCCTCAGTATTGTATTTATTAATTTTTCTTGTAACTGCCGCAAAACGCCAAACTCAAGAAATGGCAACCCCAACAAAGAAAGTTTCCAAAAGGAGTGCCTAATTTCACTCTCTTTTCATGCTTATTTAATTACTTTTTTATCTATTTTGAGTGAAATAAATGTTTATTATTATTATATGATGTAGTATTTTCCCGGCGAATACTATGAAGGAATGTTTCTCGGGCTTGCCAACCGGAGGCAAGCCCGAGAAACATTCCTTTATTATTATTATATTAGAATGCGCTGGAGGTATAGGCATGCTAGCCTGTGTGTAACAATGAAGCCAGAATGGGGGTGCTTGGGAAGGATTCGGCCCCACCTACTTCACGCAAAACATTGCGTTTTATACGGCCTCTAATGGAGATTGTAAGTGGATTAAAACATATACAGATAACAATTAAGTCACACACAACTTTCATCGCGGGCGTCAGGGGCGGCAGTCAATCTTCTTAAGGGAATCATTAATGCATTTGATTGCATTTAAAGTTAGTTTATTACTAAATCTGGCCTGTATTTCGCCGATTAAAGCCTAAATCTGGTCCTTTTTTGTGATATTTTGCAATTTACTGTTTATTTGAGGACTTTTAATTCATTCCATTATTCATCAAACTACTCTAATTTTTCCCACGTACCAAAACAACCTCATCCTTACAAGCATCACGAGTAGCCAGTCCATATGTCGTCTTTAAGAAAAAGGCCGCTGTTTTCACAAATCAGCTGCGAAGCCTCCTTCACAACATTTCAGCCTCTTTGTTTCCAATCACATTACACGTATATTTCCAACCGTTGGTAGCAAAATGTAGGCAATCATCTTGCGGTCTTGGTTTGAGTCTAAATTTTTTTAAAAATGTTGTGACATTTACCATTTTCATCGGTGTCTTACAAGTCAAAATATTATGAATATGCATAAAAATGAGATGGCCCGAAGAAGGAGACTTTTGGAGTGGAAGTTACAGAATTATTCACACCGGATCACCGAATGGTAACGCTGGAGTAGGCATAATGCTCAGGAAGAGTGCAGGACTGCGTGTGAAGAGCTTCCTACAGCACAGTGAGAGAATTATAACGGTTATAATTGAAACTAAGCCTACAGATACCATTGTGGTGCAAGTTTACATGCCTACTTCGGACGACGAAGAAGAAGAAGTGAAGACGTCTATGATGATATCACGGAAGTAATAAAGCACGCAAAAGGAGAAGAAAACCTAATTATTTTAGGATATTGAAACGCTGTCGTCGGCGAAGGTCAAAATGGAAGAATTGCAGGAAAATATGGATTGGGAAACCGAAACGAAAGAGGAGAAAGACTGCTTGAGTTCTGCACACATCGTAAGTTAGTGGTAAATTGAAGGATTGCGAACTAACCGCGAGAACCTTAACGGTGTTACCCGCTAAAATGCAAAATAGCAGAAATTCCACCGAGAAAAAGTCATTCGACTTGACCGGGATATGAACCCGGATCCCCTGATTTCCGGCCATTTGCTTTAACCAGTTAAGCTACCGATTAACGACATTGCACTACTGACATGCAAATACCAGCTACAATTCTAATACTAGATGTAAATACACCAGATAGGGGAGACTGGGATAATGGCAGTCACATAAGGGGAAATGATTATAAAAATTATGATTTTCATATGTTTGAAACACTACTACCCCTAATAGTAGTCTTATACTGTTTCCTTAGCTCTAATCACTTAATAGTGAATTAAAATATAAAACTTTTTTTAAGACAAAAACAGTAAAATATCAGCTTTGGTATTACCCTGACCCTGGGGTAATTACAATCGGTGGTGTCAGTGATTATTTAATGACTATACAGCAAGGTATATGGGGATCTTTTCATGATATTACCATAAATAACTGAAAAACCTATGTATATTTTGTTATGATACATAGTTTAAATTTTATGAAAATTACACAAAATAGGCAAGTAGCCTATAGTCATAAGAGCTACGTAGCCAGTAAGAGTCACGTGCAAATAGATTGTTAGCATCTACATAGTAATGAAGGGATAACTGGTTAGAAAACCTTTCTCTGAATATATTTATCCGAATTTCCCTAACATGCATGGTTTAACAATGTCAAATGCATTATGCACCACAGACCACTTCAACAATACTTCACCCACCCCTTTACCATGCCGCCCACTATGCTCCCCCACGGTACCGATAGTGTAATACGCGTTTTATGTGGATAAATATATCTTTAAATAAAGCATCCAATCCTTCACAATGCATATTAAATAGTACCCACCTATCTTCAGAAAACCCACCTAAGAATGTGGATAAGCACCAGAAACTTTTTATTTTATTTCCTGCATGTTCAAATCAAGGTGTGACTCGCATGCATTCCTTTCTTTTGCAAGCATGAGTATCTATGAAATAGGTGTCGGGTTTAAAGCCATGCATGGTATTCGTGGGTGTGTCATGCAGGATTTGGATTTGGTATTTTTTTTCTTTTTTTCCCCTAATTACTTTTAAAGGTGTAGTGTTTGTTTTGTATTGTCCATTTTTGTTTGTTGTGTCATTGTTCCTGGTGTGGATGCACCCCCTGCCACACACCCTCGATGTAGCTTGCAGGGTATGTCGTCGATATAGATATAGTTATAAACATTCCAGTCAATACGTTTATGCTTTATTTTGCTCTGTTTTCGGGAATGAAAGTATTGCTGCTGGCGACAACACGTCTGCGGTGAGTCACCTCCGGTATTCACTGACTAGCACTTCCATGGCCGCTATGAAAAGAATCAATGCAGAAACTGTGGACTCGGGTCTTTAAAAATCCGTGCAGACGCCACTGCCTGAGTGACCTAGAACGAACGTTACTCACTTCATGGTTAGCGATGAAAAAAATGAAAAATTGATTATGCTAAGCAAAAAGCACGAGTTGCAGCTCTGACGAAATAATGCGCAATCGTTTGTCATTCACCACCGATGGTGAAACCAGGTGACCGCAGCAAAAGTTCCTGCGGATAGTCGAAGGGATTTAACTGACGGATTTAAACCAGCAAGAATGCAAGAATGGAACAGCTCAACATCCCCTCCACGAAAATTGTAAACGAAATGCATAACCGTAGTATGTTTATTAATTAAAATCAAGATCTGCGTACCATCCACATTTTTGGCCTAGTGGTTGATTCCAGGATGAAAACAGGATTACTGTTGGAACAATTCCAAAGCCTTTTTGGGGTTACACAACCGTGCTGTGTGGTTCCGCATATCAGAGCAGAGTACCCAGTGCATGTAGGCACTACTTTTCTTTCGAGAAGGCTAAATACAGACCGTTTGGCCCAAAATTCAAACACGCACGAAATTATGAATTTGTTTGAAAATTGCTATCTAAAACTGAGTGCAGGCCGAAGACAGAGTAAAAGTAAGCCTATTAGCGTATACACAAGTTGGTATATATATTTTTCAATTATTAGTTCTCTCAACCCGAGAAGCTAAATGCTATTTTAATTGAAAATTCGAGAACTGAGAATGGTTGATGTCTTTATTCTAATTCATCTCAATTTCCTATAGAAATCCCCGTATTTTTCTTCTTTTTTTTCGAAATTTATGTTTTTGTACCATTAAAAGCGATTATCTGATGCCACGACCACTCCTTCCCGTAAGCCTATGAAATTTCTGGCCCATTATGTTGATTCAACTTTTGCCAGAGAAATAATAAGTATTGATTGTATTCACAAGAGATCAGAGTCAGCATTAGTAAGAATAAAAGAGGAGAAAATCAACTAAGTCGACGTATAGAGAATATATTAGCCTTATTAATGATACATCTCGCTAAAAATTTCTGTGGTGGAGAGGGTTCCGGCTGTCAAGCAATCAATGAAAGACGAAAATCAGATGAAGCCGCTTAAAATACCAAGCAGCTGCTCCCGGTGCTTGAAGTTCACCAGAAAAAGGTAAGTTTTCTTTCCAACTTGGTAAATGGAAAAAAAGTAGTCATAGATGGAAAAAAGTATCGTTTCCCGGGAAATGAGCTGATCTTATTGATAGACCTCGAGACATTTACAAATAATAAACTCTCAAGGAGCCATAAAATAGAGAAAACAGAGGGACCTAAACCTTATTACGCCTAGGTCGTCGGTCGCAGCCGCGTCATCGGGTTCATGATGAGAATTCAAATGGAACCTCCGGTAAAATGCTTCTTGGAAATCGGCCAAGTCCAGGGGAACGATGATCAACAGGTGATCAAGGATTGTGCTGTCAGTTTTCGCCAGCCGCACGCTAGATGAATAATGTACTCTTGCATTTTGTAACCGTTGGTGAACAAATGGCACTCTCAAAGCTTCTTTTCCGATTCAATCCTGTTCAAAGTCAACGGCTAGTATGTCGCTCTCTACACAGCCGAAGGTCAGTTGGCCAATTGAATGTTCCAACGCTATTCGGTAGCGTATACCATTGCATAATCAACCGGCTAATGAGGAATAATCTGTTGGGGAATGCATAGGACCCGTTATGACTGCACTAATGCCGAAATTTATGCACTTTTTTCGCAACTACGACTGAAAAATCCCAGTTAGTAGTAGCAGAATTTAATCATGAGGTACTCCAAATGGTTATACTATATCCCATTTTTTTACCAAAACTTAATCCATTTACCCATCAAAAACCTAAAACAACATTTCGGCGCTAAACGGGATTCGAACCCGCAACTTATTGGATGTCAAGCCATCACGGCGAAAATGGCAGTTTGAACGATAAATTATTATTAGTGATTGGAAATAATTTAGGCGAAACGATGTGTATGCATATAGTTGGCAGGCGATAAAATAGGAAATGGGCTAGACAGGTGATAAAATGGGAAAATTCTAGCCATGGGAGGCTAAAAAGAGGAGGAGGAGCAAAGCTAGCCATTAAATATAACGGTCTTTCATCACTAACTTTTGGATAGCATATAAGGATTCCATTGCCACCGATGCCGTCGCACGAGCAACCGCATTCCTAGTGTGGGCCATCAGACCGTAACACAACTTCAAAATCATGCAGATTATGGTGACACAGGCTTGCCGGGCGAGAAGAAGTATAAAAGTCCTAGTAACCGACTGCCAAACGGGCACAATTAAAATGCTTTCGGGAATCCAGAACAGAGGAATGGGAAATCGTGGTTTCCCTTTCAAAAGGAACCATAATAGTGGCCCACCTCCCTTCTCCTCCACCATCCATTAACGAAAGTTCCTCCGCCCACCGAATCCAGGAACCAACGCGCCCGCCCGCCATAAAGAATGTCAGAGCTCACCTGTCGAGACGCGGAGACACCGTCGACGCCAGCGACACCGGGAGTGACGTCGGACGACACCCCCGTTCGGCGCCTCCCGCTGCCGTAGACGCAAAGGAGAAGAAAGCCGTGGATGACGAAGCTGGGGCCGCGAGCGATCGCGACAGACGAGCTGGGAACGTCCGCAAGGCGAAGGATAGTCGGTCGGCGAGACAGCACGGACGCGAACCTCCTTGTGCAAACTTATTAAAACTCCGCCGGTCGGCTTCTTCACACGGCTGCGGCACTCGGCGCGGCGGGGACACTGAAGCGGCCCGCCTGCGCCTTGGTCGGCTCAGCCAGACCCTCCTCCTCTCCCTCCACCGTTCCTCCATGTCCCACCTGCTGCCTCCCTCCTTCCAAGGAACCTCCCTCCCTCTCTCCCTCGCATTTCTTCGTCCATTATTAAGAGAGGAAAAGAGAGTGTGTGTGTGTGTGTGGAGGGGAGTAGAGATGGCACGCCACGAGCGCACGCTCCAGCGAAAGCAGACCCTGGTGGCGAAAACACCAAGCTGTAAGGGGGGATTGGCGAGCCAATGAGCACGCCGGCCACACAGACCTCTGGTCCACTCGACCCGTGTGCCGTCCGAGATCATCGAAGGTCGCCTAGTGACGGTTCAAACGTTCCATCCTGAGGGTTGTTTCAAAGACTCCAGGACAAGATCAACAAGACTCATCTCAGGTCTGACTCAATCGGTCCGTATTCATCAGAGGTCAACTGGAATTGGTAGGTTTGGGAGATCAAGAGATAGAGCTGGAAATCGTCTTGACCTATGCTAAATGCATTTTGACTTGGCCCTGTACTAAAACCTTCTCCTTGCAGGAACTAGTGGCTCGTAGAGTTACGATCGAATTTTCCCAAACTACAAGATCTTCGATTGTCCTCTCCAGAACTAGACGCTTTTCCGATCTGACATTATCTTTTGATGTCAGTTGGGTACCGGAAATTAAACTCTTTTAGAGGGAATTCCGTGTGATGTGGGCGCTCTGGCACTGATTTTCCGGTCGGTCGGGAAGCCATGCAAGAATTTTCCAATGCCGTCTGTTTCGTAAACTTACAATTTATGTTGTCAAAGATTTTCCACTACGCCGCGTTTGCCCGCATTCCTGTTCCCCATGCTTCTTGATGTCGTATTTTATCCATGTTCACATCGTGGCACATTGCATATAGCTCATCCGTGTTGCTTCCGCGCTTCATTCTCTCTCATGGTGACCGGACTAATTTTGGCCATCCATCTCCGCTCATTCTTCAGGCATGTATATACATTTAAGGAATTCACTAAAGAACCTTCTGAATCCTTTCCGTAGCAGGTACCTCCGAATCCATCTACTTTCCAGGGATCGGGTTGGAGTAATGCGACACGTGTTTGAATGTTGGCAAATAAGTGATTGGCAGATGTTACTAAGTGGAATCCTTGTCCTTACTGGAGTGCCGTATGGAGAGCATTTTGAGTATTTCTCCGTTTTTTGGATGAGACACTACACTGGTGACAGTGGTTCCTGGGCACTTTTGGATGAGAGAAGATTAATGACGACGCAGGGTTTCTCTCCACTCTTCCTCCATGCCCTTAAAAAAATTCTATCAAAACTAAATCACCTTAAAAGCACAAAATATGTCAGCTGTTGGCCTCCTTCGCAACACAAACACAATTATTCCTTCTTTTACAGAATTTTTCGTCTCTCCAATTTTCTGATCCAACTCTCATGTCCTAATTCGATTCATTCCCACCAACTGTATGTTACGTTAATGCCGCTCGTTTCGTAGTTATTAGTCGCATGTAAACGGTGCATGTTTGGTGATCTTCACTCTCTTCCCACAAACCCACGCGGTGGCTAGCAGGGTATTACGTAGATGTAGCTGTAGATCCATGTGAACGCATGAACGCCGGCCGCTAATCCATATCCAACACACGACAACTTAGCGTTAAGACGAGCCAAGAACGAGGCAAAAATTTGTCCAGCAAGTTAATGTAAGGCGAGAACGTATCCCTTGGGGGATGAGACACATATTAACGCCCGTCCGGCGTAGTACATGTGAATTACTCCAGCTTTTGAACACTGTGGTATATATATCTCGAATTCGCCTCACGCCCTTCACTCAATCGGGTGTCCTAATTCAGAGCGAGTCCGATGCGCGATCCGAATAGCCAATTCCTTTCCTCAATCGTACACACAACGCCATCGTGACTTGGGTTTCCGCAAATGGTACCTGTGGGAAAAGTTAAAACAAAGGCACCTTGAGGGCATATATTTTACTGATATAATAAGCACATAAAAACCAAATAATACACATGCGATTTCCATAATTACAATTATTTCTTAATTTAAATTTTATCAAAAACGATATAAACGATATTTACGGAGGTTAGGAAATCACTGAAGCGACAAAGGGTATGCCACGCTAGGATGAAAAATTCAGGACGGGGTCTAAAGGTAGAGGAAAAAAATGAGCTAGTTCAAAACTATAAAAAATCGAGAGCATTAGCAAGGAAATCATGTAGGCAAGCGTTATCACATTTCAAGAGCCAATTGTTATGAAAATATTTAGATAGCAATCCTAAAGCGTTTTGGTCATATGAGAGAGAGCTTCAGGGAAATAGGTCCACAGTGCATACACTTAAAAACGATAAAGGAATTAGAGTCACCAGCATTGCAGAAAAAGCCAATACTTTAAATACCTTCTTCCAAAGCGTATTCAACTCATCGTCACAAAATGCAGTGAAACCACCACCACAAACACTTTCAATGAGCAAATGCCCGAAATAAAAAGTTCATGTCGCGGAATAGAGCAGCAGTTAAAAAGCATTAGCAAAAACAAATCAACAGGTCCCGATCAAATACCTTCCAGAGTATATAAAATATAAGCTTCTGAAATAGCCCCCTATCTAGAAATAATATTCAATAAAACACTAAAGAACCACACAGTACCCAAGGATTAGAAAGTAGCTAACATTACACCTATTTTTAAAAGCGGTGATAGGGAAGAACCAAGTAACCACAGACCCATTTTACCCACGTCAATCTCTTGTAAGATATTTGAGCACATTGTAGTCAGTTCGATCATGGGGAATTTGGATAGTCAGGGATTACTCATAAAAAGCCAACATGGGTTCCGGAAAGGTAGATCTTGCGAGACACAATTAGCTTTATTCTTACACGATATTTAAGTCCACGGCGAAAACAGTACTGAAGTTGATGCGATATTTTTAGATTTTAAAAAGGCTTTCGATAAAGTTCCTCATGATAAATTAATCTTGAAGTTAGAGAGTTTTGGTATAAATAAAGACGTTGTGTGTTGGTAAGAGAATTCTTAAGTGGGCGAGAGCAGAGGGTTGTCATAGATGGTATCATGTCGGACACAATCAAAGTCACATCGGGAGTTCCCCAGGGTAACGTAGTAGGTCCGCTTCTATTTCTTTTATACATAAACTATTTGGGTACCGTAGTTAATAGTAAGCTTACACTTTTTGCAGACGATGCGGTAGAGTACAGGGGTACGTCTAATGAATAGGACAGGAAATCGCTTAGCAAGGATTTAGATGCAATTCAAGGGTGGTGCGACAAATGGCAGTTAGAACTTAACCTTAAAAAGTGTGTAGCTATTAATTTTTCGAGGAGGAATTATTCGATAGAGCGTACCTATAAAATTAGTAACATGAAGATCAAAAACGTTGAAACCATAAGATATTTAGGTGTAACAATCACTAAAGATGTATCGTGGGGAAGACACATCCGGAAAATACGCGGCCGAGCGAAGAGAAAGCTAGGATTTATAAAAAGAGTACTTGGAAAATGTGATGAGAAGACAAAAGAGCGATGTTATTTTTCACTAGGCCCCTCCTTGAGTATGCAGCCAGTGTATGGGATCCTAATGAAATAGGTTTGATCAAAGAACTAGACAGTGTGCATTGTAGAGCAGCTAGGTTCGTTAAAAGGTGTTACGATAGGTTGAGTAGCGTTTCAGAATTAATAAAAGAATTAGGGTGGGAATCATTATCAGAGCGTAGGTTAAAGTACAGATTAAATCTATTAGAGAAATTTCAATCGGACAGCTTTACTGAAGATGTTAGGCACATATTAAAAACACCAGCGTATTATGCTAGATTCGACCAGATAAATAAGATTAGAGAGATAGATTGTCGTACTGATAGATTCAAAATGTTATTTTTCCCCCGTAATATAAGAGAACAGAATAGGCAGCATAGCAGAGTGATAGGTAGGTGAAATATGTTAGAGAAGTCTGTAGTGCGTGATGCATGTATTAACCCCTTAAATACTATAAATACTAACAATCTAGTTGCATGAGACCCTATGTTTGCATGTTAGTAGTGCTTGCTTGGTTATCTTCACCCCCTGCCACATACCCTCGCGGTGGCTTGCAGGGTATCGTGTAGATGTAGATATTATTCATTAACACTTCAACCGATACCACATTCTTAAATAAGCTACAAAATTTTAAATTCCCAGATCTGATAACTTTCAATTACTATTTTGTGGTCATATAAAGTTATCAGATCTTAATAAAATGTTCATTTATTGAATGAATAGCTTTAGCCTACGCGCATACAGCATTTTTGGAAGGATTTACGATGTGAAATAAATATCCAATCTATCAAAACGGTACGATATAATTCGCCAAAAGACCATGAGGTCACGACCAATAGTCGTGAAAATGTGGAAAATGGGACACTGTTAGCATTCAAGATAGTCTAGCACCAAAATGTCAAGAAATGTGTTGCATGCTAGCCGCTCCGGCTGCAAATTATCTTAAATTAAATCCCATGTAGCGAAAACGTTCGGGCATAGGTACCTATAATTATTAACATATGCTCCGTTAGTACATGTCAAATAATATTTTCATGACTATTGCCCAAATAGCGCCTACCTCATGGCCTGTAAGGAACATTGATAGTATAACGTTGATGGATATGCAGTCAAGATTATTGAGTAGAACTAACACACGAATCATTGCTGGGAACATGAGCGTCAGCCCCATAAAAGTCATTATTGCAACGATCACTTGATCTCCATAGAACACACAAATATGTACTATCGAGCGCACCTTGAAACACGATGGTCTTATCATGACAGTAGTTGTGGGAAATATACACAGGAACAACATCAACATTTGATCGGATACAAATAAAAGGCAATAATAGATTAAAAAAAGATAAGAATTGCAATAATGCGAAGGGCTATCCGACACAAAAATACAACGACAAGAGATTCTTAGAATTTAAGACCTGTGATATGATTTTGATGTACATGTTTCTAAATATATAATTATGAACCAATGCATCGGTAACGTGAATATTTGGTATTACTTTTACAAGAAACAATACAAGATTACTGGTACCCCTCAAGGTAGAAAGTAAATATTATTTTGGCATCCTATTCGTTTCGTTAAGGAACACTGGCATGTTAATATTCTGAAAGGACAGGTGAATAGTAATAGATTTCGGAGAGTGAATAAGTTATGATATCACTCGCAAAACAGAAATAAATCAAATGCACAAATAGCTCATGGTGACGTTGAGGCCATATTATTATCAATTGGTTCCATGAAAAGCCTGTTGACGAGAAATTTTCAAAGAAAATTTTCCTTCTTCATTTAACTTCATACAAAGATGAGGAAACTTTTGATTGACAATCATATTAACCGAAAAACCTAAATAACTATTCGGCTTATCTCATGTACCATTATTAATTATGAATGCGTTAAAAATTTTCAACCCGATATTCACAGTTCCTGCAGGCAATGAAAATTTTTAAAACAGTCGCATATCAGTCTTTAAGGAATAGGAGCGCCTTTAATTTCACAGATGCCGCTGAGCAGCTAACTCCATTTCTGAAAATGATGCCCTAGAAGGAGGGCAAGGAAGCCACAAGATTTCTCGCGGCTAAGTTTCCGGGACGTGCGGTTTGTTTGTTCATATCGTCTCCCTCGCTTGACTGAACGACCCAAGTATTCGGAGCATCCTGTTCCTCACATTCTGATTCCTTCTTACCACTTCCAATCTCAAGGAGCATCCTGCGATCCTCCCCTTCCCCCGGTTGGTAACATTCTGATTCCTTAACACTGACAATCTCAAAGTTTGAGAGCCCCCTTTCCAAAGAGGATTGGGTTGCCAAATAATCAAATTAACGTCTTGATGAGAAGAAAAGCCATTTCATAGACAGTGGTATGGCAAAATGATACGGATATAATTTAACTTCGGGAATAACATTTTTGAAACTGCGTTCAAAACTGGGGTAATGATAAAGAATACAACTTTTACCATAAGATGAATAGTGAAAAGCAACGTATTCAATCAAACTACATCTACATATACGTAATACCCTGCGCGCTACGGTGAAGGTGTGCGGCAGGGGGTGAAGCTCACCAAACATGCACCATTTACATGTAACTAAGACATACCAGGCCATGCTCCCATGCAACTAAGAGATATTATGCAATGCTAACCCTACAACTAAGAACTACGACAACAAGCTTATAGTATTTAAAGAAGTCCGCTAAGGCAAACTGTTACTCCATATAAAAATTGGAATCAAATTCACTGTTCACGCATCGTAGGGAGTCTTTCTCAGTTTGATAATAAAATTATATTCGAACGGTACATTTAAAAATGGGAGTAAACTTAGAATCACATATCTCTGATTTTAGCACACGTAAATATTAAACCTGTTGACAAATGGAAATGCATGGCATTACGATTTAGTCTGCAATTAGAACGTGAAGCTGCCAGCCCTCCTCATGACAAGTCGGCCACGGCAGCTAGGTCGGTGACATCCCAGTCAGGCAGGCAAAAGACCATGAGATCGAATCCCACCCATGGGTATGGATTTCATGTTCGTCCTAGGATTAAGCTCTTACATAGGATGGCGCAAATGCCTTAGACGTAGGAGCGCTCATAACCCAAGGCTACTACAACTAACTACTACTACAACTATACTATTTTAAATAGTGAAGTTCAGACTAGTTATTAATGCTATTCTTTTTTTATACATGATATGTGGTGCATGTTTGGTGAGAAATCATCCCCTGCCACACACCTTTGTGGTGGCTTGCAGGGTATTATGTAGATGTATTTACTATAATAGATATGTTGAATAACTCAATGAAAAAAGGATTTGAATACGATAATTTTACATCATCATCATGTCCATGAAATGAAGATGAAAAAAAATAAAAGTAGCTGACATGGTAAACATGCAATGATACCGAAACTAATTACTGTTTCATGCGAAAAGAACCACCTCTGTATTTTCCTCATTGGACAGATCCACTGAAATCAATATCACCCATGTTTTCTTCTTAGTGATGAGCATGATAGAACTTGTATTTATTTGTTTACACTAAACAAGCAATAGTTCCACCGAAAAATCACGACAAAATCGACAGCATTAACGGGAAGTAAGAAATGGATTTAGGGAGAAATCAAAGGCGAGTGTGGTTTCTCATTCGACGTCCGCTCGCGACGACGCGCACTGAGGAAAGGTGAACCAGCCTTGCCCATTAGGGGAGATGCGATTAGTAGTGTTTCCCTCGGCCAAGCCGACGACTGCCTCTCTAACGAGCGATTCGCCTCTCCCTCACTCGGGAAGTTTCCGCGATTCCGGGAACGCACCTCGCCGCAGGAACGCACGTTCCCAGCAGTCATCCGAGCCGCCGCAAGAAGATGTGCGGTAATTAGCCGCGAAGGGAGGAGTTCCCGAGAATTGACTCCGCTCTACTTATCCATCCTCCATTACTCCTTTCGAGACAATATCCGCCGGAATTGAAATTTTCATCCCCTCGGATGCCTCCGCTCTCTCGTTCGCTCAGGTGCAATACTCCCTCCCGCTTCCATCTCCCCTCATCCCCCCCTTCGACCCCTTGCCTCCCGCTCCACCACACGTTCCCATACTTCTCACGCACTCCGGGAAACTCTTCCTCAAAGAGTCCGGCGTCTCCGACCATACTGATCCTTTTTTATGCATGATATGTAGTGCATGTTTGGTGAGAGTTCACCCCCTACCACACACCTTTATGGTGGCTTGCAGGGTATTATGTAGATGTAGATGTACATACTACATATGTGGAATGTATTCAAAATAATTTGCAGCGAAGATCGGCAAGATTTGTAAAGTGACGGTACGATAACATTATTAGCGTAACCAGTCTATTAAATGAATTAAATTGAGAATCATTGTCAGATCGCAGCTTGAAATTTAGGACTTAATCTCTTAAATAAATTCCAATACAATATTTTCAGTGATGATGTTAAAAATATTTTACGAACCCCAACTTACTATGGCAGACTGGACCATATTCATAAAATTAGAGAAATTGATTGCAGAACTGATAGATTCAAAATGTCCTTTTTCCCACGTACAATTAGAGATACGAATAACGGTAAATATGTCCAATCGGAGAGTAGCAATGAATAGCATTGGTAGCTGCATGTTGGTATGAGTAGGTACTTAAAGCTAACCCTACTAACAGAATGTTTTTGCATGCTTGATTTTCAATTTCTATCTTTTTCAAATAGTGAAGTTCTGACTAGTAAATTAATACTATTCCTTTTTTATGCATGATATGTAGCGCATGTTGGGTGAGAAATCACCCACTGCCACACACCTTTGTGGTGGCTTGCAGGGTATTATGTAGATGTAGACTACTTCAATAGCTACTTTTCCCATGCTATACCTCACTTAGAATACGCTTCCAGTGTAAGGGATCCTTATGAGGTAGACTTAAATAACGAACAGGATCAGGTGTAGCAGAGATCCTAAAAATAGGTACCTGTGTGAAGGGAAAGTACGATAACCATATAAGCGCAACTAGTCCATTAGAAGAACTTAACTAGCAACCATTATCAGGCTGTAAGTTGAAATATAGGCTTAATCTCATAAGTAAATATAAAGGCGATATTTTTACTGACGTCGTTAAAGACGCTGTGCGAGCTCCGACATACAAGGTCGATTGGTCCATGAGTATAAAATTGGGAAAATGGATCGTCAATCGAGAGATTTAAGATGCCTTTCTTTCCTAGCATAGTTAAGGATCTGATTTTCTGTAAATATATTAAACAATATACACACAAGTGTATCGATATGTTGGTGGCATAACGGTAAAAAGGGCTTTAGCTAACCAAGCTAAGAGAACGTTTATGAATGCTTCCTTTGATTTTCAAGTAGCATCTCGTAGTAGGACCCCGTAGCGACAGAGATCTAACGAACGACTACCTTGTTACCAGACGGTTACAGAAGTGACAGGAATGACGTTTTCGTCAATATTTATGACGGGTTTCATTTGTAACGGAACAGAAAAATCAATTTGGAAATGAATAGAAGAAAGTATTTTTGAATGGATAGTATTGCCCCAGATTTTCTCAAGATTTAAGGGGAAACAAAGTTATAAAATCATTCGGGTTAATATGCAGTATGTGAAAGAAAGGATTGCAGTCGGAAGACTTGGTGAAGTCTCGACAACCGTTCCGCAGAGAAAAACAATGGATGTAGTATGAGGGCCAAAAAGCGATAATTATAAATTTTGAAGAGGAAAATATACAACCTGGAGTTAATAATACAAAATAAAGGAAAGAGGGAAACTTCTGCATAAGCGAAAACCGAAGGGAAGGGGACGCATGTTACTGTACGAGTTGTAAGGGCGATAAGGGAAATTAAGGTTTTTTTTTCTTTTTTCCCCTAATTACTTTTAAAGGTGTGGTGTTTGATTTGTGTTGTTCATTTTTGTTTGTTGTGTCATTGTTCCTGGTGTGGATCCACCCCCTGCCACACACCCTCGAGGTGGCTTGCAGGGTATGTCGTAGATATAGATGTAGATGAGAAGTCATGCATGGTATTCGTGGGTGTGTCCTGCATGATTGGGATTTGGTAGGTTTTTTTTCTTTTAATGTTGAATAGAACAGCTGGGATATCTTTCCTTCCTCCTTGGAATTCGTTGAGGCGTTGAGAGAATAGGTACAATATTATATTTAATATTAATTAAATATTATTAACTATTGTCCAATATTAATGAAATGGATGGGAAGATAGAAGAAGGAGATCTCTCATGAAATATAAAGAGCAAGTAGTGAAGGTTATGTACAAGAAGAATTATGTAAATATGAAGAGATTAGCTGGTAGGAGAATCAAGTGGAGAGCTTCGACAAAACAATCAATTAGTATTGTTGACCTAAGATGATGATTAATAATATTCAATATTAATGAAATAACAATGTAAAATGTGAATGAAATATTAATGCTCAGTAAGAATGGAATAAAAATGTTAATATGAATGAAATAATACTAATACATATAGTATTAATGTAAACGAACTGTCACAATTAGAAAGGGAATGAAAGGTATGGTATCTCTAGAAACGTGTCTTGAATACGATGACTAATGCTAGGGGAGTGAATGGCGAATGTGAACTGAAAGGTATATGCAGTGCAGTGAGGAAAGGGTTGCTAACTATACTACTGACTTTTGGAGAAGGGTAAAAGCTGGCCAAGTCAATAGAATCAGTTAGAGGAGAAAGGCCAGTAGTAACAGTTGGCAACCATTTCCCAACTCCTCCGCCTAATCCTTTCAGTTTCTATTCGTCATCTACACCCCTTGCTTTAGTCATCTGATTTATCAATTGTTAAGAAAAAATATTTCAATTTTCCAAAAATTACTACAATTTTACTAAGATCATATTTTAACTCATACAATTATCTTCAAGATGGGGGCAAGTTTCGGGTACCTGTTGCCAATTAACCCTGTGATTAATTCTCATTTTCTCCAGACACTTTTTCTCAAGATGTAGTTAAAAAATGAATTTTGCAATAATTTGCAATGTATTCACACGTCAAAATTTCTCTTCATTGAAGGCTGTATTATTTCTTTGTTATGTTAAAAGTTTTTACTTAACACGGTAACAATCGCAAAATGGATGGGGCGAATAGCAAACGAGAATGTCTGAAGAACAGTGGGAGAAAAGAGACATCTGGTGAAAACTAAAAAGACGGGACAATCTAATCGGCCGTATCTTGAGGCATGTTAAAGAAAATCGTCGAGGGAAAAATGAATGGGGAAAATGACAAAATGGTGTGAGATATAGAGCAGATATGGAGTAAGTAGCGCATGTAAAATAGACACCTGCCACACACCCTCGCGGTGGCTTGCAGGGTATCGCGTAGATCTAGATTAAGTAGATGAATTACACAAATATGAAGTGGTTAGCTAATAGGAGAACCGAGAGGAAATTTGCGTGAAACCAATCTTAAGGTGGTTGACTTATGTTGATTAGGAGTGATCGCAGACATAATAAAAGAAAGACATGAGGAAAGACGTTTCAAAACAATTCAGTCTATGGGAAAATAGCTGACTAAGCTGCATTTAACAACTTATGATTCGAGATCTTGCGTGCCACTTCACTAATCGCGGAAATCATGATAATCCTGTAGCTGATAACCGAATCAACTCCCGCAGTTCACTCCGGATGGTCAAAACGATTTCCTCGGAAAACCTCGACTCTAATCAAACTTACGGGAGCAGCTCACGTGACAAAGAGCCATTAAATATTCTTTCTGCCACACCATTTCTCGCTTTCGTTCCTGGAAAATTATTCTGAAAGACAGACCTTCAACGTCAATTCCCGTCTTTCGAACTTCCATGACTGATTGGAAGGCCCGATGCTTGGCTGCGTTTGACTCACCCGCAAATTTTCTCACCGCAATTTCATTTCCGCGGAGCATGGATTTTCATGATCACATTCGCGATAAAATTAACACCGCGAGAAGCATAAAAAAGGAGTTTTTTTCAAGTGACTTCCCCATAACGAAGTTTTTCGAGCTCACATTCAACATTATCCGACAGCATCTGGAAGCTTGAAATGGCGTATATATATTTCAAAGAAGTGATGCATTGTGGTCTGGCAATAATCAAACACGATCTCCCTTCAAAATGAATGACAGAAGGTGATACGTGAATGCACCCGTAAACACTGTTTTCACTGAACGATGAGTATGGAGATAAAACGTAGCGAGAAATTAAGATTAAAGTCTATGCAACAGTTGTAATAAGATGCACGACCATCAATTTTCGGGCTCAGTTGCAGAATTACCGATAAAAGAAAATTGTTACATAACAGTGCGAAAGATTCTTTGAAAAACAACACGTATGATTGCGTTAACAAGCCTGAAATATAAAGTTAAAAACATCGACTCCGTAGTGTAAGAGAAACTTAACTTCGTATTTTTTTCACACTTTTATTTGAGACACCCTACCGGTTTCGACACTCCCGTGTTATCGAAAAAGCACTTATTCCGATGCCATCATTCCCAAGGACTCAAACCACCATTATTCTCATAAACTGGCTGCTTTTCACTCGTTTTTAAATCGTTTGACTTCTGTTCGGCTGACAGGTGAAGAATTTAACAAATAATTGAATACCATTAAACTCCTTGCGATCAGGAACGGTTATGAGTCTTCTCTCATTGACAAGCTTCTCAAAAGAAAAAAAAAGAAGGTTTCCTCATAGAAGACCTCATCATCCACCAACCTTTCTCAAATTTTCCCCCAGACAAGAAATGGACGAAAGTGCCGTTTATAAGCAACTCCATGTCCAACAGTATTATGAATATTTCGTAATGTAAATTTGAGGCCTTGTTTTTTCTAGAATGACTATTGGAATTTACTTTTTAATTCTAAAGATGTTTTTAATCCTTTAGACAAAAGTGAAGTGTATGCTTTAAAATGTGATACTCCGGACTGCAATTGTTTTTATATAGGTCAGACGGGTAGAAGTTTTAACATTAGGACAAAGGAACATTTTAATTCTTTTACCCATGGTGGCAACAAGTCAGTCTTTGCTTCTCATTTATCTGGTTTTAATCACATGTCTCATTTTAGAGTAGAGATTTTAAATATTCATGACAAAGGTGCAAAGCTGGATTTCTTAGAACATTTTGAGATTGTATCTGCTTCCAATGTTTTGGAACCAAAATTACTAAATGAAATTGTATCCTTCAATCTATCCCCATTGTACCACGTTCCCGTCCCACCTTTAAAAAGCATTTCCCCGTCATCCTGACCTTCAACACATATCATCTAACCTTCCCTCTCCTGCAGTTTATCCCTCTGGGAGTATATACAGTGTATAAGGGCTTCTCACCGTGCACATATCAGAATGATATGTGCCCTTGACAATGACACGGGAATGTCGAAACCGGTAGGGTGTCTCAAATAAAAGTGTGAAAAAATACAAAGTTAAGTTTCTCTAACACTATGTCAATTTTTCACAAAGTATCGCCTTATTCAATTCAATTTATCGACTACGCATCTCACATAAACTTTGACTGGATTATGCGGTTAGTATTTCACAGAAGAATTACAAACTCGGATTTTCCTGAGGGAGTGCAGGAGAATTCCACTGAATTAAAATGTGTCAAATAAGATATGACATTATGACAGTTATCGCGATTCATTTTTTATATCGTGGAAAATTCCAAAACCACGTCAAATCCAAACCTTCCAGGTAGTTTTTGATTACGTATGAAAACTTATGCCAACATGCAACTACCTATGCTATTCATTGATACACTTGTATTTTTACCATTGGATATATTTATAGCTATTCAAATCCTTAATTGTACATGGAAAGAAGGACATTTAAAATCTGCCTTTTTTTGCAATCAACGTCTATAAATTGCAATCAATTCTCTTTATTTCAGGCGTAAGCTTTTATCCACACTAGTTAATACAAGAGAACCGACCTAGGATTCTACATTTTGTGCCATTTTCAAGTTAAATTTCTTAAATATGGTGAGCCTTTTACATGCCATAGGTCACATAGCCTTGACAAACAGGGGGAGAGGGGCAAGGATGAATGAGCGAGAAGAGAAACTGGGAAGAAAGAAGAAAACAGTGCAGGAGGATTAAGACAAGGAGAAAAAAGGGGGAGGTGGAGAGGAAAGTGGACTTGAACAGAGGCATTGTTATTTAGGTAGTTATGATTAATCAACAAGGAAGGAGGATTTTAAGGAGAAGTGAATGGGTAGGTAACACATTGTCAGTACATTGCGTTATATAATCAGGGTTTTCACAATCTCTTATTATTCAATAATGTACATACAATTACTGTTTAAAACATGAAAAATCTTCGGTTCAAAACAGCTCGAATGGCACAAAAGTGTTTTGTGAATCCAGATGTTTCGATTAATGTAATGGAGATTTTTACAATGGATATATTATCTTTATTGTGGATATTGAATTATTTCACAAAGCGACGCCTTCCGTGTTAACAATGAAATCCTTACTTATCACTAAGATCAGTACGATTAATTAGTTTTCCGATCGAATCTGTGTGTTTTAAATCTCCGTTATAAATTCAAAACGGATATGTTACCTGAATATTAGAAAAAAATAAAAATCCAGCGTAGAATCGATGGTTTGATCATAAAGACAAAATTAGAGAGATTGATGATATAGCAGAGACTTTATTTCCACTGTCTTCACGATGGAAAAACACCACGAAGTAAAGCCTGAGACAGTCTCCTTTAAGTTTTTTTTACTTTTCGCTTTCGACGCGGAAAATTAATATATTGAATCGAAGTTACCTGGTAATTAATAAAGAATAATTTGATAATGTATACGAGGATATTTAGGAATTATATACGTCAGGTTTTTTAAGTATGTTTACATGAATGAACCCTATTAGTGCGTAATTTGTACCAGACATCCAATGGCATAATGTGTAAAAGACAACTTCGCAGTGTCTGTCCAGCAAAAATATAAGCATATTAACTCTAATTAACTTGTGTACCATCCATGACTCGGTGAATATCCGTGAATATCTCTCTCCCAGCAGACAGAGAGACTACAAAAATCAATATCAGTAGAATGTATGGAATTAAATCATCTACATCTACATAATACTCAGCAAGCCACCATAAAGGTGTGTGGTAGGGAATGAATTCATACCAAACGCATTACATATCATGCATAAAAAAGGATTTGTAATAATATACCTACTAGTTTAACTTCATAGTTTAAAAAATTTTAAATAGCAAAGCAAACATACAAAAACATGCTGTTAGATTAGCTTAAAGTTCTTATACTAGCATGTAACTACCTATGCTATCCATTCATACACTCGTATTTATGCTATTGGATTATTTTCAGCTACTCATACGAGCAATGCGTATGCGTAATTGCACGAGGAAAGAAGGAACAGTCTCACTTTTACAGTCCTAGCTTCAAATCCACTCACTATAACTACGTTTTGACCTCTCAAAGAGATAAATATCTACATCAGACATATTTCATCCAAAGATGTTGCTGTTAAGGGAGACCACAGACAGCTTGTGGAATTTGCGCAAGTAGGATAAGAGGGTAATTTGAAAATGTAATTTTAGAGAGTGCAGGAATTATTAGGAGAAACCCAGCGTCGGAATCGCTTTTAACACCTAGGGGTCCAAGATTTAACGTTCAACCTGACGGACGGAGCACTGAACTCGAAGCACTTCGATACAGCACTCAAGTGGGGATCGGTGAAAAAATGAAAAATCTGTCACACAGTGGATTCAAACCAGGACCCTTGGAGTGTAAGCCTGTACTCAAGTCACCACACGACCCAATCCCCCTCAGTCAAAGAATAATACTGGTTAGACAGGACACCTTCCCTCTTCATGAACGACTTTATTATGATTTATGAATCAATGAGCATCGAGAGATGCACGAAACATTATGCATGCAGATGAATGGCTGGAAAGTTGCAATAATTTTAGCGAAATTGGTGAACTTTTTACTTATTTTCGAGGAATTGGGGGCAAAATATTTGTCTTGTTGAGGTCCTTAGAATAAATGGGATGCCTTCCCGTCGGCCATCTACAAATTTGGCCGTAAAAACTCATTGAGGGAATAAAATATCAACAACGGAATTCGATTTATTTGAAAGATACACCTAATATATGTAAACCCATTTCGATTATATTCGAAAAAAAGCAATTTAACTAGCACTTTCCATCATATGATACTTATTTCGACTGCATAAAGTTTCTAATGGCCACATTGTAACACAGTAGTATTGGAATTGCTCTATCGAAATTACTTTCATTAAATAAGAAATTAAAACCAGTGGAACGCCATGTCTAACTTATTCATCAGCATTTTTTCACTAGCAATCGAAAGTAAAAGATTCATGGCCGGAAAAAAACACTGGTGAGGACAGTTGTGAATATGTAAGTTTTTTCATCAGAAAATACGAACCCGGGGATTGGGTTGGTGTATCGGTTAGAATACTGACCTCCCATCCGGAAGACCCGAGTTCGAATTTTGGAAATGGCCGACATCTTTTCGTCAATCTACCAGTCCTTACATGAATACTAAGTGGAGAGCACTTGGAATTCGGCCCTCCATCTGTCGGATGGGGCACTAAACAGTTCATCCCTTGGTGACTTTCGTTAAGAGGCCGGGCTCCACTCCTTCATTTCCTTAAAAAAATCCTTCATCTTTCAAATAAATCACTCTTCCATATCCGGAATAACTAAGACTACAAAGAACAGCATACATATCTCACCATCGTGAAATTTTAATTTGTTTCCATTTACTGTTACTTCGATGTTTTTTGAGAATTTTCAGGCAAAATAAATTAACTTCGTGCTTGGAAAAAATGAGGATGAAAATCAGTAGTAGTAATTTTTGCAACAAACATCAGTATCTCAACGCAACAGGATATTTTTCCGCCTTCTTTCACTGGAGAAAACCAACAGATGACTAAACTCGGCAGATGAAAACCCGAACTATTATACAATGTTTTGAGATATTAAATGCATTAATTTTAAGGTAATAGCTTTTATCTCAACCTAAGAAGCATTATAGCCCTTAAACGGCGAATTCGGATACAGTTTTAGTTTATATCTTCCCAAAACCGAAATACGACTTTCAAAATGGCGCCATATGCAGTTACGCTACACAAGTAGTTTCACCGTTGCCCGCTGAACGTGGCATTCGCCCGTGCATCACGCACTCTCTAGACCAATTCACGAACTCCTGAGCAAGATTGGTTATACGTGGCGCGCATTATGATTTCGGTAGAATAATCGAAATTAAAAATTTGCCACTGCCTCACAGAAACACTGGCACATAGTCTATTGTCTGGATAACCCTAAAATATGGGGTCTGTGAGTCGGGAAGATATGCGATTTTAGAAAATAATGTGAAAATAGCCGTAGAGTACCTATACAGGGTGGAGAAAGTACGAATGAGGTGGGTCGAAAGGAGGACGTACGATGAAGTGCTAGGGTTAATAGAAGAGGAAAGGACGTTGCTGGAAGAAATTAGGAGAAGATCTACATGGAGACAGTAATAAAAGCGAGAGTGTTTGAAGGTCGTGATTTTGGTAATAATATTGGATAAGCGATATAGAGGGAGGAGAACGGTAGTAAGAATAGAATGATGTGAGGAAGGAAGAATAAGGTGTTGAAAATAATAATAATAAAAGGTCATTATTGGGGCGAGATTGAGACAAAACTGTCCCTTCTGCCATCTAACCCCTCGTCAAAATAAATATATAAATCAAATAGAGGTCAATACCTAAAACAATTAAAATATGAGGTTAAAGAAATCAGTAAAGAATACACTTATAGGAATTAAATAATGATAAATAAAAACAAAAGAAATATATATACACAATATATCAATATTACATATCTAACAGTGTGTGAAAGAATTTACAATGTGGGAAAAGTGTGAGGATTATTATGCTTACATCCTTTACGCAAAAACCCACTGCAGGAAAACACCCACACAAGAAGGGAGGTGCGAAAAACCTGCGATATCCTACTGACAGTAAAGCTAGTGTTTAAGAATAACTCAAATATAATAGCATGTACATAGGAAAATTAGTAGATAATAATTAATTTAAGAAAAGAAAAATTACAAAAGGTAAGGAGAAAAATGGGTATTATGTGAAATTTAGGGGTCATGGGAAGAATTGAATGCCCATTTTGACCTACCTTCACCAGTGGAAAATAAATAGTTATGAGAAATACGCATGTACATACAAGCCTTTATTCACTATTTTCACGAGATAGCCTATTACTTTTTAAAATCGACATAAATGTGAAATCGTTTTCCTCTATAAGGCCCCTTTTTTCCCGTTGGGTTAATTAACCTGCATTTAACGGGATATGCGTAATTTAATTGGCACTTGCCTCGTAATATTTATCTCATTAAATGAATTGATGAGAGTTTCTGCTAATGGCATCATGGCTGGCAACTAATTGCCTCTTATGTAATGAAAACACCACCCACTTGCTATCTCACTGCATCGTTTGAGGACGGAGATTGGGACTCCAGGCCAAGTTAAATCCCGTATCGAAATCTTAGTTGAACGGAGGAAATAAGATCCCGGTTAAATAAGATATGTCCACTTAACATCTGTTCACAAAATCTCGCTTGAAGGTCAAAGGATAAAATAAACTGCTCCTACACTAGGCTCTAAGCTCAAAAGTATGTTCATCATTTCATAAGACTAGCTTCTTTAGAACTGTAAAAGCGGTAAGGAGAACCGAGGCTCCAGGCAGGTACTTGGTTTCAACTAAAGATTGAACGAGAAATATACAAAGGGAATGACTGAAAACACAGCATCACAAAAGTACATAGATTAGTGTAACATGAAGATAATTATGATATGTCATGCATGAATTTGAAAGAAATCATTCAAGAGGATGGCTCGCGGGAAGTATGAGGTCAAAATCTCTTTGTTTAACTATTTGGTATGAAATAAATTACATATCAATGGATATTCAACATTTCCTTATTTTGCTGTACAAGAGGTGGTTAGACCTTGAGCAAAGAGGTAACGATATCTCGACAGATGTTTCAAGTCCACTTACATCTTATATAAGCAATCAAGCAAACGACCGATATGGTGCGATGATAACGATATTTTTCTAAAGCTGCCCTACGCAACATTGGTTCGATAGTGACTTTCTGAATCGGCATGGCAGATGAATTTCACTGCAAATGCTTCTGAGTTAAACGGCAGTCAATATGTTTTCGATCATAGAGAATATTCGACTGCTACTTGATTCTATTAAAAAAGTTGATGCGCTTTTATACAGCTATTTGGGAACAGCAACGTATTTAATGATATAAGGCGGCCTCCCCACAGGTCTGCGACATTTGAAGCACCCTAAAGTTCCATATGAATTAATGTGCATTGTAATTGGATGCACTAAATATAGGTGTGGAGTAAAAAAAAATTACAAAAAATATCTTCCGATCAAAGAAAAAGTTTGGAGTGACATTCATCAGCAACTACATGACTGCCGAAATAAAATATGTATCAGGTTAATCTGAAATAAAATTATTTCTTCGAGTACAAGGTGGTGCTCAAAAGTAATATAAAAAGGAAGTCCTCAGGCTGGTGGAACCGCATTATTGTAGCAAGGAGAAAAAACCACTTTGTAAGACTCCACAATTTTATTCAAACACCGACCTAGATTTCGATTGATACATTACAATACATTTCGATACAATGTTGGCAATACAATACAATTTAGACACAAGATTGATGTTCAAGATGATTGTACTACAACCGAAACCTAGGTCAGTGTTTGAATAAACTTGTGGAATCTTACAAAGTGGATTTTTTCTCCTTGCCACAAATTATAATGCTTCAAAAAAATTAGAACATGCTACTTAATTGAACCAAATGGTTAGGAAAAATACGTAAAAATATGCCACTAAAATGCAGCATGGAGCGGTTATAAGTTAATCATCAATTATAGGACAGCGACATCTGATCGACAGACACGCCTTTAATTTGAAGTGATATCATTAATTATACCCTTAGGATTTCTGCATGAAAAAATACCTACGATGTGACAAAAATACATACACATATTTTGTATCACTATCTTTCAACTTCCATGCATGAATTAGTGATAACTGAGAAAAACAAGCGGATTATAAATTTTCAAGGTTATATATTTGACAATAGATACTTAGCGTATGTGTTCAATCAATTAGCTAAGTGAAATAGTATATTATAAGTATTTTGAAACAGTTTTTATGATGGCGTTCAAGAATTGACATAAGCAACGGTTGTCGCGTGTTGAAAAAGGATTTAAATGGTGAAAATAGTAATTGAAAATTGCTTTGGTAGTCATTTTGCATCGTTCCCTTACCAGAGTATGTAATTTATGAACGGAGACAAAATTATTGAGGCACAATAACTAGTAATAACAAACGTATAGGAATGAAAACCCTAACTTTTGTAATTGCTGCGAGATCAGCATGCAAATTCTAAACTGAAAAAACTTAAGCAATAGGTCTGATTGGACATCAAAATCAAAATTCCCTCAAACAGTCTTAATTTCAATTGTCAAGGAAAAAAATAAACCAAGTTTTCAGCAACAATTGACATTTTATTAATATTATTGGCGAAAGCAAATTTTAACAAAGTAGGTAAACGACATTTTTTTCGAAATTAAGGACATTGATACATTAATATTATTGGTGACATATTATAATATTAATATGCCACCTTTTACAGCTTAATCTTATGTGGCTAAATGAGTATTGCTGATAGTGAGAGGACATACGTGGGAAGTAGCACTGGGGAATGAAGTGTTTAACTTCATAACTGCGCATTACATCTTGTCGCTGATTTCTAAATCTTGATACTGCCTTGGCATTCCTTACATGATTATGTTCTTCCACCAATGTCTACGACCAACACCAGCAACAGTGATTACATCAAATCAATGTCCTTTAGGCCAGTTTAAAAACTTACAGGTCGCTTATCTTAACTCGATCTTCGAAGGAGGTTTCCCTCTATAACACAGCGCAAATGTCGTTTTTCACTCTTCATCAGCGCAACTTCCAATACGAATTCGATTCTTTAACCTGAGTTTTCGAAATATCCCGCAAGCAATAATCGACTTTGACGAAAAATACGAATATCGCAGAGTCGTCAACGCACAGTTGAATTACCGTGTTTACACGCATATAAGACGCACACGTGTATAAGACGCTCCCCAGATTTTGAGGCGAAAAATCGTTTGATCATGCATTTAAGATGCACCCAGAACAAATATTAATCAGTCCCAAAAATGGTCTACAATGAGGTTAAATTACCTGAGGTTGGCGCATTTCCCTTATTTCAAAACCACCTAATCGTAAGGTAATCCCACTTTCTACGAAGATTGAATGAACGTATTTCGCGAACAGACCGGTGAGTACGAATCCATAACGTGATTTTTCACGATTTTTCTTCTTTTTTACACTTATGTAAGACGCACACGTGTGCATATAAGGCGTACCCCACTTTTTGGGCCTCAAAAAATCGAAAAAAAAAGTGCGTCAAGTACGCGTGTACTTTAAAATCGGATCAATCGCACTGAGCACCCCTATTATTAACGTTGAATTTCTCGTGATGTGGTAATGCACCACTAATAGTGTCAGCTTTGGTTACAAAGTCAATAACGTACCGGCTTCCAAACGCTCGGATCGGGGGCTCGAATCTCAAGTCAGAGATACATATCTTGTTTACCTTGAGATTGACGATGTGTTATAAGGTGCAATATAACCTAAGCAGCACTTACAATGCAATATATAGCTACTGCTAATTACTTTCCCTCGCCATAACACTGTGTTGATCGAAACATCACATTTCCATACTGTTCATTATCTCCAAGTGGCATTAACGGAACATCTTTCAAAGTTATTTTTTATCATTAAATTAACTTCATTTTTTCCCAACAAGTGGGCGCTAGAAGGTGCGAATTGAATGGAGAGCTAATTTCACAGAGGCGACACAATTTTTTGTCTTTATCAGCGAATTAATCAGGGCAAATTCCACTTGCAATGTTAAAATGAATCGAGATTGAAAGGCTCCTAGTGGCATTTTCGCTACAAGGGTACGAAAATTTGAGGACCATGAGCAAGACTGCATATGCCTCGAAGACAAGGCCAAGGACCATCTACAGAAGAATGGAACTAAAAGCAAAAGAATTACTGCAAAGAGTTCAATATGGATTAAGAAAAGCAAGGGTACAAGAACTGGGATTTTGGCCCTTTTTCGTTACTCATAGAGAGGAGAATAGAGAAGAACCTACTGACATTTGTTGTGTGTTTAATGAATCGGAGAAACCCTTTAATAACGTGGATTTGGATTCAACGCTCAGGATCGTTAATAAAATTTAAGTGCCATACATTGACCGAAGGTACAATCCACAATTTTTATACAAACCAGGTAGCTGTTATCAATACAGGACCCAGCAGTAAGGAAGCAAAAAAAAGAATGGTGTGAAACAAGGCTGTGCACTCTCTGCCGTAATTTTAATGATTACATCGAGACAGCCATTACTGAAATATATGAGAAGGCGTCAGGAGTCCTTGGGGTGAAAATCACCATGCTTCAATTAGTCGACGACAGAGTGATTAGAGCATGGAAGAGGCTTCAAGAAGACTTTAGTTACTTTGGAAAAGACTATTTCCAGATATTATCTGAAGATCAATAAAAAATAAGTACGCAGCGGGAGAGAAGAGACCAAGACCAATCTTCTTTCAATATGAATAATTTGTTCTATGCCGCATTAAACAATCCAGCTTAACAATCGTGGCAGGTAGGCCTTTTATCATGCAGTCATGCATGAAATATACCTAATATAAATTATCCAACTCTTGGTTTTTCCAATTTTTTATTACTTGACACAACAGGTGTATATATACCCGATTTACACATCCGTAATTAGTAAATATTGATACATTTTTATTGATAAACTTTGATTGCACATTAGGACAGTTATTAGAAGGAAAGAGCAACGGAACGAAAAGGAAATCACTAGCAGTCTAACCCTCTGGTACTGTCGCGTATACCAGGACTTCATGATATAATTTTTCGCAGCACACTTTCAATTCTTACGCAACATACTGGTGTAACGCTAAAGGATTGGAGGTGACTGCCGAAGGAGATTCCTGTAGAATGGCATATTTTTCTAAATACTTCTAAGCGGAAAATTTTTAAGTGTCCTAGAACATAAATTTTAATTTTAATAAAATAATAGCTTTTTTGGTTTGAACAGGAAATATTTTCCCCGTCCACCAGTAAATGATATCATAAAAGTTGAGAACTCTAAAAAGGTTCATAATTCCGCTCCCGTCAAAGCATTAATATTTATATATAATTAAACTCACGCTCTTAGTACTCGTACTTATTATTATTTTATTATCATTGGGAGAATCAATCCGGAAAAATCTACGGGGAAGGTAGGCTGGAATCAAGAGAGAGAGAGAGAGATCATGAATATCACCCGATCGTTGCCGCGATCGAATTACTTTACGCGAACCTCTCCTTACGCGCTATTCACGCAATCAGTCCCCTTCCGCAAATTCTTGCGGAACTAAACAAGATATTTGAAGCTCTAAGTAAAATTCAGAAGAAAATAGTAACCTTTTCCGCTCTCCTCCGCGTAATGTCAAAATTTCGATTAATTATGAGCACGAGCGCTATGAGGATCCGTATTCGAATCACAAATATGCCCACAAGTATTCGAGATAAATAATCTCATAAATCTTCCTCCAAAAGAAGTTCTCTTATGCGAAGAGCCCTAAGTTTAAGTTGGATAATATCTACATACATATCCACTGAACGCCCTGCAAGCTTCCTCGATATAGTGTAGCAGGAGATTTATAATCACCCAAAAATTCAATACATACGTGAAACTCGACTAGTGCTAACAGAAAGAATATTATTTAATAATTGGTTTAGTTAAAAGTCATATTTTCTTTCCAAACAGGCAGGCAAGCATACAGTTAACATAGGTGTACCTACTACTTTTCAATATTAGTTAGATTTCCATGATTTTACGAGCATATCTACTTATATTACATCTTCCTACTCGGTAACCATGTTGCCTACAATGTTCTCTTATTGTTCACGGGAAAAGTACATTTTAAAAGTATCTGCACGGAAGTCTATTAATCTTGTTTTGCCGATCAAAAAGCATAATATACTAATTTTCTCGATATATTTCTAACATCATCGACAAAACAAAGAAACTCAAATTTAGTTCAACGTTATCTCTAAATTTATCCAGTCTGAAATTAATTCGCATCAGAGTTCTTGAAGTTCTGTCCATTTCATTGCCAACTTCAATGATAACTTAATTTATCTCCCTTAAATAAACTGTTACTGCAATACAATTGTGTGTGTCAAAATATTTTAGGATACATTTATGAACAAAAATCCGATTGTGAATAAAAATTAGGTCCCACCGAGATTTGAACTCGGATCGCTGGATTCAAAGTCCAGAGTGCTAACCATTACACCATGGGACCTTGAGTAATATGTGCTTCTCTCCTTTAGACTTAATGCAAGTTCTATTTTTATCTAAACTTAAATTATCCTCCAGACACCCACCAAGGTGGATAACCGAGTCCGCCCCAGGAACGCATGACCTTCGAGTATTCAAGCATTACTACTGTTGGAACGACTAAACCGATTTTATAGTCACGTCAGTTAAAGTCACTGAAGGATCAAGTACGCATCACTTGCATATGAGCCTCTTAATTCCATACTATCATCATAATTAATCGCATATTATGCATATTTATGTAACAAATGCTGCATATAAATATTTGGGGTAATATTCCAAGTATGCATGAAAACGCCTAAAGCAACCATACTTCTACGTCGGGATTTGAAATCATTTAAATACCTCCACTCATTCCTTACTGAGGCTTTTGGTATATAAGACGGTAAAAATTAGGCTTGTGCGACGAGTCGATTAATCGAAGTCATCGACGATGATTTCAGTCATCGCGGTGCAATGACTGAAATCGATGACGATGAAGGTCATCGACCATCGACTGCGATGAGTCGACGAGAGTCATCGATGTCGATGAGTCGATGAGAATCATCGATGTCGATGAGTGGATGCAAATCATTGATGTCGATCAGTCGTGATGTGCTGCTGACGCGAGAAACGCTACCTCTTGCTCACGACCCCTTCCTGGCGGAGCTCCACAAGTACCAGGAGGTCCAGGCTTTATCCAAATCTTCGGACGTCCTGCATTGGTATAGGGACAGGAAGGAACTGTGTAACCCCTCCTTCAGAAGTACGCGAGGAAATACCTCTGTATTCCTGCCACTTCAACGTCATCAGAGCGGTTCTTCAGCGATGCAGGGAACGTTGTGTTGGACGACCGACTTGTACTCACCGATGAAAATGCGGATATGATAATTGTATTGCACCACAACAAAGAGCTGTTGCATAATTTTTAAAAATTATGCAACAACTCTTGGTGCTTCGCTCTTTACTAAATATGTCTTGTCCTTCTCAATTACGTTTGACCCGATTCAATCTTCACTTAATAGCCAAACCAAACTACCAACCGAGACATCCGCACCGATCATCGATAGTCATCGATCATCGTAATTCATCGATCATCGACATTCATCGATCATCGATATTCATCGATAGTCATCGATCATCGTGTACACTCTATTCGATGATCGATGACAGCCATGGTCATCGAAGCATCTCGATGAAATTTTTTCATCGCAAATCGATGACCAAAATCGGTCATCGCACAAGCCTAGTAAAAATCTGCTATGAAACACTTCAGACCTGAAGAAGCGAACTGAAACGTTGGCGAAACTTTTGTCACCCCAGAATGGACACACGCGGAAGAAATTCCGAAACGAATGGATCCTCAAATACCTCCACTCATACCCACGCGGTAGGATCTGGTTACCTCTTCAGCCCTGCGTATTTCCAAGCCTTTCATCATTTCATCTTTTTCCTCTCTTCCACTATCAATAAAGATTCTCTAATCTATCACGTCCATTAAATAATCTCATTCATGATTAAGCATTCCATCCGCTCAATCGGTCTCCTCCTGTAATCTACAGTCAACTTACTCTTCTCTCCTTTCATATCCAGCACTTTCTGTTAGTCTTCCTTTCCACCCGCCTTGCCGTCTCCATTCTCCTTCATGCCCTCAAATAATGCGTCCGATAACACTCTCTCCCCATTGATTTTATGCAGCACACAACATCAAGCACCATTGCAGGATTTTTACCAATATTTTTTTTAAACATCGCTACTAAAAGAATGTCATTCTTTCTTCATATTTTCTAAAAAATGTAAAGAATTGGCTGTTTACTTATCCTAAAATTGAATAAATACTTTGTTAAATCAAATTTTATAATTGTAATAATGTATTTAGTAAAAGATATTATTTTTTGTTAATGTTGGTGCATGTCCTTTTTTCCCACTATTTATAAACCAATGCATGGAAGAGATATAATGATGGTAGCCTAAACACAGGTCCGCCTTCTAGGTTACCTAAATCTCCTAATATTTTGTATGTCTTTGTTTGTAATTAATATGGAGTAATAAACATTATTATTATTTCTCTCACATAAGTAAACATTCTTCCAACAATGTTATTCTCCTTTGAACAATGTTGGTGTTACACTTCTTTTACTTCTGCATTCTGCATGAGTAGTTACATTTTTCCACCTCATCTAGCATGTACCCTCATCCATGGTCTCCAGTCTACCCCACACTAAAAGATGCCAGACGCTAAAAGATGAAAGTGGGAGGAGGAAGGGTGGAGAGATACCCGGTATCGGCATCGGCCTGGTCTTCACGAAAGGCGCCATGAGGACTACGGCTTAACGTCCCATCCAACTGACAGATTACCGAACTCGAATGATATCCACAAAGCACTCGAGTAGGGGTCAACCTACAAATGAAAAACATCTTCCAGTGCCGGGGTTCAAGCTCGAGCCCTCGGGGTTGGAGATCAGTACTCTAGCCACCACACCGACCCAATCCCTTATCAAATTAGTTCTCTGATATAGCTGAGAACTTCAGGCTTAACTATGTGATACCTTTCCATAACGGAAAATAAAAGAATAAAACTTTGTTAGGTTCACTTTATATTTAAATAGGCACGACCCGGGTTTCATAACGTAGTTACATCTTCAGGTGAACGTAGTTACATCTTCAGGTGAACGTAGTTACATCTTCAGGTAACGTTATGAAACCCGGGTCGTGCCTATTTAAGGTGGCTGGGTCTAAATTTATAGGTATATAGATTTTTTTCATAATTGCAATATTTGTTCCTTTAATTATGCTCTAAAATTCTACGGGAAAATTTTTTTGGGTTTTCAGTGTAGTTTTTGAGATATTTAAGGTTTTTTTAACATGGGGTCTTATGGCGCATCCCGCTTCGTAAGGTTCAATTATGTATTATTTACGTTTCTACCATACAGATTTTCACCAAAAGTTTCATTCTTTTATTTTCCATTAGTTCTCTGATGGTTATCTTCAAGCAATATTACTCGCATTGCTTTTGTAAAGCATTTATTTGTAAGCCCTTGGCTGACTTGCTACGTCCCAGTGCCAATGAAATATTTCTCGGGGTGCAAGAGACCATCAAATTTGCGACCTCTGAAGCCAGAGTGGGTTCCCGCAAGAAAGGGAGGGAAAGCACACAGGGGTGGGGGAAACTCGGCGACTTCCGCCGCTCCTCCGCTCACAAAGCCTCATCGTCCTCGAGACGCAGAGGCGGCCGTTGCGCAAAAGCGTCTGGATTCACCGCGTCATCCCGTCCTTAGAAGTCTTTTTTAACATCTCCCCGATCCGTCCGCGACCTGTCCTACTGCGGCCCCGTCCTTGGAGGCGGCACCGAAGGGGTAAGAGACAGCGACGCGACGCCACGCACCACCTCTGCCTCCCGGGGGATGGAAAAATGGGTCGCGTGCGCTCACAGGGTACATCCCCAAGGGCGTGCGCCAAAGGCGTGGCGAGACATTTACCCGGGGTGGTAACTACGTACGCAATGACGAGGCGACTGCCTACGGACCTTTTTAACACAGCAACGTATGCTATTGCGGGCCACGGAATATGCTGCTCGCCATCTCAACTAGTCAAAATTATGGGGGTACCCCCATGGTTTTTACATCATAGGTGGGGAAGCTGCGGTATTTCGCGGTGATGTCACGCATGGCAAGTGAGCAATCTAAAAAGGCATTAATTGCCCCTCAATGCACGTGAGGCAGTGACATTGGTCTCCTTTATGTTATCCTTGCCAGCGGCGCCGGAATTGGGGGGCAGGGGGGGCATTCGGCGCCCCCCAGATTTTGCCCCGGGCCCTTGAGAAATGAGTATTCATTAATAAAAATTAAAGTCCACTTGTTTCCAGCTTGCCTTTTCCCTTCTGACGCATATTCTACCACCTTCATATGCACTTTTAGCGGAATTCTAGTCTCACCCCCTCCTATCCGTAAAAAATGCGGGCCCTTTTCATAGGAGCCGGGCCCTTTTCTTAAGGCCCTTTTCAAGGTTGGCCCCTCCCAGCGAAAATAGTTCCGACGCCCCTGATTCTTGCGTTGAAATCAAAAAATACGTAGTAGTACATGCATGGATACCTTACACCCCATGACACACACCCTCTAGGTAGCGCTCAGGGTATCACATAGATGTAGATGAATATGAAGAGGCTAGCTGAAAGGGGAACCGATTAGAATTAACATATCACAATACTATTATTCACAATAAATTCACTATTGTATACACAAGTTTATCGATGGCTAACCAAGGAAGTTGCGGGTCGCTACAAAGGTTTTTAGATAACACAACTAGCAGAACATTTATGAATGCTTCCTTTGCATATTAAATCTTTTCTTTAATTCTAAGATTCGTAGCTACTAATCCTCTTTAAGCACGTTTGGTAATTCATATTTGGTGAAGATCGATCTTCCCCTGCCACATGCATTTATGGTGGCTTGCAGAGTATTATGAAGACATTCTTAGATAAATACCTAAAACAATCTATAACAACAACCTTAAAAAAAGTAGTAAATTAACTGCATGTATGTAAGTTTGTGACACAATGCATAGGGTAGCCAGATGAAAAATGTTCTGAATAGATTTTCTAAATGATCCCAAATTCATCCTAATTATGAATTTTGTACATTAGTGTCAAATGACTGTCAGTAAATCAATCGAAAATCAATATATTATGGTCCTTCTGAGGCATATCATAAGCTATCCGATATCATAAGGTTCCCCAACCTCCATTTTACACTATTGTACGATTGATAGGATGTTTATGCCGGTGAATATAACGTAACAGTACAATTAAAGTGAGGGAGATTTGAACGTCCCGTTCGGGTGATGCGATTACTGGCTTCAGCCCTTAAGGGTACAAATTCCGGCTGTTATAAAGTTTGAATTTTGACGGCCACCATAGCATCCGCAGTTTAATTGCATGAAATGAAATATGGCATAAACATGTAGAGGTCGTATTATATATCATCCGAATTATATTTTTGATATTCAATCATTTTTTACATTTATCCAAGAATTTGAGAGGAAATCTCTAAGTTTGCCTGGAAAAATGACCGAGAGGACAGTAGCAGCATTTACTAATATTTACAGCATCTACATCTGCCTACATATACGCGATACCCTGCAAGCCACATCGTCTTTTGCATCGGTCTTTTGCTTTCAATCGTTTGAATTTAGGTTAGATGTTTTGATGTTGCCCGATCAGAGGAGTACCTATCTAAAAATCCAACTTTACCTACTATTTGAATCTTTCTCTTGTGAAATCCATTTTTACATTTTTGCATCCATTATATATTTTTTAATTGTTTAAGGAAACCTGGAGGTCAGTTTTTTGGGAAACATGGATTGTTGCCAAGGGACCCGGTACTATATCTAAATAATAGAAGTATTCTAAGTCAAAACCAATGAATAGGAGATAGATCATAAGGGAGAAAATTTGGAAAAGAGGCTGGTCACCTAGGGCATCCCATCACCCATGCAAACAGTGTGCCTATGGCAACAGGGTTACGGAAAAGAGCGGGTGCCCTTGCATCAGCGCAACTCGACACCCCCGTCGGGTACCGAGTCCTCTGACAAAGAGCTTGTTCGCCGTGCTTCGAGTATTTTGAGGAGTTGGCGAGAATTCCTGGTGGATCACCCTGACACAACCATCAACCAGGAGGGTGGTTCCTTGGGTAGAGTGGAGGTTCCCGTCGTGAGGGGAGCAGCGACGTATGACATGGCGCGTGTAGAGCAGGGAGACCAGTTATTTCTCCCAAGTCTGTCACATATATTCTCCAACGCTCCGGGCGGCAGTTGAAAATTGTGAGAGAGAAAAAAAGGATTTCTTGGACCGGGAACCTAATCAAATAGATCTAGCCTCTAAAGCATGGGTCGGCAACCTTTTGGGGAGAAAGGACCAAACAGCCATGCAGTCCTTGAGAGGAGGACAATGCTATTAAATATAATAAGATAAATATATTTCTGGAGGTTTAAAGAAAAACATGGATATCGCATACTCAAAGCAAAGAAAATACATATTATTTTTTCCGACGCTAAGCATCCATATTCGATGCTAATTAGATATTAATTAGTAGCTAATTATCTAGTTATTATTTTATTATTGCCTATATGCTAGCGGGCCCAATGAAAGACACTCAAGGGCCCGAGGGCTGGGGGTTGTCGACCTATAGGTATTCCCAAAAAAGTTCAGGAATCCTGGGTAGCGTAGCTATCTGCTTATTGGCCCAGAAAGCAAACGGAACGTGAAATTAATTCCAGGCACTGGGAATTATATTCGTAAGGCAATTTTTTGACGACCACCTTAGTTCTCGAGTTTCGCTGTAGAACTACAAACATAACAACAGAATATGAGCTAATTTCCGTATTTTAGATTAACAATATAAACCGTAGTGTGGCCAATAGCATGAGTTGTGGCGTCTTGACATTAGTGCATACCTGGCGTTGGTATACCCCATGCCACACACCCTTGAGACGGCTCGCAGGGTATTATGCATGTGAAGACGTAAACAGTAGGGCTTCCGTACAACATCATCATAGCATATCCAAAAGGCTTCCAAAGCACTTATTTATCTATCTTATCAAATTGATACCAAACACACGTTACTACAAATGGAAATACACTCATGATGATCAAAATTGGCATCCGTTATTCGTGCATCACAACGCCAACGAATTAATTCGAATAAAGTGCATTTTCAAACATAAAATAAATCATGTTGCAAACATAAATTTTAATGGCACAAAGGAAGACGGCTAAATATAAAGAAAATTGATAAGGGAAAGTAAACTTGGCAGATTTTTACGGCGTTATACATAGTAAAAATGAAAAAAACTGAGAACAACTCCACTTCGGTTTTGATTCTACCGATCGATTTCAACGTACCTTAACCTTAAAAAGAGGCTGAGAGACTAAAATCGATTAGAAGGATGTAATTTGAAGTGGAGTTTTATCATATTATTTCATTTTTTAATATGTTTGACCATGAAGTAATTACTTTCTTTGCCAATGAAAGATTAAAACCTGATCTCCTTTTTCCCTTACATGACTGGGGTTTAAACGAAAATTCCCATTTGCATGCTCCCGTGGGGGCTCACATTTAGAAAGGATGTCACCACTTTCGCCAGGAGAATATTTGCTAAGTGTGTTCGCAGAGTTAAGTCACAGGCGATGAAAAAATGATTAGGCAATGATAGAAAATGAATAGCTACATCGTTTCAGTAAGCCACATCAATATAAAATCAAAGAGATTATCAATTCATAGCATTTCAAAGAAGATTAGTAGGTCCATTTGCATCAATTGGCACACATTAGGGAGGCGCAACATAAATAAAATAATTTTTGGTAAATTGAAAATTGAAAAGCAGTATTGACTGATAGATCTCTGGCATTCTTTTCCCTTTTATGTTAAGACACTGTAGCAAAAGGCACTTTAAGACCAAAAAGAATACTAACGAGGCAAATTTTAAAGTTACCACATTCACATGTTCTGATGATTTACTTAATTTGTAGAGTGCCAAATAAATACAGTTGTGTTATTGTCAATTCTCTCTTAAAACACTGAGTCATGACGGTAGCTATTACTGGAAATATTGGTTTGTGATATGGCTGATAAGATCAGAATTGATTAAAAGAACTAAATATTCATCTTAACACCCTTACTGAATTCCATACATTGATCAGAATCAATGGGAACCAAGTAAAGTTGATTTATTCGCGTCTGGAATATAGTCACACATTGAGTAAATGACTGACAAAGTATTCGTGCACTTATCATTAGACCTACTTACAGATTGGGTCACGTTAGTAAATTGTATTTTTCCAATCATTGTCTTACACCAGGGAGCTTTATCCTTCCTAACTTCGCCGTTTAATGATTCCTAATTCTAAACAGCATCATGGTGAACTATTCTCTGCATTGGATTGCATCCTTGTATTAAATCATTTCATTGGCATTTGGTTCTCAAACTCCGTTGAGTTTTGAATTAATGTTTTCTTTTACGGCCACGCCCCGTGATGTTTTCTTCTGCATATCACATATTGCTTGTTTCCAAGCAGATACATATATTCACTTTCTCTAAATTCTCTCATTAACTCGAAAGATCAACGTCATCGTATTTCTCTCTCGCACACTACGGTAGTTGTTCATTTTAGTTATTTGAATGGGTTGTATACAAACAGCTCGAAAACCTTCAAGAATATCTACCGCTACTATTGAAATCTATCTATTGCTACAACAGTGGCACCACTGGCGAGACGAAGAAGTGAATCCCGTGATTATCAGTAAGGTCAATCCCTTTGCTCAATGCCTTCATTCCTCTGATACCGACAGATAAATCTTATCGATCGCTTCTTCCATGATGGTGAAAAGTGCTGGTGAGAAGTTACATCCTTAGTTAATTCCATAATTTACACTAATAGTAGCAGATTTCTGTTCTAGGTACTTCAACGGCTATGGTCATGTCGCATCACCTATGCTCAGATCTTAATCCCAAGACAGACATGAAGAAGCCCTGAAATCCAAACCCGCGAACTCTGAGTTACCAGGCCGGCGTGTTACCCACCTAGCTACCGCGACCGTCGAATTTATTTTAATTTTTAATCCTTGATTAATAGAGCAGTGATTACCCAACAATATGTCTACCGCTTGGTATTAACTCCCATTCTATTTGCTGTTCTTCTAAATGCATTTCCAAACGAGTCAAATAAAGTTAGCACACAGCTCAAAGCTTCTGCGTCAATCTGTTGGTGAAAACTAATAAATCAGTACGCTAAAAATACATTACTTGCTAATGAGGCAAATGGTTTGGGAGTCTCAGCGAATTCTTCGATCACCGCCTAAAACATCGCCCAAAAGTATGAGACGGATGAATGGCTATGGCATACGCAGTCAGCATGCCTTATAAATTAAAACTACGAAAAGAGTACCGTTGATTGGAATTATATTTCACAGGAAGGCCTCATCATCATCATCATGGGTCAACATTCCCAGGATTGGTTTGACGCAGCCCTCCACTCCATTCTTCTATCGGTCAACCTCATCATATTAACGTAGTTCCTCTCTTTCACGTCCTTTACGACCTGTTCTATGTAACTCATACAAGGCCTGCCTTTTCCATTCTTCCCGTTCACATTTCCTTCGGCGATATCTTCATCAGGCCATCTTAATATGGCCAATTAGGTTGTCCCGTCTTCTTTTTATAGTTTTCAGCAGACTTCTCTTCTCTCCTACTCTTCTTAGGACTTCTTCATTTGTCACTCGGTCGATCCATTTTATCTTCAGCATTCTTCGGTAGCACCATATTTCGAATGCTTCCACCCTTTTCTTCTCCGCTGCTGTCATCGTCTATGCCTCACTGCCGTAAATAAACATGCTCCATGAATTGCTTCCTTACTTCTAAGCTTGTATTTCCAGCTGTAAGTAGATTTTTCTTTTGATAGAATGCCCTCTTTGCCTGTGCTATTTTACTGACTATTTCTTTCTTGATTCATCCATCGTTGGTTACTCTGCCTCCCAGGTAACAGAACTCTTTCACCTCTTCCAGTTTCTGTTTTCCTAGTATAACGTTGGTTTTGACCTCTTCTCTATTGCTGCACACCAAATCTTAGTCTTCTTCTTATTGATCTTCAGCTGATGCATGGCCTTTGTCCTTTTCATGGTTGTTAGTATCTTATTCAGATCCTTCTCTGGCTCTCCTATAAGAGCTATGTCATTAGCCAATCGTAGCATGCTGACTGTTTCTCCGTGGATGTTCACTCCAGAACACTTCTCCTTGATTTCATTGACGGCTCTCTCGATGTAAACATTAAAAATTACGAGAGACAGTGCACAGCCTTGTCTCACTCCTTTCCTTATTCTTGATTCTTCACAGCTGGGTCCAGATTTTATCACAGCATCTTGGTTTTTATACAAACCTTGGATAATTCTTCCGTCATTGTACGACACTCCAATTCCCTTCAGAATTCCAAGCATTAAATTCCAATCCACGTCGTCAAAAGCCTTCCCTAAATCCACGAATGCAACGAAGGTCCTTTTGTTCTTTTCCATTCTCTTCTCTATGAGCAGCCTAAGGGCCAATATTGCTTCTCTTGTACCCTTACTTTTCCTGAATCCGAATTAACCTTCATCCAGGAACTCCTCAGCTTTTCATTCTATTCTTCTATAGATGATCCTGGTCAATATCTTCGATTCATGTGTCGTCAGTCTTATAGTCCTAAAATGTTCACATTTCTCCGGTCTCTTCTTTTTTTCTTCTTTCTCGGTCATCTTTTTGGGAATAGGAATTATGATATTTTTCTCGAAGTCCCTGGGTATTTCTCCTGTTGAGTACATGCTGCAGATGGTTTGGTAAATTTCGGTTAATGTCTTCTCTCCTGCATTTTTTATTAATTCTGCTGGGATATCATCAATTCCAGAAGCCTTATTCACCCGAAGGTCCCTTACTGCTGCGTCGAATTCCGATCTTAATAGTGATGTTCCCATATCATCATTTTCGACTTCGCTTTCCTCTCAATCACTTTCGTACTGAGATTGTTTCCGTTGTATAACTCCTACAGATATTCTTTCCATCTCTTCACTTTGTCTTAATTTTCAATCAAAAGTTCTCCATTCTTGTCTCTTATGGCATTGCATCTTGCGCTCCGTTCCTTGAAGTGGGTTCTCACTATGCTGTAGGCAGCTTCCACCTTTTCAAGTGCAAGGTTGTTTTGTACATCTTTGCATAGATTCTTTATTTACATTTCTCTAGCTTTCCTTGCTTTGCGACTTACTTCGTTCCTTATTCTTTTGTAGCAAAGATGCCCTTCTTTAGTTTTCGCATTCTTGTACTTTCTCCTTTCTTCAATCAGCACTAAGATTTCTTCCGAGATCCATGGCTTCTTCTTCACAACTTTTCTTCTTCCAAGAACTTCCTTTGCGGCTTCCTGTAGTCCACATTCAATGTTTCCCCAACGCTCTTCTACTGGTTTTTCAGCAAGGTCCTCTCCTAAGTAGTTTCCTACTGCTTTCAGAAATGCCAGGTGATGTTGAGTTTCTTCAGTTTTTCTACTTGCTAAACGTTCTCCACTGTTTTTTTTCAACTTCTTGAATTTTAGATAGCATTTCATCATCACTAAATTATGGTCGCTGTCGATGTGTACACCCAGGTAGCTTTTGCAGTCCTTCACCTGATTTCTGAACCTCTGATTCACTAAAATGTAGTCTATTTGAATTATTCCTCTGTCTCCTGGTATCTTCCATGTGTATCTTCGTCGGTAGTTATTTTTAAACAACGTGTTAGTAACCACTAACTTATGTTGTGTGCAGAACTCAAGCAGTCTTTCTCCTCTTTCGTTTCGGTTCCCCAATTCATATTTTCCAGTTATTCTTCCATCTTGACCTTCGCCTACGACAGCGTTCCAGTCTTTTTAAATAATTAGGTTTTCTTCTCCTCTTACCTGTTTTATTATTCCAGTGATATCTTCGTAGACGTTTTCCAGTTCTTCATCTTCGTTGTCTGACGTAGGCATGTAAACTTGCACCACAATGGTATCTGTAGGCTTAGTTTCAATTTTAACCATTATAATTCTCTCACTGTACTGCAGGAAGTTCTTCACACGCAGTCCTTCACTTCCTGAGCATTATCCCTACAGCAGCGTTACCACTTAGTGATCCGGTGTGAATAACTCTATAACTTTCACTCCAAAAGTCTCCTTCTTCGGGACATCTCATTTCACTGATTCCTAATACATCGACTATTCTATCGTCTATTCTCCGCATTTCCACCTTACGGGTTCTCCAGGTCGGAAGTGATCGCACGTTCCACGCTCCTACCCTAAAATGTCTATCACACTAGACTGATAGTACTCTCTCGGCATATTCCCCGCCCGGAGAGCGAAGCAAAATTTGTAATGGTGCCTAGTGGGGAGTCAGTAGAATAGGTAATGAGGATTGCATCGTGGAAGTGTTATGCACCCATATATTTACAACGTCAGCATCAGTCTGTCAGGATTTAACACAAAAATACTCACAAAATGGCTGATTACCTACGGTAACATAGTGAATATAGGCCTAGACCAATTTAGACAGGTCAAACATTCGTTAAATTAAAGTTCTTTCCTGAAGATAGCTACTTTTGCGATTCTTTTTACAGAATTTCAATTTCAAATGGGGAAGTGCAAAGATAGTTGGGGTCTAAGTCAGCTTGATTTGAACGATAAAAGTTTATTCTTCAAATCATGAATCTTAGACAAGCATTACTAGTATTGCATTGCACTGGAGATCAATTTCCCATAGGCAGCCAATGATTTCGCAAAAGACCAATGCAAGAGGCTTAGAAGTCGATTCAATTTTTACACTAGGGAAATCGATAGCTCACCCACCTAACACAAGGTAACTAACCGAAATCAGATAACAACATTTACAGACGATAGTGAAGACAAGGTTATCAAGTCAGCTTTAACCTTGAGCCGCAACAGATAAGGGAGATTAATTTCGAACGGATACTCCATGTTGACGGAGGACTATCCCCTACCCTTCTTCCACAATGTAGAAACGTTTGTTGCAGAACGATTGGCTAGATCATCTGCCTCCGAGTTCAACGATGTTTCCTCAAACGAAATCCAAAATAACATAATTCAGCCAGGAATACGGTAAAGAGAATTATACCTGATACATATTCTACCATTTAACTATGGATTCTAAAACTTATTGCGAGTTTGCTTAATTTAAAGGCGATAACTAAAAGTTATCTTCGTCGATAAAATAATTACTGGCATTATTACTGTAATAGAAGCTAGTAACTAATTGTATCCACTATAAACCGTGCCAGCCGCCACTATGCCGTTTGTTGGAGGAGGATATTAGACTATCAGAAATGAATTAGAGGGAAATATATTTTTATATCCTATTTCCTAATGGTATCAAAATACAGAAACAACTGTAACAAACGAAAATATTGGTATTTTGTTCCACAAAAAGGAGATTGTGTTTTTTGTAAAATCTCAAAACTACCGCGAGGGATTTAATTAGCGTAATATTTATGTTAAAGACTTTGGTTTGTTCAAACAAGCTGAGTACAAGGGATATTTTATCTGGATTCATATACATTAATAAAATATTCAACTATCAACAATATTATAGCTTTGAATTCACGCGGTGTTTTATCTATAAGTAGACCTATTTGTCGGCCAATCCTCCTTACAGGAAGAGCTTCTGCTATAAAGGCCTAGTTCAAAGCCTGGATTAAAATGTCCGAGCGAAAAAGTTATGTTTACATTAATTCTGATTTAAATTTGATGTACAGAGTAAATTTTGGTCAAAAAAAGACATTTGATTGCATTATGTTCTGTGGACATGTAAATAACGCGGTAGGTACTCAAGTACATACTAAGGCAAACGAGGAGAAATAAAGTTCGATTAATCGATTACTCTTTATAATAAATCAAATAATAATACTAAGTACTCGAGTGTGGGAGATTATCTTTCTGCGTGGTGGCACGATGGAGACTCGACAAACATTTCCACTATAAAAATACTTGGAATTCTAACGAAATACATTGAGTGAGGGAATAAATACTTCTTGGTAGGGCATGGTAACATCGTAGATATGACATTTTGTTTCCAGAATTCCATAATGAAAAGGAATAATGGTAATTAATAAGAAATTCGTATGAAGTGAAATTGCAGATGAGAAAGCAATTAGTTTCATCAGGTGTTTTCAGCTCGAAGCACAGTAAAAAGAGCAAAGATTGGTCTAGCTCACTACAGGAAATATTTTTCCGAAGAACTCACTTCATTCATATAAAATTTACTAGCAGTAAATGTTACCCCATAATTCTAAAAACTACGCAGTTTATGTAATACTTGGTTGGAAAAAACGCGCATATAACATGACAGACGTGTAAGAACATTTTTGACTCCATGAAATTCCTCAAACCGTGCACCACAATAAACATCGTCTTTCCAAGGCCCCCATTGGCACGAAATATCGAATAGAGATTCGATCAGCATGTGGGGAAACAGACCATATATCTGTCATATGTGTATATATACTGAGTTCTTAAAGCTATAGAGCCTATCCTACTCTTAGGAAATATATTACGCAAGGTATTCTTCACTTAGCTAAAAAACTGAATTCACTATGGAAACACGAAAGCTAAGCAATCAGCAGTGCTTTAATTGCAAACGAAAATTATTATCGACAGAAACTATACAATTATAACTTAAAATTTAATGGCTACTTGCCATAAATATTTAAGCCGAAATCAATTACATTTATGTGTTGTGCATTTAGACGTTCATGTAGATAAGCAAAATATAGCTGAAAACCTATAAAATGTAACCTAACTAATTATCATCACGTTAAATTTGATTATATCTCTTATTACCCCTTATTGCTGACCGGAAAATGTTTTAACTCCATCTGTTTTACGATCTCTTTCATTTTCTCTTTATGATCCACTCTACAGAGGAACGCAGGAAATATTTGTTTTTTGCTATCTTAAGAAAAGCAGCTCGTCTCTAGTTTCCTCAAGAGACTTAGCATGCACTCAACCTTTGATCTGATATTGATTCCCAAAATAATTCTTATAACAATTCCTAATACTGCTGAACTCATTCTTCCCGCGTGCAACAAGGAACAATAATAGATTTAACCTGATCTCTCTGAGAATAATTAGGAGAGTAATATAGCTTGTCGGGCTTTTTCATGTCTTGACGAACCTCAGAATGTGCAACGCCCGTTTAAATGTTTTATGACACTCTTTTAATATTGTGTAAGAAGTGAACTTTGCAGTTCCTGGCCCGAATCTTGCAAATAAGTTATATTTCATTTTGTTGCACTGCATCCATTAGTGCATTTTATGACTATTCACCCCCTGCCACACACCCTCAAGGTGGATGCAATGGTATATACTTTGCATATCAAGATGTAGTGCAATGGTATCAACGGTCTTTGTACGAATCCTGTAGCTTGCAGCTCACTAGATCCCTAGAACCCCTAGATCAGTACTACACATGGATCCCATATATCGACAGCATAAATCAGGTGAGGCCTGACAATTGAATGGGCTCTTTCGTATTCTTATCACAGTTCACATACATTATTCTTTCTAAACCCGAGTTTTATACTGGCTTCGGCGATATCGGGCAAGGGCCTAGCCACGTTGATACACCGGTCCGCGTCAGATCATCGAAGTTAAGCATCGTTGGGCCCGGACGAAGGTTGGATGGGTATCCCCCCTCCATAACTCTACCGAGGTGCTCTTGTCCCCTGTCTGCAAGTGGCGGGCAGGTTAAATGTGGGTTTGCACTATGGATCTAAAGACGTCAGAGTGCCAGGGGGGCTCCAGAAGGCCCCCGCCCACCCCTCCAATTTACATTTTTTTCGGCGCTATTCAAACGGCTTTAGGTTACAGTTTTTCAAGTGGCAAAATTTGACAACGAAACTGGCTCTTCGCACGAAACGAGCGCCTAGAGAAAGTTGTGGAAATGAGACGCAGGCCACAATCGCATCCGTACGAAGATCGTCCACAGACCGCCGTCACTGCAACACCCGCGCTGACTCATGCGTCGAGCGCGGAATGCACTCGACCGTTCGGAATTTCCGCGATATATGAACTTTCTCTCTCTTTCTTTCGCCGTCTAAGGGCTTCATCCGCTGAGGCCTCCTCCGGAAGACGCCTGGCGGGACTGCCCGCTCTGATTCCCGCGATGACCACGCCATTAAACGTGGCCGTCACTCATCCCACGGAGCGGCTTAATTATTCACGCGCGAGGTGGAGTAATTGCCGCCAATTTTAATGCGGCCCATACCCCCACGCCAACAGCGGACGCCGCCACCCACGGGTTTTTAAAAATCCCTTTTTCCCTCACCCGTTCCCCGTTAGTTAGCTGCGCCTTCTAATTGTCCCCCCTCGATTTCTAAAGCGAAAAATTTGAAACCCTGGATTTTTTTTATAAGTCTCACTTTCCACCCAATGCGGAATCGCAAGAAAAATCTGAAGCGGCCGGCATATTAACTTTCCCCTCGCCTGCGATTAATCTCTTCACCTGCTACAGTAAATACGCACGCTAACCCGGACCATATGGTACATATATACATGAGATAGCTCGGACTAAACTAAATACGGTTTATAAGAATGCTGATGGTACCGTTGCCGAGTCGGTGATGCACCAACCGAGGAACTTATAGGTAGAGGGTTCGTTTCCCGCCCGAGGATTAGATATTACGCATGCCCCAAAATTGAACTGAGAATTAAATTAGATCAGATCACGCGATATCATATAAAGCACCTTAAGATATTGTTCTCCCACAACTTATTCTGGGATTTCTCCTCTGGCCTTTCAATTTCCTTCTTCACGACCCTCATCTACCCAGTCTACAAATATTGATAACCACTGTATAATGATAGATATAATGATGATTCTATAAGATAGTGTCCTGCAAAAAATAACATTTTTAAAAAAGGACGAAATAATTTGGCTGGACAAAGTATTGAGTGCAAAAGTTGTAGAGTATCACCATTTACAATGATTGAAACGAAATTGATAAGAGGATTTTAAGTTGTGAGTGATGCTATAGATGAGAAAAGATTTTAAAAATATGCGAGAAAAGCCCCTTGCAGAGGGACAATTTTTGCCTCCTTTGCAACTGGTTGGTTCCGGCTAGGATAAGATCTCATGGATCATTTCAACACTGCTTTATACGCTCAAACGCTTAATGGCTTAGGCTGTATTTCTAGTAATCATATTTCTGTAATTACCCATACTGACCACGGTATTCAGGTCGGTGACTCACTAGGCTGGTGACCCAAAGGTACTGGAGTTGAATCTCTCCCACGACATGGATGTTGTATGTTTGTCTTAGAATTTAGATATTATGCTCCTTTTATTATACTACTGATATTATGCTCATTGTCATCGCTTTATCCGATCCAAAAACACTGCTTTTCCTCCCGCTCAATCGCCTACTACACCTTCTTACCTCTATAACGGCTATCAGTATAGTCTTTCGCCTCTAATAATAGTATCTCATTCCAAAACTTCTGTCTTCTTCAATTTTCAAACGTCTCTCGTGCCAAAAATTTCTCTTGCCTTTCTTCCTCTCCATTATACTTTCTTTAACCTCTTAGGTCCACGTCTCAAATTCTATCGACCATTTCCCAATCTCTGCTCTCAAATTCCATTTTTCTCGACAGTTTTATGCTTCATATTAGTATATTAAGCATTTCCTTCCTAAGCATGCATCGTATCCAAAGCTAAATGCATGGTTACGGCTATTACTACTCTTGATTCATTCATTGCTATTCAAACCTTTAATTGGAAAACTGAATATCTCATTTCTATAGCTAGCTCACATGTAGCGAGGTAATTCTTCTTTTCTAAATCCATTCATACTTTAGCTATTTCCTTATCCCTCGGTCATCCTTGAGAGTTTTCCTTTCTGTTTTTCCTTCAATTACGTTCTTGATAAATGAATTATGTTTCAGGGTGTGCCCCAATCCACTTGATGCTCTCGAACTCTGCTGTGCTGTGCACCATTTAGACCTCCGCTCTTCTACACACGTCTTCCTCTTTCGTGTTATCCGCCCTTCAAGTTTCAGCATTCTCCGTCAACACCAGGATTCAAAGGCTTCTATTCTCTTCATATCAGCTATTCCGATATATCATATTGATGAATCACACAGTTCTACATTCCATTCAAAGGTTTTCACTTGCTGTGTCCTTGCTTCAAACCATATCTAGTTTGAGCATAGCTCCTCTCCGTAGAAATCTAACCCTTGTTTGGGAAAATTAAGTTAGAGTAGTCTCATATGCAATATTTAGAATTTTTCCGCAGATGATGCACACGAATAGAATATCATATTGAAACACTAAAGAAGGCATGTTATCAGAAAAAAATCTTATATGTGTCCTTAGAACATTTGGGGCCAGCTGAGACAGTTAACGCCATGAGGCCCAAAACTTTGAGTCATGGGTATAGATGTCGCGTTTATGTTAGGAATATGATGATGTTTCACAACCTCAGCGGCGGAATAATTTAAACCTAGGTGTCACTAACTACTCCTGTGGTATCATGTATTTTGGAGAAACAATCTTGGCATAAAATAGATACTTTCCCCTTAGTTTGTGATAGAGGAGAGTTAATAATGGCGAGTTTCTATTCTGGCGTGGGGTGGGAAGGATCGACGACCCCTGCCCCCCCTGCCCCACCATCCGGGGTGAGCTATGGAAAAGTTACCTTCCTACTAGAGGGAAGCAGCAAAAAATCTGATACCCGAAAAGAAATAGAAACTTGAGGAGTGTGAAAAGTTACGGTCGGAAACAGTAGAGTAGCCAGGATGTTCTCCAGGGGAGGGGGGGGGGGGCAAAAATAAGTTAACGTTCCATAACACAAGTTTGTCTTTGCCCCTTCATGAAAAATATTAATATTTCTTAACACAATTTTTATTTATTATATTTCTCCCTCTCGTTGAATGTCAACGGGTACCTTCAGCTAGTTGACCTGTAATTTTTCATTTGACTAATGAGCCAGGGGGGGGGGGGGCAGTGCCCCACCCTGCGCCACCGTAGCTACGCCCATGGTCGGAAACATTTGAGATCCCCAAGGCTCGAGGAGTAACTCCATGAGAAGGTTGTGGCAAGCTATTTGAAGATCTGTTATGGATCACTTTGTGATTCATACCAGATCTTCAGGCCAAGGCCGACGCCAGGTTTCTCCCTACCATTCATTCTCTCTTTAAATCCCTATCCCTTACTTAATAGCCGCCTATTCTTAATTGAGAAAATAACATGAGCTATTGGATAAGTGGCAATGAAGAGAAGGGCTAAAAGTAGGGGTGGGTGGAATAAAGGAAAGGCATGTAGGACCCGCACAGGCAGATTACTTATGATAATGATGATCGGTTGTCTCCTTAATAGCAACAACAAAACGTAGGCCTATATTCAATAACGAAGAAGGTCTAAAATGATCGTCTCCCATGACCCTACCTACTTAATCTTCCTGAAACAAATAGTGCTCATGAAATCATCCATTTTCCGAGGAATTCTAAGACCGATAAGTGAGGATTATAATTCACAAGCCATATACATGGTATAATGTAGTGGCTTTACGACGGTTCTTGTAGTGGCTTTACGACGGTTGTCGTAAAGCCACTACATTATACCATGTTTCATTGTTTTTAAATGAACGCAACAAATCCATATTTCTTCTGTTAATAAACACGTATAAAGGGTTTTTTTTAAACACGCAGTCTATTAGTCTTCTTTGGCAAGCATCGACAAAGAAATTATTCGAAGTGACACTCCAAAGATAAAATTTTTGGTCGATGAAAGAGATCCAAGAATTTAATATTGCTTCGAGTGATGAAAGGGTCTTTCAGAACCAAAATTTAAAAAAATTCAATTTAAAATTTTCAATATCGTTGCGAATAAAATATTATAATTGTACTTCAATATATTTTTTCCGCTACGGATGTAGTTAATATGCCGTTTCTCCTTGCGGTTTGACCTAAAAGCGAGTAGTTCCCACTCTTATTTCGCATTTGACACGATACAAAGCTACTGTGACAGTTGAAATCACGAGGCTGACTCAAAACTCGTGGTTTTATCGAACAGCGCATTCCTAACATGTGACGTTATGGGAACCCGCGACTGATGTGCAAGTTGCGGGCGTCGTTTCGAGACTGCGGTTTACTCCGCAAAAAAAATCTTTCCTCGGACACACATTCGTCTCCCGCATTCCTGTATGCATGCTTTCATTCAGCCATGACAGGTATTTTCCGGCAATGAAAGAAATACCGCAGCAATTCCTACACATTCCTTTGTCCAGCCGTTTGTAAGTGAGCTTAAAAGTCAAGAACGAAGCGTTTTCCGGACCTACGGGTAATTTTTTTACCATTGAAATACTCAACTGTATTCTGCAATTAAATAAGTTACATTATTCGCCGTACTGATAACCGAGAGAGGTCGAATATCATATAAGAACCAATCGTTCCCAAAGGCAAATGACCATGCGACGTGATCATTTATTATCCTTTTCTCATTCCCGGAAAATACGATTACTTGTAGCAAATTCATCTCTTGCGACTCGCTTAGCAACGTATAAGTATTTATTTTAAATATAATACGGAATTTAAAAACGAATTACGTACAGCTTCGTTATCACAAAGGTGATCACCCAGTGTTAAGAAAAACATTAATGATCCTGACCCGTGCAGGGTCCAGGATAAATTTTCACTTTTTGAAAACAAATTATACCACCATGATTAAAATTCAAACATCCAATGGACGGCGAGTATTTGAAGAACTCAGAAATCAACGCAATGTGAAGGAGCGGAATTATCTTGTTCTTAATCTGTCAAGTTTTCTCGATGCCAAAGTATAAGCTGATAGATCTATTATGCATGGTTTCATAAGAATACATTTGTATGCAATAACGGTACCGATAAGTAAGTAACAGATTTTTTAAGCCCTACAACTCAAAAAGTGACTAAACAGGTTGTGGTTCATTATAAAGACAGCAGGATTACCTTCTGTGCCGGAGACAAAAATATGATTGTTAGTTGGAAAGAATCGTATGCAATGTAAAGTAGGTAAAATCAAAAATACATACCAAACAAGAAAGAAAAAATACTAGCCTTCCCCGCTCACAAGTCACTAAGATAGCTAAAATCATAGCCCATTAGCCCAAATCTCCCACCAAGGCAAGTTGATTGACTTTAAAATGTTCGATGACTTTAATTTTCCACGCGATGGATCCGCTCACATCTGCGGAATGGAGTCATTCTTTGAAAGACAACGGGATGTGCATCAAGATGCTGGAGGTAATGCCTGCGCGCAGAAATTTAGTGCATCACCCGAGTGGAAATCCGGTCATGTGTAACATTGTGGCCATCATTCATGATCGTGTAATTCAGCCACTTTTTTCATATCACGAATGAAACGACATGAATGAAAGAAGGGCCTCTACTGATTTCGTCGACAGAATCCTCACTCCCTCACTAAATTTTGCATAATTCACCGCTGAAATGCTGTTGCTCTTCAGTAAGGTTCTGCTGAATGCAAATCTTAAGATTCATGGGACAGCAAATGTTATGAGGGCAAAGAATGGTTGCATCACGAGGAAACTACAGTTTTCAATCAAGAAAATGCAAACATGCCATTTTATTGAACTGCAAGTATTTTCAAGGAAAATAAAATTTAATTTATAGCAACGCAGCTGTAGCTCATCTTTGCTTTCAAGTGATATACTTACTTCCGTAATAGTAGGTACATAATCCATTCATGCTTACCCCAATGGACGTTAATGGATATTATGGAAATTTGGGCATGCACGTCTACCTAATTGGGCATAAAATACACGGCAATCTCCAGCTACACGGGCATTAATCATGAAAAAATATGCATGCCTCGAATAATTACATCTTCAGTGCCGAGCATTTTCTTTTCGATAATTTAGACATTGAGACGCTGGAGGAAGTATGTATTTCAAAATCGCCATGAATGAAAACGTGGGATTTTTCGCTTTTTTTTACTCGCGTCCCGCCAAGCCCGATGAAATGGCTGACCGATGGTCCCACCTGCACGCTTTCAGCGGTCTTCGGGCCATTCCTGCGAACCGTGGTCGCGAAATGGACGGACACACTCTGATTAACTCCCTCTCACACGTCTTCCCTTAGTTTCGCGCTGCGCAGCCCATTATATTCCTTTTCTTCGTCGGGAAACTGAGATCAGGAAGATTTCGTAACGATCGTCGTGAGTCAGCGGTCCTCGCCAATAGAAGCACCCCCCTCGCCTCCGAGCTAAAGCCATCCATTGCTGAAACGTATATGGTCCCCTGCAAGGAAAAGTTTGGAATCAAGGTATCAACGTTCAAATGTGCCACCAAGACAGCAGATACCCTCCTGTACTCCAAGGACCGGACTAGTAGTAGTCAAGTTTAGAGGAGCATACGAGAGCAAATGCAAATGTGACAATTTTTACATCGGTCAAACATCGAGAACCCTGAAATGACAATTCCAGGAGCATAGGAGGGCCGTGAAACAGACAATGGGGGACTATTACCATGTTTTATTGCCGAATCCGATAGAGTTTGTAAAATAAAGAGACCCGTATATTTCCGTTCTTCGATCCGACAATTAGTTCTCGAGTTATAAGCGGCGAAAAACTGTTGTTTTTTTAACCCTTTCGGAAAAGTGGGCGTGCAAAGGACTTTTACGTCACCCACTTCGTCCAATCATAATTGAGATTGCGAAGCTCCTTCGCCCAATCACAATGGGGGAAACACAGCTGAATTTGCCAATGGAAGTGGTTGCGACAGGATTTGTCCGAGCAGACCTTCCGCCCCCACATCCACTCGCCTCCCTTTTCCTCAAAACAGTCAAGAGCGGGAGGTGGATGACGTACATATCCTTAACGCAGCTTGTTCGGTGGGCATAATCTTTTGCTCATTTTAATTTTCGATTTATGAGTGAATGGCTCTGGTTAGAAGATTAATTTTTTCACTAAAATTCATTTTTCGCTTCCATCTAACGATTTCGTGTACAAAATAACGATTTCGGTTCCAAGTAAACGCCCCCATTCCGCCTTTCAGCTGTCACGGAACATCAGTGGGGCGGTCGCACACACAATATGGAGATTGACAAAACTCAATTTCTAATAAAAAGATATCCGCAATTTCCCGAGGATTATTATGGATCAGCGGCGTCGGAAGTGGGGGCAGGGGGGGCATTTGGCCCCCTCCCAGAATTTGCCCCGGGCCCTTGAGAAATGAGTGTTCATTAATAAAAATTAAATTTCACTTGTTTCCAGCTTGCCTTTTCCCTTCTGACGAATATTCTACCACCTTCGTATGTACTTTTAGCGGAATTCTAGTCTCTACCCCCTCCTATCCGCAAAACATGCGGACCCTTTTCAAGGTTGGCCCCTCCCAGCGAAAAAAGTTCCGACGCCCCTGTTATGGATGCAATAGAAACACCAACAACCCCGAACAGCATCAACCGAGAGGATGACTAAACGCTACCTAGTGCGTGGAAACAAACATCCAACCAAATGGAACAATCAAGACGCATCTCACATGAAGGAGTAGCTATGTAAACCCGGACTACACCTACATCGACACTTAAGCGGATCTGAAGAATGACCGCGGGTGAAATGTTGTCCTATGCATATGGATAGAGGCGGAAGAAGACCCGGAAATCAAGTCCTTTCAATATCAATACTCCTTGGAAGACTTCACGGAAACGTCAAGAATAACTGAACTGTATTTTTGTGGAGAGATAAGCTGACGGAAGAATCGAGGAGAGAGCTGAATTAATCTAACCTTAGGATTATCGAAGAGTAATCACAACCTTTTACTTTCACCTTGCGTAGGTGAGAGAAGGAATTATTTTTTCTTCGGAAGGATAATGACTTTATTCTTTCCACATATTCATATGATTTTTAGCGATGAACTCCTCAAAAGTAATTCACATAAATTAATTACATTATATATACAGAGGTTTAATTTATATTTTGCATTTTTTTCCTTCATTGGTTGGGACCGTTGGGACGAATAAAATGTTGTTATTCACAAAATTTATTACATTATATATACTGAGGTTTAATTTATATTTTGCATTTTTTTCCTTCATTGGTTGAAACGAATAAAATTTTATTCGGGGGAGAAGACATTAGTTGAATTCAGTTCCGGCATAAAGACAGGTGGGTGTTTGGGAATACGTATTTGTCAATGAACGGATGAAGGGTGAAGTGAAGCCTAGTGTCGGTTCACTCTTTACCAAAGGGTCAATGGGTTCGCGGTATAACATCCCATCCGACAGACGGTGTACTGAACATGAAGTGTTCTGTGCACCGTACAGAAGTGGAGACGAATGTTCCACAGGAAAATCTCCTTCAATGAAGGGATTTAGATCCAGGTCCACGCAATAGGAATGCAGTACTATAGTCGCCAAATTAACCCGATCATCCATAGGATGAGAAATAAATCAGGGCTGCCCATTATCGCCATTCAACATAAATGCGGAGGACAGGATGAGTCGGGAAGAAGTGGATGTTGATGTAATACGAGGAGAGCTGACTAAATCAATCAAATCTAAGACGAAATATGTAAGATCGATCATAAGAAAATTAAAGGAATGATATTCTCTAAGACATTTAAGTCTACACTAAGGAAAAATCAGGGAAAGTTATAGGATATAACGGGTGAGAGGATTTTGATACTAAACCTATGCACCGTAAAAGATGGACGTGGTGCTGAAAACAGCACTTTAAGGAGGATTGCTTTAGCAAAGGAAATTTTTACCAACGGGACAGAACTTATGACCGGAACTTTGAGCAAATATATCAAGAGAAGGTTAGTTATTAGTTCGGTGTTGAGCGTGAAGTTAAATGTCCCGAGACCTTGATCCAGGGGAGGAAGGATGAGGAAAGATAATTGGCTTTTGAAATGTCGGTTCTTGAGAAGGATTGATTCGATGCGATGGACAGAGAGAAATACTGAATTGTGCTCGATGGATGGAAAAGCATGAAAGTTGTTGGAAGATTTCACGGTGAGCAGAAGTAGGTGCACGGAAAATGGAGCCAGGGGCGATAGGACTCTGTAGGCCAATATAGATGAAATAATAGTAGAAAAGCTACAAAATCGGAAGAACGTGGATATTTTCAATGCACCTAGCTCACTACATCGTGTCGCTTGTCGGATTGTGTTAATTGTCGGAACCTTGATGTAAAACTTTTGTGTCTTTGTTGTACGTAATGGACGATGTCCCAGTGCAAATAAATTGTATATCAATCTATCTACATCTTTTGTGACTTTTGTAAGTTTTAACTGTCGAGGGCCTAAAATATGGGGCTCCGTTCTTCGATGCCATGCGCTTACACTTGGGGACTGGAGCAGTTTTTCCCTAGCAATCATCTTCCAAGTGATATTTTAAAGAAGCACCCATGAATTTTATGATTTGAATTACGATTAATGATTCCACTTTATTTAAATGCGGTTATGGGATGTCGGCGTCATCTAAATGCACTTCCAGCATTCTAAAATAGCGATCGAGTGGAGGTTGGATGAAATCCACTCTCGAGTAATTTCCTTGCAGATGGTAAAAAATCTTCAATCTCAAGTTATTTCTTTATAGATAAGATATTTTTGCACGAAGATGCTCCGCAACTCACACAAATGTCATGTTTTCATGTTCTAATGCGTTCATTTACTCGTATTTCGTTCACTCACTTAATTTTTGAGTAGTAGGTACTTGTACAATAATCTTCACACTGAAATTTTATGATGAGATACAAGCTTAAACATTCTGAAGTTTGACTATCTGAAACATTATTATTAATTTAAACATTATTTCAAGATAGTACAATTTCAATTTATTATTCACCGCACAACAGTATTATAGAAAAGAGAGAGAGAAAAAGGAATCACGGTCTGCTTCCAACGATTTAAACTTACCAAAATCGTAATTTCTGCATCGAAGTATTTCCTGTACGTCTGGCGGCATCATTGATGAGATTCTATTGGATGCCATAGGAGAGCAAAAAAGCGTTCGGCATGACGGCACTTGAAATCCAAGTGAAGGGTGACGGATGGAGAAGTTATGTACTTATGAACAATAATTGAGGTAATTCAGGTCGAACTTGTTCTGTTCGTAGGTTTCCTTAAGAGCGAAAAAATGCATTTCCTGTCCGAATATATCATAGCTATTATACGTGTAATCTTTGGCGTGGCCTCTACGTATTATAAAATTAAGTTTAACGTCACTTGCTGTGGAAGAGGATGGCGTTCCGTGAACCCTGAGGCAAAATGTCTATTATGCTCTCTAACAGGTTATTAGCTGCCCCATGTAAGCACACATCTCGACTTCCATTCCTGAATATGAGCTTTACCCGCTGGGAAAATTAGATGGAGATTCAATACATATCATCAACCAGAAGTTCCATTTCGATAATTGAGAGTGTTTAGAGAGTTAATAATTAATGTTGAACAGCGTGGGCATTTCAAAGAAAAAAAAGCATTGAATCAAAAGGCATAATGAGGTTGATAATTTAACCTTCCTTGTGACCTTATTAAGTCAGGGTACTTGACATTTGTGCCTTATGCCAATTCGTATTATAGGTTTTAGAATACTCATCAGTTGAGTTAAATTTTAGTTGATTAATATCTCTTCATTTGCCGATGAATCAACCCTCCGACGAAACAAAATTTTCATTTTGACGATATATCTCTCTGCTATTTTAGACTTTATTCTAGATATTTCCCTCTTATCAAACTTTAAAGTACAGTGCGTAGCTTAGTATCGCCTCTCTATGCGTAGAATCCTGAATGCACGTTACAAATATTGCTTAGTTGCTTTGTTGACCACGCACTCTGGTTTTATATCGTACCCACAATCTTCACTCGATTTCTCGCGAATAGTGGGGACCGATAGAAAAGGCATAATAGAGTGGAAATATTAGCAGCCTCCAGGAGCCCTTTAATAGCCTTTTTGATGAGACAAGTGTTGTATTGCTGAAATAATTTACCGTTAATTACTTCTTAGAATATTATGTCTGCTAAATCAGCATGCTACATTCGCTAGTATAGAGAGTATCGTGTAATTGTGTTTTTTCCTGGCATTTTTGTAATAAAATGTTCAGAAATAAAGTATTTACTTAAGGCAAATCAGGGACAAGCATATTCATTACTATTCCAACTACAGACATACAAATCATCCCATGAATTTAAGGTCCTATAGCCACCGAGAAGAGATGAGAATATAAGAAATGCCTAAACACTCTCCATTAGACATTCGGCACTTCTCCATTAAGCTCTACAAACAAGGAGTTCCGGAAGTGTCACGTATAAATGATATCCTCTCCTTCCCGCTCGACTGTAAAATGGGGTGACGGCGAAGAAGAGACCAGAGGGCAATGCCACACGCTTCAGATGAACAGTACATCGATGTCCACTGATTCAGCTAACGCAGGTTCGTGAGCCAACGCTTTCACGAGAAATAATAACTTTCTCCTGAAATCAACGGACTAAAGCGGTAGGAGAAACTTTTGAAAAACTGCTAGGTCTACGCTGACCAAAAAAAACTATTATTTGAATGCCAGTCTTGTGAACTAAGGAAACGCCATGCTGCCCACGAATGACTCCGTCAAAATCTCTGAAGTGGTTATTAGAGAAAAAGTGTCGTAGACGCTCAAACATGAATTTTTGGGCAATGAAGTACGCGTAAAACGGGTTCATCTTCTCTATCCCTAAAATGGGCGAGTAACCATTGAATCGCCGGCTTCGGTCTTTCATTAGACCCGACCTTGCATGAAGAACTATGAACTAGGAACTAATCCCTCGCTTAGAAAAGTATTTGGGAACGCTTTTCTTGTTATTTATGGTTTAATACACGTGCAGTCTCCATAAGAGGCCGTATAAAACCCAATGCTTAGTACAGAATAAGGCGGGGCCTAATCGTTCCCAAGCATCCCCATTCTGGCTTTATTGCCACCCATTAGTGATCATGGTAATGTCTCCTCCAGTACATTATAACCTCCTTGGACACGAGGTAATATTATGCACCATGCAACACCTAAATTGCATTCCCACTTATTTTCTTTCCCAAACAAGAGAATAATACACGCTCCAAACAGGGAAAAGTGAGCGGAAAAAGCAACCGATGCGTATTCTAGTCTAAATGAATCAGTAAAATCTTCCATAGCATCATCTCCAAGAGAATTCTCAAGGCCATATCTGATAAAACATGGACCATTACCTAACGCTCTGTCGATCAAGACCGGTTGCGACAGCAGAAAATAATGGAGACAACGAGGAATGATGATAAAAAGACCGATTAAAGGAGCCCAGCTAGAAAAAATATGCATTTTTAAGCAGCTAATTTAGCACTTTAGAAAAGCGATTGCGGGCACTACCTTTACAGGGTAATGTACACTAGTAATTTGCATGAAGCTTCCTATTTTTGCCTTGGCGGAAACAACATTTACCTTGCTGCCCTCACTTCGTCCAAATGGGAAATTATTTCGCAAACAGAAAGCTGACGATAATTCAGTCGCGCATTTATCCCTAAACGCTCATACAAAGCTTCACAAAAACGATCCGTCGAGATCTAACAGACTCTAGTTTCCACATAGGAATGACTACGATTCACGCGGAAGGAGATTCATAGACAACCGCAAGGATTACGAAAGGAGATGAAATGCACGAATTGGCGTTTTGTGGAATAGGAAGTGCGCTCAAGCAAAAACTACTCTCGGGAGATTTTCCAAGGAATAACAGGCGATTTCAAGATTTTCCCCCAAGATGAATTCTCATTTTAGGCTCAATAGATTTTTTAAAAACGCTTAATTTCCTTATAAAATTCGAGTTTGTGTGATCCCTTGGTTGAAAACGCTTTGACCTTTTCAAACAAATTGATTTGTAAAATTCAAGAATATCACCAGATTCGTTTCCAAAAACGCCCGGAAATGAAATCCAAATAGTTGATTTTATAAATAAAAATTGTTCACGTCAGTAGATTGACTAATTTGGAAGGGTAATTTCATAAAAATCCCAGCGTCGCGAGCTAGCATACGGGGTCCTCTCGTTACTTTCACGGACACGTAATCCCGAAAAACATGTTTCCTGAAAAATCACTCAATTAAAGTTGCCGAATTAAAAAAAGCATTAATTTTAGGTGATCGTGAGTTAAAAGGAGGACAAAAACTCGAACTGAGTATACTAACAGCAAACAAGATCTTCATTAAAATCCCAGGGTAAAACGTATAACGTAATAACGTGAAAGAGTGTATTCAACTAGCTTAAAAATGTAGGATATTGAAAGCCAGCCGCGTGAACGGCGGTGAAATTCGCATGAATTGCCATGAGACAAAATTCACCTGGACTGGAAATCGAACCATGGTCCTTTAGCCAAAGGTCCGTGGCATTTCTCAGGGCCTCATGGCATTTCTCATTTTCTCATGGCAATTCATGCGAATAGCTTAAAAATGTTTTTGTAATTCATCTTTCACGTCTCAATTTGAAGAATTTATTTTTATTTCAGACAATAGTTTAATTATGAAAATCAGATGAAAAATATATCAGTTGCTTTTGCGAGTAACAAAACAAAAGTAAAACCCTTAAAGCGCAACGCTAAAACGGATTATGAAAAAGAACTTTCTCCAGAGGCTGATAGATGATATCAGGTCGTTCAACCAATGTTCTGGCCATTCTATGCGGGAGTATATGTAGGAATAGAGAGGTTAACAAACTCGCATTAAGTTTTCTGATAAAATCTAGTCCACTTCCTTGTACTAAAATTATTTCAGTTTGGATTCGACTATCCTCACGTAAGTAGGTTGGAAATCACAGTACTATCCCGCAGTACTATCGAACGATGTCGATCCATCGCTCGATGTTAATATCAATTTATTTCCTAAATCAAACATAGAAACTTTTTCTTCCTCCCATTTGCTTACGAAGCCCTACTGCAAGGTCAGAAGGCGAACTAGTTTTTAAAGAGAAGAATGAAGAACCGAAGATTCAAATATTAGTTTTAATAATCATGCCACCTCCTCCAAAACTTTCCTTTGAGTATAATAACAGTTTCATGGTAAATGGAATAAGCCAGATTGGTGCCTTAACTGGAATAATCTACTCGGTACTGGTTAGCTCGGCGCGTTATTGAAATATTGGGGTTCAAGACCCGGCCTAAGTGGATTATTTTTTTCAGAAAACCTTTTGCATTGCTGTGAATCTCTTTGGAAGATCCCCTAAGGTACATTGCTGCTAGATAGCCAGCCAGCTAGCAGTCCCTTAAATAATTGATAACAGTGAGGCAGTAGGGTGAAAAATCGTTGCACCAAGACTGGATAATTAGGAACTCATGAGCATAGAGCATGCATACAATACAAGGGACTATAAGAGTCAAATCCTAGAGCCTCTATCTAAAGAAAAAGAATTAACTCTTTTCTGCCAGCTCCTTTTAGGTAGACTGTGCGAAAACTGTCAAGCACATTTCCATGATAATCGTTAGATTAAGAATTATGCAAATATATATTTGAAACACTAAATTTTCTTATATGAATTACGTATTTGTCTCAAGGTTGACGACAATTTCACTTTTTATGAGAGTGAAAAATCATTTATGATGTCTCTGATTTGAAGGAAATATAATATCACAAATATGCAATATAAGTGGGCCGGTAAATAGGCCCTTGGCAGTTTTCGCACAACCATAGAGGGCCAATATATCGGCCCACCGGCTATATGTAAAAGGGATAATTATGTGTTAAGAATTTCCTCTATTCATCTTAGAACTGCATATTTGAGTCAATTTTAAAGTAAATTATTAGCAATCTACGCGCAAGCGCCTTTTTCAGTCTCACAGTTGTAGACTTTGGTTTCCATTTCACAATAAGCTCTTAATCCTAAAATAAACACAACATATAGGGATAGGGACCTTTGGGTAGTTAAGTCGGCGCCCTTCCAATCTGACTATGCGGCCAGCTCTTACTGTCTTTTTTTTAACATTTTTTAGTTACCATTAAGAACCATAAAAGAAGAAGGGAAGATAACAATGAAGTGCAATTGCTCATTAAGAGGAACTTATTTGACCATTTATGCCCTAATGAGCATTTCTATCAACTACATTTAGAGCTAATCACGGAGGCAAAAAAATTTTACACCACTCCAATGTCATGGATGGCGCAGATGACACCCTGCATTGTCACAAAGTGACCTGTGTCATCTCAGAAAGGCATCGTCAGCAGATTACAACACAATTTATTGCTGCGTCGATTTGAAATTGCTTCGAAGCCCTCCAATGTACGTCTAACCAAGCAGAGAGGGCAAAGCATCAAGACTTGCTGATGTTAAGGGTCGACAGGGAGATGGAGAGCGAGAGTTAAAATTGTTAAGGGTCTTCTAATTGCCTTCCATGTTTTAAAACTCTGGACTACAATTCAAGATTTCATCAGCAAAAATAGGCAATTAAAGGCACCCACTCCATTAACAAGTGAAAATTAGAGCAAGCCATGAAAACGCGTAACACAGAGAGCTCTCTCCTTCGGCGACAATTACGAGGAGGGTGTTAGAAAGCTCGCCGTCCATGTCATTTATTAACCACTTCCCTATTAACCTGTGTGAACAAATAACTAATTCTTTCCTCGGTTTTTCAATCAGATAAATTCGGTAATAGTTTGTGTTGCAAGCTGAAGATTAAGTGAGGCAACAGCGCCGACACTCGTGCAATTACGTCGAATCTAAGCATGAAAGTTTCCAGTAGGTTCTTTCCAAATAAGTCTTTCAGGGTGAAGCTTCGTGTGCGAGAAACCAATTTCAGACTAAAATATTCACTGATAGACTTTTCAGGGAATTTTTTGCAAAAAAAAATATATTTCGAAAACCACGACCACAACGATGAAAGATGATAAAAAGGCAAACTGGAAAACTAGGAACTGTTCGATTTCTCCAAGAAATATCTCCACATATCAGTTCTAAGCGTCCTTTTCCTTTTTTCATAACGTCTTGCGATTTTATTTATCCAAAAATTTTTAATTTGATGATATGAAACCCGAATTGCCACTGATCCTTGGACAGACAGCGAACCAAATTACTTCTTCTCAGATCCGTATTTCTTCTTGCTATGAGTGAAACAAAGGAAGATGGATTTGAAAAAGTGACACCTGGTTAAAACGAAAATTCGTTTGCCCAGCTAAAGAGTAAAATTTTTTGAGCTCTACACACTTATCTTATACCACCCTAAAATAGATTTCGCAAAAAACTTACTACTTAATTATTACCAATTTGGTCTGTTTCAATTCGTAAGTAATGTTCTCATAATTTCAAGAGAAGGAATGGTTCCCGAAAGGAGTAGCTTCCACTGAAATACTCAGGTACTCTATAACTTTCTGCCACTAGATTTCATTTAAATTATTGATTCAAATAGAGATTATTTGCCAAAACTAAAAATTCAAAAACTGGAATACATAGCAATACTTTTACCTTGATTCAGGTTAGAATCTAAATGGAAACGTAAATTAATGAATGATTTTGAGAGAAAATTTACCTTTGTTGTGAACGCTGATCATATGTAATTTTCGATGTTAACAGTTCTCGGATAAAAATTTAAGCAGACGCTGTGGGAAAAAGCCAATAAAATCTTAATGATTTTTAATAACATAATGAGTTCAGGCAATAATTATGGTGGATTTCAGAGCACAAATACTGCATAAAAAAGCTAAATTTGAGTTGAGTATTTTTTTGTAAATACTATGATTGCAGGGTTTGGATTTTTTTCCTTTCCCAGGAGTTCTTATTTAACTCTGAGATCAAGAGTTTCTCCAGAGATCGAAAGACCAAAACAATCTGTAACTAACGAAAACTAGTAAACAAAGGATAAAGTGATTATTAGCATCCCGTCTAGAAACCTCGGTCTCTCATCCCCGCAGTAGAAGGCATTTCTCAATGAAATCCAATTGATTTCATACTTGAGTCCTCCGTGAAGAGCACTCCAAGTCGAGTAATCCAACAAAAACCGATTTCTCCACTGCCATGATGACCGTAAGATAAACAGGTGGAAACGGTATCAATATACTGAAGCAGTCATTTAAAAGTAAAATAAATACCAGGGTCAATGCTGATTAATGATTACTTGGCTATTCAGTGGGAGGAAGATTTCTAAAATATGCTCCAGGTGGACAGAGACACGCTATTCCATACCCAGAGATTAAATTAAACCACTCCGGCGGAATAATCAGTAGTATGCTGGAACAATTCCATTATTTCCCAAAATAAAAACGTTGCACGCACGCAAGCCTGCAAATGTTGAGAGCTTTCCGAGCGTGCCGAAATAAATTTTAAAAAACACGTAGCTATAGCTTCATGATGCAACAACTCTCTCTGCTTACTAGGGCCGAGGGAACAATTCGGCGCAGCCAATCTGTTTTGGCGACTTTCAATTTTCGAGTTCGTTCCGAGATGACTCAGTTCAGTGTTCGCTCCGAGCGAAAACACCTTCCAAGAGGAGAGTATTGCGTGGCCAATGGCGGTCTGGGAATGACGAATCGAGTCTACAAACGACACGTGTTCAGTTTAGATAGGACCAACCCACGGAACGCCTGCCGCGAAGTTAGCCCCCTTTAAAACACTTGGATGTCTCGAGGTCAAATATCTTTTCTATTTGAAGGTTAATAGTGACGCGAGGTAAAACTTCCCTCGCCTCCGTCACTTCAAGCTGGCATAATTGCGTACTTTATTGAACTATTCGGTCAGCGACCAAAACATTACTAGCGCCTTCTTGGTCACAATCTATTCTAAGCGTGTGAATTCAATTACATTGCAATACACAATGAGCATCTCAGTATCAAAGCCAGGGCACTAAGAAGACTAAACAAAAGTGTCGTCATTTTTCCATCTTTCTCCATAAAACCAAAATGCATTTATAGCAATACAATGGGTTTTAAATGCATATTCGTATGATGCTAAGGTAGGGGTATTTTGAAAGATAGGGAGAAGCAATGACGGCATGAATGGCTCATATCACTCGTCCAAAAACGATTCGCTGGTGAAGGACCGTCATGACGTAGGAACCAACAAAATTGTATCCAACTAAAAGTGACGTGAAGACTTTTAAACACGACGTAATGACCTTTAATTTCACGTCACTTTCAATTAATCCCGTTTCTTTTATTTTATGATCACTATCTATTCTTTGGCATTACCAAGTTGACGATAAATACTATGCACTCAACGGCGGATTTTTCGCGCGTCGACACTCAAATAATCGACTGATACATATGCTCGTGACATTTAGGCAAGTCTCACTCCAAGTATTGGCGACTGATTCACACGAAATAAAATGCATTTGTACAAAATCGATTCTTCATAATTCAAAAGTTTTGTTTAGCGCATGTGTATGCGCATACGTCACGCATATTTAAGGGCATACGTCAGACGATGATGCAACAAAAAGGGGTCTTGAGCTGCTGGGAAATGTTTCAATTCTCTTTTTCCGGAGATCCTTGGTTTCCCCGTCTTCATCTTGAATATCCACGCGAGATGGATCTCTGAGAGGACGGGGTGACCATGGTAATGCAAATTACTGCTCAAGTTGCTCAAGACCGTGCTTCATTAGCGTACCTCGCTACAGATATTTGTCATGATAATATCCCCCACAGGAAAGAGGACAGACACACCTTAAGACCTTACGTCTTCTGGGTTGTGAAATGTTATGCTTTGTTAACGTTTTAGCCTTTAATTCTTTCTCGAGAACATTTGAAAGCCTTTCACTTAACAAACACCGATCCTAGTTCGTGCATACGGTAGAGAACTACGGCATTAAAAAAAACTTCATAGCAAAGAAATTAACTGTTTTTATTCAGACATTAAATCATTACTGTGGCTAGAATCTCTTCCTTTTTAGGCATAATTATGCTTTAATCGTAATCGTGAACGAAATCGTAAAGTAATCGTGAGTGGATTACAAGTAATAGTTACATTTTTTAAATGTAGCGGTTTCAAAAAATACCAAAAAGGTAATCGTTACCTGTAGCTCAGTTACTCCTCAACACTGGACATATAATTCACACACTAGAAAAAATAAAGCACTTAACCACAGAACCTTCTTAATGAGGCGTACAACGCGTTTCAAACGTTAGGTCGTCATCAGGTACAAGTCAGGGTGTGAAAGTGGTACATACTTATATCCAAAATTTTAGGGTGGGAAGAGGGGGTGAAAGAGAATGGAACTTCGCTATCCGTATAATGGAGCACAAAAAATGCTGGGGAAAAGGAGGCTCTTCCCTTGCGGCCAAGCATCTGTTTGACTCAGCACACCACTGCCATTTTGACCCCGTAATTATGCACGTGGAGTAGAAAGATCGGAGATTGGACGCCCTGTAGTAGCTGGAAACTTGTTCAACAAAGGAAGGAGGATCTTATGAACGAACACTTGCTCTCCAATCACTACTCCTAGCGATTCTTTTTCCACGATCAACCAATGACCCACATCCAGTTCCCCCACACCGACCTAGGGCCATATTTCTCTCTCAAAATCTCAACTATAGTCTCGCTTCTGCTACTTACGTCCTAAAATCTACACAGCAGTCATATCGGTGCACCGATGCTACCTGCAAAGGTGGTATTACTTCTCAGCGTGGCGATGAGAACTGAGTTGAGATTCTGAGTATGGCCTACCCATATTCATAATCTCAACTACAGTCTCACTTCCACTGTTTACGTCATAAAATCTGTATTAGGGGTTGCAAAGGATGTATAGATTCTCCTCGATATTGTTCGAAGCAGTATACCGCGTGGTAATGCCAACTTTGCAGAGTAAATGTGCACACCGATTTGACTCGAAGTAGAGATTTTAGGACGTAAGCAGTGGAAGCTCGTGTAGATGTAGATGTAGATGTAGATGTAGATGTAGATGAAGCGAGACTGCTATTGTGATTCTGAATACGGCCCCTATTCCCCTCACCATTCTTCATACGCAAAGAAGATTGTACTATATTACAATTTTTGTGAAGCGAACAACGCGTTTCAACCGTCAAATCATCATCAGGTACAAGGAGTCAGAGGGTGGAAGAGGTATATATATCCACAGAACTTGAACAGGGAGAGGAGGGAATAGAGTCCGATACCTCCGCATGCATAACTACAGGGTAAAACTGGCAATCGTGGGCTGAGTCAAACAGCTACTATGCCACAAGGGAAGAAGAGTCACCTTTTTCCCAGCATTTTTTGTGTTCCATTATTCAAACGGCAAAGTTCCATTCATTTCTCTCTCCCTCAAACCCCCCTAAAATTTTCGATATAAGTGAACACCATATCCACACTTTGAATTCATGTATCTAATAGTGACCTAACATTGCCTTTGACTGAGAAGGTGGACTATAACCCATTTTAGTAACTTTATGATCATCTCGTTTCCCAAATTTTGATATGGGTGTGGGAAAAATAAATTACATCCGGCCCTGAAAAAAGTTTTCTTACATAAGGCTCTTGAACAAGGATTGTTTATTTAATTCTTTAAAAAAAAATCAAGCTATAAGGGGCGTCCATTGGGGTCACTTGCTCGCAACTGAGAGCGGACGGAGTCATTGAAATTCAACACTCTGCATTATGCTACATTAATCACGGGACAGGTTCTCGAGGGTGAAACGGAGGGAAGAGACTGAATCAAGATCGTGATTTCATTTTGCACTTGAAATTACCCTCACGTCCACCCCACATATTAAATGGTAAGCGGAGTCGAGGGAAATGTAAACGTAAGTCCCCGGTGAAGTCAATACTAACTTACCTACACTTATATCCGGAAATTAGTTAAGCCGGTACTGTATCCGATATGTTATTTTACGCTAGGCTGAAACACTTTGGAATCGGTATTAAAAATTATTGAAATGTTCTCAAGTTTATTTTATATTAATTTTTTTTGTTTATTTTCCGATTTTGAGACTTAAGAAATGGAGGTTGTGGAGTATTTTTAAAAAGCAATTTGACCATTCCACCTGAAATTAGATATGAAACCCATCGGATGAAATGTAATGGGATAATTAAATTTCCTAGCCAAAACGTTGATTAAAACGAAATAACTCAGTGGAATCCACAGTAAGTTATTTCATTTATTCACAATGGTAAACCTCCACCATATCTCGCCGGAATATATTTGCTCTCTTCAGTAAAGCTGTTTTAAGATAGGTTCGGTAGGTTGGAATTGTCAAAAGAATTGAGCAGGAGATCTCAATCTGATCGTATGTTACATTTATAAAGTTGCGTCAATTTAAGACGGATACCATCACTCTCTAATTCAATGCTCAATCCCAAGGTTAGTTTTATTGGCGAGGGTAGATGTTACAAACCTCATATTAAGCCATTGGCCTGTGAAATTCATGCATCAGGATAAGGATGCCAGTTCCTTTCCCTGGTCCACCTGTCTATTCCCACAAAGTTCCGACACTCAGAAAATCACACCGCGAGGATTTTAGGTGGATATACAAAGAGGCTTCACCCGCATTTGAACCAGGGACCCTTATCCCAGCGCTCTGCCCATTTGGCCACCACGACCCCGACAACACTGAAGGAGATAAAATTATGTTAAAAATTCCAACAAATATGGGAGTTTGCATAATAAACATAAAAAGAGAATTAGTTAGCTATTCGGAGGAAGAGACCGACACTTTTTTTTAAATTATTTAATTAATGTTCAATTACTCAATGGACGAGGTGATTATTGAAAGGAAAAGTGAAATAAAAGTTTTGGGCATTATTTTTGACTGTAAAATGACCTTTGTAAATTATATATTGTGCATTACCATGTCTGCATGTAAGCTGCAGGGTTTTCTATACCGTATGTCAAAGTACTTTAGGAATGAATGTGTGCTGAAATTATTGTATTTTTCTCTTGTAAGGAGTACATTAGAATATTGCTCTGTAGTATTCTAATGTACTCCTTACATTATGCAAAAAAGTACAGTGAAATTATTGAGAGAATTCATAAAAGGTTTTTAAGGTATATGCATTATATTCGATATCGCGTTTATCATATTATGGAAAATCATATAAAATACGACAACTTATTGGAAATGTTTCATTTCCATAAACTATTTGATCGAAGAATATTAAATGGTCTTATATTTTTACATGACGTAATAAATAAAGGAGAATGTGGCATGTTGTTGAATCGAATAAATTTCCATGTTCCATCCAGAAAGGGTAGAAATATGATGACATTTTGTCATGAATGTTAATAGTGAATATTGTAAAAATTCTCCTATTAATAGATTGTGTATTACATACAACAAATATTGCAATCATCTGAATTTATATCAAGACAGAAATAAATTTTTAAAAGAACATATTTCTAAACTAAACACACTGTTTATGTTGATAATGCTGTTGATATTTGTTATATATTTATAAATGTCCGAGGTTATTAATATTTGTATTATCTTCTTTGTCTAGCGTTTTGACTAGTGCTAATAATATTGTATTATCTTGTTCGATTATTAATTGTTTACCCTGTAATTAGATTTATATTTTGGGTAAACATTAAAAACAATAAATAAATAAACTTTAGGTCACGATATTTGCGACATTTTAGAACAAGTGGGTAATTGGGTAGAGGTAGGGATATTTAAAGGGAACAAAGAAAAAGCGTCGGCAATAGCCCGCCGCTCTCAAGCGAAAGGCGCCAAGAAGTCCATGATTTAACGTCCCACTCGACAGACGGAGAACTAAACTTGAAAAACCCTCAACTAGAAACCCAAGTAAAGACTGATTAATCACGGAAAAATCAGCCACTTCCGAGAGTCGAACCCTAATCCTCAGAGTTGGGTGCCAGTACTCTAGCCACCACACCATCCCGATAATATTAGAGAAGTTGAAAGAGTAATATGGGAAATGCAGTTTACGTCCGTGTCAATGACGGATACCTGGTGTTTGATTACGTCCGTGTCAATGACGGATACCTGGTGTTTAGTAATCACCGGCTTAACATTGAGGTGGCTTGTAGGATACAATAAAGATGTAGCGAAAAACGGAAAAACCTGTAAGAAAGAGATTCCTACTCGAGCAAAAAAAATATTCACAATCTGTCGATCTAGTCAAAGAGATCCGATTCGGTCTGGTTGCCCTGCGTGGCCCTTGTAGGAATTCCTCAAATCGGTAGGTCTAACGGAATAACTTTCTTTTCTTATAAACCAGCCACAAACCTTCACTGGCAAGACTTCATACCTTCACTGGCAATGGCAATGAAAACGTGGCTGGATCTACCCACACCATAGGTTTTCTATATTTTGAATACAAACATTCTAATAAAATACACGGAAAGGGAGCTCTAAACTCCATTGTATTTTCTTGGAGTCGTAGTATCCTATTTCTTGTTTAGGACCGGGGTTCTTAGCCTTTTAAGCTCTAGGCACTGTTTGAATTATCTTCTCGTATCATTCGCAATACTCCGAATTTTAACTCACTATGGAGAATATATCATGGGCTCTCCGCGCCATAAAAATATAAATGCAGCTCACTACATACAAATATTTTGCTGCAGTCGATTCCACTGAAATTACCTCCAACAGAAAAGCAAAACATAATCATGTACCTACTTGTTGGTTACTGCACAATACAAATAGACGATGTATCTTACCAAAACGTCTCAAACACTCTGAGGAAGTTCCTTCCACACCATGGTTGTATGCACCCCTGGTTCAGAGCCACTGGTTAAGGAGTTCCAACGTATTAGATACGTTCGCATACATCTAATGTGGCAGCTCACAAAAGCACTTATCTAAACACAAGCGCTATAAATATTTCTCCTCCTATTACTACTCCTTAACTTCTCACAGTACGTGTATACAATTGGTTCATCGTTTCATCACTTTTCTTCAAAAACTTATTCCTTCCCTTGCACTTTCGTAAGCATTCTTCTCCTTCATAATTTCTCCCAAATCGCTACACGTCATCTACTCACTAAAATTAAACGTCCCTCTCAATCTCCTAAATTACCGTTAAAATCTCAAAACCTACTACTTAGTCCGTTCATTAACACTGCCTCTGTAGTGCCAATTATCCAACTTAGCAATCGCTCGCTTCCGTTGATCAATAAGGCAAGCTTGAACATACATCCGCATGAACTTTCCAACTCATCGCCTGAATATCATGCACACGTCAGAAACTGAGAAAAGGTTACGTTCAAGGGAACTGGTTCCATTCAAGTCCCGAGTCCCACAAACGGTCCGCTGAGCGCGAATGACCCGATGAGTTTTTTCACCTTTTCCAGACAAGGCTGTGCAGTGAATTGATTCATACTGACCCGGAGGTTGGATCACCCGACAAATCAGGGAAATGCTTTGCCTTAAACAGTGGTAAGTTTTTGAAGGAGAGTCTCCTCTTCACCAGCAGAGGCGATCAAATTCTCACATTTGAGAAATACCTCATCTCATCACTGGAAAGGAAAAACAGGAGTTAAGTGTTGAGAGTGGGAAAGCATTAGAAGCGGCAGGTTTGTTTGCTGGCAAACAGATTGAGGTATTCAATGCCATAAGAATACGGATTAACGCATCTCAAAGATGGCAGAAACAGGATCACCGAATCACTAGTGATTAATTAGGAACAACCTTCTTCCTTTGTCTCACTTGCTGAATCAAGAAAAATTTCCATCCCCGACTCCCGTGGAAAGCGGAAATGTAATTAGGGTCCGCAGATTCTATCAAAACCGGTGTGAAAATCATTGGCCTTTGGAATAAATATCCAAACGTGATCTTACCCGGCAAGGCCAAAGATACATCATGTATTATTCTGGCAATACACTATCTCATACTTCAACAGCGTACATGACTATTTCTGGTTCCACTTATTTCACGGGGATCTATATTATTCTTAAATGTTAATTTACTTACTATGGTAGATTGGACCATAACCATAAAATTAGAGAAATTGATTGCCAAACCGACAAATTCAAAATTTTCTTTCCTCAAAAAATTAGGGATATGAATTATAAATATATCCAATAGTATGAATACAATGAATTAGTTATAAATATATTATAAATATAATTATAATTATATAATAGAAGGCAAGATTGAAGGGAAGGTCTTGCGAGGAAGATCAAGTGACAAATATGTAGGGCAAATAAAGGACGTGAAAGAGAAAACATACCAGGGCGTGAGGGAATTAACACTGAATAGGACAGAATGGAGGGCTACAGTAAACCAATCCTAGGATTGAAATTCTGATGATGAGTATAAATACAAGTGTATTAATAGATAGCATAGGTAGTTGCATGTTTGTATAAGTACTTTAAGCTAACCCAGCCAACAGAATGTTCTTGCATGCTTGCTTAGCTATTTTTATCTTTTTGAAATTGGTAAGTTTAAACTACTACTAAACTACTACTAAAGTTTTTAGTAGAATATGATTTCTAATCCTTTTTATGCATGATATGTAATGCATGTTTGGTGTGACTTCCCCCCTGCCACACACCCTTGTGGTGGCTTGCAGAGTATTATGTAGATATAGATATAAATCAAAAGAAATTCTTGATGATCACTTTCCGTTGGTAGTGGTAAAAAACATTATCGATGACTCTTCTTCTTTGCTAGGGGCATGTTATGGCCAAATTTTGTTTTATACTGAAAGACATATGAATAAATATGACAATTATTATATAACAAATTGATATCACGGCCAAAATTATTTTTAATGAAATATTTTTCAATTTTATGACAATTATCACCCAGAAATATGGAAATTACTTCACTAATTACGATGAATCTGGCTCACACATTAAGCTAAACGTAGAGAGAAGAATTCATGTGCATTTAGCAACATGAATTATTTTAGGGCATTGGGCGTCGAATCTACTCTAAGTGACGAATGTCAATATCTATCATATATATCCATGCTTGATGAGAAGACACTAGTGGTGGCACACTTTGATCGGAGACGAGAATCACAGGCAAATTGAGAAAGGGTACAATATGAACCTGTGAATCCCAGAGCCGGATGAGAATGGGGAAGATCAACACTATTTGAAATAAGGAGCAAAATAATATGCACGAAATAAGGAGAGGAGCAGCATGAGAAAAGTACATGGAAACCGAACGCCGTACGATAACAAAACCTTGTGAAAAGAGAAAAGTAGAGGGAATCATGGAGGGAAAGATGGATAACTTCCACCACATCACGCCTAAAAACATTCCCTCAGATGGAGGGAAAGGTTTCACGAAGTACACCATAGAAGACAAATATGTGACCTAAATAAATAACCACGAAATAAATAAAGGCAATCAGATAAGAACGTATAAAACAAAGGGAAAGGATAAATGAACATGATGACTTGTGTAAGTTGATTTAGGTTATGCCACCGTGAAATGTGGGTCTGAATGAACAAAATTACTTTTAGCACCCAGTAAAAAGCAGACACAAATTGGAGAATTCGATCATTATCAGGCACTGAATCATGCATGCGAAGTTGAATTTCATCATTCAATGAGCAACAAAAATCCTTTATGAACATGGAGACAGCACGCTAGCTCCCCAACACATATTGAAAGAAAAAATTTTAAGTTTTATGCACTAAAAGTTTTGCATCAGAATAAATAGGCGGGGAAAATGTGTAAAAATTCATTCTTTGCCAATTTTTTCCACATTATCCTACCCATCTTGGTCTAACATCATTCTATTTTCATTTACATTAATTTTACCCTTTTCTTACTACTTAACATTATTCTTTCGGCCATAGCCTTCAACAGCACAATGCAAGCAGTAACTCACTCCGTCTTTACGAACGCTTCTTCCTCCACAATTCCTCTAACAACATTCTTACCCCCGTCACTTTGCTCTGTATTCTTCACAATCTTGACCTCTTCCGCGTTTTCCAGCATCCTAACCCATATTTGCGTCTACAGATTCTTTTATCTCTTTCCATCCTCACATCTCAAGGTTCATGATATGGCTAAAAACGAAAAGGGAAAAAATGAGCTCAAGATGAACTGTGCATGAATCCATACCCAGGGATTTATTTTTCGTATTGGGATTTGTAGAAGTAATTATTGTAATTACATGGGCACTGCACATGCATACAGTTCTCCGACTGAAGTTTGTAATGGACGTAGCAATACTTTCCACCATTTTGATTCAATATCTAATTTTGTTTCATCACAGACTGCCGTTTTTTAGTTCAAAGAACTTCTTAAAGACTTCCCACACACACCCTGAATATCCTCTACATAGGTAGCTTTGTTATTTCGCAATTATTCCTTCCTCACTTCATGGTTTCTTAATCCTCATGCATTCCCTGTTTTCGTACTTTACCAACTTCCTTCAAATACTTCCGTCTTCATTTCTTTTGGAAGTTTTCTGAAGGCGAAATTTCGGCATTCCTTCTTTTTTGCTCCAGTTGATGCGAGAACAATTTGATTGGATACGGTGGTTTAGAGGCTAGAATATTGTATTTCTATTCAGATTGGATCAGCAGTGGTGGAGATTTTTCAATTGGATTCCTGGTCCCTTAAAAGTGTTGGGTGGAGAGCACTCCCAAGTGCAGTGTACGATCCGTCCAATGTGACGTTTAACCATGGACCCCATGGAACTTTTCGTTATGAAATTCTTATGCAGACTTCGCTCCCTGTAAATCCTACCAGTAACACACTACCCAAATACCGTAAACGGCGCAACCATATCAGCTGTCGGTCGCATCCCTCCAATAACTACCACTTTTACTTATATATTATATTTTATATTAGATATATATTAATATTTTAATTTATTTATATAAATGAATGACTGATTCATAACGATTGCTTTGGTTTTTATGGACCGACAATCAAGTGTCATTGACAGCCGGAATTTCACATTTTGTGGCTCTCATTTGCATATAAGTTGCTTATACACAAAAGTATCCTTTGCATGCCTACATGGTAGTATGAGCAATCTTGTTCTCCTTCGTAGATAATGCATGCCTGGTGATAGTCACCCCCTATCACACACCCTTGCGGTGGTTTGGAGGGTTTTAAGTAGGTACAAATACATATCCTTTATTAATCTTCTATATTAGTTGGTTATTCGGGGAAGGCGGCCGACAGCATAAGTAATTTTTCCCATGAATGACTGGAGAGTCCTTGGGTAGGGGTAGGTAAGTACATATTTGCCACGGAACGGATGATGGGTGAAGTGAAATCCGTCAGTTTGCTCTTAACGAAAGGCAATCAGATGCTCAAGATTTATCATCCCATACGACGGACAGAGAAATGAACTTCATGCGCTCTCTACGAAGCACTTAAATGGAGGCAAATGTACTAATGAAAAATCCACCTCAGCCTACATTCGAACCCGGGCCTTCGGGATGGGAAGCCAGTTATCTAGCCACGGCACCCACCTCATCCCTTTCCTAATCGTCCTCTCAGTCACTTGATTCATACACTGCATATGAACCCAACACGATTAGGATCTGAATCGGAAATCGGTGTTAATTTCTGGCGCAGTCCACGGGGGACTATGTCGTTGGAAAAAAATCCGTTCGTCGGTAATTAGAGCACCCCCTCCAACCATCTTATTCTCACCCCAGAGCCCTCCTCACCCCAAACAACATCCTCCACGCATTTTGGCCACCCCTTCGTGATCACCGACCCCGCACCTCTCCCCCTCCCCCCTCACCCCCGTCTCCCCCCCCCCCCACACCTCCCCTCCCGCCCATTCTTTTATACGGGCTCGCTCTCCGCCGTGTCGTCTCACAGCAGTGCTTGTACCCTCGCGAGAAAGCTCTCCCTCTCTCTCAGCGCGCTCCAGCTTCGAGAGTCGAGTCCCGTCGCGAGCAAACAGCTCCCCGGTCTACTCCAAGCGGCTGTAGGAAAACACACGCCCGTGGTTTCCCTGGACGGAGTAGCAGGAGACGACCGATCCCGACGGAGAGCTTGCAGTGCGGAAGAGTCAGTGAGACGGACAGCGGACGGTGAACAGCGACTGGATCCTGTCGTCTAGCACGGTAAGTATCGCCGCCCGTCATTGCTTTGTTCTCTCCCCGCCCGCGAAGAGGAGGACGACCCGCCGATATCATTCACGGAGGAGCATCACGAGTCCGCGCCGAGTCGGGCTTCAGTTGTTCACTCGCTCCGCCAAAGCGCTACCGAAGGGAAAGCGTGCGGGCACGAGCGCCGACGTGATTATCCAGAGGGAGAGAGGTTCGCGGAAGTAGTGTAAGGAGAAAAGAAAATGAATTAATGCCCGGAGCCCGCCGCAAAAACCGACGGATTCTCACCAAGAAGGACGTTCTTCGGAAGCGGATGGATTACGTGCTCTTCTCAAGGTGGAAACTCGATGGCAGTGAGTCAATTCCTGTAGCCAACCCTAAGAAGGTGGACTCAAATCCTATCTCGGATAAGAATGTTGTGAAGAAAAGTTTCTGCGAGTGGGGTTAACTAGGAGGTGTTCAGTCAGCAGTCGGAGCAGCTTGGAAAAAATCCAAACACTTCCAGAAAGGGAGAAGGAAATTTAGTCCCAATATGCGTTACACTACGGGATGGGATCGTCAGTGAAAGAAAAAAGAAAAGGTCTACATTTATCAGGGTCTTGTGGACCCAATCAGTGAATATCATGAAGATCAGAGGAGAGTTGTCAACTCCATTCCAACCAAGGCTAACCGCTGAGCAGGCATTAAAATCTCCGAATGGTACTCCGTGAAGCAGCTCGTTTTGATAATGGTTGTGCTAGTATAAAATATTACGGATAAGGGATGAAAAACTGAAGTAAGCCAATCCCAGAATAATTACCGGCGTCTATCAGAGAGGTAAAAATAGGTATCCTAAGTGGACACTCGGGCAAATAATATTTTTGGCTTATTTCATATTTATTAACAAAATAAAACCCTTCCGCCCCTAGAATTTTTAGGTCTCAAAATACTGCCTACCGCAAAAAATTCTGCATTTTCGTTCGGTAAAATACTCGCAGTTTTTAACGCAATTATCCACTGTTCGTCGTGCACCCCTAGACAAACGATGTTGCATAATTCAACGTCCAGTTTAAAAATACAACGAGGGTCTCATACTCAATCAATCCGCAGCGATATTGCAGCCCGCAGGTAAAAGGATAACTCAAAAGTAACCCATGATAAATGACTATCTTTTAATCTCTGAATCACGACTGATTTCAGAAGATCATGTACAGGTTTGGCAAAGAAATTCGGTACCGACTAGTATGTACGATGGCAGTCTTACTAGATTCCTACGCGGAGAATATTTGAGCCATTCCTCTTCCCTCGGCATAATTCGTTAATTTATTCGGCATCTACTACGGCGTGCACTCGACGGTAATAGCTTCTCCGCATGACTGCAGAACCACTCCGTATCCCACAGAAATTCTTCAAGCTTCAACGTTTGCGGCCATAAAACCTAGTTCAAACCAGCGGAAGGCGGACCACAAACGAGTGATTCCCGTCATATCGTAAGATGGGGAGGGGGATCAGGGAGACTCAACAGATGCCTGTCCGGCGGAAATACGTGGAAACGACGAGAAACGGAATTAAATGAAGAAGGATACGTTCTACCCGGGTGATGCACGCTTCGCTGCTCATCAGGGATGGGAGTTTGATTGCCTCTGGCGTAACTGCACGGACGGTGACGGGAGGTGCGCTCGGAAGCGGTTCGCGGAAAAAAAATCGCGACTCGCGATCCGAATGGGGATGGAAATATTCGCACGCACGCCGATTATCGCTCATGCGGGTCTTCCGCTCTCCTTTCTCCCCTTTTCCGATTCTCCCCCCCCCCCCCCCCCGACCCCTCCTCCCCCTCCATATCGTCCGGAATCGGAACGCCATTATCGCGTGCGACCACGGTCAAATCTTCCACCCGGATCACGACCGTCGATTGAGAGCTTCCCCGCGGAATCACCGGCGGGCGTGCGACGACTTCAAATATCGAATGATCAGCAAAACATACATTCCGAGGGAACGCATAAATTTCCTCCTCGGTCAAGATGATTGCTGCTACTTCAAAACAATTTGAATAATACTAATGTGAATAAATAATGATTATCGAAACTGTAAAGGTCTACCACAGATGGTTCAGCTGGAGGATTTTTTCCAGCACGAAATAATAGGAGAAGTAAACATTTTTAAAACCAAAAACTATAAATGTATGATCACCACAGAGGATTTAGCTACAGGATTTCTTCTATGACGAAATAATTATATGAGAAGTTAACATCTGGAAATCTGCCTCTAAACCTTCACCTCTGTTCGGAAGTACTCACTGCATGGATCTCGAGAAAGAGGACGTTTTCCATAGAATCATTCCTTTTATCTTAGTTGCAATGAAAAATGAGAAGACAAAATACTGGTTATAAACTAGGCAAAGGAATATCATTCAAGGAAATATTTATGCCAAAACCAAGGGAACCAAAGGGTATCATTCTAGTAGAAAATTACACAATCAAAAATTGAGGAAATAAGAACAAACCCTACGTTTTCTCTGTGATATTTAGTTACATTAACAGTCCAATTCAAAGTTTTCTATCCGAGCGAGGTCAATCATCAAAAATAATATAGTTGAAATAATAACGTGAGCTTTCTCGGCAAACTTGTCTGGCCTGTAAAACTGGCCAGTGTGGACAACCTGACCCGGTGTAAAACCAGTTAAGTTTTTCTTCAATAATTTTGTCGCATTGGAAATACTCAACCTGCGCCGAATATTTTCATTACTCTAGTTTTATAATCAAGGTAAGATGAGTGGCAATATAGCATTTTCATGGAATTTTCGAATATCCTTAACATTAAATAAGCAATCAAACTATTATTGAACTCATAAGACAACGGTTACGCTTAATGAGCGCTGAAAAATTACCTTGGTTGGCTAATTGACTAGTAATAGTTGACTAAAAGGCCATATCATATCTTAGCTGAAAACAATTGTAAAATATTTAGACACAAGTTACTTCTTCCGCTTATTGGCGGGTAAGATATTCGTTCAATCATCCATGTTTTAACTCAAATTATGTAACGCAGTATACCGCGAGCTCACGCCTCTCAAGTATTTTTCTGAATACTTCAGAATCACAAAAGTGATTTACTAAAAGAGATCGTCTCAATAATTTTCAATGGCTCTGAGGTCCGTTTTCACGTTTTCAACAAAAAATTCTAATTTCATCTACATCTACATCTACATCTACACGATACCCTGCAAGCCACCGCGAGGGTGTGTGGCAGGGGGTGAAGGTCACCAAGCATTCACTACTAGCATGCAAGCAAGCAACTAAAGGGTCTCATGCAACTAGATTGTTAGTATCTATAGTATTTGAGGGGTTAATACATGCATCATGCACTACAGAATACTCTAAAATATTTCCCCTACCTATCCCTTTCCTATGCTGCCTATTCTGTTCTCTTATAGTACGGGGGAAAAATGCCATTTTGAATCTATCTGTACGACAATCTATCTCTCTAATCTTATTTATCTGGTCGAATCTAGCATAATACGCTGGTGTTTTCAATATGTGCCTAACATCTTCAGTAAAGCTATCCGATTGAAATTTCTGCAATAGATTAAATCTGAACTTTAATCTACGCTCTGATAATGATTCCCACCCTAATTCTTGTATTAATTCTGATACACTACTCAACCTATCGTAACACCTTTTGACGAACCTAGCTGCTCTACGCTGCACACTGTCTAGTTCTCTCATCAAACCTAATTCATTAGGATCCCATACACTGGCTGCATACTCAAGGTGGGGCCTAACTAGTGAAAAGTAGCATCGCTCTTTTGTCTTCTCATCACATTTCCCAAGTACTCTTTTTATAAATCCTAGCTTTCTCTTCGCTCGGCCGCATATTTCCCTTATGTGTCTTCCCCACGATAAATCTTTAGTGATTGTTACACCTAAATATCTTACGGTTTCAACGTTTTCGATCTTCGTGTTATTAATTCTATAGGATCGCTCTATCGAATTATTCCTCCTCCAAAAATTGATAGCTACACACTTTTTAAGGTTGAGTTCTAACTGCCATTTGTCGCACCACTCTTCAATTGCATCTAAATCCTTGCTAAGTGATTTCATGTCCTCTTCGTTTGATATACCCCTGTACACCACCGCATCGTCTGCAAAAAGTCTAAGGTTACTACTAACTACGGTACCCAAATCGTTTATGTATAAAAGAAATAGAAGCGGACCTACTACGCTACCCTGGGGAACTCCCGATGTGACTTCGATTGTGTCCGACATGATACCATCTATGACAACCCTCTGCTCTCGCCCACTTAAGAATTCTTTTACCCAACATACAACGTCTTTATTTATACCAAAACTCTCTAACTTCAAGATTAATTTGTCATGAGGAACTTTATCGAAAGCCTTTTTAAAATCTAAAAATATCGCATCAACTTCAGTACTGCTTTCGCCGTGGACTAAAATATCGTGTACGAATAAAGCTAATTGTGTCTCGCAAGATCTACCTTTCCGGAACCCATGCTGGCTGTTTATGAGTAATCCCTGACTATCCAAATGCCCCATGATCGAACTGACTACTATGTGCTCAAATATCTTACAAGAGATTGACGTGAGTGAAATGGGTCTGTAGTTACTAGGTTCTTCCCTATCACCGCTTTTAAATATAGGTGTAATGTTAGCTACTTTCCAATCCTTGGGTACTGTGTGGTTCTTTAGTGTTTTATTGAATATTATTTCTAGATAGGGGGCTATTTCAGAAGCTAATGTTTTATAAACTCTGGAAGGAATTTGATCGGGACCTGGTGCTTTGTTTTTACTTATGCTTTTTAACTGCTGCTCTATTCCGCGACATGAAATTTTTATTTCGGGCATTTGCTCACTGAAAGTGTTCGGCGGTGGTTCCACTGCGTTTTGTGACGATGAGTTGAATACACTTTGGAAGAAGGTGTTTAAAGTGTTGGCTTTTTCTACACTGCTGGTGACTCTGATTCCTTTATCATTTTTAAGTGTGTGCACTGTGGACTTATTTCCCTGAAGCTCTCTCACATATGACCAAAACGCTTTAGGATTGCTATCTAAATATTCTCCTAACATCTTGCTCTTGAAATGTGATAACGCTTGCCGACATGATTTCCTTGCTAATGCTCTCGATTTTTTATAGTTTTGAACTAGCTCATTTTTTTCCTCTACCGATAGACCCCGTCTGGCATTTTTCATCTTAGCGTGGCATACCCTTTGTCGCTTTAGTGATTTCCTAACCTCCGCGTTATACCACCTTGGCTCTGTATTATCACTAATATATTTACTTGGTATGTATTTATGAACTGCGTTACGGGTGACCTCAAGAAATTCTCTCCACGAATCCTCTGTATTTAATCCTTTGCTTTGTTCGCTGAATACATTAAACGCTTCCCTTAATTCCTCTTTCATACCGTCGTAATTTGCCTTGCCAAATAAGTACACCCTCCTCCTTGGTTTATAATGTCTTTCAACGCCTACAATAAATTTCGCATGCACTATTTTATGGTCACTAATTCCTGTGTCTGTAACTGTATTTAGAACTCTCTCGGGTATATTTGTTGCTAATAAGTCTAGAATGTTGTTACCCCTGGTCGGCTCTGTTACTAGCTGTTGTAGAGAATGTGTCGTAAAGGTGTTCAACAGTGATTCGCAATGTTCCTTATCCTTACCTCCTGCAATGAAACTACACGTATTCCAGTCTATCGAGGGGAGATTGAAATCTCCGCCTACTATTATTCCTCTATCATTCTTCCCAGAAAGTAATGTGCGTATCTCTGACTCTAGCTCTATTATAGAATTGACGTCTGCGTCCGGTGGCCTGTAATATGCACCTACATATATCTTTTTTGCGTTACTACTTTTACTTTTAACGGAACACCAAATACTTTCTACATTTCGCTCTGAAATAAGTTCTCTTCTACTGACATACGGGTCCTTCACAGCTATGAAAACTCCTCCTCCGTTTCTGCTTACTCTATCCTTTCTGTATACTGTAAAACACTTCGGAAATACTTCATGATCTGATATGTCCTTCGAAAGCCAGCTTTCTGTACCTACGATTATATCTGCATTAGTACTCTTAATGAGGTGGTGAAATTCTGCTACTTTATTTCTTATACTACGACAATTCACTACTATCACTGAAATTTTTTCTTCCAATCTGTTTCTCTCTTGGTGCTCCTTTCCAACTAAAATTTTCCTCGATAATTTTTTGACGGACAAACTATTTGGTCTACCTCTTACCTTTGATGAATTATCATGTTCGTTCTCTCCATGTGTTTTTCTCTGACCTTCTAAAACTACTCTGCATGTTCTGTCAAATTCTTGCACGATTTTTCCCCCGCGGATTGACCTGCACTCTGGGCTACCACCTGAGCTAAACCCTACGTGTATGCTCCAGTATCCTACTCGCTACCTTAGACGATGCCTCGTCCGTGTAGTGGACACCCGAGCGATTCAGGGGCACCCGACACGTTTCCAGCTCCGGCCCGAGGTCCAAAAACTCAGCTCCCTCGCTCCCACAGACTTCACGGAGTCTCCGGTTTATGCCTAAAACTCGGCTCCAAACCATCAACCCCCGATCCGTCCTAGGTACCAAGCTACATATAGTCAGCCTCATATCGATACCCAGACCTCCACGAACACGGTGGAACTCGGTGCATAGATCCCTTACGGAATCCATTACATCCTCGGACCCCCGTTTCGCGGCGTCGTTAGTGCCGACATGGGCGACTACGTGCAGCTTGGAGCAGTTAGTGGCACTGACCGTTGCTTTCAACGCCTTCGTCACCTGGGGCACCGTACCTCCTGGTATACACCAGGAACGTACCCGTTCTTCGTCACCTTTCCCTCGGGATTCACCACCTCCTTCCCGACGGGCCCTGGCACGCATCGAGTCCGCTACTCGGCGGACATTGGAGCTACCTATCACTAATACTCCCTCCCTTCCCTCCCGACTCCCAGTCGGCGAAGTCTCCGGAGGCGGAGCGTTCGATGCGCCGACCTCCGCCAGCCCATCGAACCTATTACTAACGGGGAAAGGCTCAGCCTCTGCCTCTGCATTTCCCCGTTTGTGTAGTGTGACCCCACGACTCCTCCTACGGACCACTTCCCACTCTCCCCCGGATTCGGAGGTAGGCTCCGCTAGAGGCTCGGGTGTGCGGGGAACGTCCTCAACCCTCCAACCCACGCCAGTGTAAGGGCTCGCCCCCGCACCAACGCGTGCGGAAGGCCTTGGCCGACCCCCACTCCCCCTCGACCGTTCCAACGTAGTCACCAGCCGTTTCACGAGAGAGCGAAGACTATCCACCGTCTTCTCGAGCTCATCGACTCGAGCCCGCAAGGGCTCGCTATCGGGTGAGTCACGGAAGAGGTTGACAATTGACCTAATGGGAGTCATCCTAATCTAACTCTAACTATCTCTCTCCCTTAGACTCGCAGCGGAGCTATCTGGTAAAAGAATCTACTATTTACTACACACTAATAAATAACTAACAAGGCTCTTGAAGAAACGAGCAAGCAAGCAAATACAGACCACAGATTATCACCAGAAAACAATTAACCCAAAGGGGACAGGGACTAGGAGTAAACTACACAGGTAGAAAAACTACACGGGTGAGTGGTTGCAAGGGTAGCGCTCGGTAGGGAGTCGCGATGGGAGGTGGGTCACGGTTGACCTTGGTTAGGCTGAGGTTTGGGAAGGGAACCACGGGGGGGGAGAGGGGGGGGAGCTCTGGAATGTATACGAGAGGAATGTAGGCTGTAGGATGCGCAAGACCAGCGATTACGAAGAGATGAAGCAAAAAGTGTCAACAGTAAAGCTAAAGTAAATGTATTAAAAATCTACTACTAAAAGAAGCAACGAAAAAGACGAGCTAAATTAAGCACTAATCTAGGAAATATAAATATATCTATAAAAAAAAACACTATTACCGAATTATTTCAATGACAATAAGCGATTAAAAAAAACTGTGTAATCTACTAGGTTAAAAAATAAGTTACGCAAACTGCAGAGATAGTATAAACTATAAATGTATAAATAAAACTTTATGTGTATAAAGCTAAAGTAAATGTATTAAATATCTACTACTAAAGGAGCAACGAAAAAGACGAACTAGATTAAGCACTAGTCAAGGAAATATAAATATATCTAAAAAAAACTATCACCAACTAACTTCAATAACAATAAGCGATAAAAAAATCAACTATATGAATCTACTAGGTTAAAATAAGTTACGCAAACTACAGAGTTAGTATAAACTATATATGTATAAATAAAATTTATGTGTATAAAGCTAAAGTAAATGTATTAAATATCTACTACTAAAAATCAACGAAAGACGAACTAGATTAAGCACTAGTCAAGGAAATATAAATATGTCTAAAAAAAACTATTATCAACTAAGTTCAATAACAATAAGCGATAAAAAAGATCAACTATATGAATCTACTAGGTTAAAATAAGTTACGCAAACTACAGAGTTACTATAAACTGTATATGAATAATAACACAAGTGCAAATTACACCTTACACGTTAGGATGGATTATACGGTTCTACACAGGACTATGAATAAATAACAATAAGATAATATTAAATTAGAAATTCACTTGTAGGAGAACAAGTCTATATATATCACGGAGATTAAACAGCGGTACGGAAGCACGGATATTATGAAACAATAACTAATGCAGTGTAGCTATAACGAATAAAGTTAAATTAAAGCCGAGTGAAGTCTAGAAATATATTGTTAACAATAGATTATAATGAACGGTTCTATAACTGAGAAATACTTAGAAAAACAAAACTATGGTGATGATAAAATATAAATAAGAAACGTAAATACGCTAACTATGGAATAGCCACAACGATGTTAAACAATAGTGGAAGATTTGTATTTATCTCAGTATATAAAAGTAATAAAGATACTGGTTTAGTTCTACTTATCGCTATCGGCACACACTCTCGGCAGACGCTCGCGGGATGGCAGGGACTACAGCCACAGCAGGCACAGAAAACTCACACACTAACACACTCACTTACTAACTAACTAAACACTCACTACTAAATACACCACTACACTATGAAATAGGGGATAGCCTAGGACGACACAATTTTAGAGCTAAAACTACGGACCCAGCTAGGCAACGTTAAAGCTGCTACTGGCGACCAGGTAAAAAAGTGAAAGTCACAACTCAAGACGGGAGCTCTCACCACGCGACCTTCCTCTGCGAGTGCAGGTAGAAGAAGATCCACCGTACGTGTATAATGGAGCATCATCACTCACTGGGTATTAAGAGATTTCCTGCTTTTGACTGAGGCTAGCAATCTCACATCCTAACGAGTACGCAATGAATCTCTTGTATTCCGTAAACATGATGCACTTTAGAAAGGCGAATGATAATATCCTTAATAAAACAGCCTGGTTCACAAGGACGCTGTTACGTGCCTAAGAGCGAATATTTCTACCGTGCTTGAAAAGATACATGCATTCAAGAGAGGTAATTTTTCACTCGACTTTTTTAAACCTTAAGTGGTCCGCACAATAAATAACACCCTTTACTGACCTTATGTTTTCCATTGATCAAGGCAATGTTAGTGCCACATCATATTTTATGAAGCAGGAAAGGGAAAAAGACTGATGACTAATCTGATAGTGAAATGGTGGTAATTATGCCTCGACTACATTGCATCATTTAGCATACTACAAGAGGAGATCCGTTGTTCTATGTTAATTCCATAAAGTTTAACCAATTTCACGTCAAGAGTAAACCCGAATATAAATACTTAAAATGATTATGAAGAATATCATCAAAATTTTTCTCTATTAAAATCAGCATCCCACCGAAAAAGGAATATTAGTTAAGTACCACCAACTTTTTCTCGACAAATACTTGGGACTAGTTTAGCAAAATATACTCAGCGTTTTGCGTTTTTGCAAAGAAAAGTAGTTTAAAAATTCACTGATAAAAGAGCAACGAAATAGTTGTGATCACTCTAAAATGACGAAACAGTAAATTAAGACAAAGGCCCCGAGCGCGAGAAATCTCACCTCAGAGCAATACATTCAAGGAAAGGATTGCCTCCCGAGAATCTTTACCGCATTTTTAAACCGAAAATCCGATAAAGCAGTGATGCTTCCACTTTCACCATCCTATCATACTTGCCAACTTTCATCGCTATACCGATTAACTTGTGCCTAGTTATCTAGATTCGCCTGCCTTTGGCGAGATGCAGCGAGAACACGAAAGAGGAGGAACGTCAGTCACCAGAACGAACGAGCTAAAAACTTTCTTAGGTTTTAACTAGGGGTTGAGATAGTAAAAAGGCTCAGAAAGAAACAAAGCGAGAATCTGAGCCACATAATAAAAAGACGTCAAGCCGTCTTCGGGTCATCCCGCTGTCTTGCAATAAATCAGGATACTTTCCAGGAGAGGATTATTGATGCTAATGAAAAAATCTCGACTTTCAAAAAGGATAATAAATGCCTGTTGACGAGACAACAGTAAAGGACATTTTACGGCTGAGTAAGAGTTTCAAAACGAATGCTGGGTGGAGGAAATGAAGTGCATTGTTCTTTAGAAGATAAATACTCTTGAAGCCGAAGGAATTCACACCGATTTTGAAAACATGGGTCAAAACTAGTGCATCTCCGTTCGAGATGGCAGAGAGACGGGATAATTCGAATAGATCAGAATGAAGAAAAAAATTTCGTTCCAAAAGATTAAGTTTCTATGCCATAAATATGCTATAATATACGGAAAATGCTTAGATATTAATATCTTCCCCCTAAAAAAATACTCATTAATATCTTTTCTCGGGTTTTATCTCAGAGCCATATGCTATGCACCAAGTTTGTATCGCATCCTGCATTGTTCACTACTCCTAAACTAACTGGCTAACTCGCGCGTCATTATACGCAAATTTTACCGACCTCATCAGCTTTACAATCGCCAATACATCTGCATCAAGTTCAAACCACACTTCTGTAACTATTTCTTTGGCATATATGTAAATGTAAAAATGTGTCTACCACAAGAGAACTACGTAATGCGTATAATGATATGGTGACCGGAGATCAAATTTTCTTTTTCCAGAGCACGCGAAGGGAGAAAAATATCACCGATAATGATCCCCTTGCAAAATATCGTGGTGGCAGAGGAAAAGGCGCAGACCTCATCCCCTTATACGAAGTAACCGATCCGTCGAACGGGCACCGACGAACTTTTCAAAATTGGTCCGCCCATGCGAACGTGTTCCCTGCATCGCTGACTTGAAAGCCAAGTGTCCGTGAATGACGCAAAGGGCACCTTGCACCGATTCGTGACCAGGAAGAATTTCTGTATGAAACATCTAGATAACACCGCGGAGTCCACGGGTCACGGACGGAGGTTTTCTTCCGTTCTTCCCCACCTTTCAGCTGAGAGCATTCAGGCGAACGTTCGGGGCCGGAGTGTTCATCTTACTTGGTATTGGTGCCCCATCTCGCAGACCTGCCCGGGAAATCCTTCTATCTAAATTGTAAAATGCTACCGAGAAATCCACCGAGTTATACTTTGAAACAGACCCGGGTTGAACTTTTAACTTTTAAAAGCACTAATATTTGTTCTAATGTAATTCGTTCAATCCGGTTCGCGAAATGTCTCCGAACCGAAATACCAAAGCGTGAATAACGTTCCGCTGGTATTTAATCGCAGGGTTCAGGTACCGTGATATGTAAAAAACTAAAAGGAAAAATGCAAAGGAATAAAAAGTAATGAAACAAGTTCTCTCTGGTTACTTAGGTCTCGGATGGAGGAATTTTGGATGCAGCTGGGAACTTTGCTTCCTGAACCGAATGACATAAAACAAAAACTTATGGCGCTTTGCGAAAAACCTATGAAAGATAGATCTCCACATTTACAGCGAAATACGTATTACGATTTATTAGAGATGAGATCACAATATCGGAGCCAATGATGATTTGAAGACGTGACGCTGGGTTAAACACATCTCAAAGCATGGATCATTAGATTTTACTCGTGGATTCGAACTCCCTCGGCCCGCACGGCTTGAGGAGGTCAATGGTAAATTTAAGGAGAATAGCGGCCAGCAAGGTTCAAGGGCTCGTCTCCATGCGTAACTTATGACACAAAAGAAGGAACTGCTATCCTATAACATCAGACCACCACGAAAGCATTCTATCGTACTTTTCTATCGGTTTCCGTCCGAATAGGTCCGCTGCATCTTACTTTCTGGAAATTGGATTGAATATGTTGTGTTATTAATAAATGACAAGGCATCTCTGTGGCTTGTAATTCAATTCCATGAGTCAGAATGAATCATTAAATTAAAATATGAATGCGAGTCTTTTGAATAGGTATGTCACTTTCAATTTTTTTAATCCTCTTGAATTACTAGAATTTGGGCAAGCTAGAAAGTTGGAATATTTTTAAGACAACACAGCTGCTAAAAAGCAAGTACTGTAAATATGACAGGTAGCTTTTATAAACATGAATTAGAGATATTCCGCTGCCTCGCGCCAAATTAATGTTACACGTACTTCCTCACTCTTAAGGCAACAGTGAAGTGCACATCGATTTGCTTTCTTCCTTATTTCCCTCGGCGGATTATTAAACACCCACGCAAGTCTCGCTACTCCCTTCCCACACCCTCAAGAACCACTTTGCCCACCTCCGCCTTCATAAGCCAAGGCCCGGCTCACTCCAACGAGGTTGACAATCGTCTCGTTTGATCAACGAATTTGCTTTCACGTAAGCATTTCACGGATAGCGGAAGCCCCATTATCATCAGAAATATAGACGATGCCGATGGAATTTCTCTTTTTGTTTGACGAGGAATCTCTTCCCTTTCCCACATTACGAAATAACGTTCAAAGCAGCCGGGAATGTGAGATCCTGGGAGCGCGTGAAGGATTCCTAGGAAGCTTTCGACAGATGAGTTCAATTTCTCTTTACAAGTTCAATTTCTCTTGAGCAGCGGTGACAAGCTGAAGCAGGTAGAATCGATTTTTCTTGTGCAAGTATCACCATGCGTTGCAAATAATTTAAGTCGTTTGGATTTGAACTCTTTGAATTCATAACGAGCCCCTTATTTTGGTTTTAACATGCAATACTGAATGTGGTCAAGTCCCTGGTCACGCCGACGACGGGCAGTCACAGCCTCCCGTAGGATGCAGGTTCAAATCCCACCCTAGCACGGATGTCACGTTGTCTCAGATGTCATTATGTTTAAGGGAAGATCAAGTCATAAAACTTTAGATGTTGAACATTATTCCCCTGCAACTTAATGAGACTCGGAATATTTTCACCTTTTCAGTTACACTCGCTGAAATTGCTTCAGTTCAAAAGTTTACGCAAAACAACAACATGTAACATTTAATTGTGATAAACTGCGTAAATATTTAATAGATATGGTTTTTGATGATATGAAGTTAACTTGTTCATTGCAAATATCTTTATATTTTTTATTATTATATTTACGTGCATCAATGTCATTTAATACGCATTTTGACCCATTTCAATTTTCAACATCATTGCTCTTATTAAGAAAAAAATCTGGTTTGTTTAATCATTGCTCGTTTTTAATCGCTTCCTCGATGATCACGTCGATGCTGTTGAAAGATTGAAATCGGTGAAAATAAATAATCTTCTAGCTGAAAACTCCAACTCTCTACGTCGTTGATTCTTCCGGAAGTCCCAAGCTCAGGTTCTCATTCAGACCTTCTTCTCCAGCTGTAAAACCATCAGGATTGATTGGCGACAGCCCTTCACCTCTCTCTACCCTCTGGCATCCCCTTCATTTATAAAGACCGTCCACAACCCATGCCCTCCATTATCTGCATTCGATACTCCAATCTAGGTCTTCCTCTATGTCTTCTGCCCTCTATCGTCCCTTCTAAAATTATCTTCACCAATCACTAAGGCCTGATATTGTCTATATATGGCAATGGTGACTTTATGATATCAAATCTTTGACATATTTGGATGGGAGATTTTCGCAGCGAGTACTGTGGTTAATAATGTTTTCGGGTTCGACCGCGTGTGATGCTTTGTCAGTGGTCTTGATTTCTCGATCATTGCAGGGCGCATCTTCAGGGCAAGGAATGTATACAAGGATGCAGGGATGCATGACGCATCTTGTCCTGAAGGTACGCCCTGCAATGGCCTAGAAAGCTAGACCTCGACGTAGTGTCACACGCAGCCGAACCCGAAAAGCATTATCAACGGTAAATCTTCGATATACCTAAGCGTTTGATTATAAGAAACAGACTTTTTCATGGATGCGATGTCACTACTCCAATGTTGATGTGGTGGACAGTTACGGGCTTTCCATCAGAAAATAAGGCCTGGAGCCTCTTCTACAAAAAAAGCCTAGGATCCTTCCTTTTCCATCCCATACACTGGGAATTTCCAATCCGTTACGTCACTGGATGCTTGGTGAAGGCAAAGATGACGGCGGTGGTGGAGGTGGTTGAGTCAAGCGAAGTCCTTCCGCATCTCAAGTGAAAGGCATTAAGCAACGACTGCATTCGCGGTCGTGCGTGCTCTTCGCCAGTCTACTACGACGTCTGATACGCTCAACGCGCAACGTTCTTGGGTAACTTAATTGTTGAATTAAACAACAAAGAAAGGGAATCCACAGGATTCCTTTAGAAATAGTCTCCTGAGCGAAAGGAATAAAAGGTATAGCGATATCCGCAAAACAAGGAAATACGACGCTCTTTTATTTTCGATGGTTTAACGCTGCATAAACGAGACCAAAGCACTATGCTATTTATTGCGGTACAACGTTAACCGTTGGATTACCTAAAAACCCGTCTACTCGTTCGAAGTCATGGCATTGCTGATGAAATTGATGATCCGAAAAACCGATCACAGAAATCATTTTTCAAACACGATTAATAGAATAAAAGAATGTGGCCGACCTTTGAAATGTGTACTAGGTTAATATTTATTAGATAAACGGTGAATATAACGATATTTCCCTCACAGTAATATTTACATATAATATCTTTGCCAACAGCAACTTAAGGAAAATATTTCGAAGAAATTTCTATACGATAATACCACAATGAAGACTAAATATACCTTGGGTTCTTGTAATGATATTAGTATAAAAACGTCGTTTTCATTATACATACGATAATCATTTGAGAAATGATAATATTTCCCCAGAAGTCATTCTAATAATGAGGAATATAAATCTGATTCAGAATACTGTTTCTAAAGCTGACCCTCACAACCAAACGTTTCAATGATGCGTCAACTATAAATGCTCCTGAAAGCCGTCATTATGAACACAATAGGGTTTGTTTGCTCACGTGAAAAGTCAACACACGATCTTCTCATGCTAATTTTCCGAAACAACGAAGTGTTTACATTAAGTTTGCTTAACGTATTCGGACAACTGCGTACATTTAGAAGATCAAAAGGAAGCGTTTCAGAAAGCGACATGCAAACAAAATTACTTAGGTACCAGCCTCAGACTTTGTATAAAGCATTATCACGCCTATTTGAACGTCAGAACTCCGTTTGGGAAAGCACATAACAAACCTTTGTTCAAAGAGACCTATTTCCAGGCCTATAGCTCTCGAATAAACCAGGGAAAAACTTTCAAATGCCCCGATCACCTGTCTAGAAATCATTTCTGTCACGGAGTAAACGTCAGCTCACGTTCCAGCACTGCTATAGTTTTAGTAAGGACGTCAAAGATGCCGATTCACAGTCGAAGTCAGTCTTCAATCGCCGGAAACAGGAAACGCGTCCTTTTGGGCAGGTGATCGACGGAGTCCGCAATGACACCGGGAGACCCACTTAAGTGTTGGTCCGGCCCTGATCGAAATGAGTCACCTCACAGCCACACCGTTGCATAACGGAACGGAACCTTAAAAAGAGAGGCTGGGGCACGCTGAAATCACCCCCAGGGACTTTCTCCGGCCATTACTCGGATTCACCTTTTTTCCACCATTCTCCCACTCTCCTGCCCTTCCCCTCCCACCTCCGCTCGCCTCTGCGGAGAGAAAGCGAGCCGACGGCGTGTGACGGTGGCCAAACCTGAGAGAAAGTCCGCAATCTTAGCGCCCCTCAACGTTCCTCTCTCCTCGCCGAGGGCTCCTGTACAAGAAGGGAGGCGAACGAATGCATGGGGAGGGAGATGGTGCGGAAATGTGCGGCCTTAGGACTCGTTTCGCGAAGGTACGACCCAATCCATATTTCCGTGCATTTTGATTTCACGCGGTCCGCTGACGTGACTGATTACTTCGACCACGAATTGGAGGTGGGTGGGCCATATAACGAAACTCGCATTTTTTCATATTTTTGTGGGATTTGCAGAAAAAAATTCCCCCTTGCCTACTTATCCATACAGAACACTACTTTCGCAGCTACTTTTTCACACAATTTCTTACACTAGGCTTCAAGTTTGTTCAAGCGCGAGAATGAGCAAGAAGTGGGAAAAAGAATACTTGTGATTGCATAAAGTCACGTCATTCTTTTGATGTAAAGCTAATATAAGACGCATAATTCACAAATGCTACACAGATCACGTTACGAACGCACCAATCCCTCTTAGACTTTAGCCATTAGCGAAGTATTTACTACGTGGGATATAACTAGATGGAAAAGGATCTGCAGTCAGTTCTAGGGGCTAGAAGGTCACAAGAAAGCGCATTAATTTAGTACCTTAATTTCTACAAGTCAAGATTTATATAAGGCATAAACGGAAGCAGCAATGTAGAGGGGAGTGAATTAAGAGATTTAAATTATCCTTTGCTTGGACTCATGCACTTGTGATCCAATTTCCTCGAGCAATGTCTCACTCGACGCTAACACAGGGAGGCGGGGCTTAAAGCTATCTCAGTATATTTGGATTTTCAGTCCGGGAGGCTAGAGAAAATGTTGGAAATCGATCATGACATTTGGAATTGCCTCAGGGATTACTTGTAAATAAACCTTTTGGACGCCACAGTTTGTAGTCTGGGGGCTACTTAATTTTCCCCGTCGTGATAGACAATCTCAATGATCCAACCAAAGGTTAGTTTGGTGAAGGCAGAGCTTATCAAATAATAAGCGCAATGACGAGTGAAATTCAGTATTCGGGACAGTGGAGCAAGTCCTTTCTCTGTGCCACCTGTCCAGAAGGATCTGCTGCCCAGAAAATCACGCAGCTAGACTTACTAATTACTTTCATTTACGTATCATCCTGGCTCCATACCAGACATGCCTTATCGACCCGTAAACAATCCTAATGTTAGTAACTAGAAAACAGGAACATGCAGTAACTCAGGTTATTACTAGGGATGGGTCGGTTCCACTTTTTTTCGGTTCCGGTTCCGGTTCGGTTCTTAACTTCGGTTCTCGGTTCCGATTCTCGGTTCCGGTTCTTAATTTACCACTTACTTTGCATTGCTCAATGGTAAGATACGGTAATCAATAATCAACATCAGAGACTGAATTAGAATAATTCGCGACTTTGAAGCATCTATGTACACTATTTCACCAGGTTTTAATGTGAAGCCTCCACTTTCGGAGTGTGAGTAAGTTTCAAACTGGTTTTCGCGCCAATTATTTCGGTACCGATTATTTTTGGCCTCGGTTCCGGTTCTAAGCTCAAGAACCGGTGGAACCGAGAACCGAAGAACCGAACCGACCCATCCCTAGTTATTACATATACTATCTTCAAAACAGCAGCTTCAGTCGAACGCCTAACGCGATAGAGCATCACCACTTTTAAGGTGCCGGTGGTTGATTTAATGCAGTTTTATTTAATTGGCTGACGAATCATAATTTGAGTCGTAGTTAATGAGCTCCATCACTTTAATGAGAAGATTTTAATCTTATTTCTGATACTGATCGTATCCATTTGCCTGAGAGCACATGAATGAGAAGTATAGAGGTTATGGAAACCCTAATTATTGGAAAAAATTAACTCAACAGTTGTAATTATAACTTACATGGTAATTTCAAAATTACTGGAAATAATGTAATCTCAGATTCATTTATCGGAGGCATTCAAAACAGTATTTATACTTCTCATTCAATTACAGATCAACACAGAGATGCAAAATTATATGATTGTGCTTTCAGAGCTAGCTAATATCTTGCATTAGTTTTCGACTAACTCTACGTGATTCCGCATGAAGAGCTTCATAAATGAGCAAGTTTGCAAGCATTTCTTTGCACGCCACAGACAATTGTGACGCCCAAAACAATCGGCCTCAACAAAAGCGCGCCGGAGAAGCTGTCAAAAGCTTTACACATCAATCAAACTCGACCTGGTCCAATTCTAAAGCTTCACAGACTATAATCTATCTCAAATTTCATGAAAGCCTTCGTTAGCGTCACGACTCAAAGTCAGTGTTGGAATAAGTTTTTTCATGAATGGAAATTATGAAGAAGGGCACGTGGCATGGGGGTGAGGTGGCAACAAGAGCAAATGGTCGTACGATTGCCAGAGTAAATGTTGATTGGGAAAGTCTCACTCCAGACTAGCACTAGAAGGCTAAAGCCGGCCGCGGTAGTCAGGCCAGTGACGCGCCGACCTGATAACCCAAAGGTCGCGGGTTCGAATCCCACGACATTTAGATCCATTGAATCAAGTGTTTTAACATCAAAGTTAGGCTTATGGTTAAGTTAGACAGTGAAATATAACTTCAGTAGTTGCAACACTATAAAATCTAATTCTACCACAATGAATACTACCTACAGAAAGGCAATCAAGCGAATTTATATGGGGTAGAGGGTACTTAAGTCTCACAATACATCTCCAATGCTCACATTGATGACTTAATAAGCGTACCGAGAAGGTTAATTCTAGATATTTTTCCTCCGCACAGCTGGTGACCACAATTAGATGGAGGCCCTAGTATATTAAAAACCAGAGTTCAACCCAAAGTTCGGTCTGGACGGTGAAGGTATAGAACAACAAGTACAGAGACCCCGGGAAGGGGGGAATTCCTTTATCAGTGGTTTCCAAAAAAGATTTTTTTGCACAGAAAATCACTCAACTCAGATTTATCTGTGCATTTCCGAATAGGCCTCATCAGGATTTTGACAACGAAAACTTCAGTCACCAGTCCAAAGTCTATTACGCTACCACGCCATCTAAACTATTAAAAACAGATCCAAAATATTTCCTATTTTTCATAGGCACTCTCCCAAGAAGGCCAATGTTTGGAATATTCTCCAGACTACTATGAATCCCTCCCATCATGAATGTTCTGATTTAATCATAGCATGGTCAGCTATCAGAGGTTAACGAATTTATTAGCGGGATAAGCACTCAAGCCATTGGAGTAACTTGTCCTCTCCCAAGAGCCAAGCCGAAACTCGCTTCGAGTTCACTGGAGGTCGTTACTGGCGATCCGCTTTCTAGTATAAACTACTAACTGGAAAGAAGTGTCTCATTTCCGCCATGCATAATTTTTTCATCATCTGAGGTAAAAGAGGAGAGGGCTATGGTTTGTTAGGTAAACAGCTTATAACATAGGTGTTACAACTCGTGATTGTTCTGATCCTTAATGGCCCGTTTCTCGAAAGCTCAATCAAAATTCATTTCAGTTTTATCGCACCTCTCTAAAGACAAATATTCCAGTACTTGCCATCATTTTGCACGATTTGATCACTATGCTCGACAAAGCTTCGAAATTAATTTGCAATTAAATTGTAGAAAACTATGAAACTGGCCAATAGCTTTGAGAATACGGACCCAGAATCAAGGGATTCCAAGGGTGCTGACAAAGTAAGGATTTGGGCAGGGGACCTAACTGAGTACGAAGGGTACGTTCTACAAGTTAAAACATATATAAGAGAGGAAGGGTATTTTGCCTTCAAGGGTAAAGAATGCAGCAAAATTTCTGTAGATTCTCTCACAAGACAATGTAAGGAAATGTGAATATCTAGTTGCGTCCGTGGAGTGAACATTTCTCTTTCTCCGCACCTAACAAAATCTACTCGCCATGAATTTCTCTGAAGATAAGGTCAATTTCCAATAGTTTGGTCTAACTGCTCGCGAAAGAATCCGGAAGTTTAAATTATTGAAATTACATTGCTTTCCTAATAATGGCCAAAGACATATGATGTAGCACGAAGAAGGGCAAAAACTCAGAACTTCTTGATGTAGGCCAAACAAACATTTAACTTTCTCCTCCGTCTAAGCAAGTAATGGACTGGAAATAGACTCTTCATTGTACCCTTGAGAGACAAATAAGACTTGCCAACAAAGGTAACGGGGTGTAATGAAGGATGGTGGAATTTAGGCGCTACTTAAAAAAACTGGCATAGTGGGAATCAACTGATGCTTGTTGAGGGAAACGCAAAAGGTTAGATCTTATAATAAATAATTAGATAACATTTAAGAGGCTGATTGCGTCGGCGGCCAGAGTTATAACGCCCTCAGTAGCACGATACTAATACAGGGTTTATAGGGCTTTTCATTTTCCCTGACTATCCAGGATTTCCAGACCATTATTAGTGATTTTCCCTGACTTTTGAGCACCTGAAAACTCCAAGATTTCGGTCATTTATAGAGATAAAAGTGGTAGTGAGGAAGCAGAGAAGTCTAAACTTATGAAAAATTGTGGGTTTCTTTTCATATTAATCATATGAACTTCCAGTAATAACAGATCAACAACTTTAAGTCAACAAAATAAAAATTATCATTACTTACATTGATACGCCTTCAGAAAGGGTTTTAATTGCAGAAAAATATATGCAAAGAAGGCTAACCTGGCTTTTCCTTCAAACCTGATTTCATGTTAAAGTAGCTCTTTGAATCAATCTTGATTTTTTTCTTCCTCACATCCTTCAACAAATTTGGCTGTGACCAATTTTGACTGAGAATAACTTTTTCGTCACCAGAGGGACAAATCGAAGCATTCCTGGCAAAATCGCTAGCCAATGAAAATGAAATGCGCACACCTTTCGCCGATCTTTTCCCCAAATTGTGCAGGCTATAGCCAGAAAGAACCAAAATAGGACCCCTGAGCTGCCTCCACATCACAGCCAGCCTGAGGCCAGTCGTCCCCTCCTTCACCCCGCCCTCCACTCCAATGCGCAGTTTTTGATTTCTTGGCATTTTCAGGTGATAAATTCCAAAATTTGAGAGTTTTGCGATTTTTCCCTGACCACACATTAAATTCCCTGACTTTTCCAGGATTTCCATGCCCGTTTTCATTTTCCCTGACTTTTCCAGGTTTTCCAGGATTTCCAGGTTCCTATAAACCCTGTAATATATTACAGATTACAGGTAGGCAAGAGTGAAATATAAAGGCAAAGCTTTAATATCATCAAGATAGCCGCTCAAGCCTGCTCATCGGTAGTATTAAAGGAGTCTGTAGGTGTAACAGTGAAGTGTTCACAATATTTACTCGCTTTATCACCAAACAGAGAAGGGTTTGTTAAAAAAAAGACGCCTTATTACCTAGAGCATCCCTCAGAGATTCCGGTAAACCTTCCTGCAACACGTGTATTTATATAAATATGAACCTCCCACGATTTAGGTCTGAAAACTACAATGAAAAGTCAAGGAACAACGTGATTCTGATAGCAAACTCCCCGCGATATATATGCGGGGACACATTTTTACCCACTGGGAATATAGAACCTACATTATGGATAGCAACACTGGATTAAGACGTAACTGTGGTGCAAATTGCAGCCGTATAAACTTCCTTGTTCATATTGTGTGAGTTAAAGTTCACTATGATACATCTAAGGTTTTCCAAATTTTTAGGTTTTGATGACGGATAGAATATAAAAGATAGTGTTTCTGTTTTCTTGATGATTAGGTACAAATATAAACTCAGTATCACAATCCCTCAGCTAGCGAGTAAATAAATTCCTACAGCAACTCGCCTGTCTCTTCATGACCGAGTGGATATTCCGCATCCCCCTTTCCCTGCCGATTAATTACCACCTTCACCTTACAAAGATAATCAATGGAGCAGGAAGATTCACATCATCCTACGCAACACACAATAATGCTTGGCTTCTCATCACCGGGTGAATTGTCGACTTTTACTTGACCTTCCTCACTAGCTCCCCGACGACGCTGTGATGAGTCCTCGGAAATTGATCAGATTAGAACAACAGCTTCAGCGGAGAAAGTCGATTGTTGCCGGCAGGATATCCTTGACTCCGATGAACTGGCAAAAAGAGTCATCGGATATAATTTTTTCGGCACAGAAAAAAAATCCTTGGATGAAATCGATGACGTTGACCGGACTAACGGTTCATTTGCCAGTTTTTTTGGGTGCATCCTTATGATGAAACTGATTTCATTTCAAATATTATTTAAATAAGAGAATTACGTTCTCCGCATATAAAAGGCGGATTTATCAGCCAATTTTCAAGGCCTAACGATCAGCTGTATTCGGCGTGAAGGAAGAGAAATATAGCAGAAATAATTAACAAGTTAGGTTATGAAACACAGCAATTTTTCAGATTCGAGCCGCTGAAGAAAACATGTCTTCATGGAGAGCTTTCACCGAAGAATGATTAATATAAAATGGATCGATCGAGTGACAAACGAAGAAGTCTTAAGAAGAGTGGAAGAGAAGAGATGTCTACTGAAAACCTTAAAAAGAAGACGGGACAACTTAATAGGCCACATCTTAAGACACGATGGCCTGATGAGGACAATCGTCGAGGGAAAAGTGAACGGGAAGAATGGAAAAGGCAGGCCTCGTATGAGGTGTATGGAGCAAGTTGTGAAGGATGTAAAAGATATGAGTTATGTCAAAATGAAGAGGTTGACCGATAGAAGCATCGAGTGGAGGGCTGTGTCAAACCAATCCTAGGATTGTTGACCGATGATGATGATTGAGAGCTTTAATTAACAACACTGCGAATCTCTCAAATACACTTAAAAATGTGAAGAGTAAAGCTTAAGTAAGTAATTAATTACTTACTCCATAGCTGTCCCACTAACGCATGAGATTCCAAGCCGGCTGCGTGTAATACAGTGCTCATACTAATTTCACCAATTAAGTAAGATATAAAGCCCTAACGAGAAAAATTCGTTATTCTGGATTTAATTTAAATCTAAACGTGCCACAGTGAAGAGACATTGCAGAAGAGAAAGTAAAGATAATCCAAAGAACCACTCCTGAGAAACTGATCTCCTCGTGCACGAAAAAAACTCATAACGAGAATGAGTTGTGTTAGGATCTTGAGAGAGTCTGACGCAACTTACATAATGACCTGAAAATCCCAAGGCAGTATATTACGAAATTAAAAGGAAAAAATAGACTCGTCAGCGTCCAAAAAATATACCGCAACCGACTCTGCTTTACAGCGCATTGAAAGCAACGAAATTCTTGTTATTTTCCAACATATAAAGCAATGGAAACGAACAAGCGCGATCAAATTCCATTGAACATTTTTTTTTAAATGCCTTGGGCCATTAATTTCTCGACATCTGAAGGTCAAATGCAAAATCAGACCTTGGGACAGCTAGGAAAAGAGTATCACTTATTTCTCTGTTGTCTCAAAATCTGATATGCCCTCACATCAAAATGGGACAGCCAAGAGGCCTAAGAGTCTTTCACGCGTTAGCACGAGGATGAGTCCTCTCCTTAGTTGAGAAGGAAAGTTTCCCGAGGGCTTGGCTCAAATTGCTACGAACGCTAACCGCTAGTATTTGAACGACAAAGCACATTAGCACCGTGGCCTTATCTATACCGGCACACTAAAAAGAAGAGATTCCTTGGATAGTCAGTGAGCAAAGAATAAACCCTTCTCGCGGGTCCAGGAAAACTCGGTTGACTCGTGAAGAAAGCAGCGACAGCAACATTTTGAGAATTCATTATATTATCAGTAGATTGATGAGCAAGTAGACTTTGCTACAGCTCGATACAGCCTTCTAAAATTATTTTTACTGGCAAATATATAAAAATAGTGTTCGAAATATTTGGAAGCGACTTTTCAAGGATTTTCTGCTTACTTCATGGTTCTTAATCATCGATTAAGAACCATGGGAATATTACACTAAGGACGGCGATGAAATAGGTTTAGTTGATATTCATTGAAAATGAATTTCCAAAGTTGATTCTAACACCGTAGAGTTTAGTTTTTAACATATTCTGCAACTGCCATTAGCTACAACATCGCGCGGTGATATAAAAAATCGCACTCATTGAGCACCGTCTTGAGGGCGTTTACATCTCCTAAGAGGCAGAAAATGTGCCAAAATTAATCGTTAAAATTAATCAGGCAACTCGTTTATTAACAAAACGCACTTCAGGGTTTTAAGTTTTTCTGCGAGTTAGCCTTCACACAAGGGTCAAACTGAGACACTCGGGATCTCCAGAAGTTTGAGGAGTAATGTTTCTTAAGGGACATCTACATCTACACAGTACCCTGCAAGCCACCATAAAGGTGTGTGGCAGGGGGTGAATTCCCAGGGGGGACGCATTGGAAACGATGAGAAAATAGAAATATGAAGAGCATTTTGCTACTCACGGTGGACGAATGTATGAAAAGTAAGCTACAACGACAAAGGAAAACATTTTAAAAATTTAACATATACCTAGTGTCTAGATTTTTCACTCTATGAACACATAATTTAATAAATTTTAGAAAGAAAGGTTTGAGCGCGCTGAATCTATACCTCACTCTAGGCTACATTCTGGAGTACAACAGACTGACTGTGATTTCTTCAAACCATTCCATCCCTGAAACTGAACTTCTTTTAATGCTGTAAGTCTGCGCGTGTTAAATTTTTTTCGCCTAAATAATCCAACGGATGGTTTCAATTTTTTTCATTGCCTAAAGCACAAAGAGAAAAGGTTTTCCTTGATAAAAGTTGTCAAATTTGAGAAGAGGATTTGATATTCCTCGAGCATGGTTATAATTTTTATTTTTGTCCTCCTTTACTGAAGTAAGCAGAGTCCATTTGCGCAGCAGCATGCCAACAAACTTCCATCTCCACCACCAAAGAATGAGATACTTTCAGTCGTATCGTAAATCTATTACCACCAAAGAAGCTCGTAGAACGAACCCCTACATATTTTACAGTTTTTGATGCACGCTAAACTTTCTCCTCTTCCATCCTCACTTTCATATAGGAAAATCCCGTGATTCATACGATTTCAACCTGATTTCGTAATTCTGGAAGATCGGAAAGTAAACAGAAAACGAGCATGCGAACCGACTAATGTGCACGACAGCGTCTGTAACTGGACATATCGCATATCATAGCCAACAAAAGTATTTCGTCATTGATGTAACTTATATTTTGGATGATCCTTCAACGTTATTTTCATGAACATTGAATTCAATAACATTCAATATATGCCGGTAGAAAAAATTTATACCAGAGCACTTGGCCGCAGTTTCGTCGGAAGCATAAAATCGGAAACTGGTGCAATCAAATAAGAAAGAAATATTTAGTAATTACGATTGAAAAAAAAACTTAAAGTGAGGCCAAAAAATCGTATTTTCCTCATTTAAAATGGATTAATAGTAATCAGAGCGCATTCTCCTCTTAACTTTCATCAGAGAGCGAATTTTGGGTAAGTGAACTGGGAAAGCACCGGGATTACAGTGACAATAAGACTCAATCGATTTAAGATTGCACCGCTTGGAGAAAGCTGACTTGTTTAGCATGCTGCATCCAAGGAGAAATTCTTGAAAGAGTATTAACTGCAAACGCAATCAAACAAACCGGAAAACTTATCCCATTCGTACCAGTTACATCCCAGTGACCGTGTTGTTTCGCAGACATTTGAGACTGGTTCGCGTCAAACAGTCAGCTTCCTGCTCAGGTTGACACCTTTCGTCCTCATTGATTACCTGAAAATGAATATCAAGCTTTTTTCTCATCACGTGCTGAATGATTTCATGAAAGCGTTGCCCAATCAACCGCTCACACCGACGATTCGAAGGGACTGAGAAATAAAACAGGGGATCGGGTTGAGGTGAGCTGATTTTGTATCCGCAAGATGGTGAAATGAATAATGAAATGAATTCCTAAAATACGTCAAATTAACTGAGTAAAACGCGGAAACACGCAAACAAGCGCAAAATATGTAGTTTAAATCGATTAAATTCGAACCAGGTTTAGTAATGGAATTAACTTCTAGTGAATTCAAATGCATTAATACATCCTTTAAAAAGCTCTAGGAAGATTAAATGACGCAACTGCAGTGAAATTCAGTGCAAGTACGATTTCATTGTAACTTCTGTTGTAATACACGACCAGTCTCCATGAGATTTCGTGTAAAACCCAGTGTTTTGTATGGAGTAGGTGGGGCCTAATCCTTCCCAAGCCTCCCCATTCTGCCTTCATCGTCATATGCTATCAAGCCAATGCCTCCTCCAGCACATGCAAACCTCCTTGTTGTACCGGTCCTCAACATGGGTGCTATGTGCAAAGCACTTCAAGTTCAGTACTCCGTCGTATGGGACATTAAACCGTGTATCCCTTGCTATATTTCGTTAATATCAACGCTGGGTTTCACTCCAACCTTCCTCCGTTCCTTGAAAAATTTCTAACTATATTCAATTACCTAGGTACCTATCCCCTAAATGGTGCAAATGACCTTAGCTATCGGTCACCTCCTCCGAATAACTAGGTACTATGATCCATAAGGAACTGATATTTTCATCTCTACAGCAGTATTGACTCGAAGATAAATTGAAATAAATAATTCTGATGCGTTTTCATGCCGTAATGCTGTTCAATAGATTTACTGATTCCTTTAAACGCTGATACCGGTTGATTTAACGTTAAATTGATTACGCCCTCGAAAGCCATATGCGCATATTTCTTTAAGTTGTTCATTCATTCCCTTCTTTGTCTTCTCCGCAGATCCATGTTTTACACATTTACTAATGAATCCATTCTAGTCTTCCCAAACCCTGAAGGTGAGGCTTTCATGTGTCGTAGGGCTCCTTACGACGAACCCGGACCTCACTAATCATACCGACGCAAAGCTTAAGCAACACCTAGAAGAGTATATAAAGGTATGAAAATAGAGTATAAACACATGCTTCTATTTTAACCATAGTAAAATGATGCTCTTATAATATTTGAAACTGTATACGAAGATGATTATATTACATAAAAGCAGATTTTCTCCAACTATTTACACGACCCCATGCGGAAGTTTCATTCCATGAGTCTGATATACGTGTACCTGAATTAATCTGCAGTGATCTACGACTTTCAGGAAAAAAAATAATTATAACATTCCTCAGATAACAGTGTTCAAGCTAGAGAAGCTTAACAATGGACGGTATTACGGATCTATCCTGAGCGTAGTCACCATCGTGAAACCTAACTCGATAGTCCCTCACAGTTTGCGATCAATTCTCTCGCTACAATTACAACTAGAGAACATTGAAAACTAACAACTCCATGCACCGGAACATATGTGAGGAATGGACGTTCTCTACATGAACTTCAAAACAATAACAATAAGGAAAGCGGCCGAGTGATTGAGAACCTAGAATTGAACCTCAGATCCAAGGATGACCGACTCCTGGCTTTAAACCTATCAGTGCGAACGTGGAGACGGAGCAAGTTTGATCCCAGGAAATAAAGCCTGGTTCACGTCCCGACACAGGAACTCGCGTGTGACGGGTGGCCGCTAATGAATGCAACTATCTCCGAGCCATGCGTCATCACCACACTGAGGAAGGGAACGGGAGGAATGGAACGGGCGGGTGGAAAAAAGAAAAGGATGATGTGACGGATGGGGGCGGAATGACACGTAATTCAAAGGGCACACAGGAGGTTGCATCGAGGCATACATTTCTGCACCGAGCAAGTGGTTTCTGTCCGTATATCGATCCTAAACTCAACAATAATTACTACAGTGACATTTTCTTGATGGCCATGCTTTTTTTACAGTGTGATTTTATCTCTCTTCTTTCCCATAAACATTAAAAACAGTATATTTAGCCAATTGATTTCTTTCCGTATATACATGGACCGCGCAAGCTTTTGTGGTTCATATCTATGGTAATATTTTTTTGGAAGCTTCGCGTTTTCGTGGTTGCCCATATTACTATAGTGTATTTTGTATTGCCACCTTGAAATCCCAATAAAATAGCAATCATTTTCAAGCCATCGCAAATTTCCCACTTAAAATCTTCGTACTTGATTACAGTTAGAATAGCAAGCAAGTTTCCATACGTCTCCTTCAATGACGCCGAGTGATTATTCTGGTCTCCTATTTTGCTACCATAATACAAAAGCTTTGCTTATTTTTACATCTTGTCATAGGCCTACCTTGATATTTCAACACACATCGTCCAGAAAACTAACGAAACCTACCTGGTGATTTTCAGACAATCTTCGCTGATTAGTTGACTTTATTAAACAAATTATGCATAAAAACACACACAACCTCACTTTATACGGCCTCTTACTTCTCTGGAAATAAGAAAAGACTACAAAAAACAAACTCCCTAACCACTCTCTTTTAGTGCCCCCAAGCGTCTACTTCTGAAAACAGAAACGATATTATGTGGTGTGATAACATGAAAATGTGACGCGGTGGCTCCTTTTGGATTGCTATTCCTGGGGTCGCGGGTTCGTGTCCCGCCTGGGTCGGATTTTCACCACCCAGGCATGGCTGTGTGTGTTGTGTATTTGTTTAATTGCCCGGTGTAAAAGGCCATATGTGCTGTTTTCGGGTCTATGAAAAATAAATAAATAAAATTATGGTGACCAGTCTAATATTAACTCATTAATTATCACTATTATTATATATCTTATGCGCTACCAAGTAGCGTGGGTGTTGATTCATATATTTTTACTTTACATCTCCCGCATTTTTCTTGTATTCCCCCTTCCCATAGTACTCGTATTTATCTCTTCGGAACAGCCCCTTTTGCATTCCATCGAAAATTACCTTTCTCCACCTTCTTCGCTTCCCAAGCATTCTTCCTTTTACCACCGCCTTTACAATTCTATCGTAGGATCTCTAACTGATTCCAAACCCACATTCCATAAGCTGATTAACTCATCCTACCAGGTTCAGACTTTATGATGGGTGGTATCATCACTTAGCACTTCGACCTGACATAGGATGATGATTCCAAAAGCGATGTAAAATGTTAATAATATTTTATTCCGCCGAAAATAAGTCTTAGAGTCCTCATTATCCCATAAACTCCGAAACTGGATTACCTATATTTCATTTGAACGGAGAATAATACAGCATATTTAGTCCGATCACCTGACAATTCAAGTAATATTAACAAAACGGCAAATACTAAGGATCGTAGCGTAGCGTAAGAATAAAATAATCAAAACTCCGCGCCAGGTTAAAATGAGTTCTACTCTCACATTGAATGTACAAGCGAGAAAAATCAGCAATGATGTCTGATGCATTTAACAGTTAATAAAAAAACTCAATGACTCGCCACAAAAGTATGACACACATGGTTTTCGTCACTTACTAAAGCCCTATACGCGAACATACAAATTTTGTATGATTCTACCTTGCATCAACTGTTCTTATACCTTATTTAATGATATCGACTATGTCATACGAATCAAATTCTAGCGTATCATGGGGAAGTTCATGTTCTCTTTTATAACAACATGCAATGCTTTGGTTTCCAGGTTGACTACTTACGTATCAGAGAAACCAGCAAAAGCCACCATGACTTTGGTACAGCCGACTCCTGAAATGTCCCTTCGCATTCAGAAGGACCTCAACGAAGAGCCGTCCAAGAACGAAGAAAGTCTTCAGCACATCAAGGACTGGCTGGAGAAACAATCTCACCTACCTCACGTTGACGGTAAGAAAGACGACCATTCGAAATCTTTTGCGGTAAAACTGCAATCATGCAATAAACAATAAAAGTTAACCTAAAACGATCGGCGATTAACGGTCGGCACTCTTCTATTTACACCCCAGAATCTACGGTAGTTTTATTTGGCGGAAAATGAATACCTCCGTACTCAGTGCCATTCGTACCTTGAATATCTCAAACGACTGCGAGTCCAAATATTACAGCAAGGAAGAGTGGTTTAACTTTTGGAGAGTTTAGTGTTCGATTTATGAGTACGGGCAATTTTTCCATGCTCCCAGTTCAGTTTCAATGAATTATTTGACTGAGAAATCATTAATGCACTAAAAAACCTCCCTTCAAACTCAATTAAAACTTTTCCATTAAAAAATCAAAGGTGATATCCTTGTTTCTATTAACAACACTCGCTAAGTCATCACATATTTCTCCAGGAAAGTGGTTCTAATACTGGATACTATTTAGTCGATTAAAAGCACTGGATCATAAGTAGCAAATGAGAATGTGTTCCATTCTTAAACCAAAGTCCAAAACCTATCTATTCTTAAATATCAAATTTCCCCACCCTGATAATTTTCGAAATCACCACATTTTGCTTTACATGCACGCACATGTTGGTAGGTGGAAAAAGTGTTTGCTTCTCACACCTAGGAAACGGGTTCGTCTCTCGGAACATGAGATTCCACTCCAAGAGAGCTCCAAGTTCAGTGCTTCGTCCGTCGGAAGGGACGTAAAACCTCTTGGCGTTTTTCGCCAAGAGCAGACTAATCTTGGCTCTGACACGTTTCTCCCCACCTTTTTCCCCCCTACTTCCTTTGTAAGGCACCTTTCAGTGCGGGACAAGCTATAAACCACCGATAATTCTTGATGTGGGGTAGCATAAAGTTCTACAAACAATAATGCATGCGGATGGGAGGATATCATTACGAGTAACCGAAATAATTAACCATTAAAGGAACTTTAAATACCATGTGGAGCACGAATGTACCAACTACAATTTATTTGGACCAGGGGACTCGTGCTACAAAGCTAAGAAACCTTTCGCATTGAGAAATATTTCCCCAGCTCAAAAAAAGGAGAAAAGGCTTTCAAAATGCTGTCGGCGAAAAGTAATAGTGGTTTATCGTTAAAAACAGTTAAGTCGAGAGGATTGAATAGCCCACAATTCTGGAAAGTATAAGGGAAGAAATATTTATTCTCGACGACAATTCATAAAAAAAGTGAAGCTATGTCGGTGAAAGACACGGTGGGGATGTGAACCCAGCCACTGATGCTTTCCGAAACGCTTGATTGCCCCGCAACACAATAGAGTAGGATATAATTACTCGAGTCGGATATGACAAGCAGGCGAATACTTTATTTTCCAATGCTCTATTTCTTCATGAAAGCAAGTACACAAAGGTCTGTATTTTTCATTCAAAAAAGACACAATGCAACCGTTTGCTAAGGGTCTCTCGACCCTGTGTTTATACTTCTGATCTGCCACAAGCAAAAAAATTCGGCCAAATACTATTTAATCCCAACGGTTGAGGTATTTGTTCGAACGCGATATCCACGGCAGGAGAATGTGGGGATGTTTTCCTATCCATAGAAGCCGATCTAAAGTAATAAGAACACAAATATCCTATCCGATAACTGGAAACTGATACGACCATGGCCACCTAAACACTTCTCTCTTACTCACTTGCTTTATGCATTAGGCGTTTTCACGTCGCATGGTATGGATACTTGGTCTATAACCCTTCAATGAAAATACACGAACATACTTTCGAAGGCTAAAGTACCTTAGCCCAATTTATTCCAAAAGAATAAACACGGAAAATATAATATTAACCAACCAAGCCACGTTACAGGAGGAAAACAACCCTATGGTAAGGTAATACTTCATTCGAAGGTGCATCTGGAGTATCTTTACCAAAGCGAGTCATGGATAAAAACTAGGCTTTCCAGGTTTATTTTGAAAAAAACTGGGATACATAATTGACATATATGTATATATATATGCCTATATGTATATATATATATATATTTAGCTATATATAGCGAAAATCTTATAAATCTGGAAAAATTGACCTCGTGTTTTAATAATACGTAGCAGGACTGCAATCTTGCGAAATAATTACATGACATACAAAAGCTGTAGATGATACTCACAAAATACAAATTTCATCCGGATTTTACATCCAGATATTACACAAACGAATAATAAATAGTTATTACGGACTTACATTTTTCACAGTGCCAACAGAAAAGCATAAAAGAGTGTTTAATGATGATGGCGAACACAGTACCAGCGAAAGCAGGAAACACAGGAATAACTACAGGAATATTTAAAAATATTTAGTAACACACAATAAAGCAAAAAAATCAAAAGCAAATGCGACACAAGCGTCACAGTAGAATTGTGCAGGTCTTTTGTTAAAAATCACAATTTGGACGAGAATTCAAATTTTCACGCATTTCTGTAGTTACGTATTTCATAATTTCTTAGACACAATTCCGGGACTTATGGCGACCGGATGTCTGCACTCGGGATACCGGTACATCGTGAATCTGGGAACGTATAATCCGGGAACGTTTATACCGGCCGAACCGGTACGTCATGGAAGTCTCACAAAAACAGCAGCAAAAAATTAAGACAGGACAGGAAAGGAAATGCGGTGTCATCAAAGGATGACGAAGATCAAACGGATATACCGAGTGAGTAGCATAGAAGTTCAAAGAACTGTGGGAGGAAAAAGAAACCTGACGAAAAGCCTTAATACACGAAGACGAGACAATCTAATCCGACATTTTTGAGACACGATGGCCTCGAGACGACAGGCGTCAGGGGAAAAGAATGGGAAGATAGGTGAGCGAAGATCTCGTATAATATAAATAGCGCAAGTGAAAGATGTAAAAGAGAAAAATTAATATGAATAGGCTAGAGATGCTAGCCAGGTAAATCTAGTAGAGAGCTACATACAACTAGAGATGGGTAATATACCGTAATTTTCAATTGAGGTAAATTAACGTGCTAAATTACGGTAATTTTCGAAAATTACCGTAATTTTCCGGTAATTTTAAGTTTTGAGCTGCAAATCCTCATCAGAGGACTCCAAACGAAATCAAATAGCATTGAGATATAAATGCCGACGCTTATATCAAACATATCTCGACGTTTATATATTATAACTCATGAAAAAAATTAAAACGAAGTTGGCATCAACACGCAATTTGCCTCTCTTTTGCCACACTATGAGAAATTTTCGTTCCAAGGACATACCTCTGCGCAATGTGCATTTGTTATTTGACTCTGAATTAATTGGAATTAATCATGGAGACAATGTAAACAATACCGTTTTAGCTTCTTAATTTATAATATTACCCATTCCAATGGTTTATTCGTGAGGAAGAAATTTTATGAAAAAGAACTTTTCTGATAATTACCGTTTATTACGGTAATTTTCAGGGGTGTTGGTAATTTACGAAAAATACCACGGTCATTTACGAAAATTACCGCGGTAATTTACCAAGTTGCCCATCTCTACATACAACCAATCATAGCATTGATGGTCGTTGATGATTGATGATTCTCCGACGTGTTCCTGTTATTCGATCCTCGGTGAAGGTCAAGGTATAACGGTCACTGCACGGGTGAAGTATTTAACACATCCGATTTCCGCTACTCTCCAATAATGAGCCACGTCTGCGTTCGGCACCAAGATATGTTCCCGTCGAGCAAGCTCCACAAGATGGTAATTCAGATATCCCCTTTCCTCGATAACGAAGAAACCAATTACTCAAATGCGCCTAATTTTCGGCTATCGCACCCAAACTTCCAATTAGATACGGGAAGGACTCACGAATGACTCCATAGTCAACCATTTCTTTCCTTCTTGCTTTCTAAATGTGTGCACTACATTACATCATGCTCTAATGACTGACGCAGCTATGAGGTCATGGACATTTTCCCTGTAGATCCTGTGTACCCTTCGCAAAGTCTCGCGCCGAATAATTAGAATCTAAAGCTCCCGAGCATGCTCTCTCATGATCATCTCTCTGAACATGTTGCGGAAATTATACTTATAGCCCTCCTCTTATTAAAGGAACACTAGTAATGCTGGGAATTTCACGAAGTATACTTGTGTTACGGGCAGATTACTCATGATAAACATTGTTACATTTAAAGAGCATTCGTAAAAACTACATTTAATAAAACGAAAGTAACTTTTTAGTTGCCACCACGCATTGATAACGAATCCAATTGGGTTAAAACCGTATTTTGGCCTAGATTCGAAGCACGAATAAGAAGTTAAACAGGAAGAGAATAATCATTGCGGCATTAAAGTTTACAGGTTTTACTGCGAGCTGAGGTTTGAAAGTTCATAACTCCTTTTTAACATCCTTATTCCATTTTAATGGCCTCGACATCTCCAGAATGCTTTTTTGTCCAAAGTAAAGGTGAAACAAAGAGACGGAGAAAATGACGGCGAGTGAAGTATCTCTATTTTCTATAGAGTAACATGGCAGGAGCCTTTGCTGGAGCAAAAAAATTCCCAAGGAGTCTCAAAGCTTCCACTGAGAATGAAATACAATTTCTTAACACGCTCACCTCATATTTCTATACAGAATTGCATACTTCCATTGATGTAAATCGTCTTCTTATAAATACAATTGGATATATATCGTCTACAATCTGGTACGAGAGAAACTAAGTCCTTCGACCATGAACGAATTTCGGAAAATCTCAAGTTACTAAAAGAACAATGAATATGGACTTAAACAACCGGACGTCTCCAGAATCCACAAATAATGTTTCCAGGCTCGAATTTGAGGACTTTTCTTACAAAATGATGATAAAATTCTAACAACTTTGTCAAATTTTACTTCGACCTGCTGGTAATAGGTCGAATAATATCTTAGTCGATAACTCGACGAAACCTGGTCACACGGAAAGGAAATAAGGTAAAAGTATTAGATTCCTCGCCTTTTTCGTCCATAGAATTATTTTTGTTAATGATGAGATTGCAATCACGTCAACAACTAATTCCGAACAGCCTAAACCCCTAACAGTATTCATTTCAGGCATGAATAGGATTCTAATATGATACAAGACAGTCAAACTGATGGCGGTTGAATGGTTCTTTTATGTTCGTAGCTCTCGGAAATTCCATACCAATAATAAATTAATGTAGCACACATGGACAATTGTATGTACGTTAGTACCATAAAGCTCATTGGTTGATCGGTTCATCTTTTAATCTATATTTCATCCCAATTTCAGATGACCAAAGGCTGATGACATTCTTGAGGGGGTGCAAGTTCAGTCTCGAGAAGACCAAGAGGAAGCTTGACATGTATTACACCATGCGCACGGCTTTGCCGGAGTTCTTCGCCAACAGAGACCCACTTCGACCAGAGATCCAGCAAGTTTTCAAAGATATGTAAGTGACTAGCTCAATGGAGATGGTGAATTATTACCAAACGGGAAAAACACCAGGCCGCTTATGTGACGAGTTCTAACGATTTCAAGATAAGCATTTCTATTGGCATTTTATAAATTTCTTAGTCGTTATAAATGCATACGTCATATATATGCTAAGAAAAAAAATTAAATGTCACCATTTGACTTTACTAATATTCAAATACACCTCGGTTAACGTAATTCGTAAGTTACAAACATTTGAAAATAAAAAACTTATGGCGAAAGAGAGAATTCGGGAATGTAAGATTTTTATTGGCATTTTTTCATAATTTTCATGCTTGCATACACCATAGATATACTATCAATAAAATGAACAATCGCCATTTTGACAGATAGTCTAATCCACCTGAATTACAGGAACTTGTAAATTACAAATATTTCAAAATAACAAACTGGTGGTGAAAGTGAGAATTCCGGAATCAAACCACTTACGATGAAATGAGTATGTCAAAGAAAAAATAAGAACCAAGCATAAACTCTTGATCTTGTTCGCATAAAATTTAGCAATGATCAAACAGCTGCCAAACCTTTTGGGTTGTACCGAACGTTTTACCAACCTAGCTTTGAAACATTGTCCAACTGAAACATTTACTATCGCAGAGCTAAACATCATAAAACCTTCGAGTTCGCATTCTTGATGGAACTGGATTGAAGATCACTCGACTCGCATCCATAAATATCAAAGAGCAAAATTATATGCAATAAGACAAAAGAAGTGGGTTGGGAGGAGAGAAATGAGAGACCATCGTTCCTTATAAGAAAGCTTCCTTCTCTTTTCAGACAAATGCCCCCACTCCCCGGCCTAACCCCTGAGGGACGCCGCGTCGTTGTAATGAGGGCCAGCGGCAACGAGCTGGGTATCGTCTCCGAAGATTTCAAGGTAATTATTACTATAAATAGAGAAAAAATCCATTTGTTTAGCGGCAACTCTCTGATGATTGTGGATGCCATAGCGCAACAGCTAACTTTAACCCAATCATAACACGATTACCGGCTAAAGTTTAGCATCGTTTATAGCTAACATTTCAAGTGCCTCATCTACGCATACCTGACATTACACCTTTAAAGGTATGAACCGAATTCAGTTGAATATAAGTAGAGCATGCACGGAGAAGTATTTTTCTATGGCTGCATGGTAGTAAGTGTAAATTTAGTTCTCTCAGCTGATAAATGAATGACTGTTGATAGTTCACCCCGGCTACACACCCTTGCGGTGGATTGCAGGGTATTATGTAGATGTAGAACATATTTTGTTCTACATCTGTAAATTCTGTATAAGCGTTAGGGTCTGGTTGTTCAATCAGAAAGAGGTAGAATACCTAATTAAAATGATTGTGTAAGTTTATATGCACAAAGTTAACTTAAATTTTTCTATTATGTTTATTAATATCACAAAATATTGCTAAAAAAACTCCTAAGCACATGCACATGTGAATATTTAAATTTACTTAGACGGCACGTAGTGAGTTTTTGATCTACATATGTTATATTAGTTTGTATGATAATCCATGTTTACCCGTGAAAGAGTCGGTAACCCCAAAGCAGGAAGCTTTGTTTCCTAAGGGGTACCTATATTCCTTGATTAAATGAATTGCTATTAATGTGTTATTTGTGTATTTATATCAGGAATAAAATTATTATTATTACCGGAGCTGTAAGTAACCGGCCTGGGTACTGCGGCCCGCTCATTAATTCCGTATTTTTCAATACGGATATTGAATTGTTACGGCTCTTGATTCAATGCTCATCACATAATCCCGTCACAAAATTTTAGCTCTCTTTCCCAGAGTAACTATTCACTCGTTCTAAGAATCATTTCGTATGGGGACTTCACTAATGTTTCTGTAAGGCATACGAGAAGTTTTCCGTTCGACCCTCGCCTTTTCTGAAAAACTCTTCGGTGATCAAATCACGTGCCCGTTTCATTTTCGACAAAATCCTCCAAAAATGGATTTCAGACGCAACTTCTAGTTCATCATGGCCTAATCTCCAACTTTCAAACTCTGCAAGATCGTTTCCACACTTAACTTATGATGACTCGACAACTTTTTCCGAAGTTAACTGTCGTATTAAACATAAACTTCACTGGCAGGTTAGGTCCACAATCAAAAAAGAAATAGGAAAAATTAAAAATATCTAACGTCTCTATTTATTTGCATGTACATACATGTTTGTATAAAAATAAAGAAAGAGTAGTGCATAAGAAAGGCCTGGTTTCGATAGTCATCTGCTTGTCACAATCGATCGCAAAAAAATCACAGCATTACCAATACTATAAAAAAGAGCCTAACTAATGGCTTCAAGCCTCCAATGAATAAAATGATCTCCATTGAAAGTCTGATTCTACAGTTTTCCAAATATAAAACTTCATTTTTCAAGAATGCATAGCATTCAAAATAAATCCATGCTGAAGACCTCTGTGATCATTTCATGGAAGTACACCATTAAATAAAAATTTGGTCCAGTCTTAATATTTCAATTATTACGAAAAATAAGTCAATCCTTTACATTACAAAATATTTTTTCTCATTTTTGTGAACTCTTAAGGTTTTCAGAGTTCTCCGCAGTCATAAATTAAATAGAGGCAACGCCAATCGCGATTTTGAAAGCGGAATAATAGCGAACATAAATAATAGAGAGTACATGTGATGTATCCAAACAGGAGGTAAGAAAAATTGTTAGAGTTTCGTGAGTCCCCATATTGAGGAGTAGGTGAATAACGTTTTCGACTCTCGCATGAGCTAGAGAACCTCTTCGAAATCACGACGAGGGATCCTCACGATTGCCTACGTCTGACTACTCTCTCGTCTGTACTCTCAAGGCTGCCCTGATGGTCGGAGACATACGCTTGAAGGAGGAAGAAGTGGGTGTCGCCGGAGACGTGTACATCCTCGACGCGACAGTCGCCACCGCGTCCCAGTTCTCCAAAGTCACGCCACTCCTCGTCAAGAAGTTTCTCGTCTGCGTGCAGGTAAGTCGGCGCGATTTCCTTGAACCCACCGTCTTGTAGCGACCGAACGCATAAACACGTGATGCGGCTGCCGAATATCGACCTCGCATCGAATAAGTCGCTTCACTCGAATCGTTCGCAATGTGTCATGCATGGGCGCCGCCGGCAGAAAAATTGTCAGGGGGGTGTATTCAGTGCCGTCCCTCCCCGATAGGTTGCCAGGTGAGGCGATTTATCGCCGATTCAATTATTCGCATCGGATGCTGATTTGCTGATTTGGTGATGGTCATCAACGTTTTTCATTGGCTACTTTTTGGTTTTTTGTGGATCTTCCATAAATCCAAGCCTATAAAATTCGCATACCTTGGAAAGACAATGTTCACCGATTGTGAACACCAATCCACACTGTACTCAGTTATAGACAAGTTTGGTGCAGGACCAATAAGGTTGAAAATATTGATTAAACCGTAAAATAATAGCAGTTTTCGTTAAATAATAGTCTTTGTACTTGCTCTTACTTGTACCTAATTTAGTCATTTTCTAAATATACTGCTCTTATTTTAAATTACAAAAGCAGTAGGTACAATCACTTCTCAAAATTTTCCATGAGCCTTGGGGTGGGCAAGTTCACCCTCTTGCACCCCCCTCCCAGCACCCATGGTTTTATGGTTTAAAATTAGAAAATAGGTATTTGACCGGAATGGAATAGCTCATTACGTGAGTATAGCTCATTCTAAGGTGGGATCACATATGTGATGTGTGAAATATATATTTCTGCTTCGCCAGAGGAGCAAGATATCTATCTAGCTAGCTACGTCCACCTCGGTTTTTCTCCTTCATATCGCAGACGGGAAATGAGCTCCTGCGTAAGAACTTTACTTTAAGATTTTTTTCGGAAGTCCTAAAGCATCATGGCAGCAGAACTTCGTTTGAGGTTGAATTTAGAAATAGTTTTTGCACATTTTATGATTGACCGCAATCCTAACTTGTCCAACAATGAGTGAAGAATGCAGTTATTGAACTCTAAAAGCACTTTCGCAACCACGGAGGTAATATAGGTTGTATTACTGAAAACCTCATGCTCTGCATCTTAGTAATTCGGAAATGGGAAGTTTCGCTCAGTCCGTTGTGTCGTCTACTTTTGTAAAAACTAAATACTTCCCCAAGATTTGATGGGGCTTTTACTGCCAACCATATGTAATTCTTCTTCTCGACATTTTAGGAGGCATACCCCGTCAAGCTGAAGGAAGTCCACATTGTGAACGTCTCACCTCTGGTGGACTCCATTGTTTCATTCGTGAAACCATTCCTTAAGGAGAAGATCCGTGACCGGGTGAGTAAGCTATTTTCACATTTGTCTTTAAAATGGCATCAGCTTTCATGGGCCAATTACACGCCCGCGGTCTTAAAGACCTTGACCATGAACATACAAAACTTAGTTTAATGCTCGTTAACTTGATTAAAGAGCTATTACTTTTAGATATAAATATTTCCTTACCAATTGCAAAATCTTAGTAATCAATTGGATATCAAGTTAGTCTACAAATTAAGGAATAATATATAATTACCTATTAAGTAAATAGATCCCTGAGAAAAACGAATAATTTTTTTAATCCTGTACCTCTAATAAAATAGCTACATAATAAAATTCAAATTTTGGTATATTAATAAATGTCTCGCAACTATAAGCATAATATAGGCGTATTTAGATGAAAATGTCTCATCTTTTATCATACATGCATAATATTCAAGTCTAGAAGAAGTAGTCATAGTTTCCAGCTGGGTGCGTTGGTATGTAAAATACATAGGTGGATTCAAAGGCCTATCAACACAAGCTGTATTTTCAATATCATTAACGACAACTAATTACAACGAGTACTAAAAGAAAAATAAAATATATTTCACATTTTTGGTCTTACCTGACGGTAGTAAAAGCTTTCAGTTACGCATTACAAACACTGAAGCTGAAATAATTAACGTTGACCTTAATATATGCAACCAATTTTCCCTAACCACCAAGCGACATATTTTCTACAGGCATAGGAGTTTGGCAATAGATCTCTCCTGATACCGTAGTGCTCAAGAGAAGAGGGCGAGCGAATAAGGGGAGGAGCGGCAAGAACGTCACTTTTCGTTACGTGCCCGAACGGAAAAGCGGCAGATAAGGAACGCGACTGAAAACCAAATCCTTATCTATTTAGACCCTCAAAATCACGAGCACTATCGGTGAAACGAATATCAGCTGTTCCAACATCCACTCGTTTCCCGAAGATGACGCAGTGATAAATTTCAACACCGACCATCTTATGTAATGAGATCGGAGTCAAATATCTTACATTACGTTTCATGCATGGATAGATAGATTCAAACCACACGAAGACGGTCAGAAAATATATCGAGAAATTCCGTTCCGTAATCAATGGGTGAACCCAACAGTAACTGGATTTTGCAAGGAGCCAGCAACATTTTTAAAGGGCCCTCTATACAAAAGTACAGCGTTAGATTGGAAAATACGGGAAAACTATGACGGCTAGTAGTATTAGCGTGTTGCAAATTTTACATTACTAAGAGAAAAATTGCTCACGAGGAATATATCCCCGTGTTTCCACGCCGTTTGTCGCAAAGCAGCGCGAGGGTAAGGAATCCTCCAAGATCGCTGTCACGTCATTTGGGGAAAATGTGACTTGCTAAAAGAAAAACTTGTTGAAAGCAAAACGACAAATTGTCTCGAGCGAGTCTGGTTCTCTTCTTATCTCACCCTATAATCCCCGGCAAATCGCGGTCTCATCAAAAATACGAGGGTTCATCGCAGTCACAACGTACTCTACTATTTCCCAGGAGCGATTTTTCGTATCCTGGAAGCTATACAAAATCCAAGCGCACTGAAATAGTCACGAGCAATTTTCCACAGGATAAAATTTTTACTCCGATCCGGGTTTCAATGTTGATACATCATCTTCAGGTACCACCACCTGAAGATGATGTATCAACAATAATTATTTCAGTGTGCATGAATTCCACTCAATTTCACGAGATCTCTCTCATTTCGTAAAAATCCAAGCAGTCTAATTGCGACACGTAGAGCTTGGGAATCCGCATAGGGTTGACGAATATCCATCGGCAAAGGATCCAAAAGACTCGATCTCATGTAGGCAAAAGGATCCATCTCTGATCCGTCTTGCAAATGAAGGGCGATTTTTGGAAGTTAAAGATCAGATGAAGTAATGAATGCAGGTAAAAAAATAACACAATAGCTAAAGGAGGCGTTGAAAATTTCTTGGGAAAATGCTATTGGTATTTAATAATTTACAAAGGGAAAACGGTAGCAGTAATATCCTATTGGTAATTCAAGGAGTTCATTTTCTCTTCGCAAAGTTTATGGAAAAAATTACTACTCACCAACTATGTGATGGGCATTCCCTTCGCACTCTAATCAGCATTAGCAGCTCACACAGCTGGGAACAGAAACTTGTAAATATAATTTTTAGGTTGATTCCCAGTGCTTGCACATTCATTACGTCCTGAAAGAAGTGAGAGGTAATTAAAATTATATACTTGTAGAAGCCCACCACAGGTGGGATGTGACCCATAATATGGTTATTTAAGAAACAACTCAAATTAATAATTAATCTCTGATTGCTTCCTTTCCTAATAAACATAAAATGAACCAAAAAAGGAACATTAAACATCCCCTCTCAGGATCAAAATTTATCTACCCTCTATCTCACATCTACCCGTAAAATGTTATTATAAATAAAGTTTGGAGAAGAATATTCCAAAGGGGGCGTTTACTCGGAACCGAAATCGCAATTTTGTACACGAAATCGTTAGATGAAAACAAAAAAAGAATTTTAGTGAAAACATTAATCTTCTAACCACAACCATTCACTCATAAATCAAAATAAGCAAAAGGTGACGCCCGCCGAAAAAGCTGCTGTGATATCATTGACGTCATTTTCCTCCCGTCCTTGACTGCTTATCTTGGAAGCGATGGGAGTGGAGGGGGGTTCTCGGAAGGTCTGCTCGCACAGATGCTGTCGCAACTGTCTTATTGGCCGAGTCAGCTTTGTCCCCCCCATTGCGACAAGGCAAAGTAGCTTCGCGGGCTCAGTTGTGATTGGACGAAGTCGATATACGTCAGAGGTTGCACCACGCCCACTTTTCCGAAAGGGTTAAAAACATCAGTTTTTCGCCGCTTATAACTCGAGAAATAATTGACGGATCAAAAAACGGTAAAATACGAGTCTTTTTATTTTTCAAACTCTATCAGATTCGGCAATAAAAAAACATGGTAAACGACCCCATTCCAATATTACGATTCCTCACCAGATGCACAGATCATTATTCATTTTCCCCACTGCACTGTTTTGCAAATCTTTCCTAACACTTCTGCTACACCAAAAATACTTATATGTACATAATTTGAGATGTGCAAGCCCAATAATAAGATTAGGTGAATTTGAAACCGTATAATTTGAAATAGGGAAATCAGGTTCCACCAACAAAGAAAACTTCATATTAGAAGGACATACAAGAGGAAGATAAAATTGTGAGAGAAAAAATAATAAATCTAAAATGTATTGATTAGCAATATATCATGATAAAGAAAGTCATATGCACAACCATTAGAGTCTATTTCATGCATTATGTGGTGAGTGGTGGTCATACTTAAGAATCAAATTTAAAAACTAACTAAAATTATCTTTCAGATTCACATTCACAGCGATGGAATTGAGTCCCTGTACAAATATGTACCAAAAGAGATGCTCCCAGAAGAGTATGGTGGCAATGCAGGTCCTGTCACTGAAATAAATGGTGAGTTTGAACCTGCAATTAACTACACCCACGATTAAAACTACATACAAATTAATTATCTCAAGTATGTGGTGATAGCACCCATTTCAAATGTGGCTCCACTTGCAAAATACCAACTGCCCTTTGACAGTGACTCTGATAGTCTAAGGGGGATTAGGTTGTTGTAATGGCTAATGTACTGGCTTTCCATTCCAAGGGCCCAAGATTTAATTCCAGTAGTAGTAGATACATTTCATCAGGATACTACTGTACTTGAGTTCTACATGGAGAGCAACTCAAGTTCAATTCTCAGTCCACCGGTTGGGCCATAAAACTATGGACCCCTTGATGCCTTTCATTTTGACTAGACTATAATCAATGTTAGGTCACTCTACCCTTCCTCTGTCAGCTAAAAAATGCCAATATTTACTGAATTAATGAAAATTAATAGCTAATTATCCATCTTTTCTGTATGGAAAAAATTAAGTTAGCTGTTCGTAGCCTCCCCCAAACAACTACTTCATAATTTAAAAGACAATGGAATAAGCTCAAAAAGAAACTTCAGTGTTCAATTAAAATTTTTAGAAGTATGTGAATCACATTAAATACACTGATTTGCATACAGCCAATACAAAATGTTTTTTTTATGTTTCAGAACAATGGAGGAAGAAACTGGAGAGCTACAGAGACTGGTTTATTGAGCAAGAAAATGTGAAAGCAGATGAATCCAAGCGTCAAGAGAAAACAAAATCCTATGATGACCTTTTTGGAGTTGATGGCTCCTTCCGAAAATTAACCATTGATTAATAGCATTGAATGCCTAAGAGTAATTGTATCTGAAATATTATTTTGAAGACTTTTATACAATTATACTTTCTAAGCATAATTTTCAGAGTGATACAGGCTCGGTTTTAAATAGGTATTAATGTTGCTATCACAGACTATCATTCCATATGTTTCTTGCACAATCAATACCTTCCATATGATTTTCACCATAAATATATTTCACCTTTTGCGCCATTATTATTAACTACTCACAATCAGAATTTATTTATTTGTTTTGTGTATTTTTCGATCATGAAAAACTTTTACGCTGTCACCAGATTGATTTGAAATTTTATTTTGTGGATATTGGGAGTCTTGAAAGTTTAAAGGATTATGTAACTGTTTGGAGTTTTCAATAAAAATGTTATTTCCTAAATATGAATGGTTCATTCGCTCCAGATACCTTATCTGCTTTGAGTTAATCAATGGAAAAGATATCCAAAGATATCAGTTCTCTCTTATCTCCACCCACATAACGTGTCTCTCCCATCAGTGAAGGTGAGTAGTGAGGTGACAGTAGTAGAGGAGGAATATACAACATTTGGAATTGAACACAGCAGGTGAGTGGGAAATTGAGCTCATCATTTGTTTTAATTACCACTTCCAGCCATATTTCAATCCGACAATTTCTTACCAAAACCAAATTTCTTACTAATACACTTTACAGCAAGTTCTATCTTTCGCTGAGCAATCTCCAATCAGTTTTAGGTTAGTTTCACAGTATCTTAGTGACCAAAACAACAATAAATATCAGTGTCACTTCTTCAGCATTCATTTCTAGGCAGTTTTAAGCTTCAAGTTTCTTTTACAGATATTTGTAATGCTAATAATAATAATTAATGCTTTCATCACCATCTTCTGTCTCACATTCAATAAACCAGTGTCTCACAATGATCTTTTTCAATATAATGAGGCATGCTCAAGCGGGATATATGAGCATTGTTATGACCAATATTGATGTCTGTCAAGCAGAATATATTGCCCAATTTTTACCCGATATTGTGACAATTTATTGGCCAATAAATTGAAGCATGTAAAACGGGCTTAAGTAACAGATGCGCAGATTTATAGTATAAATCAAGGGGTCCAAATCGTCGCCCAGAATGGTTATATGTGGCCTAGGGAGAAGACATAACACAAATACTTTATTAACACTTGATTTAAAATATATATTCATTACAGATTAAAGAGGCCATTTCATTTTTGCTGTGATAAATTTCGTTGCCATTCTTTTAAAAAATAATAGATTTAATGCAATCATTCATCAAACATTGTTGATGTTAATATCAAATGTATTTTTAAGTGCAACCCACGACAAATTCTTTCACCACTAAAATTGGTCCACTGTCTTAAATATCTTTGTTATATGTTTGAAGTATCCCATATGCCTAATTAAAACTGACATCATTTAATGCTGTAAGGTGAATGGATATCACCAAAGGGCATACCCTTCTCAGATCAAAAAGTTATTTATTTGGTTTACTTCTTTTGAAAATCCTTCCATGAACAAAGGCTGGAGTCCATCATGAGTTAACGAATGATTATTATGGAACAATCATCAAACAGGGGTTCAGATTAAAAAAGCCTCATATTTGTCCAAGTTTCCTGTGATAGAATACAGTCATAACACAACCCAAAAAGTAAAAATTTCATCAATTCATTCTGGAAAACAGGAAGTTGGTATCTGTCACAAGGCATACATCCTGAATTCTGTGCAAGCACATGATAAGCAATTGTTTATGCAAATCACTATACTAGACTACTAAGGGATTGGGTTGGTGTGGTGGCTAGAGTACTGGCCTCCCATCCCAAGGGCCCGGGTTCGATTCCCGGCAGTTACGGATTTTTCAGTGGAAAACCGGTCCCCACTTGAGTGCCTAGTGGAGGGCATTTCAAGTTCAGTACTCCGTCCGTCGGATGGGACATTAAGCTGTGGTCCCCCTGGCGCCTTTCGTTAAGAGTAGTCTAATGCCGACGCCGGGTTTCTCTCCACCCTTCCTCCGTTCCCTTAAAACTCCTACCATTATCCAATTATCCATCTATCCTATATGGCGCAAATGACCTCAGCTGTCGGTCGCCTCCCCTAAATAACCAACCAACCAAACTAGACTACTTAACCTATCCCACAGGATTATTTAACTATCAGCCCTAAGATTAAAATTAAGAAGTGCCTACAATTTTTCAGAACACCATGCCAAACATCAGGCCTTTAACTGAAGAACTACAAGAAATAGCAAAGACACAATTAAATGAAGATCCAAAGAGAATTGATGATGACTTGAAGCACATAAAAGAGTGGCTCTCAAAGCAGCCACATCTCAATGCTAGGACAGGTAAGTAATTCTACAGCACTTTTACCACCCAGTGCACAAGTCAATAAGGGAAGGAAGTCCTCATTACAACATAAAACTCTTCATAATGGCAATAAATTCATTAGAAAAAGATGTAAGGAAAATTTACTCTAGTAACTTTCTTAAACTTTCTTGGTCCTTGCAACATTGGGATGCTTAAAAGTATTTTAAGCATCAGGTTTCCTAAAGGCTGAATTGTGATAATACACACACAACCACTATAGACATTGGAAGGCAGAATGTACACCCTTTGAGTGCATGTGGATTTCAATCAGACTAGCTTGAACAGAGTTCTCCATTCCAGTGTCAATACATGCAATCCAAATAATGACTTTTTTTTAAACATTATTTTTATTTTTCCATATCACATATTCTCCAACACATCAAAATAAGAAAAAGATAAACATCAGGAAAATTTAAGTCCAACCACGTCCATATTCATGAAGATAAAAGAAGATGGCTCTGCAAAATTTGTGGCTGCAGTAGGCTGACACCAGTTTTCTAAATTTCAAAGAATTTCATTATCTAGGGATGGAGTGGGTATATCACACAAATATAGACACATCACTTGCCCATGAAAAGTTTTTGAATAAACGAAATGCAATCAGTAATATGCTTTACCAGGATTATCTGTTTTTAATTCTTATATTCACAAATAGGGACCTCCACCATGATAGTGAACCCATATGAACAAAAGATATCCATAAATATTTTTCATTAATAACAATTGACAACTCATATATCTTGATTGAATGCCAAAAATTTATAGGTGAATAAATATAGTTAAAATGTCCAGTGAAAACTGATGATTTGGTAATATTTAACTTTCATAATTGACAGAATTTTTTTCTAATTAGTAGTACTATGTATTCATTATCTGGAAAAGTAAACTGAATAAAATGTGAAAATGATATGCTTCATTATGATCATTATAAATGCCTTGTAACACATGCAGATGAAATAAGTACAGTTTTCAAAGTATTATTCATGAATTAAATTATGTACCTAATTTAAGATTTGCATCCTTCAACATATCAATACAAGCATGCTTTCAAACCCTTCAAACAATCCTCTTTTAGGATAAACAGAGGCAAAAATCCTAATTATCCAATATGGAAATATGAAACTGGCTCCACAGGGAGACAAAAGTCCAAACCAGGCCTCCACGTCAGTTTGTGTAATATGTACTTGTTATTTGGCTATTCCAGATGTTTTCTTTTCTCTCCTTTCTTGTCTTTTTTAGATGAATAAACTTAATGCAATATTGATTTACATTTCGTTTAACATATCGGTTTAACTTTTTTCCAGATGATCAGTTTTTGGTTGCTTTCCTACGTGGGTGCAAGTACAGCTTGGAACGAACAAAGGAAAAGCTTGACTTCTATTACACATGCAAGTCAACTTTGGGTGATTACTTTAATGACCGTGACATATCTAAGTCACTTGTACAAAAAATTCTTAACTTGGGGTAAGTTAAAAGTTCAAATTACTACAGAATTCCATTAGCCCAGTGATTCCCAGCCTTGTATGTTGGTGGCAACCTTCACACTATGCAGTTATTAGTCCTTAGGTTGGAAGAAGTGCTTCAATGGGGGCATTTACTTTCAACCGAAATCCCTATTTTGTGCATGAAATTGTTAGATGGAAACGAAAAATGGATTTTGGTGAAAAAATTAATCTTCTATCTGAGCCATTCACTAATAAATCAAAAATTTAAATAAGCAAAAGATGACACCCACCGAACGAGCTGGCTTATGGATTATTGCATTATCCACCTCCCATCCTTGACTGTGTTGAGGAAGAACGGGAAGGGAGCAGAGGTGGGGAGGGGAGGTCTGCTCGCACAGATCCTGTCGCAACCATTTCCATTGACAGAGTCAGCTGAGTGTCCCCCCATTGTGATAAGGCAAAGGAGCTTCGCGGTCTCAGTTGTGATTGGACAGAGTAGATGATGTACGAGTCCTCTGCACACCCACTCCTCCAAAATGGTTAAAAACATCAGTTTTTTGCCACTTATAAATTGAGAACTAATTGGCAGATCGAAGAACAGAAAATATGGATGTTTTTATTTTGCAGACTATATGATTTGGCAGTAAAAAATATGGTAAACGACTCCATTTCTTTCACTATTTGTCAGGCGTGAGACTAACCAATTCAGAAGTTAGTCCTCCTAAGCATTTTTATTTTCTCACAGTAATCTCACCTCACCCCTAGCTAAGCACATTAATAAAATATCTTTGTTCCATTCTACATCTGAATATCATTGTCAATGCAGCAACGGTATTGCTCCTTTCACAACGATGCTCATACATCAAAATCGATAGGAAAAATAAATTATACTGCGGAATGGTACAATTTTTTTTCCTTAACATGCTTAATGTTTCAAAATTCCACCAAGCCTCACCAAGTATCACCTGCCTCCATTGTTTTAATTCACATCTAGCTGTTTTTCTGGCACACTTGTTGGGAACCACTGCATTAACCTGATAAACTAGGGATGATTATAAATGTATGAAATGTCATACAACTCAGATGTGATGGTGGTGACATAATTCAAGTTATGGAAAATGTTTTTTTCTTTACCAGCATAATGCTACCTCTGCCAGAGCCAGATGATCAAGGACGGAAAGTACTTCTACTGAGAGTTGGAATATATGACCCTGATGAAATAAAAATCACAGACATATTCAAAGTGAATTTCATGCTGATGGATTACATGCTTATGAAAGATGACAGATTCACTATTGCTGGAGTGGTTTCTGTGCTAGATTTGAGCCATGTGTCACTGGGGCATGCTACACAAATGACTCCAACAGTGGTGAAACAAGTGATGAAGTGTTCCCAGGTTAGTCATATCAATGTCACATATTACACCCTCATGAAAAAGCTACACATGAGCCTAGAACTTTTTACATGGCTATAAATACCAAGTACATGTTTCTCAGGAATAGAGTACACATTGATAACCCCTGGTGTTCTATGCAATATGCAATACTGAGCACGTGGATCCCTCATGTGGTACAGTGAGGAAGTATTCAAAATACTACCTGGTGTACTAGGCTCTGTTGCTAATACTTGAATACAGAGAAGTATTGGATGTAGAGGTACACTCAATACTATGCCCATGTATGTACTATTCTGTACAACATAAGTACTTTATTGCCAAGATTGATTCAATGCTTACTGGTTTTTAATAAACTCATTCAAGTTTGGAAATATGTATGTACCAAAAATTTTGAATTATATGAGATGTAAGGGGGTTAGGTGGCCCACTGGTTACAGACCCGAGGGTTCCCGATTCAAATTGATAGCACCAAAGGCCTTTTCATCCAACTCAAGAAGAAGTTATCAAACAAGGAGAGAGGAAAGAGTAAGGGGCACAACATGCAATCAAATGGAAGAAGCCCAGTGCCTTTAATGGACGTGGTAACCATATTTTGGCAAATGGATTATATAGACCCCAGTTGATTTCACAAAAACTTAGATTTGGCTATGTGATGTAACTGGGAGGATGCCCGTCCTGGTAAACTTGAGGTTCATGGTTCAAATCTTGGCTCAGACAAACTCTTTTCTGCTGTAATTCCACTTGGTACCATCTTCCCCTCCTACTTTGTGCTCATCAATTTATGAGTTACCTCTCCATTTTTCTTATCCTATCCTCAGTATATTTGCATTCTCCTTTGAGCAAACACAAGATGTTCGACTTCTTCTTTTTGAGGCAGGAGATAAAGCCTTGGCACACCATCTCCTAGTCTCCATAATTGGGTAAATGGTTGATAGAATTTCTCAGAAAATTTTATTCGGCTGGGTGATGTAACTGGGAGCATGCTATACTAGTAAAATTGGGATCCATGGTCTGAATCCCAGCTCAGTCAAACTTTTTCTGTTTTGTGTCAATATGAAATATGATGACTTGAATTAATTCTCATATATCTCTAAATTTAGGATGGGTACCCATTCAGGCCAAAGGCAGTAAATTACATCCATACACCATCAACTTTTGAAGTCATTTTCAACCTCTTCAAATCATTTTCAAAGGAGAAGCTGAGAAAAAGGGTAAGATTTTTCTCTCCTTATGCTACTTCACTGATTTTTCTCCTTGTTTCATGCTTCCTACAGTGCCCATTAAATTTCAATGTATGTATCATTCACCATGAGAAAAAAGCCCTAGCATGGAAATGCTTGATTTATAAAGCGGTAGTCCATGTACTTGATGATAAATTAATGATAACACTTCAACTTGATGAAAAACTATACATCTGGTACAGTTAAAGGTTGGTCGCATGCTAAATTCACTCCTTTACAGCTATATGTCCATGGAGAGGATATGGATTCCTTATTCAGGAATGTACCTCAAAGAATATTACCCAAAGAATATGGAGGAGAAGCTGGCCCTCTTGAAGACTTGATAAGTAGGTATTTTAAGGTCTATTTTAAAAGTTTAAGTCTGAGAAAAATCAAATTCTACACTTCATAATAAGGGGAGGATATCTTAACCTGGGTTGGTACCAAAGCCAAAGCACTGAATTCTCATCCACGTGGCTTAGGTTTCATTTGCAGTGGTGGTAGAGATTTTTCAGGGTGTACTGTGACCCTACCTAATATCTGTATAGAGAGAATTTGCATGTTATAATTACGTTCATGAGTCCCACGAAACGATTTCTCTCATCAGCAGTTCTTGCATCAAGACATGCCAACACAATCACCTTGCAATGATCATAATATCCAATCTTTGGCTAATATGCACATTTTTTTAAATGTTTTAGATGCTATCTTACTTCACTCAATCAGGCTATTGATTTATGAAGGGATGTAATCGCATAAAACAAACCCCCACAGCACAACATATTACACCAAAAAGCTGTTTCAGATTTATGACACATTTGATGAGAGAAAAGTTACCTAGGTGTTACAATATTCATACATTATGTGATTACATGAAGTGGGATGGGATAACTCTTTTGCACCTTTACTATTATAATCAGTAATGCAAACTATAGAAGCATATTCTCAGAGTAACCATCCTAAAACCTAGCTCTAACAACTGAGATGAAAGTGCCAAAAAAATGTGAAGAATTGGGATTGTATTTTTATACATATATAGGTAGTAGTTTCCTAAGTGCAAGTATCAAATAGTGAAAACATGTTGATGTGCATTATGAAGATCCTTGATTGAACTCCTGGTCCATATTATTGTCACTGTGCTGATTTCACAATATTTACTCTGTCTTTCCACAGAACAATGGAAAAAAGAACTGGAAAGTTTCAAGGATTGGTTCCTGGATGATGTAAACTACAGATCGAATGAATCTAAGAGACCAGGAAAACCTAAGACCTATGAGGATTTGTTTGGAGTAGAAGGATCATTCAGACAGTTAACAGTGGATTAGTAGTTCTTAAATTCTCATTTAATTTTTTGTTCCCGCAAGTGTTTATGGCCAAATGCTGGAGATCCAGTTTCTATTGTTGCTCCACATTGGATTAATATACACATACAGACTTACTAATGTGTCAAGCATAAAATAACTTTGGCCCAACATCAATCTAGAACTAAAATATGAATTTAAAAAATTCGCCAACAGCTAAACCCTTTTGCCTCCCAAAGCATGCTTGCGAACTCTGTTTTTACATCCTTTTAATACAAGCATGCCTAAAAACATCATCTTAGTAACAATAAAGTTTTGCATTTGACTGAATTTTTATGAAAACATAGAGAACTTAACCTATAATTTTTTTAATAAATACATTGAAAACCTAATTCTTGGAAGCATAATTTCATAAAGGAAAGAAAGTTGTTGATGGAAACTACAAGGAAAATGGATGAAAATAAAGAGGTAGGTGAACTGAACAAAAGGGCCAGTGGAATGCTGAAAGTCATAATCAAAGGACAAACACTAGGTAACTAAGGAAAAGAAAGGAAAATGAAGAGTACATATTTTGGAAGGGACATTAGGATAAAATGATAACGAAATCATACAGTGAAATGGAAATTGGAGGGGTGGGCGGGAGCCTCCTGGAGCTCCCCTGGCACTTTGACCTCTTTAGATCCATTATGCCAACCCACATTTAACCTGCCTGCCACTTGCAGACAGGGGACAAGAGCACCACAGTAGAGGTATGAAGGGGGCTACCCATCCAACCTCCATCCAGGCACAATGTTGCTTAACTTCAGTGGACTGAAGGGAACTGGTGTATCAACGTGGCTAGACTCTTGCCCGAAAAAAAAATATTGCAGTACTCCTCCATCTCAAACCACAATGGGCATTAAATATCAAGCATGGGTGTCGGCATATTGTAGCATGCAAGAGATCCACAAATATAAATAAAAGATACATGGACTTATAATTGGTTTCAAGACAGAGACAGTAACTTGAATTTATTGAAGAGGTATCCATAACTTTACAAGCTACAGTGTTGCACCATATTTGCAGCCCTGACTATAGGCATATATGTTCAAAACTTCTAACAATGCTATTTTTCAAGAAAGTTTTTTAAATACAGATTGAAAACATATGACTTAAGTAAGAAGGAGAGGATTACTATAGTGGGTCCAGCAAAATGGAAGAGTAATGATTATGCTAGTTAATAGTTAATGAATTTCCAAGTTCATAATGAAATTAACCAGGAAATATGGGTGTACAGGAATGATACAGGAACACTGCAGAGCATTCACTCTAATATCACCTTATAAAATGGTTTAGGATTCATCTTGATCATTAAAGTGCATGGGCTAATCCATCCCTCTTGGGAAGAGCAAAAACTGCCATGGGCTAATCTATCACCTGACTTGTTTTAATTTTAAATATTTATGTAATGGTGTACCTCTGACTCAAGTAATTATATCAAATCATTTCTATCATTGTATTTCAATGCAAAAATAAACCATCATCATGTAGTTATATATAAAGTTCTTTTGTTAAAATTAAGCCCTTAAAATATAGACTTCATAAAAAACTGGCTTGGCAGTCTTCACACAGTTTACCTACAAGAAGCTTGCAGTAAAAGCATTAATATAACACAGGTTGTTGGGCAGGGTCATTAAGTTGTGGTTTTCAATGAAGAATATTAAAATGAAGATTTCATAGAGGGTACATAGAGAAACATGAATGTCATCGATATTTTCAAATAGGCTGTAAGAAGAGAGCCGTATCCCAATCAATATAACTCCTATGTATTATGCTTCCATGATGTTGAAGTGCATCATGATGGGTTTTTGTCTGTTTTATTCATGTTGAAAAGAGAACAGTTTTGCTGGAATTCCATTCGGCGTCTTAACGACAGAGCACTGTCTTTTTGATATAAGTGATGGGCAAAAACTTGTCATGATTTAAAATTTAGCAGTGTAATCCATGAAGAGTTTAAGTATGAGTCAGGTAACTAAGGTATATGGGTATGTAAATCCTCATATTTCCACTGAAAACCCTTGGAATATGAAATTCACTCTAAGGCATTGTTTACTCTGATATACCTAACAGGGAGATCATAAATTATTAATATGTTAACTTTTAATTAGGCAAGGATACTAACATGATAAAAAATACAACACAAAATGAAAAGTTTTAAGCTCAGTGGTACCAACCTACTTAGTAAATTTATGGGCAAGTAAAATAACCATGGAATAAAAATTATTTATGAACCTAGAAAATCTAAAGATGTCCTTCTGTCACAAATTTGCAAATTAAGCTTGTTTTAGAGAATCAATAATGAATTGGTGCATAGGTAAATCACAATACCTGGAGAAAACGCAGTTCTTGGTCAGCCATATTTTATTCTTACAGCATGAGTATTTAGCCCATGAAAACCCAATGATCTTTGATTCTAATGACGTTTTCTTGGGTTTGGCACTGGGTCAGTAAAACAGCTTTTGCCGACGTTTTGATCTCAGACACTGCTATCATCTTCAAGGGTGAAGTGTCACTTTGCCCTTAAATAAGGCAGCAGAGTCAGCTCTCGAAACATCAGCAAAGGTCATTTTACTACTCCTGTGCCAAGCCCAAGAAAACTTCATTAGCATCATCCACCAGGAACACCTGAAATCCTTGACCTTTGAAACATTTGTTTGACACCATTACAGAAATATTTATGCCGCAAAATAGAGAAGTGATTTCTTTTCTTCACTACTAAGAGTCATTTTAAGAACATTTAGGTTCCTCATATACTTTGATGATGCAATAAAAATATTCTTTCTCACCAATGAATACTTCCTTGCACCTGCTCACTTATCTACTCAGAGTTAATCACAGGAAAAGAGATCAAGAAACTTGAGCTTTATCTTATCTTCTCCAACTTTGCAGCTCTCTTCCCTTAGTGTGCATTTGATAAAGAAAGAGTGAATATCATCTGAACACGGATGACAGGTATGTGCATTCTGCATCTCATTTTATGTTCAAGAACTACATTAAATGATCCATCATTTATATCACAGCTATCACAATTAAAAGCATAGGAGTCACAAAATACATACAGTGGATCCACTCGAGGCATTAAATGGAATACAATTTTCTCTGAAAGAATCAAGTTTTTCCTGAAACTTTCATGTGCATTAAATGTGAGTGATCAAAAAAAATATCCCCACCCCCTCTTCCTTCTGCCCCTTAAGATTACGGCTTTGGGAATTCCTTTTTCCATTATTTTTTGGAATGAACAATATTGAAATATCAATCAAATAAGTTTTAAACTAAATTTTAACAATTGTATACGCCATTGTAAAGTCATGATTGAATCAATGGCACAAACAATAACAGGTGATTCATAGGAAATATTTTACCTTTATTGAGACATTTAATTCAAAGTGACATCAGGAACAGTTAGTGAATATCTGACTGAGGTTAATATTAATGAAGATTCACAGCATATCAGTTTGTGTCCCTTTCAAGGGAGGTAACTTTAAAATTGATAGTAAATTACCCCCAACACTGGGTAACTGCCAGCTACTAACCATGAAACAGTAATCAACAGCCATAATATCATTCAAATAACATGTATAAACAACTTTTTACAGCATCATGCCTAACATAAGGCCTTTATCTGAAGAACTACAAGAAATTGCAAGAAGCCAATTGAATGAGGACCCAAAGAGGCTTGAAAATGACCTAGAACACTTAAAAGATTGGCTCTCCAAGCAGCCTCATCTCACATCCAGCATGGGCAAGTAAATTTATTTTTTATACTTTATGGGCAAATGAAGAGTATGAAATAGGTCCTTGATGGTGCATAAAATCTGTCCATAAACAGAAATTATAAAATAAGGCATTTGTGTGGTGCAAAATGGTCAACTCAATTGAAATTTTTAAATATTGCCTTAACTGCAAGTATGTTTATCTCATTATCTCCCTAAGTCCTTAATTTCATTTGATCATTTTTTTCTCAGCATCACTGAGTTATCACCAGCCAAAATTATTATTTCAATGTTCTGAATAGCCAGAAACAAGAAATAAGATTTCAAGGACCTGCTGGTGGTAATGATCGCAGGGGCACTCTAACATTAATTCCTGAGTTAGTCAGGTGCCCAACTCATAGAGTGCCCAACGTTCAATTACACCCATTTTCATTCTCTAAGTCATCCCCAGGGCACGTGTCAGCTGGTATCAGGCCACCAGCAATGAAAAGGGGAAGAAGAGGAGAAAAGAAATAAAGTTAAAAAGATGAAAAGGGAGATATGATATGGTGGATGGTATTAAGCTGTATTTTTATTATCTTCTTTGATGGCATATAGAAAATACTACTCTGATAAAGAGCAAGTTGCCCTTTGAAACATTGGCTGAAATAGAGCCCATGACCTTGAGTAAGACATAAGAAGCCTTCACTCATCAATTAATATTTCAAAACATTTCAAGTATAACTCATTCCCTTCCCTGTCATAAAGCAATGTAAATTCACATTTCAGATGATCAGTTCCTGGTTGCTTTCCTGAGAGGCTGTAAGTACAGCTTGGAACGAACAAAGGAAAAGATTGACTTCTATTACACCATAAGGTCAACTGTTAAAGAATTTTTTAATGACCGTGACCCAATGAGGCCAGAGATACAAACAATTCTGGATTTAGGGTAATGGAAGTTAGTCTTAGAGAAAAATTTTGAAAAATTTCACATCGAATTGGATTATTTAACTATATCAATGGTGTGCAGACAGAAGACCACATCTCACTGTCCAATTTTTCATCAGGGGAATGATACCACTACCAGAGCCAGATGAGCATGGAAGAAGAGTTGTTTTATTCAGAGTTGGTGTGCATGACCCAAATGTCATTAAGGTGGATGACATGTCGAAAATCAACTTCATGATCCTAGATCATTTGCTCATGACAGATGACAGATTCAGCACAGTGGGCAGTGTATGTGTTCTTGACATGAGTCGTGTATCTTTCGGGCATGCAGCACAGATGACTCCAAAAGTGGTGAAGCAGCTAATGAAATGCTCCCAGGTCAGTCACGTTGATGTCAGATACTATGATTGTCCATTCAGTGCTTTTGAGTCATAAAATCTATGCTTAAAATCAGGCAAGTTATTACAAAATACCTGATAATCCTATCTGATTTTATTCAAATGCTCATCAACACATTCATTATGAATGAAGATAACTGACACCACCATTGTCTTATCCTGGGAGTGGAATGATATCATATTATTCGAATATTTCAATTGGCTTTTGGTACTGCTAAGCACGTAGCCTTTCAAGGCTACGTGCTTAATTCAAGGCAAAAATTCAAACTCCATCTAATGAAGTGTTGAATGGTCATAGTAATCTTGTAGCATCAAGTAAAAGAAGTTGCTATATGTGTAGGTCATTGAAACAAGTAGATTTATTTAAGAATGGGATCATCCAGCCACACACATTGAGAGGTAGGAATCAAATTGAGGCTCGACCTAGATGTGAGGTGAAAATCACTTTTTAAAATAATTTCCTTAGATATGATAGACTTTTGTATTCCCCATAATAGTTTTCATTTATTGGCTAAGACAAATACATTAGTTGAAACCAATAAGGTATACAAACTTCCTAAAGAGAACATCTAAGCATCAAAGATCCCATATAAAGTTTGATTTCTTAATCTCCAAATCACGTACTTTCCAATTGATTTGCAAGAGCCTTCAACCATTAGTCAAACAAAAATCTAGTAATGCATTGAGAATAAACCAAAAATAATTTTCTGCATCAATTCAGAACATAGGCGTATCTAGAAACGTCTGAAGGAGGGGGGTCACCACCGAGGGAATGGGTGGTATGGAATACCCCCCCATTTAAACAGGGTTTCCAGGAATTTTGAAAAATATGCATCTTAAAATGATGATTTGAAGTTGTTCTGAGCCTTGAAATTCCCTTAGTAATTGCATGTTTTGAATCAAAGTTTTAAAAAAATGTTTTTAAATTAAGCCACAAAATTACAAGGTTTAAGACCTTATGAGGGTAAGTTTGTTCTTTTTTATATTCGAGAAAAACCTGCTATAACTTGAGCGATTAGTGAAAAATGAGGATATTTTAAAATACTTTTTATGTTATTCATATTATAATCTTATGAGTATAGGTAATGGTAGTTCAACTAGGCTTAGGAAATCATTAATTTTATATGTACTACATGCTTACGGTACATATTTTGGGTAAAAGTCATACTTAGAAGTCTAATTACAAAGGAGATTTAATTTATACTCATTTTAATTAATAAAATTTATATTTAAATTTTTTGATAAAATAGGACCTTTTTTTGCAAGGAAACTATATTTTACAAAATATTCAGATTCTTATAAGAATCTGAATATTAGTATACTATAGTAGCATACCTATCAAGTAGTCCTAACCCAGACAGCACACTGGTGACTGTATACATATACTGCATGTATACCAAGTGTATACTGTTTCCTTTAGAATCTGTATACATGTTTTAGATGTATACCAGGTGTATACCGTTTCCTTGAGAATCTGTATACATGTTTTAGATGCTTAGTATACATAAACAGTAGACAAAAACGTATACATAAACAGTAGACAGAAACGTATACATAAACAGTATCTAAAAGGTATACATAAGGCTTTAGTATACAAGTGTATAGAGGAAAATCAACGTGCTTTACGTACGTTATCTTTGCAGAATCAATCCAATATTTACGACACTGAATATTAATAATTATTTAAGTTAACCAATATATTGGTTAACTTAAACCTATAGGTCTATTAATATTTTACGGTAAAAATTAGGTTAACATATATAGGTGGACAGGCTCTGCCTGAACGATACCCTTTATGCACGACAATGTACGGCATTATCTATCATTTAAATTTGATTTATCTCCTTTGGCACCTCATGCCATACGAACTCCAATATTTTACTCTCTCCCTGTTGAAAATCCTATGTTGATACAATATGCAGTTCCCCATTAAATTCCCTGCGGGGATGCACAGGGAATGCAATTCCGTGTAGGGAAACGAAATTCCCCACAGGGATTTAAAATTCCCCGCAGCAAAAGGAATTTCCCTGCAAGGAAATGATATTCCCTGCAGGGATCTGAAATTCCCCGTGGGGAAATAGAATTCCTTGCAGGGAAATTCTATTTGCAGGAAAAGTATATTTAATTCCTTTGAGTATACCTATAGGAACTCAGGAAAGACAAGCTGATTTCAAATTATTTAAATGCTTTTAAGTAAACGTGATTTCATTATCTATTGAAACTGATTTCCATTATTTTAACATAAAATAAGATTCTAGGATCAAAACGTTCATGTCGTAAACAATTGCACTTTAATTTTCAATGATGAAATTCAAAGTACATGCATTCAAACACAGCTGCAGTTTAGAAAACTAATTTTTTTTAGTTAGAGCACTATCATCAACGATAAATCACAACTTTGGTGCACAAAAACAACTTTAACCAGAATATTCATTTTAAATAGTTCGCGGGGTACGCGGCTCTGAAAAGTATCGACTATATCGATATAATCGAACTGCTAATCGAATTCTACATTCAAAATGGCGGTTGTAATTTGTGATGTTGTCCATGGTTGTGAACATATACATGTTTGTATACATGTTCGTGGTTGTGAACAGGGAGTGTGTAAATATTAATATCGTATCCCTGGTTGTGAATAATCCTGTGTATAATAATCTTTGGTGAATAATATGATCTTGTAAAGTCAGCCCGGAGGCAAGCAACCGGAATGAAACTGATCTCGGAGCATAGTGTTTTTATGAATTTCGTCACCATAGAAGCTTGCTTTAAAACTGGGTTGACGATTAAGGTACGCTGAGTCAAGTATTGTCTTTACAAAGCGATACTGCTGAAGATAATTCACGAATTTGTTGCCAATGTTTTTGTTTTGATCTGCCTTCCTTTCAGTCTTGATTTAATTCTTAGCATGAGAAGTTACAGAATTTATTTATTTTTACAGGCGTGTTATATCATTAACGCATTGGGACATTAGTGATGAGCTAATTGAAGATTCGATCACCATTCAACTTTGCGATTAGTGTGAAAATGTTTTGTGTAGTTGTGTCCTCCTCAGTGCAGTGGTGACTTTCGATGAGATTTCAAAGAACTCCCTCTTCAAAAACCTACTTTTAATTTTGAGTGGACTATTGTTCTTTTAAAAGACCCCTGGTTACTGAATACCCAGATAAACTTTGGCTAAACTGTTGGATAATGCCTGAAATTTGGAATCGTATTTAAAATGTGTGCTACATAGGCAAGTGAATGCTGTAATTGAAATTTGAAGTAGTGTCAATAAATGTTTAAGTATACAGCTGTTTTTGTTTAAAGTTGTGCATGGTGTTTTCGTGTTGTTCCTGGAAGTTATATTATGGCGATTATTGGTTGTAGCCGTCACTTTCTTGAAGTCCATTCCGTCATCTGTTCTATACTATCTGAGGTTGTGTTAATTTATAGTAATGGTGGCTTAGAGAAAGGAGAAGGTAATTAGTACAGGGAATTTTCGCATTGGCATATTTCAACGAAGGCTATGCCTAATGGTAACCAAAGCAATGCCCGGTTGGCATCAGGCAGTATCTCCAAGCTTGCACTAATACATACTGGCACCAGGAGAAAGTTGTTAGTTTTAACTTTGGTGATTTAATAATTTCAATTTTAATACAGCAATTAATGTTAACTACTGAATTTAGGGTTTTGTCAAATCAAAAAGAGTATACTGTGTGTATTCATGTGGTATACTGTATATGTAGGTATACATCTTGTATACTGTATATGTATACTGTATATGCATTGTAGGAGGACATTTGCTGCATTTGCTACATCTGGTAGATGGGGCGTAGCAGGGTTTTATACGTATACAGTATATGTGTATCATCTACCGTATACACATGTTATACACTAATTATACGTATATTTAGCGTATACAGTAGCATGTGTGCTGTCTGGGAAGTAATGATTTTTTTAAATGTTAAGAAGCATAATACCTAGTACAAACAGCAAACTAACTCAAAGGCAGAGTGCTTATCAAGAGGCCAGATATCAGCCCTTTCACTCTGCTTTTCCTTTGCTTTTTACCTATTTGTGGTGTGACCGTTCTATTTGGGGAGTGGGTGGGGGGGAATTTTTAGGGGACGCTGACTTATAAATTCACCAGTTTACTAAACTTAACATACTGTTATATACTTTTACTGTATTATTTTGTTCGTAATATACTATGACACAAACATGTAGAATTTACTGTTGATAATTAAGTTATGACATTGATTCACATACGTACTCGGGACTTTAGAATGGAAACATTCACAGGCTTAGGGGTGCCAGAACACAGGGTGTGGTGGGGGGCATTCCTCCTCCCTGACCCCCTCCCCCCCTAGCTACGCTACTGCATACGGAAATACACATCCCGTTACACGTGAGTGTATTTCCGCAACCAGCCTCTCCAGCTTTTATGACGCGGGCCTCACTCACGTGGACTTCACTCTTCGCCTTGCTCTTGAGACTAGCTACAGAGGATCCGCCAGCTATGCTACTCTACCGACTCTATAAGTTTTACGTATTATGTCAGCGTTTGAGTAAATAAAATAGGGGAGGGTAAAAAAGTATTGTACATGGACCCACGTAGCACAGACGGTTGGGCCAACGTTGGGAAACGGTGCCATGGTTGGGGAACGGTTCGGTTACTTTACGACCGTTGGGCCAACGTTGGGAAACGGTGCCATTCGCACGGTTATTTATGAATCGTTGGGCCAACGTTGGGTAACGGTGCCAATCGCACGGTTATTTATGATCCGTTGGGCCAACGTTGGGAGATGGTGTAAGGGGACTGCCTGATTACAGCGCAGCCAAGCTGGATATTATCTCACTTAGCACATTCTCACCTACATGGCGTTTGTTATCCAAGAGTTTTAGCCGAGATGTAGTGAATCCGTAAGGAACAACTCTGAATAATGACCCTTTAAGTACTAATTTTTTTATGCACCTATTTGCACGTTTCTCTTCATCCATCCTATATTATTGGATTTTTACGCATCCGTTGCATAGCTTTCCTTCCTCATTGACCTAACGAGGGAGTATTCCATTCAACGAACGTACTGTGCTAATGTATATACATTGTGTTTATCACTGTCATCATTAGTACCCACATAGCACAAAATATCTACTAGATATCTACAGCATATGTTCAATGTCTTAAATATCTTAAATGTTTACAAGATGTTTGGAAAATATCTTAGACATCTTCTAAATCTGAAAATTTTATTTTTTATTCATCTGATATGGATTCAAATGTCATATTCATCTCATATCCATTCAAATGGATATCCATGAATGGATGCTTTTTCTCAGTCCCTCGTAGGCGGTATTGGACTTAGAAAAAATACGGGTGCGCTCGCCGGAAAAATCTAAGGCCAGGAGGAACGGTGAGAGTGAAAGTACATCTGAAATGTGGTTTTAAACGCGATTTACGATCTTTAAAAGTGATTGAACATTGGTCCACGGATGATTTTTCTCAGTCCCTCGTAGACAGTATCGGACTTGGAGAAAATACTGGTGCCCTCGCCGGGAAACATGTTCTCAGCATTATTGAGGAAACTATTATTTATCTCTCCTGGAGTGAAAAGAATCTCAGTTATGTATATTTACAATGGTCATGCTCATTTTTAACCAGAAAATGGTTATTAGGGAAATGTTTTTATGGCGCAATTTATCCGTGTCACCCTTTTAGTAAAGTTAATAATCACAAACGACTTAATGCCAACCAGCAGCTGTATATATATGACATCCCAGTCTAATGCCTGTATCAGACGAGAATCGCGAGCACGAGCTTCGGACCTTATCCTATCCCCATCCCTTCCATTCCTATCCTTATACCTTTCCTCCCGGTCTGAAGCGCCTATTAGTGCGGAAACAGACTTGAAAACACCCATAGAATAATGCCTGTAATTGGGAAATGTGTCAGGTCGCCCTGACATACACATGAGTGAAGTGTAGGTTGTTAGGTAGGTGTATCTGTGGAATGCGAGGTACAACTAGTCATCGAGTAAGGACCTGGATCATTTCCCTTTTTTTTTCAATTTTGTTCCGTTGGGGAACAGTTGGGCTAATGGTTGGGGAACGGTTGGTGAACAGTTGGCCCAACGGTTGGGGAACAGTTGGCAAAACGGACATAAATAACGGTTGGCCAACCATTGCACCTAACCGTTCCCCAACGTTGGCCCAACCGTCTGTGCTACATGGGGAAGTCTAAGCGATGTAGAGTTCCACACTGATTACACTGCTGCCACCGGGTTGGAAGAGTAGTAAAGTTTATGGAGAATGTAAAATCAAAGTGTAGTGCAGTAGTTTGTTAGTTGTTTTATTTGTTGGTTTGTTGCCTAACAAAAGATATAAAGAAAGAACTTATAAACTAAAGTAAGTGATATAATTGCACTAATTGCATGCGTTAAACACATTATTTTTACTTTTTTTTTATCAATGGGGGGGTTACAACCCCTAACCTCTCTCCCCTGGATATGCCTGTGATTTAGAACGTTATCATAATCACTCTAGATGTGAATGTGAATCACTCTAGATGATTCTGGGATTAACATCTTATTCAAAGATTACCATGAGACTGCCAATACATAACTTTCAACTTCATTCCCTGACCATTCCAATTCACTGGGAATGGATATGGGATGAGGCAACTGATTACAAGCCTCTAGTAGTTCAGAAGGGAGCCCAAGGCTTCACTATCACCATTACCAACAAATGTAGCTACACTAAAAAGAATTTTTGCAGGTCTTATTCCTAACAATCTTACATATTGGGAGTAAATATGTTAATGATCAAATATAACAACTTTTAATCACATTTTTTTATCACTTCTAATATGATATAAATATTTCTTTATGACTCTATAAATATTTCTGATTAGAAAAAAATGCACTGGAGAATTTATACTAATTTAGTAATATTTGTTTTGTTTAGGATGCATATCCAAGTAGACCAAAGGGACTCGATTTCATTCACACACCAGCAGCATTTGATACAGTTTTTAATCTCTTCAAAGCATTTTCACGTGACAAACTCAAAAATAGGGTAAGTTGAATTTTCCCAATTATTTATAATTTTTGATACTACTTGCTACCATGAATTTCTGAATATGATAGTTTGCTGGTATGTAGTTAATTTGAAATAAAATACGAAATTGATTCAGAACATGAAACTGTGGTGTTTCATGCAGTATGAACAATATAAACTCAATGACTTAACCCTTTGCAGTCCAATTTTTTTTGTGGAATTCAAGTAGTAGCCGAAAGAAATACTATTTGCAAAATAGGTGAAAAGGCTTCATAAGGTACTAGAAGTTCACAAAAGTGACATAAGATAGCAGCACCTTACATAAAATGCGCATAATCGCAACGCCATCTGATGTCGAGCTCAACTCGACGTTGGAACTGCTGCTAGAGCTAGGCCTGTCGATCCAGCCTCGACGTTGGACCACAAAGGGTTAATGACCATGAATTCCTTAACCCAAGAAAAAAAAATAACATTTCAGTGTAACTGGCCCGAACTATTGCATTGGGAACTAACTTCAATTAAACATACAACATTTCAGATCTATGTACATGGAGACGACATGAATTCCCTGTTCAAGAATGTTCCTAAACGGATATTGCCCACAGAGTATGGTGGAGATGCAGGTCCCATAGCTGATTTAGTAGGTAGGTGCAATAGCTAAATCCATCACTCCAGCAAAGGAGCCTAGAATGTAGAGGTATTTCATGAATATAATTCAACTTAAGTTTGATTTTTACCAAAAGTGACAATCCATGCTCCATTTTACTCAAGAATTGCAATCTAGCTGCAAATATGTAAACCCTAATGGCTTTGCCCTCTCATATGCACAGTAGCAGAATTTCCACAGAGAAAAAAATCATTCACCTTGATTGGGACTCAAAGTACCTGGTTCAAGTCCTGGTCAAGGTGAATGATAATTTTCTTTGAGGAAATTCTGCTACTCTATTTCATAATTCAATGATAAAGGATTAATTCCTGGCATTAAATACTGTAGTAAAAAAGAGAAGTTTCAAGTTATGCTGACAGTTCATGGTAATGGGATTCAAAAAACAGAAACCAACTGAACTTTACCAAACTTTTGTTCATACCTTACTTCAGCCATCAATCTTCACTAATAATGATCCACCATGAACTACCTCACCCAAATTCTTTCAATATTCAATCATACTGTGCCTTCATTAATGCTTAGCTACCATAAACAATCAAAATTTTATACTTTGTAAATAAACATCACTTATTTTGGAGCATGCTATGCTTCAGAAAAAATTTTTGTCACACATCATGTTCATTTGTGGATAATGTGGTGGTGCCAGATGATTCAAAGTACATAATAAAGTTTCCGTGAAGTCAATCCATTTATTTTTTCCTTTCACAGAAAAGACAAAAAAAGAAATAGAAAGCTTCAGAGATTGGTATCTGGAAGAAGCAAAGTATAAATCAAATGAATCTAAGCGGCCAGGAAAGCCAAAGACCTATGAAGATTTATTTGGTGTAGAAGGCTCCTTCAGACAGTTATCTGTGGACTAAATTTTTTCTTAATTAAAGCTGTTAATTGTCAAATTTCAGTGTTTGTTTACAATTAATGTGAGTGATGAACATCTCTGCCCTATAATGGACTGTCAAAATATTCCTGTGTGTTCTGCAAAGAATGCAATACTGAGAGCCAACCAACCACTCATTAACCCTTTCGCGCCCGAGCTTCGTGGAGGGAAATTCTTCCTCGTTACGAGTCTCTTGAAAATTTTCTTTACTCCCCCGTACGAAGCTTCCTTGCGTCGACGGAAAGTAGAGGTTCCCTCCCTAACCATTTTTGGACCCAACTCAGCGGATCGCCGATCCCTTTCCTCGGCCACTGTCCCAGACCCTCGAAGGATTAAAAGACTCCTTCACAGCACGAGTCCACGGTCAACTGACTGGAATTTCAATGTTTAATATAAACAAATATTTGTTGTTCGCATCGATTTTTTTACATTCAAAATGATTTTAATGTATTTTTCTGAGCGTGCAGAAATTTTAAACGAAGTTCTAACGTTCCTATTGACGGATTGACGGATTAACCACAAAATTTTCCAAATGCGTACGTTAATGCCGTCTTCGATTGCTGTTCTATAACTCCGTTGATATTAACGTTAGAATTTCGTTTGAAATTTCCATGTGGTAAAAAAAAAAAGATAAATTCATTTCTAAAGTAAGCAGCAAATATTTTTTTGGAAAAAACACTGTAAATAACAGTAGTTGACCGCATGGAGAGGATAGGAAGCGGTCGACCTGAGCGGCCGAGGAAGGGCCTGGGATCGCGCTAAGCCAGATCTCGAGGGGAGCGTACGTGGGTCTATGTTTCCGCCACGGTCACTTTTTTCCGACCTGTGCCGCCTAGGAGTGGCATTCGTCGGTTAAGGTAGGAAAATTCATGCCGCATATATGAGGCATTCGTTGTTCAGGGAAGAATATCCTCGCCGCATAGGCGCGGCATTCGGCGCGAAAGGGTTAATAATAATAATAATAACTTTATTGCTCTGTTGGTCAAGTGTTGACATAGAACATGGTCAGAGACATGGTTAAATGCTATTATTAGCCACAATGCAAACCCAAATGCTCAACACTTGGAAGCCTGGGGCTTTTTTGTGAGCTGGTGGTGTAAAACCCAGGCTCTCATTTTTTCTGGAGGTTTGGGTTCCTGCTGTATAGATAATTTCCCCGTCTTGAGCTTTTGTGACAATTTTAGGAAGTATCTTCAGGAGCATTGACTAGAAAAATTTCAGATAGAAAAATATTTACCTTCCAATTTGGTCACAGAGGGTCATTCCTATTCCTCAAGGCCATCTCCCTCTCCTCTGTCCTTGGACTAATAAGGGTCTGGTTGGCATTACCACCAGTACTGGGGCAAGGTGTCAAACATTCGAGAATTATCTCAAGAAGCTTGGAAGATCTCTTTCAGTGGTGCTTAGTCTAGTGTCATCGTCTCAGTTAAAATTCAGTGGTATTTTTTACAATCTCAATAGCTTAAAATATAATCGGGGATAATAAAAACCATCTTTAGCTAATGCTGTATCTCATCCGTTAAAATAATATGGTCATCTCCAGAATGGGTATGCTGTGTGATGGTAGAATCTCTATTGTTACCAATGGTCATTATTCTGCAATACTCGAGTATTGGAATCCTTTAATCTGCCAGCCACAGAATGACCAGTTGGCCCAATGTAAGTATATTTCTGCCGCAGGAACAGGGGATTTCATAAACCCTTTCCATAAGCAGTCGGTGGAGCTGGTCCTTGGGTGATGGCTGATGTTAAAACATAATTTATCTTTGAAAGTAAGTAAACTGAGTTCCAACATCTATTTTCTGCAAAATAGGACAGGAAATGTGTTCTGTGGTCCTGGATACAGAAAGAATACTTAGTTGCATAAATATTGAAGTCCAACCGAGCTTTTTTTTTCTTTTTCTTCAGTTTGAAGTTACTAAAAATAAAATGTTTGGAGTAGCCATTTGGAGGGCTGTCATTATGTGGCTTTCTTCCACTTTAAGCAAATCATTGTCCGACATCACTCAATGATCCAAGTAAAACCCGAATGTACACTGGCTTTCATCATAAAATCATTTTTAACTGATCTAAAAAGATAAATAAAATAGATAGTATGACTTTTGGTGTGCAACTACAATATTTTTAATCTAAAATGAGTAGGTGGTTTTTTTCAATGGGCCCAAAACATTATATTCTGAGCACTGCTCAATCCTGTGTCCCTTATCAAAAGGATACAGCCAGAGGTATACTCAGTCTTGAGCTCCAAGGTGTAACAAGTTTGGTATTTTATCTATCTCCACTCCTGTAGATTTCATACTTTGTGAAGTATCTACATCTGTTGTCAAATCAACACCATATCATCTATATAAAAGTCATTCATATGGTATAATGGTTAATGCTAATTTAAGAAAGAGATTAAAATATTTAAACCAATAAAAATGGTGAATATTTGGATTTTGGAAACTTATGATTGCATACAATTGCATTACTGATCAAATTTGAAGGCAGAAATTATTTAAGATTAGGTAATTGCTGTCTGTGTATTCGAAGTCATGATAACTTTTCCAGGATACACCCAACTCCTGCAGTTTGCAAGTTTGTGATTACACAATGCAAATTGCAAGATTTTCAAACCATTGTTTACATACATTCAATTGTATCAGGCTTAACTAGGTGGAAGTTGACTTTCACAAATGATGCAGTCACTTTGTTTCCTTCCACAGATTTATTTCCTTGGTATGACATGTTTTGACACATCCCAAGCAGCATCATGATATCGTCCCAATATCATTTTTACACCGTCACATATCACTTATTGGTCAAGCCGATATTGGCTATCGATATCGGCAAATGTCAAAAGTGATAACATTTGCCATGATAAAAATGACATTTGCTGACGATGTTGGGCCGATATAAATTTGATGATAAAAAGACAACTTTCACCACTATACAGTGGCATAAAAATGACATTGGGCCGATGTATGTTTGATATTACCATGGATTGATTTTTCATTAATATGATATTGGGATGATTTTATAAGTAAGATAGTTAAATTGTATCCTGGATAAACATGCTAAAAATATTTATAATAAGGGATGGTGGTACAATAAAAATGCGATGGAAAAAGAAAAGGCAAGAGGTAGTTTCTATCTAAGAATGTTCACATTGAGAATCCATCACTTCACCCCCGATCCAACTCTCCTTGTTAAGGAATGGGTAATTTTAACCGCTTATGATAGCAATGAGATACCTACTTTACTCCTGAGCCAACTTCCTTTAGTGAAAGATACGTAACTTTAAGCGTTATCATTGTAATAAAATATTTCAAACTCGTTTTCTGTTGAAGTTATTGGAGTTATAACCCAATATGGGGGTTCATATTCATTGCCAAGTGAAAAAATTCACCTGGATCAGGGATCAAACCACGCACCTTTGGCTTTCCGGGCCACAGCACAGACCACTATGCTACCCAGGATCCCTAACTCAAATGGAAATTTTACTGAGGTTCAAGGTACTGAGTAGATGTTGAGCCCATGCGGTCTCGCCATGAAGGATGGCAACACAATGGAGAAAGGGCTTCAAAGAAGCCACCACCAAAAGTGAACCCCATCCAGTGCTAAAGCCGTGCTTAGCGGTAAATGTAGGATATTCCAAGCCTGCCACGTGAACGGCAATTTATAAGCAAACATCGAATCCTTAAATAACAATATTTCTTATTTTATATGTAGCCTTCTAAATGGTTTCTGATGTTCTGACCAATTATGAATTTTTGACTTTCTTCTCTCTGACGTCTGAGGAACTCAAGATTATAAAATCCAGCGACCAGAAAAATATGATCATCTTTATGCCCTTTATTAGTCAGCTCAGCTGACATCATTTTTGCATCAGAAAATGGTATCTATCAAATATCACTTTGAGATACGATCGACGATATCAATTTTACATCGGAGAAAGGTATCATTTATATATGTCATTTTTATATCGGCACTATCAGCTGATGTTAAAACGACATTGGTGACATCAATATGACATTGGGCTGACGTTTAACTGCCATATGATGCTGCTTGGGTACCACTTGAAATAATTTCAAAGCACCAAATGTGTACTGTTATGTGCACTAATTCAATAGATAGAGCAAAACATAGTGCCCAGTAAAAATTTCTCATCATAGATTTGTGTGAATCATCCATTTACACATAAAATGAAAATGTATAAAAGTTATTAGCCTGTTATATATGTATGTACAGCCAATTCTCAGCTGAAGCAGCATCACCTACCAGCACCGAGAACACTACAATGTCATAGGTATCCCTTTCAATGGTAGGGTTAAGTACCTACTTGGGTGTTTGATTAAAATGTCAATGCATCGCTATCTAACGTGAAATAGCACATTAAATCAATAAAAGAAAACTGATGTTGTAAATTTCATTGATAAGAAATTTTGCTGCTAGTTGAAGGGCATCTAGAAAAAAAGGATAATCTCAACACGTGAAGGTATAGAACTATAAATAATATTTTTTGCTGTTAGATTACTCCATCAGCTTTACTATCTGCTATGAGCTAATCACTGTCACACCAATTGAAAGATAACGATCCTTATCTGGAACCTTTCATGTGCCCTCTTTCACAGACTGCAAGCTTCTAAGGAAGAGTACAGACCCTCAACATACATACAAGAAAGACTGGTGAGCATACTCAGCCCTCCAATTCATAATTTTCAGAGATTCTAAACATAGATATAACAATTAGTTGCCATAAATCAGCAAGTGCAAATCTAAGAACAGTTCCCCATTATCACTCTTCAATTATTCACATTCAAACAATGTTCATGGGTCAAAGCCAAGACGAAAATGCAGAGAATATTACCTCATTATTCCAACACCACTGAGCTCAACTTTAACCTTCTAAAAAACTCCTATCTATTCTATCCTTCTTCTATTTTGGATAATAATAATATTGATTAGGTAATATTCTCTGATTCCAAGTGTATAAAGTAGAGCTGATAAACCACCCAAGTATCTTTAAGCATTAGATCTTAAATTCTGTGAGGACTGGACAGAACCACACAATAATGAAGACAAACCTGAACAGTAGGAAATGCAATCCTAATGTAGAACTCAATGATAGGATTAAATGATGTGTTTTTCAGTATCACCTGCAAATATTTCATCACCTATATGAGTTAAAACCCAAAGCATATTCCATAATTTAGAAAAGAACACATCCATGAACTATGAGGCTAAACAAGAATACATTAATTGTAAATAATTTATATTTATGATATTAAGCTGTTATTTTGTTGTATTGGTCCATGCTATTTAAAACAAATGTGAATCCATGAATTTTTGCTTCTATCATGCGCTACCAGATTAATTTTACAGCAATAAAGGGATATCTTTGGTATGTTGTTTAATTCAATAACTTTTCAGGTGGAAAGTAATGGGTGTATTCATTACCTACAGGATAAATTGAGAAAATGTCATCCCCTATTCAGCACATAAGATAAACTCTTATTATAATTCGGATATTTTGAGTTTAAAAAGTTGCCTTAAATGACAAAACATAGTGACTAAAAATACTATATTCTCCTAAAATCTCTTTATAAGAAGCATTTTTTAAGCTTTTTGGTGTTCAATGTTTTCTCTTGGAAAAAATAATGTGATGGGCCATTTATAAAATACTGGGATCTGCCAATATTTTTATATTTGTTGATTTTGCCATTTTTACTCAATAATTGTAGCCAAAAAGTAAACAATTTAAAAACTACCACAGCCACTTTTAAAAATGAAATTTCAATATTTTATAGCAATTAGAGGCAAATCTGGGTAATAGCAATACTTAGAGGAAGAGTAAAGTATCTAATATAGTTTTAAATATATTTCAAATATTTATAACAATAAGATGAAACAAAAAATAATAAAAAGGAATTAACATAGAACAAAGAAAACATGAAGAAAATGTCCATCTAAATAGTTAAATGAAATAACACTATTTTCATTGGCAGATGCTTGGATTACTAAATGAGACTGCAATTTCTCACACCCCAATACTTTTCTGTCACCTTCCCTTTAATTTAAAAAACACTCTTAAAATCTCATATTAGATAGCATCGGGAAGGAAATATTTATGATTCCTCGCCATAGAGCAACTGACAAAGCCTAGCATTGGTTTATCATCAGGCATTTCATGGCATCAGGTTTTTCCACCAGAGTATCCATTGCTAGAGATTACCACATTATTCAGTCTTGAAAAATGTTGTACTTATTTGCTTCCCTCAGTTTGAGCAGTTCACTTGTCTTAGTCAGACCATGGACAGTCTCAGTAACAATGAGACTGAAATAGGCTGATGATAATGAAGATGTACACACTTTTTACTTTTTATCAAAACAGAAGGAGCACTCAGATAAAAAAGTGCATGAATAATTGCATGTAAGGTACCTAATGCTAAAAAGTGATAATACTTTTTCAGAGTAAAATGCCAAATATCAGGCCTATATCCAAAGAATTACAAGAAATAGCCAAAATTCAACTAAATGAAGATCCAAATAGGATTGATGAGGACTTGGCACACATTAAAAGTTGGCTCTCCAAGCAACCTCACCTCACCGCCAGGACAGGTTAGTAAATATGTATGTAATGATATTAACATTAGATAATTGGAGACTATAAAGTCAAATGAATATGATAAAAATACAGAATTTCAATAACTGCTGTCATCCAAATTAATCAAAGGTGCCTAGTTCATCTGCTAATTCACAACATTTTATTCATGAAAATCCTACCTAAGTTACCGCAACGAACAAAGTATTCTAAGCAATAAACAAGAAGTTTATAAAAATTATGAGATCATCATCATCAGTCAAGTATCCTGGGATTGAAAGATCCGGTGCTTTCCCAGTGTATCTTCTGCGTGAAGGTTTCTTGCGTCCTCCACCGGGTTATTGCGTCCATGTCCTCCGACGTTTCGATTCCCGACTCGGTCATGGATGCAATAACCTGGTGGAGAACCCGAGAAACCTTCACACATCTTAGGATTGATTTGATGCAGCCCTCCATTCAGTTCTTCTATCAGCCAACCTCTTCATATTAATGCAACTCCTCTCTTTCACATCCTTCACGACCTGCTCTATATAACTCATACAAGGCCTGCTTTTTCCATTCTTCATGCTCACTCTTCCCTTGACGATTGTCTTCATCAGGCCATTGTGTCTTAAGATATGGCCAATTAAGTTGTTCCGTCTTCTTTTTAGGGTTACCACTAGACTCCTCTTTTCTCCCACTCTTCTTAAGACTTCTTCGTTTGTCACTTAGTTGATCGATTTTAATTTCATCATTCTTCGGTAGCACCAAATTCCAAATGCTTCCAGCCTTGACTTCTCTGCTGCAGTTATTGTCCATGCTTCACTGCTATATAGTAGAATGCTCCAGATGTATGTTCAGATGAAATGTTTCCTCACTTCCACGTTTGTATTTGCAGCTGTAAGCAGGATCTTCTTTTGGTAAAATGCCCTTCTCGCCTGGGCAATTCTACTCGCAATTTCTCTTTTAGTTTGTCCATTGCTGGTTACTCAGCATCCCAGGTAACAGAACTCTTCCACTTTCTCAATTTTTGTTTCCCTAGTTTAACATTGGTCCTGGCTTCTTTTCTCCTGCTGCAATACCAATACCTTAGTTTTCTTTCCATTGATTTTCAGATGATATCTGCCTATTTTTGTATACTACCTGTCAGGGTAGGTTTTCATGGGCAAATTTTACTCTCTTTCAACATTTCTGAATTCTTATGTCTTATTCAGCACTACGAACCTTTAATATTCCTAGTGGTAACTGCAACACAGTGCCTATCTATAGCTATAGGTCATCCCCAAATCTTGAGTGGCTTTATCCACTTGCCTTCTCTTCTATCCTTATTCCTATGCACATGAGAAGAGAGTCATCCAAAGTTTAATCTAACCTCCAGGGGATATGCTTTAAAATGTGGTAATAAATATAATTGTGTAACCACTTATGAAGCATCAGCTGCTGAATTGTTAGTAATTTGATAAATAAAAATTTTAAATTTTAGATGACCAGTTCTTGATTGCTTTCCTCCGGGGATGTAAGTACAGTTTGGAGCGAACAAAGGAAAAACTAGATTTCTATTATACATGCAGAACAGCTCTTAGTGACTTCTATAAAGATTATGACCCTATGAAGCCGGAGATACAAAAAATTCTAGATTTAGGGTAAGAAGCATGTCATGCATTTCAAATACTACATTATCAGACATTTTGAACACTTGAAAACTTCACTGGAATGATGATAAAACAGGTCAGTAATTTTATAATTCATTTATCTTTAAACAGCGTAATGCTAGCACTTCCGGAGCCAGATGATCTTGGAAGAAAAGTTTTCATATTTAGAACGGGAGCATATGACCCAAGTGAAATAAAGATTGAAGATCTATGCAAGCTGAACTTCCTGCTGATGGATTATATTCTTATGAATGATGACAGAGCCAACATTGTAGGAATTGTATCGATAATGGATATGAGCCAGTCAACAATGGCACATATGACACAAATGTCTCCAACAGTGGTTAAACAAACCATGAAATGTTTTCAGGTTAGTCACATTGATATCACTTATAACAGAAGTCCATCAAATTCTTTCAAATCCTTGACTCACTAGATGTCTGATGAGGATAGAAGGAAAACTATACTCCCAGGGTCTTTACATCACTAATGAATGACTTCCCTTAGATTTAACTCACCTAGGTATGGTTTTTAATCAATAAACCAAATTCATACTATTTTTTAAATATATGTATGCATTACAAACATATTTATGAGTAAATCCATTATTTCTCAAATTTAGGATGGGTATCCTGTTCGACCAAAAGGATTACACTACATCAACACACCATCATATTTTGACACAATTTTCAATCTATTTAAAACATTTGCAAAGGAGAAACTTAAAAAAAGGGTAAGTTCTCATTGTGCTTACACTATTCTATCACTATTTTATACACGTAACCATGGAAAAATGTTCTTCCCCAAAATCACACATATATTTATTTCAGGATTATGTTTTGTTTTGAAGTATTGCTTTGGATTCTCTACAGTACCTAACACATAAAGGATTTACTAACTCCATTATGTAAAACCAGAACTGTTTCCAACCAGTAACATGAAAATTTATTTCAATGAGACCTAAAAGTAAATTTTCATGATTTCTAAATAAAAACTATACGTTTTCAGTTCTTTGTTCATGGAGATGACATGGATTCCTTATACAAGAGTGTCCCCCAGAGAATACTGCCAAAAGAATATGGAGGAGAGGCAGGCTCCATTGATGACATAAAAAGTATGTATTTTTCTTCTAAATGTGTCCTCTTACTATATACCTATTTCCACTAATTCTTAAACTCATTTACACTTTCTAGGTAACATAACCACTGCATTGGTCTTAATTCATATGCTTCCAAGGTTAATTTCTGTCTAATCATTCTTACAAAAGTGACATGCTCATTAACTTAAAGATATGTATTCCTTTTATTCATTGAAGCTTAACATTGAAGCTGAAGGAATAAAATACGTATTCCTTTTATGTTAATTATAGTGAATTGTCACATCTTATAATACAGTTTTCATGCCTATGTAGTAGCAAATGATTTTTTTTTCAAGAACTGTTCAACTGCTTATTATCATAAACCAGACTTGGCAAACTATAGTTGATAATGCATGTCTTAAAATGAAAGCAATATGTCAAATTAAGAATCTTCATCAATCTATCAAATCTACATAATGAACTTAAGGAGGGATCAGTAATATGTAGTAAGAGCCAGAAACACTATTGAGGGCTGCACCAACCCCTCTAAAAACTTTTTCTAAATACAGATTAACTCAAAGTGTGCCACTACTAATTCCTGGTCATAAAAATAATTGTTAGGGCTCTTTTGAGTAAATGTTAAGTTCCACAGAAAAATTCTTAATGATGTACCGACAAAATATGTTTGAATTAATTTATCTCTGTACTTCAGCAAACTGAACACTTTTTAAAGTTGCTGCATTATATTTTTCCACAGACAAATGGAAAAAAGACCTGGAAGGTTTCAGAGATTGGTTCCTTGAAGATGCAAAATACAGAGCCGATGAATCTAAGCGACCTGGAAAGCCTAAAACATATGAAGATTTGTTTGGTTTAGATGGGTCCTTCAGACAGTTATCAGTAGATTAAAGAATGGTTATTTAATTGGTACTCCCATGTTCACAATTTATTACACAATTACAAAGCATTTGCTCATGATTTATGGAAGCATTTTTAAATTCATCATTCCATAATGGAATTAAAAATTAAAACTTTACAGAAAATTTAACCAAAATAACAACATGATATTCCAACCATCAACTAAAATCATTCACAGCAGTATAAAAATTTCACCTCTCAGCAGCTTTCAAAGCCAATCATTAAAGAGTTCTTTTGTCATTTCATCAATCTCTTCCATCGCTGCTTTAATATCCTTGTGAAACATATCTGTACAAAGATACCATATCATCACCATTAGTGAGTTTCATTTTACATAAATTCATTATTATATATCAAACTACTTTTCTTTCCAAAAGAGCAATATTCACAACAGAAACACACGCAACTCACGCAGCCTTCTTTCAAGTCCAAACCAGATTGATATACAAATCACAAACTTGTGTGGCAGTAATCTGAATTGAACTAAACGAAGTGGCAAATCAATGTGTTTACTTTGTCTTCTTATGGGAAATTCTTTTCAGTACATTTTCAGCCACAATGCTTCTGCTGATTTCTGCTACTGCATGGAGTAGCCGATATGTTTTATGTAGGGATGGGTCGGTTCGGTTCTTCGGTTCTCGGTTCCACCGGTTCTTGAGCTTAGAACCGGAACCGAGGCCAAAAATAATCGGTACCGAAATAATTGGCACGAAAACCAGTTTGAAACCTACTCACACTCCGAAAGTGGAGGCTTCACATTAAAACCTGGTGAAATAGTGTACTTAGATGCTTCAAAGTCGCAAATTATTTTAATTCAGTCTCTGAAAATGATTATTGATTACCTTATCTTACCATTGAGCAATGCAAAGTAAGTGGTAAATTAAGAACCGGAACTGAGAATCGGAACCGAGAACCGAAGTTAAGAACCGAACCGGAACCGAAAAAAAAGTGGAACCGACCCATCCCTAGTTTTATGTTATGAAATCAATGATGGGGAGGGGAGTTTATTCATGCATTAAACTTCCCAAGCCATGGCTTGCATGCTGAACAAGCCTTAATCATGAGTTTACATTAAATAGTGACTTGAGAAGCTTGTCAGGAAGGGGAAAATGAATAAGCCAGATTCCAGTGATAATTATTGATGAAGTAACAGCACTGAGTGAGGCTGCTTTCCTTAATAGTAACATAAATTACATGAACTTAGTGCCAGTCAGCAAATCAACACAGCACATACATTATAAGATTAAGCACCTAACCATAGACCCCACTTGCAAGTTGGCTGGTGCTTGGAGAGGTAGATAGAAGCAAGCAGAGAGTCAATCTGAAGAATAATCGTTGACTGCCACGGAAAGTAGAGAGGGAAGTTCGTATGCCATAGGAAATTATTTTGGATAAAATCTTTATTTTCCTCACTCTTTTGTCTCCCAAGTCCAGTGGACATAGATTGGAGCAGAAGGGCAAGGGAGTGAAACAAACCCCTCTCATTTTGATTAAAACTGCATTCGCTTTCTGAGACAATAGCCAAGTAAGCATTCTCTGTAACCCCATTTTAAAAAATTTCCTACAGCTTTAAAAAAGTTAAGACAGTTTTCAATATTTTGACTATACATGGTACATATAACCTGTGCTCTCTTACAATTTTAACATTTAAAATCACTCCTATCATGGAGAACCAACTGATTTAATGCAATGTAAAACAATAAAAATATCTACCCACAAGATAGAGTTTGACCAAATTCAAGTAATGACTAAGCAAGCTACATATCGTAGTAACATAGTAATAATGGCAAAGACTTCAAGACAGGATCTGGAAGATTATCTATGATACCTGAAACCACCTCATTGTGCAAATTCGTTTCCTAAAATTACAATTTCCACTTTTATCCCTAATACAATCCATAAGAGGAAGGCATTATGAAGGGTATGAAATGCAGTCCATGGAGTTCCCCATGATATGTGACATATTGGGTATAAAGAGAGGTAAGCAGGCATTCACAAAAAAGAAGAACATGTTAAAAATAAGTAGATAATGTAGAAAGTATGCTGCATTGATTTATCTTGCCCAGTAGAAAACTGTTTCTAATGCCAATACATATCAGCCTTTTTACACATTTGAAGCAAAAATAAAATGTTATACCAAAACATAAATGATAAAGCCATGGATTCCTTATGATTAAAGCACAGATGGCTGAGTTCACATGATAATCAGAGAAAATAGCATATATAATGGAAAATACCTACAGCCTAAAAATAAAATGGGGTCATTTACCATATTTTTTTATTGCCGAATCTGATAGTTTGTAAAATAAAAAGACAGGTATTTTTCCATTTTTTGATCCGTCAATTATTTCTCGAGTTATAAGCGGCGAAAAACTGATGTTTTTAACCCTTTCGGAAAAGTGCAACCTCTGACGAATAACGACTTCATCCAATCACAACTGAGCCCGCGAAGCTACTTTGCCTTATTGTAATGGAGGGGACTGCCAATAGGACAGTTGCGACAGCATCTGTGCGAGCAGACCTTCTGAGAACCCCCCTCCACTCCCTTCGCTTCCACGAAAAGCAGTCAAGGACGGGAGGAAAATGACGTCAATGATATCAAAGCAGGTTTTTCGGTGGGCGTCACATTTCGCTTATTTTAATGTTTGATTTATGAGTGAATGGTTGTGGTTAGAAGATTAATTTTTTCACTAAAATTCTTTTTTTGTTTCCATCTAACGATTTCGTGTACAAAATTGTGATTTCGGTTCAAAGTAGGTATTAAGGTATTAGGTATAAAGTATTAAGCGTACATATTGTTGACCAATATATTTTGCTTATAAATATGCTACGACACTATAGAACTAAACCTACCTGAGTCAAGTTCACCAATTTCAGAATTAAACTTTATATCTTCATAATGTTTTGCTTCCAGTATTTTCATAATATTTAATCCAAATTTTGCTTGATCCTGGACAGCAGCCATTTTCACTGGATATGGCCCTACAATACACGATTGAATCAGATAAAGGTTAAATTTAATGAAATATACCATTCACATTTTTATCAAATCAATAATCAACTAGTTAATACTAGAATTGACTTGAGAAAGGGATAAAAGAAAAGAGATGAGTTCATACTCTAATTTTCAGATGTTCTTAGGTATATTAGGAACAATAGCGAGTGGCAAATAATAATTCTACAGACTGGCTGGCACAGAAACTGATTAAATCAATGGATTGGAAATTCTTTCGAGATATATATCTCCTGCACAGACTCATATTGCTCAGATGGCATTTTCACTGGTGTTGCCGTGCTGCAGTCTTCAGATCCTGAATAACCAGATTATTTTTCCAGAAAAACTGTCATTCAAGCAATACCTTTGGGGGAGGTATCCAGAAAAATTTCTAATCCATCATTTCTCCACTAAAAACATACATAAAGAATTGACTAAATTAACGTATTAAGGTGGAATGCTTGACCATGAAAAATTATAAAATGTAACCATGATATGAATTCAAAGTTCATTGCAAAATTCCTTTCAAACCAGCTTTGAAACAGTATGACTAAAAAGATGTGCACCAAGCTTTCAAGAACAGATCTTTCTGATATCATGTCATTGCTATGCATTCACTGAATTTTCCCCACAGTTCCCCATGCATGTAATTCTTCTAGCTCTAACGCAGAAGAACAACTATAAAATATAAAATCGAGGACCAAATGACCTCCATAATACTTGAGATAATCTTACAAAAATATAACACATGTGCTTCTCTGAGAGCTGTATTCAAGTCAGAAATGGCTATGAGGAAAAAGTTCAGAGCCAAATGGAATCAAACAATTTTTTATGTAATTTCTGCATTAGTTAATTAAAATTTTACATTTAGGTTAAGACCTATGTGAAACAATTGTCCTGTAATCATTCACCAACATTTTCATGCATTGAAGCAGCCAAAATTTGCAAAAAATGTATAGGCACATCAGCTAAGAGATAAAAGCACTAGTACTGAATGTTTAAGAGAGGAGCATGTGATGTTTCATCATAAGGTATCAATGAAAAAACTAGCAACTGATGCCTCATTCTCTAACAGTAGTAGACAAGCATGGATTAAGTGATAACAGCCAGACCACATGAAAGATAGCTTATCTAAACTCCGAAGGCACAAACAATAAACTCTAGCACAAAACACAATCTTTGCCATCATAAGCCCTTGGGCAAGAGTAAATTATAGCTGCTTAGTCCAAGGCCAAATTAATCCATTAGTCCATTTATAATTAGTGATGGCCGGATCGGATCCGTCGGATCCAAAGATCCGCGGATCTTTCATTTTTTCGGTTCCAGATCCGGATCCAAAGGCACGGAGCAAAATCGGATCCGGATCCTAGATTTTAAGTTTTCGCGGCTTAGCGATCGAAGCGCCCCGTGAATGGAAGGTAGGTGCGGTAGATATTGACAAGAAGAGGATGAGTAACTCAGGTCACGAAATTAGATGAAAATTTTCCCGTGCAACTAGAAGCAAAATAAAGAAATATGACTTTTTTCCCCATTAGCCCGGTATCGCGAGAAAAAAATACGTAGGATGTCACGCGGGTAGCCTACATTCGCCGGGATCAGGCGGACAACGAGAGCCAGTGTACTGTGCGAAGTTCGATCCCTTTCGCAGTTAAATGTTTTCTTTCAGTCATTGCATCGAAAATGTTATCATATTCACTTTCAAACCATTAAATCTGAATACCTACCCACTTTATTATACTTTTGTTTAAATTAGATTTACAAATGTACCATTGAAAAAATAAGGATGGTCGGCTCGGATCCACGGGTCTTTCATTTCATTCGCAACTGAAATCATATCCGAAGACAGTAAAAATTCAGATTCGGATCGGAGATTTTAAAATTTCACGGCTTGGTGATCGATGAGCCCCGCGAATGGAATGTAAGTATGGTAGAAACTGACAAGGAGAGGGTGTGTAACTCGGTCGCGAAATGAGAAGAAGATTTTTTCGTACCAAAAAAACAAAATAAAAAAATACTCGTCGTGACTTTTTTCCCCATACGCCCGGATGCGCGAGAAAAAAATAAAGCCGAATGTCACGCGGGTTGCCTACATTCGCCAGATTCCCGTGAACCTATGATAGCGTAGTTGTTAAAAATGAAGGCTAGGGTACTGCCGGTCACGAGTTCGATCCTTAACACTGCCTAGGAATATAGGCTATGCTATATTCCTAGGGTGATGCAAGTAGGCAGTTAAAAACAGTGGATTAACAGAAATTTCATGTCAATTTATAAGTTAAAAAAAAAAAAATTGGAGTTAGTGAAATGATTGGAAAAATTTTTTATTGCAGAATTAAATCGTGGAATCATTACGTTAACTTTCCCATGTATTTTTAGCAACGCATTTATAAATCTAGTTTAAACGATAGAAGTACAAAAAAGTCGGTATCCACACAGAAATGTTGGAAATGAAGGAGGATAATTTTTTTGATTCAATGGCTGAAAGAAAAATTTTAAACAGCGATAAGAATCGAACTGCTATTGTCGGCTTACCTGATTTTGGAGAATACATGCTCCCCACATGTCATTCTACTTTTTTTTTGCAAACCCGAGCCAATGGAGAAAAAATCCGAGACTTTAAATTTTTGCTTCTAGTAGCATGAAAAACGGCTAATCTCATTTCAAGATCAGAGTTACACAACCTCTCCTTAGGAGTATAAAATTCTCAAATTTCATTTTAAAGGTTATTATTAATGAGAATTGCAAAATTACTAGTTTAGCAGCTTGAAATATTCTATAATAATATTTTCGTCTTGAAAATGGAATCTCTTGGCCGCATTAAAATACTTTGTGTTTCTAAAAAAGAATTTGAAAGCATTCAAGGATTTGATTAATAATTGGAAAATAATTCCTTTATTAATGAAAATAAACTTACAATGTTTCTTTCAACTGCACTCTAAAGAATAGTAGTACAGGTTTCAAAAATGTATTGCATGATGAGTATGTGATAAGGAAGTTGATCTTTATATTAGAAGTAATAAGATATAGTTATTGCATCCGTAAATCTTGATCTAAGAAAATATTATCCACAAGGATGATTGGAAGTTGATTTTTTCGACAATAAATTCACTTTTTTTTGGCAATTCTATTGTTGCTGTATTTATATATTTTAAAAAAATCTAGGTTTTGAAAATCTGAATCGAGTATGTGAAACTAAGGATCCGAAACCGAGATAAAGATCCGAAACCCAGGCAAGGATCCGGTTCCGGATCCGGATCCGACAAAAAACCTGGATCCGTCCATCACTATTTATAATCCATTCATAATTTTTCTGGGGGAAGAAATCATCATGCATATGAATCACAAAATGATCACCAGTCACCAAATTGGTTAGATATAGCTCACTGACCAAATCTTTCATTGGCTAACCTCTATCATATCAAAATTTTTATTCTATTTTATAACCCTCACAAATTAATCATAATATTGTCCTATGTGAATGCCCTAACATGGGCATTCACATACAACAATAACATTTATTATATAAAGATAAAAAATTAAAGGTGAGACTAATTCTGGTGATAAAATAAAGTTTATCAAAAAATATGCGCCAATAAAAAGTGCAAACTTACCCCATGTGTAAACTGGAACATCAGCAAAACTGTTTATTTTGTCAGCAGAGCAGTGACTTTTAGAATTTACAGGAGAAACAATACTTGACGTAGTTGTAGTTTTTAGAGATGAATTGGTCATACTAGTACTGTTAATGCCTGGCTTGGCAATTGCCATTTTATTTACATCACTTGAGTTGAGATCTTTTCCAGGAAAATTATCTTTGTTTCTTTCATTCTCACATAATTTTTTAGATGTCAAATCTGAGGTAACAACCAACAGAGTATCCTTGATGGAAACAACTCTTTTGATGGCAGCACTCAATTCCGATGCAACTTTTACAGCTTGTACCCCATCACTGTAATTCACCATTACCTGAGTGGACAATGATTCATAAATTAACATCATAAACAATGTACAGCAAGCTTACCACAAAGCTGCTTAAGTCTTGACTGGAACACATATATCCACTTACCACCATAAAATAACCATTTGGACTATTTCTTAAAATTTTAATTGACTTCTCCACAACATTTATGATTTTGAACTTGCTTAATTTCTGGCCAGTTTTATTTAGTAAGGTGTCCTTTTCTGAAAACAAGCCTAAAAGAAAAGTTTATGTAAATCAGACTATTTCATAAAATAATGAATTTTCACTCAAGAATAGTTTTATTATTACTGTATAAACAAACTTGTGTAAGACACACACCCCTCTTTTAAGCGCCAAAATTGAGAAAAAACATTTGGGGTCTTTTTGTTCTCCAAGCATGAGGTTTTGAGGACCTTAGCACCGACTTTCAGCTAGTATCAAAGCCTTCCACTTGCATTACTCTGCCATAATTTACCTGGCATTTTTCATAGGCATGGAGCCCAGAAGTGAGTACTTTCACTTATAGTCTTAAACCTTACAATGCTTAGATTTTTTTTTCTAACCCTTCAAAATGAGTACAGTAATCGATTTCCATTCAAAGAAAACAAATATGACCTTGCTATGATGTATAGTTTGTGGGTGAGTGAGGACAGTCTCACCGAGCTCTGATATTGATACATATTTATGTATTTCTCCCCCATCATTACCCCAATCCGCAAGTCATATGCTGTGAATAGAGCCATTGTTGCTATTTTTAAACTGTGTATAACTGTGGAAACCCCCCTACCTCTCCCTCATTTCTGCCGTAGGTTTGTAGATGACCCCTACCCTCCAGCTGACTCATGCTGAGCTTCAAGGGCACCCAGCTATCCTGGGCACTTCTGAGTAAGGCAGACAGATAAAGATAACTCCTGTAAGACACCCACCCTCATTTTCAGCTGTGATTTCTGGGAAAAAAGTGTGCACCTTACACAAGTTTAAACAGTAATTCTTACCAAACAGTTTGACCCCTTCTTTTGCTTCAAGCTTTTCAAACTCTTCAGTGCTATTGAAATACATTCTTTTCGGTCTCTCAAACAACTTCACTGTCTTATTTTTTCCATGCTCAAGTTGACTGCAGATTGTATAATTAAGCTGCTCAGGTCTGGATCTCATTCCCACGATAATATCAGGGTTGATTCCTAAGCAGCCACAAAGGACATAGCAGGAAGAATCAGAGCAATTGTACTTATTGCTTCCAGGGCATTTTGAAAGACCAATTCGATTTAATGTTGGTAGAAGCTCCTCCATTTCAGATGTTGTCACCAAACCTGGAAAAAATAATATGCAAAAGAGTGAACTATGGCTTGTGATTTAGAATTTCAGCTCACATTGCATCTTACCAGTGAGCAGTTGATTAACAGCTGCCTGAGACTTGAGCACCTTATTGTATAACTGATGCACAGCAACCACAAGAACAGCACTATTGCTGTATTTAACACTAATAAGGAGTATTTGAGAAGAGGAAATAACCCTTACATGCAACTAACCATGAGCAACATTAACAATAATGATGTATAATACACCAACATCCTCACTAATGGTTATGATTATAGTAGTACAAGTACCCGGGTACTTTGGGCCCTAAAAATAATAACAAGAGCAATTAGCAAACAACTGGAAATGGAATATCTGAAAGGGAAAGACACCTTGAAGTAGAAACAACAGCAGGATATATGGATCACTGGAACTAGGCTAACGATTGGTCATAACCATGTGGAATTGACTCATATGCGCCAGGCGGTCCCCTAGTTCACGGCCATCTATGAGTTGGTCCTCAAACTAACAGTAACCCAGCTGCCAATCTTCCCCATCCCCCACCGCCGCCACCGCCAATCACTGCGCAGCCTGAGAAGTGTTTGAAAAATATTTATGGTTTCATGGGTTTCATCTTGGGGCTCAAAGAATATGTTCCCGTTAGAGAGGACAGGGACTTAATCCTTTGAGCGTGGGTCCTGGAATCCTTGCCGAAATGGTCTTTTTGAAGGTAAGCAATCGTCCATTTTGCAGTTATCGCATGACATTTCTGCGATGGAGAAGAAGAAATGTTAATCCTTGGCTGTCCAACGGTGGGTGGAAGATTGTTCCGAATCCCTTCCCAGGCTAATAGGTACGTGGATTACGTGAAAAAGGATATTGTTTGTCAAGTACGATCTCTGTATACCATACGTTGTATCGTGAAATGTGTGTCTCTCTCGTAATTCTTCATTGACTCGCTTTATAATTCACGAATGCCCCTTCCTTCTGCAGACGATAAAGTTCTTTTGAAAGTTTCAGCTATATATGCATACATTCTCACTGAAATCAATCGCGGTCTGAATATTCATTCACAGAATTTACCGTTGCTTTCTTATGCAGTCAACGGGTTTTTGTGTTCATGCAGATAAACGTTACAATGCAGCGAATGCAAATTTGTAACGGTTTCGAAGTCGCTGTTTCTTTCTCATCATATAACGGCAAATCAGCATGTCAAAGTTTTCCTAATATTACCCTATATTACTTAGAGAGTAAGATTTACATTTGGAATACTCGTGAAAGTATAGTCTTTGTGAATGTAAGTTGCGAATCTAAGTTTTCCAATGCCTTTCCGTTTGACATCCCCTGAGATTAATCTTGTGATCGACCATTAAAATTTTAGTTTCCACTGTTATGTTATTATCTCATTGACGATGCTATGATTGACATTTCCGCATAATACTATAGGCTTGTCTTATATGGAAATTAGGCTGTGATATAGCGTATTAATTTATAATGCTTCTTATTGTACCCTTTGAGAGTTATTGATAGAAAAGAAATGTATTTTGCTCTGGTGACATGATCTGGTCCACATTCTTCACTGCATATTTATTATTCACTGCCACAGTTTTATCAACCGTCTATCCCCAGTATAGTTGCATTTTGAGTAACGGAGGAAGTGGGTACGTTTCCCAGGGGTAGCATTTCATGCCTATTGTCTATATTCCTCTTATTATTTATGTTTGACCTTCATAAATCCAACTTTTGGTCCTTCAATGGCAGTTATCACTGTTTCACTTTTATTTGCAGAGCAGAAGCATGGAAGAGGTTCTGTGAGAACCCAGTGATGGACAATTATAACTTAGAAAAACTACATAACAGCTTTCAAGTTTGTGTTAATTTCAATTGATGCTTTCACATTTCCAAATTCTAAATTAAAAGATTCCATGATGTATAAAGTGCTCAGTAGTGTTAGTAAGTGCTATTCAAGTGTGATGTTCTCTCCAAGTTCACATAAGTAGCCTGTATAAGTATAAGTCTCCCTAGTATCTAACAATTTATTTCAGGTCTTCATTTCTTGTGTCAAGCTTCACTTCTTGACAGCTTTGCTTATTATTTTCTTAATATTTAATTTTAACTTAATACTTAATATTTTTAGTGCTTTTGGGTTCCATGTGGTTAACTACACTTATTTTTTTTGCCTTATTTTCTCTGATGTAACTTTTCAATCACAAACCACATGCGTTCTCACAATCAAAACAATTCCCATTATGCACCATTCCTCTCTTACACATTATTCAAATCTTTCTTATGGTGACACTTAAATGTAATCTTACTCACTTCTATCCATCACTGTCTAATACTCCATGAAAAATCAAGCTCGAAAACTGTAGTTCTCAAAAAATGTTCAAGCAATCCTTCATGTAATAGAATTCAAATCACCCCACAAACCCCAGTAGTAATATACTTTCAAGCAACTCAAATGTAAGCCACAAGGCTCAGATGGTACCTATATCAATTGACTTCATAAGAAAGCTGTTCCCTCTAATTCTTCCATACAAAAAAAACTCGTAACAATTTCAAAACCATTACCCAAGCCAATGGAAGAGTACCCTTATAATCAGACCAATTCCAAAGAAGAGTAACTCTCCTCAAGATAAAGATTTCCACTATTTTTCTTTCTTTCTATCCTCTCTAAAGTTCCTGAAACACTGATGTGTGAATAAATGAGTTTCTTTTACAGTACAATGACATACTTTATCAGATTCAATCTGGTTTCCTGTGCCAACACTATACCACTTCTGCATAATTTGGAATTTCAGACTTTAGAAATTAATCCCAGAAACTCTCAGTAAAACGTCAATGCTCATTCAACATCTGCATCAGATTCATTTTGAATCCGCAAATATCTGATCACCCAAAATATATGATAAATAGTCTCTCCTGCAAAAGTGCTACATGCAAAAAAATTCAAAGTAAAATTTTAATGTAAATATTACAGTCCACAATAAAATAAAATTACACACATGACCCGAGTTTCAACGCTTCACGCCTGACCCTCACCCTCTCCAAAAAACAGCCTTCCAAAATTCCTGATCTTCGACCCCCTTACCCACCACCACCCTAACTACCCACTCACTCATCTGCTAAAATCCCCCCACACGTATTCTCTGCATAAGAGACTGCATTTCCTATTACCTGATGATGCTGTTGATAATGATATAATGAAAGTGTTGAAACCAGGGTCGTGTGTGTGATTTTATTTTATTGTGGATTGTAATAGTCCTACATTCAAATTATATTAATATGGAATTCCGCAAAGTAACTAAAGAAAATGTTTTATCCCTTGGAAAATGGGTCCCTTACAGATGGATTTCAAAACTTAGCTAAGTAAATGGATGAAACCAATGAAGGAATCAAAACCAGGTGTCATGGGTGTAATTTAACCTTGGGACTGTTATACAAAATGCTCATTATTGGCATAACATCAAAAGGTCAACAAATAACATACTATTCCAAACATCATGCTCTGTATCATACCAACAGATAGACAAGTACCACACATTTCTGTATCGCACAATATACATAAGGCAATCTGGTCTCTAAGAAAACCACTTGAAAGTTTTAGTATTTGTTACTCATGCACTAATTTGAAAAAAATAACATTAGCCTTGTCTCAGTAGGTTTTCGCAGGTTTTTCACACCCCCTTCATGTGTGAGTGTTTTCCTGCAGTGGGTTTTTTCCGTGATGGATGTACAATTGTGGGAAAATCCTCACCTTTTTCCCACAATTATATATATCTTTTATACAGATTTTGATATCATCATTTGTATTTTAGTGAGTAATATTTTCTTGTTGTGTTTTATGTCATTTTCAAATGGAGAAGTGGTGAATCTAATGAACCTTTAGATATCTGATTCTCTGTCAAAACCTAATGGTTAATGGAATACTGTCTGTTAAGTATAGAGTATACCATCAATTTATTGCACAATTTATATTAAAATTTTGCCTCGAAACCTCAATATCTTTCATTTTCCTTTTGCCTAGAATTTTCTGCTTTCAGAATCTCATCACTCTTCAATGAGCATATGCCACTTTCGAAGCCCACTATGTCATGTTAGATTATAATCTAAAATGACATAGTGATAATTATCAGCCTGAGAAATAGATACCATGTAGTTAGTTTCTTTGGAGTGAAAATTTCTCTTGATAAGTGCATCAGAATAATATGTGACTAAATTCAGTGTTTCTTAATCATATTTACTGAATGCACCCATAGATTTTTACGGCATTTGTGAAACTTGTACTATTGCATTGGAAGGCAAAGCCTATATTATGCCTTCAGCTGAATCATTCTGCTTACAGTGAGGAAAAATTTTCCAATACCTTAGACAGGGCCAAGCTAATTTTCCCCAGATACTGTAGAGGTGTGCCTGATTATCAATTGTTATCGTTCCCTTGAATAACATTTCCACCCCTTAAGTGAAATATCTTTTACCTGGCTCACCTATAGCAACAATCAATTTTTGTGCTCTTCCCATTTTTATTTAAAAAGTTTTAGAACAGCAATATTTTAATATTTGTTATACTAAAGGTAGACCTGTTGATATTTCATGCCCATTACAGGATATCTTCATCGATGGAATTTCGGCGAAACTTCGAAAGCGATATCGTGGCACTGCTGACGAGGTGCCACGATAAGTAAGTATGTCCAAATTATTCCTTATCCCTGCTTTACCTTACAAGAAAAAGAATGAAAAATATAATAATAATAATAATACAAATTTGAAATTCCCGGGGGAACGCTGCATCACGTCGACGGTGCTGCCACCTATGTATTGGTCCTCGAACTGTTTGGCTACGTGTAGTGAAGAGGTGGGGGAGAAACTGGGTTAACGTTTTTCCTTAGGAGTTGGCCGCACATGGTCATAACTGACTTGATAAAAGGGCCTATACAGTGAAAACCTTGTCAGGAAAATCTACGAGAAAACAGAAAATGATGGATATTGATTACCACATAGGCAGAAGCATTACACTGGGGAACAATTTTTAACAAAATTTCAGTTGAGTTCGATTTTTCAGCTGATTTAAAGTAAAATAGGCATGTTTATTCCAAAACTCTAGTTGGTTTTCTTCTATCACGTTAAGTTTTTTCTCTACAACTTCTCTTGAGGTGACCTCATACCACTGGATCACGCCTGAAATCATAGGAAGCACTAGTGCCATTCTATTCACTGAGGTAAACCTCCTTGGTTGGTGAGGGATAAATGGCACCGTAGGAGAACAGCAACAGAGCCTATGCGATTCATCATCTGAGCGTTTGTAAAAATTTCTACTTGGCTATTTCCACATGCAATTAATTTTATTGTCACCGATCATGGCTTAGTCGCTGAGAGACTTTGTCAAGGTGATCATTGACAATGTCACTCACTGATGAAAACATATTCAGCAACAGTGAAATTAATAAATATGTGAAGGTGTGAAGTCACTCCCATGCCCCTCCTCCCGCAAGTTTTGCAAAGTGGAGTTGTGTAGAGAGACGTCGTGTGTCGCTCCTTGTCATGGGCGTAGCCAGGGAATTTGGCTGGGGGGGGCCATGGGACCACCCACCCTCCGGAGGGTCTGGGGGGTACCCCCACTTCAAGAGGGGGTGTTTCTCCCCCGGAACTGTTTTTAATTTAACCTTCTCAGAACTGAAATTAAGCCAAATTGCTGATGACATTTTTGTAAAATACTGAAAGGGATTTTTGTAGGCTAGAAAATGATTACACCGAGTTGGAAAATAAAAGAGCTTTTATTTTAACCGAGGATTCACACATTTTCAGAGGGATCATAGTAAACTTTGGGATGGTTATCTGCTAATAAATTAAATAGTGAAAACAAAGAAAAGAAACAAAAATTTTGGTTAATAGGAATTTTATGTTTTTTTTTGACTAAAAAGTTCAATTTATGGTAGTGCTGGGAACCCTTTCTTTAACAATTTTTTTTTCGATGTGAAGAATGGATGGCTTTGAAAATCTTGATTGGCCGGTTGTAGACCGAACCCACGACTTGATTCTTCGCATGACTGAAAAACTTCTTTCACATCCACCCGAGCTGACGGGCAGGCCGATTGCTACTTGGAGAAGTGTGTAAACATTCGGCATGATATCTTCATTTATTTCTGCTCTGACATTTTTAATTTTGACATCTACTTTCTTGTTTTTTAATATATTTCTCAATACTGTTGCCTCGGCATTTAAGAAATGAGTATCAAGATTCAAAATTTCATTGTAATGGGGGCGTTTACTCGGAACCGAAATCGCAATTTTGTGCACGAAGTTGTTAGATGGAAACGAAAAAAGATATTTAGTGAAAAAATTAATCTTCTAACCATAACCATTCACTCATAAATCAAAAATTAATATAAGCAAAAGGTGACGACCACCGAAAAAGCTGCTGTGATAACATTGATGTCATTTTCCTCCCGTCCTTGACTGCTCTTATAGGAGGGGGAGGGAGTGGAGGGGGATTCTCGGAAGGTCTGCTCGCACAGATGCTGTCGTAACTGCTCCGATTGGCAGAGTCAGCTGTGTCCCCCCCTATGCGATAAGGCAAAGTAGCTTCGCGGGCTCAGTTGTGATTGGAAGAAGTCGATATACGTCAGAGGTTGCACCACACCCACTTTTCCGAGAGGGTTATAAAACATCAGTTTTTCGCCGCCTATAACTCGAGAAATAATTGACGAATCAAAGAACGGAAAAATACGGGTCTTTTTATTTTACAAACGCTATCATATTCGGCAATAAAAAAAATATGGTAAACGACCCCATTATTAATGAAATCTTCAGCTTCAGTCAAGTTCAACTGTGTAATGGCATCCACTGCCTTTGCCAGGGGAACAGACTCAAACCTATGCTCAAAATGTGAAATAATGTTATCCAAAACCCTGTTGTACACATTGATTTCCCAGTAATCGCCAGTGTTGGGGTTGGTGTCAGATGGTAGGTCAGTCAGCTGGCTTTCTCCTACGGTAGTTTCAACATAGTAAACGCTCATTTTTGCGGGTGGCTGCCGCCTTCTTTTCTTTGAGACAGACACAGGCTCTAGCAAAATGTCGTTGCTGTTGGCAAATTCCACTATCTCGGCACATAAACCATCAAAATTATTTCCGCTCTCTGCGAAAGTAGTTTGAATGCTGGTAATAACTGAACTTGCTCTCCCGAGCGTCGCACCTGGGCCTTGCAAATACTCAGCACGTTGGTCACCGATAAAACTGAATGTATTACGAAAAGATTAACGACGAATTCAGGTTGTGCGATAGATCTCAACAAACCGATGTTCTCCACCATACCCCCTTGCATCTCGTGCAGCGTTGGTTTCCTCCTCAAGGGCTTCTTTGATTGTGTTGAAGTTATTTATTACAACGATACAATTTGTGTAACGGCCGCACCATCTTGTACTACTTAAGCTCCCCATTTCTTTCCCACCCTTAATGCCTAGCTTCTTTTGAATCTCTGCTAAGATGGCATGATTACCAGGTTGTGAATAGTGCATATGGAGGGCTTCAAGAGTATTGAAGAAAATGTAAGCTGACTGGACATCCGACAGCGGCCAAATTTACTTTGTGAGCTAAGCAGTGGATATAAATTGCCTGTGGGTGTACCTCTTTCATTTTCACCTGGAGACCTGCGTTATTGCCTGACATTACGCTGGCACCATCGTATGATTGTCCAATCATTGGTATATTTTCCAAGCTGTATTTCGTCAAAAAATCTTGAATCATTTGGCTTAGCGACTCGGAATCTCTTGCTGTGGAACAATTTAAGAAACCCAGAAACCTCAAACCTACTGACAACTGTTCTTCTTTGTAACATTTGGCTTCATCAACCATCAATGAATAAAACCCACACTCCCGCACTTCCTTTACAATTTCTTGAAGAGTTAGACCGGCTAAAACTTCTATCATTTCGTTCAGAACCGTTGGCCTGCAGTAGTTAAGTCACTGCTCAAAATGTTTTGCAAAAAAGTCATCATACTTCGCAAAAAGCTTACACAATTCAACAAAGTTTCCCCTATTCCGAGATTCAGAGCTCTCATCATGTTCTCTCAGTGGCATGCCTTGACAACTGAGATACGAAATGATGTCAGGTACTTCTGTCAAGTAACGTTTTTTCTCTTCAATCTCTTCTTTACTCTGATTTACGACTCTCTCGTGAACAGTACCAGATGCATTAGCCATTTGGTACCCCAGATACTTTTGATGACAATCCGAATCAGATCCTGAATTTTCGTGTTTTTCGAACGCATCTTTTAATTTTTCCATTTGCAAAACCCCATTTAAATTACCCTAGGCCCCCCCCTCCCTGGGGTTCTGGGGGGGGGGGGGGGGGGTCCCCTCCCCAGAAGGGAATTTTTAACGTTCTTCTTTACCTTCTTTACTAACTTTCGTTCACACGAGCCACAAATTCAGGTAACCTGCGCCAAACCTAGTAACTCAATGCTGGTAAAATCAGTTTACCAGCGTTTATCCAAGCTGTGTTCATAGGACGAACTTGATACTCAAGTTACTAGCATATAGGTACGGGTTACTGGCTTTCTAACCTAGTAGTGTGAACGGGGCCAAAGGGACCGCACCGCCGTGCTGTGGCTCGGCCGCAGACGAGCGGTTGAAGCGTGGCCACCACAATTTCGATTCGTCTAAATTTTCTGGGGGGGGCCACGAGCCTTCTGGGGGGGGCCGGGCCCCCCCAGGGACCCCCCTAGCTACGCCCATGCTCCTTGTAGTGAAGAGCATTTCAAAGTGGATTCTGAGTTCATGGCTGTGTTAGAGGAGTAGGTAGTGTTTAGTATTTTTATTTGCATACATTATTATTTCCTCTACCTCCAGATCATGTCTGTCTCCACATTTTTGCGATATAAGTGCTTAAATAGCCCTGATTCGTTTTGTTACATATGTGGCAGTTTCACCATTCCCAGTCAGAGGACAACCATCAGTGCATTTGTCAGGCAAGCCTATGATACATATTTTAAAGTAAAAATTGGTGAGCAAGATAAACCTTGGGCTCCTCACAAAGTGTGCAAGCAGTTGTCGAGAGTTTGCAGATGTGGATGAAGGGAACACGTGATAAATTGCAATTTGGTATACCTATGATTTGACGAGAGCCCAGAGACCATTCAAGTGACTGTTACTTTTGTACGGTGAAAACTTCAGGGTAAAACAAGAATAACAATTGTAAAATAGAGTATCCTAGTTTACCAATAGCTATACGCCGTAATGTTTCATTCAGCTGAAATCCCAGTGCCAGTTTTCAAAGAATTACCCTCTTTTGAAGAACAGGAAATCGAACACGGTGAAGATCAAAGTGACACCAATGATGAAGATTTTGAAGTTGAAGATTACTCCGTTTGTAAAGGATTTGATCAGCATGAGTTGAATGATTTGGCACGAGATTTGGGACTATCAAAAAACGCTTCAGAACTCCTAGCGTCTAGACTGCATAAGAAAAACTTGCTTGAAACAGGATCTAAGGAATCCTACTTTCGATCAAGAGAAACTGTATTTTGGCAATACTTTCGAAAGGACAGTGGATTTGTGTATAGCCATTATGTACATGGTTTAGTGGAGGAGTTGGGAATTACAAACTATGATGCAGCTGAATGGCGACTGTTCACAGATAGCTCAAACTGAGCTTGAAGTGTGTCCTCCTTCACAATGCAAATTTATTTGGTGCAGTACCAATAGGCCATTCCCTTCATTTGCGTGAAGTGTATGAAGACATAAAGAGAGTCATTGATTTGATGTGATATCATATGCACAAATGGGTCATCTGTGTTGACCTTAAAATGATTAGCTTCCTTCTTGGCCAGCAACGTGGTTACACCAAGTATCCCTGTTTTTTTGTGTAAGTGGGACAGCAGAGCTCACCAAAAGCATTGGGTGCAGTCGAGTTGGCCGCCAAGATCTGACCTCAAATCTGGTGATGCTAATATTGTATATCACCCATTTGTAGACAGAAAGAACATTATATTTCCACTTCTGCATATAAAGCTGGATCTCATGAAACAATTTATTAAAGCATTCCTAACTGAAGGAGACTTTTAATTATCTCATTTCCTCACCTGTCTTTTGAAAAGTTAAAGGCCAGTGTGTTTGATGGTCCACAGATTCGGCAGCTCATTAAAGATGAAAATTTCACCACAACAATGACAGAACCCCAAAATAATGCTGGGTAGCATTCAAAAGCCTTGTCAAAGGCTTTCTTGGAAATACACAAGCACAGAATTACTATGAAACTGTCCAACAATTCTTGAAAAGTTTCAAATTACTTGGTTTCAACATGAGCATCAAGATTCATTTTCTACATAGACATCTTATAGGCTTTCCGGAAAATCTTGGTGCAGTCATGGATGAACAGCGAGAAAGATTCCACCAAGATTTGAAGATCATGGAGGCAAGGTATCAGGGTAGGTAGGATGTAAATATGATGGCTGACTATTGTTGGAGCATCATTGGCTGGCTATTGTTCTCAGATTGAACACTCCAGGAAAAGCTATAAGCGAAAATTTTTACCTTAACATTCATTTTTGTAGCTTGCAAAAGAATTTTACTACTTTAATGTGTCTTCTACTACTATTTCTTTAATTGCCTATTTACTACTTTTTAATTTGTCCAAGTGACTATATATAGACCATAGTTGGGAAAATTACCAAAAAAATTGACTGATTAAAATTAAAGTTAAATTTTTCTTTACTGAAAAAGTAACTGATTAAAGTTTTGGTAAAAAAAGTAACTTCTACATTACCCTTTAAACCATGTATGTTGCCACAAAGCTGCAGCAACGTCTCACTGCAACCTACTGGGAGTTGCTGCAACGTTATGACAACGTCGTAAAAGCCTCCAAATGTCCTCCCTACTATGTCCTGGCAACGTCTTCACAACGTTATTGCAACCTTCCTGCAACCTTTAAATAATACTCATAATTGTGCCATTTCAAAAATTATATCCTTCTGATAATTGTTTTTTCACTCCAGATGATAATGAAGTGCGCATTATAAACTTTTTCCATGCTACTTTCAGGTTAAAAAATTTCGAACTTAAATTTTTTCTGAGTTCTCAACACTATTGGAGACGTAATTACTAGGTAGCAGGAATGTTGCAATGCGACCTGAATAGTGCTTCGAGTGGGGAAATTACGATGCTAGGTTTCTCATGCAAGATTAAATGAACGTTGTGCCTGGGTTTCTCATGCAACAATAAATTAGGCTTACAGCGGAATGCTCTATTGATATCCCCGCGAGAATATTTTTAATGCCCCAAGTCTTCTCATATAGGGAGTTAAAAATATATTCTTCTGGCAATTGTTAATTCACTTCATATGACGAAGAAGCGTGTATAAAACAACATTTTCTAAGTCACTTTCTGCCTCAGCTATTTCGAACTTATAAAAATTTTGTTCTCGAAACTATTGGAGACGTAATTATTACGTTGCAAAGCGACCTGAATAACGCTGCAACCTCGCACAACCTGTCTGCAACGTTGCTGCAACATTTTGTGTTTACTGGGTAATACCAATGTAAAGTACACAAACTTTCAAGATAATTACTTTTATACACTGCATTATTTGTACCGTTAAAATTGTTGTAAAAGGGTGACTGCCCGAATACGTATAAATAAATTTAATAAATAAAAAAGTTACTTTTTCAGTTACTTTGGCAAATTGGATGCTGTGGTGATAGAAGCCTTGATGGTTTTTTGGTATGACAAACAAAGCAAACACTGAAAACCATCATTGTGGTTTCTTCCATCCGTATTCAATTGTTTTAAAAGATTCAAAGTGGGGATTTTCATTGTAATTCTATTTAGTGTTCAGAGTGTTGTTGTTCAGGTTTCCTAGTTTCTGCTGAAAGGATTCGGCGATTTTTCTGAGGTGGAGCTATAATTCCGGGATTTGTAAATTGTCGTGAATGTATTAACAACGTATTGAAGGGCTGATGTATTGACGACAGGATGTCGCCGAGTAAGGCATACGAGCCCTCCAGGACATTGTCTTTGTGTGGTTTCGTATTTTCTTGTCTGAGGGTGCATTCCTAAACTTTGGTGGTCACTTAATTTTGTATTTTGTATCAGTTAATGTATAATTTTAACAATTAAAAGTTAAAAATCAACTCTTCTAAAAAGTAACGATTAAATTAAGCAGTTTACTACATTTTTAATGATTAATTTTAATCCTTAATTTTATAAATCGTTAATCCCAACTATGATATAGGCTTTGCACGAATACATTTTGGGTGATTTTTAGAATAAAGAGATTGAACTTGTAGCTTAGCTTAAAAAGTTGACATGATAGACAAAAACTGCGGTCATTTTTAGATTCAGAAGCTGAAAGTTAGTCAAAAACAGGTGTCAGACCTAAGTCAACAAATTTCGTGTTTCCCAGTGTTATTGCCTGAACATTACTGACTTTAATTACATAGTAAAAACAGTAATGAAGGAAGATTGTAACCAGTCCAGAAACAGGTTGTTCACAAAGGCAAAACATACTTGAGCTGTAGGAAAGTGACAAGAAGTGGCTCTTTCCATTTCCAAAGCTAAAGAAAGATGGAATATTGAAGCCTTGAGCCCCAGCAACTTGGCAGTGACAATATATCAAGGAACAAATTCATCATTAGATGCATTAACATGCTAGGGTGATTTCCACACTATTAAGTACAGTGTTAATACATTCAATCGTGAAAAAATTCTACAGCATTACATCTTCATTGTTTGATTGCAAAAAAGTCAGTAGATTTTCATTCTACCTTCTTCCCAAATTTATCAATTGCTATTATCACCATCAGTAACACCCCCATGTGTGACCCAACAATCAAAACTGAGTTGAGGAGAGCAGAAGATGCATGAATAAACTAGGTATGGGCAATGGATCCAGTCTATTCACTACACCTCGATTCTTCAGGAGATTTGACATTCTTTTGAGGAATTTTTTGTGTACCCCAACCCCTCTGGACTTGACATCCCATACAGACAGGCACCCCAGACTCAGGCCAGGACTCGCACTGTAACAACGAATGGCTTGCTATAATGAGAGACAAGACAATAATACCAACTCTTGCCTAGGACCCAAAGCTGCATAGTCAGCTCACTTCTTTGTCTGCAACAATTTTCAGTGTCCATTCACTGCACCTTTTTCTTACTAGTTGCTGCCTGATCAACATATACCAAGCCACTGGCATGTGAAATTCACAAATTCAGGGTAGGGAGGGCAGTTCCTTTCCCTGCGCTACCTGCGATTTCCTACGAAGTTCTGACACAGAAAATAGAATTGCGAGGATATTTGGTTAGTTAGTTATTTACGGGAGGTGACTGACAGCTGAGGTCATTTGCGCCATATAGGATAGGTGGATAATTGGGTAATGGTAGGAGTTTTCAGGGAATGGAGGAAGGGTGGAGAGAAACCCGGCATCGGCATTAGCCTACTCTAAACAAAAGGCACCAAGGGGACCACGGCTTAACGTCCAATCCGACGGATGGAGTACTGAACTTGAAATGCCCTCCACTAGACATTAAGTGGGGACCGGTTTTTCCACTGAAAAATCCGCCACTGCCAAGAATCGAACCCGGGCCCTCGGGATGGGAGGCCAGTACTCTAGCCACCACACCAACCCAATCCCCGGATATTTGGTGGAGTACCTACGATTTGAACCTGTGACCTTCAGATCTGTAGCTCAGGACTCTATCCACTAGGCCACCATGACCACCATACAATCCACACAAGACAGTAAGTATATTAATGTTGCTGGATTCCTGCCGAACTAGTTTCATATACCGCCTTAATTTATATGTAATAGGTAACTTGTGATTCTTACAGATTTATTTTAAACTTAGGCCATTATCCTAGTATTACCAATTTGGGATAGAACTCAGTTCAAAAAGTGTAACAATATTAAAAGTCTCTACAAAAGTTCACCCTGAACCACTTTCTTACCATTAAAATCTTCCCCCTGGCTCCATTACCTTTCTTTCTAAGGAGTTTCAGTTGATTCTTAGTCTTTCGTATTTGCTTTAATCCTACATTAGTTCCCACAAATTCCTATCAGCACTTCTACCCATTTCGATCTCCTAGAATAACAAGTTTTATTTCACAAAAGAAGTTCTAAACAAGGACTACTCCCTCCATCTATTGAAATCTTATCTAATGGAGGGCAGCAAGTAAGCCTGGGTCTAACAATTCTGTAATCCACAATGGACGTCCATTGTGGATTACAGAAATTTCTGTACAGAGCTGTATCTCTGAGTTTTTGTAAAGTGAAACTTTTTTAATTGACCCAGCACAGGTTGACACTATCAAAACATTCCAACAATGCTCAATAGCTAACTTTCGTCTGTCATTTTATATTCCTAAACCATTCAGCCATACAGCAAAGTTAAATTGATACCTATAAATATAACCATGATATTTATCATGAACAGGGATGGGCATGATTCGTCTTCATGAATCACGAATCATGATTCACGAATCACAAACTGTGATTTGTGATTCGTGATTCAGATCATTTTTTTTTAATGAATCGTGATTCGTGAGTCGACTCTTTTTTTTTAGTTGAGGTGATTCATGAGCCGAACTTTTGTGATGCAGCTCACGATTCACTGACGAATCATGAATTAATATCACTGATTTCACTGCTAGAAACGTACATCAGTCTTTCACCGACTGTTACTGTGTAAGTATATGCCAGAACGGAACAATATGGTTAATGCAAACTTCAATAATATATTTTACACTATATTACAGATTTGTTCAAATGTGACTTTAAATTGTTTTGAAAAAATAGCAATGAAATGTCCTACATTTAAATGATGACCACGAATATTACATTTATTACATGTAGACTCCTTGATGATGACCTACAAAAAATTGAAAAATGGTGTGATATATGGCAGTTAGAATTACATTTTAAAAAAGTGCGTGGTAATGAATTTTTGGAAAAAGAATTGTTCTCCTTCTAGCACTTCAAATTAAGTAATAATGAATTAGCAAACGTGGAATCCATTAAATCTTGGAATAAGACTGTCACATAATCTTTCCTGGGGTAAACACATACGTGAAATAATGGGTCAAGCTAATCATAAACAGGGATTCATCAAAAGAGTACTGTATAAATGTGACAATCATGTACGAGAAATCAGCTACTTTTCCCTTGTTAGACCTCATTTGGAATATGCTGCCAGTGTATGGGATCCCTACAAAATCGGTTTCGCGGCTAAACTTAAAGCCACCGAGTGCATCCACCGGGTTGCGGATGGTGGGTCGACCTCTAAATATAGAGGTTAGCTGCAAGATAAGCGAGTTTACTCGTCGAATAAGCAGTGGTGGACAAAAAGCGACGGCATTCCGAGGGGGTATTGGTCTATCTCTGGGTAAGGTAGGTCTCTCAATAATACCGAACCTGTGAAGATGCCATGACTTGGCGACGAGAAGCCGCTAATAATTACGCTTCTCATCACCCAGAGAAGAGGGCAGCAGCTCTTCTTCACATGAGTGAAGGAGGAATGCGTATGAAGGGCTTCCTGCAGTACAAAGAAAGATAATAATGATGAAGATCGAAACCAAACCTGTAGATACCGGAGTGGTGCAGGTTTACACGCATACGACGGACTATGAAGATGAAGAAGTGGAAGACGTCTACGAAGATATCACGGAAGTTATAAAACAGGTAAGAGGAGAAGAAAACCTAATTATTTTAGGAGACTGGAACGCTATCGTCGGCGAAGGTCAAGATGGAAGAATAACTGGAAAATACGGATTGGGAATCCGAAACGAAAGAGGAGAAAGACTGATGGAGTTCTGCACACAGCATCAGTTAGTGGTAGCCAACACATTGTTTAAAAATCACAACCGAAGAAGATACACATGGAAAATGCCAGGAGACAGAAGAAGATGTCAAATAGATTACATTTAAGTGAAGCAGAGATTTAGAAACCACGTGAAGGACTGCAAAAGCTAGAGTAAAAAGTTAGAGTACAAGGGAAGCAATATTGGCCCTTAGACTACTCATAGAGAAGAGGATGGAGAAGAACAAGCCGATGTTCATTGCATTTGATTGCAATGAACGTCTGCTTTAGATTTAGATATTTAGAGAAGGCTTTTGACAACGTGGATTGGGATTTAATGCTTGGAAATCTGAAGGGAAATGGAGTGTCCTACAATGACCGAAGAATTATCCATAGTCTGTATAAAAACCAAGTGCCTGTGATTAAATCGGGACCCAGCTGTGAAGAGGCAAGAATAAGGAAAGGAGTGAGACAAGGATATGCACTGTCTCCCGTCATTTTTAATGTTTACATCGAGAGAGCCATCAATGAAATCAAAGAGAAGTCTTCTAGAGTGACTATCCATGGAGAAAAAATAATCATGTTGCGATTCGCTGATCACATAGAACTAATAGCAGAGACAGAGAGGGATCTGAACAAGATTCTAGTAACCATGGGAAGGACAATGGCCAGATATCAGCTGAAGATAAATAAGAAGAAGACTGAGATATTGTCGTGCAGCAAGAAAGAAGAGGCGAAAACCAATGTCAAACTAGGAAAACAAAAACTTGAAGAGGTGAAAGAGTTCTGTTACCTAGGAAGCCGAGTAACCAACGATGGACGAAGCAAGAAAGAAATAGTGAGTAGAATAGCCCAGGCAAAGAGGGCATTCTATCAAAAGAAGAATCTACTTACAGCTGGAAATACAAGCGTAGAAGTAAGGAAACAGTTCATCAGAACATACATCTGGAGCATGTTTCTTTATGGCAGTGAGGCATGGACGATGAGAGCAGCGGAGAAGAAAAGGGTGGATGCATTCGAAATGTGGTGCTACAGAAGAATGCTGAAGATTAAATGGATCGACCGAGTAAGTAACGAGGAAGTCCTAAGAAGAGTAGGAGAAAAAAGAGGTCTGCTGAAAACTCAAAAAAGAAGAAGGGACAACTTAATCGGCCATATCGTGAGACTTGATGGCCTGATGAAGACTATCGTCAAGGGAAAAGTGAACGGGAAGATTGTAAAAGGCAAGCCTTGTATGAGATACATGGAACAGGTTGTGAAGGATGTAAAAGAGAAGAATTACGTCACAATGAAAAGGTTGGCCGATAGAAGAATCGAGTGGAAAGCTGCTTCAAACCAATCCTAGAATTGTTGACCAATGATGATGATGATGATGACGAAATTGGTCTAAAAAATGAACTTGAACGTGTGCAGCGAACATCAGCAAGATTTGTAAAGGGATGGTACGATAACTATTTTAGCGTAACCAGTCTATTAAATGAATTAAAGTGGGAATCATTGTCTGATCGCAGTTTGAAATGTAGAGTTCTTCCCCTAAATAAATTCCAAGATAATATTTTCAGTGATGATGTTAAAAATATTTTGCGAACCCCAACTTACTATGGTAGACTGGACCATAATCAGAAAGTTAGAGAAATTGATTGCCGAAATGAAAGATTCTAAATGTCCTTTTTCCCTCGTACAATTAGGGATATGAATAGCGGTAAATATGTCCAATACGAGTGAATCAATGTGTATCATAGGTAGCTGCATGTTGGTATTAGGACTTAAAGGTAACCCAACTAACAGCATGTTTTTGCATGCTTAGTTTACTATATTTATTTTTTTAATAGTGAGGTTTAGACTAGTATACTATTACTACTTTTTCATGCATGATATGTAGTGCATGTTTGGTGAAAATTCACCCCCTGCCACACACCTTTATGGTGGCTTGAAGGCTTGTACACAGAACTGGTAATTTATGATATTCAGTTAATCCACAATGTATCTACACAAGTGTTTATTAACTGGCGAAAAGATTGATATAGGTTCCCGATTATGGGAGCAATGTTCAGAATGTGACCATTACTTAGTGGTATTGTCATTCTGCAATAATTCTATGATTCGTGATTCGTGAACCGCACGAATCATATTTAAAGGAAAAATCACATGATTCATGATTCGAGATTTGAATCAAATTTACAGCAGTGAATCGTGATTCGTGCTTCGAATCTTATTTCCTTCGATATTCATGATTCGTGACTCGAATCAATACTAGGTGATTCATGCCCAACCCTGATCATGAACAAGGGTTTCTCTCCACCCTTCCTCCTTTCCCTTCCGTTCCCATTCTTATGCCTTTCCTCCTGGTCTGAAGCTCCTATTAGTGCGGAAACAGACTTGAAATCACAGATGATGAACAAGTGACACCAATCTCTGCGATTCTTCAGTAAATACTTAAAATTAACAATTAATTAGAGAATATCATATAAGATAGAGTAAATCACAATATGTGGTTTTCATAAAGGAGAACCACACATTTACAGCAGATGATTAAAAATTCCTAGCAAGTACCTACTTTTTAAATAATGCCACCATGGAAAATTGAAAAGCATATTCTGGGATTAAAATATATTACCACAAATAGATTTCAGTAGGGACCATGATAAACTTGAAATAACTTTTTTAAATAGCTTTTGAATTCACAATTCAAGTGCCTAAAATCTGAGCTTACCTATTGCCTTTCTGTTTTTATGAGCACTCATAAAAAGTGTCTTATTATCATCAGGAATGTTTCCAGATTGATCATATGTTCCATAAAAAATGGGTAACTTGTCAGTGACTTGATTTCTGGCTTTGAACTCACCATCATAAGTCTGTTGATCAGAAAAATATAACAAATTACTCACAACCTTCAACTCTCAAACAGAGTGCAAAGCAACATACTACTTACTGCCTAAGTGATGAATTAAAATTGTAATGCTCTTTACTAACCTTAAGCAAACCATGGTGAGGAAATGTTTCAAATGATAGGAGATGAGAAGAATTTTTTGATAGCACAGCCTCCTGAATTCTTGCTGAAGTCACTGACGCTGGAGACAAGCCATTTGCTACCACTAATATGACATTTTTTGCATTTCCTAAATAGTATTGAAAATAAAAGTGTACATTAACTGACCAATTACTTACATTACAGAGATTGAAATACAAATTTTGATTTCATTTATCATAAATTTATGCATGCTTAAGCAATTCAAGACCTCTCTATTTTTTATGAGATTATTTTTTTTGTGTTCTACCAGCTATAGCTGAGTAATTACTTCTTCCTCTCTCATCACTTAATGTTTCTTTCTCTAATATATTCCTCTCTTCAGAAAAGAATGCATTACTCTCATAAAAAATTCCAAAATTCTTAACTTCATCAGAATCCCAGTTAGCACAACATTATTTCCTGTTACTACTTAATCAACATTTTCATCAATTCATAATACATCATTAGCCACATATGTGAGCCTGAGGCAGTGATAACTCAGCAAATACCTATTTCTTAATTTTTTTCTTAACCTAGTTTATTCTCTTCACTCCTGATAACTTCTACATCTTAAAATTCTCTATTGCAGTAGGTATATGCATTTTCTTTCCACAAGAACATGTTTTCTTAACCATAAAACCACTGGCAAAGATTTTTCTTCACCTAATAGTTTTGTTCTAAATCTCACCTGCTTATTGCAAATTCTTTTTGCCTATAATTCTATAGGTAGCAGAGATGGGCAGTATTGAAAATACAAGTATTTGAAATACGTATTTTTAATACTTTTGTAGTTTGTAATTTGTATCGGAAATATATTTTCCGAGTGTATTTTGAATTTTGTAACGAAAATACATTTTAAGAGTATTTTACACTTTCAAAATACATGTAAAAACAAAATACTTATTATTTTCTCTGAGTTGTAAGGCAAATGTTTCGTTTGGCAAATGACCATCAAGCACACCAGAGCTTTAAATGACCTAGTTTTATCCTGCCATCTGTGAGGCAGGGAGGTCGTAAATTGTTCCTTAATACACTTCTGTAACCCCCGTACACTCCAAAGTAAAAATTTGCAAAACGTGGTCGCAGAGGTTGCTGGCAGTGAGTATCTTGTGGAGTTACCGACCTGCTACGACAGGCACTTCCATACGGTACAAGCGAATGACGTCTGGGGAAGAAGAAATAAAAACCAAATGTGCAATATTAGACAGTAAATACTTCACCGTTATTCAGGAGTTTGAAGGAAAAGTAAGAACACAGTGTGAGCTGAGTAAACCTGGAACAGTAACCATCATAAGTGGATCATATGCAGCTACACTAATTTCAAGACAAGAAAATATGCACTACTTTGTATCAATACTCTTCGTGGGCTATAGTAGGCATTAAAATGTACTAAAATCAGCATAGCATGGATAATCAATCTCCAAAACTTCTGAAGATCATTATTCCCTCTAGAATATTAAATTCCCATGATAACATTCACGATGTTCACAGCCAACCACCCTACCCCATATCTGACACCAATATGTAGCAGGGGTGGAGACATAGTGGGGTATCAATCAGAAGTGGTTATAAATGAGTTAAGAGGCCGAGTTAAGAGAAGAAAAACGTATTTTAGAAATAACTCTCATAATTATTATATTACTTACAATTCTGGCCTGACTGAACCCTGGCTCAGGTAGGAATTTGTTTTCAACAGTTAGGGTTTGTTTTCGAGGTTCTTTTACTGGGATTGTCTTAAATTTGTGAATCTGGGAGTATTCTCCAACTCACAACCCACAGGGGGAGACTCCCACCTGACCCACGGCATCAGATCTTAAATATCAGTCTTGAGATAGAGGGTAGGGGCAGGTTTGAAGATTAAGCATCTTTGTGGCAGTGGGTAGGGTAGAGATACGAATGCCCCCCACCTTACAGAGCATTCGGCACCCTAAATTAAGAAGTGGACCTTTCTTGATTTGAGTGAGCATCTGGCTCCACGATATTGAAGTGTTCCAAATACGTAAATGGGCCCTTATTGCTCAAATACAGCAGCTTTGAAGTGAGTCACCAGCCAGCTTCCCCTCTCCCATATTGCTCCCGTTTTGAGCTTCGGGAAAATATCCTATTGAGCTGGCAGCCTGCTGCACTGGGTTGGCTATGAGGTGGTGCGGTGCGTCGTGCCTCGCGGTAGCTCGAGCTGTGCTGCCGCCACTCCACGCCTACATACTGCAGGCTGACCACAGCTCTTATTGTGCTTCCAGAACCCCAAGCGAAGTTCTGGGATATTAACCGCAGTGAAGTTAGCACTAGGTACAGGTCATCAGTATTTCTTGGTCACACAACGGCTGAGGATTTGAAAGTCAGCTTCATAGGTGCTTTTGGGAGAAAAGAAGAACCAGAACTTTTGACAAAGTGTGTTTAAGTTTCGATGAATGGCCAATCAGTAAATTGGAGGTTTCTCAAAGAACTTGAAAGTGAATTCAGGCATGATGATGACCATCCATATATCTTCTTGAGTGTACTTAGAAAACTTCTAGGAGGATTTGACAGAGAAAACTACTGTTTAGATCACGTTTTGCAATTAGCCATTGGCAAAAAGAAGACTACAAAGACATTTGGCATTGTGTCAAGATTATGCTTATATTGTCTAATGGGAACACCTTTGCTGAGAGCGGCTTCTCTGTGAACAGAGACATAATGGTAGAAAACACATTAGAAAATACATTAATAGGGCTTCGTCATGTTTGGGACTACAACTCCCACCATGATGGTTATGTCAAATCCATCGTAATTACTAAGGACATAGTGAGGTATGCACGATTAGCGCATGTGCATTACAAAGCTGCCTTTGAAGCTAAGGGTCAGGTAGATAGCAAGAATGAGTTACAGATCCAGGGGGAAGTATGTCTATTATTGTAATTCAACCTACAGATCTCAATGATTCATTTCCGGTTCTTGTTTGCAAGTTTTGATCTGAGGTCAAAAATGTTTTTTTACTTTTCAATATTTCTATGATTTTTTACTGTAAATTTGTGCTCCTGTTATACCAAAAACTGCATTTTGCACAAAAAACAGTGAAAAGTGTAGATTTATACAAATAAATACACCCTGAAATGGTTAAAAATTCAGGTAAAGTCGTAAATTTGGGTCAAGGAAAATAAGAAACTTAAATTGCTGGGCACCCTGAATTGCTAGTGAGTTCTTGTACTCACAAAGAATTTTTATTCTCAAAGAGCAGGGAAAGGATGTATTTTGAAGTATGTATTTTGAAATTACTTTTGTATTTTGTATCGAAAATACATTTTTCCTAAGTAATTTGTATTCGGTATTTCAGATAGGTACCGTTTTTGAGAGTAATTTGTATTTTGTATTTAAAATACAATTGAAATGTATCTTGCCCATCTCTGCCTATAGATATACCATCCAAAAGACAATTTTTTCCAAAAATACAATTCCAATTTTCATCCAAAAATACAATTCGAGGTACCTATGAATTAATGACTGAATTGCACTTTTCTTAAGAAGACAAGTCAAACGCAATTGGGTAAAGGCCCAACTTAAGTTGGGCCTTAAACCTCGAGTTCATCACCTTATGGTTTCTTAAGGAATTCTTTAATGTTTTGCACGTAGATTATTCTATGGAGTTGCGAATATATTTTCCAATTCCCTAAATAATTTTATTAGAGGTATAATTAGAGCAAATAATTACTACCGCAAACAATGCTGAATCCCAAACTTCTTGACACACGAGATAAGACGAGGAAAATATTCACACATTCTATGAACAACCTTTCATGAATACAGACGTTTAAAATGACCGATGAGTGGATATTTATCACTATTCCCATGCAATAAGCATCCATATAAAATCTGTGGCTCATTAATAATCAATTAATTTTACTTTACTTACCTAACACTTCAACGTCACAAAATCCATGCGCTATGAGCAAGCTAAAAATAGCTAGAGGAAGCATTTTTATCCTAGAAGTTATATCAAACAAACAACAATTGCAGCTCGATGGACGTTGAACGTTTGAATATTTTGATTCTGACCCGTTGACTCCGGAGCGGGTTGTTTATTTTACCACTGTGAGAAGTTGAAATATCCATAGCAACGATGTTGTTGGCTTCTTGGAAATCAAAAATCAGAGGGTACGAAAATACTAAAAAGAAAATTTTTAACTTCCTGATAATATTTCGCGTACAATGAGGTGCCGAAATTGTCAGCCTTATATAACAAAACACATGCTGAATCACGGAAAACAAACCTATCAGACTAAAATATCACGAGGTCCGAATATGCACATAAATGTTGTAGTCGGTTTCTTAAATTAAACAAACTTAAAATTTGCGGCAGTTTCATTTTTCCCGACGCATGCGCAATCGGCAATTCAGAAACAAAGCAGAAGTGATGTGCGCTTGATTTTGCAGTGGGTACAGGTTGAAGGAAGTTAGGGTAGTTGTGTTGATTTTAGTTGAAATATAAAGAAGATAGATGAATATGAATTAAGAGTTACTTGATAATTTAATTACTTTAGAAAGCAATCATGATTCATGTTTAGGCTTGTGTAAATGAAGGAATTTCATGGGGCACTATGCTAACTAAGGGCGTGAAAAGCAATTTTGTTTGGAAACTATTAGTTGTCCCCTCTAATATCTGTAAGGAACATGATCGATCAGGAAGAGGATGAAGGACAAGATAAGGAAAATACATTAAATCTGGAAAGTCTTCCTACGGATGTTCTTTTGTGTATTTTCAAATTTTGTGAACTCGAACTTCTTGGTCGCATAAGTCAAGTATGTAAACGATTTTATTGGATTATAAACGAAGATTATGTATGGGCTGATAGAGCTAAAGACATATTGGTCACGAACCAAATCTCGGAGGTTATTCGCAATAGGTATTGCTTCATTTATTTTGCTTTTCCATTACAATTTTGTTTTACATTCTGACTTGAGGTAATGTTTCAATCTTAGATCTCTCACAACGTTGTCACTGAAGGAAAAATGCCGCATTTACCACAACTGGAAGAATGGGAAGTACAAGGAAAATATTTATTTACGTCAAAGAGTGAAGTAGGAAATTTTTGTATCTTCCCTTATTTTATGGCAGTAGTAATCATTCACTTCTTTTGCTATTTTTGTTATTGCTCATTCATTACAATAACTCATGACATCCAACTGATTTCGTTGTGCAGGTACATGCCAAAGCTTGTTTTGGAGAGGGGAATACTATGGATTAGTAGAGGTAAATCTATTTTGGCTTACAAAAGGGATAAGTACCATTGCCTTGGCAAGCGCCCAGAAATTGTTCTGGAGGGCCAGCGGGAAGATGTATGTCACTTTGTCAAAGGTGGAAATTTAATAATCAGTGGTGAAAGGTAGGTAGCTCATTGTCAAACAAATATTTTCAGGTTAATTTACGTAACGTCGTATTTTTTCAAGATTGTATCTGTAGAAATGGGCATTTTATGGTTTAAATTGGAATTAATGTTTTTTCAACATTTGAAATGTTAACTTGCATGCTTGGCAGACACCAGAAACTCCCATTACGAAATGCCCCGATCCTATTATTTGGTCAAGAATTAGTTTTGACTTTCCATATTTAAGTGAATATTCACCCTAGTTTCAATGCAAAGTGCTTAATTCTGAAATTATCAATGTACTTAATACAGTTCTGTAACTTCCTGCCTAGCAGGTAAAATTGGCTCCCTACGTATTGAAATAAGCTTTTGTTTAGTTTCTATACATTATTGATGACAATCGCTTGAAGTGGTTGGTGTGAATTCTGAAGGTTCCTGTCACTGGTTGCTCTCTGGGGAAATTAAGTACTTTTATTTGTATCCTGAGAGTATATGCAATTGTGTATGCACGTATAGTGCGTTGCGCGTTGCATAGTATCACAGGGGGTCAACAGTATCTTTTTCCCCTCCTTGTCATTTGGAGCTGGCCCAAGTTTGTGTCAAGCATTTTATGTCTTGAGTACCCATCTGCTAGTAACTTGTTACAATACCAATTTAATGTCTTTCCTTTTTCGAGTGAGATGACAAATTTTACTTTAGAGGAATATTTTGCAATATCTATAAAGTTTTTTTTTTAATTGCAGCAATTTTCATAAATAAATTATTTGTGCACAATGTTGTGAAAAACAAAATAAAATATAGACTTATGGACCTTTATGTGTACATACTGACCATTCATTTAACTGTTAATTTGTGATATTTCCCTGTTGTATTAAGAAAATAGCCCAGAGTGTATTTCAGTCGAATTATGTCAGGAGTTGGTGTTGCCTGTATCAATTCATTTATCTTTTTGTTGTGGTATGTTTGCTGAGTTCAAGTTATTTGAAGTGAAAGCAAAAAGTGTGGATTACTCCTCTTTATTTGACTAAAGGACCATGAGCATGAGTTGTCATGTAAATTATCAGGCATGCGTGAATAAGGACGAATCTCTATTACTAACTTATGTCTCTGTTGCAGATATGGCGCCCTTGTTGGTTGGTCAGTAGCTACTGGCAAGAAGACATTTGAACTGAAGAACAGCCATACATCAGATGTTAATTCTGTTGACTATGTTGGTTGCTTAATTGTATCAGGTTCCAGGGATGAAACTGTAAAGGTAAAGAAATATTTATCATTCTTTCATAGATTACTGTGTGTCATCAAAGTGGGGACTTTAAAAAACAAACTTCAGAGAACTGTAGCATCTTGTGATGAAACAGCGGTGGATGTGGGTCATGCGTGTCATGGAAAATAATTACGGTAGAACCTCTATTTTACGAAGTTGAAGGGATCCAAAAATTTGAGCTTTGTAAATCAGAGGGTTTGTAAATTGGAGGTTATCTTCCACTAACCCCTCTGTCTCCGGAACTGATGTGTCACCAAAACCAGCTGATCTCCAACAGTAGGAAATAGTTTTTGTGGTGACACTCCCATGCTCTGACAACACCTTGCACAGCATTGAGTAATGTCCATGGAGGCACATCATGCACATAAGAGGTTTGATCTGCGACAAATGTACGTCCACTAAAACTCTGCTGACAAGAATGCGAGTATACTTTCAATGCAATTAAACATTATGCTGTACTTAACTTTTCAAATAGTTATGTTAGGGTTGAAATCAAACTAATTACTACAACAAATAATAGTCATCTACTCATTCTGGGAAAAAACGACAGATAAAATGTGAAATTCTCCGTGTGCAGTGTATCTACATCAAATTGATAGGATTTAAAAATTACACCTCAATTGTATTGATTCACTGTATACCATAGGCGTTATTCCTAAGGCTAGGAGACTCACTTTAGTAAAAGAGAATGAAACACCCATGAATTTAAAAAAAACAGGTGAATATTTTTCTACAAATTTATAATGGCTGCTGCTATATAACTTGGCTGCTGCAACTGAATTAAGTTCTTGTAGCTGTTCAGTTGGTAGATCTCAAAATAAGGGGAATAACTCATAAGAGAATCAACTCATCCCACGGAGTATTTGAAGCATATGCAGTTATGCATTAATTAATGAAAGGGGTATATTTAGTGCTAGTCGATTTGTGTTTAAAGAAGCCATTTTAACATGGGAAAGCCAGGGGTGCATTCTAACTAGGAAATTTCAAAACAAAGTTCCAACTGACCTAGTATATTTCAGTGAAAAGACCAGAAAATGCCTTTTTTGAAGAAAGCATATCATTTGAAATACATTTAATAATATTTCGCAGCTGATGAAAGTCAATCATAGAAATTCACTCAGTTAATATGAAATTCCCTCTTTTTTAGCATTCTACAGTGCTAACATCTAGGAGTGATTTACGAGAACTATTTACTCGCGGCTATAAAAAGCGATCGCGATCTCAAAGTCACGATCGCAAATTCTTACCTAATGACGTAAAACACTTCTAATGAAAAATTAAATGATCAAATTGCATCAAGATTTTAATATAAGTAATTTATTATTGCACAATTAGTATTTTTTAATGAAACTAAGCTCCACAAGCTGCAGCAAAGAACTTCCTATGGGAATGCTATTTTCAAGTGAAAGGCTGAACAAAGTTCTGAATTGGGGTTTCGACGGCTACCTAAAAGCTAATTTTAAATAATTCCAGAGAAAATATGGATCCTTTGTGACAACGAGTTAGCTATTCGCAATACACAAAACGATAGAAAAGGAATAGAAATTACCAAGCACTAATCCGTTTATTTCATGAACTGGGGCATTGTTTTCGAGAGGTAGGTGTCGTGCCATGCGTCTTTGAACATTTTTTCCTTGGATCATATAATTAGGATTGAATTGAGAATTGGATGATCAGTCTCCGGGATTTTTGCTACAGTTTAAGCACTTCAAAAAGCACTATGCTCACATTCGATTTTTCCCATATGAAATACTTGGACCGAGGGCCCTCTCAACATGACCTATCAGGCTTCAGCTGCTCTTGTTGCGGTATACAGTGATCGTTATTCCATTGTACTGAGTTAGGTGCTACAAAATCATTTCAAAAACTTCGTAAAACAGAGGTCAGGGGTGGATGCGGGTCATGGAAAATAATTATTAATCAGAAAGTTAGCCTTGATGCTTAAAAATCTTGGAAAGCTCTTGTGGAGATGTTCATTTTATTTTTGAGCATGTAGTGTAGACTTGACTTTTTGATTGCAAAGTGATCATCAACTGTCATCACAGGTCAACTGGGTCAACAATCCTAGGATTGGTTTGACGCAGCCCTCCACTTAATTCTTCTATCGGCCAACCTCTTCATATTGACGTAACTTCTCTCTTTTACATCCTTTACAACCTGTTCTATATATTTCATACAAGGCCTGCCTTTTCCAATCTTCCCATTCACTCTTCCCTCGACGATTGTCTTCATCAGGCCATCGTGTCTTAAGGTATGGCAAATTAAGTTGTTCCGTCTTCTTTTTAGAGTATCCAACATACTTCTCTTTTCTCCCACTCTTCTTAGGACTTCTTCGTTTGTCACTCGGTTGATCCATTCAATTTCATCATTCTTCTGTAACACCACATTTTGAATGCTTCCACCCTTTTATTCTTCGCAGCTGTCATCATCCATGCCTCACTGCCGTAAAGAAACATACTCCAGTTGTATGTTCTGATGAATTGTTTCCTTACTTCTATGCTTGTCTTTCCAGCTGTAAGAAGATTCTTCTTTCGATAGAATGCCCTCATTGCCTGGGCTATTCTACTGACTATGTATTTCTTTCTTGCTTCATCCATCATTGGTTACCCGGCTTCCCAGGTAACAGAACTATTTCACCTCTTCCAGTTTTTTTTTTCCTAGTTTAATGTTGATTTTTGCCTCTTCTCTCATGCTGCACACCTTTTAGTAATCTTAGTCTTCTTCTTATTGATCTTCAACCATGACAAAATATTAGCTGTCCTTAGAAAAAGCTCTTTTATTTTTCTAATGAAGGCACCAAAGGGCTATGGGTGGCTTAATGTCCCATCTGATGAACAGGGTGGTGGAAAAATCTCTGCCACTGCTAGGATTTGAACTGGGCGCTCAGGGTGCGAAACTAGACATCTAGCAACCAGTACAACTCATTCCCCCTTGATCTCAAATCCAACAACACAATGCATAATACATATTTCCATACCTTTCATCGCTGCATCTTTTTCCTCCATAATAATTGTGGAAGGAATTTCTGAAAGATTTCTTTTATACTTTTTTCATGCATTATAGTTGTCTCATTCATTAAGTAATTTTGTGTAATGCTAATAGCCTTTTGTCACAATCATGCCTGTTAATGATTTTCACTATGGTTTCCAGCATTATTCTACACCTCTTCTTATTAGACTTGCTGGTGCTATTACTTTGAGGGCAAAGACAGTTCCCCACCACTCCCAAGGATGGTGACTTGTTTACTTTTATTGACAAGTTTATCAATCTCAGTCCAGTGGTGTGTGTGCAGCATCATGTAACTCTGGGACTGTAATTTCTGACCCAAAACTAGTGTCTTCAACTCAAGTGAACTTTACTGGCATACCCAAGGTCTTTGAGGAATTCAGAAATTACCTCATTGGGTTATTAACATCTAGGCTTGATACCCGTTAAGCTCTTAGCTTGAATATCTGTCTTCTTTTGAGTCAACCAAAAATTATATGCACCCAAAAACGTTCGAAAGTGGTTTTGTTCAGTAAAAATATTCCAATGAACTTACATATTTGCAACAGTAATAATTATCTTTTCTTGCTTTCACCTCCAATTATAATGTATTCTGTGAATGCTAATCTCATTGCACAATAATTACCAAAATGAGGCACACCAATTGCGTATCATTATGCCTTTCTTTGAGTTCGAAGTGGGAATCAGTGCTATCTTCAGTGCACGTAAGGTCACAACAAATGAAAAAATCTCTTGAGGGCTGCCTTCTTTTTGTGAACAACAAATTTTTCTGACTTCCATTCAGTAAAGTATCAACCTGTGTCAGAATTTCTGAGATCACATTGTTTGGAATGTTAGGTAATGGTGTGCCTGAGAAGAGAAAGTCGCTAAGTTTGAATGGTCAATGATGGAACAAGTCTCGTTTTGTATTATATTTATTTTCTGCAATTCATTATGAATGATAGGATTAACTTTGTAATTCCACTATAATTTTATTTTACACTACGACCATGGTTTCGATGATTAACGATATCTTCAGGTCTGTTGAAACCATTATCTGTCAACCATCTAAACCATTGTTGTAGTGTGAAATAAAATTATTGTGGAAATACAAAGTTATCCTATCATTCATAATGAATAGCAGCAAATTCCATAAAGTTATGCCAGAAACCATCCATATTTTCTGCAAGGTTTGCTTTTGTAGGTTTATCTTCAGGACAGAGTATTTATTTCTAATGTGATGTAATAGAACGAAGTTGTTTGGCAAAGTCAATAAGTGTTAATATGGTTTGTGGGGATGTTTCAATTTTTCAGGTTTGGAATATTTCTGATCCCAGCACTTGTGAAGAAAGTCTATCCATTGACATCGGTGATCGAGTGTGCTCAGTGGCACTGTCTCCAAATGCTGATGTGTTTTGTTGTGGGTCAGCTGGACTCTATAAGATCTCTCCTCTTCACATATTTGACTCTGCTAGGTATGTATACCATTTTTTTTCTCCATGAAGACATTAGTTAGTAATTTGCTGGATTGAACAAGGATATCAAAAACCTAGCATGTTATACTCTATAAACTCGTGTACCATGTGCACCCATGTAAGATGCCCACCCCAATTTTGTCAGCGAACACCATGTGCATTAGAGGCCAGCAAACGGGCGTGAAATCCGGGCAACCCTCGCCCGCGGTCGCCTCCACCTGTGTCGTGTAGACGCCCGACCGTGCCCGTTCACCCGGGGTGCCCACATCCTAGGCAGTTGCCCGGGTCCTAGGCGGGTGCCTGGGTTGCTCGCCCAAACTGAGGGGAGGGGTGGTAAAAGAGTGAGCGAAAAATATTGTGAACGGCAAAGGCCCTTGAGAAAGATACGTGGCGGTGACGATCTTAGGGTGCCCGCCCAGCCTGGAAGCAGGCGCCTGCTCAGCTGACAGGTGACCGCCTCTTCTCGGCAAGTTCTCCGTTAGGCCACATTCGTGACACTTTGGAAAAGTCCGTCAAATGTCTTCGGGTTGTGCCTCTCTTTATCTCTCGCACCCAGGCGTGCGACCCTCACCCGTATTTTGCGACTGTGTGCAGGTCTCTAATGTGCATATTGGTGAAGGGTGTTTTTAGAGAGCATTGGGTCAGGTGGAAGCTAATAATGGCCTTAAACGGCTAGCAAACGAACAATGCTCTCTCCCTACTGACTCATGCTAAGCTTCTAGAAGTCTAGCTACCCTTGAGACTTCTGGGAAGGGCAGAGAGATAAGGAACTCGTGTAAGGCACACGCGCATCTTCTTCAAACACAATTTCTGGGATAAAAGGTGTGCATGGTACACAGGTTTCTACGGTACATAACCACTACATGTGTAGTAAAAATAGGACTTTCATCTGATAGCTAATATTGCATGTATGAAATTGATGTTAGTGAACTCTCTGTAGGCTTTATTTGTGAAATATGGGCTTGTTATGGTGTATAATGCATATATATGTTTGGACAACATTGATGCCAATTTTAATTTAAGTTATTAAAAATAATATTTCAGTGGCATTGCTGTAGTCAATCTTGATTATAGCTTCAGAAATGGAGCTGGAGTTTTGGATGTTCACTGGGAAACACCACAAACTCTTCTTTCGTGCGGCTATGACACTTTAATTAGGTTGTGGGATGTTCGGTAAGTTGGCTATGCGCAGAAGCACTTCATATTGGTTGTTTTGATTATTATGTAACAGTTTGCCTTTTTTATTTCTGCCATCAGGATAGGCCGGTGCGTCTCCTTGTGGGAAGATCCTCACGATTCAGCCATTTACTCTTTGGCCTCAGACAACCACAATACTTTTTTGTCTGGTTTGTCACAACATGGTAGAATTCAGTTGTGGGACAAGAGAAAGAAAGACAGTATTCAGGTAAGTAATACTTGCAATGAGCAGTCTCTATGGGCTTATGTCTTTGATGAATTTGGTTCACATTAAACATATTTACATTTACCTGTTAACATTTTACACCAAGCTGCGGATTTGCCAGTAATCATAATTTGATTGTATATTCTCTTGATGTGAACTATATCCATGCTAAATATGATCCTTTGACAAGTAATATTGTTAGATATTATGGAACTATTGCTGCTCCTATCAATGATAAGAGACATCTTATGATGAATAATGAGGATGCATGTAATTAGTGCCATTTGCCAAGCAGTATATATAAAGAAAAGAGGAAATTTATTACTACTTCAGATATTAAAAATATATCTGAATTTTATTTAGGTGTGGGTAGAATTAAGTGAAGTTGAGACTAATGTGTCAACCATTTGATGGGTTTTATGCAATGAGAGGTACATATTTCCTTCAGTAAACAATGTATAGAATTGTGCAAATTATGGAGCTGTATAATATTTCTATTCCTGTTTATGTCTGTCAATTACAAGACAAAATTGTTTTGGGAGATTCCAAATTTTTAAAAAATGGCATTTGATGGGATTCGACAGTAGTGTTCCAGTATAAGTGGGCTGTGTGCAATTTAATTCAGTGCATCATGATGTTTTCATCACTGTACTACTGTTCCTATTCATTAGCTTTTTGTAATGCCTTTTCACTATTAAATGAGCATACTTTTCAATTTTGAGTTAATGAATGACATTTCATATTTCAGACTTACTTTTCCAAGACTAGATGGAGCTCTCCTGTTTATGGAATGGTATTTGACCCTAGCCATCTATTTGCTGCATTGGATCAGTCACTTAATGTTTTGGACTTTAGCGGAAGGGGGAATTCATCAAAAAATTTAATTGCTGTACCTCACACAGTCATTCAAGTCATATAAACCTATGTTTGTGGTTGCACTTTGTAATGAAATATGATTTGTAGTGGAAATCATGAGTGTGTTTTTACCCACTACTCAGCTTCTGTGATAACGTTTCCTTGTGTAAAAAGCTGTTATGTTCTGCTTGCATATTTTACACTCTATTGACAAGTTTGTAGAAGTGTGGAGAAACTTTTGTGTGTTGATTATGAAAATTGGAAATCTAAGACTCATTAAAATTGTTAAAACTTACTATATGATATAATTTCATTCAGTTGAGAATAAGAACAAAGCTTTATGATTTTCCACACAACTTTTAATGAACCTACCCAATAACACTAATTGTAAGTAAGTTATTTTTAAAGACAAAATTAATGTACAACATAGAAGTGGTACCATATAGTGTGTGTTGATTGCAGCGCAGTATATGTGGGTCAAACTGGGAGAAGATTTGTGTCTAGAGTAAATGAACATAAGAACTGTGTTAGATATTCTGATGAGACTTCAATGTATGCTAAACATCTTTTAGAGACTGGCCACCAGGGAAAATTTAGCCCACAAGTTTTACATGTCCACAATAAAGGTTTTAACTTAACTTCTTGGAGCATAATGAGCTTATTAGTCTTAAAATAATTGTAATTAACTTTTTGGAGAAATTTGAAATTGTTAAATAATGGTGTTCACCCGATATCATCCTTTTAAATGATTTGGCAGATTTTAAATGTTCCCCGCTGACCTCATGTTCTTGTATACCCCATTATTCGCCACGACCCAATATTTGACATAACCTTCTGTGTAAATTCCCCAACCTCCTATGAACCCCTGTGCCTCTCTTCCCATCCCATCTTAACCTCCAACCTGTTTACACCTCAGCATTCCTTCAAACTCCTTCCCCTTCCTAAGCAAACATAACCACCCAGTCCAGTGCACTATTAAAGGTCTCCCCAATGCTCTGGCATTTAATCCCTTGATGATTTCCCGAATGCATTGAAACCGGTAGGGGGTCGGTAGGGTCATTAAAAGTTGTGTTGAAAATTGCAAAGTTTGTTCTTATTCCTAACTATGGAAAAATTCCACAAAGTAAAGGCCGAGGTTGTATCTATAATCTCCTTCATTTGTAGGCACAGTAAGGCAGTTCATATACTATAAGTATTGACCTCATTGAAATCATTCTCAGCAAACTTCATTCCATAAATGGGACTCATTTTAAGTTGAAATACATGACTTCATACTAGCATTAAATTCTGTATTTAGAAAATTGATAGCTGGAACATTGTATTCACAGATAAGTAGTGATGAATTAAGTGAATGCTTGCTTGAATGAAGCATGATACTTCTTAGCATACTAAATATTAATTGATTTGATTAACATCACTTTTTTCCATGAGGTCAATGTTGATGCAGAGCACCAATTAAAAAGTTATGCGGTGAACTCCTGATTTTTCATGCTACTGACTGGTAAAGGAGGCATAGAAAATCGGGAAACGTGGATAATCCATTGTTTGGTTCTTCCTGGATATGAATCGGTGCTCCACTGAAATAAATAAACTCCCTTAGAAAATAATCACAATCTGCCAATGAAAAGAATACTGTACATAATAGCATTTTATGACAACAAAGAATCCTGCAGGGCTATTCCAGCTGCAATTAAATGGTCAAGTCTCGGGGTGAACTTCACAAACCATCAGTAAACTGCTTTTGTGTGAAAACCCTTCTAATGAGTGCTGAACTCTGCACAAGAGAATAAAGTACAGAATCTTTTTTTGCCACCCAGAAAAAGTTGCAACTGGTGCCCACATGATCAATTGGTGTAATAAAATTGAAGTATATAATGTCACTTCTCATACTTTGTAGTCACTTCCTATACTTTGGAGACAGTCCCACTACTTCAATGTCAGCAACTTTGTGTCTTTTCCCTTGCACTGAAAGATATGCCATTACAGTCCAGCCGGGGCGAGAGTTGTCCGATGACAGGCAGCAGGGTTGATTGAGAGGTGGGGGGCAAGGTTGCCAGGTCAGAAAGGAAAACTCCCACGGCTATAGATTGACAAAACAGTCTTGCAAAGGGTTTTCACCAAGCACTATAGCAAAATACTTGTGTTGCAAGCACCTGGAAATATATCCGCAAAACTTGGGAGAAAGCCCACGAAAATCTCAAAACACCACTGTTACTGAAAGAACGCATGTAAGAGAACTCAAAGAGATACTGAAATCCCGGGGTATTTTCGGTGATTCATATCCATGTGACAACGTTGTATGACTGGGCAAGGGTGTGGGGTGCATTTGGGGGACAGTGATTGGCTGCACGACCCGTGCAGGCACCAGGGTTTTCTGCCCCCCTGACTTTCTCTTTTTCTGTCATCGGACAACTCTCGCCGGCTGGACTGTATAAGCGTCCCTTCTCGTCTATTGGTAAATGGTCCACCCCATTGCCCTCCACTTCATCAGCACTGCTGATACACAAAATCGATTGGCAATGCACGGTTAATCTGCAGCCTGGATAATCGGGAGTTTACTTTTACCTTTTTTAATTTCTAAGTGACAAGGAGGTATTAAAGCCTATTTACACGACATTTCATGCATATCTGCATCAACTTGAATGTCTTAAGGGGTAAGTAACATAAGGTTCATAATGATTATAAAAATATGTGCATAGATAAACTACTGGCTCAATACTCCCTCTAGAGAAAAGAGACCCAATTATTATACTAACTATGCATTTAACTATGTGCCAAATTAGAACTGCGGGAGAATTGCAAGCTCTCTACCTGGATGGGTTAATTATGCTGAATTGCTGTAGCAATATTCTTCTCTTCACTCTCCAGCCAACATTTATGTTCCATAACCTGTTAAAACTATTACTGTCATAAGCATACTACACATACCAATATGAGGTATCATATATCCCATCTTTACAAAGATTTTGGACAAGGTAAATCAGTTTGTAAACAACTGACTAACCAAATAATATTTTTAATCTAGTTCAAACCTAACACAGAATGTTGCATAATATGTAATTTTAGAGATTGGGGAAAGTATAATCTAGTTTTGACATTTATCATAGCACCAACTTAAACTCAAGCTGAAATGGTTGTTTAAATAGAGCACATATTAAATTATTTTAACTTTCACCTAAGCAAGCCAAGGTGGTAGCATCACAAATACAAGAAGGAGCAGGCATAAAAAAGCAATGGCTTACTTGCCAAACTAATATGTTACCTGCTAGCACACACGTGCCCAACAAAATTTTCTGATCTCATTAGCCATGAGCAAAATATAGCTAAAAAAAGTGAAAAGAGGGTTCATGATTAAAATTGGCAAAAGTAAATAGAGGGTACAACATCATTATTATTATATGTAGTCCTATTTTATTAAAAATGCAGCTATGAACGGAGACAAAATTATGTCTGTAGCCTGACATCTGTGCTTCATAAGGCTGAACTTTTACATATTTAGACATAGATTAACCCATTTACATCCTCTCTCTGACAATGAGATTTAAATTGACCACAAACACCACTGACTTTTGAGGTATTTAATTACAAATGTAGTTTTTAAATTGATGGATAGAAAAACTTGCCAATGAAGCCATCAGATGTCAGCTGCAACAGGTACAAATGACTGACTAAAAAGTTTTAAAAGAAGATGTTAGATGGCAGCAGCATCAACCTGCAAGTAACACTATGCGCACGAACATGCATGTTCATGACTATGCATACCTGTACGCTTCCGGTGATTGTGGCCAGATACAGATCGCGTACCAGTACGCTTATGGATACGAATGGGCTAAAGTAAAATCATAAAAAAATGCTCCTGGACTGCAAGATAAGGTGTGCTGGACTCATGTCATGTTTGAACTAAGGACCATATACATGCCAAAAATAGTTCACGAGCAACTTCAGGTTGGTGAAAAAGGATCTGGCATTCTAGTGCATGAGTTGAATGTAGAGTTCTCGGGAATTCATCTGGGTCAGGTGGTTCATTTCCACTAACATTTGAATGTCCTGAATGCCACCTACTCCCAGTACAATGAAGGCTTCTACGAACAGGCCATTGGAGTGGGCCATCCCCTCTCCCCTGTGGTTGCAAATGACTTCATAGAACACTCAGAAGAACTAGGCCTTTAACTCTGAACCATTATGCCTGAAGATTATATTCCAATACATGGATTATACATCATTTGGCCCCATGAAGAAGGTGAGCTGAACCCGTCCCTGATGCACATAAAAAGTCCCAGCACTGCCCACATAAATAGTTTTCACCATGGAAGCAGAGTGCATTTGCCAACTTCCCTTCTTTGCTGCTCTCGTGCAACAGGAGGAAAATGGAACCTTTACGATGGTGTTTACCATAAACCTACCCTCACGAAACATTATTTGCATCGCCAGAGCCACCACAATCCTTCCCAGCAGCCTTATGCTCACTCTAAATCGAAGTGCTGCACCCATCACATGCAGAGAATCTATTGCTTCAGGGCTGGAACACCCAAGGGTTACCCTCTGTCAAAATGGATATGTATGGAGTTGACTGCATTTCATTGGCCCTAAAACAGATCTTCCACCAAAAACAACCCAACGTGACCGCCAAACCAGAGGCATTAGTGCTGACATAACAATACCTCCTGTATGTACCAACAGTTTCTGGAAGGATCACCAGAATATGAAGAAACAGCATGTAGACCATACACAAGCCAAAATGAGAGCCCTGCTTGTGTGGATGAAGGACCCAGTGGGACTCAAGAAGTCTGTATCCCTGTGGCTGTGGAAACGCTCAGACCAGGGAAATGGGCTGCAATGTAGGAACTAGGGATGTGTTGATTTTCGATACCACCAATTCTTGAGGATTGGTCAAGGTCTCTTTATAGGGACCATGGGATAGGTTTTGGTATCGAGAATCGATCGCCTAAAGTCGATACTGATACAGTCAATACTAGGGATGGTAGGATCGGATCCGACGGATCCAAGGATGTCGGGTCCAAGGATCCGCGAATCATTTTACTCGGATTCAGACCCAAAGACAGAGTAAAATCGGATACGGATAATAGATTTAGATAGATAATAGATTTAAAATTTTCACGAGTAAGCGATCGAAGCATCCCCCCGCGGTACTAGTTGAGGTAGATATTGACAAGGAGAGTTTGTGTAATTCAGATGACGAAATTAGATGAAAATTTTCCCGTGCAACTAGAAGCAAAATAAAGAAATAGGACTTTTTTCCCCATTAGCCGGCATCGCGAGAACAAAAAATGTAGAATTTCACGTGGGTAGCCTACATTTGCCAGGATCAGGCGGACACTGAGAGCTTGTGTACTAAACGAAGTTTGACCCCTATCTCATTTTAATATTTTCCTTCAGTTATTGCATCGAAAATTTTATCATTCAATTTAAAACCCTTACATCTAAATACTCACTTTTTTATACTATTATTGTTTAAATTAGATTTACTAATGTATCACTCAAAAATTAGGGATGGTTGGGTTTGATCCAAAGACCCATGGATCTTTCATTTCATTCAGTACTGAAATCATATCCGAATACTATAATATCGTATCCGGATTGGAAATTTTTAAATATTGCGGCTTTTTGATCGATGCACCCCACGAATGGAATGGAGGTATGGTAGATACTGACATGGAGAGGATTTGTAACTCAGGTCATGAAATGAGATGGAAATTTTTCCGTGCTACTAGAGCAAAATAAAGAAATACTTGTCTTGGCTTTTCTTTTTATCCTCCACAGGACCGGATGCATGGGAAAAAAATAAAGCCATGCAGCTTTATTTTTTTGTCACATGGGTCGCCTACATTCGTATGAACCGATTATGAAGACTTTAAAAATGTGAGCTAGTGTTGCCGTTCGCGCGTTCGATCCTTAACACTACCTAGTAATACCGTCACTCTCTATTCCTAGAGTAAGGCAAGCAAGCAGTTAAAAAACAGTAGATTATCACAAAGTTCATGTCAATATATAAGTCAATAAAGTAAATAAAAATAATAAAATTTGGCATTAGTGAAAGTGATTGGAAAAATATTTTATTACAGAATTAAAACCATGGAAACAGTATGTAAACTTTACAATGCATTTTTGAGTGATGCATTTGTAAACCTAGTTTAAGCTATAAAAGTACAAAAAAGTCAGTATTCACATGCAAGGGTTGGAAAATAAGGATGATAAAATTTTCGACTCAATGGCTGAAAGAAAACTTTAAAACATCGATAAGAATCGAACTTCATTACCTGCAGTACACTACCCCACTCTACTACTATTGTTGGCTTACCCCAGTTCAGAGAATGCAGGCTCCCCACATGAGATTCTACTTTTTTGTGGGATCCCGGGAAAATGGAGAAAAAAGCCAAGACACATATTTCTTTATTTTCCTTCTAGTAAAATGAAAAAAGGCTCATCTCATTTCATGATCCGAGTTACACAACCTCTCCTTAAGAGTATAAAACACAAATTCCATTTTAAGGGTTATTATTAATAAGACATTGCAAAATTACTAGTTTAGCAGCTTGGAATATTCTTTAATAATTCTTTCATCTTAAAAATGGAATCCCCAGGTATACCATAAATGGAATATCCTGACCACATTAAACTTTTTTGTTTCTAAAAAAAGAGTTTGAAAGCATTCAATGATTTGATTTGCAACAGCAACCCAAGTTAATGTAAGCGGACTTTGCACTGAATTAATTTTTGGTTTTTTATTTTGTTTATCATTTAATAAATATTCTATATGACACTATTCTTTGCATCAAGGGGGATCCTTTGGTGGATCCCCCTTGAAGAAGAGTGTGAATGAAGAGTACATAGTGATTTGTCTCACTCAGAAAAAAGCAGTGTCTGCATTTCGGAAGACGTTCACTCTTCAAGGGCACGGTCACTCATCCACCACTGAGGGATTGGCTCAAGAACGCTACGCGACCCTTTCCCAATTGCCCTTCCATAGAGGGGGGGAAGGGAAGAGAGAGTCTCAATCTCTCACACAGCCGGGCAAGTGCAGTTCCGACTGTTTAGTTTACGAGTAACTGACGGACAGCCAAGAGGTTGAGGAGAAAAAAATTTCCGAAACATTTTCATTATTTTTAATAAGTTGATATGTTTTACTATATGTTTGATATGTTTTACTACACAAACACCATCCTTATGTATAAAAATCGCATAAACTTGAAAAAAAAGAAAACAAAAAATAAACATATTTTGGATATAATACGCTAATATGTAAATTTGTTCGTGACCCACCGGTGGGCCACACCGCTCACGCTGAAAAAAGTTTCAGGAGGGGCGGCGTGACCCACGGGTGGGTCACACTAAGTGTCACATAGTAGTCTATTATTTGAACTGTGACTAACCTCTGGGTGAAGTCACTCGAGAATTTCTCGATTCATACTCTCACAATACTCCTCGCAAGTTACGACAATTCAAAGAATTTTATGGCCGCGGCGCTAGTCGCATCTACGTGAACCACCAGTGGGTCATGCCGCAGTGAATGTGTTAAAGAATAGTTGTACAGGTTTAAAAAATGTATTGTTTGATGAGTATGTGATAAGGAAAGTGAACTTTATATTAGAAGTAATAACATAAAGCTATTGCATCCATAAATCTTGATCCAGAAAAATATTATCCACAAACATGATGGGAAGTTGATTTTTTCTACTATAAATTTACTGTTTTTTGGAAATACAATTGCTGCTGTTTTTTTGTATATATTAAAAATCCTGAAATAATACGAAACATGAGAGTTTCTCGTCAAAAATGAGAAACATATTTAGTGCAGCAGGAAACATTTGTGACCAGAAACAAAATCGCCTTGATCCAGAGTGGCTAAAACTGTTGGTTTTCTGAACAAAAACCTAAAGTAGGCTCCGGGATTTGTATCATGACTTTTTATCCTTATTTCTTATTGTTGAAAGTTTGAATTATAATTTGGGTTAGTGTTTTTATTACTCTTATAACTAATTATTAATCATATTAAAATTCAACTTATGACATGACAGTCACATTATTTTGAATTTGTTATGACATTTTTTTATCTGATACCAAACATATTTTGTCATTAAGCATGTCATTTGTTATTAAACATGCTCATGTAAAAAAATATAAAACTCTTGTGTTATGAAACATTTTATATTTTCATAATGTCCTCATAGTGGAATATTGGAAGTTTTTTTCCCTAAGTAAATAGTATATTCAAATTTTTGTTTTGTAAAATTGTATTTTTATATTTTATAGAACATTTAATAATAATGCATACGAAAACTAGGCAAAAAAACATAAATGTACAGGATCATGGTATCTGTATCAAGAATCGATTTTCCAGGAATCGGTATCAAGAAATTTTGGTATCGACTCATATTTAGTAGGAACTAAAGGAACGTAAGAGCTACTTAAGATTGATCCAATCAGAGAAATCAGCCACAGTAGAACATTGACAGCCTGCAAAATGGATATCAACTTCGATGAAGTGGAAATACTATTCTGCACTTCAAACTATTGAAAGAGTCTTTCAAAGGAAGCCACAGAAATTCATGTACAGAAAAAATTTTCCGATGGTAATTTTGGATATTGTCTGCAAAACTCAAGGAATCCCATTCTAAAGAACATAAGGAAAATGAGGGGAAAGAGGCATCCAATTGTAGGCCAAACAAAGCATGCCACAAACAGACCAATCAAGCAGCACTTAATATCAGGCCGACAGTTAAATTTTGGCCACAAAGCACAGCCATCAGCAGCACTGATGATGAGGGATGAGTCATACCTTTAAATGTTGGTGTAAATGGACTCCCTGACATGGATGGAGACCCAATAACTTCGAATTGGCAGAGAGACCTCCCACTTGGAATATATGAAGTCATCCTTGGATCACTCGGAATCAAGGTCTATAGGGGTTTTCATTTTCCCTGACTTTTCCAGGATTTCCAGACCATTATTAGTATTTTCCCTGACTTTTGAGCACCTGAAAACTCCAAGATTTCGGTCATTTATAGAGATAAAAGTGGTAGTGAGGAAGCAGAGAAGTCTAAACTTATGAAAAATTGTAGGTTATTTTCATATTAATCATATGAACTTCCAGCAATAAGAGATCAACAAGTTTAAGTCAACAAAATAAAAATTATCATTACTTACATTGATATGCCTTCAGAAAGGGTTTTAATTGCAGAAAAATATATGCAAAGAGGGCAAACCTGGCTTTTCCTTCAAACCTGATGTCATGTTAAAGTAGCTCTTTGAATCAATCTTGATTTTTTTCTTCCTTACATCCTTCTACAAATTTGGCTAAGTGAAATCAAATTTGACTGAGAATAACTTTTTTGTCACCAGAGGGACAAAGCGAAGCATTCGTGGCAAAACGACCAAACTACTCCAGACAAATTAACCATTTCTACATAAAAATATAGTAGTCGATAACATACTTCATTATAAGAAAATCGCTAGCGAATGAAAATGAGATGCGCACACCTTTCACCAATCTTTTCACCAAATTGTGCAGGATATAGCCAGAAAGAACCAGAATACGGCCCCTGGGCTGCCTCCACATCAAAGCCAGCCTGAGGCCAGTCGTCTCCTCCTTCTCCCCGCCCTCCGCTCCTATGCGCAGTTTTTGATCTCTTGGCATTTTCAGGTGATAAATTCCAAAATTTGAACATTTTGCGATTTTTCCCTGACCACACGTTAAATTCCCTGACTTTTCCAGGATTTCCAGGTTCCTATAAACCCTGGGAATGTACAAGAACTTATTCAATGCACAAATTGTATCATATAAAAATTTCTTGTACAATAACTTGTTCAATGTGCAAATGGTATCTTGCACGAGGTCTTTACACAATTTCTTGTACAAGAAATTACAACATATTCTAAATTATTGGACAAAACCTTCAAGGATTCACTTCATAGCTTCTGTGCATGGCAAGTGATGCTTTCGTCTAGTAATCGTAAGATTGGTGTTCTCTGTTTGCGATCATTTTCATATACGTGTTTCCTATATATGTGTTTGCTGTATGTGATATTCCTTGTTGCTTCCATAATGTGATATTCGTCGTTGAAGTGGAAGCAGTGGAAGAGTTTATTTCTCAAGAGATGAGTGGGACGCACTGACAACCTTTAAATCTCATCATTGAATTTAGGTAGACATTATTGAACCAAATACGAAATATGAGCAATGATCATAAACATGGTACCTATTCAGTGGATAAATATTGATATATGAGCCGATGAAAGAGTGAAAGTAACCGATCATATAATTTCATTTTATTATTGCTAGGAATTAATGCTAGCATATTACTGCAACCCAGTGTTATGGAAATATTCTTCTAAAATACTATCATCACCATTGCCAAATCTCGCCATTCAATTTATGTTACAAGATCTTGTACAAGAAATTTAACTGTGTACAATGGCCTTTATGGGAAATATTCTTCTAAAATACTATCATCACCATTGCCAAATCTCGCCATTCAATTTATGTAACAAGATCTTGTACAAGAAATTTAACTGTGTACAATGGCCTTTATGGCAGTAAAATTAATGCCTGGCATGGATGTTGAGATAGAAAATGAAAAAATTCATACCGATTTGACATGATTTCTATGAAATTTCCTAAGTTTTCCATGAATTCTAAACTCATTAAGTTGTTTCTCATGACTTGTTACTAACCTAGACAAAAATATTCTCCAACAATCACCCTTGGTAGGGTTTATCATGACCATGCATCATAGTTTGCTAATTTATGTAACAAATTCATGGTCATACCATATCAAGCAGGGCCATACATATTTCACCCAATGCCATTATGGAGAAATACTTAAGCAGTTATGATACTGTTTTTTGTTCCACATTTTTAAGAATTTTATACAAATATAGACGGTTGACCACAACAATACAGGATTTATGAAAGTGTCCATGAAAAGAATACAGTTTGCAGAATTTTATTTTCTGAGGGAAAACACAGGCTCCAATATGACTTCTACCAAGAACTGAAAACCAATAAAATTCTTAATATTTTAAATGAACAAGTTTTAAACAAAAAAAGTGTCCTCCAACCATGCCCACACTAAAGTATCTGAATACAACTTCCTAGAAATGGAAGATTCTGAGATGACCAGTAATAGAATCTTTAGAGCATTTGCTAATACTTAACAATGAAAAAATGACATTTAATTCAACAATATCATAAGGAATGCTTCAAGTAGTAAAACCTTCCACACTGCACTCCAACAAGCCAATATAGCCTGGTATAAGATACTGTTTTAAATAAAATTAGCCATGAATAAATACTCCATGCTTTTCTAAATCTTTCAATTTGAAACTTTTCTTTCAACAGCAACTACAAAATAAATTATTTGCTATAGGTTCAATCAACACTACTGTATGTAATAATCAATATTCAAATACTTCATTACTTTAATGATAATGATGATTTTGGTACAGAGACAGGTGGCATATATGCCTTTGAACTAAATTCCCATATAAAGAAGGTTGATATACCCAGAAGAAGACATCAAAATAACAAATTCAATTTCGTAGACTGATTCTCAAACGCAAAAATTTCATAAGTCATCATATTAAACTTTTGACAATATGTACATAATAATCCATCAATTCTCATTGCATTAAATTAAATGCATCCATAAATGTGTGACATACACATTAACAAATCATTCTCTAAAACAATATCTCCAAAAGATAAATCAACATTCAATACTTATCAAAATTCATTTACACATTTCTGACCAACCACCAACACAATAGAATATTATGAACATCCAAATCCTTTCATTTATGGAAATAGCAATATTTACTGTGACAATTTAGTGCTGAGTGAATAGTATTTCAGCATTACAAGAATGATTAAATACCAATTGCTTGTGAAAAGTAAAGCAGCCAAAGGTCAATTTGATTTATCCCAAAGGCTCAATGGCTAAGCAAGAAGAGAAATAGTATATCTGACCAATAAAATAGTTCACTGCACTGATGAGTATCAATATTATATTTAGCATAAGGCCATTATGCAGCTCTCCTCACAAACTAAACTGTTACAAGGAGCTGAACTCACTGATCTGCCTCGCAAAGACAACAATCCATCATCAAGATGGATTTTTACACAGGGCTAACCAACTGAGAAACATAATCCCCACGGGGGACTTGCACAAGGCTTCTATTATTTTCTAATTTTACATAGGCTTCAAATCTTAAAGGAGGGTTTTACGATCACAAAAAATCAAACAATCTACCCCTGAATTACATACTTCATTTTAGTTATAAAATTCCTAACATCATGATATATCCATTCTCTCCTTAGCCCCTATATTGAACATTGATGATGCATTAGAAAACAATTAGGGTTAACAAATCCAATATGCTTTACAATGGATAATATTTGATGAAACACAATATTCTATTTTTTTTCATCGTGTACCTAACTTAGAGATGATGTGATGATATATTAGCAAATATAGGAAAACATTGATGGGATTACACGTGATTTTCAATACAATATAATCTCACTGAGATGACAGCATGAAGAAACCAGGAGAGGACACTGTGAGCAATGAATACTTGGAATGACAAGGCTTGGCCAGAGGCCTAGTGAAGTAACAGGTATGATATGGCTTTTTGAACTTCCCTATTATTCTAACAGAGCTGAATCATAATTACTCACAGGGGCATTCGATTTTCTGCTGAAATTCTCCATAACATTTAAAATATAACATTTAACAAAGCCTTATAATAACTATTACAAAAATACAACACTGTAGTCAATACAGTGAAGACCACAATGGCCCCTATTATTTGGCTTTCATAGTGAACACACACATGCACACAGGATAAATAATTCAAAACATTACCTCCCATGCCTTAAAATGCATTGCAATTGATAACAATAGAAATTAGCAGCAACTGCCAGTGGGTTGGAAGCTCCATCACAGGAATGCTTGTGCTTTCGTTTAACATTTAGTTATGCTCAGCTGTCAGTGCCTTCAAACTCCAGCAAGCAGCCAACAGCACCAAAGTATCCCTAGAATTTCAATATAGAACACAAGCTCAGTAAAATTATTATAATACATAGAGAATTCAGCAAACCTAAAGAACATCAGTATACTGGATATATACATTAACCCTTATCAGTAAAACTACCAAAGTCACATTTCTACCATGAAGTTTGAAAAGAGAGATTTTGGTAAAGTCAATCAAGAACAGATCCCAATGACTATCATGGTTTTCAACCATTTTTGGCAGATCTTTAAATTAGTGATGGGTCAATACCGTGGATATGATTAAATGTCTGCCTAAATATGATAGAACTTGGGATCGTAAAAAGGACCTGGGTCATTCACCCCCATTTGCGTGATGCACGACACCCGGAATCGGCACGGGTTATTTCCGATATCCATTAACGCAAGTTAATAATGTTTGAACAATTAATTTTCATTCGCTGATGAATGTGCGCAGGTACATGAAGTTTGTATAGAGTGCTGTGGATTAGAGTTTTCGATTTCTAAGGAAAAATATTTTATCAAAAATTTATTATAGATAAGCTGTGACTAGGAACTTGACAATTAATGACATAATTAATAATGCTAAACAGGAAATAAAAAAATGGTATAGTAAAACTTATAAGTTTTATGCGATGTATCATCCGTAACGCCCTTATTAGGATGCCTACTATCTGTTGCAACATTTCCGTCACCCGTGAGTTTGAAGACCATTATCTCCAAGATGACTACTGAAATTTAAATTAAAGTATATGTATCAAATTAAAGCTTGTTTATTTCTACATTTATTGATGGCATTAAAATATTTTTACAAATTTTATTTACTGAAGTACCTGTTTAAGAACGGATTTTTAGCAAATTTTTTTGGGTACCGGATGGATCCATCGAATTTGAGGCCTCGTAAGAACAACACCGATCCAGACATCAAACTTTCCTTTTCCATGTAATAGCTAAGGGTTTTTTTAATAGTCATACAAAGTTTCATACTATTGTGTTTATCATTATTTTTGTTATTGCTGAATTTGTCAGACTGCGTTATTTTCCATCCCGCATGCTTTCTGTTCCGAAAATCACCATTTGGACCTTTCTCTTCATCTCGAGTCATTAATATGAATCCACTTATGAAATCTCAATATAATTCGTTGGTTATTTGATATCGATATATATTTATTTTTTCTATAAAAGCATGCTCAACTGCCCAGAGACTGCCTGAAAGAGAAAGGTAGGGCATGCGTGGAATCTTCTGCTGCAAGCAGCTCACCTATCGCTGTGAATGAATCATGAGGACTCGACAATGGTGGAAAAAAGTATCGTCTTTAAGAATGCAAGTCAGTGTCAGTTTTAGACCTGATGTTATCTTTGTAAACATACTGTCACTATGCCTCCTCACGCAAAGTTTTTGGAGGCGGAGTTGAGGATAATTTAAAGCGCAATTTGTTTCTTTCATCGAGAAGCCGAGAAATGTGAGGAAAAAGCTATCTCACTTATCGCCGATTTCATTTTGGTGTATACTGCAACTTATAAACTTTTATTCAAGCAAGGCAATGATATTTTTTCTGTACATACTAGAGAAATTTTCTCGCACGGTGTTTGGTGTGCATGCTACCTATGGTAGCTTACAACTTAGTAACCTCGAGCAGCTTATCTCTTCTGGCCGAAAGTCCTGTTGCATGGAGCTCGCTTTCCGAAATAAATAAATACATACATGTTGAAAGCATATCTAATTCTCTGAATTTGTTAAGTCATTTTGCACGTGCTAAGTTTTCAAAGATGAAGAATGCCGTCAAAACACAATGTATTTCTGACTTCCGTAAGCTGAGATAGTGCATGTTTTTAAAATTTGTCGCAACGTAATTGTGAACTGAGTAATCTGTTTTAAACTTTGTTTATTCTAAGATAAATATATGTTCCATATCTTATGCGAAGAAAAGAGAAGTGGCTTTTCTTGTTTATCTTCAAGTGGACGTCAAAGTTGAACTTGCTTCCTGGAACTTGAAAAAAAATCGGTCTTTTTGCTGTCTCGGTCAAAAAATTTAAATACAACCAACATATTTTTGACATTAACCCTTTGCACTCGATTTTTTTCACCCTCTATACCAGTAGTCCACTCGGAATTTATTTTTAAATGCCCCTGGATTACACGTGTTGTGTGTCGAGTGATGCTCGACTCGCAAGTTGATACTGAGCTATGCTGTGTCGAGTATCAGTCGACACCCGAGTTCGGATGTTTTCACCTTCTATACCAGTAGTCCACTCGGAATATAATTATTAGAGGCCCCTTAATTTTTCCCCTGAATGTCGAGTGACACTCGACACGCGAGTTGGTAGTGAGCTATGCTGTGTCGAGTATCACTCGACACCCAAGTGGAAAAGGTTAATAAACGTATGAATAAAGAAGCTTTAGTTCGATGTAATTTATTTTATAATCGAAATATCCATTTTTTAGATATTGGCCTTCAAACACTAGGGATGGAATTTTACAACGGACATTAGGTGCCTTGAGCTCGAATATAGTCCCCCCAAGAGGACTTTGGCCAAAAATGGGGGACTATATCCAGAGAAATACTTTAATTGCCTATGGTAGTCAATGAAATTGAAAAAGATTCATTAAATGGTGAAAAATAAATCTTTATCATCAAAGTATTCATTTGCTTGATACTATGGAAATTTTGCTAGTACTCGCTCGATACCTGAAATATTGAGGGTATCGCGGTATCAAGGAATCGAGTGTCCCATCCCTACTTTAAATGATCACTATCACCAAGGCAGCATTTAAACAGCCACATTTCACACAGTTTCCTGACCCTTATCTTTACTCCATTCCATATACTCTGAACTACAAAGGCACTCATCATCGACAGTCATTCCAAGTCCTCAAAATAAAATACAAATTTCCTACACCAATTACCAATTCACAGCAGTTTTTTTATCAACTATCATCCAATTTAGCCTCCCACGCATTTTTCCCATTTCTCTCTAGGTAGTCTAGTTTCATAAAACATCGATGTCTTCAAGAAATCACAACTCCTGAACTGTTTTGATAATCCAATTTCTCAACTTTTAACAGTGAAATTTTTCCATTCAAAAAAACCAAGTTTTCCATGGCCAACTCTAAAACTGCAAGCATAAGCCTTAAACTTTGCCTCTTTCGACAAATAAAACTTTAATGGGTGCAGTTTTACTATTTTAATGACAGCTTTACTACAGACGTATAAAAAAGATTTCTATTCCCAACGTTTCACTTCAAAAAAAATCTAGCAAAAGTCTAATTCTGGAAAATAAAGAAACAACTCCTCTCAGGAGCAAACACAGACACACACAATAGACATGACATAATTTCTTTATCAGCAGTGCCACCATTTCTGCACCAACTCACCAACTGTTACTCTCAATTGAACTCTCACTTGTAACTGTACCAATGAATGTCCCCAAAAGGCAATAATTTTCTCGGGGAAAGTGGTGACCAGGTCACTTGAAAATTAGAATATCCAAACAGAGTGAAGAAAATCACCAAAAGAATCCCATCTCCATTCCCTTGATTCCCTCAATTTGACAGCCTACATTTCTTTTATTCTTTAGCCTCCAGACATAATTGAGAGCTGTATGAGATAATCTTCTCAACACTGGATGTTCTATCAAATAATTGATACCATGGAAAAGCTTCAACAAATTATAAGTTAAGACTAGGGCTGTGCAATATGCTGTTTTGAATATCGCACGACGATACCATTCTGATATCATTGATTCGCCGATATATCGATTTCGCGATATAAAAAGGAAATATCGTGATATGGACATATCGGAAATCCGGATATCGACATATCGTGATACATCTACATAATACCCTGCAAGCCACCATAAAGGTGTGTGGCAGGGGGTGAATTCTCACCAAACATGGGATTTAGGGCATGTTAATGAACAACATTCACATTCCAAGGGGTTGTCGGGAAATACTTCGCGGTATCGACATATCGAATATCGGGTTATCGCGTTTCAAAATATCGACTCCTTATATCAAGTGCATATCGAGTATCGTCGACGATATAGCGTGGTATCACACAGCCGTAGTTAAGACCTACAGGGGCTCCAACGTAATGGAGCAATAAAGTAAAAGAAGTCTCAGGTCATCGCCACGTCAATGATGAGATACTTCTGTTGCGAGTCCGGAGCAGGTTGTTTCTTCAAGGGGACTGGGAATGAGTATTAATAAAGTAGAAGCCTGCTATAATGAGATCTATCAAAAGTCACTAATTCACTCACTAAAAGGCATACTTGATATAACCAATGTCATGTTTTATTCTTCCCTATCATCATGCATCATAACTACTAGTTAGGGCGAAGATAAACTATTTATTATCTGTAACAAAACATCAATGAAAACATTGAAAATCATAAGCTTCATAAATAAGTAGTACCTACATTTTAGACATCAATGTGATATCATGAGCACATTATGCAACCTAGACAACAATCCCAGAAAATCGACAAAATATAATCTCTTGAGGCATTACAACGTAATAGATGAGTAAGGTGATGAGAACTGGATGTGTATCTGAACAAATTTTATTTTTCTTTCATAGTGATAACCTGCCACATAAAGTTTTTGTCTTAAGTCTGGTTCACACGGTGCGTTTTTCCGGGATGGATTTCTTGCGTGGAGTGCTGATGGGTGCCGTGCGTGCTCGCTTGCTGGAAACGCTGACTGCTGCGGGCTGCCCTGACGGCTAGCTTGCTTGATTTCGAGGTTAGGTCCGGTGCTATTTTCCTTGCGTGTTTTGCTGATGGCTATTGTTGCCGGCCAATCATTGTTCAGCTTTGCATCACGTGATCAAAATAAAGGTTCTGCTTTTAATAGCATCTCATGGTCGATATTGTTTAAAAATGAGTGCAAATCTATAGACTAGGGATCAAGTTGTGGTGCTTATCGAAGCATATAGAGACGAAACTTGTTTATATGCAGTTAGTAATCGGAAGTATCACAATAAACATCTTCGTGCTGAGTCTCTAAGAAGAGTAAGCAAGGAGGATAGCTCGCTACGTGTGAACCGACAACCATCATCGAAGCCAGCTTAGCAGCCACCTTCGTCGCCCGCTTGGTATCACGCACGAAATCCAGCTAGCTAGCACTCAAGGAAAAACGCACTGTGTGAACTGGGCATTAGATGGGAATTTGAGCTCCACAAGTAACGCAACCGGGACAACAATCACAGCAAAATCGACTCATTTTGGCCATTTGATTGAAATTAACACACATTGTAGCTTAAACAGAATTTAACTTTATAACTTTGTGGAAGATCTGTGTGCTTTTCACCATGGATCAAAAATGGCAGAAAAACCACTTGCTATGACACTTTATATAAGAAATACTTGATTATAGTGGACTTCTACTATATACTATATGTATTACTTACATAGGTGATAAATATCACTGTATGTATGTACATATATGTTTTCATCATTAATACATAAAGATTCCATACCATTCTTTTTCATGAAGCTATGAAACTTTTGCTCAAATGCCCAGAGCAAATAAATACTGAAAACTCTAATTAAGTATTAACATCAAGTACACACCTCATGCTCCAGGAATAGGGCTTTCAGGGTTCCTTTGGACCAGTAATCCATGGCATGTGCCAGCAGTTTCATTGAGATGGGGTTCACTCGAAGGAAGTTGCCAACAAACACAACCTGTATTAAAAAATACTTCTTTAGCAAACAAGAAATGTAGAATCAGATAAGGTAATGGTGATTCTGTCCTCAATAAATTACCCACCCTTTCAATTTTCTCATTCAGGGCACACATCCTGGCAATGGACCCAATGTTATTGGTGATGGTCACAAGAGTTGCTCGAGCTAGATCTTCTTTCGATACTGTTGCTCTCTTCTCCTTGGAATTCATATGACCAAAACTGTGAACAGCAAAAAAACTTTTATACAATTATTAGCATTAAAACAGAGCAACAATAGGAATGACTAATAATTATAAACATTATCACTATGGAATTACACCCTCTATTTCCTGAATTACAATATAAGCAACCTGAGACATCATTTAACCCATTTGTTCAGGACAGCAGCAATTTAATAATTATATAAAATATTGATTGGATCATTTGAGACATATTATACATGAACATATGTTGCACACATATCCTTTCAACAAGTCCTTAATGAAAATGCATTGTATTAAATACAATAATATAAGTTTATATAAATCTTGACAGCAAAACAACAACATCAGCATTTCAAAATCATCACATATGCATATAATTATAACTTGATTAAAATATTAATTAATATATTGCAAGATTACAATAATCTATATCACTGCGAGTGATGATGCACTTAAGTGAATAAAGAAATATGTACAAACAAGTTGGAATATTGGAAATTTTTAGGATTTAAAAAATTTTCCTCAACTACCAACAGAATAGTTTCCATGAATTATAATGGCCAATTTTGGAAGTCTGAAGAGCCAAACAATGATCTTAATGACCCCATACTGTACTACCATATATCAGTTGACTCTCAATTAATGCATAACATACTGATCATACAGAAAAAGTGTCACGAATGGCCACAATCAGGCCCTCGCCAAAACACTTCAAACTTGTAGGACATGCATGGAGTTGGGTAATCTATCAGACATTAAATTCAAGGTTTTCATTACCCTATGCACCCTGTACATCACAAGTAGGTGTTTTACTAACACATAAATTTTACTTCTCAGTCAAATTCTATATTATCCTAAACATTTTGTCCAATCTATTATGCCTGTTGCATTAATTTTTTATCATATAATTTCACTTGTGAATCATGAGCTGTTAAAGTTTGTTTTGGTAGCCTGAGAAAGATAAATTCTCTTGTTAGAGTTGTGTGGCTCCATATTGGCTCCAACAGTAAATTTTCAAGAAAAAATGGGCATTTCTCCCTTGAGGTTAAACATTCCTACGAAGATTGCAACATATCATTTAAAAAATGATTCACTGGCAGAAATACCAGAACTATATGTGACTTAATTTGATCAGTGTTAAATATTGATGCCCTAATGAAATGAAGAGACCATGAAGTGGCTTCGATTACTCTTGAAACGTTACCCTCTGATATACAGGTAACGTAACAATAGATGGATTTTTTCCAAGTGGAATTCCAGCATTTTTGTGTATACCATTGGGTGAGTCCATTAATGTTTATCATAGACACATAAGGGAGTTTTGAAGACTGTGACACAGGGAATTATGTAGGTTGGTTGGTTATTCAGGGGAGGTGACCGACAGCTGAGGTCATTTGCACCATTTAGGATGGGTGGGTGATTGGGTAATGGTAGGAGATTTTTCAGGGAATGGAGGAAGGGTGGAGAGAAACCCGGCGTCGGCATTAGCCTACTCTAAACGAAAGGCGCCAAGGGGACCACGGCTTAACGTCACATCCGACGGACGGAGTACTGAACTTGAAATGCCCTCCACTAGACACCAAGTGGGGACCGGTTTTTCCACTGAAAAATCCACCACTGCCGGGAATCTAACCCGGGCCCTCGGGATGGGAGGCCAATACTCTAGCACCACACCAACCCGATCCCTGGGAATTATGTATTAAGCGTGAGAAGAATAGAGATTTTGGACCCAGGTGAGGATAGCTGGGAGAGATGAAAGTGAGTGCTTAAAAATTTCAGAAAAAATATTACAATATTTTTTCTGAAATTTACTTTTCAATACTTTTTTCCATTTTCTCAAATAGTTTTAATCCCTAAGCTACCGAGTGAATGTAAGCAGTGACATTTCACAACAATAAGAACTTCACCATGTACAAATGGATTAAATAAATCAGCATACGTATATCATAACCCTACCTGCTAGCCACCAAGTCTCCTGGTAACCCAAAACGCCCATAGTCTCCACCATAGATATCCCGCACCAATTTATCCACCCTTGTGTTGTCACCACCTGCAGCAAGACATATTGCCTCCTCAAAGGAGTTGCATCCTGTCAGCAGGCAGCACAGCCCTAGGAATGTACCACCACCTAAACTAGATGAAGAAAAAGAGAGTTATTTCGGCAATGACCCACAACTAACAATGCTATTTAATTAATGTAAGCAGAGACACAAAAAAGAAAATTTCTGATTGAAACAAAACAAATGTCAAAAAAATTCATGGTGCAAATTATTCTAGAAACATTGCACTAGGTATTTAAATTGGTACTTTTATCACTGAAAGGCATGCATTAATTACCTAATTACTGCAAAACAGTGAACTTTTCTTTTTGAAAAAAATATTATTTCAGCAAGTATTTCATCATTCATGAGATACACAAGACACTTCTTTCACCATTAAGAGCCAACTTCTCTTGGCTGAAAAAATTTTATTTCTTAACACAAAGTCTTTGACATACACACACACACACAGACTTGAATTTATATGTTGGTCACTCAGTATAAGACGGAGATCATTTAAGATGCACACAAATGCCAAAGAAAAAAATCATAGAAAAAAATTTGACTTAAAGGGAACCTATAATTTATCGCTCAAAAAGAGTGAAAAGTGACCTAGACATTATGTATACAGACATTTTAATGAAGCATATATTTCTTTAAGTTCAAAATGAATTTATCATGATAGGCTACCAAAAAGAATGCCAATCATTCAATTGACGATATGTACACAAACCTTTAAATTGATCTCTTTCACAGACAATTATGAAAAAAAATATGAAATTTATTCGCAAGAAAAGTGTTTACCTTGTTCCTGATATTCTTTTGTAGGAGTCTGGGCCATATACAGCTAGAATACTAACTCCAGACCCAATGTTGACGATCTACAAAATACCAAAAAAGCATTTAAGACTTTCAAAAAATATTCTCTCAACAATAGCAAAATTATTAACCCAATCATCGAAAAACAGAATAATAAAATGAACTCCCAATCAATTTTGCAGAAACGGTCAGTTTTACAAAAATGTTATCATATAGGACTTTATAAAATTTATAAACAAAAATAGATTTATGTGGAAAGTTAATTTTTAAGCATAAATTTTATGAACACACCAAAAATAATAGAAGGTAGACACAGTCAAGCCCATTTATAACAAAGTTGAGGGGGCCGAATATTTACTTTGTAATAACCAAACTTTGTTACATGTGGACCAGTTTTTCCCAGCCTGTCTTTGACGGGGAATAGCCTTTACTTTGTTATAATGGGACTTCATCATAAACGGGTTTGATGTAAGTGGGCTTAACTGTATTACTTCCTTAACATAAATTGCTAAACACCATTAGAGAAAAATGAAGACTTTTGAAGTCACCAAACACATACGCCAAGCCAGCAGTACATATTTCCAGAGAAACTAAGTAGAAATTGACCAAATAATTTCATATAAAATGCTTATGACATATCTCAGTCAATACAATACCATTTATCACACAATGCCATCTGAAATGTATAATATCTGTGTAGCATTTCACTCAAAGGCTGTCTCACAATCAGATCAGTACTGCTAAATAGTTACAATACAGGAAAAATATAAAACTACTATCTCTAACACCTGTATTCATGCATCACTTATATCATCAGTGCAATTGAAATTATTATTAAGAGTTACCATGGACTGTAAGCATCTTTAGTCACTGGATTACTTTTATCTGTGTCTATCACTTTTAGTTCATTAAAAGTTTCCTGTAAATCACTTCTATCGAGACCATTGCATCTCAACCTGTGAAGTATGCAAAGTGAATACTTTACTATTCCTAGGAGTTCACTTTATTCCTAGAAGTGGTATTGACAACAAGCCTGATATTTTTTTGCTATCTAAGTACAACAAACACTTAAAAGTTTACTCAAATGGAATGATAGCATTCCAAGTTCACCAGTGCAAATTTCATTTTCATAAGTCTACAAAGAAAAATGTAAGCTCCGAAGCCTGAGCACGCAAAGAATTCTGTAAGCATAGATAACAGATAAAAACTAAGTTACATGCATAAATTCATTAAACACTTATTTACTGACCAAGAAGGGGTATGGATGGCTGAAATCATAATAACACTTCTCGCACTGGTCATCTTCTGTGGGGTTAGTCCAAAAGTAGCATTCTTTTGGGTTATTTGTTTCAATGTACAGCATTCCTTTTATCAATGAGTCCAGCTCATCAAACTTCCTAAGTTGCATATTCACCTCCTACAAGAAAAATGTAATCAAGGAATGTCATTCAGAGAGTGTAAGGGAGGATTAATAATGGAAAGCATCATAACTGAGCCCAATACCTGGGTACATTGCATGCAGTTACAATTTCAATTCAGCTTCATCATCATGATTGGTCAACAATCCTAAGATTGGTTTGACCCAGCCCTTCACTACAGGTTATATGTAAGACAAATGTTTTTCTTTTCAATGAATGAAAACGAATAACCAAATTGAAATTGAATAACCAAATTAAAAATGAAGGCATTGGGCACAGTAATAGCAATAGTAAACTCAAATGATTTAAGACTGAAAAGAAATCGAATGCTCTTAATATTTTTTCCTCAGCACACAATGGTATGCACTCATAATAATTCTTGTTGGCTATTAATTATTATTTTTATAAACATATGCATATACATATTAAGAACTTATCAAAAGGGTTAACAAGAAAAAATACAGAAAGGTAAATCACATTCAGCAAATATAACACTACATAATCACATCGTCATCATTTAAAAAACATTATAATATCCTGTGCTAAAAAGGAGAAAAAAAGACTAATGTAAAATATACAGTATTTAAGTAGACAGACATAACCTCAATACAAAAATGCAATGTTGAAGATGTACACCCATTAAGTTGATAGATATAAATTACAATATTCAATAGTACAATCTTCAATATCAAATATCAGGTATATATTTTTGTATTTTTTAAGAGATTTCCTTTAGCTCACATGCAGATTACTTGAACTTCATAGTTTATTTTAGAATGGGCTACATTCAAGTTCTTCAAAGCACAATGATGATACATCTGAAGGTCATCTGCACACAGCACATAATTCCAATATCTAATAGAGAATGGAAAATTGTGGACTTAGATACAAAAAAGAAGAGGTCCTAGCACAGAGCCTTGTGGTACACTGCTTGTGATTGGGACCCACTGCAACATTTACTAGTCAGATCCTATGACCACATGATGTAAATCACGTAGATAAGAATGAAACAAATCAAGAAGGAAAAGGTCATAATTTTCATTTTCATAAAATGAAGTACATGATTTACACAGTTAAAAGCTTCACTGAAATCAAATAAGACCAAGACTGTAACCACTTTATTATCAACGTTACAATGTATGTGGTCAGTGATTTTTAATAGGGACTACTGGGCCATAGCCCTTGTAGAATCCAGAATGGGTCGTCAAATTGATTTTGAGTTAAGAGGTATAGTGGCTTGGCCATGAACTACACATTCAAAGACCTTTAGGGCATCACACACATGAGAAATGGGTCAGTAATCTGAAGGGAATATAGGATTTTTACTTTTTTTTGATAGGACAATCTAAGGATGATTTCCACATACAGGGTGTGTCCCAAAAGTTGTAGGACAGAATTTTTTGTGCCCAGACAGAGGGATAGGGGAGTCCCAATGAGCAGATGTGGTGGTTGGGGCTGTCAGGGAAGTTTAATGACTGGTGGCAGATAGCTCAGACTCTTTTGGGAGTGTAGATCATACTTCAAGTGAACCATTATTAGGTACCCTAATCACACACTAACATGAGCCATTTCTTCAAACAGCTTTACACTATTAAATTTTGTGTAAAGCTCAGTAAACCTGCAATTGAGGCTCTTGGCGTGACCCACGAAGCTTATGGAGACGGTGCCATGGGGAGATTTTTGACTCAGAAGAGGTGATTCACAAGGAGTTTGTGCCAGCTGGACAGGCAGTGAATTCAATTTTCTACGTGGGAACTGGAGGCATTGCGTTGATGCACAAGATGCACTTTGAAGACTATTTAGTAGCTGTACGAATATTGAAAATAATTTTTTTGTCGAATTAGTGTGACTACTTTTGGGACACACCCTGTAGATAGGCAAGTAGCATGGGATAAGGAGTAGATTACAACTAGAATTGCTGGCAGAACTATGGGGGACAGTCTTTTTATAAGTGAAACTGTTATCTCGTCGATACCACTAGACCAAGTTTTAGATTTTAAGGGTGATTGCTGAAGGATATTAAAGGTAATGGCCTGGAAAAAAAATATCCTTCAATGAGAATGAGACTAACGTCATAACTTGGCACATTCGTTCGGAGTTATCTCAAGGCTCCAGCCAGTAAGTAATAAGGTTGGAGCTACAAATCAAAACAAATCCATGAGGAGTTACAGATACCTCCAGAGCTGAATTAAAGTTACATAATAGGCCCCTAGATATTCATAGGGAGACATCCGATTTATTATATCTGATGAGAGAGAGCAAAAGTAAGTATCAAGCTGGTCAATTGTGATGTTAGGTGCAAGTACATACTCCCTCAGTTGGACAAGCCCTAGCTTTCTCAGCTCTTATTACATTAGGTCAGGTATTTCAATGACATAAGGTATTTGTGTACTGAAAACACTTAGCATTCTTAACAAGGGGCTGGGTCTTACTCCTGTGGGTTCTAAATTTTTTTCTGAAAATGACGATTTTTATTCCTGATGGAAGCATCTCATAATCTGTATCAGAAAGATATGTGCAAGAGAATTTATGCAATTCAAGACACTGGGATATAGGGTATTCATCAACAGAACAGAAACAGTAATCCAAGATATACTGATTTGCCTATATCTGGTGCCTTTTCATCTTTTAGAGAACTAGGTAATTCATTATACCTATATTCTATAATTCATGGTGACAGCCTCAGCACTGAAGAGAATAAGGTTGTTCTGTTTCAAATAAATATGCCTTTTTCTTGTGAGGGAATCTATATAATGGGTGCTTTCCATTCAAGCGACTCATGCGTCGTCTTGAATTAACTCGCGGAAACTCAAGTCGACTTGTGTCTTCGCGAATGGAAAGCAAGTTTCAGATGCGCAGAAGCTGATGCGCTAAGGACTTTCACGGGGACTCGTGATTGGTGCGTTTTTGTGGGAAGGAAATTGAATCCACAGATGTTTCCTTCTTGTTATAGCAAGATCGTTACCAATAAACAAAAAAATGAGTTGTAGGATGATTAATTAAGAAAATACTTAACTTAAACATTTGTTCTGATTTATCGGTTATTTTCAATATGCCTCTTGCAGACGTATTGCGATTTAGAGCTTGCGCCGTCCTTCTTTCTTTTTTCAGTAACTCACCATTACCGGTGTGTCACCGTGTGTCGACTCGCGTTTGACACACTAGCGACACACACTGATTGGAAAGCACTACACGCGACACAAGTTGACTTGTGTCGACTTGCGTCGATGATTGGAAAGCACCCAATACAGTCAAGTCTGTTTATAACGAAGTTGAGGGAGCCGAATATTTACTTCGTAATAACCGAACTTTGTTACATGCGGACCAGTTTTTCCAAGCCTCTCTTTGACGGTGGATAACCTTTACTTTGTTATAAGCGGGACTTCGTTATAAACGGGTTTGATATAAGTGGGCTTGGCTGTAATTAATTAGGTCCATCTTCAGTTAAAATTATTTTATTAACGTCACTGCACAAAAGATGTATATGGAAGGTAGAGGAACAATCTGTGATTGTTTAAACATATTATGACAGCTATCTTGTATCCTAGCTTTAATGATGACTGTGACCTCCCATTATTGTAACTTGAAAAGGTAGACCACCTAATGTGAGTGATCTCAGGCTAATACTTAAGTCCACTAAAAATATAAGCATAGTCATGTCATAGCAGTTTCTACATTGGTTAGCTAAATAATTCAGTAGCTGGAAGGCAGAAAAGATCAAAAAAATTTATGTAGGAATCCCAATTCAGGTTATCATTCATAAAAGGATCCAGAAACTTGAAGTTACTCGACAACATAAAACTACAGTCAGTAAATTTAATGTATGGCCTGTAGTAAATTATTTTTTGAGCAGGATAAAAATATTAAAAATTTGGATTAATTTATGTGTATTTCTTTAGCAGTGCACCGCATCTCCATATTAAACTGGAGGTCGTGGGTTTGAGTCACGCCCAGGGAGAATGTCCACTTCTGTTTGTGGATGCCTGTGTGGTCTATATACAGTTTACTGTAAGAGAACTCTCCACGGTCCTAAATTTGCTGTATTAATAAAGACATGTTCAAACTTAAATTACAGTATTTAGAGCAGTACCGTGATATTTCATCACTTTTTAGAAGATGGTTTGTATCATTAGTGTACATAAATATATTTCCCCTTAACAATGAAGGAAGGTCATTGAAATAAGGCAAAAACAGAAAAAGCCCCAGAATAGAGACATGAAGAAAGGGAATAAAGGGCTAATCAACTCACGCATTTGTGTTCAAGATGATGAATTCTCAGAATGAGAAGAAACTGCAAACCCATTTTGTGAGCATGGATTTATTGAAGTCGTCATGCATTTAAAAGACAAAATGCAAAACAATGGCATAATGTGTGCCATTAAAATAATGACACCTTAGGTATACCCTTAGCTTGGATGGAGAAAGTAAAGTGGGTCAAAACGAGGACGAATGATGAAGTGCTAGAATTGGTAGGAGAGGAAAGACATTTGATTGAGGATATTGGGAGAAGGCAGATGGTGTGGATGGAAAAGGTAATAAACAGGGGAAGGTGTTTTAAAAGACGTGATTGAGAGAAGGATGCCGGGTAAGTGGGGAAGAGGGAGGAGAAGAACGGGGTAACTTGGATAGAATGATGGGAGGCAGGTATGGGGGGCTGAAGAGGGATATCGTGTAAAATATAGGGTGTGGCAAGAATTAAATGTCCATTTAGACCTACCTTCACCGGTAGAAACCTTATAATAATATGGTGAAACAACAGAGCCCCAAAAGCAAATGTATGCAGCTCATTTGTGAATTATTTGATTTTTCTACACAATGACTACAAATGTTTTTCCTACTTACTTTTTTAAAATTTTCTTCAAATTTATAAGCACCACCACCAGTAGCACACACTGTAGTCACAAGATTGGCCATTCCCTTCGATTTGGCCAACTCCAGGAATGTGTCCATTTCACTGGTTGGAAAGCGAATGAAGTGGAGGGCACCAGTCCGTCCTCGAATAACAACATTGTCCATCTGTCGAAGAATAATTCGTATTGAATTGAGAAAACTTTAAGTGAAAATGCCCTTCTTCAGGCACTCTAACATATGATGGCATACTAATCATCCTAAATGTAAGCCAAATCCCTTACCTCTAAGTGGATATCTCTATGCCCAGTTTTACCATAGGCTGCATTCTTCGTAAGATAGCGACGAATATTTTTTAGGGTCTCAACTTCGGCATCAGCTTCATCTGGTGTGATATCTTTTGGTTCGAAGTAGACTAGCTTCGCTAGAGTTCCACCAATGTCCATACCAAACCATGGCATAGCTGTGGATGATAGAAATTCTGTTACATTCGAGAGTACAACACAACACCAGGACAAGAGTTAGGTCAGTTGATAAGTTTAACTCACATGGAACATCAGTTCTATCTTCGATATCCGTGGACCCATTCATAACGGTAAAAGGCGTATGAGCCATCATGAAAACTTGGCTGCACAATTTTCGCTTATGAGAGAAATGCCTACTAAGACATGATATCTTGACTTAAATAACTGGATACCACCCACTTGCCGTTCAGTACACAGAAACGGCTTAGTACTGAGGATACTGAGTTAACCGATTGCTGCCGCAAAGCACACTTGATTCACTAACACTGATGAAACTCAAAATGAGAGTCGCGAGACACATTCCTCTTCAATTGGTGTAAAAAACCAATAAACATTACTACCTTTTCCTCCACATTGCGTAATATTTGGGCTAATGCACACAGGCCTCAAAAACGCATTCACTAAGTGAAAATGATAATAATAAGTCAAAACTCGGCGCAAGATCGTAACACCACTGATGCTTTCACTTCATGTCATTCACAACAGAACCTCCCCTCCTGCATGACACTTCGACGACGTTCACCGAATCCTAGCTCAAACTGACTGAATGACGTCTTCTGCTACCGCTTGATAATATATCATGAACGCCGCCGAGAGGGCACCACAGTACAAAACGCGAATTTGAACTAAGAATACCTTTGCTCGTACTCACGTACTTTCATAACTTATGACCTTTAAAATTATAATAAGGATTCCAACAATTTGATGAAAGATAGAAAATGCAGTCTAAAATACACTCTTCAGGCACCACTTCGGAATACAACCACAAGCAAAATATGTGAGCTATTGGAGGAAAATGTAGGGGATTCACCAATTAATAACGGTATTAATGCGTTAAAATCTTAAATTACTAGGAAATACTCTGAAAAATCAAGTTAAAGAAATATTATTCTTATGTTAGAATGAAATATTTAGGTCAATACTTCTGCTTTGCGACATTTTGTCCAGATACGTTGCTGCCCTCTGACACCCCTGTGATGAATTCCAATATCGTAACTCAATTGTCTGTCATTGTATACAAAAATAAACACAGTGAATCGTCGAAGTCTGTCGAATTTTCATCTTTATTCAGAATTGTCACGTGCTGAATGTGTGTCGAATTTCCACTCCGAATAAATACCTGGTTGGGATGAAATTCTGAGAACATGGAAGTGAAACCAGCCTCGACTGATTGCATATTCCCAGAATGCTGGAAGGACGATGTTCGAATGAATTCGTTATTTGCACCATTTAGAAAACGTTCTGTCAACCCCCTGGATTGGGACTCAAAGCTTAAATTTTGGAAGTCCTTAATAGAAACCTGGTGCCAAACAAATAAACAGCCTGTTTTTACCGTTGCTGAAATCACAAAAGCATTCGAAAGAAATGGGAGAAGAGCCCTTTGTCTACCTGATGTAGTGATCGAAATTATAAGGTAAGGTTCATTGTTTTCAGTCATATTATTTTCATTAAGTAGTGTGACAGCTCTTCTAGCTTTAAATATGTTTTATTTTGGATGGTCAAAACTCGCATAATGCTCAAAAACAATTTAAAAAAAATAGTTATCAGCATATCTTGCTTGTATATCTGAGATAATTGTTAACCCCAACCTTAAGATTCTCACTGGCAGAATGAATCTCTATCGGTACGAATCACACTTTTTGCCGTGAGTTAAAATCGTTTCAATGTTTCGGTGTAGAATAATTCCTAGAAAACTTCAATAATTTTAATGTTTTCAGTCAGATCAGAGTAAGTAACAAGTATGAAGTCAGAATCGTTGGTTGCTCATCCTCAAATTTCATTGCTACACAAATTTCCCAAATACCTCTTCTGAAAGATATTTTTTAGTACCAGCATTCAACTTTTCCTCCATGCATTTGCCTAAACTAGAACCTGAGTGAGTTTTCAATGTTCATCGTTTCATAAAGATGGTGACATCCTAGTTTAGAAAGAATAAAAATGCCCCAGAGCGCCCTGATTACAGCAGGGTTGCAAACAAACCCGTTAAAAATCCTTTTCCTAGCATTAAGAAATCTCGTTCGTGATCCATTGTTTAATAAAATGTTTTCGAAAACATTCCTGTTGTGAGCTGGCTTCTATAAATCATTCCATTCTTTTCCTCCTTATTTTTCAGTTATATTTTCCAATTGTTTTCCTGTCTTAATCTCTGTGGTGGCGCTTGTATTTCATATCATGGAATCTGTGAAATTCTATTCTCCTTCAGTCTTATTTCCTCCATTAATTTTCAGTGGCAATTCCTATTGTCTCCACCTTAAGCTCAAGCACCTTCTTTGACATATCAGGATGCTCAAGATAGCTAGAGAATATGGAATATTGAAGAATACTACTCCAAAGTTAGTATTCTTCATCTGTATGTTTCTACCACTAAACGCATAGCATATCACCCGTAATTAGTCCAGAGCTGGAATTTGATTAGGTTAGGACTTTCTACTCTCTATCCTGGCGCAATATGGGGGCTAACTTTGATATACTATTAATTTGTTTCCATGCTCGTGCATTAGAATCCCCTCTCTTTTAGGGAAGCCCAAGCTGGGCTGTTTGGGGCTGGTCAGTGACCATCAGGCCTTTTATGCTAGAAACAAGTTAGCCTCCTGTTCCAGTCCTATCAGGCGCTTAGGTAATTAAAGTCCGTAGTTGTTACTCATCTCCAGGCATTGTGTTATTTACTTCTTTCCTATCGATTTATTGTAGTTTTCTGGTAATATCTACAACACCTGCAGTGAAATTAATATTTTTATACCATTCTCTGTTATATCCATATGTTATGTCTTATCTTCTGAAGAGAGATGACGTCCCTTCTTTGCGAACGAACATGAATTTATCATTAGCTTATAGTCACAGCTACTTGGTACGAGTACATTGTATTTTCAGGTTTTATCCCTGAAAGGACTTTCACGTATTATTTTAGATCGCCCCAGTATCTAAACGTCCGCATACTTATTTTAAAGGTGTACGGAGAAATATTTGTAAGTTCGCCACGTAGATTTTCATGTTTTTCCGTCTCTCTTCTCCATTCTGAAGTGCTTTCGTGTGTTAACCAGAGTTACATCGACGCCAACCAATCTCTCGAGTTTTTTTCAAATCCCTCCCGCACTCTCCTCAGACTGATAGGTGAGGAGTAAAGAAGGAATTGGACGGTAAAGTTGTATTGGTGTGGACGAGCCCCGTGTCAGCATTGCCCTAGGGTAATGAAAAGCGCCACAAGATTGTAATCTTAATAAAGTAGCGACTAAGTAATGAATGCTCTTCATATGCATTCGTTCAAGTAGGGACCAATAATCTAGTCAAATACATATGTCTTCCTAACGTGGTCTGTCAGGGTGAGAAGCCAGTATTCTTGATGCCTGCCTTAGTTCGCAATAAAATCAAATTTAAGTGAATGTTGGCTTACTCAGTTGCTTGGAATATTTAAACCGGGAGACGAAAGTCCGAGACTACTGCGCGCAAAGTTTAATTGGACCGCCGTCATATCTTCGTCATATAGTAAGTTTCATCACGTGAGGAGGTGTGGCTCGGAAAGATGAGGGGTAGCGCTGGTAGCACAAATGTGACGTCACTGGCCAATCCATCCGATGTGCCCTCGATGGACGTAGTGATTACACTTTGTTAGTTGTTCGTAAATTGATATTTACTAATGTTTCTGTTAGAGAGGCGACCGACATGGCGATTTGGACCATTAAGGATAGTGGGAAATTAGGTTTAGGTTGGAATGCTTCCTTTGAGTTTGGATAAAAATAGTAAAATAATAAGAAGGCCAACAGAAAAACTAATCGCACCATATTTTTCCTTTTTTAATTCTGCGTTACTTGATGGTAAATTTAAATTTCAAAAAAATCATTTTATTTTTTTTACGGCGGGGGTAACGTGAAAAGTGCTGTTTTTGGACGGCGTTAGAGCAAAGCGCCGACTTTTATAAATTGTAATTCAAAAATAAGTCGTCCAATTACAACTTCTAGCGGTAAGTCCCTGCTTGTTTTTAGTAGGGACATTCCTCTGAATAGTTTCTGTCACTGCAGAGATTAGAACCAGTGCTCTAGGGATAGTTAGCCAGTACTCTAGCCAGACCAACTCGACCCCTACCATTCTTTATTCCGTAATGGTTTTGCCCGAGTTATATCCCATCTGTGCTGCTCTCGAGGTTATCCCATTGGCGTATCATCGTAGTATACGGGTATGATCGATTCGGTCGTTCCATGGGGAGCATATTTCTGGCAAACATGCCCGGTTGATTTTACCCTACAAAAATTCTTATACCCCTTCGGATATTTGCGACATTTTTGATGCCAGCATCACCGCTGAATTATTAGTGGTGTCACTTCTAGTACCTGGATATCATTGTCTCGAAGTAGGAAGTAATGTAGCTCCCACAATTGATACCTTTAATGATTTTCTGGCGATGTCCTTTAATAGTGGTCTTGAATTCAGCATAGGGGTGAAAATTAACCTAAGGGTTTCAAATCTGGGAGATGCATATATGCGCACTTGTAGCTAAACCCTGCGTGATTTACTTGACACCAGATCTTTCTGGGAAAGCTCATGTTATCAGTGGTGGGTCTCCAATGTTTGGGCCCTGAAGGTTGAAATTTGGTAGGGATGGCTTTACAACGGGCAATAATAGGATAACAACGTACAAGAACCTTAGATTCATGCTGCTCATGCAAAGAACTCATACCGCGAGGCAAAATACTTACAAAAAATTGATAAATGATAAAATTAAGATGCCTCAGAGACACCCCTCCGGGATTAAGGGCCCTGAACCGTAAACTCCATTAGTTTCATTGTACCTAGTTATGTTATTCAGGGAAAAGAACTACTCCCTTGTCCTTATGTTTGAATTTCATACTCCTGTGGACTTAGTACTTGATGTGCTGTACGTTATCAAAGGGTTTTCAAAGGTTATACGTTATCAAGATCAAATCAAGACCTTGAATAATATTTTTTCTGTAGTTAGCAGGAAGTGTTTCCTATGTTCTGTTCAAATGTAAAAAAATTTATTCCTGGCATGATTCATGCGGAAATATGCTAATTTATAGGAATCAGAATCCGAGAACGTCTTCCCATTTTTCTTTTTTGCTGGATCGATGTCTGTGATGTGTTGGATGAGATTTTAATTCAGTATATTGACGGTAATCTTAAATTAAAGTAAGTTAAACCTTTGTGACCTTTTCTAGTGTAAGTCACGACATTTTAACTTAATTTAATTATGACTCCCTTCCACCTTTGCTTTTCGATTTCATATGTTACATGATCATTCCTCGTGCTGTGGCAGTATTGAAACTCGCCGCTCTACCTTTTGCTGTTTATATTGATCTCTATTCTCATCATGTCGTGAACAGTGTACATCCTTTCATCATCTATCAAGTCATCGACTCAAATGCTGATATGACCCAGCTATCCCCTCCGTTATTTTTAGCGGATACTAGATTCTATCATCGTATGAAAATAATTCTTCCCTCTTATTCACTTCTTAGCCAATACATGTAATACGATGCTTTCTAATGTCATTTTTAAGTAAAAATGAATTGATTAGTCTTTTGGGGAATCTGCATGAGAGTTACGTCCAACCAATATTAGGATTGATGACTTGTGGTTATGATCATTTTCATTATCTTCCTTAATACTTTCTCTTCACCGGTAAAGTTCAACGTCTTGCCACGCGGTATTACCCCCTCAATGATTTTTTTTTCGATCAGCCTCTGTGTAAATCCTGTCTGTACATAGGTACCGCAGATATCTATTACATAGTAGGTACACACTTTAACATTTTCCATACTTCATGTGAACTTCTCAAAAACTTAGGAACTTCGATCTTACTCTTCCAACCAAAACACCGGTGTTATCACTCCCTTGCACAGTTATTAATAATCTCTTAACTTAAGTATGCCCGTCGTCAATGCCCACCGCTTTGATTTTCTTTTTCTGTGGCAAACTCCAGAGGGGAATGACCATCAGTTCACACGTAATAGTTTTATTTAGCGTATGGGAATACATTCTGACCTTCCTTAATCTTGGCTGATAATCGTAAAAATGTTGTAAAATTATGTGAATTGATCGCTTCTTTCTACAATAATTCCGTATATTTCATTGTAATGTATTTAGTTTAGTGTTAATATAAGTATTTAATACCTGGGAAGAGTGTGACGGCATTTTTCTTCAATTATACCGCATTCTTGTTTAAATTTAATTATTATCTAGTTTTAAGTTGGACTTATTTGTGAAATACTATGGCATGCCATTCATTAATTAATTAGATTCGTAACTTATTTCATTTCTACTCTTTGTTATCAAAACTATTACTTATTATTTATTACTTTGCCGTTATATCTTACTGGGAAACGACGGGCACGAGATTAATGTACCTACCAGGCTACGTTTAAAGATTTGACAATACAAAAATTTGTCTATTTTCAATCTTTATTTGAGTTGTCCGGCCCTTAACCCTCGTTGCTCCTAAATACTACCCGATAAGAATTTAAATAGCTTAATTTTTGATACTTTTACAAACAGATTCAGTCGAATTTCGACACAGATAGTGGGGTAAAGGGCGGAAATAATCTCCATTTTGCGATCTGTGCCAGAAATCCCAATTTTTATTGATATCACTGTAGTTAATACTAATCGCTGAACGTTATCGATTCCCACCGTCGAATAAAATTAATTTCACTCCTTTGATTCATATTAGTTTCAGCAGTTGTGACTTCAAATCACATGCCCTTAGAAGAACATACCCTTATGAAACTCAAGGAGTTATTTATTCCCCGTGAAATCTTGTGCAGTCTGGACAAATGTTGTAATATTAAGCACATTGTACCTACGTTGAGCCTAGTTTGTTAAGTGGATACAATGAATCTTATTGCTACTCACATTTAGTTGACAGCAGGCGTCGGACTGGTGCACAGAACCTGGAAATAGACGCCATTTAAAAATATTCTTCCCTGGTTTTGGGAATCAAGGATGAGTGAAGCTTTTTCTGGCTAAACCCAAGGACTGATATACTGTTGGAAAGGGAAAATAGAAGAAAGGACTCAGAAGGTTGGATTACGTTCACTCCTTCTGGTGTAGACTGTGTTACATTGTAATACTCATTCTTTAATTGATTGGTGTCGGCGGATAAAAAAGGTGAAGTTCTAGTACTCGATTCTGTTGCTAACCTGACCTTAGTTGCAGCCAGGGTCCTTATTCTCTTTCTGAAACTCTCGTGGTATCCAAGGGATAACATAGGTTTTTCGGGACTCGCGTTAACTTTTTGTAAACATTCTAATGAGGAAATCAATGAAACGCAACCTCGGTTTCGTTGCTGGGGATATAACCGAGGTTGCGTTTCAAACGAGAATACGGGCCAGGGAGTTGAGAATGTAACTAATGTAACCTCTTGGTTGCAGAAATTGTCGCTCTGTGTATTCGTTTATCACCCACTTATTTGTGAAATCACGGCTCATTCTTTCAGCCTATCATATTTGCATATCGTACGATGTCTTTTCAGTTCTATTCCCATGCCAATGATTTTTGTTAAACTGAGACCTAATAATGAAAATACATTTGATGTGGCCTTAATCGCAGTTTTTCAATCCTGTGGGGTAGTGAACTAATGTACTTCTCGTGATAAATTGGCGAAATCCGTACATTATGCAAAATTCATCATGTTTTGTAGTCATCACGACCAATGGTGGCGAATTGGGGGTCCTAAATGTAAGGTTGTGTGTCGTCTGCTTTTCTTTCGCATATAATTTCGTTGACATTATTTTTGTTAATGCTTGAAAGTGTGTGTGGAATTTCTGTCGTGAGCATAGTTCAATTTTAATTTATTAGTTTACACTATTCGAGCATTTCTTTTAGAAACAATATGATGCATGACTATTACATGACGCATCGCGTCAAAATATCACTTCCTTTTGAATTTTGTGCGTAGGACCTTACGAAAACAACAGTTAGGAAGAAGGATATAAATATTCTTTAACTCTTAACGCGTGTATCTGAAGTCATCCAGCCGTCTATCTTATCAAATGGTTATCAATTCAATAGAGCGTGGTATCCCAGTGGGTAGATCATTGGGCGGCCGAAACCTTACGTCCAGGGTTCCAGCTGCCCAAAGATGGCCTTTGGATTTGTTCCTGAAAAACTCAAGCGGGGTCACGGCCGGGATTTTTTCTGGAGCCCCCTTCGTCACTAGTAGGCGATCTCTATTTTCAACCAGATCAACCTTAGGGTCAAACACAACTTTGCTTTTTTTTATCAATTATCAGAATGCTGCTCATCTGCTGCAATTTTCACATGTAATGTTCAGATAAGAGAGGGGAACAGCTCTTCTCCCAGTTTTACCCTCTGTTCCGCTGGAAAGATCCGCAGAAAATCTTAGCTTATGTTTACTCAAGGAAGCTCTTCTCTCCTATCGCGGTACAATCAGAATTGAAATAGCGCATTTTCACCAAAGGATTCGAATTGATCGATTCGTGATAATTGGTATTTGCCAAACACGACAACATTGAATTCGTGTTTGTACCACTGCCTTATTTCGTTTTCGTTAAATTCGCATTTTATTAAACTCCGTAATTACATGCATAGGAGTCAATTGTGAATTTTTCGGAAGTAGGAGCGGTTTTAATATTCTGGATTCTGTGAAAAATAGTGTAATTTATTATTTCATTTTCTTAACAATGTTAACCGAATGGTTTCATGTTCTGCGTAGGTGGCTCTATCACCCTGTTGTACAACATCTTACATAAAGTCCAGTTGCGTGGCTGGTACTGCTCGTAGAGTTGGCTTGGTGCACAACGTGTTTGCCTACTGTGCTAGATATTGTGGGTGCTAGTCTCGCCTAGAACTTGGGATTATCGCACTGTTAACTGCAGTTGTTTTAGAGAACCACTTGGTCTTTGTTTCGCTAGTAAAATGATTAAAAAAAACCTGTGTTTCATATATGTTGGGAAGATAACTCAGCATTCGGTTAATCTTCTCACGTAGTCCTATTTTTCTTCCTTAAATGATTGCGAGGGCATAGTAGCCCAGTGGGTTATGCATTGCTAGTAGAGGTCCCGGGTTCTTATTCGTAGAGGCCAATTTGGATAAAACTAGCTAAACCCAGGCTGTGCGATGTTTTGGGCACCTTTTAAGAAACCACGGGTGGATTAGGGAAACCAACTGCTACACTACTCCCCCAACCGGCAACGTGAATTTTACAAGCCATTATTCCTTGCATAGCTGTACTCTCACCTTCCTGACCGGCCTTGGGTTGGGATGCTGTTATTTTCCAAGGTTGCTGTTTTCGGACCTAGTAGCAAGCGGTGATAGGTTGATGAAGGCATAATTATAAGGTAGACACCTCGATAAAAGTGTGAGAGAAAAAGATAGGAATTTAGGGAGGAATGACGCATGCGGGACTGAGTGATATGCGTGACAAAAGAACCTTGCAACAGTGACAGTGTTGAAACTAGTGCATGAAAATATACCATGTCTGGTAGAACTCGGCTTATCTAATCTTATTTTTATAGTAGCCTCTTCCCGAATCTACGTTTTTATTGCTGCTGTGTTAGAACCGAGTTCATCTTTTCACATTTTTCCGTCATTCCTCCCTCCGTGTTTTTTTTGTGTAACACTCCCCTCTAACAATAATGAAACGAACGTATCTACGGCTGTAATAAATAACAAATGAAGATTAGTATCCCCAAAGCCGTAACCATTATGGGGGAAAGGAATAAAAAAGGGGGAAGGAAGGAGTATATACAAAGTAAGGGAGCTCTCAATCACACGTACAAAGTGAAGTATACGGAGAAACACATTCGCACACTCACACGTTACAAACAACCGTCACACTCAAAATTAAGGGAATCAAGGTAAAAGAATAAAAACAAACAGTGACTCACACAATCACTCACTCACTCAGGTTTGTATACAAAATAGAGTCACCTTCGTTAGTTCAATCACACACGCAAGCAGGGTTTACGAGGATTTCTCCTACGCCAGTGACCCGTCATACACGCAAGAAAAAATAATAAAAGTGGGGGATAGTAAATAACTAAAGTAAATAAATAAAATTGATGATAACTTTCAAGCACTCATTCACGTGGGTTTGCACACGATGCACAGTCACCCTCGTGATTCTCATTCACACGCACAAATACATGCAGGGTTCAGGGACTTTATCTCAATCATGCACCCGGGTTTGTACATACATCCACAAAGTACAGTCACCCTCGCGAATCACCAGGGTTTATAGAAACCTGGAAATCCTGGAAAAGTCAGGGAATTTAACGTGTGGTCAGGGAAAAATCACAAAATGTTTAAATTTATCACCTGAAAATGCCAAGAGATCAAAAACTGCGCATAGGAGTGGAGGAGGAGGATGAAGGAGGGGACGGCTGGCCTCAGGCTGGCTTCGCTGAGGAGGCATCCCAGGGGCCCTATTCTGGTTCTTTCTGGCTATAGGCTGCATGATTTGGTGAATAGATTGGCGAAAGGGGTGCGCATTCATATTTTCATTTTCATTCGCTAGCGATTTCGCCAGGAATGCTTCGCTTTGTCTCTCTGGCAAGGAAAAAGTTATTCTCAGTCAAATTTTAAGTCATTTAGCCAAATTTGTAGAAGGATGTGAGGAAGAAAAAAATCAAGATTGATTCAAAGAGCTACTTTAACATGACATCAGGTTTGAAGGAAAAGCCAGTTTAGCCTTATTTGCATACATTTTTCTGCAATTAAAACCCTTTCTGAAGGCATATCAATGTAAGGAATGATAATTTTTATTTTGTTGACTTGTTGAGTTGTTGATCTCTTATAAGTGGAAGTTCATATGATTAATATGATAGTAAACCTACAATTTTTCATAAGTTTAGACTTCTTTGCTTCCTCACTACCACTTTTATCTATATAAATGACCGAAATCTTGGAGTTTTCATGCGCTCAAAAGTCAGGGAAAATCACTAATAATCGTCTGGAAATCCTGGAAAAGTTAGGGAAAATGAAAATGAAAACTCCTATAAACCCTGATCACATTCACACACACAATCAGGGTTTACGACGACGGGTCACTGGTGAAGGGGGCCCCTTCGCCAGTAACCCGTCACACTCACAGGGAAAGGAGTAAGAATGGGGAAAGGATGCCCAACGTCAAACCTCTACCTTTCTACTCAGGAGCGGCGATGGATGCCTGAAGCGAGATTTCGAGAAGGGAGCCGTCGCTGCGACGTCCCCCGGTGACTCCGGATCCTGGGTCGGATGGGCCGTGGGGCTGGCGAAGAAGCCCGTGTCTTGGGCCTTCGGACGCATCTGGGGCGACCAGGGATCGGCGCCCTCGGAGCTGGACCCGGATGAGCCTATCGTCCTGCTCCCAGTCCTCAAGGTAATGTGCCCTCCACTCATTTTTGGTTGGTTTAGGGCTCGAACGTTTGAGAAGTTGTGGGAGTCGAAATCTGCTTCTTTAAGTTCAAGATTACTTCCATCCTCGTGGTTCAGGTTCTTTTGCAAAAGATGACAATAATCCTGGCTTCAATGGCTTTATCCTTATTTTTTTTTCATTCCACTAATTTAATGAGAGCAGTGATTTGTTTCAAGCCTGATTTTGCATCAAATGTTTTCTCGATTACTTTTATCGGGATATAGGCTAAAATTGTCGATTTTTTGCGTCGATATAGAAATGTTTAGCAGTTTACTTCTTATAATCATGGTGCCTTTATTTCGCAAAATAGATTTCTGCCGCCCGTGGTAGTCCTGTCAGTGCCAAACGGCCTGGCGGGCTAAAGATAGCGGGTTCAAATCCTGCCCTGGGTATGGGTATTGTGTTGTCATAGGGTGAGGATCATTGCTTAGACAGTGTCATATAACATTAGCCGGTGGAATACCCAAAAACCAAAGACTACTCCGAATGAATTGCCTTGAGCTGTTTGCGGTTCCTTTTTATAGTGTGGTTTTCATATTCATTGGTATTAGCTTAATACTAGCGATCTGGTTAGAATGATGCTTAGATTACTGACTTACCATCCCAAGAGCCAGAATTTAGAGCCCGGAGCACAATAGGCAGCATATCAAAGGGTTAGGTTAGGGTAATATGTTGGAGTAGCCTATAGCGCATGAAGCATATTACTAATCTCTGAATGCTAGGGAAATACAGATAAATGTATAGAGTGAAAATCTTTCTAAACAGTAATCACTTCGTTACTGTGTAATCACTAACCATCTAGTTGCTCGTGACTCCTATGCCTAACTTGTTTTTATGTAGTATCATTAGCTCTTAGTTGCACATCAGTAGTGCATGTATGGTGACTTCCACCCCCTGCCTCACACCCTCGCGGTGGCTCACATGGTATTACGTATATGTAGATTCGAATTTCGGCGGTGACAGATATTACAGAGGTATAGTAGGTCCTCCTTGAGCGCTATGTGGAAGGCTCTTCGTACGCAGCGTTGCGTCCGACGTATGGGACGTTAAAACGTGTGCCCTTTGTAGCCATTTAGAGCAGGCAGTGAAATTTGATGTAATTATTGTGTTGTCTTAGGATGAAGATCATAGCTTAGACAGTGTCATATAACCTTAGCCGGTGGAATACCTAAAAACCAAAGACTGTTCCGAATGAATTACCTTGAGCTATTTGCTGTTCTTTTTTATATAGTATGTCTATGCCTCACGACGTCAACGTCAGGTTAATTTCCACCATTCTATCTTTCCTAACTAAATGCCCAACCTCATCCAATTACCCTTCTATCCTCATCATCATCAATCTGTCAACAATCCCGAGATCGGTTTGTCGCTGCTCTCCACCCAATTCTCCTAAGTGGTTCACGTGATCAGCCCTGCGTCTGTCCCCTTTGCAGCCTTACATTTAGACCCAGGCTTATGTCAGCTTCAAGTTAATTTCCACCATTCCTCCTTTCCCAAGTAAATGCCCGACTTCATCCAAATTCTCATCTAACCTAAGTGGTTCAAATGGCCTTAGCTATGTGTCGCCTCGCCCGAATAGCACAAAAGCTGAACTCTTCATGCCTCAGTAGGAGCAGCATGGTTTCCGGAATGTCCTCCGCGTTAATTCATCTTCGAAATGACGACAGTTTTGCCGGGTTTGAAGCAGGCGTCTCATTAAGGTGCATAGTCACGAAATCCGGAAACCCTGTTGTCCCTACTGCACCAACCTACGGAAGGCTTAGTCAATCAATACTTTATCTTTTTAATTTCATTTTGGTTCTCATCTAAACTTATTCGGTCTATTTTCCACTTTATAACTCACATTTAAAACATTCCCTTCTTGCTGTAGTACCGGATCATTATTGAAAAGAAAACTCAACTTTGTAGTTCCACATAAATTTATTTAAACACGACCCGGTTTTCGACGTCCAACGTCATCATCATCTCGCGTCACGTCAAGACCTGATTTCCACACCTGGGGTTCCACATCACGTTAAGACCTGATAATGACGTTGGACGTCGAAACCCGGTCGTGTTTTAAGAAATTTATGTGAAACTACAAAGTTTGCAAAATCAAACGCAATGGGCTCGTTTACCACGTTCTTTTTATTGCCAAATCTGATAGAGTTTTTAAAATGAAAAGACCCGTATTTTTCCGTTTTTTGATCCGTCAATTATTTCTCGAGTTATAAGCGGCGAAAAACTGATGTTTTTAACCCTTTCGGAAAAGTGCAACCTCTGACGTATTCGACTTCGTCCAATCACAACTGAGCCCGCGAAGCTACTTCGCCGTATCGCAATGGGGGGGGGGGCACAGCTGACTCTGCGAATAGGAGTGGTTGCGACAGGATCTGTGCGAGCAGATCATCCGAGAACCCCCCTCCACTCCCTTCCCTTCCCCTAAAAGCAGTCAAAGACGGGAGGAAAATGACGTCAATAATATCAAAGCAGATTCTTCGGTGGGCGTCACCTTTTGCTTATTTTAATTTTTGATTTATTAGTGAATGGTTGTGTTTAGAAGATTAATGTTTTCACTAAAATTCGTTTTTCGTTTCCATCTTAACGATTTCGTGTACAAATTTGCGATTTCGGTTCCGAGTAAACGCCATTCATTGCCATGATGGAAATTATCCGAATTTCCGACGTCTTGAGCTGTAATCTGCTCCATGGACTCATTATGTCGCTGTCCTTGCAGAAAATCGCCGACGGCCTGGTGGAGAGCAGCACCGGCGAGTTGAAAGACATGACCGAACTCCAGAAAACGGAGCAGTCCAAGGATCACTTGCGGCTGGCCGTTGCGATGCTGGAGAGGCGCGGTCTGGCCCAGACGGCCCAGTGCGGCCAGAGGACCCTGGTCAAGGTGATGCCGGAGAACGACGTGGTCACATCCAAAGTGTCCACGGGAGGCGCGGTCGCGGCTTCCATCAGCGAGGTCGAGAGGTCAGCGTTCGTCCTGCACAAGGACGAGCTCGCGTTGCAGAAGAACATCGAGAAGCTGGAGGAGGAGAAGGGGAGGTTGCAGGAGGAGGCCAGGATGTACGTGCGCAAGGGAATGCGGCAGCTGGTGAGTGAAATGGAGAAGTTTCCAATTTTTTTTACTGTCTTGATGAAATGTTTACAACCCCTCGAGTACGTATTCGAAGCCCTTCGATTTCAAAATAATGTTAACTGTTTCCCCTCATTAATTAAATAGTGAAGATTTTCAAATGCATAAAAACGAGACGACAAGCTATTTAATGTCGGTCAATTCTACTTGTGACGTAGGTACGTGCATTTTCATCTCCCCACCGCTAGGTGGTGATGCGACCGTCGCTACTCATCAGACGATGCACTCCCTGAAAGCATATTAACGAGTATCTGTGAAACAGTTTATTCAGTTAATTTATATTTATAGAGATTCTTCATTATTTCAGATTATTTATAGAGTTTTTTCATTTAACAACACTAAATTACAGTTCATGCACGGCACGAACTTTCGCCGCTGAGAACAGCCGGGCTTCGCGGTAACAGGAAACTAGCAACTCTAATAAAAGGTAGCTTATTAGGTTGAAAAACGATTGTTAATACCATGTTCAATGGAAGAGGCTTTACGAGTTTTTTTAATATGAGTAAATCCAGGCAATGAAAATTCACTATGCCCTGCAATGCCATCAACAAGGCTGCCACAGTTACGCCATTTGTGGTCCTTTTCAAGTGAACTTAAAATTATCCTTTAATTTTCTTGTGAACTGTAATGTCATGATCCAAATTATTTTCGTATAATGTATACATTTATGGTGGGTTACGAATCGCAATCACTGAATTCTGTTTTCTTTGGTGAAGGAAATTACCCTAACTACCAACTTCAGTTTTGTGCTTGTATCAGTTCATTAGGCAACAGTAATGAACTCAATCGATTCGAAATCCAATCGTTTAAATTAACGGTGACTAAAATTCGAATTGTTATTAGTTATGTAGGGATTATTTTAAATTTTCTGAAAACAAATAACGATTTCCGTATTTTGGTAGCCGTATAAGTTCTTCCAAATTATGTCTCATTTTCCCGTATCCGAAATGGTAGCCAAGTGAGGGGAGCGTAAAACTACTCGCTGCAGTTTCCTGGTTCGGCGGTATTTTTAGACACACAAATGGCCCAGCTGTAATTTTTCCTAAAACCAGATTGGCAAAAGGAGAGATCCCGATGAAAAATTACGGGATAAGAGGAAAGACGCTTCGGATTGCGTGAGTGATCATCCTTTTTTTTTGGCGTGGCAGCGTATTGTATTGGGCAACGTAGGTATTGGGTAGAGCTACCTCCTAGTCCTAGGTTCAAATCCTGGAGAGACCTCTTCAGTCTCGACCATCTAAGTCAGATGTTCGTTATATTTCTTGATAACAGACCTCTGGGATACCCAGGGAATCAGAAAAAGAAGTTGCACATCTCCTTCCTACCGTGACTCCGTTGCGATTACTACTTGGTTAGATTTATTCTCAGCGACAAGAATGGCCTTCCGGTTGAACGCTGTGATTTGATGGTCGAGGGGTCAGTAGTGGTTGAGAAATGAAGGGCAGGAAAGCAGTGGGGATTTTGAGCAGCAAATAGAAGTCATAATTATGTTAAGAGTGATATAGTGTTGAGTACGCACATATTTAGTTGACTTAAATTGATAGAATATATTTATTATTCTCTGGGAGTCACCTTTGCTTCAAGAAAATGCTACAGCTAAATTAAATTTAAATTTGCTTCAGCAGAAATGGTGGAGTACAATGTAACAATTAAGGTACTAGTTCCAAATATTATGGACACAAAGATACGCATACAATAATGGTACGAAATAAGGAGAGAAAAGATCAGGATGGCACAATCCAAAAATTTTCATTCACTGGGAAAACTTTGGTTGATGAATGAAGACGATTACAGTTTACATGTGCAATGAGCAGGAGAACGAAATGGGAAGAGAGAAGTAAGAAATTTTCCTCGTGCGTTGGAAATCGTTGATGATATTTCGCAGCTACCTCATACCCGATTTAGCTTAGGTGGCTTATTTGTAGAGTGGATCATATGCATTCACGGGCCGATTTTCTGGAGTTTAGGATGCCTTGACGGTCATTGGCGAGAAATAATTTAACTAGGTGGTTGACTAGCTCCGAAGTCGGGTGGCTAACATTTGACCAAATTGTTGCACTGTATTCCCAAATGAAACAAATACCACCAGAAAAGGCCGTTCTTAGAAAAAGAGGGTCGCAAATGTCGGAGGTATGATAGAATGGGATATCTTTTGAGTAATATCCTGGCACTGGGGTTGATTTTTGCGGAAAAAATCCGCTAAATTACGCTAATGGAAATGATTTCACTTGGTAAAATTCCGCCGAGTTTTATTACTTCCGACCCAGGTTTCGGCTTACACAGTCATCATCGACCTTGATGGCAAAGTGGTTCCGCCAAGTTAAGCCTGAAGATTTGTTATATATTCGCTAAATTACGCATGATTATATATCGACAAACACTTGCTTAGTTAAGAGACTTCAGAGCGGAAAAACGTGAACTCGTGATTGGGGTGACGGAAGTAGGTAGAAATTGATGAGGAACTAAGTTGGACCCATCGTAAGTTAGATGATCGTTTGTAGCAATAATTTCGGGTGATAATTTTCGTGGATCTTGTTCATATTTGGCAATAGTAATTTTCATCTCATCTATCCAGGAATTAAAATATAAATTTCGACCGTTTCGTGGGTTCGATTCCCTCCGTGGGCACGGATGCAACACATTTCTTAGTATTGAGCCAGATTAGACTAAGCGATGTGACGTGAGTGATGTTTTAAGATAGCCCCGGCCATAGTAATCGGGACTATCTTAAAACATAGTGCTACTGTTGCTACTCGAAATATGGATCGATACTGGGTTGATTTACGTGGCGTATTGGCTCCAAGGATGTTAAAATTTGTGTATTAGGTACTCATATCCTCAATAGCAACAGGAATATTTCGAATATTTGTAAACGTATACATGTTATTCGATTTTTTGGACCTAACTTTGCGAAATAAAAAACTGATATTCGTAAAATCCACAGCTTTTTTATTTGTTATATAGTAGTAAATGGTAAGTAGAGATTGTTTGTGAAATATCACACTAATAGCAATTTTGTATTTATTCCACCAAAGACAATCATTTTTTTCTGGAAAATTTAGTTTTTTCCGCCCCTCTACAAATTATTTGCGTATTTTGTTTACCTTTGTACTTTTACTAATTCAATGTATGAACTGAATCCGCGAAACTCTTCTAACTACGGAATTATCATAATTGTAAACAGTGTTAATAAGGCTAGCTATTTCTTTTCCCGGCTACGACTTACGTTCGTATATTCTTTTGAATGCATAACTGTTCCATTTATTTCCATGTTTACGTGAGGCAACGGATTATTTTCAGAGATCTGTGAAGATTATATTTCATGGTAACTTTTGTAGCCGTAAATATTTTTACCTTAAGGTTGCATGCCTCGGAATCGTCAACGAAGCCGAGAATGAAGTCCTTGAGCCATAATTAGAATCGAGTAGACACCGCAAAACAGCTTGAGCCTCGAAAAAAAAACTCATCAATCGGGCAGGTGTTAGGAAAGCGCTCATTCAAGAGGGGGATTGGCGTCTATTAAGTGGTTAATCAGAATTCATCGCTGTTTCGCGGCTGTCCTTCGTTTATTTATGTGATCAGAAACCTGTTTGCGAGCGTGAAAGGAAATGACTCGCTAATCTAAAGTGGAGTCAAAGTGGTACGATTATCTCCTTCACGTCCCAATTGATGATGCACATGTGGTAATAATTTTCATGCTTGAATTAATACTTTTGACGAGAGACAATAAGGAGTTTGTGACCATGGTTGGGGGGGGGGGAGAGACAAAATAGTTGGAGGAAATGAGGAGGAGGCTGAGTTGTTGAGTGGTAGTAGGTGTTGGAAGTAAAGTCTTGGCGATGGTTTGTTGAAGGTTGTTGTAAAGGGTAGAATGCTTGGGAATAGAGGAAGGTTACGTAGAAGTGATTCATGAAAACTATCCCTGGCCGTTGGTAAACGTATGTTCTTGATCTAGATTTGCGTTTGAGCGATGAGAAATACCAGGCATGTGTGTAAACCCACGGAAACATTCGTCACCAAATAATTTTTGAGTGAAAGGGTTATGCTCTTGGAGAATTTTTCAAATTAACCTTTTTTTTTAATGGGTGTTTTCAAGTCTGTTTCCGCACTAATAGGCGCTTCAGACCGGGAGGAAAGGTATAAGGATAGGAATGGAAGGGATCTTTGCGCAGTGGCGATATCGTAACCAATGAAGTTCTACTGAGGTGCGATTATTGCTAGTTGGATGAACATTCATGGGTGTTTTCAAGTCTGTTTCCGCACTAATAGGCGCTTCAGACCGGGAGGAAAGGTATAAGGATAGGAATGGAAGGGATGGGGGTAAGCGTGTGTTCCTTTCTTTTTCGGATGAACATTCTCCAATGAATTGGAGGCGTAAAATGCCTGCTTCGAAAGCTTTTTTTCTTCTATTCTGTGACAAAAGGCATGCAGGATTGCAGTAGGTATGTGGTCTAGATGTCAGGCAAGTATTTCTTACAATTAGTTAGGGATGTGACGTGGACAAAATGCCGCTTAAGTCGATTAGAAAAACGAAAGCGATGCAAGCGATGTAGATTTTTTGTGATGTAACGCAAAAAAATTCTTCCTCGCCATCTATTGAAACCTTCCAGTACTAAATCCGCCCTATGCGGTGAGCACTCTATACTATACTCACTCTATGCTATGAGTATAGCTGGAATTAGCGATTAAAAAAATTAACGGTTAAAATTAATAGTTAAAAATGTAGTTAACTATTTAATTTAATCCTTACTTTTTAGAAGAGTTAACTTAAATCGTTCAAATTATCCATTAACTGATACAAAAATAACTTCAGATAGTTTTTTCGCTAATTTTTGGTAAATGTCGACATGTTCGAATCTGGGTGCAAAGTTTGCCCAACAGACAAATGGTAAAATAAAACGGTAATAAGAATGCTTTTATCCCGGGCAAGAGCCTTTCTGGACACCCCCATCTAAAATCCTCGCGATTCGATTTTCTGCGTGTCAGAACTTCGTAGGAAATCGCAGGAGTCCCAGGGAAAGGAACTGGCCCCCCTACCCTGAATGTGTGAATTTCACAACCCATTGGCTTAGTACGGGGTGAGCTCTACTCTCACCAACATATCAAAACCAACCTTCGGGTTGAATCACTGAGTGATTAAGAATGCAAGGGAAGTTGTGCAAGAATGCAATGAATAGGCCCAGACGAATACATCCAAACAGAAGCGAGGCTGAGGGGAGTGACCGCCAAAGTTTAGGAACGCACCCTCAGACGAGAAAACACGAAACCACGTGAAGACAATGTCCTGGAGGGCTGGCATGCCTTACTCGGTGACATAATGTCGTTAATATTACATAGCTGAAGCCGAGAAAGAAGGGTCGCCTAAAAACTTATGACGGATAACGAGAAGGAGGGGTTCATTCAAACTGATGTATCTGTCACCATGCACCAATATACGTATGCCTTAAGCAGCGTTTACACGTAGCAGTTGACTGCTATGACAGTCGCGAGATGCGCGATGTATCTATATCGCTACTGCTGTGATGCGTCTGCGTTAACTTCTATGCAGTTCAAAGCCGCTATTTAGGCGTTGCCACGACAGATAAAAAGCGTTTTATTTCAATAGAGATTGATGCTTAAATTTTCATTAAATTCATCAAGAAATAAAGTCCACTGACGATTATCTTTTGTTCCCATTCTTTAAAGAGTAGAATCTCCCCTTTTGGGGAGGGATATCCTTGTTATTATATCCAAATTCCGTCGTGTATTGCTTTACGTTGACGATTGTTGCGATTGTGTTGGATACATTTCCGCTGGAAAGTAGACGGGCTTCAACTTTGCTAATAGCTCGAACGTGGATCGATAGTGTTCGACATGTGTCCAGTATCGACATGAACTCGCATCGCAGTTGCTATTTACACTTGCGAGTGGGGCTTAATAGTTGTTAGCAGTTGACTCTCATAGCAGTCACTGCTACGTGTAAATGCACCTTTACTCGGCGACATAGCGTCGTCAATACATCAGCCCCAAGTGAATCGCGAAAGAGGGTGCGCAGGCACACCTCCAGCATCTACTGTAACTCTATGTAACTAAGCCGTTTCCACTGCACTTTTACAATTGAGAAGGCATACTTCACATCGCAATGTGGGGATCGATATCAAAAAGCTTACCTTAAAGCACTTTCTACCGCTCAAAACAATCTTTTGCGACAAATTACAGACGCACCGTGGTTCGTCAGATATTCTTACATTCACGGCAACTTAAAAATCCCGGAATTGGAACTCCACCTCAGAAAAATCCCCGAATCCTTTCAGCAGAAACTAGGAAACCTGACCAACATCACTCTGGACACTAAATGGAATTACAACGAAGATCACTACTTCGAATATTTTAAAACAAATGGATACGGATGGAAGAAACCGCAATGGCAGTTTTCAGTGTTTGCTTAGTTTGTCAAAACAAAAAACCATCAAGGCCTCGATCACCACAGCATCCAATTTGCCAAAGTATCTGAAAAAGTAACTTTTAACGTAAAAGTTACTTTTTTTAACTTTAAATTTAATGTTACTTTTTCAGAAAAGTAACTTTTAACTTCAACTACATTCAAACTCATTTGTAGCGAGCACGGTTAAAACGAGATCTCGGCTACTGCGAGGAAAGAGAGAAGGATTGTTTGGAAATAATGCATTTTATGAGCAATATGTAACGGTTAAAACGAGACACTATTAGAGAATCTTGCGGTTATAACGAGCAAATATTTAGTCCAAATAAACTAGCAGTGGCTGTACTGTCGTACCAAGGTCTTTTTCTTGTAAATTTAGCATGTGTGTGGATAGTTTACTGAATAAATTGTTCATTTTGTAATTTCAATCATCTTATATTAATCTTTGTTATTTTATCACTCCTGCATAAGAATAGTATGTGTGTGAGCGTGAGGGAGGAAAGACAGTGAGTGACAGTACATGTTGTTACTCGTAACGGATATAACGAGTAACGGATATTACGAGCAAAAGCATTTGGTCTTTTGGATCTCGTTATATCCAAGTTTGACTGTAGTTACTTTTTACAGAGATTAACTTTAAATCTAATCAGTTAATTTTTTTGGTAACTTTCCCAACTATGGCTATGAGCATAATTGAAACAACAGTATTTTTTTAAGCGTTATTGCATTTTCCGCCGCGCCCGATTGGAAGTTTAGTTTGAAATCAGGAGCTATGTGGAAATGCTTTGTTTGCTAACAGTAAAATCGGGAAATAGCTAGGAGCAATGTGACTGTGTGGCTGATAGTAGTTGATTCTCGGTGTGGAGTCGAAACACCCTCTTGCAGAGTGGCTGCAGGTGTTATTCTTGGGCTCCGGACCCGAATTGAGTGGGGAACCTTTCAATGTGCAGCGTGGACATCGAAACTTTGGGGGAACGTAGAGAAAATCGACCCGAAATTTAGGGAGGGTGCTGGGATTAGGCTTGTGCGATGACCGATTTTGGTCATCGATTATCGATGAAAAAAGTCCATCGAAATGCTTCGATGACGATGGCTGTCATCGATCATCGAATAGAGTGTACACGATGATCGATGACTATCGATGAATATCGATGATCGATGAATGTCGATGACCGATGTCTGTCGATGATCGATGAATTACGATGATCGATGAGTATCGATGATCGGTGCGGATGTCTCGGTTGGCAGTTTGGTGTGGCTATTAAGTGAAGATTGAATGGGGTCAAACTTATTTGAGAAGGACAAGGCCTATTTATTAAAGAGCCAAACAAGCACCAAGTTACAAACTAAGCAACAATTCTTTGTTGTGGTATAATGCAATTCTCATTTCCGCATTTTCATCGGAGAGTAGATGTCGGTCGTCCAACACAACGTTCCCTGCATCGCTGAAGAACCGCTCTGACGACGTTGAAGTGGCAGGAATACAGAGGTATTTCCTCGCGTACTTCTGAAGGCGAGGATACACATCCTTCCTGTAGCTATACCAATGTTAGACGTCCGAAGATTAGGATAAATCTGGGGCCTCCTCGTACTTGTGGAGCTTCTTTCTGGAAGGGGTCGTCAGCAGTGGTAGCGTTTCTCGTGTCAGCAGCACATCACGTCTCATCGACATCAATGATTCGCATCAACTCATCGGCATCGATGGTTCTCATCGACATCGATGATTTGCATCGACTCATCGACATCGATGATTCTCATCGACTCATCGCAGTCGATGGTCGATGACATTCATCGTCATCGATTTCAGTTATCGCACCGCGATGACTGAAATCATCGTCGATGACTTCGATTAATCGACTCATCGCACAAGTCTAGCTGGGAATGTTAACTTGTCAATCTCCAGTCTCTCTCGCCACTGTGATTTCGCATGGGCAGATCCTCGAAGAGAGAGGGGTGGGGCAATCTTCGTCAGGAATGCCAGATGTTCTAGAAGCGAAGATATAATGATTGCGGGGAGAGGTGAGGGAGGGAGGTGTACCGTGGAGGAGGTCATCCCGGGCTTCCTTTCGCTTTCCTTCTCATCCACGCGTCTGCTCTGATTGGTCGCTGGCTGTCAGGCCAGGTGGGCGCGCCTCCTTCGCTCTCCGTCTCCCTCTTCGCGACCGGATCTACCAGCTGCCCGTGCGGTGGTCCTGGGGCGGAAAACGCGAGTGGTGGACCTCGGTGGAAGGCGGTCATTTCGAGAGGAGAAGAGGGCGCTCTCGGTCCCTCGCGCCACGCCACGCGTTGAAATCCCTAAACACATGGCCAAAACCAGAAGGAAATACTTGCTTGGTTCGTTATGCATTGTCTTTTGAAAAATCAGCGATCTCGTTATTTAAAGCAATTTTTTCCTCCCAGAGAAAAAAGGCCGATGTTACTACCCGAATGGCTCCTGATTATTTAATTGATCCACAACATAATAATAATAAAAGGTCTTTATTGGGGTGAGATTGAGACAAAACTGTCCCTTCTGCCATCTAACCCCTCGTCAAAATAAATATATAAATCAAATAGTGGTCAATACCTAAAACAATTACAATTACATAGGACTACGAAGTATCAAAAATGTTTCTGTGTTGCTGGGGCCAGGTTGTGGAACAGTATTCCCGCCAACATTAAGGAATCCAGTTCAATATTTGCTTTTAAAAAAAGATTTTTCGACACCTCTGCAACCAAGAAGGGTTTTAACACTGGTAACGGCTTTCGGGTGTTCCTCCGCGTAGTGTTGTGTCAAGGCGACGACAGTTTCTCCAACCATCCAGCCAGCCTGACCCTTCTGCCATCGACACTTCTGACCTGAAGACGCCAGCCAGTTGGCGTCTTCAGGTCAGAAGTGTCGATGCTTCTTAAATTGGCCGTGTTATATAGGGGCTTGGGTGTCGTAGGTCGTCTCTGATTGGTCCTGTTATTCTTGTGGTCACACTGTCGTCGCCTTGACACAACACTACGCGGAGAAACGCTCGAAAGCCGTTACCAGTGTTGAGGAACGCCGCGGAAACCTCAGATCCAAGAAGGGTTTTAATTTAAAATGTGGTGTAACCGTTCTGTAAATGGATGTATGTGTTTCTAGCTCGAACAATTATGTAGTTTTTGTATGTTCTTAGTGGACAAAGACTTCCAAGAACAATAAAATATTTCTATTCTATACACTTGAAAATGGCATAGAGTGCCGAAACGCGTAGTGTGTATATCATATATGAAATTTCAAAAGTGGACAAGTGTGACATATTAATTTCATTTTACATTCCTTCCTTCGAATGCTTGATTTTGGCTCTTGCCTCTTATCCCCAGCGATGCGCGCGATGTAAATGTCGCTAGTGTTTTTTTCGGGGAGAGAAATTGATTATGGGAAGCTTTTCGAAATGTAACAATTCAATCAGGGTCCGCGCGTGAAATTTTTAACCATGAAACTATTCCACTGTCGTATAAAAATTAGCGTAGATTGCGGGTGTGGTGTTTTTTTATTGAAAAATTAGCACGAAATTATCTTTTTCTTTTCTTTAAGAATGAACGTTCAGGCAGTATTTCTAAAATCATTGGTAAAGGATGTATATCGATATCGATCGAAATAGCTCATTTCAGGATCTGTTGGTACATTGAAGAAAAGATTTTCGGGTTCTCTAAATCATTTTTATTACTCAAATATTGGTATATCTTCATGCGAAGCAAGTTTGTACTATTTTCCCTATTAGTTTATTTCCTTCGATCTTCATTGTTCAGCTCAGTTACCAATAGAGTCGCGTTACGGCTCCTTTCCTATTCTGGCGGAGCATTTTAGGAATTTAAAATGTGCTATTTTTCGATTAGAATTTTTTCTACGTAAACAGTCTTGCTGAATTTTTTATTAATATTTTAAAGAGTGTAATCGGACATAAAATCATGCCCGGGCCCTGTTTCTGTTTCCTTAGCGTTTATCAGACGTGGATTATGGTGCTACTGGGCATTGCTGTTTTATAGTATATACATTTCCAGCACTTCAGAATGGAAGAAGCAGACTGGAAAGTCTTCGAAAGAGCTGCATGCGAAATGGTGGAACGGAGAGGGAAATCCGTTAGCGTTCAAATAGAAGTCTCAACGTCCTTCCGCGGAAGTATTCACGCCATGCTATTTGAATGGTTGCCTTTTAATGTTCTTGGGTGGCGCCACCACATCAAAATGATGGATAACATTTAAACACAGTGCAAACAACCATAGTTGTTGGTGGTCTCCCCTAATAACTACAAGAACAACAAAAAAGCCAAGTGTCCTTACAAGGCTAAGTCCCGTACAAGCAAGCACGTAGCGAGGGGGGGGGGGGGGGCTTCTGGTGCTTCAGCCCCCCCGAAATTTTTTCCCAATAATTTTGTTTTTCTGATTTTAGCAGTGAACTTTACCAGTGAGAAGAGATAAGTATGGGCACTGTAAAGTAAATAAGTAAAGTAAACAATAAAGTAAATACCAAGCACTGAAAATTAAGGGAAGAGATTTGTAACATAGTCGGCACCGAATGGGCAAGGCTGAATGGTTTCAAGTTACGCAAGACTTAGGCCCCCCCCCCCACCCGAAGCAAATTTCTGGCTACGTGCCTGCGTAAAAGGTGCTACTTTTGCAAGACATCCTGAAAATATTGTGATGAGAGTTGGAGGAGAGTGCTTGTTTATCCCCTCGCTGATTGTGATGCATGAAGTTTTAACTCCATATCAGTTATGGTTGGCGTATCATTCGAGCAATGTGTACGTAAACCGTACTAGCCCTTGGCCTCCGTGAAACTGCTAGCAGAGACCTGAAAAGATCCCGAAGGCATCGAGATATTTGACGGTAGATTTATCTTATTTCAAAGGTATTAGTCGTATCATTTTCCTCCGGGACGTCAAGGACGCGATCGAAATCTCCCAGTGAATTCGAAGATCGGGCTTTAATGGTAATTTTGGAGAGACTGTCTCGAGAGGACTCCATGGATTCAATGACTCGTTTTCCTCTTGACTTCGTCGTCTCGCAGTCTGCTGTCTTTTCCACTCGATACATCCGGACATTGTGAACTGGCTCTCATGCGTAATCATCGTGCGTTGGGGTTTCCCAATATGACTCAAACGGTCACCAGTCCGCTGGAAAGGATTTGTAATAGACCCCTCTCCTCAGTAAAGTCGTCAGAATTTTATCTCAATCAACGGTTTAGCATGAGTCAAGCACTGTTATTCGATCGTGGCCGCGATGTGATTTGGCATCTCAAGTGAATGAACGAATGACTCCGGGCACGTATCGAGAGATCTTTTGAAACATTTCATCAATTTATTTCCCGTTTAGAAATCATAGAGTTGGTGTAGTGGCTAGAGTATTGGCTTGCCACTTCGAGAACCCAGGATCCCGGCGGTGTGTCATAGATTTTTCATTTGTATTCCTTGAGTGTTAGTAGGAGTGTACTTCAAGTTCACTGCTTCGTCCGTCGGATGGGACGTTAAACCGTGGTCCCTTGCTACCGTAAATGGCGCAAATAGCCTAAGCTGTCGGGAACCTTCCCTGAATAATTACAAGTACGAAGGTGATTTGAAGGCCGCGTGACCTTTAGAGGAAACTGCAGCTGGTGAAGGGAAACCTTCATATATCGTGATACGTGATTGTAAACCGCCGTTGTGCTCAGTACATACCTGATGAGCACTAACCTCGCTAACGAGGTAGGCCTTCGGATGCAGCACTAAAAAAACACTGGTCGTTTTCATTGGAACAGTGGACAGCTAACTAGATGCAGTGATGGTGTTTGCGCCAGGGAAAGAAATGTGTGGTTTGAAATTCTTTCATCATATGACTGGATTAATAAAAACTTGCATGTCGAAAAATTGTCGTTTTCATGGGGCGTAATCAATGCTTTATTGTCCGTCAGTATAGATTTATTACCTTTTTTTTCGTTCTACTGACGCCTGCTTGTGCAATCGCGAATTTTCACGTTCGTGTAATTGTTTTTTGTTGCTGCCCTCGTAATCTCCCAGGAGAAGAGCGGTGTTTTGCGTTGGAAACTGGGCAGGTACTTATCTCAGCCACGGCGGTGACAAGATCTGCCTTTTCGCGACCACTTTCTTGTAACTAACCCAGTGTCTCGTGAGAATCTCGCCTCATTTGCTTTTATTATCCGAGGAAAATAAGTGGGAAGGAATCTACGCTCACCACGGGCTAAATATAGTTGCTGAGGCTTTCGTGCATCTCCGTGCTTAAGTCTGGGCTAGCAAGACCTACTCCGCAGGCCGAATATTGCGGTAACTTGCGATCTCGGTCAGGACTCCTGTTTTAGGCACTCATACCTCATCTAAGGTGATAGAGGGATTATAAAAAAGAAAAAACTTAGTTCTTTTCCACAAATATATTTAAAACAACTCAACCGGTTTCGGCCTTCTCAGGCCATTCTCAAGATCACAGTGTAATCTGTAAGTGTAAGTATCAGTGTAAGATGACACTGTTATCTTGAGAATGGCCTGAGAAGGCCGAAACCGGTTGATTTGTTTTAAATATATTTGTGGAAAAGAACTAAGTTTTTTCTTTTTTATAATGAATAACTTCCACAACGTAAACTCGCCAACCATTTATTTTATTTGATAGAGGGATTCTGGTGTTTTTTTAAATTACTAATCACTCACCTTGAATTCCTCGCAAATTTCGGTTGGAAGTTTATTGGATACTCTTACGTATATAAATATTTTGAAAGAATCAATGATGCTAAGAGTAAAGGTTCCTACACCGGAGTTTGGAACCTTTACTCCTAGTATGATTGACTCCCACTAAGATATGCCTGAGATTGTGTCGTATGCTATTATCCCTTGGGTATTCTGTTAAATTCCTTGGGATGCTATTATCTCTTGGGTATTCTGTTAAAAGAAGAATCTTCTCACAGCTGGTAATACTCGCTTGGAATAAAGTAAAATCTTTATTAGAGCTTATACCTGGAGCATGTTTCTGTACGGCAGTGAGGCATGGATGGCAACAGCCAATGGGAAGTCACGACTGGTAGCTATGGAAATGTGGCGATGCAGAAGAATGACGAAGGTAACTTGGATTGAGCGAATAACAGACGAAGACGTCATAAGAATATTGGGAAGAAAGAGTACTCTGATGAAAACTTTAAAGAGAAGACGGGGTAACCCAATTGACCACATTGCGAGGCATGGTGGTCTGATGAAGACAGTCGTTGAGGGAACAGTGAATGGGAAGAATGACAAAGAAAAACTTCGTATGAAATTACTGGAGCGAGTAGTGAAGGTGTGACGTATGTGTGTGAAAAAATTACCTCAGAGAAGAAACGGGTGGAGATCTGCGTCAGATCAATCATAGGACCGATGGCTAATAATGATAAAAATGAATTTGCCTGATTAATTACTCAGCTCTTGAAATTTTTATCAAACGTTTGCATTAGTTTGAATATTTCCTTTGACTCCTATCCACTCGAGTGTGCGACACTTTCGATCTAAATACGGCAAGTTGAAAATTTAAGCGATTGCGGCCATTATTTTTTTTAAACTGAGAATTGATGAATATTAACGTACGTGGGAGTACGATAACAGACACAGAAAAGTTAACACTGGATCGACTGGATGCACTCGAAATGTGGTGCTACCGAAGAATGATGAAGATAAAATGGATCGATAGAAAACAAACTTGCTCGTGCACTCCTTCCTGGATTTTCAAAGAAGGCTGACTTGCCTCCGAACATTAATTACTCCTAATATTGTCGTTGACGTTATGCCCTCGGCGAGATAAGCGCTGGAGACCCGTTTCGAGCAAACGATTGCGAGTTGGTGCCCCTATTGGCCATTGCAGTCAAACAGTGCATTGCAAAATATCGTGGAGATAACAGTGGTGTGTGTAAGTGTATGTGATCGAAGAATATCGAGTTTTACTATGTGTCTGTTGTGTTTTAAGTTTACAGGTCAGCCGTGTATTGACTCTTTTAGCATGTATTTTTTCTGCTCCTTCCGTTTGAATTCGTTTGTTTTTTCCTCTTCCTTCGAGATACAGTTTTACTATCTAGAAAATCGTAAACGTCATGGAAAATAAATATCTGCCCTTGAAAAAAGTTTCCGTTTTAATATGGTGCTACCATGGGTAAGATACACCAATTTTGTTTGGTTATTCAGGGGAGGCGACTGACAGCTGAGGTCATTTACGCCATTTAGGATAGGTGCGTAATGGTAGGATTTTTTATCAGAGAACGTATGAAGAGTGGAGAGAAACCTGGCGTCGGCATTTGCCTACTCTTAACGAAAGGCGCCAAGGGGACAACGGCTTAACGACCCATCCGATGGACGGAGTACTGAACTTGAAATGCCCTCCATTAGGCACCCAAGTGGGGACCGGATTTACACTGAAAAATCCGCCACTGCCGGGAAGCGAACCCGGGCCCTCGGGATGGGAGGCTAGTACTCTAGCCACCACACCAACCCGATCCCCAGGTACACCCACTCTCTTACCTCTCCGGCTATCTCATGGTAGGGAAGGAATGAAAAATTATGTTTCTCACTTTTTCACACATATATATTTATTCAGTCGTTTCTTTTCCTTAATTACCATTGCTATCAATAATCAGTTCAATGAGTATGCTCATGGCCTTTCAATGCCATGGACCGTTCCACTTGAACTTTTCATGTCGCTGCCAGCGGTATTTGAAGCATTGATATCCCATGTATTTTTAGGCAATTTGTTCGATATGAACGAAGGTCTTGAAAGGATTATGACGGAAAATGATACGATAAGGAATTGGGTTCGACGGAATAAATGAGAAATGTTCTGGCAGAGTGGGTGGAGTCGAAGGATTGGCCAAGTAATGAGAGGCAATTTCAAATTGGAAGCCATTATGGGTAAACTAAGGACAGGAAGGAACAGAATAGGTAGTTATTATGGAGCGAGGTAGAACAGACTTTGAACTGACGAGGGAACTATTGCGGGCAAGAATCCAGGTAGAATAATGAAATTGGGAGTAAGACTATTCCATCAAAACCTGCCAGAAACTGTGGAAGAATGACCATAAGAAGGAGATTAAAATGTACTTAAGGAGGCATTGGCATGCTGGTCTATGGGTGACAGTGAAGCCAGAATGGGAGTGGTTGCGAACGGTTAGGCCACATTTCGTTTTTTACGGCCTTTTATGATGACTTCATGTGCATGGAAACATAAAATCAAAACTTTCCCCAAAACTTCATACCATCAGTCATCTTCCTATGGCTATTTAAGGGAAGTATTAATGCATTTCATTCCCATGAGACTTAATTTTATTGCTAAAACTGGTTCAAATTCAATCTATTTAAACTACATATTTGTCGCTTGTTTGCGTGTTTGCGCTCTTTCCTCTATTTATTTGACGAATTGTAGGTCTGAATTCTGTTATTCCTCGTACTTTTATAAGTATGCCGCGTGCAAAGACAACTTCACCTGTACCTGTTTCGCGAGTAGAAAGCCCGTTAGTACCGTGCCTACCAAGATGGCCGCTGGCCTCTCATGCTTCAACTTCTATTTCTCCTCCAGTAAATTCTAACCGCCTTGCATCATAATAATTGTCACCGAGGATATAGTCCCGTATTGGCGCTGTCGTCGTTTTTCGAGAGCATTTCCTTAGCTTTCCTGTGAATTCTCACCATTCTGCATAGATTATACTTTCATTATTTCGTCGAACAATTATTCGTAATTATTACTGCCGATTCAATTTGCTCAACTTGACGCTTTCCCCTTTTATTGTTACCTCGACGCAAAAGGTAGTTATCTTTAAAGACTTTAAAGTACCTTTCCCGTCGAATATTTGTGTTTGGGAACTATTGCTCTAAGACTTCCACGCATTCAATCATAGTTTCGTGTGATGTTACGGCTTTCGTTGAAAAATTCTCTACGTCAAAGCTACAATTGTTTGGTTCCTTTTGTGGCTGGGCTTAACGCAATGTCAAGGGAGTTTAAAAATTCTTTTCACGTTCAGTGGAACCCCCTACCCTTATTCCAGATGATTTGATTTCATTATCCTTCGTTTCGCGATCCCCCCTATCTTGGGGTTGCTGGGAAATTAAGCTGAGTCTGTTATTTTCCTTGGTCATTGAGCACAAGTTTGTCTATGAATGGCCTATCTCAATCGATTGCTTCCTATGACAATGGTTAAAACAGCACGATCGAACTAATCCCTCAGCCATTTTCTCTCTCGAGATTAGGGAAAGGCATTAATATTTTTTCTTGCGGTGATTATTTTTCCCCATCTTCTCGGAAACTGGGCTCCTGGGAATTCGAGATGCCTGCATCCCGAGCATGGCGTGTAAAACTGCCTGTTTCATGCCCAACTAACTAGTGTGTACTGTCAGACGAAGCCTAAAGACCCAAGACTGCCTCGGTGTCAGTCTGACATTTCATGGCAGTTGCTGGTCAATATTTTTGTGGGATATTAGTTCATTTCCCGTGAAAAAGGGAAGAGTAATGGTCACAAAATGTTGCTCTGACACAAATCAATATGCGGCATGTACTTATTCTTAGGTTTCGTCATAAGGCGCAGAAAGCTTCATCGAAATTGAATTTTACGTGGCCCAATGACAAATTGTCACTTCCGCGGAAAAACTAGGTAGTGTAACAATGCTGATGATTCAAGAATAAATTTTAGCGTCGAGTTTTTCACGATTCGTAGGAATAGTTTGTTCTCTGAAGTTATAAAATTGTCTCATCATTAAGGTAAATTAAATCTGAAACGTCGTTGTCTCCTAGGCTCGTATTGGCTTCATTTTCGACAGAGGATGCACTTTTTTATGGATTTCGTTTTCTTCTGTCACGTTGCCTGATCCCTAACACGCGGACCTGGTGCCCTAAAACTTTGTGTTCGAATACTTCGAATACCATTTAGGACATTGCGTTGGTCTCAGGTTAAGTTCAACGGTGCCATGAAATTATGGAAGTTGAAGTATCTCATAGCCTATTTATTACCAACTTCTTATTTTTTATCTATTCTCTGAATAGTTTCTATCGAATGAGCTTTATCGAGCGAAGTGATTATAATAGAATTATCTAATGCAGTAGTCAGGGCCGTATTTACCATATGGCGTACCCGCGGCCGCCGGGGGCATTGCGAGAGTAAGGAGGAGGCATCTTTATAATGTAAATATTGTTGTAAATAACCTGGTTCAGAGTTTAAATAGTCATTCATATTTGTACCCATGTATTGTCTTTATAGGCAAGGGAAACCTGTGTGTAGTTGATAGGTTGTAAGACTATAACAATAATTGGGGGCCTCATTCTAGTTCCGCCGGGGGCCTCAGAGGTCATAAATACGTCCCTGGTAGTAGTTTGTGGGTAAGGTAACCTAGAGAGCCTCAAATATTTAAATGGGATGTACCAGAACTCTTTTTAATTATTGTGTTAATGAACAAAATGATGTCGCATCGCGATTTGCCAGCCACAGATGTGGATAGAGCTCCCAGCCTATAAATGATCATACACTTAAGTTAAAAATCGTTTAGACTCCATCTCCCAGTGGAATGGGTTCCACGCCATCTGCGTTGTAATAAAATTGCCCTGTGTGTAGAAGCGCTGTATTCGCTTGAATCAATATGTTCGATCATACTTCCCTAGATAAGCCCTCTGGAATTTAACCTTTGAAACGAAAAGATTCCTCAATCGTAATTGCAAATTATCACGCTCTGAACGCGCCCTCATCCTCGTCGTCATGCGCTCAAGAAATAGGACTCGGGTCCGTTTTCCGTATGTGCTCACGTCACCCTTCAATTGTCGATATTTGCTTGATGGAAAAGGATGTTCGTGAAAGGACTTTTCATGTTGCGCACGAAGTGATACTGTGCTTAAACTTTCGTAGTATCTGTGCCTCAGGGTTGTAATCGCTCCACCGACGGAAAACTCTAATAGTCGCGGAAAAGAGAGCGGGTTTAAGGAAATGAATTCATAAATTCGGGGTCATTCCAGGGAAATGGTAATGTCATAAACCTAAATAATTACATAACACAGATTGAAACACGACATTGAGATAGGCTCGGTTGGTTGTTATCGTAATGCCTCTTTCTCGCAGTAACGAGACATTTATTTATCTCCAGACCGAAATTTTGTCACTGGTTCGATAGCATCACCTAAGGGCGTTAAAATGTAATTCATTCCTAACGATTTAAGTATTAAGATTTAAGACTAAGATTTAAGTGATATGTCTTTCTATGGAATTTTTCAATACCCATTTCTGGTATTAGCTGCGAGAATGTCTAGCTGAGGTTGAAATGCTCGTATTGAGAAATTTACGGTTAAAAATCGTTGACAGAAGATATACTGACATTTTCAACTTCTTATGGTTATTTTCGGTGAAGGCCTTCGTGCTTAAGAACCTTGCAGATTGAATTACCAGTTTTGTTCAATTAGTCCACTATTATGGGCATGGAACTGTATCTTATCGTATTGTTTATGTAGTACTTAAAAATGTTCTCCAATAACATGCTTTAAAGTAGTTTCAAAAGAACGCAAGACATCAACGCCTGGGAGTGGAACCCCGGACCTTTGGGCAGTGAAGCGAGCACTTTGATTACTTAACGTGGTTGCCAATGCAGCTGCAGCACTTGCGATTTAAAGTCTAACAGTGATATCTAATTATGATCTTCATGATGTAGAAACAGGGAGTTCTGTATTTTCAAGCTAAATATATTTTCTGAATATGAATGAAGTACAATTGTCCCACTCTTTGGGACTGTGTGTACCTACCGTTTCCGCGAAACACATTAGGGAAGCAGTATCCGATCTAAATTCCTAATCTTATCGTTACGGTAAGCTGTATTCATTAATCGCCTGTTATGGGAGTGAAAGGGGTCCCCGGTTGCATCTGTTTGTGTAGGAAAATGTTTTCGGTGGAACACAGATTCTTGCTGGAGTGACGCATGGAGAGCACAAACAGTTCTCTCATCTCTGTCCGTCAGACGAGACGTTAAACTTTGGACCCCTTGGCGTCTTCCTTTACGAATAGGACCCCTTGCCACCATAAGGGTGTGTGGCACTTGCCACCATAAGTGTGCCACCACAAGTTCTGCTCTGCAGCGAAACCAGTCAGGTGAACAAGTGTTAATAAATCTTATACCATGTGGAATTGCAGTGTTAATTCTTCTTTCCCTGATATCTAGTGAAATCATCCTTTAATTGACAGATTTTTGTAGAATATACATGGCATAATCTTTTTTAACATTACATTTTTATATGGTCACCATTATTATTAAAATCGTCTCCCGTTAACCTTATTATTATTAAATTATTGATAGTAGTATTTTTAACTTTTATCTTTTGCATTTTTTTAATTTATAGACATTAGTATTTAATTTTATGTCCTCTTGTGTGTTACATAGTTAGTGTTTTCCTCACTTCTTCTCTGAGTTCTTCTAAAATGTCAGAGACGTATTGCACTTGAATTATAGTAGTCATTACCATGAGTTTTGACTATTCACGTATTCAGTTTCAAAAATTTGCATTGTAAAATCGCAGGCTCAGCAAATATTTAAATGGTGAAAAACCTTGGTAAAATTTTACATTAAAGAGTCTTCATCGCTTAAAAAAACTATTGAATTCATTATGGATTAACAGAGTGTAATAGAAAATACATGGTATGATCAGAGAAACATTACACTTTTAAGGGTTACTAGTAGCGTTAAAAACGTCGCCCGTTCACCTTGATTTGACTCGATGCATAGGCAGTGAAAATCACGTGCGGCTGCGGGATCTCCGCGGGGAAACGCAGGAGGGAAAGGACGCGACCGAGAGAGAAAGACAGCAGCGAGGAGCAGCGCCCTACGCCGACGAATGGGTTCCTTGAACTCAGAAAAACTGTCGGCGCTCATGGGGAGACAGACATAACGGGTCGCTCGTGTTTTCATTTCCTTTGCCCTCCCGTCTGAGACGTTCCCTTTGTTTTGTCGCATTCTCGGACGCTTAAGGACCTAATTCGCGCCGACGATGTGTCTCCGGCGCCCCCGTGGGATAAATAATATTGACAATTCATATTTCACCTATGTATGAACTTTTCAACTTCTCCGAAATCTAATGTACCACAAATTTTCAACTGAATGTATCCCAAACTCACTCATTCTCTTTCCACACCTTCTAATACCCTAGTCTGTGCGCATACAGAGAGGTGGTTTGACCACTGCAGTGGAATAATAGCTGTACATATTAACTGTTTAGATTACATATTAACTATTTGTTCACATTGGTATGAAGTCTTTATTAATAATACTTAAAAATAGTAGTTGGGAAAGTTACCAAAAAAGTTAAAGTTGATCTCTCTAAAAAGTAACTAGTTAAAGTTAAAAGTTACTTTTCTGAAAAAAGTAACTGGTTAAAGTTAAAAAAGTAACTTTTACGTTTAAAGTTACTTTTTCAGTTACTTTGGCAAATTGGATGCTTCGGTAATGGAGACCTTGTTGGTTTTTTATTTGTTTTGACAAACAAAGGAAACACTGAAAACTGTTATTGTGGTTTCTTCCATCGGTATCCATCAGTTTAAAAATTAGTTTTAAAAATCGTTAATACCTCTAGCCATCACACCAAAATTAATTGGGGATTTTCGTTGTAAATCCATTTAGTGTCCTGTGTGTTGTTGGTCAGGTTTCCTAATATCTGCTGAAAGGATTCAGCGATTTTTCTGACGTGGGGCTCCGATTCCGGGATGTTTAAGTTGCCGTGAATGTAAGACTTTCTGACGAACCATGGTGCGTCTGTTATTTGCCGCAAAAGATTGTTCCGAGCGGTAGAAAGTGCTTTAAGGTTAGGTTTTGATATCGATCCCCACATTGCGATGTGAAGTATCCCAAATTGTAAAATTGCCGTGGAAACGGATTAGAGTTACAGTACATGCTCTTTTGTGTAGATGTATTCGTCAGGGCCTATTTTAGTCATTGCATTCTTGCGCCACTACCCTTACATTCTTAGATACCGTTTTATTTTCCCATTTGTCTTTTGGGAAACATTTGCGCCCGAATTCGGACAGGTCGACATTCACCATAAATTAACGAAAAAATTTAACTGAAGTTAGTTTTGTATCAGTTAATGCATAATTTTAACGGTTAAAAGTTAACAGTTCTAAAAAGTAACGATTAAAATAAATAGTTAACCACATTTTTAACGATTAATTTTAATCGTTAATCCCAACCATGGTGAGGTCCCACGTTCATCTATTGTTCTTGTTATTCGGAGAGGCGACCGACAGGTAAGCTAATTTGTGCCATTTAGAAAATATAGTAAGTGATTGAGTGTGGGAAAGAATTTTTTAGGGAACGGAGAAAGAGTAGAGCAACAATTAGGGTGTGTGGCAGGGAGTGAAGATAACCGAACATTCACCACTGTCATGCAACTAAGAGCTACAATGCTACTATTGATTACAGAGAAACGTTTCATGTTTTGCTATGATGTTACTTATTCTGGCTATTTGTCAATTTAAGATTTCTACGACGTGGTATCTTTTGTTTGCTAGGAACCGGAAATGTTGCACACTAGTCATCATCCATTAGAATTAACTGAGAGTAATCGCTCTCAATGCGTCATTACTACATCATCAACCGTTGGAGAGTGCTGAAGCATCTTACTTAATCAGAACTATTTTTGATCCAATGATATGTGGAGGATGGTTTCGTCAGTGAAGGTTGAGTTCACTGACTGAAGAGAAGAGATAAAAGAGACGTTGAGTTTATTGTTGAGAAAAGGTTTGTAAAGACTCAGGAATTAGAATGTGGCGTTGTACGCCACCGAACTCTGGGTGAAGAGTATGAAAACACCCCGGAAGTGTTTTTGTTGTTGTGTTCAGAGAAGGTTTGAGTTATTTCGATGGACGGAGTAGAATACCAAGTAAAAACGGGGCTGGTTGAAGAAGGGAAGTCACTTAGGGACTCGATCACGGCAGTATTCATGGAGGAGATGACGAAAGTAATAAACAAGGGATAATGTTGGGCGACAAAGCCGGAGAGTGGGTAGGAATAGGCATTATGGATCTGGCTATGAGGGGGAACGTGTTTATCGCTGGAGAATGACTGTGGGGAAAGATAAGTGGACAATGTCGAGCAACGCGGGTCACGTGCTACTAATTAAATATTAAATACGAAGGAATATTAATTTTGTCTTGGGTCGGGGAATAGTTTGAATTCACCATGTTTTCTGCGATCATCTTGGATAGGTGCGGTTAACATGCGTTGTCAGAGTTAAGAATTTTTTTCAGATGTTAAATATCTGATTATTTTGTTGGCCTTTTTGTGTTGCGTTTGTTACTTTACGGTACTGTATTCAATATTGCTTTAGTGATCGAAATGAAATTGTTATGTAGATATTCTCGCTGTGTTTCGGATATAAACGAAACATAACACCTATCCCTATCACCTAATTTACTTTAAAAATCCAGTGTAAATTGTAACCTGCCGTCTGATAGCCGTTCATGCCGAGGTCCTCAAGGGAGCTTAAAACCTATAAAACAGCTTAACGACCACTTATCATCTCTGTAAACGTTCTGAAAGTTTAAGTGAAGGGGTTCAGATAAGTGATGCGGCTAGAGTACTCGATTCCCATGCCTAGGACCTGGGTTTGATTTCCGGCAGTGGTAATGATTATCATTGGTGTACCGGTCTCCACTTTTGGGCTGGTGGGAAGCGGACTTAAGGTTCACTACTCCGTCGATCGGATGGGACGTAAACTTGTGTACCCCTTGGCGCCTTACACTAAGAGCAGGCTAATGCCGACGATAGGTTTCACTCCACCCTTCCTCTAATCTCAGAAAAATATGTACCTACTTATACCAAATTACTAATGGCATGAATTGACCATAGATTTCGCTCGCCTATCCGGCATAACTAACTAACGGTAATGGGGGCGTTTAAACGGAACCGAAATCTCAATTTTGTACACAATATCGTTAGATGGAAACGAAAAATGAATTAGAGTGAAAAAATTAATCTTCTAACCACTGTCATTCAGTCATAAATCAAAAATTAAAATAACCAAAAGGTGACGCCCACCGAGCAAGCTGCTTTGAGATCATTTACGTCATCCGCCTCCCATCCTTGACTGCTTTTAGGGAATGGGAAGGGGAGGAGGGGGGGTGTCGAAAGGTCTGCTCGCACAGATCCTGTCGCAACCACTCCCGTTGGCAGAGTCAGCTGTGTGTCCCCCATTGCGATCAGGCAAAGTAGCTTCGCGGGCTCAATTGTGATTGGACGAAGTGGATGACGTAAGAGATCGCATCACGCCCACTTTTTCGAAAGGGTTAAAAACATCGGTTTTTCGCCGCTTATAACTCGAGATGTAATTGACGGATAAAAAAACGGAAAAATGCGGGTTTTTTTATTTTACAAACTATCAAATTCGGCAATAAAAAATATGGTAAACGACCCCATTATGCACGATAAATTCTAGATGCTGAACATATCCGTGGACCGGTGAAAGTGTTAATGGTCGAGTGGAGCTGTTGAATTACTCGAAGCCCAAATCTGTAGCCATCTGGCTTCCTTTCCTCTGCTCCTCTACCCAGACTCCTTCAGTTAACAGTGCCAAGGAACTGTGCCAACCGCATCCCCACTGCCGCATTCCTCCCTACTGACTCTTGAGGTAGATAGAAATCACGCTCTGCGACGGAAACTGTACGAGACTCAAAAGATGGATGACCAAAGGGTTTTCCTCGGTATGCGGGAGTGCTTTAGGATTCCACCTCTCGAGCGGAAGGCATCGTATTCCTCCCTCTTTGCCTCCGTTCGTTGTTTGCAAAGCGGTCGTGGCTTCTGTTCCTGGCCCAGGAGGTTGCCGAAGGCGGTCATATCCTTGCTGCAACGGGGATCGTAGGTTGCGCAGTTCTTTCATCTCGCGTGATAAGGCGGACTTCTTACCCTTTGGCTTCCTCGCCCTCGTTCAAGATATGACCAGGCGACCTTGACATTGAGTCAGTGCCCTGGGGCGTTTTTTTTATTAGTTTCATCGCGCTGGAACGTATTATTTAATAAGCACACTTCCATGGACGGTCCCGAATATCATTTTTACCGTTCTCTTTCATTCCTTTTTTAATATCTTGTTTTTTTCTTTTCTATTGAAACAATACAAAATGTGTATTAATATTTTTGTGCCACCTTGTATTCATTGATATGATATATTTCTTTTAATCTCGGTGGTGGTAGAAGATCTGACAGACTAAATTATGCCCACCAATTATGTTGGGGATCGGGTTGGTGTGGTGGCTAGAGTACTAGCATCACACCCCGAGGGCTCGGGTTCGATTCCAGGCAGTGGCATTTTTCAGTGGAAAACCGGTTCCCACATGAGTGTCTAGTGGAGGGCATTTAGTGTACAGTACTCCGTCCGTCGGATGGGACGTTAAGCTGTGGTCCTCTTGGCGCCTTTCGTTAAGAGTAGGCTAATGACGACGCCGGGTTTCTCTCCACCCTTCCTCCGTTCCCTGAAAACTCCTTCCATTACCCAATTACCCACCTATCCTATTGGCGCGAATGACCTCAGCTGTCGGTCGCCTCCCCTGGATAACCAACCAACCAATTATGTTCCTAAGGGACACCTTGGCAGGAAATAATAAATTTCATTTCATTTCATATAGCGTGGGCGGGGGGTGTGATGTTTGTTTTAATTTGATATAAGTGTAGGTGACTTACCGAAGTAGAGCCGTAATTCTGTTCCTGTAGTTAGTCTTTGGATTCTGCAATGGTTATTTCTACTCCTTCGGGCGCAACTTTGTGAAAGTGTGTTATAGTATAAATTAAAATTTAGTTGGTCTCCGCTGATAATTTTATAATGAAAACCCAAGCATGGTTTCAACGTCTGCACGTCGATTTCCCTTGAAAATGACGTGCAAACCATAAACATAATAAAACCATGGGTTTTATTAAAAATTACGGTAGGTCTGCATGGTTAAGTTTCGTTAAATTCTTATCGGTGGGAAAGTGCAACAAAAAATTTTATTTGTACTAATTCTGCTAGGGTTGTTGGTATTTTTGATAACACGTGGAAAGTATGTGTTGACGTAAGTAGCGTATGTACTTACGTCAACCTCTGCTGAGTAGCTTTTAACGTATCCGGCGCATCGTGGTGGAACGGTATTTTCAAGGATTCAAATTAAACTTCACAAGCTGTACTATCCACTCATTTTAATGTGCCTACCCACTAATACCTACGACACGCGCTTCAGCGCCTAAGGCGTCTTCATCACGTCTACTAAACGTTATAGCTTCCATTAGGTATACATATATACAAAAGGACAACATTTGGGAGAGAATTATTGACCAGTACGATTGAGGTATTGGTAGTAAGGGGGGTTGGTTAGCGGTGAAAAACTATTAGTGGGTACATAATACAACTAGATAAGTATAATTTTAATCAACTACTGAGTAGGTACCCTGAAAACCACCTCGATATTGTGTAACAGAGGATGCGTAATCACCAAACATACTTTAATAGTACTAGTAATTACCTTGAGACTACTTTTTTTTAATATATAACTCCGCAATGTAAATACTTGGTAACCTTCCGTGTAGATTCTTCAAAATTTCTCTTTTCCTGCCTCTTCAAAGTAATCGAATACGGCCAAAAATGTCCATGATTTTCATGGTAGACTGAATATTGTTTAAATCATTAAAACATTGTTTTGCGGGGATGGCGTTTGTTGAAAATATAGGAAGTGGACTGGCTATGGAACGCTTCGGTTCACGACGCCTAAAATCATATGCTTTTATCTTTCAAACAGTTATCTACTTTTGACGGGAGGCGCTTTATAACTCTACGTGCCAACATTTTTTGTCGTAAGGTCAGCGGAGCAAAAAATTCGGGTCACTTGTGGCGAAGGGAAGTAGGGGAACGAATATGTCTCGATCAAGTCTCACACAGGAATATAAGCTTGGGGTCAAGACTAACACAGGAAGAAAGGCTCAGAATATTCACTATAAGAAACATATTTTTTGTCGACCTTGTTATTGAATGCCATGCGGCGCTCAATCGTTGATACTTGTTTCAAGGGATGGTAAACTTTACTTTAGTTTGATTTCATTGTCGATCTTGTCAGAATATTACGTATGTGTAGATCATATTTATTCTGCGGTTTTCGGTATAATTTCCTTCCGTAGTTCATAGTGTGAGATTACACACACCTACTACATTACATTAGCAGAGTGTCACTTAGTGCAGTTAGTGATGTTGCTATACTGACATGGAATTTGCACGAACGGTTGCTAGATATCACTAAATTCGCTTTTCCCCTCGTATTTTGACTTGATCCGTACATTGCTCATTTCCATAGGCCGAGTGAGTGCCGATTACTACTCACCACTCTTAGTTCACGTAACCACTCCCATTTCCCTTATCTTAGAAGTTAAACGGCTTCCAAATGAGACTTTGCACCTAGGGTTATTTATCTTACGTCTCTAGGACACCCTTGTAGATAATGTATTTTTAATTATAGCCCACTGATTTCACGATGTGCCCTATCTTATTAAAGTCTTCAAACTGTATACATTTAAATTTCCTTTAGTATTGTTTGATGGTTTATTTCTTAGCCTTCCACCTTTCGCCCCGGGCTAGTTTTTAAGCTCTTCTTGTGGTCTCAGCTGGATCGAGCCTCAAACAATTGCGTATGTAGTTCTATGAAGTACTCTATATTGTTTCATATTAATGTACGAATTTAAATTGTTTGTCCATCCGCTTAAATTCAATGTTTTGGTGCAAAGGGTTGAAACTTGTGCCATCATTCTATTGTGTTGTAAGCGCTGAGTCGTTTATGGAGCCCCAGTGTGTAGTTCAATTGCTTTTCATATCCATTAAGTGCGTCAATAAGAATTCAATTATTGACGTGGCGTAATACGGTGAGTAAATGACTAAGTACTCGCTTTATGACTTATCATAAACCTTTACTTTGAAAGCGTCACCAAGCGTTGAATTTTACAGTTGGGAAAATTTTCACATGAGGATGGGATGGCAGTTTCTTTCCATATGTTGCTCGTGGTTTCCCAGAAAGATCTGTTCCTCAGAAAATCACTCAGCTATTGCTGAGCTACACGTGTTCAAAGTGGTATTTACAGAATTTGCACCCAAGTCCTCAGGCCAGTGACCAACGTTTCTAACTACTGTGCTGCCACTTCGTTAACGTTTCCATTTTCTTTCTGCGTTTGGTTCAAAGATGAAATTGTGACTGACTCGGCGATTACTTTCCTATATGTGATTTAGCTGGGCTCTCGGCTATCTCTCCTGTGTATTTGATGAATGCGGTGTTTATTCACCAGATTAGTTATTAATAAATGACGAAATCGTTCCAGGAACGGTGTGGTGGAACCTAAATGTCACGAAAAAGAAGATCTTCGCAGTTTTCCACGAATGATTACTTTTTTTCAAGTGCTTCTTGACACATGAAAATTGCGTAAATCCTCGAAATTGGTCATGCTTTAAATACTCGTACTCAATAGTAGAAATGTGCAAAGAATTATTTCTCTTTCGTGAGAGTTAATAGCTTGTGGTTGAATAGGTACTGTTTTAAGTCGCCTTCAACATTCGGGTAACCTCAAAGTTAGAGACTTTATTGAAGTTATATCTTCGGAATGTTTCGTCCATGCATTCCATAATATATGAAACGTTGAGTTGATGTTCTGATATCCATTTTCATATGTTCCTCCTAGTTCTTTGGCCTTTTCAAGGTTTTCAAAAGAAAAATATCCTAAGTTGCATGTATTGTTTTTACGTTTTTTTGGGCATGATTTGTCCAACAGGGCAACCAAGTATTATGTTGCATTCCCATGCGATAATGAGAGGCTTGAGAGGCGAATTAGAAAAAAAAACTAATCTGTGAAATGCGCTGAGAAGTGTGACTCTTTTTTATGGCTGAGGAAATTCATCTGTTTAAACAGGAATTGACTTTGTGCATCACTACGCGAAGATATATACAATCGAGGGATAATGAAGAGTTAAAAAGGGGAAGAATGTATCTATTTGAGTAGCCATTGACTTTGTGCATTGGTATGCGAAGACATATACAATCAGAGTGATGAAAATGAGTAAAAAAGGGCAAGAACGGATTTCTCGTGCGTGATCTCTATTTTCATGCAATCCTTTTGTTATCAAAGGAGAATGCCATTACGGACATGCATTATCTGCAAGAAAAAATGCCCATGACTGCAACCACTAGGAAGTGGGAACTAAAAAGAGGGACAGAATCATAAAGGTGAAGGGAGAGGTTTCTCTTCTTCTACCGTTTCTGTTTTTAACCTGCAGTTATTTTCTAGGATAAGTATCGTTTCACATGCGATCGTACACATTAAATCGATTCGCCAAATGACGACTGTGATCGATCCCCTTGATTTTTGTTACGGGTCCATCTTAAGAGTGACTACCCTCGGCTAGTGACGGCGGCTACCCGAGCGCATTCGCTTTTCCTCTGTTTTTCTTTTTTTCGGGTCGCCGTCCTTCCCCGTCGCCGCCGCCGCATTCCTCCGGGAAAAGGAAAAACACTTTACCCTACCCTCCCTCGGCCAAAGGGGTCGCGGGAGTGTCCGCGGGTGGCGAGGTGGGGCCCTCGGAAGAAGGCCGGAACGCTTGCTTTCCCGGGCCCCACGCAGATTCGCTTTTCGCATTCGCCGGACGGCGGCGTTTTGTCTCGAGGTACGCGGCAAAACGCATGTGACCGTAGGGAAATCCCACAGTGCGCATGAATAGATTAGCCCCCTGTCCCTTAGTAAGAGTAGTTATTCGGGTGAGACGACAGACAGCTGAGGTCATTTGCGCCATTTATGATAGGTGGGTGATTAGGTAGAGGCAGGAAACGGAGGGCAGGAACGTGGTAAGAAATCCGGCGCATATTAGCCTACTCGGAAGACGCCAAGGAGTCCGCAGTCTAACGTCTCATCAGGCACGTAGCCAGGGGGGGGGGGGGGAGAGGGGGGGGGGGGTGGGGGGGCTTCTGGTGTTTCAGCCCCACCGGAAATTTTTTCCCAATAATTTTGTTGCTCTGATTTTAGCTAAACTTAACCAGTGAGAAGAGATAAGTATGTGCCCTGTAAAAGTAAATACCAAGCACTGAAAATTAAGGGAAGAGATCTTTAACATGTCGGCACCGAATGGGCAAGGCTGATTTGTTTCAAGTTACACAAGACTTAGCCCCCCCCCCCTCCCCGAAGCAAATTTCTGGCTACGTGCTTGCGTCCCATCCTACGGTTGCAGCACTGAACTCGAAGTGTTCTCAAGACAGCACAAAAGAATGATCGATATTCCATTAGAAATGTTTGCCCAAACCGATTATTAAACCGGGGCCCTTGGGATTTGTATAGAAATAATAGTAATATTGAAGTATACGGAAAATAAAAAATAGTGCAATCCATTGAGTAATATGTCTGAATATAAAGAATTTTTTAAAAGAATGTTCTAATTTCTTCTGGTGTATTAAATATGGAAATATTGCCTCATTGAGCATTGCATCCCGGGATTCGAACTGGGGTCCTCGCGGTTGGAAGCCCCTGTTCCCCCTTTTCCGATGTGCTGCAAAAGTGAATGGAAGAAACTATGACCAGTGGTCTTATTTAGTGAGTAATTGTCGTCGTCGAACATTTTACTATTTCAATACGCTGATTCTACAACTTCCAACAGAGGCATCGTCAGAGACGAAAAACGTCTTACTGTCTGTCTGACGGTTGGTTTGGGACAGCTCTCCGATAGTTTATCAGCTAATCTCTTCATACTTAAACGTATAAGTCTTATCTTTAGATCCATCTTTACATGGACTTTCTTTGTCACTGTTCCCATTCACTGTTCTTTCGACGACTATATTCATCGGAGGGCCATTCTCAAGATGTGACCGATGACGTTGCCCCGTCTCCCTTTGAAATTTTCATCAGAATTCTCTTTTCTCCCACTTTTCTTTAGGCTTCTTGGTCGCTGTATCTATCCGTTTTTTTGTAATCATTCTTTCAAAAAAACAAGTTTCAAATGCGCCCAGTCTTATCTCCTGTGTTACTCTTATCGTCCGTGCCATTAAGCAACATGTTTCAGATTACGTTATTAAGAAGTGTTTTCTTACTCCCAAGCTTGTATCTCCATCTGTAAGTAGATGCTTGTTCTGGTAGGATGCTTTATTTGCCAGGACTATTCTACTAATACTTTCGTTTTTCTATCGTTTGTCAATTAACTCCTAGATTGCAATAATTCTTCATCATTCTTCCATAACACCTCATTTCGAAAGCGTCCAGTCTTGTCTTCTCCGTTTCTGCTATCTTACGTGCTTCGCTGCCATGAAAGAACACGCCCTCTTCCCAGGCACGTAGCCAGAAATTTGCTTCGGGGGCTGCTAAGTCTTGTTTAAGCTGTAACAAATCAGCCTTGCCTATTCGGTGCCGATATGTTACAAATCTCTTCCCTTATTTTTCAGTACTTGGTATTTATTTTTACAGTGGCCATACTTATCTCTTCTCAATGGTAAAGTTCACTGCTAAAATCAGAACAACAACATTTTTGGGAAAAATTTCGGGGGGGGGCTTAAGCACCAGAAGCTGGTGCTTCTGGCTACCCCTGCACCCTGGCTACATGCCTGCCTCTTCCACAGCCGGTGTAGGGGAGATCATCGCGTCAGGTGAGAAGATGAACGAGTCCATTGCTTGTAAAATTTCTGCCAATGCCGGGATTTGAATCTGGGCCCTCGGGATTGGGGTGCCAAACCAAGTAGATGACCACTGTTTTGAAGGGAAGCGTCTGCTGCGTGTTGCCAGGCGTGTCCTCTTTCCGCAGACGATCGAGGGAAGGTCGAACTGAGTTGGTGAAGAGGAGGAGGTTACCGGGTGGCTCACGAGGAGCCGTGACTCGTGGGCGAGACGGCACGGGAGAGGTGGCGTGATTGCGGAGAAAGTCCCTCCCGACCCTCACCTCTCTCTATTTCCTCCGACGACGTCGTTCCCGTTTGTGCTTCCGATTCAGAGAAAGCGTTTCGTTCGCGCGGATTTTTCGGTTTGCGGGGGGGTGTGGCAGGGCCACGGGTAGACCGACCGACATTTTTGCTTTTCGGCTTCCGGGGGCATGCAAGCAATACGGGTGTTATGTTTTTTATGTCTGATAACACGCTTGAAAACATTTATAAAATCCATAAAACTGTGCAAAAATTTCGCACTTTCAACCTCCCCTACCCCCAAAAACATGATTCACTCTCTTGTTAGGTTGTTGAAATGAAATAGTAGGGAAATGTATATAAAATGGCAAAGACAATTTCATAAATGTGAAGGAATTTGCAATGTATAAAACCTCTTATTCGTTAATTATTGTCACTGTTAAATGCAACATACTTTTCGTCTTCCGACAATAATCATTTCTCCTTCGTGGTTTCCCAGCACCGAATATTGTTTAAAAAGTCTGCATGAAGGCGTGTAAACGCTTGTTACGTGATATTTTGTCTAAGAAATTTTTCTTGGGGTAAGAAATTGAGGGTTGTTAGGGACAGGTACTAGTTTGTAAAACTGTAACAGGTTTTTGGAAGTAAGGCTTCGGCCCTTAAATACCGTGTTGGCGCAGAGTACTCTGCGGTTTCTGATGAATTTAATACTCTGTGTGTTAATAGTACTCTATACTCCTTTTCCAACCCTTTGTAGTTTTAAAGGCGACGTTTAATCGTGAGAACATTTTTTAAATATTTTTTTCCGATTTCATGAATCGTGGTAAACTTTTGGGAGAGAAAAGGCTCTCAGTGAAGGAAAGAAATAAGGGCAGTTTATAAATATTTCTCACTATGGTTTATCGTACTCTGTGGACACTGTTTTTCAACCCTGACATAATTTGACTTCGTGCGCCTTTCAGTTTCTTCATCGATGTCATTTACGATAAAACTACGCATTCTTCTTATTTGATAACGCTGTCCCCTTCCAATTCACGGGATTGTTATCCGCAAATCTCTTCTCAAAAGACTCCTGGGTTTCTCATTTATCTCTTGCAGTCACATATTAAAGAGCAACCTAAAAAAATAAAATTTATTCCGACCCTAATCGTGAAAACTAATATAATGACAAGTCTTGGAACCTGTTGAACAATGAGGATTTAATGAACTGATGAAACGAGAGTTGGAAAGAGAAGACCCATATGGAGCCCCACGCAAAATAATTAAATGGCTTGGACGCACCCTGAGATAGCGTGAGCATTTAATAGCTCATAATTGGACAGCAAGGGAAAGAGAAGAACGAAGGATAAACGAAGAGAGCAGATAAAGAAAGGCTGTCAGTCTGTGATGGGATCATAATTGGATACGGAGTCTTTTCAGTGGGTGGAAGTCAGCCGATTCCCGTGGTAAACTGCTGATGAAAACTTGACGAATGTTTAGTAAACTGGACACCGAAGGCATTGTGGGTAGAGATTAGAGAAGACTAGTCTTCAAGCTAAGTCCAGCGCGAGGCTTGTACTCAGTGGGGACTCGTTAGGCCGTAGTATAGGGCTCCGCATTCCTTTTCTCACATTAATTGGAGAAAGAAGATACAGAAGTCCTGTGTCTGCGACCAGCCACGAAAGAGCGAGGCGGGTTATCCTCGCGTCGAGGGAGATAAATATACGCGAATCCGTCGATGGAACTTGTAGTGAACCAAGCTCTCAGTTTCGTGATATCAACCGCCACAGTGGCCCATCCAACGGCTCGTGAGACAAACATTTCTCGCGTTAAGGGCATTGCTGCCCCTTAAGGAGGTTGGCTCGCGACTGCTTGAGTCAAGTTGTCTAAGGAATCTTTTTAATTTAAGTACGAGTATATGCCTGCTAAGTGATCCTTACTTCACAAAGAAAATTACCTAAGCTATTAAAATTCATAAGTATCACAAGAAATACGGTTTATAGTTGAAGGATTTCTTTTTTATGATAATTTTAATCAGCTCGACGATGGAGTCAATTCAGCGTTTACTTTAAAGAAATAAATTCATGTACTCAATGAATTTACTAATGTATAACACCGGAATATTACTATCAAACGTTATGTTATAATATGTTTCTGAAATATGCTTTAATATCTCATTAGTAATGATATTATTTATACGCCATACATTTTGACTAGAGCAACCGTAGCGCCACTTGAAGACAACTAACGCATTTCGTCTGCTATCAGCGCAGAAATTGGTGGATTTAGCGAAAAATACGGTGGGTTGATGCCTTTTTTTCGTGTATTTTTATTTCTTGTGAAATTACGCTTAAAATATCAGTTTTTTTGCAAAAATGACATGACACTATGGTATTTTTAAACGTTATATTCCCATATGATGGCCATTCTCGCCGTTAATTGTATGTAATTTCAAATGCAATTTGTGGAAAAAGGAGTATGGGTTGGTGTAATTATCTTTACTTTATTAGATAGAGGAACTTTAGTTCTATAAGTGCTGAAAATATAAAAAAAACATGACTTTCATTTTTTGGATCAACCTAGTTAATCCTCACGGAAGAGTAATGGCCCAGCGACGTTGCCAAACCATATTTTCCCACCCTCTCAGATTAGGATAAAATGCCTCACAGCCTCTCCGGTTTCAATCCAATTGGCGAGGACTCCACGGCACAACTACCTTTCGAGTGGACGAAGAAAACGCTGTAGTCGTGCCATTATTGAGCTGCTATCCTGCACATTTTTTTTAGTTCCAGGGAAACTAAGTAGAGCGCCTGCGGTGCTTTAAGTAGGATCGCTCTGGCGAAAAAGGCTCTTACGCATAAGAGGACCATTGATACAGACGTCGAGTTGGTTTGGGGCCTGGTTAAGTGTCTGACATGAGCTTGGCATTGTATGGCGCCAAAAGGTGTAATTAAAGGATAATGGATGAAAGGTGACTCTTGGATTTTATGGTGTGGGTGTGGGGAAGGTAAGGTTTGTGGATAGGAGGACAAACGAAGGGTTACTTCAATGACAGGAGAGAAGAGGAAGTTGATTGCCGAGATTAGAAAATTATGAGCAAAAGATTGAGTGGATGGGGAGGGTTATAAGAGGCGAGGGTGCTTTGGAGGACGTGATAGAAGAATGTTAGGTAAACCGGGAAGGTGGAAGAGAAGAATGGGTACTTTGGCTAGAATATCGAGGGGTATGAAATATTCAGAACTAAATCATATTAATATATGAAAGATTATTTATTTTGAAGTAGTTCCTTCGCCCTTAGTTAGTCTGAAACTATTGTATTATATTATTTATTTTCTAAGCAAATACTCTTCATGTAAACCAGGGGTCTCCAAATTGCATCCCGCGATATGGCTTTATCCGTTCCGTTAAATATTGTGCGGAAATGCGCCAATATGACTAATTTTTCAATAATAATCCGTATGAAGAAATATGTACGTGGTTTCCTTTTGTGGATAGGTTTACAATGCATTAATTAGCACTGCGTTAAAAATATAATGACGTGCCAGATTATTTTAATATTAATACATCTACAATTTTGACTAAATTCAAATAAATAAATCTACAATCATGTTTTATACTGAATCGATATTATATAAATAATATCTACATATTACCCTGCAAGCCACCATAAAGGTGTGTGGCCGGGGGATTATATACCTACCCCTTTAAATTTTTAGTCTTATTCTGCCTCGATAGGCAATAATAGGGTTTTATCTGCTTTCCAGTAAAACTGATGTATCTATTTATAGGGTTTTCTTTAATGCTACAGCCCGCTGAATAGTACTGAAGTTCCCAATTGGCCCTACGGTGAAAAGTCCGGAGATCCCTGATCCAAACCTACCTTAACTGTTAGGGCACTGATAAATATGATAAATTATCAATCGTCAACAGCAAGGAATGTGGCCCGCCGTCCAGTGCACTTATCAATGGTTGGTAGGAAAATAGGTTTGTTTTGCTAATTGATGGACTAAATATTTGGCGCGATATCGAGGGACCCGGATTCGACCTCCGGTTTTGGTGAACTTCTTTCTCTCTCCGCGGAATTCCATACTGGCGTGAAAGAATGGGGTCGTTTGCCATTTTTTTAATTGCCAAATCTGATAGAGTTTGTTAAATAAAAATACCCGTATTTTTCTGTTCTCCGATCCGTCGAGTCGTTCTTGAATTACAAGCAGCGAAAAACTGATGTGTTTAACCCTTTTGGAAAAGTGGGTGACCAAACGACTCGTACGCCAACCTCTTCGTCCATTCACAACTGAGACTGCGCAGCTCCTTAGCTCAATCACAAAGGGGGACAAACAGCTGGCTCTGCCAACGGAAGTGGTGGTTAAACGCCTTTCGGAATATATCGAAAGGCATTGCGTATTTGACTACATCGTAATTTGTGAATAAGGGGGCGTCGATTAATTACGTGTGGCGTTTAGGGGGGGAGGGAGGGGGTCGAGCCGAATCTCACCCAATCTCACATGTGGGAGAGGGAGGGTCTCGGCAAAAATCACGGAATTTTTATTCCGCAACAAACATTGTAAAAATGCGAGAAAACTGGGTTAAATTACGTGAAACGAGATGACTAAAATATGGGTAAATCCTACGCAATAATATTTATCGCGGTTATGCGAACGCCATAAAGTAGCCCAGTAGCTCCTCGATTGCTGAGCCGCCACCGACCAGCCAAACGGGCGATTTTCTCACTGTGATTCTGGACTACGTTCTTAGTAGTCTTAAATACTAGTCTTAATTAGTCTTAAATAAAAATCATTAGGCAAATTATAATTGGTTTTTTAAATAAATCCAACGCAATCGAGTACAGATTAACGTATTTGCACAAGACATATGCATTTTGAAAGATCTCGCGTGAGATTAGGAGCCAAATCTCACGACATCTCACCCAGGGGGGAGAGTGGGTCCAAAAATCGCCTCACATAATTAATGGACGCCCCCTAAGCAAATAAACTTCATCTCACTTTTAGTCACTCCAAAATGTACCCGGAAATAATTGTTGCCCAGTTGTTTTGGGTTATTTCTAGGATGCGACAGGATCCCTTCAGGCAGACCTCCCTTCATCCCTTCTGCTTCCCTCCCCGTTCTTCCTCAAAACAGTCAAGGACGGGAGGTGGATGACGTAGATATCCTTAACGCAGCTCGTTCGGTGGGCGTCACCATTTGCTTATCTTAACTTTTCCATTAATGAGCGCATGGCTCTGGTTAGAAAATTGATTTTTCCGTTAAAATTCACATTTCGCTTCCATCTAACGATTTCGTGTACAAAAGAGCGATTTCGTTTCCGAGTAAACGCCCCCATTCCGCCTTTTTAGCTGTCGCGAAACATCATGGAGCGGTCCCACACACAATTTGGAGATTGACGAAACACAATTTCCGAGGATCCGAGTTAACTCCCCCATAGCGTCCGGTCGCATCAGCGCGGCCTGAGAATATTTGCAAAGTACGGCGGCGAAATGCGATAAAATTGGGTCTTGGCCAGAGTTTGCACGGAATGGAATCCAGCAGCTACTCCGCGTGTGACATTTCTCGATGGGCGAAAAATGATCTTTGAATGATTAGGAGAGTGCCGGGCACGTGGGTGGAGGGTGGCTTTCGAGACTTGGCTGGCGGGGGTGTTCGCGGATCACGTGCTCAGTCGGACACAGGAGATAAGGGACACGGGGGCGAGGAGAGGCGTGGGCAAAAGATGCTGCAACCGCCGTCGCCGGCCGGCTAATGCCCACCCCCCCTTCCCACCCGCGGATATCAACGTGATTCTCGTGATTCAGCTCGCGGAATCGCATTGAACGGGAGGATTCACACTCCCATCGCGTGCCTTGACGCCAAATAATCGCGACAGGCAGGCGTGATACTAGGAGACTGTCGCGAACGGGTCCTAGAGTCCTCATCAAGGGAGGTCTCCCGCTAATGTGGCCCGGGTCCGAGTACCGGTTGGTATTAAATTGGATCCACGCTTTAAATCCGAGCCTCTTCTGCTCGACCGCCTGCGCTCCGTGCACTTGGCTCAGCCTCAACGCTGAGCCGCTGTCATTTCTGTTGAAATGTGACTGCAGGTGCTGCAGGTATGGTTTTTTCCTGATTAAAACTCACACTCGATGCCAAAAAGATTTATTAAAATGGAACTAGCATGTTGAATATGAACAGATTACACACTTAACTACCACTAATAAGCAGATTTAACTATGTCAACAATGGATGATACATAAATAGTATTAATAAATATTAATAACAACAAATAATAAATGACAAATAATAAAATCTATTAATAACATCTAATAACTCAAGAGTAATTGCTTTTTCCAACAATTTCTACACGAAGCACTTAAATCCACATTTCGCCATCTGGTGTCGACGTTTATAAATGGCATTGTAAACGCTCAACATGACTGGTATAGAAAATTATTCAGAGAATGAAATAACTGCTATATTTTCACTCTCTATTTCCTTCGGTACTTTTCGGAACCTTTTTCCCTTTACCTTCCATTGGATTGAAAATCTTATTTATCCTGGTTTTAAACAGCAACCGCGTTTTCGCGCCACACTAGTTTGTTAAATCCGAACGAAAACGAAGCGTATTGCTTAAGCTGAGGTCCCGAAACGTGCTGAGCCTACCCTTCGGCTGAGAAATGGTGACGCCTCTACTCGGTGGGATCAGCCGTTAAGTCGGCTGATCCGGGCCGCTCCTCCTGGCGTGTAGAGCCAACATAAGTTCCTAGTCTGTCGGATGGGACGCAAAACCCTGGACCCCTCGCCGCCTTTCGTTAATAGAAGATTGATGGCGACGCTGGGTTTCTTTGCATCCTCCCTCTTCCTTTTTCCAACCCGATTCTAGCGCATCTCCTTTCGATCAGAGGCGCCATTAAGCTCACAGAACAACTTGTTTACAAGCTTAACAGCAGGCTTCAAAGTGCCCTGAAAATTTTGCCTATTCTTGGTTCAACCCAAGGTGATAGAAAGTAGTATACCCTGGGTTCAACGTGCTGTTTGGCCGCTGCGTGCGTTCCTAGGAGCAAGGTTTTGGTATGAACTGTGAGTGATATCGAGTGTTTTTATGATTGCATGCTCTTAATTTACTGTGGAACATTCCTCCTCGATCTTTTTTATGCGTATTCAATGAAGTCCATTGCTTTTATCTCCGGAGTTACTGTGTATTCGCGCCACATTTCTCAGATTGATTTTTCACGAATAATATAAGTTAGCGATGCTTGTATTAAGATTTCATCGTTCCGATTTGGGAAGTGAAACATTTTAAAAATCAAGTTAATTCCTCGTAGGGGTAAGTCGGATCGCAGGTGTACAGTGAAGGAAAGCGTTAATGATGGTTTCTGTGATTTAATAAGCTACTGTGTAATACAGGAAGTGGAGTGGAGTAGGAGAGGGTATATTTAGGCGCAGGAACAAATAAAACGTTTCCGTAATATTTTTCAAAAGGCTGAAAAATAGTGCGAGGCGAATCAAGAGATTAAGTCAGGGTTCTCATCCATAGGGTCTAGGTTCGAATATGGCCAGTTATTACATGGCAATACTGTATGAAGTTTTCTCGAGTGTCCCACCGGGTCATGGTGTCATTCTCACTGGCTTTTGAACTCCAGGACGTAATGGACGTGCTGACCCTGTATAAGACCCGAAAAAAACTAATGCTGGTAACGTACGGGGAAAGTACCAGATCCAGAATACTTCTTGGATTCCAATTTCTGTTCCCCAATCATTCGGGTGGAAAGTAAAGGCTTGAGCTTCTAGGAACCTTTCATTATGTGGAAGCAAATATCAACGCGCTGAGTTTCCCTCCATTCTTGTATCTATACCTTCCGATCCCATCCTCTTACCTCCCCTCTATCATGAGACACTTTGAAGTTCGATAAGCATATGTGAAACCAATGATGGCAATTATGTAAGTTGGGTTTGTACTATTCATTCATTATATATAGGAGTCTCTGAATTCTCCGAGTAAAATGAATGGTTATCGTTGTTGTTAGGATGCGTAGACTAATATGAGGTATTTTGCTCCACTGAGGATGGATGCGTGGTTTGATATAGGTGCGATGTTTGGTAATGGAGGGAGGGTTGAGGGAAATTCGAAGTCAAAATTAGTCTGCTTCTAACGAAGGGCGCTAAAAGAGCCAATTCTTTTGCATCCCATTCGACGGACGGAGTACTGCACTTTAATTGCTCTCCACAAGGCAACAAGGAGGTAAGGACCGAGATCCCGCAGAAAAATCAATCTTCCCCCACAGCAATATTTCCCCAAAAACCAGAGGCAATAAAAGTCGGCAGATAATCTCGAAAGATCTTCATTTTACTTTTTCATATCTACAACAGGATAGGTACTGTAGACGACGTTGCGCTGATACTCCAATAAGTTATCTTCCTCTTTGAATTCGTCGTACTTGCTACAATTGTTTTTATCCTTTCTTCGGCTCGCGTACTTTCTCGTTTCTGTTTCATCTTCACTCCCTGACCCACCATGATCAGTCACTGCATGGCCTCTGTGTCCGCTTGCTCCTTCTGCAATTGCGTGAGGATAGCGTAGAAGCTAGGATGACTCTTACTGACGGCGATTCTGAATCGATTGTGCCATCTGTCCGAGATATTATTTGGTTGGTTGGGTTCACGTGATTTTGTTCAGAAAAAAATGATGTGAAGCTTAATTTTGACAAAAAAACTATTTGTTTATCTAGCATCCTACAACCTATATTAGAATCGAAAATGAATGAAAAGTTAATGCTTGAAAATTAAAAAAAAATAGCAATCGGAAAACGGGGGAAAAATTAATAGGCCAGGGGAAAATTTGCCATGGGAAAACTGTTAGGGTGTCGCTGACCCCCAACCTTACTGTCGCAGTCAGTGTAACATGTTTAGTAGCTTAAACCTCCTAAATCTGAGAGATTGCGTTCAAAAAATTTTGTTTTACTCATTCTCCTGGATTCTGAGTAGATTTTAAGTTAAACTTAAAATCCTTCACGACGCCAGTGGAGTGATAGCCTCTCGCGGGAAGCGGGAGGAATGAATTCCGTCATTCTCCGAAAGAAACCGATCTCAGTGAGGAGAGTGTTTGCGTCAGCAATTATCAATGAAAGTTTTTTTTTACCGCATCGCATGCTATCGCTTTTATCGTAATTACTGCCTTAAAGTCTCCTCGTAATGCGAGTGTCATTCTCTCTTGGATGGAGTTTTAATGAATTATTATTTCTAAGCGTTCGCATGTATGCAATCATGTCATTATGTTATTTTTTCGGTTGTTTACGTACGACGGCGAAGTGACGTCAAGGTGCATACATTGGGGAAATTCCTATTTGCAGCGTTGTATTTTTTTAGAATGGAAGTTGCAGCAAAATTAACCTTCGAATCCGAAGAGAGAGAGAGAGAGAGAGAGAGAGAGAGAGCTGGTGAATTCCTATCCACTTTGGCTCATTGAATGTTTCGTTGTGCCTGACACACTCAGAATTGCACGATCAGCTTGAATTTTTTCCTGTCAGGGAAACCGTGGACGGAACAGAGAAAGAATCGTCTTCCTCACTTCATGGGGTTTTATACATTATGGGCCAAGGGGGATTTTAAAGGGTCCATCAAAATATTTCGCTTCAAGACGGTCATATATTCGCAGTCATCTTTCCATTGGTTTGAAGCAGCTCTCCACTCGATTATCACCTCTTCATTCTTGTGTTGTCTAAAGATCCTGCACTAAGTGCTCCATATATCTCATACGAGGACTTCCTTTGTCATTCTTCCCATTCAGTGTTCATTCGACGACTGTATGCATGGGACGGTCATGTCTAAAGGTATGAACAATTATGTTTTCCCGTCTTCTTTTGAAATTTTCATGAGACTTATCTTTTCCCCCACTTTTATTTGGATTCTTTGTCGCTCTGCATAGCCATATTTTTCATCATTCTTCCGTAACACCACATTTTAAATGCGTCCAGGCTTGTCTTTTTCTGTCGCTGTTATCGTCCGTGCTTTACTGCCAAAAAGAAACATGCTCATATGTACATTTTTATGAAGAGTTATCTTACTTCCAATCTTCAATCTCAACCTGTATGTAGTTTCATTTTCTGATAGGATGCCATCTTTGCCCGGGTTGTTCTTCTTCTATTGGTGATATTCTATTGGTGACAGTTTTCTTCTTCTATTGGTGATTATTTTACTCCTAGGTAGCAATACTTTTTCGTCTCTTCTAGCTTTTACCTACTGATGATAACATTGGTTTCGGCTTCTATTCTGCTAAAATGTTGTGCATGCAAAACTATTCCACCATCCGATGATGGAGAAACGATAGTTTATGTTTAACCAGCCGAAGTAGATTGCCGAATATTTTAGTGAAAAAAAAAACGTATATCGATGCTTGTGTAATTGCCAGCATGTGATGAGAAGCGAATAGTATCTGCGTCATGCAAATTCTTTTTTGTTTTTCCCAGCCATCAGTATGGAATGAATTGCTTTGTAAGCTTAAATCAAGGAATAGCATCATTATCCTAATTGTAGCGGTCGCAATCCATCAACTTAATGAGCTCAATTGTCTCGGCTTCAACTTTGTGTAAATTCAGGTTGTGCAAATTATTAAAAGTTCTGGATAATTCCGCAAAATAATTTATCGGTACAACTTATAATCTGTATAATTTATCGGCTAACTGGTTTTCAACGCATAAAAGTCACCTTCAAGCAACTTTGTTCATATTCTTCGTTCTTTGTATCTTCAGCTACCCCATCAAGTTACTTCGTGAAATCATACAGTATTTTTAATCATCAGCTTTATACTTTGTAACACTTCTCTCATCGTTAGTTCCACATCTATCTAGGTGATCTAGATGTTTTTTTCTATGAGAGTATATTACTAGGAGCTTAGAGTTATGTATTGATTTGTTGATAACTGTTTCTTTTAAAAAATGATGCTGTGATGTTACGCGTTATCGACCCTCGCAGCAAGTCCTGTAGACCTACAAATGAGGGTCGCTATCGTTGAAGCTTGGCGCCTTTGGTAGGGGATGTATATCGAATGGTATATTCGCAGACGCCGGCGAATAGACTATCTCAGCAGACTCGTTGGTCCCGCCAACGGTTATTTATGCAATCGAGAGGGTATCTTCCAGATCGCCAACCCTGATGAGAGAACAAAGCAAGTCCTTAGGACGAAGGATGGGTTGGAAAAAGAGGCGCGGTTTTGGGATATCCGACCCTGGGGCATCATCACTGTTCCTTCGAGGACAATAATAAGCCGCCGGGAGATGTTCTGCTCCAGGGCTGTTCCCGATCATATGGCGCCATCTCTCGTGAAAATTTGCGAAGTCTCGCGTTTCCTTTTACAGCTGTCCGGCTGGAAATTCTCCTAAGCCGGATAATCGATGATCGCTCATCTAGCGCATTTAAAAGTTAACGGCGGCACTGTGGGGGATTGACCCTATTTCCTCTGTTTTGTTTGGGCATGACCGACCCAGATATTATCGACTGGGCCTTCGTCAATATCAGTGTCATCCTAAAGGTCACCTCAGCATTGGCGCCAAGCGATGCCTGTTTGTTGGTGTAGTTCCTAATGATAAAAGCGAAAATTACTTTATACTTTTTCGTTAATTATAGTACTTCTACTCACCGGCGATTTTAATTCTTCTTCCGATACATAGGTGAACCATTAAGGCTTTAAGAGCTAGAATGCCTGCGTCCCAGTAGTATCTGAAAACTAGTCCAGATATTTATCCTCCAAGTTTGTTTTGAAGCAGAGTTGCGGCTCCAAAAAGGGGCTTCGTATTTCTTTCATTGGTTTTTAAAATGTTGTCAAGGAAAGATTTATTTATTATAAGAATTAACTAGGCTACATTATTTTTAAGTCTTGTGTATGTTACTACATACTTTCATTATGTATCGACATTAAATAATAGCTTTTAATATAGGTTGTTTAATCCAAATGCTTGTCATTTATTTTTTATTGCATCACCTGCTTACTTCTCGTCGATTATTTACCCTCAAATATATATTTTTTTAAATCTGCCCTTTTTATCTCTCATGCTTTTTGCTGCACCAACACTTGTAAAAACATTATTAACGATGCTGTAAATGAGATCAAGCCATTATTTAAACTTGTGGTCATCCTCACATTATAAATATCTTTGGTGGTTAATGATTTGGTACATTACCGAAGCTTCTCCAGGTCTCTGGCTTATGCTTCTTATAATCCTCTTTTTATAGATATACATATATTCTTGACCTAAACGTTTCAAGTTAATAATAGCGTGACTTACATTGACTGCGACGAGCCTGTAACTGTCGTTTAGTTTGGTGTTGTGGTATAGCAACTGAAATGCGACCCGTTTAAGGAGAAAGTGAAGGCGACGTAAGTCCTTGTTTTGTAAATATTGCTCCGTTCTTTCTTTCTTGAACAGTGGCACTCGTGGATATACAGCCTGGGTCTTAAAGGATTAAAACCGTGTAATTTCATTCACCTTTTCTGCATATTTGGAAAAAAATTGCTATCCGTATAGTTATGAAAGCATGTTGCTACTGGGAGGCTAAAGTTTATACTTAAAGTTTTTCGAAATTTCCCGGTAGCTCAAAGCTATAAGGTTCTTGTATGAAAACTGATCCGGGATGCGTTTCGTTCCAAGGAATGAAATGGTAATGAAATAAACACATAATCCGGGATTAGTTTTGGAGCTGTCAAAAAATTACTCTTCGATAATAGGTGTTGGTTTGGTGGCTCGAGTAATTGTCTTCCTTTTCAAAGACCCTTGTTGGAACGATGGCCGTGGCAAGTTTATCAGTTTTACACTGGTCCATCTTGAGTACTGGGTTTCGAGACGGACACAATTTCTAGCTACTGACCCCTCTTATTTCTTGGGCATTGTTTCCGGTATGCGCGTTATCGACTGGTGGTGAAATGGCTTACATTTATAGCGAATAAAAATCGAACCAATGGCACTTGCAATGGACTCTTCCCCTCTTCAGTGCCATTGAAGTGTCTTCAACATTGAATGAAGTGAATTGTTAACTGGTAAACTTTATCACGTTGAGGATTTCGGACAAAATCTTCCAGCAAGGGAGGTAGAATGACTATCCTTTCCGCCTCCCAGTGTAGCGTTCACGCAGCTCTGGATGAGATCGTATGCACATTCAGGAGGTCATCTACGTGTTGTTGTAAAAAGCATTATTTGTAATCTGACCCTGAGACGCTGTTCGATCGAGTACAATCAACCAACTTTTTCTCATTCGAGTCAGACAAGCGAATGGGTGCTATTTCACGACTGTCAAACCTCCCGCGTTGGTTAACTCACAAAAGCAAGGTCGTCCCACGCGACGCAATGATCCTGCAATCGACACCACCATTTCCCGCGTCATAAGCCGTCGGTCAAAGTGCTGATGAGGGTCCGTTTTAGGTGTAGTTGACTCCAAGGTCAAGATCAATCAAAAGTGCCTCTTTCATTGCCCCATGTTAATCCCCATCATACAAAGCAGTTTCCCAATCGATTTCGACATAACCAAGAAAAAAATCAGTGATGTGTGTTGTCTACACATCAGGCGCGAAAAATTTTAATTACTTGTGGTGACACCAAAGGTCTTAAGCCGCGTTTACACTATGTAGCAAAATCTGCTATATTGCAAATTTGTATAGCATATAGCAAGTGTATATAACATTTGCTAAAAGTAGAAAAAGTCGCTTCTGAAAAGTGCTATATAACATTGCTATATGTAGCAGATTCTGCTATATATAGCAAAAATTGTGCTATCCATTGGTAGTCGGTAAAGATCCAAAGAAATCCGTGCTATATCTAACTTCGCTATATGTAGCAAAAGTTACGTAAAAATGTTATGTAGCAAAAGTTGTATAGCAATGTTATATAGCAAAAGTTATAAAGCAGGTTTTGCTACATAGTGTAAACGCGGCTTTAGAGTAGTTGGAACATTCGGGTGTTTTCTGCTCCAAGATTTCTTACGATATACCGCTCTGTCTAACCTAAAGTTAATCCCAAGCCAACCACAACTCCCATGACCACGGTGGAACGTGAACCTTCAGCATTTGTGTTGACAGGCGGACGTGATATTGATCTGTTTTCCACGCGCAGCTAGCGTAGTACCCAAGATTCGTTAACGAAGAATGCTTTGAGTAGTCCTTTTGACTATCTCACAAAATTGTTACATCTCTATAATAAAGCCAAAAGCTTAGATTGGAATGGACTTGGTGTGAAGTGATCAAGTAACCATTGTTATGGACAGTTAGTGTTCACCAAGGGAAGGTTTAAAAATAATGTGCCCCTGATAATGTGCTATTTTCATTCGCAAGTGTGAAAAAGGCTTTAAATTTTCCGTGGCTGAAGTCTCGGATTTATTCCAATGATTCAGTTCTTGGAAACGGAAAAAGTGGCAGAAGCCTCTTAGTCACTAAGGCGGACTGGAAAAGAGCCGTAGCAATTCGCCTTTTTCTTTCCGTGTCAATTTGACTAATCTCTGTGTTTTTTAAGTCCTACCAAAAAACTTAGATGAGATCATGGATCCTTCTTTCGCGTTGTCGTAATCATTATCAGTAACTCCTCCTAGATAGCATTACTGATATTAAGCGTTATTAGCATTCGCTCTATCAAATGACAGTAACCAATTAAAGTGCCAGAAATAACTTGAAAAAGTGTGACCACGTCTTCGCTCTCCTAAACGCCATTGATAAACAATAGTGACAACGTTAGCTAGTGTATAATGAAGGTCTGTATTCAAGCCCCTCATTCCTTATCTTTCCTCTTGATAGTGACACGAAAACGGCGAAAGTAGGCCACAGGCGGGATGTTGGATTCTACTTTCGCATTATCACTATCTTGCGTTATCAAACCCCTTTAAAACTGATCCCATATACCGGATTAGAGACTCACTCTAACCAGTGGGGATTGATAAATTGAATCACCAGACAAAATTGAATATTTGCGATCTCGTTGTCGCCCTCCTTAGAGCAATTTAAAAAATAACGATAACGTTAGCGAGCGCGTTGGTAACAACCGTGATTGGGCCCCAGGTTTTGTCATTTGGAAGGATATCGCATATTAAATAGTCCTTTTAAATCTCCCTTTGGTGTTCTGCTTTAGCATCTGCAGTAATTTCAATTCGTGACCAGTGGTCGTAAAAAATGAGTCCGTGAGACAAGCTTGCTAATAATGAATAAATGTGAGCTTCTTAAGTGAAAATGTCCGAAGTTAAGAACATTCGAATGGCAATTAAAGCAGTTTTTTTATTAGTGAGCCACTTGGCCCGCTTATATGCCGGGGAATTGATAGTCATGGGGCTATCGATTTTCAAAGCGTAACGAAGTTTTTCATTAATGATGGTTTTGCCGTGATTACTTTATCTAGAGGGTTCTTATGAGTGTCAACATATCGTGCTCTAGGTGCGTTCAATGTAGCCATCTTTATCCAATACTACTGTGGTGTTTCCTTTGTCATATTTCAGGGATACGCAATTTTTCCTTTTCATATTCTGTAAAGTGTGTCTGCTCGTGGCTTTAAGAAGTTGCGAAATTTTTAGCCCAGAAATGTTTTTCTCAATTTGAAGATGACATGCCTGTCTAACGAACTGCTTTTTGTTCTCGCCAAGGTTAATAATACCAGACTCAATATTTACCACAAGTATGTGTATCGGTGGGATTCTGTATGGAAGTCAGTGTTTGAGACCTTTATTTAGCAAGTTATTGCCTTTGTTAGAGAAATCCTGAGATGAGATATTTAAGATATAGTGAGGCACATTGGAAGGCAATCTAGTGGTCTTGCAAAAGGATATTAATTTACGGTCCTGAACTTTCAATTTTTTGTTCAACCTATACTGGTTAGTGGATTCCATGATGTGTAATCTTTCGATGAAGTTGCAGGTACTTAAGGAGTCGATATTTTTGCTGATTTTCAAGTGAAGATCGTAAGTAAACTTTTCGGTGTGGTTTAATTTAACGTATTTTTGTTTGATTTGTAAGTTGAGCCAGTCCTAAGTTCGCGAATTGTGTGGGTTTTACGGCGTTAGGATTGGTTTTTTTGTGGAGCTTTGATATGAATGAACTTAGGGAAGGTGTTATGTTGCTTGCAACGTTTAAAAAAACGAATGTGTGCTGCAAGGGTTTGTGTCTTAAATTTGGGTGTATGTAATGTATTAAGCTCGTGAGGCTGGATGGCCATGGTTGGATGAATTAAGCAGAGCTTCCAATTGGCTGAAGGGATAATCTGCGAAGATAGGAATATTCGAATGCCAGTAATTAAAGTAGTAGGAAAAGCTACTTTAACTGGCATTCGGATATTCCTGTCTTCGGACATTTTCAAGCATGCCAAAAAATGGAAAAGATAAGAGAGAGGTTGGTAAAGGTTGTTCGGGCACTCCACCGGGCCACCATCTGCATTTCTGCCGACGTTTCGATTAGCGGTTCGCCTATCATCTTCAGGGTTGGTGAGGGAGAGGATAATGATAAAACTTCTTTCCTCCGTGTCTCACCCGCTTTAAGTCCTCGCTCGTCGTAGGCCTTCGCGAAGTTATTTCCATTCGCGTTTACGAAATGAAGTGGCGTGCTTGTTCCGCGCACAAGTTCGTGGTGCAGCGGTGCATTTTGAAAAGGTCGTGCTATGCAAATTAACTCGTGCTCCCGTCGTCGGAGTAGGGGACATCATATCTTTCGCATTTTTGCTTTTTGACATTTCTGTGAAAGATGGGTACTCATATGCATCCTCTGGGCACGGAATGCAGTTAAGATTTTAAAAACGGCGCACTCGTCTAAGGATCGGGTTGAAGAATGTTCTCGTGTTCTTCTCCCTCTCTCCGCTGGCCACCGAAAAATCTATTCAAAGCGAACGGTGTCGAATCAACGCTGTTTTGTTTAACTTTAATGTATTTTTTTCCATTCCGAAGTTTGTTATTTTTTTCTGAGAGGTTTCTTTTTCCATTTGAGTGAAAAAAATCGTGATCGGAGAAAATTATTATCTTTCTAAATGGAAAAAAATTGAGAAATCCTTTCCTCGTTTTTTATTTCATCGGATAGTTCAGGGAAATGTGATTTTTCGCTAAAAATATTTGACTGTGAAATATCATCCGAAATGCAATTGTATGGTTCCTCGAAGACCGTCGCATTTTCTTCATTTATATCCGTGTGCGCATTCTCGTTCGTGGTTGCAACGGCTTTATTACAATCAGTCAGGGTATTGGATGGCAAATGAGATGAATTATTTCTTATCCTTCTTTGTAATTTATCACTTTAATCAGCATCCTTTTTAGCAGAGTGGAATATTCAAAACGAATTACATATGATAGATTACGCTTCTTTCTTGCACACCTATCTCCGTTTACCCTTAGCGCCTTCTCCTTTACAACCTTTATTACTTTCAACAATCAATACTTATGCGGGCATCGATTGGATGCTTTGAAATCATTGCGTTTGGATAGCAATCCTTCCGTTCCTTTATAAAAAATGTTAGTTTGTTTCGGTTTTGACCTTGCCGTTACCCGAAAATCCTTCTCACCAATCCTTAGACGCGCTGCATACGTCTCATTTAATTGTAGCAATTATGCCGTGTCTTATTTTCCATGATGAACATTTTGGAACACTCTGTGGTGCTCGTGAATAAGCAGCTTGTTCTTCCCTTTTCACGAATCGCCTCCTTTTGTGCTTCTCGTTATTGTGCCAGCGTTGCGCGACTGTCGACAGAACTCGCGACAAGGTTGCGCTTTGAAATTGACTGTGTTATATTTAGATGATCATTACATCCATATTAATGTCTCATGAATAAAGAATGGTGATATCATCCATCTCATGAGTGAAAGATTTAAAAAAACTTAAACTCTACGAGATGCTAGTGTCGAAATGCAGTTAAGAGCCGGTCTCATTTGGTTGACGTTAAAGCAACATTTTGTGTGGTAATAGTGTGATTGTGGTGTTTACCGACAATTCTAATCATGGAAGGTACATCAGATGTTCAGTTAGTTGTTGTGAACATTCGTCATCAATATAGCCTGTAATCGACCCTAATCAAACAATTTTGACGCAGCACTACTCAATTTTTCTATGGGCTAACTTTATCTTTACATTTCATTGTTTTACACCCTTCAATATTTACTCTTTATATCACACAGTTTACCGTTAATATTTTTTCCCTTTTACTTTTCCCACGACGTAGTTGTGATAGAACATATGCACGACAGGATTTGTTATCTTTCCCGGCATAAGCGGTACATACAGTTTTCTCAGACTCTGTCAAAGGTCAGGCATTTCCCTACGAAGTACCGGACGTGATGTAGAGCCCGAAAAACCTCATATGCAACTACCACAGTCCTGGTACCATTTGAACATTTAACCTGACTTCATCAAAGCCGGCCACAGAAATGTTAAGGTATTTTCAAGCCCCTGAATAGACTCGGCGACTTCAGATTCTGATTGAGAAATTTAACGACTATTTTAAAACTTATCAGAGACGAGAGGGTTCATAAATCCAAGATCTGAGTTTTTATAAATACAAGCTTAGATTTCCTGATTTCGTGCATTTTTTATTATGCGTATCTATCACCTAAACTACCAAAATTTTCCCAGTTCTCCAAGGATTGTGTAAATGGTCGCTCATATTTTGTCATGACACCAATAGTACCTAATAGGATAGATCAGATTCTTTTTCATGAACTCGACATTTTTTCTGAGCATGGCAACTAACTTAAGCATCCTCATAAAAAAATTCTATTGCGCACAGCAATGCCATTGATCTTTGTTTTTCTTTGTCTCACGAAGTTCAGCTCAATTACTTTATCTCGTTCCGTAGTTTTCTCTCGTCACTCTTGACGAATAGAGACGAGGGGGAGGTAGGGATTGCTAATTCACCGCTTGGCGTAATTGCTTAGTTCATCTCCTCTCCGTCTGTGCATTTTTTCCCCCCGGACAGCCTATCTCGAGCCAAAGATGCGCGTCGCTTCTTGGGCGAAGGCCTCCCTCCCCCCGTGTTAGCTCATTCGTCGATTTGCGGTGACGAAACCTCCTTTCTTCTTCCGGCCGCGTCAACTCCGGGCGCCAACAATGTGTCTCATCACCGAGGTTGTAAGATTCGCTCGAAGATTGGCGAGGGAGGAACCAGGGGAGAAGAGAGTGGGGAAAGGGTTGATCAGCTGACCTCGCTATTAGAGAAGGCGATTGACTACAGAGGTCATTTGCGCCGTAAGGATAAGTGGCTGCTTGGAAGGAGATAATTGGGGAGAGTATGGGAGTATTTGGGGAGAGTTGGTGTGGTTTATGCAGCACTGTTTTCAGATGTGGGTGTGGAGGAGGATGGAGTAAGTAAAATGGGTCGAAAGGAAGACGAATGGTGAAGTGCTATTGGTAGGTGAGGAAAAAAATTTGATAGATGAAATTAGGAGAACGCAGAAAGTGTGGAAGTAGAAGGTTGTTAAAGGGCGATGTTGTTTTTAAAGCCGTGATTGAGGGAAGGATATTTGGTAAGTGGGGAAGAGGGTGGAGAAGAACGGGTAGCTTGGATAGAATGATGGGAGGCAGGCGGTATAGGGCGCTGAAGAGGGACATCGTGTGAAATTTAGGGGGTGGGAAGAATTAAATGTCCATTTAGACCTACCTTTACCGGAAGAAAACTAATGATAATAATAAAAAAATAATACAGCCCCTGATTCCCATCCAGAGAGTCAGGGTTCTAATTCCGGCAGAGATGGAGACTTCTCAGTGGAATACTAGTCCCTGTTTGAGTGCTTGGTGGAGCGTTTTTCAAGTTCAGTACAGGGGGTTTTCGTTTTCCGTCATATATTTATTGTTTTTAATGTTTACCCAACATATAAATATAATTACAGGGTAAAAAATTAAAGATCAAACAAGATAATACAAATATTATTAGCACTGGTCAAAAGCACTAGACAAACAAGATAATACAAATATTAATAACATTGGACATTTATAAATATCAATTGGTTAAACACAAGGCATTCGTTCTAGTCATCAACAATATTAACAAAATTACCTCGTGTGATTAGTTTTGAAATTAGCTCTCTTAAAAATTTATTTTTATCTTGATACAAATTCAGATCATTACAATATTTGTTATATGTAATACACAATCTATTAATAGGAGAATTTTTGCAGTATTCACTATTAGCATTCATGGCATAAATTGTCATCATATTTCTACCCTTTTTAGATGGAACATGGAAATTTGATCAATTCAACAGCATGCCACATTCTCCTTTATTTATTACGTCATGTAAGAATAGAAGATCTTTCAATATTCTCCGATCAAATAATTTATGGAAATGAAACATTTCCAATAAGTTGTCGTATTTTATATGATTCTCCACAATGGGATAAACGCGATACGGAATATAATACATATACCTTAAAAACCTTTTTTGAATTCTCTCAATAATTTCACTGTACTTTTTGGCACATTTTGTCATATTAGGTTCCCTACATCCTCATGGTAAATCAGAACGTCGGAAAGTGAATCATTATTTTCCGTAGACGTTTTACGTTTAGAGGTTATAAATATGCTCAAATACGCATTAAACTTTCATTGGTGTTCTCCTATAGCCTATTCGCCCATGAAACACTTTATTTTACTGTGAAGGCGTCAACGCTACATGCCACTCAAGCAATTAAAATAGTAAGTATTATTTCCATTCAAATGCATCATAAAATGTATTTTATATATTAAATTTCATAGTTGTAAAGCATCAATTTGTCGGAAAAGTGGATCACTGGTGATATTTTTCGCATGATGTATCAGTGAAATGATGTAAACGAAGTGACGTAAAGCGGGGATCGTCTGTACTTCGTCCGTTGGATGTGGCATAAAAAGAGTGTGACCCTTAAGCCTTTCATTAAAAGTAGGCTAATGCCGATACCGGATTTCACTCCACCCTTACATTGTTTTCCCTTCCTCTACCTACTATCCTAATTATCCTTACTGGCTCAAATAACGTTACGTATTGGTCGTGCACCAAATAACAGAAAGGAATTGTGGGGAGAAACCTGACGTTGCATTATCCTGCACTGCTCCAAAGCCGCCAAGCGTTCCGCAATTTTACGTCCCGTTCGACGGACAGTGTACTGAACTTGTCCTCCCCTCTGCGCCCAGTGAGGAACTGAATTCCCTGTGAAATCTCTCTCGTCATCATGATCATCATCGTCGGTCAATTAATCCTAGGAATCGTTTGACGCAGCCCTTCACTAGACTCTTCTATCGGCCAACCTCTTCACATTAACTTAATTCCTCACTTTTACATACTTCACAACCTGTTCTATAAATGTGTCTCATACGAGGCCTTCCTTTGCCGTTCTTACCATTCACTTTTCCCTCGACGATTTTTTTCATCAGGCTATTGTGTCTTCAGATATGGCCGTATATACTCTCTGTAGTAAATGTTTCCACCGCATTTGTCTCAGTCGGGATTCAAATCTGGGCCCTCGTAATTGTAATTGGAAGCAAGCAAAACAGACCAACCCGATCCCCGCTTACTTTCAGATATATCCGGGATTTAGCTCTTTAGACTTTATCCAGGAGGACGAGAGAGTTGTCCGCAACACGGAATGCTCTTCCTCTCAGCAATATTCTCCTCAACGCTCCTCCACGTGTGTTTCCAAGTCGCGGGCGGTGGCAAAAAAAAATAAAAGAGATGAAAATTAATAGCTAAGTTCTTGCGGACGTCCTTGGCAGTGCGGCCGGCTTGTGAGGAGACGGAACGTCTTCCACCACGCCACACGCTAATGCGCGGGCGACTCATTCGCTCGGGGGCGACTTCCCCTCCCAATCAGCTGCGGGCCTAAGCTCTCCGCGAGCCGAAACTTTGCCAGCGCCGACGACAGACTTAAAAAGAGTGCTTGTGTGAGTGAGTGAGGTATTGCATCGTTGGAGAGGGTTGGTCGGAGGGAGATCGCTAGCGACGATGCAAATGTCGATTATTTTTGGCCCCACTTCCCCTTTCCCTTCACGTCTCCCCCACTGGAAATAGAAAAGCGCCGTGCTCAAATCATATTCACGCAGGAATGTGGTTCCACAATTTGTTTTTTAATGTGGGTCGGTCGGTGTAGATACTGCTGATAAAGAAGCACGATATCAGGAAGGGGTTAACATTAGACGTTTTTTCGCTTTACCTCTTTTTGACTATTCCCAATCGAAACTCCCAATGCTCTACCGTTCTGGTCCCTACCGTAAAATCTCAAAGAGGCCGACCATCACAACCTCTTCCCTTCCTGTCTCTTTATGATTGGACGCTAAGTAAAGATCATGCGAGTCTCCCGTCCACTAGTTGAACCCTGGGGTCATTCAGCTACCTTAATCTGTAGTAACGGTCCCAGGACACCTGCGAATGAGTCTGTTGGTATCAAACTCCTGAGAAATTGCTTGGTGGTATCGGAAGAAGGGATGCTTCTATACTCGTAGGTAAACGTGTCCTTTCGTAATAGTAGTCTTGAGTTTTAGATTCCCCAACGCGTATGGTAATAAATTCACTCTCTAAATAAAGATTTTAATATGAAAAGAATTGCAACTTGATACATTTCACACTTTATTTATACCGACCACTGTTTCGGCGTTCAATGTCATTATCAAGAATACTTTGGTAATATTGTACATTGAATGTTGAAACCATGGTCGGTAAAAATAAAATTTGGAACGTGTCAAGTTGTAATTCTTTCCCTATCTCACAAAGTCTCATAAAGTTAAGTCCGCAACTTAAAATTGTCAGATCGTAATCAAGGCATGCACGACATTTAGATCTTGGGTGGCATTCGACCCCCTGACCTCTGAGTTATTTATCACTGGCGCCTCTTTCTTTCCTGCCATGAGTAGGTACTTCAATGTTGCTTCCACTCAAGGTAGAGGTTCTGAGGATGTAATGTGATCAAACTCAGTAGTCCGTATCGCACCTTCTAACGAACTAATAACCTCAGCTCAATACAGAAACCAATATAACTCCCTTGCCATACGTGGGACTCGAACCCTCGACCTTTTGGCTGCCAGGCTTTCCTGGCGTGGCAGGTGCGCCAGAAGATCCCGGATAAATGCCACGTGATGGAAGCCGTTTGATGCGTCCCCGGAAATGAATTAGAGCGGTCCACCTCAGTTCACTTTCGAGGAAATTCAAGTGCAAATCTAATGGCGTCTGATCATTCATCATCATTGGTCATCAATCCTCAGATTTGTTTGACGCAGCTCCCACTGAGTCCTTCTATCGGCTAATCTCTTACGTATTTCTTCTCTTTCGCATCCTTCATCACTTGTTCCATATGGGATATTTCCGGGGGGGAGGAGGGGGGGGAGGGGTGAGGGGCAATATTTTGGTTTTATTTCAATGTCAGGTTGATCATACGATATATGCGTCCTCAGATCATAATTAACTCTTGGCTCTAACTCTGTTTTCTCACCGTTATTCACACTTTTTATTTAAAATTCACGTCAATAACTTGACCTTTTCAGTTTTTTGTCGGGGTAATTTGGCTGCATATTCTTTCGCTGACGGAGCTTATTTGGCAGATATGGCATATTTTCAGTTCGGAGTGTTTGAAGTTATTGTGAATATTTATATAATAAGAAGTTATCAACTTGTGGTCTGTTGTGAATAATCTTACCTGACCCATATTGTCTTGACTTTTAGTTGAGCTGTGAATTTAGGACTATGAAGTCCGCTCTCACAATTAACCTATGACCTAATAGTTCCACGTTAGAGTTTTACCTTACTAGTGATATTTAAATTATTTTTTACATACGATTCGCATTAGATAAAGTGATCACAATTTTAAATCTATATCGCCAACGGTTGCTTCGACTTTTTGGCCTAAACTTCAATCATCTCTGAAACTCCTTGTGGATTACATGTTGAAATTCTGTGCTTTTGTTTTACTACAAAAGTAAAAGATAAGAATCAGAAATTATAAATGGAAGAGGAACCTCTACTAGGTATGGAGAAATAGTTTTCGGATTCCTTTTATTTGGTGAAATTATTCAGCCCAATTTATGGCAATTATGACACTCTCTATTTAGTTCTAGCCAATGGTTAATGGTAGGAATGCAAGAGAAAAAGCTATTCATACGCTTATAGGCATGTGCGAGAGTTAAGAAGTGGATAAAAACTCTTCCATTAACTGGTAGGGTTTAATCGTAATGTGGTATTCAATTAATCTAGATTTACAAATGTGAAATAAGGCGAAATCATTCAATTTTTTAAAATCGAATTCCTCATTGGTTCTCTCGAAGGAGTCTATTGGGCATCTTTACAAATTAGCACATGATCTTCTGTGAACGACGCGGAATGCATTCCTTGAGCACGTGTTGGCACCGTTCCAGCCCTTTGAGGTAGGTTTAGCCCTTTCTATAACGAAATGACCCTTTCGCGCTGCTTAAGGCATGGATCAAGTGGCACCTGCTGTGGCTGCGTCCTTGAACGCGATTTCGGATAGCGAACTGTCGTAATCCTTACTGTTGAGTAATGAAAAAGCAATCGCTGACCTTAATACATATTGTCATTCCTACTTCTTTTTCCCCGATTTACAGGGAGCGGACAGTTATTCGCCACGAAAAGGTCAGTTTTAAATCAGACACTTGTTTATTTTTATCGATTTTTGCATCGTATCCTTGGCCTTGAAATAAGTAGCTAATAAAGTCGTCGTATGTTGTGGAGCTTGCTCATTTGATTGAGTGGCGGTTTTAGCCGAAGAAAATGAGATATATTTTTTTCCAATCGGAGAGATGCAAGCCGAAATTTCGGTAGTCCCCTTACTTAACTCTGGGCTGGATGGCCTCTATAATTGTGGCAGGATTGAATTACGTAGGATTAACAAGGAGGAAGTAAGGTTATTTATATTTAGAGGGGAGTATATTTACTTTGGAAGGAAGTGTTATTTTGCTCTGAGGGAACTGAAATGGTAGACCGCAGTTTGGCAGGTGATGGTGAACGAAGGGCTAGAAGGATAACAGCGTGGCAGGAATAAGTTGGTTGTTGCGGACAGTGAGTCGGGGACTGAAAATTCTTTATTGTTTTATTCAAGTTTTTAGCCCACCGCCATGGTCAGGTGAGTAACGCTTCGGGCTGACCAGCTAAAGGTCGCGGGTTCGAATTTCGCCATGGGCGTGAATGTTGTGTTTGTCATAGGATTAAGGTAGGTTTTATGGTGCAATGTAGACATAGCTATTGTAGCACCTTCAAACCAAATTCTACTCTGGTGACAAAGTTTAAGAAGCGGGAAGTGGTCAGTGACTTCTAATCAAAGCGAACAATACAAATGAGTGCTGCGACACTACTTACAACTGACGTCAGCTTTTAAATTCTAAATTATTTGATAGCTCTTAATTTTTGTGCTTTAGCTTTCTCATTAATTGTTTTGTGTCTCTTGACATAATACCTCAATTGCGTTTTCTTGATGGGAACGAAACCAAAATACATCTTGTTTGAAATTAATCATGCACATTGCTAACAGATAATCATCATTCGATAAAAATGTTCACGATTTTTCACATACTGTACGGTGGAACCTCCTTAAGAAGCTCTTAGTTTTTGTCGGTTGCCCGTCAGCATCAGGGGTGATCCTGAAGCATGCTCTCACTTCCAGTGTATTTGCAAGGGAATAGTTTAAAACTAAGTAAGAAAATATTTAACCTATTTTAGAATACGTTTTCGCGGGATTGAGCAAGTATTCTCACTTTGTAAATTAAACGTGGCAACGACACGTCAGTCATGTTTCGAAGTCAAAATGAGTTACAAGAGCTTGTAAAATATAGAATGCAACTACGACGCGCTATATAACAGCATACTCATACAATTATTGTGCATGCGTTATCACCCTGTAGATGATTTTCCATACAGGTGTTTTTCTGGATCGGTATTTATGCGTTAAATAACATAGCTCTCTTACGGGATATTGAATCGCGGAGTCACGGTGGAACCTCCTTAAGAAGCTCTTAGTTTTTGCCGGTTGCCCGTTAGCATCAGGGGTGATCCTGAAGCATGCTCTCACTTCCAGTGTTAAACCTAAATGACTTATGTCCCCATCACCCTCTGACCCATTCCCTCAACCTCGCTGTATTGTATCCCCTCCTTCATTACCTTACAACCATAGCTGGGCAAAATTAATCCTAAAATTAACTTCGTTAATGTATTAAAAGCTACTCAAAAAGTTAACTTCGTTAATCGTTAAATCGTTATTTTGATGAAAGTTTAACGCGAGTTAAAGTTATCCGTTAAAGTTAAAAATCTATATGAAATTGCAGGCAATTTTGAATTATATGTCACTTAGCATTTTGGTATTTTTAATGTTAATGAACGTAATAAGAATTTCATAGTAAAAAATACTTATTTAATAAACAGTATAGCTGTGTAATGTAGACTTATATACATGAGGTATGGAGTTTCATAGTAATATACCGTTTCCGTCAGTAAAGTTGGACCTGACGCTGTTTGTATTTGATAGTGGAAATAGAAACCTTGGGATACGCCGCTACCGGTAGCTTCGATACCAAAAGATTCACCAATATTTTGCTGTGAAAAAACTATTGCCAATCCTATTGACATAAGAAGAACCCACAGCTCTTGAAGAAGCCTTAGGCTTGGTTTTCGTTTTCACGCGAGTTGATCCTGCCTTTACCTTTTCTTCAAATTGAACGTATTTAGATGGATGCGTTCTCTTCATGTGTTGTTTAAGATTGTTTAAGGTGGAAACGTGAGCCTTGGCTGCGTAAATTTTGTCTGTAAAAGTTATGTAAAATGTCTGATTGCAGTACAAACGCTGGGTTCTCTAGACTGCATTCTCAACACTACTCTTTCATTAAGTTATTACATGGCAATCATGGCTCTGAACAAAAGTAACGGACTTAAATTAACGGAATTAAAACTTATCGGACGTTAATAAGACCGTTAATAGTTTTTGGATTTAACTTAAAAGTTAAATCGTTAAGCAATATGTTAACTTCGTTAATTAACGATTAACGGATTAACGCTTTTCTGCCCAGCTATGCTTACAACCCCTCTCCACCTTTGGTGTGCATATAGTCTGTGTACTCAGATGTAATACCCTGAAAATGACAGTCTAAACCATGGTTGGTTCTTAAATACAGTGTGTGAAAATAGTAAAAGTCTTGTTCATTTCCCATGTTATCGCTGGTTGAGTACCACCCCTAACCGCTCTACCACCAAAGACACAATAGTTGGCCGCGGATCGCTGTGCTCCAGTTCCGTCACTTCGCTCCACTAGCTCCAGGAGGACAATGAAAAATGCAAATTACATTTTGGGATATTCGGCTGCATCCGCATGTAATTAGCGAAGAAAGCGGGGAGGCGATAAGATCGTGATGCCTCCCTGGCTGTCGCGGGAATCTTTCTTTCTCCCGGAAGAGCGGGCGAGTCGGCCGAGGTGCCCTCTTGTCTTTTGTTTATGCTCTTCCGACAGTTTCACCGCGGAAGACTTTCGCCGAAATTTTCAGGCGGTCCCATGTCTCGTTGGCGTGCCAACATCGCCTTGGTATCCTTGGCTTTGGCCGATCTCGCTAGCGTACTCAGTGCCCGTTTTTAGGCACGATGTATACACGGGTTCCATGCGTATTGTACCTACTTAGGAATTTTTCCCGAAAAAAGATCTATATTTGAATTAAAGTTATTTCCAACAAAATTCGTTGTTAACTTCCTCTTTAAGGAGGCTCCACCGAATTATGAAGTAGATGTCATTTTTGTGAAAATTTCAGGACATGATTTTTTGGGCCTTCTATCGATTAGCAATAAAATAATTTGGTCTTTCCATAATATATTTGAAGAAAAAAGACGTTGAAAATCAGATATTTTATACGTGGCTATAGGGCAGAGCATGGCTCTTGCAGTAAGATTTGCAGATTAATCATGTAAAGAGAAATGTCGTTTTGACGAAAAACTAATATAAAATGCGCAATTTTATGTAGAATTTACCATTGTAAAAAGTGCTCGCCTTACCACATTTGTTTAATTGATATTAATAAATGTTAGCCCGAAAAAAAGCAGAAAAGCCTTAGTTACATGAAAGTGGCGCTACGGTATTGTGTTATCATTGGCAACAGTACTTGTGACGCAACGTGCTTATGAGCCGATGCACTAAATAATTTAGAAATATACCTTACCAAGGTCTTTCTTATATTTTTATGTAATTTAAATATTTCATTGGTTATTAATATGGTGTAATTAATACCAATGCTTTCAAATGGTAACAGCGTCATTGTTGTCAAGCAATTTTCAAAAATATGAATAAAATAAAATTAAAAGCAAAGAGTTGTAGGTATTTGCAAGGGAATAGTTTAAAACTAAGTAAGAAATTATTGACCTATTTTAGAATACGTATTAGCGGGATTGAGCAAGTATTCTCACTTTGTAAATTAAACGTGGCAACGACACGTCAGTCATGTTCCGAAGTCAAAATGAGTTAAAAGAGCTTGTAAAAAATAGAATGCAACTACAACGCTCTATAAAATAGCATACTCGTACAGTTATTGTGTATGCGTTATCACCCTATGGATGATTTTCCGTGTAGGAGTTTTTTTGGGCCAGATATTTATTCATTAAATAACAGTCTTTTACGGGATTTTGAATCGTGGAGTCACGGTGGAACCTCCGTAAGTCTCAGCTAAAGCTCTTTAATGAGTATGTTTTTCCAACAGCTAAGCCTTCCATTGTCTTCGCAAAACTAGCGCCTTCTTACTATTTGTGTCCATGCCTTATATTTAGACACAACCCCGATTGCTGTTTTTAGCATTTTCACGTCTGGCCATGTAAGCTGATGACTCTCTAAGAATGCGGCCTTTTTGGCATTGAAAAAAATTATAGAAGTTGTATGTTGGGTAAAAATAAATTTTTGGAATGAGTAGAAAGATATTTCTTTCTTATATTGAGTAGAGTACTGCATTTAAATGCGAAAAGTTTGTGAATTTTTAAATGCTTCTCAAAGATGGTGGGTATGTTTTCAGGAATTCGAAAAGTTTGCAATGTGTAATGCGCCCGACGTCATGCTGCTAGTTTCTGTGACGGCTGAAAAACCTGACTCATGCTTCATCTTATGTGTTTTCTGCAATTGAGAAATGCCTAGCTAAACAGCAACAGAGTAATGTTAGACATACCAATTTACGGCCTGGCTCGACAGCCAATAAGTGAATATTATCGAAACGTCAATTGACGTCCACCGTAGAGACTGTGTTCACAAATGTTTTTTGCAACCGTATAATTTTTCAGTGAGTGGTATTCCATTAGTGCCTGTTCTCTCTCGTTCCGTTCTCCCAACCCGTATATTCCCGTAATTTTTCCATCTTGGCCTTCCAGGGGTATATACCTACCTCCTTCCATATAATTATTTTTTTTTAAATCCTCATACATGTATACCTACATGCTGATTTAATTATTCCCATGTTGTCAACATAGCATATTCTATTTCTTCATCTTTATGGTCCTTTGTAGGCGAGAAACGATAAGTCCTCCGGGGTTTGTAATCCTCTATATATTGTATTTTACCCGTCAGAAAGGCAAAAATTATTAAATGTAATAATGGCGTTTTTGAAGATAATAATGCTGTAGCTAATATTTTTTATTAATCTAAGTAATTTACGGGACGTACCTAGCGGAAAGCGATTGTTACGCGTGACGTGCGCTACGTGTCTCGTACATGGGCGACGTGTTTGTCGTAGGATTAAATGAAGGAATAAATTTAGGTTACAGTCCACGATATAACCTCAGCTCTGGAACCTCGCCGTGAAACCTGTTTCTATCACTCTATGGAATCAGTTATTTTTCGAAGGAGACGGTGGAACAGTGTCTCCGTCACTCCCCGCGTCGGCAAATTGCACGGTGCAAAGGGAGAGGTAGAGAGGAGTCCTTTCCGACGTCCTTGCCGTCTCGTGCCGTGACCTCGGGGTTACACAACTGCGGATTGAGGTGGAGGGGAACTCCATTGAGTTAGCGGTTGACTACCCTTGTCGCACAGTGGTAGGGGACGTCTTCCGCCTGCTCCCTCCCCGCGCCCTCTGCTGCTAGGGGTCAGCGGTATAACGCACCGCGGTCGCTAGGTCACCGCCGTGCCAATGAATCCTCGCAGCCGCCCCTCGGCTCGGATGGCGTGTTGAATTGGCGAGGAAGTAAGTTTGGTCTCGCACCCGTCCGGTGCGTTAATCTAAATTTTCTGTGGATGAGTTACTTACCAATGAGAGACTCACTATCGTCGAACTTTGGCGATATTCACGCTTTGACAACACAGCCTCATGGTTTAAACCATTTTTTTTAAAGATTCAAATCGGATTGATCAAGGGTTAAAGACGTTTAACTATCGTCATTGTATGTCGAGTCCTTCCTTGGGCTTCCTTATTCAGTAACGACAGGGCATTGTCGAGTCTATGATGACATTTTGTCGTCTTATTCTAGTCGTTTGCAAATTTTTATTTGTCTCGACAGGGACTTATCGAGGCTGTGACTGCTGACATTCGTAATTACATCTCCTATTCTGTCAAGTCCTTCCCGTGGCCCTGTTCAGTGAGTGTACGGCATCGTTGAGCTTCGTCAATAGCGACATTTCGACGTCTTCACGTCGCGACTTGAGCCGGAATTTTCAGTAAAAAGGTCCACAGGCATGTAGTTTTTGCATTTTTGAGTGCCCTATGTTGTCCTCATTTGGAGGCCTGTTTGCTATTTTATGGAAGCTGATTGTCTGGAACGTTTATTTAGCAGCGGCAACGCATATGCTGACGCAGAGATCATTACTTATCCAAGATAAATTTTCTTATGATCAAGTTGTATTCTAGCCATAAATATTACTCCATATAAAATACGGAAATATTTTTCTTCTGTTTACTTACTTTACGTTTTTCACGTTATTTCTTGTTTTTTTTTATTGTTCTACTGTAGTATATAATATTCTTCAATGTGTGGCTGTTGCAATTTGATTAATATGCAATAGTGCGAAGTGGTTTCCAATTTTTTTAATCCCGTCAAAAACTTCTACCACAATTAAAGATGTTGTAAAAAACAAAACTAAGGCCCATTTACTCTTGGTTGAAGACAAGAGCCCAAATACAGGCCATTGGGGCCTATATTTGGATGAACTTTGGGAATATGGGAAAATCCGGTATCTGGCGTATTGTTTTCTCCCGTCGAATTTTAAGTCGAGGGAAGACTCTCTGAACATTTGAGCATTATGTCTCAAGCTGTGTCCATTAAGTATCCACCTCCTTTGAAGCGTCGGAAAATTTTTCTTCGGGAATATATATGTACCTACCCTCCTATCGCAATAACAAGAATTTTTTTTCGGAAAAGCTGCGTCTGAGTTCATGACAAGGGACCATTTCTTCAAAGGGGCAGATCAAGTTACAGATTTCATCTTAGGGATTCTCTAAGAGGCTGTTGCTTTACGACCTATAGTGTGTATGCAAATCAGTGGGAGTCTTTCACCGATTGTTTCCGCCGGTGCTAGGTAGCTAAGAATAACAAGGATCTTAAAACCGGCTTTTAATGATGAGAAACTGCCTCCTTATGGCCTTTTATTTTTTTATAATTGCATAAATGGTTGAAGTGGTGATTGCAAAGGCATTAAATTTAATGTACTGAAGAAATGAAATGTATGCCTTTTCAGTTGAATATTAAAGTCCTACTTGCGGATCATAAAAGTAATATTTTTCTGTCATTTAATTCTCTGCTTTCCTCTCTTGTTTTTACCCTTGTTGGCTCGTTTTGTAGTGCACGGATAGAATGCTGGCCGTTAAGGTAATATACGTATTTCATGTTATGGCTTTGAGCTGTAGCCCTCGAAATTTAAAAAATATCATTCTTCTTGCTTCGCCGCGATTCTCCTCGCTGTCGCTGGGCGTTGCAGGATTTACATATGTGAAGGGTGTATTTATCGGATGTTCTGAATTTGGTTTGCTAGTCGTTCAAGGAAGTGACGAAGGACAAAATTAGGGTTTATTTCGGTAGTGCAAGGCTACGAATTCTCAAGACACGAGGGTGGTGATAATCGTGGGAGAGTTGTGCGTACCTTAGCAGTCGAATGAAAACAGAAGTTCTAGGAAATGATTTCCGGCGTAACTTCGTGGAAATTACTAATATTCATATTGAATTATTCATCCGGACGCCTAGTTATTCCTCGAGGTTCTCTGGGTAGCTTCCAGAGTCGTTAGTCGGGTTCCCTTATTGAGGCATGTTCATCCAGTTATTCGAGAATTCACCGAGACGCTCAGGTAGTCGCCCATTTAATTGTACTAATCAAGGTATTCATGTGCTCCTATTAAGACTCATGTATTTGCCAAGTACACATGTATTTATTACACCATTCAGATCGCACACTGCTACTCTGATGTGCTTTATAAAGCCCGCATTGTAGATAATAACTGCATGAATGTAATACGTCCTCTCCCGTCCAGCTAATGATCAACGTCTGCTAGATATTATAAAAGCGGTCTTGGCAATCTTAATCTTCCTTACTTTCTTCTTTACTTTAAGGGCTTCCATTCTACGTAGTTGATCGGATTATTCCGTTAAGCTTCCTTCCGTTTTTAGATGTTGGGTGGGATCACGGGTCTTCCCTGCGCCTCGCAGCTATTGCTATCTGAGGCTCGAACCTCAGTAGGAGAGGCTGTCCTCGCAATCTTGCGACTCCATCTTCGGGTTGAAGCTAGCGATTTGATAGACCAGAAAAAAACTGGACAAGGCTCATCACGTTCTCCTATGCCTGGTGAAAAAATATTGATAGCATGAGAGTCCAAGTTATGGATTTGCATAATCACATTCGACTTCTCCTATTCTTGTGGAATTAACTGATATTCAACGATCTCTATCGTATTCCTTTCTAACACTCGCTCCGATTGTGCGTATTACATGCCATGTGTTATGAGTGTGGCCTACCAATGGGAATCGTAATTTTTTTTCTATATAGGACGCTCTTTAAAACTATTTTGACAACATATTTTGCGAAACAAAGAACCTTTTCACTCATCGTCACTAGTCATCCTAAGATTGTTTTGATGATCTCCCCACTCGGTTGTTCCATCGGCTAACCTCTTCACATGAGCATTTATAATGCTTATCATTTGTGTCAGTCCTTGCTTGATCCGTATACCTCACCGCTGGCACGAAGCCAGGGGGGTTCAGCCCCCCCGAAATTTTTTCCCAATGGTTTTTCTGATTTTACTGGGCAGGATAATCCGGATTACACTGCGTATAATTCAAGTGTTAAAGGTCTTGAAAAGTGATCACTAGTTTGATGCATGTTTGTGGTTTATAATTGTTATTTTCAATCCGATATACCTACATGCAGTCTGATCTGTATATGCATGCGTTGGACTTCTTTTCTGGGGCCGGTCAAATTAACTGCTTCATAACAAGGCAAGCAGTGAACTTTATGCCAGTAAGAAGATATAGGAATGGGCTCTGTGAAAGTAAATACCAAGCGCTGAAAATTATGGGAAGAGATTTGTAACATGTTGGCACCGAAAGATCGAGGCTGATTTGTTTCAAGTTATGCTACACTTGATTTAGCCCCTCCCCCCTCCCCGAAGCAAATTTCTGGCTACGTACCTGCCTCACCGGAGACCTCCCTTCGCTATTCTTCCCGTTCACTTTTCCCTTGCCGGCTATCCTCATGAGAACCTCGTGTCATGAAATGCATGTATGTCCTATAAACTCGAATCGCCAAGCTGTTAGTAGATATTTCTTCACTCGGAATGCCTTATTCTCCTGGGTGAAGATTTACTGCAACTCTCTGTTACTGCTTATAATTTTCACGGAAATCTGTTGTGCGGTATATTTTTCCAAGTAACCGGATCAAAAAAAATTGGAAATAAAGTCAAACTTGAATGTGTTGAGGGGAAATATTCGAAATTCTGTTTACCGGTAGTTTGAAGCAGAAAACACGCGTCAGTATTCTGACCGTGTGTGACATTGCTATTCACCATATAAGGCGCTGGGTGATTTTTTGTTGCGAACTTCCTCGGGGAAAAGTGTCTCTTATGGCGTGAAATACAGCGATACTCCTTTCTTGGCTCGCATCGCCTCCTTACTGTGGCGACCTTCCGATGGTGTTTCTTCTTGGAGGGCTCACGTACAATTGCTCCAACGTGTGCTCCCCATGAGCGGTGATTGGAAGTGGAAGTCGCTGTTGGTTTGCTTTACATTTTAATCGCCTCAGGCCTTTCACCGAGGTTGCCACCTCACTTCCTTCAGTGGATGCCGCTTCTCTTGATAAATATGCGAAAGAGATCGGAAGTCGGTGGCCGTGTGCAGGTTGGGAGGGCTGTGTTGGCAGAAGTTTTGATCGGAGGTCATACCGTCGCACTCTCGCTCACCGAGCACGTAGACCGTAACGCACCACTTCTTCAACAAATTCTGAGGTTTCAAGAGTTTATTGAGTGGAAACGTAACATAATAGAAACTTGAAAAATGAGCAACTTCCACCGAGAAAAACGTTTATTTTGACCGGGTTTCGCTTTCTATATCATCATTATTACATCATCAAGCGAAATCCGGTCGCAATAAACGTTTTTCTCTGTGGAAGTCGCTCATTTTTAAGTTTCTACAACTTGTTCGATCGAGATTCTAATAATATATCTAATTTCATAAGTGGATTGAAAGAACGAGGTTTAAATCGCGGTTTAGACGGTGGTAAGGGAAAATGACCGAAACCGCGGTTTTTGGCTTGCAAGAGCGAGTTTTACGTCGTCTAAACCGCGGTTCAAAAGCCGCCAATTTCCGAACCTCCTCCTGGGTAGGTTTAAGCCGCAGTCTGCGTTCGCGAGAGACACCTAACTTGGCCGGCCGGCAATATGTTGACGCTCGCGAGGTGGAGGAAATAGAAGAAATGGGGGCGTTTACTCGGAACCGAAATCGCAATTTTGTACACGAAATCGTTAGATGGAAACAAAAAACCAATTTTAGTGAAAAAATTAATCTTCTAACCACAACCATTCACTCATAAATCAAAAATTTATACAAGCAAAAGGTGACGCCCACCGAAAAAGCTACTGTGATGACATTGACGTCATTTTCCTCCATTCCTTGACTGCTCTTATGGGAAGGGAAGGGAATGGAGGGGGATTCTCGGAAGGTCTGATCGTAGAGATCCTGTCGCAATCGCTCCAATTGGGAGAGCCAGCTGTGTCCTCCCCTTTGCGATAAGGCGAAGTAGCTTCGCGGGCTCAGTTGTGATTGGACGAAGTCGATATACGTCAGTGGTTGCACCACACCCACTTTTACGAAAGGGTTAAAAACATCAGTTTTTCGCCGCTTATAACTCGGGAAATAATTTTCTGATCAGAAAACGGAAAAATACGGGTCCTTTTATTTTACAAACTCTATCAGATTCGGCAATAAAAAAAATATGGTAAACGACCCCATTGCGGATGTTGAGGATGCTGACGTTCCACCAATAAGGATAAACGGATTAATTAGGGATCGAAGCGATCTGTTTTTATCATACAACGATTCAGACCTTCAAAGCGCACAAATTTCAATTTAGGAATTTTCAATTTTTTTAAGGGAATTATGAAGACGCCGTCTAAACTACGGCCTGAACCTCGTTCTTGAAATCCACCCCATATGTCGGAAAGAGATAAAAAAGTGGAATAAAACCAGAGTAAAATGGTATTTCCTATCACATAAAACTGGATGTTAACATCCAGAGTGCAGATGCGTTGTGTGTTGACGTTGTGATATGATTAATTTACCTATAATTTTAATTATCTGTGGAAGTTGCTCATTTTTCAAGTTTCTACCACTTTTTCAATCGAGATCCTAATAATATATCGAACTTCATGAGTGGATTGAAAGAACGAGGTTTAAATCGCGGTTTAGACGGTGGTTAGGGAAAATTACCGAAACCGCGGTTTTTGGCTTGGAAGAACGAGTTTTACGTCGTGTAAACCGCGGTTCTAAAGCCGCCAATTTCCGAACCTCCTGCTGGGTAGGTGTAAACCACGGTCTGCGTTCGCGAGAGACACCAAACATGGCCAGCCGGCAATTTCTCGACGTTCGCGAGGTGGAGGAAATTGAAGAAATTTCAGATGTTGAGGATGCTGACGTTCCACCAATAAGGATAAACATTTTAATTAGGGATCGAAGCGATCTGTTTTTATCATACAACGATTCAGACCTTCAAAGCGCATAAATTTCAATTTAGGAATTTTCAACTTTTTGGAAGGGAATTATGAAGACGCCGTCTAAACCACGGTTTGAACCTCGTACTTGCAATCCACCCCATGTGTCGGAAAGAGATAAAAAAGTGGAATAAAACCAGAGTAATGGTATTTCCTATCACATTAAACTGGATTTTAACATCCAGAGTGCAGATGTGTTGTGTTGACGTTGTGATATAATTAATTTACCTATCATTTTAATTCTGTTCGTGTGTACCCAAATTGAGAGCTGAAAATCTGATGCTATTTTTCCAACTCCACGATCGCCCTGGTTATTGTAGTGTAAAAGTTCCTTCTGAGTGGAAGTACGGTGAATTGTTAATTTAGTTTTTTTCTTGTTTGTAAAAGAGAAGACAGACGACAATGTAATAGTTTCGGTTATGCTATTTGAATCTCGAATTTTATAAATCCAGGATTCATAATTATAAATTCTGAAGTCTGTATGTCTAATTTCATCTCTAATATCTAGAAACCCGGCATAGTACTGAAGTCAATACTGTGATAATAATAGCCCATATGAAGAGTATTAACGTTTATTGTAAATTTTTAATCAACAGAGGGCCTGCTGATTGTGAAAAACTGTCTGTTGTGCTATTTTTTAATGAGAGAAATCTCGAAATACATTTAGCATGGTATCTGCCATTTACGTTGCGAGCTACCGTATGAGTATATAGCAAAGGCTGCTAAAACAATAGCTAGCGATTAAGTAGCTTAGTAAGGTAAAACTCTATGTTGTGATATAATATCATTATAAAAAAGAGGACACGGGATTAATAATTGGCCCAAAATGTGGTGATTGAATTGAATTTTATTAGTTTCAGATCATCCTCCGTGGGATTACGATGATTTATTTCACTTTTATAAAGAGCAACTTTCGTGTTTCGAAGCGAGGTTTTGATTTGATTTTTACCTTTGGAAATCTTGCAAGTACATACATACATATATGTTCTTCTTTCACGCAGTCTTCCCAAGTCAAATTACGAGAAAATTTTGCTAAAAGAAAGGGCATTACTCCACCTTAAGTCCAATGCTATTTTGTAGCTATGTAATTAGTAATTGGAGTTTAATCATAGCTAGGAAGTGTTAGTTTATCTCTCTTTTTTTTAAATCGGCAAAAAATACATTGCCTATTTTATACTACTATTATGCAAAGCACGTAAAAATCGGGAATATTTTTGAAGGGATTTTGTTGTTAAGTTTCTTTCAAATGGGATGTTGTGTCAGGCTCGTTCAAAAATAAATACCATTTGCGATAATTTGCCAAAGCGCTGCAGTTGCTTTTTTGCGTATGCGCCCCAGCTTTTCTGACATCATGGCCTTTCGTTGTGACAATTACAATCAACATCAAGAGTGTTCTTATTCAAAATTTGTTTCAAATGTTTTAATCAATAAAAGACCCACGGACTCTGACATACGGTAGTTCGATTGTGGAATGAGAGAAACTTCAAACCCGCTTAAATTAGTCGGAAACTCGTTGAGATCTACGGTGACAGTGCAATGACTGAAGGAATGATTAGTATAATGTGCTAGACAATTCAACGAAAGCAAAATAATTGTGCTCGATGAGCCAAGGAATGGGCAGCCATTCTGCTAACAGCGAAGATTTGGCCCGGAAAATTTAAAAGAGAATACGTGAGAATTAGCATTTTACGATTTCCTCACTATATCAGGCAGGTAGCCAGATTTTTGCTTAGGGGGTGAGGGGGTCTAAGTCTAGTGCAGCGTAACTTGAAACAAATCAGCCTTGCCCGTTCGGTGCCCACATGTCACAAATCCCTCCCCCTAAATTTCACTGCTTGATGTTTACTTTCACAGTGGCCATTTCTATCTCTTCTCACTGGTAAAGTTCAGTGCTTACCTTGTTACGATGCAGATAATCTGACCGGTCCCAGAACAGAAGTTCAACGTATACATACATATCAGATTGAAGAGAGCAATTATTAACCACACACATGCATCAAACTAGTGATGATGTTTCAAGACACTTATCACTTGAATTATACGCAGTGTAATCCGGATTATAATGCCCAGTTAATATCAGAACAATAAAATTACTGCGAAAAATTTTCTGAGGGGGAGGGAAGGGGGGGGGGGGGGGTCGAAGCTCCAGAAGTCTTCTCCCCCGCCTTGGCTACGTGCCTGCACTTTATAATAGGTTTTTTAATCATCATCATCTTCGGTCAACAATCCGAGGATTGGTTTGACGCAGCTTTCCACTCGATTCTTCTATCGGCCAACCTTTTCATTGTGACGTAATTCTTCTCTTTTACATCCTTCACTACCAGTTCCATGTATTTCATACGAGGCCTGCCTTTTCCAATCTTCCCGTTCACTTTTCCCTCGGCGATAGTCTTCATCAGGCCATCGTGTCTCAAGATATGGCCGATTAAGTTATCCCTTCTTCTTTTTAGAGTTGTCAGCAGATGTCTCTTTTCCCATACTCTTCTTAGATTTACCTCGTTACTTACTCGGTCGATCCATTTAATTTTCAGCATTCTTCTGTAGCACCACATTTAAAATGCTTCTACCCTTTTCTTCTCCGCTGCTGTCATCGTCCATGCCTCACTGCCGTAAAGAAACATGCTCCAGACGTATGTTCTGATGAACTGTTTCCCTAGTTCTACGCTTGTATTTCCTGCTGTAAGTAGATACTTCTTTTGATAGAATGCCCTCTTTGTCTGGGCTATTCATCTATTTCTTTCTTGCTTCGTCCATCGTTGGTTACCCGGCTTCCTAGGTAACAGAACTCTTTCACCTCTTCAAGTTTTTGTTTTCCTAGTTTGAGATTGGTTTTGGCCTCTTCTTTCTTGCTGCACACCAATATCTTAGTCTTCTTCTTATTTATTTTCAGCTGATATCTGGCCATTGTCCTTTCCATGGTTACTAGAGTCTTGTTCAGATCCCTCTCTGTCTCTGCTATGAGTGCTATGTCATAGTACTCATAGCAGAGCAACTTAGCAAACATAGGTTTTTTAATATATGTATTTTTTAATAAAAATGGGTCATCATTCTTGAAGAATGTAAGAGCTTCTCGCTCCACAGATCAGGGCGTAACTCTCTTTTAGTGAAGTGTGCTTGTTTTTCATTCTGCCAAAACGGAAGCCGCCGTGCGCAAATGAGGCAACTTGGGGGAAGGATAGGGCATTTGTGGGAACCCCAGGGGTCAACTTTTATTTGAATAGTTTGCTCGGGTGTTTTTGTTTCCACCCCCCCTCCCCGCTCGATTTTCGCGATCCCGTCCGTTTATTATTTTTTGACCTCCAGTGAGAAAAGTTTCCCCAGCCCCGAATACTTTCCATCCATCCAAAAGTGGGAGATGTGAGATATCTTTCGCTCCTTTTAAAATGAAATTCTTCCGGGCCCGTTATATTCGTTGTGATATTCCCTCTTGGATTTTATATTAATGCAGGCGGAGGGAAAAGAAAGAGGAAGTGATTTGCATTTCGGTGTGTGGTGAATTGGCTTCAGACGTTAGAGGAAGTCGGAAACGTCATTGTTATTATTCAGAAAGCGGAACATTGGAAAAGAAAGGGTCTTTCTTTCAAGTTAAAATTTCTTACTTGTCAAGTCCTCTTGTTTCTCCCTAAGATCTTTGGGTAAAAGGAACAGCACCATGCATTCTTTCATGTGGGCATCCATTGTGGAGAAAAATACCTTCCATTTATCGGTGTAAACAGTATCATATCTGTATTTATTTTTCCGTGAATTCGGGCTGAAGTTTCAATGGCCCAATGCTGGAAATGTGCATGACTAAGGAATAATGTCATTTCCAATGATTTAAAGACGTCTGAAAAAAAAAACAAATTCGAATTTTTTCTATAATCTGAACTGTGGCAAAGTGAGGTTATTAACCTGCCTTGATAGTATTGTTAGGGTCGTGTTTTTGAATATCCAATTGCACAGCACATATGAATAAGTAAGGATATGAACCCGGGACCTTTGGGTTGTCAGGCCCGAAGGACTCTACTATTGTAAATTAGTAATAACAACGATTCTTTATTTAGAAACATTGCTCACATTATTCCAAACAGAGTAAGCAATAACGATAAGAAAAAACATCATAAAGAGTATTGAGATATGTGAAGTATTAAAAATTGAAAATCATTTTGCTATCCGAAGTAGTCTGCAAACGCAGTAGCTACGAGATCGAAACCAACCTCGGGTAGGAATTTTGTTCATTTTTCTTCTTCTCCAGTTGTCAATCCATTGGATTGATTGGCGACAGCTCTCCACCTCTTTCTATCCTCAGCCATTCTCTTCATTTCCAAAAACCGTCCACATCCCTTATCCTCCATTATCTACTTCCAATACTGCAATCTAAGTCTTCCTCTACCTATTTTGCCTTCTATCACCCCTTCTAAAATTAGCTTCACATATTCCGCATGCCGCAGTGTATGACCTATACCCTAGTTTGTGTATTGAACTTCAATAATAACTATTGTAAAGGGATGCGGGTAAATAGTTGAAACTTTCGTCTTAACAACGGTAATTTTGGGAGGACATCATCTGTATTTCAAATATATTTGGTTACTGAAAAATTCTACTTTCTATTTCGCCCCGGTATTCCCGATAGATGTAATTGGTGATCTTGATGTTTTCAGAAACGAAAGAGAATCATTTCTGAGTTTTTTTGTGTGCTATCAGCAACGGCCATTTTTAAATCCGATAAAGATGAAGATAAACCCATTAGGATAATGCTTTTTTAAGTGCAAGGAAGAAACTGTGTGGAAATACGTATATCTCGGAATAGTTTTGCGTAGTGAAGAACGGCTAGGTTGGTGAATAGATACTTTAGTTGATTAAGCAGGGTCAAAATTGTCATAAGAATTATGTTGGGGATCACTATCCAATCATACGAATGCATGTGGAATATCTGACAGATATTTAATGCAGATTATTTTCTTCTGACGTAAAACATTAAATAGTCATAAAACCTCTATCACACTATGGTAGATTAGATAGTAAAGGTAAAATTAGATCGTGAGACGGAGATGTTTAAGGGTCATTTTGTCAGCGTACTGTAAGGAATAATAATATATTTGATCTTAAGTACCGTGTAGGTGATTAGTCAGAATAGGCAATGCGGATTGAAGGCTTTTTCCTCATCAGAAAAAAATATAAAATGAGCTTAAAAATGTGTGTAATTAAAAGCAGTGTTACATGTAAACTTTTGGTAAATACAGTTCTCCAGTACTTTTAGTGTATATAGACTTCAATGTAAAACTGGTGACGTAATAACTAGTTACTAGCAATAGATTTATTTACTTCGTTGTATTACATGCCTAGTATAACCCTTACACACACTGAGGTTACTTGCTGTGTACTGTGTACATTTAATGTGAAGTAATACTCTATGTATTTCACCTGTATATATCTCGCAAAACTTATTTCGACATGGCGCTTACTCAAAGATTTCCAGCACAGTTGATTAATTGCACTCACGCGGTTATGCGGACTCATTTATGATTCTTTCATCGATTTCACCGTCGAAACGTAAGGGTACTCGGAGACATTATTGGGAATTAAAGCGGTACCGAGTGGTCGGCGGGACTTGTATTCTACGTTCTCGTGATCAAACTTCGTGGCTGACTTCACACCTCTCACCCGAGCGGCGTTGTGATAGATGCTTGCATCGTCCTTCGGTCTCGTAGCTTTTTTTCCACTCCTCTTCTCTCCTAGAAGGAGTGCAAGGAAAAGTTTTCCACGGTCGAGTTTCGTTTTCTTTACCGACAGTCAAGGCTAGCACGCAAACGTGAATAGCGAGAGGAATAGAGGAACTTCGCGTCTGTGTTCGAAAACCCGGATCGGAAGCGGACGTGAGGTGACAATCTTGGATCTTTCTTTCGCATCATCACTATCCATGACGTGGATGTTTCCCATAGTGTACATGCATACTGGTCGTAATCACGGCTGCTAGAAACTACCGGTTCGCAGAGCTAGGAAAATTTGAAGAATGATGATGACGTTTCCGCTCTGGAAAAAGAATAGCGCTGACGCGAGAGCGTAGGGAACTGTGACCTGAATATTTACTAGCATTCTTTTTATGTCTTTGTGATGCTCGAAACACAGTTTGAATTTGGACTTAGATCACCGTGTCTAAAGGGTTGCGCTGTGTAATTTTTGTTATTTTTTCCTATTTTATTAAATGTAACGAGAGTTTTTGGCTATTCCTCTCTCTCATGTTATATATCTCGCGAAATTCGAACCTCTGCATTCATTATTATCGCCAGGGGACGTCGAAAATCAAATTCGAGAATCAAATATATCCCGTGAATATCTAATTGTTTTGCTACCGTTATAATAATAGCCGATCAAAGTAAGTTACGCTCGAGACAGCACCGTATTTATTTCGTCGGCTACTCCCTTGTAATAAAGAGAAAGCTTTTCGTAAACTTTTGGAATTCTAGGCGATTTTCCTGTGGACAAAAGAAGAACCTTATGCTAAAATGTTCAAGTGACGAATGCTTTATACTTTTGGCCTTTCAGATTCGTTGGAATTGGGAATGATTACAGCCGTTTTGTATGCCATTAACGGCAAGATTTTGTGGAAGGTAATTCACATGCAATTTTCTTTTTATAACTTTTCTATGCTAAATATCACTAGATGCTTGCTGCAGAAACGTGCTGTCAAGTCTTGTTAAGTGAAAAATGGACTTTGTTTCTCAATTTCGGAATTAACATCCCTGCTTAAAGGATCTATTATTTTCGCTATTCAATGTATGTGTTCACTCAGATGTATTTTTCTCCAGACAAATTCTTTCGTGAGAGCGAAGGCATGAATGACGCAGTTCGACATTAACAATGTTTCCGTTTGGCTAGTGCTTGGCAAAATCCCGTTTAGTCACAATACATATGTCATTTCTTTGTCCATGTAACTATATATAAATAATTTAATGAATAAAATTCTCCCCCGAAATGCGTGCACTTTACGTTATTTATGACATTTATTACCTTATCTCACTTTAGCAAATTTTACGACCTTTAGCCACGACACTTTAGCAAAAGTGTCGTGGCATAAAAACTTAATTATTCTCGACAACTTTGGTTATTACTAACGAATGTAAAGGACAAACCTCATTGGTCCATCCTTTATATCGTGACGTGACGACTCTAGCTAGCGATTTCCCCTCTAAATGTTATTTTATCACTACACCATCATGAAAATGGTTTCACCTCCCTTTAACTCTCTCTTAATCTGTCTAACTCCATGTGTCGAACATGGAGTTGGTTAGATTTAATCTGTTATACATTTATTGATTTTAAAACAAAATAATTATTAAAAAGAAATAATGAATCGAAACAAACATTCCTCGCCTCCGCCCAATTGGTTCGTTACAGCATCCAACATGGCCGTTTTCTGCACAAAAATAATTCCCATTAGGAGCCCAGCTCGGATTTTGAGTTTGCGTAACTCTCTGCATTTGGCCTGCCAATAAAAAACTAAAAATCCATGCAATATTTCCCTTCCGTTCTTGAAATTCACAGTGTGTTTCTGTCTTCGTTTATTTTTTCGTTGAAGTGAATCCCATTCGGTTGCCTTTGCGCTTCGAATCAGCGATGCATTTGTTCTCAGAAGTGTCGGTTAGAAGCGAGTGATAGGCGCTAAGAAGTGACATAACATTGTGTCATGTGACTCTCTTATATTCACCGAGGTTACCGATTACCAAACTCTCAGGTGAACAAATCAAAGTGCGCAGTTGAAGGAGATGAATTATCAATAAGAAGATAAGGTCCCCTTTTTGTCATTGAGAAAGCCTCCTTTTGTTTTCACGTGTTCCGAATTAGAGAATTAAACGGGAGATATATTTATAAATAAATTCAAAGATATTTTTTGCTGAAAATACTTTGTATCGTTTTATCCGAAAAAGATGTAAATTAATCAAGTACGTATGTCTCCTGTGTAGCCTTCAGACTTAAAACTAGGAGGGCGGTCACCCGTCATTTGGCTGTTTTAGGTTTGTAATGATCGATGAAATTAAATGTTACCGAGCATTATCGTGATTTTTTTACTTTTTCTTAATTATGCTAAGGTTGTTTATAATATTTCTCTTTCTTTATGGTCAAGTTGTTTTCCTCCTATATCGTAATTCTCCTTCCATGACGGCGACCCGTAAATTGACGGATATTTACGTCTAGTGCTTTATCTCATAAGTGGAGTATTTTATTGCAGACTGGAAATCAAATTGGGCGATATCCACTCACAGATGACCTTTTACTGCTACATTGGTTTATGTGGCGCCATCGTCAAATGGATACATTTTGCCTTGCTTCTGAAATGTGGAATAATACCATAGAAACTTGTATTACGTGTTGAATACCCTATCAGACCATAGCTGTGTTGGAACAATAAATATCCTTCAAAATTAAATATCCTTTCACTAAATTCACGGATGATATCACGATTAAAATCGTGGTAAAACATCAAAAAAGGTAAGTTGAAATTGGGTTGAGAATGTCGGAAAATCTGGGTTGATGGGTAGATGTTAAGAAATATAAAACACAAGACGTCAATTAACGGATGGCCGCCGTTGATGGTGAGGACTATTCCCCAGTCATTCAAGTGTCAATCAATATCTTTTTGCTAAGCGCTGAGTTGATGGGTTGGTGATTTCAAGAACTATACAGGCAACGGCGTAATGAAGTAAAGAACTACTAGTATCTATCGTGAAAGACAATGCTATTTTAGTTTATAAGGAGGATTTAACACTGTAAAAAGTAGATCTGATTTTAAGGTACAAAAGCGATCTGAATTTCAGATGCAACAATTTTAAGGCAGGGTATGTTGAATTTCAGCAGTAATATCTTGTCTAAAAATAAGGCAGGTGAACGACTGAAAATCAGACCATCCAGAATCCTGCTTCCTCTGCTTCCAGCTTAACTGCTCCTGTACCAACCATCCATGTTCCTGCCTCTTCCGCACCTTGCATCCGTGTTCCTACCTTAAACCAGACAGCGCTTAAATTCAGATCGCACTGAAAATCAGATCAACTTTTTACAGTGAAAGTATTTTTTTTCCTTTGGGTATGACGAAGAACACTGCGTAGTATTGTAATTGGCGGAGCGTTGATATGCTGACCAGGGATCGTGTACCTAAATTGGAGCCAGAGGCTATTTGAATATGTCCTACAAAAACCGAGCTTAAAGATTTGCTGGGTAGTAGATTTTTCTTGGTAACTGCTGGCAGCCTAGGGAAAGGAATTGCCCACAGTACCCTTTTGAATCAATTCCAATCGCCGTTGCACTGAGCAATATGTGACCAGCGTTCTCCAATAATTGTTCACCAACGAACATCGGGTTGAATGTTTTGTTTATTTTGTTACCAAGTCTTATATTAGTCGATGTAGGCAGGTGATACTTGGTGGAATTTTTAAACGTTGAACATCTTAAGAAAAATAACTTTTTGCAATTCCACATTGTAATTTATTCTCCCCATCAATATCAACGTCTGGGCGTCATTGTCAAGGTAGCACTTTGACAATGGGAGCAAGGTAGCACCTTGAAAATGACGCTCGGGCGTTGAAATCGATTGGAGGAATAAATTATATCGTTGTAGCGCAACACCCAGTCTCGTTCGTCCTCTCTTGCACAAATATCGATTTAGATGCCACTTTTGACTTGGGAAAAGACTTTTCAGATTCGCGTCTGTTGCTTGTATCAAACAAATGTGCCATCAATTTTTCCCATTCAATCATCATTCCATCACTGCCTGTGAAGTGGTCGTCTATTATCATAGAGTAATTCTATAATTAATCTATTTTATTATGATGATATCATTGGATTACACTTATATACAATGAAACCAAGAAACTCCTAGTGTCATTAGCATTCGTTATTATTATTCCACGTAAACATCTTACAATGCTTTGTAAACATCGGACACTACTGATAGAAAAGTGGAATACAGTAGACCCTCGCATTACGATATTATTCCGTTCCGGAGGACCAATCGTAAAGCGAATTCCACCGTATGTTGAATCGGCCTTATTTCCGGACGAGGAATTGTGTTAAAGAGCATCACCGCCAATTCACTCAGTGTACGTTACAGAGCCAATGCATACGATATATCCTGGATGAAAATAGTTAAAAATATTTTTAAACCAATATTTTTAACATTAAATACGCATTAATTACGCAGTAAACTGTCACATTGAATTTCCCTCCATGAACACTATAGCAAGACGTACATCCTCGCCCCCGTCATCGCCGCGGCGAGGATAACGGGGGTGGCGTGCCGCCTATCTGAGTCAATTTCAGGGACTTAATATTTTATCGCATTTTGATGAAATGGGAAGATAACGTGGATTGAAAAGTACCTAACTGTGACAATGAGGCAACTTTCTTTTGGTCCCACGCAAGCATCCGTGTATCGCAATTACTTCACTGGAAACCTTTCCATAAATAATTTATGTGAGCATTGCTTTCGTCGGGGTTGGGAGACTCAGGCATCCATGCAGCGAGAAACACGAAACACATAAGAAGGGGTCGTAACTATTTTAAAGGAGGCTTTTCTAAAAACAAACCGACTTAAAATGCAAAACAATGTTAACTTCCTTCGCAATGTTTATATAAGCACATTGATAGGTAAAAGGTGATTTATGTTCAGGCTTAATCTGAGAGGAAAATTACAGATTTTACTTGAAAAAATGATGCAAGGTGATTTGTTTAACCCTATTCAGATGAAATCTGTTGAAGTTTCCAATGACTTTATCTTCATAGACGCAAGATAAAAGTTAAGTCTGTTCTTCGTCAGGATGTTTATTTTCAATCCCTCTCACTATATCCCAAGCAGCGAGCAATGGGCTAGTTTACCATATTTTTTTGCCGAATCTGATAGTTTGTAAAATAAAAGACCCGTGTTTTTCCGTTTTTTGATCCGTTAATTATTTCTCGAGTTATAAGCGGCGAAAAACTGATGTTTTTAACCCTTTCGGAAAAGTGGGTGTGGTGCAACCTCTGACGTATATCGACTTCGTCCAATCACAACTGAGCCCGCGAAGCTACTTCACCTTATCGCAAAGGGGGGACACAGCTGGCTCTCCCAATGGGAGCGATTGCAATAGGAACTGTGCGAGCAGACCTTTCGAGAACCCCCCTCCACTCCCTTCCCTTCCCCTAAAAGCAGTCAAGAACGGAGGAAAATGACGTCAATTATATCAAAGCAGCTTCTTCGATGGGCATCACCTTTTGCTTATTTTAATTTTCTGTTAAAGTGAATGATTGTAGTTAGAAGATTAATTTTTTCACTAAAATTCTTTTTTCGTTTCCATCTAACGATTTCGTGTACACCATGTAGTAGTATCATTGTATCTCTTAGTTACATGTCAGTAGTGCATGTATGGTGATCTTCACCCTCTGCCACACACCCTCGCGGTGGCTCACGTGGTATTACGTAGATGTAGATGATTCCGAGAACGAGGAGGTTGTGACGGTATATACCGATGTATACTTACCGGCCCCGGTGGCGGCGGGGTAAATCCTTCGCCTGTCAATCTTAGGGTCGCGGGTTTGAATCCCGCCCGGGGATTATTTTCACTGCCCTGGGCATGGGTTTGTACTTGTGTAGTTAGAATTAGTTGATTCACCCGATATAAAGATCACATGTGTTGTTTTCGGGTCAATGTTAATTAAATAAATAAATATACTTATTAAATTAGGAGTTTCAGAGACTGGTATTAAAACACTGCTTGTGTGAAGAAGTGTTCAAATGTGACAGGAACGAATGATAGGTCAAACATAATCAATGATGGAATAAGTTAGTGATGCATACAGGCAGTACAGGTGGGGTCTTCTGGGGCTTCAGCTCCCCCCCCTCGAATTTTTTTTCCTAGTGCGGCTACTGCCTTTGATTCATTCACCCGAGTGGACCACTAGCCAAGGGGTTCTCTGACTCAGCGATACTCGATTCAGATGCGTTCATTTCTGCCTCCGAATCACTTTGAAGGAACATCCACATTTCCTTTCCATTGGGTCCTGAGCCATTATATGCATAGTAAAAAATGATATTACTAAATGCACTCTCCTTCGGCGCGGCACAATTTTCTGTGGTATATGCATCGAAAGACTCACAATCAGAGCATGAAACTGTAAAGTCTATGGAGAATCACTGAGAGGAGTTCCATCGTCATCTGTGTGGCGAGGAAAAGAGCCGAGCACGCGATTAGGCCGGCGATACTCGGGACACCCAGATGTGTTTACGTCCAACAAAAGAACGTAGGGGAACTCATACGAAGCCACCGGGGCTGTTTACGTTGGAGATACCGAGGAGAGAGATACGTGAAAACAAGAGCCTAATATGCTAATATCGAGGGCGATGAAAAAAGTATGCATATCACTTGGCAAGGGTGAGTCATTGCTTTTACATCAACAGGAGGGGCATCAACAGTTTCTGAAAAAAAACTCCACTCTATCTAAGGGGCGATAGTCATAATAATAATTGAATCAAAGAATAAAAAAGTGATAAGAATAATTGAATCAAAGAGCGGTCCCTAGAGGGACTGCTCGGCCATTCGCAAATTCATTTGGCGGTCGTGGGGACAGGGTATTTCATGGTCCATGCTCAGTCAGAGTTTGCGCTCGCGGTCCGCGATCATCGTCCAATCTTGCGAGGGAGATTCACACTGCCTACCCGTAGCCTGAAGGAGCCAGTGCGGGAGTTGCCGGGTCGCAGTGGGCCTGGTGCCACCAGGATCGTATAACGTGAAAAGTCGAAAGAATTCACTACGAGGTATTCTGTTGACTTCTTGGAGTTTGGTGTTGTCTTCTTGTCGTTCGTGTTGCTTGGAACTGCTTCCTTCACAGTGCGATTCAACATGAAACGAAGTCGAGCCAGCATTATATCGTTCTTCAAAATGATGCAGACATTTTATTACCGGGTGAGTACTTCTCACAATATTGCTATGACTGAGTAGAACGATAAAAGTAAACGGTTGTCATTTGTCTGTCGGACGTAGTAGGTTACGAGTTTAAAGAATTTCATTTTTAACTCGCAACGATGTTTTCATTTCGGAGAGGACAATGGCGTAGGCCTTAGCAACGTTCGGAAAAAACCGAAAAAAAACAGTAAATTTCAACGTAAATTACAAATTTGTCCAGAAACCTCGAGGGCAAAGTGTAAATCGGTTAAAATAATAAGAAATTTCAAAGATTTTTCCATTAAATACAGAAAGAATGAAAGAAATCGATTAATATTTAGTTATTTTACTGAGCGAAAGGAAAAACTCTTGCGCTACTATAAATTGAAAAAGTATGTTTAAACCAATGTAAATATATAATTGGCGCCTGGAATCGGACCTGGGCTCTGATTCTTTTGTTTTATATATCCTATAGCACCTTCTAGGGTACACGCTAGAATTCTGGAAAATTTCAGTTCAATCGGTCCAGTAGTTTTTGAGGAGTTGCGTAATGAACACAGAACCGGCAGACAGACAGACACCACTACATTTTTTATATATTAGTATGATTGGTTACGAATGGGCAAGGCTGATTTTTTCAAGTTGCGCTACGCTAAACTTAGCCCCCCTCCCACCAACACTCCTGCCCCCCGAAGCAAATTTCTGGCTACGTGTCTGGATGCAGATATTGTTTCCTCGGCTTGGACTGGACTGGATCTTCATACGATGGCTTCCCTTCTTTATTCTTCGCTTTTTAGGTTCCCTCTTCAGCATCGACTATCTGGGTATAAGCTTTTAAGGGAGGAATTTCACTAATTAATTATGTTTTTTTTTCAATTTTATTGTTGTGAATTTTCCTTATCTTTGTTGACTGATTAGTGATACTGTCTATTAGTGATTATGACGTATTATGCTAATGATTAGGTTTTTGTCCTAGTTTAAAATTTGATTGAATTATTTGTTCTTGATTTGATGAAGAGTATGGAGTTATTTTTGTATTATTATTAATCGGGCACTGGTTGGATAGCAAATGAGGTTTGTTTGAAATTATCCAGGACCTTAACAGGGTGGCCTTCCGCCAATACTGAGACTTTTTTTGACTACGCCTTTGCGAATGGGAACGGACGGAATAGAACGTACATTTAGCAGGAATTCCACAGAGGAAAAAAAATCATTCGCCTTGACCGGGATTCGAACCCGGATTCCCTGATTTCCGGCCAGATGCTTTAACCAGTGAAGCTACCGAGGCGTCATCTTTCCCTGTGGAATATTATAAACTTAAAAGGAAAGTTTCTCGCGACCAGTTCGCGGTCTGTCAATTTAGAATGTACATTTGTTATTCTGACCTCTGCCTCGCCTTATCAATCAGTTTTTTTTCGAAAATTTTCCATTTCATTAATTCTCCACACATCATATCCATCTGTCGTGGTTTGTCTTTATCTCTGAATATCCTGTGTTGCGCAGTGAAACCCTGGAAAAATCAAGTAATTCTCTCGTTGTGGGAGGAAGGGGAAAGCAGGTATACTGCGCAGCTAGGCGTTTGACGGTGGTTTGTGCGTGCAGTCAGCTACTTCGTGTAAACAGGAAGCGGAGGGAGGAGAAGAGGATATATTTAGGCTGGGGGACGAAGAATACGCTTCCGTAATAGTCTTCAAAAGGCTAAAAAATAAAGCGAGCGCCGAATGAGGAAGGAGGTCAAGGAGAAATTTAAAGCGCCCGCCTCACACTGGTGACCTAAGGGAGAGATTTTATCCGCATCGGAGGTAATTAATGCGCGCATTGGGGAAAGAACCACCCCATTTAAATCGCGTGGAATCACTGAGAATCCGATTGAAAACTAAAGACCCAATATACCTATCTATGTAGTGATTTCAATAATATACCCTGTGTCATTGAAGAGGTGAAGAGTAAATATATTTTTTTGTTAAACGTCAGTGATCGGCTATCATCTCATCCTAAGATAGATGTTCTATTATTATTTCATGGTTGTGTGTTGTATAAAAAAGGTGTAATAATTCGGTTGCCATTGTAATTGCTAAAATTCTTAAAAATTGTAAGAAAATTATTCTTTATCATTGTGCTCTCATTTTGTTAGCATATTATTGATTCTTTTGTTTCTTAGATATTTTTGCTCATGTCTAAAAAAAAAGCTATTGCAATATTTTTTTAATGATACCTTGCGAACGCATATATTATTGCTGGTAGCTTCCATACTGGTGTAAACCATTGAAGCTACCTAAAGGTCACTATCGCATTGTTAATGTTTTACTGTATTTTTTTTCAAGTAAACGATAAATTTATCTTTATCGCTATCGTAGTGGGTAGAGGTGGGTTACGGACCATTGGGTCCTGGGTTCAAACATAGAGCAAGTATATATCATACTTTCTCTATGGTTCAAATCTAGGTGAAGGCTTTCCGTACGCTCCCTCCGAATGTCCTCGTGGTGAAATTTTCTGGCTGTCAAAACTTGTGGAAAATCGCAGGTGCCCCAGGGAAAGGAATTGCACCCCAACCTACCCAGAATGTGTGAATTTCACACACCAATGGCTTAGTATGGGGTGAGCTATGCCCTCACATATCAAACCAACTTTTGGGTTGAACACTCAGTGAGTGAGTATGGCCATAGTGTAAGTATAAATAGTAAGTCTATGGTTACTCTTGGGTATGACATACTGTGACAGGAAGTGATCTTCAGGCAGTATTTTAGGAGCTATAACACTCGTAGTTGCCCTTTGTGCGTGAAATTAGGGAATATTATGACGTATTTTCGGTGATATCGCATCCCAAGGAATGAAATAAGTCACTTTTCCCTACCTACCTACGAACAGAAGTGTTGTTGTTAGTTTGCAAGCCATTAGTATATGATGGTATATCCGTACTCTATAAGTTGACTCGACTCTGAAGATTTTGTAAATGCTCTTTCTTCGTCAGACCCGCATCTCCCCAACCTCTCTTTATCTTACTCATAATGCTCTCTCTTTCTCTTCCTCCCTCTTCCTCCCTTAACCAGCATTTTACTATCGAGGGATTCGGGTTGGTGTGTTGTTAGAGTACTGACTCCCCTTCCAGAGAGCCGGGTTCGAATCCCGCCTAAGACAAATATATTTCATCGGCATTCCAGTCCCCATGTGGGTGCTTAGTGGACAGCACTTCGAGTACAGTACTCGCTCTGTCGGATGGGACGTTAACCCGTTGACCCCTTGGTGATTTTAGTTATAAGAGCAGGTTAATGCCGACTCCGTGTTTCTCTCCGCCATTTCTCCTTTTCCTGAAAATCTTAACCATCGTACAATAACCAAACTATCCAAAATAGCCCAAATAACAATAGATAGTTATAGGTCACCTCCCCCGAATAACTAACTATTTAACTATCGATCACGGCCCTAAGAATTCCATTGCCCCCAACCACTTAAAAATCGATTAGACTGGGACAACCTATGACGGTTAGAGCAAATAACATTGAAATGACGGCGTGGCCATTAAAAAATCCTCTCGCTGAGAATTTACACATCTTTGGAATTTTTTCAGATCCGACATTTTTCCATGTCATACTTCCTGTGCTTCTGAATTAAGCCTTTTTTTTGTGAATGAGTACCATGGTCTTTTAATATTTTTTTCTTGGGTTCACCTATGAGGCATGCTTACGTGTCAAACATTTAAGACCCTCCGTATTCATCATTATGTGGACTGGAAGTGAAGATGTCATTTAGGAACTCTGCTTTAGACACCACCTCTGCGGATACATAACGTTATAAAACCTTATCAGAGCATTTAAACCTCGGCCAACTCTCTAATCTCGCATGACGGATGTTCATTTATATTTGTCCTGCGCATATGAATCTTTTATAGCTTTAAGTTGAAGTTGTCAAGTTTATAATTACGAAATATAGATTTCTAGGCCTTTTTGCATGTTTGAATGAAACTCTGAATTTTAAACGTGTGTTATTTCATTTGTACATCTCCTTGTGTGCTGTGTAAAAAATACTTGGGTTATGTGGCATTTGACCTACATTATGTTGATGATTAAGTGCTATTGCATCTACTTCTATTGTATTAACTATCAATTTAATATCTTTTATAGCTAATATTTCACGTGTTTAGTAACTGCATGCTTAATGTTTTCCTCGGGGCACATGGTGCTTCTTGGTTTCACGTAATTAGCGTATAAACGGAGTATTTTTTTTTCGCATACCTGCATGGTGGTAAGTGTTCTCTCTGTTCTGATTTATAATGCATGCCTGGTGACAGTTCACCCCTTGTCACACACCATTGCTGTGGTTTTCGGGTTATCATGTAGATTTAGGAGTAGATGTGTTAGTGCATGCTCGTAGTGCTTATTTGGCGCTTATTCATCCCCTGCCGCACATCCTTGAGGTGACTTGCAGAATCCTTGCATATGATGAAAATGATGATTATTCCATATATATTTTGCTTACGATTTCTCGGCCCCTCTGTTGCGTCATATTATCTCTTCATAAGCATTCATCTCTTGTGAACGCTCCGATGCCTACGAGGCATCTCTGTGAGCACACCGGATTTCACGCCGGATCAAGAGGCAGTAATTGGGAGGGAACGGAACGTCACGCTGCTGTTATGAGAGATATCGGTGCTCCGCATTGCTATGTTCACTTCGCTGATAACCTTGGCGATTTTCGAACGTAAGCTGGCTGATATATTCCGAGCAGTGATCCCTTATCGAAAAAAACTGGGGTGGGGTCTCTTGTTAGTGAGAAGATTAAGTAAATGAACGCTGCTCTCATGCGGATTCCATACTTGTTGTTATTACTTACGCCCGTTAGTATTGCTGCGGGGAAACTAATGCAAATATCGTAAGTGCTAGAACTATTGTGGACTATCCTGCGAAACCCGAATTTATGATCAATTTCCAACAATTTTGCCAGATGTGTGGCGATGTGCCTTCTGGAGTTGTTCACTGCTGAAATCGCATTTCAGCGTAAGGTATTCAGCATGTTAGAATAAGGTCACAGGACATTTTTAGCAGCAAAAACTATTTCCCCTCAGGTAAAAACCTTTTCCTCACCGTGTTCAGCAGTTTTCTTTATCCTCTCAGCATCTTTAAACGCTTGTTTGGATCACACGTCAGCATCGATCAGCAATTTCTCGACGGCAGCGAAACGATTCTGGCGAAGAAATAAATCTGTCCTAGAATGGTACTGGCGGTGTCCTAATTGTAAATTTCCTATGCTCTGAAACTCTATCCGCTATAATTTAAATGAGATCAAGGAGTTGGAATCGCGGCGTTATTTTATGGCGTGGTCCCGTTTCATCCTTTCCACAATCGATGTAGAATTGCGAGTATTCTTTAGTACATGATGCATGTATTAACCCCTTAAATGCTATAGATACTAACAATCTAGTTGCATGAGGCACATAGTTGCTTGTTTGCATGTTAGTAGTGCATGCTTGGTGATCTTCACCCCCTCCCACACACCCTCGCGGTGGCTTGCAGGGTATCGAGTAGATGTAGATGTAGATCACCGGTCATCAAACAAAAGATTGGTTTGACGCAGCTGCCACCCTCGATTTTTATACATGCTATCCTCTTCGCATCTCCATTATCCTTTTCTTCAATATCCCTCACTACTTTCTCATATAGCTCATGAATGTCCACTGCGAAAATAAAATACATCTCGGTCCATTTCAGTAGGTAATTTATATCGTGACATCGCATGGCCATTGCACATCACAGTCGATGCAGTTCAGCTATTCGCATCTCCCTTGCAATTTGGACTCCTGGGGGATTGTGTTTGAAACCATCGGGATTATCTCCAATTGGTAACCAAGGAGTCACGTGGTACAAACACGAATCGTCCTCAAATTTAGTGTGTGTGAATCGCTCATTACATTATAATGAATTGTTTTCTCTTCGTTTTTTCTCTTCTGTCTTGACTATAGAGCCCCCAGATGAGATAAAACATAAATGAAAACAATGAATGAGGCTGTAATCGGTGGCTATAACACACCAAATTTTCGACCAATTAGTGTTTGTGCCATATGACTCCTTGGTTACCTATTCGAGATAATCTCGACGGTTTCAAACACAACACCCCTGGATTCGAGGTGACGTTGCATGCGCCCTGGTTGGTTATTCGATAGACTACCTCGTATTAAAATTCTGTAGCTGATTTATCTATGGTGAAAGCGATTTAATATAAATCAACAAACATTTAGATTTTCCATAATATTTTTACTTGACACAACCGGTTTCTCCTACTTAGGTCATCTTCAAGTGGAAGATGATCTAAGAAGTCCAAACCGGTTGTGTAATCATCATGCAATTCGAACGACTTTGTAGTTTTCCACATTTTGTTTTTATTAACCTCTTCCGATTTCAACTTCTCCGCGTCATTAGCAAGAGTATAGTACTCTTGATAACGATCAGTCGTCAGCAACTGATTTCGGTTGTGTAAAGTAAAAATGTTATGTAAAATCTAAACGTTTGTTGATTTACAATGACTGGTAATCTACTCGATGTATTCGGAAATCCAATTAGGATTCGTGGATTATATAATTCCCTTAATCAACTCATTCCCATTGACGTTAAGTGCTCCACGTGCTGTTGTAAAACTTGTTTGGCCTCAGCGACGCGGCAGAAAAATGATATATTTCTTTGGGCGAAAAACTCTCTCTAACGCAACGTATTTCACCTTGTGCTATATAGGTGTACCCACGCGCAAAACATAAGGCTATGTCTTCAATCCATCATAAATCTTGCCTCCTAGAATATACTGCAATTATATGAGATCCAGGTGATGTAAATTTTAACTATCGAAGTAGAATCGATATATAGAAGTAGGTATGATCGTAGAGTAAGTATAATACTTACTCTATGGTTTGATGCATCAAAGTAGGCTTGATCTATCTAAATATGTTTCTTCTTTCGTAACTAGATAGCATTCAGTGAAGAGCTGCTGCTGAGTTTGTAAAACTGTGTCCAAATTGTTAGAAGAATTGGGCTGGGAGTTAATGTTAGATTGAAGTAAAATACTCTCTTCCTGCAGAAAATTTAGGCCGATTACCATTCTTAAAGTGTTATAAATGAATTGAAAATACCATCCCACTATGTTTGATTAGGTTGTAAAATTAGAAGCAAAGAAATTGTTGGACGGAGTGTTTAAAAATGTCATTTTATCCACGGATGCTGTTTTTTAATACATTTTATAGTGTGTTCATTGAGTAACCGCAAATGTTTGTACAATAGCTCCACTCAATAGGAGCTTGTCGGGGACTGTTCCATTTGATGATGGACTGACATTAGTAGCTGATTGCATTTAAATCTCCCTTATTTTTTGGGTGAATGTAGTTGACTTATGAATGAGCTGGCCCCGCTACACCATCACCTTTCTCCCACTCCCCAACCTTCAATTCCTTCCTTTCACCCTCCCCTATCCACGAAGTGCACATATAAGACATACCTATAACATTTCTAATGGCGCTACGCATTGAAGCGTAGGTCGTGTGAATAAATATTTTATGCGGGGCCCCAAAGTACTTCACTCATCATCAATCGGTCAACAATCCTAGGATTGGTTTGACGCACCCCTCCACTCGAATCTTCTATTGGCCAACCTCTTCATATTAACGTAATTTCTCTCTTTAACATCACTCACGACCTGTTCTATATAACTCATACGAGGCCTTCCTTTTCCATACATCTCGTTCACTTTTCCCTCGACGATTGTCTTCATCAGGCTATCTTGTCTTAAGATAGGTCGATTAGGTTGTTCCATCTTCTTTTTAGAGTTTTCAGCAGACTTCTCTTTTCTCCCACTCCATTTGTCACTCGGTCGATCCATTTAATCTTCATCATTCTTCGGTAGCATCATATTTCGAATGCTTCTACCCTTTTCTTCTCCGCTGCTGTCATCGCCCATGCCTCACTGCCGTAAAGAAACAGATATACGTTCTAATGAATTGCTTTCTTACTTATAAGCTTGTATTTCCAGCTGTAACTAGATTCTTCTTTTGATAGAATGCCCTCTTTGCCTGGGCTATTCTGCTGACTATTTCTTTCTTGCTTCGTCCATCGCTGGTTACTCGGCTTCCCTGGTAGAGGTATTTCTAACAGCACTCTTTCACCTCTTCCAGTTTCTGTTTTCCCTATTTTAACGTTGGTTTTGGCCTCTTCTCTCTTGCTACACACCAATATCTTATTTTTCTTTTTATTGATCTTCAGCTGATATCTGGCCATTGTCCTCCCCATTTTTGTTTGCATCTTATTCAGGTCCTTCTCTGTCTGCTATGAGTGTTATATCATCAGCGAATCGTAGTATGCTGATTGTTTCTCCATGGAGGACTTCATTAAGCCACCTAATTGCGAGGCGTGATTGTGAATGTATGGTTTCTTCGTGTTCTGTCGAGTCTTCAGTTCTTCTAAGATAGCGGCGCGCTATCGAATTTCTCCTCCGAATCCAATTACGGATAGCCCGCCTTCTCGTAAATACTACTTGAAAGATAAAACTTTTATCTGCCCCGCCTTTGAAGCAATTAAAAGGATGGAAGTCTGCTTTGGATGGTAATCCTCACGTGCATCATAGCTCTCGGCGATCGTGTCTATTTTAAGGAGTCGTGCAGATAAGAGAACGCTGGTCAGATGATATGCCATGCTCGTCATCGGAGCGAACCGCCCAGTTGGATCCGTAAGGATGTTTGTGGGTAAATGCTGTGTTATTAGAATGTTACTTTTCCATCGTCGGGTCTCAAGCCGTTCAAGGCAGGTTTGAATGTGGAATTAGAACATGTACCGAGAAAAAATGCGAATTTTGTGAAAGATCGTTGTGATAATATCCAATATCTTGAGCTTACTGAAATATTCAAAATGGCAACAGCACTCATTCCGATGGTTACGATTTGGACTGTATCATTATAGGCAATATCAATATTTTCACAGAGAAAGGAGTTTCCATATTGACTGGGATTACAACGCGGATCCCAATGATTTCCGTCCTGGTGCCTTCGTAGGTTTATCTTCCAAGATGTCCTTCCCTGTGGATTTCTAGGGGCTTAGGAGGGGCAAGATTTCGAGAAGAACTGCCGTACACATAATGTCACAACGTAGCCGTAATTTTGCGCACTGCGCCACCAAGGTTAAAACCAATATCGAACACTAAGATTCATACTTTTTCTTAACAAATTCAAGAATTGTTTATTAGCCCCAATAAAACTTAAAGTAGTTACCCACTGATATGCACAATAGCAATATTTCCGCAGAGAAAAATCTTTTTCCTGTGGAAATCTGGAATTTGAATTGTATAGTATTCCCCATCTTTTGCATTAGTATGGAGTTCCTATTATCATCTAAGTACCAGATACCTAAGAGTTAATTAACTCCTCTTATTTACACGATTCTTCTCTTTCACATCCTTCACTACTTGCTCTGTATATCTCAGGCGAGGACTGCCGTTGCCATCCTTGAATAGCTATTTATCATCTTAAACCAAAGTATTCAGTTTAGTTCAGTATAAATCCCTACTGAATCAAATTCGGAGCCGATATGCTTTCCAATGGGTTTGGCAATATTATTAGAGCTTCTGAATGTTATCGCCCATTCGATCGCCTTCTGAGGCATAGCAGGCGTCATAGTTACCGGCTAGGTGTAGTATGAGTAGCCAAGCGTGTATTATGCGTGGAAAAAGATCTACTAAGGCATTCTAACTGCACCCTTTCCTCCCTACTGTAATGAGGTTGCCATAAGTAATGAAAACGAATGCTCAGTTCATTATATGAAACATTATTTCCAGTCGTTTAGCTAATCTGCCTAGTTCTTATCTCACACATTTTCATTGATGCGTAGTATAACGTTTGACTGCATTAAGGTCGGGCATCTTTGTTGGCGATTCACATCCTTTCGTGCACCCTCGAAGCATCTTGTGGGGTAACTTTGTCGATGTAGAGGGGAGAAATGATCCATTCCTTCCACTAGGAGAATATATTTTGGTTTAAATTAAAAGATATATGTGTTTGAATCTTTGTTAAAAGAGAATTTTTTTACATGTACGGTTAGACACTGCGAGTAACATTTAGTTAAATTATATAGTTTGTTGTACCATAGAGTAAGTATACTATTATACTTACTGTTACTACTGTTATCCTTACGTTAAAGGGCTATATCTATCTCTTCCTGTAGTTCTCTCCTATGTATTCTCCCTTCAACATTTATCTCATATTACCACGTTAGTTTGACGCGGTGCTATTTGAAAAAAAATGTTTCCCTTCTCTACCCTGGCAAGCCAATTTAGAATGGGAGATTTGAGAATGTCTTCCAAAATACTCCCGGCCACCTCTTCATATCTTAAGGGAAGCGGACTTCCTTTTAGGTGACCCAAATGAACCTCTTCTAAAGTTTCCAGATTTTTTTTTTTGCTGCTCGCCGTGAAACGTTGTGTTTGTTCCCCTTTTCCAATTTCGATCTTCGACCGAACGGTAATAAAGAGCCAAATATTCTTAGTTCTTCGATATCTGACGTTTTTTTGCACTTATTACAGAGAAGACCTTAGTTCTCTAATTTTCCCTTACTCAAGTCAAATTTTTTTTCGAAACGGAACGTTTATGAGTAGGGATGAGTCGGTTCGGTTCTTCGGTTGTCGGTTCCACCGGTTCTTGAGCTTAGAACCGTAACCGGAACCGAGGCCAAAAATAATCGGTACCGAAATAATTGGCGCGAAAACCAGTTTGAAACTTACTCACACTCCGAAAGTGGAGGCTTCACATTAAAACCTGGTGAAATAGTGTACATAGATGCTTCAAAGTCGCGAATTATTCTAATTCAGTCTCTGATGTTGATTATTGATTACCTTATCTTACCATTGAGCAATGCAAAGTAAGTGGTAAATTACGAACCGGAACCGAGAATCGGAACCGAGAACCGAAGTTAAGAACCGAACCGGAACCGAAAAAAAGTGGAACCGACCCATCCCTATTTATGAGATACTACAATTAGCGAACAAGGTCCGCTGATCTGTTTCACTATCATCTTGACGTAATTTCACTCGACATCCTTTCGTTTTAAAGTATTTCGATCCCGTACATTATGACCTTTGCACGAGACCTAGTTGCAGAAATTACTCTAAATATTAATGTAGGAATTAAATTCCACTGCCGCAAAATGACACGGGATTAATCGCCTTCTGGTGCCATATTCACAAAGCAATCGACACTAAAATTTTAGCGATATAAACGTAAACGTATTACCTCTAATAGTTCCACCTCGATTCTCGATCAGGGGTCTAATTCATTAATGATTCGGCACTCTGGAACTTTGACGGTGCCGAGGTTGGGACGTCATAACCTTTGCAACTCCAATCGAAATTGGGAACAAAAATAATTTGGTGGCCTACAACCACAAGTAAATCTTTATTGCCTGAGACTTTGAAAGCGTAAAGGAGCGTGGATGTAATCGTTATGTGAGTAGTATCTTATACCAGATAATCTAATAACGATCAGTGGCGATAAAAGGTTCCTCTTACAACCATTCCATCTGAAGCAGGTAGTAATTATACTTTCCCAATGGTACTAAGTCCCTGTTGCTGCAGAATGATGCTGGAAGAATCGAAGATGCTTCAATCCCGGAATAGATTATTCAGATCGTGATGGTGCATCGATTTCCGCTCTTTTCACTGTTTCATTTTGCGCAAATAGGCTTGCATTGGCTAAGTGCTGCGATAGTGGGGACGGTAGAATCCGGGTAACCCAAAGGCCGAGGCACTGTGGTCTGAAATCGGATATAGCCGGACAAAAGTCCAAAATTGCTTCTTTTGAGGTACACACTTGAAACTTGTCATAAACGCTCAGAATTGAATACTGATCATGGAACAATAAGCCATTTTTGGATGATCTCTTCCGTTTTTGAGGTACAGAGGCCCAAACTTGGCCAAGTTTCCAAAAACACACCCGATCTTGCTTTTCTTCAAAAATATTTGAAGTTAAGCTGCTGGTGGAGTTTTGGAAGGAGTTTTATGAAGTAAAAAACATTATATTCCGGTAATATGGTACTTTATCTATATTATCTGTTAGTTTCGAAGATTTTGGTTAATATTAGTGTGGTATTACGTCGCAAAATGGCGGACCCTTTTTCCGGGTAAAATTTGACATAAAGTAGACAATATCTTTAGTTTAAGAAAATTGCCACCGCAAAAACTTTCATGAAAGTATTTAGTAAAGATATTTTAAGAATGTAAAGCAAAAATCTTGGAAAAAAGTTTGCGGCTGCGAAAATGAACGCAATTTTTCGATCGCGCTTCACGGCACGGCTCCGCGACGCGGGGCCTAGAGACTCGGTGACCCCGTTGGAAATTTCAAGTTGTTTGGAACTAATTATTGAAAATTGTCATTTTAACCGTGGTATACAGTCTCTATTGACCTGAAATACTATATTGAAGATATTACGAGGATATTGGATTGATCGAATTGATCACTGAACGCGTGACTCTGGTAAACACGACATTGAAATTTAATTTTGCTATTGTAAGTTTTACCTTTGCACATCCCATCAGAACATAAATCTTAGAAAGGAAAGAAAATTTTCCTATTGGTGGCTATTGCTGAGAAGTTGGGTTCATTTTATACAATTGCCAGTTAAATCAGCGGCCAGCTCTGGAGAATCAAAGAAACGTCTTGCCGTGTTACCGTCATTCGTGTTTCCTGATCCAGGCCTTGGCACATTCATTATCAACCCCATCCTTTCTCTAAATGCCTTCTGAATGCTAATCTTTTTTTCTGTTAGCTGTGTTCTTAGGTTGCCGCGGGCCTATTAAGAGATTTATCATTATTTATTTATTTATCATTAAAGATATTTATTTTACCTTAAATACAGTTTCCAGCTTGTTTGGATTATTTATCACCTGTCACTGTTTTAACTCCAGTCGATACGATATGTGCAATACGCATTCGAAAAACCGAATATAGCAGTGTAGGGTAGACAGACCAAAGGAATATTTAGTAACATCTGCTGGTCGATCTTTCATTGCCCTTAAATCATTCATCTGGGAAGCTTTCGCTCCGCAGATGTAGCACCTCATAGTAGCACAATCAGTCAATGCATTGCATACCTAAAAAATGTTTTTATAGATTTGTTTAACAATATCCACTACCATTTACTTGTCCATCAATTTAAAAATAGGAAAAATCCTTACCTTTCTATCTATCATGGTCAGAAGCAAGCTGAAATTAATAGAATAATTTCCCCAATTCCAATTTTTTAAGCCGTCTATCTGCTTTTGTACATAATTCCTTTCCGCCATAGCAACTTCCTTGGTTTCTTTTAACCACTGAAGGCGAATGGGCCGGCAAAATATGGTTGACGACGGGCGAGGATTTTTCCAGATAATCTCACCTAAAATAGTTCATATATTATTGGTACTCAACTGTACTGCTATCAGATTGGCCAAAGATAAACAAGGTATGAAACAAGAAATGCCTTAAGCTCGTACCAGTTGCGTCATTCAGCAAACGAAGTGGCACCATGGCGCTCATAAATAAATATTCATCTGAAGTATCTGCTTCTTCCCACAACTGTTTATATTGCGAAAGGCCCGAACTCCCATCAAATCCATATTTGCAAATTAATGTGCAATTTACTTTGTTGCCGGATGCTAGAGTCGTGGAAACGCATGTCAGTATCCGCGATTCTGTATGGTTCAATAGATCTTGTAAACTCTCTTCGCTAATGTTTTCTGTTATGTGTATCCCTTCGGGGTATGCAGCGCTTTTTGCATTTAACACTCGCACATAGCTAGGGTACAGGTTGTGCCCGTAACTAAGAGCGGAGCAATTATACTGATTCTTTGTCAGCTCAGTGGTGATCATCAGAGATAGAGCCTCCTCTGGCGACATCTCCGACTGCATCTCATCTTTTTTCCTCCACCTAGTGAGAATTCTTTTTGCTCTAGTGGGAGTGGTAGTCGTTACTTCCGTGAGAAGTTGAGCGGTAGCACTATCTCCTTCCTCTCTGCCAAGAGGCTGCCAATGCGAGCTCGGCAGCAGAGGAAGAACTTTCAATATTTTGGACTTTTCTTCTTTTTGACCTGCCTGAGGAAGTCCTAAAACCTTTTTTTTGGTCCTAATGAACCTAATGAATCAATAATGTTAAGATATAAATTCCATGTAAAAACCTTCGTCCATGATATTGGGCAAAAGAAATAAATCAGAAAATACATTCCGGTCATTGTAGAAGTACCTGGTAGGTACTCACGGACTGCTTCCGGGAAAATAATTGGCTCTTTGAGCCATGCATTATTGCGAGCTAAAAATTGATCGTTTTTTCGAAAACATTCTTCCCACTTTTTCTGGTAATATACCAAGAACCTTCATAGAAATTCACGGAGACTATCTAGGGCATCTAAATGATTCTCTAAATTCAAAGTCCGAGATAACAAATCCAGCAAGAATATTTTTTTATCGTGCAATGATTTTCCTTTCATCTCAATTATCTTGTTGTGTAGCTCCAAACGTGTGATCTGATATGATGACATTTCAGAGCTGGACAACACAAAAAATCTGTGTATGGATCCGACAGATAAAATTATGTAATGAAAGTCGCACGATGAATACCTTTCACGATTATATTTTCGATAATATCAGATCGGCGAAAAAACGCCTTGAAGCATTATAAAAAGGAACATTATAAGCGTCGGAGTGAAATGCTAAGAATAAATAGCGATACTGAAAATTATATTCAAAATACTAACCTTGAAAAAGAAAGACTATTGAGTAAACCAGAAACACCGCTGACCAACACAGGAAATAAACAGCGAAACTAATTCAATGATATATATGTATATTCCAGGTACGTGTATATGATATATATTCAATGACGAATCAATTCACTAGACATAAACAGATTTTAGCAAATCACTAAATCACTACAGGCACAACACTCATCCACCGAATCCAAATAAGAACTGCCAGCTAAAATGCGTTTTTGAAGGGAAAAGGAAAAACCCCTTCGGAAATACCCGTTAAATACCGTCAAAGGGTGCGCGGTGTCATAAAAAGCCCCTTTTCGCACGTTCCTCCTCGGCAAGTGTGAAAAGGGTAAGGAGTAGAAAAAGAATCTCTGACTGTTGCCTTTCCTGGTAAATGTGTGGGTACCCTTCGCGTGAAAACTTAAATTCTACACCAAAAGATATTCCAACATGCGGCAAGAATCCGTAAAGTATCCAAACCAGAGCATGTATACCAGAGTCACGCGTTCAGTGATCAATTCGATCAATCCAATATCCTCGTAATATCTTCAATATAGTATTTCAGGTCAATAGAGACTGTATACCATGGTTAAAATGACAATTTTCAATAATTAGTTCCAAACAACTTGAAATATCCATCGGAGTCACCGAGTCTCTAGGCCCCGCGTCGCGGAGCCGTGCCGTGAAGCGCGATCGAAAAATTGCGTTCATTTTCGCAGCCGCAAACTTTTTTCCAAGATTTTTGCTTTACATTCTTAAAATATCTTTATTAAATACTTTCATGAAAGCTTTTGCGGTGGCAATTTTCTCAAACTAAAGATATTGTCTACTTTATGTGAAATTTTACCCGGAAAAAGGGTCCGCCATTTTGCGACGTAATACCACACTAATATTAACCAAAATCTTCGAAACTAACAGATAATATAGATAAAGTACCATATTACCGGAATATAATGTTTTTTACTTCATAAAAATCCTCCCAAAACTCCACCAGCAGCATAACTTCAAATATTTTTGAAGAAAAGCAAGATCGGGTGTGTTTTTGGAAACTTGGCCAAGTTTGGGCCTCTGTGCCTCAAAAACGGATGAGATCATCCAAAAATGGCTTATTGTTCCATGATCAGTGATCAATTCTGAGCGTTTATGACAAGTTTCAAGTGTTTACCTCAAAAGAAGCAATTTTGGACTTTTGTCCGGCTATATCCGATTTCAGACCACAGTGCGAGGGTTCGAATCCCGACTTTTGGGTATGGATGATGTGTTCGTCTTAAGGTAGAGCTTTATGCGAAGCTAGACTATACGGTGCTACATAAACGTAATTCAAGCTCCTAAAAACCTTTTTCTACAAATAATTGACGAAAAATGTTGTGTGTCGTTTTAAATCCCCTCTGAACTGTCATTCTTTCCATTTATCCGAAATATCCAGTCCACCGCAATCCGAACACTTGAACCACATCGGATTAGGAGTGTGCGTTTTGTATTCATTCATAGATATTTGAGTACCCCAATGGCTATATGAGTACTTCACGAGTACCGTATCTGGATATCTGGATGAGCACATGAGCACCCGATTCGATTAAAAGGGCAACCACTGGAGTACCTATAGAATAATGCTCGAATATATAATTGAGTATGACTGATTACATGAACCCCAAAAAAATCTCAGGAGATTACACGAGTACCTCCATAAACCCTTGGTATCCGTATGGTTCCAAGTTTTACTCTTGGCACTTAGGGTAGTGGTAACCATGTGAGTGTTGTACATACTCTAGCGATGGAATGTAAACAGCACTGTTCATTCAGATGACTAGCTATTTATCGAGGTTCTCTGGTAGTATCCCGAGTCTTCAATTAGGGCCTTGTATGCAGTTGTATTCAACCACAAGCATGCACTGAGACGCTCAAGTGGTCGCCCTTGTGTTCATTCGGGTACTCGTGTACTCATCAAGGAATTCACATACTCATTCTGATCTGTTATTTTAGGTACTCAAATACTTACGAATGGATACACGTGGGTTCACACACTCCTACTTAAAATGTCGTCCAACGAGTGGATGCTGTTACTAATGACTAAAGACGGCATATTTCTCCGTGCATAGGCATTTGAGCGTATGGATTTCTATTATTTTCATCTCAATCCCCCCGCGAATGCCTTGCGCCAACCGGTTCACTAAGTAGTGAAGGTTCCTAGGAGATAAATTTCCATTCGATGGCGGCGAAAGGAGCACAAGGTGGGAGCGAAGCCGCGATCCGTATTCAATTGGCATTTGCTTAGCGTTTAGTGGTCACCTCGCTCTCCCTCTCTCTCTCCTTTATTATCGTAGAGGAGTTGACCGTGCCCACGGCTTCGCTTCAGATGCCGGTGCATTGGGGAGACATCTCTCGGCACGTTGCGGTTGTCTCCGTGACGCTAGTCGTATCTATTGCTGCTGTGCGGTTAGTAACAGTGGCTTATAGTGGGCGGTGGTCACCAGAGGTCATTTACGCCATGAAAGACTTAGGACTGCTGTGGGGTGAAATATCCCCATGCATATCTTGCACGTATAGATGCATCTTTATTGTACCCTGCTAGCCTCCGTACCCAAGAAAACCTACCCCTACCGAATTACCCTCACTCCCTAAAATACCTTAGCTGTCGGTCACCTCACCCCGAATGACTGCAACTACTATCTATCTACATATAATTTGTACCCAGTAAGCCACGACTGCAGTGAAATGTGGGAGGGGGTGACTCGACACCAGGCATGCATCATCAACGATAAACAGCCATATTGTTAGTAACTACACTACCGATTTCGCTGTTGAAAACAGTTGATTTACGAAGGGTACACGGTGATTTCTCATGCAGTACATCCTCCCAAATCAAAATAACATATAGCCTGACGTATTTAACGAAAATCATGCATAAATATTTCCGGTTACGCAACGAAGGCGCAAGGAAATGTAAAAAAAAATCAAAAATGTTGCCTATAAGTATACATTTAGAGGTTCATGCAGTCGTGCAAAAAAGGCTAAAATTTAATTTCCTGTCCTAATTATCCTTACGGTAAATTGATTTGATCCGGGGGTATCCACAGATTTTTCAAGGCAGTGGTTCATTTTAGTGACAAAGGAATTTATTCAAAAACATAAATTTCAAAAAATGCATTTGATTTTTTAGTGCAAATAGTTTTTGATGAATTATGATGTTATACTTGGAGGATTTGATGTTTTCCTCGCGAACGATACAAGTGAATTCCCACCATGTTGGACAACGCTGATTTGCTCCATTATCGTATGGTGAGGAATACAGGGTATGTAGGATGAAGAGAAAACCGGCGTCGAGATTAACTTAACCTTGGCGAGGGGCACCGAGGTGTCCTCTGATTAACGTCGCCGTATTCATAAGGAGGTGATCAGATTTTTAAGGGAGGATTTTTTCACAATTTCGCAGCGATATTTCCTTGAGTGCTTCAACCAGCCTCTAGTTTATTTTCCGCGAATGGCATATTATTTGGGAGTTTTTCTAGACTGTTCTCCAGGCCTTTGAGACTTCCTCCGCATGAATCGTAGATCAGTTGTTGAATAGTAGGAATTATATGTCACGAGAGGGGCATCATAGATTCTTAGGTGACAAACGACTAAAAAAAAAAAGATTGAGAACAACTGGTTTAATGTCTTAACCATCGGAATAAGTAGTACCCCTATGCCTTCAACTCAGCATAAAAGTAGAGACGGGCAAACCTCAATAATCTGTCACAACCGAGATTCGAACCCGGGCTTCGGGATGGGAGGTTAGTGATCTTATCACCTCTCTCCAACTCCCCACTGAATTTTCGAGGTAATTCCCCGTATTTTGGAGAGAGGCATGTATTTGACGATTATTAGCTGACAATGGTTCAAGGCTCCCTTTTGTATAATTAAACGATGAAAATCGATTATTTTTCTTAAAAAGGGAAACAAATGGAACGCGGCGTGCATGGTGAATATATTTTGTCACTTCCTACGGCGTAATTGTCGCCGGTGGCGAGTTTGAAGGAGACTTCAAGGCTTTATGCCTAGTAAAAAGAAAAGTACTTGGTTGATTCCACAATTTATTTAGATAGACTCTACCGGTTTCAACCTTTACAGGTCATCATCATCATCAATAAATTGTGGAATCTACCAAGTACTTTTATTTTTACTATGTCTAATTTCCACTAAGTAAACTTTCCGACCGTTGATTTTATGCTTTATGCCGAGAGTTCTGTTATCTAGGAAGCCGAGTAACCAACGATGGACGGAGCAAGAAAGAAATAGTGAGTAGAATAGCCCATGCAAAGACGGCATTCTTTCAAAAGAAGAATCTACTAACAGCAGGAAATGCAAGCATAGAAGTAAGGTTAGAACATACATCTGGAGCATGTTTCTTTAGGGCAGTGAAGCATGGACGATGACAGCAGCGGAGAAGAAAAGAGTAGAACCATTCGAAAGGTGGTGCCACAGAAAAATGCTGAAGATTAAATGGATCGACCGAGTAAGTTACGAGAAAGTGCTAAGAAGAGTAGGAGAAAAGAGAAGTCTGCTGACAACTATAAAAAGAAGAAGGGAAAACGTAATCGGCCATATCTTGAGACACGATGGCCTGATGAAGACTATCGTAGAGGGAAAAGTGAACTGGAAGATTGGAAAAGGCAGGCCTCGTATGAGATACATGGAACAGGTTGTGAAGAATGTAAAAGAGAAGAATTACGTCACAATGAAAAGGTTGGACGATAGAAGAATCGAGTGGAAAGCTACGTCAAACCAATCCTAGGATTGTTGACCAATGATGATGATGCCTTGTTGATTTTATATCTACGGCAATAAACACTTGTGTGATACGAATAACTAGTATTTTTTTAGGTTGTGTTTTGAATCCCCTTTCAAATAAATAAATCGGGTAAAATAAATTGGTTATCATCAATCCTTATTCATTCGGCACTGCCCTGACGAAGGCGTTGATTAGGAAGGAACACCAAGCCAAATTGGGAGTAGTACATCTTCATCTACATAATACCATGCGAGGCACCGCGAAGGAGTATGGCAGGGGGTGACCAAGAATGCATTTTAAATCAAACTATATATGTGTAATAAACATATCTTGGAATGGGAAGGCAGCGCTCTAGCCACCATACCAATCCAATTCTCTCTCTCTCTCTCTCTCTCTCTGACATCTATCTATCTGCGGTTTCCAAGTCTGTTTCCGAACCCACAGGCCAGAAGTAAATGCCTAAAGGACGGGAATAGAAGGGAAAGGAGGAAGGGTGGAGAGGAACCCCGCGTCGATATTAGCCTCCTTTTTACTATAGGCGCCAATGAAACCACGGCTTAGCGTCCCATCAGACGGACTGATTCATCATCATCATTGGTCAACAATCCTAGGATTCGTTTGGCGCAGCTTTCCACTCGATTCTTCTATCGGCCAAACTTTTCAATGTGACGTAATTCTTCTCTTTTACATCCCTCACAACCTTTTTCATGTATCTCATACGAGGCCTGCCTTTTCGAATCTTCCCGTTCACTTTTCCCTCGACGATTGTCTTCATCAGGCCATCGTGTCTCAAGATGTGGCCGATTACGTTGTCCCTTCTTCTTTGTAGAGTTGTCAGCAGACTTCTATTTTCTCCCACTCTTCTGAAGACTTCATCGTTACTTACTCGGTCGATCCATTTAATCATAATCATTCTTCTGTAGCACCACATTTCGAATGCTTCCACCCTTTCGTCTCCGCTGATGTCATCGTCCATGCCTCACTGTAAAGAAATATGCTCCAGATGCACGTTTTGATGAATTGCATCCTAACTTCTTGTATAGCTTGTATTTCCAGCTAAGTAGATTCTTCTTTTGATAGAATGCCCTCTTTGCCTGGGCTATTCTGCTGACTATTTCTTTCTTGCTTCGTCCATCGTTGGTTTCTCGGCTTCCCTGGTAACAGAACTCTTTCACCTCATCCAGTTTCTGTTTTCCTATTATAACGTTGGTTTTGGCCTCCTCTCTCTTGCTGCACACCAATATCTTAGTCTTCTTCTTATTGATCTTCAGCTGATGTCTGGACATTGTCCTTTCCAGGGTTGTTAGCATCTTATTCAGATGCTTCTCTGTCTCTGCATCTTCATCATTCTTCTGTAGCACCACATTTCGAATGCTTCTACCCTTTTCCCTTACGGACTAATTACTGAACTCAAATGCTCTCCACAGAGCAATCAAGTAGGGGCCGGTTTGTCGATGAAAAATATCTTTCACTGCCGGGGTTCGAACCCGCATCCCATCGGGAAGGGAGGAAAGCACTCTAGTCACCACAGCAATCCGATTCTCCGTCTCTGGCTGTCTATATGTTTTCTTTTTTCAAACTTTTCTTCTATCAAAGTTATACACTGAAAACTTACAGAGTGCATGGAAAACATGTATATCTATGATTATTTAAAGTTTGGTTGCAATTGAACGCCTTTTTATTGATTTACGAGTCGTCAAAGTCGGCGCTTCGCTCGAACACCGTCAAATACCGGCACTTTTTACGTTGCAACTGTTGTAAAAAATATGAAAATGCGTTTTAAAATTTAGGTCTGCTATCCAAAAACGCAGAATAAAATAAGGAAAATTACGGTGCGATTAGTTTTTCTGTAGGCCTTGCTATTTATTTGTTAGTCGTATTCAAACTCGAGTGCACATAATTTATGCGCCGACAATAGTCACCACAACAATCCGATTCTCCGTATCTGGCTTGGTGCGGCGTGCTGTGCATTTTGTTGGCTCCGACGCGGTCGCTCCGCAAAGAGGTGGGAGGCGCCATTTTCCTTCAGAGCGACGACTCCCGCCGACTTGGCGCCGGGCATGCACTTCTTCCGCGGCAGCAGCTGCACCGGGGAGGTGGGGGGGGGGAGAGGTGCCGCGGCCCCTTTCCTGCCTCCTCCGCCCCTCCCTCTCTCTCTCTCTCGGTCACACCACGGTAGTGAGGTCAAGGTGGACGTGAGGGAGACGGCGAGAGTGCAGCTGCCACTCGTTTTGACTAGCTTCAACCGTAAAATGATAGTTATACCAAGGGGATGACACTGCCATAAGGCCAATGCGTATAGGTTTCTGGACACTAGCGCCACCTGGTGGCTTCGTGTCAGGAGGATACGGGTCCCGAGAACCGCGAGAGAATCGTGAGAAGCGAGAAAATCGCGAAACGGTCGCCGCTAGGTTTGAATCGTAATTAAGTCACTATTTCGATTTGCTCTCATTTAACATTACAATTTCCAAACTATTTTGCTGATTTGAATAGAATCTTACGGAAAACAACGATTTTTATTCCCTTTAAGATATTACTGATGAATCCCCATAGTGTAAAGAAATGGGCTAACTTTTGATAGGACCGAAGGAACTAGTCGAGGTCAGCTGGAAGGTGATAACCAGGAATACTGTAATGATAAAAGCCAGCATTTGACGAAAAAATATTTATTAACTTCAAAACAAAATCACAATACAAAACAAATCATTCAAAGTAGAATACCGACATTTAGTAAAAGTAGATTGGTGCAAATAAACATTCTTATTTGGTCAAACAACAGACAATGATAGGATATAGAATTCGTATGGTTTAACAGAAATCACTAATTACATAACATGGCATATTTCACACACAACTCAAATTAAATTTGGATGACTAGCATTTGGCAAAAAGTATGTAATATTGATGCATAATCCTCTGATGCATGGAGGAGAGAAACTTGTAAATAATTATACATGAACTTCCTAAACCTGCTGTAGTACCAAGACTGTAGTATCTATGCCTGGAATGATTCAGGTCGACCTGAAAATACATCAAAGGATGAAACAGTAAACAAAAAACCATAACAAATCCACTGCATTCTATTTAGTTTCAGCTGATTTAAGCCATTCAAAAGTTGGCAAAAGCCTTCTTGAAATGTATAAAGAAAATAAATATAACATGGATATGTTCTATCTTCCTTCTATTACATGCCCTCACACTACCTGATCCTCCCTTCCTGAGGACAACCACCTAGGCGTGGTCAGAGGGATAACCTATTATGATGATCCTTATGGGCTACATTTGTGAGAGTTATAAAAATTGCCTTGAGACGGCTACCCAATCCAGCTAGGTATAAACATACAAAATAGACAAACAGAAGTCCACACAACATCTGTTCCACAGGGATGTGATTGAAAATCCATCATATGAAAAAAAAAACAGAATGTGAACCAGCAACCTGGTACTGTCATTCCATCCACATATATTAACAACTGAGGGTTCTGTTTAATAGAGTTCCCTAATATATCACTACGCCGCACATACCACAAATTATATCACTTATAAGCTAAATACACAAAAAATTCCACAAGTTCATAATATAATCCTAAAATAGATTCTAATCTCCACTTCGGTTGTCTCTCTTATGCATCATATGATCATTTTATTGGGCCACATGAGAACACCAAATGCATATTTTCTAGAGGCATAAATAATTACTTTTGTCAGAAGAAAGTAAAAATCGGCCATGATTTTTCATGGCAATGGGATAAACTTGTACCAGCAAAGAATAATTGAGACAGAGGATGAATTCACTTAAAAACATGTAAACAAAAATGAGAAAACCATGCACTAAGAACTCTCTAATTAGGTATTAAACTTGACTATGAATCGATCGATTCCACACCAAGCTCGATGTTATTAATTAGCAAAAATACGAATTAAGCAAAAATAGATAACTATTCAAAACAAATAAGTAGCTAAAATGTGCCAAAAATCGCGAAAAACCGGTGTATACCTCTCAAAAGCATGGAATTAATTCTACGAAAACATTAAGCCGCAACACCACATAGTGTTAGTTATCACGAAATTATGCCACTGCCTTATCACGGTATGACAATGACTAACAAATTATTTTAACATTTACACATCACAAATTTATCCACACTCACACACGACCCATTTTTCAATGAATAATCATCATCATGTACTTTGTTATGATGCGATATGAGAACGTTTCCTCAGAACTAGTTTTCTGTGTAATTTGTTAAGGTAACGACTCCTATTTTCTACTACATGCTAATGATTATTATCAAAAGAAATGAGTAAGAAATACCACTTATCCTGTCGACGACACAATATTCACAGATTGGTTTTTTAATGCCACATGTGAAATTTCACTAAATTACATACGTAAGATATTGTGCTTGGCAGTGCAGTCACCTCAGAATAATCATTCCCATCGTCGATTGTCACTGCACAGAGACCAAAAGTTCCCTTGGGTAGAACGTCGAGAGAATCCGTGAAATACAAAGGAAAATCGTTTGAGCATATTGTGAACTTATACCAACCATTCATTTCAAAACAATAACACTTCAACGATATGATGCACGGCCGAGATCATAAAATTACATTAATACACTTACCTTCCAACATATCTGGGACATTGTTCCGTGAAAGAAGATGTTTCCGGTAATAATGCATAAAGCCTTTGTATATACTTTACGAAACATCTACGACATTGTAGTTATCGGCCAACTTTAAAGTAAACAAACGCTGTCACCTTCGATAACCGAAGCAAATAATACGAACATCACTTGCACTCTTTCACTAGAGTGGCACAAGTTTATGAGGTAGCCATGTTGATTCCACTTTAAAACACACTCAAATACAGAAAATTATCTCGGTAAACACTCAATTATGCTTTAATTTAGCATATCGGTGAACTCAACACAACAGCAATTTTTACAGACTCCTTAACATGGCTGATCTCAACCAATCGGCCAATCAGGAGCCAGAATCTCAGAAATCGGCCTCCGCAGCGCCTCTCGCGGGCCTAGTGGAGGAAAAGTTTTCCCATCCACAATCGATTAAAGTAATCTATACGATATATCGCATGATTGTCGACCCCTTGGTTATACTCGGCAATTCCCAAATTTTTGTTGCTTTCCAAAGAGGTTAGAGTGTACTGCAGGAGGCACGCACGTATCCACAAATTTGCTTCGGGGGGGGGGCTAAGTCTTGCGTAACTTGAAACCAATCAGCCTTGCCCATTCGGTGCCGACTATGTTACAAATCTCTTCCCTTAATTTTCAGTGCTTGGTATTTACTTTTACAGTACCCATACTTATCTCTTCTCACTGCTAATGTCACAGCTAAAATCAGAATAACCAAAATTGGGAAAAAATTTCGGGGGGGGGGGGGGCGAAACACCAGAAGCCACCCCCCTCCCCCCGCCCCTGGCTACGTGCCTGGTAGGAGGCATTGGGATGCTAGCCTACCGGTGCTGTGAAGCCAAAATAGGGGTGCTTGGGAACGATTAGGCCCCGCCTCCTTCGTACAAAACACTGCCTCTTATGGAGACTGCACGTGCATTAAAAATTACATAACAATGAAATCTTATGCAAATTTCATTGCAGCGGCATCAATCAATCTTCCTGAGGCTGTTTAATGGGGAGTGATAATGCTTTTGATTCTCCTGGGAGTTATTTTTATTACTAAAACTTAAAAAACAACCCTAAGACTGAAAACAACCATGTTTTGAGTGCTTTGTGGAGAGGATTCGAGTTCAGTACTCCTTCCGTCGAGTGGAATGTCAAGCCGTGGTCCCCTTGGCGCCTTTCGGAGCTAATGCCAACTCTGGGTTTCCATCCACCCCTCCTTACCATTCCCATTCTTGTACCGGTCTGAAGTGCCTAAGTAAGGGTACAGGGTACGGGACTTGATAACCACAGATAGGTAGAATATTAGGATCCTTAATTACCTATGTTGAACAGTTATAGCAATGTTATTTGAGTTACATGAATAAATATGATGGGATTTCTCACCTGTCGTGTATCACATTGCCCCGATGCAGCAATCTTAATGGCTGTTTTACTCTAGGCTTGTCACTGCGCAGCTAGATACGTGGAGGGTATATCAAGGAATTCGTATTCAAAGGATTCGTATAGGGTATATCAAGGAATACGGAAAACTTTCTCAATGCATGCTGCTGCGCAGAAACTAGCCCCTTGACCTATTCCCACGCTTGCATCCATGAAATTTCCACGATTCGAAGTTCCTTCGAACTGCGCAGTTTATCTCCTCCAGTGAGACGGCCAACAAAAGGAGAGGAAGGGACGAGAGGGATGTGGGGATTATGGGCAGGTCGCTCAGGGATTCGGACGCGAAAGAGAGTGAGGGAGTAACGTTCTACCCTGAGCACCTCTCGACAGGTGCCCCGTAAGGGAACACAAGATGGCCGCGGTGATCCTGTCACGGCAGAAGGCTTTGTCACTTTCATGCGTTGTCCTCACCCGACTCATTGCGCAGCATCCGTGCGCAACAGAAACATGAGGATGTCCTGGGGACATCTTGAATTAGTAAGTATATACGGGCTTGCTTCTCACGATACTTGTACGGATGGAGTTTTTTTTGGAGGCGGTCAAACTTATAATAGTAGGACGAATATTGGAATGAATTTTTTAAATTCGTCGAAAAACAGAGGAAATTGCCCAAACACGCCAAATATGCAGTTTAAATAGGCTAAATTCGAGTCACTTTCTGCAATGAAATTAACTCCCTGGAGAATAAAACAATGATGCTCCATTTAAATAGCCGTAGAAAGATTAATAGACGCCGATGTGACGAAATTTGAGTACGATTCCAATACAGTTCAAAGTTTGAGGCTTTACTTTGTGGAACCACTCGATTGGAAATGAAAATCCACTTTGTACTTTCCACACAAAGATTTTATTGGTTTCGACCGTGGTTTCGACCATGGTTTCGACAAAATATGTCATTATCAAGTCATTATTACCTTGATAATGACATATTTTGTCGAAACCATGTTCGAAACCAATAAAATCTTTGTGCGGAACGTACAAAGTGGATTTTCATTTCCTACGATTCCAATATAATTTATGTTTTAGAACACATGCAGTCTCCACATAGAGGCCGTATGAAACGCAATTTTTGTACAGAGTAGGTGGGGACTAATCGTTCCCAATCACCCCCATTCTGGCTTCATTGTTACCTATAGGGTAGCATGCCAATGTCTCTTCCGGTGCACACTAACCTCATTGACGTAAACAAAATCAGCGATGTCAGAGGTAGGTAAAAACATGCGTATAGAATTGATACCACTGATTATTCACTGGTTCCTCATTCATTACTATAGGCTTTGTATTATTTGCTTTGTTAAATCCCAAGATAGTAGTTTTTATGGAAATTATTTCTTATTTTATTTAATATAATGGATCATATTACTTGCCTTGGCATTCTTTGTGACGGCCTCTGTAGGGCCACTCCGTCATCTACATCTATATCTACATCTACACGATACCCTGCAAGCCACCGCGAGGGTGTTTGGCAGGGGGTGAAGATCACCAAGCATGCAAACTTGCTACTGTAGGGTCTCAGGCAACTAGACTGCTAGTACCTACATAGTAATAAGGGATTGGTTGTTAATGCGTGCATCATATACTACAGACTACTCCAAAATATTTCCCCTATTTCTCCCTTAAATGGCTCGGGTCTCTCGGGTCTTTCTCTTCTCTTCCCAGATCCTCTACGTCCTATCCCTCCTTTCTCCTGTTCTTCTCTCCTTCATCGTGTCCATTATCTTTTATTTATGACTTTCGACTTACTTTTAGTTTCCTATCAGAAACGACTTGGCTCTTCCGTCTCGGAAGTTTCTCCCACCCCGAGAGCCCAGGTTCGAATCCCGGCTGTGGCAGATATTTTTCATTGGTAAACCGGCCCCTGGGTGAGTGCTTTGTGGAGAGCACTTACAGGTCCTTCCGTCGGAATGGACGTTAAGCTATGGTCCCCTTGGCGCGTTAAGAGCAGGCTAATACCGACGCCGGGTTTCTTCATCTTTCTTCTTCCAGTTTGAACCAGGGATGTGATCCGAAAAGGCACTTTACGTTTCGTGCCGTACCTGAGAGGCAGCGGAACTCGGGAGTCCGAGCCTCGGCGTTGAAGGAGACCCAACCCTTCACCATGGGTGGTTTATAGCACCAACTGACCAGTCACACTATAGTTTATAACTTCTTAAAGTTAAACATAAATCGCACAATTATGTTCATCTTTGTGTTGTACAGGCACTTCCAAAAAAAAGTTAACACTTCAGAGCCGAAAATTTTCTAAGTCCCGAGTTGACGGTGATTTGACAACGCTGCGTCACGGCTTCCCTCTGGCAGAGCCTCGAGAAGCTCTGACCGAAAACAAACCCCCTTCCCTGTTTAGCAGAAGGGATTACTGCACGGTCGGTCTTATTATGCCCTAAAGAAGGGGGCTATGGTGGGCACTCCATGGTCGTTTTTTCCGACTCGCGCTGAACGACATTTGAAGTCCTGAACATATTTCTACCGTCGCATAGTGGTCGGAAATCGGAAAAATCTGGACAAAATTCAAAAATAGCTTTCTTTGAAATATGACTTAATACTTCTCACAAAAAAAGACTGCTAATTAAGGAATAATACATCATTTGACATGCTTTTCATCTATTAGCCAGATACAGGAGCTCAAACATGACCAAATTTCCCAATAAACCTCTGAACTAATTTTTCTCCGAATGTCTTCCAAGTTAAGTTGATCGTGACGTTATGTGAGGAATTTGATTGAATAAATAATAGCATGATCTATTAACACAAGTATTTGCCTTTAAATTACCAAAGCTTCAAATATTTTTGAAGCATTTTAGCGCAATTCCGTTAAAAAATGTCAGACGCTGTTCTCAGATAAAATGTTTACATAATATAGAGAATATCTAGCGTTTTATGGAGAGACCTGTCAAGTGACTTATATCAGAGCACTCGTTGAAGACTCATAAACATGAAATTGAAGAGAAAAAAAAATAAATCTATGACACCGAAAAATACATATGATTTTCCGATAGCGCGTCCGGGGCATGGCTCCGCGCGGCTTGGGCTGGAAGTGCCGTGACTCGCTTACTTTACTCAAGTGACATGGACCCAAGGCTTCCATTTCGTCGTTTTTCAGCTGCACTCATTGTCACTAACCTTCACTGATCTATGCTGATGAAATCGTGAGAATAATGAATCGTGCGACGGGATAAGATTACGCGGAATCACTTTATTTTTCTTCGCGTGCGCTTCGGGAACATACTTCTTATTCACGCCCTTGAAAAGAGTGTAGTCTTTCTAGGGCCCATGTAACATTCTAGAAATACACTGGTTTCTCTTTTGAATTCCTTTTGCCCCCTTCTTTTTATTCACGCGGTAAGAGATGCACCGACGATTTCAGAGCCTTGGTCTTCGTTTTCCCAGCCACCTTTTCCCCTTTCCTCAGAGGAGATCTGAATGCCAAATGGGGGGAGCGGCATGTTCCCTCTGACCTCTCTGTTCAGTCCCTGTACTGAGACAATGGGGATAGGGAGGACCGGTCTCCGTGAGGAATAATTTTCCACTGCCCAAAAACCTTACTCCATACGTTTTATTGCACCCACGACCCCTTCCATGCGGTATGCCTTGGGTCTACCTCCTCCGAGGTTATGCCCTTGCAGCCCAGTGCCTATTCATAAGGGGTGATCCGGAAGCAGGTAAAACATCGCAGACGTCTGCCCATCCACTCCTCCACCTGAGCGCTTTTAGGTTTGTTTCTACTCACATTACCGGGCGAATATTTCAAAAACATTTACATGCCGAAAAGTGAACACGTTTATCAACATGGTTTCATGATTTAGGTTTGATAGTCTCTTATTAATTTCATATGTGATGCCAAGGAAGTAACAATTCATTCACAAAAATGAATTAATTCCGTCCATTAAAGAAATATATCCAAAGCTTTTGGCGGTATTGTTTAGCATGTAATATGGTCGAATAATGGATCACCTTTCCATCAGAAGGAAATATAGGAACAGCTTATCAATATGCAATTACTATTCTCAGTTGCGATATAGGTCCTTAAGGAAATTTACTAATTGCCGTCCACCCACTTCGCAATCCGAGCAATTGGCCCCTCGAGAGGAGATCACCGTATGGCGGCCGGGTGCCCGCGCGTAACGTGTGCAAACCCTTTCTGAGAGGGAATTCCCAGCTAGCCATGCTTCCTCGCCGCCCCTCCCTTTCGGTAGGAGGAGAATAGTGGGTGGCGATCCTTCAGCAGGGTTAGGAGGACACGCAGCTCAACGCCGCGGTCGGGAATAAGGGTGAGGCGGGAGTCGGGGGTATTTTGCGACCACCTGCAGGTGTCCTATAAACAATGGGTATTCGGGAATATTCGTATGTTGTCACAGTCCTCATCCTTTTGAAGAACGGAAAAAGGCATTGAATAACCAATTAGAGCGTAACATTAGTTACAGTTTGACCAACGGAAATGTCTTCACATGCTTACGGAGCTCTTGCAATCAGTTAAATCTCATACGAATAATTATTTAGTTGTGGTCTCATGCGCGCGCAATTAGCTGTATTAGGACCTGAAACCTTTAGTGATCATAAAATAGTTAATGTGAAATTTATTGCAGGCATTGAAAGACATTATCAACCAAGGAAGAGGATATACTTATTTGGCAAGGCTCATTACGACGGTATGAAAAAGGAATTAAGGGAATCGTTTAATATAGGTATTTAGCGAACAAAGCAAAGGATTCGATACAGAGGATTCGGGGAGAGAATTTCTTGAGGACACCCTTAAAGCAGTTAATGAATACATACCAAGGAAATTCATTAGTGATAATACAGAGCCAAGGTGGTATAATGCGGAGGTTAGGAAATCACTAAAGCGACAAAGGGTATGCCACGCTAGGATAAAAATGCAGGACGGGGTCTATCGGTAGAGGAAACAAATGAGTTAGTTCAAAACTATAAAAAAAATCGAAAGCATTAGCAAGGAAATCATGTCGACAAGCGTTATAACATTTCAAGAGTAAGATGTTAGGAGAATATTTAGATAGCAATCCTAAAGCGTTTTGGTCATATGTGAGAGAGATTCGGGCAAATAGGTCCACAGTGCACACACTTAAAAACGATAAAGGAATTAGAGTCACCAGCAGTGTAGAAAAAGCCAATTCTTTAAACACCTTCTTCCAAAGGGTTAGATTAGACATTAGACCAGATTTTAGGGAAACGGCTGCGTGGTCAGTAACAGATTTGTATTGGCATAATACAAATAATAATCTCATGGGCATTATTATTATTATTATTCAAATTAGGACTCCTAAACTATAAATGCTAAATGGTTTTTTCTACGACGATGGTGGCGAGCATAGATATATGTTCGGGACTTCAGACGTCGTGCAGCTCGCGTCGAAGAAAATGACAATCTCGGGACACAGGACCGACCCACATTAGTCGGAAATCGAAAAAAGCTGGACAAAAACCTAAAATAACTTTTTTTTAGATATACACTTGAAACTTCACACATATTCTTAGAAAAGTTTGCTACTTAAGGAATAATGCATCATTTGTCATGGTTCTCATCCGTTAGTGAGACACAATGGGGATCAAACATCACGAAGTTTAAAAAAATCCTGTAATAATATTTATCCTAATATCTTACAAGTTGATGATGACGATGTGGGAGGAATTTGATCAAATAAAAATAGCATGATCTATTATTAGCACAATGCTTTGCTTTTAATTGCCTGAGCTACAAATATATTTGAATCGTTTATTTGCTATTCCATTACTTAATGGCGGACACTGTTCTCAGACAAAACTTTTACATCAAGCAGAGTATATCTAACGTTTTAGAGAGACACTTGTCAAGTAACTTATATCTGAGCAGTCTTTGAAAACTCATTTTCACGAAAGTGAAGAGAAATTAAAAGTAAGTTTGCGACACCCTAAAATACATATGATTTTCCACCGCGCGTTTGGGGTTTGGCTCCACGCGTCGGGGGAATTGACGTGACTCGCTTACATTGCTGAAGTGACATGGTCCCTAAGGCTTTGAATTCGTTGTTTTTGAGCTGTAACCATTGTCAGTAACCTCCATCACTCTTATTTGATGAAATCGCGAGAATCTTGAGCCGTGCGACGGGATAGATTACGCGGAATAGAGTTATTTTTCTTTGCGTCCGCTCCGGGAACATACTTCTTATTCAAGCCCTTGAAAAGAGTGAAGTCTTTCTAGGGCCCATGTGAACTAGATATATTCTAGCTTTTATAAGTAATGGAATAGCAATGAAACGATTAAAAAAGTATTTGTAGCTCAGCAATTTAAAGGCAAAGCATTGTGTTAATAGGCAAATGATGCAGGTGTTTATTAGGAAATTTGGTTATGTTTGAGCCCCTGTATCTGACTAACAGATACGAATCATGTCAAATGATGCATTACTCCTTAATTAGCAATCTTTCCTGAGTATTTATGCGACATTTCAAGTCTATATCTCAAAGAAAGCCATTTTCAAAATTTGTCCAGTTTTTTTCGCGACGTAGCTTTTTTGGCGAGCGTAGAGATGTGTTCAGGACTTCGTCGGGAGTGAGTCGGAATGAACGACCATGGAGTGCCCACAATAGCCCCCTGCTTTAGGGCATAATAAGACCGACCGTGCAGTAATCCCTTCTGCTAAACAGGGAAAGGCGAGGACGGGGGAGGAGGGAAGGGGGTTTGTTTTCGGTTAGAACTTCGCGAGGCTCCGCCAGAGGGAGGCCGTGACGCAGCGTTGTCAAATCACCGTCAACTCGGGACTTGGAAAATTTTCGGCTCTGAAGTGTTAACTTTTTTTTGGAAGTGCCTGTACTATTCATGTTGATGAAAATGCTTTTAAAAAGAGTTATACGATATATATTGACCATTTTACGTGCATTAGTAAACCCAGCCAGTTTAATGTACATTAAATTACTAAAGCATGTAAATTGGTTAATATCTATCGTATGACCAGGCCTCTGCAGCTTCCCTTTAGCCTATTGAAATATGAAACCCAGTGCTGCACTCTGGTGGCCAGTTCTCCCTCAGTATGAATTTGGGCGCCAAATTCAAATATGTCAATCTCAGTTCGCCATTTGGTAACCTATCTTAGCTACTTTCAATTTAAAAGACGGAGGAAGTCCAGGTATAAAATTCACAGAGCGCTACCAATATCCGTAATGGGGTAGAATTTTTTTATTTAAATTGGAGAGGGAAACAATTCTTAATGAAAATTCGAGTCATTTGTTAAAGAAAAATATTTATTGTGTAATAGATCCAATGAAATACATTGAAGTTTACAAAGTCACTTCTAAAATCATTAAGTATGGATGCAATAAAATCAATACGACAATGTTTCTAAAGTATAATGACCATCTTTTAAGACTTCTAGAAAACAATCATACTAACGCCCCACCAACATTCTCTTTTCTAGCACAAGTACATGTAATAGCTACATAAGGTTACTAAATTATTCAATAATAACAGCTTCACTATGGTACAAGGAAATAAAATATAAATACTACAAATATAATTACAGATACTACACAAGCAAAATAGCAACATTATTTGAGCCTTCTCAAGCCTACAGGCATGCTCTACACTATTTTGAGAGTAAATAATTACATAAAGCTACAATTGCTACATTATATAGTGTGCAGCAGGTGCAACAACACAAGTACTGAAATTTTATACAGATACTACATAAGGATAAGAATTTCTATATTTCAGCCCACTAATGCCTACAAGCACTGTTGGCACTGCATAAGTACAGACAATATCTGCTGAAATTTAGTCACTACATTATATACTGTTTAATAGGTTAAGTAAAACATAATAAGAATTACTATATTTCATCCCACTAATGCCTACAAGTACTCTCGACACTGTATAAGTACAGACAATATCTGCAGAAATTTACAGTCACTACGTTATATACTGTTTAACAGGTAATATAAAATATAATAACTACTGAAAGTATATACAAACACTACGCAAGCATAGTCATTACCATATTTCAGCCTACTAATACCTACAAGTATTTCCTATGTTATGAGAATGCTCGAACAAAATTTACATAATATTAGAGTTAATACATTAATCCATAAGTATAGGAGAGCCTCATTGTCATTAATTTACTTAGAGACCACATTAAGAGTATAAGGAGAGCAACGAAAATAAAAAATTATATGAAGGATTGCTAAGTAATCTACTCTAGAACAAAACAAACAATAAAATTACGAATGATACAATACATAACCAAACAAATATTATGCCCTTATAAGGGGAAAGAGAGATGACTTTGGTTGATTGGCAAATAATCATAACACAAGTGACCAAAAGCAATCATACTCAGAGCTGACTTCATAGACCACATACACATATTTAAATTGCCATTCACATACAAATTTCAGCAAACATTTTACACTTATATACAATATATTTACATTTTCATACACATATTGATATTTACAAATGCTTTTATTATTTACAAACTATTTGCAATATGTTTCATTGAGGGAACGAACCAAAACTCTTATTCTATAATTAACAAAAATGGATGCAAACAAACGCTTTGATCCCACACATGGAAACACCATCTCCTCATAAGATGCAGTTGCCATCAACATGTGCATCACTTGCTCTGCCAGCCTTTCTGTGTGAAGCAATTCCATGATTGCACACTGGAATATACACTCCCATTCCTTCACAGCTCTGAATACAATCTCATTTTCATTCAGATGAGCACCCCACTCAAGCTCTCCATTACCCTGCATGGAATGTTCACCAATGCCTCGATGTGAAGGACTTGCAATTGCCATTGCTTCTCTGCAGGACGAACATGGATGTTTCTTCATGAACATCCCACAGAGTAAGCCACACACATTACTGATTATTTGACACTCACTAGTATCTAACATTTCACTAAAGTTAAGGTCACTAAAATTAAAGACTACCTCTGCCTGGGAATCAGTGCTATCCTTATTGCTACTTTTACAGAGAAACTGACTAATCCTAACTAAAAAACTTTCTAAATCTAGTTCACAATTACTGTTAGATGACAATTTTGAAATGGACGTAAGCAGCAAGTGCTTATAACCCTTCCCAAATTGCATCACTGTAGGGTTGTCATTACACCCATGTTGCTGTCGGATCACAGAGAAAAAGTTCTCCAGAGCATCCTGATTCAAAACTCTAGTGCATAGTCTTGGGATGCCATATTGATCCTTCAAATCTGCATACAATGCTAACAAACTACGTATACTCACTAGCCATCCCTTCAAGCATCGAGGTTGTGCCTTGCACCCCACAAATTTACTACGTTTAAGCTTCAAATAAGCATCTTTCAAAAATTCTACATGAGGGGTGTCTTCTCCAATGGCATATCGATACTTGAATGGATGGCATCTTACTTGACTACTGTTAAAACTATCAAATAACCTATCCATAAAATCAAAAAATTGGGCAGTGTTCTCTGCCTGGCTACTCAGTTTTCCCATAGCAACAAATGCAGACATGGCTACACTAACACTACTACTGAAAACCTCAGATGCCAATTTCACTCTCATTTTTTTGAAAGGTTTGACAACAACGTGGAATTTTGTAATCTTTGGTATCATTTTCAGCTTGAGAGGATCAGTCAACTCAAACAATTTTCTCAAATGAGACCATTCAACTAAGTTACCATTAAAGTTAAAATTATATTTAAAAAGGTTATTTCTAATCGATTTCAAAAGATGAGGAGGATCAAACATAAAATAAATTTTCTCTTCCCCAAGCACAAAAAAAGGATTTTCGGGTGTTACTCCCAAGTAGCGGGATAATGTTAAATTATGGGGCCCTTGGTCACAAATCAAAACCTTAACATTAAAACCTACAGAACTAACCTTATCAATACAATCTAATACTATCTTCTGCAGCACATCTGCACTTGTGCTTTTGTGGGTAACCCAGTAGCCAATACTCTGTTTCCACTTCTTATTGATACCCTTAACCATACTAACTAAGCAATGATCCCCAATGGTAGGTACAGTTTCATCACCATAATTACAGAAGCCTAAAATACTATCTACACTAGAATCATAATAGAAACTTTCCTTAATAGCTACTTCATCAAAAACAAGAGAAACCAATGAATCAGCATATGTAAGGTTTTTGGAGTGCCTCTCCAGTGCTGCCAAGGCATTATCATCAATGCCTGGCTTCACAATAACCTCCTTCTGCCAGTTCAACAATGACCGCACTGACGGAAGACAAAGTGTTTTCTGTAGGAACCTGTAGGCCTTAGGTCCATGGTAATAAAGTGACAAAGCAAAATCCTTCATATAGGGAGACCAGCGGCGACCAAATTTACCCATGTTGCACAACTGTACCTGGGCCATGAAGAGCTTGTGTGAAGTTTTCGGCAAATATTTTCTACCTAACTCAACCAGAGTCTCTCTTTCCACCTTACCATTTTCTGCTACTGGCTTTGCCCTGGCTCTGAATAAATTTGTCCTGAGGCGAGCAACAGTCCTCCTAAGATTTGCCAGTCTTTTACTAGTTCTTGGAGTGGTGACGCTCCGGGCTGACCACCGGCATTTTGGAGTGACTGTACCTGAAATTATTAGGAAATTTTATTGTAGAAATCAATCATATATCACCCAAATAATCAAATACAAAAGATCATTTATTTGAGGAAGTTTCAAAAAGAAATGAAATAGGCAATAAGTATACATGCACTGACTGTGAAGATCTTAACATTTTAAATATAAAGAGTTTTCATTAAGTTCACAAGACCACAGATATTTAGCCTAACAACTTAGGAAAGAGGGAATACTTTCATCATGGCTTACCATTTTCCACAAATACTGGTGCACAAGACATTACTGGAGATTCTTCCAGATATCCAGCCTCAACCTCCATTTCTACATCTGTTGCTGTTGGACCTAAATAAAATAGAGAATCATGTTTAGTAAAGATAGATACTGAGAGAAAGTGTTTCCCTTGTGAGAGACAAAGGCCTGAATGAAACAATACATTAAATATAGAATGCACAAAACCACTATGGATTAGGTTATGAATATAATCAAGCAAATAAGAGCGATCAAAAGTTTTAATTGATAAAATTATTTCATACAATCCATTTCTTTCATTACTTACTGTTGTCAATTATATCAATTGACGGCATAGGAGGAGTAGAATCGATTTCCTGGATATCCATGTTCATGGCAGCATCTGAAAGAAAAGGTGACAAAAATTAATTAAAGTAAATTGTTCTTCACTCATGAATTTGAAATAGGATTATACCAGGCCACACACAGGAGTGATAATGGGAAGAATAAAAAAAGTTAAGCCATTCATAACCTTTCCGACTGGAAAAGTAATATTTGGAGCCACAAATTATAAAATATTGCTACTAGGAATTCACAAGGAACACTGATTTTGTCACATATTTACATTTGTATGCACCTAAGTATTTATTTACCAATGATAAGTCTACGAAAGGGATGACTTTTCTTTATAAAAATAAAGCACAGAATAAATGGTATTCACCGTAATCGAGTCTTATGTAATGGCAAATAAGTAATTTTATCGAACTCGAAGTAGAGGATAACCGATCGGCCATTGCACATTAACATTTTAATTTTAAAAATATCAACTCTGTTCACAAATATTGAATTAATCTCGGAATGAAGACTAATTTCAGTGCTAAAGCTATTATGAAATACTCAAAGGCATCCTTACTAAAGGTACGTTTGGACAAAAGGCTATGTTCAATGCTGCTAAAAAAAAGATCGTTTATTTTCACGCAACCGCTTATTGCAAAATTTAGCTGTATAATAGCACTTCTTAACTGTACTTACCATTTATCTTTGGAAGATTGCGCTCATATTGGGTAGGAATGGCATCCATTTTCAGGAGAACACGTGGCTTCTTTGATTTAAAATCGCTCTCCAAAAAATGATCGCTGCAGATCCTTAAATTCTTGCTCTCTTTTCCCATGCAATCCTCTCGTTGGGCGAATTTCAACCAAGCATTAGCCCTGAGAAAATTAGGTTTTAAAATCAATTTACAAAAATCGGATAATGCACAATTTTTAAGTACCGTAAGGAATCAAAAACGAGGGCTTACCTTTGTTGATCTTTAGGAAAACTAAAAAAAGAAATCGGTTCATCGATTCGGCAACCAAAAAAGTTCGAGCACCACGCCACAACACAATACTGCCCACGTTTCCTTTTGCCATGGCAAGCAAGCGGTGGGTCCGCCATCTTGAAATAATCGTAGAACTTCGAGGAATACCGTGCGCTGCGACGTCTTGATTGCTCAAGGTCAAGGAGAAAACTGACCGCATAACAAACTGACCGCTAGAGGCGCTGCAAGCGTTATACATTTAGCTACATCTACTGGCATACTAAAAAAGCTTAGAGCTGCAGAGGCCTGGTATGACTGCGATGAAAAAGCCATTTTCATCAGCGTGACTAGTGCAACACAAAGACGAACATAGCTTTGTGATTTATGTTTAACTTTAAGAAGTTATAAACTACAGTGTGACTGGTCAGTTGGTGCTATAAACCACCCGTGGTGAAGGGTTGGGTCTCCCTCAACGCCGAGGCTCGGACTCCGAGTTCGGGTGCCTCCCAGGTACGGCACGAAACGTAAAGTGCCTTTTCGGATCACATCCCTGGTTTGAACTCTTGAACTTCCCCTCACGCTCTGAGGTGCCTTGGAGTGGTGTAAACCAGTCTGAGGGTTTTAGGGGCGGAATTTCGACCCCATCGTAAGTTTTTGCGCGAGTTTCCGGAAGTCGTTTGCAGGGAATATTCAGATTTGCGGATGAACAATTTTTAGATGGCCAGTCTGCTGTGGCTATTTCTCAACCAGGATCCATCACACTTGTGGGACGTCATAGCTTGCTGGGTGAGACTCCCGGCGGCTAAATTTTTCGAGGATATCATCTACAACGTTCGCACTTCTCATCTCACATGTGTCAAGTTGAAGAAACTGATCCTTTTTTTTTTTTGCTCCACGGTTGTACTTGATTATCCTGAGGTGAAAAGAGAGATGGTGGAATAAAAGGTTGCATACTCCTGTTCTGATGGCCTTTAATATTTGATTGAAGCGTTGCAAGTTCATCCCGCGAGTTTTGGGATGTATATAGATGCTAAGAAAACGACAATGATGAGTTTCTTTCAAGAAAAATAAATATAATTCGTAGACTTGGGCTTAAGAAAAGCGCATGTCATCCATGCTCGATGCGAGAACCCACAACCTTTGTGTATCCGAGATGGCGTGTTACCGTCCGATCAAACGTGTCCTGAAAAGGAGATATTAGTTGAGCATAAAAATAGTCACGCGTAGAATAGAACACGAGGAACAATTCAGTTGCTTGAGCTCCATCTCGGGCGAAGTTGGGCGTGGCACTAAAGGCATTTGACAGAGAATTGCGTTTTCAAAAGAGGCGGTTATAAAGGGACGGCGTTTATTTATTTGATCTCAAGAGGTGTTTGCGACCAAAACTGTAAAGTAAACTTGCCGGAAAATGTTAGGGAAGGGCCTGATATGGAGTGTGGCGTTTTATGGTTCCGTGCATTCCTGTGTGAGAGGATGAAAAAAGATTTGGGCCTTGGGGTTAAGGACCTGCGCTCTAGTCACCGTACCGACCTTATTCCCCTGATTTGAAGCTTAGGGCTGACCTTAACCCTCCAATTTGGAAACCCAAAGATCGCCGGTGCGAATCCTACCTTGGGTATGGATCCTGTGTTTGTCACAGAAAGGATACCCTAGTTTAGACTAAGTAATGTACCCTGAGAATTCATCATCATCAAGGTCAACAATCCTAGGATTGGTTTGACGCATCCCTCCACTAGATTCTTCTATCGGCCAACCTCTTCATATTAACGTAGTTCCTCTCTTTCACGTCCTTTACAACCTGTTCTATGTAACTCATACGAGGCCTGCCTTTTCCATTCTTCCCGTTCACTTTTCCTTCGACGATTGTCTTCATCAGGCCATCGTGTCTTAAGATGTGGCCGATTAAGTTGTCCCGTCTTCGCTTTAGAGTTTTCACAGCAGACTTCTCCTTCTCTCACTCTTCTTAGGACTTCTTCAGTTGTCACTCGGTCGATCCATTTTATGTTCATCATTCTTCGATAGCACCATATTTCGAATGCTTCCACCCTTTTCTTCTCCGCTGCTGTCATCGTCCATGCCTCACTGCCGTAAAGAAGCATGCTCCAGATATAGGTTTTGACCCCTGAGAATTAGAGCACCTAAAACCAAAGTTTACCCTCACTGAAGTCTAGGATCTTCGACCCATTTACAGCCCCTTTCAACCAGCGTCTTTATATTATTCTAATATTGCGGTGTCTTTGAAGTCATCTTCAAAGTTCCAGATACTCTTCGTTTCGGCTTGGATATGAGTAATGTTTTAAATGATAACTGGGTGGGATCTCCCCTGCCACACACCCTCGCGGTGGCTTGCAGGGTATTGCGTAGATGTAGATGTACATGAATTAAACTAGCTGTCCCGCTCAGTACACCTACTGCGACTACTTCCCCTACTAACCTGCTCTAATGTTGAAAAGTATACTTTTCCCTGTTGGCATCGAATATATTTTAGAAGTATCTTCATATGTTCGCCCGTACATGACTCAACATTTATTCAATTGGTAATAGGTTAATCGTTTTATTATTCTTCCTATTCTTTTTTTAAGATTTTTTAAATCAAGTAACTTAACGCATTAGTTTCAGCCAGCTAGTTATGCAGGCCATAGTTGCAAAATTGACATATGCAAAGGAATGGTTGTGTTAAATAAACCTCATTTTGCGACTAGCCACACTCCGGAAAAGAACCCCAACTTATACCTTATGGTATTCCGAATTAGTAAAGACAAATTATAGGTATTGGCTGTTTGAAGATTTTCGAAAATTAACTAGTCTTATGGAACAGCGGCGTCGGAAGTGGGGGGCAGAGGGGCATTCGCCCCCCCCCCCTCCATAATTTGCCCCGGGCCCTTGAGAAATGAGTCTTCATTAATAAAAATTGAATTTCACTTGTTTCCAGCCTGCCTTTTCCCTTCTGACGTATTTTCTACCACCTTCATATGCACTTTTAGCGGAATTCTAGTCTCTTCCCCTTCCTATCCGCAAAAAAATGCGGGCCCTTTTCATAGGAGCCGGGCCCTTTTCTTAAGAACCGGGCCCTTCTCAAATTTGGCCCCTCCCAGCGAAAATAGTTCCGACGTCCCTGTTATGGAATTGCTTGATTCGCCTGTAAGTGTAACGAATGACTAGTATTGTTATTTTCACGATATTTATGATGGGGATTACTGTTTATTTGCTGCGCCCTAGTTAGTAATTTACGCTCTCCACTGACCTGGATGCTGTAAAATGGCCAATTGGACGACGCTGCTACTCTAGCGGTTCATTACGAAGCATTCACTCGACGAATGAGTTTCTTACGTTCGTTTGGAACCGCTTACTGAAGGGTTTTATTTTTTTACGAGTACATTCCTTGATAGAAGACGTCCTTCATGATTCAAGGCAGTTCCTTCGTAACTGCGTGATTCAATGCAAAAGAGAAATCCCAACTAGAGTACTGGCCTCTCACCCCGAGGGCCCGGGTTTATATCCCGGTAGTAGATGTTTTTGTTTCGGTGATAAGCCGGACCCTACTTGAACACTAAGTGGAGAACATTCGCGTTCAGTACTCTGTCCGTCGGATGGGACCTTAAGCCGTGGTCCCCGTGGCGCATTTCGTCAAGAGGAGGCTAATGCCACTCTCCGCCTAATTCTCTCCACCCTTTCTCCTTGCCCTTCCATTCTTCTCATTCCACCTTTCCTCCTGGTCTGAAGCGCCTATGAGTTCGGGTATAGACTTGGAAACCCACAGATAGATATAAGGCCATTAACATCTTTCAGTGACACATTTTCGTATGCTATTCATATTCTGGGAAAGTATTGAGTTTTCTGAACTGACGGTATTTGTTTTTAGGATCTTCGTTCTTAGCGTAATCTTTAGTCGAAAGAATAAATTTTAAGGTGTCTCAAATTCTTTGTCTGTATAACAAAATCTAACCTGATTTAATACTTAATCTGGAGACGAACTCAACAACCATGTCCTAAGCGGGATCCGAACCTGCGACCTGTGGGCTGCTAGGCCGGCTCTTTACTGACCTGACTGATGCGGCGGACAAAAGAACCGTAGTAGAGAGCATATTTTAATAATGATGACCACCAATTCTTCCTCTTTCTTTCGGGCGATCAGCGAAGCGGGCCTATTGTCTTAGAGAAATTTAGGAATTTCATATTTTACGCTGAATTATGGCATATCAGTATGGGGTGGTGCTTATCAAAATGCAATTAGACCGGTGCTAAACTTGCAAAAAAAGTATTATAAGAATCATCACTAAGAAAAAACGCCACCATCCAAGTTTTCCTCTATATTTTGGTCTAAGGTTGCTCCCTGTTAGACATTTGTGTATATATGTATGAGTTTGGGCTTTTAAAATTTTCTATCTTTAGAAAATGTCTGGGTTGATATAAGGAGGAAACGCTGAGATGAGACCCGTATTTTTCCGTTTTTTGATCCGTCGATTATTTCTCGAGTTATAGGCGTCGAAAAACTGATGTTTTTAACCCTTTCGGAAAAGTGGGTGTGGTGCAACCTCTGACGTTAATCGACTTCGTCCAATCACAACTGAGCCCGCGAGCTACTTCGCCTTATCGCTAAGGGGGGGACACAGCTGACTCTGCCAATCGGAGCCGTTACGACAGCATCTGTGCGAGCAGACCTTCCGAGAACCCCCCTCCACTCCCTCCCCTTACCATAAAGGCCGCTTTACACGCTACAATTTTTTGTACAATTTCTTGTACAAACTGTACAAGAAATGAGGAAATTGTACCGTGTAAAGCGGCAAATTGTACGAAAACTTGTGCGATTGTCTGAATGACTGAACGGGAAATAGAACGTGTTCTAATTCCATTCAGACAAACATACAATTTCGTTCAGTCTATACAAGAGTTTGTACAAGAAATTGTGCAAAAAATTGTATCGTGTAAAGCGGCCTTAAGAGCAGTCAAGGACGAGAGGAAAATGACGTCAATGTTATCACAGCAGCTTTTTCGGTGGGCGTCACCTTTTGCTTATTTTAATTTTTGATTTTTGAATGAATGGTTGTGGTTAGAAGATTAATTTTTTCACTAAATTTCTTTTTTCGTTTCCTTCTAACAATTTCGTGTACAAGATTGCGATTTCGGTTCCGAGTAAACGCCCCCATTCCGCCGTTTTTCAGAATGTAATCCGTACCAAATCATGGGATCATTTCGTGAAATAGCCTCACTTTTTTCTCGTGGGGAAAATGCTCCAGTAACACTGCCGGTCACGGATTTTATCACGGGTACACACATATCATGAGTGCTTCAGCTGCGTTGCGGATAGTGACGTTGAGGAACATTAACGCCTAGATGAGTGGCTCCAGTGTACACTTGTAATTCAACATATGCGATGGATTATTAGAGTTACTGGCCTTTATTATCGGGAGGAGATAGCAAAATCCAGCTTGTTTTTGTCGATTCACAATGTTTGCTATAGGTTAGCGTTATCTAGCTCGCTGTTGACCGATTACACAAAGGTTTAGTGGCTCACCGTGGCTTCTAGTTGTAATGGCATAAGTACCTGGGCGGTGGCGGCTCAGAAAATATCAGGTATCCTAGTATCCTTATCTTTCGACCAATCGCGTTCGGGGAGGTCAGTTCACATCGACCACGACCGGCGTCCGTGAGACCTCGTTGCCATTTGACGGATTTCCGCTCGCACTAACTTGTAGTTTAGGCTGTCATGCTCCACATATTGATTTTAACCACATTGGTGAGACTGAGGACTCAGAACGTGCGAGAGGGCCTGTTCAAAAATTCATTGCGCGCGCTCAATAACGTGGCTCATTTTTAAACACGTGGAAGGCTCATAAGGTACTGGTTTTCCTTTAACTTGAATTCAGGGATAGCCTTAAACGATTAACATTTGAAAATACACATTTGTCAGGAATAAATCAATTTTAGTAGTTAACCAGTAGTTAATCATACATTTCACAAATGGTGAAAGAAGCTTCAAAATAATTATTTGGGGAACCATCGCTGCATTTGGTCTGAAATTACGTAAATAAAATTAAATGGATTGATTGTAAGGTGGTATGTGATAGTAGATGTTACCCCATCTTTGCGCAGATAAGTTAGTTTTACCGAGATGATAAAAGGTGCCATTTTTCCTCGCTGTTCCTTGAATGGAATTGAGTGTCGCGTCGAAAGAAAAGGTGATACCATGATTTATTGACAGCTCCAAGCGTGATTTGTCCCCCTCCGGCTATCTAACGCGAAACGTAAATGGAGATAATGAAGAACTGGCCGTGTTAAGTAAGGAGAAACTGTCGGATGATGTGTGAGGAAATAATAGGTGGAACCAGGTGGAACAGACGAAGGAGGCTAGCATGCACTGGAAGAGGAATTGACATGCTAGCCTACGAGTGGCAATGAAGCCAGAATAGGGGTGCTTGGGAACGATTAGGCCCCCCACCTACTACATAGAAAAATAGCGTTTTATACGATCACTTATGGATTGCATGCGTTTTAAAACATCAATGACAATAAAATCGTTCCCAAATTTCATCGAAGCGGTGTCAGTTAATATTTCTGAGACTATATAAAGGAGGTATAGATGCATTTGATTCTCTGAAAAGTTAATTTTATTACTATAACTGGTAATTACATATTTAGTGCTTGTTTTTGTATTTGCGTCCTTTCCACCGTTTATTTGACGAATTTTAAAAATACATTCCATAATTCATCTTACCGCTCATCGCGTCAAGTTTCATCGCGTGCTAAACAACTTCTTCGGGGCGAGTAACGCGAGTAGTAAGCAAGTATGTCTGTGCCTACCAAGATGACCGCTGGATTCTCAAATCCGCTGCAATGACTCCTCAAGTACATTCCAACCTCCTTGGAACAGACCTATCGGTAGTGTCCATGCCTTGGCGTACACGTGGGAACCGGTATTAACAATGAACAGTAAACATTTTTAGTGGAACCCTGTTACGAAAGTAATCTACATCTACACGATACCTTGCAAGACACCGCGAGGGTGTGTGGGAGGGGGTGAAGATCACTAAGCATGCAATATAAACATGCAAACATGCTACTATAGGGCCTCATGCAACTAGATTGTTAGTATCTATAGTATTTAATGGGGTTAATACATACATCATGCACTACAGACTACTCTAAAGCATTTCCCCTACCTATCCCTTTGCTATGCTGCCTATTTTGTTCTCTTATAGTACGGGGGAAAAATGCCATTTTGAATCTAATAGTACGACAATCTATCTCTCTAATCTTATTTATCTGGTCGAATTTAGCATAATACGCTGGTGTTTTTAATATGTGCCTAACATCTTCAGTGAAGCTATCCGATTGAAATTTCTCTAATAGATTTAATCTGTACTTTAACCTACGCTCTGGTATAGATTCCCACCCTGATTCTTGTATTAATTCTGAAACACTACTCAACCATTAAAGATGTTGAAAGATTGTGATTTATAGTAGGGTATGTATTAGCTGTAAATCAACTGAATTTGTCTCACACTTAATTGATTCATTCATTTGCGCGTTGAACAATTTTTATTTCTCATGCTATAGCTCTGTATCTACTTGACTAACAAGGCGTAGAAAATTACTTATATCCATGCTCAAGGACAAGTCCGAATCCGCAGCCCCTAGATTTGTCAGATCGGTGTGTCCTCGATGTGACTAAGGTGACCAAAGTTTATTTAATAGATGTAAATTTTAGCCTGCGAGAAGCGACAAGATGTGTGGAAGGAGTGGTAGGTCACCGGCCGTAAGTTGAGTTTTAGCTGAAAATAAAGGTTTGTTAATTAATAACGAAGCATTTAATGTATTATATATTTGAAAAAAATATTCTTTGTTTGCGTTGTAGTCGCGTATTTTGCGTGGGAAAACGGAATTTCGTCTCTTTCGGACCGAACGTTTCTCTAGCTCTTAATTTGTCACTTCTATCAGTCCTGCTGATTTAGTGTAGGAATAGAAGTCAGTGACAACCTGAAACTCGTGTTATTTGAATTGTTCGAGTAACTTTGTTCGTGCGAACATCATTGTAGTCCCTAAGGTTTCCCAACCAATCCGAGTGAAGCTTTCTGTACGTAAAATTGTACGGATATATATTTTCATGGAATTTAGATTTTAACAGATTAGTCATAAACCGAAATGTGTTTTTTTTACCCGAATACTCATATTTTTTAATGCATGTGTAAAATATAGAAACTTAATAGTTTTTGTACATGTTATGTCTCAACTACGGATGTTGCTGCGAGCGTGTTACCATTCCGGATACAAAAGCTTTGTCTTGACGTGAAAACCCACATTTATGGCATTTCTCAACCTTCCATTATTGAGACTAGTGTGATATCTTACGTCGGGCAATCTGGTTCGCTATCGAGTAGAAATCCTGATTACGATTTTTCTCCGTAGTGATTATTTAATAGGCATTCCTTCGGAAGAGCGAATTGCATCCTTTGGCTTTCCAGAAATCTGCAATTGACACATGCATCGATTCATAACTTACTGGCCGGACAAGCCTGTAAGTTATCTCTGATGTGCCCGTCAATGAAGCGAAGAGAAATCAGGCCAAGAGTGTGTACGCACGAACATCCTTACACTCAATGCAAAGAGCTAGATCGGCGAATTACTATTGGTCATGAATGTGCTCAGATATCCAATAAACCTGGTCATGTGAAAAGAAAGGAATCCCGTAGTCCTTAGCATTATTTTGAACCACGCGATAGAATAAGGCAATAAAGGTAATGCGTGATAATTTATGAGTAAGTACTTAATGCCCCAAGTCAGGCTTATGGGGCTTCAGCCTCCTCCTTCCCCCCCCCCACCCCTAATTTTTTTTCCCAATATTTTTGTTGTTCTGATTTTAACTGGGCATGATAATCCGGATTACACTGCGTATAATTCAAGTGTTAAGTGTCTTGGAAAGTGGTCACTAGTTTGATGCACGTGTATGGTTAATAATTCTTCTTTTCAATCTGATTTGTTCTAATTCCAATCCGATTTAATATAAGATCAGGTGTTTTCCCGGCGAATAGTATGAAGAAAAGTTTCTCGGGCTTGACACCGGTTAATAGGCTCCATTACTGCCAACGTTTCAAAGACCCGGGCGAAAGATATATATATATATATATATATAAATGCTAGCAACAAGGTGTTGAGGGTGGGGGTGAAGGAAAGGATAATCAGTGGACACTTACCAGTAGATGACCCATGGAGAGCCTGGTGTCCACTGCGCTTTGGAGCTTTCGGGTCACGAACCCTTCTTCAGCTGGAGGAGATCACTACTGGGGTGTCACACTGGAGTCAAGGGTTTCGGTTGGTGTGTGAAAAGGGGATTGGCTAGGGTAAAAGGGAGGGAGGGGAGTGACCCGTATGAACGGAATAGACACAACGAGAATATTCTCTCGCGCGTCTTCCCAAAAACGTAAGCACCGACTTGCCCTCACAAAAAAACTCTCAAACCTTTGTCTCCAGCACTTGCGGCTAGGCCTCCCCCTCCCCTTTTCTCTCGGACAACCCATTTCCACTAGTGCACCCCTCTTCGCCGAAAGGCCTTGCTTGGCGGACCTATTAGGTCTGCCCACCCCCGCTCCGCGACAGCTCAAGCACCATAAAATACCCAAAAAACCCAGGACCTCCTTTCCATCTGGTGACCAGACGCAGAATCCCTGCGACCAGCGCTCTAAGGAGGCCGTCGTCAATTTATCCTCCCACTCACTCACCCTCTCAGAATCGTCTCTTCTGTCCAAGGGTCTCTCCTTCTGCCCCACCCCTAGGTTCGACCACTTCCGCCTCCTTTCTGACTTTCATGCCTTCGCGCGGAACATAAGACTAAATTATTACTTCGCTAACTGCTCCATCGCCTCACTCAATGCCAACGAGGAGGGAAATTTTCCACCGCAAAATCCTCTTTCAAAATTTAAGGAACCATCGTCTTTCTGCCCGCCCACTCTTCCCGCTAATCACCCTATTGAATTATACCTAAATTATATTTCCTCTCAGTTAGCGTCCCAAGAATTTTCCAATTCCCTCCCGACCTCTAAGAATATTTCGCGGGACGAACTACATGCCCTTATCTCCCTTAGAAAGAACCAAAAAATAATCATCCTTCCTGCCGACAAGGGCTCCACAACAGTCGTAATGGACCGGCAGAAATACGAGGAGGAAGCGAATCGCCAACTGAGCGACATCTCTTCCTACAAATCTCTTCCCTCAGATCCAACCCCCGAGTATCTCACTGTAGTTGCGCGGAAGATACGCTCTGAGGGCCCTAAGGAAGGTCTCTCAAAAAGTGAGATCTCCCTCCTTATTCCCCCGAACCCCCGCACCCCCACCTTCTACTTACTCCCCAAAATACACAAGCCTGGCACCCCTGGTCGCCCGATAGTCTCTAGTTACAACTCCCCCACCGAAAGAATCTCTGCCCTAATTGACTTCCATCTCCAGCCATTCGTCCGCAACTTGCCGTCCTTCGTGCGTGACACAAATCATTTTCTTGAAAAACTAAAACTCCTCCACTCACCTCTTCCTCCCGGCTCCATCCTGGTCACAATAGATGTGTGCTCCTTGTACACCAACATACTCCATAAAGAAGGCCTGGCAGCCGCAAAAGAATTTTTAATCAGCAGACCCACGGAATCACGTCCCTCCACCGAATTCCTCCTTGATCTGATGAAAATGGTGCTCACAAAAAACAACTTCACCTTTGGAGGACGCCATTTTCTTCAGGCCAGGGGTACGGCCATGGGAACAAGGATGGCACCTTCCTACGCGTCTTGTTTTCTAGGTAAATGGGAGGAAAAACTTCTATCCTCATCTCCCCTTAAACCCTTAATCTGGCTCCGCTACATAGACGACATCTTCATGATTTGGACGCATGGCACTGACACCCTAAACAATTTCATTCAACAAATAAATTCGCACCCTAGCCTAAAATTCACCACCCACTCTTCCACCTCGCTCATTACATTCTTAGATGTAGACATCCACTTACATGATAGGACAATAAGCACATCGGTCCACGTGAAACCTACGAACTTGCAGCAGTACTTACACTGGGATAGCTGCCATCCCGAACACTGCAAGCGCTCCCTACCATACTCTTTTGCACGTCGAGGTCGCCGTATCTGTTCTGAAACCTATTTCTTCCTCAATTATTTAAAAGACCTGGAATCAGCCTTCCTCAACCGTGGTTACCCACCCTCAATAGTCCGAGAGCAGCTGGCCAAGGCGTGCGCTCCCCGCAACGGGCCACGCTCAACAGCAGAGCCAGAAGAAATATCACCAAATAATCTTACCATCTTCGCCACCACGTTTCATCCGGGCCTAGATTTTGCATTAAAAACTATCTTTAAGTCAGCCCAATGTATTCTTTTATCTTCCCCCTTAACTTCCTCACTTATCCCGAGACCTCCCGTGCTTTCCTTTCGTCGTCCTACCAATCTCCAAAACAGCCTTTGGATTCGCGAGATACAACTACCATCATCAGTTTGTGCCTCCGATCTCCAACCGATTGGCTCACATCCCTGTAACAAACCCAGATGCCTCACATGCCCCATTAACTCCCATTCCCACTCATTTATCAGCCCGGTTACAAACGTCACATACCAAATACATTCTCGAGGAACCTGCTCTTCGAGTAATGTAATTTATGAAATTTCCTGTAATCACTGCCAGGCCTTCTATATAGGACTGACGACCACCTCTTTTAATATGCGAATCAATAACCATAGGAGCAGTGTCACCCGACATTTAAGGTTGCCAGTAGCCGAGCACGCCAATTCTCATAACCTTCCCTTCAATGACTGCTTCAGAGTGAAGGTAATCAGAGCATTCCCACCTGAAACATCTACGTTAGAGCTCCGTCACTGGGAGCTCGCCTATATTTCCATATTAAAATCAACCACTTTTCCCGGCATCAACATTCGCTAGCTTTCTCCACCCGTCCAATTTCCCTCTCCATTTCCCCTTCCTAGTCCACCCTCTTCCCCCTCCCTCCCTTTTACCCTAGCCAATCCCCTTTTCACACACCAACCGAAACCCTTGACTCCAGTGTGACACCCCAGTAGTGATCTCCTCCAGCTGAAGAAGGGTTCGTGACCCGAAAGCTCCAAAGCGCAGTGGACACCAGGCTCTCCATGGGTCATCTACTGGTAAGTGTCCACTGATTATCCTTTCCTTCACCCCCACCCTCAACACCTTGTTGCTAGCATTTATTAGGACATCTCTTCTCTCTCTTCTACATATTTTATATATATATATATATATATATATATATATATATATATATATATAAATTCAGACAGAAGGTGAAAGAAAGAGACAGTGAACATACAATAAACAGTGAACACAACGGTAAGGCGAAATTTTTTCCATGTGTTTTCGACCATCATTTCATCTCCACACCACCGTTGTGTTCACTGTTTATTGTATGTTCACTGTCTCTTTCTTTCACCTTCTGTCTGAATTTATATTTGTGTATTTGCGCCTATGGCGTTGCGTATGAATGGTGTTTTGTGTATATATATATATATATAAAATATGTAGAAGAGAGAGAAGAGATGTCCTAATAAATGCTAGCAACAAGGTGTTGAGGGTGGGGGTGAAGGAAAGGATAATCAGTGGACACTTACCAGTAGATGACCCATGGAGAGCCTGGTGTCCACTGCGCTTATATATATATATAAGCGCAATAATAAAATACGGCACTCAGAAGTACTCAGAAGCCCTGATGATGAAGAGCGAGCCGCTCTTTGAAACGTTGGCAGTAATGGAGCCTATTAACCGGTGTCAAGCCCGAGAAACTTTTCTTCATTCAATCCGATTTGTTCCGATTTCAGTCTGATTTGTTCTGATTTCAATCTGATGCGTTGAACTTCTGTTCTGGTGCCGGTCAAATTAACTGCCTCATAACAAGGTAACCAGTGATCTTTAACAGTGAGAAGAGATGGCAATGGGTAGTGTGAAAGTAAATACCAAGCACTGAAAATCAAGGGAAGAAATTGTTAAATGTCAGCACCGAACGGGCAAGGCTGATTTAGGCTACACTAGACTTAGCTAGAAATTACTAGACTAGCTACACTAGAATTATTCGAACGTTGTCGCGTGGATTAATTTCCCCGCAATATTTTTGCGTTGCGTTGCGTTGCCCGTTACTGTCGTCTTCTATGTGGAATTGCCTAATACTCTTGATCATGTCCCAGTTATGGGACATGATCAAGTGGTATATATATCTGTGGTCACCCCTTGCATGGAAGTGATTTCCCGCATGAAACCTCGGAAGAGCAAGTGGGTGCATTCATGCGTTGCATTTCTCAGCATATGTATCCTTAACGTAATCCTACTTTAAAAAAACCCATGGAGGATGTATTGTTGGGCTGTGTGCATTCTTCTGTTTGTCGCTGGTGGGGCATTAATTTTCCTGCAAAAATCCACGGAAAGCGTGTTTGAGAGCGCTATTGATTGCGTATTTGCTTGCGTGTTTTATCGTAGGTATGAGATGATTTTTCCCGTCAATCACCAAGCATTACCTCTGTTATTTCCTTGCCATGTGCGGTGTGAGAACCCTTTGCGGAATCTTTTCTTTGGTGCCGACTTATTTAAGCCGTATTGTGCGTTCGGCTTAAATCCATCGTAAACATCGCTAGTCATCAATCATAAGATTGGCTTGGTTCAGCTCTCCATTCGATCCTTCTCTCGGCCTACCTCTTCTTGATAGCAGAATACTTCTATTTATATCCTTGTCCCTTTATATCTCACCCTTGTCCTTCGTCTGCAGTTCTTCCCGTTCCGTTTTCCCTCGAAGACTCCTTATCTCATCATCATGCCTGAAGATGAGACCCATAAGATCATCCGATCTTCGTCTCAGAATTTTCACGTGATTTCCTCTTTCTCCCTCCGTTCTTTAAACCTCTTCGGTACTTAATACCTATGTCTTGGATGCATACAATACTAGGATAAATTTAATCTGCGACATTATTATGCAACATCACATTTCAAAAGCATCAAGTCTTTTCGCAAGACTTTTCTACAACTGTTATTATCCCAAGTTGAATCATATGAAATAAATCCTGAGTTGCAATGGGGTTGTTTACCATGATTTTTTATTGCCGAATCTGATAGTTTGTAAAATAAAAAGACTCGTATTTTTCCGTTTTTTGATCCGTCAATTATTTCTCGAGTTATAAGCGACGAAAAACATGTTTTTAACCCTTTCGGAAAAGTGGGCGTGGTGCAACCTCTGACGTATATCGACTTCAATCACAACTGACCCCGCGAATCTACTTGCCTTATCGCAATGGGGGTGGGGACACAGCTGACTCTGCCAATACGAGTAGTTACGACAGCATCTGTGCGAGCAGGCCTTCCGAGAACCCCCCTCCACTCCCTTCCCTTCCCAGAAAAGCAGTCAAGGACGGGAGGAAAATGACCTCAATGTTATCACAGCAGCTTTTTCGGTGGGCGTCGCCTTTTGCTTATTTTAATTTTTGAATTATGAGTGAATGGTTGTGGTTAGAAGATTAATGTTTTCATTAAAATTCTTTTTTCGTTTCCATCTAACGATTTCGTGGTCAAAATTGCGATTTCGGTTCCGAATAAACGCCCCCATTCTTTAATGTCCTCAGAAGATACCATATTCCCTTCTTTTGTGGAGTCGTCCTCGCCGCTACCTTCTTCATGTACCATTTTCTCCAATTCTTGGAGTTCTTCAGTGCTCAGCTATCTTCCGTGGTCGTCGATTAGCTCCTCGATGTCATCTTCATCCACTCAAGCCGTAATGGTAAGACCGAGGTCAATAATTTCCTCACCTATCACTTGCTCTTCATCAAAGCCTCTAACATTGTGAGCCACTTCCGGCCAAATCTTTCTCCACGCTGAATTCATGCATCTGATGGAAACTCCATTCCATGAGTCCACGATTATACGAATACTCTCTAAAATGTTGAACTGTGACTTCCAAAAATCTTTCAGAGAGCGGGAATTCGGATGGCTACTCTTCTCGAAGCACTTAGCAAACACCTTTTTTTGAATATTTTTCTTAGTAATTGGCAATTACTTTTTTATCCATCGGTTATAGCAAAGAAGAGGTGTTGGGAGGAAGGAATAGCACTTTCCCAAAGTCGAATTCTGCTTCGATGGATTGCGGCAAGATTCGGGTCATGACCTGGGGTATTATGCAGCACCAACAAAGCTTTAAGAGGCACGTCTATACTCTCAAGATAGCTTTTCAGGGAAGGGCAGAACTCCGATAACACCCACTCATTAAAAATGTGTCGTGTCTCCCATGCTTTTTTGTTTCTACGCCAAAAATATGGTTGTGGTTAGACGATTAATTTTTTCACCAAAATTCTTTTTTCGTTTCCATCTAACGATTTCGTGTACAAAATTGCGATTTCGGTTCCGAGTAAATGCCCCCATTCATTCTTGGGTCGTGTGGTAGTTCCAGATAACAGCTCCTCCATCGCGAAAATCCAAGGCATTAGGACCTGCATGCTGCCTACACTAAATCCCGACGCAAAAATAGCTTCAAGGTTCACCAAAGAAAATTCGTTTTCATTTTCATTGTTCATTCTCGCAGCGGCAAAGCAATGGATGAGATGCGTGGTGTGAGAATAAATTTAAAGTATTTTAAGTGGTGGGCGTGGAGAGGAATGAAGAAAATGAGATGAACCGGAGGGGAGACCCACGCAAAAGTGGTGCGTTTGGTAGGGGAAGAAAGAGAGGTGAAGGAGGAATCTAAAAGATGGTTAAATGAGATATTAAAAGGCATTGGCATTTAGACGGGCTTGGTACATACATGTAAGCGATATTGATGGTGCGCATGGTGTTCGGGAAGAGGGAGGAAAATTATTGGTATGCATATACCTACCGATACTATTAAACTGGTGTCAGATTTCAATTCATGCATGGTATTCTAGGGTGCGTCCTGCATGATTGGGATTTGGTAGTTTTTTTCTTTTTTTCCCTAATTACTTTTAAAGGTGTGGTGTTTGTTTTGTGTTGTTCATTTTTGTTTTGTTGTGTCATTGTTCCTGCTGGAACCATGGTGTGGATGCACCCCCTGCCACACACCCTCGAGTTGGCTTGCAGGGTACGTCGTAGATATATATATACTTGCAGATAGTTGGAAGGAATGAACAAGAGTATTAAGAATTGTGAGCTTAAGATCAAAAAGCGTGAGGAAGTAGGTATTTGAAAGTGGGAGACGCGGTTCAAAAGTAATTTTCAAATCAGCCAATATGCACCTAGCTTTGGTTAATAACGTACCATTAGCAGTGACACTGTGATAAAGTTCACAATCTAAGTCGTTACTCTGTGGAGTCTCGTCATGATGATAATGTAATTAAGTAAACTGCAAGCTGTACAAAACTTTGCTTTATCGCCGGTGTCGTTTAAAGCATCGCGTCAGGTGCAGTATGTAAGTTGTTGAGTTGCTTTTTTGGTGCATAACTGGTTTCGCTGTTTACGTTATCTTCAGGTGCAGGATACAAGTTGTAATAGTACAATGCTTCACCTGAAGGTGCAGCAAACAGCGAAACCGGTTTTGCAACCATAAAGCTAGGGTAAGGTTGCAGTTGATTTTTGTCATCACAAGGAAACGACGGGTTTCGAATCAATTAACGTATAAATTTTAGGAATTCTGGTTATTATTTCTTAACGATTAATGCTAACCAAAATATTGACACATCCACACCCTCGCCATTCATTCAGTAGAAGCCCCTGGTTGGCGGACTGTGGTAAAACCGGTCCTTGCGGAAGACTTCTACCGCGACTCCCTTCCTACATACGTACCTGATTTCTCCACGGGTATTCCAGATGAATGCCAGCACGTGTTACGAATGGGGAGAGGGTGCAGAAGTGATTGGAAAAGATTGGACGCTCCGTTGATCGGTTCTCCGATTGACTTGTCCGAACGGTGAGGCATTCATTGCCTTTCCTCGTTTCAAAGATATCCCGTACTCCCTCGCTCGGAGGGAAATAAGACGGTCGCTGTACCTGCTTAGGAGAGCCTCCTCGCCTCTACTCATCTACTACATCTATGTTGTACCCTGCAAGCCATAATAAGGGGTAACTCCACACCGGGCATGCGTTATCGACGAGTAAACAATCATCATATTCTCAGTGACTGCAATGCCGATTCCCTGATTCCACTGTTGAAAACTACCTAAAACTTCACCAAGGGATCACGGCGATTTCCCATGCAGTGATACCTCCATACTCAAACCAACATAAGAGCCGAACAGATTTTACACGACTCTTAAACATATATTCATGGTTACGTAATAAACGTACAAAAAGGTTTAAAAATAATTTCAATATATAGTCTTCTCTTATTTACGCGGAAAGAATGGCATTCCTCTCTACCCCACCATCTTTCTCTTTAATTTTATCTTCCTCTTTTATATATTTCAACTACGATCGGGTAGTAATCAAAGCCAAACTCTTGTGTCAGAGACGATCTGGCAGCGCCGAAGGCGCCATGAAAAAACAGCTGTACCGGTAAGCAATTCTTACCGCAACCAGACGTACTTAACAAAATTGAGGGGAAAATGGCGGGGGACTATAAAGGGCGTAGAGTATAATGTTTGTTTGTGTGAGAAAGAAAGACTTAAAATTAATTAAAACTAAGATATAAGAGCTAAGATTAATGATTTCGATACACTGTTATACATATCATAAATTCTTTTTACCAATCTAGCCGCTCTTCGCTGCACACTACATATAGTTGAGTATACCTACTCACCTCCGAAGGCAAACCCTAAAGTGACTCAACTCTTTCATCTTCTCATCACATTTTCTAGTCTTTCCCCCTCTTCCTCCGAGTGGTGCACGTTGATGTGAGCACTCTTCGCTGCACACTACATATAGTTGAGTATACCTACTCACCTCCGAAGTCAAACCCTAAAGTGACTCAACTCTTTCATTTTCTCATCACATTTTCTAGTCTTTCGCTATCTTCCTCCGAGTGGTGCACGTTGATGTGAGCTAGTCGAATTACCAAGTGGAACTTGGGATTTATGGTTACGTTCTATAAGGGTAATATCAGCTTTCTGGAATGTGGCGGACACTCATCTGGACACTTTAGAGCAAGTGTTGACGACGACTTAAGGGACGCAGTCGCTTGTCCTTGAAGCTCCCTTTGTCATGTTGGAAAACTTGTCATACGTTCTGGAAACTACGATTTTTTAGTAAAATTAGTGAAGCGACGAACTACCAGTGGCGTACGCAGGATTTCCTTCTTGCGGGGGGGTTTCATTAATATTTACGTGCCTCATCATAAAATGATATTTAGATTATTATCCACTATAACATTAATTAAATGAACATTCTCTTTTCGTGAAGACAATTCAACTGTATTTTTCAGCCCAATAAGCTAAATTCTAAATGCTAGTGCAAAATATACAAAATATAGTCAATTGCGGGAATGTTGTTGGGGTGGTTTAAACCCTAAACCCCCACCCTCGTCGGTACTCACTGCGAACGACCCGTTTCTGATTGTAAGCCGATTCATCTTTAGTTCCATTCGACCTCTACTTGCGGAGTCTCGGTTTTAAAATCCCGTGAATGCATTGTTCTTCCGCTTGAATTGATGGACTGATAAAAAAAACGGTGTTGATGAAGTCATCACCGATACCATGTAACGCCCTAGTCCCTCTTGCACGTTGATTGGATCTGCGTTTTTTTCTCTCTTACGTCAATACAAAATGTTTGGGTCTCTTACTCTCTCCTCCGTCTCAATTTTCAGTGCAGGGACGCCCCTAGGGCTTGCTGGGCCCCGTAAAGCAATGGTTTGAGGGTCCGGAAAAATATTGTCATTTATCTTGAGTGATAAGATCAGTTGCTATAGTAAAATATTATTTTATAATTTATTTATGACGATGAAGGAGGAAGAAGAGTAAATGTTATCGTAATATTTATTCTTCCTGTAACTAAGGGTCCTCCAAAATGCGGGGCCCTTGGAGGCGCAATATTGTCATACGTATAGGCGCAGTATGGTACCTGCTCTTTATCTAAAGTCGCCAGAAATATTCACCATAACATTTTGATTCTGATTGATCACATGAACGATGACAGTTACCGTTCTCACTCAATGACCAACCTGAACTGAGATACTGTTTTCCTAATTGATTCTAGCATTTATCTTTGTCGTCACTCTTTAAATTACTTGTTGAAAGATGGAATTTCTGAGGAATTGTTTGCTGAATTATAGGTATCATCAATTCATCATTTCTTAAACTTATATATGATGTGTCCCACTTTCCACTCTCAGGAAAACCAAGGCCCACAAAGGCACCAAGAGAGGTTTAGTTTTATTTTTGCACATAAGTTGGTGAATACCTGCATTTTTAATGTATTGAATTGTTATATCCTTGCAGAATTCAAGGGTAGGAAGTGTATTCAGTCACGTTCAGTCACGAGTCCCACTCAGTAGGCTCTGAAGTCCCACTAGTGAGACACTTCCCACCGGCTGGTAAACACGTATCTAGAACATTAGAAAAAGGTCTCAGAGAATTTACTCTTCACATTTTTTCTTTCCAGGCCAAGAGTTCCTTGAAGAAGAGGCATGAGCTGGAGAAGTGCATAGAGAAGCGTGTCACAGCCCTTGAAAATGTTCAGTCCCTGCTTCACCGTGTGAAGGAAGCTGAGACAGATGGACAGGTAAAGAGCAGAATGCTTTGATGTTTCCTGTGATTGGGTTTCATCACAGGGAATTGAAGGAAAATATATAATTTGAGGAATGAATATCTTTATGGCTATTTGCTGTTAATTAAGTAGGTAGTTCTGCATGTTATAAATACACCTGTTAGAAACTAAGTGCTATGAAACGGAATGAAACTACATTCCACATTGGAAATGAGCACCTTGATTTAGTCTATTGCTGTTTGAAAAAATAATTTTTGTGACAAATGTTACACAAAATATTAGCTACTTCATGTAGTAAATCTTCTTTATTAATAGGTTTTGGAGTCTTACAAGATGGGTGTAGCTGCTTTGAAGAACACATTCAAAGAAGCAGGGTTAACAGAAGATAACATTGAAAGCACCCGGAATGAACTTGAAGAGGTGAGTTGCACTGTTTAAATGTGTATAATGATATCATTATTCATTAAATCATTACTTAGGATTCCATAAATTATCTTTGGCCACAGAATGAACCAATCTATGCTAGCTGTTCAAAGGAATTTTTAGCTTATTGTAGACAGCTATTCAATCCAAATTTTGGGAATCTCTTTTTCTCACCACATAGCATCAGCATGTAAATTGAGCTCAAATTCTGTGTTTGGTATTAATAGGAGTTTTTCATTGCAATACGTTTTAGGAATTGCTGGGCCAAATTACTGTGTGTGGGCTCATAAGTGTTGTCATTTTAGAGGCATGATTATTTCCATAAATATCAGATAATATAATCTTCTAAGGGCCCTACCCTGATAGTAAAGAAGGCTAAAATCTTGGAGCAAGCTTGTCACAGTAAGTAAGCATGTTTGAATCAAGCTTGTTAGGTAAAAAAGACTGAATCAAGTTAACTAGATCTAGTCTTTGCAGCAGTTCTGAAACAAGCTTGCTTACTAACCTGGATCAGGCTTGCCTGGAAGCTTGAATCAAATGCTTATGAAAACCTGAAGTAGACTCAACTGCTTAGTTGATGCAATTACTATTCATAAGGAAGAGATATTTCTTAGATATGCAAATACATAATTCTAACTGAAATCTGGATTTAGTTACTCGGTTATTGCTTTTGTTTATCTTTTGAAACACTTCTCATGGTTTAGGTGCTGGACTTGCATGGTGACTTAATGAGCACCTTAGCTGATCTCGGGAAATCAGTAGTGGCAGATGTGGAAGGGGAGGAAGATTTGGAGGCGGAACTGGCAGATTTGCTTGGACAGCCTGAGCCGGATGATAAGCAGCCAACAATGGAAGCAAATAAAATGCCTGCTCCAATAAAGTGGGGTGATGATCTTGAAAAAAGGCTCAAGTCTTTAACAGTTGAAGGTAAAGAATTTTGTGATTCATTGTTCTTAATGCCTAGTGAAAAGTAGTGTGTGTTTAGGAATCTTGACCATTTTGTACAAACATTCAGTAATTTACAGTGTTACTGTCAAGTAAATTGCTGAAAGAAATTGAGTGAGAGGCCAATAGTTGTGGTTTCTCATCTAAATGTTGCAGGAAACATCTACCAGTTAGAAAACTAGATGTTTTTGGCAAGTTCCTCTTGATCTCAGCATTTCCCCAAAGAAAATTTTATATTCATTTAAAGAGTTTTACAGTTGTGTGAATGTCTTTAGTGGTGTATATATGGTGTAGGACTATTTGTTCTCCAGGAGAGTACTGGTTTGAATTCAAATCTCCCATTTTTTATGATCTAGCCTAATCCAATGTGTACATGATCACATACCATTAAACTCTGGACCCTTTTGGGTTTAGGTCAAATTTAGAAAAACCAAATCATTGGTGGTAATGAGTAACACAACATTTTAATGACGGACCTTTTTAATGGATTACATGATAGAAATACTACCAGTTTCACTTGGGTCTAGCGTAGATTTTGGAGGTGACATACCTGATGATACTGTTTCAAGGCAAAGCCATTTGCATTGTTTGTTCGAATATTATGTGCTAACAAAAACCATTGGAGAATTCCAACATTGTAAGAACCTATGATAGACGATATAACATGATTGAAGTTATCACAACATGATCCAGTGCATAATGGGCTTTGGAAACTGACTTGTTTTCTCTTATTTTTTATATACTGACCCATGTTTTCATTAAAAACAAAGTAAAATACCCTTGGTCTTTTACTTTGTTTTTCATGGTTGCCCTTGAATACATTCACTTTTCTTTAAAAAAAGCTCTTTGTTTCTGATATCTTCCAGACTGATGTCAAATTCCTCCGATTTTTTTTATTTGTTCAACTCATTTAGTTGCTGTCCTTAATTTGATGATATTGATAACTGAACTAATTTTATTTTGCCAACCTACTATCACTCATTCATAAGAGGTGTCCATAAAACTTCAGTCCTTTCTGGTGTACAGTATCTGAGATCTTCACAAACATGTGAAGATCATCACGATTCTTCTTCATCAAAGTATCTTCATCTCTTTTTTCCAGCCTGTTCTACTTAAGATTTTTCTTTCCTTCTTCTCTGATCCATATACCTTTAATCTCCTCGACTATTCTGAAATCTTCTGCAAATTTTTATCTTTAGCTAATGATTTAAATTTTAATTGCTCAGTACATCAAATTTAGTCATCAACTAATGCTCAGTTTATCATTTATTGACTCATCAGTTTTCCACAAGAATTCTACCGAGGTATGCAAACTCATCCATTTGTTCAGCTATTCTATGGTTTATCCTTTTTAATGCAATCATTATTCTCATCCTCCCCTACCATCATGACCTCTCCACTTTTTGTTGCACCTGTAAATCATACAAGTTGTCCATGATCACCACTTAATATCTCTCAGCCAGCAATATCTCATCAGTAGTGTAAAGAAGAGCTTGTACATCAATATCTTCAGCCAAAACCTTCAGTATTGCAAAATCCATCTCTTACACATCCATAAAGTCAGTGAATGGCCCCAGTGAGAGTATTTAACTGTACTTCGTTATCTCTTTCTTATTTTTCAAGCAAACAGTTTAAAGTTTCATCCTTCCAGCTGAGTATCTAATGATTTCTGCAGGTTAGGCAACCGTTCATTCTCTGTGGATCCCGCTATATCCATGAGCTTGTGGTTTTCCTTACATCTTGCCTTGCTTGTCCCGTTTGATTCTTCTATTTGTGTTGCTTTAATGGCGGTGTAGTTCTACAATTTTAGCTATAAATGGCATCTACATTCTCTTTTTGGTGGATGGGTACAGTATGTGTTCTTCCATTTTCCTTATTTCAAGAATAAAAAAATTTTTGACCAGATTATCAAAAAAAGAATTACCCAGCTAGAGAGTTAAGTATGTTAAAGTATTGGCCTCATTCATGATACTTATCCTTGTTGGTCTCTGATGTTAGAATTAATAAGAGCAATTATGACTCACTGCAGATCCTTTAGGGGAATATTGCTACATTATTTTCATTCCATTCTCTCTGTATTCCCTTGTGTTCTTCACTACTCCAGCTACTGATGCATTGGTTATTCATTGCACTCACTTGAAAGTATTATTCATTACTATTAATAAAGAATGATTCATTATCAATTAAAATACACTCTGATGGAATTTAATATTTTTTTACAGATCTACCAAGCCCTCCTGATGATCCTCTAGTTACTCCTCCAGGTTTGAAAGTGAAATCAAAAGTTCTTGCCTCCGGAGATGTAAAGTAGTGAGGAACATTGTTATTGACCCTGTAAAATCTCAGGGAAAAGGTGCTTTAATTGATATACTATGATGTGATTACACTGCTTAATTTTCTTTGATACTGTGATTTTATATATCAATTTCCGAAAGGTATTTGAAAGTATTCTGAAATAAATGATTGTTCTATGCATTTTGTTTACTTCGTGATTGACACAATCATTTTTGATTAATATGGATAACTTTTTCATAATGAATAATCATCATTGTCAAGGTATAGTTTTGCTATTTTTGCAGTGCATAATATCCCCTCAGTGCACAGGTACTGAATATGTACTTCTGTATGTATATTTATTTTATAACAAGTTTGTATTCTTGCCTGTGATGTTGAGAGTGAATGATAGCTTTGAGTATATAGCATAATTATTGAGTAATTTAGTTCTGAATTAATTAATGTTTATGATCAACATCATCAGTCATCAATCCCAGTGTCATATTTATGACATCTGAGGCCCCCGGCAGAATCTAGAATGAGGCCCCCAATGATATAGTCTTGCAAAAATGGCAGCTTGACGTGGACTTCTCCTTGTATATTAAGACAATAAATGAGTACAATTAATATCTATCACTATTAATTCTCTGCTAGTAGGTGCCAGGTTACTTACAACTATATTTAATTTTATTTCTTGCTCCCAGCACTCGCAAGGCCCTCAGCGGCTGCCTGCCTGATCAATCCTAAGATAAGTTTTATGCCATACTCCACTCCTCTTCATATTCTGTGGCATTTTTTGGTACCTCCCATCCCCCTTTCTCCTCGTTGGACATAACCCCACGGCGGACTAATTACCCTCCGGACTTAGCCGAAGGACTTGCACGACAGGCGTAGCTAACAACAGGCGGAGCCAACGATGCCTACGATTCCTAAATGCATTGATTTCGTCTGCATCGTTTCATCCGCTCGTTCCAGCAGTTCCTTTCAGCAGGCCATCGTACTAGCCATTATTTGGTGTTCCCCTGCCGGAGTCAAAAAAGAGTTCCTGATGCTCCAATCATAAGCTTCCACCTCGCCCTCTTCACCCATGCCACTTTCCCTCCCCTCAAATTGTACCTATCAACGATTTCCACGTTAAACCCCATTCCACTTGGACCTTGCCGAAAATACCCCCTCCTTATGCCAGAGAATACCTCCCCTCTCACGCCCTCTGTTCCAGTCGAGACGGCAACAAGTGCACTTCTTGGCTACATCGTCGGAGACTTCATGATTCTTGAGTCTCCTTAGGGCCATGGACTATTGGTGCAAGTTATTAGCATTTCCCTGAATTGGGAAGAGTATTTCAATTTTGTTGGTTTGTACTTGCTTTGTCTTTTTTTGTTGAAATACAGTGTTTGATTAGTTAGATTCTCATACTTTTGTTCTTTGTTCTATATTTGACCTCATCTTGCTCACCCGTTTTTCGGAAAGAATTTTTGTCCCCTGGACAAGCGTTTCTTGTGAACCCATTTCTCATTCGGGAAACGCTGCATTTCACATAGTTGTTCTCTTTTACATCATTCAGTGCTTGCACTATACATGGCCTTCCTATGCCTTTCTTCCCATTCAGTTGTCCTTTGAGGAATGTCTTCATCAGGATAATAGTCATAGGCATTACGGAAATGACTGTGAGCAGGTGTGATATATACCTGCTGATTGGTGAGTGCTAGCTCATTGGTAGAGATCAGGCGTGGCTTAGTTCGGCATTCTGAGATCTGGTGGACCACATCATGGCTACGACAAGCCAAACTACATACTGGAGAACCAAGACCCAGGACTCATTCCAAACTCTCCCCACAAAATAAGAGTCATTTGAAAATGATTGTGGGACTCCTTACTGGACATTATCAAGCGGTGAGACACCTCCTGATAATCGCTGATTCAGCCAGATAGAGGCCAGCAAGGTAGAGGATGAAGCCACATCTTTTCTGATGAAGGATGGGGGCTAGGAAACATGACAGTGGTACGTAGGAGGATTAATGGCAAGTAATGGGTGAAGTGATTTTAAGCAGTAACTGAACATGAGAAAAAAAAGAGCTAAGTAAAATGCCTTTTGAAGCTGAGGACTCTTTTAAGATTCCCAATCTTGCTTACAAACAGGCTACTTCCACAATTTAAAGATCTTAATGTGATTATATTACATTCTTGAAATTGCATACATTCAACTCATGCATGTACTCAAATTCCAATTCATAATGTAGGCATAGGTAATTCATAATCAGCACCACCTTTTCTTACAGTGGATCATCTTTTAATTAAGGCAAATCCCTTATTCCATTCCTGAGATGTTCAAGAAGTGAATGGATATTGCAAGTAGCTTCCTGGTGACATCCTTAACAGTTGATAAAGCCTAAGAATGACATTGAAAAGAAATTGTGTCAAGAGTAGTGGTGCAAAGACTGATAGTACGATTCCTCTCAAGAACTTTCATGTTGATTTTGCACGTCAGATTTTAAAGCCAGCTGAGATAAAAAATGGGAAGAGCTCCTGGCCAGGTCAGTACCCATTTTGGCTAACTTCTGATAAATTATCCACGAGGAAGGAACTGTGAGCCATAGGCTACATTACAGATGTACCAAACTGTTTAAATAGTTTTGAAAATTTGGCTCCAGAGCTGTGAAAATATTTTTGGCAGATGGATTGGTTTGTTTCAAATGGAAAAGAGAAGGGCAAAACGTTTGCTTCAATCAGTCTGTTATTATTAACAATTTTTTTGTGTGGACTGATGCAGTAAGATAATAACAGCAATATAAAAAACATTTACTTGGTGAATATACACACGTCTGCAGATCTCAACGTAGCCAAACATTCATTAAGGTAGTAGATAAATACACAGGAATGATAAGATGAACTCACTGTAGTCTTATCTTTCAAGGAAATAACGGCATCACTTTCCAATGGTCCATGTTTGGCAATGGCGGGTGTAGCCCAGTCTATTAGCCAAAAAACCATAGTTGACATTAATGCAGACAACCTCAAGAATATGCTCATCCATGTTGTAACATAACCAGTTTTTTATACAAAATGGGTGATCTAAAAGATGTAGCATTAGTCATTGTAATGAATAAAAACAAAACCACCAGGTGACCAAATGCTTTCAGCTAGGCCCGTTCTGGAGGCTCAGGTTCATCCACATTACGATTTTTGCTTTAAATAATCTAAATCCTTACAATGGAGAAGTATAAGTTGCATTTTATTTCATTATTAATCATAGAGATGAGTAACTTGTAAGGCCACATTTTACAATCTTTTTAGCAAAAACAAGGATATTGATCTCCATTAGAAGTCATACCAATCAAGGTTTCCGTCACTTCTACCAAAAAATTCACAATGTAAAGTGAAGCAAATTAGCCAGGATAGCAGTATAACAATACTGTGAATACAAGCGAGTTTCAGCTTAAGGGAATCCAAACACTTACCAAACAAGAAAACAGTGCTTGGTGTAGATCCAAAAAATAAACTTCCACAGACCAACACTATGATCAGTTTGTGAGTACAAGAATATTAATCATCAGAACATAGCACTGGTAGTAAATTTATTGCTATAAATGGTTCTGCTTACATCTCCTCAGATGTAAATATTCTTCTCATTAAGCATTACTAATGACAATAATATATGAGGTTCTATTTCTTTCAATCATAATCATGCAAACTATTACTGCCACCAATGACTTCCCCCTCTTTCCCAAAATTACCATTTAAGACCCTGAGGAATACGACCCAGCAAAGGTTCTCTCATCTGAGATGACGAAGAAAACTTGACCAGGACAGGCTTGAGGGTAAAATAACTTGGGGTTGCGAGGGAGAATTTTTCAAAAATGAAACTTCAGGAGTAAAATTGGCAAGTGTTTCTGGCACAACTAGAAACACTACCTTGTATTCGGCCATAATGTCACCACAACAATTAGATTTACTCTAGGATGTATAATTGCCAATAACATTGCTTTTGTTTGATGGAACTTGTGACTTTCACGCTTGTTATTTTACCCAGTCATTCATACTTGTTCAACCATTGAGCTTGGAAGGTGTATTATACAAAAAAAAGGAACAATGGCTCACAAAGCACTCTTGAGTGCACCCAACAACTTCAAAAAAAAGAAAACAACTAACAAGTCCACACTCCAGTCACCCTTGGCAGTAGCACAGTACAAATTTCACAAGGACACAATGAAAAATGCATACAAAAGAATTTTTTTTCACAGTTGGAGGGATGGAATTTTTTTCTTCTTTAAAACACCCCAATCATCCGAAAACCCTCGTCTTCGTAAACTAACTCTTTGATTTACTAAGCCAATGTATGAGGATAATAACCTGGGTCAGAATTTCTCTGAACACCAATATAAAAATTTGGGCTTGATAAGTTAGCTATCAATAAACATGATTTCAAGATATGTGCAGCCCCATATTTAACTCCAATCAACTTGAAATACCTATCTGCGGGCTGTGGAAAACTAAAAGCAATGCTTCTGACTGCAATTTAAACTTATTTCCAGGGTTTCAAGGCTTTTCCTAAAAACAAAACTAGTCTGGCAAAGCCTTCAGTCATCCAGGCACACTACAGAGCCAACTCGATAAAACTGCTATTACAACCAGAACAGAATCCATCAAATTCCAAAATAATGAATAACATTGAGCATCCGCAGCTTCTCCTCATTAATATACTTATAATTAATTTCAAATTAATCACACTTCCAAACACAGGGACACCAAACTTCCACCAGTAACGGAGGCAATGAGCCCATAAATGGCCCGGGTAGCAGACTTGACCTCCAAAAATTTGATCTTGTATACACAAGTAGAGAATATGAACCATTCCCTCATAACTATAAATACATATCGATTAAGGCATTTATAAAATTCCAACTATTATTCCAGATTTACAATTGTTGCCAAAATGAAGAAACGCATGGAAGAAAGACAATTCCACATACTCAAAAGTTCCAAGAGTGTTATTCACATAGAAAGCCAGAAGGCATCATAACCATTAGATATGGAACGCAATCGAATGGTTTTAAAAGGCAACAGGCATGGAAGCTGGGTGCATTTGACGCATTGCAAAGGCCCTTAGCTTTTGGCAGCAACTTGTTTTCATTGATGACACAAAGTAATAAAATATTTCATTCAATCTCAGTTATTTCTTCCAACAATCTCAAAGAAATTGTCGAACATAAGTTTATTTTTTTCACTTCAGGGGCCAAATTTCTCGTTCCATATCTTTCTCTGTCCAAACTGAAAGGGGAAAAGAGGGTGTAGAGTAGTATTCGCACTGCCCATCCTGCTTAACACCACATCACGCCTGCATTTTTACACACTGTCCACATTCACAGGCAGCACACTGCTAATTTATGTCTCCATGGTTACTATCAAGATAGAGGATAGGTTGATAATAATCTGACTCCAACAGCTAAATTTTCCTAATAGTCGTCCAGTTCATATTCTCCATCTAGTTCATCAAGCTGCATGCTTTGGAAGTCAACTTTGTAACGAAGAAGACCTGGAGGTGAAAAGTAAACAGGAAATTAAAATCAAGCCTCAAAAAGTCAAAGAGGTGAGAGATTTCTTTAAAATGGGGAAGAGTGCCAGAGAACTAGGCATTAGAACATTTAATTACTTCATTACTTAGCATTGAGTATATTTAACAGAAGGGTGGCATGAAATATTACAGCAAGTCTGAAAACAATGCAAGCACATGCAGGATTCAGAAGCTAGGAAAACATTGGTGGTTAAAATAAATTAGTTATGCTATTAAAAGAACGGATACATTTTTAATGAGACAATGGATGCTGATTATACTCCAGTACTCTGTACTAACACACATGCACAAAATATAAAGCAAATAACATAATTGCCATTGCCAAAAATCAGATAAACCAAAATTGCCATCGAAATACTAAAATAGTTTAATCAGCAAATTAAACCTATGAAAAACATCAAGCAATTACACGGACAAAAACAAAAAATAACAAAACCTTAGTTTATAAAAACGCAACAAAAACATTTTGAACATTTGTTTTCAATTAAATAAGAACAAGAACAAAGAAAACATATGTGAATGATAATTTTCAGATAAATCAAAAATATGATAAACAATAAACCAGGCACTGTCTTCTTCCTAAGTTATGTCTCATGAAGACTTTTCCTGGCTAAAGTGGACAATGTGATCGCAACATAGAATGTTCACATAATTTATCATTCAGGTTTCACAGAGGCATGGATTTCGAGACACAACAATAATCTTGCAGCAAATGTGCATATTTATCTTGTTTTAATTTCTCCCAGCTGCTCATGTATGTGTACCCACCAGACAATTAAGTCCTTATTAGTTGGAAAAGTTATGAAAATCCGTGTCAAAACTAGACTGCTTCTGTTATAGCAAACAAATCACAGCTTTTACACACACAAATAATAAACCATGCATATAATGAAAAAAATAAGTATCAGCTACTCCTGGAGAGCACATTTATTAAAAAATATTGATAAAATAAGTATGTTATGTAAGTTATGTTTAATGATGTTACAAAATAATCAAAAGTTTATCATATGATCCCACCTGAAAATAATGAGTGCAAAAGCGATGCCATTCTCTGTAATCACTGCAGCTACATATAATCTTACTTGCTAAGTGCTACAACATCTGCTTTAACATCTTAAGCGCCTTTTTTGCATGCATACATGATTAGTGAGAACAAATTAGTGCTCCATCATTAAGAGATGAACAATTTACTATTGCAATGTTACAGCAACATTACTGACTTCTCTATTCTCTTATATCTTCGGGAAATGTGATATCATATCACAAGATAATAACAGAGCATTGTGAATTCTTTGGTGCCAGAACTACCCTGTCATATTAATGTCTTTTATTGAATCAGGACAGTAAAGAGAAAGTCCAAGCCTAATCAGCAAGATAATATTTCACAAGTAAAATATAGCCAAGGTAAAAAATATAAGTGCAGACCAAACTAAGAGCATTCCCTGACAAAAACTATTAATCAAAAAGAAGAAACTAAAGGCAATAAGTTACACAATTATGCACATACATATAGATACGAATCTCATGTCACGTCTACCTTCAGTAGTAGATGTCTGGCCCTAAGCCCACTCCTCTAAGAAACCTGACCCATAATAAATCACAAAAAATAGCCACACACCCGCCGGGACCCAACCCTCCACCCACACAACCCCCCACCCCTCCCTCCCGCCCACATCCTTCCTTCCTTCCTCCTCCACCCCTTCTGCTACTCCTCACCCACTCCTCCTCCTCCTAGTAATCATCTAGGTCCACGTCATCCAGTGGCTCATCAGCTTGTAATGACTGGAAGTCCACCTTGTAGCGGAGAATTCCTGCATGGGTGGTGTGGGGCATATAGGGTCACCATTGTACATCGGCCATAAGTAAACACCAGAAAAGTCCACAGTAACATCAAACGTGTAATACAGTTTTGCATGCTTTATGTTCCTTTAGAGACTGTATTCAGTAGAAATCATACTTCCGTAGGAAGAATTTTTTTGTGCTGAAACTGAGATATCAACACACTACCCTCCAAAATACTTCATTACACATGTAAATCAAAGAAAAGGAGAAGTTTTCATTTAAAGTATTGCTAAGTATTTAAATATGAGCAGATAGGATTTATGTTTAAAGCAACATATGCACCTAGGGCAATATTGCTACATATTTTCTTAATACTTTATAAACATTTCAGGATAAATATGCATGAGAGAAAATTGTCTTATTATCAATAAGCAATTTAAATTATTGAACTTCCAATGAACAATCTTGTTATGATCCAGTTAATTAAGAAATGCTTTTTGTATTCAATTTGTACCATGTTTACTTTCATCTGAGATGGCTTAGTTTTTACAATATGTAATGCTGACAATTCTTCAGTTGCTAAGCATTTCTATAAATTATTTTTAGAGACTATGGCGTGTTAGCACATCACTGATAGCAAGCATGACAGCCACTATCCCTTGAGAAGAGTGATAGGTAGAGTAAGATTTTGATAGTTTAAAAAGCTAACTTTTTCGGCAGTGAAATGCATGCATATATCACAAGTTCAAAACCCAAGAAATTAACTTGAAAATGGATGGCTATTATCAAAATGAATTGCAAACAAATCTGTTCAGTTGTTTCCAATGAACAATTCGGAGATTATAGCACAAATAGTGGGATTATAAAATTTAATTTCTCTAGGAGGCTAACACCCTGTATTGGAATACTGATAGGATGGCGGTAGCATATTATCTACTTTAAGATTCAAAATAAATTTTGTGTTTTCTGATAGCCATGTTAAATGAAAAGTTCGCTGGTACTATTTTATCACTTTAATCCCTTCCACACCTCTGGCCATAGTTTCGGCACAGTATGCCAGAATTCAGACGCTGATGATGGCATAACATGCCGAAACCATGGTCAGAGGTGAGGAAGGGATTAAAGTGTGGAAATTGTACCAGTGATCTTTTTATTTAACATGGATATCAATAGTTTCCAAAAATTAAATGACGACAGGCTCTCACATAAAAGTTTTCAGACACTGAACAGATATTTTTAAGGTCAATAAATAAAAACAATGATAAAACATTTGAAATAATGCTGAAATATCCACCTTCAACACTAGAAAGAATATGATACAAGGAATACGAGGGTTCAAAAGCATTCATTAAAAAAGGCCCATTACATCCATAAATTTTTCTCTTATAATGAAATAAATTTAAATTGTTTAATATTGGTGGAACTAGAAGGTGACTTTGTGGGATTTTTCCCAAATAATAAAATAAGTAACATCATAATTATACACACAATGTCCTTGCCACACCAGCTAGAAGTTTCAATGCTTACACAGAATGTTATTCGTAAGAACTATCTTTTGAGGAGGTGAATAGATTAAAAAAATCATTAAGTTACCATTGAGAAATAACAGTCATTATGAAAAAACATGGAAGCACAGTATACCAAGCAGTTACCATATGATAGAAATGAAAGTGTAGCAGAATGAGCCAAGCCATTGCTATGAGAGAGAAAAATCAGAGCATGGAGCCCAGGTATGCAATGATCATAACAAAGAAAGTCATGAATATAGTCCAAATGACAAAATGTCTTCACTCCAAAGGAATCAAAGTTAGAAGGTATCATTGCTTTTCAATCCTACAAATAGTTTGATCACTTTTAAGGTAAACCTCACCCGATACCAAGCCCTATGGAATTTGAAAAATCATTTTAAATAAAAGAGTAGTTTCCTGTCAACATACTGCCCGAGGATTCACAGAAAGCTACAGCACAGACAATTTCTAAATCAAGAACTTGAACATTGGTAATATGCTTAATCCACTATGCTACTTAGCTACAATTAGATTCTATTGCTTTAATGGAACTTATAATGTGAACTTACAAAATTACGAAAGTTGATAATGTAATAGGAATAACATGATGGTTGCAGAAAAACTTTTACCTATTTAAAGATTTATATCCTTGTTCCTCTAGTTAAAGATATACATCAATGGCATCCCAGTCTAAAAATAGTAATGACTAACACTGCCTTGGCTTCCTCAGCTTATGTATTTCACCACATCATTAATACCACAAAAACCTATTAGGTCCCATCAAAAAGCAATTACAAACATAAGAGCAGTAATTAAAAAATGAAAGCTAATACAGTCTGATTGGTTATGTATTTAACGAAAATGACATTTTAACACATTACAAATCCTGATAAATGTTGAACCTGACAAAACAATGGACAAAAATTAGTTTTTTTTCTGCACAACCTGTCGAGCCAAGGTCTTTTAAGGTAACATGTTCCATTTCCAGGTTTCACCACGAGGAAATTATTGACTGAACAGTTTTGTTTATATTATAGCAGGCATCTTTAGGTTGAATGACTCAAAACTTATTTTAGCAGTTTTTACTCTACATATATATTTTTCATTATCAGGTAATGTACCAGATCCCTGATTGGTTTGAATTTCCACATAATGAAATCCTAAAATAGAACCTCTTAATTTATTCTTGGATAAAATCAACTACGAAATGAAAAAAACTGAGGAATGGCATTCTCCTCAACCAGCAGGGAACCAATCGAGTGAACAGAAGTGTCACCAATAATCACACAAAAAATAGCACCACGTGGACCACAATTTAACTAATTGAAGTAAATCACTCAAACCTAAAACTGCGAACATATACCTGAACATAAATTTTGAATTACATGTTCAACATTTTCAATAACAAGGCATTGGAGGACAAGAAATAATCAATGCTATGTCATTAAATTATCTTCATTGAGAAGACATCAATTTTTTAATGCAGATATGGTATGCAATTACCCAAACCTATATAAAGGTCGTATCATCAAACCATGCATGGTCACCACATCTACCAATGCAACCTGTATACCTTTACACCACATGAAACAAGCTTACTTGTTTCGCTTCATGTTCCAAACTTACCATTTTTATAAACAAAAGTGTCATGTGCGGCAATAATGGATTCACATACTAAATAACTGTTGCAGTAAGTTGGCACACTACCCCCACTAAAGCAACTTGCCCCCTTCTTCTCCCAAAAATCTCCCACTTCATCAGGATTACCTGGCCTTTTTAGATAGCCCCACGGCCTTTCCTTTATAAATGTTTTGTTTTACTGACTTAAATTTTACTTCTTGGATTTGAAAGTTGTGACATTAATGAACACGAGCTCTTTTTGTAACATTGCTGCAGCTTAGTGAGCTGACTTGACCTCACAGTGTTATTTAACTAGAAGACTTGAAACAAAGCTACTTCCACAGTTTTATTTCTTACCCAGCTATAATGTATAGTCAAAGCATTAGGTCAACTTTGATTGAATTAGTCATGTACTTGATAAAAGAAACAGGTGGTGAAACTGGTTCTACCCTGTTAACAGGGTGTCCAGCGCATCTGGATATATTTTTTCACCGAGTTTTCCAAGTAAATATTTGGATTTTCCACGGTCTTATTCCACTTTGTGGAAATTAAAGGACAACTTTTGATAGGAATTCGTAACCTTAATACGCATATGGGCTAAGTAAAAGAGAAAGGTAAACAAGAACACAACGAGAAACTGGTCAACATAATTTAGCTTAAATATTCCAAAAATCAATAGTAAAAAAAATGAGAAAACATAGATCTGAATTTCAGTGCAGATGATCAAACAGACTTTTGAATGAATCAACCATAAACAGCATGTGACTCGTATGGTACGTAGAACTTGCATGCGATTGGTCTGGGTAGGGCTGCGCATTGAGTGGCGAGCGGGCGCATAGCTTCACGTGTAATAACATATGAAAGGTTAGCCCAGCGCAGCGCTGAGCCAAGCAGAAGGATGGCAACTCTTTCCTAGAGTTAATTGGCCGCGATACAATTTCCAGAGTTTTTCAGGAAAATGCAAAAATTCCCTGAGTTTTCCAGGACTTAGGATTTAATTTGCAGAAATGATACCTTGCAATTCCCACAGTTGATAACCTAATAATGTTACCATGAAATGATCTGGTCATGAAAGAAATGAGTCACAGCCATTGCCTCATTTTACCAATTATTCACAATGTAGTTCTTGAGTTAATATTAGACCATATGTTACATCAATTATTCAGACGTTTTATCATGAGTGACTGTTTTTTCTGATTACAATTTTTAACTGTGTCAAACTGTGAATTACGTAAGAAAAATGAATTTGAATAGTAACTTTGGCTTCATAAAATTAATCCAATCTGTTGCATTGCAAGTTTACCACGACTAATTCTTCATCACGTGGGGAAATTCAAAAACTCGACATGAAATATTGGAACCCAGTCTTCTGGTGAAAAGTTAGTTCAAGGTACAGATTACACAAATAAATATGGTAACATTTACACATGAATTAACATCAATAAATGCAGCATTCTCAAAATTATATGCAATGTGTCAAATATGACATTCACAGATAAAAAATGAAGTTTTCATTACAGTTATATATAATAACAAGAAACAAACATTGTAATTCTTAGCTCAAACCTCCAAAATTGAACAATTTTCCTTAGCAGCTAAATTGAACTTAAGTTGAGAAATGAAATACTTCACTCCTAAGGTCAAGTTCCAAAACCAAGACAATTAGCAATACCAATGTTAAGCACTAACTTCGGCAATAATTAAAATAGACATCGGCAAAGAAGGTGATGAGCCAATAGCCATTCAGACCATTACCATTTTCAAGCATATTATAAACAAATATTAACATCAGCTTAGTCATTACCATTGCTACCTAACTAGCAGCTACCAGGAACTCCTTACCAATCAACTCTCTCAAACTTAAGCAAGAATAATGTTATCACTCCAAAACATGGCTGCATATTTTACATGAATTAATACTATGAACTGTTAAAGGTAATTAGAAGCTCATTCTAATTAGCACAGTTTGAGGTTGTTAGGGATGAGGGAGCTATCAGTCACTGAGGAGAAGTTCTGGCAATAATCTAAATCATTCCAAGTATTACTTACCACCGATGCCTCCAAATCCTCTCACAAATTGTGAACCCTCTTGTGACTTGTCAGTAATGATTTCAAGAGTGGCACCAAACTTCTTGTAACTGTTAGCCAGCCACTCAAGAAGAGGCTGACACTCAATCAGTTCCAGCTCAACTCCCGTCTACAAGTAAGAAAACAATATCTTGTCACAAATATTGCACATTAACATTCATCATCATCAGTCAACAATTAGCATTACCACAAAACCAAAATATTAACAGCCAGATTAACATTGCCATAAAATTATCATCACAACTCTCCTTGCTACTATCTTTCTCATCATTAACTTGAAAAATGAAAATTATAATGTAATATCTCCAGGAAGGCAAGTTCATTCGTGCCGTAAAAACAGCAGAAACAACCCTCTCAAATATCATTACACTATCCACTTTCAAAAAAAAACATTACTATCAGTTACATCAGTTAATGTCATCAACAGCTGCCCATTATATATACACCAGATCAAAAAAGAGGCCTTCAGAGGACTGTTTCAATATTGAGACAAGAATACTCATGACTTTATAACATTAACAATGAATATTTCTGGGCAATCTAAGATTGATAAGTTGGAAATTTAAAAATGTGATACAGCAACATGTCCCAGACAACCCATCTTCACTAATGATACACAAATTCAAATAATCCCTATAAATTCTACAAGAAAGATACAAACTGTTCAATACTGGAATATAACCACCCAAAAACAGCACTTTTGCTATTTTCTCACCAAATGAACAAAAGGGAAATAAAGCTTTTCCTTAAGTCAATTTCAAGTACTACCATATCAGAAAAAAAAACCATAAAATTAACAAAGAAAATCTGTCATTTTCTGAATCTTTTACTACTGGTTTATCGAAAAAATAATAATTCTACTGGCTATTTAATACCAGCAAAGCATTAGACCGTAATAACTTGCCTCCTTGTCAGTGAAATGAGTCTTGTCTTTTTCCTGTTCAGGAGTCAGGTGAAGAATCTTGTCCTCTCCTGCCGCATGGTTCCTGAGAACATAACGCTGAATATCTAAACTCTCCCAACAAATGAGTGTTTCCACAGATCCTAGTTCAAGTGCTCTTAATGTGTCCTCCACTCCAAAGCAGTACTTCCCCGTATCTTGACTGATCTCGTCGAAATACCGCCCTTGAAATCAAACAAGTCATAATTATTGCTGTCCATTACTTCATTTAAACTATCCTGAAGCATCACTCAGAGTAAGAAATTCTATGATGCCAAAACTTAGTACCCTCATATAAAAAAACATGATGTCACAAAAGTAATGAACTTTAAGACAATGATTAAATCCCAATGGTTCAAGGATCCCCATGGAGAAGCAAAAACCTCCATTACAGGAAAATGTAAATATGCAATAGGCTCAATTGAATGAATTCCTGTAGATGGTGAAGTCCCCAAATGCTTCCCCTATCCCATTAAATAACACTGCTTATGCATCCCTAGAAAACAATTCAAATTTCCTATGGAGCATAAATCTGAATGCACACACAGTTAAGGAACCAAATAATTAAAAATAACTCAGGATTACATAGGTAAATACTCCTAAAAATGTCAACTTCTACCACCAACTTAAATGACAAGCATGCAATTCAGAATGAAATTAAGAAATATTTCATACTGGAAACAACCAATCACCAGTGACATGCAATGCCACTACAGGAGAGTAAAATCTTTTGATCCAAAGTTCAGTCTGTTTTGTGAAAGTGAACAGCACCAATTACTAAACCCAAATTGCAATTGAAATTCAACCCATAACACAGGAGTAGATAATAACTATTCCTGTGCCACCAGTGGTTACCCATTAATATCTGTATCCAATTATTAATACAGTTATGGTTTAAGGTGATTACATCCAAAGAGGACTCTCAAAGATATGAACCTGGGGCCTCCAGTCAATAACAAATCCTCTACCCACTGAACTACCATGCTATCTTGAGGACAGTAAAATACAAGTCAATGAAAAGATAAATTACTGTAAGGTAGAGTAAGACTTTTCCCTAGGCAATTAAAATTCCATATTTTATAGGATCCAACTAACCAATATCTGTAATAATAGAGAGCAGTACCTCCTGCATGTATAAATGAATGAAAACTCCAATGAGTGTTGATTCATTATACATTCCTCGCTTAAATTTGATTTTCAAAATGTAATTTTATTAGCATCCTGAATGCACAATTAATTGCCTCGGGAATAATAACCTTAAATGATACAAAATAATGAGAATAATTATGCTCTCACCAATTAATTTCTTTTCCTGAATAAACTTCACGTTTTGCAAGGACTCCGCAGCCAATTCTATTGCCTGATTGAAGCCATTTTCTCCTCCATATGAAACATCCACTAGCTTGATCACCTTGGCTTGCAACCGCTATGTGAGACAGCATTATAGAATTTTAAAATACTTTCAATTCAGGAAAAACGAATCAAAGTGTATATTATTCAAATCACTGTCAGGCACTTTTAACAATTTGTGTAGTGAAATGCAACGGGCAGTCTGGGAATCCAATTTCCAGAATCCTGGTAACCCAACAGACTTTGCTGAAGTATGGCAGAATCCCTCCAAGTATATTGAAATGAAAGAAACATAGCCCAAAAGAACAAAACAAACTACCATACAATCTCTGCCATACTTGTTTCATGAATCAGATAGTGAGATTTAAGAGGATAAATGTCAAAAAATCAAAATATTGAAGAAATTCGCGACAAGTCAGTCCAAGCATAAACTTAGCGACAAATTTTCACCAAATTAACAAACAGGATTTTGTTAACCAGGGGGCGTGGCAACTGTAAATGCTAAGCTAAGAACTCTCAGATTATCGCACACAAATTGAAACTTTTTCATGCCCCGATGATGTATTGCACTTTTTATTTTCAGTATATCAATCACATTTTAAAATAATCCTTTTATCTATACATAAGATGTTAACGAGAGCTTAGACAGTTCTCACTAGAATAACACAATATGCCACTCTAGTCTAACCTGAGTTTCACCTTTACTGTTATTTCACTGCGAATAAACTTTAATAGATATAACCCTGTGAGGCGCCTCAAAAGCTTGTGGCACGGGATGGTACGCCAATAGCCATGAGAGCACGACCCAGGAAACGATTATGTTTCACTGAGAAATAGCTGGGAGTATGGTTAGGCCAAATATCACAATACTAAAGAAAAACTGACAAACTCACCGGATCGAACATATCCGATTGACTCAATTCAGTTTTGAAATCTGCACTACCAGCTAATATCAGTCCAGCAATATTAGGTTTATCGTTTGTAATAAAGAGTTGGGTGGCCACCTCGGCAACCTTTCTGACGTAGTTGTGCCTTTTTTCCATTCTAAGACGGGCGAATCGAAGGGCAGACTGACCACCACGGCCTGTAAATAAATTAAGATGGGATAAATATCACTTTTCCTCCACAGGTTACTAACTAAGGGCAACAATGTTGTTATATTTGCAAGACTGGTATACAAAAGAATCTCACCGTGCTTTTTGGGTAGGTCGACAGTAAACTTGTGCAAAACTTCTCTCGTATTTCCTTGGAGTGTTCCAAATAGAGCTCCATTACCGTCCATAACTATAAAACCAAACTTGTTGTCGTCCGCTAACAAGGCAGTTAGAGCTTCCGTATGGAACTGGAGAGAAAATAAAATAATAACAAGACAATTTTGACGATTTGACACTTCAACGTCTAGGATTAAATATGCTGACCCTTGTACTTGACCATTACCTTGTTGTCGCAAAGATACAGGGATGTGTTTATGGGCTTGAAAGGTTCAAAATCTATGTTAACTTTCTTTTCCTTTCCTTCTTCTGTTACTATTGTTCCACAGTATATAACCAGACCATTAGGAGGAACTGAAATTAAGACAATGCAGTAAACATGAAAATACACGGTAAATTTCCATCAAGGCCAATCACAGCACAGAGCAGTTACCTTTCGTGTACAATTTCAACCTGTGCTGCACAGATGTAATTGCACCCAAAACTGATAGTCTGTTAACTCGGGATTTAATGTTCGACGCTGTACCGAACTCGTCAGCAAGCATCTTGCTCACCCGAGAAATTTGATCCTTAGGCGGAATGATTAGAGATATCATACTGGTCCCATTCCTGAAACAATGGCAGTTCATTGAAAAACGACACGACATTTCGAAAAATTAACCTAAATTCATGTTATGAGGAGATTCTGAGCTGTAAGAAGGAAAGCAACGTGGGCATATTAGAAGACTTCCTATGCGCCGTCAGGATAAATTTGCTCTTGCGATCTAACCCCACATCATATTTTAAGGCACACAAAAGTACTAGTCTAAAATATAAAGGTTAAATTTAATGCTCAACGTGCATACCCTCGTGCCATTTCCAGACTTTTGATCAGTTTTTTAATCTTCCATATTTCCACATTTCTGTCTGCAGAATTTTCCTCCGAACTGTACGTAGACGATGACATGTTGCTCCTTTGTTCTCCAAACTATTCACAGCAATATATCACTTACAATTCAAGCAGAAGCCTAAAAGATGGTAAGTAGTCGTGTGTCAAAATGGCGCGGACAAATGCTTGTGCACCAAATAAATTCACAGATTTCCGAGTATTGAAACTTCATACACACAAAAAATAAATATAATTACTTCAAGTCCACTTCTACGGCTTGCGCAGCCAAATAATTTCAACACAAACCCATTATTTGCACATGGGATAATGAAATGCACAGCCCCTCTCCCCTTCTAACCCAGACGATATTTCCACGAGACCGCAATACCCATGTGTAGAGTTGAATGCTCAATCGACGTCACTCCGTTGCAACGTCAGTAGATTCAAGCCAATGGAAGCGGATTGTAGGAATGCGCACACTGAAATTGGGGTGAAACCAGTGAAACTACGCCCATTATTATTAATTTTATGTACCAGTAAAGTTATTAATCTTGGTTTCAGTTTATTGCGTGCAACTTAACTCAATGAGTGAGTATTAATCTTTCCCTTTATTGTTAATATATTTTTAAGTTGAGCTTGAAAAATAGCTCGGCCAGACGGGAAGTTCAAAACAATACACGTGCGAAAATAATCAAATTATTTGAAAAGGATAGACGGAATAGCATACCAGTAAACATTTTGTGAAAATAAGTAAGTTGGTTAATTAATTGAATCATTTTTCTGCTTATATTTTCATTTCACCAATCTTGTAATGACGTCGAGTGGCACTTGGTGCTAGAAAACTGGTTGCAAGAAAGCTCGGGTATTATATTTGCTAGTGAGACTCAATTTTTCGTCTGCTTAATTACTGATTGTGTTCCGAGTATTAATTACAGTGTCCTTGGGTAACGTCCCACATTTTTTAGGACTTTGATGAAGCTTAATTGCGCTCATGAATAGAAACTCCAAGTTCACTTTCCGCTGTATCCCAAATTGTCTGTAGAGAATTAATGCGATCACTTTGGACCGAAATGACAAAACATTTCCTTGGATTTTCATTTATTGATATAGTGCTCGCAGAGTTTCTCCATTGCTGTACTTCAAGCCTACATTTTACACTTAATACAAACGTTTTTACCCTCGATTCAGCTTGAATTATGGGTATATGACAGCCCTGCACTGGTATGCAACCTCAATTGTATCTTGATTGTATACTTACATTCAATGTGTTCCATATTTCCATGTAGGGAAGCAAAGCAGTGTTATGGAAGGAATCACCTCGACACTAGCTTTCCTAATATTTAGCATACAATTATGATGTAGCAGGGAGTGGATTCCGTGGAAAACATAGCTCAAAAATGCTTCATTTGGTGAACTTATAGTATCAATTTCACATGTTTCGAGGGTATGAAGAGAGCTGGCGTTTTTTTGGCATTGGCAGGGTAAGCTGCATGGAGAATAACTTTATTTGGCCGTAATAGTTTTATTGAAATGGTTTAATTAGTTTTTGTTTTCGTCGCTTTGGCCAGAGCTGGATGGGCATCATATCAAATACTTCATTCATATCAACACTTCTGTAACATTTTACCAGGAAGTGATGTTGAACTGGAGGGGAAGCCGCCTGAATACATCTATTATCAGCCAAAATTCAACGGTAAGCGTTTCGGTAAATTTATTTCTGCTCGTTAGGTAATTAGTTTTATTTAAAAATCACTTTTTGTTTGAAATAAAAGCTTTATACTTAACCCCTGAATTTAAGATGATTGATTGAAATTTAATCGGAACATATGTTTTTTTTCATCTGTTGTTTGGCTCTAAATGTCCCATCATGATCATGAATCATTTCAATGTTGGACAAAATTTTTAGTAAGGCCACCAGTAGCGATTGTTTGCCTCCCTGTTGACCATTAATTTAACGTTTTGAAAGGACCTTCATTTTCTCATCACTCAGATGTGTGTTGGATGGAGCAGTTACTTACCTCGGGTAAGGCCTCCAAACCAGACATTAATAACGTGATTGTTGTCCACAAAGTGTTTTTCGGTGAAGTGGTTGCAAAAAGGCTATTGATCTCTGTGAGGTGGATGGTGTTATGGGTGAAAACTTACAGGGAATGCAATGTGGGACCACCACTCCAACAATTTATCACAGATGCAAATAATGCCAGACAGTTTTTTTGTTAGTTATTATGTAATTTTGGATCATGTTTAAAGAGGAAATGAAAAAAAATAGTTCAAAACTCTTACCAGAAGTCCTTGGAAGCAAGGCCTTTGTGGTCATCATGAAAAATCCTTGAAGTGACTAGCTGCAAATTAGGCTTATAAGGAATAAACTAATTACATTAGGGATATGAATTTCTCTAGTAAGTTTTATTAGCCAGAAAATACTGTGTATACATTTATAATTCTGAGTATTTATATACAGTGAAACCTGTCTAAACAGCCTCCTCTTTATTTAGCCAATTTTCACTGGAACCGAATGTATTTCCCATGTAACCAATGTAAATTTCCCCTCTGTTCAGTGGCCAGGGGTCACACTGTTTCCATCCAAGGGCCAATCCTTATGTGGCCATTCTCAAACATAAATTATGGAATGTGCTTCGGGGAATTATTCTCTTATATTCTCTAGGCTGTACATTGTATGTATTGCATAGTCATTACTAGTGCCTTATTAGCAGTCCTTCTACCCTTGCTTGACAGATAAATGGCTGCTCGATTTTCCAGAAGCAGCCACTACTTCATAACCAGTTTCGTTTCATTCATAGCACTGACTGTACAAATCTAATCCTGTGGGTGATCATCATCTGGGTTTTTAAGTCTGTACTCACTTATAGAAAGGCATAAGTTTGGGAATGGAAAGGAAAGGAGGAAGGGTGGATAGAAAGCCAGCATTGCCATCGGCCTGCTTGCCAAGGGGATCACGGCTTAACGTTCCATTCAGCGGACAAAAGATGGTCATTAGCCCCTCAGGAAAGGACCCGATGGTAGACTGATGTGGTAATCAGCATAGAAAATTGATGGACACGTTGTTTGAAATAAATCCTTGCCCTAGGGAGATGGGCATGCATATTTTTCTCCTTTTACGAACCATATTTATGCAAACCTCAGACCCCCAGCTAATTTCTTTTGGGCAGGAAATAGAACAAGCACTCAATCATGTTAACACCAAAGCATATAACGATCCAAGAAGAAAAGTGCCTAACAAAAAGTAAGTGTTGAATGTCCAGTATTGGAGTGGAAGAAGAATATTAAAATGTAAGGAAACCTTCTTGGTAGCTCAGCTAGTGCTAGGATTATGTGTTGGTCTGTATCAATTGCTTCCATGAGATTTTAGTTTCAATTTGATGTCTGTGCCATACAGACTGTCGGAGTGTTTGTGTATGTATGAGAGTGGTTACTAAAATGAGTGAAAGTAAAAGCAAGGTTGTTGTTTGCATTTTGCAGAGAAAGGAGCGTTATCTTGAAGAGCGAGAAGGGAATATCGGCGAGGAAAATTTTGGACATTGTTAAATGGAGTATAACTCAAATGGATAGCAAAGAGGGAGTCGACACCTATGGAAGTGAATGATGTTGTTTTCAAGCCAATTAAGTCTGCTTCTGCTTAAATGTCACCAGAGTGTGCAACAATGCTGCAGGAGAAGGCTCGGCAGGTGACAGGAGATTTTAGGGTACAAAACTTTGTGCCAAGCCATGGGTGGTTGGCATGTTTCAGAAAAGAATTTATCCTTTCATACATATACATGATTGGTTGTCAAGATTGCTATGAATATTGGAAGGTTTCCATCCAAGTGATACATATTTTTTTAAAGCTGATGAAGGTGGAGTATTCAATCAGTTGATTTTTAAAAAACTCTAGCCTTCATAAATTGGGTGTGCAAAGGAGGCTGGCTAATGAGAGACTTAAACTGCACTATAGAAATAGAAATCCATTGACACCTCTACCACCCAAAATAAATAAGGAGTATGGGGTATGCTGGTTGCATGATAATAGATTGGAAATTTTTTAAACCAAATTCAGCGGTCACCTCCATAAGTGGCCACTTTTTTTTACCGCGCAGTGGCTGCTTAAGACAGGTTTTACTGTGTGTGTGTGTCTATATACATATACTCAGCTGGGAATTGAACCACGGACCTCCAAATATCCTGTTCGGAATGCTCACCATTACACCACCGAGCCAAAGTCAAATTTCTGTGAAATCGGCGGGGGTTTATATCACCCATTGCCCAAGAGTGGCGACCAAGAGATGGCACGCAGGGGCTAATTCACCCACCTCAAGAAGAAGTGTCGAACACAAGGAGAAAGGAAAGAGTAAAGGGAACGACAGGCATTCAAATGAAAGAAAAACAGTGCGTTTATATGGCACGCCTTGTCGAAGTCAGAAATAAGCCAAGATGGCCCAACATATACAATCATACACGAAAACACGCTCTAAGGCGAATACAAATATACCACGGATAGAACAAGGAAAAGAGATAGGTAACACATAAAAGGATGAACACAAGGAAGATGGTGAAGATGGAATCAAGCCAGATCACAACAGAAAAAAGTTTGACTCAGCCGGGAATTGATCCACGGACCTCCAAATATCCTGTTCGGAATGCTCACCATTACACCATCGAGCCAAAGTCAAATTTCTGTGAAATCGGTGGGGGTTTATATCACCCATTGCCTCAAGAGATGGCGCGCAGGGGCCAATTCACCCACCTCAAGAAGAAGTGTTGAACACAAGAAGAAAGTAAAGAGTGAAGGGAACGACATTCATATCCTTGGTATATATATACAATAATTCGCATAAAAGGACACTTAACACAAAACATAGATACACGAAAAAAGGAGACACTCACAAAGTAAACTAGGAGACGTTTCGACGCTCATGGCGCCATTCTCGATCCGGAGAGAGTGATGTTCTCCGTGGAGAGTGAGGGGGTGGAAGGGGAAAAGGGTGGGGGAAGAGGGGCTGGTGGTGGGCAGGAAAAGGTGACCAATGGGGACTCTCATTATTGAAGATTGAGACCTGGATACTTCCATGCCTTAGAAATGAAAATGTGGGCGGATTCTCTGATTCTCAACCACCATCCACCGGCTCTCCTTTGTCATCACCTTGCCGCCGCTCAAGGTGTAAATGCTGCCCGCTTCTCCGCCCCACACGTCCCATCAATCGGTCTTCCACTTCGGCGATCTGCACCTCCATCAACACCATCTATCGCCTCTCCTGTAATTTTTGTCCATCATTTTATATTGGTGAGACCACCACCCCACTGTCGATCCGTATGAATGGCCATCGTCATTCCACCAAGTCTCCCCCCTTCCTCGATCCCATTTCGAAGCACACCGCTTCCCACGGTCACCCTTTGGACCATTGCTTTTCCCTTGATATTATTGAAGTCCTCCCTGAATCTGCCGGCAGTATAGAGGTGAGAACCAGAGAATCCGCCCACATTTTCGTTAAACAGTTAAAAAATAACAATTTTTAGGATTGGCGTTTTTAAGAAAAACAATTTTTTTAATAAAAAAAAATAAAATCAAAAAATTGCAGCAAGAGAATGTGGACACACATTTTAAAATCAAGGATATCATTTTAATCACAAAATTATTATCTTTCAAATAAAACAAAAAGGAGCATAATATCTTGAACCGTTCCTGAGATATAAGCATTTTAGTATTTTGTCAAAAATCGCATTTGAAAAATAGTGCTCGTGGGCCCATGTTCGGTGGACTGTATCTCGGGCCAAAAATTTTTTTGGACAAAACTAAAATATACGTATTACTTACATTGTCCTGAAGTTTGAAATATGTTAAATTCAATAACATCTGAGACTATGAAGGTAAGGCCCCTGCCTGAATCGATATGGACTGGGCCTCAAAATATGTTATTATATGCTTGGAAGTTGAATGGTAGTTCAATCTTAACCCTATTAGTATCGGCCCAATATCAATGTATTGTTCAACTTTCAGACACTTAAATAATAACATTTATTTTTCAGTCAGTGAAAAAAATTTTTGTCATTATTAGTTAGTTCATATTAAGTAATTTAAAAAAACCGCTTTTGGATATTTATAGCAATATGGTCGGAATGTTTTTTTCCTAAGGTGCTACATTTTATTAAATTACCATCGGCATTTCTCGCTAGTACCCCAGGAGAAAGGTTAGCACTAAGAGGGTTAAATAAATCACAAGATGTAAGAAAAAATGTGTTTCATGAAACTATTGGTAGTGAAATGATTGGTAACTTGGTGCTGCATGTGTTCTTCTCCTTTTGAATATTTTCTTATACAACTCTGAATGTTGAAGATCAATCCAGTTAACGTAATGTTGTGGTGAAGGGTTATGTTGAATAAATAACAACTACCAGTATGAATAAATTAGTACTTGGTTTATTGAGCTGATGGCATGTACAGAATTAAATGATCCAATTCTTGAGATAGCCGCTGCTTTCCGGTCTCTCCTTTCACCTGCCTCACTCCTTCCCTGTCCAGACTCTTGGTGAGAGTGTGTGCATCACAGTGAGTATGTGATGGTAATTCAGTGCAGCAGGACAAATGATTGCTTAAACCAATATGGCATTGTGGCTTTGTCTGTGCTACTGCCACAATGTGGCACTCTTGGTGGAAAAGAGAAAAAGACATTTGGTGTCTCCGTTATGGAATTAATGCTCATTGTTGAATGTGGTCTAATGTAAAGATGGAAAGTGGCAATGATCATGTTGCTCTGGCTTTTTCTAATAATTTAAAGCTTTAAAAATTAGAAGTCTCCTCATTTGCCATATTTTTTTCAAGATAATAGTTGAATTAACGTTTTCTCTTCTATATGCAAATTAAAGGCCAGCTTTGTAAAAATGCTGACTTAAAGAAATGTTATTTCATTTTTGTACCTTAGTCAAGACTGATAAGCTCATTTTTTTAGGCAGAGCCCATTATGATGCACTCTGGCTACCTCAGTATGTTTGGTGGTGGAATTCAGTGCCAAATTCACTGGCATGGAGGCTGCTACACATTGCTAAGAACGGAAATCAAAGACAAAGGCTGAAGGCTGTGCATTCATTAGCTCTGCTGGAGAATTTGGAAGGTAGGCAACAGATTTATTTACATCAAGTAACAGTAAAGGATCAGTTGTTCTATTTTTGTGATGGATCATTTGGTTTTGAATGTAAGCTAACATCTTTGGACAAGTTAGCCAATGTATTCTCTAGCCATTGCAGCTTACTGGAAGACTGCAGGTAACAGAGCTTCCTTCCGTATCCTGTTTTGTGAATTTGGGATGTTGTTGATCTTTATATTAGGTAAATTGCCCAAACCAATCAGTCTAATGGGTGTGGAGCATGAGACTTGATCTGGGCATAAATTCATATACCTGATATACCGGAGCAGTTGGGACACCTATTGCTGAGCTTGGTTGGGATACCATAGAATCTTGAGGTTGTCCACTAGACTAAAGTCACCAAAAAAATTCTTATGAATTGAAATGTGGCACTGTCAATATACATATTTCTACTCCCATACTACATCAGCAGGACAGACATAAATTACAAATTAAGACAGATAACCTTCACCACACGACTACAGTGCAAAGTACGTATGATTCTTTCGAACACATTTCATACCATGTTACATTATTATTTAACAAGGTTTTTTTTGCTTAAGCTTAATATCATGGCTGGTGACCTACCAACCCCTGCCACGTGCCCTCATATGGTCAAATGTAGATTTAGATGAGCAATAGAATGTAAAATGGAACCAGGATCCTTTGCATGGTGTATGATTTCCAATAAGCTAGATAAGTTCCTTAACCCTTTCGCGCCGGAGTCCTACGTAGGAAAATGCTTTCCTTCTCACGGGTTCCTCTAGAATATTTTTCCACTCCGTGTACGGAGCACTCGTGAAGCAAGGCATCGAGCAGGTATTTCTTTCCCCCGCTTTGGGCCCGGACCCAGCGGGGATCCCGACCCTTTCCTCGGCCACTGACCAGAGATTATCTTCGCCCTTTTCCAAATGAGAACACACCTCGGCCTGTGTCCGCGGTCAACTATTTTTAATACAATGATTTTTGTTAAATAAATAATAGTAAGACTTTAAGTGGGGGTTAATACACAAATAAATTTCTGTTGTTATAAATACCATTTAGAGATTTTAAACGAAATTCTAATGTTAATATTAAGATATTTAGCACAATAGACATAATATCAATGGTTACAATAATAATTATTTCTGTTGTTTCGCAATAGAAGACGTCCGCGCATAATCCAACCCTACCCGTGTTTTATATAAAAGCACATTCACTTTTTTTGGTGCTATACCTTCACCAGGAAACATTTTTATGTAAATATATTCGCAATGGTAGCGCGAGATAGATTTTTCTGCCTAGTAATTATTTATTGTACCTCCCAATATTCCATCACGCACGCATGCGGTTTTCTTCTAGTTTTTTTCATAAATGATTACAACATAATGATCACTCTTAGCCACATTATACAGAACAAATTTGAATGCTTTTCAGCTTGAAAGATACTTTTTATAGCTGAATGGCAGTTACACCAAAAAGATTCAGTTACAAGTAAGTAAAGTTTATTGGCTGCTAATGAATTAGCATAAACCACACCCTTCAGCGGGAATTTCAACCTATAATGTAGATATAATAGATTTCGCGGTATGTTGCGTGGTATTACCATTACAGTTGTTTTCCAATATATGTTCATAAACAAGTAAAACGGAGAGAAAAATATCGGTACTACCTTATCGTCAAATCATAAAAAAATATACGTCTTAGTTCCTCACTGCAATGAAAAATTCTCCCAAATCGGTTTGAATCTCATTGACAGGTGAACTCTGTTAATAATAACGTTAGAGTTCCGTTTAAAATTTCTAGAGATTCAAAAAAACATAAGGAATTAACTTCTGGAACTCAATAATGCGATTTAGAAACAAATATTATTTTGGTTTTCCCACTGCATAAACAAACAAGTGACCGCGAACAACTGCCGAGTGTGAGGCTCGCGCTGCGAAGAAGGGTCGAAGCCTCTAAGCCGAGGAAGGGTCTTCAGAGCCGCGAGGAAGGGTCCTTTATGACACCTTGGACCTTTTCTGCCTACCTGGCCCTAGCGACGTTTTAAGACGCCCTTCGTTCTCTTGCGTAGAAAAATCTGCGGCGTTTATAGACGGCCTTCGTTCACAGGAGTGAAAAATCAGCGGCGTTTATAAACGGCGTTCGTAGCGAAAGGGTTAATACATATCACCATGGAAGCCATTCTGATTTTGCTTTGACTGTCTCAAATACAGTGGAATCCCGGTATAATGAGAGCTCATAATCCCTCGGAAATCACTCACTAAATCGAGCGCTCGTTATATCCGAAGGTGTTGAAAAAACCCACCTAATTCTCATAGTCGTTCGTATTTACAGTTTTTCTTTTGTTTCCGTGGTATTTGAGGAAGGTAAACAGCAAAAAAGTCATTTCAGGCACAATCTGGTAGCATATCAACATATTTCATGAAAGAAACAGGACATTTTCCATTATATAAAATATTAAATCCCCTAGTTTCGGTGTTTTTCTTCCAGTTCTTCTATTTTTCGATCGCCGAAGAAAGCTGTAAAGACAGCGTAACTAGTCGGTAATAAAATGTTAGGTATACTGTGGAACCTATCACCTATCTGTCCACGCAAGTACGTCAACTATCAGACCACTGAAATTGAAAGAGAGAGTGTGAGAGAACTGCTGAGAATTTGAATTAGCAGAGAGCAGAATTGTAAGTTTTCAAAAGTACTTGCTCCAGCTTAAGCAAAGGCCAACTCAACGGCTGTCTTTTTCCGATACGATTAACCAGCGTAATATCACGATAATTCACCGGGCGCGATTGCGCTTTATTTGAACGAGCGCAATATCACGATCTTTTATCGCGATATTTAATGTGATATTTCATCGGGGTGCGATATCGTGACATTTATCGGGACGCGAAATCATGATATTTTATCGTGATATTTGTCATGGTCATGATATTTGTCGTGATGTTTATCGTGATATTTACCGCGATACCTATTTATAGCGATATTTATCGTACCCCGATATCTTATCGTGCCCCGATAATTTATCGGGGGCACGATAAGACGATATTTATCGTCACGATATGAGTTATCGTTATCGCCACCTTTCGATATGCTAAAATTATCGTATCCGTATATTTAATTATCAATATCGCCCATGCCTAGACCTAACTCCCTCTCCTACTCTCATCTTGCTCGTCGTCCGCCCACTCCCCTCCCACTGATGACTAGGTCTAACCAGGTCTAGCAAAAGAAAAATGTAAAATGGGAGCGCGCAGAGCATACTGAAGTTCGTAAATCGCTAATGTTTGGACATAACTGGCTTTAGGTGTTCTAGATTTGGCACACATCTTGTATTTTTAGTTTAATTAGCAGATAATACAAAACACAATAGTTTATTTTTGCGAGGCGGTGCATTGCCCTCGAGAGTTATCTGTCGTAATACCGAGCGTATACCGTGGAAGGAACTTTTTGGCCTCCCTATATCCGCTTTCTTTTACATGTAAAACATAGGCCTTTTGGCGGTACAAAGACAATCACTCGCTATAACGCGATTCTCGCAATAAGCCGTACTCACTATACCGGGCTTCTACCGTAACTGCTAGCCACTCTAGCATTGTTATGTGCCATCTTCAGTTGCCCTCACAATGGCGAATCACTGGTTCAAATATGCTAAGGTTGAATTATTTGTAAAGTATTTATATAAAAATTGAGGGGTAGTATAAAACTTAATGAAACATTAAGGATGAGATCAATCATGCTATATTTTGACCATGGTTGACAGTCTAATCAGTTTTTGGGTCTGAAACAAGATCAAATAGTGTGATACAGGCTGAAGATTGTTTGTACTGTGATTTAACAGGGTGGCGATCGTCAGGGAAAACCGGGAAAACCTGGAATTGTCAGGGAATTTTGGAAATCTGGAAAAGTCAGGGAATAGTCAGGGAATTCTCGTAACAGTCAGGGAGAAACTGGGATAGGAAATTCTCGTTATTTTTCTGCCATTACGTTTACCGCTTTCCACCCTTTATTTCACCAACCAAAACTAATGTCCGTCGCCGAAGTGCATAGAATAAACCCCGTCAATTCGTTGAACATTCAGTTGTGAATATTAGTTATTTAGCTGTGAATCTGTCGTACGATGCATCTCTTTTGTATATCCTTAATGCGATATCTGCCTAGTAGGTAGCGTTATAATTCATGATCACCTTCTATTCCGCTCATCACAAGGAATCCGAGGCTATGTTGTTCGGAAGATTTTACAACTTTTTTTTTTAACTTCCGAGAGACAGGTCAAGAGGTAGTTTCAGCACACTAGCTTGTAGTAAATACGTACTTGCAGTTCTAAAAATCCGAGACGATGGTTATTAAAATGCTAATACAAGTACGATCACACGTGTAAACAAAATCTTTTGTAAGATCATCTTCGATTCCCGAACCCCCCTTCGCGAGGCTGTAAGAAGTGTCCTCCTCCCCTCCCCTCCTTTCAAGCTCCACGTAATTATTGAATGGCACCCTTAGCTCCGTCTCGAAGCAATTCACCTCAAACATGATTGATATTCCTGAACATGTGCTGCCGTTGTTAATTGCCTTCTGTTTTCGAAAAATGAATTATAAGTGAAATGAAAAGAAATGTAAAGTTAAAGATAAGTGAAAGAAAAATGTATTATAAGTGTGTATAATTTGTATTAGGGATTAACTTGTGAAGGTTTAATGTGTTTTTTCATTCTTATAGCTTTTAATGTATTGATTTCAGCTTTTAACATTTTCTGAGTCTTGACGAAAATTTAATACAGCAGAAATAAAATATTCCGATAATAGCAGAGCTTTTGGCGATCGGTCAGGGAAATTGGTAAGGCCATCAGGGAAAAGTCAGGGAATAGTTAGGGAATTTGAAAATTGGATATCAGTAGCCACCCTGTTTAATGTATCAGGCCAAAATAAATACATATAAGTGTGGTTTTGCCTTGCAACACCAATAGGTAAGCTGATTTGTGGAATTATGCCCATATACTTTTCATTCTTCAAATATATCTTAAAGTTAATTGCAAAGCAATTCACGATTTTATTTTGCAACTATCACGAGGTAAGTTGCCATGAAATGGTGATTATTTTTTAACTGCGGAAAGTGAAAATTTTAAGGCCTTTTGATTTAATTTTGCAACTTCCTATTATCATTCATGCACCAAGAATATGAAATTAATTAATTTGATATGAATGAGAGACTGCTTCTCCCTTTTATTCATTAATGAAACACTTGAACCACTTTTCTACAGATTTAGTAATCACACCACATGTTTCAGCTCACAGAGTCATCAGGTGCAAGACAGTTTAAAAAAGGGAGAAGCCAAATATATATACAAACATTCTAGGAGGAAGGGAACCAAAGGAAGAGAATAGGGAAAGGTGAATACCATTGGCCACCAATCACAGGGAAGATGCAGGCCAGGAAACACTCGGTAGGAGAAAAGGGGAAGTGGGGGGGAAGCATGGAGTTCCAGAATTCTGTTGAGGGATTACTTGCTGAGGTTGTTCACTTTTGTTAAAGGGTATTCCTCTACCCATCCTCCACCCCCTCCCCTGGGCACTTGCTTCGTGCTCATGTATATAAGCGGGCACAAAGTCAAGCTCAGTGGTGAGTACCCTTCCTGGCTCTGGGGACATTTAGTTTGATTCCGACACCCATTCCTCTGGAGGGCCTATAGTTGGACCCTGCTGCTTGCCACTTTCCTAATCCAGATGCCCTCACCTCACCTCAACTGATTAATAATGACCGTTGGTTGGACCCCACTGCTCCCGTAAACCGGTGGGCCCACAGGTGTTGCCCGCACCTGGGTCTCCGCCAAGTACATACCTTTATTTCGGCCTATGAGAGTAACCCCCCTTGCCTTGGCCTCAATACTTCTCCACTCTGTCAATAATTGCTAACATCTGAACCAAATAAATTTTATGCATACCGACTCCTGATAGATATTATTAATGTTCCCCTCCCGAGGCCTTGGTAAATATGTAAAATAAGCATCACAACAAGAATATATGTAGCTGCACTCTATTTCTAAGATAGCCCAAACTACACTATGCAGTGATCAGCAACACTCGGATGAAGTTGATAAATAAAATGAAGTTTATGAAGTAACCTCAGTATGATGACAGAGATCCTTCATTGTTACATCATTGAAGGTAGTGCAAAACTCATCCTCCTCAAGTTAATGAATTCTTATCAGTGTCTTTGGAAATGGATTAATAATTTTTTTGCAGAATTTTTACTGTGATTGCCTTTTAAAATGTAGTCATTACTTTTCCTGAGTAATTTTGTACTATTTGTCAGTCATCCATTCTTAGTATATACTTTGAATTATGATTCCTTAGTTAATTGGGGACTTTTGAGAGCTTACTCGGTTTTCATTATTCACACTTGGCATTTGTTGTTGAGATATGATTTAACCCTCTTAGTGCTAACCTTTTTCCTAGGGTGCTAGTGAGAAATGTGGAGGGTAATTTAATATGTAGCACCTTAAGAAAAAAACTTTATGAAGCTATTACTATTTGCATGTATCCATTGCTGTTTTTTTACATTATTTAAGTTGAACTGATTAATAATGATACAATTTTTTTACATTGACTGAAAAATAAATGTTATCAGGTATTTCAGTGACATAAATTTGAGCAATATTAAGTACAGAAGCCGATCTATCAGCCCACCGCACTAAGAGGGTTAATATAGGTAGATTATTAACTCTTAATAAATTATTATTTATTCTATTCTTAACCTTTGAGTGCCAACTAATTTGCTAGGAACTATGCAGCATTTTCAGTTATTTATTACAAAAATACTTGTGTGATGTAGCCCGTGTTAAAACATGGGTAGATGAATGCTAGGGGCTAATTTTGAAATTACAAATGTTTAGAATCATTAAGTAATCTGTATTTAAGTACCATCAGTCTACAAGCATCTAATTGTAACTGTGGAGGAGGAAAAATGATAAAATTTTCCAAATCAATAATTTACGCTTTGCTGAAGTATTCAGGTGTTAACCAGTATGTCCATTGGTTAAGAAAGTTGCCGTAATGATTCGCAGAAATACAGCATTTTTCGGCGGTCGAAAATATTTCTTGAATAATTACCTCTTCCAAGCCATTCCTAAAATTCACATTCAGTTATCTCTCGAAAATTAGTTGCAGCAAGTATTTATTTAGACAAGCAAATGCCTCATTCGGTTGCGATGCACATCGTGTGTCATACCAGTGCTGCTCTCTGGAGGATCTACAGCGAACGGAGGTGACTCACGTGAAATACTATTGCCGAGAATATTCGATGAATTCACTCAAATCCTGGTATGTGTCCTTGAAGTCAGGAATCATAAAATAAAAACTTGTTGAACAGGATAAATTTTAATTATTCGCATAACATCGGCCCTGGCAATATTTACGAAAACATTGAAAAATTTGCACAAATTAGCCAATGTACCAGAAAACATAGAACTTCTGCTACCAGGAAAAATAATTGAAAACAGGATGAATCGCAAAAATTTAAGCATATAAATAATTCTTTGGTAACTGAAAACTTTGGCGACTTTGTCACGATGATAAAAAGCATAACAAGTGTTGGACCTATAGTATCACACATGTGCACGCTTCATATTAACAGCTCAAGTTTTATTCCCGGCTGAAGTGTTTCAAGCATTGTCTGCTTCAGTCTACTGACATTTGCCAAAAGCGCAGACCCTTCCGCTTTACTAAATTTGCTAATGTCGTCAGCAGAAGCATCACTGGCCCGGTAAATGGCACTAATTTTTCTAAGAGCCTGCTGTGCTTTAGCTCTAGTCTGCATAGGCTATGTTTCTTCTTCTGAAAGAGAACTAATTTTGTCGTCACCTTCGTTTCTCAACGAGTTAATCAACTCCTCGTCCGTCAATTACTCATGCACTGGGAGACAACGACAGGCGGGCTGAACTCTGCCCCTTGCCCACACCACTGCTTTCCGCTGTCGTGTGACTGACTACATGCTTTTCCACTTGTCCATCTTCCACCCATTCTGCTCCTATGCCTCTGTTTGAACTTGGATTAACAAAAGAACAACTAAAAAGTGCAAGTGTGCACGCAAAGTATGCCAGGGCCGGCCGTAAATCGTCAGTGCATGGACTTGATTGGACTTTAAACAATGTAGTGATGGAACAAATATTGTATTCTAAGTTGTAGTTGATGAATAATGCTGCTAAAGATAAATACCATGCGTTAATTCATACTTTGCAGTTCATCACCCTCAAGAAATATTGCTCGTAATACCGAGCATATACCGTGGCAGGAGCTGCTAGGCCTCGCTAAATCAGTTTTCTTTTACATGTTAATCATGGGCCTTTCAATGGTACATTGCCAATCACTCGTTATTGCGAGATTCTCGCTATATGCCGTACTCACTATAATGATCTTCTACTGTAGATGCCTTTAAGGTGCCCAGATATTATTAGTTGTTTCATTTCATGTACCAATTTTTGTGTATAATTTTAAGAATGTAATTTAAAGTCAAGTGAGTAAGTTTCAAAAGCAGTATTGATGCCAAATATCTAAATGTAATATTCTTAATCTGACTGAGTATGCATCAAAACAGGTATTAACTCTTGATTTCAATTTTCTCAATAGATTCGGATTATCGCCAATTAGCTCAGGCTTGTGACCCAAAGACAGCTGTTGGACTCGCTAGAACAAAAGGTGTTGATCTCAGGCTCTTTCTCAAGCCCCCAAATTATCCACCACCCACCAAGAAAGAGGCAAGTATCTTCTCATGTAGTGGAACTTTCATAAAAGTGCTTAATTTAGAGTGTATTGCATTGGTTCTTAATGAGGAACTATATGTAAAGCTCACCTTACTTTGTTAATTGGCTACTGAAGGCACAAATTATGACAGTTTTTTTTATGTAAGGCAATCCAGTGTTTTTATGTAAGATGATCTACCAATCACTAATATACACACTTAATGTTCCTACAATTGTGTTATTTCACATTTTGGGTGAAATGCTTGAGTATTGTTTAATCCTGCGTGAAGTGCAACCTCCAATATCTCAGCAAGAAATTTCCTTGTCTTTTGTATATTGAAATCTCAAATTTCTGAATGAAACTTTTTCTTTGTAGAATCAGGGGTCATATGAATCAGAGTGGCATGACTGCTTTAAATTATAATGACAGCATTGACTGATTTCAATTCATCAAAAATCAATTTATCCCATTATTTCCAATGACATAATGCCTTTTGAGTGATTGTAGTGTAAATTTTGCTCTATAAAACCCATGACAACTTCATTAAAATCCAGCATCCATTTGTAAACCTAGAACAAGTTATTTTATTGATTCTGCAGTTTTGCTGGTCACTTGCTTTTGTAAATAAGTGCATAGCCAGGTTCACAAGCAGAGAATTTTTTGATGTTATTGGTGGTCTCTCTTGTATCTTCCTGTTGAATGACTGATGTGCTGCAAATGCAAAAGGTTACATTAATTGGTGTTAATAAACTGTTCAATTGATTTTTCAATTTTAATAGTATGTAGCCAAAAATAAATGAAGGAAACATCTTATATAAATTAGACTGAATTCATATAATATGGCCAAGACCCCAAATTGTCAGCTTAAAGGTTACATTTTGAATGTTTAAAGATGAGGATTCAAACTCATAAAAATCCAGTGTTTATGTGAGAGTATTATTCTTCATGTGTAGTTCTACTCTGAATCTTTGGCTTGAAAATTGTGCCTTGGTTGACTTCACATACATTGACTGACATAACTCAAACCTATTTCTTTCAATTTATTAAGATATGCTGACATTCCTTGGATTTCACTTAGCTCAAAATGCCATTTGGAAAGGTATGCCTGTTTTTCTTTGTTGCCCCTTCCAGAAATTACCTAGAAAATCTATGTATTTCCTTTGAACTATGTGCTTACATTTTGGTAGATATCTTCATTGTTCAATTGTAACTGATTTATTTTCTTTTTAATATTGTCAGGATCTAGTTGATCGTTGCCATGAAATGCTGAAGCACCTGAACAATGAAGAGGCTCATGAATGTGTTCGTTACTTTGTTACTGAGGTGTTACCTGAAGTACAGGTTGGTATTAATTAATACAGTAAACTCTCAATAATACGAAGCATGATAATACAAAGTTTCGATCATACGAAGCAAAACAGCCAGTCCTGACAAAAATCCTACAGTAATAACATATTCAAAAATAAGAAGTTTTGAAAATATGAATTTTTCGAAATTACGAACTTTGGGCCCAGTCCCCAGGAAAAAATGGAATTCATTTTTATGAACCTCGGTGAAAAACTGCTTCAGAAAAACTATTTTTGACTGCATTGCTTTCATTGTTCCCGATTGTGATGCATCAAAAATGAAATGCGTGAATAGTAGTGCATTCATCTCACATATGCCAGTAAATCCCGATTATACTGCCGTGCACCTGGAATTACAGCAGTTCAAATTCTCCGTGAACCCTACCTCGTCCTTTAAGGGGAGCAATCCTAGCTCAGCTCTCTGTGAAGGAAATGTCTGCACCAAAATCTTGTAGCATGGATGGGTTGAGTGAGGGTTGGTGATGCCGTTAGGAAATTTGGGCGAGTTGTGTTGGTGGGGGTAAGGATTATGACGGCCGGGGAGTTTGGGTTTATGGTGTGTGTGGGGGAAAAAGGGTCCGGTTGTGGAGAGAGAAGGTCCCAGTTGCGGGCATATCTTTTAAGAGGCCTGCTAACGGGCGCCAAATCTGGGAGACCCTTGCCCACCCGTGCGGGGTGTCCTCACCCAAGTTCGCCTCCCCCGTGTGACGTAGACGCCCGACCATGCGCGTTCGCCCCAGGTGCCCGCATCCTAGGTGGGTGCCCGGGTCCTAGGCAGGTGCCTGTGTTGCTCGCCCACACTGAGGGGAGAGGTGATAAAAGAGTGAGCGAAAAATATTGCAAACGACAAAGACCCTTGAGAAAGATACGCGGCTGATAACGGAAAGATACGGTGATGATCTTAGGGTGGTCATCCGGCCTCAAAGGCGGTCGCCTGCCCAGCCGACGGGTGACCGCCTATACTCAACAAGTTCTCCGTTAGGTCACATTTGTGATACTTCGGTAAATTCCATCAAATGTTTTCGGGTTGAGCCTCTCTCTTTATCTCTCACACGCAGGCGGGCGATGCTCGCCCTTATTTTGCGCCTGTGTGCAGGCCTCTAGTAGCTTTATCTCTCTTGCCAAGCTTGAAGGAGGGGAGGGGGTGGGTGGATGGCATCATGGAACATCTGTGAGGTTCCTTCTTCTTCTGGGCAACCCTCGGGGGCGCGTGGCGGTGGCTGATTGGAACCGCTCCTGGTGTTGAGTGGAATGGGGAGGGTCAGGGATGCGGCGTCCTTTGTTATCAGAATGGTCTTCAACCCCTCCTCTCACACTCTGACACCTGCAGACCATCCCCTTCGCTTCCCTCCCTTCCCCGATATCCCTCGAAGATCCACCCATAACCACCTGCACACACCCCGAGGGTTGCCCAGAAGAAGAGGAAGGAATGTCACAGATAATCCTCGATGCTATTCCCCCACTCCCCCATTAAGCTCAGCAAGACAGATAAAGATACTGCGTGAAGGTTTCTCGGGTCCACCAGGTTATTGCGTCCATGTCCGCCGACGTTTCGATTCCCGACTCGTCATCATCTTCAGGGCTTCTGAATGCCATATCACAAAAATTGTCCTCCTTATATATCCTTCTCCTGGGGTCAGGTGTCTCCTGATTGGTCCATCGACCAACCTTCAGAAGGGTGCCTCCTGATTGGTCAAGAATTTCCCCTGTCCTCTTGTATACATTTGAGGGTCGGTCTCCATGTGTTGCTTAGCTGGAAGCCTGCGTCCCTATTCAAATTCTCCTTTTTGATGTGGATTTCAATGGCCTTCTTATATAAGGAGGACAATTTTTGCAATACGGTATTCAGAAGCACTAAGGACGATGACCGAGTCAGGAATCGAAACGTCGATGGACATGGACGCAATAACCCGGTGGAGGACCTGAGAAACCTTCACGCAGCAGATACACCAGGAAAGCACCAGATCTTTCTTCAGATAAATATACACCTGCAACTGGGATCTTTCCTCTCCACAACCCCTCACACCGAAAACCAAAACTTACGGCCATCACATAATCCTTGAGATGAGACGATGCGGAACATATGCCGAATCACGCCCCTTTTGTCATCAAGGTCTTAGTAGTAAAAAGGAAACAATATTACCCCCAAGATCATTTATTCCGCTGACAATAGACAGAAGACGCCTCAAGTAATAACCTGTAAATGATTTTTTTCTGGAAACGGGCTTAGTTCCATGGTTTTTTATAGCTATGATTGGGCGATAGAAGACAACTAAAGCACGGTTGGGCCATCTGCCATCATAACAGCATAGATGTTTGAAGCAAATGTCTATTTTTAGCACCCATGCTAGATTCCCGTCTATACTGACTAATCCGAAAGTAAAATTCTTAATACGAAACGTTCAAATTTTGTTTTCTTTACGTTTTCGATGCTGGGACGAAATTTTGCCGACACTACAATTGCCGACTTAAAAGCACTGATATAGTAGGTACTTATTTCACGATCTTTTAGGAATGCTTTCAGGTTGCTGTAGAGAACAAGAGTTAGAGAAAACAAAGGTAATTTTTTTTTTTTTTAACTTTTTTAAAATGTTCGAAATTACAAAGTGCTGATTTTCTGGTCCCCCTGACTTCATATTATCAAGAGTTTACTGCAACTCCTGAATTAAATTTACTTGATGTGTAGAGTTGGGGATTGTGGTGAGATGTAGCTATATTCCGTTTTATTATTTCAATGCAGAAAATCCTCCACTTTTGGAATGATATTTTATCTTGATCCCAGTACATATTGGGAAATTTCATTATATTATTTTGTGTATATTAACCCCTGGAATAAATTATGGGATGTTTGGTATGGATGTGAAAAATAAGGCAAAAACACACATGTTAACCTTTTGAGTCCTGACATCACTGCTAGGAATGTTGATAAATGTTCCTAAAAGTGTCAGCATTGCTCCCAGTGACTTTTTTCAATGGCTAGTAGTGTAAATTGTCGAATATTTCATCTTTTATTTTTTATACCCTTCTTTGTACTGAAAGTCACTTTGGTGCGTTATTTTTTTAAATATTGGCATAGTTAAAAAATAAGATTTTAATTCTGCTTATATGGCTGTAATAGACTGGAAATTTTTGCCCAATTTAGATACATATGTAGTTACTCTTGGCACACAAAGTGTTAGGATGGCTGAAGTGGTGTCAGGGGCAACTATGTGGCTACGTATTTTGACAGAAAGCTAAATGTTGAATGCTGTATCAATTCTAAGTTGTTAATTTCTGGTTGTTTTTAGTGTAACTATATTTTTCTTGAAGCACATGCAACGCATTTAATGGAATGTATTATTTTTTGCAGGAACACCACGCTCAGTACTCCAGCCGAATAAATCAGGAATACCTTCTAATGCTGTGTTTGAAATCCCTTTTGCATCTCTCTAACTTGCCTAATCATTCTAGTGGTAAGTTATTTTATGCAATATAATTGTTATTAATATTTGGGCTGTATATTCCATTCATTCATTCGTTGATTTTTTTGTGAAGATGAAGCCTATCTTGAAATAAGGCTTTGAATATCATAGACTTCAGAAAATGCATTTTTTTTGTACCTTTGCGATTTCATTACAACCAAAATACAGAGATGTATGCATTTGTTGGGTCTAAAAAGTTTAATTTCCCAACTAATTGTACACAATTATCCTTATTAATTACATCATGCAGAAAGATAAGATCATTAATGGTTCTTCTTTCGCTCAATGTTTCCAATTTACACTCTTCCAACATAAATTTGTATTACACTCTTATTACTCTTTTCTTGTTCTTTTCAGAAATTATCAGAAGTGGTGGACTGAAGCTACTCATGGATATTTATTATCACTATCCAGACTCAAATCACATTATTAGTGTGCTTGGAAAAATTATTTCCAACATATCTGAGCCCAAGCACTGTAAGCAGATGTTATCCTCAGGTATGATGTAGGGCATATGCAATTTTATTTTGGTCAGTCTTTTAATGTTCATGCATCACACTTGTAATACATAATAAGGAATGAATTAAACTGTTTTTCTTGCCATCTTAGGGGAAGAACTGCATGTTAGGAACAAGGTGTAGTGAAGTGCTGCAAAGCATTTGTGGTTTTAATGTGATTTTTTTATGTGCATAGTTGATTGAACTGTGACAACATTCTCTCCAGCATGCTTACAGAGCTTTATAGTATGGCACATAATCTCAGGTAAAGCAAAATATGAATTCCTGAGTGAGAGCTCTTTAATGTGCATGGTTTTTGGTGCTTAATACATTGATGTATAAAAAGACCTTTCTCATGTTCAAGTTTAAGATGTAGTTCATGTATATGTCCAGGAATATGTGCATTTAGTGAAGTTTCTTTGAAGGAAGTTGAGAGAATTATTGCTGTATGAAAGTTCCTGCTATCAGTTAGAGAATAAGGCACAAATTTTTGTTGTATTGTCAATGACTTATGAAATACTTGAGTGTGCAATATGGCTGCAAAATTAGTGAACATTATTCTAATGCAATCATGTGTAGTGGCATTCCTTAGTGTTTTCATGCTGTAGTCAGTATTCCAAAGTATTATGGCATGTTCATTTCTGGCTAGTCATTAACTGACAATTGATATTTTGAAAGATTATACGTATGTGAACATATTTAAGCTTAGAGACTCATTATTGGATGTATTTTCTAGGAATGTTAGGCTTTACTCGTGATGACCCTAGAGTTCCGAAAATTTCCTCTAAGCTATTCTACAATGGAAAGGATTCCCTTTCAACTTCCAGTTTTATCTTTTTAAATGTTGGGATGTCAATGGTACTCGATAGTTTAGTTATAAAATTAGGGTTGGGGCAGGGATTCGAAGATTTGGTCGAATCCATGGTTAAAAGATTCGATCAAATCAATGGATTAACGATTTGAATAACAGTTGTGCGGATTCTATGTACCAGTGGCGGAGAACTACAGTAAGTGTTCTACTTACGCGGATCTGAGTTACACGGATCCGGAGTTACGCAGATGTTCAGTTAGGCCAGTGACATGCTTGCGTTTCTCCACTTTCTGTTGCTGCGACAGATTTTAATCACGTGATGACCCGTGACTCATTGCCTAGCGTGCAAGAGTTGATGCCAAACTACGGGTGTTTGAAACGGCAACTCTAGTTCAAAGCATAACATAGTTTGATAGGTGATATTTGATCATCGTGATGGTGAAAAAGTCTGATGTGATCAGGCATCAACGTCTTTTTCCGCGTAGTTTGACATTACAAAGTACATCAACACATAGTTAATTATCTACTCCATAGATGATGCCTGTTGTCCATTACAGCAAAAAAAGAAGTTTTGGGTGTCTATACTTATTTTAGATATAAATATTCAGTGAAATAAAGATTGGTTTGTTTTACTCTCGGCTTTGTCGTATTATGTTAATTTAAAACGGCCTCTCAAAAGATGGTATTTTCTGTAATTGTCGCCGATTGCCGCCATGAAAGTGGCACCGCTAATGGCTCAAAAAATGGATAGGTAGGTGTTTCGACTTAGGTGGATTTTTACTTCTTTTTTTGCTGTAATGGACAACAGGCATCAGCTATGGAGTGACTATTAATTAATTAACTATGCATCGACTTATGTTGGAAGGTCAAACTACGCCGAAAATGACGTTGATGCCTAATCACATAAGAATTTTTCACCATCACGATGATCAAATATCACCTATCGAATTATGTAATGTCTTAAACTAGAATTGCCGTTCCGAACACCCATAGTTTGCCATCAACTCTTGCACTCTTGGCAATGAGTCGCGGGTCGTCATGAATTTGAATCTGCCGTGGCAACAGAAACACGAAGAAACACAAGCATGTCACCAGCCTAACTGAACATCCTCTCAACTCTGGATCTGTGTAATTCAGATCGAATATTTGGATTCAATAAAAAAACAGGATTCAGATTCGATCAAATTTTGGATTTGCCCCATCACCATATAAAATATGTACTATTGTAATACTTTCATTCTCTTTTCCCCTGCATTTAACCTATGAGAGAGTGTACCAATGATGGAAATCAAGTACATGACTATAAATTCATACATATTCTCCACAATAGATGCTCTACAATAACCGACAGTTGCTTTTTATTTCCAGCCCTTTGTAAAATCTAACCATTCAGAAAGTTTTTCTGTAAAGTTTGTTTTCCTCCCAAAACAACTTCTATTTGGTCCTTGTTTATGGACTAAAAAAAGGGCTCTCTTTTTTAGTTAATGCATATATGTATATAAATTACGTTATTCTTTGAATTACTCATAACTCAAATTCATATTATTTGAATTAATGGATGTGCGCATAGAAAAAACCTATGAGAGTGAAGCATGTATAAATGCATTTGTCATTATTTACAGCTAGCTTAAAATACTTTTTGAAATAAAATTGGTAGGAAAATGAAAAAAAATTAATATTATGGATTGGCCTTTCACATAGAGTATGATAATGCCAACCTGGAGTTTTCCTCAGCTCGTTCTCTTTTGGCTGAAAATGATACCTCTCCATTGCTGCTCACTCTTCTATAAGGACCTCAGTCTTTAGTCCTCACTCATTGTAATATCAATGGTAAATTTTTGTTGCAGATTTGTCCTTTCTGTTATCATCATCTTAAGCATGATCATAAGTAATACTTCCACTTTATTTGGGTGGTGGATAGCCCCTGCCTCGTATTCCCTACTGTTATTCATTCAACCTTAAACCTTCCTTAATATGTAGTTGATGTTTCACTCACTAAGCCCCTTTTTAATCTGCACATTCTGCGTAACTTCAAGTCATCCAAAAACCTTACTCCTTCGTCCCTGTTTCATGCTTGTCGAACATTGTGTCGTCTCTTATCTTTGTCAAAGTTTTACATCTACATAATACCCTGCAAGCCACCCTAAAGGTGTGTGTTTTAATGTCGTTCCATATGCTCGCCAATTTATTTTCCCTCCTTAGAAATTCTCCTTACTTACTTTCTTTGCTGGTCCTTTTAATTTGTTAATTTAATTAAATAAGTTCAGGCTGTTCTTGAGTTATGCGAGTCTCAACTTACATAAAGTGGTACTTGCGTAAGTGATGACATAGCTCAAAATTGTGTTGTAATTATGTGACATTGAGCAAAAATACTTGTCATGTGGTAATTTTTTATGCGAGCACAAATAAAACAAAATTTTGGTCATTAATCGGTGCACAGAAAGGATTGCAATGTTTGATTTTATGAAGTGAGGGTGCCAAAAAATAAAACGGTCCACCGAGCCTATTCACTGGAGTTTTTGACTTCAGTGACTGGATAAGTTGAAACTTAAGCAGCTGGTTTTGGAATGCATTAGTTATGTAACTCAGGAACTCCCTGTTCTGGTTTAATGAGTCTCCCACTCCTTTTTTCTTCCCATCGTTATATCGAAGACTTCGCTCTTATTCAATTTATTTTTTTCCTAAAACCTTGTATGGCAATCTCCATCTCAGAACAGTTTGTGATTGAGTCATTATGGGGATTATGCTTCAAGCTGCCTGTTGTGATCACTTACGGGAACCATCATATTTTCCATATCACACTCTGTAAGGCATCATCTTTTTCTGAAACCCACAGTGGTGTTTACTTCATTGTCGTGACAGTCTTCCTCCCTTCCCGTCACTTACCTTCACCGCACGGTCCAATATCGGCTAACAGGTTAAGAAGTAGAAAGGGTTTGTCAAGGGATACCTCAAGTTAAGGGAACAAATGCTTAATTTGCAGTATGCCTGTGAGCTTTTTCATTGTTAAGGCCGCTTTACACGATACAATTTTTTGCACAATTTCTAGTACAAACTCTTGTATAGACTGAACGAAATTGTATGTTTGTCTGAATGGAATTAGAACACGTTCTATTTCCCGTTCAGTCATTCAGACAATCGCACAAGTTTTCGTACAATTTGCCACTTTACACGGTACAATTTCCTCATGCAAGAGTTTGTACAAGAAATGGTACAAAAAATTGTATCGTGTAAAGCGGCCTTTAGAGAGTAGGAATCCATGCCCCAGAGCACTGAATGCTAAATGCATCCATCTAAAACTTGGGTCAGCACACTGTGGCTCACAGGCCTTGGTTTGCTGATCTGCTGGTCTTTGGGTGATTATATGTGGCTCAGAAGTTAACTCAAAATCATAATTTAACTATCATAGTTCCAATTATGCACTTTTTATGGGGCCATACTCATTTGTTTAATTTCATTCTTAATTTTCCATACTTGTATGCAAGTATTTATGGCTCTTGAATCATTTTGAAATTGCTGTGAAATGCAGGTTTGGCCCTTCCGCCTCAATAGTTGGTCAACCCTTGATCTAGAATGTTGCAGTGGAAAGAGTGAAGTGAAGTTAGCAGTGCTACAGTTGACGTTAAGGGGAAGGGATCAGATTATTGGTTCCATGGAAAGTGAGAGGTGGGTGTGGAAAATTGCCTCCTAGGATAACCAATGAAATGCACTCATGTAGGCTTGCATGAAGCCGAGTTTACACGATTCATTTACACGCGCGGGTAGATGCATGAACACATTCACCATCAAAATTGCACCGTGTAAACACTCAAAATTGCGCAAATGTGTGAATCCATGCACAGAAAATAGCCCCTGTTCTATTTTGGTGAATGTGTGCGAGCAATTTGTAGTCGTCAACAACAAAGTCAATAACAATAACTGAAGTTCAGGTATGATGTCGTCTGTTTCGTAGAAGTGGCGCTTGATACTAGTAAAACAAAAGAAATTGCATAATGCGTATCTAGAAAATGGTTGAACAATTGCGCGAACACAAGCATCGTGTAAACACTCCTCAAGTGCGAGAACGCGCATCTGTACAGACATCTATTCACGCATCTGACCAGCAATGTACTTGCGCGGGTAAATGCATCGTGTAAACTCGGCTTGAAACTGGTTCATAGAAAATGCTATAAACTTTTTGCAGTGGTCTGCAAGCCACCCTAATTTAAGTCCGATTGAAAACAATTCGCGTGTTATGGCTCAGGAGTTAAATAAAAGAAAAGTTCAACCCAGAAATGTTATGGAGATGTAGAATGCTGAGGAAATGTAGGAAGATCTAAAGACTGGATTATGAATCGGAGATGTCTCATTGATACCATCTCATTTGGAGCTTCTAATAAGAAAAATGGAGGGTGTATAGATTAATAGAAATAAATATGAATGAAAAAAGATAGAACTCTCTCTCTCTCTCTCAAATTTTCTTTAGTACATTCCAATTTTATATTCCATTTACAGAAGTGAACACGATTTTATTATTTGAAAAAATCAATGTAAATAGGAAATAGAGCCAAGCGACCCGAAAATTTGTAAGATATCAAAAGTTTTTGGATATATGTAGTCTTCAAGTCAAGTTTTCTGTTTTGTGTGACCCTCAGTCTGCTCATCCCTCTTATTTCTCTCTGTATTAGTTCGAATTTCCCTACAGTTTACATTAAAGCTATTTCTATCTGTACAAATTTATTGCCATACAATCACAATTTTTAAAGGTACATGAATTTTTCATTTAGTTATTCATCATTATGGTGAGATAATTTGATCATCAGGTTTGTCTCCTCTCCTCCTTGAAAACAAACCATTCTGTCATTCACAGCTGAGGAATTCGTGGTTAGTACATATTTGTTAAAGAGTAAGGAGGAACATTTTGAGATGATTTCAAGACTCTGTAGAAGTGCAAACTCACCTTTCAGAAAATGTCTGAAGACTGGAATATCCAAATGCCAATTAAAGTAAGGAAAAACAATAATTTAAATAAACCTCTTGATTGTTAGTCATTTGCATTAAATGCCACACACAAAAAAATTAAAAATGCCATGCCAAGTAATTTCGGTTCAAAACAAAGAGAAGAGATTCTCTTTGTTTTTCCTTACTTTAATTGGTATTTGGATATTCTGGTCTTCGGACATTTTCCCTTAAGCCAAATTAGAAGCTTACCTTAATTCATCTCAGAGTCCTACTTCCTCACCTCTTCTTTTACCCTGCTCCTCCCTCTTACCAGGGAATGCTACCAGATATCTCATCATCTCCTTCTAAGAATGGGGTCGTTTACCATTTTTTTTATTGCCGAATCTGATAGAGTTTGTAAAATAAAAGGACCCGTATTTTTCCGTTTTCTGATCCGACAATTATTTCCCGATTTATAAGCGGCGAAAAACTGATGTTTTTAACCCTTTCGGAAAAGTGGGCATGGTGCAACCTCTGACGTATATCTACTTTGTCCAATCACAACTGAGCCCGCGAAGCTACTTCGCCTTATCGCAAAGGGGGGGACACAGCTGACTCTGCCAATCGGAGTAGTTACGACAGCATCTGTGCGAGCAGACTTTCCGAGAATCCCCCTCCACTCCCCATACGAGCAGTCAAGGACGGGAGGAAAGTGACGTCAATGTTATCACAGCAGCATTTTCGGTGGGCGTCACCTTTTGCTTATTTTAATTTTTGATTTATGAGTGAATGGTTGTGGTTAGAAGATTAATTTTTTCACTAAAATTCATTTTTCGTTTCCATCTAACGATTTCGTGTACAAAATTGCGATTTCGGTTCCTAGTAAACGCCCCCATTGTCTCTTCCAGCACACCTTCCTCCCCAAAAACTCACTATTCCTGTTGAAACCTATACACAAACCTATCATTGCAGAATGGTCGCTGGCATTTTCGAAAGTGCACCCCACAGTGCAGTAAAGTAAGGGCAGTTGTATCAATCAGGAGATGATGATGACCTGTAAAGGTTGAAACTGATAGAGTCTATCAAAATAAATTGTTGAATAAACCAAGTACTTTTATCATTACTGGGTGAGGGTGTTTATTTTCTTTGTCTTGGCCAAGGCCATATTGCAATTTAGATAAACCTCTTAATTATGAGTCATTTCCATTAAATGCCGCACAAAAAAATTATGTATGCCATGCCAAGTAATTTTGGTTCAAAACAAAGAGAATATATTTTATTTGTAAAGGAAGATAATGAATCATCCACACATCTGTGGCCATTGCTTTTTAGTAGTAAGTAGGTTTTCAGAGACTATGTACTCTCTTTGGCAATACATATTCAGAAATTAGAATGATACAGAAAAGGTTAGCAATGCCCCTGCACAATGTTGTGGAGTATTTTTGATACATATTATCAGGCATATATAGGCATTGTGGCTAGGAACATGATTCGTAATGGGAACTAGACCTATTTTTTGAAGCTCATAAACAGCTTTGTATATATTTTCGTTGCTTGCATAATTGCATTGGCAAGGCATCATGTATTATGTACTCTGTGGATTTGTCGAAGGCAGTTGTATCGATAATGTGTTCATATTGCACTGCAATATTTCACAAGTCAGAGAAGATGTGTAATAATATTTAGGGACAATACTTGACCAACTTTTAATGGCAGGACTGCCATTAAAAATGGCAGTTATATAGAATTACTATGTAAGTTGACTTGCTTATAACCTCTGATTTCAGGTTGGATAGGTGTTCTTGCTAGCTGGCGATCTTCTCCAAACCTATGGATTAGCTCTTGTGCTGGTAAAGCTCTCGCCAATTTGGATGAAGATGATCACACTGTCTTCTCTTACAAGGGTGGAGTTTACCTTCTTCACCCATTATATCGGTAATGATATTTTCCTTTGCACACTTTCATGAAATAGCTTCCATCACTTTATTTCTCATCATATGCACTGAAGAAGAATGTTAGTATGGATTATTTTTCACCCACAATTTCATTTATGAGACAGACTTTCAAATAATAGTTCTAAACCCCTTGTTTAAACTGTCATAATATTAGTTCAGAAAAAATGTGGCTCTTTATGTCATTTGTGATAGTCATGATAGATTTGGCATTGGAAAAATTAAGAAAAAGTTCCTCTCCTAAACCATTGTGTAGAGACAATAATAAGCCTAGGAGTGCTTATTATTTGTTCATGTTACCACTGACATTTTTCTCTATAAATTTAATAATTTGAGTGGCTCAGATGTTTATTATAAGAGGGATCACTTAAGTTTATAAATCGGATTTGAACCCTTGAAACAGTAGGGGGAGGATCGGGTTGGTGCGGAGGCTAGAGCACTGGCCTCCCATCCCGAGGGCCCATGTTCAATTCCCAGGAGTGACAGATTTTTCTGTTGCAAACTGGTCCCTACTTCAGTGCCTAGTGGAGGACATTTCAGGTTCAATACTCCGTCCACAGGATGGGCCGTTAAGGCGTGGTCCCCTTGGCACCTGTCACTAAGAGGAGGCTAATGCCGACGCCGGTTTTTCTCCACCCTTCCTCATTTCCCTGAAAACTCCTACCATTACCCAATTGCCCACCTATCCTAAATGGCGCAAATGACCTCAGCTGTCGGTTGCCTCCCCTGAACAACTAACCAAAAATAGGGTGTACAAAACATACACTTCCAAATTTTAGAGTTTTTTATCCATTTTTATGGGAGATATACAGCCTTGAAATTCAGCATGTAGCTGTAATCATACCCACTCCACAAAACGTATTTTTATTGGCTGACTCTATTGTGACATGAGAATTGCATGACAATTAAAGGAGGACATTCTTGTCAGCACAATAACAGTCTTGAGGAGGCAAGATGAGTAAAGAAATTATGGCTGAGAAACACAGTGATTTTTATTTTGGTGTTTCACAGTGATTTTTGGGCCGATTCAAGGAATTTACCTGCTGACTCCGAAAAATATATATCGGGTGCTTTATGTGATGTAGCTTTATAACTCAGCAAACAGCAGAATGCATACATTTTACTCACTCTCATTTTAGCAACCCGAGCATGCTACCGACTTCAACCACTTCAGCGTCTAGTAACCAACACCATAAATGCATCCCTTAGGCAAGCAACAGCAATATATGCTTTCCACATTATCAACAATGCATTGTCTGAGAAATGCATTTTTGAAACAAAAATCGCATTGAAATTTCAAACTGCTCTAGGAGTGAAATTATTTGGTTCTTGAGGATCAAACACAGCAAGTGAGGTATTTACCCATCTAAGGTTATAAATCAAATTTATTCTGAAGTAAAGTGATCCCTCCTATCGTGACTCTCAAATTTTACTAAATAATTTTTGACATTAAACTGCCTGTAAGGAGATGTTCTGGCAGGATAGTTTACCTAGAGGCATCACTCATCATGCTGTCGTTAGGTTACTGCAGACATATCACTGTTATTAGTTTTGAATTGTGAAGGCTGTATTGTATCCTTGCTGGCTTTGGAAGAAATCCTTTCCTCTAATGGAGCAGAAGGTAAAAATGTGCATCATATTTATTTTTATGTAAATTTTGTGATTTCAAAGTTATTACAAGCAGTCCAGCTGTTTTATCACTCATTGTGGACGTCTTAGATGCTAATACCATGAACTCCATTATGTGTAAGATTTCATTTTTCATTTATGTACTAGCATGCACTGTCAAACTTATCTTCATGGTTTTAGATTGCTTGCTGTTTTTATTCGCATTCCTGTTTAACCTGCTGTTTGTCCTTGATCCACTGCCTTAAGTGTTGTACTGAAACAGGATTATTTTGGAGCATTTGACAAATTCAAGTGAACAATTGTGGAACAGAAACAGTGTGAAAATAGTTGTTGACTTACATTTTCTATTTATTTCTCTACTACCTTGGACCAAAATCGGTATCCTTAAGAAATATTTCAAATGATGGCATTATCCTAAGAGATATACATATGAGGTTTTCAGTTACACAGGGGAAAGAAGAGAGCAGTGGTTAGAGAGAGGGATTTACAGGTCATGTATTTCCAGCCATTTACAGGCCAAATATTACCATGGGGTAATATTTTGTCACGTACTGTGAGTGCAATGTAACTGTGACCTTCCACTCATAAATCCAGACGAAAATCTGGGAAATGAATGAAATAATGCTCAGGGAAAGAAATTGTTCCCCCTACCTCAATATGTGACTTTAATTAACTAAGTCTTGGTGCATGGTGACCTGTACCCTCATCCTTAGGTTAAGCGCTGTGGTTTGGAGTAGCTTGAAAACAGAATTAAGGCAAACTATATAATTTAGGAGATGTGCTCAAATAAATGAACTCTTGTGTGTTCCATGCTATTTTATGAAACATAATCTCGACTGGTTTCACTAGCATCATATTGCTTTCAAGGGAATAGCACCTTTTGAACAATTTTTTACTTTAATTTTCTTTTTTGCATGACTGTAATTTGGTGTTTGGTTTAGATATACGAGGGCCGTTTTTTTTTCAACCTCCGATCGCACCGCATGGACGCCAGCCAAGCGCTAGGCGGGTGGTATGCGAATAAGGCAAGAGTGCATCACCCGTATCACATGCTCTATCACTGCCGAGCCTAAGTCGTCAGTCTGTTCTGAGTGGCAGCAACATAAACATGGCCGACTCAATTGATTCTCCCGCCAAGTGCGAATTGCGCAGTGTTATTCGTTTCCTGCAAGGAGAAGGGAATAGTGCTGCAGAAATTCATCAACGAATGAGCCGAGTGTATGGAGAAAACTTTATGAGTAGTGGTGCTGTCTGTGATTGGTGTCGAAAATTCAAAGACGGTCGAACTGATGTGCATGATGAAGGGGGTCAAGGACGCATGCTGACTTCTGGAATTGTTTGGAGCCATGACAATGCGCGTCCTCACAGTGCTGGTGCAAACCAAAGACTTTTTGAGCAATTTCATTGGGACTTTTTCGATCACCCGCCATACAGTCCCGATCTAGCGCCAAGTGACTTCCATCTTTTCCCTGAATTGAAGAAGTGGCTAGGAAGACAGCGTTTCCAAACCAACGAGGAGGTTCAACACAACGTCAAGACTCATTTCTATTCATTGGCGGCAACATTTTATGAAGAGGGTACTGTCAAGCTTATACACAAGTACGACAAATGCCTCAATTGTCAAGGTGCTTATGTCGAAAAGTAACCATAAGTGTGCATAACTTTTGGTAGTAAAAAAAAATTTAATATTCAATTTGTGTTTCATTTATGGCCCATCGGAGGTTGAAAAAAAAACTGCCCTCGTAGATTCCATTATATATGGTTCAGATATAGATTAAGTATTGTTGGCCTATTCTCAACATTATCTCCCTGTAAGGAAGATAATTGTGCTGCTTCTGATTTCAGAAATTAATTTTTTGATTCTATTATGTTCCAGGAATCTGAGCAGCAAAGACTCAGGCAATCTGAATGCTGATGTAGTTTTTGTGCATGGCCTTCTTGGAGGTGTTTTTTGGACATGGAGAAACCGTGATAAGATCCATGTTGAATTCTCGAGTGGTGAAGAAGGATTCCCTGAAGGTTTTAGCAAAGTTAAGGCTGGAAAAATATTTCCTAATTTGGGCTTCATCGAAGAGTTTATCAGTTGGAGATCATCCAAAGAAGTGAACCCAGTTCAGCTGTGTGATTGCCCTGTAAGGACCAAGAGGCTGTCTGAAGGAAGTGCTCTTTATCTGGCATCTTGCTACGAGAGTTCAAAGTTGACTTGCCCCGCAAAAGATGTTACTGAATGTTGGCCTATGGATTGGCTTGCTAAAGACTTCCCATCCTTGAAACTAATTGGATTGAACTATGACACCCACATATCAATGTGGAAGCCAGTTTGTCCAGAGGAATCACTGTAGTAAGTATCCAAAATTCTCTCTTTTAACTGGCATGAGTCTCTGAAAGCCATTTGTTTTTTTTTTACTGAAAATGATGTTTCAAGATCTTAAATAGCATAATAAATACACGGAAGTATTTCTTGAAACATTTTTCTAAATTTCTCATCCCCAAAAAATCTACTGATCATGTTAGGTTCTTTGACAGTTCTTGTATGGCCTACCCCCTTTCTATCCTGTGATATTCCCATCAGCCAACATTAAGCTAATGTTTTATGTTATTTTCCTGGTCTTTCTCAGCCCAAATTACTTATTACTCCCTTTTTTAAACCAGCTGCTCAAAAAAGCGTGTAACACACGCTCATCCTCCATCCAAATTTTTGGAGTTTTGCTGCCCAGCCAAATGTTACGCTCGTCCCTCATCTTGCCCTCTTATTGATATTGAGTTCCTGTCATTGATTCCCTACTCTTGAAACATGTTTCATCTACATCTGCATCATCATTATTAGTCAGCAGTCCTGAGATTGGTTTGACGCTGCTTTCCACTGAATTCTTCTATCAGCTAATCTCTTCATATTTACGTATTTCTTCTCTTTCACACCCTTCATCACTTGTTCAATATATCTTCTATGAGGTCTTCAATTGCCGTTCTTCCCGTCCACTTCTCCTTCAATGATTGTCTTCATAAGGCATCATGTCTAATGATGTTGCTGATTAAGTTGTCCTGTCTTCTTCTTTGGGTATTCTGAAGACTTCTCTTGTCTCCCACTCCTCTTGGGATTTCCTTATTACTTACTCGGTCAATCCATTTCATCTTCATCATTCCTCTGTAGCACCCATTTCAAATGCTTCCACCCTTCTCCACTGCTGTCATTGTCCATACTTTTTTTCATAAAGAAATGTGCTCTAGATGCACGTCCAGATGAATTGTTTCCTTGCTTCTATGCTTATATTTCCAGCTGTAAGTAGATTCTTCTTTTGATAGGATGTGGTCTTTTCATGGGCTATTCTGCTGACTATTTCTTTCTTTCTTGCTTTGTCCATCATTGGTTACTCAGCTTCCCAGGTAACAGAACTCTTTCATCTCTTCAAGTTTTTGTTTTCCTAGTTTGATGTTGGTTTTGGTTTCTTCTCTCTTGCTGCATACCAATATCTTAGTCGTCTTCTTATTGATCTTCGGATGACATCTGGCCATTGTCCTTTCCATGGTTATTAGAATCTTAAAAAGAGACGTTTCAGGCGTTATATGGTGGAATAACATAATTAAATGAGTTTGGCAATTTTCCACAAAAAATCTTTACTTCGACCGGTTTCGATGTGATACATCATCATCAGGTGATGATGTACCACATCACCTGATGATGATGTATCACATCGAAACCGGTCGAAGTAAAGATTTTTTGTGGAAAATTGCCAAACTCATTTAATAATAATTAGAATCTTATTCGGATATCTCTCTCTGTCTCTGCTCTAAGTGATATGTCATCTGCAAATTGCAGCATGCTAATTTTTTCCCCGTGGATATTATTCCAGAAGACTTGGAAAGGAAGAAAGTGAAGCCTAGAATACAAAAGTCATATTTTCATTCAACTACCCTGCCATATGTTAATATTAATGTTTCAAATCATCTATGGGTTACTATTGAAGGGTCTCTTGAATGTTCTTTTTCCACTAAAACAATGCTTACATTGAAATTTATACCTTTCCACAGCACAAACCTTGACCAGCGTAGTGAGGAATTTATGAGAAAACTAATTTTGGCTGGTGTTGGAAAAAAACCTATTATCTGGGTAGCTCATTCTATGGGTGGATTAATAGTGAAAAATATTTTAGTCAAAGGTAAGTTTTTTTCTTTAACCTAGACTGTCATAAAGTGTGATTTCTTTTGTTCATAAATTTTATCCCATGACCAATTAGAATTTTTTTCCTTTGTTATGTATAGACTAAAAGTTCTCGAATAAAAGTTATCATTTAATTCTTATACATGATTCAAAATTATATATTAGATTTTCTTTATTTCAGTCAACATTATTTTTCATTAAACTTTTCCAAACTTTCTTTGGGAAGGGTTTTGTAATAACTTGATAATTATTTCACCAATTAGCTCATGTACTCTGCATCAGCAGTTTTTACCTCCAATGATCTTGGTAATATTTAATTTTTCCATGCTGACTTAAATATACCTTCTAATCAAGAAAACTGGTTACCCTCTTTCTGCTGGGGATTTTAGTACATGCCTATATTATTTGAAGCCAGATCTTGATTATGTGGTCACATACATACTTATATGGTACTTGGAGAGCTATGTAATAGTAGATCTCTCGTTATGATACTACTCAAAAACATTTTTGTTCTTTGGTTATGTGTAAATGCCATGAAGATAAAAAAATCATGACTTACTGCTCCTAAAGTTATGATTGTATGGTGAATAATTAACTGAAATAAGCATCGTATTTTATGTTGTGTAAGACATTTTTCCATTTCTTTCAGCCCATGTTCTAAGGCCAAACTCACATATCTAACCACAGGGTGATTTTTGAGCCATGATATTTGGCAAAAAGTACATCTTTTGTGCCATCAAACATAGTTGTTAATATGCTTTTGTGACATTTTTAAAATTTCTCTTAAATGTGATTAATTATATACTAACAAAAGTAATAATTAGCCATCTCAAAACGGTCTTTATATTTTGCAGAGGTGTTTGAGGTGGCCATTTGTGAATGGCTGCCTTTCAAACATTGGTCATTTGACTGCTACATTACTATTGGGTTTACGTCTGATTCATCAAATTGAAGTTTTTATCATGTAAATTTACCTGGTATGTTAATTGTTTGCTCTGTGAACAATTTTGTGATACACCAGAAGGGAAAAATGAAGCATTAAAAGATTCATGTTTAAACTTACTTATTCACCTTACAAATTTGGATGGGAAAAATATGAATTTGGTCTGTATCTCTAGCTCTTTACCATTTAAGACAGGGTTTAGAGTCATTTAATAGTTTTCTTGGTTCGGAAATATTTTTTTCAAATGAGTTCCTACATTAGTTGTGACAAGTCTGGTGTATTTTTTATCATGATGCAATCCTTGAAATTGAAATGCCTATGCTTTATGAAATGCCTTAATGGTTTTAGAGTGAGTATACCTGTTTATTTTATCCCTAACTTTTAAAACCTAATGGGAGGTTTTGGTGTTCAAAAGGTAATATAGGATAATGTCTCATCTTGTTTTACTTTGGGCCTGAAGTTTTGGCTATGAATTGCATCATGTTATTGTTTTTGAGAAATGCTCATATTTTATTTAGGAATTTTATCAGGATTGATCTACATGATTTTTCAGTCCATGCTTAATTATTTGTTATCTGTTTCTTTTAAAATCAAGAAGTTTCCACTATATTGTGACATTTTACATTGATCATTGGGTACATTGATCAAGGAGAGACCAAAGAGAATTAAAATAAAATTTCCAAAATCTTATGGCTTTTAATTTCTCTCATAGTTCAGAAGTCTTAATTTTTTGTGAGAAAATTGTATCTTATGTTCTAATTATTTACCTGTTGCATATTTCAATTACATTAATTTGTATTTATTCATACATACATAATAGGTAATTCATAGAGAAATTAGATTTGGTGATGGTGATTTCTGTGTTCTTGAGAATACATATATTTTTTATATTTTTATAAATTGAATAATGATTTCACTGATGAGTCATGGCATGAAAAAATCAAAAATCTTTTCTTTAAACAGTTCTTATACCCTTACTTTTATTATGGATACTCATTTTGTGTTGAAAAAATGTTTTTAATGATCGTAATGAAGGTGTTGCAAATTGTAAAATATTATTATACTTTGACATGTCTTTTAGCCATACCAACATTATCTGCTTTGGTTTTATAGCTTTTGAGAGTGATGACCAAGAAGTGAAAAGCTTATGTGAAAAAACTAAAGGAGCAATTTTCTACAGTGTACCTCACTTTGGCTCACACCTTGCCAATTTGAAACAAGCGACTAAAATGCTTTTGCTGCCATCGAGTGAAGTGAGTGAAATGGGACACAGTGAGTATTGATCTTCATAGGAGTATTCATCTTCCCTCAGATCATGAGTCAAATTCATTGGGTTGTTTTATATTCATATTCTCATTCATGCTCAAGGGATGCTAATTTTAGCATCCCTTGAGCATGCAAAGGACATTCATGCAAAGGATTTCTTCTTCAAGGGATGCTAAGTTTAGTATCCCTTGAAGAAGAAATCCTTTGCATATTTTTCCCTCCCTCCTTTAGGTCACCTTGTATTTGAAATTACACAAAATGATGTTTCCTCTCAGTGAATAACACTTTTGCTGGTCAATTTTTAATTTATTCAGACTCGCCGTCGTTACTTAACCTGCATGAACGCTTCATGGAGTTCATGGAAAAGTATCCAATGGAAATTCTGAGTTTTGTGGAGACTGAGACGACGACTGTGACATCATTGAAACTTCAGCTTCGATTTGTGACGGCCGAGTCAGCAGGCATGTAATCCTTTTGTGAGTGAGTTGTGTGATATCCATTTCCTCGTCAATTGAACGATTTCTTGTGATACACTTTTCCAGATCTTGGAGTTGGGGAATTGTATGAAGTTCCGTTAAATCACCTGGATATTTGCAAACCAACAAACAGGTCAGTTTTTTTTATTTATTCTTTAACATAAAGCCATAAATGTATTTGTTATTCTGTGAATTATTAACTGGATTCATTTTTGTGTGAAAACAATCGTTAAAGTTACAACCTTCATGACTGACTGAAACTATGCATGCATTCGCAAAGAATTGTGAAGAAGTATTATGCAATTTCTTGTAAACCTCATTGGGGAGTATCATGAATCTTTTAACGCATTCTGCATGGCATGGGTATGTAGTGGGCTACAATCGTTTTTCCAACAGGTAGTGTGGCCTACCAGTGAGTCACAACAGCATCTGTGTGCTTTGCGGCCCAACCCACTGATGGTTCATTATGCATTATCCTTTCTAATTTCATCTGGGGATTTTTTTCAGTGTTAAAATCATGGATTAAAAATCTTCAGAGTTCACTTTTTAGCTCATGATTCAAAATATGAGAGAAGAAAGCACCAAAAATTTATTATTAATAATAATGTAAACAAGTTCACGTTAGGTTTTCTTCAGGCTAAGGAAGAGATAATTCTAGAGTATAGAGTTGGTAAAAATGGTGTAATTTTTAGCTGCTGTTATGTGTAAATGCTTGAAAATATTCAATTTTCATGGTAGTTAAATTATTCAGTCTCCAAGTTACCACGTAAACTTTAGGCATGCATATTATTTTGTGATCTTTCTAATTTTGCCTGGCCAGTTAACTTTAAATACATGTACAACAATCCTCTTTGGTCAAACTTGAATTAAGTATGGAATCATATGAAAGTGAATTCAATATTAAATTTTGTCTTTTGTCAGTCTTAACATTGCATGAATTGTTAAGTGAGTGGTTTTGTTAGAACATTAAAGGCTGAAAAATGTATTTGATTGTATTCTTTTGAATAATAATTGTGTATTTTTTCACAGGAGGTCATTTTTATATCAGAAGCTGTTGAAATTTATTGATGAAACCTTGAAAGTCGCTTAATGTATATACATTTGGTTGAATGAGCTTATTTTGTGTATTGTTTACAAGTTGATTTTTTTTTGCTATCAGTTGTGCTCATAGTTTGTTGTTTAAGTTACCTCAAAAATTGTTATGAATTCATAGAATATGTATTTTTTATGCTTTTAGCCTCAAGAAAAGTAATTAAATATTTCTTTGAGCAAATGTTTGTAGATTTCAACTGTGCCATATTTTGGAAAAGTTACTGTGATAGGATTGTTAAATTACTATTGTTCTTAGCAAAATTTGTACTTTTTGTAATAAAATCTGATAAATGATAGCTCATACAATTTTATTTTATTAAAAATCATCTTTGAACAATTATTTTCACACAAACATAAAGTTATGAATTCATAAATATTGTTCATAAGTACTGATATGTGTGATTATCCATAAATATGTACAAGTGGAAATTAGCAATAGCTCCATGTCAGAAAATAAACAATTCTCTTCATTACACTCTCACAGAAAAGTTTTTTTTTACGGAAAACAATGGCACATCAATCACAGCTCTTTTTAGACTGTAAGGAAAATATACAGTCTTCATCCATCTTTGGTACACTGCATTGTGTATAACATTGAACTGCTAGCACAACCAGTAGTAGATGCAATAACAGCATCGATTGGTCAATCTTGATTCAAATTTCTTTCGTCCCTTAGGGATGCGTCGAGCAAAATTCATCAATGAATATTTTTCTTTCTTCATGGAATGGACAGGTTTAGTAGGTGACCTGTAAATAAAATGAATATTATGAGGATATGGTTGCGTGCATTACTAAACATTTCATTTTGAAATAATGATGTGTTTATTAATTTTTTATTGGTGGACACTCTTAACAATTAAAAATCCAAATGTCTCAGGAATCCATTGCATTAAAGAAGGTTTGGGTATATATGCAGAAGTCTCTCTGAAACTCATGCTGAAAATACATTATTGTTTCAGAATGAGAAGAATTCTGCTGGTAATCAGATATTTTCTTTAGGGAATATTTCCTGTTTGCTTTTTCACTTGGGTGTATGCTGTTCCAAGTTATTTATTTATAAGAATTTGATGTTATTTATTGAATCAATTGAAGTTAATACTTGAAATTAATATTCATATGAAAACTCTTCCAAGCAACAATGAAGTGCGGACTTTGATGGCTCACAGACTGCATTTATGATGCAGCTGGGTGAAATCTGAATCACTGCCAGCCAAACCTGAATTTTCTACCAGTTTATCCAGGCTCTGTAAACTTCTAAATTCAACTGTATCCAGCGTAACATGGTGGAACAGTATTTCTAGGATTAAAATTAACATGCATAAGGAATGCTGTCACTTGTTTTTTTAAGTATTCTACTGATACGCAACATATTTTTCAACCATCAGGTCTACTGATGAGCTGATGAGAAATCAGTAGACCTGATAATGACACCTAAGGAATTTAAACATGTTGTTTATTAGATGGTACATGAAAAATAAGTAGACTGTGCAACTACAGCATTTTAAAAAGATAAAACCCGGGTAGTATAATCCAAAAAGTTTTTTTACAATTAACCAAGGTTTTGACGGGTCACCATCATTATCAAGGTAATGACGGTGATCTGTCAAAACCATGGTCGTCGTAATTAACTGTGTGTACTATGCTACTTAAATTTTTTCTTTTTAAGATACTTAAGTTCCACTAAGTAAATCCTGAAGCAATCTGTTTCATTAGTACATTTTAATTCTCTGTGAACTTGTATGAAATTTATTACCGCTACCAATCCTAAATGTTTCAGTTAAATTTTCTTGGAGGATACTCGTATTACGTATAATACAATGTACGAATTATTAGTACCCATAAAATGAAGAATGGTAAATCATCTGGGAAATTAAAAAACTTGAATTATAAATTATTCCGGAAAGTATTTTTCCTCATCGCTAGGAATGGTTGTATGATGTATGTTATCAAGTCAAGCAACTGTTAAATGTATTTATAATGCATGTTCTGAAAGTTTGAAAGCATGTTGACGTAAGCAAATAATGAAAGACTAGAGGATTTTTTTAAGAAAATCCATGATTACTATACGTGGTACATTCCTTAATCAATAAGCTATCTTTTTGTATGAATTGATACTACTGGATTCTCCACTAATGGCATATTAGCCTCCATTCTTTTTTATAGTTTTTTATTTAAATTATTTACAATCACTCATTTATTGCTGAAGGTGGTAGTGTTTCGAAGCAATTAGCTGCACAGGTGCAGTACCCACATTGAAGGTATAAAATGATTCTGTGCTGTCACATCTTTAAGGTTATGGTTGTGGAAGAATAAATTGAGTTTTTCAAAACATTAACTCTCTTGTGAAGTAGAGCTAACTTGTACAATGCTCTATCTATTTACTCACCATTTGTTGCATCACTTCTGCCTGTGTCATTACTTCAACGTTTTTCAGGTATCTGACACATTAAAACTAGACTTGGGCCAATACCGCAAGAGTTTCGGGTGTCAGTTATTTTCTCGATACTTTGATACTTTCTAGTATTCATTTTTTTTGGATACTTTTATTCGAAAGTATTCGTTTGGTGATAAGCATCTAAAACATCTAATTTTAAATAATAATAATAATTTTTTAGTTGTTCTGTGGGATGTTTCTTAAGTCCTGCCTTCTCTAACTGACTTAGCAATGCGTTGCGTTTTTGTTTTCTTTGCTGCAATACTTATGCACTTTGCTGCCCTTCAGTTCTTCATGACTCATTCACCCATGTGACTGGTTCAGCAAGTACTAGAGGGTATTTTATTATTGAGTATTCCAGTGCAATTGAGGAGTTATCTATTGAAATCAACATTGTGAAGTATGACGAAAAATATCACGGTCTTCTGTGTGGGAGCATTTCACGAAATCATTGGAAAATTACGCCACACAGTCCCTCCTATGCGATCCTCTGACCTATTGGCATCATGAAACTAGATTTAGAAATTTAAGACAACTCGCTTCATGTGACATATGTGCTATTTGGGTGTACCTGCAGGGAGTTTTCTGAACAATTTTTTTCCGAGACTGGTGCTAAGGTTTCTGATAGAAGAACCTTCTTAACCATTGCATCTTTTCTGCCTGTGTCATTACTTCAACCTTTTTCAGGTATCTGACACATTAAAACTAGACTTGGGCCAATACCGAAAGAGAGTTTCGGGTGTCAGCCATTTTCCTGATTTTGAGAGACTGGGCGCACGCCCCTACCTCGGTCAACCCTCAACTCAACCACGTCTGTCCCACACACCCGCGCTTATATACCTTGGCGCGGCCAAGATGGCCGGCCTTGGCGTAAAAGCTACGGGAGTACGGTCCGCGATGGACGGTCGGCAAGGTTGGCCGTGGTAGGATGCCCTGGGCGGGGGGTGGAGAGGACGGTAACATCCTATCCTGCCCAGGTAAAATAAAACTCAAGTCAAGTCAACCGCTGAGCATGTTCAGCCGCTCATATTTCTTAAAAAGAATTTTCAGTATTTACGTTTCAAGAGGGCTTAGAGTCTGAAATCTAATTCCAGTGATCACTTGTAAGAGTAGCAAACAAAAGAGTTATAAGAGTTATCACAATCTCATTTCTCTCATTAATAAGTACTCCTTTATAACTCTGTCGATTACTGAGTGTAGTTCATGAGATGGAAGATAGATAGATAGATTGTTTTTGTGGTGGAGTTCCTCCAAGGAGGCCCTGAGACTTGTTAGACATATTGATTCATTGTTCCAACCACCCTTCTGGAGAAATCACCCATAGAGCCCATGAGAAGGAAAGTACTTATCAATATTTTTGGGAAAAAATTAGGTATGGGCAAATAATACTATCGGTATCGGCCGCTGATGTTGAGGTGTCGGTTTTGTATGGGAAAAAGTGGTATCGGTCCAAGTCTAATAAAAACTATCCTTTTTTCTCATCACCAGCCTACTTTTAAGAGTGAATGCTTGTTCTGCTCAACTATCACTGTGTTTACTCATGTAAGTCATTCACCTTTTTCCCAGAAACACGGGAGAAAAGGAGGTGCAAGGCTTACACGAATCCTATGGATTTTCTTGTAAACAGCTCACCTTTTTTTCTTCTTCATATTCCTGTTGTTTGTATCGCAAGTTTTTTCCCCGATTCCCATTCCATGTTTTTGAACCTATTCCTGTTTATTTAATTTTTATTAAAGAATGATCTTTCAGGTTAAAATGAAAAATGGCAGCCTCTAGGGCAAAAAATGAATTTTTTTCCTCACGAACCTACGGAAAAATGGGGGTGTGTGGGATTCACAAGGGCATGGATTACACGAGTAAATGAAGTAGTTGAAATACAACTTAAGTTGTGCCTTGTGGCTTTGGCTTACATTACATCATTGAATAAAAAAATTGTAGCACATACCTGGTCTTCATGTTACTCTTCATTTGGTAGTTCACTATGGAGAAGTTCTACTGGTACGAAACACCATCACTCTGTATCCTATTTGCTGTAGGATCCCATGTTTGATCACCTTTTTTCATAATGGAGCACTTCCTACTTCTAAATTGTCTGAGAAAATGTTGTCGTCAACCTCTTCACTTAATGATCCTCCTACTTCTAAATGCTTCAGAACAGGAAATGATTCAGGCTTTCAGGTCTGAATAATCAATGCTGTAGTAATACAGATTTGATATGGCTGCATGACCTATCCTTATTTGTGTATGACTTATACTTGATTCTGTGCTAAAGAATTCATAAAATGAAAAATATTATCATTTGTTGGAATGACTCAGGCCCCCATAAAATTGCTGACCAGGAAACCCACTGTCTGAAATCAAATAAAATGTTCTAATTAATTGATTGAAGCAGTAATTAATAATTAATTAGAACACATACTCATGATGTGGTTTCTGCTAATTTTTTTCTAATGAAAAATTTGTCCCCTAAATTGCATTTTTCCTTCATTATGTGTTGAATTTCCATGATGCCACATAACACAGAATCAAGGTCATGCAATTAAAATTTAAATAAAGTCTTTGGCCAAGGGCCCCTAAAGTGCAGTTAAAACAACACAACAAAAATGTCAAAGTTTATCACACTGGGTTGGAAATGTTTGTGAGGAATAGCAACCATTCACCTTATCACTGGCGAAAATTGTGTGAATACTTCAAAAGAATTACAGCACTGTGGAATGTATGATATAAACAATGAACATCATACAGCACTATTGATGAGATTAGTTAGTTCTCTGTAGAGGAAGCATTTCCTGAAAAAGACCAAATGAAAGGGAAGTCACTACTCTGCCAAAGTTAGTTCATCAATGTAAAATATACAGTGTGTCTGTGTACATATATGTCTTACCTACAATTTGAAATTATCTTATCACCATTATGTTGATAATTCAATTGTCTTAGAGTTACATGATTTTGACAATAATGTGAAAAAATATATTTAGAATGCTGTTTCCCACCTCTTCAGATCGGGTGTAAATATGAATTTTTTTAAATTGCCCAGGTAAAGTTGTTTTAATTCCAAACTCGGCTTCTGATTACGTACCTACTTCTAGGCTTGCATATTTCCCGGTGGTCCAAGGAAACGCCATAGTAGTCCCCTATGTTAGGATCTGCAATGGAAATTCGAGTCTTGTTTACAATATCAGGGAAATCATGGAACGTAGGAAGGTATCAGTTTTCTTCACCTACCTGCAGATTCCACTGAGACTATTCTCATGAACATGACTGACATGAGGGTGAGATCCGTTTCGGTGAAGCTAAACACCTGCACTCCAGATAAGATAGTTTCAAAAAGTTTAAGAAACCTTTGGTGAAGAGTGAGAACGTGAGGGCTATCTGTAATAATAGTATAAATCAAATAAAAGATTATGTCATCATTATCGTGGGGTTGAGAAGAAAATCTTGAATCAAAATGTTTGTGGATTGTCTCTTTTTTTAAGTGATAAAGTGTAAAAATGATCAGGTTTTCACAAAATTAGATTTTTTTAAATTAGTTTTAAAAATGAACTTTTTCTCTTTGACCTCAATTAACCCTCTTAGTGCAGCGAGCCAATATATTGGCTATTGGGTAAATGTGAGCTTAACTGTAACGAACTTCAAAATTTTTTTCACCTAGTAAAAATTGTGCTTTTTCGATGACATTTTCACAACACAACCTGCTATGATGGCATTTCGGTGGTCTTGTAAACAACCCAAGATGGCGTTGAAAAACATCGATTTTGATGTGGAAAATGGTCAACTTCAAATTGTTATATCTCATGAAATAATGGTATTGGAGCAGTGATAGTCATGTCAGCATAAATTATCATCCTTCCTCTGCGTAACACAGTTGGAATGAAAGCAGTAATGTACACCATTTCAGCAGGATAAATGTTTGAAGTTCATTACGGTTAAGCTCACATCTACCAATAATAACATTTATTTTTCAGTCATAGTTTAAAAAAATGTGTCATTATTAATTAGTCCAACTTAAGTAATGTAAAAAAATGCATATGGATATATATAACACTCCATAATGGTTTTTTCCTAAAGTACTAAATTATAATAAATTAACCTCCGCATTTCTCACTAGTACCCCTGGTAGAAGGTTAGCACTAAGAGGGTTAATATTTAATTTTCCTATTTTTTTGTTGTATGTACTGTATTGGAAATCAGGGACACCATGTTGAAATAAAAATGAATATGCATATAACATTCTGGAGAAAATTCAATCTTAACTTACTCATTTACATGCACTTTTCAGCAGAACAGTACTTAGTTTGTTTCCTTTGGTTATTTATTTAAAAAGAAGGTATACATGAAGCAATAGTAACAAATCAAAGGCCTTGATGAAAATTGGTATGTTTGTACTGCAAATGACATGAATTGCAACGTACCATTTTTGACCTCTAGCAACTCAATCGACTGTTGAAGAAGAAAAGGAAGGTTAAGGGATGCAAGGAAAGACCCTCGATGTGGCACACTGTAGAACATGATGGCTTTTGTTTGCTGGGAGAATCCTTTCAGTGACTCATCTTGGCTCTCCGAGGCTGTATATATTATAACCAAATGAGAGAGAATTAGTAACTTCCAAATTCATGCGCAACAAATATCCATGAGCCAATCCCAAAAACAATAATATTGAGCTTATTATAATGCATACATTTAGTTCTAAGCATGTTTTTACATACACCCTATTCATTTCTCTTACATTTGAAGTAGTACCTTATTTTCCAGCTATAAAGACGCATTGAAGTATGAGATTAGCCTTATTTTTTGCCGTTATTTTTGAAAAACAATAACTATATTGTTCTCTTGTTTGAAATAGATTTTCACCATATATGATGCAGGTGATTTTTCAAAGATTTTTTCTTGGAAAAATGTCCATCTTATAAGCCTGAAAATATGGTAGTTTCTTTGCAATGGTTCTGAATATTACGAGCTACCTGCAGTCACACTAACCATGATATATGATAATGCTGTACATTCGCTCCAATTATTTTTAGGCCAAATAAGTAATTGTTCACTGCACTTATTTTTTTAACATTGATGAATGCTGAAAAAAAAACAAACTTTGTGAATTTCACTGAAATAATTTTTCAATCTTCAGGTCACCTGAAGAAGGCATAAATTTTCGAAACCCGAGTCGTGATTAAATTATTTCAGTGAAATTCACAAAGTTTGCTTTTTTTCCATCATGGAAAAGTTTCACAAAATTACTCCTGAGACCGTTGGTATTGATGAATGCATTACACTTCTGTGTTTGTTTGTTATTAGAAGTTATAATTGAGGGGACATGACCAATAGCTTGGGTCCTTTTCATCGCTATGGATGGGTGGGTGGAGGGAAATTGGTGTTAATTAATATCAATATCAGTTTCCTGTGAGGTACCATAAGGACTGCCATAATTTTCTGCTGTATTATCCTAACCTTCTCATGTCGCAATACTATGACGATGGAAATTTACGAAAATGCTCTACAACATCATGTCAATATTGAACCGATAATTAATTTGTCTTCCACGGTACCTTGTGTCTAAGTGGTCAAGACAAATCTTGAACAAATTCTTTGAGAGAAGCTGGTATCCCTCGTGAGTAAGTTTCATTTGAAGGAACCCAAATCATGTCATGACTGGCTGCGTCGAAGGAGAGGCACGGGATATTAAACGAGTGTGGGGTTGGGGTATGCCACGTGAGAGATGAGTGGCTGGGAGGTACCGGTTTGCACATGGACCTACCGCATGGAATTGTTCTCTGGGCAAGTTGGCAGGTTCATGCTCAAGAGTGAATTCCTCTAAATTCTGAGGAGGAAATTATTTTACCCTCACAGAAAAGACTGGATTGAATCCTGGTTTGTCATCATTCAAATAAATAAAAGCTAAAAATAACATGCGTTAATGCACGGAGTGTTAGGCTTGAGGGATTCCATCATTTCATTTGAATTTCCTGGCAAACAAATTTGGGCCAAATGTGCAGGGTCTCATTTTCTGCAGCCCCTCTTGTGAATAACGTCAAGACAGCAGGTGCGTGATCTGCCAGATAGCAAGTAAGCTTGATTCCAGTCTATATTTTGGCTGGAAGAATATATAGATTAAATCCATCTGGATTAGTCAAACCTGAATCCAGCTGGATTCCAGCTTGAATCTGTTGCTTCAATCCAGCTAAATTAGTAAACCCTTAAAAAGCTATAAAAGTGTGGTTTTTCGTATTATTTAACATTTAATTGTTATTTTCAGAGCTTCATTTATTTTTCATTATTAATGGTGAAAGTCATTTCACCTACAGTTGCAACGGAAGAGAATGAGATATTTTGCATGTTATATCTATAAATATTAGCCACTAATGATCATCATTTACTGCAATTACTCATCATGGCACGGAGTGGTCACGGTGGCAAGGGTCGGAGCCATTTTAAATGGTGTTTGTCGTTTCAATAACAAGATGCCTCATATGCACAGGGAGGGGGGGAGGGTTAATCAGCTAGATGGAACCCAGATAAAAAATTTCAGCTAGAATACTAATAGCAGGTTCCAGCTAGATTTGGTGGAAACGCTTGAATTTTGTATGATCCAGCAGGAAGCATAAGCTTTAGGATAAACCAAATAGTGCAGACTCCTGCTCTACACAGGTAAATGATGTAAGATGATGTAGAATTTAGCAGGAACGAGTATGATGTACAGCTATTTGCAGGAATCACAGGGGGGTGTTGTTTTCCATCTACATCCAGTAGTGTTGCTGGTTCCAAATCTATCAAATCTATTTCTCGTAAATCATCCATAACTTTTTGGGCAAGTGGCAATTAATTTGTTCGTCAATATTTGAATATGAGTGATTAAAACATATAAAAAGCCAAACATAATAATTTGAATAATAATCCAGTTTTTAATCTCTAAATGAGCAAAGTGGAATGCTGCTAGAGCTAGGAAAGGGCCAAATCAGAAACTCGCCTCAGGGTACTGTCTGCCATTAAACTGTGACAAAGTTTCCCATCTTTTTGTGGTGGGAATTAAGAGTATATGTACTGCATAATATATCGCGTAAGCAGACTCAGGCAGCTGCGTGATTTACATTTTGCCTTAAAAATAATTAATGTTACTCACAATCAACCAGCATTTGCTTCACAAAAAGCCCTCCTTTGGAATGTCCAACCCAGACGATAGGCCTGCTACCGACTCCGATCCTTTTAAGGTGGTCCATCATCTCCCTGCTCCTCTCTACCATCGTTGTACTGGAAAATGAAAGTATCCGTGAAGTAAAATTAATGGGTTTTGCCTCAAATTTATAAAAATATCCACAAATTAGTATGAATTAAAAGTCTGTGCTTGTAATTTTTTTACTGTCAGTTCGCAACCTTTGCTCATTCTACATCTACACGATCTACACGTTGCAAGCCACCGCGAGGATGTGTGGCAGGAATTTTCCTTCATTTGGAGGAAACCACATTGTTCGATGCGACGCTCGCTCAACCGCGACGTGATGGGCCGTTTCTTTTGTCCTCATCACATAGCAACATAGTGGAATATGCCCTCTGTCAGTGTTCAAAGTTTCAGGTTTAGGGTTCATTCCAGTTGCTACTTTCAGACCTGAAATATCTATTCTGATTTCCCCTGGTGCCTGAGCTGTAATGCATTACTGTCCATAATGGGGTCGTTTACCATATTTTTTAAGTGCCGAATCTGATAGAGTTTTTAAAATAAAAAGACCTGTATTTTTCCGTTTTTTTATCCGTCAATTATTTCTCGAGTTATAAGCGGCGAAAAACTGCTTTTTTTTAACCCTTTCGGAAAAGTGGGCGTGGTGCAACCTTTGACGTATTCGACTTCGTCCAATCACAACTGAGCCCGCGAAGCTTCTTCGTCTTATCGCAATGGGGGAGACACAGCTGACTCTGCCGATGGAAGTTGTTGCGACAGGATCTGTGCGAGCAGACCTTCCGAGAACCCCCCTCCACTCCCTTCCCTTACCCTAAAAGCAGTCAAGGATGGGAGGAAAATGACGTCATTATAATCAAAGCAGCGTTTTCGGTGGGCGTCACCTTTTGCTTATTTTAATTTTTGATTTGTAAGTGAATGGTTGTGGTTAGAAGATTAATTTTTTCATTAAAATTCCTTTTTTCGTTTCCATCTAACGATTTCGTGTACAAAATTGCGATTTCGGTTCCAAGTAAACGCCCCCATTGAGTGTGGAAACGATGAATAATTTAACCCCTCCGTCCTACAATCTGTTACATTTATAGCTATTTCTAAATATAAAATAGAAGAAAAGGTACCGCGAGGAGGACCAAGGGACAAGTATAGGGGAAATAAAGAAGGACGTTAAAGATAAAACCAATAGGTTTCAGGGCGGGAAGGAACTGAACAGGGCAGAATGGAGGGCTGCAGTAAACCAATCCTAGGATTGAAATACTGATGATGATGTCCAACTATCTCTCTCTCTAATTTTCTCTTCGTGATCTCACATGCAGTATTACACTGGTGTTTTTAATGTACTCGAAACATCTTCGGTGAAACTATCCGTTTGAAAATTTTCCGGGAGATTTATGCTGAGGGACAGTGTTTAAAATGAAAGGACAACAGATTTGTGTGCAGTCCACTGGCTTAACTGAACTAGCCGCACGTAATCAACGAGTAATTCTTCAAGAATCGTGATTTGAGAGGGGGAGCGGGGGAGGGAGTGAGGGGCGGGGGAAAAGGGTGGTTTGAGATGATTCTGAGGGGTGGGCATGTCGCTACATCGGGTTGGCCCTCTAATTAAAGCAACATCTAGAACCCTTTCCATAGTTTTCCATGATTTTCTATGGAATTTTAGTGTAGTTTACTCGACTAGAAAGGGAATATTGCAGTTCTCCTCAAGATTTTTCATCGACGCACGTTGTCTGGTTGTAATTAAGATAGAGAACAACTTCGGTAGCGGCTCGTACTTATTTGCTGTGCAGATTTTTTTTTCCGTTCGGTTTGCGAATATTTTATAGGGTTGTAAGGCCATCGATTTGCGTGCACATGTGATATGTCCACGAGCCTATCTCTCAGCTCTCCGTTCAGTTGGGATTCCGGCACGCCTGCAACTCGGAAATATTATGGAACCGAACGGAAAAAAAATCGTCGAACACGATAACTTCGTGCCCTCATCCAGTAATTCTCGTCGGCTTGTTTTCTTCTTTAGGTTATCTCTCTCTCTCCTCTCGCGTTTTATCAGCCCGTTTTCATAAAAAAACACTCATGCTTGGCGAAAGAGTTTCCTCTGGTTTGGCCTTTTCTTTCCTGCTCGTCTGGTATGTGAATGGAGATCGAAGCGTCTCACTCCGTTCATTATGGTTTTTTTGATCGTCGTTCTGACCAATATCGGGACACCATCCTCCCAAAGCCTATCCGCATCCGAAAATGGCTTTATCAACAAGAAAAAAATTTATTTCCACGAATTGACTTTCTTGTGTATCGCAAAAAAGTGTTCATGTGGCTTACGTACAGTCTAAACATGCCCAATAGTCTATGTTTAGACTGATATTTGTGCGAGTCCAAGGTTCTAAGATGATCCCCTTCCTTTGCAACTCCACAAGAAAGATAAATTAAACTAGGATAATAATAAATGACAATAATAAAAAATATAAGTATTAATAATTCAGTTATTCAAAATTTTGTGCATGCATGTCGAAAAACTGATGAAAATTAGTAAATATAAACATATTAAGGTGTTGATGAAATTTAAACTCGAACTGCCGTTTACTGTATACACTTGTAAACGTAAATATGTAGATTATGCAATCCAATAAAAGTCAAAGATTTTGCTTAGATTTTTCTTCCTTAATCCGGCAAAGTATATGAGCATCGTCTTTGTTATATGCAAATACGTTAATTGTTTTTCAGCATTTTGGGCCCGAATGATAGCTGCGCGATTCCCAAGGTCTGGCAATGGAGCACAATTCATATTGAGAGACCAAGCGACTTCCATTCCGCTTGTTAATACTTCGTAATGAAAGCGATCCAGCACCGTTCTCCATTAGGGCAATGCTGTGCGGGTTAAGGAATCAGTGGAACTGTTCCCATGCCGACTTAACAGGCACCACTCATTTCAAAAGAAGGAAGCAATAGTTGAAATATGTTCGAATTCGTTTTGTATCATGTGATGGCCGGATTAAATTTAATCACAGAAAGTTCCGATTTGGGAAAGCCTGCTTGATTGTCAGTCGAATGGCATAACTGTTAATTGCGATATTAATTAACGACAGCTTTCACACCTTTGAAATGCTTAACTGGGTATTACAGTACCGAGTTTGAAGGTGCGTATAAGTCGATGATTCAAGGGATCGTTTTCTCTGATCCGCTATGGATTGAAATCCGACTGAAACGCTCTTGTCTACCAATTTCTTACACTAATAAAACTGTGAATCAGTATTACTCGAAAACAAGGATAAATCTAGGAAAGAATTTAGCTCTTGTGGCTAACAAATTAAAAAAGTAAGTTTCTACTGGGGGCTGGGGGCAACAAATCCTGGATAGATAATCCCCAACCTATTGTGTGTATGTTAATTGGTTGAGTGTGTAAGCGAGTGTTTTTGAGACGTTGCACAGTGGTCGGAAATCGAAAAGTTTTGGACAAAATTACAAAATAGCTTTTTTTTTAGATATAGACTTGAAACTTCACACAAACACTTAGAAAAGATTGATAATTAAGGAATAGTGAATCATTTTTCATGATTCTAATCCGTTAGTCAGATACAGGGGCTCAAAAATAATCAAATTTCCAATAAACTCCTGAACTCATTTTTCTCCGAATATCTTCCAAGTTAAGTTGAAGGTGACGTTGTGGGAGGAATTTGATCGAATAAAAAATAGCAAGATCTATTAACACAATCCTTTGCCTTTACAATACCTACGCTTCAAATAATATTTTTTGAAGCATTTTATTGCTATTCCATTACAAAATGGCGGACGCTGTTTTCAGACAATATTTTTACATAAAGTGGAGAATATCTAGGAGGAGTTCAGGAGTTTTTATGGAAATTTGATCATGCTTGACCACCTGTATCTGACTAACGGATGAGAATCATGAAAAATGATTCACTAGTCCTTAATTATCAACATTTTCTGAGTATTTGTGTGAAGTTTCAAGTCTACATCTCAAAAAAAGCTCTTTTGCAATTTTGTCGAAGAATTTTCGATTTTCTTTGGTCCACTTCCACCTAGAACAAAAGGTTTTATAGTTTACGGTTGTGGGAGAAACCTACTTATATGCGGGTGAATCTGTTATTCAGTTTATTTGGTTATAAAAATATGAAAAACTTTGCATCACGCGTATTCTTTCGCTGAAATTACTTTTTTTTAATATACTACATGATCAAATGAATGTTTTCTACCCTTACAGTTAAACTTGAGACTTAACCGTTGTTTAAAATTTGTTCTTTCAATCCGTCCCTTGTTCTCCGCGATCAATCCCATCGCGGCTCTCCAGACAGCGGCTGTGCCCTCTTCCCTTCGATGCCTCAACCTTAACGTACCCCACCCGCCGCCGCTGACCACCTCATTGATGGTGTCCCCCCATGCTCCGAGGCACAATTAACCCTTTAACTTCGAGGTCAGTATTGCATGCATCGGTCGCGGGCAGAGATGTGGTGTAGCGCCGTCCAACAAACTCAGCTCAAATATTACTTATGCTTGCGTTGGGCGCAGTCATAAATTGGTTCCTATCGGAACAATTTGGCTGCTTTCTCCACTGGTTGTGCATCGATTTTGAGCAAACTTGTTTAGCGATTTTTTTAATAAGGTAGAACAAAAAGGCCCATTTCGGAGAAAAGGATGAGCTCTTAAACCCAAGGAATTAAGTCCTTTTTCCTCTGATTGTTTTTTTTATGTTACTTATTTGTGAACAGAATGTAACCTGGGAAAAATGCCTTCATTCAAAGCACCTCCTTTCTTGCAGTTCATCCGAAATCTAAATGAAAAATCAGGGGTACTAATAACGGTGTTAGAAATTTTGAAAAATTAACATATACCCAATTTAAAGTTCCCTGGTTCCTCGATAAATGAAAACGTTATTGCGACCGCATCCTTTTGAGTGAACGAATTAATAAGGGACTGAAAAATTTGGGAGTGGACTAAGATGAAACCTTTTTTCTTAAGCTTATGATTTAATTCAAAAAATATTTTTTTTAGCCAGAAAACTCATTTTCCTCATTTTGAAAAGCTGAGACAGAGTTGCTACTTCCCTAATCGTCATTCGTGTGGTCATTGCAACGCACGAAAATTGCTGAATTTCCTTAAGCCGTATCATGTCGGATATCATCTAAATGTATCCCATGAGTTTACTCCGTTCACGAATCACCCGTTACGTTATCACCACGTTAGGTCAAGCAAGAGAAATGGCACAATATAATAAAATAATGTTATCATCATGCACTTGGCGAATTATTTATCACCTCGAGAATATAAAATTCTCCATGGAGTGATGGTAGGAATAATATTCAAGGAAATAACGCTCAAAAATGTTGCATTGTAGTTCTTTCAATGATTGCCTCGCCAGACAACTTATAAATTCAACTTTCTCGAAAAGAATGTCATTCACTACTGTGTTGTTTCCTCTCAACCGGAGTGTTCCATGTGGCTTTTGTTTATAGGTTTGCAGTTTGCGATCACAGAGTGAAAAAGGCAATAGAGAAAAATCTGTAGAATATATTAAGTAAAACATTTTTCTCATACGCAAAATAAACTTTTAATGCACATTTTCCTTAAAAATTCCTTATAATTGTATTTGAAAAATATACCTCAAACGTTCCTTCATTTTAAATTTGCCATTCAATAATTAGGATCTACACTACTTTTGGTGGACTAGTGATAGCTTCCCAACCATATGATCAACATTATAAGACGACAGAATGACGTGCAACTACAACTCCCAATTTTAGTGCGCAAATACTTAATTGGATTCGTCGAGCCTCTCACATTATTCGGAATCGTCGGCGATGGTGTACCCCCTCTTAAATACGGAATAAAGATCCCATGTGGCCATTTTTCCGAAAACAAGATTCTGGATCGGACCAGGGCAGCCAGGTCGCGAAATGTGGCGGCTTTGCAACCCAAGCATTAAGGGTTCGAATCCAACCTCGGGCGTAAATGTCTTGTTTCTCATAAGATTAAGATTAGTACTAAGTTAGTTTAGGCGGTGCGATATCACCGAGGTGGGTAGAAGAGGATGGAGGCGAATAGCAGGTGATTCGTGAAGCAATGTTGGCCATAGCAGTCGACGCAGCGATTGCAGAGTTCTCTCACGAGTCAAGAAATGATTTGCTCGAAAATTAGCTAAGCTTGTTGGATGAATAATGGAGTGAACTTAAAAATTCGTCAAATGAACAGTGGAAATTTCGCATATACGCAAGCACATGTTAAGTACGTATTTTATTATCTTTGAAGTTATACTAGCGTTTGGAATATAATAAACTCCCGGTGGAAAAATTTAATAATGCTAAGGAGAAGCTAGATTTTCGGAATGACTCCGAGTCTATCCATCCTCGTGACGGTTTGAAGGCGACTTCAGACCTGAAGACGCCAGCTGCAACGCTGCGCGCCGACGAGACTGTAGTCAAGAAGATGGATAGACGCGGAGGTCATCCCGGAAACCTAGTTGCCACTAAGGCACCTCTCCGTGAAGCCTTTATCAATATAAATTGATACTCCCTTAAAATAGCTCCAGGAAAAATAAGTGCTACTGCTATAACGAATTCGGGGTACCATTCCATTGTTACTCATACGTGGTTGTGATGAAAAATAAAGGGAATTTTCGTTTTTCTTAAAGAATATTTACTTATTAATCAGCATCAATTTTGTCCCCTTCAAAGTAATCCCCCTCAGATATAATACACTTGTGCCAGCGTTTTTTCCAATCTAGGAAGCCCTTCTGGAACTTACTTTTCGGAATAGAATTCAGCGATTCTGTTTTTATCTCATCTATGGTCAATCAATCTCATCAATCCCTTTCAGGGTTCTCTTCAGCCTCGGGAATAGGAAGAAATCAATGGAGGCCATGTCCGGCGAATATGGTGGCTGAGGTCAAATACCAGTTTGTTTTTTTTTACCGAAAAATAGCGAACCAGCAGTGAGGTGTGAACAAGAGCATTATCGTGGTGCAATTTCCACGAGATTTTTTGCCACAATCCTGGGCTTTTTCGTCGGATTGCTTCACACAAACAGCGCATAGCTTTCAGGTGGTATACCTAGGGACATGACATTTTCGCGAAACGTTTTTTGCGACAGGATTCACGAAATAAGCGACTTTAGGGTTTAATCGCGAAATTAACCGTGTCTTCTTTGAAACGCGATTTTTTAACGAAATTTGAGATATTTTGCAAATGCCGAATTTTTGTAGCATGAAATATTTTCTTTAGTGATGGCCGGATCGGATCTTTCATTTTTCTCGGTTCCGGATTCGGATCCAAAGACACGGAGTAAAATCGGATCCGGATCGTAGATTTTAAATTTTCGCGGCTTAGCGATCGAAGTGCCCCGTGAATGGAATGTGGGTGCGGTAGATATTGACAAGAAGAGGATGTGTAACTAAGGTCACGTAATTAGTTGAAAACATTCCCGTGCAACTAGAAGCGAAATAAAGATATATGACTTTTTTCCCCAATTACCCCGGTTTCGCGGGAAAAAATACGTAGGATGCCATGCGGGTAGCCTAAATTCGCCGGGATCAGGCGTACAACGAGAGCCTGAACGAGAGCTAGTGTACTGTGCGAAGTTCGATCCCAATCGCAGTTTAATTTTTTCTTTCAGTCACTGCATCGAAAATGTTATCATATTCAATTTCAAACCATTTCATCTGAATACTCACTTTATTAGACTTTGTTGTTTAAATTAGATTTACAAATGAACCACTCATAAATTAAGGATGGTCGGGTCGGATCCAAAGAACCACGGGTCTTTCATTTCATTCGCTACTGAAATCATATCCAGAGACAGCAAAAATTCAGATCCGGATCGGAGATTTTAACATCTCGCGGCCTCGTGATCGATGCGCCCCGCGAATGGAATGTACTTATGGTAGATACCAACAAGGAGAGGTTAAGTAACTCGGGTCACGAAATGAGAAGAAGATTTTTTCCGTGCCACAAACGAGGAAAACAAAATACAAAATACTCGTCTTGACCTTTTTCTCCATAGGCCCGGATGTGCGAGAAAAAAATTAAGCCGAATGTCATGCGAGTCGCCTACATTCGTCATATTCCCGTGAGCCTATGAGAGCGTAGTTGTTAAAAATGAGGGCTAGTGTACTGCCAGTCGCGAGTTCGATCCTTAACACTACCTAAGAATACAGCCGTACTGTATTCCTAGGGTAATGCTAGTAGGCTGTTAAAAAAGGTAAATTATCAGAAATTTCATGCCAAATTATAAGTTAAAAAAATAATTAAATTAGGCGAAAGGAAATGATTGGAAAAAATTTATATTACAGAATTAAATCGTGGAATCATTACGTTAACTTAACAGTGTATTTTTGAGTGACGCATTTGTAAATCTAGTTGAAGCGATAGAAGTACAAAAAAGTCAGTATCCACACACTAAGGTTGGAAATGAAGGATGATCAAGTTTTTTATTCAATGGTTGAAAGAAAAATTTTAAACAGCGTAAGAATCGAACTTCATTAGCTGCAGTCCACTACTCCACTCTGTTATTGTTATTACCATTATCTCATTAATTTGCCTTTAACTTAATTTTGCCTGCTGTGTTTTTTATGTTGCGTAGGGTAGCCATAACTTCTGTATTGGATCTCAAATGTATTTACTATTAACTGTTTGTTCATATTGGTATGAAGTCTTTATTAATAATATTTTTAAAAAACCCTTCCTTTAAGACTCCTTTTTCCCAACATTAAACACAGCTTTCACCTTTTTAAAACGATTTTATTTACCGCATTTGTCATTTTAAACACCGCTTTTGATGACTTTTATTCACCATTTTTCGGTGTCCCTAGGTATACCTTATTAACCGCATGGCCAAATGGCAGGAACTCGTGATGCAGTACGCCATTAAAATAGAAGAAAACAGTGAGAATTTATTCCAGTTATTTTTTTATCACGCCACGCATATTAGTACACGTGCAATCTCGGGAAGAGACCATAGAAAGTGCAAAGTATCGTGCCGATTGGATGAGGCCTTATCCTTCCCACGTACCCCCATTCTGGCTTCATTATCACCCGTAAGCCATATAGTCCCTTCCTACCTTCTTGGCCGTAATCTCTGCAGTTGTAGCTCCTTAAAGAAACCCTAATTCTGTTACAGGATCGGGTCTTCCACAGACCTTTTCACATTCGTGATTTACGCGGACGTCTTATACCTACGGCTCATTCCCGCCCATTCCGTCGTGCAGTCGAGAAAACAAGATTGGTGTGGTCAGAGCTGGAGGAGGAGGGAATCGATTGGAGGAAAAGAGAAAGAAGACGTGAGATGTGGGAAGGGAAAGGTCAAGATGAAGAGAGTCTCATGTCAGCTTCCTAGCGCGCAAAGTGAATCCCCTCCCCACTAAATATAGGGGTGTGAGGAGTAAGTTTGGCTTAAGGGTAGAGTGGGAGGTGGGACTGCTTATGGTAAGGCTTTCTTTTCGTTCCTCCCCCTCCCTCTCCTTCTTGTTCGGACTGTCTTAGGGGGGGGGGGGGGCGAGATGACGTCACCAAAGTCCTTCCGAAGCCTCCGCCGATGTAACAATAGCCGTCGCGCCAATTGACGTCCCGTCCTCGGCAGTTAAACCTGTCGCGTGATTTTTTTTATCCGCGCGAAAAATATTTAAATGGGATCAAGTACTCCGTTCCTTGCAGCTGAAAGTGCTGAAGTGGCCGATGACCGCTCCCTTCGAGGTCAGATCGTGTGTCTAGCTCAACGTGTTTCCTGCAATACTCTCTCCTCAGCTTATGAATAAACAAGGGCACCTGTAGAAATTGTACAATTTTTTTCTTTACTGTACATGATATGAAAGTAGTTTTTAATGAATTGAATCAGTTGATCGATTTACTTCACTTAATAACTAAACAAGAATACGTGCGGAAATGGCAAGGACTTTTGTGAGTGGAGATAATTCTTTATTCTATTTTTGAAAATAGTACGATTTCCATCTAGAGCAATCATTCACCTCGACAGGGACTGGAACCAGGTTCTCCCAACTTTTGGCCAAGTACTGTAGCTACCCAGGCGTCGTTCCCTGCGATTATAGGGGATTTTGAGTATATTGATCTATCTATCTGTGATTTTCAAGTCTGTTCCCGCCCTTATAGGTGCTTCAGACTGGAAGGAAAGGTAAAAGGATAGGAATATAAGGGGAATGAGAAAGGGCTGAAAGAAACCCGGCGTCAGCGTTAGCATTTTCTTAAAGGCGCCAAGGGCACCACGGTTTAACGTCCCATCCGACGGGCGGAGTACTGAACGCGAATTCTCTCCACAAAGCTCTCTAATTAGGAGCCGGCTTACCATTGACGAAACTTATAGAGCACTTGTAGGCGCTTCTGATCAAGAGGAGAGGTGCAAGGATGGGAAGAAAAGATAGAAGAGGAAGGTTTTAGAGAAACCCGAGGTAGGCATGTGCCTGTTCTTAACGAAATGCGACAAGGGGACCACGGTTTAACGTCCCATCCGACGGACAGAGTGCTGAACTTGTAATGCCCTCCTCTAGGCACTCAAGTAGGGGCCGTTTTAGCAATGAAAAATATCTTCCACTGTCGGGATTCGAATTCGGACGCTCTGGGTGAGAGACCCGTACTCTAACCATTAAACCAAACCGACATACCATGTCACAAAGCAGCCACAGTAGTGCCCACGTCACCCTCGACCACGAGATTAAAGCCAACATTTAACAATAATTTTCTTATTTATAGTGAATTCATGGATTGCGAACCAGCTGCGAAAAACCTCAACGGAGTTGCCCTCTGATATGCACCATAGCAAGGTTTCCAAGGAGTTAACAAATTAATCATCTTGACTGGGATTTCGGGAAAGACCTCAGGAAATTTCTCAGAGCGACTTGATTTGTGTTCCAAGTATTCTGGAACTTGAGAACAGAGGGTGTCTATAATATCGGGAGCATATGATGTGTGGATCTTGAGAAAAGTATGATGGAGAGAAAGATAAACTAGGACTATCATAGGATGTTAGCAGATAATAGGACATGTAGTTGCTATAGTTATTTAAGTGACATTATTAAGATTTACAGTCATCAAAAATAATTCAACGCCTATTCCTTCCGTAGTCAATAAATGTATCGTGTGTGGAAGATTTCGGTAATCTTACTAAAAAAATCACGCGTTTGACTGCTCACAATAATTACCTGCCGTGATGAGACTAAAAATAAATTGTTTGAGGCCTAATGGATAGATTCAATTTTTGGCGTCTCAGCTGTACTGAGCTAATCACTATTGGCCAACATTTTAATAAATCATGGAATGACACTCGTCCATGCTCAAGTAGTAAAAAAATATCCACTCGGGCGTTATTTGAACTCGATATAGCGAATATTATCGGCGAGAGGATTCCCTTGAAGACCTCCATACCCTCGGCAATTTTGGAAAAAATATATTTTAAATCTTTCACGTGATTTTCTCATGGCTTAAAAATTCACACGAATCCAGTGGATTGTTGGTTATGGGGGGCGAAAGAGGTCGTTTGCACCATCAAGGATACGCGGATGTTATAAATCTAGGTAAGATTTATGGGAGCCGAGGAATATGGAATAGAAACCCTGGGCCGACTTTGACGTAACCTAAATGAAAGGCACCTAGGGGTCCGTGATTCAACGTCCCATCTGACGGACGGAATGCTGAACATGGGGTGTTCTAAGAAAAGTAGCTCTTAATTAGGCAAGGATATTCTAGTGAAAAAAAATATATGCCACTGCTGGCATTCTAATTTTACCTCTCGGGATGGGGTTAGCCACCCCATGACCCCGACCTCCAATTCACTGAGGTATATAATTCAGTTGCACCCATTTCCGCGTACCGACTACTTCTCGGCTCTAAGGAATCGGCAGCACTCACGTGGTTTTATTCCGAAGGGGTTACTTGCTAATGTGCGTCACGTGGGCCCTAATTTCAATACATCTACCTCTACGTAATACCCTGCGAGCCACTACGAGGCAGGCACGTAGCCAGAAATCTGCTTCGGGAGGGGGAGGGGGCTAAGTCTTGCGTAACTTGAAACAAATCAGCCTTGCCCATTCGGTGCATGCATGTTACAAATCTCTTCCCTTAGTTTTCAGTGCTTGGTGTTTACTTTTACAGTGCCCATAATTATCTCTTCTCACTAGTAAAGTTCACTGCTAAAATCAGAACAACAAAATTTTTGGGAAACCATTTCGGGGGGGCTGAAGCACCAGAAGCCACCCCCCCCCCCTGGCTACGTGCCTGCCACGAGGGTGTGTGGCAGGGGTGAAGATCACCAAACATGCACTATTGACATGCAACTAGGATACTGCATGGAAACATGCTAGATAATCGGGTCACATGCAGCTAGATGGTTATTATCTACGTAGAGATAAAGAGATTGGTTGTTAATGTATGCATCATGCACTACAGACTACTCTAGCTATATTTCACCTACCTATCCCTTTTATATGCTGTCTATTGTGCTCTCTCTTATGGTACGCGGGAAAAATGACATTTTAAATCTATCGGTACGACAGTCTATCACTCTAATCTTGCTCATCTGATAAAACCTAGCATAATACGCAGGGGTTCTTAATTTATATATGAAGTGATCTGTAAACAAATCAGCTTCAAATTTACTTAAAAGGCTTAACCTAAATTTTAACCTGCGTTCTGATAGTAATTCCCATCCTAGTTCTTCTATTAAACTCGTAACACTCATGCAATTATCATAATGGCCTTTAACAAATCTAGCTGATCTAATTTCCTTTGCACACGCTCTAATTCCTTTATCATACCTTCCTCGTACGGATACCATATACTAGCGGCATATTCTAGATGAGGCCTGACAAGTGTAAAATAGTTTCTTTCTCGCACTCTCTCATCGCATTTGCCTAGAACCTTTTTTACGAATCCTAATCTACGGTTTGCTACACTATTGGAAATTATTAACTTTGTTATATTCCACAATTATGTTCAACCCCTGATGATGATCTGAGAAGGTCGAAACCGGTCGTTAATAAAAAGTTTATTGGAATATAAAAAAGTTAATTATTTCCAATCATGAATTCATTCCACAAGGTGAACTCGCAAACCATCGATTTGCTACACTAGTTATTTCCCTGATGTGTTTCCCCCATGATATGTACCAGCTGTTCGAGACGTGTGTGTTAGTCTGGGTGAGTGTAGCTCACTTAACCGCGGCACCATACAAGGAAGCCTCTGCACCCGATTTATAAGTGCTAGGGAGGGGGAAAGTGGGATGGAAGGGGGAAGTGGAATGGGGGAATGGTGGGAAGAGGAGTCAAGAGAGAGGGAGTCACGTGGTGGAGTGGGAGGGAGAGTGAATTGGAGGAGACAATCCCCTTGTCACCTCCTGCCCCTGTCCTTTTTCCTCCTCGATCCTCGCCCACCCCTCTCTATGATACACCCACACTCCTCCTAATTCTCCCTCACCCCTATGTCTCCCTAGTTGCCGGGCGCGTGCAGCCCTGAGTCGACCGCAGCTCGGATGTGACGTGTGCCCGGCTGAGATTTCCAAAGGCTCCGCGGAGCTTATCACTTTGCTGTCCGACACATCCGAAAGAATTAGGTCGGAAATCTCTCTATCGTCGTCGTCTTTCGGCTGGGCGACCGACAAATAAGTTCATTTACGCCAGGAAAGGTGGGAAGGAGTAGGAATTTTTCAGGGAACGTACGAAAGGTGGAGAGAAACTCGACGCCGGTATTTGCCTGTTCTTAAAGATGGACGCCAAAAGGGTCTCCATTTCAACGTCCCTTCTATCGGACGGAGTACTGTACTCGAAGTGCCCTCCACACAGCACTAAAGTAGGGACAGATATCCCACTGAAAAATCTTTACCACTGCCGGGGCTCGACCCGGGTTTTACAGGTTGTTGGCGTCCTACTTATAAAATATTTACCTACGTTACCATTCCATTACCACAGATCTAACGTGAGGAAAACTCAACCGTGAAGTACATATTGCCAATCCCACAGAAAAATAGGATGTGCTAACGGAACACTAATGCAATGTGAAGAGAGAACGAAGGTACACTGTAAATTTCAATTGTCTCATTCCCCTCAGAATGTACCTCGGAGTATAGGATAAATATAGATGAAGTGAATAGTCTTTTTATATCTGTAAGTGAAGCACTCTCCATGCTTGCAGGAAGGATTTCATAGCATTAATGTGAAGGAAATACATATTATAGTTCAGAGCACGAGAGAGATTTATTCAGTTACGTCCGTCATACATTAGAATTCGATACAGCGAAAAGAGTGTTTATTATCACTCACCGTGGTAACCAAAATCAAATGCAAACGTGATTGCCTCGGAAAAAGCTTCCCTTGAACTGGGAATCAAAACTCACATAACGACATTCCCTATTGATGTGTACGTACCGGTAACTTAATAAGAAAGCACAATTTAAACTGGCTTCACCAAGAACGATTCAAGATCTTGTTTCTTTCTTATTCCGCATACGACAGCAAAATAAGATTGCTGTAACCCTAACCACTGAAGAAGTATAATCCGTTTACTTCCTTGATTTCTCCTTTTTCACGACCAGTAACACCGTCTGCCACACGCCCCGTGCAGGGACTCGCTGGGCAATGTGCCGGTGTGGTCGTTTGCCCGGAAATACTGATAAAACTGGTGCTAAACGGGGAGAATTGAATCCAGGGCCATCAAACAATCTCATCCTTCCCAGGGTCATACCCTGAAGTCGTATTACCCCTCGTGAGCCTGACCCTTCCATTTGTGCTTTCCCCTTTCCCACGTCTCTTCCGTTGCCCTCATCTGCATATCCCCCTCTCTCTCACACAACCCCTCCCTTCCCAGCAGTCTATTGCCTCATCCATCGATCCCCTGGTCCGCCAATTAAATTCCGCTCGCCGTTCCAATTAACCCATTACCCTCTTTGCTCCGCCCCCTAGAGTCGTTGCGCCTGCTCTTAGCCCGATCCGCATTGCGCATGCGCACAGGAGGAACGGCTTGAGCGAGTTCACCTCAAAATTTTCCGTCGCGTTTGAACCTTTTGCGTTCGGCTAACTTATTCTGCATGCGTCTGAATATGATACTAACAAACTTGGAAAGGACAATGGCCTGATATCAGCTGTAGATCAATGAGAAAACGACTAAGATATTCTGGTGAAGTCTTCACGGGTTCTCCACCGGGTCAGGGAAACGGCTAAGGCCGACGTTTCGACGGCTAACACTGCCATCGTCCTCAGGGCGTTGAGTGTCAGGTCCAAGAAAAATGCCGGTATATATACTCTTCGCCTTGGCTCAGGTCACTCCTGATTGGCTCTTCTCAGGTCACACGGGAATTGCGGGAGACGAGGGGTAACACGACTTCAGGGTATGACCCTGGGAAGGATGAGATTGTTTGAAGAAACGGGACCCGGTGGAGAACCCGTGAAGACTTCACCAGCATTCTACGCCGGGAAAAAACTAGATCCTACATGACTAAGATATTGGCTTGCAGCAAGAGAGAAGATGCCAAAACCAACGTTAAACTATTAAAACAAAAACTGGAATAGGTGAAATAGTCCTGTTACTTGGGAAGTCGAATAACCAACGATGGATGAAGCAAGGAAGAAATAGTCAGTAGGATAGCCCAGGTGAAGATGGCATTCTATCAAAAGAAGAATCTACGTACAGCTGGAAATACAAGCGTGGAAGTAAGGAAACAATTCATAAGAACGTATGTACATCTGGAGCACGTTTCTTTATGGAAGTGAGGCATGGGCAATGACAGAAGTAGAGGAGAAAAGGGTGGAAGCATTCGAAATATGGTGCTATCGAAGAATGATGAAGATAAAATGGATCGACCGAGTGATAAACGAAGAAGTCTTAAGAGAAGAAAGGGAGAAAATAGAAGCCTGCTGAAAACTCTAGAAAGAAGCCGGGACAACTTAATCGGTCGTATCTTAGGACAAGATGGACTGATGAAGACAATCTTCGAGGGAAAACTGAACGGGAAGAAAGGAAAAGGCAGGCCTCGTATGAGATTAAATAAGATTGGCAATTTTATTTAATTATGTTATTCCACCACATCACGCCTAAAACGACTCTTTTTACTCGTATATGGAACAGGTCGTGAAGGATGTAAAGGAAAGGAATTGCGTTAATATGAAGAGGTTATCCGATAGAAAAATTGAGTGGAAGGTTGCGTCAAACCAATCCTAGGATTGTTGACCTATGATGATGAAACCGGTTAGAAATATCTACCGAAAATGGGAAAGAGGCTGAACCAGTAAATGAGAGATTATTATTATCTGAGTTTGAAAATGTTGCAGTAGATCTCTTGATGCAACTTTCCTGCTCTGCTTTTATATCTTCGAACGCTTATTCCCTGAAAGTATTTATGTCGTAATTGTTCCCTCTTTTTCATCACTCACTCAGTGATTCAACGCGAAGGTTGGTTTTGACAGGTGAGAGGGTTCATCCTGTAACTCCCGTACTAAGCCAATGGCGTGTGAAATTTACACATTCAGGGGGCAGTTCCCTGGGCCACCTGCGATTTCCTACGTAAGGAAATGACACGCAGAAAATCGAATCGCGAGGATTTTATATGGAGGGTGTCCAGAAAGGCTCTTGCCCGGGATTTGAACCCGGGACCCTCCGGTCAGTAGCTCAGTGCTCTACCCACTAGGCCACCACGACCCCTCTCTTTTTCATACCTGCCAATATTATTGTCTCCTTCATGCTCATTTATCAAGAAATTCTCTCTGTCTCTTGTCTTCAGTATTCCATCTCCTGGTACTCACTTCATCAACCGCCTGATTGGCCTCCACCAATCTTCTGACTTTCGGTATTGGAGTCTTCATTAGATGAACTCCCAAGCAAGAATAACTGAGTGGCACAAAGCTACGCCTCGCTTTATATTTGGTTCTACCAAACCCTTTTCTGGGCATCTGTGTTCACGTCTCCTGTCTAATATATGTATGGGAGTTTTAAAACTGTTAACCTCGGGGAATTTTTTATAAATTGTGTTTCAGACTAGGAGTATTGTCGGAGGGCCAAACTACCTTGATAGTAAAGGTCGTCGGCTTTATCATAGTCTCCACAACTCAGTAATTCTTGCTTCAGAGTACAACTAATGAGAGTAGACTCCAATAAACTATAGACTCCAAAAAAAACTATACGCAAAGGAAACGAGAAAAGGGTTGTATACTTACGATATCGGAACGTAGGTAGCACCAGAAAAAAGTTTTAAATCTGGTTATTATGAGGAAATATGTATTTCCTGCTATTATCTGTAATCTCCACGAAAAAAGAAAATGGTGTTCAAGGGCCGATAATCGCTTTTAAAAAGTTAAATAAAGGTAATTCTTGCCGGCGCTTTTGCCAGAAGAATTTCGATAGATCACTGCTCGGAATTGGGTTTCCCGTGATCTAAAACAACGGTCTGTAACAATAACAATAGTCCCATGTCTGGCAAACTAAGGTCGCGGGGTTGAGCCCTTCTCAGGGATTTTTTCACCACTCAAAGTATGGAATTGTGTGTATAGCTCTAAATTCACAGCGTTGTCAACTCAAGGGTTCGAGGCAAAGTTTACTGCTCTTGAGGTATTGAATTGTTCAGAAAATAAAAATTAATTTATATAAATGTATATTAAATAAAGGATCGTGGACCTTGAAGTTAGAATATTTGCAAGTGACTCCTTACTTTTCTGCCCGGCTATTTAGCTATCTTACTCCATAAGGATCATAACTAGGATTTCATATTTTAAAAATCAAAATCTTTCACATTTTGCATGATTGAAAGCCTGAATGTTAGTTTATTTTTCTTTCATTATATTATTCCTTTATTACATTATTCCTCATTGTATTGGAAAACAGGAGCACCCGAATGTAAAAATGAGAGAAGATTCTAGCAGTGATAAATTGAAATAGCTCACGAATAAAAGAGCTATTTCAATTTATCACTGCTGTAGAATTAATTGAAACCCAAAATAAAAAGAGGCAGCACAATAGAATGTTCTGGTTTTCATCAGAAAGTACTTAACGAGCCTTTGGTGAATAAAATCAGAATTCACCACGGTTGCGACATTTAAGCCTGATTGACCATATGGTCATGGAAGATCATTATTCCCTGCAATTGCCCAATTTAAGACTATTGTCCGGACAATCTTATCCACACGCCCACATGGTGAAATGCCGGGTATGACGTTGATGCATACGTTTATTAGTCCATACATGAGGCGCAATGCCATTCCCACTGCGTTTCTGGTTGTCTTCCATTAATCACATCAGCGTCTGCATTTCGTCGCGGGGTGACCTCCAACCTGGCGTTAGATATGCGATGAAATTTGTTCCCATCTAAGCGAATTCATTCCTCGTATAGGACAGGTCTTAAAAACAAGCTGATTTTTTAAAAAAATTGGCTTTCTGCAACTTGAATACACAGAAGGAGGGAAAAGGAATAAAGTACGACAGCCATGAGAATTAGATCAGTCATATTTTCCAGTCTAAAGAGACCTCCCATGAGAAGGGTTCCAACCTTTTCTTAAGGAATTCCGCAGTTTTATTTGGCAATAGAGATAATTAAATAATATAAGACCCGATAGTTTGTCACACTAGTGTAAGCATATTTAATTTTTTAATGTATTAGACTCTTGTATGTCCTAAATTTATTCTACGAAATTGATCATTTAAAGACAGAATCTCCATTATCTTGTAATTATACCTATTAAAAACGATGTTCAGAATCGGAAAACCTACCAGACTGCTTTGACACTCGAGATATGAAAGCTCCAGTCAGATTTCCAGCTCTCATGTAATCCCAATCTCATGTAGCACCAGTTATGATAACTTTTGGTGGCATAAATGATGTTAGAATTACATCTAAAGCTGCAGAATGATTTACTTCTGTCGAAATGTAATGAAAACATCATATTTATGTGGTGGCGAAGTTAGTGTAATAGACGCGAGTGAAGTTAAGTATCTTGGGATTGCTATTGCTTTAAATCCGTTCTGGAGGGCATCTAAAAATGTTGCTCTTCTTCATTTAAGAGATTAATATTCATTAGAGACGAATCGTTTGAAAGTGATACAGAGAAAGATCATAAGAGAGTAATTTCACTGTGGTTAGTTCAGGTACGCATTTGAAATACGCTGCATTATTTGTAAAATGATCCAGCAAATTAAAAAATATCAAATTGGTTTAACGAAGGACTTTATTGGGAAACTACGGAGACTCGAGGCCGCCAGTGAAAATTTATTTTATATCCTACAACGGTATAGAGCAGAGATATGCGACACATAGGGAGATAAGCTACCGAACCGAATGATCCAAGAACTCCCTTTGAATTTTCCCAGACCACAGTACTGCTTTCAAAATATCAAGTCTTAAATTACATTTATTTTTCACCTGGATTTTTTTTTATTTCAACCTTAATATATCGGCTAGTAACCCGCCACCCTCTCCAGCACGCTATAGCGACCGCTCAAAAGATGGCATGTTGATTATAATTATTTCCAATTAAGCTGTCGTGGAGGGCTGGTCACCGTCTGATAAGGAAAAGGAATGAGGTGATATTGGGAAAAGAAAAGCATAAGCGGTATAACGTGTTTTGATGTGTCTTTGTTTAGTGTTGTAGCCGTGAGCGGTGCATAGAAAAACGAATACCTACCCCTGACATCACTGACCGTAGGTTATGAAATAATTTCCCTTGATAAAAAAAGGTTTTATGTGTATGTACTAAGGTAGTGCATCAGGTTGTTGTGTTGGTCAAGGACACGGTTTCAAGCCCCGCGGTATTCGTAAAGATTAATCTGTCCAATTTTGTCTGTTCCTACTTGAATGCCGTGTGAAGAGCACTCATGGATTATTACCCATGCACCCTTAGCGCCTTTAGCTGTGAGCAGACTAATTCAGACACCGGGTTTCTCATCGCTCTTCTTTCATTCCCTGGACTCCGACCTCTTCCCAAACACTCTCCCTTCCCTTCCAATCCCATCCATAAACATCTCCCGCACTGAGCCACCCTTTATTCACTACACCACCCCGACCCCCTGGTGGTGTAGTGTTACCCCGAGACCCAGGGTTCGAATCCCAGCAGTGGAAGATGATGTACACAGCTAACTTGGCCCCTTCCTAAGTGTTTTGTGGAGAGCATTCTAGTACAGCACACCGTCCGTCGGATGGGACGTTAAGCCGTGGTCCCCTTGGCGTCTTTCGTTAAGAGAAGGGTAATGCCGACGCCGAGTTTCTATACACTCTTCCTTCGTTCCTTGAAAACTTTGTACCTCTACCAGATTATCCAGCTATCCTTTTTGATGCAAACTACCTTACCATTGGCATGCAAGCCTATAGGTGACTGTGAAGCCAGAATGGGGGGGCTTGGGAACGATTAGGACCCGCCTGCTACGCACAAAACATTGCCTTTTTTACAGCCTCTAATGGAGACTGCATATTTTTTATACACATTGTGTATTTAAACATAAGCAACAATGAAATTGTACCCAAATTCCATTGCAGCGGCGTCAGTTAATCCTCCTAAGGCTTTTCAAGGGAGGCATATATGCATTGTATTCCACTGGAAGTTATTTTATTACTAATCCTAGTCTGCATTGAACCTATTTAAGCTGCATATTTGGCGAGTGCTTTCGTTTTTTTCTTCTATTTCCTCTGTTTCTTTGACGAAATTTGAAAATGCATTGGATTATTCATCTTACCACTCTCGCTTTTCCCGCGTGCAAAAACAACTTCATCTGTACGAGTATCAGGATGTACGTCTGTGCCTACTAAGATGGCCGCTGGCTTCTCAAATCATCCGCGATGCCTCCTCCAGTGGATTGTAACCTCCTCGGTTTCGCCACCGTACCCACCCACTCCATCCCTGGCAACCGCCGAAATCGAACCGCTGGCGTCCAACTGCGGTCGCTCTTTCGCTCATCGGCTGTCGGAGGGAGCGGTCCGCTAATTTTCCCGACTGACAAGTGAAACCGCTCGCTGCGCAGCTGGGAGGCAGGAAATGCCCGTTTACGAAGGATGGCTCGCGGGTCCGCGGCAGAGGCCGGCAGGTCGTTCCGCGCTCTCTTCTCTATGCGTTCCTCCTTCGTCACTCGCGGGGAGGGACTACTAACTGCTGGCACCCTTCGCCAACCTCTTACCATTGATTATAGGGGTCGCCACCTCGTGAGCATACTACGATTCGCTGATGAATTAGCTCTCATAGCAGAGACAGAGAGGGAGCTGAATAAGATGCTAACAACCATGGAAAGGACAATGGCCAGTTATCATCTGAAGATCGATGTGAAGAAGACTAAGATATTGGTGTTCAGCAAGAGAGAGGAGGCCAAAACCAACGTTATAATAGGAAAACAGAAACTGGAAGAGGTGAAAGAGTTCTGTTAACTGGGAAGCAGAGTAACCAACGATGGACGAAGCAAGAAAGAAATAGTGAGTAGAATAGCCCAGGCAAAGAGGGCATTCTATCAAAAGAAGAATCTACTTACAACGGGAAATACAAGCTTGGAAGTAAGGAAGCAATTCATCAAAACGTATATCTGGAGCATGTTCCTTTAGGGCAGTGAGGCGTGGACGATGACAGCAGCGGAGAAGAAAAGGGTGGAAGCATTTGAAATATGGTGCTACAGAAGAATGATGAAGATAAAATGGATCGACCAAGTGACAAATGAAGAAGTCCTAAGAAGAGTGGGAGAAAAGAGAAGTCTGCTGAAAACTATAAAATGAAGAGGGGACAACCTAATCGGCCACATCTTACGATAGGATGAAGTCAATCGTCGAAGGAAAAGTGAACGGGAAGAATGTAAAAGGCAGGCCTCGTATGAGTTACATAGAACAGGTCGTAAAGGACGTGAAAGAGAGGAACTACGTTAAAATGAAGAGGTTGGCCGATAGAAGAATCGAGTGGAGGGCTGCGTCAAACCAATCCTAGGATTGTTGACCCTTGATGATGACCTTGTGAGCGGTCCATTGCGAATGTTTTTTTTATTTATGTGTTTAACATTCCGGGAGCACAAAGTCGCAGTTGGAAAATCTGCAATGTTCTTACCTCGGGGCAGGCACGTAGCCAGAGGGGGGCTTCTGGGGCTTCAGCCCTCCCCCAAAACTTTTTCCCAACACTTGTTTCGTCGTGATTTGAACTGGGAACGATAATCCGGATTACGCTGGGTATAATTCAAGTGTTAAGTGTCTTGAAACATGATCATTAGTTTGATGCTTGTGTTTGGTTATCAATTGTTCTGTTCAATCTGATTTGTATGTGTGCGTTGAACTTGTGTTCTGAGACCGGTCAAATTAACTGCTTCATAACAAGGTAAGCAGTGAATTTTACCATTGAGAAGAGATAGAAATGGGTACTGTGAAAGTAAATACCAAGCACTGAAAATTAGGGGTTGAGATTTGTAACATGTCGGCACCGAATGGGCAAGGCTGATTTGTTTCAAGTTAAGCCACGCTAGACTTAGCCCCACCCGAAGCAAATTTCAGGCTACGTGCCTGCCTCGGGGCACCAAATGGAAGCGGTAAGTTACGCCTAAAAATGACTTTAATAAGGAACATTTTCAACTTTTCTGTATCATTATCAAGCTTCAATTACTTAGGTTGCGTCTCGGTGGAAGATGGGCGGATTTTTAAAGACATTAGGCGAAAAGACGGTGTTTATGCAGAGGAGACAACTTATATTCGGAACATGAAGTAAGGAAGTGAAGAAAATGTTGGTACAGAGCATTGTAGAGAGTGTGGCGCTGCATGGTTCCTAGATTTGGACACTCGAGAATAAGGATGAAATAGTTTGGTGGCTTTTAATTAGGTGGACGGAACTAGTAATCAGAAGCAATGAATGTCTGACGATGGTTAAGGAGGCCATAGGAAAAATGCTAGTATCCTAGGAAAACGAGGAAGAGTAATGGAGTGCGTGAGAGTTTACGATGAAATAAAAAGAATTTGAGCGTTTTTAAAATCATCCTAAATGGTGAATAACAAAGAAAAATTATAATGCCATTTCGAGTCTTTATTAACGGAATCGCGGATGTGAAATAATGGAGGGAAAATTATGTCAGTGCGTCGGGGGTTAGCCTATAGAAGAATCTCTTGGAAATCAGTATCAAAACAATCCGAAGATTGATTCCGACGGTGCCATGATCATCCCATTCATCTACATCTACGCAATACCCTGCATGCCACAGTGAGGGTGTGTGGCAGGGGGTGAAGATCACCAAACATGCACTCTTGACATGCAACGAGGCTACTAAGTGGAAACATTAGATAAAAGGGTCACATGCAACTAGATGGTTAGTATTTACATATTAACAAAGGGAGTATCGGTTATAATGGCATTGATCTAAATATTTTAGTGTATCTGGGAACGCATATTGCAGGAAAATCTGTTTTTGCCTGAAGCGTATCTCGGATATTTAAGTAATTATAAAAGAGGATATCATTACCTGAAATATTAGAGTGAGTTAGATTTCTTCAGGGATTTATGATTATAATTTCTTCAAAACTAATCCGATGTACCTAAGAGTTAGTTTTCTTAAAGTTCAAGTACGAGTAATTAGAATTCGCTTTCGCGTGACATAAGCCCCCGGAAAATTTAAAAAAAAACAATTAATCCTCATTATGACGAAATTTATTTTGGAATTAACATTTCGTATTCAAAGTTTTATATTGCTAGAGAATATAACTCACATTCATTAGTAGATAAGTGAAGAAATGGCAACATAAAACGCTCGATGCAAAAATAGCATAGTTAAATACATATTTTGAACAACTTTACCGCTCCTTTTTGGGGAAAGGTTCATTTCTCCCTTTTTTCCTAGTGTAGAGATAACTTCCTCCAACTTTTCAAAATATATCAGTTCTTTATCATCCTCTCAGGTGTCCAGACGTGGCCCAAATCGGATACCCACAATGCATCTCGTCACTTCTGTTCCAATTGTAACGAGGAGAGGGAGAGAGAGAGGTTGAAAAGAGATAGGGTAAGGGGAGGAGAGTGGAATGATCTCATAACGTCAGCGCGATGATGGCTTTTTTATAAATAACGACGAGGGATCGGGGAGTAGTGAATGGGAAATTGAGGGGAGGGAGACGGGGAAGGGGGAGGTCACGCGTGAACGAGTCAACGTGCTCGGGAGTCTCGAATCTATGTCTTCTGCTGGGAGCACGCGAGGAGCCAGCCGTGCCATGTGTGATCCCCGCCGCTTCGGACTTTTGGACCCTCCGAGGGCGATGGATTCAGATCCAGATACGCCGCGATAGCGACGGAATTCGTGTTTGCTCGCGGCATTGGAGGAAGAGGCGGCTGTCTTCGGGGCCGCGAATAAGAAGCGAGGGGTCGCGGGGGCTCGGGGAGGCGATATGAATTGGATGGGGAGGAGAGAGAGAGAGGGTATGTAGCGAATGGGAGAAGCAACCTCTCTCTGCCTTCTCCGGAGATGTGTAAACTGGAGCACAGGAATCACCGCCCGGAACGCTCGAAGTAGACGGCAATGATCGAGCTACGGCCACCCAAGCCGTTGCTATCCCTCTCGTTTACTTGCCTATAAACTGGAAATCGGACAGCTGAGATGGCTCGAGTACTTGCCTTCCAGCGAGAAGCTCCGTGTTCGAGTCCGGGCAGTGGCAGTAATTTTTCGGTGGAGTACAGGTCCCTACTTGAGCGTTTTTTTGGAAAGTACTTCGAGTGGAGAACACCGTCCGTCGGATGGGACGTTAAAACATGGACTTCTTGGCGTATTTTGCCAGGAGTAAGCTAATACCGACGCCTAGTTTTCTTCCACCCTTCCTCCGTTCCCTGAAAAAGTCTTTTCTCTATCCAAGCACCCAATGGTCCTAAATGGCGCAAATGTTAGCTGAACTTGAAAAATTAGCAACTTCCACTAGGGCAGGGTTTATTACGACCAAGTTTCGCTTTTTACTGTATATTCAGGCCTGCTCGCCTGAAGATGCTGTAAAAAGCGAAACCTGGTCGTGATATACCTTATCACAGTGGAAGCCGGGTTTCTGTACTCCCTTCCTCCGTTTCCTGAAAAACCACACCTCTACTTAGTTACCCAGCTATTATTCATCATCATCATGGGTCAACAATCCTAGCATTGGTTTGACGCAGCCCTCCACTCGATTCTTCTATCGGCCAACCTCTTCATATCGACGTAACTCCTCTCTTTTACATCCTTCGCAACTTGCTCCATGTACCTCATACGATATCTGCCTTTTCCAATCTTCCCGTTCACTTTTCCCTCGACGATTGTCTTCATCACCCCATCGTGTCTTAAGATGTGGCCTATTAAGTTGTCCCGTCTTCTTTTTATGGTTTTCAGTATATTTCTCTTTTCTCCCACTCTTCTTAGGACTTCTTCATTTGTCACTCAGTCTATCCATTTTATCTTCATCATTCTTCGGCAGCACCACATTTCAAATGCTTCCAGCCTTGACTTATCTGCTGCTGTTAATGCCCAAGCTTCGCTACCATATAGTAGAATGCTCCAGATGTATGTTCTGATGAAATTTTTCCTCACTTCCAAGCATATATTTGTAGCTGTAAGCAGAATCTTCTTCTGGCAGAATGCCCTCTTCGCTTGGACAATTCTACTGGCAATTTATCTTTTACTTCGTCCATCGCTGGTTATTAGTGACACAAATTGCCTAAGCTCTCCACCCCCCATTAGCAACGACCACAAAAACGAAATGTAAAGTGGACAAAAGGAATCGCCCCCTTCCCTAGGAACGGTGGACAAGACCCAAGTAGACGCCAATGATGGACCTACCAAGGGGATGATGCTCTCAATATCCATTATCTGCACCCGAATCACGGAGTTTCATTTGCTCTTTCGAGATAAGGACGGATACGAAGGCACAGCGTGCGGTCCTTTGTCCCTTTGTCATCATCACGCCTTTACCACCGTGATACACAAGTGTTTAAGGCGTGCCGAAGGATATGAAGGCATTGGTCTGGAAATTGAAACAAATATCCGAGCCTCAGTTGCTCCAATCTCGAGCTTGTGGTGGGGAATACATGGTAGAAACATTTTCGAACTTGTATTGAAGAGATTGGAATACGTGAAATGTTGTCACCAAGGGATGCAAAAAACATTATGGGCTTATTTCTCATGTATTTATGAGACTCTTAATGCAAAACCAATACGTGTTATTTTTTGTTTATTTTAGCATTTGCCTGGAATGCTTTCCTGAATGCATTGAAACCATTACTTCTCTAACAACTTTTGTGCAGAGCATGTTAGGATTGAGGACAATGACAGTTTGAAATCAGCCTTGTTTCCTCGTTGAATTTATCTATCAGTGAAACTGGTAATATAGGTAATAACAATGTTATTATGTGCATGGTGGTAGTGCTTGCCTGTTGTTGAGTCACCCGTTGGTACACACACTTCCGGTGACTTGCTGCATACGAGTTGGAAGTGACTAGTAAGGAGGTTTTCTAAGAAACAGACGGAAGAAAGACGTACTTTGCTCTTGATAGGCCTCCATTGAGAACGTCGCGAGCATTTGGAATGCAACAATGAAGCATTCATGTCTTGAATTGAACTAAATACTTAAGAAAATCGTTAGCTTCTTTGAAAAGCTTCTTACAAGGATCAGAATGTGTCACATGACCTGGAAACGAGCGAGGGCCTGCAATGACTTGAAGGTTACCTATCCAAGGCTATGGTTGTAGGCAAATTTCAAATCGAGCGGGTTCAGTCACAGGCGTCAGACTGGAAGGAGAATTAAGTCGAGATTGTTTTAGAAGGGAAAGTGAGGGTGGAGAGAAACCTGGCGTCGATATTAACTTTTCCTTGACACAATTGACTGAAGAGAACAACTTTGGGTCTCATCCGACGGACCGAATACAGGACTTAAAAATTTAGTTTCCTCAGGACATCTTACCACTGGAGGAATTCATACCCGGTCTTTCGGAATGAGAAGCCGATATGCTTGTCGCCTCACCGATCCGAATTTTACAGGAAAACCTCTGATTTAACTTATCTCTTCCATTTGCTGAACCAATGAGTCTAACGCAAGAGAGATAATATCCTAGTGGAGCAGCAATTATGTATGTGTGTGGCCTTTTTTGCCAGGGTTCAAATTTTACTGTATTTTGAAGGCGGAAGCTATATCATAAATGATAAATTTCATTGAAAACTGTGACAGCCTATTTAGGCAACACTGAATGGTAGTTGTCAGTCAACCTACCCGAATTCAGATTAGGTTTTTTTTAATCGAATAATCCTCGATGATGACCTAATCATTTTAATCACAATGGATCATATGTGAGCAACTCTCTTACATGATGGGGTCCTTTTCCTAGTTGCCTAGCATCTCTTTACCTTGACGATGTTACAGCTAATTTATATCCAAGCGAAAGGCAGCGATTGCTTGATTCGAAGCAGATGAGAAATGCCATTTTTATTCTCTCACTTTAAAAAGAACTGCTTTCGCAGCTATTACTACTGATTGTGAGTAGTTACGGGGGTGATACTCATAGGGTTCTGAACAAAGTTCTTATCGATCAATTTGACTCCTCTCACCCATCTGATTTCCATGAATTTGTCAAAGAAATAGTACCAAATCATTCAAAATGATACTTCGGGGTAAACCTATATCCATGTTGACCAAACTGTAAATTTACGGCATTCACTAATGGAACACATTATAGAATGTTTTTAATAACGTTGTATCCTTATTTTTCCACGAATCTCGCGGAATTTCTCATTCGTGAAATAAACAACTCCGTGAATCGGCTGTTTAGGAGGTGTCAAAACTTGTCGTCAACACGATAATTGAAACCAAGGAAGTTAGAATGTGATGGAGGAGACATCACACCTGATTTGAGAAGCCAGAGGCCATCTTGGTAGGCACAGAAATAAGGGAGTGCTACTCCTGATACTCTAACGGATGAAATTGTTTTTGATGCGGTAAAATTTATAAAAGTAATATGAATAATGATATGGATTTTTTAAATTACAAAAAAACAGGAGTGCACAAACACGCAAACAATAGCTAAATGTGTAGTTTAAATAGTTCTAAATCCGAACCAGTTTTGTTAATAAAAGTAACTTCAAGGGGAATAAAACGCTTAAATACCTCTTTTAAATAGCCTTAGGAACATTAACTGACGCCGCTACTATGACATTTCGGTGGGATTTTATTGTTACTTATGTTTAAATACACCTTGTGTACAATCGTTGTACAGTCTCCATAAGAGACTTAAGAAAAAACGCAATGTTTTGTACGGAGTAGGTGGGGCCTAATCGTTCCCAAGCACCCCTATTCTTGCCTCATTATCGCCCATAGGCTAGCATGCCTTCTACAGTAAATCCTAACCTCCTCTAGCTGCATCCACGACGTTCGTCGCGCCTCCTGTCTGACTTTTACAGATCTCCTGCATCATTCTGGTGCACTGGGGATTGAGCTCGCTCCGTGACTCCACTCGTGACGGTGCACGTGATTTTCCCGGAGCCGGATGCCCTTCGTTCTTTTCACTCCGCCGCTCGATCAATTGGCCGCGACGCGAAGATCTGATCAGCCTTCGGGTAACGCCGATGCGCGCGGAATGACGGGAGGTGAACACGCGTGTCAAACATTCGCGGCTCAATTAGGATTATGCCCTCGGATCAGGGCATATCCCCCCACTGTTCAGAGTAATGGTTAAGGGACAGGGTATCAGTAATCCGTGTCGCGGGGTTGAGGAGCACATTGTCCCCCAAGGAATGCTCCTCGGTCGCGTTAATTAACCGTGAGGAAAGCCGATTGAATATTGCCTTTTTGAGTATGCGATCTAAGCCAGCATTGCTAGTCAACAATTACTGACCCGATAGCTAAGAAAGACGTCGTGAACGACTTCATTATGTATTAAGCAGCGTTTACACGTAGCAGTTGACTGCGATGACAGTCACGAGATGCGCGATATATCTATATCGCTACTGCTATGATGCGTCTGCACCGATTTCTATGCAGCTTAAGCAGCGTTTAAATGTAGCAGTTGACTGCTATGACAGTGGCGAGATACGAGATATATCTATATCGCTACTGCGCTATATGCGTCTGCACCAACTTCTATGCGGCTTAAAGACGCTATTTAGGCGTTGTCATAACAAATAAAAAGAGTTTTTTTTTCAATAGTAATTGATGCTCAAATTTTCATGAAATTCTTCAAGCAATAAATTCCATTGACGATTATCTTTTGTTCCCATTCTTTAAAGAGCAGAATCTCCCCTTTTGGGGAGGGATATCTTTGTTATTATATCCAAATTCCGTCGTGTATTGCTTTCCGTTGGCGATTGTTGCGATTGTGTTGGATACATTTCCGATCCGAAAGTAGACGGGCTTCAACTTTGCTAATAACTCGAACTAGGATCGGTAGTGTTCAACATGTGTCTCGTATCGACCTGAACTTGCATCGCAGTTGCTATTTACACATGCGAGTGAGGCTTAATAGTTGTTAGCAGTTCACTGTCATAGCAGTGAACTGCTACGTGTAAACGCGCCTTTGAAGCCGCTATTTACGCGTTGCCACAACAAATAAAAAGCGTTTTATTAGTGAATTTCGCTTAAATTTACATTAAATTCATCAAGCAATAAATTCCATCGACGATTATCTTTTGTTCCCATTCCTTAAAGAGTAGAATCTCCCCTTTTGGAGAGGGATACCCTTGTTATTATATCCAAATTGCGTCGTGTATTACTTTACGTTGACAATTGTTGCGATTGTGTTGGTTACATTTCCGCTGGAAAGTAGACGGGCTTCAACTTTGATAATAGCTCGAACGTGGATCGATAGTGTTCGACATGTGTCCAATATCGACCTGAACTCGCATCGCAGTTGCTATTTACACATGCGAGTGGGGCTAAATAGTTGTTCGCAGTTGACTGTCATAACAGTCTACTGCTACGTGTAAACGCGCCTTTAGGGATAGGCAATTTTCCTTCACCCATCGAAGGCTACGAAAATTCTCGTAAGCTATAAAATCCACACGTGGCTGCTACTGTAGCAATAATAGTTATCTTTCAAAAACAACAGCAGCATTTTAATGTTGTCAAGTTTATGTTCCCCATTTGTGCTGATTTGCTGTATTTTTGATCATATCACGATAATAATTATTAATTTTAACTTTTTAAAAAGGGGTGGAAAAAATAGAAAATAATTTCTTCCAGGAATCATAACATTTCTTCACAAAAGAATTCATTGGTTTCTCCATGTTTCTCTCTTCGATCAACCTTAAATGAAAAGTTCTTGCACCGATGGGATCTTTTCAAATTTTTTTCTTACGATGCTTCACGAAATATTTTATGCCCCGAAACAAAATAGTTGGTTGAGGGATTTGCGAGAAAAATCGATTTTTGCAAGTTATACGGCATTTTTATTAACATATGTCTGTAATAACAATTCCAATTTCGGAACATGTTCACGATGTTCAATTTACTAAAATTTTAATGTACAAAGGACTTAATTAGAGCAATGTGAACATTGCTCTAATTAAGTCCTCCTTTTATGAGGATCATTGTTTTGGTTTTACCAAAACAGGATAAACAAATCTGCGATCGATTTTTCTCGTGAGACCTCGCATTCGACATTTTGACTCACGGAAGATATTAATAATCCTATGGTAATTGTATCCATGACTACAAAAAAGAAAAATATAGCTATAGACGGAGGTATTATATCGATAATGAATTAAAACTTTTGATTAAAAGTCATTGAATGAATGTGTATGCACGATAACCTGCATAAAACACAGAAATCGATTTTTTTCGCCTATTCCTCTACTGATACCGTAGACCTTAGTGGTCAGGATTAAGCTTTGAGTATGGGCCAACCATTAGCGCACCATTTAACGTATGAACATGTTGAAGCTTCCGATAGTATGATGAGGAACCCTTACAAGGAACATGGCGTAATGTATAACGCTATTCGGGACAAGAATGGCGAACTTTCATATGAACAGGTAGATAAAATGCAGAGAAGGAATGTTTGTAGCAATTATACGATGAGAGTAATATCCGTGTGCGGTTGATCGAGAAGGAAATTGAAGTATAGAAAGATGAAATGAGAGACGATATTGATATCATAAAAATCGAGGCAGCAGTAAGGATATGTAAACCTCATGGTTGAATTGGAATTGATTGTTTTCCTGCTGAGCTTATTAAATATGCGGGAGAGATTTTAATACAACCATCTGCGTTGCATGTATTCGACTGGAGATATTTGGCTCCCAACGTGTATTCAACTGGCCAGGACATTAATGTACGTGCGCGGCGAACAAAAAGGTCGCGGTATCTAATCCAGTCAAAGGTATTTGTGTTTGGGGTAAGTTAAGGTTAGATAGAGCGGAATAGCATAAGCAGTTGCAGCACCGGAAAAGTGAATACTAAATACAACTACTCGGCGGCCAAGCCGATACGGATGACTAAATCCGGACACTGTTTATCTTGTGGTTTAATAGTCCGATACCGTTCCCTGTTTCCTCCCTGCTGAATAGGATCAATGTCCTTATTGAAATTATTCTAACATCTCGCTAGATATTTCGTCAGATTCACAAGGAATGTTTAAGCTTCTCCCAGTGTACTAAATAATTTCCTGTAGAGTCAGTGGCGGTGTGATGGATATCTGAAAATTTATCCAGGAGTACTGAGGTTGGTACGTTACTATATATGAGGCAGGTGTTCCAAATTTGTAGAATTGTTTTTCGGCAGAACTGTCGAATCTTCGCTTATAGTCAAGAAATTGAATTTCGAAAAAAATTCTTTCTGGAAATGGAATAATCTAAAAATAGATTTTTGGATTATTCGAGAAAATGATTTTTGGAAAAGGCTAATGAGCTCAGTTTTCTTTGCATTTTAGTTTCGTCCCATGGAATTGAAGCACTCTCCACTGTCACCCTGTAAAATAATTTGCATCTAGTTTGTTATTAGTTCCCAAGGTCTTCAGAGAGCTATCGGCAAAGGCCACGGGGGTAAGAAATAGTGGAAGGTTATCTGTTATTTTTCAATGAGCCTGCACATCATACACCTTATCAGTTGTGATTATGGGGGGCTCTGAGGGTAAGAACAGTGGGTGGCCAAGAAAAGGTTAACTGCTTTTATCTATGAGCCTGTAAATTGCACTTACTATCAATGGCAAAGCTTGGCAGTGATGAAAGCCCCCCAGTGCGTACACTGGGTGGCGGATGGTGGGTCGACCTCTAGATATAGAGGTTGACCGCAAAATACGCGAGTTTACTTGTCGAATAAGCAATCGCGGACAGTTAGCGGTGGTGTTCAGAAGCGCTATATTTCTAAACATTTCAAATGAAGCAGAAATCATTGACTTGGCGATTGGAGGACACCAACAATCACGCTTCTTATCACCTGGAGGAGAGGTCAGCTGCTCTTCTTCATATGAGTGAAGATAAGAGACCACAGTGGTCGGTACAGCGACACTCAAATAACTGCCGGCGTGGTAACAGTTACTGCACATTCAACCCGGAATATTTCTAGTGTGCAATCGTGAAAAACGGAAAGGTTTTTCCTCCACATTAATTTGGCCAATCAATTAAATGTAATTATAAAATTAGTTAAAAAATTTTTGAATAGCAAAACTCGATAATTTATTAAAGACATGAGTTCGCGTCCTTCAGAGAAGTCTTCAGAGAGAACTTCAGTGAGGTCATCATAGAGGTCATTAACAGACGCGAATGTGCGTCCTTCGGTGTCTTGGCAACGCACCTCGGACGCGCATTCGCGTCCGTCGGGTTGAACGTGCGGCTGTAGAACTGCGATGCGGAAGGCAAGGGGAAACCCCCACATTATCATCCAAAGGAGTTAAAGGTAATTCGCACGTTTTCTTTTCATCAAATCGTGATGAAACCCTCTTGAGTAAAATATTCCAGAGTTAAAATGCCCCCCCCCCCCCATACGATTCTCTGGGTGGAGACTACTCGAGAAAGTACAAGTGTGATAAAAATTTTAGGTATGGAACATGGAATGTATGAATGATAATGAATGATCTCTTCGGACCTGCGGAAGATTCCAGCTGAAGGTGGAAATGCGGAGATTGGACCTCGGCATGTCAGGAGTGAGCGAAATGAAGAGCCCCGAAGAATAAGACATTTGGAATGGAAGCTGCAGGATAATTAACTCCCGATATTTAAATTGTAATGCTGGGATAGGCGTAATGCTCAGGAATAGTGCCGTGGTGCGTGTGAAGAGCTTCATGCAATATCGCGAAAGTTATAGTAATGATGAAGATCGAGACAATGTTTAGATACCTTTGTAATACAGGGTATGATGAAAACACGGAAGTAATAAAACAGGTAAGAGGAGAGGGAAACTTAATTAGGTATTTGAGGAGATTGGAGCGCTTTCGTTGGGAATGGTCAAGATTGAAGAATAATTGGAAAATATGGATTGGGAAATCGTAATGAGAGAGGGGAAAGTCTTCTAGAATTCTACACAAAACACCAGTTACTGGTGGAAAACACATTGTTTTTAAAAACCGCAACTGAAGAAGATACACATGGAAAATGCCAGGAGATGGAAAAAGATGCCAAAATGACTACATTTTAGTGAAGCAGAGATTCAGAAACGAGGTAAAAAATGCAAAAACTGAGTTTAGACATTGGCAATGATTGGCAGACTGGGTTCTGGTGTTTCATCTCTCCCCCTCCCCCGAAATTTTTCCCAATAATTTGTTGTTCTGATTTTAGCAGTGCACTTTACCAGTGAGAAGAGATAAGTATGGGCACTGTAAAAGTAAAGACCAAGGACTGAAAATCAAGGGAAGAGATTTGTATCATGTCGGCACCGAATGGGCAAGGCTGATTTGTTTAAAGTTACGCAATACTTAGCCCGCCCCCCCTACGAAGAAAATTTCTGGCTACGTGCCTGTATATGGCTAAGATAATTATATGAATACAATGGCATGTGTCTCTTTAGCTAAAAGGGCTCGTTTTCTCGCGTGACTCCGTTAAATTTCAGATGAAGATTCCCAACGCGGCTAGAGTGACAAACGCTTACGAGGTCTTGGTTTCAACACACGGGAGCTAATAATAGGTGAAGCACGAGGAGGCAAAATATTTCTTTGCTGTCACAATCCGGTCGAACGAAAGGAAAATAAGCTCTCACGCTGTGACCCCAAAAACTTCTTCTAGAAACCGTGTTGAGGAACTCAGTCTGTTTTCATACAGCATAGAATACTCAATGGCAGGAATAACGATGATAATGATCGTATAATAATTAATTGATCGGAGTCGTTAGTAAGTGTATACACCTTTTGAGAAAGACAACACAAGTCAATGTATATATTGACTTTCCCAAAAGGTGCATTCATTTTGCCGGATATTTTCACTCCTACCATTCCCCGTAAATTTTATCGTAATTACTGGTATAGTGCAGTTTTAATAGTCAGTATCGCGAACACAAATTCTCTGCAATTCTTCTCACATCTTTTCTTGGGCTTTCAAATTTGAAATACTCTCTGTTTTGCTATGATTTTTAAAACCATAAATTGGCAGTGAGAGCTTCTTGAAAGAACAGAAGTATAGTGATTGGTTGTAATTCTGGCTTCCCATTTCGAAAGCCCGGTTTCCAATCACGGCTGGGGTAGAGATATTTTTTTCATCTGTGATATACCAGTGGCCCTTTATAATTGTATGTATATTGGAGCGTTTGTCTTATTACGCGGTACACATAATATATCCATTGTCGTACTTGACGTAGTGCATGTTTAGTGTTCGTTCACCCACTGCCACACACTCTCGAGATGTCTTGCAGGGTGCACAACAGATGAATGCGTAGGTGTAGTTATATTACCAAACGAAAGGGGACAGACAGGGGACAAGAGCACCACAGTAGAGGTATGGAGGGGGGCTACCCATCCAACCTCCGTCCGGGCCCAACGTTGCTTAACTTCGTTGATCCGACAGGGACCGGTGTATCAACGTGGCTAGGCCCTTGCCCATGTGAGGAAAGCTTAGGGTCGATAATCTTTAGTAAAATTGATTAAGATAGGTGCTCCTGCTGATTAGGTCATATTGCATCGCCTAACTTAATCCTAAATTTAATCCTAAGTCTAGGAGAGACTAAGACTGAGAGCAATTGAGAGAGAGAGAGATTGTCAGGCCATATCCAACAAATATAGTGATTTTCATGCATGTACATGCATACCATATAATTTAGTCAGGGGCTAAAATTTTCCATTTTCCCCCTGCCAATTGCCCTCAGATAGCTATCCGTGGTGTCCACTTAGTTTTTAAGTATGAACTATCGCGTCTACTTCTATAGTTGAACTATTTCTATTGTTGACAACCCATGAACCTTGTTATTTATTTTTAAGGCCCCAGCTATCTCGGTCTATTAGTACATATTCGTCCGAGGTAGGCTTTGAACCCGTGACCCTTGGGTTGCAATACCGGCGCGATACCGACCTGGCTACCGAGGCAGACAGGGTGATTTTAACGTTTTTTTTCCGAACACGCGGTCGCGGTGGACTCACCGATTTTTCTTGCGGATCCACACCGGTCGCCACAGGAACGGATCCGTGGAGTAGTTGATTGCTATCACCCGCATCCCGGGGCAGTCCTTGGGCAGCCAATCCCGCGGCCAGCACTCCGAGTAGCCCCCCTGGTCATCCCCACCCTGGTCCTCCTCCTGACTCATGGTCACACACGGGTCAGAGAACGCCCTCTTGAGCACCTCACTCCTCTTCGCCTCCTCATCCACGGCCGTCATCTCCAGGCCACCCTCGCTGTCCTCCTCGTCCTCCTCCTCATTCTTGTTGTTGTTCCTATCGTTGCTGCCTTGGATGCCCACGTCGTCCTTAGAGAACCCCTGGTCCTCTCCGGTTGCCGCCCCGCACGTCCAGTTGCCGTCCGAGGTCTCTCCGCCTCCGATGCTGGGCCTCACATAAGGGGCGAAAGAGGCCTTCCAGAAGGTGGTGGCGAAGGTGGGGTTGCAGGGTACCACGGCGGGTACGTCGTCCCCCTTGCCCGGCTGTCCCGAGTGCCGACGAGGGTACAGCTTGAACACGCGACCCTTCTCCTCAGTGGCGACCACCCCGATGGTCCTCATGAGGATTCCTCCGTCCTTCTCCTCCCAACCGCCCTTTCCGCAGCGCCAGCGACCCTGGCGCCACGTGTTGTACAGGGAGCCGTGGAGGCCATGGATGAAGATGACGTCGGCCCGGGTGCGTCCGGGGCCCGGGTCGTGCAGCACCATGCACTCGACGCTCTTCTCTGGTTCAGAGGAGTCGAGGAGGCCTGACTTGCCTTCCTCGAGGCCGGAGAGGACCGGGGCCGACACGGACCGGAGCTTGTTCCTCAGGGGCCTCAGGATGGGGTCGATTTTCGTGGCGGGGTAGAGCAAGGCGGAGGCTGTGGGACAGGAAACAAGAGACGAGCTATTATACCAGGCGTTACCAAGGAAAAGTCAACAAAATGTAGTCACTTTCGGAAGCCCATTCGGTGATTACGGTAGAGCACGGCAGACGCCGTGGGACAGAAAACAAGAGACGAGCTATTGTACCAGGAGTTACCAAGGAAAAGTCAACAAAACTCAAAAAAGTCAACAACTTTCGGAGGTTGATTTTGCCATTGAGGCAGAGCAGGGTCGAGGCTGTGAGCGCTGCGGGACAGGAAACAAGTGACGAGCAATTACATCAGGCGTAACCAAGAAAAAATCAACAAAATGTAGTCAATTTGGAAGTCGATTCGGTGATTGGGGTGGAGCACGGCAGAGGCTGTGGGATAGGAAACAAGATGCGAGCTATTATACCAGGCGTAACCAAAGGAAAATCAACAAAATGTAGTCACTCTTGGAGATTTATTCGGAAAGCTAAAACCGTACCCAAATTTTCCAACTACGTGCCCAAATGCTGTCTTCGTAGGGTGACTTGAAGCGTTTCCAAATTAATTTTGCATTGGATAAGACGCGGAGTTGTGTCGTCTACTGAAGTTTTAAGTGAAGCTAACAACGAGAGTTTATCCTGTAGCGACGCCATATTGGAATTTGTGGTAGAAATTACTCCTAGTCTCCTTCCTCCTCTTTTCTTAATGAGCTAAGTCATATTATTTAACGTGAAAATCCTATAAAATACCATGGAACAATAGGATAAGGGAAAAAATTATCTGACCGTATTATGCGGATGTTTATTTGGGCTCTGTTGACAGATAACTTTCACGACCCGGTTGCGGGCATCGAGAATTTTATGTACTTTTGGTGACTTAAGGAACAAATAATTTTCAATACCTAATTAATTTGGCATGGCTGAACAAATTTTGAGTAAATATTATGGTATGTGAATATAGTCTTACCCTGAGAGAAAAACTATTTTCTAAATAGTGGTGAGGGTACATATAGGAGCGAGGACACACGGAACAGTCAAAGATTACCTATGTTCTTCTTCGGGCATAGAGCGTACGTTGTTATTATGAATTTAAAAGTAATTTTAAAACCAATCTGTTTTTTGATGACGTTAGAAATACATACCTATATTAAAATGTATTGCTAAACGACTTAATCATGACATTACGTGGGTGTCAGAATAATCCATTATTTTACAGTTATCGAAGGAACCTACATTCCACGGGCTATCTGGACAACAATACGTTAATTTTTCGCCAATAACACTCGGGACAAATGAACAGTGCTATAAATTTGATTGAAGTTTATTATTTCCTCACAGGAATATAATGCTAAAGTAGAATTATAATGACTAAATAAATAAATAATCGCCCACTCGGTAATCCTGATTAATGACTCCATATTATGCTGAGCCGAAGATAAGGCGTCGAGTCTTGTATCAAGCACTGTTATGACCCTCAAGAGATTTTTAGGTCTCTTATGGCACAACACAACCTTCGACATTCAGTGAACCTTAAAACTAGGTTGGCGTTTTTAATGACTTTTATTTGCAATGCAGATAATAAGCGCCGCGGATTTAACTCATCTCCAATTCTAATTAAATGAAACGATCGCAGTAATGGTGGGTCAATAGCACAAACAGTAGTTAATAAATAACGCAATGATTATATGATGACATGAAAATAAACTCAATATTTACGAGCAAATGATGATAATAATTGCCGCTGAAATACAATCAGATTTAGCTTTAGCGTAAATAATATAATAAAGGACGATTTAACAGCGCTATCAAGTATTCTTCAATGTGAAGGTAACTGCCACAATAAATGTATTTATTGATTTCAGATACTGAAATCAGCGTATATTTTATCTGCCCGGGTGGACAGTTTCAAGTATGGCAAATAGGAGGGAGAACTATTTTCTGCCACAAATAATTAAATGCTTTTAAATGCACTAATAGGTTTTTGATAGTAGACGAAAACACAACAAATAATTATCAACAAGGCTTCAATTCAACCACCGACTGAACAGTAATTTTTCATCTCTACCGAAATATTTCAAGTTTTTTTTTCTCGCTGACACCAACTGCGACCTTATCTTTCATTATTCTGGATTAATATAGCATTTATCATGATATATTTTTTGACACTCTCTGACACTGCTTGAACTTTACTGATCAACCCATCCTTTTTACTCATTGAGCGATGTGCATGTATTACGGAGCTTATAATTTATTGAATGCAAGAGGCATGAATATACAGTTTGGTGGGGCTGAGAAATGTTTTTTGGTAATTTTGACTGTTAGAGTAGTCTGTGGTACCATGTTAATATGTTGAGAAAGTAACGAGTCATAATAATTCGCATCCTTTTCTGCCGGGAAGGTAAAATTAGCGAATGCGGGTCGTGAAACTCAGAATGAGATGCAACCGTGGGGTGGAGAGAAGAACGCTAATATTTTAATCCACGGGGGATATAAGAGAATAATGCATGAAGAAATGCTTGGGCTTTGATGTCGACAGGATCGGCGAGAAAAACGTTTGTGCACTCTTGATATTACCGCAGTAGTTGGACCAATAAACATTTTAAATGTAATTTCAAATAGCGTAAATTCTTGCAAGTCAGAAATAAGAATTCATTTTGCGGGTGTCCGCTAAAGGAATATTCCCTTCCGAAAAAAAGGACGATGTATCAGCTGTTTCTGTCATTTTCATACACGCACATGAGCTTCAGTATCTACATCTACATAATACCCTGCAAGCCACCACAAAGGTGTGTGGCAGGGGGTGATTTATCACCAAACATGCACTCACTACATATCATGCATAAAAAAGGATTAGAATTTATATACTGTTCTAAACTACACTATTTAAAAAAAGATAAAAATTGCAAAGCAAAAATGCAAAAACATTCTGTTAGTAGGGTTAGCTTTAAGTACTCATACAAACATGCAGCTACCAATGCTATCCATTGCTACTCTCCGATTGGACATATTTACCGTTATTCGTATCTCTAATTGTGCGAGGGAAAAAGGACATTTTGAATCGGTCAGTTCGGCAATCAATTTCTCTAACTTTATGATTATGGTCCAGTCTGCCATAGTAAGTTGGGGTTCGCAAAATATTTTTAACATCATCACAGAAAATATTGTCTTGGAATTTATTTAAGAGATTAAGTCTAAATTTCAACCTGCGATCTGACAATGATTCCCATTTTAATTCATTTAATAGACTGGTTAAGCTAATATAATTATCGTACCGTCCCTTTACAAATCTTGCCGATCTTCGCTGCACACGTTCAAGTTCATTATTTAGACCGATTTCGTAGGGATCCCATACATTGGCATATATTCCAAATGAGGTCTAACAAGGGAATGAAGTATATGTTGCTTCGGAGGGATTCGTCTTATTGCTATAGGCGTTTTTTTCCGCATAAGTCTGGAATACGTTTGATTGCTTGCTATAGAGGCTACTTATATTTAACATCAATTTTGAATAAATATTTATGGTACACACGAATTTTGCTCTTGGCCAAAATTCATCACTTTTTACGCGCGAATGAAAGTATTCTGTAGATTTCTGCAAGCTAAAATGTTCAAGCCAATAGCCAGAATAGCCACGGACGAAATAGAAGTAAAGTATCAATGCAGTATGACACGCAAAGGAGACTTTTACAAGGGTATGGAGCAGGTGAAAACTTAAGCTTCTCAAGAGGTAAGGAAGAACTAAATAGGCGTAAGGAGCATACTACTTTGTGGAGGTGAGGGATGGATATTAACAACCGTGGAAAAGACAAGAATAGAAGAATTTGAAATTTGATGCTACCAAAGAATGATGAAGATCATATGGATAGTATCCAAAGAAGGTCTTTTACAAGGATTGGAATAAAATTGACTCCCGTGAAAAAATTTAAAAGGAAACTAGACAATTTCTCATCGGCCACATCTTCAGACATGATGACCCTACAACGACCTTTTTTTATGGAAGAAAACATGAGAGAGAAGACCATGGCAAAGGAACACCATGAATGAATCATATGGGGAAATCAGTAAATACTGCAAAGGGAAGAATCGTGCTATTAAAATAAACGACTGATGATGATGATCAAATTTTTAAGAGAGGTAATTTCAGAAATAGCGAAGTAATGTTGCTGATGCGTAGATTAAATAATGTAGGTATATATGTGTTTAACTATTTGATTGTATTTGACCATCTTTGGCCAATGTTAATAATGCTTAATGTTTTCTGTCTCCGGCGTTACTTTGTGGAACTTCTTCATGATTAATGAAATTTCCTCATGATTAATGATTATGATTAATGAAGATTCCACACTTTTATTCTAAAACTTCGACCTAGGTTTCAGCACCTCGTGCCATCATCAGGTTTAATATTTTAATTAATTAATTTTTTAATTTTTATTCTATTATTTATGGATTAACCTTTAATTATATTTATATGTTGGGTAAACATCAAAAACAGCAAATAAACTGAAAAATTAAGATATGGAAGAATTTCGAAGGTCTAACCTGGTTTAATATCCAGAATTCGTGATGATTATTACATTGTAAGAACGGAAAATGAATGTCTCGGATGAGATATATTGTTAAGGATATGGAGTGGAAGAATTTTGTTAATATGAGGTGAGCTGATAGGAGAGGAGAGCTACATCAAACTAATCTAAGGATTGACTGGTGATGATAATTACACCATTTCCATAACGAAATCATATTTATCTTAAGTATTGATGTATATGAAGTGCGAATGTTTTACTCATTTTAACTGTGGCTCCATCGAGTCAGATTCCTTGATGATTAAATCTTCTCACAACGGAAACTGCGGATTCTCTGGAAAGTAATTACTGCCCAACAGGCACGTAGCCATGGGGGGGGGGGGCTTCTGGTGCTTCAGCCCACCCCGAAATTTTTTCCCAATAGTTTTGTTGGTCTGATTTTAGCAGTGAACTTTACTAGTGAGAAGAGATAATTATGGGCATTGTAAAAGAAAACACCAAGCACTGAAAACTAAGGGAAGAGATTTGTAAACTGTAGGCACCGAATGGTAAGGCTGATTTGTTTCAAGTTACGCAAGACTTAGCCCCACCCAAAGCAAATTTCTGGCTACGTGCTTGCTGTCCAAAGAAGCTAAAATATTAGCGGACTAAATTTCACTTCCTCTTGATATAATAATTCAATAGGGATTTTTTAAGGAAGCTTATGTAATCAGAAAAAAATATACTTCAGTGACTGTCGATTTTTTTAACGCTATTCCTGATACCACTAGGAAGGAGTTAATGCAGAAATAAGCGCAGACAACCGTGAGAAACAAGTCCTAACGCTAGGGTCACTGTCTTTCGCTTCGCATCCCGCTCATGTTAGGAATACCAAATTGGCGAAGCCTGGAAGATGGCGGAAAGCCAATGACTGAATGCGATGGGAGATGATTTAAGATGAAGAACTCCGGACGGCAGTGGCTTCCATCAAGATATCCCCGGTGACCTCGCCCTTAAGCGGCTCTGAATGGGAAGTCGCATTATTAGTCCATTCGACGTCTTCCCTTTGCATCTCGGCGTACAGATGTCTAAATGTCGCAACGCCTTGCATTTCACCCCGGAGGTACTTGTGATCTGAATGGGATCCCTGCGACTGACCGAGGCCGAGAGTGGTCTCGCGGAGGCCCGTCGAAATGCATTTTTTTTCTTTCCCCGCGTGATCTCCGTTCTTTTCTCACTCCCCACACGCTCGTGATCGATCGAATCTTAAGCTGCGTTTACGCGTAGCAGTTGACTGCTATGACAGTCAACTGCTAACAACTATTAAGCCCCACTCGCATGTGTAAATAGCAACTGCGATGCGAGTTCAGGTCGATACTGGACACATGTCGAACACTATCGATCCTCGTTCAGGCGCGTTTAACTGCGATGCGAGTTCAGGTCGATACTGGACACATGTCGAACGCTATCGATCCTCGTTCAAGCTATTATCAAAGTTGAAGCCCGTCTACTTTCCAGCGAAAATGTATCCAACACAATCGCAACAATCTCCAACGGAAAGACGAAGCCAATACACGACGTCTGATATCGGGAATTTGGATATAATAACAAGGATATCCCTCCCCAAAGGGGAGATTCTACTCTTTAAAGAATGGGAACAAAAGATAATCGTCAATGGAATTTATTACTTGAAGAATTTCTTAAGCATTAATCACTATTGAAATACAACTTTTGTTATTTGTTTATGACAACGCCTAAATAGTGGCTTTAAGCTGCATAGAATTTGGTGCAGACGCATCATAGCAGTAGCGATATAGATATATCGCGCATCTCGCGACTGTCATAGCAGTCAACTGCTACGTGTAAACGCTGCTTTACACGCATTTTTTGGGAAAATGTAAAGTAGCCCCTTTCTTGGAGTGACAACAATCAGACAAAACTGGGAAAAAGTAGAGAAAAACTGTTGGTTGTTTTCATGCATGCGTAGGCGTCTGATTCAAGTTTTGCGTACTAAAATATCGAAACATTCACCATGCTGTGTGCAAATCACTGTTCAAACGAACTACCTGCCAAACGGAGGAGTTTTCTTCGCTGGCGGTCGAGCAAAAGGCCCAAATCTTGCCTGGCAAATGTGCAGATCACCCAATGTTGTCCCGGAAATGAGTTTTATTTAGGAAGTGAAAGGTTATTAAGCGTATCCTTTCTGGACAGAGAGAATGTTCCCATTGGTCATTAATTTTAGTCCAAAAATTACCTGCGACCACCACATTGTGAATTAATAGCTTTGTGCTATCCTTAAATCTTTGCTCAATTTTTAAATCGGCATTTTTATTTCGTTCTTTTCCGACAACTTCTTGAAAATAAATCTGTAATCTTCTAAGCTCATTGTATTAAAAGAACTCGGTGTGGATTATACGGACAAGGCATTCATAAACGTGATAAAAAGAATTTTGATCTTTTTATAATTTGGCATTTCACTCAAGTAAATTTTTCCTTCAGACAGATACCAGAAACTTTCAAAGTTTAACGCTTACAATGCTAAAATATTTCATTCTTTTTTATTTCAAGGAGAATAAACTATTTAAAAGGTTATCCTTGTTTTCAATTTTATAAGCCGCGGGTAAATTTCTTTGCCTAGACAAATATGCAGATGACCTTTCGCGTCCGGATAAAAGTCACATCGCAGATAATGACGCAATATAATACTCTTCTGGGTGGTCTACACATTCACCAAACATACAAAACATCTATGGTATCATTACCAGCTCTAGTAATTCTCTTTTTTGGGATAGGGGGAAGGAAAGAGAGCAAAACAGCGTCGGCTTTAATGTACTTTTAAGGATAAGTGGTAAGGGTTCTATGGTTTGACCTCCAATCCGTGAAAACGAGTAATGAACTTAAAAGTGTTCTCTGCACCTCACTCAAATACTAATCCGTTATCTACTGATAAATCTATCCCACTACCAGGGTTCGAACCCGCGTTCTCAGGATAAGAAGACAGTACTACACCCAAAACACCACCCTGATCCCTGTAGGTAACACATTCGTCTTAGTATTTGAGTTATTAAGATATCTGAAGGAACTGTAGGCGAAATTCGTTACGTTGATGGAATTGCCGGTGTAGCCTGCTTATCAGGCTAAAAGAATCATCATCCATAGAAAACTGTCTACCATGATTGATTTATTTCACATAGCCTTTGACTTCCGTCCTTTTCGCTTATGCTGTTTAGGATCATCGTAAACTATTCTCCCGCAAGCAAACAGTTTTCTTTACGGTGTGTATTTGTTATATTTCATGTCTTTCGCAAAATTTTTTATCACGCCTAAAAATCCCATTATTTTTCCCTTTCTCACCCTCATGTCCAACTTTATACTTCTGCTACGGTCTTCTAGAGTCTATAACGCCCTCATTCCACTTTCCTTTACCAAATCCCTTTCCTATGCCGTTTTTACATAGGCTTCATTCGTCTTCCTAGCTACATTCTCACCTCCACACTCCACTTCTCATAGTGCTAAATACGCTGCTATTCCTTAAATAACCAGGTTTCTGAAATATTCAAAAACTAGTTTTCTGAATCATATTAAAGTTTAAAACTGCGTACGTGCATCTTTGCTCAGAGTCATCAAATCTCTCTTCTCTTCAAACGCTCCATCGGTCATTGCAATTCTGCGCCTAATACCTCCATTACCAATCTCGTTTTGTTCAACCGAGGAAAAAAAATGCCTACCAGTTTCAAAACTTATTCAACTTAGGCTTCCTCTTTTCCTTATTTCAAAACTGAACACATTCAGAAATATCCCTGAGAAAGTAGCAGTTTTTTAACCACCTGAATAAAAATTTTGGAATCCACAAAACCCTCGTGCCATCGGCATGCAATTTCAGTAACACCAAGGAAAAAAAAAGGTTTGTTTGGGTGCAAAGGGATTCGAGGTGTATATATAAAAATGGTTCAGGTATCCTGTACGTCCATATATTCGTGTTAGCATCACTCATTCCAAGAGATGCGTGTAATAAGGGTAAGCAGCCAATTTTCCCTCGACATAATTCATGATCTCATTACAATTCAGTGCTTATGTGATGCGCTCGCATTTTCAAACAGTGATTTTAACCGCAGTCATAAATATTCACCTTCGTGTATCACATTTATTCAAATGATCGCTTTCATTCTCTCCAGTTTACGACTTGGCTCGGCATTTTACCCGCATGTGAAGTGATTCCTTAACCACGACTGCCCCAAATCACCGTTATTTCAATATTTCAGCCTCGGTTATTCTGCAGTTTACCCACGGCTGCATTATTAATTTAAGAATATTAATTGCGTCTAGGATCACTCTTATTAGACCATAAAATCTCTTGAATTAATCCCTTATTTAAAGAAGATAAGAAAAACTGGGATGAAATCGCGCTAACAGATGAACTGGAAGACGAGAATCATGTTGGATAAATGAGCAAGTAATTGTAGTTGAGAGTTGTATGTGTGAGTAATTTTAGCTAAGTTTGTTCTGAAATGCAAAAGCAGAAGCGAGAAATGAGGTTAGTGGAGATAGTAATGGATTACAACGAAGGAATTTGGGGAAATCAGAAATAGTATTTTGGGTTATGATATAGAAATTAGAAAAGATAATTCATGCCTGGCCTGGTAATGCTCTGCAACACACCATTTCGGTGGCTTGTAAGGTATTATAAAGATGTAGATGACGTAGGTTAATGAACAATCTTAGGTTTTCCCTGCGAATACCGATAGAGAAGTTTCCATTCTTACCCGGCTGGAAATCCGTGGAAATTTCATTGATTTAGCTTAAGCCAAATTTTCCCTCTGGTGCTTTAAATGAGTGAATACTTTCAGTGCTTCTATTGCATTGATTTATTGTTTTACTTTTAAAAGATGGGTTCATTCAGTAAAACTCGATTAAAGCAATTAATAAAAAAATGAGATCTTAAGATAGAGAATGTTTTTAAGTGTGTGATAGACGGGAGAGTGTTTGGTAGGAGGAGTAGAGGAATGAGAACTGGCAGTTTGGTTGGAGCAGGTCGAATACATCTACGTATAGATATGCAGAGCTAAAGAAGGACACAATATGACAAATACGTGTAGCCTTCTGCATGGGAAAAAATAGATGTATTTCATGTGATGTATCAGAAATATATTTCACAAATGAATTCTTGTAAATGTATTGTAACTAGTACGATACTAATGAGGAAGGATGTTGGCATCGGTCTAGTGACTTGGTGTGAATCAGGGTCGGGAAAACAAACGATATTTTCTCGCATGAAATGGACGTCGATAGGGTGGGTGGTAAAACCAATTGCTCTCAATAGTATTACACGTTTTACGATTACCACTAGTCGTACAAAATGCAGGACTATTTACTATTAATTCCCAATCATCGAACGGTCATATAAAACAAATATTTTACAGTCACTGCCTGTAGATTGTAGAACAAAGTTAACTTAAAAACTAGACACGCGTCAATACAGAAAACCTTTGAAAGTATGATGTACCTCTCATTGCTATGATACAACTGGGTGGAACATTAGAATATGAGAGCAAAAATATTACGCATGAACAACGAGCAGGAATTTTCCTTAACACCTTCAGCATCTTATAAAACGATTGCGTTCGGTAAAAATCATAGATATATAATTATGGTACAGCATATGCATTTTGATATAATTTGTCATGCATAATTTAATTTGCAACATTAGTTATCACTCTGTAGTGTTCGCTGGTTTTTCACACCCCCTTCTTGTGTGGGTATGTTTCTAATGTGATTTTTTTCGTTCAGTATCCTTGCGTTATTCCCACACCTGTGTATATCTTTTCAACTACATTTCACCGCAGTGTACCATCTCCCTATAGGTACTCTGTATTTTTCATTACTTCATGTGTAGTTAGTCTTATATTTATTGTCTTCCAAATGATGCAAATATTGAAATTGTTTTTTATTGTCAGTGGTGGTTGAAAACAATATAAAGATTATCATAATCAAATGTCTTAAGGGGTGAAATGGGGTCGTTTACCATGTTTTATATTATTGAATCTGATGGAGTTTGAATAATAAAAAGACCCGTATTTTTTCGTTATTCAATCTGTCAGATAGTTCTAAATTTATAAGAGGCGAAAGACTAATGGTTTAACCCCTTTCGGTTGCATGGGCGTGTGAAAGACTCGTACGTCATCCCTTCGACCAATCAGAACTGAGACTGCAAAGCTCTTTCTCCCAGTCACAATGAGGGACGCACAACTAATTCTGCCGATGAAATTGGTTATTGCGGGGTTTTTCGGAAGGAATTGCATTCTTGACATTCTCGACAAAATGTATACGAAAAGTAACCAGTGAATTTCGTTGATCAGATATTTTGGGCTATTTATAGAATTCGCCGGAGCTGTGCACTCGGACTTCCCCTCCCCTCCACCACTCCCCCTCCAGTTTTCGCGTCTAAACAGTCAAGGAGGGGATTCACGTTCAATTCCATGTGAAAAAATTCACCTGGACCGGGAATCGAACCACGGACCTTTGGATTTTCCTTTACCCAGGATCCCTAATTCGCATGGCAATTTTACCGAGTTTCACGGTACTAGGTGTTGAGCCCTCGCGGTCCATCAAGGATGGCAACGCAAGGGAGAAAGGGCTTCAAAGAAGCCACTACCAAAGGTGAACCCCATCCAGCGCTAAAGCGCTTGGCGGTAAATGTAGGATATTTCAATCTTGCCGCGTGAACGGCGGTGAAATTCACATTAATTGCCGTGTGAAAGAATTCACCTGGAATCTGATGAAGCAGAATCGAACCACGGAATCGGCTTTCCGGGCCACTACGCAGACCACTACGCACCCAGGATCCCTAAAGTAGGAGAGGTGGATGACGCAGAAGTCTTTAGTGTAGCTCCTTCGGTGGACGTCAACTTTTGCTTGTTTAAATTGTTAATTTATGAGTGAATGGCTCTGGTTAGATTGGCTTGGAAGATTAATTTTTTTACTTGAGTTCATTTTTTTTTCATAAACTAGCGATTTCGGTTCTGATTAAACGCCCCCATTGTCGTCAGCAATACTGCAAACGCGAATGTAGAGTTTTAAATTTTTAAATTTAGCTAAGTCATGGATACTGGCAAATGAAAATGTTGTAAGATTCTTTTGATATCATCAGATTTTGTTTTTCTCCTGGTAAAAGAAAAATAAATCGTTGTTTTGTAGTTGTACTCATATAGGTAAATATTCAGATGTTTATGGCATTTATTGTTTATTGTTACTTTATTGTTGTAAATGGCATTTTTTGTTTATTGTTACTTTTTCATGAAAATCTCACTTTCTACTATCGCTTTTGTATAAAAAATAGAAACGTTAGTGATGAATATACAATTTATGAAGGTTGCCTCAGCACAGGTTCTCCTTTGAGGCAACCCAGCTTTCCTATTTTCTTCGGGTAATAAATTCAGTATTTTCCATTGTTTTTGTTGAAAGCAATAAAAAATTTACTTACTTACTTACTTATTTCCCAGCAATAAAATAAAGCCGTTGGTATTATGCTTTCGTTAAAAAATATGATATTCTTTAAAGTAGCATTTTATAGTAATTGTTAAGTACCTTTGATGGAGGCGGTGGGCGTGGCTAGGTGGCTGGCCACGAAGGAGAGGAAGGCGGGCAGGGCGTGGAGGAGTCGCGAGCCGAGGCCGCCGACGGCGATCAGGCATCGCACCACCATGTGCTTCTTGCGGATCCACGCGTAGTAGACGGCCACGGTGAGCGGGATGACCATCTTGCCCGCCAGCAGCAGCCACTGCGCCACCTCGAGGCCGAGTCTCTTGCAGCGGCTGCACGCCGACAGCACGCTAGTCGGATCCAGCCTGCTGTGGGAGAACACAAACGATGTCAGGTGGATGCGTTTGCGCAGCGCCGGGCAAAAATTGTGAACCGTACACTTGTCGGTGGTAGTTGGTTGAAAACGCGGTGGTAATGGGGTCGTTCATCGTATTTTTTTATTACCGAATCTGATAGAGTTTTTAAAATAAAAAGACACGTATTTCTACGTTTTTTGATCCGTCAATTATTTCTCGAGTTATAAGCGGCGAAAAACTGATGTTTTTAACCGTTTCGGAAAAGTGGGCGTGGTGCAACCTCTGACGCATATCGACTTCGTCCTATCACAACTGAGCCCGCGAAGTTACTTCGTCTCATCGCAATGGGGGGACACAGCTGACTCTGCCAATAGGTAGTCCTGCCGCAGTTGCGACAGAATCTGTGCGAGCAGACCTTCCGAGAACCCCCCTCCACTCCCTTCCCTTCCTCGAAAAGCAGTCAAGGACGGGAGGAAAATGACGTTTATGTTATCAAAGCAGCTTTCTCGGTGGGCATCATCTTTTGATTATTTTAATTTTTGATTTATGAGTGTATGGTTGTGGTTAGAAGATTATTTTTTTCACTAAAATTCTTTTTTCGTTTCCATCTGACGATTTCGTGTACAAAATTGCTATTTCGGTTCCGAGTAAACGACCCCATTGCTTGAAAACTCAGTGGTAATTGGTTGAAAATCCACCTAGCACAAGTGGGAGTCTGGGGAATAAAATTAGAACGAGCCGCGTATGCAATTTGGGAGGAATAATTAGTGGTTTGTTAGGACAATTTGCCATTCATTCGATGACTAAAAGCATTAAGTCTGAGGGAAATATTACTAGTGGGTTGCAAGAGTACCTACTTTCTGAAATCCAGAGGCTACCCTTGATATAAGGATTGCGAACTAGCCGCTAATAACTTAGCGTAGTCACCCGATGACGTGTAAAGCAGCAGAATTTCAACAAAGAAAAAATCCAACTTTAGCAGGACTCGAACCCGGAACCCCCTGATTTCCTGCTACGTCTAAGTAATACTCTGCGAGCCACCGCGAAGGTGTGTGGCATGGGGTGAAGATCACCAAACATGCACTACTTACATTCAAATACGAGATGCATTGCTAGTACTTCATGGACACATGAAGTGGTAGCAGTGCTAGGTACTCTGCTAATTGTGCTATCAAGGCTTTCTCAGGTACTATCAAGGTCTTCCTTCCCTAGAAATCCACAAGGTTTCGACAAACCTTGATAGCTCAATTGGCAGAGTAACTGGCCGGAAATCAGGGGGTTCCGAGCTCGAGTCCCGATCAAGGTAGCTTTTCATTTCTCTGTGAAAATTCGGCTACCCGTATGTCTGACTGGGTATTTCATTAGAAACCTCTTTCGGGCACATTAATGAGGGTTTCCAAGTTTATCACTCGCTGCGTCGGATGTGAACCTAAACCGCGCACCCCTTGGGGTCTTTCGTTAAGAGCAAACTAATGCCGACACTGCAATTTGATCTACCCGCCCTGCTTTGCCTTCTGATCCCATCCTTGCTACTGTCCTCTCGGCCAAGGCACCCTAAGTACGGGACCGATTTGAAGATATTAATGATATATGTACAGTTACCGATTCCCAACTCTTTCTCATACTTTGTCAGTCTGATATAATTGTAGGTTTTGCTTTGGTGAAAGTAATTAGTATGCTGTCCGATAAAACAGGTCTAGACATCTGAGTTTGATAAGCTATATCCTCCAAAAGAGAGAACCAATTTCAATGTAGTAAAAATTATCTTATGGAATGTTTATTTCTACTTTTATTTATAGTGATCAAACATTTTTGCACCATAGTTCAGAGTTTACTAAACGTCTTTGAATGTTTAGTAGTGTATATGTGAGTATATGTATAATCTTTAGAACATACATCTGGAGCATTCTACTATATGGCAGCGAAGCATGGACAATAACAGCAGAAGAGAAATCCCAGCTGAAAGCATTTGAAATGAGGTGCTACCGAAGAATGATGAAGATAAAATAGATCGATCGAGTGACGAACGAAGAAGTCTTAAGAAGAGTGGGAGAGATGTGTACTGGAAACCTTAAAAAGAAGAAGGGACAACTTAATAGGCCTCATCTTAAGACAAGATGGCCTGATGAAGACAATTATTGAGGGAAAAGTGAACGGGAAGAATGGAAAAGGCAGGCCTCGTATGAGATATATGGAGCAAGTTGTGAAGGATGTAAAAGAGAGGAGTTACGTCAATATGAAGAGGTTGGCCGATGGAATAATCGAATGGAGGGCTGCGTCAAACCAATCCTAGGATTGTGAACCGATGATGATGTATAATGTGTGGTGGAATATTTAGTCTTGCAATTTGTCTCGTCCTAATTGCAGTCTAAGTATTATCATTATCTCCAAGCCATCACTTATACTCTTTTTCTCCGGTAGTTACTGTTGCTCTTAGTGGAAGCTCTCGTCATCATCATTATCATCATCATTAGTAACCATTCCTCAGATTGGTTTGACGCAGCTCTCCACTGAGTTCTTCTATCGGCTAATTTCTTCATATTTATGCATTTCTTCTCTTTCACATCCTTCATCACTTGTTCCATATATTTCATATATACGAGGCCATCCATTGGCATTCTTCCCGTCCACTCTCGTAATGTAATGATATTTTCATCATCAAGGCTCTCGTAATGTAATGATATTTGCATCATCAAGGATATCTAGGGTACTGAAGGATTTCTAAAGGATAGAGAGAGTGTTGAATGGAACTCGGCAGTGGCATTAATCTTCACTTAAAGAATGGCGTCTGCGTGAGAAACCGAGCAGCCCATCTGAGATGACGGAGCAGTGGAGCACTGCTCTTTCTAAGCTATCCACCTGGTACTCAATAAAACGCTGAAATAAGAAGGAAAAGTCTATGCCATTGCTGGGATACGATTTGGAAAACGTGGTTATAGGGAGTAGTACTTCGGAAGTAAAACCAACGCAATGCCAACGTTTGCTTGTCTTCCTTAAGAAAAAAGGGTTTGAAAAAGGTAAGCTTGGAGGACATTTGAAACATACTTTGGAAAGAGAATTTTTCCCACTCCTTGATATAATCTCTTTAATTATACCACCATCAATCAAAATGAAAACATTTCTGCAACTTGTGAAAGTAACGGGAACGACATGCACATTCCGAGTGAGTTTCTAACATGGATACATTATCGTAGTCAATATGTAAATGAGAGAAGCCTGTGCCAATGATACGTTCATTTCAGAGATATGTCAGCGATTATGAAGCATTCATAATATCTTATATTAGGGAAAAATGAAGTATGTATGTAGAAAGAGAACTGATAGATTGCTGACAGTGTTACGATCGGTTTAAACAAAGAATTGTACTGAATTTTTCATCTTGGTTGGATTCTGCAGGCTCTCCTAATCCGGGAAATGAAGTAAAATTTTGCTTCAACCAAGGTTAAATCCCGTTTTGCCAAAAGACAATGTACGCACTGGAAGGTATTGAAAATATCACATCATACTATTTTCTGAACTCATCAAATAGTCTTTGCCCTAGTGAGATAATGCTCTCCGTACTATGCGTCACCTCTCATTAGCTTGTGTCACGTCCAAACCGCTAGTCACCACTTCTTTCTCCATAAGATACCGTGCCACGCGTTCAGAGTATAACGCAGCGCAAGAGGATTACTCATTTGTATGCGGTGGAGAATGTGCTGTGAAGAATCCAGGGACACAACTTTGCTCTTTTAACGGAAGAGTGAAACCTCAGCTTGAATTCTATGGTAGAAAAATTGCTTAAACATGAAAGTTGTGTCCTAACTCCCGTCGATATTTCCATGGAATGACGCTTTCAACTTTGAATCGATAATGCGTGCTGATCTGATTCACTGACTTATTTCATGACTTGGGTTATGTTTTGGAAGCAGTTCCAAAGCAGCTATAGAAAACCGTGTTTTTCTTCCCATTCTTACAATACACTCTAAATCTCAGATTATCCTGCCCTCGTTCAACTGGTTTACAACTAAACCGGCCTATTTCCAGCGCTGAAATTTTCAGGAAAGTATTTCCGTAGAGTTACGCGTTTATCACGCACCCAAGTGCCTTCTATTTCCTTGAACTTCTTATATTTTCTTTAAGATGATGAATGAAATGTATTCTTTATCTACCAGTATGGATTTAAAAAAACGGGCTTTTTCTGTTTTCTGTATACATTGAAGGCCAGAGCAACTTTTCCCTCGAATTAACCGGATTGTCGGACTACCCGACCGATTCTTCGCCAGGAATAGGCCAAGTTATTGACTTTATATTGTGATTAACTTTTACTTAAACCAGTGATTTTTCTGCTCATGTCAACGGCGAAAATTTACTTTGCTTATTCTTGTTGAACATAGAAAACAAAACATCATTGTGAAGGATTTGGTAAACACTGAGAAATTGCATTCAGAAGGAAGTACACATGTTACTGACAGCTGCTAAATATATATGCCCCGGTCAAACGTTTCAATAAATCCCAGAATTCCACGAGGAAAGCCAAGAATGTAACAATAGTTTTATTATGAATCGTTCCGCTGGTTCATTAAAGGATCAAGTGGACATAATAAGTATTTATAAAGGCTACATTTAACCTGCAAACATCTATTATCTCGCCGCGTTTGATGCTGATTATCGATTTCCCTGCTGTCCACCTTTATTCCGTGCGCAATAGCACTCATTATCCTTCCTATCTCGCATGATTGGTATCGTTATACCCTCAATCGATACCGTTAAGCATCCCATTGATACTTATTATGTACCACCGAATCCGCACAACACTGATTTCCTCGGACAACAAGAAAGGCAGTAAGGTTGAGTGAATCGGAAGCCTATTGAGATGTTACGTTGGGGAAGGACGGACGGAAGGGAAGATGGGCGATGAAGTCTTTAGCATGGAGGAAGAGGGAAGGAAGGCATTTTCCAAAGGAAAACAATCAAGAAAGATGAAGGTGCGAAGCAATGAATCTAGCAAAACTAGGAAGAGAAATGAGTGCATGTCTGCCACTAACAGAATTCGAAGTAAGAACTGATGATAGTGATGTCCACAAGGCTTTTCCTACCAATTCCGCAGTCATTCCTTTTCTTTCTGTTCGTTAAACAAAATATTAACCTTTGTTTAGAGCAAGTTTTGATAGAGGTTCTCAATTCTGCTACTCCTAATAAGCTACTTCCAAACTCTATATGCTCTATCATATGACACAATATGGCTACTGAGCTTCATGAGAACCAAAGTACCGTTTGTTATCCCACCGATTTCCAGCTTACACAAAATTCTACCTTCAATAAACCCCTCCAGTCCTAATGACTTGCTTCACACTCATACACTAACTCCTCCCATTTCCATTCTGCAAATTTATCTCCACCCATGACATGCTTAAATCTTCATATTTCTTCCTCCTTTTCTTCCTTCGAACAATCTCCATTCCCCTCTGCACCGATATCTTAAAAGAGTCCGTTCTATTGCCGCCATCTCTCCTTCCGTCTCGGGTCTACGTAACGCAACACTCCGCAGTTCCAATAAAACGATCATTGCATTGCGTTTGCGACTTTATTGCAATGATAGTTAACGATCTAATAGCCGTGACCAATGTTGCATCGATGGCATTAACATTGTAAATGGGTTGGATTGCTTCCAGGGATTCAAATCATACCATTTCAATGGCTATTTCGGTAATAAAAAACTTGGATCACGTGTGGATCTTGAGCTGATTGTAATGCTAACTGATATTAACCTTTTTCCATTTATTTTCCGTGCTTCCGAAGTATTGTTAATGCGTCCACTATTCCTCGAAAACAATAAGATAATTCTTTTGACTAGAGGAAAGGTTACCAACCTTTGAGTAAGTGATATTTTCCTCATAATTGTATACTTAATGCATTGTCTCCGTTCGAAGGAGATGTCATTTTCAAACGGAACTTTCCTCGTAAGTTCGATAAAAGTTTTGAAAGTAAAATTTTATTTCTTGAATAGTCAGTAAAAGCTTTTGTTATGTGTATTTATCGTGAAAACGAGAACATAATTGTTGCCTAGTGCCGGATTCAAAATAAGATTTTTCTTTTTGGATTGCCAGTTCTCCATCCATTCAAGCGTGAGTTAATATTGTGTTTTGATTCTCTCTAGGCTCTGAATATTCACTTAACTGATGTGCCCGTCGGAAGAACGACTAAGGTAAACGTGTGAAACTCCTTGACAAAGAACCATTAAAATAAAATTAATGTCCTCAACTGTTCTTAAAAATACGTTCCCTTAACGTTGGCTTGATTTCCTCAATCTTCCTTATTGAGTTTTAAATAACTTTTATAGCGGCTTTTAAAGTCTCATGAACGCTGAGTCTCAGGGCTTTCAACGTGGCAACAGAGGTTGGATAGAGCAGCTATGAATATGGAGGCAATAGCTAATGTCAGCTTATTCCTTGCATTTTTTTATCGAGACAGGATTCCAATACTAACGCAAAAAAGAGCTGAATTGACATCTTCTTAGATTTGACCCATGGTGTGACAGATGTCTCAAGATATTTGAAAAGCAACGTAATCATGAAATTGGGTTTCGAGATACTCCAGCGGCTCAAATTGAATCAGACCGTCTCTGAAAGTGGTTTTAGAGCAATACTACAGAATTTCATGAGAGCTTTTATAATAAGAATAATGCTGATTAAATATCAGAATTATTCTTGAAAGCAATGACGAAGATCTACCGTGGTGAAAAAGAGAAGTATTTTTTTACCAGCTATAGGAACAAGGTTAGATGAGGATACTGAAAAGTGAAATAATATTTCCAGCCTGTGAATTTTCCAGTTATGTAGAAATACCTATGTTCAATTTCCAATGCCAACTGTATATCATGCAAAATTTATGCAACAATTTTTCTCATATTCGTTCATTTTGGACCGATTTGACTTGTTTATCGTTGGTTGGTTATTCAGGGGAGGCGACCGACAGCTGAGGTCATTTGCGCCATTTAGGTCTAGTCGGTAACAGTAGGAGTTTTCAGGAAACGGAGGAAGGAGGAAGGGTGGAGAGAAACCCGGCGTCGGCATTAGCCTACTCTTAATGACAGGCGCCAAGGGGACCACGGCTTAACGTCCCATCCGACGGACGGAGTACTGCCCTGAAATGCCCTCCACTAGGCACTCAAGAGGGGACTGGTTTTCCACTGAAAAGTACGCCACTGCCGGGAATCGAACTCGGACCCTCGGGATGGGAGGCCAGTACTCTAGCCACCACATCAACCCGATCACCTTAGCGTTTATCGCTTTAAGTTTCATGAGCCGATGAAGTGGCTAACGATCTTGAATACGGAAAACACACGAGAAGGAAGAAAAGTCAAGGCACATTAATGATATTAAAACTTTAATCCTTCGTCACAGGCCATGGGTCGGCCATCACGTTAGAGTAAGCGGGTTTAAATTTTAGGCGTCTCTGTTCTCTCTACTTTTTTGGTTCAGTTCAAAAGTCTTCAGTGGATTCGATGTTCCGGCGTTACAAAGATAACGGCCTAGAAGATAGAGGTTCAAGGTTTTTCTAAATATAGGGGGGGTCACTGAGAGCCAATCACTGTCGGGTTCAATGATTCACGCTCTGATGATTTATATGAGATGCGAAAAATAGCGTAGAGACCAAGACCAATCCTTCCCTATGCTCTGCTAATACCAGTTATATAGAATAGATATGGGGATATGAATTTAAATTTTCGACAAAAATTTATGGCAGGATGATCTCTAAAATTTTCCACCCTTTCATTTTTACCTTGATCTTTGGGATAAAAAAATTAAATTTGATCTTCGGGCGATTGGAACTTTTTAAAATTTATAACTTGTTATGAATGAGCTTTTAGGAATAAGTTCAAATCCACACAATCATCACGACGGATACTAGAATACAGTTGATAATGTTCCGAATGACTTAATCATTTTTATTCTCCTCTTTTGCTGGAAAGAGGATGAATAATGGTTAAAATTTGATAGCATTTGTAGTAACTTTGTGGAATTTCTTCGCAATGTCACGTTCAGTGAGTCTGTTTTTCCACAATTTCTTCATTATAGTAAAACCGGGAGACAAAGTGATTTTGCAATGAAATGAAACCCGGGTTCTATGATGGTAAAGAAATTGTAGAGAAATCCATGGTCACCGACTCTGACATCTTGAATGCTAGAGCTTTAGTCATGGGTCTTGTAAACATCAGTTCTGTAATCTCTGAAATCAGCACTATTTTTGCCGGAAAAAAGGAGAAACAATCAATTGCTTTGACAGTAGTCTCTCATTGCTAGGCAACAGGGCAGTAATCTTGTGACTGATTTCATTCAGCGTTACGAAATTTCGTCATAGAAAAAAAAAACACTTTACCAGGACTCAATCCAGAAATCCTTGATATCAGGAGGTTCTGGATTTGATTCCCGGAGAAAGTGAATGATTTTTTTCTCTGTAAAGGTATTGCTACTGCGCATATCAGTTGGTTATTCTGTTAGGGTTTTTTGCGGCTCTTTAACAATCATTTAATTAATTCAATATTTTTTCGTGTATATGTTATTTGCAGCAGTAGCTAAAAAGAGAAACTTCATTTTCCTTTTTCAGATTCATCCCCCTCATGACCTCTATGGCTAATGACCTAACATCCGTTTCCTCTCTTTACAAGGAGGGTTTGCAGGGCATTTCATGTGGATAAAACTGCGAACTTGTGACACATTGCTATGGAGTCTATTCGGGTCTTCCACTGGGTCAGGTCCTGCATTTCTGCCCATCCTCATGCAAACAATATAACCGTTACTGGTGCATTCTAGAGGGACAAAGAGGCTGTTTTAATCTGCGCTGGAAAGGCGTTTGGGCACTTGTTCACCTTCTTGTATGTGACGTGAATGAGATTCTAAGGATGAGAGAATAAATTGTGAGAAATTACCTAATGTTCACAATTTCATCTGCTATAAATTAATTTATGCTAGCAGAGGTGTCGCGTATTTCGAGACCAGTTGAAATGAGGTGATTCAGAGCGTGACAGAAAAAAGAAGTCAGTTTAATGTAGATTTTAATAATTGGTAGCCAATCAATAAGTTCCAAAAATTTTGTCACTGCTAAGTTCAAGGAAAAATGCATTAAAGAGAAGGGACTCCGCAGTAAACTTTGACTCCACAGCAAGATAATTACATGTTCCCTCAGTTTATTTCTGCACCTGCGCTGTTTTAGTTATTCGCATTTATGCAGTAAAAGGTAATATTACTTTTTTGAGCGAGTGAACTAGGTATATAGTTTATTTAGTTATAACTATATATTAGCACCGTTCTGCTCGGCGGACTTGAAAGGTCCCCTCGTCAGCTAAAAGGTCTTTCAATTGATAATGAACGCGAAGTCGAGCTTGCATAAATAAATTTCCAATAAACTTCAAAATTCCTCAAATTCCTGTAGTTCCTATCAGTAGGATCGATTGGTTCGGTGTGATGAATAGTCTTGGTGTCCCATTACGATAGTTGGGGTTCGAATCTCGGCGATGGTAGAGATTTTCGGTAGTGAGTTTGTCGCTACCTAACTGCTCTGTGGAGAGCACTTCGTGTTTAGTACTTCGTTAGTTGGATCTATTTTGTTAAAGGGCTGGCTAATGTCCACGGAGGGTTTTACTCCACACTTCCTGCGTTCACTGACAAAAATGCTACTTCCACCCCTTTGCCACTTATCCTCATTATTACGCAAGATAGCTGTCCGTCGAAGTCCCCTTATAACTAGATACTGCCCGGAGCGTGTTTATGTAGTTGCAACCACAGCTGATTGCAGACTGAAAGTTTTGAGCATCGTAGTTTCATCCAACTGAGTAGTGCTGTTCGTGCTTGCCAAACTGTCAGTTATAAGTCGAACCGTCATAAGTGTAATAAGTCGTAAGTTGATCACTCACTGATACTTAGAGTGCATAGTGTTCTCTAGGCATGTCAATTGTCTATAATGCCATTAGGAGATTACTTAATCGAGATGTAATACACTGTCTTGAAACTTTACAGGACATCAATCTCTTCTTTTTCTCTGCGACTCATGATTCGTGGCACTGCTTAGTTAGAGGACTCATAGCCAATGTACCGGTATGCCTATACCAATTGTGTTGTGATCCAGTGACCCATTATCAAAAGCTGAGTGAATCGGAGCGAGTCAAACCCCTTCTTAAGCGTGGATAAATTACAACATTCATCTACTAAACATCTTTTTGCTGCGGTTCGATTGTTCGACTCTGGAGGGAAAGGATCGATTATTTTTACTGCCGGTTAGGAGTGCTCCAATTCTGTTACCATCCTGACTTTTGCATCGCCGCGAGCCGAGTACATCGAGTAATTGGCATCCGTACCTAACTATTACCCGGGTTTACACTGATGTTTATGACTGATTCAATCCTCCGCTTCCACAGCACTGTTGATAATTAGCCTTTTTAATGCTACCGCTGAGCAATGCTCCGCATGTAGTCGATACGTTCTCGGCAACGAAACTACCCATCTTGATGAATCTGGGACAAACCTTTCTAAACGTATTTTATTCTCCATTGTCGATAAGCAGTTCTCAAACTGTTCACCGGAGAATAACGGAGCACTTCTTTTTTGCCATTCTTTCCCCCGCTAGAGTTTACATATATGTATAGGTCGGAATATTTCCTGTTTTTCTAAAGCTGGTGACATGAAATCAATTTAAGACTTCCTGGCGCTTAAGATTTTTATCTGTTGTAGTAATTGGCACTTTTGTTCGCGTATTTTCGTTATTTACTATGCCTTGGATATATTAATTAAACTACCTATGTAAATTTTGAATTTTCCTGTTTTTCTAAGCTGGTGACATGAAATCAATTTAAGACTTCCTGGCGATTAAGATTTTTATCTGTTGTAGTAATTGGCACTTTTATATACTTGACGCGTGGTCAATTAGGAATCAGTGAACGGGGTCGTTTACCCAATTTTTTTAATTGCCGAATCTGATAGAGTTAGCAAATAAAAAGTAAGTAAAAAAGTGTCGAAAAAGTACCTCCAAGTGTACATTTTCCTCACTGAAAGTATCAAAGTTTTCCTATGCTGGGGAAGTGGTGGAAATTCATTCCGGAGTGGGTGATGATTGCTACTTTATGGCCACTCCGCTGCTGCAGATATCAAATTAACTAAAACTGTCCTGGCGCAAAGAGCTGAATATTTTCCTCTTGCCAAGCAATTGACGCTTCTATTCCAGTATTTTTTCATTTACTACGCCTTAGATATAAATTAATTAAATTACGTAAATTCGTTTTCGCTCGAAGATTTCCGCTGCATGGACTCGATTGGCTCCTCATAGCTCTCGGATTTTCACCGCGTTTGTTGGCTTCAGTTGAAGATGACGGTTTCGCCGGCATCCCAGTTGGCGTCTTCAGGTCGAATGTTGACAACATATGTAAATTCATACGCTAGAGCCTAAAATCAATTCATACAGCAATTACAGTCCATAGGGAAAAGGTGAAAGAACTATTTAAAGAGCGAAATCTTGTCTTAATGATTTGATTTTATCAACATCCCTACCATTTTACGAAATTTAAACAGCTGATTAAGCCCCTTATCGCCTTGTGGGCCTCAGTATGAAGTATTTCGCACAGAGAATAGAATGAAAGTGTCGAAAAAGTACTTCGAAGTGTACATTTTCCTCGCTGAAAGCAACAAAATTTTCCTATGCTGGGGAATTGGTGGACATTCATTCCGGAGTGGGCGATGATTGCTACTTTATGGCCGCTCCGCTGCCGCAGATACCAAGCCGCTTGAATTGCCGTATTTCACCCATCCAACGTGACGGTTCTTCTCCAGGCTATTTATCTTTTGTCTGCGAGGCAGTCGAGTTTACGGACAGCTTTGGAGATAAGCCAAGATGAGGGCTGAAGCCTGCTGGAGGTGCCATTGTGGCCTTTTCATTTATTTGTCCTCAGCCAGTGTAACACGTCCGGTGAATCTCAGTCCGTTAAGTGGTAACAGTTGTCCCCAAGAAACCTAGGGCCGCATTGTGCCGCTTGAGAATATTATAGTAATCGTATTATCTATTCACGAAAAAGATGTTTCGATGCATTTTGAAGCAGTTCTCGCCGGCAGTGTTTAATTCCGTAAAAGTCTTGTGCAAAATTTTCGATGACTGAGAAAGTAGCGAATGCTAAACAAACGTGGTCAATTAGGAAGCAGTGAATGTGAAATAGTGAAGCACCCAATTTTTTTACTGCCGAATCTGATTCTGATCCTGATGCCTGAATCTGATAGAGTTTTCAAAATAAAAAAACCCGTATTTTTTCAATTTTTGATCCGTCAATTATTTCTCGAGTTATAAGCGGCGAAAAACTGGTGTTTTTAACCCTTTCGGAAAAGTGGGCGTGGTGCAACCTCAGACGTATATCGACTTCGTCCAATAGCCCGCGAAGCTACTTTGCCTTATCGCAATGGGGGGGACACAGCTGACTCTGCCAATAGAAGCAGTTGCGACAGCATCTGTACGAGCAGACCTCCAGAGAACCCCCCTCCTCTCCGTTGCCTTCCCCTAAAAGCAGTCAAGGACGGGAGGAAAGTGACGTCAATGATATCAAAGCATTTTTTTCGGTGGGCGTCGCCTTTTGCTTATTTTAATTTTTGATTTATGATTGAATGGTTGTGGTTAGAAGATTAATTTTTTCACTAAAATTCTTGAAGTTGACGGTGTCTGGCTTGACTACGTGGAATTCCTTCATGATGAGGGTAAGGAAACAATGCACTTCCAATGCACACTATATTTTGTGGAAGTGCATTGTTTCCTTAGTCTCATCACTAAAATTCTTTTTTCGTTTCCATGAAACGATTTTGTGTATAAAATAGCGATTTCGGTTCCGAGTAAACGCCCCCATTATTATGCACGCTGAATACTCATGATTGCTTCAAATGATGTTTCAGAAACCCCGTCATCTTGAAGAAGGTTCCGTTCACAAGATCCTTCATAGTAACCGAAAGGGACGACTCAAGGGGGAATAAGTTGGAATAAATACAGCTACTAGTATCTCGGATAGCACTAATATCTCGGATATAACGTAGAAAGATATAGCCTACCGGCTGATAGCCCGCTCTTTTGGCACGGCTCACAGACCCGTATTTTTCCGTGCAATACCGCACGCCATCGGCGGCTTCCACTCTTCGTAAGGTGTGGGGCAGGAGGTGTTAGGTCACCACTCGATCAAAGGTGGGGAGGAGAGGAAATGGAGACCGGATGAGAATGTTATGAAAAGGAGATCAATGTTGCGTTAGTGTACTGTAGTTGTGACTGGTTGTGGTAAAAATCAATGCTTGTATCTCTCGGTTCTGCAATGTATTTCTCTAATGTTATCACCCTTATTGAAGTTACTGATGCTGTTCGGGGATAAGATTATATATGCTGCATCAATGTCAAATTCATTGAATTTAATAATGTCACGTAACCTTATTCTTGCGTTTAGTCTTTGATACTCTAAAGGTTCTCGTACAAGACCTTCCTAAAGACGCATGACAATTTTGACACTTTTAAGGGAGTAAGAGGAAGAATTTTTCGTGGGGTATCCATTTATAAGGAACGAAAAGCCTGAAGAGGTGGGATGGTACTACAGTTTGAGAATCAGAATAGCAGGCGAAATATGAGGTAATAAAGAAATATTAAGCCGGATATTCGATACGAAATCGGCATTCTATCAGAGGTATCCCTAAAGTTGGAAATGTAATCTTGGAAATAAGGAATCACTTCATTAAAACGTGTATCTCGAAAATGGTCCATTATGTCAGTGATGCATGGGCAGCCGCAAAAAAAGACGATACTGGAAGCATTTTTCGTGTGTGGTCACTGGAGGGTAATGAAGATCAATCGGAGGAAGTCAAGCAGCAAAGAAAAAAAAACAGAATTTTGGTGGATATTCTGGTAAGGAGACGGGATAGTATGTACTATGATACCTAGCAAAATTAGGAATACTAAGTAGGAAAAAGTATAAGGAATCTAGTAAAAAAATATGTTTAACGCATATAAAGAGGTTAGCCGAAAGAGTAATGGAGCGGAGAAATGCCCCAAACCAATCTTAAGGCCGTTTTACACGGTCATTGAAAAGCGCAAGTTGAGGTTGATTCCGTCTGAGCAAGCGTCTGCGAAAGTCCGTGACGTAGAAAATTGCGAGGACGCTTGCTTGACAGCTTTACACGGTGCAATCGTCGGTGCATTATGTCAGTCACAATTTATACCATTCAGTAGCGGTGATACCGTCAATATATCGCATAACGTCAAGATCTGTTAAGTAGCAATTAATTGGACATAAAATATGCGATAAATTACCACTACTTTAAAATATGTTTTAAGCCATAGTCTTAACATAATAGTGGAGACCCTAGTCTCGTATACTTAGCCCAAAATGTTTACCACGAACGAACGGATGTGGGCCAAGGTAACGAGTTCTTCCTTCACGCACGAAATTTAAGCTTCCACATGATTAATCGCCCAGCTCATCATTATTGCACTTTACCTAAGGAGTTGAGTGCAAACAAAAACACCCAACTCAAACGTCAACAACCTATTTAATTGCTAAAATTCCCCAGGCAGACCGTTGCCGCTACATCAGCACCATCTAGTGAGAGAAATAAACTTCAAACTTGCGCTAACGCATGTATCAAATCAGAACATGTTCTAATTTGCTCGCAAGCATTCGCGCGGTGGCGCTGCCTGTCCTCGCAAGTCGTCGCTTTACACGGCGCAATATTTCTTGTCGCAAGTGTTCTCGCAACAGCCTGCGCAGCATCAATGACCATGTAAAACGTCCTTTATGATTGGTGAGCGATGATGAAGATGGTGAGGATGATTCGTGCTTGATGGGCGGTCGTGGGCGCTTTCACGGGTCAGATCAAGGGAACGATTTCAAGACGCGCTTCGGCAGCGAGGTCCATGACCTCCTCTGAAGAGAGAACGCCGCTCTTTTCGAAAGAGATCCCCTCGGTGTCGATTGGAACTCGTTCCCGAACGAGGGGGCAAAGGGAAGGGGAGGGAGGTCGCCCAGAATAGGGCACCCAGCGAGAGGACGGAATGAACTCCATTCGGAATCCCTACTAGGCGAGAGGAATCGCAGCCACTCCTTTCCACGGCGGCACGGGCGAACACACCCGCAGCCGGAAACAAAACAATCCAGATATGCGCGCTCTTCCCACCTCGATGCGAGGCCAAGTTCTGTCAACAGGCAATCCGTGGCTAACGAGGTGTTCAGGCTGTGATCACCATCTCCTCCACTTTTATGCTCTTGTATATAGATACACATTTTGTCATCATCATCGGCCAACAATCCTAGGATTGGTTTGACGCAGCCCTCTTCTATCGGCCTGAAGCAGACTTCTTCTATCGGCCAACCTCTTCATATTAACGTAATTCCGCTCTTTCACGTCCTTTATGACCTGTTCCAAGTATCTCATACGAGGTCTGCCTTTTCCATTCTTCCCGTACACTATTCCCTCGACGATCGTATTCATCAGGCCATCGTGTCTCAAGATGTGGCCTATTAAGCTGTCCCGTCTTCTTTTTAAGATTTTCAGCAGGCACATTTTTTGCAGTTCATTAAGTCACATCGATACAGTTAAAGGTGTGTGGCAGGGGGTGAATTCACGTCAAACATGCATTCCACACCATGCATAAAAAAAGGATTAGTAATAATATATCAGTATAAACTCCACTTTTTAAAAAAGATAAAAAATAGCAAAGCAAACATGCAAAACATGCTGTTAGTTAGGTTACTTAAAGTCCATATACCAACATGCAACTAGCTATGCTATCCATTGATACACTCGTATTTATGGCATTGGATATACTTACAGTTATTCATTTCCCTAATTGTACGAGAAAAGAAGGACATTTTGAATCTGCCAGTTCGACAATCAATTTCTCTAATTTTCTGATTATGGTCAAGTCTACCATAGTAAGTTGGAGTTCAAAAACCATTTAAATATTTTTAACGTCATCAGTGAAAATATTGTCTTAGAATTTATTTAAGAGATTAAGTTTAAATTTCAATCTACAATCTGACATTGATTCCCATTTTAGTTCATTAATTAGACTGGTTACGCTAATATAGTTTTCGTGCCGTCTCTTTACAAATCTTGCAGACACGTAACAGGGAAGCAAATTGGATCCCGTACCAAAATCGCATTGTTTCGATTCTGGCTCATGACGTGCATGTGAGGAGTACTTAAATGCTAACGTCACGCGTCATAGGGATCAGGTTGATATGATGACTAATAGACACGCTTCCAATCGCTGTGGTTAGATTCCCGATAGAGATAAAGAGAGTTTCTGCTTTATACCGACTCTTCTTGAGTGCCGCGTGGAGAGAACATCAAGTTCAGTACTCAGCCCGTCCGGCGGGACGTAGACGAGTTGACCCCTCGGCACATTTTATTAAAAGCAGGCTAACGCCTACGCTGAGTTTTTCTCCGCCCTTTCTCCAAATCGTAAATCACTACCTGTCTTTAATTTCGTAAACTGTTCAAAGGTAGTTGGAAAAATGCCTGGGCTGTTCAGTTCTCAGAATATGGACGCCAACTTTATGCTTGTTTGATATCAATGTGGATGTGAGAAATACATATTCCCGCGATTCGTCTCAGCTGTAGATAGCTGGAGATAAAATTTCATTCATTATGCTATTATTTATGGACTATATGCGGGTAATGATTCTGATTTCTTCTCCAAATTTTTTCTTCTCTTGGTCGCTGCTTGAACTTTGGACTAAAATAATGTAATTATTTTTCTTATCAGTCGATGAAGGCCATTGCCACACTCTCAAGAGTGAAAGACTATCAGTTTGCTCAAGAAAACGGAGGGAAGAGGGAAAAATTGCTTTTCGTGGTCTTTTTATATCCTAGTGTCATAATTTTCCTTTTAATGCAATAAAACGGTCAAATTTAGTGGAGTTCACGTGTTAACCTTCATTATAAAATGTGAGACACGCCTCAGTTCTTATATTACCGGGGGTAACATCACTACGTCAGCTATCACATGGATTTTAGGTGACAAACCCAACCAGTATTAATGCGATAGTTTGATCTAATAGATAATTTCAAATTTGTTACCTATTTTTTACTCTAATGTGAGTATTGATGTTTAGTTACTCCTTTGGAATCTTGGTTTGGTCGAGCGCGATAATAATTTCCAATATTCATATGCTGAAGGAGAATATTTTATTTCAAAATCGCTTATTTACCTGCTATTCACACTGGTAAGGCCTCACCTGAAGTATTTATCGAACACTTGAGATCCAATAAAGAAGCATGTAACTCCGAAACTATAGGCATAAGATCCTATGGGAAGCAGCGCGTTTTGTAGCGAATTTCTATGAGTGCATAGATAGTGTCACGCGAATATTGGAAGAGCTTGGGAGGGAAACCCTTAGGACTAGACGGTTTTTCGCGAGATCATAGTTGCTTGAAAAACTCAAATCACATGAATTCGAATCTGACCCTGCGTAAAAATTTCTACCTCACACTAAATTAGCAGGACCAATAGAAGTGACAAATCAATAGAAATTGTGCGATTAATGGTAATAGCACTTTGTGGAAGTCCATTTTGTAATATAAAATAATCAAATTGGAAAATCCACTATTAAAATTTTTTACTTTTTCATCAGGAACTGAAATCTTTTAGTTCCCTTGGAAGTGAAAAAATTGCTATCTTTGGACTTGGAGTTTTTAGACTTATATTACATGATACAGATTAATTGTCAGACCATGAGATTTTTATCGCGCTCAATACATGACTACATCGCAAATTAACTCTTTCAAAGAAAATTATAAATCTTACTTCACCTTAATTTCCCAATGTTTTTCTTGGACGTACTATTCGATCGCAAGCCGTAAGGGGGCGTCCATAAAATAGGTAACGCTCATAGAAGCGGGGTAGGGTTCTGGCCAGCAGTCACGATGTACTATTGACAGGGAGAAGGGAGGTCCATCTTCCTGTAACGCTGGGGGAAGATGCGTCATAAATTCATTTTTTGCTCAAAAACAATGATTTTACACAATTGTTGAATGAATGAATATCAAAAGTGGGAAATAAGATATTTATAATAAATATCTGCCTTATCATTTACAATGAGAAGGAGTACATTGTCAGCGTTACGTAATTTAAATGGGTTTTAGAGAATGTTACGAAGGGTTATAAAGGGGGTGACAAAGTGAATATACAGCGTCACTTAGTATATGGACGTAAGTCAGCAACGTAAGTAAGGAATGAGATTTTACTAAGGATCTAAGGGTGAATTGGGATCAGATATAAATTACTGTCGAGAGAAATAGACATTGATTTTCAATCAACGATCTGCGAATGCTTGTTGTTTTCTTTCAATTTCGAAAGACAGGACTCCTTTTCTCGTACTTAGAAGCGAGCGCTCGTCGGCAACTTATCTGCCAGTTGACGCTTGGGAGGTCTCACCGAGGAGTGCACAAGGATTGTTGTTTACCGCGCGGAAAAGTCGGGAGAGATAAAAACAAATGAGTCGGTGCGGGCGTGAACTGCGTGAGGAGCAGGAAGACCTCGACAGTGAGTGGGAGAGGAAGGGGAGAGTGTTTTTGCAGTGGAAATGGGGAGGTAAGGAGCAGAAAGCGCACACAAATTGATTGCATCGGTGAGACTGTCGCAAGAGGGCGGGTGATAACGGAAGACGGGAGGAAATCATTTCTCTGGTGCAAGCGCCTATTCAAACATCGAGCTGCGTATCCAACACCATTTTGCCCATCGGAATTAGTTTTTTACATCTACATCTACGTTATACCCTGCGAGCCACCACGAGGGTGTGTGGCAGGGGGAAAATATCACCACACATATTCTCGTTACATGCGACTATCCCGTCAGAGTTCCCATTCGTTCCCTTTTGTAGGGACAACCGTTTAAATGAAAAAGTCCCGAGTTAATGCATAGAGTCCCACTTTTTATAACTATCTTTCAGTGAAAAATTAATAAATGGATTTATTCACGTTATTAGCACTTATTTCAATCGACTATCTGTAATAATAATCAATGATATTTTATAAGATATAAAAAACTACTTATAGGCTATTTACTTCCTTTTTAAACAGAATTAATGTTAATACTCGCTCATAAGTGTAATGAATGGGCAGAATAACAAAATATTTTTATATTTGACGTGTTCCATCTTTTTTCAAATTGTCCCAGGTTTTATAGTTAAAATTTTCAGAATGTCCCAGATTTTAAGGAAAACATTATGGGAACCCTCTACTAAGAGGTTCAATGCTAATATTTCCAGGAAACCAGTAATCACTTCATTACTATGACAGGCATTTCATTCAACATATTAATCAATATATTTCCCTAGCACATGAGTTACTAATGCTAAAACATCCTTCATGAGCTTTCTACTAAACTAGCAATATGCCACCTATTTATCCACAGCCCATTATGTTCCTTTGTAGTGCGAGGGAAAAATTACATTTTAATTCTAACGGTACGACGCTATATCTCTCTCAGTTATTTTCTGAATGGTGTAAAAATGCTGTTGTTACTTGCACCATTGAAGGTAATTGGGTGGTAGGTATATACGGGAATTATTCAGGTAGCGAAGACAGATCGTTTGCGACCGTGGTAGTGAAATAGGCAAGGGACTTGAAAATACAAAGGTTTCAGTTTCGAATCCCGAATCGAGGGCACGGCTGTTGTGTTTGCCTTAGGATTAGTTGAGCTAGTAAATGTGATATAACCTTAGCAACTGGATCACCTTAAAATCAATCCCACCAAAACTAAGGAAGGAGCGTGGAGAGGAACCTGGTGTCGTCCTGCTGTTAACGAGCGGCCCCAAGGGGTCTACGGATTAACGTCCCATTCGACGGACCGATTACTGAATTTGAAGTACTCTCCACGCAGCACTAAGTTAGGACTGGAATATCATTGTAAAATCTTTACCATAACCTGTATTCCAACTCAAGCTCTCGAGATGAAAAGTCACTACTTAAGCCATCGCACTGTAGAAGAATAAATAATTGATTAGCCTCGTTCCTGAACAGTCGATAGTGATTTTTGACGGAGAAAATTAATTTAACTCTGAGTAATACTTTTTAATGCGTGCTAGCGTACAACATGTGTTGAATTACTTTTAGTGAAAAATAGCCATAAACTATCCCAGACAAGTAGACCAATGAGAGCACGTAAATCCCTTGGGAAAGGGAGAATTTTGTTTATGCCCCGCTTTGTCAAGACATTATGTATTTACCACAAGTAAAATAAAACAAATCTGAGCAAATTGTAGATTCAAGTTGAAGAAGAGGAAGAATAGGAGTAAGAAATTCATAAAATGAAAAGATCAAATCTTCAAATTCAAAAGTATGCTTCGCTGCCACAAGGTTGAAACATTGGCAACTATACCAAATTTTTCCGCTAACCGGTTCATTCCGGACCGCGGAAACTGTTTAGAGAAAAACTCTTTTCAATAAATAGTTTAATTAAGCTATTTATTTAGGGCTACCTACTGAATGAATTTGAAATATCCCGTGTTAGATCTCATTTGGAATATGCTGCCAGTATATGGGATCCCTACTAAATCGGCCTAAATAATGAACTTGAACGTGAGCAGTGAAGATCGGCAAGATTTGTAAAGGGAAAGCACGGTAACCATATTGGCGTAACCAGTCTATTAAATGAATTAAAATGGGAATGAATGCCAGATCGTAGATTGAAATTTAGACTTGATCTCTTAAATAAATTCTAAGATTATATTTTCACTGATGACGTTAAAAATATTTTGCGAACCCAAACTTACTATGGTATACTGGACCATAATCACAAAATTAGAGAAAATAATTGCTGAACTTGCAGATTCAAAATGTCCTTTTTTCCTCGTGCAATTGGGGATATGAATAGGGGTAAATATGTCCAATATGAGTGTATCAATGGATAGCATAGTTAGCTGCATGTTGGTAAAAGGACTTGAAGCTAACCCAAATAACACCATGTTTTTGCATGCTTGCTTAGCTATTTTTATCTTTTTTAAATAGTGAAGTTTAGACTAATATATTATTACTGATCCTTTTTTATGCATGATATGTAGTGCATGTTTGGTGAGAATTCATCCTCTGCCACACACCTTTATGGTGGCTTGCATGGTATTATGTGGATGTAGAAAGTCCACGCAAGACTGAGCGGGCCCAGAGAGATGCTCCTCAGCTCCGTGGCATGACTTCAGGGATGGCTTTCGCGGTCAGCTACGAATGCACGCTGATGAAAGCGAAGGACGGCGCACACGTTAATTCTCGCGCCCCATTTCCGGAATCAGGACGACGACAACTGATGCCCTACATTCCGATCCATTTCGCATGGGCGAGTCGGAAACCTGCGGTGCTCATCGGTTGTGCAAAATAAATTGCTAATCGCATCCTTCACTCTCACTTGAGAATCATCGCGTTAGAAGCGATGGGAAGATGAGGTGAAAGAATTCTAAGGAACATCCTGAAACTAAGACGAGACAGTCTTTTGGATACATCTTGATACATTCATGATCTCTTTAAGACAGTATTGTGAGGAACGAGAAGGCGCGCTGTGGAATACTTTAGATGAGCTAGATATGTGGAGCTATACTTAATGGATCTAAGAGATGGTTAAATTAACCCTCTAAGGGCCAAATGCCTATATAACGTTCTTGCGAAGACCAGCAATAGAATGATAATTATTATTTACTAATTTATTTTTCCTGTATTTTAATGAAAACAATTTGAATTAAAATAAATAATTAATTGTCTGTAAATTACAAGAAATTTGAAAGTAATATCTACATATTTTAATTCCTCAGAGAATGTTCTTCACTGATATTTTATATTCCCGTTAAAATGACTTTGGCAACTCTCACCATTGTGTCTAAAATTTCCTGGTATTAAGAGGGTTAATATGAATCATATAAATTGATTGGCTTAAATATTTTGAAGTTCAAGGCTTCACTCAGTCAAGTTTTAATGAATAGGTAACTGAAAACATTGGAAATATCCATACACCTGTTACATGCTCATTTATAGCAGTGCAGAAAGGGCAAGACCGAAGACCACATAACTTTGGCTATGAGATATTGTAGAAGAATGATTAAGATGAAATGGGTCAACCAGAAAATTAACAGGAAGGTTTTCAGAAGTGTAGAAATAAGAACCTTGTGATATTCTTGAGATATGGCGGCCTAATGGAGACCGTCTTCGAAGGAAAAGCGAGTAGGATGGTGAACAAAGATAGGACTCCTATGATATTATATATTGCAGGGAATGAAGGCTTTGCAAGAGGAGAAATATGCGAATACAAAGAGGTTAGCAAATAGAGAAATGGAGGGGAGAGCAACGCCAAACCAGTGTTTTGATCCAGAGGTGATGTTAATGATGATGATATTGAAATGCAAGTATAAACTACAATACTATAATATATACTAGTATAAACTTCAATTTTTAAAGAGCATAAAAATAGCAAAGCAAGCATGCAATATTCTTGTTATGTTGTGCCGAAGCCCTGCTTAACATTATATAAACGTTGTTACCTTTATATAGGGCCAAAGTCGTGTAATATGTTACCGAGTAATGCAGGGGCGTCGGAACTATTTTTGTTGGGAGGGGCCAACCTTGAAAAGGGCCCGGCTCCTATGAAAAGGGACCGCAATTTTTTGCGGATAGGAGGGGTCCGCTAAAAGTGCATATGAAGGTGGTAGAATATGCGTCAGAAGGGAAAAGGCAAGCTGGAAACAAGTGAAATTAATTTTTATTAATGAAGACTCATTTCTCAAGGGCCCGGGGCAAATTCTGGGGGGGGGGGGGGGGGGGAGGGGGTCCGAATGCCCCTCCTGTCCCCCACTTCCGGCGCCGCTGGACTAATGTCAAGAATGCAAAGATGTTTAGTGTTATGTTGAAGGCCATTGTAAGCTGGGTCAGAAGTGTTGCATTTTTTTAGGTGTCCCCACCTTCAGGCCGATTGCCTTGTGGGACACTTAGCTCTAAACTAACTTTAATGTGTGAGTTTGTCATAAAAAATATTTATTTGTTACGGAGCAAGAAATTTCTATTCTATTTTCTATACAAAAAGATGGGATGAAAAGAGGGATCTGATGACCTTTCCATTGACATTGGCACCTTTTAACCCGGCGTTACTCGCGCGGGGTGTCCTGAACACCCCACCTTGTTATTCATTGTATAATTTTTTTAGTCTTTATTCCATTGACCTCTCCTCTTCAGTAGCTGGCATTTCATATGTTATCTTTCTTTTAACACCAACATTCACAGGTATACATTGTAAATAACCTGCGTGGTAGCCTTAAGAGGGGATAATGTTCAAGCCACTCAAACTCATACTACCAATTCTTACTCCATACTTCATTGTTTTGGTTGCAACTTTGTAACTGTGAAACTTAAGTTACAATCTAACATGCGTTCTCGTATTTTATCTTTATCTGCTGGAGGACGCCTCTCAAATCATTCGGAATACTCTCACTCACGGCGTTACTCGCGCGGGGTGTCCTGAGCACCCCAATTGACTCCGCGACGTAGGCTCCTCGGCATGTGCTTTCTGTGAGATATGTTTTTCTTGGTTTTATACTACAATTGAATAATATTGATGAAATAGTAATTATATTCATGTTTTGATGGTCATAATATTATATTACAATTTTCAGATTTTCAGCGTGATTCGATTGCGTACAACTCCGAAAATATTGTTTTTCTTATCTCCATATTTTTATTCTATATATCTTCTATTTTTCTCCATATACATAACTTCATTACGAGGGCAGTATATCACCCAGTAAGTACGTACCTAGTATTGAAAGTCTAATTGTTTTTTTCCTGCTACAAAAAATATTTCAGAAACTTGATTTTTATGGTTTACAACTTTGCATGGTATAACTTCAGGTTAGGAATATCGTTATGCATAAATATTCAAATTCAAAAAGTAGGAGTGAATTATTCGTGTGCGAGAGATGCCAGGCCCACTGATGAGGGAGAGATTGAATGTTTCATTGGGCGTTTGCTCTTCACGGGAACAAGTAGATCTGGGCGAAAAAATATAGAGGATTTATAGGATCGAGATGGTGTTGACATATTTTACGTATCCATGAATTATCAAGGATTCCGTTTTCTTTTGCAGTGGCTCAGCTTTGATGATATAAAGAGTAGGGCAGAAAGAAAAACGATAGACAAATTAGCTCCGATTCGTCAACTTTTTGAAATGCCTGTGAGAAAGTTTCAGGATAACTACGCCATATCAGAGTACACAAAGGTAGACGAGCAATTAGTAGGCTTTAGGGGAAGATATTCATTCAGGCAATATCTCCCAAATAAACCTGCAAGATATGGTATAGAAATATTTTCATTGGTTGACGCTAATGTATTCAATATTTACAATTTAGAGGTATATGCTGTGAGTCAACCTGAAGGACCCTACAAAGTAGATAATACTCCTAAAAAGCTTAGAGATGTGGTAAAGCGCTTAGTGGAACCAATTGTTGGGCCGTGGAGAAACGTCACAGCTGACAATTGGTTTGCAAGTGTTCCCCTGGCAGAGGATTTGATACAAAGTAAATTGACACTGGTCTAAACTCTGCAAAAAAGGGAATTGCCACCTAAGATGGTGTGCACAAAACAGAGGGAGGAGAATAGCAGTCTCTTTGGATTTAGAAAGAACATACCTAACTATCTTATCTTACATCCAAAAAAAAGGTGAAAACGTAATTTTGTTGTCAACAATGCATGTAGTATGAGCATAGACAAGTCGACAGGTGACAAGAAGAAACAAGAGGTAATATCTTTTTATAGGGAACTTTACTAAGGGCGGTGTTGACACATTGGATGAGATGTGCGTAGCACGTAATATTTCAAGAAACACTACTAAATGGTCAATGGTAATTTTTTCCACTCCAAAAACGTGGCAGGCATGAACTCTTTTGCTATATACAATAACGTCAATCCAAGAAGCAAGATGTATTGATCAAAATTCCTACGAGAAAGTGCGAGGGAATTGACAAAGCCATTTATAAGGAGAATATCGGAAATGAAAATGATCTGGACGATGCTATTTTGATAAGTTACGGCAACATTCGTGAATACGCAGTGACAGCGGATTATGGTGCCTATGCCATGATAACAGTATTCACAGTAGTTCATATTCAAGTCTGAGAAAGTAATTTATCGTACGTAAGAGAAAGAATCGGATCCGGACAAAAATTTTGGGGAGGAACTTCCCCCCCACTTCCCCCCAAAATTAGCACTCAGAAAATTATGTATAATCTAAGTTTCCCGATGGATGTATGAACAAGGACCTTCCGGGGTAGTACATTGGGTCGCATTGTTCATTGTAGCAGTCGTGTTGACACTAATCAAGCATCGTCCTCAGGGAAAAGGTGAGTCATCTCAGCCCTGAGAATGACGCTCGGTTAGTGTTGAAACGTCGGCTACAATGAACACTGTGACCCGGTGTACAACCCGAGATTCTCCACTTTACTCTAAGCAACTTTGATTCTGCTGAGCCCCATTATCCCTCAGAACTTAGCCTCCGCAAAAAAAACTATTTCTCTTGGATTTGTGGTTGGGGATTTTCCCACTCTCCCCAACCCTAGATCCGCCAACGGTTAGAGAGTACAAGTTAAACGATCAACTCATCCTCCTCAGCATAAACGCTGCAAGTAAAAACATATATTTAAATAATATTTATGGATTTCACAAATAAAATGCTGTGAAACCCATTTTTAAACGAAAATTTACATTGGGGTGTCAGGAGCACCCCACGCGAGTAACCTTGATCGGAAATCTCGCGCGAGTAACGCCGGGTTAAACCTATGATTCGACACGTTTGTAGCCTGGATTCTCTTTCTCCATCTCTGTGACCTTTGACCTCTGAGTTACCCTTGATGGTCAAGAGATGAAAAGAGGGATCTGAAGACCTTAAAATCCACCTTGTCATCTTTTTAAACCTACGATTCGAAAGTTTTGTAGCCTCATTTCACCTTTTGTAATCACTGTGACCTTTGACCCCAGAGTTACCCTAGAAGGTCAAGGGATGAAAAGAGGAATCTTATGACCTTTCCATCGACATTGGCACCTTTTTAAACCTATGACTCGACATGTTTGTAGCCTGCATTCATTTTTTCCATCTCTGTGACCTTTGACCTCTGATTTACCCTTGAAGGTCATGAGATGAAAAGAGGGATATGAAGACCTTAAAATCGACCTTGGCACCTTTTTAAACCTATGATTCGACAGGTTTGAAGCCGTGATTCATTTTTTGTAACCCCTGTGACCTTGACTGTGACCTTTCAGGGGTCACAGTTGCAATTTCTGACCTCAATAGTTCTTCCATCGTGTTCTTCGTGTCCAAAAACCTATTAGTCGAAAGTTTCGCTGAATAATTCCATCTTTTTTGTACTTCGAATATTTTAACATTGAAAGCCCATAAGGCAAAATTTGGATTTTAGGTTGGACCCTATTTCTGGGGTCAAAAGGTCATATTTTTCATATTTTGCTTAGACTCAACAAAACTTACATCCTTTTTCTAGCCAGGTACCAAATTTCATCCTTGTGGCTCGAAAGGAAATGTCTAAAATTACAGGTTAGAAATGACACACGATCAATGGGACACTCTGTATAATGCTGTTAGTTGGGTTAGCTTAAAGTCCTTATACCAACATACAACTACCTATGCTATCTATTGATACACAATACTTGGTCATATATCTAATACGAGGCCTGCCTTTTCCATTATTCCCGCTCACTTTTCGCTTGTATTCATCAGGCTACCGTGTCTAAAGGCCTGGTTACACGATACATTAACTCGTACAAGTTAATGTGTGAATGCCTGAATGCGAGAATGAACGGGAAAATTCACCGTGTAACCACATCGAGAATGCACAAATGTATGAATGCGTGAACAGAAAATAGAACGTGTTCTAATTTGGTTCATGCATTAGCACAAGTTGCGCTGAAACCATCCACGCAAATGTACATGAACCCGTGCGTGTTAATGTATCGTGTAACCAGGCCTTAAAGATAAGGTGTGTTAAATTGTCCCATATTCTTTTCAAAGTTTTCCGAAGACTTCTCTTTTCTCCAGCACATCTTAAAAACACCGGACGGAAGTTTTTGTGTACATCAATGCGCTCTCTCGAAAATCGGAGTCGGTCGTTAAAGCGTGCGTTTCTTGTTTGCACGATGTCGGCGACCCAGAGTAGGTACCAGCCAAATGAATGTGCGAGTGAAAATATTTGCAATCTGTCGCCCATTGATAATTAGGTCCCCGTCACCTGATCTGTGTCGGGGATTTTAGACGATGCGATATACCCTCAGCCGCAGGAGAACCTGAACTGCAATTTTTTTATTAAATGCCATTCGTACTTTTGCCACTATCAACTGAAATTCATGTTCAGTTGAACTGCAATTCATTTAAAATTCATTGTCATCAACTGAAATTCAGCTCATATCGGAGTAAGGAGGATCGGGAAATTTTTACTTTGAGGATCTCTATAATGGGATTCATAACGTGCGATTTTATTGCTGCTAGGATGAAATAAAAGCGTATTCCGTTGCAAGCGATGGGTTGCATTCCTTGTATAATGCGTCCAGATTAAAGTTCATTATTTTAAGGAAACGTGTGTTCCTTATCAGTATTCAGAACGAGCGCAGCTTGGCAAAATGTCGCTAGGTCTCCTTTAGAGCTTGAAATATATTTTGTTTTTCCGATCGAGAATTTTAATGATTATTTAACGACCAGCCGTACACATAACATTTCTAAGAAAAGAGGACGCGTACGTTGAAATGTTATTTTCCTCAAAAGGAATACACAGGATCACGGCCAGTATCAATATCATTCTGTGACGTTGATTGCATTTTACTAGTCATGGTTGAGAATTTAGTCAATTGCAGTAATGTTACCAGTTTCCGAGGGTTAGAAAAAGCCGAGTGCAAATACTTTCTCAAGTGTGCCTAATGATGAAGGCATACACTACGATTTTATAGACAAAGCCGAATGCAAATACTTTCCCAAATGTAATTATGAAGGCAAACAGTGTTTTTATGTATTTTTCTCGCCAATTTACCATATTATTTTATCGTTTGTGAAATGTTGACGAAAGTTTTCGAAATCGGACATTGCATCGTTCCCCAAATACGGAATCACTAATAATTTTCATTTTTTTTTGGCCATTCGGTTTTTTTTTTTACATAGATATAGTGAAAAGTGAAATTTTTGCAGGCTTAAGTAGTTAAGCGTAATGTGTCGAATTTTGACGAAACCCTGATCGAGCATGACGTATTTTTAATGAAGGGAAAGTTCTTCTGTTTTTATATTTCACTCTAAATTCCTGCCGCAAAGGTCCACGGGATAGATTAACCTTATGAGGGCGTAAAACTGTTCTGACTGACGTCGTTTTACAGGCATGCGTTTCGCGGGCATTCCTATCCAATCCGGTTATTCTTGTGAAGAGTTATTTGGTGTTCTAGACATTTCTTGCTATGGCGTTCTACGCAGTATTTCTCTCGACGGACGTAATTCAGTCTATGGATGATTTACTAATCTGGGATCCCCCCATCTCCCCAGCACAAATCCTCCAAAAGTGCCTTTATTACATCTAAATCTACATAATACCCTGCAAGCTACCATAAAGGTGTGTGGCAGGGGGTGAATTCTCACCAAACATGCACTACATGCACCCCCTGCCACACACCTTTATGGTGGCTTGCAGGGTATTATGTAGATTATGTAGATGTACATATCATGCATAAAAAAGGATTAGTGTTTACATATTAGTCTAAACTGCACTATTTAAAAAATAAAAATAGCTAAGTAAGCATTTAGTTAGTATTTATATAGGTACTGTTCAAAACTACACTATTAAAAAAAAAATAAAAATAGCCAATAGCAGAAATTCCACAGAGAAAAAATCATTCGCCTTGACCGGGATTCGAACCCGGATCCCCTGATTTCCGGCCAGGTGCTTTACCAGTTAAGCTACCGAGGCGTCATTTTTCCCTGTGGAATATTAGAGGCCTTAAAAATAGCCAAGCATACATGCAAAAACATACTGTTAGTTGGGTTAGCTTTAAGTCCTTATACCAACATGCAGCTACCAATGTTATCCATTGCTACACTCGTACTGGATATATTTACTCTTATTCATATCCCTAATAGTAAGAGGAAAAAAGTACATTTTGAATCTGTCAGTTCGGCAATCAATTTCTCTAATTTTGTGATTATGGTCCAGTCTACCGTAGTAAGTTGGGGTCCGCAAAATATTTTTAACATCATCACTGAAAATATGGTCTTGGAATTTGTGATTCCCAATTTAATTCATTTAATAGACTGTCCTATTACTCATGGCTGGCTCAATATGGCGACAATAATCTTAGCTGTGATTCGCCCACTTTGGTATATCCCCAGCTCAACTGGTGCATTTCCTTCCGTTACGAACAGAGCGCTGCAGGTGTTTTTTTTACACATACGGACGCCAAAAAGCTCTCTCACAGAGTGGAATAGTCTAGCTCTGCTTCGATGGGGGATGGTAATCTCTCTCGAAGTCAAGTCGTCGGCGTCTCACGGAGCAAGGAAAAAAAAGGACGATAGACCCGCGAAGGTCAAGGGACGCGAAGGCGGCTGCCTGCTCCGTCTGTGTTGTCTGATGGAGGTGGAACGAGCGTACGAACGCGCACCTGGGGCGCCGCCCTTGAGGACGTGACGTAATCGGTCGCACGTGCCCTTCTGTGCAGCCATTGTGGCGCGAGAGTTCGAACGCTGCCGGGTCGCATTTGGATCTTTTAATTCTCATCGAGTACATTACGTATATCCACGGAGATAAGAATACACTGGAGCAGGCAATGGCATGATATCATCTACATCTACATAATACCCTGCAAACAGGGGTGTGGCCAGGATGTTCTCCAGGGGGGTGCAAAAATAAGTTAACGTTCCATAACACAAGTTTGTTTTTGTCCCTTCATGAAAAATATTAAGATTTCTCTATACAATTTGTATTTATTATATTTCTCCCTCTTGTTGAATGCCAATAGGCACCTTCAGCTAGTTGACCTGTAATTTTTTATTTGACTAATAAGCCAGGGGGGGCAAGCGCCCCACCGTGGCTACGTCCATGCCTGCAAGCCACTATAAAGGTGTGTTAAAGGGGGTGAATTTACTCAAAACATGCATTACACATCTTGCATAAAAAGGATTAGTAATATTATAGTAGTATAGAATACTAGTATAGTAATATACTAGCCAAAACTTCAAAATTTAGTCCTACAATAACATATGGGTGACAGTGAACACAGAATAGGGGTGCTTGGGAACGATTAATCCCCACCTACTAAGCACAAAACACTGCATGTACATCTACGCAATACCCTGCAATCCACCGCGAGGGTGTGTGACAGGGGGTGGAGATCATCACTCATGCACTATTGACATGCAGCTAGGCTACTGAATGGAAAAATCTTAGATAATAGGGTCGCATGTAGCTAGATGGTTAGTATCTACAAAGCAGTAAAGGGATTGGTTGTTAATACATGCATCATGCCCTAAAGACTGCTCTACCATATTTCACCTACCTATTCCTTTGCTATGTTGCCTCTTTATGTTGTTCTCTTACGGTACGGGGGAAGATGACATTTTGAACCTATCGATACGACAATCTATCTCCATAATCTTATTTATCTGGTCGAATCGAGAAAAAACCGGACGGATTTTTAATATACTAATATCTAGCATCTTCAGTAAAGCTATCCGTTTTAAATTTCAGAAATAGATTTAATCTGTACTTTAACCTACGGTCTGATAATGGTTCCCAACCTAATTCTTCTATTAATTCTGAAACACTACTGAACCTATCGTAACGCCTTTTAACAAAGCTAGCTGCTCTACGCTGCACGATGCCTGGCTCTCTGATCAAACCTAATTCCTTCGGGTCCAAGTTCTGTATTTCTACAGTCTGTTATGGAGACTTAATGGGTATTGTAACGTAAATAACAAGGAAATCATTCCCAAATTTCATCGCAACCGTGTCAATTAGTGACTGACTATGACTGTTTAAGGCAGGCAGTAATGCATTTGTTTCTCCAGGGAGTACATTTTATTAGCAAAACTGATTCGATTTTAACCTATTACCGAGTAGTTATTCGGCACCATTTTTTTTACTTGCTCACTTTCTTTTGTGTCTTTGACTAATTTTACAAATGTATTCCATTGTTATTCATGATGACTAAGCCTGCATGTGTATTAAAGCATTGATAACAATGATGTTGTACCCTATATTTATAGCAGCGGCGTCTTAATCTTAAGACTATGTAAGGAATGTATTATTGCATTTTATATCCCTGAGAGTTAATTTTATCTCTACGTCTACGTAGTACCCTGCGAGCCACCGCGAGGGTGTGCGGAAGGGGGTGAAGATCACCAAACATGCACTAATTACATGCAACTGTGAGATGCATTGCTTCTACTTCATGGTCACATGCTAGATAGTGCAACTAGGTGGTTAGTAACTACACATTAATGAATTGATCCCTAAAACTGGTCTGAATTTAACATATTTGAACTAAGCACGTATTTTTCGCCTGTTTGACGTGTACCTACAAAGATGGCCGCTGGATTCGTAAATCAGCTGCGATTGCTCCTCTAGTGCTGTCTAGCCTCCTTGATTATTTATTCCCTCAATCCTTTAAGGATGTTTCAACTTCCCGACCCAATTGTTGTCTTGGAAGTTACTCGGGAAAGGCGACCGACTGCTGAAAACATTTGCTCATCAGGGATTGGCGAGAACTGGGGTGTAGGCAGGATCCATTGAGAAGTGAGGAAGGCTAGGTCGAGAATCGGTCGAAGCCTGCGTTTAACGAAAGCCGCCAAGGAACAAACGCATTAACGTCCATTCCGACAGACGGTGTACTGAGCTTAATGTAAGTGCTCTCTAAACCTAAGCAGGGAATGGTGTTCCGATAAAAAAAATCTCAGCCACTGCCGGGTCTATTAGTGGAAAGAACTTATTTACGGTCGTGTAACTTAAGTGGGTAAATTTTTTTAGGTTAATTAAGCTGGGGTACCTAAGATCGTCCTTTGAGCCAGGAAAGTGGGGTTCCGGCCGCACTTGAAAGGACCCCGCATTATGAAGGGCCTCTAGTCACCGGAAGAATAAATAGTAATATTTATTTTTCCTGTGACTTTATCCCCCTATCGCAAATACGGCAATATTAATCCTTCCTGTTCCTTCATTGTAATAAAGCAATTATAAAATAATATGTCACGAAAGAATTGATTTTCTGATTCAGGGATCGAATTACTATTTTTTTCCGGACCACAAACCATATTTGTACGGGGCCCCGCAAACCCAAGGGGCGCCTATGGATTTAATATTGATAGTATTTTATTGCTCCAGCAAGTTATAATAATACAAAAAATGATACAACAAGAATTTTGGAGCTTTAGGTGAACCCTAAGGCTTTTGCCTGTTGTTGGGTTCACCTTCAAATTACACTTACAGCAAATACTGGCTTACATGCTCATAAAACAGATGTCACCAATTGAACATAAATTAACACTGTTACAAGAAATTACTTATAATATTATGGAAATTTATGTATGGACATTACAATTACAGTTATAGGTTGCTTTAAGGCATTACAACAAAGGATAAATATTTAGAACAACTACTAGATTACCTCTATTTTTATGTATTCTCTCGTGAATAGCCAGACTTTTACTTGCTTCAAAAAAGTTTTGAAGTGTATGGTATCTCGGATACTCTGTGGCAAGCTATTGAAAATTTTTGGCCACAAGTAAAGAAAGCATCTTTTGAATTGGGATGTATTTGGTTTGGGTACAACGCAAGAAAACTCAAGGCCATTACCTTATGTGGGGCAGAGGAGAGGTAAAGAAGTAGCGGTCTTCAAAAAAGCAAATAAGTCGTGGCCACCAAAACACACACTAGCATCACAAACACTAGCGCAGCGTATTTTGTTCCGCTGAAAGTGAGTTTTTGGTTAGTTGGTTTTTTATTTATGTATAGGTATTTCCCCCTTCTTTGCATTAACTAAAGCGAATGAGGCCTTAAGTGACCCTTATTCTTTAACACTGACGGCATCCTAGCCCGGAATTTAAGGATGAGAAGCCTGTATTAGAGCGCATCGCACCAATTGCCATGACGTAATACGCGCACTCGCGTCCTGAGTCGATACCGTCACTAACGTGTGTTTGGGTGTGGGTTCCTGTTAGTGAAGAGAGACGGCTTGCGCGTGCTTTCTCTTATGTGTCCTCTCTCCGGTCTCTTTTCTCTCTCTCTCTCTCTCTCCTATGTCGGTGGAGGATTGCGTCACTGTTGTCGCCGTCTGGAAGAAGAAACTTCCCGCGCCCCCTCCTCTCCCGGCAGCAGAACTTGTTTCCGCTCGCGTGGAGACGCGTGGTCGGGGACCCTTGGGCCTGATGTCCGTGATATTTCGAGTCGAGAAGCGGTGACGAAACCAAGAAAAACATTCATTGAAAACTGCGGGTCGCTGGAAAAAAATGGAAGCGATTCTCTTGCGTCCGTAGCCGTGTCTCCTAGACAACGGTTTACTAGCTACTTTTCCCTTGCTAGATCTCATTTGGAATATTCTCTTTCCCTGTGGATATTTAATTCGTTACAAGTAAGTTAATACAATTTGGAATACGCTGCCAGTATGTGAGATCCATACGAAAGAGGCCTAAATATTAAATGAACTCGAACCTGTGCAGCGAATATCAGACAGATTTGTAAAGGGACTGCATAATGGACTATATTAGCGTAACCATTCTATTAAATGAATGAAAATGGGAATCATTGTCGGAGCGTAGGTTGAAATTTAGATTTAATATCTTAAATAAATTCCAAGATAATATTTTAACTGATGATGCTAAAAATATATTGCGAACTTCAACTGACTATGATAGACTGGACCACAGACACAAAATTAGAGAAATTGACTGCCGAACTGACAGATTCAAAATGTCCTTCTTTCCTCGTACAATTAGGGATACCTATGAATAGCTGTAAACATATCTATTTTCATAAGTACGAGTATATCAATAGATAGCGTAGGTCGTCTCATATCTGTATAAGGAATTAAAGCTAACCCAATTAACCGCATGTTTTTGCATCCTTGCTTTGTTATTTTTTATCTTTTTTTAAATTGTAAAGTTTACACTAGAATACTATTACTAATTTTTTTATGCATGATATGTAATGAATGTTTGGTTTGAATTCACCCCCTGCCACACAACTTTATCGTGGCTTGTAAGGTATTGTGTAGATGTAGATAACACATGAATTGAGCCGTGAGTCAACGATAGGTATTTACTGAATCAAATACATGTTCTCCTATACTTGGGAGGCAATTTATGTCTCTACAATAAAATCAAGTAACTCAGCGAGCAACCGCCAGCTCTTTCGGAGCGATGGGAAATTTCAAGAGTAACCAGGCAATCCTAAGCAATAACAACAAAACAAAGCATATCACATCAAAGACGAAGGGTAATAATTGGAATTATTATGTTAAAATTCGCAATTTTCTCTGTTTGTGCTACAGCATATAATAATATTTTGACGCAGTGATAGCGGTGCCCATGTATACATACGATATATTGCTGTGAAGACCCGAAGCAATCGAACATATATATTATCTCTATTATATAATAAGTATCTGGTTTAAGTAGGCTAAATCTGTACTAGGTAATAGAAAAAGTATTTACTCTGATTGGAATAAAATTCATTATTACATGTCCATAGGATGTTCATTGACGCCACTGTCATGAAGTTGGAGAATTGAGACATAACATGCATAAAAGGCCAGAGAACATTTTTTTTCCCATGAAGTGGGTCATAGCATTCCCAAAAACCCGAATATGGGTTCAATGCCAACAATAGACAGACATTCGTGTGCACCTTCTAACCTCCTTTGTTTCTTCTAGCCTGAAAGTTTCTGAATAATATTCTTATTTTTGTAAAGACCCAGGTATGAGTCTCAGTAATCATATTTTACATTGGTTTAAATTATATTCACAATTCCGATACTGACTTGGAGCCATAGCTAACTCCATAACACAAGTTTCACCCTTTATTTCTTCCCTTCCACTCATATTCGCCCCTTCATGAAAAATGTTAAAATTTCTAAACACAATTTTATTTATTATATTTCTCCCTCCCGTTGAATTTTAACGGGGACCTTCAGCTAGTACGCAATACATCGGTTTTGTGGACCTTACAAAGTATATTCCTTATGTCCAAACATAAATCAACCATACTCGGATGGCTATTAGGAGGACTGCTACCTCATCCAAGTATCGTAGTCCGGCGTGAATGATAGTTAACTCGTTAAGGAGTGGGTATTTGGGAAAAATATAAGACATCTTTAAATGTAATCATTGTTTGAAACAGTTAATATTTGTCCCATTAAAGGTAACTTTCCATTCTCATATTGTTCATTAAAAATTTTAAAGTCGTTCCCGCATTAAAAACTTTGTCAAATTTATTCAGAAGCGTTTATCAAAATCATGTTACTATGCCACTGAATAAAATAAAAATATTATCCTAACACTATACCTAAGTATCATATTTACAATAATAATACCAAAACAAATGTACAACTACGAAATACAAATTCTGTTATTATTATTCCGCCCTAGAGCGCATTAGTTCAGAAAAAAGCATTGGGGTAGTTGAAATACCCCCTTGGGTGAGGGATGGTTAGAAATACCTTGGGCGTGGGAGGGTTGAACTTCAAGCTACTGAACACCATGTTTTTGGCAATCAGGGTATGAACAACAGCCGAACAAGTGAACACTTCACTAGAATAATTCCCAAACTTTCCATTTTTCATAATTTTTTTCTCCCTTTTGCCACTTTTATTTACAATTTCGCATGTCCGCATGTTTTTTCGACGGTTATCTGGGAACGTTCAATTCAACCGATACGGGATCGGCCTAATTAAACCGGTTCGCCTCTGCCAGTTGAGTCTATATTATACCCGCCTAACCCGCCGGTTTTTCGTCGTTCTGGGCCGCCAAATCACATCCGGGACTGAAAAATAGGTCAGCGAGTAAGTCTGGTCCAGCGTGTCCCTGCAACGAGTGCGTGCATATAGCCACGCGCCCACGCGCGAGCGGAATGAACCAAGGAAGTTAGAATGCAAGACATTCTAACCTCGCTGGAATGAGCCATCGCTGGATCCGTGGGAAGAACGGTACGGATGGAAATCTAGGAGGTTAGAATGCATTCCCAATACCAAAATATGTAAGGAAGATATTAAAAATGGAAAAGTTGCATGGAGTTGTTTGGTCGTTTATGATGAACACCAATTTTCGCTTCATCAGGGCTATTTAGTGCACAATGTAAGTTTTTACATTTTCATTAATTTTTTACAGACAGATCAGAATAGAAAGAGAGGAAAAAAAATGTTTACAGAGAAATCTTGTTACATACCTTTGGTGAGAATTTTTTTTATAAACGACAACAACAATCATAAACGACCAAATAACTCCATACAACTTTTCCATTTCTACATAAATAAAGTGGTCGATAACATACTTCATTATAGGAAGATATTAATGCATTTATTCACCTGGAAATAAATTTTCTAGCTAAAAGCTGATTTGATTTCACCAATTTCAACTATATAGTTGGCGCTTGTCGTGCGTTTGCCCCCTTTCCACCGTTTATTTGACGGAGTTTAAAAATACATTCCATTATTACTATTGTAAGTGTTACTGTGTGCAAAAGCAACTTCATTCGTGAGTATCGTGGGTAGTAAGCACAACATTAAATGCCTACCAAGTTGGTTGCTGACTTATCAAATCAACCGAGATTTCGTCTCCAGTATACATACCAACTTCCTTGATGGAAATAATACAGTGATAATAGTTTTAGTTTTGGGACATTAGAGAAGCCAAGCGATAACTGCAATTATTTGATAAGGTTTTATAGCCATAATGGTAGGAGGTGTCTCAAGTTCATTATTACAAAGCTTTTGAATGATATGATCCTAATATATGTGAAGGGAATTAAAGAAAACTAAAAAAATGCTTTGAATAGTGGGATAAATTTTGATAAGTAGGTACTATTTAAGTTATTTTTGGGTGAAAATGCTATAATTGGAATATTTTGATAATTTTTGATTTTGAAATATAAGATTTATATACTTTTTAGTTACTATACTAATCTACATCTACACAGTACCCTGCGAGCCGCCGCAGGGGCGTGTGGCAGGGGGTGTTAGATGACCAGCCATTGGGTTAATAGGAAAGGGAAATAAGATAGAAAAAATGCTATGTAATGTATTTATTTTTTGTTGTTATTATTTATTGTATTAAAAACAAAATTTTTACAGTGACTGCCTCTCATGTAAATTTTAAAAAATACATCATGCAATAATTTATGCCTCGTATTTTTGCCTTATGTTAGATAAATTTAGATAGAAACGATATGGAGATAATGACAGCACATTTAAATTTACTTGGGGACGATGGATGTGTATTCTACAACTATGTCTACATAATACCCCACAAGCCACCATAAAGGTGTGTGGCAGGGGGTGAATTCACACCAAACATGAGTTGCATTCATGCATAAAAAAGGGAGAAATAATATACTAGTAAAGATAAAAATAGCAAAGCAAGCATCCAATATCATGCTGTTAGTTGGGTCAGCTTAAAAGTCCTTATACCAACATGCAACTACCTAAGCTATCCATTGATACACTCGTATTGGATATATTTACCGCTATTCATAAGATTGAACGGATTGATGTGCTGTACAGCTTTTCGTACCTTCCTATTTGTTACATGATTCCCATTTTAAAACTGCATGTTACCCTAGGTACCGTTGCAAAGGTGTGAAAAGAGTATAAGAAAGGATGCATATTGAACCATGGCGCTGTGATCGAGACAGGTGTGGAGGGTAAGGTGAAAGTTTAATTTGGAATTATTGAGGCTCCCAAACGAGATTCCGCCCTTTTGTGGTGCATGCGTCACTAAAACGATCTTTCATTAAATTCGAACGAACAATGTTGTGGTTTTGTAGAAATTATCTTGCGAGTGATAGGTACTATTAATCACCGCATCACCATAATACAGGCAGTGAATATTACCCTGCATGCTTGCGATAATAGTGCCCTAAGTTGTGTATTACTCTTCTAAAACCACGACAGTAAATTGTGCCATAAATTTTCAAATGAAACTCTCCCTTGGATAATGCCCGATGGCTGCTCTAAACCTCATTAAAAATTTACGAGAGAATCCGACGAAAAAATATTTTTGTCGGAACCTCTCGTAAAATTATGGTGGGTAAGGACTGCTCAGGTGCAGTCTTGCTATAGTTTTTCTGATTCGCAAATGTCTGAGGATATGCGTAGTCGAGCGTCGTGTCCTGCAGAAGAAAAAAATAGCGCCTGCCTCTGGTATTTTAGAAATCCTCTCTCGTTATAAGAGAGACGATTGTCTCGAGGAACGGCCAAGGCTCCGATTGAATAGAATTGCAACTCAGAAATAGGTTTAATACTCTTCCGACGCAATCACATCAGGGCGATGTGAATACATTGAGAAAGGATTAAAATTTTAAGGAAATAGAGGGGTACAAAAATAATCGTTGATAAAATTGGCAAAATATTTGAAGAGAATGATGCATTATTTACCGGATGATAATTAGAGTTCCTGTCATTGTAACAGCGCTTGTACCAAAACAATGAATTAGAGGCCTTAATATTCCACTACTTATAGAACCTGTACTCATTCCTTATTATTAAAATTCTATTGAGACAAGTGGTTCAACCTATTCTCACAGGACGTTTTTACTAATTGTAAGACTTGACAGCCTGGATGGTATGAATATACCTACGTATATTGACGGTAGAATTTTTCGAAGTATACATGAGAAACTTCAATGCAAACAGTGACGAAATTAAATAACAATACTCAACGAAAAAATATGGGAATGCGCCATTAATGTTTCCTGATTTAATAATAATCTAGGGGTAATTGTATAACAATCTCATCTCAAAAGGACGCCATTGAATCCATTTCTTCATTCAGCAAAAGTGATAAGTTCCTCTATGCCTGATTTCCATCTTTCTCGTTTTTTTCTGAATCAAAAAATGGTATTTTAGCACGAATTTGATTGTCATAACGCATGAAAATGCCATAAAAATGTAGGAAATGCCGTCTAGGTCTTCCTTCCAGCAGATATAGCAGATGCAGCAGGAAATTACACAGAGACTGTTTACTGTCCGGGGAATGCAAACATAAGATTTCATAGCCATGCTTTTCATCTCTCTGGGTTCTCGGAGTCACTGGCCAAAAAACTGAGTTAGGAAACTTTTATGTGAAATATTAAGTGGCACAGTGATGGAGTCACGCTTCGAAGGAAGCTGGCAGACGGAGAAAGGTGAAAGGATTTGGAAATGCAAAGAGCCTGGAGGGCCATTGGGAATAAGGCACCCACACCCACTTTGAGGTTGGGCGCGGGGGAAGAAAGGCCGGTTCCCTATGTCTTTAAGTCCCCGAGCTATCGTATTACGTCTTGGAGGACTCGTCGGTGTTACAGTACAAGCCGACCACCGATACTACATCTTCATAATACCCTGCAAGCCACCTCAAAGGTGTGTTACAGGGGGTGAATTCTCACCACACATGCACTACATATCTTGCATTTAAAAGGGTTAGTATTAATATATTAGTCTAAACTGCAATATTCAAAAATAGAAAAATAGCAAACTAAGCATGCAAAAACATGCTGTTAGTTGGGTTACCTTCAAGTCGTTACACCAACATGCAACTACCTATGCTATGGATTGAATCACTCGTATTGGACATATTTACCGCTATTCATATCCCTAATCGTACGAGGAAAAAAGTACATTTTGAATCTGTCAGTTTGGCAATCAATACAATACTAGATCCACACAACTACGGATCAGTTGCAAAACGTTCGTTGGTTCGAATCCTGCCGTCGGAATGACGAATTAATGTCACTGAACTCTCAATACTCGACGTATCTCCTGGCGGAGCGTGGTAAATTTCGGGACGTGTGTTTCTGCATTCCAAATAAAATTCAAGGCTGCGAACCAGCCGTGAAAAACCCTGACGGAGATAACCACTAACATATACAATACTAGAATTTTCACTGAGAAAAAAAATCATTCACCTTGACCGGAAATCGAGCCCGTAGCTCCCTAATTCCAGGTCAGTTGCTTTAAGCAGTTAGATAAATAGTTATCAGAAATTTGCAGTTTATTAGAGAACCAGTTAGAACATTTATTACCTACCTTTTAGCTAGGCGGCACCTTTAAGTTTGAGGACGTAATACTGAGGTTGTCTTTTCAGATATTTTTATCGTCCGATTGGGCTTCCCTCTCCATTATCAGGGGTAATCGGCGCTTTAGAATACAGTCATTTATACCGAGCACGGTTAAAACGAGATCTCGTCTATTGCGAGTAAAGAGAGAATGGTTGTTTCGAAATAATGCATTTTATGAGAAATATATAACGGTTAAAACGAGACTGTATTAGAGAGCTTTACGGTTGTAACGAGCAAATCTTTAGTCCAAATGAGCGAACAGTACTGTCGTACCAAGGACTTTTTCTTGTAAATTTAGCATGTGTGTGGATAGTTTACTGAATAAATTGTTCATTTTGTAATTTAAATCATCTTATATTAATCTTTGTTATTTTATCACCTCTGCATTAGAATAGTAGTATGTGTGTGAGCGTGCGTGTGTGCGTGAGAGGGGGAAAGACAGTGAGTGACAATGCATGTTGCTACTCTTAACGGATATAACGGATATTACGAGCAAAAGCATTTGATCCCTTGGATCTAGTTTTATCCGAGTTTGACTGTAATCAGTCCTTAAGTTGAAAGGAGCACTTCGGTAGCTTTCACCACCTGTCTGACATGGAAACAACCAATTCAGAAGTTGGTCATTCTAAAAATTTTTCCTTTTCCCGCTAATAATTTCTCGTCTCCCCTAGCTGATTTCCCGGAACCCTGTATTGCCGCGGCACACCATTGGGGAACCACTGGGTTAGAGAGTTTTCCAGAATTCAGAGGATTCTGAGTTCGAGTCTCGATCAAGGTAAATTACTTCTTTTCTCTGTGCAAACTTTTCTATCCAATAAAAATGTTGGAGGTAACCCAGAATATCTCTACGGAGATACCCTAATGATTTCAGTCGTGTTTTTTCATTTGTTTGAAGAAAAAAAGACTAACTTTTGCTTTTAAATGTTGAGCAAAAAGTAATGCCAGTCGTTCATCACACATATGTAGCGCTCAAAACTCACATTAATGCATGTTTTTGTCGATGTTGACGTGCAGAATGAGAATAGCACAAGGTATATGCCTACTAAATAGAACTAGCCACATTTTATCAATTTAACTGGAGTTATTCCTCGGAATAGAGGAATCTTTTGCCTAACTTCTTTCTTGTCTTTTGCCTAATTTCGTTCCGTGTCAAAATCCATTTTTTTTCGTATGCGTGTATGCGGCTTAGTGCGTCATCCGTTTCGTCCAATCACAACTGAGCCCGCGAAGCTACTTCGCCTTATCGCAATGGGGGACCCACAGCTGACTCTGCCAATGGGAGTGGTTGCGACAGGATCTGTGCGAGCAGACCTTCCGACCCTCCCTCTCCACTCCCCTCCCTTTTCCTAAAAGCAGTCAAGGAAGGGAGGTGGATGACGTAGTAAGTCTCAAAGCAGCTTGTTCGGTGGGCGTCACCTTTTGCTTATTTTAATTTTTGATTTATGAGTGAATGGCTCCGGTTAGAAAATTAATTTTTCATTAAAATTCATTTTTCGCGTCCATCCAACGATTTAGTGTACAAAATTGCGATTTCGGTTCCGAGTAAACGCCCCCATTAACCTGCTCTAGACTAAAAGCGCCATAGGGACAACCGCTTAACGCCTCCTCCTACGGTCGGAGTGCTGAACTCGAATACTCTCCATAGACCAATCAAGTAGGAGCCGGCTTACAATTGACGCAACTTTTAGTTGCTTCTGACCCAGAGGAGATGCACAATGATGGGAATGGAGGAAGGGAAAAGAGGAAGGGTTGAGAGAAAACCGGCGTAGATATTAGCTTGCTCTAAACGGAAGGCGCCAAGGGGACCACGGCTTAACGTCCCATCCGACGGACAGAGTGTTGAACTCAAATATTCTCCACAAAGCACTCAAGTAGGGGCCGGCTTACTAATGAAAAATATCCTTTACTGAAGAGAAAACCGGCGTAGATATTAACTTGCTCTAAACGGAAGGCGACAAGGAGACCACGGCTTAACGTCCCATCCGACAGACAGAGTGCTGAACTCAAATATTCTCCACAAAGCACTCAAGTAGGGGCCGGCTTACTAATGAAAAATATCCTTTACTGAAGAGAAAACCGGCGTAGATATTAGCTTGCTCTAAACGGAAGGCGCCAAGGGGACCACGGCTTAACGTCCCATCCGACAGACAGAGTGCTGAACTCAAATATTCTCCACAAAGCACTCAAGTAGGGGCTTACTAATGAAAAATATATCCTTTACCTAAGCAATTCGAACCCGGGCCCTCGGGGTGGGAGGCCAGTATCACGGCACTCCTCAAATTTCTTCTTCGAGTACCTCCTCTTCCTGTCCGCGGCGCCTTCAAGAGCGGGTCAGGCTTGAACACAACTGATCTTTCCTCCCTCTTCTTCCCGAACCAGAGCGAGGTCCTTATCCTCACCAAGAACATCATCCGTCCTCTCGACTAGGAACCCCTAGGTCGGTTACTTCGCCCCCCATCCCCTTGCCCCCAATGCCCTCCCTCCCTTTCCATAGCGGACTGACGAGAAGAAGTGGGACACTTGTGTTGACTCCCGGCCGGCCACTTCCCGACCAGCTTTTCCTTCCCTAGGCATCGGTTTCGGGAGTGGGCGGCTTCGGGGCCCTTGTCCAGGTCCTCAGCGGCTCCCCAACAAAAGAATGCGTGGCTCCGATGATAACGATTTAAAACAGCTGTGGCTTTATGTTTAGTGAGTCATTCATCCACTTTTGAAACGAAAAAAAACGAAACAGCGAGGCATTTTTGAATGTGTCCGCATTTCAAATGCATTTATGAAAATACATGTCCAAAAATGTATTTTAGCGAAGTTTTTTAGATTGCATCGTAATGTATTCAATGAATTTCAACCTAACTGCATACACTCTGTATTTTGATAAGTTATTTAATTTGCATTGTGATATATTCAATGAATTTCGACCTAACTGCATTCATTCTCACATAAAACCTTGAATCCAAATGGTATTTTAGCGTAGTTGTGACCTATTATAGTGTTAATTGGAAAAAATATATTTTTCTAAATATATTCTTGTTCCTACACCATATTTCAATATATTTATCACATAAAATGTGTTCTACAACGTTTTCTAAGTGTAATTGCCTGATTTTTACCATAAATTGAACTTAGATCGAATTACATTTCCAGCACACATATTCTCGCATGCGACGAAATAAATAGTATGTAAAACGAAGTTCGGGAAGGGTATATACGTCAACGCCATTTGGAGCAGATCACGAGAACATATTACGTTGCATTCTGTCACATGCTTCTATATGTACAACACATTCGCAATGTGGCATTTCCTCGATTAGCGAAAAATGACGCACTGCAAATTTTCTTTTTAAAATACTTGCTTAAGTCACTCACAAAAACGTCCTATTTCATGCCGTATTGTTTGTTTGCCGGCCGCAGCTCGAACCCTGTTGTATTTACATGCTTTATTCCATATAATTTCCACAATTTCATGCTGCTCCGAACCGAGCAGTCTACTCCGAGGCTTAAAACAGCCATAACAAAGCAGGACCGCCGCCGATGCTATGCGAACCGTCACGTTGGACCCAGTGCCCGGAAGTGGAAGCAAAACACTCGCTTCGCCTCGTAGTCAGAATTGGGGCCTTTCACTTGCCCAGTCTCTCCGAATTGCGGGGCCACTTGAGGCCCTAAACTTACGAAACAGTAGGGGCAAAAAAAACTCGTGTCAAAATAAAATTACCGACGGTCCACATCCTCGGATTCTCATATGGAGCGAAGTATTTTATTTTGTAGTTACTTCTAATGTGGGCGTTGATTTTTTTTAAACTATCCCCTCTGATCCATTCCTATTGGATTATATTAGTGGGCATTGTGTGAGGTTGCTCATAAACCGGCACGGGATTAGCAGTCAGGACACTGATTTGTATATATCGAGTTAAACCCTACCTAATTTTATACTGAAGATTGTTAGAAGAATTGTAAATAACTTGTTCCAGGTTCGGGTTGGTGTGGTGGACAGTGTACTGGCTTTGCAACCAGCGGAATTAGGTTCCAATACCGGCTGGGGCAGTAACTTTTCCTCAGCATAACCGTTTCCCACTTGGGAGCTATGTGGAGAGCACTTCGAGTTCAGTACTCCGTCCGTCGGATGGGATGCTAAACTGTGGACCCCTAGGCACCTTTGGTTAAGAGCAACTAATGCAAACGCCAGGTTTTCCTATACGCTTCTTCCGTTCGCCACAAAATCCCTAACTCTACCCACCTATCCTAAAATGGCGTTAAATGTAGGTCACATCCCCCAAAAAACTACAGGTGATGCAACAATTGAAGGATGTGCACTCTCATATGGAATTAAAATTATGGAAACTGAATATTCTCGGGGAAAAATAGGCTAATTCCCACAACGAGTTTCCACCCTTCCTGTTGCTTGAAGTTTTTCTATAATCCATACCCAATACCCACCTATCCTATAAGATGCAAACGGCCTTAGCTGTCAGTCTTGATCGGACTAACAATAAGTGTGGTTGGAAGTGGTCAGGTATAAAGAGAACAATAGTGTAGGAAGGGGGCGATTAAAAAAAAAACATTGAACAACTGTGGGAGTAATCCATAAAAATTTACCGAAACCGGGTCAACTCCAAAAAAGGAGACTTGCAATATTTCACTATTCATGTTTTTGTATCGGACTTTATGACTATGACTTCACTATTCATGTTTTTGTAGCGAATTTTGGGTCAAACTCAGAAGCGCCACATTTGAATAACAAGAAATCTATCTGTTCAATTCAGAAAGGTATTTTATATGCGTTCATCATGCACAGGGTGAATGTTTTTCATTGCTGTTATTTTTATACATGATTTCACTCTTCATATTTAGCATGCAGTCCTGGATATGTGCATACATAAAAATAAAGTTATCTGAAAATGGTGAAGCATTGAAAAGTGTAAAAGAGCGTAAGAGGAAAATTTGGAAGGTGTTGTAGCTTTATACTGCGTGAAGAAGACGGATGAAATTTTTTTTATTAGTGATTAGTAATTAAACTGCTGCGTAGAGCAAGGAAAGATGAAATGCACATACACGAAGATAAGTATTGCCATGAAGTCACCTCACCGTGTTTTTTAATACCTTTAAACGTTGCAGGTGATAAAATGAAAGAAAGGATTACTGAGTCCGTGTTTTTATGAATTTTAATTTAATCTATTTTATCATGTAAATTAAAATTATTATGCAGTCAACCCATACAAATTTGTCACAGGTTAATGCTATTGATTGCATAAACGTTTATGCGCGAGTTTCTGAGTGAGCCCCATACTTGAGGCGGAATTCGAACCCATGACTTTTGAGTTGGGAGTGCATTCCCGGCCTTTCGGAAGATAGATTGTAACCAGCCGCGATGGTTGGTTACAATCAATCTATCTTCCGGTTGATAACCTCCTATCTTCCGTTCATCAGTTCATGAGTAATGATTGGTAAAATGTGTGTCAAGCCCCCTCTCAAACGGGTTCGCTTTCGATCAATCGCCGGAACGAGTACGTGCTGATCATTGGGAGGCGAATACGAAAACCGGAAGAACCAGCTGCACCGGACTATGTCGTCATTCCCCCAGTTGTCTGTGTAGATCTGCATTAATTCTGTGCGCTAAAGAGTGCTGTGGAAAACGAAGAGAGTGAACAGTGTTGAGACGATGTGAAGTAAATGCAAGAATGAAAATAGTGTGAGATAATATATATAAAAATATAGTTATCTGAAAATGTTGAAGTATTAAAAAGTGTAAAAGAGAGTAAGAAGAGAATTTCGTAAGGTGATGTAGCTTTGTGCTGCGTGAAGAAGACTAATGGAAATTTTTTTAGTGTGAGATAATATTCATAAAAATAGGAAATACTATGTTAAATATATCGAAATAGAACTCTATGATGCTGTTTATAAATAATTAAGCTTGTCTCTTGGTCCACATAATATCGGAATTGGCATGATTATTCATCCTATCATGACACTCGGAATAAAACTGCGGGCTGACACTTTATCAGTGCATAAATTTTGCTAATTCTTTCCTCCAATAGTTTTTATAGTATAACAGGAAGAAATTACGACGTGAATATAATTAAAGCTTTCGGCATAATTGTCAGAGTGGTTATCAGTACCATTAGAAAATATTTAGGAAATATATATTTTTAACGAAGGACGAGTAACCAACGATGGACATAGCAAGGAATAAATAGTCAAAGAGGGCGAGAGGCAAACCAAAAGAAGAATCTACTTACAGCTGGAAATACAAGCTTAGACACAAGGAAACAATTCATCAGCACGTAGATCTGGAGCATATTTCTTTACGGGAGTGAGGCATGGACGATGACAGCAGCGGAAACGAAAAGGGTAGAAGCATTCGAAATATGGTGCTACAGAAAAATGATGAAGATTAAATGGATCTACCGAGTTAGTAACGAGGAAGTCTTAAGAAGAGTGGGAGATAAGAGAATCCTGCTGAAAACTCTAAGAAGAAGACGGGATAACTTAATCGGCCATATCTTAAGACACGATGGCCTGATGAAGACAATCGTTGAAGGACAAATGAATGGGAAGAATGGCAAAGGAAGGCCTCGAGTGAGATATATGGAACAAGTGATGAAGGATGTGAAAGAGAAGAAATACGTAATATGAAGAGATTAGCCGATAGAAGAACTCAGTGGAGAGCTGCGCCAAACCAATCTGAGGATTGATGACCAATGATGATGATGATATTTTTAATTTTAGTGGTAGCGCCACTGAATAAAACTTAGGCCCGGGATCGTAGCTCTCTTTTTAGAGTTTATTTAATTTAATTTCTAATTTAACGTTTTCATATTTACAGTAGGCCAAGCAAATTTTTATGCAATTTTTTGTGGGATCAATATTGAAGACGTGTTAATCACGGAACTGTGACCTTAACGTATGTCCTAACCATTATTTTAATGAGCAAAGCTTGCCGTGTTAATTTCGTCGCATTTAAAATACGCGCCTCTGCTCAAAGGATTCGGGAGAGATAAAAAGCTGTTAAATTTAAATTACTTCCGCGTTGCGCGTTGCAACCCTTCTTCTCCCGTCATCGCGGAGTTTATGAAATGGTGAAAGTGAAATCCCGAAATATTTCTCCGGTCAGCTGGAGGCCATCCGTTGCGTAGCTCGCCGCGTCCTATTGCAAATAGCTGGAAATATTAGGATGGACTCAATTTCGACCTTTTTTGTGGCCAGCCCAGAAACACCAAACTCAAATATTGTTCGATAATGATGACCGAGCTCTGTGACGTTTTCGTCGCGAATATTACTGCGTTAACAGTCAAGACATTTTTGGGACAAGACACATTGGGATCCCTACGAAATCGGCCTAAATAATTAACTTGAACGTCTGCATCGAAGATTGGCAAGATTTGTAAAGGGACGGTACGATAACTATATTAGCGTAACCACTATATTAAATGAATTAAAATGGGAATCATTGTCAGATCGCAGGTTGAAATTTAGACTTAATCTCTTGAATAAATTCCAATATAATATTTTAAGTAATGACGTTAAAAATATCAAACTATGATAAAAAAATTAGAGAAATTGATTGCCTAACTGGCAGATTCAAAATGTCCTTTTTTCCTCGTACAATTAGGGATGTGAATAGCGGTAATATGTCCAATACGAGTGGATCAATGGATAGCATAGGTAGTTGCATGTTGGTATAAGGACTTTAAGCTAACCCAACTAACAGCATATTCTTGCATGCTTGCTTTGCTATTTTTATCTTTTTTAAGTAGTGAAGCTTAGACTATTACTAATCCTTTTTTATGAATGATATGTAGTGCATGTTTGGTGAGAATTCACCCCCTGCCACACACCTTTATGGTGGCATATGTGCATAAATAATAACATATAATATTATTCATACGGCACCGCGTTAATTTATAAGTGCCCCACACTACATTTGTAGACAGGACCACAATGATTAGAGACATTCACTGCACCTGTAGGTAGATTTAAATACACGTTCTTCCCTCAAACAATTCGTGACCATAGCAGCATCAAGGCTTCTCACACTATGATGCCTTCATAAGATACATATGCCGTAACATGAGAATGAAATTGCACCCATTACATTAGCACGAATTAACGAAACACGCAAGCAGAGATGAAATGAAGATGGTGGATTTTTTAGGAATTATGCATGACTGCATGATAAACTATTATGTATAATGCATGTCTGTATAGTAGGTACTTCTCAAATTTGTCTTTGTATATCGGATGAAAAGTAGAATTTGTAGTGTGTGTCCCGCATAACAGTCATAGAAATCAATCCTTAGGTTGGTAGTACGAGTAAACTTTATTTCATATGCGTAGTGCATATTTGGGGATAACTAAACCCCTGCCTCACACCCTCGAGGTGGCTCGCTGAGTAGTCGGTAAATATTTATAGCTAAACTTGTCGGAAATCATTCGTTCTGAACTGAATGCGTGGATTCGGTTATTGCATGCTTAATTGTTGTTGATCTTGCTGATATTTGGGAAAATGTAGAACTACGGTTGATATAGATTCGGTTGACGGGCGATTTCACCAGAAGTCCATTCGGCGATAACTTTTGAGCATCCAAAATGATAGGCAAAACCAATGTCATGGGTCCATTGCCTACACGAAGGGAGTGGCTTTGAAAAACTGGTATTTTTCGTGGATAATAATATAATAATAATAATACGTTTATTATCGTGGGCTAATCTTAGCCCATGGACATAGGCCATGGACTTGGCCCGATAAGTGGACAAAAATATTAATTTTCTGAAGAATATCACCATTTTCTTGCTCCAATACCATTATCCTCTTATCTCTTCCGCCGCTTGTGATGTCATTGTTCGCTTTCTTAGTATATCACATTGGGAGAGAGATATTTGCTCGCTGTAACACTCCCACGGTTTTACGACTCCGCTCTTGGTCTATTTCTTTCTCCGGTGGTACGTGCGTTCCTTGACTAACCCAAACGTTAAAAGAGTTCCGAGACATTTTCCTTCCCTCAGATCTAATGATGAGAAATAATACCATAACTAATTCCATGGATTGTGTACAGGACACGAGTGTCCTTAGCGACGTTACTCTCTGATTACTTCACCGATTATCATATTCGTACTCCAACTGATGGAGGATAAATGTAACTGATGTACTCTGCATTTCAAGACTTGGAGTCGGTATCTTGGAACTAGGATTTTTTACTCCCAGAATGATGGACTTTCACAAAGCTTTGCCGGAGGCATTGTCGCACAGCAAAAGCATGTGGCTTCAGGGGTTTTGAGAATGCTGCCTTCAAAGCTCAACTGGCTTAGGCAGTATATGTTCGGCGATGAGAGATCTTGGCTTGCCTATCGGTCTATGGATAGGATTTTTTCTCTCTTAAAATCAACTCTGATTTGAGCACGTTTTTATTTTAGGTTTTAAAGATTTTTCATGGCGATACTACGACATTCCGTAAGTCAACATAAAAAATACATCACTACAGTACAATTGAGAGGCGAATAATACGTGGAAATGAATGATAAAATTTGATGAGTATTAAGTAGGTACCCACATGAAATTAAGAACCCGTTGTAATGCAGTGTTGTTGCGTAAGTATCATAAAATCCACCCCAACCTTTTAGTTCTAAATCTACTTACAAATTCTAACAGTGTCTGCACAAAGTCTTGCAAGAATTGTTGTTGTATGTCTTGTGGTATAAGTAGTGAGGTGAGTTTTCATTTTTACCCTCGATCCGTTGGACTTAGTTGTCACAATTATTAGGTAAAGAAAGATTAGCAATGCCCATCAGCTTTACCCTTGTTTACCGTGACGCACAATGGGAAGAATGCAATGAGATTACGTAAAAACGCTGAGACAAGCTGAAAGCCATGCGCTAATCCCGGTAACCTACACGTTAAAGGGTCTCCCCAGCAAAGGCTGAATCCCTCTAATGCAGGTCCCTCCTCCCCCCTTTTCGCTGCGATTGAATTAGCTCCTCTAAACTTCCCTGCTTGGAGAAACCCTCCCATTCTCTGTAACCTTTCGGCTAGGCAGAGGAAGATAGCTGTCCTTCTCTCGTTTGTAAGATATTCCACTGTCACTTAATCCATATATGCATCTAAATAAAGTAAACTCCCGATTTTCCGTGCTAATGACTGGTAAAGGGTGCACGGATATAATCGGGAAACACGGATAATCCGCTGTTCGGTTATTTCCGGATTCATTTCTCCACGGTGCGCCGCCAAATTAAATGATCTCCCTGTGAAAATAACTCAATATGCCGATGAAAAGATCCTCGCTGTGCATAATAGCATTTTATGAAAAAAATAATCTAGTAGAGTTGTACCCGACCGCAATAAAATGTTCGCAAGCCTCGGGTGGCGGCATGAAGCCTGGCGTAAGACATCAAAACAGTCGATAGCGCCGCGGCGCGCCGTAGCGAAAGTCACGATTGGAGGAAAATAACAAAAGTTTAATTTCCTTTGAGACCACTGCCGATGCACTAAATAGATTGGCGATGCACGGATAACCGTGCAGTCCAGATAACGCGAGCACGTATAATCGGGAGTTTACTGTACTACCTACCCTGAAAACTCTAGGGTGATAGTAAGGGGGTGAATCTTCACCAAACCTCGAAAGAATACATTCTATTCGTGATAAGAAAACTGGTGTAGATTAGGTTTAGGACAAGTGCAATTAAATGACAAGGAACCGCTAAAGAATATTCTTTTTATTGATGTGCTAAACATCTCTTTTAACGTACGACAGTATTTTTGAAACGGCTTTAGACATGTTATTGTGGAGCGAAAAACTTTTATCGGACGTACCATACTAAAGGCTTCCTACATTACATCTCCCTAATCAGTTTTTCTCAAGTCCATTATGATCTCTTCGTTGTTACCATTTTTACTTCATGAATACGTAATATTAGGTTTGAGCTCATGGTGAAATATGAGTTGGGATTTGATGTTAATAAAGCACCATACCGAAAGAAAGTACAACCAATTAAAATAGCAAAAAAGTAGTTGTTTCTTGACCGAGTTGTTGGAATTTAATGTGGACCGAATTCTTCGATGGTGGAAAATGAAACAAATGGGAGGGCAATGCATGAAGCAAAATTCAACAAGCCAGAGGCGAGTATTAAGTTCGGGGTTGTGCGGAAGAGATGATTATGAATGGAACAAATTTCCCAATCGTATTTGAGAAGATACATCCACCAATCCTCTTCATTCAGCCTCTCTCAGAACATTCCCTCCTTCTCTCTCTTTTATCAACAACCTCTTAACAACATTTTCCAAAAAAACACACATTCAACAATTAACAAAACAGCGTTTCTTTTAAAACTTCCAGAAAACCATAAATCACACCTAAAAGAAACGAAACAGCCATCAAAACAATGAAGAACGGCAAAGAATGACAAAGCCTCGCACATTAAACAAAACAAATGCAATCACCCTTTTTATTTATGGTAGTAAGGCACGACATTACAGGTTATGGAAGGAAGAATGATGGAAAAGGAGGAAAGAGAGAGGAATATAATGTTTTGCTTAGGACCGATAAAGGTAGATTGCATAATAATCTGATGAGATAAATAGTGTGGAGAGCAGAACAGAGGAGGTGAACCTGAAGCAAAGTAGGTCCATCAAAGCCCACCGTAAACGGATAAAAAACAAATAATAGTAAATAATTTTTAGCTGGGGGGAAATCCTGCCCTAGGCCGTGAATTCTTTTTCTTCTTACGAGCTCATCTCTTGATCTGGTTGCACCTCTCTTACATCGCTTGGTCACACCCCCTCCAAACAACCAACCCCCTTTCTTTCGTAACTGTGGTGACGCAACCTAGGAAACCTGTGAAATTATTCTCCACATCAACGCCAGCCAGCCGCTCGCCGGCCACGCAGACTGTCCCGTCGGAATACTTGAAACAAATCCATTCTATCTCTCACTTTTCAATTTTTTTGTGCTGACGGAGCTAGAGGTAAGAAAGGCTCAGACGCTCAGCGCGCTCAGACCACTGCGACGACAAAAATGAATCAGGGATCCTTGTTGGGATTGCTGCTATCAGGGATGTAAATCCCTCTAAAGCGATCCTATTTGCAATCACTGTTCGACTCGTTCTACGAATTCAAGCTGGCTACTTGAATAATTACCTAGCGTATTATGGTAGCTTAAATTAAAAAGATTAAATTGGAGATGCATACTGTAGAATAGAAAGGTTTTAAGCCAGTCTTTGCTCTGTATCTCATCGCAAGCCTTATCACAGACTTGTGCGCCTGACTTATGTATGAAGCTGTACTATTGATTGTGAACTTGCTGTATTCTCTTGGTAAATAAGTTATCTGCAGAGAATTTGGCGGTGTAGTTACTAACGATGTAATTGTGTCCTCGTCAATAATGGATGTCTGCTGTGGAGTCATCCCCTCCACACAACTTTGGTTTTCAGGGTGCAATTCATATATTGTGCTAAACTATTTGAAGAGATCGCGCTCCTTAGCGATGAGAAATAATAGCGATAACGCGAGTGCAGGCTTGATGAAGATACCTAGTTACGTGCAGGAATGCGGAACATATTAAATCATTTACAACAAGGATTCAAAAGCTTTTTTTTTAGTCCCCGTACCCTCTAAGCTTTTAGAAAATCATCCGGTACCCTCTATGCATTACGGTAGCAAACACATTTATAACTGACTACGCAGATTTGTAGAGAAAAAAGCTACCTTATAACAAAAATATTTTTTATATCTACATTGATACCCCACGGGGGCAAGTTTACGCCAGATTGGGAACACCTAATCTAGGGAATGGTGTGGTTATTATAATGCTCGACTCCCATCCCGATGTCCTGAGTTCAAATCGCAGCAGTGGTAGATTTTTAGTGGAATCCTGGTCCCATGAGTGTTCCTTTGTGAGGAGTCCTTCAAGCTCAGGACTCCATCCGGTGGATGAAGCACTTATAATCGAAACCCTTGGCCTTTTTCGCTGGGACTTGTAAAATGTAGATGCCGAGCTTCCCTCCTACCTTCCTCTGCCACCAAAGAATCCTTTTTATAACCAACTTATTAGGTACCCTTAACAGCACATATCGCACCTTTGTCAATTCCCTCCTCAAAACATCTTCACAAAATAAAACTCATCACCGCATTGAAAGTGTAAAATGCTAAAGTTCTACGAAGTTACGCCATAAAACTTTAATTGAAACTGAAATAAAGTTAATGATTTCCGAAATTAAAACTACAAAATCATAAAAGCAATTCATTTTTTTCCTGTGGATAAGTGGATCTTTCGCGAAACACTTCTGGAAAATGTGTGGTGAGGAGATAGAAAGACTGTCGCTTCTACGTCACTTGCGTAACGAGATTAGTGAGACGGGGACGCGGTAGATGTCCCATCATTAGGACGGCTTTAGTCCCAAGAGCGGACGAATCTTGACCTTATGCGTTAAGTAACGGCAGCGTCCTTGCATTGTCTATCTCTCAATGGCTTCTCCCCACACTTCGTGTTCTCTTATTCTCTTCTCTCTCCCTCTTCTGTGGCCGACGTCGCAGCCGATGATATTAACATGCTCTCCCTCGGCAACAAGCCCTCCGGGACTTCATACCGCGAGCGGAAGGAGACAGGGGGTGAAAAAAGAAGCAACGCCGGGCGCATCGCCTTTGTCGCGGTGTTGTTTGCTGGTGGCGTAACCATGGGACCAATCCCTGTCGGAGATCAAGTCTATTGCGCTCCGCTCGTTTCTCCCGACGAATAAAAGAGGGCATTTTCTCATTTCCGGCACCTAAAAGAAGATATTAAAAAAAACGCGCGCGCGATCGTCGCGGGATATCATTTTGTTCGCGCATTTCAGAAAGCTAAGACGGAAGACAGCCGTAATGTCACAAGACTTCGAATCGCTGAATTCAAGGCGCAGTTCGTGTCTGCTCTTTTATTAAAAAACAGTTCGCACAGAAATATCCAATCGTCATTATATTGTAATAAACCAAGACGATAAAGCCTAATTCCAGGTCTCACACTTGTGAAACTAGCCTTATTTCTATTCCAGTATAGTTTTACTATTTTTCAAATAGGTATCTATCGATACAGGTACACAGTTTGAATGAAATATCTATCAATCACAGTTATTTTAGAAAAATATAGGCCCATAAATTATTAATTATTACGTAGGAATTGTGCCAAGGGACACGTGTTGGCACAATTCCCACGTAAAAATTGCGGCAGGATTTTTAAACCGTCTTATGACCAATAAACTGTGAATAACTTTTCTTTTACATTACATTTTACTAAACAGATTAACATGGCTGTAAAAGTCGCGCTGTTAATCGTAACTGTGGTATAATCCATGCTTAAGTTAAAATACTTACATGATATAAAAAAAATCGCAAAGGAAGGCCTCGTATGTAAATAATGGAGCAAATAATGAAGAATAGTAAATAATAAACTCATGAAAAAATGAACAGATAAGCCCATGAGAGAAATAACTGGAGAGCTGCGTCAAGCTAATGTTAGGGGTGGATGACTTGTGAAAATGATGAATTGAAAACGGATATATTGAAATACCACTCAGTTTGTAAAGAGCGGCCTTGCATCGGCGCCGATCTCCTTCGCTCTGTATTGCACTCACTGATTACTCACTCATTATCAATTTCGAGGCACGTCATCCCCAGACAAGCGCAGTCTTTTCATCGTCTCCGCACGTATTGTACGTATAGGTACCGTACCGAGTTGGGCCGATTTTTCTGTCGTCTCCTAAGTGGATTGCATATATCAGAGGCTTGCCTAGCATGCGAATGATTGGGAGCGTTGCATAATCCAAGGGCTCGTGTCCGATGGTACCAACTCGTGAAACCAACTAAGTATTCCGTCAGAGAACAAAAGCCTATCGACGTGTCTTAAGTTCGATAGACGACATTAGTCGTACATAGGCCGATGAAACAAATCAGTCGGTGAGAGTTTAATCCCTGGAATGTGCTGTTTGTGTTGCTGGCGTATAACGATGGAATGACAGCAGGACGAGTCTTGCTGACCTTAAGTGGACGGCGTAAACAACAAATATCCAGATATCTTAAGAAATAAGGAGGAGTTATACACATGTGTTCACTCCAGGCATAAAGACTTTACGTATTCTTCTAGCGAATGCTTATTCAGTCATTTTCACATAATTCCGCCCGACCAATAGGCAGTGATGATCATTGTTTTCTTGGTAGTACTCGGTCGAAAGAATGACTTTTCCAAAAGGATTCACGTTTTCTTGAGATCAGTATTCATAGTCCCTGTTTTAAATGTCTCTTACACATCAACAATCAGTTCGAATGCAGACATGAAATCACTTTTGCGGTTTTTTAAACTCCCGAGTGAAAAGGGGTATGAGGCAAACGATCGGTTTACATTGAAGTTTACTGTAAAAAAGCGCAACATTAGTTTACTTAAAACCTCTTAAGGCATATAAGCAGCTCCCGTAAAACCGGACCCGATTGTCATAAGAGCTGATTGAAGGTATCGTGACCAAGGTTTCTTTCACCGTTGGCATCCAGTCATTTTAATATCCTTACCAATTCCGCAATGAATGCCTATAGAGATCTGTTTGTTGCCTGAATATATCACTGGATCTACCTATTGCCCCGAGGCTCTGATTTCGAATTCTAGTAGACGCAGAGATTTATCTATGGAATTCAGGTTACTATGCCGCTTTAGATTCACCAGTGGAATCCTGGACCATATTTGGGTGCTATGTGGAGAACATTTGATTCATTCAGCACAACGTACATTCAATGGAACGCTCATGCGTCAATTACTTGGCGTTAATACTTTTATTATAAGTTGGCCGACGCCGGGTCTCTCTCCCGATTAATCCTAACTATCATTTTCTTTGGCGTAAAATTCCAAAGCGTCTCTCTCTACCAAGTAACTAATAAACAACTCAAAATGTCTAGTGCGTGATAAGCGCCGCTCAAAGTTTGTTGGCAATCGGAAATAACACATTTAATAATACTTACATTCCTGCGAGAATTATTTTCTAATTCCAGTTCGAATTTTCGAGAAATCAGCAACAAAATATCGATTATGCTTGTAGGGAGAATCGAAGAAAGAGATAAAATCCATCGAAACTAGAGATGGGTCGAATAGCAGATTTCTCGAAGTCGAATATCGAATTCGAATATTAAATCATGACTCAAATATCTCGAATATCGAATACCTCGAATACTGGAATTGCAATTGAAGTGCTAAATGACATCTGGCAATTAATTTGTTGCCTGTTGGAGTAAAAATCTACAAGTTGATCAAATTAAAAAATAATTAATTCTGACTTAAAAATGTGAAGTGCATTATTAAGCAGCGTTTACACGTAGCAGTTGACTGACATGACAGTCGCGGGATGCGCGATATATCTATATGGTTACTACTATGATGCGTCTGCACCAACCTCTATGCAACTTAAAGCCGCTATTTAGGCGTTGTCACAACTAATAAATAGCGCTTTATTTCAATAGTGATTGATGCTTAAATTTTCATGAAATGCTTCAAGCAATAGATTCCTTAGTCCGCAGTTCCTTAGACGCAGTCCTTCCTATGGGTCGCAGGCCCGCGGACCCTATGGTGCCTTTCGTTAAGAGGTGGCTGATATCGACGCCGGGTTTCTCTCCCCTCGCACTCCTCCACTCCCTGGAAATGTCTGCCTTTTCCCAAATACTCACCTCTCAATAATGGCGCAAACACCTTAGCTGTCGGTTCTTACCTTCGAATCACATCAACTTGTGTGGTGCGTTGAGAACATCTCAAGTTCAGTAAACGGTCTGTTGAATGGGACGTAGAACCGCCAATCCTCCATCCCCTTACGTGAAGAGTTGGTTAATATTAACCCAATTGACCAATCCATTCGATTAAGCGTTAGTTAACTAGTTGAGGCTCGGGTTGGTGTGGTGGCAAGGGTATCGGCTTTCCATCTCAAAGTCCCGGGTTCTAAACCCTGTCCATACCTGAGGGCAGTGTGGGGAGACTATAGGTACAGTGCGGTTGGGATGTGAAAAGTTGGTCTCCTAGACGACCTTTGTTAGGAATTGGCCAACATGGACTCCGAGTTTCCCTCCTCCCTTCTTCCTTTCCCTCAAGAAACCCGGCTTTACTCAATCACCCAACTATACTCAATGGCGCAATTTACCTAAGCTACCGGTCGCCTCTCCAGATAACGACAATAACAAGAATGATTACTACGTGAATGAGTCAAGTCTTATCGGTGTTTATCTCATACTTGAGATTGTTTCGGCAGGGCTAATATTTGTAGATAGTGCCCGACTGATTAAAAAGGAGAAATATTTCTTTTATTAAATGATTTCCGGACTGAAACAACCGTAGTCGCAATCCGCAAGGCGCAACTCTTTGTCGCTCCTGAGACCAAAAAATGGGGTGATTGAACTCCGGCACTGTAAAGAGTTTTCTAGGCTCTCGTCAGCACTTTTTTAAACTCCCCTCTTGTCATCCTCCACTGGGGTCGTTTACCATATTTTTATTGCGATTCTGATAGAGTTTGTAAAATAAAAATACCCGTATTTCCCCATTCTTCTATCCGTCAATTAGTTCTCGAGTTGTAAGAGGCGAAAAACTGATTTTTTTAACCCTTTCGGAAAAGTGGGCGTGCAAAGGACTTTTACGTCATCCACTTCGTCCAATCACAACTGAGTCGGCGAAGGTTCTTCGACTAATAACAATGGGGGACACACAACTGGCTCAGCCATTGGATGCGGTTGCGATAGGATCTCTTCAGGCAAACCTCCCCTCCCCACCTCCGCTCCCTTCCCTTTCCCTTGTAAGCATAATAATCCTCACGTTTTTCCCACATTTTAAATTCTTTCACACACTATTAGATATGTAATATTGATATATTTTGTATATATATTTCTTTTGTATTAATTTATCATTCTTTAATTCCTATAAGTGTATTCTTTACTGATTTTTTTAACCTCAGATTGTAATTGTTTTAGGTATTGACCACTGTTTTATTTATATATTTATATTGACGAGGGGTTGGATGGCAGAAGGGACAGTTTTGTCTCAATCTCGCCCCAATAAAGACCTTTTATTATTATTATTATTTCCCTAAACCCAGTCATGGACGGGAGGTGGATGACGTTGATATCCTTAACGCAGCTCGTTCGGTGAGCGTCACCTTTTGCTTGTTTTAATTTTTGATTTATGGGTTCTGTCCCTGTTTAGAATACTAATTTTTCCACTCAAATTCATTGCACGTTTCCATCTAACGATTTCGTGTTCAAAATAGTGATTTCGGTTCCGAGTAAAGCCTCCATTTATCCATCCAAATTAGTTATCCTCCGCTGGCATTCTCCCACATCTCGCCGGCATTCGGACGCTTCCCGACGAGAGACTAGTGCATCGCCGGAAAAAACTGGAACGCTGAGGGGTGTGAACCTTTGAAAAAATAAATAAATAAAGTGCTCGACCGTCGGTGGATGAAGTGAAAGCTTGGTCGTGGAAAGGAAGGCATGTCGGCCCGTGTTTAGAAAAAAAAGAGCGACGAATTGCGGTTGCTTAGGGTGGGGGGAGGGGGAAGCACGCGACAAGCGCCTTATGCGTGGTTGAGGTCCAGATACAGTAAAAAGAATCTATCATCTCGCACGTGCAACTTTCTGCCAACGGGCTTGAGAAGGCTAAGAAGTAGTGCATCTGGAATTTGCTGTATAACTTGTGACCTAAGGGTGCGCGTCATGCTTGACTAGGCATGCTTTGCATTCAATTAAAGGTTGATTTAAGCGTTAAGTTATTCCAATAAGAAAGGATTTTGCATAACAGGTGAATATACCACTCACGACATCGAAATCCTTCTCGTACGTATTTGAAACGGGAAACGGTGACTAAGACCATTGGATGCAGTAAATTGAGTAATTTCATACAAGACAAACCAAGAACACTTTATGAACAAGAAAGCAAAGGAGAAAGTGGAGGAAAAAATAGATAACTCATTGAGTAGACGTTTCAGGTGAGAGATGAAGATATGAAGATGTTGCATGAAGCGAAGAGGTTATACGTAAATTATAATTCAGAAATGTGGCCGGCCTTTTCACGCAGAAGTGAAGGGAATGCCTTAATTTTTAAAAGAGTTAAGCTAGGTGTTTCTCGAATCAGCAGGGAAATGGAATGTGATAATTTCCACTTGGTTAATACATCGATGAGATAAATGAGTAAAAAATATTCATTTTGTTTTGAAACTACATTGGGAAGAAATTGTAATACATGCACAACAAAGTCGTCCTCAGCAAATGTACACATGAAATGACTAGCCTTATAGCTAATATATGTTGGAATTCTTGAAAAAAAATACTTAAAACGGAAATCTACTCACTTGTGATTCTTATTCTTGAAATTACCTATCTTGGCATAAAATTATAAAGATGGATAATAAGACATGGAGGTTTAAAAACTCATTTTTCCGCGCACAATTCGAGGCTGTAATGTATTAAAGCGAAGGTGAATAATGAAATAAGAATAGGTTTGGTAGATTTCGATGCAGAAATAGGACTAAGTTATTTTTTTATGTGCACATGTTATAACACTACTGACTAATGCTTTGGCAATGTATGTTAATAATTTAATTTATTCATAGAAAAGACTGACTTATCTATAACTATTATATTGCTTTGCATAAAGATACAATTAAGAGTCATTCATGGCCAATTTTTTACGTATCTCGTAACTGCTTGCCTACTATTTTCCCCTGGATGCTAATATTGCGCATCTCAATTGAATGTAAGTAGCGTATGCACGGAATAGTATTTTTGCAACCCTGCATGCTATTAAGAGTAATCTTATATTCTATGATTGATAATGCATACTTGATGATGGTTCACCCCTGCCAAACACCCGTGAGGTGGCTTGGCATTAAGAGTAATTTTATATTCTATGATTGATAATGCATACTTGATGATGGTTCACCCCTGCCAAACACCCGTGAGGTGGCTTGCAGGGTATTATGTAGATGTAGATCTGTCAGTGAGTATCATTGAATAAGGAAGGTAGGCGGTAGAATGAGGATAGTTGGGAAACTGACGGACGAAATTTGGGTTTGTATTAGAGACATTGCGAGTAGTCCGGGCTGATATGTGGGGGGGAAAAGTATAAGGGGAGATTATCAGAGCGGAAGGATGTATGATTGAGTTAAGTAATCTGAGGGTCAGCTGGTGATGGGCAAGGTGTGAAAGGCCAAGGGAAAGTGTCACTTCACGTCACGAGCAGAGTCTGAGGTGGAAGACTATGTCACACCCATGACAACAAATAAATTGGGTGTACGATTACATAATCGTAAGGTTAGGAAAGGTTCATAGGTATCATTAAGGCGCTTGCTCAACGATAGAATTTTTATTACCGATCTGAATATTGCCTTATATTATGGTAATTTCAAATTTCTTGCTTTGGCTACAGATCACAAAGAGTCATGCCGTAACCGGATGATGGCAGAGACGGCGAAACTAGTTATACATACCATCAAATAATTTGCGTGGAAGAAACTAAACCGGTTCTTTGCGATTTGCAGTCATGCTGTCCATCCACAAAGTCATACTTGAAAGTATCAACAGAATTTTTGTTTCAGAATACTTTGGAATAATGTTTTCTTCTTAAATGACCATTTTCATATTTAGAGAGGTGGTAGGTCCAAAATTCAGCCAATAGGGTAGTTTCCTTTTATTTTTGTATTTTCGTGATCGAAAGTTTATTTCCTCTGGAGTGTGTATTTTAAGCTGTTCTATTTCAAAATGACGTTAAGTATTTTTCCTCGTAAATTAAAAAGTGAAAAAAGTCTATGGCGCGAAAACGCGACGACGGCAAACTATTGCATGCCGGTAAATCATACGTGTGACATGACACTCTTTCTTCTACCTGCCACTACGTGGTGCTGCGGACGCTTCCAAGCAGACGGTGCACTCTGTTAACGCTTATTAACTAGTATTGGAGGTGTTTTTATTCAGTTTCTTTATTATGATTAACTTTTATTTATTTATTTAATGTTATTTATGCAGTTGATTCATTTGAAATCAGAGAGTATTCATTTTACTAGGCATACCGTGAAGTTTGTCCATCGCCGCACGACCTTCACGCCATTCTTTACAGTAGCAAAGGACTCCGCGAGCAAGATGCCCTGTAGCCTATGAAACGACTGTTAACCCTTTATAGGGCAACATTATGGGAAACTTTTTTAATGGAATTTTTTCACATAATGTGTTTATTTGGGTCTCAAATAAGCACAAATAAGCAATATCATCTTTCGAAAAAATTTTATAATGTTTATATCATGGTGGTCCCTCCCAGGGACCACTGGCCATTTGGGGACAAACCCATCAATTATTTTCGTCTTTTCTTCAATTTTGTCAAATTATACATATAGCCAATTGGACTTCGAAAATATGTCCTCGCATGTTTAGGAAGTCCTTAGTTCCAATTTTACCTTATCCTTATACGTGTTTACAATGGTTCAGAGGCTTATTAGCAAAATAATGTGATGTAAATGTCTAATTGAGTATTTTGTATATTTTTATGTTCATACCATACAGTAATTATAATTAATAATATTTTTCAGCTAAACCAAATTTCTGGAGCACTGGTAAAAGTTCTATGCATATGGTAATGCTACACTTTCAGGTTGGCCACAGTGCATTTCTTTTTTCCCGGGAAGAAGTCGTACTCTACGGGTGCACACCCGACCTGTTCTAGGATCATGGAATATTTTCTCTGAAAAGGGTTTACTGCATTTTTGTGATGTTTATACCTGCGTATCGTTAGTCGAGCCATGGGTTGCGGAAATCCACCCCCTCCCCCCTCCCACTTCGAATGTCATTGTCCCACAAGTGCGCCGAGAAACACTAACACTAAAGAGAAACAGACAGAATTCTGCTGTCCGAGCCCGACTAGTAGCAGCCCTAGCCAATACAATGAAAGTTCGCCCTGTTTTCACTGTTCCATTCCAGATCCTCGGCGCATTTTTCCATTACTGTCAGGTTATCAATGAAATTGTACACAATGGGTACTCATGTGCATAAAATATTTCAAAAATAACCATGAAAATATTTCGGGAAAATGGAGCAATTTACCATACAACTTATAAGAGTGGAAATGAAAAAACAAATATTTACCTTGAAAACTTTATTTTACTGTTTTTTCTTCATTCTAGTCTAGTTTTCACTTTATTTTCATATAATTATTCATAATATGATACTTCATTTTTTGCGGGAAGATTTATTGCTTGAAATATTTCGGAGGTTATATTAGGTTTTAGAAGTTATAAAAATACACTGTTAGAAAATAAAATATAGTAAAGTGTATTACATAAAATGATTTTGGCAGCCTGATTTTACAAAATGAAGTTTTTATGAAATGGCATTTTTCAAATAAGGGTAATGCACTAAATTGGGGAAATGCCTGTAAAAATGTCTCAAAAACATAGCATATGATGAAAAAATACCTCATAAAGTACAAAATCAGCAATATACGAGTATATACATAATTATAATTATTTTTACAAAATCTGGATAATATTTACCGATATTTTACAAGCAACAATTATAACATACAGTATATTGCATCAGTAAAATTGTGTTTATACATATCAGTAAATTATGGCACATTCAGTTTGAGTTACTTTGAGTGGCAAGGAGAGAAGCAGTCAAAGCATTAGCCCACATTACACCGAGAACAATAACAATTTTTCAGCCAAAGTATTTCCTTCTTCACCTTTGACTTGGTGCTACAATGATCACATCTTCTTTTTGTTCCCTTTTTTATTACGTGATCTCCGACATTTCTCAGTCTTATAGTATTTTCAACAGTCAGACGGCCTTGCGGGTCATTTCTTTTTCTCGCTCGCCCCTTTCTTCATTCTCTCTTACGCATAATTTATTAGTTCTTAGAACTTTGCTCTTTTTCGTTGGGTTGTGCATTGATGAAGCTACATTCACCGTTCTTGTGCCCCTATCCTTCGATTTTACAATGCTTATGACTTTTGACTTGGCATATTCACTCTCTGCTGATCTCAAGTCTTTATCGGATTTTAGTAACTCTCTAGGGAGTCTACTGGTTCTTATTGTTCCACATGAGAAGACATCTTTTTTCAATAGATTTTCCACCAAGCTGACACTGGAAAAAAAACTGTTGAAATAAGCACTATGTGCTTAGTCAGTGGCACGGGGATTGATGACGAGCTTCTTGAAGTATTGTCATCGGCACCTAAAACCCCTTCCACCTCAAAATCCACAGCCATATAATCTGTGACGCTAATCAACATATCCACTACTTCTTGCCGATCGGTGGGGTCGTTCAAATCATACTTTTTCTGATCCATGCTGGAAATATACATTATTTTAGCATAAATGTGAAGGCTTCTCATTGGCATCAGAGAAGAGAGGTTAGAAGTTGAACTTACATTTACCCATGGAGATGTGCAAGGGGACTGTTTTATGGCACTACCTGCCAAGCAGGCTGAAGAAGGGCAAAAATTTGGCCGGAGGAAACCGTGAAAATATTTTTTGGGTCGGCTCAACGGTGCAAAAATGCTGGAAAAAAATAAAGAAATCAAACACCATTTACCATAAATTTACCATGGGTATGCCTGACGAAAATATTCTTCAGCAAAATTTCATCATTAACAATAATTCAGACACTCAGGGATTCATACAAAGCATATCTCAATGACTAAATAAGCTGTATTATGATTAAATATACGCATGAATAAATTTTTTAAGGAAAAAAATATTCAAATACACGTAATTTGATCAAAAAAAATAAAGAAAACAAGATAAGACACGGAAAACTTTTAAAATAAGCTTGGAAATCTAACATTTCCCGACCATCCGTGGAAATTTCAGATAAATATCACAAAAAAACTAAAATAACATGTTTTCGATCAAATATTATCCCAAATAAATGCCTCTATACTAAAATGTATTCATTTATTGTTGTAAATACTCACTTTTTGAGAAACAGAATGAGAATCAGGCGAAAAGAATCCAAAAGTCCAGGAGTGCGACCTCGAGCACGGCGGAATCCACTGTGGTCCGGAACGGGCAGCGGTCCCTCTGAGGGACCACTTCTTCAAAGAAAACGCCACCAACGGAACCCAAGGCCATCAATAACCCCATGGGTATTTTTCTAGGTACTAACGCATGCAGCGGAGAGGGAAGAAACCATTCCCGCGTTTCAGGCGCCAAATTTTGAATGGTGGTCCCTGGGAGGGACCAGTGCCCTATAAAGGGTTAATGCCATGTTTTAAGAAGGAGACTTTTCGAACCTTGATAGTTTTCATAGGATATTATTAATACGTACTTACTAGAGCTGAGGGGATCTGAAATACATTGGTTAGTTCAGGAGACGAATATTTCCTATGCCTAGCAACGTAAACTACAATACCTCTTACGCCAGCAAGAAGGCAGCGCATCCCGCCATTTCACAGCTTTTCCAAATGATCTTAAAATTAACATTTAATTCTCTAACGATGGACGAAACAGAAAGAAATAGTAAATTAGAATAGTCCAGGCAAATAGGGCACTCTACCAAAAGAAGAATCTACTTACAGCTGGAAATACAAGCATAGAAGTAAGGAAACAGTTCATCAGAACATGCATATGAAGCATTTTAAATCATCAAGAAAGGTGTGGAAGCTTTTGAAATGTGGTGCTACAGCAGAATGATGATGATTAAATAGATCGACCTAGTAAGTAACGAGGAAGTCCTAAGAAGAGTAGGGGAAAAGAGAAGTCTTCTGAATACCCTGAGAAGAAAACTGAACAATTTAATCGGCCATGTTATGAGACATGATGGCCTGATGATGGCAATCATCGAGGGACAAGTGGACGGGGAGAATGGCAAAGGGAGGTCTCATGCGAGATGTATGGAACAAGCAATGAAGCATGTGAAGGAGAAGAAATACGTAAATATGAAGAGATTAACCGCTAGAAGGAATCAGTGGAGAGCTGCGTCAAACCAGTCTGAGGATTGATGATAAATGATGATTAGTAAACTGGAGTTTCTCCATCCAAATTTTTTGCACGAATCGCAATTAATGAATTCATTTTTCTTTGATGAAGGAAACTACCCTATTCTATACTTATCCCTTGAGGTGGTTTCATATTGACTTCCTCACTGAGCTTATTCAGAGACAACGTCGCTCCAATTATGGTTCCCGTGGGACGCCTCTCTGAGGGACTGACAATGCCTGAACTGCCAACCGTCTCGCTCGTGTCGTCCTCAAGATCTATCTATCTGGCATGGGTGACCCTACGACGGCCAAATTCATAACTTCCCAATTTCCCAGCTCTATTGGGGCAAGGGGAGACACGCGAGCCCATTTCCCACGTCAAGGTCTTTGTCCTAAATTGGGGACCTTTTGAGATGTGGGAGTGGGATGAATGGAGAAGGTTAGCTGGCTGGAGAGGAGGACGAAGGAGGAAGTGAGCCGAGAGGGGAACGAAAGTCGGGGGGATCGGATTGGTGTAGTGGCTAGAGCTTTGTACTGGCCTCCCACTTCGAGGGCCCGGGTTCGATTCCCGGCAGTGGCGGATATTTCAGTGGAAAACCGGTCCCCACTTGAGTGCGTAGTGGAGGGCATTTCAAGTTCAGTACTCCGTCCGTCGGATGGGACGTTAAGCCGTGGTCCCCTAGGCGCCTTTCTTTAAGAGTAGCTAATGCCGACGCCGGGTTTCTCTCCACCCTTCCTCCGTTCCCTGAAACCTCCTACCATTACCCAATTACCCACCTATCCCAAGTGGTGCAAATGACCTCAGGTCGCCTCCCCTGAATAACCAACCAATGTAAGACGGCCGAAAGAAATTTGAGGAAGGCAACAAAAGTTGTTGGTAAAGGTTTTTTGATGTCTTAGAATGGTTAAGAGGAATTTTAGGTTGTTGTGAGAGATGGAGGAAAAGAAAACATGTTCTGGATGGAATGGAAACGCATAAAATGAGAATATTTAAATAGTGATTTAATGCACGAAATATGTATAGATATGCATATATGTTGGCTACGACTTCCACTCATGGGGAATTACAGTCATGTAACTAACCACAAACATATCATTGTTGGTATAATAATAATGATGATTTAAAATTAACCCATTATTGGCCTCATTATAGTCTACCTGGGACTAACGTTTGATCACTAACACTGACGAACACGTGTTCAATGTCCTTTTGTGAGGTCTTTTTCGGGCGTACGACGCTAATGGGTTGGATGGGTGCGCCAGCCTCTCATCGTCAAGGCCCTTGGATCAATTCCTGGCGGCGAAATGCGTCCCTATAGCGTTTACATTTTTCTTTGAATATTTGGTACGAGAAGTTATGACGAAAACATTGAGCATGGATGCAAGGAGAAGTTTAGTGAAGAGCTCGATATGGAGCGTGGCTTCATGCGGATCTGAGACGTGGATATCAGGGAAGGATGATGTCGAGAGATTGTACGTCTTAGAGTAGTGGGTGTGGAGGATTTTGGAGAGAGTACGACGGACAGAAAGGCGTGAAGAGGCGTTGAACATGGTTAGGGAGGAGAGAAGATTGTTTCCAGAAACTAGGAGAAATCAGAGTGGGTGGATAGAACAGGTACTTCATTTACATCTATAATACCCTGCGAGACACCGTATTATAGATGCAAATGAATTACCTGCTCTAATCACCTAACATGCATTAATGATGTGCAAAGAAGACCTAAAATGATACTAGGCACCACATGAAAATAAGTTAGGTATAGGAGCCACGTTCAACTAGGTGGTAATTGGTTACAAAGTTACGAAGTGATTATTGGTTCGATCTGTATTTCCGTAGCATGCATAGATTATTAATATCAAAAAACTAAGGTAATTAGGGAATTCTGAAGATCACTATCGTGGTCGCTTTTGAAGGTAGGCTCTGGAAAAACAAGGTTAAGGAAGAAAGAGAAACAGTGTTGTGGATAGTATGAACAGGGGTAGGAATTATGCCGATTTGAAGAGCGTAGTAGTGAAAGGATGGAGTCGACTTATGGAGTTAGATAAATGAAATGCGAAATTAAGTGTGGGCACTACATCAAAACCTACTCTAACCGGTAGAAAACTATCAATCAATTTGTATTTCATTTAGCAGCTCATGGAATTGTGGCACTGATGCTGAAAAAATTAATGCCTTCAGCCTGTTAGAATGCGTAATTTCTTTCAACTCCGACGCAGGGCTTAAACCTCGCTTAGTGTTCTCTCCTAGCAATGAGTCACCGTCAGCTTTGCCGCGCTCCGCCAGTCCATTCATTATAATTGGCGCGAAGGAACTCAACAGCAGCACGCCTCATTTTCATGTTGGATTAAAGAGAGGATACAATATGTGTTCAACTCCAGGCATAAATGAACTTTCAGACAGTACTGTCATTTAAATCCATTTCAAGCTCTTTAATGTTGAGTGCGTTCGTTTTCACAATATAGTATAGATAATACTAGCATAATCCTCGCGACTATTGCATAAATTACATTTATATAATGTATGGAATACATTTTAAGGTTTTTATTACCACGATACCTAGTCGTACAAGAGAGATAATAGGTTAAAAATTACATTTTTTCGTATTCTATGTGGGACGATAATGAATGATATCTAAGGTACCGCAGAGGTAATTAGGATAGGTAATTTAAGTTTTACATTTTTCCCTATCCGCGGGAAACATTGAATAATCAATGCACTACTGCAATATATTTCAGACTTATCCTTATATGTATCACTTTTAGCGAGAAATGTTTGAACTAGATTTGTATAGTTCTTGTCCCACAAGGTTTCAGTGCGAGGAAGGAGGCAGTCCACCTCTGTTAGTGAGATGCTGAGATTAACTAAGTAAGCTGTGTTGATGTTGAAACCTTTAGTTTTTAGCGATAGGATTTTAATTTAACAGGATTACTAGTGCATAATGCATGCATAGTGTGGAGTTACCCCCTTCCACACATCTTAGCGGAAGCAGGCAACTATCTATGTGAGTCTACAGAGACGGGAATCGGGTTTGTTTGGTGTGTAGGATTACAATATTTCTTACTGATGCTTTCCGAAAAAATAAATTATTGCTGGTAGCTTCCATACTGGTTTAAATCATTGAAGATACCTAAAGCTCACTATTCCATTGTTAAATTTTTTACTGTTATGTTTTTCAAGTGGAGCAATACATTTTTCTTATCTTAATACTGGCTTCCCATTCTGAGGCCCTGGTTTCCATCCCAGCGGTGGCCAATAATTTTTTGCCAGTATACCCGCCCCTACCTGAGTACTGTGTGTAGAGCACCACAGGTCCAGTACTCTGTCCGTCGAATGGGACGTTAATCCCCTTTTATCCTGTGTGAGAACGCTTGAGCGTCTTTCTTGAAGAGTAGGCTAATGCCGATACCGAGATTCTCTCCAACTTTTCTCCCGTTTACTGAAAAAAGTCCTACCTCCACGCAATCACCCACCTATCCCAACTGTCGCAAATGACCTTGACTGTCGGTTGCCCTTCCCTCCGAACGATGAAAACGGCCGGAAGTGTGATCATTTGAAAAGAGGAATATTGTGGGAAAGCGGGTTTTGAAGAGAAGTGGAAAAGACGTGAAGGGGAAACCTACTCTAACCAACTGGATGACAGGCATTGATAAATTGATGCTGGCTCTGTGAGGCGTAGTTCCAGCTGCTTTTATGCAAACTGCTGGACGTAGAGAGTCGGAATTATATAACACGATTAATGAGATTGTTCATTTGAATGGAATGTAAATATCCCGTTAATGATTTATCGTTACGTCTATCTTATTCGTTCTTTTCTCGTTACATTAAGGATCTGATTGCCGTGATTATATTCAACAATGTATACTAAACTTTATCTATATGTAGCATAGATAGTTTCATGTCAGTGTAAAGATTGGAAATGAGCCTCCAGCAAATTTAGCAGCAGGAGGGTACTAATTTGCGATAGTCTTCCTTTAAATACTTAGGTTCATTGGTGTCAGAAAACATTGATAACAGCTTGGAAATCAAAGAAAGAGTAAATGCTGGGAACAAGACCTACTTTGGCCTCCAGCGCCTATTTAAGTCACGCTTATTGAGTCGTAGAACCAAAGAAAGCTTATATCGAACTGTTCTTCGGCCCGTGGTCCTATATGCCTGCGAAACCCGGGTCTTGAAAATCCGGGACGAGCAGATGCTCAACAAGTGGGAGAGGAAGGTCTTGCGAAGAATCTATGGACCAACAAATGAAAACAACGTGTGGCGTATCCGCACTAATGCCGAGCTATATAGATGTTAACTTAGTCAGGTTTGTGAAATCAAGTGTGCCAGACGGAGGTGGCTCGGCCATCTAGAGAGAATGCCTGAAAATAGGGCAGTGCCTGTTTTGAGACATCTGCGAATCGTAAACTGGGATTCGTCAAAAGAGTACTGGGTAAATGTGACGATCATGTACGAGAAATCAGCTACTTTTCCCTTGTAAGACCTCATTTGGAATATGCTGTCAGTGTATGGGATCCCTACGAAATCGGTCTAAATAACGAACTTGAACATGTGCAGCGAAGATCGGCAAGATTTGTAAAGGGCCGGTATGATAACCTTATTAGCGTAACCAGTCTATTAAATGAATTAAATTGGGAATCATTGTCAGATCGCAGGTTGAAATTTAGACTTAATCTCTTAAATAAATTCCAAGACCATATTTTCAGTGATGATGTTAAAAATATTTTGCGAACCCCAACTTACTATGGTAGACTGAACCATAATCACAAAATTAGAGAAATTGATTGCCGACCTGACAGATTCAAAATGTCCTTTTTTCCTCCCACTATTAGGGATATGAATAACGGTAAGTGTATCCAGTACGAGTGTAGCAATGGATAACATTGGTAGCTGCATGTTGGTATAAGGACTTAAAGCTAACCCAACTAACAGCATGTTTTTGCATGTATGCTTTGCTATTTTAATTTTTAATTACAAATTTTACGCATGATATGTAGTGCATGTTTGGTGAGAGTTCACCCCCTGCCACAACACCTTTATGGTGGCTTGCAGGGTATTATGTAGATGTAGAAAATAGGTCAGTGCGGAGGACGTTTAACCAGAGGCCAGAGGGTCGAAGACTCCCGGGGCGGCCGCGGAAGAGGTGGCTTGAGGATGTGGAGGACGACCTCCGTCAAATGGTGTAAGGAGGTGGCGACGTCATGCATTAGAGCGAGAGACCTGGGGAGCTGTGTTTGAAACCGTCGGGATTATCTCGAATAGGTAACCAAGGAGTGGTATAAACTCGGATGCTTCACAAATTTGGTGTGTTAAAATCGCTGATTGCAACCTCATTCTTTGTTTACACTTTTATTATATCTGAACGGGTCTCTTTAGTTGGAAAAATGAGAAAAACCCAAGTGAAAACAATTAATGATGTTTTAAAAAGCGATTCAGACACATTAAATTTTGAAACCATTCGTGTTTGTATCACGTGACTCCTTGGTTACCTGTTAGAGATAATCCCGACGGTTTCAAACTCAACTCCCTGCTGGAGAGGAGTGCTCGAGGAGGCAAGGGCTCTTCTAGGGCCGTAATGCCAGTGGGTAAGGTACGGTTAAGACTTATAGCTAACCCAACTAACATCATGCTCTAATGTATGATTGCTCTACTCATCAAATGCTTTTAATATTACTATAGTACGACTAAAACGTGGCTACTAATCCTTTCTAAGTGATAAATAGTTGAATATTCACCCTCTTCCTCGCACCTTAATGGTGGCCTGCAAGGCCACTAGATGTAAGCGTATCTTCGATCCGGAAATCTAACCCTTTAAAAGCTTCATCGACATAAATATTTCGATCCACCTTAACATTTTTGCAAGGCTCTTCGGGTGTAATGCTTCCAACTCGTTGCCTTGAAATTACGCGCGCCCTCTCATTAGGGTGGTGTTTACAATTTCCTCTCGTCTATGATGGGAGACGTAAATTAAAATCTAGAAATGTGGCCGGCCTTCTCACGGAGTCGTGAAGGGAATGCCTTGATTCTTAAGAGTGAAGTTAGGAGTCTCTCACGTTTACAGGGAAATGGAATGTGATAATTTCCATTTGGGAAGAAATTGTAATGTATGCACGAAAAAAATCGTCCTCACCAAATGTTTGCATGAAACGACTGGCCACATAGCTAACGATGTTGAAATTCTCGAAAGGAAATAGTTGCAAACAGAAATGTACTCGGCTGAAATTGTTTTTCCTTAAAAATAGCCAATGAGCGCCTTGCTGTAGTCTTGTTATCTTTGCAGGAAAGAGCCGTTCCATGAAAGTGTCATTTCGAATACAGCTTATGAAATTTTCACGTGGACAGAATGGGCAATCATCATAATTATTCCGTTCTCGACTGGGACACTATACATCTATTAGAATGAGATAATTCTCTATCCCCAAGACCGTTGTTGGAATCCTTTTCCCTAGTCGACCATCTAGACTTTTGCCGCCTTGATGAATCAGCATAAATATAGCGGAAAAATTTGTGTTTTTAGGTGTTCTAACGGCTGACGTCATTCCAAACCGTCTAGCTAAGATTTTAATCCTGAGACAAGTTCATTCTCCTAGTCCTGTGCGGGGTTCGAATCCGTGAGCTTTCTTTGGTTACAATTGTACTGATTTTATATGCTCCATTGCTACACGGTGATGCATTCCTATACAGTAGCGCCCAGTTAGGCGTAGCAGTCGTAACCTTGGTGAATGACTATCGACTCGGCTTTGCCTACGGTTCGAGTTACCTTGCGTGAGCATGGCGTGAAGGTAGGTCGTTGATAATGACGATCAGATGCATGCTACGAAAATATCTTGGAACGCAACTTGAAGTGAATGTGTGCTGTGATATCACTTGTGTACGTTGGAGGCACTCCACAATATTGGGTGAGATTCCTTGGTTATGGCAGTACACGATTATTTTATTCCCGCACAATTTGGACTCATACCTGAAATAGAAACCCAAAGGTGTTGGTTTGAATCCCACCTCGGGGATGGGAGTTTAATGCATGTCTTAGGCAGGCACGTAGCCAGGGAGGGGGCTTCTGGGGCTTCAGTCCCCCCTTATGTTTTTTCCCAGTAATTTTGCTGTACTGATTTTAACTGAGCATGATGAACCGGATTAATTTGCGTATAATTCAAGTGTTAACCATCTAGAAACTTGGTCACTAGTTTGATGCATGTGTGTGATTAATAATTGTTCTTTCAGTCTGATAAATATTTATGGGTTGAGCTTCTGTTCTGGGACCTGTCAAATTAACTGCTTCATAAAAATGTTAGTAGTGAACAATGACCAGTGAGATGAGATATAAATGGGCTCTGTGAAAGTAAATACCAAGCACTGAAAATTTAAGGAAGAGATTTGTAACATGTCGGTACCGAACGGGCAAGGCTGATTTTTTTCAAGTTACACTGCACTAGACTTAGCTCCCCCCGAAACATATTTCTGGCTACGTGCCTGGTCTTAGGAGTAAGTTAGGTAATTGGGCTGTATGTCATAGCTACGTTGTCATTTAATTTCATGTCATAGCTACGAGATTGCCGTAGGATTAAGAACATTAAGCTTAGTTGAATGGCGTAACCTGATTTATTTAGAAAAGGCGTCTGAAGTCATTACTCCACTCAAAGTCTCTAAACTCTAAAGTCAAACTCTACTATTACTGAGGAAATGGTTTATGGCTTGACGTTGTGGAACATATGCATAATGTACCGTTACTGAAAATAATTCGACACTTATATTATGACGGTCATTTTTGTACGTCCAATACAGGATATGATTATTAAAATGCAGAGTTACCGATACCTCAGTGGAAGCTTTGGGCTTTAAGGTGCCCCAACTCTTCAAGTTAAGTAGTTGCTTGTAACCTAAACTCGTTATCCGAAGGCCAACAGAACATCTATGCCCGAGGCGGGATACGAACCGGTAACAATTTGAGTGTCCAATCTTATCTACCTGGCTATTTCGATTGTCGATAATAAATTCAGAAAACAACTGTCCACTGCGTAAAGTGGTCAGCTACTAATAAGGGGTTTCGGGTTAGAGTACGGGAGAGCCCTTTGGAAACAAACATACAACTAAGTGATTACTTGGGTACCAGCTCTTTCTGGGTAAATATTGGTGGCAATTGGACAGGAACTACCCAGATGAGTAAATATTACACTCCTTTGGCCTCAGATCATAGTGAGCTCTACCCTTGCAGTAAAATAATACCGTTCTTGGGGTTAACGCTAGTGTAACATCAAATATTCAAATCCCAAGGAAGATTTCGCTTATTACGAGTCAATGATCGTTTAGTCAATGCTTTTTCCGTCAACCATACGCCATTCGTTCATCAGTGATGTTATGATGAATTACCAGTGAATTGCATGTGGTTTTTATGGAAATGTGGAGCTAGTAGAAATCTAAGATGTCCAATAACATTCTTGAACATGATAATCTAACTTGAACTTAATTGTCAATTGACTTGACCGAAAATAGTTATCAATGCCTTTTCCAAGCACTGCTGGTAGAACGCGAGACGAAATTTATGTCCGGGTAACAATCTCAGTATGCATTGAAGGTGAGGACTAAATCCGCAATCATTTACCGACATGATTTCAATAAATAATTAAAATCAACATAGATTCGGAGAATAATCCTTGAGGTCTAATTTTAGTTAAAGATTTGCCCTGATTAATGCTAATATTTATATCTTTGTATCGATGCGTGGAGAACCTATAGCTCAGTAGTGTCGCGTGGGCAAAGCATTTGATAATCCTGTCGACACTCGTAGGTTTCAAAACTGAAATTAAGTGTTTCCCACACATCTTTATGGGTTTTCGCAGTTTTTATACCACGTTAAAAAGTCCTTCCGCTGGCGAAGCTAATGCACCAACCGACTAGGTGGATGATTACGGCATATTGGGAACCTCCTCTCAAGCCAGCTAGAGTGTGTGACTCACCTAAAGACTCCACTCAGACAAAGGCTCCACTATGGCGACACGCCGGTACCGTGGCAAGAAAAAAAAACGAAAGAAAAATGTGACGAAGAAAACAATCAGCATGGTTTCAATTTCCAGCTCGGTATTTCTTCCATTCTCTTTTTCACTTCCCCTTCTTCAACCGTCCTGTCTTTCGATACCGTCGGGTTAATTCCACCCCTCTCGCCCCATAGTTTATCATTCTTTCCTCATTTACGTGTTATTTTTTTTCCAAATGGCCCAAGGTCGCGTCTGCGGCGGCCGAAGGCAGGCCTGAGGGAAGGTGCTGAGCAGCAAGAAAAGAATATTCCTGGCGCGCGCTCGGGAACTTTTCGAAACTTAGCTCTCTGGCGCTTAGAGAGAAGTGTGGGTTTGAGGTGGGGTGGGGGTAGTGAAAGTCCGATGGAATTGAATGGACGGGAAGGAAAACAAGCGTGAAGCAACATCCGGAGTGGGGAGAGGCGCAATAGCGAGGGAATAGGGGAAGCGTATCGAAAAAAAATGGGCGTCCTAGCGTCTACATTACCATATTCGAATGAAGAAAAATAACTTTGTTCAATTCCACGATTTAATTTTCTTCTGCCGATCGATTTCAACGTGTTAATGGATGGATACCTTGACAATGACGCTAAGATATTGAAGTTGATCGGTAGAAAAAATTAAATTGTGGAATTGAACAAAGTCATTTTTCTTAACATGTAGGTACAACGTTTCAAAGTTTAACCAAGTATCAACTGCCTCCCTCGATACATATTCAAATTGTTTGAGAAAAATGGAAATTTCTTCAGTAGAGTTAAGTGCGGTTTTAGATGATCCAACGGAATAGGATACAATTCTATCGCGCCGACTAACCAAAGATCTTAATTCTGTGATAAACACGACACAATCATTCCCTTTGCGGGATTTGAACCCGCGACCTTTGGGTTGCCAGTTCGGGCTAATGGCAGTAGTTAGGGGAGGTATAGGGGGAGGGCGATCATAGATAAAGGTCATTTGGACAATTTACGACCGGGGCGTAATTGGGGAGAATTTTACAGGAAACGGAGGAAGGGTGGAGAGAAACCCGGCGTCGGCATTAGCCTATTATTAACGAAAGGCGCCAAGGGGCCCATGGTTTAACATCCCATTCGACGGACGGAGTGTTGAACTTACAATGCTCACCACACAACACTAAAATAGAGACCGATGGATCAATAAAAAAATTCTGGGATCGTATTCAGAGAGCACTGGGAAGTTTTCACCCTCGACAGGGATTGAGATATCAGAGCCTCGATAAATCCGATGTTTTTGATGCCGAAATCGAGACTGTGACATCAAAATGTCGCCATTGTAGATATTCGACGATATCGAATCTTTCCTGAATAGGCTCCAAGCTATCACTCGACAGCTCCGTGATTTAAAAATTATTAAATTTTGACGTCAGAGTCTAGACAGTCGAGTCCTTTCTGAATGAGGACCCGGTAATATAATTTCCCAATCCTGGTCTTTTCAATTTTTCAACATTTCACGGGCTTTTTTTGGGCTTTTTCCCTTGTTGGTAGACCTCATTTGCGCGTGGTGAGTCCTCTTTTGTTGACGGACCGTGAAGAGCGGGGGAGGGGAGTCTCCACTGTTTTGTCGACTCCTCCTCCAGTTTAGTTAGTTTGGACGGCACGCCCGCCGGGCGGTGTGGTTCTGCGGACGGCTCTGCGGTCTGGAGAATTCCCGTCGATCGGATGCTCATGAACCATCTCCCCTCATCCTTCCGCTGCCCGTCTATTGTCATTTGTTTTGTAATGCCCTTCGGAGAAATTCACTACCATGGACGACTCGGTCGCTTGGAATGCTGATGTTCCGCCGTTGAGAAATTTCGTCTCGCCGGTCGCAATGCGATCCCGGTGACTGTGTGACTCAGATGAGGACACAGCGGACGACCGCACGGTTCTGGAGACCTGTATAAGATGTCAGTCAATGTGTATACGCCCTGTTATGAGTTCCAAATGATTCAACCCATTTAAGGATCTATATTTTTACCATCCACATATGTTTCTCAGATATAAACTCGGACTTGGGAATCATTATTAGATCGCAGTTTAAAGTACAGATTAAATCTATTGCAGAAATTTAAATGGGACAGCTTTACTGAATATGTTAGATATATATTAAAAACCCCTACGTAGGCATGTAGCCAGGGGGAGGACTTCTGGTGCTTCAGGCCCCCCGAAATTTTTTCCCAATAATTTTGTTGTTCTGATTTTAGCAGTGAACTTTACTAGTGAGAGGAGATAAGTATGGGCACTGTAAAGTAAGTAACAAGCACGGAAAACTAAGGGGAAGAGATTTGTAACATGTAGGCACCGAATGGGCAAGGCTGATTTGTTTCAAGTTGCGCAAGATCCCCCCCCCGAAGCAAATTTCTGGCTACGTGCTTGCCCCTGCGTATTACCATAGATTCGACCAGATAAATAAGATTAGAGACATAGGTTGTCGTATTGATATATCGAAAATGTTATTTTTCCCCCGTACAGTAAGAGAACACACTGGGCAGCAAAGCAAATGAATAGGTAGGTGAAATATGGTATATTAGTTTGTAGTGCATGCTGCATGTATTAACAACCAATCCCTTTATTGCTATGTAGATATTAACCATCTAGCTGCTTGTGACCCTATTACGCAGCATGTTTCCATGTAGCAGCTTGTTTGCGTACCAATAGTGCATGTAATAGTACAGTGTCAAAAGTAGTATCGTTGTAGCTCCTAGTTGCATGTCAATAGTGCATGATTGGTGATCTTCGCCCCCTGCCACACACCCTCGCGGTGGCCTGCATTGTATCGCGCAGATGTAGAAGTTCAGACTGAGAGGAAAGGTGCAATGATGAGAATGGAAGGGATAGGAGGAAGGTCGGAGAGAAACCCGGTGTCGGCATTAGCCTGTTCTTAACAAGGGGACCTCGGATTATTGTCCCATCCGACGGACGGAGTACTTACTGAATCGAGGTGCTACTCACAGAGCACTCAACCATATGGAATTCGTGAGCAAATGCTTCAAGTTCAATATGTAGTGTAGTCCTTCATGTAGCTTGCAGTCCTACATGTTTCAAGACTGACAATGAATTCTGAACAATGAAGAACAACATTTCTACGGTTGTCATAATAATGGAAAGATTAGGAAAAGATGAGTTATGGATTTGGGAAATTCTTGTTCAGGAATTCTGAAGGCTGACCTTCAAATAAGGATTAAATGACACGTGACTCTGCACCGTTCACAGAACTTGTATAACAGCTACGTGTATTATCAATTTTCCTGTCTGAATCGCTTAAATAGGTTTTCATTGCACGTTTTAAAGCGAGCACGAAACAAAATAATTCGGCTTTTAGATGCTCCACTTCTTTGGCCATATCTCACTGTATAATCTAATCTTAGCTTAGAAAAGTTTGTTTTTCCAGCGCATTGTATGCAGTAGCTCTTCTCTGGTCTTTCATCGGTTTCAGTGCTCCATAGCCAAAAATATTTCAAAGCTAGACTCTACCTCCATCTTCAGAGCAAATGATGAAGTTATAATCTGTGAATATAGTATACAGAATTTGAGTCACCCATCAAAATATCGTTGGCTATGGAGTACCTTACTCAGTAGAAGACCCTAGAAGAGCAAGTACAGCATTATATTAGTTTTTATTGTCAGCTTCTAGTGGATGCTTCTTCTGATAGGATTTCTTCTTCCTCTCCTCAAGCATTGTTCTGTTCATCTTCCTTCCTTCTAGTTCTGTCCACAGTTGCTAATTCTGATTACGAATAAGAAATGAGTTCTGTAACCTAGAAAGCAGAGTAACCAACGATGGACGAAGCAAGAAAGAAATAGTTAGTAGAATAGCCCAGCCAAAGAGGGCATTCTATCAAATGAAGAATCTACTTACAGCTGGAAATACAAGCGTAGTAGTAGGAAACGGTTCATCAGAACATACATCTGGATATTGTTTCTTTACGGCAGTGAGGCATGGACGATGAGAGCAGCGGAGAAGAAAAGGGTAGAAGAATTCGAAATGTGGTGCTACAGAAGATTAAATGGATCGACCGAGTAAGTAACGAGGAAGTTCTAAGAAGAGTGGGATAAAAGAGATGTCTACTGAAAACTCTAAAAAGAAGAAGGGACAACTTAATCGGCCATATCTTGAGACAAAATGGCCTGATGAAGACAATCTTCGAGGGAAAAGTGAACGGGAAGATTGGAAAAGGCAGGCCTCGTATGAGATACATGGAACAGGTTGTGTAGGATGTAAAAGAGAAGAATTACGTTACAATGAAAAGGTTGGCCGATAGAAGAATCGAGTGGAAAGCTGCGTCTAACTAATCCTAGGATTGTTGACCAATGATGATGATGATGAATAAGAAATCCTAATACTAAACGCTTTCGGGAGTAGCTGCGATGTGTCAACGAACGAGATTTCGCAATCATTGCGGGCCGCATCTCCACGATATGTATTCTTCAGAAAATTCAAGATTCCCTAAATATGCGCTGCAATGTCCGTGAAGGCTCGATTTCTGACAACACCCACTATGCAGCTGATCCTGAAAAAGACTTTTTTTTAATAGGAAAATTCCTCGCAACGGAAAACTACGGGCCAAATCAGCAATGATCTTTGCGGAGTGGAGTAAACCTTCGCAGGGATTAACTATTAACCCACTTAGTCCAGACGCAGATCCCTTAAATCGACCAGAATACAATTTTAGCCGGAATCTGGCAAAGGAGAAGGGGTCTTGTGATTACATCAAGTTGGGTAAATAGTGTGCTGGCACGATATAAGCTCTTACGTTCCAGGGTGAACGCCGAGAGAAGCCGCGTGCGAAAACCCACGTAGACGGCCGTCGAGAGAAAGTTGAGGAGAAAATTATGCCTGCACGTAGCCGTGTATGAATGCACATGTCTAGAAATGCCGAATATATGTACACGTGTGGTGTCCATCCAGGAAGGGGATGGCTTTACGTCAGCTTAAGTGCTCCGTGCTAAAATAGTGTACTTCTTTGGCGGATTCGATTAATTTCAGAATTTTAGTCGAACAGATTCATGTACGCAATACCCTGCGAGCCACCGCGAGGGTGTGCGGTATGATCGCCACACGTGGTTTGATCAAAAAGTTACGAGAATTTCCATTTTTCTTTAATAATATTTATTCATTAATCAGAATCAATTTTGTCCCATTCAAAGTAATCCCCCTCAGTTGTAAAACACTTGTGCCAGCGTTTTTTCCAATCTTGGAAGCACTCCTGGAACTCACTTTTCGGCATAGAGTTCAGCTCCTTCAGCGATTCTGTTTTTATCTCATCAATAATGGCAAAACGTCGTCCTCCCATGGTTCTCTTCAGCCTAGGGACAGGCGCGTAGCCAGAAATTTGCTTCGGGGGGGGGTTTAAGTCTAGTGTACCGTAACTTGAAACAAATCAGCCTTGCTCGTTCGGTGCCGACATGTTACACATCTCTTCCCTTAATTTTCAATGCTTGGTATTTACTTACACAGTCCTCATTCCAATCTATTCTCACTGTTAAAGTTCACTTATGTGAACTTTACCAGTGAGTTTCATAACAAGGTAAGCGAACTGTTCACAGTTCGCTTACCTTGTTATGAAACAGTAAACTTTACCGGCCCCAGAACAGAATTTCAACCAATACATACATTTCAGATTACAAATAACAATTATGAACCACTCACACGCATCGAACTTGTGATCACGTTTGAAGACTCTTAACACTTGATTTATACGCAGTTAATCCTGATTATTATGCCCATTTAAAATCAAAACACTTAAATTACTGGGAATCAATTTCGGGGGAGGGGCTGAAGCCCCAGAAGCCCCCTGCCTACGTACCTGCATCGGGAATAGAAAGAGGGGGGCCATGTTCGGCAAATACGATGGCTGAGGGAAAATAGCAGTTTGTGTTTTTATTAAAAATCACGAACAAGCAGTAAGGTGTGAGCGGGAGTATTATCGCAATTCTGGGTGTTTTCGTCTGATTGCCACACGCAAAATGGCGCGTAATTTCCAGGTAGTATACCTTATTGACTGTATGACCATAATGCAGGAGCTCATGAAGCTCTACGCCATTGAAATCGTAGAAAACAGAGAGAAGTTTTTCGCGTTAGCTTTTGATCACACCACGTACATTCGCTACTGTCATCTACATCTACATAATACCCTGCAAGCCATCATAAAGGTGTGTGGCAGGGGGTGATCTCTCATTAAACATGCACTACATATCATGCATAAAAAAGGATTAGTACTTGTATAGGTACTGTTCAAAACTACGCTATTTAGAAAAGATAAAAATAGCAAAGCATACATGCAAAAACATGCTGTTAGTTGGGTTAGCTTAAAGTCCTTATACCAACATGCAGCTACCAATGTTATTCATTGCTACACTCGTACTGGATATATTTACCGTTATTCATATCCCTGAAAGTACGAGGAAAAAAGGACATTTTGAATCTGTCAGTTCGGCAATCAATTTCTCTAATTTTGTGATTATGGTCCAGTCTGCCATAGTAATTTGGGGTCCGCAAAATATTTTTAACATCATCACTGAAAATATGGTCTTGGAATTTGTTTAAGAGATTAAGTCTAAATTTCAACCTGCGATCTGACAATTAATTTATTTATTTTCCAATAAATAAAAATATTCCAATTTAATTTATTTTATAGACTGGTTACGCTGTCATGCAAGTAGGAGCTACAACGACACAACTATATGGAAACAAGTCAGGTATAAGAGTCACGAGAAACTAGATGGTTAGTGTGTACAACTCCACCGGTTAAGGTCTACAAGATTCAGGCTTAATTATGAGGAACGAACGCATATTCAGTCAATCTACACTCGCATATTTCCACAGAGGTTTTACTGCTCTACAATTTTCATCGCGCAGACTCATCTTCGGGTACAAGAAAAATTTTCACCCCAAATTTATATGAAGAGAAGAATGAATCAGAGGAAGTGTGAGCCAATGCATCAGAAGTAGAAGGGTGGGAGGAGTCGAAGGCTGACCCTATTGGAACGAAAGGGGTCGGGCGAATTTGTCTTCTGCCTTAAAGACAATTCTGCGAGTTGAAACGCATGCATAGCGAATTAAAAAAACTCGGTGAAAACATGCGAGTGTTGTTTGAATGAATATCAGAATTCTAGATTAGTGTTAATGTGATTAAGTTTTGATTTTTAGGCAAATGCATCCCTGATTTTACTTTACTTCGTGTCACACACGATTGTAGTGGCTTTCAAGGTGTGCAAAAATGCAGTGTGTGTGGTATGGCTGCGAAAAATTGCACATTTCACAAAAGTATGGGAAATTAATACTGGGAGTGGGTTGAATTCAACACTTTGCTATAAACTTAGTACACTTGCTATAAACTGGCATGATTCCATGTAGTAGCCCGTTTGTATGTCAATAGTGCATGTTTGGCGATCTTCACCCCTGTCTTACACCCTTGCAGGGTGGCTTGCAGGGTATAAAGTAAATGTAGATGTTAGTATTGTGTTCAATAAATGCCTTAGATTTTGTATACATTTTATCATATTATTTTTTATACGACCGTCTAATTCAAGTGTATCTTATGTCAAACAGATTTATCGCGAAGGGATTTGTTATACAATTGGTAATAAACTCGATGCTTTCAGGCTTTACTTTGTGAAAATACATTCTAAGCAAGTGCATACAATTGGTAATTTTAACTTTTATTGGCACCATAAAATTTAAAAGTTAGTGCTGCGTAAACCTCGGGTTTAGTTTTTGGTTGCAATCATCGTATTCAATGTCACCAATTCGCATTGAGGGAGAATTCGTCACTTGTCTACATAATATATTTTTGCTGTTCCCATGAGACTAGAACAAAATTTCGGCGTATAGATTAAATTCCGAGAGCTCCCTCGTACGAAGTTATGTATACCTACGCTGCAAATAGATTCTTAATTTTTACCTTTGGAAAATGTAAGGACTTCGATCTACGAAATATTACGGAAGGGAGAGACCTATTAGTGAGCGGAGCAATGATAAGGGCACGATCATGTTTTTATGGGCTCTTTTCAGAGGTCAATGAAGCAATATATGATTAGGGCTACCAGCTTTGGTTATATGTGGAATTCTTTTTAATTGCGATGTTTAAAAGTACTTTGTGCATAATTAATGAAGAGAGTCTGAATAGGGTTAATTTATGCAAAAAACTAACGCAAAAACACTTTTTAAAAAAAACATCTCACACGCTCGCCAGTAAACATGTAAACTCAGGAGCCAATAACGGGCATTAGGCATGTCATTAGCGAATAGATTTCATCAATTCATGAAAATTGAATAATATTACGCAATACCTTTGGATACTGATGCTTAGCGAATAAATAAAAGTCTGTATCCTTTCGTTGATGTTAATAGTTGAGCTTCCTGGGTGGTAAACAATTTATTATTCCCAAATTATTAAGTATTTATCCAATTAATCATGTAAATAAAGTACCTTTGGCTTGATTATTCATCTCCGGCCACACACACACACTCATAGTTTCTTGTAGGATACTGAGTTGATATAGACGAGATAATGAGTGTAACGAAGTCATGCCATAGGACACGCCTTATTGCGCAGGACCGCTATCGCAGGAAACGAAAATGCCGGAAAGAGAGCCTGATCTTCTGTTCAACGACTCTGCTTCACATTGTTTACTCAGGATCGGAATATTTGCTGAATTTGCAGGAAAGCGTTTAACATTCCTCGGCGTCGCTATTGCCGTAATCGCCTCATTAAATCATACCACCGATACGGTTATCCCTTCAAAGCCTTGTTTCTGGTTTCTCAAACTTCATTTGCTGCGGTGGGTGGGAGAGGTCATAACCAAACCCCTTAGAGTATGTTGACGATCGCAATCAGCAACGGGAGTTATGCGGTCTGTTGATAAAGTAAAAGCATGATTCACGTGCTCGATGGGAAAGCACCGAGTCGGGTCGGCGTCCTTGAAGCATTGTCTCCGCGGTTTCGGAGAATTCAACCCTCTCACTTGGTTCTCGACGAGGTCCATTGCTTCCCTATCGAACAATACTTATCTTATGCCAGTGGTGTCATAATACTCAGTATGGCCTTCAAAGAAATTTTCTCTTTCACCTCTGAATGGCTTGTAAACGCAAAACTTCTCCTTCTCTTCAGAGTGGGGGTCAGCTGATGGAAGTCAAATGATGTTTTATTTTAAGGGAACGCCAAAAATATTCCTGGGGCAGAATCACTGATTTTCTGCATGAACATCCACTCAAGTAGTAGCACAATGATGCATTTCATAACACACTGATCATAAATTCAGTAGATTCCTGCTATATTGAGTGGTATTCGAACATATCAAAAAGAAGACAAAATTTGCAACTTACCACAGATTAAAAAAACTTTATTCCGACCCGGATTTCGCTGACACTGCAGCATCATCAGGATACAAATGACATCAATGGTGCGCTTACATATGCAATATGCGGGGATGTGAGGAGTGAGAAAGGGTAGGAGGGACAAGGGGGGCGAGCGGTAGGAGGCGTATTGGCCGGCAGAGGAAAGACAAGCGAATGGGAGGGTCAGAGCGTAGGGGTAAGTACACTAACCCCTTCTCCCTCTTATCCTTTCCCACTCCTCACATCCCCGCATATTGCATATACAAGCGCATCATTGATGTAATTTGTTACCTGATGAAGTTTTAGTGTAAACGAAACCCGGGACGGAGTAAAGTTTTTTAATCCGTGGTAAATTGCAAATTTTGTCTTCTTTTCGACACTGATAAAACTTTATCTCCCTATTTTAGTAAATAAATATACATCTATGGTCCTCAAGTGATTAAAAAATTTTTTGTATGTGCTAGGTTTGGCTATATCGTCTCAATAGTTAGCCAACCCCTAATATAGTAGAAAAGAGAAAAAAAAGAATCCGAGAGTACCCGACATGTTAGTATGTAAGAGATGGATCCTTTAAAGGCTCCTTTAACAGCGAAAAAAAGTGATTTCAAGTCCACGTCGCGCCGTGTTTTTTTATGGTACCTACATATTATACAGACATGTCTCTAATCCAGTGTTCATGATATTTGTGCCGCAGCTAATAATTTTAATTATGTACTATAAAACCTTCCGAATTTCCTTTGGCATGACGTGCGTGATAAGTAGAAGGAAAACGCTAATAAGACTGGGTCGCTCGTGAAATTTGCCAGGCACCTGGAGTTACGCGGCCTGCCCTCAATCGGCTTGGAAATCCACGAAATGTTGACTTAATAAGGGACTCGGAAAAAAAAACCGGTTAGCCTTCAATTTTCTCAAACAATAGCTTTCTTGTTCGAAGTATTGTATTCGGTACAGGAGTTAGGGAATTGAGTTCACCCTCCTAAAGACTGATCGCTTGTCGAACCGCACGGAATCAGTAATGAGTATTAGAGACCACATTACAATTCTCTGAGAGATTCTGAAGAGGAGATAAATATTTTTCAGTACGTTAACCACGGAAGCTTACATTTATCTTGAGAATAATATTCATCCAATGGGGACTTTTACCATATTTTTTTATTACCGAATATGATAGAGTTTGTAAAATAAAAAGACGCTTATTTTTCCGTTTTTTGATCCGTTAATTATTTATCGAGTTATAAGCGGCGAAAAACTGATGTTTTTAACCCTTTCGGAAAAGTGGGTATGGTGCAACCTCTGACGTATATCGACTTCGTCCAATCACAACTGAGCCCGCGAAGCTACTTCGCCTTATCGCAATGGGGGGGACACAGCAGGCTCTCCCAATGGGAGCGATTTCGACAGGATCTGTGTGAGCAGACCTTCCGAGAATCCCCCTCCACTCCCTTCCCTCCCCTTAAGAGCAGTCAAGGACGGAGGGAAAATGACGTCAATGTTATCACAGCAGCTTTTTAGGTGGGCGTCATCTTTTGCTTATTTTAATTTTTGATTTATGAGTGAATGGTTGTGGTTAGAAGATTAATTTTTTCACTAAAATTCTTTTTTCGTTTCCGTCTAACGATTTCGTGCAAAAAATTGCTATTTCGGTTCCGAGTAAACGCCCCCATTACAATGGTCTAAGATTTATTTTCGCTTATATTCGCGACGATTACGAAGAAATGACAGGAAGGAAGAAAAAAATCTTTTTCGATGTCAATAAAAGAGGCTGGAAGTATGCGAAGGTGGAAGATAGACATCATCTAGGGCTGGAGTTTATGGGGCGAAAATACGGCGTTTATAGATATATATTGCTGTTTTTCCGCAACAAATGATAGTAACATGCTAATATCATTAAAATATATCAATATAACATGCACAAGTGATTTTATGAACACCGTATTTTATCAAAAGCTATCGTATCCGAGATTTCATATTACTTTGGTTACTGCTGTTTGAAGGAGTAGAAATCAAACTGGTAACGTTATATCCTTCCGTCTAATCTAACTTCATCCTGCGCATATTATTTCAAACACCCAACCCATTCCCGAAGCGGGATTCGAAACTATAATCTTTGGCTTGTCAGGCCGACGTGATCAGCCAGTCGACCAACTTGACTATTGCGACAGGCCTGCTCTTAGTCAAAAATAACTACAGCAGAATATGGAAAATAACAGTGCACGTAATATTTACAAAAATCATGCACTAAGGTATCTTATCACAAGGGTAAAAAAATATGCTATTTCACCTAATGAGAAAATGATTTAAAAATGTGAACGATGGCAACCAATATCTCCTTGTTACCTACTTTTTTGGCGTTACTATTATATTAGGTTCCAGTTTCATAAAAATCAGACTTCTGCGCCTGATATTAAAATTTTTTAGAGCAAAGTACAATGTGAAAAACCATTTCTTTGGTTAATCATGATGCACTATTCAGCGGTCCCAGAAATTATTTGGGCTAGGGAAGCGACAGAAACTTTTGATTTAATTCGTGCAAACATAAGAGTAAGTTACTTCAGAGAACTTTTTTAGCTCAAGAAATTTTACTATTTTTTTATTGTACGTAAAAATCATTAAGTATATTCTAGCAAGATAATATCATTCTCCCCAAACCAGAAAATATATTAATGTAAAGATTGGGGCACCAAACCTAACTCAGCATAACTTGGAGATATCAATTAATATTAGGTGCAGAAAAAGTCAGGCGTTCCTTGATGAAGACCTATTTGGATTTATGGAAAGTAGGGGCAGAAGAGAACCTATCCTAAGCTATTCTGGCCGTTCGAATAATCGTAAGGAAATGAATGGAGTGAAGTTGATAGGCATGAATGGTATTTACTGACTCGAAGAAAGTTTTTGGTAACGTGGACTGGGACAAATTTCGTCTCAGAAGAATGATGAAGAAGGCAAAATGGTTGAACCGAACTGGTAACGATGAGTTCCCAGCCCCAATGAGAGGGAAATTCTCGTGAAAATGCTGAATCATTAGTGTGTCGTGCGTGCCTCTAGAAGATAGCGGGCGCAAATAGGAGGAATGGGACGAACTGCAAAGGAAGAACTAGAGATATACGGAGGAAGCAGTCAAGGATGGGAGAGAAGTGTTACGGCTTTGTAGCGGGACTAGTCGATGAAAAAATTGGGTGGAAGGATTGATGGCCATTGATGATTGTGCAATCTTCGAAAGGACCGATCGGAAATAGATTTATGTCAGTATACTTCCTTTTATTCTGTTTCTCACAATTTGATGCCCGTTTCCCCTTAATTTCCCTTGCTCGTGCCTGTGAAATTTACTAGTAGGCTTCTATTTATAGGCGCTCAAACGGCTTACCCACCTATCTTAAGTGCAACACCCTGTCCGTCAGGTCGACCGCTAAACCGTGGATCCCTTGGCGCCTCTCTTTAAGAGTGAGCAAATCCCGACGCCAGGTATCACTCCACTCTTCCTCCATTTCCTGAATGAAATCCTACCTCCGCCTAGTTACCAACCTATCCTACGTAAGTGCAACACCCTGTCCGTCGGATCGGCCGTTAAACCGTGGATCACTTGGCGGCTCTCGTTAAGAGTAGGCAAATATACCGTCTGACCTAAGATCTTAATACTAGAACATACTCACTATCCATGACCTGAGAAGAATTCGAACCTTCGACCTTTGTCCAGAACTTTATCGACCCTTCTACCATGTCCGGCTGTTTAATTTAATTCTCATTTATTTTCACTAACTTTGCATTTTCACCCGACTAAGCGCGACAAACATGCGTGGACTCGAAGTCACCGTCTGTGCATCTAGTTTTCTTACGCTTGTTGGCCTTGAGAATTCAAAGGAGAGGTGGCATAGGAACTTCACGATAGAGTGGCTTAATATACTTGGAATTTTAGCATTTTTTGGAGACATTTCCAAGCTTAACGCCGACCGCCAGTTAGATAACCTAACTCCCAACAGTGTCTAAATACGCTATTATCAATTGACAACGAGAACCGGATTTTGGAATGAAAAACACGCATGCCGATCGTAAATTTCATTCAGCATTCTATTTACTGCAATTCCATATGCCAAGATTGTTAAAACGCAAACAATAATAATAGTAATTAGCAAAAATTCTAGACAGGAAGTGGTCAGTATAGAGAGTATTTATGGAGAGAAAATCATTTTTTTTCTATGCCATTTTTCAATGTTGACGATGCTTTGATGAGTGATCAATAAGTCAAATTGAAATAATGGCCTAAAGTAACGTAATTCTAACCCTATTCATCTCTCTCGATGTTATATGTTCATCTACATCTACATCTACATAATACCCTGCAAGCCATCACAAGGGTGTGTGGCAGGGGGTGATTGCTCACCAAACATGCACTACATATCATGCATAAAAAAGGAATAGTATTAATATAGTAGTCAGAACTACACTATTTAAAAAGATAGAAATTGCAAAGAAAACATGCAAAAACATTCTGTTAGTAGGGTTAGCTTTAAGTACTCATACCAACATGCAGCTACCAATGCTATTCATTGCTACTCTCTGATAGGACATATTTACCGTTATTCGTATCTCTAATTGTGCGAGGGAAAAAGGACATTTTGAATCGGTCAGTTCGGCAATCAATTTCTCTAACTTTATGATTATGGTCCAGTCTGCCATAGTAAGTTGGGGTTCGTAAAATATTTTTAACATCATCACTGAAAATATTGCCTTGGAATTTGTGGAACAGATTAAGTCTAAATTTCAACCTGCGATCTGACAATGATTCCCATTTCAATTCATTTAATAGACTGGTTACGCTAATATAATTATCGTATCGTCCCTTTACAAATCTTGCCGATCTTCGCTGCACACGTTCAAGTTCATTACTTAGACCGATTTCGTAGGGATCCCATACACTGGCAGCATATTCCAAATGAGGTCTAACAAGGGAAAAGTAGCTGATTTCTCGCACTTGATCGTCACATTTACCCAATACTCTTTTAATGAAACCCAGTTTACGACTAGCTTGACCAATTATTTCACGTATATTATATGTTCTTAGATGATAGGATCTGTAACGTTTTTGTCGTAACTAAGGGGCTGTTTACCTATTTCCACCTAACCACCCATAGCTATGCGATTTGGGAATTCTGAATCCCGTACGCCTCGTGGATTTCGGCTGAATTAATTTAGAGATCGGGTTGGTGCGGCAGCTCCTCATCCCGAGTGCCCGGGTTCGAATCCCGGGAGTGGAAGAGGTTTCTCAATGACATACCGGTCCATACGTGAATACTGTTTGAAGAGCACTTCAACAGAAGTACTTCGTCCGTCGGATGGAAGCGGTGGACCCCTTGGCGCCCCTCGTTAAGAGTGGGCAAATCCCAACGCCCAAATCCTTGAATAAAACCCTACCTCCACCTAACTACCCACCTATCCTAAGTGCACTACCCTGTCCGTCGAATCGACTGTTAAACCGTGGACCCCATTGGCGCTCCTCGTTAAGAGTGGACAAATCCCAACGCCGGGTTTCACTCCACTCTTCCACAAATACTTGAATAAAATCCTACCTCCACCTAACCACCAACCTATCCTAAGTGCAACGCCCTGTCCGTCGGATCGACCGTTAAACCGTGGACCCCTTGACGCCTCTCGTTAAGACAGGGAAAGCACAGACGCCTGGTTTCACTCCACTCTTCCTCCGTTCCCTTGATAAATCCCAAGCTCTACTTAATCAACCACCTATCCTACACGGAGCAAAACCTGAGAAAATAACCTTTAAACAGTAAAAACAGGGAATAAGCATTGGACATTATATGATCATCAAATGAAAATATCGTCATTTGTTCTATAGAAAGTAATTCTTGATCGTTACAGTTGTCGCTACCGGTGGATATCTTTATAGGGATTTAAGGCTACTCATACGGAATGATGGAACTTGGGTGATTCCTAAAACCTCTATGAGTTCAAACGGAGATGCACGAGTCGCGATGTTCCGAGTTCCCACTCTAAGGGAGCATCCTTCCATTTCCCCTCGCGACCTCTGTCTCCCGTGTCCGTCCGCAGTCTAGGAGATCGCGTGGGCGGGCTGGTTGGTTGGCGTCCCATGAACAGAGCGACGAGAGGGAACGACCACAGACAGAGAACATTGGAGCCTTCCCCACGAATGTAATACACCAGGAAATCTAGCCATAAATCAGCTGGTTGGTTGGCTAACCGCAGACGTAGCTCATACAATGTACGATGATCAGGTATCAAATATTACATATACTCGAAATCTGAGAAAGTTGAATTTCTTCGCCTTACACAAATTGTTCATCTTCGTTATTCTATCCCCTTTTCCCCTGCCGGCTGTTAATGCATCCTTTTAAAAAATATCTTTCTGCTCTTGTGGACACTTTTCCTTTTCATAGTCAGACAGGCACAGGTATGGTGCGTGTAATATTTAGGTATTCTCAACTCTTGTCACCAAATCTGAAAAAAAATAATTTCTCCGTCTTATACGCCTCGTCGTCAAGAGCTATACTCTTTCGGCTACGTTATTTTTTCCTCTGTTTTGCTACCGGCAGTAAGTGTATCCTTTTAAAAAAATATTTCTACTCCTTTTGATACGTTTCTTTTTGATGGTCAGTAGGACTTGGTGATATTTTGGTGTCTCGAATAATTTTTTCTAATTCGGTGGACCCGACATCGAATCGCAGCAGTGTTTTTTAATTGGTATACCAGACCAGTCTTGAGTATGGTGAGAACTTATATTTCTGTACTCAGACCGTCGGATGGGACATTATGTTTTTGATCCCTTCCATTAAGAATCCTTAATACCGTCGCTAGGTTTTCCAATGGACAACAGCTCCTACCTGAGTGTTGCTTGGAGAGGATTTCAAGGGTAGTACCCCTTCCGTCATATGGGACGTCAAACCGTGAACAACTTCTTTGACACCTTTCGTTTAGCGCAGGACATTGTTTCTCTCCACCCTTCCTCCGTTCCTTAAAAGATTCCTACTTTTACCCAGTTACCTAAATGGCTTATCTTTAATGGCTTCTATGAGTACTATCTATCTGTGGTTTTAATTCTGTACCCGCGCTCATAAGTACTTCAGACCGGGAGGAAAATTATAAGGATATGAATGGGTGGAGAAAAAACCCTCGCCGGCATTAGCCTGCTCTAAATGAAGGACGCCAAGGGGACCGCGGTTCAACGTCCCATTGGACGGACGAAGCACTGAACCATTCGGGGAGGTTTTACCGATGAAAAGCATCTTCCTTTACCGTGAATCAAACCCGGCCCAATGGGTGAGAGGCCAGTATTCTAACCATCACACGCAGTACCTATGAGCAAAGTAGTCGGTTCACACCCTACATCTACATCTGTACGAAACCCTGCAAGCCACCGCGAGGGTGTGTGGCAGGGGGTGAAGATCACCAGGCATGCACTACTAACATGCAAACTAGCAACTATATTATCTCATGCAACTTGATTGCTAGTGTCTACAGTATTTAAGGGGTAAGACATGCATCATGCACTACAGAATACTCTAAAATATTTCCCCTACCTATCCCTTTCCTATGCTGCCTATTCTGTTCTCTTATAGTACGGGGGAAAAATGCCATTTTGAATCTATCTGTACGACAATCTATCTCTCTAATCTTATTTATCTGGTCGAATCTAGCATAATACGCTGGTGTTTTTAATATGTGCCTAACATCTTCAGTAAAGCTATCCGATTGAAATTTCTCTAATAGATTTAATATGAACTTTAACCTACGCTCTGATAATGATTCCCACCCTAATTCTTGTATTAATTCTGATACACTACTCAACCTATCGTAACACCTTTTAACGAACCTAGCTGCTCTACGCTGCACACTGTCTAGTTCTCTGATCAAACCTAATTCATTAGGATCCCATACACTAGCTGCATACTCAAGGTGGTGCCTAACTAGTGAAAAGTAGCATCGCTCTTTTGTCTTCTCATCACATTTCCCAAGTACTCTTTTTATAAATAACAAAGTCGCCATGAAGTGTGCGAGAGTCTTCACCTAGTGCGAATGATCCTCATCAAAATGAATAGCAGGATCTAATCTTCTTTATGGGAAAAGGAGGAACATGTTTGGAACTGATGGCTTATTACCGAATCCAAATCGTGTAATAACCGACAAAAAAATGGCGATTTCGTCCCTGTGTATGGTGGAACCGAGGTGCCATCCATTGGCTTGATACGCATACGGGAAACTACGCATTCGATTCAGTGTGGACGATAACCCGGCTGGACTTGACAAGGACGCTCTCAATGCCACGAGAAAGCTCCGCTTCGTGCCGGTACGTGCCAGGATGGCGAAGCTTATAGCTTAGTGTGGGCGACGACACGAAGATCACTCCGCTCGGAGAAAGGAGACTTCATTTGTGGACATTCGGCGGTACGTTATGAAAGAAGTGTGTCTTACGTTGTCATCTTGTGAGCACTTCATTCCGGATTGATTTTTAACTTATAGATCAAGAGTCTCTCAACCTTTCATTTTTGACCGTCGACCCCATCAAGAATTTCTCTTATTTTTATTGGCTTCCTATGCTAAAGTATTTTGCGCAATTGGAACTGGAAAAAGTTATGTGATTTTTATAATTTGATAGATAAAAGGGTGGAGATAGAAATAGATTATCCTGCCACACTTCCTCTACCCAGTTCCCATCCCCAATGAATGGGTAGATGTAAAAAACTTCACGAGATCAAGCGATATAAACAAAGCAGGTGAGTTGTGGGATAGAGACGCTGGACTAATGTTACGAATGCCGTAACTGATCTGTCTACTGTGAGTGTGCTCTAAGTATCTGAGGAACTGTTGCTTATGAAAAGGTGCTGTATTATTCCATCATGACATTTTGAATATTTCCTGGGAAGGGTCAGGATGTTTCATTCCATAAGATAAACAAAGATGAGAATCGATTTTTTCAGTGGCCATTAAAAATTAATCTAAAATTTTCTCGAGCACGATAACAATTGGAAGATTTTCCGAAAAACTATAATATGTCTCCGTATTTTTTTCTACTCTTCTTATCTTCAACGTTCGTAGAATTCTATAAAAGTTAGCAAAACACATGTTTAATCGAACTAAAAGTGAACTGTCGCATAGCTGTTGACTTTAAAATAACTTTATGTATCCCTTATGAACGCTACCCGGAGAAATCTTTCGTCCAGCTGGTAAATTGCCTCACGTATTATCTACTATGGACTGGGTCATGCACATAAAATCAGAGTAATTGATTGCCGAACCGACAAATTTAAAATACATTTATTTCTTTTACTATTAGGGTGTGATTAGTTATGAATGTATTCCATAGTATATATACAAGTGAATCAACAGATAGCAGCATGTTGGTGTAAGAACTTAAAGCTAAACCAACTAGCAGTTCGTTTGTGCATGCTTGCTTTCCTTTTTAAATATTTTTAAATCGTTGTACCTCTTCTGGGATATAGCAACTAATCCTCTTTATGCATGATAGGTAAAGTATGTTTGGTGTTGATTCACCCCCGTATCATACCTTTATGGTGGCTTGCAGTGTATTATATAGATATACTCGTCCATTATCCTTAACGGAACAAATTAACTCTACTCTATGTCGTCCCTTACAGCTACTACAAGTGGGAAAATAGTAATGCGTGGATCCAGCTCATAGGTACCACCTTAATGATAGCTATGCGTTATTTGCACAACAATAGTCGCTGCCCCTTGGAAAGCGTACTCTATAACGCTCCAAGTCCTTAAGATGTGCTCAATGCAGGCACGTAGTCAGAAATTTGCATCGGTTGGAGGGGGGGGGGGGAGGAGGCCAAGTCTTGCGTAACTTGAAACAAAGCAGCCTTGCCCATTCGGTGCCGACATGTCACAAATCTCTTCCCTTAATTTTCAGTGCTTGGTATTTACTTTTACAGTGCCCATATTTATCTGGTAAAGTTCGGGACGGGGGGGTGATGGGGGGGGGGGGGGGGGCTGAAGCACCAGAAGCACAGCTCTGGCTACGTGCCTGGCTCAGTGGGGTTCTTTTTCCTCCTGAAGCTTCCGCATAATGGAAAAAAATAACATCTGAAGGCGCCAAAACAGCAATTATGCCGGCGGAATCGGTCGCACCTGCGACCTTTTTGGCTCAAAAGTGGAGTACACCGTGAACCAGTCCTTCCAGACCGGTTCATGTTTATACCAACTCGATGCTTTTCCGTGTTTTTTCGTCGTCAAGAGCACCCATTTAAACCGTTGCCGAGGTGTGTTGCCGGCTGTGTTGGGACACTGCCCCTCCGTTGCGTAATGTTAGTTATTCTAGTAAGATAAAAGAGTTCCTTTCATGTAAAGTTACGTGTGGATAATGAATGCGCAGTCTGTGCGGTGCACCCTAAGACCGAGAACACCAAAGGTGGTTATTTTTTTAGTTTTAAAGTAAATACGGCGACACAGCATGATTTGCATAAGTAAAAATTATCCACCTTGACCGGAATTCAAACTAGGATCTCCTGAATGCGTGCCAGATGCCTCAGTTACCAAGGAGTACTTCCCTGCGAACTTTTAAGGAAGCTATTATATGTTAGCTAAGGAGATATAATAGATTCTGAGGACAACTTCAATACATACAATGCCACAAAGCATCGTATAAGCGTTTAACTCCTCTAAGGTTTTTCGCGTCTAGTTCGCAATCCTTGAAATTGAAAGTGAATCCGATGATTTTTTGGGAAAATATTATTAAATCTGCCTCTCTACTTCTTTCTGATAATCCATCCAGGCGGTCTGAATTTTCTTATTTCCTGGAAAAGAATATAGCTGCTAGGCTCCCAAACATATGGAAACCCGCTTCACTTCGATACTATTCGGAAATTTAGATCTCTCCTCCTCTTCATGGAGTCGGCAGGGGTTTCTAGGGATTCTTTTGGTGAGAGTTTGGCCTCCCATCAAGTGGTTCCGGGTTCGAATCACGGAAGTGGTGGAGATTTTACAGTTCAATTTTCTTGGAGTTCCTTTTAGAGGGCGCATAAAGTCCATCATCCGTCGAACGAGACGTTATATCATGAAATCCAACCTATGCTTCTCTACCCAACCATCTTTGTCGGAGACCATAGCTTCAGCTGTCGGTCCCCACCCCGAAATAACTACTGATACAAGCTACTTTCGGACGAGATTTTCACCTTGTGTTTTGCATTAATAGTATAATGATTCAAAAGAAGAGACCTACGTGGGGAAATAAAAATCGCCTTGGAGTCGACTGGACAAACGTTTTTAGGAAACTACTTATTCACACAAGAGTTATTTATTAATAAATTGATATTAATAATTAAAACCAAGAATTCTAGAATCATGGGTCAAGAATTCTAAAACTTTGTTGACGAATCTCTCCACTCGATTCTCACAGAAGCTAATCTCACCATCTTTAAACAATTCTTCTTTTTCATTTCCTTAACAATTTGTTCTGTATATTTTTCGACACGCGACGATTTTCAAATATTGACGAATAAATAATTGAAAAATATTATTCCATCTACAAGTTTTTTCTGTGAGAACGATAAAACCGAATCGTCGCCTGCTAACTTGACGATATGATTTGCGTATTAATTGTTAGTTGAATAGAAATACCAGCGAGTAAACATTTGAGGGAGTGATTGCGTGTTGATGAAATGCATCGACGAAGCCTCCCTCCTGGGTCTCCTTTGGAAACCGATTGGTTGGCTGGTTATTCAGGGGAGGCGACCGACAGCTGAGGTCATTTGCGCCATTTATGATGGGTGGGTGATTGGGTAATGGTAGGAGATTTTTCAGGGAACGGAGGAAGGGTGGAGAGAAAACCGGCGTCGGCATTAGCCTACTCTTAACGAAAGGCGCCAAGGGGACCACAGCTTAACGTCCCATCCGACGGACGGAGTACTGAACTTGAAATGCCCTCCACTAGGCGCTCAAGTGGGGACCGGTTTTCCACTGAAAAATCCGCCACTTCCGGGAATCGAACCCGGGCCCTCGGGATGGGAGGCAAGTCAGCCTCCACACTCCACACAGCACTCCAGCCACCACAACAACCCGATCCCCTTTGGAAACCGAATTAACCCTCCTTCGCTTTAATGATTTCTTATTTTTGTGCAATTCTGCGTAAAATCAATGAGGGGAATTGACATATAAGCCACCAATGAGCACCAAATGGCCTTGCGTTTGACGAGTATTTGGTTGAAAGTCAGAATAACACTAAAATATCATTTTTCGATGCCAGTTTCCTCCTAGCATCGTTTTGTCTGCCGAAATTTCGCAATAGATTTCAACGGTACTTCAAATTGTGAATGCAGACGAAGTATGTTACCATTTTATCTTCTCGCTAGTGATTTTCCCTCAAGAATTCAAAGTCGATTACTTTAGAGCGCTCCCTTGCAAAAGTTAGAAGGTAAAACCCGAAAAAATGAGCATTTAGAAAGGAGAACACGGGGTAATGAGGCAACAAATCATTAGAGCAGAAGACATTCGTTTGAATGCTCGAAAGTGCTATTCTGAAAATTTTGGAATATCGACAATTCATTTATCATAACTAAGGGAAAAGAGGGTGGAAAAAATAGCTAAAGAAAGATATAGCATTGGATATATGGAGAAAGTAGTAAAGGATGTAAAATAGGATGGTTATGTTAGTCTGAAGAGACCATCCGATAGTAGAATCGAGTGGAGGCTTACGCAAAAGCAGTGTTGACGATTGATGACATGTGATCATGATAACTATGCTCAAAAAATTTTCATGGATGCATGAAAACTTGAATGAAATTTCCAGATACTCTGACTGATGCCTTTCTATGAAGAAGTCAATGAAAAAGATGAGATCCTCAGAATCATTTTGGCAGGTCCCTGACAACAGAATTGTTTTCAGCCCGTAGGTTGGCGTTGTAACCTCATTGAAATACTAAGACGAATGCCGCGTAAAATTCACACATCAGGGTAGGAGATCTCGTCCCTTTTCGTATCCATTAATAATAGTGAATGTAGGATAGCGTGGATGGTTTCAAAAACATTGACGGGAAAATAAGAGGCTAATATTTTAACATTTATTTCGTATCTCTCTAGCTTAACATTATTATGTTACGGATGAAAATTTTAATTGGCATTCGTTTATCAGGGAATTCATTCGCCTTATCCCGCCACGGAAATAATGCAACCACTGTTTACCGCCCTCATGTTATCGCATTTACGATCAATTTTCCTCAACGTGCCCATCCAAACACTCTCAATGGCTGTGTGTCTTCCTCGCTGGCAATCAATCTCATTGTCAGTCGTGGTTTCCAACCCGAACGTCTTACTGGTTGTTGTGGCCAAAGCTCACTTAGTATAAAAGGCATTTTTGAAATATTTTATGAATTTATTGAAGAACTGTGGAGCATGGTAGGAGCTAATGTGGAGGTAGGAGTTAATTAGGAGGCTGAATTGGAGGATGGAAGGGTCCCTGGTTTGAATTCCGGCAGCAGTGTAATTTTCAGTGCATCTCGAACCCTAATTAAATGCCTTGTGGAAATTACTTCAGGGTTTTCATCCTTAAGGCCCAGGTTCCAATCCCTGCTGACATCACAGTTCAATCTACTCCTAAATACCGAATGGAGAGTATTCAAAGTTCATTACTAAGCCTTCGGTTGGGACATAAAACAGATGGCCCCTTGGCGCCTTTCGTGAACAGTAGGCTAATGCTGACGCCGGGTTTTTCACCACACTTTCTCTTCTCCCTAACGCATCCTACCTCTTTCCAAATATCCACCCTATCCTAAATAGCACGAAGGACCAAAGTTGTCGGTCGCCAAACGGGGAAAAGTTTCTGAGCTTCGAGAGGACCCAAAAAGCAATAGGTATAAAAAATTACAGTATATCATTCTGTGACTGCATCTAGACGTACGATATGTTTGTCTCTATGCTACATTTATAAATTTACAATTCTATAAGTTGCAAATATTTAGTACAAGTTTCGTACTTATGAGTTAAAGGGTCCCCACTCGAAGGTTTCCCACAGGGCCCCAAAACGCCTAGAAACGCCACTGCTCCCCGATAAATCTTTCAATTAGATGGGTCGAAAGATAGCGCTTATCCCTTATTCGAACCCGGTTCTCTTGTTCGACGAATGAACGATACTTTCCCATAGAATCCCACGCTATGCTTTATGGTGATGAAAAAATTACAGAATCTGATTCATCATCATGTGTGTTTTCAAGTTTGTTTCCTCGCTAATAAGCGCTTCAGGCCAGAAGAAATGCGTAAGGATGGGAATGGAAGGGAAAGGAGGAAGGGTAGAGAGAAATATGGTGTTGGTATTAGCCTGCTCTTGAACGAAAAGGCGCCGAGGGGACCACGGCTTAACGTCCCATCCGACGGACGGAGTACTGCACTCGAATGTCCTCCTCAAAACACACAAGTAGGAGCCATATTGCCAATGAAAATAACCTTCCACTGCCGGGTTTCGAACCCGGGCGCTACCGGTGAGTGGCTAGTACTCTAATCACTACACCAACCCAGCCCCACCCTCTTGATTGTCGGCCAGGTGCCCTGCTACTTGAGCTACCGAGATCATTCTCCTCTTATCATTCTGGAAATTATGGTTCGCCGGGTTCGAGTCCCGGTCAGGGCGAATGATTTTTTCTCTTATGGATTTCTTCTCCTGTGCAACTTCAACGGGTAACGCCTTTAAGGTTTAGTTCGCGAGCGTTTTGATTTGTGATGAATAAATTATATGAGAGGGATGATGGAACGGGCGGGTAATGTCCCATCTGCTTGCGGGTCGCGAAAGTGTTGCTAAGCCTTTCGAGCCGGCGATCTCTGAGGACGAGGAACAGCAAGGGGAAGGGAGGACTCGCCCACTTACCTCATTGTGACTGCGGACGTCTCACAACAGGGAGGATCTCGGAGAGACAATAATATATATTCCTCGCTTCGCACCCGGCGCGTGAGCCCCTCTCTTCGTCTTTGCCAAGGCGAGGCGACGACCACTCTTCTGCCGGAGACGAGAAGACGGGGACGGATGGCTCCTCAGGAAACAAATTGTCTCGGAGCACCACAATTCTTCAAAGGGGCAGGGCCTTTTCTCGCCGTCCTGCGCTTCCAAAACCACTATCACCACGCGTAGAGAGTCCGTCCCGAAGAATAGCGGAGACGATAACGTAGAATCGCACCCCAAGGTTCTGTTTTCGTTCTATAATTTAAAATTGAGGTCCTCGGATACACGACTTGGTTGGGTGTTTAGGACAAAACACTGGAGCGGAACGTTTTTTCGGATTCGGCTGAGTTTTTTTAGGTGGATGTTTCGGGAGGGCTTTGAAAGAATAGTTTTCCTTGCCTCCCCGAAGTGCACGTAGGAACGATCTCAGCTGCCCCTCGAAACGGGAGAAGATATCCTTCCCTGGTTCCTCACGCAGAGCGGCTCCTTCGCCGCGCCCCGAACAGCCTCCTCTTTCTTTCCTCTCTCCGGACGTCTCTGTCCGCCGTCCGCGCCCGACCCTCCCCTCCAACGGCCCGAGAGCTACTGAGGCGGCCGGCCAGCCAAGCAGTCCTCAGCCTCGCGAGAGAGCTGCCTCTCTGTCGGACGCCTGTTGAGTTAAGCGGAGGGGAAGTCGCGGCAAGGGAGGGGGGGGACGGTGTCGGTAGATTAGATGGTTCGAGGAGGGGTGTGTGGGAGGAGAATGAGTTGAGAGGGGGGGAGGGGGTGGTCGTGTGTGTGTGTGGGAGGGGTGGATTGCTTTGGGAGGGGTTTGAGGGGCATTTATTCACCGAGAAGTGGGGGGACGACGGAATCAAACTGATCAGGGGTCCAGGGACTGGATCCTCCTTTCATCTACACATACGTTATAATTTGTGAGCCACCGCGAGGGTGTGTGGCAGGGGGTCATGCCGAAGGCTGCCAAATTCATTAAATTCAAAAGAATTCCTCTTGAAATAAATACCTTCAGGCGTAACTTAGTGGAATTGAATCATCATGAATAAATAAAAATGACTTTGTATATTCCACACTTTTATTAACAAGACCGACCGCGGTTTCGACGGCTATAGCGTTATTATCAAGGCAACATATGTGTACACTATATGTTGCCTTGATAATGACGCTATAGCCGTCGAAACCGCGGTCGGTCTTGTTAATAAAAGTGTGGAATATACAAAGTCATTTTTATTTTTTCATGAATTCCTCTTGGGCCTTCTACCGAGTAATTTTCTCCATTTCTATCGACGTTTCATAAACCCTCAGAAACCCTGAAGACGATGGCCGCGTCGGTCATGGAAACGTCGTTAGAAATGGAGGCAGTGAACCGATGGAAGACCCGAGAGGAATTCTTCCAACAAACGCATCAGGAAAGCACAAGATATTTATTAATTAAATTTAGACAAAATAATGAGAGAAATTAAACTCGCGCTTAAAATTTAGAGGCTCATCCGGATATTCATAAAAACCAATATTCGACATTACCAACCCTAATTTCCTCTACGGGTTAATTATTATAATCCCTGATTGTCCTTTCACGCTGACAAGGCAGTCCAAGGGTCGTGGGTTCGAATCCAACCTTGGGTATGGTTGGTGTTTCCGTCTTACGACTATGATTACCTCTAACTAACAGATCTGGGGATAGGCTACTGAAATCTTGTTCCAATATATCTTGTTGCGAACATGCTTGGAGATTCTAACAGAATTACGCTGTACGTTTAGTTTCGTAAAGACAAGCAAGAAGTTGACTAAAATCCACATTACCTAATTGGTGTGGGTAGGGTATTAGGCTGCCAACCGTGTATCCTGGGTTCACATTCCGTGGGTTGCCCGTAGGCGTGTTCCATGTGGGGTTATTTTCTTGGAAAACAATTTTTTCTGGGAAACCGCAGACGGCACTGTAACTCTCCCCCCTATCCCCTAAATTTTTTTAATAACTTACGTTGTTCGATTAAACAGATAAAGAGTAGGCATAAATAATTTTTGTAAAAAGGCTAAAGATTGGTTGTTATCCCATCATGATATAAATGTTCTTCTTTGATGTGTGTGTATAAGAGCATACAAGAAAAAATTTCTTGTATGGTCTTATTTATCTCTTCTTGTATCTACATTTCTTCACATGATATTTTTTGCCACGTGTCATAATTAATGATATATATTTATAATGTACTTAAAATTGATATTATGGTGTGACTAGCATTGCATTAAATTCAAGGATGGCAGCTTCTACACTGGTGTTTAACCATTGAAGTTACCTAAACCTCCTTCGTTATTGTTACTAAAGTTGTACATTTAAGAAATTTGGAGTGATAAATTTATTATTATTATATTATCGTGATGTGAAAATACTGAGGGACGCTGCTGAAGTGTAAACTTCTAGATACCTTTCGTTATGAGAAGGCCGGAGCCAGGGTTATCTCCTCCCGTTCCCTATAAATCCTACCTAAAATCCATAACCCACCAATCTTCGTCGGTGCATATTACCACAGCTGTAGGTCGTCTCTACCGAATAACTAATAAATAATCTCAAAGCGACTCGCCTCTGTCGTAATACTTGAGCGGATCAATTAAAGAGCATGCATGAATCCTAATTTTTTTAATAATATAATTAGGATTTGCTGAGGAAATGGTGCTAAAAGTAATGTGCAGTCGAAATTCAAATATGTCGAGGCTTCCCTGAATACGTTTCCTGGTGCTAACAATAAGAAATCACTCCGATTTGCAGACAGCTCTGTTATGCGATTAATATTAACATTTATTCTTTTTGTTTCTACAGGCAGCGAGAATCCAACTTGTAAATGCAGACCCGCTGACTACGTTCTTATTGATCATGGTACCGAAGTGAGAGGTAAGATGAGAATTTGGACCTCGAATACTTCGATCTTTCGCTAACTTCGTGAATGTAGTATTAGTTCTGTTTCGTTGATTCCACCAAGTTATTGATTACGAATTGATGGGAGTAGTTCATTTACTCTTACTGGCCTTCGGGAAACAATGCACTAGCTTCCTAGGTTCTATGAAAGGATATATGACCTAGAGATCTTCAGGGAATAACTGAGCTCTCTCTCTCTTGATAACATTTCGAAATGAGCTGTTTTCATGTCACAAAGCAATCTCTCTCTCTCTCTCTCTCTCTCTCTCTCTCTCTCTCTCTCCCCCTCTCTCTCTCTTTATAATGCACATTTTGCGGAAAATGCTGATTCAGTGGTTGTTTCCATTTACTTAAACTGAGATGGTAACCTATACCTCTTGGCAGAAAGGTCTGGGATTGTTATCCCGTGCATGCCGTTGGAGATATTTTGCCTGGAAAGGGCTTTCAACATGAGTGGATTTTTGATGAAACCACATAACTTGCATTAGGATTCGGTTACTAGGTGCTCCAAATGCTTAGGCTATGTAGAACCACCTAACTTAATCTTAATTCTAAGACAAACATAATAACCATGCCGGAAGCGGTATACGAACCCGCGATCTTTAATTTGACATGCGCATACATTACCGACCTGGATTGCGCAGTCGGTTTGACCATGGATAACGGATCATTATCATGATATTGTATCCTGAGTGTTGATGTAACACCATGGTGTTTCATTTAACACCTCTTCCCTGAATAAGCAGTTTGGGTCCCCCGAGATTTTATCTATATAGCTGTTGGTATTATTAGTTGGTAGCTGGTTGGTTTATTATTTATTCGGAAGTTATGAAACCCAATAAAAATTTATTCTTGGGGTCTGCAAAAAAAAGCACGGCCCTCATTAGTCATAGCATATTGAATAAGGACATTCCTAAGTCTGTGCTCTATATATTTTGTATCAGCGTGAATAGTTTTGCTGATTTTGTCGGGAAACGGTTTTTTGTGGTTGCCAAAGTGCTGGGCTTCCATTTCAAGGGATCGAGTTCGAATCCTGGTAGTGGATGAGGTCCTCCAGTTAAATCCTTAAGGCTACTTGATTGCCGTGTATAGAACGCTTAAATGTCAACACTCTGTCCGTAGAATAGGAAGACCGTGGATATCTTGGGCCTTACGTTAAGACAAATTATTGATGACGAAGAGTATCTCTGCACCATTCATCCGCCCCCAATAAAACCTATCCATATCCATACACCATTGCAAGGTCTTAATGGGGATAATGACCTCAGTCAATCTCATATCAACAGCAGATTTTGCCATTTTTGCTCGTCGGCGCCGGCGTTATGGACTGATAATACCATGCTGCTAAGAAACATCCTCATAAAATGTAATGACACAAAGGAGGCTATAATGTACTTGAGCATGCATCGCAGCTGATTTGAGGAGACAGTAGCCATCTTGGTAAGCACATACTTACGGGCTTACTACTAGTGATACTAACGGATGAAGTAGTTTTCGCGAGACTTCAAGCTTAGAGTAATGAGATGAATAAAGGAATGCAGTTTTTAATTTCGACAAATAATTGGTGGAAAATGCTCAAACACGCAAACAAGTACGTACTATATATTAAAGGAAAGATAATGCAATTTTCCACAAGTAAACAATTTTTATTCCGACTAGTTTCGGTGTACTACACCATTTTCAAGTGACTTACTTGAAAATGGTGTAGTACACCGAAACTAGCCGGCATAAAAATTGTTTACTTGTGGAAAATTGCAATATCTTTCCTTTAATATGGAACGTTTCCACCACATCTCGCCTGAATCAGTATTTTTTATACGTACTATGTAGTTTAATTAGATAAAATTTGTACCAGTTTTAAGGATTGGAATTGACTCCCAATGGAATCAAATACATTAATAGGCATTTTCCTTAAATATCCTTAGGAAGATTAACTGACGCCGCTGCGGTGATTTTGGGTACGGTTTAATTTTTAGGTAGGATTTGAATTATTAGGTGCGTCGACAAATATCATGTCGCATCACGCACAATCCTGTTTTAATGGGGTTAGTCCCATACGGAGAGCATAATGAACCTAAAAGCGGGTAATTATTATCACGTACCACGCATGAAACTATATTCTAACTAAAATATTCAAAGTGTATCTAATAGGGTAGTTTGGCGTAAAAACTGTATTAGGTTGTGTGCATTCGCTGGGCTGTTACCAATAACCTGTTCCAATTCACTATAGGAATCCCCAGTTTCTCGCGTGAAAGTAGGTATTTTACACATTCCCTTAGAATGTAATACACACTGAGGGGATAGTCGCATTCATCACACTTCGGTTCTAGTTTAATTGTTATTTTTGTTTTAATACATATCTATACTACATAAAAGATGAGAGAAAACTCGATTTTTTCTATTGCTTCTTCTTGTAATTCTTGGTTCATTGTCATCCGTAGGCTAGTAAATATGTGTATTCCGCCTCCAGCACATTCTAACCTCCTTGACATGAACCCTTTCTTAAAAGTTCACTAGGCAAGGTAAAGGGCATGAAGAGTATATCAAACTATATCATTTATAGCTTTGCTAAATACATTTTTTCTTATCAGCTTAGGTTTGACTTACATGAACAGAGTGCCGTAACTGGTGCTGTTAATCCAGAACGCAGCTTCAAATTCAGTAAGCATAGTTAATGTTTCCTTTTTAATGTGAAACGATGTGGAGAATTCTTTCTTATCCGAACTGCACCTCCCTCTTTCACTTATTAACTCCGTGGCAGTTGAAACAAATTGACTCACTTCGACTTGCCCGCCCTTTTGACTAGCTTGACTTATGAGGCAGCTATTCGCTCGAGAACGTGGTTGTAAATAAGATATGAAATCATCCTGGTATTCATCTGTTGATTTCTCTTCTTCGCCGGCTGAAGCATCAATGGTGATTAATCCTCAGGCAATTGTGATATCCATGAAATGGTTTCACCCTAGCTAAGTCCGTTCAATGAAAATATTGCGTGAGTAGGAGGTATTTAATCGCTGGGATCAAAGGTTGATCAAACCATCATGTGATGATGGTTTAATGTGAACCTAGATTACTTCTGGGCAGCCTGATACGTGCGTCATACTATAATTAGAACTGTCATGTAACGGAGCTACTGCCATTAAAATAATGACAACTACCCTTCTATCGTTAAGCAATAACTAAATGAGTTTTCTCGTTTAGAGGATTCATTTCATGCTTTTAAGGGTGTTGTTTGTTGAATTTGAGGCATTTTCCCCCTTGGAAAAATAAATGAGTTGCAATCAATTCTTGGTATCACATCACCTTAACACTGATACATAAACTCATGGTTAACATCAAAAAGTAAATTAGTCTGCTTCTATTTTAAGCCTATGAATGGTTTAGGGACGGAAGTCTAAACCGCTGAAGAAACAGTTTAATGTCTATCCTCATTCTTTCCTTTTACAGTAGCGTTTTTCTTCCTAATTAAAGCTGCTGTCGAAGTAGTTGAAGAACGGAGGAAGTAAGGAGATCCACAGTTTAACATGCCACCCGACAGAAGGAATACTTAGAACTAGAAGTGTTCCCCACACAGAAATTAAGTGGGGACCGTAATACCTATCAAAATATCTGCCACAACCAGGATTCGAACCCGAGTTCTCGGAATGGGAGGCTAGTACCTCAGCCTGCACACCAACCTGATCCAATCTTTTATTTTCTTTTAGGTTTCATCTCCTCAAGGTTAACTCCTTTAATCATACCTACCAACATTATTGTGTTACCATCAATGTCATCTCTGGCTTGATTCAACTCACCAGTCTATTCAGATATCAGCCTCCCATTTCATTTTCCCATACTACCAGGCACGTAGTCAGAAATTTTCTTCGGGAGGGGCTAAGTCTATAGTGTAGCGTAACTTGAAACAAATCAGCCTTGCCCGTTCGGTGCCGAAATGTTACAAATATCTTCCCTTAATTTTCAGTGCTTGGTATTAACTTTCACAGTGCCCATTCCTATCTCTTCTCACTGGTAAAGTTCACAGCTTACCTTGTTTTGAAGAGGTTAATTTTAACGGCCCAAGAACAGAAGTTTAATGGATACATACGTATCAGATTGAAAACAACAATTATTAACCACACATGTGTTCATCAAACTAGTGTCTCGTTTCAAGAAAGTTAGCACTTGAATGACACGCAGTTTTATCCGGATTATTATGCCATGATAAAATCAGAACCACAAAATTATTGGGACAAAATTTCGGGGGGGTTAGGGGTTAGAAGCGGGGGGCAGAAGGCCCCTGGCTACGTGTCTGCATACTACGTACTTCCTGCATTACCTGATCCATATATCTCAACCGACTTCTCCGTCCGCAGCTCCTCCTTTACCCAGCGACTCATCTCTATACTGATTATTTTCATCAGGCCAGTAACACATGCCTGACATTATCCGCCTTAATTTCATAATACATATTCATAAGACTTCCTTTCCTTCTTTTCCTGAGGCGTCATCATTGCTTAGGTTGTCCATCCATTTTTTTCTTCTTCGTTATTTTTCTAATAATTGATTCAAAATTTTCCAACTTAGCCTTTTCGTCTCTTGAAAACTATCGTGAAAGGAAAAGTTAAAAACAAGTTACCCTTACCCTCAATTTTGTATTTTCAGCTGCTTATGGTTTTTTTTTCCTCTTTAAGACTGTTCTTTTTGCTTGCATTGTTCGATTATAATTACTGCTTTATCCAGCGCTGGTGGTTCTGCTTCCTTAACTGCGTTACTTCTTCACGTATAACTACGTTTTTCACTCAAGTGTTGAATTTTCATGCATGATAATACGCAGGGATTATATTTCACCGGTACCATTAACACTTTATTCGGCGAGATCAATAGATTTCATACTATCTTTACAATGTTTATGCTTCTGGCAAATCGCAACATGCTTTTTTTTTCTTGACGGATCCTTGCACACTTTGCCACCTCTGGAGTATTCTAATAGCTGTCTTTATTTATGCTCTAGATTTCTAAAAATAAATGCTCTCATGTATGTCCGAGCTTTTCTTTATATTTATTCATTTCACTTCACTGTTCTGTCCAGACTAAATCACAAACATGCGAATTACATTTCTTACATTACGCAATACCTCCAATTCCCTCAGAATGTTAATTTAATACCAGTAGACGATGTCCTTGGCTTTCTCTGTGTGTGTAAAAGACCAAGCTGATGCCCGCCCAGTGTTATTCCTTCCTAAAAATCCACATTTCCTGGCCGTGTTACTTTACCTACCTACCGATATAGACGTCTGATATGATAATGAGTTTGATTTTAAGTACCGTTTCACGCATCCCATGTTCAGCGCTGATTTATCGCTTGGAACAGTGACTAATTGCATTCCCCAGCGACTTCTTATGTGACTTCAGTCCTTTATTGAGAATTTTAATGCATAGAGAGTTTGGCGCAGCGCCAAAAACTGGAAGAGCACGATTCAAGAGTCACTTGGATACATCCCCTGAAATTGGCAGGCTGTTGAATTGCTAAAATATTTTATATAAAGATAGAAAACATTAAATTAGAGGATACTCTGAATATTGCATAATATCGATGACGGAATCATCATAGTCATAAGTCAAAAATTCTTATGTTGGTTTGACCCAGCTTTCCACTCTATTCTCGTATCAGCTAACCTAATTTATACCTATCATTTATTTCTTTCAAATACTTAACTATCTACTCCATATTTCTTATCCGAGACCTTTAGCCATTCTTCCCGTTCGCTTGTCCCTCGAAGATTGTCTTCATCTCGCCATGCCTCATGATATGGCTGACTAAGTTGTCTCATCTTGTTTTTAATTTTTTCAGAAGACTTCTCTTTCCTCCAGTCTTCTTAACACCTTTTAAATATACTTTCGGTCGATGCATCTTATCTTCAAATGACAAAATAAAATACCATGAACTTAATGGTGGAGTTTTATTGAGTTTTATATTTATGGAATAATTATAATTGATTTTGATATGCAGGAAAAAAGGAAGAAGTGGAGAATGAATTGTACTCGATAAATAATGATACCTAGATATTTTAATCCAAGTCAAACAACTACCAAAAATCAGCTTGCATTGGTAAAAGGGCAACGTCTTGTGTATGAACAACAATGGGTAGCAATGATCCTGAAAAATATTTGCTCTAAAGTTTCCTTTCCCACCAAAAACGTTCTGCGAACATTTATTCACTGTTGCAAAGATTTTTATCGCTATTATCACTGTTCATCAAATCTATAATTGCTTTTATGATGCTCTCCACTCGCTTCCGTACTCATATTAACCAGTGGCTAAGCTGAAGGGTAGTCTGGGAGCCTGAGAATACCCAAAATGATTACAATAAAACACATACTATTTATTCAGCTCTGTCATGCATTTTATATTGCCGAGAAAGCATAGGAAAAAGAAATATAGCCTATATTTCTGCACATTGCGTTGCGTTGAAGTGGTTTGGATGTTTTGGAGGCTTGGGAGTCTGGCTGCTGGTAGACCCCAAATGGCCGGATGGAGCATGCGCATACGCTTATTCGCCGCCGGACGCTTGCACCTGAAACTGCGTGATTCTTGCGCGCTGAGAGCCTAGACACTCGCGCCTAGTTCTCGCGCCCTTCCGAGTCTCAGCAAATGATCAAGAGATGGCGAGACGGAGGGAAATTAAGAGAGACTGATTCTGTATGAAACAGTTTCGCTGCATGTGAATTTTTTCTTCGTTTAGTGGTTGGAAAATAACATGTCAACCTACGGCTAAAGGACTGAACAACAACAACCAGGGTGGACTAGACACGTTTCACTAATTCAGAAGGCTCGCTTTTGAAATCATTGACACCTTCGTTGTCCACATGGAATCTCATTTTGAAGACTTCAATAACTTCTATTTTGCAGAATTACTAGATGAAGATCCTGCATTAAATACATCATTTCCCTCAGCGAAATTTAGTAGCCTGATAATATGCACTCATTATTTAACAGTGAACAGCTAAAAAATGACATTTCCTGTATCAACTGTATTGTCCGAAAGAAGTATGAGTACGTTGAAGACAGTGAACACATTTTTAAGAATCTCCATGACGGACTCCCGCATAAGCAATTTAAGCACCCTGGCGGTTGAAAAGGCTTTACTGAACAACCACTCGAGCGACGAAAGTTTCAAGGAACGCGTCATCGACACCTTTGCCCAAAGGAAAACCCGCCAAATCTATCTAAATCTAAATATCAACGGAAAACATTAAGGCAAATTACTTAGCCCCTCAAGTGCTGACCTCTGTGCATGGTTGGGTGCCGGAAAATTTATTTCAAATTAACAGTGGGACGAGAGGTTAAGAAGTGAACAAGCATCTAGCGTTCTCTTCGTATGCAATGCATGTTTAAAAAAACTAGATTTTAAAAACCCACCGAAACAGAGGGTTATAACCCATTTAAATAGCCGGGTCACAACGTGTTAAGTCGACTGATTTTTGTCAACTAGAATATTTATCTCTGAAGCAGCAAATTAAGGGTCCGATGAGCTATAGAATACCTACTTCGAATACCTTAGCTTCGCCACTGATATTAACTCTTCATATTCACATAATTCTACTTTGCTCAATACTTTGCCGCTTGCTCCACACATCCCATCCTAGGTCTTCCTTTGCCATTATCCAATTATCCCTCGACTGTCCCGATGAGACCTTCTGTTGGCCTTCATCAGCAAAACCTTGGTGTGGTCGAACCTCAGCGGAGACGTAATTTTGACGTCAGTTCAACAAGACAAGTCCCGATTGTTGCGCATATAAATTAGGATTTTTCATAATAACCTCGAAATTTTGGAAGCCCAACAATAGTGGGTCCTTCTTAATAAGGTCCACGTGTCTTAAGCTGAATCTAAAACTGTTTTCCAGTCTTTTCTAAAGAATTTCCGAGAGATTTATTCTTTATCGCTGTCTCAAGAAAAGACGACATTACTTGAGTCCATGACCACAAGCACGGAGCTTATGCCGCACTAATTAATATCGTGCATCTTTGATTGAATTGCACCGAACTTTCAATTTCGATGTGATGTTCTTTTCAACGCGTCGGTCGTGATAATCAGATCGATAACAGCCATTCTGTGAAGTATAGTTGCCACCATTTCAGCAGTCAATTTCGGGAACTTCTTTTCTTGCTGGAGAAAATTCCGGGAGAACACGCTTGAAGAGGAATCTCTAAAATTGTTGTTATCTCAGTGGACGAAATAAAAGGAGTAATATTCACGTGGAGTACAGCTGGACTGATGAAGCTATTAAAGCAATGGAAATTTGGTGGATCAGCATGTTTATTAATTCCGGGAGATTTCCATCACCGTTTAGGGGAGACATGTCTAAATACGCCCAATCCGGGGGACTTCCTCAATACCGGGAGAGGTGGCGATCCTATAGTTAACCTAGAGGAAGTTGATTGGCGAACTGACAGATTTAAAATGTTTTCTGTTCTCGTACTATTAGAGATAAGAATAATTGTGGATGTAGTAAATAGTACGCATTCAAGTGTTTCAATGAATATAAACTGGGTTATAACATGTTGGTATAAGAACTTTAGGCTAACCAAACTTACAGTTCGTTTGTGCAGGCTTGCTTTGTTCTTTAAACCTTTTTTTAAATTTTTGTGGTTCGTCTAGAATAAATCTAAAATGTATAATATATGAAGGGAAGTTTTTGATTTCATATAATCTAATCCGAAATACAATTCAAACAACTCGATATTAGCGATCATTACAGAACTCTTTAGTCAATGCTTCGTACATCCTTTATGATTCTGGCACCGTGGCCGACGAAGAGTCAGTAGTGAAATATTTAATGAAATGACTGTAATTATAGTAAAAAATTGATATTATAAAATTGTCTGCAATAGTTTTTTTTGCCAAAAAATAATATATAAAATAAAAAGACGGTTGAATTCCGCACACCCTGCAGGATTTATTGTTGTTTCTTATTTATTAGATACTGTCTATGCTCATCATATGCACCTCTCTTATTTAATGTAGATTCATAATAAAATCAACAGATTCAGGCGAGATATCGTGGAAGTTCTTCATAATGTAAGAGAAAATTGCACTTTTCCACAAATTGTTTTATTGCGTACAACGCGTTTCGGCTCACAGAGCCATCATCAGGTACAAGACAGGTCTTGTACCTGATGATGGCTCTGTGAGCCGAAACGCGTTGTACGCAATAAAACAATTTGTGGAAAAGTGCAATTTTCTCTTACATTAATGTAGATTCACCCCATGCCACACCTTTATGGTGGTCTGCTGGGTAATATGTTGATGTAGATAATAGGTTTAAATCCCACCACGGGTGTGCTTGCCCTAGGATTATATTGCGCTATACTGTGCCAACTAACTTCAGATTTTGGAATACTTTAAAAATGATTTCTTTGCCTTTTTATTGACGCCAACACCCCACCTAAATAGTTCGTATTTGCCGATACTGAGATTGGATAGTTCGAGTTGCGTAGTCCTTTACCAATCAACTGAACTCATGATTACAACCTCCATCAGTCTATGAGCTCTTTTAACTGTGAGTCCTCTCAGTCTCCGTAATTGGCTAGGGTAAACAAAACCGTAGTTCAAATACTATTCGAAAGTTCTCGAACCAAGGTTATAGGTAAGGGAATGGTTCGTCCCTGAACGTCGGTGGGTCAAGTTACCTGTTAAACTCTCCGCGTCTCTCCTCAAGGTGGAACTTGGCCTATTGTGACTTGTGTGCAGACTTCCAGTGGTGCACTTGGGCTGATTCAGTGACGTAACAGGCTTATCTTGGTCTCTACCGGCTACTTCTTTTATCCTCGTTTTTACGTAAACTTGACGGAAAAATCGATGAAGCGCGGACGTCGTAACTGTTTTCCCGAGGGAAAGTTTCTCGGCCCTAACTGGTCCTGACGATTTTTTCAATTCAGCCTGACCGTATTGTATATTGAGGTGGATTTCTGTTGTCGAGTTAATTAAGAGTATTTAACCCTTAGTCTAATAATAAAATTAAGAAAAATGAGAAAGCAATTATATAAGGATGTGATGGCATTACAAGATCACATAACCTTTTGCCGTCTATTGCATGTATAGTTGAAATTAACGTCCCTTAACCACAGAAAATTCATATTAAAAAGATCAAATTTTAATTGTCGGCAAAAGAAATGAGATAGCTCGTGCAGAATTTGCGGTAAAATCTTCCCATTCAAGAGTACCTAGGGGAAGATAACTTTTGTATAAGTTTGCGAGCATCGATGTCATAGGGTAGTTAGGGGACTTGTTTCGAGGAATTGATTCGCATGAAAATTTCTATCAATAACTGGTCATTTCTGCGGGTCACATCGTGGCCAAGATCTACCCAGTCCGTCATAGCGTAGGCCGGTGCCAGTATGTGGCACCTGATAAATAATGAAAGACTACTTCAAGAAAAATTAGACTTTTTTTCGTTGAATTCGGGTTCATCGGAACATTATGAGACACGGGTTTATATGATTGATGACCACTGATATTTTTCACCGATTTCACGTTTATTACCCTATTTTATGCTATCTTTGATGATAATGGTTGGTTATTCAGGGGAGGCGACCGACAGCTGAGGTCATTTGCGCCATTTAGGATAGATGGGTAATTGGGTAATGGTAGGAGTTTTCAGGAAACGGAGGAAGGGTGGAGAGAAACCCGGCGATAGCATTAGCCTACTCTTAACGACAGGCGCCAAGGGGACCACGGCTTAACGTCCCATCCGACGGACGGAGTACTGAACTTGAAATGCCCTCCACTGGGCACTCAAGTGGGGACCGGTTTTTCACTGAAAAATCCACCTCTGCCGGGAATCGAACCCGGACCCTCGGGCCAGTACTCTAGCCACCACACCAACCCGATCCCCTTTGATGATCATGCAAGGGAAGTGGGACCGTCAGTAAATGTTTAATGAGTCGCACCCAAAGGTTTTGTCTAATTAATTATATTAGTTGGGAAAAGGATACGTGTACGTATATTAGACCGAGACTATCACATGTGGATTGCTGGATTTTCTTAAATAAAGGTATGAGCTATCTGAAGAAAATATTGCACTTGAATATGCATCAGTATAGAATATGCTGTGAGGAATGCAGTAAGAAGGGAGCGTTGAAGAAACAGGGAAAGTTGAGTCGTCTATGGAGACAACGATCTTGCTATTTCTTGGCATGGCTGTATAGTGTGTGCCGTAACGGGTATGTGGGTATGCGTGTTTAGGAAGCTGTGTTAGGAATTATTCAGTATTTGGAATTATTCATGACATTGATTAGCTATTGAGTTTACCTACCCTCCTGGGAAACTGAAAAATAAGCTAGTGGCGACAGTTATAGCGATGGAAGATAGCGCCTATCATAGAAAATAACGACGTATACAGTTATTGATCATATTACGTAACCTAAATCATGTTTTTTTTACCGTTGTTTCACGGTTTTTTGCCATTGCAATTGCCATTTACTTTATCTGCCCCCAAAGAAAGAGCCAGATGCATTTGCTACTGCGAATTACAATCCCTTCTCTGACGGCAACAATGGATGACTAAACTTGGCTACGACTGATTGATGCCTTACTAATGCTGGCGGACTTCGAGTTGGCCTATTCCCTTCCAGGGTAGGAGTAGTCGAGTTATTCGGTGGGATGTGGGTTATTGGATGTGGGTACGATTTTTTCAGACCGTGGAGCGAAACCTGTGCCGGCGTTAACCTATTATTGATGAAGGGTACCGAAGGAACCACAGTTTAACATCCCATCCGATGGACAGTGTACTAAGTTTAAGTGTCCCAGAACTGCCAGAGCTCTTCAAGTTCAACGAGCACATACAGAAATATTTTGAGCACTTCTAAAAGTGTTATAATTCCCACACGGGGATCGGTGTTCCAATGAAAAATCTCTGACGCTGCAGGGATTCAACCCCGGGCCACTAGTATGGGGAGCCACCACTCAAACCCAATTCCCGACTCCTTACGAGGGATAATTAAGTTACCTATGAACGAAAATGGATTAGTATTAGTTTAATATAGGAGGACGTAGGTCTAAATGGTTATTAAATTCTACCTACTACCCTTACATTTCACTCAATATCCCTCCTCGGCCCCTCATACTTCCCTCCTCCCATTAATATATTCGTAATATCCATTCTTCCCCTCTCTCTACCCCGTCTACACAACATTCTTTCCTATATAAAGTCCTTCAAAACACTCTCGCTCTTCATTACCTGCTCTATCCACACCTTCTGCCTTCTCCAAATTTCCTCAATCAACTTCTTTCCCACTCCTATTATGTCTAACACCTCTTCAGTACATCTAGAGCATGTTTCTTTTTAGCAGTGAGGCATAATTGATAATAGTAGCACACAAATCAAGGCTGGAGGCATTTGAAATGTGTCGCTTCCAAATAATTACGAAGATGAAATGGATAGTAACAAACAAAGAAGTCCTGAGAAAAGTGGGGAGAAGAGATAAATCTTCTGAAAACTTTAAAAAGAAGTCGGGACAACTCAATCGGCTATATATTGAGACATGCAGTCCTGATGAAGACAATAGTTGAAGGACAAATAAACGGGAAGAATGGCAAAGGAAGGTAACGTACGAGATGTATAGAGCAAATAGTGAAGGATGTGACGGAGAAAAACCATGCGAATATGAGAAGGTTAGCCAATAGAAGAATCGAGTGGAGGGCTGCGTCGAACCAATCTTAGGATTGTTGACTGATGATGATTTCTTCTTGGTCTTCCTTTCCGCTCACCTTTTCTCAATCCTTCTTCTCCATATCCACATCTCAAAAGCCACAACACGATTTTCATCTTTTCTCCTTAAGGTGGATCCACCGAATTATGAAGTAGATGCCATTTTTGTGAAAATTTCAGGACATAGGTATCATTTTTTGGCCCTTCTATCGATTGGGTGTAAAATAACTTGGCCTTTCCATAATAGGTTAGATGTACTCAAGTGGGGACTACCGATTTCTAACCCTCTTAATGAGGGTCCTACCTCGACTCCGACCCTAATCCGACCCTTCGCGAGCGACCCGAGACCCTCACCGAGGCCCATATCTACATTTGCAAATTAATAATGCAAAGACAAATGTCGTTTGGACGAAAAACTAATATAAGATGCGCAATTTTATGTAAAATTTTGCATTGCAAAAAAGTGCTCGCCTTACCACACTTGTTTAAATGATATTAATAAATGTTTGCTCGAAAAAAAACAGAAAATCCTTAGTTACATGAAAGTGGCGCTACAGTATGTTGTTATCATTGGCAACGGTACTTGTGACGGAACGTGCTTACAAGCTTATTTAGCGACTTAATTTAGGAATGTACCCGACCAAGGTCCTTCTAATATTTTTTATGTAATTTAAATATTTCATTGGTTATTGACATGGTGTAATTAATACCAATGCTTCCAAATGGTAGCAGCAATATTGTTGCCAAACAGTTTTCAAAAATATCAATATCAATAAAATTCAAAACAAAGAGTTGTATTTGCAAGGGAATAGTTTAAAACTAGGTAAGAAAATATTTATCCTATTTTAGAATACGTAATAGCGGGATTGAGTATGTATTCTCACTTTGTAAATTAAATGTGGCAACAACACCTCAGTCATGTGCCGAAGTCAAAATGAGTTAAAAGGAGCTTGTTAAAAATTAAATGCAACTACAACGCGCTATATAATAGCATACTCATACAGCTATTGTGTGTGTGTTATCACCCTCTAGATGATTTTCCATATAGGTGTTATTCTGGATCGGTATTCATTCATTAAATAACATAGCCCTTTTACGGGAGTTTGAATCGCGGTGTCACGGTGGAACCTCCTTAAGAGTCTGAATTCATCTTTTATATAGGATGCCAGAAATGTTTTTTAAAAAAAACGAGTTTTATATACCCGTGGTTTCCGTGGATACGCGGACTCGGGACTATTACACGTGGAAGGATGTTAACCCGCCCGCACGAGGATATCCCGGCGTACGACGCACCTCTCCGCTCTCAACTCACGCACTAGAAGACGCAAGTGCGTCACTCAGCAAGTACTTGGACTTGTGCCGCGCCCAAACATTGGCAAGGGTTCTCAAGACGTCGGTTAAGCAACCTTTTTTTTATCCTCGCCTGGACTTAACGCTTGCTTGGAATGCATTCGAACACCCGCCGTCTGCGAACTGGTCCTCCGCTCTCAGTGGTCTTCCTCCGACTCGGTGATTTTTCTCGCAAACTCAAGCAGCGGCGCACATTATACCACCCTGTGGTGATGTAAAACGGAGTTGGGTTTCCTCATTGTCGTCCGTCACGTGATCCGCTGGACGAGACGAAGACATATCCATATGAAGCTCCGCAGATCACGCACCGACGAACGTTATAAATGCCTCCTTGTTCTATTTTGATCGACGGGCAGCATCTCAAACCTTATGTGCGTGATCGTCCTAAGTGTGTGGAGAGTCTTGAATATATGTAATTGTTTTCTCAAGAGGATGAGTCTTTCGCCTTTTCTATTTTCAGTTTTCGTTGCGGTACCCTGGGCCAAGAGGAGGGAATGGTAAATTTATTTTTCTCCTACAAAGTTTCGTTCTATGCCATTTTAAGTGCCAAAGCAAACATTAATTTGTTTTAAGGCCATTTAGGAGATTTTCCATCTACGGGTTCTTTAAATGTTTTTTCCTGATCGATGATAGTTCGACTATTATTCAATGGCAAATGGAAGGATAGTTTTGCTCTTCTTATTGTTGCTGTAAGTATCAAAACAAGATTTTTTTGTTTTCATTTCATTTAGGTGATTTTCCATCTCCAGGTTTTTAAAAATGCGTTTTCCTGATCGGTGATAGTTCGACTATTATTCAATGACAAATGGAAGGGTGGTTTTGCTCTTCTCATTTTTTCTGCAAATAACTAAGCAAACATTTTCATACATTGATAGTTTATTACGCAAATTCCTAAGAAGTTTAATAGATTGTTAATGTCTAAGGCATTTTCAAATTAGTTCCAGCACCGGTTGTCATTCATCTTGAATTGGTTCATAAATGGAAGGAATTTCCTATTCTCGCGACTTCTAAGTTACTAGAAAAGTACCCACATAGATCCTCTGGATTTAGCAATTATGGTTTGAAACAAAGAGTTACTTTTTCATTTGAGGAAGTTTCTGCTAAAGCAGTGTACTAAGAGCAACGATATGTTCACCTATTTTCAATTAACGGAAGCCATGTATTCGTATGGTGGTCATTGTTGTCAGATTTGTACTCCATATGATGATCCTTAATTTTTAGTTACATACCGCAATGTGAGGAATCTGGCAACAATGGACACCGTATTGATGGGACTCGCTATTCTGACTCATACCTAAGAAATATGTGATTACATGCCTAAGATACGAAAATTTTTGTAATTAACGATCAAGGATTGATTCGGGACCAAGTACCTATTGTTAGAGTCTGTTAAACTTACCGTATGGAAGTGAATTTCATAACCTGCAGACCCGGTTAAACTATTCGAAATTAAATGCATCCTTTGACATCAAGGTAGTGAAAGCACACATATACTTTCTGAATTCTTCTCTATTCATCGAATCTCAGTATCATCCTAGTTCTTCTCCGTTCCTAAATCTATATGTAGCCTGGCCCACATACTTATTGCTTGGTTTCCTCATTGTATCTTTCCTTATATACCTCCCTCAGTTATGTTCTTCCTTTATCCATCATGTCTTAGTAGCTCTTTGCAATTAGCGAGATCAAAATATTTTTGGTAGCCGGAGGTGTCTGGTGACATTTTCTCTGGATGGTAATCAAGTTGACAATTTTTCGCCGAGATCAAATTTATGCGAATGGAGATTGATTATTGGGCGTCCTTGAATGCATAATACTCGCCCCGAGTAGCCTATTGTTAGGCCTTGCGCTTTCTGGACGTTTTTTTTTGCCTTGGGCACGGATGCCAAATTCAGACGGCCAGACGGAGCGGCTGCTCTTTTCCCGCCCAGACGTGGAACTTCCAATTAAAATAGCACGAACTCAATCTTAAGTACTCAACATCCATAAGGGAGTGTAAATAAGGTGTGAAAAGGGTAGTGCGTCATCATCAAAAGAAAAATATGGTGTACCTTATAAAGGTTGTTATCGCCTAATAAATTGATTGAGAATTCGAAAATTTTCTAGAAGAAATGGGCATCACCATTTTTTGCATCCAGGAGCGATGACAGTAAGCACTTTTTAGTTTAGAAAATGAGGAAAAACATACTTATTAGCTCTGTCTACAGAACTGAAAAGGTTGGCCTGAGTTAAGCAAAGTTGAACATATGCCTATATTTGAAAAATCACCATGGCTACAATACCCATTTGTTTTTTGGAGCAGCGAGAAATAATAATATATCAGCAATTGCATGCTCCGGATGCCCCATCATTATTTTGGGTCTAAGTATTTGACCTCTCGACGGATAACTGCTCTAGTTTCGCTCTAATTGATGAACTGTTTGGAAGTTCCATTGCTGATAATAGCTTGGAAGATATGAAAGCTAATAAAGCTCCTTTAAACAAAGAAGTAACGAATATATACCTCAGACACTGGACTGAATATATGCACCACTTTCTTTCCCGGTTCCCACAAACTCAAAACCATTCTTAAGGACCTCTTTCCCATTCTGAAAAACAGCGATGTCACTTCTTTTCTCCTGCCTCGTTGCCCCTCCATTTCCTACAGACGGCCACCGAACTTAAAAAATATTCTCAAGTCCACGAACCTTCTCTATCGCACTTCTGATTCTCCTCCCCCACGGCCCTCTCCATGCAATCGTCCCAGATGTAAAACATGTCCTTTAATGCGGTCCGCACCTACACTTCGACACCCCCTCATCACTTCTTTCCCCTCTTCCCAAGCTACTTGCCAGTCCGAAAATATTGTGTACCTTCTGACCTGTAATTCTTGTTCCGCATTTTTCGTTGGCGAATGCACTACACCCTTTGAAATCCGTATGAATAATCATCGATCTTCCACAAAATCCGCCATATTTTCATCATTTCCTATCCCTATACACACTCATTCCCACGGCCTCTCTTTTGATAAATGCTATATAAATAAAAAAATTGCTGTCTTGATGAAATTAAAGAAATGAATACCACAACTATACAGCATTTTACAAAAAAATAGTCTACCTATAGCTACAAGTGTGGAGGACAGGACACAATTCTTAGGAACATACATCTGGAGCAAGTTACTTTATGGTACAGAGGCATGAACGAAAACAGCAGCAGAAAAGTTAAGGCTGAAAGTATTTGCATATTGAAGACCTAATGGAATTTCAGAGTGACTAATAAAGAAGTCCTAACAAGAGTGAGAGTGAAGCAAAGTCTGCTGAAAACTTTAAAAAGAAGGCAGGATGAATCTTCAAGGGAAAAGTGAATGGGAAAAATGGGAAAGGAAGGCTTCTGATATATGGAGCAATTTTCTAAGGATGTGAAAGAGAATAATATAAATATTATTAGATTAACTAATAGAAGATGTTTTTACTGATGATGACTTTTTTACTGGTTAAGTAAAAATATCATCTAGAATCATTTAGAATATGCCGCTAGTATATGCACTGTAAAAAGTAGATCTGATTTTAAGGTACAAAAGCGATCTGAATTTCAGATGCAACAATTTTAAGACAGGGTATGTTGAATTTCAGCAGTAATATCTTGTCTAAAAATAAGGCAGGTGAACGGCTGAAAATCAGACCATCCAGAATCCTGCTTCCTCTGCTTCCTGCTCAACTGCTCCTGTACCAACCATCCATGTTCCTGCCTCTTCCGTACCTTAAATCCGTGTTCCTGCCTTACAACCAGACAGCGCTTAAATTCAGATCGCACTGAAAATCAGATCAACTTTTTACAGTGTGGGATCCGTAAGAGGAAGGTATGATAAAAGAATTAGAGCGTGTGCAAAGGAGATTTGTTAAAGGCCGTTAAGATAATTTTATAAGTGTTACGAGTTTAATAGAAGAACTAGGATGGGAATTACAATCAGAACGCTGGTTAAAATTTACGCTAAACCTTTTAAGTAAATTCGAAACCGATTTGTTCATAGAAGACGTTAGGTATATATTAAGAACCTCTGCGTATTTTGCTAGGTTTGATCAGATTAACAATATTGGGGAGATAGATTGTCGTACCGATAGATTTAAAATGTCATTTTTCCCGCGTACCATAAGAGAGCTCAATAGGTAGCGTAGCAATGGGATAGGTATAGGGATATCCCTTTCGTATTATGCAGACACTAACTATCTAGCTGCATGTGACCCTATTATCTAGCATGTCTCCATTAAATATCCTAGTTGCATGTCAATAGTGCATGTTTGATGATATTCACCCCCTGCCACACACCCTCGTGGTGGCTCGCAGGGTATTACATAGATGTAGATGTAGGTCATCATCATCCTTTACTTACAAGGAGACATCGCGAGAGTGATGTTCGGGATCCGAATGCCGATGTTATTTTCTGAAACTATACAGGAAATGTAGAAAAAGTGTCACGGCTTTCTCTCCCATAGGCCCGGGTTCGAGAGATAAATGCCAGTAAAGATTTTGCGTGGAATGACTATCTGCGAGTAAAGGAATAATTATTAACATCTGGCGTGGCCGTGTGCGTTGAGGCGCTCGGTCGTTGGTTTTTGCCCCGGGCGGCCTGGGTTCGAGTCCCCGTGAAGTCAATTTTTTTTTCTTTCTTATAATTTAAGGAATCAATGAAACAACCCATCCCCATTCATTGAAGTCAGTTACATTAGTATTTTTTCTATTTCCAACTCATTTAATGGATTTTTAATGGACCGAGGACTTACGACGCGAATTAAGGGATTTTATTTTCCCATTACAGGCTCACATGCCGCCCGACGCATTAGGTTAGGATTTCTAAGATCCGTGAATACTTCTATGAATACCAAGGGCTTCAATTGTTCGCTGGATTACCTCAAGACCGTAAAGAATGAACTAAATGCTTATTACACTGCGACGGTTGCCCTCGTAAATTCCTCGGAACCGCCCTGGAATTTTCACTTTTATCACTTAATTTTTCCTAAAATAGTGAGCATGATATCGGAAGAAAATAGAAGGGCATGTGAAACATATTTAAAATGATTTTCTCACGGAAAAACATATTTTATTGATGTGAATCATCTATCGTGGGCAACGCACAGCACCAGTGATGTCTTCTTGGGATGGTGACAACACCGATGGAGAAGTGTCATAATCATTGTCTGACAATGAGGATCCGTCACTGAACGACGGACAGACTTCTCGGACACTCTTCATTTAGCTTCCGAGAAATCCCGACATAACGCCGCAAATAGGAGGAAACTAAATAATGCACAAGACTTGCTGCAGGAAACTTAAGCTACGCTTCACTTTGCCTGCACTGATCAAGAGCTGGATTGAAACTGGCAAAATAGACGGCCCAATACAGCTGCCACGCGTTGCTGTATGTAGAGAACACCCCTTCCCAGCGCTCAAAACGGTGTCTCAAACCGGGATTTTCCGACTCCTACATTCTATTATTCATAATATCATTTCCACCGGGTTTTCCCCCATTAAATTTTCTCCACAGCCCACCCAATGTCTTTCAAACAAATTCTCCCTCCTCCTTACTACAGAATGTCCTTCCATCCACCCTGTCTCCTTTATGACACCCTGTCTCCTTTCTTGCGCCCTTCAAAGAGTTCCGCCCCCAGCAACCTTTCCTCCACAGCTGATCCTCGCTAATCCCTCAATGAGGCACCAGGGCCAACCGTGTGAAGACGGGTACGAAAGATAGACAAAGAAGAATTCGAGACCGCTTTGAGCAGACTACTGGAACGCAGGGTCATTGCACTTGACGGGCCCCTAAAGGGTACGAGGGGGAAACTGGCTAGGGTTAGTAACTGAATGTGAGGATAGCCAGTTGTGTTTATTTGGTGACAAGAAAGAGTTGGATCAAAAATATATGAAAGGGTTGAGGGAGGGGCGTAGAAGAACGCATTACCAGGAATTTCACGTGCAGTCTTCGCCCACGATAGAGGATTCACATCAATAAAATATGTTTTTCCGTGAGAAAATCATTTTAATTTGTTTCACATGCCCTTCTATTTTCTACCGATATCATGCTCACTATTTTAGGAAAAATTAAGTGATAAAAGTGAAAATTCCAGGGCGGTTCCGAGGAATTTACGAGGGCAACCGTCGCAGTGTAATAAGCATTTAGTTCATTCTTTACGGTCTTGAGGTAATCCAGCGAACAATTGAAGCCCTTGGTATTCATAGAAGTATTCACGGATCTTAGAAATCCTAACCTAATGCGTCGGGCGGCATGTGAGCCTGTAATGGGAAAATAAAATCCCTTAATTCGCGTCGTAAGTCCTCGGTCCATTAAAAATCCATTAAATGAGTTGGAAATAGAAAAAATACTAATGTAACTGACTTCAATGAATGAGGATGGGTTGTTTCATTGATTCCTTAAATTATAAGAAATAAAAAAAAATTGACTTCACGGGGACTCGAACCCAGGCCGCCCGGGGCAAAAACCATCGACCGAGCGCCTCAACGCACACGGCCACGCCAGATGTTAATAATTATTCCTTTACTCGCAGATAGTCATTCCGCGCAAAATCTTTACTGGCATTTATCTTTCGAACCCGGGCCTATGGGAGAGAAAGCCGTGACACTTTTTCTACATTTCCTGTATAGTTTCAGAAAATAACATCGGCATTCGGATCCCGAACATCACTCTCGCGATGTCTCCTTGTTAGCCAGTAAAAACATCATCAAATCAACAATAATAACTGGAGAAAAATGGAGCCGAAATGTGCATGTTCCAATAATTACTCTTTTGTTGTTCCATGCAGCGACATCTCCTGTATGACCAGTTTTTGGTATGATGGTACGTAATGTCCATGGCCAAGCACGTGAGCATGTTGTCATTGTCTTACGTATAAGTGTTTATATGCATGGAATGTAATATGGTGTTTTTTCTCGAGTAAAATTAAGAAAGGTTGAAGGCGTTTTTAAATCCAGAAAATCCTATGTATATCCATAATGCCGCGTATGGAAATGGAATGGGAAAATATTTTTGTCAAAGGTGTACATCAAGAAAGCCATAAATGAAATCAAAGAGTCCCTGTTCTTATGGGAAGAGTTTTAATAAAATAGCTGTTAACTGTAGTATACTAAAAATGGAATCTGACATGGACATTATTTTTGGTGTTCCTTTCGACATTAATTTTTTAACATTACTTTCTACAACGTTGCATATTAATAAATAGTAAATTTTGAGACACATTGTTTTTCCTTTAAGAAATATAATTTTGGATTTGTTGAAATGTTTTTTTTTGTTGAAACGAAATTCGTGAAATGAACTTTGTTAAAATGGAACTCTTTTTCATTTAATCCTTAAAACTACTAGACTGAAACGTCACCAGGCATAGCTCGGTCCCGCGGTACCAGGGGCGGATCGGCCCCTCCCACCCTCAAAGCATTGGAGAACTGAACTAGATAGACTGTCTTTTCATTGGATGGGTGGGGGTAAGTAGGACAAGACTAGTGACCGCCCTCCCGCACCCCCAAACCTGACGCCTGGCTCCGCCCCTGCGTGGTATTGTATATAAGTTGACGCAGCTCCACGTGGGATGGGTTAAGGGACATAATTGCATTCGATCACGTGATAGTGACTTCTCTGCTATCGAAGGACGAGCTGAACTTGACCTATAGGAAAGAAAACTGTATTCTACTCAAGCAGCCGCTTGTCGGGATTCAATCTGAGGCATCGGTAGGCCTCAGGCCGAAGGCGCTTATGTATAGGAAACCTTATTTTCAGCGGAGAGTGTAGAAAGACCGCGGAAAACGTAGCGGTGCATTTGCTCGCTAAAATAATTACGGCGCGCATTACGTCAAGGAATTACGGAAGTACTGAAAGTACACATTCACAATGTTGTCAGTAAAAAAACATTTGAGCTATTAATTGGAAGGAATTCCATTTTCTATTCATTTTATGATTTTGGGGAAATTTCTATGCTGCACTTCGTATTATTAATAGATAAATATAAAGTTCTTTAATTGTCTAAAATGAGCCCAACGTTTTGAAGTTTACCAAATTGATGTAACAGTTTTAATGAACCAAAATCCAACCAGACCGTAATTGTTGTAGGCATTTGTATTCATAATCACATGCTTGTCCTGTGTTGATACATTGATTACATCTCGATCTTAGGAACGAGAGAAGAATGGGTTCTCATTGAGGAGTAACAACATAAGGGAAGAATGTATAGTTATAAGATTTGAAACGCACGATATAATTTATAAGCCACAATTCCAATCATTTTGCTTTGTTTACTCTTTAAGAGCCATTCAGTTTGAATTTTAAACATAACGCATTTTTGGCGCGTAATAATCGTTAGATTTGTATTATGAAACTCTTGTTACTCCTATATCGAAAAATACCCCCGTACTGTAGAGATTTGGGTATTGATAATTAAAAGCCGATATCACAATGAAGAATAGTTAAATATACTGTTTAATGTATGCAAATGAACCAAAATCATTCGAAGGAATAAATTTAATGAAGTGACATTTTTGTTGATGGCGTGTGGATATTTTATTCCATTACAGTTATGAAATTCTAATCGCGTTACAATGAAAGTAACGTGATTTTTAAGCAAGGATGCAGGAAGAAGTGAGGCAAGGAAGTCGCCTTCCCCGGTAGTCTATAAGGTCTTCATCGATTTAGCAATAAAGTAAATCAAAGAGTTAGAAGTTAGAGTGAAGACGTTAGTCCAGTAGAAGATTAAGATGAGAGCTGCGTCAGATCAATCTTGGGATTTGTAGACCGTTGATGACTACCGTAATGATGATTAATGAAATCTACGAAGAAAAAGAAATCTTAGGTAGAAATAACTGTAGATAAGCATTGAATTGAGCAGGGAATCGAAAGTAACTCATCATCTAGGACGAAGGTGGGCGTAGTATTTACGTGGAAATCATGCGGATAACTGAGATAGCAAAAGAGCCGTTTATTTTCTGGAGGGATATATTTCACTAGAATCACGAGTATTGATGTCAATATAAGGTTAAGTATGAATCTTGATATGGAGAGGGTGGCGTTGTATGGCTGCGATGCCTGTCCGTGCGAAAAGAGGCGAAATAAAAGATTGGTGGCTTTGAAGTGTGTAATTGAAGGAGGAAAGGAAAATCGAGATAGATCGAAGGAAAGATTAAGTGGAAAGTAACAGTGAGGGAAGAAAGAAAGTTACTTGAGAAAATTAGGAGGAAAAGTAGCCGAAACAGATGAAATAATGCGAGCTTCTAATTTGGCTAGAATGAAAATATTTTTTTTTTAACTAAAATTTCGTGAGGGAGGACATTGAGATTTCGTATGTTTTCTATGAAGTTTTTGCTGTTTTTAATTCCGTACATTTCATCGGATCCTAGGGCTTTAAACACATTAGTGAGCCACTTGGCCAACTTATATGTCGGGGAGTTGATGGTCGAAACTATTGGTCGCATTTTGTTTCCTGGTTTATGAATTTTAGGTAACGCATTAGCCGACATTAGCCGAAACAGATTTTGTTGGTGTGGCGATTGGAATATACTGACCTCCCACGCGAAGAGCCGATTTCAAATCCCGGAATTGGCAAATTGTTCATTGGTATAATGGCTCTTCGTTGATTGTGGCGCGGAGAAAAATTCTTGCTCAATACTAAGCCCGTTGGAAGTCCATGAATTTGAATTTTTTCCTAATTCTTGGATAAATTCTGGAAAATATATTTCGTGGAGTTATATTTTAGGTTGGGCCATCTTTCGAAATCATCATACATATAGTGCTTGCAGGAAAACCACGTTAACCGCACAAGGTAAAACCGATTCTCAAATCCCGGAAGCCCTTCGAGGATTTCCAACTCGCAATTCCAAATTCTACGCGAAGAAATTAAGAAATCTGTCATGATTCAAAGAAGTATGTCTCAAGTCCGAAAGGCAAACAAATTGAATTTTATTAGAAGACAACTTGTGAAAATCATGAGTAGATATCATTTTGAAAGTAATACACTTTGAATAATACCTATAGAATTTTTATTTCACCGACCTAGGTCTCACCTGGTGCCTTCAATGTAATCTATTGCTGGCCCTACCCCCTAGTTCCTTACTGTGCGCGAAAAAATTAATTTTTGGACCCTAAGGTCTCACAGTCTATCTTTTTAATTATATATTCAAAATCTGACGTACTCTACCTTCTAAACGTATGTTTTTAATAGGTTTGTAACATATTCAGAAGTAAAATATTCCCATTTAAAGTTCTGTGGGAGATTAGTCTGTATTTTGATCTGATAATGATTCCCAACCTAACTTGACGCAGCTCTCCAATCGGTTCTCCTATTATCTAACATCTTATTTATTTACTTCTCTCTATTTTCTACTCTATGTTCATCATACGAAGCCTTCCTTTGCCATTCCCTCCATTCAATCGTCTCTCATTGATTGCCTTCATCTTGTCTCTTATTTCGTCCTGTAAGTTTGCCCATTTTCTTTTTAGTTTTCATCTGACTTTTCTTTGTTCCCACTCATCTCAGAATTTATTCGTTAGTGACTCTATCAATCCACTATATCTTCATCATATTTCCGTAAGGCTGCACGTCAAACGCTTTAAACCTTAAAGCGTTCCCTTCGACTGAAATTCTCCAAGCATCACTACCATAAAGGAGAATGATTCAGATGTTAAGTCTTGAATTAAGTGTTCCTTTAATTTCAAGCTCAAGAGACCTTCTGAGGCACGGATGGACGCTAAGCTGGGTAAGTTGGGTAGGAATTTGTTTCGGATTTTAGGAGATGACACATGAATATTAAAAAAGGATTTTTAAAGTATTTAATGATAATTGAAACAATTAAACAACAATCAAAAAAGGATAAGATTTTACTCAAAAAGCTACAGTCTTTCTTCTCCAAAATCGGTAAACAAAGTGTTTTAAATCTTATCCTTTAAAATACATTTTAAGCCCTAAGAGCCTATCGTTTTTCATGAATGGGGCGTGAAGCTATTAACTGAAGAAGATTTCGCTAAATGCACAGCCCAAACAATTCCTTGTGAATATTTCGGAACCTGCTTTTATCCTTGTGCTACTATCTTTGGGTGTACACTCTGCTCATTCCTAGTCTGCGATGAATGCACTCCACTACTATGCCTTCGTCTCGCTCGTCGAGAGGACTTTTCTTTTTCACCAAGGGCCTTCTCCCGCGTCTTGTCTAGTGGAGCCAAGCAACGCGTTGGATCGGAAATGACCTTGGGCCTGAGATGGGACGATGGAGGAGGCTTCGAAAAGGAAACACGAGAGAGGTCCTGAGAACATTTCGTGAGTTTGTCCATACGCCCGTTTTGCGTGCACGTGCCAGTGACAGTGAATAGGTTGGAGGCGAAGAAGTCTGTGCTTAGATCCGTTCAGTGTTGTCACATTTCCTCTGCAGCTTGCTCCTTGATTAAAAAATCAGATATCCATATTAAAAAAACAATTCGTAGTTTTCCACAAATTTACCATAAATTTGTAGGTACGAAGTGTATTTTTAATATGGATATCAGCAACTTCCACGAAGTGAAGCCTCAAATAGTCGATCGTATTGTGACCACAGATATTCGAGAATTTTGTTTCAATACTTTAATTCAATGAGAAGAACTTCCTTTAATTCTGCTAGCAGTATTAGTATTCGGAACGAAAGTAATGCGATTTTCAAGAACAAAAAGGGCAAGTATAACGATAAAAGTAGGAGGTCAGAAGCTATAGCAGGTAGAAAAATTTAGCTATCTAGGCAGTGTGTTGGAAGAAAAAGGGTATAGCAGTATTGTAGTGAGAAGGAGCATTGCATTGGCAAAAGAAGCTTTTACTCGTAGGCGTGAACTAATGACAGAGTCGTTGAGTAGGGAAGTAAAGAAAAGACTAGTGAAAAGTTTAATATGAAGCGTTGCACTATATGGGGCGGAAACGAGGGCTTTGCGAAAAGAAGATGAAAATAAACTTAGGGCTTATGAGATGTGGGTGTGGAGAAGGATGGAGAAAGTAAAGTGGGTCGAAAGGAAGACGAACGATGAAGTGCTAGAATTGGTAGGGGAGGAAAGAAATTTGATAGATGAAATTAGAAGGCAGAAGGTGTGAATAGAAAAGGTATTAAAAGGGGATAGTCTTTTGAAGGAGGTGATCGAGGGAAGAGCGTTGGGTAAGCGGGGAAGAGGGAGGAGAAGAACGGGTAGCTTGGATGGAATGATGGGTGGCAGGAGGTATGAGGGGCTGAAGAGAGACATCGTGTGAAATTTAGGGAGTGTGAAGAATTAAATGTCCATTTAAAACTACCTTCACCGGTAGAATACTAAAAATTATAATAATAATAATTGGTATTCGGGGGAGACAACCAACAGCAAAGACCATGTACGTAACTTAGGAAAGGTGAGTTAGAAAAGGAGAGTTAGGAATTCTTCAGGAACCAGAGAAAAAACAGCATCTGCTATTGCCTACTCGTAGCGAAAGACGTAAAGAACACCACGAATTAATGTCCTATCCCACAGACTTGTTACTGAAAAGCTCTACACACAGCTTTATTGAATAAGAATAGCAATTTTCCACAGAATAAACTTTAAACCGACCGGTTTCGATGTACTACATCATCATCAGGTAACAAATATCTCGCAAAGTCCACTATATATACAAAATAAGGGGGGGACCGGGGAAGAAATGGAGGGGGTTCCCCGGTTTTACACGGTCCCTCCCCTCAATTTATTTATATACCTACTAGATTTTGAGAGATATTTGTTACCTGATAATGAGGATGTAGTATGTACATCGAAACCGGTCGGTTTAAAGTTTATTCTGTGGAAAATTGCCAATCTTACATATATGTTATTTCACCACATCACGCCTGAAATGAGTCTTTATTCTACACACAGCATTAAAGTAGAATTTGGTAAGCAATTAAATCTTTGCAACTGTCGGGATTTGAATTCGAGCTATCTAGATGGGAGACCTGTGTTCTAACCACTACTCCAACCTGATCCCCCCATGATTGATGAAATATTACTAATAATCATCGCCACTGGCCATAAAACGTAAGAGACAGTGAGTTTGCGGCAAGATTAGAATGTACTGGAGGAAGCGTTGTTTTTCTAGCCTATGGGTGACAATGAAGCCAGAATAGGGGTGCTTGGGAATGATTAGACCCCGCCTCCTCCGTAAAAAAACATTTCGTTTTATACGACCACATGGAGGCTATGTGTATCAGAGCATAAATAACAATGACATCGTACCCAGATTTCATCGAAGTTGCCTCAGAAAATCTTATGAAGATGAAAGCCACTGAAAAAATAGAGTAGTGAGCTGCGTCAAGCCGAAAGTAGATGAAATGACCAGTGAAATGACGTATCGCTGGAGATATTTCAACTGTTTCGGCGCTCGAATGTCCGATCGACTGACTGTTCAATCAGTCGACTGCTTAAAGGTTAGACTATTTGGTCCTTCGAATGTTCGATCAGTCGACTATTCATTGGTTAGACTGTTTGGTCATTCGACCTTTCACTCGTTCGATCGTTCACCGTTTCCATTCCTCTCCCGCATGTTGTGTTGGAGGAAGGGGATCGTGGGAAGGCGGGAAACTTGGCATGAATGTCCGATCGATTGACTGTTCGATCAGTCGGCTGCTCCAAGTTTAGACTATTTGGTCCTTCGAATGTTTGATGAGTCGACTATTCATTAGTTAGACTGTTTGGTCATTCAACTGTTCACTCGTTCGATCGTTCGCCGTTTCCATTCCTCTCCCGCATGTTGGGGGAATGGCATCGTGGGAAGGCGGGAAACTTGGCATGAATGTCCGATCGATTGACTGTTCGATCAGTTGACTGCTCAAAGGTTAGACTATTCGGTCCTTCGAATGTTCGATCAGTCGACTTTTCATTGGTTAGACTGTTCGGTCATTCGACTGTTCACTCGTTCGATCGTTCGTCGTTTCCATTCCTCTCCCGCATGCTGTGTTGGAGGAAGGTGATCGTGGGAAGGCGGGAAACTTTGGCCATTGATGAGAGCACTTGGAGGGTGTCATCTCTCGCCGCCTCCTCTCCCCCAGTTGCTCAATTGCCCCACAGGAGGTTTAAATCGGGGGCCACGTGTTCTGGCCGTGATGAGGAAGTCCTCCAGTTCGGAGGAGTCCAAGAGACACAATGTTGAAGGTAGTGGGCAGTCGTCAATTAACTCTTTGGCTACCTTTGGAGACAAGCGACGGGTGGCCAGGCGGGAATCTTGGATCGTCTGCGACTTCTGAAGCGCAGGAGCGAGATCTTCCACGGCAATCAATTACTCTCTTACGCCACTTTCACTCCTGGCTCTATTTTCGTTCTCTCAGCACTCGTGCCGAGCAGACGAAACCTTTAGCTATCGGGTAGGAAAGCTCGAAGACAATGCTAGCATGGGAAGTCGTTCATTACGGAAACGCCTGGAGAATTGAAGAATTCGTTATCCACCTCACCCCCGAATCAAGAGTTGTTCAAGACCAGTTCTTGAAAATGTCAAAATACTTTCTTCGGCTGAATTTTAAGAGAGATTTCAAATACCTTGGGCTGTAATTCTTAAATCCCAACTCCCATCTATTAAATGTCGCAAACATCCAAAGCTGCCAATCGCCTTCCCGAACAACTCACGAAAAAAATCATCATCGTCGGTCAACAGTCCTAGGATTGGTTTGACGCAGCCCTCCACTCTATTCTTCTATCGGCCAAACTCTTCAAATTAACGTATTTCCTCTCTGTCATATCCTTCACGATCTGTTCCATGTACCTATCTCATTCAAGTCCTTCCTTTGCCGTTCTTCCCGTTCACTTTTCCCCCAACGATTGTCTTCACAAGGCAAAATTGTCTTCAGATATAGGCCGAATAATTTGTCCCGTCTTCTTTTTATAGTTTTCAGCAGACTTCTCTTTTCTCCCACTCTTCTCAGAACTTCCTCGTTACTTACTCGGTCGATCCATTTAATCTTCATCATTCTTCGGTAGCATCTCGTTTCGAATGCTTCCACCCTTTTCTTCTCCGCTGCTGTCATTGTCCATGCCTCACTGCCGTAAAGAAACGTGCTCCAGATGTGCGTTTTGATGAATTGTTTCCTTACTTCTACGCTTGTATTTCTAGATATATGTATATTATTCTTTTGATGGAATGCCCTCTTTACCTGAGCTATTCTACTGACTATTTCTTTCTTGCTTCGTCCATCGTTTGTAACTCAGTTTCCCTGGTAACAGAACTCTTTCATCTCATCCAGCTTTTGTTATCCTAGTTTAACGTTGGTTTTGACCTCTTCTCTCTTGCTGCACACCATTATCTTGGTCTTCTTCTTATTGATCTTCATACGAAAAAAATAGGCTTGGATAAAATGATACGTCACTTGGTTAATTCCACTAATGATTTAATTGGCACCTACCGGGTTTCAACAAATTGTGTCAGCATCATCAGATATTGTTATTGTTATGATAGCCACGAGCTCCTTGCCTGGTTTGACTGATTATTTAGTGAGATGTTTGCGGTCACGTTTGCCCATTGGGTTACACATGTTAATCTCGTCGCGAGACTCTTAAACCTTCCGTCGAAGCTTCGGTGATACCTATTCCAGACGAGTCGTCAGACAGCTCGGGACGTCCACTGGTCTTTCTCCCGGAATTTACGAGTGGGCGTAGATCAAAGTACGTACGGCTGGAGCCTTCGCCAGAAGCATCCTGGATGATTGGCAAAGTCGGTGACCAAGATTCGATGTCGACTCTAGTCCGGAAAAGACTTCGCTGACGCCGACGCTCTTGACGAGGTGAAAGCGAAAGTGGCACGAAATAACAAAATTGAGAAAAAAAATTATTGCGAATGAATGGCAACGCCAGGTAGGTGTTGCAATTCAATTTTTATATATATTTTTTTACGATTTTGCACCCCTAACCTTCCTTCACGATAATCGAAATTGGATTTGTAAAAATAAAAAAAAACATTCCTGCTTCCCGAACGACAGAAGATCGGTCCAATTATGCATTTTCTCACCCAAAAATAAACCGGTGTGGTGTCGCAACGACTCCGTTTTGGTTACCTCCTTCGCGCTCGCTCTCTCGTCGTTGAATGAGTGAAAAAATAAAGAAGTTCGGGGTTTGGTCACGATGATTCGTCGTAGCCAGAATTTTTTCAAGGGCAATCTTCTCTCGAGAAGAGAAAAGAAACCATTGGCCGCCGCATGCTTCGAAAAGTGGAATATACCTACGACGAGGTCTGAACACGAAAGAACTTAGCGGTTTCACATTATAAGTACATATCTATCGCCGAATCAGTATTTAGCGATGAGCTGCCTTCGTTGAAATAAAGCCACCTTGAAATGTGTCCGAAGTTGGTGGAAGTTAATTGGAAACTTAGACAAAAGACTTCTTTTACGCGTGTGTTATGTTCCTTCGGAATCCGCGAATTCTCCGCTTTGGAAATGATTAAGCATGCCTGTTAACGTCCACTTTGATACTTTAAACCCTAAAATTGCCCCAAAAACTTATATTTCTCTTTAAACTCAAGATAAAGTTTAAAATATTACCCTTAGAAAAAAGAATGTGGAAGCTAACCTTCATACTGTAGAGTTCTGACCTTTTACAAGTACTGTTTTGCCCCCCACAGTGCTAGAATGCAAAATAAGGATGTTACCCTTAAACGAACTTTTAAATTATATTGTTTTTTTATAATTAACCTTAAAAAATTGTTAAAATAATACATATTGCCACGAAAAAATAATATTTGATTCCGAGGACTCTTAGTTAGGCTCTGAGGAAAAATTCTCGAACTCTGAATTCGCGGGGGTGGACCGGTGGACCGCCCACCGAAAAAGCTGCTTTGAAAACATTGACGTCATTTTCCTCCCGTCCTTGACTGCTTTTAGGGGAAGGGAAGGGAGTGGAAGGGGTTCTCGGAAGGTCTGCTCGCACATATCCTGTCGCAATCGCTCCTGTTGGCAGAGTCAGCTGTGTCCCCCCATTACGATAAGGGAAAGTAGCTTTTTCGTGGCTCAGTTGTGATTGGACGAAGTCGAATACGTCAGAGGTTTCACCACGCCCACTTTTCCGAGGGGGTTAAAAACATGTTTTTCGCCGCTTATAACTCGAGAAATAATTGACGGATCAAAAAAGGAAAAATACGGGTCATTTATTTTACAAAACTTTCAGATCCGGCATTAAAAAATATGGTAAACGACTCCATTCTTCTCTTTCATGTCCTTTACAACTTGTTCCATTCATGTATCTCCCTGCCTTTACCATTCTTCCCATTCACTTGCCTTTATCAGGCCATCGTATCTTAAGATATGGCAAAGACCAAGTTGTCTCGTCTTCTTTTTAAAGTTTTCAGTAGGCTTCTCTTTTTACATTTACATTTCTTGTAGTGTTTCCATGATGGCATGTATGGTACCATATGATTAGTTGAATTTAAATGAATTTGTTTCTATTATTTTTTCAACTCACTTGAAAAATTGCAATTATTACAATGCTCTACACTCAATTAGTATCGGTCTGCCATTTGTCTCGCGCGCGTAAACCTTCCCCGTCGTAGGTGTCGTAGGCGAAGCGCGTGCCATCTCTCGGAAGAAGGATCAACTGTTTGCGTTGGAGGGGAGGGGAGGGGTTAGGGATTCCCTTCCTCCCCTCCTCCCCCTTCCCCAATTCCCCTCCTTCCGTGCGGCTGATGCAAGCCGGGTTGTCTGCATGTCTGCATTCGCATCTTTTTCAAATCGCCGTCAAAACTCGCCATGCGTGCACCGACTTGTCATTTGCACTGCACTGACACGAACAAGGAACTGATTTCAGTCGAGAGATGGCGACTCGGAAGGTCGTGGCTAAGGTAAGCGACAACATTTTTTTTTAACCATTTTATTATATATTTTTTCGTTGCGTCAGATTTCCCCATTTTCATCGATCGTTCGTTTTACCATTGTATTCCTTTGGCACCAATCTTAATTGGCGTTTCCGTGTATAAATATCCTTGGTAAATTGTTGGTCACATCGTTTCTAACTTTTCACATATGCTGAGGAGATTGAGATCAAAGGTTTTTTTTAACAACTCATGTTTTAGAATTTTTCTCTCGCATATTATAATTCGAGAGCTGTGAAATGATATATGTGCTGATGCAACTCATCCATTGCTGATGTAGTTTTCGTCTCCTCTTCGTTATCTTTTGTAAATATTCCTAAATATTAGTTCGATGCACCTATCCGCTCGATACATTTATCGGTCTCACTCTTCTCGCTAATGTGATTTATCTCTTTTCCATCCTTCACTAGTTTCTCATTCGAGACGTGCCTTTGTCGTTCATCGAATTCAATTTTACCTCGATGACTATCTTCTACCCTCTAAGGTGGTGATAATATGAAAAAATATCCAGTTGCCGCGTTCTTCCAATTAGCGATGCAAACTCGTCGTAGCGATTTGTTTTGCCGCTCCATGACTCATCGCCAACTGCTAGCGGAAAAAATCGCTGCAGTTGTTTTGAATTGGTCCGAAAATCGACATGCCTCCGTTATTTCTTTCCAGACCCGTTCTTAAAGGAAGAATAAATATTTATTTCTCTCTCCGCGCTTGAAAAGGGTTGCCCGGGAAGATGATGCAAGTTCGTCGGTCAGTTTCGCGCGCGCGAGAACCGACAGGACGTTTTTCGATATTCCTTACTCCGAGCTCTCATCACGTGGGCGTAGCAAGTTTCATTTGACGGAACGGATAGCCGCAGGAAAAATGGTAATTTGTTTTCTCTCAGTCATAGCATTGAAACCTCGGGAAAGTTCGGAGATTTCTATCCCCATTAATTTCTATCGCTAAACAAGACGGTGTGAAGGAACGCCGTATCAGAATGCTGACGTAGAATAAAGTGACGAAAAGAAATAATAATGATATTCTTCCTCCTTAATACTAGCACGATCTCCGCTGGTGATTCTATCTGTTGATTCAACTGTGAACTGAAAAATCACGGATTAGGGAATTACAGCATTTAGATTAGGGATTGGATTGGTATGGTGACCCGAGTAAATTCCAGGAGACCACGTTCAAATCCCGGCTGTGGTTTTTTTTCTGCGAGGTACGAGTCCTACTTTGAGTTCTATGTAGAGAGCACTTTAATTTCACTCCTGTATGTGTCGGATGAGATCTTAAAGCTTGTGATACCTCTGGCACCTTAATTTACGAGTAGGCTTCAATGGCGGCTCCGGAGCGCCGGGTTTCTCTCCCTCTATTCACCCCACACTTTGAAAGTAATCCTGATTTTACTCTCCAATCTATCATTAATGATGCAAATATCGTCCCTCTCGGTCTTATCATCCTCAAAATGGTTTCTTTTCAATGTTGACGACACCAAGGAATGTGATTTTTTTACTCGAGAAAAATTAACATATTGTCATGAAATAAGGAAGCAATTTCAAAAGATAGAATATTATTTTTTTGAATTGTAACTTTTAAAAAAATAATGGAAAAATCAATTTTTGTATAATTTAATCCAGCAAAGTAATCTTCGCAATTAAATTCCTAAAATTGAGTGTTAGAAGGTATTTAACACCACCAAGTATTGTACAAACGTGAGGTAGGAGTAGGTAATTAACTATGTCTATAAAAATATTTAAAAAAATTGTTATTGCAGAACATTATAGCTCATCTTTTGTTCTTTCATTTGACGTCCAACTCAATCAATTATGTGAATATTATCAGAAGAAGAAGGTTCCACAATGCTTTGATACGCTGATTAGAACTGAATAAATATTTTTCGCGATTGCGTGATGTTTCTTTACCTTACATGGTTGGTTTGGAAATCACACATTTTAATGAAATTGGAAACAATTTTTTCAGAATACATTAAGCATTGATGTTAAAATCACAATTTGGTAGTGTGGTCTCCTATTTATTGGAGTCCCATGTTCGACTACGGGTGATGCCACTGGTGACCCAATTCCTATCTTCCGTTTACTTCCATTCCAAAACGAATAGCTTGGCAGTGCTTTGCGGACTTTAAACCACGCCTCAAAAACTCTCATCTAGAATGGCATAAAAATAGATAACCTAAGGACCTGAACTCCACATGTTTATGGTCGAAGCCTAACATTACTGAATGTGGGTATTACGATAATCGTCGTTTCATATTTCGCCATGGAGATTCCCGACGCTCCTATCCGTCTCCTTAAGCAAATCTACAAGAACTCAACTTATTAAATAATGATCTAAACTCATCTTATTAAATAATGATCTCAACTCAACTTATTAAATAAATCTAGAAAAAAATTGAGGAAACCTAAGCTGTAATAACACGGCATAACCTGTGACTAATTTTAACCTCTCACCAAAGACGCCACGTTATCGCGTACACCGTTTAACGCCGGGTGAAATATTTCGGTTGACCTCTTGTTGTCTTGATTTGAATATCTATCATTCTTGGGAACTTTAAAGCTGCCAAACTTAGGGTGCCAACTTTAGAGTAGCCGAAAACACTACTTCCACAGAGCGTTGCACTCTGCAGCACAGTGTGTTATCGGGCATGAATTTATCTCAATGTGAATGACGCTAAGAGTGGAATTCATCCTTTGTTGAGGAAGTCATGATACGAAGAAGAGATATCTCATGTGAGTAAACAGTAAGTTGTTTAAATTGATTTTGAAATTATTTCCCCCACCCTGGCGTTCTGTTATCAACCTTGCACCAATTTTTGCTGAGTTAGTACATGGGGGGATCGGGTTGGTGTGGTGGCTAGAGTACTGGCCTCCCATCCCGAGGGCCCGGGTTCGATTCCCGGCAGTGGCGGATTTTTCAGTGGAAAACCGGTCCCCGCTTGAGTGCCTAGTGGAGGGCATTTCAGATTCAATACCCCGTCCGTCGGATGGGACGTTAATATGTGGTCCCCTTGGCGCCTTTCGTTAAGAGTAGGCTAATGCCGACGCCGGGTTTCTCTCCACCCTTCCTCCGTTCCCTGACAACTCCTACCATTATCCAATTATCCACCTATCCTGTATGGCGCAAATGACCTCAGCTGTCGGTCGCCTCCCCTAAATAACCAACCAACTTAGTACATGGTCGCCGCCCTGGGGATTAAAAGTAGGAGGTATGGATCCAACAACTTCATCATCATCGGTCAACAATCCTAGAATTGGTTTGACGCAGCCCTCCACTCGATTCTTCTATCGGCAAACCTCTCCATATTAACGTAATTCCTCTATTTCACATCCTTCACGACCTGTTCCGTATATATCATACGAGGCCTTCCTTTACCGTTCTTCCCGTTCACTTTTCCCTCGACGATTTTCTTCATCAGACCATCGTGCCTTAAGATATGGCCGATTAGGTTGTCCCGTATTCGTTTTATAGTTTTCAGCAGACTTCTCTTTTCTTCCACTCTTCTTAAGACTTCTTCGCTTGTCACTCGGTCGGTCCATTTTGTCTTCCTCGGTATAGCACCACATTTCGAATGCTCCCACCCTTTTCTTCTCTTCTGCTGTTATCGTCCATGCCTCACTGCCGTAAAGAAACAATCCAACAAATTATCAGTATTTAAATCAGTGCTCCCAGTCATTCATGCCCCATTCGCATTGATGGCTTCTTTCCATTGTGATTCGCTATTAGGACACGAGTGACGTCTGTTTGGAGCCTACTTTGCTATACCATTCTCACCCGGTAAACTTATCATCGTTAATTTTTTAAAGTACCTAACTGTTTCCTACCATCCAAATGTATCATGCCTATCATAGACACGTGATAAATCATCACGTGACTAGGGAATGAGGAGAAAAATATTAATGTGGTTGGAGTGAGGGTGAGAAATTTGATTTTACAGAAGTCTCCTTGGTGCTTAGCAATTTAGTTGAAATTCGCGCTGCTAAAGCTCGTTTCACACGATACTTGATCCAGTACAAGGTATAGTATACTCGCTAGTATGAGCTTTCCAGTATCGTGTGGACAGATCCAGTATACTGGCTGGCAAGCGTGCTAGCTTGTATACTCGCTGAGCTACTGGTTTTCATACTTTATGCGGTACTAGATTTCTAGTAGAACCTAGTAGCCCGGTAGCCATCGACCAATCAAGTCACGTTACAGACGCTGTGCGAACTTCTCTATTTTTAAGTAGTATAGCATCATATGGAATAACCACTTCATAGCAAGCACAAGGTCGATGATCGTGTGAAAGCTTCCAGGACGGTTCCAATCATACTAGATTCCGTCCTCAATATCAAGTAGCGGCTAGCACACTAGGTCCTGTGCTGGATCAAGTATCGAGTGAAACGGGTTTAACACTCCCAAAGAGAAGGCTGACGTGATCATAAAGATCATTTTACCATGAAAATACCCCTTTTACTGCCCGTTATTTGAAAAATAAAACTTCAGTATATTTATTTTTTGGATTTAATGCTTTTCCTCAATACGACGATTCAATTGTAGCAGCCTAGACGGATGACAACACTAATGGATCAGGGCCGAGAATATGGAATTCTCGTGTTTGGATGTTTTAATCGATTTCGAGTAGGTGTTCGACGGATTAAATTAGAAAAAGCCGTTTAAAAAATTGGCGAAAGATGGGAAGTAGACTGGAGGGAATGGATCGGAATTCATGCATGGTCCTGAAGTGGGACCAGAAAGTACAATGTCCAGAAAGGGCAAATGTGGGTCGCGGATGGAGAATACGAGAGGGCGGTAATAGGCAGTGGAGTAATTTGGAGCCACCCGTCCTGGTGAGGACGGGTGGACGTCCTCCGGAGTTGAAGTTAAAAAGTGTTGCTTTTTAACTTCAAATCCGGAGAAGGGCGAGAGAAGCATGGGAATTGCTTGACACTGCGATAAAGGTTAAAGGAAAATTGATGACTTAGTCCATGGGTCGGAAAAGTACGGCTTGCGAGTAGGGCTGTGCGATATGCTGTTTTGAATATCGTGCGTCGATATCATTCTGATATCGCGGATTCGCCGATATATCGGTTTCGCGATATAAATAGGAAATATCGTGATATGGACATATCGGAATATCTACAATCGGGATATCGACATATCGGGATGTCGAAATATCGGGATATCGTCATATAAGGACATCGTCATATCGGGATATCGTCATATCGGGTTATCGATATATCGGAATATCGGATATCGACATATCGGGATATCGGATATTGACATATCGTGAAATCGTGTTTCGAAATATCGACTCCCGATATCAAGTGCATATCGAGTTGTCGACGATATATCGTGGTATCGCACAGCCCTACTTGCGAGCCATATTTGGGTTCACTCTTTGGGTTCGTAAATATGGCTTGGAAGTAAAATTGAGAATGGAAATATAACCATCGTAGTTTTGTGTAAATAGCATATTTTGGAATATGTAAATGAAACTAAAAAGGTTTCAATGTATGATTCCGACTGAAAATCGCGTGTTGAATGAAAAAACACTTTACAAACTGGACAACAATACCTTTTTCTTAGGAAAGTGATGGAAAATTTATTTACATAAGTTTTTCAAGAAAATTAGTGTGGCAACCAACCTGTTATTTACCAATCACGAAAATCAGCGATCTAGGCCGTGCTGACTTTCACGCATCAATCACATTGTTACCTACTCTTCTGCTTCGAATGTCGTTCTGATTCACTTTCGAGCATCGAAGCGGTTGGAAGCGCATCACCGAAGCTGCTGGTGCGCTAAAGTGTGACGGAACCTTTGGTGCCGGCGAAAACTACAAATAGAAACGGCATGCGTTTAGTTATTTGTTGTATACAGTAAATAAATATATCAATGAGAAATAAAAGATCGTTTGAAGTCTTCTTTGCTTTAAATATACTCAATTTCAATATTATTTTCAAATGTTACCTTCAAAGTGTCAACGGTTGTTACCAAGGAAGTTACAATGTACGGGAGGAGGCATTGGCATGGGTGACAGTGAAGCCAGAATGGGGGTGCATGGGAACGATTAGGCCCCACCTCCTCGGCATATAACATTGCGTTTTATACGGCTACTTATGGGGACTGTATATGTATTAAAGCATAAATAATAATGAAGTCGTACCCAAATTCTATCGTAGAGGCGTCTGTTCACCTTCCTAAGACCATTTAAGGGAGGTATTAAGGTATTTGATTCCACCGTGCGTTAATTTTATTGATTAAACTGGTTAGAATACAGCATTTTAAACTACTTAACTGGAGCTTGTTTGCGTGTTTGTGCACTTATCTCTATTTCTATTACGAATTTTAAAAATGTATCCATTTCCATCTTACCACCCTTGAAATAGTAAGTACTAGTCTTACTGCAAAAAAAACACATCTGTACGAGAATCATGAGTAGTAAGCCCGTATGTCGCACCTACCAAGATGGCAACTGGCGTCTGAAATCAGCCGAATGCCTCCTCCAGTAAATTCTAACTTAACTGATTGATGTTGTATCTAAGGTAAACAACCACTGAATACGACATCGCATCAACTGTACCAGTTTTCGGTGTTGCGTTTGGAACGATCAGATAGGTGTTCTCATGCTCATTACAAAGGCAGCATTGTAGCGCTCCAATGTATGAAACGGAACGACTTGAAGCGCAGCAATGGGATTGGTGAGTGATTTGAAACACAAACCCCCAGGGTGGTCGTGTTTGAAACCGTTTGGATTATCTCGAATAGGTAACCAAGGAGTCACGTGGTATAAACACGAATGGTTCGCAAAGTTGGTGTGTTTAAAGCGTTGATTACAATATCATTAATTGTTTTCACATGAGTTTTTTTCATCTGTCTCGACTATAGAGCCCACAAACGAGATCAAACACAAATGTAAATAATGAATGAGATTGTAATCAAGGATTTAAACACACCAAATTTGCGAACCATTCGTGTTTGTACCACGTGACTCCTTGGTTCCTTCCATGCTTGTCTGTCTTCATTACAGCCAACCTTCCACTTGTTATGGTCCTCACAACTTCTTAACTTTCACCTATTTCTCAGTTCCTTTTTTTTAACTCGCACCTCTCAGTGCAATTGTGCTGGCCAGAGCGGCGGCTTCCCATCCTGATCATCTATGAGTTTATATCCTGAAATTGGCCAACATTTTTTACATGCACCACTGGATTCTACGCGAGGAACAAACGTCAGAGGACACCTTGTATCGTTAAGTTTGGACAGTGGTGTTGCAGGATTTTACTAAACCTTTACTTCTTTTCTTAAAGATTATACCCGAGCTTGTACTTAATCTTACTTAATTACGGAAATGATCTCAGCTGCAGGTAGCTTCTTCCCGAATAAATGCTACTACAACGAAATGTTTCGTAAGGTCCACGTATCTACCATATTTAGCTCACATTAATGCTAGTGGAAGTAGACTTAGGTTTTAGGTTGCTCCACCTGCTTAGGTAATATAGCAAAGGCCAGCCTAACTTAATAATTATAAGCTTGATCCCAAGATAAGTGCAGACCTGTGACTGAGGTGAAATTCGATCCCGTGACCTTTGGGTTTTTAAGACCAGCACGTTACCGTCCTGCATACCGCGTCAAGAGTATATTTGTCCTCGTCGTGGCAGAGTTGAGTTTCACTTCTGTGCAGCACGATGGCGAAGGATACACTTTTACACGTTGTGGACTTTCCCTCCTCATTGCGGACTTTAATTCCCTCTTCTGGAGTGGCAACTGACAGTAAAGATCATTTGCGCACTTTACGATTGGTGGGATATTGTGCTACACAAAGAATTTTCAAGGAATTGGGGTAGGGTAAATCAAAAACACTGTGACGGCGTTAGTCTGCTCTTAACGAAAGGTGCCGAAGGGTTCACGGTTTAGCGTCCCATCCGTTGGACGGAGTACTTAACCTGAAGTACTCTTCTCACTATACTCAAAAATGGACCAATCATGATCATAAGTCAACAGTCCTAATATTGGTTGGACGCAGCTATGTACTCGATTCTATCAGCCAAACTCTTCATATTTCCGTAATTCCTCTCTTTCAAATCCTTCACTACTTGCTGTATGTATCTATTACGAGCCCTGCCTTTGCCGTTCTTTCAATCCATTTTTCCCTCAATGACTGTCTTCATCAGTCATCTCAAGAAATGGTCAATTTTATCTCGCCTTCTTTTATTTTTTCAAAATTTGGAGACACATGATTTTTACATCAAGGGGCCGCTCATAGGCGGAAAAGATCTTCCTCCTCGAATGGAGCAGGCTTTTTTAATAAGACTTCACTTCTCTTCCATTCTTCTCAGAACTTCTTCGTTAGCCATTCAGTCGACCCAAGATAAAATTATCGAATACGGACCGATATGGCTGTGTAACATTTCTGTCAATGTCGGGATTTAAATATGGGAACCTTTTTCGGGATGGGAATTCAGTGCTCTAGCCACCACAACAGTCTGGTGAACATAATTGGTTTGAAATGCCTCATCATCTGTGTTTTCAAGTTGTTTCCGCACTAATAGGAACTTCAGACCGGGAGGAAAGGTAGAAGGATGGAAATGGAGGAAGAGCGGAGAGAAACCCGGAGTCGACATTAGCCTGCTCTTGACGAAAAGACGCCAAGGGGACCACGGCATAACGTCCCATCCGACGGACGGAGTGCTGTACTCGAATGTTCTCCACAAGACACTCTAGTTGGGGCCGGAACCCATACTACGGGTGACCTTCCGTTCAGCGTTTGAACGTCTTTTAATCTCTCCATCTATCCGGCTGTCTTCGGCATTTGGCCAAGGTGCAGAAAGCCACCATGCTTCATTATTTCACCTTACCCTCAATTCGGAATAGTTCTTTCAATTCTCCTGCTCAAGAACAACAACCTTGGTTATGGACGCATTTTTCCTCAGCTCCATCGTAAATATTTATGTCTCTCTGACTCTTTACATGTACAGTAAACTTCCGATAATTCGTGTTAATGACTGGTAAATGGTGCATGGATAATCGGGAAACACGGATAATCCGCTGTTCGGTTATTTCCGGATTTATTTCTCAGCGGTGCGCCGCCAAAATAAATAAACTCCCTAAGAAAATAACACAATCTGCCATTGAAAAGTTCCTCGATGTACATAATTGTATTTTATGACAAAAAAGAATCCAGTAGAGCTGTCCCGGCGATAATTAAATGTTCGCAATCCTCGGGTGGCGGCACGAAGCCTGGCGTAAGACATCGGACCAGTCGGTAGGGCCAAAGTAAAAGTCACGATTGGAGGAAAATAACAAAGTTTAATTACCTTTGAGACCACGGACGATGCACTAAATAGATTAGCGATGCACGGATAATCCGCAGCCAGGATAAAGCGTGCACGGATAATCGGGAGTTTATTGTATATATGTTTTGGATCTTCGGCATGAGTCTCTTGACATTACTTATGCAGCATTAGCGTTTTGAAGTTTTCGCTCGCTGTACATCATCCCCACTTATTCTTATAAATGCTGTCATACGTCTGTTTAAATGTTCACTCTATATTCTTTATGCCGTTCATCTTTTATTCAATTTCAAGCTTTTCGTCGAAAGTTGAACAGCTGGACCAAACTTGTTGCGACAACCATAGCCTCCACTGCCCTTCCTGGAATCCATTCTTAATCATCTTTAAAATACAATCTTAAGCACTCTCTCAAACAATATCTTATCGAAGTTTTATTCCTGGAAGACGTAACGGGGCGATTAAAACGTGCATATATGTATTAAGCTCTTTATCTTTCCACCTCCCTTGGTGAATATGTGGAAACCATTTATCATCTGTGATTTCAAGTTTGTGCAGCACAGACTAGCGGATCAAGAATGGTATTGCGAGAGAGAGGAGAATGAGTGGAAAGATACCCGGCGTTGAAATCAGCCTATTATTACCAAAAGTCGCCTAGGGACTCACGGTTCAATGTCCCATCCGACAGAGGGAGTACTGCACTTCAAATGCTCTCCATAAAACATTCAAGAAGGTACTGGTGTAGCAAGGGGATCGAGTTGGTATGATGACTATAGTACCTGCTTCACATCCCGAGGACCCGGGTTCAAATGCTGGCAGTGGCAGAGATCCTCATTTTTATACATGCTGTGTGGAGAGCACTAGTGCAGTATTACATCCGTCCGATGGGACGCTTAACAATGGAGCCCTTCTTGGTGCCATAAATTAAGCGCAAGCTTATTCCAACGATGGGCTTCCCTCCACCCTTCATTCGCACTTGAAATATTCCCACGCTTATTCAATTATTGTATTCTAAAATTGCTTAAATGACCTTGGCATTCGGTCACCTCCCCTGAATAACTACAACTACTACCGGTATACCAATGGATGATTATCTATTATCTACTGATATAGATTCTGATTAGAAGGCTGACGAGTCTGAAAGACTCAACTTATGGCATTACGTCACCATCACGTGAAGTGTCGGAGGGAAAAGTGAATGTGAAAAATAATTAAGAAAGGCCTCGGATGAAATTTATGGAGTAAGTAATGAAGGGAGTAAGATTGGGCAAGTAGGTCAATGCGAAGAGGTTACCTGACGAAATAATTGAGCGCGAAAACTGCTAAAAACCAATTTCGAGATGATGACCAGTATTGTTGATAATGATGATGATGATGTATATTCCTTTATGTATCACTAACGCTCTTGAGCTGCCGTATCTCGCGATGAATTCAAACGTTATTTGACAATGATCCCTTGGGGGGGCTGTGTTTGAAACCGTCGGAATTATCTCGATTAGGTAACCAAGGAGTCATGAAGTATAAACATGAACGGTTCGCTAATTTGTTGTGTTAAAACCGCTAATTACCACGTCATTCAATCTTTGCACTTGTATTTTATCTCATCTAGATGCTATAGAGTCGAGTATGATGAGAATAACTCAAGAGGAAAAAATTAATCAGGTTGTAATCAGCGGTTTTAACACACCAAATTTGCAAACCATTCGTATTTATACCACGTGACTCCTTGTTTACCCGTTTCGAGATATTCCCGACGACGGTGCCAAACATACCCACCTTGGCCTTGTGTTCAAATGGCTGAGTAAATGCTTCAGTCATGTATTCGTGAAAGGTAACTATTTTCCGCTGAACTCACTAGGTTTTCGCCATTTTCGAACCCTGCTACAGCGTCGAATAACCCGGCCTCTTTCTTAGAGGTCACCTTTGACTATTATTCTTCCATCATCGTCACCCATAACCTCTCTCAGCTTTCCCCGGGACCCGTTTCTCACGCTTGCATTATCTCGGTTCTCAGGAGTTCGTCACGCTGCGATCGCAAACTCCTACGATGCAGACATTCGTTTGAGCTCTGGGACACACGAGGCTGGGAGCTTGAAGAATTAAAGCTCTCTCACAACTGATAATTGACTCGCACGGACAGATTCAGCAGGTGTGAGGGAAAACGTATAATTTTAGAAAATCCGGAACCTGTGTGATTCGCGATTGGAATAACAACAGACACATCTTATGACTTATTTTTTTCTTGAAGATACCGCGAGCCAGCAGCGATATACCTAACATAGAGGGGTCGATCCACACCGAGACTCGAACCCTTATCCCTCGATATCACGCCGAATATTTTTGTGATTTCTGCTATCGAGGTTTCCTCCCTTGTAGATTTTTTTCTAGACTCTCTGGAGCATAGAGGGTTATCAGGTGGCAACTTTTCTTCGGGAATAGATGAAAAGGGGGGCGTGGTATTAGTTAATTAGAAATTAATTAAGGCATAAAGGCGCTCAGTCAATTGCTTACCCAAAAACATCGTAACCTCTCTCTCTCTGAAGGATATTTTCCGGCCATACATCAGATTCAGGACAGCGATTTCGAAGTTTCCGGCGTCAATAACCTCTCCCAGGTGGTTTCCCCACCGTCTGTTTCCCTCTACATTGGAAATTGGATAAGAAATGAAAATGAGTACCATATAGTCTCTAAGTGATCATCCTTCAAACTAGTTAAATAATATGTGATGGTACATGTTTTCATCATTCTGCGAGTGGTTTACGATAATTATATTCGCTCATTTCTACTAGAGCCTTATAAATCCTTTTATGTTTCCAACATCTTTAAGTTTAAGACTATTTAAGTTTAAATGTGCCCATAAATATTCGAAGATTATCGGCCGCAACTAGTGCTTCACAATAGCCCTGATAGCCCATTCAAATGTTGAAAAACTTTTACAACAATTATGATGATTTGTAAAGTGCCGCTTTTGCCAAACTATCCATGAATCTCAGTAAGAGAAATTATGAGATATTGGAGGGATTTGTGTAAACATATCTAGCAGAAAATAGGTCACATTTCACTTGCCATAGCCAAAGGAGCATATGAACTCAGTAACAGGAACTTCACCTAAGAAATCCATTGCGTGAGATGTATTTTTAAAGGCAATTTCTTAAATGAATGCTTCATATTATATATGTTAAGCTTTAGATCTAGAAATATCTCTCCTTTTATTTGAAATCCACGTACATATCTTTCTCGAAGTTGTGGAATTTAAGGCTTAAGGTGTTCGAACCGCTAGGTTAGATCATACCATCTAACCTAAATTAATCCTAAGCTTAATACCAAGACAAAATTAAAATCAATATTCATGCTCTGGGCGGGATTTGAACGTACGATCTTTGCTTCGCAAGGGTGGTGCATTAGCGACTGACTACGGTGTCCAGCGATTTTTCCTCAAAGCTGTAAATTTTTGTTGTTTTTTTTAGCTGGATTGGGTGACTCTGACCCAGACGTTATTCATATTTGACGCAAGGTCGCAACATGATTCAAAATTCATTTTATTGGAGCATTCCTTCGGCTTAAGGTACGTTTGGGTGGATATGAAACTGAAGCATTGCTAAACCACCATTCATCATCGTTATCGGTCAACAATCCCAGAATTGGTTTGACACAGCCCTCCTCTCGATTCTCCTATCGACCAACCTCTTCATATTAATGTATCGTAATTCTTCTCTTTTACATCCTTTACGACCTGTTCCATATGCCTCATACGAGGCCTTCCTTTGCTGTTCTTCCCGTTCACTTTTCCCTCGACGATTGTCTTCATCAGGCCATCGTGTCTTTAGATATGGCCGAAGAAGTTGTCCCATCTTCTATTTACAGTTGTCAGCAGACTTCTCTTTTCTAACTTCTTCGTTTGTCACTCGGTCGATTCATTTAATCTTCATCATTCTTGTCCGGCGAGACGTAGTGGAATGATATCATGATAAGACACAAGATATAGCACTTATTCCACAGGTTTTTATTAGTGGTACAACGGGTTTCAGCGGTTAAGCCATCATCACCTGATGGGTACCACTAATAAAAACCTGGGAATAAGTTCATCATTCTTCGTTAGCGACACATTTCGAATGCTTCCGCCCTTTTCTTCTCCGCTGCTGTCATTGTCCATGACTCAATGACGTAAAGAAATATGCTTCAGAAGTACGTCTGATGAATTGCTTCCTTATTTCTACGCATGTATTTAGTAAGTAGATTATTCTTTTGACAGGATGCAATCTTTTCATGGGCTATTCTGCTGACTATTTCTTTCTATTACTTACCTTTCCATCGTTAGTTACTTAACTTCCCAGGTAACAGAACACTCGATTTTTTGTTTTCCTAAAACTACCATTGTAAGTACCCATTAATTTCTATTCCGTCAATTATATCCTTTCACATCTCGTAATCCCTTAGTCTCTTTATCATAAATGAAATAAGCACGCTTTTCCTCGCTTTAGCAAATATTTTTTCCCTTCTATCAAAATCTTCAACGTTCCATTATGTCTAAATTTCTTCTCCGTACACCTACCAATGCCTCCTCGAGTTTTTTCTCAACTTTATTTCCTCCCCTGCTTTATCCAGCACATCGTCTCGTTCGTATTCCTTCTCCCTCTCCATCCATTATTCTCTCTATGCCATCTCCAAATCCTCTTCTCAAATGCCTTCGGTACATCTTTTCATCCAAAAATAATCGGCGAATAACTTCTAAAAAACCCCTCGAGTGGAATTCCGATCAAGTTGGCGTCTGGATGGATAAATTAGTGTGTTGCGGAGCTAACGGTGGAACCACCGATCACAATATTCAAACCGAAAATATTTCTGGTTTTTGAAGAGAAGAGTTCGACAAGTATTGGTGGAGTACCAAGCCCTACCTTGTGTGAAATTCATACACGAGTCAAGGATTGCTGACTAACCGCGAAAACCGTAACGGATTTATCCGCTAACATACACAATAGCAGAATTTTCACAGAGGAAAAGAACTTCAACATTACCGGGACCGGAACGCGGTCCGGAAGTATTGGTAGCTGAAGCACGTGGCAGGAAAATCAGGGGATTTAGGGTTCGAGTCCCGGTCAAGGTGAATATTTTTTCTCTGAAATCGAAGTTCGAAGCATTGACGTGGTGGAAGGTTGTCATGATGTCAACCAATAAGAAACTTTAGTCACTTCCACAGGATTTTTATTAAACATACGACCGGTTTCGGCAGTTACGCCATCCTCAGGACCTGAGGACCTCTTTCTCTGTGGAAATTCTGCTATTGTTCACACATGATGTTGTTGTTTGGTGACTGATACCTAGGACAATTAGTCAATAATCATGGGTTGGAGGTTATTTAACGAAGGTAAATATTTTAGGGAGCGGAGGAAGGGTCGGAAGGAATCCGGCGTCGGCATTTATTATATACAACGTCTCTATGAGGGCATTCTTGCTTCATGAAAAATTTTTCTTTTAGCATAATTTATAAACAAATTATGTGTTTTAGCGTAAGCTTATAAATAAAAATAGGCTTTGTATTATATGATAAAATAGGATGTTGACAACAGAAATAATATATAGGATGGCAACTCTTTCCAAAGTTTTCTCTCGCCAGTTCGAGGTCGCAGAAAACGCTCGGCTTCCTAAGGTTTGCATCCTGCCACTGAACACTCTTCCCTTCTAGAGCGCGGTGCCCTTCTTACGTGGCCAAGCCACCGTCTCTTTCATGGTCTCCATCTTTTCCTTAACCCCGACACGTCAGCTCCATTAATCTCTTCCTAACTTAAGTTTTCCTTCCTCCTCACTCAATGTCCACATCTCAGCCTTCGTCCCTCTCGATCAGTTTCCGCACTTTTTTTAAACCACACATCCTGGCAGTGGAAGATATTTTTCATTGAACCGGCCTCTACTTGACTGCTTTGTGGAAAGTATTTGAGTTCAGTATTCCGTACGACCAGTTCGTTGGATGGGACGTTAAACCGCGGTCCCCTTGACGGCTTTCGTTAAGAGCAGTCTAATGAAAACGCCGGTTTTCTCTTCGCCCTTCCTCCTTGTTCCTCCATATCTGTAATTTTACCTGTCTTCTCGGTCTGAAGTGCCTATAAGTGCGGGCACAGGCTTGAAAACCACAGATAGACAAGCCACACAAAACTTGAGATTTCTAGTAGTAGTAGAATCAGGTTTTAAGGTGCCTCAACTGCTTAGGTTATATATTACGATCTAAACCTAACTTAATACTGTGCTTATGCATGGACGAAGCAACATCCATGCCATCGGCGTAATTTGAACCATCAATCTTTAGGTTTCCAGGCTGGTACTATACCTATCTAACAACTTCTGCCGACATGAGGTATTTAGGGAAAAGAATAGCAGATTTTTGTACTGTCCATTGATTTTATAAACTTGCCATACGTGTTTTTATTCCTATAAATCATTCAGGCTTATCATCAGCATAGAATTTGGACGGTACAAAAACATTATTTTTTAATCCTAAAAGGCTTTTTGGCAAAATGACGCCCACTGCAATCGAATTCGTCTGAGGCTTTTAGTATGGTTTCGGTCCTTCAGCTGCGACACCGCCCTCCAACTCTGTCTTTTTCTTCACATTGCTTCGCCCTTATTGCTTACTGCATCACTCCATCCGCGTTGGGACGTCACGTAAACGGAAATCTTTCTGTTCTCCAAATAAGGTCGTTTACGTTGCTTCGGCTCTCGTCGCCGCTTCCTTCTTGCAACCGTGTGCGGCGCTGTTCCGGCCTGTGAAATGGGTCAGGGTGGAATGGCTGACCTAGTGATAATGTGATAATATTTTTCTCGGATCATATCATCCGCTATAATTTAGCACACTGTGAACAGTGTGCTCTGGTATCTCGTCACTTTCCAGGTGGCATATTTATTGTCATGGGTGTTTTCAAGTCTGTTTCCGCACTAATAGGCGCTTCAGACCGGGAGGGAAGGTATAAGGATAGGAGTGGAAGGATATTGCATTTCGACGTTTCCATTTAAAATGGCATGGCGTACCAATCATACGGAGCTTGCTCGACTCAACAATGGGTATTTGTTGACGTCGACGACTCCGAAATTGTCGAGGTGCGATTATTCCAGGATTGTCTGGAATCTTTTTTGAGCAAGCCTCCATTGTCGGCGTCCCGAGTAGTTTTGGTGGTAAGTGAAAAATTCCTTCGCTGACACCGCAGTACTGGATCGGTCGTTAGCCCTGAGCTTCTATACCACTCAGACTTTGTTTCTAGTGGCTTTGCGAGCACCGTACTGCTCTGTTCAACTGAAACTCTGCACGGTGAAAATAATTCGGGTTCAAAAGAGTAGAGGTGCATTCAAGTTAAACATTGCTCAATATATAATTCCTCATCCTCATCTCCCGCTTCTCAAACCCTCAACTGAATCTTAGCATAATAGCCTCCCTTGCCATCGAGGAAGTTCACATCACATATTAGAAGTGTTTTAAGCACGGTTTTAAGGTACAAAACTACGGCAACAAATTCATGTTTTTACATCTTTAATTTGTAGCTCATAATCAATTATGGTTCTTTCGCTGTGTTTTTGTTTTTGAGCCTGTTTATTTTTTCCCGCGTTCGTCGATGCAATGACTTGTCATTCCTGTGTAGTCTAGATCTCAATGTGATAAAGAGAAGTCACGCCAGAGAGGTTTGCCTTAGTTGACCCTTCTATTTAACCTAAGAAGCACGACAAGAAGAAATAATGACCTGACTATTTATTTAAAATGTCGATCCCGCCCTCCATCCATATGTTGGTGGGATAAATACTTACCTCAATGTAGATTCTTGAATTAGGTGCCGAATTTTATAACTGGAGTATTACCCAAGCAGGTCATTTAGCGCTTTAATAGAGAAACTTCAGGTAACTGGGGAGGGTCAGATTCCAATATTTGCTTGAAAAATACCTTTTGTAGTTCAAAAGGCATATGCTATTATTATATAATGTTCAAATTATTTGAGTTTTCCCTCGATAAAGTCTGAATGATACAAAAAGAGCAAGTTGCAGTTAGTACCCACTTAGGGTTAATTGACATAAGGACGAGGAAGGGTACAACCTTATAGTCTAGGGTTTCTTGACCAAGCCCTTCTAATAGCCTAAGCGATACTTTCTGTGCGTTCATTTGTATTTGTTGGAAAACGCGCTGCTTTCTTGAGACCGTATTCAGGTCCCGAGTTAAATCTTTATTCTTTGGGTTCCAAGAGCTCAATATGTATTCCAGCCTTGCCAGTGTGAAATAGCATCTTTCTTTTAATTTTACACTCGAACACTTTCCCATAATTCGTTTGATAAATGCCAGTCTCTTCAACGTTGTGGCATAAATATTTCTAATATGATTTCCCCAAGCTAGATTAAAAGTTAAGAGTGTTATCTAGGTACTTGACTACCCTTGCGTCTATGTCACCAAAAGTATAAGTTTGAAGTTGCTTCAAATTTTTCTGTCAGAAGGGTATTAAGATACAAAGAAAAGATTTCCGGCATTGTTTCTAGATCAGTACAGAATGAATCACACGTTGATAAAATTCCCTTGATACACTACCGAAGTAATTTGTATCAATCCTATAAAATGTTAAAGACATTATGTGGCAGCAATGGGCTTTAAATTTCTGAAATTTTAGTGAAAAGACTACCCAATCTATTTCATATGTGTGGTGACCCTTCGCAAGTGACGAGCTCCCAGCAAGTTGCCCTGCTTTATTTTGTCCTCGAAGTGGCATTTTCTCTTTGACTTCTCTTTCACATGGTGCTCGAAATTTAGAAATGAAGCAAAAAATGAAGGAGTTCATCAATGGTGAACTCCGGATCATTTTGGGATCTTTGACCTTAAGTACATACATCAAAAAAATTTTTTTTCAATTTTTTTATTTGTAGCAAATAACCAGTTTTACATCATTTGTAGTTGAAAATTTTTCCTTTGCTTCACTACGCCAGATTCCATAAAGTTTGTACTCTTAGATCATGAGCTTTACTTTTCCTCTAAGGAAAGCCTAAGTGATAATCGAAAAATACGAAAAATGCCCTAAAAGTTGCCCTAAATCGCTCCAAATAAAGGCGAACAAATATTATTTTTTTTTGGCAGAAAGACCAGCAGTTACCCAGTCAGTTAGAAGATTCTTAAGGTCTATATATTTTGGGTTAATGCTATGTTAAATGACGTACACTCCTGCAACCCTATTCTGTTTTGTTTGTTTTGGTGAAGTGTTCACAGAACCCATATCCACTTCTCCAGTGTCACTTCCAACTCTTCTTCAAGTAGTTGGTGAAAATTGGCTCGGTCGCTCGAGCCGTCACTATTAAAAATAAATTAATAAACTTATATTTCTAAGATTCACATACAGAGCTACAGTGTTAAATATGGTGGAATCATTTTTGAAAATCAAATCTAAACACGTGAGAAAAGAAATGTGCGTACAAGGGTGGAAAATCAATCAGTACAAAAAGTAGCTTTTATCAGAAGCAAAGTGCTACTTCTGATTCACCAGAAATATGTATCCCTTATCATATCGAGGGATCTTATAGATCCATTTAAAGCCTTTTAACTCCCATGACTGACTCAAGTGGGATTCCATTTTACCCTGCTCTGAAATACATCAAGCAGTTAGTGGATACGTGATGCTTCCAAATGATTTCTCACTATAGAGGAATGTCATACTTAAAATTAAAACCGCCTGTGTACCAGAGAATTTCAGTTCTATAAGCGCCAGTTAAAAAATAGTTATTATGGAATCTTGAATTGAGGTTGAAATTCTGGATAATCCCTCCTTATAATTAGGAAAATGCCATTTTATAACCGATGAGAGGTTTCTCTACCCTCTCGGTCCAGCCGAGACTGCCTCCTTTGCCATCAATTCTACGATTGATTTGACGCAGCCATCTACTCGATTCCTCATCGTAGTTGACATAATTCTTTTCTTTTACTTCGTTTGCTACTTGCCTCTACGTTTCAAATACCACAGGTGAGGAATCACGGATGCATCTTTCGCGTTATCGCAATATTTATCGTTAACGCTTACCCCATAGAGTAGCGCAGGGTTAACAATAACCGCCTATAAAATTCGCTCCACTGATTGTGATAAGCGATTTGAAGTGTTGTGCGAAAAATGAAGAACGGAGATCACGTTCTCTCTGACATAAGTTAAATAAAAAAATGACGATAACTCTAGCGCACGCCTTATGAAGATCGAGGCCCAGGTCTGCCTTTACCATTACTTCCATTCACTTTTCCCTCGACGATTGTCTCCATCAGACCATCATGTCTCAAGATGTGACTGTTTAAGTTGTCCCGTCTTCTTTTTCGAGTTTTGATTAGAATCCACTTTGCACCTACTCTTTTTTTTATAGAACTTTTACGTTTTTTTGCTCTTCTGTCTATCCGTTTTAGTTCATTATTTTCTGTGACACTATCTTTCAAATGCTTCTAGTCTTGCCTTTTCTACGACTATAGTCGTCTTACGCCTTAAAGGTGCGTGCTCCCAAATGTATGTACACCTACGGTCAAAGAAGTGATTTCCTTCGTACTTTCGTATTCTCTCACTGTCAGACACAACTTTGTCAAAATGACCCAAATTATGGCTTAACGAGATGAGTTGACTTTAAGTGCTTCACTTCTGAATGTTTGGATGTGAAAATAAGTTATCTTCCCGTGTCATTCGAAAGCAGTTGGCAGATAATGCGAGCGCGGACTAAGGTGGCTTGCCTTGGCCCACGAGCTTAAGTAAGGTGCTCTCATCTTACTCATTGATTGCATTCCCTAGCTCGGAAAAGACATTTTGGGGAATGTACCGAGGGAAATTAGTCACTATACAGGTGTGTATGAGAATATCCGTAAAAAAGTAAAAAAAATTTATTGCCTCAGCTGGAAAAAGACTTCCACGGGAATAAAGATGGGTATAGTGGTTCGATTAGACCGTGGTCCCCTTGGATCCTTCCGTAGAGAATTGACCAATGCCGACGCCATGTTTCTCTCCACCCTTTCTGAATTCCTACCTCATTCCGTACCCTTTCTGTTACAAATATGGCGCATATTACTTGTCTATCATCCCCTCCCCCCACCGGATAGAACCAACAGTAGTGAAGGAAGGGTGGAGAGAAACCCGCATTTGAAAAATAAGAGCATTCACCGTCAGGGAATGCTTGGCTGTTTACACCATTTAAAAAAGTTATAGGTAATCATGTTCTATTCTTTACTAATTGTGTCGCACACTCTTGAGTTTCTCAGTCCAGTATTTGAGACCAAAGGGGGCTTGGATATTTCGAGATTAATTTCGAAACTAGGAACTCATTCGAACAAAATCGCACGAGTGATTTCTTAGTTACGTACCGAAATTAATATCGAAAGATTCAAACACACTTCCCCAAGGCCCATTTTATTCATTTATCAGTGTCGACAGAACGTAACTTAATTTATTATGCAAGATTGATTTCTTCATCGTGGTAGAATACTTGCAACATGTTTTATTTATTGTCGCTTTTACTCCTGAACACCCATGGCAGTAAGGGTTCTCTTCGTTCGACTGGTACATTCCGTTCTTCTGATTTTCGCTATGAGTAAAAGTTGATCGTCAGGATGATTCCAGCTCTAGGTCTACTCCAGCGTACCTATTCCTTTAAAATATACATTTGTGGCATAACAATAATTTTAACCAAAGATAACAGTAGCGCACATTTGATGAATCACCGGAGCAAATATTTTTTATACTTTTTTTAGTTTTATAGATATTTTGTGAAACCTCAGGTTTCATAAAAATATAAAAAGTAAGTAAATAGTTAGGAAAATCTTTCGCTTTGCCTCCGTTCATGATCCGTTTCCATATAGATGCCATATGGCATCGAATTATGAACGGAGTTGAACGGGATAAATGAGTGGAAGTGCATTCTTTGAAATGTATGCATCATTCTTTGAAAAAATACACTTGGGGGCACTTCTTGATGTAAAATGCCGAGAATAATTTCTATCCAATGACGGAGTTTACTGTCGGCTCTAAGGAGGCGACCTTGTGGGAATACAAAGTCATAAAGATCAAGTTACAACTACTTCCCACACCGTATCACTTGACGCTTGAGTGCGGTCTCCCAACTGAAATGCTGTAACTTCTCTCTTATACTCCCCGGTGTCCGCTGGTGAACAATAGTGCATCAGGTAACAGTTTGCCAACTATGAATTAATAATTTCACAACAATATATCGTTAGTAGTATTGCTATTATTTGTACAAATTGTGTCACCACGAATTTCTTATAAATGGTCTGTAAATGAAAAAGGTGTGATATTTATTAGTTTTCAATCCATTACTGCCCTTTTATATTGATTTGAGATTTTTTTGCAGAACCTTACGAAAAAGAGGCTCATTAATAAGGAAAAAGTGCGAATGCTCTGATATTAGAATAAGTATTAGGAAACTCTATATATACAATTTAATACTTGATTTTTTTAGTTATGTTTTGGCGTTTACAAATGAATCTTTAGATATTCATAACATATCGTTCATACATGCATCTAAACGTGTTTACGTACACATTTGCACAATACATTTCCAACTTCCCGTTCTCCGACCTCTGTCAAACCAGGCTTCTCTCATGATTTGCTCGATTTGTGTGAAGTTGTGAATTTTTTGTCGTGGATTTCCGGAATAGAAAGAAAAGGAGTCTAGCTACCTACGTGCGGGTTCCTTTACCTTGCCTTGTTCAGTTCAAGTGAGGATACCTTTGCCTTGATTCAATTGTAATTAGCGCGACAGTTACGGGTTCTTAAGCCGAGTTTACACGATGCATTTACACGCGCGGGTAGATGCGTGAACACATTCACCATCAAAATTGCACCGTGTAAACACTCAAAATTGCGCAAATGCGTGAATGCGTGCACAGAAAATAGCCCCTGTTCTATTTTGGTGAATGTGTGCGAGCAATTTGTAGTCGTCAACAACAAAGTCAACAACAATAACTGAAGTTCAGGCATGATGTTGTCTGTTTCGTAGAAGTGGCGCTTGATGCTAGTAAAACAAAAGAAATCGCGTAATGCGTATCTAGAAAATGGTCGAACAATTGCGCGAACACAAGCATCGTGTAAACACTCCTCAAGTGCGAGAACGCGCATCTGTCCAGACATCTATTCACGCATCTGCCCAGCCATGTACTTGCGCGGGTAAATGCATCGTGTAAACTCGGCTTTATTGGCTGTAGAAGCAGAAACTCGCTCTGGAGAAAGAGACCGTTGCTAAGGGGTCTGTTGCGCAAGGTCAAGGACTATCGCGGGCAGCGGTTGGGGAGTGACTATGGAGTGCTTGTTGGCGAGCCTGTAAACTCTCAGCTGGTTGGGGACGGCTACCTCGGATGATGGCGGCGGCGGTGGGGGAAATAATATTATTGTTTAGGTTCACGAAGTAAACAAACACAGTAAGTACTCGCCCACTTTGATTCAATCAGTTTCTATTCCAATTTCAAGGGGAAATGTATGTTAGTAATAAGTTGTCCTGGTATATGTCTATCGTAGTTTATCTGACATTGGTGTCCAATTTTAGAACGTTCAATTGTAACTGGTCCAAGAACGGAGATGTGACGTTTTATTTATTGTGAAAGGGCCGAGGAATGCCCTTTGTTGAGTATTTCTCGCAGAGGATTCGGTTTAGTTGTCGTCTTATCGTCCGATTACCTGTATCTTAGTGAACGTCTGTATTGATACATATGAGTGAGTTTACGAAACACGGACACAATGAGAAGGGACGAACGGTATGAGCAAAAACTTTCACTTTTCCTCAACAGCTGTTTACGTCTCTCCGTAGCTCGCGCCCTTTAATATCCTTCAGTTATATGAACTGTGTTAGCATGAATGTAACCTGTAGGTTGTGTAAAGTGGAAATTTAGTCATGATATTTAGGCTGTTTGCTTCAGAATAGGCATTGTTGTGGTGGAGAATTATTAATGTCATGTTTTTTTATTTGACAGGAAGCAATGGACTCATTCTTAGGACTTTTCGATCCGTCTAACTCCAACGAATGGGTTGACAACGACGAGTATCCAGCGCATCATCATCTCCCTCCTGAGCCACAATTGGGGAATGTAGAATATAAATTGAAGCTAGTCAATCCATCCAAGCAAAGATTTGAGCATCTTGTCACCCAGGTATTTCTGTTTTCCGTGTAGATCATTCGTTTTATTGATATTATTTTTTAGGCAATCACTCGACTTCTTGGTAAAACGTTTATTGATAACAAGCGATTTTTTCGTGAATGAGGTATGCTATGTTGAGTTATTTGAATTAATATTATTCTTTTTTCAGATGAAATGGAGGCTACGTGAAGGCCAGGGTGAAGCAATATATGAAATTGGAGTGGAAGACAATGGAATATTGACAGGACTTTCAGAATCTGATATGGCTGCGAGTCTCCAGACTCTTCAGCAAATGGCACTAAAACTTGGTGCAACCACGACAGTTCTGCGTGAAAGGCCAGTCGATAGCTGTGACAATGGAAATCTTAGGCATGTAGCCGAAGTCCTTGTTCGTAAGGTAAGATTTCTTCTGTTGTCATGTGATATGCTTTCATGATAAGTTTAAGGACTTCGTTTTGTGGTTAAATGTTACTTTCTGTCGTTCAAACTTAATGGTAGCCAGATATTGTAGAATTATGACAGGTTGTCATTTGGTTACCTTCAGGTATGACATATATTTCATAAGTTTCATAATTTCATAGTTGTTTTTTCGAAATATGTTTTAACCAAATCACAAAATTTTCTGTTGTTAGTGAAAAATACATTCTCCTTTACTTGTGGAAGTTATGTCACACCATTTTGAGATTCTAAATAATCTTTGGTAAAATTTGTATGGTTTTAATTCAAAGTGGAATCAGGCTAGGTAAATTGGGAAAGGTGATAGATTTCAATGTCTTGTTCAAAATATAAAATGAAGTTTGTAGATAAAAACTTTTATCTTAGTAAATTATCAAATCTCAATATTCCCACTATTGCTTCACATTTATAGAAGCATTATGGTCTCCCATGATAAAATTATTGGGGCAAGCCATGCAGGGATATTTTTCACCAGTTAAAATTACTAGAAAAACTTAGTGCTGAACGTAAATGTAGATATTCTAGAGGCGGAAATAATCTATAATAAAGTTGCACCAAACTCTTGAAAGTGTAAGTTTTGTGATTCCAAATACTTCTTCCTTTTTTCATAATTGTAAGAGTGGTCTCAACGTTAGAAGGAGCCAAGGATAACTCACAATGTATCTTGTAATACATGTGGTTGCAGTGAAGGTATAAAGCTTGGTAGTAAAAATTAAGCTTTTTTGTGTGGCTTGGACCCCATTGAGACTGAGATCCCATAAGATTGAAAACACTCGGAGGAAAACTTCTGCGAAGCTACAGATATCAATGGAATATCTGTAGATTGGGTCTAAAATGGACCAAAAGTTGGCCCACATCTCTTCCTGCTCATGGACTTGGCTTAAGGGCTACCAACCCATTCTCCTAAATGCTTATAATCATAAAGTACCCATGTATCACATGCTTAAAATTTTTCCCTGATTATTGCAATATCGTAGTTGACAGGAATGCATGAAGAAATGTTGCTCACATTCCCTAGTTCCCCACCCTCAGTTCCATGGTGATGGGCCATTTTTAATTTAATTGGAAAGGTCAGGAATATGTGGTAGAATTTAGTGGCTGTCATATGACATTTGTTTTTTCATTTTGTAAGTAGTTGGAGTATTTGATTGTGTTCAACCCTCACAAGAACTATACAGTTTGCGCGTGTTCAGCATACATGAGTCCTATGTTTTAGTGTGACTTTTTACGAAGTCATCCAGCAGGTGATTGTTCAAACAATAACTGACTAGCAAAAATGGGAAGGGTACCGGAAAGAAAGGAACTGGGCTCAGTTATAGTAACTCTTCTAAATTTGCAATCAGTTACAAGTGTCGAGTACATTTTCGTAAAGTACCTAGTAACAGTTACAAGTAGATTACCAACCAGCGTTAGTTACTTTAATAAAATTAGAAATGGGTCTTAAGAGGTCAATGCAGTACTATTGCATGATGTTTTTTTTACATCTAGTTATTTTTTTAATGCTCTGCATTTAATAGAAATATTTTAATGCCTATCTTGGCCAAAGCAAGTTGCTGAATGAATAGATTTGGCGAGATGGAATTATGGCAGGGTAGGATTGTAGTGAATGTTGAAAAGAGAAGAAGAAAATATTGAAACAACTCCTGGCTTCACTATCAATATTGCCCAGAGCCGTTGACCTTCAAAAGCAGAAGAGCATTTGCTAAACCTAAGTCTGAACTTATCACTTATCGTGTGAGATACAAATCAAATAAAGTAATGATTATTTTCAGAAAACCATGAGTAGATTACAAATAATAGTTATTTTTTTAATGGAATGATTGCAAGTAAAAAATTACTTAAAAATTAAGCGTTAACTGTAACTCTGTTATTTCTACTTATTTTTTGCATACTCCCCATCACTGCGACTAGGCACCCTCTGATGGCAGAATAATAATTCTGTATTGGGCCTTTGAAAACTTGCACTGTTGCCTTTCTTAAATTTCTGAAACTGTTATGAAATTTTCTTGATTACTATTTATCTCAGTTGAAGTTTATTAACTGAAATTATTTTTGAAATTCATTGATTCATCACAGAGACCTTTGAACATGACACAGTTGAGCTCTTTTGCCAAAAATTAAAACATCAAAATCAAGATGGTAAATGCCATTGAAAGAACAGGCAGTAGCCCCTATATATTGCTAGTGGCAATCAGATAGAGATGATCTCAGAATTTCATCTGGTACTTTGGAAGCATTGTTTCAAAGGATGACACCATAATCCAGAAGTCACTCAGCAGGGTCCAAAAAGCACACTTATCTCCTCAGTTGTGAAATAAGGGAGAAAAGACTTGGGGGAAGGCCATTGGAATGAAGAATTAAGACTGTGAGATCTAGAGTTGGAAAAAAGAGATGTGAGATGGAAGATGTCCAAAAGGTGTATTTCAACTGAAAGAATTGCACAAGGGTTGTGTTCATTCTGGAAACAGGGATTGGGTAATGTGATGATGATGCTTTTTCCACCTCGGGTATCATTGCATCAGTTACATTATCATCAGTTTAAATGGTGTCCTTTAGTAGTAGGATTTCTTTAACCTTGGCATGTCTCTGGGTTCATTACCCTTATCCACCACATCAAGCAATTTTATTTCAAGAGTTGCTGGAATGAACAATTTTTTAGCGAACTGTTCCCAGCAAAATTAGCGAACATTTTACAGATCTATTATTTAATGTAAGTTTTGGCCCATAGTCATATAGATGTATTATAACCCATTGCTGTGGTCGTGCAGTCAATGATGGATGTGCTGTAACATACCTTCTTTTGTTAGATAAATCTACACTGTCCATTAAGATGTTGTATTTTATTGTTTCATCTTGAAATTCATCATCATCAGTCAAATATCCTAGAATTATTTTTATTCTTAAAATTCATGACTCGTGAATTAATCAATTAGTTGTTAGAAAGTTGGAGAATTTCTTTCTGCAGGTTAATTTTCTCTGTTTGGTTCACTACTAAGTTTTTTTGTTCTCTTGCTCTCTGCAGAAATCCCAACTTTGCCAAGAACTGAATCTACCCAGTTTCACCCCCAATTCTGGTTGGGAAAAAACACATTTTTAATTCTGGAATTAAATTATTGATTACCTGCTCTACAGTCTGTCAAGAACTTATTTTTTATGATGATCGTGACACATTCCCTCCTCGTATTATAGAATTCCAGTGTTTCATTCCAAAATATGATCATCATAAGAAGTGTGTAACAACTTTCATCGTTGATTTTATCATGAAAATAGGTACCTGATGATCAGCATAACATAGAAGTCCGGGTGGCTGTGATTGGCAGTGCTGATGCTGGCAAATCGACTCTGCTTGGTGTTTTAACGCATGGACAACTTGACAATGGTCGAGGTAGAGCACGACTCAACATGTTCCGACATCTGCATGAGATCCAGTCTGGTCGGACATCTTCCATATCTCATGAAATCTTGGGTTTTGATTCGCAGGTGAGTATCCTTAGTCAAGGACTTTGTGTGATACATATTTGTTTCCATAACTGCTCCCCAGTTAAACTTCACTGCTTGAGTCTTCTTTTTCTTTTTAGGGACGTCTGATGAACTACAGGGAGTTGACGACAGCGGAGGAAATCTGTGAAAGTTCGAGTAAGCTGATCTCATTTTTGGATTTGGCCGGCCACAGGAAATACTTGAAGACGACGATACTTGGTCTGACGGGATACTCGCCTCACCATGTGATGTTGGTGGTCAGTGCAGTGGGCGGGGGAAGGGTGTCGGGTGAGATGGGTGTGTCAGCCGAAGCGAGAGAGCACCTGTGCTTGGCCCTTGCCCTGGATGTCTCCTTCTTTGTGGTCATAACCAAGTCTGATGTGGCGTCATCGTCAGCTTTGGATGCTGCCCTGGAAGATGTTGAGGTATTATATCATTTCCATTTCTGGTCAAAGCTTCAACAACGATAACATATAGTTTATAGTTGCACCTATGCTTATAGTTGCATTACTGAGGTCTTATTCCCTTTCAGTAATTGAAGGTTATTGACAGAAAGAACAAAAGTAATTGCTTTTTTTCTGTAGATGGGTGAATTCTCATAATGTACCTGACTATCTCTGCCAGTGTTGTATCATAATTTTATGTATTAAAAAGGTTTTTTATTTTCTCAAAGAACTTTTTAAGTCTGATGCCATCATGATACTTATTGATTCTTGGTCTTTCAGTTCAGTTTGGTTTTTTGTTATGTGTAGAATTAGTATAAAATGATTTTTTAAAGCTTTCTAAAGTGCAGTGAATATTTTTCTCTTGCATTTCATTGCATTCAATGGTAGTCAATTTCCTTGGGTCAACCATTTAGACAACTGATTATTACTCTATAATTCCTTAATGCAAAAAAGAGCCATTAGAGCAATGGCCAAGATCACCAGCTGGTGAGATTCCTTTAGATAAATGACCTCCAACAAAGAAATTTAAATTTCTAACCCTTCACTCATATAAACTCAACATCTTTTTTTAAAAATAACCTGGATATCTTAAATGTCATTATTTCAGCAGTCTTTTTCTTGGGTATTCTTTCACATGGGCACATATATATTGTTTGACTTCTAAAACATGGTTGAATCTCATCACACGGAAACCTTTCTCATTCCATAAATATGTATTGTTGAAATTACCTAGAAACGTCAGTGGCACAGCATTTTTATGACTACTCATGGTTTTCACTTGTTTGGAATTAATTTATTAAGTTTTCAGGGTAAGTCAGTGTACAGGATCTGCGGTCACATACAAAACCATTTTATCATTAAAAATCACTGAATATTTTATTATCATGGATATAGGTATAGTTATATTTTCTTGGACAGAAATTTTGTTTATTAAGTAGTGAGTTATCTTGTTGTACTAATGCAATATTTTTATTAGCTCTTGATGTTACGTTGTGTACACAATGAGATTTTTAACCTTGGCTTGAAAGTTTGTATGCATCATAAAAGTTCATGATTAGCCATGTTGATAGGACCTTTTCATGAAAAAAACATGTATCTATGTTCCACACCTAAGGCATTATCTTTTTCCTATGGCTGAAGGACTTCTGAGCTGCTGCAAATTTTTATTCTGGTTATAACTTTTGATCGTCTTAATTAAGTGGTTTATCTGAGTTGTTTTTAATAGTTTTCCCTGACTCGAACATGTATTTTCCTTGCATTATGAGGATAAATTAGAGATTATCCATTTTCATTATTCACACAGTCTGCACTGAAATCAGTTGGTGGGGGTGGTCGAAGAGTTCCTCTAAGGGTTTGCAATGAAGATGATGTCATCACGGCTGGATCGAGGCAGTTGGCAGACAGTGTGGTCCCACTCTTTTGCGTCTCCAACGTTACTGGGCAAGGTCTTGACCTTCTTGCAAAGTTTCTGCATGTTCTGCCTCCAGGGACAAGCACCAAGGAGAAGGAAAGACTCGAACAGGTGAGCATTTTAATCTTTCCTGCCAATATTCCCTGCTCTCCACAAAAACACTTTGTTTGCGGGAGCAAGAGATTCATGGAAAACATTTTCAAATTTTAGTCTTTCTTTAAATTCTATCATAGTGGTCAACTCTGAATACCTTATTTAATACACATATTGAACATGAAGCAAGGGGAGTGTGAGCCTTTTTGTAATGAGAATTTGGTTTTAATGAGAGCTTCCCTAAAAGAGCTTATTCTATTTTTAAGTACTATTTACAATTGTAATTTTGTGTATTAACCGAATCAGGTAAAGAGTCAGAAATTCACCAGATGTTTGTCCCTTTGGTAAACAGCTGGTGAATTTCTAGCCTAGAGCAAATTTTCCTTTTTAGCCTTAACCATGGAATTATGAATCTGGTACTATCAACTGATTTTTCACTTTATTATCAGAGTAATTGGGCTGAATGTTAAGTTTAATTTGCAATTTATAAAAAAATGAGAATTTTTAGACCAGTCAACTAAAAAATAATATTACATCGTCGCATGGTTAATGGTAGAAAGGTAACACGTCATGTACATGGTAATTCATATCTATGATCGTGTCAGCAATATTGGAACTTGATTCAGTGATGTCCCTTTTTCAGCATTTAGTTTCAGGGAGGATGTGGTATTTTGTAAAAAGTTAAGTCGCAACAAAATAATTGGTTTTGGTCCATGATTTTGAAGTTTATTTAATTATTGGAGTTGTGTTTAGAAAATAGAGTTTTGTCCTTAGAGTGGCTGTTGTGAGTTCCAAAGTTTATTTGTATTGTCCAAACAGTTTTGATTCCTTCCTTAATTAGGGTAAATCAAATGGAAGAAAATTGGCATCCACTCTGCCTTCACAAAATTACAGTCGAAAGTAAATGGAAGTTAGAAGCTAGAGTGGGTCCTGGTAAAATTCTTATTCAATAGTCTCTGGTTTAATTTCATTATTTTATTTGCATAATCACTTAATTCTGTGATTCGGCCAGTGTGGTATGGAAAAACCTAGGGGTCAGTATTTTTTACTCTGTGGAGTCACTCTGTTCACATTTTTTTGTTTCTTGTAGAATCGCCTAAGACAGTATCTATATGTATCTTCAATATTGTAATTTGTTTATTATTTGTTAATACCTTACAGAATAAATTATGATTGTGTGAGAGCATTTCCTTTGCAGGCTGGTCATTATTTAATCTAATTGTGTTCTTTAGGTAGGTAGATTTAGATTTATAGGGTGTGTCATCATCTATGGTCATTTTGCGTGTTCTTTAAGGCATTGGAAAAAATTCTTTTCATTATTCATGGAATATGGCTGCCCATTATGTTTAACTGTTTTTAACTGTTGTCTAAAAACAAGAGAACTATTGAAAAAGTATCTAATTGTGGTGAATACTTATGTTAGGAGCCGTGCGAGTTCCAGGTAGATGAGACCTTCAGAGTTCCAGAGGTTGGTATTGTTGTAGGAGGTCTTCTAACCAAAGGAGTAATCACAGAGGGGTCCAAATTAATGATCGGTAAGTTTCCTTTAGTGTTTACTGAAGAATTTATGTTGATTAATTTTATTTATCATCATTAATGTAGCACTGGCAAAACCCTGGTTATTTTAGCTTTAACACTAATTTATATTGCCTAATATGAACCAAAAGACTCATAGAATATGTATCTCTTGGTGATCTTGGAGCATGAAGGATGAACATTTATGTCCGAATAGCCTTAAAGGATGAACCTCTGTTGGCTTATCCATTTCACAATGGAGCTTGCCTTCTTATCTTGATCAATGCCTCTATTTCCTGTTTTTCAAGATCATATCAACTCCCTTCATATTGAGTATAGACTTGGTTGAAGAGGACACACTATATTTTGTGGATGTACATAATGCAAATGTTTCTGAGAAAAAGTTGAAATTTTTGCTTTTATTTCACATTTTCCATGCTAATGTTAGATTATGTGCTGTTTTGAACAGGACCAGTGGACACAGGATCTTTTCTACCAGTCACCGTGCAATCAATTCATCGAAACAAGGCCCCATGTCGAGCTGTTCGAGCATCTCAGAGTGCGTCGCTGAGTCTGTACCCAGAGGTGCCGGGACTGCGCAAAGGAATGTTTCTCCTTGGTCCTGGTGCACAGCTGTCTGCATGTCTCTTCTTTCAAGTATGTCCTCTTTCCTTCACCTATGTAGAAGTCTAAGTGGCTGTCCATGTGTCTTAAGGCTGCTTTACATGAATGAATGAATGAATGAATATTTTATTGGTCCAAGGATTTTTCATAGTAAAATATAGGACAGGTCAAAAAATAAAACAATCAATATAAATCATGAGCTTCGTACAATATGATGGATTTTTCAAGCATGTACTGTGACGGTCCCGCCCCTCGGCCGGTGGCCGCGGCCGCAGGGCCGGGACAAACGTCCACATACGTGGGCATACCATCTCCCGAAAACTGGGGGGGGGCAAGGCCCTCGCGAGGGGGACCCCAACGTGCCCAGCTGATGTGGGAGTGACGGTGACCCACCAATGATAAGATTTAAAAAAAAAAAGGATCGTGAAGGGGGTTAGGCTGGGAGTGAGGGGGTGGGAGTATGGCCAATTAGGCACTGAATAAACACACACACGCGTGGCTTGGATATAACAAAATACTTTAGTGCTTAAATTAATGACACAAACTCCCTCCAGAATACATGATATGAGCACTACACGGTAATACTAATGAGGGATGAATCACAGTGAAATGGATGGGGATGAAAATGATGAGATGAAAATGATTGAGGATGCAAACAAAAAATACAGCCTTTACAATTGGCTTCGGCCGAATTTACTGACCGAGCAAACAAAATCGACAAACAACCTTAGACACTGGCTGACAATAGAAATGAAGGAAGGCTCCGTGGCCAACTGTCACAGTTTAATTACATAGTACACGATATGGCGATGGGGATGAGCGTTGCCTCAAAGGTCCCGCAACGCTCATGGATTCACGCTGGGCTCGCCGGACGTGAAACAAACTGACAAACTGGGAGGGAAATAGGGAGAGCAATGGGCGAAGATGGGGCGACAGTGGCTTACGCAACGGCCGGTGCAGGCTGATGATTGAGGATGAGGTGTGGGACGATGGTCAGGTCACTCGTGTCGCCCAGGCAGCATTTACGCAGGCGAGCAGCCCTGGCCCGCGGATCCTTCACCCGACGCCGACAGAACCCTGTGTTTCCGGCGTCCCTGAATCCGTGGCGCGTGGCAGCTACCAGCAATGCATGCTCGCACTGTCCCGAACTTTCGAGCCAGAATTGTGGCGAAGAGTGGCCAACCAAATCCACCTTCACGTCGTCGCCAGTCCTCTACAGCCTTCGGTCCGTGCTCCTTCACTTGCGTCCGTTCCCCAAGTCTTTCCAGAAGACTCTCCCAGCTGTCCTCTCTCTCTATCTCACCAACGATGCTTTGGTCTCTCATCAACGAAGAATAAGAAGAAGACCTCGGTCTCTCACCAATGAAGAAGACCGTTGATCAATCAAGAAGAAGCCCTGACAAGAGACCGCGAGCGGCGCTCCGCCCGCTCTTATATCCCCGAATCCTCGGGGTGGGATGGGGGGTCACGTGATTGGGAGGACGGGTGCATAACGTCACTTGGGGCAGGCCACTTTAACACACACTCCCTCAAACCTGGAGCGGGGTCGAATAGCCCCTCCCAGGCCACACACTCACACACCCGCGAAAGCAAGCCACTCCAAAAAGCAAACCATTCACGCTGAACCACATTCCTGGCCAAAAGGCCGGGGACAGGAGCCTGGGATAGTGGGAGGGTTGGGGTGGTGAGTGCGGAAAAGGTAGGAGTGGGAGCCCTGTGACGGACTCAGACCGTCACAGTACATACATGCATATTACTATTTAAAACAGTCATCTAAATAGTCTTTGATACTGTAATAACCTTTATCTAGCGGCAAGTTTTTTTAACTGGTTTTTAAATGAGCCCCTTGAAGGTGAATTTTTTAGGCTGGCAGGTAAATGATTATATATTATAATGGCAGCGTGGAAAGGGCTTTTATTATACATTCCAGTGGAGTGGCTAAACAGATGGATATCCACACTGCGGCGTGTTTTGTACCCATGTATCTGGGCATTGATGGAAAAGTGATTTTTGTTATCCTCCAGGTATAAACATAAGTATAAAATGTATAAACAAGGAAGCGTTAAAATTCTTAACTTCTTGTAATATGGTTTACAGGATTCCCACACTGGAATGTTTGCTAAATATCTAATAGCCCTTTTTTGCATTAGGAAAACTTTTTGGGAACCAGGTACTGCCCCCCAGAAAATAATACCATAGGTTAAGTGGGTCTGAAAATTGCCATAGTAGACCATTTTGAGCACCTCAAAATTTATGATGCCAGCCAGATTTCTCAAAACAATTTTACATTTTAACAATTTTACAATTTTTTGTACCATTTCGTGTACAAACACTTGCATAAACTGAACAAAATTGTATGTTTGTCTGATTGGAATTAGAACAGGTTCTATTTTCCGTACAGTCATTCAGACATTCGCACAAGCGTTCATACAATTTTCCTTTTTTACACTGTATAATTTCCTCATACAAGCATTTGTACAAGAAATTCTATCATGTAAAGCAGCCTTTATGATAAATAAATTGGGGGTTGGAGGGGAAGAGGTGGAGTCAATTGTTAAGGAGCATTTTTGATGTGGTCCAGTCTTTCTTTATGTTCATCTACACGATGTTGGGGAAATATACATTACAGATTCATACTTTGTTCTAATAATAATGAGATGCTGTGTTGAATCTGAAGGTTGGTTTGTTTGGGGTTGGTATGGCCTGCCAAATACCAAGCCCAGCAACATGTTAAGTACACACAACAGGGGATGAGCCAGTTGCTTTCCCTGTGCTGCCTGCTATTTCCCTGGAAGCAGGGGCGTTGGAACTATTTTCGCTTGGAGGGGCCAACCTTGAAAAGGGCCCACATTTTTTTGCGAATAGGAGGGGGTATAGACTAGAATTCCACAAAAAGTGCATATGGAGGAGGTAGAATATGTGTCAGAAGGGAAAAGGCAAGCTGGAAACAAGTGAAATTTAATTTTTATTAATGAAGACTCATTTCTCAAGGGCCCGGGGCAAATTCTGGGGGGGGCTGCCCCCCACTTCCTACACCGCTGCCTGAGAGATCTGGTTCCTAAGAATAACACCACTTCAGTTTGGCTACACATGTCCTAAGACATTCTGATTATGGCGTGGGACCTCCAGTCAGCAATCCAACACTACCCTCTGGGATAACATAATGCACAACAAATAATATTGATGAAAAAATGTAATTTGGAGGGGTGGGTGGGGGCCTTCTGTAGCCCCCCTGGCACTTAGACCCCTATGGATCTATTATACCAACCCACATTAAACTTGACCACCACTTTCAGAGTGGGGACAAGAGCACCACGGTAGAGGAGGGTTACCCATCCAACCTCTGTCCGGGCCCGATGTTGCTTAACTTCAGTGATATCATGGGAACCAGTGTGTAAACGTGGCTAGGCCCTTGCCATTATAATGAGGAGTGAATAAATTATAGCACTGAGAAAGAAATGAGGTATTTATAAAGAATCTGCTTTGACATTCACTAAAAACTGTCCTCTTTGGCTGTTTTGAACACAATGTGTTGAAACCTGGGTTGTGACAATGAATTCAGCTGTGGAATTTAAAAACTGATTTCTCAATTTACCTATAATTCACTGAAACTGTTACAGAAGTTTTTTAGAGAATTTTACTAAGCATTTTACTGGGGTTGGAGGGGTTGAAAAAAGTAGGAAATCGATTTTATGTAAATTATGGTTATGTAAGTTGTGAAGGAAGTAAAATAGAAGAATTACATTAATATGAAGAGGCTGCCTGATGGAAGAATCTAGTGGAGGGCTGTGTTAAACCAATCTTAGGATTGTTTACCGAAGTTGGCTTGGGAAAATGACAACTTTTTCAGAACTACTATTAGAGGCTTTGCATAATTTTCATTCATTTTGTTTCTACAGTAGAACCTCCCTTTTATGAATCTCTAATTTACAAAATGACACCAATTTATGAACCATTCCACCGGTTCTGATCTTTGTGTATAGGAAAACCATGTAAAATGACCTCTGTTTTACGAAACTTCCAATTTATTGATTTACGAAGTGAGAGGCTCTTCCCTAAGAGTGACTGTATTTGAAATGATTATGTCGCACTGAACTCAGTGCAACGGAATAACGATCGCCATATAACGTGCACAGGAGCAGCTGAAGCCAGAACGTTCATGTTGAGAGGGCCCTCGGCCCATGTATTTTATCTGGGAAAATGTGGAAAAATTGAATGTGACCATAGTGCTTTTTGACATGCTTAAACTGTAGTAAAAATCCCAGAGACTGATCATCCAAATGGAATGGTATTGTGAGTGATATTTCTTGAGGGCGATGCACTGCAAAGTACAAATTAACGCATGGTATTTATCTTTAGTGGCATTATTATTCAACAACAACTTAGAATACAATATTTGTGCCATCTTTACATTATTTAAAGTCCAGGCACTGACCATTTATGGTCCACCCTGGCGTACCTTGCGAATGCTCGCACTTTTTAGCTATTCTTTTGTAAGCCAAGTTCACATAGGAGAGGTATAGGTGCAAGATGTGCAAGCGGAAAAGCATCTAGCCAATCACACGACAGCGGAGAGCTGTGGTGTGGGTAAGGGGTGGAGTTCAGCCCGCCTGTCTTAGCCGTCCCGCCTCCTCCCGCTCGTTCCCGTCACTCCCCCCGCCCGCTAGTTTCCGCCTCTCTGTTCGCCCACTCGTTCCTGCCCCTAGACTGAAGTAGACAATGCTTGAATCATTTTTCAGCCGGGAATAGACATTTAAAGTACTGTGCTGTTAATGTGATGCGTGTGTATGCATGATACTAAAGGTACGACGTTTGTTTTGTTATTCTTTTTATTTTCGTGACGAAGTCATCAAAGTTTTCCGTTGACAAAGAATTATTTATTTCCTTATAATTTTACGATTCATATATGCTGGTTTCGATTATTTTTTCCCGTTAGCAGAAATATTGGGGATACTTATGTTTTCTGGTACATTTGTTTGAGCATTTTTTTCAGTTTTCGTAAATATTGCCTGGGCCGATATGTTATGCGAAGAATTTAAATTTATCCCATTCAACAAGTTTTTATTTGATTTTGTGATTACTGAATTCACAGATGCATGCAATTTTAGGTGAATGCATTGATAATTCTCGGCAATAGTGTTTCACCGGAGGTGCCGCCATTCACTTTAGATCCTCCAGATGGCAGCACTAGTACGACACATGATGTTCAGCACAACTGACAGAGGCATTTGCTTGTGTAAATAAATACTCATTGCAAATAATTTTCGAGAGATAACTGAGTGTGAATATTAAAAATGGCTAGGAATAGGTAATTACACAAGAAATATTTTTGATCTCCGAAAAATGCCGTATTTCGGCGAGTCATCACAACATTCCTAACCAGTTAACATACCGGTTAACACTTGAAGACTTCATGTTGACTCAGGATGAGAGCCCATCCCTTTCATTTTTCGTGAATAAGGCACTAAATACTTCCATTACAGAGCAAATTTTTAAGTACTTAAAAACAGTTGCTGCCTTCATTTTGTCTTATTTTCATTGGATTAGAAGAGTGCTGTAAGAGAGTCACTGTCGACGTCCCTGGTTCAAGACTCTTCATCTCCAATTTTTTTTATCGCAGTTTCATTGTACGTTGTTCATATGAAAAAATGTGATTATTGCCATTATTAAACTTTCTTTGCATACCCCTGAATAATCAAGTGATTAGCCCAGGTTGGGAACTGCTGTTTTGGAACATGAGCAAGTTTTATGAGGTGGAAGTCTTTGACTCACTCAGTCCTTTTCTTTGCCCCCTTGCAGGCCACAGTGTGCGTGCTGTTCCACGCAACAGCCATCCATCCTGGATTTCAGGCCACGGTGCATGTCGGCAGCGTTCGGCAGACGGCTGTGATGGAAGGTATTATGGCAGCGGGTGGCATTCACACCGATGACCGAGCCTCGGTACTCTTTAGGTTCCTCCGCCACCCGGAGCGCCTTTGCGTCGGAATGAGGCTCCTCTTCCGGGAGGGACGAACCCGCGGCATCGGCAAAGTTACCCAGGTTTTCCCGTTGAATTGAACCAATTTGTTTGGTTGCTGTCGATTTTATGCTCTTGCTCTCACTTGCCAGCCGCCTTTTGCAGCAAGTATCGTCCTCTTCCTGAGTGCTATTCTATCATCTTGTGCCATATACATTAGGGAAATTTGTTGATTTGTGAGACTGTGAAAGGATATGCCCGTCAAGTGTGGGCTGTCATGCTGTTGATTGGCTTTGCCTTTAAGCAAAGGTGACAATTGTTTCAACTAGTTGATGAACCGGTTACTTTTAGGAAGATGTTTTTGCAGCTGAATGAAGTCTACTGCATGAGCATAATTTGTAGGCTTCACGTGCTTGCTAAATCCTCCTATGATGCACTGTTACCTTATTGGTATGAGTAATTCAGGAGTATGACCCAAATGTGTTGTTATGCCCTCCCTCAAGGAAGGAAATGGAATGTGAGCAATGAATGAGTGACTCCTCTTCAACTTCCCTTCCTTTTTATTCCCCTCTATGTATTTATGCATAAACGCTGCTCCTATACTTATTCCTCCTTTTTCAAGTCGTTCTAATGTTTCATAGATTATCACCAGTTTACATGCCAACTTCGACTGAAAAATTTATTGGTCCAAGATATTTTTCCATCTGCATAATGCTTGAAGAATTATCGAGTCTGAGGTACAAAGTAATTTCATATGAATCACAAGTAAGTCTGTACTGTTATGCTACTTGCATCTCTGCACCGAAAAAAATATGTACTCTGTCTTTATCTGTACCTGCCATCCCTACCAAGCTTAACACCTGATAATTACTTTTGTTCGCCATAATATGAGTTGTAATTTATTGACAAATCCAGATATTTGCCTTTTATGAGGACTTGACCTTTTTATGCAAGGGCACATGCCATTGAGTAGGTGAATAATCTATTCATCAGGCTCTCCATTGAAAGGAGAGCTGTCATTCTCTCTCTATCCAGAGTGATACATCTGGTTTTCTCCTTACAACATTTGTTTAAGGCTACATTTATCAGGATCAAACTTTTGCTCTTTAAGATGCTTCTTTTTGAGCAAAATCAAGCAAATGCAAAATTTTTCTACATTAGAAAAAGCTTTTGCTTCCATGTTAAAGGCTTTGTGTTACAGGTTTACAAAACAATGTATATATTGGCAAGGAGCCTGTTGTGCATGTATTTATAGCCGAGAGTATTTGACTGCCCATACTCTTAATAATTTGGTTGCTGATTCAGTTGTAGCAAATAATTTTGTTGCTTAGTTTAGTGAAACTTATTTTTTGCATTTTATGCATCCGGCATAATAGCAATCAACAGAACAATGTTAGTATCAATTATTAGACTCTCCATGATGATGATTCATGAAATCATTTGAACGTTATTTATATTGACTCTATTGAGCCCTGGCTTGAAGTGATTTAGAGCAGGCCTTTATATGATAAAAGCAAGTTGGTGGAATTATCAGGATTAGTAAAATTTTATGAATTTGATATCCTGTATATTTTAAAATGAGTAAATTTTTAAGTATTGAGTAATTTAAAATTATGTGGTTATCTATCAGAGTTGTCATTATTTAAAGCCTGAGATTTTAATTGTACACAGATATTGAATGTGTTTTTCTAAATGGCATAATATGTTTTAATCGAATCTCAAATAATCAGAAACTGTATACGTTTTATGTTAAAATAATTATTAATTGCACGCAAATGTATATTTATGAATTTTATTTTAAATAGAAGAGGAAATCCTGGTGTTTGGAATAGATAAAAATCCTAGGGAATATTTTATTATTGAAGTATCAATCTCAGTTTATTTCTGTTAACTTATTTCAGCATCCTTAGTCTTTCATTTTTTGGTGTTTATTTTTATTCTGATTTGTGAATATTGGTTTTAAAGTAATATGTTTTAGAAGGCTATTCACATTTCTTATGCATCAGCATTGCAAATAATGAGTTTTAGCATAGTTATTTTGTGCAGACAAGTGTGATTTACTGTTTGCCAGTGAAATACATGGAATGTAATTTTTTCTAACTATTCATAGCTTGCATGTGTTTGCAGTATTTTATTCAGAGTGATCTGCTGGTCAACTCTCTGAATGATGCCCTTTTTCCAAGCTATGTGATTTCTCCTCATGAACTGACTGCTTAGCATGGATCGTATCACACTTAGTAGCTGCATTTATCTGTAAGTTCCCTGGCAGTTTTCACTGTTTCAGTTGATTTTAGCTGGGTTCAATGCACAATTTCTAATGTTAGTGAATTCTGGTGGTTTGATGATGAGTACTGAAAATGAAAACGCTTCATCCAAGCCTGTGCTCCATTGTGGGGTAGTTAATAGTGTTTCAATTAATTGACTTATGTTACCATATGATGGGAACATATGAAGCATAATTATACATTAGGTGGTTATAGCTCTGCAGCATTTTTTTATGTGCTGGATCACCTCCTCATTTGACCGCATGTATTTGACATGATATTGCCATTAATTTGCTGTACTTAGTAAGCACTCACCCAGAAAGGAGATGTGGAAAATTTAAGTTAACCTGTTGCTGTGTACTTGAAGTCACATATGATATTGATGCCGGTTACAAATGTAAACATTCAGGAAAGATATATCCAAGTAAAGATTAAATTTTGATGATGGATTCTTTTGGTTAAGCTCCTCTGGCAGAGACAGAATAGTGTCACATGTTTGCATTCATAGTGTTGTTGTGGATGGATTGAAGGATGGATTGAAGACACAGGAGCTGTGTAACTGATTCACTGCAAGAAGTGGGTGCGAGCGTATGATTGAGGTGTCATGCTCCTGTTATGAATTTTTAACCCTGTGAAATTGATAATCTGAGCTCATGAATTAATAGGAGGGTAAAATATGCTGTTTGAAGTGTAGGTTGATCTATTCTTCCTAATGGAGGATGGGTGATGATGAAAATATGACTGTGCATTACCTGTTATTGTTGAAAGAGATCGGGATGTCTCACAAGCATTCATTTTCTACTCATGCTATGCTTTTTTGTTACACCAACTTGCTGTTGAATCTTTTGTCAGATAGATTTTTCAAAGTCGTAGAAATTCACTTATTCAATTTATTCAGGATTTTATTATATCATTCGGAGGCATCTGCTTGGTGACGTCTGTTTAATGGGAAGTGTAAGGCAAAGACTTCTGAATTTTTGTGCACCAATTTAATCCATAATTCAAAATTTATTCGAGGACGTTTACCATGATGAAGGGTATTGACCATGTATGTGGCGCTCTTATACTGCTCACTATTAAATATCAAACAGCTTTTAGTGCTATGCAAAATATTGCTATTCATCGCGAACTTACCATAGTACAAAATTTTCCTCGTCTGTAAGTGCTGTGATTGCAAATTTTCAATCATACAAATATACATCTGGGGGCTCTCAGTTGATCTCTGTCTTGGCATTCTCCCAGACGATATATTATTCTCAAATAACTATCATGAAAAATTGAACAGCAGATTCTCAAACTTGAAAATGTCCATGTTAGGTGAATGATGAATTCAAAAGCTTATCATTTTGTTTCACTTCTTGTGTAGTACCTGGTTCAAATTTCATGATTTTCACACTGTTATTATTTTGCTCTCATTTAAATAGTATGTAATAGAAAGTAACATATTTGTTAAAGCAGTTGGGCTAATGTTGTAAGCTTTTTGTATTTGTTCCCAACCTTTGTTCATCCTTGTTGGTGAACTCCATCGGTTATATGTGGATAGATCTGAATCAATCATAGTTCACAGGTTATTGTGTCTCTTAAACTCACTGCAGTATATTCCATTTTTTCATTTATGATAATACTTGATGAAATGAAAATCATCAAAGGTCAATCGCAAATTAACTAACTATGTCAACAAATTACATGGAGCAATGTGATAATACTGCCCTTTCCTCATTTGCACCTTTTATGTGTCACACATTTTCACTTTGACATTTTATTAGATTTAAGGAATTTTATTCACTGTTATAAATCCACCAAGGCATTTGTATCATTGCTGGTTTTGCTTATTTTAGCCTGTCACTAGTATGAAGGTGATACAGATGAGTATTTTTTATATACTCCCATCTGTCATATGAAGTGTAAATTACATGATTTGTTCAGTAGGTATGCAATGGAAACAGTGTACAAATATTGTGTGAATGAAGTAGCACCCTGTACCATGTTTGTGGTCTTTTCTTTTGGATGAAATGCACATTAAATATGAATGTTTTCGTTTTAGGTGTTCCAATTAACCATTTCCTTTGAAAGGGATTGAATTTACCTTGGAATCTATGTATTCAACTGTAAAAAAATGGCTGTATTTTAACAAAATACCTCTATGAGGCAATAGATATATTTATGTAATTAGAAAATAGATTTCAAAGATGTATTTTATTGATGCTAAAAGATCTCATAATGTAAAAATTTTTAAAACTTGTAAAAATAAAGTTAACATGACACATGTTTCTCACTTTGTTTCATTGTTGCCCGAGGGTCATTGTGAAAATTGGCTGGGGCTTGGTAACAATCATGTGTAATGGAAGGAAACATTGTCTCACTCCTCCTGAACACCTCAGCGCAACAAGTGGTTCTGTCTTCTAACGATTTTAAACAGAACTTGCATTAACGTACTGATTTTTCGTTCCATCCTGAAGGGGAGCAGGTACTTGCAACTTAAAATTGTGTCAACCAAATATGTATGTAGTGCCGTAGTAGGCCACGAAGCCTATTGAATCATCCTGAAGCAATGAAAATATTAAGAGTTAAAAGGAATTCAGTGCAGTTTGCAGTGGTGTATAGACGAGGTTTTTAGGGTTTATACATTCCCGTAATTTACTATATTTTGTATATGTTGCACTAGTTTTAGAATTTTGCTTATCGGGCTGAAAAATATAGTTGAATTGTCTACACAAAAAGAGAATGTTAATTTAATTATTGTTTCAGTAAATGTATCATTTTATGATGATGCACATAAATATTAATGAACCTCCTCTAGAAGGAAAACCTGCACGTACACCACTGGCAGTGTATATTACTATTGTATGGAGTCGGCAGAAGCCCCCTCTGGGTTTGTTTAGGCTGTGTTTTGGTGGTGGTAATACCATTAATTTTCTTGCTTATACTATCTTATTACTAGCTGTATGTAATAATATTGATTATGGCATTCATTAAGTCCAATTTTCTATGCCTGGGCATGTCCATGATGGGGCCTTAAATATGTTCATTGAGGATTGTTATTTAATAAAATCTGATCAATTTGATTACCATATCAGAGCCTATGGAAGTTATTGTAAAGAGTATGGTCTTCGAGTCACAAAAAGTATAACTTTTGTTGAATGATATTTCTTTCCGTGAAATTCTTTGACTGGTTGACTGATTAGTAGCTTCTTTTAATTTCGCTCATCATGACTAGTTCCCTTGAAATTATCAATTTCTTGTTGCATGTTGTTCAGGAATAAATTATCCTAACGGTAAATATTTCTGTATGGCCAATGTTTCAAAGGCTCATGAGGTGCACTGACTTCAGCTGATTTCTATTGACAGCAAAAATATTATCATGGGCATAGTTTCCTTTCTGTTTAACTAAACTAGTTTTAGATAATTAAGTTGATTACAGTGAATCTGGTGAGTTATAATGCCAATTATCAGTTCTTTCGTAAATTTATGGTGTTATTATGCATATTCTATATATTGTATGATTTTTCTAGGTGGAATGTCAAGTCTCAAAACTCATATTGTCATGATTATGTTAGTGTGCCCTCAATTTACATTATTGACATTTTTATGCAGTGTGACAGGATGATGAAAGTATACTATGTAATATCAGATAGGACTGAAGGCGTCACTTTGTGGAATTTAGTAATATTCATAGTAACAAATAAAATAAAACCTTTAGTCAATTCCATTTTGTCATTGTAGTGATTCTAAACATAATATTTTATAAGTTTGTAACAAAGGGTTAAAGCTGAACTTTCTTGAACAATTTGAGATTGCGAATAGCCTGTATAAAGAACTATTATGTAATGACTAAATCTTCCCTACCCACTCACCCCTCCTTAAAATCCCCCTTCCTAGCTGACTCATATCCATGTAACTCACCCTCAACTAAGGTCACTTCCTTCTCTTCCTCCCCCCTTCTCATCCCCTAGCCTCCCCCCCCTCTTACTTTCCTTAACCATCATTTCCCCAATCCTCACTACTCCACCTTTCCTTTTTTCCTCCTCCACCACACTTTACGACTATATGACCTGGTGGATATAAGAGTCTGCTGTGCAGATACGTTTATACATTGAGAACGACAACAATTGTTGGAACCCGAGACGGTTTACTAAAAGTTGTGTGGAATTGACTAAAGGTTTTATTATATTCGTCACAATGAATATACTATGGAAATTATTTTGTATAGTCAACTAGGCCATAATAAACTAATCTTCCTAATACTTAATAATAATAATATATCTTTATTCCATTTGGTCATACAGACATGGGAAAGTCGTCAATTACATACCATACATAAGCAAAAACACAACATAACTATAATCAGTTACAGCACACAATTAGCTATTTAAATATTCTGAGGCACTATAATAAGCATTCTCAAGGAGAAAGTTCTTCAACTCATATTTGAATTTCCCAACTGTGGAAAGACCTTTCAATTTTGGAGGGAGATGGTTATATATATACGAGCACACATGAAATGTGGGCCGTTTTTGGTAAGGCTGGAGTTGAACCTTTTGAGGTGCACATCACCATTAACCCGAGTGTCATGGGCATGGAATGAGTTGTTAGGTGGGAAGATAGTGGGATTTTCTAAAACAAAGTAGGAGCATTGAAGGATGTAGAAGCAAGGTAGAGTTAGAATTTTCATTGATATAAAAAAGGGTTTGCCATTTTCTCTAATAGAAACACCAGCAATTGCTTTAACAGCATGTTTCTGTAGAGATATTTGAACGAAGTGAACAGTAATAAAACTGAATTAATTTTACCAACCTGAGCTTCAAATTGCCAAGGTTTATGGAAAAAATGTTGATGCAGATATGTTTTGGGTTTGGACAGCTGCTTCGTCAGGTGGGTTGCGTCATGATTGGTCAGTTCCGTTGAATATCAGTTTCCACGCACTGACGAGCGTGTAGCCACCCTCTCGGTTAATGTTTTTGGCTAATTCCCTCTTACGATTCTAGGGAAAGGATGATGGCTACATACTCGCTAGCGCTTGGAAAGGAATACTCAATGGAACTGACTAATCACGACGCATCCCACCTGACGGAGTTGCTAAATAAACCTGGACCATATGTGCATCGACACTTAGGACCCTTCCATTCCCATCCTTGTACCTTTCCTTCCGGTCGGAAGCGCCTTTTTAGTGCGGAAACAGACTTGAAAACACCCTTGATGATCGACCCTTAAAACGGACCTTCAGAAGCCAGTTGGAACGCGGGCGAAATTATGTCCAGGAAAATGGATAGACGCCGAAGAAGACCCGGAAATCAAAGTCTCTTCAATTCCAAGACTCCGCAGAAGCCTTCACGGGAACTTCGACAGTTTTACTACCCTAACCTTCCACATTTTCCGTGAACGGACAGGTCACTGCCAGCAATCGTGGGAAAGCTTTTATTTATGCATCGCTTAGATGCGTCTCTTCTCTTGCCGAGACGTGACTTGTTCTAAAACGAATGACTTCCTATGTGGAGTACGATAACAACCTCTTCCGGAAGAATATGAATTCCCCACATCGATTAATTTCTATCAAATTACTTCCACAGCTGTTTGAATTTCAACTTTTGTTGATGCTTAATCCCCCACTCTCTAGTTATGCCTATATAATTTATTTTTTCTTTTAATCAATAGGTAGCATGCACCTAGGTGAGGGATAATCAGGCAGTTACTCATATGCGGATAAACGCGGTGGGCACTTTCTTTGGTGAGTTTCATCATCATTACTTTAGCGTACCTGAGTACTTGGAAAATTGTCCGGAAGATGTAAGGGTATTGTGTTGAAGTAATTGAAAGAGAGCTGATCTCCGATAGCGAGGACCCGGGTTCGAATCGCGTTAGTTACAGAGTTGCCACGTGTACAGTATTCAGCGTCCAACTTGAGTGACATGTGGGGGTCACTTGTAGGTCAGCACTCCGTCCCTCGATTCGGACGTAAAACAACACGTAATACACTTTTCGTTGATGGCAGCTCGAATATTTCAATTTTTGCTTTGGTGAGGATCAGATTATTGGGTTCCCCATTTCTTAGGGCCACGTTAAAATGACAGCCGATACAGGTCATTTTTAGAAGGAGGCGAAACCCCTCTTTTCAATTGCCAAAAGGCGGATGACAACCACCGTGACATTGTTCTTATAAAGGCCGCTTTACACGATACAATTTCTTGTACAAACTCTTGCATGAGGAAATTGTACCGTGTAAAGCGGCAAATTGTACGAAAACTTGTGCGATTGTGTGAATGACTGAACGGGAAATAGAACGTGTTCTAATTCCATTCAGACAAACATACAATTTCGTTCAGTCTATACAAGAGTTTGTACAAGAAATTGTGCGAAAAATTGTATCGTGTAAAGCGGCCTTAAGAAGGCCGAACCCCAGGTTGATTTTTATTTTATATTGGGGTAATCTTTCTACTGCCGACCGATAGATCTAGGTTGAAATCCATGCGAAGTCTCTTCGAGCTAGTCTAATTAAACCAAAGCTGTGTGATGTCCTGGGTACATCATGTTTATCGTCGACCACAGAAGGCATTGGTAAATGTACTGCGCACCTCACGATATATGTATTAATCACGCTGTTGGAATTAATTTTTTTGTATCCACTTCATTTAACCTGAGTTAAAGTCTTCGAGTTGAAGACAGGCATTTAGCTCCTGCTCTGAGTTTATTTGTAAGCCATCACTTTGGCCGTCGGTTGAGAATTTTCGTCAACAATGGAGAACATGCATTATTTTTTATAACTCTTTTAATGCCTGTTTAGTGCCCAAGAATTTATACTACGCCTATGCAATCACTGGTTTATTTTAAGAAGAATGCCGCCATAAGGGAGTCAACCAAAGGAAATTGTCGGAATGTGCTTTTTTAAGTATTTTTTCAGTTATCGTTTCGTTCGAGAAACGGCTAAAAACCTCAAAACAATATATTAACTTCGTTTTCTGTTAAAAATAAATGTTTATCTCCGTAGCAATATGGAACCTATCCGTGCAGAGACGTCAGAAGGTGTTTTAGATCACGTGACTTTCGTCAATTTCCGGGAACATTTTAAATTCATTTAATAATATTTGTGGTGGGCGTAGAAAAATTTGGCTTATATATTTAAATTGGTGAGAACATTTCGCATCAAGTGCATCATTAATCTTCGAGAAGCAAATTTCATGCATATTCCCCATTAAGATAATCATGTCACCATATTTATCTCTTCCATTTTTACCGCCATCAAGGTTATTGATTCTAGTGGTGGGGAGGTCTAATTATTTTGATCGTCAATCACTACTAAACGAAACACTAGCGTCTTACAGCTGAATGATTGCCAAAGATATTTGGCATGTGCGACGTAAGGTATTGGTCGCCACTGCCTGGTAATAGTTTCTTAATGCTTTTGACCAGAGTCATCGCGATAGATGACGCCTTTGTGCCAGTTAAATCACAGCGACACAAATCTAATGGAGTTTAAGTTGCAAACTGCAACGAAATTCTTTTCACGAGGTGACATAGCACTCTCGTTGATGAGTCGCCTTGGTGCTGGGAACAACCTTCACACCCGTTCGCGGCGGAACTGTTTTCTGACAACACCTGGTAAGCATGCATACTTCATCCTTTGCCTTTTATTCTGACCTTTGTTTCTCTCCGGTAGATACGTTCTCCAATTTTCTCAGGGCCAATATTTCAAATTCTTAAATCCTATTTTCATCCGCCTTTCGCAGGCTCCACATTTTGTTACCGTGCAAGGTCATGTTCTTGACTTAAAGCCTCAAAAACCTTTATCTTTAATAAATTTCCTGTAAAATTTTTATCTATTGTTAAGTGTCTGTTTCAACAGTGTAATTTTCCCACGAATATCCATGGTACTAAGCCCTCATTCACGCAAAGATCTGTCGTATGAAACGAATGATTCAACCTGTTCCGACTTTTCGCAGGTATTTAAAAAAATAATTCATTCGTTTTACTAATGCATGATCGCATTCGAAATCAAGTGCGGTCAAATCGATTTTCATTTTACATGGATTGAGATCGGGATTTCATTTCATGTTGGTGACAAAAAACCGATACTTTTTGTAGAAACTGATGTCGGATAATGAAAGCCCCGGGTATTCGTTTATTACCTTTCGATTGGCTACCTTTATTTTATGCGGTCTGTGTATATGTCAAAGCCGTAACATTCTTTTCACTCGAAAAGTAGTGGTTTAGTGTTTGTAACCCAGGAAGAAAACTTCGGCGATAACATGACAAGCTCAGCATATTTCAGTTAGATGGTTGGGATGGCCTGATGAAGACTATCGTCGAGGGAAAAGTGAACGGGAAGATTGGAAAAGGCAGGCCGCGTATGAGATACATGGAACAGGTTGTGAAGGATGTAAAAGAGAAGAATTCCGTCACAATGAAAAGGTTGGCCGATAGAAGAATCGAGTGGAAAGCTGCGTCAAACCAATCCTAGGATTGTTGACCAATGATGATGGTTGGGATATCATAATCACACCTCATAGGTAACATAAATAGTATAGAAATATAGCGCTATTTAATAGCCATCCACTCCTCGTCCGTGAGTGTTTGAAAACAAAGCAGATAAGATCTGGACATCGAGAAATGTTGAGAATGGTCAATAGCGTACGACGAAAGAAAAGCAAGAAGTTCACTTTCGACACACTTTTCTTCCATCAGTGTGCAGTGGTTCCAAAATGTCGCGCCTATTAATGTTCGCTTTATTAATAGCATCATAGGCACTGAAGTGTTAAGTCGTAAACATGTCAGCTGATGTAGAATTGAGGGGCAGTTTTCGGCGCCCCTCAATGTGTATCCTGGGTGGTAGGCCGTAATTGCTACAAGAGGGACTGCCAGAAAAGCATCTTCCCAGGGGTGGTGGTATCGTATTTCCAAGGGATGGTCTCTCGCCGACGGCAAAGTTGCAGAAATTGTTTGAGTGACCTTTGACCACCAGACTTTGACCCCCTACTGTTGGAAGTCGAAGATGGCGCGCCGTCTCGAATTGCCTGATACCTCAATATCATCCACCTCACCAAATTTTGCCTGTAGCTCGAGGTCAATGACAAATTTTGGATCCTCCCTTCAGAGATTTTAAATACTGTCCGGTCTTTTTGGTCAGGAGAATGCAACTTAAGATTTACTAATTCTAGATTATTTTCTCACCAAGCATGTAGCCAAAGGGGGGAGGGGGCTTCTGGAGCTTAACCCCCCCCCTGAAATTTTTTCCCAATAATTTTGTTGTTCTGCTTTTAACTGGGCACGTTAATCCGGATTACACTGATTATAACTCAACTGTTAAGTGCCTTGAAACGTGATCACTCGTTTGATGCACATGTGTGGTTAATAATTGTTCTTTTCAATCTGATATGTATGTATGCGTTGAACTTCTGTTCTGGGGCCGGTCAAATTAACTGCTTCATAACAAGGGAAGCAGTCGAACTGTATCAGTAAGAAGAGATAGGAATGGGAACTGTTAAAGTAAATACCAAGCACTGAAAATAAAGGGAAGAGATTTGTAAAATGTCGGCACCGAACAGGCAGGGCTGATTTGATTCAAGTTACGCTACACTATAGACTTAGCCCCTCCCGAAGCCAATTTCTGGCTACGTGCCTGTTTCTCAGAAAATAACTCATATGGAATCCAATGATTTATTTTTGAAAGTAAATGTAATTGAAATCGGTGTTGCTTATGATAATTGGGATAATCTTAGGACAGTGAATTGACTAAATAGTTATTTTAAATGTAGCTATCCTGGAATTGTGCAGAAGATTTTTAGTGTAAAGTTTATAAAATAAATAACAAACAAAGTTGGGACATTGGTTACTCCATAATAATGTTGTGCTCGATTTGGCTGAGTACCATTTTTTGAAGTGCATAGGTATTTATGATGAAAATAACTAGTTACTGACTTTGAAGATCAAATACTGCTGTAATAATGTATGAATCAAATGAAATTCCCAAAATGGTAATGACATGCAATTTAAAAGCTAAGAACAATGCTGAGGACAAGCTAAAACTGGGATAAAAAGACTAGGGTTTCAGGACTTAAGGAATAGGGCTGTGTGATATGCTATTTTCATAACGCACTACCTTATCAACTTGGTATCTCAAAAGCATTGATTTATCGGCTGCATGGTGTAAATCGGAAATATCACAATATTGCCATATCGGTTGAAATCACGATAGCGAGTGATTTCACGTGATGTCGCAATTCACATAATGATTATCTTCAGATACATTATTGTACATTTAATGGTGAATCACATCTAATTTATATGATATGGCCACCATCATTTGATATGAAATGCAAACCATGTGTTGGCCATCAATGTAATTAATACTGTTTACAACGTAGCATAGCAGAGATCTATGGAACGTATTTCCTGTTATGTTCCCTTTAATAGCGTAAATTCTCAATTTTTTTCTATCTTATTTCTCCCTTTTAATTGTTTTAAATGTCCCATCCTTTCGTGAAGCCTCCTTTTTTATCATCATTGTATATCCTGATAGCATCCGCTGAGGCTAGATAGATATCTACAAGGCGTACCTTCGTACCTTCACTCCTTTAACCATTACCGTATATGTATACACTCCAACTTTCTCATCTTCCTGATGTGCTCCACTCTCTCTCTATTCCATTGAGGCAAAGGCCCTGCGCTGGCCGTAATATCACCCAACCCTCACCCAATATGCTCATTCTGAATCCTTAAAATTCCATTCTCACCCCAAAGTACAAAGTCGCCTTCTACACACCCACATCCCTCGCCAATCTCCTTTGCAAGAACAGGGACACAATTGAGGAAACGAAAAAGAGTGGGGTCTACGAGTGGGGAGCCAGTTACGTAGGCCAAACAGGTCGCGATTTCGCCACAAGGATGGAAGAACACAGAAACAGTCAACAACATATTCATGGTGGCAGAAAATTTGATTGAACCGGGTCATAAGTGTAGTTTTGAACCAAAAATACTACACACAGCTAGCAAAGGGAAAAAACTCGACGCCCTGGAACAATTAGAAATCAACCTAAGGACAATAAAAAAGAGGCCTCTCCTAAACGAAGCACTATATAATAGCAGTTCATCACTCCTATCCATCCTATCTACAAGGCGACCACTATTATACTATATTTTTAGGTACTATACTATTTATTGTTAAATTGGTTGTATTATGATATTATAGTTCAATCATTGACACCATGTATTGATTGCTAAGATTTCTAAGATTGTCGATGCTTAGACAGCTACTCATTTCTAATATTAATATCACCCTGTTGATGTTGTAATGAGACTATGTAAATGTTTTTATGTATATGTTTCAGGGGACAGTAATGTCCTGGAACAAATAAATATATCCATCTATCTATCCTATCAGCATACTATGTCTCCCGTCCCGCTCCCCTCCCCCTGCCTTCCTCTCCTTCTTCCCGTCCCTCCGTTTTCTCCCTCTCTTTCCGACAGAGACAGCGGGATTTCCCGATCCCCTTCCACGACATGGCCGACACCACAGGACATTCCGGACGAGGGTATCCCGGCCGAGCGACCACCAGTAGAGACAATGAACTGAAGAGGAAGACCAGCCAGGGTTTTCCCGAGGATCCACACGGCCGTTCTTCCAGCGCCTGCTTTCCGACGTCTTTAAATAATCCATAATTTACCCCTACGATTTCATTTTCCACTTGAGTAATTAAGCACATTATCCTCATTCTAATGTCTTTTTTTAGACTCATTGTCATCCCAAATCCTTCACAGACATGTGAAATCGCTCCAGTTGCCTAAAATAATGTCCCCGAAATTAATATTTTCCGATGCTTACCTCTTGGTGATTTTCTCGACTTATTTTATTTTGTTGGTCTCCCCATATTTTCACATTGATCCCGTGATGAGGTGAACAGTTATTGCAGAGCCCCGACTGACTGGTTAACAGCGGTTAACCCGGTCATCAACAAATCAATCAGGTTCAATCAACTTTCCGCAAACTTATCTTCCACATTGAGCCCCACCAATGCCTTCCTCGCCATTTCTTTCTCAATCGCCTGCTTTCCGACATCCACCCCAGGAAACCAGAAATTAGCGCCTGCACGCCTCCGAACATTTTAAGAGGAAGAAGATAACGATTTCCCTCTTTGAGCCTTCTCTTATATGTATAATTCTTTCCCCGCCGTATTTTCCAAACCCTCAGGCATTGAAGACCGTCCACAAGTTCTCACCTTTTCCTCACCCTTCATCCGTCAACCCGTCTCACCACACCCTCCTTCGGCCTCCCTATATAAGCTCATACACACCGACATATGTTGCCTGAAGATGCTGTAAAAAGCGAAACCCGGTCGCAATAAACGTTGTTCTCTGTGGAAGTTGCTCATTTTTCAAGTTTCTATCCATCGTTTTTCTTATGTTACCTTTCATTATGGGTTGGCTGAAAGAGACATCCTTAATGGAGCGAATAATCTCAGCTATCAGACGACTATTAACATTAGCCATTACTGTTACCCTCCAATAATTCAGACATTGATGATTGTATGTATGTACTAAGCATTAGCATAAGCTAATTACTTCCAGTAAAGTATATCTTCTATGGTATCTTTAAATCCGATTCCAAGAAAGCATATAATTTTTCCTCTTTTTTCTCAAATGTAATTACGGCAAATAAATTGCCTGCATATTTGACAAAGTCTTAAATTCTGGTATACCATCGCAATTATAATTCCTTTCTCGGTCGGCTGAGAACGACAGCCGAAGAATCAACCTGAACTATTATGCTGAGAGGCACTTGCCCGCCAATTGGGATTCAAGTTTCCGAGCAAGTGAACCCCGCTACGGTTTTCCTCGTGGGGCATTTGATAGTCCAGATTCCCCGCCTCCTTCTCGAAGAGCTGTTTCCCCTCCCAGCGAAAAAAATACAGCCAAAAAGTACGTCGCGCCACCTGGCGATATTCCAACGAAACATTCAGTTGTATGGGGACTTGGCTTTGAGGCACATCGTAAGATTGGAAAGGTAGGGACTTACTTTAGATAATACTGTTCATCATTTTGAATAATATATTTTTATAGGTAATATTAGTTTCGCTGTCATTACTTCCTTTATTATGCTTAATTGTATGTACCTATCATGCGTAGTGCAAATGTACGGATCTCTTGTTCGTACAAAGGTAGACAACGCTTATACCTTCTCTCAAGCGCGATTTTTCGTTCTTATTTGCTTTTTTTTGGCATTTTCAAGGTAGTCCTGGCTCATACAACCGCTGACATTAGAACTACCACGCGTCATTCGTCATGAATTATTCCATCGGAACATCCAGCGTCCCCACATCACTTGGGTATGTATGTAATGGGGTTCTTTTCAGTAATATTTTTCTGGACTATAATTGGAGTCTATGTCACATCGCGATGCTATTATACTTGAGAAAGGGGTAGAGCCCGCGATGAAGTCCCTCAATAACGGCAGAAAAAAATCAGGAATGGGGCTGATGAGGTGGCTAGTATTATTGACGTCAACGTCAGGGGTCCGGGTTCAAATGTCGGACAATCTCTCCTTTTGATAGTCTTCATTAATTTCACTATGTATAGAGCTGGTCGCTCAAAGCGACACTTTTGAAATAAGGAAAATATTATGCAGTATAGACCAGTGATTCGAGCGATTAGACCAATCATTTTACTTTGGCAGCACCTTTCATACTGAGTTACTATTTTACTACACCCTTATTAGATTTCTTCATTTATCCGTTCTTTCTCCTTTACCAAGGACAATCGGCGCTTTACAGTAATTAGTGTTCAGGTTGGAAGAAAGGGTTCGATTTCTTTCACCATCTGTCGGGCGTGAGAGTAACAAATTCAGAAATTGGTCATGCTAAGCATTTTTCAGCCTTTCCAGCAATAATTTCGCGACACTACTAGTTGTTTTCCCGGTACCCCGAAGTGCCGCGACACTCCAATTGGGAATCGTTGGTATAGACACTATTCCCTGTTTGAATAGCCTGTTGCAAATGTTTCACCTCCAGCACTCCACCCCACTGATGAGACGTGAGGTTGTGGATCCACATGCATTAAAGACGGCACTTGACGATACCGAGCTTCTTCGCATTCTTCATCCCCTGAAAAAATAGTTTTCATCTAAACAAGTGATATCTTGTCCAAAGCAAGTGCCTTAAATCTCTCGGTCGCCTTTTGTAAGAATGGGAACATCTCCAAACTTCTCCATATTCTGTTTAATGGATTTCTAATGTCTGCAAGTGAAGTATTCTCTGTTTGGGCATGCTACTCAATTAAGATTTTTTATGGAAATGGTTAAAAGACTCTCATAATCATCGGTCAACAATCCTAGGATTGGTTTGATGCAGTCCTCCACTCGATTCTTCTATCGGCCAACCTCTTCATACTGATGAAATTCCTTTTCTTTAGGTACAGCCTTAACATCTTGCTCCACATATCTCATACGAGGCCTTCCTTTTCCAATTTTCCTGTTCACTTTTCCCTCGACGATTGTCTTCATCAGGCCATCGTGTCTTAGGATACGGCCGATTACTCCCACTTTTTATGAGGGCATGAAAAAGTTCTTTACACCTTAATTTCGAACTCTGGCTTTAGGTACTTTTGGACTTGAGCCGCTGTGCTCTTCTTGTGGCCCACTAGGACAAAAGAACAATGTTCTCTATGCCCTAATTTATAGCTCTGGTCTTATTCTTGGAATCTAATGCTTCCTAAACCGAGGAACTCTTCTTGCGATGTCCTTGATACAATTTTCCTGGAATGACTTCATTTGCATCTTAGAGAGGTGTGCTGCTAGCTTTACTCAGACCCTTCCGTGACATTTGTTTCCGCATATTCAGACTGTTGTCAAATATAGTTACCAATGGAGACCATGTATAAAACTTTTACGATGTCCAAGTATGCTTGTTCTATTTTGTTCGACGTTGCAACATTTTTGATCCCTCTTTGATTCCTTTCCCATGAGCCTCTTCCAACTCATGCCATCATCATCCTCAACCCTCACCTGACCTTGTTCGAATATTTAACTTCCCCTTGCTCTAGGTCTTCAACAAGGAAGTTAGAATATTCTGGAGGAGGCATCGGTATGCTATCCTATGGGTGGCAATGAAGCCAGAATAGGAGTGTTTTGGAAGGATTAAGCACCACCTATACCGTTAAAAACATTGTGTTTTATACGGCTTATTACAGGGACTGCATGTGTATTAAAGTGTAAATAACAATGACTTAGTAGAGTAACATCAGGTAAACCTTGATATTTCTCACTATTTATTGGGTATAGTCCGGCTGCTTTCAATACTTCCCTGGTGAAAATAAACCATGACAGACAGTGTGACAACAATGTGTATCACACTGTGCAAGTGTATTAGTCACAGTGTATGCACACTGTGTGCACAGTGTGCTCCCTTCACAGCATGATGGACAGTGTGACCACAATGTGCTGCACACTGTACAAGGCTATTAGTCACAGTGTACGCACACTGTGCTCCCTTCAAAGTGTGATGGACAGTGTGACCACAATGTGCAGCACACTGTATATGGGTATAAGTCACAGTGTCATCACACTGTGTGCACGGTGTCCTCACACTGTGAACACACTGTACCGTCACAGTTTCTATCATGCTTTCTGCATGCTTTTGAGTCCCAATTTACGCTTTTGTCACGGTGTATGCACACTGTAATCACACTGTTGTCACATTCTAAACACACTGTGTTCACGCTTCTGTCACATTGTCTGTCACACTGTCTGTCACGGTTTATTTTCACCAGGGTTCAGTGTCATTCTCAAGGGACAAGCTTTCATGTGGCAGTTCTGATTTATATTCTATGCAGGGGGAGGAAGGAGGATTTGGTCGGGTATATGAGGAGGGGGTATTTAGGGGAAGGATGACTAAGGTAAGGGTGCTATGGAGCTACGGTTGGAGCATTTGGTTGAGGGACGGCAATACATTCTCTTGGAGGAGGGACAGGAACTTGGTAAAGAGGAGAATTATCAATGGAACCACCTCGTTGAGTAATGTCTTACCATGCACCTTGGCATATGTCAAAATTTTGAAGTTCTCGGTGAAATCCAGCTTTTCGCCTTTGTCACATGCATGTAAAACATAAACATTGAAATCCGACGTATGATTAAAATTACATAAATGAAGGCATAATGACTATACCAAATAAATAGAGCAGAGTAACAATGTTTGCTTGATTTCACTCTCGATCATGAAATTCCACAGAGTAAGCTCATGAACCATTGATGATAATTACATAGTAGGTACCTATATTTCATCATAGGAGAAACAGTAAATCTTCTTGTGGCTATTTAAGGGAGATTGTAATGGGTTTTATTCCTCTGGGGTTTGATTTTGCATTGAAACTGATTCGAAATTAACCTATTAAAAACTATGTACTACGTATTTGGCACTTATTTGCATGTTAGCACACTTTCCTCTGTTTCTTTGACGAATTTTATAAATGTACTCCATTATTCATCTTGCTAATGCAAGTCATACCGTGTCCAAAAACTACTTCATCCATATGAGTGTCGTGAGCAGCTAGCCCCCGTATGTACGTACCTACTAAGATGGCCACTGGCTTCTCAAATCAGCTGCAATGCCTCTTGTAGTACATTCTGACCCCCCTTGGTTTTTTACCATTCCTCGATATTCTCAAAGCTTCCCAGAATCCTATTTTTGTAGCTCATACAAGCGGTGATATTTTGGTTGTGGATAATATTTTTACGCTGCAAATGACATCCACTGAACGCATTTGCACGCAGGAAACTTACAATGTTAGGAAACTTAGGATTACTATGAAGTTTGAATTTACTTATACTGTGTAGAAATAACGCCGAACTACTTACCCACCAGTGGAGTGTCTTTTTAATACTTTTTTATCCCTCATCACCCCTTTTGGGGTGGATGGTGTAACCCATGGTTCGGCTATGAGCTCGAAGGTCACAAGATTAAATCTAGTGCACCTTTTTGGTAACACTACTAAACATTTAATTTGTGGGGTTAAATGTGTTACAGATTTTTAGAAAAAATTATTTCACAGAAACAGGAATTAACCTCACCCTAACCTTCAATTGGTTAAGGAACTATTAACATTAGATGGAGTAGTTTTAAATTATACTGTTATCTTGTTTGGAAACACATAAACTTAAGACAAAAACATCATCCAATCTGGTGAAGGATCCTAAACCAAGCCTACTGGATTGTCAGGCCAGCCTGTTACCAACCCGACACTTTCAACCTTTTGACAGATTAAGTGCAAGATGCAGTGTTGCATGAAAGACAATAAGAATTTGAGCCTGTCAATGGAAACTATTTCCCCATCATTTCCCACTTATATATCCAACTTATCTTCTGCACTCTGTTACCTTATGCTGCTATTTCTGTGGTCAGTTTTCAGCTCTGCGATTCAATGAGCATACTTTCTTGTCTTTCAATCGAAAGGTAGTTTATGGTCAAGAACTTCAATGGCCAGTCGACCATCGTTCGCTTGTTCAGGACCAGTGCCCAAGATATTATGTTCAGCCGCTTTGACAAGTTAAAGTGCAATCAAACGCAAATTTTTCTTTCAGTATCCCACTCTGCATGCACGAAAACTGTTTAGCAAGCCTGGAGTTAATATTATTTATAGTTTTCGCTCGTCCTTTCAAGGTGATGTCAAGAGTGACTGAGATCTAATTTCTCCTCAAAGATTTGAGAGTTGGAGTACCATTAGTAGTAGGTACATACATTTATGCTTTAAGTCAATGCATTGGTCTTCTCTTACCGTTTAACCTAACTCAATTCCAGCCTTAATTCTAAGATGACCAAAACATGCTCGCTTTGGTGGGTTCCATGACCTTTGGGTTTCTTTTAGACACACATGTAAAATTCACGCATTTGCGATATGCACATCTAAATGTAGTGTAAGAGCTGTCGCTGAAGCTTGTGGGAGGTGTTTGGTCATGATCCGTGGATAGGAAGATCAAGATGAAAAAAAAACTGTTTTGGGAAAATATGATGAAAAAAGAAGATAATTGTAAGGGATATTAACTAGAATTTTTATCGTTGTCGTAAAAGTGCGAGTGAATAGTAGAATAATGGAATTCTGCCAAAAAGTTTCTTTTGTTGTTAGTATACTAGAGAGACCGAAAGTTAAACTCGTTTTTGCCATTCTTAATGTGGTAGCCAGATCGATAACGCAATGCCTTGACCAAGCAAATGTTTCGGAAACGAATCCTGTCTCTAAGATATGTGTTGCATATGTCATAAGATTAGGAGCTGAGGTTCGATGGTTCGATATAATTTTTTTCGTTGAAGCGCTTAAAACAACACAGCTGAAACTCATTGCATCCATTAGGATAGGTAGGTAGGTGAGCGTAGGGAGGATTTTCAATGGGAAACGAGGAAGGATAGGGTGAAACCTGGCGTCAGCTTTGGTCTACTTTCAATGGAAAGCTCCATCGGCATTACCATTTGATATATCATCTTACAGACTAAATATGCACTTTTTCTTCTCTCCATCGAATGCTCAGGAGGGACTGGGCTGAAATATATGTCACTCCTATCAGTCGAACCCCACCTCTAGGGAAGGTACCCAGCCCTCTGGCTGGCACACCAACTAAACCCTTAGGTGATGGAGACCCTGCCAATAGCAAGAACCACAGGCATACTCTGTTTTGCCACAAGCATTTTTTTCTCTTTTTCCCATCAGAGGCAGTCCGCTTGTCCCCTAATTTTATCACACGCCATCAACTCCACCTTCTTTTACTCGTCTTCAAGTGTTCATTTATTTAATTTTCAAAACTCCTCTGCTTTTTCAACGCGATTAATTCGTTCGCACAACCCAAGCCTCAAGACCATCCCTCTCCTCCCCGAAAACTGCACTTACATTTTCCTTTTATTATTGGGCGCTTTCCTCCCTAGACCATTTTTTAATTTATCTATTCAAAGATTTCATCAAATTTTTCATCTTCATGCATCCCTGTCGAAATTTTCATCTCCACGACAACTAGGCTAGTTGGCACTGCTTTGGCGTCCATTAAATTTTACCCTCTCTTCAATCTCTACCAATCTTCCTAATTTGATGCTACCACGACTTCACGCCGATTTTTATCACAAACTAACAATGTACTCACTTCATTAGCAATTACCTATTAATTACTAATTTTATCCACTCTACATTCACTACCAATCTTACTCATTAGATACTACCTCAAATACATGCCGTTTCTCTTCTCTTAAACTGCATACCACTCGATAACCATCATTTCAGAAACCACCATTGACCTTCCATCTTACTTCGCGAAATTCCAAAAAAATCTCTTATTCCACTCTTCAAATTTTTATGATTGCTTTCTAGTTTCCCTTCCCTTTACTTCGCTCTAAAGTTTCCGGTTTCCAAATTGTTATTTTCCTCTTAGCAGACCCAGATATCCATACTTGCATCAAATATGTGAAAGGTATATGGACATGGAATAGATGTGCAGTAAACACATGCTGAGATTTATCGGTTATTGTGGATTGAATTGCATAAGTACATCGCAGTGAAGTCTGTCATATGGAAAATTAATTTAGTCATATTATGTACTGTGTTGCAAATAATACTGCATATAATTTCATGCTTTCGTTATGATTCTTCTTTTTTGTTTTTCAGTTACATCTAAAAATATGATGGGAGTCTCCCACTTCAGAGGATGGCTGCAGTTTTCTCTTCGTATTCGGCATAAGGAATACCACCACGACATCAATTAGGCATCAGGGTCATTAAGGAGGTCAACAAGGCAAGTGGGTAACCTTACCTGGGACGTCCTGCATTGTCGCCTTGTCTGATAAGTGAAACTGATTTGTATTTATTACCATTTTAATGCATGTTTTAGACGGTTAGATGCCATGACTCACTTAATTAGCATCAAAGTCTTCGATAATCGATTTTCATTCTCCTCAGAGAACAGTTAATGCAATATGCATGGGGAATTTGGATGGAGCAATAGAAAAATCACGAGGGAAAAATTATTTTGAAATAAGGCTTAAAGTAATTATAATAATCAGAGAGTTTCCAGTTGACTGGGTAGTACTTCTATTCTGTTTATGATGCAATTGAGACTACGTCAGGTGGAGTTACAATTTTTTTTTCATGAAAAAAAACTGTATTTATGTTAATTCATGGTAAAGTTGTCTAGAGGTAAAAAGGGTAGCCTGCATATGGAAGTCAGAGGCATAATTTGAAGCAGAAAAAGCAGTATACAAGTATTGGAAGAGCTTAGGATAGAGCCTGGTTCACTTGCAGAAAGAAAACAATTATGTTCCCAGGTAAATAAATGACAAAAAAGAAGCAAGAATAATATAACCAATGGTTTCAGGATTCACTCTGCAGAATTAATCCATTTTGCGGAAAATGAATAGACTCCGTGAATTTCACCATTGATTTTTATTTTTACGACTCAGGCTTTGATACATGGTATCGTCGTCATCATCACCTGATCGAAATGCATCAAAACCCGGTTCGCACAATTATAAATCAATATAGGAATTCACAAAGTCTATTAATTCTCCCCGTAAGTAAAATTAAGATTGTTGAGTAGTTATAGCTGGATGTTTTATAATGATGTTTCCATAGATACTGATGGTAATGCATCGGTTAGAGTTAAGAAATACCTGCTAAGTAGTTGTGGTAAAAGAATCTTGGAAGGGGAGATATGGAGGAAGTAGTAAATATAAATGAAGGGCCTAATGAGTCACAAGGCTTCAGATTGCTGCGATAGATGAGGGGGGGGGGTGAGGAGATAAAGGGGAATTTGGGTAGATTATGATAGATGGGACGAGATATGAAGCACTTAAGATGGAATGTGTAGCATGTCAGAGAAAAACTCATGTCCTGATATATTTCTTTGCAGGTGATGTACTTATCAATTAGGATTAGGATCAAATAGGTTTTCATGGGTTATTTCCTCTCTGTTTTCTGTTTAAAACATTTGCTTCTCAGTGTAAGTTCATAAGGCATAAGTTAACTTCAGTTATTGAGTACCTCCTCCTTCTTCATCATCACTATTCATCAACTCTGAGATTGATTCGACATAGCTCACCTCTGGATTCCTTCCCTATTCTTTTATTTACATCGTTCACAACTTGCTTCATTTATTTCTCACAAGCCTTTCTGTTGCTATTCATTCTGTTACTTTTCTCTCGACGATTGTCTTGACCAGGCCATTATGTCTCAAGATATGGTCAAGTTAGTAGTCTTTTTTTTCAAAATGTCCAGCAGACTTCTCTTTACTCCCACACGTCTTAGCACCTCTCCGTTATTCACTCGGTCGATCCATTTTATCTTCATCATTCTTCTGTAGCACTACATTTCGAATGCTTCCACCCTTGAGTTCTCTGCTGCTGTTACCGTCTTGCTACACTGCCGTAAAGAATCATGTTCCAGATGTATGTATGTATCTGTGTTTTGATGATTTGTTGCCTTGCATTGACGCTTGCATTTTCAGCTGTAATTAGATTCTTCATTTGGCAGAATGCCCTCTTCGCCTGAGCTATTGTACAGACTCTTCCTATTCTTCTTTCATACTTCATTCATCCGCAGGTTACTTGGCTTTCTAGATAGCAATATCTATTCTATCTTTTACTTTCGTATTTTAACATCGATCTTGGCCTCTGCTTTTCTGCTGCATACTAGTATGTAAGTATTTTTTACTTATCTTTGGGTGATTGTCTACCAATGTCATCAGGGTTTCATGGGCCGTCAATACATTTTTCTGTCTCTGCTATTAGGGAAACACAGCATTCACATTTCCCCAATATTTAATGCAGATGTTTTTTTCCAATGAATATTTAATTCTGAAGCCTTCTCTTTGATTTTTTAAATATCTTCCTCAGTGTAAATATTATACATTATGGGAGACAATGCATAGCTTTGACTCCTTTCTTTATGCATGAATTTTTACTGCTGGGTCTAAATTTAATCACAGCCATATGTCCTTTATACATCATCATCATCATCATCGGTCAACAATCCTAGGATTGGTTTGATGCAGCTTTCCACTCGATTCTTCTATCGGCCAACCTTTTCATTGTGATGTAATTCTTCTCTTTTACATCCTTCACAACCTGTTCTATGTATCTCATACGAGGCCTGCCTTTTCCAATATTCCCATCCATTTGTCCTTCAACGATTGTCTTCATCAAGCCATCATGTCTCAAGATATGGCCAATTAGGTTGTCCCTTCTTCATTTTAGAGTTGTCAGCAGACTTATTTTCCTACTCTTCTCAGGACTTCCTCTTTACTTACTCGGTCAATCCATTTAATCTTCAGCATTCTTCTGTAACACCACATTTCGAATGCTTCTACCCTTTTCTTTTCCCCTGCTGTCATCGTCCATGCCTCACTGCCATAAAGAAACGTGCTCCAGACGTATGTTCTGATGAACTGTCTTTATACAAAGTGAATAATTCTTCAGTCAGTATATAACAATATGTTTCCTCTGAATTCCTAGTATTGAATTCCTATCCACTTTGACTTGAATCCTATTTCGTTCTCTAAGCCCTGAAATACTACGAAAGTGAGTTTGTTCGTCTCCGCCTTTTTATCTTTGAGTGACCTAAGAGCCAAAATCATTTCTCTACCCTTGCTTGTTCTGAATCTAAAATGAAGTACTTCATCCACGAACTCTTCAGCTTTTCATTGTGTTATCCTATTATGCTCATTACTGAACATCGAGCGTTTTTCTAACTTGCTCTACTGCAAATCTGATAGACTTCCAGACTTAATCCACTCTTCCCTATCTTCACCTTGCATCTGGCTTTTCTTATGCTACCCGCATCATTTCTTTGGCATATAAAAGTTGGGAAATGAGGGTGACATCGCGTAACCCTGCATCACTATTGGATTCACATACTGCTGTAATTGCCTGTACTGAGGGTCCTATAAATACCTTTTGGATAAGTTGTTAATGCTTCCTGATGGATGACTCCAAGCTCAAGCGCATAATATACTCTCCCCAATTTACTTTGTCAGACCAACATACCACTTGTAATCAATAAACCAAATAAACTCATCTGGATTATACTACATGTTTTTATTAATAATCTTCTCCTGTGGCACAATATTAATTAGGGTTGCCCTCTGTCTCCTAAAATTAAAGTGATCTTCACCTAAGAAGTCATTCCTCCTTTTCTCTGCCCTGCTGTAAATAATACGATGGCATACTTTGTCCAGGTGACAAATTAAGTTCATCGTATTGTAAGCTTCTTCGAATAGTGCTTTACTCTTTTATTGAACGGAGATAAAAAAACTGGTGCTATCAAGTCCTCGAGCCAGACTCCTCCCTCATAGAGCATACGAATAATTCAGGAAAATATTTTTCATTTGCATTCTTTTCTTGCATCTTCAGCAGTTCAACTGAAGATATTTTCCATTCTCACAGCCCTATTTGCCCTCATGTGCTGCTTAGATTTTTCCATCACACAATCTAATAATTTTATTTGAAGAGTATCAGTGAGTACATAACTTTCTCTTACTCACCTTAATCGAGTAGTTGTCATCTCTATCGTGAAGTTTCACACGTATTTTCTCCATTTTCCATTTCCACTAGTAGTTCTTCTGCCTTTCATTATCACTTTCAATTTATTATTACAACCTGAAATAATGTTCACTTTGGCATATAGCAAACCAATTTCTCTTTCTTGCAATGATATTTCAATTTTAGCGCACACTGTTCTCCGCCATGCTCCCATTGCCCATTTAGTTTCTTTTCTTGGCTTTCTGTTTAACTCTCTTGAAGAGTTTTTACATAGATCTTTATTCTTCCTCCCTCTGGCATTCGAATAATTTCTTCAGAGATCTAAGGCATCTTAATCTACTGAGTTCATACCGATCATATCACTTTTTCTGTCACTTCCATCATCCCCGTTTCCAACTCTCTTCCCCATGTATTTATTGACTGTAACATGTTTTCTTACCCAGGGATTTACATCAAATAATATCAGAGTTTTTATTTTTCAACCATATCGGAGTTTCTTGATCATACTTAGGGTTTTTGAGATGTGGGTGTGAAAGGAGAGTCGGAGAAGGTAAGGTGAGTGGAAAGAAGTGCAGATGAGGAAGTGCTGGAAGGGAAAATAGGGAATTGATTTCAGCAAAAGCAGGAAGATAGTGAGTTAATGGAATGGGCAATAAGAGAATGGTTGGATTTTAAGGGATGTGATAGAGCGCAGAATGTTGTGTAAGAGAAATAGAGAGGGTAGAAGGGCAGGTAGTTTTGATGAAAAGAGGTATGAGAAAAGGTGAGGAGATAGGAAGTATGCGGAAATAAATAAGAACATACTTGAAATATGGGGTATTCCTTATATATAATAATGTTTCACATTATTTAGCAGATGTGTCGTCCATCCAAATCCATCCATAACGCTAGATCATTATATTAATATTAATTGCTATTAATAATTGCTCTTTTAAGTCGATCATAGAGCTTCATCCCTTTCTAGTTGTGGTTGGAATTTATGTTGGCAAGAGCTGTGTGAATTGACAAAACTATAATACAAAGCTATATACAGCCAGTTATAGCTGAATTATTATCTCTTGGGCTCACTCAGCATCTTTGGAATGTAAATACCTCTCTGTTGGTGTTGCAGCTCCAGCCTCGTCACAACAACACTGTTTCTTCAGCTGCATTTGACTGCTTTCTCACCGCGTTTATTTCTTCTTCCGATCCCTTTATCATCTTACATCACTCCCACCTCTCTCTGTTTTCATCAACCACTGTGTTCCAGTCAGCAATTTTAGCCAAATGTTTTCCCGCTGGAATGTTATGCATTATTCCTCTGATATGTTTGTGCACCTCATCTACTGCGTCTTCCACATGGCTTTTAGAAGTGGACATTTATTTTTGAATGAAAGCTTAACTATTTGGAGCTAATTTAGACTCCACATTAAGGGCCATATTCAGAATCTCAACTACAGTCTTGCTTCTACTGTTCACTTCATAAAATATGTACTGCGAGTTAGGGTTGTGCACAGATTCTACCTATGGAGGTGGTATTCAGGGTTGCTGCAGGTCAGTAAAGTCAGGGAAAAGTCAGGAAATCAGGGAAACTCAATGCCGAGTCAGTAAATTTGAAAATACTGGTAGCCAATTCTCCTTTTATACTCAAATATTGTAACAAAAATTCGCTGGCTGTCAGCAGCAGCAGTTAGTCCCTATTTCTGCCACTCTATTCTCAAATGTTTTCGTTCAACTCAACACTATCCCCTCCTCACTCAAATCTTTGACAGGCTCTGGTTAAATTAGAATTGTTTTGCGTTAATTCATTTTATTAGACTAACTGTAGTCATGTTTTATGGCAGTCCTAAAGGACATTTCATTCTGATTAAAGTAATGGTACCAGTGATTGACCTCTTAGGGAAAAAATAGCACAGTGTGCAGATGAAAAATGACTTTTTTGTGCTTACCAATCATGCCTAATATGAAGTATAAAGACTTATATTGAAATACATATAAGGAACTTACAAATTCAATTCAGCCATGTCTGAAGTGTCCCTTAAGCAATTTGTGGAAGAAATATTAGTAAAGAAGACAGTAGTACTGCAGGTCAACACTGACGGTTAGTCATCTTTTTTCAACATGATGCCAATGCGAATTACATTTTATTTTTATAGTTAAATGGTAGTAGTGTAATTTCCTGCTACCTACTTTACAATATTGGAATCGGAGAAAGGCTTATTTTATCGGTTATCCTCTAAAAGTTCAACTAGTGGTACATGATCAATTATTCCCTCATTTACCTTAGTTTGGGTAGTGTTCATTTTATTATGCCTTAATATGTTCCTGAGGTTAACCAAATTGTCTTAAGTCTTTGTTCTTCAGAAGTCCTATGGACCATTAAGGAAATTTTATTATGGTTATTTGTGTTAATGTGCATTTTCTTGTGAAGAATATTATCCTGTAATGAATCATCTTGTTTAATAGTTGATCTACAGTGCTCTGTGCAATTTATGGCATTTTATTAGAGTTTTAATTTAATTTTCACTTAAACTCCGGTATTTGGGAGAAATTGTGCCTCAATTTTTGTTTACAAGATTATAAAAATACTCTCCTAGTCATGCATTTTCGTCGATAAATTTTCCCCTTCTCGTATAAAATTGTGGACTTTGGCTATTTGTTGCATTTTCAAAAGTCTGTTAAAATCTAAATGTTGCTCAGGAAAAAGTCAGGAAATTATAAAACTTATATCTTGTAGAAACCCTGTAGTATTTATTCTCGGCGTGAAGCTGAAAAGTATCTGTACACTGCCTCAAACCATATCAAAGTGATTCTGTATACCATTTTGAACTTATAGCTGAAACTGTATGACCTATGCAGTAGAAATAAGACTGGACTTGAGATTCTGAATATGGCCCTTAGAGTTCTATCACACACCTATGTATTCACTATCCTAATGCCAAATTTCTTGGTCGTTACTAAGGCTACCTTTCATTGACCCTTGTCCCCACCGATATAAATTATCCGGTAGTCATCACTTCAGTAATACTTCCATCTAACCCCACAAATGCCTGCCTTATCAGAACCTTCCCAAATCATTTCTCCTGCAGTATTTGCATAGAGGAACAAGCGTGTATCTCTCGCCTACCATTCAACATATCTGACCCTAGGCATAGCAATTTTTATATCACCTTCTAACCCTGACCTAGGGGTCATGCGATATCTCAAATTGTCTTCATCATGACAAGGTTATGGCCCATGGGCAGGGAACTCCATGCCAGTATTTTTTCAATAAGTGATTGGTTTTTGGATAGCACTTGCTTAAACTTATCCATTCAAAATATAGCGTGTGTTCTACATTCTCTCACTTTTAGATTATTCACTGCTTCCTTATTGCCACCTGATATCAATATTATGTTTTCCCTTTTACCCAATTTCCCATTATTCTTCACTCTCTTGCAGTCTCCAGTGATCTGATAACTCTTGTATTTTGTCCTACTAATTCATTTTCCTGCAAGTTTCCCTCCTCATAAATTCCTTTCTCCCCACCCAACCACAGACGACACCTATTGTGTTCTTCTTCTTACAGCATACTCTTTCCTTCTTCCTCCACGCCTGAATTCAAATGGCAGTTAACTACACATATGCCACTTCCTCGAAACTAACTGCCAAAACATATATGCATTTGCTTCCACTATATTTGTTTTCTTTTTTCGCATGTTTCTATAGTAGTTTTGCTGATTAAGCTGATTAACTTTGTAAATGTAATTTTTTTCTTTCTGATATTTCCACTAAGCTTTTTGATCAAAAATGCAAACAATTACATAAAAAAACTTCTCAATATACTTTAGTTTATTTCCTCTTTCATTGATATTATGCTAATGTTCATCCCATATTTCTCACACTAATCCTTCATCGAGCTTAAAAATCGCAGTAATGCTCTTTGGCTAAATGGTCAGCAGTCGTTCAGTCAGCAGCAAATTTGATTGATAATGCTTTTGTCAGAATGCACACCCCTACTTTGTCACTATATCTTCCCTTACATCCCTGACTCTACATTTCACTCATAAGTTAAATAAGGAAAATATTTCTCACAAGTCATCTCCAGCTCCAGTGAACTCCAAGATCCAGTGATTTCTATGATAATATTGATTAGACTGCCCTAACAATAATATTCAGGGAACACTAAAAACAAACCAATGGGTCATTTCAATGTCCCATCCTCCCTACATTGCTTAGTATCACTCCTTACCTCAATCACTTCAATCAACAAAAGCAGTTTTATCACAAATAAATTCTTTATTCTAAAGTAATCCATTACTTACCCCTAGGACTTAATTTACTGCTAGAATAATTAATCATATTATTCTCATTCAAATGTCTTTTTTTTAGACCCATTGTCATCCCAAATCCTTCTCAGATATGTGAAATCACTCCATTTGCTTAAGATAATGTCCCCGTAATTAGTATTTTCCAATACCTTTTGATGTTATTATTGGCTTATTTCATTTTGTTGAACTCCCCATACTTTTCACATTGATCCCGTGATGAGGTGAACAGTTATTACAGAGCCTCAACTGACTGGCCAACACCCGGTCATCAACAAATCAATCTGGCCTAATCAACTTTCTGCAAACTTATCTCCAACATTCAGCTCCATTAATGTCGTCCTCGCCATTTCATTCTCAAATAGGCTGAGTGTTGGCCAAATGGGCTAACATTGCTTAACTCCTACGCATACCACATCTGAGTCCACATTCACTACCGTTACTTTCATCCTTAACCCGCGGTAGCACGCGCTTTTCTTGTAACGCGGTAGCACGCGGGGCGGGGAAAAGACCGACGGGTTGTACATGGCTAAATAAACAATAATAAGTACTACAAAGAAGATTTATTCGGCAATTTCGGTCGTAAAAATATTCAACAAAGGAATGATATTCATTTTTAAGCCATGAACATGGAGAACATAAGAGAATATTTTCTGATTATAGACAAACATTACTATTTACAGCTCACAATCAATCATCATCTCCGCAGGCATTTTGGTAACATGATGTGCATTTGAATTATCAGCTCTGGTAGCCTGAGTGTTCACGGCAAATGGGCTTTTTACAGGTATTGCATGCTGTCTTTGTTTTTCTATGTTTTTTAGAAGGGCAGTAAGCACATCGGCCATCAGCATTGTGGCTCATGTTATCGTCTCTCTCAGGTATACCCAATATTTCCCGCAACCGGTGTCGCAGAGATAATCGGATATTTTGCTGTTCCTCCCTTTTCAGCATGTAATATCTGGTCAAAAGTTTAACAAGGTTATTCAAATACTCCTTACGACTAACAAATTTACCTGAGTTTTCCCTGTAAATAACAATGCTATTGATCGCGCCAATGTTCAACAGGGTAAAAAAAGTGTTAGCGGCCATCGGCATGATATGCGAGAGACACTATAAGTGGACTGTAAACGATCTGAAACGTCCCCACCCCCTTTTGTGGAGTTGTAATACATTACAATTTCAGGTTTATTCGTTTGAGGATCCAAAATGTCATCTCGATGCATTGTTGATAAGAGCAATACAACGTTGTTAGCTTTAGGTTTGTATGACACTAGCGTCACTTCTTTTTGAAAACCAAAAATACTGTTTCCGACTACTCTATCATTCGACTTAGCGATAAAACTGGGTGGAATCTCACCCTTACTTCTTCTTATCGTTCCTACTTTTGTTAGACCATTTTTTAGAAGATCAAGTGCTAACGGGTAGGACATGAACTAGTTAACAAGGGTGACATTTCTTCCAGTGTTATAACTGTACTGAACCAGTCTTTTCACCACTGAGTCTGGCTTGTAATCAATTTTATCTGGGCCCTGATTTTGTCTTCCAACGTACAATTCCATATTTCCGGTGTAAAATGTTATTGCATCACAACAGGAAAATATTTTGATCCCATACTTAGACGGCTTGTTCGGCATGTAACCACGGAAACTGCATCTACCCCGGAATTGTGGAAGCATCTCATCAACTGTAACTGCTTCACTCATACTGTAATTATTCCGGCAATTACTGACAAAAGTTTCAAAAATGTCCCTAATTGGGGAAAATTTGTCTTTTTTCTTCAATTCATTTCTTTCGTGGATGTTATCAAATCTCATCATTCTTAGCAAAAATTTGAACCTATTTACACCCATTACAAGTCTAAAATATTAAGTTCCTGTTCCATCTGCTCTCCACAGATCAAAAAGATTTTTATGGTTCGACTTTTGCACCCCAGCTTAATACAGTAATCCCAAAAGGGCCTTCAGTTCAATGAGGTCCGTTTCCCTTACATCTCTTTGACGCAGAAAACTACCCTGCACACTTCGAATTTTTGTGTTTATGAAGGATACAATATCTGATAATATATCATTTGGAAAAAAAATTTGCCAAGAATCCAAAATATCCGATACATTTCGGGCGTTACCCAGAGGTCCAGGTAGACGTTGCAGCAAATTGCATCTCTCAATTCTGGATCTTTTAGCTGGCTTCACAGCAGACCACTCTGTCACTCCTTATTTCCCACGAAGGAAGAAGCTCTTGTTCCGGGCAATTGCTCATCTTCACTTTCCTCAGAAAATGATTCGTGGTCCGAACGGTAAATAGTGTTGTCACATTCCTCATCGTCACTCTCACTCAAATCTGCATATTCCCCTTCACTCTCACTGTCAAGCATTCTCAGTATGTTATGTCTTTCAGGCTCACTCATGGTCGGGAAGTGTATGCTCGGCTTTTTGATTCCTTATTGAAAAAAAGAGAGCTACTTATGGCAAATTTATGAACACATTTCAATAGAAATGAAACTACAGTTGTGACAACCTCTACGAATGTAAATTTACAATAACTTACAGTTATAATTTATTTCGCAAGGTGCACTGGTACAAGGGGTTGAATACAAGGTAGTGATCACCAAATGGAACTAGCGTATGCTTCCCTCACGAGTTCTTTTCAAACTGAATTGGAGAGAAATATGTACGTCCTAGCGTCGAAACCAATTGTTCTACTCACCCATTTCCTAAGTTGTTCTCTCCTAGGACAATGTAACGGGCAAAAAAATGTACCGAAATAGGAAGATAAACTGCGACATTGATCGAGTCAAGTCTCAAAAACTCCGCAAGCAGATTTTGTAACGCGATAGCACGCGCCGGCAGGGATTCGACCATTACGAAATAAAATGTGATACAAAGATTCTTATTCGTATTTACGGATTTTAACTTGAAAAGTGCTCAGAAATAGTAGATTAGAAGAAGTGTCGAACAGAAGAGGCTGCAGTGTGCTGAGTAGGAATTTTTTTTTCGATCGGGCGGGGAATCCCCGCCCACGCGTGCCATCGCGGGTTAAAGCCGTACATAAGTTTTCATTCAGATGCCTCTATCTTGTTGCTACTTATTTTAACAGACATGCATTTTCATTGACTTTATCCAGACTCATCATCATGGGTCAACAATCCTTGAATTGGTTTGAATCGATTCTTCTATCGGCCAACCACTTCATATTGACGTAGCTCCTCTCTTTTACATCCTTCACAACTTGCTCCATATGCTGCCTTTTCCACTCTTCCCGTTCACTTTTCCCTCGACAATTGTCTTCATCAGGCCATCGTGTCTTAGATATGGCAGATTAAGTGCTTCTGTCTTCTTCTAATAGTATCCAACAGACTTCTCTTTTCGCCCATTCTTCTTAGGACTTTTTCGTTTGTCACTCAGTTGATCCATTTAATTTCATCATTCTTCAGTAGCACCACATTTCGAATGCTTCCACCCTTTTCTTCTCCACAGCTGTCACCGTCCATGCCTCTCTGCCGTAAAGAAACATACTCCAGTATGTTCTTATGAATTATTTCCTTATGTTTACACTTGTATTTCCAGCTGTAACTGGATTATTCTTTTAATAGAATGCCCTCTATGCCTTGGCTGTTCTGACTGTTTCTTTCTTGCTTCGTCCATCGTTGGTGACTCGGCTTGCCAGGTAACATAACTCTTACGCCTCTTCAATTTTTTGTTTTTTTAGTTTAACATTGGTCTTGGCTTCTTTTCTCCTACTGCATACCAATACCTTAGTTTTCTTTTTATTCATCTTCAGGAGATATCTGGCCATGGTACTTTCCATAGTTATTAGAATATTATTTAGATTCGTATCCATCACTTGTAACTTATCCAATTAATTAATTTTTTTCTGCTTTCGACTTCTTAATTACTTGCATAATGTATGATAGATTCTAACTCTTAATTACTTTCCTTTTCCAATGTTTCCAAATTAATGATTTTATTTTCCTTTAGAATCAGTAAACATTTTCCCATTTTCTCCTACTTCCTTTCGTAGACATTCATCTTATGAAAATTGGCTGGTCATATTGCGGTGCAATGTTAACTTCATGTTGCCATGTGTATGAGCAATGCACCTGAAAAACGCTCGCTCCCACCTGCTTGGAAAGGTGCTTCCAATATCACCCTATTCCTACTTTGTGTTTACATTGAAAGGCACCGAGAGGGTGTTTGGCAGGCGGTAACATCTCACTATTGCATGTATTATTGTCAGGGGCAGTAATTCTATTGTTAGTAGTGATTTCATTATTGTTCCACTAGAGGTTTCAGTTTGTTCATCTCTGCTATGTTAGTTATTTTTAAGAATGGTTATATAATGCACACTTTCTTAAACCTTGTGACTTTTCGCTTTTACTTCCATGTCCTCACGTGCACTGTTCTCCCATGCCACCAATATTCCAACCAGATCCAATCAGGTGATTTCCAAATGGTTGATCTCCTTCCATTCCAATGATATTTACCGCATAATTACCACTTCACTAACCTCTACATCATCTATGTTCGCACACATTGTTTTCATAAAATCACCCTTTCACCAAGTTCTAAATTGAATCTTTCATTTTAATCAATATATTCAAGACATGAATTTTATTATCATGTGCGGATGTTGTTCTCATCTTCGGAATCTGCTAGGGTCTGCAAATGACAGAAACATTTTCTCGGGCACATTTTGAAGGAATCTTTCTTGTCATATTCTCCTGATATTAGCACTTTCTTCTTAATGCTGTCATTCCTTCGCCCCGACCATACATGGCCTCCTTCAGTATTTACCTACACTAAGATTTTGATGATTTTCTTTCTTTTACGCTCTGCCACACAACATGAAGCTTTCCTTTCTTCCCGTGCCAACAAAAGAACGATACGGTGGTGGACTTAACTCTTCGGGTGTTGGCTCTCATATCTTCCATGCTGCCAGGTTGTACCCTCTATTTGGAAATAATACCTTGCTCAACATTTGGTGAACACTCTTCATGATCCCCAACCACAGCAATTATATGCAAGAGCTACTTACCAAAATGTTACTTCTTGCCATATCTTTAACATTACCTGATTAAAATTGTCATAATCAGGCAGTAACACTAGAGCAAATATTCACTGAGTAATTTCTCCTTTGAAGACCGTGCCAATGGTATCTTTTTCGTCGACTTTTTCTGCTGGACTTTCTTGGAGTTTTATAGATCCTTTTATGTTTCTAAAAATAATTGCATATCGGTTTTATCCATTTAGTTTCATCTGTCTTGAAGAAGATTTTTCGGGCATCTCGATGCAGTACCTACTGTACATGTAATCATTTAAACACACATTCATCTAGAACATTTTCCAACTTGCAATTATATGCCATGAATTGTCATGGGTTAAACATGCAACTAAACAATGCTGTAGACATCTTTAATCTCCATAACATTATATTCAACAATCCTCTTCAAATTTGGCAACTCTCTGCTTTATACACTTTCAACATTATCTTCTTGAAAGAATCAAGCTATGAAACCTAAGAATGGTGCGTTTCTTTTTTGTATAATACTTACTCGATTTCTCATTCAATTTCCCGAGAGAATTAGTCTATGCCTTGAATGACATATTTAATTCATTTATAATTGATTAGTTCCAGCCATGTGTTTTTAGTTGTTGTTAATATATCAGTTAACATATTTATGTTAAGCCCTTTAATGGATGGGATCATTAGAAATAAATATCACTTCTTAAGACTCCCTAAATAGCACTTTTTCATCATTTGAGTTGAATTTTAGCTGTTATTCATTCGAGTGGTTTAATCTTGTTTTCCTCTGCCACCGACTGCATTACCTACTCTTGTCATCTTATGTTCATCTTGTTCACGATTTTTTGATCTAGTTATTGCCCTCGATCTCTTTTGTTTAGTAGTTTAGCAATTTTCAAATGATGACTGATTATTCCTATCCATTTAGTTTTACCACCTATAAACAAATCAGATGTTCCACACTACCCAATCCGTGGAATTATTTTAGAATACACACATTTTTCAACTTGATTTTAAGCAATTCCAGTTACATTAGAGCCATAATTCAATCGAGACAAGTCATCTCCTGTTCCTCCTCCTTCCACCTACTCTAATGTGCGTTTTTGTCTTCTAACCTCTGTCTGATCCCTGCTCAACATCTCACTTTTTAACAACCGTTGTTGCTCTCGTACAATATTGACTTCCTCCTACCGTTAGGGTCTCATGAACTGTCCCCATGTTTGCTAAATTAATGTTATCCTAACAGGGTATGTTTCTCGCAGATTTTCTCGTATTTATTTTCAGAATTTTTGGATTCCTTACTAGAGGACGTCTGTTTAGCCACTATGGGAATGATGGCTGGTGATGAGAGGGATGTTCTGCGTGGGTTTGGGAGTTTCTACCAAGAGATTGCCCTTTCAGTCAAGAACACACCCCTCAGGGTGTGTATTTGAAACTGTTGGGAATATCTCGAATCGGTAACCAAGGAGTCACGAGGTTCAAACACATGTTGTTGGTAAATTTGGTGTGTTTTAATCGCTCGTTACAATCTTGCTAATTGTTTAACATAAGTTTTTATCATCCATCATGAGCATAGGATGAGAAAAACTCAAGTAAAAACATGAGTGAGATTATAATAAGCGAATGAAATAGCAAAATTTGTGAATCATTCCTGTTTGTACCACATGACGCCTTGGTTACTTGTTAGAGAGAATCCCGACGGCTTGAAACACATCCACCCCTAGTCTGCCATGATGTCATGAATGCGGTACCTGGACCCCAGCTGCTGGACTTCACCGAGCTGTTCTTGTCATTACTGATCTTCAAGGGCTGCGCTCCCTCGAATGCGGAGGACACAGGGAGTCTGCACTGTCTGGAGTCGTTGTCTCGATGCCCGGCAGTACCTAGTGTGTTGTTGGGCATCAGGACCTCGACTCCAAACACTGCGGACTCCTTGTGTCCTCTGCATTCGAGGGAGTGTAGCTCATTACCAACACTATGTACTCATGGCGACTCAATAAAATTTTTTGTGGACACTACCCAAATTTTATTTATCAAAGTTTCGACGCTGAACAGACTAATTTTTTTTGAGTTGGACTTATAATAGTTTTTACCGCTTTTTTTTGCTCAAAAGTTGGCCAAAAAGTGCCTAAAGTTGGCTCCGATCGAGCCATTTTTCCTATATTTGCTAATATTTCTCGGTGTTTTTAGTGAGGATAGGCCAAAATTATTCTAAGTCCAAAGTGTAAACATTGACCAAATGACTAAGTCCAAAAGGTATACAAAGGAAATAGGCTAAGTCCAGAGTATAAACAAAGCATTGGCAGTTGAAAACTATTTATTGGAGTAAAAATAGCAAAGTACAAGTGAACAAATGTATGCAATTATCAAAAAAGCAAGACATGAAAAAGACTAAGTATTAGCAATTGCACACAGCCACGCTAACTAACTGTTTATTGGCATGGCTGCATGCAGTACATGAGAATTACGTTGGGCAATGAAACAAGATTCTCTTGAAAAATCACAAGTAGCTAGACTTCATCAGGCCATCTTGCAGTTCTGGAGGTAGAAGCAGGTGAGCGGTGTGTTCTGGCAAATCCATCAGCTGTGGTGTCTGAAGTCTTGTCATCCAATCCCACGTGGACTCCAGTTACCGAAGGTACAACAGCATCCAGCACTGGTAGTACGCCAAAATCTCTGCTACTGTCCATGATGACAGGAATGCATGCAGATCACCTAAAAGATGAGACAGTTGAGAGCAAATGTTACAAAGGCTGAGATATTAATTAGGGGAATTCATTCTGAAAGTATTCCCAGATGTTCAGTAATCTCACATACATGTTCAATAACCAATAATTCATTACCTAAGATGAAATATGCTTCCAAGTCATTGACAACTCCACATCAGTTATGAAGTTCTACTGATTAATAATAACTAACCATGATCTTGCTCTGGTTTAATAAGTAACAAGTTCTAAGGAAGTCCTAAATAGTGATCTAATGACAGTATACCAATGTAATTTTATCCAAATTTTTACTACCACGAAGGATATTCACTACAATATTTTCAAACCCTTTTAGAATGTTTTTGTTTTAGACACTATCACTGAACTTGGAACGCACTCCTAAACTATTTATTGCCACTGATTTTGTTCAGTATTAGCTGTACTGATTTACTGCAACATTGAAAAATTTGCAAAAAGGTGAGTATCAACATCTTTGGCCCACAAGTAAACACATCCTACAGAAAGGTAAATTGCGTGAAATATATCCACCTCTATCCCATGACCTCAAGTCTTGTAGATTTACTTACTCATGACAAGTTCCAGCCAAAGGCTGCAATGACATCAAGACATTAATTGATCAAAATAAATGAATGAATCTAACTTCCTATAAACCGAAAAGGAAATCTGTGATTTTAACATCATCTATTTCAAGGGGTTTATTTGCTAAAGCTTTGACGGTATTACATCGTAATTTACCACAATTGCAACTACATAAAACTCATACCTTAATTATATCTGCATTGTGCATTCCCTATCAAGTGAATGCTATCTAAATTGATGCCCTTTTATGGCCATTACATTTCGAATTAATTTCTAAATGGTAATATGCCCAAAAAGCTATGCATTGTGAGTAGAATGTTGAACTAATAGCTATATGGCTATTACATCTACAATATCCATTCAAATCTAAATAAATTTATTTGCCTAAGACTGTATAATGTTTGATGCCTCAAGTGTACTATGCTTCTGAAATATAACTTGATAAAAATAACAACACCGAACACGAACTTTTCATTTCATCAAATTTGGAACTAATTCCTATATTTGGTAATGTACACAGAAACCTAAGCATTCTGTTGAGAGAATGTCAGGATTACATAGAATAGTAGATTCAAACTATTGGCTAAAGGGCTATTTTGTCTTCAACATCTAAGAGCTTCACAAGTGAAAGTATATTATTTGCTTAACGTTACGTAAAGTTTAATGTCCAAAGCAGACTGCATTACTACTAATTTATGAATTAATGAAAACAAATTAATAGCAAATGCTTGAACTTTTAATGTGTAAGTAAAACGAAGTATTTCACCACAAACAGCAACTTTCCCGTCATATTTCCAGTAGTAGTTCTAAGAAAATCTGGCAGACAATTCAGCTATTTGTTAATTGTGATATGCCTTCCTCGATCACATGGCCCCATATAACAATGCCGGAGTTAAACCTTTTTCTATTCATAAACTGAATTGAAGTTAGTCTGCATTGACGAATGAAATTTAAGTAAAACGTCTCAGTTCAACAAGATGTAGAGGAATGGCAAATACTGAGAATTTCATTACTCCCTGAGAAACAATGTGCGCTTCAGTAACTTGAACACTGCTTGAAAGATATCCAAAGGAAATTTTACGACAGAAACAGCTACATTCGCAAAATCTTGGGATGATTTATACTTAAGGTAGGTATCTGTATTAAAAATCATCTCATTTTAAGTTATCCAGAGCTGAACTAACTATTAATAAATCAACTTTAGACGAAGTTGCATTTATCGCAAGTAGTGCAAAACAAGGCATTTTACAAGTACTACTGTATCTCAATGCTTTCCATACGATGTCCTAATACTGACTAACATGTTTCTTCGCCAAAACTTCTGGCTATTGGTCATGGATGTGAGAATACACTGAATTCAAAACAGACTATAGGAACTCAGGATAAAAAATTGAGCTGAATAAAAGCATGAAAATATGTTTTTACATAATTTATTTCATAGCAAAAAGACACTATAAACATTATATCACACATATAGAACATCAATTTACAGCATTGTTTCTTCCCGCACAAAAAAATTGAAAGGTTTAGCATAAAAGCTGCAGCACTATCAATACAATTTATTATCTATCACTACTTGCAATACCAATCTACGACTACTGTGACACAAACAGTGCGAAGCTTCCAGTTAATTGTTACCTGAAGAGACGAGTGGCAGGACTGGATAAATGAGTAAGAAAACTGCACCAATAACATTGTACTAGTGAATTGAATGTTATGTGAACTACAGTTGCATTACTATTTCAGGAATAAGGGAAAATTTCACATCTCAAAACACTAGAGATCTTTTAGCTATAAAAAAGGAGTGATCAAGAAATTCAAATTGAATATTTATTTCAAAAGGACACAACAGACTTCATATCAATAGAGACAACTGATCCAACAACATAAGAAAGAAATCGATGATCGTTAGCCTGAAAACTGTTGCTAGCAGTGATGTCTAGAACACGAAGTCATTTTTTGAATATATAGTTCAGACAGACATTTCAGATATACCCCACCTACTCTCCACCCCCATGTAATACAAACAGTCTTCACTCCCGGCAAAGATGAAGAGATTCCAACAAATTCACTCTTTATTGCTGATATTAACGACTCCGATGAGTATCAATGAACACTTGTGATATTTATACACAGCTTAAGTCATCGTCAAATTTCCAAAAATTCCTGTTATGACAGGAATCTTCCCGAAGATTAACCATGTCTATATAATAGAAGTACTGCAGTAGTGTTGTAATAATCAGCTCAAATCAATAGAAAACAAAATAGGATGGTAACCATGGATTGGTCCCAAATCAGTAGTCAGTCTCCTCACAAACCCAAAATTATCGACATGGTGATCCCTTGAGATTTATAGGAAGATGAAGGCACGTACAACAAAGTTTACAGACATCTCAAATACATAACTACTCAGGCCATTCTGGCTGTAGAACTGATTTTCTCAACACCAGTTTTCAGAAAAGATTGATTAAATGGAATATATGAAGGTGTTTCCGTCGCTTGCTATGAATCAGGTGAAAATGGATTGGAATGGAAAAAGACCCCACGAGGAAGAACAAGAGTTACGTGGCCCAAATAAATAGTGAACAAGGGAAGCAGAAGAGCTGAAGTGTAACTGACCTAGCACTGAATAATGATAATAAAAAACTATTTGCAGCTATATTATTCCGAAATTTTCTCATCTTCCACCCAACCCAACAAAAAGAATAACAAGGAGCGAACGGCAGCAGTCATCCAAGGAATGAAATACAATGATTTTCAATGGAGGTTTTCATTGACGTTAAAGATTCTATGTCAATTGTATGTGACAAGGGCTACCTAGGAAAAGCAGTTGATGTGGTGTTGAAAGTAAAAAAATGCAAGAGTAAAAGTGTTCACATAAAAGACCATCCAAAGTACACTAGGATATACTGTGGAACATTGACGCAATTGAAACATTTACTATGTTACTTCAGTAAATAATGATCACTGTATAATAGGGAGGGGATTTAAATCTACCTTTATTGACTGGAATACATGTAGTTTTGTATCAGGAGGTAAGGACTAAAAAACTCAGGGACTCACTATTGTGCAGTTATGTAACATTCTCTTGAAGAGAAATTGGAATTCTCATTTATTAGCAACTACTAAAACTCTTAAAATGAATTTTAGGGGACCGACCTTTCATTTCATTATGAACAGGATTTCATTACATCCAAAATAAGAGCATTTTTCGCTGTGCTCATCGTAGAAATGCAGGCTTTTTGTCAATCGTCTGTATTAACAGAACAAATCCATAACAAATGTACCATTGCCCAGAGCGTAACTTTTTTTAAATTATCCTATTATTGCCTACATATATGTAAACATTTTTACCGATACTAGGTAATCATTCACAAAATATCACTAATCTTTTCCAGAGTGAAGATTTTTAATGATTAATAATTGTAAATATCATTAATGTCTTTTGGTGGATGAGTGCTCTGCTACGATCTGTTTGGTAATGAATATTTACACACACATTTGATTCAAACCAACTCTCTAGTGAAATGCCTTCAACAATTCACGCACTTTGACTATGACATTGGAACTCCATATGCGAGGCTTTGATGTTTAACTTGCTTCCAAAAATTAAAAATGAGATTATCTAAAAATAAGTGAAGAATTATGTGCTACCACTCCTGTTCAATATTTTTGATGCAACATGTATGAAAGAACACATTATGAGACTCGAAATATCAGGCTATTTTAGTCCGTTGCATCGTGATGAAATCAGTCAGTCTGTGTTGCAAAATAGGCAAAGGGGCAAGGAAGAGGGCACGCACTATCGAAGATTCCAAACAATCAGCATTTTCCCCAAGAAGTAGGTGATCAGCACCACAAATGGATAGATAGGTGAAGTATTGTTAGAGTGGTCTTTAGCAGATGATGTATGTATTAACAACCTACCCCTTTATTACTATGAAGATACTAACCATCTAGTTGCATTTGACCCTTTAATCTAGCATTTTTCCATGCAGTAGCCTAGTTGCATGTCAATAGTGCATGTTTCGTGATATCCACCCCCTGCCACACACCCTTGTGGTTGCTCACAGGAACTTACGTAGATGTAAGATTAAATCAGTCCACAATATCTTTTAAGCCAAGCACGATATCTCCAGCAATTACAGAGGGAAGGGAGAGGGCACACACTCTAGAAGACTCCCAAGTGATCAACGTCTTTCACAGAAAGTAATCAAGGTAGAGCACAATGCTAAGCTAAACAATATCACCAATCATCACACAATTTTAGCTTCATGTTCACAACAAGGGATATGAAAACCCAAATTAAAATAAACTAAACCTATGACGGTGTTAGGGTGTACACTGATCCATTCATCGGTAGCTGTAAACCCTTGACGATTCAAACAACTAGCTATTTTCTGTACACATTTAAGGTGTTGACTGCTGAGATGTATGTCCCATTATTGAGTCAGACGGTCTAACTACAAGGAGTGCTGGGCATTACTTAAATTTAGATTGCGAGGCATTGTTCCTTGACCAGTCTGTGTAAGAAACTGATATTTTGCGAGTAAGATTGCCACTGAGCTTGCACATATTCCTCCCCTATAAATTTACTCAGCACAACATTAGGACTCGGATCCCAAGATGATCCTGAGGGTGGTGAATGTTTACAACTGTGATGATAGTATCACGAGAAGTCTTCGATTCAGGCTGCAAGTTAAAAAAATAAAACTTTTATGTTTTATTTTTTGTCAAGTTTGCAATTTAAAGAAAATCTTATCTATCGATGTGAAGAAAAAAATTTGTAACTACGTGGACAATAATCATAAAATTTCAAAAAATTAAATTGCAAAGAAATACGATATCTCATCATCTACGCTCTATTGATTTACCTCAAATAGGTGCCATTGAAAAATCTGAAGTTGAGGTCAACTTAAAAAGGACACAAACAGCGAAGAATGAAGGATTAGAGGGCATGCTTACGAAATGGTTTTATTTAGCTAGAGCTAGCGATATTCTCATCAGTCAGAACCTTCAAGAAGTATCGGAGAAAATAACTAGTCATTTGAATATTTAAGGATTTGCAGCTACCAACGGATGGCTGGATTGGTTAAGAATGAGGAAAGCAATTGTGTACCAGCAAATAAGTGTTGAATCTAAAGCTGTTGATCAAATATCCATTGATATGATTGATGTCAAATATCCAGGATGAGGAATGCCCATGAGTGACTCCAGCGGAGGGGATGGAAGTGCAGTAAATGTTTTGGCAATGCACGAGCCAGATGAACATGGGTGAGGAAGCGTTAAAGATGATTCACCACCTTGAAAATTCTCCACGTGCAGCCTCAAGCACTCAGAAACACCAATTAACAATCAATTTGTTTTGCTTAAGTTTGAATTAAATTAGGAATCTAATGGAAATGCCCAAAGACTTAGATATGTATCAGTTTAATTTTGTAGTGCAGGTTGATTAAATTTTCAGTTAGTTTTTTGCAGTGTTTGCAGCATTATTTTTCATCCATTTAGCAAATAAGATTAACTAGTTTGTGTATTTTAAAATTGCTAAACATATTTCACCAAGCATTTTGGAGTTCACAATGGAGAGTTCTGCATTGAACACCTGCCGTTGCCACACATTCGCTCTGAGGTAGGCAAAAAGTGATTGCTATACCTGACAAATTACTTTGTGCATAAAGGGGTGGTTAGGTTACCGAGATTGTGAGACATTCATTATAAAAGAGGCAATAACTGGCCAAGGAACCAAAGAATAGTTCGCTATAACAGGGTTTTCATATCATCCGTACTCGTTATGTGTGGGGTATTTAAGCATATGCAACCATAGGAAAGTCCAAGGGACCGTGAACTCACCTCGTTATAGGCAGGATTTTGTTTACATGCGTGATCCTGATAAACATGTTTTACTGTAATTACTTCAGATCAGCTACATTTAGTTACTGGTCATGAAACAAGTTCTCTTAAAAACGGGCAAGCTAGTATTTTCAGAGCAAAGACAAACATTCAAAACTAAAAACGAAATCCTTTTTTATCAAGCTAATAATGGAGGAATGAAACTAGCGTATAATGTTTAATTTAACACATTTAATTAGCAGGGTGTAAGCAATTTCATAAAATCCTTTATCACAGGCTCACCTGTGACCTATAATTCCAAATAAATTTTATGGGAAACATGCAGAAGTAAGATGACACGAACGTAATAAAATCATTTGTGACAGAGTTGGTGAAGCCAGAGTTAAAAAAAGGGAATACAGAGAAGATATTAGTGAGAAATCCAAATTATTTTGATGAAGTCTAAAGTACTCTAAAAGGAAACATATGGATCGCCTTTAGAAATTTTAAGTAATAATTCATTTTCGTAATATGCACAAGTTGCAGGAATTATGACAAATGCTTTTACTTACAAGTGAAATAACGACCACTAAGATTTTATAAAAGACCATTGCATTGAACTTCTTTTCCCAAAATTATTGTGTCCACTCAATGAAACTAATGCTTGAGTGTCCAATTAATGTCCGAAATTGTATATCATGAAGCGAAGTAGAGAGATAAATAGCATTAAACGAACGAGCTACCAAGTTCCTATCAAACACCTGCTTCAAATCTGTGCGATGAATTTTATGACACTACTTTGTAGATACAGATGACATTCAATTACAACCAACTACTCAAGTTAGCAAAAGAATTACAAACGAAGCTACTAGATGAGCAAAGCATCAACCCATAAACCATAGAAGTCTAAAGCTATTCAGCATTATTGGCAACTTGAACAGCTTCAGCTGAAGACTTGGGAATACTCAGGATATTCAGCTACTGAGAAATTCAGTAGGAGCAGTTATATCTGAGATATGATCACACCTCTTCAAATTCACTTAAATTTATCCCACAATTTGATTAAGTCAAACAGTTATTAAGTCAAATTGAAAGTTATGGTTTTAACGATAACAAATGCCATTTCAGACATATAGAAAATCCATTGAACTAACCAAATAATGTCAAACAACCACATTCACTATAACCTATAACCATAGTAACTGGTACCCAACTGGTGGAAATACGATATATCAGCTCTGATGTTTGATGGTAGAAGAAAAGTTGAAGAGGTAATAAAGCTGCTCAGGACCCAAAAACCACCAGGACAAGATTGTATCTACAATGAAGTACTCAAGAATGGAGGTGACTGACGGAATCAGCTAATTTTGAAGCTGGGAAAGAAGAGAAAAGGAGGAGACATCTGAAGGTTGAGCACCCGAAGTCTCAAGTCCAATGACTAAAATTGATGAAAGAATAAAATCCAGGAAAATCTCATGGAATTGATCTACTTAACACTGCAAAATACTTGTGACGAGCATCATCACAAAACGAAGAATGAAATCAGTTGAAGAGATGAACAATTAGTATTCAGAATTGGGCGATTGTGAAATGATGCGATGTCATCACTGATCTATGCTAACCAGCATCCTCCAGAAAATGATAGCTGAAGGAATTTTAAATATATGTAGTTAATTCCATTTATAATCAAGTTGAGGGAGTCGAATATTTACTTCGTAATAACCATCTTCATTACATGTGGACCAGTTTCTCCCAGCCTCTCTTTGACAAGGAATAGCCTTTACTTCATTATAACCAGGACTTTGTTATAAACAAGTTTGATATAAGTGGGCTTGACTGTAATAAGAGGACCTAAAAGGAACAAAAATTTTGGTCCTAAAAGGAACAAAATACTAAATCATAGGAGGCAATCTTACGAGAATTTAAAGTAAGCAACAGCATTAGCCAATCACGCAACCCACTATATATTTCAATCAAACAATGAATGGAGAAATTAGTGAAAAGTAAGAAATAAAAGGACATTGAATTTGCACTCTCAATATTATCACAATCTGTTATGCAAATTATGCCAAACTATGATAGCTGAAAGTGAAGATCTACGGCAAAGGATTATTTAAAAATTTCATTTCAAGAGTCAATGTTTCACTCAATTAACTGAGAAAACTTAATGCCCAACAATATTTCCTTACTTATTGCGATAAAGTTGTAGGCAAGGAAATTGAAGAACGAAAAGGAAAGTAAGCACGTGGGAAAAACTGACTAAGTGGAAATATTCATCAGGGAAATGGGAACAAATTGGTAAGGATGATAGAATATTTAGCTGGCTGCTCACATGTAGCATATTCAAAAATAAAAACTTAGAACAAAAAATTAAGACATCAAATCAATTTTAAGACACACATGCACAGAAATAAAATGAAGCTTCAAAGATGAAAATATTTGGAAGCTACAGAATTTAAAATATTAAGGGTACAATAAATCTGGGGAATGATGGACGAAAAGTAGAGAGAATAAGGTTCAAGGAGAAAAAGTCGAAAGTCATGATGAAGCTACCCGAAGTCCTATAGAGACCATATAATTAAGAATTATAATTAAGAAAGCGGCAAGTTTTGTGGAAGATAAAAGGAAAAGAAGAAGAAAGTGCTAAGGATCAAAACATTATGAGAGAAAAAGAATGTGAAAAGAAACCAACAAGGATATAAGAATATGATAAAATCAAAGAAATCAATAATTCAGTTTCACAGAGAGGAATGAGTTGGGTAAATCTGAATAAAGGAAGGATTGTAATATAGTTAAGACACACGAATTGATTCTTTCCGATTTTAAGTCCCCACCCTAATTCGCGACGTATTACAGTTTGCGGCTATTTAAGATATTTTATCCATTCATATGACTAAGCTCACCATTTATATTTATTTAGTTAATGTACCATACAAGAGATGTGCAGAAATAATAAAACTGAATAAGAACACTAGAAAGGCAAAGGAAAATATAGAATGACTACCTGATTGATTTTAAGCTATCTGACATCTTTAAAAACAGGCTGAAAACCTAAAGAAAAGGAAGAATTATTTTCACGTGAAAAAGCTAATACATACATGGAAAATAAGGCGTTGAAAAAATGAGGATTGTCTGATACACAAGCATTTCAACTCAATGCTTTGATACTACAAAAACAATCTGAAATTTGACACATTAGAAAAGAGATTGAAATTCAAATTTGAATGCTTTGGTAATAATTATGATATTTATACTGAGGCATACCAATTCATATGCTATGTAAAAAAATGTTTCATTCACAACATAACCCGACAATGGGAGAAAAAAGAGAGGAGTGGTCACTAAGGACGCAGTCGAATAACAAGCAAGAAAAGAGAGACTAAGGACGCTGATGGAGAACAATCAAGAGAAGCGGAAACTTGAGGATACTGAAGAAAATTTAAGGAGGAAGAAGTTTATTTTTCAAGACTGACCCAGGACAGAGGTTACAATGCTATTCTTTTGTCAAAAAAATTATCAAAAGGAGCAACCAAACAAAGTTTCACACTCAACGATACGGAACTGACAACTTGGACAGATTCAACTTTCACAGCAATGTGGAATACACAAAACCACACACAAACAAAATTTAAATTTTCCCCAATCGCTCCACAAGACATTGGAGTGATAAAAACACCTACAACATTTTTCTCTGATTCAGTGATTTAAGGAAAAAATACCAAAACCTTCAATAATGGAGCAGCCGAGAGAAATTTTACTTTTCCACAGATTTATTGGCACATGACATGTGCTCACATACTCAGGTTATTGAACAGTTTTGACAGGAAGTAATCCATTTAGGTACATGATCAGTGGTTGAGTGTTGTGGAGCACCAAGGTGAGGGTGGTTGTAAGTTCAAGGGTCGAATATGAGAGTAACAGACCTTTCATTTCGAGCATAGATAAGGTGAAAAGGGTAAGACAGTTGTGAATGGTTTAAAAATGTAATTTCTTTTAACAAAGTTTTATTTTTGATTTGTTACTACTTCCCATTGTTCCAGAACACAATCTTCATGACCTTTCGCCTTGAGGTGATAAGTAATCTTATAGGAGACTTTACCTGCGGAAGGCAAATTGCACCACCCGACCATTCCATTGTCAGTGGTAAGGTACGATGATGTCATTGGGTGTAATGAAGTCCAGAGTACTTGTCTTTTTACCAGTTAGGTACCTTTCTATTCAGGGTGCAACAAACCATTTTCTATTGCGACATGTTTTATGATATTGTAACTATGTAATCAATATCTCGAGCCATTAGGTTAATGGAAAGAATACGAACTTGAATGATGGTTACATTGAAGGCGACAATCAGTTTCTAGCAAAATAAATAAAAAAGTGAAATAAATAGTTAACAAAGAAAGCTGGCATCAAGGACACCATTGAATGAGGAGATGGTGAGGAGAAAACCAGCAATGACAAGGTGCGGATATGTGATAAAAGCAGACCACGATATTCCCAATAAATCTAAGTCACCGACATTCGCAATACTCGAAGGGATAATTGCAAAATTGGGAAAGCTTGAGCAGAATAGAAAGAACTGAGATAAGCAGCCCCGGCACCCTGTTTGCAGCGAAGATTGGCGGCCGAATTAACCGGAGTGAAAAAAAAAACCACAAGCGAGTCGTGCAGCTAAGTGGACGCATAGGATAAAGGGCATGGGAGCGGCCAAACTGATGGTGTAGGAAATATTTCATCTAATTGTACGAATAATAGAAAGTGATCAAATAGAGAAAAGGTTCAAGGGTCGTAACGTAATACTTAACAGGAATGTGGATCAGAATGACTATGAAAGATTAAAGTAATCAAATACAGTAGAAGCCCGTTATAGTGAGTATGGCATATAGCGAGAATCTTGCAATAACGAGTGATTGGCAATGTACCATCGAAAGGCCCATGAATAACATGTAAAAGAAAACTGATATAGAGAGGCCAAGAAGCTCCTGCCACGGCATACGCTCAGTATTACGAGCGATATTTCTTGAGGGTGATGCACTGCTAAGTATGAATTAACACCCGGTATCTATCTTTAGTAGCATTATTAGTCAACTACAACTTCAAATACAATGTTAAACATTGTAAATGAAACAACTTTGTACTTTCCACTTTCAGCTTTATAAGTTCCCTGTTTCAACATTAAGTTCAACGTTTTTAACGTTGAATTTAACGTAAAAATTTTGCATTCATGTGAAAAAAGTTTTAAGCTAAATTATTTTGAAATCATAGAAATTTTAAAACATTCCATTTCACCTGATGTATGTATTTTAAACGACTTGACAAATTTTAAATCCTCTCAGATGTTTTTAAGTTTTAAAATCTGACTTCCTCGCCTACCCTAATTCCCACCACAATACCCTCACCACTAATTGTGACCCCACTACTGTCCTTGACCCAACTCCCTCTCCCCCTCACTCCCATCCAATACTCTCCCTCCCCCTCAGTTTGAGTCCTTTCCCCACTCCTCAGTGTAATTATATAATGCCTTTGTTTGAAATGTTCTGGCAGTTGGCCCCCCTTGAAAATGATGCTGAGTCATCGAAATGGATCGGGGAACTTATAAAGCTGAAAGTGGAAGGTACAAAGTTGTTTCATTTACAATGTTTAACGTTCGCAACTTCCACAAAGTATCGCCTTCATCCATTAATTCAATTCAAATACAATATTTGTTCTATCTCTACATTATTTAAAGTCGGATCAAGTCCACACATTGACAATTTATGGCCAGCCCTGGTGTACCTTGCACGTGTGCTCGCACTTTGTGTTCTTTTGTTAATCCAAAGTCAAACGGAGGCATAGGATTACAATGGGCAGAAGATGGACAAGCAGAAAAGTATCTAGTCCGTCACATGACAGTGGAGAGCAGTGGTGTCAGTAAGGGGCGGAATTCAGCCTGTCTATGTCTGCCAGTGTGGGAGTAGTGGACGGATGAGGAGTTAATTCAGGGAGAAAAGAAGGTGACAAAAAAATTAGTTCTCTTTCAGAAGAAGAAACACTTCCTATGCTGACTAGAACTAAAGCACAGCAGGCTTTTAGAGAAATTTGCACTGTTTACCGGGCCAGTGATGCTTCTGCCGACGACTTTAGCAAATTTATAGTGTATTGGAAGGGAAGCACACTATGCTTGAATGATTTTTAGCCAGGAATAGAAATTAACAGTACTCTGCTGTTAATGTGAAGCATGGGTATGTGTGACACTAAAGGTCCAATGCTTGTTTTGTTGTGCTTTTTATCATTGCGCTGAAGTCGTCAAAGTTTTCCGTTACCAAAGAATTATTTATATACTTAAAATTTTATGATTCATCCTGGGGCGGAATTCTGTACATCCTACCGACACCTATCGGTGTCGCTAACTCCCCCGACCGACAAATATCGGTAAGAGCGATTCCGGTGACGCATTCTACCGATACTTGTCGTTAATTTTACCGATACTTGTCGGTAACGACGACTGAGCCTACCGACGATTTCCAAACCCACGCTAGGCCTTACCGACATGTATTTCGTGTCTTCGCCAACTGCATGCTGGGTAAAAACAGTGATAGATCGGTCTACGCATAGCGACGGACGTATGTTTTGATTATCTACGAGCTTGGTTTTGATGAATTGACTTGTGCAAATTGGTAGATTTTCTGAGAACTGAGATCGCCCTTTATTTGCATTTCCATATTAGTATTAAGTTACAATCTTAACGATATAATTTGCGCTAGTTATATTCGTCCTTAATTTGCAAAATTAGCGCATCCAAAACAAGTTTCCTTTAAAGTGTCCAAAGTGCGGAGAGTGAGAGGTGATTTAAGTTCTTCTAACCTTTATTAAATAAAAATAGTTTAATTTATAATGTTCTATTTACTAAGTGTATTTTTACACTATTTATATGCAATTGCAGTTTGATGTATTTAAATGCTTGACGGTAGAAACTTTATCGCTGGACTAGTAATGCATTTTACATAAGAGTGGTTGGTGTTTTTTAATTATCAGCCGAAAGAATGGCAGAGGGATATCTTGCTTTAGATCAAATGTTTATGTAATACGTAGAAAGTAGACTCGAACGTCGACGATCGTGTCGGGATACGAGAGTAAAAGGGAAGCCCACGACCCGTTTGAGCTGGACAACGAGGAATTTATCAATTTATTTCGCCTCTACCCACATGTTGATTTGGTTCTCATTGAAACACTTCGGCCGATATTGCAGCGGGAGCGGTCGATCGCCATTGCGAGTGAGCAGTGTGTTCAGTTCATTCCAATGCATTTTCAAACGAACGCAAGTCATTATTCACTTCACTGTTTCTTTGTCAGGGTCACTTTTACTTCCGTACCAATTAGTGTTTCTGATTCTTAACATTGCCTCCCAAAAAAACAAACGTTACTTACAAAACAAACTTACACGTTAGCTGACTGCTGCCTACTACTTACTGTGATGTCTCTGTAATTTGTAATTTCGACGAAGATGTGTACACAATTCTACCATGTAATATAATAAATATATTATTATTACATTCCTCCTCCATGTAGCAATTCCCTCTCGACCTGACTTGAGCTTCTCGACTATTGTTTGGACCATCGTAGGTTTTAATTTTTAATTTAATCTTGTTTGTGTACGTATAGTAACTTGGATATGTAATTGTTGGCTTAGTTAATGGCACTTGAATACAGTCCATCAGAACCATACAGACGTGTGTTATTTCTCGACCGTAAAATCTTACCCAATTTCGCAGTACGAAATCAATAACAAAGTATGAATAAATTTTTCATTCAAATTACCTACATGCAATCCCCTCAGTTTCAACTAATCCCACCTTTCATCCTGCCTTTGGTATTAACTTCTCTTCAACTTTACGCATGATCACAAATGATCCACGTCCAGTCCACTGTTGATTTCAAATAACATTACTACGCTAAGTTCCGATGAAATATTTCGCATATCGATGGTGCACTTTTTCCTGTTTGTGTCATGCTATATCATTGGTCAAAACGTATAGCCTCGCGCGCAGGTGCTGCTTCCTTACCGATATATGCTTGACGTCAGAGTTAGGTCGCTTGCACCAACAACTGTCGGTAGGTGGCGGGTGCAGAATAGCTCGACCGTCGGTACAAGCGACGACCGTCGGTAGCCACCGATACCGATAGGTATCGTTAGTTGTGTACAGAATTCCGCCCCTGGTATTAATTATTTTTCCTGTTAGCAGAAGTAATGGGAAAAATTGTTTTCCTGTACATTTGCTAATTTGTGCATATTTGTCAGTAGGTATTTTCTCAAATATTGCCATGGCCGATGTTAAGCGAATAATTAAAATTTATCCCGTTCAACAAGTTTTTATTTCATTTTATGATTCCTGACTTCATGGACACAAAATTTTGAGTGAATGCATTGATAAATCTCGGCAACAGTATTTCATGGTATGTAGTTATCTCCGTCCCCTTAGATCCTCTAGATTGCAACACTAGTACAACACGTTGTGCATTGAAACAGACTGGCATTTGCTTGTGTAAACAAGTACTCACTGAAATTAATTTTTAAGAGGTAAATGACAAATTTAGAAATGGTTAGAAAGAGCTAATTATGCTAGAAATATTTTCAACTACCGAAAAATTCCGTATTTCTGCGAATCGTTATGGCAACTTTCCTAACCAATGGACTGGTTAACACTAATATTTCAGCAAAGTGTAAATTACTGATTTGGAAGATTTAACTCTCAAAATAAATGATAAATATGCAATTATGCACAAAAACGGCCCTACTACCGGTTTCCAATAACATGGTAATGAAAGAAAAACAAAGTAAGAACTGTGGTAATTGAGAGGCTTAATACATCACCTTCAGATATCACGAGTGCTCGTTATAGCGAGTGATTTCCCAGCTATTGAGAGCACCCGTTATACCGAGCTTCCACTGTACTAATGGAGTGTGTTCATTGATGAATCATGTTGGGATGAAATACTTTTTCTTCAGTACTATTCAAAATATTCCTTTGACTGAAGGAAAAGCATGATCCCATTGCTAACCCATGTGTCTGCATGTAAGATTCATCATGTTTAGAAAATATCGGTTTGGAAAATATTTTAAATATAAAAAATTAAACATTATAATAAAATGGGAGTAGTTTATCTGAATATTTTATTTTACTGGAGTCACCCATTTCTCTGCTAAGTTTTACCTAGAGCTACTCCTAACTGAAGTAAACCGGTTTGCAACATCAACAGATTCCTTCCTGAAAATGTTTCTTAACCTGATGATAATGTGAAGGCATCTAAATGCCTCGCGTTGTAATAAATCTGTGGAAAGGTAAAAATGGACCAAAATGCGTTCCATCATTCTCATTTCTCCCCAAGTAATAGAATTGGATAAACAATTTCACTCATGAGGAGACAGGTAAATGTATCGCATGGGACAAACCATAGGGAACAGTTGTATCAGATCCTTCAAGTTTACATTAACAATCACAGAGAAGATTATTTGAGACTATGCGAGAGAGAGAGATGAGTAAGCCATAGGAATAATTCAATGCCATATGTGTCATACCAGTTGCAAATTTCTCTATAAGATTAGCTTTGCTGACATGCACCATTCTATGAAGACCTAGGAAAACCAAGCAATAGACTTTGGACAACAAGGAAGCGGCGGATATATTCTTTAACTTCACAAGGAGACTGAAGTACTACAACAATCCATATTCATGATATCAGAAAAGACATGTCCAGAGAACACATGCAATAGGAGTGCTGAATTAGAACTAAGAGTAACCTGGTATCATGCAAATCTTTTATTACGAAACAGGTTTTAAATAATTTGCAATTTGAACCACATCAGCATAAACTTTGCACAAAACTAATTAACTGAACCTTAATAAAACCACTGCATTGCATTAAAATGATATATTAGAGTTCCATGTCACCAGTCACAAAAAGGGGTAAAGAAATGGAGCTGAGAGGTTGTGAATCCTAGTCAATTCTAATTCGTCACCAATGTTTAATTAAATAAATTAATTGACATTCTAATGATTTGTATCCGAGGACTAACAACTAGCATAATTGGGGCAACAGGTTACAGTGATTAACACATGTCAAAATACTCGGATGTGACAAGTAATCATTTCAAGATTTGTACTTATCATTCTACTTCTTCAGAGGAGATTTCAGCCGTGAGAATCTAAACTATGCCCTATAACAGTAATGCTTTTGCGCAGGAATCTTCAAGTACATGAGCACACGATAAGACATTTCTCATATATATATTATCAAGCTGTTTGATATGAAATATTCAAGTCACTGCTAACTTGGATGATATTCTCATTAAGGGAAAAAATATGCTCGCAGCCAAGCACTTACTTTATGCAGACGACGAGATTCAGCAACAGAAGTGGATGAGTTACTCTTGATATCTTCTTTTTTGGCACATTCCTTCTTAGTGATGCCAATAGTAGTTGATTCAAAGTACCTTGAGGAAGCGGCCATCTCCAAACTGAAAAATAAAATATATATTAGCGGGAGAAATTTCACAAAAGTACACATTAATCAGGACTGTGGCATGGCTGCTGAAGATATTTCTTGAGTGATCAAAATTAGAAGAGTCGAGAATGAGAGACGAATAGGACGTTTTTTCGACTCCCGACCAAATTTCTTTAAGTAAATGCAAGATATGGTCAAGTACATAAAGTCATTCCCCACCGAAATAAGGTTGACTGGTCTTAACTATTTGTCTGCTTACATTTCTTAGGAGACTGAGTTACCATTTCCGTTAATTTCATTCAAATCATACCAACCCCCCTTTTCTTCATTCATCTGCATTTGTTCTTTTTCACAGATTCTGTCTTATATCAGATATAGTAAGACTGGAATGACATGATTTGGAGTTGTTGCGATAGAATTATATAAGTAATAAACTCTTAGAAAGGACAAAGTATAATATGTAATTATGAGATGTTATTTTTATCGTTGCTTAAACTTTGAAAATAAAGTAGGAAGCGACTGAGGTTGTTAGGCAAGGTCCAATATTTTGGCCATAATTTTAAAACTGGTAACAAACGAAAATAAATAGTTGCAAAGTGTTGTAAGGTTTTATTAAATTGCTTTAGTATCGGGCTATATCTCACTATGCAATGACTTCACACTGGCACCTTCAATTTGGAAGGATATCAAAGACTATCTTTGAAAACCAACATTGAATGATGTTTGAAAATGTTAACGAAACTAACACAAACAGCATTTCGTTATGAAGAGTTGGAAACTTCAATGTCCAAATTATGCTATCACATTGAAGTCTACGACTATGCTTACTATAGCAAGATTTCCAGAGAAAAAAATTCTTTACGGCTTAATTACATTAAAGCTTTTCACAAATAGTCCATAGTCATTTAATTTGGCTAATTTTTAATTGTAAGAAATCTGCTTTCGAGTCTCTCAAAATGCATTACGTGAGGAATTGATGATGACCAATGAAAAACAAACTTGAACTCACCAAGTTGAATTAAACGTAGGCAAAATTACACTCCAAGTTTCTGGTTCTACCATTAAGGTTCATCTGATACCATTAATTAACGTTGTACCCACAGGAACAGTTAACAATGTGTACCAAAAATGTCTGTGCAGAACTACTACCAACAGTTTAAATTTAAAGCCGGCAAGAAACTTAAGTATTACCTACAACTACACTCCCCACAATGACTTCACATGAGTTAGGTCTTCCAAACCTATGAAATTTTAGGAAGAGGTATCAGGATGATGAAATGAATACATAATTTAATTTAATTACGATCCAGACAATTTCTACATTTTCAAAAATAAGTTCCATTAAGTGCTCTTAGTGATCTACCGGATAATGTAGATTTCCATGTGAAAAATTATTACCCTAACCCCCATCGCACAAGAAAAAACAACACGGGAAATATTTATGATAAAAAGAATTGGCTTTGATTATTAAATGAATGCTTTCAAATAAGCATTATCATATTTATCACAGTTGAATCTTTGAATGATGACCTGAATACTCATTACCTCAGTCCTGTCCCAATAAGTTTATGATTCATCGTGCCTGTAAAAATAATTAAACGCGGTCAATTCTTGTGTTAAAACTTCAATCAAGACTATGTAGAAGGCAAATCAAAACAATATGACACATTCATGAACTTGCTTCAGCAGACTATCTTTGTAAAAACAAAACTTCGCCGTACCTTAATCATAATTCCAATTTTAAACTAAGCTCATATGGCGACGAACTTAATAAAAACGATATGCTTCGAGATCAATTTCATTTCTGTTGCTCAGCGCCGTGCTTACTTTCATGATCAAATTCACGAACATTACTGCGATTACTGCCATTTTGAATGTTTTGAATGAAGTGGTAGATAGTGATGGGCGCAAAGTAACTAATCGTTACTTTGGTACTCGTTACTCACTCGGATCGGAACTAACGATTACACAATTTGAGAAGTAACGATTACCTACGATTCAGGTACTTTCACTGGGATTTGAGTACCGATACTACCGAAATAGGTACTCGAAGTCAAACGAGTAGGGACCTAACGATTACCCAGTAATCGGTACACCCATATATGGGCGTACCGATTAGTAATCAAAGCTAACGAGTAGGGACCTAACGATTACCCAGTAATCGGTACACCCATATATGGGCGTACCGATTAGTAATCAAAGCTAACGAGTAGGGACCTAACGATTACCCAGTAATCGGTACACCCATATATGGGCGTACCGATTAGTAATCAAAGCTAACGAGTAGGGACCTAACGATTACCCAGTAATCGGTACACCCATATATGGGCGTACCGATTAGTAATCAAAGCAAACGAGTGGGACCTAACGATTACCAGTAGTCGGTACACCCATATTTGGGCGTAAAGATTTTTAATCAAAGTAAACAAGTAGGGACCTAACGATTACAAGTAATCGGTACACCTATATCTGGGCGTATTTTTATTAAAAAAGTAATTAATTTCAGGAACATAAATTACAAAAAATTAGCAATTCAATTATTTTGCTCGTTAAATATCCACCCACCTGTTGCAAACATTTACCCCATGGATATTACAACAATATAATAATTTATATAAAAAGTAATTTAGGCGATGATTTAGGCATTATTTATATCCATATTTAGGTGGGTATGAAGAGGTACCTACTGATTTATTTGCATCACATACAGAAGTATTGATATAATGATAGATATTTGATTAGATAGAAAAAGGTTTGGATCGTTTTGACCAAATTGGTAAACTGCTGTCTTACCAAGACGTGACGAAAGTATAGCTTGGACTATACTAGGAATATACGTTATTAGGAATTACTTTATGTAAAAGTATTTAATTTCAGGAACATGACAAATTATTCACTGGTTAAATAGCCACCCACTCATATCAACAATTACCCCATCACACGTAAGGCAAGAAGGAAAAAAATCCTCAAAACTTGGTGACATGTAAAAGAAATTGGAAATTAAAAATATCCCTCAGCCATACGATCGCATGATGGCATCACCAGAATTATTAGCGAAATGTTTTTTTCAAAGACATCCCTGAATGTAATACTCCGGAAACGATTTTCCCCGTCTTCCTATAACAGCATCAATAATTTAAAAAAGGGTTTATGCTTTATATTATCTACAAAACATCTTCTGCAAAACTGGGGCCTCAAATGATGAAGAAGCAAGCACTTCGTCTACTCATTTCAGCCAGCTCGTTCCCTGAAGAAATTTTTGTACTCTCAGTTTCCAGCTTGACAATACAGTTACAATACAAAGGTCGACGTCCAAGCAACACTAATGTTTATTTATATCAACGCCTGCGTACATATATATTTTTCTCTGACTAATATTTTTCTTACTTATTAGGTTTTGATATATCTTATCGTGTATTATTGTTTGTCCTCGCATATTGTTACTCACTTGTCTTAATACTGGCTAATGCTAGTTCAATATAGTTCCGCCTGGCGCTGGATTCGGACCAACTCCTGAATACAGGCAACCAGTTGAGGAAAACAAATGATAAACGAGTACCGAGTAACTACTCGAAAGTACCGATTACCATTGGAGAAAAGAACGATTACTACCGATTACCGAAAAGTACCGATAAAGCCCATCACTAGTGGTAGAAGTTGTAGAAGTCGACTTTGCCAACTTTGCGTTGCGATTATCGATAGTCGATTCCGTCGATACCTTTTCCAACACCGCGAACTATTAAATGAATGTTAAAGCTGTTCGTGTGCACCAAAGTTGTGATTTATAGTTGATAGTGCTATATTTAAAGAAAAAAGTATCTAAACTGTAGTGTGTTTGAACGTTCCTTGAAATTCATCATTAAAAATGAAAAATCAATCGTTTCAAGACCTGTACTTTTTGATCCTAGAATTTTATTTCCCCTTATTAGGTAATATTCTTAACATTGGGATGGTTTTAAGTTTAATTAAAATGGAATTTTCAGTCCTTACTGAATTATTTAATGATTATCAAGGAAGTGAAAAATTTAGTTTTCGGCAGTAATTTCGGCACATCGGCAAGTCCTTCACTACAACTAGACTTCTTGAGTGAGTTTTTGCTCAGCTAAAACTCTCTTATTACAATCGCAGCGTACCAAGCTGAACGCAGATAAAGTGCTAAGCGAGATGATATCTAACACACATGGTCAAGCGCGGCATGCACAGCAATGTCCCATACAGCACAAATCTAGACTAAGGTGTATTCCCATTATTTACCTAAACAATACTAGTGATTGTTCGGGGTAAATTGAGTTTAACAGGTTCAACTCAAATTATCCCAACATTACACCAATTTCAAAATAAACTTTTAATGAAGATTTTCCGATCGAAGACGAGTTACGATCGCTCAAGTTGATTACATACTTCCTAGCCCACAGGCAAATTTTAATATCTGAATACGAAAGGTGATGAACAAGTTATGCATTCGTATTGTATTTTTCTGTAGATACTATAGACTACTAGTATGCGCATGCCACTACCAATGAACCCTCTTTCTGTTACTCATAAACAAACTTTTAATTATCTCATTCCTCAAATTTATTTCTTAATAATTTATAATTATATCTATCAACATTTTATAGAAAGGAAGGAATGCCTCTTTTTTTAACATGACGGGAGGCTAGTCACCTCATTCCCTTCAAATCGATAGCCTATCGCAGCAGTTGCTAAGGCCCCATTCCCCTCCTTAAAGAGTTTCATAATTTATGGTTGACCCTTTAACTAATCTGAGAATTTAGTAGTTTTAATGATAAATATTACAGGATAATTAGGTCAAAGCTTTGAAAGCCTGACACCATTTTGCCAGGATAAGAGAGTATCACAAGTTATCCCTCCTGTTTTCACGCAAAAGAAGCTATGAAGCGCATCAGAAAACTCAAAGCCACTTAGGTTTACCACGGAGGTGATGCCAGGATTACAAGGTGAAAATAAACAAACTTTAAGGTACCGTACAAATTACTTCACAAGGGTGTGCGCGCTTGGGTCATGCACCTGGCGAAAAACCTGCAAAAGATGCGGTTCAACGAAGAAAATATACCTACATTGCGGTAGACGTGCATAAGGTACATAGTTACTAAAACAGAGATAGCAAGCTACTGAAAAATGAAGTATCATAGTTTTTGCTTTGATGTGCATTCACTATGGTTCAATTTCCAGCAGGCATTTAAGCCATGTAAGCAGAGATATATTATACTATAAGCCATGTGTTGACGAATGCAAATAAAGATAACTGCGTTGAAAACTAGGCAATTCCTTTATGGCGCATGTTTTTCTGACATTTATACGCAAAAAATATCCATGTGAAATGTATTTAATTAATTTTATGACCTTAATGAACTTTTTGATAATAGTAAGCATAAGTGCTGAGTTTTCAATTTATTTTCTGATGGTAAATACTCGTCGATATTTATTAAATTACGAATATAATCCCCCTAATTCTTTACATGCGTCGTCACGAGTAAAAAAATTGACTCACTATAAAGTAAAACACGCAGCAGATAACTAGAATAATTTTAAAGTTTCAAAATAAGAAAGCATCGTTCCCAAATTGTAATATCACATTTATCTACCAATAGCCATTTTTACATTTCCTAGGCTACGGCTTGCTTAGTTATCTCCCACATGTGTTATCTCCATAATGAATCTTAAGTCAGCCACGACAATTATTTCATCAATACTGCAGACAGTTCATATACATGAAGTATAAGTATACATGAAGGGGAGAATATCTTAAAAAATCATTCCAATAACAATTCAAAATTCAATTGCAGTTACTAATTAGCGAATTCGGATTGCTTCAGCATCGTACCCTGAGGCTTCACTATTGTCAATTTCATTCGTACTTCGTAATCTGAAAAATATCGAACTATCTAATGTATCTACTGAACTTATAAGCACCGAGTGGGAATAAAAGGTTGCTTCCCCATTGAGGCAATTAGATGTGACTCACATCATAAACAATATAAAACTGATTTGAGTACTGGATAGCTCATCTAATCAGTCACAAATAATGCCTACCCCGATGCCAATTTTGAAGGAGGCAACTCATCACGTGTTAATTTCTATTTCAAGGTAGATGAATACACAAAACATCACCGAGGAACTAAAATTATGAACAAATAGCGCGGGTTGAGTCATGCAAAACATACCTTTTCCATGATTTCATGCTAGATCCTCGCTGGAAATCTTGGCTATCACGAGTTCCATCATCGAAGTGGCTGTTTCCTGGAGATTCCCGACGATGTGGTTCCATATTTGGTGAAACTGCTTCGAGTATTCCAGCGATGGTCACAGTGACGGGATATTCCATCGAAGGATTCTCCAGCGTCGAGTGTGTTCTGTCGATAGTTCTCCAGCGACGGGTGTTCTTTCGATAGGTTCTCCAGCGCCGGGTGTTCCGCCGATAGGTTCTCCAGCGATGGGCTCTCCATCAGCTAGTGTTCCAGCGAAGAATAGTCCGCCGCGGCGGCACTCCTAGGAATCTGCCGATGCTCTCCATGACAAGATCGACGAAATTCTCCGATGTCATATGATCAACCATTGGACCTGCAAACCCAAACTAAACTCATGTTAGAACAAAAAATTACTAAATGACAGCAAAGATGATGCGCATATTCTATAATTATGATAAATTAATCCACGACCCTACAGTATTTAAAACTCGTAATTAATGACGATAGGAGACCACTCTCAGCGAATTCCGGCACCAATTAACATCGAGATACTAGGGAGCTAGAACCTCTAATATGTTTGGAAGTGCGTTTATTCTCTGACCCGTCAGTTAAATTATAAATAAACGGAACTGAAATATACTCGCGTAAAATAAGTGGTCGAAAAAATCGAAAGAGACACTCGTGAAACCCTAACCCGAATTTCCAAGTCAAATATTCATTATTCATTCTCCTTTCAAAAGCCAAATTATTTCAAACTAGCATACAACAAATGACAAATGGTACTACTTACTGCACTCTGAACAAATATTACAATTACCCTATTACAAATAGTCCGATGAAATGACGTTCGGCCCCGATGTGACCGGCGAGGAGGAGTTATCATTAATTGAAGAGAACATTTGAACCAAGTATGAGTAAATTCAGAAAAAACAGTTTTCAATCAGAAGGTTGGTTTTTGATAGGAAAGGGCAGAGCTCACTCCGTACTAAGCCAATGGCGTGTGAAATTCACACATTCAGGGTAGGGTGGCCAGTTCCTTTCCCTGGGGCCACCTGCGATTTCCTACGAGGAAGTTCTGACGCGCAGAAAATCGAATCGCGAGGATTTTAGGTGGAGGTGTCCAGAAATGCTCTTGCCCGGGATTTGAACCCGGTACAGTCCGGTCAGCACCTACCTCAGCGCTCTACCCACTAATAGTCCGCCATCACCCCGATACTTCAATAGCAATGTCAAAATTCTCGAGTAACTGCTCTTTAGCGAGTAATTCTTCACAGAGAGCAAGAACGAACAAATAAAATGGCACTTAAGCGGCTCTGGAAAAAAGACTCTGCAAGGTCATGCAAAGCACCAGCTACCATTTGACTAATCTTTTTACCTAAATAAATTAGATCGGACGTGAAATATTTCCTCATCATTAATTAAGGGTTAGAGCAAAGAGCCTACATCACAAACCACGCAATTATTAATTGAACTTGAAGCTCGAGGATATGTTTTTGGTTTACATTCACAATTCCGAAAGAATTAGTCCCATTTCCCTAGTCAGCCGCCGTGAGTTAATCCGCAAAAGATAATGTTAACGTATTGATAGGGCTTAACAACATTACTTGTTACCTGTTCTTCATCTTTACTTTCGCGGATTTAACCTCTCCCCTATTAAACAACACGCCATTCTCACAGAGTAACGTCACAGTTTTTAAATAAGTTTCCATGCTTACGGCGCAAATCAAGCTTCAATCAACATCAGGAGAATAGAAAACGTGGCTCACGCAAGTAAAATATGGTCATTCTCACAACTTTGGTACGTACTGAAAATAAGTTCAAGAAAATGAATTGACATCTCATACACCACGAAATCATCTACCCTGATCATATACATTTCCGGCGCATACGATTATTGTCAAATATTCCAATCCTTCAAAAAGAAATGTTTTCAGATAACTTACGAGCTAGGCTTACGTCTAGATTTTCGAAAGATACAATAATTCCGAGGATTAATCACGAAAGAATGCGGAAAATCAAAGAATTTCATCAGCTTACGTGACTACCATTGGAATACAGTCCTCACTCGTCAGTGTCTGTTTCTGTGGCCACGTTGTCGTGAATCGCACGTAGAGGTGAAGTCAGCAGAGCACCGAGGTAACATCCCAGGGTTCAAGAGCGTCCACCGTCGAAGGAGTCACGAAGGATAGAGAACAATCTGAGCTGCGCGGCGAAGCTAGAAGGGTATCTCTCGTGACGTCACTGGAGGAGGGGTTGAATTGTCTTGAGGGGTTGGAGGGGAAGTGAGAATGGAAGGAGGAAAAGAGGAGAACGAGAGAGAGTCGGGGGAAAGACCCTCTCAACCTTTTGCCCTACAAGGACAAGGCTTTACCCCCAACTCCTATTCTTGCAAGTGGGAATGAGAGGCAGGTTTGCATTTGACTACCCTTAATAAAATTGCACTGAGGCTGGCAGACGTCTTAATTGGCATTGCAAATAGACTTCACGGCCTCAAATGCCACGGAAAGTTAAGCAGAAGAAATATAAATTGCACTCTACGCCAAGAAAATCTATATCTGCCTTCACCAACTTCTCGCGCGTCACACATTTTATTTATTAACTCGTTTCTCTCTATTACTAGCATTAAAATGAAATTAGCAATAAAGTAGGTTTTTGAAACAAATGATGACTAACTTCAACTGTCTGTACTCACCAACCCAATGAACCTGTCCACTACAGCTGCTGCGTTTGTGGCTTGAAGAAATTACGATGAAGTCAGGTTAATTTCTGAGTGTCTTCGAAATCTTTTATGAGAGAGATAAATTTGCATGAGGATGATGAGGCTTAAAAGAAAGGATTTTAAAAGAGAAAGAACTGCATTTTCATTTTAGATTACCCTTCAAGGTCGGGCGAGGTTGAAACGTATTTGGACGAGCCGACGAAGGAGATTTATGGATTATGAAGTTTACCACGGTTTAGAAAATTTCTTCGAACAAACTTTTCATTTAATGGATTTGAAACTTCAAATATCAATCGAAAATGTTTTTTCTTTCGAGGTAGCAAAGAAATAAGTTTTACTTTTTCCTTAAAAAACTAAAGGAATGCATTTTACCAATATATATTTTAGAAAGAGGGTATAGGCATTAAAATATTATTTTTCTTTTCTTGTAGAGCAGTGAAACTTAAATAGGTGAGTCAAAAAACTATTTATGAAAAGAAAAAATAAAGGTAAAACATTTATTGGCCCCCATTTTTCATGCCTGGATCTCCTCTAGGGGGTACTATGCCTATGCAAAGGACATAGTGATCATACATGTAACATGCAACTTACATGCGACCACTGGCCACACAGAGGAAATTTAGATGAATTGTGCAAACAAATTGAAAAAATGTCACCGGAATGTGGCACTTGTAATTGTAATGGGGGTGCTATCGCGGTGAAGGTGGGGATGGAAATGAGGATGGGGGTGCACGGGCTGGGAAGGAGAAACGGCGAAAAAATCAGGGATGATATGGGGGAGGAATGGGTCAGTGATAACAAACCCTTGGTTAAGCCACCTCAGGGACGTAGGTGAAAATAAAAATGCGGGGGACAAAATCAGATTACATTCAATACGTTTACCAATCGGACACAGATCGATCTGAAATCTCAGGAGCGAGCTCACACAGATCATCTGGTTTACCAACACGGTCTTAAAGTATCGATATTGAACTATCGATCTCAGCAGTAGCATCTGTTTGTTTACATAGCCCAGCGTTGCCCCAGCCCACTCACTAAAATTTTACTAAATGAGCTACAAACTCAAATATTATCGTAAGAAAATATAATATTATTAATTTCTTAAGAATTTCTATTCAGTTTAAATTACGTACCTTGACGCTTGATAGGACTCAACTATCTATATTTAAGACTTTTGTCGTGTGCATTTTCTTAAAACGCAGCGTACTTGAAAAAATAAATGGCGAAGAAAAAGTGTCTTTATGTAATAGAGCATAAAGGCGCTCATACTTCTTGCCTTCATGCTCTTGTTAAGGTACATGCTAACATTTAAACATGCAAATGTAACGCGATTTATAATGTACGATACATGGTTGTCGATCCCATCCATCAAAAAATAACAGATAAATGAAGTAAAGAAATAATAATTTTATTGAAGCTCGCATGCTGTATTCATTCATCCCATCCTTGACAACAAAAACAATTTTGAATTCATACGCGGCAAGGAGTTCAATAGAATTAATCCAAAATACGTGATTTTAAGATAACATGTCAGGTACATGATGAAATTAAAAAAAAATCATTTCCCAGATGGAATAATTTCTTATTGCACCACATCAGAATGACTTTATTCCAAGAAACGGCTATTCGATTGGAAAATACCACTATCACCGGTACCGCGGAAACATCACTCACTCACTCAGTGATTCAACTCGAAGGTTGGTTTTGGATAGGCGAGGGTAGAGCTCACTCCGAACTACGCCACAGGCGTGTGAATTTCACACGTTCCTTTCCAGTTCCTTTCCCTAGGCTACCTCGAACTCCGAGGATTTATTCGTTCGGAAACATACACTTGAAGAATGTTTAGTTCCACGGAACAACATACAGTTCACCACAACAACAAAAAGAGGAAGTTTTTCAATTGTTTACATTGAAAAACAGGAAATCCTATTGCTAAAGTCTACTTAGCTAATGTAAGACCAGCGAAAAACCATAACAATGTCTCAGCAATTTTAAGAGAAAAATTTACGACCCGAAAAAAATCGAGCATGGTTTTACTTCCGGGGGCTGAAGATGGATAAATCATATAAAAAGGACGACCCGCTTCCTTCCACTTCATACCTTCGAGATCTTCGTTGGAGATTTTGTGCATCTGGAGTTCCACAATGATCACACGTAGCGCTCCTTTCATCCTACTGCTCCTCTTCTACGCAGGGGTGTCTACCGCTCATCCAACTAAGTCAGGTTTAGTACATTTCATAATATTTATTAGTCTTAAGACCAGGGCCGGATTTAGGAGTATGCCACCTGTAGGCTAAATCCATTTGCCGCCCCCCCTTTTTAGAGACTCACAGTTAATGGACTCATATGTTATACATATTAGATATTTTCAATTTTTAGTAAATTGCAAAGTGCCGCCCCTTAAATGTTGCCGCTCTAGGCTGCAGCCTTTTCAGCCTATTTCTGGCCCTGCTTAAGACCACGCAAAGCAACTCAAAGAATGCTAAATATCCAGGGATACTAATCCCTTTATCCTCACAAGAAAAAAGTAAACATCAAAACATACCTTCATATCAAAATGTTTAAGTATTCATCCTTATAAGACCGGATTGAATAACTTCCGAAGGTAGATGGCTCTTACGCGAAAAAAGAATTGGTGACTCATCTTCATATGCCTTTTTCTTTTACCCTAGTTTTTGATTGCCTTCACAGCTGAAGATGCGGGCAGGCGCGAGCAGTCAGTAGATGCAACTTCTGAAACTGCAAATAACTATTCTGACGTTAAAAAAATTCATCATGGCTTCAATTTGAGCAAAACCGTCGAGGAAACAGAGAAACTGAAGGCAATCACCACAGAGGCCACAACTGAAGGCGGAGATCATGAGGCAGAGGAGCGAAACTCACGCCATGAAAGGGAAGCAGCCGACAAAGGTCCTGACCCGACAACTACAACACGAGACACAAGTGAACACCAACAAGGGCTTGGAGGAGAATCAACTACTGGCGGGACATCAAATACAGGACTCGAGTATTTTGACACACACACAACATCCATCCGAGAGGCCCCGACTGCAGATGGACTTCATGAAGAAGACGAGGGAAGCTCACGGCGTAAACGGGAGGCTGCCGACGGCGGTCGTACCCCGACAACGACAACACAAGACACAAGTACACACCAACAAGGGCTTGGAGGAGGATCAGCAACTGGCGGGGATTAGAACGGAGGCATCACCCCCAGAGTTTCCAAATGGTCATAAGTGACATTGAAAATAAAGTCTACTTCATGGCGTTTAATTATGGGTTCAGAGAAGGAATTAAGTGCATCCTTAATTTATTTGAGCGAGTAAAGATATCACGGCTCTTTCCATTCAGATTTGGTGACTTTATGGTCTCGAAAATTCTGCTCCTATTTTATTGTGGTATGCATTTTCTACGATAAGGATGCCTTATGAACAAGGAAAAATATTTGCATGATCATGGAGGAATTGATGCCATGAATTTAAACTATCACATTCATTTTGTTTCTGCCACATAAGTAATCTATTGTTTATTCATTTAGAATGTCAATAATATGTTGTATTGCTCATTACGATTTCGGGGTCTCTCGTATAAGTTTAATCTAGTGTAGCATTTTATTTCCAATAAAAGTTTATGAGCAATTATTTTATTGTTTTATATCATTAATGAGCACTTTCAACCCATATTGTTACCGAACATAGTGGACTTTAAGAACTCAACCTGGCTTAACTCATAAATGTCACTAATCAGATTTCCTGTCCTCTACTCGGCGCTGTTCCTTTCGGTGGCAGTACCCAGACTCGTACCTTCGTATGTTCCAATCTCACTCTACCGTGTTCAGACATTGATTCACACACTCCAGCACTGACATTCGACAAACAAATTAAAATCGAATTAAACTGACCAGAGGTACTTCCAAGTGGTGGCTCGGCTCAACCTCAAAATTTAAAATTAAGTAGTTGACAACTTAACATTCCCCCGTCCATGGAACATTGAAAGCGTTTTCAGCTCTTAATTTTCATTGGGATAAGAAAATGGCGTCGTGGAAACCAATATCAGCTCAAAATATTATTTTGTTTTTTATCATATTTGTTAATTATTGCTGAGCAGAAACATAATATGCTTAGGTCATACTTTTTCATATCACGCATAATTTAACACCAGGGCTAGGAGATAAAATCACGAGAGGTAAAAGCATCGTTCTCATTGCTTTTCCATTCGCTTTTGTTTCCCCTAGCTGTTTTTAGTTCTTCCCAGCTGTGCTTCACACACTCTTCTTTTCTCTACTTACCTCTATTGCTCCCTTCTTAATCTTGGTGCTCTCACTTTTTAACCCGGTCGACGTTTCTATATTTCTTTTCTTCCGTTTGAATTGCGTCTTCGGTTGCGGAATTATTTAACATTCTCACTGTCGTACTGTGCCAAAATCAAATAGATTAGATACATAGTACTCATTTTTGATCGTCGTAGTACCCCATTTTAATTCATATTTAATGATTCTTCAGTCACGGCTCCTCCAATTTCTATGGTTACATGCAGTAACGTAGCCAGGATGTTCTCCGGGGGGGGGGGGGGGAGGGGGGGGGGGGGGGGGGCAAAAATAAGTTAGCGTTCCATAACACAAGTTTGTTTTTGACCCTTCGTGAAAATAATTAAGATTTCTTAATACAATTGTATTTATTATGTTTCTCCCTCTAGTTGAATGTCAACGGGCACCTTCAGCTAGTTGACCTGTAATTTTTCATTTGGCTAATGAGCCAGGGGGGGGCAAGCGCCCCACCCTGCCCCACCGTGGCTACGCCCATGGTTACATGGCTTAATGACTCAGGATTTCTTTAAGGTACCTAGTGATTTATATAGAGATCGATACTGAGTCTTAAAGTCCGTGCGACAACAATTTATCATACAAATAACACAGCATTTCTTAAACAAAAGAGTATTATAAATTATTAGAATTATTATATTAAATTGTTAATTAATTATAAGCAGCCGACGACGGTCTTACCCCGACAACGACAACACGAGACACAAGTGAACACCAACAAGGTCTTGGAGGAGAATCAACAACTGGCGGGACATCGAGTACGGGACTCGAGGATGATGACGCACACACAACATCCACCTAAGAGGCCCCGACTGAAGATGGAAATCATGAAGAAGATGAGCACAGCTCACGCCATGAACGGGAAGTAGCCGAAAACGGTCCTACGCCGATAACTGCTACACTAGACACAAATACACTCGATGAAAAACTTGGTGGAGAATCATCACATGGCGGGGATTAGAACGGAGGCATCGACGACTAAGAAAATGTCACCCGAGATGTGTCAAATGGTCAGAAGTCTCAGTGAAGTTTTATAAATAATTACAATATTTTAATGGTGTATGTCGTCGGAGAACAGCAGCTCCTAAAACCTCCTTACGACAATATTTATCCTAGGTTATGCGCCCGCCTTGCCTTCCCATGTGCAATGAAAATTTCAAATTATATTTGGTGCCGGAATTGTTTCCTTCTTGTCATGAGAACGTGATCATTTGGTCTTACGGATCACAGACGTGTTTGAAATGAATTCCTACGTTCAGTATTAATGAATTTAAGGCACTTAGCATAGACAGCATCCTTAGAATGAACGGTAAACAGTATTACTAATCGATTATTTAATACAAATTTCATCCAAGACACTACATGAACTTCCATCATTCATTCTGCGGTTATATATAACTTTTTTGAGGCAATTAGTTCGTGCCTGACTCGCCAAGTACTAGTAATGAAGATTGCACTGCCAGAAAAAAGTACTAATACTATTTTCTGCAGAACCGGAAACTGTAAATTTCCTGAAAGTATCAAAGAAGAAGCTTTATTTACGTGCAAATGCAGTATACACGTCATTGTGCCATTGTGGCCTAATTGGGCATTATTTGTACGCATTATTTTGAGATCCAGTTCTGCTCTCGTCGCGTCGATCGTATGCATAGAGCTTCGCAAGGTCAAGCGGCCATATAACATCCCCGAGCGTAAAAAAATTCTAAAATTTTTATTAGACCTCCTCGCTGTCCTCTGATTACACGGCTGATGAGTAGGTACCCATCCTGCAGATCACGTACATTTTTTATTTGCATTTCTGAGCTCAATATTAAGAAAGTTAGGTTTTCTTTTTATATAATCTTCTCCATACCCTACTGCACGTTTACTAAAGAAATGGGATTAAAGTAATAAAAAAAATAAATATCCCCAACTTTATTCCGTATTTTGGTACCTATGCGCAATATTCCGCTTTCCACCCCATCGTACCTGTAATTCCACGCCCGGTGTGTGGTCCAGCGGCCGAGTGGCATTCCCGGGTGTACTGAAATTTCAAAAAATATCAATACCTCCTGTATATTCCATTCTGAGGGCTGAAGGTGATCAGACTGAAGTTCACGAGTCATTTTCATTAGAAGACCTATGTAATGTATTATCATCATCATGGGTCAACAATCCTAGGATTGGTTTGACGCAGCTTTCCACTCGATTCTTCTATCGGCCAACCTTTTCATTGTGACGGAATTCTTCTCTTTTACATCCTTCACAACCTGTTCCATGTATCTCATACGAGGCCTGTCTTTTCCAATCTTCCCGTTCACTTTTCCCTCGGCGATAGTCTTCATCAGGCCATCGTGTCTCAAGATATGGCCGATTAAGTTGTCCCTACTTCTTTTTACAGTTGTCAGCAGGCTTCTCTTTTCTCCTACTCTTCTTTGCACTTCCTCGTTACTTACTCGGTCGATCCATTTAATCTTCATCATTCTTCTGTAGCACCGCATTTCGAAAGCTTCTACCCTTTTCTTCTCCGCTGCTGTCATCGTCCATGGCTCACTGCCATAAAGAAACATGCTCCAGATGTATGTTCTGATGAACTGTTTCCTTACTTCTACGCTTGTATTTCCAGCTGTAAGAAGATTCTTCTTTCGATAGAATGCCCTCATTGCCTGGGCTATTCTACTGACTATGTATTTCTTTCTTGCTTCATCCATCATTGGTTACCCGGCTTCCCAGGTAACAGATATACGTTTTGATGAATTGCTTCCTTACTTCCAAGCTTGTATTTCCAGCTGTAAGTACATTCTCCTTTTCATAGAATTCCCTTAATGTACTAAGAGTGTAATAATGTTAAAGTTTTCTTCGAATAATGCTCCAAAGACGGTATTTTAAAGTATTATGAAACTTTCCATGAGATAGTACGTCACAATCGTCATATTCCAGCTCATCGGCATCGCGTATGAGAGCAAGATGTGTTTTGTGTCTTGAACTTTAATAATTTCCCTGAACCTACTTTGGCTGACAGACTGTGCAAGGGCAAACGTCAGGATCGGATTCCCAAACGCAATAAACATCCCAAAATCAATTTGGTGCGGAATAGGCCTTTCGCAATCATCACAATATGATTTACTAGTCGTAACGTTGGCGGACGTTTCTGAACTGACTTTCTGCGTCCAGTATTAAGGAAGTTACGGCACACAGCATTGACAACAACCTTCGAGTAATTGTAAGTATGTCTTTATTTATCGATAATGCAACAACTATTTCATTTACGGCTCTGTTTGTACTTCTTTTACTCATTCCTGGGTCATAGCTCACTGTTCTGAAGCAATGTGTTTATATATCTCCATGTTTAATTCATGTTTATGGAATTACAAGAGGAGTATTAATTGTATTATGATTAGGGACTCAATATGCGATGGTCAGGAAGGGACGAAAGCCTGTTTAATTGCAAAAACATATTCCCCCTCACTAGAACAATGAACCCTTTGTTTATAAGTATCATTGCGTTTTATGTTCTGCTCTCGTCGCGTCGGCCGTAAGCCTAGGGCTTCGCGAGGTCGATCAGCCTAGGAGCCTCCCCGAGAGTAAAACAAAGCTCTAAAATATTAATTAGGCCTCCGCGCTGTCTTGTGATTACACGGCTGATGAGTACTCATTCTGCAGATAGTGTTCATTTTTTAATTGAAGTTCTACGTTCAATATTAAGGAAGTTATGTTTTCTCCCCAAATAACTTTCTCGAGGTACTTGTCAATCAATGGGGACCCCTCTTTGCGTCCCACTTGATTCCCTTCCGAGGCCTTCACCACCTTCACCCACCCTGAGTCGTCCTTGAACCACCTATAACTGACGGAGAAACCTGGAGAAACCTGGAGAAACCCCCACTTTAACCTTGAACAGCCCATTTCCCCGTGGATTTCTCCGATTTCTTTTCTCAAAAAAATTCCAGTTTTTCCTGCGAGTGAAGCAGAGGATTAAAAAGGGTCCGAAGGGTTGAAAAAGTGCCCAAAGAGTTACTGTTCGTGCCAGAATTTTGTAGACTCGAGTATAAACCTAAATAACTCCGAAACAGTTCATCGGATTTTCACGTAGATACATAGTAATTTAGATAATTGTGTTGTTGACTGGCTACATTGTTAGAATAATTTTAAAAAACAAATTTTGGACCTGCTTCTTACGTTAGAGTAAAAAAGAGCCCATTTTTTTAGTGCTACATGCGTCACTTTGACGTCTAATAACTTCCAAGCAAAGCGTTTGAATAAAACAAATTTTTAATACAAGGTGAATTATATCTTTATTATTACGTCTGCGAAGTTTCGAGTTTTTAACTTTAGTACTTATTGGTATGCTATTCCATTTATAACCGCACTTTTTCTCGGCAACTATGCATCATGGCGCCACGAGAATAAAACTGTCATCTTCCTCTTTAAATTTCCAGAGTGAATCAGATATTATCATTTAGCTGAAGTTAGCACCTTATTTTATATCGAATTTTATGTTTCCTGAAAAAACGCGCGAGCCCAGAGCAGGACACTTTGCTGGCAACGCCGCGCTTTTTCTTAGATGCCAAGGTTCAAAGATGCAGAGCATGTTTTACTAAGGTGTTTAAAATCTTCCCTCTCCTTGCACCATATTCTCGGGAACCTCATTTATAGTCTGTCCAAACAGGGAAGGCGGGTAAGAGATTAAGGCACCGCTCGAGAGCCCAGCAATAGCCGGGTACCTGCCGTCCGCCAAACAATAGCCGGGGTCCGGTCGACCGCGTGCGCTATAATGAGTCCCGAATCGCATTCCACTCTGAAAATTATCACATAAAAGTAAGCGTAATTTGTAATTTTTTATTACAGTTTTGATTTCTACGCGTGATTTCATGAAAAAAGAGTCAAAACACGACGGAGTTATGTCAATTAGTTATGTAACACTTAGTGGTTGCAAAAAATTGTATTTTGTTTCAAATACAATGCAAACATATTTGTTTTATGACAATAAATTGTTTTTTATTCGATTAGATTTGGTTTTAGTAAAATGCAGTAAAAAGTTAAATAAAAAGTAAATAAGTTAAATAGTTTAAAAAAATCAAAATAAAATGTTTTGCAACCACTATGTGTTACATAACTAATTGACATAACTCCGTCGTGTTTAGACTCTTTTTTCATGAAATCACATGTAGAAATCAAAACTGTAATAAAAAATTACAAATTACTCTTACTTTTATGTGATAATTTTTCAGAGTGGATTGTGATTCGGGACTCATTATAGCGCACGCGGTCGACCGAACCCGGCTATTTTTTGGCGGACGGCAGGTACCCGGCTATTGCTGGGCTCTCGAGCTGTGCCTTAATCTCTTACCTGCCTTCCCTGTTTGGACAGACTATAGAGTTTCATCTGGTAATGCTTTGTTTTTTTATTTCAATGGAGATATAGTAGAAGTCACTTTAACAACATTCATGCATAACTTTGTTGTTAGACCCCGTCTTCATGTAACTTTTTAATGTTTACGTCTCCTATTTAATCATGTATTTAATTTGGTTTTTTACTCTCGTACATTCTTTATTCATAGCCAGACCAATGAAGTATAGTTACTCCTCTTTAAAATGAGCTAGAGGAAATTTCTTCCTCTCCTCCCAAATACAGTCCTCAGACCCTCTAGATGAACTTATCATATTAAACCACGTTATCCTCACCAATTGGAAGAAATGGTCAGAGTTGGCACCAATAGAGGATGGCATTGTCTTACAGGAAGGAGAATCATATATAGTCATGAATGGAATTTTATGTTGTCAAAAGTAGGTAGCCATCTAGCAATAGCTTCAATAAGAGATGCTAGTAATCAGACTGAATGTTAATTATAGGTAATTTGCTACCCATTAATTTTCACAGGCAAGTACTCAAAAGATGGGCTTTGATCTACTGCTAACAGAATTTCCACGTTCTATTCATTCTGTTATAATTAAAAAATATTGTGAAGTTTTGAACATACATACCTACATTGGCTGTCTTTTCTTCAGATTTAAAGCTATAGTTATGTCATAAGGTTGTAGGGTGAGAGACGATGGGAAATGATGGGCATCATGCTCAATAAAAAGTAAAATACAAATTTATCATTTATTACACTTCTTAAACCTAAAATATTAAATTACTGACCAGATATGAGATAGTCTTGGGCAAAGCCCTTTGCACCAAAACGTAGAGAGATTTTTTTCTTTAGGCTCAACCAAGTCTATTCAAAGGGTTTGCACCAAAGTCTTTAGTCTCAGATTCACCTAACGATGGTAAGGCACGGAACACATAAGCACACTGGACTTTGCAGACATCATCCGACAGGATAGCTTCAGCACTGAAAGAACGGGCAAGGTGGAAGCAGTTGGTGATCTTCAGTGATTGGCAGATTACCTGTAGCATGGAAAGGGAGAAATTCATCTATGATTACCACAATAATTAAGTTTAAAAGTGGATAATTGTGCAATCATGTAATTGTATGAATCTGATTATATATGATAGTTTGATTATCTTATTTGTTTGCGGATCAAGCAGGTTTGAATAAAATTGGTGCGGTACATTTGCCACGAAAAATAAATAAATTCAGTACCGCATTTTTTGTTTTCAATTCTACTTTTGACCAATATGTCATCTGAATTAATGAAATCAATACCAAAGAGGGCAAAATCTTTGTAGAAATACTGATTGAAACAGTACCTCTATGGATTTAAAATAATGTATTTGTAAACGTTTATCCATAATGAGAAGAGATATTATATGAGTTTTCCCTCATATTTGTTTCATAGCCAAATAAAGTAAAAACAATACATTTGGATCATCTACCTCTGAACTAAATATACATGGAACTCACCCCTTCAGATGTACAAGTACACATTACACAGGGCGAGGTTCTCACTGCAGCACCTGATTCAATGTTCTGATTGCTAATGGCACATGATCTCCTTTGTCTCCATGGTGTAAGGTCAATAGATGGCAAGGCTTGGCATGGAACACGAGGATTCCTGAAAATTTAATAAAGGTTATCATAACCACACTCAAATGTACGTTTTCTGATAATAATTTATGCATAGAACCATGGGCGTAGCCACGGTGGGGCAGGGTGGGGCACTTGTCCCCCCCTGGCTCATTAGTCAAATGAAAAATCAAAGGTCAACTAGCTGAAGGTGCCCGTTGACATTCAATGACAGGGAGAAATATAATAAATACAGATTGTATTAAGAAATCTGAACATTTTTCATGAAGGGGCAAAAACAAACTTGTGTTATGGAACGGTTATGGAACACTAACTTATTTTTGCCCCCCCCCTGGAGAACATCCTGGCTACGCCACTGTATAGAACTCAAGTTATATTTTTTTCTGTGAAGAAGTTATTTTCCTCTGGTAAAATCATAAGTTGCTGATAAGTAAAAATATTACTTTCTAAGATTAGTTGACCCTTTAGTTTGTATCAGATTTTATTGATGACTCCTTTTGTAATGCTACATTTGAAAGTCATGCATGCCCTCCCTATGGGGCTATTATTGAGGCAAAAACACTCTTTCACATATCTAATGAATAAATACTTACAAAAATGGATCCACAAGATCTAGAAGAGTCCTCTGGATAGTTTCAACCTTATCACAGTTGTCACATACTATGCGTGCAAGGGATGCTTTTCGTATCTCTGATAGTTGTGCTTCTGTAAATCTCACCAAAGGATCAGCATTTTCATACCTGGATATAAAAGAATATTTAAGTTGTTATGGCACAGTTAGTTCAATTATATGTATTTGTTTTTAAATGTCTTGTAACAATCAGAGACTAGTAAAAGATTTGAGAGTGTGTGGTTGGTTAATATTTTATATTGTTCGCATGGAAAACTAGATCTGAAAGCTCAAGAGAGTATTATGATGTTTTCAATTCTGTATTACTCCCTTGTATTCCTGATAAAATGCATGCAGGAGGTTGTAAATTTTTCACCTCAGGTTTAAGAGAATGTTTCACTTGGACATGCAATTATAATTTATAAATTGTCAAGATGTTGCTATAATTCATAAGGAGGATACTAGGCAGCTATTGAGATTTTGCGATTGCATCAACTCTTTCTTGACACCAATGAAATGCCTCAGAGGTGTTTTGGCTAAACATATAGGTACTTTACAGAGTACTGTCTCAAGAATTGATCTGCTTGAATAATAAAAGGAATTTGTTAAGGAATCATTACACTGATTTTAGAGATGCTGGGTATGCTGTATACTGTAGTAAATTATTTTTGAAAATATTTTGCATTATTTATAGAACTTTTGATTCTCCAAGGGAAGATTCAGATATTTCTAAAGTGCATCTGACATGAAATAAAGAGATAAAAAAAGTTTACAACATTTCCATGCCTTAAAAAAACCTGAAAGTTAACATATTTTTGCCTCTGAATCAGGACTCATTTTCATTCTCAGTAGATAATTTCAGATTGTGTACCTTAGATTAATTTTAAATGTGCTAAATATTCAAGATACAAAATTAGAATATCATGAAAGCAATTGCTCATACAGTAATACGGAAACATTTTTTTTAAAGTTGAGAATAAAGTCTACTGACAATTAGTTACATTTCCTGGATGACTTACATCTATTATTGCTTACCAGAATCTATCACATTTCCGGAGCATGCTGAACTGTCGGCCAATTATGCAAGCAAAAGTAGGACCCACCACACCACCTTTGAGAGCAGTCTCAGCCAAGCCTCCAGGGAAAAGGTCAATGTCATCCACGTGATCATAAAGCTGACGCAGCCTTTCAACCAGCACTGAAGGAATTTCTTGCCTCAGGTCATCAAATGACCTTGCTCGTGTCATATTACAAAAAGCTCTATATTCATTGTATCCTGGTACGCCATGGTCTCTTGCTATGTAAATGAGAGCATCAAATTACATTAGACTTCGTCAGTAATGCTTACTATGAGTATCAACATTGTATCAACATATTACAGAAATACCTACATTTCAATTTAATGCTGAACTTTGATCATAATTTAGGTAGTTTGGTTAGATTTATAGTAAGATCCTTGTGTGATGACAAAGATGCACTTCCTATGCATCTATAAATATTCAAGAAATTCTAGATACCTAGGCATTTGTTGGCTTAATAGGTGAAAATAAGGTATGTACTATGTAGCTTTAGAAGTACACGGGACAGGGAGGATTCCAGCTATTGGAATAGTACATTATGTTTAAATATGACAGTTATAAAATGTATCCACTCCATGAAAAGAATAAATGCATGATGCAAAATATGTTTTACTTCTGGTTTGAACCTATACTATGCATATGTTACACTAATCTATTGGCAGTTAAATTCCTAAGCAATAACAACTACAACTTGAGCAATTTATGAACAAAGGAAATATCTATCAGAAATGGATTCTCACCAATGAGTCAGGATTTTAAACAATGGAAGGCTTATTAAGTGATCAGCGAAAGCTTACCTCTCTGAACATTGATGGCAGCCAAATCCATGCCCGAGTAAGGCATTTTTCGATCTTCAAATAGATGATTGGTCACTTCAGATGTGATGAAATTGTCAAGTGTCTCCATGGGTGTGGCTGCCAGGCCACGGATCAAATCGTCAACCACTCCTGCACCGTACAGAACGTCAGGGTTGAAGAATGTATCCCTCAGCCTGACAGGAGGCTCTCGTGTGACGTACTTCACATCAGCACGCTCTAAATGAGGCTTGAGAAGGCTGTGTCCAAATCTGAAGGCAGCAGATGCAAACTCATTTGTTATAGTAGGGTCACAGTCAGGATCATACCCTGTGGAAGAAGTCAAAGTTCAAGATCCATAAGTCAAGGAAGGTATGAACATTAACATATTCGTATTTCAAGATATGACATTGCATTCTCATTCATATTCAACAAATATGCATATTAAGACTATCCTAAGAGTAATATGTTGTATTACATTATGACTTCTACGGTGTGCATTTCTATGAAAGTGAGGACGAATATAGTATGATTATTTCTAATCAAACAAGGACTTGAAAAAAATATATTTAGAGCATTATATAAACACTTAGAGTGGAAGTAATCGAAAAGGAAATTGAAGTCGATAAGGATGAATTGGGAGCCCCAATCTTAAGATCAGAATTTGATGCAGCTGTAAGGGATCTAAAGATAAATAAGGCTTTGGGAATAGATAATATTCCTGCAGAACTAATAAAAAATGCAGGAGAGAAGATGTTTACTCAGCTGTACAAAACCATATGCAATATGTACTCAACAGGAGAGATACCCACGGACTTTGAGAAGAAGATCATCATTCATATTGCCAACAAGAAGAGAGCTGAGAACTGTGAACATTTTAGGACCATAAGCCTGACGACACATGCCTGGAAGATATTGACCAGAATCATCTATAGATGAATAGAGCGAAAAGCAGAGGAGTTCCTGGATGAGGACCAATTCGGGTTCAGAAAAAACAAGGGCACAAGAGAAGCGATTTTGGCCCTCAGGCTACTTATAGAGAAGAATCTACTGATGTTTGTTGCATTTGTAGATTTGGAGAAGGCATTTGACAGCGTGGATTGGAGTATGGAGATTGGAGATGATTCTGCTAAAGGTTCTGAGAGAAATTGGAGTATCATACAATGACCGAAGAGTTATTCACAGCTTGTATAAAAACCAGGTGGCCATAATCAAATCAGGACCCAGCAGTATGGAAGCAAGCATAAAGAAAGGAGTGAGGCAAGGCTGTGCACTGTCTCCCGTATTATTCAATGTCTACATCAAGAAAGCCATCCAAGAAGTCAAAGAAAAGTCTTCCTGAGTGAATAGCCATGGGGATAAAATCAGCATGCTACGATTCGCCGATGACATAGCAGTCATGGCAGAAACAGAAGGAGATTTAAAGAAGACACTAGGAAATATGGAAAGAACAATGATCAGATATCATCTGAAGATCCATAAAAAGAAACTAAGGTGTATGCAGTAGGAGAAATGAAGCGGGGACCAATGTTAAACTTGGAAAACAAAAAATCGAGGAGGTGGAAGAGTAACCAGCGATGGACGAAGTAAAAGAGAAATTGCCAGTAGAATTGCCCAAGCAAAAAGGGCATTTTACCGGAAAAAGATCCTGCTAACAGCTGCAAATATAAGCATTGAAGTGAGGAAACATTTCATTAAAACATACATCTGGAGCATTCTACTATATGACAGCGAAGCATGGACAATAACAGCAGCAGAGAAGTCAAGGCTTGAAGCATTTGAAATGTGGTGCTACCGAAGAATGATGAAGATAAAATGGATCGATCGAGTGACAATCGAAGAAGTGTTAAGAAGAGTGGGAGAGAAGAGATGTCTACTGAAAACATTAAAAAGAAGACGGGACAACTTAATGGGCCACATCTTGAGACACGATGGCCTGATGAAGACAATCGTCGAGGGAAAAGTGAATGGGAAGAGTGGAAAAGGCAGGCATCATATGAGGTATATGGAGCAAGTTGTGAAGGATATAAAAGAGAGGAGCTACGTGAATATGAAGAGGTTGAGATGTTGGCCGATAGAAGAATCGAGTGGTTGGCTGCGTCAAACCAATCCTAGGATTGTTGACCAATGATGATGATATATAAACACACCAGCATTCAGCTGATCTGAAATGGAAAACACGTAGCCTGAAATGAAACTAAATCAAAGAAAGCCCTGTCAGGGTTCTACAATATTTCACAACCATTGATATCAGTGGTTCATGATATTAATACATATTTTGCTGTGGGTGAAATATAATTAAGAGTAGAAACTTCCTCCAAACATTTATTGAATTTCACTGAATGACAGAAACTATGATTTATCTTGAAACTGTGAGTGAGGTCAAATTATTTCCATGACCTTGATAAAGATAGTTCTCATGTTCTACACACACATCTTGGACATCCCAGCAATCAATGTTTCTCTAATAATATTTTATCATATTTTACTATAAGTTTTTGCTTATATGTATGCAACAATAGAAAATTTCATATTGGTACATCAGTAGCAAATGTGCCAAACAATGTATGAAGCGCATTAAGAATATAATTGTTCACTGAGGGGAAGACTTGGAATTCTTTTCCTGTTCTCTATGTGGAGAAGATTTTCTAAACCCTTTATGAGCAGTTCTTCCATTAAGGACATATTAGCATAATTATCCCTATATAAGTATGAGGTAATTTTCCAGGAAGTTTGCGTTCTCAGAAAATCAACATGAAAACTATTTATTGATATTGGAGTGAAAGGAAGCTAGACAATATTTTGATGGTAGCTACACTATTGCCAAGTTAAAGCCCTGGTCAACCACCATTTGACTCATGTGTTAGATATAATTCAAATTGCAAATTCTAATTACTGTACTATATTTTTCTTTGAGCATAAGAATATTTGGTATTTATTAAATTGCCCATAATGGTCATATGAGAATATAAGCTTTAGTAGTTAGAGCAGGATGAGATTAAAAGTGCTACAGGCTACACAAAATTAATGCAGAAGGAAATTAATCAATTCAGTAGGGAAGTTTTAAATATTACATTCAGCAGAAGAAATATTTACATTAAGAAATAGAATTTCATCAGATATCAAGGAAAGACTATTGTTAGAAAGGTGAACTTGTTTACACTCACCACTAAAGTAGCCATCTCGTAAGAGATCCAGACCATACTTGGCAGCACCCTCCATTCCCAGGACCCTCGGCAGGAATTCATTGTATGTGAGGTGCTGCATGACTGAGGACAGGATACGCCTTCCCTCTCGGTGCAATTCCTCATCTCCCCAGTGTGGGTTCAGCTTCTGAAGTTCACTCACAAGGCGATTGTGTTCTCGCAAGAAGAGTGTGTGCAGAGATGCCAGTCCAGGCTGCTCACTGCTCCGTGCATCGCCTGAAGGATAATATTTTTAGGTCTTAAAAACACAAAAGAGTAATTGGACTACTTGAAAATATCATCCATGTGTTGCAGGCTAGAGGATTTAAAAACCCTTCACTACCAATTTTCGATAATTTTCAAGTACCAAAATGATCATTTCTGACTGATAGGTACACATTGATTTTCACTCCATGGAAATAAAATTTGTTCATTTGAAATGCTATGATATGATATTTACAACTTGTAACAAATATATCTACACAAACCTGATTAATCTATCAAGATTAAAGATCTGCATAAAGATTACATTCAATTTACACAAACATGCATGGCCAGCAGATAGAAACTCATCATAAGTAGGAATGTAGTCATAAACAAAATACACATATGACACCAACAGTTTCCAACAATAATCTTACAAATATTATATATGAAATAAACATATATAAATAATTAAATAAGTATATTATATAAGCAAATAAATACATTCTGAATTTCATTATTTACAATTAAACCAAATAAATAGTAAATAAAACAATAAATTAAATACTAAAATGAAAGGATAAAACATGTTTTCAATAAACCTTTATATGTTTCCAAATGCATTTTTATGATTGATGTAAGATAGCAAAGAAATGAGACTATTTTTTCTCAAGGGTATCCACTAGTCATTTAGCAATGTTATACATATTATTTATTGTACTGCATAAGTGTGGGTCAAGGTCAACAGTCTTGGGCATCAGTAGGTAAACCAACCTGCTCTGAAGCAGAGTCCAGAATCAGATTTGCACTCTGGGTGAGTGGCCGTGGTTGGAAGCAGAGGTTTAAGCCCACGACTGTTGTGCCTGGTCACATTCATTCGGCCTCCGGAGAACTCTCGAAGTGCCCGAGCTTCACACACATCAGAGCCGTAAACAAATGAGGCATCCACAAATGCTGTAACCTGGTTTAGCTGCTCCCTCACACCTTGAGATAGTGAAATACTTCAATTAGATAGGTGCTCAGACTAATTAATTCTGAAATTCATAAAATCTTAATAATAAGGGTTTGCATCACTTAGAAACATTTGGAGGTACTGTTTACTTCATTCAAATTTTATCTTTAAATTTTTTTTGATCTGCTTAAATGCCATAACAGAAATATTTTGTTTTTTAACTATGACTATAACTTAGGGTTTGATTCTTCACATCCATTTCTACATAATGTATTGAGTTACTTATGTGTATGTAACCGGAAATTATGCAACCCATCAAAGTATAAGCATTGAAGAACCATGGAATATTTTCTCAAGAGATAGCCCAGTGGCTATACAGAAAAGGCATTTACAGTTTGAGAGTCTTCCAAATACTAATATATAATCCTTCTAGTGATAAAATTTTCAAGTTCTACATCTCATTTAAATGTATATACCTACTCAAGAAGCTGCCATATATTTTTTTAACAGTAAAATATTGTAATGGTTTGACCATTACACAATGCTCCCTGGCCCGACCGCATTCCTCCCCTCCCCCCCTCACACCCTCACCCCACCCCCTCTAGACTCGACCCGTGGAGGAGGGTGAGACTGAGTGCAAGCGGGAGTGAATGAGTCACTAAACGATCAAGTGAGGTGATATGGGCCTGTGGCCACTGTGGCCTATAACCCCCAGTGCAACCCCCACCCACATCGAGAACCCCCCCCCACCCCATCGTCATCCCCGGGGGTATATAAAAGCCGGCAGCAGCAACGCCCGAGAGAAGATTCCCAGAAAGTGAGCCACGGGTGAAGTTGTGCCCATCGCCAGGGCGGACGAAGGTGGGAGAGTTCAAGGAAGGCGAGCAACGGGCGAGGCTTGCGCCGTCACCGGGCCGGACAGGTTGAGGAGATTGTTCGCGGACGACCGGAGAGAGGATGTCCTGAGGGAGCCTCCCTCGCATCCAGTGCCTGACGCAGCTCCAGTTTTGGTACGGAGGAGCCTGCGGTCGGAGAGGCGAAGGCGGGGAGAGCTCCAGGACGTGGTCGTCGCCGTGAGGCCAATAATGGTGTGGGTTGTATGAATGAAAAAGTGTGTGCGTCGTCTTCTTCCGCGGGTCGGGAGGCGAGGCTCCCTATCACCCCCATCCCCACCACATTCCTTCCATACCCTTCATACGTTTCGCCCCGGCGGTAAAGCCAGGGAGCGCGTAAAAGAACAAAAAATTGCACAAGGTCGGGAACCCCCCACCCGCTTGCCCTCTCTCAAAGAGGCGCATTATCTTATCTTTCTCGTACCAGGTGACGCAGTTTGGCTTCGCGGATTTAGAGCGGGAAAGATTCGCGAAGATTTTTTTTATTTTATTTGTACATGTTTCTTTCGGCCCAAAAAAATTTCATCCGTTGAACCATTACAATATGGAGACATTTGGAATAACATTTAGCGACCAAGAAATAATATTTGCTAGTATTTAGGGAGTTTTAGCAAAAAACAGATTTGATAATGTGATTTTGATTAATTCATAACGAAGGAAAAAATAACTAACAATATTTTTGAGAAATGAATTTTTCTCAAGTCTCATAGTGGGTGATAGCGTTAACGGACACTTATGTTTTTTTATGATTGACTCAGTCATCGAAATGTTAGTGCCCATTGATGCAAAACCAGAGAAAAATTCATTATAACTATTCTACAGGGAAACCTGAAATCTTTTATAATATTTTTCATTGTACATCTCAATAACTCAATTTAACCACACATATTATGTGTAGATTTATATTTTTGTCAATTGGAATTAAAATAATATTACCAACCTAATGTGAGCTGTCCTGGTAATGACCTAATGACAGGGATGCACAGTGGCTGGCCATTGGTGATGTTGACTCTTGGGAAGTAAGGGTCTCTATCTGGCACTGGTATAGGGAAGCACTCTGGGTGAACCGTGACCACTGAATCACATGCCTTGCAGTCCAGGATGGTATCCCCAAATCCTTAGTGAATAAAAAGGCAATGGTATTGAATCATAATTAGTGATGAATTTATGTATCTGCCCCAATGATGCTCTTCAACTGAATCAATGAATGTCTACTAACCTTTGTGGACTGGAGTGTGGGTGAGATCATGATCAAGAAGCTGCCCAAACTGCATAAACATCAAAGAGTATCGCACGTGTGGGTGACTGACATCAGCATGGATGCCGACTGATACGAGGCGGGCACTGGGAAGCTGTCGTCCATTCACCGACAGAGCTCTAGGGGTGCTCAGACCTGTCAGAGGAATTAAATGTAAAGTCAATAAACAGGTAATAAGCTTTCTATCACACCTCACAATTCACAAAGAGTAGATTTCATCATATATGTTAATGATAAAAAACATTTGCACAAAAGGCTCAAATTGCTATAAAAAACAAATTAGGAAATATTTATGCTTCAGTACACCATCAAAATTATAAATTGTTATTTTGCTGTATCTGTAAGGGATCTATGCTCTTGACACTGATGTGTTTCTCAAAATCCACCACAGACATGACTCAGATACATTCATTGATTGGAGAAATCCTAACTCCAGCAAGAATTTCATTGCTAGATTTGCTTATTAAACTGCATTAATCAGAAAGAGCATATACTATATATACATGTACATATATATAGTTTGACTCCTTAATTTCCACATGAAAAAATATAATTTTTTCTCATGCATAGGCTATTCTCACTTTGAAAAGAATATTTTTTTGTTGAGGCATCAGGCTTGCATCAAAGAATTATTACATTTTAAATAATTAAGGAATAATAAATGAATATGGAACGGACTCAAGGATGTAATTACTGCATCACTTCCAAAGATTTGGTTATTAAATACCTTTGGAGTGACAGCATACAGATTTATACCCATATCATGTACAACAAGTGGTTAGCAAAATAATTTGAAAATGCGGGCAAAACATATTTTTGGGGTTGAGATATAAACTTGATAATTTTTCGGTAGATTCTGCCATTTTTAACTATAAATTTGATCCTATAAACTTGAACTATATATAGATACGTAATGGTATTAAGGTGACCTTTCTATTTCAGAAGAATTGAATCACTCACCATCTTCATAGGCAGACGGTAGAAGCCGAATGAAAGCACGCAATGATTTTCCAACCTCTGGCTTTCGCAAATTGTTGCACCAACCCGTCACACTACGGTACTTGCTGGTATGATCACATGGGGCAGTTTGCTCATCGCACTGGAATACTTTTGGTATCTCCACTGCATCAGAAACATCGATGCCGGGAAGTGCAGCTGTCAGCAAGGCTCGCAGGTTTCTCTCTGTTGCCTGGTCAGTCTGTGATTTAGCCCCACTCTCATGGTCCTGCAAATGCCTGCAAAAAGAAAAGTATTTCATCCCGTTCAGTCATAATTTCCATTTAATTATTTTCAATAAATGGATTTGACTGTGTATAGTCATTAATATGTCCAATGACAGGATGGCAGACGACTCATAAAATTTTGTTTAATATGCAATGCTATCAAGGTGAGCAATTGGCAGACAGTAAATTTCAGTATAATAATAATAATAAAGTGACAATGGGAGGTGACTGAAAACAAATTATCTCAGAAATACACCCGCCCTGAACCTACTTCAATAAAATTTTCATCAGTTCTCATATTTTTACTTGACCATTATTCATCACCTCAGACTTAATAATCACAAAAAAGTTATATTACTCCTTCATAAATTTCAGCTACCCATGTAGATACTTTTTGCTCAGCTTAACAATTTTTTTACTGATAGAATCTCCTTAAATCCAAAACAGAAATGGGAGTTTTGAGCAATTTTGTTATAAATATAAAATAACCAATCAAGTGAGTCATGACTTTATCTCACTCCATGTACCTATGACAAGAGGATAGCAAAATAAATTGAAAAATGAAGTCTGATATAATTACAAGATGGTGAGTAATAACCTCTGCATACTTGTGAGATATTTTTGAAGAATAATTCATTTTATAATATAATCCGAAAAAGTCATCAATACACTGACTAATAATTTATTTTGTCATTCTATTAATTAGTCTGTTCGTAAACTTAATCTTTGATCAAATATTATAACAGGCACTTGCACTATTTGTAAATCCTTACCCTTGTAGAAAACTTGAAACAAATCTCTGAGATGCAAACTGCAGGATCAAGGATGTGTTGGCAATCTCGGCAGCTTGACGTGTGGGTCTGTTGAATCCATAAGCGGTTCCAATTGGTGATTGAGGATCAGCACTCCGTTCTTTAAAAAAAGAGAAACCCAAATATAAGTAAACCAAAAGATCTCAATATTCTAGAGGCATTGAACATTATTAATTCTGGACAGCAAACAATGCTGAGTGATCAGAATAACAAACTTAATGATTCTGTTTTCATTAAAAGTATAAACTCAACCCTTCATATGACTACATTATTGTTGAAAATTTCTTAGGAGCCAGATCAATTGATGGACTTATTTCCAGTGTTGGTAAGTAATTGAGTAAAAGTAATGGGATTACTTGTAACGATTACTTTTGCAGTAATTTGTACTTGTAATGATTACTTTTTACGAAATGTAATTTTTATTTGTAATTTACTCCTTACGGTGAATGAGGAATCGTTACTTTCGTTGTAATCGTTACTTGCTCGTAATCGATGATTACTTTACTCGCTCCCACGTAAACTTTAATTACTTTCAGGCAGCTTCGCTGGCCGGTATACAAGCAGGGAAGCGTTCAAGGTCGCGTATGGCCTGCCAGGCCGCTCTCGTGTGTGTGGACGCACTGAACGCTACATTGTTGTTTGGCCGCGTACCACGGCCGCTCAGGCGTGGGGTGGACTTTACTGTTTAGTGTTCGAGTTGAAGGCGGGCAGTGATGAGGAAGTGTTATTTTTCAATCTTCCCTCACATGAGAATTTGGTGTCTCCAGCCATGGAGGAGACTTTCCTATTTGTCTAGCATTAATACCGATCTGTCATTGCTATTGAAATTTCCTTCTCTGAAGTCTCTATTTGTGAAATATAACACAGGTATTCCATCAAGTGCTCCAGATGAAAGACTTTTTAGGGTGTGCAAGGAGGTGCTATCACCAAAGAGATCAAGACTCAGCGATGAAAATTTTAATATGCAACTATACTGTAAGGTAAACAAGGATGTGTTAGATTAAAAATATCATTTCATAATTTTTAGGTTTGTTTCCAGTAAATAATTATTTTCTCTTAGTCGTGTATTTCTTATTTTGTGCATATTAAAGTTGCATAATTTACTTCATCGTATTTACTTATTCACTGATTTACCTAGGCCTACAGATAACTTCGAATCCCTGAGTTTCATAATTTGCTTGTTTAGGTTCAGCCACCCTTATGTTGTAGCCTACTTATGATGGGTACAAAATATGACACCCCTTGTGTTGTTACAGCAGTTATAATTGTATGTATTGCAAGTGAAATTGCAACTTTAGCAATTTCTATGACTCAATTATTCCACATGCTGCACTATTTTTACTGCACTATTCGACAGTTGCCAGGTGGTCTCTAGAGTGGACAACCTTACAAGGAGTAATTGTAATTGTAACTGTAATTTTACTGATTACTTTTTAAAATCAGTAATTTGTACTCGTAATTGATTACTTATTTTACGAAGTAACTGTAATTGAGCCCAGTTACTTTTTCTCAGTACTTTTACCAACACTGCTTATTTCCCAACATAGATAATAACCTAATATTCATACAATGAGCCAAATATTTCTATTGACAAATTATGTAAATAGTAAAACTTTTTCTGCTCTTTAAATCGTGACAAGAATTGATTCAGTTTTCTGAATGCCTCTCTCAATTTTTTAGAGATCCTTCTCAGTATATTCACTTGTTAGAAGTAGAAAAATAACAAATAACCCATATCTACAATATCTCTGTCTGATAGGAAGTAAATACATCATAAGTTAGGAAAAATATGGAATCTCTTAATAGATACAGTATAATTAACATTTCATTGACTTCTTACATAGCTATTTCTTAAAATGCCTGTAAAGGAGACTTTATTGAGTGACTTAATATACAAGAACTGTCAAAATAAGTTCCTGAGCTACTCACCCAATTCATGCATTTCCTGATGTGACCAAAATCCATCACCATATTAAACTTTCATTATTTAATTAATTTAATTTTGATTTCACTTCCAATAAATAAATTGAACGTTTTTAACACACAAGGTTTTTATATTACTCATCCTCATGCTCATGAGCAAAAACTTTTTATATTGTGCCATATTAATTATGAAAAATGTATTAATGATCACTCCAGTTCTGCAAATATGCAATGGAATAAGTTTATCCTGTCATTTACATGTATGTATCCATTCTACAACAAAACCTTTAGTTATGGATTTCTGAAACATTCGGGAAGAAATCGAACTCCTAATGTTAATTTGAAGAAGAAGAAGCATTCTCCCATATTTATATATTATTTCTTCTTCCTTCGATTGGCTCTTTGATTCCTTACCAAATCTTTCATTCTCAGCCAATTTGCTCAATTTTAACATGAATTTGGATCTCTAACGTGAGGAATGGGGAGTGTGGCAGATTATACTTACTCTGCTTCAATAGAGCCATTTCACGATGAATCACATCCCCCAGATCTCTCTTGGCCCTTGCCACCGACTCAGTCAGCAGTCTGTCAGGTTGATGGATTGCTGCTTGAATAGGTAGACCAGCTAGTGAAAACTGCTGTGAAGTCCAGGCTGGATACAGCTCCATTGATGGTATAGCACCACCTTTCTTGCATGAGGTGGGATAGTTCCTGGAAAAGGGTATGTAGTAGAATAATTACACGTCAATACATTCATTTCCACTGAGGATGCAAATGATTCTGCTTCCCCTAAAATATCAAACTAAGTGATGCACCTCAAAAAATTTAATTCCAATCTATGGAAGATTATTGCTTAAATCAAAGGAGAATGGTTGTAATTTCAATGAAAAAATTGCTCAAAGTATTATATTAATTGCTATATTTATTTTATGGCACTGATGTGAATATCCCATAAGTATTAATTATTTTACCCTTTGAGTGGCATGGGATATTGGTTCTCTTGGGTTGTTTGAAAAATGTGATGGGATAATTAGTTGACAGATTGAAAGATCCCAAAGTTGCCGTGAAAACTTAAATTCCATTACCTGCAGATATTGCACAAAATCTAACAGAAATCAGGGGATCTGGGTTGGAGTCCTGGTCAGGACGAATGATTTTTTCTCATTGGAGTTTCTGCTAATTGACAGACTTTTTTACTTTTGATATCTGTTATTGCTTACTTTAGATATTTTGATATTTATTAGCATTTGTCTAAGATTAGTATTTTGCATAAATATTATCTTTTCCTAAATGCAAAGTATATCATCATCATTTGAAAACCTATGAAGCCCATTCATCAAAATTAAGTTTATGAAAATAATGATAAGCACAAGCCTGAGAAATTCCTTGAATATCAGCTTGGTAGTGCTTTAGTGTCAATCAATCAAATTAAAAGTTATAGTAAAAATAATGATACCAAAAATCTATGATGAAATTATCTTCTTTTAACTGCTAATCACAAGTGGCAATTTCTTTGAAGTAAGAAAACTGATATATTTAAATCCTTCACACTCACAAAAATGGATCAACGTGCAAGAAAGCCTTAGGCTGCACCTCTCCTATTTCATCAGAGTTTTCGCAGATGATCCTTGCCAGGGATGTCTTCCTTATTTCAGCAAGCTGCTCTGAAAGTTGAAAAACACATTTGTCACAATTCAAGCCACCCTCACAGAATATTTAAATAAATGAAATTAAAAAAGTTTCATATGTAACCAACCTTTCGTGAATGAGCTAGGTGGCAAGTCATTCTCGTACCAGTAACGATCTCCCTTTCGCAAGGAGGTGAAGTGGCGTCCAAGGAGGCAAGCGAGAGTGGGTCCAACCATCGCACCCTCTGCTGGGACTTCAGCTAAGGCCCCCGTGAACAAGTCTATGTCATTCACATCCCTTCAAGTGGACAAAATGGTATTCCATCAAAAGACAAATTCTGACATTCTCTCCTTAAATAAATCTTATAACTATAAATATCATAGCATAACTAAGGACCCTGAAATTTCGCAAATTGGTTTTTCGTAAATTTTTTTAAGATCATAAAAGATGTTATTTTGATGTCTAAAGCCCTAATAAGTTAAAATTTGCCATTTTAACACTAGCAAAATTCACCGAAATTCCACAAATAGCATTTTATTCACGAAATTTAGCTTATTTGGCTGTTAGTGCGATATTTTGTGCAAAATTTCACATTTATTAAAACCAATTGTATGTTATTTTGCGAAAAAAACATGAAATACCTTAAGTTTTCTTTTAATATGTATGTAAAGATGCGTAATGAAATACGTCCCATTTGGTGAAAAAATGTTTGCAAGCTCATGGTGTGAAATAAACACATAATTATTATTTACGTGACCACGCCGCTATCATCAATGTGATGATGTGGGTGGCCATGATATCTGCTTATGTCTCCCTAGATCACTTTTATGGTGGCAGGGTCAGGGCACATCGTTTGCGTCGCACTGCCTAAATGACTTGCTTAGTATTTATCCCAAAGATTCTTCAGAAAAGTTGCCATTAAAGCAATTGTGCTTGTGAAAGATGATTTCAGTAAGTCAGCGCATAGCATTAATGCCAGCAATAACTACACTGGAGAAGAATATCTTAAATGTCTTAGCTGGTGGGCGAAAAGACAAAGATGTCAAATGGACGTAATAATTTCATTCAAAGAGCACTCCACCAAAGAGCAGTAAGCTGTGACTGATGCAATTAGTCCTCAGGCGGACAAAAAGATTTATTTAAGGATAAACTATCAAATTCACAGACTGATGTTGAGTATATGTTGCCGACTTTATGATATGACTCCGGCACGACAGCATACCCGCCGCAGAAAACTCATTCGGCGCCTGTGGCGGAGGGCCGGTGGTTGGAGAGTAGCCGGCATGGTGGGGCGGTAAAAAGTACGAGATAGGGAGACAGTAATATTTCCGTATGATGCGTCACATTATTTGTCCGGAAAGGAATTTTAGAAAAATTACCTCAGCCAAGACAAGCCTGCATTGTCATTTTGAATAAGCCGTGGCGGGGAGGTACATACAAAAGACAAGTCTGGGCAGGCATATATTTCCGATTCTCAGTATCTCTGGATAAACTGGTGTCACCACACATTTATAGTTCGATCGGAGCTAATGTTTATCAAAAATATTATCTCTGTAGACCATAGTGCCGAAAATTGTCAGCATATTTGATCGCCAAAAGGAGTTTGAAAGCGATATTTATATCTATTTGATGCAACAAGGTTTATATATATTTGACGCAACTATAAATACGCAGAGAAGCAGTACTAAGGAAATTGGCCGTAGGCAACCCACACAACACCGTCCTTAGGCGGCAATTGAGTCTCCTTTGTTATGGCCTGTATTTTGCGCATATCTCTCTGCATTTTGTTAACTAGCAACGAAGATTAGATAGAATAATTTAGATATATATCAATTTATGTCTCTAATACAATTCTTTGTTTGTTTAAATTGAGAAATATGTAAATATTTTTTTCACCGCCGGAGCATGAAAATTTCGATTTTTGCACCACTGGGACTATGATTTTTACACTGCTTTATTTACCACATTTCAGGGTCCCTATTTATAACAAATAAAGATAAATTAAATAGTATGATGCTATATTTAAAGAGGATATTTTAAAAACTTGATCACCAAACCAAAGCAAGGAAAATGACTAATGAATTTTAAACTTCATAACTGTTATTGACACTAGTTAAAAATAGTTCCAGAATATTTTGAAGATACCATTCTAAAGAAGACATTGCTCCAATGAAACACCAGAAAGAACATTCATGCTGAAATGAAAAAAAAATATTTTATCTGATGGAGACCACATACATAAACTAAATTGGGCAATAATGTAAGTAATTAATTATATTATTCAATCTATTTTATAAATCTGTAAATAGTAACGCTAAGCTATGTATCTTAATTGCAAATTTAAAAATTTATTATATTATTAGACAACAGAAAGATAAAAGTAGCTGATAATATCTGGCTTCCTATTAAGAACCTTGTGCAAGTTCTTTGAAAAATTTGTAGGTATCCTAAAGTATAATTGTAGAGTATGAGCATAATGAAACTGAATTAACAAAACTCTTTAATGATGTTAATAGAATAACAAATTTTTATTTATAACTTTTAATTTAATACTTTTTGTGACTATATGTAAGAGAGATCCTGTGCATTCCAATATGTCCTTAAATACTTTAAAAAATCATAACAATGGACCACTCATAATGTGGTTACCTTGTATATCTCCCCTGAACGCAAGGGAAGCTGGCATTATCATTTATACAGAACCGTAAAATCTCCCCTACCTAGAGAAAAGTTTTTTCAGAACCAATGTTTTGTTAATCAGTTATCTCAAGATTAACTTTTCACTGAATATTATGAAGAAATGAAAACTATGGCTATATATTTTACCTGTATACTTTGTTCAAAGCAGATATTGTTTCAATAGGGATGAGGTCTGACATATCTTGGAATCTCCGAACCTGAGGTAAGCCACAATACTCCCTCCACTTAACATAGCTTGGTATGCCGTGATCACGACCTTGCTGGATCACTTGCGCTGCTAAATCCATACCATGCCCTGTGCACAGGAAATAAAAAAGCAAATCATGAACATATGGGGTTAAAACGTTTTTGACTATTTGAATAAAAAAATAAATTACAGTTTTATCAATATCTAGGTATGAAAAAAAAATTGAGGAAACCTTTTCAATGCCAGAAATCTATCATCATATGGGTTGCTTCTGCTGAACATAATTTTCACTCACTTTCAATCATTGAAATACAAAACTGAATTGAAAAACTTCAAAATAAACAAACAAATTATGGATATTGCACTATTCTGGGGAATATGATTGAATAATTTTTTAAAATTTTAAAATTTTATATTCATATAAAATGTTGGCATTGTTTATAAATGAAAGGCACTGGTTTAGCTGCCACCAAATTATATCAGAATGTAATTTTTGTAGGTGCAGCGCATGATTTTAATTATTACCAACATAAATTCGTGAGGAAAATCACGTTAATTCCATTTCTTTAAGCGTACCTATCTCCAACATTCTTAAAATGCCTCTGGAAGTTTATGTTCCTACTATCCTGTAGATTATACGACCCCCACGACTTTTGCATCAAAGCTGCAAATTGCCCTCATTGGAGGACGGCCTTGTAACCTCAACAACGTCTTCACCCACGTCTACATGCTATTATACGACCTACCGCAAAGAAATATGGCAGGGGGCGAGGGAAAAAACGGATGGAAAAGAGAAACGCATTTTAAGGAGGGTATAAAGCATTGTTCGTTTGTATTGTTGTTGTAGGTAGCTTGTGGGAGAAACAAATTCTTGAATCTTTGTGCCCTGCAGATGACCTCTAATAATTTGTCACTCGTTTTTACAAGCGAAATATTGAGATGAAATACGACTCAAAGAATTTTGGCCGGGTTTGAGCCGGAGACGCATGTAAAATCTTAAAATAAGAATAGAGGATAAAAACAAGTCTTTAGTCTACTCATTATATTCTGTTATTCATGCGAATCACTTTTCTTTACAGGAATGAACGATGTTGGAAATAATTTGTATGCTGGATTTGTAAAGGCCGCTTTACACGATACAATTTTTCGTACAATTTCTTGTACAAACTCTTGCATGAGGAAATTGTACCGTGTAAAGCGGCAAATTGTACGAAAACTTGCGCGATTGTCTGAATGACTGAACAGGAAATACAACGTGTTCTAATTCCATTCAGACAAACACAATTTCGTTCAGCCTATACAAGAATTTGTACAAGAAATTGTGCAAAAAATTGTATCGTGTAAAGCGGCCTTAATACCTACTTTATGTATCGATATAGGAAGTTATCGATTGTCGACTATGTCGGCTGGTGTGCCAAGCAGAGTCGAGTCAGTCACTCACTAGCCGTTGTAGAGTTAAGTTCAAGTTAACAATTGTTAAGAGAACACTGTGATCCTATGTTTCGTTTAATAAACGTGATCTTTGACTAAACTATTTTATATTCACGAATCCTACCATCCAACAAACGACTTATATAAATTTGGATTATTTTGTATTCTTAAATCGTAACAAATTATGATGACCATTAACCATGGGTGTACAAATAAAAATGATGGCTTTGATGGAACCAAGTGCAAGAATTCTGCGTGACATTGACATTGGTGGGCCCAGAATATTTTTATACATTGGTGTTGCCAAAATAAGGTATTTATGGAGTCGAACTACTTTTATATGGAGGTCAGGCGCACGTATGGGATTGGAGGAATAAGTGAGGAATAGAATTAACCCTGTGTCGGAACTAGCCACCTCTCAACGAAATTCGCCACAGGGTCCACAGTTTTCATTTTTATTAGGGGAGGCGACGGACAACTAAGACTATTTGTGTCTTTAAAGGTATATATTTATGGGTATATAGAAAGAATTAGAAAGTTTTAAGGAGTATATGAAAGATTGAGAAAAATCCAGAGTTGGTATTAGCATACTCCTAGCGAAAGGTGCTAGGGGGTCCACAGTTTAACGTCCCAACCGATGAAATTCAAGAATTTTTAATATGAAACTCAAGTAGGGGCCGTAGCTAACCTTTTTAAAACCATTAACTAGACCCAGACTCACAGGAAGGGAGGCCAGTACATTAACCACCTCACCAACCTGATTTCTGGGGTCCCTGGTTGAAACACCACATCTTAAAGACATAGTGCTGACCTTAATATACTCCTCACACCCAGATTCCACTGATAAAACTTTGCCACAGTCCGAAATTGGAACCTTAGTTTTAGTAATGGGGAATCAGTGCTCTAGTTAACTCTTCCCCTGGATCCTCTCTTGATTCTCTCTGTGGTTTACAATTTTTTACCCGAACTTATAGGCACCTCAATGAGGAAGAAAAGGTAAAGGATGGGAATGGAAGAGTAAGCAGGAAGGGTGGGCATAAATGTGGCGTCGAAATTAGCCTGCTCTTAACGGAAGTCACCAAGAAGATCACTGCTTAACGTCTCATCCGAAGGATGGAGTGCTGTACTTATATGCCCTCCTCAAAGCATAAAGTACAAGTAAATTCAAGGTTTACCAATGAAAAATAACTTCCACAGCTGGGATTCCAACCCAGACCGAATGGGTGAGAGGTCATTACGTCAATCACTACACCAACCCGACCCCTGATCCTCGCCCGACGAAATCAATTCCATTCAGATGAGAGGGAAGTTTCCACAGCCTACCTTTTGATGGGTCTTCAAACATGTGGTTGGTCATGACGTCGTTGATGAACTCGTCGTCGTTCTGCGCGGGACTGTTCAGCAGGCCCCTGAGGACGCTGTCAGGGCCGTTGACGCCCCTGCCGTCCACCCCTAGGCGACTCCAGGTCGCTGGCAGAGCCGAGGGCACTCCCGGAGCCATGCGCTCCTCACCCATCTTGTGGCCATTCTGCGAATCACACGAAGCACGTGTTACTACATGCGTACATCAAAGTTGATTTTTGAACAAGAAAATTGTAGTAAAACTCTAACTACTATGCATAATGCGGGAAGGGATAGGACTTCTGGGAGCAAAGGACGGGTAGAGTAAAATCCAGCATCATTATTAGCCTAATTAAAGGTGCTAATGGGCCCATGATTTAATGTCCCATCCGACGGACAGTGTACATAACTTGAAAAGCTCAGCACAGAAGTCAAGAAGGGAACAAAATACCACCGAAAAATATCTCTAGCCCCAGGATGAGAAGTCAAAACTCTAAACACCTCATCTATTCAATCCCTCCCCGTCTTGTACCGGTATTTAATTTCCGATGGTAGCCATGAGCCTTACAGAAAAAAAATTAAATAAAATGTCATGACTTTGGTGAAATTCTATGAAAATTCCCGAATCTTCCAGACTAAAATCTTACAGAGATCTTACAAATCCTACAAATCTTACTGTCTGTTCTGTCACCATCTTCTTTAGGGTGAAAAGAACAGCATTTGTACGTACTACTCTCCCAAATATGAAAACCAAAGGACACACTCAATGAACAAATGAAAATATGAAAGCTGAAAGTCCATCTTAATAGGGAGTTTATCTCGCATTAGTATTATACTCTGGAGCATGTTTCTTTATGGAAATGATGCAAAGACGATGACAGCAGCAGAGAAGCCAAGGGTGAAGTAATTCGAAAGGTGGTTCTGCAGAAGGATGACGAAGATCAAATGAAATGAGCGTATAATGAAATGGTATGAAAGAAGTCCTAAGAAGAGTGGGAGAAAAGAGGTCTTCTGGAAACTTTAAAAAGACAAGAGGATAACCTAACCGGCAAAATCTTGAGACATGATGGCCTGATTAAGATAGTCGTAAAAGGACAAGTGAAAGTGAAGAACAACAAGGGAATCCTATAAGATGTATAAAGAACAAGTATCAAGGAAGTGATCCAGAAGAAATACACAAATATGAGTAGATACAGATTAGCTGATAGGAGAATTACGTTGAGAGCTGTGTCAAACCAGTCGCAAGATTGTTGAATGATGATGAAGTCTTAGGTATATTCAATTCCCGCAGAATTGAATACCTAACCTTTGCAATGTAATTTTATAATTATCCATCCTTAAGAAGTGGAAATTTACCCATTGGTCATAGTTTCATTAAACTTTGAAAAACTGAATAGTCAAAGAAAAAAGTCTTAACTACCTTATCATAAAGGTCAAGACTTTTAGGCATCAGAGATGCGACAAATCGCAATGCAGCAACTGCAACGCTGTTGGACACTCCAGGGTTCGTGTTAATGTCATAGCCGTTGTAGTGGCCAGATGACAGTTCTTCCAGACCAAGTCGTTCCACCGTGCTCTGTAAATAAAGAGTAAATACATGCAATTTAATATAGGTATATTAGAATGTTGAAGTTTATTTAAATATTCATATTACGTCAGGCCACATATACTGTAAGGAATGGCATAAGGCATGACCTCGTATTAAAGGAGGCCATGAATAAGGTAAATCAGCAGCAAATGGGAAAATCAGTACAATTATTTCGGCCCTTCAGTAAGTGTACCTACACTAAAGAAATCTTTCTTCTAATTAATTCGTTGAAAAAGGGTGACAAGAGATGAAATGAGGCTACAAATGTATCGAATCATAGGTTTAAAAAGGTGCCATGGTCAATGGTGAGGTCACCTGTCGGCACGAGAGATGAGCCAAGACTGTGATATTACTGAGGACGTTAGATATGTATTAAAATTTTCTGCGTATGATGCTAGGTCAAACCAGATAGATAAGATTAGAGAGATGTATTATCGTACTGATAGATTCACATTAGACTATGATTAACTTCATCGAATAGACCAAAAACCATTAATTTGAATACCCTATTTTGAGAGGCAAACCTGGTGAAACAAACCTTGAAATTGTCTATTTGCGTACACGTACAGGAACAAAGTTATATCTCTGGACATGGGCGTAGCCACGGTGGTGCAAGCGCCCCACCCGGGCTCATTAGCCAAATGAAAAATTGCAGGTCAACTTGCTGAAGGTGCCTGTTGACATTCAACGAGAGGGAGAAACATAATAAATACAAATTGTATTAAGAAATCTTAATATTTTTCATGAAGGGGCAAAAACAAACTTGTGTTATGGAACGCTAACTTATTATTGCCCCCCCCCCCCATGGAGAACATCCTGGCTACGCTACTGTCTGTGGATGTTGCACATAGGCTGTCGCATGTATCCTCAAAGAGATGTAAGCTACTCAGGTAAAGATAAAAGTTCTGATAATTGGGAAAATCTTTTTTCAACGAAAAGATATCGCCTAAAATTAATTATTTGAAGACAATAGTCATTTAGTGCATTTGCAATATACAGGACAGTAATCAACTGCATCGAAGTGAAGCGATTTCATACAACCATAGCCTCATATCCATTGCTTACCTTTCTGCCAGTTTCAACAGGAGGAAGCTTTGTTGCCAAATTTCTATCCTCATCGCCTCCAATGTGTTGTCAAAATGTGGAGTGCAATATAAATTTGACAACACCGAACTCGATTTTATACGGCGCTAATGGGCCGAAAAAAGTACTGCGATTGAGACCAAATACCCTTCCAGTGGTGAAATCTCTTCCGAAAGCTCGGATGACGAGGGTATAATGGAGGCAAATGTATACATCTTACCTTACCCAGAATAAGGGGTAGGTATTCTGAGTACGTGATGTGCTGTATCTCCGCCCCCACGACCCTCCTCGCCTCCTGGAACAGCGTCTCGTCCTCCCAGTGCGGGTTGATCTCGGCCAGCTCCTTCGCGATGCGGTTGTGTTCCCGCATCCACAGGGTGTGAAGGACGAGCAGTCCAGAGTGCTCGTTGGCCCTCATGTCTCCCGCCTTGAAGCACCTGCTGGAACGAAGCAAGTCACAAAGGGAGGAGGTCTGATCAGTCAAATGACAGGGGGAGGGAGCTTTCTCATTTTACTTTCACACTTTCCATACTCTTCGAGAATAAGAGAGGTTGCATAAATTTAGATTATACGATTCACATTATCATTAGGCAGTTGAAGCACTTCAAAACCGAATTATTTTTGCAACTCTTGATGTCACTGATGACGTTAAAAATATTTTGCGAACCCCAACTTACTATGGTATACTGGACTATAATCACAAAATTAGAGAAATTTATTGCCTAACTGACGGATTCAAATCTCCTTTTCTCCTCGTACAATTAAGGATATGAATAGCTGTAAATGTATATAGCAAGGAAGTTGCATGTTGGAATAAGGACTTGAAGGTAACCCAACAAAAAGCATGTATTTTCATTCTTACTTTGCTACTTTTATCTTTTTTAAATAGTGAAGTTTAGACTAGTAATTTAATACTAATGCTTTTTATGTATGATTTGTAGTGCATGTTTAGTGAGAATGGGGTCATTTACCATATTTTTTATTGCCGAAACATACAGAGTTTGTAAAATAAAAAGACCTGTATTTTTCCGTTTTTTGATCCGTTAATTATTTATCGAGTTATAAGCGGCGAAAAACTGATGTTTTTAACCCTTTCGGAAACGTTGGCGTGGTGCAACCTCTGACGTATATCGACTTCGTCCAATCACAACTGAGCCCGCGAAGCTACTTCGCCTTATCGCAATGGGGGGACACAGCTGACTCTGCCAATAGGAGCAGTCGCGACAGCATCTGTGCGAGCAGACCTTCCGAGAACCCCCCTCCACACCCTTCCCTTCCTTGAAAAGCTGTCAAGGACGAGAGGAAAATGACGTCAATGTTATCACAGCAGCTTTTTCGGTGGGCGTCACCTTTTGCTTATTTTAATTTTTGATTTAAGAGTGAATGGTTGTGGTTAGAAGATTAATTTTTTCACTAAAATTCGTTTTTCGTTTCCATCTAACAGTTTCGTGCAAAAAATTGTGATTTCGGTTCCGAGTATACGCCCACATTCACCCACTGCCACAAACCTTTATGGTTGCTTGCAGGGTATCATGTAGATATAGATGAAAGCAGTGAGTGACTCACGGAAATGGGCCAAAAACCTCAAGGTTAAAATTTGGAATGAATCTTTTAAGTACGTACAGCTGGCGTCGATTTGTTTGCCGAAGACGTTCCGTATGAGTAACATGAGCTCCAGCCTCAAACGCAAAGCTAATCTTAACCATAGCTTAGATAAGAGCAGGCCATGATTACTCCTCCTGACCCTCATGTGCAGGAATACTTTCCATTGGTACAGAGTGTCACGCATCGTGATACTTCACGCGATGAATTCTGCTCAACATTCTCTCGCCTTGTTACTGCTTCCAATAGGAGTTGCTATTTTAGAGAGGGTTGATACTTTGTATGCGTACGGTGATGAGTAGTATTGGTCTGCGCTTCATGGCTTTTTTTTAGACAGATGTGCGGGGCTCAGGTGAAAGTGTGGTGCCTTATGCGACTAGACTTCCCTGATCACAACTCACAGTCACGCTTGATAGATTTCATCTGTCTTTCAGGTAGTCAGTCACATGAATCATTTATGTACGGAGCCCTGGGCTAATTTATAGGCTCTTATATCTGCAAGCAGAAAGTTTTGCAATAACTCAATAGTAACGCATGAAATGAAATAGCTTCAATGAAAAGTGTCTTATTCCAATTTCAACGGATGTATAGGCATTTCATGGAATTTCTGTTGCAACGGAAATGCAAATTCAACTAACAGGTTTTTAAGGCCTGGTTACACGATACATTAACACGTACGGGTTCATGTACATTTGCGTGAATGGTTTCAGCGCAACTTGTGCGAATGCATGAACCAAATAGAACAGGTTCTATTTTCTGTTCACGCATTCATTCATTTGTACATTTTGGTGTGGTTACACGGTGCATTTTCGCGTTCATTCTCGCGTTCATGCATTTACACATTAACTCGTACGTGTTATGTATCGTGTAACCAGGCCTTTAGAGAGATTTCTTAAAATTTTTAAGGATTTATAAATAAGCCAAACTCCATTAACCCATCAAAAATGCAATTTCTCTCTGGCTAAAAAATCGAATGGTGGCGAAAAATGTAGGGATGAAAGTTGAATTTCACAAATATGAATAGTTTGATCATTGTATCATGTGGTTCAAATAATATTTTTAATTTTTATTTTTTCGGTACATATTGTTTTAAATTTGGCCAAAAACTCTTATTTTGCCATTTAAAAAAGATAAGCATAAAATGTTGAGATATCTGTCGAATCCATTCGTGATTCTTTACGTATAAGAAATAGGCATTTCTATCCATAGCAACATACTTGTATTATGACTACCAAACTCATTCGTATTAACTACGGAAATTCAGAGGCGGAGGGTATTTTATGTCCCCTGTTCGCGTCATCATTTTTTAAATTGATTTCAAATATTCCTGCCAGTTTTTTCATTAAAATTTCACTGGGATGGAGGTCGATTGCCCACGTGGATTACTGCCGTCGAAAGCGTCATGAGGCGTCAACTGCCATTGACTTACCTATTGGTGCCATTCTGGTAGTTGGGGCACGCTCCAAATTCACTGACGATGGGCAGCAGGGGTTTCTTCGCGAAGTTGTAGATGGAGGAGTAGGAAGTGGTTCTCAGGAGTCCGCCCTGGAACGTTCGAAGCTCGGCAGCGTCGTCGCGAGAGCTTCCGTAGATGCCGGACCCATCGAGGAAGGATGTGGCCTGGTTCAACTGCTCCCTCGGCCCTGCGAAGCGAACAACAAGAGACCAATCAATCCGAGAGATCGATAGCTTGGCATCCCGTACGATTCTCTTGATGCCATATTGTCAGGGGGAGGGGGTAACCGTAGATAGTGCAAGGATACGTAACATGGATCAGAAAATACTCATTAGGTATTAGTGCGAAGTGATCTTCATTCTCGCCTATAAAAGCCAAATTTTGGCCTGGTTTCTGTTTACGTAGGTATATAATCTATCGCTGAGCAATGACAGCTTGTCACTATCAACGAGCGATAAAATTTTGCAATACATGTGTAGGAAACATTTTCAGTTTACTATAGATCTTAGAAATGCATATATTTATTTGAAGCATATAGTATCCCACCGTCGAGTGGAAATTTACTGCATCAACCGTTCCGAATGAGAGGAAAATAGAAAATAATGTTTCATTGTATCCATATTTATACTTGTTTTTAGCCTTGATGACGTAGTAAACATTCACAGGTTAACTGCTGTAAAAAGCATTATTCCATTTGACAAGATTTTACAACATGGACCTACGAATTACACATTGGTGCTGCATATTACTTCCACAAGATAAGAAAAATTCTTACTTATTCATAAGGAAAGTAAAACTTTATTTCCTCACAAACGCACGTAGAACTTCGTCAAAGTTACGCCTGAAACAGTTAATTTTATTCTTACTTATGGTGGAAATTTCTTAATATCTATTCGGAATGACGGTGAATAAAATTATTTTAACAGTTTCGACCTCTACTGTCGTGGAAGAAATTATGTACACTCGAGTTTGAATACAAATAACAAATTAATAGCTAGGCCTACTGAAAAACTAATCACACCTTAATTTTCCTTATTTTATTTTGCGCAATTGCATAGTAGACTTAAATTTTTAAAACGCATTTTCATATTTTTTACAACAACTGTAACGTAAAAAGTGCCGGTTTTAGACGGTGTTCGAACGAAGCGCCGACTTTGATGACTCGTAAATCAGTAATAAGGCCTTCAATTGCAACCAAAGTTTGAAGAATGATAGAGGTATATGTTTTCCATTCACTTTGTTAGTTTCCAGTGTATAACTTTAATAGAAAAAAAGTTGTTATCAATTTTATAAAAAGTTAGCATTTCAAAACTGGGGTGTCGTAGAATTTCGTTCTTGGTCGTGTTATAATCCACATGTCTTGAACGTTTCCAATATGCAATTGTCTAATATTTCAACACATACGTTTAATTTAAATCGATTGGTATTTATACTGGCGAAAGCGAGCTCCCTCGGCAAGGCAACACTGCACGGCTTAAACCACGCCGCGCCGGTCGCTTTTAACATGCCTAATTTTCGAAGCATTCGTGTTTATACCACGTGACTCCTTGGTTACTTATTCGAGATAATATCGATGGTTTCAAACACAGTACCCCAGGAAGTAAGGACTCACCGAGGGTGCAGCCGATGCGAGGGGCGGCGGCCGAGCGCACGTAGTCCTCGCACTTCTCCAGGGCCGGCGCGTGCACAGGGTCCGTCTCGGGCAGCCGGATCGGGAAGCACTCGGGGTGGAAGTCTCCGTAGCTGACGCCGCAGCACTTGAGTGGCTGGCCCTCGAAACCTGCGGTGAGGGAGGGAAAGAAGCACCCGTGAATGACATATCTAACTTCAATTAATATCAAGAAAACTTCATCCAAAAAGACCAGGGTTCGATAAATAGAACGCTGATATAAATTATTACCATCCACGAGAAGTAATTTAACGACACAACACGCAGAGAACCAACTTTCCGCACCTAAGAGTGAGAGTTTTCAGGGTTATTTTCTAAAAAAATGAGTCTTCATCTGATCAATGACAACCAGTACATAAATAGCTACAAGTTGACGTTATCACACTCAGTTTCATGAGAAAATTCACAACCAATCCAATCTAGGAATGATATTATACAAGTACATGTCAATAGTGCATGCTTGGTGAAATTCACCCCCTGCCACACACCCTCGCGGTGGCTTGCAGGGTATCACGTACATGTAGATGTAAGTTTACCTTCCTTTGCAAACTGGGCTATTTCCAACACAAATCAAACTCCTTGGAGACGATAGGGACCTAACTACTTCCCAGACGGGATACACAGAGCAATGAATGCCCAATTGTTAATGCACAGGCAAGCATTCTCGCACACATTGTTATTTCACTCGGTACTTATAACAGCGCTATAAAATCCCGTGATTCATTTTACAACAAAACATTTCCCGCTTTGATTCAGTATTTTCCAGTACCATTCCAGTACTATACTAAACTAGATAAAATTTAACGGAGACAATATAAATATGCGCATATAAAAACCGGTAATTATTTCGATGGTACATATTAACTCTTGCGTATTTAGGGATTCAGTCTAAATTTTATCTATTACGTAATGCAAAGTATTGCACAAATTGAACGTGCTAAGTAGGTAACTTAACCGTTTGGGTCTCGGGATATCAAAAACGTAGGAATCTATGAGACAATGCAATGTACTCTTAGATATACCTCTTACTTTTCTCTAAGATCATTATTAATCACCCATTAGTATCTTCATATATTTTTATATCCTCTCCAAAATTATGAATTTTTAATGATTTCTTGAATTTCATATTGATAATGCTTATTCCTATAACCTATTATTAATTTGTGAATGCAAAACATTTGATTATAATTATTTTAAAACCGCAGGATACGAATATTCAAAAAGCTAATTTATTCCATAAAAATTAATATCACTACGCTACGATTACTTCACGCAGCTGAATCAAAACTAAATCACTGGCAGTGACTCTGAATTACATAAGACACAGGAAAAAAAATAAATGCGAAAATATATATTTAAATATGGTTTTGGAATGTTTTTTTAAGTGTGCGAATGAGTTATATTGTAGCTATGATCCCAATCAGCGTAGAACAGAAATAAAGCATGATGTGTATAATCAGGCATCATAATGATTCCCTTTCCTATGACAAGCTTTGTCGTAGTGGAAAGAGCTTGAATGGCGGCCCTATGACCCTTGCAGATGCTGGATGGTAGGGCCAAATAAACAAGATAGGTTAAAACAAGGATAGGATCAGAGGAAAGGTCGCCCACGCAGCTTCCGTTCCCCAGTAGGGCGGCCTATTTAATGATGATGCCACGTTGAAACCACTAATAGGTAACGGGAAAGCACCCCAAATACATTAGACGCTAGATGATAAACTTCGAGTAGTATTTGACTTCACCTAAACCTAAGTTAACCGACTGATACACAAGATGATAATAATAAATTACGAGTGGCGAAGAAGGGATGTAAGATGGAAAAGTTGGAGGAAATGGAAATAAGAAGGCACCGTAAATCAGACGTTTTCAATGAAAGCGCATTTTACAAACCCTCCCGACTGATTGAAACCTCCTAGTCATTAAAGATGGGAAACTTTATCTCTGTGGTGGAAGTTTTTGTGGAAGAGTGACTTATATTTGTGACATAACCCATTGCTTTTGCTTCCCTGGTGTATAGGGATAAAAATTTTGCTAAAAAAATCCGCTTTGTGTTTAACTCAGCGTTCTGCATGTGTTGGGTGATTCAACCACCACTGCTCACGCTTCCCTGGTTATTAGGAATAAGATTTTGAACCTCCACTGTGTGCCTCTCTACTGACCCATCACCTTCACACCACTACCCTCAGAATTCACCTGCCCCCTACCCTACCACCCTCCCCTAATTATCCCCCTCTCCACCCTGCTTTTTGAGTATCTATACCTCTGGCTATGACTGTAATGCTTGAAGAAGAGACGGGAATGAGAAGCTATACCAAATATCAGGCATCACCCCGATAAAGAGAAAGATCTTGGCGCTCGCGACAAGTTATTATGAAAAACTAGACGACAGCGACAATCCGCTTTTAAGAGAGTTACTTTTATACGAAGATGTAACCAGGAGCAAGTATAAAACTCCTGGTAATGTTTTAAATCTTTAACTTAAATCTTTAAATCCAGTGAATAAATCACAGATGATAAAGGAACTTTTAAAATAAATAATGACTTGGAGTGGATGCTCCTAAACGCAGAGGTTTTTAAAAATGTGACAAGAAGCTGATGCTTCAAACAATAAGTGAGCATAAGTCACCTTGGGGTAACAACCTCTACAAAATAACAATGACACTTGATAATGCTTGTACCTGATGATGACGCCGTGGCGTTGAAACTGGTAGTACCAGTAAAAAAACTCTGTGGATTAAAACATAGTTTGCTATTGTCATTGTTAATAAATTAAGCAATATTCGTGATGATCGAGACGAGAGCATAGACAATAACGAGCCAAATTGGCAAAAAAAAGCATCAGGTTCACGTGATCACCTATCGCAGCGAATCACAGCGCGAGAATCTTGTGCAGAATGCTTTGCAGTGTCACCAACCTGACATTTGCGGCGTGTGTGAGACGTCGTGCAGGATGAACTCTCCCCACACGGCAGCCATGGCCATGAGGTGCGGGTGGGGCAGGTCAACGTCACGGTGCACGGCGAGGGACACTTCCCGGGCGCTGGGCAGCGGCTGACCCTTGGAGTTCTGCCGTGGTGCAGTCACGCCTGCGAAGGGTTGAAATTTAGACTTAACCTCTTAAACAAATTCCAAGACCATATTTTCAGTGATGATTTGAAAAATATTTTGCGGACCCCAACTTACTATGGTAGACTGGACCATAATCATAAAATTAGAGAAATAGATTGCTGAACTGACAGATTCTAAATGTCCTTTTTTCCTCGTACTATTAGGGATATGAATAACGGTAAATATATCCAGTACGAGTGTAGCAATGGATAACATTGGTAGCTGCATGTCGGTATAAGGACTTAAAGCTAACCCAACTAATAGCATGTTTTTGCATGTATGTTTTGCTATTTTTATCTTTTTTTAAATAGCGTAGTTTTGAACAGTACCTATACAAGTACTAATCCTTTTTTATGCATGATATGTAGTGCATGTTTTGTGAGAGTTCACCCCCTGCCACACACCTTTATGGTGGCTTGCAGGGTATTTTGTAGATGTAGATCAAGGGAAGGGCAGAGGAGGGTGTGACAGACGCCTCCGTGACATTTGGTGAACACATTCCTCCGAACACGCCTCCTCTCGTAAAAACTCAAAGATAAGCAAACTTAAATTGGGTTTTCCTTGCTTAAGTTGTGTCAGTTTAAAAAAGATTCACGCAAATTCACTTACATTTAACAATAGCTGATGTGAAAAAGAAAATATAGCAGTGAGTTTTTCTGAGCATTTTCTCCCGCTTGCTCTCAATATTTTTACCTAATCCGACGCATCGAAATAAATATGAACATCTGAGTGTCATATTTAGCAGCTATTTAAAATTGTAGTATTTTAAAGACATAATTGTTTCTCTTATTAACGATTTTAAACAAAAAAGTAAAGGTATTGTGTATATTAGTTGTTTGACAATTAGAAAAAAAATTCCGCCAAAATGAAGAGGTTAACCTAAAGAATAATCACAATTAAAGAATTTAAGCTGTGAATGCACAATATCAGAATTTCCACAGTTCAGGGGGTAACCTTGAAGTGCAGTGAGGTTTTCGCTGGGAATTCGTAATCCTTGAATTTGAAAGAAAAATCGTTTGGAGGACTGTATCAAATTAATCCTACGAATGAAGACTATTAATAATGAATAATAATTTCAAGGGTTATCTTGGATGACAGCTTTGAAGTGTGCGAAAAAGGTTTTACTCATCCGAGCAATCTGCCTTTTTTATCAGTATTTCAATAATAATTACGCATTATGAATTTTATTTAGAAAATATGAAACGATCACATCAAAGCGTAATATTCCCGCTACTTTTGAAAAAACACATAATTATTTGAAGTTTTAAACAATGCCGATGGATTTCCTTAATTTATAAGAGTAATGAAGTATTACCGTCGCTGTAGTCGGGTGGAAGGAGACGCAAGTATCTTGTGAACGCGTTACCCCATCGTGGGTTCTGGACGTTGTTGCAGTAGCCACTGAAAGCCCTGTACTTTCGAGGCTGGCAGGGATAGTCCACCGCCAACGGACAGTGCTCCGGGCCCAGCTCCGAGTGGCGTACGTCCATCACAGGAAGGCCGAAGCTCACCTGCTCCCTGGAGAGCCTGTACCTGAAAAGCAAAGTGATGGAATGCATGTCATTCAGGAATCAATGAAGGAATGAATTGAAATGGGAACCATTGTCAGATCGCAGGTTGAAATTTAGACTTAATCTCTTAAACAAATTCCAAGGCAATATTTTCAGTGATGATGTTAAAAATATTTTAAGAACCCCAACTTACTATGGCAGACTGGACCATAATCATAAAATTAGAGAAATTGATTACCGAACCGACTAATTTAAAATGTCCTTTTTCCCTCGAACAATTAGAGATACGAATAGCGGTAGATATGTCCTATCGGAGAGTAGCAATGAATAGCATTGGTAGCTGCATGTTGGTATAAGTACTTAAAGCTAACCCTACTAACAGAATGTTTTTGCATGTTTGCTTTGCAATTTCTATCTTTTTTAAATAGTGTAGTTCTGACTACTATATTCATACTATTCCTTTTTATGCATGATATGTAGTGCATGTTTGGTGAGAAATCACCCCCTGCCACACACCCTTATGGTGGCTTGCAGGGTATTATGTAGATGTAGATGAATCAATACGTTCCTTGCCCAGAGAATGATGACCAAATTTACTAGTTCCACACACCTTTATGGTGGCTTGCAGGGTATTATGTAGATGTAGATGTAGTTCAAATCCCGGCAAGAAATTGTTTGAATCGGATGGAAGTAAAAATATTTTTTGAAGGTATTTCCCAAAAAGTTTATGATAAGTTGCCCGAATTTGAAACCAATTCTTAGTTAAGTCCATTGAAGTATTTGCGCCTCGAGTGAAATTTACCTAAAATAATTCAGCTAGAAGTAGTACTTCATTTGTTTTAGCTCTTAGAAACTAACATTCCAATACAATAAAAGGTACAAAATACAAAAACGTGCATGAAAATCACTCACTTGATACCAAAATCAGACATGGGAGAAATGTCAACATTTTAAATAAATGAAATTCGGAAAAAATGTTGAGAGCTCTAATGACTAGTCAGAAATTTGAAATTTTGCCTACAGCCCTTTGGTTTAAGATACATATTTGATATGTCATCATAAAAGTAAAAGCTATGTACATCAGCGGGTTGTTTCTTAACGTTGTCACAACATTTTTCTAAATTGTCTTATTTAAATTAAAGAAATTATCCATTATCTTATTATAAAATTCTAGACCATTTAAAAACAAGGATTACCGTCCACTTTTTTGGAATTCTTTATCCAGGTAAAATTATTTATATTGCAAGTTTCATATTTATCCTTTTCTCGTTTTTTTTTCAAGGAAATCCTTAAAATAGTTGTGTGTTTCTGTTTTCGAGTGTGACATTATTTTGTCTAAACAGAAGTCTTTTATACATTATCCTTTGTTCAACAGATGAAAAACATGGATTTCAACATATCGTTTCTATGTGCCCTTAAATACAGTCAAGAATACTCCTCATTCCTGTTGATTGTAACTTTTGAAGTTATTTTAGGTTTTATTTTCTTGAATCAAACAGAAAAGTGTCACAGTATTCAAAATGAGGAGCTGTTACTGTTTTGTATATCATGAGCCTTGTCTACATGGATAAAAAGTTACTTACTCTAGATGATTTGGCTGATTTTTAAAACAGTATTTCTACCGATGTAGTTTACATGGTCTTCAAATTTTAAGTTCACCCCAAGTAATTTTACCTGACTTTGGTATTCTAGTAAAAACATAGTAGTCGTAAAATCATTATTCAAGTAATATCCCCTAACAATGCAAAGGAAATGAATGGCATGAAAACCGTTGGAATAGTATTTTATGCGAGGAAAAATCCATTTTTTTAAAAATTTGACTTACTTCTGAGCCATGTGCTTCGTAGTCTCTTCCGCAATAAGGGCCATTTTTGTCAAATTCCATGTTGATGGCTTAGCCTTCTGAGCCGATGCCATAAACCACGCCGGTGTGCCTGGTTCCTGGTGTACCCCTGAAAAGAAACGAAATCGACACCGTTAAAAACATGGTTTGCAGGAAAAGAAACATTTACAAAAAGTAAAAGAAAAGCCGTCGTATTTTTTCACGCAGATAGAAAAATACTAGAATTTTATTATTTCGAGAATGGCTAGTATTGCAAATTCATAGCGTGATATATAGCATAGGCTGATATATCTCAAAGCCGGTGACGGAAAGTTTTTTGTACTACCTTGGGGAACTGAAAATCAATTGGTTTCATTTCCCTACTCGGCCATTTCTAGTTCTCGCGTTCTGAGAACGGGAAGTTATCTCATTTTAGAGTTTTTCCAGCCCCAGGAACGTAGAAAATGCTTAGGTTTGCCTTCAGTGTAGGAGGGAAGAGTTCATATAGTAGTTGCGCAACCATAGTGTTTTGTTGTGTATTTACGCCGGAGTCCAAGAACTCCAAATTTAGAGGCTTGAACAGTATATCCTGTAGGTTCTACCGCACGCCCATCAATTGATATAGTCAATCAGTTGTAGTTGTAGTGTAGCGCCAAAGTGTTCGAGGGTTTACGACCCAACAGACAGAGGGACTGTCCAACTTGGGACGTCATCTACATCTTTTTACATCTAAGTAATATCCTGTAATCCACCATAAGGATGTGCGGTAGGGAGTGAATCATCAACAGGCGTGCATTTCAGAACAAAAGGGAATAAATTTGACGCCTCGTGCAGACATGCAAAAATATTACTCCGTGCATGCACTACTTGCATGCAACGGAAGAGTACAATTCCTCCATTCCCTTCATTCACTGAACACCGGCATACCATTAAAGAAAATCTACTGCTAACGGTATCTGACTTCAGCTCACATATTATCTTTTTCTTACATCTACATCTACATTATACCCTGCTAGCCACCATAAAGGTGTGTGGCAGGGGGTGAATTCTCACCAAACATGAACTACATATCATGCATAAAAAAGGATTAGTATTAAGATACTAGTCAGTATTTCACTATTTAAAAAGATAAAATTAGCAAACTAAGCATGGAAAAACGTGCTGCTAGTTGGGTTACCTTCATGTCCTTATACCAACATGCAACTACCTATACCAACTACCGCTTCATATTCAGTCTACTATCCGCCATATGGGACGTCATCTACATCTTTTTACATCTAAGTAATATCCTGTAATCCACCATAAGGATGTGCGGTAGGGAGTGAATCATCAACAGGCGTGCATTTCAGAACAAAAGGGAATAAATTTGACGCCTCGTGCAGACATGCAAAAATATTACTCCGTGCATGCACTACTTGCATGCAACGGAGGAGTACAATGCTACATCTACATAATACCCTGCGAGCCACCATAAATGTGTGTGGCAGGGGGTGAATTCTCACCAAACATGAACTACATATCACTACCTTCAAGTCTTTATACCAACATTAAACTACCTATGCTATGGATTGATTCACTCGTATTGAACATATTTACCGCTATTCATATCCCTAATTCTACGAGGAAAAAACGACATTTTGAATCTGTCAGTTTGACAATAAATTTCTCTAATTTTGTAATTATGGTCCAGTCTACCATAGTATGTTAGGGTTTGCAAAATATTTTTAACTACTAAATAACGAAAAACTACTGTCTACATCTACATCTACATAATACCCTGCAAGCCACCATGAAGGTGTGTGGCAGGGGGTCAACTCTCAGCAAACATGCACTACATATCATGCATAAAAAAGATTAGTAAGTGTATAGGCACTGTTCAAAACTACGCTATTTAAAAAAAGATAAAAATAGCAAAGCATGCATGCAAAAACATGCTGTTAGTTGGGTTAGCTTTAAGTCTTTATACCAACATGCAGCTACCAATGTTATCCATTGCTACACTCGTACTGGATATATTTACCGTTATTCATATCCCTAATAGTACGAGGAAAAAAGGGCATTTTGAATCTGTCAGTTCGGCAATCACTTTCTCTAATTTTGTGATTATGGTCTAGTCTACCATAGTAACTTGGGGTTCGCAAAATATTTTTAACATCATCACTGAAAATATTGTCTTGGAATTTATTTAAGACATTAAGTCTAAATTTCAACCTGCGATCTGACAATGATTCCCAATTTAATTCATTTAATAGAATGGTTACGCTAATATAATTATCCTATCGTCCCTTAGCAAATCTTGCCGATCTTCGCTGCACACGTTCAAGTTCATTAATTAAACCGATTTCGTAGGGAACCCATACACTGGCAGTATATTCCAAATGAGGTCTAACAAGAGAGTAGTAGCTGATTATTCGTACATGATCGTCACATTTACCCAATACTCTTTTGATGAATCCCAGTTTACGATTCGCTTGACCCATTATTTCACGTATGTGTTTACCCCAGGAAAGATCATGTGTCAGTCTTATTCCAAGATATTAAATGGATTCCACGTTTGTTAATTCATTATTACTTATTTTTTAAGTGCTAGGAGGAGAGCTATTCTTTTTCCAAAAATTCATTACAAGACATTTTTTTAAAATTTAATTCTAACTTCCATGTATGACACCAATTTTCAATTGTTTGAAGGTCATAATTTAAATATTTTTTATCTTTTGGACTTAGAATTTACCTGTACACAACTGCGTCATCAGCAAATAGACGAAGCTTACTTTTTACCACCTTATTGATATCCTTAATGTACCGAAGGAACAGGAGTGGACCTATCACACTACCTTGTGGGACACCCGAAGTGACTTCAATTTCCGGTGAGGTAATACCATCCAAAACTTCCAATTAACGTGGTGTCTCACATTTTTTTGTATTGTCCGCATAGTAGTAAGTTTTCTCTCTGATTAATAATACATGCCTGGTGAAAGATCACACACTACCACACAACCTTGAAGGGTATTATGTTGATTTAAATAGTAATATCAGCGCTTCTGCTTTGGTGGGTGCTTGGTGCTGTAAACTCACCCTTCCTGGCCATAGACGGCTCCAGCTTCTCGATCCGATCGGACACGATGGCGTGCGCCCGGTCCACGAACTCGGAGATGTCCTCGGCCGTCAGGTGCGGCATCGTCACGTGACCCTCCGACGCCGTCTGCACCCTCCGCGTCCGCTCCCTGCTCGACACCCGCGTCCTGCCATTGTTGAGACTAGATGTGGACATCGACTCCACATGCCTGGCGAGTAGGCACGTGCAAATGACGAATGTGAGGAAAGCGCTCCTGGGAAGGAAGAAAAAAATAGGACGCAATTAAACAACAATTCCAAGGAATTAAGAACGAAAAAGTTTCCGAATACATCTATAGGTCGTTATAAGTCGTAGCTACATGAACATTCAACCTAAATCTTGTTCCCCACGAATGTTTGTATTTCTTTATTGTTCTACTTATCTTAGCTATATGTAAATCATTCCTTGCATGTTCCTTTAGTGTACTGCCTTAACTATTTCATTTCACTAAATATTGTTTACCATCACATTTAAAGCCACATTTCATCGGTTTACGAATGTAAAGATACACAGCAGATTTATAAAAATGTTGAGTAACATCCGAAAAACGTATGCAAATAAATATCTAAGTTCAAAGAAATATTTACGCGCAAAACGATTTGCCATGTAAGGAAAATAATGAATACTCTTACTAAAATATGAAAAAGAAAGGCGAGACTAAAACCTCGATATCTGCCTTAACCAGCAAGCCACCCCGAGGGCGTATGGCAGGGGGTTAGGTATCACCATATACGTACTGCATACATGCACTTAAGTTTATATTACCTATCTAATGAGAGTTTACATTGATTCTACTTCAGAACACACACAACAAATTCTACTCTTCTACGCAAGTTCTACACTTCTATGCAAGGAAACATCTGAAAAATACTATAAAGTATACTATCAAGTATACTTTATAGTACTTGAGTATGCAGCATGTGTATGGGATCCTAATGAATTAGGAATGATCAGAGAACTAGACAGTGTGCAGCGTAGAGCAGCTAGGTTCGTTAAAAGGTGTTACGATAGGTTGAGTAGCGATTCAGAAGTAATAAAAAATCAGGGTGGGAATCATTATCAGAGCGTAGGTTAAAGTACAGATTGAATCTCTAAGAGAAATTTCAATCGGATAGCTTTACTGAAGATGTTAGGCACATATTAAAAACACCAGCGTATTATGCTAGATTCGACCAGATAAATAAGATTAGAGGGATAGATTGTCGTACCGATAGATTCAAAATGACATTTTTCCCCCGTACTATAAGAGAACAGAATAGGAAGCATAGCAAAGGGATAGGTAGGGGAAGTATTTTACAGTATTCTGTAGTGCTTGATGCATGTATTAACCCCTTAAATACTATAGATACTAACAATCAAGTTGCATGGGGTAATATAGTTGCTAGTTTGCATGTTAGTAGTGCAGGCTTGGTGATCTTCACCCCCTGCCACACACCCTCACGGTGGCTTGCAGGGTATCGTGTAGATGTAGATCAAATAACCCCGAAGCAATCCATCATAGGAGACGAATGTCAACTAAGTTCATTGCATAGCAGCTATTAGGTAAGACTTATTAATAGGCAGGTATTCAAGGCTGGGAATTAATTATGGGTGAAATTCATTATAAAAGAATAAAGAAAGGTTTAATGAGAAAGTTTGCTCATACACTTTATCAACTCTAGACAGGTCCCTAAGGGCGTATTTTTTGCACAGTAACTATCTGTTGCTGTGCGTATTCTCAGGAAAAAAAATCTCATCACACAAAGTACGTCGTCCATACATTTCATCTTCGCCGAATCTTTTCTCTTCCTCATTTTTTTTCAAAGCGCTGCAGGGTTCTTCGGCGAACAATAGAGCTACGCCGATAGGTGTCAGCCCTCACGTCCGGATCTGGAAAGCTATACAGTGTCCGACGAGTTACGAGAAAGTGAAAGTCCAGAGGTGGAAGATGCGGTGACTCAATGGTTATGGCGTCAAAATATTATTCATTTCTTTTCGTCACTTGGCGGAAGTTGTAACCCCATCCACAGGATATCATCCTGGGAGGAAGGGTGTTGCGTGGAATCACGTCTCACGAAGCAGCTAAGGTAATGAGGTTGGCGCAAGGGAGAAAGAGAGAGACCGTTACGCCGAGAGCGTAAACTAGTTTTTCCTTCGTCTCCGACGAGCGTCGTTTACTTTCGCTTTACCATGGTCCGTCGGGAGGATTGAATTCCGAGGGTGGTTTCCAACCCGCTCATCTCACGAGACAAGTCATGGCGCTCTCTGGGGGAAGGTTTCTCTTCCTATTTAAATCATGAACATGCAGGTGCCCGTGAGCCAATCAATATTTCAGTCAATAAGCCACCCTCACCCCGCCACTTCCGGGGACTCGGTACAATCTGGCGCTTCTTTTTAATAATGGCTCGAGACAATGCCTGAGCTGAATGGATGAATATTACAAACATGATAAGATCGCCGTCATCATTGACATTCGACCAACAGTAAACATAATTTGATATTTTAATTTATTTATAGAAATGACTGACTAATCCACACATATTACGTTACTTCGTGTAAAGCAGCAACAGTTTAGTCTCATTTCTAGTGAATATTTCACGTTTCTCATAACTGAATTTCTTCTCTGGGTGTTAGCAGTACGGTTTTAAACAAAAATTGATCGCCGAACTGACAGATTCAACTATATTAGCGTAACCAGTCTATTAAATGAGTTAAAGTGGGAATCACTGTCAGATCTCAGGTTGAAATGTAGACTTAATCTCCTAAATAAATTCCAGGATAATATTTTCAGTGATGACGTTAAAAATATTTTGCGAAACCCAACATACTATGGTAGACTGGACCATAATTACAAAATTAGAGAAATTGATTGTCGAACTGACAGATTCAAAATGTCCTTTTTTCCTCGTACAATTAGGGATATGAATGGCGCTAAATATGTCCAATACGAGTGTATCAATGGATAGCATAGGTAGCTGCATGTTGGTATAAGGACTTGAAGCTAACCCAAATAACAGTATGTTTTTGCATGCTTGCTTTGCTATTTTAATTTTTTTAAACAGTGAAGTTTAGACTAGTATATTATTACTAATCCTTTTTTTATGCATGATATGTAGGTCATGTTTAGTGAGAATTCACGCCCTGCCACACACCTTTATGGTTATTAATTAGGGTGGGAATAATTATCAGAGCGTAGGTTAAAGTACAGATTGAATCTATTAGAGAAACTTCAATCGGATAGCTTTACTGAAGATGTTAGGCACATATTAAAAAAACCAGCGTATTATGCTAGATTCGGCCAGATACATAAGATTAGAGAGATAGATTGTTGTACCGATAGATTCAAAATGGCATTTTCCCCCGTACTATAAGAGAACAGAATAGGCATCATAGCAAAGGGATAGGTAGGGGAAATATTTTAGAGTATTCTGTCGTGCATGATGCATGTATTAACCCCTTAAATACTATAGATACTAACAATCAAGTTGCATGAGACATTATAGTTGCTTGTTTGCATGCTAGTAGTGCATGCTTGGTGATCTTCACCCCCTGCCACACACCCTCGCGGTGGCTTGCAGGGTATCGTGTAGATGTAGATAGATGTAGATCAAACACTAACCCGACACCCAGCTTACTTCCAATCCAATCACTGAATCTTGTACCAAATCCCTATATCATTCTCATATCATCCCTATATCATCAATATATTCTGCTCAACATCATGCAATGCATAACACATACTTTTTTTCCTCCCTCTTCCGCGCTCAGCAGAGATAGACTACAACCAAAGATTTCCTCCCAGACAGATCCGTATAGGTGACTACTATACGTGAAGATGCCTCATGATAGACATAGACAAGATATATTTTTTAAATTAAATGCTTAGCAGCACCATTTTATTAGAAGAATTCCTTTTTCATCCTCGAAATATGATTTGTAATTGTATATGAAGGAATATTTCTCGGGCTTGTTACCGGTTAATAGGCTCCATTACTGTCAACTTTTCAAGGGGCACCTCGCTCTTCAACTTCAGGACTTCTGAGCGCCAGATTTTTTATTATTGCCGTTATAAATGTATATCTTTCGCCCGGGTCAGGTGTCTCCTGATTTTTTGAATTTTCCTTCATAGCATTCGCCGGGAAAATGCTAGATCTTATATTGTAATTCCATACTTCCATCGTCAAGCACGAAAAAGTTGTTTACACTTTGGAGGAATGGAATTGACGGTACAATTAGCTTACTCGGGCAGTTAAGTAAATCTTTAATTAAAGTAAAATAAGCTGAAAATTACTTTAATGTGCATGCTTTCCTCGAAACCTTCGTATAGCATTTCCGATTCAGGAAGAATTATTTCAAAGAATTTTCCTTCATCCCCAGTGAATGAATACGTTAGAAAGATGACGTTCTTGTTTCCGTAAGTATTTCTAATCGTTATTGAACATGATGAAAGAGGCTAAGAACCTCCATTATGATTTGATAAATTTGTTTACGCCTCAAACGCATGACACACACCTTCTTTTGTTGCTGTGAAAAAAGGCGTTGAGTTTTTGACGTTGAAAGATTCTCTATTACAATTCAAGAATTCGCTCCGCACGTGAATGCGTTTCTTCTAGAAATTCGCTCATATATCTTGGCACATACGTCGGGGCACTCGTCAGATATTTAGTCTAGTATTCAGGTTAATACTGCATGCAATATCCTTCGAGTCCAGGGTAGAACAATGAAGTCGTGGAGGAAGGGGTTTCTCGACGTGAAAGGAAATGAGTGGTACCATCATTACGTGAGCAAAAATCGTCGTTCCTCGCAGGTCAGGAGGGGGGGAGATGAAACTGACCGCAATATCCCGACTAGTAGTTTGCATAGCATTTCGCGACGGGGCGGTGAAAGCTTCTCCTCTCTGCGTGCTATTCGCCGCTCGAGACTCGTTTGTCATCGGGACTTGTTAGGAAGAGATTTTAAATTTAGTAACACGAAGATCGAACGCGTTGAAACCATAAGATATTTAGGTGTAACAATCACTAAAGATTTATCGTGGGGTAGACAAATCCGGGAAATATGCGGCTGAGCGAAGAGAAAGCTAGGATTGATAAAAAGAGTACATGGGAAATGTGATGAGAAGACAAAAGAGCGATGTTACTTTTCACTAGTTAGGCCCCACCTTAAGTATGCAGCCAGTGTATAGGATCCTAATGAATTAGGTTTGATCAGAGAAATAGACAGTGTGCAGCGTAGAGCAGCTAGGTTCGTTAAAAAGTGTTACGATAGGTTGAGTAGCGTTTCAGAATTAATACAAGAATTAGGGTGGGAATCATTATCAGAGCGTAGGTTAAAGTACAGATTGAATCTATTAGAGAAATTTCAATCGGATAGCTTTACTGAAGATGTTAGGCACATATTAAAAAAAAACCAGCGTATTATGCTAGATTCGGCCAGATACATAAGATTAGAGAAATAGATTGTCGTACTGATAGATTCAAAATGGAATTTTTCCCCCGTACTATAAGGGAACAGAATAGGCAGCATGGCAAAGGGATAGGTAGGTGAAATATTTTAGAGTAGTCTGTAAATAAATAGATTAAATAAATACTATAGATACTAAACATAGATACTATTCTAGATACCCCTTAAATACTATAGATACTAACAATCTAGTTGCATGAGACCCTATAGTTGTTTGTTTGCATGTTAGTAGTGAATGCTTGGTGATCTTCATCCCCTGCCACACACCCTCGCGGTGGCTTTCAGGGTATCGTGTAGATGTAGATGTAGATGAAGAGATGTTGGACTGTGGGAAGGCATGCATGTCTGACCTGTGAATGGGCGATCGTCGCTCGGGACTGCCTCAATCCCTTTCCGTTCGCCACGTGGAACTCGTCATACATTATGCAAATTGCCCTCTTCACTTCGCTATGCAAATTATTATAGGGACATCGTCGAATTTAGTGACTAATGCACATTTAAAAAGATATTTACCAACGGTTTCACAAAATTTCTTTCAGCGTAAGAATATATTTTTACGTTCCTGGGTTCGCATAAATTATTAATCGGTAGAATCTAGCTCTTCTCAATGTATTTCTCACGTCTTTGGTAAAAAAAATCAGCTTAAAATTTACTTTCAAAATTCAGTCCAAATTTTCACTTATGCTTGAAGGTCGAATCTAGCTGTCGTGTCAATGGTCGAATTAACTAATGCGAGCGGTTGAATAATAAATCTTAACCTCAAATGGTCGAATCTAGCTTTTCTCAATGTATTTCTAACGTCTTTGGTAAAAAAACAGTTTGAAATTTACTTTAATATTCAGTCAAAATGTTAACTTATGCTGTGATAATGATTAACCCAGCTCTTATAATAAACTAGTGACACTAGCACTTTTATCACAACGAATATCATAACATACCATTCACTAAGAGGTGCCCGGGGCCCTACATCAAAATCTACCTAATTCCTTACGAGGCATCGTGAGGGTGTGTGACAGGGGGTGAAAGACCACTATACATGCACCACTTCATCTGCATCTACAGATTACCCTGTAAGCCATCTCTAAGGTAAGGGGCAGATGATGAATGGTCACCAGTCATGCACTACAGCAACATCATCCATCTTAATGCACTGAGGAACACAATAAAAATTAATAACGGGATAATGTACCTAAGTCATGCATGCACGGAGTTTTATGGGTCTAGACTATGATCATGCGGTTCGAACTACGCTACCAGCATTAAACCGATCTAACCGCTTATTACATTGCCAACTATGATCTCTAATATTTCCCGGGAAGTAAGACATTTTAAGTCTAACATTACGGAAATATATCTTCCTTAAATTTCTTTCGTGATCGAATCTAGCTGTACTCAAATTATTTCTAACGTTAACTGTAAAAAACTCAGCTTCAAATTTACATAAAGGTTTCCGTCTAATTTAAAGCTACGCTCTGATCTACTACTCTTCCCATCCGATCTCTTCCAATATGGACACTAACACTTTTGTCATAACGAATATCCAACATGCCAGTAACTAAGAGGTGCACCACTACTAACTACATTTTACTACTACTAAGTTTTAGAAATATATTAGATAGATTAACGATTCATGTGACTACTAGTAGTGGAACTTGAGGCTTAAAATCGAAACTCGTGACTTAACTCAGTACTTTCCACTATTATAACTAAATCTAAATGGTACCCTGATCGCCACAAATAGGGTGTGTGGCATGGGGTTCCTCTATACAACCCAAGCACAACCGTTCCTCAGACATTAATATTGTGAGCAACTAGGTTTATTGCCGAACTAAACAACCTCACCAAGGTAATTCAGTTGCTTCAAGAAGAGATCAGCTTCTCAAGTCAAATTAGCATTCTATCTCTACTCGTGCATAAGAGGCCTTGGCAGAAACACTTTATGGGGAGTAATTATAGTTTCAATTGGTTTATCACAGTATTTCGATGTGTTAAACAAAATATGTGCATCACTTTTCAAGTAACAAGCGATCATTACGATAGGTTACGTCTTAAAATATCAATTTCAGGAAATGCGAACTAGCTGCTAAAAACCTTGACAAAATACACGATAAAGAAAGAAACCTTGAGATCTTAATTGGTTAAAGCGCCTGGACGAAAAAATCAGAGGGTTCTGGGTTCTAGTCACTGTCGCGGTGAAACGTGGAATCCATTAAATATCTTGGAATAAGATTTACACACGATCTTTCCTGGGGTAAACACATACGTGAAATAATGGGTCAAGCGAATCGTAAACTGGGATTCGTCAAAAGAGTACTGGGTAAATGTGACGATCATGTACGAGAAATCAGCTACTTTTCCCTTGTAAGACCTCATTTGGAATATGCTGCCAGTGTATGGGATCCCTACGAAATCGGTCTAAAGAATGAACTTGAACGTGTGCAGCGAAGATCGGCAAGATTTGTAAACGGACGGTACGATAACCTTATTAGCGTAACCAGTCTATTAAATGAATTAAATTGGGAATCATTGTCAGATCGCAGGTTGAAATTTAGACTTAATCTCTTAAACAAATTCCAAGACCCTATTTTCAGTGATGATGTTAAAAATATTTTGCGAACCCCGACTTACTATGGTAGACTGGACCATGATCACAAAAGTAGAGAAATTGATTGCCGAACTGACAGATTCAAAATGTCCTTTTTTCCTCGTACAATTAGGGATATGAATAACGGTAAATATATCCAGTACGAGGGTAGCAATGGATAACATTGGTAGCTGCATGTTGGTATAAGGACTTGAAGTTAACCCAACTAACAGCATGTTTTTGCATGCATGCTTTGCTATTTTTATCTTTTTTTATAAAGTGTAGTTTAGAACAGTATATATATATATATATATGTATACTAATCCTTTTAAATGCATGATATGTAGTGCATGTTTGATGAGAGTTCACCCCCTGCCACACACCCTTATGGTGGCTTGCAGGGTATTATGTAGATATAGATGTAGATGAATGATATTTTCTCTGTGGAAATCCTGCTATTTTGAAATATGATCAACCAGCCATCCGCGCTGCAGTTACACGGGAAGATGTGTGAAAATCGAGACTGTCCTCCCAATTTTCAGCTGGCGAAACTCCTTCCCCCAACCAAAACCCGTCATGTGACGTAACGCGTGACGCGTGTGACCCGTATCGCACGATTGAATCACGGGATTGAATCGCTTTGTGTGGCCAACAACAATGGCTCTCGAGGGGTACTGTCGTGGGAGATTCTCGCCGGCGGTTTTCCACGCGTATTTCTCCGAGGCGTGCGAAGTGTTTGGTGCTCAGAGAACGAGCGCTGTCCGCGTCCCCTGCGCTTTTAAACCACGGCGCCAAGTCTCGTCAGTTCGGTTCGGTACGGCTTCCAAAGCTCCGACCCCGCTCTCACGCGAGACTGAAAAAGGGCACCTTTCCTCATATCCTCGTCCCTTCCTTTGTTTCTGGCCGAGAAAGGAGAGGGGGTAGGGTTTAATCATGGGAGCGGACAAAACGTCGGCGCGCATTCAGCCTCGTTTTTTTTTTCATTCGGTGGCGGAGACAAATGGTGCGAATAGCATCGCTAAGAGGGCGTTTCATGGAAATCCACTCTCTTTTCTCCGCGGCCTATCCTCGGAGAAAATTCGACTCGAAATGCTGAATGTGAAGCAATTACATCGCTGGAGGGGAAGAGGTGAATGGTATATTCCTAGGTAGAGTCCTAACGGTCGAATCTAAGGTGTGAAGAAATTCAGCCTATGATGAAATGATCATCAATTCTGAGACTTAGGTAACTTATGGGGTTAACTTGGTGCAGTATTTATAGCACAGGCCTCTCATTCAAAGGATCCAGATTGGAATCCAGGCAGAAGAAGATATTTTTTAATTGATAAACCTGAGTGCTACTTGAGTGCTTCGTGGAGAAAACTTGAGTTACTCCGTCCGTTGGATGGGACGTTAAGTTCTAGTCCTCTCGGTGCCTTTCGTTACAAGCAGGCTAATATCGATGCCGGGTTTCTCTCCAACCTTCCTCCTCATAATAATTCTGTTCCCATCCTTGTACCTTTCATCCCGTTCTGAAGCTCCTACCCACTTTAAAACTACAGATGAGTTGTTTGACGAAGTTCTAAACTCGATTTTATTATTGGTTAACATTCAGTTTTACATAAAATCCTTTACAGCCTTCACTACTTGCTCTACTACACAACTCATTTGAAGTCTCCTTTTTCCATTAATCTCACCAACTTTTCCCTCGAAGACTGCTCTAATCAGATCATAACGTCTCAAGGTACGTTCTATTGATTTGCATTAGTCTCTTTTTAGAGTTGTCATCATGTCTCTTTATCCTCCACTTAGAACTTCCCATTTTTTGTTGCTCGGTCTAGCGACCAGAACGCTTAGAGAAAATGGATGACTTTTCCTCACTTTAGAGCCGCGGTTAGCAATAAGCTGCTATTGTCCATTTCATTTCAGTAGCCGTGAGCTAACACTGCAACCAAGCTTACGGGAAATTAAAATGAAAAAGAACATGTTAATTTTCATTTTAACCCTCGTAAGCTTTCTCACGTGGATTGGAATGAAATAACTTAGCCGTAGATGAAAAAAAGAAAAATTTGGCTTGAAAAACGACATAAAACGTGGAGATATGTATAATATTTTAAAATACACATAGGGTGTGTTTTTAGTATTTTTGGGTCAAATTTGAGATACAATCAGTTGTATTTTTTTGCATAGCAACGCTTAACGTTTGCCCCAAATTTATCAAACTTCTAATTTCACACATTATAAAGACTTCCAGGGTGGAAGCATTTGAAATGTGGTGCTACAGAAGAATAATGAAGATTAAATGGGAAGATCGAGTGACAAACGAAGAAGTCTTAAAAAGAGTGGGAGAAAAGATATGTCTTATACTGAAAACCTTAAAAAGAAGACGGGACAACTTAATAGGCCTCATCTTAAGATACGATGGCCTGATGAAGACAATCGTCAAGGGAGAAGTGAACTGGAAGATCGGGATATATGGAGCAAGTTGTGAAGGATGTAAAGGAGAGGAGTTAAGTCAATATGAAGAGGGTGGCCGATAGAAGAATTGAGTGGCAGGCTGCGTCAAATCAATCTTAGGATTGTTGACTGATGATGATGATCATGATGAGAAAATATTTTACGTGTAGTGGCAAAAGTAATGACACATGGAAAGTAACACGATCCATTTGAGGGCCATAAAATTACAATTATTAAACCCCCTTCATAATTTACCACCGTCGAGGGTCTCGGCATTAACCCTCGAATGACGTAAATAAGACGCAAAGGGCCACGCCGAGATACCAGCATACAAGAGCCTTGAGAATGAAAAAATACTTTGATAATTTACTATTTTATACTCTTTCCGCACTTCTTTCCAAGCCCGAAAGTTTTCATAGCTGCCACAAGATTTTGACAAGTCTTATCACTTGCGAGAGAAAAACTTGTTTCGTATTATTTTTATATCGATCACCACAGAGCTTCTCTAATCATCGGGGAGATATAAACTAAAAAAGAAACAGTACTTTTTATTTCGAATAAAGTAGGTATGGTACTAATATTCTTACAAAGCACGCCCACCTACTGTTCTTCATGATGTATATAACATTTGCACGATTATCCTGAATCCATAATTCTTGATCATTTCCTCCTGTAGAGTAGCTAAGGCTGATTTCGGAACAAGAAGTGCGTGATTCCCTCAAGGCTGTCAGGGATTAATCTTTCGTAGCGTTACGCAAGTGGTTTCCTCATGTTACATGCTATGACAAATGGGTTTTGGCCTTATCCGTGGGAATACTCCGTTAAATTGCTTTTCTGCGCCTTCGTCCGCGATTTCAGAACAAACAAGCATCCATTTTAAACGTAACTGGTTTTTACTACGACGGCAGAAATTCAGCTAGATGGGTAGCGGCTTGGTACGTGCTTGTTAGAATAATTACCGGATACAGCTTGAAAGTCTTTGCGTGGGTGCTGTCTAATCGAAAATGTGGAGTCCATTTTGATGCTAAATGAATTTGAAATGGAAATTTTGTTTACATTTTCACTTATCTTACTGTCCTTAACATTGATTAAAAACCCTTTATCACTGATGGAAGATCATATTAAAAGCGGGACGGAGTTTACTCACCTTTGCATGCATAATTCAATGCAACTGTCAGCTAATTGGCTTGTGCTTTAGAAGACGTTATGCATAAAGCATATTCGAACAGGAAGTAATTTTTCCTTGAGGGGGAACGCAAATGACCGAGGATAAAGAGTATAGTAAAGCGTGCGAGTGAAAATCAAAAAATCTCTGTGGCGCAAAACTTTGCCACAGAATTAAATACAATATTGGAAGATCTGGACGCGGAGGAAGTAAGGTCGAAATAAACTACAAGTTACCGATGACCAAGGACACAATATATCACGATGAACGATAAATCAGCAACTTCATTCACTTGTTCTTCTTCTGCAGAACTTCGTAATTCATTCACCAGAATTTCAAGTAGGTACTTAAGCATTAAAAATCCAAATTTCACATAAACTTTTCTATCTTACGTAAAATGTCATCAGAATTGTCGCTATCACTGCAGGCCACCAAATATAAGAATGACTTGATACTCCACTGCATATTTCTGCCGGCAAATCTCTTTATTTTTATGTAAGTATTCTCTTTTACATTCTTAACTCCATGTATCTCGTACCTACCTTTTAAACTTTTAATGGCATATTTTTTCTATATTATGACGGTGTTTCACAAAATAACACCTGATACCTCTGATTTCATAGGCCTTCCTTTGTGCCTTCTCCCCATTCACGCATCCCTCGGTGACCTCTTTATGAGATCCTATCCGTCCTTTTTTAAGAGCATGTATAACAACGCATACGAGTCAGAGGTGTGAAAGGTACTCACAGAAAAAGGAACACTTGAGGACAATAGGGACTTTTTTTTGAAAATTTTCAGGCGGTATATATCGTCAATCCCAGTGATTAGTAATCGAATTATTTTTTTATGGTGCAAAAGGCGGATGTTGCCACCGGGATATTCAATTTCGACGCCTGTGGGTTTCTTTTTTTTTCAAGCGCAGACTTTTTCCGTATCGCACGCAAAAGAAGAGAGCTCCCGACTCAAGAGTTCCCGATTTGCATTGAATCCCATCCATCTTCGGGGAGGACCCGGTTCTCTTTTCTTTTTTTGGCGCTGGCCTCGATTTCCACCTCGGTTGAGGGGGTTGAGGAGGAGGGTTTTTGGGGGGGGGGGGTGTTCCTCCCTCCCCCCCCCCCCATCACGGCTCACGCAGCGGATCGGTATACGATTTCGGATGGAGTGAGGGGAGAGATGGATGTTGATCTCTCCCGCACGCCGCCAAGCGAAGACGATGTTCCTCCCGAAGAAGCTGGATATCCACGGGGGGGCGGGCCTAATGGTACGCGGTTTGGACAAGAAATACGAGCTCAAAACGTGTTTTATCAAAAGAAGAACGCAAAATATTTTCTCATAATTTAAAAAATACATGTAAATCCTTTTTTTTATAGAATGAAAAAAATTAGGTACTCTTACAACATGATTTAAAATGTCAGTTAAACCTTAAGGTAGTGAGCAATCGTGGACGTCTTGTTAATGTCGTGGTTAAGGCCAGTTCCAACTTGAAGAATATCAGACAGTCAGTCTTTTGACGTAAGTAGGAAGCGAAATAACTTATCCACGGTATTTATCATACCATGAAAAATTTAACTATATTTTTTAAAGCCGATTCTCAAAGAAATATAAGAATTAGAATATTAAACAGTAGTCATATCGTTGGTGTGTCAAAGATTGCTGGCTCAGATCCTACCTCAAGCATGGGTGTTGGTTTTTCTGTGTTGGCTCAGGATTTTGTATGATTATACGACGGAACCTAGGATTATCCCAGTTGGAACATCTTTTATCCTATTTCTGCTCTACTAGTAAGGAAATTTACTCTACTCTCATAAAAAAACCACCTATAGCAGCGATTTTATCTAAATCTTTTGATCATGTACTGACAACTTTTAACTAAGAATATTTTCTAACGCAAATTTTCGTTGCGCTCCTAGCGCAAATAACAAAGACTTAGCTATCGACTAGCTCATATAAAACTCTCCTCCATAGATATCAGGCTTGATAATTTCACATCGATGCATATTAAATAATCCTCAAGTTCATGAGTTTTAAATGAGGGCTAAATGCAAAAATTAAATTAAATATTTAATCTGAGGAGACAAAAATGAGCAAGTTATATTTTTGCCCAGCGATAGAAAAAAAATACACACGGTCTTCACGGAATAATTACCAATCTCTATAGGCACTGACTATTATGTTAAGAAATCAACTTGTTAAAGCAAGATGGTTATGGATCTAGGGCTTAAAACTCTGGGAAACACCCCTCGGGCATTCGTTTGAACTCGAACCCAGAAATCCAATAGTCGCGGAATCACAGTCGAAGATATGACTATATCATTATTGCTGCTGACGAGGAAAAATTCATTAGTCTATCATTTAGAACTGCCTGACCAAGGAAGCCATTACTATTGCAGGGGAGGGTGGAAAAATATTCAGCCGTGATATCGGATATTCCCACGAGGTCCAAAAGATGAAGAATCTTGAATTACATGCTTTCATCTCTAGGCATTGTTGGAAATATTTATCACAAGCAATATCATCACCAGTTATCAACCCTACGATTGGTATGACATACTTCTCTTCTTGACGTAGATTCTTTTGTTGGTTACCAATTCATATTCGCTCAATTCCTCCCTTTCATTTCTCTCGCTACTCACTCGATATAGCTCATACGAGGCTTTGCCTTTCTTTTCACTTACGTTACCCTCGACAATTGTCTTCATCAGGCCATCACGTCTCATTATCTGGTCGATTAGGCTGTCCAACATTTTTAAAGTTATCGCAAGAATTTTCATGCATTCCACTCCTCTAAAAACTTTCCACCAGCTACCAGGTAGATGCATTTGATCATCGTCACTCATCCGTAAAATCCACGCTACAAATGCTTCTGTACTCTCTTTTCTGCAACTGTTATCATCAATGCCTCAATATTTCAGAGCAGCTAGGTTCGTTAACAGGTTTTACGTTAGGTTGAGTAGCGTTTCAGAATTAATAAAAGAATTAGGGTGGGAATCATTATCAGAGCGTAGGTTAAAGTTCAGATTAAATATATTAGAGAAATTCCAATCGGATAGCTTTACTGAAGATGTTAGGCTCATATTAAAAAAAACAGCGTATTATGCTAGATTCGACCAGACAAAAAAGATTAGAGAAATAGATTGTCGTACCGATAGATTCAAAATGGCATTTTTCCCCCGTACTATAAGAGAACAGAATAGGCAGCATAGCAAAGGTATAGGTAGGGGAAATATTTTAGAGTATTCTGTAGTGCATGATGCATGTATTAACCCCTCAAATACTATAGATACTAACAATCTAGTTGCATGAGACACTATAGTTGCTTGTTTGTATGTTAGTAGTGCATGCTTGGTGATCTTCACCCCCTACCACACACACTCGCGGTAGTTTGCAGGGTATCGTGTAGATGTAGATTTCAATGAAAATAAAAGAAGAAAAAATACTTATTCCGCGTTTAGAAAAAAGCAATCATGAGTGTGAGTTTTCCTCCCAATTTCGCCCTCTCAATCCTCGCGTTAGAACGTCACGGAGCTCACAGCAGGGATCGGAGACCATCCCACCGGGGGCGATCTACAAATTGCCGGTCCGCACTGTGTGATCCCCAAAGATGATTGCCCGTAACGGAGGGGAGTGGGGCGAGGTTTGTTTCCCCGGGACGAATGGGAGATGATGTATCGGGCTGTGTTGGATAGGGGGGAGAAATTCCCATCAGTCGCGAGCGGTATTGTGAACCTACCGCCTGTGGGGAAAAGATAGAGATGGAGGTCGGTCAGGCTTTCGGGGCTGTTTTCCTCGATCTTCTGGGTTCCCCTCTTTTGAGGAAAAAAGGAGCCTAATGCCATCTCATTATGCCGGAACGCAGCGGTAGAACCAGAAGTCCTTTTTTACCGACCGCAAGAAATATTCCCGTAGCCATTCGCGGAGAAACTCCAACGGAGCGTGCAAAAGGTTTGAATAAGCCTTTTCAATGAACTAATTTTATCGACTACATTGTGGTTAAATGCTTTTACAACGCGACAAATTAGTCAATTGACATAGGTGCTGACCTACGTGCATGTTCCAGTACCTCAGAGAAGCGTAGAAAACCAAAAAAGACAAAATTGTATGCAAAATTTATCAAATGGGAAAGACAAAAAAAGAAGCCCATTGAGAAAAAGAAAATAACAAGAACAGTAAGGCCACTGAACAATTTTAGTTAATTACATTTAATTACAATTTAATTACAGGGCAATTAAGCGATTCCGCGATATCTCCAAAATATAATACATGGAGGCTCTTTTCAATGTTTGCATCTCGAAAATCTCCACAGAGGAATAGATGCGGCTACAATCCATTCCACACACTTGCCATTGCCGCTTGTTGTCGGCGGATTGGATCAGACTCGATCGAAAAACTGATGTAAAATTCGGCGTCATTAACGGTCGCTGCATAACTCACCGGATTCGCACGCTATGGAAGCTTTGTAGAGTTTACCCATACAAGTTACTTCGTGATGCTTGGCGATGCAATTAACTTTTTCTCTACATATATTTAAAAAATGATCAAAAATGAGGGTCCGCCATTTTCTTTAATATATTTGGTAAATAATGGTAAAAGTGTAAGTGCACTAAATTAATACAAAGATGAAAAACAGTTTCATCTAATTACATCACTTTTTATTCCGATTCTTAACCCATAAAGGTTCAGCAAGGGCTTAATTTTGAAGATTTCATGAGAAAATTGAGTGTAGACCATTTTTGCGAAATTTGTGCAAGTTTGACCTCATGCAAATTGTTAATTGTTGAGTACTAACGGAAGGCATCATCGCATGCACAGATCCTTTGAGAATATTTATGCAAAGTTTCAGCTTCCTGGATTGAAAATAAAATCACTTTTTGCATTTTGGCCAGATTTTTTCGATTTCAGCCCACTGTGAGACGGTAGATACAATATAATCTATGTAGTTCGAGCACCTAAAAGCAAAATTTCAGTCATGCGTCTGTAGAAACAGCACTATATGCCATTTCAATTCCGTTCAACGGGTTAGTTCGACTGCGCTGATTCTCGATTCCTGCATATAAATCGATCGGGTATTTTTAGGAAATTTAATCAGCTCGGTGAAATGATATTCAATCACATCTTTGTTAAATACGTTGCGAATGGAAGCTTTTAACGCATCCGCCAAACCTTGGGGCCTCACGATTTCATCCGGCCGAGAGGAAATATCTCGTTTTACAAAAGGATACGGGGTATCTTCGAGTTAAGGTCAGGGCCGCTCGGCTTCAAGGGATTACACGCCGTTACGGCATGGTCCCGGTGCATTTTTGCCACACACCGCTCGCTTTCCAAATACTTGCGCAAGACCTTTCCCGCGTGCCTGCCCTCGGTCGTGGGTCTATTCAATCGCAACCTTCTTTAAGTGCGGATGAGCGTGCCTTCTCTACCGGCGCGGCGAGAGAGCATCAATTCCGTTTCTCACGCGTGTTCCACCGCTCGTCCAAAACCTTTAAGCTTCTTTCATCATACTTCCTGATTTTTCGAAAAAATATTTTTAAAAAATCCACTTCCACTCGTCTTCAAACTATGCCTTGCCTCTTTAAATAGTATAACTCGTCTTACGACAATTTTCCTGAGGATCTCCCGCGGGGAATATGCAAGTAGGTATCTACCTAAGAGGTTGGGTCTTCATTTAAGGTGTTTTCTTCTTAGGTATCTTATCCATATTAGGTGTCTTCATTTGAGAAAAGCCACCTGACAAGTTAATTTGGCCAGCGGATATTCAATACCGACCAGCCGACATGTGCATAAAACAGAACGAAGCAACAAAAACAGCGGAATCAATGAGGACAATGACTATCCGTGCCAAGAATGCAATTGTTGGGGAAGAGAGACAACCGATAAATAAGGAGTTATTCTCACCATTAAGGATTGATTGTTGTTTTAGTTCAGGTAGGATCTATGGGATTGGTGGTAGGGTGGAGAGAAACCCGGCATTGGCATTCGTCTACACTTGACGAAACACGCCTAGGGGTTCACGACTTAACTTCCCTTTTGAAGGACGTAGCACTGTACTTGAAGTGTTTTCCATGCCGCAATAAAACGAGCAGAATTGCACTTCCAAGCCCAGAGCCATCAAAACAATCCTGGTATTACGTGTCTAGAATGTACTAATATTCCCTGACAATGATTGTGAGCTCCAAAATCAACTCCTAACACGCTGTAGTAGTGGATGGAAGCGGCCGATATTTTGTGCAACTCCATTGCTAGTATGTGAAAATATATCATCAGGTATTTGATGCCACAGTGTAGCGAAAATAAATTCTTTTTTAAAGCAGTGGAATTGCAAAGTATATTTCCACCTACTAGGTACCTCTCACCACACTCTTTGCCAATTTATTCCCCACCATGCTTAAAATATATCTTGTCCAAATTCAATTAACCGGCTAGGTAGCGATGATTTTACCCCACATTGTGAAAAATAGCGGCCGTTATAGATAACAGGTGCCCTGAGAAGCACGTTTAAAGCCCTCAGGGTCCGTCTTGGTCCCAAAAAGTGAACCCCAGGCATGTTGCTAAAATAGGGTGTATTACATTCCGCAAGCCTTTCGAGCCAAATCTCCTCTCGTCCAACCTCGGGGTTTTTAACGCCCCAGATCGATAAAATCTATAAGAAATGTTTATCACTTTCTTCAACCTCATTTAAATGTTTTTTCGGGTCATGCGCGTTTTGTTACACCTTTTTTTTTGACTGGCGAACACGGGTTTTCGCGTTACTGGTACTGATCATGCTGGAGCGGCCCTATGAAAATGAAGTTTTTATTTCAATCCTTCCCCTTTCTCAACGTTTTTGCTCGCTCTTCCCATCCCATAACGCTTCATCTTTTCGTTCGACATAGCCCTCCCCATTCTCCTCACTTTCCCACTGCATGCACCTTCCCACCAGACACCAGATTTCTTCCCGGCCTCCGTCGGGGAAAAAAATATGAGGGGGGAAAGAATAAAAGATTGCTGCATGCTTCACGACGCCTCATAATACGGCCAACCTTGACCCACAAGTCGAGGGAGAGAGAGAGAGAGGAGGAACGATGGGAATCACCCCTTTTGGACTGCCCATGGAAAGGGAATGAGAAGTGATTTACTTCCGCCGGGGTGGGACTGGGAAAAGGGGAGATCAGCGAGAGGAACGCCAGCGGAACAGTTGACTACTCCCACTGCGTTCCTACGCATGGGCACATACCGTTGGCACATGGCACATGCCATTTATTGACTGGACCATAATCATAAAATTAGAGAAATTGTTTGCCGAACTGACAGATTCAAAATGCCCTTTTTTCCTCGCACTAATAGGGATATGAATAACGGTAAATATATCCAGTACGAGTGTAGCAATGGATAAAATTGGTAGCTGCACGTTGGCATAAGGACTTAAAGCTAACCCAACTAACAGGATGTTTTTGCATGTATGCTTTGCTATTTTTATCTTTTTTTTAAATAGTGTAGTTTTGAACAGTACCTATATAAATGCTAATACTTTTTTATGCATGATATGTAGTGCATGTTTGGTGAGAATTCACCCCCTGCCACACACATTTATGGTGGCTTGTAGGGTATTATGTTGATGTAGATACCTGAGCAATATCACAACTGTTTTTTCAATTTTTAATAAAAAAATGTGATGCACAAATGTTCATAAAATGTATCATCATCATCATTATTCAGCAATCCTGTGATTGGTTTCACGCACCCCTCCACTCGATTTTCCTATCAGCTAATATCTTCATATTTTCGTATTTCTCCTCTTTCACATCCTTAGTATTTTGCTCTACATGTCTCATACGAGGCTTTCCTCTGCCATTTTTCCTCTTCCCTTGTCCTTCGTTTCGGTAACATTCCTCTCGGCTCTCTCCTCCCTTTCATCTTCGCCACTCGTCTTGAGGAGTCATCTTCGCAATAAAGCGCAGCCCTCTCTGCGACGGATTGATCGGGTGGGTGTCATAAGCGATATGCGGTGGTGAAAAGGATTCTATTGGAGAAGGAATCACGAAAGTGATGTAGGGCTTCGCTTCGAAGAGTCATATGTACAGCACTGTGCCACACAGCTCTTACGATATCGTGGCTGTTGACAGAGAGAAAGGGGGAGACATCTTGATTCCACCTATCGGCGGTCTCTATTCTAGCGTAGCTATGACATTCGCGTCTCAGCGGTGGCTTTTAGATGCTCTGTCTGATCAACACATGGAGAATGAGGGCCCAAAAGAACTTCATCCTCAGGTGACTGTCGATTTGGAATCTCTAATTTTCAATGTTTCCACAACCATCATCATCAATGGTCAACAATCCTAGGATTGGTTTGACGCAGCTCTCCACTCGATTATTCTATCGGCCAACCTTTTCATTGTGACGTAATTCTTCTCTTTTACATCCTTCACAACCAGTTCCATGTATCTGTTTCTACAACCGAACAGAACATTTATGGCGTTATCCAGCTTAGTGTTTTTCCTATTTTATTTCTCTCTTTCTAGATAATCTAGATAGATCTGGATAATCTAGATAGATCGGCAAGATTTGTAAAGGGACGGTACGATAACCTAATTAGCGTAACCAGTCTATTAAATGAATTAAATTGGGAATCATTGTCAGATCGCAGGTTGAAATTTAGACTTAATCTCTTAAACAAATTCCAAGACCATATTTTCAGTGATGATGTTAAAAATATTTTGCGGAACCCAACTTACTGTGGTAGACTGGACCATGATCACAAAATTAGAGAAATAGATTGCCGAACTGACAGATTCAGAATGTCCTTTTTTCCTCGTACTGCTAGGGATATGAATAACGGTAAATGTATCCAGAACGAGTGTAGCAATGGATAACATTGATAGCTGCATGTTTGTATAAGGACTTAAAGCTAACCCAACTAACAGCATGTTTTTGCATGTATGCTTTGCTATTTTAATTTTTAATTACAAATTTTATGCATGATATGCAGTGCATGTTTGGTGAGAGTTCACCCCCTGCCACACATCTTTATGGTGGCTTGCAGGGTATTATGTAGATGTAGATGTAATCTATTTCTGTGCCAAGTTTGGCAGATGCGAGGCCCCCAGGAGTAGAAAGAAATTGGAAAGGGGATGGTTCGAGGGAGTCCCAGCGTTTGGCACTGTCGAGTCCCGAAAGTATGAAAAAAAACGAATTCGTTGGAATGGGGGTGGAAAGGAGAGGGATGGCTCTCAACTCGAATCGTTTCGTTTCTCCGACTCGTCGTGTCCTTTTCGACCCTTCCCGGGATGCCTCGCGAGTTAATTTCCGGGAATAGAAGGCGCGAAGACGGGAATATATCTTCTTTCTGACACGGGCGGAACCAGGAAATTCACACTTCTCCTCTGACCCCGTGTTCTACATCCTTTCCATCTTGAAGCTCACATACATCGATTGTTAGAGACTTCAGACCAGGCTCAGGTCTGATTTCTCTTGTCGTCCGTAATGGTTTAAGAGGAATAGATCGCAGATTCGTGAGTCAAGGCACGCGAGAAAGTTCACCATTTATTTTAGTGGTTAAAAAAAAGCAAGGCGCCGACCATAAAAGCATTATATCATTCACAACTGATGACACGAGGTTTGTTTTCGAAATTGACCGAAGTTCTTACTGTATAAATCTGATATACTTCCATACACATATATTCCTTCTAACTTCGGTTTGTCCTTTTACGCACTCGCTATCCTTTTCTAATTTCTTACATGTTTACGCCACTGCGTGGGTAGAAAACATAAGAACGTAATTCAAAAAAGTCAACAATATAGCGACATGAAAGCTGAGGTTACGAGGGGGACAAACAAACGTATAAAAATACTTTGTGTTTTTTGTCAGCAATATAGCACAACGTTCAAGCCGCTGCCAAGTCTGTATATGAATCTTTTTGGAGTGGCGTATATGTCGTCGTTTCTACAGATTGCATTGGTTATATATGTCATTCAGGAAAGGTGGGATTGGATTTAGGCATGTTTTGCACCAAGAACAAGGACGAATGAGGATAAACACATCGTCGGTATTAGCTCATTCTTAACGAAAGGCACCAAGGGTCCAGTATTCAACGTCCCATCCGACGGACAGAGTTCTGAACTTGAGGGGCTCTGCGCACAGAACTCACGTAGAGAGTCTAACTCACCACCGAAAAAATCTTTTCCTCTGCCTGGGTTAGAACCCTAGGGATCAGAGGCCATGACTCCGACAAACACACTAGTGCGATCAATATGTCACATAAGGTATGGCCAGCTGCATGTGATTTAATGATTTTCTGAATAATTTTTTGTTGATGCCATCGTACTAAAAATATTAAAATTAGCTACTAATAATTTTACCAAGTCATGACGACGTATTTTCCACATATTTCACGCAAGAGTCAGATGTGTCGGCCGAAAGGAGTGAAGGAAAGGCGTTCAGCAAGGACGCACACTTTCTCCCATTTTCTTCAATGTTTACACTCCCAGAAGGCGCCGGGTGAAATCAAAGAAATCTTTAAGCAATGTTTACACACGGAGAAAATAGCTGGCATGCGTTTTGCAAAACAAAATACTATGCTGCCAGAGGGGGAAGATGTGAAGAAAAACCGGTTCAGAGTTGAGGAAATTCTCTGTTCTGAATCTGAGTAGAAGAAAGACACCTATATGGTAAACAAAAAACAAAACTAATACTGTGCTCCGTTTTTGGAGTAAAGTGTCAAGCCTATATGTAAACAATGACCAGAAAAATTATTTTAGGCTAAGGAAAAATGGTAAGATAATAGCAACGAATGAGGTGAGCTGGAAGGTAAATAAAATTATTTTTACTGGAAGAGATGTTGTTTCCACCGTAGAGTAGCAGCGAAAACCGTTGACATCACCCTGATGTCTGAATTAAAAGATTTTATTATTCTTTAAGGAAAAAAGTGGACTGTAATCATTTAACATTGAAGTTCATCAACTTATTTACAGTAACCAACATAGAAGGTATTGTTGCCTGGTTGGTATGCAGATGAATAAATTAAGTTTCTTAAGCAAGACACATACGAAATTCGTAATGATTAATAAAAACTGAAGAGTGCAATTCAACCGGCGTAAAGGGATGCCATCGTACCTACAGTGTATTACTACAGATTGACTTATAACCAAAGAATAAATTTGAATTCGTAAATGAATGCAAGAAAAAAATTATTCAATTTTGAGACTGAATTGGGTAATACGATGGACGTACGAAGATGAATCATTTTACCAAACACAAGAAGATGAAGAAAGCGAAATGAAAAGAAGCGAAGTTCCTTTCTAAGGACCAATTTGGATTTAAAAAGGGATATGGACCCAATATTAACTATTGTTGTCCCTTGGATTTAAGCAGAAGAAAGAATAAAATGGACAAACCTGAAGTCATGGCATTTAAGAAATTGGGGAAAGGTTTAGAGCAATACGCTGGTTCATTTACTGACGAGCCTGAGAAAGCATTAGCCTTAAACGAGCTACAAATAAACATAGTAAACATAGGAATGGGGTAAGAAGAACTAGGGAACATTACTTGAATGTTACACTAGGGAGGCTAAATGTCGAGGAAAGGTCAGAGATAATTCGGGGAGTGAATATGGGAAGCTGAACAGCCAACGATGTTAGAGGCGTATCGTAAGAAAGTAACGGAGTAGCGGATAACCATGAAGATATTCTATGAGAAGAAAAATGTAATAGCAGCTCCAAATGTCTGCATGCAAACGAGGAATTTAATAGGAGCTCACATCCAAAGCATGATTCCTTATGACAGATAGGCTTGGACAATGACAGCAGCATGGACGGCAAGTCGCGTAGTATCACGCAGTATTGCGTAGGAATGTGGTGATACACAAGAATGATGGAGAACGACCGGGTAACGAATAGATCGACCGGGTAACGAAAGATGAGATTCAAAGATGGGTAGGGCAAAAAAGAAGAAATTTCTGAGATGGGTCAACTTCATCGGAGAAAGGCATGGCGCAGGTTTAGTCTTACGATGGCAGTCGTTATTGGAAAAGTGAATTGGAAGAACTGTAGAGGAAGAGTACGAACGAAGAGTATGGATCAAGTAATGAAGGGCGTAAAAGATTTGAAATATGATATCCTGAATAAATTAACTGATAAGATGATACAGACACAGAGAGTCAGGATGATTAGCGGAGAGCTGCATCAAACTAATGTCGGAATCGGTGTCCATGGTGACAATATCGATAAAGTCTTTGTTGATATTACACAAAAAAATGACGGTAGAAAGAGCGAATGCTGGGCACGAATGATTTAAAATTACGGAAAAAAATGAAACTCCATTGTTCACCCAAAAACACTAATATTCGAATAAGAAGAGGCAACCTTTGTAAATTTTCACAGACTTTTATTTGACTTTTATTCACAAATAAAAGTCTATGAAAATTTACAAAGGTTGCCTCTTCTTATTCAACATGAATTTTCACCAAGTGAAAGCCGAATCTATCGATTTCACACTAATATTCATTCGTGGAAGTGCAATTTTACAAAGTACGATCGCACACAGCGGCCATACCCTGAATGTTGAAAAAATCACCTATCCATGTGAAATTCGAAGACCTGAATCCTGATAAGGATTCAATAAACAGCCACATTAGCAGAGAAAGTTCAAGACGTATCGCTGTCGGCAGTAAGGACAATGGGACGAAAAGCAAACAAACCGATTCCGTTACGTTTAGTGGGTGATGTTTCTGGAACGGAGTAGATCAACCAGATCTTTCCGTCTGCCGCAAGATGCCTTAGTTCTGATTTCAGACGAACTGTACTTACCGATGCTCCGACAACTAACTCGTTGATGATACTACTTTCCTTCTCTAACCAGTATTGACGGGAAAACGCCCTCTAAAATGGCACGATTGGAACATCTGCGGCAGCGGTTCGACGCGATTTGGGTCGACAGATAGGCAGAAGCGATTGTGGCACTGAGGGAAAGAGATACCGCGAATATTTACCCCACTTCTGAAGTAAGGAAGTAGGGATGTCACATCGACATCGATGTATCGGACTACTCGATGTTTTTTTGCCGATACATCGAAAACATCGAGTGGTAAGATAATCGATGGAACATCGACTCAATGTTTTCAAAACACTCAACATCGCAGCGATATTTTAGGAAACGAGCGGTATAATAAATGCTTTTGGTTGACCAATAATTCATTTTTCTGATTATCATAAGCCTTTTAAGAATACGAACCTTCCCTAATTACGCCATCTATCGTTCGCGTGTAGGGAAACAAGTGAAGGTCTAAAATCGTCCATGTTTTCATCCCAGTGTTGCCTTCCAAGAACATGATTCATCATGCCTACATGAGTACCTTCTGAGAGGATTGTATCAGCTTTCAACTTGGTGGTACAAGATAACAGGAGTAGGTTGGGGTCGCTGCATATTAAGCAAAGAGTGTTCCTTACCGATTATGGGAGATTTAAACGTTTTAAACCCACTGTTTTTCAATTTGATTTTTTTTAAAACTACCAAGCTTAGAATATTTATAAGGAACAGGTACACCCACTTTATTGTGTTATTTGTTTTTTGCTGTGTCATGTTTATTTATCTTTATTTAATTATGAAACAGTGATATGTTTTCTATGTTTAAAAATAAATTCAATGGAAAAATATTTGCGTATTATTTATCATTATTTTACTAAATAATGCCCGATTTCCGAATAATTTTCAAAATTGCAAGTTTTTAATAAGGTGAAAAATTTCTGATGCATCATACGTAATGCATAATACCTCTATGATAATACCTAACCTCGAATATGGAGGTATAAATACTCGATACATCGAAACATCGATGTTTATTGTCGATGAATAATGAGTGAGTGGTGAGTACTTTCATAAACATCGAAACATTGACCACTCGATGTTTTTTACCCGATGTGGCATCCCTATAAGGAAGGGAAGATATTTCAGGCTGCTTTTTTGCTGTATAAAACATGTCAGTATAAGTACTTAAAACGATTGCACAAATTCTAACATTTTGAAGAACATAATAACTAGTTAATGCGCACAATATAGAAAAATAGTATTTATCCTTTAGTTTCCAAAAGCACTAGCACTTTTTCTATCTAGAACTTTGGTTTTCACTTTTACAACCAGCAATAAAATAAGCCACCATGCGAATTGAAAAAAGCCTTATGTAATGGTTTTAACACATCTGATTACGAGTAAATAGCAAGAAACTACAATTGTTGCAGAATAAAAACTTTAGTTCGTTGGAATTGGCGTGGCGCCATCTGCTTCTCGGGTTGGGAAAATTGATGAAAAAAATATAGTCATCATTTCATCAGAATATTTGGGTCTTAAGTGTTATTTATCAAAGGCTTAATCATTTTAGCAGCAATAGTAGTAGCTTGGTCAAAGTGCACAGATAAAAGTGGTGGATTTCTTTCACGTAACTAATTTGACTCACTCAGTATCGTTGGAACTTCCTTTAGAGCGTGTTAACCCCGAAGCAGAGGCTCCCCAAAACCTTCCTCCGTTCCAAAAAAAATATCGCATCCAAATAGCGTTAATGACTCGAAAGACCTCAGTTTCAGTTTGACTCCCCTAATAACAGCAACGACAACATAACGATTTGTTTGAAAATGAACGCTTCGCACGAGAAGGTTTTAATATTCACTCGTGTTATAAAAGCCTGCATGCGTCGAAAGACATCAACAAACGTTCTCGCGTCTACTACTAATGCTATTAATAATTATGCTAATTTGCATTTTGTTTTAAAGCTGTTTTTCGTCTCCCTGCCACCGAGTAGTCTAGCTGCTCACTTTGAAAGGGACAGAAAGTTCCCACGGCCGACGAGAACGTCTTTGTTTCAGGCGCCCGTAGACCGATTAATTCACTCCATTCGCACAGGAACTCCTGTTCTCAGTTTTACGACAAGGTCAGGTCTCTTCCCTCTGAGCACAATTCGTGAAGAGCATAGCGTCTGGAGATCCGGGAGCTTGGGAGAGGCCAGCAGGCACGCGTAATGGCATCGGATGTTGAGGGACGAAAACGGATTAATTAAATCTAAATTACCATGAAGATAGTAGGAATAGCAACTTAGATCTTTTCTGCATATCCGCATGAGCCATTAAATTAACAATGGGCCCATATAATTTTATTCAGGTATCTCCTAGCATATGGCATGGTCTAAAGAGTGAATTTTTCCTGTCTAACATCATACTAATAGTAATCTGCAATTGGTGTATACACGAAGCACATGTTTGACATTAATTCTGTCTAGGTAGGGGAAATATTTTAGAGTATTCTGTAGTGCATGATGCATGTATTAACACCTTAAATACTATAGATACTAACAATCAAGTTGCATGAGACAATATAGTTGCTTGTTTGCATGTTTGTAGTGCATGCTTGGTGATCTTCACCCCCTGCCACACACCCTCGCGGTGGCTTTCAGGGTATCTGGTAGATGTAGATGTCTCAAACACACCTTCAAGGAGACTTGCAGGGTACTCATTATATCTACAGGATATCTTTCGAGCCACCGCAAGTGCAGATGGCAGGGGAGGGTAAGTTACTAGTCGTAAAAACCATCATTTTGCTGAAAAGCAGGGGAAAAACTTTGTGAAATAATTGTAAAGTGTGATTTGAAAAGTTTGTGGATTAATTATACATTGCCTGTGGTCTATTTTGCTTGGGAAGAGTAAATCCTCTCTCCATGACGGTTAACATCTCCTAATTTGTCACTTCTGTTCGTCCTACTGATGTAATAGGGGAACGTGAATATGCCTTCGGTATCACCCTTGGAAGTCTATTACATGAATTTTACGCACAAGTTTTATCGCGCGAACAACATTTTGGGTCTAGGGTTTCTCAACCAATGCTCTTCAATTAGCCGAGTGAAACTTTCTGAAGTGCGGAGTAACTCTATCCAGGAGATATAGATGTTGATATTGTTATCTGCATTTCCATATGAAAGTCCTTCTCGTTTTTGTAAGACAACTCTGGGTAATAGATACTTCAATAGATAAACTCGAAGGGCAACACCTTGTGGGTTAGAGTGCCGACTTAGGTCTTCCTAACTCCGCGGACTTTTTTTTTAGAGTGGCTTGAGGAGATGTCCTTGGATGAGAGAGGAAGGAGAGTGCTTATGGGAGAGTACTGATTACACTGATTAGTAGTGACAATTACCTTGACGCGTTTTTAAGAATAATAGTTTACCAAGATGTGTGATTTAGAGGAGAAACTGCAATGTAAGCAAGGTATGGATGATGGAAAACAATGAAAAGGAAGAAATTACTGTTGTTAGGGCTAGTTAGGCCTAATGTGGAATACGCCTATAGTATTTGGGATATGTGGGAAAAGAGATTGATAAAAGAATAAGATGAACTCAGAGGTAATCAGCCAGATTTGTAAACAATTATTATGATAAGGGGGTAAGCGTAACTTCGTTGCCAGAGACAATGGGATGGCAGACCCTTAAAACCCGAAGGCAACAAGTCAGACTAAGGCTTTTGGATATTCAAAGGGGAGAAGAGCTCATCTCCAACAACTCCGAGTATTATCAAGGACCCATACTACAATGGTAGACAACGCCACTAACAATAAGATAACATTACAGAAATAAGCTGCATCACAACATGTTCAAATACTCGTTCTTTTCTCGAGCAATTCGCGGTCATAACAACATAAAAATTTTCCACACCATGATTCCTTCATAAAATACATTTTTTAACATGAATATGTAACTGCACTAATAATAATAATGGAAATTATTAAGCGAAACAGATTATACGAAGTATTTTTGAGGATTTTATAAATATTGCATGAGTCAACGTATTTCATGCATGTTATTAGTATTTCTCAAATATTCCCTGGCATGTTAGGTGAAAATTAGGAGTTTTTAGTTTGTGCCCTGCAAGTCATGCATCTCATTAGGTAGGAGTATATGTAAACATTAGTGCATGTCCATAGTGCATGTTTGGTAAACTCACCCCTTGCCACACGCCCTCGAGGTGGTTTGCAGGGCATTCAGTAGATATGGATATGTATAATGCATGTTTGTAGTACTTCTCATATGTTTCTTTGCATGTTGGACGAAAAGCTGAATGTGTAGTGCGGGTCTCCCATGATAATAGTAGAAATCTCTCCTATGCTAGGCAGTATAAGTGAAACTTAGTGCATTTACGCAGTGCATGCTTGGTGACAACTCCACCCCCTGTCACACACCATTGAGGTGGCTTGCAGGGTAGTCAGTACATCTACGTCTACGCAATACCCTACGAACCACCACGAGTATGTGTGGCAGGGGGTGAAGATCACCAAACATGCAATATTGACATGCAACTAGGATATTTAATGGGTACATACTAGATAATAGGGTTACATGCAGCTATATGGTTATTATCTATATAATAAGAAAGGGATCATTGGTTGTTAATACATGCATCATGCACTACAGACTACAATATTTCATCTACCTATCCCTTTGCTTCGCTGCCTATTGTGCTCTGTTATAGTACGCTGGAAAAATGACACTTTAAATCTATCGGTACGACAAACTAACTCTCTAATCTTGTTCATCTGATCAAACCTAGCATTATAAGCAGGGGTTCTTAATATATATCTAACGTCATCTGTGAACGAATCGGTTCTAGTTTACTTAAAGGTAGATGTAGGGTAGATGACAGAATGTTTAAGGTCTTGAGCCAGTGATCTGCATATCAGCAGGTCTTATGGGATAGGCTGAAGGGTTGGTAGAAACAAGTCGTTGTTAGTACTAGGAAGCTGCTATGAAGTGTAAGGGTACTATCTAGCCTACACGCCACTTAATGGATGAAGTGCTAAGAATTAAGAAATTGCTAAGATTAAGAAACGCTCCCAAAACCTCCATCCACTATCACTCCCCAAAAGTGTGGAGACGATTCCACTAAATAATCACTACCTTGGTAGCGGAACTCGAACTCGGGCCTTCTGGAGTGATAACAGAACTGGAGAAAAACTCCAGGAAGGTAAGAAGTGACCAATGGAGAATAAAGCAGGGAGGTGGGCTGTGACGTAAAACTACTGAATTATTCACTAATGATTGAGAATTTGTTTTCACTATGTTTCTCACGAGTGCTTTTCCTATTACTTGATCTCATGAACGGTACGATGATGTAAGCTGCAATTTTCCTGTCCGAGGGTGAATGTTTTCAAATATCAATTACAGTTCAAGAAAAGGTCATACCATACCGCAGATAGCATCATGATAACTTCGTAAGAAATTCGTAAAATAATCTGTCCTGGCCTCCTTGATGGAGCGAAAGCCTGCTTCTTTAGGCTTTCCTTAAAAGTCAACACCACCCGGACGCTTTTTATGGGCCACCATGGGCTTTTTATCGTTGATTTCCCCTTTACAACGGGCTATTATGACTGACTGCGCAATTTTCAACATGCTTTATAGCTTCTGGGTATATGATGTACCTGTGAGCTCCATCATCTTTTCTTCCTCAAAGAAACCTGTGTTTACAATCGGTACCTATGCATCCAAGCGTTCGCTGTGTACCCTATTTTTTATTAATTGTTAAACTATAGTTAATATGGATGAGTGCTGTGCAAAAAAGCGTCGGAGGAAACATTGATGCCTTAATGACAGTACATATTTAGTATATAAAAACTGCAATTTTCTGTTCAAAGATTTGTTTGATCCGTGAGGGGACAGATCAATTAATTCCATGTAAAACAGGCCCCTAACCCCGATTAGCAAATTCATGTATTGGGATATGGGGGAAATTTCTCTTTCGGCTCCTCCAAAGCACTCCCAGAGCTTGAATCAAAATAGACAATTATTAGTAAGGTTTCACTGTATTTAAACCCGTGCCCTTTAGTCAGCAGAAAAAACCTTACGTATATGCCCATCACTCCGTAATTTGATTTATATTTTGAGGCTCTCCAACTGCATAGGTTACATCGCACCGTATAACGTAACTTGCTTGAACCTAAGAGAAACATAACACTCATTCCTGAGGTGGGATTCGAACTCACGACCTTTGGGTTGTCAGGCTGATGAATGAGTACTATCGGCTGGCATCACGCTTCCCAGCAAATCATTAAATCATTGTAGAATTAGTTTTCAAGGTGTTCTTCTGAGATTATTTCACAACATCTAAGATTGTATTAGTTGCATTATCATTTAGTATCGTTGCATTAGTGAATCGAAAAAATGGTACATAAAATTAATTTACTAGGCGGGAATCGAACCCTTTACTGCTAGATTACCATTCTTTACAAACCTGGCTACTTTGAACGACACCAAGCATTGAAAGAATCAAAACAGTGGGAAGGAATGGTAATAAAAGAATTGGTTTTCTTTGCTGACGATATGGTATTTACTTCCAATACAATGGAAAATAATATAACGATATAACATATGTATTTAAAGGGTATTGAATATGTCAAGTGTATGGGCAAGCAGTAACCTTCAATGGAGCATTAGCAGGAGTATAGAATACAGGTAACGTACAGTGGGAACGAATGCCGAGTTATGCGTTTGTTTTGACGCCTGTATTACTGCAAGGTTCAAGTCAAGGCTGCCATTGTCAGCTCGTTCCCAGCAAACACAAAAAAAAGAGTCCGACGTATCCTTGAAAAGGGTTGGAGGAAATTTTATCTTTTAAAGTTCAACTTGAAGCGAACTTGAGTCGAGGCAAGAGAAAATGAATTTCATTTCATGCTAATGAAAGGCATGATGTCATATCTTGCTCTGCGGAATTTGTTCTCCTCTCGGTGATGAAGAAGCATTCCAGCTTAAGCAGTTAGAATTTTATCATTCCGTTATGGGTCTCAATATTATGCGCATGAATATCTTTCAGACGGGTAGCGATCGTCGTATACTTTTGTTTTCTTTAAAGTCCAAAGAAAGAATAGTGGAATTTTAGTTTCGAAAATGTGTTTTCAAGGTTTATACTCTTCTTCTTCCGACACATGCAATGGAGTCACAGATGAGTGAGTAAACTTCATCAAATCAGCAAACAGCTGAAATGAAACGCAAGAACGCCAACATGGGCGGAAAATTTTTAACGAAACTGTAATGACGAATTTGGAATGACCTCGATGAGACGTCTAAGGAACCTCTGGATAAGTGAAAAACCTTCGGATTCCAGGCACCTTATCTTTTCCACGTCATTTAAGATGCAAAGATGAACGGCGAGATCACACGGGTGGGCTTGCGATTGGAAAGCGTTCACCTGACGAAATTTTGCTCTCTTGAAGCGGAAAGAAACCCACAGTCATTGTTTCCGAGAAGTCAGCGCTCCCAGAAATGAAAAAAAGAGCGATGTTTGCCTTGCGATACAAGCCGGTAAGTACTTGCTTTGTTCCACAGTCCTTGACGAGTGCCCTTCCGACGGATCGCGGTTTAAAACGTACGTTTGGAATGAGAGAATGGATGGCGAAGATCAGGCAAACCCGCCTCTCCGAGTTGGATAAGCCGATTTGAGTGAGAGAGTGCCCCGTGTTTGCATTCATAGATAACTGAATGCACGAAGGAATACGTGGGTATCAAAAAGAATGCATGAACTACACGTGGATTTCAAATATTTGCAAATGCGAACGGTGCCCATCCCAGATGGTGATGGATTCACCAGCATTGCATGTGAAGATACTTTTTTTTTAAGGTGAAAATATTTTAAAGGATATTTTTATTAAAGCTAGAGGGTCTATATCCCCTGATAGAATTTACAAGGTGTCATTTAAAAAAAGTGTGGAAATTTTGATTTTATATTCGGAAACCTCGCTGAAAAAAATTCCCTCAATTCTCCTTAATTGTACAAAATAAACCTACATTTCCGCGCTAATTAATTCGGAGATCTCTCTTGAAATCTACATTCAAGAGGGAGAAAGAGGAAACAAATACTTGAGTTATTTTTAAATAGTGCGATGCCATTTCATTTGGTAAAATACCACTGTAAGATGCAAACTTGTCCAACAAATAAATTAATCCCGTTAATGCACCAACCTCTTTCACTTTTTGAGTTTTTGGCATACATGAAATTGCAACTACAATATATGAGTGTTTTCTGCGATATTTGGTGGAAGTGATTAACGAATCAATCAAACTCTTTATGTAACAACCAGTCAATATTTTGATCTCAACAAGTATCGTCATTATCAGGTATTAAAACCTGATGGGTCAGTTATACCTGTTGGGGATGTGATTCCTAGTGTATAGCGAATTGGGGAACAGGTCAAAAGTTTCATCAAGTCAAATCAGTGCAATTATCGCATGGAAAATATTCAGCCCAGTAAAAATAAATGTTTACTTCTCGGGGGCTCAGGAATGTTTTAAATGAATGCAGCATATTTAAAGCCATGAATAACGAAAGTATAATACGCCAGTTGCTACGACCCAAGAAGTTACCATCTAGCCTTCAATAATTTTCTACCTTTTGAAATGTGTTGGAGACGACAGAAACCCAGGAAATATTTTGATATAGAACAACAAAAACCTATTGCATGCTCTCTTTTGATATAAGGAAGTAAATTTATGATAAAATTTATCTCACACAAAGTAGATTTAGCCTAAAGGAGTAAAAGAAACAATAGTTGTCTAATTTTCGAGTAAAAATTTCAAAATGTTTTCTTCTCGTTCGCTCTTTTGCACAGTGGATACAAAATCAATTCAGATCCATCAAGCACATGAGTGATTCTGACAGAATTAATGAAAATACATTATTTAAATCAAGTTAGATTTTACTCATATTATTCTGTCACAGATGAAAAGGTCGAGAGACCAAGTGAAGAAGTGCAAAGAACAGTGGAAGAAAAGAGAAGTCAGGTGATAAATTTGAGTAGAAGACAAGACTAGATTATCAGCCATATCTTGAGAGCCATATCTATGGCCTAATAAATACAACCGTCGAGGGATAAGTGAATGGGAAGAATGGAAAAGGAAAGCCTCGCATGAGATGTGAAAGAGAAGAATTACGTAAATAGGAAGAAGTTAACTTATTAGAGAATCGAGTGGAAAACTACGTCAAATCAATCTTGGATCGATGACTAGTGATGATGAAAACATTTTCATCAATTAAATTTAGTACATTTTTTAATTTGGTGCCAATGAAGAAGCAATATTTAACACGACGATTCGCGGATATTACCATGCTGCTGATTTTTAACCAGTCTCTTCTCGAAGGATTCTCGGACTCGCGAATACAGAGGTGTATGGCGCGCGCAGATGTTCACTTGTCGCGACAACACGAGTCGAGAATCTTGCACATTTTCCTCTCCTCGTGCAGCATTTTACGAGGCAATAAGGAGCTTGGAATCGTCGCCATAAGTCCTTGGGCAATATTGCCACGTCTGTCATTATAATCCCTGCTACACGCTGAGTAGCATTTAGCTACGCTGAGGAATTGATGCGAAGGTAATTTTAAAACTATTTATGCAAATTATTCTCATTCGACTACCGTTAATATGAAATAAAATTACTCTACCTATTCGTAATTGTTACGCAAGAAGAATACATTGTTATGTAAGTACAGTGTAGGGTGTTAAGTACCTGTCAGTCTGCCTACTCTACAACTGTCTAGATTTGTTGGGCTAATTAATTTGCAATGTTACACAGTTATGCCATGGAAACAGAAAGAGATATTGGAAGAGAATAGTACATTTAAATAGGAAAATAGGTCTTTCAGTACAAATATACACACGTAGATGAGAGTATTTCAGTGTATAATCTCTTGTCAGATGATAGTTTTCTCTCAGAATGGTATAAATCTGATTTCTGAATCCTTCCCTATTCACTCTCATAGATGAACGTTGGGCGTTACTATTTCGAAGCCCCATCCATTCCGTATTTGACGGGTGAAGAAAAGAACGCTTTCCGAGACACATGACCAATGGTACTTATTTTCATATTGAGGGCAGAGACGAATCGAAAAGGAGGACTCATGCTCCAGAAGATCTTAGAAGAAAAAACACACATCACGTTATTGGATCTGAGAATCCGCAGTATAGTTAAGACGTGTTGAATAATTAATGAGAACGCTTGCCAGGCCAAAGGTCGCTGGTTTAAATCACCACCTGGCAAATAGATGCCGAGATGAAATGTGATGTGAGTGCATTCTTCACAGGTCTTCCATTAGGATAGGTCTCCTATACTGACGGCAGGGACGGAAGAACCGTGGAGAAATCATACGGATTATACGCCGGGAAAGCAACAGAGGCTTCTGCACTGACATGAATTTACCTACGATTGCGGCTTCCAATCAATTCCACTGCAATAATTGCTTCGCTTTTCGTAAACTAATTGGATTAGTCGCACATAGATATAGTAAGGCGCATAAAGGAAATACGCGCATATGTATGATATAAATAATTTCGTGAACACGCATCCGTATTTCCAAGCGTAGTAATTTGACGTAAAAGGTTTTGATGCTAAGGTTAGTGTAAGTGGAGAGAACACTTGAAAATGATGGGAAGTATGCGCTTGACACCTTTCAATTTTATCGCTGCTCTATGTATTGGTAATCGCTGAAAACAGATGGCGTCCCGTCACCGTGGACTGTAGGGTGTGGCAAGCCTGCAGGTAAGGGAGGGATGACCTGAGGATCAACGGCGATGACACACACACAATGTGTATATGCGGGTGGAGGGGACGACTGATGACCCAGATCTTTCAACCCGACCTCCTCCCATTGTCTACCGACTCGAACATCCCAAGTGGAAGCGTTGAAAGATAGGTAAAAAAAATGAACGACTCTTTTCGGCCTCGTATTCCACTCGCGAATTATTTCCCCGCTAAGCATTCAAACCCTTCTTTACAATGTAAAGTAAGGATAAAATAATTGGTTGACTCCACAATTTATTTCAACTCTACCGGTTTCAACCTTTACAGGTCATCCTCAGGAGTCTCCTTAGGATGACCTGTGTAGGTTGAAACCGGTAGAGTCGAAATAAGTTGTCGATAAATAAAATAAGTCGAAATACCCTTTACAGGTCATCTTTGAAACCGGTAGATTCGAAATAAATCGTGGAATCAACCAAGTAGGTACTTTGTTATCTCCATCGTCCCAGGCTCAACTTTGTGGAAGTTCATTTTATCGTAAATGAAAAGGAAAACTTTGTTATATTCCACCAACTCGCCGAACGTCGATTTTACCTTTTTAACAACTCCCGATCTAAATTCACTTACGTATCGGATTATCGTAGTGCATGAAAATGTGAAGAAATTAACAAGAAAAGCCATAAGCTGGTAAAAAAATAACATAGGAGCTGTACTGATCGTGAAGATACAGGGAAGATTGGCATTCAAAAATCCGCCAGACTCCAGACCTGCCTTTCGCCGGATTTTTTTAAAATACCGGATTTTCGATAGTTATATACCTATGCTGTACATGTTTAACAGAAAATCAAGACCTGTACCGTCTTTTAAAAAAGGAAAATTAAACTTGAAAATTGGAAAAGAAATTTAACAGCAAAGTTGTAATTTTAAATTTCCCATTTTCTCCGTAGCCCGTTATACAATACCGACCAACCAACTGGTACCAACTATGATAATCGACTACAGTGGCAGCAAAACAAAAAGAACACATCTAGAAAACGGTGGTGTTCCACTGCGGCAGATTTGAAAATGCGTTCCAAAATCCATGCCGGGAAGCTGAAGGAACCGGATCTCTCTGCCACCACCAGGGGCCCTTGAATCTTTCGTAACGATATTTATTATTGTTATTTATTATTAGTATTCTACCGGTGAAGGTAGGTTCAAATGGACATTTAATTCTTCCCACCCCCTAAATTTCACACAATGTCCCTCTTCAGCCCCTCATACCTCCTGCCACCCATCATTCCAACCAAGCTACCCGTTCTTCTCCTCCCTCTTTCCCGCTTACCCAACGATCTTCCCTCAATCACCCCCTTCAAAAGACCATCCCCTTTTATTACGTTTTCCATCCACATCTTCTGCCTTCTCTTAATTTCATCTATTAAATTTCTTTCCTCTCCTACCAATTCTAGAACTTCATAGCGTAACGCTATAACGAGTGAAATTTGTCGTTATGATAACGTCATTCGTTGGTGACGAAAACGTCAATATTTATTCGGCGAGTAACTAAAGATTCAGGACTCGAGCCACAGGATTCGAACTCGGACCCTTGGAATCAGGGATGTGACCCGAAAAGGAACTTTACGTTTCGTGCCGTACCTGCGAGGCACCCGAACTCGGAGTCCGAGCCTCGGCGTTGAAGGAGACCCAAACCTTCACCACGGGTGGTTTATAGCACCAACTGACCAGTCACACTATAGTTTATAACTTCTTAAAGTTAAACATAAATCACAAAGCTATGTTCGTCTTTGTGTTGCACTAGTCACGCCGCGATGAAAATGGTCTTTTCATCGCAGTCACACGATAGATATTAACCAATGTACATGCTTTAGTAATTTAATGCACATCAAACTGGCTTGGTTTACTAATGCACGTAAAATGGTTAATATATATCGTATAACTGTGTTTAAAAAACCATTTTCATCAATGTGAATAGTACAACACAAAGGTGAACATAATTGTGCGATTTATGTTTAACTTTAAGAAGTTATAAACTTTAGTGTGACAGGTCAGGTGGTGCTATAAACCACCCGCGGTGAAGGGTTCGGTCTCATTCAAAGCCGAGGCTTGGGCTACGAGTTCGGGTGCCTCCCAGGTACGGCACGAAACGTAACGTGCCTTTTCGGGTCACATCCCTGCTTGGAATGAGTGTCCAGGGACTCTAGCCTCGTAACAAACCCGATATACCGTAGATTTAGATGAGAGGTCTTGAATTAGCTTCCGGAGACGTCTTCCGCCGAAGAAAAACCGAAATACGATGCATGTGCCGGGCGAGCGTGACCGCATCGCTTTGAAGGCGAGGCGTAATCCTTCCGTGTTGCGGTCGCGCAGTTGGGGCGTGGCGGCGATTGAAGGCGTGGCGGGGTTTATGGGAGGAACGGCGAAGATTCGGAGGGCGGTTTGGGGGAGGGTTAGGGAGGGACCGGAAGTGTCCGCGCGCGAAATCGCACCCCAGCCCCTCGCTTTCTCTCCCTCTCCCGCCATTATTCGCGTCCGACGCGCGCGAGGAGGGATGGCTTCTCAAAGACGTGAAAGAATAATAAGTAGTTCTTATCGTGTCATCGGGGAGAATCGAGTCCCATTCAAGAGACACAACGGGAGAAAGATCGATGGGTTAATGGAAATTATCCGCATTCGTTAGTCGTGCCCGTAAACTTCTTTGGGTGCCTCGTTATGTCGAAGGAGGGTTGCATTGAGTCAGCTTTCTTCGTTTCTTGCGAGGAAGGAGACTGATAGGTTCGGCTGCTGAGAGGTTGATCTGCGTTTCTATTCCTAGAGACGTCCCTACAAGAAGATGTCTTTCTTACGTGAGTTTTTAGGCAACGAAAATTACCTGGCACACCCCGAGTGGAATGGATTCTGAATGCTCCCTAGAGAGGCTTCTCGGTTCTCATTACCAGTTTCCCTTTCATCTTACCAGCTATGATATGTCATGAGTAGCAGCATTTAAGAGCGAAAAAATCTCAGATGCATGTAGCAAGGAGAAAAAAACACGTTGTAAGATTCCATAAGTTTATTCAGACACCGACCTACGTTTCGATTGTAGTACAATCATCTTCAAGGTTTTTTCTCCTTGCTACAATCATGCGGTTCCACCAAGTAAAGCCTGAGGACTTCCTTTTTATTCAGATGCTTGGTTGAAAACGATGTACCATTTTTCAAATGTTATATTTTTGCTTCATTATTAATTGGTAACCGATGAGCCGAGCACAGTAGCAAGGTCACTTAGTTAGGGTTTGGATCCAAACTTCGTTGTTCGTCTTAAGATTATATATGTGCAAGTTGTTCCTGTATACTTTCAACAGTTGAAGCACTTAAAAGGAAAATTCTACCGGAAGTTGGGACAGCAAAAATGTCTTCAACGCAACAAAATCGTACAGTGAAGATCTCTAGGGTTCTCCATAGGGTGAGGATGGACGAAGCAAGAAGGAAATAGCCTGTATGAGAGTCTAGGTGAAAAGCCCATTCCACCAAAAGAAGAATCCACTTCATCATCATCAAGGGTCAACAATCCTAGGATTGGTTTGACGCAGCCCTCCACTCGATTCTTCTATCGGCCAACCTCTTCATATTAACGTAACTCCTCTCTTTCACGTCCTTTACGACCTGTTCTATATAACTCATACGAGGCCTGCCTTTTCCATTCTTCCCATTCACTTTTCCTTCGACGATTGTCTTTATCAGGCCATCGTGTCTTAAGATATGGCCGATTAAGTTGTCCCGTCTTCTTTTTATAATTTTCAGCAGACAAGAATCTACTTATTGATTGGAAATACAACTTAGGAAGTAAGGAAACATTTCATCAGAAAATGCACCTGGAGCATTCTTCTTCATGGTAGTGACGCATTAATGATAACAGCAGCAGAGAAGCCAAGGCTGGAAGCATTGCAAATGCTATGCTACCAAAGAATGATGAAGATTAAATAGATCAACCGAGAAAGAAAGGAAGAAGTAAGTAGATGAGTGGAAGGAAGAGAAGTCTGCTAAAATTATTAAAAAGTTAACGGGGCAACTTAATTGGCCATATCTTGAGACACGATGGTCTGATGAAGATAATCGTTGAAGGAAAAGCGAATAGAAAGAATGGAGGAGGGTGGCCTCGCATGAGATAGATGGAGCAAGAAGAGAAGGAGGCAAAAGAAGGGACTTTTAACATGAACATGTTAGCGAGGAGAAGAGTTGAGTGAAGAGCTGCGTTTAGCAAATCTTAGGGTTGGTGACTATTGATGGTGAGGAAGGAAAATAATGTCTCAAACAATGAAAAGCAGCCGAGTCCATAAGATTAGCCCTCCGATGTTTCTCCAGTGGAGCGGCACGACGAAGCGGCTTTCCTCGCCGCTGGCCTCGATTCGGACCTCGGCGTGGACAGGTTCTTCCCTCCCTGGACCCGCCACCGGAGAGCCCTTCAACCGCAGCCTCGCGCAGAGGGCTCGTCTTCGGTCAACGAGACGGCAGGATGCTCGTCCGGCCGCGGCGGCTATTCCCGACGATGTGATCATCCCTCCGCTGACCATTCTTTAGGGCGGCGGGAGGGGGTGCCAACCGGTAAAAGTGATCGTCTCCGAGTGAGTTGGCTCGCGCGGAGATGTGGAACGCGGACGTGACATTGGCAGAGAGAGAGATGCAGGCCAATAAACTCGATTCATCAGCGCCGATTTGAAGGCAGGCCGTGATGAATGTGGATCGCTTTTTCGGAGGAGAAGTGAGGGAGGGAGAATGCAGTGGAGGGACTTGGCTGGACTGGAAATGCGCGGATTCCGCAGGCCACTCGGAGCGAGGAGTGTGAAGGCATTCATCTCAGCGCCAAGGGCGATCCTGGAGATCACGCTCCCCTGACTGACTTTCTTCTCCTCGGATGAGCGAAGACTGAAACTCAAGGGGTCGGTTTGGAGAACGGAAGTGACGAAATACGGAATGCCGACGGGAACGAGGGGAAAGAATTTGAGGTCTTGAATCTCAGATGCATGTATCGCAAGTTTCAATTTTTTTGCCAGTATACCTACTGAAAATTTAGAAGTGTTTGAGTAACGGAAGTGCCGAAAAGCTCACAGTAAAGTGCTGTCGGTCGTAACTCGTAAGTTTTTGCGCTGGAATCCAGTTTTGGGTATAAATGCTGTGTTTGATTTAAGTTTAAAAGCTTAGGTTAGTCGGTGAACCAAGTCTACTACTACCGCACCCTAGACCCTCCTGACAGTAGTTTTTCGGCCTACTTCAATTCAATATGAAAATCCTTTGGATGGATTTTAAGTATTCCATATTAAAAGAAAGACACTACTTTGTGTTTTTTTCACTGATTTATTATATTAAACACTACCAACTTATTATGAGATCATTATAAGTTTATCTGATGATGGTGTTATAACCGAAACCGGTAGTATTTCATTTGATAAATCTGTGGAAAACACAGTTGTGGCCTTCTTTTAATATGGAAAGTTTCCACAACGTTAGATCTTCTACATACAATTATATTTAAGCATTCCAAAAAGATAATACAGTAACACAGTCCTTAATATATGCCAATCAGATTAAAATTTACAAGCTAACTCTCTCCGTGCATTAACAATAAGCATAAAATAATGAATTTATTAAATAATGAAATTATATATGATTTCAAGGGGACGATTTATAAAAATAGGGGTTCCACTAATTACAGATATGCTTCAACTATATATATACCTAGGTAATACCCTGCGAGCCACCGCGATGGTGAATGGCAGAGGGTGAAAGGTCACTTATAAGTGCACTACATACATGTTAGATATGAGTCACGTGCGACTCGACAGGAATAAATGTTAGTTGGTATGCCATTGATAGTTAGTATGCCTCGATGGTATAACGCCATACCAACAGTGCTATATCGATATCTACTGACTACAGTGCAAGCCACCTCGAGTATGTATGACAGGGGGCGAGCTGTCGCCAAAACGCACTACGAGCATGCACTAAAGTTTGCATGTACATCTACATCTACACGATACCCTGCAAGCCACCGCGAGGGTGTGTAGCAGGGGGTGAAGATCACCAAGCATCTATAGTATTTAAGAGATTAATACATGCATTATGCACTACAGACTACTCTAAAATATTTCCCCTACCTATCCCTTTGCTATGCTGTTATACTATCAACCTAAGAAGTCATTCTTCTGAATATCATACGGGACACTCGCCACAAATTTTACCTTTCATACGAAGTATATACAAAGAAACGTTCGAAAAGCACTGCAAACATACATTATACATACCAGTATTTCATGCAGTATGCTTAAAACTTATAACAAGCCACCATTTTAATTTAATATTTTTTGTTTCATTAATCTGTACCAATCAAATGGATGCAATTTATTTTTCATGTAAGGGTAAATAATTGGATAAGGTACACAATAGGTCTGCTTTCTCTGAGGAGAACTTTTTTTTTGTCGGTTCCCGCCCTACGAGAAACGAAATTCCTCCAGGCGATGACTTCGGTTTGCTTTACTCGGGTCCGGCGTGTCCTGAGCAACGAGGCAGCCGCCCCACCCTCGATATGGTATTGACCCCGGGACTGGGGCGGCGTGAAAGTCGACTTGAATCCCGTTCGTGTCTTGTCCTCAGCGAGAGAAGGAGAAGAAGAAGACGAAAAGGGGAGGTCGAGAGAGAAAGTATCCGAGAATGGGCGGGAAGGAGACATTGAGGAGATAGACATGAATGAGAGACAGAGAACGATGATCATTCCACGGGAGCATTGTCAGTCTGTGGACAATGCTTTTGAGATATGATAATTCGCTCTCCACCGACGTCTGTTTAGCGAATGAACTGCTACTTCCGGGAGAGTGATCCAAGGAGGGGTGGGGGAGGGGGATATAGGGGAACAGAGAAGCGGTTTTAGATATGCATGCAGCCATTGTAGTATCCGCGCCCAAACCCTCGCGTGTATAATCCTCTTCGGTGGCGAAAAAATTCGTGCTAAGTAGGACACTCTTCTCATCTTGCGCGCTGACGAAACGATACGTGAAGGGCATCGTCATTTACCGTAATTTCTATTCACCGACTGAGGCATGGAAAGGGTGTTCCGTAGAGCTCAGTTTCCAAACTAGCTTGAAACCAACCTCTCTGTAAGTGAAGGGGCTATGCTCGGGCGCAGCGGATTAGTTTACAGCCCACGCTAAGGAATTTTGTACGAAAATCTACGTACTAATACCCTGCAGGCAACCATAAAGGTGTGTGGAAGGTGGTGACTTTTCCCCAAACAGGCACTACCTATCATGCTTCAAGAGGAATTGTAGCGATAATTTAGTCTAGTTATAAGAATATTAAAAAAATTAAAAAGCAGAGCTACCTTGCATAAATGTGCAGTTAGTTGGTTTGGCCAAAATCTTTCTTGCCTGCATGAAACTACATTGGTTACCTATTGGACTACTCTTAATACGGTATGTTTAAGGGGGAGAAATATTCTTTTTTCAAATGGCCAGCCAGTCACGTAGAATGATGGTCACAAAGATGATCGAGAGCCGGTCATGTGGTAACTAGACTAATCGAGTCATACTGTTGACATAGTTTCTGTTCATTGCCACAAGAATGATTAAATGATTAACTGAAATAGTTGATTTTACTGTCCTTCTCAATTGGTATATTTTACAATAACTTCTATGCTAGACTCAGAGTTGATAATTTGTGCACACCTTCATGACAATGTTGAACAAAAGTTGAATTAATGATAAGTCTGAGGAATGGAGTTCACTACGTGCGCCGATACGACTATTGGTGTGCTATCCATACGATTAACCGAGCGAAAAGGGAATCGTTGCGGAAGGGTTCATAGTTGCCGATTCTTTTTTTCTTTTTGAGGTCAATTCCGAGGTTATGAAAAGGATTAAATCGACAAAAGCAAATAACACCACGCCAGTCTTTTCACGTAACTGCCCCGCTGGCTTTTAAATGTTCCCAGCCTCATAAATTTTCGGGGACTGATAAGTGAACACACTATTACGATATTGGCGCATGAAATAGTGATCCATACGAAACGACGGATGCGGGCTGAAAAATTGAATCCCGAATATTACGGTAACTAAAAGACGCAAGTTTTTTTTTATTGGGTTGCTTCACACTGATATTTTGAAGTTTTTTTATTTTACAGTGATAATGCAAACACCCTCATGATAACACCGTAAGAACGTGACAAAACTCATAGCGCTAACTAATGGGGGGAGAGCAGTGAATTATGATTTTGTTCGTTAATGAGAAAAATCTTGCTGTCATAGCAACACCATCATTTGCCGCTCCAATGTGCCTTCATAAAAAAACATGCATGATAAAACGGTTGAGCGCTCTCCATGCAAAGACACTCATGCACAATCAAAAGGTCATGTAGATTTCTGAGGTGCACAAAATGCAAGACCCTAAAGCAAACGCTTTAAACATTTGAACAGTGGAACTATTAATTGAACTCAAATACTATTACTTCGTGAAATTTTTCGTTAAGATCGCCAAAAGAAAACTTACCTACATCAGAATTTTAAACATATTTCATATTTTCTATCCCTATTAAACGAATTACGTAAGAAAACTTACGACTTATCACAATTTTTTTCACCAAATAAATACAAGTTTGTGGTACCAACCGTTTAGTTTGGAATTCCCCCAATGTGCACAGGTATCCACCCTAACCGAATGCGATAAAAGATACGGTTTAAAACCTCTACAAGGTGGCACTTTCTTCTTTTTGACTTCACTAAATAAAGACTGAAAACACTTAGGTATAATTAAACATCTATATCATCTCTTTAGCACGCCATATTGACAGGATTTCAGGGTATTGTGTAAGGTGTAACAATGTGAAAAATAGAGGGGAAGAGTACACGAATGAGCCTTGTAATCATTAGAACGTTCACTGATTTCTAATGACGGAACCCGATGTGTTATTTTCTTTATTTTTCCATCCGCTCCCCCATTCAGGTGGTGAAAGAAGAAGAATAACGATACATTTCTGCGACACAATGAATACATATATTCATAACGTCACGGTCATCTCCTTAGAAACGCGATTTCCTCGCTCGAGGCTCTTAACAGGCTGTGGTGCTGCAAGGACATCGTCCGGTGGCCCTTTCGCCTTCCCGGGGAAAGCGAGCTATCGGAACGGAAGATGCGCATACCAGCGCAAAAGGGAAGTGCCAATTTTCCCGCTGCCGCAGCCAACCCCGCATGAAGCAGCTACCCCTCGACCTTTTCCCACTCCCCCGACCACTCCCGCACCTCCCGTCCCACTCTCTCATCCACCCGCTTCCACTACCGCCGCACTTCTTGGCCTCTTTAACGTTCACCGGTGGTCATCCCATAATTTTTTCCTTGGTCGCGTGCCGAGAGTAAAACAGCCAAGGGCGGAAGCTCCCGGCGACTCCGACTTAATAGATTACACTTGAAATTGCCATGAAGACAATCAGGCTGAGTATTGTACAATTTAGACTTTTTTTGCATGGCTACATTAGCCTCTAAATGTATGTAACAATGCATGAACGTAATGTGGGCGTTTACTCGGAACCGAAATCGCTATTTTGTACGCGAAATCGTCAGATGGAAACGAAACATGAATTTTAGTGAAAAAATTAATCTCATAACCAGAGCCATTCATTCGTAAATCAAAAATTAAAATAAGCAAAACGTGACGCCTACCGAACGCGCTGCGTTAAGGATTACTACGTTATCCACCTCCCGTCCTTGAATGTTTTTAGGGAAAGATAAGGGAGGGAAGGGGGAGTGGGGGGGGGGGTGTGGGAGGTCTGCCTGAAGAGATCCTGTCGCCACTTCCACTGGCAGAGTTCGCTGTGTGTCCTCTCCATTGTGATAAGACGAAGGAGCTTCGCGATCTCAGTTGTGATTGGACGTAGTGGATGACGAACTATTCCTTGGCACGCCCACTTTTCGAGAACTAATTGACGGATCGAAGAACGGAAAAATATGGGTCTTTTTATTTTACAAACTCAATCAGATTCGGCAATAAAAAAATGGTTAACGACCCCATTTTGTTTAGACCTCTTCTTGCATGTCTAGCACATACCTAGAAATATATATGTACAAGGTTCATGTAGCACGAGGAAGTTAGAATGTAATGGAGGGGGAATACACAGGTTACGATGAAGCCAGAACTTTTGAAGGATTAGGCCCCACCTCCTCGGCAATAAATGTTGGCTTTACTGCTGTCTCTTATGAAGACGGAAAGTTTATTACAACATCTAGTTGCATGAGACACTTTAGTTGCTTGCTTGCATGTTAGTAGTGCATGCTTGGTGATCTTCACCCCCTGCCACACACCCTCGCGGTGGCTTGCAGGGTATCGTGTAGATGTAGATGTAGATGATAAACGACAATGAAATCGTGCAAAACTTTCATCGCAGGGGTGTCTGTTTATATTCTTGAAACTATTTAAGGGAGGTATTAATTATTTTGATTCATTTGGTAGTTAATTTCATTACTAAGCTGGTTCTAATTTAATCTGATGAAGCTAAGCTTATTTGGCACTTGTTTGACGGTTTGCACACTTGCAGTTGTTTTTTTTGACGAATTTAAAAAATACATTCCATTATTCATAATGCCACTCAAGTTTTATCGCATGCAAAAGCAACTTCATCCATGAGTATCGCAAGTAGTAACCCCGTATATTTGTACCTACGAAGATGGCCGACCTTGCTTCTCAAATCAGCAGCGATGCCACCTCCAGTACATTTCTAAACCGCCTAGATGTAGTATCAATCAGGCATGGTGCTATTTTGGGGTAGAAGGTTGTATAGAAGGGAAGTTAAGTTCCCTCGGTAAATTAGTCAGGGAAATCAGCATGATACGTCCTTACAATACGTGTGGTGATTGCTTAATTGCCATTAATGCGTACTTGGTAAGGAGTCCTTCTCTGCCACATACCCTTGCGGTGTCTTTTAGGGTACAATTTTGGTGTAAAAGAGCACCGGCTGACCGAAAATGAACTATTAAAAACTCATGAAAAAAAACTCCACTGTCGGAATTCTAGTGCCTTATCGCGTGTGATCTCACAGAAATCTACCTTTTATCCAAAGAATCACCGCGAGAGTGCGTACATGAGGGTAGTAGATGTAGTACCAGGCGTAAAAGCGGAGGAGAGGAAAATAAAGAATACGAAAAGTAGGGGTATAAAAGGAAAATTATTTCGAAGTCGTGGTTTAGCGCTGCGTTTGTGAGCTTGGAATGTACGCGAGGAAATTAAATTCTCGAACTCGGCAAATAGATAAGAGGTAGTAGAACCAGGTATTTAGATGCTCCAACTGACATGGTTATATCGCACCAAAAAAACTTAAATTTTAATCCCTACATAGACACATGACTGATGCCCGGTGCGAGATTAGAACCGGCGATCTTATGGTTAACAAGTCTGAATATCACCAAGGCCGGCTAACCCGATCGTTTGACTCATAACCTTTATTATTTTCCGCTTTTGTCTCACCTGAAGTAGTACTGCAAACCCTAAACGCCAGCCTAAGACGCTTAGAATTCGAAGCACCTGTCCTCATGAAGCCATTACTCTCTCTGTAATATGGAACCCTTATGCAAAAAAGTAGTGAAATTATTGAGTGAATTCAAAAGAGGTTTTTAAGGTATATGTATTATATTCGATATCGCGTTTATCCTATTATGGAAAATCATATAAAATACGACGACTTATTGGTAATTTTTCATTTCCATAAACTATTTGATCGAAGAATACTGAATGATGTTATATTTTTACATGACGTAATAAATAAAGGAGAATGTGGCATGTTGTTGAATCGAATAAATTTCCATATTCCATCCAGAAAGGGTAGAAATATGATGACATTTTATGTCATGAATGTTAATAGTGAATATTATAAAAATTCACTAATTAATAGATTGTGTATTACATACAACAAATAATGCAATGATCTGAATTTATATCAAGACAGAAAAAAAACTTATTTCTAATCTAAACACACTGAGGTAATGTTGTTAATGTTGATAATGTTTTTTATGTTGCTGATATTTGATAGATATTTATAAATGTCCAATGTTATTAACATTTGTATTATCTTCTTTTTCTAGCGTTTTGACCAGTGCTAATAATATTGTATTATCTTGTTCGATAATTAATTGTTTACCCTGTAATTATATTTATATGTTGGGTAAACATTACAAACAATAAATAAATTACATCTCAGTGTTCAGAGAGTACCACCCCAGATCCTCCGATAGCCGCGCAGTATTTTCTTTTCGATAATAAGAGTTGTGAAAGAAACGTGCGCAACTTAACTGTAAATTGTTTAGTCCAAAACGATTATGATTTTCGGTAGTAGTGAGATTTTTTTAAATCCTCAATATTACCATTCTTACAGCATCGGAACTCCCGAACAACACACCAGGATAAACCTGCGAGTTGACCGGCTGCGAATTTCCGGGAGCAACTTGGTGGTTTTTTTTGTTCGGCGAAATAAAGGCCGGTTAATCTGGTTTTCCAGGACAGATAATTTGGCACAGCATTAAAATAGCTTGTAAGATATTCACTGCACTCAATAACCCGCTCTCTAATTGGACCCGTTTTGGGAGCTGCTATCAAAATCATTCAATGGTAGTAAATTGAGGAGAGAAAAGCGGAAAAGCAATGCGAATTAAATTGCGAGCACTACGAACAAAGAACTTCCTTACAAGTTATCGGGATAAAATGGGACAAGATGGCACAACGACTTGAGCGCCTGAAATTGCATATAAGATATCCACTAGTCTACTTAGCTTCACATATGCAGTTGTTCGATATTTAATAATAGAGGTAAAAATAGAGCATATGTTCGAATCACAGTTGCAGTGAAGGATTCGCAATTCAATTTAATGATCAAGGCTTTGTCATCAATAAGAACCCATATCAATAATCCAAAGAGACAGCAGGTTATCAAAAGTTTTGAAAAATAGCTTGAATCCAGAGTTTTGGGTGCTATTTTATTGATTTGAGAATTTGGTTTTCTGCGTCGTTAGGGGATTAGTCTCCCAATCCAGGGTTCTCAGTCCAGGGTTTGATTCCCGGTATCCCAGAATTAATTCAGTGTTATCCCGGTCCCTACTTGCTCTATGGAGATCAATACTCTACAATTCTCTTTCATTGATTGGATTGGATGGGTATTCAAAGAGTGGACGTAGGGAATTATCGTGAAGAGTAGGCTAACGTTGAGACCAGGTTAACACCATTCATCCATTCTAAAAAAAATCCACTTTCTACCTAGCCAATCCTTAATGGGGCAAATGACCTTAGCCGCCGTTTGACTTCCCAACACAAGAGCATCTGGAAATGCTCTAAGAGGGATCCCTACTGCAAAGCTAAATATTCAGCGAAGATCAAGATTGATGATAAAGAAATCGAAATGGAAGGTTCTGCACCGATACCAGAGTGGGTCGCAGAAGAAAGAAGCTGCGTGAGGAATTTAGGCCGAGATTAAACATGCATCATTTCCACGAACGGACACACCATGGGAATCACGCCATCGACGCGTAAACACTTCACGCCTCACCGAGAACGAAACGGTGCAGAAAAATAACTGACATAGGGAATTAGAGGGATGTGTGCGTTGCACTGGGCGACGAGGGTAGCAAGGGAGATTTGCAACTGCGCAATTCTTCTTGCGCGGTCCTCTCGAGCGAAAGCTGGAGTTCCGAATTGAAAAAATAAATATGACTCCTCCGCGACATTTTTTTTCCGGAATCTCTCCGTCTCCCCTCAAAACGGGCGACGTCAGAGCAGTGGCAGGGGGAGGATACCGTTCTCGCATCTAATTCTAACGGCGAGAGAGTGGCCGACCCCTTTCCGATACCCTCTTTGCATTTATTTTAAGCTGTGTCATCCACTACCGCTTTGGTATCACTCCACACACTAAGCAAGCCCATAGCATTAAAAAAAAACAGTCAACGCGGTAGTGAAATAAATAGTATGAATACACTTAGACTTTTGACTCAGAAATCAAGTAGTATCGAGGATTTTAGACGTAGAGGAATAATTAACAATCATTCGGCGAGTGATTTCGACGCCATCCAGCAGAATAAAGAACTGATCAGCAAGTAGCTAGGGTTAAAATACGTATAGCCTTGACAATGATATAAGAAACTAAATTGACAATGACATAAGAGATTAAAGGATATTAGGGAAAAGTGAGGAGAGGGTGAAGGAACGTTGCTATTTTTCAATTGTTAGACCACACTTAGAATATGCTGCGAGTATATGGGACCCTTAAGGCCGTTGTACACGATACAATTTCTTGTACAAGAACTTGTACAATAAATTGAACGGCGAGATTGGACCAAGATATTGTACAAGAAGTTGGTTCACGGTAGTACACGATCAAAGATTTTCATGCAATTTGTGCGCCAATAACATGCGCAGATATCGTTTTCTGTCCAACAGCTGAATCGCGATACCCGAAGACGATAGTATTTTGACAATACTGCCATAGTTACAATGATTTGCTACCATTAATCCTAGCATTAATAAAATGAAATTTTACGAATACTAATTGGTTACTTTCACTCTTTCATCGACTCATGAAACCCATCATTTATTGTCCAAACAGCATGTTTTCGCTCGTTGCATGTATTTATTTTTGGTTCAATAACGTCATCTTAATTTCATTGAGGTTTAATGTTTCCCAGTGTGTCCAACTCATCTTTTGAGAAATAAAACACTTCCAACGCGATCGACGAATATCACAATATGGAAGCAACAAAGAATATCATAATATGGAAGCAAAAAGGATATCACGATATGTACAACAAAAAAGGAAGTTTCGCCATGCTTATAGGAATAAAAGTGATCGCAAACAGAACACCAACCTTACGAATACTAAACGAACGCATCACTACCGTCACATGTCATGCGCAGAAGCTACGGAGTGGATCTTGGACGGTTTCATCCAATAATATAGAGCATGATCTAATTTCTTGTACAAGAAATTGTACGAACCCCTCGTACACGATACAATTTGCGCATTGTACAAGTTCTTGTACAAGAAATTGTACCGTGTACAACGGCCTTTATGAAGCAGGATTAATTTACTAATTAGATCGAGTACAAAGAAGAGCGGCGAGATATGTAAAAGGGTGTTACGATAGGGAAAGCAGTGTGTCTGGTATGTTAGCCAAATTGGGATGGGAATCGCTGTCACAACGCAGGCTGAATTATAGACTTAATCTTCTAGGAAAATTTAAGGAGGGACATTTCATTAATGACGTTAATCATATATTGCTGGCTCCGACTTATTATGGTAGGCTCGATAATTCTAATAAAATTATGGGGATAGATTGCAGGACGGACAGGTTTAAAATGTCATTTTTTCCGCGTACGATTCGAGATCAGAACGTTAAACATCGTGTAAATCGGTAATAATTATAGAGGTAATATTCAGAGTAGGTCCATAGTATTTTTTAAAATTACCTGCGTGTTCAAATCAACGTGTGACTCCATGCATTGCTTTTTTTTGCATGCATGGCATTCATGGGTGTGTACTGCATGATTGGGATTTGGTAGTTTTCCTTCTTTTTTTCCCCAATTACTTTTAAAGGTGTAGTGTTTGTTTTGTAGTGTTCATTTTTGTTTGTTGTGTCATTGTTCCTGGTGTGTATGCACCCCCTGTCACACACCCTCGAGGTGGATTGCAGGGTATGTCGTAGATATAGATAGATAGATAGATAGATATAGATGATGATATTTTGTATTCGCAGCTTTGAAAAGTCCCGAATTCGGAGTTAAAAAATTAAATTTCTGGAGACCACGACGATAAAATCTCAGTATTGCCAACGCTCACATCCACATCTACATAATACCCTGAAAGCCACCATAAAGGCGTGTGGCTGGGGGTGAATCTACACCAAACATGCTTTACCTACCACGCCTAAAGAGGATTATTAGCCATCCTTTTGTCGATAATTTCAAAACCTCATTACGTAAATCCTCTGACTGCCTATCTCCAGGGTCCGATTTCGAGAACCATCGAACAGGCACGGTCTTCTCGGCGGAACACCGGTCCTTCTATAGGTCTAGAAACACTCTAATGTCAGAATGTTTCATTTTAAGCTCTGTTTTTACCCCGAGAAAAATTATCGAAGAATCAAAAATATATTAATCTACGTTCATCAGTCGGATTACGTCCAGAAATTCTACAGGTTGTTCACTTCCTGACTGAGTAATTGAGAAATGTTGAATTCCTTCGTCGACTCATCTTTTTCGCATTTTCCGCAATCCACGCAGCGGAATCATTGCCAGATCATCATCATCAGTCAACAATCCAAAGATTGGTTTGACGCAGATACAATTTCAATGAATATACATACTTGCGTAATAAACATTTACTATTTTATTAATTCTGCCATTAAAGCCCGTTTCACACGATACTTGATCCAGCACAAGACCTAGTGTGCTAGCCGCTACTTGATATTTAAGGCGGAATCTAGAATGATTGAAATCGTCCTGGGAGGTTTCACACGACCATCGACCTTGTGCTTGCTATGATTCGGTTATTCCATATGATTCCATACCAATTAAAAAAATAGAGTTTCGCACAGCGTCTGTAACGTGACTTGATTGGTCAATGGCTACTGGGTCCTACTAGAAATCTAGTACCGCACCAAGTACCGCCGGCCTCGGTGGCGGCGGGGTTAAGTCCTCGTCTGCCATTCCGAAGGTCGCGGGTTCGAGTCCCGCCTGGGTAACATTCAACTGTCCAGGGCATGGGTATTTTTAAATGTGTTGTCCATATATATATCAAAATGATCGTAATTGGGGTCACCTGTGATCATTATAGAAATTATTATTATTATTAAGTATGAAATCCAGTAGCTTAGCGAGTATACTAGCTAGCATGCTTGCCAGTCAGTATACTAGTTCTGTTCACATGATACTGGAAAGCTAGCATACTAGCGAGTATACTAGACCTTGTTGTGGATCAAGTATCGTGTGAGACGGGCTTAATACTTTACTCATAGTGCGTAGTTTTTTCTGATACACAAACTAAATTCCTTTTTTCACGCTACAGATCCGGATACACCCGTGGAAATCACTTTCACAGAACCAGAAGTATATTCGCTGGGGCAATTGGTATGATGCGTGAGTGTTTTATCCGGCCACAGTCCATTGTGAAACAGCACGCATTGAATCGGAAGAGCTATGGTGGCACACATACACGCATTCTCATTAGCTCTCTCGCTTGCCTCATTTTCACCGGCCCCTCGCTTCCAGATCCTCAGGAATACGCCCTCAATTCCCTTTCACTTATTTCCTCGAATCCATCCGGGCAGACCGACGACGCCTGCACCGAGTCACGTTGGCCCAACAACGGATGCTCCACGACCTTTCCTCGTTCGCCCTCCCGCCTTCTTCGTGATATATTTTTTTTCTCTCTTTCCCTCTCATTGTCAGATGGGAATTTCCCAGAGTTCCCCCCTCTAGCTATTCCTTTTCGCTTTCTTCGACCGCCTCCACCCCGAAGAATTCCATTCCTTTTCCTCGCTCTTAAGCTTCCCTCTCTCCCCTCATCTTCGTCTCCCTTTCCCGGTGGGGAAAACCGCTTTTCTTCTCTCGCTGCCTCATCTCCTTAACCCCTTCTCCGTTCACAAAAAAACAGCACGTCGAGATTATTGGAAACCGCGGTAGCAGGGTCAGTGTCGCCTGGTAGCCCAAAGTTAGCAGGTTATGATGTCTTCTCAAGCATAGATAATATATTCTTTAACACCAGATTTTCATAAGATTAACACCATGATTCAACGACAATTAAATATGTGTGTCAGGTTCATTTATGATCTTAAAAAAGATGATCATATATCCCCTTATTTTTCTAAGTTAGAATCGCTTAAAGCTAAAACAAGGAGGGAATACATGCTTGCCTCCTCCTTATATAAACTTTTCAATTGTCAACAGCCTGAATATATCATGCAATTTTTTCAGTCTAAAGAGAAAAATCGAAATGTTGCAACTCGAATGTCACCAGATTTTTTAATTGTCCCATTACACCGAACCTCTACATTTAATAAATCCTTTTCTGTTGTTGGGACAAGGATATGGAGTAGTACTCCTGAACTAATCAAAAACTCCAAATCACTGATTGCTTTCAAAAACTTACTGTTCAATAAAATGCTATTACAGGAAAAAATTTAATTTACCAATATGCTTGTATTTTTTGTAACCATTATTATATCACTTACTGTATGTATCCAATTTTACTGTGTACTCGAGCTCTGATACTAATGTATACCTTTGTATGTTCTTAGTGGACCAAGGGTCCAAGAACAATAAATATTTCTGTATCTTTATCTTTATATTCTTGCCTAAAGAGTAAAACCTTAGTTTAGGGGCCGATGGAAACAAGTTGATTAAAAATACGATGCAAAATGTACATTAACTTGTAGTAAAATAATAAAAGGACACTGGAGCAAGTTGTCTACAAAATTGAAAAACAAAACATCTAAAAACTTAAGGCTAACATTTTAAAAGAAATCTTGACGTAAAATCCAGAATTTTTGTTCATGAATTGCTATTAAATTTTAATTAACGTCTTTTTTAAAGTTGAGGCGGTCGACGAAAAGTACGAAAATTATTTAAAGGTCTGAAAAATTATCTAAAGGTCGACTGTTAAAAATGATTGGGGACCCGTTGTTTAGTCAGTGTCAGACATCTAAAGCATTTGGAGAATGTATAAATCCATTTATATATTTATTGAAATATGTAGAGCTTAATTTTGAATCTCGTTCATCAATTTGGGACGCTCCATAAAATAAAATATATCGTGAAATTTTATTTTAGGGCTTCAATGTTGGTAGTATCGTTGCGTCAATCCAGTCAAGAATGAAAATAATTGTCTTGGCATTGTACAGATGGCATAAGTGAAAACAGTAGTACCTGAGGAATGATTAAAATTAAACTCATAGTTTCATTGATAAATTAAAATATTATACGGAGCGTTTTCCACGTAGCATAAGGTTTTTCCGACGCTAAGAATTTGGATCAATGTCAATACACAAACAAGCGAAAATATTCTACCCCAGTCATTCACGCAAAATTTTCCTAACGGTTTCAGCAAATAAAATTCTAGATTTCAATATGGTTAAAGAACATTTAAAAACCATTTCAAGCCGAAATTGACCAACAAGATCATGGTATCAAATGACTCATGTCATTTGTCCATTGAAAGCAAGTGTTATTTTTAATTATTGAGCAAAATTCTTCAGGTTCTGAATACTGAGGAACACTCACAAATTGAAGAAATGTGAAGCAATTATACAAAGCCATGGTAAGACCATGGCTGCCTACACTTTAGGTCCTGTTTCGAAAACACTAGAATCGTGGTCCTCCCTCAATACGGTGCAAAATACGTGCCAAGTTCAGCACTCAGTCCGTCACATGAGACGCAAAACTGTGCCCCACAGGTTGCCATTCGATTAGAACAGGCTAATGCTGAAGTCAGGTTCATCTTTCAATGAGTTCATTATCACGCAAACTGGTTAAATTAGAACATTATCATCTTAAATGGCATTCAGCGCTCTTAAATTTGATTATTTCTCATTAATCACACGATAAACATTTCAAGAGACAATAGCGGAAAAATAATTTTAATACGTGCGTGAGTAGGCGAGGTGAAACGATGCACAATCAGGAAGTCTCAAGAAGGAAATACAGGGGGCATAAAAATGGTGCAACGAAATGCGGTCGCGGCCTTTACCTTTACAGCACGCGTTTCTCAACAGTGTGCGTGGCAATGGCCAAAGGTTGTACCCGTCATCACCTACATTCAAACGAATGTGGGTAACTAGAATCATGAACTATTCTCAAGCTGGCCTTGAATTTTCACCATCACCATGGATGTGAATATGTTTTAATTATAGATCAATTCATAAATTATTTTTCAAGCCACGAGAAATAAAAGTAAAATTGTTTCGTGTGTATTATTGTGCACTAATCAATAGATTCTTTGATTTATTTTTCTTTGTCTCTTTACCTGCCTGTTGTCTCTTTCACTATTTCATCTGCATGCGCATCCATTATTCATCGAAATTAACCGAAGATTGAACTGGATACGCAATTTTAACTTGGGGTAATCCCCCCCCCCTTACCCTACAGTTGCCTATATATTTAAGTCTCAGGGGTAAAAATCTTATTGTACCTGATGATGCCCTAAGTGGGTCGGTCGTGGTTTAATTCCTTTCTGTGGAAATATACAGGGTTATTACTTGTTAATTAATCATTTACCCCAAGATTAGTCGCATTGGTGAGGGTGTTTGCCTACCAAAACGCGTGTAAAATGATCACATAAGTGGGCACTTTGACACCTACCGTTTACTAGCAAGATCTGGTGGCCATAAATTATAAATTATATTATGTAAACCGATATTTAGATAGCTTCAATTTTGTTCGACACGTACGGGAACCTCACTCGGTTTCGAACCCGGGACATCTGGTCATCAGCTCAACACTCAATAATTACCGGGCTCCCGCATTCTTTAACCTGGGGGTGATTTGAAAATACAGTTTATAATCATACAAATTTCACACGTATTCACTGACAACCCATTTACAACTGAAAAACTTTATTTCACCGAAAACGCATCAACGCAAGATGCCATTTCATAGAATTTTTATAATCATCCACTCATACTTTCTAATTTATTAAGTATTTTCGACGTTACATATCATAGTTTTGAAGCATCGATGCGTCGGAAAGTCGGAGGGGGATGACAGAGTGGCGGTGTCACATTTCGCGAGACGTATCAGTGTAGCGACGGAAAGCGAAGTGACGTAAAGCGGGGACCTCAGGTGTATACAACCCTCTCCCACTCGCAATTAACTCAACTTTTTCGCACCGATAGAGTCTTGAGCGGAGCCTGCCTCACTCCCATTTCGAATGCAAAGTATACGTATGCATACCCAGAGTCTTCCAGCTGGCGCCGTTACATTCACACAAATGGAGGAAATGGAATGTACAGAGAAATGAGGCGAGGATGGAATATTGGGCACGCGACCTTCATCCCTAGGGATGGGGGGGGGGGGGGGGGGGGGGAGGGGGTGGGGAGTGGTGGTGGTTCGAATGATTGCGTGAATAAATAAAAAAAAACTTTCGTGCGCTCTGGCGGTGGCCCGCCGCACAAAACAAATGACCAGCGCCCGGCGTAGTGAATCCGAAATGAGGGGATGGGAGGGGTCCCAAAGGTGAGGCCATATTTGCATACGCGTCGCTAAGGATTCTATGCTACATGTTAATTAGCAGTGGAAAGTGTGATGGGCAGGAAGAGAATTAAAAAAATACGCAAATAATCACTTAAATAAGTCCTTACTGGGCCACGCAGGGACTCACCAAGGGGAGTTCTTTCAGAGCATTCTCATTTATCGTTACTTTACCATAAATTATTCTAATGCTCTATGAGGAGGTGGCTGAAAGATCAGATCTTTTGCACCGTAGAGTAAACGCGGATATCTGGGATGAGATAGGAATTTTGGGAGCGGAGGATCACCGGTGAAGAGAAACCCGGGGACTTCGGCATTAGCCTGCTCTTAATGAAAATCACCAAGGGGCCCAGGGCTTAACAATCCATCGGAGGGATGGGGTACTGAACTATATGGGCTCTTCATTCGTAACTCATGTGGGGACCGGAGGTTTCACAGTTAAAAAATTCCGCTGCTGGGACTCGAATCTGGGTCCTTAGCACGGGAAGCCATTACTCATACTAGTACCATAGCTTTGCACGACGATGACGCTGAGAACTCAGCTATAATGAATGAGGAATGTTGCAATGCGATGTAATTTGAATTCTTATTCAATCCCTACCTCTTTCACGAAACTGGAAGAGGTGAAAGAGTTCTGTTACCCGGGAAGCAGAGTAACCAGCGATGGACGAAGCAATAAAGAAATAGTGAGTAGAATAGCCCAGGCAAAGAAGGCATTCTATCAAAAGAAGAATCTACTTACAGCTGGAAATATAAGCTTCGAAGTAAGGAAGCAATTCATTAGAACGTATATCTGGAGCATGTTTATTTACGGCAGTGAGGCATGGACGATGACAGCAGCAGAGAAGTCCGGGATAGAAGAATTTGAAATGTGGTGCTACCGAAGAATGATGAAGATAAAATGGATCGATCGAGAGACCAATGAAGAAGTTTTAAGAGGAGTGGAAGAAAAGAGAAGTCTGCTGAAAACTATAACAAGAAGACGGGACAACCTAATCGGCCATATCTTAAAGACACGATGGCCTGATGAAGACAATCGTCGAGGGAAAAGTGAATGGGAAGAATGGAAAAGGCAGGCTTCGTATGAGTTATATAGAACAGGTCGTAAAGGACGTGAAAGAGAGGAGCTACGTTAATATGAAGAGGTTGGCCGATAGAAGAATCGAGTGGAGGGCTGCGTCAAACCAATCCTAGGATTGTTGACCCATGATGATGATGATGACCTCTTTCACGTCATTCTCCCCTAAATCGAAACCTTTTGGAGTCCATAGGGGTAATACACATCCTCCGCACACTATTATATTTGCCATGCTACGGCAAATTTTCCAATTAATGCATGGGAAGACTAGACCACCAAGAGGGTACCACAAGAAAGTGGAACACGATCGGTTCCATGATTTTTACGACCAGAAATTTCACTCCGGTGTCACTTAGTTCAAACTGCTATCCCTTGCTTCATTTGTGCCGGGCGAAGTCTTGGCTGTCCTGGAGCCTCCCGTTCACACAGCCCTCACACAGGCCGTGAATTTCGACGCGGACACATTTATGACTTTGGGATGGCCCCTCGAAACAGGGACATAAAGGCAGACGTGGAAAAATGACAGGCACTTAACTCGATATTTTTCTTTTTTTTAGACTATTCCCTTCCCCTAATAAAAAAAAGTTAACGCGACACATTTACCTCTCCGTCTCTCGGTCATGACGCAACTCAAAAGGAATCTTCAGGTAAGAACGACGCGAGACAAACCTTCGATACCTTCTAGCTACCGATATGCTTACTATCAACGAATCAATCTACATCTACACGATACCCTGCAAGCCACCGCGAGGGTGTGCGGCAGGGGGTGAGGATCACCAAGCATGCACTACTAACATGCAAACTAGCAACTATACTGTCTCATGCAACTAGATTGTTAGTATCTATAGTATTTAAGGGGTCAATACATGAATCATGCACTACAGACTACTCTAAAATATTTCACCTACCTATCCCTTTGCTATGCTGCCTATTCTGTTCTGTTATAGTAAGGGGAAAAATGCCATTTTGCATCTATCAGTACGACAATCTATCTCTCTAATCTTATTTATCTGGTCGAATCTAGCATAATACGCTGTTTTTTTAAATATGTGCCTAACATCTTCAGTAAAGCTATCCGATTGAAATTTCTCTAATAGATTTAATGTACTTTAATCTACACTTTGATAATGATTCCCACCCTAATTCTAATATTAATTCTGAAACGCTACTCAACCTATCGTAACACCTTTTAACGAACCTAGCTGCTCTACGCTGCACACTGTCTAGTTCTCTGATCAAACCTAATTCATTAGGATCCCATACACTGGCTGCATACTCAAGGTGGGGCCTAACTCGATCGATCGATCGATCGATTTCGATCAGATATTTGCATCGAGAAGATTCCGAATCGATCGGTTCCTTTCGAAAACAAAATCACGACGATGAAGACGCGAGGGAAGCGATGGAAAATGCCGGCGAGGCGCGAAAAAAAAATGAAATGTATAAAACATGGTTCCTCGGTTCGGATCAGTAGTGCTTTCTCTTTCGTTCAGAAGGATGTTCTCTTATTTTCTGGGTCATTTGGTCAAAAACAGCGCGCGTCCCAAAGCCTTGGGCTTTGACCTGTCCCCGTGGGAGCGCCCATTACACCCCCTTCCCTCCCACCTCCTCTTCCTCCCCCCAACCCCCTGTTCCAAATGCATCGTCCTTTTTTGCGGAGTCCTCCGCACCTTGGGGACACTCCCTTGAGAGACACCCTCCTCCCTCCCCCTCTAGGAATTCTGAGTCTCTCTGACACGACGTTTTTAAGTGCTTTTGGCGGCGCACATGATCCGTTTTTCATTCTACCCGAATCTGCAGGAAATATTAGAAAATATACGCGTGTGCAGAGTTGGGCAAAATACGTGCAAAATGTATTTTAGGTAAAAAATACAAAATACTTGACTCAATGTATTTTAGATACAAATTAAAAAGTACCCTGCCAACATTTCTGAAAATACAAAATAAAAAATTGTATTTTCAAAATACATTAGAAAGTAAAAATACATCAATGATATACCCTGAAAGCCACCACGAGAGCGTGTAAAAGAGTGCGACTCCACAACAAGAATGCTCAACAAATTGGTTAGGTTGGTTATTCAGGGGAGGCGACCGACAGCTGAGGTCATTTGCGCCATTTAGGATAGGTGAGTAATTGGGTAGTGGTAGGAGTTTTCAGGAAACGGAGGAAGGGTGGAGAGAAACCCGGCGTCGGCATTAGCCTTCTCTTAACGAAAGACGCCAAGGGAACCACGGCTTAACGTCCCATCCGACGGACGGAGTACTGAACTTCAAATGCCCTCCACTAGGCACTCAAGTGGGGATCGGTTTTCCACTGAAAAATCCACCACTGCCGGGAATCGAACCCGGGCCCTCGGGATGGGAGGCCTGAGGGCCCGGCTCTTGCCACCACACCATCCCGATCCCATGCTCAACAAACAAGAGTTATACTCACTCCGCACATCATGGCAATGAATTCATGAAGAATAATAAACAATTGAACCAAGTCCTAATGATGCAGGATTCCACCTCCTTACTACGAAAACATGCCATTAAGACTAATAATAATGTCAAAGATTCTAAGCATACATAATAAGAAATATGTGGGCAAAGATAAATGATGTATTTATAACACAATGAATCAACCATACAAGAAAAAAATACATCTACTCTCTATCTTCCCATCCTCGCCACTTCCTCTCGGTACTGATCCCCTGGATTGCTACAATTCCAATTCTGAATCGTATTTGAAAAGAATGTATTCTTGAGCCTGGCAATTCTGCAAACCCTCTCCCCAATTTTATGAGTATGATCGAACCCACCCTAAAAAGATGGAACTAGTTATATGTCATTAATACTTGCTATAAAAATGAGATAGACGAATAATACGCAGATTTCTCAACACGTTTGTTACAAAAATGTGGAAGTTTCTTCAGGATGAGGACGATGAAACCAATGAAGAAAAACCGATCTCCGACAATATGTATTCATGAGTGACGTGAAAAGTATTTTAAGTATTCGGATAAAACAATATACTCGTAAAATGTATTTTTGATTAAAGTACAAATTACATCACTTAAATGTATATTCGATGCAAAAATGTATCGAAATTACGTACTTAAAATACATGTACTTTCGATACCGCCCAACTCGGCCCGTGTGGAATTTTAAGTATGTCCCGCACTTAAAAGAGTCCCAGAGAAGGAACGGGTAATAAACAGTAAAATTTATGTTACTACATAATGAGAAAAACTGCTACTAGCTGGGCACGCAGCATGAACGAAAAACAAAGGGATTAGTAACTACGAAGATATTAAATTTTTACCAATAGTTAGGCTTTCGCTGAGGTGGTGTTTTTTGGAGAGCCGACTGGCTATGTAGGCCGTTTGTGCTATTTTTAGGACGGGTGGCTAATTGGATGTGGATATGAATGTTTCAGGGAACGGAGGAAGGGTGGAGAGAAACCCGGCGTTGGGACTAACCTGTTTTTAATTTAAAACACACATGGAGACCAGGACTTAAAAGTCCATCCAACTGATGGAGATCTGCTTGATGCCTTTTGTGTGCCATCACATCAGTTGTTATTATCATACAGTACTTAAGAAAAGTTTCATGTCCACTTTTTCATCTTACATGCTAGACTCTAAGCCCCACCGCAAGGAGGTATGGGAGGGTGGTGCACTGCAATTTATGTTACCTACTGAAATTACAGGAATCGATCGATTTACTTTGATGTTATGATTTCTTATTGCTAGAAAGAGGAAAAGATTTCAAAAACCATCCCAACTGCAGGCCATCCCTTTCCGTTTGCACGATAATTACGACCGTAATATGAATGGAAGTTTTAAAAAAAACCTCAAACGCCTTCGAACCTGGCCTTTCAGGCTCGTTAGCCCATTGGTTCCGTCTTACTAAATTTATCAAACACAAACAATTAAGTAAAAGCTTTGCGATTACCGGTTAATCTGAGATTAAAGATAGTATAAACATTTCAGGGAATGAAAGAGGTTGCTCGATGAGAAACACGTGCTTACTGCAAAAACATAATGATACTCTTTGCAAAGCCCAGGTCAAAACTAGAGCTAATCATACTAATAAAATGACCTTCGTCACGAAGATCTTTTTTTCTGAAGAATAAGCCGGTAAACTAGCCACCAGCATAAATACTATCTCCTTAGGATTCGGAGTCACTTAAACAGTATCATGAACTTTACGGCTTAGAGATTTATAAAAGCGATGGACAGCAAAAATAGACGGATTAAAAAATTTTGAACATGGTTGGGGAGGAAAAATATTATGGGAAAAATTTAAAGGCTGAGTAGGTGGATCAAACAGTTATTTAGTACAGGAGAATTTTGAATGTTGTAATCGAAGACAGTAGCTGAGTAAGAGAGGACGTATAAGAAAAAGAAATTAACCTGGCGGTGTGGTGGCTAGAGTATTTCTCTCCCATTCCGAGGACCCGAGTTTGTATCCCGGTAGTGGCAGATGTTTTTCATTAGTATGCTGGTCCCTACTTAGATGCAGTGCGGAGAGAACTTCGAGTGCATCCGCCTGATGGGACGTTGAAACGTGGACCTTTTAATGAGATTAAGCTCATGCCCACGTTTCACTTCACCCTTCTTCCTCCGTTCCTTAAAAAAATTCCTTTAATCGGTGTTTGATAAGGCGTTAATGGCCTTAACCGTCGGTCGCCTTTCCAACTATCTACTGTCCGTTGTAAATTTCCGTCACCCCAGTTTGAAGACTAATATCTCAAAGACGGCTCAATAGATTTCAAAATGAAGTGCACCAAATTAAAGCTTGTTAAAGTTTGCGTTCAGTGATGGTATACAAAATTTTTCACCGTTCGTAATAATTTTAGTGTGGTTAAAAACGAAATTTTAACGCATTTTTCCGGGTACCGGACAGTTGTATCGCATTTGCGGCTTCGTAATTACTACACGGATCGAGATACCAACATTTCCTTTTCATATGTCGTAGCAAAGATCTTTCTTAATAATCACAGTGATCATAGTACTACCACGACACATAAAGAACGGAATAGCATGAAGAGGGCTACGCTGTATGTCGATTTGAAGGAAAATAGCTTAGGGAAGTAGTCGTTCGATGCTTGAGATTCAAAGAAGAAACTCTCCATCAAAACCTACAACAACTGGCAGAAGATTATCAATAATCATTTTAAAGGAAATGCTTAAAAAAACTCCTGTTATGGCTTTTGGAGTTTCTTTTCGACATTTCCTTTCATTCACGTTCATCACTTTTTTCACCGATTCCTCCCTCCTCCTCTTTCTTCCTCCCGCCTTGAAAGAAAGCAAAAAAAAGCGCACTCTCACTTCCCCGCTCGCCTACTCCAAGCGGATGCAAATATTGTCTCGCGAATTCGTATTCTGCGTCGGCCATGCGCAAACATCTCCGACCAGTTTCCCCGCGGCGGGGCAGACGCGCCGATGCCTTCCCCTCCGCTCCACTTAATGTAGGTCTTCAAACACATATGACCGCGTTTTCTCCGCGGGAGAAGAGTCAAAGCGCCTCCTCCTCCCCGAAGGCGACAACCGAGGCAAGAGTCACCTGCCCCTTACTCCTCCTCTTCTCACGGAGCATCCCTCCCTATCTCCGCAGATTATTCGCACCTGCTCGCAATAATGGGAAACATGCATGTAATTTGACTGAAAATAGTTTTTTGGGGTTATCCGCGTTTTGAGTTAAAACGTTTCTTCTCCTTTGCCTATAGCTAGCTTGTATAAATACTACCAAAAATGGAAAATTCACCAAATAGCTATATTAAGATAAGATAAGCGCTAGCTATAGCTATTGTAGCGTATAGCTCTATTAGCGCTATAGCTATTATAACGCATAGCATAGCTACTATAACGCCCCGGTAACACATTAGCCCTGAGGAGGTCTCCGGCAAAGGAGAAGAAATGTCGGCTACTTTTTAACTCAAAACGCGGATAACCCCAAAAAACAGTTTTTAGTCATATTTATGGACCGCGAACGTTTTAACAATTTGACAAAATGCATGTAATTTGTTTCTTATGCATTGATTATGTAGTTGGTACGAAATTTTCTCACAGATTAAAAATATAAAAGTCAATCTTTTTTCTATACTAACCACAAATATTGTTAAATGCTCTCAAAAATGTTCCCGAAAATTGACGAAAGCCACCTGACCTGAATCGCCTTCTGACGTCACTGCACGGTATAGATTTCATATTGCTACGGAAACAGACAGACAGCAGAAAACGAAGCGAATATATTCCTATGAGGTCGTTCCTTGATCCATACAGTGACCGAAAAGGAATTTAAAAAAGTACAATCCGACTATTTGCCTTTGGTCGACTACCTTATGGTGGCATCTTTCTTAGAAAAAAACAGCAATTGTTTTGTCGTCGCATAGGTTCGCGGTTAGAAAACAAACAGGGTACCATACAGGTATTATATAATGTATTGGATGGTTTTATCTTTACGAAAAATGCTACTTTTGCCAGGGAAGAATGTCAAAGGAAGGCCTCGTGCAAGATATATGGATGTGATGAAGGATGTGAAAGAGAAGAAATACGTAAATATGAAGAGATTAGCCGGTAGAAGAACTCAGTGGAGAGCTGCGTCAAACCAATCTGAGGATTGATGACTCATGACGATGACGATGGTGACATGCTACTTAAATAAAACATCGAAACACATGAGTTTATTGCATTAAACAAATGAGGTAAAGACATGCGTTTTCGCCAAGTATCCATTAAACAACTCACCTCCACGTACTGCGGATAAACAACGCCCGAGGTGATACCGCACCGTGACGTCATGCGATGACGTCGTGTTTTTAAGCCGCCAAAAACGCAAAATTATTAAAGAGTAATATCCTTGTAAAACCACTTAAATCATCAGCAAAATTTTCGCTACACATATTTTAGCTTATCTCTCATCCGAAGAGTTATAAAAATCAGTGCATGTTCCCCACGGGGAGCTCCTTGAATCTCTCTTCTTAATTTTAACTCTTTGAATGTGAAGTTTATTAGCTAAAACGCGCTTGGAGAAAAATTTTCTGAAGAATTAAATTGCGTCACAAAAATTATACTCTTTAAAAATCGTAAGTTTTCGGCAGCTAAAAAAGCACGACGTCATCGCATGACGTCACGGCACGGTATCGCTATGGCCTATGGGCGTTGTTTATCTGTTGAACTCTTGGAGGTAAGTTGTTTAATGAATACTTAATGAATTTATCCCATTTGTTTATTGAAACAAACGAATTCATTTCGATTTTTTATTTGAGTAGTATGGATCCTAATGAGAAAATCGTCCATAAATTATATAACATATAGTATAGGGGCCTTTTTTTGTCACTCCAATAATATCTGCTATGATAAAGCAACCGCTGTTTTTTTAAAGAAGGATGCCATTATAAGGGAGTTAACTAAAATAAATTATCGGATTATGCTTCTTTAAATCTCTTTGCAGCCATCGTTTCGATTAAGAAACGGCTGAAAACCTCAAATCGATATATTTGTTTCGTGTTCTTCTAAAAAATAAACTCCTGTTTCTCTCGCAATATGGAACCCATGCCGTGTGGTGACGTCGGACTACTACTGGTGTAGTGAGGTCACGTGAATTTCGTCAATTTCCGGGAACATTTTAATAGCATATAATAATCGTTGTGGTTGTCATAGGAAATGTTGGCATTTATATTTAAAATATGTGGGAAAATTTCGTATCAAGCTCATGATTGATACACGAGAAATAAATTCATTGGACCGATGACGTCCTCCGTGGACGGTATTCTGGATTGGTTTTGTGGGTAGAGTCCTGTCTCTCGATACTCGAGGGCTCAGGTTCGGATCCCGACGTTGGTAGATTGTGCATTGGTTCGCACAAGGAGGTTAGGATGTGCGGGAGGAGATTTGGCCCATGGACGACAATGAAGCCAGAATGGAGGTCCTTTGGAATGATTAGGATCCACCTACTCCGCACCAAACATCGTATTTTATACGGCCTGTTTATGAGAGACTGCATGCGTGAAAAATAAACAAAAATAAACAAAATAGTATCTAAATTTCACCCCAGTGGCGTCACGTAATATTCCTAAGGCTGTTAAAGTTGAGTATTAACGCATTTGATTCCCCTTGGAGTTATTACTTAGCCCATTAATCACTGCTTAAAATTTACTACCAATTAGTTTACATGAAAGACACTCATGATGTTGCTAATGCAGCATTTTTTCATTTACCCCAAGACTAAAATGCAGCGGATTGAAATCGCACCAAATATATTCACTCTTATTATAAGCCGTCACAGTATGCCATGATTTTGTCTGTTCCAAATTTTTCCAAAAAAAGCCTAAAATTGCGATCAGATGGTTGAATTAAATCCATAAAGATAAAGCAACATTATCTTCTTGATATGGAAACGTGGTTTCTCTCCGATATGTAATATTCATTAATGGTTCTTCATTTACAAGCTAATAAACCATAATTGTCATCTATTAAATGAAATAATCTAAAAGATTGATTCAGCTCCTTTGCCCTGCTAGTGAATGTTATCTTTTTTCGAGGGAATTCCATTATGGAGCTAAAGTTACGTCAGATAAAAACTATGCCTAAGGGTTAGGGGAGGGTACAGCAGTCAAGAGCTGTACTAAAACAATGCACGATACGAAGAACAATTATGCTAAGTTCATGCCTATAATTTTATACCCTCTCGAGACATAAGCGGTTCTGTATGTAATGGTCATAGCAGATTTCTCGCCAGGAGGCAGCACTGTCAACAAGGGAAGGGAGTATAAAAGAAAGCGCTACGCGTCCAAACCAACTTAGGAGCCTTCCTCGAAAAAAAAAAAAATTAAGCATAACGTATTCTCAGTCTTCGCTCCTAATGCGCAGGTTATAGATGTTCCAGGAGGTCGGGACTTAAGGAAGAGGAGGTTTCTTGCTCCCTCACGAAGTTTTAACTCTGGCGAACTGTAATTTCGGCTCTCGAAAAAAGAAAAGGAACCAGTCAACTTGCCCCAAGGGTGTGGTCTCCCCCACTTCACGATGGAGAAATGATTTAAGACATTCCATTGTTCGCATTTTAAGGTCGTTATTTTATTGTTTCGCGCTTCGGACGGGAAGGGGAGGGGGGAGGAGAGAGAGAGAGGGGATTGGAGGGAGGGTAAGCAGAAAGTTGAGGGCATCCATCCACTCGGAGGAAAGTGGCGGAGTCAATTAAGCCGTTAGTCGATGACGCAATCTCAAACCGGAGGACTGCGCGTGAAACGGAAGTCTCCCCCTCTCTCTCTCTCCCCTCGACTCCCCTCTGGGATTTCGATTTTCTTTTATTTTTTTATTTACAAACAAACGTTGCCAACGTTGCGTGCCGCGGTCTGTGGGAATCATCTTCTTTTTAGTCAGGTCCGACGTCATGAGACATTAGGAATTGACTATGTTGCATCGAAAACCCCAAGTAGCCAAAAATAACGAAGATAAAAATATTTTGAGGACAAAGTTGAACTATCGCTAAGTTGGGGGAAAGAATATAAAAACCTACAGGTGGCAACACTACAGCAAAATCAGCCCTCTGTGAATGAATAACGACGTATATAATTCATTACCATACCATTATGTCAAGTAATGTATTGACTTGCCGTTATATTTTGAAAATGTCCTCTTTTAATGTTAAGATTGTCTTAAAAAAAGAGGTGGAAGATCATATATGTAATATATATTATGTAATTTTAATATATTTTTAATAGGTATCTTATTAAATTAATATTTTTAATATATCAATGCTTGCATATTTTTCTCATATCAATGTTTTGCTTATATTGCATTATAGAATTTTAGTTAGATTTGCGGTTTAAATAATAAAATTTATGAATTTTAAATGATATGAGGATTTAGCCTGGGTGTAACGTCCAAGGTGATCAGAATGCACTGACGATGGCAAACGCATGCTACTCTAAGGGAGACGATGAAGCCAGATTGGGAAGGACTAGGTCCAACCTCCTCAGTACAAAACATTGAGATTTCTTTTGCCTGCTTCCGTATTTATACATAACAATAAAATTGCACCCAATTTTCACCGAAGCATCATCATTTAATTCATAAGGCTATTCAAGGGAGGTAGTGCCACTTTTTATTTCACTGCGAGTAAATTCTATATCTTAAAACTGGTTCTAAATTTACCTTTTTGGCGCCTGTTTGTGTTTGCGCACTTTCCACGGTTTATTTCACAAATTTATTAATACATTCCCTTATTTATTTTACTACTTTTTTTTGATTTTTGAATGTTTTTTATAAAGTTTTACTGCGTACAAAAAACAACTTCATCCGTGAGTATCGCTATTTTTAAGCCCATATGTTTTGCCGACCAAAACGGTCGAATCTCTCCTCGAAATAGCCGTGATGGTGACTCCGGTACATTACGTTATACTTGATAACTTCTATTACTATTCCTATCATGTCGTCGCGTCAAAAGAAAAAAAGATACTCGTTGCTTCCTTAACCGGAGAGAACAATTGAGGACTAAACTCGGTATAACGAATTAGGACACACTTCAGGAAGGCTTTCACCCGACGAGGAGAGCATTTAGGCAGCTAATAGGCAAATTTGGATACGGTGTTAAACTTCCTCCCCTGATAGAAAATGCTGCCGACGTTCACGCAGAAGAAAAAATCTAGGCTTTTTGACTATGTCCACTGAACTGGGCAATCGGTGGGAATTTTCTGAAGGAAGGTATGTTTTTTCCCGAGCCGACTTTCGGTCAGCGAGTGTGTTTGTGTGTGTGTGTGTTTGCACATTAGCGCGCTCACCTTTTTAATGCGTCCCCTCTGTAAATGTAGCGTTTCCGGTGCGTGGGAAAAGTGAGTGACCACAGAGGATGGACATTCGTGTCTCTGCAGGAGGACGTGACGCTTGAGAAAGCAAAGCTCCTTAAAGCGCTCACCTCATTCGTTCTCAATACATTGGGTTTGTGCACTCGTTTGGGTTATGGCGGATGGATAATTAGGTTACTGATTCGCAAGTGCACAGTGCGTTCACAAGTACCAGTGCTTCATTTACAAAGCATACTGGTTTTTGACCATTGGAATAGGTAGCGAAATGGGATTGCTATAGCGGCTAAACTATCTGAATTCCTGGTTGGTTGATTATTCAGGGGAGGCGAACGACAGCTGAGGTCATTTGCGTTATTTAGGACAGGTGGGTAATTGGGTAATGGTAGGAGTTTTCAGGGAACGGAGGAATGGTGGAGAGAAACCCGGCGTCGGCATTAGCGTACTCCTAACGAAAGGCGCCAAGGGAACCACGGCTTAATGTCACATCCGACGGATGGAGCACTGAACATGAAATGCCCTCTACTAGGCACTCAAGTGGGGAACGGTTTTCCACTGAAAAATCTGCCACTGCCGGGTATCGAACCCGGGCCCTCGGAATGGGAGGCCAGTACTGTAGCCACCACACCAACCCGATCCCCCTGAATAAATAATCTTTGGGGTTATGGCTGGTATTCTACACTGCTATTAATTTTTAGTGATAATATGGTCCCCGATTCATCGCTGCATTAAAAAAATAAAATGCCAGTACCTCGTCCGCCAAATGAGAATTTAAACAGTACACCCTTCGTTGAATTTGCTACGAGTAGACTGATAACGAGACTGGGTTTTTCTCCACCGGGTATTTCTTCCACAACCAATTCATCTTCCCTTAATCTCAAAAATAACCTCAGCCCTCGGTCACGATACCGGATAACAAAACAATAACATTACCAAATGGTTTGATCGAAATAATCCATTGATAAAGACCGATAAATGGATAAAACCGGTAAGATAAATGGATAAAGGCATTGAATGGTCATTGACTTTTTGAGCTAATAATCTCCTAGTCTCGTTATCATTTAAGAGATTAAACTGCTATCATCATCATAAGTCAATAATCCTGAAATTTCAAGAGAAAAGACGCGGGGAAACCGGTCCACCAATCGGAAAAAATACTACGACTCAATCTCGGATATACAAGACTTGCCAAAATACTTTATCGCAACTTCAGGCCTAAAGACGACAGCAGGTGTGGAATCACGGATGCATCTTTCGCGTTATCGCAATCTTTATTTTTGACGCTTACCCCCTAGAGTAGCGCAGGGTTAACTATAACCGTCTATAAAATTCGCTCCACTGTTTGTGATAAGCGATTTGAAGTGCTGAGCGAAAAATGAAGAACGGAGATCACGTTCTCTCTGACATAAGTTAAATCCAAAAAATAACGACAACGCTAACGCACGCCTTATGAAGATCCGCGATCGAGGTCTTGGATGGCTAGAGAAACTGTGGTCATCAATGAACACAACGAGCTTTTACTCATCAATTATAGGATTAGTTTGACAAAGCTTTCCTCTCGATTCTCCTATCTGCCAACCTGTTCATACTGACATAAATCTTCCCTTTTCACATGCTTCACAACTTGTTCCATATACCTCATGTGAATTTCCTCTTCTATTCTTTCCATTCACTTTTCCCTCGACGATTATCTTCTTCAGGCCATCACGTCTCAAGATATGGCCGATTAAATTGTTCCGTTTTCTTTCCAAAGTTTTCAGCAGACATGTCTTCCTCTCGCTCTTCTCCTTACTTTTTCGCTTGTAGCCCGGTCACTCCATTTTACCTTCATTAATCCTATATATCACCACGTTTTGAATGCTGCTAGCCTTGGCTCCTCTACTTCTGCTGTCGTCGTCCATGTCTCACTTTCATATAGAAGAGAGCTCCTGATCTGTAAATTCTGATTAATTCTTTCCAGCAGTAAGTATGTTCTTCTTCCGGTAGAATGAACTGTTCACCTGGGATATTCATGTGAATAATTCCTTCTTGTTTAGTCCACCGTTGGCTTCTCGGTTACCAGATAACGAACAGCTTCGTATCTAATACAAAGTTAAATCAATTTCACAGTAGAGTTTGCGTATCATATGTCTTTCGTTACACATTATTTCCACCAAAATACTGTTAAATGTGGCCATTAGCTAAAATATGGACCATTCTTTTACTTTATTTACTTCTGGTTTATCGTTAGGACTGGATAAAACATTAATGGGGCTAATTTTTGATTTTTTTTCTGACTTCGTAACCAGCACCTCAAAACTGATAAGCATTGGTTGCTTTTGTGTATTTTACGTCTTTGCTACCAAACTGGCTGATGAAAGGAATAAGGCAGGGAAGGTAAGTGAGCTAAAACAAGGGGAATACAAAGATTGTAAAAGGCAATGATGCACTGAAAGCTGGAAGGGATATCAGAAAATCCGGGAATGTAGAGGAAAGGGTTGGGCTTTTTTAAGGACACAAAAGGACGGAAAAAGATCTCCGAGACGAAGAATGAAATAATGTAGGACAAGGGTTAAATATACGGCGTTGAGGTAGAGTTTCTGCTGTCCATCCAAACCTGTCTCTTACGGAAATGCATCCTAAGCAATCTGACGGAAGTGAAACATTTCCTTTCTTCGATACGCTGAGCTTCATTCAAGGGATAAAAAGTGTCGATGTTTATCTAGGAGAGGCCATGCATCAAGCATTGGATTTCACCCAGGGAGATCACTCGTCCGAATAAAGGAAAACCGACAAGCCGAGGAGAAATCCTGAAAAGAGTTAAGACGGAGACTTGGTGAACGTATCTCCTGGATCGGATCAGAGACTCTCTCATCCACTAAGCGCCCCAATTGGCATGCGGAGACGCCTTTTACTCAACGGTGTCTCCTCCTTCCAATCGATCTTGATTGAGCCGTCTGACTACAACACCGCCAAAGAATAAGAGGGAGAGAGATATGCCCTGGCAATCGGAAGCCACTCGAGAGACGGCTGTAATCTGTCATTGGATTAGATACGGTGACGAAAGTGCGGCACTCGTCCGTTCTAGGCGATCAGGTCTTCCAGGTGGGTCACCCCCAAGGAGCAAGCGTGCTACCACCTTCCCGTATGGGGCAAAATGTATTACGGTGGCTTTTCCCACAATGTCCTCTTCCTCTCTATCCTAAGTTCAAATTTTGAAGCACTCCATGCCTCCTTAAAACGTTTTCCATCCCCCCTCATTAGGGAAGTGGAAAAGGAAGGCATGCGTATGAAATATTTCCATGGATGATTGACTCGCTGCCACCCATAGACACTCTTGTGTAGCTTTTTTTTTGGCATGGTGGACTCTCGTGAACATTGCGCGGTCGTGAAATTTTGCTTCCTGCTCGTGAAAAACGCTGCGGAAACTGTTGGCATGCTCAAAACAGCTAACAAAATAGTATGGTTTGGGAACAACCCAAGTATATGAGTGTTTTATTGGTTTAAAAAGAGGAGAAATGTCAATTGACGAACTTCCTCGCACCCGGGCGTCCATCAACCAACAAATCAATGAAAATGTCGGAAACATTGACAAACTTGTGCACTAAGATTGACGGCGGACCATTGATGAACTAATTGACTTGCCCGGGATGCTGTAGAACTCAATTCAGTGTATTTTGGCGGAGAATTTGGAAATGAGAAGAGTGCCGGCCAAATATGAGCCGCGCTTGCTCAGGCCGGAGCGAAAGGAGATTCGTTTGGGAACCTGCCGTGAACTGAAGGAACATAACTCCATTGCCACACCCCCCTAACCTGCCTGATTTGGCAACTTGCGACTTTTTTCTATTCCCCCGAATGAAAAGGGACTTGAAAGGAAAATATTTTGCTAATACTGACATGATGAAACAAAAAACGATGGAGGCCCTTGAAAGGCTTCGGAGAAGATGAATTTAAAAAATGTTTTGGAAACTAGAATAAATGTTGGTCAAGTGAATTCACTCAAATAGGGAGTGCTTTGAACACGACTTATGTTGCTATTACGTAAAATTAAATACAGCTAGTTCAAATGAGGAGTTCCGTTTTCTTTTGGGTACCCTCGCGTGTATAGGATAGGAAGATGATAATTTCAAATTCATTCAATCGGATACCGATCAAGTTTTGGCAGGACAGGGGCTAATATTATCACTGATAGTCAATCGTGAAAATTTCATTTGAAGCAGCTCTCCATTCAATACTCCTATTGACTATCCTCCTGTTGTTTGAATGATTCAACTCCTTTACATCCAATACAATTATTACTTGCACACATTTACGATCATAATTCTTAAATTTCCCACTTCAATTCTTCATCATGTACTTTAGTGATCAATTAATGCCCAATAAAATTTGTAGCCAAACTTGTTTGGTACTAAATTAAGCTCTCTATTTCATTGGCTTAAATGAATGTGGCTTCCTTTTTCTAAATGATGGACACTAAAGACTATGCCCGCAAGGCAACCTGCAAATTCTTAATGATGGGTTTAATCATTCATTTGAATCATGCACCATTGACCACCCCAATGAAAATATAAAATACGCCTAATGTGCATTCAAACATTATCTTTAACGATCTTTCTTATTACTGATTCCTTTTTCATCTTATCTTCACTCTTCGATTACAATCAAACAGCCATCTAGTGGCCCCCCTGACGCCAACCCCCTTGCAGCGGAATAGAAGTGACGAATTTTTTAACCGCAGAAAAGGTGTTTTTTGAGCCTACATTTTAACTACCCTTAAGTTGGCACATTCTTGAATAGAGCTCCTGCGATATTCTTTATCAGAAGACATCGGTCCTATGATTAGTTTGAGGCAGCCCTCCACTCAATTCCCTTGTCAGCTATCCCATTCATGATGGGATAGTTCTATTCTTTTATATTCTTCAAAACTTGCTCCATATATTTCACACGAAGCCTTCCCACACAATACTTCCCAATCATCCTCCCTCAATGGTTGTCTTCATCAGGTAGGTATGTCTCAAAATATGCCCGATTAGGTTGTCCCATCTTCTGTTTAAGGTTTTTCTCTGGCTTGTATTTTCCCCACTCTTATTCAGCGTTTGTCACTCTTTCTATTTGGTCTCCGTCAGTCTTTTTTGGCCCAAAATTCAAATGCCTCGACTCTCGATTTTCCAGCGGCAGTAATCATCCGTGGCTCGCTGCAAGAATTGAGCAAGCTCTTGATTTCTCATCCTAATGAAGTGTTTCCTTAAGAGTTCATCTTCCTTGTGCCCAGATGCGTCGGTTGACCATCGTGGACAACAGTTTCGTCCACAGTTCTGGAGACTTCTTCAGGTCGACAAGGCTGACTCGTAAGATGAACTACAACACTGCAGTATAACGGAAACCTGCAGTATTAGTGTTTTCCTACTTCAAAACATCACTAGCTTCTTCGGCTTCGGGATAGGGTTGGTGTGGTTGCTAGAGTACTGGCCTCCCGTCCCAAATAGGGCTCGAATTCGGCCAAGGCGGGTTCTCCATTAGTATAATTGAGTGATTTGTGCAAAGAACTTCGAGTACAGTGCTCCGTCCGTCGGATGGGACGTTAAGCCGCAGTCACCTTGGCGCCTTTCGTTAAGACCAGGCTAATACCGAAGTCGGAGGGTTTCTCTCCACCCTTACTCCATACCCTTAAAACTACTACATTTACCCTGTTACCCACCTATCCTCTCTGAACTCAGTTGTCAGTCACCTTCACCAACTAACTGTAAATTCTTCTTATGGCAGAATACCCTCATAGACTGGGATATTTGAGTATTTATTTCCTTCTTGCATCGTCCTTTTTTATGCATGATATGAAGTGCATGTTTGGTGAGAGTTCACCCCCTGCCACACACCTTTATGGTGGCTTGCAGGGTATTATGTAGATGTAGATGTAAAGTGCTTGTAGTAGCTTTTTCCAGACTATCATTTATTTTTTCTCCATTATCATCCCTAAGAGTTTCTATAGTATCCTCGTACTATTAGGGATATAAATAACGGTAAATGTATTTAGTACGAGGGTAGCAATTGATAACATTGGTAGCTGCATGTTGGTATAAGGACTTAAAGCTAAATCAACTAACAGCATGTTTTTGCATGTATGCTTTGTTATTTTAATTTTTAATTACAAATTTCATGCATGATATGTGGTGCATATTTGGTGAGAGTTCACTCCCTGCCACACACCTTTATGGTGGCTTGCAGGGTATCATGTAGATGTAGATGTCCGTTTCTAGATATTCTTTTCACCAAAAAGCATGGATATCAGGTAAGCATCGTCGCTGGCTATACTTAATTCCGGATAACTATACTCTTCGGGGATGAAAAACTGAATGACCAGCGATGGGCGAAACAAGAAGAGAATGGTTATTAGAATAGGCCAGGCGAAGAGGGCATTCCAGTACGTGCAAAGGTGAAAGCGAAACATTCATGCGGGGCGCGTCTTCGTAACGGTGTCAAAATTACGGACGGGAGCAAGTGAGTCGGTCGAAACCGGTTTGCCGTCCCGATCTGCGCATCTGTCCGCATGGAGCAAGGAGGATGCTGAAGGAAAGGGAACCTTCTGTTCCGGTACGCCCGTTCATGCGATCCACATTTTCCCCCGCGAGCGAAACTTGCACGACTGGAATTGGCGGAGACCGACCGCTTAGCTCAACTCCCCGTGCTGTAAAGAATCTACAGGCAGAGCAAGAAGATGCCACCGATGTGAGAATATCACCGTCGTATTCCCGAACTGACAGATTCAAAATGTATTTTTTTCCTCGTAAAATTAGGGATATGAATACCGGTAAATATATCCAGTACGAGTGTAGCAATGGATAACATTGGTAGCTGCATGTTGGTATAAGGACTTGAAGCTAACCCACCTAATAGCATGTTTTTGCATGTTTGATTTGCTATTTTTATCTTTTTTTAAATAGTGAAGCTGAGAACAGTATATAAATACTAATCCTTTTTTATGCATGATATGTTTTGCATGTTTGGTGAGAATTCACCCCCTGCCACACACCTTTATGGTGGCTCGCAGGGTATTATGTAGATGTCTCTTCTCGTCGGCGTGGTGACCGACCAACGTTTTCAAAGTAGCGCTTATTGAGTCGTTCTCTGACGTGAACACGTTCCCGTGGCGATGAGCTCATTGATGAAATAAATGCGGGTCAACCTACTTCGGTTGGGACGTTTCGGAAATTAAAGAGACGGAAAATAATTACCCGATCCATCTCCCGTGAGATGGATCTCTTCTCCACACAAAAAATAATTGAGTTAGATTAGCCATTGTCCCCATTATTTACGGTGGATTTAAATTTCAGATTAGCTGGGCATATTGCAGAACGGACATATTTAATACGATCTTTTTGGTTGCGGTAGTTTTCTGTTTCCTGGACGGAAATGAAGCAAATAAATGAGTCATTTAGGCGAGATGAATTTGTGTCAATGCAAGTTGCCTGGCATCTTAGGAAAAAGTTATTAATAACACATTTTTGGACAAGAAACGCCACTTGTACACCTTCTGAGCTTTAAAAGTTTTTATACAACAGTGAATGCAACGCATAACGCGGACGTAACACGTCAAAGAGAGTTTACTTATTAAAAGTGTTTACATCTTTAGTAATTAGGATCACAACTAAACATTTAAAATAAGTATCTACCATTTGAAAACTTAATAAAATGTCATATCCTTCACATATTAGTGGACTGGCTATGAGTATAAGAGTATGACGATAAACCACCGAGCGGATATACGTAAATAATAGTGCTTGCAGAGTACCTACCTATAAGTCGATATTAAATCCACTAAATTATGTTGATTTTAATGTTCCACCCTTGCTGTAATATCGAGGTAGGAATAAAGTAATGAGCGACTCAGCTAAATTGATCCATATGAACTCAATCTTCTCCTGGATGCAAAAATTATTTTGCGATAGTCGATAGCCGTAGAGAGAGACAATTAAAAGAATTTCGGAATTTTACACAGGAATAGAGATACAGACCACAGAACGAGTAGATAAATTAGACGAATGAAATCTCAATTCATGTAGCTGAAATACTACTGATTTCATAATAATACTTAGCTAATTAATTTATTCTTATGCCTTTTTTAGCTGCTGACCATTTAGCAACTTGTACAAAGTATTTAGCGAGCGGAGAAAGGGCCGAGAGAAACGCGGCGCCGGAATCAGCTTGATTTGCTTCCTCTAAGCGAAAGGCGACAAGGGTCCACGGCGTAACGTAAGATTCTACAGCCGGGGTGTTGCGCTTGAAGTGATCTCCACACTGCATTTTAGCATGAACGGCTATGCCATAAAAAATCCTTTTCTTACTGGGATTCGAACCCGAAACGTCGAAATGGGAAACCATTGAACCCCAAATGCCTCGTTTTTTTACTGCAAAAATACCCAAGAGTGGCAAATTTGGAGAAGATTTACTCCCCTGCCACACGCCTTATAGGTGGCTTTAAGGGTATTCTTTGAATGTAGACGTACTTAACATGGGTAAAAGGATGAAGGAATCGATCCTGCCTTCCGGTTGGTTGGTTGGTTATTCAGGGGAGGTGACCGACAGCTGAGGTAATTTGCGCCATTTAGGATAGGTTGGTAATTGGGTAAAGGAAGGAGTTTTCAGGGAACGGAGGAAGGGTGGAGGGAAACCCGGCATTTGCCTACTCTTAACGACATGCGCCAAGGGGACCACGGCTTAACGTCCCATCTGACGGACGGAGTACTGAACTTGAAATGCCCTACACTAGGCTCTCAAGTGGGGACCCAGCATACCAATGAAAAATCCTCCGTTTCCAGGAATTGAATCCGGGCCCTCAGGACGGGAGGCCAGTACTCTAGCCACCACACCGACCCGATCCCCCCGGTCTTCCGGATTTGGCCGTGACGCCCGTCCATCGTCATCCAGATGAATGCCGCTCTCTCGCGAGCGCGGAGATGGATGACAACCAAGCCCGTTCTTCTTTCGCCTCGTTTACACGCGCAGGAACGACACACATCTGAGAACAGGTTCGAGCGACAAGAGAAGAGCGAGGATTCGGAATCGATTTTGCTCCCGTGACGTCATCGAAGCAGTAACAATCATGCTACATTTGTAAAAATTACAGTCTCCACTACATGTTATATGTTGATATTAATATTAGACCTTGGATCGGTATTACTTTAGCAACCTGATAGGAAACGGAGTTGTTGGTAAATAAACGGAGATGGATTTTGAGGTTTGGGTTGCTAGAATTCACATGATGGAGATGTGGTTCTTGTGTGGACACAAAGGTTTTGAGAATAATAAGTTTGAGAATTGCGAATGATATAGTGTTATTAATTGCTTCTTTTATACACTTAGTGTGCATCTAACTTTGGTAGTAATCTATCACGATTACCTGGCGCCCAAGAATTTTAATCCCAACTTACTGTGGTAGACTGGACCATAATTACAAAATTAGAGAAATTGATTGCCGAACTGACAGATTCGAAATGTAATTTTTTCCTCGTACAATTAGGGATATGAATATCGGTAAATATGTCCAACACGAGTGAATCAATCCATAGGATTGGTAGTTGCATGTTGGTATAAGGACTTGAAGGTAACCCAACTAACAGCACGTTTTTGCAGGCTTAGTTTTCTATTTTTATCTTTTTAAATAGTGCAGTTTAGACTAATATATATTAATACTAAACCTTTTTTATGCATGATATGTAGTGCATGTTTGGTGAGAACTCACCCCCTGCCACACACATTTGTGGTGGCTGGCAGGGTATTATGTAGATATAGACGTAGAATTAAAAAAAGCCAAAGAACTCCCCTCCCTCTACCATCAAGACACTAAGTTGGCCTGAGTGCTGGAGTTATTATGTTTTTCGATAAAGGGCATATTTGACCATTCATCTGGAGTACCTACTCCCTTCGCGCAATCCAGGAGCCATCAGGAAACACAAAGAGAGAGTGTAATGGGCTGATTTCTGCGGCAAATATGTCACGAAAATGGGATGACCGACTTTGTTCAGTCGCATGGAGGGGACTTGTCCCTCTTAGCCTTCGGAACCTCTCGGAATTACCTCAACGTCCTCGGGCGTTTACGACACCGATCTCAAGACGTTTTAAGCCTCCTTTGATATTTAGTGTCGACTTAATTGCCGATGAGTCCAAGAAGATGTTCCAAAACATTAACGACTGTTTTGCGGGCTTCCTTGACTTTTCCTCTAAATGGAATGAAGCTACCCCCGTGACGGCCAGTCAAACAACCATCAATAAATGTCCGAAATATTGCTATCTTACAACGTCGCATTTATTCGTTTGGTAAAAAAATGATGGTTCTCTTTAGAGGCTAAATTTTTGGCAGTAAACGAACATTAAGTTTTCTTGAAGTGAAAAACTGATAATAAATATCATAAAGTACTAACTATCAAATTAAAAATGGAAATAATCTTTATTATATAACATATTTAAATAAATTATATTAAATGTTATTTATTTAATATATTTAAATATAATTCAGTCTAATAACGCCGCAAAATGTTGATTCGTTATCATGCGTTGAACTATTCAGCAATAAGACCATTTTTTGGGCAAAAATGTTAGAATTTTATGAAAAAATTTTGTTTTATAAAATCTGAAATTTTATTTATTTTGGTATTTTTACATTTAAGTATTGTTAATAACATATTACATTCTTAGTAGATTATTTCCATATTCAGATCACAGTTTTACCTTCCTCTTCACATTCTAACTACAACTTGATCTATCTTTCTGCCTTTTATTCGATTTCCTACCATTTAATTTCATGAAAGGACTGAAGTAGTACACGATCACCCCTGTAACTTGTTTGTTATCATACTCAGCTCCTTCCTCCTAATTTCCTCTGACATCTTCCTTTGCTACTCCTTATATGCACAATACAACATAATTTGTATTTCATACCATACTCCTTCAGCCTTATTATTTTAAAAGCCTCAAAATTATCCAATACATTCAAATCACATTTACAGTGTGTCCATGTCTCGGGACCATGTAGCACCACGCATTATATCAATCTTCTCTTTAATCATTCTTGGATATATCTCCTCGTAGGATCCCGGGTTTAAATTCCACCCAGCGCTTTCCCCCGCATTTCACATTGCGATAATTTTTGTACCTCGTATAGCCACGTCAAAAAAGGGTGTCGATAACGAGTTATAGCTGTAGTAATTAACTTCTATATTGAAATCTTTTTAAGGAAAATTTCACTAATTTCACTACTCCTTATGGCCAAGATTTACAAATGTTTCACTTCGCAGGGTGTAATTTGTGGCCAAAGGGCAAGTGATTGTGATTCTCTGACTGACTGGCTTGATAACGCAGAAAAATTTTGTGTTCAGATACCCCAACTGGTTTGGTCACCATTTGCCTGAATTTATATTCCTTGTTTGCGACTGTAATTCTTTCTATTGCTTCAATCTGACAGTTTTAAACGCGTGCCACATTTCAGTACAGAATTATCATATCGAGTTTGATGCGGATGTCATCAAACTGCATAAAAAAACAATTATATTGGGCACCATCGATGGAGACAAATGGTAGTCTGTGGTTAAGAATACCGAGTAATTAAAATAGTCACAATGTGGCCCACCAAATAAATACGACAACTAGTTAGTTCATTGTCTGAGTCCTAGGGTCTTATTCTTTTATTACTATTTTTCTATTCCTGTTACTAGTTTTCTTTCGACTTGAGCCTATTCCTACGTTTAAAAATCCAGTATATCACTCCCAAGTACGCTATGTGTTATTTGAAGGGAATTTAATCACAAGGACGGCATTTGCATGGAGGGATATGATCTTAAGACAAACAAAACATCTCTGCCCGAGGCGGAATTCCACTTTGCCTCCAGTGACCTTTGGATTGCCAGACCGGCTCGTTACCAACCGCGAACGGCTTACCAACGCTTGATACATGACCAAAACCGATTAAATCAGCGCTTATCCTGGTTTAGTGCATCAATCAATCTCCTCCGGCCTCTCTCTTGCTGAAATTTTGGACCATAAGCCAGAAATCGTAACCGTCGGTAACCACAAATTTACGTAACGGCTTCACAAACAGCTGGTCAAACAAAATCAGACACTGTAAAAGCGGACTATAATTCATTGGCTCTCACAAACCTTCGATATATTTTATGACTACTGCTTAAGAAGCAGCCACGCTTTATTGTCGATTCAATGACAAGAAAACCGAACGGTCCTCACCGATATAAACTAGAATTCATTGTCAGTGTAAGAAAAAACGCATATCCGAAGGCGCTCTTGCATATGCCAAGGAATAAGTAGGTTGAGGAACACTACAGAGAAAAACTGAGCATTATATGGCGTTGAGGAGCCTTGCTTTTGAAGCGCCATAAAAATAAAACACTTTGGTTACCGTCGCGAAAAATAACCACCAACCAAACCACTTCGTTGAAAACTTGGATTATGTAAGTGAGGGAATCTTTGTTGGATCCTCGCAGTATACCTTCCAGCGTCAAACTTTCACCGTCATAGGACTGACGTCTTTTCACACTCCGCCTCGATTCCGAGGAAGGTCGATTTTCCTACGTGTCAACTTTACGGCTGTGCATCCCCCCCGACTTAACGCCTTCGGACGAGAACGTCTTCGTGAAGAGGAGACCGGCGGATTGCATAACCTGTGACATCGCAAGAGAGGGAGAGAGAAAAAAACTCAATCCCGCTTCAGGGACGTCGCAAGGCGCCTCTTTACACATGTAAGACTCTTGTCCTTACCCCACTCCACCCCTCCCCACCGTTTTCCCTAGCTCCTTTCCCATCTTTGACACTCTCTCCCAATCTTCTAGATTCAAAATGGCATTTTTCCCCCGTACTATAAGAGAACAGAATAGGCAGCATAGGAAAGAGACAGGTAGGGGAAATATTCTAGAGTATTATGTAGTGCATGATGCATGTCTTACCCCTTAAATACTGTAGACACTAACAATCAAGTTGCATGAGACAATATAGTTGCTAGTTTGCATGTTAGTAGTGCATGCCTGGTGATCTTCACCCCCTGCCACACACCCTCGCGGTGGCTTGCAGGGTATCGTTAAGATGTAGATGTAGATGTTCATCTCACCATTCCCTCAAGACTTTGGGTGAAAACGAGAGAAGATGTGGATCGCGGGGATGAATACTCACAACGAGGAACTTCAACTCCCACTCAAGAGGAGACAATAAGTAAATGGTGAATCGGTTTTTTTTTGCAAGCAGAGTCTACGCAAATAATACCACCGTAAACTATTTCTAATTTACGTCTAATGAATGCCATCGCAACATTATTCTTTTCTTAATGTGGAGTGATGTATTACTATTTATACTATGATTGGTACAAATTCTCAACTCACAATGGAGTTTCCCAGATTTGGGGATTAATCTGGGAAACAGCTCTTCCGGGGAAATGCAAATCTCTTCCAAGATTTAGAATAACGCAGATCCCAGCCTCCAAATACGTAATTGAAATTCGAAAATGTAACCTTGTATTCCAAAGTAATGATTCTAGGTATGGAATGTACTGTGGAATCATGGGTGTTTTCAAGTCTGTTTCCGCACTAAAAGGCGCTTCATACCGAGAGGAAAGGTATAAGGATAGGAATGGAAGGTAATCCAGCAAGTCAGCCATCAGCCATCATTTACATATATATATAATATACTGCGGGGTTATCTAATACAATGTTTATCACAGCTTGCGAATGAATTTTTGATACTGTGAATACACTGGTTTAAATACATATAAACATGGAATACACCATCAAGACCAATATCTATACGCGCACAGTACGCGAAAGAAATTAATACCATATTATTTATTGGCAACTTTGGATGATGAATCACAAAATGAACTTGAATTTTACCTACCAATTAAAATTAGGTTTGTGCGATTCAGAGTCCTCTACAGAGCGACTGCCTAACTACAGGGAACTTACTGGTTGCGAAAACTCGGGTGTAATTTAAGTGGGTTTTGAGCTGAGCGAACTTGCATTCAAATTCAAACGGATCTACATCAAATTAATAAAATAGAGTTAGCTTTAGAAACTAATTTCCCAAAGCCTGGCCAACGCTAAGCATGTCGTATACAAAATTGTCAAAGAAGGTATCTAAATCGACTTCGCTCAATGCTCCAAAGCCTGTTTTTCTCCATCGTATGTATTCATGTGTGGTGACGCCCTGAATAGCTCAGTGGAGCTGACCAAGGAACATACTTCAGTATAGAATTCGACTTATTGGATAAAATTGTGACCCTCGGAATTTTCTTGAGTATAAAGGTATAATGAATAAAATCGCAATTGATATTAAGAGGTCAATTACTCCTCCAAAATTATTGGGAATAGGCTAAGAAATGGTATAAGCAAATAAGAAATATCATTCCCGCGATCCGCGGGCTCTACCCTAGTGTGCTCAAAAACATTGAAAAGAGAGTTTCCCACGAGTACACCGTAGTGTGGCAGTATTAAAAAAATGAGTGCTTACTATCGCGATTCTACAGCGAAGGTTAGCATTATGTATTAAATTACCTTTGATGATAACATTCATACCAATTATTCTTATGTGAGCCTACATTTTAAATGTCAATGCCAAAGTCTAAGCATCAGGCTCTCCCCCAGTGTCTCAATTCCCGACCATATTTTGTCCATTAAAAGCCTGCTTTCAGCAATAATCATCTGTCTTCCCTTGGGGCGGTGGGTATTATATTTAATTCGCTTTAATCAAACCTCTCTAGAGGATTCGGCATAATGGGCGGGTATTAGTCAGTCCTCCCTCTCCCACTCTCCTTTCTTTCTCCCTCTCTTTCTCATCCATTCGCTTCCTGAATTCCCCCATGGCGTTTTTCCATTTCCTCTCGCACCCAGCTCACAAAAGCTGTCTCTCTCCTTTCCATTACACCTTATTCTTTAGGGATCAATGCACAAATCGGCAGCCAGTGAAACATTTCATGGACATTTCCCCCTAGGGGTTCTCTCCATTCCAGGGGGTAGGTTAAAGTACAGATTAAATCTATTAGAGAAATTTCAATCGGATAGCTTTACTGAATATTTTAGGCACATATTAAAAACACCAGCGTATTATGCTAGATTCGACCAGATAAATAAGATTAGAGAGATAGATTGTCGTACCGATAGATTCAAAATGGCATTTTTCCCCCGTACTATAAGAGAACAGAAGAGGCAGCATAGGAAAAGGGTACGTAGGGGAAATATTTTAGAGTATTCTGTAGTGCATGATGCATGTCTTACCCCTTAAATACTATAGATACTAACAATCAAGTTGCATGAGACAATATAGTTGCTAGTTTGCATGTTAGTAGTGCATGCTTGGTGATCTTCCGCCCCTGCCACACACCCTCGCGGTGGCTTGCAGGGTATCGTGTAGATGTAGATGTAGATTCCCAGAAACTATAGGGGTCTCTAGGAGGGCGGGGGTGATTTGAACACGCTTTTGCTCACTGCAGAGACTACCTACATGCGTAACAATCGATTCCTTGCTGTATCTCAGGCGATGACGCAGCCGCCTTAGTTCAAATAGTTCCCAAGGACAAGGGACGGAGCTCATCTTTAAAAAGAACCTTTCGACTGAAGGACGCCTGCCGTCCCAACATTGGAAAAAATTCCTTGGAAGCGATAGAATACGCAATGGAAAGTTGACGAACTTTGGGAAATGGAAAACTTCAAATAAACCTAACTTAGAGGGAGTGTTTTGTGTGCAGATATTTGCTAGAGAAAGAAATCCTTTATTTCGATGGAGCTAGCGCGAAACGAGTGCTAACACGCTGCTCATACCAATACGAGTGCGAATTTTCGCGGCATTATTTTCTTTAAATTATTCTCCACTCGCGAATTTGGCTGTTTACAAGGTCAAAGCTTCCGTCTTTAAAGACATGCACGTCTTCAAGGACATTTTTCAATCTCTAACGAATCTATTTTTAAAATATTCCAATTTTTAGAGGAAATTAGTCATTTACTTTATAAAATGACTCGTTTATCGAGGATTGTATTAACCGACTGTTTGAACGATCACTTATTATACCGTTATTGATTGAAGGTGTGTACAAAATAGTGAACGATATTTACAACGGTTATAAAAACTCTCGTAACTTACGTTCTCACTTCAATACGATCTAGGTCTAAGAACATCGTAACAATTACAAAGACATAAAATCAGTGCAACGAGAGAAACCTAATTTGAACGTTTGATGCAACATGGATTTGCTCATCGGTAGGAATAAAAATCGTGGTTGGTGAGCAGAAGTGGGTGCTAGTTGAGAGTACCTGGGATGGAAAACAGGAAGGAATTAAATTCCTATTTTTATAGCTCGTATTTTAACAACTCCAGAGGCAGGAACCACATTTCACGCATTTAACTGACGTCTTTCGATATCCGAAGTGCGGCGTTCCTCGGTAATAAGTATAAAATTAAACATAGAAGTATTAACCCTTTCTCGTAATTTGAGGGTGGGCGTAGAGCATTCAGAAACTAATTAGGGATGCTCGGCTTAGTATTGGAACATCGGCTTAATACTGGCACACCTACATTGATTATCCAAATTTAACAGATATAACAATATACATAGGTAATCTCGTAAGTTCTACCTGGATCCTTTACATACTATGTCGACTTATAGTTAGAAGGGAAAAAATTAGTTATTCTCCCAATGCGATGGAAATAGCCTATACATGTAAATAGCAATATGCTATAGCTACTATAGCAGCATGCTAAGACTATCCACGAGAGATTTTGAAATCCACTTTAGGTGGGGGTGTTCATAAACATGAATCTTTCACTTGCTGATTCCCTGACATGATATACAGTAATTCTCCTGCAACTCATGCCTTAGAGATTTTTCCATAATATCTAACCAGTACATCTGATTAATTGGATATAGTATAGAGCTTAGTTAAGCAGAGTTTGTTGAATGAGAACGCTAAGAAAAATCTGGTGAATAGTATGATAAAGTAAGTCTTGTGTCTTCTGAAATCTGGGTGCGGAGAAGGATGAAGGAAACAAAATGGTGAAAATAAATACAAATGAGGAAGAAGAAAAATGGAAACTGATTAATTAGGAGGAGGCTGAGTGGGGAGAATGGGTAATAAGGAGAGAGGGTGCCCTGAGGAACGTGAGGGAGGATAAATGAGGGGTAAGTGGGAGGAATGGGCAATTTGTATAGATTTATGACGGGTAGAAACTATGCGGAACTCAAACAAAGCAGTTTGTGGAAGACTGGATGTCCCTGATTCGTGGAAATAAGTATTTAAGAGATTTCTTGATAGACTAAACCTTTTACTCAACTACAGCTTAGTCATTATATTTAAGATCTTCGTCTGTATTCTATGTTGCCAAATGAATTTGATAAAAACAAATGGTATCTCCCGGTTTTTCAGTACTGACAACTACTATAAACTGTTATGATGGCATTAAGAAAGCAATAAAAATATTTACCGACGCAAAGGTTAAGCCGCATTCTTATAATTTGCTACTCAATTCGCCGTTGATGGAAATAACGTGTGCATAAATACCTGAATAAGGAGTGACATTACACTTTTGGAAACAGAAATAAGACCGAGGTCTGAGTAGGGACTAAAATATAAATAGGCACCTTCATGAAAAGGGGAACTTTGAAATAAACTAAATGATTTATCTCCACCTATTGGCTCAAATTACCTTGATGAGTAGTCATTCGTCATGTATTTATAACATTTCAATTCGGCATCTTGTTTCCATCTCCCGAAAAAATTTAAATTGCGCCTTCAATGCTAATCGATGGCAAATTACCTGAGTTTCGTCCTTCCAACATACCGAGTCTTCACGTGGCGGTATGGACAAGGTAATAGGACGTCTCAAAAGCTAACCACTCGGAGGTGTGACTCACTCCATTCATCGGAATCAAACTTTATTCGGTAGATGCAAATGTTTTCAGAGGGCATATCTTATGGTGTCCAAACACACGCTTACCCGCAGTTAGTAGGTCACGAGTGGAATGTTAGCTGAGTTGCATAATTCGAAGGATGTTTCTTGCTACTAAATTGCATTGCTCCTTTCTCCAGTCTGTTTTGCCACCTCTTCAGATTCGCTGTTTCTCGTTGCCGTGCTAACCTTGAAAATGGTAACCATTTTATAAGGCTGCTTTGTATTGCTGCAAAAAAAATCAATGCTTGTGCGCTCCCTTCTCCTGTCAGTTTTGTGACCGCACCCGATTCGCCGTTTCTCGTTGCCACGATAACTCTAAAATGATAACGATTTTAAAAAGCTGTTTTTTTATGAAAATGAAATCAATCCCTATCTTCATGAGTACTTTGTGAAATTTGAATTTTCCGCGTTCTGGCTTTATGGAAACGCAAACGCAAACGAAAATGAGCACCGCAGAGGCAAAAAGGGGAACAAACCAGACCACTGTAGCTGTGATTTTTATGACATATTTAGATTACTGTTTAAAGTCCTAAAAACTAATCTTCGTTGTAAGTATTTTGTAATTTTAAAAAGTTAATCGTTTTGATCACGTAAGGAAGTTAAATTTCAAGTGTTCTGACCCCTTTCTGAGTGAATATTCCTCATGAATATTTTGATGTCCAAAAACTATTGAGATTTTTTTGACTAAATTATTAATTTAAAATTTAATTTTTCACCTTTAAATACCAATGAGATTAGAGCTGCAGTAATTTTATTATGAGGGGGCAAATGACATCCAAAGTCATTTATGCGTCGAAATGGACGGGTCTCTTAAAGAATAAAAAGAATTTATATGAAATGGAAAGTAATCCTGGATCAGCATTAGCCTACTCCCAAAGAAGGGTGCCAAGGTTTAACCTCCCTTCCAACATACGGAGTACTTAACTTGCAGTCCCCTTCATACAGCATTTAAGCAGGGATAATGATCCTATCATAAATCTGTCTGATTTCAAACCCCTAATATCATCATGGAGGGTGGATTGTGAGGTCATTGGAGGGATTATAGGTTTTTGTCATTGTCGCTATCCAGAAGACAGAAAAAATTAACACCTTTGCAATATTTTATCTTCAAATCGTGTGCATTTAATGCAAAAGTTCAGTGATGTAATGTTCTTGCTCTGTTCTACGATGCAAAAATTCCACTAAGTCGCTTTTCATTATGCTAATCTCCTTTGTGTCACTTTGTTTCACAAATGACTCTTACAATGATTTGTCAGAAAGAGAATTGATTGCAGAGACGGGCATGTGCTGGATTTTATACAAAAAATGTGATGAATAAAAAAAAGAGAAAGCCTTACGCATGCAGCGCTACCCGCGTTGAATTACCACCCCGCCATGAGGAATTAGCACCGGAGACTTTAATGACCGATGCAAAACATCACCACGCGAATAAGACGTCCGTTTCACACCTGACCCCGGACGATTCTTTAAATTTCGCGTCCTCTCTTCGTTCTCAAGAACCGTTAACCACCGCGGGTACCTCCTTCCATTCATCTAACCCCCAGATTTCCCTCTACACCACCCCACCCACCTACGATCATTCCCGCTGACACTCCCCAAATCCCGGCAGCCGTCGGATGACGCTGAAGTAGCACCGACGGACGGTGGAGGAGGTCCGACCGCCATGCGCGATGGAAAGTGACGGATTTTCTCCCAAGGGGTGGGGACCCCACCCATCTCTTCCCACCACCCACCCCCTCATAATAGTCTCTCCTCGCATTCACCTCCGTGGCCTCTGAATGGTAGGAGAGAGAGAGACGACGCCCACGCCCGTAACACTTATTCCGTTCAAAAGGATTCTGTCTCTCCCCGCCTCCCGGACCTGTCGTCCTCTTCGAGCGAAAGGACCAGAAGATAGGTCAGCGAGTGGCAAAGAGTGTGGGCTCCCAAGCTTTTTCGCGACAGATATACGCGAGGTGAGGCATCAATGTAAACAAAATCTGCGGATTCTTTTGCTTTTTTTAAACGTGGAAACCTGGCTGCATGATGATTACATCGTCATCATAAGTCATAAATCCTCAGATTGGTTTGATGCAGCTCTCCTCTGAGCTCTTCTATCGGCTAATCTCTTCTTATTTACGTATTTCTTCTCTTTCACATCCTTAATCACTTGTTCCATATATTTCATAAAAGGCCTTCCTTTGCCGTTCTTCCCGTCCACTCGTCCCTTGACGATTGTCTTCATCAGGCCATCATGTCTCATGATGTGGCGTAGACAGAGGCTTGTTTGAAGCCCGTGATCTACTTACGAGTGCCATTCTTGATAAAAATGACAAAGGAAAGTTGCTTTTGGGCCAAAACTCCAGGTTAGCGGGGTGGAAATTAGCACACAAGACAAGGAAAGGTTTATGGTAATATTCCTGATGGAATTGCTGATTTAATTTCTTTTCAACGCACTTTCCAGCCCCTCAGGTCGGTATTCCTTACATGATAAAATAAGGAAGAGTGTAGAAGCAACTCTTCCTTATTTATCCATTTGATTCTATCTTTATCCAAATAATTCAATGGAGCACCTTAATTTTTAACTTCCTCACTGTCTTAATATCTCACAGGACCAAAACAGTACATTTTAAATTCAATTTAGAGAAGTATTACGAGGAATAAAGCATCCAAATAAAAGATATTAACGGAGCACACACAATTGTAGTAACCAAAAGGATAGCTAACGGCTATACCATGAATATATTTGAATCGATAACCAAGTTTTAAATTCTTCAATTACTGTTCAAAGTGGAAAAATATGATGTGACCTGCAAAGTAGCAAAAAAGCTGCTGAGGTGATGAGTGAGAAACAGCATCATCACTCCCACGCAACTTTCTAGTGTGTGCTGGGCGACCGCGATTTTTCGGTGAGAGAGGGCTTACCGGTCTCTCTTCATACTGGCGACCCACCCTACCACTGATCTTGCCTTCAGATACATTTGCCATTACTGTCTCCAGTTAAATGCCAAGCATTATTAAACGTAAGCACAGTTCAATGGACTGATGACTGAGATAAATTGTTCTCTTGCTCAAGATAATGGTTGAGCCCCGTGTATATTGTTAGGAGGGTGCATCAGCACCGTATCGTAAGATCTCGGATAGTTCATCAAATCCAAATTCCTTTCTATTAGATCGATGGTTCCTGATGCAATTGGAATTCCAGCCCAGGGGAAAACGATGGAGTATCTATAACGAATGAAATTTGTCGTTATGATAACGTCATTCGTTAATTCACATTAATAACAAAATATGACGTTTTTTTGACAACAAAAGCGTTAATATTTATTCGGTGGTTAACGAAAGACTCAAAACTCGGGCCACAGGACTCAAATTGCACGTATCCAGTTTTCGTTTCAAACCAAATATCAGATTTTTCAAACCTAACCTCGATTTATCGGTAGCTGTTACATTTGATAAGTTCGACTTTTTCAAAGAGAAAATAATATTGGGATAAAGCATCTCGCCCATGCCTCAAGTGCCTTTTTATTCCAAGTGAATCTGATCATCTAAGAGAATCTCCAGCGTGGTGGCCAAAACACAGAAATGCAATCCCGGGGACCCGGCACTGAATCCCGGCAGTGACAGAAATATTTCAGTGGTATACACCGGTACAAAATTGAGTGCTGTGTGGAAAGCACTTCGAGCTCAGTATTCCGTCCGTCGTATGAGACGTTAATATATGGACCCCTCGGTACCTTTCTTAAAGATAAGGCCGTTTTCTACGTTGCGACGTAGAGGTAGAGGGAAACCCGACTAATCCTTTCCTGTTTCGCCATAAAGTTCTCTCTCCAATCCTTAATGGCGCAAATGAGCTTAGCCATTTGTTTTCTCCCCCAAATAACTGAATAACTACTACTTTATACATAAAGTAGCATTCACACTTCCTTGAATATCTAATCAGGGGGGTTATTTTGTAATCTCACTTTAGTGAGAATACGTCATAAAATGTCACTTTTTCGTAGTTAAACTCCGCCACCCAGGCGGCGTGACCATCTTCGGATCTCAAGCGGTGAACTACCGGTCATGTGCTGGTCTTTTAGACGATTCATCCGCTCTGATCCGTATCTTTCGACTCTTGATCCGTTTCATTATCTCCGCCTGCCATTAGTTCCCATCTCATCTTCATAAAGAACGTCATATGGAGCCACCATCGTTTCCACTTGAAGCTTGAGTCGGAAAAAAAACAAGAGCGAGAAAGATACAAACGATTTTAAATTGTATTTTTGGAATTTGCACAACGTGAAGAACTTCAGCACACCGAGATCGGCAACAGATAGCACTACCGACAGATGCTTCGACAATTCACGAACCGTTCCTGAGCCGATCATTAAGAGAGCGAAACGGATCTCCCGCCTTCCCGAAAAGAGTCATTAAAAAGGTGAGATTACAAAATAACCCCCCAGGCAGCCCTGCTGCTGAGATGCGTGTTGGACATTAACGGGTAGGAGCTTAATAGAAATAATGTTCACGACCTCCTCCATCTCAAATGATTTAATATTTCCCACCTTAAGATAAGAGTAACAGTAGCTAAACTGGGGAGAAGAGACGGTTGCAAATAGCGGGGGTTAAGGATGGGCGATTGATGCTGTGCAGGTTTAGCGTTTTGGGAGAGTAAAAATGGTGGTACCGAAGAATGATGAAGATAAAATGGAACGATCGAGTGACAAACGAAGGGTGGGAGAGAAGAGATGTCTACTGAAAATCATAAAGAAAGACGTTACCAAGCATACCTGGTTCTGGTACTGAGAAGCAGAGTAACCAACGATGGACGAAGCAAGAAAGAAATAGTAGAATAGCCCAGGCAAAGAGGGCATTCTATCAAAAGAAGAATCTACTTACAGTTGGAAAATCAAGCTTTGAAGTAATGAAGCAATTCATTAGAACGTATGTCTGGAGCATGTTTCTTTATGGCAGTGAGGCATGGACGATGACAGCAGCGGAGAAGAAAAGGGTGGAAGTATTCGAAATATGGTGCTACCGAAGAATGGTGAAGGTAAAATGGATCGACTGAGTGACAAACGAAGAAGTCCTAATAAGAGTGAGAGAAAAGGGAAGTCTGCTGAAAACTACAAAAAGAAGGGCAACTTAATCGGCCACATCTTAAGACACTAAGGCCTGATGAAGACAATCGTCAAAGGAAAAGTGAACGGGAAGAATGGAAAGGGCAGGCTTCGTATGAGTTATATGGAGCAAGTTGTGAAGGACGTGTAAGAGAGGAGTTACGTCAATATGAAGAGGTTGGCAGATAGAAGAATCGAGTGGAGGGCTGGGTCAAACCAATCCTAGGATTGTTGACCCATGATGATGAAAAATGGTGTAAGGAAATCCAACGTCTGCATTCGTCTTCTATTAACGAGTGCTATCAAGGTGTCCACGGTTAGACTCCCCATCCAACGGGTGTAGTAATGAACATAAAGTGTCTTCCTCACAGCCTTCAAATAAAGACCGGCATTCTAAATAAAACTCTACCACGGCTGAGATACTAGCTTAGGGATACGTAGCCATTATTCTTCCCGTAAAAATAACGACGGCGACCGGTTAAAAACTGGCAAAAATACTTTTCACCCTCCGAATAAAGAAAATAAATTTTTCTACTAGCAATCACGAAGAAAAACCTCATTTCAATTATGAATGCAGTTTTACTTGCTCAGTGGCAAGTGCATATTTTCACTCATTCTAAAATTATGAAATAAGTAGGATAGATATACTTGAATAATATCTTTCTTTGGTCACTTTGATACAGTGAATGCGATACGATACTAAATTTCTTGCCACCACGACTTCTTTGCAAAGGGTATTCCCTTTCTCGGAAACCAATTCCATGCATTTTGAATTTGTAGATTGGTCGATTAACGGTGGGGATCCGATTTTTAAATGACCTAACACCGGCGTGGATTCTTACACAGTGATGATTTAAATTAGGGTGGACCGATTTCCAAATGAGTAACCAGGGGAGTGGTAATATAGTGGAAACTCTAACGTAATCACGGATATTAGAATGGACCCAAGTTTACCCAAGCGGATTGAGTATGTGGTGAGGGTACATTCATGCTGGTTTTTCCACGTTGATGACTTATATCTCGAATCTCTTTTTCTTTCCTTTCTCACCTCAGCTTCTTATGGAATGCTCAACGTTCACTCTCAGTATTTACGTCATGGTGGTTAAAATCCCTGTGCCGTATTCGAATATCCCTGAACAGCTACTTTCGCTTTCCTCTGGACTGCAAAATACTAGGAAAATTCGGCATCAAGGCTTTTCTCAAGCCCGTTCCGAATGGAGGAAAACTATGACGTCGTTAAACACATCCATTGCGTCACCCTCACCTCGGAGCAAACGGATGCTGAAGTTTGGTATCCATATTCTTTCCTAGCTCTCTCCCTCTCTGGGGAGAAAACCCGGATGTCGTCATAAGAATCCTTGACCTCACTCTTAACTCAACGGGAGGGCGGTTCGTAATTCCCTCACGCATGAAAACTCTTTTCACAGATCCGGAAGAACGGGTAAGATTTTGTTCTGCCGCACTGAACGTCCGGCAAAGGCGCGTAAAATTGCCCGAGGAGCGTGGTGGTATGCGAATCCGTCCGGTGAGATTAAGGTCCATAGTTCGATTCCCGATCCAGGAAACCTTTATTTTTCTCTGACATTTTACTTCCCACGGAAGGAAAGGTCGGGTTGGTGTGATGGATTCTATTCCCCTCAATACGGCAACTCTAGGGCCCATATTCAGAAGCTCAACTGCAAATTGACTTTTACTGCTTACGTTCTGAATCTCCTGAAACCAATCAAATTGGTGTACAGAATCTACCTGCAAAGGTGGTATTAATTCTCAGTGTGACGCTAAGAACTGAGTTGAGATTCCGAATATGGCCCAGAATCTTAACTACAGTCTCGCTTCTACTGCTTACGTCATAAAATATCAATTACGAGTACAAAAGGGATTACAGATTCCCTTTGATGTGGTTCAAAGCGGTAAATAGCGTGGCGTGTAGTGATACCAACATTGCATGTTGAATCTGCATACCAATTTGGCTCAAAGTAGAGATTTTAGGACGATAGCAGTGGAAGCGAGGTTGTAGTTGAGGTTCTGAATATGACCCTATGCCTCCACTTACGAGAACTCAAGTTCGAATCTAAGCAATGATAGAGATGTTTTTTTTTTAAATTTGGGTTTATGATTTATGGCTTCCAAGTTAAATGCTCCACTCGTTAGGTAGAAGGATAAAACGCATGCTCTTTGACGACCTTCGTTAAGAATAGGCTGATACCTACAGTAGTTTTCAATCTTCTTCCGCTCCCCAAAACATCCCTACCATTGTTAAATTATTCCCGTATTTATTATGGCTTTATCTGTCGCTCGCCTACCCTAATGATAATGATACTACTCTTAAAACGCGATTGGGATCTCTAGGGATTATGTCAAGTATATTCGGGATATGTGACGATAGGAAAAAAGAGTAATGCAATGTGGAATGTTAATGAAATAGTGGAAATTATTGAGCTTTTCACGGCTAGTTCGTGATCTTTGAATTCATTACAAGTTCTTGAATATTTTTGGTCCGATAATTTACCTCCCTATGTTTCTACCTCACGTGGTATCACCTGTTGCCGTAATGAGGGTGATAAAAATGAAACACCATATTTAGTCTAAAAAATTCAAGTGATTTGAATGCATCAAGTAACTTTGATCTGCCTATTTATATTCAAGAGTTTACAAATCAAGTTCTCCTTGTAGCCGAGTGACATTTCCAATGCGTAAATAGTAGGTTTTTTTTAAATCAGCCTGCTTTTTTTTGTAAACTTCTCCAGAACAAAAGGGAAGGGGAGAGGAGAAAATTCCGATGGAGACAGGAGGAGCCCTCGATGACCCGGAACGAGAGAGTGGTGCCCCGAGGTCAAAGGTCGCGGTTGGGGCGTGCGTTTCGACCGCGGAGGGAATGCTTTGCGAGACCGTGGAGCTAATGGCTAAAAATGAAAGAGGGTATTGTGGGAATCGGCAGGAAGTGTACGAAAAGCGACAGAGAGAGAGAGCTGAAGAGGTGCCAGCGAGGAGCTGCTAGCTTTTAAATTCGAATGAAGGAAGCGCCAACCGTCAACGATTAGGACGGGTGCCCACGCGAAGATGAAGAAACGTGGGGAAACCATAGAAAAGGGGCGGAAACTACAAAGGGGGATAATTTACGCGTCTCCTCACCATTTGACATGGCGCTGGGTTAAGACTTTTTTTTCTTTTCTCTTTTGCGGAGAGCGTGGCGTTCACCAGTGGCTTCCGATAGCTTCAAGGCACGCGGATTGATTTCAAAACCTTCCCACACGATCCACGACGATGTTCAAGTAATTTAAAATCTGATGCCTCCCAGATAGTCTATCAATCTGCGATTTCAAAATGTCCAGTATTGGTTTCCGAGAAAGGGAATCCTCTCCGTAAAGGAATTGTGACGGCATGAACTTTTGGATCGCATCAAATAATTATTCACCGTACCGAAGTGTCTTGAGCAAAAATAAAACAGCGGGGACAATTACAACAAGATTTTTCGGCATTGGTAGAGGATTAATTTTTCACAAGATTCCAAAAGATGATCGGAATAGTTCGACCAAACTTAATTGCACAATTGTGCAATCAATTATCTCAAATCTTGGAACAAATACTAAATGCTTCTAAAAAAATTTAATTTTTTCACTTTAATTTCTTGAGACCCATGCTGACGTCTCCATGCTTGAGAGATGCATGAAGTCAGAATACTCACTCTGTACATAAAATCACTAATTTTAACTAAATACAGGTATCTACGTGTACGTGTAGAAAATACAATGCTGAGTAAGAATATTACATTATGATCAACCATAGTCAAAAGAATAGTAAAATAAAAATAGTTTTGATATAATTCGCTCCTCAATCTTGGAACAAATACTAAATGCTTCTAAAACAACTTAAATCTTTCACTTTAATTTCTTGAGACCCGTGATGCGTCTCCGTGTTTGACATATGCGTAAAGTCAGAATACTCACTCTGAAAATAAAATCACTAACTTTAACTAAATACAGGTATTTACTTACGCGTGAAAAATCAATGTTTTAAACCTATTCAAACAAAATCTCATCAGTGCTGTTCATTTATAACATAGAATGACCAAAGGTCTTGAGAAAAAAATTGTTTGCCATGATTCGTAAAATTTCTCTTCTATGTAGAATCCCTATGAAGTATTACCGAAAATTCGCCTAAGAACACAGGTTAGAGAAATCGACTGCAGTGCGAATAGATTTAAAATTCCTTCCGCCAAAAATAAGGGAAAGAATATTGACATAATAACAAATCAGCACTGAATATCTTGGATTCGCATTTGAAAGCCGAAATTCTTGAAGAATTTTCTCATGAATGCACTCATAATGTCCACAATGGCCAAGACTTACGAGAGTCTTCATTAACCCGAAAGGAAAGTAAAGAAAATCATGCTTCGTCATACTCAAAATTACATTTTTTACTGGAGCCAAGTATTAACGAATGGGCCTTATCATAGCTTAACAACGGACCTGAAATCAAACAGTGACATTAGCAATATTACCTTGAATGTCTTTATTTATCTGAAATTGCATTTTTGAAAATCTAACTACTGGTCTTATAACAAAGAATTCAGTTTATTTTAATCGTCTCAACTTCAATCTCAGTAAAACAACATACTTATTACAATATAAGCATTTCTAATCCAAAGTAATAACTTAAGCGGCCATATCTTATACGCGATGGCCTAATGAAGACAATCGTCGAGGGAAAAGTGAATGAGAAGAATGGACAAGGCAGGCCTCGTATGAGATACCTGCATGAAACAGGTTATGAAAGACGTAAAAGAGAGGGGCTACGTCAATATGAAAAAGTTGGCCGAAAGAAGAATCGAGTGGAAATCTGCGTCAAACCAATCCTAGGATTGTTGACCGATGATGGAGCCAAAGTAAAATTGAAGAAATATAAAATATTTCAATTATACAGGACAGAAAACTGTAAATTGATTTACTTTGCGTTTAAAAATGACGTGGATACATTCGGTAGTTTTTTTTGAAGCAAGACAAATTTGAAGGAGAAATGAATAGTCATTTATTGAGAGTTATCGATAGAAGGTCTTTAGAGTCGCTTAATTAGTAGTTTTTATGCAAAATAAATGCAATGTAGGAAAAACGTATGCTAAAACACCTCCATTGTAAAATAGGAAAGAAAAGGAACCAAAAATAATCACTGGAGCGATAATCTTCGAGTCAACATGCTTCATAAGACCGCTGGCGCCAACTGCTGGAGCTTAAGGAGGTTGGCACACGACTGCTTGAGTCAAGTTGTCTAAGGAATCTTTTTAATTTAAGTACGAGTATATGCCTTCTAAGTGGTCCTTACTTCACAAAGAAAATTACCTAAGCTATTGAAAGTCATAAGTATCACAAGAAATACAATGGAAAGTCGAAGGATTTATTTTTTATGATAATTTTAATCAGCTCGACGATGGAGTCAATTCAGCATTTACGTTAGTGAAATAAATTCATGTAATCAATGAATTTACTGATGTATAACAACAGAATATTACTGTCAAACGTTATGTTATAATATTTTTCTGAAATATTCTTTAATATCTCATTAGTAATGATATTATTCATACGCCATACATTTTGGCTAGAGCGACCGCAGCGCCACTTGAAAGTCAACTTACGCATTTCGTCTGCTATAAGCGCATAAATTGGTGGATTTAGCGAAAAATACGGTGGGTTGATGCCTTTATTTTCGTGTCATTTTATTCCTTGTGAAATTACGCATTAAATATCAGTTTTTTGGCAAAAATGACATGTCACTATGGTATTCTTAAACGTTATATTCCCATGTGATGGCCATTCTCGCCGTTAATCGTATGTAATTTCAAATGCAATTTGTGCAAAAAGGAGTATGGGTTGATATAATTATCTTTATTTCTTAGATAGAGTAACTTTAGTTCTATAAGTGCTGAAAATATAAAAAAAATGACATGACTTTCACTTTTCGGATCAACCTCGGATTAAGAGGGGAGCTTAAGGATTGACGCAGCCCACTGAGTCTTCTTCATTAGCCGACCATAAATAACGTTGACGCAGCCATTGCGGTTCACCTGTGAGTATGCACGGTCATGCACGCTTACATTTAGGTAAGCAGTCAGGTATGGTATGCCGTACACAATGGATGCTGTTGACCTTTAGTTCCTTCAATACGAGGGGAGCATTCGAATGCGCGATACTCTTTAAAAACGTGGTGGCTTAATGACTTCGATTCCATGTGGAATGTTTAACGAATTATTCTCTGCGACGATCGGTACTTAAGCCTGGCTGTGAACACCTGACAAAGCAAGGAATGAAAAAAACCATACCCTCTCGTAAATTCATGATTTAAGCAATAGAAGTCACCAAGGACAGTTTGAGAGTGGATTGCTTTTATTTGTTATTTGCACCGTTCCCGCCACGATAAAAAAAATGGATAATCGTCCCTTGCATCATCAGAACATGATTCTTTAGCACTAAACAGCATCAAAAAATGAGAACAATAAGATTTAGAGATCACCGTTCATTTTCAAGTTCAGAATGCATTAAGGATTGCGGCCGGAAAATTGTGTTTATTAATTCATATTGGTCTAAATTTTTAAGCCCACATTCTATTAAATTAGTCTAAAATCAGACCTCTGAATATTTTTGAGCGAAGACACTTAAAAAACGCAATGTATAAGTTATAAATAATTTCGAAAAATAATGCTGTCGTCGAATGCAGGATATGCTGAATTTCATCACTCCAGGAAATGAGAGGCATCTGGGAATGAACTTCAAATCAATGTAACCAAATGGAAAACATGACAAACGAAAAAAAGAGTCATCAAAATTTATAACGTCTAGTTTAATGCAATGCAAACACATTGAATCGATTTGTTATACGCAAAGCTTAGTAAGTGGATACAAGGGAGATAACTTAAAGAAAGGCCAACCTAGACAGATGAGAGGAAATCGAGAAGCCCGCATGTATCATTCAAGAAAGGAATTCTAGATTTCAGGAAATGATAATGGAAATTATGTAATATCATTAGGCCAGACTCAAGCACGACCTTATCCCGTTATCCAGCATGCAGCCAACTCTGCCCATAAAGTAAGCAACAAAGTCACGTTCTCGAAGAAAGAAAACGGGAATCATTTAAAATTCATTTTCGCATTACGACAGTTGCTCTGAATCTCCACTGGAGTATGTGAGGGCTTGGAACGTTGTAACACATTATAAAACTATTAATAACAAATATATGAACCAAGCATTCGAAAGTAACAGAGAAATTAAAATGATTTTCCTGCCAGAGTTTGTAGAATGACTCTTAAAAAACTCCCCAGGGGGGTTGTGTTTGAAACCTTCGGAATTATCTCGAATAGGTAACCAAGGAGTCACGTGGTACAAACACGCTTGGTTTGCAAATTTTATTTCCCTGAATCGCTGGTTACATTATCAAAATTTGTTTTTACTTGAGTTTTTCTCATCTCTCTCGGCTATAGATCCTACAAATGTGATAAAACACAATTGTAAACAATGAAAGAAGTTGTAATCAGAGGTTTCAAAACATCAAATTTGCGAGCCATTCTTGTTTGTACCACGTGACTCCTTGGTTACCTACTCGAAATAATCTCGACTGTTTCAAACACAACCCCCCAGCGAGGGTTTCCAAATTTCACGAGAGAAAATGCGAGTGAATAAGAGATAGAGAGAGAGATACCTCACAAAGATTTACAAAATTTACGAAGAAGGGGAGTTCAATATTTAGGCAATGACGAAAAAATAGCTTTCGGAAAACCCACTTTGAGATCCAAAGTTTGAGGAAAGCCAGGAGACGGCCTTCAAAACTACTGCGACCTGCGGGTTGAACGGCGTATTTGAAGAAAAAATAATTCAATTCCAAATGATGTCAAAAGAAGCCTTCCATTTTACAAACTTTTTCTTTTAAAGTAAAAAAATCGGATTTATTTACTTTGAGTGAAGAAGACTGCAGTGCCTATTAGAAGAGTTTTTTGCTCTAGAGCAATTTTTTCAAAACTCCTCTACAAAATGCTCACTTTTTCAGGAAGAAATCATATGATTTCAAGTGGGAAATTGAATTAAGACTACAAAAACAAGGTACGGTTCAGTTGATGAATGGCTGAGACCTTAGTTATACCCCCGATACAACTGCCGCTTGACTCGGGAGCGGTAGTTTCAAAAAAAGACTTAAGCTGATGAAGTCCTCTGACCTGGTGAGATGAAGAGAATATAGTCTTGCCTGCGGCTTTCGCTGGGGATTACGAAAATCCCTGCCCTTTTTCCCGGCCACCGGATCGCTCATACGGACCTAAATCAATCTCTTACTTCCTTCTCAACATTCCACTCACGAAGGGGGGGAACGTTAGACGTAATTGATCTCCTCCACTACCATTGAGGACACGAACATAATTAAGGTGAGGAACGTATTTAAAATACAATGAGAACGAAGATTTAACCCCTTAGTGTACCGACTCGAAGAGAATGGCCCGGCTGGATACGTCGACTCCGCTATACCTAGCGACAAATCTCTAACGCCTTCACAATGCCTATTTTTCTCAATCCCCTCTATTTTGTGTTTGCGTAGTTATATTTATTGCTCTCTGTTCTTCATCGGTATTTATTCTCCTATCTGCCATTTAAATATTATTAGCGAATTATTTTTGTGCCAAGGTTTTACAGGAGAGCACCAACTAATACTAATTAACTGAGAATTAAAAAATGTTTCTCTTTAATTTCCAAAATTTCAATCCTAAGCTTAGTTTCCCTATGATCCCTCTTACCATATTTCTTTCAATTGATTTTCAATCCTTTTCATCTCTCTATCACTCGAATTTTCTATATTCACATTACTATTATACCTACTTTTGCATACCCACTTCAAAGCCTACCATTTACTCGGGTGAACTTCCATTTCATAAATCTTCCATTACATACCTTAATCTAAGCTTGGTGATTTGGAATGTGTACTTATCTGAAGAAATAGTACAGGGAAGAGTACGTGTAGAAAATACAACGCTGAGTAAGAATATTACATTATGATCAACCCTAGTCAAAAGAATACTAAAATAAAAATAGTTTTGATATAATTCGCTCCTCATCTATTTGAGTGCTACATAAAAACCTAAAAAATTAAATTGTTGCAAGTGAAGTTTCATAAGTGAGAACAAGCGAAAATGCGAGTGAAATTAGAGAAGAGACTTCATATTTCACATAGAGATTTGTGATTGAGCTTTAAAACCTTTATTATCTCTAATTTTGTATAGTGTCAATTTCCAAAATAGATCCTTTTTAACCGTGCTTCCGGTAAGGTAAAATTTACATGTCAGTTATACTACTTCCTGCGATTTGGTAGACATATCGCATAAATGCTTGCTTCTTTCAGCTTCAACCAAGCAAACAATATTGAAAAGCTGTCGTTGCTGTGCTTATGAGAACATGCAAGCCCAAAAAATGACTTTTCCTCGCCTCAATACCAGGCGTGGTGGATGTTGGAGAGCTTTCCCCATCTGTGCCCCTAAAGAGTGGTAAATAATTAGGGCAAGGTAGGAAGCAGAGAGAGAGGAAGGGAATTAAGTATAGCAAGGATGGAAGGATATTATCATCGGCATTGGCCTACTCCCGACGGAAGACGCGATCGAGTTTGACGCCCTAACCAGAGAACCGGGGGTTGTGTTTGAAACCGTCGGGATTATCTCGAATAGGTAACTAAGGAGTCACGTGATATAAACACGAATGGTTCGCAAATTTGGTGTGTTGAAACCACTGATTACAACCTCATTAATTGTTTACACTTGTGTTTTATCTCATCTGGGAGCTCTATAGTCGATACAGGTGAGAAAATCTAAAGTGAAAACAATGAATGATATTGTAATCAGCGATTTTAACACACCAAATTTTCGGGCCATTCGTGTCTATACCTCGTGACTCCTTGGGTACCTATTCAAGATAATCCCAATGGATTCAAACACAACGCTCCAGGTCTACTTCACACGACGCCGAGCATCAAAGCTCAATGTCATTGGTAAATCCTGCTCTCCGATGAGAATTTGATTCCGGAAAGAAGGTATTGGGTAAAGATTCATCAATATTCTGCTCCAGGACAACATTTATACTAACATAATATTCGGCGATCCACCACATGTGTGGAAGGGGGTGATTCCAAATCAGGAATTTTACTGCCGAATAATCAATCCTATTATTTAAAACAGCATTACCAGTTGAATAAAGTTTGATTCCTAGGACTCTTATTTCTAAAATAACCAATTTGTGAGATGTCCTTTTCAGACCAAAGGCACTAAATATGAGATTGTGATTATTTCCATACATGTTGCCTTAATAAAAATAATGTTCTCTTTTAAAATATTGACCAGTCAACGACAGTAACGTCTAAATTTGCAAAGCTATGAACGCAATGAAAATACAATTTTATTTTACAGCCCCCTTACTATCCGTTGCTGAAACTAACTTTTTGAGGCTTAGCAATTTCTTGAGAGATCAATTTACCAAGAGATCATTGACTTTTTATTCTGACTTGTAGAGTAGTAAATGAGAAGCATATAGATAGACACAAAACATAGTATGTTCCTGTCCCTTTTGATTATATTTATCTTGTAAATTTATTGATGGCTGAGTAGCCTGTGGGAAGTATTTTGAGGATGTTTGCGAAGTTACTAGAGGGTACCAGAAGCTTCGTACCCATACGTAATTTTCGATTGACAACAACTTTAAATCAAACTTATTCATAATTATTATTATCTAGTATCAAATCACCACGCATGAAGGATTTCTGATTGATTGATGCGAATTTTGAGTGATAGGAGAAGTTTTGGAGGATTGCCATGCAATACAGCAAAGAAAAGTGGTAATTTAAAAAAATAATCAGTTTGAAAATGCAATAATCCAAATTACACCTTCTCGTATAGGTACTTTGTAATCACCCAAATAAAATTTAGTACGCTCATTTTTTCAGGTAAATCTAACACCACGCACCATGTCCAACATAATATACACAATTTTATCATTTCTGAAAGGAAAACAGCTACCTATTGCTATGCGGATACTACACTGCGACGCTATCCAGACTATCTATCATTTTTTCTCTCGCTCAGCGTATTCGATTCGTAGAAAAATAATTTGTTACCTTCATTCCTTAATTGCGTTTGGAAGCGGAACATGAAAGTTAAATGTGAATGGGACCTATCTATGATGTGAAATCAGAATTAGAAATCAAATTCTGTTACTCCGTTTCCCAACCTTCATTCGGCTAAAATGCCAAGGAGATAAGACAAGCTGTCAGCAAACCAGCAATTTTCGCATCCTTATATATGAACTTTATATTTTTCTCTACTATTTATTGGGAGGAAAGGGCGAAAGGAAGATGGAGGTGGGGAGATGTATCGGAAGACGTTGTAGGGAAACGAGGGAGTGCCTGGATGAGTCCTCCCGAAGGTGCTGTTTAACATTCTTGCCGCAGGGGGGATATTTCACCACCGCGAATAAGGAATTGAGCGGGGTGCGAAAACAAATCACGGAAAAGTTTTCACGGAGTGTGGGCGGAGCCGGCAGCCATGAGTACATTGCCAAGGTGATGACAATCAAACAGTACAACTCATGAATCTTTTGCGCCGGGATCTTCATTTCCTCATCCGGAAAATTTGGATAGGTCCCCGTAAGTCTGACGGTGAATTTAAAATTACGTCAAATTCGATACAAAGCAAAAACTTTATTATATCCTCTTGCAACTTTTTGGAATCAATTAAGCCAATATTTTTTACTAAACTTACTCAGTTATAGTAGCCACAGTAGGGAGCATTAAGTGGCCTAACTAATGACGTAACATCGCGCTGTTTAACGTTATTTGTCAGTCCTAGGCTATTCACTGCATCCACATCAGAGGAAAGATTTGAACCCGAGGCCTTTAAGTTCCAGATTGCGGCGTTACCAACGTTACTACTTCCAGTAAATAACTCGCCATAGTCAGCATATTAAATAATTTTGATATTTTTATTATCTACTCAAAGGCAACATTAGTCTGGAGTAATTTTCATAACGATAATTACACTCGTTTCTACTGTAAATGAATAGCATTAAATATTTAAGATTCGATATAAATTGCATTTCCAAGAAGTTATGTAATTTTTGACCAACATAAAATATTTTTTTTTCTTTTTAACGTTGAGTACCTTTTTGGAGAAACAGACCATTCACAGTGAAATTTGCTTTCGATAGAGTCTATTCACTTGAAGACACAATTAGCTGGAGCATAACATCAAATGATTCTATAACGGTATTCACGAGTATTTACCGTGCGCGTGCAAGCGTTAACGACAATATGAGAATAGAGAGAATAAAAGTTCTTGCAATACTTTAAATTTCTGTGGTGCTTCATACGCTTCATACTATCAATCTCAATTGGTTGAGCGAATTGTAAACGCAGCTTCAAGGTAGCTTCAGCAGTGCCTCGAGGGATTTTAGGCTGTCAGTAGCGGTAGAGGTAATGCAAAAAATAGGATGATAGATCCAATGTTCCTTTACTTCGTTGTGTAATTGCACCCTTATTTGGGCAAGGGGAATCATCTAGCAAATAATGTAATGCAATGGATTTAATTAAATCTTCATAGCAAACGTTTCGAACAAATTACCTAAATAGGCATGCATCATCATTATAATGGATGATGAGGCAATTTCTTCACTGTGAAGCAAGAAAAATCTTGAATGACCAATTCGGCACAGTATATAAAGGTCTTATTGCGTGAATGACACAATTAAATATCAAAAGGTCCCAAAAATTAAGTTAAGTTACATTTCATCACAATTAACGCGACGTTTTGCACCTAAAAAAAATATAAAACGGATTTTTCCATTGCTCGGCCGCCCATGATATTTCACCTAGCGTTTTACTTTCAATTGTGTTCAGTCCATTTTATGATCGCCTCCAAAGCCCCCCACCCACCCAAAATGCCTGCACTTACTCGCCGCTGTCCAGGTAATAATTCAAATCCACGTTAGTTCCCCCATCTCTTACGTACGTTATTCTTTTATGGCTGCATACCGATGGACAAGGGCTACGCGGTGGTTGGGCAAGAAAAGAAGAGAGGGAATCTCACTGCGTAATAAAAAAGAGGGGAGGACAGAGAGAAAGGAATCATCTCTTTTTTTTTTAAATTTTCCTCGGTGGCACACTTTTCCTTCTTTCCCCGTGATCCCCTCCTTCCCCAACCTGCACGCGTCCGACAGGGGCGAGTGATGGGTCCTCTGAATGATATTCACTTGATTTCTAATGAGCAGGTTAAAAAAATAATACAAAAAAGAAGAATTGCTTTCCTATGAAGGTGACTCGAGTGAGCAGCATTCTTTCCCTTCCTCATTCCTAATTGGTCCGATCCAATACCATCGCATTGCCAAGAGGAAAGTGGTTTGTTTTCTTCCTCAAAAAAATGCCGAAAACCGTCAACAAAATCTTGGAATAGTTTGACAATGATTTTTCCACCACATCCTAAGTGGAATAATTTGGTAATGTTACTAAGATTAAGAAACGTATTTCTTGCATGATATCGGTGGTTCAAGAGATAGGCTTTTTTATAATTAGCTGATGTTTCAATCCGTATTTTCAAGCTATGAGAAGGTGATTAGGCCCTATTTCTTGATCTTAACATTAAAATTGAGAGTTCCTTAGCTTAGCAAAAGCCTCCTAAATTGTTGAAATGATTTAAGAATACTTCAATTACAAGTATTTGTGGAGATATTTGTCATTTATATATTTGGGGTGCCCCAGTAGCTCACTAAATAGTGATATATCCCCCACTTGATGTTTAATTGCAGTACTTTAGTCAACCACGCATATTATAACCATATCAAGTACCTACTTATAATCTTACTTTAGAGGAGCTAAAGTAAAAGCACACGTTCCACGCTTATTATTTGATAACATGCATGGTAAAGTTTTCACCAAACTGACATCCCATGACACTTCTCAAGACATATTATTTAATTCCTTCTATTAAGTATGCAAATACACTCCTGAGCACAGTCAGCCATGAATACCAGCCACGCAAATATGTTATTCTTCTTAGCAGTAACTGAAATCATTCAGATGCCACGTTTATTAATAAGTCCAACTACTTTAGTGTACAATGATATCTTATTTCAAGCGTCACAAAAACGTTTTCCAAAGTATGTAATTTATTTGTATCTTTAATAATAATATAAATAAAAATCATATCAAATGTATAACTAGTTTTTACTTCAAGTTCAGGTGAGAAAAATAGGTTGAGATTTAAATGATAGATTTGATTATTCTTCAGGAGAAATAATTCAATATAATCCCTACATGAAATTACGAGAGCAATATGTATACACCCACTAGGTGCTATGCAATGCGGTAGAGCTAGTGCTGTGCGATATGATGATTTGCATAAGGCACAACCATATTATCCTCATGTCCCAAAAGCGTCAATAGATTTACTACGAGATGTAACTGACGTCTCCATATAGCATTGCGATATAAAATTCATATCAACTATCGCTACCATTAAAAGCGGTATTGCACTATCCTAACGATAATCTTATTGCCAAGCTTCTATATTTTGTTAATTATACGTTGAAGCTTTTTTATCTAAGGAGGTTTCTCTGGTTTTTACATTCCCTTACATACACCGTTATTCGATATAGCACATTGCGAAATGCTTGGTTTGAAAATTGATGCAAGGCATGCAAATGAGAAACGTAATCAATTAGGATCAAATAAAATATTAGGAGTTTTCTGAAAGTAGAACTCACAATATACAATTGCTAGCTATATTTTTTGCAATGTGCAACTATGAATGTTGTCCAAGTAAGTAATTTACTTTGTCTAAGGGAATTATGGAAAAGCTACTGATTGCTTTCGTGCTAGCTTGATACTTCATGCATATTAATGGCGCCGTGAGTTCCTGTTTTGATGCTTAAATCATAAACGAAGACGCAATCAAAATTTAGCTATGCTACCAAGCAGAATTGCCTCATCATTAGAGATGGCTTTTGAAACTTGGGCAACACACAGAAAAACACTATCCGGTGGTGATCCAGGATGACCAACGTGGGGAATGTATTTAGGCCGTGGAAAGTGAATTTGTCACATTCGCGGAATTGATGTCATAACAGCTCCACTGCGCACCGGAAATCCTTCGCGACTCACTTGAGCAAACGGAGAGCCAACGGCAAGGCGGTTGCGGATTAATTTCTCCAACGGAGACCTCCCGTGAAGATCGTGATTTCCGGTCGGACGAGAACTCAAGAGAAGTTGCGTGCCACCACACTTTATGCTAAACGCGTACATCTACCTTCACGAAACAAAGAAGAGTCGAGGGTGATAGCACTTATGAACTCATCGGTGATATATACCTATATTCCTAAACTTCCATGTTTTTTTTTTTCTACGAGTCGAAACTGGTTCCGAGATTGGAGGAAGTGACGCGTTCCTTCGGCCCTACTTTTTTTCATCGTGACCAATCGCGGAGGCCTCGTTTCGCAACGCGGACTTTAACGAATCGACCGGAAGACAATAGGTAGGAATGCCACGATGAGAGAGAGATGCAGATGATTCGGAGAGAGTGAGATATGGAGAGAGTCGTTTGCGCGTCTCCCCTCGAGGGCGCCGGGTACAGATAATTATCGGTTTCGGGCGTAATTCAAATGGCCCATCTCGAATGCAAAATTCGTACTTCCGGGATTTCTCGTGCCAGAATTTTATTTCGCGAATAAAAAGTTACCATTAGTCATGGAATTTTTTTCTCCACATGGCACTTGCCATTCGAATTCATTGAACCACCAGTGGTAGCCAATCAGGTAACGCGCCACCCTACAGTGGGGGGGTGTTCGAAACCGTCGGGATTGTCTCGAATGGGTAACCAAGGAGTCATATGGTAAAAACACGAATGGTTCGTAAATTTGGTCTGTTTTAATCGCTCATTATGATCTCACTCGTTGCTTTCACTCGATTTTTTCTCATCAGGAGAGACTATGGTTGAGACGGTTGAGAAGAACTCACGTGAAAACAATCAGCGATTCAAACACCAAATTGGCGAACCGTTCGTGTTTGTGCCAAGTGATTCCTTGGTTACCTATTCGAGATAATTCCGACGGTTACAAACATCACCCTTCTGGTATTGCAGTACTAATCCATGCATATGACTTTAAAAAAATTTAAGCATTTACAAAGTGCCTACTAAACATTTATGGGATTAACTATAAGTACGCCTATTTAAAGTGGTGTATAACTCTGTAGCTTGGTCATTGGATTGCTTCATATCACACCTTAACTGATTAATTGATAAAGAAGAGCTATTACGAGCACGTTTTTAATGAACGCGAGTTCCAGTTCTGTTACGAGCATGCCGTTAGTCTTATGGTTAACTTCTGATTAATCCCTGTAGATATACTTCAACTGTTAGGCCACAGAAAAACTTATTTTACTGCTTAATGAAGCCTTCTACTGTAGGGCAGACTCAACGATCACCATAAGTAAGCATGCTAATTTTAACGTCCTCTCGTCAGCAGATAGGGCTTATTATCACGATAGCTTGAGTACTGTAGTAGGTGTCTAATGATTCCGTGGGCCCAGGTTCGTATTTCGGCATTGGCAGAGAATTTTAGTGGAATCCCGGTCCCTACTTAAATCATCTCTGGAGAAAATTTTAAGTTTATCTTTCCAAGGCATGGTGCGTGAAGGTGTTGGTCCCTTAACAACTTTCTTTAAGAGAAAGCTAATGTCTTAACAATTGAACACGTATCAAAGATTTCGTTTTTAGTGAAGAGTAAATGAAAAAAGAAATTTTATAAAAAATTTGATGAAAAATTTGATGAAAATTTTGAAATGAAGACGGGAAAACAGCGTCGGATACGAGGCACATCCACATTTGCAAGTTACATCGAAAATTACCCACAAGGGCGTGTGTCATCCAGTGGGCGTAGGTCACCAGTCGTGAAAATGAATTCTGCTGAAAAAGAGCACGCAAACATCATATGATAGTCGAATGATCACAACTGTCGTGAGATAACTGAATGTGAGATGTGTGAGGAATCTTAGTGATGAATAACTTGACGACGGGTTTTTCTCCACCTCTCGAAAGAAAATGAACTCTTTTGAAGCTTTCCAATCAAATATCGATGCATTTATCGCGATGAGCTTCGATACTGTTCAACATTGATATTTGATCTAAATAGCCAATCGATATCAAGTAATGCTTGACATCTTAAAGTGCTTTTAAGTGATCAAGAGATATCAATTGATGTCTCTCATCATTGTCACTTGTTAATGATGTGGAGCATCGAAACCTGTTGTAATAAATGTAGCCATATATACAATGGTGGGTGGCGTTACTTTGTGGAACTCCTTCATGGTGAACACAAGGGAAAAATACTTTGCTGGTCCACAGGATATGATTTTATTGCGACCGGTTTCGATACAGCGTATCATCATCTGGCAAATTTTACAGGATAGTCCCCCCCGCCTTTTCGCCCGCTTCAAGTGTATAAATGCCATGTACTATCCTGTAAAATTTGCCAGATGATGATACGCTGTATCGAAACCGGTCGCAATAAAATCATATCCTGTGGACCAGCAAAGTATTTTTCCCTTGTGTTAGCCATATATAATTGGAAAACAGCAAAGGAAATTTTATTTTGTGAAGTATGATTTCCATCCTGTATAGAACCTACTGAGTGATTTTTCACACCAATATTGTCTTATAATGGTGCAAAGCATAAAAGCTGGTCAGAATAAATATATAAATACATTACTGAAAAACTGAAAAAAGTAGTGATGTGTCAGTTGCACCCCAACAATGTGACGTCAAGTGATGCTTCATATCACTATCACTTTGAAACGTTCTAAAGCATCAAGCACGTAAGAAATACATGCAGGTATCAATATTTTAGTGGAAAACTGCTTAGGAGCCCTTCTTCAAATGAGGGGATTGGATTATGGTGGTGGCTATAGTATTGGCCTCCCAACCCGAGGATCTGGGTTCGCAATCCCGAACTGACGGATTTTCATTGGTATACCGGTCCCTGCATGTGTGCGTTGTGGAGAGCACTTCGAGTACCGTAATCCGTCCGTTGGATGGGACGTTCAGACGTAGTCCACTTGGCGCCTTTCGTCCAGAGAAGGCTAATGACGATGCTGGGTTCCTCTCCACCCTTCCCCACCTGCCAAGTCTAAGGTCGCGGGTTCGAACCCCGCCCGGGTGGATATCTCTACCCAGGGAATGGATGTGAATGCACTGTTAATTATACAATATAATGTAAGTACATAAAATCAGTTCCGTTCCTTACCCTTTCTACATACTATGAAAACTCCTACCAATATCTAGTTGCCCATTTATCCTCTCTGGCGTTTATTGCCTCAGTTTGTGGTCACCTCTCCCAAATAACTACAATGTTGGCATATTATGTATAAGCTCTACCACATCAATTCCGGTTGGTTGGTTATTCAGGGGAGGCGACCGACAGCTGAGGTCCTTTGCGCCATAGGTGGATAATTGGGTAATGGTAGGAGTTTTCACGGAACGGAGGATGGGTGGAGAGAAAACTGGCGTCGGCAATAGCGTACTCTTAAGGAAAGGAGCCAAAGTGACCACGGCTTAACGTCCCATCCGACGGACGGAGTACTGCACTTGAAATGTCGTCCACTAGGCACTCAAGTGGGGACCGGTTTTCCACTGAAAAATCCGCCACTGCCGGGAATCGAACCCGGGCCCTCGGGATGGGAGGCCAGTACTCTAGCCACCACACCAACCCGATCCCCCATCAATTCCGGCATACATAATTCCTCCTTTCTCCAACAATCCTATCCATGCGCTCCTCTCCAAATACCGGTCCGCAGTCGTGGGACCACCTTCCCGACTCCACCTTCGTAACCCTCGCCAGTCGTCCGGGGCTGGAGACGTGAGAACACGCGGGCACTTTCGCTTTCGTTCCGCCGGAAGGATAGGCTTGCGCCGACATACGCGACACGCCCACGCCTTTCCCGCCCCCCCTCCACACCCCCCCGGTCGAAAGGATCCTCCCCCCCCACCCATCGGAATCTTCTTCCCTCCCCCACATTTCCTTCCGCGCAAAAAAAACTCCCTCCCACTTTGCCTAAAAAAAACAGCAGAGTCACGAATTACGCTCTCTCGTCGGGAGGTTGGGGTGGAGGAAATACGTGCTCAGCCTCGGGATGCGAGATCGTCCCGAGTGCTTTGGTTCCTCCCAGGACACCCCAGGGTCCCTTTATCTTCTTTTGCGTCTCCCCACCCCCTTCGTTCCACAGTATAAAGGGTGAGGATCAAGATGGGACCGGGACCCGCTTCGCAAAAGAAAAGCACTTGAATTGCGATTTTATCCCTGAAATTCCGGCGCTCATCTTTCTCCTCGTTGATATATCCTTCATCGGTAGTTTCCTCGTGCGAGTCCGTATCCCCGAACCTAATGTTAAAGTAGAGCAGGTTAAATTCATATCAACGAGGTCTTCCTCGTTTGCCGAATGCTCTAAATTTCTCGCAAATACAAGGCAAAACTCCCATCTTCGCTAATACATAATTACATACATGCGAAGTATCTATCAGCGGTTTTCAAGACTGTACCCGCAGTTCAGGCGATTCAGGACGGGAGGATAGATACGAGAATGGGAACGCCATGATAAGGAGAGAGGGTGCAAAAAAGCAGGTGACGAAATTAGCCTGTTCTTAAAGAAAGGCTCCAAAGGGACCACTGACGTCCTATCCGACGGACGGAGTAGTGGACTCGAATGTTCTCCACAAAGTACAAAGCTCAAGCAGGGGTGGGTTAACCGATGAATAATATCTTCCACTGCGGGGATGAGAACCCGAACCTATGAGGTGAGAGGCTAGCACTCTAACCTCTACACCAACCCAACACCGTACGAGTTTTACATGCGAAGCATGCCACAATGCGTGCATGTGTCATTGCCATGGACGCTATTCCATTTTTTGATGTTCAAGATGACCACTTCGGTTTTTGCACATGGTAAGATAGAAAAGCCCCTGCTAGCATTTGCCAAGTTGCTAACGCGCCGGAATGACAAACCAAAAGTCGCGGATGCAATTCCAGCCTGCGGCATTGGTGTTGTGCTTGAAATAGGTTTAAGTTACGTTAAATGCTATATGATCATAGTTGTTGAAGAATCTTAAAACCTAATTCTTCTTCTGATGAGAATGGCAATTTTCATGAAAATTTCACAAGAGTTTCCTGAAGTGTCCCCTTCAGCTTGCCAAAATGATACCAAGTTCAAATAGCTACTTAGTCGAAACATATATCACTTTTTGTCCTTAATCTTCTAACTTCCTCTCATCATCCCTACCCTTTACATGACTGATGACCCAACATTCGAAATCACACGCCCTTGGAATCGCATGGAGGGTAATACACTTGACAATATGTAAGTGGCTACCGCGTGACCACATAGAATCAGTCTCAACTTCCTCTCATACGCCACCTCGCACTTGGAACGTGTACAATATTTTTTGCGTAAGTGCTTTTTTCTTGGTATGATCGCAGCTCTTGCTCGTAATTTATATGCATTGGCTCGCTTTGACTTGAATCAGGGGGGGTGTGCTTGAATCGCTCGGGATTGATTCCGGTACGTAACTAAGGACTCACTCGTATGTTTTTACATTGTGTTCGGGATTATTCCGTACCGGAATCAATCTCGAACGATTCAAGCACACCCCCCCAGGTACGCAAAGTTGAAAAGTAGAATCATCCGCTAGGCACACATCTCTCTCTCTCTCTCTCTGGGGTGGACCCGTTGCGTCTTGGTAATACCAGTGGCTCAGACTATCCATGAACTCTACTGACAGCTTAACAGCCGTCTAATCCCGCGAGAAAAACACTGGGATCAGCTCCACCTCTCTCTCTACACCCGTTTACGTCCCGGGCGATGACCGGAATAAATCAACGCGAGACCTAAAGGCAGTCAATCATAGTGAGACGACGAACCCGTCGGAGGTCGTCGGGAGACCTCCCGGGAGAAACAGACCCGACCAAAGTTATTACCCACCGTAATACGCAACCGAGGGCATAAACTTGGGTAGGCGGAGCAAATTGATCGCTTGATTGGATGTAATACTCGGTAGTCAAGTGGGGAGCTTGGCCAGAGCCTGAGCACCTCGATACCCCTTAAGGGAGCCACGTAATGATAAGAACGGGAGGGGAATTCTGGGAGTAATAACCAGGGAAACATGCAGAAGAAGATGATGGTTGTGATCTTCTTCTTGGACCCACCTTCTGCCTTCTCCGGAGTGGGAATTATAACGTCCATCGCTGCGGTGTCAGCGAACCTTTGAGGGGTGGTCGATCTCCCGTCGAGGTGATTTCTGAGGAAGGGTTGATGAGAGAGAATCTTTTGTATCAGGCCGAGAGACGATGATAAACGCGTGTTTTCAGTCACGCGAAGAAGGCAGGGAAAACATTTTGGTTTCACTTTCGACCACTAATTCACGGCGGAGATGAGGGAAAGCGACACGGACCGCGAATCATTTTCTACGAAAAGTACACGAAGGAATAGTTTTGCGGTGACGACCCAATCATTTAATGGCCCAATCGTTCGACGACTAGATTTCCTTATTCGGAGAATATCGTGTTGCGAGTCTGTCGAGGAGAGAAGGTGGATCTTTTTTTTTTTGCTAACCCACGAAATTTTCCATGGTGGAAATAGAAAAGCGATGTATATAGATAATCAACATTATTATCATTTGTCAATATTATAGCCGGTTTTGACAAACGAAGTTCTGCGAAGAGTGGGGGGGAAAGAGAAGTCTTTGAATCTGAATGAGAAGTCTCTGAAGGCTTTGAATGTAAGATGGATCTACATCTACACGATACCCTGCAAGCCACCGCGAGGGTGTGTGGCAGGGGGTGAAGATCACCAAGCATGCACTACTAACATGCAAACAAGCAACTATAGTGTCTCATGCAACAATATTGTTAGTATCTATAGTATTTAAGGGGTTAATACATGCATCATGCATTACAGACTACTCTAAAATATACCCCCTAGTTTCGGTTTCATAGATTTCGGTTATATCTTGAAGCATCATGAGGGACGAGTGATTGGGGAGAATGGAAAAGGAAGGCCTCTTATGAGAGATGTTAAGGATATGAAACAGAATAAGTATGAGAATGTGAAGAGGTTAGCTGATAAGAGAGATATTATGTAGAGAGTGCCAATCTTAGAATTGTTGATCCATGATGGTGATGATGAACGTTGGCATGCTGCAATGTACTATTCTTTCCTACTCGAGGTTAACTCAGTACATCCTGGAACTACTTCTTTCCTAAATCCCTCTTTCTCTGATCCATTTACTGGTACCTTGTTCGTAACTGCCGTATCTTTCCTTCTAATTTTCCCTCCGCTACGTCCTTCACAAGAAGACACTTCAACGTCTAAGTGTGGTTGGATCACCTAGTCCACTTCACTACCGTATTGTGTTCTGTATAAACATTTCTTCCTCGACTCTTTTACATAATTATTTACTTTCCCGTCCATTTAATCTAATAAAAGACTCAAATTCTTCCATTTTTTTATGGTTAATTTTCACAACGAACCTTTTCTATGACAAATAGAGGTACAGTTTCCACCCTATGGTTTTCACCCACTTCGCCCTTGTCCCTAACTGCATTCTCCCTTATAGAACAGCATTGATCTCTTGATAATTATACAAGTAAGAAAGGACGTGAATAATTAATATCCCTTCCAGGACGGTGAAGGGCAAAAACTTTTTACTATCCCGCTTCGGTCAGAAACCTCCAAAAATTAAAAGGGACACGAGATATATTTTTTTTCAATTACTCATTTTAGCTAATTTTTTTTCAAATCTCTTCCACAGCGTAATATACCTAGTTAAGGAAAATTCAATTTAATATCCTGGGGTGCTGAAAGATTTCCCTATTTTGGATGTTTACCCAAAAAGTATGGAATTGAAGGTTAAAGTTAACATGGGCTTTGAGGGACATTCGTTCAGGTATGTGCTAGCAAGCGAGCAAACCAGGTCACGTAACAATTTTGGCTCCTTCCCTGTAATTTTTGTCTAATTTTAGAGCCATATTGAGGCAGTGCTGGAGAGAGAGGAATCCTCATCAGAGTTGAGACTCGCCAACATTATCGGGCGCAATTAATCTTTCACTTTCCATCGGATTCTTACAAAAAAACACCTTACCAGAAAGTATTACGCATTTCTGGGTGCCGGAGATGGACTCGATGGACGGAAAAACCGGTTGGAAGGTATAATAAAGCACGCGCGGGTAAAATCAGCGATGGACCTTCAGTAACCAGGTCTCATCTCAAAGGACACATTTGGCTGATTCCAGTTTGTATCATCATTCATGATTGGGAAGCTATAGGCGGCACTAAGGTAGCCAACACCAACATTTTTCCAGAATTCCATTAGTGAATAAACCTCATGCTTTCTCAGTCGAGCAGAAGGTCAGACAAAATATTGAGTTAAGTGTGCCCTTGCGAAATTTTCAATTTAATTCTGACTGCGACGTAATTTAATCTAGAAATTTAGTGTGGTTATCGTTATTGTTTTATATTTTACAGCATCAAGAGAAAATATTTAAATGTGAGTTGGGAATATTTCTACTCAAATTAATGGAAGGTGATATATATCTTATTCGCACGTCTAGAACTTAAAAAAATTCATGACGATTCCCTCGATCAGATGAATTTTGTCGTGCATGTTTCCATTTTATTTTCCAACTTGAGTGGATGAACTGAATTCAAACATGGCGGTAGATATTTCGCGGGAATAGACATTCGCGGCAGGAAAAAAGAAAAATAATTAGAGTAGTGACTCAGGGACACGTAAATATGAAAAAGAAGCACGGCCGCGTTCTATAGCCACCTCCGCGGCAAGCCACAAAGGTGTATGGCAGGGGTAATAGGTCATCAGTCATGAAAATAAGGTTCGTATGAAGAAAAACACACAGATAAAATGGAAAAATAAAGTTTGGAAAGCATTATAATTTGTTGACACATTGGCTGTGGATTATGCGTGGAAAATTATATCTTTGTGGCCCTAAAGTTATAATAAATAGCAAATGTATCTGCATGATTATCTTTGAACTCTTGTCACTCGAATTAGAATATGAACTTTATTCTGGTTAGAAAAGTCGTCATTGTCAGTGATACCTAACAAAACCCTTCTAAGAGTCGAAATAAGCTAATTAACACTCATTGGAGTTTTTATCAAAAAGCACTGCTGTAAAGGAGTCAGTATGATCATTGGATTAGAAAAGTAAATCCAATGAACGGATGTCAATTATTTTTAAGTATATTTGCGGGTATCAAGATTTTTGTGATGAAGGGAATAACAATTCAGAGCGAGTATGCTATTGCAGCTAAAGAAGTGAGTAACAGCAACACCGAAGACGTAAAGCAAGAAGAGTGTGCATATGATCGAAGGAAAAATGTTTCATAGGATGTAATTATAATTCTCTGATTAAAACCCTTGGTTTAGAGAGAAATTGAAACAAATCATAATTCATACCTAGATTTATGATGTTTCAAAGTTAGGAATTATTCGTTTCACATTGGAATTCGATTAAAATTTTCTTGTGATGGGTATCGCAATAACGTGTGTTGCAACTTTACAATCTACTCGGGAATGTTTTCCACGCTGCGTATAGCGAGACAAAATGCAAATAACATCAATGTGTTATGAAGGATCCTATGATCAGCACTATACAATTAGGATAAAAGCTATTGACCAAAACTCAGATGCTATTATCTGGAGTGTGCGCATATACCTTGACAGAGAGCAACAAGAGTTGTGGTAATTTACATAGTGGCAGCAATGCACCGTGGAGGTATTTCAAAGAGTGCATTTATTTGCAATTTGAGAACGGATGGCTAGTGCGTAGCAGAAGTGGTTATTAGGAGGAAGCAACTGGCAGCTTGAGGTCATTTACACCATTAGGGGTAGGAGGAGGGTGGTTGGTAGGCCTGGTTTATGGGGAACGGAGAAAGGGAGGTGACAAATCCGGCTTGTGCATAATACCTCTTGAGTAAGGTGCCTAGTGTTCAAATGTTTAAAATCTAGTTCTAAAGGTTTTAAATCTAAAAAAACGGATTAATGAAGTGCTCCACGTATACAACTAAATTAAATACAGAAATTTCAATGAAACATCATTACCTTACAATAATGGGATTCGAACCCGGGCCCTTCGGGATAAAAAACCAGGTCTTAAGCCATCACAGCGACCCTATACCTATATATCTTCCTTCCATAGAGAATCTTCCTTGTTGATGCCGATAAAAAAAGTGTTAAATAAACTATGCAAGACTTAAACTGCAACTCTGCGTTCTTAAACTCTGCAAGACGTGGAACCTGGAAGATTTACTATCTCCCTAATCATAGCTAATCTTCCGGGGACCTAATGAACAATTTTTGATGAGAAGAAAAAAGAGCGACGTTACTTTTCACTAGTTAGGCCCCACCTTGAGTATGCAGCCAGTGTATGGGATCCTAATGAATTAGGTTTGATCAGAGAACTAACCAGTGTGCAGTGTAGAGCAGCTAGGTTCGTTACAAGGTGTTACGATAGGTTTAGTAATGTATCAGAATTAATACAAGAATTAGGGTGGGAATCATTATCAGAGCGCAGGTTAAAGTACAGATTAAATCTCTTACAGAAATTTAAATCCGATAGCTTTACTGAAGATGTTAGGCATATACTAAAAACACCAGCGCATTATGCTAGATTGGACCAGATGAATAAGATTAGAGAAATATATTGTCGCAATGATATATTCAAAATGTCATTTTTTCCCCTTACTATTAGAGAACAGAATAGGCAGCATAGCAAAGGGATAGTTAGGGAAAATATTTTTGAGTAGTCTGTAGTGCATGATGCATGTATTGACAACCAATCCCTTAATTACTATGTAGATGTTAACAATCTGGTTGCCTGAGACCCTATAGTATCATGTTTGCATGTCTATAGTGCATGCTTGGTGAACTTCACCCCCTGCCACACATCCTCGCGGTGGCTTGCAGGGTATCGCGTAGATGTAGATGTAGATTTGTCACTCAAAGCTATTATTATTCTTTTCCATCCTACCATTCTCTGTCTGCTAAACGAGCCACTCCGTAAAAGACGTGCGTTGATCTCAAAAGATCTCTGAAAAATGCACGTGCATCGACGGAAAGTTAAAGCGATCGTGGCAGCGACTTGCGTGTCTTGAAAGAGTATTGACTGTGCCAATACGCTCTCCTGAAAGGCACACCGAAAGCTTCCCTGATGTTCCCAGACGATTGCCGCGAAACAAAGACAACGGATCCCTCCCCCGCCGATGCCCATCTTCCTCCTGATCGTCCTTGACCTGTTATGCTCGCCAAGAACCGCGCCAGAAGCGTTGCGTAAATTGTAGGTAGCTTATCTAAGATTCTCGCCTGAAAAGTCAAGCTCGTATTTTCCCAATCGACCGGCAAAGCCATTTAAAATTCGAAGTGGATGCCTTGAAAGTATATGCTTGAGTGTTTTTTTTTCTTTTTTTTGGGGGGGTTCCATCAAATAACCATCGGCAAAATATTTAAGAGGAATCGTCAAAACGAGATGTCGAAACTCATTCGTAGCGAATATTTTCAACGTTTCGTTGGTGAGCACGGAATTAATTTTTTCACGCTGTCACCTGCGATAAATGTTCGTGTCTTGGCGTGGCGGTTCTTTAATATATTTCTGAAAATGTAGAAATAGATCACCGTTAGCATTATATAAGGAACTTAAATGCAAAGTGGTAGCTTCGCAAAATTTTCACTTTGACAACGAAACCCACTATCACCAGCTTGAAGAATTGGTGGAAATGTTTCAAGATTCTCCAATTACTTAGGTTATGTTGTATCGTGTAGCCTAAATTAACCCTAAGCTCAATCCTAAAGACGAATACAACATCCATTCCTGAGATTCGAACCCGTGAACCTTGGGTTGCCAAACCGACGCGTTGCCATCCTGGCCATCACGGTCAGCACCAGTGTTGAAGTACCATGATGGATGTTAGAGTAAAATTAGGTATTTAGATGCTCCAATTGTCATGGTTATATCACTCCCTATGGCCTAACTCGTGTCTAAGCGCGATACTACACCCACGCTCGAAGCGAGGTTATAATTGACGACCAGTGGGTTTTTACTAGGGATGGGTCGGTTCCACTTTTTTTCGGTTCCGGTTCGGTTCTTAACTTCGGTTCTCGGTTCCGATTCTCGGTTCCGGTTCGGTTCTTAACTTCGGTTCTCGGTTCCGATTCTCGGTTCCGGTTCTTAATTTACCACTTACTTTGCATTGCTCAGTGGTAAGATAAGATAATCAGTAATCATTTTCAGAGACACTGCTTGAAAAAGAATACCTACTTCATTATATTTTTGTGTTATATATACTATATTATGATATAATTTACGAAAATGATATGAAGACTCGCACCTCCAAAGGAGGTGGACGTAACATATACCTATCATTCAGAATATCCTTATTATGGCGGTATTTCATCACTTACTAGAATTGGATGCAATAAAATAAATCATATAGTCATTTTAACTACTGAATTAGAATAATTCGCGGCAACTTTGAAGCATCTAAGTGCACTATTTCACCAGGTTTTAATGTGAAGCCTCCACTTTCAGAGTGTGAGCAGGTTTCAAACTGGTTTTCGCGCCAATTATTTCGGTACCGATTATTTTTGGCCTCGGTTCCGGTTCCGGTTCTAAGCTCAAGAACCGGTGGAATCGAGAACCGAAGAACCGAACCGACCCATCCCTAGTTTTTACGAAGCTGGAACATTACCGACCCTACTATTTTGATCGCAATTAGAATATTTCTCATAAAGGTATTTCTATTGATTCGATAAGTCCTGAAATGCTCTCAACAATGCGCTCATGCAAGGGTCTCTTCTACCCTTGGAAAACCTATTATTACTCTTAGAATATCAATGCTAATCAGCCGCCATACATGTAAGAAGTTCAGCATGGAAGAAACGAGGATTACCCAAAGTATGAAAAAGCAAGGAACCAAGCAAGAAGGAATATGATACCACAAACTCGTGATGATCTGAGGAGGGCTTATCGCACTTCCATCAATGAAGTCAATCATAATTCAAAAAGAAACGCGCCCACTCCCTAGCAAGTCATATTCCTTTAACCCTTAAAACACCCCAGAGGGTTTTACGGCCTTACTTCACACGGCATAAATTAACTTTGGATAGACGTGGATCATATAAGCAATACTTGGCAAATTTCACTAAGATACATTGGAAAGGTGGACATGAATTACGCATGAGGTGACATGTTGAATTGATTGAACTATCTTATTCCAGCGGAAAAGGAAGCACAGAAGCGGTCTTATTTTTCAATAAACTTTAAGGGTAAATATTGTAAACATTCACCCTTCAACCGAGTATGCTTTGCATTTAATAGCTTTTTTACTGGTTAGATTTGTGCGTGGATAAGGCGCGCAATTATGAGAAAATTAAGAATTTGTCTCCAGCACAGAACCTTCTCTGATTCTAATTATATTGATCTTGTTTCTTGTTAAATCTGATATATATTTACGTTTGACCATATTAGAAGAGCATTAAAAATTATTAATTGATAAAAATACAATGTTCAATGTGAATGCTAGGCGAGTCTGTGAGAAAAGAGCTCGCCAACTTTTGAGGCCAGCGGCAAGTGTAACTGTCCCGTAAGGCTACGAGGGCCAGTTCCTTTGCTTAAGCTGCCTGAGATTTCAAATACAGACCTGATATTCAGAAAATCAAAAGGTTTTGATTTCACTTAACGGGTCCATTGGTCTTTCCCAATTCGAACAAGGGACCTCCGATCAGTACCCCAACGCTCTACACCTACATCTACATAATACCCTGAAGCCACCATAAACGTGTGTGTGGCAGGGGGTGAACTCTCACCAAACATACACTACATATTATGCATAAAATAGGATTAGTACTTGTATAGGTACTGTTCAAAACTACGCTATTTAAAAAAAGATAAAAATAGCAAAGCATACATGCAAAAACATGCTGTTAGTTGGGTTAGCTTTAAGTCCTTATACCAACATGCAGCTACCAATGTTATCCATTGCTACACTCGTACTGGATATATTTACCGTTGTTCATATCCCTACATCTACATCTACACAATACCCTGCAAGCCACCATAAAGGTGAGTGGCAGGGGGTGGACTCTCACCAAACATGCACTACATATCATGCATAAAATTTGTAATTAAAAATTAGCTAGTAGCTAGCTATGATATTATGTAGAGTAGCTAGTATCTCTAGCTACTCTACATAATATCATGAATCTTCCAAACAGTCTTTTGTCCGGATATGTACAGTTTTGGCTCATCGAGAGCTCAATATTACATTCCCTCATGCGATGAAACATAATCCCGATAAAGTAACAGCGAATATCATTTCAAAAATATCACATTTGCTAAAGGCTAGTAAAGAACCTGTAATATTGCGAGTGCGATATGCGGATAGTCTCCATAGGTATCAGCAAAAGTGATTGCTGGTTTGGCCAAAAAAAAATCTTCTTGCAGCGAAACCGAAATGCGGAATTAAAGACGGGGCTTTCAAAAAAAAAAAAGAAAGAATTCCGTCACCGGTGCCTCGCGGAAGTGACGCGGGGTGAATATTTAAGTTTGACCTATTGGGCGTCAGTGCCTCGCAATAAAGGAAACCGCTCAGTGGATCCAGACATCAAACGTGAACATCTTTGATCGGCGAATTTGCGGAAACGTGTTTTTGTAACTCTTTTTTTGGGAGAGAGTGGTAAAAAAATTAACTCCTTAACGAGCGTGGAAATCTCTCGCGAGGCGTTGAAAGGCTTGGAGACTTTAATAGGCAATTTCCATCACTGAATTTTGCGACGAAGTTTTGGCCGTGAACCCGGAGGTTTAGTCCGTCAGTTAGGTTTGATGAAAAGTGAAAATTTGAGCGGGGATGTGCGCATCCCTCAGCTTTCTTTCATCAAACTCACGATGGGTTGCGTGACGAAAAACAATATTGGAATTTTCTTGGTTATTTAACGTGTGCAGCGAAGATCGGCAAGATTTGTAAAGGGACGGTACGATAGCTATATTAGCGTAAACAGTCTATTAAATGAATTAAAATGGGAATCATTGTCAGATCGCAGGTTGAAATTTAGACTTTATCTCCTAAATAAATTCCAAGATAATATTTTCAGTGATGACGTTAAAAATATTTTGCGAACCCCAACTTGATATGGTAGACTGGACCATAATCACAAAATTAGAGAAATTGATTGCCGAACTGACAGATACAAAATGTCCTTTTTTCCTCGTACAATTAGGGATATGAATAGCGGTAAATATGTCCAATACGAGTGAATCAATCCATAGCATAAGTAGTTGCATGTTGGTGTAAGGATTGAAGGTAACCCAACTAACAGCATGTTTTTGCATGCTTACTTTGCTAATTTTATCTTTTTTAAATTGTGAAGTTTAGACTAGTGTATTAATACTAATCCATTTTTATGCATGATATGTAGTGCATTTTTGGTGTGAATTCACCCCCTGCCACACGCCTTTATGGTGGATTGCCGGGTATTATGTAGATGTGTAGATGAATCCAGGAGTCCTTCCGAGGACGAGAAAAGAAATGTGCATGCCAAATCAAAATGGGAATTCCATGATTCCCGTGGTGAATCGAGGTGGCTCATTTTCTACTAAGTCGTAAGCCGTCAAAACAAATGCGTTTGAGGTCGCCGTTGCATCTTTCGCTACGTAATCCCCGATGCGCCGAGAGTTGGCCTGTTGTTTGATGGGTCACGGGTTTACCTTCTGGGAATACAATCCGGTTAGATTTCAGAATAGTCGTTTGCTAAGCAGCAGAACTCGGGATGAAAACTGCAGGTGGTAAAGGGAAAGGAGTAGAAGAAGACTTGGACTTTGTGTTTCTCCAACAGTTATGGCAATATCACATTCTAATCTAAGATCTTAATCTTAAGACTCTCACTACTTTCAACATCCATGCCCTAGAATGGATTCGAACCCACGACCTTTGGGTTGTCAAGTCCGCACATTACCGGCCAGGCTACGCGGCCCGATGGGATCTGACCCGGTACCTTGAGTGTGCGTAAGCCACAGAACACTCAAACTGAGTCAACCATGTGATGAATGTAGTTCAACAACAGTAAGCACCCATGTTTTCTTCCGCCATAGCTTTGGTCATCATTAACACTCGGAGTACGGACCTCGGCTCTCTGAAGACCCGTGACATACAAAATTTATTGGTTGGTTGGTTACTTAGGGGAGGCGACCGACAGCTGAGGTCATTTGCGCCATATAGGATAGGTGGATAATTGGGTAATGGTAGGAGTTTTCAGGGAACGGAGGAAGCGTGGAGAGAAACCCGACGTCGGCATTAGCCTACTCTTAACGAAAGGCGCCAAGGCGACCACGGCTTAACGTCCCATCCGACGGACGGAGTACTGAACTTCAAATGCCCTCCACTAGGCACTCAGGTGGGGAGCGGTTTTCCACTGAAAACTCCGCCACTGCCGGGAATCGAACCCGGGCCCTCGGAATCGGAGGCCAGTACTCTGGCCACTCAACCCGATCCCCTACAAAACTTATCCCCGAAAAAAAGTTATTTTTATTTTTATGTAAAATCATGAATTTCGTTTCTCGATTATATTAAATGTTTAATTTATTTTCTGTAAAGATTGTCCTCAGTCAAAATGTACAAATTTCCTACTTGGTTAGTAAAAATATTGTTACTATAAATTGGTTTTTAAAGTTTGGGACCCATGACCGTACTCGGTGTGAAGCCAGTGAGGCCCGTACTTGGAACGTTAGTAAGGGAGGAAAGGAAGTTGATTGAGGAAATGGAAAAAAACGAGTGGATAAAACGAGTATGAGGAGAGGATGTTTGGAAGGATGTGTTGGAAGGGTGTGTTGGAAGGGTGAAAGTTATTAGGTAAGAAGGGATACTTGGAGCAGAATACTGGGCAGTTTGGGTGGAATGATGAGCGGAAGTAGGAAGAATATTATGGGATGAAAAGGATTAACTTAACCAGTGGATCACCAATTATAATATCAAATGTACACGGCCGTTATAACACTTTGTTTCGATTCTAAGTCTAATGATTTCACCATTTTTCTCAGCCCCTCTAAACCAAAATAGCCTCCGAAGTAGAAATGCAAATTATCGCTGGACAGTTATCCAATCACGTGACGTCTGCAGTATTGCTGCAACGTTCCTATCGTAGAAACCGATCTGTCCCTCGAGTCCATGGCCAAGAGGTGCGAAATTTGGCAACCAAATCGTCATTTTCGGCAGATTTATGGATCGTAAAATTTTTTTCCACAACATGTGCAGGTCGTGGCGTACGGTATCCTCCCGCACGAGCCATCGATGCCGCAATGTTGAAGAAAAGCGAGACAAAGAGAGAGAGTTGTCATTAGATCTCCGGACACGATGATTCCTTCCTCCATATGCCCTTTGCAAACGCTCCGTTCGTCTGGAAGCGCGAGGTCGTGCTCAAGGGACTTTCAGCACAAGGACGCAATCCCTTTCAACTCCCCGCGAAAATGTCCCTGCTCGCGATATCTCTTTCTTTCTCGTTTTCTTTGGCCCGAAAACTTCTCTCGTCGAACACAGACACGCATTCTGAATATTATCCCTTAAAGCGGTCGTACACAGTCGAGTCACACACAAAGCGGTTGTTGTTGCAATATTAGTGATTATTATTATTCATTGGAGGCGACCGACAACCATGATCAGTTTGGCCATTGAAGATAGGTGTGTATTTGTGCGGAGGTAGGAATATTGAGTGAGTAGATGAAGGGTGGAGAAAAAATCCGGTGTCGGCATGTGCCGTCTCTTAACGAAATGCTCCAATAGGTTCAAAGTTTTACGTCCCCTTTGACGGACGGAGTAGTTCACTTGAATGGTTTATCAGATAGAACTTAAAAGGCGACCGTTATGCCACAACAAAATATCTCCTTAGGCCATAGGCAGGATTTGAACCCTGGCCCTTAGGAAAGGAAGTCAGTGCACTGGTAAATACACCAACCAGATCACCAATAGTAGTAGCATTGCGTTTTAAATTACGCTAACCACTTAGGTTATACCGTGCCGTGTAGTCAAACTAAATCCTAAGCCTCACCCTAAGAGAACCACAAATCCGGGGAGGAATACGAGCATTTTTGTATAGGGTTACCTGGACGATACGTTACCGAGCTGACTAACTCCGTGATTCACACCTTCAGTTAATTTTTCAGGGGCGACCGTTGGCATCTGAGATTGTTTGTTCCATAAAGGATAGATTTTTGTGTAAAGTTGGGAAGTTTGCAGGGAAGGGTAGAATGTGAATATGAATTACCTGGCGAACTGTAGATGATAGCATCAGCTTCCTCTAAGGGAAAGGCAATATGGCCGCTGTTTATTACCTCAACCGACCAAACGAGTGCTGTGCTATATGATCTCCACACAGCATTCAGGTTGGCCCCCGGATACCTCGGAGTCTCAGAGTAAAAGAAGATACCTTCAAGTCAAGAGGCGTAGACGTCTACGGAAGCGTTTTTGGCCGTGGTATCCGACAGCCTTAAATACTAAAGAGAGGCCCGAGTTCGAGAACAGCTTCTGGCTCTCGAACTCGGGCCCTCAGGATGGAAGACCAGTATTATATCCACCATGGCAATGCGATCGATTGGGGACCAAGTTGAGACACATATCCATTCGAAGAATCTCTAGCATCGTTTGGATTCGCACCCTGTTGATCGAGATGAGAAGCTGTGTGCAGTGCTCTAGCCACTAAAGCAAACCAAGTCGTGACTCGCTGCGCAGATAAGGGGGACGCAAAGAGCGTCCGCCGTGTCCCGAACGTGTGCTTTCACTCGGTCCCTGTCGTAAATGCAGATCGCGTCCAGGATGGGAGGGGGACGGACGGACGGAACTAGAAGCAGAGTACGCGGCGGAGCATCAAGCGGGACGTACGGAAAGGGGACGCCGCGAGGCAATTAGCGAAATCTCCTTCATGATGTAACATTGTTCGGATAAATTACGAGACCCCCTGCCAACCACCTCGTGATGGCTCGCAGGTTTAGACTGGACCATAATCACAAAATTAGAGAAATTGATTGCCGAACTGACAGATTCAAAATGTCTTTTTTTCCTCGAACTATTAGGGATATGAATAACGGTAAATATATCCAGTACGAGTGTAGCTATGGATAACATTGGTAGCTGCATGTTGGTATACGGACTTAAAGCTAACCCAACTAACAGCATGTTTTTGCATGTATGCTTTGCTATTTTTATGTTTTTTATATAGCGTAGTTTTGAACAGTACCTATACAAGTACTAATCCTATTTTATGCATGATATGTAGTGCATGTTTGGTGAGAGTTCACCCCCCGCCACACACCTTTATGGTGGCTTGCATGGTATTATGTAGATGTAGGGTATTAAGTAGATGAAGAATCCCCTTCTCTCATCCCCAGTCCTAATAGCGCACGCACAACCTCTTGTCAGCACTAAAGATTTTCGTAAAAAAGAATGGTGGACTCACAGCTGTCTACCATACAAGCCGACACAAAAGCTTAATGCTCGTGAATGCCTCTCGTACCTACTGTGATACGATTCGGGGAGAATTACGAGCAATTTACTCGATTCCAATGAATTCTGGTTTAAGCTATTAGGGAGATAGAACCTTTAATACGTGTCAGCTGATCAATACCCCTACTGTATCGAAAAAATCACAAGCACGAGAGGAAGAATATATTAATAAGAGTAAATAAGAACGATTTGATGAGTATTTATAGGGCCTGAAGATATCCTAAGAGCCGCAACCGGTAGAACGTTTCTAATAATTGAACATGGGATAAACATATTTTTCTTGTAATATTTTATTGTAGTTATGGAATTAGGTTTTACCGTGATAAAGCTACTAAGGATAGTTTCCAATTGCCTAAAAGTAATCACAGGACAAAAACAGACTCCATGCTCGATGATGTATCCGAAACCATAGGGTGGTCAGTCGGTGGCTAGCGGCGAGTTAATGATCTGACTAACCGCACCTGGTGCAGATTCCAATTAGGAATTAATACGGTTAGTTTAATGACTCCTATTAATGGTTAATGCTGTTCTGCATTATGGCATGTAGTGGATTCAGCCATTCAAATTCCCTGGCTACAATTTCAGTGACCAACGGGTTATCGGTACCATTCTTATGTGAGATCGATAGGTTAACTGGTGCAACAGCCCTCCATCGTTGTGGGTAAACCCACCTTTCAATTTGAAAATCACCACCAAGCATTGGTTTTCTGAGTTGCATCACTGTCATTGTTACGCGATAGAGGATAATTCATAGATTGACGTGATCATTCCTATATTGGAACAAGATGAGCACTTGCTTGTGTCATTGCAAGTTCCAAGGTGTACCCTTTCGTAATTACGTGATTGGAGTCCCAAATGTCAACTTGCGCCTTGAATTTAAATCAGGACGACTTTGCCACTGTGCCTTCCGTGGCAAACGTCACCTACAAAAATGTATGTACTCTTTCTTTCCATGCAGGTGCTTGTCTTTAAACTGCTTATTCTGAACTGCTTATTCTGTTGATTATTAACGCGGCTTCGAGGGCATAGATAAAATTGGATCCAATTCTTTCTTCATCAGGAGCTAGCATAGTACAGCATTTTTCGAATTTAATTAGGACAAACAAACCTTAATAGTTTTTCTCTGCTACAATGTTACCTATGTTACCACCAAAGGTTATTCACGATTATTTATTATACAGAAATTCTGCTTAAATGAAAGCGAAAGTAACCCAATTTTGGTGAATTTCAAATATTATTTTAGACATACAAGAACCCTAAAAGCGTTCATCTTCAGCCATGTATGTATAAATGTTTAGACATATGTGCCATAAAAGTTTACACAAAACAATAATACTCAATCCGAAAGTGAACTAACCATATGAGAGTGCAAAATTTATTCGTTAGAGTGGGAAGTTGCGCCTCATCCCATCGTGCCTGTAGTTTTCTGGGAAGATCTGTCACCCCGAAAATCTTTCAGCCGGTTTTAAACTGGAAGTGCTCAAAGAGCCTCTCCCGTATATCACCCAGGACCTTTTGTTATGTACCCATAAACTCAACCTAGTTGGATATAAGGCAGTCTACAAATTAATTTCTAGTTAATTGAACATAAAAATTAAACATTACCTTGCGATAATATAAGTTTATATTTTTCCCTGATCATTCTTCCACACTTATAAAACATTATTCACTTTCACCCGAATACCAAGATGATATTATACGTGTGCATAATAATCTCGAATGCATCGCAAAGAAAAATAATTTAACAAAAACACGAGATATGGAGAATACTGAGTGCAAAATAATAATAAAAACGTTCATATCATTTGAGGCATCAATATGAACTACGGGCAAACGAGAAATTTTTCAATTGCCAAAACACTGGTTTTAATTATAGCTTATGCATTATGAAAAACAACTGAAAATAATGCTTAAAAACGCATTTTAAGGCCAAAAATATTGAGAGATTGCATGTGAAATCTAGGATTCTATGAATATATATAAAGTTAGATGAAAGGATATCTTTCCTCACCGATAAACTTAGTCATCAATATTATACTCTTAAAATATTGTCCTTCATTTTGGGTCTTAGGTTTACACGATGTTGTAAGTATATTACAAAATAATAATTATTCGTATCATAAGTCCTGTAAATATGCAGGGGTAGGAACATCTTCTCCACTACAAGATAACAACTGGTCTGTATTAAGGTTGGCATAGGATAAAAATATGGCCTTTCTTTAAAACTTAACAACATTCTTCAGCCATAAAAATATAAATTAAGTTTTCAAGCATGCCGTCCTTTTATCATTAATAGATTCATAGATTTATCATCACAAACATTCAAATGGTATGTAAAAGGTGAATGTATTATTTAGTACTATAAATGGCCTTGCATGAAAGCGATATTTCAGCTTGGAAGCCATTCAAAAGTGAAGTTTTCGGCTTTGTTTTTTTTTTAAATCTCTTCTTGGAGAAGAAAATGATCGAAAATTGCGAAAATTAGATAACAATATTCTTCCTTGCGGGGTGCAAAATATTGCAGATTTCACTCAGGAATTATCGCCTTGGATGAAACCTGGGTCCGCCCATGAGCACTTCCTGCAATTTATGTTCGAGGAAGACTTTTGAATGTCGCAATTGCTACCCCATTAAAACGCGAAGAAAAAATACATTTGCGCATTGAACGCGGACCAGGCAGAAGTCCACCTGTCACCATGCCGGCGGGTAACTGTCAGCCTTAATGTGGGGCACCGGGAACAGCCGGGCGTGAATTGAAGCTTCTCCTTGAAGTGTTTATCACCGCCGACCGAAGGAAAGGGAAGTAGTTCTGAGACACACAATTTCCTTCTGCGGCAGCGAGAATTGAAAGGGAACGTGGGGAAAACAATGAAGCGCTCACAAAAAGTGCATTTATGGAAGTAATACGTGTTTCGCGTGATCATCTGGGCTAAAAATGCCGTTGCGAAATGGGCACTGGATTTTGGGAGCGAAGATTTTGTTAAAATTCCAACTCCATTCCGCCTACCCTTACTCAAAAAGCCTACGCATGAATGTCTGATATCTGGACTAATCCGATTCTTGCTTAAATTTGAATGGAGTGCAAAAAAAATATTTTTCCTGAACCCAGGACACATATGCTTTAGTAAAACGCTTAACATTGTTAAAACCAACGACATGCTCATGTATTAACAAGAAATGTAGCATGGATAATACAAAATTATTTCGCTGCAATACCATTTAATTTCTATGTACCGCATTACTTTCACCGCAAAAAGATTATGCCGAATCCGAGAAGGTCGGTTTAAAACAGGGCATCGACGTTCATGCCGCAAATTAAAGGTGGGTATTGGAAAACGAGGACTGCCTTACTGCCGTGATTTTAGAGGGGCACAGGGAGGTAAAGAGGAAGAATAAAAGGAAGTAATATAAATAATATGAAATACAAATAGCAAAAAAATGGAAAGGAAACACGCTTTCAATAAACACAACTGTTTTTACTATTGGATGCATTGATTGCGAGATTCATTTCCTTTTTTTTTTTACTTTTTGTGGTATTTCATTTTTAACCTCCCAGTACCCCCAAACGATTAGGACTTATGGATATTTTTCTTTTTTCATTATTGTTGCAGCCTTAGATGTTCTTATATTTGAACTGGTCAATACTCTGATCGTATTTTCCTTGTCAAATAGCTGAGATTAAATTCTACACATGGTCGTCAAGGCTAGAATTCGAACTTTACAGAGATTAATATGGGAGGACTAGAAACACTCAGCACTAAAGCACACCACAATACTCAAAATTCATGTAAATGAATATGTATTGTGATGTTAATGCAACGTGCACCCATAGAAGTAATAGTTGAACAATATTCATTGGATTAAAAGCAAGTTATATTTGCGGACATCTTACTTATTATTTTTAAAAACGCCAGTCCAGGATTTTCGGAAAGTCCAGATTTCTGAAAGGAGCCAAGCGCTCAATTAAAGCACGGGAACTTCCCGAAGGCGAAGATTAATTGCACACAGTGAAATTCTCAAGAGCGAGCATTCAAAATAACAACTCCGACTCATTAAAAATGCAAAACGAAATCGCACTGTGCTCGCTCCGTCCTCGTTTTTTTTTCAACGGCCCACCTTGTCTCACAGAGCCTCCTCGTTTCCACATGGGGTAATTCCCACGGGAACAAGGAAAAAGGTGAGCCCACTGTAAGACACGGTTTCAACCCCTTGGCTCACATGTAAAGCCAAACAGACTGGGCGAGATACATGCCTCTTAGTCTCCACTTTCATTCCCGCTCGCGATTAATCACTGTCTCCTCACGTCATTTCTGTTTAATTAGAATGAATGATCATTGACTGATTGCCGGGTTTGGTTGGAATGATTCGCTGATGAGGTTGTCGATACTCATTTACGTTCAGCACCGAAGGTATCTGCGGGCATTTCAACGGTAAGAGGATTATAATTATAATCGGATTTTGTACTAATTCCGACGACTGTATATGATAACTCATTGGAGATTACATTTACCCAAACAATAATGAAATTAAAAGGATTTATCAAATCTTATGGCAGTAGTTAATTAGATAATTAGAGGAGATATACCATAAAAATAAAATTAACTTCGATAAGGAAAAAAGATCGGCCTCTAATAAAAATCACTGATCTTGAATTACCTCCATTTAAATCTAATGTTTACGCACATAATAGTTTCACCTTTTTTTTTAAAAACACGCGGGTTCTGGATGCAGTTTCGATTTATAGTAGTCCCATTTTTAGGGATTTTGAGTTTTGAATAATGCCGTGGTATTGGGCAGAGGGAATTCACTCCTCCATTGAGGGACAACAAGTTGATTGATATGGGTTTCACATTCCATAGCTGAGAACAAGCGAGAATCATACCTTGAAAAATAAAAACTAATTAATGAGCGGGAAAATATTTCCATTAATAATTTTTTTCTGCATATAAATTCACTCACGAAAAGACTTGGATGGCTAGAGTAAACCACGATGCAGCTTTGCCCACTATGCAACACCCAATTTTTAATTCAAGATACGGTCGCACCATAGATTCCCTCAATGGAGAAATTAATTTATTTAATTACGGCACCACGTCCGAAAACGATAATCTCCGCCATCACAGTCACCAACAGTCCGGACGGTTGCGAACGAATTAAGACGTGAATTGACGTGAATCACTGTAGCACAATCCGCCAGGGTCCTGGTACCACTCCGCTCAGACTACAACACACGCTCGAGTGTCCCACGCCGTGCGGGTAATCCGACTGCGGCTCCCTGTAACAATCGATCCCTTCGGGATGCGCGCACTCACCAGTGGCGCAGTCTCGGGGCTGGAATCCTCCTGGCTGCCCGATGCGACGACGCCGCCGAGGTACAAGGGCGCCGCGGTAACCTTTGAGCGACGAGGGGAAAAGATGAGGTCGCCTCCTCAGCAACCGACCGCCAACCCATCGCGAGTCACAGAGCGCGCAAGACTGGGAGAGAGGAGAGCGTAAGGAGTTTTTCGGGCATCGCGGCGGAGGGAGACAAAAGAGGGGGGAGGGAGGAAGGAGAGAAAGGGTGGGAGGTGCGAGAGATGAGAGAGGGTGAAGGGGTGGCGGAGGGGAAAGAGTGCACGAGAGTGAGGACGATATTGCGGAGTGCGTGCGAGAAAGTTAGGCGGAGGAGGTTGAGAGAAGAGTGGCCTCGGGGGAGGGGAGGGGGGAGGCGGCTGAGGAGGATGGCAAAGGGGAGGGGGACGCGGCAAGAAGGGGCTCCGGTCTTCCCCGGCAGTCGTGAGCGCTGGCTCGGGAGGATGGCTCCGACGCCGGAGACCTCAACGCCCGAAACGACTCTTCGAGGAGGAGACTTCAACGGCCGGCGTGGCCTCCTTCGCCGGCCCATCCCTCGGCAGAAGCCGGGCGTCACGTGACGCAGGCCCCGTTCCCTCACCCTCCACTCACTTTCCTTCTCTTCCCGGCCAACCTTCCCCTCCTTACCTACTTATCTCTCTCTCTGTGTCGTCTCACACCCACGCCCGTCCTCCCATCCTTTCTCTCCGTTAACGAACACCACCTCTCCCATCACTACCTCTCTCTCACCATTATTCGTGGATCGCCGGCGATGCCGCCAAAACAAATATTCTGGTCGATAAAGCGATTATCCGGTAACGCTCCCGCGAAACCTGTGTTTATTTTTGCGAAAGAGTAGCGAGCAACTGGTATTCAAGTGTTATATCTCACGGGAATGAAACCAAAGAAGAAGATGAGCTCTATGCGGTCAATTCCTGGAGAATCGAAGCATGATGCTTTGCCTTGTGGTGTACAAATACCTCGTGAAACTAAGTACTGCCATTTCATTGCTCTTTTATTGAATAGAATGCATCAAATAAGGATGAAAAATATAATATTTATATATTGCTTATTAAACAAATAGTTCGCTCAATAGGTCAAACTCCTTCTGCCTCTGAATGGTATGCTGGATGATTACAGAGAGAATTTGAGAATTTAATTAACTTTTCCACGGGCAGCAATAAAACGCTTACAGGTGCAAAGGAAAACTACTGGATCAAGGAAAGAACATGTAGAAGAAACTTCCGATATATGTGTAACAGAGCATGTATTTAAACCCACGGTCTTGAATAATTCTCTAGCCTGCTTCATAAACGAATTAACTCATATAATACCTTTGCGTGAGGCATTTGTTAAGTTATGACTAAGATATACATGGAAGGAGCCTCATCAAAACGATGATTTCTCTCCATGGAATACCATCATAAGTGCACTAAAGTAATCTCTCATCCCCTATAAAAGGTATATAATAATCTCTTATTAAATTATTGCTTTTTTATACTTTTGTAAAAACATTATGATGCGATTAAAATAAAAAGAATCCTCATGGGATTACGCAAACCTTGAATTATTTTTACTTTCAGCAAAAAAATACGTTTATGGCTTCATGCAGCTTGTTCAAACCTCCGCAATACGCTGGCATTAATGTGTTTATAAGATCAGAGAATAGTTATGAAGAAACTGTATTAGGTACATTCTGTAGGCGCATTTAGATTTGATCTTGTAGAAGAAAGTAATTTTGAATAATCTTCCGTTTCGACAACATTAACTTGCATTCCTCTCTTCCGAATCCCACCTACATCTCCATGATTAATACTGATGTATTATCCTTGTTGAAATAATTTATCCCTGAATATGCCCCAATTAATTTATTCATTTAAATGGGAAATGATGGCAATTCGCTCTATTCCAGCCCAAATTGTTTCTTATATAGAATGAAATATTCAAGAGGAAGAAAAAAATTACTTCTAAGCGATAATTAATGCTCCATGTCTATGAAAAAATAGGGATGTGAAATCAAAATAACTTACAATAGCTGTCTGTGCTTAAAAGAGTTGAAAGATGAAAGAGTTGAATAAAAAGAGAAAAATAGTAGATTAAACGACGAAAAAATGAAAAACAACATTTGAAAGGATAATTTTAGCGGGAGAAAAATTTGTGCAACGAATAAAAGTCATGTAAACGTGTTTTTTATGCCCCCATAATGAATGAAGTGACGAATTCACGGCTTGCGATTCAACCGCGAACATATTATGCAAATCATGCTAATATCAACTTAACCTTTGTGTGGTTTCAAAACATTTATGTCCCCTGGCTAATTTATTCATTAAGACATCGCTGAAAACTGTTTACTCCCTCTTAATTCCTTCATGGTTGTAAAATAAACTTTCACCGGGGAGAAATTTTGCGTAAGAGATTTTGGTTGAAACTGTTACCTTCCTTCTTTCCTTTGTATCGAATACTTGGGAACCGGACTTCATAAAATATCATATATTTCTCCTCTTTATTCAGCATCCACTACTGTCTGTCGGTATTTGCCCCACAGAAACAATATGTCAACGCATTTGCGTTAGTTCATTTTAAATAAAATATTCCCCAAGCTTTTATAATAATGCAACCCATTTTGGTTGGCCCTCTATCAATATTATTCTGAGGCAATACTTGTGATTTTTCATTCACAAACGTACACACTTGAATATTTAACGACAAATTTTCCTGATAAATCCAGCTAAATATTAGTTATATATGACGACTATTATCGGCAATAAAATATTTTTTTCTTCTCTGAAACAAAATTCTTAATCAGCCTACATTTATCCATGGTAAGGCGATATATCAGCGTTGCAGGTGTATTATTAACGTCCGAGTGAGGACATTAGACGTGTTGCGAGTTTTTTAACGAGTTACGAGTCATCTTGGTGACACTTACCTCTGTCTTGAAATCCATCGACCCGCGAAAGACATGGTTTACCTCTATTTCTTGTAGTTACGTCACCAATCGCAAGCAATTGCATTGCAAAGCGACAAATGTTCAGAAAACGAGATGAATATTCTGAAGGACGAATAATACTTATTGCTGAGCAGCATGACAAATTTAATGCTAAACTTGATCTGTGGAGGATTGTCACGCCTTTTATTATAGAAAAAAATATAACAACCAGAACAATTTTAACAAGTTCCACCAAGTTATACCTGCCAAAGTAAAATTTCGCTCCTTAATTCTGTAAAGAAAGAGTGACATCAAAACTGAAAACATATAATATGTGATGTGGCAGAAGATTGATGAATGGATCTACTGTGTAGCAAATGATGAAGCCCTGAGAAAAGTGGAAGCAAGGTTAAATCTGATGAAAACTTCAAATAGAAGGTGGGAAAATTTAAAACTTGATCCGACACATCTTAAAATATGGACGTCTGAAACAGAGAAGGGCAAATAACAAAAGCCAAAGGAATTTCTAGTGTGCCATATGTGAAGTAAGTAATAAAAAATTATAAGAAAAAGGTTTACCAATATGAGAATAAAACGTAAGTCAGCGTGAGACTAATTTTAAGATTGAAATTGGCGTGGGTAAAAGGATTTCTTGACCGGAAATAGAACCATGAAACTTTGGCGGAAAGTTTAGGACACAGGGTTCGACTCCCGGCCTGCGAAATCTATTTTCCTTTTGCAATTTTCAACCAACTTGCTGTGCATAGTGGCGATAAAAAAAAACTTGGTGCGGAAGTTTACGCGGATCGTAAATGGGTGCATCTTTAGGGTTTTATCACGTCGATGTCCCTAATGCAACAACGACGTGGCGGAACCAAAAAATGCTTCCATTAATTTTAAATCTCACAATTCGAGGAGTGAAATTGAAACAAGTGGACAACTTCATCTACTTCGGCATCACTATAACTTGGGATGGAAGAAGCTCAACGGACATCAAGCGAATAATAGCACAAGCTAAGGAGGGGATTATGAAGAAGAGACAACTACTATGCTCAAAGAACCTACGGCTACAAACAAGGAAGCACTTCATCAAAACATTCGTATAGAGCGTGGCACTCTATGGATCAGAGACCTACGATTGAGAAGTACACCTACGATTAAGTTAAACTCTCGAAGTTACTACATTTTGTTATAAGCACACAATGTTTTTCAAATCTAGATTGGTCAACTGTAGCCCTTCGTTCTCTATTTTTTATTGTATTGCTTTCTCCGTTATATCCCGCTAATCCTTATTTCCTAACCCCTCTTTACTTGGTATATTTACTTCATCCCTTGGTCTTTCTCGTGGGGCATTTTCTTCAATTTATCCCTCAATTATGTTCCAGACAAATACATTAATAATCAATACATATTCTTCTCTGCCATACTTTGTACCATGCTAAAATTATATCACAGTGGATAATATGTCCAATTGTAGAATTGATCAAATACCTGATTTTATTTTATAACATCGGGATGGTAAATATGTGTAGGCTTCAGCCAAATAACCTTTAAAACCTTTCAAGTGTTACATGAAATATCTCTAAAATTCTTGTTTTTTTTAAAGATTTTCTGCCAGTTCTCCTGTGACCCTGACTTCATGTCACCACGCGGCTCGTAAAACAGATGTTATTTCTCGATGAGAAATCGCGAGAAGTCCGACTGCGTCATTACGATCATAAATACAGCGAAAGCATTTTTGGTCATGCTGAGAATTTGTCTTGGTGAACGGAGCGTGAATAGAGGCGCATGAAGGGGACGTCTCGTGGAGACGAGGCCACTATTACGGCGCCGATCTGTGACAATAGGGCGTAAATTATCGACTCACCGCTTCTTCATTAACAACAGAAGGACAAATTGCCCTAATGATGCTCCAAGAAGAAACTGTTAGTTCGCTGAACCCTTTTCCGATGATCTTTTGTGCTACAAAACTCCATGTCTTCACAGTAGAAAATTTAAAAAAAGTCTCTATGCTGTCCACATGAACCTCAACTACATTCCTTAAACTTTTCCTTCAACCCATAGGACAGACTAATTTTTTTCGGTTGACCCCAACTAAGATAGGCTCCACGGCATGTAAATATTGGGTACAGAGGCAGTCCCTCTTCATTTGCTACCACCTGTCTCTCAATGGCATGCCTGCATGCACAGAAAATGAGAAAGGGACCTCCCGTCACCTTGTTTATAGATCGAAATTTTACGATACTTTTTAATATTTAAATTAAAAATTTAATACTGAGACATGCCTACGCATTCTCTTTCGAAATTTATGCAATTCAACGATTGAATAGGACTTCGGTTTTTTACATTGCACCCAACGCAGATGTTATCATGTTTTTATGGAGTATGCTGCACTAAACGTTAAACGACTACATACTTTCCCTGATTTAGGTTTCTACGATCACAAATATGTTAAAATAGTGCGTGGTTTTTATGTTTTCTCTACTCTTACCACCACATCTAACAATAAGAAGCTTATGTAGAGGTAAACAGAAAAAAAATTTATTGAATTTATCATATTTTGAGAAATTTATCAAAAAGTACAGTTCATATGAAACATTAAATGGTATTGTTATTTTTATCAGACTGTTTGGTAAAATAATATGGTGAAAATTATCAAAATAACGATATAATTTATCAAAAAAACTAGCCTTCTCCGATTAATTTTACCAAACTTGTTCGGTATTCTGGAGGGTATGATTAAATTTATCGGACAAAATTTAGCCTTTTTCGTTTATTTTGCCAAACTATTTGATAGTGAAGAAAGGTGATACCGTTAAATTTATCGAACAGAATAGTCATCGTGATTCATCACACCTAATTAATGTCTAAACTAATCGAACATATTTAATGTTCACACATTATCAAATTTGAAGCAGTGAATGGCAATTAAATTTTATGACATTATTATAATATAAGATACCAAGCATTAATAACCTACGAATGACTCCGCCAAGTCCGGGGAACCCCAGGACTTCAGCAGGCTTCGCGGCTATTCTTCCATCGTTCACAACTTCGCAGACTCCCAACAAAAACACAACACACAACAGGAAATTCAAGTGGTTCACAGAGTAGACCGCAAGGCTGATACATCGAATACATCTGATACATCGAATATCGTACAGTCAAAAAAGAGTTTGGTTAAGAAATAGTTGGCCCAAATAGCATTGTAATGGACACGATACCAATTTGATTTCATGCTCTCGCAAAGAGCCTAGTTCCAACTAAATTGATTGGACAGCCACTGATATTGTTAACCCGTATTGTAGAACAGTATTTCCGTTTCTAAAATCCATGCAACAACAGACACATTTCTGTAAACAGTGCAACTATCATGAAAGATAGTAAAATCTCGATAAGTCAGATATTTTTATGTAAACGCTTGGTCGGGTCTTGGAATTTACCGAACGCTTGGTGAAGATTATCAAACTCTTACGACTATCGAGCAGATTCAGTGACTCGAGCCGAAATGTTTTCTGTTTTCATGTCAATTCTTAATTACCGAAATTTTTAATAATCGGGTTCTTTCATTAAATTTTATCAATCGCATGGTAATTTTCATTGAAAATGTAATAATTTTAATAGAAAAGTGTCCTATCAAACATGCTCGGTTGTGTCTGGCTAACTATTTTTTCCGTGTATATAGTACTCTATATGTAGTATAGCATATAGATTATGTGTGTGAACTCTAAAAGGTCGTTTTACACAATCTTCAAAAAACTGCGCAATCTGCGCCTGCGCAATCACCTAAAACTGCGCAGGCTACTGCGGGGACATTTGCGCAAGAAATATTGTGTCGTGTAAAGTGACGACTGGCGAGAAGAGACTAAGACACTGCGTGAATGACTGCGAGCTTATTAAAACATGTTCTAATCTGATGCATGGATTCAAGCAGTCTTCTCATTTTTTCTCACTATATGATGCAGATGTTGTGGCAACGAACTGCCCCCTAAATTCTAGCGAATAAATAGGTTGTTGGCGATTGAGATGGGTGTTTCTATTCTCACTTCAATCTTTTGGTGGCGCATTAAGTAAAATAATCATTAGCTGACCGATTAATCAGATGGAAGCTTACATTTTCTTCGTAAATAAATAGGCTTCAATCTCGTTAACTTGGTCCACAGCTATGCGTCCGCTGTGCAAAATGCGGGCTACTTATACGGGACTAGAGTGTCCACAATGTTTTTTAGAATATGGTTTAAAAACATGTTGAAGTGGTGGTATATACTGCATCGTCCACTTTCAATTGATTGCTACTGAAAATATCTTGACAATATACGATGTATTGACGGTACTACCGCTACTTGATGGTATTTTTTCACTGAAATACTGCGCCGTCAATTGCACCATGTAAAGCTATCAAGCAAGAGTCCGCGAAACTTTCTGCGTCACGAACTTGCGCGGACAACTGCTCAAACGGAAACAACATCAACTTGCGCAGTTTCAATGACCTTGTAAAACGGCCTTTAGGTTAAGCACGTCAACAGTCGACGAAGTCTACCAATTAATATCGATTATTCAGTGTAATACAAACTCTTTGCATTGAAGTGGTTTTAGCTGGGGTACCATTGTAAAATCGAGTTCCAGAGTGTTGCCCAGGTGAAAAGTCACAGAGGACGCAGTGTTTAAGTAAATAAGCATAAACTAATCCAGAAAAAATCGAGATGTAATATCATTATGGGCTTTTTGGACATCATCAGAGAAGATATGGATAAATCATGACGATATGCAATAAAAACTATTACCTACTTTCATTCACCAAGACTATTTCCAGGGAGAGTATAACGTAAATTAAAACTCAAATAATCCCGGGTTACAGAGTACAGTGCCTAAAACTACCTACTGCATCGTATCCAAGTGGAGTGTCTGTTTTTATTCAATAGTTGATTCTATGATATAATTTTATTCATCCACGACTTCATGTTTTCATAATTTATTTTACGGTCATTGTTACTGCTATTACCTTTTTGGTTTTCTTCGTGGTTGAACCCATTTTGCAAGTCTATGAGAAGGCTATATTTTTTTTAGTTTCAAAATGAATCGCCATCATAAGTTTTGTGCCAACATTCGCAGATGTGTGAATGTGATACCCTTACCTCACCCTTGAATATTTCTACCTACTCACTAATATTAATATCTTATGCGTCATCTCCTACCTTTCTACCTAACCAGCCTAAAACTACTGACAACTCCTAGCCTATCTTATCTATTTATCCTTCGTAATGTTCGTATATTCTGTGTAAAATTAAAGTAATTGATAGAATCATCAATGAGAAATGCTAACGGTGGAAGATACAATGGTTTCTGACGTTACTTGATGATATTTGGAATTTACATTGAGCACATTATGGAGCAAGTTTGAAGGATGTAAAGGAGAGGAATTCCGTCAATATGAAGTGTTTGGCTGATAGAACAATCGAGTGGAGGACTGCGTGAAACCAATCCTAGGATTGTTGACCAATGATGATGATGATTGAGCACATGAAAAAATACTTTTTTAATTCCCCCTAAATTTTATTGTAAAACACGACACGAATGTAGAAAGATCTGGTGCTTTCCCGGCCTATCTGCTGAGTGAAGGTTTCTTGGGTCCTGCACCGGATTATTGCGTCCATGTGAACCGACATTTCGATTCCCGACTCGGTCATCGTCTTCATTCAGAAACCCTGAAGACGATGAACAAGTCAGGAATCGAAAAATCAACGGATATGGACCCAATAACCCGAAGGAGGACCCGAGAAACCTTCACTCACGACCCGAATTTTGACGTAAACCCAAATCATGCTCCACAGTAAAACTTGTGCGGAATAATAAAGTACTTTTTTCCTGTCTTCAAGGGGAAAGATACAATGAACTGGCGTTAGCAATTTAGAATGACACAATAAACAATGATATCTTGGAATAAGACTGACACATGATCTTTCCTGGGGGAAACAAATACGTGAAATAATGGGTCAAGTGAATCGTAAACTGGGATTTATCAAAAGAGTACTGGGTAAATGTGACGATCATGTACGAGAAATCACCTACTTTTCCCTTGTAAGACCTCATTTGGAATATGCAGCCAGTGTATGGGTTCCCTACGAAATCGGTCTAAATAATGAACTTGAACGTGTGCAGCGAATATCGGCAAGATTTGTCAAGGGACGATACTATAATTATATTAGCGTAACCAGTCTATTAAATGAATTAAATTGGGAATCATTGTCAGATCGCAGGTTGAAATTTAGACTTAATCTCTTAAACAAATTCCAAGACCATATTTTCAGTGATAATGTTAAAAATATATTGTGAACCCCAACTAACTATGGTAGACTGGACCATAATCACAAAATTAGAGAAATAGATTGCCGAACTGACAGATTCAAAATGTCCTTTTTTCCTCGTACTAATAGGGATATGAACAACGGTAAATATATCCAGTACGAGTGTAGCAATGGATAACATTGGTAGCTGCATGTTGGTATACGGACTTAAAGCTAACCCAACTAACAGCATGTTTTTGCATGTTTGCTTTGCTATTTTTATCTTTTTTTAAATTGTGTAATTTTGAACAGTACCTATATAATTGCTAATCCTTTTTTATGCATGATATGTAGTGCATGTTTGGTGAGAATTCACCCCCTGCCACACACCTTTATGGTGGCTTGCAGGGTATTATGTAGATGTAGATGAATAAACGTGGGAAAATAAAACGACGGTAGTAGACGAGCGAAGAAGCTTTGGCATTATGCCCAAGGAATCAATTAGGCACGGAGGTCGAGCTACGTTCTCCGCTACTGCATAATGGGACGCAACTCCGGCAGGTCCATCCCCATCAGGAGAGATCGAAGAGAGGATACGTTTGAGGATTGCCAACGGATGGGTCCAGGAGGAGTTCAAGTCTTCTCATGCTGGTGGGAGTGGGGTGGGATGTGGTAAGAATACGGCGAGACGGTGAGGAGGGGGACGGAGAGCGAGAAAAGACTGCTGCGGGCTCCTTCGAGACTCCCTGCAAGCAACCGGCGCCGCCGTCTCCATTCCGGCGTCACGAGCGTCGCGAACACAGAAGAAATAAAAAAACACACTCTTGCCTAGCAATCTCCAGAGAGGAGAGAACCAGTCTTGAAATTACAAAGATTGAAAAAAAATAAGAGGCTCTCATCCTCCACACGCCCGTTGGACATCACTTTGCATTCCTTCCAAGGACTCGCTGGTGAGAAGAGAGAGAGAGAGAATCTTCTCCTACGGTTGCTTAACATGCCGTCTGGTAGGTTTTTAAGACACGCCGCGCCCCCTTGCAACTCAAGAGTTCTCACGTAGGGACGGCAATCTTTTTTCCCCATCTTCTCGGATTTACTCCCTCGATTCGATCTCGCTTTAAAGTGTCTCTTTCCCATCTTGGGCCTCACCCTCTTTGCAGACCTCCGTCTAATCTGCAGCATAACCCATTCTCGGCCTCTCTCACCGCCCCACTTGTCAAGCCCGCCTGTATGGGGCGGGTAGTGAATGCTTCATGATCTAATTCACGTGAAATAATGGGTCAAGCTAATCGTAAACTTTTATTCATTAGTAGCAGTAGTAGTAGTATTGGATGTTTATTGGGTGCGTCGACGGCTGAGGTCTTTTTGCACCACCCACAGTCTAATTTGTACTGTCCTAAGTTTAATGTCAGTAGGAGTGCAATGCTGATATTATTATACTTACATGAATTAAAAGACTAAATATGTACACAGACAGTGGTAACTTAGATTTTATTATAAAGGCCAGTTGCTTTCATAAAAGATGTGACTAGGGATAGGCATTCGGAGTCATTACCTAGGATTTGCTCTAGGCCTCCTCTGATGCCTAGTTGCTCGCGTGCATCCCGATGCTTGTCGCACTCTGTCAGGACGTGTCGAATGCTAAGAGGACAGTCGCAGTCTTCACACCGAGGTGGGTTCTTATCTTCTGTGAAGAGGTAAGAGTGGGTTAAGGCGCAATGCCCAATTCTCAGCCGGGTGATGACTACTTCCTCTCTGCGACTGTTCCTGACGGAAGTGGGCCACACTGGCGTTACCGGTTTTATGAAACGCAGCTTATTGTCGGTCACATCTGCCCAACATTTGTTCCACTGCTCTAGGGCTACTCTCTGGAGGTGGGCCTGCAGGTCCTGATAAGGTACCAGAGTCGTCGTCTGTTCACGCATTTGAAGAGCTTCTTTCGCAGCTGCGTCTGCTCTCTCGTTCCCCGCTATTCCCATATGTCCAGGCACCCAGATAAAGATAACTTTGATTCCCTTCTTGTAGAGGGATAGAAGGGTACTGTGTATGTTCTGGACAATGGGATGCATGGGATTCATCAAAAGAGTAATGGGTAAATGTGTCGATCATGTACGAGAAATCAGCTACTTTTCCCTTGCTCGATCTCATTTGGAATACGCTGCCAATATTAGTATTATTATATCACGGATAAATGATTTTCTACATTCTCGCGTACAAAAGGTTGTTTTGGACGGTGTTACCTCCCCGGCAATTGAAGACACTTCGGGTGTGACACAGGGTAGTGTGATAGAACCATTCTTGTTCCTTTTGTCATCTCATCTAGGGTCAACAATCCTAGGATTGGTTTGACGCAGCCCTCCACTCGATTCTTCTATCCACCAATGTTCCTTCTGAACATAAATGATATCAGTAAGGTGATAAAAATAAGCTTCGTCTTTTTGCCGATGACGCAGTAGTGTACAGGGAAATTCTAAGTCCAGGCGATAAAGAATACTTAAATGATGACCTAAAAGCAATTGAAAAATGGTGTGATGCATGGCAGTTAGAATTAAATAAAAAAAATGTGTAGTAATGAATTTTTGGAAAAAGATTAGTTCTCCTCTTAGCAATTATATAATAAGCAGTAATAAATAGACAAACGTGGAATCTATTAAATATCTTGGAATAAGACTGACATATGATCTTTATTGGGGTAAACACATACGTGAAATAATGGGTCAAGCTAATTGTAAACTGGGATTCATCAAAAGAGTACTGGGTAAATGGGACAATCATGTACGAGAAATCACCTACTTTTCCCTTGCTATACCTCATATGGAATACGCTGCCAGTATATAAGATCCCTACGAAATCTGCCTAAATAACGAACTTAAGCGTGTGCAGTGAAGATCGGCAACATTTTAGCAGGGATGATACGATAACTAGATCAGCATAACCAGTCTATTAAAAGAATTAAAATGGGAATCATTGTCAGATCGTAGGTTGAATTTAAGACTTAATCTCTTAAATGAATTCCAAGATAATATTTTCCCTGATGACGTTAAAAACATTTGCGAACCCCAACTTACTATGGTAGACTGAACCATAATCTCAAAATTAGAGAAATTGATTGCCGAACTGATAGATTCAAAATGTCTTTTTTCCCTGGTACAACTAGGGATATGGATAGCCGGAAATATATCCAATACGAGTGTATCAAATGATAGCATAGGTGCGCTTTTGAAACTGTTTCTGAACTAGAATATTTAGGTTGTAAGGCCTACTTTAATTTTTGGAACATCATACTGAAGCTCGATAAATGTGCGCCACGATGAAATATACTCTTAACCGTAACTAAACCAGTCCCAATAGATAGGTGAGATAGGTATTTAAAAATGACTTTCCATTCCAAACAAACAATTATATGGTTTATGTTATGAATCAAGTGCAATCAGTGATACTTTGGTTGCACCCAATGAATAAAAGATGTCGTTAGGAGCGCAATAGTATCCAGTACTTAATTTCTTCAATCTGAGCAATGTACGTGAAATATTTAGTGCTATTAAAGATAAAATTTAATCGTTTAATTAAAGTAGTTAGGGACCCCTTATATTTTTGGGCCATAATATATACGCTCAGTAAAAGTGTAACACGATGAAATATACTTTTAACTGTCATTGATTCAGCCCCAATAAGTATTTAAACACGTTTTCCAAGAAAATGAAGTTTCATTTATATATTTTTAGTACTTCTTGTCCGTAGTCTAGTAAGTTTGGTTGCTAAGCATCGGAAAATGTGATGGTTATCTCTGAAATCCCTTAGGTAAACGCATTCCGAGGTGATAAGTGTCAGGGAAAGAGAGAAGCCACATTACACTTGTCGCTATGAAGAAACGCATGCGTGATCACAGTGTGTCAAATATGACGTCTGGCTACCTAAACCTAGAATAGTTATAACAGGAGATTTTACTCATAATCAGGCATTTTTATTCTACCTAATACTATCAGAGGCACGCAAATTCTCGTCTCACGTTAAACTGATACACAACTAAACCTAGGTTACGATAGGTTTAGTAGAGTTTATCAGAAGCGCAAAGCGATGAAATATACTCTTAACCGTAACTGAACCAGTCCCAATAGATTGGTGAGATAATTATTTTAAAATGACTTTCCATTCCAAACAAACAATTATATACTTCGGTTGCACTCAATGAATAAAAGATGTCGTTAGGAGCGCAATAGAGTCCAGTACTTAATTTCTTCAATCTGAGAAATGTACGTGAAAGATTTAATGCCATTAAAGATATAATTTAATCATTTAATGTAAGTAGTTAGGGACCCCTTATATTTTTGGTCCATAATATATACGCTCAGTAAAAGTGTAACACGATGAAATATACTTTTAACCGTCATGGACTCAGTCCCAATAAGTATTTAAACACGTTTTCCAAGAGTTATGAAATTTCAATTAATCCTTTCCTTTCATGATTCCCTGTTCGACGGAGTAAGATTGGTCGCCCAGCATCGGAAAATGTGATGGTTATTTGATCGAAGGTTTCCGCGGCGTGGGTTAGATTCTCTCTGCATTCTTCCGGGTGATCGTCCGCGTCCGTTGGTTGGTAGACAACAGTTTCGCTGACTGTCCTGTCAGCGTCTTCAGGTCGAAGGTGTGATGGTTATTTATGAAATCCCTTAGGTAAACGTATTCATAGGCGATAAGTGTCAGGGAAAGAGAAGAGCCACATTACACTTGTCGTTATGAAGAAATGCATGCGTGATCACAGTGTGCCCAATATGACGTCTGGCTACATAAACCTAGAATAGTTATAACGGAAGCTTTTACTCATAATCAGGCATTTTTATTCTACCTAATACTATCAGAGGCACGCAAATTCTCGTCTCACGGTAAACTTATACACAACTAAACCTAGGTTATGATAGGTTTAGCAGTGTATCAGAGGCGAAACACGAGGAAATATATGCGTAGCAAGGTTTTCGGGTTGACCTCCGTGTCGATTCATCTTCATGACGACAGTTTCGCCGGCGTTGCAGCTGGCGTCTTCAGGTTCGAAGTGTTTGATGCAGGTTTTTGCCCGTCTTATATAGGCCTTGGTTTTGGCTAGGTGCGTTCTGATTGGTCCGTTTGGGTAAGAGTCTCTTCCAGGCGTTAGAGAGCGAATAGCTGTCCTCCCTGTTGAATGTGAATGTTTTCGCTATTTCGATAGCCTCTCGTATGAGACGGGGAAAGTAATGCTTCTCTCTAGCGATGATTTTAGCATTTTCAAAGTCCACATTCTGTGTGGGTCCTTCCCATACGTGCTCGGCGATGGCGATGGCGGATGGATCGACGCGGAGGTCAACCCACCATCCGCAACCCGGTGGACACACTCGGTGGCTTTAAGCTTAGCCGCGAGGAAATACTTGTACATTCATATAAATGTATATCATTTGAGAAAAATAAAATTACGTAAACTTTAATTAAATTTTGGTGGAACAGGACACCTAACCCCTGATTTACCGTATACTTCATGTTTTACCAACCGCGATTTTGTCAACCACGGAGTTTTTCGGAAACGCTACCCCAGCAATCGATGAGAGGTATCAGTATTTAAAAGCGTTTTCCAAATCTGATGTGGAATGCGAATGTATAAACAATCAATCCTTCTATTTCTACATACATACTAACCTAGCTTCATGTGGCCCTATGTGAATGTTTCTATGTAGCAGCCTAGTTGCCAGTCAATAGTTCACGTCTGATGATCTTCACTCCATGGTGCACTCGGTGGCTTGCAGGGTATCGCGTATGTGTAGATAGATGAGACCCATCGTAACCTAGGATTAGTAGTGTGTCAGATGAACACAAGAATTAGGTTGGGAATCATTATCCATACGTATCGTAGGTTAAAGTTCAGATTAAATCTATTGCAGAAATTTAAAACGGTATGCTTTACTTAAGATGTAACGTACGTAAGAGTGACTATATATAAGTTTTTAACAAAGATATATTAAAAACAGCAGGGGACTAAGCTAGATTCGACCAAATAAATAAAATTCGTGGTGGCCTAGTGGGTAGGGCACTGAGCTACTGACCGGAGGGTCCCGGGTTCAAATCCCGGGCAAGAGCCTTTCTGGACACCCGTGTGAAATCCTCGCGATTCGATTATCTGTGTCAGAACTTCGTAGGAATTCGCAGGTTGCCCAGGGAAAGGAACTGCCCCCCCTACCCTGAATGTGTGAATTTCACACGCCATTGGCTTAGTACGGGGTGAGCTCTGCTCTCACCTATCAAAGACAAACCTTCGGGTTGAATCACTGAGTGAGTGATGAGAGTACTGATAGATTCAAAATGTAATTTTCCCCCGTACTATAAGAGAGCACAATATGCAGCATAACAGCAAAGGGGGGGATCGGGTTGGTGTGGTGGCTAGAGTACTGGCCTCCCATCCCGAGAGCCCGGGTTCGATTCCCGGCAGTGGCGGATTTTTCATTGGAAAACCGGTCCCCCCTTGAATGCCTAGTGGAGGGCATTTCAAGTTCAGTACTCCGTCCGTCGGATGGGACGTTAAGCCGTGGTCCCCTTGGCGCCTTTCGTTAAGAGTAGGCTAATGCCGACGCCGGGTTTCTCTCCACCCTTCCTCCGTTCCCTAAAAACTCCTACCATTACCCAATTACCCACCTATCCTATATGGCGCAAATGACATCAGCTGTCGGTCGCCTCCCCCAAATAACTAACCAACCAACTTATGATTGGTATGCATACACAAGACACGTCCAACTTAATGACTAAAAACTGCTTATAAATGTAATTGTTATTAAAGATTCAAAAAATTGTTCCAAATCAAGATGGTCGTGTCTTGTGCCTTCATGATGTGTCAGGTACCTAATTGTTGATATTAAAATTAGAGAAATCTAGATCGTAGAGTTCGTAGAATCGTAGAGTTTATAATAGGTTCTTTGAGTCAAGCTACTTGTATGACATCTACTTGTACGGTAGTTGTGACGGCAGTAGGTACCTCTATCTTTTGGTGATCTAATTGAGCGTAACATCCAGTAGTTCTCGTATATCTCTAAGTTGACCCTTGGCGCCTTTCGTTAAGAGTAGGCTAATGCCGACGCCGGGTTTCTCTCCACGCTTCCTCCGTCCCTGAAAACTCCTACCATTATCCAATTATCCACAATATCCTATATGGCGCAAATGACCTCAGCTGTCGGTCGCCTCCCCTAAATAACCAACCAAACAGCAAAGGGATAGGTAGGTGATAAATAGTTAGAGTAGTCTGTAGTGCATGATGTATCTATTAACAACCAATCCCTTTATTTCTATGTGGATACTATCTAGCTGCATGTGACCCTATTTATCTAGCATATTTCCATGAATTAGCCTAGTTGCGTATCAATAGTGGTGTGGTTCTTGGTGATCTTCATCCCTGCCACACACGGTCGCTTGCAGGGCATCGCGTAGTTGTAGATGGGTGAAGCCTAATTTTGGCATATCTCCCTTTGAGATCTCTCACACGGTCTTCGGTCCTTCGTATTACTTTCAGCTTGTTTTCACGGACCCATAGTAAAATGCTTTCCAAATGGTCCGTGTCAGACACGAGTGCTTTGTTTGCCTCAGGAAAAATATAGGTCAGGTATAACCTCTGCAGTGGGAATGAAGGTGAAAAACTATTTCTCACAAGGCAACGTGCGTCCCAGAATGTGCGCTGCACTGTTAGGATTCGGTAGAATAAAACGCCTGATAACATCTACATCTACACGATACCCTGCAAGCCACCGCGAGGGTGTGTGGCAGGGGGTGAAGATCACCAAGCATGCACTACTAACATGCAAACAAGCAACTATATTGTCTCATGCAACTTGATTGTTAGTATCTATAGGATTTAAGGGGTTAATACATGCATCATGCACTACAGAATACGCTAAAATATTTCCCCTATCTATCCCTTTGCTATGCTGCCTATTCTGTTCTCTTATAGTACGGGGGAAAATCCCATTTTGAATCTATCGGTTAGACAATCTATTTCTCTAATCTTATTCATCTGGTCGAATATAGCATAATACGCTAGTTTTTTTAAAATGTTCCTAACATCTTCAGCAAAGCTATCCGATTGAAATTTCTCTAATAGATTCAATCTGTACTTTAACCTACGCTCTGATAATGATTCCCACCCTAATTCTTTTATTGATTCTGAAACGCTACTTAACCTGCCTTTTGAACATGTGCAGCGAAGATCGGCAAGATTTGTAAAGGGACGATACGATAATTATATTAGCGTAACCAGTCCATTAAATGAATTGAAATGGGAATCATTGTCAGATCGCAGGTTGAAATTTAGACTTATTCTCTTAAACAAATTCCAAGGCAATATTTTCAGTGATGATGTTAAAAATATTTTACGAACCCCAACTTACTATGTCAGACTGGACCATAATCATAAAATTAGAGAAATTGATTGCCGAACCGACCGATTCAAAATGTCCATTTTCCCTCGTGCAATTAGAGATACGAATAACGGTAAATATGTCCCATCGAAGAGTAGCAATGAATAGCATTGGTAGCTGCATGTTGGTATGAGTACTTAGAGCTAACCCTACTAACAGAATGTTTCTGCATGTTTGCTTTGCAATTTCTATCTTTTTTAAATAGTGTAGTTCTGACTACTATATTAATACTATTCCTTTTTTATGCATGATATGTAGTGCATGTTTGGTGAGAAATCACCCCCTGCCACACACCCTTGTGGTGGCTTGCAGGGTATTATGTAGATGTAGATGAACCTATCGTAACACCTTTTAACGAACCTAGCTGCTCTACGCTGCACACTGTCTAGTTCTCTGATCAACCCTAATTCATTCGGACCCCATACACTGGCTGCATACTCAAGGTGGGGCCTAACTAGTGAAAAATAACATCGCTCTTTTGTCTTCTCATCAAATTTCCCAAGTACTCTTCTTATAAATCCTAGTTTTCTCTTCGCTCGGCCGCATATTTCCCGGATGTCTTCTTCACGATAAATCCTTAGTGATTGTTACACCTAAATATCTTATGGTTTCAACGTTTTCGATCTTCGTGTTACTAATGTTATAGGTACGATCTATCGAATTATTTCTCCTCCAAAAATTGATAGCTACACACTTTTTAAGGTTAACTTCTAACTGCGGGTATAACGAGTAAAATATTTCGTTGCGCCGAACGTGAATGGACACAATGTCCATTTCAAATGTTCAAGTGGATGCTGACAGGAGGGAAGGAAGGGAGAAAATGTCAAGACAGCAAGTATATGCTTGAATGGGTGTATTGCATCACTATAATCTACATCTACATAATACCCTGCAAGCCACCACAAGGGTGTGTGGCAGGGGGTGATTTCTCACCAAATATGCACTACATATCATGCATAAAAAGGAATAGTATTAATATAGCAGTCAGAACTACACTATTTAAAAAAGATAGAAATTGCAAAGCAAACATGCAAATACGTTCTGTTAGTAGGGTTAGCTTTAAGTACTCTTACCAACATGCAGCTACCAATGCTATTCATTGCTACTCTCCGATAGGACATTTTTACCGTTATTCGTATCTCTAAATGAACGAGGGAAAAAGGACATTTTGAATCTGTCAGTTCGGCAATCAATTTCTCTAATTTTATGATTATGGTCCAGTCTGCCATAGTAAGTTGGGGTTCGTAAAATATTTTTAACATCATCACTGAAAATATTGCCTTGGAATTTGTTTATGAGATTAATTCTAAATTTCAACCTGCGATCTGACAATGATTCCCATTTCAATTCATATAATAGACTGGTTACGCTAATAAGGTTATCGTATCGTCCCTTTACAAATGTTGCCGATCTTCGCTGCACACGTTCAAGTTCATTACTTAGACCGAATTCGTAGGGATCCCATACACTGGCAGCATATTCCAAATGAGGTCTAACAAGGGAAAAGTAGCTGATTTCTCGTACATGATCGTCACATTTACCCAATACTCTTTTGATGAAACCCAGTTTACGATTAGCTTGACCCATTATTTCACGTATATGTTTACCCCAGGAAAGATCATGTGTCAGTCTTATTCCAAGATATTTAATGGATTCCACGTTTGCTATTTCATTATTACTTATTTTGTATGTGCTAGGCGGAAACTATTTTTCTTCCAAAAATTCATTACTACACATTTTTAAAAATTTAATTCTAACTTCCATGTATCACACCAAATTTCGATTGCTTGTAGGTCATCATTTAAATATTGCTTATCATTTGGGCTTAGGATTTCCCTGTACACAACTGCGTCATCGGCAAATAGACGAAGCTTACTTTTTACCACCTTACTGATATTATTAATGTAGAGAAGGAACAGGAAAGGAAATAATGTGGAATTGTTCATCCTAGTGAAACAAAGATATCGTTAACATTTCGGAGGCATTTCTAATGACTCATCCACCCTCGATTCGAATTGTTTCTCCGTGCAAGAGGGTACTCGAACTTTTTTTTGTGGAAATCGCGTCACTATAACATTCCTCAGTAACTTACAGCTCTGAGCAAGTCTCGCCCTAATAATTTTTTTTTACCATTGAAAACTTTTGAGGATATCATAAGTATGGCTAAAACATCAACCATACACTTAAAATAAGAGGTCAAAGCCCATTGTGTAAAGCCAAATAATTTTACTTACCATATTGTACCCACGGTTTATGGAGTGATGTGTGATAACCCCTCACTTCAATCGCTGGAGAGAAGGCTCTAACTCTCTTCATTCTCGATTAAGTACACTATTTTTGTACTTATTTCCTCCATTTTGCCATTTCCTGAGCAATCAGATTAACTCATCACTCAACATGCTTCAAACTCTCTAGAAAAAAGAAGAAAAAGACAAGGTAAGTACGAAAATCAAAGTAGAGAATAAATTGAAATAGCTGCAGGAGTAACACAATAGTAATTGTAATTGATGCACGTGGACTATTACGTGCACATTAAAAATGACGATAGAAAGGAGTGTAGCAGCATCTGAAACAAGTTTCTCAAGGCTAAAATAGCGTAGGTATTCATGACATTTTTTAATTGCTCATCCGGACCCATACAACGTCCATATTTGACTACATAAATGATTGACATGATTTAGCTTCGAATGCAACTCATGAAATATACAAATATTTGTAAATGCTATGGAGATTAACCAGTTAGGTGGAGAGAAGAGGCTCTGGGATTTGTTAGACCAATATGTGCGATTTATAGAGAGCATAAAGGTTCGTCCTTCCACCTCATGGGGGTAAAATAAACCAAGTTCCCATTCCCCATTCAGTAGCAACTACACAAAAATGATCTAATTGGAAAAGAAGAGGTATGAAAAATTTAGATTACGAAATTTGAAAATATCAATGATAGAAACGCGAATTAATTGTGAAGGACAGAATTTAAGATGTATTCGACTTCAAAATGGGATTTGTATCTTTCTTAAACCAATTTCACCATTTCTTGTCTATGAGGATATCCTTTATGGAAATTTCAAAAACCCAATAAAATGAATGAAACGTGTTTGTATATAAAGCAAAACACATAAGGAACTCGTAAAGCTTGACTAAATTTGGTAAGAATTGACTTTTTGTCAAATCGATCCCAAAACTTTTTATCACCTTTGATCGTCAAAATTTGTCGTTAGTTGGAAAAATGTATTAACTTTCAATTCCAGCAGTCATTAGTAAGCCGAATCAAACCATCCGGAAAAATGCTAGAAACGCGTATTTATAGAACAATTCATTGTTCCTGCCCCTTAATGAAAAATAAGGGAGAAAAATCCATCACTTGTTGAAAAGTTTCCAGGGGCGGAATTCTGTACATCCTACCGACACCTATCGGTGTCGCTAACTCCCCCGACCGACAAATATCGGTAAGAGCGATTCCGGTGACGCATTCTACCGACACTTGTCGTTAATTTTACCGATACTTGTCGGTAACGACGACTGAGCCTACCGACGATTTCCAAACCCACGCTAGGCCTTACCGACATGTATTTCGTCTCTTCGCCAGCTGCATGCTGGGTAAAAACAGTGATAGATCGGTCTACGCATAGCGACGGACGTATGTTTTGATTATCTACGAGCTTGAATTTGATGAATTGACTTGTGCAAATTGGTAGGTTTTCTGAGAACTGAGATCGTCCTTTATTTGCATTTCCATATTATTATTAAGTTACAATCTTAACGGTATAATTCGCGCTAGTTATATTCGTCCTTAATTTGCAAAATTAGCGCATCCAAAACAAGTTTGCTTTAAAGTGTCCAAAGTGCGGAGAGTAAGAGGTGATTTAAGTTCTTATAACCTTTATTAAATAAAAATACAGTTTTATTTATAATTTTCTATTTACTAAGTACCTATATTTTTACTTCAATTACTATACTATTTATATGCAATTGCAGTTTGATATATTTAAATGTTTGACGGTAGAAACTTTATCGCTAGACTAGTAATGCATTTTACATCAGAGTGGTTGGTGTTTTTTAATTATCAGCCCAAAGAATGGCAGAGGGATATCTTGCTTTAGATCAAATGTTTATGTAATACGTAGAAAGTAGACTCGAACGTCGACGATCGTGCCGGGATAGGAGAGTAAAAGGGGAGCCCACGACCCGTTTGAGCTGGACAACGAGGAGTTTATCAATTTATTTCGCCTCTACCCACATGTTGATTTGCTTCTCATTGAAACACTTCGGCCGATATTGCAGCGGGAGCGGTCGATCGCCATTGCTAGTGAGCAGTGTGTTCAGTTCATTCCAATGCATTTTCAAACGAACGCAAGTCATTATTCACTTCACTGTTTCTTTGTCAGGGTCACTTTTACTTCCGTACCAATTAGTGTTTCTAATTCTTAAGATTGCCTCCCAAAAAAACAAACGTTACTTACAAACAAACTTACACGTTAGCCGAATGCTGCCTACTACTTACTGTGATGTCTCTATAATTTGTAATTTCGACGAAGATGTGTACACAATTCCACCAAGTAATCTAATAAATATATTATTATTACATTCCTCCTCCATGTAGCAATTCCCTCTCGACCTGACTTGAGCTTCTCGACTAAATTGTTTGGACCATCGTAGGTTTTAATTTTTAATTTAATCTTGTTTGTGTACGTATAGTAACTTGAATATGTAATTGTTGGCTTAGTTAATGGCACTTGAATACAGTCCATCAGAACCATATAGACGTGTGTTATTTCTCGATCGTAAAATCGTACCCAATTTCGCAGTACGAAATCAATAACAAAGTATGAATAAAGATTTCATTCGAATTACCTACATGCAATCCCCTCAGATTCAACTAATCCCACCTTTCATCCTGCCTTTGGTATTAACTTCTCTTCGACTTTACGCATGATCCTTGAATGAATGTGAATCACAAATGATCCACGTCCAGTCCACTGTTGATTTCAAATAACATTACTACGCTAAGTTCCGATGAAATATTTCGCATATCGATGGTGCACTTTTTCCTGTTTGTGTCAAGCTATATCATTGGTCAAAACGTATAGCCTCGCGCTCAGGTGCTGCTTCCTTACCGATAAATGCTTGACGTCAGAGTTAGGTCGCTTGCACTGACAACTGTCGGTAGGTGGCGGGTGCAGAATAGCTCGACCGTCGGTACAAGCGACGACCGTCGGTAGCCACCGATACCGATAGGTATCGTTAGTTGTGTACAGAATTCCGCCCCAGGTATCCAAAATAATTAAATTGGCTATGGGAGTCTCTTGGTTTGCATTCAATGGGATAAAAGATATTTTTATAAACTTTTCCGAGAGTTAAAAGTACAATTCCTTCTGCCAGAGAGGCAATGGTATGTCACAAATCTACAGCCGTAGTGAAGATCCAGTAGATCTTATAGTCTGGTATGAGTATATCGAAGATTTGAGTAGTAGCCCACGTATCAAGTTGTTTTTCGTCTACTAAATAAAACTGCGATGAGGATGCACACTGCTTAATACCTTATCGGGCCAAGGCGATTATAAATTAAATTTGCCATATCCGTTTGCACTAAATTTACTTTAGTCTCTCCAATATCAATATTCAATATCCTTGAAATCATAGTTTATCAACCTTCAACAACATATTCCTTCTCTAACAATCCCCTTCTCCCTCGAACATCGCTATGGAAATCCAAACAAACAATTGACAAAAAAATTAAATACACTAATTAACAAATGAATATATAAAAAGAAATATACATACAATGGTAATTGCTGGTTATCTCATGTACATGTATCAAACTTGAGGATATTATTTATGCATTATTATTTTGTTTTCTAGGTAGTGGAGAAACATTATACCATGTATAAATGACTTCCAAACCCACAATAAGTTTCAGGATCCAAATCCAATGACTCTAGAAGGATTTTATTTCTAATTATTTTAATTATCTAACTACACTGACGAATATGCCTAGGCTCTGATTCCGACAGATTAAATATTTATCATGCTGATTCAATTTGGGTGTCATCTACTTGCAATTGCTTCATTATTTTAGTAGGTACATTAATGTTAATAATGGTTCCTTATATATTTAATTCTACCACATCTTTCCGCTGTCATATGCTAAAATGGTTTACGCTCAACATAGGAGCACATGGAAGTGAAGAGAACACACAAAAAACAGCAAAACATTTCACATGTCCAACAATGAAGGGGATAAAGAGTCCCAATATTAGTCGTGATTCCGAAAACAAGTGTGACCAGTAGCAAAAGAAATTGGCAAAAGATTTACATTTTATCCCAACAGTAAATATGTAAATATTTTGCAAAATATTTACCCACCACTTCTGTAGGCACAACTGGTCTTAATTTTTAAGGGAAGACGATTTAATGGAATGGCGTACAATTAGTTTTAACCGTTTTAACATTGCGTGAGTAGATACCAAAAGTATGAAGCAGGTGTTCTAAGGTCAAATTTTCATCATTTTTTTTGGTCCAAACCATTCCATTCTATTATGTGGACGAAACTAAAACAGGGTATCCCACAGAGCAGCGTCTTGGTCCAAAACAGACAAACAAATGAAATACGAGAAAATAGTAAACAACGAAAATTGATGCCACAACGGAATTCAAATAAACCTCGGCAGTAGATATTTAGCTAAGAAGTCGTGCATAAATTGAACTAAATTCATACAAACACATCATGCATTAGGTTCCGCATTCATATTTTCTATGCACTCAATGAGTGCAATCAATCCTAGAGCACGTCATAAATACGTCAGTTCCATCTGTTCCGTGATCGCAACCAGAGATACTTCATTAATTTACATACACCCTTAATCGCAACACTCCAATCCATAGAGCTCCAATCAATATCACTCTATGAGCGGAGTATGATACTCAATTTTTTTGGAGGCTGTGGTTGGTTGGTGCCATACAGTTGGATGAAAATATAGAACAAGTTCTATCTGCTTGGACCAAAAGTTTATGCACTCAAAAGTTAGGGCCAAAATCAATTTGGATGGATGGAACGGTTTGGAACAAAATATTTTATAAAAATTTGACTGCGGGACACCGAATTTAGATTAAAAAATTCTGATTTTGTACACCCTCAATGTTAATTCTATGCATTTCCCAATATTCTTTATTCACGCGGTGTCCCCTATTTTATTTCTCCTTCTCTCATGCGCCCATTAAACCCATCGGTAAACACATACGTGAAATAATGGGTCAAGTGAATCGTAAACTGGGAATCGTCACAAGAGTACTGGGTAAATGTGACGATCATGTACGAGAAATCAGGTACTTTTCCCTTGTAAGACCTCACTTGGAATATGCTGCCAGTGTATGGGATCCCTACGAAATCGGTCTAAATAACGACCTTGAACGTGTGCAGCGAAGATCGGCAAGATTTGTAAAGGGACGGTACGATAACCTTATTAGCGTAACCAGTCTATTAAATGAATTAAATTGGGAAACATTGTCAGATCGCAGGTTGAAATTTGGACTTAATCTCTTAAACGAATTCCAAGACCATATTTTCAGCGATAATGTTAAAAATATATTGCGAACCCCAACTTACTATGGTAGACTGGACCATAATCACAAAATTAGAGAAATTGATTGCCGAACTGACCGATTCAAAATGTCCTTTTTTCCTCGTACTATTAGGGATATGAACAACGGTAAATATATCCAACACGAGTGTAGCAATGGATAACATTGGTAGCTGCATGTTGGTATAAGGACTTGAATCTAACAAAACTAACAGCATGTTTTTGCGTGTTGGCTTTGCTATTTTTATCTTTGTTTAAATAGTGAAGTTTAGAATAGTATATAAATACTAATCCTTTCTTATCAATGAATTGTAGTGCATGTTTGGTGAGAATTCACCCCCTGCCACACACCTCTTTGGTTGCTTGCAGGGTATTATGTATGTACATGTAGATAGATGTAAACACTTTATATCTCAGCAAAAAAACTGCACTCGAAGACCTAAATTGGAAAATCGAATTGGGAACGCCCCACGCAAGCCTAATTTTCGCAGAAATTTCTTCCATCCCCACCTCCCTGATGGGAAAAACGACCTCAGCTGTCGAGCCTCTCCCAAAATAACAGCCATCATTATTGAGAATCCCCGCGATAAAATGACCAGGATGTACCTCCCCCACTCACAATAATCGCCTCTCACCCTGCCTTCCATCATATCCTTCCTTATATCATTTTCCGGTCATTTACATTCTCCTCACTTTCCTTCTCCTCCACCTCTCCGTCCATTCCTTTTGTTCATCCTCCCCTCAACTCCCACAAGCGCCCAGCGCTATGACGACACACCCTCAACCACTTATCATTTCCTCCCCCCCAAAAAAAACCACCATCCTCTCATCACCACTACCCCCCGTAATCCTCCTCCATGTAAGCTAGAGTAACCATTCTTGAAACCCGGTTTGTTCCACGCATTATGATGCCATTTTATGGCTGTTTTATGATCTTAAGGGTGAGGCAAAAATACCACCGCAGAGACGTGGTCACAGTGAGTCTCAGGATATATTTCTTTCACAATTGTCTTCCAGCTCCGGTTCGCAGTCATGCGGTTTTCCAACAAATTTTTTTAATGTTTCTGGGGTGTTGTTTTCTACTCTTTCAACATTATTAATCCGCTCGGTTCCTTTGACTGTAATACGGCATTTAATCTTTACATGCACCAAAACTCGGCCCATTTTTTGTCGTTTTGAAGAGTAAGTAAAAGTAATAATTGCCTTTTTAAGAATTGAAAAGACTTCCTCTTCCTATTCAGCCTTAAACTACTTTTACATCTGAGCGATACCCTGCAAGCCACCGCGAGGGTGTGCGGCAGAGGGTGAAGATCACCAAACATGCACTATTGACATTCAAATAGGCTACTACGATATAGTATGGACTATAGGGAGTAGGACTATAGGGAAGAGAAGGGGATTTAAATTAGAACGTCTTAAAGTTGTTATTGCATATTTGAACCCGGGAACTGGTCAGAAGTCTAGAAATCTACCAACTTTACGAGGATATTCAAATAATGAAAACAAATTTCAAGGCGGTAGCTATGCTTTGGGATCTTATGACAATTAAAAAATATTTATTTGCATGGTTATTTATAGGAAATGAAAAACAATGATCTCTGGAATTAAACAATTATAATTGTTCTTTTCCTCCATGGAATGCAATATTCCAATGACCGTTAATATGACTTCATACCCAGAAATCCCGAAAAATCAAATTTATTTGTATGCTTCTGTTCATCAGCCCCTTATCCAGATAGGTATTATCTCTTGCATTTTTACGCCACATGTGGACTTGTTGTTGATAAATTCAACGCTAAAATTGATTTAGTTAGTAATTGGTCGGGATAACCCCATTTCTCTCTGATAATTATTGTGGCTAATGGTTTTAACTTCCTAAAGAATGTTTTTTTATCAAATTTCGTAAAATAGATGACCCACTTAAATGTTCACCGAATAGATCAATAAGAATCTGCATGTTAATCAATGCCATTCACCATAATTGCGTCAATATTTTTGAATAATTGGCACCATAGTGAAATCTGTATTAAATTGATAGATTATCTTTTATAATATTAAACATGCCTTATATTTTCCCATTTATGAAATATTTTTCCTTGCCATATCGTGCTTTGTCTCGCTTAATGTTATTAGTAGATTAGATTTATGCCATAATATGGGCTGTTGGAAACAGTTTAATGCCAATTATCTTTCGAAACGAATCTAATAACCATTATCAAGTTAAACATAATATCACCTAATTAAAATGGATAATATGACTGGTAACTAAGGATTAAATAACAAAGGAACGTCGTATTATGTTACTAAAGATAAACTAACTACGTCACTGGGATGAATGTGAGTAATATACCATCAAATACACGATGATATTTTACATTATCAAGCATCGATTATGCCTAATTATTTCCCCTCAGAAATTGAGCAAAGATTTTTCACATTTATTAGTAATACAATTTCTTTCTGCATTATTTCACTTTTGATGTACTTCATCTATCTGTCAGATCACCAAAAGATCCGTTTGACATCGCCTATCACATGAGAATAGGTACCTAAGTAAACCCATATCTTAGCAATAGTTATAAAAACTATTTCTGAATCTCCTCAAGCTATCAGAATGACATACTTAATTTTCCTTGAAGTCTCAGCAGTGTAAATCAAATATAACAGTAATTTTTGTTCAAAAACATCGATTTTTCATTGAAGTGATTAACGCTACAATATTATCAAGGCATCAGCATTATTAATATGGCACTATTATCGATACTATTGGGTTCAGTCTTCCAAGTTGACAGTGAGCTTGAAGATAATTCTTATCGTGATTTCAATTTAGATACAAATTACTTTCTTCCAGGTACCCCGAAAGGAACTCGCTCTCGGTGGCCAGCAGTCCAGTTTGCTGTAGACCTTAAATTAATTATGACGTTGCCAAAGGTGCGCGCTTGGCTTTCCAAAGAATACGTTCCCTGGGAGCCTCTGAAGATGAGACGCGGAAACTGAGACCATCTTTCATGAGGCAACTCGTGATCAAATAAACCCCGCACCGGTTTCTCGTGCCGGAAAGAACTGGTTTAAGCTTGGGAAAATATGATAAATTAGTTTCACAGAATCTGATAGCGATTCCTTGATGGTTTCAGAAAAATAAAATTTTCTTTGATTTTCGTGAGAGGCTCACGCAATATTTATTGGCACTTAGGTTACGAATTGGTCAAGGTTATGTGAAGCGAAATGAGGGCAATGAGATAAAATTTTTCAAGATTAAGTTTTCTCAAAGGGCAACTCGCTTTTTTCTGTGGTGCCATTTTCGTCGAATAAATGCTTTTTTCGAGAGAAATAAGGTTTTTGTGAGATTCCAAAAAGCAGCATTATCAAATTTTTGCATCTAGAGAGATACAGGTCCTCTTACGAAACTGTGGGTGTACACAGGCTGGTGATGTGCTGTCCTGTAATCCAAAGCGCGTGGGTTCTGATCCCGCCTCGGGGATAAATATTGTTTTTTTATGTATAGGATCGACTTTGATGTGATGCTGCCAAATAACCTAATCGGTTACATATGGGTTAATTTATGGAGGTTTGGTCGTATTTTTAAGAAACTCAATTTCCTTTTTTTTTGCCAACGTTCCTTGAAAGAAGAAAAGAAAGTAAGAAAGTTGTTCCTTGAGCCCTGAAGAAGCCTTAATAAAAAGGCGAAACGTTGGCAAAAAAAAGGAAATTGAATTTCTTAAAAATACGACCAAACTTCCATAAATTAACCCATATATTAATATAGTGGTCAATAACCATCCAAAGAAGCTAATCTGTTACGGCACCTAAAACCTAAATCACTGGCTACTACTACAAAATGAGTAAATCAGGACGCAAACCAAAACGTGAGAAATAGAATCATAGGTATGTTGTTTAGAGAAACATGTTAAATTTATTCTGTAAAAATCGCAAAATACATGCATACCTTATTGCAATGAAATATGCGTATTATTAGAATCATAAAAAGGATATCAACATTATTAAACTAAGAAATATTTGACTGACACTTGTGTTATATTAAACGCTGATTTTGTTGACACTATTGGGCGAGGATACACTTTACGGACTACTGAGGCCATTTTGGGTATTTCGATTAGGCGATCTGACAGTGGGAGCAGAAGAAGAGCTATAAGAAAGCTGATGTCAGCCTTAGCCTATTCATAACGGCATGCGCCAATAAATCTACTGTTTTGTGTCTGAATGAGGAGCAATAAACAGCATACCCTTATGTACCCTTAACTTAGCACTCAAGTAAGGGCCAAAATTTCGTTTCGCCTTATTCATTGCCTGTATTATAGAGCCCTTCCTTATGGCTTTCTTGAAACTGGAAGTCAGTATTTTAGCCTCCAGGCAACCATATCCTTCTCTCCTCATGTTTGGAATGATATTATCTGTCTCGCAGGCATCGAGAGATGTAGATTCATGCATATCATCAAAATAAATGAGGGAACTAAATCAAATGGCAAGAATCTCTCATGTGAGCAAGCATTGATCGTGTTTTTTGTTTTAGTTATTGCATAGTAAGAGCTTGTTAAGACACTATTGTTACATTTCTTTCAATTTTTAATATTTTAATGAGAGGTCCTTTTCTAAAATCCAATTTTTCTTAATGTTTCCTAAAAATATGTCCGCAAAAAACAAGGTTCAAGAGGTACGAAATATTTCTGAGTGTCACAAGCGTTAAGTATGCATTGTTAAATAAGAATTTGCAATATTTGCACACAAGTTGCCAAGAAAAATAATGCTTTTTAATTAAATGAACCTTGGGAAAACATTCCACCCAGTTACACCTGCGTCAGTAAATTAAATTGCGTATATTTTTTTGCAAAGGCCTATCTTTCTGCGTTATTAAATTTTCTGGGCTACACCTTACGGAATGCCAATCTTAACTGTTCTCCTAGGGTGTTCCTAATATTTCTCAAAGAAAATGTGCAAAATAGCGATTTAAATATGCTGCAAGACGCTATACCTCCCACCTAAGTATCCCTTTTTAGTACTAGCGGATGTTCTCCGCCATTTTGAAAGGGATGGCACAACCGATTCGTAAATCATTCCTTTTTATCTTTCCCATGTCCCGCGTCGTCCGTTTTCACCTTGCGAAAAATTTTACCTCCTGAAGTGACACCAGACTGCTACCCGGAATGAGTCTTTCGTGCGTCATCGTCTCGTGTGGAAACTGGAACCGGGAAACGTAAAAGCAGGGCCAATGGCGCGCCAGTTACGCCACCGCCGAGTGGTGCCAAATGTGAGCAACACCCCATACCCCCCGATGTCGTGGGAGGGCCATAAGCACCGGTGTCGTGGCTCTGAAATCTCCGGCAAGGAGGGGAGAACTCTGGGAACTTTCCTCTAGAGTCCTTGAAAGATCCGTAACGAGCTGATGAATGCGAAGCCTTAAAGCACATTAAGTACATCTACGACACACCCTCCAATCCACCTCGAGGGTGTGCGGCAGAAGGTGCATCCACACCAGGGGGGGTGTGCTTGAATCGTTCGAGATTGATTCCTTTACGGAATAATCCCGAATACAATGTAAAAACACACGAGTGAGCCCTTAGTTACGTACCGGAATCAATCCCAAGCGATTCAAGCACACTCCCCCAGGAACATTGACACAACAAACAAAAATGAACAACGCAAAACAAACACTACACCTTTAAAAGTAATTAGGGGAAAAAAGAAAAAAAAAAAAAAACTACCAAATCCAAGTCATGCAGGACACACCCACGAATACCATACATAACTTGAAACCCGACACCAATTTCATAGATACTCATGCATGAAAAAAAAAGCAATGCATAAGAGTCACACCTTGATTTGAACATGCATGAAATAAAAAGATACTATCGACCTACTCTGAATATTACCTCTATAATTATTACCGATTTACGCGATGTCTATCGTTCTGATCTCGAATCGTACGTGGAAAAAATGACATTTTAAACCTGTCCGTCCTGCAATCTATCTCCTTAATTTTACTAGAACTATCAAGCCTACCATAATAAGCCGGAGCCAGCAATATATCATTAAGGTCATTAATGAAATGTCCCTCCTTAAAGTTTCCCAGAAGATTAAGTCTATAATTCAGCCTGCGTTGTGACAGCGATTCCCATCCCAATTCGGCTAACACTTACAAACTAAAGGGGTGTGAAGAGCAACTCGCCTAGGTTGCAACCATCAGATGAGAAAATAGGTTCATTCCATATGTATTTGATTATTTTCTCTATACCATAACTACAGAAAGAAAAGCGAGAATTTAATTTAAAATTAAAAAAAAATTAAATTGCATTACGTTTACGATCCCTTCATGATAATGCGATAAAGTATTCACTCCTGAGATAAATTCTACATGAATTTCAGTACTAAAAAAATAATTTCATTGAATTTAGTTAGCAAGGCAGACTTAAGATAACATTTTTAAAGCTGTCAAGTTTATATATGTATTTTCTAATAGATCCATACGGTAAAGAAATCAGTTTTCATAATTCATTCGAAATTTTTTTCTCATGAAGCTTGGTGCAGAAGAATGCCGTCATTTGCAGTTTTTTTTGCAAACAGTTTTTAATCCCTATTTTACTCTTTTCATTAGTTGATTGAATCCTTCTACCTTTTCCTTTCAAGGATATATTAAACGCTAAACGGGGATCAGGTTGTTGTGGTGGCTAGAGTACTGGCCTCCCATCCCGAGGGCCCGGGTTCGATTCCCGGCAGTCGCGGATTTTTCAGTGAAAACCGGTCCCCACTTGAGTGCCTAGTGGAGGGCATTTCAAGTTCTGTACACCGTCCGTCGGATGGGACATTAAGCTGTGGTCCCCTTGGCGCCTTTCGTTAAGAGTAGGCTAATGCCGACGCCGGGTTTCTCTCTCCACACTTCCTCCGTTTCCTGAAAACTCCTACCATTTCCCACCTATCCTATATGGTGCAAATGACCTCAGATGTCGGTCGCCTCCCCTAAATAACCAACCAACCAATTAAACGCTAAACACTCTTCCATGCTAGAGATTAACCGCTTATCGTTATTCTGTAACGAATCCTTCCATTATCATTGTTAGGTACTTTCTTGGCAATACTTTGGGCCTTTCTATTGTGATAGCTTGGGTAATGACACGTACCAGTAATAGCCTCTCGATAAACCAAACCTCCCAATGCCTTACCATGGTAAGGGAAATGAAATAATTATGGTGAGAAAAGTAAGGTTTTTAAAAAATCCCAAGACCACACGAAATGATGCTAAAAATTGTACATAAAAATATGGGAGTTTAAATTTAAAAATGTATATAGCAAATAAATATGTGTCGTACGCTGGAGATCCAAATGGAATAACGCTGTACAGCCATAAAAAGTCAACGCAATCGTGACTTTCCTTTCCCATTCAGATATATATTGTTATTCTCCCCCTTAATGAGTTTGCGTCCATTCCCACGTGCTCGAAAAGTATCCAACAAGACTGTTAAGCGTAGATATAAAATAACATAGCCGGGAAATCGCACTCTCTTGGGAATCAAAGCGATGATAATGATCGTGCTAATGAAACTGACGATCATTTGAGTTGATTTGGAACGAAACTGTACACACGGTATTTGCCAAACAGTATAGGTGCCAGTGGAGATGAGAAGGCCGTCGAAGGAGAGGCGTGAGAGGATGAGGGGGGTTGAGAACGAGCTCGACACCAATATGAAAAATTGGTGGCGAACCAAGGTGAAATAAGACCAATTTTGTCATTTCTGCACAAGAGGGTTCTTACTTACAATTTTTGTGCTTTAATTTTTCAAGTTGACTAATATTTAAGTTCAACTTCCACATGGTGCATTGGCAGATACGCTCCGTTATCAACGCTGAAATGGTAGCAGATTTAAAGGATTTTTTTTACAAGTGTCTACAGTTGGAGCATTATTCAAAACATATTTATTATTTAATATCGTCATTTAAGCTGTAACAAATTGAGAAAGTTCAGTTCAAACACAGAGATGAGAATAGTTGGAGAAATTGTCAATGATACGCGTTATAAGTAAATAGGAACTATTCTCTCTTAGGAATCAGTTTTCTAACCAGTCAAAAATTCATTAATATGTAGTTATTAACAATCTAGTTGCACGTGGCCCTCATATGCAACGTAAGTCCATGGAGAAATAGCACTTCATCGCATAGTTACTTGTCATTTTGTGCATATCTGGTGATCCTCACCCTCTTCCATACAAACTCGTGGTGGCTCGCAGAGTTCTACATAGACGTACACTTAGGAATATGTACGAATGTATGATATGCTAGTCTACTTACAGAAGACGAGCAAAAAATTGCATTCCCATGGCTGTAAATCACCGCTAAGAAGTGAGACCTGAATTGGACCGAGCTTAAAAGGGAACAATTTCATTGTCTACTTGCTGAAGTAATAAAAAAAATCAATTTGCAACAGGATTTCGCCGCTAAAAAATATCAGAAAGAAATCTCAGGCCGAATGTAGGTCATCCCAATCTTATTTAAACTATGCTTCCACCTCATGTGCAATATTTAATTATTCTGACAACATGAGCACCTGCCATAAAACTTAAGTGTGCTTCAAGCAGTGTAAAAAATGGCTGTGACCAGATTCATTTTCTCATACCACATTTAACCCGTAAAAGAAATCTGATGCAATGGCACATTATTTACATAATTTTCTTGGTTCATCAACCCTTAGAGTGAAGCTCATGACTCGAATCATATGTCCTCTTCATATCAACTTAGTTCTGCTCTTTCAGATCCTTACCTAATTTCTCTAATCCTCTACATAATGACTTCCTAACTACATAGTTGAGTAGCCGCTATGTAGAAAACTCCCTGTAGAGCACAAATTATTTCGTCAGACGCTTATATCGGTAATATCTCCACCATACCTCAAAATGCCAATCCCATTTATCCAATGCAACGTCTAGCCCTTTTCTATTGATTATCGAAAATTGGGATATAAGCCATGAATAAAATGAAAATTTCAGGGTTTCTACAGGGGAAGAGCCAGGGTAATATTGATGACTATTTACGTTGTAAGTACAATAGAAAGAGAATAAATGGTACAATTGCTGAAAGAACTTACAGAATCCCCGGAAGGGAGGTGAGAATATGTATCTTAGATTATGACCTTAATCTGATTTAATGGCATATATTTTTAGAAGAACTATGATATGGGTAGAATATATTCGATTGATAATTATAATAACTGGAAGCTAATGAAACACTGGAAACAATGGCTAAATGACAGTCGAGACAAATACACCCTCGATACCGCCATAGAGTTCAGAGGAAGAGGAATAACTAACTATTTTTGCATATTCGCAGGAGTAAATATGAAGCACTGTTTGAAAGATATTGAAAAGTCATTTTCATTCCGTAACGAACGCAAAGCAATAGAGGGCTGAGAGATTGAGCGTTTAATCTTTTAACCCTCGGCGAAAGCAACTCTCAGAGCAATAAATTTCAAGTCGGAGATTAGGTCGCCGACGGGAGCTGTGTGCTCGCGCAAACGTATTACCGACAGCGGGACGAAGCCGAGCAATTGCGAGTTGCTCTCCGTGGGAGGTACATTCATCAAGCTCATCTCTCGTCACGCGAACGAAAAAGATTGAGGTGGCGCCCGGCGGCGGAGGGGGCGCCATCTTCGAAGGAGGAGCGGAGATCATCTCTCGGACCGCCGACGACGTCACAGGCGAACGGACGGACGGTCAGTTGCGCAAGGGGAGCCAGACGTCGTCCTCTGAAGGATCTCTCCACTCTCCTCGGGGGGGTTGTGTCTGAAACCGTCGGGATTATCTCGAATACGTAACCAAGGAGTCACATGGTATAAACACGAATGGTTCGCGAACTTTGGTGTGTGAAAACCTCAGATTATAACCTCATTCATTGTTTAAACTTGTGCTTTATCTCATCTCGGGGCCATACAGCTAAGACAGAAGAGGAAAACCCAGGTGAATGCAATTAATGATGTTGTAACGAGCGATTCAGAAACACCGAATTTGAGAACCATTCGTGTTTATACCCCGTGACTCCTTGGTTACCTACTCGAGATAATCCCGACGGTTTCAAAGACAGCCCCCCAGGGGAGAGTTCGATCGTGAATGGATCAAATGGGTCGATTGTCATCCTCGTGACAGCAATAGATCTCGCCGTGTCTATCTCGCCCCACTTCACTCCGCTACAGGGAAGGGAAAGGACTTCCCTCGCATAAGAAACAGTTCGAGGCCTGACTACGTGGAATTATTTCGTCTTGAAGACAGATGACCTAATTAACCACTACCGATATTCGGCATTTTTAATTATTGTAGGGCATTACCAACGTTTCACAGCTACGCAGCGAGAAGTTGAGCAGTTGAAGGGGATATAGGAAAGTGAATACCCTTGGGGCTTTTGAGATGTATGGAAAATGATGGAGGAAGTAAATTGGGTCGAGAGGAGGACAAACGATAAACGACTAGAGTTAGTAGGAGAGGAAATAAATTTGAATGAGGAAATTAGGAAAAGGCAGAAGATGTGGATAGAGAAGGTTAATACAGGTTAGATGCCCCAGCCGACAGACTGAGAACTGAACTTCACATGGGCTTCTGTTTTCTCCATAGAAGTATAATCCTGTATTTGTGTAATTGTTATTAGTTAGAGTACCCGATAAAAAGACCAAATGTTTTGTTTTCGGGTCAATGATAAATAAATAAATAATTTCATCACGAACTACCAAATTTAAATACATCGGTTATTGACTACCCTCGTGCATGACGATGGCTAAACGTGTGTGTGTGGCTACAAGATGAATAGCAGCTTGACTAACGGAAAATTATATGCAAATAAGAACCCACTCCCTGAATACGATTCACAAGTCAATATCCTCAATCCCTTAATGCTATAACTGCACTGTAAAATGCGGGTAGAAATGCAAGTCTCCACATACATTTTCTCTCGTCCATAAAAATCCCTCGGCCGTTCTTCGTGCAGCGGTTCTCTTCCTCTCGACCTTTGTGGTTAATGTATATTTATTACAGACGCTACTAGTATCCAATTACTTTATTACGCGGATTCCGTGACGGACCTCATGGAATATAATCCTCACATATACGTGGCAACACCTGCAATGTTTTGCAATTCGCATTTCCCACAGTTAAATTCTTCACTTCGACGAATTCATTGCATTGTGGGGTAATTGTTAAGGCGCCTTTTATTCCCGATGTAAGTGCATACGTAACAAAACTTCCACAAAGTTGGTGAGGGCTTTTAACTCATTAAAACAGGCTATTTTCAGCGTATCAATTAATGTGTTCCAGAAAATGAATTTTAGCCCAAACTCAGGATATATATTATAAAAAAATGTTAAAGAACCGAGCGTACATGTGTCCACAAAAATATCTAGAAAAAATCCCATGTAAATTTACATGCTTTCCAGCGGTGATTCAGCACATTATGCTACTACATATGAGATCATTTATAAAATTGTGCAATTGAATGCAACTGGAATTCATGCTCTTAGATTGAACGAGGACATGCGGTCGACCTCGTGAATTCAATTACATCGTTTTAACAACATGCACGTAAAATCATCATTGAGGCAATTCATTTTCGGAACCACTGACTACTACAGTGTTCAACCCAAAGGTCGCTAAGATTGGTGAGAGTAGAGGTTATAATTTAACAAAGTTATAATTTATAACTTAGCCCAAAGACATGTAAAATTCAAGCACTATAGGGTAGGAAGGTCCTCTCCCTGACCCATATATGGTCTCTCAGGTCTAGTATCAATAAAATTACGTATCTTGCAATTCGCTGGCCCTCATTAAATTTCTTCACTAGAACCTTAAAATTCGAGCCCGGGGCCTACGGTCAGTATCTCAATGCTCTATCTACCCACTAGGCTACAACACATCCAATTATAAACTCGATGCTTTCAGTCTTTTCTTCGTGAAAATCCATTCTAAGCAATTAAATGAGATGGTACTTTTTTCACAGTTTATTTCTACAAGTCGGCCGGTTTCGTCGCACAGGCGACATCATCCTGATGATTTAATTTAATCTCATTTAATTACTTACTTTTAATTTATTTAATTATATCGATGTATCATAAATCCATTTTTCATGTATGTGAACTATTAATAATAATAAGTTGTAATTACTCGGGAGAGACGACTGACAGCTAAGGTAATTTGCACCATTTAGGTTAGGTAGGTAATTGGGTAGAGGTAGGAATTTCATTGAACGGAGGAAGGGCGGAGAGAAACCCTTCGTCGGCATCAGCCTGCTCCTGACTAAAGACACTAATGGACCCACGGTTAATTGTCTCATCTGACGGATGGAATGGGGTCGTTTACCATATTTTTTTAATTGCCAAATCTTATAGAGTTTGTGAAATAAAAAGACCCGTATTTTTCCGTTTTTTGATCTCTCAATTATTTCCCGAGTTATAAGAGACGAAAATCTGATGTATTTAACCCTTTCGGAAAAGTGGGTGTGGTGCAACCTCTGACGTATATCGACTTCGTCCAATCACAACTGAGCCCGCGAAGCTACTTTGCCTTATCGCAATGGGGGGACACAGCTGGCTCGGCCAATGGGAGCGATTACGACAGCATCTGTGCGAGCAGACCTTCCGAGAATCCCCCTCCACTCCCACCCTTCCCCACCCTTAAAAGCAGTCAAGGACGGGAGGAAAATGACGTCAATGTTATCACAGCAGCATTTTCGGTGGGCGTCACCTTTTGCTTATTTAAATTTTTGATTTATGAGTGAATGGTTATGGTTAGAAGATTATTTTTTTCACTAAAATTCTTTTTTCGTTTCCATCTAACGATTTCGTGTACAAAATTGCGATTTCGGTTCCGAGTAAACGCCCCCATTCTGCACCACAAAAAAAACTCTTTAGTACAAGAATGCAAAATTTCTGCCAAGGCCAGGAATTGAACACTGGCCCTCGAAGTGAGAATCCAGTACTTTAGCCAGCACAACGACCTGATACCCACATATTAACTGACACCAAATCAATTCAAAAATTTTTATTTAGGCTAAAAGTTGTGCTTTGAATGGATACATTTCTGGCTATCAAGTATGAAAATGAAGTTCCGCTGGTAGAAAAAAAGAATGACCTCCTCCCTTACATGCTAACTGAACTGATTTCAAGTTTGCCTTTAAAACACTGTTTCAATTTTAGTCAACCCAAAAGCTGTAAAAAAAATTAACGATTTAATAATCCTTAAGTCCTTTTGTGATCTCCGGATAGGCATTCCTCGTAATTGGTTGATACCCTTAGCTGGCCTAAACGCGCAATTTTGAGGTTGGCTAGTACAAATAAGCAAGAATACGCGTTATGATTGTATCCAGGAAAGGTTAATTTATAATGCACAATCACTCTTTGCCACGAGTATTTTGCGGAAAACGGAATGTACACTTAACATTTTTGCTTCGCTTTTTTCCAGTACAAGATTTGTATTGTGATTGAGTTCCATATACCTATTTTTGGCACTGGTAGGCCTTTGCCAATACGGATTCGGAATATAGACGAATGGCCATTTCACAGCAACACGTTGTGACTGAAAGGGCATTCTTAAAGAAATAGTCGGGCTTACATGCTTACATGCCCATTTCTTCATAAACCAACTGGCAACTGGCCATAATTACCAACTGGCACATCTCCTCGTTTAAAATGACATTTTGGGAATTATGTGAGCTAAATTTTTTTTTCTCATAAATATTTTGCCACATGAGCGCACTACCAACGCGCCATAGGTACGTGAGAAATCATGTTTTGACATGCGTTGTGTTAAAGTCAGGTGCATTCGACGCGGATAAAAGCATGTAAAGGACCGGTTATCTCACACCCTCCCTTTTCCTTCACCCTCGTCAAAACTGAGACGTTGACTGACGATGAGCTTCCAAACAATGGTATGGGTGCTCTTACCAGCGAAAACCATTCTCAAAAGGTCTAGGTGGTAGTGCTAAGACTGGCATATCCATTCAGATGAATATTGCGATCTTTTAGACCAATTTTGAACCTTAGCCACCCAGTTTTTAAGGCTGGAAATCAATTCTTACATTCTTCAGATTCTTCCTTGGATGTAATGGGGTCGTTTATTGTATTTTTTATTGCCGAATATGATAAAGTTTGTAAAATGAAAAGACCCGTATTTTCCATTCTTCGACCCGTCACGTAATTCTCGTGTTAAAAGTGACTTAACATGATGTTTTTAACCCTATAGGATGAGTGAGTGTGCTGATGACTCTATCGTAATTCCTTTGTCATATTACAATGGAGATTACCCATCTGCATTCTCAATGAGGGGCACAGTTAATTTTTCCATTAGTGGTACTTCTCAGACTTCATGCGGGCAATTTCGGTATGCATTGCATAATCGTCTACATCGTAATTTGTAAATAAGTATATACAATTCTGCGCACTTTTATTCAAGCCAAGATGTGTAAGCAAAGTGCCTTGTGGATTTCGTCGCTAAGTTATTTTGGTCTATTTAACGGATGCGACAGAAGCGCTATGCATGCAGACCTCCCTTCCCCACCTTCACTTCCCCTACAGTTATACCGCCAAAAAAGGCGGGGAGGTCGATGGCGTAGAAGTCCTTAATACGGTGGCGTCATCTTTTGCGTGTTTTATTCTTTAATCAATGAGTGACTCTAATTAGAAGAATTTTACGTTGAAGGTCATTTTTCGTTTCCATCTAACGATTTCGTGAATAAAGTTGCGATTTTGGTTCCGAGTAAAGGCCCCCATTTGAAAAAATCGCTCATCACAGCATCACAACACTCTTCTTTGGTACTAGAAATGTGTTTATATTTCTCAGAAGCTCTGGAAGTCAGGTCGTTAACGAGCCAGCCTGCCCATCTAATCACGTGGAATCCTGTATAATTGGTGAAAATGTTTCCTTATAATCAACTCCCTGAAGTTGTGAGCAACCCTTTGCTTCCAATCTAGCTTTGTATTTTAATATATTTCCACTAGAGTCTTCTTTCTGCCTGAAAACCCATTTGTTCCTAATAATCCTTTCTTTTCGGTTTCGGCACAAGTTCCCAAACCTCATTTTTTAGCATTGCATTATACTCATTCTCTTCCCCATGGACTACGCCTTGTCATGGCGGGATTGGGGCTTGCGTGTTCCCGTGACCCCTAGAGCTGCACTGTCGGGAGCAACTAATATTGCTCCTGGTAGGGTCACCCATGCCAGATAGGTCGAAGGGTAGGAGCCTGACGAAAGGTAGTCCATGTACCGTGCTCGCAGCGTCTGTTCAGTGAGGTGGCTGTGAGAAGGCGTCTGACCCCAGTGGGGCGGCCTATCAAGTGATGGTGTCACGTTAAAAACACTATTGAGGCAGGCAACGAGAAACCTCTTCAATTAAACTCTCCCAAGAACACAATGGACTTTAACAATAGAGAATTGAATCCTGGCAACTACGGGGCCCGGGACCAAATTAGTGGGACGGGTGTCGTGCCCGGCAGTAGGGTAAGCAAGGACTCTGCGGTCGTCATCTCACCAAATCCTTGCACGAAAAGAAAGACAGCAGCAACGACAGCAGCAGCGGCGGCGAAAAAGAAACCAGAGAAGAGAGATACAATGCTAAGGATAGGGACATGGAACGTTAGGACGATGTTAATGGCAGGAAAACTAGAAAACATTAAGCGTGAAATGGAGAGGGGAGGGATCGATTTGTTGGGATTAAGCGAAGTAAGATGGAGAGACCAGGGGGACTTCTGGAGTGAAAAAGTACAGGGTTATATATAGTGGAGGGGAAGAGAGCCAGCGAGGAGTGGCAGTTGTATTGAATGCAACATTAGGAAAAAGGGTAATGGATGTGGAACAGGTAAGCAATAGAATACTGGCTATCGAAATCAAAGCGAAACCGGCGAATGTAGTCGTAGTACAGATTTACATGCCGACAGGGGGACATAGAGAAGAGGAAGTAGACGAAGTATATGACCAATTGGAAGAATCAATCGGGAAAGTAAAGGGCAGGAAGAACCTAATAGTTACGGGCGATTGGAACGCTGTAGTAGGAGAAGGGAGGGATTGAAGTGAAGTAGGGGAGTATGGTCTGGGTGTAAGAAATGACCGGGGAGAGAAAGCAGTGGAGTTCTGTAGGAGGAATAATTTAGTGATTACACAAACGTGTTTTAAACACCACCTTAGGCCTAGGTACATATGGAAAATGCCGGGGGATACGGGAAGATACCAACTAGATTATATCATGATTAGGCAAAGATTCAGGAACAGCGTGAAGAAATCGCAGTTTCCCAGGCGCAGATGCAGACTCCGACCATAACTTGGTAATGATGAAATGTGAGATGAGACTAAGAAGGAAAATAAAAGGTGTGATGTAGGAGCACTAATTGGAGGGAAGAGGAGGGAATATCAGGAGATTGTGGATAGATGCATGAGAGAAGAGGAGGGAAGAAGAGCAATACATAAGGAGTGGGATATGATAAAGATGGGCGTAAAAGAAGCAGATGAGAAAACAATTGGAACAGTAGACGCTAGAAGGACCAAGGTACCAAGGGTAACAGCATAAATGATGGAAATGATGAGGAAAGAAGGAAATGGAAAAATGTGAACACAGAGCTAGGCAAAAGGCGTTATAAGGGGATAAACAACAGACTTAGGAGAGAAACAAAGAGATCAAGAGAAAAGTGGCGGAGTCGGCAATGCGAGGAGATGGAAAGACTCCAGAGAGACGGAGAAATAGGCAGTCTGTACTTAAAGATTAGAATGCTATCGGGCATCAAGAAATGGAAAACGGTCTCGTGCATCAAAGACAGAAGGCGAAATTTAGTAATAGAATCAGACGAGGTCCAGCATCGTTGGAGGGAATATGTTGAGGACATTTATGATACCGAAAATAGGCCTAGGAACTTAGACATAGAAGAGGAAAAGGACGTAGATGAGGATGACGTGGACCCCAGAATATTGGATAGTGAGATAAAGAAGGCATTACGAGAAATGAAGGCGGGAAAAGCGGTGGGGATAGATAACATCCCAGCTGAACTACTTAAAAACCTAGGAAGAAGTGGAGGGGAGAGATTTAATGAACTTGTTCGTTGAACATACGAGCAGGGGGCTTGTAAAAAGGATTTGAGGATATTGTAAAAACCGTGCTGATATCTATTCCGAAAAAGAGGGTGACAAAAGAATGTGAAGACTATAGAACGATAAGTTTGATTTCTCATGCGGCAAAGGTAGTGCTTAGAATCATCAATTGAAGAATGGAAAAAGGAGAAAACTAATTTATAGTAGAGGATCAGTTTGGATTTTGGAAGGGGAGGGCCACTCGGGATGCGACTGCAGTGATGAGAATACTAGTGGAAAGGAATCTAGAATATAATAAGGATTTGTTCGCGTGCTTTGTTGATTTCGAAAAGACGTTCGACAGAGTGAGGTGGGACAAGTTAATGGAAATATTGCGGAAGATAGGAGTAGACTGGAGAGATAGGAGACTGATCCGGAAATTATACATGGCGCAGAAGCAGGTGAGAGTAGCCGATGGTGAATCGGATTGGGCAACAATAGGAAGGGTAGTTAGGCAGGGCTGTCCTATATCGCCGGTACTTTTCAACATATACTCAGAGGAAATGGAGAGAGAGGCTTGGGATGAGCTTGAGGCTGGAGTAAAGGTCGGGGGTAATTTGAAAAAATCAGTGAGGTTTGCAGATGACCAAGCGTTAGTCAGCCAGTCAGCCCATGGCTTGCAAAAAATGCTGGATGCATTTCGGGGACAGTGAGAAAGATATGGGACGAAGATAAACCAGAAGAAAACGAAAGTAATGCGATTTTCAAGAACAAAAAGGGCCAGTATAACGATAAAAGTAGGAGGTCAGAAGCTAGAGCAGGTAGAGCAAGTTAGCTATCTAGGTAGTGTGTTGGACGAAAAAGGGTTTAACAGCATTGAAGTGAGAAGGAGAATCGCATTGGCGAAAGAGGGTTTTACTCGTAGGCGTGAATTAATGACAGGGGCGTTGAGTAGGGAAGTGAAGAAAAGACTAGTGACAAGTTTTATATTGAACGTTGCACTCTATGGGGCGCAAACGTGGGCTTTGCGAAAAGAAGATGAAGATAGACTTAGGGCTTTTGAGATGTGAGTGTGGAGAAGGATGGAGAAAGTAAAGTGGGTCGAAAGGAAGATGAACGATGAAGTGTGATGACTTAGTAGGAAAGGAAAGAAATTTGTTAGATGAATTTAGGAGGAGGCAGAAGGTGTGGATTGGAAAGGTAATAAAAGGGGATGGCGTTTTGAAAGAAGTAATAGAGGGAAGAACGTTGGGTGAGCGGGGAAGAGGGAGGAGAAGAACGGGTAGCTTGGATAGAAATATGGGTGGCAGAAGGTATGAGGGGCTGAAGAGGGACATCGTGTAAAATTTAGGGGGTAGGAAGAATCACATGTCCATTTAGACCTACCTTCACAGGTAGAAAACTAATAATAATAATTATACTCTTCCTTCATAGCTTCATTCCATCTATCCCTGTCATATATTTCCAATACCTCACTTGCTGTCTCAGGATTATCTAATTTTGTAACTGCCTGATAGAGTACAAAATCTGGAAATTGTTTAGCAGTTCTTTCCCTCCTAGGATATCTTGGTACACTTACCACTGGAAGTTGTTCAGGTTGCTCTACCTCAGACTCATCACCTGCATTTTTTTGCTGTATAACTGGAATATATACTCTTGGTTCTCTCTTAATAAAGAATATTCTATATTCAAATGATTATCCTTTACCATAGAGTGTTCTATCGCATCGTGCGATTATTCTTCAGCAGTAAGAGAACCAGAATAAAATTCACATAGGCAATCAATTACCACAAACGTCGAGAAGTTAATTCGAATCAATGGACCAATGGCAACGGTAGGCTGGGCTTTACTCCTGAGGCACGGAATATACGTGATGTAAGCTGGTGCACGGGAGAGAGATGCGATTATTTTGTCCGGTGGGCCGTAGCTTAAATTTCCCTCCCCCTCGCTCATACGAGTTGCATAATAGCGTGGGCGATTGAAAGGAGATTTCAATGCGCGATGAGCGTTCGTAAATCCTCGGCAGTCGAGCATTGAAGTCTCAGGGAATTCGGCACGGCCGCGGCGTACTGTGTCGAAGCGGCTGTGCTCTTTTCCGGGATGAACCTCACCAAAGATGAGTTTGAAAAGATCCATTGAGGTGAATTTGATCTGTTTATTTATAAAGGGCAAAAGCATATGAATTTGATCTGTTTTGCGACGATGCTGGAAATATTGAGAATACTCAACAATTACCTATGCTCGATTCGATCAGGGGGGTTATTTTGTAATCTCACCTTTTTAATGACTCTTTGCGGGAAGGCGGGAGATCCGTTTCGCTCTCTTAATGATCGGCTCACGAACGGATCGTGAATTGTCGAAGCTTCTGTCGTTGAATAAACAAACAAGTGCCTGGCAACGGCAACCGCTTTCTTCAAAAATGGAGGAATACGGTGAAGGTGAGTGAAAAATTGTTTGTCCATATCATTTTAATTATTCGGATGGCCTGTCAAGATAATTCATGTCCGATAATTTCCTTTATACCAATATTGGAATTTGCATTTGTTTCTCGCTACATTTTACGTTAATAGTGTTTCATCATTTTTCATTTTCTCAGTAGTGTTTCATTCAAGAAATCATTTGTTGATAGTATACAATTCGTGATTTAAGAAGGTTTAAGTTCTTCACGTTGTGCAAATTCCAAAAATACAATTTAAAATCGATTGTATCTTTCTCGCTCTTGCCTTTTTTCCAACTCAAGCTTCAAGTGGAAACGATGGTGGCTCCATGTCACGTTATTTATGTAGATGAGACGGGAACTAATGTCAGGCGGAGATAATGAAACGGATCAACAGTCGAAAGATACGGATCAGAGCGGATGAATCGTCTGAAAGACCAGCACATGACCGGCAGTTCACCGCTTGAGATCCGTAGATGGTCACGCCGCCTGGGTGGCGGAGTTTAACTACGAAAAAGTGACATTGTATGACGTATTCTCACTAAAGTGAGATTACAAAATAACCCCCCAGGAGGACAAGATTAGAAAGGTGGTTTTATTACCACCGTGTAAAAAGATTAAAAAAGCCCTTCCCGCATGAAATAAGTGATCATAATAGGAAAGATAGTATACAAATAGGTACAAATATGCGGGTGTACTTAATATCAGTTTATCTGTATTGCATTTGAAAAAGTACTTAACCAATGAAACTGTCACGCCTTCAAACTCATTTGGGAATTAGCATATTATCTAGTTAATCACAACAATTAACCAATAATAAAATGCATAGATATGTATTACTAATAACATAAAAATCGTTTTGCTAAACGTGATTGGCATATTTTAAAAACACGTTTCTCTTTTAATTATTTTTTTAAGTCTATAAATATTTGTTTCTTTAAGTTTTGTGTTACACTCAATACTTTTCTCTTACAAGTAGTTTTTACCTAATAGTGCATGCACGAAACTCATATTTGGAAATAATTCTCCCCTGGCACACGCCATTGACGTGGCTTGCAGGATGGTAAGGAGATGCAAATGAAAGTATTCGTGCTTGGATTACTACTGCAGAAGCTTATCTAGTACTCCAAGGGGACCACCGAAATGGACGCCAGAGATTTTACGCCAAAGTAAAGATTGGATTAGAAAAGTACGTATAAATTGGGACTATTCCTCAACTAGAGACAAGAGCAGCATACTCGCCAACTTTCTGAAGACTTAGGATGGTAAACTCGTTTGAAAGTGAGAGGATGAGGCCAGGTAGGTCACCGAAATGAGAGACAGAGTAACTTTTTTCCTGCCAGCCGCCAGGTTGGTAACGCACCGTACTGGCATGCAAGAATTCTGATTCCGCCTAAGGAATCAGAATTCAATAATGTGTGATTACTAAGGTTAGGCTACATGGTTTTATATAGCTTCAGCAGATGGAGTTGCCATTTTTCGCCTAATACTATTTTCATAGCATAGCCTCGGAATGGAAGATTCTTTTCGCACTGCCCATACCAATACTCCGATTCTGGCGCAACTCCTCTTCGTATATTTAACTTATTCCAAAATTTTTCCCCCGACCCTTCCTCCATTGCTGGCATGTATGCAGATACTTTTTTACATCTACCTGGAGATGCATGGGTTTCTATTTTTACCACCATCATAAAACATAATAATAACTTCATACAATAGTTAACTAAGAAGAATTGACAATTGTTCCGTAAACAATACGATCATTTATTATATTTATAGCTTACCAGAAAAAGACAGAGCAACTAAAGTTTATCTTGTTATTACAATTATCTGAGCATTAATTGGAGTACAATAGGACTATTAATTGTAATAGATGTATAATGAATGAAGATAATTCCGAGAAGCAGAGGTATTCAAGCTCTTCCTAATGAATTTTTTGCACAAGAAATTCTGTTTAATTTAAATTGAAATTTAAGGATACAAAAACGAAATTTTCTTCTCCAATGTGCTGACTAATATTTCATATTCACGCAAGCGTCGTCGGAAAGCAAGGGTCTAGTCGCGGTAGAACACTGATTCCCATCATGTCACCGAAGTTTAGCAACATTGGGCACGGACGGTGGTTGGAGTGATGAGCCTTCTCCACACCTTTACTGTGGTGTTCTTGTCTCCGGTCTACAAGTTGGGGGCAGGTGAAATGTGAGCTGGCACAATGGATCTAAAGAGGTCAAAGTGCCAGAGTAAGAAAACCCCCGCCTAACCCTCCAAAATACATTTATTTAAAAGTGTTACTGGAAAGAAAGAAAAATCTCATAATGATATTCCTTTCCTCATTACTTCAAGTTTCTCCTTGTCTTTGCTTAAACGAAACACAAAATATTATATGGTTTTGAATATTATCGCTGACTGTCTACAAAAGGCGGGCAGGTGAAAAAAGGGGTTAGTACAATGTAAGAGTTTAAGTTCGTGGGGGGGCAGAAAAGCCCCGCACAACCCTCAAATTTACATCTATGATTCGCGAGTTTACTTTGTGGAATTTCATGATAATACGAGAGTAAAATCGAGTATCTGCACTTAGTTCATCCACACAATTTATTTGGTACAGCCGGACCGGTTTCAACACTATTCCCCCTGCCACACACCTTTGTGGTGGCTTGCAGGATATTATGTAGATGTAGATGTAGAACACTATCGTAAAATTCTCAAGGACCAAATGCGATTTTACTTTCGAAACCTCAAATTTACATTTTTTTCACTAGTGTTAATGGAAAGAAAGGCTCATCTAGGTCTTCCTTCGCTCATTGCTACAAGTTTTCCCTCGCCGTTGCTTAAACGAGCGATAAAATATTACTTGTTTTTGGCTCTTATCGACCTCCATTGCTTCCCCATTTGGTTCAGACGTGGGAAGGGGGCGAGGAGGGAAAGGTCGCGTCCCCCCAACACACAAGCATTCACTCCCCTTGCGTGCAGGAGGCGCCGGGGAGCGTAGATGTGGATTGGAGCAGAGGAGACGAGGGGGGAGGAGGATTTATTTCGTCATTTCGCGGCGGCGAGGTCGTCTGAGGGGGGCCCGCGCGCGCTGCTAGCGGTCCAGGGGCCCTTAATGGGGAGGGGGGAGGGAGGGTTGTGGGAGGGTGGGTGGGTGGGTGGAGGGAGGAGAGGGCAGAGGTGAAAGCGTGTGGCGGTTGAGTCGAAAGGTGAGAGGGGAGGGCAAGGGGAGGGGGTGGAGCAGCCAAGCAGTGGGTGGAGGGCGAGTTCGGAATTCGTGGAAGACGATTGGGAAGGCGTGGATGAGCTTGGTATTTCCACCCGGATCGTATCTCAAGTGTCCATCTTCCCACCCTCAACTCCTTCCGCTCGTGTTGCATGAATGGGTTTAACATCTCGTTTAGTTACCGTAAAAGGTGAGCGCATGGCGTTATTTCCTCCAGCTGTCACCTTTATGAGGAGATGACTCGGTTCGTCGGATAACTGAAGAGTGTTTCGAGCATGAACAGGTTTCATCCCAATAACGGTAGCCGTGTCTCGATGATTCCTTTCCTTTTCACCCTCGACTTAAATTTTTGCCTCGCCCGGGCGCGCGCTATGGCTTTATAAGTCAACGTTCAACGCTCTCAGTGCCTAGAGCCAAAATATCGGATTTTGCGCCTCGGGCTACAAATTTCCCGGGCGGAAAAATAAATAAATGCTGCCTTTCGAGTAAACTAGAAATAAAGGGGGTGTAAATAATTTCATTGCTTACGGACATTAAATTATTTGCAGATAAAAAGTAAATCCAAATCCATAACTGCATAACTACCTCCATAGTTTTTTGTCTGAGTGTTGAATAGTTATTAAACTCCTTACATAGGGAGTACCAAGAGATTTAAAGGCATATTAAGGAACTATTTCAAGAAATTATGTCATGGAAAGACATGAGAAATAAACCTGATGAATATAGAATGCTAATGCAATCTCCGTGAAAACATTAGATCGCATCATATGACATCCTATGCAGAATACACAACAAAAAGAATATTGGTCTCAAGTGTCATAAGTTAAAGGAATCACTGCCGCAAAGAATATTGAAAGCTAGAGCATGACAAAGATTAAGAGATTATCTTTTTTAATTATGGAAAATAGGAATTCATGGGACAAGATTGCATAGATACGAGTTTTCAATTCGTTTTATAGATCCTGAATGAGTGCAATGTGCATTGTGCTGAGCGAATAAGATTGAACATAGTGGGCAAAAAAAAAAAGTCCTAGGTAATGACCCCAACATGATCGATCGGATCCTTTCCTTTTTGAGAGAAGCTCGTATTTTTAACACATTATAATTGTTCAGTATTTATACATTCATCCTTTTAATGACCATTTCTCGCCTATTAAAATATTTAGACAATGTGCAAAATGACCTAAGCCGTCGACGCATGTACCTAATAAATCCAAAAAAGTACAGCTACCCGTTTTATTGATGAAATTCAGCAGGTATGAGCGAGGACGGGCGAATTATTGGTACTGAGGAAAAAATCAACCAACTAATGACTTACCTAATAATCATTTTCTTTGTGAAAAGGTTACTAGTGGCCTACTGTCCACTCAAGCCCAGAGCGGAAATTCCATACATCCATTAGCTGAGAAAGATAATCACATGTGGCTTTTAGATTATCATACAGATAGGAAGACGGCCGGAAGTATATACATAGGCTTCAATAACAGTTATACGAATATAATGAGAGTAGGGATGGGTCGGTTCGGTTCTTCGGTTCTCGGTTCCACCGGTTCTTGAGCTTAGAACCGGAACCGGAACCGAGGCCAAAAAGTAATCGGTACCGAAATAATTGGCGCGAAAATCAGTTTGAAACCTACTCACACTCCGAAAGTGGAGGCTTCACATTAAAACCTGGTGAAATAGTGTACTTAGATGCTTCAAAGTCGCGAATTATTCTAATTCAGTCTCTGAAAATGATTATTGATTACCTTATCTTACCATTGAGCAATGCAAAGTAAGTGGTAAATTAAAAACCGGAACCGAGAATCGGAACCGAGAACCGAAGTTAAGAACCGAACCGGAACCGAACCGAACCGAAAAAAAGTGGAACCGACCCATCCCTAAATGAGAGGATATATTATTTCAAAAATAGGAATTGAGGAAAGATTGGTGTATTAATTCATGCCATTGTCGTTCATTCGAACCACACTTTATCTTACATAGAAAATGTCACTGTTAGATGTGGTGAAATTGAGAGATAAATACGTGTGAAAAGTAACTCAATTGTTAATTAATGCATGGTCTCTTAAGTTGCTAGTGCGTTCGTGACTCGGCCTTTTTAATGGTAGGTAATTGTTGGAGATGTGAAACTGCCGAGGTCATTTGCAGTATTCTTATAGCTAACACGATTAGTTTGCGTGAATTGTATCTCGTTGAATCCTAAGAGGATTGAGGGTTTACATAGCCGCTCTAAGAACCTGCGTCAGTTCTGGGAGAAAATGCAAAATGAAATCGAATTGGTTGCTCTTCACCCAGTTGCTGTTCGTATAGTTTTCTTTTGGTGAAAAGAGCTGCTGATTTTAGGACCTTGCCAAGCTATCACCAAAGGTGTATCTGTAACAACGATTTTAGCACCAAAGTCACCATCTTAGAGGCAAAAATTAACTCATAAGAAAAGCTATTTCACTAAAAATTTTTTCTAATCGTCTTAAAAAATTTGAACTTTCAGGAATTGAAAGATACTCATTTCCAAATGAATATTGCTGAGGCACAAGTAGAAAATCTTTCCTCGACGATTTTTTTTAATTTTTACGGAGATAAAATTATCTAGGGGTTATTTACTCAAAAACTTCCAAAGTAAAAACTTATAACAAAAAATTTAAACTCACTTGCTGCTATGAATTATTTTCGCGACATTGACACATGACATTTCGTAAGTGACTCGATGATAGAATGGCATCCACTCTCCTAATCCTTTCCTTTATCTCGCCGTGAACACTGAAGTCAACTTTTCAGTTTTCATGATTCCTCCATCCACTTTATGGCCCTTTCATGGCTAGTGAGAATTTCCACTGCCGAGAAAATGCAAATCCGAAAGAAAAGTCTGAGATAAAATCGAAGAACAACGTATTGTGAGATTTGCCGCTGCGTGAGCAAGATCGGTGACGCGCCCTCGAGTAAACTCCACGGTTGCGTGTCCGGATCCCACTTTGAGCTTGGATATTAGGTATATTCCCGCTAGGGTTTAAGCCTAGGGAAAAGCTGTTGGCTAACGAGCAATGATGGAGTTGAGTTTTTGCTTAAAATGGTCATATAAAATGTTAATAAATGATGTCAACTTGTACAAGAGGTATATTATGTCTTAGTATGATCTCATTCATATATAATCATATTTTGAGCATGAATGCAAAAAAATTGTCTTTTTTATTAATATCTTCATCACTGTATCACAGACTGTATACTGTAACTGCAGAAGCAGAATTCGCACCTTGCCTTCCCGTCTTGAATTAATTATAATGGTAACACCAATACAGGTATTGGTCCTCTGCGGTACCTATATTCCATTAATTTGCATAAATTTCCGAAGATAATATTGTTAGTTTATAATGAAATAAAATACATTATTAATTTGATATAACCTGTGTATAAAGGCCACCTAAATATCGAATTTTTACCTCAAAGTATGGAGGTACTTCACAATTCCGCAGACATTTCATTAACTACGTGAAATTATTCAAGAAGATTTCGTGCATGCATGGAAAACAAATGATCTTGTGTCGGGAGAGCGATGGGAGGAAGAGCTTACAGAGTCACCCTTTTGCTCCTGAATTGCTTCGTAATTTCAATCTCAAATCTCATCTCGGAAATGAATATAGTGTTGGCCTTAATTATTAAGTTAGTTTAGGGGTTGCGGTGTAAGCTTAGCAGCCGGAGTGAATTAAGACCTAGTAGGTTTTGTGAATGATTTTTTAAATTTTGATGTAAATATTCTACTTTCGTACGGTAATGATTGAATTTTTCGGATCTGGTGTTTTCTCAATTGAAAAGTAGCGCAAAATCATGTATTTTTACCTTAATATGAACATTCAGGCAAATTTATTAAAACCATGTGTAAATTATATCATTCAATATTTTTAATTTTAGGATATTTTGGGTTTTGAAAACAGCTTTTCCGGTGTTCCAAATCCTGGATTAATACTTGATTATTTTGGTACAAATAAAAAATTGAAGATAAGTTTGTGCCATTTCCCAGCTAATTTTCTTCCACATTTACTGGCCAATACAGGAACACTGAAGCCAAAGATCTTATTCAATCTCTATGGCGGCGTAATTTAAAATGCGCTACAGTTGGAAATTTTCTACCTAAATGTTCTCGACGAATTACTTGTGTGTAATTTTTCAAGAATATATTTTAAAGCATGTTATCGATAAAAAAAATAATGACTTATGTACAGAATCAATTCTACTACACTCCCAAAACCGTAATTTTCGGGTTGTCACACGGGTACCTATCCGACCAGACTATTGAGGCTACCCCGAAAAATACATAAACATCTATGCTTTTAGACAAAATAAACGGATTCATGGAGGTTTTCTACGACTTGTACACATTTGTTTTCAGTTTTCCATGGCCACGAGACCATACATGATTCTCCCCCTGACTTCCATGGCATGTGGATCAATACATACTACAACCAATTCCACCCTGAATCAATATCAAATGGCTCAAAATCTCAAGAGCTCTCCTGCAGTTCGTCGAGACCGTTATAGGGGAACCAATTTCCCCTACAAGCATGATCTTGAGATTCGCTTAGGATAACTAAAATTGGCATTTCCTGCCTCACATCCTGCTCGAATGCCCATTGCGTGGCCTCCAAAAGTCATGAAAGGTAAACTGCCGAAAGAAACATTGGAAAGGAGAATTCCGCTCTAAAATTGGGGATAACATCTATCTGATGCGTGAACGATTTTACGAAGGCTAGAGGACACCTGATTCACGGATATACATCTCTCTCTGTGTAGCACACTGGCACACTGATGTATTTATCGCTCGCAAACGCGATTTCCGTTTCGCCGAGGGCTGTTGGAAATGGCAAGGACGATTTTCGTACGAATGGTGAATGCTCAGGTTAAGGAAGGGAGAGGAAATGGACGGGCAATAGGCGTGGAACCCGAGATACAAAAGAAGGCATCGTAAATAACTTCATGGGGGAGGGATAAGAGCCTTAATTTTTTCTATGCTGAGGCCGCAAAAAAATTACATCCTCGATTAGTCTAGAGCTGGATGAGTGCATGCTCCTGATGTGAAGCGTCTCGGAGACCTAGACAAGTCGTACATGATCACCGGACATTGATTGCATCAAATGTAGCCATTTATACCTCCATGGAAATTTAGACCACGAGCGAGAAGGCTTTATATGGAAAAGTTCTCCTCCAAATTAGAATCAAATAGATTTCGAATTGAAATTTAATTCCCAAAGTATTTTCTGTGGCTCGCGTTTGAGTCAATGTATGCTCTTTACAGAAACAGTGTGCCCCCATATTGTTTACGATGATTCATGAGTATAGCGCTCCTCGAGAAATTACTAGTTAGAGTACAATGTACGATTTTAGCATAGAATCTTAGCTTAGGACCATTTTTATTTTATCTTCCAAATTTTATAACTTCTAAATGCGTCCTCCATCTTTCGTTTTTATTACGCCTCTGATATCCTTTGCTCCGCTGGTTATTAAATGTTGAGTAATCCGTGTTTCAAATTATATAATGTATAACTAGCATTTGAGCCACAGTCTCAAGGTAAGAAACTACGCCTAGTTAAAGAGAAGAAGTTGAAAAGAAGAATGTTAATAAAATTAATCATCTTATTGGGGCTATTTGAGAAGTTAAGAGGTACTATTTTATATTAGTAATTTTAGTTTGACGTACTTAGGATATGGTTTTACCTAACCTCTTCATTAGGAGTATTTCGTTACTTTCCTATGTTATGGTTTAAGAGACCAACACTTACTTTCAGTCACCTATTGAGACTTCACTCATTTTTTGAAATCTGTTTGAATACAACTCTCTAGTTCAAGGGTCGGTAAGCTACGGCTTGCGAGCCATTTACGGCCATTTGATTATATGTGACTGTTTACCATGATTGGATTTGAAAATCAATGTCTTGCGGTTCGATTTATAAAAGAATGGTTTCGTATTATTATGTCAATATATGATGGATTAATTTCCTAATTACTAGGCGGAATTGTGGTTTGAGTTAAAAACGACTGGCATTAAATCGAACTTTAATGGAAGCGTTCTCGAAAAATTGAAGCTCAATGCTCAAACTGATGTTGACCTTTGAGAGCAAGTTTTTGTAAATTCTTCTTCCTCTGCTAAAGATGTAATGACTGCTGTTGCTACTTTTAATGATACTATGATGCATTTTTCTTTTTGTAAAATTATATTTATCGTTCTACAGTAATTTTAAGACTTGTGAGAGATAGGTTTGGCTCCTCCCTCACTATAGTCTACCAACCCCTACTCTAGGTCAACACCTGATATGAAATACTCCGAAGCTGTATTATAAAAAAGGGGCAGGCATCAAATCCATGCAGTAAATTAAGTAAATAATAAATAGGAGGTGGGTTGTTGAGCATGAACTATAGGGAGTGGAAGAGGGGTGGTGAGAAACCTGGTGTAAGCATTAGCCAACACTTTAAGAAAGTCTCGCCAAGGGTTCACGATGAAACATCCTATCTGACGAAGAGAAAACAACTTTAAGTACTCTCCACACAGGACTCAAGAAGTGCTGGGAATCCAATGCGAGCCTTCAGAATGGGAATCCATTCATGTATCCAACGAACCAATCCCTTTGAAGTGTCCTGGAAATAATTCATTGGGATCGTTCTTGATGTTTAAAAAACTTTCGCTTTTCTGTTGGTCACCCTTCCGCATGCGCTAAAGATCAGAAATCAAGTCCATAAATTGTCGCCTCCTGCTCTCCATGGAGCTTGGCGCCAGACACTTAAGGGACGCCGTGGTCAGACCATGGACCATGGCTCTTGAGTTAGAACGTCACGGCCCGAACGATCTTGGGTTGACCACGGAAGGCGGGCTCTAAAGGGTAAACGCGGCCAGTAAACAAGGCAATTCCTTGCGAAAATATTTTGGCTCCAACAGCTACATATACATACTATTTTGCAAGCCACCTCTACGGTGCGTATCAGGCTGTGAATATTCACCAAACATTCATTTCGAGAATGTAGTATTAGATAAACACTGCTTAATAAGTGAAACGCATTAATTAACTATTCACCAGTTACGTGTAGCTAAAGGGCACGCTTCTACGGAATAATACGGATTTTATCTGCGGTTTATTCATATTCTACTGTTAATTTCTCACTAGGCATGCAAAGGTATGTTAACATTGGTAAATAGAGTTACCTTTTCAGATGGGCAAAATACTATGCAAATAACACCGTTCTGTTCGGTTAATATGCCACATTTTATTACATCTTATTTCTCACGGGAAGAAAGACATTTTAAATTTTTTGTACAGTAGTCTACCTCTCTTTCTCTCTCTATTGTTAACAGCGTCGCACATAATACGCGGAACGTCTCAATATATTTTTGACAATATCGAGAAAAAAATAGGTAAGCTCTAAATTTCTAATAAAAGTTTAAGTCTAACTATTAAATGTAGTTTGATGGTAATTTCCAAATTCCCATTCAACTGTTAATTTTATAAAGCTTGGTATGCAGACACAGTTATCATAACGACGATAACGACCATTCAAAACTCTCGCCAATTTTCTCTGCATACGCTCGAATTTTGATATAAGATTCAGAACAGACATTTACTCCCAAAAAATCATCGCACTTGCTTTACTTCTAAAATACCACCTATCCGCTGGCAGTCTACCTTATCATTCCGAAAGATTCACCTGGAAAGGGAATATTCATTCAATATCAACCGGGAAGCATTCTGTTAACATACATATCCCCAAACACAGAAACCCTAAAAAAATCACCAGATAAATCTTTCCTGGTGATAGCTGCCAGACTATTCAATTAACTTGCGTTAGAAGTAAGAAACTTAGAATCAAATCGAGCGTTTAAGTTTTAAATTTCCAGAATGTAAAAGCTGCTTCTTAATAATTTCTAGCATCTCTGTGCATAGTTAATGGGAAAGAAGAGCAGAGACATGCTACCCTGATATATTCTTTGAAGTGGAAATAATATAATTTTGTTCTTTGATACTTGTATGCAATATGTACTGTTCTATCTAATATCACTGTGCTGAATAACTTGGAAAACAATGTTTATACTTGTTAGTAATCGGGATGCTATCAATGCGCGTGATATTTCTGTGCATTTTGAAGCTGAACATAATCAAGATCAGACCCAATTGAATGTAAATTTGAAGTTTTTTGTATTTTATAGTTTTTTTTAATATTTCTGTTTTTTACTTCTTTTATTTTCTTGTTTCTTTTCTACAATATATCCCCATTACACTCAATGTGAAATCATCTCATGGGCCAGGAAGACCTGCGATAATTAGTGGAATTAAAATGAAAATATCTACCAATAAATTGGACGAGGGAGGGTACTTTTTCCACGCTATGGACGACTTTGTTTGAGGTCAAGAATCGCGGGTGTGAAAGGAACCGACCGAGAGATGAGGGGGAAAGGTACCAACCATCGTATGGTGTCTGGCTTTGAATTATTTGTTTTGTTTTTTATTTCCTCGCCCGGAGCCGACGGGCGCGAGCAAGCGTGTGAATAACAGCGGTAAGTCCCCGTAGCTCCCACTGTCCTCGTGTAGTCGGGAGACGTTCTCTCATGTGGGCGTGTCGGCTTCCAGCTCCGACACGCCCCCTCCTTCGTGCCTCACACGTGGGCGAAAGGAATTAACATTGCGTCCATCTCCTCAGCGCAAGTCCGGTTGGAGAAGTGGCGGGAGATCTTGCGAATGCGAAGCCGTAGGGCGAAGAAGGGGAATGAAGGGGAGAAGGAGGATGAAGATCCATATTTGTAAGGCAAGGACGAAGGGGAAGTAAGGATCTGATGCATCATTGCAAGGGACGAGTGGAACCCCAAGGAGGAAAAGAAAGTGAAAACATTTAATCGAAGTAAACAAATTGTTCCAGTCCTCACTTTGTGGAACTCTTTCATTGTAAAGAGGAAAGAAAAAATTTGTCTTTATCTACTTGCCTACATAATCTATTTATATTACCAACCCAGATTTCAATGTATCTACCTTGAAGACTTCAGTGATGTGTTGAAACCTTGGTCGTCGGTTTAAATAAATTGTGTGGTTAAATTCTATTTCAGGTTTTCCTTAACTTTCTACATTATTCAACCGAAGGAGGGAAAGCGAGAAGGTCGTGAAGAATCATTAGCCTTCAAAGCAAGGATGATGAGTTCGAACGATTTGTATGAATCACTTAATGCAAAAATATCTCTTCAAGCATTTGAGCATATTTGCAAAGATTCATAAGTTTAAGTTTGAAAGGAATGTTTAAAACTCCACAATACACAACTCTGGATGTATGACTATTTTTTACGAAATTATGCTCATCATAACCATCAATCCTTAGTTGAGTCTGACGCAGTTCGACTCTTTTGTCAGCTAATTTTAATGCAAGTGTCTTTCATTTCCTTAACATTCTTCATTACTTGCTTCTCACCGCTCATCTGCGGTCTTTCTCTGCAATTAAAACCATTTCTTTGATAAATATTTCCATGAGAGCATCGTGCCTCAGCATATGTCCGGCAAAGTAGTTCAGCATTCTTTCGAGAACTTTCTTGAATCCAGTTTTCATCCTACCCTTCTTAGCAGCACTTCAATTGTTACTCGCCATACCAATCAGATCTAGATAATCATTCGTCCACAGCCCTACATTTTAAATGTTTCCACTTCATCTATTTTATAATATTATAAAGTATTTTCAATCGTCTTTCAATGTGTTAGATTAAATATAGACCGTTCAATAAACCTAAGAAAGTGGCCATATTTTTAACCCTTTTTCCTTATAATTTTAACGATAATATATGACGAATAAACATCTCCCTCTAAGTTTGAAATCCTCTTTTATCTAATTGTAAGTACTACCCTATGAGGGTTAAAATAAACTTCTAAAAACGTCTAAGTTTAGGCATCCTCTTATTGAGGTTTTGAGTTAAAAATAGTCATGTTCCTCCTAACCTGCTAGTATTTTCATTTTTAATTATATTTCCGGTCTCTTTGTTAAGGTTGCGAGGATGACTTACACGGATTATGGAAATGTTCTAGCTCAAATAAGTACTACCTAAGATTGATACTAAATTACACTCATGTACTGCGAAATACTCTCGCATCCCCACGTGTTTCGAACTGAAAATGAAGGCACCTAGACAGGATATACTTAAAAAAGTGAACTTTCTCGCTAGGACTTGAAGGTTTGTCTGACAGAGAAAAAAATTGGAAAAATACATACTTGAAAACACCATCACAAAAAATAATAAAAAAAATAATTCGTTTTATTTACGTTTGTTTCCATTTTCGTCAGCATTTTGCAAATGAAAAAGGAACTCCACAATTGATGAACAAGTTTTGAGTGAGAACTTAACTGGCTAGGACGGATATGTGACACTTATGTAGAATTGAAGTGACTACAGGATAAATGACGGGACTCGAAATTTAAATCCACTTATAACCATAGAGTGAAAATCGTATTATCCTTTTACTCTTCCAAACCCATTTGGCAAGAGGAGAGACTATGTACACGTGGCGAAGAGTCTAACATTCGGGTGGCTGTTGGTGTCTTAGAGGACAAGATTCCCGTCACTAGGGTCTGACTCGTATTTTTCACATCATCTGCAGAAATTTTACACGGAAACGCCGCTGCGTGTTTAGCGAGTAGTATTATCCGGACGGATTACTGAATTTGAAGTAGGTAATTAGTGAGGTGGCTTGCACGGTATTATGTAGATGTAGTACTAATTACGATGAGGCGACCGACAGCGAAGGCATTTTGCACAAATATAAGGATATTTGGATAATCAGATAGATGTGAGAATTTTTAAAAGACCACAGGAAGGGTGGGGTAAAACCCTGAGTCCAAACTATCCTTAGAAAGGAGCCAAGGGGTCCACGGTTTAACGTTCGATCCGACGGATGGAGTACTGCACTTTTTGTTCTCTCCACTCAGCACGCAAGTATGGGCTGGCATGCCTAAAACAAAATCTCTGCCATTGCCAATACTCAAAGCCAGGCCAACGGGATTGGAGGTGAATGGTCTAGCCACCATACTAACCCGATCCTAAAACAGATAATCCGGTGATAGATTCATGATTGAAAGGATGAGACAATAGAGACCGCGCTCCCCGCTCTTGCTTACGGTAACTCCTTCTCGACAGTTCCCGCACATATGCACATTTTTATCTTTTTTTAAATAGTAAAGTTTAGAACAGCATATACTTAAATACTAATCCTTTTTTATGCATGATATGTAGTGCATGTTTGGTGAGAATTCACCTCCTGCCACACACCTTTATGGTGGCTTGCAGGGTATTATGAGGATGTAGATATGTCTTTAGCTGAGCGATCGATACGTTTCTGAGAGAAAAAGGATGATATCGCCCATTTCTGAGAATAGTTGATGGGTTAAGACGTCAAGAAGGTGCCGAAGATTATCCCCGTTCAACGTCTAAATTTACTAAAATTATTACTCGAGCTAATGACCCGGGTTAAGAGTTGAAGGCTTCAAATCTACTAATACGTGCTGCTGTGGCGAATTTAATATTTTTTGGCGGATATTTTTTCATTTCCTCCCATCACTAAAAATAATATTTCTCACATTACTCTCTCATTTTGCATAAAATTGGTATAAAAATGTTCTGATCAATTTACGCCTTAAGAAGAGAAATGATTGAAGCTGCCTTGAATTTGATTCTCGCAATTTCTCCTTCCACGGTTAAAAATAAGGCTTTCCTATACTGCACTCTCAGTTTACTCAAAACTTTAAGAAAATAGCCCTATTACTTCACGCCTTGAGGAAATAAATGATTGAGCCTTGAAATCGTCACGTTAGTAGAAAAGTGTCTCTAACAAATTGAAGGACCGCGATCTGGCCACGAGAACTTCAACTGCCTTACCCGTTGAGCTAAAGCACCTGGCCGGAAATCAGGGGATCTTGGTTCGAGTCCCGGCCAGGGCAAATGATATTTTTCTCTGTGTAACTTCTGCAAGTGTCCCTAAGTTTGAAATCGATGAAAGGCCGTCAGATGAAATCGTAATAAATAATGGGACTGTGCTCGAAAACAAGCTTTTATGCAGACTTAGAGGTAATTTAAGACGAATAGAATTCTGAATAAATTCGCGCATCAAATTGGTGGTTAATGTTGTAAATAAATTTTGTTTAGGCTACATTTTTCATTGTTTCTATCTTCACTTGGCGACAAACATTCATATTTTCGATACTTGACCTTTTAATTGATGGAAAATCTACCAGTTTATGATTACTTCACAGATTTTTTTTTCTCTACTGGTAGGTTTCAGTTAAATTGGCTTCAAAAAAGAAGTGCTTGTAGCTTAAAATCTCAAAACTTTCCATGGTATCACTACTTGAGGCTGATTTGCTCGCGTGTTTTCCAGAGTGGAATAAGTTGTGCAGGATCTAAGCATTAAATCATTTAATGTAATCCGCGCTGACGCATAATATGCTCGAAATTATGTGCAAGATGATGACTAAATATATACCAAGACCGTCGTGCCTAATTTATGATAATTCGTAACGAATGGAAGGGGGTAAGGTTGGCGCTCGCACGAAGAGTCGTAACGAATCGCTCCCACGCACGCCTCGTGCACCTTCACTTTTTTGCGGTGGCATAACCGCAATGGAAATTCTCAACGAGCGTGTCCAGGTTAAAATTTTGCAACCTCATTCAGCGAGTTAACGGATGCGTCCTGTGGGTGGGAAAATCCGAACTGAGCGAGTTGGGTGCGACACCAGCGGGAGTCGAACGCGATGTGCAAGACTGGCTTCACTTTCGAGGGCTCATGGACGATAAAACCGTTGCATCTTTGCCTTTCATTTCATCACGCGCCAGTCCCTGTTGAATTAAATGATGTAATATTTAGTCCGACTTGTTGTACTCCGGAATACACGCAAAAAAATTAGCATCTCATTGTGATATCAAAGAAAGTTCTAAAGTGTAAAGCAATTCACATATTCTTTCAAGCAGCAAACTATAGCTAGGGTAGAGCAACATTCTACTTAGCGTACAGAATAACCATTCAGTTCTCATTAGTTATCAAGTGTTCAAAATATTAATGCTTGTCGTCATATGTATTGGAACAGGTGTCAAAGCAATTGAAGATAAGCACTATCTTTAATCACCAGTTCGACGCGCAAATGAATTCAAAAATTTGTGCATCTTAATTTATCATTAAGTCTAAAGAAACTCCCATAATCACTATTGTAGCCTCGAAAGTTTAGCATTGTTATCCACCCACGTGACGATTTAGAGCCGGCTTCAACCATTCCTATCCTCGAAGTGTAAAGTAATTGGGCTATTTTGCATACATTTAAGGCAAGATGAGAGAATAATATGTGAAATATTCCCATTTTTAGTCATGAGAGGAGAATAAACGAAAGAATCTTCGCCTAAAAATACGGAATCCGAAACAAAGGCTTCTTACAGATGCTCGACGTAAATCCATCCTACCTAAATCTTTTGTTTAAGGGGGCAAAGTATGAGTATTCCTTTTCAAAAAAACACTTGTAACTTTCGGCAGGCAATTTATTTGTACCATCCGTTCCATGACTTTGCAGTATCTTTAGGTAACTAGTTACAAAAAAAATTAACAGATTTTTTTGTACCTTTTTACCTGAATGTGGCGTAAAGCGCTGAAACGCGTCCTACCAAAATATGTGGAAAATTACGATTTTCTTTTTTCAATATGGATATTCAATTCTTCCACGAAGGAAAGCCTGAAAGAATAGCGCACAAAATAAGAGTTTTCATTCGTAGGTTTTGGACCGAATTGACGTCGAAACCCGGGTCACGTAGCTCGCGTTTGAGTGTGGCCCGTCATGCGACAAAACTCATATCAGAATCATTAAGCTCCTCCTAAACGTCTCTCACTCCGTTTTAATATCTCTGGTCATTTTTACTTTGAATTTCATTTTCAAATATCTCCTTATTTTCCCCATAAGTTTGACATTTTATCGTAAAATGAAAGGGGGAAAAATACATCCTACATTTCTACACATCGTGGTGCCAGTGTTGATTTCATAACTGATATCTAATGGATCTTTATTGATGTAAGAATTTAAAAGGATTATTGTTTTCTGCACCATTATTTATAGGTAAGTAGGTAAGATTCTAACTACTTAATTGAGTGTAGGATGTTTCAAGCCTGCCGCGTGAACAGCGGTGAAATTCGCATTATTTGCCATGAGAATTAAGGATTCTGGATAGCGTAGTGGTCTGCGCAGTGGCCCGGAAAGGCAAAGGTCCGTGGCTTGATTCCCGGTCCAGGTGAAGTTTTTCTTATGACAATTAATGTACACTACATTGAGTTTTATCCAGAAAATTGTCCACGAGAAGTTTTTCTCATGGCAATTAATGTGCACTACATTGAGGTTTATCCAGAAAATTGTTAACATCGAAATACTCTGATACTATTTCCGTACTAGTGATAACATATTTAAAATTTAATGCATAATTTAAATTGCAAATTGTCTTTTTAGATAAGAAAGAATGAAAACACATGATTTTTTGCATAAGAAGGAGAGCTGCAGCTTTAAATTTATGAAATGTATGCTGATCCATTGAGTTTTTATAAGGATGAGAGAACATTGACGTCATAAATATAGAAGTAAATTCCAAACATTTTCTCAATTTCCAATTTTCAGCTTTCTCTCTTTACGCATATCTTACAGTCATCACGATAATTACGACTTCAGAACAGTACTGTAGCGCTGGCTATATCAATAACTCCAATCACGAGGGTAAGGTATGGAATCGAGTTGCGTTAAAGAATGAGAGAGTAGGACTATTCTTCCAGAGGGAAAGGTCGCCATCTCCTCCTCTGCGATCTGTCCTCGACCGTGTAAAAAGCGAGAAGGGAGTCGCTTCGTGCGTGTCACGGCACTAAATGAAGCTACACCGCTCGCCGTGTTTTCCCGAACGCCCCCTTGACTTTTGAGTCTCTGGTATTTTACGCAACACGGCGAAATGAAGGTCTGGAAGGAGTATTGGTGCTCGATGGGAAGAAGACCTCGAGAGAGATCCTGCCGTGCGCCATTCCAAGGATCTAAGATCCGCTCGTGCAGCAAATGACGCCCAGGAGATCCCGAATAAATTTGGAAAATAGCTGTCGTTCTGCCTCACCCAACATACTTCAGAGAGCAAAAGGCTGCGAATCTAAAACTTACCGATTGCGAAACCATTGGTCTCGATTAGACAAGGCTGAACGTGAGTGGCAAGGGAATAGGTATATTTAAACCGCTCTCCGCTTCTTGTTCGAGCTCCTGATTCTTCACCAACTGTCGTCACAGCGCACGTATTCTTAGTTTACCGATGACGAGTTCTCCGAAATTCGCAAATAAAGCCACGGCGCTTTCTTCCTAATGCGCTTTAATCAATTGCCACGAGGCAAACAACCGTCTCCATTACGCTCACAGAATTCAGTTGTTTTTCAAGAAAAAGGTTCTATATGGCTTTACAGTTGTTTACAGCCGAAGAAGTATAAAAAAATATAACTACGTGCACCAGAAATAAAACGAAAGAAATAAGCCTTATTAATAGCACAGTGATGAACTTATCAAATCAAAGCAGTAGTAAACTAGCATTTTAAATTCATTTACTAATAAATATTTTGTATAAAAAACCATTTTTAAATTACTTTGTGCATTAGTGAAATTTATAATCTTAGTAGCGTAAATCATAGAGTAAGCTTATTACTCTGTGGCATAATTAAATAACGATTAAGACCAAGGGCACCGACAAAGCTTCCTAAAAACTCTTATTCATTCCACAATGTAAGCAATCCTTGTGGATCCTTCCCCTTAATTCCCTAGAAACCGAGTAAAGGCAGAAATAATTAAACTAGTGCATGCATTGAATCAAACGGAAAAAAATTCAGTTATATACTTGCTTGCAAATTTAGCAAATACTAATAACCACTAAACAGTAGGACTTTCACATTATCATTTTTCGAGCACAGCATTGTAAAAACATTTAAGAAAATAAGTACAGAAATTTTAATACTGTGTACTTGAGCTGTACTTGTACTTGACCTCAGTGAACAATTGTACTCGGTGTCACTATGAGCCTCCAATTAGTGTATTTTTCTCATTTTACCCATGATGCGCTCGAAGACGCAATGTGTTGCCCAAAGCTAGGCTACCAGTGTGAAGACGCTTATCCAAAGATAATTTAATGCTCCAGAAATTTAAAACGAATTTTCAGTTACAATATCACTAAATACAGCAGATTTTTCATTTAGCAATGCTTAGATCCTGACGATTTTTCTTGTAAAATTGGAAAGTTGAAACTACCGTAATGATAAGAAAAGGATATATCTAATGATCATTCTCCATTACCAAGAATGATTTATTACTCTGGTATAATGAGGATAAAATTCAATTCAAGAATGGCGCAGAGAAATCTCATGGAAATTAATTACAAATAACTTAATACAATTTCTATATTAGGATTCCGATAGTTACCTATTATGAAATCACAGCAAATTCTTTGGGTAAATGCACTATAAAAACAGATGAGAGACGGATAGCGATATGAATGTGATGTATGAAAGAAAAGAGAACGATGCGATTGGGAGAAGGAGAACAAGAAAATAATGGGTATCATAAAGGTGATCATTTTGAGGAGAAATAAGAGAACTAATAAGGAAAGTAATATATTTGAGAAAGTGAGGTAAGATCAGAGGATGTCTTGGGAGAGACATTAAGGGATCTAAAGCATTAAGCCGACGGATGGATTACTGAATAAAATACTCTCGGATTGGAAAACTAACCGGGCCCTTAGCTGGAAATTGACATTAAAGCCGTAAACCAACACCACTTCAAAGTAAAATGCTAGGAAAAGGCAGAGCATGTACGGATCATCATATGAATGCTAAATTTGGAGAAGACCATGAGGTATTGCATTGGCATCCACATGAACGATCCAGGTTCATACGAAGAAGAGGCATCTTCGGACACAACTGCTGAACCAAAAGCTAAATAAATTCCCGATCAATATAATTTACCTCAGGAGAAACAAATGAGACATTGGTAAAAACATTTGTTACTAGGCACCGAATGCGATGATTTCACACATCATTGGTCTTACTCAGCTACAACCCCACCAACCAGATCGGCGAACGAGTATATACTGCTGCTTGGCTGGAATCTAATTTTGCAGTTTTGATCTGGGGAGGCAACTAAAAGCTGAGGTCGTTTGCTCCAGTAAGAGTAGATTGGTTAAATTAGGTATAACATTGGAATAACAGGCGCAATTAGGTTTGAGAAATAGGGGTAGGTGACCTGCAATTTGCAAATTGCAATTTTGCCTGAAATTAGCGAAATACAGCAAGGGACCATTCGGATGGACTTAGCGTTCTACACCACGGATACAGTATGTTCTGAACTTCCAGTAGTCTCGTCTCAAGAGTAGGGGCAGAATATCTTCTATAACATCTACCAATACGTATACATTATTATTTAAACGACACTGGCCTATAAATATTTTTTATAATAAATGCTTTTTGAACTTGTAATGGAAAACTTACGAAAGACTCGAGGAAAAAAAGGTCTGCATGGAACACAGTACGACAGTAAAAACCAGATGGATCGATCATACCATAATGATAAGCAGAATATCCAAAAATATAACATGGCAGCGGCGTCGGAAGTGGGGGACAGGAGGGGCCGAAGGCCACCTCAGGATTTGCCCCGAGCCTTTTCGGGCGAAGCGGGCCCTTTTGGAAGGTCTCACGGGACTCAAAACTTTGGAGGCCTGTTAATTGACATAAAATAGGGAATGTGGTCATTTAAACTGTAATATGACATATTTAATCATGTGAGCGAGCCTGTTTTGGTCAGGCTACCTACAGTCAGAAAATAATCTACAGCACTGCGCACACGAGCTGTTTTTGTCGTGTAGAGTCCCTTGTAAAAATTCTCGTCTTTACCCCGTCCTATTCGCAAAAGAAACGCGGGCACTTTTCTTAGGAGCCGGGCCCTTTTCATGGTTGCCCCCTCCTCCCCCCTGGCGAAAATAGTTCCGACGCTCCTGTAGGAAAAATCGCAAGCGAAAGACAAAGGTCGAATAAATAAGAATTCAAGAGAGAGAAAGTAACGGCGACTACGTAATTAACAGTAATTGACGTACCCGATAATGGTTTAAACGAATTGAACGCTGCATTAAATTTTGTGAAATATTGCTAATAATATATATTTGATTGTTTGATTATAAACAGTTAGTAGCAAGCAATTAAACCCATAAAATCTTGGGGGACTGTTCAATCTTAGCATTAAAAAACAATGATGCTGCAAAGTCCTGGCCCGTACTACCAACATAAATATTTTTTCACCACGATGCCGTATTTTAGTTAACGTTGCACGGTACTGAGCAGCATTTTTGTGCTACACTGCCGCCACCCTTGGGCTGTAATTGCGGGGGCGTAGTCCGCCACCCCCTTCACTGACACGCCTCCACTTCCCTCGCCCATGTCGGCGATCGGAACTCGCCCAGGACAACCATCCCCGTCGGCACGCGTGGGCTGGGTCGCTCGCACCCTTCGAGTAAGAAGAGTCTTCCGTTCGGACGCGCGTGGGATCCGCCCCCTCCCGGCCAAGGTCCCGTCGATCGACGTGGGGAGGCGACGCGAGCGAAAGACGCGTCCCTTCCCACTCCCCACGCTCATCCCCCGCGGAGGAGGCGACTCCAAATCGGGAGGCGATCTTCTGAGCGACGAGGAATCCGATCCCTCAGGGAGGAGGAGGGGGAGGCGTTAGTCATCCCTCGGCGCCGCCGCTCTTTCGACAGATGGAGGCGCTAGGTCCTCCTACGCACCCCGTCCCCTCCCTCCTTCCCACTCAAGCGGATGTGCAGCGGAGATGAAAGGGAGAACGCACCGAGGGCCGGGGGTGTTGTAATGGCAGGTGGAGGTGGAGGTCATCCAGGCATGTATCGAAGGTGTGGACGGACGATATTTCGATTAACGGATTGTGATACGTGGCATTAACTATCCGAGGGTGATATTTCGAGGCATTGATGACAATATACAATATTTGATAGTCATGTATGATACTTCAATTAATAGATCACGTTCCGACTAATACATCACGGCAGACACGTAGCTAATTTTCCCCAATAATTTTTTATGTTCTGATTTTAGCAGTGTACCTACTTTACCAGTGAGAAGAGATAAGCATGGGCACTGTAAAAGCAAATATCAAGCACTGAAAATTAAGGGAAGAGATTTGTAACATATCGGCACCGAATGGGCAAGGCTGATATGTTACAAGTTACGCAACACTTAGCACCCCACCCCCCTCACGAAGCAAATTTCTGGCCACGGTATAACCCAATATTATTAGATATTAAATGCAATAATACGGGGATATATTTTAATTTTTTTATTTCGATCATTAGCATTGAATGTCAGAAATTGATATTTCGAAGTATTCATTTAAATATATGATATTAGATATCGTAGGGATCTATATAAAAATGATAGGACATAAACAAAATGAATACGTTTTTTTTTCGATTTTTCCATTTTTATCAATCATTAGATATTAAAAGGGTTATATTTCGGCTCGTTGACTGCACCACTATAGACAACATCATATGTTAAAGGATAGTATTTTTTTAAATTATTCCATTGTAATATGAAATATCAAAAAATTAGAGGCCTATGTATTAGATCCTTCGGGATTTATATTATCTGAGATAAAATCATTTATCTCGTAGCGAGATCGTTTGATACATAACTGCATTATTAAACAATGATACTATGCAGAAGTCCTATACGAGTGCATCTGGAAGGTTGACATTGAATGGCGTCATAACTATTCACATAAGAACTCATTAAATACCACAACGGGCTTTGATACATGATTGAGTGCCCACCGTTCTATTTGCTATCTGTCGGAATGATCAATGGGAACCAAGGTTAAGCCAGTGAGAACCAAGAAAATAACCTAAATTTTGCATGTGTTGCCATATCCATGCCATGATAAACATCTATGGGATATTAATTACTGACCAATAATTCCTTTTGAAAAAAACACTTCAGCAGACAAATTATTTGTACCATCCGTTCCATCACTTTGTACTATCTTTATGTACAAAGTTACAAAAAATTGACAGATTTTTTTTGTACCTTTTTACCTGAATGTGGTGTAAAGAGCTGAAACGCGTCCTAACAAATTATGAGGAAAATTACGATTGCCTTTTTTCAATATGGATATTCAATTCTTCCACGAAGGAAAGCCTGAAAGAATAGCGCACAAAATAAGAGTTTTCATTCGTAGTTTTCTGACCGAATTGACGTCGAAAACCGGGTCACGTACCGATGACCGTATCGGATACGATTATGTGGGAAGGGGTAATTAATTAATGAGGTTCTATTTTTAAGCTAAATGCACTTGCGCTTTAACGGCAGATAGCCGTGGCGCAATCCGGATGGTAAACAAGGTTGAGGCCAATGATTTTGACATTAAGTACCGGGAAAATGTTGAGAATAAGTGACTCCAAAAACTTGCGAGAAGAAACTGGAAAGAAACTTACTCTCCTTTTCATTCAGTTTTGAATAATGCTGGGGGAAACACGAATAATCTTTTTATTTTTCAACTGCATATACTGTATTCTGATGCATTTGTAGCCAACCCAAGGGATACGGAGATGAAAAGAGATACACCTTTGTGCATCTGCTATTCAACATACACAAAAATGTTGTCATCAAAATCATTATGGGTGTTCTACATACTATATTGATATTACGAAAGAGAGCAAGTCCCTGATTGTTATTTCCAACCCACTTATACCTAGGTACATACTTTCCAATAATTCATTATCATTTATTTCCTTCCTTCCCCTGTAAAATTTGAATGTGCATTATAAATATGACTGGTAAAATAAAATCACTGGTATTGAGATACGTAACCATAAAATTTTAGAAAAAACTACAAAAAGTTAAACGAAAAAAAACATTGTTTAAATTTGAATCCACTTTTTTTTCTTTCGTAAATAATTCCTAAAAAAAAGAATGGCAGAAACAATAATGTCGGGAAAGGGAATCATGTTTCCAAGGTCAAAATGGAATGTATTAGTCAGAGTCAAAAAGACTTGAATGCATTTTTTTACTTTCTTTCGGTGATTATTTATCTTCCTACCCCGTTTCACGGATCCGAGGCGGCCAGAGTGGGCGAGGACGCGGAAAAGTCCATTCTGATAAAACACCCACGGAGGAGCTGAATTCGGCAATATTCGCAGTGGATCCAGGAGAGAGTCTTATTTCAAGATAGAAGCTGGATGGATGCCTTCCAGAAAGCACTTTAAAAAAATAGCGTTCCTCTATCCCTTTAAAGGGAAATCGCTTGCCGAACCACCGAAGCAAGGAAGCAGGGAAAGAAACGCGAGCCGCGCTTTAAAAACTCAACTCCTTTGCTCAGGAAGCCGAATATGTCCTGTCTTAGTGAGGCATCAATGGAACTAGAAGTAAGTTTCTTACGCGGAACTCATTTTTTAACATCTCTTCTACGCGCAACCACATTCATCTCAGAATTCATAACTTTCACTTCTGGAGGAGCATATTGAATTACCTTTCTCGCCCAAGAAATGTGGGTTGGAGATAACCTTTTTTTCTTGTGTATGCAGTCCGTGATTAAGACGTGAATACGTTCATGCGAGACTGGTCACGCCGACCATTTGCATTCGTGGCACGACTCCCTCATAAACTGAACTTCATCTGCTGGGTGGTGGCTCTTTGAACCAGGAAAATAGTCGACGCTTCGGTGTGAAGTGACGCGGTTGATTTGACATTCTCAAGAAAATCCAATAAAATAAATCCAAAAAATTCCCTTGGCTATAACTCCAAACTTCGTGAGTGCAAAAAAGCGCATTCATGGACAAGTCAAATATATCCACTTGCTTTATAGGTAGTTTATGCTTGCTTTAAAGGTAGTTAAAAATATAAGCAGCTATAAAAATTTGTATTTCCATAGTAAAAATTTCCCGCAGGTACTATTTTAATTTCGTGAAAGCAAGATTGAAATAAGAATATATGCTATTCATATACCAGGAATTAAAAAAAATCAAAGGTATGTACATTTTAATTCTCTGCAAAAATATAAATTCATGGAGACACTGGGAACAAAATTCTTTTCATCATTAAATATTTTGGACTGCTTATCTCGTTTTCCACAGAGAGCCGCTACCTCTCGTATTTTATATCCTTAAATGGCGTAAGTTGTGGTTCGAATATTGAAACATATAGCTCATTGGAATAATTATTTGAATAACTATGTTACTCCACTGAAATCCTAATCAAAACAGCAGGTTATTATGAATGAGATGGGTCAAGAAAGCAGGAGTAATTATCGTCGTCAGAGGCTTTCGGGTGCAGCTGCGTATAACGCGTTGTCGGTGAGCGCTCACCGACTCACCGACAACGCGTTATACGCAGCTGCACCCGAAAGCCTCTGACGACGATGGATTCCGCTGCGAAAACCTACGTTCCAAATTCAGGAGTAATTATTTTAAATATGCAAACTAACTTCCACAATTTAAACTCGCCAACCATTTCTTTTATAAGCAGGAGTAAGTTACAAGTTATGAAAATCTCCAATGGCCGTAATAAAATTGGCACCACTCGTCAATGTTATACCACAAATTGCTGTGTTCGTTTGCGGGAAAAAGGGGTAAATCCACGCCATTGACCAACCACAACCTCTCGACCAGAAAACCCCTGTGGTGGTTTACGGGAATGTTACTTCCTCGCCAGTGACACAACCACAGACACACACACTCAACCAAAAAAGGGATCCTTCGCTGGGCTAAAGAGACCCCGCTAAGGATGCCTGGGTTATGAACACACACACACTCAACCCAAATAGGGAACCTTCGCTGGGCTATTGGGACCCAGCTAAGGATTCCTGGGTTAAGAACAACAATCACACTCACAAGCACTCAACAAAACACTCACACACTCAGACGGGCCCAACTTCTGGGAGAATCTAGCTCAAAAGAGTGTCGTCAAAAAACTGCACAAAAACAAGAAAAGACGAGGATGTGCGTCGGAGTAAGTTAATTATTTTAATGGGTGATATTTTTTTGGGATTTACGTCTTGTTTGGTTCTTCATTTCCTCCTCCTGCGTTTCGCCAAGCGACTCGTGGACCAACTTCAGGGATCCTGGAATCCGTATTCAGACTGAAACTATGGTTGGGTTTTATTGAAACTTATCGGTGCACAAGTAAAATATTTTTAGGTTTCTACAAGCTTCTATCCCTCTTATCCACCTATTTCTCGCGATTAGACAGCACTCAAGCAAGACCTCTCTCGTGCCCGAAGGAACTGCAAAGTCTTTTTAAAGCAGCATTGCCCAACGTATAGGAAGGACAGGGGATTCGTAACCTTTTTGCCGCACAAAGGGAGCAAGCAATGTGGAAACATTGGCCAACCGCCCTTTATTGGTGAATGCTCGCAAAAGCCTTCACAGACGCGATCCCGAACCTTCCCCTCCCTTTAGATCTGTCCATCTCCACTCAATGCAATCCCGAGTGTACGAGCTTTCGGAACTTTTCTGTTGCATCATTGTTTTCGGTGCTCGACTTCGGGCCCACATCCGGGTCGTGAGATGATTCAACATTCACTTTGAAGCCAATACAGGTCACTTATCGACGAAATTACTTAAGGTGAGGGTAGCAGAAAGAGAACTAGCAACTTCGTTATACAGGTAGACAAGCTACGACACTGTAATTAATTTTTAAGCTACTGAATTAAATTAGTGTATGGGATGCGTACGAAATCTTTAAATAAACTTCTAAATAAAGATTAAAAAATTTCTTGTAATGAATATTTGGAAAAAGAATAGCTCTCCTCCTAGCACTTACAAAATAAGTAATAATGAGTTGACAAACGTGGAATCCATTAAATATCTTGGAAAAAGACTGACACATGATCTTTCCTGGGGTAAACACATACGTGAAATAATGGGTCAAGCGAATCGTTTACTGGGATTCGTAAAAAGAGTACTGGGTAAATGTGACGATCATCTACGAGAAATCAGCTACTTTTCCCTTGTAAGACCTCATTTGGAATATGCTGCCAGTGTACGGGATCCCTACGAAATCGGTCTAAATAACGAACTTGAACGTGTGCAGCGAAGATCGGCAAGATTTGTAAAGGGACGGTATGATAACCTTATTAGCGTAGCCAGTCTACTAAATGAATTAAAATGTCAGATCGCAGGTTGAAATTTAGACTTAATCTCTTAAACAAATTCCAAGACCATATTTTCAGTGATGATGTCAAAAATATTTTTCGAACCCCAACTTACTACGGTAGTGTGGAGCATAATAAAAAAATTAGAGAAATTGATTGCCGAACTGAAATGTCCTTTTTTCCTCGTACAATTAGTGATATGAATAACGGTAAATATATCTAGTACGACTGTAGCAATGGATAACATTGGTAGCTGCACGTTGAAGCTAACCCAACTAAGAGCATGTTTTTGCATGTTTGCTTTACTATTTTTATCTTTTTTTAAATAGTGAAGTTTAGAACAATATATAAATACTAATCCTTTTTTATGCATGACATGTAGTGCATGTTTGGTGAGAATTCACCTACTGCCACGCACCTTTATGGTGGCTTGCAGGGTATTATGCAAATGTAGATGTAGAACAATTCCATTTTGCGAAGCAATACTATTATATGCGATTCAACTACTCAGTGTTATATAACTTCACTATTAATTATGTTTTTGCATGATTCGGCAGAATTATTTGGTAGGTATGATTCACAACCATATCTATAATAAATTATTAGCTCTCAATTACCTACAGTGATATCGAGATAAACAAGGATGGTAACAATGCGAATATGCTGCAAAATTCTTAGTATGCTGCTCTGCTCTGCAGTATCATTAGGTGAAAAAATCCATTAAAGGCCAAAAAATTCGGCAGACTACATCATACAGCTGAGATTTCCTTCAACTACTAGTTCTTCTCACACAAAATTTGCCTCGATAACAAGACCGACATGCGTAACGATTCGAACACGCTGTGATACGAATACAAACATCGCACATGTATGCTCACTCATACACGAATAAGTCTGGTACCCTGACATGCCCTGCCACACGCCATGTTTACGGTTGGCTTATTATGATGGAGCTGTAGATTCACTAGTTGTTGGACTTGTCTCAAAATCACAAACACACTTGTGTGGCTCTTGAGGGCATATCTCCAATCTATTGAATAGAATGATTTCCTACAGTATTTTGAAATTGTGCACCCCAAATGATAACAACAGGATCGACTGAGAAGTTTTTTTTTCAAAACTCATGCATTAACCGATTATGGGTCATTACATCAACGGCAATATAGTGACCCCACTTGGAGTCGGTTTATCCCACACATGCTTTCCCTTCACCATTTGCACTTCCCGCAAAGTTTAATTTTCCACCTGTACCGTAATGGCACAAACAGTCCCTCCAGTCAAGAAACTCCATCGGCGCAATCAGTTTTCTACCATTTAAGGCGAGTTCAACTTCCATCCTACCCACCCATTACCGCCGAAATACTAATATCTGCAATTATCCCTTTCACTCAGGAGATCCCATACCCAGCGCCTAGTCCTTAAAATTCTGAATGTGTATACAATCCCAATTACGTTTCTTTCCTCTCTTTGTGGATAGGGCACTGTGCACTTGCTCACTCATATCTATTCACCTCATTGATGTAACAATATTGAAGGGACGCTGAACATACCAGTGGGGCGTAAGGCCCAGAACACAAAGATTAATGTCACGAGTGCTATACCGCTTCGAGAGCATAGTTTATTCTGATGGAATGTGTTGAAGACAGTGAAGTATTTGAAAAACTAGGCAAGACGGAAACTCTGCATAAGTCAGGAAATAACTCCAGAAGGAAAAAGCATAATTAATTTATTTTTAAAGAGAATGGCCTCTTGGAGCCAATGTAATTTCTTACGTATTGTATCAAGGAGTAATTTGGTGATGGGAGAATTGATAACAAGAGACGAATGATGTATCAGAGAGTAACTACGTTAAGGTTTTCACAGCTAGTTTGCAATCAATGAAATAATATGATGGTTTTATATCAGAGTTTTACAACACTAGTCGCAAAATCGAGATATGAGTCCAGGGGGGTTGTGTTTGAAACCGTCGGGATTATCTCCATTAGGTAACCAAGGAGTCAAGTGGTATAAACACGAATGGCCCGTACATTTGATATGATTGAATCGCTGATTACAACCTCATTCTATGTTTACACTTGTGTTTTTTCTCATGTGGGGGCTCTATGGTCAGCACAGATGAGAAAAACGCAAGTGAAATCAATTAATGGTATTGTAACGAGCGATTCACAAACACTAAATTTGCTAACCATTCGTGTATATACCACGTGACTCCTTGGTTACCTATTCGAGATAAACCCGAAGGTATCGAACACAGGCCCCCAGGGGGTGCAAAATAAACTTAGCAGTTGATGTCGATGGACAATGTAGAATCAAATAGCACATCTGCTCATTGTAGCCTACATAATTACTTTTCTCCTTACATTTCCTGAATTCGCTTTTTCTGCCTCGTTCAAATTTGGTCCGACTACTTTATTCCTTTTCCATCCATAACTAGCCCTGAACCGTTTGTCTCTAAAAACTCTGGCTAGCTGGTGATGTGCCGGAATCACGAACGTTGTGGGTCCAAATACGCTTCGAGCATGGATGTTGTATTGGCCATAGGTTGAAGTGACTGACTAAGATGGTGTGATATAATCTGAGAGGTTGAAACACATGAAAACTGAATTCTACTACTCCTCGCATGGAAACAGTTGATTCGTGAATATTTTCGAGTGAAGTGTGATGTTCTACGGATCAGAAACATAAACCGTCACAGGAGCTGATTAGAAAAGAGAATATACATTCCTTACACGTAATTGGCAGGAGTTAAAGATTAAATAGACAATTGATATGAAAAAAGAAGTATACTGAAGAGGTGCATGGTGAAATTAGAATTGGTTTTTTTAGATTTTGATGTAGAATCTTCTGTGGGGATATTTTAAAACTTGTTCATGTTTTAGCATAAACATTGAACATTCGTTGGGAAATATAAATCAACAATTTAATGTTTTTATAGAAATTCCTATATTATTAACAAATATTACATTGCCTTGCATTTACTAACAATTTATTTATGCGTGTATCGAAAATGTATATCAAACATAAATTTACTATACCATACCCGCAGCATTTTCCGCATCATACCTCTCAATTGCATGTAAGGAAGGCATGCACGGACTAGGAAATTGTTATGACTACATGTACATGACTATCTAGTAAGTGTTAATTCAATTCTCTTGTGATTTATAATGCATACCTGCGATGATTCACCCCTTGCCACCCGTACGGGGGCTTGTGGGATATTGTGTGGATGTAGATGAAGAGCTGAGAAAACTCAATATGAAGCACAGTCTGACAGCGCGCAACTTAGTGCATTGGATACAGCCTGAGGCATGGATTAGTACTACTCGTAGGTAACGAACAATATCGACTATATGTATAATTGAAGGAATGTAGTGGTGGCCTAGTGGGTAGAGCACTGAGCTACTGACCGGAGGGTCCTCCGGGCAAGAGCCTTGCTGGACACCCCCATCTAAAATCCTCGCTATTCGATTTTCTGCGTGTCAGAACTTCGTAGAAAATCGCAGGTGGCCCAGATATAAGGAACTGGTTTCCCGACCCTGAATGTGTGAATTTCACACCCCAATGGTTTATTGGGGGTGAGCTCTAATCTCACCTATCAAAAACCATTTTTTCCAGTTGTAATAGAAATAGTAATAGAACAGTAATAAAAAGAATTTATCCACGAGAAATACCATGGAATAAAAAGTAAATGGTCAAAATAAAGAGGAATTTATGAACCTGAAAGTACCAGGGTGCAACGGACCTAGAAGCGAATAGAGAGTATTAGAGGACTGCAGTTAACCGATCCTAAGAGTGTTTTACACGATGCAAGACATTGTGCAGTCTGATGCATGGAGAGACGCGTAGTGAAATGCGCAACTTATAAAGAAACGAACTGCATGGAAAATGTATCAAATGTATAGTATGACTGTGTTGGACTGCGACGGCCTATTAGGGTTTTTCAAAAACGAAGAGGATGATGACTAATACTACTCGGTAAATACAAAGTCAGAAAAATTCATTTCATAAGGGATATCCCATAATCCTCAAGCAGCACGTTAATTGTACTCCGTGTAAGAATATATGTATATGTGCGATAAATAAGGATACTGTAATAATGACTCTTGCGAACAAAAATGTTTTTCAATAAAAAAATGAGGATATAGTAATACTGACTCTGGTGAATAAAAAAATTTGAACATTGGAAAATGTTGCCCGGGAGTCGCGAAAACTTGCGATAACACACGCAGACATAACCTTGGTGAATAAAAAAATTTGAACTTTAGAAAATGTTGCCCGGGAGTCGCCAAAACTTGCAATAACACACGCAGACATAACCTTGTCATAGTCAATAGTGCATGCTTGTTGATCTTCAACCCCTGCCACACACCCTCACGGTGGATTGCAGTGTATCGTGCAGATGTAGATGAACCTTGCACCTGGCTGTCCTCCTTCCCCAGAAAGGCATGACAGCGCTCTTTTTATCTGCCCTTCAGCTTTTACGGCGTGATACAAGGAGGACCCGCGTCTCGACACGAAGCAACGGGAACGGTGGCGCCGACGCCGTTTCCCCTGGATACCAATTTCATAACAATTGCGGGACGCGCAGTCATGTAACGACCCCCCACCACCACCCTCCACACAGCCCCCTCCCTCCGCAGACGTATTTGAGTCCTCAGACAATTTGCCAATCGACGATCGCGCGGCCCTTCGGATATACCTCCTCCAACTTTTCCTCCCTCGAACGCGGAACAAGTCTAGACGAAACGTCTCGCATAAATGTAAGGTGTGGGATATTCTTATTATTATATTTGTAGTCATGACTAAACGTGCATATATAGTCTAACATCAAGTACAATGGGGGAACATGGACTATTATTTATAATTCTTTGAATGTGAAGTTTATTAGCTAAAATGTGCTCGGCGAAAATTTCACTGATGAATTAAGTTTTCTTACAAAGATATTACTCTTTGAAAATTGCACCTTTTCGGCAGCTTAAAAACATGACGTCATGGCATGACGTCACGGCACGGTATCACTATGGGCGTTTGTCTGTTTATGCGTGGAGGTAAACTGTTAAATGAATACTTGGCAAAAACATATGTATTTATCTCATTTGTTTAATGCAATAAACTATTATATTTCGATTTTTTATCTACTTAGTATGGATGGTAAGAGGAAATCGTCGATAAATTAAATAATGCCTGTATAGTGCCCAAGAATTTCTACTACGTCTAAGCAATCGCTGTTTTTTTTTAAAAAAAAACGCCACCCTAAGGGAGCCAAACAAAGGAAATTGTCAGAATGTGCTTTTTTCAGCCATCGTTTTTGCTAAAAACCTCAAAACAATATATTCGCTTCGTTTTATTTTAAAAATAAATGTCTGTCTCCGTAGCAATATGGAACCTATGACGGCAGAAGGCGTTTCAGGTCACGTGACTTTCGTCAATTTTCGGGAACAATTTAATAGCATTTAATAAACTTTGTGGTTGGCATAGAAAATGTTGGCTTATGAATTTAAATTGGTGAGTAAATTTCACATCGAGTACATCATTAATCTTCGAGAAACAGATTTCATCCATATTCCCCATTATTATACTGTTAGAGGAATTAATTTACTGTTAGGCAGAGGTTACGCAAAACTGCTAATGCATCTTCCCCCTTTTCACGACTAAAATCCCCCTAAATTAAATCCTACCCTTTCATCATTCCTACCTTACCCAATTTTTCCCGCTCCCTGTAGCAACAAAAAATTGGTCATCCTTCACCTAAACAAAATAATCTTTCATTTCCCCAATACAAATAAAAAACTCAAATCAAAATCAAATCAAAACTAATTTCCTACGATAACACCCTAACAAAACATCCCTTCAATTCCCAAATCATCCCAAAATCCTATCCTAAAGTATCCCTAAAGCTACATACAAACCTCGACCAGAGAGGATGAAAATCCGAAATGGCAAAAAAAGGCTTACTGAAACAAATCCTGAAATCATGGACTGTTAGAGGAATAAAAGTACCACTTAGGAAACGAAGTTTCCTGGATAGGGATAACCTACTACTACATCAAATCCTATCAAAATATGGAGTCCTTTTCACCACAAACAAATAACCATGCAAAAGGATATAGATATAACTTGTCCCATGCATAATTAATTGAAGACATTGCTGCTTCACAGAATAAGGAAACTTCGAATTTTCAGGTTAAATTTACCCTTCCACGACCGGTTTAGTAACTGTGATGACATCGTCTGGTACCGTTCATTTTTAAAGAATATTATATAAGTATACCCAGGATAATTAGTAATTGTACCATTCTTCAAAAATCAACAGTACCTACCAGACGATGCCGCCCTAGTGAAGAAACCGGTCTTGAAAGAAATAAATTATGTGTGAAAAATGCAAAGGTTTCTTATTCTGTGATCACGGATTTTCATATTTAAAGCCTGAAACCATAGATTTACATTGCTGCTTCCTACATGTGATTAAATATATCTATATAAATATAATTAAGTTGAGGAAAACAATATTAGACATGTTTACAATGCAAAAATGTACAATAGAGAAAATATTTTACCTATTGAGTTTAATAAAACCATTTAAAATAAATATTCCATCCCTTTGTCATTCATAACACAAGAGTGTGGGCCTATATTTAATTAATTTACATTTTTATCCATGTAATGTCCTTAGGAAGAGAACAAAAAATTCCTGAACCCAAGTGACAATACGACTGCCGATCGTGTTTCTACTTGGAACAAGACGCTTTTAATGAAGGTGGTACCGAAGGTAAATGAAAAAAGCCATGTATTTACGAAGTAAGGGTTTGCTTTTTTAGATGCGCCAATTTAAATGATGCAATGCGTCGAAAAAGTGACATTTTAGTCCTTTTAGTAGAGTGCTGAGAACACCCGCATATTGCGCCAGATTCGATCACGCAAACAGGACCAAAATGTGTGACTGACCTTATGAGAGATTTAAAATACTTTATTTTCCCTCGAATAAAACGAGATTATAATGGGCAACTTTGCAATTGGATTGATTGGCGCAAAGTACTTGCAGTAGTTTAGTACTTACAAATAAAACACCTCACTCTAATGGAAGCCTAATGCATTCAAACAAATGACAAAAGCTAAACTATACTCCTTAAAATTTTATGCTGTCGGCCTTAACTTTGTGAAGTCTCACTGTAACAAGTGAAAAGAAAATTGTAGACTTAATTGATGAAAGTTTGTATCGCAATTAATATTTCAGTGAAATGTTGAAAATACTTTTTTTCATTCTTGACTCTGTTCCTTCATAGATAAAAATCTCTTCACTTGCAAATGTTTGGTGGATACATCACTAGCACATTTATATTAGTAAGTATTTGAGAATTTGTTAGAGCATGTAAGTCGCCCATGTCTGCCGTATTCACCTTCTTCCAAACATTATACTCAGGGTATTCTTTAAGATGTTAGTAGGTGATTAGTCCCGAGGGAACACAAGATCTATTTCCAAGGCGGGATTCAAATGCACGACGCTTGGGTTTTCAGACTGGCATCCGACAACCGCGACCGGCCATGTAATTCCCGTTCCTCTTTTGGTTCTGGTTAGTTAGTTCCTCCCCCCCCACCCCATTTGCAGCAAGGGATTTATACCTTTTCCCGATACTTTTTCAAAAAATTGCTCCTGAAGTTACATATGCATATGTAAGAATGGGTTCGTAATTCTTTATGTGAGTATGAATTCTGCCGAGAAAAATGAAACTTTTACGCATTAAAACCCAAACATCATTTTTCCTTAATCTTCTAGAAAATCTTTATGAGGTATTTTCCTTTGGGAACATTTTAAATGTATGCGCACGGCAATCCTTATCTTATCTCAAAGTTTCTGATCACATGGGTTATAACATCTAACATCCTTTTCTAAAAAAATCGCAAAACACAAATGGTTCAAATTGTACTTAAAATATTCAATCTAAATTTTGACATATGGCATGAAAGCGATTCCTTTATGGTTATTCCGAGTTATTCTAGTGAGCCTCTGACACTGGAACAGTTACTTTAACGAACTTTCCCAAATCTCGCCATCACAAATCTTCTTTGTGCACTTTATAAATCCTCAATCAAATCCACTTCGTACGGCTACAATCCAGAGACACGCTGTCCTCATTAAGGACGATTGTTGAGGGAAGAGCGGTCGGGCAGATTAGCAGCAGGAACCTTCAGAAATTAGGAGCAAGTAGCAAAACATTTTAAGGAAAGACGACTTGCGAAGAGTCTTGCTGGTAAAAGAAATAACTGGGGAGCAGAGTACCAGACCAATAAAAGGTTGGACAGCTTGTGATGATTTCCATGGAATGGTTACGTTTCTTGAGTACTGCATAACATATCGATGCATCGCATTTTCGCAAAATCTTGACGTGGGGCGTGCAGAGGCTGAAGGTGGTCCAGACTTAGGAGATTAGAAGGTACTGGAGGAGGCATTGGCATGCTAGCCTATAGGTGACAATGAAGCCAAAATAGGGGTGCTTGGAAACGATTAGGTCCTACCTCCTCGGCACATAACATTGCGTTTCATACGGCCTCTTAGTAAGACTGCATGCGTATTAAAACATAAATAACAAAGCAATAGTACCCAAATTTCATCGCAGCGGTATCACTTAATATTTCTGTGAATATTTAAGCGAGATATTGATGCTATTATACTATTTTTCCCCTTGGAGTTAATTTTAGTACTGAAACTATAATAAGAAAACTGGTTCGAATTTAACCTATTTAAACTACATATTTGGCGCTTGTTTACGTGTTTGTGCACTTAAATGTGTTTATTTGACCGCTTTAAAAAAAACAGTCCATTATTCATCTTACTAATATAAGTTTTGCCGCTTGCAGAATTGCCCAGGCGAAAAGGGCATTTTACCTAAAGAAGATTCTGCTTATAGCCACAAATATAAGTGTGGAAGTGAGAAAACATTTCATTAGAACATTCAACTGGAGCATTTTACTATAAGTCAATGAAGTATGGACGATAACAGCAGCAAAATGGTCAAGAGTGGAAGCATTTGAAATGTGGTGCTACCAGGTGCTACCGAAGAATGATGAAATTAAAATGCATCGACCGAGTGACAAATGAAGAAGTCTTAGGAAGAGTGGGAGAAAATAGAAGTCTACTGAGAGCCCTAAAAAGAAGAAGGGACAACTTAATCGGTCATTTCTTAAGACACGATAGCCTAATGAAGGTATCGTCTAGGGAAAAGTGAACGGGAAGAATGGAAAAGGCTGGCCTCTTCTGAGATGCATGGATCAAGTTGTGAAAGATGTAAAAGAGAAAAAAATACGTTGATATGAAGAGGTTGGCCGATAGAAGAATCGAGTGGAAGGCCTCGTCAAACCAATCCTAGAATGTTTGACCGATGATGATGACCGCTTGCGAAAACAAATTCACCTGTACAAGTATCTCGATTAGCAAACCCGTATTTCCGTACCTACCAAGATGACCACCGGTTTCCCGAATCAGCTGCGATGCCTCCTCCAGTCTAGCTCTAACCTCCTTGGTCCAGACGGACGCCGGAGGGTGAGGGGTGAGGTGGTCTTAAGTAAGAGACAAGAGAGAGATGGGAGACGGAGGAGGCACGCTTCCCCGTCAGAGAGTGACTTTCGTTTTCTTGGAACTTTACGCTAAGAGAGAGAATGGGGCGAGAGGAGGATTTCCCGAGAGTAGAATGCACGGAGAACGTGTCATTTACGACCGCCTCCGCTATTGAATCTATCCATTACGTTCTGGGATAATATGAAGGATTTATTGCTGATCATCACGGGAAATTGATCCCGAGAGCTGTCGATTTCAATGTTCGTCATAGATTGTCGGCGGTAGGCAGTTTATCCCGGTAGGCGATTTCAAATAAAACTCTCAGTTACCCATAACAATCCACCAATGAAAGCTTAATTAGCATATTGAATCGTTATTTGCCGATAAAGCACAGATCCGGGACTATTACCATGGAGTGTGACCATGGTTTCCATTCAAAATTAACGGTCGTTGGGAAAATTAGTGGTATTAATTTTTGCAATCAATTTCTTCGGTAGGTGAATAATGGAACAGCGGTTGCTTCATTCATCCTGCTACTGATATTTTGAAATCAAGAAGATATGTGGTAACAGAGAAGTCAAGGCTTACTTAAGGAGGTACTCCTGACCTTCTCTTCAAAAGTATCCACAAATCGCATCACTCGAAAATTCTGAACTAGTCGTGGTCTTAAAATATCCAATTAAACTGTTTTCAAACGGAGTTAAGAGTATAAGCATTTACTTGCATAAGAGCCTCCTATCTTCATCTTCCTATAGCAAACACCCTTTAAAGATAAATGTGGTACATCTACATCATACCCTGCGAGCCACCGCGAGGGTATGTGGCAGGGGGTGAAGATCACCAAACATGCACTTTTGACATTCAACTAGGATATTTAATGGAGACACGCTAGATAATAGGGTCACATGCAGCTAGGTGGTTAGTATCTACATCATCAGAAAGGGATTATTGGTTGTTATTACATTCATCATGCACTACAGACTATTCTGACTATATTTCATCTATCTATCCCTTTGCTACGCTGCCCATTGTTCTCTCTTATGGTACGCGGGAAAAATTACATTTTAATTCTATCGGTTCACAATCTATCTCTCTAATCTTGTCAATCTGATCAAACGTAGCATAACACGCATGGGTTCTTAATATACATCTAATGTTATCTGTGAACGAATAGGTTTCGAATTTTCTTAAAAAAATTAATCTAAATTTTAACCTGCGTTCTGATAGTAATTCCCATCCTAGTTCTATTAAACTCGTAACACTTATGCAATCATCATAATGGCCTTTAACAAATCTAGAGAGGATCCTCTTTGCACACGCTCTGATTCTTTTATCATACCTACCTCAAACGGATCCCATATACCTACTAGCGGCATATTATAAATGAGGCCTAACAGGTGTAAAATGGCTTCTTTCTCTTATTCTGTCATCGCATTTGCCTAGAAACCTTTTTACGAATCCTAATCTACGGTTTGCTATACTAGTTATTTCCCTGATGTGTTTCCCCCATGGCATGATGTTGATCCGTGATGGTGACGCCTAAGTATGCAATAGAATCTGCGTTAGGTATTTTCTTTTCTTTGATGTAATAATTATTCCGGGGAAAGCTATTCTTTTTCCAAAAGTTCACTTTCGCGCATTTCTTCAAATTTGATTCCAGCTGCCAACTACCACACCAATCATCAATCGCATCTGAATTCTTAGCTCAAGACTGACTGTCCTCTTCATTTCTAATCTCCTTATACACAACATGGTACAGTCACTTCAGAAAAAAATTACGCCTCGAGAGAAGTGAGAACGGTGCAGCATTGAGGTTTGATGTACAGTCACTTCCAAAAAAAGTTAACACTTCAGAGCCGAAATTTTTCTAATTCCCGAGTTGACGGTGATTTGATAACGCTACGTCACGGCTTCCCTCTGGCGGAGCCTCGCAAAGTTATAACCGAAAACAAACCTCCTTCCCTCCTCCCCCGACCTGACACAGCGTTGTCAAATCACCGTCAACTCGAGACAGAAAAATTTCCGCTCTGAAGTGTTAACTTTTTTTTGGGAGTGACTGTACATCAAAACTCAATGCTGCACCGTTCTCACTTCTCTCGAGGCGTAAGTTTCTTCTGGGAGGAGGACGCAATTTTTCCTCCGTCGACCTTCGGGGAGAAACGTCGCAGACGGAGTGACAGACATGGAAATCAGAGAATGAGGAAGGCCATCGGCTAAGAGCGGCCGAAGACGATTCCCTCGCGGGATTCCTAAGATTTTCCCCGCCCTTGACACTTTGAGAATTATTTCCGAGAATCGGTCCCGTATTCGCTCTCTCGGCTCATGAGAGATTTTGTTGCTCAAGTCTAACCGACGATTTCTCCACAGTATTGTTCATTAATTTAATTAATTGTTTGCGTTTGAAGAGTAGTGTCGGTGTTAAGTTTTAAGTTGCCCCAACAGCTATATCGCATGGCATAAACTAACTCAATCCCAAGAATAATTGATAGATACCTACATTTAGCGCTGTGGATAGCGTGTTCACTTCTCAATCCAAAGATCACCTGTTCTCAACTCCACGAAGACCATTTTTGACTGGCACATGATCTATCGTGGGGTAAACACATGCGTGAAATAATGGGTCGAGCGAATCGTAAACTAGGATTCATCAAATCGGCACTGGGTAAATGTGACGATCATGTACGAGAAATTAGCTACTTTTCCCTTGTTAGACCTCATTTGGAATATGCTGCCAGTGTAAGGGATCCCTACGAAATTGGTCTAAATAATGTAAGTGTGCAGCGAAGATTGGAAAGATTTGTAAAGGGACGGTACGATAACCTTATTAGCGTAACTAGTCTATTAAATGAATTAAATTGGGAATCATTGTCAGATCGCAGGTTGAAATTTAGACTTTATCTCCTAAATAAATTCCCAGACAATATTTTCAGTGATGATGTTAAAAATACATTGCGAACCCCAACTTATTATGGTAGACTGGACCATAATCACAGAATTAGAGAAATTGATTGCCGTACTAACAGATTCAAAATGTCCTTTTTTCCTCGTACAATTAGGGATATGAATAGCGGTAAATATGTCCAATACGAGTGAATCCATGGATAGCATAAGTAGCTGCATGTTGGTATAAGGACTTGCAGGTAACCCAACTTACAACATGTTTTTTCATGCTTACTTTGCTATTTTTATCTTTTTAAATAGTGTAGTTTAGAATAATATATTAATACTAATCCTATTTTATGCATGATATGTAGTGCATGTTTGGTGAGAATTCACCCCCTGCTACACACCTTTGCAGTGGCTTGCTGGGTATTATGTAGACGTAGATGAATAATCCAGAGATAAACGCGGCAGCCTTGCCTGGCTCAAGACTCAAAGCCAGATCCTTTGGGCTGTCCGCGACCGACCTTACTACCGTAGCCTCCCTGTCGAAATGTTCCGGAGATACCGGTTACTTACACAGTGGGAGAAGGAGTGAGAAATGAATGGTTTGTGGGGTTCAATTGCAAACGAACATTTCGATTTGAAAAGTCGGAGTGGAATAATACGTTCGTCTGATGACTGGAGAATACTGTGTTTAAACATCTCAACCTCATCAAGGACGAAGCTGAATGACTTTATCGTTACCCGTACTTTCAAGATAGCCTTATAAAACTAAAGGAATGGGATGTAACAAGCACATCGCACGAAGACATGACGCTTTAGGTCTTTGTGTGGTGTAACCTACAATCGTAAAATTTCTATTAATGTTGAGGACTGACATTGCGTTCATTTCTGAAAGATTTGAATTTTATCGTTCCCAGCAATAATTTTTCTGATACAGTAATAAGCAGCTAGGTGCCCTTGCTCTGAAGGCACAGCACTCGGATATCGGATGGGTTTGAGCTTGGATTCTGTTCATACCTTAGGGTATTCTACATATATTCCATGCTATTTTTTTCTTGAATATTCTAAATTACGAAGCCGTATGCGGCCAAGGGAAAAGAAATATCAATTCAACCTCGTAAAAAAGCTCAAGTTTCATCAGTCATAGACCTCAGTAGGAGGTGACCTGTGCTTAAACCCAGCAAATCAACCCTTCGGTAGAAAACAGGGAGATTAGTTACAACGCGCAATCAATCTACAAGAACTTGTTTATTATTGCAAAAGAAACAGGTTGACTAAATATGTTCCTCAAGATATCCATTTTATAATAATTATAACCTCTCAGATTTCAATTTTTTTTAATACTTACGAATCAATTATGCATAGTATATAGAGTCACAGCTTTTAATGACGAACCAGCTCCGGATAAACGCTGCCTAAATCCGATACAAATGCTTGCAGTTAAATACCAATCAATCAAAGAAGAGAATTAGAGTGGTTTTTTTAGTCTCACTAGCAAACTCTAGATTCAGTGTTATCATTAACACTGATATGTCTCTATTTGGCTTCAATTAATAAATGAAGGTAATATTATACCAAAAGACCAGGACGAAACTGAATGTGATTTTTCACTTTTCATTTAAGATAGATTGATAATTCAATACTTTCTGAGTGCAATTCAAATGTTATGTTCAACTACTATCACATATTGATCATTCAAGAGCCCCGTGGAATCACTCATATTATAATCCTACTAATAAAATTACGATGAATATCGTGAATAGTGATTTCACTTTTGTTATACTTACGATTTAATTATGCGTAATACATACAGTCACAGCTTTTAATGACTAACCAGCTCCGGATAAACGCTGCCTAAATCCGATATAAATGCTTGCAGTTAAATACCAATCAATCAAAGAAGAGGATTGGATTTGTTTTTTTAGTCTCACTAGCACACGCCAATAAATCTAAAATCTACATAACGTATTCTCACTAATTATATTCTCATTCATGTCGGTTTCATTTATAATGGTCCCTATTTGTTCACCAGACAAAATACGTTTAAATACCGCTTAAAAATGTTATCTTCATGATCAAAGATACTAAGATAGTATTCTGGGATTTTAATGTCTTTAAAAATTCCTCCAAAAAAATGTAAAAAATAAAATTCTCTTGCAGCTGTAGTCTCTACCCTCACACTCCTCTTCACACTACATTCTTAAGCCTTTCTTTTCATTTCACATGCTCTTCATTAACCACCCACTCCCTCTGTATTTCTCTCTCCAACTTTTCCCTTCTCCTGGTCTATCTCATCCTCCTTGTCATCACTGGCAATAAGAAATAAATGCTCTGTGAAATTCGCTTGATGTCGACTACAAATTCGACAAAACCTTGCCGTCAAATGAATGTGTCTGTGGAAAAGGCAAAGTTTTTTTCCTTAGTGCATCATGAAATTCCATAAAATTAACGCAGAAAACAGTTTTATCCGTACTTAAACCTATGATCTATTTCTGATACCAACCTGATTCTGCTTAAGATTTTAAGATACTCTGCAAAACCTTTTAAAACGAATTCAAAGCCAAGACCCAATGCTCAGAGATGATATAGGCCGAACGACCGTGGGTCCCCACGATCCATGGTGGACGGGTCCCTACTTGAAAAGGCCTTTCCCCTTCGAATTTTCAACCCTACTAAATCTATCGTAGTTCACATTTACAAACCTAGCTGTCGTTGGCTGCCCTGACCTCTCCCTTTTAGGGAGGCACTCACATACTCTTAAACCTTGAAAGTTGAAAGTCGGCATATCCCCAAGCACATCAACGCATCATGTGTTCATCCTGCCATAAATCTGGATGCAGTGGAAGAACAGTGCGAAGGCCTTTTGATCGTCGACACTTAAAAAGAGTCACGTCTCGAATGTCGAATGATCGACTGGAACTGGAGATGCCGGAGTCGAATTCCCAACAGTGAATCATCCTCGCGGGCACTCCCAATAAGGGATCGAACCGTAACTCTCGATATCCTCGTTCCTTCCCGATACACGACATCGGAAAGCCAACCATTAAGGATCGGTGCGAAAGCCGTAAAAGTAGACTCGAGGCCATAAAAATTTTTCGTAGCCCCCGAAAAGCACGCAGGGTCCGTGCTCGTGTGCACGAGTTTATTCCGAGACCTTGATTTCTAAACTCTTTCAAGTCTCTTTCTTCGAGTGGTGGCACTTTTTTTTTAACCTCGTATCACCTTGGACTTGGCAGTTTATCAGCGAGCGCCGGAAAAATATTACCACAACCGACCTACTCGATCGGTCGAAAAGCGATTCAAGCGAGGTCCTGACTCACTCAAACTCCCTAGAATGGGATGACACATTAAATGCGCATGAAATAATTTTCCGATAACCACCACAAGGGCGTGTGGAATGGAGTGCTAGGTCACCAACCGCGGAAATTCTCTTACTCCGTAAATATGACGACCCTGAAAATAAGCCCTAGTATGATTTTTTGGGATACTTTTATATAAGCCCTACTTCGAATATAAGCCCAAGTTAGGATCGTCAGGCAGACAGAAGAATTGAATGTCATTCGTATAGTTATATTAAATAATTAATTATATCAATGATATTGGTGCTTAAAATAAATTGAAATAAATATTATATTCCAATATTTATAAAAACTTGGATGAGAGGTAAACGTCAATGTATAAATACCAGAAAAACCAAGGGATATTTGCGTAGCAATAATAAGAGAATGACCCACGCCTCTTACTAAGACTATTAAGTAAGTAGTAAGTAATACTCTATTCTGCGAAAGTACCTAGTAAGCGTATATTCTGCGAAAAAATAGGGAATAGAAATAAATAATCTAAAAATAAGCCCAAATACGTCTTTCGGTGCAAAAGTTAGCATAAGCCCTGGTCTTTTTCGTGGGGTTAAAATGGTATGATATGAAAAGGATTGAGGAAAGGGAATGAAAGAAAATGTTTAAAAAAACATAAAAATGACAGGATTATTTTTTAGGTACAAATAAATACTGATATTATATCACATTAACCTCCCTAAATTTGAGTTACGTCTTTCAATGACAGACGAATCACCAATCGTGCCCGAGGTGGGATTCGAATCCGCGACTTTTCGGTTGCCAGGAGGGCACGTTACCAACCTGGCCGCACCGTCTTGAGAAAAAATCAGCTGAAAAGAGGCTGAAAATAATGGAACTATCGTTAGAATATTGGATGATCAACGAAGTCTCTCCTCCTAGCACTTACAACATAAGTAATAATGAATTAACAAACGTGGAATCCATTAATTACATCGTGGAATAAGACAGACACATGATCATTCCTGGGGTAAACACATACGTGAAATCATGTGTCAAGCTAATCGTAGACTGGGATTCATCAAAAGAGTATTGGGTAAATGTAACGATCGTGTACGAGAAATTAGCTACTTTTCCCTTGTTAGACCTCATTTGGAATATGCTGCCAGTGTATGGGATCCCTACGAAATCGGTCTAAATAATAAACTTGAACGTGTGCAGCGAAGATCGGCAAGATTTGTAAAGGGACGGTACGATAACCTTATTAGCGTAACTAGTCTATTAAATGAATTAAATTGGGAATCATTGTCAGATCGCAGGTTGAAATTTGGACTTAATCTCTTAAACAAATTCCAAGACCATATTTTCAGCTATGACGTTAAAAACATTTTGCGAACTCCAACTTACTATGGTAGACTTGACCATAATCACAAAATTAGAGAAATTGATTGCTGAACTTGCAGATTCAAAATGTCCTTTTTTCCTCGTATAATTAGGGATATGAATAGCGGTAAATATGTCCAATACGAGTGAATCTATGGATAGCATAAGTAGCTGCATGTTGGTATAAGGACTTGAAGGTAACCCAACTAACATGTTTTTTCATGCTTACCCTATTATTTTTATCTTTTTAAATTGTGAAGTTTAGATTAATATATTAATACTAATCCTATTTTATACATGTAGTGCATGTTTGGTGAGAATTCACCCCCTGCCACAACCTTTGTGGTGGCTTGCTGGGTATTATGTAGATGTAGATGAATTATTCAGAGATTGATGCGGCAGCCTTGCCCGGCTCAAGACTCAAACCCAGATCCTTTGGGCTGTCCGCAACCGACCTTACTACCGTAGCCTCCCTGTCGAAATGCTCCGGAGATACCGGTTACTTACACAGTGGGAGAAGAAGTGCGAAATGAATGGTTTTTGGGGTTCAATTGCAAACGAACATTTCGATTTGAAAAGTCGGAGTGGAGTAATACGTTTGTCTGATGTCTGGAGAATACCGTATTTAATCATCTCAACCTCATCAATGACGAGGCTGAATGACTTATCGTTACCAGTACTTTCAAGATAGCCTTAGAATAAAAGTAGTAGTTTCAGGCTTAAGTTGGTGGAATATCATAGCGAAAGAAAACACCCACCACTTTTAACCCTCTTCTCAATTCCCAATCCTTGTTCCCTCCAACCCCTCGATACTTCCCCTCCTCCTACCCCCCCCCCCCTTTTCAACCTTTCCCTCCCCTCACTGCAAATTGTATATATACAGATGTTTGAGATTTAATTTTCACCTGAAGATGGTGTTGTACGACGAAACCGGTCATATTAAAAATCCTTATTCTTGTGGAAAATTGCCAATTTTTTCTTTCGATAGCCTTAGAAAACTAAAGGAATGGAAAGTAACAAGCATATCGCACAAAGACATGACGCTTTAGGTCTTTGTGTAGGTTAAACTACAATCGTAAAATTTCTATTAATGTTGACGACTGACATGGCGTTCAATTGTGAAAGATATGAATTTTATCGAACTCCAACTTACTATGGTAGACTGGACCATAATCACAAAATTAGAGAAATTGATTGCCGAACTGACAGATTCAAAATGTCCTTTTTTCCTCGTACAATTAGGTACATGGATAACGGTTAATAATACTAATCCTTTTTTATGCATGCTATTTAGTGCATGTTTGGTGAGAATTCACTCCCTGCCACACACCTTTATGGTGGCTTGCAGGGTGTTATGTAAAAGTCTGAGCAACAGCACTGTGTGAATAGAAGCTGGGCGGGTGGGTTGGGGGGGTGGGGAGAAAAAGCGAGGATTGGAAGGGCGGGGGGGAGGAGTAGGCATAAATCACACGCTTGCCTACTCAGACAAATGGCCGTGCCCTGCAGAGTCGAAACAATGATAATCGACGTGGGGGATATCGAAAGGAAGAGAGAGAGAGGGAAAGGAGACGAGGTCGAAGCCGAGATGCCAAACGGTGAACATCTCAATCGGAATTAAGAATTCGCTTTCACCATTGTATCGGTGGCGTTGCATTCCGGAGCGATATCAGTTCCCCAGAGATGTACACAGGCAGAGTTCATAGGGGTTAGAATGAACTGGAGGAGGCATTTGCATGCCAGCCTATGGGTTACAATGAAACCAGAATGGGGGTGCTTGGGAACGATTAAGGACCCACATACTCCGTATAAAGCACAGCGCTTTGTACGGCCTCTTATGGAGACTGCACGTGTATTAACACATGAATAACTATAAAACCACCGTACCCAAATATCATTGCAGTAACGTCAATAAATCTTTCCTTGGCTAATAATGGGAGATTTAATTCATTTGATTCCCGTGGAAGTTAATTTAATCACCAAAAATGGTGCGAATTCAACTTTTTTAAACAACACATTTTTGGTGAATTTTAAAAATGCATCCCATTATTCATCTTACTACTATTAGGTTTTACCGCTTGCAAGGGAAACTTAATAGGTACGTATATCGCGAGTAGCAAGCCCGTATGTCGTACCTTCCAATATAGGCACACATTTGGCACTTGATTGTTTATTGTCGGGTTAGAATGAACTGGGATTAGAATGAACTGGAGGAGGTATTTGCATCCCAGCCTATGGGTTACAATGAAGCCGGAATGGGGGTGATTGGGAACGATTAAGGCCACACCTCCTCCGTAAAAAGCATCGCGTTTCATACGGCCTCCATATATGGAGACTGAATGCGTACTGAAACGTAAATATCAGTGAAATGGTGCATAAATTTCATCGCTGCTGTGTCAAATATATTCTTCTTGGAAGCTGGGACACAATTACCGTAAACGGGCGAGTCGTTCACGTTGTTGCTATTTTTCATTTGTCAGGCCATACTTAGAATATGCTGCGAGTATATGGGACCCTAATGAACCAGGTTTAATTTACGAATTAGATCGAGTACAACGAAGAGCAGCGAGATATATAAAAGGGTGTTAAGATAGGGAAAGCAGTGTGTCTGGTATGTTAGCCGAATTGGGATGGGAATCGCTGTCACAACGTAGGCTGAATTATACACTTAATCTTCTGGGAAAATTTAAGGAGGGAGATTTCATTAATGACGTTAATCGTATATTGCTGGCTCCGACTTATTATGGTAGGCTCGATAATTCTAATAAAATTAAGGAGATAGATTGTAGGACGGACAGGTTTAAAATATCATTTTTTCCACGCACGATTCGAGATCAGAACGTTAGACATCGCGTAAATCGGTAATAATTATTGAGGTAATATTCAGAGTAGGTCGATAATATTTTTCATTTCCTGTATGTTCAAATCAATGTGTTACTCACATGCATTGCTGTTTTTTTGCATGCATGAGTATCTATTAAATTGGTGTCGGATTTCAAGTCATGCATGGTATTCGTGGGTGTGTCCTGCATGATTGGGACTTGGTAGTTTTTTTTCTTTTTTCCCCTAATTACTTTTAAAGGTGTGGTGTTTGTTTTGTGTTGTTCATTTTCGTTTTTTGTGTCATTGTTCATGGTGTGGATGCACTCCCTGCCACACACCCTCGAGGTGGCTTGCAGGGTATGTCGTAGATATAGATATAGATAAACGTGGGACGGGAACTTTTTCCCTGGCTGACACATTCGACGTACGCGACACTCGGGAAAAAATTGACTGTCGAAGGCCCAAAAGAGAATCCATATTGAATTTAAACAGGTGCTAACAATTAATTTTTAAGACTGTAGAGGTACTTATGAATTCCATGCAGTTAATAAAGTTACCGGATCGCTTTATTATATCTCACAATAATTAATTCGTGAAAACTGTATTTAAACTTTCCTAACTTAATTTTCACGATTTAACCAATTGCAACAATCACAAACAAGCTTTTTCATGTCATCAGTTACCTTGTAAAATCTCTCAAAAACACAATAACTTCGAATAACTATTCATTCATTGATTCCCTCACTATAAAAAAGTCAGGAAATTCTCTATGCTGAAGCTAATGACAGAAATAAGTTTCACAATATTTGAGACTAAAATTTAAGTTCAGGAGAGGCATATAGGGTGCTTTCCAATCATCGACGCAAGTCGACACAAGTCAACTTGTGTCGCGTGTAGTGCTTTCCAATCAGTGTGTGTCGCTGTTGTGTCAAACGCGAGTCGACACACGGTGACACACCGGTGATGGTGAGTTACTGAAAAAAGAAAGGACGGCGCAAGCTCTAAATCACAATACGTCTGCAAGAGGCATATTGAAAATAACCGATAAATCAGAACAAATGTTTAAGTATTTTCTTAATTAATCATCCTACAACTAATTTTTCTGTTCATTGGTAACGGTCTTGCTATAGCAAGAAGGAAACATCTGTGGATTCAATTTCCTTCCCACAAAAACGCACCAATCACGAGTCCCCGTGAAAGTCCTTAGCGCATCAGCTACTAAGCATCTGAAACTTGCTTTCCATTCGCGAAGACACAAGTAGACTTGAGTTTCCGCGAGTTAACTCAAGACAACGCATGAGTCGCTTGAATGGAAAGCACCCATATTCTCTTGTAACTTCTATAACTCCCCCTCAGGTCCCCTTATCCCCCTTATCCATTAACCGCAAATTCCTGGGACAGTTTTCATTGGTTTCCCGTGCACGTGAAACGTAAGAGATGAGAGATGCCAATCTTCCACGTACACAGTCTCACGCTCCGCTTTGGTTGTGTCCGTTTACGTTCTCCCCATCTATCTTCACGTTTTACGTTAAACGACTCACGTCACCCGTTTACGTTGATTGTGTAAGGCTATTTACATCTACATCTACATAATACCTGGCAAGCCACCATAAAGGTGGGTGGCAGGGGGTGAACTCTCACCAAACATTTACTACATATCATGCATAAAATTTGTAATTAAAAATTAAAATAGCAAAGCATACATGCAAAAACATGCTGTTAGTTGGGTTAGCTTTAAGTCCTTATACAAACATGCAGCTACCAATAATATCTATTGCTACACTCGTACTGGATACATTTACCGTTATTCATATCCCTAACAGTACGAGGAAAAAAGGACATTTTGAATCTGTCAGTTTGGCAATCTATTTCTCTAATTTTGTGATTATGGTCCAGTCTACCACAGTAAGTTGGGGTCCGCAAAATATTTTTAACATCATCACTGAAAATATGGTCTTGGAATTTATTTAAAAGATTAAGTCTATAAAGGGAAAAGTCTAAAGTCTAAGGTCTACAAGTCCCCCTCCCCCCTAAGATTTAAGGGGGGAGGGGGACATTAGTGCATTTGATTCTCCTGGGAGTTAATTTTACTACTATAACTGTATCGAATTTCGTCTAATTAAATAACATATATGGCGGTTGTTGGCGAGTTTGCGGCTTCCCACTATTTCTTCGACGAATTTAAAAAATACATTCCGTTATTCATCTTACTACCTTAGTTATACTGAGTGCAAAAACAACTTTATCCGTACGAGAATCGCGAATAGCTAGATCATACGTCGTACCGACCAAGATGGTCGCTGGCTTCTCAAATCAGCTACGATACCTCCTCCAGTACAGTCTAACCTCCCTGACAAAGTCACGAACACGCACAAGCACACAAACAGATCCCCCTGAATTAAAATATTGGGCACTTTTTTTCCGTGACGAAAACCTTTCGCCGTGTCTCATCACCTCGTTCATCCTTTACCGTTCTTCACACCCATATTTAAGCCTTTGGCACAGATATCTACTACGGATTGAAGGTATGCCCTTTCCTTTCCATCCCTATCCTTATTCCTTTCCTCCCGGTCTGGAGCGCCTATTAGTGCGGAAACAGACTTGAAAACACCCATGTATTCCTACGGATTGTATCACTAAAGAATAATAAGGACGCCGTTCTTAATTTTCCCTATCTCTCTCTCTCTGTGGCACTTTCATTGACCATGGGAAGTGGTATTTCTTTGTGGAGGATATCGTAAGAAAGGCGATTCAGAAAATGGTTAATCTTCAATACCTAAAGTTTTTTTGAGTTTACAAACCTATGCATTTGAGCGATGACAAACTAGAACACATCAGTCATAAATCCCCAGAATATCCTCTTCTAGTAAAATAAACCACCAATGTACTACAAAGTTCTGGGACATGAAGTACGGGGCCCGATTGGTCCTCCATAGTGGAGCCGGCATTCATGCAAGCAATGAAAGAGAATTGAACCTTTTACGGATGTATGATCATTCTGTTGTAAAGATTGTTCAAGCACGATAAAAGCTTAAAACGTAAAGGTAGACTCTAGAGAAAAATAATGTCACTAGATATAAACCTGAAATAACTCACGAAAATAACATCTAACGAATATGGGCAACTTTTGCGTGATAATCATCATGGATGTATAGAACAATCTCCAAATCGTAGCGCAAATCGCTTGATTATCACCTCTAGTGCAATATAATATGGGTAAAGTGTTTATTTTCTCTATATGAAATGAAAGTTTCATTTATTTTCCAAATATTACGAGGGAATTGGGTGCAAATAAACTTTGCGAAGATGAACATCGATCAAGTAGAATAAAGAATTATCCTCGCAGAAGTTGGGGAGTCATTAAATAACATTAAGATTAGAAATCATTTGAGGCGCTCGGGGCTAGATAATGGTAAGCCACATTTAGGAAATTTTGCAGGAGTGACATTTGAAGGCTCGAAAAATTCCCTAAATTAGGTTTTGTGTCTTGGTGCAATACATAACAACAAGGTGTGTGCTGCCATCTCTTGGTTTCTTCAAATAATACTCTGCCAGTGGCTTCCCATCGTCTAGCAGATAAGAAAGGCGTACAGATCTCAATATTTTTCAGTGTGTGGCTTACCATTATCTAGCCCCGAGCGCCTCATTTGTCCTTTGGGTTTACTATGCCGTTTTCCACAAGCGTATTGTAATTACCAAATTCAGCGGATGAATGATTTATCAGGCCATTAGAATTATCCAGTTTGCATCGCTGTTCAGAGCTCATCTTTGTATTTTATTTTTCGGATTGTTATCGTATTGAGCAGCATTACTCCGATGCAGATTTAATACTTTCCTACCTATTAAGGCAGGTTTTGATGGAGTGTTGCTACTCTCCTACGTATTTCATTCATTTTTCGGAACCATCCTTAACGGTAGTACTCTCTCGGAGTCGGCATATTCCCCATCCCTCTTCAAACAATTCTTTTCTCTTTCTTCCTCACCCTTGCTTACCCAGAATTCTACCTTCCGAAATCTGCCTTCAGAATTCCATTTCCCTTAAGTACCTGTGCCATCCACATGCTCCATCTACTCCCAATTTCTGCCAGTAATCTTCTCGCATCCTCAATTATGTTTCCCTTGTCCGCCTTTCCATCCATCGTACTTTCTCCATTCTACCCCGCACCACAACTTGTATTAAGGCTCCCAATCTTTCCTCGTCATTCATCCACGTCTCAGATCCATATAAAGCCATGCTCCATATCATCACCATCTGTGGTTCTTCAACTCTATGCCCACACTCAGAGGCGATTCAGACATGGAGGAAAGACTCAAAGACAGGAATGGTAAAGAGGATGGGTGGAGAGAAACTCGGCGCTGGCATTAGCCTGCTCTTAATGAAAGACGCTAAGGGGCGCAGGGCTTAACGACCCATCCGACGGACGGTCTACTGGACACAAATGTTCTCCACTAATCATTCAATTAGGGGCCAGCTTACCAATGAAAACCTATCTTACACCGTCGGGATTTAGGAAGTGTGGTAGCCTAGTGGGTAGAGCGCTTAGCTACTGATCGAAGGGTCCCAGTTCAAATCCGGGTGAAGTATTTGGACGCCCTAAAATAAAAAAAATCCTCGGAGTGCGAGGTGGCCCAGGGAAAGGAACTGGCCCCCCTGCCCTGAATGTGTGAATTTCATCCGTCTGTGGCTTAGTCCGGGGTGAGCTCTACCCTCGCCTATCCAAAACCAACCTTCGGGTTGAATCACTGAGAGAGAGTCGGGATTTGAACCCGGTCCCTGGGAAGGAGAGGCCAGTGTGCCTGCCTCCAGAACCACAATCCACAACCAATCTATCTTTGGTTTCCCAGTCCGTACCCACACTTAAAGGCGTTCCAGACCGGAAAGTATAGGAACGGAAGGGTAGGGAGTAACCCTAGCCAATCCATAACCAGATGTTCATTAGCCCTCTTTTTCCATCCCAGAATATTGAAAAGCAGACCGCATTAGTGAATCAATAAATGTCCTTAACTTGTCTGATTCGATTGAAACATATTTACAGCCATAATTTTATCAGCTTGGTCTTTGAGGTAGGGATGTCACATCGACATCGATGTATCGGACTACTCGATGTTTTTTTGCCGATACATCGAAAACATCAAGTGGTAAGACAATAGATGGAACATCGACTCGATGTTTTCAAAACACTCAACATCGCAGCGATGTTTTAGGAAACGAGCGGCATAATAAATGTTTTTGGTTGACCAATAATTCATTTTTCTGATTATCATAAGCCTTTTAAAAATACGAAGGAACCTTCCCTAATTACGCCATCTATCGTTCGCGTGTAGGGAAACAAGTGAAGGTATAAAATCGTTCACGTTTTCTTCCCAGTGTTGCCTTCCAAGAACATGATCCGCCATGCCTACATCAGTACCTTCTGAGAGGATTGTATCAGCTCTCAACTTGGCGGTACAAGATAACAGGAGTACGTTAAGGTCGCTGCATATTAAGCAAAGAGTGTTCCTTACCGATACTGGGATGTTTAAACGTTTTAAACCCACTGTTTTTCAAATTGATTTTTTTATACTACCAAGCTTAGAATATATTTAGGGAACCGGTACACCCACTTCATTGTGTTATTTGTTTTTTGTTGTATTATGTTTATTTATCTTTATTTCATTATGAAACAGTGATGTTTTCTATGCTTAAAAATAAATTAAATGGAAAAATATTTGCGTATTATTTATGAATATTTTACTAAATAAGGTCCGATTTCCGAAACTTTCAAAATTGTAAGTTTTTAAGAAGATGCAAATTTTCTGATGCATAATACCTAATACATAATACCTCTATGATAATTCCTAACCTCGGATATGAAGGCATAAAAACTCGATACATCGATATTTTTTGCCGATGAATAATGAGTGAGTGGTGAGTACCTTTATAAGCATCGAAACATTGACCACTCGATGTTTTATAGCCGATGTGGCATCCCTACTTTGAGGTAGTTGCATGTTTTGTGATCCCATGTTTTTTGCTGAAGTTAGCATTATTCTTTACCGCAAACATTTACGATAGCACGTAAAACATAAAACAGAGTTAAATCCGCATTTCTTAAAGGAATGTTTTTACTGAGTTGTTACTATCATCTACAAAGTACAGAATAACATCAATCACTTCGAGGATCATTGACAGGTGGCTAATTATCACCAAAAGTGCGCTAGGAACATGAAATGTTATGTGTGATATTTTGTAGTTTAAAAAAAAAACATTTTAAAGTGTTAACTAAAAGACAAGGACCTACAAAGGAAAAACTGATATTCAAGGATTAAGCATTAATTAAGCATTAATATTCACTCATTCTTTTTCTATAGCATGCATAAAACGATGCTAGTATGCGTATTGAAGTTGACTGCCATCTACAAATGTTCAATAAACTAGTCTACCAGCAGATAATCCCAATCTTTACACCTGGATTATCTATAGGTATTCAGAATTGCAACTCCTTTTCTTATCATTGGGTTATCACGGGTCGGTGTGGTGACTAGAGTAGGTAGAGTATGAGGTGGCTAGAGTAGGTAGAGTATGAGGTGGCTAGAGTAGGTAGAGTATGAGGTGGCTAGAGTATGCATCCCGTTGTGAAAACCTGGGTTCGAACGCCGAATGAGACAGATCGGTGCACTAGTCGCCCTTTTTGCGGAGAGACTTTGAGTGCAGTACTCCGTCCGTCGAATGGGACGTCAGACTTTGGACCCCTTGGCACCTTTCGTCGTGAGTAAGATAATTCCGACGCCGGGTTTCACTCTCTGCCCCTTCTTCTTTTCCCTACAACTTCATACCCATATCGAATTGTCCACCAATCCTCAATGGCACGTGCGACGAGGCATGAGAAGGAATGCCCTCGACGGAGGAGGTCGCGGGTTCGATTTCATCGAGAAGGTGGAACTCAGTCCAAACCGGCGGCGGGGAGCACACTCGTTGCGAAACGCGCTGCGCATTCGCGGCCCTCGGCGGTGTCGTCCGTAACCTCGGCGACCGAATACTATTTATTGTTTGTCTCTCCTCTTCGGAGTGAAGAGGGGAGTGGCTCCTTAATAGGGACGGGATGAGTAAGCGAAATCTCACAAGCGTGTTTGTGTGCGTGTGCGAATACGTGGGAGGGAGATAGCTGCGGTCGCTTTGCACTGTACGGAAAACGAGTGGCCTCTTAGAACTCATGTCAATGCGGAATAATTCAAAAGGTGAAAAGGTTCGGGTTAGCGCCGACTATTTTTCAACCCAGCCGAACATCAACTCGCCGATCGCTGTGTGAAGAGGCGGCGGCTTTTGATTTTCCAGGCTCCCCGCAGCTAGGCTATGGACCGTCTATGCAGACATCAACTCTCTCTGGACATACGCCCAGGAATCTCTACCAGAAAGGGTAAGAAGGTGAGATGGATTTGTTGAACATGAGGGGTTTACAAACGCTTTTGTACACATATCCCCTTACCTTTTAGGAAATCATCCGGGACGCCATATTCATAATAATAAGTAATAAATTCTCAATTTACTTTACCTCTACCAAGAGGAAGAAAATAGACCTGAAGTTTTGCTCTTTCGGCTAACAGACCGTACCAATCCGTAAAATACCGACGTCATCTTAATGACCTAAGTTTTTTTTGGAATATTAAAGTAAAATATACTCACTTATGTGCTATTCGCCGTACTCCTTTCGGAAAAGCTACCGGTACACCTTGTTGGCACGAAAACATCAGAATGGGTGGTATACGATTTAAGGGTACCCATATTCTACATGAACAACTAAACTAAATTTCCTTCTTCAAATGGATCCCTTAATATCACTCAGAAAGCTCCAGCCAGTTAATTCGGTGGTTCTCCTTAACTTTCAACGTCTAGGGGCAAAGAGATAAATTCTGGACCTTTTTTTAGTTTAACAATTCATCAGAACATACATCTGTAGCATGTTTCTTTAAGGCAGTGAGGCATGGACGTTGACAACAGCGGAGAAGAAGAGGGTGGAAGCATTCGAAATGTGGTGCTGCAGAAGAATGATGAACATTAAATGGATCAACCGAGTGACAAACGAAGAAGTCCTAATAAGAGTGGGAGAAAAGAGAAGTCTGCTGACAACTCTAAAAAGAAGAAGGGACAACTTAATCGGCCATATCTTGAGACACGATGGTCTGATGAAGATTATTGTCGAGGGAAAAGTGAACGGGAAGATTGGGAAAGGCAGGCCTCGTATGAGATACATGGAACAGGTTTTGAAGTATGTAAAAGAGAAGAATTACGTCACAATGAAAAGGTTGGCCGATAGAAGAATCGAGTGTAAAGCTGCGTCAAACTAATATTAGGATTTAAAATCCGAGGATTCTAACGATATGGAGTGGAATTTGTCCATATTGGAATAATGATGCGCAATTTTCCACAAAATATAACTTTTACTGCGACACGGGTTTCAAAGTTATTATTTGTGGAAAATTGCACATCATTTCCAATAATCCTAGGATTGTTGACTGATGATGATGACCAGTGATGTCTTTAGGTCTTTTACAGTACCTACGAGTGGAAGATGCTGCAAGGTACCCTCTTCAAGTGAAAACAATAATTGAGTGAGGTTTTTTTTATTGTTGCTGCTTTAAAGTCGTGTATGCGTACACAAGGACCAAAAACAGACCTTCAATGTTTTCTTCAGAACCTCCTCCTGCAATGCAGCATTTATCAGGGGGACGCCATATTCAATGGCTTTTTCCCTTCATTTCAATGAATTGGATTCTTGCTTACTACATTTTATACTGATACGGATCGTTCATGTCTATTTCCATCCCTTCTTCTATTTATTGTAAATTCTTTGAAAATTTTCGACTTTGGTCTCCCCATGTTTTTTAAAGTACCTCTCTTGCAAGTGTATCATAATTCCCCTAATAGGTTTTACTGTAATTATTTCATGACCATGCATGTTTTCTTCCACATTTGCTAATTTTAAAACTGACCTTAAAATGTTCTCCCACAAATTTTGAGTTCATTACCGTGCATACCTGGGAAGTACCTGGTTACCAGGCATACCTGCAGGGCTATTCTCAAAAACGAGGCCATACGTATGGCCGGCCGTAAGTTTCTTATGGCCTACCTCAAAGTTACGGCCTCCATCGATTCCGATTCCGAGGGGCCATATCGTATGGCTCGGCCATAAGTCGTACCGCCGTTTCTGCTGGTGTGTATGAGAATTACTATCAGTACCATAAGTTCGGAGTGGTTCGCTTCACATCTGGCGCCACCGAAACTATGATTTTCTAGTAGCAGTCGCTGGAAACATCGAAAATAAATGACGAGTGGAAATCAGGGACGTCGGAAAGCGCGGCAAATCCTGTGGATACAAGTGGAAGTTCTTGTCCGGCAGTCTTAAGATAAGTATTAACCATAGGCAATGGAGCTGACAGAGTAAGTCACCTGTCGCTAAATATTCCTATTGATATTTTCTTGTATTTCAATTCGTGAATACAGCATTGCCATCCATTTTGTTTTGTGTAACGTAAATCTTTGTACTACTGTTGATGGAGCATCAAAATTACACTAGGTACGTAAAAAAAGTTACGTCATTATATTTTTCAGGGGTACAAGGAAAAGAGCAGCTCGCGCTCGAGATAGCTAGTTAAATGTAATAATAAATTACGTGGTATATCACCGTGATTTCACTAGCGGACGATTTCAAGGGCCGCAGGGCAAGGTAACTCACAAAATTAGAGAAGAACCGGGAACGTTACCGTGTGTAATAGAAATAAATAGCAATGGATATTGGCTTGATATTTACTTTTCTAAAACAGCTGTAACAGTGGAAAATTACCAATGCTTTTCATTTAACATTGAATGTGTACATAACAGGTGGGGCCGGAAAGTGAACTGTCAGATATAGACAGGAAGGTCCTAGGAATAATTGGAACCCAAACATCAATACCTCTGTTTGACGGAGGCATGCATCACGGCACAGTGTCTGTAAATATATGATGTGGCCCTTTAGACAGTTATATCTATATAGGTTATAAGCAGAGATGCTGTTCGACCTGTTAACACTCATTCTACTATTAATTACCATAGGATGATGCAGAATGCTCGTTAAATATAGAGTAAATTCTTGTCCTACACTTCTTTGGTACCCTCCATCAGCCATGAAACGCATAGCGACAAGAACCTTTAAATATCGGTACAAAATTTCAATGTGGATAACAACTATGCTACAAGTTGTCGAAGCATATAAATAAGTAATACATCTGTAAACAATGGTAACATAAGAAGCAAAAACAATATGCTCACTTCACCAGAGCATCCGTTTGAAAAGTAATATTTGACGCATCACCTGTAATCGGACGCTTAGTCCATCCACTTTCTTCCGTTTTTGAGAATTTTCCAAAGAATTACTGACGTACGCCACAACTTCCTTTGACGCTCGGAAATAATTCATGAAAATTCGGTTGTCGTACTCAAATGAATTATGAGCATCTCTAATTCGTCGTCTATCAAGAGTAAATCGTCTTCTCTTTTCAATGTGTATTACCAATTCCAGTTGAATTCGTCTATGCTCCCGCGCTATGTTCATTTTTTACTATTGAAATTTGAATTAACAGCGATACTCCTTCTAAAATGCAGTTTAACGTCTTGAGGTGGGCAAGTTTATTTCGTATGGCCCGTCTTATGTCGGCCTCCGAGCCAGGTCATAATATTACGGCCTTCGGGCCATACGTACCGCCCGACTTATGGCCCATGGCTCGGATGGGAATCGTTCGAGGCCGTACGTATGGCCCGAGGCCGTAGTTATGGTCGATTTCGACTTATGGCCCGGCCATACGATAATGAGAATAGCCCTGCTGGTTCTGTTACCTGGGAAGCAGAGTAACCAACGATGGACGAAGCAAGAAAGAAATAGTAGAATAACCCATGCAAAGAGGGCATTCTATCAAAAGAAGAATCTACTTACAGCTGGAAACACGAGTTTAGAAGTAATGAAGCAATTCATCAGAACGTATGTCTGGAGATTGTTTTTTTACTGCAGTGAGGCATGGACGATGTAAGCAGCGGAGAAGAAAAGGGTGGAAGCATTCGAAATATGGTGCTACCAAAGAATGATAAAGGTAAAATGGATCGACCGAGTGACAAACGAAGAAGTCTTAAGAAGAGTGGGAGAAAAGAGAAGTCTGCTGAAAACTATAAAAAAAGACGGGACAACCTAATAGGCCATATCTTAAGACACGATGGCCTGATGAAGATAATCGTTGAAGGAAAAGTGAACGGGAAGAATGGAAAAGGCAGGCCTCGTCTGAGTTATATAGAACAGGTCGTAAAGGACGTGAAAGAGAGGAACTGCGTCAATATGAAGAGGTTGGCCGATAGAAGAATCGAGTGGAGGGCTGCGTCAAACCAATCCTAGGATTGTTGACCGATGATGATGATGATACCGTGCATACTTTCAGCAACCTCCCTATATTTGTATCACATTTTAAAGGATTAGTCTTAGGAATGTGTCGTAAATTTTGTTTCTGCTTTAAAATTTCTTTAATTTGCTTTAATTGCTTGAGGTGTTGAACTACTTATCAGGATGGGTAATAGAGTCGTCCGCATGCCATGGTGTTTCGCATTTACTTTTGCGACATGCTCCATCATTCATAGATTTTTGCATACGCTTACTCCAAGGTATGTACTGGGTTTCAGAGAAAGTGCAACATCCAGTTTCACATTTTTTACCCTCGCTTTCCCTGTAGGTGTGAACCATCTTGCTTCGGGTGTACTAGCCACATAACTTTATGAATACGTTTCCGTGAACTTTGAATTTGCGACCACAATTCTCTTTCGAGGCGTGGAGAAATTCCCAGACGCCCTGTCAACCGTAAACTAAAATTCTAATTTACATAATTTTTTCAGACGCGCTCATTCGAAATCCGACTTTATTTAACTACTACCAGGGTGACGACTGACACAGTGAACCACGCCTGGTCATTGGCACGCTTTGCCATTCAATGGTTGCGCCGAATGAGTTAATTTATGAATTTATTTCAAGGTTCTCGAAAAACTTCCATGAAGTATGTCACGTAAGTTAATGGATTCAAATTATCCGAGACGCTTGAAGGACCTTCTTTTTACAACTCCATAGGTTGGAGAGCTCGGCGCAAAAAAAAGGACTTTTGGACATTGAGAACAAATTTCTGTGAAAAATTACCCAATTCTCGCCTTCTGAATGATAGGCAGACTCATGAAGAGAGGCGCCGGGAACACAGTTGGGCGTCTCTTTACACGTGGGTCGTCTTTGAATAGAGCACGGCATCCGTCACTCAAAGCCGTTCTTGATGAAGAATAAATGGGTTTCAGGCCCTGAGTCTCAATGCATTTGATCCTCGATGACTGCTATTTTCACGCTGTTGATGACCTTTGCCAGAAGGGTAGTTTCAAACCGGCTTAGGTCAGGGATATGCAAACCGGTCACACGTATGCTACACAGTTGCTTGTAACTTTCCCAGCCGTTTACGCCTTGTTGTGTAACATACCTGTAACTGTTATGGAATTGGCATCCCCAAAAAAGCTTAGTGGGTGTATCAGAGTCGCAGGAATGATATACTCTTGGAAAACTGTTTGGCAGTATTTAAGTATTCTTATGGAGTTAACTTACTTACTCCTGTGGCCATCGAAAACCTAAATGGTCTTTGGCCTCGCCAACAACTCGCCTCCATGCCCTTCTGTCCTCTGCTGTGTCGAGTTGAGCTCCCATTTTTTCGAGGTCCTTCTTCACTTCGTCGCTCCAGTGCATTCTTGGTCTCCCTGGTGGTCTGGTGCCTTCCGGTTTTCCTTTCCATATCATTTTTAACATGGTGCTGTCACTTCTTCTGAGGACATGGCCTAGCCATCTTAGTCGTCTGCTTCTGGCTATACCTACCCACAATATCTGGTCCTTTGTATAGTTCCCTCAACTCTTTATTCTTCCTTAATCTCCATGTCTCTCCCTCTTTAATGGGGCCGAATATTCGTCTCAACACTGTTTTCAAACGTTATCAATTTTTTTGTGATCTTATGGAGTTAAAATAAATCTAAAAAAAATTATAGGGATGTATCAGTTAGTTGTTCGGGGGAGGTAAACGACTGTTATGGTCAGTAATATCTATACATAATAATTTTGTAGCGTGTCAGTTAGTCAGTCAGTCCGCCATTTTGTATCCTTTTTGTTTCGTTCTCTCCCAAATTTTGTGCTAAAAGAGTGAGGTTTGGTGCGTTGAGTGTGGATCCTCTGTCTGTATGATTTGGTAGTAGTTCTGGATTTTTAGCAGTTTGTGGTGCCGAGAAAAATGCAATAGGTGTTTTCCCTATCTTTTAACATGGGAAACCAGTTTCCATGCAAATTTGTTTACGTTGCTGAGTAAATGTGTTTACGATTTTGGTAAAGGGACGAAAATTGAATGAAAGAATTTGAAGAAAGTGGAAGAAGTTTCATCAAAAAAATTTGTAAGTATGAAAATATTAATTGACGTTTTCGATGTGCAGTGAAATTAAACAAGATAGTGAAATAAAACAATTTTTGCCTACCGGCCCCGATCTTGTGGATGAATGGGAATATCAAAGCTAAGCGTTTTGAAGTACCTACTTTTATAATAGTTGAAAGAAGGTTATAAAACGTTTATTATGTATTAATCTTCGTTGCTAAAGTTCTAAAATACACCCACCATTTTTAAATTATCAATGGCTGTTCTACACCCAAACCATTCCGTTTTTTATCAATTTAAAATAAAACATTCACTTATATCTCCACCTAAAAGATAGATATAATTATCTTAAGGTCCTGTGACTACTAAGGTCATTTCGCACATTTAATAAACCAGATTAAAACATGTGTTAGAAAACAATACTTGGTAAGTATGTAGAATAGTACCTATATAAGTATTACTTAGAAATAGTGCAAACTATGAATGGACACGATAGGCTCAACTCTGTATTGGTCATATGTAAAAGAGTAGCATTTAAAGCTGTTGGGCAGAGTACAATGCGTCTTAAATTTTGGGTAGTAAATTCACTGCATGAAGAAATTTTAGAACGCAATCGACACGTTTGAAATTGTCACCCAATACCTTGCTCAGATCCCCAAATATGTTGTCGTGTTTGCGTTCCATCCTATATTTTACACAGTCGACAAGCAGGTGTTTCACCTTAATTATTTCCAAAAGCTCAAAAAACCAATTCTAAAATAAATCTACCGAGATGATCTGACAGAAATATGTTACACCAACCTTTACATCGCTTTGGGTATAATATTTACCAAATATTCGTCAAAACCATTCGATCGTTTACATTAAAACCTAGAACATTCCATTTATCTTCAATTTCAAAAAAGACATTCACTTACATACCCACCTAAAATATTTGAAAAGGCTAAAAGGACCAATTCTATTTTTAAACCTCCCATACGATCCCAGAAAAATACAACACCCACTTTTGCATCAGTTTGGGTGTAATTTTGTAGCGTGTCAGTCATTCTGTATCCGTTTTGTTTTGTCCTCTCCCAAGTTTTGAGCTAGAAGGGTGAGGTTTGGTGCGTTGAGTGTGGATTCTCTGTCTGTATGATTTGGTAATAGTTTTGGATTATTAGCCGTTTGTAGTGCAGAGAAAAATGCAAAAAACGTGGTTTTTCAGAGTGGGAGACGACATATAATGAAAATATTGTGTAAAAAAAGTGCAAAAACATATAGGATAATTAGAGTGGGACACATTTCTCTATTTATAAAATAGCAATTTCCTTCTCTCTGCATACGAAATGCTTATGAAAAGTTGGTGTACCAAAGTGTAAAAAAGTGCAAAGACTACTTTGAGTGGTGAAGCAGTCACTGCCTTCCTGAAGCACAAGCACTACTGCCACCTATTGGTAATGTGTAATCAGTAGTTTCCAAACACTGTAAAAACCTGATTTGACACTAGAACACAAAGTTCACCTCAAAATCACACCAGACAGAGACTGCCTGCAAAGCAGGCCGCAGGTCTGCTAGTCATTAATAATTTAATACCATTTCTTTATAATGCCAATTAAACTTAAACATGGATATCCTGTTTATCTAAGAATTAATTTGAATGTTGAAACATGAAAGTGTACCTACGTTCAATATAAACTCAGTGGTTGGAAATCTTTAAATCTATTTCTACAGCTATAAGAAGGATCAGGTAGTATTCCCGGAATTTTTTCAATACCACCGACATTTTGCCATAAATTTTACACTCACATATTTCTTAATTTTCATATATTTTACTGAAGAAAGGAATTGGGATATATTTCCAATGAGTTACACCTGCTTTTGAAACAAATAAAGCTTAACTATTTGAAAAAAAACGAAGGTAGGACCTAAGCTGTCTATCAAAGATTCTAAGGGTGTTTCAAGAAGTTATGCAACAGAAAATGGAAAGATACCTCCTCAACTCTTCTATTTCAATTTTCGTCATTGTGAACAGCTAGAAAATTTTACTTTTTATCAGGTAATCAATTTGTCATGATATGGCCTGATGGAAAGGGTCATATTCCTTGCGGAATACGTCAATCAAAGATTTTTGTTTGGTATCCGCGTGAATCGAGACACCGCCTCAAGTCAAAAACCTCTCGCCTGCAGAGGAGAAAGATCGATCCGAGTTAACCTCGTCTCTGTAATAGGTCATAGCGTTCTTCTAAAAAAATGAGCAATTTTTCAAAGACTCGATTCCATAATAATTTATATTCTGCTCTTCTCATTTGCCTTCCTAAAATGGTATCCATATTGCGGCATGGGCGGGCCACGTCTTGGAGGGAGGGATGATAGAAGGGAGACAAACAAACCATTCCGTGCTCAATAGATATTTTGTTAGTGATAGGCTTGTGTGATGAGATGAATGAAAAAATTACCAAGAACAAGACAAACTGAATTCCATTGGTTAACGGCAAAATGAATTTTGTAATACGGGGAAAATACCAGAGTTTTAGTACAGTCTCACTGACATTTCCCTATTACGTGAGCGTAAAAAAGTTAAAAATGGCCCCCACGCTGAATATATGAAAGTGAAGTAAATGCTTATAAACGTCAAAACAGTGAACGAAGAGGCAGTGTCGTAACAGGCTACACACTGTGGTTTTCATAAATTCTTTCAAGATCAGATATAGGGACATTAATCTCCTTTACCACCCTTTGCACCCATGAATACTTTTGAGTTTTGTTAAACACTTTAGGGTGACCAAGGTAACAGCGTGCCTATGGAGTGTGGGTCGATTAAAAATAGGCTTGGATTGACGTAAAACTTCAAATATTCCCAAACCTTGCGTGCGAACGATACAATTGTTTCCTTAACCGTTTCTCCATCCTTCAAACCAACTTCAATCCATCAGAAAGTAATATCCTTTTTCTCTGTTCATCTAAATGTAGAAATCACGAATACAAATGTTTTTGACATCTCATCACTAGCTTAGCTTGTAACAACAAAAATTTTATTTTTCTAGCCTTGAATCTTTCCTGCCTGATGGTAGTTTTTAAATTGATGTTATTCCTCGCTAAATTTAATTGACTTGCCATTAGCATCGGTAATGTAATGGCTAACAGCAAGAGTTTTTTGTCAACGGTAATACGGGGTTCAGGTTGGTGTGGTGGCTAGGCTATTGGCTTTCCATCCCAAGAACCCGGGTTTCGTATTCAGGCTGAGGCAGGGATTTTCATTGGTATACCGGTCTCTACTTAAGTACCATGTGAAGACACTTCGAGTTCAATACTTCGTCTGTCGTATGGGACTTTAACCCGTTGACCCATTGTAAAATTTCTGGTCATATCCCTACCACCCACCCATCCTAAACCCACCTATCCTAAATGGCATAAATTACTTTCTGATATCTGATACATCCTCAAGTAATACCTACCTATAATATGTACTATATATTTTGGCATGGAGTCACAACATACCATAAACCCTTGCTGTGACTTGCAGGAAACTATATAGGCACACATGTAGACACTCCAAGCTCATAGTTTGACCTACAAGTGACTAAATGAGAATAAATTACGTTCATTCGCGCCAAGGCCTTAGCAATTCAACTGCCTAGTGCCCATATAGCAAGTTAATAATTTTATGAGAGCCCCAAGACTCAATAAATGAGAAAAAAATCATGAAGTCGTCAAAGAGTCATAAAATACAACCCCGAGGTATCACGTACTTGGCGTACATATATTAATAAATGCTTGTCATGCAGCTCTCTTGCGAAGTCTCAATGGAGATGGGAGAGATGGGTTCATGGGCGTGATACGCCCTCTTTTTGCTGTTTTTAGCAGAGGTAACTGACTACTGATGTCATGTTTTGCTTATTTGGGATGAGGTCGAAGTATTACAAAGAGGATGAACGTAATAGAACCTATGCACTTCCACAGAATGGTTTCCTTTTCTTTCATCGTGAATTATTTCCACCTAGTTAAGACCCTATGCCATTAAGTTTGAGGGGGAGGACGTAGGAGGGAAACCCGGTGTTGGCATCAGCCTGATTTTGACGGAAGGTGCAAAGAGGTCTGCTGTTACACATTCCTCCCCACGCGACGGTACTATTTAAAACCTTTTGCTATGCTGCCTATTCTGTTCTCTTATATGTAGTACGGAGGAAAAATGCATTTTGAATCTATAAGTACGCTAATCTATCTCTATACTCTTATTTATCTGGTCGAATCTAGCATAATACACTGGTGTTTTTAATTCATGCCTAACATCTTCAGTAAAGCTATCCGATTTAAATTTCTGTAAGAGATTTAATCGTTACTTCAAACTACGCTCTGATAATGATTACCACCCTACTTCTTGTATTAATTCTGATACACTACTAAACCTATCGTAACACCTTTTAACGAGCCTAGCTGCTCTACGCTTCACACTGTCTAGTTCTCTGATCAAATCTAATTCATTCGGATCCCATACACTGGCCATATACTCAAGGTGGTGCCTAACTAGAGAAAAGTAACATCGCTCCTTTGTCTTCTCATCACATTTTCCTAGTACTCTTTTTATAAATCCTAGCTTTCTCTTCGCTCGGCCGCGTATTTCCCAGGTGTGTCTTCCCCACGATAAATCTTTAGCTATTTTTACACTTAAATACTTTAGGGCTTCAACGCTTTCGATCTTCGTGTTACTAATTTTACAGGATCGCTCTATCGAATTATTCCTCCTCCAGCGCCTACTACTAACCGACCGTCAAAGGAAATATCATGCTGTACTTGAAGTAAAAATTTGTTTGTAACTATCGTAGAGTGAATCTGTATCACTTTGTCATAAGTGTCCATCCTCATTCAGTCCAGTTCAGTTCACTCAAAAAGTCATTTTGTCCAGAGTAATTATAAATATTCTTGTTCACACAGTCAAGGATGGCTTCCTTATTGATTTTCAAGTCACTCGTGACTGGCTGGCGGAAACCAACGCGACGGAAAGCTAGACTTTAAAAAGCTTTTCTCAACGTCCATTGGCGGCACCGTCAACGTCCGCCCGTCGTAATAGGCTTCATTGCGTTCTCATTCTCCTAATTTCAACAATGCCACCGTTCGTTTCCGTCACGTCAGAAAACGTTCATCGTAATCTCGGCCTTAAGATTGCCAGGCGGATGGTGTTTGAAACCGTCGGGATTATCTCGAATAGGTAACCAAGGAGTCACGCGGTATAAATTCGAATGGTTTGCAAATTTGGTGCGTCTTAATCGCTCGTTATGCCTCTTCTACACGCCCGCCTGCGCTCAGCGTACTTGGCTCAGCCCAAGGTCCTTCTATAATTCTACTGATAATTCTACTGGTATATTATCACTTTCTATTACCTTCGGTAATTTCTGGAACTTTTTCCCCGTTTCCTTCCATTGGATTGAGAATCTTATTTATCCGAGTTTTAAATAGCAACTACGTTTTCACGCCACACGAGTTGTTTAATCCGAACAAAAACAAAGCGTATTACTTAAGCTGGGGTCCCGAGGCTTGCTGAGCCTACCCCTCGGCTGAAAAATGGCGCCTCTACACGGTGGGCTCAGCTGTTATGTCGGCTGATCCGGGCTGCTCATTCTGGCGTGTAGAGCTAGCAATACAGAATCAAAACATTGTTTTCGCTTGAGTTTTCTCATCTGTCTCGACTACAAAGCCCCCAAGATGAGATTAAATGCAATTTTAAACAATGAATGAGGTTATAATCAGCGGTTTAAACACGCCAAATTTGCGCACCATTCGTGTTTATACTTAGTGAGTCCTTGGTTACGTATGCGAGATAAACCCGAAGGTTTCAAGCACAACCCCCCAGGATAGACAACAATGAAGGAGGGAACCAAGGCACTATTGGATCGTGATGTGAACGATAAGCGTTCGCTACTCCTATTTCTTTTTCAAGTGAGGAGGCAGTGGTAGGGAGGCCCAAATGAGAAGGGACGATGGAGGAGACATGTTTCTAGAAAAACACAGCGGGGGTGATGGATTAGGAGGCTGGGAGGAGAGGATCGAGAGGGGGGGAGAGAGAGAGAAGAGATACGGCGAGCGGTGACGGGGAGAGAGGATGAATGATATAACACCGCCTTCACGGGAATGTTTCTCCTCAACGACCAAGGCCAGAGTTCAAACGAGGCAGCTAAATACTTCCATTCGAAACGGACTGGGGAAATATTTGTGACCGCGGTAGCCATGTGATGGGAACGAGCCGTCCTGGTAACCCAGACAACACAGGTTAGAATGCAGGTATTGGAAGAGACATTGGCATGCTGGCCTGTGGTTAACAATGAATAATAAAACGCAATGGTAATACTCCACACTAATTTAATGATAGTCGACCCGGGTTTCGGCAACTCAGTGCCATTTTCAATGCATAATAAAACGCAATGGTAATACCCCACTCTAATTTATTGATAGTCGACCCGGGTTGCGGCAACTCATTGCCATTTCCAAGCTGAGTTGCCGAAACTCGGGTCGATTGTCATTAAATTAGTGTGGAATATTACCATTGAGTTTTATTATGCATATTAAAAACTTCCACAAGGTTACGCCTGCAATGACTTCATATATTGTTAACAATGAAGCCATAATGGGGGTTCTAATTCGGGAAATATGCGGCCGAGCGAAGAGAAAGCTAGGATTTATAAAAAGAGTGCTTGGGAAATGTGATGAGAAGACAAAAGAGTGATGGTCCTTTTCACTAGTTAGGCCCCACCTTGAGTATGCAGCCAGTGTATGGGATCCTAATGAATTAGGGTTGATCAGAGAACTAGACAGTGTGCAACGTAGAGCTGCTAGGTTCGTTAAAAGGTGTTACGATAGATTGAGTAGCGTTTCAGAATTAATAAAAGAATTAGGGTGGGAATCATTATCAGAGCGTAGGTTAAAGTACAGATTAAATCTATTAGAGAAATTTCAATCGGATAGCTTTACTGAAGATGTTAGGCACATATTGAAAACATCAGCGTATTATGCTATATTCGACCAGATAAATAAGATTAGGGAGATAGATATTCGAACCGATAGATTCAAAATGGCATTTTCCCCCGTACTATAAGAGAACAGAATAGGCAGCATAGCAAAGGGATAGGTAGGAGAAATATTTTAGAGTAGTCTGTAGCGCATGATGCATGTATTAACTCCTTAAATACTATAGATACTAACAATCTAGTTGCATGAGCCCCTATAGTTGCTTGTTTGCATGTTAGTAGTGCATGCTTGGTGATATTCACCCCATGCCACACACCCTCGCGGTGGCTTGCAGGGTATCATGTAGATGTAGATGTTCTTGGGAAGTATTTTTCTCCACCTATCCGTACAAAGTCATTGCCTTTTACAAGGCCTCTTATGGAGACTGCATCTGTATTAAAACATAACCATGAAATCTTATCCAAGTTTCATCGCGGCGGTATCTCGTAATCTTTTTAAAGGCTATTTAAGGTCGGTAATAATTCACTGCAATTACTATGCTCAAAGAACCTTCGGCTTCAAACAAGGAAGCACTTCATCAAAACATTCGTATGAAGCGTGGCACTCTATGGATAAGAGACATGGAACACCGGGAGAGCAGACCAGAGGAGAACTGAAGCTTTCGAAACATGGTGCTGGAGGGGAATGTTGAAGATTAAATGGACAGATGAAGTGAGGAACGAAGAGGTGTACAGAAGAGGAGATGAAGGAAGGACAGTATGGAAAAAACTACGGCAAAGAAGAACGGCAGATTGATTGTACATACGTTGATGCACAATGAATTAGTAAGAAATATAATAGAAGGGAAAGCCCCACGAGGAAGACCAAGGGATAAGTACATAGGGCAAATAAAGAAGGACATGAATAAGAAAATATATCAGGGCGTGAGGGAATCAACACTGAATAGGGCAGAATGGAGGGCTGCAGTAAACCAATCCTAGGATTGAAGTACTGATGATGGATGATAATTAATGCATTTGATAACCCTTGGAGTTGAAATGGAAAAAAAGTTGGAAATTGCAGTGTTTCAATTTCATCCTTCATTCCTACGATGAAAGATTTCCACAGCGTTAAGCCTGAAACTATTAACCTTGGAGTTGATTTTATCACTAAAACTGGTTTGAATTTAGCCTATTTAAACTACCTACACATTTGGCCCTTTCCGTGCAACTTTGCGCACTTTCCTCTGTTTCTATGACGAATTTAAAAACTACAGTCTACTGTGCATCTTACTATTCTAAGCTTTATGATGAGTGAAAACAACTTCATACCCACGAGCATCACAAGTAGCAAGCCCGTTTGCCTGTGCCTACCATGATGGCCGCTGGCTTCTCAAACCATTCGCGATTCCTCCTCCAGTATAATCTAACTACGTTGAGTCTAAGTTCCGGGCGTAGAGGTTGTTAGTCTGAGGTTTCTTACTAGGTTAGATGATGCGATACAATCTTAGCAGTTCGAATACCTTAAAAAAAGAATTTGGCTTCAAATACTTCGTAAATCCCCCCTTACTTTCAAACCTATCTTTATTCGTCCGAGCGGATGATGTCATACGTATGAAAACTACTGACTAATATCAGTGAATTACATTAGAAGATTCTATATTAGATTAGAAGATTAACTATAAGATAGATTCTCAGCAACAATTATTACAACAAGTATTTCCAGTCATCTGCAAAATCGGATGAGTACTTGAACATCGAATTTTGATTTTTTTCTGCTAGCAAAATCTCATAAACTTAATTTGGAATCGTTTAACGCACAACCATTGTCGTCTTGATATATTCAAGATGGCATTTTTCTCCCGTACTATAAGAGAACAGAATTGGCAACATAGCCAAGGGACAGGTAGGGGAAATATTTTAGAGTAGTCTGTAGTGCATGATGCACGTATTAACAACCAATCCCTTGTCACCATGTTGATACTAACTATCTAGTTGCCTGAGACCCTATAGTAGCATATGTTTGCATGTTTATAGTGCATGCTTGGTGATCTTCATCCCCTGCCACACACCCTCGCGGTAGCTTGCAGGGTAACGTGTAGATGTAGATGAACCAAGAGTTAATTTATTTGTGACTCTCGTGATACCACGAGCCTTCTCTTACCTTCACTCCTGATTCCTGATGTAACCTGCCTTCTCTCACGCCACAAGCACAACATTTTTCATTGAGGAAACTAGGAAGATAATTGGAGCCTCTAGAATTCGAGTAATCGCAACAAAAAAACGAGCCTTCGTTGTTCTGATATCACAATCGGAAGATATAGAACTACTCTGGACGTCTTCCGCCCATGGTGAACGAAAAGGCATTGCCTCGGAACGTGGGAGATCTGCTAATAAGACCCAAAGGCATGATCATAGGGTCATATTCAGAATCTCAACAAAAGACTCGCTTCTAGTTCTTACGGCCTAAAATCCCTACGAGTGAAATTGGTGTACAGAATCTACCTGAAAAGCTGGTATTACTTCTCAGCGTGATTCAGACAACTGACATCTACATCTACATAATACCCTGCAAGCCACCATATAAGTGTGTGGCAGGGGGTGAACTCTCACCAAACATGCACTACATATCATGCATAAAATTTGTAATTAAAAATTAAAATAGCAAAGCATGCATGCAAAAAAAATGCTGTTAGTTGGGTTAGCTTTAAGTCCTTATACCAACATGCAGCTACCAATGTTATCCATTGCTACACTCGTACTGGATACATTTACCGTTATTCATATCCCTAATAGTACGAGGAATAAAGAACGTTTTGAATCTCTCAGTTCGGCAATCTATTTCTCTAATTTTGTGATTATGGTCCAGTCTACCATAGTAAGTTGGGGTCCATAAAATAACATTATCATCATTTTTAACATCATCACTGAAAATATGGTCTTGGAATTTATTTAAGAGATTAAGTCTTAATTTCAACCTGCGATCTGACAATGATTCCCAATTTATTTCATTTAATAGACCGGTTACGCTAATAAGGTTATCATACCGTCCCTTTACAAATCTCGCCGATCTTCGCTGCACACGTTCAAGTTCGTTATTTAGACCGATTTCGTAGGGATCCCATACACTGGCAGCATATTCCAAATGAGGTCTTACAAGGGAAAAGTAGCTGATTTCTCGTACATGATCGTCACATTTACCAAGTACTCTTTTGACGAATCCCAGTTTACGATTCGCATGACCCATTATTTCACGTATGTGTTTACCCCAGGAAAGATCATCTGTCAGTCAACTGAGTTGAGATTCTGAATATGGCCCAGCCATATTCATAATCTCAATTACAGTCCCACTTATCTGCTTACGTCATAAAATCTGTATTAAGAGCCCAAAAGGGTAAACAGATTCTCCTCGATATAGTTTGAAGAGGTATACAGCGATGTAATACCAACTTTTCAGGGTGAATCTGCCCATCGTTTTGTCTCGAAGTAGATGTTTTAGGACGTAAGCAGCAAAAGCGAGACTGTAGGTGATATTCTGAATACATCCCTTAGCGTCCACTATCCTAATGATAGTTACCTTTTCGAGGGCACACCAATAGATAGATGATTGTAAGACTTCAGAGCTGGTCTGAGGCAAATTGGGAATATTTCATGGAGAGACTGGTTTCCAGACTCCACTGAACGCGCGTCCTTCGTGTCCATTGAAATGGGCAGAATGTTTTTTTTTCTCGTTTCAATGGCGCACACTCAAATTCTCTACAATTTCGCAGCACGTTAATAAGGGTCTCCGGGTACCGGCATTTCCGAAACTCTTAGAGGTCCCCAATCAGTTTGAATTCGTGCTGAGCCGTCATGGCGGCAATCACGGGCATTTAAAGATTGGACGTTCTTCAGTTACGCAATTTACAATCTGCCGAGATATATCCTCTCTAACCTTCGGTGGAATTCCAAGGAAACGCGGATTTTTGGCCGTAAAAATAATGCTGCCGCATTGAAGTTAATTGAAGCATTTCAACATCGGCCAAACTTCGTGGCGTGGAATGCTAAAATGAAATGGACGGATGAAATGAAAAATGAAGAACAAGACAGGTGAGCAAAGGAGGAAAGATTTACTACAGCACGACAGAGGAAAACCAACTGGATTAAGCACATATTGTGAAATAATGGATCGTTAAAGAACGTAAGTGAGAGAAAAGAGAAAAAAAGACTCCACGAGAAAGACTACTATATTACAAATTGGGATAAATGAAGAGGGATTTTTAAATAAATACCAGGAAATATAATTGAACTAACAATATAAGTAGAGGAATGTAGGGCTGATGTTAACAAATCTCAGTATTGGAAAACAATGCTGATCACATAGACAAGTTTGTAAATGTGTCTTAAATCAGTGCTATAAGGAGCTTGTTTCAAGTAATAGTTAAAAATTAAGGTTTTATTTTGTTTAAACTGCTGAAATTATATCATCTCTTCCAGTATAACTTAATGATTTTCTTATTTTTAAGGTAAAATCAGGTCCAAGCCCGTGGTGGAATAATAAGCAGTAGGGTTGCAGGAGAGTTACCGATCTGGCTACCTCGGCCGACCAGAAATTAATCGCAGATATAAACTGATTTTGAATAGTTATGGACTAGTACCAGATTTTATCTACATCTACGGAGTACCATACAAGCTGCCTCGAGGGTGTGTGGCAGGATGTGAATGACCACCAGTCCCGAACTACGCCAACACGTACAATTATTGGTGCAAAACCACACAACAGGAGAAACGTGTCAGTTGTCCATCCTCCACGACATGTGCAATAAAATGATTTTGTGTGTCGATCACGGAATGCGTATAATGTCGTCCGGTGGAAGATTTCAAAACGCATTTAGATATGTGTCATAAATTAGCAACAGAATATCAATAGTGTGCCTCCCTTCGTAAAGCTCGTTGGCACGCTTGAAAGCGATTCGTGGGCGCTTTCACGTAATGACCGGGGGCTTTTTAACGAAATATTACTCGATGAGCGCAATGCAGATAAGGCCCGCAGCACTCACAAATGCTGGTAATCCCCCCTCAAGCACTCGCAATCATTAAAAATGCTGATGGGATGAGCCAATATTTCGGTAGGTCGTGCCTTAAGCCTGAGCCTTTTAGCGTTCACAGGTATTATCTCTCTTCTACCAATTTTCACGACGTGTGAGTAATTGAACGAACTAAAAACTTTTAATGAATCTTTCAATCAAGCACGAAGTGCAACGTATTACCTACCTGAATAGATTGATTATTGATGGATTCCACGCCGTAATTTCCAGAGAGCTCATTTATAGAAATGCAGGGGGCAAATTGGAGTATGTCATTGTAGACGTAGTTTTTCGGCGGAGGCTTCAAACTACTCGTGTCATTTGCTACATAGGATTGAACAGAGCAGCAATTCCCAACTTTTTCTTCACTTACGTTCTCCTTGGAAGTCCATTTCTCTTATCTTTACCTCATATCCATTAGCTATGCAATTAATTTACGTAGCCAAAGTCCATTTAGAGTTGAATCCGTCAATTAATAAAATTCTTTGCGTACGGAAAATGTAATTCCAGTTATTCCCCCATAACTGGATATAAGCATTCAAACGAACGAATGTGCTTACTGTTACTACCCGCGTACCATTAATTCATCACGAGGCACGCGTTCACCTTAGAGGCACGAACACATTAGACAAATAATTTGATTGATGAAACAAAAAGAGATGAAATTAAGATGCGAGTTTTTTTTTAAGATCTAAGTAAGTCTGCATGATATACTAATGTGTACCTAATACACATTTTTAGAACTTCTCAAATGTTTATTGTTGCGGGATAAAAAATAGTGATTTTAAGGTTTATTCCGTGAGATATTGATAGAAATCTCTCCTCAGGTAGACGGTGTTAGTAAATTATAGTATATATACGGAGTGCATGTTTGGTGAAAACTCACACACACAGAGGAATGGAACGGAGGAAGAGTGGAGCAAAATCCAGCGTCAAAGTTAATTTAAATGAAAGGCGTTAAATGATCCAATGTTTAACATCATATCCTACGAATGGAGTACGAAAGTTCAAGTGTTCTCCACGTAGGTTTCAAGTAGGAACCGGGGTACCAATGAAAGGAATCCCTACCACGCATGGGATACGAGTTTGAGCCCTCGAAATGGGAGGACATTCCTCTATCCACCACGCGTAGTCGATCCCCCAAATATTTAGGTACATGTTATTACGTCAAATGTGTCTGCGAGGCATGTGACTTTTTCCCATTCTCAAAAGCTTTTGGACATAGGGAATATATACCACCTTTTGCCACACAACCTATATTCCATAATCATAAAGTTAGAGAAATTGATTGCCGAACTGACCGATTCAAAATGTCCTTTTTCCCTCGCACAATTAGAGATACGAATAACGGTAAATATGTCCTATCGGAGAGTAGCAATGAATAGCATTGGTAGCTGCATGTTGGTATGAGTACTTAAAGCTAACCCTACTAACAGAATGTTTTTGCATGTTTGCTTTGCAATTTCTATCTTTTTTAAATAGTGTAGTTCTGACTACTATATTAATACTATTCCTTTTTTATGCATGATATGTAGTGCATGTTTGGTGAGCAATCACCCCCTGCCACACACCCTTGTGGTGGCTTGCAGGGTATTATGTAGATGTAGATGTTTTGCCACACAACGTTGCGGTGGCTTGGAGGGTATTTTGTAGACGTGTCAAAGTACACAAAAAAAGCTACACTTTTCAATCCGAAGATCGGTTTGGTTTTGGAAGATAGAGTTCATCAAACACGTACTTCACGAATCCTTGAAGTTCCCAAACTTAAAGTTCACACATCAGTAGAGGACTGTTCATTCCCCTGAGCCTCATGATATCGCGTCAATGTCTGACACTCGAAGTACAAAACAGCTTGGGTTCAACCGGTACTATGTCGTCAAGAGGTACAAACGAAATAAAAATATAATATTAGAACCTAGGAATGACGGGTCACTCGATGAGATGTTTTACCGTGTTGAAAATCACATTGCTCTAAGTAATGTCCCAGAAAATTATTAGTAAGATATATTTTACTATTTACTCACAAAAGATTTATCTGTATCCATCTATACATTGATTTTAACTGTGAAATTAACCAGGAAGAAGAATTTAAAACGGAAAATATGTATTAAGCAAAAATATATTTATATTTTTAATTTTTCTTCCTCCTTCTGTCGGGAGTACGTGCGCAATACCTAAAAATTTTAACAATAAACTTCGGCTTCTGCCTACTGGGAACGAAAATTCCTGGAATTAAAAAACCGAAGCATTTGTAGTGTCAACAACTCAAACGATTTGTTCTTTAGGCCGAAGAGGTTGCACGGTGCTATCTTTCCATCCAATGATTTATTGCAATCCATCGGTTTCTTTTCCTAGATATGGAAATTTTTTGTGTCAGAAAAGGAAGAAAATCGTTGCGTCTGACAAGCCACGTACCGAATATGACGAACTTAAGCGATCGGTCAAAATCCACTGAATGCGGTAAATTTTCTAAAGGAGCGATATTTCGATGTGGTGGAGCTGAAGGTTACGAGGCGAACTCGGGTGGGGAAAAGGTTGTGCGGAGAATGTTGTGGAAGGGGAGGAGTGGAGACGGTGAGTGACGCAGGAATTCGATTGGGTAATTCGAACAAGGATCCCATCAGGCAGGCCGTTGAATTATTCCGTCCTCCGAGGTGGCGTCCTACACCGTGGAAAATTTTCATGTTCTTGCTTCTTAATGTTACCCGCCTTCCATTTATCATCGGTGCACGCGACACCTCGGAAAAGAGCCCTTTCCTCCGAATGTCTCGGCGATAAGTAAACTTTCTAACCATTGTCGGACTGATGACCCAGTCACGATAACCTATGAATGAGAATCGCGATTCCCACCAACCTCATACCTTCGCAATTTATTTCTTCGGGCAAGTTCTCCCTTTGCTTTGGTTCAAGCCCAATAAAAATGGGGATGTAAAAGTCATATCCAGCAAGATAGTGATCATGAAATCCAATATTAAAGACTGTGTTGCCATAGGGATTCAAATTGGTGTTGTGGGACGTAGATTCGAGTCTTGCGGAAATCCCGTTGCATTATTGAATTAGTTTGTTTCCAAAGAAATTCAGCACTGGGGTATGAGAGCATGGATTGAAGTTTATTCATAAAATTTCACGTAATTTGAATAAACATGTACTACATATAAGAGCGAGATTAATAAATATTCACAAAAATATTTTATAATGGTGTATCAACGGAAAATTGTTTATTTCTGACATAAGCTTTTTCTTAACTCAGCCAACATGCAGGGCCATCATTTCATTCAGAAAAAGCCGCCCAATATTGAAATGGTAACTTCAGACAATAATCTATTCTGTCCCGAACGATCTTGAAATATTTTATACGATATTTTGGACGAACGTCCAAAATATACGGTATACGATTTTGGTTGAAAATTTGCAAATCAATGAATTGAAAATGCAATACCAAATTTATAATGTCGGCGGGACGTAGGTATATGAGTGCTGGGAGTCATGTTAAATATTTGAAAATCATCATTAGCTCAGCTCTATTTTAAGGAAATATTATTTGGGTTACTGAAAGCTAAGTACGATGAAAATCTAGGTTCCATTAAATCAGTCTTGGGATGCTTTCCCATGCTGTAAGAAAAAGAAAAGTTATTTATCTATCGTAGGATGTCATCTGAAGTACAAATCCAATATTTTAGTTACTACTAATGACGGTTTAATTCGGGAAATATATATGCATTATTTCTCGTAAAACCATCTCCCATGAGCACTCATAAAGTGTTATTATGGCATTGGACGGACTTGGTAGGGAAACTCGAGTACCAGAGGTTGCAAAAAAGGTTTAAGTTTGGCATGAACATAGTTATGAAGCTAAGAATTAGTTATTTTGAACGGTGTCATGTAACTACGCATTTGATATTCTCTTAAAACATTATTCTACTCGTAAATTATATCATTCAACTGCAACTATTATATCCTACTTCTAATACTCGATTTCATTATCCAATTTTCTTTCCTAGGAATCTTCTAAAATCCCATGATCCCTTCAGGGTTCATATCTAAACTCACAAATCAACTTAAATTCCCGATGGTTCACAAAGCTCACTAAATATGAAGACTGTGACATATATATAGATTTTTTTAGAAAAAAAGGCGAGAGCCTAACAAATGTCGATACCTCTCTACTCACATCAGTAGAGGAATTACTTTGTCATTCTTGGTATGATCACTAAATGAACCAGGGCTCAATACGCTCATCCTAATGATTTATAATGAGAGCTTCAAGCTTTTTTTTTCAAGTTATATGTATATGTAGGTTGCTCCATGTATCTCATACGAGGCCTTCCTTTACCATTCTTCCCATTCGCTTTTCCTCTACAATTGCCTTCATTATGCCATCGTGTCTTAAGATATAGCCAATAAAGTTTTTAGGGTTTTTGACCTTCTTTCTAGGGTTTTCGGTAGGTATCTCCTTTATCCCACTCTTCTTAAGACTTTTTCGTTTTTCACTCGGTCGATCAATTTTATCTTCATCATTATTCGGTAGCACCACCTTTGAAATGCTTCCATCCTGGACTTCTTGCTGCTATTATCATCCGTACTTCGCTATGCATATAATAAAACGCTCCAGATGTATGTTCTAATGAAATGTTTCCTCACTTCCACGCTTGTATTTGCAGCTGTAAGCAGAATTTTCTTTTGGTAAAATGCCCTTTTCGCCTGGGAAATTCTGCTGGCAATTTCTCTTTTACTTCGTCCATCGCTGGTTACTCGGCATCCCAGGTAACAGAACTCTTCCACATCCTCGATTTTTTTATTACCTAGTTTAATATGCTCTTTGTAATCTGCTATGATGAGGGTATCAAGCTTTTTTTAAAGTTATACGTACCTTATGGATGAGTCAAGAGTATTTTAAAACGATGTTTGAAATTAAAGTATAAATCGAAAATATCTAAATTCATCATCATCATCACCCTGGGGCAACAATCCTAGGATTGGTTTGACGCAGCCCTCCACTCGATTCCTCTATAGGCCAACCTCTTCATATTAACGTAGTTCCTCTCTTTCACGTCCTTTACGACCTGTTCTATATAACTCATACGAGGCCTGCCTTTTCCATTCTTCCCGTTCACTTTTCCCCCACATTATCTTCATCAGGCCATCGTGTCTTAAGATATGGCCGATTAGGTTCTCCCGTCTTCTTTTTATTGTTTTCAGCAGACTTCTCTTTTCTCTCACTCTTCTTAAGACTTCTTCATTTGTCTCTCGATCGATCCATTTTACCTTCATCGTTCTTCGGTAGCACCACATTTCGAATGCCTCCACCCTTTTCTTCTCCGCTGCTCTCAACGTCCATGCCTCACTGCCGTAAAGAAACATGCTCCAGATATAAGTTCTGATGAATTGCTTCATTACTTCTAAGCTCGTGTTTCCAGCTCTAAGTAGATTCTTCTTTCGATAGAATGCCCTCTTTGCCTGGGCTATTCTACTGACCATTTCTTTCTTGCTTCGTCCATCGCTGGTTACACTACTTCCCAGCTAAATTCATTCCGGACCGTATGAACACTCTCTAGAGCACTGTCCCTTCTTAGCTTACCCATTGCTGGTGTGATTCCCATCCATTGCTTGTTTTGTAAGAGTTACACGATGGATCAAACTAGGCGGTTGTTGCGTAAGGAAATCATCTCGGCCGTACGTTCCATGTTGGGCAGCTGCGACGAACGATGATGATCCATGCGGAACGCCTCCACTCGGGAGAAGGAGAGAAGAATGACAGGGTCGCCGCGATCGACGGTAAACGACTCGCCCTTTTGAATTCGAATCCACTCTCGATTCGGAAAGTGAGAGGCGGGGAAGCGACCGGGGTCGTCTTCTTAGACGCTGTGCCAAGAGGCGCACAGGTTTCAGGCCCGGTAAGTAGGTACTCCTCATGCAGGCGCCGTGGTCCCCTTCTTCCTCACTTGTTTTCGTCTCATTCCTTTCTCCATCGGCCTAAATCCCACGAGGGACGTTGGTCTCCTGCCAAGTGCATTCCGCCGATGCATTTCTCTTCGGCGATGAAGGATTAAGATGATGGTGTCGGCGAGACGGGAGTGGGAGGATTGAGCCCAAAAATATTAAACTTTTTCATCACCATCACTATAAATCAATCCGAAAATAAGCTTGACGCAGCTCTCCACTCGGTTCTCATATCGGCTGAATTCTCCATATTTTAACAATTTATTTTCTTTTCACACACTTCTCTGCCTGCACCACGGATCTCATGGAAGAAATTCCTCTATCATTCCGCCCATTCACAGTTCCCTTGAAAATGGGGTCTTTTACCATATTTTTTTATTGCCGAATCTGATAGAGTTTGTAAAATAAAAGGACCCGTATTTTTCCGTTTTCTGATCCGACAATTATTTCCCGAGTTATAAGCGGCGAAAAACTGATGTTTTTAACCCTTTCGGAAAAGTGGGTGTGGTGCAACCTTTGACGTATATCTACTTCGTCCATTCACAACTGAGCCCGCGAAGCTACTTCGCCTTATCGCAAAGGGGGGGACACAGCTGACTCGGCCAATAGGAGCGATTTCGACAGCATCTGTGCGAGCAGACCTTCCGAGAACCCCCCCTCCACTCCCTTCCCCCTCCCCTGAAAGCAGTCAAGGACGGGAGGAAAATGACGTCAATGTTATCACAGCAGGTTTTTCGGTGGGCGTCACCTTTTGCTTATTTTAATTTTTGATTTATGAGTGAATGGTTGTGGTTAGAAGATTAATTTTTTCACTAAAATTCGTTTTTCGTTTCCATCTAACGATTTCGTGTACAAAATTGCGATTTCGGTTCCGAGTAAACGCCCCCATTGTCTCCAGAAGACCTCTACGCCTCAGGATATGACCAATTAGATTATCTCGTTTTCATATTTAACTTTTCCGCAGGATTCCCTTTTCTCCCGCTCTTCTTAAGACTTATTCTTCACTCACTCGGCCCATTTTAGATCTTGATGATTCTTCTGTAGCACTACATTTCTAATGCTTCCCCCCTTGACTTCTCTGCTGCTGTCATCGTTCATGCGTCACTGCCATAAATAACCATGCTCCAAATGTAAGGTTCAATGGAGTTTTCTTACTTCAAACCTTATATTTCCAGCTGTAAGTAAATTCTTCTTTTGGTAGAATGCACTTGACGCCTGGGACACTTTTTTACTGACTATTTCCTTCTTGCTTCGTCTACCGCTAGTTATTCAGCTTCCCAGATGGCAGTACTATATAACCTCTTTAAGGTTTCGTTTCCCGAGTTTGGCAGTGGTCGTGGACCCTTGTTCTTGTTGTGCAAACTATTACCTTATTTTCGACCAAATAATGTATGGTCAATATCATTTACATGTTAATTAGTGTACTCTTTTACATTATTTCTGCCTCTGCAATGATCACTTTTCCATCGGTAGAATGCAGGATGCGATATTTATACAGGTCTTTGCCTTCTTTGATTTCTTACTTAATGTAGAGATTAAAATTCAGAGAAACAGGGCACAGCTTTGTATTACTCCTTTCTTTCTTACTTATTGAACGCTGGGTCCAGGTTATATCAGAGCCACCTGGTTCTTAAACAGACTATGGGTAAAACTTTAGTTCTAGGGTGGCACTTCAATTTATTTTAGAATTTGAAGCACTGAATCTATTCCCCTTGTCAAAAGCTTTCTCCAAATCCAGAAATGCTACGGAAGTTGATTCATTCTTCTCCATTCTTTTTAGTTTATTAAGGGCTAAAACTGTTTTTTTTACATTTGCTTCTCCTGAATCCAAATTGATCTTGATCAATTAAAATCTTCAATTTTTGTGTTATTCTCCTCGAGATGATACACTTCAATATCTTCGAGGCATGTGGCCTCAGGCTTACAGCCCTTAAATCATCGCAGTTTTCGTCACTCCTCTTTTTGCAAAAGGATATGATGATTATGATCTTCTTGGAGTACGTCGACATAATTCTAAATGAGCAGATGTCACAGATGGTTTCGTATCTTTTGGTTACTGTCTTCTCCCTTGCATTTTCAATTTCATCTGCACATACACAATCTATTTCGGGGGCCTTATTTATCTGCAGGTTCCTTACTGTGGCGTTAAATTCTGATTTCAATATTGAATCCACGAAATCATCATTTTCGACCTCATTTTCTTCTTCCAATATTTTTGCACAGAGATTACATCCGATATATTTGATATTTGAGATAATACGATATAATTTCTCCAATATTCATCTTCTTCCATCTCTTCAGTTTATCTTCATTTTCAATTGAAATTTTTCCGTTTTTCTATGTCACAGTATTATTTATGAAGCCATATGACCCCACTTGGATGAGCCCTTTCGAAAAGATGAAAGAAAAAGAAAAAAAATCGCCTTTGAAAACTCGCTTACTACCACAACAGAGCTTTGCTGTCGTGAGACCGAGCGAGAATCGTGATGTGGCTTGGGAAAAATTCACGTTTAACAACGTTGATGCTTTCCATCAAAAGGTTGGCGGGGGACAGTCTGTCTAGAGGTGTGTGTGAGATCGGCTTTCATTGGACATCTTTGGAAGGAAAGTCTTGAGTGTTGACTGGTTACGAAAATTTCCCCTTTTTACTGACATATTCCGGTAATGACGCAATTACTCAAAAATTTTTACAGTTAAAGCGAAAATAAAATAGGAGGGAATATTTTGCTTTAGGTCCAGGTTGAAAATTATTTTTGCGCATGAAGCACTAAATCACATTGCTTTACATTATATCTCAATCCATAAAACCTGGTTACATTGGCTAGCGCGAATTATATCGCAGGCAGGCATCACAAGGGGAAAAATATTTTACTGTCATTTGGGAAGAACGTGGATTAAATTTTGGTTCTGATTATTAACAAACTACTCGAAGGTAATGCATTCTGAATACTCCATTTCACTGAATTTGGAATAATGAAGTTCATAATTTAGTCGTTGTTGCTATATCCAGGAGTAAATATCAAGTATTTCGTTCAGCCTTAACGTGTGACAATTTTCGAGATTAACCACTCGAAACAAGCCTCTTAGTGTGATAAGATAGGAATCGATCAATTCCTATGAAGAAATGTGGATTGCAAAGGGTACATCAGTTTCAAACTAAAGACTTGCTTAGTGAAGTCTAAGTGACTCTGACATTAATAACCCTAGAATTTCAGTGTCACGGAACGGAACTAAAGTAGTGGAGTGAATAGATGGGGAGAAGAAGGAATCAGCACCTAATCACAGAAATAAAAAAACGGAGCCAATATGAATTGATATTCACCAAACGATCGGAAATAATAATACAAGCGGCTTGAGCATACAAAATATATTCAGGATCATAAGGTTATAGCTAACTGTTAGGAGAGATGGCAGAAAGCTGAGGCTATTAGTGCCACTATGGACAGGTGCGCATTCAAGGAAGTTAGGAAATTAGGGCGAAGATGATGTGTGGTAAGAGATCTTCATCAGCATTAGCATCCTTGTAACGATCATCAGCAAGAGATCAACATTAGCATCCTTATAACGATATGTGCCAAGGATAACGATATGCGCCACTTCTTTCGTACGACGGACGGAATACTATACACATACACTTGATTCAACAAGGGACCGATATATTGTAGAAAAATCTGCTGCTTCCCGAAATCCGAATCCCTCAAGATGGAAGATGATTACTATTGGAACGACAGCATCCTATTTCCTCCGAATCTTATCACCTGAGGCAGGTACGTTTTTAAGATGCTGCTCTGTCAACCTAAAGCAATGTAAAGGGTTTGAATCCTGTCTCTATCATGTACCTATTTTATGCCTAACGATAATTTTTTTTATATGGTTCATTAAAACCCACCAGTCGTGGTAGCAAGGTCCTTGCGTTGTGTTGGCCTGGCAACCAAAAGTCGCCGGTTCGAATCTCACTCTGGGGGTTGCTTTTGAAACCGTTGAGATTATCTCGAATACGTAACCAAGGAGTCATGTGGTGCAAACACGAATGGTTCGAAAATTTGGTGAGTGTTAAAAACGATGATTACAACCTCATTTATTGTTTACGCTTGTGTTTTATCTCAACTGTGGGCTCTATTGTCAAAACAGATGAGAAAAACTCAAGCGAAAGCAATGAAGGAAGATGTAATCAGCGGTTTTAATACACCAAATCTGCGAACGATTCGTGTACCAGGTGACTCCTTGGTTACCTATTCGAGATAATCCCGATGGTTTAAAATACATTCCCCAAGGCATGGATGTTATGTTTATCCTGGGGTTAAGTTCTTAAGTTATAAGGTAAGACATAACGTAAGACGTTGGAGTGCCTAAAATCCAAGACTAGGACACTAGTACTATGGTATAACCTCAGCTCTGTTGGTGAAGGCCTAAAACCTCATGCTTCTACAACTAGTATCTACTCAAGATCGCTGTTTCTCAATTCAGGCAAGGAATGATGAGGAGGGAAAGAGTCAAATGACCTGTTCGTCTTCACACTTCTTGGTGTTGGGGTCGGGGGCGTGGGAGGAAGAATTCGGAGATGGGACAGGATGGAATCCGGCCCCGACCACCTCCGCGAGGCGGCGATGGAGGAAATGGAAAGCGTTTCCTCCTCGAGTAATATGCTTTGAGATGGGAGGGATCACGACCGTTTGATTGGGCCGTGACGTCACTTATTTTTCTCCCTCGACTGAGAGAAAGAAAAAAAATAATCCTCTCCATTTCACCCGCGGTCGGTCCTTCAGCCCTCAGTTTTTTAGCCGAATAAGGTGACGGGGCGTGTTATGAAACGACGTGTTACGGGGTTCATTTTATTGTTATTTTATTTTTTGTTTATTTCCCGTCACGTACGCCGAGTGACCTTAAGTAACGATAGCGACGTTGATTTCACCCGAGAAAAATAGCGAAATTCGGGAAAGTCGGAATTTCACATGCATCCTTTCCCGTCCAACCTTTCCATCCCGCTCGCAAACAGTGACTGAATTTGGCTAAATAATTTCTTTCTTTCGCGATAAGAGTAATCAAATGGCACTCATCCACAACATCCTCCCACAATATAAAGATTTGGGACAGAACTCTAAAGGGTATTAGCCATGACGGTCGATTCGACGGAGAAATTAATATTAGAGAGACGGTTGTACATATTCGTTGTTCGGGTGTACCCCTCGTACTTTACAAGGAGTGATACCTGACGTCTCGTGGCCGTTGCTGGTCACTTTATAAAATGGACGAACAACGAATATATACAGCTATAATGACCCGCGAAAGTTTCAACCAAGAATTAGAGAGACAGACTGTCATACAGATGTCTTCTTTAAATAATAATAGAGCAGTAAAAGTGTACGAAACCTTTGAGCATTCGACCTTCCCCCTTCCCAAAAAAATTATTTTGTCTTTTGTCGAGTTCTTGAAATGAAATAGTGAGTGGAATGTATACACATAATACCTAGTAAAGGAAATTAATTAATGTCAACGTATTTACGATTTACTATATCTCTTATTAGTTATTTATTTGCACTATAAAAATTAACTTGCACATGGCTCCTGCCGTCAATAATCCTTTCCTCTTCGCAACTTACGACGGCCTCATGGGACCGTTCTTGTTTTGGTGCGCTTTTGTCTCAAAGATTTCTCTTTTGACTTCATCGTTAAAAAATGTGTTTAAATGTAAACTGAGTATGCTATGCCTGAAATTGGTTCAAAAATCCTATCCACTAATACCTTGTTCGTGCTATCGGCTTTGTGGGCTTAGTTGAGAAAAAGGGAAGCTGACAACAAAAATAACATGGACCTTTGAGAAACATTCGTACTTGAATGAATAGATATGTGTTATACTGGTAGATCAGTCAGGATGGAGGTAGATCATATGAAAGAAGATTATTTACTCCACTATCTCATGTTAACAGCAACCTCTAACGCCAAGTAGGTTTATATCTTATCGCAACCAAAAATGTCTAACATATTTTATCCACTGAATATCTTCATCGATGATAACAATTCGACTACACGTGTTCGGTGTATTCAAAACTAAAACGTTTCTCTAACTGAATACAATTACATCAACTACATCATTTAATACCTGCGCGTAGTATGTGTCAAAGGAGCTATTCACCCCCTGCAAAGCACCCCCGATGTTGCTTGCATGGTCATCGCTAGATATAGATATACGCGGATAACAGATACGAAGTGAAGCCCGACATCGAAAAACTGGCTTGCAACTTAAGCGTGCTGAGAAAAAAGTAAGGTCGTAAAAACTTTCAAGGAAAGGCAAAAATCAGTCATCAGGGAATCAAGAATCAAGATTAATTATAAAGAAAACCCACCCTTTATGAAATTTTGAAAATATCAAATCAAGTAGCAAAGCATAGTAAATCATCTGAATATGTTTCGTGTTTAAGATAAATAATGTAAGCAGTATCGATGCTTTTAAATGATACAATAGGCAAACTAACTTCTGCTTTTCATTCATTTTCAAAATTTCATTTCATTGCTTTGGCAAAGAAAAAATGCCTTCGCCGAGATCATGGATACAAGAATCGAGGTATTCGAGCACATCCGTATTCAGCGCACCGTCAGACAGCCATTCATCAAGGGTTGCCTTACCTCCAGCTTTCGCTTGAGCAAAGAAAAGGCAGCCTTAATGGCGAGGGAACTCATGACGAACTGTTTCGCTAGAGAATGAACGCATTTGAACTTCGTCTCACATTGCGTAATGAGTTCTCTCAAAGTTTTGCTTCTCTTGCCTTTTCAAAAAGGTGTGCGACGTCATCGTTACGGAGTGATTTACCTGGTTGCACAAAAGCTACGACAGACTGCCCATTACCAACCAAGCACGCGCTTTCTCTCAATTCAGTCATCATGTTCCTTCTACCGAAGAATATACATACTGTCCCAGCTTAAAAGCCTATGTAAACTGTAAACATTGAGCCCTGAGTCATAGGTTTCATGTAGCTCAAGCGATTGACCTGATGATGCTACGACGTAGCGAAACCTAGGTCGTTAGTAATAAATATTTTATGTGGAATGGCAGTGTTTTTTTTCATTCAACCCTATGGAGAAGTTCCACAAAGTTACGCCCGAGACCGTTTTGTTTCGTTTCGTTTTGTTCATGTAGCTATTTTACAAGTCTTAAATCACTTTGCTTTTGTCGAACCCCAGATTTTAGTACCTCAGTACTCGGTATAAGTTCTCCTTCAGGTCATTAGTTCCAATAAGCGTTCTCCATCTGTTAATTTTCAATGTATCCGCGGCAGTAGAAGCAATGAAAGTAAGGAAGGCTAAATGATATAAAATTATTAATAAAGGTACCTAATGATCGGCTGTAGCTCTGCGATGTGGAAGGCAAGGGGAAACCACCACATTATAATTCCAAGGAGTCGTAGTTACTCCACTCTTTTCTTTTTATCAAGACGTAATGGAACCCTCTCGAGTAAAATATTCCGGAGGTAAAATGTTCCCCCATACGGTTCCCAGGGCTGGACTACCCGAGAGAGTACATCAGTCAAGTGTGATAGACATTTTGGGGTAGGAACGTGAGACGTGCTGTGAAGGATGTAAAAGAGAAGAATAGCGTTCATATGAAGAGGTTGCCCGATAGAAGAAAGGTAATCGAGTGGAGGGCTGCGTCAAACCAAACATAGTAATGTTGACCGACGATGATGATGAAAGGTAATGATTTACCGGTAAAGTAAGTTTGGAAGAATATAACTTTTCTAATTATTAATTTAAATTCCACTGTAACAGGAACAGCAATCAGTCAGATAATACGAGAGTAAAATTGAGTACACTTGGTTCATCCAAACAATTTATTTGGTACAGTATAGTATACCCCTGTAATAGTATTTGACCCTTGAAAATGACACAACAGTGTTGAAACCGGTCGGGCTCTACCAAATAAATTGTGTGGTGGATGAACTAAGTGTACTGGATTTTACTCTCGTATTATCATGAAATTCCGCAAAGTAAACTCGCGATAATGTTCCTCTTCAGCCATGCATGTTCTTATTGCTCACTATCCCACTCCAACGGCTTATTCTTCTCCTTTCCACGACTCTTTTGCCAAACATTCTCCCCTTGATCATAGTCTCTCAAAAAATTCCCTAACATCCATTTTGTCCGCATTAACTCTTTCTAATGCCTCTTCATAATAAGACGCAGAGCTTTTCTATTTCTTCTATCAACTGATCGAACATAGCTATATGGTCTAGTGAGAAGAGACGTTCAGTAAAAATTAAGTGGAAAAAACTTTCATGGAGAGCGACGCGTAATAAATACGTAACAAGAAGAGAAGAATACGAAAGGCATTTATTGTTACCATTATTAGATAGATATGGCGACCGTTATTAGAGGATAATGGCAGCACCAAGGATATGTTGGTAGGTGCATGTGAATAGACTTATTGGGGAATGAGAAGGGCATAAAGAAAACCGGCGTCGGCATTAGCCTATTCTTGACGATAGACCAAGTGGTACACCGTTTAGCGTCTTATAAGGCGGACTAGGTATTGAACTTCTAAAAAAAAAGCTTCTGAAAAAAGCTATCCACACAGCAGTCAAATGAGGACCAGTATCCAACTGAAAAATCTTTACCGCGTCCTGGATTCGAACCGGGACTGTTGAAGTAATAAATTACTGTGGATGAGGAAGTGCATATACCATCCGCACCAACTCGATCCCTAAAGATAAATTATCTTATTTGAAACATTATAATTAATAGAAGAACCGAATGGAACAAATGTGTCATGTCAATCGTATGAAAATAATTCTGTTTCTGGGGTGCTACAACTTCTTAGGCTATATTGCACGGTCTTGCCTAAGCTTGATCCTGATTCGAACGCAACATTCATGCTCTGTGTGAGATTCAAACCAGAAACTTTTTGTCAACAATTAAATTAGTCTGCGTGCGGCTGCAATGGCGTGAGGCAGGCGGTGACAGGTCAACGGCCTTGAAAATGACTTTTACCGAATAAAGATTAAAATTTTGAATAAAAAAGAAAAAAACTATAATGACTTTCCTTCGATTGTTTGGCCAGCGCTTGACCAACCTGGATTCCACAGCCTCAAAATCACATTACCCGTAATAGCTATTGACGATGGTAGATAACGGCATTGAACCTCAAAAAGCAATCTTATCGTTGAATACTGATTTCGACGATGATGTAAAACCAATACGGTAACGAACGTGCCATCAATGCCCCACAAAATTCCGAAGGTCAGATATTCCGAAGATTTGAAAGTTTTTCGAGCAAATGCTGGCGGAAACGAACTCCTGACGAAACCGACCTTCAGCTAAGAATACGTTCCTCGCCCAATTCCTTCGCGTCTCACGACCGGAGCACTCCAAATCCCGTAACAACAAAGAAAAGATTCCTCGCGGCGAAACCGTGAGGTGAAAAAATAAATGGAGGTGGGTTGGATCGAAGCAGTAGACATGGGGCTGTTGCCCCGGGGCGAGGGCGAAAGAGGGCCACGCCCCGCCCGAGAGGAACGCCGTTAGCCTCCGAAAACAATTGTCGGGCCGACATAATTGTTCCGGGGGCCAACGAAGGGGATAATGGCAGGCGCCCGAGAAGACTGGATAGGGACCCGGCGAAACGTTTGCGTAGGGGGGACGGAGGGATGGGGAGAGAATAATAATAAAAGGAGCGAGAAACAATCGCGGCACGTTTTGTGGGTCACGCTGCCCCCACGGCTTCGGTGCCCTCCGCACTCTCCGTGACGAACTTCCGACGCACCGTCTCTCGCGAGGGAAGTCGAAAGGGAAGGACGCTAAGGGTGGAGATCGCGGAGGAAGGTTAAAGGGAGGAACGGAGAGAGAGATAGGGGGGCGAGAGAAGGGCCAATGACATTGTCCTGTCGAGCGGGCGTTTGACCTCCGCCCCCGTCCACTCCAGCCTCACGGATGTCGTGAGGGGCGGCGCCATCCGAAGAGCCACTCGAAGATTGTTGTAACCCGTTCACGAACGTCGTGTTTTAAAAAAGGCGGTATCCGAAAGGGAAGGCAAGAATCCTCAGCTGAGGTGTCGTGAAGGGAGTATTATAATACTGTAAGGTCGAGAATATTCTGAAGATTCAGGCGATACATGATAACACAGTAAGAAAAAACTCTAGCCAATTCCAAAAAAATAAACTTTACTACGACCCGGGTTTCACTGTATTACAGCATCGTCAGGTGACGCACCTGACGAGTCGTAGTAAAGTTTATTTTTTTGGAATTGGCTCGCGTTTTTTCTTCCTGTGTTTCGAGAATATTATTCAATAATCTGAAAATAGTATCAAAGAATATTATTCAGTAAGTTAAAAGTATTAAACGTCATGAGGCGTAACGAGGAACATATGGCAAAAAGTATCATGAACATAGAGCAACCCAAAAGAGGTCCAGGGGGGTTATGTTTGAAACCGTAGGGATTATCTCAAATAGGTAACCAAGGAGTCACGTGGTACAAACACGATTTTTTTGTGGTTGTGTTGCGTGTTCTGGTCAAAAACAAAGTTGCTGTGGTGGCCAGAGTGCAGGAATTCCCGGTTCCCGGGTTCCAAACACCGTTGTGTCAATAGATTATAAGTGAAAAACTTGTTCCTGCTCAGGCATCGTGCAGGCTAATACCAAGAGTAGGCTAACGCCGACGCCAGGTTTCTCTCCACCCTTCCTCTGTTCCCTGCAAAATTCCCTTTAAATGTGACATGGAGATCATTTGAATAAAGTACTCCGTCCGTCGGTTGGTACGTTAAGTATTGGCTGGCTCCTTGGTCCTGAAGAGGGTAACGTAGTAGGTCCGCTTCTATTTCTTTTAAACATAAACGATTTGGGTGCCTTAGTTAGTAGTAAGCTTAGACTTTTTGCAGACGATGCGGTAGTGTATAGGGGTATATCAAAAGAAGAAGACAGGAAATCGCTTTGCAAGGATTTAGATGCAATTCAAGAGTGGTGCGACAAATGGCAGTTAGAACTTAACCTTAAAAAGTGTGTAGCTATCAATTTTTGGAGGAGGAATAATTCGAGAGAGTGATCCCATAAAATTAGTAACACGAAGATTGAAAACGTTGAAACCATAAGATATTTACGTGTAACAATCATAAAAGATTTATCGTGGGGAAGACACATCCGGGACATATGCGGCCGAACGAGGAGAAAGCTAGGATTTATAAAAAGAGTACTTGGGAAATGTGATGAGAAGACAAAAGAACGATATTACTTTTCACTAGTTAGGCCCCATCTTGAGTATGCAGCCAGTGTATAGGATCCTAATGAATTAGGTTTGATCAGAGAACTAGACAGTGTGCAGCGTAGATCAGCTAGGTTCGTTAAAAGGTGTTACTATAGGTTGAGTAGCGGTTCACATACTGTACCTAACATTCACTAAGACCCGCAAAATTACGCAATGCTACCACCGGACCCTTCCTTTTTATGAATGAAAAATCAGGCAGGGAATGTATGAATGCGATCGACTGAGTTAGACAAGCTGAGAATCCAAAGTAAAAGCAGTAGTTATACGGGAGAGAAAATCGATAGTTAAGGAAACGTATGCATAACAAAGGGCTACACCCTTTGTTATTGGTACACAATTTGATATTGGTAGTTAAGAGCGCGCTACGGAAGGTAGGACAGGGGGAGTGAAAATCATGGATAAGCAGATAGGTAAGAAGTTATTTTGGAGACGGAGGAAGGTTAAAGAAAACCTGACGTCGGCATTAGACTAAGCTTAACAGCACCGAGAGATCCACGGTTTAATGTACCATACGACGGCCAAAGTAAACTCTCTTAAGTAGTGCTCTCCACAAAGCACCTATGGATCGAGTTTTCTCTGAAAAATCTAACCTACATAGTGGGATATGAACCTACGGCCACAGGATTAAAGACCTGCATTCAAGTTACTGTGCCAATCCTATCCTCTCCAAAGTAAAGGGCATTATGTTTTGCTCATCATGCGCAATAAAATGAAAAAATGATGGTGAACAGGTTCAAGTTTGAAGGCACACATTTTCAATCCAACAACACTCGCACTTTTTCACAGAGCTTTCAATGCTCACGGAGCTTCAATTCACGGAATCATTTTTAGATATAAGACTGACTTGTACCTGAAGATGACTCTTGTGAGTTTAAACGCATATGCATTAAAAAAACTGTGAAAAAGTGCGGGTGTTGTTTGATTGAAAAAATAAATTAAAATTTTAGAACCTGCGTATCATGGGCGCAAAGACTACGAGAGTTTTCTACGTTCATTCAGGAAATCTATGAAGGACATTCGCGCCGAATTCATTGAGGATTTTCTGGGATCCTTCATCCTGATTGGTCGAAAACGATTTCCCATAGCCCTGCCCACAAGCACGAGATTCTTTGAGAATAGGTAGCGAGGGCGTGGTGCAGGCTTATTAGTTCAAACGGAAACAGTCTCTCTGGCACGATGCTTCCGAAAAGCTTCTTCCGTCAGGTGGTCTCAGTCGGTTGAGTAGGTGGAGGTTAAATGTTGGGTGAATCCCTTGAGCTTCGACCTTCCGATTTTCTTCCATGTACATCAGTGGCTGATACCTCCTTCTCTGCTTTCGGGTGAAGGAGAAATAGTGGAAGAAGGAGGAGGGGAAATGCCATTCAAGATCCACAGAAAGGGCAAGAAATGTTGAAGAATCCAAGAGAGAGAGAAAATAATAGTATTAAGTCGAATTCATTCATGATAATATTGAGGTTTAATAGACCTTTCTTTCTACTATCCCCTACTGAAAATAGATTGCAAAAATTATATGATATAAGTAAAACAATTCCATTATTTTATGCATTTGCAAGTCAACTGTTTTGAATTTACTGACAAAACTCGAGTACTCGTATATTGGGTTCTAACTTGTACCGTAAACAACATATTCGTTGTCTATAATTTACCTCAGATAGTTAAGGCAGAGAGGTGGATGCTTGAAGAGATGGACCGGACCGAGAAACTTTTAAATTCAGGATCTATAGAAAAAAGTTACAAAACTGTAGAAATACATACCTATTGAATAATGTAAACTACTTAAATTAAAGAACAAGGTGTGTGTTATTCCGCCAAATATTTATTTAGGTACAACAAATTTCGTGATTAGTTACCATATGACACCATTTTTTCAAGCCTTCAAGGATAGCGAAGGTAGTTTATTCTTTTCATTTGACAGTATATTGTTACTGTGCTACACAGTAAAACATTGTTCACGATGTATACTAGTGTGTGAATAATGCATGGATAAAATACCCATACCCTTCAGAAAAAAACCAATGGAGAACAGTGGAAATAGGGGCAAAGAAATCAATGACTAGAATATCCTTGTCGATGGGGAATTCTTCTACCATGGAAATAAAATTATAACATGCCATAAAAACATAATTTGATAAAAGCAATTAATGAATATGCACGTCTGGAGTATATCAGTTAGGCGTGGGCCAAAACAGCCGCAAAAGTCAGGATTATATTACTATTATCTTACATTATCAGGGAATATTGTGACCCTATTACGTAGCATGTTTCCATGTAGTAGCCTAGTTGCATGTCAATAGTGCATGTTTAGTGATCTTAACGCCCTTCCATACACCCTCGCGGTAGCTTGTAGGTTATCGCGTAGATGTAGATTATAAAAATTTTAAAAGCGTCACAATAAAGCTATAAAATAGATGGACCAGTGATTAATGCAGATAAGAAGAGAGAGAGAGAAAAGAGCATTCTATCGAAAACTGTAAGAAGAAGAAGGAACAACGGAATCTGCCATGCCTGGAGACATGGTGATGTGATGCAAGACAGTCGTCAACGGAAAATTGCAGCAGAAAAATGTCAAATAAAGGCCTCGGAATGGTTTACCTGACATAAGTAGGTAGTCAACGGAAACGAAAAGAGAAGATTTTATGTGTGACAAGACTAGGCAATTGAACGGGGAGGATCTCACGAATATTGTCCACAGGTGAAGATGATGAACAATCCGATTCTAATTCTCTCCCGAGTACCATGCTTTTCATCCGAGGAGATTAAATGTAACGGAGGAGGCATTGGCATGCTAGCCAATGGGTGACAATGAAGTCAGAATGGGGGTGATTGGGAAGGATTAGACCCCGTTATTTCGTATAAAACATTGCGTTCTAATATGTGCCCTTATGAAAACTGCATGTGCATGGAAGCATAAATATCAATGAAATCGTACGAAAATATCAGTGCAACGGCTTCTGTTAATTCACCTCAGGCTATTTAAGGGGGTATTAATGTATTTTATCATCCTGGGAGATAATTTTATTATTAATATTGGATCGAATTCAGTCCATTTAAACTAAACATTTAGCGTTTGTTTTTGAGCTTGCGCACTCCTCTGTTTATTAAACGAATTTTTAAAATGCATTCCATTATTTATCAAAATACTTCAATTTTTAACCACGTGCAAAAACAACTTCACTCTTGAGAGTATCGCGAGGTGTAAGCCCGTATTTCCGTACCGACCGAGATGGTCGCTGGCCTCTAAAATCAGCTGCGATATCTCCTCCAGTCTAACTCTTAACTTTCAAGGACCTAGCTACCATGGCAGGCTCGTAGGGTGACATTTAGCTGTAGTTATAGAAGTGTGATCCAGAACGTAGTGAACAGTTGGATGACTACGTTAGGAAGAGCTAATTGGTCCTTGGCGAAATGCACATATTTAATCAGCCTCCATATTCTGGCAGATAACAAGCAGGACTACTCGTATTCTCCCGTCCATTTGCCACGCCCACCACTTCCCAGTCCCCCCCCCCCCCCACCGCCTCATTCAATTGACCACCCAACCCTTTTCCCACACTCTTCCCCCTTCCGGACTTGTCTCCCTCGGAAGGGCCTTGCCTCTCGAGTGGCGAGGGAAAGATTCTGCGATGAGATAACGAGTGTTGGCAATGAGATATGTAAATGATGATTTACATATCCTTGGGCGATTTGTGAACACAGTCGGACACTTAAACCCACCAATTACCTCATGGCATTCCATTTCTTGTTTTTTTTTCATTTTTAGATAGACCTTTAACACGACTCAACGTAAACGACTTATGAGAATTAATCGAGGTAAGCATTAAAACGTGCTGATTTGGAATAAAACCATATATTTCTTTTAAAATTAATTGGTATGCTGATTTCAAGACCTTTTGTTTAAATATATAAATGGTTTTTTCAGGAGTTCAGGTCCTTGTGAAAATGATGAGATTGAACTATTTGGCCGACGTTTATAGGAAGAATGTAGGAAAAAATATTATTTCGAAAATAATATTTTTTCCTACATCAGGGCTAAAATGGGATTAACCACCAATGAAAATAGGTTAAATGGTTTACAGGATATTTTCAATACAAAAATGTTTTACAATAAAATTTTTTTACAAAGTTTAACGCCAAAAAATACACGACATAAATTTTAAGCTCTTTTGAAGTGAACTGTTTACAATTTGGTTGCTATGACTATATGTTATAATTTTTAATTTTCATGTATTAAATTATGATATATTTTACTTACATTATCAATTTATATTCTTTTATTAAATGAATTTTGATCTTCAATCTCACAATTTTCACAAGGACCTAAACTCCTGAAAAAACTAAGTTAATTTTGTAACCTTTACCAATTAATGAAGACGAGTAATCTCACATTTTTTGCAGGAATTGATGACGCTACCTTCTGTCTTATGATCCAAACAACTGCATTCACATTTCGTTACAACCCAACGTCGCGGTCGGTGAGATAGACACCGAATCGGAGATATAGCCTCTTCAATTATGTCAATCGCATTTATTTTGGCAGTGTTTTCTTAAGATTGTTTCGGGTAATGGAGAAAAATTTAAGATTGCATTCCCTGTCTTCTTTAGAGGATTATGCACCGCTGTCTAACTCAAGGGCAATGATGATTTTCGATATTGATTTCGATCCTCGTTAAGGCCGTATCACACTAGCGGTTGCCCGTTATGGTTGCCGTTGCTGGTAATGGTTGGTGTAAACCAGGGTAAGCAGTTCCAATCACACTGACCACTTATATAACCGGCCGGTTGTGCAGTCGCAGCCAATAATATGCTGCCTCAAATGCAGGATTTATGCCACAAATACAAGATACAAATGAATTAAGTACATTTAATCTCACCTCGATGAAATGTATGCTATTATAATACATCCTTCACAAAAAATATATGATGCAAGAGAGTTAAATGCTGTTTAAGTGGTGTTCTGAATATTTTTAATGTTTAGGAAGTGGTTGAAATGGCAACAATGAAATTAGCATGATATGTAAACACAAACAGCACGTGACCGCTAGACGAGCACCTATTGGATGTACGGTTGCGACGCCTTTCGTAGCAGCGTCAACCGGCCTGCTGGAAATAGACTCGCTCCTATAATCCAACCGCTGAGAGCTGGTTGGCGCTGATTGGTCGAATGCACAACCGCAACCGGCAACCGCTAGTGTGATACGGCCTCAGCGCCATTCAAGCGGCTTCGCTGCTAACAGTTACACGCTCGTGAATTTATTAGCAACAATCATTGGGCAATTAGTGATTTAAATAAACGCAATGCGTATCTCTTCTAGTCTATCTAGATTCTAGGATCTATCAAGCTCGTTGCTATCTAGTTGCATGAGACCCTATAGCTGTTTGTTTGCATGTCGGTAGTGCATGCTTGATGATCTTCACCCCCTGCCACACACCCTCACGGTATTTGCAGGATATTGTGTAGATGTAGATGTATCTTCAATCAGCACTTTACCAAAATTATTCATTTTGAAATAAATTGATCGTTTATACCTTGAGGAAACTATTTTGAACTGCATTGTAAAAGCTGGCATAGATAGAAGAATCAGTGTTCTGAATATCACTTCAGAGAGTAGGAAGTTGGGCAAGAAAGGTAAAAATAGGAGGAGTATAGAGAAATTAAAATGACTGGATGTGAGTTGCACTGAAGCGAGATGTCGTGTAAATAAAGAAAGGTTCTGAATTATTGAGGAGATTCATAAAATAAAACCTTCCCTGACCGGTTTTATATCACAAGTCAAATCTAATATTTGTGAGATAATTACGAGAATCGGTGTAAAATATATCCTCGCTCTATGTTACTTTGAAATTTGAGCGTCGTACTTCCTAAAATAATAAATTGCTACTCGGTGACTTAGTCATCCAATATCACCTATTGAGCAGTGAATTATTAATGAATTGGCGTTTTTCCAAAAATGATATTATTGTCAACAAATCTATTTGCAACAGAAATTTCAAAGCAAATCTTTCTCTCTGAAACGACTATCAGGTAATACGAGGCTGTCAGATTCCGTACCGGTATGAAGGCATTTAATGAAGGGCTCAAAGAATAAAAATCCGTTCCAGAGGATTGGATATATAGGTAGGTATCCTTGACTAACATGGGAGATGTGAAGGAATTTCCGGCTGAAGTATGGATTTCTGCCCTAAGAGTCCGGGTTCAAATGCCAACATATATTATGTCATAAATCACCTGGGATGCTGCGTAGAAAGTATTCTGAAATCAGTACTTCGTCCATTGGATGAGACTTTGAAGTGTGGAGTCTTTTGGCGTCCTTCGTTTAGAGAATGAGGTTATTGTGAGCGCCGAAATACCCTCCACATCTCCATTTCTTTTCATGCACCGTTCCTTTCGGTATCATACACCTTTACTTACAGCATAAAATAGGTAAAATAGGAGACAATGATGGGTGAATGTAGCCAAAAGTGGAAAAAATAAATACACCCTACTTGTGTAGAGTTATTCAACAAACAGGCAATTGGATGTCACTTCGCATCTTTGCTTCAATTAATTAATTCTATGGGTAATATAAGGATCCTTAGCAGGTGTCGATGTTTTCTCGGTGAGATCCATTATTAACTTTCTTTCATTTATGATTAATATGACTAATAAAAATTGAGTAGATCAGTTGAGACGTACCTATGGGAGATGTGAAGGGAAATAAGAAATTCAGGACTGCGAACATAATACAATTCCGAAAAGCTAACTTTGTAAAAAAACTCAAAAAGCACGCAGCAGACCTCACAAGTTGTATTTAGTTGAACTACCCTTGTCAATGTTCACGAATTCAAAACTGTTTCCTATTAAAAGTCAATATTGTCTTCACCCAAACCCTGGAAGGGGAATGCAATGTTCCTCCCGTGAGACACGTGGGCAGGTTTCTCCCATGAGAACTAAGGCCAAGGAACACCACCCAAGGAGCTCATAATGAAATAGAAGCCCTATTACAAAAATCCACTAGCAAAACAGCTTCCCTCATTTGCATGTAAAATTGCGGAGAGCTAAGTGTACGCATATGAGGCCTCTCGCTGAGACATAACCTAATTCACGGAATAAACATTAGATGGAGTAGTGAATCCCAAATTATCATCGTCTTTCTATGGATTAAGAAAGAGAGCAATGTGACACTATTTGTTCTTAAATATATCTTTGTTAAACTGGTGAAAATAGACAAACAATTTCTCAACCAATGGCATCCAAATCGTAGAGGGACTAAATTCGATGCTATGGCTGTATGGTGAAGAATATCTTGTGGGAATAAATAGAGAGAAAATAATTTAAAATCCCAACGTCATTTTTAATTTACACATCATACATACAACTTTATGAGGTACGCACGTTATCACATTCAGATTTCTGTACAGTCAAATCAATGGTCAAACCAATGTTATGGAAGAACGATTCCATACTTTTAATGACAAATTTTATTATATTACAGACCATGGTGCACTAACAATGGTATATATTCCCCTCCCCGGTCACATGCAGGAGACAGTCTTAAATACTCAAACCATACAATCTTTTCTATCGTAGATATTTTAACAAGGAATACATCTACCATACGCGCGTCACCAGTGTCCCAAAATGTACAACAGCCTTTAATATTTGATGTAGATGTAGATGAGCCTTTCCCTTCCTTCCAGGGTAAATTTCTCAAACAAATATGGCAAAGATGTAGCACTCATTAATGGAAGTATTCCCATCAATATCCCATCCCATCCATTCCCGCAGTATGCAGCCAGTGTATGGGATACGAATGAATTAGGTTTGATCAGAGAACTATATAGTGTGCAGCGTAGAGCAGCTAGGTTCGTTAGAAGGTGTTACGATAGGTTGAGTAGTGTGTCAGAGTTAACACAAGAATAAGGGTGGAAATCATTATCAGAGCGTAGATTATGGGAAACCACCAGCGTATTATACTAGATTTTACCAGATAAATAAGATTTGAGAGATAGATTGTCGTACTGATAGATTCAAAATGGCATTTTCCCCCGTACTATAAGAGAACAGAATAGGCAGCACAGCAAAGTGATAGGTAGGGGAAATAATTTATTGTATTCTGTAGTGCATGTATCAATCCCTTAAATACAATTGATACTTACAATCTAGTTGCCTAAGACCCTATAGTTGCTTGTTTGCATGCCAATAGTGTATGCTTGGTGATCTTCACCCCCTGCCACACACCGTCGCGATGGCTTACAGGGTATAGAGTAGATGTAGATGAATATTAGGTGAACAGTTTCGGATGAGAAGAGCTTTCCAAAACATCGATCATACAGGATTGGGTGTTATGCTCAAGCTAGTCAAAGAAAACGAAAACATGGGAGCCCAAGTTTTCTCCTTTCTTCGCTTCTAAAAAGAGAGGCTTTCTCGATTGTATTCAGGGAAATCAATCACACCAACCCGGAGCGTAAGGCACCGGGTTTGGACCTGACGTAAGGTGACGTTGTTTGCTTTCTCCTGACAGTTCTTCTTGCTCGCCAAGAAATCCACACGTTATCCCTTTGAAAAAAATTTTAAAAACTGAACTGCGTAGGTGACTTGTCATTTTTCATATAGGATCATAGAGATTTCGTGGCTGTAATGCCAAGACCCCAACTCTTTCGCCAGACAAATAAGGGTCCTCTGAAACACATCTCCCAGTGCTTTCCTGCTCATAAAAATTTAGCAGTGGTAATTTAGAAGAGGTTAACGACAGCTAAGGAAATCTGCACCTATTAAGAATAGGTGTGAGCGATTGGGTAAAGACGGGAATATTTTCTGGAAAGCAAAGGAAAACAGGAGATAAACCTGGAAAGGCGTCGGTATCATTCTCCTCTTCACGGAAATCGCTGAGGGGTAAGTAAGGAGTGACCTGAAACGCCTTCTGACGTCACTGCACGGTATAGGTTCCATATTGCTACGGAGATAGACATTTATTTTTAACAGAAAACGAAGTTAATATATTGTTTTGAGGTTTTTAGCCGTTTCTCGAACGAAACGACGACTGAAAAAATACTTAAAAAAAGAACATTCCGACAATTTCCTTTGGTTGACTCCCTTATGGCGGCGCTCTTCTCAAAGAAACAGCGGTTGAATAGGCGTAGTAGAAATTCTTGGGCACTAAACAGGCATTATATAATTAACAAGCTGACCCGGCCACGCGTTGCTGTGGCTCAATCTGGTTAAATGGAAAGCGCACGTTTATAGTATGTTTAATTTCACAATTCTTATGGGTATACAATATATCTCAGCTGATCGATTGTTTTGCAGCTGGACACGCATATTTGTATATAATTTTAACGTCTTTACATGTCATCACAAAGTAGAATATTTCAGGCAAGCATTTATTTCATCCGCTAGTGTCAATCGAGGAATTACAGGTAATGTGTGCCTGAAATGTCGTGCAAGCAATATTAATGCTTTCTCAAATGGTCTCAGGATTCAACGGAAATCTTGCAATGATCGATCCAGAGCCTCGAGCGATGCTTTGTGCACCATTGTGCATTCATCCCAAGCAATAAGTTGGCATTTCTGAAATATTTGTCCCATGCCGGATGATTTGAATATGTTGCACGTGATTGTTTCAATGAATTGCAAGTTCAATGGGATGCACATCCCGTCTCCAGTGTAATATTGTATTCTCGATATTGTACAAACCTTCATGGAGTGAACAAAGCAACTAACCAAAGCTTCATGGAAATTGGATGAATGTTGTGGTAATGCATGAAGTTATCAATATTGTATCGATACAGTATCGATATTGTAATGATACTTTATAAAACTTTGATAAAAAAACACCTAAATATTTTCACCTCAATTTTGTATCAACAATGTATCGATGTATCCATATTTTATCGATATTTTATCGATACAGTATCGACATTGAATTATCGATTTTGTAGAAACCTTCGCGGAGCGTGCTCAATAACTTTCCAAAGTTTCATGGCGATCCGATGAATGGTGTAGTAATGCATAAAGGACAAACACATTATATACATTCGATACAGTATCGATATTGTAACGATACATTCCTTTTAAAAAACTAAATAATTTCACCTCAATTTTGTGTCAATAATGTATCAATTTATCGATACTTTTGCGATATTATATCGATAAAGTATCGATATTGAAATATCGATTCCGTAGTCCTCTTTTCGGGAATGTACTCAACAACTTCCCAAAGTTTCATGGCGATCCGATGAATGGTGTAGTAATGCATAAAGGACATACACACACACACACACACACGCACATACATTCATTTTTATATATATAGATGGGCGATTTGCTCGTTAAAATCCTTGCTACGTAAATAAAAATTCGAAATACAATCGTTTATTGCATTAAGCAAATGAGATAAATACATACGTCATCGCCAAGTATTTATTTAACAACTTACCTCCATGCATAAACAGGTAAACAACGCCCATAGTGATACCGTGCCGTGACGTCATGCGATGACGTGTTTTTAAGCTGCCGAAAAAGTACAATTTTCAAAGAGTAATATCTTTGTAACACAACTTAATTCTTCAGCAATATTTTCGCCAAGCACATTTTAGCTAATAAACTTCACATTCAAAGAGTTATAAAAAAATAGCGCATGTTCCCCATTGCGAGCCAACCATAGAAAACTTTCAACGGCTTATTTTTCATTCCGCTTCCGATTGTGTGCCTTCCTCGGATCATCAATCCTTTCCGGATTGGGAAAGGGGTCACGTGACCCACCGTCACCTCGTAATCCGCGTCCATGCTCGATCCTGTCTCCGATTCCAACAACCTCATTAATTGCGTTCAGTATTCCGAGTCGACTGGCAAGCCGGCCGGCGGGTGTCGTGCCTTCTCTTCCGGAAGTGAGACTTCATTTTTTTTCACCACGCCACACCTCCAGGAATGAGCCCAGACCTTTCTCAACCGAATCATCCATGATTGGATTCCACGAGGAAATATGGGGGCGTTGCCGACGTGTATAATCAGATAATGGAGAAATTATACGGTTATCGCTGTCTCTCGAAAACTACGGGCTGAGCCTTCCCCCCACTGTATCCCTCTCATGCCGGCGTCCGCGCGTGAAAACCGAGATAAAAGGATGAGGAAAAGGAAAAGCGGGTGTTTTTATGGCACGTGCTGTTTAGTTCGCCCGTAGCGTGCACAAAATACGCTTGTTTCCATCTCAGGTACAAGTTCTGAACAAAAGTCTTCTTGGTGCTAAGTAATACGGGCTCTTTGTTATTAAACAATTAGCTAGTGGTTTGCATTTATTTACATAATTTAACTCCCCTTTCTTGAAGTCTTATCGTAGTCAAATTCTTTACGAACCTTAAGGAGGGTCCACTGAAATATGAAGTAGATGTAATTTTTGTGAAAATTTCAGGACACGTCATCTTTTAGCCCTTATATCGATTGGCAATAAAATAATGAAGCCTTTCCATTAAATATTTAAAGAAAAAAAGACGTTCAAAATCAGCTATTTTATACGGCAAAGCATGGATTTTGCAGTAAAATTTGCAGATTTTTAATGTAAAGAGAAATGTTGTTTTGACAAAAAACTAAAATAAGATGCGCAATTTTATGTAGAATTTAGCATCGTAAAAAAGTGCTCGCCTTGCCACATTTTTTAAATTGATATTAATAAACGTTTGCTCGAAAAAAAGCAGAAAAGCCTTAGTTACATGAAAGTGGCGCTACAGTATGTTGTTATCATTGGTAACGGTACTTATGATGGAACGTGCTTACAAGCCTATTTACTAACTTAATTTAGGAATATACCTTACCAAGGTCCTTCTTATATTTTTGATGTAATTTAAATATTTCATTGGTTATTGGTGTGGTGTAATGTTTACCAATACTTCCGCATGGTAGACGTGCCATTGTTGCCAAACAATTTTCAAATGTATGAATATTAATAAAATTCAAAACAAAGAGTTGTATTTGCAAAGGGATAGTTAAAAACTAAGTAAGAAAATATTTAACCTATTTTAGAATACGTATTAGCGGTATTGAGCATGTATTCTTATTTCGTAAGTTAAACGTGGAAACAACACGTCAGTCATGTTCCGAAGTCAAAATGAGTTAAAAGAGCTTGTAAAAAATAGAATGCAACTACAACGCGCTATATAATAGCATACTCATACAATTATTGTGTATGCGTTATCACCTTATAGATGATTATCCATAAAGATGTTTTTCTGGATCGGTATTTATTGATTAAATAACATAGCTCTTTTACGGGAGTTTGAATCGCGGAGTCACGGTGGAACCTCCTTTAAGTAAGTGCTTCCCGAGGCTTTGGTCCTTGGATAACAATGTCATCAGCGCGGTCACCAAAATGCATCCCGTAAATATAGAGACAAGATTTTTTTACCCAAAACATTTTATACATATCCTAGTAGAACTTCAAGAAGAAATAAGGGCAATATGCATGACGCATCTTCTTACATGAGAAATTAGAACCCCACAGAGTCGACATTTGTCCCTCTTAAATCAATCCTCTTAAAAATCCTATCATTACATTTAAACAAGCGTTGACTGACCTGACATGAGCCTCGGCTAACCTGTAATGTTGAACATGAACAGATGCATCTAATTTCATACCTACTCCTCGCAATTTGCTCATATTTTACAATACAGACAAGGTAGGGAGAATATACGAGAGTAATGAATGACTCCTGAAGTGAGGAATCTTTAAAATCTCCGATCCGCCTTCGATTAAATCTTACTCTTCAAGATGTCTCAAGTTACAACTCCTTTCCAATATTAAAGAGAATCGAAGAACACTCAACTGAGACTATTCCACTGCCAAATCGTACACCTTAGTGTCCGAATTAATGAGACAGAGAGAACTGAGTACCAATACTACAGACCTTATGGATGTGTAAGGGTATATCGGTCGCCAGAAGTTTAGCTATGGAATGACCAAAATGGTTGAGATGAGTACCTGAATGATGATACAGAGTTTCGGCAGACTATTACCGGATTCTCCAGTATCGGCCGGTCTAGCTGAAAGGAAAAAGAGACAGGGCATAAGAACCGAGTGATGGAGGAACAATGTATTTCGAATGTGAGCATGCGTTGACAGACTTGAAATTCTCATCAGCTAAGTAAAATGAGGATCAGTAGTAAAATCAGCACCGGTAGCAGAATTAATTACAGTATTAGAAAATAATAAGTTTATTTATATTAATTAAGTACAAATGTGCCAATGATTAGGCATCATAACACATAAAATACCACTATTAGTATGATAAGAGGTTGAAACATGCCTATTTTACCATAAAAATAAAATGGACCAAATACACTGTGAACTTATTTCGAAGTGATCCAATTGAGCGCTGAATAAATGCAAGGAGAGACGTTGGCTTTAACTACGCTTGGAAACAACTATTCCGGGAAACATCACTCAAAAACTTTAGAAATATGAATACATTTTTTATCGAGCCTTTACCGTCATAAAAATCATAGTGATACTATTCAAGTCATAATATTATTCTGTGCTTCATGATAATGCTAACTTTGAAAATGTGGAAGCAATTTCATGTAGTTTGGATCTGTTAGTATTCATACGCTAACCATTCCATGATGATGCTTCAAAATATTTGTATTGTTGAGGTAAAAGTTGAATTGTTCCGTTAAGATTAACCATGTTTGCAAGATTTAAATAGATCACAACATTAATAACAGAAAATTAATTAATTGCGATAGCAAGTGATGTAGAGGCCCATTCATTAGAAGAAAGCCTATTTGAAAAACTTTACGCTTGCGCTTTTCTTTCTCAAATAAATTCTCCATGATTGGATCCCACGAGGAAATACGGGGGCGTCGCGTCGCCGTTGTCACAGTCAGATAATGGATAAATAGGGCTGAACCTTCCCTCCGCTGTATCTCTCTCATGTTGGCATCCGTGAGCGATAATCGAGATGAAAGGATGATGAATAGAAGGAAAATCGAGTATTTTTACGGTACGTGCTTTTTAATTCACCCGTAGCATGCAAAAAGACAGAAAATTCAGAAAAAAATACGAAGAACGAAAACAAAAATTAGGTGCGTACAGTAATATTATCGAAGCAGGAAGGAAACAATTATCAGTAAAACCCTATCGAGAAGTGCATTCTGACAGTAGAAGCATATTCTAATGGCTAGAAATACCATCACGTCAAATCTCTATCACCTCTCTGTTTCTGAGATATTGCCTCGCATTATCGCAAGGATGCCAACGCGCAGATTGGAAATCCGACATTAGCAGACATCTTTTAATCATCATAAGTCATAAATCCTAAGATCGGTTTGACGCACCTATCCACTACACTCTCCCTCCAACTAATCTCTTCATTCTTCACATTTCTTAGCTTGCGTAACTTCCATCTGACGTTTCACGTTCTACATCCGGTGTCTTCCCTATTATTCTCGTTCTTGATGCCTCCGACAAGATTCTCAGTAAGACAAAGCGCATCGCTACATGCCAGTGGGACTTTGCGACGCATCAACTGTTAGTTTTAAGCAATATTCACGATACACGCCAATGCAATGTCGAGTTCCCGGGAAACATCATAAAATTTTGTGACGTAGATGAAGTGATTTACGGTACATCACGCGATATGAAATTCAAATGGCAAAGGTATGGGATGTGAATTGGAAACATAAATATTCATGAACAGCGATCAACTCTACGGTAGGTTTCACTGAGGAGAATGAGAGTTCATCCCTTACCTAATCCTTCCACATTTGAAATCTCGTCAACGCTGTCTCGCAAGCAGCTTCCGTGAAAATGCTGCATTTCGAAAATTTCGCAATATTATAATAGTTTCCCCTCGATTACTCCTGCTTGAAAGGAAATGCTTAAGAATTTTTGGTGCCATTGCTAGGAGTAAAATCAAATTGCATGCATATTCCAGTTACTACGAAAATAGTTGCATAGTAACTTATCGGTATGCACTACAAAGGGTCAAATATAAGTGGACAACGGCTATATAGAAAAAGCATAAAGAACTAAAACCCCTCAGGTAAATGTATAATATCTAATAATTAGCATATTTTTCATTCGTTTTTTATATCGTCTTCCTTATTAGCGTAACCAGTCTACTAAATGAATTAAATTTGGAATCATTGTTAGATCGCAGGTTTAAATTTAGTCTTAATCTCTTAAATAAATTCCAATACCATATTTTCAGTGATGATGTTAAAAATATTTTGCGGACCCCAACTTACTATGGTAGACTGGACCATAATCACAAAATTAGAGAAGTTGATTGCCGAACTGGCAGATTCAAAATGTCCTTTTTTCCTCGTACTATTAGGGATATGAATAACGGTAAATGTATCCAGTGCAAGTGTAGCAATTGATAATATTGGTAGCTGCATGTTGGTATAAGGACTTAAAGCTAACCCAACTAACAGCATGTTTTTGCATGTATGCTTTGCTATTTTAATTTTTAATTACAAATTTTATGCATGATATGTAGTGCATGTTTGGTGAGAGTTCACCCCCTGCCACACACCTTTATGGTGGCTTGCAGGGTATTATGTAGATGTAATAATTATCGATGGGCTAAGCAGGAAGGAAATAATTAAGAGTAAAACCCTGGCGAGAAGGGCATTCTGCCTGAAGAAGCATCCTCCAGTGGCTAGAAATTCAAGCTTTAAAGTAGAAAAAACTATTGCATTAGAACACTAAGGTGTGCTCCTTTATTTCAGTGAATAATAAAAATCAAAAGCAGTAGTAAAGTCAAGGATGGAAGCATTCGCAATGCACTGTGAAAATAATGGTAACCAACGGAAAATCTTAGAAGGAAAAGCTATTAAGGCGGAATGAATGAAAAAAAAACTCAAATAGAAGATCTGGAATGCTGATGAGACAAGCTTATCGAGAATTGCCTTTGCATTACAATGAGGGTCAGTAATAGATTAAAACGGAGGTAACACGGGGTAAATATGAACTATACTTTTGACTGTTTTCTTCCATACGCCAGCATGACACTGAATGCAAATTTGACATTTTTTTGCATGATTGTCAAAACATGTCAAACATTTGTATTTGTATGGTGAACGACACTGAAGGTGATGGTTTTATACTAGAAGCGGCTTGTTAGGTAAAAAAAACTATTCTTAGTTGAAATTTATTTCAAATTTTATCAGCAGAGTAGTATTTAAGTAAGGCTTTCATTCCTGGCATTAATGAAAATCTGGTGATATTTCACCTCCTACCACACACCCTTGCGGTGTCTGGCAGGGTACTGTGTGGAGGTAGATCGAAGACCACTGAAAACATGATATTGATGATCAGTGATGATAAATGGTACCCTCAAATGAGGTACATGTAAGAATAGTTTCCAAAAAAAAAAGGTAATCCGGATGGTCCAGTAGTTAAAGGTCGGCTTCCGATCGCGATTTAGAATACGGGCGGTGGTAGAGACTTTCAGTTGCATACCGGTCCCTACTTGACTGCAGTGTAGAAAACACTACTCCATCCGTCGGATGGTACGTCAAACCAAGTTCAATCACCCACCTATCGTTAATGACTCAAATGACCTTAGCAGTCGATCACCTCTTCAGTATAATTAGTAGTACGAAAGGGAAGAATTATCCACGCACGAATAGCTTTTCCGACATAAGATGCGAGTGAAGGGCTACTCCGAACCAATCTCGAGACCGATGGCGCTAGTCTACATCTACATAACACCCTGCAAACCATCATAAAAGTGTGTGGCAGGGGGTGAACTCACACCGGACATACATTATATCATCATCATCATCAAGGGTCAACAATCCAAGGATTGGTTTGACGCAGATCATGCTTAAAAAGGATTAGTAGCTATATTCCAGTGGAAGTATTTAAATTACAAAAGTGTTTAAAGAGTAAATCAAGCACGCACAAACATGCTGTTAATTGGGTTAACTTGACACATGTCTATGTCAAGTAATCATCAATCACTTTTATGTATTAATTTTTTACATATTCAACTGTCAATTAGTGTATTTCATTTTGTTGTTCTATTGTTTGTTTGGATTGTCATAGAGAAAGAATATAAGATAAGGGGATTGCTAGGGAGGAGGGAATGTTGTTGAAGCTTGATATCTATGAATTGAAAGTTGATACTGTAGAGACAAAAATAAAGACAAGATCTAAAGGATATGAGAAATTAAATTTATAATCGTTCTGGCACGATACGCTTGAAGTCCTTACACCAACTTAGGTTATGTATTGATACACTTGTGTATACACTATTGAATATACTCATACCTATGTATTCATATACCTAATAGTATCCGTATTCCTAACGCGGAAAGAAAGACATTTTAATTCTCTGGGTGCGGCAATCAATTTCCCCACTGGGGATGTTGTTGTTCTACGAAAAATTGGCCAAAACCGGAACCATCGTTGCAGTGGGAGGGAAGACCGAGAGAAAGGGAAAGGAGGCGCGAATCCCGTGGAGACGTGATGGCACTCGGCGTAAATGGCGATGGGGAAGGCGAGGGTCGAGAGGAACAAGTACGTGTCCGGGAGGAGGAGGAGCGAAGAGTTCGTAGCGAGCGTGGGTGGGACTGACTGGGCGGACGTTCGAGGGGAGTCCCGGGCTTAATCATCGGACGGACGAGCAGGATCCGAACGGTGTTGCCTACCGACGTATCCGAGAGAGCATGCAAAAAAATTCAGCTCGACAAAGCCCGAGAAATAACTTAAAAAACTTCACGGTTCAACGTTTGAGGCTTCACTTTGTGGAACCGCGAGATTGGAAAGGAAAATTCGCTTCGTACATTCCACGCACAAGTTCTATCTACATCTATAAGATTCCCTGCAAGCCACCGCGAGGGTGTGTGGCAGGGGGTGAAGATCACCAAGCATGCACTACTAACATGCAAACAAGCAACTATAGTGTCTCATGCAACTAGATTGTTAGCATCTATAGTATTTAAGGGATTAATACATGCATCATGTACTACGGACTAATCTAAAATATTTCCCCTAACTATCCCTTTGCTATGCTGCCTATTCTGTTCTCTTATAGTACGGGGGAAAAATGCCATTTTGAATCTATCGGTACGACAATCTATCTCTTTATTCTTATTTATCTGGTTGAATCTAGCATAATACGCTGGTTATTTTAATATGTGCCTAACATCTTCAGTAAAGCTATCTGATTGACATTTCTCTAATAGATTTAATCTGTACTTTAACCTACGCTCTGATAATGATTCCCATCCTAATTCTCTTACTAATTCTGAAACGCTACTCAACCTATCTTAACACCTTTTAACGAACCTAGCAGCTCTAGCGAATTTTTATTGACTTCGACCACGGTTTCGATGAATTTATGTCACCTTGATAATGACATAAATTTGTCGAAACCATGGTCTAAGTCAATGAAACCTGTGTGTGGAATGTACGAAGCGAATTTTCTTCTCTATTCTAAAAAACTTCATTTGAAAAGACGTTCGATATGAATTTGCGTCACTATTTTTTCCATTATTAAGGGTAAATAAAAATGCCATAACATTAGTTTAAGAGACAACAATTATGGCTTATCATTACTTGGCTTACCTTCAGAAACCGATATCATGGCAATTTAAGTGTTAAGGGCGAACGTTGAAACACAAAAAATTGATAAAATAAAACATTATACTAAAATAATACATAAATAAATTAAAACTTTGTTCTATTCCACAAAAATATTATTAAATACCACTCACTTGAACTTTTCATGTCATTAACAAGAGTTCTGGTGGAATAGAAAAGAAATTTTTTTTATTTATATATCGAAATTCCACCAAGTCAACTTGCCTGTTCTTTGGCAATAGTTTAAATCTGTGATATAAAATTGAAATTGGGTTTTCCCTAGTGTCTGAATAAAAAGGTTGTGAACTCAAAGCTGAAGTGTGAGGTGGTTAACATTGTGACAATAACATCAGCGTTATTAAATACTTAATATGTCTTACCTAAAAGAGTAGAAATCTAAAAGATTATTTCTTCCACTAGAGTACAACCCGTCCCTAAAGGCCGTTTTACACGGTCATTGATACTGCGTAGGCTCTTGCGAGAACACTTGCGCAAGAAATATTGCACCGTGTAAAGCGACGACTTGCGAGGACAGGCAGCGCCATCTGCACGAACGCTTGCGAGCAAATTAGAACATGTTCTAATCTGATACATGTGTTCGCGCAAGTTTGAAGTTTATTTCTCTCACTATATGGTGCAGATGTAGCGGCAACGAACGGCCTGGGGAATTCGAGAATTTAAATAGGTTGTTGACGATTGATTTGGGTGTTTTTGTTTGCACTTAACTCCTTAGGTAGTGAATAAAGTGCAATAATGATGAGCTGGGCGATTAATCACGTGGAAGCTTAAATTTCGTGCGTAAAGGAAGAACCTGTTACCTTGGCCCACATCCGTTCGTTCGTGGTGCAAATTTTGGGCTAAGTATACGGGACTAGGGTCTCCACTATAATGTTTAGACTATGGCTTAAAACATATTTTAACGTGGTGGTAATTTATCGCGTCTTTCACGTCCAATTAATTGCTACTTCATAGAACTTGACGTTATGCGATATATTGACAGTATTATTGCTGCTGAATAGGGATATTGTCACTGACATAATGCACCGACGATTGCACCGTGTAAAGCTGTCAATCAAGCGTCCTCGCAATTCTCTTCGTCACGGACTTTCGCAGACGACTTCTTAAACGCAATCAACATCAACTTGCGCAGTTTCAATTACCGTGTAAAACGGCCTTAAGACTCTTTCCTTGGAAGACCTTCCTAAAAGAGTGGAAGGCGAAAAGACATGCAATAATGAATTTCCTAATCACACTGAAGGGAAATACCCCACAATACGACGCCCAGAGTGTAAAATCCCGAGGAGAGCGACGGAGGGAAAAGCTTGCGGCCTTTCTCGCCCCCGCGATCTCCAGATCGGCCACTCGCCGCTCTCACAGATACGGGCACGTATCAGTTTACACAAACAAGTAACGACAAAAAAAGGGTCGACATTTGGGCCCGAAGATGGATGAAGACCCAACAGGAGAGATTAGGTGAAGCGAATGGCGCAACCAAGTGCAGCCGAGATCAATCAAAAGCACTAAAAAAAAAGACTAGTGCCTATGGAACAAAACTCCCGAAACATCCTCAAGGTGTGTTATCTCGGGTTGTAAACGAAAAACGATGTTTTTTTACGAACCCAAAATCAGGGTGTCATCATCTTTATTGCGTGAGGTAACACAACCTTAAAAACTCAGATTCACGAGAGGTTCCTCACACTATCCTAACAATCCATCTTGCTCACGCTATGTTATAAAAATGAAGTACTTTTATTTAAAAAAAAATTATCGGCGTTCGGCAGCAACCACGCAGACAAACGAGATACATGATATTTTAACGAGCCGAGTATTTTACACCACTGCCTTTTTTCCTATTATAACGACCTAAAAACCGCGAATCACAAGTTTATATTTGTATTCTGCTCGAGAACTTCCATTTTTGAGAGCCTCCCGTGACATTATATCATTATCGCAAGCATTTAAGAGAATTTTTCTCCTGCGATAAAAATGTAATCATGTAGATAATACGCCTTATTTTTCAATCACTACACAAACGCTTATTTTATTTTAATATTTAATTATTATTTCTCATTTTACTCAACTCTGTGCTGTTAATTACTGACAATGAGACTACATTTGTGTCAATCCTATTGGTATTAAATTGAGAAAATTTATTTCTCATTTAGTTTCCCATAATTTCCAATTGTTTGATTTTTTTATTTTCATATCCAGTACCTACTACTCTCCCATTTTTTGTGCTTCATATTGTTATAAAATGAAAAATAAATTTGAGTTACTTTGTAAAATGATACTTGGTCTCACATATTTTGTGATAACTAAGAAGTCATGAGCCGGTGTGCCAAGAGAGAATAAAAGAAAAACACATTTCTAAGTGATACCTATATTCCGTGATTACGTTAAAGATTTAGCTGATTTAGTTAATCAGTCGATTATTCCAGCAACTGAATCTCGGGTGGAAATTAATCGTTGTAAAAAATCTTACAACGAGATTGATTATTTCATGCGTTCCGTTTTGAAACCGGTAAAAAATTAACAATCAATTTCACATAGATGGATGTTTTTGACGCACCTGAGGAGTGAGTAGTCTCGAAGCTCCCGTTGCAGAGCAGTTGGAATATGATGCATTACTCCCACGAGTAGCAAGCAGTACCAATCACGGTCGTGTACAACCATGATTTTAATTCCACCTGTATCGTAACAGTGAGCAATTCGTACCACAAATGAAGAAAGTACACATCAGCAGGTGGTCGACGGTTCATGAGCATGAAAGATGCTTTTATGAGACACCATCAAAAATTGATTCTTTTAGGAAAAACGGATTTTCAAAAACTATTGTACACGTTAGGGAAACTTTGGGACGACGGGTCCCGTTTTCTCCAGTGACATTGACATTTAGGCATTGCCGGTGAACAGGTGACTTTCATATGCCGATTATGGAGGCAGTGATAAAATCTTAGATTACGCCCAACAGCTTTCATAAAAACGGAATTTGGCAGGGTGGCGTTTGCTGAATTAACTAGAGAATTTTATTGTTGTTTTTTTACTGACGAGTCTCATCATTCTTTGGAAACCGGATAAAAGTCTCATAGAAATTTATAGCAGCAGCCAAGATGATTGTCCCGCTAGCCTTTCTCTCGCTTTCCTCGCTGAACCCTGCCGCCCTATCGACATCCCCACCCCTTCGAACGCACCTCCACTTCCGCCATATCTCATTTCCCCCAACCCCTTTTTAAAACTCTCCCCGCGTGCGAGTCCATCCCTTTCACTCCCCGCTCATCACGCATGCACGCATTCCTGTCGGGGCGGAGAATGCACGCCGCGTTGCGCCAGCATTCTTCGGCTTGCAACGAGGGCGGATTCTTCCCAGCCACCTGCCGCGCCAGGGGGGATTGTGTTTGAAACAGTCGAGATTATTTCGAACAGGTAACCAAGGAGTCACGTGGTATAAACAAGAATGGCTCGCAAATTTGATGCGTTAAAACCGCTGATTACAACCTCATTCATTGTTTACAATTGCGTTTTATCTAATTTGTAGGATCCATATTTGAGAGAGATGAGAAAAACTCAAGTGAAAACAATTTTTGATAATGTAACGAGCGATTCAGAGAAATGAAATTAGCTAACCATTCGTGTTTGTACCACGTGACTCCTTGGTTACCTATTCGAGATAATTCCGAAGGTTTCAAACACAACCCCCCAGAGGTCTCATCGACGAAGGGGATACCGCCCCGAGATACGGATGCGTGATCTCGGGGCCTTATCCGAAGGGGAGTACAGGAATTATTGGAGACATTCTGCGGCCATTGGAGACATTAGCGGCCTTATTCCTAGATTCGTTAGTCCACGACTAAGATAGGTTTAAGGAGGTACCAATCAGCAAAAACATATGCTCAGAATATGCTCAGCAGACATCGCCAAATGCTGATCATGTTCTCTCAGAACATGCTGAGAACATGACAAATGGCACTGCTCAGTACATGCTAGGGACATGTGCTGAGCATATGCTGTGAAAACATTATCAGCACATGTTCGGCAGCACAACCTTAGCACATGTGCCAGCACAAACCTTTGTTGACTGGGGTTCGACCGGCGATTTCGTTAAACCCGCATTCATAGTGCAGTTTTAGCGCTGACCGAACTTAATCCAGGTAGCTTTAGTCCGGAGAAGCCTATGGCATCATGGTTTAATGATGAGTTTATGCACATCGAGTAGCCATTTTCAAGTCAGCTTTTGTGGAATAGTTATTTACGAAGGTGTTCTCTGAAATATTTCGATTTATCTCCTCGGTACAAGTAGTGCACGTGGAGGTATTTTTAATTATTGTATCCGTAGTAACGCGCGGAATACCGTTAGCTTGTTTTTACAATTATATTCATATGTTAATAATTTTTCATGTAGCATATCAGTAAAGTAGCATCGTTCTCATGGTAGGTAATAGTTAATCTTTTTTGCTATTTTAATTTACAGTAACGAGTTAATAAATAAGCATTATACTTAAGTGTTTATAGTTTTTAAATCAGTTATTATAGTTCACCTATATTTAATTTTTGTAATCTAAACGTAAGCTAAACTCATTTTAATCTAAATGTAAACAAGTATATTTATTTTTATTTCGTGTTTTCAGTCTTGATGCATAACTAATATCAATTTTTTCCATATTTTACAATTATTGAATTCTTTTTTTACATTTAATTAGTTATTAACGATCGTTTTAATTATCAGTCCGTTTTTAGGAATAAGATGATTTATTTCATTGCATTAAATCTTCATTTACTTACTTCCGTAGGTCATTATCATCATCAAGGGTCAACAATCCTAGGATTGGCTTGACGCAGCCCTCCACTCGATTCTTCTATCGGCTAACCTCTTCATATAACGTAGTTGCTCTCTTTCACGTCCTTTACGACCTGCTCTATGTTACTCAAACGAGGCCTGCCTTTTCCATTCTTCCCGTTCACTTTTCCTTCGACGAAGGCATCATTATTATTAGTTACCAATCAGCTCTCCTTTTCCCAATTAATCCTTGAGGGGGTCGTGGTGGTCTAGTGGGTAGAACTCGCGATTCGATTTTCTGAGTGTCAGAACTTTGAAGGAAATCGCAGGTGGTCCACGAAAAGCAATTGTCCCCCCTGCCCTGAATGCGTGAATTTCACACGCCATTGGCTTAGTACGGGGTTAGCTATACTCTCACCTATAAAAACCAACCTTCGGGTTGAATCACTGAGTGAGTGAGTGCGGCATTTGGGTGAGGAACGGATTGGAGACAATAACTTGAATCCCGTCACGAGAATCGTATGCAAGTTTTCAACAATAGCTCACCGGGTGGAAAAAGTATTCGATAACTGACCAAAGGAATGGTTTTAATCAGAGCGGAGCCTCTCTTTCGACTACACCAGCAAAAGCCCGACTGTGTGATCATAAGGCATCATATATTTCAAGGAGGCCGTCAGTGTCCTTAAAAATTGACCGCACCCCAATTTAGAACGGGAAAATGTTTCGTCCAATTGAACTAGTTCGCCCTTGGGTTTTCACAAAATTATGCGAAAATCACTAAGACGCGTTTACATATGTCTAATCATGGAACTATTCCGCAAGATGAGATCACCATCATTCGATTAGGTGCACCAAAGCACATGTTACCCTCAATGTGAATCATTCATTTCAATAAATTCGACCGTATCCAGCGCTACTTGGCTAAAGCGTCAACATCAAGTTACTACTCTCAGTTACAACATACAATTAATTCATACATAAGTACAAAAAGGGAAGGGGGGAGATTAATCAATAAAGGAGAGAGTAGTAAGGAAGCGGAACCTCCTGAGTAAAAGTAATTATAAAAAGGAAGCAAATGAATTTAGCCATAAAACATATTGCTTCCACCCAGGAATCCAATGGAAAATCCAGATATGGGCCGGGTTACTTTATCTCGGATATATACATTATATACCTGAGTATACATTAAATCTGAAATGTTTTAGGAAGTGTCAAAGCACTTCGAGGCCTATTTAGAGGATGATTTAATCTTGCTAAGAATATACGAGAAATCTCAATAAAAGAGCAATAATGAGACAATCTTTTTCCAGGTTGTTGAGCATGTAATCATTCATAATTTTATTAGATCTGTGCAAAGTCCTGTTTTTGTATCTTTAACTTGTGCATAATAATGCTCATAAAAGGCATACGAGTTAGAAGTGCTTACGTAAAGAAGTGAAACGGATTGTGATGAATTTTGGTACGTAAAAATAACAGCCTAAAAGACCTGTGGATGAAAGCTTTTCTACAGCGATAACAATGCGGTTCATCTACTCCAGCCATCGTGCTAAGCGACCTGTAAGTAATTGTCTAGATTTATTTGATGAGACACATGTGGTGCGAAGCTTCAGGGTTGTATTTGAAACTATAAACTGTATACAGGAGTGCTCAAAAAAAGGGACACAAGTAGGAGAAGCTTACGGGAACCAAGGGAATCGGATTGTGATGAATTTTTGGACGTAAAAATAACAGCCCATAAGATACCTGAATGGATAAAACGCTTTGGCGCGACGATAACAAAACGGTTCATCAACTCCAGCCCTCACGCAAAGTGACCCCTTTCCAGAGCTCTTCACCTCGTCGGTGGAGCGTACTCCGCCTTACATACTCAAAGTGCTTTTAGTGAAAGTCTTCCTCACCCCTCCACACCACGTCCACCACTCGCACTGCTTCCATCTCAATACCTTCGCCGCCCCCTCCCTCCTCCCCACACTTCCCCCAACTGCCCTGACGGACGCAAAAATCGAGAGCCAACTCACCGCGCCCGAGTCTTCCACTCCAATGCATCGAATGCTCGCTTCAACTCTCCTGTGCCGCCCACGTTCGATGCTTCGCCGGCATACTCTCGTTCATCTCGTCGCTTCTCACGCCTCGCCCAGCCCTTCACAAACAATCACCCCCTTGGAGTGGTTGTTGTCCAATACAAGACCCAATAGAGAAGGAGGAGACGAATGATAAGTTCATCTGCACCATTAAGGATAGGTAAGGTAGTTAGGAAGAGATAGATTTATTCATGGAACTGAGGAAAGGTGGAGAAAAATATGGCGTCAGCAAAAGACTAAACGAAGAAAAACTTTAAAGTGTTTATCCAATCTATCAATGAATTTACACCACCGACCAAGGTTAAAACTGATCACCGTCATTTTCAAGATCCGCGACTCTGCAAGCCACCGAAAAGGCGTGTGAGTAAATTGAGTTTTAGCCGGAAAAATTAATTATTAATGAAATATGGTGTGCAGTGTGGTGAAATAATTGCACTTTCTTTGTGTCGCAGTCACGTATTACGCGTGGTAAAAGGGAATTCTTGTATCACTCGGTACCAAAGTCGATCTCTAAATTATTTGTCGCTTGTGTCAGTCCAGATGATGTAGCTCGGGGGTATGAGACAGACTGGGGTTCGTGTGATTCAAAATTTTAATTCCACTGATATTTATTGGCCTCGACCATTTTCGACCATTATTTTCTAGGGATCTGGCAGAGAACAGGGGTATGGCAAGTACCTAAATACAAGGATTACTGGGGGTGCGGGAAGTGGAGTGGAGGGTGAGTTTCGGTGGGTTTGAGGTCCATTTGGGGTTCATTTTTTGAAGAAAATTTTAAGAAAGCGAAAAAAAGGGGGTTAGCAAGTTTACGGAGAAAGGAGTGAGGAGTTTTAGTGTCTAGTATTCGATCTGGCAGGGAACAGGGGTATGGCAAGTACCTAAATACAAGGATTACTGGGGGGCGGGAAGTGGAGTGGAGGGTGAGTTTCGGTGGGTTCGAGGTCCATTTGGGGTTTCTTTTTTGGAGAAAATTTTAAGAAAGCGAAAAAAAGGGGGTTAGCAAGTTTACGGAGAGAGGAGTGAGGAGTTTTAGTGACTAGTATTCCCAACAAGGCTCTTTCAATAGCCAAGTGACACTGTCTATACATTAATACGAGTTTGTTACAAAACGGGCTGCAGTTCATTGTAACTTATTTAGTTCCCGAATTGAATATTTATTCATTAGGTCCCAAACTCTTGGTGCACACTCCAGCAAAGGCCGCAAATGTGCGAAACAACATCTTTCTTTTATATTTTCACTAGAACACATAACCCTTCAGTTTGCTCGATAATTCCACTATTCTGCGCTGCGCCACAAAATCTCAAATACGATTCCACTATGATACATATGAAGTAAGAGTGAAGCCCATATATTTAACTTCAATTTTAAAACATATGTACGCTCCGCCAATGTTATCATTTTAAGGCTGTTTTAATTTTTTTGTGCAGCCCGATGGACGTGCTGCTGCACGTGAACAGCTCTCCATACAAAACTCAAATGTGGATCAGTGCACCAATGAAAAATCTCGGCATCTTCCAGGGTTCAAATTCGGGTCCTCAGGATGGGAAGACAGCTGGAATTACATACGTAGAAGTAAGGAAACAATTCATTAGAACATACATGTGGAGCATATTTCTTTGTGGAAGTGAGGCATGAACGATGACAGCAGCGGAGAAGTTAAGGGTGTAAGCATTGGAAGATAAAAGCATGCACATTAAATGGTTCGACCAAGTGAGTAACAAGGTGGGGCTAAGAAGAGTAGAGAAAAGAAATTCATCAGAACATACATCTTGAGTATATTTCTTTGTGGAAGTGAGGCATGAACGATGACGGCAGCGGAGAAGTTAAGGGTGTAAACATTCGAAGATAATAGCATGCACATTAAATGGTTCGACCAAGTGAGTAACAAGGAAGTCCTAAGAAGAGTGGGAGAAAAGAGAAGTCAAGTGAAAACCTTTAGAAGAAGACGGGATAACTTATTGGGCCATATTATGAGACATGATGTCCTGATGAAGACAATTGTCGAAGGAAAAGTGAACGGGAGGAATAAAAAAGGCCTCGTATGATACTGTATATACAAAACAAGTGATGAAGGCTGTGAAATAGAGAGAAATACTATAAAATGAAGGGATTGGCTGTTAAGAGAATTAAGTGGAGGGCTGCGTCAAATCAATCTCAGGATTGCTGACTGATGATGAGGATGGGAAGTCCGGGTTCAAATCCCTACGATGGCAGGTCTTATCCAGCTATATTCCGGTCCCTACTGTTTGGAGAGAACTTCGAGTTCAGAACACCGTCCGCCGGAATGGACGTAAAATACGGACCACTTGGGGCCTTTCGTCAAGAGCATGCCAATATTAATGCCGAGTTTCTCTACACCTTTTCTTCGTTTCCTGAAAAAATGCTACCTCTACCCAATCACCCACCTATCCGGCGCAAATGACCGTAGCTCTTGCTCGCCTCCCCCGAAGAACTGCTGCTACTACTACCTTGACCTAATAGTAATAAATGAAAGTGGAAGAGAACGACAAACAAAGGAATTCAGTTTATGCAAAAGGAGGGCGTAGCCACCCGATCTCAATTTCGCACGAAAGCCCACACTGTACTGTTCTTCGCATCCATTTATCCTCAACATCCCTTTCCCTCTCCCATTCCACACAAACAAGCTGCCTCTTTCCCCCGATAAACAAGCAAGCTGCACCTAGTGATTTTTCTACGCACATTTTCCTTTCGATCTACGAGTGAATAGGAACTGAAATAGCAATTGGCGACTTCAACGATCGCATCGAGTCGAAGCAGCGGAGATTTCAACGATCGTTCGACAATTTTCGCTCTCGGCTGACGCCTCTCCGGAGGAGGGCAAAAAATTCTCCTCCTTCCACTAATGAGAAGAAATAGACAATAGAAAGGTGATGGGTGAGTACGTTTTAATGTCAGCCCTCGGGCAAAAGAAACGAATATCTGTGCTATATCGCTTGAATCTCCTTGGCTCTGGCAGAGTGCGAAACCGAAACACAATATTTCCACGCGTCGGAGTCGATGGAATGAGGCCTTGCCTTACACTCATCAGCAGATGAATGTATTTAGGTCTCGTCTGGACGGTCTCCAGGCAAAAACAAAGGAATTCGTATGGTAATGCGAGCGATCGCTCGGCTTAGTGTGTCAATTCAGCGGAAGACGCTCAACGGCTCATCCACGCGTAAGCCATCAAAATAGGAGATGCCCTAAGGGCACTTCCCCCCACTGATGAAACAATCCTGAGCCCTTTCTTCAACGGTATCCTCATCATCCTTTTGGTGCATAAATTATAGCATGAGAACACTCGTTTTCAATTTCCATGCGTAAAGTTCGCTGATTCTATTAAAACTTTTAGAAGCTCACCGGTTGAGCGACTAAATGGAAATGAACTATTTTGGCATAATGCTAATATTTGAAGAGAAGTCTTTTCTCAATATTTTTCACGAGGAAACTTACAGAAACATCTATGTCCTGGTTGTACCATTCGCTGATTAATAGAAAAGAAGAAATTCAGATCCAGTGAATGTCTCCAGTGATCTATTTCATTGGAAGCAAATAACATGTGGAGAAGTAATGGAGTTCGAATTTCCTCTGAGCAGACAATTTTCTTCCAAATGGAGCAAAAAATATAACCAATGGTATGGATTTTAAATAATTTACCTGGTTACCCGAAGATCAAGATTTCACCACCCTGTCACCTGTTGTTCATCACCAAGTTCAAAGTCTCCTCCTAGAGAGGCCTCTTAGTAAGTGTCTCCTCCTGGCTGGCAACATGCAACAAATGAGAAAAACAGAAATACAATATGTGAAAAATCATTTTTAATGCTTGAGGAAGATTCAATGGTGCAATATTTCTAGGTCTAGGAAAAATCCGAAAGTTTAGAATCATTGTTTAAACGGATGTGACTGAATTGCATATATCTCTGTTTACACTGTAACTATTAACTTTTGAAGCTACCAAATGTTCAATACCCATTTATATATAATATTTATTCCTTATAATCCATCACGACCCTACTGTCATGATACAAGGTGCTAAAAGGCATTTTTCTAAGCTTTCCTTGTGTAAATTTGAGTAGACAGTTCGCTAAATGATAGTATTAATTTTTTCCATTTTACCACAATTTGATAATTTTAATTTACTGAATTGCATCACCATTTCCAAAACACTTACTTTGGCAATTTCACATTTCATGATAATGGAAATGGAAAAATATCATGCTCTTTGAATCAAATTAAAATCATAAGCAAACTATGATAGCACTCCAAGTTTTAGTACAGTTTAGCATCTTTAATCTGGCACATTCGGGACCTAAGTGGTGCCAGATTAGGGATTTTGCCGGATTTTTCCGTTCATGCATGGCAACTGGTCGCGCGGCCTTCCATCACTACATCTCACGCGACCGGACTGGACGCTTCTTCAAAGACTATCATTAGTAATAGAGCTCCTTCATCAATTTCAGGCCGATCATCTTCATCGCCACTCAGATTTACTGTTATCAATGACCATTTTAGTGATTTAATCATCTGTAAATTGTTGTGTGGTGAGAGTATCGTGGTCGCTAGCTATCCATCCCTCTAAATTTTCCTCTCATTCAGGGTTATGGATGCTGTTGCACAGTCAAACAACTTCATCATCATAGGTTTATCCTCAGAAACATGAAAGCCTTCAAAATCCCCACTTATTTTGTCTACATGAAACCTCAAAACAGGCCACAATTAAACCACGCATGTTTTAGACTGACTGTGAAATACTATTTCATGCACACAAAATTTCCCACTTCACGTCTTATAGATTACATCTATTTCTGAAATAGTTTAGCCTTCTCCATTGCTATTTGGCCAGAAATACTAACTAAGCCCTTCCCTTCGACGCAATCGAAACCACGCGATCTAAGTCAGCACTTAAATGTTCTTTCATAGTTTTTCACTCGGTCATCCATTTCTTCATGTCACTTTAAAAGTTAAATATTGAGGATTTTCTCTTTCTTCTTCTTAATGTTCTATATTGTCGAAGATCCCACGCAGCATGTCTCCGACATACGCTTTACTGATCGATGCAACGGCGTCAAGTTTTTTCACAACTTGAATTTCTCCCGCAATCTTTAGCGTTTAGTACAGATTCTCACTCCTCTGCTGTTGCCACAACAGTATGGATTAGACATGATTAGGGAGAAACAAGCAGATAGCAAATAATTTTATCAAATTACGCCTAGTGGTCAATCAAAAATGCGCACGCCATTGAAAGTGGCCGATCTGTAAACTAGTCGTAGTCCGTCTTGGCGATGTCTTCAGATTTATATGTTTACTTCAAGTTGTAGAATAATTCCAGTGTACACGGTACCAGAATTTAATATGTATAAATGATTGATTCACGGAATGGGAAATGTTAACGTTGAAGAATGGGATAATATCTCGGCAGGTTATGAAGCAATGTTTCGGTAAAAAAAACTTTCGGTATTTTCCACAAATAACCGGATAGTTGATCATTGCAAATTTTCCAGATTATGGGTGTCCCCGGATTAGGGATTCCTGGATTAAGGGTGCTCAACTGTAATAGTTATTTTGGGAGGCGAATGCTTGCTAAGATCATTTGTTTTTGTTGTTTGGAGAAAGATAGAGATATATGATGTGAAATAATGGTGGAGGGACACCTGGCGTCTACATATTTCTGCTCTTAAAGAAAGGCGAATAGGGGATCACGGTTGGACGTCCCATCCGACGGACGGAGTACTGAACTCGATTTGCGCTCCAAACAGCACCAAAGAGGGGACCGGTACACCAATGATAAATACCAAGAGCACTGTATAAATATTTATGTAAACCAACCTGAGACAGGAAGTAATACGAATTGAATTGATTTCTGTCGGAAAACCTCGAAATTGTTACTGGAGAGAGAAAACTTAGACCAATACAGCATCCTCCAAATTAAGAGGACAAGATAAAGTAATGAGAGCTTCATATGCTAGTGAGACGTACAGGCTGAAGGAAATAAGAATGTAGTGAAGGAAAAAAGGAGAGAATGAGAAGTCAACTGCGACATTCAAGGGCACTATCATGGATCTTCACAGAATTTCGTGTAACCATAATTTTTAATTTTTCTTAAAGAACATGAACATAAATTTGAAGACCTCTAGTAACGTCGCCGGTTTTAAGCCATGTTTGCGGGTAGTCAAATGGCAGAGGCAATTTGGCTGACATCAGAATAACTTTCTCAATTAGTTTGTTCTTTTCAAATTCCTTTGTAATAAAATCTGGGAGCGTTCGAAAACAAGCTACGATTATTTCACAACCAAGTATCCATTCCACGCCAATATTTATTCACAGAGAAATAAGATGTACAGGATTTGGACTAAATCTCTCCAGTGATATTCGATATCAGGCAAAGGCATTTATTTTTGTTTGCAATTTCGTCCCAAAAGTAAACGGACGATTTTGGAAGTATATATATGCCTCCAAATGATCACATAATGCGTGCCTCCGAAGATTTTCGTGACAAAAATTGAGGCTCAGCAAGTATTCAAACGGCTCCAATGCTATTCTAAAAAGGTTTTTAAGTTCAGGGAAGATAACTCGTAAGAAACTCGTTCTACTGCCATTACGAAGGCTTGGAGAAATTCCTCCTCTTGACCATATGATACTTATCTTGGGCGAAGAGAGATGACATTAATGAACTCAGCGTCTTTCAAAGAGAGTTTTCGCAGCTTTGCGGTGGCTATTTTTTTAAATTGCATCAATTTTGAAGATCTAATTGAGCTCCAAAGAAGCGAGATGAAGCAACTCCGGTAGTAAACATTTCTGGTGAAATCTGAGACTGCGAAAATCCTTCGTGTGGATTTTCAAGAGGTCAAGGATGTGATTTGGATACTTGAGGTGGTGTAAGTGAATTCGTAAGCATTGCAGAAGATAGGTGATGCGTGAAAAATTGCAGATGATACCGCATAGAAGGTTTTCGCTCAAATTTCACTCCCATTCAATCACGTGTGACTCAATTGGATTCCATGTAAACAACCAGGTCCGCTAAAGAGAAACTTAAATTCATACTGGCGTAAATAATTACGACGTGGGATCGTACGCTGAAAATTTCAAGTCATACTGGCCATACGTGAATATGGCAAAAAGTAGGACGCGTTAGTCAGATTAGTAAGTCGCCACCCTCGCAACCCAAAAGTTCGAATCGTAACTCAGGTCATAGACGTCTAAGATTTATATTTCAGAATAAGTTAGATTAGACGGTGTAACCTAGACAGTTAAAACGTTATTTTATTACGACCATGTAACGAAAAGGTGAAGGAGAGAAATCAATATTGTAACGATAAGTGTCGCTACAAGTATTTTTTTTGTTTTTTTTTAATCTTCCCGCGTGTGACGTGTGATCAAAGTGCGAAGCTCGGTGTAGCCTCGTGATGAGTAGTTACTGAAGTCCCCGATGTAGGCGCATGTGTTTTGGGGTGTGTGGCGCATGTGTTTTTGGGAGGAACGAGAGGAAGACAGGGGAGACGAGTGGGGGCGATCGGTCGAGGCGGACCGAGGGAACGAACCGGAACTCGGCCGGAGGAAGCTCTAGACTCGGAGACATCCGATGTGTGATATGGGAGGAAGACCGCTAAGTAAGTGACACAAATATTTTGTTTTTGGTGAATTGTACTGTCGCCTGTAAGAAGAAACTGTAATTTGTAGCCAGGAGACGAACTGGGACTGCTACAATATCCACATACAATATGAAATAATTACAATGTGGGATCACAAATATGTAATAACGTAATTGATAAATGGGGACCTTAACTCGGAACCGAAATCGCTATTTTGTACGCGAAATCGTCAGATGGAAACGAAGAATGAATTTCAGTGAAAACATTAATCTTCTAACAGAGCCATTCATTTATAAATTAAAAATTTAAATAAGCAAAAAGTGACACCCACCGAACGAGCTGCGTGAAGGATACCTACGTCGTCCATCTCCCGTTTTTATCTAACAATAAGATCTCCCGTACATTAAGTTTTCTGCATGTAACGCCCAAGTAGGTTCTGGGATTGCAATGGAATCTTCCAATTCCCGGAATCAAACCCCGATCCTGGAGACGAGAAACCTGTACTCCAGCTACCACACTGACCCGTTCATATTTAGTTCACTCATCAAAGAGCGACAATACTGGAACATCAAGGAGACGGATCATGTGAGAACAGCCAACTTTAATGACACAGAACGAAAGTAACACCGAGGGCACGCCTACCTTCAAACCCACATTCTTAAGGAATCCACCTTTTCGTGACACATTAGCCGTATCCGAAAACCAAGTATGCTTCAGCAAAGCATTCTTGGTGATTATGTATTGCTGACGTACAATAAAGCATGCTTGGGAAAGAATACTTCATATTCGGACAGTCTACGGTAAGGAGCGACGTTAAGCAGTAGTTGCAACAAAAATAACCACTAAGTATACTGAAACACGATAGAGGGCAACATCTATCAAATATTTACATCGGAAGAAAAAGACCGATTATATGTATATTAATCTTCATATGTATATTAATAACTATGCAAATGTAATATATGAAGTAAAAATATAGATACTACACATATTTATAAGTAGCCAACGGCTCCGCCATCTTTTGTTATTCTCGCCAACAATGCTTCGAAGCCTACATATTAGTAATTCGTGCCTACATGGAAAAGTGCTTCTGTGCTTTGGCTTCGTAGCATGAATCGATTACTGGCCCATCCCTTCCATTCCTATCCTTATACCTTTCCTCCCGGTCTGAAGAGCCTATTAGTGCGGAAACAGACTTGAAAACACCCATGACTTCGTAGCATGCTTCCCCCAGTGCTTCGCGTTCGCACATACTTCGGGTGTTTCCGACGGTACCCCCCTCCACCTGGAAGCAAGCATTGTAGTATGCTTAGCGCTAGAAGCACACGTTTCGGACAGGGCTCAGTCCAGTCGGAACATTTTCATTTATTAGGCTTCCATCCTCGAGTCCCGGTGTTCATCAAGGCGGCTGCGTACAAAGGTTCGCTCTCTCGTCACGGACGCGGAAAGAAGAACGAGGATTGAGGTGCCGTCGTCTCAAAGGACGTGACGAGAAGGTCTTCCATTCGGGACGAGGGGGGAGGTTTCAATCCGAAAGGGGATGATTTTGTATGAGAGGGGAGGGTTGGAGAGGCGGCATGAAGGGAGTTGCCCACTGGAATTCCCGCCGAGAGAGGCGAAATCGGTCGGTTCGGACCACGCCGCGCCGGTCATGGGGACGAGCGGGGGCACAGTACCCAGGCGAAGGTGAAAGCGGTCCCAGGATGCATAAATGTCTCCGGTGGACATGGTGGAAATTTTCTCCACCCCGAATACGCCCACATGCAAAAAAAAGGCCTCTCTGTAATGCGGAATAACGCTCCCTCGTGCAATAGTGGGCGGGATGAAAGCCGTGTCCAAATTCTCCACATTTGTATAACCATCTGGATGCATGGGTTATGTAGTATGTTTCCATTTAGTAGTTTGTTTGCATGTCAATATTGCATGCTTGGTGATCTTCACCCCCTGCCACACACCTCCGTGGTGGTTTACATGGTATCATGTAGATGTAGATATGTACACACAATCACTCGTGAAAACACGCTCTGAGGCGAATACAAATATATACCATGACAGGATAAGGAAAATAGATAGGTAGCATATTAAAGGATGAACACAAAGAAAGTGGTGAAGATGGAATCCATCCATCCATGCATTCCATATTCGCCACCTTCTTTGTGCTCGTCATTTATATGTTATCTATCCCATTTTAGTTATTCTATCCTTGTTACATTTAAATGTATACTCGAGTGTTCCTCTTCTCGCTTAGGAAGGTGCTATTAGAAAGGATGGGGCAGAGTTCTTTAAGCAAGACCTTGAGGGAATGTGCGCCCGGGAAGTAGGTAGTGCAGACGGAAGCCATACCTATTATAGCGATTAAGAAGATGAGGTTTAGGATTATTGGGAGTTTTAAGGATTCTTTTTTGTTTAAAAGTGATTCTGGGTAGCCACAGCGGAGAAGATACTTATTTAGGATTGAAAGGAATTCTTATAGGGAGTGAAGTTTTCTCGGGTCCTCCACCGGGTTATTGCGTCCATGTCCGCCGACGTTTCGATTCCCGACTCGGTCATCGTCTTCAGGGCTTCTGAATGACGTATCGGCTGTGATAAGTCGCTGCGAAGCAGCATTATTTCAGGGGCTATTGACTGTATGTCAATTTCTGCACCATACCTAATTTTATGTCCTCCAAGAGAAATAGTCAGTCCCAGTACGATCCCACCGATCCGCACCGGCAAGCCGGATTGGGCACAGTGGGTCTTCGTACCAGGAATTCCTAATTGACAACTAATTCCTACGCTATTTATCTAATTCCTTTATCTTTCCTTTCCCTTAGTACACCAGCTTGTTTCACCAGTTATTTCTTTTGTTCTTTATTTCGCCAGCAGCGTCATCCGGCCTTCTGCATTTGTCATAATCTCTTGTTTTTTTCCACTGCAAGCTCTCTTATGATGCCGTATCGCAAAAATTGTCCTCCTTATATATCCTTCTCCTAGGGTCAGGTGTCTCCTGATTGGTCCCTCGACCAACCTTCAGAAGGGCGCCTCCTATTTGGTCGAGAATTTCCCCTGCCCTCCTGTATGCATTTTAGGGTGGGTTTCCAGGTTTTGCTTAGCTGGAAGCCTTCGTCCCTGTTCAAATTCTTCTTTTTGAGGCGGATTTCAATGGTCTCTTTGGCAACCCGATCCCAATAGCCGTGTGAGCGAAACGTCGGCGGACATGGACGCATTAACCCGGTGGAGGACCCGAGAAACCTTCACGCAGCAGATACGCCGGGAAATCACCAGATCTTTCTTCATTCTTATAGGGAGTCCGGGTTATTTCAAATACTTACAATGACCATGAATGGAGAAAGAGAGGGAGAGAGAAGGGGATAGAGCGTTTAGTATGTGAGGGATTGCAACTGCTATAATGTGATAGCTGACGTTTTTTAGCGATTTGATTAATAAATAACTAATCAATTACATTTGTTTTTTGCATAAAACAAATAAGAAAATTCAAAAGTTTTTGCCTAGCATTCACTAAACTACTTGCCTCCACGCACTAAATCAACGACCATAGTGATAATAGTGATACCGTGCCATGACGTCATTACTTTTGCACACGATGACGTGTTTTAAAGCTGCCGAAAACGTGCAATTTTTTAAAGAGCAATATGTAAATAACACAATTTTTCTCACCAGAAAAATTTTCACCAAGTACATTTTAGTTTATCTTAAATTATTAATTCATTTGATTACCATGGGAGTTAATTTTATTACTAAAACTGGTTATTTTTAAACCTCACATTCAGAGGGTTACGAAAAATAGTGCATATTCCTCCATTGGACCACGGTTTAACGTCCCATCCGACGGGCATATTACTTAACTTGAAGCGCTCTCCGCATGGTACGCAAGTGTGGACTGATTTCCCAATAAACAATTTCTGTCACTGCTATTGATTTTCCTGGTGTTAATCCCCAAAGAGGATTTTACCCTTTAAGGGATTTTATTCTTAAGGTAAAAGAGTGTTAGAGGAAGTATTATTAGGCAAAGGCAAACATTTGAAGTGATGGTGAATTACGCTCAAATCATGTAATAATGCTCATTCTACGTCCGTTACATTGCCTCTGCTGAGATGGTTGGGTACAATGAATTCTTAGATCGTCTGTGGACGCCGAAAAAAACGAGGTTTTGATGTCCAAAGATAATTATCATCGTATACAATAATGACTACGATTGTCTAATGATAACATCGAAATTTGTTGTAGGTACTATTTTGGAAAAATAGACGGCTATTTTTGATGAACTACAAGTAATAATTTTTTACGATGTTCCCCGATGTATTTTCTCATTCTCGTCCAAGCTCAGGTTTGAACAAACTTTTATAGAAGACGTCTCAAAATATTATTAGAGTCCAGTAGTATTGCAAATTTCTGAGACAGAAACGTGTTTATCACATCGAACCTGAATGTTTACGGGAGATAGAGTTATGAATAGCTTTAACAACCAGAGCATATTCAATACAAACCCTTTTCGTTTCATTTTAGCTGCTTGTCCATACCGCAAAGTAGTGCAATTTTATCAATTGTGTTTCATTTATTTCCAATGGGGTCGTTTACCATATTTTTTATTGCCGAATCTGATAGAGTTTGTAAAATAAAAAGACCCGTATTTTTCCGTTTTTTGATCCGTCATTATTTCCCGAGTTATAAGCGGCGAAAAACTGATGTTTTTAACCCTTTCGGAAAAGTGGGCGTGATGCGACATCTTACGTCATCCACTTCGTCCAATCAAAACTGAGCCCGCGAAGCTACTTCGCCATATCGCAATGGGGGACACACAGTTGACTCTTCCAATCGGAACGGTTGCGACAGGATTTGTGCGCGCAGACCTTCCGAGACCCCCCTCCACTCCCTTCCCTTCCCCTAAAAGCAGTCAAGGACGGGAGGTAAATGACGTCAATGGTCTCAAAGCAACTTGTTCGATGGGCGTCACCTTTTGCTTATTTTAATTTTAGACTTATGAGTGAATGGTTGTGGTAATAGATTAATTTTATCACTATAATTCTATTTTCGTTTCCATCTAACGATGTCGTGTACAAAATTGCTATTTCGGTTCCGAGTAAACGCCCCCATTTTTTCCGTTCCAACTCATTGACGTCTCTTTCTTTTCCATAAAATTTCCTCCATTATGTTATACTTAAGACGCATACTGCTGTCTCCGAAGATTGTGGACACTATATGAGATGAAACGGCAAATTAAGTTTCATTTTAGATGCTTGTCCATACCTCAGAATAGTGCAATTGTTCAGAAGTTGTGTTTCATTTATCTCCAAATTTTTCGGTTCCAACTCATTAATGTATTAATCTTTTCCATTAAAATTCCGCCATTATGCTACACTTAAGACGCGAGATCCTTTATCCGAAGATTGCGGGCATGGGATGAAAAGGCAAATTATTGCTCACTAGAGACTGAGAGACTTTCTCACCGTCGCTCTTAAAGGAATTCGTATCGTCTTTTTGGTCGATGATCGTTTGAGTCGGATGCCAAATCTCCGCTTCGCGCGTTAAACGCTTGCGGGTGAGCCAATTGACGCTTCACCTTTGCTCTAACCTGATCGTTTTGAAACCAGTACAGTTTAAAAATTTTGCGCGTAAACAGGTCAGTTCCCGCAAATGTCAATCCTTAGGTGTGAAATCACACAGTGGGTATCTCGTAGGATGACGAAGTTAGAATGAAAGTCAATCTTAATATTGTGACGGAACCTTTCACGAGCCGTAAACGCAGTGATGAGACAGAAATGATGGAGCAGGGAATAATGAAAATTCAAACGTATCGACCGATTGTTGTAACGATTATATCGAAAACGCAGTTTTCCATCGATAAATCTCAATGCACTCAACATCATCATCTTTATTCAGAAATGCTGAGGTTGGTTTGATGCAGCTCTCCACTGATTTCTTCTGTCAGCTAGTCTCTTCATATTTACGTATTTCTTTTCCTTCACATCCTTCACCACTTGCTCTATATACCTCATGCGAGGCTTTTCTTTGTCGTTCTTCCCGTCCACTTGTCCTTCAACAATTGACTTCATCGGGCCATCGTGTCTTAAGATATGGCCGATCACGTTGTCCCGTCTTCTTCTTAGGGTATTCTGAATATTTTTCCTTTCTCCCACTTTTCTTAGGACCTTACTCGGTTACTTACTCGGTCGATGCATTTAATCTTCATCATTCTTCTGTAGTACCACATTTCGAATGCTTCCACCCTTTTCTTCTCCACTGCTGTCATCGTCCATGCCTCACTGCCATAAATTAACATGGACCAGATGTACTCTCAATCAATGGGGAACATGCACTATTTTTTATAACTCTTTGAATGTGAAGTTTATTTGCTAAAATGTGCTTGGCGAAAATTTTGCTGAAGAATTAAGTGGTTACAAAGATATTACTCTTTGAAAATTGTATTTTTTCGGCAGCTTGAAAACACGACGTCATCGCATGACGTCACGGCACAGTATCACTATGGGCGTTGTTTATCTGTTTATGCGTGGAGGTAAGTTGTTAAATAAATACATGGCGATAACGTATGTATTTATCTCATTTGTTTAATGCAATAAACGATTGTATTTCCAATTTTTGTCTACGTAGTATGGATTGTAACGAGAAAATAACCCATTAATTATATAATGCCTGTTTAGTGCCCAAGAATTTCTACTACGTCTATGCAATCGCTGGTTTTTTTTAAAGAAGAACGCCGCCATGAGGGAGTCAACCAAAGGAAATTGTCGGAATGTGCTTTTTTAAGTATTTTTTCAGTCATCGTTTCGTTCGAGAAACGGCTAAAAACTTCAAAACATATTTTCACTTCGTTTTCTGTTAAAAATAAATGTCTATCTCCGTAGAAATATGGAACCTATACCGTGCAGTGACGTCAGAAGGCGTTTTAGGTCACGTGACTTTCGTCAATTTCCGGGAACATTTTAAATTCATTTAAATCTTTGTGGTGGGCGTAGAAAAATTTTGCTTACCTATATATTAAAATTAATGAGAAAATTTCGCTTCAAGTACATCATTAATCTTCGAGAAACGAATTTCATGCATATTCTCCATTTTTTCCTTATTTCTACGGTTGTATTTACAGCTGTAAGTATATTCTTCTTTTGATAGGATTCCCTCCTCAATACATTACCTGAGTGAAATTCAACGTAAGTGCAATTTTCTCCAGAATAGGATACCTTAGCACTAAAATTCCTCGAGAAAGACATAAGAATATATGTCATAAATAAAGAGTATATGGTGTGTTAAGCAATGAAATTTATCCCCTTTTTGTCATTTTTTTGCATGCGCAGTTCCATCGAAAACAACGTATTGGATATGTTTCAAAAATGAGTCCTCGAAGTACTTAGAACAACGTTCTGTGTTATGATTGAGATTATGGAAGGAGACATCACAGTCTTTCATTGTACCACCAATGGTTTTCCAGAAAGATCTGTTACAAAGGAAATCACACCTTTATTTCAGATGGATGCATCCAACCTTCTCTCATATGAGTAACCGATGTCTTTCCCTCCAAAATAAATACACCGTCACATATTGAAAAGTTTTCCTTGCCTTAGATTTCCCCAGACTATTGAGATTAGGTTACAACTAGTGCTCCCACAACAACTGACTGGATTTGGATTTCATTAAGCTTTTTTCAATGGGCTATGATGCCGTTTAATTTATTGTAATGGATGTCATCATACAGGAAAGAAATTGCGGCAACAAATTCTCAGTCGAACAGTGGTAACATAATAAATTAAAACAGCACCTAACTGATGGCACTAGTAGCAACAGTGGAAAAATCATTATTTTGAATTCATCGAATCATATTACCTATACTTAATGCTATCAGGCGTATTTTGTCAAAATGAAATAATTTCAATTGTATCAGGCAAGACATGATGAAACTCCTTCATGATGTTACCAAAAAAGGAGAATCACTGGCAAGGTTCCAAAATTTTTTTTTAACAAATGGAGATAAATTCATGATAGTGCATGAAAAAGACCAATTACTTACTACAAATAACAGTCGCTTGCTGAAACCGTGGTCGGTGTTTCTAAAATAATTGTGAAAGTAGTAATTGGTACTTTTCATTCATTATAATGTGAATTACATTGGCAAATTAATGACAATAACACTGATGGTTTCTGGCCATCTGGCCACTCGATGTGTAAATACAAAGTTTATTTTGTCTTTCTTAATGAATGAAAATAACACGTTTAATTGAACTTATCGGCTCTTTAGTGCCCATTCTACTATCGCAGTTGAAAGGAGTTTCTCATTATAGAGCCCTCCTCGTCCGGATACTACCTGGTAGCGCTAAATAAGATTGTTAATGAATATTTTAGAAATTTATTCCTTACAAAACCCCTTAGAAATCCACCGGGAAAGCGGGTTCGAGTTCGCCATAATAATAAAGAAGATAATTTTTCAAATCAAGTTGATAATAATAATCATAATATATAAGGTAATATTCCTCCGTGGATTTCTTGAACTGTTTCGCACACTATAAGTTAACTCCATGACGGTTAATAGCAGTAAGTTCAACGTATTTTTCTCTTGATATTCTCTTGCTCATTCATTCACTCTTTCCGAAAGAGACATCGGTGTCCGTATTGCGTAGCGCAAAAACAGCACCCTTCCCGGCAATTGGCCTTAGCTTCTTGAATACGAGCAAAATCTCAAAGTGCAATGACCACCGCTAACGGCTTCACAGTACTTTGAAATAGCTTATCATAACACTCTGTGAGTAACAAATTTATGTAACGTATTCAACCATGAAGAATTCAACGGAGCTCTTTACGGAGCGCCTTTCTCAATGTCAAGCACAGCGTAAGCGCTGCGCTGCCAATTGCTCACCACAGCATCGTTGTACGTGCATAAAAGTCGCTGCAATAGGGAGCGCAAAGGTGATGTGGGTGAGGTGACATTCAACGACGGTAGCGATCTTCTACCCGCTTCAATATTGGAGCAACTCAAGGACGTTAGAATGTACTGAAAGAAGCATTGGCATGCTAAACTCCTATTTGGGTTTATGGGAAAGATTAGGCCCCACCTAATCCGTACAAAACATAGCATTTTATACCACCACTTATGGAGATTACATGAGTATTAAAACGTAAATTACAATTTAATCGAAACCCATAGTTCAAAGTAGCGGCGTCTTTTCACCTTCCTAAGGCTATTTAAAGCCTAAAAAGTATTAATGTATTTCATTTCCATGGGAGTTAATTTTTTTACTTAAACTGGTTAGCAGTCAACCTATTTTAGCTAAATAATTAGCGCCTGTTTGCGTGTTCGCACACTTCCTCTGTTTATTTGATAAATTTAAAAATGCATTCAATTCATTACTATTCGAAGTTTTATCGTGAGCAAACAAACTTCATCTGTACGAGTACCGTGAGTAGCAAGCCCATATGTACGTTTCTACCAAGATGGCCAAAGTTCTCAAATCAGGTGCAATGCCTCCTACAGCACATTCTAATCTTTTTGAGAAAACACGATGAGCAACATGTAATGGAGTCGTTTACCATATTTTTATTGCCAAATCTGATAGAGTTTGTAAAATAAAAAGACCCTTTTTTTCTCTTTTTTGATCCGTCAAATATTTCTCGAGTTATAAGCGGCGAAAAACTGATGTTTTTCACCCTTTCGGAAAAGTGGGCGTGGTGCAACCTCTGACATCATCGACTTCGTCCAATCACAACTGAGCCCGCGAAGTCACTTCGCCTTATCGCAAAGGGGGGGGGGACACATCTGACTCTGCCAATAGGAGCTGTTGCGACAGGATCTGTGCGAGCAGATCTTCCGAGAAACCCCCTCCACTCCCTTCCTTCCCCTAAAAGCAGTCAAGGACGGGAGGAAAATGACGTCAATGATATCAAAGCAGCTTATTCGATGGGCGTCACCTTTTGATTATTTTAATTTTTGATTTATGAGTTAATGGTTGTGTTAGAAGATTAATTCTTTCACTAAAATTTGTTTTTCGTTTCCATCTAACGATTTCGCGTACAAAGTTTCGGTTTCGGTTCCGAGTAAACGCCCATTACCCACTCTTTGTACGTAGTTTTATTAGCCGCGTTGGTAAGCAACGAAGGTTCTTAAAAGATTTGGCATGAGTGTGTTATGATAGGATGTATCCTTCAGGTTGAAGGACGCCTATAATTGCTCATATAGGTACTGAGTTTCTATGCTAAGGAGTCGTTTAATTTTTTTTATTTGAGTGCTTGTGTCATCGTCCAAATATAAGCCTCACGAATAAGGAGAGGTAATTTTGAAAAGTGGCGGAGGTGCATTCTACTAATGGCGCCAGTAAATTATATAATGTTACATATTTTCAACTTTCAGAGTTGTGAAGCAAATTATGGTCTCTACCAAACCTATTATCATCATACTCACATAAGGATAGATTAATCTGTAATTCAGTGCAACCGGGTAGCAGGAAGCTGGGACCTGAAATCATAATACGTTCAGGCCGTTTTCTTTATTGTTCAAATAAGATGAAAACTCTCGAAATGAAAAATAACTTTAAAGTCTTCGCAGAGTATGGATTTTCCTCGTTTTATCAACCCACAAACAGTACACTATAAAGAGGACAAAACACCTCTGACTCACCGTTTATCATCACTAATCGTAGGTATTCAACGTTAGCATTTGTTTGACGCATCTCTCGACTCAATTATTCTACCGAATTTCCTCTTTCTATTGACGTGGCTATTTTATATGCTTCACTCATTGCTTTATGCATCTCATTCGTGATTTATCTTTTTATTTTTTCCCTATTTACTTTCCTCAGTTCAAATGTCTCCATGAATATATTATAATGCATCCTAATAGGACATTCCGACTTAGATTTTGGAATTTCGCGAAATTTCTTTAGTCTTACATTCTTCGTGGAACCTCATGCTTGTTAGCCCTATTTGGTTCACATCAATAACGCCCTGAACTGTACCTAAACGAATCAGACTTCGATATTTCGACCGATGATATGCATTTGAATTTTAATGAACAAATTGACTCAGATTAGCTGAATAATGCAATGTTCTGTCTTATCCACCGTATGTGTTTTGGTGCAGGATATGATAACTGTAGTCATGAACGGCTATTGAGTGCATTGTAAATCGACAGAGAAAAACGATTTCCAATGGCTGACAAGTACGCTTACCCAACTATTCTAGTCCACTTCGAGGTTCTAATCTAGACAGAACATACTCCTAACCATAAAATAATTTTCGTGACTAATTCATATGACCTTTCATCCGTTCTTATCCGTAATTGCGCTCTTGCAAGGTTGACGTTTGAGAGACAGAATCGCCTCCAATCAGCCTCCGCTCCGCGATTACACTCTCGAAGGTATGTACATCCCGTAATCTATCGTCTGCGAGATAAACAACCCACTGAAAATTACTAATCTCTATGTCGTCCAGCGCAGTATTTGAGTGAACTTTTATCTCCTGGACCGGGAATGGAACAATGGAAGGAACTGATTTCTTGAAATGCTGGTTATTTGGGATTAGGAACCCTGGGTATAGCTCGTATCCCACGGTCGAATTTTGAATTCAATTTTTTTGGTCTAAAATTTTCATCCATACACATTTCGTCCAATTTTTAAATGAAGGATATGGGGTGCTTTCCACGTCGCAACGTATTGGTACAAAATGTACGAACAAATGAAAGACAAGCAATTAGTGAGCAATGAAAATAACACTACCGAATGTGAGGAAGCCGTGGTGCCATGACAATTTTGTCAGTGGGAATCGTGCATACATTCAATGAATTGTAAATAACCAAAACGTATTTCTAGTCATCAACGGTCAACAATCCTAAGATTGGTTTGACGCAGACTTCCACTCGATCATTCTATGGACCAATCTCTTCATATTAACGTAATTCTTTTCTTTTATATCCTCCTCAACTTGTTCCATATACCACATACGAGGCCTGCCTTTCCCATTCTTCTCGTTCAGTTTTACTTCGACGATTGTCTTCGTCAGGCCATCGGGTCTTAAGATATAGCCGATTAAGTTGTCCCGTCTTCTTTTTAGAGTTTTGAGCATACTTCTCTTTTTCCCACTCTTCTTAAGACTTCTTCGTTTACCACTCATTGATCCATTTAATCTTCATCATTCTTCATTAGCATCACATTTCAAATGCTTCTAGCCTTGACTTCTCTGTTGCTGTCATTGCTCATGATTCACTGCCATATCATGCTACAGATGCATGTTTTAATGGTATATTTTCTCACTTCCAGGCTTATATTAGCAGCAATAAGCAATATCTAATTTTGATAGAAAGCCCTTTTCACCTGGGCAATTCTACTGGCAATATTTTGGCTTCGTCTATCATTGATAACTTGGCTTCCCCGATAACAACACACTTCCACCTCCTAATTTCATTTACTAGTTTAACGTTGGTCTGGGTTTTTTTCTCCTACTTCATACAGAGACCTATTTAATTTACTCTGGAAATCTTCATCGTGTTCCGAGGTTAAAAGAGACGAGCGCTCGACGAGAAAACATTGTTCTACATCTACATCCACGCAATACTCTGCAAGCCACCGCAAGGGTGTGTGGTAGGGGGTGACGATCACCAAACATGCACTTATGACATGCAGCTAGGCTACTACATGGTAATACGTTATATCATTGGGCCACATGCAGCTAAATGGTTATTGTCTATGTAGTAATAAAGGATTATAGGTTATAATGGAATTAATCTAAATATTTGTATATGTATTTACCTACCATGTATAGGTTATTGATGTTAATACATTCATCATGCTCTACAGACCACTCTAACAATAATATCACCGACGCATCCCTTTGATATGCTGCCTATTGTGTTCTCTTATAGTACGGGGTAAAATTTCATCTTGAATCTATCGTTACGAGAATCTATCTCTCTAATAATATTTATCTTGTAAAATCTAGAATAAAACGCACAGGGTTTTTGATAAGTATCTAACATCTTCAGTAAAGCTATCCGTTTTAAAATTGTTACAGGTAAGCTTAGTCCTGAGATCGAGGACTCATGATAATGCGCTGAGACTTGCAATGTGCCGTCGCGCCATCAATGCCCATATCGTGCACGATAACTCACACATTTCTTATCAATCGATGCAACGTCATCAGTTTCTAATACGGGGCTGAAATCATCGAAGCCAGAAAGGTCGTGCAGCTAAGTAGAGGGACCGAAATGACGGCGGCATATGGCCAAAAAAAATCACAGCGCAAGATATACCTCAAAATCCCACCCGCACGAAGGTGGGTGTATTGAAATTCGGAGTCGGAGAGCAAAAGTTTGATTCTCTCACAGCTCCGGCATGCATTTAACCCCATCTCGCGGCTCATTATGGCGCCTTTCTCACGAAGTAACGGCTGGGTATGTTACGGTAGGATGGAGGGGAGTGGGGAGAAGGGATGAAGAAGAGGGGGAAGGGAGTAGTGGGAGGGATGAAGGGCGAAGGGGGGGAGAAGGTCACCAAGGCAAGGCCCGGAAGGAAAAGGTCGCCATCGCCATCCGAAGTACCCGTTTGCGATTAACTCCGTCCCCTCCCGAGGTTAACGCTGGTATTCCAGACGCCCTCGCCGACCCGCTCGCTCCGGCAAGTCCATAAATACAACCTTTACAGCGGAAGTCAGCCTCTTGACTTTTTTGGGCTCATTAAAAATGGCATATATTAACCCCGACAGTATATTTTCACGCTAAATTTTAGACGCAGGTCACGGGAAAAAAAAGTAAAGCATCGGTAAAAAAAGGTTAACTCCTCTATTAACGAACGAGATATTTTTAACGTCGTAGATCCAACGACGGAATCAGATAAGCAGAGCTAATACTTATGCGTGGAGAAAGTTACTAAGAGTGAGGTCTGAGTGCCGAGCAATGTAACAGTCACATACAATTTTATACCGTATATTAGCACCGTATGAGATATTTTATGTAACATTTCTTAATTAAGGTATCTCCATTCAATGAACACTTAGATTGGGTATTATAGTCACGGGAAGTCATCTACATTTACAGAATACCCTGAGAGCCAACGCTAGGGGATATGGCAGGGATTTACTCCACTACAAGCATACATTATCGACGAGTAAAACAATCCTACAATAAATAGCTGCATTCTCAGCTTCACTAATTCATAGATTAGTTAACTATGAAAATAAGACAAGATTTAAGACAATATCCGCGAAAACCTAAACGGAGATAACCGCTGAAAGTCTCAAGGTAAGAGTATCTACGTCTTTGGTAATTTAACTGGCTAAAACACCGGGAGGTCCGGGTTCGAATCCCTATTAAGGAGTATGATTTTTTTTCAGTGGAAATGTTGCTATCAGCTCCATAGTTAACTCATATATATATATATATTTACGAAGGAAACACGAAGATTCACATAATTACTGCCTCCAAGCATATACTCAGATATTGCAGGACAGAGACTACACAACAACATTAAAACTATAATATATTTAATAGGATTATAAACAATAAGCATGGGAATAGAGCAAGAAGAGCTGTACATGGATCCAAGTGCGATCGCCTACAAGAATGCCTCTTCATGAATTCATTTTATGTACTTCCCACTTTACGTGGAGGTAGTGAAACTTATGAATAAAGCAATATGTTTTTATAGTAACACAATATGTTCACATATGCCAACTAATAACTTTGGGTACGGCATTCTTGAGAAAGGTAGGATTGGAATGAACGGGTTATAAAATAATGTGGACCGGATGCCCCAGCATTTAGCCAATATAAAAGGAGTGAACTTCGTTGTTATACTCTTCTTGAGGGATTAATTACGGTTGAATATGTTTAAGTAGGGTACGGGGCGGGAAAATTGTTTAACGAACAATTGATGGGGATCGGGTGAGTGTGGATGCTAGTCCTCCCAACCCGAGGGTCCGGGTTCGAATCCCCACGGCGAAAGAGAATTTTCATTGGCATACTTCTGGTCCCACTTGAGTGCTTTGTGGAGAGCTCTTCGACTGCAGTAGGTAGGCACTCTGTCCGTCGGATAGGGTGTTAAACGGTGGTCCCCTTGGTGCCTTTTCGTTTAGAACTGGCAAATCCGACGCCGGGTTTCTCTCCAACCTCCCTCCACTCCCTGAAATGTTCCTACCTCTACAGCAGAAATTCCACAGAGAAAAAAAAGCATTCGCCCTGACCGGGACTCGAAACAGTATCCTCTGATTTCCGGTCAGGTGCTTTAAGCAATTAAATTACTGAGGCGTCAGCTTTCTCTGTGGAAATTTATACTTTTTTATATTTTTTAATTCCCTGTGGAATTTTTGCTATTGTACAACTTCATCGGGTAATGCCATTAAGGATCTCGTGACCAGTTTGCGGTCCTTTAATTTCCTACCTAATCGTAAATTGCGCGAATTACCTAAACTGCCGGTCATTTCACCCGAATGCCATGAGAGGTTCATGAAGAAGCTTTCATGGCAAGAAATATCTTCATCCTCGGAGGAAGAGATCACACGTCAAGCAAGACTTGAGCGAAAAGATAATCAGGACATCCTGTAAGAAAAGACCAGTACGGTAGAACCTAGCAAACGAGAATAAGTGTCTTAAGTCCTAGGCCATATTCAGAATCTCGCCTACAGTCTCGCTTCCACTGCTAACAACCTAAAACCTCTACATCGAGTCAAATCGGTGTGCAGATTCACCCTGCAAAATTGGTATTACAGCGCTGTATACCGCATCAAATTACTTATATCTAGGAGAATTTTTTAACCCTTTTCAACTCGTAATAGAGATTTTATGATTTAAGTAGTAGAAGTAGGACTGTAGTTGAGATACTGTGCCATAATCAGAATCTCATCTCAATTTTCAGTGCGACGCTGAGAAATAATATCACCTCTGCCGATAGAATCGGTACTCCAATTTGAATCGCTGTAGGGATGTTAGGACGTAAGCAGTAAAGCGAGACTGTAGTTGAGATTATGAATATCGCCCCTAGAATCAATGTTGGATTCTTTTCTGCACGAATAGAAGGTGTTTGGTAAGTTAACTTTGTAATGAGTGTTTGCGGCCATTTCCCCCTTATCACGTTTTAGAGAATTGACGGCAGCCTTTAGCCTTGTACCTCCCCTACGAACGACCAGAAGACTGGATTTTCCTTTAAGATTTTTTCAATTTATTTAATTTGATGTAAATACATTTCTAAGTTTCGTGTAATGCATTGCTGTCTTTCAATTATCACGTTACGTTCATATATGGGCATACGTTTACAGTTATTTTTCATTTTGGCATGACGTACCTACTCGCTGTCGTCTCGGGGTTTTCTCACTTTACGTAAAGATGAAATGAAACTTGGCCTACCACGCTTCCCTGGGGAACACCGGATGTAACTATTACTTTGCCTGAGCCAACTCCACCTAATATCACTCTTTGAACGCATTCATGTAAGAAGTCTCCTATCCAGCCTATTATGTGAAAATAACCATGTAGTAGCGTAGTTGCATGCCAAGAGTGATTGTTTGGTGATATTCACCCCCTGCCACACACCTTCGCGGTGGCTTGCAGGGTATTGCGTTGATGTAGACGAATAGAGAACGGCGCAGGGGGCTACTACTTGCGCAAATTCAACGCAGCACTTCATCTACATCTACATAATACCCTGCAAGCCACCATAAAGGGGTGTGGCAGGGGGTGAACTCTCACCAAACATGCACTACATATCATGCATAAAATTTGTAATTAAAAATTAAAATAGCAAAGCATGCTGTTAGTTAGGTTAGCTTTAAGTCCTTATGCAAACAAGCAGCTACCAATGTTATCTATTGCTACACTCGTACTGGATACATTTACCGTTATTCATATCCACTTAACAGTGGCCAAAGGTTCACTCTCTTCCCGTAGCCAAGAAATAGAATATTTGCGAAGCTATCTATTTTTCTCGACAAACACGGAATAAATATAACCAAAATTGTCCAAATTCCCACTTTAAAGTAGGCACAGCACTGTACCAAGGGCAGCGAAGGAAGCAAAACGTAAGATATTTATACGTTTGTCTTTTAAAAAGTGGCCATCTTTACTATGCCAACAGGTTTGGGATTTTGATTTGACTTCTACTCTCGCTTGCTTCGAATGAAATTGTTGCGCATGGACGCTAATGAGGTACTTCCACTCCATATAGTTGTCAGACCTCCATAAAAAAAGGTCAGAGGTCACAGTGGTGTAGCCATCTCGACGAACTGTAATCCCGGAATTCGATAATTACCGCAAGCATCTAAAACTTGTAAAATATTTTTTTTATTAGTTTTTTTATGTCAGTTTAAGTTAAATGGCACGCTCATCAAATGTCTTGCCTCACTCAGGAAACTAAAATCGATTGGGTACCCGTGATCTCTTGCTAAAGAGCATCGGATGGACAGGGAAAGCTGGGTTGCTGCTTTTTAAGCGGAAAAATTCCATGACAACGCGGTTGATGTGAAAACTCCTTAGGAATGCGAGCGGTGAAGGAAGTGATGAGCATAGAATTGAGCCACCTGCAGGCCGGTAGAGCTTTCCCTACACTTTCTTCGCGGAGAGAATCGCATAATAGGTTAGCGCTTCATTTAGTGAGATATGACGTTAAAATGTTAAACCGATAGCGAGAACCACTCCCTTCCGTCCCCGAGTTCCTTTGCCTGGAAATGAAACGTGCGATACTAAATAATGACCAGTTACACTCGGAGAATATGACACAAATTAAGCAAGTGAAAGAATTAGCAATTGTTTGGAAGGCACTATAACATCAGCTCCATAATTTTTCAGGGAGAAACTCACTTTTTCTTCAATCGATGATAGCATAAACCATCAATTCGTTAATAATGTAGGCGCTACGCGTTCAAATTTCGATTTATTACTACTCCACATCTACATCTACATAATACCCTGCAATCCACCATAAAGGTGTATGGCAGGGGTATTGAATTCCCACCAAATATACACTACATATCATGCATTTAAAAGGATTAGTATATGTATACTATATATAGACGAGAATTTCGATCTCTTGGATCTCCGATCCACGTGGCAATAGGTGTTTTCACATCGTTCACAGCTGTCTCCCATTGTCTTTTCTTCCTTAAGAGATCGATTTTGCGGTAAGTGGTTCCTATACCAATTTCGGACTGACCGATACCAGAATTCATATTTTCTCGTACATTATATGACCAAAACGCAAACAAAGCATAATTATGTCAAACAAATTACAAAATTAACTTAATAATTAATCATCAAACTTTTTCCGATAAAACTGAAATTCACTGTTTCTGATATACCCTCCCCTGCCACACGGTGGCGGTGGCTTGCATGATGAAATGTAGATGTATGAAAAACTACTTTCTCACATACTCTCTGCAACTAAAATATACTATAATACGGGAGATAAGTCAATCAATCCCAGCGATGGATTACTCCTCAATCACGTGGATGGCTTTTCTAAAGTATCACTACATACACAACGTCACTAAAAAATCTTGCTTTTTTACCGGCCAAAGTACTAGCGCTAGAATTAAATAATAACTTATTTTTTTACGCTTAATATCTAACTACTAAACCACCTCCACCTGGTAGTTGAAGAGACATGGAACGTTTTTAACTTATTATAATATCAAACTATTCCATGACATGGTATGCATGACCAATTTTTTATTTAGCATCAAAATTTATCTCAAATGGGAATTGAATTAAGAACTGTTGAACCTTGGTTGTGAAAAAGGTTAGGGTGGACGTTCTTACAAGGATCAAATACTCGGTCCCTTTCCCCTACAAAAAATAACAATAAATTATTTGAGTCAGGCATCAATTGAGGAGCAGTAACAGAAGAAATGTTTCCATAATGCGCCGTTTGATTCCAACCACGAAATATGATGGGCCTCAATAATCATTTCGATAAGATGACCCTAGAACATTTAAATGCAGCGCATGGCACAAGGTCACTCGGAGACGCCCCTGATCCCTTGGTGGGTCAATTTCTATCTCTTGGATCTGCGAAGGTCAACGCAAATGCTAATATGTAACGACAATGGATGTCGTGATTTCACCACTTTTTTCACCTCGCTGGAGCGTCCAATCGAATTTCTCGATCGATAGATCTGAGAGAATATAAACGCAGGGTTTAAATCAGTGGCAAAAAGTCCATCTCTCCCCGGAGATTTTCGTCTCTTATCTAGATTGACCAACTCGCCTCAGCCAATCAATATTCACGCTCACTATTTCCCTATGGGGAGAGAAGGGATTTGTATTGTTGCGATGGTTAAGGACACTGCCTTTACATTTCTATGAAGCCGTGTTTCAGTCCCAGCAGTGGAAGAATTTTTAATAGGGGTCGGTAGAGAGAATAGGAGTCGTCTTTCCTAGCAAAGACAACAGATAGGCATAGAGTAAATTGATACTGGGTACAAAGGAATATACGTTCGTCTAAAGAGAAATAGGTAAAAAAAATAGACTTTGAGTCTTCTTTAGAGACGTTCCTTATGTAGTAGCAATTCTTGGTGTAAAGACCAGACGCTTGCGCTAAGTCATAAAGAACACTCCGTAATGCACTTTTGGTATAAATAGTAAAAATAACTATAAATTAGGTTTCTAGTGGAGTAGACACAAGTTTGACAGGTAAAGTTAAACATCGAGGCATTACACTTACTTTATATCTATCATGTGGTAAATAACATTTGAAATTGAGTGGCATAGCGACATTGGTAAACTTAGAGGTATATTAATATAAATAATGTACCATTAAGTAATGCAAGGACTGTAATATTAAAGATATAAATATATCAGTGTATTAACAGTGTATTTAGTGTAAAAGGTATTATGTCAGGTTTGTGTGTCTTAAAATACGTACGTATGCTTGTCAATATTTTTGTAACAGTCAGCATTTTCCTTTTTTACAATTTAGCTCTGAATCTACTTGATTGTTCTTTGAATAGCTTCGGCTAAATAAACGCTATTACTATTACTACAGCTTAGGACTGAAATGTATCAGACTCACTGTGAGAAAATGTTCAAGTGAAAAAGTAAAATGAAGTGGTATTTTGCACCTGTAATCAATCATTTGGGGTTGAAAGAATAATTATTTTAATTATAAGGTGAATAAGATGCATAAAAATCAGCGCTTTTTGTAAAATATTCATAGGGATATACAGTGCTGACGTCTTTCGGCTATTCAGTGGGCTTGGTTGGGAAGCTCTTACAAAGTAGAGGTTTAACTTCAACTGTTGCACGCTCTACTTTGTGGAATGATGGCATGATGGGAGAAATGATTCACTTTGTACTTATTCCACGAATTTAATTTAACCACACCGATTTCGACGTTAGTACGTCATCATCAGGGGTACAATCTCCGAAGTTTCTGGGAGTGCAAGTCACATATATATGAAATTCCTGGGGGTGGGGGTTAGGTGAGAAGTGGTTGAGGGAGGGAAGAGCCACTGAATCGGCAATGTTGGGTCAAAAGGAGTTGACGCAAGGCAGTGGCTTGGGACTAAGATATAAAACTAAGATATAAAACCATTTCACTCGCGTCATCACTAAACAGATTATCCTCAGACAAACCTAACAAATGGTGTAAACTCCCATTTTTAGGTACATTTTTTGTACTATTACCCACAAAATAGCTAGACACATTCCTGGTGACCGACTCAGAATTGATTACTACTGCTGAATAGGAAGTGTGGTTGGGGTGGATTAAATTGAAATTCTCGAAGAAACAACCATAACTGGTTGGGTGTTGGCAATATTACTCCCCACTATAATTTATTGCTCTCACTCTCATATCCTTCCCTATATGTCTTCATTCACTTAAAATCACAATCGGCAGCAATCGAAAATGATAGTATATTTTCTCTATCTTCTCTCAGTAATCCTTTATCATAATATTTACCTTTTCAAATCTTTTATCATTAAGAGCGAGTACGTCTTATTAATTGTAAAAATAAAATAGCCTTGTAACAATATTAGTGATGAATAAATGAAATAGATATTCCAACAAAATGTCTTTCCCGGATCCTTGAGTATCTGCCGGGTTTTCCCTGAATTGTTTTCAGATGAAATTTTAAACTCTACGGAGAGGATTACGAAGAGCCAAACTTAAAAATTCTACTCTATTTTACTAATTCTAATTCTACTAATTATTTCAAAACAAATTTTGAATGAGAATTGCTTACCCATTAAACGATCGTATGTCTTAAGAAGCATTTACTTGAATTAAATGATGGCGCCCGCGCATGTAACGCGGGACCAACGCCTGTACGTAGATGGGATCCCACGAAAATGACTCGCGCCGAGACAATCCGGCCAACGTGACCGTGCCTCAGATCTCCTTCATCAGGTGTTGCCCGGAGGTTACGACTTCGACCTTGAGAACGTTGGCGCATCTTAGCGGGTCGTACCGACTTTGCCACTTAAAATTTTACGGAAGAATTTTCACATCAACTCAACAAGTGCGTACGAAATATTATGAGCGGCGCTATCCAATGGTATGCAGTCTCCGCGACCTCTGTCACGTTGGAAATAGATTTTAGCATGCGGAATAATCCCACAATGCCTTCCTCCTACCCGGCACCATTATGAAAACCATAGTTTTTTTTGCGAATAACTTAAGACCCCCGAGGGAAGATTCTCATTCTGGCGTTGAAGCATTTCGCACCTACACTCTTCTAATCCGATTCGCAATATCTATGCGACTCTTTTCCGCGGTAGGTAATCTAAAGAATTCAGGCATCACTTTTCACCGTAGTTTATTTATAATTTCCAACTCACTTTTTTATATACGGCTCCTCTACTTCGATTTCCCCGGCTCCAAACGAAACATTATGGGCCAGGATTCTTCACTTGAGAAATTATTTTAATATTCCGATATCTGTTCTACACCTCACAGTCTCTTGTATTTGAATTTACGTTTTATTTTTATCAAGTTGCACATTAGTGCCACATACTGACAAGAAAGGATCGGATTCTCAGAGCGTAGGTTAAAATTCTAAACTGAATCTTGTCAGTAAAACTGAGGCTGAGAAGTTTTCCGACGGATGTAGATATTAAAAACCCTCGCGTGCTGAGCTAGATTAGATATTAGTAGCAGACTGCCTTGCGTACATATTTAAAATGTCTTTCTCCTTACTAAGGATAAGTGATCAAAACGGGAGACATAGTGCCCGGATATGTAAAGCAATGTGGATTGAGTAGTCTGTAGTGCAACTGACATATGTTCTTAGCAATAGTAATTCATGGAAACTACACACTATGTCATGCAAAATGGAAATTATCAATTACTACATTTTCTCATTTGCCCAACCATAATAATTATTATAATTCTACATAGTTAATAATCATTTAGTCGCACGTTTCTTACCATTCAATATTAGACATGTTGACAACAGGATCTTAATGCACTGTATCTGGAAATAAAACTTGTGTCATAAGACTTGAAAATATTTTGAAGCAATTGAACGGGAAAGATTGTGAATATTGTAGCTGTTAGATTCGCTTCAGGCTGTAATTAAATTCAATTTTTGGTGTTTCCAATTCACATAATACCTTGATTCGTTCAGTTAAAACTAAAATATTTGGTAATGGAATAATGGGGGCGTTTACTCGGAACCGAAACCGCAATTTTGTACGCGAAATCGTTAGATGGAAACGAAAAACAAATTTTAGTGAAAGAATTAATCTTCTAACACAACCATTAACCCATAAATCAAAAATTAAAATAAGCATAAGGTGACGGCCATCGAATAAGCTGCTTTGATATCATTGACGTCATTTTCCTCCCGTTCTTGACTGCTTTTAGGGGAAGGAAGGGAGTGGAGGGGGTTTCTCGGAAGATCTGCTCGCACAGATCCTGTCGCAACAGAGTCAGCTGTGTCCCCCCCTTTGCGATAAGGCGAAGTGACTTCGCGGGCTCAGTTGTGATTGGACGAAGTCAATGACGTTAGAGGTTGCACCACGCCCACTTTTCCGAAAGGGTTAAAAACATCAGTTTGTCGCCGCTTATAACTCGAGAAATAATTGACGGATCAAAAAACGGAAAAATACGGGCCTTTTTATTTTACAAACTCTATCAGATCCGGTAATAAAAAAATATGGTAAACGACCCCATTGTACCATGTGGAATTGCAATTGCATGTGAGTAGTGCACTTTTGGTAGCTATTCATCCTCTGCCGCACACCCTCGACGTAACTTCCACGGTACTCGATAGATATAGGTACATATTTCAATAATCATTCGAGTATTCTATTCCAATCACTCGAGGCTTGTCGACGAATAAGTAATAGTTTTTACGGGTGCGTTATTAATATCAGAACCTTTGAAAATGAACTATTAACCTTGGGATTCTTATATTCAAAAATGTACTGACAAATTAGCACGGTGTTACGAATCTTCATTTTCTGACTGAAATAAAGTATTCTTGGCACAATTTTTAATATATTTTCCAACTTATCACGACGAAAATGTTAGCAAACCGAATTTTAAACTCTCGATTTTTAGTTTCAAGCCTCCAAAATCGATACGGCACTTAGAGTTCACGCATTAAAATGCGAAAAAAAAACCTGCCAGGGAGGGATAGGGATAACCTAGTAAGCCAATAAAATTGTCAACAAATTAATATTAAATTTTAAACGTCATTTGCAATGGAAATACGCAAATGCCGATTAATTATTCAGCATTCCGCAAATGTGTAAAATGTATGCATTGTATGTAAATTGTATTGTATGCATTGTAAATGTCTGAGTACTCAAAAATATCATTATATCGCTGTATATTGTATTGTATCAATATCGCTGTAACTTACATTCCGGTTTTTATAAAACAGAGGTGGTTACGTCAGAGCATAAACATCTCACGATCCCAATGATGCGGTACATGAATTTTATACATCAACGTAAGGATGGAAATTACCTGCCATTATCGCTTGGAATAAACAAGAAACGGGCATGATGCGTACAAATATTTCATGACAGAATGAAGATACTCCTCCTATGCCTGAATAGCATTTCATCATCACCCAAAAACGGTAAATTTTTATACTCCTGCGGTTGTTGTTATTAGGAGAGGTGACTGACGACTAAGGTCATTTGCGCTTACACTTAAGGAAAGGGGGGATTTAAAAGTATGTGGGAAGCAGAGGACGGTTGGAGAAAAACCTAGCTTCGGTAGACCCTACCCTTAACGAGAGGCCCTAAGGTATCCAGTATTTTAGGTCCAGTCCGACGGATGGAGTATTGGACTTATTAGCGCTCTTCAAATAGAACTCAAGTACGAGACCTTTTAAAAACCTACCTCTGCCGGGATTCAAACCAGTGCCCCCGGAATGGGAATTCAGTACTGTCCCTACCATACTAACCAGACCTCCTTTTTATAAAGTTTAGCCTGAGATGAGAATAGAAAGAAGACGTGGAGCTAGCAGTTATTAAAAAGGAAAAAAATTGATAATGCTCAAAATCTTAATTTCGACATAATTTTTTGATTTTTCCCACCCTACTTAAAGGAGCTATTTCCACGACCGGCCGATATGTGGACAAATTCATAATTCGAGTAGTTCATAAGGGTTGATGTACTGGGAAAAAAATTCAAAGAGTGAATATCAAACGGAGGGACTGAGTAACAAATTAAGGAGTTTCATAAAGGGTACTTTGTAAAAAACTAATGAAAATTATGAAAATAACATAAAGACACTGTCGGTTTCAATTGTGGGAAAAAGTACGATTTGAATAAAACTCTTTGGACGGGGCTCAGGTCGGTATGACGGATAGAATAATATTGGTCTCCCATCCTAAGGGCCCGGGTTCCAGTTCCAGTGAAGATGGAGGTTTTCCAGTGGTCCCTAAATGAGTGTATGGAGAACCCTTTGAGTTTAATAATCCGTCCGTCGGAGGGGACATTAAACCATGGACCCCTTGGAGCCTCTGGCAAAGAGCAGGTTAATTCCGATGCCTTGGTGCTCTCCTACCAATCTCATTTTCCCAAAATATTCCTATCCATATCCTTTACCCACATATCCTAAATGTTGCAATATACCTTTGATGTCGGTCGTCTAACCCTAACAGCAACAAAATAACTACAACTCTTTGCACTGCTCACTTTGAATAACCTTATCGTTTGGTGCACTACATTTCTAGGCTTTTGCGCCATCTTGAGATCGCTTGTGTCGTCTTTGGGTCATTTGAGGATTTTGAAGATGCGTCAAGACGCTTTGTACCAATATATAAAGTCATAAATAAAGCCAAGATGTAAAGATATGATCTGAGGCTGGCTTCATAAAATTCGCCTACGCAGGCAGTATACAAAATTCTCTTAGTCCTCGATTGGTGGTAGGGAAATAAATCTCGAATTTACTCTTAATTCCAGAATTGAAAATCGGCATACACTAGCCGAGATAATAAAACTAGAAATGTGCCGGTCTAGCATATAACATGCTGCGGGTTTGACCACCACTGTGAGCTTGGATGTGAAATGGATGTAATGTATAGCTCAGACAGATGTAAATGCTGGTGAACATAGATAAATACTACAGCGTGAATGAAATTCATAGAATACGATTCCGCCAAATGCACAGTTCGGCTTTCAGGATTATATCGTCAAAACTTAGTCCGTAAATGAAGTTTAAAATCGGCAGTCGATGTATCAAGGTTTGCGCTGGTTTGGTAACTCAAAGGTCACGGATTCGAATCCCACCTCGGATATGGAGGCTTTGGTTACCTGAGATTTAGGAGATAAACAGCTTAGCTGTTGGAGCATCTTAATCCTGACTCCACTGCTGCCATCTTGCAAAATAGAAATCGACCTTCTATCTCAATGAACCTTCGGTAATACAGACAGGCTATGCAGATGATCACTCGAGCCCCCAATATGGCAAAAGGGATTCCTGTGAGGAATATTTGATGCTGCAACTAAGAATGACGAAGGAAAGTACCATCATTCAGGGTCCAGGGATGATTTTTTATGCCACCGAATATTTCAACAAAATCGTGTGAACATTAAAAAGGCTAAAAGAGAGTGGCGTTAATTTTAAAATGCTATTACTGCGGGTGACCGAAAACGGATTCGGTTTCGACTCCTCGAAATTCAAGTTTGTGAACGGACTCCGAATGCAGCGGTGCCATCTTCACCTAGCAACGGAACGGGAAAAAAATGAGGAAAGGAGGAGAAAAAGGGGAGGAAACGAAAGCGAAAGTAAAGGATGGGTGGCGGAGGAGGAGAAGAGAGGGAGAGGAAGTGGGTGAGAAAGGAAGAAAAGAGGAGGAGAGTGGGGGAGGAGGCGGAGAGAGGCTGGAGTTCGACTCAGGGGCAATGATTCGGGCAAATGTCAAGGCCTTCCCCGGATGAGGAATGCCCGTAAGACCAACCGTTCCCGCACCACTCCTTACTTAAGTCTCCTACATCCGCCCCCTTCCCTTATCGCTCCACCTCTCCCTCACACACCCTCCCAGGGCCCTTAAGCCGTTTTCCGAAGACCGTTGAGCGACTTCAAATCTGCCCTTCTCATTCCTCTCCAATGCGAACAGGCACTCAAAGCCAGCCGCCAACCCACCCTGTCTAAACGAGACCCTTAAAGGCGAGTTAATAGAAAAAAAATTAGCGGGAAATCAACTTAAGAACTTCGCGTTAAATTAAATTAGCACCAATTTTAGTTGGCAACTCAAAGGTCACTGGTTCGAATCCCACCTCGGATACGTTGGCCATGGTTACCTCAAAAGCACGGTCACTGCAACTACGAAAGACGAAGGGAAGTAGCATCGTGGGGATCGGGTTGGTGTGGTGGCTAGAGTACTGGCCTCCCATCAGGAGGGCCCGGGTTCGATTTCCGGCAGTGGCGGATTTTTCAGTGGAAAATCGGTCCCCACTTGAGTGCCTAGTGGAGGACATTTCAAGTTCAGTACTCCGTCCGTCGGATGAGACGTTAAGCCGTGGTCCCCTTGGCGCATTTCGTTAATAGTAGGCTAGTAGCATGCCGACGCCGGCATGTTTCTCTCCACCCTTCCTCCGTTCCCTGAATTGTTCCTACCATTACCCAATTACCCACCTATCCTATAAATGGCGCAAATGACCTCAGCTGTCGGCCGCCAACCCATGATCAACTAAGTAGCATCGTCCAGGGCCCAGGGATGACTTCTTAGGTCACACTGGAGACGAAGGCTGAGACCTTGTGCGCACCGTTGCTAATTCTTTTAATTCCTTTATTCACCTTGACACTCAGCGTAATTTTCTCTTGAGTCGACTCACGCCGAGTCATTTAATAAAACTTAAATACAAAACGCTTTACAAAAACGCTTTACATCGTACATCGGAGCCATTCCAACAAAAAAATATTCTGAATGAGATCAGATCCCTCCTCCGTACGGAAAGCCAACCTGTATCTTGAAACATGTCCACCAGAAGCGACCCATCTAACCTCTACTGTCCATCACATCGCTCGTCTACATACCACGCACATACCACGAATCATTCGTAGTCAGATATACAGTAACATGGAATTCGCTACCAAACTCATAAATAAATGTCGAAAATATTTGCCTCTATTTAAAACAATATTATATAACTCTTTGCTTCGAAATCCACCCTTAATATAATTACCTGTCACTGATTGTCGATGTATGACATTTTTCCCAGACGACATTTCTGTATCTTATACTTTGTAGCCCTGTCCCACATTCATTTGTTGTGTGTAATGTCAGGTTACCTTCATTTCCATGTATATTGTAAAGTGGCTACAGACTGTTGATATTCTCACACTTGTACTTTGGTTTCTGATTGAGGCACTATTATATTCTATGAGACGCTATTATATCCTACTTTTATACTCGATGAAAACAAAGAGACTGGGGCCCACTTATTTATTTAATTATCAATATGCTTTCTAGTTTTCTTTGTTATCTTAAATATAAAAATAAATGCACACCACTTTTGTACTGCCCTAAGGGGTGCTGTACCCAGAGCATAAATAAAACTTATTCTATTCTATTCTACGGACATATTTTCAGTAAGTTGAGTCCCATTTCACTTTCATTTGCTTTTTTACCTTCTGATGAGGCCCGAAATCCTTGATGGTTTAATTGGAGGCGACAACGACTGGAAAGAAAGTTAAGTTTCTTTTATCGAATAACTAATGCTGTGAGAAGGTCGTGGGTAGCCACGTTGACAAAGTCACAGCCTGACAACCTAATGGCCGTGAGTTTGGATCCCTCTCTGGGCGTAGATGTAGCATTTTTCTTCAAGGTCATTCACAAAGTACCCGCTATGTTTGGAGACCTCATATTGAGGTTCGAATAATATGTATACTATTTATATCGTATTGCTCTACCATTTCCAGCACTTGTGTGGGATACAATTGGATTGTATTCCTGTGTAATAAAGGAGGGAGAAAATAAAGACATATGTTTCATTAATTCTGCAAAAATCCGAAATTATGACTGGTTAAAGCAATTGTTTGAGTAAATTATATAGGTATGTTAATATTTGGCATGCAATCGAGCATTAACCTTTGGTTAGTAGAGTTACGAACTTTATCAAATGTACTACAAACCAGTGAATCTGCATCATTTTGTTTCTGATAATTAAATATCATTATTCGTGAGAAGAAAGACAATTTATATCCATCAGAGTTTGGCTATCTCTCCCATGTTATTCACGTGATAAAACAGGCAATAATATGAGGGAATTTCAAAATGTTTCTAATTTCTTCGAAAATTAAAAAAAAAACCTTCGGACACGATTTCATGATTTTTCTCCAGTCATCTTTGCCGCTATTTTTCACCATGCAGCAATAACGCCCAAGCAATACCCGGTGGCATATTTTTCCGGTGATTAGTAATCTGATGAATTTTCATTTTTTTCCGAAGCCATGTATTCCAGGAGTCGCGTCAGCTTCGCCCCACTCCTCTCTGTATCTTAAAGACGATCGCAAATGTCATTCGTGCCGAGAATGGTTTCTTAAGGTATTTGTCGTGTCTTATTAAAGTAGTGAAATATATCATCGTTGAGCCGCAAATGTTTTCCTTGACCCTCAATAGATGGAGAAAGCAGCCATTGTTATAAATGCTTATTTAACTACGGGAACTGAACAAACTAGAACATTCATCTACTGGAAAAATAACTACCTACCTTGCATGCACATTTTTTTACGATCGCGGATGACCACATACGAATTATCTGGTATGATTTCCCTTCATCAGCCACTGTCTTCGCAAATCTTAAAACCTGCTGACACGAGTATCAGCGAAGGTAAAAGATTTGATGGATTTTTATGAAGGCGATTTGAAAAGAATTAATCGATTCGATAAAACGTTCTTCTGATTCATTAAAACTTTTATGTAACTCTGTAACTCTTTTATGTAACTATACATGATTGAGCTTTGGGAAACCCGGAACTATTTTTCCTCTTTGTAGTCATGATAAAAGTTATCAAGACTGCCCCAATATTCAAGGTTTTAATCACAGCCGTGGCAGATTTTTCGGCGGTATACCGGTCCCTACTTGAGCGCTACTAGTTATAAACTTTACGCGTAGTACTCCATCCGTCGAATAGGACTTAAACATCTGCACCCCTTGGAATCTTTCGCTAAGAGTTGGCTTATGTCAACGCCGGATTTTTCTTCACCTTCATCCTGAAATATTCCTACTTAAACCCAGTGACTCACCTACCTATCGTAACTCAAATGACCTCAGTTGTCACCCTCCTCCTCTAGCACAGCTAATAACAAAAATGCTAATATAATTATAACCGATTTGGTCCAACAACAGAACATGCAACATTTATTAAAATGATAACAAACTTCACGCAAACCCCTAACTTAGAGCAACACCTTGGAGATAAAATATGATGGTATAGAAATCGCACGCATCCGTTTCGTGAAGTAAGTTGATTCACGTTCGTGCGAGGCCGTGAATGATTTTCTCCACGGTGCATCTTAAGGTTTACTGCTCCCTCCAGATATATCTTCAAGCTGGAAAATTTCTCAGCTCGGACGAATTTAAAGGTCTCCATAGATATAACCCGGATTTGAACTCTTGATCGACTACTTCAGTCACGGAAGAATTTGCGTGAAAACAACCACGCCTTCTCCACCTTTTCAATTCGAGGAATAGAGAATGAAGCATTAAGTACCCATCCAAGGTATAATTCCAGTGGCGGCGGACTATTCCTCTCGCGAGCACTCAAATTCTTTCTTAAATGAAACTCACTGATCGAATCTAATCTGTTCAAAGTTGTTATGATCATCAGTTTAATTTATCTCAGTACTCTACTTCATTACCGAGACCTAGAGTACCGAGATTAATTGATGCAGTGATAAACTGATTCTGTGTTCCAATGATCAAGGTACGTGTACACTGTCCCTATCTTCTCCTTTTGATACGGCTATGCGTTTCTATTCCTCAGCTGTTTACTTCTTTAGCACATTTCGTCTTCTACCTCCTTTTGCATCCTGCCAGCCTACCTTCTTGTACCTCCCATCTCCTCTCCTCTCAAGCGTTTTACCTACCATTACGGTCTTCAATATACCATTTCTTAATCCATCCACCAAATTCTTTCTCCGTACTTTCTCTGTCAATTATTATATTCTCTACTAGCTTAGCATATCTTTGTACGTCTTCCTTTCCGTCTATTCTACATTCATCAACTCTCGCTCGTATCTTGAGCGCCTTAACTCTCTCTCTCGTCTCTACCTCTTTCTTCAAGGAGTGCATTTTAGAATCATTCAAAGCTCCACATTAAACTCCTTGCCTTTTCTCAACGTCATCATCAAGGGTTCTTTGACATGTTCTTTTCTATCAGTAAGTCTCTCCACTATCTAGATCATTCTACGTGGTATATCTTTCCTTCTATGTTTCCTTTTGTCCAAAATATGCCCAAGAAGCAGAAGTCCTCTAGCATTTGCTCTCATACGTCGTGCATCATTACTTAACATTTATTTATTCATTTAAGGGGGCTGTATATCACTGAAAAAAACGCGTCCGCAGACGTCTACGTGTTCTTGATTTACGACTTAAATATACTAGTTATTGCAAATCTGATTGAGCAGGACTCTAGAATAAGGATTAATACTTAGCATAAATATTGCAGTTATGGGCGTTTCACTTTCTATATAAATAGATCGAAAGCTGAAAAACGTAAATTTGTCCAAAATCAGGAGCTCGCCATGAAGCCTTGGACGCATATTTCTTTAAAATATTTTCATTCAGGCTATATAACCAACCTTCATCTCCATGTTGGAACATGGTAATGTTCCATAAAGCGTATTTTAGCGTCACAGTGAACATTCTCGTGGACCTATGCAACGCATTTTTCACGACTCCTCGATCTAAATTACGTGTTCCATCGGCGGCGCTGCGATTTCCGCTGTCAGCCTGAGAGCGAGTGGCAGCGCTTAGGAGGGGGGAAGAGCGGGCAGGGGAGGGGTGAGCGATGAGGGGAGGTGTAGCTTTTTGGGACGCCCCTCGACCTTGTATTTCAACATGGTACGAGGCCCCCATGAAAATACCATGAGGGATAAGATTTCACAGCTGTCTTTGCTGCTCGCGCTTACTCCCAATGTGGATCGCTCGATATCGATCGATCCTTAGTAAAGGATCATATTCACTCTTCAACCAGTCCTTTTGTACTCGGATTTGTCAAATATTTTGTCGTAGTGATTGGCGTAGACAGTGGAGAGTGGAGGGGGGTGATCATCCGAGCACCTGTAAGTTATTACTATATTACGATAAATTGTGGGTGTGTCTTTTGCCTCAATCGCGTTAATGAATCTATCATTGCTTGTCCAGGAAACGTTTCTGGAGATTATTTATTTTTTTCCTTTGCAAATTTGCTTAAACGGTCTGTTCCTTATTGATCAATACTGATTTTCGTAGCGCTTAGTACCTTTTCCAAAATTTTTTATCAATTTCCCGTGAAAACAGAAACAGCAATTTCTTCAACCGTCAATGTTATATAAAAATTGAGAGCGTAAACCTCAAGTAGATTTCTTTATTTAAAAATTAGTAATTTTAACTATACTGGCTACATATTCCAAATGAGGTCTAACAAGGAAAAAGTAGCCGATTTCTCGTACATGATCGTCTCATTTACCAATACTCTTTTGACGAATCCCAGTTTACGATTACCTTGACCCATTATTTCACGTATGTATTCACCCCAGGAAAGATCATGTGTCAGTCTTATCCCAAGATATTTAATGGATTCCAAGTTTGTTTCATTATTACATAATTTGTAAGTGATAGGAGGAGAAAAATTCTTTTTCCAAAAATTCATTACTACAAATTAAAAAAAAAAAATTAATTCTAACTGCGACGTATGACACCATTTTTCAATTGCTTGTAGGTCAATATTTAAATATTCTTTATCATTTGGGCATATACTTTCCCTGTACAGTACCGCGTCATCGGCAAATAGACGAAGCTTACTTTTCACCACCTTATTGATGTCATTCTTGTACAGTAGGAACAGGAGTGGACCTATCACACTACTTTGTGGGACACCTGAAGTGACTTCAATTGCCGGAGAGGTAACACCGTCCAAAACAACCCTTTGCACCCGATCATGCGGGAAATCATTTATCCATGATATAATATTACTGTCTATCCCATAAGATTTTAATATCAAAATTAGTTTGCTATGAGACACCTTGTCAAAAGCTTTCTTGAAATCGAAAAATATTGCATCCACTGGATATTACTTTCTCCATAAACTAAAATATCGTGGGAAAAGAGAGCAAGTTGAGTTTCACATGATCTTATCTTCCGGAAACCATACTGAACATAGGACAATAAATTCTGGTTATCTAGATGCCCCATGACTGAACTGACAATTATATGTTCCAGGACTTTGCAAGAAATGGATGTGAGGGATATAGGTCGGTAGTTATGTGGGTGCTCCCTATCACCACTTTTAACCTTAGAAATGCACACTTACTAAGAGAATCATAAAGTGCACACTGGTGTCCTGCGGACCCCATGAGTTATAATTTTTTTTATTTCAGATTTTTGCTATATTTCATTGAGGAAGATGGCAAATATCATTCATATGAAGCCTTTTTAATATCAATGAGTTGAAATATTTTATTTTAAAAAATATATAACGCAGTAAAAAATACCTTTTCAATTTGAAAACTTAGAAAATCTCTCAGAAATACATCAAATCGAAATTTATTTCCTGTTGCTCATGTTTTGACAATACCGAGAAATGCCGTTAGTTACTTAAGGATAACACTTTGAAGTGTATGAAGACTATCGTTTTTAATAGTTTTTCTCCAAAAATATATTTATTACAACATTTGAAAGAAGCGTATTTTTCAAGTTTAATTTTTCAGTGATTTTTTCGAAAATTTCATAAACACTTATAATGTCAATTAAAATGCTTATAAATTTATAGTTTTTTGCGTAATAAATATAAATATTCACATTGTACTGGAAAGAAGTTGATTTTTCACTCCAGTACAGGCAGTACGCAGATAACTTCTATGCACATGGGAGTGCTGCACAATGAGCATAGATGTCTCATTTTTATTTCCCTTTCACTCGGGCATAAGTTACGTCGAACCTTCCTTCTCGTTGCTGCACTGCATGCCCATCAATCTGTAGAATTTTTAGCGTTGTTCGTCAACCGTGCGGTATTCATGGGCTGTGTAATAATTCCTACAATAATCCACCATGTCTTCTCAAATTTCACGAATTGGTGAACATTGATCGATCACCCTGCCCTGCAATCTTGAAGTAATCAAAACGCAGTGTTGACAACAGAAACGGGAGACACTGTAGCGGAGTGGTACATTGATATAGTGTATGCAAACTCAGTTTATAACAGCTCATACAGCATAATGTTGCACGTCTTCTGCACCCCAGAAAAATACTAAAGTCCAAAAAAATGCCTCCATCTCCTCAATATCTACATCACTATGATACGATTGGGAACTTATATCTCTAAGCGCTGCCGTTGTATTTCCTCATTTCTGTGCATCGATATTAAATTTCGCAAAGCTCTATCAAATAATAACTGTCGAATTTGGTGAGGAGTTTTGATATCACTCGTTGCGCCTTTTGGTCCGGGTTGTTCTGAAATCAAATTTTACTGTTTCCTTCTCCAAAATACAAAAAAGAAAGAAAAATAAAATAAGTGTAATATCAATAATATCCATCGACTTTCAGGGTCTTCGGACAATATTCAAAATCGTGACATAACAAAAAATAATCATTGCACGGTAATTTTACCATATAAGGTTTAGGTAAAGATGCTAAAATCTGAATTAAAGTTCATGAGAAAAAGTAGGTGCTAATTTAGTTAGAGGTATTCGGAAGCACGCATCGAAAACAATCGTTATGAACCGACCGGGAAATTCATTTACAGAGCGAAATCTAGCGATAAATAAATAAAGTCTTAAGTGCTGAAAACATTACGTGGAAAATAATTCATCGTCTTTTGGTCTCTTTTTCCCGGCAGCAAGAACCGTCTTTCCCTCGCAGGTTTGTAGGTTGCCTTTCTGCCTCTATTCGCCTGGCTCCCTCTTGATCGCTTTGTCGCTGGTACACTTTCGTCTTATAAAGGTTCTCCGCTACTACCGCTGTCTCTATCTGCATCCGCGCAATCTTCCTCACTCTCCGAATCCGATTGCTCATGTGCGGAATCTACATCACTGCCTGACGAATTACCCCCATCCCTTCCTGCTCCTCCTCTTTTAACACCAGCAATGCCTGACGAATATCGTCATCACGCCTCATGTAGAATCACGACGAGGAAGACATCTCTAACGCAGCACCGACTCGCTATAGAAATGTGCAGGCTACCAATTGGTCTCGAGCTGAAATGACCAGCAATTACCTTATCCTCTCTTTTTTCACAGATTTTGACGTATATGGGCTTCGGGTCGTCAGCCACTACTTGTAAGAAATGTCTACTCCCTTCATGAATTTTGAGGACATTCCCTTCCCAGCAAATTCCCGGGCCCTAGTTGTGAATTCCCTTGTGCTCTCCGAGGCGCCAGTTCATTGCCATTCTGTGACAAGTGCAAGTCCCGAAAAGGTGCAGTCTATAGCTGTGTATATAATCCCCTTTACAGTTTCCAATACATAAAATATCCAAATGATGACGAACGCCAAATTATTATAAGGCATTATTTAGGATCGAAAAACCAAGAAATAATCTTCAATGCTGCTAAACTACGCTTCATGCACGTGAAGTTTTTCTATTCACATTTCACTTCTAAATTTCAAATGAGACTGCAGGAAAATTGGATAATTCCCGAAATATCTTCGATGGTACCAAATATCCTATAATAGTTTAAAAAATTATAAATATTGTTTTTAAATAATTAAAATGATTAAATACTATATCTACAAATACATTAACAGTAAAAAAAGGAAATACACAATGCTATATGATTTATTCGATATGTCTCAAAATTTACCATGAAATACACATTGGGGTCCAGCGGACCGCAGACCATTTTCAATATTTTTTCATGAAGCACCAAGCATTTTAATTACTGCATCGCAAGCAATAGTCAGTTCCTAAGATGTAAAAAGGAATTTACATTAAATTAGATTTCTGTATTTCACGTTTTGTGAAAGTTACGGCGAATAAAAAAATGTTTGGGGTCCACTGGGCCCCAGTATGCACTTCTAGGGTAAAAAATGGATGTACGACATGTTGGGTATAGCCTGGTTGGAGGGCAATTAGCTGTCGAGTGAGTCAGATGTCGTGATGCGCGATGGTAGACTAACCACTGTCTTTGCTAATATTGTTGTCACCCCCAGTCAGGGGCCCCTCTAAGCCGCCTCGCGCCGGAGGCCCTCGTCTATCACCGAACTAGCCAGACCGCCACTGACTTTCCCCTACTCTCGTCACCTTATCAGCAGAGCACGTTTTTCTGTGGGGTGGGGAATGGAGGGGATGGTGGATAGGCTCGCCAAAGGCTGGCGGAGAACCGAGGGGATCTCCAAGGTCGTGGCGGATTCGAGAACTAAAAGACGCTTTTCGCCCGGAGTATACAGCCCCCTTAACGGCAAATCAGCTTAGTGGACATATTAGGAGTAGTTGTTAGCAGACCTTTAGGAGAAAAAATAATATAATGTATATGCCGTGCCGGTTCCTACACTATCATATTACTACTCCGGAAAAGTTACAGTCTCAATATCCCTCCCTCCTCGTAGAACCTCTTCGTTGATTAGTTTTTACATTTGGTCTTCATCATTGTTCTGCGAAACAACATTTAAAAATATTTCTAGTCCTGTCTTTTCTGCGACAGTATTATTTTCCATGTCCCAAACTCATAAATAAAGGAGTATAATTTGAATGCTAATTATAATTAATTACCTTTTAACTTCCAAGCTCACATTTCCAGTTATCAGAAGATTGTTCTTCTATCGACTTGCTCTCTTGGTCGGAGCTAATCTAAGATAGCCCAGACGGAGGAGATGGACTTGCGGGCTTGCCACTCCTACAGATGAAGTTCTTTTTGCACGCTGTAAAACAATGAGTAGTAAAATGAAAATAATAAACAAGTTAAACTCGAACCAGTTTCAGCAATAAAATTAACTCCCAGGCGAATCAAATGCATTGACACCACCCTTAAATAGCCTTATGAAGATTAAATGACGCTTCTGCGATGCAATTTTGCTTCAATTTCATTTTTATTTTAATGCGCATGCAGTCTCCATGAGAGGCCGTATAAAACGTAATGTTTTGTGCGGAGTAGGTGGGACCTAATCGTTCCCAAGCACCCATATTCTGGCTTCATTTGTCACCCATAGGATAGCATGCCAACGCCTACTCCAGTAAATTCTAACCTCCATCTATAAATTGAATTGAATAAGGCGATACTTTGTGAAACATTGACATAGTGTAAGAGAAACTTTACTTTGTATTTTTTCACACTTTTATTTGAGACACCCTACCGGTTTCGACACTCCCGTATCATTGTCAAGGGTTCACTCCTTCATCTACCCCTGCGGAACCCCTGTGACCTTTTGACCTTCTAATGCTTTGAGGATGGACTGAAATAAAAAGCTACGACTATCATCTCAAAGCCTCTCTAGCTCCTAAAATCTAAGAATGGCGAAGGTGAGTCGTGATGCTGGAATCTCAAGGACAACCCATCGGCTACAATTAATTCCTCCAGTCACTCCACCGTCCCCTACTCTCCTCCTCTTCCCACACACTCGTCGCATCTTCTCCAATCTCACCCCCTCTTTAGCCCCTTCCACCCCTCCGCCCACCAACCCACCCACCTCCGGGTGAGACCTCCGCCGCCGCCGACTTCGGCCCGGTGGCATCTTCGCCCGCGGGGCACGACCTTCATCCAAATCTCCTCCACCAATAGCAAGGTCGACCAGAGTGCTTTTGGTTGGGAGAGTCTGGAAGGGGGAGGAGAGAGGATGGTGACAGGACGGAATGGCGGGGAGGGCGTACGTATAAAGATTCGCAGGTAATGGCTCGGACGTACGAGGGGGTGGTTTGAGGAGTCCGCAAATGGCGTGGTGGAGGGAGTGTGAGTGTGGACTTCCCCGCATGGTGGCTCGGAGAATTAATTCTGCAGTTTTCAACGCTCGCCAAAGAAAATCACGGCGGATTAACGAACCACAGTGAGGGAACCTACATCTAAATCTACATCTACATAATACCCTGCAAGCCACCATAAAGGTATGTGGCAGGGAGTGAACTCTCACCAAACATGCACTACATATCATGCATAAAAAAGGATTAGTATTTATATACTGTTCTAAACTACACAGTTAAAAATGATAAAAATAGCAAAGCAAACATGCAAAAACATGCCGTTAGTAGGGTTAGCTGTAATTCCTTATACCAACATGCAGCTATCAAAGTTATCCATTGCTAGACTCATACTGAATATATTTACCGTTATTCATATCCCTAATTGTACGAGGAAAAAAGGACATTTTGAATCTGTCAGTTCGGCAATCAATTTCTCTAATTTTGTGATTATGGTCGTCTACCATAGTAAGTTGGGGTTCGAAAAATATTTTTGACATCATCACTGAAAATATGGTCTTGGAATTTATTTAAGAGATTCAGTCTAAATTTCAACCTGCGATCTGACAATGATTCCCAATTTAATTAATTTAATAGACTGGTTACGCTAATAAGGTTATCGTACCGTTCCTTTACAAATATTGCCGATCTTCGCTGTACACGGAAACTTATATGCGATCTAGGCGATGTCTTTTTATGCTATGCGAATGAAAGAAGGAAATTTAAAAAATGGAAAAAAATTATGAATGAGAATTTCGAATTAACATGTTTAAGACGGCTGAGATGGCCCGAAGAAGGAGACTTTTGGAGTGGAAGTTATAGAATTATTCACACTGGATCACAAAATGTTAACGCTGGAGCAGGTATAATGCTCAAAAAGAGTGCAGGACTGCGTGTGAAGAGCTTCCTGCAATACAGTGAGAGGATCATAATGGTGAAGATTGAGACCAAGCCTACAGATACCGTAGTGATACAAGTTAGCATGCCTACGTCGGACTACGAAGATGAAGAAGTGGAAGACGTCTATGAGGATATCACGGAAGTAATAAAGCATGTAAAAGGAGAAGAAAACTTAATTATTTTAGGAGATGGGAACGCTGTCGTTGGCGAAGGTAAAGATGGAAGAATAACAGGAAATATATGGCTTGGGAAATCGAAATGAGAAAGGAGAATAACTTATAGAATTCTGCACACAACACAAGTTGGCGGCGGCAAACACATTGTTTATAAACACCAACGGAGAACATATACCTGGAAGATGCCCGGAGACCGAAGAAGATTCCAAATTGGCTACATTTTAGTGAAGCAGAGGTTCAGAAACCAGGTGAAGAGATCCAAAATCTACCCGGGTGCAGATATTGACAGTGACCATAACTTACTGATGATGAAATGCCACTTAAAACTCAAGAAATTGAAGAAATCAATGAAGAACGTATGGCAAGTAGAGAAACTAAAGGAACCTCAACAACGGCTGGCCTTTTAGAAAGCAGTGGAAAAAAAGTTAGAAGTGGATTTAACTGTGAAAACACTGGAAAAACGATGGGAGAACATGAAAATCGGGCTACAGGAAGCAGCAAAAGAAGTTCTGGGGAGAAGAAAAGTTGTCAAGAAGAAGCCATGGATTACAGAAGAAGTCTTGGAATTGATCGAACAGAGAAGAAAATATAAAAATGTGTAAACTGAAGAAGGGCAACTTCGCTACCAAAGAATCAGGAATGAAATAAACCGTAAGGCGAGAAATGCAATGGAAACGTGGATGAAGGATTCATGCGAAGATGTACAAAGAACCTTTCAAATGAAAATGTGGAAGTTGATGGTGAGGAATCACATCAAGGAATGGGCTGCAAGATGTAACATCATCAGGAACAAGAATGGAGAACTCTTAACTGAACATGACGATAAAGTGAAGAGATGGAAGGAATATACTTGGAAGAGTTGTACAATGGAAGCTATCTAGAGCGGAAGTAATCGAAGACGAAAATGAAGTCCATATGGATGATTTGGGAACCCCAATCTTAAGATCAGAATTTGACGCAGCTGTTAGGGACCTAAGGATAAATAAGGCTTAGGGAATAGATGATATTCCTGCAGAACTAATTAAAAATTCCGGAGAGTAGGCATTTGCTGACCTGTACAAAACCATCTGCGATATGTACTCAACAGAAGAGATACCCACGGACTTTGAGAAGAACATCATCATCCCTATTGTCAAAAATAATAGGGCTGAGAACTGTGAACATTTTAGGACAATAAGCCTGACTACACATGCCTCAAAGATATTGACCAGAATCATCTGTAGAATAATAGAGCGAAAAGCGGAGGAGTTCCTGGATGAGGATCAATTCGGGTTCAGAAGAAGCAAGGGCATAAGAGAAGCGATTTTGGCCCTCAGGTTACTTAAAGAGAAGAGAATAGAAAAGAATCTACCAACGTTTGTAGCATTAAAAAATTGTGAGAAAGCATTTGACAACGTGGATTGGAACATGATGTTAAAGTTTCTGAAAGAAATTGGAGTATCATACAATGACCGAAGAGTTATTCACAGCTTGTATAAAAACCAGGTGGCCATAATCAAATCAGGACCCATCAGTACAGAAGCAAGCATCAAGAAAGGAGTGAAGCAAGGCTGTGAACTGCCTCCCGTATTATTCAATGTCTACATCGAGAAAGGCATCCAAGAAGTCTAAGAAAAGTCTCCGGGAGTGAATATCCACGGGGAGAAAATTAGCATGATACGATTCGCCGATGACATAGCAGTCATGGCAGAAACAGAAAGAGATGTAAAGAAGACACTAGGAAATATGGAAAGAACAATGACCAGATATCATCTAAATATCAATAAAAAGAAAACTAAGGTATTGGTATGCAGTAGAAGAAAGGAAGCCAGGACCAATGTTAAACTAGGAAAACAAAAAATCGAGGAGGTGGAAGATTTCTACTATCTGGGAAGCCGAGTATCCAGCGATAGACGAAGTAAAAGAGAAATTGCCAGTAGAATTGCCCAAGCGAAAATGGCATTCTACCAGAAGATAATTCTGCTTACAGCTGCAAATACCAGTTTGGAAGTGAGGAAACATTTCGTTCGAACACCTGGAGCATTCTACTACATGGCCGCGAAGCATGGACAATAACAGCAGCAGAGAAGTCAAGACTGGAAGCATTTGAAATGTGGTGCTACAGAAGAATGATGAAAATAAAATGGATAGACCGAGTGACAAACGAAGAAGTGTTAAGAAGAGTGGGAGAAAAGAGATGCCTACTGAAACCATGAAAAGAAGACGAGACAACTTAATAGGCCACATCTCAAGACACGATGGCCTGATGAAGACAATCGTTGAGAGAAAAGTGTACGGGAAGAATGGAAAAGACAGGCCTCGTATGAGGTATATGGAGCAAGTTGTGAAGGATGTAAAAGAGAGGGGCTACGTTAATATGATGAGGTTGGCCGATAGAAGAATCGAGTGGAGGGCTGCGTCAAACCAATCCTAGGATTGTTCATCGATGATTATGAAAAAACATAATGGAACAGTAGATTCTGACGGCACTACTTTTACTTTTGTTGGATGCCATCTATTAATTGCACCAATCAACTACCTTGAAATAACGTACTCGTTCGAATCCATTATCGTTTCTCATGGGCACTGACCACCACTCACTGTGTGGTGACACTGAAGTTGATCATCGCTTACCATGTCGCTTTCCCATAATGCCATCATTTGTTTTTTTAAGAAGAAATCAAATTGGAGTTAATAGTAGACAAGAGAATTGGTAGGAGAAAACTGCGAGTGAAAAAGCTCCTTGCGTATTGCTTATGTTAGAATAAGCACCAAGGATAATCCCTTCTATCGTAATTAAACCACTTCAGAAATTAGTTTATAAGGATGTGACCAAAAGATGGAAATATTCTTCTATAACTTTTCCTATCGACATCGGTTGGAGGACAAATTTTTAGCGAATACAGCTCATTAAATGTTTTCCACGGATTACGCTGATATACGGTAAATTCATCCCCTTTTGCCATGAAAATGTACATTTAATTTTGCCATCAATATAGAATCGAATACTAAGGAAAACACAACAAATCATTCGATTATTTTGTTACAAAAAAGGCCGAATTGAGTTCGTGAATATTGACTCATTTATAAAATTCATCACTAGCAGCAATGCACATGCATACCTTAACAATATGTGCGATAAAAACGCATAAGTGCAAAAAAAAATGGCTTCTTAACGTTCAGTGATGATTAATCGTGCCAATTGGGCTTCGGATTCTTCAAGGTGGCCCGAAGCTAACTCCTTATACTTCACAACGCCACAGTTAATAGGTTAAAGCGGTAGAGGATGCATCGCCTTATGTTTAGGGCTGCTGACGCAGGTGTTTGTGGTCGGATGGAAGGGGATCCCGTAAGTGGCCGAGGCGACCGGCTGTTGCCATGGAAACACTCATCCGCTGGTACTTTTCGCAGAACGAAAGAGGAAGAACCTATGTCCGTCTCAAAGGATGAGAACATCGCCATATTTGGTCGGATGGCGAGCAAAAATAACCTACTCGGAATTTTCCGATATCTTTTTAAGGATTTCATCTTTTTGCGATAACTGCATCTCTGAGTTATCGATACTCGTAATATTGAGTAATATGCAGTCCGTGAAGCATCTTTTAAGATTACTAACTCATGCAACCTATAGGGAAATATAAATTAATATAATTATGAAAATATGTGACTAATCAATACTTATTAGGCTGTTAAGTATCCTTTTTCTTCTAGGTGTCCCTTGAATGTACCTATATCTAACATATTTCTATCAAGTATCATCATTGTAACTCGAAAATCTACAATTGGAACCTCGGAAAGCTACATTTAAGCTTAGTGTATGTACGGTGATTTTCCCAACCCCTGCCACACACTAGCGCGGGGTGCGTAGTTGCAGATAAAGGGAGATGACGATTAGATTGAATCAAAAAATCACACAACATAGCTTCTGTCGATTACCCTCGTGATAATAGACGTGAAATTATCTCGATAATTTTTAAATACAAGTTTCAGGGATAATAGGTCTACGCGACTCCCTAAGATGAATATATTCGAGATAATAAATCACCTAGAATGAAGGCTCGGTGAATAAAAATGAGGAAATATTTCTGAGGTATGATTTCTGAGGATATTTATAATATGAGGTATTTTATGCTACATTTTATATTTTATGCCAAACAACAACTCTTCACAAATACCTAGATTTCCGAGAAGTAATACTTGTTTCCAAAGAACGTATTTTTATAGTAATCTCGAATTGTATTTAGACTAACTTTTTACGAGTAATGGGTATTTTAAGTCTATAACCACGTATCCTTAGTAACTTACAGGTCGAGGATTCAAATCTCGCCTCGGTCACAGATATGGTGTTTTCCTGGCGCTTACATTGGGAGCTAACGTTGAAATGCAACCTTAGTGGATGGATCACGTTATAGCACCAAATTCTATCACTATCAGTGATACTCCACTCGCGCATTCTGAATATTCTTTCACGTTTCCGCGTATCGTGTCGACTTTCAAATTTCTCTCCACCTTCTCGTATTGCTGTCCGACATATTTCAATCGCTATAATTGATTTCTCGTCCAATACAAACCCGCCATTAAACCATTACTTTAGCTGTTGTGATACATTTTACGATACGGTGGAAACCTGTTTGACAAGGCGAAATACAATTTGAAGTAATTACCATTGCCTCCAATTAAAAACTTGGGAATCAAGCGACCTTATTGGATCCTTCATTTCCTTTACAGCTAAAATCAATTCACCGAGATACTTCTTGGTAAACATGGTGGTTGGCAAGGAAGGGTAATTCGCGGAAAGATGTCTCTTCTCACTGAGTATCCCATGCATATCGCACAAAAACTTTTCCCTCAAATTTGGGAAGACCTTTTCACTCGCATTTCACAAGGTCTATATTGATTGGTGAGGTTTTCCTAGTTAAGTGCGACTTACACAGAAGCCGGATATTTAATGTGAACCTCGGAAGACAGTAGAATTTCGAGAATTGCACTCTTTGGGGTTACGAAGTGCTCGTCCTAAAACGCAGCGAATGGCAACTGTGATCCAAATATTTTTCATCGGTGACGATATAAATAAGTACATCATACCGCATGATGAAATTCCAAAAATATAAACATAATTCAGGTATAATTGGCCCCAGTGGACACACTAAAAATTTTTATGGGGGGCCCGCCATCTGCCCGCTCTTTTGCAAAGTGTAACAAAAATTTTATTTTAATCAGATTATATTGAATGTTACAGTAGGCCATATTAGTTATTACATGCATGCATCCTATAAGTAGCCATATCAGATTTAGATGCAAAAAAGTCATAAACTTTTAGGCTTATGCTAAGTTAGCAATAAGTTAGATATCAGGGGAGGCCTACAATACGTTCTCGGAGACGACCCTGCTCGCCTGAGCCGGGCGATTTCATTCATCAAAGAAATAGACCTTTTAAACAAAATTTGATTCGGCCAGCCCTTTTATGATTTTAATAAAATTTTTTATAACAATTCGTAAATACGCCTACGGTTAGTGTTTAGTTATACTCCTGCTGTGGTCATTTTAGGTTGCGTATGGTGCGAATGACCATGGCCGTCGACGCACCTTAAACCTAACAACATACTACTACTAAGTTAGTTATGCGTCATAGCACAGATAAAAGTGCCCTTCTTTTATCTTTGGTCTCGTCATACTCGAGAAAAAAATGTGACGAGTTTTTCCTATTTTTTCAATTTCTGCTACCATGTGACTGTGACTTGTTAATTAATGATTAATTTTGGTTTTGTAGAGAGCTTAGGGTCGGGGCAGGGCTCCTTTGGCCGTTCCGAGGGTGCGCCACTGATTGGCCCATTAATGTAAAATACGAATCGGCTCGGTTTGCTCGACAGGAAAATTAATTACTAAGAACTCTCGCCACTAAACCGCTCTACTTCGAACATCGTCAAAAATCCAAAGTGAGGTGGGGATCGGGTTGATGTGGTGGCTAGAGTACTGGCCTCCCATCGCGAGGGCCCGGGTTCGATTCCCGGCAGTGGCAGATTTTTTTCAGTGGAAAACCGGTCCCCACTTGGGTGCCTAGTGGAGGGCATTTCAAGTTCAGTAATCCGTCCGTCGGATGGGACGTTAAGCCGTGGTCCCCTTGGCGCATTTCGTTAAGAGTAGGCTAATGCTGACGCCGGGTTACTCTCCAACCTTCCTACGTTACCTGGAAACTCCTGCCATTACCCAATTACCCACCTATCCTAAATGGCGCTAATGACCTCAGCTGTCGGTCGCCTCCCCTGAATAACTCACTAACTAACCAAAGTGAGGTGCCATCTTCGGAAGTCAGATAGATTATTCGTCGGCCAGGAAACTCAAAGGACGCAGCTTCGAATATCACCTTGGGCATGGATGTCTAATTAATTGGAATTAAGTTGAGACGGCGCAATAAAATTGAAGGTATCGGAGCTCCTCACATTTTCTTATAAATACAAAATGTTGGCTATTCAAAACATCTAACAACAAAAATACTCTCGGAACGACTAGTTGCCGTTGTTTTTGGGAATATGGTCCCATTTTAAGGGCAACTTGCCTATTCTTACGCCAAACAGGAAAAGAGAAGAAGTAGCAAATTGAATCTATCTTCATCCCTCATCATACCCATGCGGTGATATTGCACTTCTATTTTACAGAACAATTCCTGGGCTTCCTTCCAAAGGCAGATCATATTTGACACCCATTGTAAATGATCAAAAATATATGCTCCATGAAGTACGGACTTCCTTAAATTCACAGTCCCCATTAGTTCTCAGAGTTCGTCCTTAGTTCGAGATGATTACAGATATTACATTTAAACGTAATACTCTAACAGCAGAATCCACCCAAGCTACCACGCAACTCTAAACACACAATTCGACCATAAAAAGAATTTTTAAAAAATTCTGCAATTTCTTCGCTCCATCTGCGACTCGCTTAAATTTTTCATGATAAGAATTGATGCATCTATTCTATAGGAGTTTAATACAAAGTTTTGCGCGGAAACTCAAACATTTTTATCTTTTTGCTATTTTTATCTTGTTAAATAGTGAAGTTTAGACTAATATATTAATACTAATCCTATTTTATGCATGATATGTAGTGCATGTTTGGTTAGAATTTACCCCCTGCCACACACCTTTGTGGTGGCTTGCAGGGTATTATGTAGATGTAGATGTCATCTTTCTTCTCTATGGACGGTGGTAAGGAGAGCACAGTTGCGACTACTTCGTGCCATTGTATGTTCGTCTGTTCGTCTCACATCTTTTAAAGAGACAAGGAGGCCTTGATGACTTAACTGGCAGGAAATTAGGGGATTCCCCATTCAAGTCATGGTCAAGTTGAATGATTTGTTTCTCTGTTTTAATAATTTCATTCCTAAATATTTTAGTTTTAGCTGAACGAATCAAGGTATTATGTGAATTGGAAACGACCAAAAACTGAATTTAATTACAGCCTGAAGCGAATGTAACATCTATAATATTCACAATTAGGGATGGGTCGGTTCCACTTTTTTTCGGTTCCGGTTCGGTTCTTAACTTCGGTTCTCGGTTCCGATTCTCGGTTCCGGTTCTTAATTTACCACTTACTTTGCATTGCTTAATGGTAAGATAAGGTAATCAATAATCATTTTCAGAGACTGAATTAGAATAATTCGCGACTTTGAAGCATCTAAGTACACTCTTTCACCAGGTTTTAATGTGAAGCCTCCACTTTCGGAGTGTGAGTAAGTTTCAAACTGGTTTTCGCGCCAATTATTTCGGTACCGATTATTTTTGGCCTCGGTTCCGGTTCCGGTTCTAAGCTCAAGAACCGGTGGAACCGAGAACCGAACCGACCCATCCCTATTCACAATCTTTCCCGTTCAATTGCTTCAACATATTTTCAAGTCTACTAACACAAGTTTTATTTCCAGATACAGTGCATTAAGATCCCGTTGTCAACATGTCTAATATTGAACGGTAACGCACGGTGATTGCTTCTTCAATTAAAGGGCAATTGCGGTCGTTTGTAATGAGAGGAGAGGTAAGAAATATGACGAGGAATGATTCACACCAACACTCTCAAGCCGAGTCAGCTTCTTGGATTCCAATGCTGCACGAGCGTCGGCAATTCTGCGGGAATGCTTAGCGGGTAAGGAAAACGGGGAGAAATCGACGACATGACGAAGGTTCGGGACTTGAAGAGGAGACGGAGGACGCGATAGAGGGGTGGGATGTGTGTATGTACACAAAGCCGTTAACACAAAAGAGCACCGAGCTAACGTTGGCGATTGCGCGGGAGCCGTGCAATCACCCAGCAGGCGGAGGAGGCTCAATATAACAGAGAGAGGATGGAGAAGAAGACGGCGAGTGTCTCTTGAAGGGATTTATGGCCTGGAGGGCACAAGGGTGGAGGCGGTGCCAGTCCTAATGAACCGCCGTAAGAATATCGCAGCCTAAGAATCTCGGGTGTAGTGAAATATGATTTCTCAACCTGCCTCGATTGTTGGTGGAGGTACAGCTGGCGTCAATCCTTATCCATACCTCTTCCGCATTAGCTTTACTTTAGAAGTGGGCTCGAAAGGTGACCGACACACACGAAACTTCATGCTTTTGTTGCTGTTAATTGCATTTGTTGTCGTTAAGGGAGAGGCGACGGACAAATAATTTCATTTGCATAATTATGAATAGATGCTTATTCTGACAAAGCGGAAATTTAGGGATATAGGGATGGGTAGAGTGCAACTGGTTGGCATCTTTGCGCAACGAGCCAATGGCTTTAACGGCTTTTAGATCCGACGGTTGGTGTACTGTACTCGAACTGCTCTCCACACAACATTCAAATAGGGACCCGTTTAACAATGAAAAATCTCCGAGTCCAAGCCCTCGGATTGGGAATTTAATAATGTAGGTATTAAATGGCTGGAGTAAGGCGTCAATTGTTGGAAGTTGCGACAGTTGAACATAATGACGCTATGAGCGTCGAAATCGATGGGTCATTAAAATACTAGTGTGGAATTGTGCCAGGGGTGTTTTCATTATGTTCAATCACATGATATAGCCACCACATCAACTGTATCCACGACTTCATCGTTTTGCAGATTTTTTATGCGTACCTTTCTTGCTCCAGAGCCTTTCATTCCAAAACACTTCATGTAACAGTAGCATCTTCGAAGATTTAACGAGGAAAACTTGTCGAAATGCAATCTACTTCAAAAATTAAATGTTACCTACTTGTAAAGCTTCCTCGTGATTTGACGTCCAATAGGACGGTGTACTGAACTTGAACTTCTCTGCACACTTAACTATTTACAGCCTCACAAGCCGCCATATCCAATCACTGAAGAGAAGTTAGGGAGCGGGGTTACGCATGAACTAAAACTTTTCCTAATGACACAGAAACCGTTGACAAATGGAATGCAACAAACAAGCATCACTATTTCCATTTAATGAGCAAAGAGTAGTATACGAACCATTTCTATAAAAATATTCTAAATGTTTGGGTCCATATAATAAATACGACAGAAAAACAAGAATTCATTTTCATAATGATGGGTCTCAATTCATCAGCGTGCTGGAAAAATATCAAGCAATAGCATATATTGAAACATCGTTTCGGGCTATACCTAAAGATGGATTGCAGTTCACTCAATCTCGTATGATTTGAGTGAAGATTAATATGACAGCAAGAAATTTTACCTAAAAATGGCCGGAATCGACAAGCTACGCTCGGAGGTAGTCAAGTACTTAGGGGTCACACAGAAACTATCGCCGAGCAATCCCATCAGAAGAATGCAGAAGATGTACAATTCAGAAGATCGAAACAATGGAACGTGCGACGAGAGAGGGTTATTTTTCATCGGCCAGGTCAGGTTGCTTGACGAACGCCTCAAGTATTTGAGATCCGACTGAAAAAAGGAATTGCCAATGGAACTGAATATAGATCAGTGAAAATCTGCTGCATTCGCCAAAAATCAATACGATAGTTATTCCAGTTTAAGGGTCTACTTTAAGACACGAATATATAGCGCGTGGCAAAGACATTTATAGAGATACGGAAGCACCGAATTTGCCCATGAAAAAGAAAACAAAACTATTAGGAACCCATAATAAATTGCTACATTTGACCACAAAAACAATACACACGTGATAGACGCATCGATGGAGATTTTTATAAACTGAACCTCCCCATTTGCCATTCATGACCACAACAAAAGTATAACGACTCAATTTCAACCTATGGATGACAATAATTTGAGAAAATTTGACACGAAAGGTAATCGAATACTGTCATCCTTACACTCCCCGCCACACATTATTACGGCGGCTCGAGGGGTATAATATGGATTTGGATGAAAATTAATCCAAAACCACTGAGTTACTAACTGAAAGAGTGCCTGGAAGACATATCGCGGGATTTAAGTCAGCGACGCTCCATAAATAAATGGTAAATTCCCGAGGTTGGCTACCAGTCTCGAAGCAATTCATTTTCCCTGAGAAACGAAAATAAAATCCAACTCCGAATCACCATTGGGTTGTACCACTGACGTGATTTTCTCAGAAAACTTCGAGTATTACTTGACGAACTCCGAGGCCATGATGAAGATGGGGGAAAACAAAGACGTCACGGGGAAAAATAACCAGGGGAGGAAAAACAAAAAAAACATGAAATATAAAGGATGCTAACGGTGGCTATGATGAGGGTAAAGCTTGGACCGGAGGACGTGAGAAGAAAGAAAAGACTGAAGCGCTTGCTATTGACATCACTCAAAAGAAGATACCAGAGAGGTCCAATAATAGTGATGACTTGAGACAAGAGTCTTGGAAGGCCTTAAATGGTACGTCTTAGCCATGGATGTCATCATTAAATCAAATTTCAACAAAAAAAGACACTCTACGGAATTTTTTCTCGCCATAAAGCAGTTGATGATGCGAATTTCTGTCAATATATCTCACTCAGAATCATTTTTTTCCTCCCAATATAAGACCAGGATGCATCCCTAACCATGACAATTACTTTCTACAACGTTATTTTGTTCTGGGAGAGTTTAAGGTTTACAAAGATCCACGGATGAGAACAAACCTCAAGCACCTTGAGTATATTTTTCCTGCTCTATTGTGCAAGTTTAAAAGCAGAATAGTATAGCAGAAATAGAAATCAAAATATGCCAAAAATAGAGAAGGTAAAGAGCAAGGGAATAAAATTTAGAAGGAAAATATTCTAATAAATACATTGCAGGGATATGAAAAAAAAGGTAAATAAACAATTTAAATGCATCTATGGCAAAGAAATTGGATAGTTTCTTTGTTAAAAGTAATTCACTCTGCAGGCTTGGCGATTCAGTTTACATATATTGAGGGCTTATCTTAAAAAAGGTACATTTTAAAAGGAAATTCTCCCATAGTGAGATCAAAATTTTTGCTCAGGAACAAACAGAATTTATAAGTCAAATCGTCACACTAAGACGGCGTCAAGGCAATAGAAACACCATATATAACCTACACTTGGAAACATTAGGTCTCTAAAATCTCAATTTAAGCCTCTAAAACTCTAAAATATCAAATATGATAGCTTATAATGATAATTGTTAAGAATGACTCTGACAAGTAAATTTTCACGCCGCACGCTCGAGGTGAAAAGTCATTCGCAGGATTTTTATTGCTAGTTATTCTGAGGAGGCAACCTGCTGATGAGATCACTTCGTCATTAAAGCAATGATGGGCCGTGATATGGTTTAGTGAGATCTTAAAGGGAAAGAGGATTGGTGGTGAGAAACCCAACGTCGGCATTCAACCCACTTTACAAGAAAGGCTCATAGGGTCTACTACTTAACGTCCCATTCTACGGACCAGGCGCTAAACTTAGGCTGAAGTTTTCTCAACGCGGTACTCAAAGAAAGGACCGGGATTCCACCGAAAAAATTCTACCATTGTAAGAAATCGAATCCGGAACTTTGGGATGGGAGGCCAGTGCCATCGCACAGCACATCGATCCAATCCCAGCTTATGTTTTCGCATCCCGTTGATTGCAGCACAATGATAATACAGAATGGTATCTCAGGTTCAAAAATTTCATTTCATTTTCATTTTCGCTCACAATAAGGGGAAAGTACTAGATTACGGGGTGAAATCAGATCAGGTACTCTCGTAGATTTTGATGAAGATTATTCTGGAGTGATTTTTTTTAACTTGCTTCATCATCATCATTGTTCAACAATCCTAGGATTGTTTTGACGCAGCTTTCCACTCGATTCTTCTATCGGCCAACCTTTTCATTGTGACGTAATTCTTCTCTTTTACATCCTTCACTACCTGTTCCATGTATCTCATACAAGGCCTGCCTTTTCCAATCTTACCGCTCACTTTTCCCTCGACGATAGTCTTCATCAGGCCATCATGTCTCAAGATATGGCCGATTAAGTTGTCCCTTCTTCTTTTTCGAGTTTTCAGCAGACTTCTCTTTTCTCCTACTCTTCTTAGCACTTCCTCGTTACTTACTCGGTCGATCCATTTAATCTTCAGCATTCTTCTGTAGCACCACATTTCGAATGCCTCCACCCTTTTCTTCTCCGCTGCTCTCATCGTCCATGCCTCACTGCCGTAAAGAAATATGCTCCAGATGTATGTTCTGATGAACTGTTTTCTTACTTCCAAGCTTGTATTTCCGGCTGTAAGTAGATTCTTCTTTTTATAGAATGCCCTCTTTGCCTGGGTTATTCTACTAACTATTTCTTTCTTGCTTCGTCCGTCGTTGGTTACTCTGTTTCCCAGTAACTTGCTTATGATTTAATATTTTTATAAACTTAATGCACACTTTTTCGGAAACTTATTCATTCTTTGGGAATGATAATTTAATTAAACAGTATGCTTAAATACATGCTTAACAGGAAATGCTTGCTTGAGGAATGATTGAGGAAAAAATTCATCAGAACGTACATCTGGAGCCTGTTTCTTTATGGCAGTGAGGCATGGAAAATGACAGCAGCGGAAAAGAAGAGGGTGGAAGCATTCGAAATGTGGTGCTACCAAAGAATGATGAAGATTAAATGGATCGACCGCGTGACAAATGAAGAAATGCTAAGACGAGTGGGATAAAAGAGATGTCTACTGAAAACCCTTAAAAGAAGACGGGAAAACTTAATCGGCCATATCTTAAGACACGATGGCCTGATGAAGACAATCGTCGAGGGAAAAGTGAACGGAAAGAATGACAAAGGAAGGTTTCGTGCGAGATATATGGAACAAGTGACGAAGGATGTGAAAGGGAAGAAATACGTAAATATGAAGAGATTAGGCGATAAAAGAACTCAGTGGAGAGCTGCGTCAAACCAATCTGAGGTTTGATTAAATTAATAATTATTATTATTACATTACTTTATAGAGGCTAACACTTTCGTTACATGCATCTCGTAAATGCATGTTATCATGTTTCCTTAAAGTAGTAGCTTTGTACTTTTAAATGCCTTATAGTTAGCCCGTGCACAAACTAGTTTTTTTGCATACATGCATGATGGCTAGTCTACATTTTATCATTTTATATTTAAAATTCATGCCTGGTGATGGCTCACCCAAACCTGCGGCGGTTTTAATGCAGATGTAGATACATCTACATCAACATAATACCCTGCAAGCCGCCATAAAGGTGTGTGGCAGGGGGGGAATTCTCAGCAAACATGCACTACATATCATGCATAAAAAAGGATTAATATTAATATACTAGTCTAAACTTCACTATTAAAAAAATAAAAATAGAAAAGTAAGCATGCAAAAACATTCTGTTAGTTGGGTTACCTTCAAGACCTTATACCAACATGCAGCTACCTACGCTATTCATTGATTCACTCGTATTGGACATATATACCGCTATTCATATCCGCTATCAATTGTATGAGGAAAAAAGGGCATTTTGAATATGTCAGTGCGGCAATCAATTCCTCTAAATATGTGATTATGGTCCAGTCTACCATAGTAATTTGGGGTTCGCCAAATATTTTTAACGTCATCACTGAAAATGTTATCTTGGAATTTATGTAAGAGATTAAGTCTAAATTTCAACCTGCGATCTGACAATGATTCCCAATTTAACTCATTTAATAGACTGGTTACGCTATAATATGGTTATCATACTGTCCCTTTACAAATGTTGCCGATCTTCGCTGCACACGTTCAAGTTCGTTATTTAGACCGATTTCGTAGGGATCCCATACACTGGCAGCATATTCCATATGAGGTCTAACAAGGGAAAAGCAGCTAATTTCTCGTACATGGTCGTCACATTTACCCAATACTCTTTTGATGAATCCCAGACTACGATTAGCTTGACCCATTATTTCACGTACGTGTTTACCCCAGGTAAGATCATAGTTAATGATTTTTCCAATTTTAGCGCATATATAGCAGTCATATTCGGGTAGTTAGCTGTCATCTTTATTTTATTGTCCTTAAGTCCTCAATGAATTTACTTGTTCCATGAACATTCACTGGACATTTGAGTTAAACTAAAGGATAACGAAATCTAATGCTCTCTTGAAGTCGAGGAATGTGCGATTAAATGGTTTACATGTCGGAATGAGTTTGCACGAGGCAACTCGCACAAGAATGACTTTCATCCGAGTATTAGCAGTTGACCTCCGTCAACGGTAAATACTCCTAGTGAATAAAAATAAAAGTACATCTTTCTTCCTGCAGTAGCAATATAAAAAACATAATCCTACGTCCAAATACTTCAAATGCAACGGTTACCATGGTGGCAAAATTTAATGACTATGAGAAATGGACTAAAGAACTATGAACATCTTTTTTATTTAAATGAAAACACAAATCCAAAAGGGATGACATAACAAGGTTGAAAATAAAATTGTGAGACAAAAATTTGTATTGACATGACTCCGAAGTGGGAGGGTAACGTAGAGTTACAGAAAATTCATCATATTTATAAATTCAGGGTTAGACTATGACGAATTCTGAGTATTCCATATCAACATCCAGAAAATAATTCGCGTTAAAGGATTATGTCAGGTGATAGCATAAAATTTCAAAATGTCACCCGTTTTAAGTCACCCATTGCAAACAACAGGAACCCAAACGTGCGAAAGAAATGAATAACTGAAGGTAAGTACATCAAGCTCGCAGTAAGGTATGCACATTGCAATAATTTGCAGATGTTGAGATCCTCGGTACAAGTGTCCACATTAAGAAACTCGGGAATGTATGGAAAAATATGGGGTGACACTGTGGTCGGGATGATTTTGGTGAAAGACGAGAAGGAAGTCTCCAGTCTCTCTCCCTCAGAAGGCTCAGAAGATTAGCGCAGCGCACCCGCAAGGGTCGTTCGTTACTCTTCGCACTGCGCTTTCGCCATTAGCGCCACCTTCTGTGCCTTCTGGATCACTTCCGGGCAGCGCCTCTTACGGACGAATCTGCAGTCCTGGAAGAACCCCTCGTTGCGCGGGAAGCCGTGCGTGCCGTCGCGGAACGTCACGAGCCCTGCGGAGGAGAGAGCAGGGAACGGATGCATGAGCACGGTGCTTGTGGTGCGGGGTGAAGGTAACATGACTAATCTAAGGAAGCTCTTTCTTCCACGAAATTATTGAACAGGGCGATGTGTTAAAACTCCTTTTAAGACCCTTTTCATTAATCCTTAATCTCTGAACACAAGTATTCATTCAAACTTCTCGTCGTGGTTGGGAAAACCGTACTATTTTTCGGATAAAAGGGGGTAAAGTGACGCACTTTCTGCGCATCGATAATTAATTTTTCGTCGATTTAATTCCAAAATATGGCGATATGAAGGCGGATTCAGGCAGTTAATCTGGAGACAGTCATGCATGAGGAATGCAAATTAATTTTTTAAAAACTACAAAATGAGGCAAATCTGAAAGAAAATACGTTACCAGGATAGCAAAAGGAATTTAATCCTCAATTTCCATCACTCTTCCAAGGCCTTCGAACGACTTGTGATGTATTTTCATGAACGCCAGAACGGTTTCATGAACGCCAGAACGGTTTTCAGAGATAAGGTCGGCTTACAATAACTGTAGGAGAAGCATCGTTCCACGCGCAAAAAAAGTAGTTTAGTTACATTGATTTAGGGAGAATTCAGCCTCGGCCATACCGGGGAACGTGTCAATGAAATATGACGGGTGTGACCTAGGGTCACGAGGGATGCTGCAGGAAGAACTTCGGTCACTCGTTTTCCTTCAAGCTAAGAACAATTCGCTACCAAAAAGAAAGGCTTGAGCTTATTATTTCTTGGTATTCTACCGGTTAGGGAATGTTTTAATGGAGTATTTCCACGCAGTTTCACTTCACACACCCTTTCCCTGACTGCTCCCTTTACTGCACTGTTTCTCTCCACAGAATAGAACGCTCTCCAACTTACTTCATTACACTTATAGGTCCCGTTTTCTTCCTGTCTTCTTCGCTCTTCCAACTTTTGCCCCTTTGCAGACACCTTCAAAATACCATAGCCCCAATTATTTATTCTATCCTGCTCCAGCTTATATTCTCTTTCCCCAGTCCAAACTACAAAAAATAAACTATTCACAGGAGCTAAGAAAATCATGACCTTACAAAATTTCTTCTTATTATTATTCTCAGAGATGTGAATTGTTGTTAATCGATATTTTGTACAGTTTTCAGTTGTTTCCCGCGTTATATTTAACATATCATAAGTATTTCAACTCCAAAACTAAATTATTTCAACAATACGAATGCGAAAATTCCTGTATTTAAACTACGCTTGTGAAATCGGAATGCATTAGGTCAAGGGGACAGACATTTTATGTAGCACTATTTTATCATAAGGGATAGTTGTTATTACGCTCGTGTTCATGATAATGTGCACTAAAATATAAATAATGCTGCATCTGATCAAGGGAAATTTTCTTAACGTTGCTGTTTCATTGAAGCAAATCATTTACTTTTGTAAACGCCAAACCTTCACGTGCTAAAATAGCTTGAATCCATATTCTTTCGCACGATAAAATTTCTAACATCGTTTATTTGTCTCTCATTTGCGGATTATGCCCTCACTCCTAATGAAACCGCATAAGAAGTCACATTCCACTTGAAATAAAACAAATAAAATACGAAATTACCTCATGCGTTCGTTTTTCTCACAGTGAGATGATGAGAAGTATTCGTAATCTTAAGCGAAAAGGGCAAAACTTGTGCTTGCTTTGCAAACGCGACCGTGTGGTTGTTGAGCAGGCACGGTATCAACCGTCGTGAACGGCGAAATCAAAACAGTTTTGTCAATAAAGAGACATGATATTTAGTATCGTATTCTGCTCCTTTAACGCATTCCACTCTTTGTGAGACACAAGGAGGTTAAAATTTACTGGAGGAGGCATCGCAGCTGATTTGAGAAGCCTTCGGCCATCTTGGTAGGCGCTATACTAACGGACTACCAACCCGCGATATCTTCTCTCACGGTTGAAGTTGTTATTCACACGGTAAAAATTAAATTAGTAAGATGAAAAATGAAATTCATTTCTAAAATTTGTCAATTAAAAAGAGGAAGTTGTGCAAACACTAAAAATAGCGCCAAAATTTTGTTTGATTAAGCCAAATTCGAATCAGTTTTTATAGTAAAATTAAATCTCTGGGGACTAAAAAATATTACCTCCCTTGAATAGTCTTAGGAAGATCAACTGATGCCACAACGATGAAATTTGGGTACGGCATATGTTATTCATATTTTAATACACTTGCAGTCTCCATAAGAGGCCGTGAAAAATGCAAAGTTTTGTACGGAGGAGGTGTGGTCTAATCTTTCCCAAGCACCCCTACTCTGGCTTCATCGTCAACCAATGCTAATGCCTCCTTCTGTACATTATCTGCCTAACTTGGTGAGAGCAATACGCTACACACGAAGCATACGAAATTGAGCCGAGGGTGAAGTAAACGAGAGATCATAGACGCTAGAAAATCACTCGCAAGCAACCGACTTGAAAACGACTTGGTCCACGGAGATAGTAATTGGCCGAGGAGATTCCGAGAAGGTGGGAGGAATAGCGTGCGGAGAAGTGTTAGGAAAGTTGGGGCACGGAAAAGGGGAAGGTTTTTGAAGAAACGCATGCCCGCAAGGGGAGGAAGAAGAACGGGTTAGAGTCCGACAAGCTGGTGCTAAAATTGAAAGAGCGTGTGTGGGTGGAAGCGGTTTCGGCTTTCGGATAACCCGACCCCAATGTGGCGAGGGTGCCACTTAGGGGGAGGGGGGAGTGATGAGAAAGGCAAAACGAAGGTTTCGCTGTGGGATTTAAAAAAGAGAATACTTGCTGCGAGAAATGAGACGGACTTCTTCGTTCGGCTGACTCCCAAAAGAGGACCCCATCTATATCTCCACTGAGGCATTGACTTATTTTTAAAATCAAAGATTTTTTCTTCTTTGGCATTTGGCTCTGCTCAAATATTACTCATTATATTCAGTAAAGGTGTGTCTGTTTAAAAAAAATCAATAGTTGGACTTTCAATGTGCTGGTCTCGGAATGAGGGAATCATCCTAACAATGGCAACAAACATACAGGATAATGAGCAATTTTCTACGCTTAGGAGGCATTGATGATGCAAGAAGTGATAGTTTCAAAGAGCTTAGGGAAATACAACAGCTTTTACTTGAGTGGAGAATCCCGCAGGCAATTATCAGGAAAAAACAGGAAATTGGCAGGGCAAAAATATTCAATATGGTAATAATAAGATATGACTGAAAGTGCGTCCCGTATGATATTCATATAAGTCTCCCCTTAGGTATATAGTATAAGTATGTACATTTCAGTACATTTTCTTTAGTGCAGTGAATTTTTGGGAATAACCCACCTCCTGCCACACACCCTAGAGGTGCCTTGCACGGTACTCAGCGGATATAGATATTCGTCTAGATTGAAGCTATGATTTAGATCCCTTACACTCCACCGTGTACATCAAATAGTTACGCTAAAGTGTCGTCTTCCACGGTAAGGCTCTGAGTATCTTTGGAGCTCATAATTACGATGTACACCGCTTATACGATACGACGCACTCACTCGACTGGCCAGCATCTTGAGACCTCACCCGCTGTGAAATTCTGTAGTCTTTCGAGCAATGAGATGCTTTCGCAAGAAAAAATAGCTTGAATAATTTCGATAGCTATCGAAATTGGCAAAGGTATTAGAAATCGTGAGAGTATCTAATATACCTTGCTGAACATTATGTGCATCTCAGCTTCATCATGTTCACCAACAGTGGCGAAAAACACTCAGAGGAAAGCTGAGACTAATTAACCTCTCCTCTATAATTTTACCCATAAATAAGGAATAAAAAGTTATTGTATTCCTTGTTAAGAACACAAACGTACAAAGAATACAAACTTACGAATACAAAGTTTTGGCATCCCGTCTGGAGGGACCGGGGTCAAATTCTGGAATGGGCAAAGATTTTTTCGGCGAAATCTGGATTTGGATGTGAACGCCGTGTGAATATTACCTCAATTTAGGTGGGAAAATCTGTCGCATGGAAAGCTAACCGTGGACCTCATAACTTCTTAAGTTAAGAATATGTTGATTTCAACGCCTGGGCTTTAACCACGGATCTTTATGACGCACTCGCGATTGTGTTCATCTTCCTATCTTCACCTTTTTCATTGCAATTAAGAGAGCGAAAACATGATCACCATTCCTCAAATTGTCTCTGTCGTTTCAAGTCACCGACTTCATATATTTTTAGAGCATGTAGGTACTGTGATCAGAGGCTCAATCACGGATCTTCAAAACGACAATTGTTATCATCTTGATCAAACAATCTTAAGAAATTAAAAAACCTCACTGATTAAAAAAGTATTTTTAATATCCTAAGACCTTTAAATTCTGTTATGTTATTTGTATATCACTATTGTAAACAAAATAACACAAACAAAAATACTGTACAAGGATTTTAATTTGTACCTCTCAGTGCACAACTATAATTTTGATGCGAATTCGATTTTTATTCGGCCATAAAGACGTTAATATTTTCCCTTTGTTGTGTACAGAAGAATGTGCAAAATAAGTCTAAATTTTTTAGGAAGATTTCTCCTAAGGTAAATATAGTATTGTATGTGGTATATTTAAGCTTTAATGCAGTGGATCTTCAAATGTACCATCGTTTGTGGCCCTGAAGATATAACAATTACATTCCGAATCGTTGGCAAAGAGCGCTTGATTATTAACAACCCTCAATAAAATTAACTTAATAAATAAGGTCGAAATGGAGAATTATGAAAGTAAAAACTTGGTCACCATCAAGCCAAAATTGCCTTTTGATTCAAGGCAATGTTCTAATTGGTAAAAGGCATCTCTGGGATGGGTATTTCTGGCAGTTTGCTTCTAGAAGGGCCCTTAATTGTTATCGATAGCGATAGCGGCAATGCGAAAAATTAGCTTTTCTTTAGAAATGGGCTCCAAAGGTGACCGACACACACGAAACTTAATGCTTTTGTTGCTGTTAATTGCATCCGTTGTTGTTAAGGGAGAGGCGACCGAAAAATAATTTCATTTGCGCCATTAAGAATAGATGCTTATTCTGATAAAGCAGAAATTTAGGGATACAGGGATGGGTAGAGTGAAACCTCTGGTTGGCATCAGTCCGCAAGGAGCCAAGGGGTCTACGGCTTTAACGGCTTTTAGATCCGACGGTTGGTGTACTGTAGGTACGCAAAGTGCTCTTCACACAGCATTCAAATAGGGACCGGTTTAACAATGAAAAACCTCTGAGCCCAAGAACTCGGATTGGGAATTTAATACTGTATTGAATGGCTGGAGTAAGGTGTCAATTGTTGGAAGTAGCGACAGTTGAACATAATGACGCTATGAGCGTCGAAATCGATTGGTCATTAAAATACCAGTGTGGAATTGTGCCAGGTGTGTTTTCATTATGTTCAATCTAATAATATAGCCACCACATCAACTGTATCCACGACTTCATCGTTTTGCAGTTTTTTTGCGTACCTCTCTTGCTACAGAGCCTTTCATTCAAAAACGCTTCATGTAGCAGTAGCATCTTCGAAGATTTGACGAGGAAAACTTGTCGAAATGCAATCTACTTTAAAAATTGAATGTTACTTCTAAAGCATCCACGTGATTTAACGTCCAATAGGACGGTGTACTGAACATGAAGTGCTCTGCACACTAAACTCTTTATAGCCTCACAAGCCGCCATATCCAATCACTGAAGAGAAGTTAGGGATTATGCATGAACTAAAACTTTGCCTAATGGCACAGAAGCCGTTGACAAATGGGATGCAACAAACAAGCATCACTATTTCCATTTAATGAGCAAAGAGTATAGTGGACGAACCATTTGTACAAAAATATTCTAAATGTTTGGGTCCATATAATAAATACGACAGAAAAACAAGAATTCACTTTCGTAATGATGGGGACTCAATTAATCAGCGTACTGGAAAATATCAAGCAATAGCATACATTGACACTTTTTTTCGGACTATCCCTAAAGATGGATTGCAGTTCACTCAACCTCGTATGATTTGAGTGAAGATTAACATGACAGCAAGAAAGTTTACCTAAAAATTGCCGGAATCGACCAGCTACGCTCGAAGTTGCGACAGTTGAACATAATGACGCTATGAGCGTCGAAATCGATTGTTCATTAAAATACCAGTGTGGAATTGTGCCAAGTGTGTTTTCATGGTTTTAATTATGCGAAAAAACAGGACCCTTGATCCAGCCTCAGAGAGCGATTAAATAGGAGTTGGCTTTAAGAGGACGATAGAGACAACGTGAAAAGAGGATCCACGATCCTTGATCTCTCTCCCACCCTTCCTCCTTTCCCATCCAGCCCCCCATCCTTTACACCCCTCGATACAAAGAACCCTTCAAGAGCGGAGCCGTCCTGAAACTCCACCGCTGATAGATCATCCGCAGATAACCATGTGCCCAGCATTCTCGAGCGGCCCTCGGTAGCAAGATTTATCTACTTTATTAGCGTGAAGATCGTAAATGAACGATGGTGCCGCCGACCGCGCTGACGAAACCCACCAGGAAGTTCATTTGCATTACCCTCGAAATGAACGCCTCGTCCGATTGTTCGATTTCTCTTCGATCCTCGGCAAACCGTCATTCCAGAAGAATGATCATTATGGAATCGTGATCGTAAAATAGTTACACAACGCCATTCTCTAAAAATAAGAAAAACGCTTTCACCGCCACCCTCCCCATGAATGAAGCTTGGATTTTTCAAAAGAATAAAAAAAAACGAGATGATAAAGGCATTAAAGATACCTGCTATGACAAGGAGCTATTCATCTCATCTAAGCTTCCATCGCATATGCATTAGAACTAGTTTTTTTTAAGCTTCGAAAATGGCTATAATCCGTTCCTAATGGCTTGGGAGAACATATTTTCAATTAGATTTCAAAGATAAAAAAATTCACACAAAAACCCTCAGACATGCCTGATTCCGAACGAGTGACGGGAAAACTTGAATAAAAGAATGTTTACCTCCGAATGAGAAATCGATTAAATTGAGTCGGTAGTTTTGGCAGGCGCATCTAATTTTATACGTGCAGTTGAAGATCGACTTTGAGGCCATAAAAATGTAGGGCGGGAGAGGGAAGAATTTCACGCTTTCGCCGATTTATTTGCAGAAATACTACGGGAATATTTTGAGGTCGGCATTTAATCTCCGACCTTCGGGCAGTTCATTCGCTGAATTATGCGGAAGCTATCAGATTTTGCCATTGCAAAAGCCTTTCAAGCGCCCCCGGGATGAGGCAAAAGATTTTTTCCACTCTAAAAGAGGCCAGCCTCCTTAGAAGAGGTAAATGGATAAGACTAGGTTCTACCAAGTGCTCCTATGATAAAAGGCCTAACAAAACCAGAGGTCGAACGAGAATGGAATATGTAATGAGCCAAAAGTATGCGAAAGAGAAATTAGTCTAAAAAACTTCCTTTCCTCGGAATTTCCGGCCGTTAGCAAGGATAGAAAGTCAAATGCTAAATCTCGTGATCATGTGAGACAAGCCATGAATTAAACTCACAGTCAGTATTAAATAAACCCTAGAAATATTTGTTAAAAGTTGGTAAAATATTTTTGAAATCAAAACTTGCATATGACATCTATAAGCTTGTGCCCAAATAGGTGAGGGCCGAAAATAATAATATAACTAGTTTAGAACCCTAGGCTTCGTGGCATATCCTTTGAACTTATTTACTAGGATAATATGCGACACAAAAGAATGGATGGAAAAGCAAGCTCCTGAATGAAGACCAGTTCGAATTTAGGACAAGCAAGTGCATGAGAAGAGCCACTTTTTCCATTGGACTACAATCAGAGAAAGGAATGGATAAGAAAAAATGACATCTACAGCACTTGCGGATATGCAGAAAATTTTCAATAACATTAACACGAATAATACACTACACGCACCAAAGAAAATTGAAGAATTGAACAGTGATAGAAAAGGAATCCACAGTATTAAAGCAAGGGTGAGATATGCCCCCCTTTATTTTCAATACATACGTAGAGAGATCAAGTTACGGAATTAAAAAAGAAAGCTTTCATGGAAAGCATAAACAGAGATCAAGTTACGGAATTGAAAAAGAAAGCTTTCTTGGAAAGCATAAACAGATAACAAAATCACCATAAAAATTACAAGTGAACGCTAGCTGGAAAATAATTGAAGAAAAAATAGAATATATATTGATGCTCAATTATGGTTGGTCTGGCAGGTGAGGGTAGAGCTCACTAAATATTGAGCCCAACTGCGTGTGAAATGCATACATCAGTCCACCAGTCGTAGAAAGTTCTTGTGATTAGAAACTAACACAACTTGGGTTTTTGGCCTTGTGGGTAGTGATGGGCTACAGGGTCCCGGCTTCAAATCTCGGGCAGAGACTACTGGACACCCCCATCTAAAAATCCTCGCAATTTAATTATCTGAGTGTCAGACCTTCGTAGGAAATCGCAGGTGCTCAGGGAAAGGAACTGGACCCCCTACCCTGAATGTGTGAATTTCACACGCCCATGGCTTATTACGGGGTGAGCTCTTACCCTCACCTATCAAAAACCAACTTTCGGGTTGAACACAGATTTTTTTTTGTTTTTTTTTGGTCGGATCACGTCCAAAGGCCCGTCCCGGATTCGAAGTCTGAACTTATGGTCACCAACCCAGCACCCTACCCACTCTACCACCGCGTTTACAATGAAGCAAGGCAAAATTTATATTCCAGGGATAATATTGGTGGACTCCAATGTATCAACACGCCTACCATGAATGTCATCCTTGCGGCTTAAACCTGAACGAACCAAGAATTTTTGAACGTGGGTGAAATATTCATTTGCATCGGTACGATTTAAATACCGTGAACTCTTCTCAAGCATTCCGAGCGCGTGGCTTTATTTTGAATAACATGACGTCAGTGTAAAGGCGGAGCCGACCGCTGAGAACGCTCTTTTTCCATCACCTCCTCCCCTTCCCCTCTGAACGCGCCCCCCCTCCTTTAACCGCTTTCTCCGGATCTTCATCTCTCTCTCTCTCTCTTTCTCCTGAGACACCCCCTCCTTCCCTTTGCCGATCCCCGACCTTCCTCCACCGCCGCGACGCTTGCCGTGCGTCGTTCCACTTTTACGATCCGGACGATGAAGTCACCGCCCGGGCACGACCCGGCCCCCTGCGAACAGGGCGCCCTCTCTCCCCAACCCGTTTCCCCACGAAGGTGGGTTTGCCATTTCATCCCCGGGCAATCACTTCATTCCCTCATCACACCTACACGTATACGTGAATACGTTCGCGTCCTCAATAGCCGGCCGGCCTGAACAGAAAATCGTTTTTAAAAAATATCGTTATCCCCGCAGTGCTCCTTCGTATGAGATTGAGATTCATCTGACATGAATAAGTCAATGCATGAGAGTGTGAGCCCTAAAAATAAATGGTTTTATCGGAAATAAATTATAACCTGGTATTCCAACGGTTAGGGCATATTTTAGGCCGGGATTACGATGAACGTTTTCTGACGTGACGGAAACGGACGGTGGCGGTGAACGCTAACGTAGCGGCTCAATTGTTGGTGGTGTATCACGATCGACGGCGGTTCAAAATGGCGACTTGGCGAACACTCACCTCTTGGGTTTGAATTACTGTAAAACCGTAAGTTTTTACTTTTTTCCGAAGATTTTCTAGCGTGAGTGAAGTGTGAACACAGCAGGTTGTGTTATGAAAATTGCATTGAAAAAGAGCGATTTTCAGTGGTCGAAAAAATGTTTCTGAAAAGTGTCACCCTGATCCGAACATTTAACCCCCAATTGATGTTCAAGTCACTCGTGATTGGCTGACGGAAACCAACGTGACGGGAAAGCTAGACCCTGACAAGCTTTCCTAAACGTCCGTCGGCGGTTCCGTCATCGTCCGGCCATCGTAATTAGCTTCATTGCGATCCCATTCTTCTAGCTTCAACAATGCCACCGTCCGTTTCCGTCACGTCAGAAAACGTTCGTCGTAATCCCGGCCTTAGGGTGACATGATGGCCTAGTGGTAGTGGGTAGAGCTGCGAATCGGAGGAGGCCGGGTTCGAATCTGAGTGAAGGCTATTCGGGTAGCCTCTCCTAAAATCCTCGCGATGCGATTTTCTGAATGACATACCCTAGTGGGAAATAGGAGGTGGCCAGGGAAAGGAGCTGCCACCCCTTACCCTGAATGTGCGAATTACACCCGCCAATTCCTTTGTACGGGGCGAGCTCTACCCTTATCTATCTAACCAAACCTTCGGGTTGAACACAGGGAGTGAGGACAAATAAAAAAAACAAACACCGATGTATCTTACCACTTAATTTATTTGGCACTACTAGTTTCAACGCATCGGCGTCATCGTCAGGTGCAACTTATTCAAGATCTAGTGGTCTCCTCGCGATGAAAGCGTGGATATGAGAAAAAAAGGTAATAAGTAATTTCACACTAAAAAGCGAACCTAATGGTGAAATAAATCATGACGATCATTTCTGTTTAGCCTACGTCGCTCTTCTTGCAAAGTCAAGCTCCATTGGAGAGAGACTGACAAAGGGCTAGCGGAATCGTGGTTCGATTCTGGGTGATGGTCCCGGAGCATCATCAGCTAATCCAAAGCTTTATGTGATATCCTGAGTGCCAAATCTTCATCTACATTTGCTGAGCATCCTGCAAGCCTCCTTAAGGGAGTGTGACAGGGGGTGACCATCACCAAACATGCACTTTGACGTATAATTATAAGTTCAATACGTACTACTTAGAGAAACGTGCTAGTCATGCATCCACCAAGTATGTACAGCAAAATTAGAAGCATCTACAAATTTTCTTATTAGTATTACAATTTTCATGCATAGATTTTCACAGTAGTATGATTGGATTGTTAGACTGTTTCGGTTACATCACACCATCTTCTCAAGGTGGGATTCAAACTCAAGATAAGGTCAGCACGAGGCTACAGACGAATCCACGACATGGCTGCAGGCCATGCCGGTAACGTACATGCATGACATGTACCTATTCTGAGAATACAGATGTTACTGTTGTCGTACAATGACCGAAGAATTATACACAGTCTGTACAAAAACCAAGTTTCTGTGAATAAATCTGGACCCAGCTGTGAAGAGGCAAGAATAAGGCAAGATAAAAGTAACGAGGAAGTGCTAAGAAGAGTAGGAGAAAAGAGAAGTCTGCTGACAACTCTAAAAAGAAGAAGGGAAAACTTAATAATATCTTGAGACACGATGGCCTGATGAAAACTATCGTCGAGGGAAAAGTGAACGGGAAGATTGGAAAAGGCAGGTCTCGTATGAGATACATGGAACATATTGTGAAGAATGTAAAAGAGAAGAATTACGTCACAATGAAAAGGTTGGCCGATAGAAGAATCGAGTGGAAAGCTGCGTCAAACCAATCCTAGGATTGTTGACCAATGATGATGACTGTTGTCTTTATATAATGAGTGAATAGAAATAAGCCTTTTAGACTGATACCTCACGAATCAAACTAACCATAGATGGAATATAGCGAGACACCACTAATTGAAACTATTTTGCCTGAAACTCACACTTTAAAATTAGAATTTTTCCCCGGATATGCCAACGTTTTCTGACAAAAAAAGTTTTGATTTTCTTCGTGGAATACAGCAAAGTTCTTCAAATTATTTTTCTGCTTAAAGGATACCCTCTCTTATAACGGGCAGAAGTTTCATTCCCTGTGATAACGCTGAACTCTCTCGTTAACTTTTCATACACACTTCATCGTAGGCATGATTTAAAACGCCCACTCGTAAAATTTAAAGAGGAAAGGCTTGAACGGCCCTCGCTGTAAAGATGAGACCGAGAAGCCAAGGTCGAAGTCGTTACTACCTTTTAACGTCCAACGAAGGAGATCTTGGCTCGGTTTCTTCCAACGGGCCTCAAGTCGCCTCGCCTATGCCACCTTGCGGCTCACGTCGGCGAATCGGCGGACCCCCAAGCACACATAACAATGCCGACCTTGAAGTTGAAGACAGCATACTTGTGTGCATTTACGACCGTGTCCAAAGGGCTTGTTACTGTAGCTGCAGCGTTGATAAATGGCCTCTAAAGGGAGCAATCACCGACTCTCTGGGGATGAGCAGAAAATTAGGGATAATGCACTTCACCCTCCGAGGATATATCGTGCCAACTAACCCCGTCTTAATCCTTACCACTCAAGCTCGTCGTCCATGTGCGAGGTGGGGTTCGAACCCCAATCCTTTGAGCCCGAAGGCCGCGTTACGCTATCGACCCGTCTAACGCGGCCGGCTACTGAGAAGAGGCACTTAAGTGCTGACTAGGTTAGAATGGGCTTGGATTCAAGAGTTTAAAATATAGGAGAGCATTTTCATATTCATATAAATTTCACTTGGAAGGTTAATAATAAAAATGTGCATTCCAGTTTTTATTTATAACCGCATGATTTTTCGCTGAGAGACTTAGTAGTAGCTAAGGAGCCAGTTGATGAGATGGTTAGAATACTGACTTTTCATCTCGTGGATCAGAGTTCATATAAAGACAGCGACAACAATTTTTCCGTAGAATCATACCAAGAGTTTTCTTCAGTCACTTGTGGATATTTTTTGAAAGAATGATTATTTTTTATTCTTAAATAAAAACTTTTTCTTGAGTATTCTATTAATTATTTTTCTTCGACCCCTTCCACCAGACAACGCTTTTCTTTCTCACTAGAAAAACTCTGCCACAACCGCAAATTCCATTGTACGACAATTTTACATGCGCAAAGGCGGAATGCGCTTTCTTAGTATTAAAAGTGTTTTGAATTCAATATAGATTTAAAGAGTACTGAGGTTCTACCAGGCGAACATTGTTTGGATGACCATCAAGAAACACTTTCGCATCACTAAGGCATTAATGGCGATCAAAAAACTTTGATAACATACTTCAAATAACAACGCAAATGCCGTTTCGACGACTTTCATATTGATAACAAGCAGAATAATAGAGACCAGAAAGTACTGACTTGTACTGCAAAATCCAAGGCGCGTGCCTTGACGGACTCTGCAGCATTGTCAACCACGACCTTTCTCCACATTTTTTTTTCACCATTAAGCATCTTCCCACGCGTATATCGCTCTCATCTTACACCATTAACTCACCCAGCAAGTGAAGGACCAAGTGACTTCAGCAATAGCGAAGCCTCTACGCTAACTAATGCCTTAGACACAGGCCTCTGTATCCAACATAACAAGGATACTGCTCTGCCCTTTCAATGTCTTTCCTTTAAATATTTACGGGCCAAGAGATTAGCGAAGAACGATTTGGTTCGTTCGTGATGAACTTTTCAATATGACTATTTAATGTTGCAATACAAAAATGTTCACTTTAAAAAATCTCATCAGACAATTCGTACGAATGAAAAGATATTCAAATGGTTAGCACTTAAAGTAAAGTATCGCTAGAAAATAAAATTCCTATGAGACGATACTTAAAAGAGGATATTATTATATTTTAGGACAATATTATATTATATTTATTACTCGAAAAAGCCCATTATCCTTCTGCACGAAATATGTTATGGCAATTCAAGGTTGCAGAAGGTTCTATGCTAACAGGAAGCATCTTCCGTCATTGTCATTTCCGATGGGAACGTCTGTAACCGGAATATATTTTCTCCCATGAGAAAGAAAGTTCACGGTGTCATCAAAAGTGCAATTTCACAACACCATTCCACACACACAGTCATAAGGTTGGGTCACCCGTTCGCCATTTCTCATACTCAATCATCCACTGCTAATTACATTTCCGCGTAAAATTTCACCGGGATGGAACAGATATTTTCCTCGGAGTAACATTCTAGTAGTTTTCTCTGAGATCGTCTAAGCTAAAATTATTTACCAGATTACCAGCGAAAAAAAAAATTTGTATCATGGTACACGGATACGTTGAAACTACGTAGCCTTAAGTGTGACGAATAATAAATGCCATATTTTTCGTGGCGGACATTTACTGCACCCAAGTAGAAAAATTGTACTTCATTCAGTTGAAGACATCCAGCTTCCTCAGTAGGTACGATCCAAATCGCTATGCAAGTAGACCAAAACGAAAAACACAAAGCCTAAAATCAACCATAAGGGATAGTATCCGTAAATTAACTGTTACTGATGATCAAAAACAAAAATTTTAAAAGTGTTGGTGGCCAGTACCAGGCGTTCTACCAAAAATACCAGGTGTTCTACCAGTTGAGCTACCAAGACGTCCTCTCTCTGTGGAAATTATAGTCCGGGTTCGAGTCCAGGTCAAGGCGAACGATTTTTTCTCTGTGGAATAACTGCTATTGTGCAATTTCAGCGGGTAACACCGCTAAAGTTTTCACGGCCTGTTCGTCAGAACTTTGAATTCGTCATTCATCAACTTAGGAATCCTTAAAGTAGTCGTAATCATGAGTGAAGATGACGACAAAAATGAGGCATAGCATCGCCCAAAATACAACTTCCGGGCATTAGGCGTGAAGGATCAACCATGTTTCTCGCAGATAGGTCTTATTTTTTCTACAGGCTCTGGTGAAGGTCTCCATAATCGCAGCAACAACCACTTATATTTCTCCAACGTGTGGGATGTTCCCTTTCTCCTCCACCCACGTGGGCCAGGCCATATTTCACCTCTCACAGTTCTTGTCGTCTTTAATGATCCACCCATCACATTCTACGAGTTTTCACAAAATTTTCAACCCCCCTGCATCCTTTTCAATGAGACAAGTTGTCCTCTCCTCCATTCTGAAGATGACTTGAAATCTTAAAATGGAATATGTTTGATACGTGGTCTTGTTCGAAAATTTCTAGAGGGACACGAGATGATCTCACTATCGTAATTCGTATTTTCCTATACACTACTGGATGTTAGGAGTACGAAAAAATGCGTAATCTAGCAACTAAGATGTTAAACGAGCAAGGAAATATTTGAGCAAATCTGCAAAACATTCAAAGAGTAAAATCAAATTTATCACGCCAGTGCAACAAGTTAATAGTGATTATTTCAGTTTTATTACAACAATTTAAATTAAAGGCGCTCAAAATGCTGCGGTATATTGCACCATCTTAATTACATAGATGAAATCACAACATTCAGTCTGAGGAGGGAATCTTACTTCTACCTTGAGGTTAGAGACCACCGCCGACCTAGCCGTCCATGCGGTAGCTTAGGGTTAATTTTTAATACTAAATAAATACTGCTACCACTTAATATGAATAAAGTACTAAATATACTACTACCTACTTAGTATTAATTATATATTCAGGCACGGGCGGCTGCCCAGGGTGCACAAATTAAGGGGCACCGTGGGAATGGAAAAAGCTTTTTTTATTCAGGGATTGACAACTTACTTCATGTCCAACAAGCTAATTTACTACGTTTTTTACTGCTTAATTTTTACTACTGCGTATATGCGTTACAACGGGGGTTGACAATTGGGGGTGGGTGAGGGCGCCGGAATACTCTCTCGCTCAAGTAATCATTTTCTCGTAAGCTGGCCCTGTATACATTTGGCTACACTTCTCCGTATTCCATCAAAAACTCCAAGGGACAATGCAATTATTTAATCGACAATCGCAGGTTTTCCCAAGCCTTCTTATCATTGGTCATCTGCATCCACAATGTATCCCGCAAGCCTCCGTAATTGCATGTGGCAGGAGGTGACATCACACTGGGCATAAGTTTTCTATGAGTGAAGAATTATATTGTTAGTGATTGTACAATCTGTTTCACATTTAATAGCAAATTTGCCTCAGGTAAGCAGCCACTTAATATACAATACAGCATCCTATCTTAAGCCAAAGCAACGCCGGTCTCATTAATTCCAAAATGATCGCAAACTGTGACGAGAGTAGCGGCATGTGTATTCGCCAATCTTTCAAGCTCTAGTTCCAAAAACAAACAAACGTATTTACTCGTGTAAGACACGTACCGTTTTTCCCGAAACACAGGTGAAAAAAGGAAATGCAAATCTTACACGAATCCTCCGAGTTTCTAGTAAGACGCGCACCTTTTTTCTTCAAATTCCTACAGCTTTCATTGCACATTTTTGCCTCAATTCCCATCCATTTACTTTAACCGATTTCTTTCATTTTTATAAAGGAATTTGCTTTCAGGTTAAAACAAAAAATGGAAGGCTGAAGGGCAAAAAATTAATTTTTTTACTAAAATAATTTTTTCCCTCACGAAACTGCTGAAAAACGGGAATACGCAGGATACACAAAAGTACGACTTACAGGAGTAAATATAATAGGTGTAGGCCATTAGATGGATTTGAGTCTAGGCATTCCTACTATGAACACCACGTTGAATCTAAGTGAGGATTCATTTCGGAAATCATCATCATTATCATCGGTCAACAATCCTAGGATTGGTTTGACTCAGCCCTCCACTCGATTCTTCTATCGCCCAGCCTCTTCACATTAACGTAATTCCGTTCTTTCACATCCTTCACGACCTGTACCATTTATTTTATACGAGGCCTTTCTTCTCCAATCTTCCCGTTCACCTTTTCCTCGACGGTTGTCTTCATCAGGCCTTTGCCTCTTAATATATATCCGATTAAGTTATCCCGTTCCGTTCTTTTTAGAGTTTTCAGCATACTTCTCTTTTCTACTACTTTTCTTAGGACTTCCTCATTACTTACTCGGTCGATTCAATCAGTCTTCGTCACTTTTCTGTAACACCACACATCGGAAAATTAGACTTAAAGAACCTGCTACAGTAGTGACTTTTATGCAGTCGGGGAGATCACAATAATGCCTAGCATCACCAAACGCGAGAGAGCCCAGTCAGATTTTTGCCCACAATCTAATTCTTCCCTTCTCCCAACGTGAGCTCGAGCCGTCCTTCTTATCTCTAGTTCTGTTCCTAATATTCTAATGGCCACGATCATTAGCGCACTTCTGAGAAAAGCAATCCCTCAGGAAACCCGCCAATCCTCGTCTTGGGGAATCACGCTCTATTTTCTCCATCGGTTCCGGACCGAAAGACGATTTTTTGCCCCCACAACACGATAAAGGAGGAGGACATACAGATACAAATCAGTAGACACAGTAGTGGTCGTCAAAACGTAAAGAAAGAATGAAGGTAGAGCAGAATCACTATGATTAAGGATAAGGCAATGTTTGTGACCCAACTGCCGGCATTGTTAGGCACACATCAAGGGTAAAAACGGGCACTTACGTCGAGCATATATCATGCAATTGATAAAGTGGGGCCGAGCAGTGAAATTCACTCCAAACGGGGTGGAAGAGAAGGGAAAACTACTAAGGGGACAGCTAAACCGGTTTCTCGCGGAAAATGTACCAAAAAAATAAATCAACCCCGCGGATCACTCGTAGCATAAAAAGAGGATGGAACCAACGACTCATTGCACCGTGACTCGTTCCGTGGGACTTGGAGCATCTTATACATTTCCATCAAATTTAATCCAAGCTCTGACTCCAGCTCCGTAGGCCCGCATTCAAATGTTGGAAAAGGTGAAATTTACGATGGTACTTAGATGGCCCATCTACCTGTCACATTGAGGTAATCAACAATGAATTCTCTCGCTGTATTCCTTCCTCACGGGCTGGATCAGAGAGCGGCTATATACGGGGAAAATGTAGACAAAAAACTATTGCAATTTTTGCACTCGAAAGCAGGGCCGGCGGAAGGCGGTGAACAAGGGATGATGCCTCCAATAAAAGAGAGCCCCCAAATGCATCAAATTAAAGATGCAATATTGTTATGTTGTCACCCGGGAAGCGAAGTAACAACCAATTACAAATCAAGGAAGAAATAGTCATCAGAATAGTCCAGGCGAAGTGGACATTCTGCTAGAAGAAGAATCTTCTTAAAAAGCTAGGAAGTAAGGAAATTACTACGTTATTATTTACATCTGAGAATGCTTCTTTATGACAGAAAGGCATGGACGATAACAGCGGCAGAAAAGTCAGGGTTGGGAGCAGAAAATGTTGTGTAACAGAATACTGATGAAGCTAAAATGTATAAAATGAGTAAAACGCAAAGTAGCCCTCGCAAAACTTAGACAAAAGAGAAGCCTGCTGGTATTTTTAAAGAGAAGATGGGACAACCTAATCAGCAATATCTTGAGACATTATGGTCTGATGAAGACAATTGTCAAACGGATGGCCAGAATTGGCTCGTATAAGATATACGTAGAAAGTAATGTAGGATACAAAAGAGAGGAATTATGAATATAAAAAGAGGTAATATGGTAGGAAAACCGAGTGAAGAGCTTCGTCGAACAAAGAATTGTTTACTCATGATGATGATATGAATAGTAATTGATGCGGCTTGATTCATAATTTCTGCACAATAGGGAAAAATAATTAATTATAATAATCCATCGCTATTAAAATTTGTTTTATTTTTTGAGTTAGGAGGCCCCCAAATACCGCTTTGCCAGAGAACGCCTACGGCCGTTCCTCTGTTCATCCACAAATATATAGCAGCATTGTGTCTATGAGAATGGTATTTTTAAATGGTACTTGCGCAAATCTTATAGAATCTGGTTCTAAATTACGGTTTTGATGAATGAAGAAACTTTTCAAATCGACTGGACCACCATTTACAGTTTCCTTAATTAAAAAGCAACCTCGAAGAACTTTGCGTCTTAGCAGAATTTCCGGATAGGAAATGCCATCCTACTTGGCCGGGACTCAAATCCGGGACCCCCTGATTTCGAGCAAGGCGTTTCAACCACATAGATCTCCCAAGATGGAGAGACAACTTGGTACCTTAAAAGGTTGAAGCACTTTACCGATAATACAGGGGGTTCCGCGTTCGGGTCCCGGTCAAGGTGAATGATATTTTCTCTTTATAGAAAATCTGCTATTGTGCATAGCAACGAATAACTCTTTTAAGGCTTCTGCAACTAGCTCGTAATCCTTAACTATGTACCAAATAACCAATCGTATATCTAGATGTCTACTATTTCGAATTAGTTATTCGCTAAACCTCTTTCCAGGTAATAAAATCACAAAGCTTGAAACAGGCTCACACGAAATGAGTAATAACTAGCGAATAATGTAATTTAGTCCAGAAAAGCATGGTCTCCGTTGAACTAAATCCATATTCATCTACAATATGCTCTCTCCTTATAACAAATTACTCAATCACATCAACAATTTTCATAATGGCTCTATCTGTTAATTTTTATATGGCTCCTAAAAGGTAATTATAAACATTTTCTATCTTTCTCTACATTTTTTCTTGGGCTGTTAGCATCCTGATAGTTTTCCTAGAACGCCATAATCAAGAATCCTCATATCACAGCAGCCAAATTTTGATTCAGTTGATAATAATTTATGGTGATATATTTCAATGGTTTAGAATATACTTTCACTGTGACAATTTACCTGATTTCTCAAGTTTTTTATCACTTCTTATTATTATTTAGCTTGAATCGTCGTATTTGTATTGTTTGCATAAGGCCCCAGCAAGATACCGATCCTGGGGGAAGAGGTCTTTGAATGGGGAAGTACATTTCTCCATCTACCATTCTGCCATTCGTACAATTAGAGATATGAATAGCTGTAAATATATCTAATCGTACAAATATAAGTGTATCAATGGATAGCATAGGTAGTTGCATGTTGGTATATGGCCGAATATGAATGCTATACATGCCTGGGTGTGTGGCAGGGAGTGAAGATCACCAAGCATGCACTACTAACATGCAAACAAGTAACTAACACTGTTGATGCCAACGCCAGGGATATTGGTTGTGGGATGTTGGTTGCCAGTAAATCAAGAATATTATCCCCTCTATTAGGTTCTGTAGCTAATTGTGTCAGGGAGTTGTTGGAGAATACATCCAATAGAGTCTTACAGATGTCCTTGTCTCTTCCTCCAGCTTTCACAGGAAATCAGCTATTTTTCCCATGTTAGACCTAGACCATGGAATATGCTGCCAGTGTATGGGATTCCTACGAAATCGGTCTAAATAATGAACTTGTGCAGATAAGATCGGCAAGATTTGTAAAGGAACGGTATAATAACCATATTAGCGTAACTATTCTATTAAATGAATTAAATTGGGAATCATTGTCAGGTAGCAGGTTGAAATTTAGACTTAATCTCTTAAATAAAGTCCAAGATAATATTTTGGGTGGTGACGTTAAAAATATTTTGCGAACCCCAACTTACTATGGTAGACTGTCCCCATGATTACAATTAGAGAAATTGATAGCCGTACTGACAGATTCAAAATGTCCTTTTTTCCTCGTACAATTAGGGATATGAATAACGGTATATATGTCCAATACGAGTGAATCAATGTATAGCATAGGTATTTGCATGTTGGTATTAGGACTTTAACGTAACCAAACTAACAGCGTTTTATTGCATGCTCGCTTTGATAATTTTAACTTTTTTAATTGTTCAGTGTAGACTAGAATATATTTACTAATCCTTTTTATGAATGATATGTAATGCATGTTTGGTGTGAATTAACCCCCTGCCACACACCTTAATGGTGGCTGCAGGGTAATGTGTGGATGTAGATGCATGGAAACAGATATTTTAATTGAAATAAAAATCTTAGCATGATTTAATAAACAAAGAATACGACATAATTACGTCGAGTTTCGACTGGCCAGATGGTCAGCTGATAACGGCCAAACAAACAATCCAAGATCCATCGACATACTACTTCCAATATTTACATTCCACCTCCGATGAAGTGAGTGACGTACGTGGGCGTAGACCAACAAGCTCATGCTAGGAGCCCTTTAGTGCCGTGCAGTGAATTGCAGCTTTTCCAAACAGCACGGTCGTTTCGCACATATACTGATTGCTCTTCTGATAATTTTGCGTCATCCTCAGAGGGAAGGGAGGGAAAAAAATAGGAAAAGTTGGAGGAAAAAACAAGGACCTTCCTTGTTTCCGCTTAATATTGCATTCCTGCTTTGGACTGACAGGTCGGGATCGGCCGAGTTGAGGGTCATCTTCGCGCACGGAAGCTGGTTCGTCGCTTTTCGAGTAACCTTTTCTCCCTCGTAAGATAGCAGCGAGGTACCTACTGTTGACATTCGCTCGGGACGGTTGGTTTTCGGAGCGAAGCAGTCTACGGCAGACCATCACGAAAGAGAAAAACTTGGGCTGTTAACTTACGAGTTTTTGCCAGCAATATTTCACATAAGGTCGTTTTATTAAGGATCCGAAAAATTTGTTCCAGTAGCAAAATTCCGTCTCAGAGTGAGCATGATTTCCTTATGGCCTCACTGGCACTTGAGAGAAAGTTGTCCAAATGAAGAGGCCATTTATATGCATTTCGTTGACAGAAAATATATTATTAAATGCCTGAATTTCATGTTTAACTCCGCGAAATATAATAAAAATAAAATTATCTTTCATGAAGACAATTCTAAATCACCTTAAGCCAGTAAAAGATATAATGCATTTGTTAATGTTGTGTCCCTACGGTCGATCAGCTTATAACACATATTGGTATGAAATAAGTTATAAAATAAAATAATTTTTCTCTGACACATAAATATTTTTGCTATTAACAGTCAATTGTGACGGAGGATTTGATCTATATCAAGATGAATACACCTAACCTTATCATTTTAAGCCCTATGATCCATGAGTCTCATAAGAATTCAAAGTTATCTTGCGAGGAAGAACTATTGAAAACAATCCAAAATTTAAAATTATTCGTCATCCTTTCCTAGGTGTCAAACTCACTGACTCCTGCTATCCATGGTATCACATGGCGAACCTCAATTAAACAAGGAGTCAAAACTTGTCTAGCGTGAGTACACCGAATTCTTCAGAGGTAAATGAAATACTCGTTATCTTAGTAATGAAGTAGAGCTTTTCCTGGAACAATTTTACTGCAATGAACTTCCCCAGGATGGTGGTTGTTTAAATCCTGTAATTGACCAAATATCTTTGGGGCGCTGAAGACCATATTTGGGTATACTGAAATCATTCCTGACAAGAAGAGAATGATCTAAGAAAGAAAAGACCTCACGAACCGGAGGATAAATGAATCCAGTAGCATGAAAATGACTCCTAGCCAAAGTAGTTCTCCCTATCTGATCATTATTCCTTTTTGTCTAAAAACACATTTCGTCTTTACAGTATAAATAATCTCAGTATCAGAAAGATCTCATCTCTAAAAGTGTTCCCGCTTCTAAATTGGCCAATGAATCACATATCGTGGAAAATGTACGCAACATATAGATAAATTAACCAGGAAAATGAACAGAGTATCGGGTATCTTCCCAACTGCTATAAGTATACAATATATTTTACTAATATCGGTAGATATTTGGAAAGTTCTAGCAATTAACCTCTCTCTCACTCATTATTTCATGACCCAATTCACCGTTTGCCTTGCAGGATTCTCTACTACAGCACGCTGTACATTCTGTCTACTTTCATGTCCTCTAGTCACCCTCTTCAGCATCCCGCTACCTCTCAATATGTCCTCCATCCTCTTTTGTTGGCCCCAGAATTTCCTCCTCCCGAAATTTCCTTTCCATTAGGCTTACTTTCTCCGTTCTTGTGGGAAAGCATATATCTAAACCACATCCCACCTTCACTTGATGTTTACCAAATTGACCAAGCATGGACAACCGTACATATCCAAATACTTAACTATTTTTTTAATTTGTTTTAACTTTTTCAACATGTATTAACTAATCACATCTAATCATCAACATGTAATAACTTTATAAATGAAAATAAAGAATGATGAAGATAAAATGGATCGACCGAGTGACAAATGAAGAAGTCCTAAGAAGAATGGGAGAAAAGAGAAGTCTGCTGAAAACTATAAAAAGAAGACGGGTCAACTTAATCGGCCACATCTTAAGACACGATGGCCTGATGAAGACAATCGTCGAGGGAAAGGTACACGGGAAGAATGGAAAAGGCAGGTCTCGTATGAGTTACATAGAACAGGTCGTAAAGGACGTGAAAGAGAGGAGCTACGTTAATATGAGGAGGTTGGCTAATAGAAGAATCGAGCCCTGGCTGTGTCAAACCAATCCCAGGATTGTTGACCCTTGATGATGATTAACTAATCTTTCCCCCACACACACAGCAAATGAAATTTGCATTTGCTTATTTAGAGCAGTACTTCCAAATACACTTTTCAATACATACCAATGGCTATCACTTGCTACGATCGTGAACAGAGTTGGGAGATGAGCCAACTTTTCGAAAACATTTCCTCTTTATGGAATATCTCTCGATTTGGGAAAAGTATCTCAGATGAAAGTGCGTAAGTTTTCGCAACGAGGATGATCTGCATTAGTCATTTTCGGGAGCAGCTGCGTGTGGCGCCTTGTCGACCAAGCTTTCGCGTCCTTTCCAGTTCGCATCTTCAGGGTGAATGAAAATTATTAAACTTCTTCCTGGTATTTATTGCGAAGGGGTCCCCACTCCTCCGTACCATGCCGTGTATGCCCGGTGACGTCAATCACTTGGTGAGAATTACAGTTGACCACTTCCCCCCTCCCCCTCCTGTGGCCGCTATGAATGTTTAGGGTGAATCCTGATAGGGTCGTCATGGTCGGCTGCCTCAAGTTGTTGACCCCGCAACTCTCCTTCCGAAACAATCGCTTCCAAGTGGCACTCAATCGAATGCCATCGTCCCGGTTGAAATTCTCCGGCCGTTTCTCAATTTCGATTGCCCCGCGGATGAGTCGGGGGAAATAATGTTTTTCCCGTGTTTCCTCCATGTAAATGTGATGGCTTATCCCTAGTTCTCCCGATAACATATGCTCTGCGATGGCTGATTCCTTGATGCTGCTGCGTGCTATGGCTCGTTGGTGTTCCTTCAGTCTGCACGCGACGGAACGTCCGGTTTGGCCGACGCATACTTTCCCGCAGGAGCAAGGAATTTCATATACTCCTTCGGTATGGAGTGGGTGAAGCTTATCTTTGGCTGTATCTCAGTAGCTCAGATATTTAAGGTAATCAAAAATGTCAGACTTCCTATTTTACCATAAAATGTTTTGGGTGAGCTAATTAAAAGAATATTTTCGGCATTAAAGGCTCCACATAGGAATATTGTAAGTTTTGTTAACGGATTCATACCTTTTACCAACGGATCGTAATTTTCAATCCGGCGTCTTTACCTATATTCACATGGCACCAAGGTTGGTCAGCATTAAGTTTCGTAGTAGAGGCTAATTCTATTGACCATGCACTACTCAACCTGCTACAAAAGGGGTACTTGACGAAAAGAAAAACTCCAATGGCCGTAATGTTTGACGCTTTTGACGCGCGTAGATGCTTTTCCCGAAAACAGCCTCTGAGGGAGTGATTGTATACCCAACTGATTGTATCCCTTAATCGGGGCCCCGTATACCCCGCGAAAGGCCTACAATCGGGTGTGTGAATGCAATCTGGAGTTTTCCCTGGCGTGGAAGATCTTCCCGTAAACAACCCCAGAAGGAGTGATTGTAGTTACCCACTTATTAGTGTCCCTTGACGTGGTCCCCTGAAATCCGCGGGAAGGAATCACTAAAGGATGTGTGCATGTGGTTGTCACCGACGAGAGATTAACTTTTCCGCGGGGATCGGGTTGGTGTGGTGGCTACTACTGGTAAGTACTAGCCTCCCATCCCGAGGGTCCGGGTTCGATTCCCGGCGGTGGCGGATTTTTCAGTGGGAAACCGGTCCCCATTTGAGTGCCTAGTGGAGGGCATTTCAAGTTCAGTACTCCGTCCGTCGAATGACGTTAAGCCGTGGTCTCCTTGGCGCCTTTCGTAAAGAGTAGGCTAATGCCGACGCCGGGTTTCTCTCCACTCTTCTTCCGTTTCCTGGAAACTCCTACCATTACCCAATTACCCACCTATCCTATAAGTGGCGCAAATGACCTCAGCTGTCTGTCGCCAACCCATGACCATTCACCATCGTCCAGGGTCCAGGGATGACTTTTTAGGTCATCCTGGAGACGGCGGCTGAGACCTTGCGCGCACCGTTGCTAGTTCTTTTAATTCCTTTATTCACCTTGACACTCAGCATAATTTTCTCTTGAGTCGACTCACGCCGAGTCATTTAATAAAACTTAAATACAAAAACGCTTTGAGCGACTACATCGGAGCCATTCCAACAAAAAAATATTCTGAATGAGATCAGATCCCTCCTCCGTACGGAAAGCCAACCTGTATCTCGAAACATGTCCACCAGAAGCGACCCATCTAACCTCTACTGTCCATCGCATCGCACGTCTAAATACCACGAATCATTCGTAGTCAGATCTACAGTAACATGGAATTCGTTACCAAACTCAATAAAATGTCGAAAATCTTTGCCTCTATTTAAAACACTATAATATAACTCTTTGCTTCGAAATCCACCCTTAATATAATTACCTGTCACTGCTTGGCGATGTATGACATATTTCCCGGACGACATTTCTGTATTATCATGGGTGTTTTCAAGTCTGTTTCCGCACTAATAGGCGCTTCAGACCGGGAGGACAGGTGAAAGGACAAGAATGGAAGGGATTGCTGTATCGAATACTTAATCTTATACTTTGTAGCCCTGTCCCACATTCATTTGTTGTGTGTAATGTCAGGTTACCTTCATTTCCATGTATATTGTGAAGTGGCTACAGACTGTTGATATTCTCACACTTGTACTTTTATTTCTTATTGAGACATTATTATATTCTATGAGACACTATTATATTCTATGATAGGTGTGAACACCCTAAAATATATAATCTTGAAAATCCATTCGTTCCGCAGTCTATCCTACGTTTATAAAATCTCTCGCAGAATAACGGAGGTATTCAAACCGTCCAAAAAATGTTATCGACTGGAATATCGAAGGTTTATAGCCGATTCCAACAAGCGAGGTAGGTACTCCATTCATCGTCGGCCAATGATACAAGAAGACAAGCTATGCCTCACCCAAGACTCTCCCCCACACCAAAATCCACCCGACCTTTTTATTCCCTCCTCTTTCTCCCACAAAGGCTTGGGTCTTTAAGTATCCTTTTCCCTTCATTCTCATCTCTCTCCTCATCTTTCTCCCTAATGTTGCCCCCGTCTGAATTTAAGGTCACTGGCACCACCTGAAATGGAAGAAAAAAATAACAGATTTCTTTCCCCCCGGTGACCATTCCGATTCTTTTGGTGCTTGGTGCAGGGTAATGGCCAAACTTCGGCACTCCCTAACGCGCTCCCCGACGGCCATAACGTTTAAGCGTATTCTTTCCAAAGGTCACACGGATGATCTCAGACGGGAAGTGCTTGACCGAGATGGCTCCGAAAATCGCCGCCTAAAGTGTGCTGAGTGAACTTCATCCGCGCCTTGATTTCTAAAAAAAAAAAAAACAAATAAAATAAAAGCTTCACGCAAAGGCATTAGCGAAACTGAGTTGTGATCGCAAAAGAAATTAATTACTTCCCACAATCCCTTCTGTTTTCTGTGCGTAATGGCTCTCATCATCATTATTTTTCCCGTAGTTGATGATATGGGAAACGAATCATTCCCTAAAATTAGTCAGGTAAGTCGAAATTTTCGATGGGCTTTTAGAAAGCAATCAGACCTTATGAAACCTCTACGATGATCCGCTACTTTTCGACGAAAAATCTCCACCGAGATTCATGCTACCTTTCTCGGACATAGAAAATCTACTCCACACTACTCTTGCTAGGATTTCTGCATCCGTTGGATGTTTGTTTCATTACTACGCTCGTTTCCCCCGAGTAGATTTATAAATTTTTTCCACCAATCTGAAAATTATTTAACTATGGTACAAATAGTTAATTCAGTCCACGTCGATTAATGAGAGTGCGGATGAGCTTTTAAATTTTGTACTTCCCTGCATTAAAACATTTAAAAAAAAAGGCGGATTATTGCTGCAGAACTAGTGCTCGACTCCATATCAATCCAGGCGGAAACCTCCTGGAAATGGAACTATCACTTAAAAAGTCAGACGAATGAATTGTCCTCCCTCTAATCTGATGCGTGGGATATTCAACTCACCAACGGAGACAAAAATCAAGTTATAGGAAAAATGATAACAAAAGTATGGGATCCGAATGAATTAGGTTTGATCAGAGTAGACAGACAGTGTGCAGCGTGCAGCGGCTGGGTTCGTTAAAGGGTGTTACGATAGGTTTAGTAGTGTATCAGAATGAATACAAGAATTAGGGTGGGAATCATTATCAGAGCGAAGGTTGAAGTAACGATTAAATCTCTTACAGAATTTTAAATCGGATAGCTTTACTGACGATGTTAGGCATATATAAAAAAACACCAGCGTATTATCTACATCTACACGATACCCTGCAAGCCACCGCGAGGGTGTGTGGCAGGGGGTGAAGATCGCCAAGCATGCACTACTAACATGCAAACTAGCAACTATATTGTCTCATGCAACTTGATTGTTAGTATCTGTAGTATTTAAGGGGTTATACATGCATCATGCACTACGGAATACTCTAAAATATTTCCCCTACCTATCCCTTTCCTATGCTGCCTATTCTGTTCTCTTATAGTACAGGGGAAAATGCCATTTTGAATCTATCGGTACGACAATCTATCTCTCTAATCTTATTTATCTGGTCGAATCTAGCATAATAAGCTGGTGTTTTTAATATGTGCCTAACATCTTCAGTAAAGCTATCCGATTGAAATTTCTCTAATAGATTTCATCTGTACTTTAACCTACGCTCTGATAATGATTCCCACCCTAATTCTTGTATTAATTCTGATACACTACTCAACCTATCGTAACACCTTATGACGAACCTAGCTGCTCTACGCTGCACACTGTCTAGTTCTCTAATCAAACCTAATTCATTAGGATCCCATACACTGGCTGCATACTCAAGGTGGGGTCTAACTAGTGAAAAGTAGCATCGCTCTTTTGTCTTCTCATCACATTTCCCAAGTACTCTTTTTATAAATCCTAGTTTTCTCTTCGCTCGACCGCATATTTCCCGGATGTGTCTAACCCACGATAAATCTTTAGTGATTGTTACACCTAAATATCTTACGGTTTCAACGTTTTCGATCTTCGTGCTATTAATTCTATAGGATCGCTCTATCGAATTATTCCTCCTCCAAAAATTGATAGCTACACACTTTTTAAGGTTAAGTTCTAACTAATTATGCTAGATTCGACCAGATAAATAGGATTAGAGAGATGGATTGTCGTACTTATAAATTCAAAATGTCATTTTCCCCATATTACAGGAGAACAGAATAGGCAGCATAGCAAAGGGATAGGTAGGGGAAATATTTTAGAGTAGTCTGTAGTGCATGATGCATGTATTAACAACCAATCACTTATTACTATATAGATACTAACTATATAGTTGCCTGAGACCCTATGGTAGCATATTTGCCTGTTTATAGTGCATGCTTGGCGATCTTCACCCCCTGCCACACACCCTCACGGTGGCTTGCAAGGTATCGTGTGGATGTAGATGAAAAACTAAATTATGAACAATCGTAAATGATGAACAAGCCAGGACTTGCCCATCTGGCAACACTAATTCCACGGGTTCCAGCCGGTAGGTTTGTCTTGAGGATTAAGTTCTGGTTATGTAGTTTAATATACGTCCTATTCCAAGAAGCAGAAACTCCTAAATAGATTTTTGTCTCTAATTAAATGAAAAGGAAATAAGTGACAAATTTTTCCCAAGGTTAAAATGAGATATGAAAATGTGTTTGCAAGGTTATATCAAGTGTAAATGAAGAACAAAATTGATAATCAAATTCTTGCTTCCCAAAGACTCTTAACTTTTCTACCATACATCCCCAATCAATTCATTACTTTGTTTATATTGAAGATTTTGTTACACGTATCTCGTGAATGCATATAAAACATGTTTCCTTACAGTAATAGCAGTGTACCTCTCTTGTAGGTTGTTTCTTACAGGAGTACGTTGACTAGTATTTTCGCATTCCTTTAAGGGTAAATTTAATTCCCTTTTGATCTAAAACGCATGCATAGCAATGGTTCACTCCCGGGCACACATCCTTGCGTTGGATTGCAGGGTGATGAGCAGAAACTTTATCACTTACTCAAAAAGAGACTAAAATGAATTTTATACAGTTTTGGAATTTACTCGGGTCAATTTCTGGAGGTTGAGAAGGGAGCTGATCTAAGCCTCAGTAAAATGAACATGTAAAACACTGTGCCATCCATAACCAGTTAGCAAAATATATAACGACGTGAAGATCACAAGTAGTTGGAAAAATATCTACGAGTCTAAAGGAAAAACTTGACGTAAGTGTAATCCTTTATTATTTCACTTATTTCTATTAATTAAATCCAGATAAAAATACTTTAAATATGCTTGATGATGGAATATAGGTTAGCACAACACACTTAAACGTATACCAAAATCCTTGACTTCCGTCATTTCTAATAAATTAATGTGATACACCCTCAATCTTCCCTCTGTTGATGATTACGGGCAACTTTAAACAACTTCATAATTCATGAAAAAATCATAACGACTTTGATGTCTCAGTCAGTCCCTTTTCCAATCCACGGGAGTCGGAAGATTTTAGGTTCGGAAAATATATTGCCTGGAAAGTTAAATCATCTGGTTTGTCCCTCCAGGCTCTCCACTTTATTCAGAACGCTCTGGTTTCCTACCGAGGGAACAAGTTTTTCCCTTTAAGACAAAACAAATCGCCCGTTTTGGCATCGGGTGGTTACCTCAGAAATCGTACGCTGATAAATGAGACCCTCGAGCTCTTCGGAAGGCCCTAAAAAAAACAACCGTGCGTGTACTACTAAGCAATGAAGAATGGTCGGAAACATTTTCATTCCATCCCGTCCCATTAAAACTGGGTCGTACATGTTGGAAAGCAACCGCCGCGTCGTGAGTTTTTACTTGAGAAAACAAATTGAGGAACTCCACTGAGAAAATTAGCTTCCCTTGTAAACACGGAGGGGGGAGGGAGGTAAGGATGAAGGATAGAATTGTTCCCGTTCTGGATTCCAGGACTCATGATTCCATGTAGGCATTGTAATGATTGAACTTTGGCCTCGATGGGCAATAAAGTGTGTCCACTTAATGCACTACCACCGCAAAGAGTTTTTTCTTTTAAATGTTATTTTACAGCCCGCCTACCACCAACTTATTATGCATTCAAACAGCCTAACTAGCTTTCACTCCTTCCCCGCTAATCTTAATAATAACTCTTTTATCACCCCCAAGCAAGTACTGTTGGAAGCACTGGCATGCTAGCCTATAGGTAACAATGAAGGCAGAATGGGGGTGCTTGAGAACGATTAGGCGTCGCCTACTCCGTGTAAAACAATGCGTTTTATACGGCTACTTTTAGAGACTACATGTGTATTAAAACATAAATAACAATGTAAAATTGTCCACATTTCCTGACAGCGGTGTCAGGTAATCTTTCTGGGGCTATTTAAAGGCGGTATTAGTGCATTTTATTGCACTGAGAATTAATTATATATCTACATCTTTGACATCACAGCACTTATTAAAAGGTCAAAGAAGTGATCAGGTTGTTGTGGTGGCAAGAGTGCAAGCATTCCGATATCCCGGGTTCCAAACACCGTTGTGTTAATAGATTATAAGTGAAAAATTGGTTCCTGCTTTGGCATCGTGCAGGCTAATACCAAGAGTAGGCTTATGCCGACGCCAGGTTTCTCTCACCCTTCCTCTGTTCCCTGCAAAATTCCCTTTGAATGTAATATAGAGATCATTTGAATACAGTACTCTGTCTGTTAGTTAGGATGATGCCGTGTTTCTTTCCAATCCCCCTCCTAACTCTTCCATTCCCATCATTTCCTCCCGGTCTGAAGCGCCTGCAAGTGCAGGTAGAGACTTAAAAACACAAATAAGAACAGGGTGTGTGTGAAATCAATCCTTTCCGACGTCACGTGGTCGAACCACTGCATAATTAAATAACAAAAATAACTTTGTAAATTCCACAGTATAATTTATTGTCGACCAAGGTTTCGCCAGTTACGGCATCAAAAGGAGTAACTGGCGAAACCTGGGTCGACAATAAATTATACTGTGAAACGTACAAAGTTTTTTTTATTTAATCAGGGGGTGTGTGTTTGAAACTGTCGGGATTATCTCGATTAGGCAACCAAGGAGTCACGTGCTACAAACACGAATGTTTTTGAAAATTTAGTGTGTCTGAATCGCTCGTTACAATATCAATTGTTTTCACTTGAGTTTTTCTCGTCTGCCTCGACTATAGAGCCCCCAGATGAGATAAAACACATGTGTAAATAATGAATGAGGTTGTAAGTGGTTTTAACATACCAAATTGGCGAGCCATTCCTGTTTATACTACGTGACTCCTTGGTTACCTATTGGAGATAATCCAGACGGTTTATAACACAGACCCCCAAGTTTCACTCCGCTATTTCCTCATTGCCTAAAAATCCTTACTAATACCCAAAAGCTCACCTATCTTAAACTGACCTAAGCTGCTGTTCGTCCCACCGATATAGGTAAGAAAGTAGTAAAGCCCTGCATTCGAAGAAATAATTTCAACTCCCGCCTTCCTAAATTTGCACAAAATCTCCTCTCCTCCACTCTTCGTCCCTTATTTCACACGCCTCCTCCATCTCTCCTATCCATTCCTCCCCTCTTTTCCACCCCTCTCTCTCTCTCTCCTCCCTCCATTGCGAGACATTGGGGTCAAAGCATGAGGTCAACATTTATATGGGCCACCGAGGAGCGAGTGAGTTCATATATTCGTCCCGTCAACGGGTCAGCCGGTCGAAATCCACTGAGTAATGACGAGTATTTAGACGATTGAGTGCCGTCAAACTCGAAGCCCGATAATAATTTACAGTCGATCGATTCAATGTTTTCTTCGGCGTGGGACCGCAAAAGCAAATCGAGCGCCACCACCAATCATCTCGCAAAAGCTTCAAGTTTTTCGGCGAGACGAAGGCGAAAGAATTTACAATGTGCTCATAATACCACTTTTATCAATTGCCGACGATAAAAGCTTACAAAAAGAAACCTCGGATCGATAAAGGGTCGATCTGGCAGCCTAAAGGTCACGAGTTCGAATTCCGTGTTAGACACAGACTGTACTTACTTAGAACAGAGCTTAACTTTTAGTTAATATATATGATGTAATTTATTTAGTTAATTATATGGTGTAATTTAGTTAATCTATACGGTATTTATTTATTTAATAGTTATAATTTATTATAACTATTAAATAAATAAATACCGTATAGGTAATACGGTCATCATCATCATTGGTCAACAATCCTAGGATTGGTTTGACGCAGCTTTCCACTCGTTTCTTCTATCGGCCAACCTTTTCATTGTGACGTAATTCTTCTCTTTTACATTCTTCACGACCTGTTCCATGTATCTCATACGAGGCCTGCCTTTTCCAATCTTCCCGTTCACTTTTCCCTCGACGATAGTCTTCATCAGGCCATCGTGTCTCAAGATATGACCGATTAAGTTTTCCCTTCTTCTTTTTAGAGTTGTCAGCAGACTTCTCTTTTCTCCTACTCTTCTTAGCACTTCCTCGTTACTTACTCGGTCGATCCATTTAATCTTCAGCATTCTTCTGTAACACCACATTTCCAATGCTTCTACCCTTTTCTTCTCCGCTGCTGTTATCGTCCATGATTCACTGCCGTAAAGAAAAATGCTCCAGATGTATGTTCTGATGAACTGTTTCCTTAGTTCTATGCTTGTATTTCCTGCTGTACGTAGATTCTTCTTTTGGAAGAATGCCCTCTTTGCCTGGGCTATTCTACTGACTATTTCTTTCTTGCTTCGTCCATCGTTGGTTACTCTGCTTCCCAGGTAACAGAACTCTTTCACCTCTTCCAAGGTAATACGGTATATATTTATTTAATAACTGCTGACTGGTAGATCAGAAAAATCGCAGTTAATTTCCAAAATTTGAAAAAAAATTAGCCGTTTTAAATTAGCAGTTGGGCGAGGAATTCAAGTTACCTCCATGGTGAGAGAGTAGTCAAGTCATTGCAAGTAGTTAATGACCATGCCCAGAGAGGAGTTAAATTGTTGAATGATTTTGTAGAACTTTGACCAAAGACGAGAATAAATACCAGGAATTGTTACTTTTTGTTCAAGAACATAGAAGAAGGGTGCCAGATGTAAGTATTGGTATCTGAAACTCCTTGTATTTTTCTTTTTTATTAGTGTATTGTCCTTCAGATTGCCTATTTAATTTTGTAAGCTATACAGATGTCTTTTAAATGAAGATGACAGATTTGGCAAATTTTTATGACCGAGTTAATAATAAATTGAAATAATTATTAAAACACCATGCCCTTCGCCATAAACAGTGAATGAGTGCTCCAGAACTATGCATTTACCACGAGACAACGTAGCAGTTGCGGTGTCGTCGTGGGCCGCTTACAGGGGGGGTCTACGGACAGGAGAAACTCGTCCGCGCCGGCGCCCCCTAATTAGCATTTCGAGCTCGCTTCGCCCTCCTGCATCTCCTAAACGGCTAATGATAGGTCAAAACTAATGAAATTTCAGCCCTAAAGGATCGTAAAATCATATATTTACTCTAGAAGCAGTTATTGTGATGCGATATTTCCATTTTTTGAGTGGGGTATTTCAGACCCCATGCGGCACGTGTTAACAATATCTCAGCTCAACAAAAATTTCACGCATGTATTTTCTCATCAAAATGAATGTTTTGACGGGTGGAACTTTTAGCTTTTCCGATTTCCGAAAAATAAGCCGCACCCTACTGTGTTTTGCATCAGACAACGCTGAGGACCTTATTTAACTACCACCTTTTATCCATCATCGTCGCTTGATACGGTGAAGAAAAGAATAACAGGGCACGAATCAAAGTACTCTATTCAACCCACCCTACCCTATTAATCCCATGAACCTATGAATGCAACTAATGACTAATCGAGATCAAACTGCGTTAGAGTGAGGACCGATTGCTGTGTTCTGTTTGCATCACGATGGAAAATGTTAGTCGAGCCACCATATTGGAATATGACTCATCGATTATAAATGAGATTTTTTCGAAGATAAGAAACGTCCTTTTTGGCTAGCTTTCTAGCTTTCAAAATAAAGTAAGAATGGGCTTTTAACACCTAAGAGAACCGTGGTGTATTCAAGAGGACAGTAGAATTAATTACCGTCACCAAAATTCAATTTACAAGATCATAAAAAAAACATATGTCAAGCGATCATACTACTAGGCTCATCAGTTCAAGTCCCAACTAAGCCTTTACACATCATGGAAACCAATGAAAATTAAATTACCCACATATCTGATTTATTTTAAACGATTCGAGAAATCAGAATAAAGAAAGCCAATTTATGGTTTGTGCCGTCTCCACGAACGTATCTACTATGAGAAAGCAACAAAGATAAATAAATTCACGAAAATGTGATGCTTTTTCGCAAGGATAAAAGATGCTACCGAAAAACATTTTTAACACCGGCGAAAAAAATTAACTGAAGTTATTTTTGTATCAGTTAATGCATAATTTTAACGATTAAAAGTTCAAAGTCAACTTTTCTAAAAAGTAACGATTAAATTAAATAGTTAACCAGATTTTTAACGATTAATTTTTATCGTTAATCCCAACTATGATGCAGACTACGATCTAACTCATGTTACGGTAAGTATCTTGAAGACGTTTTTAATAGGAAAGGCATAGCAGCGATGAAGTTTGGGCAATAATTAATGATTACAGTACAGAATGAAAAATAAAACAATAAATACTTTCGGCCGAATTCTATGCCCAGCCATATTCGTGCCCATTTTTCACTAACCTCCCAATTATCGTGATAATTAAACGCACGAGTCCAGATATATTCGAGCTACCGCTTTCTCTTGGCCCTTCCTGCTCGGATCGTTACTCGACTGACCACTTTACGGTGTAAACAGGGCTTCGGGATGCTCTCCTTGAGATTGAGCAATCACGAGAGCATAACAAGGAAGCGTATGCTCCGTGAAAAATTCGACCTCAGGGATGATGTGAACTTACGTCTCAGGCGCACTTCCTGGCATTAAATCAAGTATACTTTCGACAATAAATGGTAAAACATTTTCCCACCCTCTCTCGCTACCAACAACATCCATTTTCTCCTGTCTTGAAAGAGAATTACTCCGCTAGTAAGGAGGTTGGCTCGCGACTGCTTGAGTCAAGTTGTCTGAGGGATCTTATTAATTTAAGTACGAGTATATAATAATAATAATAATTTATTCCTCATAAAAAACATACATGAATATACATTAATGGTAGCTCTTTTAATTGAGGAATATAGGTACCCCTTAGGAAACAAAGCTTCCTGCTTCGGGGTTACCGATTCTTTCACAGCTAAACTAAAGAAAAAAAAACACATCCTACTTGCCATTCAGGTACACTGAATACATGATATTATATCATTGCTGTATTTAAATATTCACATGTTCATGTGCTAATTAGTTTTTTTGAAACAATATTTTGTGATATTAGTAAGTACAGTAGAAAAATGTATGTTAACCTTGGACATATAATACATATAAAATTACATAATCTTTTCAATTAAATATTCGACATCTTTCTGTGCTATCAACCAGGCCCTAACGTTTTCACAAAATTTAGCGTAATTTTTTAATAACGCAAAATTTTGAGGGAGTGCACAGAACATTTTGGGACTTACATACAAGTAAGAGTGGCGAAACAGTTCAAAATTTGGTTTCGGTATTACAAGACCATAATTGACTCTCAGATTGTACATTTGAGGTTTTCCGTTTTCACCACTACGGTTGAAGAATATTCTCAACACCTTGTAAACAAACAGATGTCTCATATGCCTGCTAAGTGATCCTTACTTCACAAAGAAAATTGCCTAAGCTATTGAAAGTCATAAGTATCACAAGAAATACGATGTAAAGTCGAAGGATTTCTTTTTTATGATAATTTTAATCAACTCGACGATGGAGTCATTCAGCACTTACTTTAAAGAAATAAATTCATGTACTCAATGAATTTACTAATGTATAACACCAGAATGTTACTATCAAACGTTATGTTATAATATTTTTCTGAAATATGCTTTAATATCTCATTAGTAATGATATTATTCATATGCCATACATTTTGGCTGGAGCTACCGTAGCGCCACTTGAAGACAACTACGCATTTCGTCTGCTATAAGCGCAGAAATTGGTGGATTTAGCGAAAAATACGGTGGGTTGATGCTTTTTTTTCGTGTTATTTTATTTCTTGTAAAATTACGCATAAAATATCAGTTTTTTTAAAACATGACATGTCACTATGGTATTTTTAAACGTTATATTCCCATGTGATGGCCATTCTCGCCGTTAATCGTATGTAATTTCAAATACAATTTGTGGAACGAGGAGTATGGGTTGGTGTAATTATCTTTACTTTATTAGATAGAGGAACTTTAGTTCTATAAGTGCTGAAAATATAAAAAAATGACATGACTTTCACTTTTCGGATCAACCTCCTTAAGCTTTTGATCGTCGCTTTGGTGCCTTGAATTGCGTTGTGAATTACTGAATTCCCAGATATGCTCCGTTTAATATCTGTTTTACCGGTATTTCTCAAACATTGGTAATCCTATGCATCTTAATACGTAAATATACACACACAAGGGGCGCTGAAAGCGGAGCAAGAAATATGAGTTGAGAGAAACAGAGAAGAGAGAATTGAATTTAGGTTAAAGATAAATACTAAACTAATCAACTACCAATGACGTTTTGGGACTGCTTACTTAACTATGATGACCTGGTTTTGGTCATTTAATACCACATACTCTTGTGGTGGTTTGCAGGATGCAATGTAGCACATGTAAATGAGATAATTTTCATTACAACATTTCCCACTTTACTACGATTCAATTCCGACTGAAAAACGATGTAGTTTGTTATCAATTACCTCAGCAACTGTAACTATGCTTCCTTTTCTCAAAAACATCAGTTATCCTCAGTTGCTTGTAAGTAGTTAATACACGGACTAGTACATCTTGAGTGCTGCATGATCTTCTTTGTCAAGATACAATGCCTTGTTACAGCCGCTCGTCTCCGTATGTAGCCGTATACCTCATCTCGTAAGAACCGCAGTCAGTGATTTTCATTTCAATCCGCAGTAACGACAGTCTGGATATTCCTTTTGTCTTCCTCGCCATCACTTCTCCCTCCATCATGCTGCTAAGGAAATCGTTATTCCTCATAAAAGGACCAATACGTTTGATTTTTCTGTAGCGGATTGCTTGGAGTAAGGTTCTCCTTTCGCAGAAATACCGCCAAAAGAAATCGCTCCCCTTGTCCGGGAGTCGAACCCGGATCCTATGATTTCCGGCCCGGTGCTTTAACCAGTTATGCTACCAAGACATCCTCTTTCCCTGCAGAAATGTATTGTGCTATTGCGGAATTTCGGCTGGTACCGCCGTTAAGGTTTTCGCGTTTATGGTCGAGACCCGTCAATTTGTTCTCCTTTCATTCATTTCACTTTTTTGTATTTAAAAATTCACCTGCAATATAATTAGAGTAAAATTAACTCTATTTTGATTTAAAATGCAAGCCTGGTGATGGCTCACCCTCTGTCACACACCCTTCCGTTGGACTGCAGCGTACTTTGTGGGTGTAGACGCATCCTTTCCCTCGCCTCATCAGGCAAGGTTATAATATACTTCTGAGCCTAAATAAACAAACCATATTCCGATAGTACAGAAATAAATATCTCAGGCTGCGACTGGATCTGTGAACTTTAGTTTACCCGAGAGATATATCACATTCCAGGTAGGTGATGACCGAAATACCCAATATGATTTCAAGCCAATGAAACCTTACAAACATGCTGAAAACTTGGCTAAGATATATTGCGCCCAACGGATATTACTTGAATCGTTCATTTCATGTAAAGACTTTCCTACGTCAGGTCTATCCGAAAGAATGTCCATGAGAACTATCTCCCTGTAGAGCATAAATTTGCATGTCATCTTAGCAATGCTTATTCTCGCATCGTACCACGCATGCGCACATAAATGCGCGCATTACTGATTCTCTCTCTCGTAGGAATGAAGAAAGTAATTGCCCGTAAACATGATGACGAGGAGGCGGAGAGAGTGGGAGAGAAGGGCATGGAGGAAGAAGAAGTGGAACGAAAGAACGAGCCCGTCGGATGGGAAGGCAACAGCAGCGTCTCTCTCTGAGAGAACGTGTTCTCTTCGCGTGTTAGGGGGAGAGAGTGAAGGAGAGAGAGAGAGAGAGAAAGGAGGTAGGAGGGAGAGAAAGAGAGAAATGATCCACCCCACTCCCCTTTTTAGCGTGGTGTGGGGGCGGCCATCTTAGCCCCTGAGAAACGCTTCGAAGGAAAATCACGATTCGGGCCTTTACCCGCCACCCTTCCCGAAGCGTCTTCTCAAGGCATCCCACTCTCCCCTCCACCCCTTCAGTGCTCGGGGATGTCGAAGGAACCCACGCCACCGACCTCCTCCTCCTCTCTCTATCTCCAGACCGTGTTCTTCTTCTTCCTGGTTGAAGACGGGGAGCGATCGCTCGAAGGGTTTTCCGGCCGAGACTGACGCAGTCATTGGTCGGAGGAAAAAATAATTCGCGAGACAGGGATGGACGAAGTAAGTGGAATTACGATAAGAGTAGAGACTTGGGTTTTAGATCCCGCCAAGAGCAAAGTCAAAAGCGTACCGTCTTACACCAGGACTTAGCCCTATCACAAACCCAACTTCCTCCCCTAAAGCGGTGGGATTCGATCCCACGACCTTTGGGTTGCCAAGCCGGCACGTTACCGACCTGCGGGAATAAAAATAATTAAAATGGTCCACGCAAAGAGGACTTTAACCACAAAAAATACACTAACAGCAGGAAACAAATTTGGGAGGAATTGATAAACTTCACTATGGCATACGTTATGAGCATGCTCTTTCGTGGTAATTAGGATAGGATAATAGATATAGATATTAGGATAGGATAATACAATAACAGATGAATAAGTTAGTTATTCAGGGGAGACAACCCACAGCTGAGGCCATTTGCGCCATATAGGATAGGTGGGTACAGTGGTCGACCTAGAAATTTTTTGTGGGGGGCCTCGCCACACGCCCGATTTTTTGCAGAGTGTAACCAAAATGTTATTTTTAATCAGTATATTTTGAATGTTATGGTAGGCCATATTAGTTATTACATACATGCATCTTATGAGTAGCCATGAGAGATTTATAGACAAAAACAGTCATAACCTTTTAGGCATAGGTATGCTAAATTAGTTATGTGTCACAGCACATATAAAAGAGCCTTTCTTTTATCTTTGGTGTAGTCATAGATACTCGAGTAAAATAATGTAACAAGTTTTTCCTATTTTTCCAATTGCTGCTGCCATTGTGACCATGAATTGTCAATTAAAGATTATTTTGGATTTTGTAGAGAGCTAAGGGTGGGACAAGGGCCCCTTTGCACACCCCCCTCTCCCCCCCCCCCCCCCCCCCCCCCGGTGGGTGCGCCACTGGGTAGGTAATGGGGTATTGGTAATTTCAGGTAATGGAGGAAGGGTGGAGAGAAACCCGGCGTCGGCTTTAGCCTGTCCTTAACAACAGGTGCCAAGGGGACCACGGCTTAACGTCCTATCCGACGGACGAAGTACTGAACCTTAAATGTCATCCACTAGGCACTCCACTTTGCCACTGAATAATCCGCCACAGCCGTGAATCGAACCCAGGCCCTCGGAATGGGAGGACAGTACGCTAGCCACCACACCAACCCGATCCAAAAAGAAGAATGGCAATACTTGGGGGTATTTGGAAGGTTTTGTTTAAGAAGGTTAACGAAGATCAGAAGTATAAACCAATGAATACTTAAGTAACGATGAGTTTTCAGGCCTGTCTAATTTGAGCACGCTCTAATCCCGACCACAGGTATTATTTAAGCATTATAAGCCTGCTATTTTCCCTGTCCTGCCTCTGGTTTTCATAATTTTCCCGGCAATGAACCCAGGAGCTCCCGTCAACAGCCCAACGCTCTTACCCTAGAGCTATCATGCCATTTTAGAAAACTAGAGGAAAATTCAATGAACAGTCTCACAAATAAGAAGCAAAAACCGTATCGGACATATCTTTAGATACGGCCTCATGAGGTCAGTCGTTAAAGGGGAAAATGAATGGGAAAACAGGACAACCTAATAGTCCACATCTTGAGACATGTTGGTCTGCTGAAGACAATCACCGAGAGAAAATTGAAAGGAAAGAATGGCAAAGGAAGACCTCACCTGAGATAATTGGAGCAGGTGGTGAAGGTGTGAAAAGTGAATGAAGAATGTATGAACGTATCCAGTGAAATCCACTCGTAAGCTGCACCAAACCGATCTTGGGTTGATGATGAAGATGTGAATGCGTTGCTTGGTGCTGAGAATATCTGCGTATGGTTCTCTTGCGTAGGAGGAATTCCTTTTTAGTCTCGACGTTAATTTTCCAATGCGTGGGAAATTCACTTTGGCGAAAGTCCGACTTTTTCCGGGTCCCGATGTGCGTGGAGGTGAAGTATCGCACGTCCCCGTTTTCCACTACGGTACGTTAGGATTAATCGAAATTAGTCGGCTTATCAGTTTCAGGCCCATTTCTCCAAGAGTAAGATTAATTAAAGACCTCCATGGACTTTTTTTAACGTGTAAGCGGAAATACAACTATCCCAGGAACTTCTCAGTCGTTAACGCGATCTACTAGCGATCATGTATCATGTAGGTATTTCAACAAAATTTACGAACAAAATATTTCAACAAAAAATACGCGCAAAGACCACTAAGAAAAAATGTAAAAATTTCATACATACCATGTTTAGCAAATCATAGAACAATTTTCAAATATTGATTGATGAACTTAAGCAATTTCCCTGTCATTGATGGGAAATACGAGCTAAAACATTAATTTAAAGTTGATTAATTGTAAATGTGGGACAACCGAAGCACATACTAAATGTAGATTAAATTATTTAATTGATAAAATCAATTTAAATCATGCTGCGCATTATTGTTTACATCGACAATCTAAAAGATAAATCCTGGGTTAAGAAAATTAGTATTTTTAGGAATGATCGCGAATAGCACACGGCAAGTTCTTCTTCATGGGTCGTAATTACGAGCACTTATCGTTTCTGACTCCAAAAATAAACATACTCAAAATAAATCGATTTTTGAAAACGTTTTAAACACCAAATGGGAATGAAACATCGATTGGTATAGCATTGATTCATGGGTGCGGGTGAGATGTGAATAAGGGCGCTTTGGGTAATATACTATGTTGTACAAAGCATTCAAAATCTACAGATTTCCGCAGAAAGACAAATAAGTTATGAAAGAAACGGAAGGGGGAGATTTCTCGGGCTTAATCTTCGGTGACTGAATTGATGAAAAGAGAGAGAGTACTATTTTGCGAGTACTATTAAATGCTCGTTATTTTTTTGCCGCGTACATTGCACTATATAAATGAATTACTGAATGCAGATGTGAAAAAATAAATAGCAAGTAATTAGTTCACGATAATCAGGTAAAGTCTATTTAACATGTTCATGCACCAACGTAAATATATGTACCAGTGGGATAAAATGTGCATCAAACAGTGTGATTTATACATATAAGTTCATTCTCTCGATTCACAGGTATGTTCATAATGGTCCAAGATTTAAACTTTGGACGCATCACTGGCGACTAAGGTCCGCAAAATTCCACCACCCCGACGTCCGAATTCTGAGCGAAAACTTGGATAACATGAGATTTCTCTTGCCTTAAGAGAAGACGTGCAGTTCTGTTTGGGTCCCTTCCAAAGTCGGATAACCATGCTTTTAATTTGAAGCGGAACCTTCGCAGGATAGACCGTGAATTAACCCAAATTTCAAATTAAATGGAACGCAAAATCTTTGACCTTCGCGCCAAGCGAGTCACGCCCAAATAGCACGATTTTCATTTCATAGGCTTTTCCAGAAGCACCGAATAATTCTCACCGCGTTCTGAATTTTCACGCCGCATCGTGCAAGGGAAAGGCGTTGAAGCGGAACCAATCCTTCAAAACTCGCGCCCTTCCTTAAAAGTGCTTTCCGTATGCAAAATGGGATCTCTTTAAGTTTTCTTCCCACGCATTTTTTTCTTCATTTCTGATTGGGTTTCAACGCAACAATTACAGTGACCCTCGGGCGCTGCTGTGTAAAGTACGCCAATGTTATGAAATTGAATTTGGCAATTCTTACTTGAATTGAGTTTTATTTTGCCTGGGCGGGATAGGACGTTACCGTCCTCTCCACCCCCCGCCCAGGGCATAATAAGTACATGTAATACATTATTAGGTATATTACAAGTATATAGCCCTATAAAGTGAGTACAAAAATAACAGAAATCCTTTTTAAAATTGAATGAAAATTAAACAGCGTATCAAGGATGGTAACCAGTGGAGAAAAAGCTATATGTGATTATACGATAAAGAAAACCTGACTTTATCAAAAAAACAAAACTTAGATATGAAAAAATAATTATTAACAAGTAAAATAAAACAAAAAAATATATATTTAAAATAAAAAATATTTAAAAAATAATTATTAAAATAAAAAAATAATAATCGATGGAAAATCAAAAATATAGAGGTGGGTTTTCACGTGATGTAAGTTTTGAGTAGTGGCTTGTGAAGCCTCTGTCTTGAGTAATCCGATTTGAACTCTTTTGGCAGGGCGTTGTACGCCCGTGGAAATGTTACAGCATAGGATCCCGTCATCCTGGATGATCGGTGGCAAGGGATTTGGATCGTCGAGGCCGCGTTCCTTTTGCTTCTGCCGTGGACCGTCTCGAGCGATTGTAACCTGGATGAGCTCTGTTCACAATCTCTAATCTTAAGAGGCTCTCTGTATTTCTTCATTGGCATTTTGACTTTCAATTGTTGTATTGTACTTACTCAACAAAATTTTGAAACTTTACTATCGGAGTTTGAGTAAGGATAGTCAGCCGTGGCGGCCGTGGCCTACAGAATACGCCGCGGTACTGGCCGGCCGGCTGTGAAACTCATTTTCTTTACCTTCATCCATTGAGCAGATCCGGGGAGTTGAATTAGCCGACAATGGAAAGCGTGATTTTTATTCATAGTTAGTACAAGGGGCTATTATAATGTCAGTTGAGTCTCATTCTTATACTTTTCTATAAAAAAAACTAAATTTTTATTTCTATTTTGCTTTGTGTTTGTTCGTCAGCTTTCTAGCCAAGGGATTGAAAGTGCAGTGTTTGGCATACTAGTCATTTTGGCCGTTGCATTAGCTATTTTTGATTCCTTCGCTAGTATAAAATTACATTACATATGGATATTACTTTATAATACTCTACATACTCTGTACTCTAACATACTCTAACCACCCAAAACCTGCTCCATCCCCTAAAAGAAGAGCTCGCAAACTAAATGACCCAAAAGGTAGATCAACTACACAAAATTATATACGTTTAACAAATTTAGGAGACCATATGCCACAAAAAGGTACAAAAAGGTGTTGCGGACATTTCAGCACCAAACAGAAAGTGAAAAGATCCAGCTACTACTGTTCAAAATGTAATGTAGGATTGTGTGTCGAATGCTTTGCTTCATTCCATAGTAAATAAAAACCAAAAATTTTTAGACAATTTTAAATGTATTTTAATTATTTTTCTTCCGCATTTCCCTGATTCCTGTAAAATTGAATCCATTTACGTTTCCATTTATTTTAATTCGTTTTAGGTTCATCAAAATTGTAAAGTTTGCAAAACTATGTAATATAAACCATTAAGCAAACACTGACATAATTATGAATTAATAAATTAGCTTAATAATAAACATTTGTTTAAAATAAAAAAGTGGTCCCTTAAGTAACCAGTGCACAATCAATGAAAAAAATGTGCTAAATGGGCACTGGTCCCTAAAGTAACCACCAGTAACAAAAATTTTTGTTGAACAAAAAAAGGGGCAATTCCCTATTACAGTGTTGTTTGAGAAAAAAATCGTTTGTGATAAGTTTCCCAATATGTTGCCCTATAAAGGTTTAAGAAAGCCTACCAATATTTAAGAAGTCTGTGAGTCTAAGAAGTTGAGTGAGAGAAAAAAGGGTTGACGATGGGCATTACGCGGTAGTAAAAAAATGTGACCAAAATGACAACACAATCAAAAGTAATACGTACACGCAATCTATTTCTTTTACAGTACGCATGATAAAACCACGTATATTTGAAAAGCATAGTCAGTAGAATAGCCCAGGCAAAGAGGGAATTATATCAAAAGAAGAATCTATTTACAGCGAGAAACACAAGCGTAGAAGTAAGGAAACAATTCATCAGAAAGTACGTACATCTAGAGCATGTTTCTTTACGGCAGTGAGGCATGGACGATGACAGCAACGGGGAAGAAAAGGGTGGAAGTATTCGAAATGTGGTGCTACAAAGGAACGATGAAGATAAAATGGATTGACCGAGTAACAAACGAAGAAGTCTTAATAAAAGTGGGAGAAAAGAGAAGTCTACTGAAAACTCAATCTGCCATATCTTAAGACACGATGGCCTGATGAAGAAAATCATCTAGGGGAAAGTGAACGGGAAGAATGGAAAAAGCATGCCTCGCATGAAATATATGGTACATTACAGGTTTTGGAGGATGTAAAGGAGAGGAATTCTTGAGGATGAAAGGTGAAGTGACGAAGAGAGAGAGAGAGAGGACGCATTAATAGAAGAGGTTGGCCGATAGAAGAATCGAGCGGAGGACAGCGTCAAACCAATCCCAGGATTGGTTTGACGCTGTCCTCCCCTGATGATGATGACTTGAAAAGCAAATGACTGATTATTATAATAAGAGTAGATAAGGAAATTTTTTCAATGCATAACTCATCTTTGAGTGTTGGTCTATCAATGTTTCCGTGAAAATATTTTTGAAAATATTTACACATAATAGTAACAATTTATTTACTGGCAAAATTCCAAGGCATTGTAAAAAGAGTATAAAAAAGGGGTATAGCTTGATAAGTCGTATAAAATCAGCGAAATCAATGATAGAGTAAGTGTATACTTACTCTGTGGCAAAATTCAGTTAAGTCTTCGTATGTTGCAGGCACCTAGCCAGAAATTTGCTTCGGGGGGGCTAAGTCTAGTGTAGCGTAACTTGAAACAAATCAGCCTTCCCCATTCGGTGCCAACATGCTACAAATCTCCTCCCTTAATTTTTAGTGCTTGGTATTTACTTTCACAGCGCCCAGTCCTATCTCTTTTCACTGGTAAAGTTCACTGGTTACTTTGTTATGAAGCAGTTAATTTGACAAGCCCCAGAATATAAGTTCAACGCATATACATACATATCAAACTGAAAAGAACAGTTATCAACCATACACATGCATCAAACTAGTGATCACGTTTATGGACACTTAACATTTGAATTATATGCAGTGTAATCCGGATTATCATTCTCAGTTAAAATCTGAACAATAAAATTATTGGGAAAAAATTTCGGGGGGGGGAGGGGGCTGAAGCTCCAGAAGCTGTGCCTGGTATGTTGAATAAATGCACCAAAATAATCCCTCTTCCTTAGATTTCACTTTTTAGGCCTATTCGTCTTTTCTCTCCCACCAAACACCAAGATCATAGGATGAAATCCTGTTTTATGACTCGACCAATTGGACACCTTTATACAAGCCACAAGCATATCTAAGAAATCCAAAATCCAAGTCTCATGAGGTACCATCTTGCAAAAATAATTGCCTCCATTATAATTATTAGTCATTAATCCTAAGATCAGAGTGACGTAGCTTCCCACTCGATTCTGCATTCGGCTATCCTCTTCATATTGACATCACCTTTCTATTTCACGTCTTTCATTACCGTAAATTCACCAATATGATGGTCTTCAATCTTTACTTCTCCCTGTGCTTCCTGTTTTAAAGGTGCCATATCAAACTCCATGCGGAATACAGATATAATGGCATACTTTTGGTATTTTCCATAATAAAAATATACTCCCTTCTTTCCCGAATTTCCCAACGCTTAAAGAAACTGAGCGAATCAGGCATAAAATTATGACCATAGGAATTTCAATTCTAGGCTCACCTTCGCTTATTTTTAAAGGACTTTGGCATCCTCCTTTCAGATTAAGGAGTAGACTGCGTCCTTGGTGTCTGAGGATAAAATGTGAGATGTTTAAAGCACAACAAGGTGATATGATGTTTTCCCACCAGCATCCGCGTCATCGAACGCTTAAAACTCCCCTTCAACGCCAGCAAATGAGTCCCGGGTATTCTTTCAGACGTGATTGCCCTCGCCTCTCGTTCGGCGATGAAGTTGATAGATGAGGTAATCGACGGAGAGACACCCGACACAAAAGATGAAGGAAAATAAAAGCAGCATCTCGCATCCGGAACCCGCTTCGCGGAATTTTTTTTTCCTCCCTGCGATAACAATAGGCGTCTTCTAAGTGGCTGCCGCGATTCTTGGAGAATCCTCTTCGACGGAGAGAAGTTCTGAGGAACTTTTCATTAATCACAAGGTGCAGGGAGGAGGTTTTATTTTACGCCGGCGCGGCGGGGGGAAGGGCGCTAGGAGGAGTTCAGGGATGGTCAGGGTCAGCTAGCGAGAATCTGCGAAGGTCACACAACCGCTGTGGAATGTCGGTGTGGGCGGATGAGAAGGGGGGAGGGGCTGACTGAGGTCAATCGCAGGACAAGGGGGAGGGAGGAGATGGCACGCGAGGCACCGTGATGTGACTTCACCCGCCCACCGATTCGCCAATTAGCCACTAAAATGCTCTTCGTCTAAGGAGGAGGCTATTTGAATTTTAACCTGTAAAATGTGACGATCATGAACGTGACATTATCTACTTTTCCCTTGCTAGACCTCATCTGGAATACGCTACCAGTAATGTGATTCTTAAGGAATAGGTTTAAATAACGAACTGGAGAGTTTGCAGCGAAGATGGGCAAATGTGTAAAGGGGCGGTATGATAAGTGTATTACCTTAAAGAGATATTAGATGAACTAAAATGGGAATCATTACCAGATCGTAGGCTGAAATTTAGACAATCTCTTAACTAAGTTCGAAGACAATATTTTCACGGATGACATAAAAAACTTTGTGCGAACTCCGATTTGCTACGGTAGACTAAACCATGATCATACATTTAGAGAAATCGATTGCCGAACCAAGAGATTTAAAATGTCTTTTTTTCGCACAATTAGAGATAAGAATAGTTGTAAATATACTAAATACTAAGTAGCATATACGTCATGGTATAGGTACCAACATTGGTATGAGGACTCTGGCTAACTCAACTAAGAGCATATTTGTGGATGCTTGCTTTGCTATTTTAACCTTTTTTTAAATTGTTATGTTTTGATTAGAATATAGCCATAAATCCTTTTTTTATATGAAACGCATGGTTGGTATGAATTCACCCCCTGTCACACACCTTTATGGTGGCTTGCAGTGTACTATGTAGATGTAAATGAAGATGAATGAGTGTCCGAATCCATCGAGACTTGATATGGAGACATATTGGAGGAGGCATCGCGGCTAATTAGAGAAGCAAGGTCAGCCATATTGGTCGGCACGGACATACGAGCTCGCAATTCGCGATTATCACGAATTAAGTTTTTTATGCACGCAGATAAAATTGTAATTGAGAATAAAGTAATACATTTTTACAATTCTTCAAATAAATGGTTGAAAATTCACAAGCGCGAAAATAAACGCTAAATGCGTAATTTAAATAGGTTAAATTCAAACCAGTTTTAGTGATAAAATTAAGTCCCAGAAAAATCAAATAATTAATATATCCCTTAAATAGTCTTAGAAATATTACCTGACGCCGCTGCGACGAGGTTAGGGTTTCAATTTAATTGCTACTTATGTTTTAATTCTCATGCATGCACCCCCATGCATGGCCTTCTTGTCACCTGTGGGGTAGCTTGCGTATGTCACCTCAAGTCATTCTTACCTTGTTTGAAAAGATATAACTGAGGACAAACACGGCTTAACCTCTGTGGATAGCCTAGGATTTCATTCATCTATTCTAGACTTCAACAAAGGGTGAAGGAAATAAGTAAAACTTTGCACTGCCAGCAAATTCGAATTTATTTTCGACGCGTTTCAACGCCTTGGAGTCATCCTCACGATAAAGGATTTTTTTTCATACATACTGTACCACTACATCTCGCCTGATACTACTGAATTTATTCAACGAAGGGACCAACGCCTGTTTATCGTATTGTTGCGGTGCCATGTTCGAACTTCAATGTTATGAAGTAACGAGTAACTTAAAGTCCTTCTACATAGATACTGAATCGCTCGGAAAAGGGAGGCCTCGGATGAAACATAAGGAGCAATTTATTAAGTAGGTATGTTATAGAAAAGAATTATGTGAATATGAAGAGGTTAGCTGAAAGAAGAATCGAGTGGATAGCTGCGACGAACCAATCACCGGATTGTTGACTGATGATGATGAATAAGTCACTTGTTATTTATATACACATATATATGCGTAAATAATGAAACAATTGCATTCCACTTTCTCCAACAAATATTGAATATATAGGAATAATTGTTCGGAGACAACTATATTATTCCGCCATTTAGGATTGTTTTGCAATTGGCTATGGATGAGAATATTTAAGGACTTGAAGGCGGGAGTGAAATCTGGTGTTGGCATTAGCCAGCTCTGTCCGTAATGCGCTATTTTAAATTTACGACATTCTCTGTTGATTTGTTTATCTTTTGCTCCGGGATTAATTTTATTAATGCATTAAATAAACATTTTACTATTATTTAGGGCCTATGCTTCATTACTTATTATCAAGTTATTTTGAATTGGCAAGCCCGCTTAATTCTCTTGGTACCAGAACTTCCTCGGAAAGGTCAGACGGCCTAGGGAAATAAAACTGCCCCAAAACCGGCTGCTGAATCTCAATGCGACAAAAGGCTAGATGAAGCGAGCTGTTTCCTTTCGGGAGACCACACGAAACGCTCCATTCCTGCTTTAAAATAAACCAAGTATATGTTAGAGATAGGGTCCTTTGGGCTTAGTGAGTCGTCATTTTTAAACGAGAGTTATTTAATCTAAAGTAACGTAGTAATTGTATTTTTAGTTCACTTGTCAGTGAGAATGTTGTTGGTTGTTAAACCTTACTGCATAGGTGGTAAATCCGTTAGATTGATAGCCATCAGCAGGTGGAATGATTGCATTTTTTAGTTTGTGCATATTTTTCAGTAAAAATGTTGTAAGTTGGTCGTAGGCGCGGGATTAATTTTCTCCTAAACCACTAACTTATGTGAGACTTCTGCTTCCTTACTCCTGCTCCTAGATAGATAGCCACTAGCAGGTGGAGTTCATAATAATGATTGCATATATAGAGTTGTTGTTTATTCCTAACTTCGGGCGAGAGATGTAGCGGTTACTGTTAGTACTGGCCTCTCACTCAGTAGTTCCGGGTTCGAGCCCCGACAGAGGTGGAAATATTTCATTGGTAAACCGGCCCCTACTTCGGTATTTTGTGGAGAGCATTCGAGTACGGTACTCCATCGGATGTGATGCTGAGCCGAGGTCTCCTTGACGCCTTTCGTTAATATGAGGCTAATGCCGACACCGGGTTTCTCTCCACTCTTCCATTCCCTTGTACCTTCCCTCCCGTTCTGAAGTGCATGTAAGTGTGGATACAGATTTGAAAATCGCGGGCTGTACGCTCACCTTACTAAATTTCCTTTTGCGAAGGTTACATTCTTTTCCCTCATTGATAAGAGAGTTAGTTAATTAGATGGATTTGGTAAATTTGGGACTCAAAATAGGAATGCAACATTACCTTTGATTGTTTAAACCTATCCCGAACAGTAGAAATACAGCGTCGTCGGAATTCCTCCCTCCCCCCCCAGAATTTGCCCCGGGCCCTTTCAGTTGAAGCGGGTACTTTCTGACATACATTCTCACATCTTAATATGCTCTTTTATCGAAATTCTAGTCTCTAACTCCTCCTATCTGCAAAAATGCGGGCCCTTTTCTTTTCAAGGGGATCGAGTTGGTGTGGTGGCTAGAGTACTGGCCTCCCATCCCGAGGGCCCGGTTTCGATTCCCGGAAGTGGCGTATTTTTCAGAGGAAAACCGGTCCCCACTTGAGTGCCTAGTGGAGGGCATTTCAAGTCCAGTACTACGTCCGGCGGATGGGACGTTAAGCCGTGGTCCCCTTGGCGCCTTTCGTAGGCTAATGCCGACGCCGAGTTTCTCTCCACCATTCCTCCGTTCCCTTAAAACTCCTACCATTACCCAATTACCCCCCTATCCTAAATGGCAGAAATGACCTCAGCTATCGGTCGCCTCCCCTGAATAACCAACCACTTTTCTTTTCAAGGTTGGACCCCCCCAGTGAAAATAGCTCCGATGCCCCTGAGTAGATTATTCCTCACTATTTCCTCTTTTAGATCATGGTCATCGATTCTGGATGGACGAAAACTCTACGCTCGGTTCGACTACGTAAAAAGTGAATCTCGTTAGCTAATTTACGACGGTAACCTGAGCAACAAAAAAACACAGTTTGTTTTCCCTTCCTGAGGAACGCACTTTCATGAAAGGAAAAAGAGAGAGAGAGAGATGAGGGTGGGACGCAAGTGTAGGTAGGCTGTCGGGAAGAAAAAAGGGCGCATCCGGACTTAATCCTCTCCTTGATGTCGGGTAATTGCGGCTGACGAGAGCGCCTTGTTGGAGTAGACTACTTGGAGTAGTGTCTCATTTGAATACGAGGGCAAAGTGGATGTAAAGTGGGTCGACGATTTGAGAGGAAGGGGGTCTAATTGTCAAGGTAAATGAGGGGAGGAGAGGTGTGAAGGACTGTGGATCGGTCGGTCAACAGGGATGGAAAGTGACCAATCGAAGGAAAGAAGAAAAGCAAATGAGAAAGAGGCGAAATTATAGTGAAATTGGATCCATCCAAGGCCCTTCTCGGCACACGCTTTGATTGGCGAGCTCCACTTGCGAGTTGTTCCGGAATCATTTTCGGATTGGCCATCGAGGATCCCATGAACGTGTACTGAATCGATTAAGGGATAATTGTGATGGCAGCAATAGCGAAGAAAGACGACAAAACAAACGAGCGACGATATCCACAATCTAAGATCGCGTTTTTTCGCCAAACTCTTGCTTATTACGGTTTAATATACAGCTTTATTTCCACAACACGGAATTAATATTCCTCGTAAGAGATATACCTATAGAACAAGTGATGAAGGATGTGAAAGAGAAGAAATACGTAAATATGTCACCTTAAAATGTCCCGGGGTAGATTTGGGTTGTCTCAGCTACTGCGCCAACCGTGGGAACCGATGGGAACAGAGCATTGGTGAATCGCTACTCTTACGACATCGGCGAACTTATATTATACTTAAACGTCTAATTAGGCTATTAATCAACTATGGAAACTTGTTCCGCACCTCACTCCTAAGTGCACCTGAAGAGGGTCAAGTACTGAAATTAGGTCGTATTTTTTCAAATAAATATGCTGTAGGATACACAAGTTTTCTTTGTCCAGTTTAGCAATAAAAATACCGCAAGGTTAACGGTGAGTCATTAAGGCTAAATAGGGCCGATTAATTATCATATAACAAGTCCCGAATTGATTCATACCCCTAATACAGTACGTGATCACGCCGAGTCGAACATTACAATCGAATCTTGTCGAACATGCGATGACAAGCATTCGATATTTAAGAGTCTAAAGGTGAACGTCAACAGGCGGAATCGCATTAGATAATCAATCAGCGCCAATGCCATATTAATACTAATTATGTTCCTCTTCTTACCTCACGCCAGTTTCTAAGCCACGTTTAGTAAGGAATAAACGCTGAACGACTAGGCGCACCCGCAGCTGAAGACAATTTGGTATGCCGCACAGGAAAACAAAGAGCTAGAGGGTTTTCTGAGATTTGTTCATCAGCGATTCCGTGATGGCCAACTAGTCTTTGAATATCTTGTAATTAACAGCAGATGATTGCGCAAGGGTCCTCTGTCGTTACAGCAAGCAAGGTCGCTCAATACATGGAGGGCACCTTAAAATTATTTCGCACATCCGGCCCTATCCAGAGTTTCCAACAGGTAATCCATTAGTTCAACAATCTGGTCTCAGAGAATGAATTTATTTGACTCTAATAAATTAAAAATAAAACTGGTACTTCATTGTACCGCAGTCTTAAATAATTCCCATCCATCGACAATGTGCGTTCAGAAATGAGGAGTAGAATTCGATTTTAGGTGCCCCAGCGGCTTAAGTTCATATCGCACCGTATCGCCCAAGGGTCAGTAAACTGCGGGTCACATGCGACCCTTAGGGTACGTAACTCGAGGCACTGAAGTAAAATTGAAACTTAAAATAAAACTATCACAGTTGATTTAAAAGTTCATATGTTTGCGTCGTTAAATGAAAATATTATAGTTTTCATCGAAGGATTATGTCTTCATGAAGGACTAGTCACAAACCGGAACCACAGGAACTTTTACAGTAGGCACTAGCTCATTGTCTCACAGATAAAAACAAATAAGAGCAGCTTTTGAGTAGAATTTTCTTCAGCAAGTATCCGCGGCTAGTTCGCGGTCATTGAATTAGAATTTTCTTAGTTTAATAAAGTAGTCGTTGTTCCAGGGAGGAAATCGACAATTACTTAATTTGGACTATTAAAAATAGTTGGGTAATTAGGCACATGCAGGAATCTCTCCAGGAACAGAGAAAGAGAGGAGTGAAACCCAGTGCCGGAACCAGTCTACTCTTAACGAAAGGAACAAAGGGTCCACGGATTAACGTCCCATCCGACGGACGGGGTACTGCACTTGAAGTTCTCCATACTCAGCACTCAAGGGGGACTGATATTATACTGAAAAACCTCTCCCAAAGCCGAGAATCAAACCCGAACTCATCTACATCTACACGATACCCTACAAGCCACCACGAGGGTGTGTGGCAGGGGGTGAAGATCACCAAGCAAGCACTACTAACATGCAAACAAGCAAACAACAAACTCTCGAGATGAAAAGGTAGTACATCAGCATACTAACCCGATCCCCTATTGAAGTAAAGCTATAATTATTAATATTACTTGTTATATCATTGCTTAAATTTTTCCCTGCCTGTAAATATATAGGTATATGTGAGCATTAAATAATATTATATATTATTTAGTATTATTAAATAATTATTAAATAATTAATTAATTGTAAAATATAATATGTAATACAGGACATTTTCACTGATGTATATATAATACTTCATGTAATTGCTTATTGTAATGTTAAATGCAGACTGGTGTATATGTTTAAATTGTATTGTTTTTCTAAGTTGGCATTGCCACAGAAAATATATAAAATGTAATATTATTATTAAATATATACGGCTTCGAATAATATCGAATCATTTTAAAATTATTTTAGGGCATATTTGGCTCTTCAGCCTTAAATGTTTGCTAACTCTTGGTTTAGCCTGAGACTTTAAACCTTATATAGACACGAACCTATGTTTGTGACGGGATACTAACTAACGCTCTTAAGGCTGCCAATCCAACGCGTTGTTGACATGCCTCCCGCGAGCGACTCTTGTAAAAAAAATATGCCAGGGTTTTCGTGCTCGGAATGGTCCAAATAAACCAAAGAAAAGAAAGACGAAAGACCACAACATCCTTAAGCCACGACGACGGCAGCTTCATTAAATCGCAGATTACCATCGGCCTCATCCGTGGAGAAGAAAATGCGAAATCTCACATCCTCCCCTGAAGAGTTTTACGTTTCTCAGGTGAGAACCTGCTCCTTTCTTTCGTCAGCTAAGATGAAAGAGTGCAAGAGTGAAAATTCCGTTCCATCCTCCGCGGAGGCAACTCTTACCATCTGACCACCGCGAGACACAACGCCCGCGGCCAAAGATGACGCATTACCGCAGGGACTGGAATACGATTTTCTCCGTTTTTTTCCATCCGATAACCACTAGCACTTTCCGTCGCGATTCTGGAGGCTGGATGGGAAAACCGCAATTTTCCATTGGGAAGAGCACACGTACTCGATATCTCCTCCTCCTACATGGGACGAATGCTGCTTTTCATTTGTCGCTCCACGAATTTTGATAGCGATGTTATTTACTTATAGTCATTTGGTATCCGCTGCCACCACAGCTGAGTATTTTACGAAGAGATTCTATTCATATATACTATGGTAGCTAAGTATAAGAATAATATCCTACAAAATAAAAACGTGGAAAAGGACAACTCTGAAGAAGCTGCAGTAGAATTAGGTATGAACGCGTTCAAAGGGTGGTATTAGATGGTGTTAGCTCAAGCGAAGTAATAGTTACATCGGCTGTTCCCCAGAGAAGAGTGATAAGCCCAATTTTATTTCTTCTTCACTTAAATTATTTGAATACAGTAGTTAAAAATAGCAAGCTCCGTCTTTTTTATAATGACGCAGCCGTGTATAAGGAAATTAGGAATGAAGATGACAGTCAGCCTTTAGCACAGGATTAAGATGCGATTGATTATTGGTGTGTTAGTTGGCAGCTAGAATTAAATTTGAATAAATGCGCGACAAAGAACTTTTGGAAAAAGAATAGCTTTCCCCGGAATAATTATTACATCAAAGAAAAGAAAATACCTGAAGTGGAATGTATTAAATACTTATGCGTCACCATCACTGAAGACGTGTCATGGGGAAATACATAAGGGAAATAACTAGTGCAGCAAACCGCAGATTAGGATTCGTAAACAATTGTTCTGGGTGAATGCGATGAGAGAGTACGAGAAAGAAGCTATTTCACACTTATCAGGCCTCATATAGAATATGCCGCTATTGGGATCCGTACGAGGAAGGTATGATAAAGGAATAAGAGCGTGTGCAAAGGAGATAGAGCCGAAAGAATGCCTCGTGTGAGATACATGGAGCAAGTTGTGAAGGATGTAAAAGAGAGGAATTACGTCAATATGAAGAGGTTGGCCGATAGAAGAATCGAGTGGAGGGCTGCGTAAACCAATCCTAGGATTGTTGACCGATGAGGATGATGAGTGTTTCATTGGGTTACTAGCTAAGGTATTCGTGGCTAGATCGCATACCTTGAATTATTATCTTACGGCGATTTTTTTACAGAACAGACACAACGCAGATAAAAAAGCGTGCAAAAATAAAAAACTTTAATACATACTTTTCACTCATTCAGAAGACCATCAGAAGATTATTATATGTAAACAAATTATTTACGGAAAGTTTACCTTGAGAGAGAATGTAGGTAGAGCCAATATACCCGTTCATTTAATGGCATCCAAACCAATTAGATTGTTATCTGAAGATCTCAAGCCTCAAAACGCGTGGCTATGTTCGGCGGCTCCTGCCTAAGATTAATAAGTCAATATTTAAGAACTCTTTTTTATTTTTAGGTCATATACTCTACACAAACTACCAATTGAAATAAATTAACATAGCTCAACTAAATCATTTAACAATGCAATTAAAAATTGGTTAACTCAAATAAGATATGTAAATTCCTTGCGTAATACTTTAGTATAATGGTTCAACTGAACTATGGTAATAAATTTAACATTTTGTTAATAAAGCTACTCTGTAAACGTTTGTCTTAAAATACAACAAAAGTTATTATGATATGCTTAAAAACGCTGCATGTGGAGGCATAAGTTATATAAGAGAAAACTCATTTGTATATTTTACTTTTATTTTGCTGTAATGATCTTGTTTTTTTTTGCATAAAAAGTTTTCTATTGTACACTGAGCACACTACAGGAAAACGTGATCATTAAATTTCCAAGCCCATTTATTTTTATAGCCATATTTATCTTTGGAAACAAATTCATTGATTCATTCATTTTCTCGTAATCAATTCTTTCGCATTATTTCTCCCTCCAGCCATTCACAACTTGCAACTCACCATCAAAAATCCGACTCCATCTAATTCCTCTCTATCTCACACCTCGCCAATCAAATTTGTTCCTCCAACCTTCCTCACTCACCCAACAATTTTCCTTCCAACACGACCTTCAACGTCATTCTACCCCAATTCACACCCTCCATTCATTCATCCACCTTCTCCGAATTCAACTCAAATGTTTTCCCTCCACCAACACACCCAAATCTTTTTTCTTGGGTCATTTTTAACCCAATTCCTATCTCGATTCTTTTCAAATTCTTTATCTCATAAACTCAAGTCTACGATCACCCAATTTCCTCGATAGGCACTCTTTATAATCGTATGCTAACTCTACAGTAAACATTTTTATCCTTAAATAATAACTTTTAGATTCCTCCATCATTCCCATCATCTTTGTTATGTCATCAATCGTCATCTTCATTACTTCACGTCGTCACTAGGTGATCCATTCTTACCCGGAAACCCATTGTGGTCCATTAATAGTTCCATAGGTTTTAATCTGTACCTATATCCTTAAAATGACTTTCAAGCTTTCCTGATTCCTGGGAATACATTTCGGATATGAAGAAAAAATGTTTAAAAAAAACTTCATGACTTAATTCTTCCACAAGACCGCAAGATGCAATTGAATGACATGAAGGAGATTTATGCAGAAAAGTAGCACTAGACAAGGTTTTCGGGTGTTCAAACAGCTACAGTTAATTCGCACTGTCTAATGTAACTTCTTTACCCAATGGCAAACACATTATCTATTCCCAAGGCGGGATACGAATCCAGGACATTTGGATTTCCAGAACGTCGCGTCACAGACATGGATAAGCGTTTACGGAATGTATTGAGGATATTTTCCAAAGTGTTGCGTGAACCACTAGAGAGAAATGCAGAATGGAAGAGAAATTTGGAAAGGAGTGACCGGAATAAATGGCTCATTGGAGAGTAATAGATCAGATAGCGCCTACGGCATCATGACAGATACTTAATACCTGACCTCGCCTTAACGAAATGCATTCTTTCACAGGGGCTGTCATCGCTTGCCTAGCGCAAGAGTCATGGCAGAAGAACGAATTCGTCACATTGAATCACGCGTCTCCACACCTGCGAACGGTCTGATTTCGCCGATTTCAGATTCCTCCGATGATGCGCGCTCATACGACCCCAAGGACTGCCGCCACGTTTTGTGGGACAACGACACCCACTCGGATCGAAAATCTCTATCGCGAGCCGTGAGTAACTGAGGGGAGATGTGAAGAAACTATTTCATTCGCATAGTGCCAGTCTATTTCCCATTTCCGTTTCAGACTCCACCTTCATTCTCCACACGATTACAGCGGTAACAGCGTCAGTCATCTCCCGTGATCCAAAGCTCTCGGGTTCGATTTCCACCAAGGACGTTGATGCATTATTTTGTCTTTATTCTTCAGTTTAGAGTCAGGTTTTTATAACATGGGTGTTTTCAAGTCTGTTTCCGCATCAATAGGCGCTTCAGACCGGGAGGAAAGGGTATAGGGGTAAAGGGTAAAGGGAATGGAAGGGATGGGGCTGATGGGGAAGGGATGGGTCAGGTTTTTATTAATAATATGAATTCACAACTAATATTCTTTCTCTGCTGTCGTCAATGCGTGTGTTATTCGTTGCTATTATTTGGAAAGACGATTAGAATTATACGTCATTTTTTTCATCGAGGATACGCAAATACTGGTGTTTAGTTAGGATTTCGAGGAAAATTAGAAATTGTGGAGTGAAACCCGGATGTGAGCGTACGAGTAGTAATAGGAGTAGTTCATTCGGTGGAAGTGACCGACATCAAGATCATTCGCTGCATTTAGGATACGTGGGTAATTGGATATGGGTTAGGAGCCTCTCAAGCAACAAAGGATGAGTTAAGTGAAGCCAAAATTTGACGTTAGCATGCTCCTAACGAATAGCACCTAGGGTTCCACGGTTTTTACGTCCCATCCGACGGACGGAGTACTGAACTCTCCACCCAGCACTAAAGTGGGAACCGGTGTAACAATGAAAAGTCTTGGATTCAAACACGGGCCTTCGAGATGGGAGGCCAGTAATCTAAAACTCCTCATTAACCCGATCCCCAATCAGAATGCGAAAGACATCGATTGGTCCACTGTTTAATGTCCCATGTGACAGACGGATGATGTGTTAAACTTAAACTTAATCGTGTTCTTGGCACACGGCATTCAAGCGTGGGCCGTAATTCCACCGAAAACTGTTGAATTAAACTGCACAAGTGGTACTGTAAACTTATTTCCAATGTGCCATCTAATATACAACACGCGTTACAACGCCAAAGGGTACGTTCGAATTTTACCGAAAACTGCGTAACTACCTGAATTCAAACCAACCCTCTTGAGATAGTATAACATCTAACCTAGCCATTATACCTACCCGATTCCATTATGGCAAGTATTCTGACGTTTACCTCACCAACTGGATGTTCCAATTCAAACTGTATTCTGGGATCGGGTTGTTGTAATAGATAAGAGTACTTTCCCTCCACCCTGAGGGCCCGAGTTTGAATCCCGACAGTGGAAGTCATTTTTTCATTGGTAAATCACCTCAAATCGATTGCTTTGTAAAGAACATTCGAGTTCCGTACTCCGTTCGTCAGAAGAGATGTTAAACTGTGGACGCCACTTGGACCTTTCGCTCATTCCGACGCCGGGTTTCTTCCACCCATTCTCCTAACCCTTCCATTCCCATCCTTATGCCTTTTCTTTCGGTCGGAAGCTCCTCTGAGCGTGGACACAGGCTTGAGATCCACAGATTAGATTTCACACTTTACGAAGAAGGAATATGAACGAGCTGAATCAAACCAATCTGAGGATCACCTTATCTGAGGGTTCTCATGGTGGTTTACAGGGAATTTTACGTAAGTGTAGGTACGTCATAATATTTGTGCAAAAATAGAAAGTTAAAATAAGGGAAATAAACATATGAGATAAAGATATGGACAAAGTGCATCTCAGATTCGTGTGCTTTGGGATAGGTTAGGTTTGCGCGCTGAAGTGAAAGTCACGCTAGTGCATGGAAAAATGTTTAACAATCACGTTGGTTATCAAGTGGATGACTTGCTGTAAAACAATAATTTTACAAATTATTCGTGTATATCACAAAGTTATATCAATTTTGGATCTAAAACGGTATCCCACTGCCAGAATAAGAATATGTATCCATCATCATCATCAAGGGTCAACAATCCTAGGATTGGTTTGACGCAGCCCTCCACTCGATTCTTCTATCGGCCAACCTCTTCATACCAACGTAGTTCCTCTCTTTCTCGTCCTTTACGACCTGCTCCATGTAACTCATACGAGGCCTGCCTCTTCCATTTTTCCCGTTCACTTTTCCCTCGACGATTGTCTTCAACAGGCCATCGTGTCTTAAGATATGGCCGATTAGGTTGTCCCGTCTTCTTTTTATATTTTTCAGCAGACTTCTCTTTTCTCCCACTCTTCTTAGGACTTCTTCATTTGTCACTCGGTCGATCCATTTTATCTTCATCATTCTTCGATAGCACCACATTTCGAATGCTTCCACCCTTTTCTTTTCCGGTGCTGTCATCGTCCATGCCTCACTACCGTAAAGAAACATGCTCCAGATATACGTTTTGATGAATTGCTTCCTTACTTCCAAGCTTGTATTTCCAGCGGTAAGTGCTTCTTTTATTAGAATGCCCTATTTGCCTAGGCTATTCTACTCACTATTTCTTTCTTGCTTCGTCCATCGTTGGTTACTCTGCTTCCCAGGTAACAGAACTCTTTCATCTCTTCTAGTTTCTGTTTTCCTAGTATAACGTTAGTTTTGGCCTCCTCTCTCTTGCTGCACACCAATGTCTTAGTTTTCTTCTTATTGATCTTCAGATGATAACTGGCCATTGTCCTTTCCATGGTTGTTAGCATCTTATTCAGATCCTCCCCTGTCTCTGGTATGAGAGCTATGTCATCAGCGAATCGTAGCATGCTGATTGTTTCTCCGTGGATTTTCACTCCAGAACACTTCTCCTTGATTTCATTGATGGCTCTCTCGATGTAAACGTTAAAAATTACGGGAGACAGTGTATCACTCCTTTCTTTATTCTTGCTTCTTCACAGCTGGGTCCAGATTTTATCACCACTACTTGGTTTTTATACTAACTGTGTATGATTCTTCGGTCAATGTGTATTCAATTTAACTAATATTAGTATCTACTTGTTTAGACTTAATTGGGTCATTTGTAAAACAAATAAAGTTTGTACAAAAGTAGAAAGTTAGCAAGGACCGATGGTGATGAAAGAGTAACTTTTAAAAATCAAGCACTTTTGTCGCCTGTTCCAAAGGTTTGGCTTATAGACAGTGGCCCAAACTTACTTCTTTAGGTAGAGTTTTATGGCGACATTGAGCACGAAACCACGAGCTTGCATTTGGAAAAACCAGCGCACTCCCCGGATTTCGGGTGATCCTGTTTCCCGGACGGGTTGAAGTGACCGGAATGAGTCGACGGGCACGCGACGTGCCGAGAATTCCGCCTGAGGGGGAGGGAAGGCGTTCCGTCAGGGGGTGGAAACTCCAAAATTAGACTGCGCGTATTACTACGCGGCCCGGTTTTTATGGGAGCAGCGGGACGGTCTAAATAATTTTATCTCGAGCAGAAAGATGGTCACTTCCTTACACTTCATCTACATCTACATAATGCCCTGCAAACCACAACAAGAGTGTGTGGCAGGGGGTGAACCATCACTAGGAGTGCATTGTTAATCAGGGAGAAACCTCACTACGAGAAAGAAATGCTACCCCACTTATACACTACTTACGTGAAATCAAGAGGCTCATGTGACGAAAATTGTAGCAGATTTTCTACAGAACGCAAGGAATTCTACAGAATTTCTGTAGAAACAGTTCCCTCTCTACGTAAGTTAACAGAAAAAATTCTACGGAAAAGAGAGAATTTTGTAGAAAGTTCCCCACCGAAAAATTCCGTACAGACTTTTTTTCCGGGATGCAAGGAATTCTACAAAATTTCTGTAGGAACAGGTCCCTTTCTGCGTAGGTATACAGAAAAAATTGTACGAAAAAGAGAGACTTCTGTAGAAAGTTCCTTGCCGAAAAATTCCGTACAGATTTTCTACAGAACGCAAGGAATTATACAGAATTTCTGTAGAAACAGTTCCCTTTCTAAGTAGTGTTACAGAAAAAATTCTACCGAAAAGAGAGAATTTTGTAGAAAGTTGTGATTTCGTACTGTTTCCACGGAATTCTGCGAAAATTTTGTGAGGCTAAGTTCCCAATTCCGTAGAATGTTAGGAAGCCCGGAAGCCTTTACAGAATATCTTCCCATCATCCCTCACTGCAATGCTACCACACCGATGAAAATATTGTGACGGTTTGGCCGTCTTATCTTTGTTTTTCCCGGGTCGCGCCTCCCGCGCGTCGGTCATTTGCGTCCCAAGCCAGGTCCCCGTTACGTAAGCGAGATGAACGCCTGCCTTTTTCTGCGTGGATATCTGGTAAAATGTTCCTTTGTCTTGTGCATTGGATTCCTTAAGAGTAAGAATCACGCCACTTATGTGTCTACCCAGGTCATTGGGCAGTGTAAGCCGTGAATCTATTGGTGATTTTTGAATTGAAGTCACGTGTGTTGGGGATGAGCGTTACAAGGAGGACGCCGACGGTTGAGTCGGGGGAGATATCAGTTGGCAGTTGGTGATTGGAAGTCGAGCAGAGAAGCTCAAGGTGTGCTGGTGAAGCCAGGCGAGAGTGTGGACGGAGAGAGAGGCGATAATCGGAGACGGAGATCACCACGACTTCCGCGAGGAATTGATAAAGTCATTCCCTAGCGGTTTTTCCTGCGTTCTGCCCCAGAAGAGGAACCAGACGCAGCGGACCTCGATCCCGGCACCCCAAAGAGGAGGTGCGGTTTCGGGTAGATAAGGGTGACAGACCGCAAAAGGTAGCGGGTCGCCGCATCCCCTGAACCAAAGGTTGGACGAGTTCCTTTCAGTCGGAAGGTGCATTATTTCAACAGGAGTTGTTGAATTCCGTTCTCCACGCCACCCTACCGAAAACTCAACGGTGCAGTCTCTCCGCGCTGGATTTCGCCGTCAAGCTCCACACCAGCTCACACATAAGTATCGCCACACCCGTATTTCCCCAATCCTAAGTGGTTTCAACCCTCTTATTCACGCTTCCCCACTGTGAAACCCGTGTGCGCCAGAATAAGTGGTGTACGAGATATCCAAACAGAGTTAAAGTCCCTTCAGGTCAAGGGAAGAGTCAAACTGATCCCAAGAGTGGACAATCATAGTCCTACGGGACCATATTTCTGTATCACTTACTCCCGTCCTCATCATTAGTATTCATAAAAGGACGAGGAGCGTGTAATTCTCTCCATTTAGTAGTTCATTTTATTTCATTTGTTGCTTGGTCATTTATTTGGACAAAGTGTTACAGGGTTATTATTTCATTGTGGTTAATTTCGTTCCATTTATGTCTCGCCATTCATTCACCTCTTCATCCCTCATTAGTCATTAAGACCTGTGTTATTTAGCTGTAGAGTGCCTTTGTGTTCATTTTCATGCTCATTTCAGTGAATAAATGTTGCTTGTGTTAATTGTAAAAAAAAGGCAGATGTTCATTCTTACGCTTCGCGTAATTTCTCCCGCGCTCACGTCATACGGCCCTCACTGTTTTACCGTCCGCCCTGGCTTAAAGTCCCCCCGACCCTCGAACAATTTGTATCGTCCTTGCTTTGCTGGCTGAGCTGGTCCGATGCCGCGGTTTTGAGGTGGCGCCCTTCTCAAACACGCGACAAAGGTCGCGATATCCCTTTTTCTCAAAACCATTTCCCACCCGGGAAAGTCCGAAGGAGACGAGGTGTCGAGGCAAAGGTAAGGGTTCCAGTACTCGAAGGCGTAAGGACTGCGGCGAGTCAACGGGCAAAGGAGAATCAAGCCCGTTCCGTCACAATATAAAGCACGCAGGTACGGGACACCGGAAATGTTAGCTCCTTCGATGCATGATATAAGGAAAAGTTCTTCACTTCACAGTTATATCTACATATAGCTACATCTTCAAGCTTCTTGTCTATGCTGAGGATTCATCATCACAAGTCATCAATCCTCAGATTGGTTTGACGCAGCTCTCCACTGAGTTCTTCTATCGGCTAATCTCTTCATATTTACGTATTTCTTCTGTTTCACATCCTTCATCACTTGTTCCATATATCTTGCACGAGGCCTTCCTTTGCCATTCTTTCATTCCACTTGTCTCTCAACGAATGTCTTCATCAGGCCATCATGACTCATGATGTGGCCGATTAAGTTGTCCCGTCTTCTTCTAAGGTATTCAGAAGGCTTCTCTTTTCTCCCACTCTTCTTAGGACTTCCTCGTTACTTACTCGGTCGATCCATTTAATCTTCATCACTCTTATGTAGCACCACATTTCGAATGCTTCCACCCTTTTCTTTTCCAATGCTGTCATTGTCCATGCTTCGCTGCCTTAAAGAAACACGCTCCAGATATACGTTTTGATGAATTGTTTCCTTACTTCTACGCTTGTATTTCCAGCGGTAAGTAGATTCTTCTTTTGATACAATGCCCACTTTGCCTGGGCTATTCTGCTCACTATTTCTTTCTTGCTTCGTCCGTCGTTGGTTACTCGGCTTCCAAGTTAACAGAACTCTTTCACCTCTTCCAGCTTTTGTTTTCCTACTTTAACTTTGGTTTTGGTCTCTTTTCTCTTGCTGCACACCAGTATCTTTGTCTTCTTCTTATTGATCTTCATATGATATCCTGCCATTGTCCTTTCCATGGTTATTAGTCTTATTCAGATCCTTCTCTGTCTCTGCTATGAGTGCTATGTCATCAGAGAATCTCAGCATGTTGCTGAGGATTACTTTTACAATTACTTACTCAATTCTACATGGTTAACTGGATTCATACGTTTAGACTGGTCTCAATTATTTGCCGGTCCACGCCATTTGACAAAAGGAATGTGTGAAATTATGAAAAACCTATGGTGAAACGTATTAGAGCTTATTCCAAGCTTATACTTCTTAGTCAGAAGGGGAAGAGGGATTTTCAAGGAGACGATACGACGTGCACTGTACATACATTAAGGCTCTTGCGTCAGGTTCCCGTATTCCAGCACAAAATCTTAAGGAACCCATCCTTCTCACGGAGGAGGAGGAGGCGAAAATTTGATTTACGAAATTTAGCAGTAGTAGTTATTCCACTTCTGATTTTGTTTTTTATGAGGTGCCAAACTCGTTATATGCTTCGGATTGCTTTCACGAACATAGTTCAAAATAAACTATACAGTTGAAATCGAAGTTAAGTATGTGTGTGCGTTGCACACGGACTGTGCATCTACATAATACCCTGCAAGCCACCATAAAGGCGTGTGGCCGGAGGTGAATTCTCACCGAACATGCACTACACATCATGCATAAAAAAGGATTAGTATTAATATACTGGTCTAAACTTCACTATTTAAAAAGGATAAAAACAGCAAAGCAAACATTCAAAAACATTCTGTTCGTTGGGTTAGCTTTGACTCTCCATACCAACAAGCAGCTACCAATGCTATCCATTGCTACACTCGTATTGGATATATATTTACCGTTATTCATATCCCTAATTGTACGAGGAAAAAAGGACATTTTGAATCTGTCTGTTTCGCAATCAATTTCTCTAATTTTGTAATCATGGTTCAGTCTGTAGCTACACTTTAACTGATATGTGGAGAAAAAATCGCATTTCAACGCCTAATATCCATAACTCCTTGCAAATAAATGCCATTTATGACTTGATTGGAAAATGTCTATGACTTGATTGGAAAATGTCTATGACTTGATTGGAAAATGTCTATGACTTGATTGGAAAATGTCTATGGGTCTATCCCAAAATTTTAATAACACTTAATTTGAAAACAAAATGTACTCTTTTCCGATTGATGTATCATTAAGGTTATTGCATGCTTAGCACTAATGACGTTCTTGTTCAATGTATACTATAAAACACAATTCTTAAATTGGTATAACGCAGCTCTCCACTCGATTCTCTTATAAGGTAACTCATCATGCCAAGATAAATCTTCTTTCACATCCTTAAAAACTTGGAAAGTATATATTTCATGCGAAGCCTTCCTTTTTTCCTCTTCCCATTCGCTTGTCCAGTTGACTATTCTTATAGTGACTATGACTCCCCACATTCCTAATCTTAAAAGAAATTTGTTTGTTAGCATTCTCTATGAAGATTCATCAACGGCAGGGAAGTAAGAATGTACTGGAGGCGGTATCGCAACTCATTTGAGAAGCTAGCGGGTACATTTGAAGATACGACATACGGGATTGCTACTCGCGATACTCATACGTAGGTACCTATTAAGTTGTCTTTGCAAGCGGTAAAACCTTAAAGAGTAGATAGATGAATAATGGTATGCATTTTTGAAATTCAAAAAAAAAACGAGAACGGAGACAATAAACAATCAAGTGCCAAATGTGTCGTTTAAAAAAGTTAAATTCGCACCATTTTTGGTGATTAAATTAACTTCCACGGGAATCAAATGAATTAAATCTCCCATAAAGAGCCTAGGAAAGATTGATTGACGTTACTGCAATGATATTTGGGTACGGTGGTTTTATAGTTATTCATGTGTTACACGTGCAGTCTCCATAAGAGGCCGTACAAAGCACAGTGCTTTGTACGGAGTATGTGGGTGCTTAATTGTTCCCAATCACCCCCATTCCGGCTTCATTGTCACCCATAGGCTAGCATGGCAATGCCTCCTCTTCCACATTCAAAACTCTTTTGGGATTAATAATGTTAACTTGCAGACAACTCTAATGCGAGCGTCTGTACTTACTAGCAGGTCTCTTAGCTAGTAATAGTCGATTAAATTAATGTTTTGCTGAGTTTTGAAGAATTTGATGAAAAAGAGTAGGGAAAACAGGATATTTACGATATTTTAAGAGTAAATAAATGGAAATATTTCCCTGGATACTTATAGTACGCTATGGGTACACAGATCAGCTACGGAATTTACAGCAATTGTCCAGTGGCTTTGTCCCACAATAGACCTGATTTGCTTAAACACGTATCCCATGGCGTTTTACGTCTACTCGTCCGTTACTCTAAAGCGCCAAGCATTGAATACCATTGAGGCATGCAAAATAAGCCAATAATTGCAAAACTTACCGTAATAATCTCTGCGTAAATTACGCGTACATTTATAATTGTTCAATATTTTACGTGGAAAAAAATAATTTAAACCTCTCCGTCTGAATATCAACCTACCTAATTTGATATCGTAACCTAACCTATCCCAGTACGACGGAGTTTTTAATTTATTTTTAATTTCTTCGGGAAAAGCAATTTTCCCTACATCTTCCTAAGGCATCTAGATGGACATTAAAACCTTTGACCTCTCAAGCTGATTCGCAACCCAATTTACCTAACCCGTTCCTCGAAATTTTTACGGCATGTATTTTAATCGAACTATGAATGGAGATAATGATCTGGAGAATCGATCCATCAGTAATGACCGGAGTTCATCAAAGTCGCTCACTTTCATCGCGTGGGAGGCGAAACGGGTTCTCGGAATCTTTTTAATGCCTTCCCCACCCATAACTCGGGATAATGGCTTGGGCCGCGTATTCAAGGAGTCTGTTACTATAGGCGTACAACGGAATTTCCGGGATCATTTCAGAAGATATTTGTATTCTCGCAGTTTATATACAGTGATGATGAGTAACTGAGTTCCCGGTAACGACTAATTTTTTACTATTTTTTTATTCATAATCCTTACATTTTAAAAATGTAACCATTACTTGAAATCTACTCATGTTTTTTCTGAAATCAATCGTTACTTTCTTTATTTTCATCTCGCACAAAAAATTCGGAGTCAATTTTGGCAAATGCTCTTTAGTTTTCGGAGGTTACGGCTCGGGCAATATCGACGGTGAAGCCGGAAGTTTGCTTCGATAGTATTCGATTTCCACCATTCGCGGTAATTGTGCATCGTCGTATTCATATTAACATATCCATGCTTGCCATACTTCACATTCAATCTCACGAAATCAAACATTTGTATTTAATTCTGTGACTTATTAAATTTTATTTATTGAATTTGTGTTAAATATTAACTTGACGACAAAATTATGCAATACGCATCATCAATTCGTGTTGCGTAGAATTATTAATGGATCATAGAGGTCGGTGCGAATCATGCCATCATCAGTTAGATCGATTCCCAATTTTTTTAAAAGTAACTGTAACTAGTAACTTCTTAAAAAATGCACTCGGTACTTGTAACTGATTACATATTTAGAAGAGTAGCTATGAATGAGCCTAGTTACTTTTTTGGTACCCTCCCCATCTCTGATTATATCCTTGTGTTTCACAAAGAATCGCTGTATTTCAATGTCTATAAAATCCATAATTATCGAAAAAAAAATGCAGGTAGTTGCAGTAATTGCTTGTAATTTCACGCAATGAAGGCCTGAGAAACAGTATTCGTATCAGTGGTTTCTCAAAAATGTACAAAACAAAAGGATTTTTTTTCCCTGAGCTCTATCACGGAAGCACGATGTCCATAAAATCTAGCAAGGAGATTTGTTCGCAAATAGCTTTTTAAAAAATGCCTACACAGAGGCATAAATGAGCCTAGAGTCTAATATTTAGAGCCTAATAATAGAGCCTAGCAGAGAGCCTAATATTTCCCAAGTATTCAGGTTTCATTGACACCCAAAGTCTAGCATACCAATGCCTCCTAGTTAGTTAGCTATTGAGGGGAGGCGACTGACAGCTGAGGTCATTTAGGATAATGGTAGGAGTTTTCAGGGAGCGGAGGAAGGATGCAGTGAAACCCGGCGTCGGCATTAGTGTTATTGCATAACATTTGGGCCGCCATCTTTCTCTATTGTTTTCCCCAGCGTGGTCGAGGTAGTGTGGCGGCAATAATGCAGGACTCAGACAAACATCGGTTTCTAAGTGACGTCCGACGCGTCGGAGCGAATCGTGATAGGCGTGGGTAAAGAATTGGATGAGGAGAGTTATGGGAGTCGTGTGGAACACGAGGTTGTGCATGTAAGTGAAGCAGCTCGCAAGCGAAAAAGTGTGCATAGCCAGTTGTTTTCAAGCCTGAAGCTTACCGGCCCATCGTTAGTAGAGTTTTTGTGTTTTTGCGCTTCGTCATTAGTGAGGAAAATAGATATTGTTGTTTTATTTTAAATTAATAAGAGGCTCGAGAGTGAAATGTGCATGGCCTGTAGTGTGGAAGCCTGAAGATTGACGGTGCATCGATTTAAGGGTGTTTGGGTTTGGTGTGCATTGTCACAAGTCATCATCATTGGTCATCAATCCTCAGATTGGTTTGATGCAGCTCTCCACTGAGTTCTTCTGTTGGCTAATCTCTTCATATTTACGTATTTCTTCTCTTTCACATCTTTTATCAGTTGTCCCATATATCTCGCACGAGGCCTTCCTTTGCCATTCTTCCCTTGTCCCTCGACGATTTTCTTCATTAGGCCATCATGTCTCATGCTGTGGTCGATGAAGTTGTTATGTCTTCTTTTCAGGGTATTCAGAAGACTTCTCTTTTCTCCCACACTTCTTAGGACTTCCTCGTTACTTACTCGGTCGATCCATTTAATCTTCATCATTCTTCTCTAGCACCACATTTCGAATGCTTCCACCCTTTATTTTCCGCTGCTGTCATTGTCCATGCCTCTCTGCCATAGAGAAACACGCTCCAGATGTACGTTCTGATGAACTGTTTCCTTACTTCTACGCTTGTATTTCAAGCGGTAAGTAGATTCTTCTTTTGATAGAATGCACTCTTTGCCTGGGCTATTCTTGTCATAAGTGTGGGAAATTATGTATTGCCCATGTTCATTTGAATAAAAAACTAATTAAAAACATTAGTGTTCTCCCAACGGCAGGCACCAAGGGGACCACGGTTTAAGGTCCCTTCCGATGGACGGAGTACTGAACCTGAAATGCCCTCCACTTGGCACTCAGTTAAGGACCGGTGTGCCACTGAAAAATCCACCACTGCCGGGAATCGAACCCGGGCCCTCGGGATGGGAAGCCAGAACTCCAGCCACCACACCAACCCTATCTTTGCCAATGCCTTCTCTAGTACTTTCCAGCCTCCTTGGTTTGGGGCCAGGGATACTACACATGCAAAGAATCAGACGCACTGATATTTCAGTATTATTCACAAATTGCGCAATACTTATTGAATACCGCCGGCAGTAACTTGAACCACGGCACAAGCAGTATTGCGAACGTGAAAAGAAAGCGCTCCGAAAATCGCCGGCCAACGGCTTGGATCACTTTTTGGCACAATGCGAGTAGCAGACGCTCATCAGTTTCACTGGAGGCTGTAAACGTCTTGGATGACCTCTTTCTCCTCACGAGAAAAGAAGTCCCTCCGCTCTTTTACGTGTCCCGGAGAGATAGATGCAAGCATAGCGGGCCAAGCGAAATACACGCCTTGTGGTGTGGCATTATAATCGGTCCGAACGCGAGTCAAGGTTGTAATGAATATCTGGTGTTCATGTACTAAAAGAAACTTGGCTCCGTTAAACGAAATGGGGAGATGATATTTTGGAAGAAATAGGTAAGCAGAGGTGTTTTCTCGCCCTAGTTAGACCTTATCTTCAACGAGACCAGAGCATTAAGGAGCCAACGCGAAAAAATTTCACTCCTGAATTTACTAAAATATAGAGCAAAACAGCTAGATTACTCTAACATTATCATGGACATACGGTAAGCATCGCATGATCATTGTTAACGTCTAGATGGCAGCCAGTCAAAGCACTGACATTATAAACAAGGCCTAACCTACAAGGAAAAAATAAATCGCTAGAGTTTGAGTTTTTACACCGAAGTTGTTGTACCTATTAGCTAGCGGAGACACAATCAGAAAGCAGAAGAGATATGCTGTCCCTCAAAACAGAGCAAATAGTAGTTATTAGAGGAAGGCGACCGATAACTTAGGCCATTTGTGCTACTGATGATAGATAGGCTACATAGATTGGTTATACTACGTAAGATAGCTGTGGAACGGAGGAAGAGTGGAGAAAAACCCGGAAACGATATTGACCTACTCTTTAACCGAAGGCTCACATCATAACGGTCCATCTGACGGACAGAGTACTGAAATTGAAGCGCTCTCCACGTGGCACTGTATCAGGGAGCATTCTACTGACAAATCTACTGCTACTGCCGGGATTCAAACCTGGGTCCTCGAGAATGGAAAACACTACTCTACTCACCCATCAACCATACCCTAGAAAATAATCCTTTACAACGAGGGAAAAAGATTCAAACTTATTGCACAAAGGATCACTCATTAAGGTTCAACAATCTGAAAATTGTGCTCACATCTCATCTGAATGTTCTCATGGTGGTTTACAGGTTTTTACGTAAGTATACGTAATAGTATTTGTACAAAAAGAGGAAGTTTAAATAATAGAAATAAACATGTCATAAAGATATGGCCAAAAACCATTTCAAATAATTGCAGTAACTGTCGTAGACATTAATGAATGATTCGTGTACTTAGGGATAGGTTTGCGCGAAAAAGTGAAAGCTACGCGAGCGTATTTAAAAAATTTTACACGAACTATTAACGGACTAATAGGCTTCAACAATCGTTTTGGTTGTCAAGGGGATGGAAAGCTGGTAAAACAATAATTTTACAAAGTTTTCGTGTATAACACCAAAGTTATATCAATTTTGGATCGAAAACAGCAACCCATAGTCATAACAAGAATACGCATTCAATTTACCTTCCAATGGTAGGTACTTGTTTACACTGCACTGAGTCATTTTTAAAACAAATAAAGTTTGTGCAAAAGTAGCAAGCTATCCAAGAATGCAATACGGAATTCACGCGGGAAGGAAAATCCTAGAATGCATCAGAGACAAATGGAAGGTAAGCGTCACATTGCGATAAGGAGTCAGCATAGGTGAAGTGGTTCACTAACCTCGGTAGCGATTAATAAGTGATGGGGAAGGGTAGAGGGAGATTTATTGGAGACACAGAGTAACTCAAGCGATGAAACTCGCACACTACAAAGAGAGACTGCCGATGTGCACAATGAATCTTTCGGTTTTAAATAATGATGAAAGCTCTTCAAGTGGAGCGTGGAACTCTATGAGCAAGAGAATTCCGCCATCAAAGCTGCTGATCAGTGATCAGAAAAAGGTATTTCTAAGGGTATAGGCTGTGCGATATGCTGTTTTGAATATCGCACGACGATATTCTGATATCGCGGATTCATCGATATATCGGTTTCGCGATATAAATAGGAAATATCGTGATATGGACATATCGGGATATCGAAATATCGGGAAATCGACATATCGGGATATCGACATATCGGAATATCGACATATTGGGATGTCGGATATCGACTTATAATATAATAACTTAAGGCGAAAGAGCATATAAATTTAGATAATAGAGGTTCTTTTCAATTTATTTATACGGCCTATATGAGCTGAAATATAACCATTTTTCCTTGGTCGAAGAACGGTGAAATTTTTTTAAATTCCGAATTATGGTTTAAAAAGAATAATTTTATAAACACATTTGAACTTTTCTTGTTGAATTCGAGTTTTCAGTGATGAAATCGCACCATGGCCATTCCATTCCCTTAATCCAAATTTTATGATAAAAACGTTATAGTTAACAACAATAACAAATTAGACAATTTAAAATATATAATTAACGATTGAGGAAGTGTAATATTTTATAAGGAAGAGGCCGTTAATAGCACTTCAATCCGATCAACCATTACCGAGAAATTGCGCTAAATGGAGACATTATTAAGGGTGACAGAAAAAAACACCGGGATCAGGATATCGTCATATCGGGATATCGACATATCGGGATATCGATACATCGGGATATCGACACATCGGGATATCGGATATCGACATATCGTGATATCGCGTTTCGAAATATCGACTCCCGATATCAAGTTCATATCGAGTATCGTCGGCGATATATCGTGGTATCGCACAGCCCTAGTAGAAGGCTTCGATACATGATTTTGTACACTAGTATCGAATGGATGAAATGTAAAAATCGGGACGCACGTACATGGAAGACCAGATGAAGAGAGGTCAATATGGAACGCACAGACAAGTATCAGATGAATTACACGATCCCGAGAAGTATTTTTAAATCATTAGCGGTGTCATACATAGCAGGAAAAAATATAGAATGAGGCCCTGGGAGAAAGACTAAGGGATGAGTAATAATGAGGGATGAACGGGGATAATGAGAATGTAAATGAATTTTTAATTAATGGATAAGAAAATCATTGAAAACTATTAATTTTAAGGCTACTCCAACTGCAGAGGCTAATGCAACATTCATCCTAAACTTAATGAAAGGCAAATAAGGAATTCATTACCATAGTGGGGTTCTTGTATGCGGGCGTAATCGTATTGGGTAGCCATGCCAGCTTAATAAAGACTCGACCAACATGTCCGGTGACAGTTATACTATGTTAGGAATGGAATTTTGATTAATGATTACACATAAACCGAAAGCTCATTTTATACGTCCAGCTCGGACTCATTTCGTGCACACTGACCGCGAACGAATACACATCACTGACCCGAGGAGGAAGAGGAGATAAGCTCTCGCACACAAAAGAAGGAAGGGGTTTATAGGAAACTTTGAGGCCTATGTTAATTTGCCTAAGTCTTTATCTGGACGAAAACAAGTCGACCGAATGATCTCTCTCACCGCTCGAACACAGAACACCATTCTTCCCGCCCACTTCGGTATTGTCATTTGTTTTGGAGAGATCACTCTCACCATGACGACCCCGTCATCAAACAAAACAAACTCGGCCCATTATCTTCGAAAAGAAAGCATTTGCGAGAGAAAATGACGCACGAAAGGAATTTATACACTCTCGCGATCGAGAGAGATGGAGAGAGAAACAACGACCGCGATTGATCGATCAGGGGAATGCTACAAAAAAAATCAGACCGCGAGATGGCCACAAAACCCAGCAGATGTATGTATGTATGGAATTTCTCCACATGCCAATGAATAATGGGCGGAGAGTCTCGCCTTCATTTTTTTTTAAGCCACGAGGAAAGTCAAATATAATACCTCGCAAATTGATGTCGGTTGTTTGCGACTGGCAAAACAGTCAGGGGAGCCCACGGCAGTCTGCGAAAATCGATCGAGACTTTCGATTCTCTGGGGGAACGAGTGAAAACTCCGAGGGGCCTTTGCGGTGTGTGCTTTTCGGGCCCGTTTTCAATTTTCCCACAATCCGCCGCCGCCGCCACCGCTTCAAATTTTCTGCCCCGCGAGTTGATAAAAACTAGGGATGGGTCGGTTCCACTTTTTTTCAGTTCCGGTTCGGTTCTTAACTTCGGTTCTCGGTTCCGATTCTCGGTTTCGGTTCATAATTTACCACTTACTTTGCATTGCTCAATGGTAAGATAAGGTAATCAATAATCATTTTCAGAGACATACTGCTTGAAAAAGAATACTTCATTGTATTTTTGTGTATACCTAGTCATTTTAACAACTGAATTACAATAATTCGCGGCAACTTTGAAGCATCTAAGTACACTATTTCACCAGGTTATAATGTGAAGCCTCCACTTTCAGAGTGTGAGCAGGTTTCAAAGTGGTTTTCGCGCCAATTATTTCGGTACCAATAATTTTTGGCCTCGGTTCCGGTTATAAGCTCAAGAACCGGTGGAACCGAGAACCGAAGAACCGAACCGACCCATCCCTAATGAAAACCTTAATAACCTCAAGTCAATATAATCGATGGTCGGCAAGTTGACTTGGTGGAATTTAGACATAGCGAAAAAGAAACTACTTGGTTAATTCCACGGTTTATTTTGGAAGACTACCGGTTTCAACCTTTGCAGGTCATCATCAGGACCCGAAAACTCCTCACGAATTTGTCGATTCGTGGCTGGTTGGGACTCCATAACTTGGGATTACCTCAGTGACCGTTGAAACGTAGCCAATAAGACAATAATTCCACGTGAACTTAGGAACGGTGGTTAAAATATGAGCGTGGTGACACGTCGATGGCCAATAGGAGCTCACCACGCGGTCACGTGCTGTTTGTGTTTACATTTCGCGATAATTTAATTGTTGCCTTTTCAACTACGTCCTGATGATGACCTGCAAAGGTTGAAACCGGTAGAGTCTTCCAAAATAAACCGTGGAATTAACTAAGTAGTTTCTTTTTCGCTAACCTCAAGTCATTCATTTCACCCGACCGCAGAGGTAGTCGGTATTTCGGGCATCGACATTCGTCCTTGGAGAAGGGGAGGAAGGAGGGAGTTACTACTCCACTTCTTCCTCATGGTACATCTGTAAGGTTTCGGCGTTTCGGCCCATCTTCCACACCCCCGCTCCCCTTCGCACCACCAAAATCTCACGGGAGAGCGTGTGGCCGCAATACGGCTTTCGTGTGGCACCCTTTTATGGCTTCACAGTACGTTTATCCATTCGGACCCGAAAACTCCTCACGAATTCGTCGATTTACGGCTGGTTGGGACTCCCAACTTGGGAGAGTACCTCAGCGACCGTTGAAAAGTAGCCAATAAGCCAATAATGTCACGTGAACTTGGAGACGTTGGTTAAAATAAGAGCGTGGTGTCACGTCGATGGTCCTAAACCTAAATGTTCCGCAGACATTTTAATACGGGATAAATAAATATTCACCGCTTAGTAAACTGAGGATTTTAATATATTTTTGGCATCATAAGTCAACAATCCTTAAGGCCGTATCACACTAGCGGTTGCCGGTTGCGGTTGTGCAGTCGACCAATCAGCGCCAACCAGCTCTCAACGGTTGGATGATAGGAGGGCGTCTATTTCCAACAGGCCGGTTGTGCAACCGTACAGCCAATAGGAGCTCACCTCGCGGTCACGTGCTGTTTGTGTTTACATTTCGCGATAAATTAATTGTTGCCTATTCAACTACGTCCTAAACATTAAAAATATTCAGAACACCACTTAAACAGCATTTAACTCTCTTGCATCATCTATTTTTTGTGAAGGATGAATAGCATACATTTTATCGAGGTGAGATTAAATGTACTTAATTCGTCTGTATCTTGTATTTGAGGCATAAATCCTGCATTTGAGGCAGCATTGGTTCAATATGTAAACAAAAACAGCACGTGACCGTGAGGCGAGATCCTATTGGCTGCGATTGCACAACCGGCCGGTAATATAAGCGGTCAGTGTGATTGGAACTGTTTACACCAATCGTAACCAGCAACGGCAACCGTAACCGGCAACCGCTAGTGTGATACGGCCTTTAGACTGTTTTGACGCAGCTCTCTACTTGATCACCCTATCGGATGACCTCTTCATATTCGCGTCGTTTCTCTTCTTAATATTCTTCACCATTTGCTCTGTATAGGCATCTCAGGCCTTCCTTTTCCATCTTTCCCGTTCACTTGCCCTTCGAAGATAGTTTTCATCAGGCCATCATGATATGGCCGATTAAGTATCTCGTCTACTTCTTAAGGTTTTAATAAGATTTTACTCCCCCACTCCTTAAGACTTCTTCGTCAGTCACTCGATCGATCCTTTTTATCTTCTTCCTCCTCTCTAGCACCAAATTTTGAATGCTTCGAGCTTTGACTTCTATGCTGATATATTTGACATCTTCAAGAAAATACCACAGCCTTAAATATCAGAGGATAATGCCGACGCCGCCGAGTTTAATTGTGCCCAACCTCGGTTCCTTCAATTATCCACTTATCCTAGCTGTCGACCAAAGCAGTCGGTTGCCTCCCCCGTATAATCATACAAAAACTGAAATATCTGCATAGGTAAATAAAATCGACAGTGTCTGTTTCAACTATGTAAAGTTTGTCTATAAATTGAATGAAAGTAAAACGTTATTACTTGGTAAACTCCGTTGAGATATTGATTTTACGTTCCGGTTTTCGACATGTGTCTACATGTAATATTCAGGGCTGCAGCGTGGGGTTGCGCGGGTACTTAGTGTTTACCACGAAAGCACCTCATCAAGTGGTGACTGTGTGGCCTCGTAAAATAGTTTTCTACTATCTTATCGTAAGATTAAAACGCTACGAAGTTCTTAATATAATTTCTTCAGCCACCTTCAAATGTCCCTAGTGCAATCAATCGCTCACCTCCTCACTATCCACCACCTCTCACACGAGAAGAAAGGGCAAATATATAAGAACAATTGGGGCGTTTACTCGGAACCGAAATCGCTATTTTGTACACAAAGTTGTTAGACGGGAACGAAAAATAAATTTTAGTGAAAAAAATAATCTTCTAACCAGAGCCATTCACTCATAAATCAAAATGTTAAATAAGCAAAATGTTACGCCCACCGAGTGAGCTGCGTTAAGGACATCTACGTCATCCACCTCCCGTTCTTGACTGTTTTTAGGGAAAGGGAAGGGAGCGGAGGTGAGAAGGGGAGGTCTGCTTGAAGAGATCCTGTCGCAACCACTTCCATTGGCAGAGTCAGCTGTGTGTCCTCCATTGTGATAAGGCGAAGGAGTTTCGCGGTCTCAGATGTGATTGGACGAAGTGGATGACGCACTAGTCCTTTGCACGCCCACTTTTCCGAAAGCGTTAAAAACATCACATACAACCGCAGCATACAACTCGAGAATGAATTGACGGATCGAAGAACGGAAAAATACGGGTCTTTTCATTTTTACAAACTCAATCAGATTCGACAATAAAAAATATGGTCAACGACCCCATTATGCCCTATTCCTGCATAACTCTTCCATCTCTTCCCCAGTCACTTTATTTACATTCCTAGTGCCTTAATTTCAGAATAATGCAACTAAGGATTTGGGATCCTAAAAACCAAGATTCATTTTCGAGCTCAGGATAAAACAAAGGAAGGTAGTGTGTTTCGTGAAGGCATAAAAACACCTACCAACACACGAGAATAGCAACTTGGATTTTGGAAAGTGGGTACGGAACCTCGAGTCCCGAGGCTTGCACGATACATCTCAGTGAATGGAAGTGCTAAGAAAAAAAATGAAAAAAAATATATTTTTAAGCATACTTTTCTAAAATCTAAATCTAGGAAAAAGAAATGTCTTCACATCGTACTAAAAAAAGAAGAAATAATATTTTCTCAATTGAATGAAAGTTTAGCCTTGTACTGGAAATAATTAAATGCAATTCAAGGAAATTATCCACATAATGAATTATTTATGAACATTAATAGGAAGTAATTTTGGTTTCAACAATATAACATATTTAAAGCTGTCTATTTACGCAAGGCCACAACGAAAAGCATGGGGCGCTCTTTCATACCCGATATAAATATAAATTAATTAAATAAAAAGATAATGGTATTCAGTGGAATAGAGCGCTTCAATATATAATTTATAGGAAATCTTTGAATAAATTAAAAATAAGGAGCGAAATACAAATGCCAAGCGAGGCATAGGAGATAGAAGTACATTATAGTCATAAAGTGGTAACCATGGGAACGGGACCCGTGGATGGATGAATGGAACCATGGAACAGCGAACTAAAGAAAAACATGTGAAAATCGCACCATTTCTAGACTGATACCACAAATGCGTTTCCCAAACAATCAGAGTGGAATAACATCCTCCTTCGGAATTTTCTCTTTACAGGCCATGTTTTGACTGCGAGAGAACGTGTCTCACCAGTTCGAGACGATCCTCATTTCTTTTTAGGAGTATAAAGGACCGACTCAGTTTTAAACTTGTCCCTGTCAAAGGGGTTTTTGACCTGGCAGTGAAAAACGTTTGCTACCTCGTTGGAGCCTTTCTTCTAGGCTAGATCGGTCCCTAAGCCGGATAAATCAATCCTTCAACCTCCTTCCAATTCCATCGGCACATCTAACCAACCTTCAAATTTCCAATGGTGGAAGTGACCTCAAGGGATCACGCCAGTCATTAATATCACGTCACGATATATTTGCCGCTTGGCTGTTCATTTCATGGGTGTTTTCAAGTCTGTTTCCGCACTAATAGGCGCTTCAGACCGGGAGGAAAGGTATAAGGATGGGAATGGAAGGGATGGGGCTGGCTGTTCACTCACTCATGGTGTTTTCAAGTCTGTTTCCGCACTAATAGGCGCTTCAGACCGGGAGGAAAGGTATAAGGATAGGGATGGAAGGGATAGAAGGGATAGGGATATGTGGTCTGAAGCCTAAGGGCTGTTCACTCACTCACTCATGGTGTTTTCAAGTCTGTTTCCGCACTAATAGGCGCTTCAGACCGGGAGGAAAGGTATAAGGATAGGAGGGATGGAAGGGATAGAAGGGATAGGGATCTATTCAAGGGCTGTTCATGGGTGTTTTCAAGTCTGTTTCCGCTCTAATAGGCGCTTCAGACCGGGAGGAAAGGCATAAGGATAGGTATGGAAGGGATGGGGATAGGATAAGGTTAAGCCTCCCGTTCATTCATGGTGTTTTCAAGTCTGTTTCCGCACTAATAGGCGCTTCAGACCGGGAGGAAAGGTATAAGGATAGGGATGGAAGGGATAGAAGGGATAGGGATATGTGGTCTGAAGCTCTTGTTCTGATCAAGCCTCCCGTTCAGACCAGCAACTCATCAAATAAAAGAAATGGTTGGCGATTTTACATTGCGGAAGTTAGTTTTCATTTTAAAAATGAAAAAACTTAGTTCTTTTCCACTGTAATTAATTACTGTAATCTTGAGAATGGCCTGAGAAGGCCGAAACCGGTAGATTTGTTTAAATATATTGGTGGAAAAGAACTAAGTTTTTTTTTATTTTTAAAATGACAGCAACTCATCATTAAACGAACAGAGACCTCTGTTGATGTGGGAGTTGAGTTCGACATCGACACCAGGTGTTAGTTTGAGGCATGTACGTGTGACCTGCATTCCACTTACCGAGGCCCCAAATCCGACCACCGCGGAATTCTCCCTCGAACTTCATGCCGTCAGCCCTCCAGAACACGCCGTGCCCGTGGAACCACCCCTGCATGAACTCCCCTTCGTACCTGGGGGAGAAGAGAGAGGAAGGGAAGAAATGAAGGCGAAGTCGAATGCCTTTGTGAACACCACCATTTTGCAAGGATGCCATCCTTTGTTGTACACGAATTTTAGAGAATGGAGAGATGGCTAACATTTTGGCATCATCTGATCTAGGTTTGGCATACTAAAGCTCTGTATTTAGATCTAAATACAGAGCTTTATGGCATACCCGATACAGCGACACAATGAGGACCAGAGGAACTACCAATGTCAATCTAATGGAATGCTCTCATCATTCCATTAGATGCACTACCTTGCAGTTAGGAAAATCAGCCATCAAAAAAATTCATCGACAACTTAAAAGAGGTGACTTATTAGCGGGAGAAAAATTCCAAAAGGAGTAGGACTTTTCAGGAAACGGAGGAAGGGTGGAGAGAAACCCGGCGCACAGTGGTGCAGGAACCCTAATAATTGGCATTTTGGATTTTAAAAAAGTCCAATTCATATTAAACTTAGGCTATATAGGTATTCGAGGTCACTGAATACGAATTTGGATTCTAAAATTTTGCAAAATAAATTTTTCGCAAAAAATTTTGCAATTTCTCTACTTAAATTAACTCATATTAAACAATTCCACATTATACATATAGATTATGATAGATACGTATAGAGCTTATGTATATATAACACATATACATAAGTTATTTATCATATCGGGAAAAAAATATATAATTTAATACATATTTTTTCCCGTAAAAATGTATGCGTTTTAATACTTAAATTTTCACGAATTAAAAAGTTCAATGAATGTTATAGATTAAATGAATAATTAGACATTGAACTAGGTTTTAAACTATTGATATAATTGGACATTTTTCAGAGAACGGAGGAAGAGTGGAGTGAAACCCGGTGTCGGCATTATCCTTCACTTAACGAAAGGCGCCAAGGGGAGGCGCCACGGCTTAACGTCCCATCCGACGGACGGAGTACTGAACTTGAAATGCGACTCCACTAGGCACTCAAGTGTGGACCGGTTTTCCACTGAAAAATCCGCCCCTGCCGGCAATCGAACCCAGGCCCTCGGGATGGGAGGCCAGTACTCTAGCCACCACACCAACCCGATCCCCGGATTCCAAAAGAATGAGACGATATTTCATTGAATAATTAACAAACAATAAACGGTCTTTATTAGGGGTGATATTAAGACTAAATAGTCCGTTCTTCCACCTAATCTCTCATCAAAATTAATTTTAATGGTTTAAAAATGAAAGAAAAATAATAAAATAAGACTATTCATGCACATAAGATGATTGAAAAAGTATTTCAATTTAAATCTTGGAAAAAATTAGAAAAACATTTTGCAAGGATGACATCCTTTGTTGTACACGAAATTTAGAGAATGGAGAGATGGCATAACATTTTGGCATACCCGATACCAGCGCCATAATGAGGAGCAGAGGAACTACCAATGTCAACGAAAAGAAGAAAATAATCCTTCTGCACGCACTTTTGGCGCCACGGGCAAACGGAAGCTGTTTCGTTCGTTAATTTCCATTTATGAGAGGTAATTCCTTGCTATTTGTTTCTATACGTATTCCCACTCCGGAAGAGCGCTCGTGCGCCTGATTACACTCACTTTGCTCCGTCCGGGAACCTCATCACTCCGAGACCCCCGCAGAGGCCGCTGTCGAAAGCGCCGTCGTACCGCGTCCCGTCCGGAAGCGTCAGGTGTCCCATGCCGTGCTTCTGCCCGCGAACATTCCAGTCACCGACGTACATGCTGCCATCGTCCCAGCGATAAGACCCCGTCTTCGCCACCCCTGGAAGCCCTACATCAAGGCAAGGAGATGGTACCAGGAGGAGGATCTGAATCATTATCATTTTCCTTCCCTCCACTAGATTCCAGCGGCAATCGACAACAAGATATTCCCTCGCATTTTCAAAATGTTCAAGGAATACCACCCGATGTGAGAACACTGACCGCCAACGGACAGTTCGTAACTAGCATTAGTGATCAGTGGGGCCATAAATGACGTAACACGTTAATGATCAAGAGTAACGAAAGAGTAATGAAAAATTGAAGCAAGTATTACATGGCAGGCATTAAACGCCATGAAAAAATTAAGAAGAAAGATTCACCGAATCATACCACTCACGAGACTTGATCATAAAAAAACTAGTTAATAAAAAATGGGAAAAAATAAATGACCTCCATCAACTTGCATTTCATACGGCAAGATGTAATTACTTTTAAATTTTAATTCACAACACCTAAATAAAAAAGCTTTTACCTGATTGCCAGCGATAACTGTCATTTTTGCCGAATAATATTTAATCTTTACTGTGATAAATGAAAGTAGTTGAGTGAAGCATTTTCGATGAATTGCGTCTTAGCTCTAAAAATAGAAAAATATTTTCTGACACTCAGTGAAATAATATCAATCCATTCCCGGATGGGCAGACGACTCACCGTCTACAACAAATGGACTGCGTTGGCTGAGGAAATACTTAAGGAGAGGAGGGCATTGATGAGGGGGGTTGACAAGGGAAGTGTCCGAGTTTCGGATCTAGGATGTTGACGAAATTTGGCAGGCAGGTAGTCCTTGATTAATCACCCCCTTATCGGGTTATAAATCAAATAGCTTCAACAAAAAATGAGTTTGAGATATTTATTACGATAAGAACGCTTAAAATTACGTAGTTTCTGATGGAATGTTGCTTCAGGGGTACAAAAATTAGGTTCACTACATAAACAACCTTGGTTGCAGACCGACAATCGCCGTTTCTTTTTCCATCGTCGTTTTGTTGTACGACCGTCCCTGGTTATAAATATTTTTAATATGTTTAACCAGGATACATTGCAATTATTTTACGTAAAATATATTGATTCGCCGACCGCCGAGGCGTCTGTCAGCAGCCACCCCTCCGATCACCTAGTACTCCTAGCACCTCCACCACCTGTACGACCGTCCCTGGTTATAAATATTTTTAATATGTTTAACCAGAATACATTGCAACTATTTTACGTAAAATATATTAATTCGCCGCCCGCTGAGGCGTCTGTCAGCAGCCACTCTTCCGACCACCTGGAAATCCCGTGAAAAAGTCACATTCATCGTATGCCGGTGAGGTACAAAAAAATCCTTTATTTTACGTTATCCTCCACGAACAAAAGCTTTAACCTCCTTTGCCGCAGGGGCATTCATTCATTGCGGGTGATTATCAAAAGATAGCATAAAATGTGACTCATTAATTTGGCTCTACGTTCTATTCTTGTATGCATGTATGTACTACATAGCCCTCGACAAAAAAAATCCAATTTCGACTCTCCGCGTGAAATTTTCTCGTGGCGCTGGTTAAAGAAACCCTTTTCTTGTGTAGCCATCTGCCTTTCTAACGGTTTCCCAAACATTTTAAGACATCCCACTCTTTCCGCCACCGAGTTCCCCTCCTGTATTTCGAAACGGAGGAACAAAGCGGTAATAGTTAGGGATGAAAAGGGTTGGTCAGACTGCGTATACACCCTCTCCACTGCGGCGGTGTAAGCATGTAGAGGCTATTGTCGCTGTTGCAATGCTAAGGATAAGGATATAGCCCGAACATATATTGCGATGAAGCTTTCGAAAGGGTTTTAATTAATTACGTAATTTAACATGTATATTCGGGGTGCATTTTAACTATTGTGCATATTAAGTTAAACTAATTAATATAGTTGTTTATTATTAGCTATTTTAAACCGTAATTTACCATAATTTAATGAATTTAACCGTAACCTTCATAATCATCATAGGTCAACAATCCTAGGATTGGTTTGACTGTATTAATAACCGTATTAATAACCATAACCGTAATAATAACCATAACCATAATAAAACCATGATCATGATAAAACCGTAACCGTATTAATAACCATAAATTAACTATTTTGCGTATTAATTACATAATTTACGTAATAATACGTAAAATAGTAAAAATGCTTCATAATGCATACTAGCTGAAGGTGTCCGTTGAAATTTAACGGGAGGGAGGCATATAATAAATACAAATCGTATTGAGAAATTTAAACATTTTTCATGAAGGGGTGAAAATTAACTTGTGTTATGGAGTTAGCTATGACTCCCAAGTCAGTATCGGAACCATAAATATAATTTAAACCAATGTAAACACATAATTACTGCCTGGACTCGAAACTGGGCCTTTACAAAAATATGAATATTATTTATAAACGTTCAGGACAGAAGAAACAAAGGAGGTTAGAAGGGGAGGTGCACACGAATGTCTGTCTATTGTTGACAATGAGGCCAGATTCTGGTTTTTGGGAATGGTAGACCCACCACTTCGGAAAAAAATATTTTCTCTGGCATTTTATGTATGTTATATGTTTGTCTCAATTAACCAACTTCATGACAGTGGCGTCGTCAACGAACTTCATACGGATACGTATTAATGCATTTCATTCCAATTACAGTAAATACCATTCTTTTAGCCTAGTACAGGTTTAGCCTACTTAAACCAGGTACTCGTCGCTCGGTTGCGCATATTCTCACCTTCTACTCTATATTTGACGCATAACTATATCATAATTTTTTTTCATCTTTCTACTCTTACTTCTAATTAGACTTCATTTACGTTTATTATCACGCTCTTGTGTCTCAAAATACAACAATTTCGAAAGCGGTCCACTTCGGAATACAGTTTAAATCCATAAAATATTCACCTTTTGAACCCCGCAGAAACATTCATTCAAATACTTTTAGTTTTCACGAATGCAAACCTATATGATTTTGGAGTAGCGAGAAAACTAAGCCCGAACGATTTTTTCGAATGAAATGGCCGATCTAGATTCAAGAATTAGCTGCGATACCTCTTTTAGTACCTTTCAATACCATCACGAATAGAACAATGCTCTTTACGGCATCTCTTTTGTATGAACGTGTTTGGCACCATTGCAATGGCATCAATAAACATCTCACGGATACATAATCAGACATTATGCTCCATTGGGATTTGAATCTTATTCCCTGGTTTTTGTTAAACTATATAAAATCTCAAGCTATCTTCATTGACGACGATTTCGAAAGCGTTCAATGTCCCAGGGCGGTTCAAATGCACAAACCCGTAAAGAAATAAAAAAATCACAAAAATACTCCTAATTTTAACCAAATGCAAAAGCGTGAGTAGCGCTAGCAGTCAGCACGTATCTTTGTGCGGAAAAATATAGCTGACCTTGCTTCACGAGTAGCCTACTATGCCTTCAGTACCTTCCTATATCCTCGCAAAAAGAACAATACCGTTTATTTTTTCATTTCGGAGACGACAATGGCAAAGGCCTTAGCAACGCTAGGAAAAGAACCGAAAAAAACAGTAAATTTCAACGTATATTACACATTGCCCAGAAACCTCTAGGACAAAGTGTAAATCAGTTAAAAGAATAAGGTTTAAACATTTTCCCGTTAAATACAGAAAGAATGAAATTAATCGATTAATATTTAGTTATTTTACCGAGCGACAGAAAAAACGCTTGCGCTAACATAAATAGAAAAAGCCAATTTAAACCTATGTAAATACATAACTGCCGCCGGAAATCGAACCCGGGCCCTGAGTCTTTTTTATATAGCCTATAGCACCTTCTAGTGTATACGCTAGAATCCTACAAAATTTCAGCTCAATCGGTTCTGAAGTTTTTGAGGGGATGCGAAACGAACATAGAACCGGCAGACAGACACCACTACATTTTAATATATTAGTATGATAACAATTTGGACAATGGTACTACAAAACTAATATGAATTAAGAAACTACGAACGGTGGTCTCGAACTAAGAATATTGACGCCGTGAACCGTATGAGTTACCCCAACTTTCCATGCCAGAGGATGAGTAATTGTAAGCGTTGTTATCGTAATAAAATATTTCTACCTTTTTTTTTAAGTTGAATTTATAACCGATATTCCGACCCAGTGATTTGTAAATATAATCATGGTCTACCTGCCAGCCAAATTTCGTGAACATCCTAGACCCGACACTTGGGACACTCCCTTGTGAGTAACAAGGACTAACATACGAGGAAAACGCACACTGTAAATTTCGTTTGATATTCCATATTCTCCGACACCGGCACATTCCTCAAATTTGAAATAGATAGGTATCATTGTAGTTACGCTAATCTCCAAGTATCCAATACTCACTATGACGGCGTTAAAAATCCCCTGATTTCTGCAATAAAATTGATAGTGATTGTAGCCATATCCTTCGATATTAAATTACCTATTCGCGATGTGTCTAAACTACCTTTTTGCAGCAGTTCAGTCAGGGTCCGGGCCAAGAACACTGTTATACTGTGTTCTTGGTCTGGGCGTTCAATTCCCTATATCCGCATTCAACAGTTGTGAGTGCTGCGCTGGCTTAAAAATTAGGCATTAATCCTGGTGAAACTTCAAGAAATTTATTTAGATGACGATAAATGCTACGAGCTTCCCGAGACAACTCCTTCATTTTCCAACCTATGATCACAGATTAGAAACGCCAGCCATCAGGGGAAAATAATAAATACATTTCAAAGACGATTCTCATCCGAGAAGCTTACTAATTGGCTACCCCACAAACGCATATTTTATCCCTTTACCAAATAGATGATATCAGTATGCAATGACTTAGGCTGCAGGTGTAAATTAGATTGATGATCATAATTATTCCCTATCAAATCGATTGGCTAAGCCAATCCAGTGAGCATAGTGGTCTGTATTTTCTGGGGAGGATATTTATGCCAGGCATTTACTTCGAAATAAATATTCAATGACTGTAGGTGCAGCAAATTCTTATAATTAGCACCACAAGCCTGAATTTGCACAGGAAAGAGAAAAATAAACGAGGTAAACTTACCCATTTCACCCATCTTTCCAAGATTCCGCCTCAACCGACGACAGAGGACAAAACTGAACCATCATGCCCTTCGGTTGTTGGCGGCAGGAAGCCAAAGAAATGAAGTAGGTAAAGGCGAGGCGTAATGCAATTAACGACCCCCACGTATTTCTTTTCCTTCGTTGTGAGCTTCGGCGAGCCCTAGTGAGACTATTATTCCTTCCGTCCCACATTGGACCGATAAATATTTAAATATTTTACTTGCCGACTTCAATCTCCCAAAACGCAAATAGTAGGTAGGTACGCGTACCTCACGCGTGATCGAAATCGTATTTTCGTCAGCCACAAAATTGGAAGAATCAAAATTTAGCTTTTATTTTGAATGTTCTCAATCGTTGACCTTGTGGGTATAGACTGAATTTTAGGAGGGAAATGTCCAAAACCAGCAAGTATTATAACATGTTTGGAAGAATACATAATAAGTTTTATAATGCATGGAAAAATATTTTTGAGGTTGAAAAAAATAACCGAAGTTACCGTCTTATGCGCTTAACTTTCACGTCAACTAATTGTTCATATAATGTCCTTTTTGCAACAATAAGTTTTGACATTAGCCACTGTAACCCAATGTCTACATGAATTGATTGCTTTAACCCTAATCGGGAATTGTGAAACCACGGTTTCTCACAAAGAACATATCTTATGCCCGCCGGCATAAGAATTTCGTTATCGCGATTTGACGAGCCAACAGGGATTGGGTAGCTAACACAATTATTCATTGTATTTCACTGAAGACTTCTCATGAATTATATACATCAATTGACAGTTTCACAATCTGAGGAGTTGGTTACATAGGACTTTGGCAATGATATGGTAGCATTTGAAATATCTCGTAAACATTGATTTCAATAATTGTTACCAAAAGTTTGGAACACAATGAGGGCTTAGGGGTAAGCAAATATCACTCGCCTGTGGTCCTTTGTTCTCCAGGTAATTTCAACACCAACTTAAATAACTTACTTGGATTGAATTTTTGCAACTGTTTTCTACTAGAGGTAAGCTCTTGGAACAACAAGAGTACATTCTTAACTAACAATTATACAAGAGAACTATTTGTTAGCACCCTCATAATTGATTTTTAGTGAGTCGATCATTCACTTATGTGATAGTTCAATAGGTGTGTTCCACTAATGTGACTAATATTTAAAACTACCAACAGAAAACAATATAAGAGACAATGAATTTTACTGTGAGGTAGGTAATGATTGAATGAGACATGGACAATGCCACCACAGAACGTAAGCTTTTATGAGTCTAATGTGAGATGAAATTAGTGATATAGTTAGCAGCTACATATAATTTAAAACTTTGGCACTATTAATTTAGTAAAGTTCATGGTTTTACTGGTAGGAGGCACATTGGGGCTCCTTTTGAGTTTCCGACAGTAAACTGAAAAAAAGGGATAGGGGGGTAAATATTTCCCAAACCAAGGAAAAACGTTAATGGTGTGACAAAACTTGCAAGCATTGAAAATATTCCACATGCATCTATAAGCAGTTTCTAGAATCAGAAACATAAGGCAAAAAATTTAATGGTATGACAGCGACAGCTGAAAGGTAATAAGTTTCATAAGTGTCATAGCAAAAGGACTCCATTAACTGCCAGTCTTATCGACATGGACATGTCAGTATAAGCATAATGTTGTAATGTGGTAGGTGTGCATTACTTGATAACCATTTAGATTAAAAATGATATTGGAAAAACAGGAATACATAGGCCATGAAACTAAATAGATTGAACTCTTTTCTAATATTCAACATAAGTGTGGGATACCAGGAGAGATAGGGTGAATGAATGTCATCAGATGCCTCATAAGTTAAGGCATATTAGAAGCTTTGAGGCTAGGGATCAAGAGTAAATTCAACAGAACTAAATCATTCATGCAAAACTGGGGCACTGGGGAAGCAAATGGGAAGAGTCTTATGCAAGGGGAAATTCAACTTTTTTGACCCAACCAACTCTAAAAGGGAATGCCATTAGTGCATTTGCAAGCCTCTGCTGAATGTGACTAATGGTTTTAGGCTTAAAACACAAAAAGTACTTTGAAAAGAAGAAAGAACAGTCAAATTTCACCAATCACCAGCTAGACTAGAATCACCAGTGACTTTGTGCAGGATATCCAGCACAGTGTCCAGCACAGCATGTGCTGGACATCCTGCACTCAGAGGGAAATAGAAGACTAGAGGCCTTGGAAATGCTGGAAATCGATTCAGCCCTGCAGAAATAAAGTGCCCCAGGAGAACGATCCTTTTAAATGAGCTCTTTCATCAATAGCCTAGCAACCAGGCAGTTTGACATAGACTTTTCCTTGCATATTGAGACAATACATAAGGAATACAAATATCTATCACTATTAATACTCTGACAGTAGGCGCCAGATTACTTACAAATACATTTAGAATTACTCTCTCGCGAGGCCCCCAGCTTATGCAAGGCCCCTGGCAGCCGCCCAGTACACCATACGGTAAATACAGCTGTTCCCCCCCACCAATAATTCCCAGCGATCAAACGATCAGGGATTCCAAGAAACCCTAAGTGCATATCCATTCATCTTCCTGCAACACTTCCCTCCAAATAACACTCTCATTTTTAAACTGTGTTGCTGATGACCCATACTTAGTGGTGAAGTTGTGAATTCTCAGAACTTCTTGTGATATGAGGATAACGTGTTTTCCTATTAATACTTATTTTTATTCCTTCTCACTACCCCAAGAGCCATCAACACTGGAAAATCTCTACCCAGCCTAACCCTGCTCTCTTCCCTCCCACCCCTTCCTACCCACAACACCACATTCCAATGCCCAGCCCCTTTTTCCCTCTCCCTCCCCTTCTGACCTCACACACCTGTTTTTTTGCATACATATATACCTATACGGCATAAAATTGGTCACTGATACCTGATGATGCTATTATGCAATAAAACCCAGATCATACTCTATTAACTTCTCTAGTGGAACGTACAAAGGGAATTTTTTTTAACATTTCCTCCATAGAATGATTTCTTGAAGCTTACAGCAACCATAACCCCATTAACTAAACTTTTAAGTGGTCTCTTCAATTATCTAGTAGCCAGATCACCAAAACAGAGTCAGTAGAAAATCAACATGGCTTCAACTCCAAGATGATAATTATGGTACACACTAGAATACCTAGCTAAACTAAACTTGCCCTAATGCCCACCTGTGCAGTATATTTCAATGACATGGCATCAATTAGTTGCCGCGAATTCCTCTACAGTTTAAAATATTCATGGGCCTACAATATGTTATAAAACAGTAAATAAATAAGTTTAGAAGATGCAATCTCATAGAAAAATATTTCATATTTAAGATATGGAAATCGTTAGAATAAATTACCAGAGATGTGCCAGGTGAACACATATATGAGACATGATATCATTTGATTAGGAATAACAAAGCAACAAAGAAATCAGGATATTCCACTGAAAAAAAATAAATTGCGGTATCATGAAGCACAGCATCCAGTCCCATCCACAAAAATACATCAAAATCACACAGCCCAACCCTATGGTCAGTCTCATTGGTGAGAGTAGAGCTCACCAAATACTAAACCATTTTGAATGCAATAGATAGGGGAAGAAATTCCCGGTCGGTTCTCCTGGGAAAAGATTTTGAAACATTCTGAAAGAAATGAAATTAATATTCTTAGTGCCACGGGCCGATATATCGGCTTTTTCTCCACAGGCAAAAAGTGCCACAAGCCGATATATCAGCTCGAGGAGCAAACTAATGTTTAAACTTTTGTTGTTGTAATAATAACATTTATCCTTTATGCAATGTATCAGAATACCATAAAACAATCCATGTTTAGTTAAATAAAAAATATTACATTCATATCTAAAAAGTAACTTCATACTGTTAACATTTTTCACAAGGAATTACAAAACTCTCAAATTCATTCAAAATTTTTGCTAGTACCACCAAAATTTGGTGGAACTAAGAGGGTTAATGCAATTTTTTAAATTTTGCATTTGAAAGTTTTACACAAGGGAAGGAGGTCTGTCCATTTCCCTGTGATTTCCCAGATGATATGGTACTCAGAAACTTATTCAGCTTGGGTTCATTAGAATGAGTCTAAAGAGGCATCACTCCCAATTTGGAACAGTGCAATCTGGTCATAAACAACCTACCCATCGGACTACCCCATCACCTGATGAAGATAGAGCAACATAGAGACCTCTCTTAAACTACAACCAGAGACCTACAGTCAGTGGCCCAACACTTTCCCCATAGGATTACCACATCCTCCATCAATCCTTACTTCATCTCTACGCACGATTATGAGGCTGCCTTATTACTTGCTTGATACTCGATGCCAATGCAACCTTACATATTCACTCCCAACTAGTGAACTGGAGCATTTCAATCATGAGCATACACTTCTGGAATAATGGAATTACTGTTTTTTTTATCTTCCTTCTGAAAGGCAAAAGTTTTATTTAAGTCCATTCCACCCACAATAAAGAAAACCATACATTAAGCAATAATAAATTTATTGGAATAAATAAGTGACACAAAAATGGTTGCTTTCATGCAGAGCCTTGAAAATTATATAAAAGTGTTCCCTCACAATTCATATAAAAAGTATATGAAAGTATAAAATAAAAATTGTAATAGCCACAAAAATCTGATTTTGTACAATAAATCCTTTATATATCAGTTCTTAATTTCTCCAAATTCACATGTGGAGAACGTATACACAAATACATACAAAATATACAAAACTCAATACAAATAGAAACAAAAAAAGAGCACAATATTACTCAGCTGCCAAGACTAGCTTGGCACAAATAAGCCAAAGTTACACCAACTGTCAAACACTGGTCTCCTTCTTCATTAGACCAGAATCATCGAGTAGGATTTCCTCATCGCTGTTGAAACTATCCAATTCGCTGTTACCCTCGCTCAGCTTTGATTCTGGCAGTAATTCTGACTTTTCACTAATACTAACTCGGGGAACATCCAAATATTCGGGGGTAATGTACATGAAATCTGGGAGACAGCGGTCATCATCTCCCACAAAATGCTTTTTTCTGGTCCTTCCTAGAGATCTAAAATCCCCAGAAACATCAAAGGCTCTATTGCCATTGCGAACACAAGGTGCTTCCACCTCGGAGTCTGACGAACCCCTGATGGGCATTGTACTGTGCCTGTCCACCTCCTTGCTTTCACCACTACTGCAGCTATAGAATGGCACATGAATTCTATCCGCCACTGGAGAGTCACTACCGTGTTTTGCCTCTTCATCCCGATTTTCAGTTTTGCATCCTGAATCTGAAGACGTGCACTCTGCAGGCAAATCATCCACCTCAAAACTGCAAGAGAACTGATTACCTGTCAGCCTCCCCCCATCACCAGTCTTTGAATCCGGATCCTCCATTGCCACGGCTCCTGGAACGTCACGTGCCGTCAAACCGGCACTGAGCCCCGGAGCGGAGCACGATTCCTCACCATTCCCACACATCCTCATCTCCGGCAGGCTCACCTCACTGCACTCAGTCTTTTCCTCGATCGGTGAGCTGCAATTCACCGTGCACACTGCATTCTGGTCATCCTCCGCACCAATCACAAACCTTTCAGGGGGCAATGCAACCTCAGCAGCATCTTCTCCAGACTTGGATGTCGACGCTCTGTCGTTCGGGTTCCTCATTGGCCTCACGGGTGATGCTCGGGCAGACCCACTGGCCTCCTTTTCTTTGATAGGACTAGCATGTTTGAGAGCTGCATTGGCCCCCCTCTCAGGGTCCGAGGTCCCCGTGGCTATGACCCTCCTCCTACGGGCCACTGATGGAGGGGATGCCGTGTCACTCCCGCTCATTCCTCTACGACCGTGCCTCATCTGCCTCTGCCTCCGGAAGAACTTCCTCGCCACGCCCATTTGGTGAGGGTTGTAGAAGACCGAGATGTCGGGACCGCTCGTGGAGCTATCATGGGCTACGACTCCCTGCGGTGGGAAAGGGGCAGATGACGGGGGGAGCTGAGGGCCAGGGATTGATGTCGGGAGGCGCAGTGATTTAGCCGAGTCATCCGTGCCCGAGTGATGAACAGTCCGAGCTGTGGCCTCGGACACCTGATATGTTGGAACCATGCCTCCTGGTAAGCTCCCAACACTTTTGGGACACTGTGTAACTGGCACGACCCCATTTTGCTTCATGGTGCAGTCAATATTCCCCACTGGCTTCACGGCCCCAGCATCCGACACACTCCGACTGCGACAGCACCGACCCCCCCTCGTCCTACTGACTGGCCCCACTAATATCTCACCCCCATTCCAGCAGGCCTCCCAGCAATTGCGGACATCGCATCTCAGAACACAGTAGAAGACGAGAATGAAAATCCCCAGGGCCGAGGAGAAAATTCCATACAGGACTCCAAACACAGCTTCCCCATGAACTTGCAGGAAAGGGGGAGATTGAAACGGCATTGTGGTCAACGCGGCCGACGCCCACATAAGGAGAAAGAGCAAGAGTAGGGCCATATGAGATCCTAGCTGTGCCTGAGGAGTGTGCTCCAAGTCTTCGTCATTCTCTTCGTTCTCCTCATCAATGCGACGCAGAACACTAATGTTTAACGGGGTGATAGAGGGGGCAGGAGGAGCAGTCCTTGTCTCTGTTGTCCTCCCAGTTTCTTCCAGCTCCAAATCAACGTTCTCCGTGGCTCGGGTGGTCACAGAAAATTGACCACTGGAGTCTGAGTGATTCCCAGATGTGATGCAGTGGATTAGCAGCGAGAAAACAAGTATAAGGAAGAGGATGCCAGCAGCAGGTACGTATACTGCACTAATACTGGGATTGGGAGATAAGAAGCAATAATGGTGCCCGGCATAGCTACGTTTGTTGACAGCAGCAGATATTCCACAGATGATCAGAGCGATTCCCCAGCCGACAAGATAGAATCCAAGCATTGGCTTCTTAGGAGGATGGTCTGGGGGAGGCTCATCATCATGAGCACCATCGTAACTATCAGACTTGGTTAATTTTTTGTACATATTACTGAAAAAAATGTAAAATAAATTTCAGCAATCAAGCCATCAGCTTATTCTGACAATAACTCAGAACACAGGAATATTGATTAAATGCAAAATTAAGATTTATCAAGCTCCAAAAACCGCTTTAAGAGATAAATTTGGAGGAAAATATACAAATTTCCATCACAAATTTAATGACAATTGATTTTTATTTAAAATCAAGCAAAATTTATAATGATAAAACAGTCATGGATCCTGAATTTGTTTGTTATGTTAAGCCAACAAATGTAAAATGGTGATACCTTCCAAGATTTTAATTTGCATTCATTTTCCCAATAATTGACTGGCATCACTGATTGGATAAGAGAAGCAAATTTGCAAAGTTAATTTCTTCTATCCATTGTGGAGCAATTTCACCAAGTAAACCCTGAAACAATACTTATTGTGACCACTGATTTGGTTTTACTGTGGGGTTCTTTCTTACCTAAGAGTAACTACCATCCACAATAAAGATGAGAGTATCAAATAGTGAAGAAGAAGGCCAACCACTTGGCATAATCTGAAGTGTCCAGTTTGCCTTATCCCTAGACTGAAAGATGAATGAATGTAAATGAATAATCAGTTAGCTTTAATTACGAGTAAGTATTAACTACAAGGATTACGAATCATTAATGTTTGAATACACAAAAATAAATTTTTCCTCATAGCTTCACAGTCTCAAAAGCTATTGGTATAAAAAGTATTACTCACAGGCAAGGAAGAGTTCAAAGTTTAATTTCTATCAATTTCCACAAACATATGATTTCCTCTGAAGATAAAAGCAATCATTCATAACTTCCCACCACAACATTCCACAGGTGAGCAAAAACCATTGAACAAACATTTATAAGAATTCTTGCCCACAGTGTAAATCAAGGTATTAAGGGCAAGAGGTTCTAATAATTACATATTTAAACTAGTGGCTTATCATTTCTGGATATTGAAATAAATATGAGAATGTATAAAAGTATGGATCACATAGCCCATAAGATGAGTTAAATTGATTAAAAAATGCATGATTCACATTGGTTAGTAATTTTATATTAAATTCTTGGGCAGAAAAGAGGATATATCCAGCAAGACATGGTTAAAATTCACAAAAAATCATTCATGCTGAATCAATTTCAGTTCTCACAAAACATTTTTTCTCTGTTGTGGACCAAGATGAAACCTAGTGGCAATACATCTGTACATTCTTTTAAGACTTAATTCAATTTCACCCAGCCCTGTATATTCATACAAAAGCAGGGATCAAATCATATTGAATGATGATAAGAAGTGGAACATCATGTCACTCACCTAAATACCATCAGGAGGAGAGACAAAGACAGCCAAGTGTTGACCAGAGAGTGTTTTGCTTTCCGTGACATATGTATAGAAGCATGGAAAATTACGTATGTAGATATGGCCACAAGCATGCTGAAAAAACCAATGAAGCTTCCAGCATAAACAGCAGGATGAGAGAAATGAAATGCCAGTCCTCCCCACCTGCAACCGAAAAAAAAGTTTGATGTAAAATCAACGGAGGTTCTTCAAATTCAAGCATCACAAACAAACACTGATAGAAGTATTCCACGATTTCTATGAAAATTTCATGTCACAGAACTATTAACACTAAATATGACCACTTAACACAATTTCACATTTCTCACTCCACAAAAGAAAAGAAAGGTCTGCTCATACAACTTAAGAAAAATTACCTGACTGAAATAAATCTCAAGTAAGTAGACGTGCGTCATATTTGCAGGCAAGAAATAATCAACAATACTAATGACATCATGCGATGACACGATGAAATGGAATTATTATACATAATAACTGAATTTCACCCAAATTTCCTCAGTATTTACAGCTGAGGCATCCTTGATACCCTTTCTCCCAAGGATCAATATCACAATTTCAAAAGTTTAAGCACAAACAGGTTCGAAGATATTACTATTTGTGATAACTTTCACAATTTCCATGTGACAAAGTAAATCATTATCCATAATGCCAACCACAAATACCTAAAACATGTTTTTCAGCAATAAAAAACACATTTTTCCTGCTTAAAAAAACTTTCACCACAAAAATGTCAATGCACCTTGCTCGTAAAGCAAGAAAAAAATCCCAACTAAGAACATGTAGTGGCAATGCATACCCTATGATAACTTTCTGAACCAATGGTGCCCTAACTACACCTAATGGTGCCCTATCTACACCTCATGAGCAGGAGACTAGCATATGTTTACACATTTATGAAGAATGAAACAGGTGAATTTGTATCAAATCCAAATAAAAATGCAATAGATGTAATTTTTTTCATGGCGGCGTGGTTAAGTACTCGCCTGCTAACCTTAAGGTCATGGGTTCGAGTCCCGCCTGAGTGGTGTTAATAGTTAGGGACATAACATTTTCGCGAAACGTTTTTTGCGACAGGATTCACGAAATAAGCGACTTTAGGGTTTAATCGCGAAAGTAACTGTCTTCTTTGAAACGCGATTTTTTTTAACGAAATTTTAGATATTTTGCAAATGCCGAATTTTTGTAGCATGAAATATTTTCTTTAGTGATGATCGGATCGGATCTTTGATTTTTCTCAGTTCCGGATTCGGATCCAAAGACACGGAGTAAAATCGGATCCGGATCGTAGATTTTAAATTCTCGCGGCTTAGCGATCAAAGTGCCCCGTGAATGGAATGTAGGTGCGGTAGATATTGACAAGTAGAGGATGTGTAACTAAGGTCACGTAATCAGATGAAAACGTTCCCGTGCAACTAGAAGAAAAATAAAGATATGACTTTCTTCCCCCATGACCCCGGTATCGTGGGAAAAATAATACGTAATGTGTCATGCGGGTAGCCTACATCCGCCGGGATCAGGCGTACAATGAGAGCTAGTGTACTGTGCGAAGTTCGATCCCAATCGCAGTTTAATTTTTTCTTTCAGTCACTGCATCAAAAATGTTATCATATTCAATTTCAAACCATTACATCTGAATACTCACTTTATTATACTTTGTTGTTTAAATTAGATTTACAAATGTACCGCTCATAAATTAAGCATGGTCGGGTCGGATCCAAAGATCCACGGGTCTTTCATTTCATTTGCTACTGAAATCATATCCAAGGACAGTAAAAATTCAGATCCGGATTGGAGATTTTAACATCTTGCGGCCTCGTGATCGATGCGCCCCGCGAATGGAATGTACGTATGGTAGATACCAACAAGGAGAGGTTAAGTAACTCGGGTCACGAAATGAGAAGAAGATTTTTTCCGTGCCACAAACGAGGAAAACAAAATAAAAAATACTCGTCTTGACCTTTTTCTCCATAGGCCCGGATGTGCGAGAAAAAAATTAAGCCGAATGTCATGCGGGTCGCCTGCATTCGCCATATTTCCCGTGAACCTATGAGAGCGTAGTTGTTAAAAATGAGGGCTAGTGTACTGCCAGTCGCGAATTCGATCCTTAACACTACCTAAGAATACAGCCGTGCTGTATTCCTAGGGTAATGCTAGTAGGCTGTTAAAAAAAGAAATTTCATGCCAAATTATAAGTAAAAAAATAATTAAATTAGGCAAAAGGAAATGATTGGAAAAAATTTATATTACAGAATTAAATCGTGGAATCATGACGTTAACTTTACAGTGTATTTTTGAGTGACGCATTTGTAAATCTAGTTGAAGCGATAGAAGTACAAAAAAGTCAGTATCCACACACAAAGGTTGGAAATGAAGGATGATAAAGTTTTTTATTCAATGGTTGAAAGAAACATTTTAAACAGAGTAAGAATCGAACTTCATTACCTGCATCCACTACTCCACTCTGTTATTGTTATTACCAATATCTCATTAATTTGCCTTAAACTTAATTTTGCCTACTGTGTTTTTTTATGTTGCGTAGGGTAGTCATAACTTCTGTATTGGATCTCAAATGTATGTACTATTAACTGTTTGTTCACATTGGTATGAAGTCTTTATTAATAATATTTAAAAAAACCCTTCCTTTAAGACTCCTTTTTCCCAACATTAAACACAGCTTTCACCTTTTTAAAACAATTTTATTTACCGTATTTGTTATTTTTAAACACCGCTTTTGATGATTTTTATTTACCATTTTTCGGTGTCCCTATTAATAGTTAAATACCCCGATGTAAAAGCCATAGATGCTGTTTTCGGTGGTAGTGGAAAAATAAAAAATAAAATTTTTTTAATATCCATTTAACATAAATATGTATTGTTTTAAATGCGGTCCACCTATTCTGCCCATGCAAAATTTTATGAAGGTATAATCATCGCAAAGGGGTGTACATATTATCCTAGACTGATAAGAGAGTTGATTGGAATCACGAAAACACCCAGAAACTTCACCACAGAAGACAGATACCACCGAACTCCTGGAAGAGAGCAATTCAGTAAGAGATCAATAACAGCACAGCAACGAGAGAGCGTGGGTTATATTAAAGCAACCAGAATATCAGTAAATGTACTTTGACCTGATGATAGCCAGTGGAATCCAGGCCAAACTGTGTCACGTCAGACAAATAATGGGGCAAAACGCAGGAGATCCACGAATCTAAAACACGATGAAAACCTAAAATCATTCCTAACTTAACCATAAAACCTATCATTTAGATTCTAATTGCAAAGCTTGTTTGTGGTGGAAGAGCGTTATCATTAAAACAAATAAAACACTTCTGTGACTTCCACAGGTTAATAAAACGTACGACCGGTTTCGGCTGCTAAGCCATCATCAGGGTGTCTACAGGCAGTCCCCAACTTACATACTTCTCAACTTACGTAAATCCATACTTACATAAGTGGCAAATTTATCTAAAGAGTTGATTTACGAACACAAACCCGAAAAAGAAAAATGTTATTTCGCATTCTTGCTGGTGGAAATATATCAAATGGTTATCGAGGTTTTAAAATAATACAATAAAGAAATTGTTACATTTATATCATTCATCTATGGAATTTCATTGCATTCAATTAATTTTTGTCGCAAATTTGCGAAAAAATCTTGATAAACTTCTACCCAGCTGCCCAATCTTTGTAAAATTTCAAATAATTGTAGTGATATCTGATGTATCTATCCATAGAATGGTTACCTCATAATTCACATTTTTGTTGATTCTGTAATGCTCAATTCCCAGTTTGCTTGAAAAACTCTACTGCGTCAATTGTTCATGTAATAAAACGATGCAACATTGTATGTAACCCAAGCAATCAAAAGCATATCGCACCATTGGTACATTGTATTGTACGTAGAGTAGGATAACACTTATAACATTGTAGCTTAATGATCCTGGGGTGATGCGAAGTCTCGGTCAATACTTCCAGTCATTTTTTTGTTGTCAACGTCGTACATTGGATTTGTGAAAAATTTAACTATGAAGTATTTTAAATTCTCCAACTATGGCTGATAAACGGGGAAATGAACCTGGGGCTTTTAAAAGGTGAAGAACAATCACTTTAGACAGGAAAGTTGATACCATGAAGAAATATGAACATGGGCTAACGATATTCACCATATTATGTGTTGTAAGAAAAAATTCAAATATTAACACGCTTGTGAAGGCCAAGGAACGAATCAAAAAACACGTAAAAGGTTCAGCTTGAATAAAATTCACCATCATTACCAAGCAAAGATATTGTCTTCTTAGTGAAATGAAAAAATTACTGACGGTGTGAATGGAGGAGCAGCACGAAGAGATACACCGCTTATTCTTCTGATGATTCAACGGAAGTCCAAAAGTCTTCACGAACTGTTGAAGAATCAGACAAGTGAAATGGGCAGATGCTTCATCACAAGTAACGCTGATTTAATCGGTTTTTAAATGGTTGGAATTTGCACAATGTAAAATTAAGAGTAGAGGTAGCCAGTGGTGATAAAGAGGCAGTAAAGGATTTTCCAAAAATACTAGAAAACTTTTTTGAGGAGGGTGGTTATTTATCAAAACAGTTAAGAAAGATCTGATGCGTTCCCGGTGCATATTGTAGGTGAAGGCTATTCGGACTTATTGTAGACTTCATCATCCCTGAGGACAATGTACAACTCGTACTTCGAAACATCGGCAGAAATGCAGTGTTTGACCCGGTGGAGAACCCGAACAACCTTCACTACAAGAGCAGATGTTTAATGTTGACAAAACGGGGCTTTTCTAGAAAAGAATGCCAACCATACATATATTTCTAAAGAAGAGAAGTCTCCACCTGGCTTTAAGGCAGCGATCGATCGCCTGACTCTTGCTACGAAGCAACGCAAATTGAGACCTCGTCTAATTTACCATTCGGAAAATCCACGAGCAATAAAAAATGTTGATTAATCCTTTCTTCCGGTCATCTGGAAATCAAACGCAAAAGCTTGGGTTAAATCTGCCTTATTCGAGGACAGGTACTCCACAAAAGGCACCACTTTGAGGTAGGTGTTCCAAAAATCTTGCAGTTACTTGATAATAATAATACACCTGGCCACCTTCCACACTTAGGATGATTTAAATAACTGCATTAAATTTAGTTTTCTGCCTCCAAATATAACGGCACATCTACAACACATGGATCAGGGAGTCATCTCATCCATCAAAGATTATTACTTACGCAGGACATTTGCTGATGCTATTACAGCCACAGATGGGGATGGTGGAGTGACACTTTTTGGAAGGGCTACAATGTAAATCAAGCAAAAAATGTAGCATCATCCTGGGAAGAAGTAACAGGCAAAAATATTAATGTGGTTTGGAAAAACCTTTGCCCATATCTCGTAAATGTCCAGGGATTTGCTACAAATGAAGCAGATGAAGCCATCGGTCGAGTTGTTGAGCTTGTGCATGTCCTCAACCTTTAAATGGAGGCAGAAGATGTGGAAGAGCTGTTAAGGCCGCTTTACAAGATACAATTTTTTGTACAATTTCTTGTACAAACTGCATGAGGAAATTGTACCGTGTAAAGTGGCAAATTGTATGAAAACTTGTGCGATTGTCTGAATGACTGAACGGGAAATAGAACGTGTTCTAATTCCATTCAGACAAACATACAATTTCGTTCAGTCTATACAAGAGTTTGTTCAAGAAATTGTGCAAAAAATTGTATCGTGTAAAGCGGCCTTTGGAATCGTGTGAGGAGTTGACAAACAATGGTCTAATGCAGATGCAGGCACGCAGGGCAAAAGTAGGGGATGAAGATGATGATAGGAGATCTCAAAAGGACATATGTGGAAAAAAATGCTTTGCAGCTAAAGGATTGACAGAGGTCTTTGAGCATATTAATTCAGCGGCGGAAAAACTTGAACAAATGGATTCTAACATCGGCAGGTTCGCTAAGGTCAGCAGGGCACTTCCAGATGCCATGTCTTGCTATGAGGAAATGTATCATGAAAAAAAGGTCTCCATACAAAACTCTCTGCACAGCTACTTCGCAAAAGTTGAATCCGCTTCACCATCAACTTCATCAACAGCTGGCGCAGAGAGCGACGCTACAGTGCAGTGAGTGATAGAAATGAAATGTGTCAGCATGCGTGAAGGATTAAGTATGAGTGTGGATGTTATTGCATGTGACTGTAAAGCGTTAATATGGACATGGCAGTGACCTGACCCTCTACCCTCCTCTTATGAGTATAACCTGTGACAATAAAACCACCAGAGCCATCAATGAACTCAACTTATAAGGCAGAAAGTACAGTAATGATCAAAGATTAGTAAATTACACAATACTATATGGCACCTACAATAACATAATTACATAATAAATCAATATTAGTCACCATTTAAGTGAAGTAACATTAAGGTACCGTACTTTCACTAATCCGTGTAAAGATATTACACATTTTGATTAGTAATTTTCGTGATGCAACTTCCAGACGACATTTACGTTTATTTATGAAAATAAATTAAGGATAAATATAAGAACTTTTGATTTTGGAATGAACTGAAGAACATTTGCCCACAAAATTTCCCTGCATCGATCGAAATCTCTGGAGTATGGACTTAGTTTTGGAGAAATTTTCGACTTACATAAATTTCGACTTACGCAGCGTGTCAGAATGCATCTTATACGTAACTCAGGGACTGCCTGTATTACGAAATTTTCGCGGATGGGAGATATCGTTCGATACCACTGCTGAAGCATACCAAACGAAATGATGGAGGTTGTCTAACATGCTATTACAGTTCATGCGTAGCTTTCGTTTGATAAGCTTTGATTGTTTTCGGGATCTTATCGCACATCGGTGACGTTGTGTGATGTAGGAGATGAAGCAGCAAAAGATAGATGGTAACAAATGACAAAAAAAAACTCCAACCCGCAATACTGAGATTACGAATAAATGTGAGCAAATATTTACAAACAGTTTAAAACAAAGGTGACTATTCAATTTTAGAATTTTAACTAGATTTCATTTGATTGTTGGCTTTCATTACTCCTGTAATTCTTGCGGAATTGTTAGTTATGACACAAAACCATTCATATTAATGTTGCTTATAAAATCGTGCTATCTAATCGCCTTGTTTCATACCTTCATATAAAATGGACAGAAACGAAATTCCCAAAATAAAAGGTCAGTGAGCAAAATATTCATCATTATATTTCACAGTGCTTAATATTTATGACGACGCAGTTTAAAAGTCCATGTTTTAACATGCATACAATTTATGGTTACATAATACATTCTTCAACTACTTCACTCACAATGCAAAAGGATTACATTGTGTAAGAACATCATACATTCAATATAGTTTACAAAGAGAAGTCACTGTCTAAATTGTTGATACTTAACATTCAATTTCCAATGATGCATGGTAAGTATTAAACCTTTTGTTTTACATTAAGAGGTATCCTTGTCATCGAAACACATTAGGCCTGTCAGCATATGAAGCCTCTTCCCGGGCAAACACAAACTCGAAATTCACCTTGAAAGTCTCTCAAGGAGTTGATTGTAAATCTAGGAAATAGTTTTAAAATAAAAATATGTTGTTGTTACTGCCGTAAATGCATGGGATTGGCATTTAACAGTCATGCTGTAAACTATTCGGAAAAAAAAATGTTGATCAGTGTGGGAACCGAACTCGCATTGAAAAAACTGTTCAAATGCCTTAACCCACTCGGCCACGGCTGTCGTTAGATGAAGGGTGCCCTACAAAGAATTTATGCAAATTAAAATTCTATAGTTGTATAAAATTCTAAAGAAATCCTTTACAAATTCTGTTCAAGAGTGGTACTTGTAAGCTACAAAATATTTTGACGCATTAATAGTTGTGAGCTATGCCTCATTACGGTTATCTCACGCATTATGTTTCGCCGTATGCCTACAGTGAGTGAATGTGAAACAGTTTCAACATAATTCAAATTCTCACCTCATTGCATTCAAAGGTACATCAGTTTGCAGTGCATTCAATAAAAATACTAATTTAACCATTAGAATACAGTATCCATTGATATATTTGCTTTCATTGAATAAATTTAAAATTTAAAAAAATTCTCTCCATTTCTTTGAATAAACATCGTAAGTGAACTCCCTTATCGAACGACAAGAGAGTTACAGAAACTCCGTAGCCCACTGTAGGATATCGTGCTTTCAATAAGTCATTACCTTTCGATACGAAGAACGATAAGAAGAAAATAGCTTTATCGAACTATTTGCCCTAAAATGAACGACAACTCCTCTGCCATATCGTCATATTTATCGAACAATAACAATGGACTAACCGTAATAGCATTTCAGTTGTCAAATGATTCCCATTGAACAGTAAATACCTTACTGTTCGACAACTACCTTATAGAAAGATCCGTAATAGACACCCAGGTGTACAATCTCAATTGTGTACAATCTCAAATGATACACAAATTAAAAATTTCGTATAATTGAGATTGTACACTTGATGATGGCCTAACAGCCGAAACTGGTCGTATGCCTTATTAAACAGTGGAAGTCACATAAGTGTTTTTCTTTATTTCAATCCTAGCATTTAGGTACAGTATTCTTCCATTACCTTCGTGACTTCCCAGCCTTTGGTGGCATGTCTCTCAGGAGAGCAAAGTGGCCAAGAGAGTCACAGTGGAACACCAGGAGGCTGTCAGCAGCGAGAAAGTGTGACAAATGGCACCCATCCTCAATCCAACCTCCGAGGCCCTCATTCATCTCTCGGTCCCAGCGAACCAGCCACGAACCCCTTCCCCCACCACTTGTGGCTCCTTGGCCTTCGTCCACTTCATCTGCTGGGTCTCCCATTGCTTCAACTGGGGCTCGTATCATCACGTAAACTGGGTCTGTTAGGTTGCGAACATTCACCCCCACTGCAAAATCCAAAGACGACAATGTGAGCCAAACATCACAAAAATATACTGCGTTATGGCAAAAGATAATCGATGATGTAACAAGGGAAGCAATCAAAAAGAAAACCATTGCTATGCTAAGACTTCAAATGATAATTTCGAGCCTATGGCAGCATTGCATTGTCTCTAGCTTAAGACATCAAAAAATTTCAAAAAATTTGCTAAATTGGGGCAGGAACTATGTACTCTTAACCATCCAACAAAACAACACACAAATTAAAAATTCTGTAGGGGACAAACTATTATAATTCTGCATTAATTACAAAATTATTAGCGTACTACTCAAAATAATCATCAGTAAAAAATATGAGAAAGAATAAAATAGCACACCTAATGAAAATGACAACAAAATTCAAGATATTTTCTGCATATTATTGATATTAATGTATAATAATATTCCCTCAGGGGCGTCGGAACTATTTTCGCTGGGAGGGGCCAACCTTGAAAAGGGCCCACATTTTTTTGTGGATAGTAGGGGGTAGAGACTAGAATTCCACTAAAAGAGCATATGAAGGCGGTAGAATATGAGTCAGAAGGGAAAATGCAAGCTGGAAACTAGTGAATTTAAATTTTATTAATGAAGACTACTCACTCCTCAAGGGCCCAGAGAAAATTCTTAAATAAATAAATGTTGCACAACAGTGAATGTTACATGGAAGCTAGGAGAACCTATTCATGAAGGCAGGTGAATACCACTTGTGTGATTGAGGCTTTCCTACCAACAGTTTATTTCCTAATCACAAGCAACTTGTTTTTCACTTGCTAATGCTCTCATTCAGTAGATAATTCATCGTTTTACTTTCAACGCAATATTATTGCATCCTTGCAAAACTTCAACACAAATTTTATACAGGAACATAATTTATGCAGCATAAAAATTAACTCTGGCCAACCAATCTCATTTATTTCAGTCATCGCTGTTAGGAACAACATGACACCAGTGTGCAGAATATTCAGTGTTTAACACATTTGACAAAGTAGAAAAAGGTAAACATTTAAAAATGCTATTTTTTGCAGAGCATGATTAAATACTATAAAACTCACCAAGTTTGCTCCCAACAACACAGGATGTGATTTCCTTCCCATCATTGTGCTTCATGGTACTAGTGAGTATTCTCGGGAATAACCGACTGTTTTCAAAAGCAGAGACCATGATTTGAGGAGGAGAAGGAGGGAGTTGATATCCCTGAAGTGTAAGTTGGTAGAAGAGAGTTGATGGCACCTGAATTGAGGCTTCGATAATCTGGAAGAAAAACAAATTTTCCTTAACAACGTAATTCACTACTTCAGACTGTATAAATGTATACCCTGATTTCCTTAATGAGAACTATGATTATCTTGAATCATATTCACATGCACAGAAACAAGTCAACCTTCATAATTATATTTTAAACTTGTCAATCTAATTTGCCAGACACCCACTGTATTGTCACTAGCTCTTATTTATTTTGGTCAGGAAGTAAGTTGGTCAATTCCTTGAGATTACACAATAGTTCTAAATGTGATAGCATAATACAACCTGTGTAATTTTCGGCTAAAGTGCATACTTAGGCTGCAGTCTTACATGCCGTAATCATGAAAGAAGCACAAAGAGCAGAGTGGGCAAACAAACGCACCAAAGAAAAATGTACCAGAAAACATTCAAGACCGGATCAGAGCAGGACAATCAAAATGTTGAACAAGGTCTGACATAGGATTGGAAAGGGCTCAAGAAATCAAAGAGTACATTAACGATACAATTAACTTCCATCAGAGGAGATTTAAAAAAAACTTGTAAATTTCCCTAATGGTGGCATAATGAGCCGAAACCATGGTTGGTTACAAATAAAGGTCTTCATACGAGTAATAAGAAATTTACTAAGTGTGTTTCTCTCCAATAATGGGAGAGAATAAAAAATATTTCTACCGCGTGAATGCCATTTCTCTTACATTTAACAACACAATATTCTGAGCAATACGTATAAAAGGCAGAGTTAAATTTTGCAACAAATACTGGAGATGATAAAAAATACATACCAATATTAGACAACATCATCAACATTTTATTAAAATGTAAACTGAACAAATTACCATCGAATGTGCATCTCATATTCAATTTGTAAACTTATTTTATAAACATGCTTTTCCGTTCTAGCGACTAACTAACTCTATGACTATGTATTTAATGCACAATTTAATGCTGATAGCAAAATAGTATATTTTATTTCAATATTGTATTTTTCCATGATTTGTATTTTGGTTTACATCACATCAGCATAATCTCTGTACTTCAACATGCCTAACACTATGCATTTCAATATTATCATGGTCCTTGGGGAAATAAATCTATTATCATTATTACCACACACAGAAGTATGTCTTTCAAGAGTAAATGGACAATGGCTCTTTACCTTATCAGGTGCTCCAAGGATACTACTATTGTTACTTGGAGAGCAAGAGAAAAAACGATTAATTTTTCCATTGGCTGCAGTCTTTAGGTACCATGTACAAGTAATACCCAAATAAGTATCTTGTTTCACCTGAAATTTCTGTACTGCCATTTCAGGCTGGAATATACAAAAAAAACATAGTTAACTCATTTCCTCATCCATCAAAATCTTTTGCGCACACACACAAATAATTTATAATAATAATAATATACATTTAGAAGTTTCCAGGGTACTTATACGTTAAAACTAAAGCATGAAAAGCATAATGGGTGGCAAAAGTAGAACATTTTACATTCTAATACTCATAATTTCACTGACCTTACTAAAAGAATGAGAATAATTTATGGCAACTGACTCAACAGCTTCAACTAATCTGTTACAGGCTCCATCCTCCAGCTGAGCAGAAGTGAGAAGAGAAGAAGGTAATTTGGCAGTCACCCTAACCAGGTCGACTAGCACAGGATACAACTGTGGAGGCATTGAGAAAAAAAATGTAAGTCTCCTAAAATCAGAAAAGCCTAATACAAGGTGAAATGTTTTTTTACAAGACAAACTCTATTATTCCTTAGAAGAATTTCTCCATGATAATAGTGTTTAAATATTTTGTCTATGTATATGTTGTGTATTTTTGACGAATCCTATATCAGTGCAATCTGGTCTTTGGATAATAAACCTCATTATCTCATTACAGTCATACCACATTATAGAGAGAAAGGGTGTTAGTTGAGGGTAGTAGCCTCAAACGTCAGCGGTTAGGAGAGAGATTCAAATTCATTGTCGTCATAAACCAACTACACCAAATGATTTTTTAAAATACAGTCATTTCCTTTCAGTCCAGAATAAAAATAATCAAGCACCATCATTTTAAGTAGAAATGTTACCAGCAGTAAAGGGCATGGGTCTAACCACGTTGACGACACCAGTTCCCATGAGATCACCAAAGTTAAGCAATGATGGGCCCGGACAGAGGTTGGATGGGTGACCCTCCTTCTTGTCCCTTGTTCCCTTCGAGTGCCTTGTCTAAAGGGTTCTTGTCCCCTGTCTGTGAGAGGCAGGCAGGTTAAATGTGGGTTGGCATAATGGATCTAGAGAGGTCTAAGTGCCAGGGGGGCTCCAGAAGGCCCCCGCCTACCCATCCAATTTCCATTTTTTACTAGCAGTAAAAAATAAGATTCACTAATTTACTAAAAGAATCACATTTCCATTTAGTTACAGATGACAAAAAGACCTCATTTACAGAAACTCATGAAAATTGTAAGCATTATCCCAGGAGTTGAAACTCATGAAAATTGCTAGCATTATCCCAGCTCTATTGCAAGAGATAATAGATTACAGTTCGATTTTACAGATATCTCCACTACCTAGCTTATCATATTAAGAACAGGATACGATTTCTCACTTTTCCTATGCTTCAAAATAATATAATAATATTACACCTATTTCACAAATGGTCCATGCCATTCTACCATAAAAAGCAAACCAATAGGCCAGATAAATGAAAGAAATACAATGACACTTAAAAACCAAGGTTTCCCATACTGAGACCATAAAAAACTATGCTAAGCAATGTAAATCAGAACCCATACACCAAATCTAACTCATTTTGATGAATATTTAATGGTATAATGCCACAGTAGATAAATACCAATGCCTAATCACTACAAATGAGTTCTTACATTTAGTGATCAAAGCACCCGTTTTCAAATTTGATTAAATAGAGACAAAAACAGCTTATTACAAAAGGTTACTAGAAAAATACTTTAAAGATCACTGTACGCACCTCTTTTTCCTGTCCAACAAATGATAAGTAGTTCTCAACAGTTTTGGAAATAAACACTATATCCATCATATCCTGAAGGTTCTTCCCATCAGCCGTGAAATTAAGAAGCCGTTTGGCACTCTCAAGTACCTCTGAGTTGGTAAGGCTGAGATTCATCTAAAAATGGGAAAAAGATCATTTTTTTACTGTTTGGGAAATAAATAAATCTTATTCAAATGCAAAACTACCCAAAGAAAAACTTAGGCATCAACAAAGCTCTACAGCACATAGAATGCAACAGCAAATGTGTAAGATGACATTCAGTTATTAAACCTCACTAAGTGGATAAGTGTCACTCGACATAACCTAAATCAGTAAAAAAAAAAAAAAAAATCGAGTGCCAAAGGTTAAAACTCGGACCAATTGTTATACTGGGAACATGCACATGGCACAAAATTATCGGGTTACCTTAGCAAATTGCTCTAATGCTTTGGTGGTGTCACTGAGGTAAACACATGAAGTAGTGTTAAGACCTTCCCAAATGCCCTCCTCAGAGCAATGGTGGCTAGCTGCTGGAAGTGGGAATTTCGACTTTGTGATGGGCCCCACTTCCATCACACTGCTCTCTCCCGCGCAAGGCAACTCCACAGTTGTACTAACAATAGTCTGTGGCCACAAGTACAATCCCTTGTTGGTTGATGTCACTGTGTAAAAAAAATACATTTTGGGATAAAAAGTAGAGAAAAATTGTAGAAGGAAAGACTTCACAGCTGTGTTTACAATGCTAACCGAGCAATGGACGACAGCAATATTGCTGTAAATCGTTTATGATAATAATAATATTTATTCTTTCCCATAAGGTCATACATATTGGACATTGTAAGTCATTAAAAATTAAATCAATTAACAGATACACATAAATGGGTCTTAAATAAGCAATCATGTTCATACACAGATATGAAATAAGTCTTTAAATCAATAGTGTGATGATGATTCAAGAGCATACAGTTCTCAACCCTCAGAACTATAAGAACTGACTGAATTGAGCCTACACTGAGGAGGTGTTGCAGTACAAGAGTAAGAATTTCATACCATTACTATTAGGGGTATTCAAATGAAAAGGTACGAAAGGACACTGTGGGTATGATTGAAGTCTTTATTCACAAGACAAGATTACTTGTATACAACTTGAGCAGGATTGGTTTGGTTGAGGTTGGATTGGTTTAGCAGAGGAATTGCCTCAAAGTTATTATCAGGAAGGTGTTGTGAGACGACATAGTAATAATTTACCTGACCTGCCTTCAAGACTCACAGGTCGACATTTTCTAGAAAATGTTGCACCAAGTGAGACTAAAGGCAAAAGAACAGCCAAACGTTGTGTTGTGTGTCTTGAAAAGAAGATACGAAAAGAGTCTACATGGCAATGCGATGTTTGTAAAGTTCCATTGTGCATTGATCATTTTAAAACATATCATACCATAAAAAATTATGTTTGAATTTGTGTAGAATAGATCATTTTGTGTACAAAAAATTTTTTCTTGGAGTATAATATACAATACCAATGAATAATACTAGTATCAATGTTGAAAGCAGTTACCTAGTAATAATCCTTTAAAATTTGGGAAAAATACATGTATATTCTGATTAGTTACATTATATTTTCCAAAGATCGGCATTTAAGCAGAAAAAATTTAAAAACCTGTGGTGTTTGGGGGCATTTAAATACCAAAACAAAGGATGTGAATGGGTTAAACAATGTAGAGATTGAACAAATATTGTATTCTAAGTTATAGTTGAAAAATAATGCTACTAAAGATACCATGCGTTAATTCGTACTTTGCAGTGCATCACCCTCAAGAAATATCACTCGTAATATCAAGTGTATACCGTGGCAGGAGCTTCTTGGCCTCACTATATCCATTTTCTTTTACATGTTAACACATTCACTGAGGCGTGACCCACCGGTTGGTCACGCAGATGCGACTAGCACCGCAGCCATTAAATTCTGTGAATTGTCGTAACTTGCGAGGAGTATTGTGAGAGTAGGAATCGAGAACTTCTCAAGTGACTTCACCCAGAGGTTAGTCACAGTTCAAATAATAGACTACTATGTGACAGTGTGACCCACCGGTGGGTCACGCCGCCCCTCCTGAAACTTTTTTCAGCGTGAACGGTGTGGCCCACCGGTGGGTCACGAACAAATTTACATATTAACGTATTATATCCAAAATACGTTTATTTTTTGCTTTCTTTTTGTTTTTTTTCATGTTTATACAATTTTTATACATAAGGATGAACAATACTCGATTTAGTAAAACATATCAACTTATTAAAAATAATGAAAATGTTTAGGAAAATTTTTTCTCCTCAACCTCTTGGCTGTCCGTCAGTTGCTCGTAAACTAAACAGTCCGAACTGCACTCGCTCGGCTGTGTGAGAGATTGACTCTCTCTCTTCTCTTCCCTTCCCCCCCCCCAACCCCCCACTCTACGGAAGGGCAATTGGGAAAGAGTCGCGTAGCGTTCTTGAGCCAATCCCTCAGTGGTGGATGAGTGACCGTGCCCTTGCCGAGTGAACGTCTTCCGAAATGCAGACACTGCTTTTTTCTGAGTGAGACAAACCACTATGTACTCTTTCCAAAGGATCCCCCTTCTCTTTTCTCATACTGTGAGCAGGGCTGGGGAATCGGTACGCACGGACGGGCATCTACGTCTCACAGACGGGCGCGAACAAGGGCAGGGGCAATAAATAGAGACGGGTGGGTGTCTCCTGGGTTTTCCGAACGTCAGCAAATCTTTACCACATGCATTGTATTGTTGCCCCTCTCTTCCCCCATCGCACGCCAGGGTCTAGCCGATAGCGTGCCCCACGTGGCCGGGGGAGGGGCGGGCTGGGGGCGAGGCCGGGGGTCGCCTCCCCCAGCCTTCCTCTAATCTCAGGAAACAGCTGAGTGGTGCCGCTTCAACCACCATCCCTCGGCAGTGGCCAGAAGCTCGGAAGGACTGTGACTCACCGGTGGGTCACACCGCCCATGCAAAAGGCTGAGTGTGACCCACCGGTGGGTCACGCCGCGCTGTGAGGGGTAGGGCTTTAAACAGCTCCGCAGTGAACGTGTTAACCATGGGCCTTTTGATGGTACATTGCCAATCACTCGTTCTTGCAAGATTCTTGCTATATGCCGTTCTCACTATAACGGGCTTCTACTGTAACTGGTTTTTTTAAAGAGCACGAGAGAATAGCATTAAAATACCTACTTCATCTTCTTTTAACTTTTTATTGGCAGGATAAATTACACTTCATTTGCATCACTGTGATCACAGAAAAATAATCATATCCCAGGGATTTTTCCTGTAAGATATATGTAAGCCAAGAAATACTATTTTACTGATTGTCTTTGAAAGATGGCCTTGACCAGAGACATTCTTTGCTTTCAATTTGTTTCACTATATATAGCTATCAAAGATTTCACTATTATTGATTTTATCAATAACTTTGTCAAATTTGCACAGGCTACTTAACAATTATGGTTAATTTAATTTTGCTGCTAGGAGTTTAGATTACATTAGATTTTGTAATAGCACTAGATAGGGGGAAATAAAAATTATCGAGAATACATAAAACATTAATTCATTACAATAATTACATATAAAATATTTAAACTGAAGCAGTTGAACTTGGCTTAGAATCAATTTTCATAAATATTTACTATACATTATAACATTACTCTAGAATTAAAAAACTAGCAATGCACCAAATATTAGCATTCACTAACCAGTTTCAGGGCAGTAACGGGTATCATTTGTTATGACAAGAATAGATATAGATGATGTGAGGTTTTTATGACCAACTTCAGCATTACAATCCCATCTACCAGCATGCTCCTTCAAAAGACTATCAATGTTGAGAGACCTACAAGAAAACATGAAAATATTAACATTAACAGATTCACTCATGCACCTGGTCATTGGTAAATTATAAAAAAAAACAAAACGTTAACAATATTTGTCCATGTTAAAGTATAAGTGCACTGTAAAGTGCTGCCTGAGAGCTGTTAAGTTGGTTCTCTTAAATTTATTTTGTTTTGCCATATGATTTTTTCATGCCTTTTTCTTTCAAGTTCAGTTCCGTTTTTGCTCCTTACGATATCAGTTGTATGGCTGTCATGTTTTGAGTTATTTAAAATTAAGTTATTTGATTAATTTTCAACAGTCCAAATATCTTGTTTTTAGGTCAAATTGAAATGATGTTCAAGAATCAGATTTTCTAACAACACAAACACCCCATGGACATTGCTGATATGTCTTGGTCTCAATACTGCTGCCAAAAATGTTATCGTCCATACTGCACCAATCATCTGAACCAAATAAAATTCTTCCTTAGAATTTTGAGTGAATTTAACTTGTCATATTTGTGCAAGCCATTCAGTAAATGTCATTTCTCAAGTTTTACTTTAATAATTTTTGTAGTAAAGGAAGGTTTATTTAATTTTCCAAAATATATTCCTATACTAGGATGTAACTTATACAACTGGGTAACACATATACTAACAAATTTATTAATTGCAAATGGCCCCAGGAAAGCTCCACACAATTGTTAAAGACAAAAAATGTATTGCATAAGCAGATTACTTATTAAATACCTTTTGAAGACCTGAAGTAACTTATTTAAGTGCACTATGTAAACTTAGAGGCTACAAAACATAAAATAACTGAAAGTAATGCAGTATGAGGCTAATGGTGGTAATTCTAATGAAAAAATGACTTACACCTCAACCTGTCCTTTCTCTGGAATAGCACGAGTCTGGACAGAAACATCATGATGGAACTTTGATGACAAGTTCGTTGACCCATCCCACGTCCACCAAACTTTAGCCACACCAGACACCCAAACCTGGCACCACAGCAACAATGAATCACCTTCAAAAACCACCTGCAACACATTTTAGGACAAGAAAAAGATAAAAACTGATTCCTGTAACTTATATTTCAGGTATAAGGGCACAATATACACTAGAGACCTGCTAGAAAGTGCAAAATACTGTTGGCCCTAGCAAAGTCTTAGCCCCCTATTTACTATCCATGTCTGCTGCCAACTAAATGGCACATGTACCAAATCAAATCTTCTCTGATGCCAGCCAGAAACCTGAAACAAATTAGTCTCTCTGGGCCCAAGGACAGGGGCAATAAGGCTTCAGTAAATAGGCTAATCATGATAGAAAATTCCTAATGTGAACTTAAAGCATTAAATAAAAGATTGTGAAAAGGATATGTACCAGCAGATGGTCAGGTCCTTATCCACTCATTCAGTAAGTGACTTCTACTAGGATATGAATTAATCCTGACACTTCAGAATCACTCACCAAAGGAATAAAATGAGCATTCAGGTTGCTATACATGCATGTCTCTCTATTACTGGCTGCAAGTTGAGGATAGAGCATATTTTGGGCCACTTGCAGGTCTCTAATACATATAAACAGGATGTCTGCACCCTAATCCAGCAGTCACCCAAGTAACAAGATTCTATTGGAGGTTAAATCAGTTTCTAGAATCACTCAGACAAGATTTACGCAAATACTCATCAAATAATTTAATAAATGTTTAAGGATGGCAAATAACCAAGGGTTGTAGATGACGGTGGTGGGTGATCGACACAGGAGGCATAAAAGATATAAGTACACTAGAATAAAAGCAACTACTGAGCTGGCTGTGGTGTCTATGTTCGTAATCCACTGACCTGATAACCCAAAGTTAATAGGTTTGAATCCCACCTACCACAAGGGCCTGGCGTTTTCTTAGGATTAAGTCACATTAGGTAGTTCAATACAACCTAAGCAGATAGGGCACCTTAAAATCTAATTCCACCCTACTGGCAACTGCTGACAAGACTGCAAAGTAATTACTTTCATAAAAAATACAACACACATGCAGACAGAGTTAGGAACTTAAATATCAGCCACAGGCATGAGAACAACAATGGCAACTTGATAGTCGCTCCAAAATAGCCTATGAGTGACATCCCGAGTTTAGATTTGAATTTACATATTATTATTATTAGATAGGAGGTTTCCTAGCAATCATTTGTTTCACAAAATACCATCTACAGGATTTTTGGCAGATCAGGTGAAATAATTCTACTTAGAGCTGGAAATACAAGCTTAGAAGTAAGGAAGCAATTCATCAAAACATATACCTGGAGCATGTTTCTTTACAGCAGTGAGGCATGGACGATGACAGCAGGGGAGAAGAAAAGGGTGGAAGCATTCGAAATATGGTGCTACTGAAGAATGATGAAGATAAAATGGATCGACCGAGTGACAAATGAAGAAGCCCTAAGAAGAGTGGGAGAAAAGAGAAGTCTGATGAAAACTATAAAACGAAGACGGGACAACCTAATAGGCCATATCTTAAGACAAGATGGCCTGATGAAGAAAATCGTCGAGAGAAAAGTGAACGGGAAGAATGGAAAAGACAGGCCTTGTATGAGTTATATAGAACAGGTCGTAAAGGACATGAAAGAGAAGAACTACATTAATATGAAGAGGTTGGCTGATAGAATAATGGAGTGGAGGGTTGCGTCAAACCAATCCTAGGATTGTTGACCCATGATGATGAGGTGGAGTATTGCTCATTATACTGATGAAACACATGGTAATGATATGGAGTGCAAGCCCCATAAAGTAGCTAAGCAACATAAGTCACAAGGGTTTTTTTCTACCATACCTGATCTGCAGATGGCCGTAGCTCAATCTTGACAACCTTCTCACTCTCATTAATTCTGCCAACACTCTCTGCCTGAATGCATGTCATTTCCTGTGATCCTAATTTCTTAAGTGGCTTGCCTTTGAGAGCCTCTGGACTCTTGCACTTTAGCGGTGATATTATTTTCACATGACTGTCATTATTGATCCATTCTGAGAGCCACAACAAATGGCAATCACAATTGAAAGGATTACTGGTTAGGTTCCTGTAAGTGACACATCCAAATGTTAAATCAGAGACCAATGTATGGACGTAAAGAAAAAAATACTATTTCACTGAAAGATGTACTTACAAATACTTGAGTTTGGCTAGGCCATTGAAGGCTCCCTGGCTGATGCGACTAATGTTGTTCTCACTGACTTTCCTGGAATTAGATAATTTTTATCAGTAAGAGGGAAAAAAACTCATGAAAACATTTTTGAGGTGCTCACTTACAGTCTTTCCAAAGCTTGAAGATCTTCAATCATGGAACCATTTATTTTGGTTATTTTGTTTCCAGATAAGTCACTGAAAAGATATTGAAGAGTATGACCATAACTTAACACAAATACTGGCTACATATCATTAGTTATTTTAAATTTTTTAATGTTTACATAAATTTTCCCTTAGAGTAATGTCCTCAAAAATCTCAGATCAATCAACCTTTGGCAACAAACGTTGTACTCAAGGTTACATCAGTTTTGTTTAAGTGCATCAACAACAACTAACTACAACATAGACTTAAAATATTGGCCCATGATTTACATCTAGTGGCTACCATTATTTAAATGTCTTTAGTTAAAAAACAAGGCTACAAAAGCATATAATTGTGGTATTTAGAGAAGAAAATGTATTCCTCCTGTTCAATTAAAACATCAATTTAAAATAATACTTACCCAAAAGAGAAAATTAAAAACTCAAATTGAAAAAATTAACTAAGTCATTACAGAAAACTTCTCTAATTAGCCAGTGATTTTATAGCATCCTCAAACTCAGTGGTTATAAACACTGAATACATGCAAGCGTTGTAATTTTCACCAAATTTATTATGGTATTACCAATTTCAGTGCATAGGTGACGTCCACAGGTACCTGATGTCGCCCATTGGCAGAAACCGGTAGTACCGTAATAAATTTAGGGAAAATTACAAGCTAGCATTTATTCAGTACCATGAATTTTTGCAAAGTTGAGCCTGAAACCACTGAGTTTAGCAGATAGGCTTGGTTCTAATTGATAAAATTTTAACTTTGGTTTCATTTTCATATGGCTATGCATAATGTCCCAAAATGATCACATTATCAAGATAACTAAGTGTCTATCAGCTCAGTCTGCTCATTCTTTCAAGATAATACCCAAACAAAAATAATCATGTTATGAAAGTTTGGATAGAGTTCTTTTATCAAGGTAAAAGATCATGGATGCAATTACCTCCATATATTAGCAACAGCAATTAATAATTTTGAAAGTGGTCTACTTCATGCCAGTAATTCATAAATGATGAAATTGTGACAGACTCGATTAAAAATAAATACACCCAGACAACAGGTAAAGAATGTCATTCCTCATTCAGGAGCAACATTAGAAAGGGATTAAAAAGGCAGGAGGGAAGTCTAAAATAATACTTACAGTCTTTTAAGGCTTGACAAATTATAGAAAGCATATGGTTCGATGACTTTAATACTGTTATTTTTTAAATCTCTGAAAATAAAAGAAAACTTTCAATGAAATTTCCACCTCAAAAACAGGGAATTAAATTTAACCATGGACAATGACAAAAAATATGAGTATTACTCACAGTTTTTCAAGCAATGTAAGATGACCGAAGCCAGCCCTTGGAAGAGTAGTAATCCCATTATCAGACAGGTCTCTGAAATTGCAATCAAATAATTCAGTAAAAAATACACTAATCTGAACATTTGATGCATTGTATACAAGAATCACCAAAGCTCCCATGATATAACACATCATAATGGGTAAAAATTTCAAACTTACCATATTTGATAGCAGAAAAGATTTTTGAAGGGCAAGTTTCTTAGGCCAAACCTTTGCATATAAGACATGGGGGTGATTTTTTAACCATAATTATAGAAAAAAGTGTATCTCATATGCCATCAAATATGGATTTTCAGTTATTACAAACATCATGCTTCATTCAAAGAAGCAGCAAAGTATTTAGTACATGTGATCAACCACTACCACTAGAAGGAAGACTGTTTTTACACAATACTTGGAGCCCATACATTAAATACATATTGATGAATAAGAAGTGAGAGTAGTCAAAGATGTTATCTCTTGAATTAAAAACATATTCATCCAACCATTTTCATAAAACTTCAGAAAGTGGGAAAGTGAAAATTTAAAAAAATATGCTAAGTTACTATGATAGAATACAATTGGGGTATTCTTATATGGTGACTTGAGTACTGTCTCCCCATCTCAGATTTCAAACCCTAAAATTGAAGATGTATTTCAACGCAATTATTTGAGATTGTTGTGATGGCTAAAATACTGGCCTTACAACCAGATGGTCAAGGTTTGAATTCCAGCAGTGACAGAGATTTATCAGTGACATACCAGTCCCTTTATGAGTGCTGTGTGGAGAACAGTTAAGAGTTCAAATAGGATGTACATACAGCCATATACCTCTTAGTGGCTTTCAGTTAGAGCAGTCTAATGCCAATGCTTGGTTTCTCACCACCCTTCCTCTGTTCCCAGGAATTTTCCTACTTCCATTCAATTATCTACCAATCATACATGGCAAAAATGACACCTGCCAGTCACCTCCCCCAAATATGCAACTGTAGTAACCTCCCGATTATCCGTACACGCATTATCTGGGCTGCATGTATGATCCATGCATCACCAATCTATTTAGTGTATTGGCAATTGTCTCAAAGATAAATGTAAATTGGAGGGGTGGGTGGGGGCCTTCTGGAGCCCCCCTGGCACTTAAGACCTCTTTAGATCCATTGTGCCAACCTACATTTAACCTGCCCGCCACCTGCAGGCAGGGGACAAGAACACCATGGTAGGGGTATGGAGGGGGGTCACCCATCCAACCTCCGTCGCGGCCCCACGTTGCTTAACTTCAGTGATCTTAAGGCAACCGGTGTGTCAACTTGGCTAGGCCCTTGCCCTGGTCTCAAAGGTAAGTAAACCTTTGTTATTTTCCTTCAATCGTGACTCTTACAACGGCCCTGCCAACTTGTCCATTGTCCGGGCTTTGTGCCGCTACCTGAGGTTTGATAACATTTAATTGTGACTGGGAAGCTCTACTGGATACTTTTTAGTCATGAGATAATATTATGTATAGCACGGATCTTTTTCTTGGTGGATTGTGTAATTTTCTTAGGGAGTTTATTTTGTCAGCACACCGTAAAGAAATGAATCTGGAAAGAACCAAACAGTGGATTATCCATGCTTTCCAATTATCCGTGCACCCTTTACCAGTCATTAGCACGGAAAATTGGGAGTTTAGTGTACAACAACAACCAGGCTCTCACTTGAATGCAACTTTGAGAGCACATCTAGTGCAATACTCCATTAATCAGACAATACTATAAATCCTGGACCTCTTGACGACTTTGATGTGACTGAGTGCATCCACCGGGTTGCGGATGGTGGGTCGACCTCTAGATAATGAGGTTAGCTGCAAGATAAGCGAGTTTACTCATCGAAAAAGCAGTCGTGGACAAAAAGCAACGGCATTCCGAGGGGGTATTGGTCTATCCCTGGGTAAGGTAGGCCTCTAAATAATACAGAACCTGTGAAGATGCCATGACTTGGCGATGGGAGGCCGCCAATAATTACACTTCTCATCACCCGGAGGAGAGGGCAGCAGCTCTCCTTCATATGAGTGAAGGTGGAGACCACAGTGGTCGGTACAGCGACACTCATTTCACTACAGGCGTGGTAACATTTACTTTAACGGCTGTAGTACTGCAATGTGGAAGGCAAGGGGAAACCACCACATTATTATCCCGAGGAGTCGCAACTACTCCACTCTTTTCTTTCTTAACAAGACGTGATGGAACCCTCTCGAGTAAAATATTGCGGAGGTAAAATAGTCCCCCATTCGGATCTCCAGGATGGGACTACTTGAGAGAGTACATCAGTCAAATGTGATAAACTATTTAGTGTAGGAACATGGAACGTGAGATCACTTCGGACCTGTGGAAGACTGGAAAACCTGAAGGTGAAAATGCAAAGAATGGACCTCGACGTATTAGGAATCAGCGAAATGAAGTGGCCCGAAGAAGGAGACTTTTGGAGTGGAAGCTACAGGATTATACATACGGGATCATTAACTGGTAATGCTGGAGTAGGGATTATACTCAGAAAGAGTGCCGGAATGCGTGTGAAGAGCTTCCTGCAGTACAATGGAAGGATAATAATGGTGAAGATCGAAACCAAACCTGTAGATACCGTAGTGGTGAAGGTTTACATGCCTAAGACAGACTATGAAGATGAAGAAGTGGAAGACTTCTACAAAGATATCACGGAAGTTATAAAACAGGTAAGAGGAGAAGAAAACCTAATTATTTTAGGAGACTGGAACGCTATCATCGGCGAAGGTCAAGATGGAAGAATAACTGGAAAATACGGATTGGGAATCCAAAATGAAAGAGGAAAAAGACTGATGGAATGGAGTTCTGCATACAACATAAGTTAGTTGTCGCCAACACATTTAAAAATCACAACCGAAGAAGATACACATGGAAAATGCCAGGAGACAAAATAAGACGTCAAATAGACTAAATTTTAGTGAAGCAGAGATTTAGAAACCAAGTGAAGGGCTGTAAAAGCTACCCTGGGGCAGACATCGACAGTGATCATAATTTAGTGATGATGAAATGACATCTAAAGTTCAAGAAATTGAAGAAAACAAAGTAACATATATGGCAAGTAGAAAAACTAAAGGAGGCTCAACATCAGCTGGAATTTCAAAAAACAGTAGGCAACAATATAGGAGAGAACCTGAATGAGAAATCAGTGGAAGAGCATTGAGAAAACATTAAATATGGACTACAGGAAGCTGCAAAAGAAGTTCTTGGAAGAAGAAAAGCTGCCAAGAAGAAGCCATGGATCACGGAGGAAGTCTAAAGGCCTGGTTACACGATACATTAACACGTACGGGTTCATGTACATTTGCGTGAATGGTTTCTGCTCAACTTGTGCGAATGCGTGAACCAAATAGAACAGGTTCTATTTTCTATTCACGCATTCATTCATTTGTACATTTTGGTGTGGTTACACGGTGCATTTTCACGTTCATTCTCGCGTTCATGCATTTACACAGTAACTCGTACGGGTTAATGTATCATGTAACCAGGCCTTTAGACTTGATTGAAGAAAGAAGGTACAAGAAAGCGAAAACTGAAGAAGAGTAGCTTAGCTACAAAAGAATAAGGAACGAAATAAGTCGCAAAGCAAGGAAAGCTAGAGAGATGTGGATGAAGAATTTATGCAAAGATGCACAAAGCAACCTTTCACTTGGAAAGGTGGAAGCTGCCTACAGGATAGTGAGGAATCAAATCAAGGAACGGAGTGCAAGATGCCATGCCATAAGGGACACGAAAGGAGAAATTTTGATTGAAAATGAGGACAAAGTGAAGAGATGGAAAGAATATATGGAAGAGTTAAACAGAGGAAAAAATCTCAGCCCTAAAGCTATTGAAGAGGAAAGCAAAATGGAAAAGGATGATATGGGAGCATCAATATTAAGATCAGATATTTAAGACGCTGCAGTAAGGGACCTTCGGATGAATAAGGCTTCTGGTATTGATGATGTTCCTGCAGAACTAATTAAAAATGCAGGAGAAAAGACATTAACTCATCTTTACAAAACCATCTGCGACATGTAGTCAACAGGAGAAATTCCAAGGGACTTTGAGAAAAACATCATCATTCCTATTCCCAAGACGAAGAGAGCGGAGAAATGCAAATATTTTAGGACTATAAGCCTGATGACACATGCATCGAAGATACTGACCAGGATCATCTACAGAAGAATAGAACGAAAAGCAGAGGAGTTCCTGGATGAAGATCAATTCGGATTTCGGAAAAGTAAGGGTACAAGGGAAGCAATATTGGCCCTTAGACTGCTCATAGAGAAGAGAATGGAGAAGAACAAGCCGACGTTCATTGCCTTTGTGGATTTAGAGTAGGCTTTTGACAACGTAGATTGGGATTCAATGCTTGGAATTCTCAAGGGAATTGGAGTGTCCTACAATGACCGAAGAATTATACGCAGTCTGTACAAAAACCAAGTAGCTGTGATGAAATCTGGACCCAGCTGTGAAGAGGCAAGAATAAGAAAAGGAGTGAGACAAGGCTATGCACTGTCTCCCGTAATTTTTAATGTTTACATGGAGAAAGCCATCAATGAAATCAAAGAGAAGTCTTTTGGAGTGACTATCACCGGAGAAAAAATAAGCATGCTGCGATTCGCTGATGACATAGCGCTCATAGCAGAGACGGATCTGAACAAGATTCTAGTAAACGTGGAAAGGACTATGGCCAGATATCAGCTGAAGATAAATAAGAAGAAGACTAAGATATTGGTGAGCAGCAAGAAAGAAGAGGCCAAAACCAATGTCAAACTAGGAAAACAAAAACTTGAAGAGGTAAAAGAGTTCTGTTACCTAGGAAGTCGACCAATCAATGATGGACGATGCAAGAAAGAAATAGTAAGAAGAATAGCCCAGGCAAAGAGGGCATTCTATCAAAGAAGAATCTACTCTCAGCTGGAAATACAAGCGTAGAAGTAAGGAAACAGTTTATCAGAACATACATCTGGAGCATGTTTCTTTACGGCAGTGAATCATGGACAATGAGACAGCGGAGAAGAAAAGGGTGGAAGCATTCGAAATGTGGTGCTACAGAAGAATGATGAAGATTAAATGGATTGACCGAGTAAGTCCTAAGAATAGTGGGAGAAAAGAGAAGTCTGTTGAAAACTCTAAAATAAGAAGGGACAACTTAATCGGCCATATCTTGAGACATGATGGCCTGATGAAGACTATCGTCGAGGGAAAAGTGAATGGGAAGATTGGAAAAGGCAGGCCTCATAAGAGATACATGGAACAGGTTATGAAGGATGTAAAAGAGAAGAATTACGTCACAATGAAAAGGTTGGCCGATAGAAGAATCAAGTGGAAAGCTGCATCAAACCAATCCTAGGATTGTTGACCAGTGATGATGAGTATATTATAATTTAATAATATATTTTAATAGGGTGATCTAGATCATCAATAGTATGATAAACCTTAGCTATCAATCACCGATCACTAACACTAAAACAATATACAAATCGGAACGTTTTTGGGTGGCACAACAATAGCAAATGAATCACAGCACCCGGATTGACTTTTGAGCTGAACACCAGGATTTGAGTTCACTGTTTAATCTTGTGATCGTTACACCCAAGTCTCTAGCCAACATAAGGTTTCATTGCTGCCATAATACCCAGATACTCTGGAGAAGTGAAGCTGTCCAATATCCCAATGTTGTTGGATAAATTGTTGAATAAGCTGTTACCCAGCAGTTGGGTCATACACACAGACCCAATGCAATGACCCCAAGAGAGAATTGGCTTGATGGCCAAAACCTGAATTCCAGCAGTAGTAGTTTTTTCAGTAGTATACCAGCCACTAGTAAGAGTGCTGTGCGGAGAGCACTTCAAACGACACTACTCTGTCCATTGGATGGGATGTAAATTAGTAGGCCCCTTAGCACCTTTCATTAAGAGTAACCGGGAAACTTACCAATGTGGTAACCGGGAAACTTACCTCTTCATCAAAATTTACTTATATATATTGTAATTGTATTAAAGTGCATTGCCTAGTAATATTACTTTGTAGTAACAAACTAGTATATGATATTTTTTTCTATATTCTTCATTGTTTTGCATACAAACTATGTCAAGATAATTACATTTTATACATTGTATTATTTGTACTGTTAAAATTGTTGTAAAAGGGTGACTGCCCGTACATGTATAAATAAAACAAAAAAAGAGTAGGCAAATACAAATGTAGATTTCTCTCCACTCATTCTCCAATGCCTAAATTCATTCTTATTTCCATATACCCTTATGACACAAAAGACTTTCAGTTGCCCTCCCTCCTCCCCCCCATAATAACGGACATTGTCACCTAGATAACGACAATCACACTAACCCCAATAATATTACCTTCTTCACGCTGCTGCAATTGCATAAACTTTAGCATCACTAACTGAAATTCATAAAAGCAAACATTTGAGAGGAGAAAACTATTAGTCTCCAGCTGAACCCAGCATGTTATGATTCTTCTGTTAATCTCTTTACCCCTGCGAAAGTACAAAAAGATAATACAGAACTAATTATGCAATTTTCCACTAAGATAAAAACTTAAATCAAGTGATGATGTAGTACATCAAAACCTAAGTCGCGATCAAAGTTTTTATCTTCGTGGAAAATTGCGTATTTCATTCTGTATTAAGATGGAATTCCACAAAATAATGCCTGATGCCTCTCATTTCAATATCATAGGATTGTTTACTACACCACCTAGGTAAGCCAGAACAACAAGTCCTTTGATAGTCCATTCAATTGCTGTGTTTAGATTGCAGTGATTATTCTTCATAGTATTATAAGTCTTTTGGTCTTTGGGTTAGGATCACATTATCTATGTTGAATTCTTAAAAAGTCACAAAATTCATGCCCAAAGCAGGATTCAAATCACTTTAGTAAAGTTGTACCAACATCCTGCTGGCCTATACATATATGCGATAATTAATATTAGAGTATGAGGGCTTATTAACCCTTTGCTTATATGAATTTGCAAAGTATCACCACTACCATGGAAGAAATGAAAATGATAATGGAGTTTATGACTGTATAGTACCTACCACCTCAAAATCAATGAACTCAAGGCTTAAGTGCTCACACTACCTCATGATCTCAAACACACTCATCAATCACGATGAAACAGCGAAAATTGGGTCCAAATAATTGAAAAATAAATATGAGACAGGGATTAATGTTTTCCGATGGCATTACATTTTTCTGCAAACACTATGTTCAATTCAAAACTAGAAAAAATAGGTAATAGGTCAGGTTGGATTAATAGCCTATTCACAGGAATACATTGAATGTGATAAAGTGGGCAGCCATTTCGCCCAAGTGCTTCCAGAATCAGGCACAAATTTGTGGTATGAGCCTCCCTGGAAGGGGGCTTTTGAAAATCTATCAATGATATCACATGATAAACCTATATATTTCTGGGGAGAGGTAGCAACTCAATATTAGAAGTGGGACATTCCTTCTCAGTTCAACCACACCATGACACCCACCAATTCGGATTTTGACAAAACGTGGTACATTTCATCCTTTTACCATTGTAAGACACAAATCCAAATTTCATTTACCTATCTTCAGTAGTTTTTCAGTTACAACCTCTCAAACAAGGTAGAAGAGGGGACTTTACAGTCGCAAACTCGTCAGAATAAAGACACATTATTATTATTAAACTTCAAGCAAGTTCTCAAATTCTACCATTCCCAAGGCTTGCTTCTCAAGGTGCACTATTTCACTAAAAAATATTCTCTCTCACATTTGAGAATGATTTCTATAGAAATTATTCTGCTATGAACACAAGCTTATAAGGATTTTAGAAAAAATTGCATGAGTACTTAAATTTACTTTTCAGTTTTTAAAAAATTCTAAAACATTTTTTGGCCTAAAACGTGGTTAACGACTAATCCCATTATAAGGGACTGAGGGACCAAAAGGGACTGAATCAATCCTAACATCTTTTCAATCATAATCATCATAAAGATGTGTGCTTTCATCTTCAGGGATAAAAATAATGAATTTTTCATTCTTTCTATAACAATCAATACCATTTTACATTTGAGTTTCTCAAACTGTTATGTGTGTTTACGGAAAAAAACATGCATTAAGGTTAGGAGGAGGAGAAGGTAAATAATACTATCATAGTGGCACAATGGTAATACACACAACAATTTAGAATCATCCACAGAAAAACATAATTTCTAAATGGGTAGGTAGATGCTCATTTCATGCGATCAATTGGCATTGAAGCAAATATGTTTGAATAAGGAAAAATAAACTACATCGAAAAGTTAATGTTTCCAGCCACGCCTACAAAATTTAGCGCAAAAACATCAACTTACAATACACACAGATTGTAATAAAACTCAACATATATAATGACTAGGTTCTGGCACTCAGAGCAATACTTACAAATGAAAAGTGTTAGAGGGTAGTTTATCCACACCAAAGTCCAGTAAGGAAGTCAATTTAAGGCTATTATCTCGACACTTGACCTTAACATTTCCATTCTTAAGGGTGCAATCACACAAACTGGTACATTTTCCGACATTTTCGGATAATTCAGTAGAGGTCAGAACAGATATGATGTTGATGAAGGAAAGAGTAACCAAACCCAGCAGGGTCTTCATTATGCTGGGTCGCAACAACTCGCCCTGCCTACATCTCTGCACTTTTTCCTGTAACAACCAGAGGCCTGGCCTTAATTTAAATTATGAACAACAATTGTAATACGGTTCACCCCCCCAAACAGGGTACGGGAGCACGACACTTACTTCTGTCACTTGTAGAAACAAAATAATATCAAATGCTTATATCTCAGGAAAAATTGTCTCATAGCATGAAATCCGTGCCATTCGAAAGAATAAACTTGCGATTCAGAACTAATAATTTCTCGGCATCTCAATACAGCTGATATTTCATGTCATTTTTTGGAGAAAGCACCACAATGAAAGAGATTCACTAAAATCTTTAATAACAAGTCCACAGCCATATTGGTTTACGCGACCGGTGCCGATGGTTGGCCAGTTCGGTGCCTACGAAAAAGGAGAACTTGTTTATCGATTCTTATTGGTGGCTTATTGTTTTCTTAGGTCGGAGCGTCACCTCCAATAAATCGTCAGCTGAAGCGGCGGAAATTTGACCACATCGATGGAAGATTTTATTGTAGAAGTGGTCTGCATGATATTGATTCAGCATCTGAAGAAGAATCGTGTTAGTGGCTGTGTATGTATACCTTTCAACGATTCTATTGAATTCATTAATTCTTGTGCTGTGCTGCAACAATGTTCAGAGGGGTGAATGTGCTATTTAAACGAATGGCCCCCACAGTGTCCGTGGTGTGCAAATCTTACTATACAAGAACTCACGTATACCCGCTGCTTGTGCATAACAATGGGTTGGGACAATGCTTAAAAAAATTTGGGTCATCGACGTTCTGCATGAAAAGCAATGACAATCAGCCCATTCGTCCGCCGAAATCATCGAGTAAGAACTTGCGCCTCCTGTTTACTTGCAAAATTTGTGACTTTCGTAATTCTTATATCATATCAAATATTGCCTACACGAAAGGAGTTGTTGTTGTCGATTGCAAAGGTTGTAAAAACAAGCATCTTATTGCCGACAACTTAGGCTGGTTCCCCAACTTGGAAGGCAAAAAGAATATTGAAGAAATACTGGCATCTAAGGGTGAAAAAGTGAGGAAGACTCCGAGTGAAGACGATGTTCTTGAAATATTGGACGATACAATACAAAGATTAGAGCCTAGCTAAACTAACCTATGTATCTTCCTCTCTGTGATATTTGTTTGCATCAATAAAAATGTACTATTTACACAAATTGATTTATTCCTTTCCGTTGCATCACAAGTTGGGGAAAAGTTCGGTCTGGTTGGATCATGGGTCGATTCGATATGAGTAACTCTAAACTGACTATCGAGCGCAACAGTTATCCTACACTGGACCGACGTCGGAGTGAAAGAGCCGGAGCAACAAACTCGTATGCATGAAGATTTAAGGACAATTTTGTGCTTCGTTATTTATTTTAGTGATATAATTTATCCTGATGGCCACCATGACTGCAGAATCAACTTTACTTGAAGTCAACGGGATGGATAGCATGGTATGTGCCTCCTCATTTTGAAAAGGAATCCATGGTTAGAGTAGTTGTTGCACTAGGGATCAAAACGTTCAGACAGTGTTGAAGACTGCGTACCGGAAGGGAAGTGAAGTTTCGGAATTTCATGTGAATTGAGGATGTTTTTGTCAATACTTCCTGTTGGAGGAAGAAGTACTTACTTTTAATTTTAATCAAGAGCTGTTGAAAGACCATCCGCCATTTTGTCTCCTATGTTACGCGTGATGGAAGCGGAATGTTACTTCGTTGAAAGTCAATTACGCGAGAATGTAACTAATTAAACTTAAGTGTATAATATATTAATTCTTATTCAAGATATGGTATGATAAATCCTCATTTCTTTTTGTTTCAGAATTCACCTCCATGTCCGCAACCTCCTCCGCCTCCGTCTCCCCCGCCACCATTACCTGCTGAACCTGAGCCACCTTTAAAGCGAATTAAAGCTGAGGGTGGGTAGCCTCTCTCCATTTTAATGTAACCAAATATTCTCTGTTAAGTTTTGGGCCATTAGCCAAAAGTTACCTCTCGACCAATAAGTGTTAAGTTCGACGGGCGGAACTGCCCCAGTTATGTGGTCCAGATCTTGGTTTATCGATCCCAGGCATTGTTGAGAAAGATATTTTGGTATAAGAGGAATGTGTAATTAGGGAAGTATAATCTACTAATTTGGCATACTTTTTTCTCTTCGAGTTTTACAGAACCTTGCTGGCGTGACCTTACGGATGCGATCTGTTGACTGCCCAAGGGATTAATCAACATATTCAAAAATGACATTTTTTGATTACACCTTTTGGTAACGATTGAGTCTCCGTCAAATATTCGCACTACCATAGGGAACGCATTTCGCTTAGCTGTCGAGAACCGGGGGTACATATTGTTTTCGTGGGGTGGCACGAACATTTCTCACAGTCGTAATCAGTTTGATCACTTAAAACCCTAAACAATATCTCATGTGGACTATCATGTCAACTCGCTTCCGAAATACGAAGTGTCTTGAATTATATTTTAAGTGCTATCCTAGTTCTCTCTGCTTTCATGTATAAATGAATACATGTGTCTTTTCCCATTTTCTCTTTTTATATCTGCCATTTATAGCATTTGTTTGGGCGACTGCTGGTGCGATGGAATGCAGTTAACTACACAGTGAGGGTGTGAGAGCATGGTGAAAATGGAAGAAGGGAATCAGGAAAGGTGCCATGCAGTAAAATTAAATTCATTAAAATAGAAATATTTGTTTTGGTAGTTGCATGTATTAGGTAGTTAACTAGACTTCAGATTCTCGATATGATTGAGTTAAAGTACATTGGAAGAGTTTTAATTCATCTTTCAATGTGTTATGGTCTTTGCACTACCCTGTGGATCGGTAACTATATTAACCAAGTGAAGTACAATTATGTCGGGTTATGTACTTAACGGTGACATTGCCAATAGAAATGGCTTAAATTTGACCTCAATCTAATCATGATGGTCATCTGTATTATATTAGCTTCCACAAGGTTAATGTGTGCAATATGTTTAGTAAGTCATTTTTTCGTCCTGAAACGTTAGTGTGTTGAACTGAAAATTAGGTAGTCTTACTGAATTACTGCTTCTTACGTGTGAGCCTGTATCAGGTAATTATAACTGGGTATTATTTTCATTTCGATAGTTCTACGTAACGTTACCTTCTCCATCATCTAAGTTCTGTAACTGAGGCCAGCCTCAGACAGATTTAGACATTTAAGTTTCTGAGTTTTGCTAAGTTTTATTATTTGATTTGGCCATTATGTTTTTCTAGTTTGATCAATATGATTTGTCTCTTAGTATTGTCAGTCAAGTTATTCTGAGATTTATAATTCCATTTATTAGTCATGTTGAGTTGAACATGAGTCAAGTTGTGTTCAAAGGACTGTGTTGTTTTGTAATTATGCTCCCGTTGGTATTAAGTGGATGTGAAGAAGTTATTCTGTAGTTTATTTAATCCGTGATTAAGTACAAGTAGACTGTGTGAAACATTTATAAATTGCATTCATTTATAATAAGGTTATAAATAAGATTAGTAGAAAAGTTGGTCCTGTTTATCGGATTTGCTAATTGCCATTTGGAATTCATTCTAAGTCATGCCTATTTGCAAACTATTGAGAAACTTTGATAGAAAGCCGGTATTGATATTTACATGAGAAGCACCATGGACTTAAACGATGTTCTTCTCTCTTTTCTGTTGTCTTTCCAGATTGACTCCCTGAAAATGGGATTAGGCTCAGTTGAAGAAGGGGTTGGAAACTGACAAGCACAATAATGCCCCCTCTGCTCATCATCAAATTAGTTGATGCTTTGTAAACAAGGTCAATTTTAGTTTTGCTTTTGCTAATTTTGGTCTCATTTAATGTGTATTAGTAGGTTTTTTGTGCAGTAAACCTACATTTCGTCTTAATTATATCCTGAGTTTTATAAATGGCTACACATTTTCATTTCTAAATTGCTGTAAAATGTCATTTATATTGAATGGCCACACACTTTTGAGTTATGAAAATGTTGATAAGGTCATTGGTTAATTGGGTAAATTAAAGAATGGTAGGCAAAAAGTCTGTGCATCAGTCAGGTGAGTAGGTCAGCGTTGCAAAACAGTTAGTATCCTTTCTGTTTGCAGGTAATTTAGATCATAGTATTATGTAAGATTTTTTTCACAGGAGATGACAGAGCCCGTGCCCAGTTAATCAAGGAAGTAAATTTTTTCCAGTGCCTGGAGTCTAAAGTTTCCCTTTCTTTGCAGATATCTTTTTCAAGTTAAAAACTAAAGATGGCCATCATTCCCAAAATTTTTAACTGTGTATTTTTTATGCAATGGATTGATTTAATTTGGTGTTGTCTGCCTTTGTTCTTACTGGTTAATGATAAGTATTTGTTTTTAAGTTGTATAATGCCTTAATACATATGTAGGTCTAATCATCCCTATGTGTAAAAAGATTTTTTTGTGCCTTTCTTGGCTATACATTGTGATTTTTAAATTTTTTGTACTTAGTACAAAAAAATAAATATTCCCCCAAAACTTCGAGTACTCGAGAGGTATATCTTAAATGTTGATGAAGGCCCTTACTGTTAATTATTTGTGCCAAAATCTATGAACTTAGGTGAAGAATGAATGCAGACTTATGATGGTCATCTTTATCATTCCCCTGATACTTACTGAATTTGGATAAATAGTGACTTTGTACCTAATTATATTGTCCAACAAGTGTTATTTACAAAGGCTAATGAGATGATCGTATGATTTCCTTGTTTTCTTTTTCTCTTTTTTCTGTGTCGTTACATGGGTAGACTTGCGCCTAGCCTAGCCTAGCCTGCTGTTTTCAGGCGTGTTGACGCTGGGCCGGAAAAGTGGGGGCAACGTGACCCCCCCCAGTCACCTGCACTACCCCTTTTGCGGTAAAAGTCAACCACTTGCCTCGGTTGTGTCCACATTTGAGAATAAGAAAAGTAATGAATTGTCATGCAGTATAAAAAGAATTTTCTTGAGAAGTGACGCAGTACCAAACCTTTTTGAGTGGAAAATTTTGGGATGAGACTTAATGGGGTAATTGGATATAGCATTTGGCCTTGGGCTGCCTTTATAAACAAAATGGTTTGGTGCCTCACACCATAAGTACAAATCTCATGTTTAGTTGATTGGCATTATTTTGAAGTAATTGTTGTTCATAGATTGTGAAATAAGTCTCACAGACTAGCATCAGCAACTTAATCTAGCTTGTGGATAATGAACTCTCTTCCTTAGCGCGCACGCGTTTATTTTAACCTGTATTTTTCTAACCTAACAATTGGACTCTTGCGTTTCCATTTCCGTTGGCTCTTTTCCCTGAATTTTGGGATTTGCTAGGGTCTATCATGGATCTGTTATGGTTGGTTGGCTGGCTAGTCTGTGTGGCTTCGTTTGTTCCATCAATTGTTGCTAACTATCTTGTTCCTGGGTTTTCAGAACCGGATGAGGGAGAAGATGTGTGGCATGATGATGGCCTCTGTCCTCCTGGGGAATCCATGCCTATGAAAGAGGAAATAAAAATGGAAATGAGTGAATGCAATTCCAGCTTGTATTGCAATGTGGAGGATATTAAAACTGAGGATTGTGATGTTAAGGAAGAAGAGATGGAACCTCCGAAGTGGGAGCCGTACTCGGATTTTCTGCCTGGTCCCATAATAGATCTTGTTCAAACTGGGCCACTTACAGCAGGTTGGTGATAGTGAACTCTAAAATTTATTCTTTGATGAACTGTTTCTTCTGGTGACAATCATCTCATTGTGGTCAAGTTTTGATTTGGAATAGTAGTGTTTTTTATTCTTGTTCCTCACAGTAAAGATCTAAACGTAAGCTGTTGAGGGAAGTGTTTTTATTTAGCTTTAAATGCTGGGTTTAAAACCCACTAAGCCCCTTGAATGCCAGATTTAATTTTGGCTGTTAACAATTTTCCTCTCTGTTCTGAAAAATACATCTCTGGAAATGAGTTTTTATGGAAATTTACTTTTTTATGGAGATAATGTGAGGGTTATTAATGGGAAAAATATGGTAACCCTTATATTGAAGGGGAACATGAAAAAATCCTTATTTTAAAATTGTCCTCTTGCTGTGAAAAGTGGAAGATATGCCCCTTTGCAGATGGCTGACCTAAACTTTTGTGTCGAATTTCTCTAAATTTACTGACTCATTGTCATGTTCATTGTCATTTTACTTGATATGGCTTATTTTTTCATAAAGCCCCAATATTGTACAGTCACTTCCAAAAAAAAGTTAAAACTTCAGAGCCGAAATTTTTCTAAGTCCCGAGTTGACGGTGATTTGACAACGCTGCGTCAGGACGGGGGTGGAGGGAAGGGGGTTTGTTTTTGGTTAGAACATCGCAAGGCTCCGCCAGAGGGAAGCCGTGATGCAGCATTGTCAAATTACCATCAACTCGGGACTTAGAAAAATTTCGGCTTTGAAGTGTTAACTTTTTTTTGGAAGTGACTGTACCTAATAGCATATGAACCTTCTATCTTAAATTTTAATCTTCATTTTTTTTTCACTGTTCCTTTTACGCCAATTTTTTTGTCCAAACTGTTTTATCCTAATTATTGAATGAAATGGAAATGGCGCAGTGTATTGGTCCGAAACAGACAAAGCAGTGTAATATGAAAAAATCGTGAACAATTCAAATTGCTTGACTGGGACTGAGATTCTAATGTTAGCTAAGAAGACTAAATTGAATTAAGTTTATATAAACTAATCATGCATTATGTTCTGTATGTAATTCATCTTTTCCATGCGCTCAATGAGTAACTGCCTCAGGGCTTTGTTACAATGTTTTTCAGTTCTATCTGTTCCGTGATCACAACAGTCCAATCCAAAGAGCTTCAATCAAATCACATCAAAAAAAGGACTACAATTCTCACTGGTTTTGAAAGTCTGCAATTGGTTGGTTTCATACATTTGGATGGAAATGTTTATTTTATTTGGCAAGAGTTATTCTGCAGTTTCCCTTTTGTTGTACTGATAAAGACGTACATCGTATCACTTCTGATTCGAGGCTTCAAGCGTTGCTGTGTGAAGGTGTTCTTTTCTCACAGATAACGGTGCTTACTTTTGTGTATCCTTGATCTGTTGTAGGACCTGGTGCCAAAAGGGATGCAGCAGTCCCTGGCCTCCTTGGGCAAGGGTTGACTAAGCTTTCATCTGACCTGTTAGAGGCTGTGGCGAGGGCCAAGAAGTATGCAATGGAGCAAAGTATCAAGATGGTGTTGATGAAGCAAACTTTAGCTCATCAGCAACAGGTGATTACTATGAAATTGACCATGTTATTGATATGCATTATTCACTCTGACAAGATGTTTGAAATCTCACCTTATAATTCGTAAACTGAACTCGTAAGGTTTAGAAATATTGAATTCCTCAACCTGTGAACTGGTATTTCCCCCAAGTTTCAATTTTATTTTAGGATATAAATGGATTCGTCTTCTATAATATTGATTAATATCTTTTCTCTTCTTTTCTTAGCAAGCCAAATCACTGCAGCGACACCAAGCCCTTGTGCTGATGTGCAGGTTAGTGTTTCACTGATGTCATTTGGTGGTCATGTATTCTACAAAGTTTATTTTCATAGTTTTTGCATTGGTGAGGCTTTAACTAGTTTTGTTTATTCTTCTAAATACAACAACATTTACTTCAGCTATAAGTTAGTCAAGTTAAATGCACTAAGGATATGCATTATTTATTTTCAATTTGTCAGAAAAGGATGATAGAATACAGGAAATAATGGAAACCATTAATGCAGAAATTATTATTCTTTGTTATCATTTGAGGTTGTACCTTTTTACATTTGACATCTGATTTACTTATTTGGACAAACATTATAATGTTTGGAGGAAGGCCGCTCATCAATTTATTGTCACTTAAATCATTTGTTGCGACTGAATTGGATATATTCTCTCTTTTTGAATGCTACAATATTTTTACTCCTCAGGCATGGTGTGGTGGATGATGATCTATGTATAAATGAGTTTGAGATGCCTGCTTTGATTTTTGTCAAAGTGTGAGCTACTCACAATGACCATTGCTGATAAGATCTGACTTCAGTGAGAGCTTTCGTTTGGCATAAGGCTCTCTCTCCAATCTTTTACCATGCTAGTTATAGAATTTCCATTTTTTCAAACTTAGGGGAATCGTTCTTTTCATTTAAAATTGAATATTCTTTTATTTTTGGACTTTTAATTGAATGTCAGGGTTAGTGGAAGGTGGGATAATGATCATGAAATGCATTCTGTGCCCACAGATACCATTCTTGGATTACAAAGTAGTGTGATGGTCAGCAGATTGAATTAGTGGAATATTGGCATATCAATTGATATTAGACATTATGTAGGCAGTATACTGGAGTAGAGCTGATGATGGCTATATCCCACTAAATGACAGCAATTGCTTCAAATAACTACTCAGTGGCATTTGGATTGGGAATGGTATAGATTGGCTAAGGTGGTTTCTATTGCTTCAGATTAGGTGGACAAGGCAATCAGGTTTCAGGGAGTGTGGAGAGGTTATGGTGTGCTTATGTTTTTACTTTTCAGCTGCAGCTTTCTGTCTGGGTCCATAGACGTGTTCCGCAATTAATGCAATGGGGTGATAGCCAAATTGACTCTTTATGGCTATATAACAGTATTTCTCTAGTTGTAAATAATGAAACTGTTTTATAACACCGCGGACCAATAGTGGCTAGAAAATCATTTGCTATAATGATATTCCTGCAATAGGCCATACTTGGTATGGTGAACTTCTAATGAATTTGCTGCTAAGGGCCTTCGGATGTGAAATTCAGTAAAACCTCATATTTACGCTATCAGAATTTATGTTTTCCCGCAATTTACAATGTTTTTATCGGGTGCCATCCCATTTCCTGTATCTCCAACTTGGGTAGAACCCTGTATTTATCCCACGACTTTACCGCTTTCCCGCTGTTTGCGTTAGATGCCAGTAAGAATTAAAGGAAATGGAATTGGTAAATTTAGACTCGAGGATAGTTGACGGCCACGATACTCTCACCACGCCACATTTCACAGTTGTTGAAATCATTGAAAATTAATAACAATAAATCCAAGTGGGGATGAAGATGGTGAGCCTGAAGTTGTTGAAGGAAGACTACTATTGATGATGGTCTTTAAAGAATCATCCAGTCCAGTCGCCCGTGACGTAGTGATGGACAGCCGTATAGACAACACTCACACATTGACATCGCACTGAATCAGCTGATAACAAATCATGCGTGCTAGGAAATATGTTACGCTAGGCACAGCATAAGAAATATCTAATTTTATACCCTTTTCCAATAATAATATGAAACTTTTACATGTGCAGCAATATGCAGCAATGCTTAGATTCCATTATTTTCACTCTCTGCTCAACTTCGATACTTTTAAATAATAACTTTGTGAATTAAGAAACCATTTCTTTCAGACTATTCTCAGTGACTCTTTTTAAAATAACGTTCAGTAAATGGCAAACGGATATATTTTGTTATAAATAATTGACTCCTTTCAATGAAAACATCCCAGGCATCAAAAATACACCAGTAGCCATGCATAGTCCGGCAAAATCCCTAATCTGGCATTGCTTTGGTCCGGACTGTGCCGGATTAAAGATGCTCAACTGTAATAAAGAGTTGTATCACTGATTGTTGTTGTAATTATGTACAGAGTCTATTTTTCAACTGTTAATAGGTTCTACATGTCCCACTTATTTATAAATAATGGCCACTTCCAGCATTATTGTGGATTAGAGGGAAACATTGTTTATCACTTCAGTGGGGGGAGAGGGGATGACTAGATATCACATCATTCGCTTTTTTTAGCTGTTTCATTTGGATGTGATCAGGTATCTCGCATGGAGTCTCTTATGCATTAGTTCTTCAAGTATGATTTCTAGCTTCCTGGTACCTGATGTTAGAAACCCTTTTGTATGGAGAGCATGTTTTCCTCTTGCATCTGTATGCAGGGGTGGCCTGACCCAAATCCACCAAATAAAATACCCTTTATATAAACAACATCCACCAGTTAAGCGATTATACCATTCACCTGGATTGCAATATTATTATACTCTGCACTAAGCTTCATAACTACGGATGAATTCAGAAAGTATTTCAGAAACGTCCAAAGGCTGATTCTTTGTTCCCAAAAACAAACCTAATTCAAGAATTATAACATGTTTTTGGGTGCTTGTGTTGATTTTTGTCAATATTCTTCTCGTGTAGCATAATTTTTGTCTGACTTGTGGAGTTTGAATATCAAAATCATTAAATGAAGCTGTATCAAGTGATCACACATTTGAAAGTTGAACACCTTAGCAAGTCCTGTCATGTCAAGCTGTGAACCCATGTCTTTATTTCAGAGTGTATGTGGGCAGTATAAGCTTCGAGTTGAAGGAGGATACCATAAGGCAAGCATTCCTTCCCTTTGGACCCATCAAATCCATCAACATGTCTTGGGATCCTGTCACACAGAAGCACAAGGGTTTTGCATTTGTGGAGTATGACATCCCAGAAGCAGCCCAGTTAGCCCTTGAGCAGATGAATGGTGTTATGATTGGTGGACGAAATATTAAGGTAAAATTCCTGCCATTGTTTGTTTTTATTTAGATCTGGAATACTTGGGTTTGGAGTTAAGTCCACTTACGTTCTGGTTTATGAACCAAACAGATACAAGGTTCTGCATGATGACTTTTATTTCCTTGAGCGTAGTTAATGTGGGGGAAATTAAGTATAAGTACTTTCTTGCTTGAAAGGAGTATTCTTATTGGTTTTATATCACTCCTTGGGAGTGTTTTGCTTAAAAAAATTACCTGTATTCAACTCCAAGTCTGTAAAGATCTTACTGTATGAGTTGCTTCATGACCATAGATTTCTAATGGTTAGTCAGAGGCTGTAGTAAGGTGGTGTTCATGGGTTTGCTCATTTTTGAATATTTGCGCAGTTTTATGTGATTTCGGAGTATAATGCTCATTTTCTGAAAAGCCCATTGGTATAAGTATTCCTTATGTTAGTATTTCTGAGGATAAATTACTATTTTAGGACATTTCTTGTAGGTCCTACGAGGCACATTAGGTTATTTGAATCAATGAAACACAATTCTAACATAAGCTTTCAGATTAGAAGCTACTAAATTTAATTTCAGTGTTGCATACTTCTGCTCCAGATATTCATGAAGCATTCTGGGAATTATAAGATAATGTTACCTTTATCTTAATTTTGTCGGTACAATATTTAATTTCCAATATCCTCTTAGTAGCATTAAGGTTATGTATCTGAAATTACAGGTTGGTCGGCCCAGTAACATGCCTCAAGCTCAGTCAGTCATTGATGAAATAACAGAAGAAGCTAAGCAGTATAACCGAATTTACGTAGCATCTATACACCCTGATTTAACTGAAGAAGATATCAAAAGGTAAGCATTAACTTTAATATTTTATACAAAAAGTGATTCCTGACTACACCCTAGGGATGATGATGTTTGTGAAAGATTTGTCTGTAAATCATGCAACCACCTAATACTTCAAAGCTCTTTAACTCCCTTTGTTAGTAAGCCAATATATTGGCTTTTGCTTTTTGGGCAGGTTGTGTCACAGGCTAATATATCGATTCATCTCGACTAAAATCAAAATTCAGTAAAACCCCATAATTGCATTATCGGAATATACCATTTCCAGCAATTTGCAACATCTTTATCTTGCACCCTCAAATATTACATCAATATGAAGAGGTTGGCCATTAGAAGAATCAAGTTGAGGGCTCCATCAAACCAATCCTAGGATTGTTACCCGATGATGATGACCCTCAAATATCATATTTCTCTAATGTATGGCGGACCTTGTATTTACACCATGTCATTTTCACTTCCATTTTTTGCATCAAGGCTGTAGATTTCTCAAAAATTCACTTTCTAACCCTTTCCACTCGGATTTTTTCACCCTCTATACCAGTAGTCCACTCGAAATTTAATTTTAAATGCCCCTGGATGTCATGTTTCGAGTGTCACTCGACACCCGAGTGGATGAGGCTAAGATAGAAACGCATACCAGTCTATAGAAAACACTTTTATCATGTTTCGTGCTTATGCACTTCAAAAAGATGAGAGAGAACAGTAATGTGCTCCATTCCATGGGAGAATTTTAATGTAGCAGGCCATTACACAGTACCACTACTGACAGAAACATCAATTTGTAGTTTCTTGCTATATGTCGGGAAAATATTCTTGGGAAACATATTAAATGAATACATTTTGGATGCAATTTATACAATTTAGGAATACCTGCAGGAGTATACAGTGAAAGCTCGGTATAACAAGTGCTCCCAATGGCTGGGAAATCACTCGCTATAGCAAGCGCTCATTATATCCGAAGGTGCTGGATTAAGTCTCAATTCCAACATTTGTTCTTACTTCCTCTTTTTATTTCGTTACCATGCTATCAAAACTGGTAGAAGAGCCGTTTTCATGCACAATTGCTTTTTCATTGATCATTTTGCAAATTAAATCTTCCAAAACAATAATTTACGCTTTGCTGAAGTCTTCGAGTGTTAACCAGTACGTCCATTGGCTAGGAAAGGTGTAATGATTCGCCGAAATACGGCATTTTTCGGCGGTCAAAAATATTTCTTGCATATTTACTAGGGCTGTGCGAGTCTCGACTTTTCGAGATTTGAGCAAGATAAAAGTACTGCTCGAATCTTGCTCGATTTCGATCTCAATACGCCCGAAAAACGAGTCTCGAGATCTCCGTCATGGTGGACTTAATTTTACAGGGCCTTGCTTTATAATGCGACGTAGTAAATTAATATTTATTCCCTTACTTTTGCATGGTAATTTCATGATGTCATGCCACAAAACGTCGAGAAATCTCTTAGTCTTAGGCTTAGACTCGAGAAGTTAAGAGAGCCTAGGCCTCTGTGTAAGACCTAACCTTCATTTCGTGATCGGAGGCCTAGTGCCTACTAACAAATGATGCATAAAATAGGCACATATGAACATAGGCTACTTCTAGCGCCAGCATACACCCAATAAGTTAAAATGAAATTCAGAAAAATCCGATTGTAACGTGGGTCAAAGGGGACGGAGTTTACACCTGCGTTATCGGCAACCCAAGTTATTAAAGGAAACTTCGTGAGAAACAGAAACCCACAAAACTAATTTTTATAACTAATTTATTCCCAGAATAATATTTAAAATTATGATTTGTGGTTTAAATGCACACTGTACTTTAATGGGAGTTACTAAAATATTCTGATATTTCTTTTGCCACGGTAGTTGATAGCGTTTCTTTGTGACATAAGTCTTTATGTTTTGCAAGTGTGACAGATGAAGATGATCACAATCACTCAGTCTCTGTAACCAATTCATCAGTTCACCGATGTGATCGAGTACTTTTTCTATTTTAGGCATCTCACCCTACTCCCGGAATAAACTTCATTTTCTATCACCACGTTTCACTCTGTCGAGCATGCCCAACTTTTCCTTTAATTGTATAAGTTAATTTTCTTTTGGTAAACATCGTTTCATCTAAAATCAAAGAATACATAATTTACAAATTCATATGAAATATGCCGAAGGTAGAGGTGAAACAGCTCATTCATCACAAAAATGCTCTAAGACTGTAGAAATGTATTTACCCTGGTTTTAGCGCCGTACAGGAACATGAAAATCTACCAGTGCGGGAGTAATGCGTACATAATTCACTCCACTGATTGTCAGCTCTAGTTTACAAGATATTATGACCAATTTCGATTTGCTGGGTTAATGTTGTTATGAAAAAATGTATGTGCTTATATTCTCGCAGTTGTCTTATTTATTTACACAAGCAAATGCCTCTGTAGGTTGCGCTGCACATCATGTGTCATACTAGTGCTGCCATCTGGAGGATCTAAAGCGAACGGAGGTAACTCGTGTGAAATACTGTTGCCGAGAATTATCAATGCATTCACTCTAAATTGTATGTATCTGTGAATTCAGGAATCCATGGATATTAGAATAATCTCCATGAAGGAATCATAAAATAAAAATTTGTTGGACGGGATAAATCTTAATTATTCGCATAAAATCAGCCCTGGCAATATTTACGAAAACATTTTAAAATATGCACAAATTAACAATTGTACCAGAAAACTTAAGTATTCCCATTATTTCTGCTAACAGGAAAAACAATCAAAACCAGGATACTGTATGAATCGTAAAATTACAAATAAATTAATAATTCTTTGGCAACTGCAAACTTGTAGACTTTGTCGCAAGAATAAAAAGCATAACAAAACAAACGTCGGACCTTTAGTATCACACATACACACACTTCACATTAACAGCACAATACTTTCAATGTCTATTCCTGCCTGAAAATGATTCAAGCGTCGTCTGCTTCAGTCTAGGGGCGGGTGGAGTGGCGGCAACGAGCGGGAGGGCGAAGACAGGCGGGCTGAACTCCACCCTTTACCCACACCACTGCTCTCTGCTGTCGTTTAATTGGTTAATGCTTTACTGCTTATCCACCTAACACCCATTCCGCTCCTATGTGAACGTGGCTTAACAATAGAACAACTTAAAAGTGTGAGCGTATGCAAGATATGCCTGGGAGGGCTGTAAACCATCAGTGCCAGGACTTGATTGGACTTTAAATAATGTAGAGATGGCACAAATCTTGTATTCTAAATTGTAGTTGACTAATAATGCCACTAAAGGTAAATACCATGCATTAATTTGTACTTTGCAGTGCATCGCCCTCAAGAAATATTGCTCGTGATACCGAGCGTATACCATGGCAGGAGCTTCTTGGCCTCGCTATATCCGTTTTCTTTTACATGTTAATCATAGGCCTTTTGATGGTACATTGCCACTGGTTTTTGTGAGGCTCTCGCTATATGCCATACTCATTATAACGGGCTTCTGCTGTATTTGTATTTTACTAAAGTTGATATTATGAAGAATGAAAAACCATATGAAATGTTAAAAATACAAGAACTGAACTGGTGGCCGATAACTGGGTGTTGAGATATGCAATTTTAAAAGTTTTGTATCGATATTATAAATAAAGAACAACAATAGACCAGCTTGTTGATCGGTTGTCATGTCCAAAATGGTTGTTAATTGAAGACTGCCTTTTATGTAATTCTCCCGAGAGAGAAAGTAAGGTTTGATAAAGCATTATGGTGACGCATGGGGGTCATTAGAAGTGCCACAATTCAACAGTTTTAGTATGACTGGTTATTATTTATTAAAAATTGTTGAAACTTAATTTTTATCATGTGAAAAACATACTGCAACAAAAATTTATTTCTTCGGAAATTTTTTTATAGCATTAGCATACTGGCAAGGTAGCTCAGATTTTCATGTTGTTTGTGTTATCCTCAATTACTCTGCAACATAAATTTCATCCTACTTGGCAATGGAAAGTCAAAATGAAATAGATTATAAAAAATTTAGGCTTAAATAAAAATAGTGGAACAAGTGGGATCTCATTATACTCCTATTTCATTGCAAAATCATCAGGAAATAGTGTGAATTGCAAAGCACTAGAATTCTGTTTTCTGGCTGAGTGGTGTTGAGGTATTGAAATACCCTGAAACATTAAATAACGTGTGTTCTGTTATATTTCGTGATTGAAGTGCTGGAATGGAAAGGAGAAATTGCATTCTATATAATTAAGGAAGGTTGGGCAGGTTCAATGAATTGTTTATTATTTTCATCTTTTTCTTACCGTTTATAGTGTTTTTGAAGCATTTGGCCCCATAAAAATGTGTCGGTTGACTCCAGCTGGTTCTCCCATGAAGCATAAAGGATACGGTTTTATTGAATATGAAACATCACAAGCAGCTCAAGAAGCAATATCATCAATGAATCTCTTTGACCTTGGTGGTCAGTACCTGAGAGTTGGAAAAGCCATTACTCCACCAAATGCATTACAGGTGTGTTGGAATGAAACACTTTTTATATTATCTCTTTGCATGCATCCTTTTGTCTTAATGTTTCAAATGGTTCTAAATTTTTCAACATTCATGAACAGTGTATTCTTTCCCAGTAAATATTTAAATAATAAATTTTGATTATTCAGTACGTATTATATTGTTTAGGGAGGGCCCTGCTGTTTGCATCATTAGTTGTTATATCCATTAATTATATTTTGTGAGGATATGATGACTCAAAATTTCTATAAAATTCAGTGTGTTGTCCTGGGTAGTATGGATTCCTGTAAAATGTTAAAGAGTTAGATTCATTCATATTGCTTGATCCCTATCTAAATGCAGTGTTATTTGGGGATCTTGTATTAAAAAGTTTTCAGTGTTTGTAGATGTGTTTTTCTTGTGAGAAAATCAGGCAATCTGTTTCAACTTGATGTTAACACCAACTGTTGTTATATGTTTCGCTTGCTGAGGTGAGCTCAATTGATTTTTCTGTTTACCGTGATTCATGGATGAAAAAGACTGAGGGGCTGAATGAGGCAAAGCTGTTAAGCTTTTAATGTTGTTAGGAGGGTGAATTAGAACCCGAAAATGTGGATCTATTGAAGTTTACATGATAAGGTACATGTTGAAAAGAATGGTTATAAGTCTTGTATTCTTCCTCAGAATTTTAGTTATGGGCATATAAGGCCTTATATTTTTCTAAATGGTCTGTAGACTGTTGCCTTTGTGAGATTTGTTGAGTTAAGTGAAGGACCGTGTGGTACACAATTAATTATTCCTCCAGGTGTCAGTTTGATAGCTTTTTATGCATCAGTATAATTTTTACACTATGCTCTTTTCCTTTTATTCCTTATTTCCTCGGGTGAACAGAAGGGTTTTTTTTAACCCTGAATTCATATTATTGTTTGTGGTGATTAATTTTTGAACGTAGTTTGTCTCCAATTCACTAAGCAAATAATGAAAGACCAGGCCTCTCTCCTTTTGGCACAGGGGCCAACTGCAGTCCAAAGTCAAATGCCAACAGCGGCAGCTGTGGCAGCAGCTGCTGCTACTGCCAAGATTCAAGCCATGGATGCAGTTGCCAGTAATGCTATGGCTTTGGGTAAGTTCTCATTCATTTTTTCATTTTTATCCTTCTTATAATGTAGTGTAAACATGAATTAATATTCAATATTCTAACCATGCCGGTTTTTTACATGGGCATAATTACAAATTGCTCCCTAATGTTAGCATTTTGTGATTTTAATTGTTTTATGAGGATGAAATGCTTTTGGGAAGTTGACGAGATTAAATTTTGAATCATATCCAACTGTTCAACGGGTGACTTGTCCATCATCAACAGGAATAATGTCATTGAATAAATAAGAATTTCAGGTCAACAATCAGGTTACTCCTGATCCGTCAGAGGAAGAAGTTTGAATTTTTTCCCGGCTGGAATGATGAGACTTCATTCTAGCTCTAGAAATTATTGTTAGAATTGGATTCCCAGAGGAGCTGAGGCTATTCCTAAAATCATTATTAAAAATTTTTGTTGAAGGCTGCTTCCATAGATAATTGAGCCCAAAAGTTGTTCAAATGGCAAATGATCTTTGCATTTTCCTATTCAATGATATGTTCAACGTTGATACTCTGCTGTATTCCAGCTGATTTTTCAGGTTATCCTAGTCTGAAATATCTTTGGTGCTCTGTCAGTTTCAACACAGTCATTTGACAAGAATGGCGAATGATCTTTGCTGCTTCCTAGCCCTTGAGTTTGATCTGTAATAATTGCTAATCATGAAATGCCAGCACAGGCTGGGGTTGCTGTCAGGTTTGGCACCATTCACTTCAATCATGATCAGTCAGAAAGCTCAGTAGCATGCATGTGACCCATTTAGTGAATCTATTTGCTGGATCTGGGTATTTTGTTACCACATGCACCGCACAAAGAAAAAGCCACTCATTGGAAAGTTATTCATTAAACACTTAAGAAAAACAAATAATTTTGATTTTAAGAAGCATGGCTTGAATATTGTTATTATGTGGTATTAGGTGAATTGGTGCAGGTCTTACGTATCCCAATATTCTATATTGCCAGGGTAGGTGAATTTTAAATGTGGGGAATAGGTATACTAAACCCAGATAACTTGGACTACTCCCTATTTTGTGTTACCAACTGGGTGAAGAAACTTCATGGAAGTGTTTTCTTTGTGGCTCTGGAGCTAAAATCAGGATTTTACTGAAAGGAACTCAGCTGGCATTAGGAGTAAATCCCTGGCTATCTCCTTACAATACTCTCCACACCAACACAATGTGTTTTCTGTGCCTTTCTGTAATGGATGCCAAGTTAATCAGTTTTTCATGTTCAGTGAGGTCTCTTTTATCAGTGTTATTCTACAAATACAGAAAGCGTGCTCTTTTTTTTATGCTTGCAATAATTTGGTGTTTGCCTCACCACCTTAGCAGATTTTGCTGGTTCAGGTCAATTAATGCTCTTCTCCTCCTTTGGCAGGTCTGACCAAATTGGCGACAACTGTCTCCACGCCAGCAATACCAACATTGCCCTCCATCCCAACATTGCCGGCTACGCTACCATTAATACCCTCCTTAACGACGATGCCTCCAATAGCCCCACCACTCACAGCTCTGCCAACACTCCCTGCTGTAACAGCTGCCACAGCAGCTGCAGCAATTCCACCTCCTGGAATAGCAATACCTCAGTTAGGAGCAGCTCCTGTCATTCCGCAAGTTGTTGTCACCCAGCCACCTGCATTAGCAACTGTACCTGCTGCAGTAACAATACCAGGTAGCCTGTCATGCGTTTTAGTGAATTATTTAATTTCCATTAAGTGAATTTTATCATAGGTTTTTATCAAAGAAAATTAATGGAATATGTTCGATGGAAACCTTATGTATATTATGATATTTTATTACAGTAGAAACACAACTTCTTATACTAAATTTCATCATTGAAAGCAAGTTTCCCAGTCACAACCAAAATTATGTAAAAAAAATGCATGGGAAATTGTGCGATATGCTATTTTTAGTAACAAAATATTTGTAGGCTACCAGTAAATAAAATCTAGTTTTTAATAGAAGTACCAGGGGTGACAAGAGAGTTATGTTGTGACAGGGAAATGTGAATAGTATATCAGCTTGCACCAAGACAAATCCTCATGTTGATCATGAAAATTAGGAAGTTTTGATTTTTAACTTTTGTTTTTCACATGACCATATCAGAATCTTATCTATGTGTTTTGTTTACAGGCAGTCTAGGTTCCGCATTAGCATCTAGTCATCAGGTGGCTGCTATACCACCCCCTGTTGTTTTAGCCCCATCAGCTCTTGTAGGACAACAGCTGAACCCAGTCACTGCAGCAGCAGTTGTCGCTGCTGCTGCTGCTAATCCACAAGATGCACTCAGGAAAGCGCAAGAGCAGGCACAGGTGAGGTCCTTCAAATGAAGACTTCTTTGATCTGGTAGCCATTCGAGGTCATCAGCATTACAGGAATTGCTGTTGCTAACATTTCAGAGAATATCTACAGTAGAAACTTGAAATTACGAAGTCGGCGGGACCGGAAAAATCGGCACTTCGTAATATCAAATTTCGTATCAACGAGTATCTTTCAAAAACATCTCGATGAAGCTCTTTGTTGTTTCCTTAAATTAAGATGAACTCCTGCGACGTACTTGCATGATTTACGAAGTTATAATTCATAAAAGTATACTTAAATGTGTGTTCATGCCCACAAGGTGCAAACAGTTTAACGCAACTAATTTGTCGGAGGTTGATTCTTCCCATTTTCGGGATTTCCACCACATCGTTCCATCTTTTCACGGCGGAAATCCCGAAACTCGGAAGAATTAAACTCCCATCTAAGCCCCGCGGAAATTTACATCGCGACAAGTAACTTGCCGTTCTTTTTTTCCAATGAATGATTAGGCAATGAAGCGTCTTTTGCCCAATTTTTTGTGCAGTTTGGAATAAGCCTATGAAGCTTCATAGCGCATTTTTCTATATTATTTCCTAACTGGAGAACTCTTTAACTGAAGCGTGAGCGATGTTTAATCATTAGTAATACTGATTGATGCATACAATAAGGAAGTGTGCGACTTGCGCGATCATTGGCACCCGATATTGAAATTAGAGGAATAAAATTTCGTTAGAAGATGGTCCTTTCTCTGCGTCAGGCATAATATATGTATCTACCTACGTTAAGCTAATTGTAAGATAGTGAAAATAAGATTCTCTCGCGGATGCTATGCGATGGATACACGTTATGTATTTCGTATAAATAATGCTAAGCCCATTAATTTCTCGAAATAACAATCGTTTTTCTCCCTTGGATTCAGCTTATTTGTGCGTGGTTATTTCCGAGATGATAGAGCTGAAAGAAGTGCTTGTAGAAGAGTCCAGCTGTGTACCTCCTTTCAGAAGTAGGGTGTACAAGCCACGCACTTCAACGGTGAAGGTTGATTGTTCCTTTTACACTTCATCGGCTACTAACGATGCTAACATTACAAATCAATAATTTTCGTTTTTCACTCTACTACACGAAAGCTTCAGTTGTGGTTCTATTCAGATTAGGTCTGCCTGCCTGCTCTTCATTCATTATATCTCAGAATTCTTTTAAACATTCGCCATTGAATTGAAATGTGGGATAGTTTTCCTAATCGTTTTTCCTTTGCTTACGATCAAGCAAGGAGACTTGCGTCCAAGCATTGCAGCTCCAGGTCAGGCCACGCATCAAGCTGGAAGCTGCCTTCTTTATCTCCTTTCCCCCTCGCTCTGGGTGGGGGTTACTCCATTCGCCCGCTCACAAAAACAGCTGCGAGGCCCATGGTCTCGTAGTATCTTACGTCTGTTGTGAGGATGATCCACCTGGGATTCAAGGCCAAGGGCTGCGCGGGAAGACTAAACCTCGAATGAATCATCAGCTTTACGCCGAATAGTCGCATCTTATCTTCCTCCTCCCTTACCTCAATTTGCTGCGTCGGCGGAGAGGGAAGACTAGACTCTGGCGAGTGGAGCTTTTACCATGAATCAAGATATGCCCGCAAAACCATATTTACGCTGACTTAGACCCATCGGCGTGCACAGATTCCTTGAGATTGGGGAGGGAACTTCTTAGAGGGCCTAAGAGCTGGTATGGGGGGCCTGCAAAGTCAGCGTGGGGCATCTCATGCTAGCCTAGCGTTGAGGGGGTGGGACGGAGGGGCACTCGAAGGGGTCTGATATCCCGGAGGGCGGGCATGGGGGGGGGGCACACCATTTTCCGATATAAATATATACATGGGTGCTTGAGCGTTTTTTCCCATTGAATTTGCATGCGCCCAGAACTAGTCTTCCTTTAGAATTAATGTGCGTTAAACTAAATGGCCCTATGAACCATGCGAACTCATACTTTCTCTGATTTTCTTTGCTGTTGGCGGTGAAAGAAGGGAAGGGAAATGCGTATGAAGAGCCTTGCTCGATGACTACATCAAAACGCTCAATGAGGACGGTAAATTAAACATGAGTCCTTCGATGATAACTATTGCCAGCCGGAATAATTACGCCGTCGAGCAAGGTTGAGTGTAATCAGTCTGAAATAGTGAGAAGAAAAAAATCTTCCTTGGGTTATATTCACGACTGAATCTACCGTTCGAACAACATAGCACCATCTCCGATACATGTCATAGTTATTGCAAACGCGCAGCAAACGATTTCTATACCACGAATATTTATCATGGATTTATGTTTGGGAAAACTGGTGACAAAAAATGCCAGGGATCATGAGAGGAAAATGCTGGTTGTAGCAATTAGTCTCTCGCCGGCGAGTATACCCGTACACGACTACTTTACATTTTTTTACTCGTTGGCAACTCTGTGGACTCGTGGTAACAAAGCAAAACGCATTTTTTGTCCGATTGGTTCCAAATTTTATGAGTTACGTTACCTACGATTCAAAGTCGTCCTTAAGGTCTGGTTTTACTGGGGCGTCCAGCGGCCACGTCCAACTGTCGCGTCTGGACGTCGCGGCTAGACGACGCTGCCGGGTGGTTTCATTCAGGGGTCTACATCCTGTTTCCGCGGCTGGGCGATGTGGGAGAATGTGTATTTAGTTAAATTACAAATTTACGACGACCTACGATGCCTAAGATTCAAAGTCGTCCTTACTATTGTAGCATTGAAAAATGAGATATCGTTCAGGTAATGCATTTGGTGCATAATGTATTCGGCGACGATGATTAATTAGATGTTTAACTCTGACAAGGAGCGCCGGAAAACGTTACTGTGATCCATCACTATTCGTATAAACGAGTAACTTTTTCACGTCGGGACCAAGATCCGAGGTTCGTAATTTTAAAACTTCGTTATTTCGTAATATCGCGAAATGTTACATACACTTAGATACCCTTTTGGTCGGGACCGAAGATTTTGCTTCGTAAAATCAAAATTTCGTAATTTCGAAGTTCGTATTTTCGAGTTTCTACTGTATTAAAAACTTAACCTTTAGTTCTTTTATATTAATTTTAGCTTCATTTGAAAAGTATTTTATAGTGCTTGGTAAACAAGCTTTCCTTTCTTCGTGCATATTTTAATATGATTTTATGCTCGAATAGCTATTCTCCAGTGGTTGTTTAACCCTATGATTTTAAAAACTTGTGTCATGGCTAGTATGTCGTTTCTGTTTGATATTATCAAGCAATTCTCAAGGCTGCTTTACACAATACAATTTTTTGCACAATTTCTTGTACAAACTCTTGTATAGACTGAACGAAATTGTATGTTTGTCTGAATGCAATTAGAACACGTTCTATTTCCCGTTCAGTCATTCAGACAATCGCACAAGTTTTCGTACAATTTGCCGCTTTACACGGTACAATTTCCTCATGCAAGAGTTTGTACAAGAAATTGTACAAAAAATTGTATCGTGTAAAGCGGCCTTCAGACATGGAGTGGTGCGTGAAATTAAATTCAACCAAATATGCAGAGGGTATTGGTTTCCTTAATTCATTCAATTTGCTAAGAGTTGGTTATCGTTGTGTGAACTTCATTAATATTGCTTGTATCAAATAAGGATTTAATAACTTGTGACTGATTGATGTGAAATTATTTCATGGCCTGAAGAAGCAGCAGGAAGAATTGCAGAAAAAGCTCATGGAGGATGCCGAGCCACAAACCTTGCAACAACAAGAAAATATATCAATCAAGGGTCAGAGTGCCAGACATTTAGTAATGCAGAAATTAATGAGGAAGAATGAGGTTAGTAATTAGTTTTACTCAATTTCCATATGATGGATGATTGAGGGAAAATTTTTAAGGAAAGTTATCATAATTTTCCTTTCATTCACATTTGAATAGCTGATGTATATTGTATACAAAACTGTATTGCCTTAAATATTATTTATCTGAATTTATTTTACCATCTTCATTGAATGTAATCACACAAGGTTTTATTATTTTTAGCCGTAAATTGATAATTACTATGCATGTAGCTGTTGTACTGTTTTTTTTCTAATTATATTTTTCACTTTTTTTTAGAGTCGAGTTGTTATTTTGAGGAATATGGTTGAACCTGAAGATGTAGACGAAACTCTCCAAGAAGAAATTCAGGATGAGTGCAGCAAGTAAGTATCTAACGAATTAGTTTCATTGGTGCTGCGTTGTTTTTGGTGTTATCATGAATAATGTGAAATGCATGTACTTTTCAGGTTTGGTGTTGTGGATAGAGTTATTATTTACAATGAGAAGCAATCTGAAGATGAAGATGATGATGCTGAAATAATTGTTAAAATCTTCGTTGAGTTTTCGAATAACACTGGTATGTACTCTTTGTGTTTTGTGAAAGTTAAGCTTTACTGTAGTTACCCTCAATCTCTTTGAAATAGATATTACTATGCAGTTCATAATCATTGCTTACTTACTGTAAATTCTGGAATTACAAATATAGATAGCTATGTTTTGTATTAGGTTTACAACTAGAGAGTGGTCCTTATTATCGTTTGAAGAATTCTTAATTTAAGATTTTTGCCATTGTTAAATCTGAGAAAAGTATGGGCATTTTCCAGGAAGTCATTTGATACGAAGGGCATTTAAGTATTCATTGTATAGTATTGATTATTGAGAAACTACATTCCGCTGCTTGGGATGAAGAAATATTCAGAAACTTAACTACTGTATTTACACAAATCTAGGGACACCCATTTTCTGGTAACTCCTCTAGGGATGAAATTTAATTTTTCTAAATTTAATTTTTAAAGCTTCTACTTCGTTAATAGCCAGACTGTGAACCAAAAGTGTTTGACAAATATCCAGTATTGACCTGAACTCTCATCACCACGTGTGTTCACAAAAGTGAATCAGGCTTGCCTCAACTGCTGCATGTAAATGCACCTTTCATAGCTGAGTTAATCTCTCTATATTTTAATAATATTCTAATATATTATTTTATTGCTCCACTACATAAGACTACTATCTACCTAAAATCTTGGTGTTGCTGGGGCCAGGTTGTGGAATAGTATTTCCCCCAACATTAAGGAATCCAGTTCAGTGTTTGTTTTAAAAAAAATTCTGTATCTATTCAACCAAGAAGGGTTTTAATTTAAAATGTGTCTAAAACTTCATTGAAGGAGCTGTTTTATTTCTGTTGATAATTATGTAACCGCTTTGAAAATGGATGTTTCAAGCTCAAACATTTATGCATTTGTTGTATGTTCTCAGAGGATGAAGACATCCAAGGACAATAAATTATTTCTATTCTGTTGTAACTGGTGGAAAAATGACTTGTTTATAACGATGCTCATATTCCAATATGCTGATATTGTTATACCGCAACAGTAAATCATAACTGAATCTTTTAAATTGGTGGAAAACTAAGATGAATTCATTATATTTCTCCAAGCCCAATTTGCTGGCATCGTTGTTGTTTATACCATGACAGTGGATCGTAACTGAATCTCTAATCAATGGAAAACTAAGATGTCTTTGTTACCTTACTCCAAATTCATTGTAAAATGCACCAGCATTGTTGCAGTTTACACCATGATGGCGGATTGAATCTCTCTGAATCTCTCTAATTGGTGGAAATCTCGAGATAATTCAATTCAATTGAAATCAAGAATTTTGCTTCCGGTTGTAAGATGAACCCACTTTTTTTTAGAAGCCCAGAAGGGAAAAAAAAGTCATCTTAGTTTTGTGTCAATGTGGTATTTATATTTTCTGTGGTTTGGCTTTCGCCTCTGCTAAAGTAGTTAATGCATTTGTATTTTTATCATTACAGAGGCTGAAAGTGCCAGGGATGCTCTAAATGGAAGGTACTTTGGTGGTAGGTTGGTGAAAGCAGAACTGTATGATCAAGCTTTGTTTGATCATAGTGACTTTTCTGGTTAGCAGTGATTGTGTCAGCATTTTTCTCCTATGGTAGGAAGAGCTGAGGTCTTTTGTAAATGTGGCAGGATTTCTGATGCCTGCAAGTGTGTCTGTGTTGCTCTTAAATAATCATGATCCTGTATTTAAGTAGCAGCAATTTTGTACTGTCAAAAAGAGTGGGTCTGGTGGTAAATAGCTGATGTGTTGGTTGTTAGGAATCATCAAGAACACTCCCTGCTAATTTTAGTTCACCCTTAAGCCACAGTGATATATCCTCCAGACATACATGCTGTTTGAGTGAGGGATGGTGCATAGTATGAATTATTGTAAATATATACATAAGTACATAAAATGGCAATGAAGTGTATGTCCACATTGGATAATGCAGAAATATAGCAAAAATGTTGCAATGTTGTACAAATTGTTTTCTTTCATTTCATACATTTTGAATTGGCTTTAAGATTAGGTTATCCTCTGATCATTATGAATTTTTTTCATTTATTTAAAAGACTGTTAGGAGGGTATTAATATTGAATTTTTGAAGCACGAAATCATCCCATTAGGTTTTTGTGATTGTTTTTCCATAATGGTTGTTACTATATGAACTTTGTGGTAAATGTACATATTCAGTTGAAGGAATACTCTCCGATTGTCATGTAAGCAACAAATCTGTTCTAAACTTATCGTCGGTATAAACTGCAAGTCAATTAAATGTTCCTCATTTCTTCAAAACTGTGGCCAAATAATAGGAAGTGACACCTGTTAGATCATTCTCTTGGTAATGTTGGATTTAAGAAACATCTAGTGACTAGATACTGTCATTTCCAAGGTATGACTGTAATTTTCATGATTCTCCTAATTGTTATTCATGTTTCCTAAATTTAGCTAGAAGCCCTGTTATGTTTTTTTCCCATTGACTCAAACTGGATTGTAAACCAATTAATTATGATTAGTTAAAAATGTTATTAATCATCAATATTTGTGATCCCAAATTTCAATGTAAATATCAGTGCAACTTTTGTTATTTTAATGATTGGCATTGATCATTTAGCAATAAACTTTTTTAACTTCTGTGTTAAAGTTGTTAACTTTTAGTTACTTAGAATTAAAATATAAGAATAGACTCCTATCCTTATTAAACTAACAACCTGTAAGCATTACATTGGTTGTGTTCATGCGTTATTTCATCAGTGATGACTACAAAATGTCCAGCAATTTGAAACTGCTTTTAAAGAAAAGTTGGAATTCTGCAACCAGAGTACACCTGACTGATAGCAAAATATATAATGTGCACGAAGCAGGTGTCTTATTCACTTCTGGGGAAGTGAGCTGGAATGCTGGGGAAACAAGTTGGTTGAGGGGGATATACATAGAAACCCAGAAAAACCCATTGTGATTATGTATTTGCTCATCTTGAAGAGTCAAAATTGTAATGGAATTTGACGTAAAGGGTTATGCCCATTTGATTGTGTGATCCAGTGATGGGAAATGGCTTTAAATCAATTTTAATATTGCACAGCTTTGTTTTTTCATCTTGTTAGCTAAAGGCTGTCACTGCTAAAGGCAACATAAAAATATACTGTGTGTACCATTGTTTCATTTAAAAGGCTGGCATTATGAAAGAGCCTTCATGTTTGACTAACGGTGGATAATCTCTAATGATAGTCTTTCAAACAACACCAGCCACCTGTGGACCATTAGTAGTCAAATGTGTTGACAGTATGAACCAAATGGTTTTAGCCATGGTAATATGAATGCATATTCATTTTTTTATTCAATTGCATTCAAACTTATTTCCTCCACCAGCATGTGCAAACTGCTTAGTTTTTTATGCATATACTGGTAATGCCAGAGGTTCATATTTCCCAAGGATTCAAATACTAAAATTATGTGACTAACTTAATGGAAGGAATGGTCCGGATGGAAAAAAAATTAAGCATTTAATGGTGCATTGTATAATTCAATAACTGGATAGTCCGAATTTATTCAATAAAAATCAACACACACAAGTAGATTTCGTGGAACTTAGCTAGAATCATTTCTTCAAAACATACTAAAATCAGATGAAACAAAAGCAAGTGGATGTTTTTAATTTTAGGAAGGGGGATCTCAGTAAGAAGATACCATGAGACCATATTTTTTACATTTAATATGATCTCTCCAATCAAGAAATGCATTCAATTGTAATTTTTCCATTTTATCTTCATGCCATTCAGCAATGCTGTTATTTTCCTCCTTGTTTAGCACATGAACCTAGCATTCCCCACCCCCTGTAACATTCCAGAATCATTCAAAACATCCTCCATCCAGGTATTCACACTTTAAACTCCCATCATGAAATTAAGGATATTATCCTCAGAATCACAGTTTTTTATTTGCTCATCATTATGCGAGTACCTATATCATGGATACAGTGTTGTTTTTCATAGCAGTCCAATTGGAGCATCAAGGTACTGACCTGTATGTTTAACATGTTAATGAAGCTGAAAACCACTGATCTTAAAAGTTTTATGCAAGTAACGAATATGGAGGGGGTGAAAGAAATAATTCAGTCAGTAAAGTTTTGTCTTAATCAATAATCATCGTATAATACTAAGGAGCTCTATCCTTTGGTTATTTATCCTCAATCCAATTTGTTTTGTATTACCAAGATAAGTGAATACCCATCCCAATTCTACCATAAGGAAACTTTCATGGCAGGGTCCCTGCCCATGTTAACCCTTTGGCATGGTGTGATACTGCTCTTAGCTCATTTGTAATCATTTTGGGCATCATGATTCATCTTACTGCATGCGGTAAACAGTTGGTTATAGCCCTTGATGTGATTTAGATTATGCTCACCTTTATTTTTACTCATTGAGAATCTAGTTTCTTTGGTCCTCTATTGATTCATCTTTAATCCATATTTATCAAACTCTACCTTGAATACCCTTATCAGTGACTACAATTCTTGCAATTGGACTAATTAACACGTTCACTGCGGCGTGACCCACCGGTGGGTCACGCAGATACGTCTAGTGCCACGGCCGTAAAATTCTGTGAATTGTCGTAACTTGCGAGGAGTATTGTGAGAGTAGGAATCGAGAACTTCTCAAGTGACTTCACCCTGAGGTTAGTCACTGTTCAAATAATAGAGTACTATGTGACACTTAGTGTGACCCACCGGTGGGTCACGCCGCCCCTCCTGAAACTCTTTTTCAGCGTGAGCGGTGTGGCCCACCGGTGGGTCACGAACAAATTTACATATTAGGGTATTATATCCTAAATACGTTTATTTTTTGCTTTCTTTTTGTTTTTTTTCATGTTTATGCGATTTTTATACATGAGGATGAACAATACTCGATATAGTAAAACATATCAACTTATTAAAAATAATGAAAATGTTTAGGAAAATTTTCTCCTCAACCTCTTGGCTGTCCGTCAGTTGCTCGTAAACTAAACAGTCCGAACTGCACTCGCCCGGCTGTGTGAGAAATTGACTCTCTCTCTTCCCTTCCCCCCCCCCCCCCCCCCCTCTACAGAAGGGCAATTGGGAAAGAGTCTCGTAGCGTTCTTGAGCCAATCCCTCAGTAGTGGATGAGTGACCGTGCCCTTGCCGGGTGAACGTCTTCCGAAATGCAGACACTACTTTTTTCTGAGTGAGACAAAGCACTATGTACTCTTTCCAGGATCCCCCTTCCCTATTCTCATAGTGTGAGCATGGCTGGGGAATCGGTACACAAGGACGGGCCGTCTACGTCTCACAGACGGGCGCGAACAAGGGCAGGGGCAATAAACAGAGACGGGTGGGAGTCTCCTGGGTTTTCCGAACGTCAGCAAATCTTTACCAAATGCATTGTATTGTTGCCCCTCTCTTCCTGGGGTGGGCTGGGGGCGAAGCTGGGAGTAGTGTTGCCCCTCTCTTCCCCCATCCCACGCCAGGGTCTAGCCGATAGCGTGCCCCACGTGGATGGTGGAAGGGTGGGCTGGGGGCGAAGCTGGGAGTAGCCTCCCCCAGCCTTCCTCTAATCTCAGGAAACAGCTGAGTGTTGCCGCTTCAACCACCATCCCTCAGCAGTGGCCAGAAGCTCGGAAGGACTGTGACCCACCGGTGGGTCACGCCGCGCTGTGAGAGGTAGGGCTTTAAACAGCTCCGCAGTGAATGTGTTAAGGCTTGATCATCTGGAAATATAACTTGATTGGTGTTCCTCCTCCTCCTTTCCACTTCCATTCCTTATCTTGACTCTGATAATTTTCTCGTGGTGTACACTGAAAAGGCATTAATGGGTAACCTATTCCCATCCATTGCCTTAACCCTTCAGCTGGGTATCCCATGATTTCCATGGGTTAGGCAGCCGTCCATTCTCTGCGGATCTCACTATTTCCGTGGGCTCTTGGTTTTTCTTACATCTGCCCTGCGTATCCCACAATTTCCCCATCTGATCCTTCTCTCCTATGCGTTCCTTATGGTGACCTAGTTCTACATTTTCACCAATAGCTGGCATGCGACATTCACTCTTTGAAGGATGAATGAACATGTGTTCTTCCCTCTTTCTTTCTTATTTCAAAGGAAAATAAATAAATTTTTTTGACCATTATTCAGAAAAAAATACCCAGCTGGAGGATTAATGCTGCCTACTCTGATTCCAATGCCCAAAGAACTGGTTTCCATTAAGCCTATCGATCTAATTTATCCTAACATATGTAGATCCATTAAATATATCCAATGTAGGAATAAGCTAGGTTTTTGTGTGCCCTCCATGTTGGCATAATCGTGATGGCTTTGTTTCACCTACCATGCTGCAAGCATCCTCAGGCTAGGCTGAAGTGGGGTTCTCTCTGTCTATGGTTTTCAAGCCTGAACCCACGCTAACAGGCAATTCAGACCAGAAGGAAAGCTGGGGAGAAACCCAGCATTGGCATTAGCCTTAAACCTCAATTACGAGTGAGAATTGCCGCTATTTATACATGGCCTCCGAGGTGGCAATGTGGCTGTCACTCTCTTGGCTGATGGTGAATCTTTCCAATTTTATCAATCAAATACCATTTCACACCATAAAACAAACACATACCCTGACCATATTCAATATATATTTGAATTTATATATACATGATATAGTTGAATGAAATATTTCATTCAACTATATCATGAATTCTGAAGATTCGGGTGATATTGTGCAGAAAAGATATATAGTTACTTAGAAATAATGAAAATAGGCAATTCCGACCAGTAAAGTATTAAATATGATCTAAGTTTTACTTTTTACAGCATCATCAGGTAACATATAAAATGCAATGATATATATAAAATTAAACTTGTCTTTATTTAATCCATGAATTCAGGAATGTCAAGTCCTCTCTTATAGGTAATTAACAGATTACACAATCACAAACATCTGTACTCCTGATAGTGAAAATCCTCCCTAGGCAGGAATCAAACCCATGACCCTGCAATTGACAGGCAAGGAATTTACTCAGCCGCCATGCGGCCAGCCATATAAGGAGATGGGTGAAGAGGAAATGAAGAAACATGTGGATGAGCAATAGTTGATGGTTAGTGGGGGGGTGTGGGGAAGGTGGTTGAGGAACCTGGGGATGGTATCAGAAAGGGAGGAGGGCAAAGGTAATATTTTTTGGGTTAACAGTCTTGGTAGCAATACAAAAACATCATCAACTCTACCTCTGCATCACGATCTCCCATTCTGGTGGTGGCTTCCTAATGGTGTCTATCGCCTGTGGTGTCAGCTGGTGAGAAGGAAGTCTGTGTGGATGGCTCGAAGGAGGAAGAGCAAATGACGACTGCCCTGAGGGTGCATAGTGTAGAGGGGATGGCTGGCCTCAGTAAGTTCCTAAGTTGTGGGTCCTGGAGGGGCAGGGAGAGGTGCTGATAGTATAAGGTTAGAGGAACAAAGGGGAGAAACAGGGGCTATGTAAACTTTAGGGAAAGGGGAGGAGAATTGCTCCCATAAAGGAATTCGTTAAGGAGAGGTATATTGATCATGGCTCTTTCGTTAATTTCCATCTGCTCCAACACATCCAACTTCTTCCCTTTGTTGGCCACATGGTTGACTCGTGGCTAAAAACTACACCTATTTTCCCAAAATTTACTGCATCATCAGGTGAAATATAAAGTGTGCAATGATATATGTGTATATCAATTAAGATTAAACTTGTCTTTATTTAATCTGAGACTTAATCAGTTGTTTCAACATAATGGAGGTTATATCTACCATCGATCTGTGCACCTTCATTCTAGTGGCAAAGTAGGTAGTGCTCAGTTTGTCCCACATAGGAAGCTCCGCACTCACATTTAATCTCATAGACTTCATGTTGGATGTATGCTCTCAATTTGATTTTTTATTTTGATACGTGGTTTTGAATTTTTGTGTAAGATTTGATTTTGTTTTTTTTTGTTTGAATAAAGTAATCCGTTTGTTCTCGGCTCCACCGGAAATGTCTGAAAATGGCGTGGTTCATTTAAGTTTACCCGGCAACCAATATCCAAATTTCGCAGTGAATTACCAACACTTCAATATTTTTGGTACTTTCTATTGTGTCTTTGTTCAAGCATTGGAGTTAGGAAAGAGACGTGAGGGTAGAGGAGGCTGCCTTGTATTTGGGGATCAATTTTGCTATTTTATAGGATAATCTTTGAAATAAGGGTATTTTGCACCACTTGATTCCACTCACCCTGTCTTTATGGTGGAGGGAAGTACCTAGGCCTATTGCCAGATTCCTCAGTTTTTTGGAGAGTATAGGGCTTCAATGACTTTCAAGGCGTATTTAACTGCTTTGGTGATGCAGAGTTCTTTCTCATAGTGATCACTAACTCGAGTTTCTGACATGGGTATGATAATTAGCCAAATTAACATGTAGTTGAAACTTGCAAGTTTGTGGGACTATGGATGACAGGAGTCGGCAGGGATCACTTGAATGGTGTAGGTAGATTTTCTAAACATGGCAAATTTGTGTTTCAGGGACCTAACGTCAATGAAAGGTCCAAAAAGTTTATCTGCAGGTAAATTTTTAGTTCCATTTTAAATTTGATGGATTCATGTGTTTAATTTAAGAGAGCCAAAAAGTTGTCTAATTGCCCATATCTGTCTGCCCAACAACAGACTATCATCAACATATCTATACCAATTTATAGAATGTTCCTTGTGTAGTTGTTCTCTGAGTGAAAGATTTTTTATATGTTAAGTATTTCATACTTTGTATGATGCTGTAAAAAAAGCGAAACCTAAGGTCGTATTAAATAGTCTATCTTTGGAAATTGCACATTAATGGGTAATTTCCAAATGCCCAGGGCAATGAAATGCCAAATTTCCAGGGAAATGAAATTTTTCATTATTTCTAAGCAATTATATCATCCTTGGCACCCATATAAAGGTTCAATGTGCTCCTACCCCTCTCCTTAACCCAAACTTTTTATTGTTACCTGATGGAGTAAGGTGACCATACTATTGAAGCACATTCTAGGATAGGACAGACTATTGAAAAATAAAGGAGTTTAATGCAGTTATGCCTTTGAAATTTCTGGAGAACAGAAAATAAAACTCAATTGAGTTTTATGCCTTCAAACACAGTTGAGTTTGGGCCTACAGTACATTAATGCACTGTAGGTTCTTAATACTATGATGAGCTGAATTGTATGATGTCACTGATTCAGATGTAATTGAAACTCCCTTTTTCATTAAGGGAATTAAATTACAGGCCATTTCTGGAAGCAGTTTAGATTGACGAAAAGAATATCAATGAAACCAGTTACCTCCAATTCCATCCCAAAAAGGCCACTCCTTCCTCAAGCCCTCTTACTGAAATGGAAGAATGTTGTATTGCATGAAGTACTCCGTTAAATTCCTAGGACTTCATCTAAGTGAAGATCTGGACTGAGCACATAAATTCTTGCTATCCTACCAAAGATGGCTACTGGAATATGTATGGCACCATGGTAGTTTCCATTATAGGTGTACAAAAAATGCTATAATATGCAAAAATCCATTCATAATTTTTCAAATGGAATAATTGTTTGGGGGATCGGATCCTGGTAGTAGCGGATTTTTCAGTGGAAACCTGGTTCCCACTTGAGTGCCTAGTGGAGGGTATTTCAAGTTCAGTACTCTATCCGTCAGATCCGCTACTACCAGGTTAAGCCGTGGTCCCTTTGGCACCTTTTGTTAAGAGTAGGCTATAAATGACGACGCCGGGTTTCTCTCCACCCTTCCTCCGTTCCCTGAAAACTCCTACCATTACCCAATTATACCCACATATCCTAAATGACCTCAGCTGTCGGTCGCCTCCCCTGAATAATCAACCAACCAATAGTTGTTTGGAGAAATGGTTGTAAATACCTATAAATCTTTTTTTTAAACGCAATTCTGTCCTTGTCTCAAATCTGTAGGTAGACTCATGAAAAACCCTTACATATCAACCTCTCTTTTCTTACTGTCACATCTTTGAACATTCTACTGATCGTTATATTTGTAAAAATGTACCTACTCCCATCTTTTCCCTATCAATGCTCTCATCTGCACAGCACTTGAATAAAACAAGATGTGCATTTAAGTAACTATTAGCTAAAGCTGGGCTTTAAAGGTCCCATAGTTCCTAATTCATCCTGTTAAATAAACTTCCCAGGTACTTTAAGTCAAATTATTTTCCTACTGTTTTCTAATAGGAAGTTTCATAGTTGTTCCAGCAAAGAGTTTTTTACAGTGCACCCTAGTGTACAAGATTTCTTAAAGGATAAGCCCTGATTAACTATTTTTTCTTTCATATCTATGATTGTGTGTGTAATACTTTCGACGAACTTCATTTCTGCATTGACCAAATTGAAGACGGTAAATACATAATTATTATTCCACTAAATCCCATGCTTAAGTTTTGTTGAGCAATTATGAAATGAGAAACTCCAGAAAATGCAGATAAAATGTAAATGTATTCATACAAAAACGTTATGAATAAATAAATGATTGATATAATTAAATATGTACAATATGGTCAATTTTGAAGGTTATTGAACAAATTTGATCTTTTCATTGGCATAATTTTGAAATTTAAATCAGCGCGTTACCCATAAGACAATTGAAAAAAGACAGATTACTTACGAAAATCGGTGTTCTCGTCGGTCTCGTCCTCCGCGAGATAGCTGGAGAAAACGTTCACTTCCTGCGTGGTATTGAATGGTGGTTGTCGTGAAGTAACAATCTCTTGAAATCTGTGAAATCCTCAGCACGTGCTGAAGTTTTAACGCTTAGTTAAATTCCAGAATGAGAGCAAAGGTGAGTTAAAGTGACATCTTATACCCAGTGTTTATTTGTTCCTTAAATATTGTGATTAATATTCCTTGTTTTCTGGATGTCGATGTACTTATCTTTTTCATTTATTTCAGTGGAGGAAGAAGAGGATGCGGAGGCTTAAGCGTAAAAGGAGGAAGATGAGGGCAAGGTCCAAGTAAGCCAATGTAAGTATCATCTTATTAGGTTTTTCCAATTATTTGCTTGTTCATATGTGTGGATTGTAACGGTATCGTGCATTCCGTTCACAGCGTGTGGTGCCCTTGCGGTTGAAGAATGTCATCTTGCTGTTTTGGTGTACTTTTTGGACTTGCAGTGGAGTGTTGGACTTTAAAATTTGGAAAGTGCCGTGATTCTTGGTTTTATAATTGTCTTGTGCGTGAATAAAATGTACAATGGCTATTGTGATTTTATTGCTGCAAAACCTTTCACCATTGCGGTCCACTTCGTGTACTATAGCTGCTAATTTGTTACTAGAACTATTCTAATGTCTGTGGCCTGGTAATGACCTCATGTTCTGGCATCTTGGTGCTTGGCCACGTGGCTTCTGATGGTGATACTCTCGTACGTAAGTGATCTCGAAAGGCTTTTATGCAGGTGAGCCCTCTATTAAATTCTCATATTGTGGCATTTCTCGTTAATTTTGTCGACGACTGAGTGAGGTAAAGTGAGTCACTAGATTAATATTGAACCAACCATTTTTAGACGCCCATGATTGTTCTTGTAAAATTTGAAATGGAGTTAAACCCCCAAATTTCCATCTATACTGGTCTGTAGTTATTTTGGTTACTTTTTAACCTTCGTGGCATTAAGTTAATTAACTGGTAAGCAGTAGAATTCGTAGCACCGTGATTTATTAGGTTTTGGAAAATGCCTTGATCTTGTATCTGGCGAGAATATGAGGCCACCTGAGTGAAGCGTAGTGGTGATTCCCGGCTGAGAGGAAAGGTAAGTAATTCAGGTGGAGGTCATAGTGGTAGGTATCGATGAGTTGCGGGAGGTTCTTATGCTGTGGGATGTTCTCGTGTCAGCGGTGGTAGAATAATCGCCATAGCCGAATTCATTAGGATGGGAAATAACTAGGTTACTACCAATTTTTACAAATTTCTGTGTGCCTCTATGTATAGCCTCTTTTGCCATATTGTCGCATGATATAGTACAGCGAATCTTGGGTCTGTATTAATTTTCTTATAGTAATGGTGGATTGAATTTGATTTCTGTCGTTTGTTTGCGAAACAGACGACGTACGAAATATGCAATGATTAAAACTGGATGGTTTTGATTTTCAAGTCCGTTGTTCCTTAATCAGAGGAACTGCAATGTGGTTATCTGTACTGAGGAGATTCTCTCCTAGAGCCTTTAATTCTCTTGATCGTTCAAATGGAGTTTTACTTAACGTAGCGTTGAAGAATATGGTCGCGACTTCTTCTGTCAAAGCTTCCGTTAAAAATAAGAATGGCTCTGAAGGTAGGTTAGATTTTCGTTTTGTTTATCGTGTACACAGGAAAGAAAAGTGATTGATTTTTTCCATAGAGGAAACTTTAGCTGCCAAAACTTCCTCGGAACAGTTCCCAGAGTCTTTGGATTCATCAGAAAAGTTAGATACTGATGTTTCTGGGAAATATAAAGCCTTCAGGGATGAAGATTCTGTAGTAATATTTGACGTCGTGGAAGAACGGAAAAAAATAGAAGCGATTGAAGCAGCAGAAGAAGTGGACGAATTTGCTGGTATTAGTTTGAAAAGTAAGTTTTTGCAGTGTTGCAGGATTTTTAAAACTCCAAACATTCCGAAGGCCGGGTCTCGGTTGGCGAGGGCCCAGCGGCGTGTAGAATCTACTCAGAGTTAGATATTCAATCGCGTTGGGTTTCGCTGAACGTGGCCAAAGACATCACCCAAAACCTCCGTTTCGTGATCTGAAGTTGCTGCCTTTCTACCATCCGAGGAGAGAGACAAAACAAATACCTATTCTGTGATATGTAGGTGCCCCTGAATTGAAATGTATGATCTTGTGCGAGTCTTCTAGATATTTGATATAACCGAACTAGTGTGTGCTGCAAACTATACATATATAAAATTGGAAATCATCTAAATTGCTGTTATCGTTTTATCTGATGTTCTTCTGTCTTGTCAATCGAGTGGATGTTTTGGTGGTGTTCCTGGTTAAGGTGCTTCATCTCAGACAGTGCTTCGAGGATTTATACTGTGTCTAAAACTCATTCAGCTCTCAGAATCCCTGAAGTTGACGAAATATAAGCAGTTGGAGCCTTTGACTCGATGGAACACCCAAGAAACAATCATTCATAATATCATTCTTGCTTTCTGTACACAGTCAATATTATTAGTTTTCTACTAGTGAAGGTAGGTCTAAATGGATATTCAATTCTTCCAATGACCCCTACATATCTCATAATGTCATTCTTCAGTTCCTACTACCTCCCCTCATTTTATCCAAACTACCTGTTCTCCTTGTGCTCTACCCATTGGGCTACTGCAATTAAATTAAGATCACTGAAGGCTAGGTCTTATGTATGCTGTAATATCTTTTCATACAGGCCTTGTACTTGAATTGATACACAAATCAGAACTGCAGCATAATGTATACGTAATTACTTTAAGCCTAAATATAATTTTTTGTTACATAAATTTTTTTCCTACTCCTTGACAACATATTGCCTTTGCTTTGTTTGTGTAGGTCAATCTTATCTCAGTTGATTTAATCTTTTCAGTGTGTAGTTGTATTTGTAATAATCGCTTTGCTTTCGGTACCATTATTAAATATAAATTTTTGATGGCAAAAGTAAATCAAATATTTAAAACAACTCATTTAATTTGTTCTCATAGGAGGTGTTACAGGGGTGTTGGACATAGCTGAACTTGTGGATGTCCTTAAGAAACAGAAAGCCCAAGACATTTTTGTCATAAGTGTGCCTCCCGAGTATCGTTATGTGTCTATGATGGTTGTGGTGACTGGACGATCTACCCGCCACTTGCAAGCTATCACGGAATTTGTACGAAAGGTTTACAAGAGAAAAAAAGGAAGTAGAGACCCTTTTCTCAAAATAGAAGGGGAGTCTTCAAATAATTGGAAGGCATTAGACTTAGGTAAGTCTGTGTCTCATAATAATGTTCGTCTTATAGTGATTATATTTACTTGTGTTGGTTCAATAGAAACATCCACTTGTCTCTTTTTCTATGTACTTTATTCTTGAGTTCTTTGGCTCAGTTTTAATTGTTATTCATACCCTCTGAAACTTGATTCTTGCATATCATGTTTGTGGTTTGGGTTGATTTGGCAGCTAGAGTACTACATCTACATGATACCCAGCATGCCACTGTAAAAGTGTGTGGCAAGGGGGAATTCACACCAAACATGCATTACATACAATGCATACAAAGGATTAGTAATTATATTATAGTCTAAAATTGTCTATTGAAGAAAGAAATTGCACAGCAACCATGCAATAACATGCTGTTAGTTGGGTTAGTTTAAGGTACTTACACCAACATGCAACTATCTATTCCTAGCCAACCATTGTTACAGTTGTATTTGTAATATTGGATGTATTTACAGCTGTTCGTGTCTCTAATTGTACGAGGAAAGGAGGGCATTATGAATCTGTCAGTTTGGCAATCAATTTCTCTAGTTTACCATCATGGTCCAGTCTACCATAGGAAGTTGCGAGTGTGCAAATTATTTCTTACATCATCAGTGAAAATATTGTCCTGAAATTTAGTTAAGAGATCGAATATGAATTTCAACCTAGTCTGACAATGATTCCCATTTTAATTCATTTAATAGACTGATTACATTAATATAGTATTCATATCGTCCCTTTACAAATCTAGCTGATCTTCGCTGCACACGTTCAAGTTCATTATTTAGGCCTATTCTTGCCATATACTGGCAAGGTATTCCAACTGAAGTCTATCAAGAGAAAAGTAGCTTATTTCTTGTGCATGATCGTCAAATTTGCCCAGTACTCTTTCGATAAATCCCTGTTTACAATTAGCTTGACCCATTATTTCACATATGTGTTTACCTAAAGAAAGATCATGTGTCAGTCATATTTCAAGATATTTAATGGAACCCATGTTTATTAATTTATTATTACTTAGTAGTAAGTGCCATGTTGTTTGTTGCCTCCCACAGAATACCTACTAATGTTTCACTTGTTAATGTCATTTGCCTATTCCAGAGTGCCTTTTTCTCAGATATTTCAAGAAGTTCAACTGATAGTGCTGTATTTGCTATCCAATAGCATTATCTGTATTTGTTGCTTATTCTAGAATTTAATGTTTCACTATGCACTCAATGGATTCTCTCTTATGATTGACTACTCCATAAGTTGCCATTACTGCATAAGATGCCCCTAAAGCTTCCTTCTACCTTACTTACCTTTAGTTATTTAAATCTAGCTACATATTTTAAATATTGGGTTATCAAAGAAAGTGCAAAATATAATTTCTTTGATAACCCAAATCTGTTGCGTGTGTTTATCATGTACCTGTATGTAGCTTTCCTCTCTTCTGCAAATTTTGTCTTTTTTTATAATTTTCTTCAAAGTTCTTGGAAATTTTAATCTCCGATGGCCTTGATTGGGCATCTCACATCCGGGTCACAATCAACAAAATTTCTTTGGGTACATGTATGATCAGGAAGTTGTTTCCTATTGTTCTGTTTGATACTCTAATAATGGTTTCATCATCATTGGTCATCAACCTTCGAATTGGCTTGATGCAGCTCTCCACTTAGTCCTTCTATCGGCCAATTTCTTCATATTTTTACGTATTTCTTCTCCTTCACATGCTTCATTGCTTGTTCCATACATCTCGCATGAGACCTCCCTTTGCCATTCTCCCCGTCCACTTGTCCCTCGATGATTGTCTTCATCAGGCCATCATGTCTCATAATGTGGCCGATTAAATTGCTCAGTTTTCTTCTTAGGGTATTCAGAAGACTTCTCTTTTCTCCCACTCTTCTTAGAACTTCCTCATTACTTACTCGGTCAATCCATTTAATCTTCATCATTCTTCTGTAGCACCTTATTTCGAATGCTTCCACCCTTTTCTTTTCCGCTGCTATCATTGTCCATGCCTCACTGCCATAAATAAACATGCTCCAGATGTACGTTCTGATGAATTGTTTCCTTACTTATATGCTTGTATTTCCAGTAGTAAGTACATTCTTCTTTTGACAGAATGCCCTCTTTGCCTGGGCTGTTCTGTTGACTATTTCTTTCTGGCTTCATCCATCGTTGGTTACTCGGCTTCCGAGGTAACAGAACTCTTTCACCTCTTCCAGTTTTTGTTTTCCTAGTTTAACATTGGTTTTGGCCTCTTCTTTCTTGCTGCACACCAATATCTTAGTTTTCTTCTTATTGATCTTCAGATGATATCTGGCCATTGTCCTTTCCATTGTTATTAGAGTCTTATTCAGCTCCTTCTCTGTCTCTGCTACGAGTGCATGTCATCAGCGAATCACAGCTTGCTAATTTTTATAGCTGATAAATACAACTTTGCCAAATACAAATTATCGAAAGGTATGCTAATTTTTTCTCCATGGATATTCACTCCAGAAGACTTCTCCTTGATTTCATTGATGGCTCTCTCGATGTAAACATTAAAAATTACAGGAGACAGTGCACAGCCTTGTCTCACTCCTTTCTTTATTCTTGTTCTTCACAGCTGGGTTCAGATTTAATCACAGCTTCTTGAATTTTATACAGACTGTGGACAATTCTTCGGTCATTGTAGGACACTCCAAATCCTTTCAATATTCCAAGCATTGAATTTCAATCCACGTTGTCTGGCTGTCAGCAGCAGCAGTTAGTTCCTATTTCTGTTTCTCTATGCTTGCAACAAGAGCCACCGCTACTTGTGTGTCTGCAAAGGAGTCTATGTACAATATAGTTTCCCTGATGTCTGCAAAGGTTAAGATAGATAGTATCTATGGCTTTGGTGTCCACGTTTCGCTCAACTCAACACTATCCCCTCCTTGCTAAAATCTTTGACAAGCTCTGGTTAAATTAGAATTGTTTTACATTAATTCATTTTATTAGACTAAATGTAGTAATGTTTATTGGGAGTCCAAAGGACATTTCATTCTGATTAACCTGTTAACGCCTAGCGGTACTGTTTGGTACCACTTGGTGGTGTATTCCTAAACTTAATTTTATTCATATTTATTTAAATTCCTTCTGATTTTTTTTAACTTCACATCAGTTTAAATACGTTGAAGCATATTATTCCGCAAATTGTGCTCTTACTGAACCATAATTAACGTGCATACAGATGTTTGAAATAGGGAAATTTTTAATGATCGCCAAAAAACTATTTTTATCATGCATTCATTCCGATTTTTTTAACTTTATCCAGTCCTATCCATATCTACGCATGTTTTTCATGTAATATTAAATCTCAATACATGTAGCTATGAGCTAGAGTGGAATTTTTGGATTTAGATGTATTCTTAGAAAAGTTACAATGTGTTATATATCTGTGGTACCATATGGTACCGCTAGGCGCTTCTCATGCTATTTTTATGCGGGGAGCGAATTCCTTCCGCGTTTGTATTTCCACCCGATTCTTGTGCGATATTGTGTTTTTAGCACTTTTTATCAATGTATTTATTTATTTTATTATTACTATTTTAAATGTTTATTTGTGTTAATACATGATTCTATTGTGAGTTAAGTGTATGTACACCTCGCAGATCGCAATAGTAGTCCGCATGTGGTGAACGTGGTCTGAGCCGTAAATCATGCAAGAGACCTCAAATACGCGATAAATTAATCATTTGGGATGATAAAGAAATTACTGTACATGACACGATTTTCCATAATCCTGATTACTCCTTGTTTCATGAATTGTCCACTACCACAGTTTTTGAACTGGTTTTTTGATAAAGAAGTCATTTCTCACCTAGTGCTGGAATCGAAAAAGTTTGCCCTGTTCTGCAAATGTACTAATCCAAATATAACACCTAAAGAAGTGATATGGTTCCTAGTGGAACCGTATTTTATTGGGAGGAGCACACGACTTGAGAAATAAGATTGTGTGTAATTCAATGAGGTGAGACGGATTTATTTATCATTGTGACAATACTGCAGTAAATACTTCGGATGAAATGTGGAAAATGCACACTCTTATGGACATACCGAAAAAAAAATTTGGCCAGAATTTCAAAGAAGAGCAGTGCTCGAGTTTCGATGAGTCAATGGTATTATATTTTTGGAGACACGGATGTAAGCAATTCATCCGGGGTAAGCCAATAGGATTTGGCTATAAAGTTTGGTGTCTCAATAGCCCTACCTACCAAATTTCGACGTATTCCAAGGGAATAACCCGAGGAAAGTGGAAATTTACGAAAAATAATTTGGTTAGGCAGCAGCATCTCTAATACGAATGTTAGATGACCTACAAAAGAAAGAACCACCTTACTGGTTCTATTTTGATAATTATTATACAAGTAACAGCTTAGTGAGATATCTCCACAGAAGGAAATACGATGCAACTGGCACAGTGAGGGAAAATAGAATACCTAAAGACTGTCCTCTGAAGTCCAATAAGGAATTGGCTAAGATGAAACGAGGATATTTTGAAGCTAGAAGATGCGTGAAAGACAACATTGCTGTAGTGAAGTGGGTGGAAAATTCAGTTGTATCAGCTATATCATCATTCCACGATATATATCCATTATCTGGAGTGGGTAGCTTCTCTAAAAGTGAGAAAAAGAGAATCCTTGTGCCACGACCCGATATTTTTGGGAAATATAATGCATTTATGGGGGGGCACCGATCGAATGGGCTGGAATATATCCCTTTATCGTGTAGGTGTTAGGGGAAAGAAATTGTGGTGGCTCATTTTTACGCGGATACTAATTGCAATGATGCACAATGTATGGTTGTTGATGAGGAAGTCAGGAAGAGGTATAACCCTGCTAGAGTTCCGTCGGGCAGTTGTGCAGACATGCCTGGAAAGATTCAAGTATCCCCCAAAATCTGTGGAACGTGCATCTGCATCTAGAGGGCGTGAAACTGGAATGATGTTAGTAAACTCATCATCAGATAGCATATTATTTTCAATAGATTGCATTTGATTGCTATCGGTCGATTTTCTTTTCTGTGTCTCCGATGAAGTAAGGTATGATGGGTACAACTACCTCGTGAAATCCACTCCCCCGCGGCGAAGGTGTGCCCATGAAAATTACACCAGTAGGACACAAACAGAATGTTTGAAATGTATCTTAGTATTATGTATTGTTTTGCGCCATTCCATTTCTGGCGGTGATTTGTGTAAGCCTTGAAATGAACTTTTATTTACCTAGGGCAAATTTATATTTGAAATTATTATTACGATCGTAATAAATTGTTTGCATATTTCTTGGTATTTCAAGGACATTATATGTTAAAAATTAATATTAGGGTCATAAAATATGAAATATGAAGTATTTTTGACAGTTACAGTTTAATTTCAGGAGGTTCTCCAAATTGGCTACATTTTATACCCTCAAGCGCCTAGTGATACCGTTTGGTACCAGGCTGTATCTCCATAACTACCAATGTTTTAAGAATAAAAGTTGCACGTTATATATCATAAAATGATGTTAATTGAAATATTAGATTATCACTGAATTCCGAGAAACTTTTTTTCAGGCGTTACCGGGTTAAGGTAATGGTACCAGTGATTGACCTCTTAGGGAAAAAAAGCACGGTATGCAGATGAAAAAGGACTTTTTATGCTTATGAAACATGCCTAGTATGAAGTATAAAGACTTGAAACACATATGAGGAACTCAGAAATTCAATTCAGCCATGTCTGAAGCATCTGTTAAGTAATTTGTGGGAGAAAATGTAGAAAAGGAGACAGTAGTACTGCAGGTCAACACTGACAATCAGTCATCTTTTTTGGACGTGATGCCAATGCTAGTCTTGTTTTATTTTTTATAGTTAGATGGTAGGAGTATAATTTCCCGCTACCTACTTTACAGTATTTGAACTGCGGATAGGCTTATTTTATCAGTTATCCCCTAAAAGTTCAACTATTGGTACATGGTCAATTACTCCCTCATTTACCTTAGTTTAATTAGTGTTCATTGTATTAAGTCTTCTACAGTATTGCTACGTACAATTTATGGCATTTTATTAGTTTTAATTTAATTTTCACTCAAACTCATGCACTTTGGACAAATTATGCACACTCCTAGTCATGCATTACATCAATATTTTTCCTCTTCTCATGTAAAATTGCAGACTGGCTCTTTTTTGCATTTCCAAAAGTCAGTAAAAATCTAAATGTTGGTCAGGAAATTTGAAAACTGATATCTTGTAGCAACCCTGCATGACCCTCTTGGGTTCCATTTCCCAATTACTGGCTGCTGGGTCATTCCTTACCAGTTCATCTAGGCCATGACAACCACCGACTCAGATTTCGATGAAACTTGGCATGATATATCTTTTAATGTAGATATGAAAGGATACAAAGTTTTTATTCCTTATCTCAACTTGTTTTATTTTTACAACCACTTAAAGTGTAGGTCAAACTGTAGTTTTTCCATTCCTGAGGACTCCGTGGGCACTTGTACCCCCAGAGGAAAAAAATGTATGCTTCTTATTTATCACTATTTTTATATAAATTGGCAGATTTATCAAATAAGCCATGAGGATTCCAGAGAAAAATTGAGTTGTATTCTCAAAGGTATCATACATTCTCAAAACACTTCAGTCTCCTAAGATTTAAGAAAATTTCATATCCAAAACATGGTTGTATAAAAAAATGTAATATCTACCAAAGGCAGTGTGTTTGTAAAGCAAAACTATTTTTTCTCATTATCCTAAAGATGTTTCCCACCACCTCTGAAAATAAAACTCATGGCTTTTTGTGTACTTTCTGAGGTAAAAAAATGTTAAAGATAAAAAATGTGCGTTTCACTTTTCTGATAATCAGCATCAGGCTACAATTAATTAAAAGAAAAAAGCAATGTTTGTATTAAATATTTTAATCAGATTTTCATGACAAATTAGTAAGAAGACTTGCACTGTAGAATTTTTGGGAACACAGGTCCAGTTTGGCTACTAAATAGCTAGAAAATAAAGTGAAGCTTATTTCAAGAGAATTTTAAGTATGATTTTTCTACCTACCTTCATTGCAGGAGAGCTGTTGATTGGTAACTTTGCAAAATATTCCAAAGAATATAAAATTAAATGAGTGGGACTTAAGTTTCTGACATTTGTATTAATATATATGAAATAAAATTTATAGTGTCTCTGTCAAAGCACTATTCCACACTTTAAAATACAGCCCGTATAGAATAACTTCTCAAACTCACTATGCATGGATCTAGATGTTTGGTTCAACAGTACTTAATGCAGTCTTTGATTATAGGCTTAATAGGTAATTGTCTCTGAAAAGTGTTTGAATTGATGATGTAGAGGAAGTCAATTTAAAATTATCTGTACACTATGCTAAGAGGAAGCTAGGGTTATATGTTCTTGAACAGATACAAGCTTGATATTGAGGAAGGAACAGAGCAAACCTTGTAAAAAGTTCGTGCGATTTGATTAAATAGTTGTGTATTCTGGATGTGGATTTCACATATTTAGAGGCAATAGTACCCTTGTAACCAACACGACTCCGCTTTTAGAATAGAAAGAACTCTGAAGAGGAGTGACTAAGAATGACAGGGGTGTGAATAGGGAAATATAGAAAAGACTAGTGAAAAGTTACAATGGAGTGAAGCACTCTATGTGGTGGAAACATGGGCTTTGCGAAAAGAAGATGTAAATAGACCTGGTGCTTTTGAGATGTGGGTGTGGAGAAGGATGGAGAAAGTAAAGTGGGTCGAAAGGAGGACGAACAATAAAGTGTTAGAATTGGTAGGAGAGGAAAGAAATTTGATAGATGAAATCATGAGAAGGTAGAAGGTGTGAATGGAAAAGGTAATAAAAGGGGATGGTGTTTTGAAAGAGGTGATTGAGGGAAGAATATTGGGTAAGTGGGGAAGAGGGTGGATGAGAATGGGTAGCTTGGATAGAATGATGGGAGGCAGGAGGTATGGGGGGCTGAAGAGGGACATCGTGTAAAATATAGGTAGTGGGAAGAATTAAATGTCCATTTAGACCTACCTTATCTGGTAGACAACTAATAATAATAGTACATATTGTGAAGGAGCAAGTGCAAGAACAATTTTATCAGTGAATTTTCAAAATAGCTAATGCAAAAAGTGTATTCACAGTACAAACTTCTGGAAAAATGATAGCTCCCCTGAAAATACTTATTGTGTCAAACAAAATAAATTATATATCTAACAGAATTTATTCAGTAATCAGGTGCCAGCACTGTAGTGTCAAGACTGACCCCACCTGCATCAAACCTGCAAGGTTGTGCCTCAGGAAGCTTGTGTGGGTTAGTAGAACCTGGTGGCCCGAGACCAGCTGCCACTCCCCCTCTACCCCCGAATCAAAGAGATATTAAAGGCACTGTGACAAGAAATGTTTTTTCTGCATCCAAATCTGTCACATCAGTCCCGCAGCCCATGTCAGTGTCTGGCTCATCCTCGTGCCCGGCGTTCCTCTGCCCTTCCTAGCTACCACTACATAGTGCACCACCACGGCCCAACTGGGACCTTTGTTTTTTATATTTCATTTCTCTAATAAGATTCTCACTAACTTGGTGAGTTTAATTTTATTACATTTACCTAAGTGTGGTTATTTTCAGCCTCCCTTCTCTCCTTTTTATGGGGGAGGAGAATAGTTAACAGCAGGTGTAGCAAATGGTAGATTAAGATTCATGAAACGTGTTGTAGCTTATTTCAGTGAGAGAGGATGGAGGAAATGCTACTTATCCCTTATTTAGATAAGATAAGGGTGTATTGATTTATTTTATAAGGCTAGATTGTTAAGGGTCATAGCAATTTCATTAGCATTAAAAGTTAAATGGAAGAATTAAGATGGAAATTATTATCAGAATACAGGTGAAAATTGAAACTAAACCTTATAATAATGAACAGAAAATATACTTGGTTATTCTACATAAATTTATTATTAAATAGGTAACTATTTAATAATATAGTAATTCTGTTCATTAGGAGTTCAAAATTCTACAAAGTCACGCCTGAAACCATTGATGTTAAACCTTATTAGTAAATTTGAAGCTGATGATGTTTATGATAAAGCTGATATATATTAAGAATGCCTTTTCACAGCACCAGATTTGATCAGAAAAACAATATTCGAGAGAGTCATACCATTAGATTTAAAATTTCATTTGGTCCTGCCTACCATAAGAGACTACCACATTATAGGATAGGGATAGGTAGGTCAAATATTGTTAGAGTAAGCTGTAGTGCATGAAGCATGTTTTGACATTGATAACTAATGCATGCTGTGGAAATATAAATTAATATATTTAAATAAATTCCTGACTAATCACTTCATTACTATGTAGATACATAATAGCCATTTAGTTGCATGAGATTCATCAATGAATATGTAACATGTTTCCATGAAGTACATAGTAGTGCCCTCCCACGCACCCTCACTGAGGCTCACATTTATTATGTTAATGCAGATGTACTGTAAGTTATCACATAAAATAACCAATGTGAATGACATTCTTTTGGATATGGTCAGCCATGGAATTTTCTGTACTCATTCGTTGAAAAAAAATTCAGAGCTTTTACTCAAACCGTCCATTGAGATGTTAATTTTGGTTTTGTTCTGTGAAATGTAATCTTGCAAGAAGTATAAAAGAATTTTTCTCGTTGAGCACAGTTTTAACTTTTTATTTGGTATCTCTGATGTCATTTAGCTATTTAAGTGGTACTGATACTTATCATTACTCTCTTTTAACACCTTGAATTGTCCTAATTCTCCTACAATCTCTTGTTATATAATTTTGACACATAGTTTGGTTTTGTGTGTGGAAAGTGTTATGTTGGGTTGTACGTATTATGTTTTTTATTAAGTTATCTTTGTTTGGATTAGTACCTTGCCTAATCCTTGCTACTCATCCTTTACTCCATACACTCACAGCTGAAACAAAGTTACTACAGATTTGATAGTTTGGATCTATTCTGAAACTTGCTACCCACTTTTTAAAATGTCAGGTTTCTCGTTGAGCACAGTTTTAACTTTTTATTTGATATCTCTGATGTCATTTAGCTATTTAAGTGGTACTGATACTTATCATTACTCTCTTTTATCACCCTGAATTGTCCTAATTCTCCTACATTAGTCACTTGAATGTGTGCATGTTTTATGGGTGTCACAGTTGCAAATTTATGTTTTTTTTTCTTTACAGGAAATATAGCTCTTCATATTTTTCTGAAGTCCACGCGTGAAATGTATGACCTTGAATCTCTGTGGTCTTTGGGTGCAGATTATGATAACTTGTGTAGAAAGCCCGATGATCCTCTCATATCTCTCCTCCAAAATCCATTTGATCTTGAAGGGTTAGAACCTGCATCATCAAGCCAAGCGTAATAATGTTTTCATTGTATGTATAGATTTCTCTTTATTGTGAAAATATAAATTATTTTTCTATTTTGTCTTCTTTTTTGTGCCTAAATAGGTATCACTGATTAATTTGTTATTCCTATGAGATGATCGGATTTTATATTCTTACACCGCAAAATATGTGATCAATTGTTGTAATTTTTTCTGATAAATGCATGAAGAGAAGTCATCCTCCCATTTCTGTGTAAAAGTATGAAAAACTTAAGGAAGAGGTATCATGAGGATCTTTCCTTTATTTCTTTAGAGATAATTGGTGTAAATTGTGAGTATTAGCACTAATTTTATTTCTAACATAATGCAAATAGATTAATACACTCGCTTGTTTTTTCCATTCTAAAATGTCACATTGAAGTCCATCATCCTGGTGAGGTAAAATAAAGATCCATCTTTAAATAGTTAACTTTAAAGCTGTATGTTCTTGTGTTGGCACGAAGTGAAATTCATGAGACCTGATCAATCACAGTGTACTAAATTCTTTAAGTCTCTTTAGGCAGTGCTACTCAGACCTTTTGTTGTGCTGGGCCAATAAACTCAACATTCAAGTTCCGTGGAGTAGCACTGGCCCATAAACCATTCACTTGAGTAGCACTGCCTTAGTGTGTTCTCTTATATGGCATATATTTGGGAGTGTGGGCAATTGCTTCTCCAGAGATTTATTCCAGCAGTATACATATGTGTATTGTTTAAAGAAGAAATATCGTCTCAATCAGAATATTAATTTTTACCAATACTGATATGTTTTATGACACACTCACCCCCATCCATCCAATATCCTGCGGGTCTCCACCCTCTGAGTTCAAGGTCATCCCCTTCAAAGCCAAAATGCATAGGGCATTCAAAGATTGGGTAAAGCAGTGGACATTTTTTTTTTGAATGACAAAGGATGTCATGACCATTGATATATTTAAACTAACATGCGGTGTGTTACATTTTCTGTTTCCATTTGTCACACCTGTGATCTTTCTATGTATTCATGATATTAATTGAACATGAAGGTTCATTCTAAGGCAAAGACTTGTACGCATGGGATAGTATTACCTACTAGTATCCTGCTGGGTAAAGAAGGTTTTGATGGAAAATTAATTTTTTCAACAAGTCCTATCCTTGTCCATCTTGAGTTTCACTACCTTCCCCTGCCTTTATATTATCCAAGTACCCTTGTTTTTGCCTCCCTGTTCATCAACTACCCATCATTCTTCCCTCTTTGATGTCCTTCAAAACACCCTTATTCTTAAAAACTTCTTCATCCCTGCTCCCACTGCCTTCTACTAATTTCCCCAATCAACTTTTTTACCTTTCCCGCTAACTCTAGCACTTCCACATCATTTGTCTTCCTTTCTACCCACCTCACCTTCATCCTCATCTATGCCTATATGTTAAAATCTATAGGTCTATTCTCATCTTTTTCCTTTAAGTGTGTATTCTGCCACCCTCCATATTATGCATGCATTAAATGAAGCAAAGAAATTGGACAAGTTGTGATAAGGATTACATAAGGAGGTGACTCTATTCTTTGAATTCTCTTTTTTATGTTTCCATTTCAATATTATCATGACTTTTTCAACAGAAAATTGAATGACCTTGCCAACCCTTGCAAGGCTGTGAAAATGGCACCTTGTGTGACAACTAAGTCATCAAGTAGATCATATAGTTATTTAGGCTTTGATAATATATTTAGTGTGAAATGATCTCATCAAATATATCGGTACTTCTCAGCATATATCATAGCAGTGTAAGAGGGATTCCATCTTTTCCCTAGGACAGAATAAATATGTTTTGAAAGGAATTGTGTAATTCCTCTTGTGCTCATATGAGTCTATATAAAAATGAAACACATATACATACATATCCAAACTCATTATCTTATGTATATTATAATATATTTTATTTACTATTTACAGTTCACTTAATACATAATAACTAACAAAATATTTTAACAGTACTCTCCACTGTTTACAGTAGTACCACCAATAATTTTCAACCCTGTTCATGGATTCTGAAGGTTGGCTTGCGTATGAAGTTAGCTGCCATTCAAGCAGGTCTTCAATCTTTGGTGCATGTACAAGCTTTCATTAATTATTTTTTTATTTTTACACATTTACACAATAATGTTTAACATACTGGTTAACAGGTGATGTAATTGACCATTAATGGGTCACATACTAAGTCAAAAAAAATTTGTAATATTTGTTTGTCATATTCTTCGATTGGTCACAACTTTAATATTTGGACCAATAACACTTTCTTTGTTTTTGTCATTTCTAGTCATGCCACTAACTGAACACAACCTGAACAACACCATTATTGGTGTCATCAAACATAATTTCCTTAGTTGAACATCACTGCTTCCATAAACTCTCCACATAGTTTGGTGCTGTCTGGTAGCACTGTGATGCACTGGCAGTTTGTCATGCATTTGTTGAAAGTTCATTTCAGTCATTACTTCCAAACATTCAGTGATGTAGGAACGTCAGTCAATGTTAAGGCGGCGGAAGGATCCTTCCCACCCAAATTCACTATCGTTCTTGTTGTATGCATTACCAAAACTTTTGATTGGAGTTATCCTTTTTGATGAATCGGCCTTGATGGACTCGTGTGTCAGAAACCAGTCGCGATAGCTTTCAAGCTTCTTCATCCATTGCCCTGTTGGAATACAAAAGCAGAAAAGTGTGATTTGAAGGTAGGTTTAAGGAGAGGTTGTAATTTACATTCAGTAAAATCAGTTATGAAATTTAGAATCATTTATGTAGTGAGAATGGTCACTGATGATTAAAGTAAGTTAGTACTCAACAGATATGTTATGCTCTCTTGGTCAAGAAATATAAAGCCCAGCAATTTTTTTGTTTAAGAGAGGAATATTAGGAGTTTCTACAGGCTCCAGAGAAAGGTATTAAGTATGCTGTTTTTTTAAAATTACAAACTGCATTACTCTTGGCTTTATAAATATGTATGAAGAACATAGGAAAAATGCACATGTGGAGATTGTTAATGGGAGCATGCTACTATTTATAAAATGGTGGCATACATTTAGGTCATATGAAACGTAGTTTAAAGATATACATATTCTAAAAGAGATGTATAAAACTGGAAGGATTAAAGGAATATTTTTTTTCCAACTCTGGGAGTAGTTGTAATCGGTTTTATTCAAGGCAGATGCTATCCATAATCATTGAAAACTGAAAGGTTAATTGTAGTGGGAGAATAGTTATTTGGAGATGACTGGCAGTTATGGTAATTTCCACTATTTAGATTAGGTAGCATTTGGATATGGGCAGCAATTATCCTGGAAATGTTGGAGGGAACCCATTACCTTACTGTTGACAAAAGGTTCCAAGGGGCTCATGGTCTAACATTCTGCCTGACAAACAACAAGAGTACTGAGGTCAGTACTCTTCACACACAGCCGAAGTGGGGACTGGCATGCCACCGACAAATATCAGGCCACTGCCAGGATTGAACCCAGGCCCTCATAATGGGAAGCCAGTTCATACTCTAGCTAACACACTACCTAGATCTCCAAAACTCAAAGGACTTTGTGTACCGAGAGGGCTTTATAATTTATCCTGAGCCACCTTACAATTGGCTGAATTTTGGGTGCATGAGTAGCAGTGATTAATATGTGGTCATAAAGCAATACTCTCCATCTGTAGGTGATTTATAATTAGATTATACATTCAGGTGCCAATTACAGGTTGCTGTGCAGATTTCTTCTATGAATGATGGAAATTCTTAAAATTTCTAGGACTCGGAAGCCCGTCCTTCATTTTTGATCTTTTATAAAAGAGGAGGTTGAGTTTGGTAATGATTCTATGCTGAGTTTTGGATAGTTCTGTACTTTTCACTGAATCTCTCATCTCTTGTTGGTGTTTTTTGAAATTCATTGTATGATTTCGGATAAAGGATTCAAAGTGTAACCCCTTCCTAGGAGAATGTTGTCGTTAGTTTTCTGAAAAAGAGCCATTATTCTTGTGACTTTCGTTTTTCATTTCCTCGTAATCATTTCCATCCAATTCACAATCTATCACATCTAGTATGATTGGGTGCAAGTGAGACAAGGTTCAATATTTTTGAGCTTTAATTTTAGTCAAGCTAGTATTTTCCTCGAACTATTTGTAGGTATGTGGTAGACTTATCATACATGTTTCAGTGTATATAAACATTGTGATGTTTTTGAATTATTGAGAATATAAGTGGTGCTAATAATGCTCTCTGTAACTGGTAAGCCGAGTAACCAGTAATAGATGAAGCAAGAAAGAAATAGGAGAATAGCACAAGTGAAGAGAGCATTTTACCAAAAAAAGAATCTATTTACAGCTGTATCTACTAGCATATAAGTAAGGAAACAATTCATCAGAACATACGTCTGGAGCATGTTTATTTATGGCAGTGAGGCATGAAATATAACAGTAGCAGAGAAGTCAAGGGTGGAAGCATTTGAAATATGGTGCTAGAGAAGCACGATGAAGATAAAATGGACCAACTGAGGGACAAATGAAGTCTTAAGAAGAAGACTTAACTGGCAACATCATGAAACAATCTTCGAAGGGCAAGTGAATGGGAATAAGGGCAAAGGAAGGCTTTGTATGAGATTTATAGAGCCAGAGATGAAGGATGTGAAAGAGAAGAAACGCGAAAATATGAAGAGAGATTAGCAGATAGGAGATTTGAGTGGAGAGCTACATCAAACCAATCTAAGGAATGTTAACTGATGATGATGAATAATGTTCTCTTTGACTAAGCTATTGGACTATTTACGTAAGTTGCATTGGCTATCACTGATTATAATTAGTTTTTCAGATCACGATGCTATTTCACCACTTAAAGCATATTGTTTTCTATGTTCAGCATTGGTCTTAGCTCTGTTCTTTTGTTGTAGATATGTATACTAAATGAAAATGCTCAACATTCATGAATTAGAAAATAACCAGAGTATTATTTTTGCTCAATATTGAAGAAAGATGAACCTAGGTTTCAGTACATGAGTGGCAATACTGCATGCAAGGATGTGAAATGGGTAATGTATGTCATTTGAGCAGGCAAGAACGACTTGTTTCAATGGTCAGTCTTTTCCACATCTTATGTATTGTTGGAGTGTTCTCCTGTGATGAGGACTCGGAAAAGATTCTTGGGTACACCATTCATGGAGGTTTGGGAGATCCCCGTTGGGGACCTATTGGCTCTTAGTAAGGCAAATTACCTCTGTGGGTTATTCACCAGCGCTGGTTGGCACAATGGATCAATAGGTCTTAGTGCCCCCTTGTAAATAATTCCACCAGTAATACAATCTATGGTCTGTCCTTGTTTAGTGCAGTGTGAAAATAGTACTTGGTTTTTTCCTCAACCGTAAACATCTGATCTCTTTTGCACTGAATACCAACTTACCATGCAATTTCTCTACGGAATCCAATTGGCCACCATATTCTGAAGGCAGCACTGAAGGATGTATCCATTTGTGCAGGGTCTCCATTCCTCCTGAGTGAACGTGGAACTGAAATTAAAGAATGAAAAGTTCATTATTTGAACAGATTCTAATTGACAAGTGTCAATTATTTTGTCATGCATTCAAATATTCATAGCCCATGGATAGTGTTCTTCATTTACTTTGAGCTTTTCTAAATTCTGTCATAATTGTACCAACTGTTCAGGTTTTGTGTATGAGTGAGGTACCACAAAGCCCGAAGAATTTTTTGACCGGGACAATTTGAAGAGAGAAGAATTGAATTTTAGCATCATTTAGTTATCAGTGGAATGATTATTCTCTAACTTAATATCAAGAAAAAAAATTTATGTAATATTTCATGAATGACACATTTACAATACGATATTGAACATTTTGTAGAGTATGTGGCAATTCATTTGTATGGGCATGTGACTAACATTTTGGGACCCTTACATGAATGTACGAACACATATAATACGTGTTTACTCTGAAGACATTCATGAAAAATGACCCTGATCACTTATGGTAAATCTCATACCTAACATAAAGATGTGAAGAGTTTTCCATGATCAGATATCAGTACAAATGATTATTGTGAATATTCTGTTTTGAAATATGCACTAATTTCACTTTCTTTTCTAAAGTTTATATGATTTGAAAGAGTACCTATTTTAGATAATACTGTGAATAATAGTGGCTCCAATAAAATGAATGTAGCTCTTTGCTGTCAGCTTTAACAGCCATGGATTTGCAGCCCATCTTTCTATTGAAATTTACTCTTTTTCAGTCATTGTCTGAAGCTTTCTACCTCTTCCATAATGTTTTCATAATCAAATATCCGACACAAAAGTGAAATTGCTTTTTGACCATTTTGGCTAAGTATTTAGTCATTTATCTGAAGGTGATACTTTATGTTCCTTTTATTATGCTAAAATTTATGGATTAGTTATATAACAACAATTTCTTATCAAATCATGAGCCAAAATTGTTATCTCTCTTCATGACCATATTAATTTAATGTCAATTGAGGAAAATTTGATAAAAATAGTGCATTGACATCCCTTGAGCTCTCAAATGCTAGTAAGTTTTTCCATCAGGAGAGTGTTTGGTAAGGGAAAATGAATGCAGGTATAATTTCCATAGTAGCAATAGACAAAACCTTCATTTTTAATAGGGATGGGTCGGTTCCGGTTCGGTTCTTACCTTCGGTTCTCGGTTCCGATTCTTAATTTACCACTTACTTTGCATTGCTTAGTGGTAAGATAAGATAATCAATTATCATTTTCAGAGACATTCTGCTTGAAAAAGAATACCTACTTCATTATATTTTAGTGTTATATATACCAAATTATGATCATATTTACGAAAATGATATGAGGACTCGCACCTCCAAAGTAGGTGGACGTAACATACACCTATCAATCAGAATATCCTTATTACGGCGGTATTTCATCACTTACTAGAATTGGAAGTAATAAAATAAATCATATAGTCATTTTAATGGCTGAATTAGAATAATTCGCGGCAACTTTGAAGCATCTAAGTACATCATTTCACCAGGTTTTAATGTGAAGCCTCGACTTTCAGTGTGTGAGCAGGTTCAAACTGGTTTTCGCGCCAATTATTTTGGTATCGATTATTTTTGGCCTCGGTTCCGGTTCTAAGCTCAAGAACCAGTGGAACCGAAGAACCAAACCGACCCATCCCTAATTTTTAAGGAGTTGCTTCTTAATTCTGGCAACTAATACAACATTTGAATTAATTCAGTTGCAAAGCCAGAATCAATGACACCTGAGTTGGCATTCCCCCCATGAAAAATAATCTGCAAATTGCATATCCAATAGCAAGTTTTAGATTCATCATTTCCCGTGAAGAATCAAATTATGTGATGAGAGAACATGTTCCTCTCCCACCCCAAATGAAAAAAAAAAGTTTCCTTGACATAGACCACAAGTGCTCCCACTAGATGGGTTCTACCCCTATGCTAATGCAAGAATAATGTTCCCCTTAAATTAGAGTCATAAGACATGAAATTACATTCAAGAATAACTTACCCGTTGTCTCATTTTCTCCTTCATCAGGGCTTTGAAGAGGTTGAGGAATTTGTCAATGTATGTGGGGGCATTGATAAAGTGGAGCTGCTTGAGTCTCTGCGGATAGGCCTCCTGTAATAGGAATCAAGAAAGGACTTGTCATTATTATGTCAATGGTCGCAAGTGAAGAGATATCTATTAAAATATATATTTACACAAAGAATTTGGTGGATCCTATTCACCCAAATTGATATATTAGGTAAGCTAATGGTTGTAATTTTGTTTTAATTTACATCTGTCTAAGGTATTGTGTTGGCATTGACATGTGGTGCATTGAAATTTGATATTTTTATGAGGGGATGAGAGCACATTTTGAGAAAGCAATGGGTGTCAGCAACCAAAAAGATTCAACGGACTAGGATGTGTTTGTGGGCTAAACAAAACATCACAGCTTTCTCGTACTCCACGCATATTGTTTATTGCCACATGGAGAAGAAATTATACACACAATGAGTGAGATTTTTAGGAGACTTCAAAGTAGAAATAATAAAATACAGAATTGCAGTAAAACCTTTTTGAGGAGCAAACAGTCTGTGCAATTTTTGGTGGCTTTCATCTACTTTTTTGTAGCACAAATGCCAAGGCTCTTGCAAGAATATTTAAATTTTTTTTACCCTCAACCAACTCTCAATTATTGTCAGGGTATTTCATTCAATCTCTGAGGAGGAGCAGAGAAATAACTTGTGTACATTTTTTCTATTAAGAATCACAACTGACCATGGTGTCAGCACTTTAAGCCAATGCCATCATCAGGGCTGATAATGGCATACGTGCCTTAACCATGGTTAGCTGTGGTTTTTAATAAAAAGTGTACTAGTGTTATTTCTCTGTGCCTCCTTGGAAATGGATATTAAGAGCTTCCACAAAGTGAGTGCCAGAACTCTGTCATAGGATGTTTCTATCCTCCTGAATTCTTGAATAATTTAAGGACCATCATCTGCTCATCATATTTTTTCTCTTTTCTGCTCTGCAATCTTTATTGCTACAAATAAGCCAAACTAATAATGAAAGTGTGTATTTTTTTACACCATGGACTTCCATCATGTGCTGTGACCTTATGTATCATACTACGGACGGTAGCGTCCATGCCAAAACTGTGGGTAGAAGTGTATAATAATTCATTTATTTTTCGTTTCATAATATCCACTCCACCTTATGTCGTGCGGGAAACCCACCAACCAAAATGCATTTCTTTCATAGCTGAGACGCCGATCTTAAGTGGACGGGTGGCAGACGAGTTTCTAATCCCCGGGCACTCTCTGCAGCGCTTATTTGGAATACTACCGCGGAAGGTTTCCGCAAGATAATCACTCACTCTCTTAACAAGCTTAGAAAGCTGCTCAAACGTACACCTGAAGTGAGATACGGAGTTAAATTATTGCCCAAAGGCCTTATTTTTGGCTCATAGTCGGGAATTTTACATTCGCGCCAGTGAGTAAATGGAAAATGTTTTAAATGCGTCAGTCGAAACTTACCTCACGGGAATACTTCTTGATGCGAGATATGGAAGTTCTTGAATAATTTTTTGTGCCGTGTTGGCACGGAATGTTGCAGAAATAAACTACAAGCGCCAGTATAGTGCACGTGCGCTGAATGTCTTATATTCTAGCAGACTTTCCACGGGAAGAAAAAAAGGCCACCGAGATCGGGACTCGAACTCTGATTTACGGCAAGGTGCTTCAATCATATAAGCTTATTTGGTTAAAGTACCGGGCCAGTTCGATTCCCGGCCAATGAGGATTTTTTTCTCAGTGGGAACTCAGCCAAAGTGCATTGCAGCGGGCGACTCCGCTATAGTACACCGTAATATTAGAATTCTTGGATTTTTTTGCAACGAAGGGAAAACTAATGACTTACGCGGTCATAATCTAAATTATTCGTCAAGGGATGCCTTTGGGTGCGTTTTCGGAGCTTCGTTTTGTCGTCGATCACGTAATCGCTCTTTTTTCATTGCACGTATTAGAGCAACAAATTTCTCCCCATTATTCATATTTTTTTATGGAATTACGATACGCGCAGAGGTAGTCGCAAGAACGGTATTTACGGTTTGCGCTCCTCAGGAAAAATCTGGGCTAGTTAGGAGAGGTGGATAGTTGGAAATATTTCTTTTCTATTTATAATATAAGTGCGTAGTTTAAAGCACGCAAAGTAGCCACTGCGGGGCATATTAGCATATTGAAGTGTAAAATGCGGGATTTGCGGAACCTTAAAAATACGGTTATTCGTTTAAACGCCGAAAACACATTGAATGTGTATGAAAGAGGCACCGTAATTATTGTAATTGATAAAAAGATTAAAGTTTTGCTCTAAATTTTTAGAAATCGTCAACCAAAGCAGGAAAAAATTTCTATTTGAATTTTATGCTGACAAATTGTGTTTTAAATATAATTCTCCAAACGTGAATTAAAAACAAAAACGACTTTTTGGCCAAATGGCCATGTTTTTCCAATTATGATTTGGTATTGCAAGAGTATCTGAAAAGACTTCATAAAAAAACTGGGATCTATGAACGGTATTTTTTTGTTTGGATCTCGGGTAAGAATACCAGGTTTACGATGTCTTACACTAAAATTTCTACATTACGACCAACTGATGAGTTCACTCATTCCTCCATTATTATGAGCGATGGTACGTGCAATGTATCGTCCGGCGACTACTTCCCAAGTTGATAATATGCATTGAAATATTTAATGACGCTCTTTTCAAAGGTTGGAGAGAGTTCTGCTGGTCCACTTGCGTATAAGTAAAGTGTGATCATTCATGAAATCGCGGGGAAAACTTGATGAATTTTGCAAATGCGCGACATTGCCCGGGACTCATCACCATACGGCACAAGTCTCCGGAATCCGGGACGATCGGTTAGACTTTAGGAGCGGAGAAAACCCGGCGTTGGAATCAGCCTCCCTAAGAAATTCACCGAGAGGTCCACATTTTAACACCCCACTCGATGGAGGACGTATTGCACAGGAAGTACTCTCCACACTGGACTCAAATAGTGGCCGGGATGCCACATTAAAAACACTGCCACTGTCGAGGTCGTCAACCTGGGCCAGGTTCTCGATCCACCGCACCATTTCAACACCCCGTTCCTTCCAATGCCCTACTTCATACCCATATTAGTTTCTCTATTGATATGCCATCCTTCATGGCTAATGTATGGATAAAATAATGCGGGTGGTGGTCGTGGATCAGCTACGGGAAATTCAACACTGTCGCGATTGAGAAATTGCCTGGAGACATCACAGATTTTTATTTTAGGTTGACTACGTTCAGGCTCATAGCCTTCACCACTGAGTCGGCCTACAGGCCGAGTGCGCTCCTTTAAAAAAAAATGTTAATCGATGCTGATTAACCAACGAATTCCTTTACGGTTTTATTAGCGGTGATGAACTCGAGAGGAAGAAGAAGGTCCAAACGGCGATTTTCAGGGACGATGCGCGGAACGGAAAATAACGCAGTCTTGAGTTTTTCGTCAGCAACTAAAATACCAATCCACTAAATAATATGAAACTTCGTGTTGATAATTAAGAAAAATCTTTGCTACATCGTATGAAAAGGAAATTTTGATATCTCGATCCGTGTTGTTGTTACGAAGCCGTAAATGCGATGCAACCGCCGTGCCCGGAAAAATGCGCTAAAATTCCGTTTTTAATCACACACTGAAATTAATATAAACGGTGAAAAATTTTGTATACCATAAAATCAAAAATAAGCAAGCTTTAATTTGATGTGCTATATTTTACAATAAATGGCGCCGTCTTCGAGATATTGGTCTTCAAACTCGGGTGTCGGAATTTTGCAACGGACAGTACACCATCATATGTTTCCTTACCTGAGCGCAGGTGAGCACTTTCTTAATCATCGGGAATCCGAGCTTGGAGACGTAAGAGAGTGAGATGTTGTTCATGTCGAAGAGGAACACGTCGCCGATGATGGGCTCCTCTTCCATCAGGCGTATGTCTCCCGTCATGAACACGTACTTGAAGCAGTCTCGTGTGTTGAAACGGTTGCCGTCAGGGTCCATGAATCTGTGGATGGTAATGCGGCAGCCGCCTGGGGTCAGCTTCGGCAACGGGAACGCTTGCCTGTGGTGAGAGGAATGGGATCGGTCATTCGTGTCTCTCTCATCGGCCGTGCTTTGTTGGCGAAAAGACGAAATTATAATTTGTTCACCGAGAAGGAAGATTAAAAACAATGGCTTTTTGCTGAAAAAATCAATCACTGAAATCCACTTACGTCTCATATAATGCATATAAAATAATAAATACAACTTAATTCAATTCACCCCTAAAATATTTTCTCAATTCTGTCTAAATATGCAGAAATTCAAAACGGATAGGGTGAATGAAGATGTTAGATATATTTTAAGAACACCTGCGTATTATACTATATTTGAGAAAATAAATGAGATTAGTGATATATATTGTCATACCAATAAATTTAAAATGTCATTTTTCCCGCGTACCATAAAGAACATAAAATGCAGTATAGCAAAGGGATTGGTGGGTGAAACATTCTGCAGTCTGTAGTGGTAGCTTTTAGTCGCATGGTTAGCATGCATTGTATTTCTTAGTTGCATAGCAGTTGCATGCATTCAGGACTTGGTAGCTCTTAGTTGCATGTAAATAAATGGTGCAGGTTTGGTGATCTTCACCCTCTGCCACTCACCCTCGCGGTGACTCGCCGGGTATTACTTAGATGTAGATGGATTCTCTCTCACCCTCACGTCTCAAAATCCTGGATTTTTTCCATTTTCTCTCTCTCTCCTTTTGGATCTAATACGTCTACATAAGATCCACATAACCTCGGGCTCCATCAGTGTCTCAAATAACTTCTCTCGTCGTCTTTGCTCAAGGTGCCAAACATTTGTTATCTCGCCTGTTGGTATATGTTTGTTTCGCTGAAAGCAGTGTACCTCCTATTACACTATGATCACTAGTGCTAAGTCCTCGTTTGTGTAATAGATAACCTAATCACCACAATTGTTCCTACTAGCCGATACCTGCGTTTTGCATTCCCAGCTTTGCATTTTTTCGCCTTTCAACTTGAATATTTCTTTTCCGTATGAAATCAATGAAGAGGTGGATATATATAGAACATGTAAACGATCCGTAACAGGAGATTTTAAGGAAATTATTATTAAGTAGGTAGTATTTATATGAAAGAAAATGTCCTCTTACTTTTCCGTCTTAGTTGGAGGGTGCACTGCCGCCTTTGGTCGTTACTAACCTGGCTCACACACGCCGAATTCATAGATACCAGTTGGAAGTTTTACGATCAAGTCTTTGAATAGCTTAAGTTGGCTATAGAACTTTTATGTATGAGTAATGATTGGTATGCCATTGCTACACGGAGCATGGTGAAGTGAATCGGGAGGGTAATAAATTCATAAGGGCAACCGCTTATTACTTTCGCGTGGAATTCGAATAAACTACTTTCTATCCGCATGTTGATGTTACAAGTCTGTAGTGCGTACTAGCTCAGTCCGTTTTTAAACGTATCGAAGAAAAAGATGCAGAGGGCGATCGTAGGGTCCAGTCCATGGATACTATATTAGTATACACACTCCCTGGTCCTGTCACTACACGTATGCGTTATGTAGGTTTTCTGTTTTCGCATGAAAGTGGGCGAGGAGGTTAGAATTTACTCGAGGAGGCATTGATATGCTATTCTGTGGGTAGCAATGAAGCCAGAATGGGAGTGCTTGGGAACGATTAAGCCCCACCCACTCCGCACAAAAATGTGTTTTATGCTGTTTCTTATAGGTAATGCTTGTGTATTATAAATTCAATAATGAAATCGTACCTGAATTTCATCGCAAAAACATCAATTTATTTGCCTAAGGCTATGTGAGGGGATTATTAGTGCATATGATTCATCTTTAAGAGAATTTTATTGAAACTGGTTAGGATGTAACCTTTTTTTTTAAATGAAATTGACCAATTTGAAAAATGTATCCCATTACTCATCACACCACTTAAATTTACTGTGTGACAAACAACTTCATCCGTACGAATATCGGAAATAGCAAGCACGTATGTCAGTACCTTCCGTGGCCGTTGGCATCCCAAATCAGCTTTGATGCCTCCTCCAATACATTATAACCTCCGTGGGAGAGGGTATCTTGCATATATTACCTCAGGACCTCAATTATTTTATAACCTTCTTCGCGAACAAAGGATTAAATATCACATTCGGCTTTCGACATTTCCATCTCAGTTTTTGAACGATTTTTCTCTTTAATCAGTGTGGTAACAGTGGGCTGGGAAGACCCCGGGACAGGTCAGAGGAAGCTTAATAGGACGAAGGAACTCTTTAATTGAGGCCATCAAACGGCGGCAAGCATGGGCAAACTCAGGCTCAAGTTAGTTTCATTGGTGAGATCAATTTTCATCAATGAAACCAACCTTAGGTTTCTGTTGGTGGTCTGTGGTGATGCAGTAGGTCTTACGTCTCGGGAATGGATGGGGGTCATAAAGAAAGCGGACAATTACGTGAGAATCGAACCAAATATAGTATCACGATGCGAGTATTGGATATTTGCTTACTGGGTCAGGAGGTAAGTGTGCGTAATACCCTGCGAGCCACCACGAGGGTGTGTGGCAGGGGGTGAAGATCACCAAACATGCACTACTTACATGCAACTATGAAACGCAGTGCTGATGCTGCATGCACATTTTTAGATGTAAGGGTCACGAGCAACTAAGTGGTTAGTAACTACACATTAATGAATTGATTATTGGTAAGAAAAACATTTTTCCTAAATAAATGAATCGGTGTTTCCCTATCATGCAATTGTTAGTCATGCGTAAAAATCCAACATTCACTACAGACTACTCTCTTACGTATCCAACTCTTTGCTATTCTGCCGATTGTGGTCTCTTATGGTACACTGGAAAAATGACATTTTAAATCTCGGTTCGACAGTCTATCTCTCTAATCCTGTTTATCTGATCAAACTAGCATAATACGCATCATCATCATCGGTCAGCAATCCTAGGATTGGTTTGACGCAGCCCTCCACATCCTTCACAACTTGCTCCATATACCACATGCGAGGCCTGCCTTTTCCATTCTTCCCGTTCACTTTTCCCTCGACGATTGTCTTCATCAGGCCATCGTGTCTCAAGATGTGGCCCATTAAGTTGTCCCGTCTACTTTTTAAGGTTTTCAGTTGGCATCTCTTCTCTCCCACTCTTCTTAAGACTTCTTCGTTTGTCACTCGATCGATCCATTTTATCTTCATCATTCTTCGGGAGCACCACATTTCAAATGCTTCCAGCCTGGGCTTCTCTTCTGCTGTTATTGTCCCTGCTTCGCTGCTATATAGTAGAGTGCTCCAGATGTATGTTTTAATGAAATGTTTCCTCACTTCCACGCTTGTATTTGCAGCTGTAAGAAGAATCTTCCTCTGGTAAAATGCCCTTTTTGTTTGGGCAATTCCACTGGCAATTTCTCTTTTACTTCGTCCATCGCTGGTTACTCGGCTTCCCAGGTAGCAGAACTCTTCCACCTTCTTGATTTTTTGTTTTCCTAGTTTAACATTGGTCCTGGATTCCTTTCTCCTACTGCATACCAGTACCTTAGTTTTCCTTTTATTGATCTTCAGATGATATCTGGTCATTGTTCTTTCCATATTTCCTAGTGTCTTCTTTAAATCTCTTTCTGTTTCTGCCATGATTGCTATGTCATCGGCGAATCGTATCATGCTGATTTTCTCCCCGTGGATATTCACTCCCGGAGACTTTTCTTTGACTTCTCGGATGGTTTTCTCAATGTAGACAATGAATACTGCGGGAGACAGTGCACATCCTTGCCTCTCTCCTTTCTTTATGCTTGCTTCTGTAGGTACTGCTGGGTACTGATTTGATTATGGCCACCTGGTTTTTATACGAGCTGTGGATAACTCTTCGGTCATTGTATGATATTCCAATTTCTTTCAGAATCTTTAGCATCAGATTCCAATCCACGTTGTCAAATGCCTTCTCCAAATCTACAAAAGCAACAAACGTCGGTAGATTCTTCTCTATAAGTAGCCTGAGGGCCAAAATCGCTTCTCTTGTGCCCTTGTTTCTTCTGAACCCAAATTGGTCCTCATGCAGGAACTCCTCAGCTTTTCGTTCTGTTCTTATATAGCTGATTCTTGTCAATATCTTCGAGGCATGTGTCGTCAGGCTTATGGTCCTAAAATGCTCACAGTTCTCAGCCCTCTTCTTTTTGACAATAGGGATGACGATGTTCTTCTCGAAGTCCGTGGGTATCTCTCCTAAAGAGTTCATGCCGCAGATGGTCCGGCGTTTTTTATTAGTTCGGCAAGAATATCATCTATTCCCGGAGCCTTATTTATCCTAAGATCCCTTACAGCTGCGTCAAATTCTGATCTTAAGTTTGGGGCTCCCAAATCATCCTTATCGACCAGAATGTCGTCTCCAGAAAGGCTCTTGCCCGGGATTTGAACCCGGGACCCTCCGGTCAGTAGCTCAGTGCTCTACCCATTAGGCCACCACGACCCCTTTGATGCATCACCTACCTCAAATACATCTCTTGCTCCGATTATTCTTCCTCGTTAGAATCTGGCCACATTATATATATTTAGACGAAATCTATTAAATGAGGGGGATTGATGCCTAAATATGTGAACCCGAGAATCATTTTTAGCCGTTGAAAATTTCGCGATCGCAACGCCGAGTTGGGAAACTTTCGCTAAATATATCCTTTCATGATCGTTTTTATCCATTTTAATTTTTTCCTCCGAACCTTTTCTCACGGCTTATGACCAAACACCGCCTGCCACACTCCCTCATGGAGGCATTTACGGTAGTTTGCTAACGTGGAAGCGAACTTTGCCTGCCTTGATTCACCCATTGTTGGTTTCTCAGGTTGACGTTTGAATCCTAGGATGTTTGCCTCTCGTTCATCTCCCCTCGCATGCTTTTGTTTTTTTGTTTATTGGTGATGCGGCGAAACTACTTCTCAAATGTGCTTGAAACACCACGTTTCCTCGTCTCATCATCATCATTCGTCAAACCTAAGATTGCTTTGTCGCAGCTCTGCACTCCATTCTCCAATCAGCTAACCTATTCATATTTACATAATTCCTCTCACATCTTTAACAACCTGCTCTACATATCTCATGCAAGATCTTCCTTCCCATTCACTTGTACCTGGACGACGGTTCATCAGGCCATCATGTCTCAAGATACGGCCGAATAAGTCTTCCTTGTAAAGCGTTCAAATTGTTTCTATTTTCTCCCACTCTTCGCAGGACTTCTTCGTTAATCACTCGGTATATAGGTATATCCATTTTATCTTCATCATTCATCTATAACACCGCATTTCAAACCCTTATAGTCTTGATTTGTTTGCTGCTATTACAGTTCGGTTGAAAGTTCCTGGCACTTCGATACGACACAAAGAAGAAGGAAAAGCGGAGAGAATGCATGTTTTCAATGAAACCTCCTTTTAACTGCAATTTTTAAAATAAGAACCGTCCAGGTCAAAAATGGGTTTAAGCGCAAGTGCCAGCAACTTTCAACCAAGCTCTACCGTCCCTGAATCACTGTCATAAACAAGCATGCTCAGGATGTGAGTTATAATGAAGTGTTTCTTCTCTTTAAGCTGGTATAATAAGCTGTATTTTTCTGGGTCCGAGACTGTTACTAAATAGTCCCTTCTTCCACCTAACCCCACGTAAGTAATAATTACAGCATTATGAGAAGGAGAGTAATTGTATAAATAAATACACGGTTAAAATTCAGATGCCGATAGAAAAGCATTTCGATATTTAGAACATTTGAAAGGCAAAAAATATAAGGGTAACTAACTACAAATGGGGCAATGGAAAATAAAAAGTGCACTGACTTGGTACACTTGGTGAAATTTGAATGAAAATATATATATTCAGGTGAGGGAAAAACGCAAGGATAAAATACTCATATCATTTACGAAAAAACGCACGGCAGGAAAACACCAGCACAGGAAGGGGGTGTGAAAAATCTGCGAAACCTGATGGGTGATTGCATATGTTAAAACTCGAATTAAGTAAGTGAGCTCTAAGTAGATTCTTCTTTTGGTAGAAAGCCCTCTTCGCCTGCGCTATTATACAGATTATTTCTTTCTAGATTTGCTGGTTACTCGACTAAACAAAAAATGGTATCATTATCCGCGGAGTTCCCATTTCCCCAGTGTGACGAATTCTTTCGCGCCATTGGCGCATGTGTGTGCGTGAAATCGTCATATGGAAACGTAACGCCGCGTAATACTTTCCTTTTTTCTTCGTCGTCTCCCGAGAGGGGAAGTGTTTCCCACGTGCTGACGGGCTTTCTCCTTTCTCCGTCCCCCCTCCCCTCAACCCAACCGCCTCCCCTCAGCTCCCGACCACGGATGTCCCGTTATGTCATCATGCTCTGCGAGCGGTGGGTCACTTTCACCCGAAAATTACGTCCTGGGGGGGTTGTGTCTGAAACCGTCGGAATTATCTCGAATGGGAAACCAAGGAGTCACGTGGTATGAACACGAATGGTTCGCAAATTTGGTACGTTGAAACCACTGATTACAACCTCACTCCTTGTTGTTTTATCTCATCTGGGGTCTCTAGAGTGGTGACAGATGAGAAAAACTCAAGTGAAAGCAAGTAATGATATTGTACCAAGCGAGTCAGACACTAAATTTGCGAACCTTTCGTGTTTGTACTACGTGACTCCTTGGTTACCTATTCGAGATAATCCCGACGGTTTTTAACACCCCCCAAGGGAGGGTAGACCCAGTAGTAGTGACGTGTGCCCTCCTAAACTAAACACAAGCGCTGAACCTCTTGTCTATTGCGGAACGTATCGATTTACAAGTATCGAGTAATGCGTTAGACATCCTATGATGCCAGATATCACCCCTCACTGCTTTTATGAGTATCGGTTCCCGATCTAGAGTACGCGTGCCTCAAGGAGTACGAGCATGATTTTTCTTAGGGCACACGTAGACTGGACCTTTGGACCTAGGATCTTTGAGCCTTTAAAGCCCCCTCGTAAGAACATTCATTCGTCTGAGTATTCACAATTTCCAGTCGCGGGCGAAAAGCCTGAATGGCATTGCTGACGAGTGGACAATCATAATGTTCATGGGAAACGTCAGAATGTAATAGTAAACGAACATTCATTCGATACAGTGAGAGAAACATTTAAAGAAGGGCGAATATGAAAAAGGATGGATTGAGAGAGGGCTGGTGACGTTAATTTTACCGACAGAAAAGAAAAAAAAACAGTGTGCGTTAAATCAGAACTGGATATAAGGTTTTTCGGGGGAGGCGACTGACAACTGAGGTCAATTGCGCCATTTAGGGGTACAGAGGGTAATAGGATAAGGGTTGGAAATTTTTCAGGGAACGGGGGAAGAGTGGAGTGAAACCCGGTGTCGGCATTATCCGACTCTTAACGAATGGCGACAAGGGTACCACTGTTGAAGGACCCATCCAACGGACAGAGTACTGAACTCGAAGTACTCTCCACAAAGCACACACGAGTGGGGTCGGTAATACCAATAGAAAGAATCTCTTCCACTTTTGGGATATAAACCGGGGCCCTCGGGATGGGAATCGAATACCTACTCCATCTCCAAGGGTGTGCGGATAATTAATGAACTTGGTTCACTACGAGCAGATCCGTTGAGGATTTGGAGGTACCTAGTGCACTGGAAACGTACTTATTTCTCACGACTTCTGTTACCTCCACTCGGTTTCTATTTTATTAAATGGATATAAGGAGAACCTGAGCGAATCGATGGACTGTTTAAATTCCTTTCTGGGCCTTACTAAAAAAACTCGTCGTCCTTACCTAAAAATATTGGAAGGAGGACGAGAAATAAAAAATATCGACTTTAACGCCCGTTACGAATTTTGTGGTCATTGCGAGATGCAGGAGTGCCCTAGATAGGCATTATTTGGTCCTTGGTAATTTTTTTCGCGGGTTTTCTTCAGGTTGCACTCTTATTTCTCACTTGTTTTTTTTACTTTACACTTTAGTACAAGATTTCTGCTGCAGAAAACTGCTTCTTCTACCACCATAATGGTTAAGCTCGCTTTTGACGTAGTACGTACCTATCAGGCAGAATTAAATTCTGGAATCATCTGGAACCGAGGTGAAATAATCAGAGCACGAGAAGATTCCTCAATCATTCAGTTTCTTGGCTATTTGAAAATGCGTTGCCTCTTATTAACGCCTGGGATTTATTAGTATTGGTTAGTAGAATTAGCCTGAGCTTAGTTCTAAGACAAACACAACACATATACCTGGGAAGGGATTCGAACTCGCTCTCCTTTGACTGCCAAGCCGGTGCGTTATCGACCTCGCTATATTTGATTAGCGTTTGGCTGAAGCCAAGTCTTTGACCTATTTAACTAGGATTGCATGAGATCGCAAGATGTATCACTTACTTGTCCTGCCACCGAATAAAGTTTCTATTATTACACTCCTTGAGAAATTAGTGTCCTAACTACCAGATCAGATTGATTAAGTTTTGTTAGACGGTGGGATTTTTTGTGATAACTCACCCCCTGCCACACTCCCCCGATGTGTCTTGCCAGGTGGCCACTAGATGTAGACCCAGCCTTAGCATTTGAAGCACCTTGAAACCTAATTATAATACTAATCTCTTTACTTTGCGTATCCAGCACTTTAACTTCGGCCTTAGTACAACCCATTAAAGTTGAACAAATTCAATATATTTATTTACGTTTATTTAATACTAACGGATACAACACGAATGATTCAGTTAAATTTATTTTGTGTGTGAATTAACTTTCAGTGAAATTCACCGCGTCATTTTTTTCATTAACTATTTTATGAACTCGAAGGAATTTAAAAATGTGACCTGAAAGTAAATTGCAATCCTGCCCACCAAAACATCAAGTTTGCTCACCAATTCTCGACGGTGTACTGTCAAGATCGCATCTCAATATCTATTCCTTACTCTCGTAAATGCGACGGCTTTCGAAATGTAATTATATTCGATATCATTCTGCGAAAATGCCTAGATTCCTTTGGGAAACGATATTTTTACGAAGCCATGGTCCGAAAGAACGAAGGTAGGTGAAAATCGACGGAGAGGACGCGAGATGAAATCACAACTCACGTTCCGAGATGTGACCCAGCCTGAGCTGACCGCCATGAATGAAGGAAGGAGATGTCTCAAGAGTCTGTAGACCTTGAATGGGACGCGGAGAAAGGAACACGGTCGAAGTGAAAGCAAGAAGATAAGCTGGCGTGGAGATAATAGTCTACAGTGAGCGGATAAATGCTTGGAAGTACTCACTCTCAGGCTCGACAGCTTTTGTTGTCGAATTAGGGTTCCGGGCCGGATATGAGCGTCTCAGATTCAGTGGTTCAAACCCCGTCTCACCCCCAACCTTCCTAAGGTGTGTACCCTAAGGCTCGCGAGCCACACGTTGCTCTTCGTGTTTATACACGTGGATGTGAGGTAAAAATAAAACTATAGTATTATCCTTTATTCAAGCATATATTGCCATCGATAAATGAAAAAATAGTATAACATGCTAATTTCAACCTGGTATAGTACTTTGAATCACAAACTACCAGTTGATAAGGATATAATAATATACATTAAAATTATCCTTATTAAAAAGTATAACCATGGCTCTTGAATAAATATTAAATGCTTGTGAGGGGCAGGTCTTTGCTCTTCTGTCCCAAAAGTTTGCCGGCTCTTGCCCAAAGGATGGCTATTGCTTATCAAAATATCTCTTGAGACGAAATCGTGAAAAAATAGGTACATGATTTACATCTTCGGGAACGCTACGTGTTAAATTTTAAATACATATGGTGTTAATTTTCATTTCTTAGTGACAATATCTTTCCATTCGTCATTTTCTGATAGAAATAACCACCAGTGATTTCGCTAAGTTCGACAAATTTAATAACAAAGCAGTACAATCGGTTTTGACACGAAATCATCAACTACAACGAAACAAAGTAAAACTGGGTAAAATTTGTGGAAATTAAAAAAGTTGCCGTTGTTTACTTTTATAGCATTCAGTCATTCCACCAGGCAACGCCTGGACAAGTTCAATTTTTATTTTAAACACCAGAAAAGGCGTAAAAAATTTTTATTTTAATTTCTAAAACATGTTATTTCATTGGATATTCCGCAGGACAAGAACTCATTCGTAACGGTAGCACTCCGATCGGAAATGGCTCTTTCAGTTCAGGTGGAACACATTTAAAGTATAAATTTGCAGCTGGAGGCTTATTTGATGTCGCCTCAGACTACGCTAGCTTACGTGGGGGCTAATAGTGAACGGAGTCGGCCGCGGGGACTTAGTTTGTAACGCGCCGGCCTGGCAACTCATCGTTTACGAGTTCAAATCCCGCTTCGGGCATGGGTGCCGTGTTTGTCCGAGGATTAAGCTAAATTAAAAAGATTGAGATAATACCCTAGCTCTAGAAAGGGAGCTCTAGAAACAGAATTAGAGTACTACAACGAGGTGAATATATGCACGAGTCCCAGCTTCTGAGAGATGCATTGCCTTTCGTGTCGTAAGTTTTTTATTTTGTTTATACCGTGTTTCGTAGTTGGTGGAGTTTTGTCGAATAGAGTGAGTGGTTCGCGATATACAAATCGCCTCCAGGCCGTCCCGCCGGCCGTCAACGCGGCATCCGCGTGGTTTACTCACATGAAGGAGCAGACTTCTTGTATCTCCGGGCTCAGCGGGTCTCTCTGGGAGAAGAATTCCGGCATGATCTCCCTCACCGTGAAGTACATGTCCATCTTCGACTTGACCCTCTCTCGGTCATGCTTACAGCCTCGGATGAACGCGAGAATAAGGCGATCTTCTGAAAAGAAGGTAAAAAATGAGTTAAATGGAACAAAACTCTTTCCAGTTAAGGTCACATACCACTATGATCAAATCAACCAGGGGATTGTGATTGTTGGATGGGGAGGAAAGACCTTACCAACGTCTAATTTGCATTCTCTATAAGGTACCTCTGGGAATTATGCGGTTGGTGTAATGGTTGGATAACTAGTGAATGAATATCGACTTTATCGTCCGTCAAATCTAACAAAAATTTCTCAATTTCCGCGTATAGTGTGGCATGTTAATGTATTTTTCGGGACTTACCCTACAATTTTGTTCATAAAAAAATAATAATCGAGGAGCCTTCAGACTATTTACGTTCTCTTCAAGTCGACTGACCTTCGAAAGGCTGCAAATGTTAAAAAAAATTAAAGGACAACATCACTCTTCATATAATTTTACAAAATGACCTTTGGATTTCCAGTTTTAGCATTCGGGTGAAATGGAAGTCTCTAACTCTTTCTTCTTGGTCCTTGAAATTCTTATTTTTTTAGGCTGTTGTGCGAAGAGATTAATGCGCTTCTATCATTGAACGTGAAATAGTTAGTGATTTTCACGGCCATTAAAAGTCGTGAGCAGATTTTATAGTGCTGATTATAGATTAAATTTCAGATACATCAGTGAAACTTAAATAAATATAGATATATTTGCAAGTGAATTAAAATCCGATGGCAAAGGGTTGGCAAGTGGATTAATACATGACATTACAATATACTCCACAAGAACACACTATACAATGAAATTTACATAAGTAAATGCGGAAGTAAATAGCAGTACATATCAACATTAACACAGGCATAAAATAGACGATTATCATTCAAAACAACTCATACAAAAATCAATTTAATTACTCGATTTCGAACGTAACTCATTTAGTTTTTTACTAAAATCCTTTACTGAAATAGGAAATTCACGAAAGAAGGCTGGCAAGCCGTTCCATTCCTCAAGGGTACGAGGAAAAAAGAACTTTCCTTTACCTGCGCCAAGATTCAAGGGTCTCACTTTATACTTATGATCATGGCGGCCATGGTACGGGGGTTCAGTCAGTTTGATTTGCAACGAGGAGAAGGCATCAAAGCCACAGCATACTTTTTAAAAGCTTTTTTAACCTTGCGTCCAAGCGTCTCACAGAGAGCAACTCCCAACCGAGGTTATCAATCATGTTAGAAACACTAGCAAAGCGCCCACAATTGTTTTTTTTACATATCTAGCCGCTTTCCTTTGTACATTTTCTAATTATTCAATGAAATAACCTGGGTGAGGATCACAAATTGAGCAGCTATTCTCTAACAGTGGACTTACGATCGTTAAATAAGCCGAATTACGTACGTCTTGAGTAGCAAACTTAAGCTTCCTCTTAAAAGAGGTGTAAATTTATTGTCTTATTTTTAGTCTTGCAGTGATTCTATTTATGAAAATTCATCATATCTCTGCAATTTCTCAATCTTTTTCGTAATATTTCCTGTCTTTATCACTTTCAGTACGACGTTTTTCATTTTCTTTCTCCCTACACTTCCACGTTACTTCCAATTTCAGGCAATATCGTAGTCTTTGCTGATATCCCATGCAAAACCCGCGTAAGTCATTTATTTTCAATCGTCGGCTTGTCGTCAAACTTAGAAGCGGTTCTCAAGACTGCATCAATCGACGAAGCTCAACTCCTTTTCGCCGAGTTAGCGTTTTCGCCGCATCGTCAGCGCGACACCGGTTAAAAATAAAAATCTCTAAGTAAATAAAATCCATACATTTCTTTAACTAATTTCATGTTGTAAATTTTTAAAATCAACCTTGATGTTTAGAAAACTTAACAATCCACTTGTATAAAACTCTTTTATAGCAAAAATAATATAGCTTTTTGTCGATGTTTTTCTCTTAACAGTATTTCTTTAAATTGAAACTTATAATGTTGTGTTTTGTGTTAGTAAAAAAATATGTTTTGTTTTCAATGTAATATTTGTTTTTTTCATATGCCCACAAAATTTACTGTGAAGGGGGGCGTGGAAGGTTTCCATTTTAACAGGAGGGGGCGCAGTACAAAAAAGTTTGGGAACCCCTGTTCTAGAGTATAGTGAAGTACTCCGGTAACGAGATGAGGATAAAACGTTCAATTTTATTTTCGAACAAAACAAGCCGAGAACCATGAAACATGTAAGGATTGAAGGATCGTCTTGTGTAGTTAGAACGAATGCTTGGGTCGTACAGGAAAGCTGGGTGCGGTTGGTCTCATCACACGCTTGGTATACTTAGGTGCGGAGTGATTCATATGTTTTTCTAGAGACTTGAAAGTGAAGGCACTCATCGCTGTTGCTTTGACAACCTCATAAGATGAACGTGAATCATCATAAGTTTACAGCTTTTCCGGGGGAAGAAATACGTTTTCCGCCTACGTGTCGATCTAATGAGGACAGATGTGTAGGTGTTGAATTGATCGTCGTAATGGCAGCCAATCGCATTCTCCCATGACAATAGTATGAAAACTTTTCTTCAAGTCATTCCTCCAAATCATTTGGACGTGTTTTGAATCCGCTTATATCTTTTTATAGATGCCATAATATTGTTTAACGTGTAGATTTTTTCCCAAGTTCTATAAGCTTTTTTGTGGAAATCCTTCTATCTTAAAGTGCTTGTTCGTACCCTTAGGTACGGCGCAATTGCCTAAAAGGTAGAGCGTTAGGCTGTACTGACTTAAGGCTTCAAATCTGGGAAAGGCCTCTTTGGACTGGTCCAGCTGAATGAAATGTCGTGATTTTCTGGGTTCGTAATCCATATGGAAAGTAAGAGTAGCTCAAGGAAAAGGTCTTTTGGTACCTATTATTTCGCTAAATATTTTAATGCCTACGATTTTTTTCTTTAGAACTTTTTAAAAAGGGAAATTTTATTAGGTGCTGAAAATTATTCACCTGAATATTAGGTGCTGAAAAATATATATTGCATCCATTCAACGCTATATCATTACGTTAAATGCCATAGCGGTATCAACCTTATTGTTTTCATAGACGAACGTATCAGTACCATATTTGCAATTTAGTTCCATAAGATCACAGTGTAGTTAATCCTTGGTAGGAGCAGCTATTTCCCCCTTAACTTTCTTTCTTTCTCCCCATCTCGTGGAAAGAGTACCCGTACGCTGCCTTTGTCCACGTGAATTTCCTCTTGTCTTCCTTCCTTCGGTTTTTCCAATGGTCCTTCTTTCCTTCTATTGCCCATCCCTATTAGGTACTTAATGTTACCGGAAAACCTAGGCACATCGTTTACCATGATCACTTTTGTAGATGTCCTCCGCTCTTGGTCTCATCACCATTACCTTGTGGTACCACCTCATTGGCCTCTCACACTTAACTTGCATCTAGAGTATTTTTATCATCCTTTAAAATCTATCTCAGAAAACGACTGATCTCTTGCACATATGATCCCCATTTTCTCTACTTCATGCGTAATTATATGCTAGGCGTTTTTCTGTTTACCTTATTTCCGTTTACCTAAATATCTGTTAGACCTGTTTACAAAAAAAACCTCAGTCTCTGAACACGAGAAGTGAAGCATCCAACTATTACTGCCCCGCTCAAAGAACTACTAAATATCTTAACTATTTCTTGGTTAGATCTTCAAAATTATGGAATCCTACTACCCACAGTTATGGAGAACCTGCAAGTACAAAGTAATTCAACTAAAACTTCATTATTACCTTCAAAAGAAGGAAATAAAGTTCTAATTTGTTTCGTCGATGTACATACTACATCAGTCTGCTGTTTGCTGTTTCCTTGATGACTCAATAATTTGTTGTGCTTATAGCTGTTTTGTAGTACTTAAATGTGTTGGAACGTTTGTTTAATCTTAAATTTCATCTATAAATTATTTTTTCATATTATGTGGAACCACTTAGCAATTTTGTTATTAATAATTTTTGTGAAATACTTGGTTATAACTCACTTTAGTACGATGTATTGTATTGCTATGTATCAAATTTGTTTAAATTTAAGTCGGTTTTATTCTCGTGCTCTTAAGCTCACCACAAATTGTTCAACTGATACTCTTAGGTGTATTGCACCCAGAGGAAATAAAATTTATTATTATGCTTGAATTAACATATTCTACTACTACCGCAGTAGCGAGGTGTACGTGTAAAACGTGTCTGAAACCCGAGGGTCTCGGGATTGAATCCCGCCTGTTATGCCAGTCTTAGGATTGAGAATTTACCTTGGTCGGTGCGAAATAACATAAGTGGTTGGAGCATCTAAAAAAAACAATTTAACTACTACGTGAATGTTTTCTAGTTATATCTTTTTTAACTCGTGTTATTTTCGGTACTGTTCCTTATCTTACTGTGTGAGTTGTTTTCGCTTGCTGTGTTTTGCTTACATATATCCTTAAGCTCCATTCATCCGATGCGTGTGTTTTTAATATGTCCTCGTCACTTATTTGGCCCGCTGGAATCAGACACTATTTTGCACCCGTCTCGCTGAAGAGCTGGCCCATTGTAGACTACTACGTCCAGATTGTTCACCACTACCTTCGACCCATGGGGGTTGTATTTGCAACCGTCGGGATTATCTCTAATAGGTAACCAAGGAGTCACGTGACACAAAACGAATGGTTTCAAAATTTAATGTGTCTGAATCGCTCTTTGCAACATCATTAATTGTTTTCACTTGAGTTTTTCTCATCTGTTCCAACTAAAGAGCCTCCGGTTGAGATATAACACAAGTGTAACCAAAGAATGAGGTTGTAATCAGCGGTTTTAAAACACAAAATTTGCGAAGCAAATACCACGTGACTCCTTGGTTACCTATTCGAGATAATACCGACGGTTTCAAACACCACACTCCATTGCAGACTCCGACTCCAGCCGTTCGACTGCCCGGTTGGGTGGTTCAACTTTCATTGCTCCAATCAGTCGCAGCTCAAGGGGGCAATGGGACATGCAGTCATTCTCATCAAGTCAAGGCTTTAGTCCATTGGGATGAGTCATTCTCCCCTAGCACTTAAGTTTGCACATTATTCAATGGTCGTTATTGTTCAATTTTACCTATGTGCGCTTATCTTTCGTCCACAGCCGTGTCCAAATTAATTTAGCATTATGAATTGGTCTTTTTCCTCATTCCGTCGAAGGTACCTTAAAGCTTCCTCGATGGTTGATAAAAACCCATCGGTGGCGGTGACAGCTGCGGCATTGAATTTAATCTGCCATTCGAATGAATAACGCCATCCATACTATGAAGGATATCTTCTCGGGTCTTCCACTGGATTGAAAATATTTAGGGTGGATTGCAAGAACGAGGTTTAAACCGCGGTTTAGACGGTGGCTAGGGAAAATGGCCGAAACCGCGGTTTTTTGCTTGCATGAACGAGTTTTACGTCAGACGCCGTCTAAACCGCGGTTCAAAAGCCGCCAATTCCCGAACCTCCTGCTGGGTAGGTTTAAGCCGCGGTCTGCGTTCGCGAGAGACACCAAACATGGCCGGCCGGCACTTTTTGACGTTCGCGAGGTGGAGGAAATAGAAGAAATTACAGATATTGAGGATGCTGAAGTTCCACCAATAAGGATAAACAGATTAATTAGGGACCGAAGTGATCTATTTTTATCACACATCCATTCAGAGTTTGAACAGAGGTAAAGATTTAATAAAGAAGTAACTCATCAGCTATTGGGAGAAACGAACTATCATATTAGACTTTCGACGAACCGCTGGGGATTCCAAGTGCCACCAATTATTCAATTGCTTATGTAATTAAGGTCTTTCGCCACTGCAAGTTTTGTTTTAAGGCTTTAGGGGATCAGATTGGTGTTCATGAATCAACGGCTTTTAGGTGCTTAATGAATGTACGCGAAGCTCATTGTGCTCATTGGAGCTAAATATTACCAATTTCCCCTTAATTGCCGCAGAATTACATGATGCGGTAGCTGAATTTTCTCTCTTATCAGGGTGGGCATGAATTACATTTGAAATGTGAAGTAACGTTAATAAAAAATAACGATAAATAGGTTGTACTTGTACAGTTGATTGATGATTAAAAATCGTGCTCCAAATTTAGTGAAATTACCCATTCTTAGCTGTTAACCAATGGGAAAAACTTCTAAATATTTTCGCTAGTGCTTTTCGGAAAATGTATGGAGTTAACACAGAACTAATCGATTTATTAGATACATAATTTTATTAGGAACAACTTCCCTGACGTTGATTCTCTAGACTACACGCACATTAAAATTTCCTGCCCAGACGTACGTCAATATAAAGGGATATTATTCAATCTGCGTACAAATAATAGGTTGAAAATAGGGTTATTTATTTTTTTGGCGTTTAATGTTCACTCGATATATACATAATCACAGGACGTACAATCAAAAAATACGACTACAAAAATAAGGAATAAACTGGTTACAACCACAAAAATAGTAACTTAACTGCCTTGATCATTAAGTCACTTCACAAACAAATTCTTCGCTTCTTTTAAAAAGTTGTCTTTCCTTGCTTAAAAGTCCAGTTCATTGAAATGCATTACACTTTTAGGTTGTTGGCATTATACTTTCCACAAATATCTTCCAATTCCTCATTTTCCCTATTCAACGTGGTCGCGTAATACGCCTTACTCTCTAGTATTACATACTCTGATATAATAGAGATCAGGAGCAGCTTCTCTTCCAGCGAAAATTTTTCGTTTCGTCCACTACACATTTTTACTAGATACTCACACGCTTCCAAACTGAAGTTCACGGTGTTTATTTACGTTGCTAAGGAGCTTACAATTGCTTTTCGGGAAAAAAAATGACAGTAGTCAGCGTTGCCACATAATCAACAACGACAGGCCGCGGTTTTCATAGACCTTGACGAAACCTTGTTTATGCAAGCGGAAGGAAGATCGCGTCCAGGCCGCGGCTTATGAAGACGCCGTCTAAACCACGGTTTGAACCTCGTTCTTGCAATCCACCCATAGAGTAGCCGAAGTTTTGAAGCTTGACTCGAACTCCATCTTCAAGGCAAATGATGCCTTGCCTTCGTTTTGACCGTCTTCAACCTGAGGCCTCGGGTCAGGTGACACCTGGTGACACGTAAAAATGGCGATTTTAATTTGAGGCCCCCGATTGGTCAGCTCAAGGTCGATCGTTGGGATCTTGGAAAGGCCTGTATTTTCAGAAGAAGATCTGAGATTTCCTATTCGCCGATTTTACTGTTCACCATGAAAGCATCACATCTTACATTTTGACCGAGACATTCGCATTTCCTGTGGGGTTGTGTTTGAAATATTTGGTATTTTCTCGAATAACCAAGGAGTCACGTGGTACAAACACGAATGGTTCGCGTATTTTGGCGTGTTTTAAGCGCTCAGTATAATCTAACTACATAATTGTTTTCCATTGAGATTAATATTTTCCGGGGCTCTATGTATTTGGCGGATGGGAAAAACCCAACTTAAAGCAAGGAGTGAGATTGGAATAAGCTGTTATAAAACACCAAATTTGCGTACCATTTCTGTTTATACCACGTGACTCCTTGGTTACCTATTCGAGATAATCCCGACGGTTTCAAGCACAGCCCCACTGTTCGTAAGGTAATTTTATCGAATTTTTTTCTGTAGTTTTCTGTTATTTTATCGAGTTTACTTGCTAAAGAATACGATTTAGTTTTATTAAATCAAGAGGTAAAAGAAGTTCGATTGAATTTTCTGCTACGAATTCCAAAATGGCGTCGCAACGAAAGTATAAACACTCGTTGCTCCCTTGGCTAAAGGCAACAATAGGCGACTAAACTCGACGGCAAAACGGATGCGTAGCGGAATCGGCTAATTATAATATGGCGTCTGCCATACGAAGGCAGTTATTTTGGCAAAACTTCGAACATGGCGTTTAGCGTAAAATCAAAATCGCACGAGTCATGGTTATCGAACCGATTGCCTTCCCAACGCGACTCTCCTTCTTTTTCGCACGTGACAGCGGTTCGTTGCGGGCCTCGAAATAATGTTTCAATGCCGTCCATGATCGACGTTTTTTGCTTTCCCGATATTTTTATTTTTTCATCCTCAAGGCTTCAGCGGCGAGTAGTTTAAAAAGGAGGCTTCTTTTTTCTCCCGTGCGTGGGTTTGCTTCGTGGACCGCAAGTTTCTTTCATCCCCCGTCCAGTGATTCGTGGTTCGTGTTGGTTGCGATGGACTCTTCGCTCCCAGTAACCTCGGTCATCTTCGGAGAATATGAGGGGGGAGGTGGGGAGATAGTGATGCCGTCTGCGAAACCAAACTACGAGACGGAGAAAAACGATAGGGAAACGAAACTTTCGCCTTTTTCTTTCGCTCTCTTTTTCGTCCCTCACGTTTTCCCTTCTCGTTCCAGACCCATTCATCCTCGGCCTTCTTGAGTTTGGTCGTTTGAGGGGAGGATTGGAAGGGAAGTTAAGATGAGGTGTCAAGGCCGTCAACCCTCATCCCCTTGCATACGCAGTAGCGCAGCGAAGGGGATACATACGTTTTTGTCGGCGGCGTTTTCCAACTCCTGCTGGCAACTTTTATTTCCTCCAGGAATTCATTGTCATTGCTGTCGTTAGATCGAGGGAATCGGAGGCTAATTTCACTTCGTCGCGTTTTTTCGTTTGATAATGCATATGGCGATGGGTTGATTTGCAAATCACTCATGTGTAGTACTCAAGGAGGTTAGAATGTTCTGGAGGAGGCATTGGCATGCTAGCCAATGGGTGGCAATGAAGTCAGAATGGGGGTGCTTGGGAACGATTATGCCCCGCCTACTCCGTTTCATACACACGGTATAAAACGAAACAATTCGTTTTATACCGCCTCCTATTTGAGACTCCGTATGTATTAAAACTTAAATAACAATGAAATTGTGCTCGATTCTTATCGCAGCTATGTCAGTTAATATCCTTAAGGATACGTAAGGGAGTGATTAATGAATTTTATTTCCCTGGCAGTTCAATCAAACTGGTTAGAATTTTGCGTATTTAATTTACATATTAAATGGCAATGCAATGCATATGCTCCTTCGTCACTTTTTTGCGTGTTTGCGCACCTTTGTTCTATTTCTCTATTTCACTCTATTGCTCTATTTGACGAATTTTAAAACTGCGGAATGATAGGTGGCAGAAGGTATGAGGGGCTGAAGAGGGACATCGTGTGAAATTTAGGGGGTGGGAAGAATTAAATGTCCATTTAAACCTACCTTCACCGGTAGAATACTTATAATAAATAAAATAATAATTCAATTTTTCATTTTACTGCACTAAGTTATATCGCTTGCAAAAGCAACTTCATCCGCACGAGTATCGCGAGTAGTGAGCCCGTATGTTCGTTCCTACCAATATGGCCGACCTTGCTTCTCAAACCAGCCGAATTGCCGTCTCTGGTATATTCTAATCTCCTTGATTGCATCTGCTGAATGCGCCAATGGTGATTGGTGATTCGACGTTCTTGTGGGCATCATTTTTTTCCGAAAACTTGTTCCAGTTGTCACCAATTATTTGGAGAGAGCTACATTAGTAAAGTGATGCTCCATCCGTGATTAAATCGAAAAGAAAAATAATTCTTTGAGAATAAAGGTGCGAGGTAGGCACTGTCTAGAAGTCATTTTCATCGTCCGCACCTGAAAACGATAAACCGGGAGAGCGTCATGGAATCAGCATCTCAAAGGTTAAAGGACGAGAGAAATGCTAACGAAATTGCGACGAAATACCACCTTTCGCAAATCGCTTCCGTGGAGAGATTACCTAGGAGGACTTCCCGACTCAAATACTCATGCACAGGAGAAGAGAAAATGGCGGAAAAAGTTTGCGACGGATCAAATTATGACTCGAAAATTCAGTACGAACTTGATTTCTCAGCATCCACATTACTACTGACAGAATCAGTGAGTTTTTGCTCAATTCCTTTTTTTGTACGACCACAGGTTGAAAATTCACCAGATGATATTGCGACGCTATGGAAAAGTGGTATGATGCAAAAAAAGTCACTGATTAAGTCATTATGAAGCAATTTCTCAAATTAAATAATGCCAACTTTGTCCACTTTACTCATTCGGATCCATTCTTTTTCACAGTGAGTGGAACCTGCTGTCTTCAGAATTATGACACTCTGCTGTCTTTGCAATAATAATAATAAACTGTCTTTATTTGGGGTGTGATTGAGACTATATAATCCCTCCAATCCTTCAACTCCTCGTCAATAATAATTACAAAAATTTAATAAGAAGAATGAAGACAGAAATAAATACATGGTTAAAATATAACTTATGATAAAATGCATTTCGATATTTACATAATTTGAAAGACTAAAGAAATTTGAATAAATATAAGACTTACTAACTATAATTGAGGTTACGGATAATTGAGTATACGCTTGCATGTGTATCCGTAGTGGGTGATCCTCCAGTGAGGAAATTTCTCCTCGCATAAAACGTCTTCCGAAAATTGATATGCTTTTCCCATTCTTTTCCTCAAGGCCGTGCGATTCTCTAATCCCGATGCTACTCCTTGCTGTTAGACTGTATGCCGCATCAACACTCTAGCATGTGAAAGGCCAAGGATCATCCGATTAACGGTCAAGGCTCTCCATCGGTTCTCGCTGTATTCTTCGATAAATCGATAACAACGGAAAACGATCAACGAACGAAGGAAACGTTTTAAGAAGAGATTATTCGGACAAGGTGACCGACATCTATGGTCATTTAGGCAAGGTGGATGATTCGGTAAGAGTAGGAATTATTCAGGGACGGATGAGAAATGGTGAAGAAAAACATTAGCTTCCCCGCAACAAAGGGCGCCAAGGGGTCCACGGTTTAACGTTCCATCCGACCTTGGCCTTCATCGCCTGATGAATCTTCATCATATCTCAACATATGGCCTATTAAGTTGTCCCATCTTTTTTTTGTCGAGGTTTTGAGAAGATTTCTCCTTTTTACACTCTTCTTAGGATCTTCTTTGTTAGTCATTCGATCTATTTAGTTGATGGTTCGATAAACAGAAGGTGGATTGGTGCAGATTTTCAATTAAGATGGGGTCGAACCTTTTTTTCGCAGATGGACCCACGCGACCAAAATTTCGAAAGGCTGTCGATGAATTTGAAAAGATTGGAGGGCGAAAGGATGAAAGGTCGGGTTTTTTTACACGAGCTAATTATCTCCGAGTTATTAGCGATGACGACAACTCTTTATAGGCCCGCTTCCACTATCCGTGGAGATCTATCTCAAGAAAAAAGTAAACACTTGATTTTTCAAGGAAACTAGAAAGTATGCCTGGTGACTAAGAAACTAATTTACTTCTCTAACCCATGAAAGCTTATCAAGCAACAAAGGAAAGTTGTATACATTTGCATTTTTGCAGGATTTGAGGGGAAAACAAGAAAAAGGACATTAAAGTACGTTAGCCGAGGACGATAGAGGAAATTAAAGTCAATGACAACCTTTAGCCACCATTAAAGCTTAGTAGATCCAATTACATTTATAGGAATCAACAAAGAAAGAAAGCACTTATGCCATGAGGTTTGAATCTTATTTTGGGTTAATCAAAAATGACCCCCCAGTTTTTGTGAAAACTATAATACCAGGTGGGTATGCCTAATTTATTTTGAGTAAAAACTTTTTAATTCTTTCCTGTTTTCCTGAATGTTCAAAACAAGTTAATCTGCTTCATAGGTCTCCCAGTTACGGATTCAGGTAAATGGGATGTCTATCCCAGTTAGAATATCGTGCCGTATGGTTTTGGCCGTTGTCATTTTCTAGGACTGGAATAGGATCTAGTTACCTAAAAAATACTTATTCTTTGTGGCTGTTTTGAATTCATTTACATTGAAACAGTGGATTTTTCGTACTGCTGAATGTATCCTTAATTTCGCATTCATTGCAAATCTCGCATTAAAACTTTTATTGTGTGTATTGACTCCTTCGATTCGCACAATTCGCTGGCTTCTCAAAACATCTGCGTTGCCTTCTCCAGTACGTTCTAACCTCCTTTAGCTTGTATATTTACCAGCAGGCTTCTTGGCTAACACAACTCAAAAGTGTTTGGAAGGGCTAGCTCGTGCGTTAGACGTTTGGGCAAACGGGTTTTCATTTTTCTTTTGCATACTAATCGGATCGGCCGAGGAAAACAGGAAATCTAAGGCCGAAGTCATCTGAGGAGTGTAGTGAAATTAGGGATGGGTCGGTTCGGTTCTCGGTTCCACCGGTTCTTGAGCTTAGAACCGGAACCGAGGCCAAAAATAATCGGTACCGAAATAATTGGCGCGAAAACCAGTTTGAAACCTGCTCACACTGTGAAGGTGGAGGCTTCACATTAAAACCTGGTGAAATAGTGTACTTAGATGCTTCAAAGTTGCCGCGAATTGTTCTAATTCAGACGTTAAAATGACTATATGATTTATTTTATTACATCCAATTCTAGTAAGTGATGAAATCCGCCGTAATAAGGATATTCTGATTGATAGGTATATGTTACGTCCAACTACTTTGGAGGTGCGATTTATTTTTTAAATTATATCATAATATAGCATATATAACACAAAAATATAATAAAGTAGGTATTCTTTTTCAAGCAGTATGTCTCTGAAAATGATTATTGATTATCTTATCTTACCACTAAGCAATGTAAAGTAAGTGGTAAATTAAGAACCGGAACCGAGAATCGGAACCGAGAACCGAAGTTAAGAACCGAACCGGAACCGAAAAAAGTGGAACCGACCCATCCCTAATTGATATATACCAGAGATACAATCCATTGAGTTATAAGAGTAGAGGGCGGATCACGAAAACTTATTTTTAGTTGAATCATACTCTTAGATTTCCCTATGAGAATAATGCTTCAGCGTAGCTTGTAGTCAACACCAGGAAATGTCAAGTATGCCGCATGTCGCTTTAATGACGGCTTGAAGTTAAATCATGGAACGATTTACATTCTGAAAAGGAAAATTCCCCAAGAAAAGTTCAAATTTGTGCCCGTCTGGCGAGAGATTTTTAACGACGCAAGATTTAATAGTTAGATTCAAATTTTGTTCCCACGAACCTGATTTCAAATCCCAAAGCCTGTTTTCCTTACCAGCTTCGAGGTTCGGTCTGCACTCGTTCATATTTTTTTTAACGAAAGTGGGTGGGGATTTATATTTCATTAGCTCGTCTCGTACTTTTATTAGCACTGATGTCATCACTGGTTTGTCGATTTAAATGCCAAGAAAAGAGTTCGCAGAAAATAGCGCCGAATGAAATTTCAGGGCTGATAAAAGTATCAACAGGCCCACCTTGACTCTTATTTCCATTTTTATGCCTCCACCTTGAAATCATAAAAATGCAAAAAGATCACGACTGTATTCAGTGTCTGGAAACGGCTGACTTTCTGGAATTCTGGTTTGGTGCACACTTTTACGGAGAATTCGCTAGTTTTTTTGTCGATTATTTAAACACTGATTGTGCATATTCGATAGAACCGATCACAAGGAGCTGCGGAGGCGGAAAATGCAAATAACATAGTCTTGGAAGCGTGGCGAAGGACTTAAGCTGTTATTACCCGTTGGGTCCCTTCACTGAAAAAGTTTCCTTTCTCCGTAGTTGCAATTCTCTGATCCAGTGATTGCAGACTCAGGTCGATCCGGATCACGACCGTATCGCGAGAAAATTGGCTGAAATGACGGTCGCCACGTTCATGGCCACTGCAGCTTCTGTTGATTTGAAGTACGAGGGCATTATTATTCATTGAATCCACGTGAGAGATGCATGAATTACGCAAATGCTCGCTGTTAAATAAAGAAATATGAGCTAATTGCTGCTGAAGTTGATTGCTACTGGTGTGCAGCAAGAGAGAAAAGGCCAAAACCAATGTTAAACTAGGAAAACAAAATCTGGAACAGGTGAAAGAGTTCTGTTACCTTGGAAGCCGAGTAACCAACGACGGACGAAGCAAGGAAGAAATAGTGCAGAATAGCCTAGGCGAAGAGGGCATTCTATCAAAATGAGAATCTACTTACTGCTGGATTTTTATTCACAACAGATAAATACAACTGAGACCGGCCCGGTGGCGGCGAGGTAAAGTCCTCGCCTGCCAATCCTAGGGTCGCGGGTTCGAGTCCCTCCTGGGTGGAGAAAAACCCACCCAGGGCATAGATGTTTGTCAAGCTCTGTTGGTTCAGCCCCTGGGAAACTTAAAGACAGGCAAAAATGCCTATTGGGATCCCAGGGGTATATGGCCAACAGAAGTGTACGGAAGAAAAAAAAACTGCATTACTAGTGTTTGCTCATCACATAATTGTGGTGTTGTTGCTCAGGTGTACACTCGACACGGTCGTTTACTATAGTCATGTAAAATTGCAATGCTGTGATGGGCCATATTTTATCACGATTTCTGGTTAATTTGTTGTAACTTTAATGCACAATCATGCTACAATGTTCCGTCAGTAGTGTTTCAAAGAGAGGGATCTGAGGGATCCAGAGAGAGAGGGATCTGCATAAGATGCTGATAACCATGGAAATGACAATGGCCAGACATCAGCTGAAGATCAATAAGGAGAAGACTAAGTAAGATACTGGTGTGCAGCAAGATAGACAAGGCGAAAACCAATGCTAAACTAGGAAAACAAAAGCTGGAACAGGTGAAAGAGTTCTGTTACCTTGGAAGCCGAGTAACCAACGACGGACGAAGCAAGAAAGAAATAGTCAGCAGAATAGCCTAGGCGAAGAGGGCATTCTATCAAAATGAGAATCTACTTACCGCTGGAAATACAGGCGTAGAAGTAAGGAAACAATTCACCAGAACGTACATCTGGAGCGTGTTTATTTACGGCAGCGAGGCATGGACGATGACAGCAGCGGAGAAGAAAAAGGTGGAAGCATTCGAAATGTGGTGCTACAGAAGAATGATGAAGATTAAATGGATCGACCGAGTAAGTAACGAGGAAGTTCTAAGAAGAGTGGGAGAAAAGAGAAGCCTTCTGAGTACCCTAAGAAGAAGACGGGACAACTTGATCGGCCACATTATGAGACATGATGGCCTGATGAAGACAATCGTCGAGGGACAAGTGGAGGGGAAAGAAAGAAGACTAAAATGCAGCACTGAGAGTTGGAGCACCTTAAAATCCTAATTTTACCAGAAGAAAAATAGGTTTATAAAGGCGCTCCAGCACACCAATTTCTTTGTTTTTCAAATTATTTTAGAGAATTAGTTTTTAGCCTGAAGGTGCTCCAGTATACGATTTGTTTTTACAAATTATTATACCGTAGAGACTTTTTAATGATTGTGCGGGCTTGGAGTTCTTTTTTTCCATTTCAAACCATTGTTTTTTTTAATGATTCGATCATCGCATATTTGTTACTCTTTTGATCAGGCATTGAAACACGTTTATGCTTCAATGCTTGCGTAGAATTTCCCTTTTTAGCAACTCTTTCATTTATCTCTCAAGTTACATTTTTATCTTGTCACTTCTTAATCCCTCAAAAATCTAGCCAGTTAATATCCGAAGTGAATTTTTCAATATACGGCAAGATTTTGCAAGAAATGTATCATACTTTGCGAGTCTTAATTTCGCATTCGGGTTTTAATATAATTTACTATGGGAAAGAAAGAAAACTTCTTGTTTTATTTTAAAGCCTTTATAAAATCCCTTAATAGTAAAGAATTCTAAGCCACAATTTTCAAACAACTATTTTCGTGGATTCAGGAGTAACGTGTGAGAGATGAGGCATAAGGCTGTATAAAACGATTGCAATTTTGTACTAGAAACGTATTTTTCGACGTCACAACTTCGTCATTAGATCGCCAGATGTTGAAGCAGAAAACTTCGAAACCAAGGTCACAATAAATAAGTTTCTTGTGGAAAATTCCAGTCATTTCATACAGAAGTAGTTCAACCCGATTGCCAGATTGTTTGATGAGGATAGAGTCACCAAATACCGTCTAAGCCTAACGGCGTGGTAATTTCACGCCGGTTTGGGAGGGTCAGGGGTCAATGCCGGAAAGGTTGGGAGGATCAGTTCCTTTCACTGAGCCACCTGTGATTTCTTAGAAAGATCTGCAACCCAGAAATTCACACCTCTTAGGTGGAACTGGACGTGACCAAAGTCGGCTCCAGGAATCGAACAAGGGACCTTGTTGTCCAACGCTCTACTCACCAGGGGCGGAATTCTGTACATCCTACCGACACCTATCGGTGTCGCTAACTCCCCCGACCGACAAATATCGGTAAGAGCGATTCCGGTGACGCATTCTACCGACACTTGTCGTTAATTTTACCGATACTTGTCGGTAACGACGACTGATCCTACCGACGATTTCCAAACCCACGCTAGGCCTTACCGACATGTATTTCGTCTCTTCGCCAACTGCATGCTGGGTAAAAACAGTGATAGATCGGTCTACGCATAGCGACGGACGTATGTTTTGATTATCTACGAGCTTGGTTTTGATGAATTGACTTGTGCAAATTGGTAGGTTTTCTGAGAACTGAGATCGTCCTTTATTTGCATTTCCATATTATTATTAAGTTACAATCTTAACGGTATAATTCGCGCTAGTTATATTCGTCCTTAATTTGCAAAATTAGCGCATCCAAAACAAGTTTGCTTTAAAGTGTCCAAAGTGCGGAGAGTGAGAGGTGATTTAAGTTCTTCTAACCTTTATTAAATGAAAATAGTTTTATTTATAATTTTCTAAATACTAAGTACCTATATTTTTACTTCAATTACTATACTATTTATATGCAATTGCAGTTTGATGTATTTAAATGTTTGACGGTAGAAACTTTATCGCTAGACTAATAATGCATTTTACATCAGAGTGGTTGGTGTTTTTTAATTATCAGCCCAAAGAATGGCAGAGGGATATCTTGCTTTAGATCAAATGTTTATGTAATACGTAGAAAGTAGACTCGAACGTCGACGATCGTGCCGGGATACGAGAGTAAAAGGGAAGCCCACGACCCGTTTGAGCTGGACAACGAGGAGTTTATCAATTTATTTCGCCTCTACCCACATGTTGATTTGGTTCTCATTGAAACACTTCGGCCGATATTGCAGCGGGAGCGGTCGATCGCCATTGCTAGTGAGCAGTGTGTTCAGTTCATTCCAATGCATTTTCAAACGAACGCAAGTCATTATTCACTTCACTGTTTCTTTGTCAGGGTCACTTTTACTTCCGTACCAATTAGTGTTCTAATTCTTAAGATTGCCTCCCAAAAAAACAAACGTTACTTAAAAACAAACTTACACGTTAGCCGAATGCTGCCTACTACTTACTGTGATGTCTCTATAATTTGTAATTTCCACGAAGATGTGTACACAATTCTACCAAGTAATCTAATAAATATATTATTATTACATTCCTCCTCCATGTAGCAATTCCCTCTTGACCTGACTTGAGCTTCTCGACTATTGTTTGGACCATCGTAGGTTTTAATTTTTAATTTAATCTTGTTTGTGTACGTATAGTAACTTGAATATGTAATTGTTGGCTTAGTTAATGGCAATTGAATACAGTCCATCAGAACCATATAGACGTGTGTTATTTCTCGATCGTAAAATCGTACCCAATTTCGCAGTACGAAATCAATAACAAAGTATGAATAAAGATTTCATTCGAATTACCTACATGCAATCCCCTCAGTTTCAACTAATCCCACCTTTCATCCTGCCTTTGGTATTAACTTCTCTTCGACTTTACGCATGATCCTTGAATGAATGTGAATCACAAATGATCCACGTCCAGTCCACTGTTGATTTCAAATAACATTACTACGCTAAGTTCCGATGAAATATTTCGCATATCGATGGTGCACTTTTTCCTGTTTGTGTCATGCTATATCATTGGTCAAAACGTATAGCCTCGCGCGCAGGTGCTGCTTCCTTACCGATAAATGCTTGACGTCAGAGTTAGGTCGCTTGCACCGACAACTGTCGGTAGCTGGAGGGTGCAGAATAGCTCGACCGTCGGTACAAGCGACGACCGTCGGTAGCCACCGATACCGATAGGTATCGTTAGTTGTGTACAGAATTCCGCCCCAGGATAACGTACCGTATTTAAAAAATAAAATAAGTTATGCATGGAATTAGATCAAGAATGAATTTTATATAAAGCCATAGGTTACTTTTTAGCATTGGAACTGAAACTGAAGCGACATATTTCCAAATTATAATCTCCATAATCGTTATATATTGCATAAGGTTATCTTTCGCTGCAGCACACACGAAATGGCTATTTATAGTCACGTGGAGTTTCGAAAGTGTGCCAGATTTTAGGAAAATTTTTGAACTATTTAATATGGTCTACTACCTCTGTGGTTGGTTCCATTTCTGGTTTTGTCTTACCTCAGAGTGCGGGTGAGGAGCGGGAAAAAGATAAAAAGAAGTTGATTGTAGAAGATTTGTATAATGGCCCTTTCCCTATTTCGAGATCTGTGGCAAAAGAAATCTATTTCTTCTTAGTCTTCCATAGTCGCATACCCACGTATCGGTCTGTTTAAGGAATTTATTGGACTGTGAAGATGACACCAATATGTTCAAGTAAGTAATTAAGTAACTAATTATCTAAATGTTTATTAAAATTAAGAAAACAATGAGTTGTAATGGAGGGCAAGTATTGCGTAAACAAACTTGCCCTCCATGGCAACTCATTGTTTTCTTTTATCAATTTAAATTAACATTTAGATAAATAGTTCCTTAATTAATTACTTCAACACTTTCCATTGTTTATTTAAATTCACAACTCTTTAAAACCAATCACTTAATTCAATATAAACGAAGTGTCTGCTGTACGGCCTTCTCTGTAAATATGGGCTTAAACAAATCCATTGTCGGCATACCCTCCAGACAGTAGCCTGGGTATTACGATACTATCAAGAGGGAGTTGTGAGGGAATTTTATCTCTAACGAGGAGATGGAATTTTATGATGCAAAAACCACTTACGCGTCAAAAGAAATCGGATGTGGAAACAGCGAAATGTTGGGCGGTAAACTCTTGTATCAAGTAAAGCCTTGTCTGGATCAGAAAATTGATGCAATCGAGAAATAGGTTGACAGTCAAGGAAACTTTCCGATACGCGACGTTAAAGACCACTAAAATCATCAAAATTGATCGTCTAAGTAATGGATGGGGAAGTATGGGGTAAGTGATAAGAAATTTCGGAACATCTTACGCAAAAAGAGAAACGTGTGGACCAAGATTTAATATGGATTTCTAAGAATAATTGTCGTGTAACCTATCACGCGAAGACCAAAATCATAACTCGCATGCCTTAAATAGAAAGAGGTATAACTCTACCAGGGGGATTAATTTGTGATGAAATTCATTTGTCATCATCCAACCAACTCATAAAAATAGATGGGAAAAAAATTAAAAACAGAAATTAATAATATTTGATGTATGTATTTCGAAAACATTTCAGAACTGATGAAAAAACACACTAGGGGAAATATGCTTCAAAATTTGCTTTTTGGGATGGGAAAATTAAAGCAGGTAGTCTGTGGACAAACATCTGTGACCAATCAGCTGATTGGAAAAGAATTGAATCCTTTGAGAGCTGAGACGTAGGTTGTGGGGGTAGTTTACTGAAGATTAAATGGACAGAAAACTTGGAAAAGAAGGATAGAAAAGAGCCGGGTGATAATAATATATAAATGGAGCAGAGTACAATAAAGAATTAAGTGGATTGAACTTACCCTAAGGCAAAGAGAATTCGTCAAGAACATAATTTATGGGAAAATAGAAGGAAATAACCAAGAAAGAACCCAAAGGGATTGGTACATGGGTCAAATACGGGGAGATTAACCAAAAAAGAAGCAACAAGGTGTAACTGAGCCAGCAATGAGAAGAGACATAGACAGGGAGGACTACAGTTAACCAATCTTGAGATTAAAAAATTGAATAATAAGTACATAAAAATTTTGATTTAAATAAAAATAAGCGCGTAACATAAATAAATATTTAGTACAATGATGTAACTCCGCCTACTTTTTATCTAATTTCTAATCCTCATTTATTGCAGAAGAATGAGAAGATACATTATGATATATAAATATTTATTTGTATCAGATCTACCTATATTTCTAACCGAACCGCTTGAATCGGATTTCACCGGCACGGAATGAAAAAATCCCATGCAATAGAAATTTGATAGCGCATCAAGTGAGAGCATATATATTAAGATATAGGTAACCCACTCTTATTGGGCGATTACGGGCAAATGATTACTGCTTCCTTCAGCCGTACTGTTAATCGTGTCCTAAAAATGGGATCGGAGTTCCGTTGCGAAATGTAGACTCATGGTAAAAACATACGTCTCAATAAGATGTTCAGCGTGAAAGTAATAGATATTTTTTAACTTGGGTTTTTATTAATCGATTCGTGGATCCATCGTAATTTTCGAACTTCTTTTTATCCTCTCGGAAATGTATTGTTATTCCAGTTAACGCTATCGCTTTTATTTGAGCGATTTGGATATTCCGCACGAAGTGAGGTCAGTTCTAAATTTTCTGGCGTTAAAGCGCAAGTCATTTCCTGGCGATACGCGTACATTGACCCACGAAGCACCATTCTGAGAATGACGTTAGGGTTTGTATTGCATTACAAATTATTTCGAGAAGTTTTTTTCTCGATTATAGTGGACAACTTATTGGTTGAGTAGTTTTGCTGGATAAGAGAAAAATCATTCTAGATAGGGCGAAAGCTGGTCTCTTTCTTTCTATTACTTTCGACTCTATGAGTTTTAAATATATTTCACCCTAGCAATGACGCCATGTTGAACTTCAAGGGATAGCAAGATCTAACATAGCCTCCATTATTTCGAGTGACTCAGCGCATTTTTCTTTAGTCCGTGAACGATTCGTCGCTGCGTCAATATAATCGTCGGCAGGTAGTCCGATCAGTCGCACAGTATGATGTGCATTTTTTCCCGGCAATAAACGGAGATGCCGCGAACTTAAAGAGAGGATAAACAGCTCAACGCGCAGTGAAATGCCATCGCCCATTAGTAAACTGCTCAGGCATGCCATCCAAGAATTCTCGAATGCCTGTGATGAATGGGCAAATTTCGACGAAGGTTAATACGCTTTGTCTAATGAGAAAAGGGTACTCGGGGGGATTCTCATTATTATTTTTAATTAAGTTGTGAGGAGAAGATTGACGTGGCGAATGTTTTGAAAGGGCCCGTAGCGTTTTGAATAAGGCCGCCATCGAATCAAGAAACGTGAAGCGACGGAGAGATTGAGTGATTTAATGCAGACACATCAAAATGATTCGAAGTTCAATGACGACCCAGGAGCCATTTGAAGAATGTTTCATTTGAATAAACGAGCATTAGCGTTTTCTCGCTATTTAAGGGGAAACTTAAGAGTAATAGAAGGTAAGATTTATCGTCCCAAAGGGATTATAAATTAAATTTGCTATATCCATTTACATTTTATTTACTTTTGTCTCTCCAAAATGGCTATTCAATCCTTCAAATCATAGTTATCAGCCTTAAACAACATGCCCCCCATGTAACAAACCCCTTCTCCCTCTAACATCACTATGGCAATCCAAACAAACAACAGACAAACAAAATGAAATACACTAATTAACAAATGAATATATAAAAAAGAAATACGTAAAAGTGATTGCTTTTTATCTCATAGATATGCATCAATATCACAAATGGAAGCTTAGGCAATCACCACCCATTTCGTCGAAGTAACTATATTTCTGAAGTTCATCTCAGGAAATCGTTAAAATGGAGGCCTAAATGTGATAAGACGACTGGTAAACCGAAGTTCACTTATGACCGAAACTCGAAAGAAACTTGGAAACTTTAAGTTACAAACAGAAATGCGATTACGCTCTTTGCTATTCTGCCAATAAAGTTATTCAAAACGGAGTGCCATTTAAATGGCGACTTGGTTTTATTGCCCCTGCTTTTTACTGCATTTATTTCTTGCGATCATTTATTGCTCTACGCATCAGTGAGGAAATCGCTTTCTCTTCTATTCCCTTCAGCGGAATATTTCAAAATTACGAAAGTTTTATCGGACGAAAAATTGTTTAAATGCTCGATTTCAGTGGAATTTTTTTCAATTGGGAATATTGTACCCGTTCATTAACCCAACGTGAAAGTATTTTTAAATACCGTAATTAAAAGCAGGTTCGTAGAAATTTACGTCTGTGTGCAGGCTTCGGAAAAATGATCTCGGAAAAAATTGTATCTGTTATATACCTACTCTTTTTTCTTGAAAGTTAACCCAGGAATGTATTCTGTGAACATTCACTTTTTTGCCTTTCGGACTGTAGCAATAAATGGAAGGATGTCATAACGTCCATTTATTAAATCGTAATGGGAATAACTGTATATTTCGTGATGTGTTTTATTGAGCTTTTAGGGAAATCTATTATCATTTGCAAAGAAACATTATGATGCTTTTATGTGGTGCTTGACATCACAAACTAAAGCTAGCTATGTCATCGGAAAATTTTTTGATTTTTTCGTGGTAGTAGATGCTGGCTTTTCGATGGAAGATGATGTAAGTTGTGAGAGAAATGAAGAACGATGATATGTATACGGAAGGGGAAGTGACGGGGGTACCCAATGATAGTGCTCGAAGCTAGAGATTTAGTAGTTTCTGTCCTATTTTTTTTCTTTTTAATTGCTAAAAACCTCAACGCGATAGCGGTAAAACGAGTGGGGGATTGAATGAAACCTTGTGTAGTAAAAATTATTATTTTCCACAAAGTTTACGCGCATCAAATCAAATTTATTGCCCGCTGGTGTCTCTAAGCTAAAAATTTCTAGAACTGGAGCATCGGGAACAACATTGTTGTCAGCCTTGTGTTGATCTTCTTATCTATAGAGACAAGAGCGGTGGTAGGATGTAAGTTCTGAAAGATCGAAGCAATGGATTTTTCCATTTCTCCCTCGATCCCTTGCTTATTTGAAGGCCGGGATTTTTTTTATCACAGCGAGGAACGCCAAACCTTTGGGAAGAGAAATGAAGTTCAAGGAAGAAAAATGAAAGGGAAATTAATATTTGTTGATGGACGACGCGACGCACCGTGCTGGTCGCGGTGGTTAGGTTGATAACGCGCCGGCCTGAAAACCCTAAGTTCAGTGGTTCGAATCCAACCTGGGGCATGTGTGTTGTGTTTGCCATGAGATTAGACCTAGGATTAAGTTCATTATGATAATTAGTCTTCATTAAGGGCAAAGTTGATACTGAATCGTCCTAATAATTGCTCTCGTTGAACGGAATTTAGATTACACGGTGCGATATAGCATTAGCACCTCAAATCTCAATTTTACTACTGCCTTGGCATGAAACAGTGAGTAGTGGGCCTGCATCCCACCGGGATGCCCGTATTAAAATCCGAGAGATGTCTTCTGATCTACACTTGACTCTTCTGCTAGCTATCATGTTCAAACGGAGTTAATTCTTTTCTATCCTTCACTGCTTGTTTCATTTATCTCATACGAGGAATTGCACTTCAATTCTTTCCATTCACTTTCCGTTTGATGCTTGGTCTCATCTGACCATCCAGTATCAAGGCATGGCTCATGTCCCGTCTTCTATTTAAGATTTTATCATGATTTTTTATTCTTCCGCGCTTCTCATAATGTCTTCCAATGTCACTCGGCAAGTCCATTATAACTTCATTATTCTTCTACGACAAAATAAAACATAGGTAACTGAAAATTAGTATAAAGTTTTTTGCATGACTAATGCTACTTTAAAAAAATCAAATCTCACGAATTTGAATGTGGCACCTAAGGTATATTCTTACCCGCCCACACTACGTAAACTTTTCCCACGCAAAACACACGACTACAGCACAAACAAAAAACAATTCTTTCAAAAACATCACGCATCGTAAAATCAATGGTCCACGAATTTACTTTATGGAATTGGGTCATGTTGTCACAATATTACTTGGGTGCGTATTAAAGTAACTCTTGAGAAGTGACCTGGGGGGTTGTGTTTGAAACCGTCGGGATTACCTCGAATAGGTAACAAAGGAGTTACGTGGTACAAACACGAATGGTTTGCAAATTGATGTCTCAAAACTTCTCGTTGCAATATGAACGTCATTAATTGTTTTCACTTGAGTTTTTCTCATCTGTCTCGGCTATAGAGCCCCCTAAAACACAAATTAAAACTATGGATTAGGTTGTAATTAGTGGTTTTCACATACCAAATTTGCGAATCATTTGTGTTTATACCACGTGACTCCTTGGTTACCTATTCAAGGTGATCCCAACTATTTCAAACACAACCCCCCTGGAAAGGTCGACAGCGGTTGAGTTGAAAGTGTGATCAAAAAGTATGGAATACAACAGTAAAGTATTTTTGTGACAATATTCCTCACCATACTTAATTATTAATAAGCAATTTTTTCTTCAGCTTTAGCTCTAAACTTCACGGCTGGTGACCTACCACCCTCTGCCACGCTCCCTTGCGGCAGCTCGCGGGGTAAAATATAGATGTTAGATCCCCATCTCGAATTGTTGAACTGGTGCGTGTACAACTTTAGTATAAATTCGGGATCTTGAGCACGGGCTCTTTTCATCTGCGGAGAGCGGCCGTCGTAATCTTGGCACTAAGCGATTGGGTTGGGAGAGAGAGTGTTGGGTAGGGGGGAGGGTGGGCGAAGATGTTTGGGAGAAGGGTAGGCCGTAGGGCAGTAGGGTGAGGGTGGCGAGAGATAATGCGAGAAGACGATGATGATGTCACACTCGCTCTCACATGACATTGAAAAGTGAGCAGGGTTGTAACCGGAACGGCGGAGATTAAGATTTCGAGCGAAGATGAGCTCGAGGGAGATTTCGAGAATAGATTCGAGAACGCGGGTTCGTAGAGCGCGCGTCAACCGTTTTCCTTCGAAACTTATTCTTTTAAATTTAAACTTATAGCTCCAGAGGTATTTCTTTGTGCAAAAACAATTTATGTGTGTAGCTAACATACAATAGGAAACATACAATTCTTTTAGGTGCCAACATTTTTCAGCTCTGGCACAATTATACTCAACATTATATACTTTTACCTTTTTTAGAGTAAAAATAACGTTTTAAACATAAGGGAAAAAAATCTTAGCAAATTTTGTGTATTACTTTGTTCCGACATAATCGCTATCATTGGTCTTCAGTCTCAAGAGCTCGCCTTGCGATTTTTCCTTCAAATGCCTTATCCATATTGGCATATCCATCTTCATGTTTTAATATAATGCCATAATCTTCATGTTTTAATCTTTAGTTTCCATGCATCTAATGCAACGCTTTCATTTTCACTATTTCTCTTTCAATTTTCCTTCGACCATTGTCTTGACAAAACCATCAATATGTGTACGATGAGGTTGCACACTCTTTGCTTTAGAATTTTTATAAAACCTCTTTTTCCTCTATACTCTTCCTCGAACCCCCTCGTTAGTTATCCGATCTATCCATTTAATGTTCATTATTCTTCTACAGTACCATCATTCACATGTTTGCAGGATTCCTGTTTTAGCGGCTGGTATTTTCCATGCCTCTTTGCCATGTAGGACCATCCTCCGACGTTCTTCTAAACGAAGTGTGTACCTACAGCCTAGTGTTTTCAGCTGTAAGTAGGCTGAAGCATTGGTATTTAGTCCAAAGTTTTTTTTGTCGTTCTTAAGTTGCTAAGGGCATCATGATAATGAAAATAAATCGTTGAAACCATGGTTGGGCAATACAAAAGTGTAGACAAAATATTAAGTCATTGATTTTTCAATTTAGGCTTGGTTTCAATAGCTCAGGTCCGAGACAGTACTTAAAAATTTTAATAAGCTTTACTTCTACTCTTGGATTATATAGTCCTTAAGGATCTATCCTTTCGCATGACGTGGTGCTCCGTTTGGCCATATTTCATAAACAGATATTTCAAAACATATTGATCAGGTGGACTTTTTTCGTGTAGCTTTTTTATTCAGGTTTTTTTTATATATTTTAAGCGACTGGTGGAATTGTAATCATACTATTAATCGAGTAACACACACAACTAATCATTTAGGCGTCGTACATCACGAAGCATGCCATGCGTAACTTCGTGGAAATTTTTTGTCCACGTCCATGTTGCAAGAAAGAAAAAACGAGTTAAAAATTCATATCATACGTATTTTACTCTGACAGACCACTGTTTCTAAACAGTTTGTCGCTTTCAAGGTAGTTTCAAAAATGCGGCATGTTGTCGAAAAAAATAATGAGTAAAATAAGGCGTGGAATTACAACTTGAGTTTCCTTTTCTGCGACATTTGTGTCTTGCGTTTTGAGCACGGCAGAAGGTAAAGGCACGAGGCATGTCCGGAAAGTAAGTACCTACCGTTTCGTTCTACCGCCACCACAACGCTAGTGTCACAGTTCGCGTGTCGCATGTGTACTCGTCTTTATGGTTCATTGTCTTTCAACTGAAGCCATTTCAGCCAGATTGTGTTGTGTTTACATTTGTTAGTGACCGTTTAAAATGTTTAAAACAATATCTGATCCCGCCGACTGTGAAGTGCGTTCTGTAATACGGTTTTTGAACGCAAAGAATGTTAATCCAGCTGAAATTCATCGTTAACTTTTAGAGATTTATGGTGAAAGTGTAATGACTGATGGAATGGTGAGAAAGGGTGTTAGAAAATTGAATGTTTAACGAACCAGTGTTCACGACGAAGAACGGAGTGGGCGGCCTTCTGTTGTCAATGATGGTTTGGTTGAAAAAGTGAATGACAAAATTCTTGAAAACAGACGGTTTACGATAAGAATGCTTTCTGAAGATTCCCACAAATTTCGAAAACTTTTTTGCATGAGATTGTCACAAATTGCTTAAATTATCGCAAACTGTGTTCCCTTTGGATTCCGAAAATGCTTACGGATGACCACAAACGAAGTGAATTGTCATTGACATTTCAATGCACTTGGGAGTGCATTGACATTTCTTACCCGATGCAGTTTTGAGGGAGGTGACTTCTCAAACAGTATTGTGACTATCACTTATTCTTGAATTTGAAGCGTGATTTTGGAGGAAGGCGCTTTGAGGGCGATGACGACGCAAAGAACGGTGTTCAGCAATTCTGTCTTCCCTGGCGACATCTCTCTATGAAGAGGGCATAGAAAAGTTGGTTTTCCGTTATGACTAATGTCTAAACAATGGTGGCAACTATGTAGAAAAATAGTGAAATATATACTCTTTCATGTAAAAATATTTCTTGCCTTGAAAAAAAATGTTTTTAAGAGTTTTTTCCCAAACGGTACTTACTTTCCGGACAAGCCTCGTATCACGCAGCTCAAATGGGTTAGCAAAAAGGAAATGTGGAAGCGAGGAAGAACTCATACACAAACCGAACAATTTTACAGTGAAAAAAAGAGACGATAACTACAACGGAAAACGGAAATATTGTCTTGCTGGGAGTTGATGGAGATGGACTGTTTGGAAAGAATGACGGAGTGATTCCTTAACAGGGTAGATCAGAGAAGTAATCCAATACAAAACTGCTGAGACGAAGGAACTATCTCAGAGAGTGAAACTTAAGACGTAGTAGCCAATGAATGGCAATTGCGAAAAATCAAAGGAAAAGTGCCTAGGAAGACCGAGATAAATGTAGTGCGCGGAAAAGGCAATTAGATTTACGAGTTTAAGGCGTTGCAAAAATGGAACGCCTCACCCCATAATCTGGTTCCCTAAATAAATTTAAAGAAAGATTTTACGGGATTTTAAGTTCGAAATTATTGTAATACGTTAAGGTAATCGCATCCTATGTTTCTGTAAAAAGACAATTGCACTTATAAATGATCATGATATTTTTTTAATTTCTTACTTACATATTATTTTATTTTGTTAAGGCCTAGTTTTATCATTTACTCAATGAAGCGAAGCATTATGAATATCTATTCAATATTCAAGTGGACTGGCGCCTATATAATTTAACGGTTTAGGTTTAACAGGCATTTGGAGATATTCAGAAGTTTCAATCCCTTATGTTTTGATGAGAGGATAGCAGATTGAGCAGGACAAAGGAACTCGAACAGGAAGCCGTAATCAGGGGCGAAAGCCGCAGGGGAATAGCGTGTACACGCGTATGAAGGCCAAGTTTGGACGTGCGAAGGCCCTTGGGCAGAAAAAGCTCAAGTGCAGGAACGGATTGGAAGGAAATTGCCATTGCACAACCTTTTTATCCTCTAGAGGAGTGTGCACTTGCGAGCAAATGGCGCGCGGCCTGACTTGATTGGCGAAAATGACGAGAGGAGAAGGGGGGGGGGGGGGTGACTGAAGAGTCTGGGAGGAGAGAGGGGAGGTTCCCCCTTTCTCAAGCGTCTCGCGCTGCTCTCTTTAAGATCAAGGGCTGCCCGTGAAACACTTTCGCTTCGGATGGCACTCGAGCGTTCCGATCTCATTGCATCGAACGCGGAATGAACGTCGTATTGCGCATTGGCTGGGAGAGAAATTGGCACTGACACCTTCCGCACCGACGTGGAATGTTTTCTATTCATTTCCTTATTCATTTATCTTTATTTTCATCATCATCATTACTAATCATCAGTCCCATCACAAATTAGGACGCAACTCGAGTCTCCCGTTAGCTAACCTATCTTCATGTTTATGGGTCATCTCTTTTACGTCCTTAACTATGCTCCATAAATTACACACGAGGTTTCCGTTGCCATTTTTATTTCATATTCAGTCTACCCTCGAAGATTTTCCTCATCATGCCCGTTACAAGATATGACTTATGAGATTTTGCCGCCGAGGAAAAAAGGACATTTTGAATCTGTCTGTTCGGCAATCTATTTCTCTAATTTTATGATTATGGTCCAGTCTACCATAGTAAGTTGGGGTCCGCAAAATATTTTTAACATCATCACTGAAAATATGGTCTTGGAATTTGTTTAAGAGATTAAGTCTAAATTGCAACCCGCGATCTGACAATGATTCCCAATTTAATTCATTTAATAGACTGGTTACGCTAGTAAGGTTATCATACCGTCCCTTTACAAATCTTGCCGATCTTCGCTGCACACGTTCAAGTTCGTTATTTAGACCGATTTCGTTGGGATCCCATACACTGGCAGCATATTCCAAATGAGGTCTTACAAGGGAAAAGTAGCTGATTTCTCGTACATGATCGTCACATTTACCCAGTACTCTTTTGACGAATCCCAGTTTACGATTCGCTTGACCCATTATTTCACGAATGTGTTTACCCCAGGAAAGATCATTTGTCAGTCTTATTCCAAATTAGGTGTCCTAGAATCCACGGCTCTTGGCAGAAAGCTTATAGTTGCCTATACTTTATATTTCCCTTATTTTTTTGTTGAAAATTTTCTTTTTTACGTTTTTGTGTATTAAGAGCTTATTGCATGAAATAATCAATAATGTAAAATAGGGTCTTTCTTAGCTGAATGAAATCTTAAACTTTCGATTGTGCGACTGCCAAGAGGACCCAGCTTTCTTCACCTTCTCCTTTGTTTTCATTAGAGATTTCTGAAAATGAAGGCCTCGTCTCGGCCATGATTCTCGTTCCTTGTAGTTTACGTGACTTAATTACTTCTCCGGAGAACGTGTAAGAAACTGTTTCGATGCAAAACGGTAAAAAAATTATTCTCGTTTCTCCTTCGTAACAATTCTAAGTTATCATTTCTTGAACGTACTCTACGGGATATCTCGGATGATTTTTCATCGCAATGCTTTGTGATAGTTGTGCATTATCTCCACTCATTTACACACGAAGCACTCGACTCCTATCCTTAAGGGTAAGTGGTGTGATATTGTTCTGATTGCCATTTTCACATAGGCGTTTGTGCCTCTTCTCTTACCATTGGATACAGAAGATGACGGAAGAAATCGACGAGGACCTTTTCTTTGTGGCATCCTAGAGCCATTTTCCTATCCTACAATTCTCATTAGCATGTTATGACTTCTCGGAGTATCCCGTCAAAATTGTGGTGAAGCATAAAAGTCCAATCGGGTGGGAGAAGCGATCTCAAAGGCAAAAATTGGTTTTTAATCCAAAATGGATGCTAGATAGGCGGAATCACTTATCATATTACCTGGAGGAGATATGAATGAATATAAATTATTGAGCCCATCTAGCGAGAGAAAAAAATAAGTTATCAATCTTCCTCTTCTTTTATTTACGGCGAAGACCTAAAGTGCCCTTAGATATAAACGCTTCGTAAGTGGGGTTGGGTGGTAGTTGAAAGCAGCCATTGCTCCATCTTTCGGCCTCCTCCTTGGGTGTGAGGTGTTATAAATCCCCGACGGTTCCACAGATAAAATGTTTCGCCTGGGTGGTGTAACTAATAGTATGCCAGCCAGGAGAGCACACTCTGAAGTTGAAATACAGGCTCAGTATAATTTCTCTCTGTTGGCTAATGCCTCACTTCCACCTTCCCCAACAAATTTGTGTTCGTTCTCTATTGTGTTCCTTTACCGATTCCTATCATATGTGCTTTTGTAATCGCCATGGCGCGAAATTCATGCTTGAAAGAATATGCTTGCTGCGGATTTTTTGTTCGTCATCATCACATAGGTCAACAATCTTAAGATTGGTTTGACGTAGTCATTGCCTTTCCTATCTGCGAAGCTCTTCACATTTTCATAATTCTTCTCTTTAACATCGTTCCAACTTCATAGAAGGAAGTTTCATATGAGGCTCTCCTTTGCCATTCATCTCATTCACTTTTATCTCAACAAAGTGGTCGTTTACCATATTTTTATTCCCGAATAAGATAGAGTTTGTAAAATAAAAAGACCCGTATTTTTCCGTTTTTTGATCCGTCAATTATTTCTCGAGTTATAAGCGGCGAAAAACTGATGTTTTTAACCCTTTCGGAAAAGTGGGTGTGGTGCAACCTTTGACGTATATCGACTTCGACCAATCACAACTGAGCCTGCGAAGCTACTTCGCCATATCGCAAAGGGGGGGGGGGGGACACAGCTGGCTCTACCAATGGGAGCGATCGCGACAGGATCAGTGCGAGCAGACCTTCCGAGAATCCCCCTCCACTCCCTTACCTTCCCATAAGAGCAGTCGAGGACGGGAGGAAAATGACGTCAATGTTATCACAGCAGCTTCTTCGGTGGGCGTCACCTTTTGCTTATTTTAATTTTTGATTTATGAGTGAATGGTCGTGATTAGAAGATTCATTTTTTCACTAAAATTCTTTTTTCGTTTCCATCTAATAATTTCGTGTCAAAAATTGCGATTTCGGTTCCGAGTAAACGCCCCCATTGCCTTCATCAGACATTCATGTATGGCCGATCAGGATGTACTCTCCTCTTTTTTAAGTTTTCAGTTGACTTCTCTTTTCTCCCAATCTTCTCTGGGCTTCTTAGTTTGAATTGGGTGATTCATTTTATCTTCATCATTCTTCTGTTGCTGTGTTGCTTTTAGCTGTAAGTAGGTTCTTCTTCTGGAAGAAATGTCTCTTTGTCTAAGGCTGTTATGCTAACTTTCTTTTTCCAGATTCGTCCATTGCAGGTTTCTCGGTTTCCCAGATAGCAATACTCACTCACCTCTTCATGCTTTTGTTGACCGAGTTTAGCTCTGCTGTTCTACTGCATATCATTAGCTTTTGTTTTTTATAAACAGTGTATAGCTCTTTGGTCACTATACAACACTACAATTTCCTTCTTTCTTCTTCGAATTCTTAGAACGATCTGAAAACATTCTGAATGAATTTCGGCAAATTTCATGCTTGAACGAATATGCTTCTCAGTGACAGCTCAGTGACCCCCTACTTTATGGACCTTTATGGTGGCTTGCAGAGTATTATGTAAACGACAGTGTCTAGTTGTAAAGTGAAGGGAAATCAAACTTCCGGAACTGCCGAGCGGATTTGCTGCTAATAGCTGTGATCGCATACACTTAATCCGCATCGGAGCGGAAACTGCTAAATAAGGGCACGTTTGTAATTTGACCGCTGCCGATTCGTGTACGGATACCGTAGGCGTGGGCGAAGAAAGAAGAAGTTATGAAATCCACATGAAATGGGTTCGTGCGAGTTCCCGGAAGTAACGGCGATTGTCATGATCAATTTCCGTTTTGGAACGGTTTAATACCTACAACTACTTTTTTACGCCCCCAGGAATGGAAATAAAAAACATAATTTTCTCTCTTTCCACTCTCTCTTCCTCCGCTCACCCAAAATTAATTTCATAACGGCTTCCTTATCCAATTACTCCTTAATGTATGACTAGGATCCACTTTATAGGTTCTAGCTTTGAAATCTATGAGCCTTATTTCTATGTAACAGATTTGAACTCGTATTTTGAGTCGTTACGCCGTTTCACTCTCTCTATCTCTGCTCTCATATGCACCCCCATAGTAAATACTAGTAGGCAAAATTATTTTTCAATTAATTCTGTTTGCTGTGTTCGCGGAAAAAGCCGAAGCGAACTTCCGTATGATCTAATATATTCTCTCCCAGATTGACATTAACTTGGATGACTATGTGCTTCTTGTGAAGGTCATCTTTGCATTATTTCCGTTTGTTATTTATTTCTCAATTACCACTGGGTAGGTTCATGGACCCGGTCTATTATCATATTTAAGCATATATATTTATAGATTTTCAATAGTCGTTATTAGTTCACAAGTCATTGCATTGAGGAGAAGAGAATTTTTCACCTTGAACATAAGGGCTGCAAAAGATCATCCATTGATAGCACGCAGTAGTTGTAGAATAAAATTTTTAGGTGCTCCAGCTACTAAGGCTATACGTATAGCACTGTCAAACATAATTTGATGTTTTCCCAATCCTAATACAAAAACTGTATTTATGCTCGAGGAAGGGACTCGAACCCGCGACCTTTTTGGTCAAGCCAGTGTCTTTCCAACCTGACCACCGCGGTCGGCTTCCGTGGACACTAATTAAAGATGGATACTTATTACGAAGAGGGTGGCCTAGTGGGTAGAGCGTTGAGCTACTGACCGGTGGGTCCCGGGTTCTTATCCCGGGCAGAGATTTTCTGGACACCCCCCACCTAAAATCCTCACGATTCGATTTTATGTGTGTCAGAACTTCGTAGGAAATCCCAGTTGGCCCAGGAAAAGGAACTGGCCCCCCTATCCTGAATTTCACACGCCAATGGTTTAGTACGGGGTGAGCTCTACTCTCACCTATAAAAAAAACCAACCTTCGGGTTGAACGCACTTTTTCACTTGTGAAGAATTGAAATTTCTCTGATATGTTGCAGGTTTGAAGATTACATTCATTAAGCTTTAGTTGTAAATGAATAAATGTGATCATTTTTTATCACACCCATTTAGTGCATTTTTTTGCACTTCCGGACTGATCTGCTGATCCGTGTACCCCTGGGATCCCAGTAGGCATTTTTGTCTGTCATCAGGTTTCCCAGGGGCTGAACCAACAGAGCTTGACAAACACCCATGCCCTGGGTGGAGAAAAACTCACCCAGGCCGACTCAAACCCGCGACCTTAGGATTAGCAGGCCACCTCGCCGCCATCTGGGCCGGCGTAATATTTTTAATGCTCCTGCGAGTCCATTAAAGACCATCAATCGGTAAATAGATATCGAGTGGTATAGTGGCCATAATTGCCAAATTTCCCACTAAATAGCTTTAAGCTTGGGCGGCTAGTTTTCATCTGTTTCAGAATTCTGACAACGTCGGTCATCATATACCTTTGATTAATAAGCTATCCAATACTTGTCCCAATCTTGAATTTCCAAAACATAACCCTAATTACTTTCATTGTTTTTTAATTCTCCTTGCTTGCTTGGCAGCTAGCCAGCAATATTTTTTATTCATGCAGTATTTGTCCATCGTAATGTTACCTTGAGGTAGGAGGCTGTGTTGAATGCGGAATCACCCTACTTTCCTTTGATAAATCAGTTTTTAAGAGTGAAGGTGGTAGTGATATCACTGAGAATATGATTGTTTACCCGTCGAAAATACATGTTTAGTTTGGAGTCACCCCCTGCCACACGCCCTTTCGTTGGTTCGCTAGGTACATGCATAGCAGATGAAAATCTTTTTACGGTTCCTCAGGCCATCCCCGTCCGCTTCTCCTTGGCGAATTTCGCGTTAGGGCTCGCGGCTTAGTCGCAAGCGGGTCGGATTCAGAAAAGAGAAAGCAACAACGGTACGGTTGGAACCTTCGAGGAATCAGCTTGGTTTCTTTATTTTTTTCCTTTCCTCCATCGATCAGTCTCACAGCATGGGAACTTCAAACGTGAGCGATCAAGACCCATCCATCCCTCTCCCAGTAATCTGCCCACCTAACTCATAAACGCCCGGCTAACGCATAAACTCTCGGCGCTCACACCCCTCGTAGCAAAGGGCGTCGAATATCGTCCTTTTCCACCACCCGGACTTTCTATGCGGAAGTTGCCACGCTCTTCATTTCCTTTTGTTACGAAACCGTCCGAATTTTGGTCGGAAAGTAAGAAAAAAACCAAGTCACCCTTGCGTGAAAATATCCCGGAGGAGGAAAACGTGCCCCCATGTCTTCTCTACCTTCTGAGGTAAAGTTTTATGTCCGCTCCGCCTTCAACTCTAACCGTGATGAGAGACGTGGGGATCGGAAATGTGGAGGGGAACCGGGAGTTGGCAATAGCTTTCATCTACATCTACATCATACACTAAGCCATCGCAAGGGTGTGTGGCAGGTGGTGAAAAATCACCAGGCATCAGTTTGGAGTCAGGGAGAACACTTACTACCGTGAAGGAATGCAAAAAAATACTACCTGGTTTAAACACTACTTACACGCGTAGATTAGGATTCTAAAAGAGAGCTCTAGGCAAATGGGAAGAACGAGTACGAGAAAGAAGCCATTTTACACTTGTCAGACCTCATTTAGAATATGCCGCTAGTGTATGGGATCCGTACGAGGAAGGTATGATAAAAGAATTAGAGCACGTGCAAAGGAGATCCGCTAGATTTGTTAAAGGCCGTTATGATAATTGTATAAGTGACGTTCTCCGCTGCTGTCATCGTCTATGCCTTACTGCCGTAAATTAACATGTTCCAGATGTACGTCCTGATGAATCCTTACTGTACGACTTTAATAGAAGAACTAGGATGGTAATCACTATCAGAACGCAGGTTAAATTTTAGGTTAAATCTTTTAAGTAAATTCTAAACAGATTTTTTCACACATGACGTTAGATATCTATGAAGAACTCCTGCGTATTATGCTAGGTTTGATCAGATTAACAAGTTTAGAGAGATAGATTGTGGTACCTATCGATTTAAAATGTCATTTTTCCCGCGTACCATAAGAGAGAACAATAGGCAGCGTAGCAAAGGGATGAGGAGGTGAAATATTGTTAAGAGTAGTCTGTAGTGCATGATGTATGTAATAACAACCATTAATCCCTTTCTCATTTCATAGATACTAACCATCTAGCTGCATGTGTGCTATTATTTAGCATGTCTCCATTAAATATCCTAGTTGAATGTCAATAGTGCACGTTTGGTGATCTTCACCCCCTGCAACACACCCTCGTGGTGGCTCGCAGGGTATTACGTAAATGTGCACGAAACCAAGAATCGTAGTAATACAACCCCGAGGAAAATATCAACCTGGATGCTTCGAAATGTTAGCCGCAAAGGAAACCAAATTGTTATTTAATACAAAGTAATATTAAGATTTCTAATTAGGTAGTCATTTCTTTATAATCATCATCATCTGTCACCAATACTAGGATTGGCTTGACGCAGCCCTCCACTCGATTCTTCTATCAGCCAACCTCTTCATATTAACATCTCCTCTCCTTCGTATCCTTCACGACCTGTTCGTCATATCTCATACAACGTCTTCCTTTGCCGTTGTACCCGTTAACTTTTCCCTTGACGATCGTCTTCATCAGGCCATCGCGTCTTAAGATATGGCCGATTAGGTTGTGCCGTCTTCTTCTTAGAATTTTCTGCAGACTTCTTTTTTCTCCTACTCTTCTTAGCACTTCCTCGTAACTTACTCGGTCGATCCGTTTAATCTTCATCATTATTCTGTAGCAGCACATTTCGAATGCTTCCACCCTTTTCTTCTCCGCTGCTGTCATCGTCTATGCCTCACTGCCGTAAAGTAACATGTTCCAGATGTACGTCCTGATGAATCCTTACTTCCCGCTTGCATTTCCAGCTGCAAGTAGATTCTTCTTTTGGTAGAATGCCCTCTTTGCCTGGACTATTCTACTGAATATTTATTTCTTGCTTCATCCATCGTTGGGTACTCAGCTTCCCAGGTAATCATTTCTATAAAGGCATTACATGATGAACTTATATTTCCTACAGCAAGCATGTGTAATCCATTCATCCTAGGTACAAAGCTACACACGATTAGCCTCTTATCGGCACCCGACCCTTCATGAACGGAATTCGGAGCATTGATCCATCATGGAATTCATTATCTCCTCGTACAAAGGGGATCGCTATGTGACTGATTAGATTGTCCCGTTTTTTTCTTCATTATTTCATCAACTGCTTTCTGGAAAATAGCCGAATGGTCCACAGCATAACTCTCACTCCTACTCTCTGAGTAGTGCACTCGGAAGTTCTATTCACACGGTTGGAACCGTGGAACCGAGAATAAGGAACCGTTTACCAACTGAAAAATCCCTGCCGGGATTGGAACTTGAGCCTTCGAGATGAGATGGCGGCCTTCCGTTGATTATACAGTCTCCATTTCCTTGGACAAACTTTAAAAGGGATTTTTAATTGAAGGCAAGGATAAAGAGGAATTGATTCATCATCATCGCCAGTCATTTGTTTGACGCAGCTCTCAACTTTCATATCGACTAACCTCTTCATAATTTAGATGTCTTTTCCTTAACATCCTTCATAACTTGCTCCATAAATCTCAGGTGAGACCATTACTTTGCCATTCTTCTCGTTCACCTTTCCCTAGACGTTTGTTCTCATCATTAAGTCTAAAGAACTGGCCGATTATATTGTCTCGTCCTCTCTTTAATGATTTCATCAGACTTCACTTTTCCTTTTCTCGTATTAGAACTTCTCCGTTCGTCACTCGGTCTATCCAATTTATCTTCATCGTACTTCTATAACACCTAAATTCAAATGTTTCCTGTGATGATGAATGAAGATATATTAATTGAGAAAGAAAGAGTCAAAAGTTTGTGTGGCTACATATTTTGTGAGGCAAGAGAGGTTGGTGAAAATGGGCGTTGGGCAAGGTTCGAGCCGTATTCAGTTGATTCATTATCACATCGCCAAGGATACGAGAAGATTGAAGGCCTCCAGCGAATGTTGACCGTGATAGGATGGTCAGTTGAGCTAAAGAAGTCGCCGAGTCATACCTTGAGAAAAGCCTCGCGACTCATCTCTGAACCCTTCGTATTCACCATTCCGCTTTAGGTGACTGGAGCGACTGGAATGCGTGAAATCGCAGAGTATTTTATTCGAGAAAATGATGATGAATAATGATTTCTCAACTTTAAAAAAATATAACCGCTTTGTGAGGAATAATCACTTTGGTCAAATAAAAAAAATTAGCTAGCAAGTAGTAAATCCGTTCAAAACTTAGGCACATTCAACCTCACCCTCCTGCCCCAAAACAGCTTTCGTGTTTTGCTGAAATGAATCAGTCAGGGAAGTGTGTTCACAGATAGTAAGGTGCAGAGTATTAATGTGAACGTATTTACAATACCTCTTATTATTTCTTAACTTGCACAATTAAAAAAAACGTGCATATCTCCAGACAAAAATAATACTTTCTTCTTCGTTGTTTATTTACAAGGTCTCCATGGAGGCGTACTTGCTTTGTTACTGTAAAACGTTTATTTTAGCTCAAATTATAAACATGCTAAATGTTTTAACGTAAACTGAGTACGCTGTGTCAAAAGTCAGTCAAAAATCTTACCCACTGATTCCTTATTCGTCGCTATAGGCTCTGTTTTAGTTGGGAAAGAAAGATGTTAAAAACAGAAATAATATATGAAATATATTATTTCTGTTGTCAATTGGAAAACTGCACGCCACCAGTTTATAAGATGGAATTATACGTATTTCATTTTTTTCCGTAATTTTGCTTCTTCTCCGATGTTTTAAGTCCCGAACTAGAAAGGATCTTTCTAGCACTACAACCTCATATACATGTATACCGGAGCAAGGTAATTCAAGTTGGGACCGTGACTTAGACTGAAAAATGTTTGACAATGTCGGGGCTCAAGCAAGGACCCTTGGGACCATATTCAGAATCTCAATTACAATCACGCTTCTACTGCTCACGTCATAAAATCTCTATTAAGAGTTCAAAAGAGTATACATATTCTCCTCAATATGGTTCGAAGTGGTATACCGTGTGGCGCTTAGAATACCAACTTTGCAGAATTAATATGCACCCTAAGTAGAGATTTTAGAACGTAAATAGTAGAAGCTAGACTGTAGTTGAGATTATGAATATGGCCCTTAGGATGGGAAGCCAGTGCTCTACTAGGTAGAGCTCTGGTTTCCCATCCTAAGTAGCCTGCTTGTTTTATTAGCCTCCATACCAACCTCTTACTTTTTCTCCTGGCTCCAACAGTCTTGTTGGTTTTCTCCGATTGCTCCTCGCACCTCGGCCCTTCCCACACTCATTGGGAATAGAGCTACCGTCGAGGTCAATCGCTCCTCCGTGGGATCAAGAGATGGAGGTGACTATGGACTATTATTCGGGTGGAGAGAGGGGTGTAGGGGGAGAAGGACAGGGAATGGGTGAGAAACAGGTTGTCAGAGATGGCCTACTTTCGGGGAAGGAGGTCTAGAGTCTAGGGTCTCTACGTGCCAGACGGTTGAAAAATCTTCTTTTTCGCGAGGCACCTCTTTGAGAGACGATCGTAAGCTTGACCGTGGATAGGTGCGTTTGGATAGCTCGGCGTGATATCTGCATTTCCAGTGACTACTGTGCAAACTAACTAGAGCAGGGGTTCCCAAACGTGGGGGGCGCGCCCCCCCAGGGGGGCGTGAAGACATGTCAGGGGGGGCGTGAGTGCGAGACTAGTTAAAAATAAAAATCTCTAAGTAAATAAAATCCATACAATTCTTTAACTAATTTTATGTTGTAGATTTTAAAAATCAACCTTGATGTTTAGAAAACTTAACAATCCACTTGTATAAACACTTTCATAGCAAAAATATTTAGCTTTTTGTCGATGTTTTTCTCTTGCCAGTATTTCTTTAAATTGAAACTTATAATGTTGTATTTTGTGATAGTAAAAATACATGTTTTGTTTTCAATGCAATACTTGTTTTTTTCACATGCCCACAAAATTTACTGTGAAGAGGGGCGTGGAAGGTTTCCATTTTAACAGGAGGGGGCGTAGTACAAAAAATTTGGGGAGCCCCTGAACTAGAGGGTGTGTGGCAGGGGGTTAGTTATCAAGAAACATTCAATTCGTGCATGCGCTGTTTTACTTTCACTACCTACCTAGTCAGGCACATAGAAAGGGGAGGGCTTCTGGGGCTTCAACCCCCCCCCCCCCTCCGGAATTTTCCCCCAATTATTTTGAAGTTCTGATTTTAATTGAGCATGATAATTTGGAAATTACACTGCGTCAGTTAAGCGCATTCAATAGTTAAGTGTTTTGAAACGTGATCACTAGTTTGATGCATGTGTGTGTTGTTAATAATTGTTCTTTTCAAACTCATGTGTATGTATGCGTTGACCCTCCATTCTGGTGCCAGTCAAATTAACTGCTTCATGACAAGGTAAGCTGTGAACTTTACCAGTGGGACGAGATAGGAATGGGAACTGTGAAAGTAAATACCAAGCACTGAATATTAGGGAAGATATTTGTAACATGACGGCACCGAACTGGCAAGGCTGATTTGTTTCAAGTTACGCTACACTAGAATTAGCACCCCCCACAAACTTAAAATTCCACTTTTCATCCAATATACAAAGAAACATTTGAGAAGTACCACGCACGTAAATATTAGTATTTCATTCAGACATGTTTAAACCCTAAAAAATCCACGTATTAATTTAATCTGTTTTTTCAATACTCCATATTAATCTAATAAGTATGTGCCATTTCATTTTTATATTAAACTAAATTTATTTTTATGAAAGCAGCATGGTGTGAAAAGTCTTGAACATGAAATAATGGCGACGAGTTGTTTGAAAGAACGAATGTTTGAATGCATCTGTGGTATCACTATTTTTCTCTATATTCTCCTTATATCGAACGAAAGGAGAGGGTATTTCTATTTAGCCCAAGGATTTAGGATTGACGGATATGCAGGGCGTCTGGATGGCTCTTCCTTAGATTACAATCAGGCGTGACTTTGGCTTTCCCGAGCTTGGTACAAAATTATCTCTTTAATGCGTGAGTTCCTCGTGCTTAAGGCTTAAAGTCATTACGAACTCAATGAGCTCACCCGTAGAACTAAACTTAGGGTTGAAGGAGCGAATTGTTTCTTTTTTACTGCAGCATAGTGAGCTGGTCAGATGTTATTCTGGAAGTGTAAGGCTTATGACTGTGGAGTCGACAAATATCTGAGATAATTTCCACCTTTGGAAATAGGTGGGTAACGGGTGTGGGTATCGGAATATTTCAAGGAACGGAGGGAGGATGGAGAGAAATCCGTGGTTGGAGCTAGCTGCTCTTAACGAAAGACACCAAGAGGTCCACAGTTTAGCGTCTCATCCGACGGACGGAGAAATGAACTTGAAGTGCTCTCTCCACACGACTCTCAAATAGTGACAGGGTTTCCTCGGAGAAATCTGCCATTGCCGGAACTCGATCCCGGTATCTCAGTATGGGAAACCGATATTCTAGTGAGATTAACCAGATTGCATTGGATGTGTCTATGCAACAGTATTTCTCGCTAGGCGAACGTTTTAAAGCGTTTCACGCGGCAACAAAGCATATGAGGCACGTGCATCTTATGGTCAACGATTCAGCCGATCGCTGATTGGCTCAGGAACGTGTACTCATCTATACGTTTTCATAAACGCTCGTTAATGTCCCAAGCATAGCATTATTCCGAAGAAAACACTCCTGGCATAGATCAATGGAAACCATTTAATTATCCCGTTTTGTTATGATCTCAGCGTCCTTTAGTGTCCCTCGACGGGTGTATCTGCGCCGTAAGAAGATTACGCCATTTACGTCGGATGCCGGAGTTTAATGAATGCTTACGTTGGCAGTGCCGATTAGTCTCGGGTCACCTTGTAAATGAGGCGCTTGAAAAAATGGCATCTATGTCGGTATGTAAACATTTATGTATATATAATCTTAGAGACATCTACGTTGCGGTGATACCCCGTATTCGATGTAATTTTTTAATATAATAAGTGTGCAGTTGTAAAAGGAGAGGAAGCTAATAGTTAATCCTATAAAAAAATTATCACGGAAGAGAAATGAAAGTAGTAGGAATCCATTCTTAAGAGATCGCGGGTTACGGAATCAAACAAGTAACAAGGTATTAAAGGTCGTGTGATATGTTTCTTGGTGCGGTGAATTAGTTCACCCTGGTGACTGTGGAGAGATTTCCAATTTTTTTCAGAGTGAGAGTCCAATGATTTCAATAACTAATTTTAAATCGCGGTTGGGACGGAGTCTCTCTAAAGTTGTGTAAGAAGGATTTAGATTAACTTCGTATCTCACGCAAAAAGGCCGTCCTAAAGCCAACTACGCACATAGCTCAATGTCATTCAGTACTAATGTTTCAACCTGAAAGGTCGTGCCTTTAAGCATATTCGATATTGGGTTTCTTTTATTTTTTGAAAGATGAAAATGGCACACATCAAGGGTGTAAAGTCCGTCCCGCACTTAGGGACGCCTCATACGGGTAGAAAAGATGAAAGGGTGGGAATTAAAAAAGGTTAGGAGGAAGGTTGGAGGGAAACCTGGTGACAATATTAGTGTCTTAGTGAAAGAAGCCATGGGGATCAGAGCTTTACGACCTATCCGATGGACGGAATCCTGAACTTTAGGCGCTCTCCTCACCGTACTCAAGTAATGACCGGGACTTCATTGAAATTGGAGACTGGACCCGATGTCTTGAATTCAAACTTCTTCTGTTGTGATGTAATCATTGCTCAAACTATTTCTACACGATGAATACTTTAATATCAATTATATATCTATTGTTAAATATTTAAAAAAACCTAATTGCAAAAGGAAGAAAATTAACCTCTAGGAAAAGAGTAACGAAAAAGTGCATCATCAACCAAAATCACCCGGTTAATTTTCTTTGGTGAAATACAACACATTTAACGTGCCTAATCCCCTGTCAGCTTTTTGAAAAAATTTGTTTCTCCTCATCTCAGGTCACTTACAATGATGAGAAACCTCAGGGAAGATACCTTGTGAATGTTTAAACGAAGGTTACCCAAATACAAATGTCCTTAATGAATAGGAAGCTGAAAGACCCTAATTGCTGTTTACGCAAGCCATAAGAGCCGAAAAGCTATAAGAATTCCTCGACCGATCCTTTCACGGTTGATGGCAACATATGTTTCTTTATTCAAGGCTTGGACCTTGGGCCATTGATTGCGAGTCTACAACTCCGACGTAAGAAATGCGTGTTGGGCTAATAGATTTATTTGATTAATTCACCCTCCTTGGAGGTTGCGCTGCGATATTTATCACGGTCATTTGTTCTCCCAGTGGCAAAATAGAATTTTGATTTATTCTTGCGGGACGTTCGACACTTGACGCATGACGATCCGCAGTTCTCAGAAACCACGGCTCGTGAGGCAGGAATCACTCAGCCGAATCGAACTCCCAATGGGCAGCTTGAAGTCGCAGCGTAATCCAATGCCGACTCTCGCGTTCCCGTGCGTAATTACAAGTGCGCAATGAAATTCCTCCTCAGTGAAATCTCCCACAGTCGTGATATTTCCAGCTTCCGCCGCGACTACCGATCGATCCACTTTTCTTCCGTTGTTGCTGTAGCCAGTTGGGGGAAGCGACTGACAGGCTAGTTTGCGACATTAGGGGAAGATGAGTAGTTGTATTTGCGCTACATTCGGCGAAACTGTTGTCATCTACATTGACATGGAATTTGGAATATGCTGCCAGTGCATGGAATCCCTACGAAATCGGTCTACATAACGAACTTGAACGTGTGCAGCGAAGATCGGCAAGATCTGTAAAGGGACGGTATGATAACCTTGTTAGCGTAACCAGTCTATTAAATGAATTAAATTGGGAATCATTGTCAGATCTCAGGTTGAAATTTAGACTTAATCTCTTAAACAAATTCCAAAACCATATTTTCAGTGATGATGTTAAAAATATTTTGCGGGCCCCAACTTACTATGGTAGACTGGACCATAATCACAAAGTTAGAGAAATTGATTGCCGAACTGACAGATTCAAAATGTCCTTTTTTCCTCGTACTATTAGGGATATGAATAACGGTAAATATATCCAGTACGAGTGTAGCAATGGATAACATTGGTAGCTGCATGTTGGTCTAAGGACTTGAAGCTAACGCAACTAACAGCATGTATTTGCATGTATGCTTTGCTATTTTTATGATAGTGTAGTTTTGAACAGTACCTATATAAATACTAATCCTTTTCTTTGCATGATATGTAGTGCATGTTTGGTGAGAATTCACACCCTGCCACACACCTTTATGGTGGCTTGCAGGTTTTTTTGTAGATGTAGATGTACATCATGTACATAATAACCTGCAAGCCTCCATAAAGGTGTGTGGCAGGGGGTAAAGCGATGTGGACCGAACGAGGAAATCATTCCGGAAGAAACTCGTCTTTAACACAGCCTCTTGGATGTAGTTCATCGGGGGGTGTGACTTTCATTCTCTCACTGGGCGGTTGTATTTGGATTCATTAACCCCCAGCCGGCCCGGCATTTGGGGCATGAAAATTCAGAGTTCTTACAGCCACGACTCATCAGGATGTCATTAAAATTTGTATTAGCTGTCCTTGGGGGGAGGAGACCGACACTTATAATCATGTGCACTAATTAGGATAGGCACAGGACTTCCAGGAGTGGAGATAAACCCGGCGTCGACATTAGCCTGCTCTTAACGGAAGGTGCCAAGGGGCCCACGGATCAACGTCCCATCCGACGGACGTAGCAATGACCATGAAATGGTCTCCACACGCAATCAAATAGGAAGCGATATGCCAGTGAAAAATTTGCCTGGGTTCGAAATCTGGCCCTCTAATCGGGCAGCCAGTACACAAGACACTAAACCAACACCCTTCCCTACATTACCACTCCTGATTGGAAAAAATTAAAAAGACTATTGTGGAAGCATTAAAAATATTATGATGCGTAAATTTGATGAAGGTTAAACGATGGGGTATATAATAAAAATTTCAATTAGATCAGGAGAAAGAAGAACTCATTGAATCTCTTGGAAGTGTTATTACTTAAAGCGTGTCTTTCCTGCCTTGTTATATCCATTAATACCTGTTTCATTATTTCATCGAATTACCAAACTCTTTTTCTTTCATTTAAATTTCAAAACTCCCTTACTTTCCAAACTTTTGCAACAGCGGAACCACCTCTATCTTATACCTTCCTTCCTTAGATTTTACACAGAGATGTGACTGTCAATTAACAGCTGCTATTCTCTCTCTCTTTTCGAGCGCTTTGGCCTACTTCGGTGGTCTAGGCGTGACTATCGCAGTGATGCCGTTCTCTACTTATTGTGGTTTTTGATGAAAAGATTTTTTTCTGTATGCATATTAAACGTGAAAGACAGACCAAAGACCTCAATTGAGAGAAGAGCTCACGTTTAAAATTTATTCTTCGCTGGAAACGATGGTAATTTTTTTGGTGGGAAGAGATTAAGGAGATATATGTAAGGAGACATATGGATTTAGGATGTTTAACACCTTGGATTAAAGAGATGGCGATTCGCAGGTTCCTTTGAAATTTTATCTTCGAAATCGAATTTAATTTCAAATGCAAAACTATGTCTAATGTCTTGGAATTTTTAATCTCAAATCGGAAAGATAGTTCTTAATTCTCATTTAATTACAGTCACAGCAATGCAAGTAATCTGTGGACATATATGACTTACTTCTTTCTTTGTTGTCAGATATGTTCCTCGACATTCCACCAGAAACAGTTAATTTTACGAGTACGTAATCATTTTGTCCCACGTGCCTGGTGAATGTATAAATAACACGGTTCTATAATTATGTAGTGCTGTAAGTGGTGCAAGTTTGTTATTATTCACCCCCTGCCACTCACCCTTGATGTGGCTTGTATGGTACTAAGGATATGTAGATGAGCTATCCTCATAGTTGCTGCCGATCTCAGCTGTCTTTCGTCTTCCCAGAATGAATTACCACCACCCTCCATTTCATCCCCTCCTTCGCGCTTTTTTCACTGTTGGAAAGCCTGCCTCAAGCCACAACGGAGTGAGGAAGAATGAATCGGCACATCCTTTCGGCATGTGTCCGAGTCTGGCATCCAGATGTAGATCTGCGCGCGTAGCATGCAGATCTGCATACTGACCACCGCGATCAAACCTCGGGGGGCACTCACCTTGGATCTTGGGGAGGTGCGGCTGACAGTTGAGCCACGACCTGATGTACGCCGTGTCCTCGTCGCACGAGTTGGGCGTCTCCCGGATCTCCTTCATGATGATCCTCATCTGTTCGTCGGTCGCTCGTTGGAGCGCCATGCTTTTGTAGTTCTGGGGAAGGTGTTTGCTGTCTGAAGGGGGCGTCCTGCGAGAAGAGAGGTCAAGAGTTAAAAATTGTTGCTAAAAACCTAATATTAACCATAGCCACATGAAAAAAGGGGACACACTCATAGATATATTGGAAACGTTTCGGAGCTTATGGCAATCCGGGATTAACACACTTCACTCTACTCCTCTGACGAAGGAGGCTGCATGACCCCGAAAATTCAAGTACGTTTGTTTTGTGTTATCATGACGCCGGGTCCATATCCTTTCCGATTTCCTCAAGTTACAGTAAACTGGTCGGCGTAGGTAGTTTCGGGCTATTGACCAGGGACACCAGGTTCAAATCCGGGAGAGGTCTCCGCGGAACCATCCAGATTAACTCAAGCCGTACAATCATACGAGTGTCGTTGGGGTTGAAAATATTGGCGTGATGGCAACCAATAGCATTCTCTCAAAGCAAAAATATGAAAAATATCCAGAACGTTATTCTTGGAATCATTTAGTCCGATTTCGAAAGTTGTGAAACTGATTAGGGGTTTGAATGATGCTGCAAAATCTGCCGGTAATTTAGTTGATTTTTTCAAATATCATAAGTTTGTTTGTTTCAAATCCTCCTGTCATGAGGTGTTTGTGTATAAATTAGGACAAAAGGCGTAGTAGTACATAGGGTTGATCGTCAGGCTCTTAACAATTGGTCGCGTATTCAAGTCTGAGGAAGGCCTCTTTGGAAATGACCAAGCTAGAACTAAAAAATATATATACAAACTGAGTGATTTTATGTTTACCATATCAAAATGAGAAGCCACAGGTTGTTCAGGGAAAGAAACTGTCTCTCCTATCCTGAGATGTGTATTTCGCACGCGGTTGAGCGTAATAGATGGTGAGATATAATGTCGTTTACTAACCAGACATACTATATATTCTTTTCAGTTCGGTATATTACTATTGTATAAGCGTATTATGCGTAATATAAGTACACCCCTCATAATGGAAATAAGTGGAAGACACCCATATCTTGTATTCTTCTATAATTAAATACGCCCACCTATATTCGCCTCGTTCGAAGTACTGTGAAATACGGTCGCTCTATGATTGACCGAAGGAGAATCTAACCTCAAATGTCAATTCTGACATCAATTACCTTTCACGATAAACCGACAGTCTCATTTTCGGAAGGAAAAGTAATTGTCTAGAAATGAATGAAATATAACCGTGGAAAAAGAAACTTCTTTTACTCCGCCTCGAGGAGGTCTTTGATATCATGAGAGTCAATGGAGAGTTCCTCTGACGACATCCGGGGCAGTTATGTAAATATTAGTCAGTGGTTGGAAGGAATTTTAAGTTGTGTAGGAAGGATTAGGGAAGGAAGCGTTTATTCATTAGGCTTCTACATTCAGGGATCGAGTCTAGACTCGTCATAAAAGGATATCGTATCATAGCTTTTTCGTGGAAGTCTAGAATTCCAATGCTTTCTTTGCGAAGCATGACTCTACTTTTTCGTCGAAGTCTCCTCTAATCGAGCGATCTTTCATTCAGTTTTCAAATGAAAAATGTGACCTTCTTCTCGGCCTTCACAAATCATATAACTTGTATAAATGAATAGTAACAAATATAAATGAAGATTAACAATTTTCATCAGGTGGAGTCATAAAATACTGGAAATATACAGAAAATATCGCGGTTTACAGCATTTCTAATGGCGCCGTCGTTATACTAAAAGTGGGAAACCAAGTATTAATTACTTTATATTTTCCTTACGGAAACAAATTCATTACTTGACTTATTGTTGAACCTGGAGCATAGCCAATAGTCAGTTAGAAAAATAAGTAAATACGGAGACGTTTCTGCTGCTTTCAAGTGAAATGGAATGAATCAATGAAATACGCTGGAATACTGACTTCAGACTTCATTGAGCTCAGTAGTATGATTGAGCATTTTCTTTTGTCTGGCGATTTTTCTGTAAGTTTTATTTTAATCTTACGTGTTCATCTTTTTAGCGACGCATGTAAAAATTCTTTTCTCATATATTGCAATCTGATCTTTGTCTTACAAATGAAAAAATAATGAGTCAAGCATACTCGGTTGTTTGATTCTTAAGTTTGCCAATGGGTCTAATTGACTATTCAGATGGGACTCAGTGCCTATATAAAAAATAATTGGAATAGGAATAAATATGAGTTTAAGAATCACTAATCTCTGTTGAAATGTCATAAAAGTTGCCAAAAAAGTTGAAAATATGCCCATAGGCAGCTGAAGATAAATATTTTTGCAGAGGAAAGAGAGCGCAAAGTTTCAGGAATTTGATCAAACGGTACGTATCGGGGTTGTTTTTGATGCTCAGATGCAAACTTCGGAAGGGCTTCAGGCGAAACGTTAATTTAAAGTTTTTAATGAATAAAGATGGGCTGGTTCTCTCTTAGTAAGAGTATTATTCCTCTGGAAGAATCCCTCTTTTCAGGTTAAGAAATCTTAATCTGAAGAATACTATCTTCACTTAAGTTCACGGATTCCTATCGCTCCTAATTAGTTGCTGCAGGGTGGTGACGAGAAGTCTTGAGGCCAGCCATACTTCCTCGAACCCTCAAATAACTAACATACTACGATAAATAGTCGAGGGTAAGTTTTCATAGTGAATTCATGAACGCAGCTAAGCTTCCTGACACAGTTGCTTCGTCGGAATTTTCGCTCTCCAAACATTTCAAGGGCGTTGGAGCTGGATACGTCAGGATACAAAAGATGCGAGATCTTAAAAACCGGTGATGCTAATGAGGGAATCTTATTCCATCCCCCATTTATTAACGCAGCAACATATAACATTAAGCGCGCAAAGAATGCATGTTGGTCAAAAGTCAATCGTTATGAATTCAAGCCAAAATTTCAGGGATGATAAGGCTAATGCCTGGGATGAAACGTTAGTATTTTCTTGTGGTTAATTTTAGATCTCCTGTGATGATTGAAGCTATTCATATGCTTCAGTTGATGCGGATAATGCAAAAAATTTACTCTTTCCGTGGAGGCAGACTTTAAATGATTTTTACACAGAACTTTTGTAAACTGACTATTTTTTGTCGCTTATTTCCTCAGTCCCCTTCTTTGTGCTTATATTTCGCCTCTCTGACTAGTAATTGCTGTGTGGTTGATCATTTAATGACTGGGTAAAACAATGGTGGTGATGACCAAGGTTTTCGATGAAACTTAACCCTAAATCTACCTCCCTACCTCACCTCCATTACCTTCGTGAATCGCTTCAGGGATTTTACCTGTATTAGAGACTGTAAATATTTCTCGTGTTGTGAATCCATTTCACGGGGCACTTTTAGAAATTCCTCCATCTCACATTCCAATCGGACCTTTCGATCTTCCTTCACGCGTCTTTGTCTATTGCGTGGCCAAAGCAAAGATGGGACTTGTCAATTCAATTTAATCCGACAAAAGAAATCACCTGTAAAATTAGTGCTTGAAAAGGCTAATTCCTCGAGTAATTAACAGCGCAGAATGATTGAAGATGTGAGAGAAGTTCAAGTTCCTCAAGCTGAATTTCCAAAGGTGAGGAGAGAAGGGCTTGAGGCGACGACAGACCTTTCCTCTCTTTCATTTTCCAAGAGCATCACTGTTTGCTCATCAGTGTTTTCACACCGCCGACTGTTTGTGCGAGTGATTTGGACGCGTGGTTTATTTTCGAACCGTCTTCGAGCGAAATTATTTCGGGAGAGCCCGATATGACTGCCCTTCTAACACGAAATTCCATAAATTAGAAATGTGTGGCACCAGTGCAGGGACGTTTTTATAAATCCGAGCCACGATTGTTTTAAAAATCCTCGTTCGTATCGTGATGAATTGATGGAACACAAGTGCCATCCCTTTAAAATTATCCTCGAAGGAGCTTACTCGAATTAGGAATTTCTTCAGTCGGTCATTTGGCCTAGTCATATTTTTGGTTTCATTCTTCTGTAGGTACGTTGTTGGAAAGCACAAAACCAGTTGTTTTCAAATATTTTTGGGTAGCTTTTATTTAACTCATCTGGAGAAGAATTACTTATAAAAACATAGGTTTTCATGCCTATTTAAAATAGTGTCTCTCAACCATTCGTTGGCCTTGAACTAATCAATTTATGTTATCAGGTTCTAGTAATCGTATTTTACATCTTCATGGTAATAATACATAATTTGAAAATATTGATCAAATATAAATACTGCATTATTTCTTAATAAGTTCACAAAATTTCGTTTTCTTCATCAGAACGTACAACCTGGAGTATGTTTCTTTACGGCAGTAGGAAATGGACGATAACAGCAGCGGAGGAGAAAAGGGTGGAAGCATTCTAAATGTCTTGCTGCCAAAAAATGATGAAGATAAAATGGACCGACCGTGTGACAAACGAAGAAGTCCTAAGAAAAGTGGGAGAAAAGAGATTTCTACTGAAATCCCTAAAAAGAATACAGGACAACTTAATCGGCCGCATCTTAAGACACGATGGCCTGATGAAGACAATCGTCGAGGGACAAGTGGAAGGGAGGAATGGGAAAGGAAGGCCTAGTACGAGATATATGGATTAGGTCGTAAAGGATGTGAAAGAGAGGAATTACGTTAATATGAAAAGGTTGGCCGATAGAAGAATCGAGTGGAGAGCTGCGTCAAACGAATCCTAGATTGTTGACCGATGATGATGAATTTCGTTTTAAAAACCCAACAAGGAAATTGTTTTCACTTAGGAGGGGAATGTGAGAAAGTTTCACACAGGTCTACTGGTGTGATAAATTGATCGTGGTAAACAGTAAATTTTTTTTCAATTTTACCTCTAAGGAAAGCCTCGGAAAAGGATTGATTTTCTCACATTCGCGGAGTTTAAAAATGGAGCAACATGTTTTGTCTTCCCAGCCGTCCGGATGGATAATTATCTCGAGTCGTCTGGCTGGAAGTTATGTCTCGACCATACCGGACGCTGCATGCCGTTACTTTGAGGCTCCGTCGGAATTTTTTCGTCAAGAGGTTCCAGGCGATTCCTAACTCTCTCCACCCACTCTCCCATCTTCGCGACCTCCTCCGGGGACAAATGAAGATCAAGGTGCCACGCCGAAGTGAAAGTGATAGTTTCTGCGACGAGATTTCGGGTTGCGGGGAAGTGGGAGTGTTGGTTCTTCTCGGATATTGGAAGGGCGTTGGAGATGGAAATGCGCGGTATTTAGTCTCGCGTCGTTAACTTCCAGAGATGCCCCTATCTTACCCCGGATAGAACCGTCGGGGAGTGGTGTTTCCACGGACCTCTGAAATGTTTTCCTCCTATTAGCTCGAGATAATGGTGAAATAGATGCGCATTGGTGAAGTCTCTGACCTTTCAAAATCTACCCGATTTCACTCATTGAATTAGTGGTCTTAATTGAAGCCTCTGTCTGTATTTATTTGATCCGTTTATTTCTAGAGTGACAAACGAAGAAGTTTTTATATTAGTGGGGGAAAAGAAAAGTTCAAGGAAGCTGATTACTCAAAAAAGAAGACGGGACAACTTAATCGGCCATATCTTAAAACACATTGGTCTGACGAAAGACAATCGTCGAGGGAAAAGTGAACGGGAAGAACGGCAAAGGAAGGCCTCGTATGAGATATACCGAAGAGGTCGTGAAGGATGTAAAACAGAGGAATTACGTTAATATGAAGAGGTTGGTCGATACGAGAATCGAGTGGAGGGCTGCGTCAAACCCATCCGAGGATTGTTGACCGATGATGATGATTTCTAGACCTATCACGCATGGAATTAGTTATGCTACCCTTGCTTTAGGCAGAAAGATGAGTAAGTGATGAACATATCTGGTTTCAAAGTTTTATTTGTACCCACGACCTAGCCGACAGGTTGCCGTTTTGGCTACCGCAGCCTGATTATAAAATTCAGTGGTATACAATTTTGCGGGTATCCATGCATCATAAATTTTTGATAGAGGAGATATTCAAGTATTAATATTATTTTTAATAGTGATACCGGTAGCTTAAATCCTTTCACGTAGCAATTGCTAAACGTATAATATACACCAATGCCATTTCTCCTGTTGTATTCCCTCATGCAGCCCACTCTAAGAACACAAAGAGGTTCAACCCTGAAAAATTGCTGTCAGATACACCCTTGGGGTGGCTTAGAGGGTATTACGGAGATTATCTCCTATTAGGGATTTTTAGCTCCGTACAAGCGACATGTGACACATATTTCTTAAACTTTTTTGAACTTTATAAATTTATTATTCATTTTTGCTTCAATGTTACAGAAGCATAGCATAATTACTCTGCATGTTGGATTTTTTCTTTGGTTAAACGCAAGGGCACCTTTGTCTTGTCATTTGGTACACCTCCTTTTGTGTGTCCATAATTTAACACACGACAAGCATATAAACTCAGTCCGAGAGAAAATTGTGGTGAATATTATTCGTGTCTTCAGAAGAAATCGCATTCCTCTCTTCGGAAATTTGCACTTATTTTAAAAATGAAAAAACTTAGCTCTTTTTCAACAATATATTTAAACAAATCTACCGGTTTCGGCCTTCTCAGGCCATTATCAAGATTACAATACACTGTTTTTCATTTTCAGGTTTCATTTTGACAAGTTTTTTCATTTTAAAAATGAAAACTAAATTCCACAATGTAAACTCGCCAACCATTTCTTTTCATTTGCACTTATCTTACAACATTAACTTTAAGGGCTTATGATGGCACTTTTTTTAGCCGAACCCCCTGCTTCATCGAGGCATTTCCGTTTCCCTTTGATTTCCAATGCTATTCGCTAAGGAAGTGTTCGGGGAACAGAATGCTTTCGACTTCCCCTCGCCGAATCTGGCGACAGAGTTTGCGTCAAGTGTCTTGAAAGAGCCTTTCTATTTGCTCGGACCTCGGATGCTTTCTTTCCTCGCGGTTGGATGAAGAGCACCAAAATGAAGGCCGTCATCGTCCCGACCTAAGCTCTTGGGGGACCAGAAGAAATTCTAAACCTCTTAGAGATTTTCTCCCGTCGGTATCTTGAATTTGAGCGACGGAGACGATTTCCGTCGCCCCATACAATCACCACCAACGATGTTAATCTCTCATATTCCACTCGTGTACTCAACGAAAGTGATTCGTCAGCAAAGGATAAACGCGTGGGATATCCATAAAACGGTCGAGTTAATTGTTTTAGGCATAGCGTTAAAGCTTTTAAAAGAGCGCCCTCCCAATATCATATTTTAGCCTAAAAATTTCACGATTTTTTGTCGCGTAATAAACTACTTATGCTATTCATCATTTTTGCCAAGCTTTAAAAAATTTTATCTCGCATCCATTAGGATTAACCATTTATTATTGCTGTTGTCGGAATGATTTATCTGATTGTACCATATCGAACGGAAGTCATCTCTCTCGATGGTACAATGTAACCTCGAATTGCATTTTTGGAAATGAAAGACAAGACGCGGAGAAATATTCGTCGCCACATTCTGAAAGTGTCTTCAGGTCATCGCTGTTTCCAAACTCATTAGCATTCAGGCATTTCATTTCCGAAATATTATACGTCATCTATTAATTTTTTATTTGAGACGGAGGAATAGCAGTGTATTTGAAGATATTTGTGTAGGCAGCGGAAAAACTGCTGCTCGGGGGAAATCTATGACAACGTATTTTACGTTAACGTATGCCTCTTTTTCTCCTTAATATTAATTTTCAGTGGACCTGTGGAATCAGTGGAAGTTTTTGGAAGTGAAATATCAGTGGAATCCTCTTGATTCAACTTTTCTCCAGGCTCATTTTTATCCAACAGTCGGAGATCAGGGTCATTACGGATTTTCAGATAAATTTGAGCTTTGAGAAAAATTAGTTTTCCCCGGAAAGTGTCCATGAAAAATGACCGAGCGGATGTTTGACCTCGTAATCACTAGCTGTCGGTACTCAATGATATATCATTAATCCTCATTCAATTATTTAGGTCACACAGGTTTGTCCGACAGAATAAGGTACTTCTACTTGGATTGTTATTTTGCTTAGTGCAGTTGGCCATTCAAATTTCTCTTAGTAATTTTTTTTACAAATTTTAAATGGTAACTATGTATTTTTTCCTGTTTAAATGGATTTTACCATCAATATTATATATTTTCCACTTAAATTTCAACCATTCAATCGGAGGACGAAAACTGAAAGAAAATTTTTGTAGTCCTGTCATACATTACCATCGTATTCGATCATGTTTGATGTCGTAATGAGCGACATGAACAAATGTCTTCATCCGTATCAAACAAAACTCCATGGATGTGACGCTTAATCTTTCGGGAATGAAACGTCTGAATGCCAATGAGTTTGAAAACAGCAATGATAGAGGACACTTTCAGCATACGCCATTGAACTTTTCTCCGCGTCTTGTATGTCAAGTACAAGCAGATGATATGCTTCATGATTATGCGTTGTTTTCTAAGATAGGGATGCTGGCTTACTTTACCCTTCCACAATTCTTTAATTCCTATTTACACTTAGAAATGGAGGGATGTATAGGACCTTTCGCTAATGGATTAGCTTTAAACTAATTTTTCAAGTTATGCGCAATACCAAAACAGTCTTTGTTTCTTATATGAAGTTTCTAATCAAGCTGAGATAGTCAATTTGTACGTGAAATCGAGGTCATTTGAAGAGCTATGAAGGGATGGTAATGATCATGCCAGGCTGCAAGCATACTGGGCAAAGCGTGTAACCTTGTATGTCAGTGATGGATTGGTGTCCATTGAAATGGGGAGAGAGTGGTTTCCTGTGAAGTGGAAATCCTAATTTTCGTTGCCTAAGACTTTGAGAAAGTTTTCGGAGCGTGCCTGATTCACGGTCATAACACGTATTTCTTAGAAGTAAGTCATTACGGTTGATATTCCGCGTATCCTTGGTAATCCATCGTCCGATCGAAAGAAGGATAGTCCACTCTCGTCTCGCAGTCTAACAAGAATAATATGCACTCACGTCCCTATGATATTAGGAATCACAATCCTGAAAGCGGCGAAACTTATAGATAGGCATAATTGACTTTGCTCCCTTTGGAGTGCTTTGAATCCTGCTTGAGATGGAAGAATATTGAGAAGTCAGCGGGAAAATTAATTAGAGTAATTAGAAATTAAGGCAAAGAAATGCTAGGTTGGCGAGGAAGGAGAGAGAGAGAGTCGGTTCTAAGGGAAACATGAAGTAGATGTCGCAAGTAAACGAAGTAGATGTCAAAATATGTTCGAATGGTAAAGTCTGCGAAAGGAAGAAAAAATGTTTGTTGGAAGAGTAGTTGGGACGACTGTAACGGAATGCGGGTGGAATTTGCGTTGTGTGAAGTTTCTTTGCTGAAAAATTCGGCGAGACGCATAACTCCATACGTGGACTCTTCTCCAATGTCCGAAGGTGTCAAGAAATGGTCCACTTAGCTTAGTCTTCAGAGTTATGTCCACTGGAAAGTGACCTGGACTGAAATTGGGAACTGAAGTTGGAAATACGGGTTGGGAAATATATTATATTCTTGAAGCAAGATCGGATGCTCTCCCGGTGAATTGCTGTAGTGAAGATTGTTCGGGTCTTTCACCGGGTCAGGAACTGTATTGCTGCCGACGTTTCGGATACCGAGTCGCTCTCCATCCTCAGCCCTAAGGATGAAGAGCGACTCGGTATCCGAAACGTCTCCAGCAATGCAGTTCCTGACCCGGTGTAAGACACAACCAGCCTTCACTACATATAATATTCCTCAAACTTATTACAATAGAAGCAAAACGTCTTCCCTTATTTCGTGTCCCGGATTGATGTGGTGGTTAGAGTACTTGTCTCTCATATCGCCGGATCCCGGCTGCGGCAGAGATTACACATTGGTATAACGGTCCTTACTGGTGGGTACTTGTTGAGTGCTTGGAGAGCACTCCAAGTTCAGTACTCCTTCCGTCGGATGGGACGCTAAACCGTGGAGTGCTTGGCACCTTTCATTAAGATGAGACCAATGCCGACGACGTGGCGTCGGCGTCGTTGGTTCCCTCTTCACGCTTCCACATCCTCCTGAAAAATGTCCATACGCCTACCAAAACCTATCATAAATGGCGCAAATTGGCCTTAGCTGTCGCTCGCCTCCAACAAATGACCAGTGCTATTTCTTCTCCCTTCAATACCATAGATAGCGAAAGAGTCCGTGAATTATATGCGTGATAAGTGTGAAATTAATTAAGAGCTTATTACTTGGATGTAAGAGTACTATGGCCGAAGAAAAATCGTAATAAGGTGAAAAAATTATATTTTTATTTGGCAGCGTTGGAAAATCGAAACCGAAGGAAGAAGTAACGGAAATGGACATGGAACAAGAAGTGACGAACTGACTGTGAGTCAAACTTATGCTGTGACTTAACTCACGGATTCATTGCGTAAATCCAACATAACATTTTCGAAGGATGCAGTCTTGGAGGCCATTAATTTTTTTTGTTCACACTGAGGCAGCGAATTCGAATGTTGCCCATGGGGGTTGGAAACAAGAATGCGACTCTATATTTCATTCTCCTGGATTCCGTACGTTACATGCGTCATTAACCGTGAGCATATAACCTTGTCGTTGAAATCATTTATGATTGATGCTTACCTTATTTTTCTGTAACTTTTCAAATCATCAAGGAGTGAATAAGGCTGTCATGGCCAGAGAAATGCTCACTGGACCGGCCCCGATCGAATGCCATAATGGCAACAAAAATAAAAAATTGGCAATGGTATGCTGTAGAAGTAAGGAGAAGGACGAGAGCAATATTAACTGGGGAAGCACAAGCTAGAAGAGGTGAGTTAGTATTTCTATTTAGAAAGTCGAATCACTAGTGATGTACGAAGTAAGAAGAACATAGCCAGTACAAAAGCTCAAGCGGAGGGCATCCTGTCAAAAGTAGAATAAACTTACAGTCGGAAGTACAAGCGTAAAAATAAGAGAATAAGTCATAAAGGCATACAACTGGAGCAATGTTCTTTATAACAGTGAGGCATGAACGATGACAACAGCAGGAAAATCAAAGCTGGAAGCATTTGAAATGTGATGCTACAGAAGAATGATGAAGATAAAAATGGATCGACTGAGTGACTGACGAATCAGTCCCAATGAATAAAATAGAATTCTCCTGAAAACCTTTAAAAGAAGAAGGGACAACTTAATCGACCATATCTGAAGACATGACAGTCTGGGGAATACAATCGTCGAGGGACAAGTGAACGGGAAGAATGGCAAAGGAAGTCCTCGTAGTGGTGAAAGGAGAAAAATTATGCAAATATGAAGAGATTAGCGGATAGAAAAAATCGAGTGGAGAGCTGCGTCAGATCATTGTTGGGAGTGTTGGCTAATTTATTAATGATAGTGATGAGCTTCTTGTCACCAAATGCTTCCCAAAATGAACTCTCCATCGAGAGCGCAATGCGGAGGGAAATACCGTGACGCTGGAGGGGAAATTATTAAAAAGACTCGATGTTGCGCGTAGAAATGTCTTTTCCGCAATGATCATGGCCCAGGGGGGCTGTGTTTGAAACCATCGAGATTATCTCGAATAGGTAACCAAGGAGTCACGTGGTACAAACAAGAAAGGGATCGAATATTTGGTGTGTTTGTATCGCTCATTACAATGTCAATAATTGTTTTTTTTTAGTTTTCCTCGCTCTAAGGCTCTCTATTTGAGTCAGATAAGATAAAACTACTTTACTTACAGCAGGAAATACAAACATAGAAGTAAGGAAACAGTTCATCAGAACATACATCTGGAGCATTTTTCTTTACGGCAGTGAATCATGGACGATGACAGCAGCGGAGAAGAAAAGGGTAGAAGCATCTGAAATGTGGTGCTACAGAAGAATGCTGAAGAATAAATGGATCGACCGAGTAAGTAACGAGGAAGTGCTAAGAAGAGTAGGAGAAACGAGAAGTCTGCTGACAACTCTAAAAAGAAGAAGGGAAAACTTAATCGGCCATATCTTGAGACACGATGGCCTGATGAAGACTATCGTCGAGGGAAAAGTGAACGGGAGGATTGGAAAAGGCAGGCCTCGTATGAGATATATGGAACAGGTTGTGAAGAGTGTAAAAGAGAAGAATTACGTCACAATGAAACGGTTGGCCTATAGAAGAATCGAGTGGAAAGCTGCGTCAAACCAATCCTAGGTTTGTTGACCAATGATGATGATGATGATGAAGATAAAACTCGTGTAAAACAATATATAGCGAGTTTGTAATGTACGATTATAATAGACCAAATTTGTGCACCGTTCGTTTTTATACCACGTGACTCCTTGGTTACCTATTAGAGATAAACTCGATGGTTTCAAGCACAGCCCCCCAGGGCAGCTAAAAATTCCTGTGGAGAAATGCGGATAGGTAGGAAAACTCCACCTCCAGTTTAGGAGGCTTGTTTCACGCGCGCCTTGTTATTTCCGTTAATGGGATGTCTAGCTACGGAAATGAGTCGCCTACTCGGCTTGTGAGCAAATCGAAAACAAGTGGTAACTAATTTTGGGAGCCTTGTCTTCGGGGGAAGACGAGAATGTCGTATTAGAAGCCAGCGCGATGTATAATTTTCCTACTAAAGGAAAAATTATGCAAATATTTAAGAGATTAGCCGATAGAAAAATGGAGTGGAGAGCTGCGTCTGATCGTTGTTGGGATTGTTGACCACTGTATTAATGATGGTGATGAGCTTCTTGTCACCAAATGCTCCCCGAAACGAACATTCCGTCGAGAACGCAATGCGAAGGGAAATACCGTGACGCTGGAGGGGAAATTATTAATGGAAAATGGTCATAATGGCAACAGAAATAAATAGAAAACGAAGGCAATGGTATGCTGTAGAAGTAGAGAGAAGGACAAGACCAATATAAACAGGGGAAGCACACGCTAGAAGAGGTGAGTGAGTATTACTATCTGGAAAGTCGAATCAATAGTAATGAACGAAGTTAGAAGAAAATAGCCAGTACAAAAGCTCGTGCGGAGGGCATTCTGTCAAAAGTAGAATAAACTTACAGCCGGAAATACAAGCGTAAAAGTAAGAGAATAAGTCATCAGGGCATACAACTGGAGCAATGTTCTTTTATAACAGCGAAGCATGAACGATGACAACAACAGAAAAGACAAGGCTAAGTAGTGCTAAGTACTTAGTACATAGCTTACAGTAGCTTAGTAGGTACTAGGAGTGTTTCCTAAGAGTGTTGTCATGGCAATACACCCACTGCGCCTAGACTCAGTGCCTTTGAGTGGACCCGTTTAATGAACGAACTTTTACTTCGCTCAATTCCGGACGTGACGTTTTTATTTAATCAGTGAATTTTCACATGCATTCAACATTCATCAGCATTGGCTGGTTCATGATTTTATTTAATAATAATAATAAATTTAATTGCTTCCAAAGTAAACCATTACAAAGTGTAACATTAGAAAAAATGAAGCGTTGATAGCCCCTAAGGTGCACCTGTGGTGGGGCTACCATCTGTTAGACCGTGTAACATTTGTACATTTGTATTTTTCGATAAGCTTCGGGAAATTGCCACTTCTTCCCAATTTTCGCCCTGAAACTTTGGGTCAATCAAATTTTCGAGAGAGTGAGGATTTTTCCATACTTTATGAATATATGAAAAATATTTATCCATTATTGATCGGTACTTTGTCGCATGACGTCGGGTACAATCCCAATGAAGGTACAGACATTTTCTAAAATGCGTTTAGAAAATCTTTATTTTGAATTGGGGTCGCATATGTCAGACGCGTAACTATCATCATTTGATTTTGTCGCGCAAGTCATTTTTTTTTCATATACCTAATCGCTAAAAGTTTGAATGACTCTCCAACACCTTTTTTTTATTGAATTTCGACAAATCGTGCTTTTGCAAACAGATATCAAGAATTCGATTTCTACATTGGTGAAAAAATTATGTTATACAGCCCATTAAGAATGTGGTCTGACAGATCAATTTTTTTGACGGTTTCACACTCTACCTACTAGGTGAAACTTAATTTCTAACAGAAGAACAAAAACCCTGTCAATTTCACGAGTTTATTATAAAACGACCGGTTTTATCGAACAGTCGAGGAGACTTGAGGACATCAACTATTCGACGAAACCGGCCGTGTTTGAATAAAAATGAGAAATTTACAAAGACCGATCTTTCTTCTGGCTGGAGACTTCTTTCGTGTGATCCATCTTACTTTACTACTGTGATTGTACATTCCTCTTTACATTTATTTAACTTAGTAAACACTTCGGCAATATTTTGCGTGATTACATAGTATTTTTTAGAACGATTGCATTCTCTCTCTAATGTTTAAAACTTTAGCTGTGTTCGCAAAAGAGACAATTCTAATACCTACGTATTTTTCTCGCTTCAACTCTCGCGTATTCTTGAAGACGCTAGGCTTATCTTTTAAAGTTATCGATAAAATTTCGTGTTTTAATTAAATCTATTTAATAGATTTTTTTTAAATAATACCCTGTTTTCATTGTGAAGTTTTGTTAATATTTTCCCCTTTTTTTCTCAATCCTTCCTCTGCTTGAAGTGTTGATTGTGGGTATATACGCCCTAAGCAAGAGGAGAAATTTTATGATATTGAACCTGGAGTGAGTCTCACGTCCAATGCAAGGTTAATAATTATTCATACTCCCCGGAGACACTCATTCAAAATCATTGTTTCCATGGCTACTCCTCATTAACCTTTCACACGTTACCTCCCTCAATGCTGTAACCTACTTTCACTTCCAACACTTTTGCTTGCGGAGAGGTTCGAAATCGATCAATTGGCCTCGAATTTTTGATGTTTTTACAGGTTAACAACCAAGGGAAAGTGCAAGCAAGGGACTTTTTGATTCGCCCCGAAAGAGACGAGGAAATAATTGACAGCCGCCGTCTCGTTTCTCAGACTTCCCTCCTCCCTCCCCGGAGCATGGTGTAGACCTCGAGGGTGTGTGGTGAAACTGCTCGAGGTTAAGCGTGTGGTCCAGGGCGGCAACTCCTTGAAAACTTGCTCCAAATCTTTCGGCAATCTCTACAGAGGTGTACGAAGGTCGCGTGATGGGGACCACCGCGAATCATTCCGATTCTCGGAAGGTTAATCTATCCGTGACAACCGACGTTTATTTGTTCTCTTAGCTCAACCGTTTAAAACTTCTTTTCTTACAATTGCAGTGATATTGCAATTCAAAAACGTCAATCAAAATGAATTAGCAGTTGTCTATGGCATAGGTCGGCAAACTTCTGTGCAGGAAGAACCAAATTTGTTAGAAAATATCCAGCGTAGAATGTATAAAATACTTAGGCGCCACCATCACTGAAGACTTGGGGAAACACATCAGGGAAATAACTACTGTAGCAAACCGTAGATTAGGATTCGTACAAAGAGTTCTAGGCAAATGCGATGAGAGAGTACGAGAAAGAAACTATTTTGCACTTGTCAGGCCTCATTTAGAATATGCCGCTATTATATGGGATCCGTACGAGGAAGATACGGTAAAGGAATTAAAGCGTATGCAAAGGAGAACAGCTAGATTTGCTAAAGGCCGTTACGATAATTGTATTAGAGTTACGAGTTTAATAGAAATCTAGGATGGGAATTAATATTATAACGCAGGTTAAAATTTAGTTTAAACCTTTTAAGTAAATTCAAGCAGATGACGTTAGATATATATTAAGAACCCCTGCGTATTATGCTTGGTTTGATCAGATTAACAGGATTAGAGAGATAGATTGTCGTACCGATAGATTTAAAATGTCATTTTTCCCGCGTACCATAAGAGAGCATAATAGGCAGCCTAGCAAAGGGATAGGAAGGTAAAATATTGTTAGGATAGTCTGTAATGCATGTATTAACAACCAATCCCTTTATTACTATGTAGATACTAACTATCTAGCGGCATGTGACCCTATTATCTAGCATGTCTCCATTAAATATCCTAGTTGCACGTCAATAGTGCATGTTTGGTGATCTTCACCCCCTGCCACACACCCTCGTGGTGGCTCGCAGGGTATGACGTAGATGTAGATGTATCCCTCAAAGACAATTTTTAAACTTAAACTTTAAACTGTCGAAAGCCATGTATGTAGTTTTACGATGGAGGAAAGTTTAAAGTAACATCATGACAAGCCATCAATATTATCATTCAGACTTAGAGGGTTGACACAGGATTTACAGGATTCAGGATTGCACTGGATTCTCACATCATTCAACATCTTCATATTTATGCGTAATTATCTCCCTTCAAATCATTCACCACTATGTCTTCCTTTGACATTCTTCCTGTTCACTTTTCCCTCGGTGATTGTCTTTATCAGGCCATCATGTATCTAGATATGGTCGATTATGTTCTCTCTTCTTGTTTTTAAGGCTTTCAGAGGACTTCTCTTTTATCCTCCTCTCCTTGGGACTGCTTCGTTTGTCGCTCATTCGATCAATTTTATCTTCAGGATTCTCATGCATCGAAGTCACCTAGGTTAAGATGACTTGACTTTACTAGGTTAAGAGTGCCATCGATGAATTGGACTGTTTGCTTGCCCAGATCCAGAGTTTTTGGGGCTGTGCCATCATAATATCCATATTATCGAGGCTATTACGTATCAGGTACTGGATAAGACCTATGTGTTAGCAGAGGAACCTTCATTTCCTATTACGCAAAGATGGACCAGAAAAATTAGTTTTTGGAAAAAACTAGGTTTTAACTGTGATGAAACCGTTGTGAAATCACTATGATTTGTATCTGCAACCACTATGATTTGAACAGTAGGATTTGTTACTCGACAGCAATGCACGCCTGGTGTGAAGTAACTCCCTGCCATACACCTTTGTGGTAGTTTGCTGCGTAAAATGCAGAGATACGTGAAATATAACTCGTGTCTGTTAGTGAAGCACCGCGGAAACCTTAATTTTATCATTTTGTTTATTTTGGTCTGAGGAGATACTTGGTGACAACTTAGGCACCAGGTAATTGATAACCTCATTCCCTAGCGTAACTGATTTTCTGATGACAGGGTGGAACGGTGCATCCTGAATCGGCTATCTTTTCCAGTTTCCACACACAGAGTTATAATTAGGCCATTAGAACCGATACAAATTTCAGATTGAGGAAATATCGAGCAAAAACGATTCATCCAGAAGTACGAGGAAAGATGAGACTGCGTCATAATGATCGTCGCTCATATTAGTTTCCACATACTTTTTGAGATAAATTACTGGCGTCAGAATCAACGGAGACGAAATCTAGGCAGTTGACGTTGATCATACGGCACACGCAAAAAAGATTAATTTTAGCTGCAGGTGCAGCTAAAATTAGTTCAGGCAACTGTGCAGGAGACTGACTCACTTCAACCGGATTGAACTCCAAAAAAAATATTTTTTTTCCAGTTAGACTCAGCAATATTTTTCCGTTGCTCTTATCATTTAAGAGAAAAAACTATGAAATGAAACGATTACGCATATGAAAAGAAAGGGAAGCTAAAATTCTTCGTGGTGTTATAAGAGAGACCATTTCTCAACAGCCAAAATATTTTGATGGAATCAATATTCTAATTAGCCTCTTTTCAATCCATTGTCATCGATTATTGTGAGGAGAAAACAAGCATGCAAGGAGGCATAGACTAGTATCCGTTTATTCTGGGGAACTTTAACGGTGGTCTTAGACAGGCCGTTGTTTGAAACAACATTTAGTTTTCACTGGAACACCCGGATCTTGTAAAATCAGCATCAACTGTTTTATGTTTTTAAATCATCTACTTCGTATCCTTTCAACCATATAATGTCCGCCATTGGTGAGTGGTTATAGGGATGGAATTTGACAGACTTCCGTGTGATCTCATCTCTCGTTCTATCCGCTCGTCTTCACTTTTTCCTCGCTTTTTCCTTTAGTAAATGCTCTCCATAACTTGTTTCACAAGTTCTCGCCCTTGAACTCCCTCAGCTGTTCTTATATTCTTCTCAACTTCCTTCCAACATGCCCCGGCTCTATCAATCTAGCAAATTTCCCTATCTCGGAGCGTGAGCCATTGATTTCGACTGGCAATATGTAGTTGGGATTGCATCAAGATTGCCCTGTGAAATGGAATAGGCAAATTTACATGGGGGTAAAAACAGATCCCTAGTATAATTAGGTCTTCAGTTGCTCCGACTGTTAAATTGATTCCCTATCGGGTCACGATATTTGAAGGCTGCTTCGTCCACTGCAGCGACGTTAGTTCGACAATAATGTGGACGAAAGATGTTCAGAAGTCTTAAGCATCTAAACCTCTGTATAGTTTGATTATTTCAAATTAAAATGTTAACGTGTATGTTTTGCAGTATCGTGCCAGTTCGACTTGAAGTATTTATGATATGGACTTATTAATTGCATTTTTTTCCATCCAATATGGCCGATTGCGCATTCTCACCCGGGCACGTTCCTCTGTGCTACCATCTGAGTCTCAGTGGCTCATCATTTGGTGGTAACTTAAAATATTGCTATTGTACTTAGTACTTTAACTTAAAAAGGGGGCAAAGAATGTATTTTGGATTCAACGATCAGAAATATGGGGAGGGAGAAGAAATGAGAAAAATGTGGAAAAACAGAAAATGTTATACGATTTCGTTTTATTTAGTGCTAACTGCCATTTTGTTAGACGCAGCTCTTTAGGACGCTTAAGCGATGAGATAGGCAATACGTCGCTCATGTCGACAAAGTGCTCTTTGCTTGGGTCTCAGACATAAAGCCCTTAGAAGGCGCCATAGTTTTTCTCATACTCCTCCGTTATCCGTCACTCTTTTCCAAGTCTAACACACGCAAAAGCACACTCTCTTTTTTAACTTCGCGTCACCTATTGCATCTCATCTCCCCCTCCTTTCTTGGCGTTACGGCAAAGGTGACATCACACTGATTTTTTCTGTATATTTCTACATTTCAATTATCTCCCTTTTTTATTTTATCTCGCGTTCGTCCCGCTCGTTCCAAATCTTAATGGAATTTCACATCGAGGTTCTCGAGCACTCTTTCGTCGAAGGAAAGGTGCGATTTCGTCACAATCGTTCATGATGCCACTGAGATCAACATTGAAGGGAGACAAAAAAATGTAGGTCTCGAACTTCAAACTGGTAAGTCGCACGCTTCCGCGATATTTTTTGTTTTAAAGTTCGAAAGCCCCTCGGAGGGCAGGAGATAAGTAGCGCAGTGCACGCGAAGTTGATTTTATCCTGGCGATCGGACAACCCGGAAGGCTTTCGAAAAGGAGATCGCAACTGCATTATCATTCACTCGCCTTTTTCGGTGTGGATGTTGCGGCATCGTGGCTGAATGTTGTTTTCGTTGAGATCGAGACCGGATCAGTGACCGGGTCGCAGTATATATGTTTTTTAATCGGCGTAGACGATCGGCAACGCATGTCTTTTGCACCATTAAGGGATAGGTAGGTATTTGAGGGGAGGCAGGCGTATTCGGAGCGAAATAGGAAGAGTGGAGAGAAACCTGGCGTCAGCATTGGTCTATTTTCAACGAAAGGCGCCAAAACGACCACGGTTCTAAACTTGGACTCCAAACAACACTCCACTAGGGATCGTTATATCAAAGAAAAAGAATCCCCATTACTAATGAGTTTCGCAGCCTGTCCCTCGGTATGGGAAGCCAGGACTATAGCCACTACATCGACTAGGTATCCATCACAGCTTTTCCTTCACATTTTAGGGATCACTGTCACCACTTCGCGAACCTCTCCTGGGCGTCAATTACTAATCTTTTCAATCGGTTCGTATCGAGTGATGCGTACCTATGCGTACCATCCGCCTTTGCCAGATTTCGTTCCAGATGGTCTTTAGCTGGAGGAGCATCGTCTGCAGTAGAAAACCGACAACATGACCTTATAAGTCGATGCATATCGATCGCTAATTTCCTTAACACATATTCTGAAGCGCGCTTTCGAAAATATTTGATCTTTCGACCCACGCTGCGAAATGAAATTTCGATTTGAAGAACAAATCAAAATGTTCTTCCCTTTCATGCCTACAAAATGAAACCATCGCTTTGCAGAATAGATCCAAAGTTTTGAAGAACCGCGATCACTTATTACCTCTGATCATATGAATGAAAAAATAACGGAAACGGAATCTCTAGCAATTGGAAGATACGTGATCTCCCGCGGAGTTCCTTGTGCTCAACATTTGAGTGATCCACGCGCCTCATTTCGCAACATTTTTTCTTCAATTTTTTAATTAAAATTTTCTGTTGCTCTTCGCATTTGGAAATCAGGTTTGAGGCCAAGTACGGCATACATCCTCGTACGTACGTAATAAATATAAAAATATCTGCCAAGATTCGATCAGTGGATCAGGTTAGTGTGGTTGCTATAGTTCTGGCCTCCTATCCTATGGACCCAGGTTCGAGTCCGCACAGTGAGAGATTTATTGATATTATGGTATTAATGCTCTATTGGTATTCTTGTTTATACTTTTAGTATCGCGTGTAGAGAACGAGGTCAAATTCAGTACTCTGTCCGTCAGATGGGACATTAAACTGCGGACCTCTTGGCACTTTTAGTCAAGATGATTCATAATGCCGACGCCGAGTTTCACTCCACCCTTCCTTCGTTCCCCGGAAAACCTTGCCTCTACCCACTTCCCAACATATTTGCCTAAATGACGCAAAGCTGTTCTTAGCTGTCAGTCACCTTCCTAACAACGATAATAACAAAATGCTTTAATTTGTGACTTTCATTAGGCATGCACGATTGCAATTAGCATGAAAGTTAAGAATCTATTTTCAGACGCATGAAAAACTACTCCATTTAAACTATTCCCACCGAAACGGCATTAATCTGCCCCTTATTATCTCTTATTCTTCGCTGAAATCGAAGCATTTTAAATCCTTTCGAATCACACTGATTGTAATCTAAATGGCGTTAATCAGTTCTCAGTGGTTGATCGCCTTCCCCTGAACCACTGTTAAAGTAGTAACTTTATTAGCTAATTTTCCCTTGTTAGTCCTCATTTGGAATACGATGCCAGTATATGGGATCCCTACGAAATCTGCCTAAATATTGAACTTAAACGTGTGCATCGAAAATCGGCATGATTTGCAAAGGGACGGTACGATAATTATATTAGCGTAACCAGTCTATTAGTGAAAATGGGACTCATTGTCAGACCTGCGGTTGAAATTTAGACTTAATTTCCTAAATAAATTCACAGATAGTATTTTCACTGACGACGTTAAAAATGTTTTGCAAACTCCAACTTTCAACTTTTATGGTAGACTGGACCATAATCACAAAATTAGAGAAAATGATTGCCGAATAGACAGATTCAAAATTTTCTTCTTACCTCGCACAATTAGGGATATGAATAGCGGTAAATAAATACAGTAGCATAAATACGAGTGTATCAATGGATAGCATAGTAGTTCCATGTTGGTATAAGGACTTTAAGCTAACCCAACTAAGCAGAATGTTTTAGCATGCTTGCTTAGCTATTTTTATCTTTTTTAAATTGTGAAGTTTAGACTAGTTTAATATTACTAATCCTCTTTTATACATGACATGTAATGCATGTTTGGTGTGAATGCACCCCCTTCCACACACCTTTATGGCGGCTTGCTGGGTAATATGCAGATGTAGATGTAAATGTGAAGGGATTCGATCACCTTCGCATCATCTCTCGCATCGCATATGTAATGAATGTTTGATGTGAATTCACCCCTTGCCTCACACCTTTATGGTGGCTTGCAGGGTAATATGTAGATGTAGATGTAAATGTGAAGGGATTCGATCACCTTCGCATCATCTCTCGCATCGCATATGTAATGAATGTTTGATGTGAATTCACCCCTTCCACACACCTTTATGGCGGCTTGCAGGGTAATATGTAGATGTAGATGTAAATGTGAAGGGATTCGATCACCTTCGCATCATCTCTCGCATCGCATATGTAATGAATGTTTGATGTGAATTCACCCCTTGCCTCACACCTTTATGGTGGCTTGCAGGGTAATATGTAGATGTAGATGTAAATGTGAAGGGATTCGATCACTTTCGCATCACCTTTCGTATCGCATATGTAATGAATGTTTGGTGTGAATTCATCCCATGCCACACACCTTTATGGTGGCTTGCAGGAAATTATGTAGATACAATTTTAAAGAGATTCAATCACCTTCGCATCACCCTTACGGGGTTGTAGGAAATATTGCGTGGGCAAGTGCGAGCGAGACTCCACTCGCGGAAAAACGGAAATAATACATTTTTTTAAAGTGCGCTCTCTTCCGACCTCGTGGGATCGACTTTTGGGCATCTCGAGGTGTTGTTTAGTATTGGGGTGGAGGAAAGTGGGTGGGTGGGCGAGAGCGACCTTCTCCAGGTTTCTCGTCTCGGAGGACGCGCGACACGAGAGAGGGAAGGAATTCCCACGACAACCGTGAGAGACGGACTCCCCCCCATTTGCATTGTGAAACGATCGTTCCCGCGCGAGGGAACAGCGAAAAGGCGCCCGTATAATGTCGGCATTAGAAAAAGGGGGCGACCGGCGGGGAGGGAGCGGAGGCAATGGGAGGGTGGCGGTAGGAAGGTGAACTGCTTCTTGGCACGCACCACCAAAGCCAACTCCTCAGGTGCGACTCAACTCGCGAACTCAGTCAAGGAAGGGAGAGAGAAGACGGTAGGTCAGGGCCGATTGAGGCGTTGCTCGCCGTTTCGGGGAGGTTAGGGAGCGTTGGAAAAGTGATGGGGCATGAGAGTAAAAGAAGTGATGAAATTTACTATCTTTACCACTTGATACCCCTTCATTGAATTGGAATACATGTGGTCAATGTTAAAACTTGGTTTCCCGATGCCGACGTTTCGATAATTTTTATCACCATCCTCAGGGCTACTGGTTCTTCAATGTAAGGTAAACTTCCGATTATCCGTGCGCGCGTTATCCGGACTACGGTTTATCCGTGCATCGACAATCTATTTAGTGCAGGGGTCCCCAAACTGGGGGGCGCGCCCCCCCAGGGGGGCGTGAAGACATGTCAGGGGGGGCGTGAGCGCGAGACCAGTTAAAAATAAAAATCTCTAAGTATAAAAATCAATACATTCAACTAATTTTATGTTGTAGATTTTTAAAATCAACCTTGATGTTTAGAAAACTTAACAATCCACTCGCATAAAACTTTTATAGCAAAAATATATAGCTTTTTGTCGATGTTTTTCTCTTAACAGTATTTCTTTAAAGTGAAACTTATAATGTTGCATTTTGTGATAGTAAAAATACTTGTTTTGTTTTCAATGTAATAGTTGTTTTTTTCACATGCCCACAAAATTTACTGTGAAGGGGGGGGGGGGGGGGGGGAGGGGGGAGGGTTTCCCTTTTAACAGGAGGGGGCGTAGTACAAAAAAGTTTGGGAACCCCTGTTTTAGTGTGTCGGCAGTGGTCTCAAAGATAAGTAAACTTTTGATATTTTCCTCCAATTGTGACTTTCCTTACGACCCTACCGACTGCTCCGATGTCTTACGCCAGGCTTCGTGCCACTACCAGAGGCTTGCGAACACTTAATTGTGGCCGGTACAGGTATGCTGGATATTTTTTGGCATAAAATGCCATCATGTACTGCGAGAATTTTTTCATGAGAAGATTGTTTTATTTCGTTGGGAGTTTATTTATTTTGGCGGCGCACCGTGAAGAAATGAATGAAATGAAACTATTAATGATTCTATAGAGCTGTGCGTGAGTTTTCAATGTCTCCGGTGGAAGAACTCGCGTCGAGTTTAACCTCGTCGCACGTTTCGTATTCACAAGGAAGGAAGTCCTCGAATCTTGGGAACATTATGGTTTCGGAAAAAATTAAGAATGTGAGGATGCTATGAGGTGAAGGAAAGAAACCTCAACCTCGTACTCGAAGGTCGGTTTTTGTAGATCCCAATAAGTGCTACCCTAAAAGAAGAGTGAAAGTTTGTCGTATATTAGGTACATTTTTCAAAATTAATATCAAAACTTTGTGTATTCCACACCTTCATAAAAACACGACCGGTGTGATCCAAAGAGGAAATAATTAGGTGTTTTCTTTATGAGCGGAATATACAATGTTTTCATTTCTATTAATTGTCAATGAATGTACACAAAGTTGAGCCTTACACCATAGAGTTAAAAAATTTCAAGATTTTTCTTTTCATTCAAATTAAGTCCGCGAGGTTTGTCGTTACGATAATAGTGTTAGTGTTATTAATTCATTAGCAGAACTGGAATGGGAATCAATATCAGAGCGTTTGTGAAAATTTAGATTTTACCTTTTAAATTAATGTTAATGCTGATCTTTTTGCCAAGTACGTTAGAAATATGTGAAGAACACCAACGTATTACGTTAGATTCGGCCACGAAAGAAATATATGGTTGAGGGAGAGAGATTGCCGTGTACATAGATAGATATACATTGTCTTTCATCCCTATAACAATTAGAGTCAAGTTAGGGTAAAAAATGAGCGATCAGGTATGTGTAAATTAGGTTTAAGTGCATGATCATAGCTCGACTAGCCCGTACCAACTGCAATCCTTGCAAGCGTAAATGGAATGAAAGTTATCACATGGCAGTATTTGCCTAACCGAATGATATGAAATATATTACATCGTGTACTCCTATGAGTTAATTGGAAGTAGCTGGTGTATGCATGGCTAAAATATTTTTATTATTAAGTTTTATTTTGTTCCTTATTGCATTTAGGTAGATGATGCTGTTGTAGTCCGTGACTGATGATGAATTAACCCCCTGCCACACACCGTCGAGGCTCGCAAGGTAATCTATGACACTAACTATCTATTTTACTAACAATCTATTTGCATACTAACAATCTAGTTGCATGAGACCCTATAGTTGCTTGTTTGCATGTTAGTAGTGCATTCTTGGTGATCTTCACCCCCTGCCACACACCCTCGCGGTGGCTTGCAGGGTATCGTGTTGATGTAGATACACTTAGGGTCATATTTAGAATCTCTACCACAGTCTCGCTTCCACTACTTACGCCGTAAAATATCTACTTCTAGTCAAATTGTTATGCAGATATACCCTGCAAAGTTGGTATTACCACGCAGCATACCGTTTCTAACCATATCGAGGAGAATCTATAAAATTTTCCGAATTCGTAAAAGAGATTTTATGACATAACTGTAGAAGTGAGACTGTAGTTGAGATTCTGGGCCATATTTAGGATAAGTTGAGTTAGGATAACGCTGAGAAGTTATACCACCTTTGCTGGTAGAGTCCGTAAATTCGTCGTAGGGAGTTCAGGACGTAAGCAATAGAAGCGAGACTCTAGTTGAGATTCTGAATATGGTCCTTAGCTGAACCCTTGATTTATGGAATCGACCTCCTGCACCACCAAATCACTTTTTCTAGTCTTCCCTTTCTCGTCGTTGTGGCCTTTGAACTTGAAAGTGCGGAAGCGGGCCGAGGCGGAGTGGTGCGGAGGCGAAGGTGATTCCCGCTCCGCCGTCGCGCGGAGGCCGCTGCCGATATTGCGTGGCCGAGGTCGCCTGGATGCGGCAAGCGGCTCTTTGGACGCGCGACTGTGAGGTCGGGATGCATGCGTAATCCGCACCACCAACTACGACGGGGAGGGAAAAGTGATGGGGCAAGGCACTCATCTCCCGCAAGGGATACATCAAACTGGTTTGGAACATCGGAGGGGCAGCCATCACCGGGAATAGGTGCCAATCCCTATAACAGGGTCACCTAGGGTCATTCACTCGCGATTCTTTACTGCAACTACGCTGACGTGCATCTGCAAGCTTGCTTTGCCTGAGAAATTCGAGCCAAATAAGTGGATAGTTACTGCGCTAATTTTATCTTTATCTAATATCTCTTTGATAGTTTGCTAGATTGTTTTGATAGTTAGATAGATTAAAAAAAATAGTTTTTATTGTAAGACGTTAACAAACCCCTTAACGAGTAATTGCATATTTAACAATTTGCATAATACATCACTCGGTAACATTAATCTGAATATTTCTGAAAACGGATGAATTAATCGAGTTGAAATGCATTCACGAAGTTTCCGTCAACATTTTCGTCGGTTATCAATGATGCCGTAGAATGTAGAAACTGTTGTAGGTTCTATTTTGTGGAATGCCATCGTGATATAACATTGAGGTGCAGCAATGTAACAGCACGAAATCGTGAGAAAAACATTAATTTGTAATTTGAGGAAATGCAGTGTTATTTGTCATAGTTAAATACTGCCACACAACACAAATAAGTGGCCGACTTGTGCAGTTTAGGAAAGAATTGTACATACCACCTGAATCAACGCTGCAGAAAATATAAATGAAAGCTCACGTTCGAATTTTTTCGCCATATAACTTATATGATAAACTTAGAAGCTTGCGCAGATGTGATATTTAACTACGTGCTGTTGCATACAAATTCCTGTTGCTGACATTGTTGGCCACTCTTCATGAATATGCCTTTTTCATTGGTTTCCCACTCGACAGAAACAGTTACAAGAGGGTTCCACCTCATTTATTCCCTTCCTTAGAATCGCCTTTCCTATTGATTGATGACTCGTGTGGTAAAAATATCGATCTAGGGCTTAAATTACGCTTGGATCAATGGTTAAAATGGGTCGAGTTAGAGTACACTGCTTTCCTATCCCGAAGGCTCAGGTTTGAATTCCTGCAGTGCTAGCGGTTTTAAAATGATGAATAGATCCCTTCTCGAGTGACTTGTGGCTTCAAGTTCAATGCTCCTGCAGTCAGATTGAGCATTTAAACTCCTGGATTCCTTTCTTAATGAATACGGAAATAAGGTGTATTCCATCCTCTCTCCGTTTTCTGAAAAATGCATATTACTTGAATCCAATTATCCAGCAACCGTTAAGAGAGCAACTGACCTCAGCTGTCTGTGGCCTTTCATACTCTTCGCCCAATGGTATGGATTAAAGCGTAAATAACAGCATGCGCCCCAAGGAAATACGAGGAAGTGGTGACTTTCGTCTGGAAGTTTTGATGTGGGGATGATTGCTTTTGATGGGAGTTAAGATTGCTACCTCTACTCAACCACCCACCCATCTTAAATGACGGAAATGCAAGTTGGCATCCTCGATTCACTACCACAGCGACGATTTCATTACGTTCTGAGGTCGATGTTTCAACTCTAAAAAATGTCCATCGTTCGGATCTCCGGAAGCCTCAGCCAAGGGAAGAGAGTGAAGCAGAGGAGGCAACGACCGTCGCGTAATCTCCACCTCGAACAGCTGTGGTTTGTCCACACCAACGCGAGCCGTTGAGCGGCCGCTTGTTTACCGTCTCCCTCAAGGTTCCTTCTCTGTCCATGCGTGGACAGAGATAGAACCTTGTGTTATCTGGAATGAGATGTTAATGTGTTATCTGGAATGAGATGTTAATAGATCGCGCACTGATTTGGCAGTTTCGCTTGGAGTAATATGAAAGACGTGTTCCGGGATACGTGGCCCAGGGCGATTTTCGTTGAATCTACCGATCGTAGATCAGATGATTTCGCGCACGTAGGCCACTCGCGACGACTACGGGTCGAAAAAACATCTCGCTCACAGTCATATTGGTGCGACCAAGTTTGAACAAAGGTTAAGGCGGTTGATCCGAAAAGTGAAAGTCATGTCATTTTTTTTATATTTTCAGCACTTATAGAACTAAAGTTCCTCTATCTAATAAAGTAAAGATAATTACACCAACCCATACTCCTTTTTCCACAAATTGCATTTGAAATTACATACGATTAACGGCGAGAATGGCCATCACATGGGAATATAACGTTTAAAAATACCATAGTGACGTCATTTTTGCAAAAAACTGATATTTTATGCGTAATGTCACAAGGAATAAAATGACACGAAAAAAAGGCATCAACCCACTGTATTTTTCGCTAAATCTACCAATTTCTGCTCTTATAGCAGACGAAATGCGTTAGTTGTCTTCAAGTGCCGCTGCGGTCGCTCTAGCCAAAATGTATGATGGCGTATGAATAATATCATTATTAATGAGATATTAAAGCATATTTCAGAAAAATATTATAACACAACGTTTGATAGTAATATTCTGGTGTTATACAGTAGTAAATTCATTGAGTACATGAATTTATTACTTTAAAGTAAATTCTGAATTGACTCCATCGTCGAGCTGATTAAAATTATCATAAAAAAGAAATCCTTCGACTTTACATCGTATTTCTTGTGATACTTATGACTTTCAATAGCTTAGGTAATTTTCTTTGTGAAGTAAGGATCACTTAGCAGGCATATACTCGTACTTAAATTAATAAGATTCCTCAGACAACTTGACTCAAGCAGTCGCGAGCCAACCTCCTTAAATACCCACTGCTGTCTGCAGTGTTTCTTAAATAGGAAGGCAAAAAAAACAGTGCGTGAATTTTGGGATTGAGTGGATGTTTTCTGTGGTAGGTCCACGGTCGTAGAGAAGAGGGTAGGTCCCTGTCGGCAAGGAATGTTTTCCAGTAAACTACCAGATATTACGTAATTGAAAGTGCTGGTTTGTGGGCATGTTTGTTTTCTAGCGTTTCATAATATTTTGCACGTGGGATTCAGGCATTTCTTTTCACGTGTCGAGCCTAAACTCAGTGCGGCCATTGGAGTGTCGATCACCTTTGACTGTAGCATTCTGCTGAATTTCTCGCCTATGATCTTTTTCCGAGTGGTTAGTTAATAGATATATAGTATTTAATGGCACCTCTCTTCTATCCCTGGATCCTACGGTGAAAAATATTTCGAATTATCGTTAAAATTGATCATAACTTTACAATTTTAAATCATAGTATTTCCGTAAGCATTTAGAATTTGGTGTCTATTTTCAAGAATTAATTCCTTTTCCATTTGCCGGGAATACTCTCCGCACATTTAGTTGTGCACTCGGAACCTCAGGGTAAATTAGCTTTTTAAAAATCGCGTGATCACTGTGCAAAGTACTCTTAGATATATATAGGAAACCTTATAAAATATCGTAAAATATTCTCCTGTTAGCTCTTAGTCCAAACTAAAATGCAACCATCGGAAACCATATTCGGAAATATTTCTGTTTATTTCCTTTATGATTTTCGAGTAGTGCTAACACACGTTCATCATTTTCATGTCGGCGTTCAGTATTTTTTAATGCCCTGCCGATCGTCAATGGGTAAGTGAGAAGCGCTCGAAGAACATCTCCCAGATAGGCAATGACTCGAAGCATGCGATTGCTTCCTCGAGTTGAGTTTGCCATTGAAAGTAACACGACTCGATCGAGGTTGGAGATTAGATTTCTAAAAGCCATCCCTCCAAGTTCGCCACCAATTATTGGGTCGCCTTTTGAGGAAGATGAATCAGTAGCGTAGAGCTAAATTGTAGTACACAATGGATGACAGTTGATTTAGATCCGGGTAGGTCTTTCCCTGTCAAATAAACTGAAATTCAGCCTAGAATCCCTACGTCGTCGCGCATGATATTACCGCGCCATTTTTTTTCCAAATGGAAAAACAAAATCAAAATGTTCCCAATGCCACTTTCATCTCGCGTCTGCTTCCTGCGAATGAATTTGCAGCTGTGCGATTGCACTCAATCACAACATTATGGGTGCCTCACGTACTTCATTCTCCATTTAAACTAGGCATTATTTTCTGCGCGCACCGTGCAGAATGTTGATTTATTTTACGAACGGCAGACATCTTCAAGGAGGCTACGAGGATTAAGTTACTTTACATTTAAATCGCGGAAGTCGTCCCTCAAGGATGAGTGTTTCCAACTGTGTGTGTGTCGCGCTTTATGGTTTATTGTAAACCTACTTTCCCTACGAACAAAGGGCAAATGGTAATCGTCTTTTACTCCCTGAGTTGACCGAGAGTTGGGTAATTTATTGATCGTAAGGACTCTGGCCTTGCTGTGAGAGAGATTGACGCAACTGCCTCATTATCCTAGCGTGCCTGGCCAGGTAGGGTGACTCAACAGTATCACAATTGAAAACGGAACAAGTTATAGTCAGAGCCACAAAGAGGTTTCCCAACTTTTTGTGACTAACGTCTTTAATTTGGATGGGAAATTGAAGATAACTGTATTAAGATCGTATCCCAGCGAGTAAGCCGATACTTTTTCGTAGTAGGTAAACTTGCTGATTTTAGCGTTGTTTGCTTCACCTGAGTTTTTCATTTGTGAGCGTGTAGAAAGCGTATCATTGACTTACAACTGCTAATGTCTCTACTAGTACTTAATGCAAATACTCCTTGATAAACTCCCCTCGATCTCTACATATCGTCTTCCTTCCTACATGTTGTTCGTAATTCTGCATTTTTTCCTTCCTTTCCCATCTTTACCATCTTTTTCTCAAAAAAAAACCTTCCAAAACCAACGGAGTACATTGTATTTCAACTACAGATGCCAGAAAACAAAAGCCAAAAATAAAATCTAGATAAAAATTGTTTGCTTGAGTTCCAGACAAAGTACGGCTTTCTATCGGTATGTTGAACACAAATAAACTTCGTAGAGTCCAAATTATGCAGAGTTAACTATCCATTTTTTTCGTCATAATATCAGCTATGCAGTTCCACCAAAAAACACCTGATAATATCAAGTATCGATGAAACATTGTGACGAAAAATGTTTACGTAGGTTACAGACGAATAATGATCACACAAAACTTTGTTGAGTCTACACTAATTAATGATAACTAAAACTAAGTTTTTTCATTAAATTGTTGGCTATTCAATTCCACCGCACAACACGAGGATATCAAGCATCGATATACAATATATTACCCGTAATGTGTGGGAAATATATTGTAAAGCCTTTGGTTTCAACTCCGTGAGTGAACAGCCTTTCTTCCGACTTAAAGTACTACAGTTTTATTTCGGTTTATCGACGCGTGAATGGTGTGATATTTCCAACGTTTCCCGACCGATGCTGGCAGCTTTTTCAATTGGAATTTGAAGATGTGCAACATTCCCCATAATAAAAAGCCGCTATCAGCGCTCGGGAAACGTTGGGACTATCACACCATATATGCGGTGATAACCCGATGTAATTCTTCGACTTTTAGTGGCCGTGACCCGCGAAAGTTTTGACGACGAAACCTTTCTTCCCTCAGTCATCCTTCTTAACGACTTGGCTAGTCTTTGAAATCATGTTTCCTCCTTCCCCGCACCGGGTCTCGCGAAGTAGATTTTCTGCGCTTTTTGCGCGGCAGATGTTTACGTAAATCCCTTTCTCTCCCTTCGCCAGCGTGGCTCGTCCCTTCTCGTTCGGCACGCGACCTCCACGCATGCTCGGGTTTCCTCTAGTCTTCCCTGGTGACCTCCCCCGCATCGGCGACCATCGCACGGCGCCAGTGGAGTGGAAGGGAGGAGGATAGCTACACGGCACATCGGGCATGCAGAACGGGCTTCTTTCTGCATCAAGTTCTTGGGGGTGGAATTTATCATCGTGGTCGGTGGCCACTCGGGGTTTTACTCGTCTCTTGCTTAGGTAATGATTGGGGGCGTTTACTCGGAACCGAAACCGCTATTTTGTACACGAAATCGTTAGATGGAAACAAAAACTGAATTTTAGCGAAAAATTGTAATCTTCTAACCAGAGCCATTCAATCATACACCAAAAATTAAAATAAGCAAAAGGTGACGCCCAGCGAACGAGATGCGTTAAGTGAGCCTCTCTTATACTACATCTACACGACACCCTGCAAGCCACCGCGAGGGTGCTTGGCAGGGGGTGAAGATTACCAAGCACGCACTACATACATTCAAACAAGCAACTATAGGGTCTCATGAAACTACATTGCCTGTATCCACAGTATTGAAGGGGTCAATACATGCATCACGCACTACAGACCACTCCAAAATATCTCACCCACCCATCCCTCCGCCATGCTGCCCACTCCGTTCCCTTACAGTACGGGGGAAAAATGCCACTTTGAATCCATCGGTACGACAACCCATCTCTCTAATCCCATTTATCTGGTCGACTCCAGCACAATACGCTGGTTTCTCCTAATATGTGCCTAACATCTTCAGCAAAGCCATCCGATTGAAACCCCTCTAATAGATCCAAGGATTAAGGATTACTACGTCATTCACCTCCCGTCCTTGACTGTTTTGAGGAAAAGGGAGGGGAGGAGTGGAGGTGGGAACGGCTCAGTTGTGATTGGACGAAGTAGATGGCGTACAAGTTATTTGCAAGCCCACTTTTCTGAAAGGGTTAAGCACATCAATTTTCCCCGCTTATAACTCGAGAGCCAATTGAAGGATCGAAGAACGGAAAAATACAGATATTTTTATTTTACAAATTCTATCATATTTGGAAATAAAAAATATAGTAAACAACCCCATTCCTCCATGGCTTTAGCCAGGACCCATCTCGTCGTGATAATTGTGGATAAGTGTCCGTGTACGAGTCATTTCCTTATTTTTAGTTCCGATAACACGCTTAAAATCATTTATGAAATATACGCGCAAATAATTCACCGAGACATTTTTGGGAGAAAAAATTCCGACCACAAATTGCAAATTTAATATTCCAAATGTATGTAGAATATGGATCGAACAAGAACTGTGATGTCAGTGTTCTGGTATCTCACCAACGAACATGGCCTTAGAATACACGATAACCTGGCACGAGCTTAGTATTCTAAGACCGTGCCCGTAAATATGAACTAGGAAAGGGAAACTATGCATATTTTTCATAAAATTTACTTTTTCCAAGATGTACTAATACAGGATTTAGAACACCGGAAAAGCTGTTTTTCAGTTAGCCGTAAATTTCTGAAACGGGAAATATCGAAAATATCGATGAACATCGTGTCTCAAATTTTGGGAAGAATTTCAGAAAGCTAATTCTTAAAGTTAAAAAAAACACGATTTTGTGCTAATTTTCAAGTTATAAAGCAACAGATCCTCGATTGCGAACATTTGTATCCGAAGTAGCGCTTTTTCATTTTATTCAAAAGTTCATAGACCCTACATACTAGGTTTTCTCGTGACTGATGGGGTTATTTCGCACCACATACCCTTAGCCTAGTCCTGAAACGTACGCGACATCCATTCCCAAATAGGGATTCGAATCCGCAACTATAAGGTTTCTATGCCGGCCTCTTACCGACATGGCTACCGAGGCTTGCTTCTTTTATTCGTGCAAAGAAGTTAGTCGTGTGTAGGGTGCAATGTCTTCACGCAAGTGCACAGGAGTCATCCCGTTCCTATTCTGGGAGATCTTGAGGTAAAAAGCTATGCAAAAAGTTGACTGGCCAAAAAGCCTAATAACTACTTTTTCGCCAGTGAAACAGGTCCTTTTTAAACTTATTCCTTCCAATATTTCATTTCTTGTATTTCACTCAAGCTCATTCATCAATTTCTTAATATATATTTCTTTATCTCGAATATTTTACATGTTTCACTCCAGCATATTTCTTTCGCCTCATCCAACAATAACATTCGCATGGAAACAAAAAAATTTCACATTTCCAAGATTTATGATATGAGACATCTGTTTTTTTCGTCGTCATCGAAGTAATTTCATTAATTTAATCTATCTGTTTTTTCTCTAACACCTGGTTCATATAAAAATCTTGACTCAGCAAGACAACGCGAATGGTAACTAATCACACGGCAACCAACCCGTGATTACCATGAACCATGCCCGTGGTAATTCAAAAGGGCGAACGTACCTATTGGTTCCGGGAATGAATTTTTTATGGTTCGGCTACGTGAGACGTAATCACGAAGGATGATGCGTGTGCAAATTTACTTTTTACTGGTAACGTGAATACTCTGGTAATAAACTCAGGGTCTCTTTTTTTTGGATGCGAGGAAGGGCATGTCCATACGTTCGTGCGATAAATCTTGCTAAGAGATACAGGAGTGACGATGCACTCCTTCGCCCTAATTATCCCGCAAATTGTACTTCCCTTGCGTTAAGAGTTCTTTAGACCGGTTTAAACTGGACCGAATGAAATGCTGTCCAATGAATTGCAGAGACGTGGAAGCAACAACGTTTTTGCATTCTCATTGGCCACGCTTGATGAGCAAAGAAAGGCATTACACGCGGTATTTTTCAGTCTTATTCCAGAGAGGTTCGTTAGTATTTGGACGCAGCTATAGAAATACCTTTCACAAATGTGGAGGAGAAGAACATGAAATAGTGAGTAGAAAAGCCCAGGCAAAGAGGGCATTCTATCAAAAGAAGAATCTACTAACAGCTGGAAATACAAGCTTGGAAGTAAGGAAGCAATTCATCAAAACGTATATCTGGAGCATGTTTCTTTACGGTAGTGAGGCATGGACGATGACAGCAGCGGAGAAGAAAAGGTTGGAAGCATTCGAAATCGTGCTATCGAAGATCGATGAAGATAAAATGGAACGACCAAGTGACAAATGAAGAAGTCCTAAGAAGAGTGGGAGAAAAGAGAAGTCTGCTGAAAACTATAAAAAGAAGACGGGACAACCTAATCGGCCATATCTTAAGACACGATGGACTGATGAAGGCAATCGTCGAGGGAAAAGTGAACGGGAAAAATGGAAGAGGCAGGCCTTTCTATGAGTTACATGGAGCAGGTTGTAAAGGACGTGAAAGAGAGGAACTACGTTGGTATGAAGAGGTTGGCCGATAGAAGAATCGAGTGTAGGGCTGCGCCAAACCAATTCTAAGATTGTTGACCCTTGATGATGATGAAGAACATGAAACCTTAAACATCGTTTTCGAGTGTTCATATCCTTTATATGACTCAAGCGGAACACCCATTTTAATTATTGAATTTATCAAACGCTCGTAGCTTAAATTGGAGAGTTTGTTTTTAAGTTAGTGTGTCGTTCCTATCGCAAAAATGTTTTCGAGGAAGCATATCTGATTCTTTTCCTCGTTGAAGGAGAGTTTCTGCCATCAGTATCCGTTGGTGCGACGATTTAAAGTAATTAGTTCTTTGACGCACCTTTTCCCACAATTGGTACCACTCAAGGCTAGGCATTTAGTTATATGAGTAACTGTATGCAAATGCTCTTTTCACCATTTCCGTTGCAGATTTCGGAGCTTAATTTTCACAACAAATTTTAGGATATTTACCTGTCTTTAGGGTAGCTATCCCCGAACTCAAACATTTATAATCCCATGAAACTATAAATTACGTCATATTCATACGGTGCAGTCGAAATCATCCGTGAACTAGGTGTGCATTGTAAGACTTAGAGAGCATACCACACAAAAAAATGAACCAAGAACATCGCTATCTTCCACTGCTCAATGAAATTTCCGTATCAATGATGTCCACTGAATAATCTTTTCAGTTACGTAGTGAGTTTGCTCGTATTTTTCAGTCAGGCTAAGCTCTCGCGTTGTAGGATTGGAGTTAGAATTCTCGCGAATAACCTCATCCACTTTGCCACGAAAGAATGTGGATATTTTCTCACAAACAAACAAGTGAATTCCCCTCCCATTTACCGTTAGTTTTCATCATGGTCAAAGCAGCGGAGCACTTCACAGCGTTCCGCTCGAATCGCAAAAGCCACCCGAGAGTTACTCGGCTCATTACGGAGACCCGTTCCGTCCTCGGAATGGACAAAGAATCGTTCGTTGGGTGGGATCAGCGTTCCCTGCGGATAAATTCTACGGGAAGGTATTTTCATCAATGAACAAGAAGGGGCGCCGACGTATCTGGGGAGGGAATTTCGGGCGGTAAACACATACCGACGTCTCGTCCCTAGTCCGTGGGTGATTTTCTGACGATTAACGGTCGGACGGGCCGATCCCATACGCCCTCCCACCCCCTCCCCCATTCCCGAAGAGTTCAAAGTGAAAGCGCCCCGTCGCGACGCGTCGTTGCCTGGAGACCACGGGATGAAGTAAAGTTCATCTCGGTCGGGCGATGCCTTTGACGGCTTTGCCCGGTACATGGTAGGATCCAAGAAAGTTAGAATGTATAGGAGGAAGCGTCGCAGCTGATTTGAGGAGCCAGCGGCCATATTTGTAGGTACGGATATAAGGGCTTGCCACTCACGATACTCGCACGGATGAAGTTATTTTTTCACGCGGTTAAAAATTAATAATGGAATTCATTTTTAAAATTCTTCAAAGAAACAGAAGAAAGTTTGAAAACTTGCCAACACACGCCAAAAATGTGATTTAAATAGGCTAAATTCTAACCAGTTTTAATGATAACATTAATTCCCGGGGGAATAAAATGAATTAATATCCTACTTAAATAGCCTTAGGCATATTAAAAAAATGCCACTGGAATGAAATTTGGGTACGATCTAATTGTTTTTTTTAATGTTTTTATACACATGCAGTCTCCATAAGTGGCCGTATAAAACACAACGCTTTGTACGGAGTAGATGGAACCTATTTGTTCTCAAGTACTCCCACTCTGGCTTCATTGCCTCAGCTGAACACTACCACCAATGGTTTTCGAGGCCACCATCACCAGTTACAAAAATTAGTGCACTACAGCTCTTAACGCGGTTCTCACCTCATCTAGTCCATCATATTCTTATCAATACCTCGTCATACATGAATCGTCGTCATATTTCGTCAATGTTCGCCTCCATAGCTCCTCCAACCAGATTTGCATTCATTTTTTTATGCAAGAGACTTTTTCGCTTTAAACATTTTAATCGGTCAATCTCTTTTCGATTTTTTTTCCAATTTTCCTTTTCCAATGATATGTTCAGAAAATTCATCGCCCAAATTATTATTTGATTCATCATCTCTAGTCATCAATCCTAGGATTGGTTTGACACAGCTCTCCCCACGATTCTCCTATCATCCAGCCTCTTAATATTTTAATCTGATTTCCACAAATCCTTCTTTACCTTCTCCATATATCTCACGCAAGGTTTTCTTTTGCCATTCTTCCCGTTCACTTATCCCTCGATGACTTTCATCACCAGACCATTCTGTGTCAAGATATAGCCGTTTAAGTTGTCCCGTCTTCTTTTTAGTCTGCAGCAGACTTCTTTTGCCTCCCACTCTTCGTAAGACTTCTTCGTTTGTCACTGATCTATTCATTTTATCTTCATCATCCTTCTGCGGCACCAAATTTCGAATGTTTATAGCCTTGGCATTCGTGCCACTTTTATCGCGCATACGTCGCTAGCCTTCCGACGCATTTGTGAGTTGCAATGAAGTGTTTAGTCACTTCTAAGCTTGTATGTTTAGCTATGACGGGATTTTTCTTTTATGTCTCATACGCAAAATATTTTCTACCAATATCATTCTGTTTCCAGCTCCAAGCTCACAATATGCTCGTGAGTTAAAAAGCTCTTCGTTTTCAATAATTCCCTGAGGTTGGAATAATGCCTCAGCCCCAGCAATCTTCACTTTTTTCCTCCATCTTGCTCTCAGGTACTATCCTATTGCTTGGAAGACATGTACGTTTCCATTTCGTCAGAAATACATTATTCTTAATGGGAGTAGTGGAGAAGGCATTTTCTAAAATTTGTAATTTTCCAGAAGTGTCATGCTCTTTTGTGAAGAGTTATTTAGTATTCAACTTCCACTTCATAATAGTTCGATTACATTGAAGTTTTTTTCTAGCATTAGTCTCCGTATTTTGAGCTATAAGCGCTAATTTGATTGGAATGGATGGCTATTTACCTACGATTGATGGTTGAAGTATATTTCCTAGTCTGTCCTTATATTCAGTTGGACGCTGTTCTGATATGGAATGCCTTTAATTCATGCCAAATCAGGGATAATCGTATGGTAAAACTGTTTAATTAACCGTAAGCTACTCACGAGATATCATAAATGTTAATTGAAGTATCTCTCCACTGATTATGAAACCTGATGCTTCGTCTAAAAGTCAAGGTCTTTAAATGGCACAAAATTGCACTGAACGTATTAATTGCAAGTTGGCGGGAAAGGCACTGAATTAGACATACCCATAGGCATTTCCATCTCTAGAGATGGAAATTCATAGTAAATTGGTGGCTAAAGGGAGTGTATGCGAACATACTATGAAGTCTTGCTAGAAAATATAAAAGGTTGTGATTTCAATAAGCGTATCATTTTAGAAAGCACTATATTTCATGATTAAAATGATATATTTCATAATGTTTTGGAGAAACCATTTTGGCATATTAAATTAAGCCATGTTTATAGAGAAAAACTTCAACTGTTGCAGGCTCTACTCTATGGAATGACGGCATGATGGGAGAAATGTACGTTGAAATGTAGCCCCCACCCCCAGGAATTTCGTATATATATGTGACTTGCACTCCCAGAAACCTCGTGTTCAGAAATGACGTGCTAACGTCGAAACCGGTTGGGTTAAAATAAATTCGTGGAATAAGTACAAAGTGAATCATTTCTCCCATGTTTATAGAGCTTGAAACTATTTGTATAAATGAAGTAGGGCAGAAGTATTTGAAAATTTGATTGATACTAATGCCGGCCACTGTAGCCAGGTCAGTATCGCACTGGTTTGGCAACCCAAAGGGAGTTCCCGGGTTTGAATCCCACCCAGAGATATGGGTGGGTGCGTTTGTCCTAGTGTTAAGATCTTTGGTGAGATGATGTGATATAGACTTAGCCGTTATGGCCTGTAAAACCCAAGTCCAATACTACTATAATGGTTGTTTAATTAATTACGGGTTATAAACGCGGGAAAAATCCTGACGGTTACTATGCGAAAAGACGCGATGTATATTACCTTCCGGTTGGTGACGTGAGAAAAAACGGAATTACGTCCGGCCGGTTGCGTTTAATGCGTGGGAGCCTCACCGCTTGGTTTTCAACAGGAAAATATTTTCGCCGCGTTCGTTCTGTTCTTCCCGCTTCCTTTCCTGCACGATTTTGGCTCTGGTATGGTGGAAGATTCCTGCACAGAAAATGATACACTGTTTTCTGAATCGAATTGAAATTCGGAGATTCTACCAACTATGCCCAGTTTTTTTCAATTTAACAGAACTCATGAAATTGATTAATGAAACGGCAGCATTTGAAGTATTCAGTTGTATTCCATCACATAAATAAGCTTTTCTAGAACATAGTTTCTCGGCAACATTTTGAGGTTCTTATGGAATAGTAGTTAGGCCATGTTATTGTCAGATTGAGTAGTCTCCCTGAAGGCTATTGTGAGTACCTGTGTGAAATAAGGAAGGTGGAGCTTCATCCGGGGTAGAATATGCACCATTATTAGATGTAAAAATTGTGTCAAGAAGCTAAATTACCATGTATAAGGTAGGTTTTATCAAAATTCCCCGACAGGGGAAAATGGCACCTTATTGCAAGGAAACGGCAATCGTCCATTTTAAGATTCATCACCTTAAATATCTGCTGAAATAGAGGAGATAGGATATTAGGACATTTGTCAACGTTAGCTTAGATAAAATTATATTAATTATTTTTCAGCGGGTTACTGTTTGCTGCTAAATTGTACGGTGTGTCTCTCACTCAAGTATCACTCGGCGAAAATAGCTGCATGGGACAACCTTTCTGATGTTAAGAAAGCCGCTGGTAGCTCATTTTTCCCGACTTACCGAGTTAAATATTATTGAAAATTGATCTCGGAGGGTTTTTTTTGATCATTTTCATTGGCTCAAACTCGATGCCAAGTGGATAATTTATTCATCAACTGGTTCTATTTCTGTTCTGGAAATGATCACCGCCTTCACTTCGGTGAGGCTCGTTATGTCCTTGTCAAGAAGGCATGCTGCTTCTAGATCCTTAGGGTAGCAACAGTCTTGGTTGTGTTTTAAATTGTAAAATGTATGAGGAAGTTTGCGCAGATACGTTTAATAATAATTGGTAACCAACTAGCTCATTTTTACCAGTACTTAGGTATGTATTTTTATCCTGGTATAATACATTTTGGCCTCTGCTTATCACGATTTTATCTCTCTTGTGCTTATTCTGTTGCTTGTAATATACCTTCCCGCGCAACAAACATCTTACATTTCTCCAATATTTTGTTTCTCTCATTAAATATTGGCCCTAGTAATACCTACCAACATCTTGGTTGTTTTCTAACAGAATCTCTTCAGTTACTACTCTTAATGCTACTTGTGTCCTCCTTACAATCTTGTGTCTCCCACTTTGCTATGCGGCAGTTTTATCATCGGCAACTCTTCCCGCAAAATTTTACTCATATCCGTATATACTCACGCCTGAAGCGTCTGCTCTTTGACTGCTTCAATTTCTTTTTCAACCTAATAACGTAGGGGAGCATTGTTCATTCTTCCCGTGTTCTGGTCTCTTTTCCGCAGTGCTTACAATTAGACTTAACCGCAGCCATCTGATCTTTTCAGTTGGCCCTGGATGAGTCTTATTTCATTTTATGGCACACCTATTTCCTTCAGGATGTAAAACATTTCAATCCAGTCGACTTCATCAAGAGGTTTCTCCAAGTCCGAAAAATACCATCAATGGTGGCTTTTTCTTTTCCTTCACATTTCCACGGAGAGTAGCCTAACGTCCAAGAGTGACCACTTGTGTGACGCTCCTGCGGCTTCCGAAAATTCAAAATAGGTCGTCAATTTGGAAATCTGCTTTCCGATTCATTTGGTTGCAGATAATCCTAATCGATGCATCGTAAGTTTGACTTAATGTCTTTGAGCTTTCGAAAACCTACCTACCCTACAGGAAAATTTCCACTGAGAAGAATATCTACCTTGACCGGGACTGGAACCCAGAATCCCTTGTTTTACGGACAGGTGCTTTACTAGTTAAGCTAATTAGGCTTCCTCCTCCCCTGTCCACCTAGATTTTATTCTCTGTGAAAATTCTCCTATAGTGCACTTCAGCGGGAGACTATGCTGGGGCATTCGCGGCCAGTTCGCAATCCTTGAATTTATATGCCATATTATAATGTGACAATAATGTTCTTCGGGACTCCACAGTATATCCTCGCCTGCCTCCTCCGCCGTCCTCTGGTTCCCCTCTCCGTTGGAGGGGGGGACGAGAATCATTAAGCACACGCGCGGCATAGCCTCCACAATCGAAATCACTCCCCCATTCCATCTCTCGTAACACCCGTCACCCTTTACTCGGCTCGGCACTCTCTCCCAAACCCACCTGACCACTTTCGCCGAAAAACCTCCGAAAAACCACTTTCGCTCGTTCCCGGTCAGGAAAAAAGGGCACGGGGCTGCGGAAGGGTGGATGGGGGAGAGGAAGGGGAGGGGAAGAGGGGGAAGAGTGGGGAGGCGGTGGGTGGAGATGCTGAATCGAGAGGAGGAAGGACATTTGGGAAAGGAGTTGGCTGAGGAGGGTCGGGAAGCTGGAAGATTACGGAATCCGTCTGGTCGCCTCGACCCGTAACACGCGTTGAAGTCTCCTTTGCAGAACCGGCGCGGCGGCTACTGCGGTTGGTTGGTTATTTAGGGGAGGCGAACGACAGCTGAGGTCATTTGCGCCATATAGGATAGGTGGATGATTGGATAATGGTAGCAGTTTTCAGGGAATGGAGGAATGGTGGAGAGAAACCCGGCGTCGGCATTAGCCTACTCTTAACGAAAGGCGCCAGGGGGACCACAGCTTAACGTCCCATCCGACGGACGGAGTACTGAACTTGAAATGCCCTCCACTAGGCACCCAAGTGGGGACCGGTTCTGTTTTCCACTGAAAAATCCACCACACCAACCCGATCCCCGGCTGCTGCGTCCTTGTTCTGAAGGAAGAATGGGCGCTACGACAGAGAGCGAAGTTCAGCCGGTGCCAATACGAATCGAATCCACCATGTTCCCGACACTACCAGAAACAAGCCTGTGACGTTGCTCAAGCGGAATGTTCAGCGCAGAAAAATATACATATTTACGAATCGCCTTTTCCAACTTCGCGAACCGCAATGTTCGCCGTGAGCGAAAAACGCGTGTTTTTACGATTGTGGCCATCGACGAAAAATGGGTCAGCTAACTCGCTCGTGTACTTGCAACTGTTTTATCACCTCATGCCGCTTTAATGGAAATTAAAGTTCGAAGGTACCTCCTCCGCTTTCGTCACAGTCGTCCACGTTAAAATAAGGAAGCGGGTACTTTTTTGTGCGCGACGTTGGAGCCTGGTTTTTATGTTACATTATCAAACCTTAGAGGAATATTTTTTCGATGGAATTTCCCAGGGACACTTAATAAAACGCTCTGTTTTTGTGAATTGTTACAGTTTTATCTAAATCAAGAGAAATCTTCGTGGCATCAACTATTATTTCTTACTTTCTACGAATGAAGTGCATTACCGATGCATTAAAAATGGTCAATTGAGCAATTTTTTTAAAAAGGATTTTCCCTATTCACGAGAAGTGTGCCTAATTATTCTCTCTTGAATCATGATTGTAGATTATAATTGTTCTGAGGCGTGTTTTTGACTGATGGAAGTGTCATATAAACATATGTACACTTCATAACTCCACATAAAAATGTATCCACTACATAGGTTTTGACGCGTAGCGTTATCTTCATGTGACGTAAAATATTTCTGCCATAACCCTTAGGGTTAACTTCTGGGTTAATACCTGATATTTGTGCATGAGGGTGGGAAAGAAATTATTAGCGAGGCTAAGTGTGACCGTTGGACGGAGAATAGATGCATTAGAGATGGGATTAAGGACGGGTGAACGGGACTCAGTGCTTCGAAACGTAGGCAGTTTCGAAGCACTGAAATGTTTAAAGTGAAATTTTTATTAATATAATTTCACTTTTAATTTAAAGTCATCTCAGGCTTCACTTTGTGGAAGTTTCTGATATTCACAATGAAATACAACAGTAATACTCCGCACTTAATTTTTTAATATAACCGACCCGGGTTTCGGCAACTCAGTGCCATTTTCTAGGTTACCTGTTACATGGAACCATTACCTAGAATTACCATTACCTGCAAAATAGCACTGAGTTGCCGAAACCCGGTCGGTTATTATTAAAAATTAAGTTTGGAGTATTACTATTGTATCTCATTATGAAATTTTTATTCTTTTCATCTTGATCATGAATCGATTCCGCAAAGTATGGCCTGAAACTGTATCGTATAAAATAATAGTGTAAGGTGTAATAAGGTGTGACTCATCTTTTAGGATATCCTGGATTTTGGCTAGCAACGCTTGTGATATTCTTTCTGTATCACCACTATACAATATTGTTCGTGGTCATTACTACCATTCAGTTAGGTGGATGGTGAGAGGATGCTGGGTGTGCGAGAGAACAGTTAGAGAATTAATATCCTCGGGAAAACTCGAACCAGCCCGCCGGTCCACTCCCGGAAGTGCCCTGTTATTTCATAGCAGGATGAAACTTATTTGTTTTGGATCACCTCTTTCCTGGCCTAACATCGGGGTTCGAATTTTGAGCTCGCCTATACAATCATATCTCCCGTTGCAGTCAACTTAAGTTGGTGCAAAATAATGACTCTCGATGGGACGAAATTCATTCCACATCTGCCCTGATAATGCATCTTAAACAAACTCTTCTCATTCAAAATGCATTGGAGTTTTGACTCTGGGTCTTTTATCTCCACTCTCCCCTTCTTTTACGGCTTGAGTCTCGATTTATTGGTAGCTATTGGAGGTGGAAAAATTACAGCTGGCACTTGAAAACCATCGATGCGTTGAATAGCTAAGTGTGTCGTGGTGTTAACCTGTCATATTTTGCGGAGAATGAAAGGGATTTACAATCGAAAATAAAGGCAGAAAGTCATAAATAAATGGAGAAGTACGAAAAAAGAAAGTTTGGGTGTTCTTAGGACGCGTGCATGAATATTATGGAGATATTTAAATGCATAAATATTTAGTGAAGATATGGAGGAGGACAGGTTTCAGAATGGCGGCGCTTTAATGTTTGACAATCCCAGTCGAACACTTTCGTGGGATCGGTGGTATCTCATGCTACCACCTCATGCTAGTATGGCGTGTCAAAAATGATGAATGCCATATTGCTAATGCAAATTTTCTGCTTTCCATATCCCTCGCGATCGCCTTCAAAGTGAAAATATCCCAGGTTTTTGATGAAATAAGCAGTGTATATAAATTAATAGAAGAATTAAGTTTGGAATCATTATCAGATTGTAAGTTAAAAATTAATTAGAAATTTACGAAGGATGGGTCAACTGAAGATGTTAGATATATATTTTTGAAAAACCTGTGTATTACGCTAGATTTAACCTGATGAATAAGATTATTGATGTTGATTGTCGAACCGATATATTTATAATGTCATTTTTACCGCGTATCATATGAGAGCATAATAGGCAGCATAGCAAAGGGATAGGTAGATACTATTGTTACAGTAGTCTGTAGTGGTAACTATTGGCTGCATGCTTAGAGCCATGGTTGCATGGCAGTTGCCTGCAAGCAGGTTTTGGTAGCTCTTAGTTGATTGTAAGTGGTGTAAGTTTGGTGATCTACACCCCCTGCCACAGACCCTCGCGGTGGATATCAGGGTATTATATAGATGTAAACGCATACCTTTGGAAGGCCTTACTGGTTCAGATTCTAGCGTGCTAAATTGTTTTCGGTAAAATGAATTAGCTTTACTGTAACAAACACATGATTTTTTTTGTGATGAAAAGATGCATGAAGGCCTTTGATTTTGTACAGTTGTTTGTTAATACACGACATTCCTAATTAAAATGATACATATCCTTGCTGAGCATTATAACAACCTTATTTGGCCCACAAATTTCGGTAAAATGAATTAGCTTTACTGTAACAAATACATGATTTTTTTGTGATGAAAAGATGCATGAAGGCCTTTGATTTTGTACAATTGTTTGTTTATACACGACATTCCTAATTAAAATGATACATATCCTTGCTGAGCATTATAACAACCTTATTTGGCCCAGAATATGCTTGCTCGAAAGATGACTGATATCCCATTACCCTGTAGTTTCCATTCACACCATAAAAATTTTAATGCTCTAAGTTGATGAATCTAGCTAAGCACCATCGCTGTTTTGAGGAATTCTGGTTAAGAAAGTGTTAGCTATTATTCAGGAGTGTGGTGACCAGGAGACGTTCTCGGCTATCCGACTGGCTCTTCAGGATGCAGATCCTGTTTACCTCTGTAAAACTATTACCTGTGACCTTTTGGCTTGTTTGGTGTTGGATAAGCGAGACGCGCTGCCTCGGCGATTTTTTCACTGATGCTGACTCCAAGCAAGATGTTAAATCCTTCCGAGTCCCAAGTGCAGCAGGACTAATGCAACCAGTATTACCGGTGTTGAAACGTTGACGCTGGAGTTATGCAAGGATAGCGGTATTTTAGATTTGGTTATGTAAGCGTTCGTTTTTGTTAAATGTGTCGTAAGTAAACTTAAGTATTTTTGTATTCCATATTTCTCGCAACATTCCGTAGATGGTACTATTTGAAGTAAAATGTGGCTCGATGATTGAAAACATTAATACTTGCTAAGGCATCATCTCCATTCAGTCTTTATTACTCTCAAATTCACAGCATTTGACCCAATTTTCCTGCAGCCAAATTTTCACCTCAGAGAATCCGGGATTCCTCTTTAACTATTTTCCGCAATGATTTTCCTAGCAGGTTTGGAGTGCGATTTAGAGTCAGAAATAATTTTATTATTTTCCGCTAGCATCTGGTACTACACCTGCCGGTAGTAGTCAGATGATAGTTTATTCTCCTGAGAAGGTACGAGAGGCATTTTCTTCGGAAATTTAACTGAGAGATTTTCATAACGCCACCGGTCATTAGGTGATCTTGCTTGCTGATAAACAAAATAACTTTCTACTCTTTCCTTCATTCGTTTCTCTCTCGTCGGCAATTTGTGCTTAGATGTTTCAATAACAGGTGATTGCTTTCCAATGACCTAAGTCATGTGCTTCTCGCTTACGTCTCTTGGTAATATTAATTGGCTGGCATATGTCCGAACACGCTTACTCGATAATCACTTTTCAAAATTAAACATCAATGATACACCTATCATACTTCATTATAAAGCATGGGTTCTCTGGGTATTTTTATCAGAGGTATAATCTGTTGTAAGTTTGAATATTAAGACTACTAAGAGCTCCGAGCATGAATTTATTGAAAATGTTCTAGTATCAGGGTTTTTTAAGCAAGGAATGAAAATTGTACATGAAGCAAGACTTATAAATCGTTTGTAAAATTTACATTAGGTGTAATTTTTTAAAGCAATCAGGAAATTTCATGAAATGGAAACCGAATCTTTTAACTTCATCGAGTCATAAACTATGAGCATTAATATTACCATAGGTAGTCTTAATTAATGGAGATGGGGCCCAACCAGAATTACCCGTGTTGCTCCCAGCAAAAACGCGTCATGCAATCTGCTGAGGGACACTTGGCCAGTAGAATTATGTCTCAGGGTTTTTCAACTGCTAGGGTCGTGCCCACAGACCTGACTACGCCTTAAGGCTGTATAATAATTTTTATGATCACCTCGCTATCATACAGTTAAATATCATATCGTCGAATGAGGTAATATCACTCTTATCGGCATGGAAATCATTAAAAAAGTGATGGTAATTGATGAAATAATGTCTTTAGACAATACTGGGTAACTTTTCATGGCTGTCATTTTTTTCCATGCAGGTTGCGACTTTTATACTATCTTCGTTCTGCAATATGACCAAGTGGTTGGTTGGTTATTCAGGGGAGGCGACCGACAGCTGGGGTCATTTGCGCCATTTTAGGATAGGTGGGCAATGGTAGGACTTATTTCAGGAAACGGAGGAAGGGTGGAGAGAAACCCGGCGTCGGCATTATCCTTCTCTTAACGACAGGTGCCAAGGGGACCACGGCTTAACGTGCCATCCGACGGACGGAGTACTGAACTTGAAATGCCCTCCACCATGCACTCAAATGGGGACCGGTTTTCCACAGAAAAATCCGCCACTGCCGGGAATCGAACCCGGGCCCTCGGGATTCACCTCTAACCTCCAAACCAACCCGATCCCCCCAGTTGGTAATTAGCAACTATGTTTGATCACAAACCGGTGCCAAAAATTGAGAGTGGTGAGGGAAAGCAGAAAGGTTTCAAACTTTGCACCGGAAGGGAGAAAATTAGCAGCTAAGTACTTCAAGAGAGAAGTGATATGGTGCTGAATCATTCGGGAGTTTCAAAGATGAGTTTCGTGAAGGGAAACAAAAAGGGCTGAACCCTAAGTGCGCCCGAAAGAAAGTGGGTTCTCGTCAATTTTTACTCCCAGGTACCGATTCCAGCAGTGTCTGGATCAGAGAAAGCCTGCATCAGAGAAGAGAATTTGCGTAACATCTTGATTTAACGCCCGCGCGCGCCTGACTTTATTCCGTTACGGAGATGTTAATTGGGACGTGTGAAGGCGTGAAAATGAACTCGTTCGCGAGAAATTGTTTACTCTTCCGTTGAACGAATCACTTTTTGAGGAAAATGGATGGGTATGCATAAAGCGGCCAAGCAACGTGGACACGATACTCAACTACCCTGAAAAGGATGCCCGAGTCGATTATCGAAACGTCAGCCAGCTTGAAGATCCTGGCCAGCTAGAGAACTCGAGAATATTTTATTTAGGATGTGCATTGGTTTGAGTTTTTTTTAGGGTTTTGCTTCATTGAATGATTTTGAAGTTGAGCTGTGGTTGAGAATAAGACAACCAAATGGGTGTGATGAATATCGTTGTGGGCAAAAGGGAATTGGAACACGGAAGAACTCGAAATGGATTGGAAAAAGTGCATGGAGGAAATATTCAGGCAACAGGGCATCTCTTGTTGGGGGAGAATTTTGAATTCTCAGATCTAGAAAGGGAGGGGAAAGAAGGGAAGAGACTTGGGATGGCGTGATAAAAGGTGGTATAAAGAGAGAGACAAGATAGGGTCCTTGGAATGTTGAATAGAAAGGCTGGTTACGGAGGATGGTTTCAGGCAGTAGTTGTATACCTGAGAAGTGAAAGACCCGCGATGATAATAGTGCACAGAAGTGAATGGAAATTAGCGGATGTGAAGATTTTGCAATATTTTTTGCTGTTAAACAAAAGATTCTGTTGCTGCTTGGCATAGGAGCATGTTCCATGCTTTGATTCTTTAACTTGAATTGTCCCTCAGCCAATCAATATAATGTTTAGCTCTGCTTCAAAATGGACATTCGAACACAGAAACATTCATCTAAGCCATAGCAAATATGCTGGACTTTCAAACCCGGATCTGTGAATGCGACCGAGGCGATTAATCGAATCTCAATTCCATCTTACTATCCTGTTTTTTTCCAGTATGTTTCATTATTTAATTTTACCTTTCGTATTTATATTATTTTGTTCATTCGGTTGTCTGTTCTCATCACTATAATACATGCGTAGAAAAGTTTGCGATAAGTTGAAGTACACCGGAGATCGTTCGGCAGTATTCTTCACCGTCGTTCATAATTATCAAGAGGAGAATAATGGAAAATGGTTTTTCCATTATGGAAAGGTATCACATAGTTAAGCCTGAAGTTAACAGCTATAAAAGGAGAATAGTTATCCAATCTTTACGCATATTATCATAACATAAGTGAAGAACTAATTAGGATAGCATGATACTAGTTATTTTGTAGCTCCCTGATAATTTATTGCTCCCTGATATTTTTTCGGGGATTTATGCGCATAGACTTCAGCCAAAACACCGGAAGGAAAATAGTCAAGATGGCCTGATGAGCCGAAGAGGCATTGGAGGCGTCTTACGAGTGTATGTGCATTGCCAGGCCGCCTCTCTCCTGTCGCTCTCTCCTTAACCTTGGACTTGAGCCGCACGAGCTAGATGCCCAGTGAAAGCGAAAAGGTTAGGGCGCAGCCCTCTAACGTAAGAGTCAGAAACGTCTCTGAAGTACTCGGGCACTCTCTCTCCACGAACGAGTGTGTAATGTACGAATGCTATTTAGATAATGTCAACGTGATGTGTCAATGCAACATTGTGCAACGTTATATTCTGATGTTATTAAGTGGATGAATCGAATCCGTGTCGTATCAATCATGCATTGTGGAAGACATGGGTTTTAGATACTCCGAACTTGAAGTATGTTCGATTTAGGTTAGAATGGGTTTAGTCGTCGAGTTTAGTCATTCATTGTTGCCTCCAGCGAAGGAATCAGCAAATGAATCTTTTGGCGACCCTACATTGGAATTATTTTAGAAGGCATCATGAATATCCTTCTTCCTTAATTTTTAAATGCGTAAAATCATATTGCGTCCAAAATCTTGAAAAAAATAGACCATAAAGCAATAGAAATAGGAAGCATTGATTTGATGACACAATACCATCATGGAAAGTAGGCATCGGTATCCTTTCGAACGAAAGATTAGGCACTTTCATACATAAGCATGCAGAGAATAGCTAATTCTTAACGCTTCTGTATCTACCATTGCTGTGGATGCTAAACACATATAAGTCTTTCGTCGGCATACTTCTGAAGTACACCTATTAAAAGCGGGAATATTTCATGAGTTAATGGAATGGCAATCATTTGTCTGTACTAGATAGTTTGGATTAAGAAATGTGTGCCTTATTTCTAAGTTATAGTTCTGATTCTGAAAGAGAATTGATTTATTCATTTGGTTAGTAAGGCTAGCTACGTGAAGTATCGGCAATTAAATGATTGTCGTTTGATATTTACGGTAGTTGAATAATTGTTCCTAATGTTCCTGTTAGTCTTGTTTAGGCGAATATATTTGTAAATTCTAACATTCGAACTAGAGGCTTTTTCTGCAATTGTAGTCACCAAATTTTGTACGTCGGTGGGGTCTGAGTTATGTTGTAAGTTTTGTTTTGGGCATCTAAATGAAGACAATGGAAGGATGGATATTGATTATTTTCCTTCAGGTGGAGAATAATTTGGAAGACAGAACTATTTTTCGTGGCGAGTTTATTTTTGGGCTGAGGTTGAGATTCCAAAGATTATTATGTAGAATTGGTTTTTGGAGTAGTTTGGTCGATATATGAGAAAACACCAATTTAGCCGACGTTTCACCTCTTTATTGCGGCATCATCAGGGCTATTTGATACATAATTGAAGTTTTTACATTTTCATTAATTTTTACAGTCTAGGATCAAAATTTAAAGAGAGGAAAAAAAAATGATTACAGAGAAAATCTTGTACATACCTTTTGGTGATAATTTTTTATAAACAACAACAACAATGTTATGTTTCTTGGTTACAAAAACGAAAACAAACAAAATTTAAAAAAAAAATTATTACATAAAGAATATTTATTTGTGTATGTATCTTTTACTAAAAAAATTTATATATATATATATATTTTAACAAAATTGAATATAGAATGAATATGAATTTATAAGTTGATGGTGTTGTTGAGTAAGATATATTTATAAAGTTGATATAATGCTATGGTATATTTTTATAGTCTTATAGTTTTTATATTTTTATAGTCTTAAATTGGTGTTTTCTCATATATCGACCAAACTACTCCAGAAACCAATTCTACATAAAAATATAGTGATCAATAATATACATCATTATTAAAAAAAAAGATTATTAAGGGTCGGGATGTTGGACGGATGAATTTGATCACGGTCGAAGTAGTATCTCTCTATTCCAGAGGAATAGTTATTCGGTTTGAACCATCGACTATGCCTTTATCATAAAATCCGTCACATTCCAAGAACCAAGTTCACTCTTGCTTGCGAAGAAGAGAGATAGTGAGGGGATAAGAAGAGACGGACGTCTGGGATGAAAGTGAAGGACGTGGACGACGGTGAGGTCTCGCGGTACCGCACATCGCGGCGTTTCATTATCAAAAACAACAAAGACTGTTTGTGGTATACTATATCTAACCTGCCGCATGCGCGGCGGTGAAATTCACATTAATGGGGGCGTTTACTCGGAACCGAAATTGCAATTTTGTACAAAAAATCGTTAGATGGAAACAAAAAAAGAATTTTTGTGAACATATTAATCTTCTAACCACAACCATTCACTCATAAATCAAAAATTATAATAAGCAAAAGGTGACGCCCACCGAAAAAGCTGCTGTGATAACTTTGACGTCATTTTCTTCCCGTCTTTGACTGCTTTTCGAGGAAGGGAAGGGAGTGGAGGGGGGTTCTTAGAAGACCTGCTCGCACAGATCCAGTCGCAACCGCTCCGGTTGGCAGAGTCAGCTGTGTCCCCCCCTTTGCGATAAGGCGCGATAAGGCGAAGTAGTTTCGCGGGCTCAGTTAGTGATTGGACGAAGTCGATATACGTCAGAGGTTGCACCACGCCCACTTTTCCGAAAGGGTTCAAAACATCAGTTTTCGCCGCTTATAACTCGATAAATAATTGACGGATCAAAAAATGGAAAAATTCGTGTATTTTTATTTTACAAACTCTATCAGATTCGTCGATAAAAAAATATGGTAAACGACCCCATTGCCACAAAATTCACCTGGATCTGGAATCGAACCACGGACCTTTGACTTTCCGGGCTACTTTGCAGACCACTACGCTATCCAGGATCGGTAATTCGCATGGGAATTTTACCGAGTTTCAAGGTGCTTGAGCCTCGGTAAAATTGCCATGTGAATTACCGTAGTAGTCTGCGCAGGCCCGGAAAGCCAAAGATCCGTGGTTCGATTCCCTGTCTAGGTGATTTTTTTTTTCACATGACAATTAATGTGAACAAAGACTGTTGTCAATTCAATTTTAAATGTCTAGGGCGCTCGAGTTTGCGCGCGCGCCGGACTGTCCTCTGACCAAATCCATTCATCCCCCGTTTCGCCCGACTGCATTACGCACTCATTGTTTCGAATGCTAGGGAATCCTCTTGGGCTTCGCTTATGGGAGTGGATAATGGGAGGGGATGAACGCGCTGATTAGACCTCCGAGAGAAGTTTCTCTCTTCCCCATTTTTGGTTGTAATGGATCGGGGCACCGAATGCGCGTAAAATTCGCATATTTTCATGCATTCATGTGTGCGGATCCGAGCAAAGAAATTTTGCAGCAGCGCCTCGGGCCGTCTGTTCTACCTGCGGTCGCGGAGAGCTCATCGACTTTCGACTGACTGAATTTTTAATTTCCGCCGCGTTTTGTCTTTCGTGCCGTTGCTCGGGAAGAAAGTGATATTCATCGGCGGGAATCCACGGATGAAGGTGAAGATACACATGGCTGCGTCCACAGAGGATCACAATGAAGGGGCTTGGGTGGTAGTTTGAGAACTGGCGTCTCACATACTGGGTTCGAATCCCGGCAGTGGAAGATATTTTTCATTGGGATATCGGCCCCTAATTCAGTGCTTTGTGGAGAGCATTTGAGTTCAGTTCTCCGTCCGTCGGATGGGACGTTAAGCCGAGGTCCCCTAGGTGCCTTTGCTTTAAGAGCAGACTAATTCCGACGCCGGATTTCCCTCCACCATTCCTCCTCACCCTTCCATTGCCAGCCCTGTACCTTTCGCTCCTATTATTGAGGAAACAGAGTTGAAAACACTGTTGAGGAGCGCAATGGACTCAGTCCGCTATGGTTAATGAGTTATAGCTTGCCAGAGGACTTACACCACTGGTCAGCTGTCACCATCTCTGAACAGTTTTTTGGTCCTCGCATCCATTTTTTAATATTTTCGTCTTCAACTCATGAGCATAAAAATGTATGCACTTCTTTTTAGTATGAACTTCATACCGTTAGGAAATAATTGTAGTGGCAAGATATTACACAGGGAAAAAATCATTCGCCTTGACCGGGACTCGAACCCGGACCCCCTGATTCAAGGCCAGGTGCTCTACCAGTTGCGCTACCAAGGCGTCCTCTTTCTCTGAGGAAATTCTAGAGGCTTTAAAGGAGCTAGATGTTGCCGGACTGCTGGACATGTAATGTCACAGAGCAGCCGAAGTCGTGCGCAAGGCGCCACCGTCCACGAGGTTAAAGCCTACTTTTAAACACTGAGGTGCTTACTTCTTTTTAAAAATAATTGTAGTATTTATTTTTAATAATTTTTAATAATTGTAGTATTTATTCAGGGGAGGCGACTGACTTGGCAGCTAAGGTCATTTGCGCCATTTTATGGTAGGTGGGTAACTGCATATAGGGAAGAATTTTACAAGGAGCGGGGGAAGAATGGAGAGAAATCCAGCGTCAGTATTAACAGACGAAACGCGCCAAAAGCTTCAAAGTTTAACGTCCCATGCAACGTAGGGAGTAATGAACTCGAAGGGCTCTCCAGGCAGCACTCACGAAGGAACTTGTATACCGATGAAAAATCTCTGCCGCTGCCGGTGTGCGAGACCGTGACGACGAAAAAGAGTCAATAATCTTAAGACGCCCATCTAAGGAAAAAAGAAAAAAAAATTGTATACAAGGCTTGGTCATGTTATACAGATTTTTGTTCGCCAATTCTAAATTATCTATCTAACCATTATCTTAAATCTTCTACGTGATTTCGCTCCCTCTAGAAATCCTCAGAGGCACGAAAAGAAATAATCTCAAGTTCCAATTTAAGAATGCGAAAAGTAGCATAATAATCATACGTAATCGTTTGTAATTCACGACTAGAAACTTCAGGTGATCGCTGGGGGAAATAGGCTGGTTCCCCGCCATTTATTTCGATGCTTCCCTTAAAGAAACACCAATACCCTACTTATTCTTCCAGGAATTATTTGCATGGAATTTTCCTCCCCTATCCGGCTACCAGAGCAGGTTTAGAAATCCTTAAGAACGGGACTGTTAAGTGCCCCGGGATTGGGCGGATGTAGCGACTGCGGGTCCAATTCAACTGACCATGATTCTCTCCTTTGATTCAGTCGCCCGGAAGGAAGATAATTTCGCGAGTGGATGTCAAATAGTTTTCTCTCGAAGGGAATGAATACCTGTTTGAGCAAGTGAGGAGGCGCTAGTTTCCTTTGAAGCGTAGCATTATCTTTTATGCTTCCTCGTGAGGTCTCCCTGGGCAACGCTATCTTAATTTCTGTAGCAATAATTGAATTCACTCACTACATAGACTAGTGATTTGGAAGTAGGTACCCTAAATCAAGCTTTACCCTATAATTTATGGAGAGCCCTCAAATCACAGATCTTACTTTAAAAAAGAAACACACAAATATTTGCGCTCCCGAAAGGTATTACTTTTGCCTTGAAAATGTAATGAATTCAGCTTCTACTGACCTAGCCAAGCAATTGAATTTACAAGTGTCAAGAATTCTGAAGCAAATTTGCCAACCGGAATAAAATAATGAAAAATTTTAATCATTCTATTTTGGTTTAATTAACATAGTCAATGCCAATGCTCCAATATTCTATGGATTTAATTACATTAAATATGTTATGAATAGGTGGCTTATGTTTGCTCAATCCAACATGACTTCCTTACATTACAATTGATTTTGATGTCCCTTATTTGCTGACATTTCAAGCAAAAGAGCATGTAAATTTATGAGTCGAATAATGAATATTTATTAGTTATAAATAATAATGTGAATAATTAAGTAAATAATCTAATTTATGGAAACTGAAGCTAAAAGAATTAGTGTGAACCTGAACTAAGTTATTTACCTGTAACAAGATGCTTGTTTACGGAAAGCAGTTGCATAATTACTCTTAAGGAAAGCCATCTACAATCGCAATGCCATTCAGAGAGAATCTTCCGTAAATATAACAAATGATGTATTTCACTTAGAAATCTTTTCATTTCACCGTCAACATTTCATGATATTGGTGAAAGTATTTGGGGAAACGATGCTGAACCACCTCATGTGTACAATAGAAGTTTTGATGACCGCGATTCCAAGAACGAATATGCAATATGGATTTTTTCACTTTTTTTTACGTAAGGGAGGCGGCTGTACATTTATCGAGGAAATGCTTTGAATGGACGTGTGACGACATTTCGCCTCTTTCTTGGGGTCGCGCCGCCTCCGAAAGAGCAAGCAGACTTTCGGGAGGGCGTGAAGGCAAACTCCTTCCCTCAAGGAGTCCTCTTTCGCAAGCGACCTATTTTCCTCTCCTCTTGCCTTGAAATTCCCTTCTGGGTCGACTTCCGATGGCCCTTATGCAGCTCTCTCGTACCAGCCATCAACCTTGTGTGCGCGGCGAGAACTTCGGCTGACAAACGAGCTACCGCCTTACCAAATGCGCTTACGCAAACGCGGAATCGTTGCTTTGTGAATGTCAAAGTCAATTTAGTGTTTCCGGCGATAAGAATGATGTCGCGATCACACACGCTGCTTAGGTAATGGGTGCATGATCCAGACGATTCAGGTGGATTTGCATCTTAGTGTTGTGACACGTCCATTTACTGGCGAGAAAATTGTCAACTTTATCCATTAGTATCACTGATATTTTTATTCTTTTTCGCCCAAAAGTTGACAAACGTTTAAGGATCATTTGAGCACGAAATAAAATCCCTCCAGAATGTCGTGTACGACATTTTATTAGCCCATTGGAAAATGGTTCACCCGGGTCATCAAATAGATTTCTGATTTAAACTGATATTTCGAAATGTTGCCGTCAAAAATGTGATGAATCAAAAATGGCTGTTTAGGATTCATAACAATATTCCACCCTAATGAGACGTGAGACTGAATCAGCTTGAGTATCACAACATAAATATTTTTTTCATTCATGTTCATGGATCTAATCAAAGAGCCCACTTACAGCATTCTAGACATTTATTTCTCTACATTAGACCTGCCTCACGCTTTTTAGCCTTGAATTCAATTCACAATAATAAGAAATGATTTTCTGCTGTACGCGCCACTGAATTAATTGGGTGCATGCTGATTTTTGAAATGAGTGTTTAGATCAAAAACCCAAGAAAATATTGATAAATTTTCCCATAATTCTGCGTTGGAGACGCTTTTGGAGTAGAATTTCTAAAGGATGGCTCTCCTGCACGTATCCCCTTCCTTTGCTCTATAGTTTTTCTAGGACCAAACTATAGAGGAAAATTGTACTATGCGATACTACTAAATATCTTTTGTGATATGCGACATGCACTGGATATCGCGATGCGATATCAAACGGCAGCTAACGTGATATCAACCAATATATCGCGATATCCCGATAACAACCCACATTCGATATCGACTGATCATAATCACGCGATATCAGGCTTTAAGGCGCGTTTACACGTACTTAACAAGTTATTAAGCCCCACTCGCATGTGTAAATAGCAACTGTGATGCCAGTTCAGGTCGATACTATACACATGTCGAACACTATCGATCCTAGTTCGAGCAATTAGCAAAGTTGAAGCCCGTCTACTTTCCAGCGGAAATGTATCCAACACAATCGCAACAATCGTCAACGGAAAGCAATACACGACGGAATTTGAATGTAATAACAAGGATATGCCTCCCCAAAAATGGAGATTCTACTCTTTAAAGAATGGGAACAAAAGATAATTGTCAATGGAATTTATTGATCGAAGCATTTCATGAAAATTTAAGCATCAATCACTATTGAAATAAAACTCTTTTTATTTGTTATGACAACGCCTAAATAGCGGCTTTAAGCTGCATAGAAGTTGGTGCAGACGCATCATAGCAGTAGCGATATAGATACATCGCGCATCTCGCGACTGTCATAGCAGTCAACTGCTACGTGTAAACGCTGCTTTAGCCTGCAATATCACCAATTTACTTTGCGAAGTCGATATATCGACGCTTTTGCGATATGAAGTTGATATCGCCGTGCGATACTCAAAGCAGCATATACCACAGCTCTATTTTCTCCTTTATTCGTGCCCTTTATGATTCAAACAATCAAAAATTTTAAAGTTTTTTTAGTCGTTATGCGCGTAAAAATCTGCTCCATCCGTACTTCAAACCGAATCATTATAATGAAGGATGTAGTATTTTCTTTTGTCTGTCTAATTTTTCTGTGGAATAATATACAATCATGATAGTATGACTGCTATCGGTTATATGATTGTTACGTAGCGTTCCTGGAAAGCCCGCTCTAATAAATAAACTCGTCGACAGTGAATCAGATTTCACGCAGCCTTGCTGGGGTGCTTCGTTTCAGGGTTCCAGCAAGGCCGTATGATTCGCGGAAGGAGGTCTTGCACGTCGGCAGACGCCGGCCGTGAGAACTTTTGAGGACGACTGGAAAGGTCGAGGGGACGTTGTTTTGGGGAGCCAAGGTGGACTGCGTAACGACCCGCGTAGGGGGCGTGGTCGAGCCATTCATTGGGAGGTGGTCGTAAAAATTTATCGCTCCCGGCTCTGTAAGTTTAATTCATGTAAATTTTTTACTGTGGCCAAACTATTGGGTGGTGCACAATGGGAAATACGGTGGAGATGAAAAAATTTCCACCAAATTGTAGCGTACTGACTAGAGTCAAAAGTTAGGACTTTCAAGTAGTTATAGGTATCGTAGGCAGACAGGGGAGCTCCGGGTAATCAAAAAGGGAAAACTTACTTAACATAATTCAACACCGATAAAATTAATAATGTTTTCAGACGAAAAACCATTGAGTACATAAAACTATGCCCTCTGTTACGCGGGGGTATTCTATAGTTAATACATTGATTATGAATGTAAAGTTTTACAAAATACCGCTTACAACACACACTCTTACGACCAAGTGGCATTTTGTAAAAGTTGTTTTCCTAATATATTTAAAGACCATTGAGCTCTAGCGATGGCTATTAATACTTTGTACTACGATGTAAATAAAGTCCGCACCATTTATGACTACATGTATTAATACATATAATTATTCAGAGCATTTACTTCACTTCAATTTTTATTGAAATTACTTCAAATAAAATTGCTACCCTGTGGGACTACAGCACCAAAAACCAAGGGTCTGAAATCTTATTTCGTAGGAGTGCGGAGAGTTACGGTTCTACGTTAAGACTCATTAGCTTAGTTAGCTAGTTATTTAGGGGAGGCGACCGACAGCTGAGGTCATTTGCGCCATTTAGGATAGGTGGATAATTGGGTAATATAGGAGTTTTCAGGGAACGGAGGCAGCGTGGAGAGAAACCCGGCGTCGGCATCGGCCTTCTCTTAACGAAAGGCACCAAGGGGACCACGGCTTAACGTCCCATCCGACGGACGGAGTACTGAACCTGAAACACCCTCCACTAGGTATTCAAGTGGGGACCGGTTTTCCACTGAAAAATCCGCCACTGCCGAGAATCGTACATCTACATCTATCTACATCTACACGATACCCTGCAAGCCACCGCGAGGGTGTGTGGCAGGGGGTGAAGGTCACCAAGCATTCACTACTAGCATGCAAGCAAGCAACTAAAGGGTCTCATGCAACTAGATTGTTAGTATCTATAGTATTTGAGGGGTTAATACATGCATCATGCACTACAGAATACTCTAAAATATTTCCCCTACCTATCCCTTCCCTATGCTGCCTATTCTGTTCTCTTATAGTACGGGGGAAAAATGCCATTTTGAATCTATCTGTACGACAATCTATCTCTCTAATCTTATTTATCTGGTCGAATCTAGCATAATACGCTGGTGTTTTCAATATGTGCCTAACATCTTCAGTAAAGCTATCCGATTGAAATTTCTGCAATAGATTAAATCTGAACCCTGGGCCCTCGGGATGGGAGGTCAGTACTCTAGCCACCACACCAACCCGATCCCCACTTCTACGCTTTCCAGACGCGCAATGCTGAGGAATAGAGAAAGAAAATGTCGGCGATAATTTTTAATCCGGTCCCATTTAATTCCGCGATTTCACCGAGGATAAAGCTTGAACCACCGGGAAACTTGATGGAAGTACCTTCTCGTGATTAACCCTTGCGTGTGCATAAACTGCACAACACGAATTAGTCATGTCTAAAAATTGCGTAATCGCAGTCTCATGTCTAAATTTCATGTCTTTTTCAGCTGACCAAGCCTTTCTAGGTTGTATGGCGCACGCAAGTTGACCAGGAGAGAGAAGTCCCGCTTTTAATTATTCATTTCATCTCTTGGGAACCATTCGGGGATAATTAAAGAGTTCTCTCTCTAAACTTACATTGCGAAATGGCTTAAGTAATAGTTAGCGCAAGCCGGAAAACTCAAATGCTAATGATGCAATCTTAAACCTTCAAGAACCATAATGTCGCGAATGATGACCAACTGGATTTGCATGGCGAAAACAGTTTGCCTTGGATTAGCAGCTTTTCGAATTCGGCCGACTCGCAGACGTGACCTCGTCGACCGTTTGAGCCTATCGAAATGTTGCCACTCGTCAGAAGTCAGGAAGCGTTCGTTCTTTTAGGTTACAAAACCACTCCCCAAAAACCTTGAATCCATGCTCTTGTTTGCTGTCATCCAGTCCATTGGGGGAACCAGAAGATTTTTGACTGTGAATGCAGAATGATTTCAAGCGTAGAGCAGCTAGGTTCGTCAAAAGGTGTTAGGATAGGTTGAGTAGCGTTTCAGAATTAATACAAGAATTAGGGTGGGAATCATTATCAGAGCGTAGGTTAAAGTACAGATTGAATATATTAGAGACATTTCAATCGGATAGCTTTACTGAAGATGTTAGGCACATATTTAAAAAAAAAACAGCGTATTATGCTAGATTCGACCAGATAAATAAGATTAGAGAGATAGATTGTCGTACCGATAGATTCAAAATGGCATTTTCCCCAGTACTATAAGAGAACAGAATAGGCAGCATAGCAAAGGGATAGGTAGGGGAAATATTTTAGAGTATTCTGTAGTGCATGATGCATGTATTAACCCCTTAAATACTATACATACTAACGATCAAGTTGCATGAGTCAATATAGTTGCTTGTTTGCATGTTAGTAGTGCATGCTTGGTGAACTTCCCCCCCTGCCACACACCCTCGCGGTGGCTTGCAGGGTATCGTGTAGATGTAGATGCATAATGTTAATTTATGGTCATGAGTAATACGAAGCGTCTCTTGAAAACTCTGAAGGAGAGAATACTAAGGAGGCATATTTGTTTCTTACGAAAAACTTGTGAAATTAATACTTCGACACTTATTACTAAATGTTGTGAGAAGTACGAGGTGGGCAGGAGAGCTTTTATGCCTTTAATCGTTATGCACTCCCGTGAAAGTTTTTTGGACATGTCGACCCATCGACTGGGCCATCCATTACAGCATTCGAGACGCAATAGGGTTGTTTGCGCCACGCGATATGGGGGTGTGTATTTATCGGATCCACCTGCTGGTAACTTAATTAATTTGCGAAAGGATCCGAAAATGTGTTTTCTTCCGTCAACCGGCGAGCTAAAAATAAGCCCTTTCGTTTATGTGTACGTGAAAGCGTGTTCTTCGTCGAAATGAAATTCAATCAGCCGTTGGTAAATTGATGTGTTTCCAGGGTAGCAATCTGAGGAGGAAATCACGGTCAACTTATCAGCAATGTCGTCTATGAGGTCAGGGATTCGATTCCCGGTGAGAACATGACCGTGGATCTGATGAATCAGGTACGACTGATGAAAGTACTTTTGATTCCAGATGCGTTAGAATGAACAAGGCTCATAATCAAGCACAAAATAGATTCGAACGAAAAAAACTCGTGATAAGGATTATTAAAGGATTGTGCATGCGGTTCTTTCCCTCAAACGTCAATCAGTAGCCAGAATTTTTGGGATAGCGGACCTTATCGCAGAAAAAATAGACTCACCAGTCTGATTAATTTTACTTTGTTTTAATGGACAGTTAATTCTATTGTGCACCCTGAATGCCTCGAAAGGTGGTATTATTAGCTCAATTAATTATTAGCGTTCATTACAACTCGTATGCGCTAGAGGAGTAGTGAAGAGGTAGTTTTTGCTTTGACGTTTCACTTTCTTTCGTTAGTTCTTCTTCTTGAGTTCGTCTCATTTGGACGAAGGCTGAGTAAATGATTCACCGCAGTGTGGTACAAGGCCACGGGCGGAAATGAAAGTTCAACTTCGGGGAAAATCAAGAAAGTCCAAGCATCTTCGCCGTCCTTGAAGAGAATGGATAAGAATATTTTTTTCTCAGAGCCCGTGGAAGCTACATTATCGCATGTATGCCTCGTCAGTTATCCTCCTGCGAAGCTTTAGTGCGAGGCAACTTATTCTGTTTTCTCAGAAATCGGTCATCAAATATTATGGAAGCACGGGCCTCCCAGAACATGAGGTGAACTTGTTCACAAAAGTAAATAGATGTGTGCGATAACACGTAGTGGGAGGGAACCAAGTCAACCGAGCAGACGAGGATCGTTCGTCACTCTCATCCCATTGGCCGACGTGATGGGTGGTGCGATATCTAACCGGCATTGTCGATAAGCCAATGATTGAGCCGCTTCGGAAAATAGGGAGTATATTTTATCATAAATGTGGGTCTCGTGGTAGTGGAAATTCGTCTACCGACCATGGCCTATTCATGTGTAGTCTGTAATGCATGATGCATGTATTAATCCCTTAAATACTATAGATACTAACAATGTAGTTGCATGAGACTCTATAGTTGCTTGTTTGCATGTCGGTAGTGCATAACGAATTCAACAGTGTCAGGCGAGATTTGGTGGAACAGCATCTAAAATAAATGAAGTACAAAACATTCTTAAGATGTGGTATTGTCCACAATTTAATGCAAAATTACACATCCCCCCCTCCCCCTCCATTGCATTGTTTTACTCCCCCTCCCCCTCCGTTTTCTCTATGTATATATACGCCTCAAATTTCGTGTTTTTTCAGACCTGATGATGACGCGTCAGCGTTGAAACACGTGTAGTCTAATTTTGCATTAAATTGTGGACAATACCACATCTTAAGAAGGTTTTGTACTTCATTTATTTTCGGTAGTGCATGCTTGGCGATCTTCACCCCCTGCCACACACCCTCGCGGTGGCTTGCAGGGTATCGTGTAGATGTGTTCATCACTGCTCTGGATGGATGGCACTGCAAATGCCCTACTCGGTGTAATGAGGATGGAAGGAAATGCTCAGTATTATAAACGAAGAAAAAACATTGGCTACAAATATTCCTGAAGATGACGGAGGACTTGGCATTCGAAACGTCGGAAGAAATGCAAAGTAGAGATTCAATTAGAGAGAGAAATCACGAACGAATAGCTGGTCATCCTGATACACTTGAAGAAGAGTTTAAAAGAACTGATAATAGTGTTTTAAAAAATTCTCTTTGGTGAAGTAGCGGTAACTTAGGTTTTCCGGTAAGCCAATAACTATATGCTTTTAGCCTCGGCTTAATCATAAGACGATTACAACAGCCGTGCCCGCGTCGGCATTTGAACCCATGACCTCTGGGTCGCCAAGCTAACGAACTACCGACCTGACTACCGCGGCCGGCATCATTCTCGCGTGGAACTAGTGGCGGTTTCGCAAGGAGATATCAGTCGCTTGGATCTTCGCTCACCCTCCAATAAGATTGGCGCGGAAGCAATTCATGCCTATGGATCAGCTCCCTCGCATATGGCCCTTCATTTCATTAAATACCGTACGCCTGGTACGATGGACCTTATGTGCTTGGATGGAAATTCGCGTCGGTAAGGAGGCGGAGCCGCTTTCGACTTCGTTATCGTGATTCTCTCAAAGAGCCGAGAATTTATTGGTTTTCCTGGGGGGTTTTCATCAGCAACCGCAGTTGCGACACCGAATTAATTCCCCGCGGCGATTTTATTCATATTCATTGGCGTGCGTATAACAGTTTCAACCTAGTTCATTTCGTTTTCTAGCTCCACTCCTCCCTTTTACTCCCACAGCTGTTCGTTGCATCCACCCCATGCTTCCTGGAGTCCTCGCACCGTGATTGGAGGGGAGGAGAGCAGAAAGGAAATAAGGGTGTCTCGTGACTCGTCTTGCGGCTCGAAAGCGTTAGTTTGTTTTCCCCGAGATAGTCCCATTCTTCCTTCAGTCCTGTGACTTTCCGATTGTTTCCCGTATACAAACGCAGCCCACCATTTGCATCGCATCCGACGTACTCCCGACGTCGCCTCAAGGGGGCCATATTTAGAGCCTCAACTACAGTCTCACTTTAACTGCAAAGCTAAAAATCGTCATTCTGTAAAGAATTAAGAATGATATACAAAGTTACCTCGATATTGTTCCAAGTAGTATACAGATATTCTCAGTGTCACACCAAGAACCGATACCACCTCTGCAGGTAGAATATGTAAGTACACCAACTCGACACATAGTGGAAATTTTATGAAGTAAGCAGTAGAAAAAAGACTGTAGTTGAGATTCTGAATACGGTCCTAGGGTTGTTTAGTGTTCCGTTGCATCGTCCGTTATGCCTTACCTAATAGTGAGAGTTGTGTTTACATTTTCACGTCACATCACAATGGCGTGTGGCAGTGGGTTACAGATCATTTACCGTGAACTGGCCATCTTGTGTGTGAGAGAGAGAAAGAGAGAGCCTTCAGAGATGAAAGTAAAAATCTTCGGCCGTGAATTATTTATTCCTGGATACACGCCCACGAATCTCTAATTGATGAGATCAGCGTTAGGGGTAGTATATTTTCCTAACCGTTTTCCTACATTAACTCCTCAGCATGCTAATGGTTGATGGAGATAAGATTTATTTTTTCAAAGTCACTGACTCGTCCCTGTGTTATATTCAAAAGGTTACTCCTGTCCTCACCACTGTCTCTTTGGAGAAGTCAAGTCGTATTATATTTCCTAGTCACTCATCGGAGTAAATAGTTTGATTCTAGGATTCAAGATGTATTGTCACTTTCTCAAAATTGACCAAGTTCCTTCAGGTACGAGAAAACATTGTTTCAAGTTAATTAAGCAGGCTTTATGGGAGTCTTCCGCATTATAGATGGTGACGTTTCTCCAACTATGCTGTAGGCGTCCTCAGGACAAGCTGAAGACTCATATTTCATAAATGAAATGACTTCAAATATATTGAAATAACTTCCTTTTTTATTTTTATGTTGATTTAGAAGGGCGTTTTGGAAATTTGAATGGAGGATAAATCGCTTAAAAACGTGACAATTTTCTACTCATGGTGGACGAAATATTTCCACGGCACGTCAATATTTCCAACTGCATGTCTTGTATCGACGTAATAGGAAGAGAAGGAGTCATGTTTGGCCTAATGATTCTAAACCTCTTGATACATACTCGTATTTACCCTCCTATAGGTCACACATGACAGCAATCATTACCTTATGTAACACTCTCAGTCATGTAGACGCCCATGTAGTAAGCTCACCGTCTCTCAATAGCGGAAAATATGTATTAGGAAATAAAGAAAGTTCTCATAAGATCGCTTCACTCCACAAAACCCGTCTTACAGAACCGGTTCGCGCGAACACAGCTTTCTTCGACTGAGATCGCTTTTCTGACTTTTTTGTGCGACCAATCAGCTCAGGACTCAGCAGAGGAAAAGGAAAGGATCTTGTTCCGTTCAAACATCAGCCTTTTCGGACCCACATCCGATCAGTCTACATCCGACTTTTATTCGAGCAAAGCTGAGAAGAACACTTTCGAAATCGATGGGAACGGACTTCAGGAGAAGTTTACCTGCATCGGGAACATTAGAGTTGATTTGCATCCCGCTGAAGCCTCGCAACGACCGATATCTGTTTTAAATAGTTCATTCATATCCTTTACCAACAATGGTGCATGAACTCTCCGATATGGTTTTCATTCACCACCATCAATCGTCATTTCTAAATTCAGACTGACACAACACTCCATTCGATTCTTCTTTTGGCCTTTCTGCGTAAAGGATGTGAGCTTAATAATCCTCACGTTTTTCCCACATTGTAAATTCTTTCACACACTATTTGCTGTGTTATATTGATATATTGTGTGTATATATTTCTTTTGTATTCATTTATCATTCTTTAATTCCGAGAAGTATATTCTTTAATAATTTTTTAAAAATCTCAGATTGTAATGGTTTTAGGTATTGACCATTATATGAGATATATATTTATTTTGACGAGGGGTTAGATGGCAGAAGGGACAGTTTTGTCTCAATCTCGCCCCAATAAAGACCTTTTATTATTATTATTTCTTAATAAAATTCTTCTCTTTCACGTCTTTCGCCTCACGCATACCTCATCCGAGGTACTCCTTTACACCCTCTCTTTCACTCTCTCTTCGGCGAAATTATTTTCGAATCTATCTCGAGATGTGTCCAATTAAGGTTATCACGTCTTACTTAGGAAATTTTCATCGCATATCTTCTTCTACCCACTATCCTCATGACGCCTTAGTTCGTTAACCGACCTATGCATATCTTCATCGTTCTTTTGCAACACCACATTCAACATACCTCAAGTCTTGCCTCTTCTGCAACCACCATTGTCCTATCTCATTAAGAGAACTCCTTTTTATCATCATTGATGTTTATTGCCATCAAGATTAAATTTTTTGATACAGTATTTCTGCAGTGCTTTTATATCGTTGATCGTATTTCCCTATGAACACTATATATTTCCTCTGCTCAGTATATTTCTACTCAATATCCTATTGAAAATGACAAACCTATCCTTTTATTTTTCTACCCTCTATGAAAAAAAGAAAAATAATTTATTTTTATATATTTTTCTTCCAAATTAATCACACTTCTTTACTCTGCTGTTTTCTATATCTAAGCATTTCCCCTGATAACTCGTTTTCAGCCCAAGGCTGGTTTCCTCCGGCACATAACTTGGATTGTGTCGGCTCTCCACACGATTCTTCCGTCGACGCACCAGGACATCATTATCGTAATTTTTCTCTTTCACTAGATTCACCGCTTGCTGAAAATATCTCATCCCATTTCTTCCCTTCATTCCTTCCTTTACGACTGTCTTCACCGAACCTCCTTGTCTTTCTAATGTTGGTTAAGGTTTCCCCATCCTCGTTTTCGAATTTTAGACGGAATCCTTTTTCTCTGTAGCACCTTTCCTTTAGTTATTATGGCTATCTAATGGACCCTGATTATTATAGCAGCGTTATTCACCCCTATAAGCTCAGTTTTTCCGTAGAACATCCATACGTTTACATCCCAGGGTGGTTGTGTTTTACACCGTCGGGATTATCTCGAATAAGTAACCAAGGAGGCACGTGGTATAAACACGAATAGTTTGCAAATTTGGCGGGCTAAAACCACTGATTACAACCTCATTCATTGTTTGCACTCGTGCTTTATCTCATCTGCGGGCTCCATAGTCGAGACAGATGATAAAAACTCAATTGAAAACAATTAATTATATTGTAATGAGCGATTCAGACACACTAAATTTGCAAACCATTCGTGTTTGTATCACGTGACTCCTTGGTTACCTATTCGAGATAATACCAATGGTTTTAAACACACACCACCAACGAGCCTTTCTAGTGGCGTCATGTTCTGACGCCTAGCAGAACTGTCTGCTCACTAGTCTCCAAGTCTTACGAATTCATCCATACCAACCCTAGCATTATTATACAGTGTGAGTGACTTTCAGCCGAGTCTTAGATTTTCATGTTTCGAGAAATATCAGGACACTGAATCTACCCGATGACCTTAAACCTCTCTAAATTTCGCGGGTTCGAATCTCGCCCTAGTCATGGATGCTGTGCTTGTTGTAGGATTAACATCTCATGTTAGACAGTGCGATGTAAACTCTGTTGTTGGAGTAGCCTTAGCACAAGCACCAATACTAATACCTTATCTTTGGAATTTTCGTGCCTGGTCCGGAATCACTATCTCTCGTGTGTGGACTTAAGTAAACAATACGCTTGATCAGAAGGGACTCGTAATCAGTGCTTCCTCGATAATATCGAGGTTATGACGTTGATCTCAAGTTAGGTTGACTTCAATCGACCCTCCAAAAAGTGACGTCAAAGTTTCGTCATTATATTTAAGAGACTCGAAAAATCCCACCACTTCCTGAAAGAGGGCCTCTATTTTTAATTTGTATCCCTGATATGGCAAGGCTATAAGAAGACTAAGAAGACCTGTTTTCATGAATCTAGGTTTAATTAATTTAGCTAAATACTCACGTACTAATGTGTAATCCTTTTATTCATACCTTCAGCCGACTTATACTTAGCGTTTCATCGAGATTCTGTCAAACGCACTCAAAAGGTTTACGGTGTTAAATTGAACGAGGCTTCAACACAACGCAAGCTAGCGGTGAGAAAAATCCGGTTGTTATCTGAATTTCAGCTAAACTGTGTCAAAATACCTTAAGCGTACACAAAAATATCCGTATTCCATGAATTTATGTAAATCTCTAGATTAAAGGGGTGTTGTTAGTCTCAACATAAACACGTTTCTTTTGGAGCGACTACGTTCGATTTATTGTGCACCTAATAAAGGGTGATTAAAATCCAAATTTGGTAAAGTTTGAATTGATATATCATCCGACGTGTTGCCTAATTAGAAAATTTAGCTTAATTAAGTCTTCTTTTGTAATATCGCCGTGAAAAGTTTTTTGACAGTGACGTCGAATGACATGTGACGTCGTAAGTCGAATTTAACACTTCTACAGAGATTTTACGGAGTGAAATCACTCTTTTTGGACATAGTAGACATATAGTACACATGTAGACATCATCATCATCTTCGGTCAACAATCCTAGGATTGGTTTGACGCAGCCCTCCACTCTATTCTTCTATCGGCCAACCTCTTCATATTCACGTAGCTCCTTTCTTTTACATCCTTCACAACTTGATCCATATATCTCATACGAGGCCTGCCTTTTCCATTCTTCTCGTTCACTTTTCCCTCGAGGATTGTCTTCATCAGGCCATAGTGTCTTAAGATTTGGCCTAATAAGTTGTCCTTGTTAAAAGATAAAATTTCATGTAGATATATTGTCCATATAAATACAAAGGCCAATATCCCATTCTGTTTGGTTTCTCTCAACCTCCTCTTCTATATTCCTTGACTTTGGATCCTGAGTATTGTAATCCGAATTTCCCAGCCCCCTCATTAATGGTAAAAAAATTCATTCCGTTTCTGAATTAATTAGTGAGAGGAATTTTTTGGACACTATACGAGTGCTACGCTGGTTCTCTCACCATTTTGGTGTAACATTTTCAGTTCTGATTACGTCAGTACCAGTACAAGTTCGCTCCACTCCGTGCTTAGCAATTTAAATGAGAGAACTGGTGAGTAAGGAATGGCCACATGATCTTCTTCAACACTTGTACTTCTTAAAGTAGATATCTGCTCGTCATCTGTTGACCAGCCGGCAGAGAAACACGTGGACAACATGCTCTTATCGCTGACGAGCGCGGTAAACATACCCAGTTGTGTTCGTTGAATGTGTGCTGCCGATGGAGTGACGTAATGGCAGTTGATGGCAACTTTTATGTACATACCTACGGCAAAGCCCAGAGAGTCCATTCATTTTCCAACTACGAAATATTATCATAAAAATACGATAAGGTCTTCCGAAAACATTTATATGTGTAAAAAGCGGTTGCACTCACATCTCATTCAATGTAAACAAAATAATTAATGTTTGTATAAACATAATAAGTAAATGTATATGCTATTAGTTTTTGTCGGCACTATTATATTTGTCGGTTATATACTATTTATTGTTAAATTGGTTGTATTATAAAATTATAGTTCAATCATTGACATCTTGTATTGGTTGCTAAGATTTCTAAGATTGTCGATGCTTAGACAGCTACTCATTTCTAATATTAATATTACCCTGTTGATGAGACTATGTAAATGTTTTTATGCGTATGTTTCAAGGGACAATAATTTCCTGGAACAAATAAATATATCTATCTATATATGCTCATGAAAACGTTTAGTTTAGTAACACAAATGTAATAGTGGAAAGACATACAAAAGAGGAAGAGCTGTAAATGTTGGGTTTACAGTGGAATCACGTTAGGCAATGGACATCATTCGAAGGATATGCATAATAGGTTTTTCCTTTGGCAGCATTTCAAACTATCTAGGCCTTAAAAAAGCAGTTTATTACATAAAATAGAGCCAATTTTATTTTAAATTTCACGCAGCAGATCTTTTCGGATCAGTCTCGCATTCATATGGCCATATTCAAAATCTCAACTACAGTCTCGCTTCTACTACTTGCATCCGATTTTACTCCGCAAAGTTTGTAATACTTCTTAGCGACACGATGTATACCGCTTCAAACCATATTGAGGAATGTTTGTATACCCTTTTGAACTCGGAATAGAGATTTTATGACGCAAACAGTAGAATGGAGGGTTTAGTTGAGATTCTTAATATGATACAGCCATATTCAGAATCTCAACTCAGTTTTCAGCGAGAGTAAAATGGAGTAAACTTAGTTCATTCACACAAGTTAATTGGTACAGCCTGACCGGTTTCAACACTGTCTTTGCAGGTACATTTTTGAACACCCATTTGACTTTTTGTGGGGATTTTGGGACGTAAGCAGTAGTTGCGAGACTAGTTGAGATTCAGGATATGGTCCATTGGTCTTATCTCCAGAGTCGGAAGGAACCAACTGTTTACGATTCAACCCCCGGACGCTATTGACGCGATCTTTGACGCACGGTCTAACGTCGAAGCTAGAGTTTTTGTTGCAATGCGGCAAATCAGAAGTCGGCGGGGAAACACGCGATGGGCGAAGTGTTTTCCAAGCTAACATCGGCGACACGCAGTTGTGAGGATCATCGCAGTGCGTCAAAGAGAAGAGAAAAATTCCACGGCGACTGCTGAAGACAAGACATTCCACCGGGCAATGCCTGGGAGCAAAACTTGAAGGTTGGAGCAATTATTACTTTTTTCTTACCCGCATTTACTCTCTTCATTATCCTCATTTCACCACAAAAATTACGTAGCGTGAATTTCCAAGGGAGAGAGAATAGGGGGTGGGGGGAAGGGTTGAGCGTGGATTTTCCAGGATGCAGTTTTTTTTGCGTGCGATCTCCAACAGCGAGCGAACAGGGTATAATGAACAAGTAGGCGAAATCATTACGAATAGCAATAGATAAAGAAAGGAACGTAACTTATCCACATACTCCCCCGGTTTCCCCGTAATATCGTAAAGATCCCGGTCGTAATATGTTCTCGAGCGAGCGGTTGGCTGACAACCCCTCGAGTCGGCGAAGTTAAGTGAAACAGCGCAAATAGCTCGCGTCTTCCGCCTCTAAAGGCCGTTTTACACGGTCATTGATACTTCGCAGGCTGATGCGAGAACACTTGCGCAAGAAATATTGCGCCTGGTAAAGCGACGACTTGCGAGGACAGAGCAAATTAGAACATGTTCTAATCTGATACTTGCGTTCGCGCAAGTTTGAAGTTTATTCCTCTCACTAGATGGTGCAGATGCAGCGGCAACCAACTTCCTGGGGAATTCTAGTAATTAAATAGGTTTGTTGACGATAGAGTTAGGTGTTATTGTTTACACTCAACTCCTTAGGTAGTGAATAAAGTGCATTAATGATCATCTGGGCGATTAATCACGTGGAAGCTTAAATTTAGTGCGTAAAGAAAGAACTCGTTACATTGGCCCACATCCATTCGTTCGTGGTGCGAATTTTGGGCTAGTATACGGGACTAGGGTCTCCACTATTATGTTTAGACTATGGCTTAAAACATATTTTAAAGTGGTGGTAATGAATCACATCTTTCACGTCCAATTGATTGCTACTTAACACATCTTGACGATATGCGATATATTGACGGTATTATTGCTACTGAATGGTATATTGTCACTGATATAATGCACAGACGATTGCACCGTGTAAAGCTGCCAAGCAAGCGCCCAATTTTCTACGTCACGGACTTTCGCAGGCGACTGCTCAAACGGAATCAACATCAACTTGCGCAGTTTCAATGACCGTGTAAAACGGCCTTAATTACGGCGAGGAGTGCATGACTGGTGAGACGCGGGATTCCCTTTGACGGAAACCAGACAACCTCGTCCGGGCGGTAGGGAGTCCCCGGAGGGTTGGGATTTCGCTATTGACGGTCGACGCAGGTGGACCATTTTAAAGACGCCACGCAACGGATTTGCTGCAGCGGCCGTAACCTTAACGTCAGCGAAGGAGGACGACATCGTTCTCGCCCTCCACCGAAGGACACGGTCAAGCCTGAAGCGAAGGACCCTCGCGGAGGGCAGCTTGAGTAACGCTGGTCGTCTTAAGCATTGGAAGAAAAAACTTGCAAACGAGGTCCAATATGGGTTGCGAGCCTTGCGAGTTGAATAGATGATTTCGAGAGTTGATTCCTGTTTTCCATTCTGGCCATGAACGAAGTTTCCAAATGTTAAAAATGCCTTTGTTTACCCGGGCTCAATAGCACCTTGCGATTCTTAGATTGTCTTTGAGGGTGGCATATGGAAATGAGTACAAATTCTGTTAAATATTTATCAATATATATTATGTACACATCTCCGTTTCTCATACAAACATTTTCCATCCCTAGATTTTAATGATGTAAGAACGTTTTATACAAAAAAATTAGAATTTTCTCCGTAATTTTTTCTGATTTTACCCATTCCTCCAAATGCATAAATAGTTCAATTGAGCCTGTCAACGTCACGGGGATGTTATGTGAGCCCTAACGCGTCAATACAAACTTTAAATCTATCAAAATGCGCGTAATGGAATGCTGTAAGAAGTTTTAAAAATACTCGTGCAATTAAAAGCCTAAATTTTGAACGTCTGCTTAAATAAATATAGCGAAATGGTAACGTGTTATTATGTTCATAAATGTGGGGGATGGAGATTTTTATTTCCTGTACCTGTTCTTGTATCCGCTCAAGGTTGTGCATGTAACTTTACATCATCGTGTCTCTACAAGAAAAACAATATCACCGGTAAAAACACGTTTCGATGCTGGAACAAGGACAATTTAGTTGCATGTTGCGATGTAATTATGATCAATAGAAATCTTTTTTGTTTAGGATATAGCGCAACTCGTACCTAGCTCTGCAATACCTATGTTAAAGGCTTAGATACCGATAATTAGAGGATACAGCTCCTATATCATTGCGGCTGGCCCTTTTTATTTCTCGTTTTGGCTCAAGTTTAGAGGTGAATTATCATACTATTGCGTACTGGAATTTTTATAGAGAATTGTGAAAGGAGAAAAGCACGTCACGCTGTTTCCTGAACATGACGCAAAAACATTAATACCGGTGGGGGATTTATTGGCATTGAAGTGCGGAACGGTTTATCGAAACTGTTGTTTTGCATCGATTAATCTCAATCACATAATTTTTGCCTCGCTTCCCGTCGATGCTCATTGCTTCGCTTGCGGAAGATTTCAATTCGGAGCGAGAAAAATCCATTCCTTTCATGCCTCGGAATTCCTTAATCTCCGATCTGAATGCATTCTTTGTTCTATCGCTGTACGTTGAAGATGCAGTCCAAGAGAGGATTTTAGGAAAGAAGCTTGAGCATATCTGAATGATAATATAGGTTGGGAAGAATGGAGCAACTGGAATCAGCGTTAATATGGAATAGAACTGCTTCAGAAATCAATATTGAGGTCCATTTATAGCTTTCAAGGACTACAAAACTGAACACTACTGTCGACAAAGCATAGTATTGTTGCCAAATATCTTGTCTAATATACATTTTTTCTTCTCAAACCCCTTATAAAATCTATTCAGATTGGTGCCTGAGACACTATACTAACCGTAAGTTTTGGGAAATAACTATGAGCAGTTAATTTTTTGTCCATAATCCACCCCTTTGATAAAATAAATCATTTTCATCAGCGCAGTCGTGATTCAATTATTTTGATACCACTTAAGCCCTGTAGATTTGCTCTCGTTAATGTTAGCGGTTCACCTTCGTTAGGCCAATGAATTAGCCTCATAAGATTTTAAAATATTCCAAAAAATAAGGGAAATAGCTACCAATACGAAATTCAGCTCGCTTTGCCTTAATTCCTTCTATTTTTGTTTGCTTTAAATTCTATGGAAAACTTCAGCATTTTCGCACCATAAATTTTGGGTTTCAAAGGACTAGGAAGGTTACGTACTAGAAATTCAAAAGCGAAATCTCTCCTTGAAGGTATCATCTCAACAAGCAAGCAAATAAACCTGACGATAACTGGAAATCAAAAGGTTTCTAAGTTCCGGAGACGACAAAACGACCAAGAGTTTCTCCTCGTTTCCTAACGCCGTGTGGTGGTTAAAGCGCTGACTTATTCGAAAATTGAAAGGTGTGTTGCGGAATATGTGTCCAGAGAGCGACTTGGCGCCATTATGTTGCTGTTGAAATTTATTTGTTGTATTTGTTTGAAATTTGTGGGAAGGTGTCTGTGTCCGTTTTTTCCACGGTTATATTTCTTTTTTTCTCAAGGTTTAATCTGTTTATCCACGAATCACTCCTCGTGCATTGAAATTTTCGAGCCGATCAGAGGTATTTTAAAGAAAACCTTCAACATATTTTCATCCTCCCCTTGATAACGCGAATTGGAAACATTACCTGCGGCATAAAAAGTATCTTTATAAAAATATGTGTTAGTGGGAGGAATTTTTTAGCGGAAATGACAACTAAATTTCGAAATTTTTTCGCATGGTGTAGGAACAAAAATTATTATATCGTCGACCAGTTTTAACGCAATTGTTTCTCCGATCTTGTGGGCATTATCATAAGTATTCCCAAACTCAGTTAAGTATGGCAGCCTTGGAAGTAGAGTATTTATAAGTATGTTGTTAATATAGGTACATAGCATATTCTGGGTTTACACAAACGAATTTTAGTGAATTTGACCTCATTGTCGAGTAGAACCCTAACTGTCATTTCACAATTTTTTTTTTATTTTAGGCAGCGACTTCTATGACCTTATACTATACTGCCTTCATGATACTTTAAATCTCCGCCGTAAATTATATGATCTTTAAAGCACATTAAAATCGATCCTCTACGTCGGTCACCGAAAGAAGTGAGTGGAATGCTATAATGTTTAATTCATGTGTACTGATAGATTAATAATGCTAATACCACACGACAGATGGAATTGCATGCGGTTGTTCAGAAAGTGCATTATTAGTCAAATCGAGTCGGAACTTAAATTGGAAAACCTTTCATTCGGTTGAATATCGTGCTTGAACATGATGGTGAATCAAATGATATCTGTAACCAAGGAGACTAAAAAAATTACAGCTTTCACCTTCAGACCCCGATTGCGCCCGCCAAACAATTTTCTGACGTTGAAACCTGATTTCCAAATCTGTGCTCAAAAGCATTTCGAGTCTCCGAATTAATTTCCGTTTTAAGTTTACTCTCACCTCTTCTACGTCCAATACTTCTTAAGTCTCAGCGCGCGGGAGGGATGTTTTGACAACAACATTCATTTGTTTAATCGATGTGGTGACGATTTAACCATTAAGGATCGGAAGGTTGAATTTTGAAGTTAAGACCTTGGTAGTTCTTACAAAGAGAGTTCTCCATGAACAATTAATACCTATATATATATCAGATAGCACTGAAGGCGTCACTTTGTGGAATTTAGTTACACTTATCATGTTACACTGTAAAAAGTAGATCTGATTTTAAGGTACAAAAGCGATCTGAATTTCAGATGCAACAATTTTAAGACAGGGTATGTTGAAATTCAGCAGTAATATCTTGTCTAAAAATAAGGCAGGTGAACGACTGAAAATCAGACCATCCAGAATTCTGCTCCCTCTGCTTCCTGCTTAACTGCTCGTGTACCAACCATCCATGTTCCTGCCTCTTCCGCACCTTGCATCCGTGTTCCTGCCTTACAACCAGACAGCGCTTAAATTCAGATCGCACTGAAAATCAGATCAACTTTTTACAGTGTAACGAATAAAATAAAAACTTTTAGTCTATTCCACGCTTTTTTTAATAACCGACTTAGGTTTCGACAAATTTTTCGACCCTGAGAATGACAAAAATTTGTTGAAGGTCGATTATTAAAAAAAAGTGTGGAATAGACTAAAAGTTTTTATTTTATTCGTTACCATGATAAGTTAATATATATTTAATAGTGACGGCAAAGTGGTTGACTAGGAATGCTGAACCATATTCAATTTCCTTTAAATACAATATCACGATTCGTTACCATTACGCCCCCATAATCCTCCACAATGCACGCCTATAGGTATATTGTATTGATTAAATTAATTCTGATTAAATGGATTCGGATCTCCGATCCTCATATTCTTCGCATCGTTAGCTTTGATAGCACGTGTTAGGAAACGATCAGCAAATGTAACGCTTGTGTTCCAGCTTTGATAAAACTCTCCCTCGCGCGCGACCTGTTCCTATCGTCTAGCATCGGACTTCTCGCGTCTCTCGTTCGAAGGAGTAGTTTCGGGCAGGTTATGGCCGAAACGAAAAGCAGGTTAAGCTATTCCGAGAGCGATTCGTGTGTGCGTGCGTGAATTGTTGAATTTCGAAATGGAACGAAGTGAAGCGTTAGTGGTTTTGCTAAATGAGAATGACAATACTGACTCAGGAAGATGTCTCAATGATTGTCTATTACACGGCGAGGGTGCGCAAGCTAACGCTCGCGTTTGTCGGATGTCTGTCAAGCAACAATCGTCACGCTCGCTCAGCGCAGTAAACACTTCCGATTCACTCTCTGGTGTAATAGGCATCAGCGTCGCCGAAAATCCTTCTCACTTTCAGAGAGAATTTCGTTGAGGGTATCCGTGGAACCCGAAAGTTGAGACGGACTGTGCGTTCGCATAAACCTGCTCAAGAATTCGCTGGGGGATAAAATCTGCTGGGTGAAAACACACTCGCCCAATAGATCCGGTAGTGGAATTCCGACGAAGTGGAGGAATTTTCTTTTCAAGATGGCCCAAAAAGTAGGAGTGGTTATTGAATGCCCAAAACTTCGCTTCATCAGGAATTGTCATACAATCACTTATTGCATAATCTCGTCTAAATATTCATGTGAAAATGATGGTTAATAATAATCTTATATAATTATAATGACTCCCAAATCATGCCTCTTGTGCACATTACATAATTTATTTATTGAAAGTTGTTCTGATGCTATTGAGCCCACACCCAGTTTGGGAATATAATACATATTCGTTATAAATTAGTCGGTGAAAATCTAAGATCTAGGAAAAAAATCTAAGAAAATATCGAAAAATATGGACTGTAACACGAATTTTCCGATTAGAATTACCTCTATTTGCCGTTCAGAAAAAAAGTCTATGCTCAATTAAAAAACGCACCATTTAAAAATGAACTTATCGATGAAAGTTTCGTGGTGAATAATTTCACCCTTGAAGTATGCAGTCTTACTGGCCACTAAATCGTACCGGTTTCAACACTGTGCGATGCCTTTTGCCAGCCCTATGACCACTCTCCGGTCCCATCCTTATACATATACTGTCGGGCTACAAGAGCCTGTTAGAACTTGAACAACACCACATCACAGGAGATGCTGGTTGAGTTAGGTATGAAATTATCATTGCCGCGACGCAAAAGTACTCCTTAGTAATGCACTTTTTTTCTTCAGAGAACATCAACGAACTACACGCACGTACATACAATCTCTCACGAAATTCCCACCAGACCAGCACGCGTTCAAGTCTCTTCCCAGCTTCCTTGTCTCGTGGAAGATGGGATCGCTCCCGGATTCACTCATTCACCACCGATTCCGGATCCCGCTTAACCGATCCGCCGGATGGATGGAAATCTCGAAAACTCCTCACACCAGTAAGGTGCTCCGGGCATCGGGAGCAAAACACACTCACCTCTCTCACTATTCGTCCGCGGGACGTCCTCCAAGGAGTAGTTCCTACTCTTTCTTCTCCGATTATATCCTCCGGGTGATTTCCAACGGGCTTCTTCTCGAAAGAGCGACGATTAACGACTCCGTGGCGTGGATGAGGGATGACTTGAGGTTTCGGGGAGGCGAACCGTTCGCGGATGCGACGGAAACTTGTGGATTCCCGACTTTTAAGTGAGTGAGAGATAATGGAGAGGTTGTTATTCCGAGGGAGAGCGAGGGAGTGGAGAACCGACCGGACCTCTCCGTGCGGAATCCCGAATGCGAATGACGAGAAGAAAAACCGCCGTGGACGGTCGGTGTGTTCGTCGGGGATCTCCCAGTAAGAGCGGAAACTAGTCGAGGTGGAGGTGAGGGGGGAGGGGGGGTGAGAGAGTGAGTGGGAGGGGGGTAAGGGAGGGATGGAGAGGGAGGAAGGGGAGGTGAGGTGGTGGGGGAGAATGTTGGTTAACGCGGAGGAGGTAGGAGAAAGGTGGGGTGGGGATGTAGAGAGAGCCTTTTGGGGCGACCGGAAGGGGGTGTGCAGTTGGAATGGGATGAGGGCGGAGGGGAAGGGTCGGATCGAGGAGGTGCGGGGCCAAGGTGAAACGAAGAACCGACCGAAAGAGAAGGGTAAAGTTGGATAGGTTGATTATAAAAAAAAATCCCTCTCCTTACTCCCCTGGAATCAGGACGGGGGGAATGGAGCAAGGATTTTTATTTTTTGTTTAAATCCCGAGGGCTCCAGGAGTGGGTCGGAAGGTTAACAATCATTCCCGTTCGTCTTTTTTGATATCGACGTTTCAGGTCACTTCGAGAGACCTTTTTTTTTCTGGTCTCGGTTATTATTTTCCAGAGCGCCGAACTGCGGGTGGAGTCGCGCGTCCCCGCGGCGCGACCGAAATCGACCGAGGTATTTCGTCAGAACCGGAATACACGTCGTATCGGATGGGGTGACGTCGATGATCTACTAATGTTTTTGCGGACGCGGAGGCATGATGATTGATCCGCCGCAAATATATACATTGCAACACGAGTTTTCATTTACGAGTTTTTACTGCTCCCTATTCTTCTACATAAGCATCACCAAACTGCAGATTTTAGATGGTCAAGAGAAACAAATTATAATGTTAGAAGGAAATTTTATGCAGGGCTAAGAGTAAATAACAAATATGGAGGGAGGTTTCAGAATTCATTTATAGCTTTATTGATCTGTCGGTCAAAATGCGTGACAAAGACCATGGTCCAATCTAATAATAATAAGTTTAGGTATTATATAATATTAATAGGTTTATTATTACTCCATACACAAATTACATTTCAATAGCAAATGTAGAGTAATTTTAGGTAGCCTTGAAGGAGAACCTGTTTAAGGCTACCATCAAATAATAATACATTATGCTTTTACTTATAGATACATATAGCTCGTGCAGTGATACCATGACAATCTCTTAACAATGTAATGTGCATTTTCCAAAAACATTTTCACAGACTTAGAAATAGTGCATGACTGGGGTAATAGATTGTATACCTTTGGTCCTACATACAAAAAACACCTTTTAAACAACGTCAAATTTGGTCTAATCTACAAGAATACAAAAGGAAACACTCACGTATTGTTTAGTCCACGTAAGAGAACAAAAACAAACAATCATATCTTGCCATCTAAATATTCTAACACTGAATAATAGGCTTTTCCCTGGGGTAACAAATTAACTCTTCTCTTGAAAATATACAAGGAGCTAGCGGACTTTATAGATTTTGGTATTTTGTTATATAAAATGGAAGCAGCATGGTGAGGTCCCTTTAAGCCCATTTTCAGTTTATGTGAGATTAAGTGAACATCCAGTTTCTTGCGAGTGTCATACAGGTGTCAGGTAGTATTCACCGGGAACAGGTGAGGGAAGCTTTTTACAAACATTACGTACTGTAGAATAAATATTGAATGATATTATTCCAGGTCGAATAAATTGTTATGGAATATGTTGATGGCATTCAAGACTTAAAGGCAGTTTGTGTATTAAGAAGCTTTACCAAAGAATTATTAATGAACATATTCTGGCTTTCTAATTTTTTTTAAATTTTCTCTTTAAATTCTTGATATTTTTGTGTTATTCGTTACTCGTCTCAAAAATCTTTCTTTCATAATGTTTGTGTTAATGGTACATTTTTCTCACCGTGCATTATAAGTAATGAGCCCGAGCTGCAAATTAAATGATAATTTACGCGTAATTTTTTAAAATAAAATTGTTTTATCTATGTTCCGTTGACAGGCTTATGCCTTACGGAACTGTATTTTTATCAAGAGAAATAAATAAATAAGTAAACGATTTGGGATGTTTTCGGTGCGGAGACCGTATTTGAATCTCGACAGATATTTTTGTCCGTAGAATCTCGATCGTCACTTTTGTGGTCTTCGGGTATCTATTCAATTATAGAGAACATAATCAGCAATATAGTTAAGGTAAAATTTGGTGAAATATTGTTAGAGTAGTCTGAAGTGCATGAAAATATTTTAAAATTACTGTCTCATGTATGCTCGGGAAATGTATATTTCTGTATTGTAATAAATGGCAGATAAGATAATTGGTCTTTAATTCGGAATGAACGTTAGAGTGTGGATCCCTTCGCCGTTATGAGCATGTGGAGAGGAACTTGACGCAAGGTTTCTCTCCACCCTTCCTATAATAACTAAATAAATCAATCCTCTGCCCAAATGCCCTTCTAATTCTAAGAAAACGGTGTTGTGGTAACTAACACATGATTTTGATCTCTTGATTTTAAATGCATGTCTGATGTTGGTTAACCCCTACCATACACCCCTGCGGTGGCTTGTAAGGTATTATTTTATCTAGATAAATAAATTGTTTATCGATACGGTAGTGATTTGTTAAAATTAATAAATGCATTAATGACATTGGGTATAGAAGGGCGCAATTTGCGTCAGTTAAGTGTTGCGAACATATTTCAAATGCACTACTTAGTAATGTTACTTTATTACAGCTACCTATATGGTCACTACGTTGCCTATTATTATTATTTTCTGATCATTTGATTTAAAATGAATTTCTGGTGATGGCTCATCCCCTGTCGTACTCCCTTGCAGTTGTTTGCAGGGTATTATGTAGATGTAGGTGTAATCAGCACTATTAGCAGAAACAAACTATTTTACCTCCTCTCTCTTTTCATTCAGATATACTTTCGGGGAGATCTAAGGTAATGCCCTGCATCATCTATATTTCTACGTTGTCTATTATTTGAAGGCCATAAAAAGTATCTTGTCTTATCTCACATAATCTGATAATATCTTGTCTCGTAATATTCATGAAGCAATAATGATTCTCATGATATTCTGGGACCCCACGAGTTTTTCTACACCCATCCTCCGGTCTATAGGTAAATAAATCATGCCTCTATTAAAATACGTGCATCATCTTAATGATGCAAGTGGCCATAATTGTCCTTTAATATTGGTTACGAACAACAAAAATAAATGCACAAAAAAGTCTTTCATGGAGATATCGTTACGAATTTTTTTTCTGGATTTATTCCGATTTTGCTCACATTATAATAATATGAGGAAGCCAGCAAAAATGCCGGTGAAATATTGTCATAAAATGAAAACGCGGAATAATTCCCGAAAAACAAGTCTTTTGGAACAAAATTAGACGCTTATAATTTCATTCCACCTCTGAGCACTTTTACTCTAAATTTTATCACCTCTCGTCGGTTGGATCTCATAGAGGACACAATATTGGAGGGAGTGTATTTGAATTTTAGAAAATTTCTTTTTCTTATGTTTTCTTAAATTTTTTGTGTGTACATATATTTTACGGATAACGGTAGCAAAAACACCAAATTTAATCTCATGTGGTGTTAAGATAATTAAAACTCACACTTGGTGGAGGTTAGAAGAATATACGAGACAGCTTTCCTAACGTTGCACGTATACCCATCGCAGCTGCTATTTAAAAAAAATTGCCATAAAATTATAATTGCACTAAGATAAAATGTTTCCTTTTATATCTACTGTGTACCTTGCTAGCATCGGGTGTGTGAGGTAGGGGGTTAATCGTAACTGTACATATATCAGGCTCGTGAAACTACATAATTGGGAATCACGCATTTCCAAAACTTTTATCTCCTCATCCTTTTTAGCTGAAAACGTTGAAAAGGCACTGAAACGATGCTGCATACATGATTTTTCGCGTTGCAGCATTTATACAGAGTTCGTATAGTATAGGCTAATCGTCCATCCGTTTGGTCTTATAGATATTTATTGCGATCTCTTCATGTGTGCAGAAAAGAAGAAATACCAAATATTTAGGATCAACAGTCTGTCTCTAGGTTTACTGTTATAAACACAATTCTGAAATCGAGTATCTGTAGCATATAACAAAAGTTAAAGTACTTTATGCTAAATAATGTCCTAAATAACAGCTGCGTGAATAATGATTTAATTAGTTGCTGAATAACATACAAAGTAAAGCATCGCGTTTTGTAACCAAATCCTATGAACTTAAAAATGTGTCACTTGGATATAGGAAGATCTTGATTGAGAAATCTTTGAGATAAGAAGGTTGCTCGCAAGATCAGAGCTCCTTACTTGAAAGCTTGAAACCGCTCGTAATTGAGTCTGATACTTCGGAAATATCCACAGCTACATCCACACGAAATCAGCTGGATAAACAGAAGCTACAATTAGGTGAGATCAACTGCCGGATAGAGTGATAGAAGAATTCGTTTTTCCCACGCACAACACACGAATACAACACAAACAATGCATACTCAATGCATAATTCAAAGACATTACTTGCCATACTTAATCACTAATTAGCGAATTTCTGTTCTCAACAAAACGACATTTTCACGACTGGTGACGTGGCTAGGCAACCCCCTGCCACACGCGTTTGCGGTGACTCGTATGGTAAAATGTCGATGTATATTTATTGTATTTTTAATTTCAATTTCCATAATCGAGACATGCGGTTATGGTAGAATCACAGGTCATGGAATATGTCTTTTCCTCATGTGAACTCAGTCAAATAGGCAGAGATGAAATTCACTACTATTTAGCGAGTAACTGTAATGATTGTACAGTTATGCAGGAGAGGTGGATGGTGAAGGGCTAGTTTGTGTTAGTAGGTGAAGAGGCTGGATAAATTTCGCGCAAAGTAACTAATACTGATGAAGCGCGGTGCTCTCATGATTCAGATATCTTCTCTATTCCGACCATGGATTCCTCGTTGAATCCATTCCGTCCTCGGTAAGTATGTGTTGACCATAAATCAAGAACTGCCCAGTATATTAGACCTCTAGTCAAAAACCGATGGCCGTGAGAATGAAGCTATCACGTTGATGTTCGCGTTGAACGAAGTAAAGGATCATTAACATTAATTGAAGCTTTGTTTTGACCAAGGAGGGTTAGAATGTACTAGGGGAGGCATTGGCTAGTCTATGGGTGACAATGAAGCCAGAATGAGGGTACTTGGGAACGATTAGGCTCCACCTCCTCAGGACATAACATTGCGTTTTATGCGAAAACATAAATAACGATGTAATCGTGCACAAATATCATCTCAGCGGCATCAGTTAATATTTATAAGGCTACTTAAGGGGGTATTAATGCATTGGATTCCCGTGGGAGTTTATTACTAAAACTAGTTCGAATTTAACCTATTTAGACTACACATTTGGCGCGTTTCGGTGTTTTCGCACTTTCCTGTTTCTTTGTAGAATTTTAAGAATACATTCCATATTCATCTTACTAATTTATATTTTACATCTACATCTACGCAATACCCTGAATGCCATCGCGAGGGTTTATGGCAGGTGTTGAATATTACCAAACATGCACTTTTGACATGCGACTAGGCTACTACATGGAAAATGTTTAGATAATAGAGCCTCATGCAGCTGGATTGGTTAGTATCTGTTTTACTGTGTGCGAAAACTATGTCATTCGTACGAGTAACGCGAGTAGCAAGACCGTATCCGTACCCACCAAGGCAGAAGTAAAAAATCGGTTTGAAAATTCCCTAACCGTTTGGGTCATATAGAACTGCCCAACCTAGTTACAAACTCAACTCTAGAATAATACTCTTGGCATTCCTCTGCAGGTATATTTGGCAGTACGACGTGACCCCTGTGTAGGATTACCAAGTGTATTATGTATTACAGAAACGAATATCGTTAACTTCCACCATACCATGATTGATACAGTAAATTTTACTAGCACTCAATGTTGAGACTAATACAAAATTATAGCTCGAGGAGGGATTCGAACGCTCGATCCCTTGGGTATTCATGCCGATAAGTTATTGACCTGGCTACAGCGGTCCATGTCCATAAAGATACAATTTCTTTGAAATGAGTTTGGAAATGGGAACATGATGTTTGTAACTGCCACGATTGATTTATGGCAATATGATGGAGTTTAAATTCATCTACCGATCGTTATCATTCGTCGTGAAGCTCCCACAGCTGTAGAGGCGATAGAAAAGTCACGAATGTGACCTTGGTAGTGCAGTGAAGAACTATAGGCTATTGAATCGCGACATGATGGCCTTGGGACAACGAAATTTTTATCCAGTGGTTTTAACAACCGGTTTCATGCCGTTTGTATATTTGTTCAACGCTTGAAAGGGAATCTGATAATTTTTAAGTAATTAGAATAATTTGTATAATATATTCAACTCATTTTTCGTCTCCATATGTACCTGGAAAAATTACTACTATTGCTGTCGAAAATTGTGCCAATAATCCTTTAAAACAATTTGCGTGTGTCTATTCATTTCTTTCACGAGAGATGAAAATTAGTACCTCGTCCCATTCCTTTGAAGAGACTGATCACCGAGGGAAATTCCAACGCAATAATTTCAACACAAACACACAGGCGGAAGGACACCCGCATGACCTTCAAAGGAACATGTTGAACTCATTCACTCCGTACGCGTAGCAAGGGAGAGAATTCAATCAGGATGTTGAAACATTCTTTTGCTAATCCAAATAGTCTAACAAAATGGCGAATATTGTCTACGGATATCAATAAGATTGCAACAGGCGCGGTGTTGAAATTTTGAATTTTAAATATCCAAGAGAGACGTACGCTAGTATTTTTTTAGTCGGATTAAGAAACTGGAGTTGCTTGCTTAACCAAATGCAGGATAATTGGTACCCATCTTATTGTTTAGAAGGGCAATGATAATGGACTGTCTGATTTTGAAGTTAAGATAGAGTAATTGATTCAGTATTTAATAATACGATGTTGAAATGAGTAAAAATTGAATTGCACCAATATGTTAGCATGGAGACTTCGAGGAATACCATCGGATACTTAAAGAACGGTGAATAAAACGCCTTTAGTCATAATATGATATCTACATCCACCAAGGGGATGCAGAGGTAGCAGTAGTCTTGTATTTACGTGCTGCAATGGCTAAGATCATTTAGCACTGTCTAATCTACGACCAACTGAATTTATTGCCGGATAATATTGATCCGTTTTTTCTACCCTTAAACTCGTTTATTAATCTCGCCATGTCCCATTTCCTTGTGAATAAATAAACCTCTCTTCCCTACCTCCCTTTCCACGTATCTTGCATTTGCGTTCTTTACTATTTTTACCCTGTACTCTTTGTTTTTGATTGTTTACGTTTATATTTATTGTCTGTTATTGCGTCACTATAAATTGGCAGAAATGCTCTATGTGAGCAGTTAAATAAATAAATAATCCTAGGGAAAACGCAACATCCATTCTAGGGTAAGATTCAAACTCCTTTCAACACGTGCGTTAGGAAGTCTGTTGAAGACAATTCAATTTCCTAAGGGAGAGTATAAAAACAACTCAACTTGGGGTTTGATACAGCAACTCGGTCATATTAATGTTGTTTATTCATTCTGTAGCATGGATTGAATTGGTTTCTCTCCCTATGAATATTTCACGACGTGGAAGTTGCAAGTCATCAGAAATATGCTATCGCATTAGTGTTTACTCTGTCGACTTGGTTTATCTACATAGTTAGAGTCGCAAGCAATTTTCGAAATGCAACCATAATAGCATGATCTTTCCTGGGGTAAACATATACGTGAAATAATGGGTCAAGCTAATCGTAAACTGGGTTTGATCAAAAGAGTATTGGGTAAATGTGACGATCATGTACGAGAAATCAGCTACTTTTCCCTTGTTAGACCTCATTTGGAATATGCTGCCAGTGTATGGGATCCTTACGAAATCGGTCTAAATAACGAACTTGAACGTGTGCAGCGAAGATCGGCAGATTTATAAAGGGCCGGTATGATAACCTTATTAGCGTAACCAGTCTATTAAATGAATTAAATTGGGAATCGTTGTCAGATTGCAGGTTGAAATTAAGACAATCTCTTGTAAGTAATGAACTTGAACGTGTGCAGCGAAGATCGGCAAGATTTGTAAAGGGACGATACGATAATTATATTAGCGTAACCAGTCTACTAAATGAATTGAAATGGGAATCATTGTCAGATCGCAGGTTGAAATGTAGACTTAATTTCTTAAACAAATTCCAAGGCAAAACTTTCAGTGATGATGTTAAAAATATTTTACGAACCCCAACTTACTATGGCAGACTGGACCATGATCATAAAATTAGAGAAATTGATTGCCGAACTGACCGATTCAAAATGTTCTTTTTCCCTCGTACAATTAGAGATATGAATAACGGTAAATATGTCTTATCGAAGAGTAGCAATGAATAGCATTGGTAGCTGCATGTTGGTATGAGTACTTAAAGCTAACCCTACTAACAGCATGTTTTTGCATGTTTGCTTTGCAATTTCTATCTTTTTTAAATAGTGTAGTTCTGACTACTATATTAATACTAATCCTTTTTTATGCATGATATGTAGTGCATGTTTGGTGAGAAATCACCCCCTGCCACACACCCTTGTGGTGGCTTGCAGGGTATCATGTAGATGTAGATGAATAGCTGTTGTATCGCCTCAGAGTGTGACAAACTAAGATGAGAACGCCAGTCCAGCCTCCCATCGTCCCATGTGAGGTCTGGACCATGTCCCCACCCTCCGAAATTCTCCTAATCTAGACTCCACATCGAGATTTGATCCTGGGCGTAATAAAGGGCGACATCAAAGGGATGGAAAAACAATGGGAATGGCGTAGTTCTCCAACTCATTAGTGAGTCACCGTGAAGTAAAGGTAATTGTAGCTCAAGAAAAGACTTCACAGAGAGAGAGATAAATGAGAATTCACATTGGCACCAATTAAATGAATTCTATTGACTAGTTTTCGGTGGGTATCGGGTTGCTGTGGTGGATAGAAGACCGACGTTAAAATAGGAAAACAAAAGCTAGAGAAGGTGAAAGAGTATTGTTATTTTGTAATTTAGGTGACAAGTGATGGACGAAGCGAGAAGAAAATAGCCAGTTTAAGAGCCAAGGCGAAGAGGGCAAGTTACCGAAAAGAGGACCTTCTTAAGACAGGACGCATGTGCTTGGAGGTTAGGAAATACTCCATTAGAACTTACATCTAAGACCTTGTTTCTTTACAGCAGTGAGGCATGTACGACAACAGCGGAAGAGAAGTCAAGGTTGGACGCATTCGAAATATAGTGCTATAGAAGAATGATGAAGATAAAATGGATCGACCGAGTGACTAACGAGGAGGTCCTATAAGGAGGAGGTCCTGAGAAGAGTGGGAGAAAGGAGAAGTGTGCTGACAGCGTTGAAAAGGAGACGGTACATCATAATCGGCAATATTCTGAGACATGATGGCCTGATTAAAACATTCACCGCGGTAAAAGCGTATGGGAAAATTTGAAACGATATAGAATAAGTTGGGAAGGATGTGACACAGAAGGGTTATGTAATAATAAAGAAGTTAGCCGATGGGAGGATGGAGAGGAGAGCTGCGTCAAACCGATCTTAAGATTGTTAACTGATGATGATGTGATTGTTGGAGTACTGACCTCACATCCCGAGAGTAAGGATTCAAATACCGGCAGTGGCAGAGATGGTCTACCGGTTCTTACTTGAGTACTGGGCGAAGAGAACTCTTTTAAATCCAGTTTCTCTCATCCCTTCCTCCGTTTCTCAAAACTATCAACGCATACCCAATCACTAACACGAGCTAAATGGGTATTAATGACCCTAGCTGTCACATACACCGAATAACCATTAGTTTTTTGGTGATCGGCATTTGTTGATTAATTCTTTAGAGATCCGAGTGCTGATTCTGATATGAGATATTCCGGTGATTTTGTTCTTTCCGTAAAACTGTAATAATTTAAAGGAGGCGACTGATGACGAATGACACTTACGCCAATCAGGATGAAAGGTAACAGGTAACGAAATTGTTTTGGACTGCATGAAGGGTTGAGAGGTGCATGACGTCAACATGAACATGCAATAAAAGTTACCAAGGGGTACGTAGCGTATCATTCAATCCGATCGACGAATTATTGACCATGAATTAATTTCCACAAGGTGAGTGAATAGGGATCATAGCGCTAAACCACTGAAAAAAGCTCGGCCACTGTCCCGAATCGAAGCCCAACTGTCGTCATGGGAAGCCAGTACTCTAACCACCACACCAAAGTCATGCTATATTTTTCTTCTATGCAAATACCGTAATACAAGTGTAGAAGTAAGGAAACAGTTCATTAGAACATACATCTGGAGCATGTTTCTTTACGGCAGTGAAGCATGGACGATGACAGCAGCGGAGAAGAAAAGGGTAGAAGCATTCGAAATGTGGTGCTACAGAAAAATGCTGAAGATTAAATGGATCGAAGTGCTAAGAAGAGTAGAAGAGAAGAGAGGTCTGCTGACAGTTCTAAAAATAAGAAGGGACAACTTAATCGGCCATATCTTGAGACACGATGGCCTGATGAAGACTATCGTCGAGGGAAAAGTGAACTGGAAGATTGGAAAAGGCAGGCCTCGTATGAGATACATGGAACAGGTTGTGAAGGATGTAAAAGAGATGAATTACGTCACAATGAAAAGGTTGGCCGATAGAAATAACGAGTGGAAAACTGCGTCAAACCAATCCTAGGATTGTTGACCAATGATGATGATGCAAATACTGCTGTATCTCGTGTCAAAAGTCAAAGGAGAGAAAATAACTGGCTAATTAGTCAGCCAATAAGATTAATTCATGAAGCTTATTCTTCTTCCGTGCTGGCAAGTCTTACATTTTTTGTCTTGATGAACTTGTGATTGCACTCAATTTTTTTTTTCAAAGTATGATTTGTTTTCCACTTTCATTGGGTTTAAACACCATCGCAAACGTGTGTAATCATTGAAAATTGTGGGTGACAGCGAATGTGTTGGGAAAAACAGGCCGTTGGAATGGAATAATGAGAGGTAGGAAGTAAGCGGAGCTCATTATCATCGCCAGTCAACGATCCTAAGATTGGTTTGACGCAGATCCCCACTCAATTCGGCTAACCTCTTAATGTTCACATTGTTCTTCTCTTTCACATCCTTCAGTACATTGCTCTGCGTATTTCATGAGAGGCCGTCCTTTGCCATTCTTCCTATTCACTTTTCTTTCCATGATCGTCTTCATCAGACCCTCATGTCTCAAGATATGGCCGGTAAGATTGACCTACCTTCTTTCCGAAGTTTTTTTAAAAAGACTTGTATTTTCTCCCACGAGTCTCGAGACTTCTTCGTTTGTCACTCGGTAGATCCATTTAATCTTCATCATTCTCCTGCTGTTGCCACATTTGAAAATTCTTCCAGCCTTGACTTTTCTGTTGCTGATATCGTCCATGCCTAACTGCCATAAATAAGTATGCTCCAGATGTATGCTCTGGTGAAATGTTTGTTTATTTCCACGATCGTGTTTCCAGCTGTCATTAGATTCTTCTTTTAGTGAAATGCCTTTGTTCCTGGGCTATTTAAAGACAAACTCCTAATAACTGAATTAATTTCTTTTCCAATTTTAAGCAGGTAAACACTCCATTGACCGTTGGGTCCATATGGGGACATTTGTAAAAAAAAGTTCAACCTATCGGTAAAGATCCCACGTAATTATTAGTAGTGGTTTCAATGAACGGGTTTTCTCTAACCGTGCGACATAACCTGACGGAGTACGATTGACTGAAATAGAATTTAGAGTTAGAAAGGCATTTATTACTCTAGGAGATATGCCCTCTAAGAACAAAGACAATTTACAGTACAAAAAATAGAATCGTTAAATAAACTCCCTTACTCGTTGTGAGCGATAAACCAATACAACAATACAATACAACAATACAATACAACAAAAGAGTTCCATCACACAAAGGCCAAAAAAAATGAAAAAACATATCATACACAATATTCCTAATATTATAATAAGTTCCATCATAGTAACTATAGGTAACATTAAAGCCCATCAGTTACCTAGTGATAAATCATACAGAGCTGAACCAATGAAGAATAAGTTATTGGAACAGCTTGAAGTACCTAAAGTTAAGACAAACAATCAAAGGAATTTAAAAAATGTACATTTTTGTTCATATGACCAATGAGTTATATTGAGGCGGTAAACAATAAACTATAAACATTTGCCGAAAACAATTTCAAAGTCCGAATATTTTTTACATTATCTGGTAGGTTATTCCAGAGATTGGATCCTACAACCTGGAATGATTTCTGGAAAAAAAAGTTGTACGATGAGCGGAATACGGAGTAGTGCAAAGCAGACTAGGCATCAGGATATAACTAGAAGGCAATATTGCAGTATTATTTAAAAATCGTCGTGTGCAATCAGTTATCACCTATTCACTTAAGCATTTAACTTGGAATTTTTCCCTCTAACCATTCCAGGTTAAATCAAAGCCTTCATTAATAGTTTCAATTTAGTGTCCGGATGAGGGAATTTTCGAAGAAATGATACTTTATTTATATTGCATATGATCTTTTCGAATCTCTTTCGTTCTAGCTGACGTCAGATGTCACGTCCTTTAAATTTCACTATGATTCAATCTTTCCATGTTCGGCAAAGTAAACGTTAACTCTCAAACAGAATATAAAGCAAACGTATACGAGCTGATATCAAATGCAAAACATTCTCCGTCGATATTTGATTTCAAGGATTTTACAATGAAGGGTGTCCCGCGAGGTGATTGACATGAGCATGTTTTATTGCCTGTGGTTCTTTCATGATCCGGTTCTCACCAAACCTCTTCATAATGGGGTCGTTTACCACATTTTTTTATTGCCGAATATGATAGAGTTTGTAAAATAAAAGACCCGTATTTTTCCCAGTTTCTCTCCACCCATACTCTACGCTCCAAAATACAGTACCTACCTATACACTTTTCTTACGCTACCCAAGCAAAAAAAACAACTACGCAGGGGAAATCATTGTTGTAATAATCGCTTAATCGTTTTTAACGGTGATAGCAATGGGGTCGTTTACCATATTTCTTTATTGCCGAATTTGATAGAGTTTGTAAAACAAAAAGACCCGTATTTTTCCGTTCCGTTACGTTACGTTTCTGTTTCTTGATCCGTCAATTATTTCTCGAGTTATACGCGGCGAAAAACTGATGTTTTTAACCCTTTCGGAAATTTTGGTGTGGTGCAACCTCTGACGTATATCGACTACGTCCAATCACTACTGAGCCCGCGAAGCTACTTTGCCTTATCACGATGGGGGGGACACAGCTGACTCTGCCAATCGGAGCAGTTACGACAGCATCTGTGCAAGTGGACCTTCCGAGAACCCCCTCCACTCCCTCCCTTCCCCTAAAAGCAGTCAAGGACGGGAGGAAAATGACGTCAATGTTATCACAGCAGCTTTTTCGGTGGGCGTCACCTTTTGCTCATTTTACTTTTGATTTATGAGTGAATGGTTGTGGTTAGAAGATTAATTTTTTCACTAAATTTCTTGTTTCGTTTCCATCTAACAACTTCGTGCACAAAATTGCTATTTCGGTTCCGAGTAAACGCCCGCATTGTCACCATCGCGAGCTAAAAGATTTTAATTCCATTAAATGCAATCAATATCTTCTTCCTTGCGTCAACTACGTCCATGTGTCTCTATAAACTGCCACTATATTGATGAAGCGCTGCAACGTCGTTGCTAGTAAATAGACCGACTGCATAAGCAAAATTTCAGCGGAGAGGGATTTAACTATATTTTAATTCAGAAACAAAATATAGCTCAAAACAGGGAGAAGAGAGCTTGAAAAAAGGTACGAATGGAGGGTTGCGGTGGAGTTTTCTACGCCTCGAGAAAACAAATAGATGATGGCTCTGCTAATATTATCCCAGTTAGTTACCTACCGGTTACGTTTGGTTCGTGGAATCCTTCAATTAGCGTTCCTTTTGCGTAACTGCATCCCAATATTATTTCTCCCTTGAAAGCAGCTCGTGTTCTGCCTTTCTTCATGCTGTATAATATGCTTTTTCGCTTACTCAAACTCCGTATTCTTCGCTTACCAAGATTTATTCTCTCAATTACGGCCTTCAGTGCTCCATTGTCCATAATTACTTGTTCCGTCCACACATTATTCTTCCGTCGCACATTTTCCTCCAGTTTTTTCCTTACCTCTCCCACCATTCCAAACTCCATCAGTCGTTCACCTCTCTGCCTGTCGCACCGTCTCCAGTATTCTTCATTCGTAAATCTTAAAAACCTTCCAATTCCTATACTTACCTTTTTTTCCAGGTCTTCGGACTCCAGTACGCCACGCCTCGAAGCAAAAACTAACTCTCCTTTCCGCGGCGTATATACTCATGGATCCGGTGATGTTTTTTTTCCCCAAACCATAAACGCTTATTTCGCCGGCGCAATTTTCCTGCTAATATTACTTTTTCTGTTACGCTCACTGACTTTTTTAGATGCTTCTCAAATAACCAAGGTTTACAAAATGTTCTAGCCTATGCACGCCAATTTATATATATATTTTTTTTGAGTTTCCGACAATTTTTTCTCGGAAAATCTCATTACTGTTGTTTTCTCATGATTTCTCTGGTACCATGACACAAAACGATAATTGGATATTCGTAAAAAAATTGGCATTTTGTTGGTAGCTGCAAAAACGATTGCTGCTGACGTTAGCACACTTAGGGTCGTCTACCCCAAGCAGGTTAGAGTGTAGTGGAGGTGGCATTGACATGCTAGCTAGCCTATGGGTAACAATGAAGCGAGAATAGGGGTGCTTGGGGTTGGCCCCTTCTTGATTAGGCTCCTCCTTCTCCGTACAAAACATTGTGTTTCACGCGGCCTCGTATGGTGACTGCATGTGTTTTTCAACTTAAAGCAACAATCAATGTGTGGGACAAATATTATTTATTCACAGGCAAAACAAGTGCAAGCATGAAATGAACGAATATTTAGCTAAGTTTTGTGAAATTCGACGAGCATTGATGGATAAAAAACGTAGGGGAAACAGGGAGATATATCCAGTTGTCCTTTTCGGTATTTGTTTATCCATGTAATTTTATTATATCTAGGGAGATATAGGTATTTAAGTTTAATCTGTATGGTTACACAATTACATTAGCATCTTTTATTTCTGAGGTTTCATAAATACAATTTTATTTAACCGAGCCTTTCAGCAGCGAAAGTTAGTATCAGCAATAAAAACTATATTTCAATAACGGAAAATGATTCGTAAACAGAAGAAGGTATTACGGCCTAGAACAAAGGAATATTTCAACAACTTAGGGCACACACAGTAAACAGATGAGTAACGGTATCATAACAGATGAGTAACGGGTAACATATCAACAGTCTAGTGACTCTCCCGCAACTCGAGGTAAGAATGCAATGGGGGTGGAGCCATTGGCATGCTAGCTAGTCTATGGGTAATAATGAAGCAAGTGCACATGCAGTCACCATACGAGAATGGGAGTGCTTGGGAACGATTAGGCCCCACCTACTCCGCACAAAAAATTGCATTTTATGTGGATTCTTATGCACTTTCATTAAAACAATAAAGAACAATGAAATCGCAGCTAAATTTCATCGCAGCGACATTAGTGAACATTCCAAAGGCTACTTAAAGAGGGGTATAATGCATTTTTATTACTCTGGGAGCTAAAACTGTTTCCAGTTTAACCTATTTTGGATAAATATTTGGGATTTTTGGCGTGTTAGCGCACTCTTCTGTTTCTTGGACGAATTTTAAAAATTCATTCCATTATTTATCCTACTATTAGAACGAAGGTTTCCGCTGTGATGGTTTGATCTCTGCATTATTTCGGATTTTCTTCCACGTCAGTTGGCTTGTGGACAATAGTTTCCTTGGCTCTCCTGTCAGCGTCTTCAGGTCGAAGGTGCTGAAGTGGAAGACCTGAAGACGCTGGCAGATGAGCCAGTGAAACTGTTGTCCACAAGCCAACTGGCGCGGAAGAAAACCCGAAACAATGCAGAGATCATTTATCTTACCACTCTAATTTTTACCACGTGAAAAATAACTCCATTCGTAAAGTAACGCTATTAGCGAGCCCGTTTGCGCGTGCCTACCAATATGGCCGTTGGCTTCTCAAATCAGGTACGATGCTTTTCCGAATGCATTCTAACCTTGTCACAACCCGCCTGGTTTGCTTACATCACGTGATCTGGTGACGTTTTATGTCTACACGTCAATTACCACAGGTTACAACAAAGAATACCAAAAAAAAACGATTTCCTGAGGAAATGAGGGCGTTTACTCGGAACCGAAATCGCAATTTGTACACGAAATCGTTAGATGGAAACGAAAAAAGGATATTAGTGAAAAAAATAATCTTCTAACCACAACCATTCAAACAATGAAATAAATAAAATTATATAAAAATAAATACATCAAAAATTAAAATAAGCAAAAGGTGACGCCCACCGAAAAAGCTACTTTGATATCATTGACGTCATTTTCCTCCCGTCCTTGACTGCTTTTAGTTGAAGGGAAGGGAGTGGAGGGGTATTCTCGGAAGGCCTGTTCGCACAGATCCAGTCGCAACCGCTCCGGTTGGCAGAGTCAGCTGTGTACCCCCCACTGCGATAAGGCAAAATAGCATCGCGGGCTCAGTTGTGATTGGACGAAGTCGATGACGTCAGAGGTTGCACCACGCCCACTTATCCGAAAGGATTAAAAACATCAGTTTTTCGCCGCTTATATCTCGAGAAATAATCGACGGATCAAAAAACGGAAAAATACGGTCTTTTTATTTTACAAACTCTATCATATCCGGCAATAAAAAAATATGGTAAACAACCCCATTGCTACCACCGTTTAAAAACGACTAAGCGATTTCTACAACAATGATTTCCCCTGCGTAGTTGTGTTTTTTTTGCTTGGGTAGCGTAAGAAAAGTGTATAGGTACTGTATTTTGGAGGGTAGAGTATGGGTGGAGAGAAACTCTGTGTTCGCCTACGTTAGTGTCCCATCCGACGGACGGAGCACTGATCTTGGACATCTCTACTCGAAATTTAAGTAGGCATCGAAATTCCACCGATCTTATTTCACCGCCGAGACTCGAACCTGGGCCATAGGGATCGAAAGGCAGTGCTCTGACCACCACAAAACCCTTTCTCCAGTAATGGGGCTGTGAGAAGAGTGATACTTTGCTATTTCTTAATCCATTGCACCTACTCTTGCATTGAAATGATTCTTGAGAATGAAAAACCCATTTCCGTTATCTCGCACTGCCCTGGTTACCTATCCTGACCATTCTCCAGAGCAGTTGATTGGTCGATAATTTTATAATCCCATTCACTCTCCGCACTTCATCAACTGAGATAGAAAGGTGACTCGACTAAGCATCAATGCCAGCTGATGTGGAATTCCTTTGACGTCATATTCATAAAAGTATCTCGTTTGAAGTCTCCCTGGTTGATGAAACGGGGAAAATGAGAGTATGAAATGAGTTCAGCGATTATGGAGGGGATTCCTCGTCGCAACTAAGTTAAACACAGCATAAAAATGCCAAAGATGCCATTTCAACTCTCAGAGAAAGAAGGAAACACTGGTGACTTGAATCGGTAGTCAGGCGTTACTTCGTGGAAGAATTAGTGTCCTTGATAAAAACCCTAACAGCAGTGTTTTCCACGACATAATTAAAAAAAAATAACCATCGCCATTTGAATATTTCATAGGATATCAAAAGGCTTTTTCTCTCGTTTTCCTCTCCATTTCGAAGTAAAAAGACGAAAAGTTAAAGTTTGCGGTGGCCTAACACGTACAAGACACCTTAAGACATTGAAACGGCCATGTCGATTCCAAAGTCTCCCGATCAAAACAAACGAATCACTTTTTATTTCACCTAGCTATACGCACTGCTAGCTAGAAAACTCATAGCGTGTGGCGTCTCAAAAAAGTAATTCAAGAGTACAACAGTGTACGCGTGCAGATGAGAAGGTTTTGTTTTTTGGAAATCTGTCAGTACTTAGTACACCTTGTAAAAAAAACACAGTGGAATACTTTTTTTCGTAAAGTCTTCTCGGGCTTTCCACCCGGTTAAATTTTGGTATAACACCAACGTTTCAACGGACGACTCTTCCATCGTCTTCAGGGTGAGTGAGTAAATTAAAGCCGTTGAGGCGTATCTATAAACGGTTGCAAACAATCAGGTAACTCCTGATTGGCCGGAAGGATCTTCGAAATTCGGATAAAAATGAGAAGAATGTGGCCAAGTCTACGTGAGGGAGACTGGTAGAACGATAGCCACCAGGCTTAAGGAGCATCGGAGGCATTTTAGGCTTGGACAATCTGATAAGTCTGCTGTGGCTGAACGTAGTATCACTCGGGACCACAGGATAAAATGGGATAGCGCAAAATTAATCTGCCGTTCGAACAACTTCTAGGACAGGCTTGCTAAGGAGGCCATTGAGATCCGGCTAAACAAAAATAATTTCAATAGAGACACGGGTTATAAAATTAGCAATTCGTGGAATCCCATTTTAAATAAAATCAAAAAACGATAAAACTTCTTTTTGTGATCCTGGTGAGGCTTTTCGTTACAAATTTCTCCTCTGGTATATTCTTTTGGAGAAAAATAATGCATGGAATACTCTCGATGCCAAACTTGGAAGGTCAGGTCAGTAACGCCTGACGAAGGTCTGGTAGCCTAAAGCTCCAGGATTCGAATCCTTAATTAGGCTTCGACGTTGTTAACCTTGTCTCTGAATTAAGCTTAAGATGGTGCGATGATATCTGAATCGTACCAAGTAATAACGAATTCCACTGACAAAATCTCGGTGATCTTAGTTACTTTTGCAGGTTGCAATCAACTTTGGATTTAATGACTTCCTCAGTGCCTTCTATCCGAGGAAGCTTTTAAAAAGCATAAACCAATAATGCTTTCTCTCATGAATATTCTGATTTATCATCCCATTTGAGGGCAATAGTTTTCCTCGATAAAAAAGTTATTATTTTGATTTTCTTCTTGTAGGAAAGTATATTGTAATGAAGCATTTAAATTTGCTTCTTTTTTATTTATATTTCACAAATTTCAAGCTTAGCGCTTGCTTTTCAAATTTCAAGCTTACTACCATATTGTTTTCTTCTTCACGATGAGATTCAAGAGGAAATATCCAGACTGGCGTTCGTAAAGGAGAATAGGCAGAGAAGTTCGCTTATTTGAGGAGAATTTTTGAAGGAAAAAGGGTTCATTAATAGGGGTATCAGAGGACACTTTTACTAACCAAGGAAGCATTTGCAAGAATGTAAATAATGAGGATTTTTTTCAGTAAGGAAATAAAGAAAAAAAATAAGCCAAGACCCTAATGTGGGCGTAGTATTGCATACAGAAGAAAAATGGACTTTGCGGAAAGGGTATGAGTGGATATTGAAGCTTATTAAGACAATTGGGGGTGAAGGGAAAAATGGAGAGGGTTAGCTGGATGGAAAAAAAGATGAATGACCGGTTGCTAAATATGATAGGAGAGAAAAGGAAGTTTTAGTCGCACACATTTTGAGGTGGCAACAAAATTGAATTAGGGACGCCTTAAGAATGTTGTCATCACATCTACATCTACGTAATACCCTGCGAACCACCGCGAGGGTGTGTGGCGGAGGGTGAAGATCACCATGCATGCACTACTAACATGCAACTAAGAGCTGCAATGATACTACTACACGGAAACAAGTTAGCTATAAGAATCACGTGCAACTATATGGTTAGTATCCACATAGTAACGAAGTGATTACTGGTTAGTACCTAAGTTTTTCACAAAATATATTTATCTGTATTTCCATAGCAAGCATAGATTAAAAATAGTAAAACATGCTTCATGCACTACAGACTACTCCAAAAGTTTGTTTACCTACCAATCCATTTGCCTTGCTGCCTATTGTGTTCTCTTAAAAGTTATTGAGGAGTGATTGTAGTGTAAGGATAGAGAAAAGAAAAAAAGATGTTTTGGGTGGAATAAAGTGGAACAAGTTGGAACAAGTAGACGATATGAAGATTTAAAAAGGGACTTGGTATAACAATTATTGAATGTTATGGAGTGAAGCAAGATAATAACGTGCATGGTTAGGAAACAGAGAGCAAGAACTGTCTACAAACCTATAAAACATGGTGGAATACTTGTGGTTATGGTTCTTTTTTTTTGGTTTGCCGTCCATCAATAAGGAACGACTCAGGAATCCATACTGAAATTTTATGAGATTGAGGACGGGTGAGTCAACTGGGGGCGTTTACTTGGAACCGAAATCGCAATTTTGTACACGAAATCGTTAGATGGAAACGAAAAAAGAATTTTAGTGAAAAAATTAATCTTCTAACCACAACCATTTACTCATAAATTGAAACTTTAAATAAGCAAAAGGTGACGCCTACCGAAAATGCTGCTGTGATAACATTGACGTCATTTTCCTCCCGTCCTTGACTGCTTTTAGGGGAGGGGAAGGGAGTGGAGAGGGATTCTTGGAAAGTCTGCTCGCACAGATGCTGTCGCAATCGCTCCCATTGGCCGAGTCAGCTGTGTGTCCCCCATTGCGATAAGGCAAAGTAGCCTCGCGGGCTCAGTAGTGATTGGACGAAGTCGATATACGTCAGAGGTTGCACCACGCCCACTTTTCCGAAAGAGTTAAAAACATCAGTTTTTCGCCGCTTATTAGGCAAGAAATAATTGACGGATCAAAAAACGGAAAAATACGGGTCTCTTTACTTTACAAACTCTATCAGATTCGGCAATAAATAAATATGGTAAACGACCCCATTGACTTTGACTAGTGCCGTAGAGCTTTTAATTAAAGGTTTTCCCACCTCACTTTTGCCCCGGAACTGCTAACACTACTGTCCAAGCAGTCGCGGCGAAAAAAGTAGCAGAAGATCAACAGGCATGAGTTTCCTTGGATTCTCGACCCACTTTAGTCAAGGCCGTTTCCACGCTCCTCCCGTCCGTTTGAGGCCTTTAAGATTTCGACAGTTGCCCGCTTATTCTAAAATGGAGCCACATGTTGATTCCTTTACACCTTCTCCCCAACCTCTTATATCTGGTGACCGAAGCCCCCCCCCCCCCCCTCCCTTCCCCCTCGCCACACGCCTTACGAAGGTTTGTATGGTAATGGGAAGATGTAAATGTGTAAGTAACCGAGTAAATGCCTCTTTTAAAGGGTTTCCCACGTTGAGTAGGAAAGAAGGAAGGATTTCTTCTCAACATTCGCAGAATCATCTGATTAGAGTACTGGCCTCTGACCCCTAGGCCCTGGGTTCGAATCCCTGAAGTGGAAGATATTTTTCACTGGTATACCGGCCTCTGCTTGAGTGATTTATAGAGAGTATTCGAGTTCAGTACACCGTCCGCCGGATGGGACGTTAAGGTCCTTAGTCCCCTTGGCGTTTCTGGTGAAGAGCATGAGTTATGCCGAGCCATATTTATCTCCACTCTTCCTTCCTACCCATGATTCCATCACCACCCGTGGGCCTTCACTAAAGCGCCTATAGGTGCAGGTACAGACTTGAAAACCACATGTGATTATGATGACAAAATTCAAATAATGAGATATCCTGAAATAGTTAGTTGGAGCTGAACGTATGGTTTGACAAAATTTGGAAGTTTGGAAAATTTTACTGGAGTATTTACTAGGTCAGCTGGAACACTGTTGTTCACGTAGGCAGCATGATTGGGACAAACGTAACCCCTATGATGTCAAAAAGAGTGCTGTAAAGCAGGTATTTGTCGACAGAAATTGTGAAGAGAGGTGAAAGCGAGAAAATGGGTACACGGGTACTGAAGTTAAATATTGAAGGTTGAAGACTTGATAAGTGTGGCAGAGGAGAACTGAATTTTCAGATTAAATACAGTTAGATTGTACCTGCAAGGGATAAGAAAAAAGGATTAGTAATAAGAGGCATTTTGAAAGCCAGAATAAAGCAGGGGAATGGCATCTAAACCAACTTGTATCGATGGGAAACGAAATTTTTTTAAAATATCACCTTTATCTTTAAATTGACAACATACTTATTCAAATATGTAAATGTTTTCGATTCTTCATCGTAGCTTTATTAATATATTGCCTCTCTGTGGTAAATTAAGACAAAAAAAACTGGAAAATCCTTCCAGGAAAATAGAAAATGGTTACTACTTTCACGTACGTAGCGAATGTTCATCGCATTTTATTTTTTTTTAATATTCTCTCCTTCGTTTCAATTGGAATAACGTGATGAATTAATTCGTGTACAATTCATTACCTAAAGGCATTGGCTTAAATCATTATTTCCATAACCGTCGCGGATCGCTCGGACGGACCCCTTATGGATGGGGATGGCGGACAGTGGAACTAGCTACATGGATTCCATGACCATGCTGATAGTGAAGTATTAGCTGCTACGCTCTTCATAACCCTATGAAAAGTAAAAAAAGCCGTTAAAAAACATCTTTTGGAGTCGAATGAAAATCGAATTTATTATTACTTTGACTCCATCAGTAAAACCAACTCTTAGTAATAAAAAAACCGAACTAACTATAATGTCCGGAGTCAAGTCCTCCATGAAATACTCAAACTCTGTTTTTGAAGGAAAATAAGCAATAGCGTAATTCATTTTAAAACCAGAAAAATAATATTCTTCGAGCGATGAAACTTTTACAATGTGATATACATATACAGTGAATTACGTCCTCGCACATCCGGAAATGATAATGTAAAAATGATAAGTGAGCATCTGTCAACATTGAGCGACATTAAGGTATTGCACACTTAATGTTACGAAAACCACTGCTTCCCCTTCGGCTGTTTGCCACCGGTTTGCACTGCAGTTTCCTCACCAACGTGTGCATGTGTCATTTTGTAACGCATCGAAACCCGCGAACGTTGGGAAACTCGCATTCTATAGAAATGGAAAATGGCCTGGCGGACAAATGGACGCGAGGTATCTTTTACTTCGACCTCAGATCGCAACCATCGCGGAAGGAAAATAAAAATTTGCAGATGTTAACGCGACACGTGTGGCGTTATTATCCGGTTGTTAGATTTTATTTCATTATTTTTCTTCGGCTGAAAGACTCACGTGTGAAATATCTTTGGCATGGTGAGGAAAAAATCTTACTGTATCTTCATTATTTATTGGAAAATGGAACTACAAGAAAGTGGACGATTGGTTTAACTTCCCATCCATCAAATCCTGGTAGAGGTAGAGATTTTCCCATAGTATACCGGTTCCAATTCTTGGGCACTTTGCGGAGAGTACTTCAATTACAGAACTACGTCCGTTGGGATGTTGAACTGTGTTCATCCCTTCATCCACATAATACCCTGCAGTGCACCCCAACCAAAATGGCGTGTGGCAGAGGCTGAACTATCACCAGGTATGCATTTTTAACCAGAAAGAACGCTTACTACCATGTAGGCATGCAAAAATATACTAAGTCAATCACACACTGCTTACATGAAAGCAAGAGGCAAAATGTGAGCACCCGAGGAAAATATTATGCTTGCAGTAGCGAGACACGTCGATATGTTAGCTATAGGTAAATGACACTAAACTGTTAGTTAATTCAAATAATGTAATAGTTTTAGATTATTTAGTCATTTCTACAATTGATCAAATTAGGAAATTATACTTCCCAGAGAATGTTGGAGTTGCTAGTGTTAAAACATACGATAAAAAAGGAAATAACAATACTTATTGTACCTGCACCGGCACCTGATGTAGGTGCTTATCGCCGAAACCTGGGTCGTGAGTTTTTAATTTTAATGCGATTTCTAAAAGTTCTGAATAAAGCGATTTTCATGACGAGCTGTTGTAACCAAGGAGAGTAAGAATGCCATGAAAGAGGCATTGGCATGGTAGAATATGGGTGACAATGAAGCTAGAATTGGGGTGCTTGGGAAGGTTAGGCCCCAACCGCCCCAAGTAATCCGTACAAAATATTGCGTTTCATTAGGTGTGTATGGAGACTGCACGTGTATTTAAAATTTAATAATATTCAAATCAAATTTCATTGCATCGTTGTCTGTTAATCTTCTAAGGCAATTTTAGGTATAATACATTTTATTCCTCTGGGAATTGATTTTATATCTAAAACAGGTTCGAAAATAACCTGTTTAAATCACACATTTGTCATCACAAATATATAACAAATTGCTAGGCTTGACTTCGTGGAACCACACATTGATAAAGTAAATGAATGCACTTTGTTATCCATACCTTAGCAAGACATTGTTAAAAGATGGCGTAAAATTCCGTTTATTGGCAAATTGTCATATCAAATGGCAAATTATATACCGAGACACAAATTTCAGGTTTCATTTTACAACCCTAACTGATTGAGTGAGTTACTATTTAATTCTAGAGATGAATACGATGTGCTTGATAAGTGGTGTATACCTACTTAGTTGTAAAGATACCAACTGTAAAGCCGTCTACGTTAAGCAAACAGGACGTGCCATCCGTATCACTCAATTCTGTATATAATTGGCTCGTGATGTACCATTGTCACCTTGATAATGACTGTGTAATCGAAACCTAGGTCGGTTTAAATAAATCTGTGGAATTGCAAAGTGCGTTAATTTACGTATCACACATTTGTCATTAGTTTACGTGTTTGCGCAATTCACTCTGTTTCTTTGACGAATTTAACAAATGGATTCCATTTTTTTATCTTAGTTATACCACATGAAAATACAATTTCATCCATACGAGGATCGCGAGTAGCAATCCTGTATTGTCCGTGCCTACCAAGATGGCCTCTTGCTTCTCAAATCACCTGCGATGCCTTCTTAATTCTAACCTTGGTTTCGTACGACATAATGTGAACGAATCAACCGGATCAACGTTTGATACTTCAGTCCCGGCAAAGCGTCGCTTCACGAAATCTGACCTCTAATTTCAGCTCATAGTCGAGGAAAGTGGTTCACCTCGCTTTAAACACAGTGAGTGTCTATGGAAGCAAAAAATTATTCAGCATAACCGAGCCGCGAAGGCATTTTCGGATAAACCGAGGGGTGTTTTTTTCTCAATATATCTCTCTCTTAAAGAGTCTTATCGGCCTACCATCTTAATCCTCCAATCGCCCCGGCCATGGAATCTCGTTCTTGAAACATGCCCCCGCCGGCAAATCAATTATGTGGACATTTACGCTCCCCATTTGCTGCCATATATTTTATCGGCTGTGAGATTGGGTAGGAGAACCCACAAGCATTTCATTTTTTCTTCCGCTGTTCATTTTACTAGGGGAATAAACTTCGAAGATGCTAGGCAAAGTGAGTTGAAGTGAGGTTGACCAATACCTCTCGATGCCTAAACAAGTAGCCTACACGTTGCAGTTGATGAAAAGCAAGCACCTAAAGTCCTTCAAACACGGAGAAATGCAAAGTTTTGTGAAAAAACAGAACTGTTGATGCTTCAGTGAAAATCATATGAATGAGTAGTGGTAGACTTGTTTTTCCTTCGGAACTCCAACGGTTTAACATTACAGTTAACTCCCGATTATCCGTACCTGCGCTGTATCCGTGCTTCGTGTATCGGCAGTAGTCTCACAGATAAGTAAACTGTCGTTATTTCCTTCCAATCGTCACTTTCACTATGTCCCTACAGACTGGTCCATGTCTTTCGCCAGGCTTCGTGCCGCAACCCGAGGCTTGCGAAAATTTAATTTCGGTCGCGACAGCTCTACTGGATTCATTTTTTGTCATAAAAAGCTATTCATCTACATCTACATAATACCCTGCAAGCCACCATAAAGGTGTGTGGCAGGGGTTGAATTCTCACCAAACATGCACTATATATCATGCATAAAAAAGGATTAGTATTTACATAGGTACTGTTCAAGACTACACTATTTAAAAAAATATAAAAATAGCAAAGCATAGATGCAAAAACATGCTGTTAGTTGGGTTAGCTTTAGGTCCTTATACCAGCATGCAGCTACCAATGTTATCCATTGCTACACTCGTACTGGATATATTTAACGTTATTCATATCCCTAATATGCACATATCCTTATTATGCACAGCGACGATCTTTTCCTTGGCATTGCTTGGCTTTTACCTTTTTATTTTCTTCGGGAGTTTGTTTTGGCAGCGCACCGTATATAAATGAACACAGAAAGACCAAATAAAGAGGAAATCCTCAGGCTTCACTTGGTGGAACCGCATAGTAAATAAAATGATCACTTGGTAAGATTCCACAAATTTTATTTTTCCCGACCTAGGTTTCGATTGGTTTGACAATCATTATCAAGATGACCTTGATAATGATTGTCAAACCAATCGAAACCTAGGTCGGGAAAAATAAAATTTGTGGAATCTTACCAAGTGATCATTTTATTTACAGAAAGACCAACCAAACAACGGATTATCCGTGTTACCCGATTATCCATGCACACTTTACGAGTCATTAGCACGGAAAATTGAGAATTTAGTGTATATGACCTTCATAAACCTTAGACCTCGATCCTAAGACAAATAAATACACAGCCTCAATGTTCAGGATAAAACAAAACACAAAAAATGGTAAAATTCCAATGTTTTTTTTTTTTAGATCACAACCGGTTTCGACTCTACACACACGTCATTCTCAAGAGGTCTGGTTTGTTTATAGCGTGGAAACCGGTTGAGGCCTAATAAAAAACATTTGAATTTTTACCAAGTGCTGTGTTTTGTTTTAATCATGTCGCATCATCAATGAAAATACGTCAACAATTAAACCTTATCCAAGCATAAGGTGGGAAAGTTCGAAATCAAAACCTTTGGGTTGCTAGGACAGCGAGTTACCGACCTGGCATTCTTTGAATGAGCCTTCCTGAAATCTTGCGGGAAATTTAAGTCAATATTGAATTTATTAGATTAGTCCGTTCAAAATCATTATCTGTGATGTCCCCGATACTCTAATGAAATTAAGTACGCTACAGCCTATTGCAATAAATACGTTTTTTCATGAAAATGTTGCAAATGAGCGTACGACCGTAAAAGCGATATTACACTGAAAAATTGGATTAAAAAAGCTTTCCCTGTTTGAATAATATGTTGGATACTCTATGCAGCATTTTTGTGCTAGAAAAAAATGTTCTTTGAATTTCCTCGGCCGGATTGCAAAAGACCCTGCCACTGCGGCCTTTTAAATTCGTTTTCAATGCAAATACTATGAAAATGGCGAGAGATAGGGTATACCTCATTCAAATAGATTTCCGAGATCTTCTGCATAAAATTGCCAATTATTACGCATTTGTGTACTTAATAAAATTGAGAAGCGTAAGTAAAATTGTAGTATTTCACAAGTTAATGAGAAAAGAAGAGACATAGCTCGACAAGCGGAAAACTGTGAATCACTTTTTGACGGTGAAGTAATTTTGTGAGAGTTAACTCAATGAAATTTACCTCGGATCGTATATATGCAGCGAGGAAAAAGGGCATAAAAGCAGAGCGTGACAAAAGCAATTCATTTCTTTCGCTGATATATTCTCGCTTTCCCTCAATGAAACCGATGTGGTAGAGAAGTTCATCGAAGCCGCAGTGAAAGTACGAGACTAATTGAAATCAGCACGTTGAAAACGATCGCAAATTTTTGGACCCGGAAGGAGGCGGACAGTGTGGATCAATCTGGTACGAAGCGTGAAGAGGTGCACGTCGTGATCATTAGCGAGAGGAGAAACACTCGGCATATCAAGCACAAGGGGTTCACCATTCTCCCACGTGGCATGCACGTGTGCACTTCATGCGAATAAGAATTCAAAATAATGTTACATTTAACTGCCTGCTCCAATTTTCATATTGATGATTTGAGATTTACATTTAACTGATAATTAATTAATGATTACACAACTGCTTACTAAATTCTCACGTTCATATATCATATTTATAGACGTGGAATATTTTACTTCCTATTCTTATTTTTCGCGCAGTATACCAACAATATTTTAATTCTACTGGAAGAGATATACTTCAATGTTTTCCTAAAAATATTATAAAAAGTATCTTTTTGATCATTCACAGATTTGAAGCATTATACTACATAGTCTTCCACTCTGGGTTGAAGACTCTCAGTTCCTATTTTTTGAAAAATATATACAGTCACAGACGTTTCCTGCTAAACAGCATTTATTAATGAGCTTCAATTTACGATCTCAATAATTTTTAATAAACATTTCCCTAGCATTTTATGATAGTAAATAACAGCCATTTCTCCACTGCCTTTTTGGAATAGTTGAATAGGATTTATAATTTGAGATGCAGCAGAGAAAAATTTAAAGTGCGACAAATTGGCACATAAAGGTCAGATAGAATTTGAGATGAAAATATAATATTATATTTAGTTAACTATCATTAAAATATGAAAATTTTTAATACCACCTAATGCTTTGCACCATGAAAATGGTACCTCGCAAAGAGCTACCCACACGCAAGTTCCCCATGCACTGATACTTATTCGTGAAAAATGTAGTTAGTAACCAATTTGAAAATCATTTGCTTACTTGAAACTTTCAAACGGTTCATTTGAATGAATAAAAAATAACGACGGAGATGTACTTCGATGTCTATTAAGAAAACCATGGTATTCATTATAAATTCTCTTCTCCGGCCACAAAAGTGGAAGAAACGAAAAGTTGGATGGAAACTTTAAGGGAAGGAGAGACAATATACGCGGCTATATCTTAAAACGTGATTGTCAGATGGAGACGGTCATCGAGACGAAAGTGAACGATAGGAATGGAATCGAAAGACCTCGTATAAAATATATGGAGATAGAGCGAAGGTTATCAAAGAACAGACTTATGTAAAAATGATGATGTTAGCTGATAGGCGAATGGAGTGGGGTGCTGCGTGAAACCAATCTTGAGATTGATGGCTGGTGAAGATGAAGGTTAGGAGTATGAGTGGGAAGGGGCAGTGATTGGTAGAGAGCGGAGAAAAACCCAGTGTCAGCCTACGCTCGAGAAAAATCCCTGCCTTTATTCGCGTCGTCTATCCTGGGAGTTAATGAGTTTTTTTTATAGTAAGCACTTATTTTCTAAGGCTATGCGATACTGGGTATCATCGATACTAGACAATATCGGGTGTTTACTGAAAGGACCCCAGAAAGAGCTCGGTGTTGCTAAGCCTGGGAAAGTTCATCTTTTGACGTCACTTCTTTGGATAATCCGTTTTTTTCTTAATGCCACTGCCAAGGTTTTCCGAAACCTTGAGGAAAAACCTGCTACACGAACTCGTATCTGAGTCTTTAAGTGTACCGCTGTCTTCAAAACGGAGCGGTGGATACGCCCACAGCTTAGGGCATTCGCGCCATTTGGAATAGGTGGATATTTGGGGAGGGATAGAAAGTTTTTCAAGGAGCAATAGAAGGGTGGAGCGATATGATATGCCTGGAATCGAACCCAGACCCTAGGGATGACAAACTTGAGGTATGAGTACTCTAGCCGCTAGACCAACCCGATTCCCTGCCGTTTATACTTCCTGAATAAAGTCATGTAACCATTACTTGCAAAATAAACATTCAAAACCCATTTGAACGAAACGTCTCTTTTCGTAATAAATTTTGCCGTCATTTGAGGGAGTGTTCGTATTATTTTATCATGTCCTCAGTAAAGAGTCATCCATCTTGTTCAAGTTCTGAGGAGGACCAACCAGATGGAGGAACACGAAGGTCATGTGTCTCTGTGTGGTGATTTCCGAACAAAAACGAACTCTCCAGAGAGTTGGTTCCCCGTGGAGAAGGAATTCCATCGCCGTTGCTCATAGAATTGAAGTACGTCAATGAGGTTATGATAGCCGTATCCGAAAACCAAGAATGCTTTGGCGAAGCGTTCTTGGTGATGACGTATTGCTGACGTACAATGAAGCATGCTTGGGAGAGAATACTTCATATTCGGATAGTCAACGGTAAGAAGCGACGTCAAGCAGAAGTGGCAACAAAAAAACTGTAGGTATAGTAAAACACGATAGAGGGCAACATCTATCAAATGTTTAGATCGGAAGCAAAAGAGCGATCATATGTATATTAATCTGATATGTATATTAATAACTATGCAAATGTAATATACTGAGTTAAAAAATAGATACTACACATATTTATAAGTAGCCAACGGCTCCGCCATCCTTTGTTATTCTCGTCAACAATACTTCGAATCCTACATGGAAGCGTAGTGCTTTAGCTTCGTAGCATGCTTCCCCCAGAGTGCTTCGCATTCGGTCATACTTCGGGTGTTTCCGACGATACCCCCCTCCACCTGGAAGCAAGCATTGTAGTATGCTTAGCGCTAGAAGCACACATTTAGGACAGGGCTAATGTCCTGGAGAAGGTAAGGTATTGGCTAGCTAGTTTTAGGGTAACAATGAAACCACCAGAATAGGGGTGCATCGGATCGATTAGGCCCCACGTACTCCATACAAAATATTGCGTTTCATACTTTACTTTACTTTACTTGAGTTTTATTTTACCTGGGCGGGATAGGACGTTGCCGTCCTCTCCACCCCCCGCCCAGGGCATAAAAGATACATTATTGGTTCAAATAGGTACAGAGTACAAATATATAGTTAAACGCATTGTAAAATGTAAAAAAAAGAAAAAAAGTACAAAACATTTTGCCTTATACAAATCAAAAATATTACAGGTAAAAATGATAAAAGATGAAAAATCAAAAGTATATAAATGGATTCTCATGAGATGTAAGTTCCCAGTAGTAATTTGTGAAGCCTCATTCTCGAGTAATTCGTTTTTAACTTCTTTGGCAATGCATTATACGCCCGTGGAAATGAAGCAGCAAAGGATCCCGCCATCCTGGATGATCGGTGACAGGGGATTTGGATCGTCGAGGCCGCGTTCCTTGTGTTTCTGCCGTGGATCGTCTCGAGCGATTGTAGCCTGGATGAAATGTAGCCAGGAGATTTTTTCTTCCAGGCTTTAATCCCTGCCTGGATTATGGCAAGCGTTTTCCGGTCATTAACCTTTAGTATCCCCTCCTGGATGTAATACGGGGTAAGATGCTCCATGTAGTTTGGCCTGAGGGCGTATCGCATGCACGAGTTTTGAGCTAGCTGGAGTCTCCTCACGTCCTCGCCGGAAAGGTCGCTACATGGCACCAGGCAGTAGTCGATGATGGGGAATAGAAGAGTTTTGATCAGGAGGATCTTCGTTCGTTTTCCAGGCCGGTAATGCATACCCCTGAGTCTCCGGAGGCCCCAGTGGACCCTGGAGACGACCTGCGACACCTGGGATCCCCAGGAGAGGTCGTGGCTCATGATGACACCGAGGTATTTCACCTTTTCTGAGAAGGGGATGGATATTCCGTTGATTTGAATGGTCTCAGTATGTGGCCCAACGAATCGCTCCCGGATTCTTCGATGGCCCAGGATCATGGCAGAGCATTTAGTGGGGTTTACGACCATCCCCATTCCTGCAAACCATTCACTCACACGGACAATGTCCACATTCATCCTCTTCACACATTCGTTCAAGGAAGGGCCATCACAATCCGCGATCAGGAGGACGTCGTCTGCGTAGAGCATTATTCGGCTGTACTGCGTAACCCTGGTGACACCGTCTATGAATAGATTAAAAAGAAGTGGGGACAGACAGGAACCCTGGGGTACACCAATGGGGAAGGTTCGCCATGGAGGGCGCGGACCTTCCCGCACCCGTAGGGTTGCGCGACGATCCCTCAAGTAGTCCACCTATGGAGACTGCATGCTTAATAAAATGTAAATAACTATGTAATATTGCCCAAATGTCATTACAGTGGTGTCCATTAATCTTCCTAAGGATATTTAAGGGAGGTATTAACGCCTGTGATTCCATTGGAGTTAATTTTACTACCAAAACTGGTCCTAAAAAAAGTAATTTATTTAACTACTCATTTGGAGCATTTCTGTGTGTTGGCGACATTTCCTCTGCATCTTCTACGAATGTCAACAACGCATTCCATTATTCACTTTAGTATTAGAAGTTTTACTGTGTGCAAAAACAAGTTCAGTGCGAGTATCGTGGGTAGAAATCCAGTATCTCCGTACCTACCAAGATGGCTGCCGGTTTCTCAAACCAGCTGCGATGCCTCCTCCAGGAAATTCTCACCTCCTTGAACCTCGTCCACTTGATTTCTTCTATACTGTAAGGGTTTCTTTTGGGAGCTGCCTCGCTCAACGCACCATTTTGTGAAAGAGATTCATGATATGTTATTAGCAAGTTTTTCTTTACCACTCAAGACTGAGTGTGGAAGATCGAACACTTTGTTTTCTCCCACGAACGATGTTGCTGGGTATAACCAGTTGCGTTCATTTCTCGGATCAGAGTCGCAAAAAAACCGAAGTGAGGGATTTCGGGCTTCATCGGGAACGAACGCTGAATCCGGCGCATGCGCGGAAGCGTCATAACTACGACGTGGATTAAACATCGCAGCTTTATTGTCGGATACGCTTGCGTCTTGCGTCTGATATTTTAGGGTGTTTTGCTGATTGGTTATCCTGTAGGTGGGCGTGCCTCAGTTAAAAGTTCTTTGTGATATGATGCATTGAAAAGTTGGCACATTGCACGCCCTCTACATTGAAAAAAACTTGGATGGCAATCAATGAATTGCACATTACTTGAGCTGATCATGAATAGTTTATAATATCGATAACAAGAATGGACTGGTGGAATCATTACTTCCACACCACAAGCCAGGTGACGGCGACAAAGCCTGATATCGTTCTCCTCGAGAAACTCGCAGACCTTGATCGTGATCGAGTTTTCGGCACCGGTCAAAGAGAACATGGCAGCGAAGGAGATTGAAAAATTGACGAAATAGGACTGGGTTGGTGAAGTGATTAGATTGCTGGCCTCTGACAGAGGACGCAGGTTCGAATCCCGGCAGTGGAAGATATTTTTCATTGGCAAACCGGCCCCTGATCGAGTTCTGGGGGGTTGCGTTTGAAACCTTCGGAATTATCTCGAATAGGTAACCAAGGAGTCACGTGGTACAAAACACGAATGGTTTGCAAATTTTATTTCTCTGAATCGCTCGTTTCATTATCAAAAATTGATTTCAATTGAGTTTTTTTCATCTCTCTCGACTTTAGATCCCACAAATGAGATACAACACAATTGTAAACAATGATTGAGGTTGTAATCAGAGGTTTTAACACATCAAATTTGCGAGACATTCTTGTTTATACCACGTGACTCCTTGGTTACCTATTCGAAATAATCTCGACTGTTTCAAACACAACCCCCCAGGTGGAGAACATTCGAGTTATGTGCACCGTCTGTCGAATGGGAAGTTGAGCCGTGGTCCCCTTAGCGTCTTTCATTAAGAGCCATTAATTCTGACGCCTAGATTCATCTACATTTACGCAATGCCCTGAAAGCCACCGCGAGGGTGTGTAGCAGGGGGTGGAGATAACCAAACATGCACTATTGACATGCGACCAGGCTACTACATGAAACATTTTAGGTAAAAGTGTCACATGCAGCTAGATGGTTAGTATCTACTATATAGTAATAAAGGGATTACTGGTTATAATGGCATTTATCTAAATATATTTGTAGGTAGGTTTATCTCTACCTTTCCCTTCCAGTCCCATCCCTCATAGCTTTTCTTCCGGTCTGAAGCACCTGTAAGTGCGGGTACAGACTTATAAACCACATATTGAAAATCGGACGAAATTCTGCTCTGCCAATTCCGGCAAAAGTACGCGCGTTACTCTTGTAAAGCTGGTAGTCATCGTGGGCGTGCTCAGTGGATACAAGGACTCACTGTTGGAGAACACCAAGTGCCAGGCGCGAGCGAATGCCCTTGCAGAAGACCGTCCATCTTGGGTCCCTCCGCCTGCTCCGAGCGCACGACCCCACTGCAGGCTATTTGGCCTTTCCTGTGGTGGCGGACGTAGTCAACCGAATGCAAAGAACATCTCGAATCTCCGGTCAATGTGACGGCAATGATATCCTTCGCTCACAGGAGACTCGGAGGTGGACCTTACCAACAATACATCTACATAATACCCTGCAAGCCACCATAAAGGTGTGTGGCAGGGGGTGAATTCTCACCAAACATGCACTACATATCATGCATAAAAAAGGATTAGCATTTATATAGGTACTGTTCAAAACTACACTATTTAAAAAAAGATAAAAATAGCAAAGCATGCATGCAAAAACATGCTGTTAGTTGGGTTAGCTTTAAGTCCTTATACAAAGATGCAGCTAGCAATGTTATCCATTGCTACACTCGTACTGGATATATTTACCGTTATTCATATCCCTAATTTTACGAGGAAAAAAGGACATCTTGAATCTGTCAGTTCGGCAATCAATTTCTCTAATTTTGTGATTATGGTCCAGGCTACCATAGTAAGTTGGGGTCCGCAAAATATTTTTAACATCATCACTGAAAATATGGTCTTGGAATTTGTTTAAGAGATTAAGTCTAAATTTCAACCTGCGATCTGACAATGTTTCCCAATTTAATTCATTTAATAGACTATATAATTATCGTACCGTCCCTTTACAAATCTTGCCGATCTTCGCTGAACACGTTCAAGTTCATTATTTAGGCCGATTTCGTTGGGATCCCATATACTGGCAGCATATTCCAAATGAGGTCTAACAAGGGAAAAGTACCTGATTTCTCGTGCATGATCGCCACATTTACCCAGTACTCTTTTGACGAATCCCAGTTTACGATTCGCTTGACCCATTATTTCACGTATGTGTTTATCCTAGGAAAGATCATGTGTCAGTCTTATTCCAATGGATTCCACGTTTGTTAATTCATTATTACTTATTTTGTAAGTGCTAGGAGGAGAGCTATTCTTTTTCCAAAAATTCATTACAAGACATTTTTTAAAGTTTAATTCTAACTGCCATGTATCACACCAATTATCAATTGCTTGTAGGTCAATATTTAAATATTCTTTATCAATTGGGCATAGAATTTCCCTGTACACTACTGCGTCATCGGCAAATAGACGAAACTTACTTTTTACCACCTTATAGATATCATTTATGTACAAAAGGACAATGGATATCATTTATGTACAAATAACTTGCTTGTAACATTTATTAGCGCTAGCAGGTTACCTTGTTTTGCTAAAAAAATAGTTACACGCAAATAATCTAGTAAATTTAAAAAATAATATATAAATAAAAGGAAATCCCAAAAGGCTTATATTCGTTTAAAACAGAGGAAAAAAAGAACAAAAAATCTCTAGTATATACTGTAGAAAAATATTGAAATTCGGGCAAAAAAATAACAATAGAACTCAATGAATTTTTCTTACATAATTTCATTGCGAATCCAAAAGATGTCTTCTTTCTTGCATGATTTTGGCATAGGTCGAGTCACTGAAAATGACAATACAATTATCTTCGTTGTTATTCATTTAGGAATTTGTAATTCAATATTTAGGAAAGTTTAGGGGTAATTACTCGTGATGGAATGAGAAATGGCAGCAGGGTCTTCGACAGTTCCGGCGGCAGCGGACGTGGTTATTCAAAACTAAACTCTTCACGAGTCTCCGGTCATTGTGGCCGTAAATAAACCTGATGCTGGGCGGAGACTCAGAGGGTGATGTTACCAAGGTAACCTACTTGTAATATCGTGCGTACATCGAGGGTGAACAGCTAGTCCAAAATTTTTCACAAGTGTGTTGCATTCAATACATTTTCGTGGGTGATATACCTTAGGAAAGTGTCGACCAACACGTATGTGTCGAAAAGATACTGGGGTGGGAATATCGCGAATTCAGGCCTAAAAAATTCAAATCATATTTCTCCCAAGCAGCTGCACTCCATCACAAGTTATACTCAACCACTATGAATGACGAGGTGTTTTATCGGCCGTTTAAACGTAGGTATCCAGCTCCATTTCGGCGGTGACCTACTTATATAATTATCGTTATAATATGATGTGCGATGTCAGTGATGACTTAAAAAATATTTTGCGACCCCAACTTACTATGGTAGACTGGACCATAATTACAAAATTGATTGCCGAACTGACAGATTCAAAATTTCCTTTTTTCCTCGTACAATTAGGGATATGAATAGCGGTAAATATATGATATTGTACTTTCTCTGCGAATGATATTTATAAATAATTCTCGGGTTTCCAGCCCAGTAAAATTTTGCGTTGCTGACGTTTCGACGGAATACTCCTCCATCGTCCTCAGGGCAATAAATAGAGCAATAATATTTATTGCTCTGAGGATGATGGAGGAGAATTCCGTCGAAACGTCAGCAACGCAAAATCTTACTCGGCTGGAAACCCGTGAATTATTTATAGATAAAAAAGCTGTAAATATGTCCAATACGAGTGATTCAATACTATAGCATAAGTAGTTATATGTTGGTGTAAGGACTTGAAGGTAAACCAACTAACAGCATGTTTTTGCATGCTTAGTTTGCTATTTTTATCTTTTCTAATATTGCAGTTTAGACTAATATATTTATACTAATCCTTTTAAATGCATGATATGTAGAGCATTTTTGGTGAGAATTCAACCCCCTGCCACACAACTTTGAGGTGGCTTGCAGGGTATTATGTAGATGTAGAATATATATACTAGCTAAAGGTGCCCATTGAAATTCAACAGACGATTTTTTAAAACTTCCATAAAGGGACGAAACCGATCTCGTGCACTGCAACAATTCTATTTCTGAATTCTAAATCTAATACTGAGTGAAAGGAAAAAAAAGTCTTGCTCACTCTCTAAAATTCATAAATCTAATTTAAACGAATGTAAACTTATGATTGCCACCAGGAATCGAACCCGGACCTTTAAAAGTATACAAATAGTTTGTTCCGGGCCTTTCAGGATGCTAGAAACGAAATGCAGTTTATGTCATCTCTTTAGAACGAATTATTTCCGAGACAGAGGAGGGAGGCAGTGGCACAGACGGATGGGCGGATAAGAAACAACATTCGGCATTTAATACTATAGATTGGTGAGCCTTTTGCCTTATAATTAATACTGTAGGTATATATTGCCTTTTGCAAAATTACTCTTTTCCATTCATCTCTCCAAAAACATCAGGTCCCATCACCACCCAGTTGCAATGTTTTTGCGATTGAGAAAAACACCACAATTTCACTCCATAATATTTACAACTCTATTTATAAAAATAATTTTGAGGTTCATTTGTTGTAGTTTACATCTGATGCGGTAGCATTTTACTTTCCAATGAAAATTGTGGTTTCCAATAAAATGTGTGAAACCGCAAAAGTTATCAATCTGAGATAATTTTGATTCTCGCAGATTTGCGAGTGATTCCGCCTTCTTGCCTCTTACTAAAACATTAAGAGATCACTAAATTATTTTAATCAAGTTTGAGACGGCATGTTGACAGTTTCTGTTATGTACGTGATTTATGTTAATAATTGTTAATTAAGTTGTTTTATAGTATTTAAGTTAATTTGGTTCATTTGAGTTTGTTTTTTTATTTGTTTGCTGTTGTTTGCTGATTACATTGTGGTTGGTAGAATTGTAAATGAAGAAGGCAGGGGATCATTCCACCTCATTTCAACAAACTTTTGTCCCTTAGGGTCTCATATTTGGATAAAAATTGGTGTATGCGTACAAAATCAACTCAAACTGAATGCTCTCAATCCATTTTGAGAAAAAAAGTTTTTGGGCGAATTATGCATATTAAAATTTTTTCGCATTTTTAACAAAAATCCGAGCCTTAAATCATATTTGCATTCAATAAAGATTTAGCTTTAATAAGAGCTATTAATCATTGCTGTATGACAATTATAAGCGGAAATATAAGTGATAATATGATTTAAGGCTCGGATTTTATCTAAAAATGCGAAAAAATTAAAATATGCATATTTCACTCAAAAACTTTTTTTTTAAACGGTGTGAGGGTATTTAGTTTGAGTTGATTTTGTACCCTTACACCAATTTTTATCAAAATCTGAGACCCTCATGGACAACTCTGTTGAATTGGAGGGATTACCCAGTATATAAAAGGAGTGATCTTAGAGTTAAGCCACGATAAGCAAGAATAAATACATAAACTAAACAGTTTCACTTGATTGGGATAACACATGTGGTCGCATCCACGCGATAACTATGTACGTACTATGTGTATGTATGTATGTGGCCAGGCACGTAGCCAGAAATTTGCTTCGGGGGGGCTAATTCTAGAGTAGCGTAACTTGAAACAAATCAGCCTAGCCCATTCCGTGCCGACATGTTACAAATCTCTTCCCTTAATTTTCAGTGCTTTGTATTTATTTAGACAGTGCCCATTCCAATCTCTTCTCACATGTAAAGGTCACTGCTTACCTTGTTACGGAGCAGTTAATTTGACCAACCCCAGAACAGAAGTTCAACGCATACATACATTTCAGATTGAAAATAACAATTATTAACAACACTCACATTTATCAAACTAGTGAACACGTTTCTAGACATTTGACACTTGAATTATACGCAGAGTAATCCGGATTGTCATGCCCAGTTAAAATCAGAGACTAAATTATTGGGAAAATTTTCTGGCGGGGGGGGGGGTAGGGGGGGGGCTGAATCCCTAAAAGCCCCCTCCACTGGCTATGTGCCTGCTTATGGTGAAGATAAAACCCACTACCGAAATGTTAAATGTATTGTTGTTAGTCACGATTTTTAGTACTCGATAGTAGAACGAGTTTTTGTACTACTCTTCACATACCTTACGCAAATGGCAAAGTGGGTACTTTTTCACCCCAACACCATTATAAATTGAGTCCATCAAACGCTGGGTTGGGAATTTGTGAATTTGTTTGGGGATTTCGTTGAAGCCATTGCGTGAGATTGATATCTTGACATTGCAGTTCTCGTGCTTGCACGGCCTATGAGATCACTAGTTCCCTTCCCAGCGATACGCGGAACAGAAGAAGAATGACTCCGCTCTTGTTTGCGTAGCGAGGACTGAATGGCTCAATGAGTCAGGAAGGTGAGCACATACGGCACGCGTCGGCCAGAAGCTTCGGCTTGACCCAACAACCGGAAATCTCGGAAAAGGATCGAGGAATTAGCAGCGGCCGACTTTAGCCAGGTAGCCTTCGCAACCGACTGAAAGAGCGGTGGCAACTTCTTACTAGGAAACTTAGCGATCAGCTGCTGATAGGCGGCAAAAGACGGCTGCCTGCGAAGTCGCCACGTCACGAACCAAAGCCGTGAGTTTCCATTCTTGGGGTATTCTTGTCAAGGGGTACGTACATACATTTTGAGGCTGGAGCTCGAGAGGTCATCCACTACGAAGAGATAATGGTAGGGGAGATGCGTCAAAACCAAGACAAGATGGTTCAATAAGGATTAGTGGGTACAACTGGTCACCCATCCCGAGGGCTCTCGTTCGAATCCCGGCAGTGGAAGATATTTTTCATAGCGAAACTGTCCCCTACTTCAGAGCTCTGTGGAGAATACTCTGGGAGTTCAGTACTCCGTCCGTCGAATGGGACGCTACGCCGTGATCCCCGTGGAGCCATTCTTAAAGAGAAGGGTTTCCTTCCACCCTTCTGTTGAAATTAATATTCCCATGAGTTAATCTGTCACTTAAAGTACGTGTGTGAAGGTTCTCATTTTGATGTTCATTTGTTTCCATTGATGAAGTTATGTACGTACGTGGTAACTATGTACTCTATGTTAGTGTTTGTTCGAAAATAAAGTCAAAAAGAAAAACTGCATTATCTCTCTTATGAAGTGATTATCAATTTAATCCATCTTCATCGCCTAACGCAAGTCAAATTAGATCGAAAAAACCGACACCTTCCTCAATCTTCTACTCTCATCATTCTACCTTTCCTCCCGGTCTGAAGCTCCTTAAAGTGCGGGTACAAGCTTGAAACTACAGGTTATATGGGTCGATCACCACTTATTTTGGCGAAGTCAAATCTGAAAACAAAAGATATAAAGCCGCCTCTGAATCAGCCAATTAGGAGTGATATATATTCTGCACATAGATAAACTGAAAAATCTGGTTTTATTAATGCACGAAAATTACGCTCCAGCGAGGAGGAGTTCGTCACTGTGAGTCTTAAATAAGTTGCTAACTTTCCCTTAAAATAGTTTGGTAATAAAAGAAGGCATTGACTCCCTGTTTTCAAGCTATTAACTTCTGCATGCATTTCATTGCATAAGTTCATGCATAAGTTGCTAACTTTCCCTTAAAATAGTTTGGTAATAAAAGAAGGCATTGACTCCCTGTTTTCAAGCTATTAACTTCTGCATGCATTTCATTGCATAAGTTCATGCATAAGTTGCTAACTTTCCCTTAAAATAGTTTGGTAATAAAAGAAGGCATTGACTCCCTGTTTTCAAGCTATTAACTTCTGCATGCATTTCATTGCATAAGTTCATGCATAAGTTGCTAACTTTCCCTTAAAATAGTTTGGTAATAAAAGAAGGCATTGACTCCCTGTTTTCAAGCTATTAACTTCTGCATGCATTTCATTGCATAAGTTCATGCATAAGTTGCTAACTTTCCCTTAAAATAGTTTGGTAATAAAAGAAGGCATTGACTCCCTGTTTTCAAGCTATTAACTTCTGCATGCATTGCGGAGGAGGAGCGGCAGATATATTAACTGGACCTACAGTGGGATCTTTTTAACCCCTCTATTAGCATAAGCACGCCTATTTATCTTCTTATTAGGTACTCTTCCTATTGATTCTCAATGGTTTCGATACCTGTCTGCGAAAGTGGTAGTTTTTTAACCAGATGCATAAGTATTATTTATAAAAGCTGGGATGTCTCTCTGTCTTTTTATCTCCTGCCGTTGCAAGCCTAAATCTTCAAATTACTAGGTTCCTGTCCATTCGTCCCTGACGGAGATGCGATATTAGGCTATTTCTTGCGGTCCTGTTGGTCCCTCGAGAGTTTCCGAGAGTCGGAGTCACTTACGTGGAACCGTCAAAACCGAAATTGAATTCAAAATCTGTTTCACTGCAAACACTCCTCGAGTCGTGCGGTTTCCGCTCTTAAATCTTTTGCGGTTACGCGGGAGAGGAACTACTTTCACCCCGGGATCTTCGCGGATTATCTTTTTTTTTCTCTCTCTCTCCGTCCCCTGCGCGTCAAATGACCGTTTCGACGTGGTTTCGTTCACCCTTCAAATGTCCATCACGATTCTGTCACCACCTAGTCCTTCTCAAACTTAAAATGAGCGTCTTAAACCAGTAAATTGTACTTAATAGCAACGACAACCTGAAAAAAATGCTAGAAATAACATTTACCAATTCAAGGGACAAGGGGCGATCCAAATATTACGTAAATCTAAAAATGAGGGTGGGGTCAGGTCAAACGTTAGGATGCGCTACCGACAGGGAAGGGTGAGATATATCCTTCCATTACGTCGGGAGAAATATAAATTCATTCTTCGCTCATAAAAAATAACGCAAGTATTAATATGTGGATAAAAAATTATGTGTATAAAAACCAATTTGCTATTATTGACTCAGCACCCAACAGTAGAGAAGCAAGAATAAAGAAAGGAAGAAGAAAAAGTAGTGCATTGTCACTCGTACTCTTCAATGTGTACATCGTGAAAGTCATCAGTGACATTCAAAGAGGATGCCTATGAAGTGAATATCCACGGGGTGAAAACCAGCGTCCTACGATTCGTTGATTACGGAGATGGAGAGGACAGAAAGAGGCTTAAAGAAGACTCTAATAAACAGGGAAAAGACAATGGCTAGATAAGTCCTGCACCAAAAGAAAATCAAGTTATTGGGAATAAAGTAGGAGTGAAGAGGCCAAGACCAACGTTCAACATCATCATCATCAATTAACAATGGGGGCGTTTACTTGGAACCGAAATCGCAATTTTGCACACGAAATCGTTAGATGGAAACGAAAAACGAAGTTCAGTGAAAAAAAATAATCTTCTAACCACAACTATTCACTCATAAATCAAAAATTAAAATAAGAAAAAGGTGACGCCCATCGAAAAAGCTGCTGTGATAACATTGATGTCATTTTCCTCCCGTCCTTGACTGCTTTTAGGGGAAGGGAAGGGAGTGGAGGAAGGTTCTCGGAAGGTCTGCTCGCACAGATACTATCGCAATCACTCCTATTGGCAGAGTCAGCTGTGTCCCCCCCATTGCGATAAGGCGAAGTAGCTTCGTGGGCTCAGTTGTGATTGGAGGAAGTCATTGACGTCAGAGGTTGCACCACGCCCACTTTTCCGAAAGGGTTAAAAACATCAGTTTTTCGCCGCTGACTCGAGAAATAATTGACGAATCAAAAAACGGAAAAATACGTGTCTTTTTATTTTGCAAACTCTATCAGATCCTGCAATAAAAACTATGGTAAACGACCCCATTCTTTGATTGGTTTGAAGCAACTCGACTCTTGATTATCCAATCAGATAACATCTTCATATTCACACCAACCAGGAAAACAAAAGCTTGAGGAGGTGAAAGAGTATTGCTATTTTGTAAGCCGGGCGACTAGTGATGGACGAAGCGAGGAGAAAATAGTCATTAGGTACAATAGCCCAGGAAAAAGAGGGCATTCTACCGACGTAAGTATAGATTTACAGCTGGATATACAAGCTTGGAAGCAAAGGAAACACTCATTAAAACTTACACTAGACCTTGTTTTTTAATAGCTGTGAGGTATGGACGACAACTGCAGCAGATACGTCAAGGCTGGAAGCATTTGAAATGTGGTGTTACAGAAGAATGATGAAGATAAAATGGATCGACCAAGTGACATAAGAACTCCAAGGAAGAGTGGGAGAAATGAGAGGCCTGATGAAAACATCTAAAAAAGGAGGGACATCTTAATGGTCTAATCTTGATTTGAAATAAAAACACTTTTTATTGTTCTGGGATTTCAAGCCCCCTGGAACATTGAAAAACAATTGCATGCAACAGCAGACAAACAAAGAGGAAAGAAAAAAAATTGGGGTCAAAAGCGACAGCATTATGAAGAAACACGTATATGAGCAGTAGGTAATAAATATGATGATGCGTAACAATAACAATCAGCGAGACTACACAGATTTAAGATCACACTTTAAGAATTGATAAATTAAAAAAAGGCAGCATAAATAATAATTCGCATTACTTACACATTATGCATTAAGGACTATAAATCAGGCAGTTAAAGTATGATGATACTGTAGTGCATGACGAATCACATCCGTCGTATCTTGAGATGTGATGGCGTGATGGAGGCATTCTTTGAGAAAAAGTGAATTGGGAGAATGGAAAAGGAAGGAATCGCATGTGGCATATGTGGATCATGTTGTGAAGGATGTGAAAGAGAAGAATTTGGTCAATGTCAGGAGATGAGCCGATAGGAGAATGGAGTGGAGTGTTGTGTCAAACCAATCTTGGGATTGCTGACTCATGATGATGGTGAAATATTAGAAGGGTGGAATAATTAAGGTATTATATGGAGCACTTATTTTATCATTCTCAAAAAATAGATGGTTCAATGACATCGTTTCGTAACTTAAAGAGGTTTTAAGGAATGCTACGGAGCATAATAGGGAGGAAGGATATGTGGAAAGGTGAAAAATCAGCGTTACATAGTACATACATGGATGTCAAAAACTGCTAGTGATCAAGCTACATGAAATAACTGTACTCCATGTCATCATCTGTAAAGAATCTCTTTCCATTTTGCTTTCAAAGCTCAAACCGGCTCTTCTTATTTGGTGTTCCATCGACCAATAGCGTAATTTTCTTTTCTGCCGCAGATCGGTCGCATCCACGAGAAATAAAAGGTCACGTCTCGCATTCGCAGGGCCAGCATTCGGTACGCCATGTCTACATTCTTCTTCTAGCAATAACTCGGAAGTACCCTGTAAACAGCGCAAGTCCCTGAAATTTGCGATATTTGCTTGCATATCGATAAACAGGTATTCTCGTTATTGAAACGAAAGTCGAATTCCACGGTTGAAACGGAACCTCAGGAAACGCGATCTCATGCAACATGTCGAGAGATGGAGAAATTTCGGTGACTCGCATTGTGCGTGGAAAAACATTGGCGCTCGCGTTTCAGCGTAATTTTCTCGGAGGCGAAATGTGTTTTCCAAGCGTAAAAAATTATGATTGAAATTTCCACTCTTGAAAATCCAATTGCCGGAAAAGCAAAGAAAATTTTTTCTTGCAGCAGATGATTCAATTTCATGTGCATATACCACTGAATGTCGAGCCTGCAAGAGAAAATTGAGTTCTCTGATGGTTCTTTTCTACTCTAAGCCATATTAATAGCGATTTAACCCGCTCTATCCATTAGAATTACATCTACATCTACGTAATACCCTGCAAGCCCATAAAGGTGTGAGGCAGGGGATGAATTCACACCAATCACGCATAAAAAAGATTAGAACTATATTATAGCTATTTGGCAATTTAAAAGAAAATATTAAAATTAGACCATTGCGTGGTAGGGAGTAGCTAACAGCGTATTTCGTGAGGAATCAAATTTAGTTTTATACCTCAAGAAAAGAGTAGGAAATGCCCAACTCGGATACCAACCGATGAGCTACATCTCGTAATTGTCTAGGTCCGAGTATATCACTTTCTTTCTAAGAAAGCTCTTTATGACGTCACGGCGATTTTGTTCATTTCGACTCTTTACCCTTATCTTACTTCACAGTTTGTGTCATTGATATTTTAGTATTCAATCGGAAGTTAATTGGTACATAGGGTAGGCTGTGCTCTTTTCTCAAATTTAATGCATCCTTTTTCACTCTTCTTTTTCTTTCAGCTAATCCCACGCCAGATTTACGGTAAGGGGTGTCGAGGAAATTGCAAAGGGATACAAATTCCTGAAAGTAAATCTAGGGATGATGGAATGAGCCGTTTGAGTACAGGTAAATGAACGAAAAGTAAGTACTCATTTTGTAGCTGTTACTGACCGACTGCTGCGGTAATTTACGTCGCGGCGATGACGTAATATTGTTCCAATAAAATGATAGTATATTATAGGTAAAAATATTCGCAACTTGAATACAAAAAAGGACTTAAGTATCATAAATAGTGGATTGTGAATTCAGTTGTTATTTTTATCGTTGATTTTAAATATGTAAATAAGTTGAGTTCGTTGATTTTCATTGTTTAAGTTGACTGTTGGTTTCTACGTGCAGCGATAAGATTCTTTTTACCGTGTATCGTAAGAGTACTGCAAGTAAATACATGTGAAGTGATGCAAAACATTTTTACTCAATCACTTTGACGCATCAACGATATGCAGGTGATTGGGAAGGGTAAGAAATTTTGGCAGGGGAGGAGGAAGAGTGGACGGAAAGCCGGCAACGGAATGGGGGCGTTTACTCGGAACAGAAATAGCAATTTTGTACACAAAATTGTCGGATGGAAACGGAAAACGAAGTTTAGTGAAAAAATTAACCTTCTAACCACAACCATTCACTAAAAAATCAAAAATTAAAATAAGAAAAAGGTGACGCCCACCGAAGAAGCTGCTTTGAGGTCATTGACGTCATCATTTTCCTCCCGTCCTTGACTGCTTTTAGTGGAAGGGAAGGGAGTGGAGGGGGATTCTCGGAAGGTCTGCTCGCTCAGATTCTGTCGCAATCGCTCCCATTGGGAGAGTTAACTGTGTCCCCCCCCCCATTGCGATAAGGCGAAGTAGCTTCGCGGGGTCAGTTGTGATTGGATGAAGTCGATATACGTCAGAGGTTGCACCACGCCCACTTTTCCGAAAGGGTTAAAAACATCAGATTTTCCCCATTATACTGCTCTGAACGAATGAGTGCTGCACTTGAAATACTCTTCGCATATACTCTGAAAAATCTGTCACTGCTGGTTCTCGAAACAGTATGAAAAGCCAACCAGAATTCTGCGAAATTATACGAGGACTAAATGCGTTTCTTCTACGCGGGAGAGAAAGTGAAACGAAGTAGTTTTCACTTTGGCCGTATGCCGAATGTGGTACCAATGAAAAAGTTCTGTGGTTGAAGCATCAAAAATCTACAAATTCAAAAGATTATGGCAAATAACTGGAGCTAAAAAATTGTTGGCTCCGCAAACTTTCCCAAGAATAAGATAGGAAAATATGACTTTAGACGACGGAAAATATCTTAATTAAGAATTCTCTAGAATCTTAAATTGCTTTAAACTCGTAACTCCAATTCATGCGACGTAAATATCTTCCTACCTGCAGTAATGTTTTCAATGCCCAGAGATTTGTACGTAGACGAACTTTCAAGGCGTACCATCAACATAGATAGAAAGTACCATCCGATCATATCTCTAAAAGATCGAAAAATAATGAAAAATTTCATGAAAAAAAAGTCCATGCTTCGTGAAATCTAATATGAAGTGGGCTCGATATTGGATTCGATAAGGAAAGAAGTTAATTTTGCATCAAAGGCGTAGTTGAAAGGCGTACTTGATAGATTCGGTAGTGTGCCAAGAAGGGATAGGTTGGGAATAATTATCTGATCGTAGTTTAAAAGATAGGCATATTCATAATAAATCTCTCTCGTATAGATTTAAGACGTTTGCTAAAATGTTAAAAATGTATTAAAAACCCCACGACTGCACGCGTACTAGTTTGGCAGAATAAGTCATGCGGGTATAATGAAATGGGTCGTGTTGGTGTAATGTCTAGACTACTGGTCTCTTATTCCGAGGGCTCGGGTTCGAACCACGGCAGTGGAAGATCATCATCGGCCAATAATTCTAAGATTGGTTTGAGGCAGCCCTCCATTCGATTCTTCTATCGGCAAACCTCTTCATATTAATATAATTCTTCTCTTTTACATCCTTCACAACTTGTCCCATACATCTCATCGGTGGAAGATTTTTTCAATTTTAAACCGGCACCTTTGTGGAGAGGATCAGAGTTCAGTATTCCGTCCGTCGGATGGGACGTTAAGCTGTGGTCCCCTTGACGCCTTTCGTTAATAGCAGGCTAATGCCGACGCCAGGTTTTTCATCACCAATCGTCCTCACCCTTTCCATTTCTGTTATTAGATCTTGTCCAATGTATCTATGAACATTTTCATAGCTATCTCATTGCGTGTCGCGTAAAATATGAACATTTCAGTACCTGTCCTGCATGATACTGATAGTAATATCCAATATAGTAGCATTCTTACTATTAACCGATGCACGTAATGCATGTTAGATGATTATTTCATCCCCTGCTACACCCTGGAGGATATTCTATGTAATGAAGAAAAGATGTAATTGAAGAAATCCCGTGAAGTTACTATATAGAGTTCGGGGCGGCATTCTGTTTTGTTTTTTTAAAATAATTTTTATTGGTGCACGAATAATGAGGCTGTAAATAGCTGCTGAAGTGAAAGCTGGGAGTGAAAAATCCATTCGCTTCCCTTAAAGTAAATAATAGCTGCAATCACGAGTATTATGTGCTTCCCCATCAGTGAGCTGTTGGGATCATAGGAATCCCATTATGTGCGTGTATTAAGTGTTGGGAACTCCAGGAAAAAATCGACTAGACCACAAGACTTCCGCATTAACTCTTACTTAGTCATTCTAATTGTTAAGGAGTTCCACTTCATAAAAGAGCACCTTAGCCACCATTAAACTTCCTGTCATCGTTATTGCATGATTTAAACACTCGGGAAGCAGTCGAGAAAATTTATCATTCCCATTCAACGTACACGGTTGTCGATTTACACTTCTCTCGAGAACGCGTGAACGTAGACATTCGTAGGCCTTGAAATGAACAATGCCTATCCCTCGGATTAAGATCTAATTATCCTCACAATTGATTGTCAATTTCTATTTTATAATACATCCTTCACTTACTAGCTTATCCTTTTCTTGTGCTAGTCGTCATGCCCGAGATCGCACAGCAGTTAAACCTCGATGGATGCGGGCTGAAAATATTGTTTTTAGTTGCTCAATACTGCCGATGTTATTTCATTTCATCATCATCTTCATTGTATGCTGGCCATGAAATTATAAATTTCGTTAATACTTTTTTCATATTGTTTTAGCATCTGCGTCATCTCAATCTGAGCCCCAGGAGAAGGAAAAAAAAGACTTGCGTGGGATTGAGTGCCTTCATTACACAAAGGCCTGGATTTTGACGATTTATTCCCGAACGCAATACCGTGTGGCCTTTCGTAGAGGTCATCGCATTTGATCAAAGTTGTTCTGGCGATAGAATTGCGCAACCGTCCGTAGAGCAGTTATTGGTAGATATCAACGTCATTGAAACGAAAAGGTAAATCTCTCGGTTTATTATTTACAATAAAAATGATTATTTCCTGCGCTATCCCGTTCTATGTTGTATGAGATCCATGTGTATGTAATATTTATCCGCGAAGGTGAATACTTAACAAAAACAGGCTCAAAAAAGTTGACACATCTATGAAAATACAGTGTTGATATCATAGTAAATCCTTTTTGAAGTATTGAAATATTGAGCACATCGCTGAACATTTATTTAGTGATATCCCTTTCTGTTTACATATATACGCTCTGAATTTTGAAGGTCATTCACAGAAGAGCAAAACGTTGGAACATGGGTTCAATCAATGAACCCGACCGCTTCTGGCATTCGATTTGACAATCCAAAATCTATAATTTATGCCTCGTTATATTCATTTATAAAATTAATCATAAGGGAGTAATAAATCTTGTACGTTAACTTCGAGAGTCGGCATAACATTCCCAAATGGAAAATTCGTCATGTCTGGTGAAAGTAAATCGAATAATTACCCGTAGCAAATAGCAGTATTTTCATGCATTGGTTTTCCCGAAAAACTTGGCCAACTCTTGAAAATTCTATCGCTGGTCAGGAATAACGTCACATTTGTTATTGATGATTCAATAGCATCGTTTGTGAGGTGTTTACCCAATCTATATAATCTAGTGAATTGATGTTCTTGCTGGAAAAATGTGTCATCGCGCTCCCGAAAACTTCGTCCTCGTCCGATTGCATTAACTTTCACTTCGTCAAAGGTTTGGACCAAATGGCACTAAATTAATGCATTTAAAGCATATTACCTTTTCCGCGAGCTCTCAAATAACAAATAAAAAAATTAATGTAATCTCCTTGGAAACAGTCAAAACAGACAAAATATCTCAAGCGAAAATAATTATCGCATTCTCTACACCCACTCGATACTTACCATGCGATAAAGTTGTGACTGCTGAAGGATACCGCTTGAGGTTTAGTATGCGATAACAGCCGATTATCGCATACGAAATCAATCACACTGTTTCGAGAATATGTCCCCTAGGTTCCTTCCAGATCTTCGAAATATTGGTTGCCAGCGGTTGGTCGATAAATGCTTGGTTGCTATTTGTAAATAGTTACAATATTGCATCTTCATTATTTCCAACAAAAAAGAATATATCCGTGTTTTCCTGAGAAAAGCCATACACTTGATTCTATGGCATGAAAAATTTAATTTATAATATTCCATATAAATTAAATTTGCTAAATTATGCAAAAGTTTAAGTGATAGAATCGATTTTAAGGGATGGTGAATGAATCACACCAGCTAGAAGCGTTCTCTTATATTCGGAACATTCTGGATAATTAACATTTTGTACTAGTTTGGACATCAGGAAAATAAATCTCAAGATATGGCCGATTAAGTTATCCTGTCTTCTTCTTAGCCATTTAATAAGACTTCTCTCTTCTCCCACTCCCTTAAAGACATCTTCGTTGGTGACATAATTGAATCGAATCAGGCGATACTTTGTGAAAAAGTGACTTACTGATAGGAAAACTTAAACGATGTATTTTTCACAAACTTATTGAATGCATTTTCTCCCTTCCTCATTAAGAGTATATAGGTACGTAAAAGGTCTCGCCACTGTGAAGAGTGTTATAGTGCCCTTGATAATGATGATACGAGAGTTTCGAAACCGGTAGGACTTACTGATTCAATACATTATGTGAGAAATACATCGTTCAAGTTTTTATGTAAGTTCGTTAGTCACTCCGCCAGTTGCAGCAGAGTGTTCTGGTGTGAATCCTCAAAATTTGTTCTAGGACTGTCGGAAAACAGATCGGCATAATATTTTATTAAAAGATTTGGTCTAAATTTCAAAATGGAAGACTTCCTCGGCAATGCTTCCCATTCAATTCTCCCTTTACGACTGTGTTTATCAGACCATCATATATCCGATAAGGTAGTCCCACGCTTGTTTCATAATTTTCATCATAATCCATTTACCTTCTACTCTTCTTTGAACCTTCTCGTAACTTATTGAATACGATCTTCATTCTTCTTAAAAACCTTCAAATGCTCCACCGGCCGTGATATTCAGGTTGTGACGCGATAACTTGGCAACCATAAGACCGCGATTTCGAATCCCACCGTGGGCTTAGATTTTGTATTGGTCTTAAGATTAAGATCTTGCGATATAATCTCAGCCGGAAGCCAAGATCACTACGAATATTCAATTGCTTCATATTCTTGCTTTTCCAGCGGCTATCATCGCATATGACGTTCATTTTCATGACACTGTCATAAAGCTTAAGGAGCTAGATGAGACTCTAATGAAATAATAATAATTTTATTCGTTATAATAAAAAAAAATATTTAAGTAATCCATATACAAAGTTAGGAATTGGACACCCTTTTAGACTTAGCCTCGCGTTTGGGTTGCCGACTCACTCATTTAAAGTGACCTGTGCTACTTTCAATTCTTTGCAAAAAAAACAAAAATATGCAGAAAAGACACATAAAATACATCCGAAATCACAGTGTACAACAAAGGAAATTATAAAATAGGAAAAAAGTACAACACGTCATTTTATACTTTCATCACACTACGTGATTTGGCGGCACGCTCTTATTTCACAAGAGTGGGCAAAAACTCAACCTCTCCATTTTAAAACAACCAATTTCTAACTGATTTAATGAACTTAGTTTTCCTTGCTTCCAAGCTTGTACGTACTTCCAGTCGCTAGTTATTTTCTATCGACACAGGTTTTCATGTCATTCCGCATGATGACGCAGTAGTGTACAGGGAAATTCTATGCACAAACGATAAAGAATATTTAAATGATGACATACAAGCAATTTAAAATTGGTGTGATACATGGCAGTTAGAATTAAATGTAAAAAAATGTCTAGAAATGAATTTTTTGAAAAAGAATAGCTCTTCTCCTAGCACTTGCAAAATAAGTAATACTGAATTAACAAACGTGCAATCAATTAAGTATCTTGGAATAGGACTGACAAATGATCTTTCCTGGGGTAAAAAAATACGTGAAATAATGGATCAAGCTAATCGTAAACTGGGATTCATCAAAAGAGTATTGGGTAAATGTGACGATCATGTACGAGAAATCAGCTACTTTTCCCTTGCTAGACCACATTTGGAATATGCTGCCAGTGTATGGAATCCCTACGAAATCGGTCTAAATAACGAACTTGAGCGTGTGCAGCGAAGATCGGCAAGATTTGTAAAGGGACGGTACGATAACTATATTAGCGTAACCAGTCTATTAAATGAATTAAAATGGGAATAATTGTCAGATCGCAGGTTGAAATTTAGACTTAATCTCTTAAACAAATTCCAAGACCATATTTTCAGTGATGTTAAAAATATTTTGTGAACCCCAACTTACTATGGTAGACAGGACCATAATCAAAAAATTAGAGAAATTGATTGCCGAACTGACAGATTCAAGATGTCCTTTTTTCCTCGTACAATTAGGGATATGAATAACGGTAAATATATTCAATACAAGTGTAGCAATGGATAACATTGGTAGCTGCATGTTGGTGTAAAGACTTGAAGCTAACCCAACTAACAGCATGTTTATTTTGCTATTTTAATCTTTTTTTTAAATAGTGCAGTTTAGAATAGTATATAAATACTAATCCTTTTTTATGCATGACATGTAGTGCATGTTTGGTGAGAATTCACCCCCAGCCACACACCTTTATTGTGGCTTGCAGGGTATTATGTAGATGTAGATGTCCTATATTTATAGGTTCTCCCAAGATCCTATACCTTGGGATATCCCTTGCTTCGTCTATGGATGGATATTTCGCCCCCTAAATAGAAGTAGGTATTCATCCCTACCCCCTCATTCATTCAGCCCCTCCACCACACGCCACAATAATGTAATTGATAAATGCATTCAAATTTCGAGGCTTCAGGATACTCGCATTGCCAAAAAAGAATGGTCAAGTTAATACTTATTGTTAGTCAACTGACTGACAGATTCTATCAACAAGCCCTGCATTCATTTTAAGTCTTGCATAAGGTGTAAAATTTTGTTTTAATTTTTTTAATGACGAGGTGGAAGCAAGTCAGCGAGCTTCTGTAATAGTATTACTCTCTTAAGCACTTATTTTAGTCTTATGTTGAGTGATAATATGCACTTTGGTAGACTTTTTTCCTCTTACGGTAGTAACTGTGTCCGGCGAGACGTAGGGGAATGATATCATGATAAAGCCCGTATCACACGATACTTGATCCAGTACAAGGTCTAGTATACTCGCTATTATGCTAGCTTTCCAGTATCGTGTGAACAGAACCTGTATCCTGGCTGGCAAGCATGGTAGCTAGTGTACTCGCTGAGCTACTGGATTTCATACTTGATGCGGTACTAGATTTCTAGTAGGACCTAGTAGCCCAGTAGCCATCAACCAATCAAGTCACGTTACGGACGCTGTGCGAACTTCTCTTTTCTTTAATTAGTATGGAATCATATGGAATAACTGATTCATAGCAAGCACAAGGTTGATGATCGTGTGAAACCTCCCAGGACGGTTCCAATCATACTAGATTCCGTCCTCAACATCAAAGAGCGGCTAGAACACTAGGTCTTATGCTGGATCAAGTATCGAGTGAAACGGGCTTACGACACAAGATATAGCAGTTATTCCACAGGTTTTCATTCAGGTACCTAATGATGGCTTAACCGCGGAAACGCGTTGTACCGCTAATAGAAACCTGTGGAATAAGTGCTATATCTTGTGTCTCATCTTACGGTAGTACTTACATTTCAATCATATCTTTTGAATTTCAATCGAAACTATAAAAAACTGATTTATTCATAAGGGTAAGTGATACCCAGTGCTTAAAATATACTCTCTTATTGAATGACTACGGGATGCGACGACTTTAGAAGTTTGGAAAATTTGAGAAATCAAGAGAAATGAGCGGAGAACGCGGAAATGATGCTCTCCTTTGCTCTACTCTGTCTAATGGCCTTCCCAGAGTTCAATGGCGAAGACGACGGAAAAGAGCTCCAATGTTGGTAAATGAGGCTTTGCTTTATTTAAGGTTAAATTTCATTTCAAAATATTAGATTTGTTTTAGCTATGCAATCGCACTATTTTGCTCAAACTCTCGCCCTCAAAGTAGCTTGCAGAGTATTACGTAGATGTATCAAAATATATACTTTGCCTTAGCTAAAGTGATTGTGCACTCGTCGATGGGGTGATTGTGCACTTTTTGTCGATGGGAAAATGTTTTCGAAACTTCAGATTTGCGGACATGCTTTCAAACTGACGTTATTCTAATTCCCAACATCTTGTTACATCGGGGATTAGATTCACAGGAATTGGATAAAGTGCAATAATTCATATAAAACTATTTAACCACAGATACAGAAGAGAATAAGTAAGTAATTCCGGGGAGGCGATCACCGGCTAGGGTTATTTTCGTCGTTTAGGATATGTAGGTAACCGGAGGAATATTAGTTGTAGCAATATTATCAGGAACCGAGGAAAGACAGAGGAACCCTGCGTTGGCATTAGCCTGCTCTTTCCTAAGGGTGTCAAGAGTTCAACGGTTTAACGTCCCATCCGACGGTCGGAGTACTGACCCCGAAGTGCTCTTCGCATAGCACTCGAGTAAGAACCGGTGTAACAATGAAGAGTCTCTACCTCGAGATGTGAGACCAATATTCTGGCCACCATACCAACTCGATCCAGAACAGAAGAGATATCGAATTAGCATATATGATGCACTCACAAAGTGTATGCAAAAAGAATAAAATCATGTTTATTTGAAGTTGAGAGAATTGAGTGGATACCTCTTTCCAATACATTTCAGGAATGATGAACTGTCAGGCATCAAGTACGTAGCATGCCGTTTTTCGATATTCTATTTAATACTTATGTTAGTTAAAATTTTAGGAAGCCAAAACTGGAAGAGGTGAAAGAGTTCTGTTACGTGGGAAGCCGAGTAACCAACGATAGACAAAGCAAGAAAAAATAGTCAGTAAAACAGCTCAGACAAAGAGGGCATTCTATCAAAAGAAGAATCTTTTAACCTACATCTGGAAATACAAACTTAGAAGTAAGGAAACAATTCATCCAGACGTACAATCTGGAGCAAGTTTCTTTAAGGCATGGACGCTGACAGCAGCGGAAAAGAAAAGGGTGGAAACATTCGAAATGTGGCACTACAGAAGAATGATGAAGATAAAATGGATCGACCGAGTGACAAACGAAGAAGTCTTAAGAAGAGTGGGAGAAAAGAGAAGTCTGCTGAAAACTCAAAGATGAAAACGGGACAACTTAATCGGCCATATCTTAAGACACGATGTCCTGATGAAGACAATCGTTGAAGGATAAATGGATGGGAATAACGGCAAAGAGAGGCACAATGGAGGATTTATTATATAAAATAATACCGGTTTCAATTATTACAACCATCATCTGGTAAACTTATAATGATATCATTATAAGTCGGTTGTATTTTATATAGTAAATCAATGGAAAACACAAAGTTGAGTCCGTCTTTTAATACTCTTCACGAACATCCAAAAGGGGTGCATGGCCTTATCGCAATGGGGGACACACAGCTGACTCTGCCAATAGGAACGGTTGCAAAAAGATCTGTGCAAGCAGACCTTCCGGCATCCCCCCTCCACTCCATTCCCTTCCCCTAAAAGCAGTCAAGGACGGGAGATGGATGACGTAAATGATCTCAAAGCAGCTTCTTCGGTGGGCGTCACCTTTTGCTTATTTGAATTTTTGATTCATGAGTGAATGGTTGTGGTTAGAAGATAAATTTTTCCACTAAAATTCAGTTTTCGTTTCCATCTAACGATTTCGTGTGCAAAACGGCGATTTCGGTTCCGAGTAAACGCCCCCATTCCGGCGTGACCTACCTTCTTTGCGTGAGATCATAGGTGTTAAATGTGAATTTTTATTTTTAGTCCATCGTGATTTTATGTAAGATCAATGTTGGCATCAGATTTGAAGTCAAGGAAGCATTCATATCGATTTTTCAATCGCTCTAATTTTCTTAACAGCCGCCTGTGATCAGGGATATACAATATGCAGAAAGATTATGGTGTAATCCCAATTAGAGCATGCCGATATTTCACTTTCTTTTTTGTATCTCTCTAGCGGTTGGAAGATCATTCGGATTCCATTTTCAAAACCGCCGCTACCTATTTCAGGGGATCGGCCTGGTGTAGTAGATGGTAATAGTTCACTTATAGGATCCAAAATCGTAAGCCTAGAATCTGTAAAATAATTCACACTTAGGATTACTAAATATTTATCGTGGGGACAACACTTCCGTGAAATATGCGTCCAAGGCAACAGAAAGCTGTGGATTTGTTTAAAGAAGGAAATGTGATGATAGAAGACGAAAGAGGAGTGTTTCGGAGTTGGATAGCGTGTAGAGGAGCACAACGATGTTTGTAAAAAGGTGTTACCATAGCATGGCGTGTTGTTAAAATAGCATGGCAGTGTGCCGAAATTGTTTGAAGAACTAGGTTGGGAATCATTATCCTATCGTAGATTGTTATACAGGTTAAATCTAGGGCAGACATTTAAAGCGATATATTTTCTATTGGTACTAAAAATTTATTTAAAGCTCAGCCGGCTATGAAATGGATATGTTATAATGCATTCGTTGGATGGTACAGATAAAATTAGAGACGTGAATGAATGAAAATACAAGTTTAAAATGACCTTCCTTACACAGCAAGGAACAGAAATAGATTATTTCGATGTACCGGAGAGGTATTTGATAGGTGATAGGTTAATAGGTGATAAAATTTTATTATATTTTTTATTTAAACGTGTGCATGAAGACATTAAAAGTATGTAAAAAGCATGAATTGGTAACATATACAAATTCACCTTTTCCAAGCACTCAATAGGAATAAGACCGTATTATAACTATAAGACAACCTGAAGAGTTCGAATCCAATAACTCTAAAAAAAATACCGGATATCGTTGCTCACATTTTTAGAAGTATCTGATTGGTTGGTTTAATTTAAATTTGGAAATTTATAGCAAGTCAAAAAAATACGTGCATAAAAATCTGGACCAAAATCAATCAGGATACAATGCCAATATGTCCCTCGGGCCAAATCAGTTGTATCCATTTTGTGCACCAACATTGTATTTAAAGTTGACTGGAGGGCATCTTCGGGCGAGGAATGTATTCAGATGACACGAGTCCCGTCCAATAGATTTCGAAGTCCCAGGATTAGCGGGATGCTCCCAACCAGTTATTAAGCACAGCTGATTAGGCCACGGTGAGTAAACGCACAGGCCTCTTAATCACCGCATCTGCAATGAAGAAGTTAATCTGACACAATACGGGACGGTAGCTATTATCCGATCCTACCGGAAGAGTGCTGGAGGAGAGACTATCCATCGAACCGTGAAGGCATTCGAGTGATCGTTTCGGTCGCTTGAAACACTTCCCAGTTCGAGATTGAGATGATTGGAGGAAGGGCAGACGTTTCCTCACAGTGATGGAACTGAACAGAATTAAATGTGCAGAACAATGAGGGATTTAATTTTCTTGCTTCGTGTTCAAGGTTTGAAGAAAGCCTCTGTGACAGCTTTATCGCGTTTTTTTCACGGAGGCTAGGCTTTTATTTCATTAAAAATTTAAATGACGGCGATTGATTCATGATAAGTTTGATTAGTGGAGGATTTACACTTCAGTTAGTTTTTAATGGAAGGTGGAATCCAGCGCGGTTATAAAGAATAACTTTCTTCTTAAAAGAAGCCGTAATTGTGACCGAGATGCCGATGAAGACTGCACCCTTAGATATATGTTTTATGGTGATTAGACTCTCTTGATTGTGTGCATGCTAATATATATTCGTGATCAGATCAGAACACAGATCTATCGGCCGCTCGATAGAAATTCGAAACCGAGTAAACAGCGATGGAGAAAGCAAGAAAGAAATAGTCAGTAAAATAGCTCAGACAAAGAGGGCATTCTACCAAAATAAGAATCTGCTTACATCTGGAAATACAAGCGTAAGTAATTAAGGAAACAATTAATCAGAACGTACATCTGGAGCGTGTTCCTTCACGGCAGTGAGGCATGGACGATGGCAGTAACGGAGAAGAAAAGGATGGGAGCGTTCCAAATCTGGTACTACAGAAGAATGATGAATATTAAATGGATCGACCCAATAAGTAACGAGGAAATTAGACTACGGCTGTTTTGTTTATGCGTCTGCTCGCGAGTCTTACCTACGAGCATTGGCCCCAGTGCACAACGCGGGGTTACGACTCTGTACGGGGGCATTTCGGACAAGCCCGGTCATTAGCATCTATTCTGATGCAGGGGAGCCTCCTCTGTGCCACCGGAGGAACGCGCTCATGTGCAATTATGTTTCCAAAGTTTTATCCATGACGGCACACCCATGTTTTAACATACTTTGTAAACCACGTTTTTTAGACATTTTTAACCGAAGGACAAAGGCCACTAGGCCCGTTTGTGTACGTTTTAATGATTTTATTCGTGGGTGTGATTTCAGGGTGCCTAAAGTGTTTCCTGTCTCTTACTCATTACACCCTCCCTGGTTAATACCCACCCCGGTGGTTGAAACGGCCTTGCTTAACCAAAAAAAATCTTTCACCACACTCTTGGAATACCAACGTCAGTTTTTAATGTTCCTAGGGAATCACTCAGATTATGTGCCAGTGTACACTGACGGCTCTAAGTCAGAGTCGGCCTGTGCATGCGCAGCGTTCTCGCCTAGCCAAGTCTAGTCTCGCCTAGTCAAAGCAAAATTAAATCCACTGTGTAGTGTATACACAGCGGAATTATTTGCCATAAAAATGGCTCTTGAAAACTTATGTGACGACGATGGCTCCTTCGTTATATGCACTGATTCCTTGAGCTCCATACAGTCTATTTCCGGCTTTTCGCCCATGTATCCGATCATTCAAGACATACATTCATCCCTACTGTCTCTCAGTAGAAAGGGAGTACGCATTTGGTTCCTGTGGGTCCCGGGGCATGTGGGAATAGCCGGAAATGAAAAGGCAGACGCTTTGGCCAAAGAGGCTCAGAACGAGACAGAGTCTAAATCGACGCTGGTACCTTACGAGGACCTCAAGTCTTCCCTGAGGCAGTTAGTTCTTGGGCAGTGGAAGGAGTCTTGGCGCACTGCACGAAATAACAAACTTCGTGACATCAAGCCAGTTACGTCAGTGTGGCCCTCTTCCGTCAGGAACAGCCGCAGAGAGGAAGTCGTCATCACACGTTTGAGGATAGGGCACTGCCCTTTGACCCACTCATTTCTCTTTACTGAAGAGAAAGTACCACCTCAGTGTGACGATTGCGACTGTCCTCTCAGCATTCGGCATATCCTGACGGAGTGTGACAAATACCGTGACTTGCGAAGGCAACTAAACTTGGGGGGAGAGCTAAAATCCGTCCTTGGAGACGACCCTAATGTTTTAAGTCGAGTAATTTTATTTCTGAAAGGGACAGGACTATTCAATAAAATTTAAGCCTCATTTTTTTTTTTATCGCATACCTAATGTATGTATATATATATTTTTTAAATAAGTGACGTAAGCGAATGTGACTAATCTTTATTACTTTTATCACGAAGACAGAGTAGTGGTGCAAAATGACCTAGCCGTCGACGCACCCTACAACAATAAACCTACCTACCTAGTAACGAGGAAGTCCTAAGAAAAGTGGGAGAAAAGTCTTCCCAATACTCTTAAGAAGAAGATGGGACAACCTAATCAGTCACATCATGAGACATGATGGCTTGATGAGGGCAATCGGACAGGAAGAACGACAAAGTAAGGCCTCGTGTGAGATATATGGAACAAACGATGAAGGATGTGAAAGAGAAGAAATACGTAAATATGAAAGTATGCAAAAAGAGATTAGCCGATAGAAGAATTCGGTGAAGAAGTGCGTCAAACCAATCCCAGGATTGCTGACTGATGATGACGATGAGCATGTTCTTGATGCTCGGCTGAATGCAATGATCAAATTTGAATCATGAATTCCGGTCACGAGTCTGACGACCCTTACCAACGAAGGAACATCCTCTTCATTTCACTCTTTAGCCTTCTCTATCCCGCAGAACTTTCATCACCCCGAGCCTTTCAAAACAAAGCTGACAACATCCCTCGAAAGAGCCAAGCCATAATCACCAATGTCACGCATAGTATGGGTAAATGCTGGGTCTGTAATTCAGTGACAACAGAGTCCTAGGAGAGGACACCCAGCAATTTCCCACTTCCCACCCCTAACAAGAATATTGACAAATGTTCATGCCCACCACATAATTTTAGCATTTATGCAAAGTTCTAGGTAGTCATTTTATTCGCCCGGTGTATCGACGCACAGTCGCGACGCTTTATTTGAAGTTCGGCGATGGTTATGGTTTGAATTACTCGCTGCATGTACAGAAAATTTTGCAAGTCATCTGGAGGGTGTATGATAAGGGGTTGAATGGTCATAACCTATACGTTTATCATACCTATAGTTTATATATAGTATAGTCAAAACTATACGTTTATTAATAATAGAGAAACGTATGTTATTCGTATACGAAGCAGGCGGTAATAAATGATTGGTAATTACGAAAGGATATGGTTTTAAACAATTGATTATGAATTTTTTTGAATCCTCTAAAATATTTTTTTACACTGGGTAAGAAAATTTGCAGTAAGCAATCGTTCGTGGAGTTAAGAACTTCTTCAGATGTTCGGAAAATTAGGCCAACAACATAACACTTTCCTGTTCGGTTATTGTTTTTGTTTTGTTTGTTTGTTATTTCGGTTATTTGTTTTCTAGTGATCGGGAATAAGGGTATTTTCAATGTTCCCACTCGATAATCTAACTATTTAAATCTAGTTTTCGTGATCACATAGAGTGTAATGCGTGGGTGTGTCAAAGTATTTCCGACGTCAACGGAATCTAGATTGGATTGAATCTAGATTAAAATTTACTTGAATGATTTGGGTTTAAAAGTAAACCAACGATCTGACCGGGATTGTCGATGGTAAAATACGAGAGTAGAATCGGTTCCTGGAGCATCCTTGTACCTTTTCTCCCTGTTTGAAGCGCCTTGTGTAGATACAGGCCTGAAAACGCAGATGACATGAGATCATTACTCTGATGTGTTTGGGGTCGGTTTGATGTAGCCGTTAGAGTACTGGTTTCTCATCTCGAGGGACCAGGTTTAGAATCACGGATGAATCTTTCGCGTTATCGCAATCTGTATCGATTACGCTTACCCCTAAAGTAGCGCAGGGTTAACGATAACCGTCTACAAAATTCGCTCCACTGATTGTGATAAGCAATTTGAAGTGCTGCGCGAAAAATGAAGAATGGAGATCACGTTCTCTCTGACATAAGTTAAATCAAACATTAACGCTAGCGCACGCCTTATGAAGATCCATGATCGAGGCCCAGGTTCAAATTCCGGTAGTGGTGGTCGTTCAAATTCTGGCTGTGGTAATTTTTATTGGTATACCTCCACAAAGCACTTAAGTAGTGCTTTAATCATGCAAACTTCATGCGTCCCTGAACACTATTAGGAGGGCCATTGTGGAACGGACTTACACATTTCGTGCATTAGAAGAATGACGAAGATAAAATGGATCGACCGAGTGACAAACGAAGAAGTACTTAGAAAGGTGGGAGAAAAGAGAAGTCTGCTGAAAACTCTAAGAAGAAGACAGGACAACTTAATCGGCCATATCTTAAGACTCGATGGCCTGATGAAGACAATCGCTGAAGGACAAATGGATGGGAATAACGGCAAAGGGAGGCGTCGTGTGAGATATATGGAACAGGTCGTGAAGGATGTAAAAGAGAGGAGTTACGTCAATGTGAAGAGGTTGGCCGATAGAAGAATCGAGTGGAGGGCTGCGTCAAACCAATCCTAGGATTGTTGACCGATGATGATGATGTATGTACATACTCCATCAGCATTTTTGGAAATCTGAAACATTTGATAATTATTTTCGATTTTTGCATGAATTTCAATCAGCGACGTAGTGCCCCCTTGTTGCGTGGTGCGTGGAAAAACCTGCACGTGATGGCCCTGGAGATTTTCCCGCGCCGCGCCGTTGACTTGGAAAACGCTACCCACACCAACCTTCGGGTTAAATGCTTTGCCTTTCTTCTACGAGTTGCGCAGCGATTAACTGCGTAGACTGGATCACTTACGAGTGCGTACATTAACTACGTACGCCGGGAGTTGGAAAAACTGGAAGAAATAAAATAGTCCTATCACCACGCCCAATTCCGTGTGGTTTGCTGAACCATCTCAACTATTAATGAGTGCAATTTCTCTGCGGTACTTGAGAAAATGAACGAATGCGTCGGAACCGGTCGTGGTGCATTAAATCATATATGAAGTGGAGCGTAGACGAGGCTCATGTTATTTCTCACTATGTCGTAATTACTCAAGGCTAATTCGTGAACGATCAATTTTATTTTTTTAATCATGCCCATGAGGTTTGGAATTGACCGAGGGAGTCCAGCGAGTTTTTTGCAAGTTCATCACCAGGAGTTAACTTGTCTGTAATGTGTCATACCAGATACGTTTCAAGTACTTCTCCAGGATTACTTGGTGTATGCCTTCTAGGGATGTCACATCGACATCGATGTATCTGACTACTCGATGTTTTTTGCCGATACATCGAAAACATCGAGTGGTAAGACAATCGATGGAACATCGACTCGATGTTTTCAAAACACTCAACATCGCAGCGATGTTTTAGGAAACGAGCGGGATAATAAATGTTTTTGGTTGACCAATAATTCAATTTTATGATTACCATAAGCCTTTTAAAAATACGAACAATCCTTCCCTAATTACGCCATCTATCGTTCGCGTGTAGGTAAACAAGTGAAGGTATAATCATGTTTTCGTCATGTTAATCGATCATGTTTTCATCCCAGTGTTGCCTTCCAAGAACATGATCCGCCATGCCTACATCAGTACCTTCTGAGAGGATTTATCAGCTCTCAACTTGGTGGTACAAGATAACAGGAGTAGGTTGCGGTCGCTGCATATTAAGAAAAGAGTTTTCCTTACCGATACTGGGAGGTTTAAACGTTTTAAACCCACTGTTTTTCAATTTGATTTTTTTTATTCCACCAAGCTTAGAATATTTTTAGGGAACAGGTACACCTACTTTATTGTGTTATTTGTTTTTGTTGTATTATGTTTATTTATCTTTATTTCATTATGAAACAGTGATAAGTTTTCTATGTTTAAAAAAATTCAATGGAAAAATATTTGCGTATTATTTATCAATATTTTACTAAATAAGGTCCGATTTCCTAATAATTTTCAAAATTGCAAGTTTTTAAGAAGATGCAAAATTTCTGATGCATAGTACGTACCTAATACATAATACCTCTATGAAATACCTAACCTCGGATATGAAGGCATAAAAACTCGATACATCGAAACATCGATGTTTTTTGTCGATGAATAATGAGTGAGTGGTGAGTACTTTTATAAACATCGAAACATTGATCACTCGATGTTTTTTAGCCGATGTGGCATCCCTAATGCCTTCTCCTCAAGCTCCTTTGCTGGCGATTGACTCTGGGGATCGTTGGGGAAACAGGTGGGAATTCTAAACTCTCCTGGCAGGCTGTGGGAACAACGTAATGCGTCATGTTCATAACCAGTTTTCCCCCGAACCAATATACGTTTTAATCATTGCTCCCGTCTACCAAGTGAATGCGGCCGGATACAATTATTTTCTTGAGCTAATTTCTAATATACTGGACTAAGAAAACATTCCAGACTAACTTATTAAGAATGCACAATAGCATATTATAAGGAGACTAAAGGTAAATTTCCCACATTTTACATTCCAGGCAGGTGGAACTTCACCATTGTTCTTATTTATACGATAAGGATGCCTAAAAATGCATTAAAAAACCTTGAGTTTTTATTCCCGAACAACTACTGTAAGGAGCTAAGAACAAAGCTGCCACCTATCGCCTTCAGCAGTATCGATTCCAGTTATTCCTGAATATAAGAATTATTCCTTTGTTGAAGTAATTACCGCAGTTTACATAATGTCACCGGCATGTCAATAGCAAAGGAAGCAATATTGATAATCCTTCACTTAGATCCGAATTAATTGCATCGATGAGTGAGAATGATTTTTCTGTTAAGCTCCGTTTCATCTCGGCGCACCTTCAGCCTGTCTAATGTCAACAGGGGTTGACCAGTCGAAAAGTAGAACAGAATTGTTCTTCATAAGCATGGTCCTTATATCTTGTTCATAAGGTTCCCTTTGCCAGTTTTCCGTTATATTCATTCATTGCCTTGGATTGGCTCGGCTTTCCTTCACGCCAAACACTATCCGTCAAAAGCATTCTAAGGCAAGTGAAGAATGAAGGCAGTGTTTTGGGATGGAAGACAGAAGATTGCATAAACTCAATAGCCGCGTAACTTTGGGCTACCTAAATCGCTACGGAGGAAAGGACCGGTACTCTTCTTATCACGCAACAGTCCTTCTCTTCCATCTTCCCATTTAAAGCTTTCGCTATGAAGTCATAAAATACCAAAATTCGCTTGGGATATAGTTATTAGTTACATGATAATTTGAGACGATCACTTCACACTTAATGTTAAACTGCTGGAAATCTTCATCACGGTCATTAATTTTGGGAAATGGCCCTGAGGAGCTATTTCGTAATACTTTTGGAGCATACCACGTGATAAGGCAAACGGCTTCCTTGATCGAAAAATACGAGAGCTGACGCTTGAGCAAGATGTATCATTCCTGGATTACGTCTGACCTATTTCAGAATAACATTGCCTAAATGTATGGTAAGCCATGAGCATGACTGGCTAAACATGTTTTTTGCCGTGGCTATTTGAATCAATATATGCATCGAAAGCTTCAAAACTGGAAAACCGCCAAAGGTAGTGCTTCGAAGTTTTTTAATATACTTCTATGAAATACTTGCTAAACCTGAATTATTCTAAATAGCCTTAAAATGAAAGCATTGACTGCTGAATTACACTAAATTGGCGTGAAATTACGAAATTATGGCTTTCATTTAAATATACAGAGCAAACTCCTTAGTGTTATTCCTCATACAACGAGCCTTACAAACCGTTTAACTACTCTATTCTACCGCTTAAGCTTCGCACCGAAGATGCTATTAAATTTAATTCAACTGCTTTGGTATACCACCCGTGAAAGGTGGACATGAATCGGTAAAAAACTGTCCCTTGTAAATATTTAACTCGTGTTATAATATTAACTCGAGTTTTATCACATCTTGGGGGCTCTAGAGTGGTGACAGATGATAAAAACTCAAGTGAAAGCAACTAATGATATTGTACCGAGAGATTTGGAGCCACTAAATTTGCGAACCGTTCGTGTTTGTACCACGTGACTCCTAGGTTACCTATTCGAGATAATCCCGACGGTTTCAAACACCCCCCTCCAGGAACGCCTTCTGACGTCAATGCACGAACATCAGGTTCCATATTGCTAGGGAAACGGAACTTTGTTTTAGAAGGAAACGAAGCGAATTCATTATTTTGAGGATTTTGGCCGTTTCTTGATCGAAAAAATACCTAAAATAGATTTTAAAAAAGTACAATCCGACAATTTGCCGTTGGTCGACTCCATTATCGTGGCGAGTCGTTCCGAACGGAGGGATGGCAAACATTTCGCTATACCTGATGCCAGCGCCACAACGACCACTTTTGAAACTAATAGGGTAAATAAACCTCCAAAATCGAAGATGGCGGCAAGTTTAACTGCACGGAAGCAAGTTCTCGGGTTGTACTTGCATAAAATATGAAGTAATACCGGAAAACATGAGGAATATATAAATTAAAAATATTGTAATTCAGAATTCTAACACGATATAGCAGTTCAGTGTTATGTTTAGCATATGCATCAGCAATATACCTAGCAATAAATGGCAAATTTTCATCGACAACTACTGAATTATGTCATAAAGTGGATGGCAGATAATCATATATTAATCTGTAGCGATATATTATGAGGAATGACATTTACTTCTGAATGATTATTAGAGGGGAATAGCATACATTTAAAATTACTTGGTAAAGGATCACGAAAAAGGGATGGCAAAGAATCATACATCCTCCGGGAACGTATATTGTTTTATGAGACGGAAACCATTCATATATACCTCAAATGCGATATGTTTTGGTTCAGAGCACAGTTGTAGGTATAGTTCAATTTTTTTCGATGAGAGGGATGGAAAACTTCCCATTTGCCAGAAATATATCTCATGTTAGAGAGGCAAACAATGATATATACCCAAACAACCAATTCTCTGAGTAAAGACAAACACTTATTGAAAAACCAAGGGCATGATCGTATATGATACGGATTATAATCTGGTGTAATCTCACGAGAGATTTGGCAAACAATAATTTATACCCCAACATGAAATTATCTCAGTGAAAGTAAATGCTTATTTACATACCAAGACATGATTATTTAACAGGGATGGAAAACTATATACATATAACGGAATATCTCATGATATAGATGGTAAACAAAAAATTATACCTCAACCAACATTTAACTGAGTGAAAGCATACATTTGTTGAAGAACCTAGGGCATTATTATTGACAGGGATGGCAAACATTTACATATACCTGCGGAAATCTAATGGTATAGATGGCAAAAAAACATATATACCACAAACAAACATTATCTGAGTGAAAACATACATTTGTTGAAGAACCTAGGATATTAGTATTTGAGTGGGATGACAAACATTTACATATACCTGCGGAAAGCTAATGGTATGGATGGCAAACAATAATATATACCTCAACCAGTGAAAGCATACATTTGTTGAAGAACTTACGGCATTATTATTTGAGTGGGATGGCTAACATTTACATATACCTGAGAAAATCTAATGGTTTGGATGGCAAACAATAATATATACCTCAACCAGTGAAAGCATACATTTGTTGAAGAACCTGGGGCATTATTATTTGACAGGTCGGCAAACATTAAATATACTTGTGGAAATCAATGGTATAGATGGCAAACAGAAATGTATACCTGAACCAAACTTTATCTGAGTGAAAGCATACATTTTTTGAAGAACCTAGGGAATTATGATTTGATTGAGATGGCAAAATTTAACTTATAGGTACCTAGTGAAATCTCTGAGACAGATGGCATACAATCATATAAGCATCAACAACGAATTATCGGAGTGAAAGAATACCCTTATTGAAGAACCTATAGGGCATGATTACTATGCACGGATGGCAAACGTTTACATATAGGTACCTGAGGAAATCTAATGCAATAGATGGCAAACAATCATATAAACATCACTAACGAATTATATGAGTGAAGGCATACCCTTTTGAAGAACGAAGGGCATGATTATTTGACATGGATAAAAACTTTTTTATATACCTGGTTAAAGATCTCAGGATTGAGATGGCGAGCAATCTTTTGTATCCCAAGACAGGAATTGGTTCTACGGATACCATCGGTCAAATAATAGGTATTTATTCATCCGTTTTTGACAGTGGAAGCAAACATTTGCATATACCTGGTTAAATATCTGATGATAGAGATGGCAAACAATCATGTGAACCGTAGGAAATGAATTGTTTTGACCGATGTCATAGGTTCTTTAATAACTACTGCATTTGTATTTGACAGGTAAGGCAAGCTTTGACATATACCTGGTTAAAGAGCTCATGATAGACATGGGAAACTTATCATATGTATCTCATGTAACGAATAGTTTTGAGTGATGACATATATTAATTGAAACCTAAAGAGTGATCAGTATTGGAGAGGGATGGAAAATTTTATGTATGTATCTAGTGAACCATCTCACGAGAGAGATATTAATCAATCATATACTCCAATAAATGGTAGACAAGTAATGTATTTTCTAGTTTATCAGATAGCAATAGATTCATGAAATAAAGAAGCAGAAGTTAATTGCTAATGGTAATTTGAATGACTTCAGTTTTGTTAATTAATAGCAATTATATTCTCTTGAAAATTATATAACCATCGTCTTTAAATATTGATTGGCATTGAAAGATCAATATAATAATGTGCTGTTTTAAATTTTATAAGATTTTGAAGATTTTCCTATTGGGAATGTGAAGTTGCAGTATTATTGATCAATACTTATCTCGAGTAAAAGACTTGGTATCTGAAAATCTCCATCAAAATTTCAAAATCAAGGCTTTGCTGTACAACAACCAAGCTCGTTGTCATTCTCAATCCCAAGTAGCAAAATTGCATGAAATAAATATTGGAATACATGTTGAAAAATAATTTTTTTTTATTTTAAACAGTTTAAAATAATGTTGTCTGTATTGTTTCGGAAAAGATTACAATATTTTTACATTACCTTCCAAGGCTGCAAAAATAATTTATAAGATATATGAATATTACACTTAGTCATTGTTCTTAAATACAAGTACCCATAAATTAAAACTGTAAAGAAGAGTATTAGCTCATTTTGATCGCAAACTAAATTACAGCTCCACTTAACAACTCATACAGTAAACCCTCGATAATACCTAGTCAGTGGGATCGGAAAATCGGGAATTCGTTATTTCGAACTTTTTATAAAAATCGTGAAAACACATCTTGTTTCTCTAACTTAGAGCATAAGATATAAGTAGAGCTCTAGAAATATTATTCTCATGAGTATATTAGAATATTCCTGGCATATTATCAGAACTTAATAGAAATAGCAGCCTGAACAGTAAACCCTCGATAATTCGTAGTCAGCGGGATCGGAAAATCGGGATTTCGTAATTTCGAACACGTTTAATAAAAATCGTGAAAACACATATTTTTTCTCTAACTAAGTGCATAAGATATAGTAGAGCTCCAGATATAGTTTTATAATAATTCTAAAATAATTTTATGATCTTGAAATAGTGTAATATAGTTTTATGCTTATTTCTCCTTTTCCAGTAAAAATGATATGGGAAAAAAAAGAAAAAATTACAATATTTTTACATTACCTTCCAAGGCTGCAAAAATAATTTATAAGATGTGAATATCACACTTAGTCATTGTTCTTAAATACAAGTACCTATAAATTAAAACGGTAAAGAACAGAGTATTAGCTCATTTTGATCGCAAACTAAATTACAGCTCCACTTAACAACTCATACAGTAAACCCTCGATAATACCTAGTCAGTGGGATCGGAAAATCGGGAATTCGTTATTTCGAACTTTTTATAAAAATCGTGAAAACACATCTTGTTTCTCTAACTTAGAGCGTAAGATATAAGTAGAGCTCTAGAAATATTATTCTCATGAGTATATTAGAATATTCCTGGCATATTATCAGAACTTCTGCATATGTAATTTACCAATAGAAGATATTGTGGTACATAGGTACACATTAAAATAACTGAGGGAACTATTTCTTCAACCTGACGCAATAGCCATATTTAAAACATGATGTCTGAGATGGGCTTAGAGGTGAACCCAGACATCAAGTTTGGGAGGACTGTCGCCAATGTTGACCTCCTCTTTACCCCCACCCCTCCGATCAAAAGACAGTCTCTCTAGTTCTCTGGGGAGGGAGGGGGCGACAACCGCTCTCCCCCCACCCAAAGCCTCAGTAGCAATCTTGAAAGAAACATTAACAGGAAGACCTGAAGGAAAAAAAGACTTGTGGAGACCTAGACTATAATGGTGGTGCTGAATCCAGAAAGACAATAAGAAAGATGAGAAGTTCGACAGTGACAATGGAAGCAGAGAATGATGACATAAAATTGTTGGTGGGGCCATGGAGGTAAGGTAATTTCATAACAACGGAATAATTTTCCAAAGATAAAAAACAAGATACTTTTGTTTAATCTTCTAATAATAGATAAAAGCAAAACAAAGAAAAGTAGATACACTGCACTAAAAGCTGTAATTACAACAGGAAAGTTGCCAGTATCAGTACACATGTTGATACATTGAGCAATGATATCACTAGGTTTGATGATTATGGAATCAACTAACTCTTGAATCTTTTTGATGTGGGTGTCAGTAACTGTCTGACAATGTAGAATTGGGTTCTGATCTAAAGTTGCCTCTTGGAAAATGAGGCGAACTTCATTTTCTCCTGAGTCTCCTTTGCGAAAAAACTTAGATTTGTTAACTGTTAACTTAGATTTGTTAACAGTAACTGTTGCAATCTGACAGTCACAGTTAAATTTCAATAGTTGTCTATTGGAACATTCACAGTATAAATTTCCAACAGATTATTGATAAAATGAAACAGTTACTGTTGGATTTTAATGTTTAACGGTAGAAATCCAACATTAAGTAGTAAATTGCCATTAATTTTGAAGGACATAACAGTTTGTTGAAATTTCAGCAGTTTACATGCTTAGGATATTAGAATGTTTATAAGTATATACTTAGTCTGTTGCCAATCTGAAACTGGTCTGTAATGCTTGAAAGGCCAATTTCTGGATGCTAAGTCTGTAACAGGACTGGACTTGTCTGGATTGCAATAAAGAGAAGGGTTTTTGTCTGGAAACTGAACTGGATTTTGGTCCATAACTATACTACAATATCTGTTGGTCTGTAACTAGTCTGTATTTTTTTCTTCGGGTGCAGTTTAATATTTGGTGGTCTGTAAATGTACTGTAGTTTTGACAGTCTGTAACTGTGCTGTAGGTTTTGAAGGGCTGTAACTGGTCTGGATTTTGGTTAGTGAAAGAAAGTAGAGTCTGAGGAAAAGTAATTCAAATAAGTACAAAATTTCTACAATGACAAATACATTATGTCTAGAAAATATCTAGAATAATTACTTTTAAATGGAATGCAAAATAGCATAGCAACAATTGTTTTCTGTTTGATATATCAACTAGAAAACAACCATTGCTATGCATATAATAATATATTTATTGTGTTTACACTTCTACAATGCTACATATCATCCAAAAAGTAGTGTGAATTGCTGAATCTTCTGTCTTCTCATTCATCTCGGATAATCTTGAAAATGCAGTCCTTGACTTTACTTCTTAAAATTAGCCATTCTGAATGTGATTTATTTGAATTCGTAAATAAGGAGGAAGCTGTTTCTGTTGGCATCTTAGTTTGGGTCTTTCATGATGATGGTGAAAGAAATAAGGAGAACTATTTTAGAGGATTAGTGAAAATACAGCGACATTGCATACTGAATTGGCCTGATAGTGATAATTAAAGTTCATCAACATTAAAAAAAAGTTGGTTCATGCAACTTGGAGCATTGTGCTGGCAAGACTCCTGGCATAAGGCAGTGAGTACAACTACACTTTATTTGCCCTAAGTTCCTTTGCATGCACTCTCCCACATATTAAAACTGGCGATTTTTATATTGTCATAGCAACATTTGAAAAAAAAATACATTTTTACTTGCCAGGATACACGGAAGTGTGCAGACCTAAGTGCAATGTGAAACAGAAGGCATGGCAATTTGGGGAGGAGATTTTAAAATATGTAGGCATGAAATTAAATAATATCTCAAAAGGAAAGACAACCATTCAATGATGTTGTAAACTAATGTATATATTTTGTTTTAAGTATTTAAGTTTTGTGTGGAAATATATTTTTTGCTAAGAGTTTGTTGTTCTTTTCTTGAATACTCAATATTTGATTGCGGTTACGTACTTGCGAGCATAAGAAAGAATTTAGCTGCATCCATATTTTTTTGTAATGCTTAAGGTTGAACCTTCGTTTTCATTACATTGCTTATTCCTTGGTGTTTTTTAAATTAATTTCCCCAAGGCATGCAGCTCTTACATGCATGGGTTAAATTATATTACTGGTGAGACACGTGTACAGACCAACATGTTGAACTTAATGAAAACGGAGGAAAATTTTTGCTAAATGACATTTAGAACGGCTCATAAATGATCACTATTTACTTATCAATGTTCTCAATATGGAGCAATAAGTTAAGAAATAAACATTTATAGACCCATTATCCTTTGAAACAAACTAGTATAAATACTAATAGTATGGTAATGTAGTACAATACTGCAATATACCTGGTTCAATCGTTGAAGAACAAATGGATGGGAAGAATGGCAAAGGAAGGCCTCAAGTGAGATGTATGGAACAAGTGACGAAGGATGTAAAAGAGAAGAAATTCGTAGATTAGATTGAGATGAAAAGTAGGTTGAAGTAATCTAAGAGTCCCTGGGGCACTTAGACCTATTGGTCCATTATGCTAACCACCATTCAGGAGATCACCCATAGAGACTGATCGTCTGGCTAAAGGCCAAGAGGTCTCCTATGAGGATCCCTTTAATTTCATTGGGTTCCAGAAAAGGTGAGCCAAGATATCTATTCTGAGTACTCATTATGGCTGGGCACTCGCAGAGGAGATGAGAGGTTGATTCGTCCTCTTCTTCACACCATCTGCATCTAGCTGAATCAGTGATCTTCAGGAGATGGAGGTGTCTCATCACTTGATACTGTCCAGTGAACAGTCCCACTATCGTACGTAATTGACTCCTGTTTAATAGGAGTAATTTATTAGCTAGATCAGGTTTAGGTCCCTCTATGTGAAGTTTGGCCTGCCTTAACTTCAGTGTTTTCCGCCAGATCTCAGCATGTCGAGCAAGGCCCCACATTCAGATCTCCGTTTTCCCCATTGAGGGTGCAATAGGTATGAATGGTTCTGGACCAAACGGTCTTCGGTTGGCTCCTGCTTTGGCAAGCTCATCCGCCATTTCATTTCCGGCAATGGCAGCATGACCTGGTACCCAGAAGAGCTCAATTTTACGGCAGCTGCCTAGTGTGTTGAGTGCATTTCTACACTCTAGCAGCAGCCGCGATCTGCACCATGGTGATGCGAGAGCTCTGAGGACAGCTCTTGGCTGTCGGTGCAGATATGAGTTGGTTTGTCATACAAGCCAGCCTCTTTAGCTGCATATGCACAGGTCAGAAGCATATAAACCTCGGCCTGAAACACTGTAGCTTATTCCCCGAGAGGGATAGATATTTTCTTGGATAGGCTGTAGCTGTATATACCGGCTCCTCCTCTGCCTTCTTTCCTGGAGCCATCTGTATACCATACATAGGCTCCTTTATGTAGTCCTTCCCCTCCTTTCTCTGCCCACTCTTCTCTAGTTGGGAAGTGGATTTTGAAGAGGAGGGGTGATTGGTTGAACTTCGCAATTATTGAGTCAGAGCCCATTTCAAAAATTGGGCTCGACTTCCTGAGCTCCGTCCATAGAATTCTGTGACCGGAAGAACTTCCCATGTCGTACCACTATCCTAGGCTTTTAAGACGATATGCTGATGCCCCCAAGTAACACAAAATAGTCACCATTACCTCACGATGACATCACCATGACCAAATTTTGGTCACTACGTGACTAAGTGAGCAGGCGTTGATCCAGTGAGACCTCAAAATGACGTCCATTTGACCTCACGGATTTTATTCCTCTGATTTGTTATTAAAAAAACATTAGTGTTTTGATTAAGAAGAATATTTCACACGGTGTTCCTTTTTACTTTTCATTTTTTTGGAAAATAAATATGCAAAATATATTCGTTATTGAGTTCTTCACAATGCTTGCTAAATTCTGTTCTTTTATATTACATGATACATGGACTGTGGTACACACGTTGAATATTTGATACAAATTTGTTAAAGTGTGCATCTTTGTTCATGGATCATGTATAAAAGAACCAATCAAGAATTTAGCCTTTAATTTTCTTTACTTTAGTCCTTGTACTAGTACTTGCAGTATCAGCTGGGAGTGAGAGGGAAGTGGGGAGGCTCAGCCCCATCAACACAAAAAGCTAAATTGTACTTCATTGTGACCCTTTTTAGTCTCGAATTGGACAAAATCATATGACTACACTGTGACTAGGAGTGCAGATGGTTGTCAGGTCATGGTGATGTCACTATGACATCAAAATCACATCACTATTTTGGTCTAAAATTTGACAAAAAAAAGCTAATTTTGACCTTGGGGTCCGTGAGTTACTTATGATGTCATCATGAGGTAATGGTGACTTTTTTGTGTTACTTGGGCCCTAGCCTGGATCTCAACTTCCACATATCATGGAGTAAGGTTTAGGAGGGTCTCGATTGCCAAGGTTGGGGTTGTCTTCATTGCCCCTGAAATGCCCGTACAGGCCATTCTATGCAAGTGGTTTAGTTTGTCCCTGGTAACATTCTGCCGGGTCCTTGTCCATCAGACAAGTGAGCAGTGCAGAAAGCTAGGCTTCACTACTGCTGTATATAGACAGTACATGGCTTTCGGTTTTAGCCCCCAGGATTTTCCCAGAGCTTTCTTGAAAGACCATAGAGATGCACAGGCTTTCTTTGTTTCCGCCTCTAGATGTTCTCCCCAGTTGAACTTGGAGTCTAGAATAACCCCAAGGTATTTAACTGATGTGGAAGGTTGTAAACACCTTCCTTGTAGTAGGGGAAGTCTTAGACCTTCCCTTTTTCTCTTATTGGTAAACACGGTAAGAAATACGTAAATATGAAGAGGTTAGCCAGTAGAAGAACTCAGTGGAGAGCTGCGTCAAACCAATCTGAGGATTGATGACCAAAAACGATGATACCTGGTTAATTTTTTAGAGCTCCTCAACTTACCCTTTCATTATGTGATTTATAATTTAATTTTTCAGCATGTATACGATGATAGGTTCAACATGATAATTCTGATATCAGATATTTAGTAGCTGTTATTGGATTTCAAAGGTAGGTAAATGGTTAGATTTCAACAGTTAATGCTAGGTTTCAAGTTTACTGTTTGGTTTCTCCAGTTTTCTGTTAAAAGTTCTACATTAACTAATTTTCAACAATAGGTAACTTTGTTGGATTCAACTGTTGGATTTACTTGCTGTTTGTCATTTTCCACAGTAACTATTGAATTCAACATTGGTCTGATTTAATGTGAAGTTTTCAATGGTTTTTTGCAAGAGTACCTGTAGAATTCAACAGTTTTTTCAACAGTAACTGTTGGATTCAACAGTTTTTTTTCAATAGTAACTGTTAGATTGAACAGTTTTTTCAACAGGGACTGTTAAATTCAACAGTTTTTAACAGGTTTTCAACAGTTTTTTCGCTGGAGATCTTCAATGGGTAAATATTGATAATGCATCTCCATTTTCCATCATGAATTTTGAGTAACCCACAAATCATTTTATTCCCCTTCTAATAGGCTTTAGTTGTGGCTCTGCCATGTTGGAAAATAATTCTATTAAAACCAAATGCCACATTTCATTGGGTATTCAATCAATCAATGGGATGTTCATTTCGTATTTTTTCCAATTTCTTGTATTCCTAGTTTTTACTTCGTACAATAATCCCTGCCCATACTCTGTACCATACTGTACAAAACTGTACACAATATGTACCCATGTACTCTGATGTAGACAATCTACCTGAAATCTGTACAGTAAAATGTTCTATAACACACAATTAGCACACAAAATCACACAACTTGTACCACATGTACCAAATTTTGTACATAATTAGTGTACCAGTTTTTCACACAAGTTGTACCTGAAATCTGTACAGCAAAAGTGTTCTATAACACACTAATTGCACACTAAAAGCACACAAAAAATCACACAACTTATACCACATTTACCAAATTTTGTACATAATTAGTGTACCAGTTTTTCACACAAGTTGTACACAAACATTTTCGCCAGGGACGTAGTCAGTGGGATCGGAAATTAGGGATGTCGTTATTTCGAACATTTTATAAAAATAGAAAACAAATCTTTTCTCTAACTTAGAGCATAAGATATAAGTATACTCTGTAGAGCTCTAGAAATATTACTCTCATGAGTATATTAGAATATTCCTGGCATGTTATCAAAACTTTATTGAAATAGCAGCCTGGACAGTAAACCCTCGATAATACGTAGTCAGTGGGATCGGAAAATCGGGATTTCGTTATTTCGAACATTTTATAAAAATCGTGAAAAAACATGTTTTTTTTCTCTAACTAAGTGCATAAGATATAGTAGAGCTCCGGATAATTACTGTCCAGGCTGCTATTTCTATTAAGTTCTGATAATATGCTAGGAATATTCTAATATACTCATGAGAATAATATTTCTCGAGTTATACTTATATCTTATGCCCTTAGTTAGAAAAAAAAGATGTGTTTTCACGATTTTTATAAAATGTTCGAAAAACCGATTTTCCGATCCCACTGACTGCGTATTATCGAGGGTTTACTGTACAGGCTACTATTTCTATTAAGTTCTGATAATATGCCAGGAATATTCTAATATACTCATGAGAATAATATTTCTAGAGTTCTAATTATATCTTATGCCCTTAGTTGGAAAAAAAGATGTGTTTTCACGATTTTTATAAAATGTTCGAAATTACGAAATCCCGATTTTCCAATCCCACTGACTGCGTATTATCGAAGGTTTACTTTCCAGGCTGCTATTTCTATTAAGTTCTGATAATATGCCAGGAATATTCTAATTTACTCATGAGAATAATATTTCTAGAGCTCTACTTATATCTTATGCTCTAAGTTAGAGAAACAAGATGTGTTTTCACGATTTTTATAAAAAGTTCGAAATAACGAATTCCCGATTTTCCGATCCCACTGACTAGGTATTATCGAGGGTTTACTGTATGAGTTGTTAAGTGGAGCTGTAATTTAGTTTGCGATCAAAATGAGCTAATAGTCTGTTCTTTACCGTTTTAATTTATAGGTACTTGTATTGAAGAACAATGACTAAGTGTGATATTCATATCTTATGAAGTATTTTTGCACCCTTCGAAGGTAATGTAAAAATATTGTAATTTTTTTCTTTTTTCCCATATTATTTGTACTAGAAAAGGAGAAATAAGCATAAAACTATATTAAACTATTTCAAGATCATAAAATTATTTGAGAATTATTATAAAACTATATCTGGAGCTCTACTATATCTTATGCACTTAGTTAGAGAAAAAAAGATGTTTTCACGATTTTTATAAAAAGTTCGAAATAACGAAATCCTGATTTTCCTAACCCCCTGACTACGTATTATTGAGGGTTTACTCTACGAGTTGTTAAGTCGAGCTGTAATTTAGTTTGCGATCAGATTGAGCTAATACTCTATTCTTTACTGTTTCAATTTATAAGTACTTGTATTTAAGAACAATGACTAAGTGTGATATTCAAATATTATAAATTATTTTTGCACCCTTGGAAGGTAATGTAAAAATATTGTAATTTTTTCTTTTTTACCATATATTATTTGTGCTGGAAAAGGAAAAAACATAAAACTAAATTACACTATTTCAAGATCATAAAATTATTTTAGAATTATTATAAAACTATCTGGAGCTCTCCCTTTATATCTTATGCACTATAAGAAAATAAATATACTCACCCAAATCAGATTATCAGACTTTAATATTACGGACAGTACGCAATTTACCTTTTTTGTTGGGAATGTGTAGTGCTGATTAATGTAGCCTGGTATGTCTGTCACAGGTGATGATGTAATGAACATTGTAGCATGTGATTGGGTCAGTGATATGTTTCTTGTTCTATCAAGAAATTTTGCATAAGAGAGTTAATTACAGCATAGGACAGCATTATGATAGATTACCATAGAAGAGTAAAACATAATTGCAACTTGTCAGAAAATCATTTTCAAATAATGATGTGGAATATTTAGTGTAGTACTTAGATAAGATGTTTGAGATATATGGCGGTATATGAGTGGAAATAAAGAGGTGTGCGAACACTGGATCGAAAATGGTAGGTGGACCATATCAAGGAATGAGTGTTTGTCATAGGAAGCGAGAATCGCTGTACAAAAAAGTGTGCTTCTCCTCACTTTGATATATGGTATTGAAATATGAGTATGTGTCGGGGAAAAATAAGAATAGGGTAAATGCCGTGGGTCTGAGATGTCTGAGGAGTGTTTGTCAAAAGTAGGATCAATATATTAGGAAGGATTGGGTCATAAAGGATGTGGGTTGGATGCTCCAGTAATGGACATATGAGAGGAGTGTGTTTCGTTGGTTTGGCCATGTTGAGAGAGTCAAATACTAATGAAACTGGTATATAAGAGTCAAATGAATGGTGTGAGAGGTAGGATAAGTAGACTGAGATGGTCATGGTTGGAGAGAAGGAATAAATTAGGAGTCTTGAGAACTGTAGAGTGAGTGTGACCCAATTCATATGGGGATACATTGAGACAAAATAGGTTTGCAAGGATGGGTCAGAATGGAGGAAGTTATAATGAAGCAGAGTAAGGTATACAAGCATATCATTATGCTACCCCAGAAGGGAACAGCATTATTGGCATGCATGCATCTATAATGCTATTTGATAAACTAGAAAATAATTACTTGTCTTGCATTCATTGGAGTGTATGATTGATTACTATCTCTCTCATGAGATGGTTTACCAGGTACATGTAAAAGTTTACCATCCCTCTCCAATACTGATCACGCTTTAGATTTCAATAAATATATGTCATCCCTCAAAACTATTCGTTACATGAGGTAAATATATGATAAGTTTCCCATCTCTATCATGAGCTCATTAACCAGGTATGTGTCAAAGCTTGCCTTACCTGTCAAATACTAATGCAGTAGTTATTAAAAAAACCTACACCATCCATCGAAACAATTCATTTCCTACAGTACCTACACATTATTGTTTGCCATCTCTATCATGAGATCTTTAACCTTTGCCATCCCTCTGCAATACTGATCACGTTTTAGGTATCCATAAATATATGTCATCCCTCAAAACTATTCATTACATGAGGTATATATGTCATCCCAGTTATATGCAAATGTATGACTTCACTGTCAAAAACGGATGAATTAGTTATTGATTGACCAATGGTATTCGTAAAACATATTCCTGTCTTGGGATATAAATGATTGTTTGCCATCTCTATCCTGAGATCTTTAACCAGGTATATTAAAAAGTTTTCATCCATGTCAAGCAATCATGCCCTAAGTTCTTCAATGACGTTATGCCTTTAATCAGCTAATTAGTGGTTGAGGTATATATGACGGTTTCCAATCTATTACATTAGATTTCCTCAGGTACATGTAAAAATTTGCCATCTCTGTCAAATAATAATGCCTAAGTTCTTCAATAAGGTTATGTCTTTATCAGATAATTCTTGGTTGAGGTATATATGATTGTTTGCCATCTATACCATAAGATTTTGGCAAGCAAATGTAAATGTTTGTTCCATCCCTGTCAAATAATTATGCCCTCTGTTCTTCAAGAAGGGTATGCCTTTCATGAGATAATATTTGGTTCAGATATATATGATTGTTGGCCATCTGTCTTAGAAATTTCCCCAGATATATATGCAAATGTTTGCTATCCCTGTCAAAAATTAATGCCCTAAGTTCTTCAATAAAGTTATGCCTTTAATCAGCTATAAATTGTTTGACGTAAGCATACATGATCGTTTTCCATCTTAATGAAAAGATTTCACCAGATATATGTCAATGTTTGCCATCCCTGTCTAATAATAATGCCCTAAGTTCTTCAATAAGGTTATACCTTCACTTCAAATATTTTTGACTGAGGTATACATGATTGTTTGATATTTATCTAAGAGATTTCACCAGGTATATGATAACGTTGCCATCCCTGCATAATAATCATGCCCTAGGTTCTTCAATACGGGTATTCTTTCACTCAGATAAAGTTGGTTTGAGGTATACATTTTTGTTTGCCATCCCTACCATTAGATTACCGCAGGTATATGTAAATGTTTGCCATCCCTGTCAAATAATAATTCACTAGGTTCTTTAATAAATGTATGCTTTCACTCAGATAAAGTTTGTTTGAGGTATACATTTTTTATTTCCATCTATACCATTAGATTTCCGCAGGTATAAGTAAATGTTTGCCATCCCTGTCAAATAACAATTCACTAGGTTCTTTAATAAATGTAAGCTTTCACTCAGATAAAGTTTGGTTGAGGCATATTTTTGTTTGCCATCTATACCATTAGATTTCCACAGGTTTATGTAAATGTTTGTCATCCCTGTCAAATAATAAGGCCCTACCCAGGTAAAAATATTTGGTCTGTAACTAATCGGATCTGGCCTGCAACTGGTCTGAAAGGCTAAATTTTGTTCTGTGAGTGGTCTGTAACATGACTGGACTGGATTTCAAAGAGGCAAAGGAAAATGGTCTGTAACAGGTCTGGAATTCTGGCCTGTAACTGCACTGTAACATTCGATAGTGTGTAACTGTTCTGGATCCATTGCCTGTAACTGCATACTGCAATATTTGATGGTCTGCACCTGGTCTGGATCTATTCTGTAACTGTGCTGAAATATTCTATGGATTTTAACTGGCCTGGATTCTAACATGATGCAGAACTATGATATTTTATTCGGTGATCTACAATTGATCTTAAATTTATTTGTAACTGTTCAATGATTAGAATATATTTTAGGCATTAATGCTTAATGGGATTAGGAATCGAGCTATATAGCTCAGGACTCCATATGGAGTAATCACTTTTTAAGTTACAGGAGTTTTTTCTAGAAGAGTTGCAATTTATATTTGCTGTCACATAGATGAATTGCACATGGGTTTAAGGGTACCCACTACCCATCACTATGGCTTATGGAGAGTTGCTTTACTTGGATAGCATTACAATAGCTTGGATAGCTGTGTCATAAATGTACTCTCAGATATCATAAGTAGGTACTTATTCTCAAAGCATCTAGTTAGTAAAGATAGTGGAAAAAGAACACAAGGTAAAAATAAATATTTTCTAAATGATAGCTGAAGTAAAGGTTGAAATATCAAATAGGGTTTGGGGCAGTATACTAAATACAGTATACTAAAATTTAGACTAATCTAAATGTTCACATAAATTTGGTATTTGCTAGCTTCATAGCAAATAACTTAATTTTTATTATCCATTTCTTCAATTATGAGGTTGTGCATCAATATATTGATAATACTTCATATCTACACCAGGCACGTAACCAGAAACTTGCTTCGGGTGGGGGAGGGAGGTCTAAGTCTTGTGTAACTTGTAACAAATCAGCCATGCACCTTCATTGCCGACATGTTACAAATCTCTTCCCTTAATTTTCAGTGCTTGGTATTTACTTTTACAGTGCCCATACTTAGCTCTTCTCACTGGCAAAGTTCACTGCTAAAATCAGATCAACAAAATTATTGGGAAAAAATACCTATAGGTTCTCCAACAAATGTATGCTTTCACTGGTTGAGATATACATTTCTGTTTTCCATCTATACCATTAGATTACCGCAGGTATATGTAAATGTTTGCCATCCCTGTCAAATAATAATTCACTAGGTTCTTTAATAATTGTATGTCTTCACTCAGATAAAGTTTGTTTGAGGTATACAATTCTGTTTGCCATCTATACCATTAGATTTCCGCATGTATATGTAAATGTTTGCCATCCCTGTCAAATAATTATTCACTAGGTTCTTTAATAAATGTATGCTTTCACTCAGATAAAGTGTGATTGAGGTATACATTTTTTATTTCCATCTATACCATTAGATTACCGCAGGTATATGTAAATGTTTGCCATCCCTGTCAAATGATAATTCACTAGGTTCTTTAAAAATGTATGCTTTCACCCAGATAAAGTTTGTTTGAGGTATACATTTATGTTTGCCATCTATACCATTAGATTTCCGCAGGTATGTGTAAATGTTTGCAATCCCTATCAAATAGTAATGCCTAAGTTCCTCAATAATGTTATGCCTTCGACTGAAATTAACGTATGTCTTCTCGCAAACACGTTGATGTTGCCGTTTACATGATTGTTTGTCATCCCTCTCATATATTTAAACACACAGTTTAAATGAATCTTTGCTTGGAACCAAAACATATCGTCCTTATAGGTACATAGGAATGGTTTCCCACTAAAAAATTCCAAAATTGATAAAAGTTAGCCATTTTTAGCTAAGTATATTGCTAATACAAATCGAAAATATGTCACTGAACCGCAACGTCATTTAAGAATTATGTATTACTTCATTTTTAACGAGTTACCCAAATGATTTCCGGGTATTACTTCGCATTGCATGTTCCACACGCGCACGTTCTTGAATTTTTTCCTCCGAGTAGTTAAACACTCCGACATTACCTTTAATCAATTCTCTTAATATTTTCCGGATATTACTTCACATTTTACGCATAAAACGAGTTAGTTCTTGTAATTCTTGCTTCCGTGTTTGTAAACACTCCGCCATCTTTGATTTTAAGGTATACGTTTGCAGTTTCAAATGTGGCCGTGGTTGTCGCCGTGGCGCTGGCATCAGGTATAGCGAAATGTTTGCCATCCCTCCGTTCTCTAAAACTCTATCGTGGCATGCTTCTTTAAAAAAAACAGCGATTGCTTTGTCATAACAGAGATTCTTGAAGTGAAAACAAACAGGTCACTATGCTGGTATTATACAGTTTATGGACGATTTGCTTGTTAAGATTCATGCTACTTGAGTAAAAAATCGAAATACATTCGTTCATTGCATTGAAAAAATGAGATAAACAAACGTTTTCGCCAAGTACCTATTCATTGAAAAACTTACCTCCACAAACAACAGATAAACAACGCTCATAGTGATACCGTGCCGTGACGTCATGCGATGACATCGTGTTTTTAAGCCACCGAAAACGTGCATGTTTTGAAGAGTAATATCTTTGTAGCACAACTTAATGATTCAGAAAAATATTTCCTCATGCACAATTTAGCTTCACATTCAAAGAGTTATAAAAAAATAGTGCATGTTCCATATTGACATGTAGGGGTGGGGAAGTGTCCAGGCTTCCGATGCGTTAGAAGAAAGATACATTAAAACTCATTCTGAGATAAATATCGTGAAAAACATTAAAGCTGAAAGGCATCAAATAAAAAATGAATAAAAAGGAAGTCTCAGGCTTCACTCGGTGGAACCGCATACAGAACAATCACTTTGTAAGTTTCCGCAAAATTTTTAATTTAACACCGACCTAGGTTTCGATTGGTTTACCAATCATCTTCAATGTCCTAGAAGATGATTGGTAAACCAATCGAAGTAAACCAATCGAAAATGGAAAAAAATTGTGGAAACTTACAAAGTGATTGTTCTATTTACTAAAATCAAAATTGGGTTTAACCTTCCGATGCCACGTGGTACATCATTTGCTATCCGTGGATCGACTGGAGTTTCCCGTGTGAATTCAAGGAGCCACCCGGAATGTCGCAAACTTCACAAGAAGTAATTGACGACCTTGGAAGAGGCAGACAGAGAGATTCAGGAAGTACCCAACAAAGTCGAGACTTCTCGGAAGTGACGAAATGTTTACGTCAAGGCCTCAAAGGATCCTGATTATTATTGTTGCATCGGACATTTGCATTTGTCGAGACGTGATGATCTCGACATTATCTTGGGTTCAGCCAAGGAGGTTAGAATGTGGAGGAGGCAGAGATGTACTGGAAAATAGATTTGAGAAGCAATATCGGCCATCTTGGTAAGCACGGACACAAGGCTTGCTTGCACTCGCGATACTCGTACATCTACATAATACCCGGAAAGCCACAATACAGGTGTGTAGCAGGGGGTGAATTCTCACCAAACACGCACTACATATCATGCATAAAATGGATTAGTATTAATCACGGACTTAGAATAGTCAGGACTGGACACTTCTCGCTATCCTAGTCGCCGCTATTGTCGCCGAGAAGAAGCTGTCCGAGTAGATGGCAGCACTGTAGCTCGCCCTAAAATACTTTGTCGTTGCATGGTGAGGACACATATGCTTTCTGTGTTTTTTATAATATTGTCAGAATCAGCTTTGTAGTACTCATTTTATTTAAAGTACTCACGGAATTATTTCGCGAAGATTGTATATAAGGGCCATCGTTGTATTGAACCAGGACCTTCGGTTTAAGATAGTAACCCGGAGATGGTCCAATTTTTTTGTGCCCAAGAAACTGGTAATTTTGAGAAAATGGGCAAATGCCATTCTTAGGAGAGATTTTGCTACCAATCCTGAGCAAAGGGTCCGCCAGAAACATTTTTCGCCGGAAGAAATCACATGGAAGGAGCTGCTAAACGACCGTAATGGAAAAGTGATACATATAGATCTACATAATACCCTGCACAAACGTGCTTTTAGTTGTAATACCTTAAATTTCTCATTCCAACATGCAACTCCTATGGTATCAGTACTTGTATTTATAAAATTGGAAATAATGTTTACACCTATTCATATCCCAAATTGTACAAAGAAATAAGGACATTTAGAATCTGACAGTTCGGCAATCAATTTCTCTAATTTTATGACAATGGTCCAGTCTACCATAGTAAGTTGGAGTTCGCAAAATATTTTTAACGTAATCAGTGAAAATTATGTCTTGGAATTTATTAAAGTCTATAATTCATCCTACGGTCCCAATTAAAATAACTTCCATTTTAATTCATTTAACAGACTGGTTACGCTAATATAGTTATCGTACCGTCCCTATACAAATCTTGCCGATCTTCGCCGTACACGTTCCAGTTCGTTATTTAAAGCCCTTTTCATAAGGATTTTATATATTGGCGGCGTATTCCTAATGATTTCTAACAAGGGATACCTGTGGTTCGTACCATTAGTGTTGTTTTATAGCGGTTGGTAAGCTAAAAATCGATCAGTCTTCTTGTTAGGACGTAATTAGTTACTGGTATTAAAATTATTCAATGCTTAATATTTAAAACTTTAGCTCGGATTCCATTAAATGCTTGAAAATCGTATAACCTATTTTGTTTAATCGCATGTGAACCTAACCAAGGCATGACATATAACTTCACCACAGTCGCATAAACAACTACCTATACCTTTTGTTGAAAATTGTGTGCATCAGCCTTCGTTAACAAGGCTTTTCTGGATTGATAAGAGTTTGTGCCTTAACTATGCCATTTACGGCATTAGCTTTCACTTTTTAACTTGAAAGGGATTCATGTCTTATATGATACTCAAGAGAACATCCATATTAAATTGGGGAAAAAATATTATGATGCAATTGGATTGCACGTGGTGCTAATGACCTTAGTCGTCGACACACCCGTAATCCCAAACGTACTAGAGAACAGCGGGGAATTGGAAATTGTCAGAAAATTTGATCAAGCAATTGCTTGTGTGGGATTTGCTAAATAGGGTAAAAATGGAGAGAGAAGTAATAAATTCCACCTTCTGATTGAAGAGGCTGTTTTGTTGACAATGGGCGCCGGAGAGAAGAAGGCTTGGATCAGGAAAATGCATACATACAACAAATGTGGTCCCAAAAAGCGGTTTCGTTTTTATGAAGGGTGCTTTTGATCAGCTACTAATGGGAAAGTACAGTCTTAAAAAGGTGTTACAAGGGCACTTTGCTGAAGAAGAAGTGGACAATCACAACAATGACAATCTAGAAAGAAAAGCTTCATAAATGTTAACATTAAATTGCAACTTCACGGGAGAGTTCCATTACTGGGCAGCTGCAAATTTGCGAAATACCTGTCAAATTGAAGATAACCCTTCTGCAAATAGTCGGGTCTGCTAAGGCAAACGACTGAATATTGATGCGATAATACATATAGAAACAAATTATGCCCATGATGCTTCGTTTTTTCAATTGATTGAAAAAATCTTGATTATAAGGAAGGATCATATTTGATACGGTTTGATATAAATTGTAGAAATGGTCATACGTGAAAATGTTAGCGCAAAATTCAGAGACCATAACTTATAAGTGACAATAGATTTTGGGGAAGATGGGGCTGGGCTTAGTTTACAACTATGAAAACATTGTCACTGGCCGTTGGAATACTTTATCAACATTTTTTCGTTTTTGTATTCCGTGTGTTTTTCACTTCAACTTTATCGCTGCTTAATCGACTGAAGGCCTAGCAGACGATATATGTTAAGACTGTTGAGGAGAAATTCGGACGTCGTCACTTAGTCTTCCACGCATTCCTGTCACAGAACAGATATAGAAAATTGTATCCACATAATGCTTCAGAGCTTGATTCTATATTTTAAAGCGAAAACATCCATTGAAAACCTCTTCCACCTATCTCACCCATATAAACTATTAAGGGAGCAAGGGCGAGCGTTAGTGCTGCCACCTACGCAGTGAAACTCTCGCAAGGCGACAGTAACGGCGACACTGGTTTGCATGGCTGGGATAGGGGAGTTGCACTGGGCTGGTATTAATATACTGTTCTAAACTTCATTATTTAAAGAAGATAAAAATAGCAAAGCAAGCATGCAAAAACGTGCTGTTAGTTGGGTTAACTTCAAGTCCTTACACCAAAATGCAACTACCTATGCTATGGATTGATTCAATCGTATTGGACATATTTACCACTATTCATATCCCTAATTGTAGGAGGAAAAAAGGACATCTTGAATCTGTCAGTGGGGCAATCAATTTCTCTAATTTTGTTATTATGGTCCAGTCTACCGTACTAAGCTGGGGTTCGCAAATATTTTTAACGTCATCACTGAATATATTATCTTGGAATTTATTTAGGAGATTAAGTCTACATTTCAACCTGCGATCTGACAATGATTCCCATTTCAATTCATTTAGTAGACTGGTTACGCTAGTAAGGTTATCATACCGTCCCTTTACAAATCTCGCCGATCTTCGCTGCACACGCTCAAGTTCGTTATTTAGACCGATTTCGTAGGGATCCCATACACTGGCAGCATATTCCAAATGAGGTCTAGCAAGGGAAAAGTAGCTGATTTCTCGTACATGATCGTCACATTTACCCAGTACTCTTTTGATGAATCCCAGTATACGATTAGCTTGATCCATAATTTCACGTATGTGTTTACCCCAGGAAAGATCATGTGTCAGTCTTATTCCAAGATATTTAATGGATTCCACGTTTGTTAATTCATTATTACTTATTTTGTAAGTACTAGGAGGAGAGCTATTCTTTTTCCAAAAATTCATTACTAGAAATTTTTTTGAATTTAATTCTAACTGCCATGCATCACACCAATTTTCAATTTCTTGTCAGTCATCATTTAACTATTCGTTAATGTTTGGACTCGTACGGAGGAAGTTATGTTTGCAAGTGGTAAAACTTAAGAGTAGTAAATGGAATGCATTTTTATAATTCGTTAAAGAAAAAGTGTAACGGGCTTAAATAGTTACACAAACCCAAAACAAGCAAATATTTTAAATGGGTCAAATTCGAACTAGTTCAAGTAATAAAATGAATTACCAGAGGACTAAAATTCATAAATAATTCACTAAAATAGCCGTAAGAATATTAACAGGCGCCACTGCGATGAAATTTGGGTACCACTTTATTGTTATTGATGTTTTATTACTCATGCAATCTCCATAAGAGGACGTATAAAATGCAATATTTTGCGCCGAGGAGGTGTGTGATAACCGTTCCCACATTCCGGCCTCATTGCCCACCGTGGGGTGGCATGCGCCACCAATACATTCTAATCTCCTTGTGTTCAACTGAATAAGTTTTCTTCCTGAATAAGTCTCCGGAGCGCCACCATCTCTCTCTCTCTCTCTCCTTCCTAGGTGATTTGCCTCCCTCCCTCATCTGAGGACTCTCCTCGCAATGCTTTTTCTCACGGACAAGCCGTTGGAGGTCACCGCTTAACCCATGTGCGTGTCGCCTCTTGCAGTCCCCATTCCTAGGCAACGGCTTGCGTCGCCCCGGCAGCTGGAAAACAAACCCGACGCTTCCGCATCTTCTCTCCCTGTTAGCAAAATGTAATCTGTTTGCAAAAACATTAGTCCTTAAAGAATAAACTAAGTAACAGCATTAGTGGGTTATATAAAAGTAGGAAATCTATGCTACACTATGTATATCTGTGCTAAATGTATGCTTTGTTAAATGAGTGTCACTATCATGTAAAAGTCCGAGCTGTTTTGCAAATATAACGTATTTGTTCTTATAGGGCGTTGCCAAGAACATAAATAAATATATATCTATTTATCTCCCATGACGGATATTTGTTTACTCCACGCTCATTATATAGAGAGCGCTGATAACGTAAATGAATTCACTTTGTAAAATCCACAGACCTTTATTAAAACCGACCTAGGTTTCGACTTATACAGTCATTATCAAGGTCTATACTGTATTAGTCGAAACCTAGGTCGGTTTTAATAAAAGTCTGTGGAATTTCACAAAGTGAATTCATTTACGTTATCAATATGTGGTTCCACAAAGTCAAGCCTAGCAATTTGTTATATAGAGAGCACTGTATAATCACGAAGCTAATGCATGGGTAATACCTCAAAAACCATGAGTCAACCCACTGGAATGAATCACTCTGTTATTCAACATTTGGAAATTTGCTAATATCCACGGGATATCGTTCATTTGGCGGTCTCGAACTGCGGCGATGAGTGTTGCAGTGCTACACGCGAATGGGCGTAGAAACAAGCTGTGCTTATAGTGCTGACCGTCCGTAACAATACTCGCTCAGGAAAGAAACGAATATCTTGAGATCGTAATCGTTGCTAATGAGGCAGCTTCAAACGTGCTAGGAATCGCAGATTTAAGGAAAAGAAATTAAATTAATGAGCAGTAAACCTCGTTTAGCCTGGATAACCTAGGTAGTCGCATGTCGGTTGAATGACCTCAAACTTAACCAAATAACAGAATGTTTGTGCATGCTTGCTTCTGTATTTTGATCTTATTTTTTAAATTGCTACGTTTGGACTATAATCTAGTTACTAATCCTTTTGAAGCACGATATGCAGTGTATGTTTGGTGTGAATTCACCCGCTGCCACAAATATTTATGGCGGCTTGCAAGGTAATAATACCTAGTACATGTATGTACAGTATGCATATATACAGTAATAGTACATGTATGCAGCTGATCGTCTCATCGCTGGCTGTCGATTCAACAGGCCGATTTCTCGCAGCCCCTCTGAGTTACGCATTGAAAAAGCCCCTGAGTATTTACTCCTAGCTACCATTTAATGGCTGTCATTTTAAGACCTCGTTAATATGCTTCCTTTCATAGCTCGCATTTTACATAGGCTTGCCAGTGAGAAGTCCGATAAATGGAGACATGTACATCGAATTTTTGCATCATGTAAAGCAACGAATTGCTTAGAAAACTTCCCACGTGCAAGGACGACTGCACGAAAAATAATACCTGTTCTATTTACTCGCATTTCTACAAATTGACGCTGCTTCAAACTGTCTAATTCATTGATTAAATTAAAAAAAGCCCTATGAGATGATGAATCAATTGCATTTAAAACATGAGATCCCTGTACTGAGCAATCTGAAAACTCCTTTCAGACGGTAAATCACAAATTTGGAGTTAAATGACGACTGCTTTGGTGCTCAGTGGAAATTAAAGTGCAGTGTATTACTTTACCGATTTATCATTCCATATAGGCCGGATAATAAAGATAATTATATTATTTACAATTATATGTATCCTTGTACCTTTCCTCCTAGGATGAAGTGCGGGTACAGACTTGAAAACACAAATGAGATGATCAGCTCTTAGATTATCTGGGTGGACTGTGTTAGGAAGAAGTAAGAGTGGTTCTGGTGCACGAAGACGCTCGCCACGTTCATGAAGTCAACCACGAACAAAACTCATGCCATGCATACCTACCTTCACAGCAAAAAATGTACCTCTAGTGATAAAATCACTGGCCATAAGCTAGGATGATCTCTCAGTTTGGTCGAGGAGATGAAGTGGAGAAAATCACGTAGGAACCCGAAATCAGTCCGCAAATATCTCGTACGTAGGCGTTACGTTAGATTTGTAGGTTCGTCAACATCTAAGGCGATGAGAGAGTACGAGAAAGTTGCTACTTGCCAGATATATAAAAATATACATCTACATAATACTCTGCAAGCCACCATAAAGGTGTGTGGTAGGGGGTGAATTCTCACCAACCATGCACTACATATCATGCATTTAAAAAGATTAGACCGCTATAAACTACACTATTTAAAAAAAAGATAAAAATAGCACAGCATGCATGCAAAAACATGCTGTTAGTTGAGTTAGCTTTAAGTCCTTATACCAACATGCAGCTACCAATGTTATTGCTACACTCGTACTGGATATATTTACCGTTATTCATATCCCTAATTGTAAGAGCAAAAAAGGACATCTTGAATCTGTCAGTTCGGCAATCAATTTCTCTAATTTTGTTATTATGGCCCAGTCTACCATAGTAAGTTGGGGTCCGCAAAATATTGTTAACATCATCACTGAAAATATGGTCTTGGAATTTTTTTAAGAGATTAAGTCTAAATTTCAACCTGCGATCTGAAAATGATTCCCAATTTAATTCATTTAATAGACTGGTTACGCTAATAAGGTTATCGTACCATCCCTTTACAAATAGTATACGTATGAATTCAGAGGATTTCGGCAATATTGCACGGTATTTGAATATATTTGACTCATTTAGTATATGCCGCTAGTATATGGGATCTATACTGTCTATACGAAGAAGGTATGATAAAGGTATTAGAGCGTGTGCAAAGGAGATCAGCAAGATTTGTTGAAGGCCGTTTCGATAATTATACTAGTGTTACGATATTAATGGAGGAGAGAAACTGGGATTCGATTTACTACCAAAATTCAGTTTAAAATGCATGTACATTGAAACTTATAATAAATTCGTAGCTAATCTGTTTGCAGATGACGTTGGAAATATTTTAAGAACCTCTACGTATTATTGCTATATTTGATCAGATACACAAGATTAGAGAGATCTATTGTCGTATCGATAGACTTAAAATCCCATTTTTACCGCGTACCATATTAGGCAGCATGGTAAAGGTAGGTGAAAAATTGTTAGTCTGTAGTCTGCTTTAGCATTACTAACCTATGGATGCTAGGGAAATACAGATAAATATATGTCTTTCTAACCGTTTATCACTTCATTAATATGTAGATACTGACCATCTATTTGCAGTGACTCTTATATGTAATATGGTTCCGTGAGGCAATGGCATTTTGGCTTTTAGCTGCATGTTTGATGATTTTCGCCCCCTGCCACACGCCCTCGTGTGTATTATGTAGATGTAAGGCCATCAACGCCATAATTTATAATTATTTTTTTAAAAGGTGTATTAAAATAATCATAGAGAGAGATATTATCAATTGTAAAAGTAGTAAATAGTCATAGACTAAAGTACAAACATTGAAAAGGCCAGTTCATTTAGGGAAGGAGATATGACTCGCTGTTGCCTAGAATATCCTAGGCTTCCCATGATGCTAAGTCTATTGCACACAAACCGGTCTTTGTCAAATTGCATCAGAAGTGTCGCGCGCTTAGAGAGCGGTCGCATTCATCACACCGAGGTGGTTCTTAAGTAAGTAAGCAGGTACGAGTGTGTCAGGACCTAAAGCCCTATTCTCATTCGTTGGTTGGTTGGTTATTTAGGGGAGGCGACCGACAGCTGGCTGAGGTCATTTGCGCCATTTAGGATAGGTGGGTGTTGGGTAATGGTAGGAGTTTTCAGAGAACGGAGGAAGGGTGGAGAGAAACCCGGCGTCGGCATTAGCTTTCTCTTACTAGACTGGCGCCAGGGGGACCACGGCTTAACGTCCCATCCGACGGACGGAGTACTGAACTTGAAATGCCCTCCACTAGTCTTCCTGTCACTTCCTGCAGTCTGCCATCGCTCCTGACGGATTTGGGCTAAGCTGACGTAAATGGTTTTATGCACCAACACTTAAATTACAATTATCCGCATTGATCCAATACGGACTCCACTGTTCCGAAACTAGGTACCGTACGCTGTGGAGTACATTTGAGCACAGTACTCCGTCCGTCGGACGGGACGTTAATTCTCGGTCCCCTTGGCGCCTTTTCGTGAAGAGCAGGTTAATGCCGACGACGGGTTTGTCTCGACCTTTCTTCCTCTCCCTTCCTTGTACCTTTCCTCCCGGTCTGAAGCACCTATTAGAGCGGAAACTGACTTGAAAACTCGGATGAGCTAATGTACGCAAGGAAGCCTGTGCGTCCTTGTAGGAAACCACCAGCGTTGATGTCTTTAAGTGCCACTTTATCAATTTCATCGGCAGTCTCATTTCCGGCGATTCCCTCGGATGCTCTGATACCCAAAGAAAGATATCACACTCCCCTCTCCATTTAGAGATAAATGGGCAGAAAGAATGCCTTACATAATAGGGCGCATGGAGCAAAAGTGGGAAGTGGAGTGCAGGGCAGCCGTCATGTTACGAAAGATCGGCCAAAACCATCGATCCCATCTTGGGCAATCTTGATGGCTTCGCTGTGTTAGCACTACGCAAAAGACTTTGAGTCTAACCTAGATGCCTCCATGATGGAACTACGAAACTACACTCTTTTTCTAACATTTTCTTATCTCACTCGGTCTATCCATTTAATTTATCACCATTCCGTTGCATGCTAATGAAGTATAAATTAACCGGTAGCTTTTTATACTCCACATATTAAAAAAACCGATCTGATTGATGGGAATTTGCCAAGTTACCAATCTCTTTTTTTTTAACAAATAAGGAAGTGTTGGCTATACTTGCGGAAAAACCAGAAATATGTTGGAGGAAACTTCGAGGAGGAAGAGTGGGTGGATGTAATAATTAATATGGGGTAATGGAAGTCATCACTGAAAGAAGAATCTAACTGAAGAGAACGGGTATTTTTATTAGAATAAAAATGTAGGGAATATTCTTATTTGAAGTGAAATGATACGGGGAAACGGACGAAAAGGGGGAGGAAAAGCAAATCACTGTACACATACTCAATCGAAACTTAAAACTGCTAATATAATACTAATTAACGATGTGATCGACTTCATCGGCATAGTAGTCTGTGGGTGATTTAAAGATTAATGATCATCGCTCGATTGCATGAATCAATATATCACGGGAACCGCAATGATTCGACAGAATTGGCGAGTACTTTTTCCAATATGAATTTGGAGGATTCCGGCGATACTGCGGGGCATTTGAAATGTTGAAATGTACTTACACTGGCAAAAACTATCTGAATTCGATCCGTCCGCGAGTGCGAGAGTGAATTCGATATGGTTGCCGTTACATTCATTAAAAAGGAGTTGGCAATCTAGAACGAAACATCTCTCCCCCTGATGAAAATCTCCTGAAGCGAAAATTGAATTCCTCCGCGTAATTATTTAATTTCCTCGAGAAGAGTTAATTTTAATTTCCTCATGGTAATTTCAATTTTCCTATGGGAAGTCACCATTTTGCATTGGTATTTGCTATTTTTTTCTCGAGAAATGTAAATTTACTAACGAATTTTTCTTACTGTCAATCAATACCACAATTGTAATTTTATAATTTTACGCAGTCGTTCGTTAATCAAGATTCACCACTACTTCCTTCCCATCACAAAGTTAGTGGTCATTCAAAGGAGGAGACCGACATCTTACGTTATTTACCCCGTTATTTATAACAGGAGGGCAATTGAATATGGGTAGAAAATTTTCAAGGAACGGTGAACGGGTGGATCAAAACCCGGTGTCGGGATAAGTTTACTCTTAACGAAAGGCGCCTAGGGGTCCACGGTTTTTACGTCCCGTCCGAAAGGACGTAGTACTGCACTTGAAGTGGTCTCCTCATAGCGCTCGAGTAGGGACCAGTGGTGCATCAAATCTCTGCCAACGCCGGAATTCGAACCCGGGCCCTAGGGATGGGAAGCTAGTACTCTAGCCACCACACCAAGATCTCATTCCTTCCCGTTGTTTTCATTTCGATATTCGTCGCTTTACTATGACTTTACGTGGCTACTTTAAATAAAATAGTCTTTGAAAAATAAACTAATTATTTTACCATGAATCAAATTACTGCAGCGTAATTTCAATAGGGAGATTGGTGAACGCCCCTTTCAGCATCACCTTCTTCACGCTCCGCCCCAGAGAAACATCCGAATCCTTGAGCGGGGAAGTTATTTTCAATGTTCCACGGCTACGGTGAAAGATAGCATCATTAGATAGCGGTGGGCCTTTCCCTTCACGAAACGAGAGTTGAAAGGGAAAACCGGCCGTCGGTATCATGATGATCAGCGAGAGTGAATTCGATCAACACGCGACCAAAACAGCAGAATATGGGTGAACTTGAGAGAGATTCTGCGGTACCTGCGTGCTTCCGCGACGGTGTGTGGCAGAGAATGACTTAGCTGCTGGTAAGCATTACCGACGAATTGACAATCCTTTTGTTATTAGTGCGTAGATTTCCGCCTGTCTGTACCTTGTTCATGGGCTTTTTAGACAACTGTTTCGCTGGCGTTCCGGTCCGTGTTTTCAGGTCAAAAAATATTCAGAACGCCAGAATATTTCAACCGAGGTGACGGTTGTTTTCTTTCCAACAATTGGAAAATAGTTTTGGAGAAAACAACCTCAGGACAGCGACCAGACGGGCTAAATATATACGGGGTCTATATAAAGGCGACCAAAACCAAAGTCCCTCCTCAATGACCTAAAGAAGCTACTGGAAGGCCAGCGAAAAAGCTGTCTGCCAAAACCAACCCACGTGGTAAGAACCCTGTACCCATATAGACGCTAACCCTTTTCTTAGAATATAATTTACTAATTTTACGGCGCTTTACTATTTACTAAATCAACTAAATTACCCCAGTGAACACAGTTACTTCACTGGCGTACAGTCTCCTGACGCAAATATCATGCGGCGCGGTCACTCCACAAATATTTTAGAACTACATAACAGATAAATAAAATCGGCTCCTTTTTAACTTCGAGGATTTCAGCACATGAGATTTAATAAAACGGTCCCAGGCCTAATTTAATGAGGGATTTAGAAAAAACTTTGTGTAACATCCACAGATTTTACGACCAGGATTCGTCGGATAGTTGATGTCATTAGGTGAGCTTTAATTATGAATAGGAACTTCATATTACAAACCTACAATAATATAAAATCACACGGCCTGGATTTTGATGCTTGCAGAATCGTCATCGGGTTGATCGGACCAGATGATTGTGCTCAAGCATATAAACCTGGGTCGTATGATTCTATATAATTGTGATTTGTAATAGTTTATGCTCACCTACATACTTTTCAGTCACGCGTTTCACCAAAAATTTAAATTTTTTTAAATTTCGAAAATTTAAATTTCGAATTCACCCATTCGGTGACTTGGAATTGATCTATAGTTGCCCCTCGCTGTATTTGGAAAAAAATACATTTTAAATTTGACCGTCTTACTATCTAGCCCTCTTGTTTTCATCTTTGAGATCTAGCCCATCATGTTTTTGAAAACTTCCGAAAAGGTATCCGTCAAATATTTATGAAGGGAAGGCTGAAAATGAAGTGAAAGAAAGAGGAAGGCTTTCAGTGAAAGTGAATGACTTTTCCGGACCGAGGCGCTCAAATTACTGAGGCAGGGGAATGTACCGCCCGTTCTGTTTCTGGATACCTCCGATTCCTCACGGCTTTGCCAGACGTTCTGCTCATGCCTCCGGAGTATTTCTGGCCAATCGGAGTAAGCGCATTGTGACAGAAGCGTAGGAGAATGTCTTTCTCGACTGCATTCGTCTATTAGGAGTCCAGCAGTTGGTCGGTCCTACGTAAAGGAGGATTTCCGACCAGGTTAGAGGGTAATCATCATTACCATCATTGCACCAAAGTCGAATTCGCCGATGCAATGCATTCCTCGAAGAAATTCATCGTTTCATGCTTAACTAGAAGAAATTCAATGAGGGATTTCTCCACTGATTGCTGTTACTTGGGGGGGGGGGGCGACCAATAACTAAGGTCATCTAAGCCAATATAGATAGCTTGGTGTTTGGGAAGAGGCACAAAATTAGAGTGGAAGAAGGGGAGAGACCATTAATCTCACTTTAAATGGAAAGCACCAAAGTGTCCACTGTTTTAGGTTTCATCCCACAAACCGAGGACTTTACTTCTTGCCACACATTTAAGTGGGGTCCGGAAAACCACTTGAAAATATGCCGCTGCCGGGATCCAAACTTGGGACCTCGGTATGGAGGCCAGTACTATAGCCTAGACTCTGCATCAACCTGATACCCTACTCACTTGAAACTGGTTGTTAATGCAAGATGTAACACCATCAGGGACAGGAATGGAGAACTCTTAATTGAACATGAGGATAAAGTGAAGTGGCTTTGGATGACGAAGACTTCAGGGTTACCACAAAGGACCCAATTACGAGTCAATATCTCTCACAGCATTCGTATCTAATGGTGAATGTTTTGAAAAAATTAGTGATAGGCTAATCGGTGATGCTAGAAAGGTAATTTCTTAATCTACGAGAAAACCAGGGAGGATCAAAGTTTTCCATATTCTTAGGTAAGTAGGAGACACTTCCGCTATTAACAAAGTCAAGCAGTGAGTATCACGCATGAGACCTTGCTGGTGGTTAGATCTTGCCTAAGAACTACCTGAAACAGACGTGAAAGTTAAATGCATATGCTCTTTACAGCCTCACACTAAGATATTGAAGCTCTGTTGACGCATCCATTGTCAGTAGATGTACCCATGGGCGTAGCCACGGTGGAGCGCTTGCCCCCCCCCCCTGGATCATTAGTCAAATGAAAAATTACAGGTCAACTAGCTGAAGGTTCCCGTCGAAATTCAACTAGAGGGAGAAATATAATAAATACAAATTGTATTAAGAAATCTTAACATTTTTCATGAAGGGGCAAAAACAAACTTGTGATATGGAACGTTAACTTATTTTTGCCCCCCCCCCCCCTCCCTGGAGAACGTCCTGGCTACGCCACTGGATGTATCTACAGCTTCACAATAAACAACCTTGAGTTGACTTTTATATTTCGAGAAACGAACCCTTCCCCCTTACGATGGTTTGAAATGAGTCGGAATCGGAAACAGCTAATCGTTTCCTTATTTCTAGACATCACTAAGTGACTGAACTTACTTAGCTTTTACTAGGGTAAAGGGGGGTGAATCGGACCAGCGGGTGAATAGGAACGCTTTTCAAAAAGTGCGCTCAGACCCGAAACGGTATCACTTGAGACTGACTACGTTTTAGGAATTGCTTCTTTGTAATCTTGTCCTTCTAGAGGAGTGAAAACGAGAACTCGACGACTGAATTTAAGCAAATGATACTCTGTCGAATGGAAGCCTTCCATACGAGAGAGGTGTGAAATTGGGTATTTAGAAAACCTCGTATAGGTTCAAAGTAAGGTGACATTGTAGCGCTTACTCAGATTTCAAGTTTTTCTCTCCTGAAAGGAAATCTAATACCATAGCTGCCACATTAGGTTACTTTTTTGAGCCTTGTATGAATATCGGAGTTACCAAACATGATACAAAATCATATTACTTAGTCGGGTGAAAAGGACCACGCGCAAGAGTTCAGTTCCAAGCCGCTGATCGAGGGTGAAGCATTGAACCAGTTATACTCAACTGACACTTGGAAAAATTCCTTCTGCTACTGAAAAGTAAGTAGATATACAACTAATATTGATAAATTGCTTACTTACACTTAATGTTTTACATTAAAAACATCAAATGTTTATAAGAATGTTTGAGCGAAAGTGGCTAAAAATTTGTTTTTAGGCCATACTCTTTTATTTAAGTATTATAAGAAGTTTAATGGAATAAACCTATTTTAATGCTATTCTATATCACGTTATAGATATTTACTACGTATAACGAGGAGGAGGAAAGAGATTTTCCCCGTCATAGAGGTGAATTATTACGGCGACGAGCACGATTTACAGGCTGAGCGAGAGGTAAGCTACCTTCGTTTGATGTAACATATGTTGTGTACTGTTCCATATATATTAACCAATTATTCGCTGAAACAATATCATAAAACATACGCATTTCGTGATGGAAATTTATTGTTAATAATTCACATTGAGTTCCATACCTATACATTCTACATTACTCAGTGGTCTATATTTTCCAATCTGAAAGAAAAGGAGGTGATAAAATGTACGTGATAGAGGGATTGCCAGAGTATTAAATATTATATATGGCAACAGAATTAGTTGTGGAACGCCTTACAACCTCCTTTTGATAGCGTAACATTAGCAAAATTTCATTTAAAACGTATTTATGAAAGTGATAATTTTCACTTACCGTTAATGTTTTTCCTTTTGGATTAAGATGGGGAAGTACCGGCGAAAAACGGAACAGACATGGACAGAGGAGGATATGAGAATGGCGCTGAAAGCTTTCAGAGAGGGAAGAAGCATGAGGCATTCTGCCGAACTTTTCAATGTTCCCCGTACTTGCCTCTATCGTAGGATAGTAGCGGATACGGAAAAATTGAAGACAAGAGGGGGCAAAATGTCTTCTCAGTGGAAGAAGAGGAAGCATTAATTAGAATAATTCTTAGGTTATGTGAAATTGGGTTCGGATTGACAAGAGATGATGTCATGAAGGTGGCATATGAATTTTCCATTGAAAACAACATAAAAAACAATTTCTGTGCGTTAAAAAAACGAGCAGGCAAGGATTGGTTCTTGAATTTTATATCTAGACATCCTTTAAGTCTTCGAAAACCCGAAGGTTTGTCAGTGGCTAGAGCTGAGGGTTTAAATAAGGAAGATGTAGACGATTTTTTTTCAAAGTTAACTATTTCGATGGCTGAGGCTGGAGTTATGGATAGGCCCCACCTTATATACAACGTTGACGAAACGGCATGTGTATTAAATAATCGCCAAACCCAAAAGAATGTTGCAAGAACAGGATCTAAGGTAGTCATAAAACAGACGTCAGTGGAAAAGGGGGAATTGGTGACAGTTGTTGCGTGCTGCAATGCAAGTGGACATTACATACCACCTTTTGTAATTTTTAAGGGGAAAAAGTTCCATAAGGAATGGGAGGATGGATTTCCGTTGGGATCTAAAATTTTTATGTCCGATTCAGGGTGGATAAATGAGGATCTTTTTTTGGAGTGGCTAAAGCACTTTCAAGCAAAAAGGATTCCTGGCCGATGCATTTTAGTCCTCGATGGCCACGCATCACACAAGACTCTTCCTGTTCTACTGTTCTGTGAAAGGAATGAGATCACTCTCTTATCACTGCCCAGCCACACTACACAAAGGTTGCAACCTCTGGACAGGTCTTTTTATAAACCATTAAAGACATACTACGATATTGAAACAAATGCGTATATGACAGTTTGTAAGGGGGATAGAAAGATGACTAAATTTAATTTTGGTCGGCTTTTTCGAAATGCATGGAGCAAAGCCGCAACAATCGGCAACGCTGAAAATGGATTCCGATCAACAGGAATATTCCCTCTGAATCCGGGTATCCTGACGGAGTTAGATCTTCATCCTTCTAATCTCGGAAGCTCACACGCCCCAGAAGAAGCATCAACTCCTTTTTCGACAAATTCATCTTCCGATCAAAAATTAACTGCCAGTCCCTATGAAGAAAGCCAATCCTCGACATCAACAACTGAGGAATCGTCAAATACTTTGGGTAGGTCTTTCCATAATTTACTACCTACACCAGAAAAAAGAATGAAAGTCAATGTGAAAAGGTCAAGAAAGCAAATTGCTCAAATACTTACTTCTCCAGCTGTAATAGAAGAAACAAAGCAACGACTGAAGAAACAAAATATTAGGAACGCGAAGGGAACTTGCAGAAACTTATATGAATCATCTTCAGATAGGGACGGCAATACTGAGAATGGGGAAAACTCAGCTGATGATACGCTTTGTGGCTTCTGCTCCAAGTCTTATAATTGTGCGAATTCGTCAAAGTTTAGAGACTGGATTAAGTGCATGAAGTGTAATTGTTGGTACCATGAGCTGTGTGTAGGTGCTAAGGGGCGAGATAAATTTACTTGTGGTAAATGTGCTTAATTGTTTTGGTAAATTTGTTCTATTTTGTTCTATATGTTCAGATTTGGTGATGTATGTCTATTTGTAAAGTTATGTTTGACTCTAAGAAGGTGCCGTCGAAATATCTCCAGACTGCACTACATTGTTAAAAGCAATGATGCAAAATTTCAAAATTTTATGGAATAAAACTTAAGAAAACTAAAATTTATAACGTTATTTTACTGGTCCGATTCAGCCTCTAATCTGGTCCGATTCGCCCTCCAAGTCGTCGGGCGAATAGGACCATGCAGCCTCTTGAAGAAATTGCTCCAGGACCGTTCTATTCAGAGCAACCACGCTGAAAATTGCGTTTTAAACTGGAAAAACATCAAGTCCTTTGCTGATAATGCTTTCAGAATGTAACTGTTTACACAAACGAGGAAATCGACGATTTTCCTTTTTGTGGCCCGATTCACCCCCCTTTACCCTATTTGTGCGTTTGGGCAGCTGTAATCTCTTCTTGGAACTTTATTTGTCCCCCGATGAACAATATTATCATCGTTAGAACTGCTATTTATGGATGATGCTAACTGGCGGAGGCAACACTGCTTACCCATCGAATGATGTCCCGGTGTTGCGAGTCATCCCAACCTTTCCTTCCTGGAAAAATGGGAGCTTGAACTTCAAGCTTGAAGTCATACCTTATAGATAGTACCTACTCACAAACTGTTTCATAGTTCTATTCATAGACTCTTGCAGTAATCCGGGGAAATTATATTCCGTGTTGTAATGAAAGAACGCACAATAAGTACCTACTAGGTATAAGGCAGGCAGTGGAGATGGATTCTTTTAGCCCTTCTCCGAGGAATACCAAATATCGCCCTGACACTTATGTCATTGAAATGTATGCATTGCGTGATAATGCGCAACTTCAGCGTTCGAGAGTGGTGTCGAATTCTGTGGCAAAGCAACTTTTGCCGGATCACAGTAAAATTCTCTCGTTCATCATCATCGCTAATCGGCAATACTAAGATTGTCTTGGCGCAGCTATCCGTGCTTCCGTAGTAATTCCTCTCTTTCGCTATTCCGTCGACGGTCGTTTTCATCGGACCATAGCGACTCAAGACTTACTTATGTGAAGTCCCGATAAGATTGCACCGTCTTCATTTACGAAATTCGTACAATTTATTCTTTCTCACTCTTCTGAAGAACCTCTTTCTTTCTCACCGATTCTATTTATCTCAGAACCTCTTTATTACGCACTCGGTGTACCCATTTGATTTTGACTTTCTTCTGCAACACCACATTACAATGGGGTCGTTTACCATATTTTTTATTGCCAAATATGATAGAGTTTTTAAAATAAAAAGACCCGCATTTTTCCGTTTTTTGATCCGTCAATTATTTCTCGAGTTATAAGTGGCGAAAAACTGATGTTTTTAACCCTTTCGGAAAAGTGGGTGTGGTGCAACCTCTGACGTATATCGACTTCGTCCAATCACAACTGAGCCCGCGAAGCTACTTCGCCTTATCGCAAAGGGGGGAACACAGCTGGCTCTCCAAATGGGAGCGATTGCGACAGGATCTGTGCGAGCAGACCTTCCGAGAATCCCCCTCCACTCCCTTCCAATAAGAGCAGTCAAGGACGGGAGGAAAATGACGTCAATGTTACCACAGCAGCTTTTTTTTCGGTGGGCGTCACCTTTTGCTTATTTTAATTTTTGATTTATGAGTGAATGGTTGTGGTTAGAAGATTAATTTTTTCACTAAAATTCTTTTTTCGTTTCCATCTAACAATTTCGTGCAGAAAATTGCGATTTCGGTTCCGAGTAAACGCCCTCATTTCAGTACTCCGCATCTGATAATGTCCATCACTCACTTCTAAGTAACATTATTTCAAGGGTGTTTCCATACATCAAGCGGCGCCCTTGAGCTCGACTCCCGCGAGGACCTCTGGTCACAGGAAGAGTAAATATTACGATCATATTTATTCTCCGTGCTCCATCATTGAAATAAATAAATCATAAAATAATATTTTACCATAAGAGCTCGAATGCTATATTTTTCGGGCCCGCAAAAGTTATCGCTAGCCCTAGCGGCTACTTCAGTGACGTAGTTGGGCCACAAGACGGGGCCACGAAAGTTCTGAGCTTCGAGGGCCCCAAAAAAGTAACACCTTTAATATAGTACAGTAAATAATTTTATGTATGTACACGTATTGTAGTTTCAATGGCAAGTGTATTAAGTTGCAATTATATAAGGTGCATATATATTTAGTACAAGTTACATACAAGTCAAAGGCCCCCACTCGAAGTTCTGCCCCAGGATGCCCTGCCCCCCAAAGGCCCAGTTATGCCACTGGGCCTTTGGGGGCCGTGAGTTACATCAAATTTTAATTGAAAGCTGTTAAAAGCCTTTTCTCCTCAGAGTATCCCCTTTTTATCTAGGATATTGCACCAGGAATTACCTTTTTTTATCCCTTCACAAACATCTAAAATATCGATGAGTGTCGCTATCACCCACCCATGGACCAATACCACCCAATAAACCATAGTTGTATTTCCTAGTTGTCTATTATTATTTACAGCACCAAACATAGTGTTCAACTCGAAGATAAGCCCGGTTTGATCTAGGGGAGAGAGTTTACTAACAGTCAGCCCTATAGAGCTCAATATAAGCCCAACAACTTTAGAAATTCACTTATCAGGGGAAAGGGGGTGATGGAGAGCAGCTCCTCTCCCTGTACCACCCATAGTTTCCCCAGGAAGATCTGGCACTTTAAAATCACAGAGCTTCGGTATTGAGGGTCGTGCCGAAAGGGGGCTGACCTCAGGTCAGCATTCACCCCATGACACACATTCCTGCAGTGGCTTGCAGGGTATTACATAAACTGTAATCTAACCCTACTCAATAGGTTACCACACCACAATTTGTAATACACAGGCACCAGCAGCATCAGAAGTGGGCAGCAAGGCCCCCCCCCCCCCCCAGAATTTGCCCCGGGCCCTCCCTGGTGAAAATAACCGTGACAGACAGTGTGACAACAATGTGTATCACACTGTGCAAGTGTATTAGTCACAGTGTATGTACACTGTGTGCACAGTGTGCTCCCTTCAAAGCGTGATGGATAGTGTGACCACAATGTGCAGCACACTGTACATGGGTATTAGTCACAGTGTCCTCACAATGTGTGAACGGTGTCCTCACACTGTGTGCACGGTGTCCTCACACTGTGAACACACTGTACCGTCACAGTGTCTATCATGCTTTATGCATGCTTTTGAGTCCCAATGTACGCTTTTGTCATGGTGTATGCACACTGTTATCACACTCTTGTCACATTCTAAGCACAATGTGTTCACACTTCTGTCACATTGTCTGTCACGGTTTATTTTCACCAGGGCTTTCAGGATAAGCGGGCATTTTTGAGCCTTCATATGCTGTTTTTGCAATATTATAGTCTCTACCCCCTCCTATCCACAAAAAAATCCCCTTTTCTTAGGAGTGGGGACTTTCTCAAGGTTGGCCCGCTCCAGCAAAAATAGTTCCGATGCCCCTGGCAGGCACCAATTTTCTGTGCAAAGTAGCAGTGTGTGCCAGAAGACAATGGTGGCCCACAGGGTAAAGTATTTTCATTTCCTGGTGTGGAATCACGTATGCATCTTTCGCATTATCGCAATCTGTATCGATAATGCTTGCCTCTAAAGTAGCGCAGGGTCAACAATAACCGTCTATAAAATTCGCTCCACTGATCATGATAAGCAATTTGAAGTGCTGCGCAAAAAATGAAGAATGGAGATCACGTTCTCTCTGACATAAGTTAAATAAAAAAAGAACGATAATGCTAGCGCATGCCTTATAAAGATCCAAGATCGAGGCCCTGATTAAAAAATATCTGGTAGAACCAATCGAAGAACACCAGCTACACCAAAAGCATTTCAATTCCTGTAATTTAGGAATGAGAAGACACCTCAGATTAAAAATTCCCCCCTCTACAGGCTTAACTCAATCATTTACATTAAAAAGACTGGATTTGCTCTATTGAATGATTAACTCAATGGTCTCTTAAAGGGAAAGGAATATTTCAATCCTTAACCCCTCTTCACCAATAATTAAACTGAGGAGAGAGATAATATAGTAAAATTATGTAATGTAAAATCTTGGATAGAAGGATTGGATTTTGACCAGACAAATATTTCTTCCCAGATGAATATGCAGAAACCCTGGAGATAGAGCACATGTTAGAATAGGAGTAGTGGCTCATGCCAGGAGTGCAGCGAGGGGGGGTGCGGGAGGGTTTGGGGTTAAAACACCTCCCCCCCCAGAGGAGCTAAAATAATTGTGACGGACTTGCTAAAAATTTATGCAGGCTTAAAATTTCTCTGTAACTGTAGATATACAGACATTCTTTCCATTTGAATAACTTATCTTTTTGTGCATGCCTACAATCCGAATATTTAAATAACGCCTAGTCTTTGGGTATGATAAATTATACATGCATCACACAAGTTTTCAGAGCGATAGAATGGTATTCCTTAAAGGTAGGTTTGAAACTAGTTTGCAATGAATATTATGAATCTTCTTGCACTATGATCTTCTTCAAATTTAAAATAAAATACTTTTTCTTAAAGAACTAAACTTTGAGTTTACTTAAGCTTTAAAATACAATGCCACTTAAAAAATAATATGACATAAATTTCGACTAATGACTCAGTTTTCCATGAATCTCCAATGAATTTTCAGACTTTAATTTTCTTCCCAAGGTGCAGTACAAATAGAAAGAATATGAAATTACTAGATGGAAAACACCAAAACAATGAAAGTAACACACAGCAGTAATTTATGTTGCCTACATACATCCATGATAACAATTCCATTTGAAAGCTACATTTTAACCAAATACAATCATAAAAATGAACTTCATGTACGTATTACGTACTTCCTTATTGTCACTTCAACAATTGTTGATTTATTTATTTTGTTGCTTTACTTATTAATTTATTTGTGGACCACTTGGTATTATAAAAGTATTTTCTTCCTACTTCAGATCTTTAATGCAGCAAAGTCAGTGAAGATAATGCAAAATTTAGATATAATTTATTCGTGGACCACTTGGTATTATAAAAGTATTTTCTTCCTACTTCAGATCTTTAATGCAGCAAAGTCAGTGAAGATAATGCAAAATTTAGATAGAGCCATGAGGCACTAAAAGTGGAATGGGTGGTCTGGTAGTTACAGCATGGACTTTCCATTGCACGAGCCCAGGTTTGAATCTCATCAATAGTATAATTTCAGCGGGATCCCTGTTCCACTTGGTTGGCATTCAAAGAGCACTTAATTCTTTGACGACACATTGAACAAGGGATCCCTTGGTGCAGGGTGCCCGGCAGATTAAGGTTTTTATTTTCCCTGACCCAATTTTACAACTTTCCATGACTTTTGAACCATTTATGGGTGCATTGATTTGTATAAATCTGCATTTTTCATCATGTCTTAGTTCAAAATGCAAGTTTCAGGCATAACATGAACACAAATTTACAGTAAAAATCATAGAAACATTGAAAATTTTAAAAACATCTTTTAGGACTCAGATCCAAACTTGCAAACAAGAACAGGAAATCAATCATGGAGATCTGTAGGACGGATTACAATAATACACGCATTTTAATTACTTTTTGGGTCTTTTGATAATTTCTTTGTTCAACTTATCAATTGTTTCTGGTGTCTTCTTTGTTACTAGCTTTAACTGTTCTAATTCCTTCACCTTTCTCTTTCTTTCCTACCTCTGGATCTGTAACTCATTCTTGCTATCCCTTACTACCTGAGCCTTAGCTTTGAAGGCAGCTTTGTAACGCACGTGTGCTAATTGTGTGTACCTCACAATGTCCTTAGTAATTACGATGGATTTGACATAACCATTGTGACAGGACATGTAGTACCAAACATGAAGAATTCTATTCTCGTATCTTCCAACTTGTTCACTACCATTATGTCTTCGTTTATGGAGAATTTGCCCTCAACGACGTTCCCATCAGGCAATACATATAAGTAAAATCTTGACACACCTTAATCATGCCTGAATTCACTTTCAAATCGTTTGAGGAACCTCCAATTTATTGAGTGGCCATCCATCAAAACTTGAACACACTTCGGCAAAAGTTCTGGTTCTTTTTTCCCTAAAGCACCTATGAAGCTGACTTTCAAATACTCAGCCACTGTGTGATCAAGAAATACTGATGACCAGTTCCTAGTGCTAACTTCATTGCGGTTAATATCCCAGAACTTCACAGTGATGTCCATTTGCTCTTTTTTTAAATAAGGCTTGAGACTTTCATCAAAACAGGCAGTAAAATGATCTGCATTTATCAAATCATTCCCAGTCTCAGGAGCAAACAGAAGTCCAAGTCCATATGCTACAAGGTATGCAGTTTTTGTGCTGCTTAATTTCATACCACTTGCAATTTCACAATCAGGAAACATGCACTTGAAAAGTTCCCCCATTCCTTCCTGGGCACAGAAACTTTGGTGAGTATTCACTACATGCAAAACCCAGTGTATTTCAGTCTTAATCGCAGCTTTGTTGCTCTTGAATGGTATTATTGTTCCTGATTGGCAGGGCACTGTTGGCTAAGTAATAGAGGAAGTTGAACTGGAGGGAGCACTCAAGATCAATGGAGCACTTGAGTAATCGAAAGTACATGAGATGGAGGACCCAAGAAATGTAACTTCCCCCCCTGGACTAGAGGGAAAGGCTGCAAAGACCCACTGTCTTAAGGCCACTTTACACGATACAATTTTTTGTACAATTTCTTTTGCAAATGCTTGTATAAACTGAAAGAAATTGTATGTTTGTCTGAATGGAATTAGAACAGGTTCTATTTCCTGTTCAGTCATTCAGACAATTACACAAGCGTTCATACAAATTGCCGCTTTACATAGTACAATTTTCTCATACAAGAGTTTGTACAAGAAATTGTATCGTGTAAAGCAGCCTTTAGACCATGCAAGTCTCAACTTGTTGGCAGCAGTGATGCTATGAACACTGCTCTAGGCTCAGGGTTCTGGAAGAGCTGTAGTCAGCATGCAGCAGTGGGGGAAGTGGAGGCAACACAGCCTGAAGCTCGAGCTACCGTGAGCCATACTCCACTGCCTCATAGCCAACACAGTGCAGCAGGCTGCCGACTTAATAAGGTATTTCACTAGAAGCTCGAAACAAAAGTAATGCGGGAGAGGGGAGGCTGGCTAGTGACTCACATCCATCGCTGCGGTATCAGAGCAATGAAGGCCCATTTACGCAAGCCGAACACCACAATATTGTGGACCCAGACGCCCACTCAAATCAAGGAAGGTCCATTTCTTAATTTGGGGCGCCGATAGCTCTGTAAGGCAGAGGGCATTTGCATCTCTCCCCTACGCACTGCCCCAAAGATGCTTAATCTTCAAACCTGCTACCTCAAGATGGTATTTAATAGCGGATGCAGTGGGTCAGGGGGGAGCCCCCCCTGCAGGTCGTGAGTAGGAGAATACTTCCGTATTCACAAATTTAAGAAAACCCCCGGAAAAAACCTCAAAAACAAATTCCTACCTTAGCCGTGGTTCAGTCAGACCAGAATTGTAAGTGATGTAATAATTATGAAAGTTATATCTAAAATATCTTGTTCTTCTCTTAATTCAGCCTTACTCATTTATAACCACTCCTGATCGATACGCCACTATGTCTCCATCCCTGTGACATATTGGTGTTAGGTGTGGGGTAGGGTGGTTGGCTGTGAACATTGTGAACGTTAACGAGGGAATTCAATATTCTAGATGGACTAATGATCTGCAGAAGTTTTGGAAATGGATTATCCACGCTAAACTGATTTTAGCAAATTTTAATGCCTACCATGGCCCACAAGGAGTATCAATCCAAATTGGTGAATATTTTGGTGAGTTTCTCGTCCTTTTTATATCTGTGCTTAATCTCTGTTGGCGAGATGGACTGGTTGAGTCGCTCGAATTCTGGGTTCAGAATTCGAGCGACTCCATTTCCATTTCGAGCCATTTCCCTGAGATTTTCCTCATATCCAAATTCCCTGACCGCTGGGCACCCTGCCTTGGTGTCTTTCATAAAGAGTGCACTAATACAAATGATGGATTCTCTCCATCTCTCTCCAGTATAAATTAATCCCACTAATCATCAGAGTCCAAATGTCAGTTGCCTCTCCCTAATAACTGATAATACTATTAAAAAAGACATAATTACCTATTACTTAGAGCCTGGACCTATTTCATATCCAGTTCAAAAGAATACTAATGGAAGTGGAATAATACTGAGTTATCATTTGGAGAAAGCATGAGTTTTCTAAGATAACTTGGCCTTTAATGAAAGAGGTTAAGAGTATGGTCTAGGGTATGGTTAGAAATGGAAGAGAAATGCTTAACATACACGCATCAAGATGCAAAGGTTATTTAGTCAAATTGGCAAATCGGTTGGGAAACAAGTGTGCTGATATGTATTGCCGATAAATTTTGTTCCCAAGGAGGTGGTTTTATGTAAGGACTTCAATCCTTATTTTAATCAACAATTACTGCAATTTTTATAGTTATTACAAGATTAAAGGAGGCCAAGGAATACAGCTTGATGCAGATCACAGATTAATGCAAGAATATAATTAACAAATTGTGTTCGTGCAAATAAGAACTTTCATTCAGGAATTTTATTGGAACAGGATAAATTGGCAAAAAACCTGCAAGGTTACTAAATATGCAAAGAAATGGATTTGAATCTGAGCATTTTCTAGCTCCAATTCATATTTTTAGGAAGAGGATGGAAGTAAACTAGAGGCTTTGGGAAAATGGAGTTGAATAGGTTGCTGAAGACAATGAATACAGTGGAATGCAAATTAAAAAATGGCAGAAGATGAAAGGCTATTGTAGAAATTCAAGAAGAGTAGGCAGAGAAATTATCGATATATAATGAAAGGCAAAAGGCTTTGATGGCGAAGAGGAAGGTTGGAGGGCAGAGAAGGTGGCGGAAAAAAATAGGCGTAGTATTGAATGGTGTGAAGGTGGTTGAGTATCCTAAGCACGGGAATCAATAGGTGTTAAGGAAGTAGGAATTGGAAAACAATTGGTGAGTCATTTTAATACCTAAGGCTAAGTAATGGGGTCGTTTACCATATTTTTATTGCCGAATCTGATAAGAGTATTTAAAATAAAAACGCCAAAATGTTTCAGTTCTCCGATCCGTCGAGTCATAAGCAGCAAATAAATGATGTGTTTAACTCATTCAGAAAAGTGGGCGTGCAAAGGACTTGTACATCATCCACTTCGTCCAATCACAATGGGGGACAAATGGAATTGGTTGCAACAGGATCTCTTCAGGCTCCCTCCCCGTTCTTCCTCAACACAGTCTAAGAAGGGAGGTGGATGCTGTAGATATCCTTAATCCTCTTAGTGTGGCGAGCCGATACATCGGCTTTTGCATCTTGGGTGAAAAGTGCGGTGGGCCGATAAATCACCCCAACATCAATACATTGTTCAACTTTATGACACTAAAGTAATAACATTTATTTTTAAGTCAGTGTGAAAAAAATTGTGTCATTATTAGGTAGTTCAACTCTATTAATGTGCAAAAACCACATTTGGATATTTATAACAATAGCTTCATGTTTTTTTTCCTGAGGTGCTACATTTTATTAAGTTAACCTCCACATAGTACCCCAGGAGAAAGGTTAGCATTAAGAGGGTTAATGCAGCTCATTCTGTGGAAGTCACCTATTGCTTATTTTAATTTTTTATGCTTGAGTGAGTGGCTCTGGTTAGAAGATCAATTTTTTCACTAAAATTAATTTTCCCGTCCATCTAACAATTTTGTGAACAAAATAACAATTTCAACTCTGAGTAAATGCCCCCACTGCCACAACATTCTACGCAAATAGAAAATCAAGGCTATTTTCACGCCAAAATCACAAGTTAAACTGTTTCTTACAAGCATGAGGGACAGAACTCCTCTTCAAGTTGAAGGAGTACACGAAATTCCCTGCGGAATGTGCAGAAAGAAATATATTGGGGAGATAGAATGTTCTGTCAAAACTTGACTGGAAGAACACCCAACCATAGGCCATCCAACAGGGGCAAACGTCCAAGTCAACAGGTGCAGCCACACATGGAACCCAGTTTTCAATAAAAATTACCCCTCTCCCACTTAAGCACCGAGAATGATATAAATACAGGGCAAAAGTTGCAAGGGAATTCATTCCCGCGAGGAAGTGACCAGCAAGGACCACAAAATGGGTGTTACCAGACAAGACGTGTAAAAACTAGAAAAACCTTTTGCCTATAAATGTGTAACTGCCCTGGTGAATACCTAAAAACAAAAAATTACTCCTATTCTGTTTATAACTGTGTAAGGTAAAAATCTTATTCTTTGCCTTTAAAGAGAGCGAGAACAAATTTAAACGAAATCATATTTATACCACATGTATTCTCATGAAAATGTGTAGAGATCATTATAGGGAAGAAATTACATGAGCATTACTTGGGTTATGAGGAATCTTATCAATTTGATGGACTGAATGACCAAAAGGGGGATTTGTTTGTGTACATGGTGGTTCTGGTATGCTTTAAAAGCAAATGTAAACCTAAAATAAAATGCAGAGTTTTAGTTTAGTTTAGAAAGGCAAATTGTCTTCTGAAACACCTAGCATTAGTTATTATTAATCATGTATCACGCAACCTTTAACTTAATTTCCTCAAACACATTTACATAAGAGAATATTACTTTAATGTCGAGATAACTGTCACCGACCACATGGCAAATGGCAGTTCAGGAATATCGGCAAGGAAAGGAGACCAAAAGCTTGGCCATGAACGTAGTTACCTGTAGTTTCAGCCACAAGGCAATATTATACCACTGGCATGCACTGAATTCAGACCAAAAGGGTTACAACATTTTTGTTGAATGGTTACCCTAGAAACATCAATGAAAAGTACGATGATACATAATCCATAAAATTTCAGAATAATGGTCATTATTTTCAGTTAAATCAGTACATACTTACAATTATTATACTGTGCATTCCACTGATATGATTTCAGTTGGTACCATTCATCTAAAAGTTCAGATAAGCTTCATCAAAAATTAGCCCTGACCCATGAAAAGCATAACTTTCAGCCAGAAGACATTCTATACATTTGAGATAGATAGGTACTTATTCAAGGAAAAAAAAATCACATCCCAGATATCAGCAACTACAAAATCTTCAAGTAGAGTTTGTTCTCATAATGAATGAACTTCTACTCAATCTAATTTCTGTTGAAAAGATTTTTTTATCCAGGCACAGTACTGACTACCATAGAGAATTTTCTACTTACTACATTTCCTGCCAAGGAAGGGGAGGGGCGATCTTTCTTTGCGGGATATCATTAGCTTCAAGATAAACAGAAAAATTAACACACTATCATATAATAAGTTGATCAAGGTTAACCTCCACTACTATATGATTCTATTTATGCACTGCAAACCTACTATGGCCAGTAAACAGATGATAGCTCAAGTAATGGTAGCAAATTGAAAACAGTACTTTCCAGGAACTAGGAAGTAGGGAAGAATGGCAAAGTTGTCCATTTTCACAAGTACTCTTATATGCATGAGCTGAGGAAAAAAAAGAGGCGCTGGGAAAATGTGATACATATTAGCACGAAATTTGGCATGAAAGTAATTAAATCAGATTTATGGAAGGCCAAGAATTTCTTGGTCACCCAATTTGAAGACTCCTGAGTAACTCACAACAAAACCAAAAAGAGACAAGAGGGACGAGATTGTCACAAAAACGAAATGTAATAGAGATTTACAAGGATATATTTAACATTACAGTAGGAAAGAAAGAGTAATACGGTTCGACATATTAATGCTGAATTTTGCTTAGCTTAAGTATTAAAGAAGAGCTGGGCAAAATAAGAATCTCTAATATAAAGTAACAGAGTACAGGGATTCTATCTAAAGAAGCAATAAAAAAATTTAGCAAGACAATGACAATTTGAACATCATGTACTTTTGAAGTGTTTACAAACAATGGTTTTCATGCCAGCTGTTAACAGTATTCAAATTTTGAATTTATAGTGGTCTACATACTTGGAAAGTAAAAGTACATGGCACAATGTACCATGGTGAATAAAACGTTAATATAAATACTAGGGATGGGTCGGTTCGGTTCTTCAGTTCTCGGTTCCACCGGTTCTTGAGCTTAGAACCGGAACCGAGGCCCAAAATAATCGGTACCGAAATAATTTGCGCGAAAACCAGTTTGAAACCTACTCACACTCCGAAAGTGGAGGCTTCACATTAAAACCTGGTGAAATAGTGTACTTAGATGCTTCAAAGTCGCGAATTATTCTAATTCAGTCTCCGAAAATGATTATTGATTACCTTATCTTACCATTGAGCAATGCAAAGTAAGTGGTAAATTAAGAACCGAAGTTAAGAACCGAACCGGAACCGAAAAAAAGTGGAACCAACCCATCCCTAATAAATACCTTTATTAATGCATCTAGCATATAGTTCTAAAAGGGTCCACCCCTAATCTTAATGTGTAAATAACTATAATAATTTCTGGGAAACACACATTTACACCATAATACTCCTAACTACCTGTAGGTACATAGTATCCACTGTAGATATTTGAGATCAAGGATTATAATATTCTACTCTCTGTATTTACACTCTCAGAGAATGATGAAATCACATGCCTTCTTCATTTTGAATGTAACTTTTTAACACCTAGTGTGTGACTCTACTCTGACTTGTGTACCTAATAAATCCTGTCTTTTCATTCCATCTAAAACAATGGTGACACTCCTACAATTTAAAAAAATGTTTCTTCGAGAAATATAAACTACAACTTCCTCAAGGTTCCCTTGGGCTGCAGCACCCTTGAGAGGTTTTTAGCAAGACACCATGAAACGAAATCACAATAAAAGCAAAGTATTGATTCAGCAGGTCCAGTATTTGACACGCATCATCATTTAAGACCCATGTATGCCACAGCAACATAAACCACACACAGTGGCGACTAATAGACAAGATTCAAGCATGATAATTACAGAAAGTCAACAATACCTACAACTGTATACTGACATCCCTGATTGTAAAAAATTCCAGGGATTACCTTCACCTCAGAGCACAATGACACCCAAAACTACCGAGATATGAAGGCACACTAGTCTATGGTTAATTGACAGTGGCAACGTAAGCCATTTTTTTAATAACTTGAAGATTAGTAAAAAGCCATATTCATATTTGTACCGTTAGGTACCTTGCCTATATGTATCCCATTCATTCTTCCACTGGGTTCAAGGGTTGCAGAAGTTAATACACGGAATGCCCAAGACAGATGATTATAAAATAAAGAGTTAATTGTAAATGATAAGAATAATTAAAAATGAAATGATTCATTCAAAAATATAACCGTGCGCTTCTCTTATTATTTACAAGGCATTACATGTTGAATAAGTTTCACTACAATGCTTTTTAATTAAAATTATTTCTTTCTGTTCAGTACGACCAAAATATGGCGAGGTAAGTACCTTCAGAAAAAAACAATTGTCATACATGTCCCACAATTTACAGAAAGAACCACAAATAATTGTCCTTCAAAATAGTTCAACACGAAGAATTACCTTACTCATGAAATCATAACAATAAATAGTACAGTTTTGATCTCTATGTAAATCGGTCTAAAGCCGTCCAATGTCCATCACACTGTTCGACATGTATCACACTCGATTATTAGTTTGTTTGTGTGGTACAAATTTCCAATGATCGCCTATAAGAAAGTAAAATATAACTGTTATAAAAGAATTCCAATTGAAAATGCGTAATTTCAGGATGGGCAACGAGATTTTCCAACGAATTACCCGAAGACGAACACTCATCACAAGAGGGCACATTCTCAACTCTTATCTTTCTTGTCAAGAGTGAAACTCACCTGTCTTTTTATGATTTCTAGATTCTTGTTCGCGTATTCAACCTGCTTTTGTATCTCCTCTGGATCTGTTAAATTCTTATTCTCTCTGAACCCATCCCTTGTCCGTCTATAAGCATACTTCCTAAAACATGAAACAGCGTATATGAAGTTTTCTAAGGTGTAAAGACACAAATCATCGGTTCACATTAAATAACGAATACGGAAAGGGTTAGTGACTCGGAAGCTCTTACCTGAAATTATAGGAACTGAACTTCTGACTTTCTCGGAGCATGGTTTTGTATAATTTCAATATACCACTTTTGGAACTCATACTTTTCCGTAATTAACGGAATTAAGTAAAACGACAGTGATTTACACCGGTAAAAATGCTCAATATTGTCTTGTTTTCGTCTTGGATAATGTTTTGAACGGCATGCGCGTAATAAACACAGGCCTAGTTAAGGAGGAGAGCAGCAAAATGCGCAACACGCAGGCGGAACAGGCGGAATGCATGGTTCAATTCAATTGTCTGAGGAGATAATATTCCATTTGCCTGTAGCAGAAAAGTGAGGCAAGTTACCAGGGATAATTAAAAGGATCGTAAGAAGAATTTCTGTTATCAGGATGTATTATCCCACTTAATACTGTGCAGCGCTAAATAGGCAATCTCTTGCCGGTGGTGTCGTATTGTTAATTGTAAATAGGAATTTTGTACTCCGAGGTGAAATTTTGAAGTACTTTCATTTTTATATGCGGGGAGGTGCTACATTTCCTTAAGTTTTTTTATAATCCCTGATATCACCTCGAAATGAAATACACGACGTGCCGAAGGTTTGTCTCTTGCCATTCTATACTTAAATCCGCTACCAAGAAAGCTGAAGTGCAGGTTGAATCACACAGCTGTAACAATGTGAAAAGAGGCGAGTTTATGGAAGTGCGGGGAAAGCGGTACGTTAAAGATGAATGGACCAACGTTACACCTCGGATTTTATCCTATTTGGGTCGGAATATTTATCGTCAAGAACACCATCCTCTATCAATAATAAGGCAGAAAATCATCGGGTAAGACGTGTTTTCATTATATTCTGTCACTTAATAGAAAGCTCTAACATATTATAATTTAATTACGCATTGATTGTATATTTTACTTGCATTACTGGAATATAAAATACAAGAATGGAAACAATAGAAAATTTAATTAAGTAGCCTAGTTGGTAGCTACCACATTGACCCAATATTGGCAAAATGTGGTAGGCTTCCTGGTTGTGAATCTAGTCAGGTATTTTGCTGTGGCTATGTTTCATCCCTGTTATTATTATGTAGACTTAGACCTATCCTGAAGACTCATAAAATGTAGGGTTTAATCAGAAATTAAAAAAAAAACATTGTTTGAGATGAAAGGCTTGTGCGTTCCTATGACTCAACAGAACTGCAATTGTGCTCTATCCTCATGTCATTAGTGGAAAGGAAGGATGCCATTGAGTGGCTGTTCATTCGGCATGTTTTCTTCTATGAGTTGGTTTTTGAATCAACCTGGGTATTTATATATTTGCATTGGGCTTGAAGGGAGACAAAATGACCAAAACTAGTGCTGGTCAACAAATGTTACTAAAATGATAAGTGATAGTTTAAACAATAGATTTTGAGGGTGTTATTTATTTTGCTTCCAAATATGTATAACTTAAAATTCACAAAAGTGGTAAAGTTAGAAATAAAACTATTTATTATGAAATATTTTGTAAATCATTTCTGCAATGCCAGACATTGTTGTACCTTGCACTTCTTACAAATTATAGTAGTTTTTTATTACTGATTACAGATTGTTTTATTACTGATGTACTTTATTCAAAAGATGCACTCCCGACTTCGTGATACAGGACATGTCACATGTGCTTACAAGGATCACCGCCCTCTCCCGGATTCTTGATACATTAGAAAAACAAAAGAACATAATAAAATAAAAGATTCTAAACTTTTCTCCCTTTTCACAGAGAACCAGGGTACCTACCAAGATACAATAGAAAACAACAGTCAGATTACACAACATCTCCCCCTTTCTACAAAGAAAACTAGATTACCATGTACAATAATCAGCAGACAAAGTCTTTAAACTTATTTGGCATTTTGACTGCCCAACCTAGTGCTAGCTACAGGATTATTCTTTTGATGAGTGACTGGCTCTCCCCTTGCTGATACATTCACCTCATTTCTTTTGTACACTCCCCTTCCTTGCTCACTCTCAGCAATATAGGATCATGGCACCACCATCCAAGAGGTTACGGCCTTAACGTCTTGGATGGTGGCGCCATGCGCACGACATCGACTGCTTTGTGGCGTAATATGCCTAGCAGTTAGAGAACATCTAGTTCCTTTGAGGCCTCTAAGATTCCACAGGGGAAAAATGATGCCTCGGTAGCTTAACTGGTTAAAGCACCTGTCAAGGCGAATGATTTTTTTCTCTGTGGAATTTCTGCTATTGTGCATTTCAGCGGGTAATGCTGTTAAGGTTCTCGCGGCTAGTTCACGATCCTTCAATTTGATACACTTCAAAGTCTTGCATTATACCAGATTCACCAGCCTTTGTCAGGACTTTGTATCCACAATTATGAGGCTGCTCTCACGTATTGCTTTGGGGAGTGATGACCTTTGGAGGGGATGATTTGCTCATCAATGAATTTTGTTCTTCTGGGGGAATTGTCATAAGTGCTATTTTAAGTGACGACAGCAAAGGCCTAACCTAGAAAAGTTTATCGTACTTTAGGTCAAATGATAGGACAAAATTTATAGAAATTAAACAAAGTTAACTATAACTTGAAATGGAGAAGATTCGAGCAACTTACTTGTAAAATAGTAACATTGAATCTCTTGCTTGCATGTAAGTAGTTCATATTTGGTCATCTTCACCCCCTGCCACATACCCTCATGGTGGCTCTCAGGGTGTAATGTAGATAGATAGATAAAAGCCTAGGCTGAATATTCCCGCAACTTGTTTCCAAAAAGTTGAAGAGAATTATGGATGGAGACTGTTGACAGTGCGTATTTTAACATTAAAAGCTCAATGTGACATAGAAGTCACATGCGTATATAATACTATTCTGCAGTTTACGTAGGATGTTTTGGTAGATACAAAATTTAAGGGAGAGGAAGAGACATTTGGGAAACTGAAAACGTTTTTCTTCAAAGTGCACCAAATTATAATGATCAAGAAAATAAAAAAAATAAATATATGTTATTCCTAAGTTACCTGTTCACCCGTATTTAAAAAAAAGCTTAAGTCGAGCCATACACCAGGTATTACACGCAATTAACTTCCAAATTCAAAGGAAAGGCAGGTATCAATATTATTATGACACTATTGGTATGTGTTTAAATCTTACAGCAGTAACCCTATACATAGTAAATTGAATTACATGTGACATGTACGTACTGGGCGTAAAAGGATGAATATTGTCAACATTCTTTTTTATGTATATTCTTCATCATCTCATTAGAAGGCTATTCTTCCCATTCACATTCGCTTGATTACTATCTTCATCAGACCATGTCTTAATCTATGGCCAGTTAGGTTGTCCTATCTTCTTTTTAAAGTTTTCATCAGTCTTGTTTCTAAAACTCCTCTCAGACTTTTTTGTTATGTACTTGCTGTTGGTATTTTTCCTACACCATTCTTCTGTAACACTGCACTAGGAAAGTTTTCAGCCTTTACTTCACTATTGCTGTTATCATCCATGCTTCATCGCCATGGAGGAGTATGCTCCAGACAAATTCTAAGGAAATGTTACCTTGTACCATGCTTCCAGGCTTGCTTTTATGACTGTAAAAAGATTCTTCTTCTGGTAGAATGTCCCCTTTTCATGGGCTAATCTTCTGACAATTTCCATCTAACTTTGATCATCACAAGTTAGGTATTTGGCTTCCTAACTGTAGTAATACTCTTTCACCTCATCAAGTTTTTGTTTCCAGAGTTAACAATAGTTGACATTTCTTTAGCATTATTGCTTTGTCATATTTCTTGACTTAATCTTTTTAGTAAAGTTACCCTTCTTCAGTTTTCACATTGTTGATATGCGTATCTCTTTGACTTATTTTGTGATCCATGGCCTCATGTTGACAATGTTGCTGGAATGGAAATTCAATTTTGGTTCACATTAAGAATGAATGTAGTTGTTTGCAATTTTTAGTATGTTAAGTCTCAAAATATTCTGGAAAAGGTTGAGGAGTTTCCAGTCTAAGATGTAATCTACCCTCAAAAACCACAATACAAACCTAATTTTTGTTGTCCGTGAGCTTCAATAATAATTGGTTTGGATTGCTTTGTTGCCCAATGCTTTTCAAGCATTAAGGGAATCTCTTAACATGGAATTAATTTTTAGGTTCAGTGTATGGGAATATTCTGAGGGAAACAGTTTTTATCAATGATGTTTTGTTATCTTGTAGAGTGATATTATGACAATCTTGGTGGATTTGGAGTTGAATGGGGTAGATTCTTTGAAAATCTTTATAAACTCATCCTAGGGTAATTGATAATGATATTAAATAAAAATGGAGCTGTTACATTCTTCCATTTCAGTTTTAGACCTTCATTATCTATTTTTTTTAAATGAATAATGAACAAATTAAATGTGGTTTAAGTTGTTTTCGTGACAGTTTACGTGAAGAACATGTACCTACAGCAGCTACATCAGGGAATCAGTTTTTTGTAATGTTTTACACCAAGATAAAATCAAAACTATCCTTTTTATTTCAGGTATTTTTACAAGAATTACCAAGGACATCGTGGAACACCTATTTTCTCTGTTCATGAAGATCTCAATCCAGTTGTTACTACAGAGCAGAACTTTGATAGTCTCCTAATTGGGAAGGATCACCCAAGCCGTCAAAAAAGTGACTGTTATTACCTAAACAAGGACAATCTCCTTCGTGCTCATATGACTGCTCATCAAGCAGACATCATAAAATCAGGATTGGACCGCTTTTTAATGATAGGAGATGTCTACCGAAGAGATCAAGTGGATGCCTCTCACTTTCCTGTTTTTCATCAGATTGATGCAGTGAGGCTTTTTTCTCATTCTGAGGTATGCTGTTTCATTTTAACAGGCTATGTAGATCTCAAAATATATTCTCAAGTGAATGCCTAGCATTTTAGGATTAATGCAATAATAATTTTCATCAGATTATTTCATAATTTAAATGAGGCCCTGTTATAACATATGTGCTTCTTTCCATCAAAAGTTATTGTCTCATGTATTTCAACATGGCATACAAAAAAGACAATACTGCCTTATACAGTATAAGCTCGGTATAACAAGTGCTCTTAATGGCTGGGAAATTACGAGTGCTCGCTATACCTGCATGTGATGTATTAAGCCTCTCAATTTCCACAGTTGTTCTTACTTTCCGTTTTTCTTTCGTTAACATGCTATTAGAAACAGGCAGATGGGCCGTTTTCATGCGCAATTGCATATTTATCGTTTATTTTGCGAATTTGCGAAATAACAAATACCATGCATTAATTTGTACTTTGCAGTGCATCACCCTCAAGAAATATCACTCGTAATACTGAGCGTATACCATGGCAGGAGCTTCTTGACCTTTCTTTTACATGTTAATCTTGGGCCTTGCGATGGTACATTGCCAAACACTCATTATTGTGAGATTCTCGCTGTAAACCATACTCACCATAACGGGCTTCTACTGTATTTCCTTACCTCGTCTGCAGTATTATCATGGACTGCAGATCAAAATTCTACATTCTATTAATACCCTTGTTGGTGAATTCATGGTGGAGTGTTTTACTGCAAATATAAAAGAATACTTTCTTTCTTTGAACACTTATGCTTATTTAGTCAAAATCATCACCCATTACCCTAACAACTAGAATACAATGCCACACCTAAAATAGAGCATTTAAATAATTATCTATTTATATTGACTAATATTGTTAGTATCCTGCCCCATTGTAAATGAAGAGCAAATGAGGTTACCAAAGGAACATAAAATGTGTTTAAAATGAAATTCAAGATCCATATTTTTGCTTGGTGCTGCAGTGAAGTCAGAAAACATTGAAATGAGATCATAAAAATGTAATGCATGCAGAAACACTCAATTCAATATCATTTGATCATATTTATATTCATAGCAGTGACTGAAGATATATTTTTGGCAGTTAAAATTAATGGCCTCTCATTTTTGTCTTTGTTGAGTCTTTATTGTACTACCTAGTTAACAATTAATTTGAATGTATCCTTATTAGATATATGTAAAGGCCAACATGAAAACTTTAAAGTTTATCATAGGGTATTTTGGTTTTAACATTTCAAGTCCTTGATATAACGAACATATACCATGCAAATACAATTTCAGCAACTTAAAGATATTGACCAGTCTAATTGGTAAGAGTGGAGCTTATCTGTTGCTTAGCCATGATTACTTTTTTATATCACCCTCAGCTGTGTGGGGAAGACAAAGAATTGAAACTTTTTCTCAGTGGAAAGAGGACCCATGATTGCCAGGAGAGCCATAATGAGGAGGTTGCCAAGCTTGTGGAAATGAATCTCAAGTCTTGCTTGATGGGACTAAGTCATCATTTATTTGGACGGGGTAAATAATTTCATTTTTTTGCTTAATATTGTTGTGCTCCTGTTATCAAATATCACTCAGTAATGCACCCCATAAATTTTTCTATTGTGATGTTGTGACCTTTTGCATTAGATAATTATTTATTTTCCAAAGTTCCAGTCCCTTATTTATTTGAGTATATACATCTTCGATCTTCTCCCTCCAGCCTCTCTCACTGCAATGGGGGCGTTTACTCGGAACCAAAATAGCAATTTTGCGCACGAAATTGTTAGATGGAAATGAAAAAAGAATTTTAGTGAAAAAATTAATCTTCTAACCACAACCATTCACTCATAAATCAAAAATTGAAATAAGCAAAAGGTGACGCCCACCGAAAAGGCAGCTGTGATAACATTGACGCCATTTTCCTCCTGTCCTTGACTGCTCTCAAGGGGAGGGAAGGGAGTGGAGGGGGATTCTCGGAAGGACTGCTCGCACAGATGCTTTCGCAATCGCTCCTATTGGGAGAGCCAGCTGTGTCCCCCCCATTGCGATGAGGCGAAGTAGCTTCGCGGGCTCAGTTGTGATTGGACGAAGTCGATATACGTCAGAGGTGGCACCACGCCCACTTTTCCGAAGTGGTTAAAAACATCAGTTTTTCACCGCTTATAACTTGAGTAATAATTGACGAATCAAAAAACGGAAAAATACCGGTCTTTTTATTTTACAAACTCTATCATATTCGGAAGTAAAAAAAATATGGTAAATGACCCCATTCCTCCTCCTCTTCTTTTATCAACAACCACTCAACAACCTTGTCCCAAAAACAAACATTCATTAATTTAAAAAAAAACAGCCTCTCTTTTAAAACATCAAGATAACCATAGTTTTCACCCAAAATAAACGAAACAACCATCAACACTATAAAGAAAAACCAAGAGTAACAAAGCCTTGAACCTTAAACAAAACAAATGCGATCACCCTTTTTATTTAGGGTATGAACCAACATTACATTATGCCAATGGAATATGGCACAAACCTCCTCATACCACCAAAGGTAAGGAGAGAGACCACAGGTGGGTTTAAGGTTTTTAGACATTACTAAAGGAAAGGAAGAAGTTTGTTTTCGAATATTAGAATTGTGTATGCAAATAAATTTTACCCTGAAATAAGAACATTTCAGGAGAATTGCTTATATGGAGTGGCAAGAGTACTAGCTCATGATCAGTGGTGGAGACCAATGCATATTAGTGCAGTTCCATTGCAAATTCAAGGAATAGAAGAACTTAAAGAATCCTTGAATATGTATTATTTTTATTTTATTAATATAAATATGGAGAAATGCTAGGAAATAAATAGAAACCAGCAACAAAGTATTGTGAGCAGGGAATAAGGGCAGGAAGATCAGTTAACACAAGTGCATACTGGATGAATACACCAGTGTCTACTGGTTGGGAAGCTTGCAGGATATAAACCATTTGATGACTAGAGTGGACCACCCACAGCACCTTGTTGCTAGCATGTACTTATTTGAATTTTCATTCAGGTTTTAGTATGTAATACCTGTAATATTACATGAGAGTACTTGTGGAAGCACACAGTATCTCTCTTCTCAGTGGTTCAGGTTAGAATCCTGGCAATGGTGGAGATTTTTTTTGATTAAGTATTCGTGAAAAATGAGACCTGGCTGGAAATACTGTGCATTAGGCAGATCATATTACAAAAAGAAGCAGCATTGCCCTGCTGCCACAAATGTATTTTAAAGATCAAGAATCAAGTGAATTTTAGTGTATCATGGTGTTTTAAATGAACTTGCATGGGCAGCACTATGTAATTTTATCGAGAATACTGGTTTGTACTTGAGCACTGTGTGTAGGGCACTTAAAGTTCATCATCCAGTCCATGGGATGGGACATTATATAGTGAATACTTTGGCACCTTATTTAGAGTAGGGTATTCCCAGAATTCATTATGCTCCAGATGTATTCTTGTGATGTAAAAATACACGTTGGTTATTTATTTGAAATTTGACTTCAGTAAGATTGAATGTGTTTGTGGCTCATGGAGGCAAAGCTCTTCTAGCTTACCTGTGTTGAAGGAGCATAGAAAGCTTGAAAAGCTATGAAAAATATGTATATAGTGGTATCTTGGAATCCCAACTTAATCCATTCCAGAACCTCATTTGAGTTCTAAAATGCTTATGTTACTAGAAAATTTTAACCCCTTTTAAATAAGGTAAACTGAAGTAATCCATTCCTGGATTCCACAAACTTGAATTCTAAAATAGTTTTTTGCGTAAATACATGTATATTAAGGTAAAATATTAACACCCAATTTTAACATGGATTCAAATTAATAAAATTGAATATACAAAAAGCTCTAGCAATCTTAAAATGATGGTGACTCATGTGGGGAGGGGGAGAGGAGGAGAAAGATTATTGTTTGAAGACAAATCACCTTCTATTATAACGTCAGGTATCTCTGTTCCTGGTGGTTCATGTGCCTGCATTCTTTGTCTTTTCTCTCTGCTTATGTACCACTTGTGTAGGGTTTGGGATCACTGGTCATCTTCTGAGAACCAATATTCCAAAGTGGTATAATGTCGGTTGGTTTCTAAAATGTTCCATGATGTTATCATTGAACAAGTTAATACAGTAGAAACTTTAAATTACGAAGTCAACGGGACCGGAAACATTGATGCTTCGTTATGTCAAATATCGTCTGAGTATTCTTTATCAACATCTTGATGAAGCTATATTTTTGTTTCGTGAAATATATGCATTCCCACAATGTACTTGCATGATTTACTAAGTTATATTTAATGATTGTATATTAAATGTGTATTCATGCCAACAGGGTTCGTGAAGTTAAACACAGCTAACTTGTTCCTTTATCCAATGAGTCAGAGATTAGGAAATTAGAGATCAGAGTCTTACTAAAATTTTTGTGCAGTTTGATTGAGGCCTATCAAGTTCCATAGGCACATTTTCCTATATTACTTTAATCTCTATTGAAAAACTTGTAAAGTAAGCATGAGCAATGTATTTATATTTTTAAGCTAGTATGCGTATGTATGTGTACACTATGGAAGTGTGCGATTTGCAGTCATTTGCAACTAGATGCTGCTCCAGATAGAGAATATAGAGGAATAAATTTCCCCTAAAAGAAAATCATATGCTCAGCATCAGGCATAGTAGATTATACATAAATTAAGCTAAAACTGTGGAAAGATTCTCTCAGGTATGCTATGCCAATAATGTATTTTGTACAAATATGCCCGTTAATTTCTCACAATAGCTACAGTAATTCTCCCCTGGATACAGCTTGCCTTTGCATGGTTATTTCTGAGTCGAGGGCTTTGAAAGAACAGCTTAAAAAGGGGGGTTCAGCTTAATGTTTACCACCTTTCAAAAGTAGATTGTAGAAGCCACACACTTAAACAGTGAAGGCTTGACAATTTCCTTTATGCTTCTTCAGGTACTAACAATGGTAACATTATTAATCAATAATTTACATTTTTCATTATGCTCTGCGAAAGCTTCACATGTGGCTATATTCAAATAAGGTCGCCTGCTCTTCATCCACTAAATTACACTAGACCAGACACTGGAGAGTGGGGTCTTTTATGGTGAATCAAGATCATTATCAGTCAACAATCCTAGGATTAGTTTGACGCTGCCCTCCACTCGATTCTTCTACCGGCCAACCTCTTTATATTAATGTAATTCTGCTTTTTCTCATGCTTCACAACTTGCTCCATATATCTCATTAGATGCCTTTTCCATTCTTCCCATTTACTTTTCCCTTGACAATAGGATAGTTTCCTATTATTTTTTTATTGTCTTTATCGAAAGTTTATAACCTCTGGAGTACGTGTTTTAAGCCGTTCGATTTTTAAATGACGTTAAGTATTTTTCCTCATTAATTAAAAAGTGAAAAAAATCAATGGTGCGAAAATGTGACGGCAAACTATTGCATGCCGGTTAATCCTACGTGTGACGTCAAACTATTTCCTCTACCTGCCACCAGGTGGTGCTGCGTACGCTTCCAAGTAGACACTGCACTCCGTAAGAGCTTATTGACTAGTATCGGAGGTGTATTTATTCCGCTAATTTATTATGATTAACTTTTATTTATTTATTTAATCTTATTTATGCAGTTGATTCATTTAAAAACAGTTAGTATACCTTCTACAAGCATAACCCGTAGTTCACCCATCGCCGCACGATCTTCACGCCATACTTTGCCGTAGCAGAAGACTCCACGAGCAGGACGTCCTTGAGCCTATAAAACGATTATTAATACAATGTTTAGCAGAGAAGACTTTTCTAGCATTGATAGTTTTCACAGGCTATTACTAATACATATTCACCAGAGCTGAGGGGCCCTGAAATACAATGGTAAGTTCAGGAGACGAATTTTCCTATGCCTCGCAATGTAAACTACCCACCTTTTACATCAGCAAGAAGGCAGCGCACCCCGCCATTTCAGAGCTTTTCAAATGGCCTTAAAATTAACATTTAATTCTCTAGTAAACTGGGATTTCTCAATACAAACTTTTTGCGTAAATTAAATACATTTATGGCAGGGCACAAATCGCAATTATTGAAGTCTGTTTTCTTTGATGAAGGAAACTACCCTATTGTCTTTGTTAGGCTGTTGTGTCTTAAGATATGGCTGATTAAGATGTCCGGTCTTCTTTTTAGGGTTTTCAGCAGACCTCTCTTTTCTCCCATTCTTCTTAAGACTTCGTCGTTTGTCACTCGGTCTATCCATTATATCTTCACCATTCTTCGGTAGCACCACATTTCAAATGATTCCGGCCTTGATTTCTCTGCTGCTGTTATTGTCCGTGCTTCGCTGTCATATAGTAAAATGCTCCAGATGTATGTTCTAATGGAATGTTTTCTCACTTCCATGCTTGTTTTTGCAGCTGTAAGCAGAATCTTCTTTTGGAAAAATGCCCTTTTTGCCTGGGCAATCCTAGTGGCAATTTCTCTTTTACTTCCTCCGTTGCTGGTTACTCGACATCCCAGGTAACAGAACTCTTCCACCTCCTCGATGTTTTGTTTTCCCTTATTTAACATTTGTCCTGGCTTCTTTTCTCCTACTGCATACCAATGCCTTAGTTTTTATTGATCTTCAGATGATATCTGGTCATTGTTACTTCCATATTTCCTAGTGTCTTTTTAAATCTCCTGTTTCTGCCATGACTGCTATGTCATCAGTGAATCGTAGCATGCTGATTTTCTGCCTGTGCATATTCGATCCCGGAGACTTTTTTTTTACTTATTGGATGGCTTTCTCGATGTAGACATTGAATAATACGGGAGGCAGTTCACAGCCTTGCCTCACTCCTTCCTTCATTGCTTCTCTACTGTTGGGTCCTGATTTTATTACACCCACCAGGTTTTTATGTAAGCTGTGGATAACTCTTCAGTCATCGATGATACTCTAATGTCTTTGAGATTCCTTAGTATTAAGTTCCAATCCATGTTGTCAAGCGCCTTCTCCAAATCAACAAATGTGACGAACGTTGGTAGATTCTTCTCTATAAGTAGTCTGAGGGCCAGAATTGCTTTTCTTGTATGCCCACAAGACAATATTTTAACCTACTTGACCCCTTGCACAGATTCCTTGCAAAGTGGGGCACTTCAAGGGACCCAAAGGTGGGCATGTGAGGCCTGCTGAGCCAGCAGGGGACACTGCACTCATTGAGTGAATGGGAGAAGGGGGTTTATGAAGGGGCCTTATCCTGGATGGGTGCCAACTAAATCCCACCCTTGATGTCCTCAGGGGTGTATTGTCCAATATCGCAAGGGAGGAATGAAAGTGCCTCCGATTGGACTAGGATTCTGACAGGGCTTCCTGCTCCCTCTTTGGCGGCATGAATGAAGGTTTCTCATAGGATGGTTCTACTTATCATCTATTCTTATGTGTATCTTTAACAAGGATTAGGCTACAAAACCCATATCAGATTCTTTATCACTCTGCAGGAACGCAGCTGAGAAGCTCTCTTTTAGGATATTTTTTCGATGGCTGGGTTGGGGCCAAAGGCGAGAAAGGCACACTATTACATGACATAAATATATATGGATGAAGAACATTTTTTTATCATTGATTATGCATGCACTCAGAACAAAACTTCATTTAGAATGAATGTGGGACAAACTAAGTGATCGTATGAACCAAGCGAACTCGTATTTTCTCTGATTTTCTTGGCTGTTGGCGACAGAAGAAGAGAAGGGTAATGCTTACTTATGAAGAGAATATCCTTGCACAATGACTACATTGAAACGCTCAATGAGGACGTTAAGTGAAACCTGATTCTTTTGATGAAACTATTGTAAGCCAGAATAATTAAGTAATGGAGTAAGGTTGGGTAATCTGTCTGAAATATGTATGGAGAATAAAGCTTCCTCCCTTCCTTACATGCATTACTGAATTTACCTCTCGAATGCCATAGCATGTCTTTCGATGCATGTCAAAACTTTTTTGAATGCATGTGCACAGTAAACTACCTATTTCTGTACTAGGAATACCTCTCATGGATTTATGTTTGGGGAAAATAGGTAGCAAAAAATGCCAGGGATCATGGAAGGAAAATGCTGGTAGTAGCAATTAGTTTCTTGGTGGAGATTACATATATCCGTACTTGACTAATTAAGGTTTTTTTTAACTCATTGTTGGTGACTGTGGAACCGTGGCAACAAAGCCAAATGCATTTTTAGTCGTGTTGGTGCCATATTTTATGTACTACTTAGCCTCTGACTCAAAGTTGTCCTTAGTATTTTAGCATTTAAAAATGTATTGTTGTCCAAGGAATTCACATTTCATGCATAATGCACATGCCAACAATGATTGATTAGGAGCCTTACTCTGGCAAGTACATTCTAAAAAACACTGCTATGATCTGTCATTAATCGTAAAAATGAGCAAATTTTTCATGTCGGGACCAAAACCAGAGATTTGTAATTTCAAAACTCTGTTATTTCATAATATCAAGTACTGTTACATGTATTTAGATGCCCTTTTGGTCGGGACCAAAGATTTTGCTTCATAAAATCAAAATATCACAATTTCGAGTTTCTACTGTATTGTCGTCATTTACCCAGATTGGTAGGCCTATCTGATGTTTTGTCATTGATTACAGAATCATGTGTTATTTTAATTTTGTTCCTCCCTCCAGGGAGGGAGGGAGGGAAGGTACGGAGAGTGGGAAGGTAGGGAGAGAGGAAAGGTAGGTAGAGTAATGGTTTGCAGGTTGTGGCGGAACATTCCAATTAACGTTTGGAGGTTCACATGGGATGTATAGTGGAAATCCACCAAAGCACTTGTAAATACTTGCCATTGTTATTGTTCTTCATGGAGCTCAGCTTCCCCTTTGTAGGCTGCTCTTGGCATCTCCTGTATTCTTCTTGGGTTGGCACCATGGACTCTAGCACTAAGTGCTCCTTAACACTCCCTCCAAAGACAAGTGACTGTAGGAGGACCTCCAAGCCAACCAACCAACCCCAGCCCTTTGATGATTTATGGTGAAATAATTTACATCAGGGGTACAAGTTGTTCAGAGTAACATACTTGCAAACCACTTCAGGGAGCCTTTGTTTGTGTGTAAGAAGTTAGTCTGAGGAAGGACCTCTTAAACCTGTCATTTGATTGCTTCTCATTGGTGTGGCTCTCTTGTGAGTTAGCAAAAGATCTTTGCAGAAATTCATGAGCAGGCGATATTTCCTTTGATTGTCAGTTAGTTTTTCTACTTTTAACCATATCAAATTGAATGCTTGAGTGCTCAATACCTTTCAGTAGCAATTGTAGCTAGTATGATTCGACCATCTTTCTTTGTATTCAGTAGAGAAAAGCTGACGGAAAGCTTTTTTGAATTCATATTTTTTCTTTGCATTCACACTACCATAATTTGGTCCAAATATGATCCAACTCCATTTCCAGTCAAGTGATCAAATTTTAGTATTCAGTTGCAGGGTTAGCAAAAGCATTACAATTGATGGAGTTGCTGACATCATCCTGTCAGTTGTTCAGCAAGGTTATGGTATTGATGTCAGGTTCAAAAACTGAGCCTCATGAGGTGCCACCGAGAATACCATTTACTCATTGTTCTTGCTAATAAAAATATTTGGTGATGTCCAACATATTCTTGATATCTTGACAATGAGCCACCTTGAACTGGGTCTTAATAATAATAATAATAATAATAATAAAAGGTCTTTATTGGGGCGAGATTGAGACAAAACTGTCCCTTCTGCCATCTAACCCCTGTCTGGTCTTGTCATGTGTGCAGAGATTGTTATCTCAAAACTAATTTCACCTAACTACTATTTAATTAAAACTAGGAATTATGCAGTGAATTTAATGGATTTTGGTTTGTTTATAGTATTTTACAATTATTAAAATACATGCAAAATGCATGTTGCCTCATTATTTGGAGTATTTATTTTGTAGGTAATGTAAGATTTTTGTCATTGGAGGACTTTGCATTTGGTGCAAACTCTGTGCTCAACATTTAAACCAGCTTTGAATCTATTATCCAGGGATAACTCACCGTTGGACTGAGACATACTTCCCTTTTACTCATCCTTCATGGGAACTGGAAATTGACTTTAACGGCGAATGGCTGGAAGTGCTTGGCTGTGGGATCATTGAGCAAAATATTTTAAAGGAAGGTGAGTAAGCATTATCATTACTTTTTCAAAAACCACCATTACTTTTAGACATTTCCTGCTCTGTATTCACCTGATCATCATCCGTTGTCGGTGTCCGTCACTTAATATTCTGTATGTTGTACATTATTATCGCATTGAAAATTCCTCTCACCTTCTACTTTCCTTGTTGCTGTCTAAAATCCCTCCTTCCCCCTCACCCAACACTCTCCTTGCTATCACAGTCTCACTTCTTTAGTCCCATACTTCTCAATCCTTCCTCCATCTTCTTTTTCTGCCTCTACGGGATTTCCCTGACAACTTCCATTCCTCTCGCACAATACCTTATTTTCCTTTATTGCTTTAATCCTGTACTCAGCTTATTATTTTCATCCCTACCCAAAGTCACATTTCTAAACCCTTTAATCCATAATTCATCAACACTCCTGAAAGAACCATGTTGTATAACCAACGATACTATCAAAATCAAACCTAATCCCTTCCATACTGCTGTAATCCTTCTATCTTTAATTCACCTCCTTTTTAATATACTCCTTTCTTCAGATAGTTATTTTTTATGTTGCTTATATTGTATATGTTTTCACTACAAAACTATCCAGATAAATAAATTTCTCCACTTGCACTGATTTGTACTCCTCAACTTTTAAGGTTTAGAACAGCTTTCATACCTGTTGCCATTTTCATTCATAATGTTCATTTTCTCTTTTTGATGTGTCAGTTATTGTAGATATTAAAGTCCACAAACAGGAAATTTAAAAAAAATGTCATTCAGCAGACGGGAAAAATAACCACGTCCTAAACAGTAATAAGTACCCAAAAAAATTGAGAAAAAATGATTTTCCTCATTAAGAAACTAAAAACAGATGAACATGTTTATTAAGTTAATATTGTGGATTATTTGGGTTATGTGTCCAAAACGAGAATTGGTAGTGAGGTCGGTAAAAATATTTGACCTGGGAAGGCAGTAAACATTTGACCCTGGAGGATGAGAAAAACATTTGACCGGGGAAGATGAACTTAGTAGACCTTCGACTAGAACTTACTAGGAGGGGGAAAATATTTGAAATATCAAAGCATACAAGATTATTCTGAAATAAATGCATGTCACCTATGCGTGCATATGTTGGGAAACAGATTAATTATCATGGCTGACACTAGAAAGTATCTTGAATGTGCTTTTAGATATTTCACTATACAGTTGTGAAGGATTACATTTTCACACTTCTAATTTCAATGGCAACAGCTTTGTCAATAATCCTAGAAAAGATATGTCTTCTGGCTATGAAGCATAAGTCAGAAGGGACCTAGTTAATTTAACAGTGAAACAACGAGTGTGACAAATACATTATGAATAATCACAATATTGACAAAGTGAAATGTTTCCAGATTCAAAGATCATGAACTAGCCATAAAAACTTTAGCAGCATTACCCGCTGAATTACACAATAGTAGATATTCGATAGAGAAAAAATCATTCGCCTTGACCAGGATTCGAACCTGGACCCTGTGATTTCAGGCCAGGTGCTCTACTAGTTGACCTCCTTTCATCTTGTCCCTTTAAAGCTCTATAATTTCCACAGAGGAAGAGAACGCCTTGGTAACTCAACTGGTAGAGCACCTGGCCGGAAATCAGGGGGTCCAGGCTCAAGTCCCGGTCAAGGCGAATGATTTTTTCTCTGTGGAATATCTGCTAAAGTGAAGTGTTTGTGGTCCAATTACAAAAACTTCAACAAAAAAGATGATTCAACAAATGATAAGTAGCCCAAAGATATTACTCTATCATCCCATTATATAACAAATCTGTTAGTCGCTAAATTTTGATCTATAGCAGCCTTTACATATATGTATTTCCAATACCATGAAATAGTACTGTTAACACATATCCGTAATTTTTTAATTCAGTCATAATGTGATCAAAAAAACCCATTGAGTGGAAGATTGAAGTAAACTAGATAATACATGGTTACATAATTCATGGAAAATGTTTAATGGAAGTAAAATGAGATATTGAAAAGAAGAAACAAATCAACATACAGGGTTTGTCCGATAAGTAATTCCAGTGATTTTATCCTGAAGTAACTATATGTCGCAGTGTGCTCGAACTAGTTGGGATCAGTGGAGGTGGAAATAAGCTTATGAACATGTGGCTGCTCAGTCGTCTCTGACCATCTGTAGAGTAAGGACAGGTTTTTCTATATAACTCATTTTTATCTCCTGTGCAAGCCAAAATGCAGCGAAAAGGATTGGCATCAAATTTTGTGTGAAACTCAGCAAGGCTGCAGTAGAAACTTTTCCTATGATAAAGACAACCTTTGGTGATAATTGTTGGATGGAATGTCAAGTCTACCAGCGGCGCAAGGCCTTTTTAGAAGGCCGTGAAGAGGTCAGCGATGAAGCCGGCACTGGACGGCCATCAATGACCACCACTGATGGAAATGTGATGTGTGTGAGGGAAATTCGGAACTCAGACCATCATTTGAGTGTTTGTTTAGTGGCACAGACATTAAGCATTCCTAAAAGTACCGTTCATGTGATTGTGAAGAACAATTTGCAGAGGCGAAAAGTGTGCACGAAGCTGGTGCCAAAAGTGTTAACGTATGACCAAAAATTACACAGTGTTGAAATGTGCCAGGAGCTTTAGGACTTGTGTGAAAGTGACCCCCACTTTTTTAGATAATGTCATCACGGGTGACGAGTCTTGGTTGTTTGAGTAAACCTCACCTTGAGGCACACCTCGGCATCCCCTAGCCTCAAGAAGGCCAGAATGAGTAGGTCAAAGTTCAAGACTCAAACCATCACCAAAGACACCATGCTCGTTGGGGTCTTTGAAATCAGTGGACTTGTCTACCATGAGCTTGTACCACATGCTACAACCATCAATGCCAAATTCTATGTGGAAGTGCTCAAGATACTCAAACGCAGGGTTCATCATGACCGGCTCAACATTGCGGAAGATTGGTAACTTCACCATGACATAATGCCAGCCCGCAATGCCTTCCTTGTGAACCATTTCCTGGTCGATTCAAAGGTGCCAATGGTTCTCCAGCCACCCTACAGTCCTGATCTGGCTCTTCCAACTTCTTTTTGTTCCAGCAAGTGAAAACTCCCATGAAAGGACTTCATTGCAGGACAGTTAAAAAAGTCAAAGAGGTTTGCATCAAGGCTCTAAAGGACATTCAGGTGGAGGCATACCATGATGCCTTCGATGCCTGGAAATCTCACTTTAAGTGATGCATCGACGCAGGAGGAGCCTATTTTGAAACCTTATAATGTTTTGAATCGATCTGATCAATAATTTTTTTTTAAGTAGACTCACTGACATTAATTTTGGACAAATTCTGTAAGTATTTATAGGGTCTTGCTACACATGGGCATTTTCATTTACAAATGCAATTGAATTCAATATTTATTGTGTACCTAATTATATATTTATATGTATACATATATGCAGTCAAGCTCACTTATATCAAACTCATTTATAACGAAGTTCTGGTTATAACAAAGTTAAGGCTATTCCTCGTCAAAGAAAGGCTCTGAAAAACTGGTCCACATATAACGAAGTTAGTTTATTACGAAGTAAATATTCGGCCCCTTCAACTTCAATATAAACGGGCTTGACTGTATTATTAATTTAATACTATACCCACGCATGAGGACCAAAGAGTATATGAATTATCCTTAGTTGGGGTTACAGGCTTATCGATCACTTGAGCAGCGGAGTGCAACTCCGCTATCATACAAATAAGAGCAAAGAAGAGATAAATACAGTATACAATTAGTTGCCTGTACTCCTGTTTCAAGACATTGCTGCCTCAAAAGTACATAACACATATATGTGTACATAGCTGGGCAGAAAAGCATTAATCCGTTAATCGTTAATTAACGAAGTTAACATATTGCTTAACGATTTAACTTTTAAGTTAAATCCAAAAACTATTAACGGTCTTATTAACTTCCATCAACTTTTAATTCCGTTAATTTAAGTGCGTTACTTTTGTTTAGAGCCATTTGGATTGCCATGTAATAACTTGGTGAAGGAGTTGCGTTGAGAATGCAATTTAGAGAACTCAGCGTTTGTACTGCAATCAGACTTTTACATAACTTTTACAGAAAAAATTTACACAGTCAAGGCTCACGTTACCACCCTAAACAATATTAAACAAGACATGAGGAGAACGCATCCATCTAAATACGTTCAATTTGAAGAAAAAGTAAAGGCAGGATCAACTAACGGGAAAACGAAAACCAAGTCTAAGGCTGCTTCAAGAGCTGTGGATTCTTCTTATGTCAATAGGACTGGCAATAGTTTTTCCACCATCTAATGGCAAAAAAACTACGCTAGCATAATATTGGTGAATCGTTTGGTACCGCATGTACCAGTAGCGGCGTATCCCAAGGTTTCTATTTCTACAATCAAATACAAAAAGCGTCAGGTCCAACTTTACTGACGGGAATGGTAAATTACTATGAAAATCCATACCTCATGTGTATAACATTAACCATAACATTACCTAAGCTATACCCTTTAATAAGTATTTTTGACAATGAAATTCTTATTACGTTCATTGACATTAAAAATACCTAAATGTTAAGTGACATATAATTCAAAATTGCCGACAATTTAATGTAGATTTTTAACTTTAACAGATAACTTTAACTCGCGTTAAATTTTTATCAAGATAACAATTTAACGATTAACGAAGTTAACTTTTTTAGTAGCTTTTAATACATTAACGAAGTTAATTTTTGGAATAACTTTGCCCAGCTATGTATGTGTAGGTATGGCTTTGGAAAAGTTGATGGATTACTAAATTCCTCTAACTTTTCATGCTTAGAATATTTTGCCTTTCCTTAAGGACTATTGATTTGTGATTAATATGCAGATAACAAATATTTGAATCCTAGAAAATGCAACAGCTTTATTAAATTTATAAATACCATGAATATGAAAACGATGTGCTTAAATTAACTATACTTATCATGCATCTTTCAGCTGGTGCCGGTGATCGGATTGGCTGGGCCTTTGGTTTAGGATTGGAGCGTTTAGCAATGCTGTTGTTCAAAATTCCAGATATCAGGCTTTTTTGGAGTAAAGACTCGGGATTTTTGTCCCAGTTTAAGGAAGGAGAAATAACTCAATATAAGGTAATGTGGAATATGTGTATTGTTGTAATCTTGATCACTCAGTGTATTGGTCGACATAAATTACAATTTGGCTTGAGTATTAACGTAATGGTATATTTTCTAACTGTTAAGGATTGATAAAGAACATCAAACTTGGTTGGAATGAGTGGTAATGAAGTAAAAGATGGTCACATGTTGTATTCTAGGCTGGAGTACAACTGGAATCATGTAAAATTTCCAACTGGAATACTGGAAGAGGTATTCTTGATTCTAGCTGGTTTTATCAGGGATATTACTTGTCATCAAATATTTAAAGCAGGCCTCCTAAATTTACAGATGCAATACATACCCACAAAGTCATTCATATTATTCATCATCATTGGTCAACAATCCTAGGATTGGTTTGATGCAGCTTTCCACTCAATTCTTCTATTGGCCAACCTTTTCATTGAGACGTAATTCTTCTCTTTTACATCCCTCACAACCTGTTCCATATATCTCATATGAGGCCTGCCTCTTTCCTTCTCTCCGTTCACTTTTCCCTCGACGAGAGTCTTCATCAGTCCATCATGTCTCAAGATATGGCCGATTAAGTTGTCCCTTCTTCTTTTTAGTTTTCAGCAGACTTCTTTTTTCTCCTAGTCTTCTTAGGACTTCCTCGTTACTTACTCAGTGAATCCATTTCATCTTCAGCATTCTTCTGTGGCACCACATTTCGAATGCTTCCACCCTTTTCTTCTCCGCTGCTCTCATTGTCCATGCCTCACTGCCGTAAAGAAACATTCTCAGATGTATGTTCTGATAAACTGTTTCCTTACTTCTACACTTGTATTTCCAGCTGTAAGTAGATTCTTCTTTTGATAGAATGTCCTCTTTGCCTGGGCTATTCTACTAACTATTTCTTTCTTGCTTCGTACATCGTTGGTTACTTGGCTTCCAAGGTAACAGAACTCCTTCACCTCTTCAAGTTTTTGTTTTCCTAGTTTGACATTTGTTTTGGCCTCTTCTTTCTTGCTGCACACCAATATCTTAGTCTTCTTCTTATGTTTAGCTGATATCTGGCCATTGTCCTTTCCATGGTTACTAGAATCTTGTTCAGATCCCTCTCTGTCTCTGCTATGAGTGCTATGTCATTAGCGAATCACAGCATACTTATTTTTTCTCCGTGGATAGTCACTTCAGAAAACTTCTCCTTGATTTCATTGATGGCTCTCTTGATGTAAACATTAAAAATTATGGGAGACAGCTTCCACAGCCTTGTCTCACTCATTTCCTTATTCTTGCCTCTTCACAGCTGGGTCCAGATTTAATCACAGCTCCTTGGTTTTTTTACAGACTGTGTATAATTTTTCGGTCATTGTATGACACTCCAATTCCCTTCAGAATTCCAAGCATTGAATCCCAAACCACGTTGTCAAAAGCCTTCTCTAACTCCACAAATGCAATGAACATCGGCTTGTTCTCCATTCTCTTCTCTATGAGCAGTCTAAGGGCCAGTATTGCTTCCCTTGTACCCTTACTTTTCCTAAATCCGAATTGATCTTCATCCAGGAACTCCTCTGCTTTTCATTCTATTCTTCTGTAGATGATCCTGGTCAGTATCTTTGATGCATGTGTCATCAGGCTTATAGTCCTAAAATTTTCGCATTTCTCCGCTCTCTTCTTCTTGGGAACAGGAATGATGATGTTTTTCTTGAAGTCCTTTGGAATTTCTCCTGTTGAGTACATGTTGCAGATGGTTTTGTAAAGATGAGTTAATGTCTTCTCTCCTGAATTTTGAATTAGTTCTGCAAGGAAATCATCAATACCAGAAGCCTTGTTCGTCCGAAGGTCCCTTACTGCAGTGTTGAATTCCGATCTTAATATTGATGCTCCCATATCATCCTTTTCCACTTCGCTTTCCTCTTCAATAGCTTTTGTGCAGAGATTTTTTCCATTGTATAGCTCTTCCAGATATTCTTTCCATCTCTTCACTTTGTCCTTGTTTTCAATCAAAATTTATCCATTCTTGTCCCTTATGGCATTGCATCTTGCGCTCCGTTCCTTGAAGTGGTTCCTCACTATGCTGTAGGCTGCTTCCACCTTTCCAAGTGCAAGGTTGCTTTGTACATCTTCACATAGATTTTTCAACCACATCTCTCTAGCTTTCCTTGCTTTGCGACTTATTTCGTTCCTTATTCTTTTGTAGCAGAGCTGCCCTTATTCAGTTTTCGCATTCTTGTACTTTCTTCTTTCTTCAATCAGCACTAAGACTTCCTCCGTGATCCATGGCTTCTTCTTGGCAACTTTTCTTCTTCCAAGAACTTCTTTTACGGCTTCCTGTAGTCCACATTTAATGTTTTCCCAACGCTCTTCCACTGATTTCTCATTCAGGTTCTCTCCTATGTTGTTTCCCACTGCTTTTTGAAATGCCAGCTGATGTTGAGCCTCCTTCAGGTTTTCTACTTGCCATGTGTTCTTCACAGTCTTTTTCAATTTCTTGAATTTTAGATGGCATTTCATCATCATTAAATTATCTTCACTGTCAATGTCTGCCCCAGGGTAGCTTTTACTGTCCTTCACTTGGTTTCTAAATCTCTGACTCACTAAAATGTAGTCTCTTTGACATCTTCTTCTGTCTCCTGGCATTTTCCATTTGTATCTTCTTCAGTTGTGATTTTTAACAATGTGTTAGTAACCACTAACTTATGTTGTGTGCAGAACTCCGTTAGTCTTTCTCCTCTTTCATTTTGGATTCCCAATCCGTATTTTCCAGGTATTCTTCCATCTTGACCTTCGCCGACGATGACATTCCAGTCTCCTAAGAAAATTAGGTTTTCTTCACCTCTTACCTATTTTATAACTTCCGTGGTGTCTTCGTAGACATCTTCCACTTCTTCTTCTTCATATTCCGTCATAGGCATGTAAACCTGCACCACTACGGTATCTGCAGGTTTGGTTTTGATCTTCGCCATTATTATCCTTTTATTGTACTGCAGGAGGCTCTTCACAAGCATTCCAGCACTCTTTCGGAGTATGATCCCTACTCCAGCCTTCATTTGATGATCCCGTATGTATAATCCTGTAGCTTCCACTCCAAAAGTCTCCTTCTTCGGGCCACTTCATTTCACTGATTCCCAATACGTCGAGTTCCATTCTTTGCATTTCTACCTTCAGGTTCTCCAGTCTTCCACAGGTCCGAAGCGATCTCACATTCCATGTTCCTACCCTAAAAAGTGTATCACATTTGACTGATGTACTCTCTCAAGTAGTTCCCGCCCAGAGATCCAAATGGGGGACTATTTTACCTCCGGAATATTTTACTCGTGAGGATTCCATCACGTCTTGATAAGAAAGAAAAGAGTGGAGTAGCTGCGACTCCTTGGGATATTGATGTGTGTGGTTTCCCCTTGCCCTCCACATTGCAGCACTACAGCCATTAAAGTAAATATTACATCGCCTGTCGTGAAATGAGTGTCGCTGTACCGACCACTGTGGTCTCCACCTTCACTCATATGAAGGAGAGCTGCTGCCCTCTCCTCCGGGTGATGAGAAGTGTAATTATTGGCGGCCTCACATCGCCAAGTCACAGCATCTTCACAGGTTTTGTATTATTTAGAGGCCTACCTTACCCAGGGATAGACCAATAACCCCTTGGAATGCCGTTGCTATTTGTCCACGACTGCTAATTTGACGAGTAAACTCGCTTATCTCGCAGCTAACCTCTATATCTAGAGGTCGACCCACCATTCGCAACCCGGTGGACACCCTCGGTGGCTTTAAGCTCAGCTGCCATTCATATTATTAAGTGTTACATTTAGTGTAAATATGTATTTTTTAAGGCAATATTCTTTGTTCATGCAATTTAATTGTATGTAAGTTAATGATTATTCAGTAATCAGTTTCATTCCATGTCTGAGTATGGCTATCTCATTGCAATAAAAAAAAGCAGCAATGAATAAAATTTATGACTATGCCTTAGCATTCAATGATTTATAAAGTGCCCTAAATATCTAATGACGGCACTCAAAATTTTTTTTGCCAAACTACTTTTTGCGAGGATAAGTATTTCCAAAATAAAAAAAGAGGATGAAAATGGTGAAATGGTGGTTACCATCCATTGATAACCAAGTGTGCTTATTAATAGCTTTGGAGAACACTGTTTTTGTGCTTAAATATTTATCCTTTTCATCTGTTGATGTCCTTTCTTTTGTTCAGTTGTACTATTTCTTTCATGAAAAATTAAGGCACAAACATTTAAGCAAAAAACATTTTCCATAACTAAGATGATTCAACTTAAAGTAGTTTTCATTCAAATAATTGACCTTGTTTTGTATTTCAATTTACAGCCAATTAGTGTGTATCCACAGTGTGCCAATGATATCAGTTTCTGGTTACCAGATGGGGGAACGTACTGCCCAAATGATTTCTATGACTTGGTCCGAGTGACCGGTGGGGACCTAGTAGAACAGGTAATATGTAATTGGATTATAACCCAGATTGATGATATTTTAAACAGAAATATTTTAGGCTATCGAAGTAATCTATAGTTGTTGCAACTTTGGCCATTGCTTTAATACTGGTAAACTCTATTTCCGACAGTGACAGGCAAAATTTATCAACAGAGTATAGCTTTTTTGGCAAAATTAAATCAGTTGAAAAAATAGTTATTAAAAAAATCAAATTGAATGTAAAAGGTGTCAGTGTCATAAGTAGTCCTGCATTTTTCCTGAGGAAAAGTATGCTTTTACATCAAGAAAATATGGGTACCCCCTAAATCATTCCGGATCATGTCGGCAATAATTCTTTGAGATGAGATAATGAGTAGGGTGAACTGTAGATGTAATGGTTGTAAACTTGATGTTATCACAGCTTACCTATAAGCTAGCTGTTAGATATCCTGGGGCACTTTTGTTCATACTCTCCCTCTATACAAACTGGTGACTATCCCAAGGTTTAGTCATTTAAAAGTCATTCTCCTGGATTAGAAATCCATGCAATTATTACATGGTTTCATGCTATGGTGTTGCAGTAATTGTAACTTGCATTATCACCTGCTACTTCTAACTAATGATTATAATCATTCTCCCCACCCAAAACTCCCCAATTTCAGAAAACTTTATGTGCATTCTCTATGAGGGTAGCTTAATAATATTTCTGATACCTGTAAAGCTATCTTGATACATATTTTGTCCTCATTAGGACTTAAAGAATCTGAAAACTATGAGGAATGTTCAAATTTTCAAGCATCGTAATGGGGTATACGATCGTTTTCATCTTTCTCTTACATGGTCAATATGTTACATTAAAGGGTTTAATTTCCATATCAGCCTTGGTTCTTACTCCGGCAATGCTGTTACAGATATGGTGTGCCTTCCATAGATTGTAGTGTTATGTCTTTGATTATGCTGTTGAATGTGAGCTGTCAAAACGTATTTTTATAATCTCTTTCTGTCTTGTTTGACTGAATAGAATGATTTGCTGCCACCACCCCTACTTGATTTGCCTTTAATTAATCATGTTGCAAATGGTGTCAAAGTTTATTTAAATGAAATGGAGGTTGTTTACTATGTATGCATAGTATAAACTGATATTTTCCACAAGTAATCCATCATACTGTTGCTATCTTCACTTAGGTATCTCTTGTGGATGATTTTACTCATCCCAAAACAGGAAAAAGGAGTAACTGTTATCGAATTGTGTATCGCCATATGGAGAGAACATTAACTCAAGAGGAAGTGAATGAAATTCACTCTAAGATAGAGGAAGAGGCTACAAATACCCTTGGAGTGGTTATTCGATGAATGAGAGGGAGAACTAATTTCTCAAAGATAACCAGAGACATTGGATTGGCTTAATTACTGGAGTTGAGTTAGGTAATTCATGTACATATATACACATGGTATGGCTATTACCACTATTATTAGTGACACTTTAGTGAACATTTTAAAATAAAATATTGTTTAATTTATTGTTGCAATTAATTTTTCTAAAATTGTCATTGTGAAAGCACCAGCCATTTTTTTATTCAAAACATTTCAGTGGTTACTGTGCTATACTGTCCCAGTGGGTTGTTGAATCAAACAGAATTTGGTTATATTAGCCAAATCATACGGGGTTGAATACATGCAAGGAGAAAAATTAACATTTTCCTCATACAGCTTTTGGTTTGGAAATATTTTTTCCCCATTAACAACCTCAAATTTCATGCTATGAGAGTTGATGAAAATCCATGGATTATTTACCTCCACATTGTATTTACTTCATCCTTGAATGAAGTACTCTAATGAAGATGCCCTCTTTTAGTCAAATCACTGGCACTGCATGTACTAAAATGCAAGGACAGCTATTTAAATATTCACTCATGAAAGTTCCATGCCTAAAAAATGATGCCTTATTTTCATGTAGGTAAGTTGTGTGCTGTATTTACAAGAAATGTAGAAAAATGATAAAAACTGTGGTGTGTACTATAGAATTAGAAGGCTCATTTAATTGAAAATCAAATGTGGAAACAAATGAGTCAGCAACTCATATTATGTTATGTATAGTCTGTAATCATGTACATGTACAATTCTTGCAGCACTTATGAGTAGTATGCCTGTTTCTTTGTTTGATTGCGTTTGAAAATGTGTGATTATTTATATGAAAGCAGTACAGTGATAGGGAAAACATTGTTATGAACATCATACAAAGGAGGAGAGAATTTACTCCCTAGCTAAGCATTTATTCTATTATTATTTACAAAAGTGTATTATTTTAGTGTTATGTCATGTAAAATTACATCACAAGTTATTTAAAGGTAACAAAGAATACATATTTAAAAACATCTATTTTTGCAACACAAGTTAAATATTTGTTGTGAGAGTTTTATTCATATTTGCCAGGATAAAAATTTTGCAACAAACCTGTATAATACACACGGAAATTTTACGGTATAAACTTAAATGATTCATGATATAAAGCAGTTCATACATACTTTTGATCGAAAATAATCATGAAATAACCAAAAATTATAGAGCAAATTCTGTTTTATATTCAAAACAAACATGTTTTAATACTGCTGAGGATATTGACCATGATATTGCAATTTGTTAAAGGCTGCCACACACCGAATGTGATGCTAAGGGAGAGAACTGTTCTCGCTACGTGTATTGAAATCCTCCAATGGATTTCCCACTGTCGCTCACAACAAATGTGAGGCATTCGATCTTCCTGTATGCTAAGTCGCTGGCTATCGCTCGGCTGGCAATTTTCTCTTTGCTTAGCTTTCGCGGTGCAAGCGCAGTTCCGACTGCCACCATCTCTCTCACTACATGAGACAAGCAAGGGAGAGTAGAAATATGAACGTACGACAGGAAGCAAGAAGAACAAGGTGAAACGTAAAGATGGAGGAATTGTTGATTTGGGAAGTGGAAAAATATCCATGCTTCGACAATATGTTTTCCAAAGAATATAGAGACATCAGGAGAAAAGGAAATTGCTGGAGGGAGATAGTGAGGATGCTGAAGGAGGATGGTAAGTACACCATAGATTTTATAAATATAAAATTGAACACCCAAGTTTATGTGCTTCAACATGTTTTGCTCTAAGCATGGATATTTTCTGGTGGCACTGGTTTGCTTCAAAAATCTTCGTCTATTTAAAATGCTGAAATCACCCAAAGTTTTTATGTAAATAAAAACAAGTATTAATTCTTGTAAACAGAATCCGAGATCATTGTAGTTGCCGAAAACATTAACTGTTATCTCCATAAGAGATAAAACTAAGTGCTTCATATTGAGGACTTGTGAATATATGTACTATTTTTTAGTTTGTGTAAACTGCTTTTTACATAAGGGCCAGAGAAGTGAAATCAAGTGCTTTAAGGGTGTTCAACAACTCGCCAAATAATGCCGCTGCAGACTATTTTTATTTTAAATGCCATGCTCGTATTATGATAGATACGTCCATTTTGTTTTCATTATATTATGCGCAAAGGTTGAGTATTTGGTCCTATCCAGGAAATATCTACTCTAAGCCTTGCAAATCAAGAAATTGCATGTTAAACTTTACTGTTTTTATGCGTTTTTGAACGCCTATCGCAGCGGTGTATGAACGTAAATGGAAAATTCCTTCGACACAGCCAATCTATAATTCTACATATTAAAGAAGAGACTAATGCCATGTGCTCGTCTTACGACCCATTCCTGCAGCATCTAAAATTGCGAGACGATGCATCGCGTTCACCGAACTAAATGCAAGCTGAGGCGTTCCCCTCATATTTTTCCCGCCCAATCTTCCCCTCCTCTACCCATTCCACAGCTTCATCTCGCCTCCGAGACGCTCCGAGAGGGAGAGGCGGAGGGGGGAGGGCTTCCTTATCTCTAAGCGATCAAGTTTCATCCTCGCTCGAAGAGCAGTGTGGAAGGTTGATGGAGGGTCTGGGCGATCTTGGCAAGATATTCCACTGTGTGTCTGGGCGTCGAGAAAATGATCAACCTATTTCTTTCAAAACCTCCACAAACTAATTTTTATGCTATTTATTCACACCAATTTGTTTTTTAATACGAAATATCGTGTCGTTAGTTTCATATTTTGACATTGCTATTTAGAACAATTGCAAAATATTGAGTTTTCGTATTGTTGGGCGATAATTGAAACTGATAATTAATTGAAATTGGATAATTAAAATGAGACTATTACAATGCTTTGAACGATTTTTATTTAGTTTTCAACTGCCAAATAACAATGACTTTATAGTTTGAAGTTCATTCAAAAAATGTAAATTAAATGTTATTCTCATTAACATTAATAATTGAAAAACAATCCTACATTTTTGCAGGAAAATTTGTGGACTTAACTCACGCGTTCACAAATTAAAACCAAGAAATAACGATAATGCAAGGCGAGATTGTACTTCTTGCACATAAATATCTCTTGTGAGCCACATTTTAAATCTATTATAGAAATTTAAAACGGATAAATATAAAATAAAAAAATAAAACGGATAGCTTTACTGAAGATATGTTAGGCACATACCTATTAAAAACAAGCGTATTGGTTTAGATTCAACCGGATTAATAAGATTAGAAAGAGAGAGATTGTCGTACTGATAGATTCAAAATGTAATTTTTCCCCGTACTATAAGAGAACACAATACGCATCATTGCAAAGGGATAGTAAGGTGAAATATTGTAGAGTTGTCTGGAGTGCATAATGCATGTATTAACAACCAATCCCTTTATTACTAAGTAGTTAATAACAGTCAAACTCAATGTAGCATGTTTCCATGTAGTAGCCTTTTGCATGTCAATAGTTCCATGCAGTAGTCTTGTGCATGTTTGGTGATCTCCACCCCCTGCCGCACACCCTCGCGGTGGCTTGCAGGGAATCACATAGATGTAGATTTGTTATACCATTTTCTACCGTCACCTGCTACAATAGTATGAGAAGCAATATCCTGCCTCATGGAATCTGATAGACTCCCTTTCCTGTGTGCGGCCCTATTTCGTGATTCTTGTTCCTTTGCTATCGCATCCAACCGTGATGTCCTCCGCTCGCAGTAGACCTAACGTCATGCATGATTGAAAATTTAGTAATGTAATGTTACTATAATTTACGATCCTGTGCGATTTCCAATTGTTGACTACGCACTTATCAAGCGCACTGTAAAAAAGTAGCCACGAACATCCTTCCCTCCTGGCTTTTATTTCGTAGTTGCCAACTCCGTTTTCATGGACATCCACCCCACCCACATTATACACCCCTGTTATATAATGATATGCTATTTGGTTAGTGCATATTCTCAATGTTTTTCGTGATATTGCCTTAGCTTTTTGCCTTGGGAAGAGGAGATAAGGGGCCCACATATGTTACAACGGCGAACACTAAATTATCTTACCAATGCACTATGAGGATTTAATTATTTTCGTCATTTTGGCAATAGCAAGTTCCTATCTTTCTCTCACTTAACGTGCGATTGATGGTCAGAGATACTGAAATATAATATTTGTTTCTTGAACCTTGGCATGCTTTCTCAAATGATTTTTTACTCTTTGTCAGGATATTAGCTCCAATACATTTTGTTTATGGTTGAGAATGGTACCCCGTAAAAAATATATATTTGCCAAAAACCTTTCCGAGATTATCGTGGATTATTTGGTGACTGTGATTCTTTTTTTATCGCGAGTATATTTTCACTGAAAATGAAAATATAGCCTACGTCACGATCAAAAATTAAGAGAAAATGTCAAGAGGTGTCACACTTTCGTGAGTATTTTTAGCACTTCTTGAGAAATAGCCACGTAGCATGTTGGTAAAGCATATTTTTGTGTACCTGTAACCCAATGAGGAACTGACACACTTTTCTTCGTTTTTATCTTAATATATGTCTTATAAGATCTCATGAACATTTGTTCATGGGTCACTTAGCATGGGTTACAATGCGAACTGAGTCCAAATGAGATTCAGACCCATACGTAGTCATTATTTACAATTACACGTTAAATTAAATTTTTTCATAATACCATTTACTTAGTTGACTAAATTAAATATTATTACATGAGTCACAATCAACTTGTACGACATGATATGAGGATTTGAACCTTTACCGTACCATATCCACACTTATTGAACAACATATCCCGCTGTAAGGCACTGCCCTTATCAATGTCGACATAAAAAAGCATTACGAAATTTGCTCACACTATCGCCTGCATTGCATTTCAATAATAACATGGTTAGTATGATTAGGGGGCTACACTTCAAATCGTTAGGGGGAAAAATCAAGTAGCGTGCAGGATTTGGCACGAATTGAACAGTATGAGACGGAAGGTAGATTTTCCCACGAGGAATCATAATTTGTTTCCACAAGGCAGCAACCGCATCTTAGACTAGTGACTGCTCGTAATTAGGGTAACTTTTGCTCTTGCAGAACAGAGCAACCGACCTTACTACATATTGATGGTGTAGCAACTGAGACTCTTTTAACGATAATGTACTTATACCTGACGATGACTTAAAATGATAAAACTCGGTCATTCATGATTTGGAATGCTATTAATTCACTCTATTCCATAGGCCCTTCGGCATTTATGACATGTACAATGCCATTAACCGCAGGCTAGTTACTCGGAGGATCATTTGTACAGCATTTGACAGTTGAGCTCACCGCTTATGCACAAAGAAATTCGCTCTGACGTCGCTTGAACGTGAACTAGTTCAGCGGCGTCGGAAGTGAGGGGCAGGGGGGGGCATTCGGCCCCCCCCCCCCCTCCCAGAATTTGCCCCGGGCCCTTGAAAAATTAGTCTTCATTATTAAAAATCAAATTTCACTTGTTTCCATCTTGCCTTTTCCCTTTTGACGCATATTCTACCATCTTCATATGCACTTTTAGGGGAATTCTAGTCTCTACCCCCTCCTATCCGCAAAAAATGCGGGCCCTTTTCAAGGTAGGCCCCTCCTAGCGAAAATAGTTCCGACGCCCCTGAACTTGTTCCTTTGAAAGACACAAATAGACGATTAGTTGCATATTCATTCAATTGCAAATAGCTGAGGCGTATTGATGGAAACACTGATGTCTCTATCAAACCATTTTTTTGTTTCTTTACCGACATTTTTTTTAATTCTCTAGTTCCTTGTAGCCACTTGGTTATGAAATTTACAAGAAAATGTTTCATTTCCAAAAATAAAATATAGGAATATCCCCGGAGTATTTTCATGAGGACGAAAAAGTGGACACGTTATGCCCCAAAAGTGGCTACTATTAACTCATTTACAATTTTTTATCTCTTTCGTGTTATATGATCACACTTAGAACTTTCAATTATACCGTTCCTAATATTAAAACTCGGATATTGGACAAGATATGCGAAACAGCAAAAAAGTTTCTGTTCAAAATGAGCGCAACCTCTGATTTTGAAAAGTTCATTTATTTCTTGGTAAAGTAAATTCGACAAATTATAAAATACTGGGCTGTAACGTCATCCAATCAGATGACTTAACACTGCTTAATTAATAACTTAATGTCTGCTCAAAGTTTTGGAAAATGCTCCATTTAATGCAATATTTCAGTTTTTTAGTTACAAAATTTTCATCATCATCATCGGTCAGCAATTCTAGGATTGGTTTGACACATTCTTCCACTCGGATCTTCTATCGGCCAACGTTTTCATATCAGCGTAATGGCTCTTTTTTACATCCTTTACAACCTGTTCCATGTATCACATACGAGGCCTACCTACAATCTTCCCGTTCAATTTTCCTTCGACGATTGTCTTCATCAGGCCATTGTGTCTCACGATATGGCCGATTAAGTTGTCCCGTTTCTTTTTAGTTTTCAGGATACTTCTCTTTTGTCCCACTCTTCTTAGCACTTCCTCGTTACTTACTCGGTCGATCCATTAAATCTTCATCATTCTTCTGTAACACCACATTTCGGATGCTTACACTCTTTTCTTCTCCGCTTCTGTCATCGTCCATGCTGCCGCTAAGAAACATGCTCCAGACGTACGTCCTGATGAATTGTTTCCTTACTTCTACACTTGTATTTCTAGCTGTTAGTAGATTCTTCTCTTGATAGAATGCCCTCTTTGCTTGAGCTATTTTACTGATCTTTCGTGCTTCAACCATCTTTAGTTGCTTCGTTTGTGACTTTTACTACGGCGGTTGTGATTTTTAAACAATGTGTTGACAACCGCTACTTAAATTATGTTGTCCGCAGAACTCCAGTATTCTCTCTCCTCTTTCGTTTCGATTTTCCAAACCATATTTCCAGATATTCTTCCATATTAACTTTCGTCAACGACAGCGTTCCAGTCGGCTAAAATAATTAGGTTTTCTTTTCGTTTTACCAGTTTTATAACTGTAGTGATATCTTCGGAGGCGTCATCCACTCATTCATCTTCGTAGACCGACGTAGGCATGTAAACGTGCACCACAATGGTATCCATAGGCTTGTTCTCAATCTTCACATTATAATCCTGTCACTGTAGTGCAGGAAGCTCTTCGCGCGCAGTCCTGCACTCTTCCTGAGCATTATGCCTACTCCAGTGTTACCATTCAGTGATCCGGTTTGAATAATTCTGTAACTTCCGCTCCAGAAGTCTCCTTCGGGCCATCTCATTTCACTGATTCCTAATACATCGAGGTCCACTCTCTGCATTTCCACCTTCAGGTTCAATATTCCGTACGTCCAAAGTGATCACACGTTCCAATTTCCTACCCTAAAATGTTTATCACACTTGACTGATGTAGTGTCTCGGGTAGTCCCCGCCCAGAGATCCGAATTGGGACTATTTTCCCTCCGGAATATTTTACTCTAGAGGGTTCCATCACGTCTTGATAGAAAGAAAAGAGTGGAGTAGCTGCGACTCCTCGGGATAATAATGTGGTGGTTTCTCCTTGCCTTCCACATCGCAGTACTATAGCCGCTAAAGTAAATGTTACCACGCCTGTAATGAAATGGGTGTCGGTCTACCGACCACTGTGGTCTCCACCTTCATTCATAAGAATAAGAGCTGCTGCTCTCCCCTCCGGGTGCTGAGAAGGGTAATTGTTGGCGGTATCTTCACAGGATCTGTATTAATTGAAGGCCTACCTTACCCAGGGATAGCTTTTCGTTCACGACTGCTTATTTAACGAGTAAACTCGCTTATCTCGTAGCTAACCTCTATATCTAGAGAACGACCAGCCATCCGCAACGCGGCGAACGCACTTGGTGGCTTTAGGCTCAGCCGCGAGTATAAAATATTGCATACTGATAAATAAAACTTCGTATAATTAAATTAAAATATTCTCAATGCACATCTTCCGCAGTAATTTTGCTTCATGGGTGCCCGATATGCACCGAAAAAGCATACATGAAGTAGTTTTTGTTATTTCAGTGTCATATGCGACTAGTGAAACTCTCCGGAAAAGACAGCAGCAGCAAGGCCAATGAGTAGGGAAAGGGTACGGAAGGAAACGATTTTCCACAAACCTGTATCCCTGTAGATACTCACATAATTTAGCTAACGGTTGCAAACATCCGGAACCCTTCAAACGAAATTTCAATTTTATGGTTTTGTTAAGGAATTCTCAAAAATTCGCCACTGTACGACGGGTGGATTTTTTTTTAGTCTTGATTATCTCTTGAGGAAGGGTGCGTGTGGCTGTGTTCTCCAGCGTCCAGAAGTGACGGCGTTATGGAAGAGTCCACGAAGCCTTATAGAAAAGTGCAGTATCGTAAAGGATACAACAAAACGAAGAGGAGAGATTGCAATGTGCAGAATTTGATTCGCAGGGAAAAAACCGAAAAAGGCATTTATTTCACAATATTAAATTTATGAGATAATTAAATGTAAGGGCTCCTTCGTACGCTCCTTCGTAAAAAAATTCGTAAACAAATCGTGGATCCTTGTTATCCGAAGGGCGTGAAGATCCGGTAAACAGCTATGCAGTAATGGTGAATATAATCAGTGAACTTTAATAATTTGTTGTTACACTCTTTCTAAGAGTGATGTTAATGATTTTATGTGCTCATAGACTGTATTTTCATTGTATTACTGCTTTATATAACCTTTTTGATTTCCTGTGCTAATGTTAGTTGGTAATTTGTATACGAATTTCTACTGCAGGCTGTTATTTATGCCATTTATGTTTCTGTTTTCTCAACTTTTAATTTTGTGTAACAATGCACAGAGTGGAAGATATACCTTATTTACGAATGGTTAAGTTAATTTTCAGGGTGATCATACTTAACTTGCTCATTATAATTACTAATAGCTGTAACTAGTGAGTGCATAGTAGCCCAGTGGGTAGAGCGTTCAGTAACAGATTCAATTCCGGACGAAGCACTTTGGCATGATATCGCGGTTTGAATTTCAGTATCAGAGTTGTGTAAGTCGGAAAACTGGCCTCTTTACCCTGAATGTGTGAATTTCACTCACCTTCCACCTTAGTACGGCGGAACTCAACCCTGTCAAACCAGTCATTGGGTTTAATTGAGGGAATTATTGTAAATATGGTGAATTACCTGCGAAGAAAAAAGTTTTTTCACTAATAATCTCAATTTAAAATGGCGTGTTAATAAATGTGGAGCATTGACCATTAACACGCGGAGGCCCGGATTTTTTTACCTCCTAGAAAGCCCGCACGGGTCATTTTGACCCGAAGTTACTCTTTTGCCCATTTGAGAGTTTTTCTTTCTATTCTAAGATTAACCGTTATCAATAGAAGTTCTAACACTGCTAATACCAACAATTTTAATGTAATCAATATTTTTGAACATTTTATTGAACATCATTAGAATAATTGATATCACAATCAATGCATATGTTTGACAACGATGCAGTATATTTACCACACACCGGCCTCTTGTAACTGTAGCACGAATCAATTGTCTTATTTTCATTTCTCTTGCTCATAGATGTAATACACTTTCTTCTTTTTTCATGAGTGGAATTTGAATCTACAATATTGAGCGAAATATTGCGCTTTACCCTTGACTGATTGTAATCCTCGCATAGTTCAGAGGCCATTGTAACAGAAATTTGTGCCGTGATATTTCTATCCCTGTAATTTCACGGTAAAGCTCCCTTGGGTTTATGGCTGAGAGAGCCAACAAATTATAACACATCGATACTGGCCAAAGGCGTGTACAAGCTCGCACAGTGTACTTAGGCGCCATTTGATCTAAACAGTCAACGCCACATTTCGTAGCATTATAAAATAGCACTGTCTCTGGAAGTTTATTTTGCCCTGTGGAAATGGAAACATAAGGGTGCATTGTACTCAATACCATTGCATTCCTTTTTCTTCTCACACTGATATGCACTAAGCGTCATGTCATCAGACTTTATAACGGTGGTGGAATACATAAAGATATTGCACTACACATGTATTTACTATTAGAATCAGCTAGAAACCAGAATTTTCTACCAAATTTGTCAGGTTTCTTTGGCATATATTGAATGAAGAGACATGTGCAGAGTGAATACCAGCGTATGCTAGAGCGAATTTGTCAATTTTTACCCTCTCCAGCCCATTACACTTACGGTCAAACCTGAAGTAAGTCATAATTTCCTTGAACCTTATTTCCTTAGGCATAGTATTGCTAAAAAATGAAAGACCCCACGTAGTATTTCAGAGTGAATCTAAATTGAACGCCCGACTACCATATGCCCCTAGGTAATAAGGCAATGCAATGAACGGTTCTAGTTTTGAAAGTGAAACTGACGAGTTTTCATCGCTGGTGATTCTATGGGCCTCGTCTTACATGAATGTCAGTACGTGCTTTAGCATTACATCAGAAAAAATAAAATGTTAAGCACTAAGGGCATAACCATTCTCCACGCCTCATTTTCCATGAGGCGTTGGACCTGAAATATCACTCACTATATTTTGAACCCGCTACGACCGGGATCTTCTACTCCAATTTCAGGCACCGCACACTTGACCATTCCATTTTTGATATAAAAGTCTCACCCACCTTAGGGAGAGCCAAATTACGCAATCCTAAATTTTTTCCATCACCTTCTTGATGTCCACCCGCGCACACAGCACCTTCAACCACAGTTGATGCAGTCTCATCTTCATCAGTATCCTCAGACTCGAAATTTACAGGTCCACTTATTCCCTATCCAACAGGTCCGACCTCGTCGACTGCTACACAGTCTGTTTTGGTTTGCTGCATGCCCAAGGAATGAGCCAGTTCAGAGTCTAACTGACGTCTGATTCATTTTCTGAAATTTATTGCATTATGTTCGAAATCTTTCTTGGAGATATAGCACAGCGTCGTTTCATGGTAACAATGTTTCCCTATCCAATTTCAGGTGTTTGTCATGGATGACAGTCTCATCTCTCCTTTCCCCTCCCCCTTCATCTGACACCATGTCTTACCACCCCCTCCTTTCCGCCTCCCTATATAGAAACTTGTGCATACGTACATACATCGGCAATTAGAATACTTAAGAATGTAGTAAGTGTAAAACAATGTGAAAATACCATCAATTGTAAAAATGGTAGGTGAAACTAAGGCTATTAACTCTTCGGGTCAAAATGACCCGGGCGGGCCTTCACGGTAATATTTTAAAATCGGACTGAAAATGTTATGGTATATAGATAAAATTTTCCTCAGAGCTAAATAACGTCTTTCCATGAAAAGTCACAGTTAGTTTTCCCATTATTTCAAAATTTAAGAACGTTGTGGCACTTTAAAAGTCCCATAGGGTCAAATTGACCTGTACGGGCCTCTGTGTGTTAATACCGTTTAGTCCGTTTCGTTTCGGGTGTGTATAAAAGCGTATTCAATTTAACCGTAAAATCATAATGATAACCGAAAAACGTAAATGCTCAACGTTCATAAACGAAATTTTTTGTTGCCTCCGCCATTGATATTCAAGTAAAAGTACTCTGGTAACAGTTAGAGGAAAATATATGAGCGCTTTGGCCCTGTAAATAGCAGGAAACTGTAGAGAAATAACATTGAACTTTCACATTAATGAAAGACAAGAGTCAGAGTTAGTCGCATATGCTAGGGGGAAGGACGATATTTTAATTAACCTCATTAAAAATGCTCACAATTACTTTACGAGGGCAACGTGCATCCCGCTAAAATAAATCATGGATGACTAATTTAATAACTTCAGTCCATAACATTTGACAACCACTAAAAACTGCACTACAAATCCAAGGCAACGCCGACAATCCCAGAACCCTTTAGGTGTTTTCAATTTTAGGTAATTGCTGACCTTTCTTACTCTCGACCACAACGAAGACGAGGAAAGCAATTCACACTCGGCTCCGAAAAGAGAGCTCTCGACCTTATCTGTGTTCTGAGAAACTTGATCGCCTTGCGGATTTCGCAAGCCCTCCTGTTGCCGCCCCCGAAAAATCCCAGCTGCGACATATCAGGTCCCTCCCCTCAACTCCCCATTCCACTTTCCACGGTGGCGACGCTGATGGCAACTCACAAGAACTACTAGAGCCGCGAGATCATGGTGAGATGAGAAGCCGTTAAATCGGACTATTCAAAATGCGTTGAACACCCTTAAATTGTCATTTCTCAATGGAATCTGGTTGGTGACCATAGAATGATGATATGAATTGATGCAGTAAACTGTAGAGAATATGATGTGATTGAGGAAATGGCTGTAATAATTGAAAGCATGTTGTTATTTTGAATCTGTTTTGACATTTTTTATCTGATACCAAACATGTTTTGTTATCAAACATGGCATAGGTTATTAAACATGCTCATGTAAAAAAATATAAGACACTTGTGTTATCAAACTGTTTTTATTTTCATAATTTCCTCATAGTGGAATATCAAAAGTTTTTTCCCAAAGTAAATAGTATATTCAAATTTTTGTTTCGTAAAATTGTATTTTTAGATTTCACGGAGTATTAAATTATGGGAAAACGAGGTAAAAATCATATATGTTTGGGAGGTTGATGGTATCGGTATCGAGAATCGATTTTCCAGGAATCGGTATTGGTATCAAGAATTGAATAATTTTGGTATCGACTCATCTCTACTTTTCAGCCAGTCTAATTTGATATTACACTGAGGTTCAATTAATCTACAATGCTAACAAATCAGCAAATATATGAATTTATGATGCAATTGCAAGTATCCTGTAAATATTGTCTTGCATCAGATATCAAACTCATGTTCACAGGGTACTTCAATATTTACTCAAGAGCTAAGTCCTTAGGAGGAAGTTCGTTCAATAACACCTTTATGTGGCATAAAATATGTAGTAAAATTTATTACAGTAACTTAAATTTGTTGTAGAAATCAAAGTTATTTTAAAAACACTTCAGTATTGAACATGTCATGTACGGTTCACATATTGCATTTGCCATGGTACACTTCCTTCTTCAGAAATGAAGTACTCCATAAAGGAGAGTCTAATTTCATATGCTTCACAGGTTGCATTCATTCCAGCCCTTGCTAAGTTTCTCACAGTAGTAGAGTTCTCTGTAGTTGAGCCACTGTTTTCAATAACTCTCACATTGTCTATTGCAATGTAATTTCTCATAGAGTTATGAAGAACTGCAGTAGCTTTCAGTAGCAGTAGCTTATTTAGTCCACCAAATTCAATTTACATTGCAATGGCCTCTGGAAAACCCACCATTGTGCTGCATGAATTCCAAAAGCATTTTCAGACAAACATCGACATCTGGACAATCGATAATTAAATACTCTCTTTACCTCATTAAAGCCATCGGGTTGAAATGCGCAAAATCAAATATCGACTCGATGGAAATGCTTCATCACCAACAATAGCATATGGTAATGTTTTATTGGAGAGGGACTTGTCCGGAGGCAATCTTAAAGTATTGCTCCTTAACCTTCTACACATCGAGATATTGTAGAATATGCTCCCATCTCTGTTCTTTCCACATGAAACACTGTCTATTGCAATGAATTTGTAATTGGCATCCACCAATGCTAAAAGAACTACAGAGTAGGTATTGTTATTTTAATTAAAATATTGTGACCCAGAATTTATAGATGCCCTGATATTGATATGCTTCCCATCCAAAGCTTGGCCATCCTACACAATGTGGGAAATTTCATTTATTTCGGTATCCTTGTTCCGATGTCCTCCATAGCTCCTCATCTGGCTCTGGCATAACTCTTTCTTGGAGACGTTTCCACAGTGCCACACACACTACTTCCAACACTGTGGATGCCTTACGCCTCTAAGGAGCCCTGATTCCAGCCGGCACAAGACGGGGCATATCCCTAACTAAACAGATAGCATCTATGGAATAGAAGGATACAGAATCTCTGTTAAGTATAGGTTATCTCACGGCAAAAGTACGCAACACAGATGGCCGGTATGGAGTATCCATGGATCATCTAGATAGATTTCCGCTATTATGGATGGAGCCCAGCTTCTCATGTACTGCAGCACCATTTTTTCTCTCCATACGCGAGCGTGTGGGGAACTATGTCTGTCATGTGGCGTCATCTAACGAGCATATTTTAAACTAAATACCGCCACCTAACGGCAATTCTGCTAACTAATGTAAGGCGGATTTCGAGTCTACTTGCACCTTATAAATAAGTAACTGATAATATAACCAGTTACAAATGCAGCGCGAAGAAAACCGATCTTACCGAGTGGTTTTCGCAACCATTTTCAGATGTAGTCAGCAGATGCTGCAATTTATGCAAAATAATTCACCATTTCACAAATAAAATTAACAATAGGTAGAGGAAAAGGCAGGAAGAATTACATGTAAAACATTTCCAAAATCAAATTAAGTTTTATTCACGGCACGTTCACAGAACAGCAGATATACGGAACTAGTTAGGTCACCAGTAAGCGTACTCCAAAGATTAGCGTACTCCTTTCCATGGTACTAAATGCTCCTTCCTTTCCAGTCTCCTTTCCGACACGTTCTGCACATGTGCTTACAATACAAAGATGGCGTTCACGACAAGGCAGTTCAGTTCAGTGTGTCCATCTACTTAATTTAACTCATATCTCCTCGTACATCCGTGAAACCCTTCATATTTTAATTAATATTTTTTCTATACAAAATTACTTGTACCTAACTTCTTGATGAGTATTATTCATTTTACGGATTTTGTGTTGTTTCGTCCCTCACAGAGAAGCTATAGCTTCTCTGTGAGGGACGAAATATATACGTCGCTCATCCTTTAACTACGTTATGCATAATTTGGTTAAGTTAATAATGGTTGTCTTTGGTCGTTATTTGTCACGTCCATCTTCAATTAACCCTGCAAATATTATATAATATTGGTTTAGATAGGAAATACGTGCTAATAAATCTTTTGGAGCATTACGTTTTCACCTAAAAGGCGTTGTTTTGTATTCTTACATCGCTCAAGTTGAGATAAGTTGGGTATATGGAGTATGGAAGATATTCTATACCCACTTTGGAGCCACCTTATATTAGATAGTATAGCCCTTGTGCCGGCTGGGATGTTACTTCGTAATAACCGAGCTTCGTTATATGTGGACCAGTTATTCAGAGCCTCTCTTTTACGGGGAATAGCCTTTACTTCGTTATAAACGGGTTTTATATAAGTGGGCTTGACTGTAAATCCTTTTGCAGTTGTCTCAGAACTATATACTTCACTCTGTGTAAGAGAGGACACCGTATGAATATGCAGTATGTTGTTTGCAGTTGTTTGTTTGGCCTCAAGTATCAAACATAATTAGATTTAGATATCTAGTATTGAAAGTTATATTTTACAAGAATACATTATTGAAAGTTTATTTTATGTAACAAACAATTTTGTTTATATAGTTTTGTTGTGTTGTTTATGAGTTGTCAAGTGAGACGAATGTAATAAAACGAAGTGTTGAGTGTGTATAGACTGTGAAAGTATAGTTTAATTATGAATTATTTAAGTAAAATAACGACATCTAGTTAGAATAAAAATTAGATATGGTGTGAAGAGTTATAAAATTCATTTGTTATATTTGGCCAATGAATTGTGATGTCTTAAGTTATTTCCAGAAAAACTTACCTTACACAAATTACCAATCTTTCACATGGTGACAATGGCTTTCTGTAGTTAGTGTTCATCTCAGTCTTTTTATATCATCCTTAAGTAAAGACAGAACTTCTTCAGGTTGCTCGATATTCAACCGAAAGTATTGACGAAACTTATCATCATCAAGAGAAATTTCTCTAATTAAATGGTTTTATTCTCTGCAAGTCACCGTCTAAATTAATATTGTGCACCCATTTCCTCTTCTTTCTAATAGCCAATGTCAAAAGAAGAATTTCTTCATCTTCGCTGTCCGATTGAGAACGTAAACAGTTAAATTTTCTGTTTTTGCTTCTTAATGCCATATATTCTGAAATTATATGCCAACTGGAGATTTTCCAGTGTAGAGTTGAAAATTGCAGATGTACCCGGAATCTGATATCCAGAGCAGAACAAATTTAAGTCCAATATGAACATTTTCTAATTAAGTTGACCCTTGTAGAGAGCCAAATGTCTCATTATTTGAGAAATCAATGGACCTCTTTAGCAAAATGTATACACCAATCATTTATCATTTGTTCTGAATAAAATAGAATCTATAATATTTGGCGATTTGATCAAGACCATTTTTGGCTTGACAAATAGATATTGCCTTGCAACATCATTAGAAAAAAAAATTCTCATCTCTTTGACAGTGGTTGAGGCCCATTTCTTAATTCAAGAACTTTTCTTTACGAATTGATTTCTGTAACAACTCTGTAATAACTGAACTGTCCCAAGTAACATGTGATCAAAGAATAGCTTACGGTACAGTTGAGCACCCTTAAACTGGGAACACCCATAATCCGGCAATTTTGCCATGACCAACTACCTGGTACTTAGTGGAAAATGCCGAAACATTTTAAACCGGAACTTTTTTTTGCTTCATAACCTGCCGAGATATTATTATTATATTAACACGTTCGCTGCAGCGTGACCCACCGGTGGGTCACGCTAATCCTTCTAGCGCCGCGGCCTTTTAATTCTATGAATTGTCTCAACTTGCGAGGAGTATTGTGAGAGTAGGAATCGAGATCTTCTCGAGTGACTTCACCCAGAGGTTAGTCACTGTTCAAATAACAGACTGCTATGTGTCACTTAGTGTGACCCACCGGTGGGTCACGAACAAATTTACATATTAGCATATTATATCCAAAATACGTTTATTTTTTGCTTTCTTTTTGTTTTTTTCATGTTTATGCGATTTTGATACATAAGGATGAACAATACTCGATATAGTAAAACATATCAACTTATTAATAATAATGAAAATGTTTAGGACAATTTTTTCTCCTCAACCTCTTGGCTGTCCGTCAGTTGCTCGAAACTAAACAGTCCGAACTGCACTCGCCCGGCTGTGTGAGAGATTGACTCTCTCTCTTCCCTTCACCCCTCCCCCCCCTCTGCGGAAGGGCAATTGGGAAAGAGTCGCGTAGCGTTCTTGAGCCAATCCCTCAGTGGTGGATGAGTGACCGTGCCCTTGCCGGGTGAACGTCTTCCGAATTGCAGACACTACATTTTTCTGAGTGAGACAAACCAATATGTACTCTTTCCAAAAGATCCCCCTTCTCTTTTCTCATAGTGTGAGCAGGGCTGGGGAATCGGTACGCACGGACGGGCGTCTACGTCTCACAGACGGGCGCGAACAAGCCCTCTCTTCCCCCATCCCACGCCAGGGTCTAGCTGATAGCGTGCACCACGTGGCCGGGGGAGGGGTGGGCTGGGGGCTAAGCTGGGAGTAGCCTCCCCCAGCCTTCCTCTAATCTCAGGAAACAGCTGAGTGTTGCCGCTTCAACCACCATCCCTCAGCAGTGGCCAGAAGCTCGGAAGGACTGTGACCCACCGGTGGGTCACACCGCCCATGCAAAAGGCTGAGTGTGAGGGTGGGTCACGCCGCGCTGTGAGGAGTAGGGCTTTAAACAGCTCCGCAGTGAACGTGTTAATACTGAGATACAATTCTTAACGTTAATTTTCCCATTTCGAGAGCTAGAATAATTTAAACATAATTTCTGGTACTTCGTGTACACTGGAATTATTCTGGAACTTGAAGTAAACATAAATTTGAAGACATCGCCGAGACGGACTACGACATCGGCCACTTTCAATGGTGCGCGCATTTTTGATTGACTATTAGACGTAATTTGATAAAAATTATTTGTTATCTGCTTATGTTTCACCCAAAACATGTCTCATCCATACAGTTGTGGCAACAGCACAAAACGTTAACCATCGCAGAAAAAGTGCAAGTTGTGAAAAAGCTTGACGCCGTTGCAATAGTCAAGCGTTTGACTGAAACATACTACGTGGGATCTTACGATAATATTACACATTAATTTCAGCTTCCTAATTAGGAAGCTGAAAGAGAAAAATCATCAAAATTTTACTGTTAAAGTGACACAAAGAAGTAGATAACAGAGAGAAAAACTATGAAAGAAGCTTTAGGTGCTAATTTAGATAGCCCGGTTTCGATTGCGTCGAGGTGAAGGGCTTAGTATTTCTGGCCAAATGCTAATGGAGCAGGATAAACTATTTCAGAAATAGACGTGATCAATCCAAAAGACGTGATGTGGGAAATTTCACGTGCATGCAATAGCATTTCACCGTCCGTTCTAAAACACATGTGGTTTCAATTGTGGACTGCTTTAAGGTTTGATATAGGGGAAATAAGTGGGGATTTAAAAAAATTTCATGTTTCTGAGGATAAAAATATGATGATGGAGTTTGCAAACATCGTCCATAACCCTGAATTAAAGGAAATTGAATTGGTAAATTTAGATGAAAGGATAGTTAGCGGCCACGATATTCTCACCACACAACATATCATAGATGATGAAATCATTGAAATGGTAATTAATAGCAATAACTCCGAGTGGGAATGAAGATGATCAGCCTGAAATTGTTGAAGGAAGACTACTGATGATAAAATTGATGATGGTCTTTAACGAATAATCCAGTCCGGTCGCCCGCGGCGACGTAGTGATGGGCGGCTGTACACATGACACCCACGCGTTGACATCGCGCTGAATCAGCTGATAACAAAAAGCGCGGTACGAAATTATGTTACGCAAAGCACAGCATAAGAAATATCGAATTTTATACACTTTTCCAATAATAGTATGAAACTTTTACATGTGCAGCAATATGCACAATGCTTAAATTCCGTTATTTTCACTCACTGCGCAACTTCGATAATTGTAAATAACAGCTTTGTGAATTAAGAAATCATTTCTTTCTGATAATTCTCAGCAACTCTTTTTAAAATAATGTTCAGTAAATGGCAAATGAATATATTTTGTTATAAATTATTGACTCATATCAATGAAAACATGGCAGACGTCAAGACGTCAGAAATAGACCAGTTGCCATGCATGACCCATAGTCCGGCAAAATCCCTAATCGGGCACCACTTCGGTCCCGACTGTGCCGGATTAAAGATGCTCAACTGTACTGCAATGGCTTGATTTCAGGGACAAAATTCACTGGGTAGGTATACTGAATTTTTCCATAAAATGAAAATGGAGGGTCATGCAGGATATTCTTTATATTCACTTCATTCCATTTTGTAAAGGGAACCTTTTCTTCACTATACTCATAGATACTCACAATCATCCATTCCTCCCACTTAGTTCCAAGTTTTGACTGATTTATTCATTATTAAACAAGTTATTTCAATCAAATTTCATTAATCATTTTGATCTATGTAAGATTTGTGTCTTTTTTATTTTCCTTCTTCCATAATGTCATATTTCTCTGCTCTTTTGTCCACAAGGATTTCCAGGATAATTTTTTCACCCATACTATAAAAGCACTTAGACATTTCTAAAAGTGTACAATAATGTAATTATGTGGTAGTGAAATCAATGAAAAATGTGTGCTACCTATGTCATTATCTTAGCAAGGAAATTTTGGATATTCACATCCTCTATCAGTTGCATGTTATTCACCACAAAATATGGTAATTCCAGTTAAACCCAATGAGGCTACTGGAATTAATTATCCTGGTGCACAAGAGAAAAAGTGAATTATTCTACTCACTTGGTGTGGTGAGATACATTTGATGCTCAGGATATACTTGTGAATAACAATAATTTGGTAAAAAAATCAGTTTAATGCAATTTTTTCCTTTCAGATTTAACAGCTTAAAATATTAAAATATCGTTAACAGGTAGCTTAACAATCAAAGATTACTTTTCCTTCATTTTCTTTTTCTTCTTTAATGGACCCTCTTCTGATAACTTTCCTTCCTTGACCTTTGACGTCTTTTCTTCTGAAATCTTTGCTCCTTTTTTCTTAGAAGCAATTCCTTCTGATGGCTTCAGTTCTTCGATTATAGAAGCCTTTTCTTTGGTAGGCTTCCCTTCTTTCTTCTTCCATGGTTTTTCTTCGATCAGCATTCTCTCTTTCCTCTTCGGTGGCTTCTCTTCTAATACCTCCAATTCAGATTCAGGCTTAGATTTGACCTTAGCAGTGGTTAGACACTGATCATCAGATATTCTTGACTGAACGTTTGTCTTTTCCACAATTATTTCATCCCCTTCAGTCAAACTCTCTTCCTGGACCTGCAAATAAAATATGGTTGATCAAACAATAGCTAATCGAACAAATAACCAATTTTTGTAAACAAGGACTGGAAATTCTGCCACTACCATACTTCTCATTTCCTCCACCCCTATAATTGCCATTGCCATATATATCTGTTAACATTATTCAGTTGTTTAACACACAACAGCAGGGTATAATTTGTAGACCAGAGGTAATTCAAATCTGGAGGATATTCTTAATGGTTGTTAGATATTCTGGCAACAAACCAAGGTTTACTTCTAACAATTAGGTAAGGCATACACCCCTGTTTACAATTTTTTTAATAAATGGCTTCAAGGCCTCTAACACCTTTAAGGTAAGGCATGGGCTTCCCATTAAAATTACTAGTCATCTCACACTTTTGCCACAACATAGTTTTCACCAATTAGTTTTCAATTAAAAGTTTTAAGTAAATAACACATCACACATGCATAAACAAAAATATTTCCTGACCATGTTAAGTTTTACCTCTGTTTTGGTATCCTGAAAGCACATGCACATTGAGCTTACTTAATCATTTTAACACATACAAAATTGTAAATTGCAGTTTCTTCAGAGAGACAGGAGGCAATCTGCTTATTTTAACAACATATCCCTTCAAAGGAGATTCTTCAACATATCAATTTTTTCGTTTGATAGTGAAAATGATGATAGAAAATAGATAGTAACTGTAGCTGAGGTTAGGTGGAAAATATTTGCTAATACTTCTTTGAGTATGTTGTAGTAAGCATCCTACATATTCATGCAGGATGCTGCTACAAAAGTGCAAAAAACAGTTTAAGTAGTAGTTGGGAACATGAACAAACTAACACACTCCTACACAGTGCAGTATGCAATAACTGCATTGGGGAAACTACTTCCGAAAGCATTTTTATACATGCAGGAACCAGAGGGTAATTTGGTCCACATATGAGAGACTGTGAGGACAATGGTGCATACTCTGTTGAGAAAGTCCCAAAACCAAACAATCATGGAAGTACCCTTGTATTTTCAAAATCTAAACATATTACTCATGTCGGCATGTGAAGCCTATTTTCTGGCAAACTGAATCCCGAAATTTGCTTCTAAAGTCTCCCACAGGGGTTGATTGTAAATCCAAAAAAGTTTGAAAATTAATAAATATTGTTGATACTGCCATAAATGTAAGGGATTAGGAATTTTTGTTATTCCACAAAATATTCGGAAGGAAAAATTTTGCCCAGACTGGAACCCACACCATTACAAGTGAATAACTTTTTCAGAACTGCAACCCACTCGGCCATGGCTATTGTTAATGAAAGCGTGCTCTACAAAGGATTTATAGGGAGGAAAATTCTACAGCTGTATTTTTTTCATGAACCCGGGCCTATGTGGAACAAAGCCGTCATACTTTACCTAGATTCGCTCAAGGGATTCCGAAAATAATTGCATCATTTGGATCCCGAGCATCAGTCTCGCGACATGTCCTGGTTAGTACTTTTTGCATACACTTTCTCATGAATAAATGCATGCTGAATTCATACTTTTTTTACAGAAATTTAAATGCAGTCGAATATGCAATGCCTTCCAAAATACCCCGCATAGAGTCTAACAAACACTTCCATTGGCAGAATCAGCCGTCTCATCATTTGTGATTGCTCGAAGGAGCTATGCAGTCTCAGTTGTGATGGGACGAAGGAATGACTTAAGTCTTTCACATGCTCACTCAACCAAAAGAGTTAAAAACATGTTTTTTGCCACTTATAACTTGAGAACTATGTGATGGATCAAAGAATGGAAAATAGGGGTCTTTTAACTCAAAAAAAACTACCAGTTTCAGCAATAAACACTTATGGTAAACAACCCCATAGCTGTGACTGTTTATAGGAAATATGGCTTGGTTACGAGAAACAATTTATTCGGATTGGTAAAATATACAGATGATGTTGCCACCGGAGCGCGTGGCTGACTGACCACTGTCGCCGCAGGGACTGTACTGTTATATCTCCTCGCTCGATGCTCCGTGAAAGTTCTAGAGAGAGCAGAGCGCAAGCAGTAGAATGGCATGGTTGCCATGCGGTATATTGGGTCTCACGACGGGAAGGGAGGTGGCCACGTCCCGCAATGTTGCCACATCATTTTCGTTAATTTCAGTTTGTCAGCTCAAGGACAATTTCTGTTATGCGCACCTAATAATCCCCATGCATTACCATGAACACCTGCTCATTTGTCACATCAGTAGATGTTACTCAGTAAGATGAAATCGAATATGGAAAAAGGTCTTTTTCTACATACAATTTCATCTTTCAGCATCACATTATGAAAAAATAGTGGTGGTGGTTACCACCATTGGAAGTGCTGCTAGGGTCTGTCATCGGGAACTTTACCAAGTGTAACAAAATATACCTTAACTTTAGTTCGTGATCCAATGAATGGAAAATAAATAATTGCCCATTAGAACCCAGTTGAATAGTAATCAACCCTAGTTTGGGAGACCAATATTAAATGCACAGGGCACAGAGCTGAGATGCAAGTGGCCTAAATTGACATGTTGAATGGGATGATTTTTCAAAAACATTATGAAGGTGATAGTTCTACCATTCCTATTAATCATAACTGAACTTATACTATGCTCAAGGTAATTAGGCACTAACCCTATATGACTAAGCAGTCATAATCCGGGCAGCAAAACCAAAAGCCGCAATTTAAATGCAAGCTTTTGAAAGCAAATGGAGAGGATATTGCACTGAAGATTTTAATTGCGAGACCTAGGATTATTAATTAATTAACTCATACCTCATCGTTCTCTAATTTCACTTCACTAGAGTCTGCTTCATTCTTTTTTCTTTTCCTTTTCTCTCCAGTATTTGGGACACTCAGCGTGAGGCAAGTGATTCGACATGATGCATTAACCTCACCAACACATCTTGGCTCCTCATCCAACTTGTCCTGCAATAGAATGTCAAGGAATTAATAATACGAATGCACTAAAGTTATCCTATCTCCTCATTATCTTAGCTTTTTGCTACAAAAAATCACAAGATATCGTAAACGAAAGCTTCATCTATTACTTTGCTCTTTGAATCTTGGCTTGTGAGACTACATATATACAAAAAATGAAACGACACCATGAGAAATTGATGCAGGAAACTAAAACATGGCAAATCACAAACGTTACAAGGAAGTTTTTAGTCCTCAGATGCAAGAAATGAGGAATTGTTTCAAAAGAAGGTAAAAATGACAATAACTAAGACAGCATGAAAACTCAGGCTTCACACAATTAAAAGATATCTAACATGCACTTTTCAAAGAGCAAACAAGTAATGGGGGTCCAAACCTCACTCAATGGCATACCTACTTAATTATAATGATTTCAGAAAATTAAGGAAAATGAACAAGAATTTTACGACAAATGCAAAAATGTACTTCACAAGCAAAAATGAAATAAGTTTCATGAGTTGAAAAGTTTTTCTTATAAATAATATTAAAATCATTTGTGTTGCTAGGAATAAAAAAATCATCATCATCAACACCCATTTGTATTTAATTACAACTGACACCCATATTTTTAAAAATCCATTTCCATACCACATACACACTGAGGATTTTCAAGAGCTAAAGCACTATTAAACTTTTTCTTTTTACAGCAAAGCTTTCCTTTGGAAGAACATGAAGTTATTCTTGGAATAGGTATTTTTTGGCCCAATTTTTCTCCAGTAAATATTGAACACTATCATGATATGTTCACATAAGTCAATAACCCTTAACTAGTCTCACTGCAGTGTGATTCTGAAATATTTCAGTTGAGTGCCAATACAATGATGGCATTATTTTTAGCTGTAAGTTGATGTGACGGCAAGTTGTTTGTTTCAACAGAATTATGAAAATCAGTAGTAAATTGAAGAAATCTTTCAATGAACTTGGCAATATCCAGGTAAATTTTCAATTTTCTGATTTGGTCGATGGGCATACTAGACACTGTGCAACACATCTTTGCAGAGCTTCATCGGATTTTCACAGTGGTTTTAATTTCGTGACCGATCGGATCTTGAAAAAATAGCCCTCGTATCTTCATGTTCTATTGAATGCACTTTACAGAACCAGTTTCTTTCAACCACAGAGTTATTAGGCAAAATACAAATGACATGAATCATATACATGTATAGTTAGTTAACCCCTATCAACATCATGTAACTCCATTTTAATTGAATTGTAGTCTATAACAATTGAATAGACTACTAATTTTTGATTAAGTTTGGCTCAGTGGGTAGAGTGTTAGGCTGTGTTGCAACATTGGAGGCCCAAGACTTAATTCCTGGGAATGGTATCTGTGCACATCTAGCCAAACCTAAGCTGAGGTTTTTCTGGGGAACTGTAGGTGCCACCAGGAAAGGAACTGTCCTCCCTACCCTGATCGTGAATTTCAGCTATCATTGGGCTTATTGTTTAGTTAACTTCACCCTCACTAACCAGACCATCCTTGACACTGAACACAAATTTTATGTCAACGATTATATTTTTCACATTCAACCCGGAATATTTCTAGTGTGCAATCGTGAAAAATGGAAAGTGTTTTCTGCTACATTAATTTGGCCAGTCACTCAAATGTGATTTTTTATTATTTAAAAATTTTTTAAAAACAAAACTCGATAATTTATTAAAGATGCGGACTCGTGCCCTTTAGGGAGGTCTTCAGTGAGGTAATTAAGAGACGCGAATACGTGTCCTTCGGTATCCTGCCAATGCACCTCACATTCGCGTCCGTCGGGTTGAACGTGTTAAATCATGATCATCAACCATAATATTATTTTCATATATTCAGATATCATCAAGCATTATTAAAATTTAAAGCTAGAATGCATTTACATTTAAGCTAAAATAAAAGAATGAAACTTTGTAACTTTCTTTTATTTTCCATTATGGAAAGGTATCACATAGTCAAGCCTTAAGTTATCAGCTATACATTTAAGCTAGTTATTTTCTCAATATTAATTCGATAAGGATCTCAAATCACAATACATTCTTAAGGGGGAATACATGAGTTAGGATTCAAAAGTACCCTTGTAGCCAAGGGGATGGATTGCTGAAAAAAAAAACAAAAAATTTCCACATATTTTTCAAAAGTCCTCGAAATTTTGAATGAGAAACTGTAGGCCTTAAAAAGCATAAGAATCCTTTACCTTCTTACGGCTCTTATCTTGGCCATAAAGGATGATTTTCCATTTAATATTGTCAAAGAAATGAAGCCAGAAAGAAATAAAATAACCTTAACATGTGTTTCTAATGAATGCTCTTCCGAACAACCTGGAGTTGAGCCCAGCACTTTTACAGCATTATGTGTAATTTTCATGAATATGGGACCTAGTCCACTCAGTTTCCTTACAATTAAACCTTGGTAAGGTTTATTTGTATAGGTGATTTCACGCTAATTTAAAAATTGGCTTTTGAAATGAGCCTGTTTTGAGATTAATCACAGACAAATTTTAATGGCTTTATAAGATATATTCAGGCTCATGTCATCTTACCTGGCGCAGCTTCCATAATTTAATAAGTCCAGTGCTTGAAGAGGTAACCATTAGCAATTTTTTATCTGCCTGGAGGTCCATACATGTAATACACCTGATCCTGTAATCCCCCTGGTAGGCTTTCCAGTCCAACACTTTCTTCTTCAACTTAATATTGTGGAACTCGATGACTCCAGCCTCAGCGCCAACAGCCATTACATCACCCTGAAGTAAATAATGCATAGGTTAGTCACCAATATATTTGGACTAAAAAAATTATTACATATGCAAATAGTGCCACAATTAACCTAATTGAAAATAAATTGGCTATGTGACCACTTCAGAACCTGAACTTCAGAACTTAGTTTCAACTCCTCCAGTAGAAATTATCTCTCTAAGCAAATGACTAAAACAAGCAGAGATTTCTCTCATCCTCTATTACTCCCTTAATTCTATTTTCTTCAGTCTCTTAAAAGCTGTACCCTACCTCCAGGAAGGTGTACACATGCACACATTTGCACCATAAAATAGTAATTACCAACAACATTGACGACACATGCCTCAAAGATATTGATGAAAATCATCTATAGAAGATTAGAACGAAAAGCTGAGGAGTTTCTGGATGAGGACCAATTCGGGTTCAGAAGAAACAAGGACACAAAGAGAAGCGATTCTGGCCCTCAGGCTACTTATAGAGAAGAGAATAGAGAAGAATCTACCGACGTTTGTTGCATTTGTAGATTTGGAAAAGGCATTTGACAATGCAGATTAGATCATGATGCTAAAAATTCGGAAAGAAATTGGAGTATCATACAATGACCGAAGAGTTATCCACAGCTTACATAAAAACCTGGTGGGTGTAATAAAATCAGGACCCAACAGTAGAGAAGCAATGAAGGAAGGAGTGAGGCAAGGCTGTGAACTGCCTCCCGTATTATTCAATGTCTACATCGAGAAAGCCATCCAAGAAGTAAAAAGAAGTCTCTGGGATTGAATATGCACGGGCAGAAAATCAGCATGCTACGATTCACTGATGCCATAGCAGTCATGGCAGAAACAGAAGGAGATTTAAAAAGACACTAGGAAATATGGAAGTAACAATGACCAGATATCATCTGAAGATCAATAAAAACTAAGGCATTGGTATGCAGTAGGAGAAAGGAAGCCAGGACAAATGTTAGGAAACTAGGAAAACAAAAAGTCTGAGAAATGAAGAGTGGGAGAAAAGAGATGTCTACTGAAAACCTTAAAAAGAAGTTGGGACAACTTAATACACCACATCTTAAGACACAATGGCCTGATGAAGACAATCGTCGAGAGAAAAGTGGACGGGAAGAATGGAAAAGGCAGGCCTCATATGAGATATATGGAGCAAGTTGTGAAGGATGTAAAAGAGAGGAGTTACGTCAAACCAATCCTAGGATTGTTGACCTATGATGATGATGACCAACAATATTTACCAACATGTACGACTTTTCCCTCTCAGAAGTGTACGTCAATTGTATGTCTTAACATTCTTACAAAAGTGCTGTAACAATTGTGTTGACGGCCCTGTTCTTCTCCATTCTTATGTTTCCATTCACCAATTATCAGAACACGTAAAATGAAGCTCTTCAATGTTAAACATTGTAGTTGTAATTATCTTATTTCAGTGCCATTAATAGAATGATGAGACTATATAATCAACTACCAAGCAACATTGACCTGCATACTCTGTTATTATCCTCCTTTAAACAGGCTTGCAATGTTGCCCTGCTATTTAATTAAGTACCTTTAAGTAATTTTCCTTCTTTCCCCCCTTACTATTCTTTCAGTTACTTTCTCTCCAAAGAGAGTTATTTATGTTAGTATTTTATGTAGATTTATTACGAGCCATATTGTTTTTACGCATATCACTTAGATTTGTTTTATTGTGCAGTCACTTTATGTGACTTATTTATATTCCAATGTAATTCTTATTTATGTTGGTTTTTTATGAAGATTTAGTATGAGTCATATTGTCTTTACGCAAATTATTTTGAGTTAAGTTTTATTGTTCAGTTATTTTGTGTAAATTCAAATGTTTTACTTGTTAAACGGGCATGCAGCCCGTTAATAAATGAATATGAAAAGGCTTATACTAACAGTGTCATAACTGCCCTGATGACTACTGCCCATGAATGAATTCTTGCAATTGAGTTCTAAATGTCAAAACTTATCGACATGCAAGTGTTTTTTACATCCGTCACTGTTATTTACATGATTTTGTAAAATGCACGGTAAATGTGAGCGAGAGGGTTACATCGTTCAAAATTTTATCACGCGAAAACGATGAAAGAAACCGACTTCATTCCAACTGCGGAACCTAGAGGAAGGATGACAGTACATTGTAAAACAAATTTCACTGCTGGTCAAGCATTATTTCCGTAGATATAAGTCTTACAATTTCACCAAATTTCACCTCAAAATCGATGTTTTCGACGCCATCTTGGGCTTTTCCCGAGACTTCCGCTAGAGGGAATCAGCAACACTTCACCTCTTCGCTATATTCCTCCTTCCACCTGCGCAGTACGTACTGAGTGCCCGACACTTTTCGCGCCTCAACTTGTTCCCGTTTGAATTGAATCATTGCTCGTCTATCTTTGCAACCATGCGGACGACATGCCTTATGGAACTAGTTCCTACGGTGTTCTTGCTGCCGGTGGTGCATTGAACCCCCCCTGCGCTGCTTTGCATTTCCTCGAAGAGCATGGGTGGTTATTATCATGCGATGGGCAGAAATGCCCTCGTAGTGGTAATGACCTCCAGTTCGACGCGAGGCACAGGTGGCGGTGTCTGAGGGTAAACCCCAGTCACCGGGGGAGGGTTGACTTGAGATGTACGTTCACTTTCTCCCGCTACAAGGGTAAGGCGTCATAATTACGTACCTTTTGACCTTTTCATCTCGATTTTATACTGTAATTGTGCTTTAATGACGTACTATTTTACCCTTTTATCTCGATTTCCTGCTGTAATTGTGCATCCTTTTTCAGGAACTTGGTTAGCGAAAACGAAAAAAGTGTGTTACTGCTGAGAGAGCTTTCGCTGATTCTTATTATACCCACACCATTTTCACCCACACCTGTAACGAGACGTGTGATCATACCTTGAAAGTGATGTTCTGATTTTAGGTATGATCGGTTTTCTCAACAACCAAGAAAGGGTTTCCAAACAATCCGCCCCCCGCTGAGCCCGGCCACCCCGCCCGCGGCCCGCCGCCCCCCTCGCCCCGCCCCCCCACGCACCGGGCGCGGCGCCCGGGGCGTGGGGGGGCGGGGCGAGGGGGGCGGCGGGCCGCGGGCGGGGTGGCCGGGCTCAGCGGGGGGCGGATTGTTTGGAAACCCTTTCTTGGTTGTTGAGAAAACCGATCATAGCCAAAAGTGGATTTTGGGGTGGGTCAGGGGGCATAGCGGGTCAGGGGCGAGTCAGAGGGGCAGTGCGGGGCAGGGGCGAGTCAGAGGGGCAGTGCGGGGCAGGGGCGGGTCAGAGGGGCAGTGCGGGGCAGGGGCGATTCAGAGGGGCAGTGCGGGGCAGGGGGGCGGGTGGGGTAGGGCAGAGTAGCGGGTCAGGGGGTCAGGGGCGGGTCATGGGGGCAGGGGCAGGGTAGGGTCAGAGGGGCAGGGTGGGGGTCAGGGGACAGGGTCGTAGTGGGGCAGAGTTTCGGGTCAGGGGGGGCAGGGAGGCAGAGCGGGGCAGGTGGGCAGGGGCGGGTCATGGAGGCAGGGGCAGGGTAGGGTCAGGGGGGCAGAGCGGGGCAGGGTGGGGGTCAGGGGGTAGGGTCGTATTGGGGCAGAGTTTCGGGTCAGGGGGAGCAGGGGGGCAGAGCGGGGCAGGTGGGCGGGGGCGTAGTGGGGCAGTGTTGCGGGTCAGGGGGGCAGTGCGGGGCAGGGGGCGGATTCTTTAAAAACCTTTTCTTGGTTGTGGAGACGTGTGATTAACCCTTTACGTGGTGTCATCGTCCCAGCGAGAAGACATCGCTTCCGCAAGATTCATGCGTTAGCGGTTTTACGCGGTGTCACCATCCCAGCGAGATGTCATCGTTTCAGCGAGATTCAAACGGCCGCGGGTCGGGGAGGGGGGGGATTGCTGAGAACACGTCTCTACAGCAGAAACGAAACTCATCGTCCGACTCGCCACCTGGTGACCTCGCCGGGAAACACGTTTGTTTTTCAATATGGCGGCTCGGCGAAGAGTCACCTCTTGGGTTTGAAACACTGGAAAAACGTGAGTTTATCACTTTCATTAAATATTGTTTAGCGAAAATGTACTGTCAAGCCAGCAGGTTGTTCCGTTAAAATTTTGTCGAAAAACGTTGATTTTAAGGGGGTGAAAAAATTTTTTGAACGATGTAACCCTCTCGCTCACATTTACCAAATGCACAATCCACAAAACATTTCACTTCAAACAAAAAGGATTCCAACAATTGCATGCACTGCTTTCACTAGGTAGGCACAATTGAGAACACGAAATTATCCCGCCGAAAAAAATGTGACGCACAACACTAATTAAGTATTTACCGAAATAAAACACGTGCAAGCTACGCGGTGATCTCCCAAATCCACAGTGTACACGATACCGGCAATGTTGAGGTCATATACATCAACCTTTGTGCGGTACGTGACAGCGTAATGTACTCCATCGGGGGACCATCGAACGTCATCTGCTCCGGTATCTACACCAAATTTATTGCCTTTCACTGAGGCAAGATTTGTAACGTATGCCGACCGGCCTTTCACGAGGTTCCACGTTCGAAGAGTTCGATCACGTCCGACTGTCAAAGCCAACTTTCCTGACGGATGGATTGACATCGCCGTGATTGCCCCACGATGACCTTTCAGGATTTTTTCACACTGCCAACTTCCAACGCGCCAAACGCATACTGTGCCATCTTCGCTAGCACTAAACATGTGCGTTTTGCCGTGAAACTCCAGGCACGTTATCGTACCTACAACATATAAAAGCAAGATTAGTTCCGCGGAATACAAGCACAGAAAGGAGAACTGAAGTGTTACTCTCATAAGAACTACCGCTTTGCTCCACCAAACTGCCATGCTCTTTACGATAATGCATATCATACAGATGAATAGTTTCGTCTGCTCCTCCCGAGGCAAGAAATTGACCAGATGACGCACAGCATCTAACACTGGCTTGGTGAGAGTGATTTGCGAAGCTGTTTGTTAAACTGTATCCCTGAAACAAAACGTATATATATACACGTATATATAAACACCTCAAACACCGCCCACATCACACGTCCTTTCGTCAATATCATACCTTATCTTCCAATTTAATGATTTTGTATCCGAGGAGAAATTCTTCGTAAGTTCCTATAATAATTTCTACATCAGAAACGAAATTTATTTTCGTCCCCATCCTGAATAACTCACACGTTCTCAGTTATAACTTGATGAATTACACCGGCTACACCTCACTTGAACTTGCACACTCGACGCACGTTTTCGCGTGCTTATTGTAGTGTTCACTTGTTTTCGTTTAGAAACTGGTGCTGCCATCGCTGCACAACAACAAACCAAAAAAAGACAAATGAAAAACATTCAGTTTCGGGAGGGCGTCGGTAAAGCGGTAATTTGAATGTTTTATGGATTTTAGGTTTTCGAACAGTGAGTGATTAAAATACGTACTAAATGAATACGACGCAGCTTTTGGAGGCATTTTAAGGGAATAATATTGTATAATGACTTAATTTATGCATTCTATTCGTATTAATGGTACAGAATGGCGCTTTTATGTGCAGGTTGAAGTAGTAGGTACGTGTGATGGCGTAACGAGTTCCGTCCAATCGGTTACTCGATTTTCTTTAGTACTGATTTCATGTTAATTAAGGTATTCACCTGGAGGCTTCTGGCTGCCATTTGTGGTATATGGGAGAAGTATCATAACATTTATTGATAAATCGATATTTTCTTCCAGAATGACTTAAATCATCGGACAACAGTATTTACATCTCAGTGATATTCAATCTGAGGAATTGGCGTCTTTCATTGGGATTCCTACAAATCAGGCAGCTGCAGTATTTCAGCATCTTAATATCAATACAGCAAACTTTTCATCGAGGTACATATAATTCTTCATTCAATGAGACAAAAAGAAGAAGTGAAGGAATTTACTCCTACCAACGATGTCATTAGTCTTGGGTGAGTCTGGAAAACAGCTTATCTATCTTGTATCATTGTATAGTTTAATAAAGGCATTGGTGGTTGCCATTCTTAATGACAAGCATAGGGCCCTATGCTACATGGGTAAGAGTACTAAATGGGAATGGTAGAGTGGCGGTATGCCATACAATCTGTTTCTTCACTAATATGTTTACTTTATATTCGACACAGTGATTTAAAATTATCAGTTATGCCAGGATTAAAATGGAGACAATTTTAATAAAACGCTCTTTTAAAAAAGTTTTTATTCATCTTTCAAAGTGCCTATGAGAAGCTCAATGCTTCTTCATCTTGATAAGTATGAGCTGGATCCTCGTCTTGAAGGAAAGGACGAGGACATGCATTTTACCTCAGAAAAATTGTGAATAATTATTTATCTCTCGACTAACTAAAATTCTGGTAAAGATTTTGCAAGATGAATTCATTAATGCGTTATAATTTGATGCAGAAATTCTCCAATGGATAGCAAGAAATGCAAAAAAAGTGTAGAAAATATAAATCCTTTCATAAAAAACAGTTGTTTGGCTATTTGCTAACCAGTGAACCCAAAAGAAACGTACCGATAATTGTGAAATAATGATGCCTACAAATGCCATTACTTAGCCCAATAGGTAGCTATAATTTAAATTATAGCTACCTATCATTTGGTCTTTCCTCATCAAAGGGGTCAAATATGCTGATGTTCACAGCATAGTGCTCCTGAATGTTGAACTTTTGTAGCAACACTAGTTTGGAATATTTGAGCTGTCTATTTTCAATTTTTTGACAAAGACATTCGCTAGGTACAACATATTTCCAAAACCTAACCTTCACAAACAACTTTTTGTATTCCCTGGTACTCTCGTTCTCCATTATTTCTTCCCACAGCATCCTGTAGAAAACTTTAGGAAAAACTGATGCTACATGAACTACAACCACATGTAGTGGACTGTTGAATCTCTGTGGGGTTTTTGCAGAGTGGATGCACGAACCCCTCCTACTTACGTCGCTGCTGCTATTGAAGTTACCTCTTCATTATGCCCGATGAATGGTGGGCGATGGATAGCTCAACATTTCTCGTACACTTCAATGTAGTCATGGAGTGAATGGTAACTTACGACTCCCATACCCATCCTTGGAATTTGAGCAAGGGTAGGCTGGAGCACCCAGAACATAAGTGGCAGAAATGCAGAGATAGGCATTATACCTACCCTTTCCTTACCCTTCAGGGAGTGTTATGGGAAGGTAACCAGGGTGCAAACCATTAACAGTAAAGCAAGGTACTCTGGACATAACGCTATACGCTTCAGCCTAGACTCTAGGATGGGTAGTGCAGAGGTAAGAAGGGTGTAACCAAGAGAGGACCATTGAGTGTAGGGCAGGTCTACATTACCACTTCTCTACCCTCCATGAAATGTGTAAAAGAGTGGATAAATGTCAGCTAACTGAACTTCATGACATGTACTACCATCCCTGTATATCCCACCTACCCACCACAAAGGAGCTTATTTTTCCCAGGGATAGATGTTGACATGTTTTTATTCAAACATTTTTCAATGGGGGCGTTTACGGGACCGAAATCGCAATTTTGTGCACGAAATCGTTACATGGAAACGAAAAAAGAAATTTAGTGAAAAAATTAATCTTCTAACCATAACCATTCACTCATAAATCAAAAATTAAAATAAGCAAAACGTGACGCCCACCGAAAATGCTGCTGTAATAACATTGACGTCACTTTCCTCCCGTCCTTGACTGCTCGTATGGGAAGGGGAAGGAGTGGAGGGGGAATCTCGGAAGGTCCAGATGCTTTCGTAACTGCTCCAATTGGCAGAGTCAGCTGTGTCCCCCCCTTTGCGATAAGGCGAAGTAGCTTCGCGGGCTCAGTTGTGATTGGATGAAGTCGATATACGTCAGAGGTTGCACCACACCCACTTTTCCGAAAGGGTTAAAAACATTGGTTTTTCGATGCCTATAAGTGGAGAAATAATTGACGGATCAAAAAACGGAAAAATACGGGTCTTTTTATTTTACAAACTCCATCAAACTCGGCAATAAAAAAAATATGGTAAACGACCCCATTCTTATTTGTATATAATCGAGGATGATATTACACCAGATTTAATTTGAGAATATACCAATGCCCAATGGGTGCCTACCTTTTGGCTTTGTTCTTGCTGCTTGGTGTGCAGTAATTAATACTAAAGTGACTGATTCAAACAGATTGCCCTGACTATTTTTGTCCACTGATATAGAAATATTGCTCTAGTTCTGTTTTAAGGAAACATTTATTCATGGTTTGCATTTAAGAATGAAAAATTTTTCAATGCTTCAAGATTCCACCAAATGATTTACTAAGCAGGATCTAATTTTCAATGCTTAGGCATTAGGCTTAGTGATGATGAAATGCCACTTAAAACTCAAGAAAATGAAGAAATCAAGAACACATGGCAAGTAGAGAAACTAAAGGAGCCTCAACGATGGTTGGCCTTTCAGAAAACAATGAAAAACAAGATAGAAGAAGATCTGACTATGAAATCAGTGGAAAAGAGATGGGAGAACATCAAAATCAGGCTACAGGAAGCAGAAAAAGAAGTTCTGAGGATAAAAAAAGTTGTCAAGAAGAAGCCATGGATTACAGAAGAAGTCTAAGAATTGATTGAAGAGAAGAAAATATAAAAATGTGGAAACTGAAGAAGGGCAACTTTACTACAAAAGAATTAGGAATGAAATAAACCGTAAAGCAAGAAAAGCAAGGAAATGTGGATGAAGGATCTATGCGAAGATGTATGTACCAAGCAACCTCGCACATGGAAATGTGAAAGTTGCCTACAGGATGGTGAGGAATCACTTCAAGGAACGGGCTGCAAGATGCAATACCAGTAGCGACAAGAATGGAAAATTGAACATGAGGATAAAGTGAATAGATGGAAGGAATACTTGGAAGTGCTGTTCAATGGAAGCAATCTTAGCGCAAAAGTATCGAAGAGGAAAATGAAGTCAATAAGGATGATTTGGGAGCCCCAATCTGAAAATCGGAATTCCTCGCAGCTGTAAAGGACCTGAGGATAAGTAAGGCATCTGAAATACATGATATTCTGGCCGAGCTAATTAAGAATGTGGGAGAGAAGACATTTACCCAGCTGTACAACCATCTGTGACATGTTCTCTACAGTAGAGATACCCACGGACTTTGAGATGAACGTCATCATCCCTGTTGTCAAAAAGAAGAGGGCTGAGAACTGTGAACATTTTAGGACCATAAGCCTAATGACACATGCCTTGAAGATATTGACAGAAATCATCTATAGAAGAATAGAATGAAAAGATGAGGAGTTCCTGGATGAAACCAATTTGGTTTCAGAAAAAACAAGAGCACAAGAGAAGCAATTCTGGCCCTCAGGCTACTTATAGAAAAGAATCTATTGACATTCATTGCATGTATAGATTTGAAGAATGCATTTCACAACGTGGATTGGAACTTGATGCTAAGGAATCTCAAAGAAATAGGAATATCGTACAATGACCGAAGAGTTTTCCACAGCTTGTATAAAAATCAGGTGGCCATAATCAAATCAGGTCCCTGCAGAAGACATGCAAGCATGAAGGAAGGAGTGAGACAAGGCAATACACTGTCTCCCATATTATTCAATGTCTACATCAAGAAAGCCATCCAAGAAGTTAAAGAAAAGTCTCCGGCAGTGAATATCCACGGGGAGAAAATCAGCATGCTGTGATTCGCCAACGACATTGCAGTCATGGCAGAAACAGAAGGAGCTTTAAAGAAGACACAAAATATGGAAAGGATTTTGGCCAAATATCACCTGAAGATCAATAAAAAGAAGACTAAGGTATTGGTATGCTGTAGGAGAAAAGAAGCCAGGACAAATGTTAAATTATGAAAAAAAAAATCGAGGAGGTGGAAGAGTTCCGTTACCTGGGATGCCGAGTAACCAGCAATGGAGGAAGTAAAAGAGAAATTGCCAGTAGAATTTCCCAGCATAAAGGGCGTTTTACCAACAGAAGATTCCTCTTACAGCTGCAAATACAAGCCTGGAAGTGAGGAAACTTTTCATTAGAACATACATCTGGAGCATTTTACTATATGGCAGCAAAGCATGGACAAAAACAGCAATAGAGAAGTCCAGGCTGGAAGCATTTGAAATATGGGGCTACTGAAGAATGATGAAGAGAAAATGGATCGACCTAGTGACAAACGAAGAAGTCTTAAGAAGAGTGGGAGAAAAGAAATGTCTACTGAAAACATTAAAAAGAAGAAGGGACAACTTAATTGGCCATATCTTAAGACACGATGGCCTGATGAAGACAATCGTCAAAGGGAAAAGTAAACAGGATAAATGGAAAAGGCAACCCTCGTATGAGATGTATGCAGTAAATTGTGAAAGATGTAAAAGAGAAAAAGTATGTCGATATGAAGAGGTTGGCCGATAGATGAATCAAGTGGAGGGCTGCATCAAACCAATCCTAGGATCGTTGACCGATGATGATGATGAAGGCGACACCTTCAGTGTTAGCATACCTATATAAGTAAGGCATCTGAAATACATGATATTCTGGCCGAGTAAGAAAATGTAGTTTTAATGTGAGTGAAGATTTTACGAAAGGGAAGTTCTTTTACGTACATTATATGCTCACAGGACCTGGCCCTAAATTTTATGTTGGCCATCTTTGTATGGAAGTTATTAGGGATAAGAGTTTGCTAAACTTCAGAGGGTTTTAGAATTACGTGTGTAACCATATGCATTTGGGTGCTGGTCATCAAGTTATTGTTATTGACTTTGCCATTTGAATGAATGACATCAAGCAAATACCTATTATTTCAAAAACCATTGGGAAGTTTGGAATCCATTGATAATGATGGAAAATAATTTATTGCTAATAGTCAGTTTCTCTTCAATGATCACTTTCATTTTTCCTTTAGTTTTGAATAGGCATAATGTATTTTATTAAATTCTAATATGATTCATTTGTTTTCAAATTCTATTAAAAACAAACTTTATATTTTGGATGCAGTAAGCTTTCTTCATACAAACTATGTTTTGAACAAGAAATCAATTATTCTTTGTGATAAATTCAGTTTTATTAGCTCTCCAGTGTAATTGATCTCAAATGCTGAATCAGTAAGTATAATTCAGATTTTAGCCATATTAGTGGGATTAGATTGATTTGAAATATTTGTGAGGAAAAAGTCTTGAAATTTCAATTTTATTGAAAACATATTGATCTCAAATGCTGAATCAGTAAGTATAATTCAGATTTTAGCCATATCAGTGGATTAATTTGAAATATTTGTGAGGAAAAAGTCTTGAAAGTTCAATTTTATTGAAAACATCTTCTGGACCTGATCAAAGCAGCCATAAAAATTAATGTACTATGACATTTAGTATAGAAGACAAAAATACACCATTTTCGTTTTCATATATATTTAAATTATAACTTTATTCATCAATTGGTCCCAATAACATTTCATTGGTAATTTATCACTCAGATAATTTTGAGAGTTATGTACATATTTAGGAATGTGCTGAATGTATTATTTAACTTGATGAAGGTAAATATTTTTATGGCAATAATTTGATGATTGCCAAAAAAATGGAGTCATCTTAAAATGAGTTAAGGATTATCTGTGATCTCAGTAGTTTGACCATTTATGGATGTAATTCAATTTGAATTTCATGGATGAAATGTGTACATAATTGCCTAAAGGGTTTTGATGATTTTTGATTTTATGCATTGATCATATGATTACAGTTTTATAATATTCTTCTTAAAATCATATCATTCTAAGCCAAAACCTTCTGCATTTGAGATTGCAATTGTTAGCTTCTGCCGTAAGGTTTCACGACTTTTATATGGTGGCAAAACAAGTTGATTGAAACAGGTGTGAGCTTCGGGTAATGGTTCTTCTTGGTCCATTGGGGTTGAAATTCCATTTGATCTGTTACTCCATCTACCCAGTCTTCTTCTTTGGTGACTCGAACTGTTGGTGGCAACAGATGGAAGCCGTGTGATTTTGAATGGCATTTCAGACATTCCACCGACTGGAATGCGGTCACTTCCAGTTGTAAAATGGAGAAACTTCTTCTGGAGATCCAGAGGCAGTGATTCAAGCACTTCCCAAAAATCCCTGTTCAATGAGGAAGTTTCATTATAGCAATGTTAGTTTCAGTGAAGCATGAGAAGTTTTTACTCTGATTAAATGATCACAAGAAAAATAATTTGAGCCATCAATATTGTTAACCACAACAAAAATAATTTGAGCCATCAATATCGTTCACCTTTCACCATGTGTCTTTCTTAAAGTCTGGTGAAATTGGAACCACTAAACTTAATTTCTAATTTTGGATATGAAAACAGACATGAGTAAATTATATGATGAATTATTAGGTATTGAAATAGAGAAGAGTATTGAAGTAGAGAAGAGAATGGAGAAGAACAAACCGACGTTCATAGCATTTGTGAATTTTGAGAAGGCTTTTGACAACGTGGAGTGGTATTCAATGCTTAATATTCTGAAAGGAATTGGAGTGCCTAAAATGATCGAAAAATTATCCACAGTTTGTATAAAAACCAAGTAGCTGTGATTAAATCAGGACCCAGCTGTGATGAAGCAAGAATAAAGATAGGAGTGAGACAAGGCTGTGCACTGTCTCCTGTAATTTTCAATGTTCACATCGAGGGAGCCATCAACGAAATCAAAGAGAAGTCTTCTGGAGTGCACATCCATGGAGAAAAAATTAGCATTCTGCGATTCACTGATGACATAGCACTCGTAGCAGAGACAGAGAAGGATCTGAATAAGACTAATAACCATCGAAAGGACAATGGCCAGATATCATTTGAAGATCAATAAGAATAAAACTAAAATTGAATTGAAGAATATTGGAGTGCCGCAAAAGAGAAGAGGCCAAAACCAACATTAAACTAGGGAAGCAAAAACTGGAAGAGGTGAAAGAGTTCTGCTACCTAGGAAGCCGAGTAACCAATGATGGACGAAGCAAGAAAGAAATAGTCAGTAGAATAGCTTAAGCAAAGAGAGCATTCTACCAAAAGAAGAACCTACTTACATCTGGAAATACAAGCGTAGAAGTAAGGAAACAATTCATCAAGACTTACATCTGGAGCACGTTTCTTTATGGCAGTGAGGCATGGATGATGACAGAAGCGGAGAAGAAAAGGGTGGAAGTATTCGAAATATGGTGCTACTGAAGAATGATGAAGATAGAATGGATCAACCGAGTCTCAAAAGTAGAAGTATTAAGAAGAGTGGGAGAAAAGAGAAGCCTGTGGAAAACTCTAAGCAGAAGACAGGATAACTTAATCGGCCATATCTTAAGACATGATGGCCTGATGAAGACAGTCGTTGAAGGACAAGTGGATGGGAAGAATGGCAAAGGAAGGCCTTGTGCGAGATATACGGAACAAGTGATGAAGGATGTGAAAGAGAAGAAAAACATAAATATGAAGAGTTTAGCCGATGGAAGAACTCAGTGGAGAGCTGCGTCAAACCAATCTGTGGATTGATGACTAATGATGATGATTGAAATGCTATATTTATTTCAATATTTAAAAACAGCGAGAATAGTTATCCTATCATTCATCCTATGAATTGTGTCAGTATCGTTTGCACTGGTTATTTTTTCACATGTAATTGACTCAAACCCTGTGCCCTAGTCGGAAGCATTTGGTGCTACCTTCATCCAAATACATGTATATCTGTAACCCTTTTGCTGAAACAGCATGATCATCAGCTTGTTTGCCTCAGTATGTGCCAGACAATGCGACAGAGCACGTACCTCTCATATGTGGGCCATGGCAAAGTGAGACTATTATTATCACTTTGCAACCCATTCTTTTCATGTCCTCTGAGACCCAGCTACTGATCTGTGACTCTTTATGATGGAACATTAAATTATGCTATCAGTAAGAGTTTTAAAATATTCATCATCATCATGGGAGAGTAATCATAAGATTGGTTAAATGCAGTTCTCCACTCAATTCTCCTATCATCTAAACTCTCCATACCTACCTAACTCTTCTCTTTCAGATCCTTAAAAACTTGTGCTTAATATGTATGTCATGTAAGGCCTTCCTTCTGTTCTTTCCATTCAACTTTCCCTCGATATTAATTATCCTTAGGCCATTATGTTTTAAATATTAATGAAAAAATATTACATAACAGCCAACAAAAGACAATAAAACTCTTATCTAACATATTTCCACATTGCTTCGAGAATGGTTCTTGATAGACTCATTCCATTAGAGGTAGGCAGATTTGACCAATTGTTATGATGTTACACACACAATCACAGAACCAGTTGTTAAATTATTTGAGTCCCACCATTGAGTTACCCATATTCATTACGACATCTAATGAGTTAATGCCACAAGTGGTATATGTGTCAGATGTGCCCTTACTGTTAATATGATCCAAATGCTTCTTTTCTGTAAGACTGTTCAATTGACATGAGGCAGTCTTTGCCTTTGAATCACCCTGAGGAAAAAATTGTCATGAACTAACATTTGTCTGGCTCCTACCCTTTGATCTATAGTATGGTTACCCCAGCCAGGGGCTATAAAATGATTACAACTCTGGAGATCATCCATGAATTTAAATAAATCTCCTTCAGAACTCATGGAATTTCACCCTCTTTCATGTTGAGCAAACCTTGTCCAAAATTTATGCACCTCAACTAGTAGGATCCCTTAGGGTGTCTTTGCATTTTACTTTTCTCATATGTGGTCCTCTGCATATGTCTTGTCTCAATATACCACATTACACCTTAATTTTTCGTACATTTGGACACATGGTACTAGTATAATAAAAGACATTTCAATTATTAACTCTAAAGAAAATAAATACGGTAAAAGACTTAATTTTTCATGTCTCAAAGACACTTGTACCTGGTGTTACATAAAATTATTCATAAACGTCCATGATGTGACTTATACATTTGGTGTCAATAATTAGAGGTTATGGTTAACTCACCTAATAACTTGTTCATCTCCATTGTAGCCATCATACTCAGTCACCTTCTGAAGTTCTTGAAGGTTAATTGTTGGAGATCCACAAACCAGCATTTCCACTTCCTCTGGTGATAGCAACTTAGTGTTTGAAAGCATATGGGGTCATTAGTGTGCATTTGTGAATGGAAATGTTTCACTTATGAGGTTATTACATATCAAGGCAAATTTATTTAATGTTACAAAGGAAGGATAAACTTAAATTCCTTTCATTCAAATCCAGCTAAGTTATTAACATCTCTGAGACTGCTGGTAATAACCAGCATATCATCTCAATTAATTTTTAACCTATCATGGACATTAACAGCTGAAATGTAACTTTTTGTTAGGAAATTGAGGTAATGTGATTATTTAGGTACCTATCAGAAGGTAAACTATCCATAAATTAACGAAATCACTAACTGAAATCGATTGAATATTTTGATTACTTGGCTGTATTTTTTAAAAAGCTTGGCATGGTGAATACAAGAGAAATTCATAGGATAATTACATTGGTGAATATTGCTTTTAGTAATAGAAGACCCTATGATAAAAACCTCTGGGAAGATAATTAGTAAAGGTTAGTGAGAAGTTTGATTTAGATAATGGCATTGTATAAAATAGCAGTAGGAGAAGAGTAGGAGAAAAGAGAAGTCTGCTGACAACTCTAAAAAGAAGAAGGGAAAACTTAATCGGCCATATCTTGAGACACGATGGCCTGATGAAGACAATCGTCGAGGGAAAGGTGAACGGGAAGATTGGAAAAGGCAGGCTTCGTATGAGATACATGGAACAGGTTGTGAAGAATGTAAAAGAGAAGAATTACGTCACAATGAAGAGGTTGGCCGATAGAAGAATCGAGTGGAAAGCTGCGTCAAACCAATCCTAGGATTGTTGACCAATGATGATGATGATAAAATAGCAAATGTGGACTACAGGGAAAGAGAATGAGAACAAATATGCAGTGCATATTTGATGATGAAGGACTGAAGATTCTTCATTAGGTGAAGAATTATGAAGCAAAATGGACTGAAAGGGGAACTAGCGAGAATATTCTTAGAATAGTTGGGGCGTAAAGATTATTGCCATTGGAAGTTAGAAAGATACAGTTATACTGGTACATAGATGGAGCAGGTAATCATAGGAGATGGGATGCCAAAGGCTATTATATAGAGGTTGAATGTGGGCAAGAGAGGAATATGGGTTTTGATTTTGCATGGGGTGAAGGGAGTCAGGAAAATTGCTGCTGCTGACATTTTGATGGCTGACTCTGCCATTGTCCTCTCAGAGTTGAGTTTCTGGTCCATAATTTGCTGAGTATAAATGCTTTCTCATTTAGGCCAAGTGCCTTCTGATTGGTTGGTGCCAATGGTCTCTGTCTTCCACCTTGAATTCAATATTTTCTGGAACAGTTTTCAAAGAGTTTTTAAAAGCTTACGCATTATAAATTTTTTCTCTTCCAATCTTATTTTCATCACTTCCTCGGCCAGTAGCTTTCAGTGTCTCTAGGATCTATAGTATACTAATTATAATGAAGAATTTCAGTTTTTCCTGGAAAATGGAGCAGCTTTGTTCTGCACCCACAGGTTTCTTCAGGGTGAGGTTTCCTTCACCCTGAAGACAATGGTGGAACTTTGAAATGTTGCTGCAAAACATCACTGCTACCTGGTGAGAAACCTGATAATTCTTCCTCCATCTACTAAGTAATTTAGCATTGTTTAAGACAATGATATGGTCCCTGATGAGGCGGTTGACTACCGTAAATGCTTGGAGTTTTAAACCTTAGCTGTCTTTGACCCTAATCAGTTGGTTATTGTAAGAAGCTATAGCTTCCCTGATGTTTGGTGAAGTGGCTCTTTGTTGCCTTTTTTTGAGTATTTCTGAGGTTATTCCCATGGACCAAACACTCAATGGCCTGAGGATAATGGCAGAGGCAACCATGGAAATGTTGGTAGTGGCAGTGCCCATTTTCCTGAACTGCTGGAAAGCCCCAGAGGACTTCGCCTGTTTCATTTGCCTGGGAAACACCAGATCTTTCAGAGCACACACTGACCTGAGAGCAAAATCAAAATTTCTAAAGGAAATTCGGTTTGAATACAGCAAATGAGGAAAGAGGAGGTTTATAAAAATTCATCGTGACTGATAGAGCATCACTGTTAATAATGTGCTGTAACAGGTCACAAACTTGATACATTCATACAAAGTTCATTGCTGTCTCATTCTTTCTGTAAGATGGATAATTATTGAGGACTAGACAGAATAGACAATTCATAAGAATATACACATGGAATATGCTTCTTCACAGCAGTGAGGCATGGACGATGACAACTGAGGAGAAGGAAAGAGTGGAAGTATTCAGAATGAGGTGTTACAGAAGAATGATGAAGATTATATGGATCAACTGAGTAAGAATCGAGGAAGTCCTAAGAATAGTGGGAGAAAAGAGAAGCCTGCTGAAAACACTATAATGAAGACGGAACAATGTAATCGGTCATATCTTGAGACATGATGGCCTGATGAAGAAAATCGTCAAGGGAAAAGTGAACGGAAAGATTGGAAAAGGCAGGCCTCATATGAGATATATGGGACAGGTAGTGAAGGATGTTAAAAAGAGGAATTATGCCAGTATGAAGAGATTGGCCGATAGAAGAATCGAGTGGAGGGCTGCATCAAACCAATCCTAGGATTGTTGACCCACGTTGATGATGATGAGACAGAATAGGATAATCATACAAAATGCATGAAGATAATGACAAAATTTGGTTTTGTAAAATTTTTCTGTGAGGCAAGACATGTGTTCTGAATGATGATCCAAATGGCAAAAAAAATTACTTTTTGATTTACAGTGATTCTGATCTTACCTGTAGGGCCTTGGAATCACACACACTATGAAACCCATGGTAGAAAGCACAAAACTGATGGTATATTGCTGAATTAAGTATCCAGTCTAAATACAATGCAACATATTCATGTCGATTTTCATTTGTAACTGGTGTGTCCGCTCCTCCTTCCTTAATATCATATGTCCTCACCTCTCCATACTCTTCTAATGAAACCTTAAAATAAATGAATGAGAGTTAACATAGTAACCCAGTGTTTTAGGCTCTGAATATATTAAGGATACAGAACTACGCAGCATATTTCCTGTACAGGGATACCTATAGGTATTGATATAATCAGCAGGCGTTTATAATTTTTTAAGATCATTAAATGTAGTAACTCATGACCAATTGTTAGTTGCATCTGAAATTGTTTTTGGTTAGGTTTTTTGATTTGAATCAGTTAATTTCAAGAAAACTCAAGACTTATAAGTTTCATAGCTTTAGTGGGCTGGATTAAGTAAAGGTAACATAGAAAAATGTGATGTGGTAAATAGTGTAAAATTAATAATTGTGCTGTGCTCGAAACTGATGAGAGTATGAAATAAAAATTATCACTGAAATTTTAGGCTAACCTTGAGTGTAAGTGCATGTATTTTCTTGCTAATCTTCAGTTTATCATAAACCCTACCTTCCTATTGGTAACACCCACTTTTCTGTGAATTGCATTAATTTCTTAGAATACGTTGGCAATGGATGCCACTGTAGTCCCTCAACACTCACAGTAAATACCACTGTTGTAACTATAATGCTTCTTCATGTTAATTTAGGCAATTAAAGTTAAAAAGGAACTTATACATATCTGGATATAGTCTGGTCATTCAAAATATTCCCTTATATTTTTCATCACAGTATCTGCTTTGTAAAAGCCTTTTATCATCACGATTGAGGAATTATGGTGGTTTAAAAGGTGTTTTTCTTATTCTATGCCATTAATCCTTTTTATCGCAATAAAACTGTGTTGTGGCTAAAGAAATGTAACTTAAAACTATGGAGTTATAACTAGGTATTAATTAGGTATAATTATGAGTTCCTACCTGGAAATTCATGCACATGTCTTCTTCAACATTACCTTCATAAGCCAATAACTCGTAGAGACCACGTGCCACATCCTGTAATGAAAGGGTTTTTAATGGAGGATATTATTACGATAAAATGTCTTATATCTCTAACCTTACTGCATTAAAAATAAAAAATAAAAATTTTTTTAGACTCATGCATGAAAGTATACTCTGTAATGCAGTTTATTACTGAGTACAACTATCACTATCATAGTTATTTGCATTCACATTGGAATACTTAATGACAAATACTATTTGGTGGGCAGTGTTTTGAGAGAAACTATGAGTTATAACCAAAATATGTTGTATTGTATTTTGGCTCCCAAACAGACCAACAGTGTGACTAAACTTTTCACATAGACGATAAAAGTGTGAAGTATCCTTCACATGATTCCTTCCATGATTTGCATTGTTAATGTACCAATTAATTTTAGTAATGATTGCATTTAGCATTTTTTTGAATTCTTAATATTTCTGGGAATGTCACAAGGACTATTATAGATTTGATTATGGTTTAATATGTGATGTATACATCCGAGAGGATTGCAACCCTACCACTGGTAGCACCTCTTTCATGGAACCAGCCCAATGTATCAAGTGTACCTCACCTCTTAAAGTGTTGAAGAGGTTTCTCTAAATTAACCAAATATGCATCCATTTTTAGTACATGTTAAAGGTTTTTTTTCTTAAAAGTATTCATGTCCAAAAAAATTTTCCCGTATATTTAGATGAATTCTTTGGGAACCTACCGGCATTATTTCTGCCAGTGCTTCTATTGATGGAGCCTCGACCAATCCAACCTGATCAGCTCTCATTTGGTTATTAATTGAACTCTCCTCCTGAAAATCTTCAGAAAATGATAAACTGGAGAGAATTTTTTCGTGGTGCCTCATTATAGGGTCTTCATCACTCCCATCCGTGTTGTCCTCATCGGAAGTCTCTCCCTCTGTATCATACACATATTCTTCTTGTTCTTCCCTGGATTGGTCCTCTGAGTCTGAGGTCCAAGGGGCCACAGGTGGCATCAGCAGTTTTCGGTAGCAGATCAACGGAAAATGAAGGTCGAGGGTGATAGAATTGTAGACAGCCAATCCCATCAGCACTCCAATCAAATTGTATTCTCTCAGATTTTTATTTTGGCTGAGCATGTGGCTTTCGTAACTGCTTGCTCTGCTTCCACTGTCACTAAAAAGTAAGCAAGAAAATGATCCCTTGAAGTTTTCAGTCATTGTTAATTTGTGGAATGGGGTTGTTTACCATATTTTTTTTTTTAATTGCCGAATATGATAGAGTTTGTAAAATAAAAGGACCCGTATTTTTCCATTTTTTGATCCGTCAATTATTTCTCGAGTTATAGGCATCGAAAAACTTATGTTTTTAACCCTTTCGGAAAAGATGGTGTGGTGCAACCTCTGATGTATAATGACTTTGTCCAATCACAACTGAGCCCGCGAAGCTACTTCGCCTTATCGCAAAGGGGGGGACACAGCTGACTCTGCCAATCGGAGCAGTTACGACAGCATCTGTGCGAGCAGACCTTCCGAGAACCCCCCTCCACTCCCTTCCCCTTATAGCAGTCAAGGATGGGAGGAAAATGACGTCAATGTTATCAGAGCAGCTTTTTCGGTGGGCGTCACCTTTTGCTTATTTTAATTTTTGATTTACCAGTGAATGGTTATGGTTAGAAGATTAATTTTTTCACTAAATTTCTTTTTTCGTTTCCACCTAACAATTTCGTGCACAAAATTGCGATTGTGGTTCCGAGTAAATGCTCCCATCCCATTAAATCTATGAGATGCCTGCTGAAGTACTTGACTCTGGCCCTATCCCTGAAGTATATGACCCATATTCCCAAAAAGTGGCTTGAAATTAGGGCCTGTTGTATAGTTTGCAGTAGTTAGTAGATGCCCATTTCAGAAAATGACCTGAAGTTTTATCTTTCATTTGTTCAAAAAATCTAGGGGAATGTGAAATTTTTAATGGGGTTTCTATGCTAAGTGAATGAATTGTAATTGTATCCACCTTGAGTCTCCCTTATGTGTCTAGTTGTAATTTCTGGGAGCTGCTGTGAATATAGCATTGTCATCCAAGTGTTCACGTCCATTACAGGCCATATCATCTGTGATAAATGTAAGGAAAAAATCATCGTCAGTTATGTATTGAGGTGGGGTTGCCTCCTCCCCTTTTGTCCATGGCTTTATTTGGCCATTTCCTGTGGGTGGTGGTTGAAAAAGTGCCTTCAGCATGGCAACAAGCATGATGCCATCGTACTGGTTGAAGTTTAAGGGTTGTTTTGAGGCTTGTGAATAACCAGGAGACAAACTAAATTTCCTCCTAGTTATTCTCAGGCAGTACCATGTCTCCTTTGACAACACCTGTGTTTCTTTTTGGATGACAATGCTTCGTGTGCAATAGCTCCTAGAAATTACCACAACACAATCCATGCTACAACTGACTATACTCAAAAATCTTCCTTCGATGTTTTACAGGATGTTGGAATTCTTTCATACATTCATGCTTATTCAGTAGAGGAAATGGTGGTCACAATTTCTGCTAAAATAAGTATCCGTGCAGTTATGCCATTTTTATGACTATCATTTTAAAATGGCCTTTTAGTGCTATTTATCTTCTGGTATGGGTGATTAGGAAAACAGTTTTTTGAGGGTTGTGATCACATTTGAACATAATGTGCTTCGGCATGATGTAAAAATGCACCCACATGCATGATGTTTAAGTCTAAAGCTTAAATCTCCTAGCAGAAAATTGTATGAAAAATTCCGGATGGAAGAAATGTGAATTACTGACTGTATTTAACCCTTTGAGTTCTTGGCAATATCCTGCAAGTATAGCATAAACTTGCCAAGGTATCCCAGAACTTGTTTTAAATGCTTTTGAAGCTCCCTCTTTTGAGTGATTTTTCAAGCATTGCTTGAAGAAACAATGTAACTCCCAAGGGTTGATGATGAAAATTGTTTTCTGGTGGAACTTTACCTCTCAAGTTGACTCTCTGAGCCAGAACTACTGCTGCTTGAGTTGGAGTAACCACTGCCATGCCGCTTCTTCTCTGCCCCTCTTGTCTCGGCACTTCTTGGAATGCCTTCCATAATTTGTGCATTCGTGCTGAACCAGTAACAACGAGAATTTGGATGGTACACAAACATACCGTAGTCAGGCTTGATCAAAATAAAAAGTTACATAATCAATATTGCATTCAGTCAATTGTAAAGGAATGATAAAAACCATTTTGCAAGAAGTGTTCCATTGGTCTTTCTCACCTCAAATATGTGCCTAATGAGCAATAGAAGCCATTCCTTTGCTAGACCACCCATATCCAATCCTGGCTCGCCTATGAAAGACACTTTCAACTTTTTTTTGAGGTCCTGTTTTTTGTTGGAAATCTGAAAGGTTAACGCATGATGTACACATTTGCTTTGTACTTTAATATCACAAAGATAACCCAAGCTATAATAGTGACTTTCCTGAAGAGATCAGTTTTCCTGAAGGGGTTTAAGGAAAATGGACATTTATCACTTTGGTTCTGGTGACCTTTTTGATGTATTTACATAAACGAATACAAGTGCCTCTATTACCTTTTCACAACTCAGTTCCATAAATAATGCCAAATAATTATTTGATTGATAAAGTATTTTTATATGTTCAAAGCTCCGTGCCAAACATTATATGTATTATGTAGGTATCATACTTTCATATCACTTGCTATTTACAGAATGCTTTGAGACTAGGAAATTACAATGTAAATATCCATGTGGTGGGGATTTACATGGTGACATTCATGTACTTACTTCATTTAGCGAGTCTGAGACAAGATGTGATCTTCGGACTTTAATATTCAGGAAAAATAGATCCATTTGAGGTCTATAGCGATAACGGTAGCGATAAAAGGCTCCTTTGGCCTCAATGCTACGCCTGGCTGTTTGTATCATCTGCTGCTCTGAATCCTGCAAATAATATTTAGTTTAAAGTCCATTGTTTATTTTCAAGTAATGAAATTTTTCTTGGAGATTTGTTTTCTTGAATTTGCTGAAGAACTTGGGTGATTGACGGTGAGAGATATTGTTAAATTTATGTTTTACCCCTACTATCTAAAATGAAGAAAATGTATTAATGTAAATAATTCAAACTACATGAAATGAGATTTTCTAAGAGATTCCGTAGTGTTCAACATAGGGAATTATTTTGTTGGTCAAGGTAGAGTTCTTCATTTAGTAAGCCCAATGTTGTACAAAATTATCACATTAGAGTAGGGTCAAGCCAGTTCCTTTCCCTGTGCCATCTGTGTTTAACCAGAAATATCTGATAGCCTGAATATTACATCTTGGGTTCTAACATTACCCTATATTTTCATGGATAGGATCTAGCAGTGGCAACTTCAGATTATGTAAAGTGAATGTTTCTACGACATGTGGTTATATAATTTTTGGTGACCGTACTTAATGCATGCAAAAATAATGCTGCAAGGGGTTGTATTGCTCAATGCTATTATCATTAATAGAAGAAATAATCATTGATAAACCTAGAATATGATTCCTATATAGGTAGGCTGGTAGATGTCAGTTTAGATGCCTTGACAGCCTTGGTCATTTGTACCATTAACAAACCCAGTACATACAGCTTGTCTGAAATCTTGTGGCCAGTGCACAGAAACCTGTTTTTGAGTTGGACGAGTCTATTTTCTCAAGTATCTCACTAAGAGGTTTTAGGGGTTTCCCTTTCCCTCCATCGCCAGGGAACTGGGACCAAAGGAAGAGGCTTTCCTTCCCTTCCAAATTTCCCTCCATAGGCTCACCCTCCCCTCCATTCTGTGCATTTAGGAGCCACTATATAGCTCTCAAACAAGCTATATAATAGACACTCAAAAATCAATATTACATACAACAGACAGTGAATATAACAGACATTATATAATAATCGGTGGTTTCCTAAAATGTGTTCTAGACCTCCACAGATGCCTAGCCTTCTGTGCATATCCTGGTGTCATGAAGTCTTCACAGTTAGGTGGAATTTTTTTTCTGACAAGTGGGTCAGGCAACAGTACCCCACATACAGCATGTGACAATAACTTCCCTTCTCTGGCATCTAATGGAAGAGGGCCATGCTAATGTTGCTGACTTGATAATAGTAAAATTTTTCCCAGGAATCACACCACAGATTTCTTTTAAGACCTACCAAACCTTCCTTAAATACCTACTCAGAAATAACTCTTCCCATTTGCCCTACAAATGCTCTGCCCAATGCAAAGATGGCCTCTTGGTATAATCATTGAAGTTGTGTATCAGTTACCTTGGCTAGTATGGTCCGCTTTGCCACGATGCTTAGGAGAAATGGTTGCTGGCAGTAAGAAAATTGCCCCGAACCTCTCTGCCACACTGAAAACTCTTTCATCAAGTCAATGTGATCCAAGGCACTGTTGTAGAGTTCTGTGTAGTGGAGAGGAGGAGGGGGCGGAGGTATTGTTGCGCCAGCCAAGGAGTCAGATGTTGGATAGCATGGTGATGGCGTTGAAAGCTCATTGGAGGCATCTACAAGAATGAGGGCTGGTATAAAAAGATTGCCCTGGTTCGAAAAAACCTATGTTTATGAACAATAGCAGAATTCCCACAGAGGAAATTCATTCACCTTGACCAGGAGAATGAGTTTTTCTGTGGACATGCTGCTATAATGCGATTTCAGCAGGCAACTCTGTTAAGGTTTTTGAGGCAAGTTCACAATTACTGAATAAGTTCATGAAGTAGTAATTTTTATTAATTTTTGTTGTCAACTATTATGTTTTGAACTGATACATATATGTATTACTACTTTCTGTGAACCCTTACTTTGATTCTATTGATGCAAGTATAAGTGGTCATTCTGAAAGTACAACTATCACAGATTGATTGAAAATTACATCCTCTAATTTTGGAAATGTTTGTAGAATTCTTTGGTGAATGCCATGCCAAAATGTGTACCTACATGCCAAAATAATTTGTGAGTACATGCCAAAATAATTTGACCTCTACTTAAGTCTTATTAAGTTTTTGTGTAATTAAAGGGTCTGATGCTTTTTACTTTCTTGTGAAAGCTTACTTTGGCTGTATGCGAACTCTTGAGTCAGCCTTCTAGTTTCTAATAAAAGCTACTGGAGCTGACTTTTCATGTGTGTATTTCAACTTCAGGGTGCATCAAATATCCCTTCAAGAGACATACTTTCTTTCCAGCCCATAATGAAACAGCTAGAATTGAACCCTTAATGAAAAATGCCACTCACAAGCAACAAATCTGTCCTGATGTTGATCAATTTGGCATTATACTTTTTGAGTTACATTTTTATTTTTAGTTGTATTCATCAAAGAAATTGCCAGGTGAAATATTTATGAAGCTTCTTCAAATCTTACGTATTAGAGCCAAGACTTTGGCAGCTGTTGAAATCCACCAGCGACTAGATGAGTGGGATGGAAGATGATGTCTTAAAGATGGTGGAAATTGTCTGACATTGATGAACTGTATAGTGTTTCTAACAATCCTCCTTAACTTTTCTGCTTCCATACTGAAAATAAAACAAGTAACTATGTATATAGCCAAGAAAAGTAATTTTAAAATTGAAATAATGCTTTTGGGTTGGACCCGTAAACTTAAGTGCTAGTATACTTATTATAAGTTTTGGCATTGGTTTACAATGCGTTGCAAGTGTTAATGTCTAAGAATTTCCATTTTTTCTAGGTTCCAATGAGCAATATGTAAACATATTTTGAATATTATAATGAAGTCAAGTTTTTAGCAATGCTCATCATCATCATGGGTCAACAATCCTAGGATTGGTTTGATGCAGCCCTCCACTCGATTCTTCTATTGGCCAACCTCTTCATATTAACGTAGTTCCTCTCTTTCATGTCCTTTAAGACCTATTCTATATAACTCATACAAGGCCTGCCTTTTCCATTCTTCCCGTTCACTTTTCCTTCGACGATTGTTTTCATCAGGCCATCGTGTCTTAAGATATGGCTGATTAGGTTATTCCATCTTCTTTTTATAGTTTTCAGCAAACTTCTCTTTTCTCCTACTCTTCTTAGGACTTCTTCATTTGTCACTCGGTCGATCCATTTTATCTTCATCATTCTTCGGTAGCACCATATTTCGAATGCTTCCACCCTTTTCTTCTCCGCTGCTGTCATCATCCATGCCTCTCTTCCATAAAGAAACATACTCCAGGTGTTCATTCTGATGAATTGCTTCCTTACTTCTAAGCTTGTATTTCCAGCTGTAAGTAGATTCTTCTTTTGATGGAATGCCCTCTTTGCCTGGGCTATTCTACTGACTATTTCTTTCTTGCTTCGTCCATCGTTGGTTACTCTGCTTCCCAGGTAACAGAACTCTTTCACCTCTTTCAGTTTCTGTTTTCCTAGTACTTGGCCTCTTTTCTCTTGATGCACACCAATACCTTAGTCTTCTTCTTATTCATCTTCAGCTGGTGTCTGGCCATAGTCCTTTCCATGGTTGTTAGCATCTTATTCAGATCCTTCTCTGTCTCTGCTATTAAAGCTATGTCATCAGTGAATCGTAGTATGCTGATTTTTTTCTCCATGGATGTTCACTCCAGAATACTTTTCCTTTCCTTATACCTTTCATTGATGGCTCTCTCGATGTAAGCATTAAAAATTATGGGAGACAGTGCACAGCCTTGTCTCACTCCTTTCCTTATTCTTGCTTCTTCAGAGCTGGCTCCAGATTTTATCACAGCTACTTGGTTTTTATACAAACTGCGGATAATTTAGCAATGCTAACATTGCTTAAAAACCTGTTATCCCCAGTTCTCAAATCCCACCTCCCAAAATAATTAATTTTCTTATGATGATGTTCCTGAATTTGACAGAGTGTATGTCTCTGCATAAGAGTAAATAAGATATGTAGCATTAGAGTCATACTCCAAGTTGTGGTTGGGTGAACAATGTTGTCAAGATAGCTTGTCCTTCAGGGCTGCAAGTCGGTCATTATTACCATTATTGGTCATTATTTCTGATCTTGGTCATTAAAAGTCATTATTATGCTAAAAAGTCACTAAAAGTCATTATACCATACATATTTACTTGCATATAGGATGAGGTTTTATAGGAGTCGATTGTTGGAAGGCACCAATGCCTCCTGCATACAGCCTGCTTTGGTTGACCATGAAGGTAATGTAGCCAGGCAGTCAGGCAACAGAAGAGTAGCATTGTTGTAGGGGTGAGATTACAGAATGTACGAAAGTAGCAAGAAAATGCTCCACCGCCACTACTAAATTTTCGGGAACAATACAATGTTACAATACGGACAAGAATCTTACGTAATACGGTTCCAGACCCCCAGACCCTCATACGTAAGACAATGTAAGATAATCCCAACCCCCACAATCCCCCAAAATGGCTTCCGTAATACTTATGGAATTTATACGTTATGTTAATAAACAAGTAACGAAGTCCAATTTTTTATTTTTTGTCTCTAAAATCCTACCTTGTTCTAAATTCGAAGTCGTCCTTTATGCGAGTAAATACGGTAATAGGAAGGGTCCAAAACGTGACAAATCTCACATCAGTGCTATGAATGAAACAGGGCAAGTGAGGCAAGTGTAGTGACTGCGATGATAGCAATGAAAACAGGAGGGAGGGGGAGGAGAAGCGAAGTCTGCCGGCTGGCCGCTCGCTGTGAGCCGAGCGACTTGAGCGAGAGCCAAATGACGAATGTAGACTTTGAGCGAGAGCTGAACGCAGGCTTCTGTTGCCGAATAGTGCCCAAAGGAAACTAAGTGTGTTCTCCAGCGTAAGGCAGCTTTGTTAGTGGCCTTCCCCTACTCTACGTTGGGTCCGGTTCTGGTGATGGCCATATTGTTTTTGTTGCGTCCATTACAATACGAGGTGAGTGATCCTTGTCGTTGGTGTTCGATGAACTTCCCTGTCCCCTATGATCCAGTCACTATCCAAATTACTGAGTCTGCTGTATGGGCCTTGAATATTCTCGATTTTAATCGGCATGCACTTGGTTTTCATAGGGTTCCGGCTGAGAATGGGGAAGTGCCATTTCAAGCCGACTTGGCTAGAAAAGGACACCATTGGTTTTTTTATTAAGGAGTGGTGCCGTGCAGGAGATTCAGAGTAAAGGGCATTCTGCACTGTATGTACGTGACAGATTGCTGTCACGACAGGTTTTCAAGCTCTCAATTCTTCTATCCTGTGCATCACTGGCCGCCACAGAGCCTCATGCGGGAGACTTGTGTGAGGAGCCATGCGGCTGCAGAGAAGGCAGTGAGCTGCATGCGGCAGATTTAAAAAGCTGGAATACAGTACACATAAGGAAGTCAGTGCGCTCACACTTGTTTATTGTCAATGGTCTTGTTCAGGTGCATGAGAGGGATCGATTAGAGTTCCTCAAAGAAGCCAGAGACCACTACGTCGCTGTCTGCTCACTCATCCTTAAGAAATTGGTGCTGAAGACAAAAGCACTTGCGAAGCATTGCCGGTGTATCCACCCCAATGAAAGGACGTCCAAGGAAGGCATGACATAGCAGCAATCGCTTGGGAGTTCCCTCTTTCAGATGAGGTAAAAATTGACGTCCTCTTGGATGAGTGGAGGATGCTTCAAATGGAAAAGGATGATCCAAGTAGTCAGGAAATGCGCATTGATCAGTATTGGGCACAATTTTTCCGTATCAAGAGATCCACTAGGGAACTGAAGTACCCTACAGTGGCCACAGTTGTGAAGTGTGTGTTGTGCCTTTCACATGAGCAGGTGGACAGTGAACAGAACTTCTCCTCATCTGGTCGAACCCTCACTTCCGATAGAGCCTCAATGTCTGAGCTGACACTTGACTCATACATGGTAGTGAAGGGTGTTATGAGGAAGTATGGCAACAAACCGGAGAATGTTCCAATGACAAGGGCATTTCTAGCTTCTGCCCTTAGTGCTCACGCGAAGTATTGTGAGCACATGGAGAATGAGAAGAAGAAAAGGGAAGAGGAAAGTCGTATGGCTGAAGAGGAGTTGACAAGAAGAGCAAAAGAGCAGGAAAAATTAAAACAAATGGAAGAGGAGTGAGAGAAATAGCATAATCAGCAGGAAAGGCTTAAAGCTATGAGGAAGACTGAAGAAGAGAAAAGAAGAGCATCAGATAGCTGGTTGAGGTAGCCACCAAAAGGTTTAAAACTGCTGTAGAAAAGAAAGAAATGGAGGTAGTTGCTGTAGCCCAAGCTATGCTTGAAGGAGCGGAGACAGTCCGAAAAGAAGCTACAGAAAAGACGAAGGAGGCTGAGAATACTCAGCCAAAGGTGGAGCAGTGCACCTCTAAACTTATATCGGACTTCTTCTCCTGCAAGCCCAAGGATACATAAATACATATTTATTAATGCTTTGCATTTTTCTCCTCGTTTTGTTCTTCTAGTCTAGAAAATGTGTCTGATGTACATTATATTTATCACCCAACGAAGTAAATATTTTACTTTACTATTTTGTTGCCGTACGTTTCTAGTTAGGAAGTATGTGCAAGTTATTTTTTTTTGAAAGTAAGTGTTTTTTTAAATTTTGTATTACTTTCATGTGAATAAAATTTTATTTGACACAGTTTTTAATATGTCGTTCAATTACTTTCCCTCTTCAAAGGCACAATATGTACCAGGAAACATCAGAGCCCTGCATTCTCTGCCAACTCCCCAACTGGCGGCCAACTGGACCCTAAAAATCCCTTGCAATGCGTGAATTGAAGACACGAGAGTACAAGATATGTGTTGGAATCGTGCATTTTACAGATTTTCATTGCTTAGTCGGCCAGTTGGCCGCCAGTTTACGAGTTGGCGGAGAATGCAGGACTCTAGGAAACATATACTCAAGTATGTTTGGCCGGTTTCAGTAAGGTTTTGGTTGTATTTGGTCAATTTTTGGTCATTTTTGGTCATTATTTGGTCATTATTTTGGCAAAAATAAGTCATTTTTCCATTAAAACCAACCAGTAGGACCGCTTGCAGCCCTGTTGTCCTTTGTAAATTACCATGTGGATTGTGGTTTGTCCCATGCTTTTTTTATGCCATCAACTCCGGTTAAATGTTTCCAGCCACAAACTTTTATGCTCTGAGGCTATGATATAATTTTGCTTCTGTGAAGAAGGATTTATCAACGGAAATAACAATTAAAAATATTATTCATCGAGGCTTTATTGATTGCTTTTAATGGAGGACTTACCACCTTTATACCCTAATCAGGCATACATACTCATGCTGAAAAGTACCTGATTGATGTTTGTGCAGAAACATTGCTGATTATAGACTCTGCGTGATAATATGCTTTCATCATGGAGAAACAATATCCGTAGTTTGTAAATGGCTTAAAAATTGTTGATTATGAATTAGAACTCACCCACGGAACCATCGAATTAGGAGTTGGTGGTAGACAGGAGAAAGGTTTGTGATTTTCTTCAAAAGATGAGCATATATGGTGTATGATGATTGAGCTGCAAATACAGGGTTTTGGATGAGAATGAACAGTGCTCGAACTTCATCTGAAGGGAGAAGCCTGTTAAAACAAGGAATAAGTTATGCCAAGTAATTATGAATAGACACATGGAATCATTGACTTATGACAAAAATGTTACTCAGAGGATACATTTTATATAGCACGATTTTTCCGAAAAATGCTGTAATAGCTTTGCCTTGCAGAGAAAGGTCTCTCCATATTTCATGGTGGTGCTTCATGTATATCTTTGTAATATTAACATACAGCATAACTTGAATTTGGTTTCCATCATGGAGATTCAATTTTTTTAATGAAGAATAAAAATACAGCATATAAAATAGTGCAGGTTAGCCATAACAAATACCTACATGAAAATTATTTGCTAACCATAAATTTTTTTCCCTTGTTTTTGCATGGTAAAACAAGTGGAAGAAAATCTTAAAGTCATGGCAAAACATCATTTATCTGCTTTGGAAATGCAAAATCAAATAAAAAAGAAATCAAGTATGAACCTGTGCATAGTAGCAGTCACGTAGCCAGGGGGTTGTTGGGGGGGAGGGGGGGGGGGGGGGGGTTCTGGGGCTTCAGCCCCCCCCTCCATAAAATTTTGTCCCAATAATTTTGTTGTACTGATTTTAACTGGGTATGATAATCCAGATTACACTGCATATAATTCAAGTGTTAATTGTCTTGAAACATGTTCACTAGTTTGATGCATGTGGTTGGTTAATAGGTTATTCTTTTCAATCTGATATGTATGTAAGTGTTGAACTTCTGTTCTGGGGCCGGTCAAATTAACTGCTTCATAACAAGGTAAGCAGTGCACTTTAACCAGTGAGAATGATAGGAATGGACACTGTGAAAGTAAATACTAAGCACTGAAAATTAAGGGAAGAGATTTGTAACATGTCGGTACCAAACGGGCAAAGCTGATTCGTTTCAAATTACGCTACACTAGACTTAGTCCCCCCTGAAAAAAATTTCTGGCTACATGCCTGTGTAGTAGAAATAGTCTTAGTAACACACCTCATACCTATCTCAAGCCATCACATTACTACAGTTTATGTACAACCAATCAAAATAAAAATAGCAACATGCATAGTGAAACATTGTGCAATCATGCAAGGCTATTTATTTTTGTGATATCAATCGCATTCATATTTCAGTTCTGAGTCTAGAAACAATTAAATAACAGATATTACTTACTCATTCTCTTTTAGAAGTGCTATTATTATGCTCTTTAGAACAATCTTGTGGGTCAGGTGTGGCTGAAATGATAATGAATTATTAATAGCATGATTTTATAAATAAATCTCTGTAACCAGCTTCAATATTGACCATATCTCATCTTTTTAATCTCATGGAATATGGATATAACTGGTGGAACATGATCAAATGAAGTGCTTTTTTCAATCCAGACTGGTCCGATTGTTCATGAAACTTGATCAGTTGGTTATTTATGTCACCCAGTATTCTAATTTTACCAAACAAGCTATGGAATATATTAATTATGAATAATTTATAGTTGGCAGATACATACGAGGGAACATGAGTAATTATGGAAAACAATTTGGTGATATGCATTTTTTTAAAAATTTGATGGACTAGCAATGTATTTGGAAATGTTTGTTAGACTTGTCTTCTTGCCTACTATACTCTTTTGAACCAAAGTACTTCAATGTATTTCCTCTATTGTCAATTATTTATGGTTTCCAGGCTGACTTGAGGGCATGAAATACTAAAAAATCTGGACTCAGCTTATATCTAGTCTCTGGATGGTTGATTAGTGCTGTGCCAACTACACCTCAACTCTACATGCTTCATGTAAGGCTGTGTGCATAGCGACAAGACTGAAGGGAATTTTGTAAGACATGCTTGCTGTTTTGCTTTTCTTCAATGTGCATAGCTGCTGATGGTAAGATGATTTCTACATTTAATCATTAATTTTTTTCTATTTTGCAATCTTGTATACTGTTTACTTTGATAGCGTTCACTGTATGCAACAAGTGATTCAACTGTTATGTTAGCAATTTTATGCCCTGGAAGCAACTTAGGATGTCATGAGTACCTATGTGGTGAATTCCTTGACCACAATGTACAGATGTATGAATACCTGCTATAGGGACCTAATATTTCCAGTAACTTAGTGTTGTCATGACAGCAGTAAACATCTAACATTGGATTGTATCATCAAATTGTCATGATTCAATTTCCTTCTCACTATGAAATATGTATTATTTTCTGGGCAGTGGACCTGTAAAAAACCTTTGGTGGACAAGGAAAAAGAAATTACCCCTTGACCTCAGCAGATGATTTTCATTTTGGTTAGGGCACATTTTCAAATTAACTCCCTTACTCTAGTAGGCCTTCAGGTTGACGACTGTGGTGTTTGCTAATTCAGTAATTAGTTGATCAAGGATGTCAACCAGATTCATGCTACCTTTGTGTGAAGCTTCTTAATTTTTAGAACTATTGGGCTTCTTCCTCTTTTTGTGTAGCAAGTCTGGTAGTTTCTCAGGTAGCCCTTCTGTGCCCTAAAACTTTTCCAATTTGATACAGTAATATAATGTGGTAGTCCATCTTGACATATTAAGGTATTTAATAGTGGCATTAGGTAATCTGCTATGTTTAGCAAAAATAATTCTGGTACTTTTGCATATTTTTTCAATCTCAGACCGCCTACTATCTCTCCTGTGCCACACATTGATGGGCCTTCTTTATTTCCAGCTTCAGATCTTGAGTTATTAAACATAATTCTTGATATGTACTCCGTTGTATGGATCTAATGTTGGAGGGAAACTAAATAATAATTTATTCCAATGAAAATTTGTGTTATCTAACTTCATTATTAGCCAGCAATCTTGAGATTGGTTTGATGCAGCCCTCCACTCGATTCTCCTATCAGCTAATCTCTTCATATTTATGTTTTTCTTGTCTTTTACATCCTTCATCACTTGTTCTACAAACCTCATAAGAGGCCCTCCTTTGCTGTTCTTCACATCCACTTGCCCTTCAATGATAGTCTCCACCAGGCCGTAATGTATCATGATGTGGCTGATTAAGTTGTCCCGTCTTCTTCTCAGGGTATTCAGAAGACTTCTCTTTTCTCCCTCTCTTCTAAGGACTTCCTCAGTACTTCCTCATTAATTGGTCAATCCATTTAATCTTCATCATTCTTCCGTAGCACCACATTTTGAATGCTTCCACCCTTTTCTTCTCTGTTGCTGTAATCGTCCATGGCTCACTGCCATAAAGAAACATGCTCTAGATCTAAATTCTGATAAATTGTTTCCTTACTTTGATCACATTCCATGGCTGTTGCCAGTACAGAATCCGCCACTGCGATTGACAACTTGCCCATGTGTGTGATCGATTGGTCCATGGGCAGAAAAGTGGGAGGAGGGAAGGGAAAAATCACCTCTCTACGTCTTGATTCCTCTGTAAATGGAACAGGACATTTGTGTGCACAATAGGGACAATAAAAACCTACCAGCGAAAACTTGTTTGTAAACACCTCCCATGACTCTGCAAGATCCCTGTGTGAATGGATCTCGATAATAATGATAAGCCAGCTGTAGATCCATGGAGATTGCCTACCACCGCAATTACTCTCTCTATCAAACCAAATAATGAATGCTGTCATTGATTGTTTAATTAATTTCTTAGAAAATATTCCTACTTAGTTAGAGAGCCGTAACAATTAGTTAGTTAGTTCTTCAGGGGAGGCGACCGACAGCTGAGGTCATTTGCACCATGTAGGATAGGTGGGTAATTAAGTATGGGTAGGAACATTTCAGGTAATGGAGGAAGGGTGGAGAGAAACCTGGCGTCGGCATTAGCCTACTCTTAACAGCAGGCACCAAGGGGACCACGGCTTAACGTTCCATCCGATGGACGGAGTATTGAACCTGATATGTCCTCCACTAGGTACTCAAGTAGGGATCGGTTTGCTACTGATAAATCCACCACTGCCGGGAATCAAACCTGGGCTCTCGGGATGGGAGGCCAGTACTCTAGCTACCAGACCAACCCGATCCCCATCCTTAACAATTACTAACACTAATCATCTATTAGTGTTATGTAAGTAAATCAGTTTATATTGTAAAATATAAGTATAACATATATAAAATGTAATATCCTTATAATATGGCTAAATATTCCTTTCATTTAAATTTAGATCATATCAAATTTTTATTTCATCCCTCGCTATTTTCAAAATGGTCCACTGAATTGTTTCAAATAAGCATGAAAATAGCAGTGTACATATACCCTATTGTATAGAGATTTTGAATCTGTAGATGTTTTGAAACGATTTTTTTGTTTTACCGTTTGAACTAATGTCTCATGTACTGCATCCAGAATGTCTTCCCGTAGACTTGGATGCCATGCTTCAAAATCTGCTTCTGATGATTCAGGATCCGCCTTGAAAAGTTCTATCAGTTTGGAAAATGATGAAAAGGTTTTCGAATAGAAACGGAGCATTGGTGAAAGGTTGTCAGATTGGTGAACATGGCGTAAATTCCTTCTGTAATAAAAAGTGAAAAGAAAACTTGCAAAGAGTTGTGAAAAACTTTTTTTTTTGCTTTGAGCAGCAATGAAACATTGTTTTCAAAGAACATTGAAATTTGCTACACATAGCTACAACACTGAATCGTAAAAAAATTACTTCATTTTTTGGTTAATTTGAGTGCATAAATGAAATTAACTTTGTCAAAAGACTGGCCTGATCTTGTTTAATTGAAATACTGTGCATGGCATTTATGATTTATGCATATATTTTGTCAGCTTTCATAAATCAGTGCCCACCTTAAAATTCTTACAATGGCCTCATAGTTGATAGTTTAATTTGCGAGTTCAAACTAGGCAAAAATACCGTTTTCACATGCTCACACAAAATTATTATTGTTGCTTATTTTTCCTATTTGGAGTTTATTAACTTCATTGTTGATGACAAAATAACTTTGTATTTCCACAATTTATTCTCTCACACTATGACCATGGTTTCAACGATTAACGTCATCATCACCTGATGATTCATTCATAATGAATAGGTACAAGTAAATTCCATAAAGTGATGCTAGAAACCATTATGTTTATTAACTTATTTGGAGTTTGTTAATTTCAAAGAAACTCCAGTGTGACTGATAGTAAAAAAATATTCCATACCTGTATAAATTTTACTCTTAGGCACATTATAATCATATCTCTTTCCTATACTGAGATATTGGTTCCCCCCCTGGTCATTGTGCATGCTTTATGGCATACCTATGGTATACCATCTGACACAAGTACCTGGGTAATCATTGGCTCTCGTGTCAACAGTCATAGTTTTAGGTCTTACCCAGGTGCTGACACAGTTTTGAAACAGTTATGTCATCCTTGAAGCCCATCTTACTATGGGATGACCGAAAGTGAGGCATCCATGAATAATTAGAGTGGTTAGAGTGTGTTATGATATTTGGAAACAAAATTTAGTGCATCGGTGTAGGAGAAAATATTATATTTATTGAGGGAAGTTCAAAATAAAACAATTATACTGTGGACAATGGAGTATACTGAAAACATTTTATCTTTTTTCTCTAAAACATTCCTTTTCTTGGGCTCTCTCTCTTAGTGTTGGCCTGGACTATCTTAGTGTTGGAAGGGTAGTAAGAGATTTGTGAGAAAACTTTCAGTTGGGCCAGTCAAATAGATAGCACTATGTAGTAACTACACAGATGCTACAACCCATATAGGGTCTGGTTACCCATACTTTCTATGCTGCAATGATCTGCAGCTGTTCTCTCTGATTGCATAGCAGATGTGTGAAAATGCTACACCGAAGATTCATTGCCGCATATCAGATACACAGCAATACTTTGCTGGATGTGCGCATCTTTGTACAAAGTGCTCACTTTTGAGAAGCACAGAATATTTTTTACAGATATTTCTGATAGTCTGATGGTATGTAAGCTCGGTCGGTAGAGCTCTGATGTACTGACTGAAAGATGTGGATTAGAGTCCAGAAAAGGCTTTTTGAATATATCTTATGTTGAGGTTTTGGATAGACCTCTGGTTGCATCCTACAAAACCTTCGGTGTGTAATTTTCTGGATACCAGATCCACCTAGGAGACCACATGTGCAATGGAGGAGGCATCTAGATCCCTGACTCTGATCCATGAATTTCCGAATTGCCGTCATGCTTAGTGCTTGGTCAGCTGTACTCTTTCCAATCAGAATGACTTCTAGGTTCGTCTCTGGTGGTCTTATATATAAGATGATAGCTCAATGCATGCTTTGAAAGGAATAGAAATGAAATAAATGTGTACTGATAGGTTACCCAGACCACTCAACCTATCAAATCGGGGATCACTTACAAAGCTCACACCAAGAAAAGATGGCATAAACAATGAAGTTTGGAAAGGTAGAATCAGCATATTAATATGCTGATTAGTTAGTTACTAACTAATTAGTTCAATTTGCCGTAAAGACACTAGATACGCATAAATTTTAAATTTTCTCCTCCCAAATGGCCGCCACTCATTCAACGTTGAGTTAAAGTATGATGGGGAAAGCTTGTAAAGGCCGTTTTACACGGTGCATTTTTTTTTGTACAATTTCTTGTACAAACGCTTGTATGAGGAAAATTGTACCGTGTAAAGCGGAAAATTGTGTGAATGTGTGAATGAATGAACGGAAAATAGAACCTGTTCTAATTCCATTCAGGCAAACATACAATTTCGTCCAGCTTCATACGCTCGTTATTACAATAAAATGTGCCGTGTAAAGCGGCCTTAATAAAATCTTACGTGTTCATATACACGTGTAGTGTCAATGACCAAAAAGGTGACCAAGTTCTCATTTGTCCCTACCGCCGCGTACATTGCTCAAACCGTGCGTAGTGTTACGTAAGCAGTCCGGGAGGGGAGGGAGGGACCTTGCGAAGGGCAAACACTGGGGAGTGTCCTTCCTTTCTATCGGAGTTTCCTCCTTCGCCTCACGACGTGGGATATCGACGGGGAGAGAGTGAATATCCGTGGGCGACGAAGCCGGAGTTGGGCGCTAGGGTGCCGAATTATTAATGCCGCGTCAACGTGTCAAGTCGTTTCGCTCTTCCCCTGATGATTTTCCGAATGCTCGATAACCGTGGGGGCAGGATATCCCGGGAATGCCTTCAATAAGCGTGGTATCTAATGTCGTCTGCAGATTATTGGAGCTTAAATGGCGGTTCCTAGGAGACGTGAGGCACTTACACCTGATTTCGGGAAATAATTTGAGGCAACCGGTTACGTAGGGTAGAAACTTCTCGATTTGTGAATTGTCTAAAGTTAGAAAAAGCCGAATTTGCAGTCAATTAGGTTGGTAAAGCTCAGGCCTGGCACCCCAAAGGTAGCGGGTTGAAATCGCGCCTAGTGCATGGATTTGATGTTTGCCTAAGAAATTAAGTTTAAGATTAAATTATGATTGTGGGTGCTATGTTACAATGGCAGTTGGAGGACCTAAAATACAGTTTCTAACTAAAAGCCGAAGATTCCAATTATATATGCACAAAAATATGTAGAATGAAATGGAAAAAGGCCATACAAATAGGAAATCGGAAGGACGACGGTCCGAATCGCTCAACTTTTAAAATTTATCAACTTTGAGTTAAATAAAGGTCATTGCGCTGGCAATTTCTGTCTGCCTGAAAATCATTATTTTGTATTTGCCGTCACTCCATTTGAGAGTTTGCTTCCTGTGAATTTCAAAATGTATCCAATGGTGACGGGAAAAAAAAAACTTGATTCAGTGTGTCATTGGGAACACTTATTGAATATTAGGCAACGTGTAAGTTGAAATAGTCTGATTAATAGAGCAGCAAACAATTATAAAAGTTAAAGAAATCAGAATAAGATATAAAAATAGTTTTCCGAAATATCCGTAGCCGTCTACTCACCCGCGTCTCGGTCTCTTTGCTGGGGCCAACATTAAATTACCTCGTCAAGAGAAAATTCGCATTAGAAAAGAAAACTGGGAATCACATTGTTTCACGTGGATGTGAAAAACCAAATGACTTCCTCTTTTACTTTCTCATTTGGAAAGTCTGAACAATAGTAGATTGCCACTTGGGTCACTGCACCCGATTAGTAACAGTGCATGCAGTTGTTATTCAAGGTAAGGGACTGACAGCTGAGGTCATTTGCGCCATTTGAAGGCAACTGGATATGCGGTTAGATATAGTATTTCTCAGAGAACGGAGAGAGGATTGACAAAATTCGGCGTCGGCATTGGCTGACTCTTAACGAAAGACGCCTAGGGATCCACGATTTAACGTCTCATCCGACGGACATAGTATTGAACTCGAAGTGCTCTCCACACAGCATTCAAGTGAGGACCGATAAACCTATATAGAATCTACCACGGCCGAGATTCGAACCTGGGCGCTCGCAACGGGAAGCAGTAGTACTCTAACTACCGCAACTTCCCGATCTACGGATGTACCGGATAACTAGCAACTTTTCTTCCTCTTCCTGTCCCAACTCCCACCTTTAAATACCTCCAAATAACCCTTCAGGACTTTTACTGCCTTCGACTTCAACCTCTTTTCCACCCCTCTCAAATATGAACTGCTCCGTTGCTCGCATTGTCCGTCAATTTTCCCACGCCATAAGTTGGGCGTCCATGAAATGTAAACGGGGTCAAAAGCGCTCGGAAAAATACCAGACTTCTAAGGGTTTCTATCAGTAACTTCATGAGCAAACATATTCTATGTGCCTTCCTCATTCTAGCTTGGGTCGTTAAATGATGGTTATGAATGATTTTGAGGTATTTGTACATCTTTGTCGGGCGTTATCGATCGAGAAAAGAGGATAATCCGGTGCTTGTCTGGTTGCGAGCGTCGGTGTTTTGAAAGGTTGGGTAACGAGTTCATCCTTGACGTCAGGCAGGGAATGAAAAATGTAGATAGCCATTGCGAGTGGAAGTATTACACACGTCCATGCATCGCCTAGACTTTTGCTGATAGTGAGCGTTGGACGTTGGAATTCAAATTTGGAATTCAAAGTTGGCGTTCATAGTCCTGACCGGTCGTTCTCTAAAATTTGTGATAAATCTACATTTTACCATTCGAGCCACCACCAGAGTGTGTGGCAGAGAGTAGTTAGTCTCCAGACTAGAAGTTACCTTTTTGTTGAATGATTTGTGATTAATATTAAAGTATGGTTGTAATTTGTTTGAAAAAATGCCTCTTTGCTTGCTTTGTAGTCGTGTATTGTGCGTGAAAAATTGAATTCTTGTTATACCCGCCCGACAGTTAATCTCCCAGTCGAGCGACAATTTAACTGATCAGTTAATTTGTCGCTCGAATCTGATAGAGTTTGTAAAATGAAAAGACACGTATTTTTCCGTTTTTTGATCCGTCATTTATTTCTCGAGTTATTTGCGGCGTAAAACTGATATTTTTAACCCTTTCGGAAAAGTGGGCGTGGTGCAACCTCTGACGTATTCGAATTCGTCCAATCACAGCTGAGCCCGCGAAGCTACTTTGCCTTATCGAAATGGGGGAGACAGCTGATTCTGCCAATGGAAGCTGTTGCGACAGGATCTGTGCGAGCAGGCCTTCCGAGAACCCCCCTCCACTCCCTTCCCTTCCCCTGAAAGCAGTCAAGGACGGGAGGAAAATGACGTCAAGGGTATCAAAGCAGATTCTTCGGTGGGCGTCACATTTTGTTTATTTTAATTGTTGATTTGTGATTGAATGGTTGTGGTTAGAAGATTAATTTTTTCATCAAAATTCATTTTTCGTTTCCATATAACGATGTCGTGTAGAAAATTGCGATTTCGGTACCGAGTAAACGCCCCCATTCTTGATGCATACTCCAGGTGAGGCCTTGCAAATGACAAGATAGAAGCAAACGATTTAGTGCTGACTCGTGCCGAAAAAGGTGCAAGCAGCTCTACTTATAGACACCATGAGCACACAAGTTTATCGAAACGGGTGTCGTGAACTTCCTTTTCTTTGCGAAATGGCGTTTCTGATCGAGTCGAAAGTAGACATTTTTTTAGCGAGTCCTAATTTGAAATCCACGAATCACGTGAAATTAATCTTGGAAGAAATCCGAGCTGCATTGATTTTCATTAGGTGGGATTTTTTTTTCAATTCTTCATGCTGCTGAGGTTGAATCGAGAGAAGAGGGGTAAGGCAAGAGAAATATTCATTCGCATTCAATCTCTAATGCTATCTACGAGCTGAACTTCTGCTACCCTGAAATTTTAATCGAACATATTAATTATTAATGGGAGAACAGAATGTTGGCGAGAGAATAATCAATGTTTGAAGAACGTGTAAAGAAACGAGGAAGGAAATAAGATTACTTAAAGGAAGAGGCGCTCTGTTAGAGTGAAAATATACCGACTGGAAACACCGGAATAACTCAGCAATTTCATATGGTTCGACGTGACTAGCAAAGTTATTTCTCCATCTTTTCCTGATATCGAGGAATTCCACCAAGTGAGGCCCGAAACCATGGTCTGCAGAAAGGAGACTCTTCCTTAAAACACAATCTCCGAGCATTCTCCGTTATGAGTGCGCGGAATGAATAGCAAATATTACGGCTTAGATGCGTGGAATAAGTATAATTAATATGCTAAGAATATGAAAGAGATAAAATATTTAAATATGGAAAAGTTTTCTGAAAGACTGCACATATTCAGTTCGATTTGCGGAGCACAGAAAGGACAAGATGCTCCCAATTGAATTTTCATCAACTTTCTTTGTTATTGACATGTTATTCCTCGTAAATATGCGAAATTTTACAGCAACTAGTATTAGGGCGTCTGGAGAATAACTGATGTTTTCCGTACCTCTTTATTTTTAACTGGCTGTGCACGTAAAAATGAGAAAGGGATTGAGTCACAAAATACGTTTTGAAACGAAATCACTGTTTAATAGAGGTGGGACTTAACGGGAAAAACATCACGCCCGGTGCATCGCTTTTTTTTAGCATTTTTTGTCAGTGTATTTGGGGGCAAGGAGGAACATATTTCAGTCAACAATGAAAGAACCGTAGATACGGAAAATCGTAACTAAAGTAAGTTAGGGAACTGTCTCTGTCTTTACTTCGTGGTATTTTTCCTTTGAAATGAATAAGAACGAAAAAAAACTGAAGTTACTCACGCAAAATTTAATATTAACACGACTCTAGGCTCACGACTTGCCACATTATGTGAAGGCGATGCTTCCCTACTACAAATTTCTGGCCATTTCAACACATTTTTTATTTGGATTGCATTTTTTTTACTATTGTTCCTCATAAAGTTAGCTAGTTTTTGGAATGGTTAATGAGCTAAAGTTTAGCCGGCTACTGTAAACCAAATTCTACCTCTTTCAGGTCCAATTCCTATCGATAAATGGCAACCGTATTTTCACTTTGTTAAATTTGGACGAAATCAAATATCGAAGATTTATTTGAAAAATTTCCCACGTCTTCCAGAGCGTCGCTTGTGATGATTGAGCATTTCGCCTCCACTTCCAATATTTGATGGAAAACACGATTCCGAATATTGAACTAGGAAAGCGCGGAGCTTGTAGCTTCAGTTGGTTGATGAGATGCATTAAATTGATTGATTAGCGAGTATTTGTACAAGCCCCAACACTTCTCGTCTCCCGCACAAATGGTTCATGTCACCTTGAGGTACGAGTTGTTCCGTTCCCTGACCCCTTACCGGAAGGTGAAAGGGATCGGGGGCGTCTCATATAACGGTCGCTAACCCCTCAAAATTCATTGTAATCCTTTCGCCGAGAGAGAAATAGAACGGAGAATATTCATGGGAAGAATTTTTTCACTTCACAGGGTCGAATACTTTCACTCTCGTCCCTCGAAATCGATCGTCCTGTGAATTCGAATAGGACTGTTAATAATTTGCATCACCCAAAAAGTTAAGTGCGGAAACTTATAAGAATTATCGATTAAATGAAAGTACTGATTTCTTGTGGTGGTTACACTATTTTTGAAACTAGCAACTATTTAATGTTCATTTAAATTCCATCTCCTTCATGCTGTAAAGTGAGAGTGTCTTCTACACCAATTCTATATTTTCGGATTCCTATTGTCATATCCGGGTTTTATGAACTTTTTTCTCAAAATTAATGTTGAATCGGTGATTTGGTTGCATCACTTTCCCTTAATTCAAAGGTCTAAATACCGCATATGTATTTGGACCATAGAAGATATTAGTTTGCATTTTCTGTGTTGACTTATATAGGTATACACGTCACAAATTACGTTCATTTTTAGTGAAAAGATGTTTAATATGCCTGTTACTTTTAGCTTTCCTAATAATTTATAAACTTCAAGCGACTTTCCTGTTGTGTGAACTTTTATACGAGATCAGATAAACTTCCTCGGTGTGGATCGAATGATCGCTGTGTTGGAGGAAAGTGGTGGGCACAGGTTAAGGTCAATTTTTATTAGGGATCCATCTTCTGAAGTCTCTCTCACGACCCATCGTTCTCTGATCGGAGTGATATCGCGACACGAAAATCGCTCGCTGTCGAGATCGGCCCTTCGATCAAAGCCCATTATCGCGACCGTCCGAGCTTACCGCTTTCGTAAGAGATCATCTCTCCTTTGAGGTCAAGGTGATGTGCCTTCACTCTTGTGGGCTCTCCTTGATTCTCGAACCATGCCCCTGGAAAGTGGTGCACGTGTTATGGATCATACACCTTGGGAAGGAGGGAAGGAGAAAGGCTCACCTCCGTTGGTGGAGTGATGGGGTATCCTCCTTTTTTGCAACCGTGCATATGTATATATTCCGTGGTAGTAGACTTGAGCCTATGGCTTAACCCCACAGCCGATGTCCCACGCTCAAATTTTGATACAATTTTTTGGCCCCAAATTTTCCTCCAAACGCATTTATTCCTAATTTCGGATGAAGCTAAATGGGTTTTCTCACGGAGCAATGTATTCGTCCAAAATAGACGAAATGATGAAATACGTAAAAATATAAACAGCGGAAATAGCCTTAGAACCGAATGTCAAGAAGTCGTGGTGTAATGGCAATTTCATCTGTGGGAATCGTGCATCAATTTTAATTGAGTATAAATAAACAAGTCTTTCTTTTGGTATCGTGAGAAAAATATTTTCCCATTAACTCATTAAGTACAATAACTGCCTCTATATTTTAATAATTTCAGTTTTAACATGATTATGAACTCGAAAACCCAAATCTACTGCTATTGTTGCATCAAATGTTTTTAAATATCGACCTGAGTAAAACGTTTAAATAACAGAGGTGTGTCGCAAGGCATGTATATCTGTAGAAATTGAATTAAATATAGAAAAGTTGATCATCACATCTTTCGTTTGTCAAAGGGTTCCATGCTTTTCCCTCGGTTCCAATTCCTACGTAATGACTGTAGAAACAAAGTATTTGTGGCTGTTCTTATACTCAGGTGAACTCACTTCTCGGATCAATTCTCTTAAGGATTAATCGTGTGCTATGGCGAACTCTTGAAATCCATACGATCCATACGCGGCAGGCAATCTTTAGGTATCCTACGATGTATCAGATAATTGTCGTGTTTCCTTGAAAACGAGAAGAAATTTCGCGAATCATACTTTTGTATGCAGACCTTGCCAAAATGCATTTTATTTGTCCTATTTAATTTATTTATTCTCTCTCGAGTGAAACTTTATATATTACATATTCACCTTTTAGAGTTTAAATTCCTGAAAATTCTGCTTCCCTATGTGCATGGACATTTTTCACTGCATAAAATTGTTGTCTCTTAATTCAAGAGCTGTGATCACAAATTGATATAATATGCGCCCAACACTAGGCTAATTGCTTGATTGGACTCGCGCGTAGTTGAGCTGCGAAACCCAGAACGCATGGCCATATATTTTCTCCCGTCCATTTGGTTAATCTATAGAGGCGTTATGTATTGATCGCTGCAAACACTGAGCATGGCTTTGCATCAAGCATTTATGCAATTATGGTGACTATTTTCACAGCCTCAGGGTCTGCCGTTTCAGTGGAAATTCGCGCGTGACGTTTTTCGCGTGAGTGTCAGTGATGACGAATCTGGTAAACAGGATTATCTCTAGAAAAACTAGTCTCTAGGGTAAATAATCATTGGATCACTAGATTGGAAACTCACTCGTTTGAATAAGGTTGATCAGCTTACGAAGTATTTTCTCTACAGCCGTTGGCTGTGGGGTTAGCGCGGCAGGCGATGAATGCATTTAGCTTAAAATATTTTAAAATTCGAGGATTGCGAACCAGCTGCGTAAAACCTTAACGGAGTTACCAACTGATATACACAACAGCAACACATCTACAGAGGAAAATACTATCCACTGCCCAGGAGAATTTAATCCCGGAGCCCCCTGATTTCTGACGTGAAGCACCTAAAAGAATATCAAGGGGTCTTGAGTTCGGGTCCCGGTTAAGATGGATGGTTTATTCTCTGTGATAATCTTGATGAAATATATTGTTGAAATCCTTACAGTCAGGGTAATAGTTTTATTTTTCATTTTATTTAATTTATGAAAATATTTTCATTACTAACGACCTTTGCTCTACTTTGGCAATCATGGATCAATACCTACTGTGTTTAGTAATTCCAGCATCCCCATAAATTAATTCTCCCGACTGTATAACATAGTCAAAACTCGATAGGGTAGGATAGTGATTAATAATTTAACCTTAAGTTTTAAAGTCAATTGAATTTGATTGCGACATGCTTATGCTTGCATCTTTACTTTTTGTGGCAACAAACTCACAACTAATCTCTAATTATCTCAGGACCTTCATGGTCCAAACATACGATTATTCGGTGGTCTTTCATATTCCATATCGATAGGCTTGCTGCGCCGCCGGATCGGCTCCAAATTTCTGTCGAAAAATGAGAAAAAGTGCTTTCGGTCCCCTATCCATTTCTTCTCCGCTGAATTTTATAGGCAGTTTTGCCTTATTTTGACCTTAATTACTTTCATACTGATCTCAATGATACCTGACTAATTAAAACCAGCAAATAGATTAGTGTGAATTATGCTGGAAAAACTATTAACCTAATCAGTTGAACCAATGAATATCGATTTTATTGCTAAAGCTTAATTAGGCATTGAATCCCATCACATGAACGACATGTCACCGTGGTAATGAAGTCGGCAATATGCCGGCTTGGCAATTCAAAGGTTGCGGGTTCGAACCTTGCCTCGGTCATGAATCTTGTATTTGTCTTTAGAGTTCAGCTTGGGATTAGCTTAGGACGGTTAGACGGTGTATTGTAGCCTGAGTATTTGGAGCCTTTTAAAACATAAAACTTCAATGAAAGACGTCGTTATTCTTGGATTTTCGGAATGATGCTTCATATTCATTTAGCGACGCAATATTTATTTTCAGTTTGCTAATTTATTTTTTCTTCGTCCTTTTTTGCGAAGCAAAATGACTCGATGATAATAGTAATCCTTTTTATTATTCCTTGTATACATCTGTCGTGATAGCTTTATAGGGAAACGAGCCTTGCAGAACCTTGAAGGAATATTCATTCCCCACCAAGTTTAAATTTGCTCTTGGACGATAATATTACTAATCCTTACTGCCCCCGTGAACATCATTATCTTTCAGATTGAAATTATTTCGATGAGCGACCTGATGAGCGTTCAGGATATTAATCACATTGCTTTCGTATCGCATATCTACGATCGATTCAGTTGACTAGAAATCAAAGACTTTCTTTGAGAGAAACTCACAGGAATCGCTCCCTCGTCTGTCCCCTCTTCGGATAATGCCGCCTTCTCCGACTCCCGTTTGGTCTCCTGCTGTCGTCGTTCCTCAAGTCGACCTTGTAGGCCGTCGGGGTGTCCGTTTCCCTCGGCGTCGAGTCGCGGACCTTAACCTCGGATGTCCCAAGTGTCACCAGTCGACCGTCCGCGTTCTGTAAATGGTTGAAATACGTGAAAAATTATTTGGTGGCTGTGCACAACGACCTCTATAATTATTGAAAATTACCAATAAAATACACTGATGTTGACATTTCTCAGTGTCCGTACAATTTGAGGCATTGCAAAAAATATGTTGGTTCTTAGATTTTCGCGGCGTTAGTTTGTAAAAAAATTCCCTCCGTTTCTTTGGGATCTTTACCGCGTGCGATTGTGAAGACATTAGTTTCGATGATGCTCCAAACAGCTACAGCTACAAATAACTACTGAGTCGAAGGATTTCAATTTAATCATCATGGTTAAGGTCTCAAAGCAACGGGGATAATTTCAACAACGAAATTAAAATTATACATTATCTGAATTATGACATAATAGAATGCTAAAAAAAACTGAACCTTTAAACCACATCTATTTTTACATTTTTATGTTTCTTTGAGTATAATTTAATGAGCGTGGTTTGATGGATGAAATTCATATTTTTTATTTTCTTTGTAAACTTAGTGTAAAATAGTGCTCCTTCACACGCCTTCCCAACCTTTTTTTACCTCAAAAACTCGTCATGAAACCGCAATGTCTCAAAATATCTTCGACAAGGTTATTTTGTTTCCGTTTCAGAAATTGTTTTATCTCCTACTCTTTGTTATTATTATGAGTCACAGTATTACTAGTATGTGGACACTTCCTTCACGCTCGTATAACCCTTGCACATACATGCGAATTTACTCAAAATCATGTTTTTTAGTCGTTGATCTAATACAAGCGTTTATGGTTAAAAATATATTTAGTTGTAATTTGGAGTATAACTTACTCTTTTTTGACGCTCTTTACAGTATTTTGTTCAATCCGCTATCCATGCAATTTTCACGAGTAAGAGTTTTGGGTTTCTCGTTGGGTGATATCTTGGTGGCGAATTCTTAAATCTAATTTATGGCGATTGGCGCCATATTCTCTGCTTCGGCTACATTCCTGTGCAATTGAAAACTTTACAATGGAACCTCACCTTAATATTTGTCAATTTCAGCCTAGCAGTCCTCATGCCAATCAAATAATTGATAATTGATTTCTCTAACTTACTAAGGCAGCATTCAACCCGTGTTAGAGCATCCGTTGAAAATTGAGTTACTGATAGGAATTTTCGTGATTTTTACGCGACAGTTGTTTCTGTAAGACTCAGTCAGCACCTAAACTTAATATTTATGGACCTTTGTTTTAGGTTGTACGTTACATTAGGATGTACATGTTGTACATGATTATTTGTTATTATTATATAGTTACTGTAACGTAACTCCAACTCCGAGTCTCCGGCTAGCATCAGGTTTCGTTGCCGTCATAATTGCCCGAGACTCGAGAGGGATCACACCTAAGGGTAGCCACGTCCGCCACCGTCGGATAGGTGGATTATTAATTGCATTAAATAAAGTAATTTAACATGCATAAAGTGTGTACGGACAATTTTATGCTTCGTACGCATCGTGATGAGCATAATGTTGTAATCATGGCCACACCCACCCAGGTACGCGCAAAAACACTGGGAGTGGAGGTTACGTATAGTAGAGTAGTGCTGGGAATATAGGTGTTTTAGCTGCTTACTTCAAGAGCATAGGTTGACACGCCGGCGAGAAACCGGCCAGGAAATCACGGATCGTTAGATAATTGTGAATTAAGAAATATTCTATGCTTCCCTCTGTTTGATTATTTTTCAGAAATGGGAAATTAAAAGCAACAACGCTTCTCTTTGCGCTGAGCGGACAAGTGGGAAAAAATTGAGTGAAGGAACATGACATTGAGGCCATTTGGTCTGGGATATTTTTGAGTGTAATTAATCGAGCGGAAATAAGTCTTGGTTCGTTACATTTTACTGGATAATTAAGACTGAACTAATTTAATGCAGAATAATTATGATTGTTTGAAATCAAAACCATGTTTTAACCGTTCGCTAGATTGATTTTATCTACATAGAGACCTGTAAAAAAGTACGCCACTCCCTGCTATCTTTTTCTTCGATTGTATTCGTGGATAACCACCCTGATTTCCATATCATACCCCTTTACTTCGTGAGACTTTTCGAATGATATTATTACTTTTTGAATTAATGATGATATTGAATGAATGAATTTTTGTGAATATACAATTGTTTACTGCAGTGAATTCTACAGATCTAACATAAGGGTCGCGGGGTTGAAGCGCAAATGTTCTGATTTTATGGCATTAGGGTTTTCGGGAGAAGGAGAAACATTTTATGAATAACATGGCTCATCCCTGTACGTTATGTGGGGGATGAGAACGAACGAAAATATCGTAGAAAATGTATGCATGTAATTTCTTATTTAAAGAGTCGTTATATTTATTTCTAATATTAGTTACCTTTGGAATTGGAGGCAGAATGTCGTTCGGTGTCCCGCAAAAGGTACTGCTGTTTCTATACGCCGAATATGCAGCCCTGTCTCCAATTCTATTTGAGAACCTTTGTGAGTTGTTGACTCGAAAGATATCGTCATCTTGAGAATTGGCGCCGGAAATCTCCTGTGAAAGAAGGAGGGACTTGATTTAGTTAGTTATCTGGGATAGGGAACCGACAGCTGAGGTCATTTGCGCTATTAGGGCAGGTGGTTGTTAGTGGGGAGGTATTTCTGGGAATGGAGGAATGGTGGAGAGCCGGTGTCGGTATTAGCTTGCTCTTAGCGAAAGGCACCAAGGGATCCACGGTGTAACGTCCAATCCGACGGACGAAGTACTGAACGTGAAGTGATCTCCTCACGGCATTCAAGTAGGGACCAATGAAAAATCTTCACCACTACAAGTATTTGAACCCGAGCCCTCATGATGGGAAGTCCATACTCTAGCCACCACATTAACCAATTCTTTGCCTGTCCAAGAGTTAGTGTTATAAAGCCAAAAAATCACACCACAGAACTAATAGTGAAAATCAGGCCTGATATGGTATAGTTTGATAATAATACTATCTGGAATTATTTCAGTTTTTAACATCAATAATATTGCCATTCGATTATTTTTCGGGACGCAACATTATCATCAGGTTCTGCTTAGAAAATTAGATAATCGCAATTACTTTGGACAACTCCAAACTACTTAAGTCCAACCCTAGGGGTGGTCTAGTTGGTGAGAGTAGTTATCACTGCGTAATAAGACGCGTGAAAAAACGCATTAAAATACGGGACCCTGAGGAAGTATAAAAAGATGCTGTAGTATCTCGGAAAATTCTAGTGGCTAGAAAATTACAGAGCTTGGGTTCAGCTGCGCACGCTCAGTGATTGAACGGTTAGGGGAACGGCTGGTTAGGGTATATGAGGTAAATTAATATTAACGGCATATGCAGTAAATGAGTTAAGAACAAGGAGGTTAAAATGAATTGGAGGTGGCAACGTGGTTGATTTGTTTTTTAGTTTCCATAGAGCCGAATACAGCACATATGGCCATTTTACATTGGACACGATAACCAGTAAAAATATACAACACACACGCACACGCACACACTGCCATGCCCTGTGTGGTGAAAACCCAACCCATGCGGGACTCGAACCCGCGACCCCAAGAATAGCCGCCGCCACCGAGGAGAAGCAAAGATCAGCCATATTGGTAGGTACGGGCGTACGGTCCTGCTACCCACGTTACTCGTACGGATGAAGTTGTTTTTCCACGTAGTTAAACGTAGAGGAGTAAGATGATAGATTAAATACATTTTTAAGAATCGTCAAATAAACAGAGAAAAATGCGCGAACACGAAAACAGGAGGCTAATATTTAGGTAGTGTAAATTGGTTTGATGCGAACCAGTTTAAGTAAAAAAAAATTAGCTCCGAGTGAAATAAAATGCATCAATATCACCATTAAATAGGCTTAGAAATATTAACTGATTACCGCTGCGATGAACTTTGCGTATGCTTTCATTGTTATTTATGTTTTTATAAACATGCAGTATTCGTAGGAGGCCGTATAAATGTTTTGCACGGAGTAGGTGGGGCCTAATCCTTCTCAAGCACCCCCATTCTGGCTTCATTGTCACCCGTAGACCAGCAAGCAAGCCAATCCCTCCTCAAGTACATTGTAATCTCCAAGGTCTGGACCACCTCCAGCCTCTGCACGCCCCACTTCAATATTTTGTGAGAATTTGATGCATCGATACACTATGCAGTACTCAAGAAGCATAACCATTCCATGGAAATCATCACAAGCTATCAATCCTAATATTGTTCTGGCACTCTGCTCCCCAGTGCTTTCTTTTGTCGGCAAAACTCTTCGCAAAACTTCTTTCCCTAAAAATTTTCGCTACTTCCTCCACGTTTCTGAAGGTTCCTGATGCCAACCTACCCGACCTCACTTCCCTCAACAATCATCCTAATGAGGACAGCGTGTCTCAGGATGGGAACCGTGCGAAGTGGATTTGATTGAGGATTTATAAAGGCCGTTTTACACGGTACATTTTTGTGTACAATTTCTTGTGCTAATGCTTGTATGAAAAAATTGTACCGTCTAAAGCGGCAAATTGTGTGAACGCTTGTGCGAATGTCTGAATGACTGCACGGAAAATAGAACCTGTTCTAATTCCATTCAGGTAAACGTGCAATTTCGTTCAGTTTCATACATTCGTTTGTACAATAAAATGTACCGTGTAAAGCGGCCTTAAAGGCTCTTGTGTAAAGCGGCTCACAAAGAAGACTGTGGCGAGATTTGTGAAAGCTCGTTAAAGTAACTGTTCCAGTGTCACAGACTCACTGGAATAACTCTGGTGGGATTCGCTTTCATATTATAGGTCAAAATTTAAGATTGAATATTTTTAAGTACATTTGAAGCATTCGTGTTTTGTGATTTCGTTAGAAAAGGATGCATGCTAATGGAGGTTGACATGCAGGATAGCATGCCAACGCTTCCTCCAGCTCATTATAACCTCCTTGACTGACTAAGGAGGTTCCACCGTGACTCCGCGATTCAAAATCCCGTAAAATAGCTATGTTATTTAATGAATAAATGCCGACACAGAAAAGCACCTATATGGAAAATTATCTATAGGGTGATAATGCATACACAATAATAGTATGAATATGCCATTATTTAGCGCGTTGTAGTTGCATTGTATTTTTTACAAGCTCTTTTAACTCATTTTGGCTTCAAAACATGGCTGAAGTGTTGTTGCCACGTTTAATTTACCAAGTGAGAATACATGCTCAATCCCGCTAATACGTATTCTAAAATAGGCTAAATATTTTCTTACTTAGTTTTAAACTATTCCCTTGCAAATACAACTCTTTGTTTTGAATTTTATTAATATTTGTATTTTTGAAAATTGTTTGGCAAAAATGACGCTGCTAACATTTGGAAGCATTGGTATTAATTACACCCTATCAATAACCAATGAAATATTTAAATTACATAAAAATATAAGAAGAACCTTGGTAAGGTATATTCCTAAATTACGGAAGTAAATAGGCTTGTAAGCATGATCCGTCACAGGTATTGTTGCCAATGATAACAACATACTGTAGCGCCACTTTCATGTAACTAAGGCTCTTTTGCTTTTTTTTCGAGCAAACATTTATATATCAATTAAACAAGTGTGGTAAGGTTGTAAATTTTTTACAATGCTAAATTCTACATAAAATTGCGCATCTTACATTAGTTTTTCGTCAAAACGACATTTCTCTTTACATTATTAATCTGCAAATTTTACTGCAAGAGCCATGCTCTGCCGTATAGCCACGTATAAAATATCTGATTTTCAACGTCTTGTTTCTTCAAATGTATTATGGAAAGCCAAATTATTTTATTGCCAATCGATAGAAGGGCCAAAAAATGATGTGTCCTGAAATTTTCACATTTTCTACTTCATAATTCGGTGGAGCCACCTTAAGAGTGAGTGAGAAAAAGAAGGGGGTCGGAGTCGAGCTCTCACAATGAGGGGCAGGCGGACGGCCGTCTCCCTTGGCGCCATGGCGTTCGTCTGCCCGCTGGCGCCGGCCGCGTCTTCAGCGACGTACTCCAGCGCCGTCCCCTTTCGGGCGCTCCCCGCCTCGGAGGCGTTCCCGCGGTGCACGTAGAAGTGGTGGTGGTGATGGTGGTGGTGCACGGTGACCCCCGACGGTGGGCCCCTCGAGGCCCCCTCGAGCATCCCGCCCCGGGCGGAAGGGGCGTCGGCCCCCTCGGCCGTCACCTCCTCCCTCACGCAACTCCCTCCGTTGCGTCCATCTCCCAGGGCGCCATCCTCCGCATTGACCCGACGCCTTCGCCTCGTGTGGTAGCTGACCGATCCCGTATCGAGAGTCGAAAGCTGAAAAACGGAAGTTAAAAAAGATGCCATCCATCCATTACATTAACGCTTTATCTCCACTTTATTCACCCCCAGGCACGTAGCCAGAAATTTACTTCGCGGGGACGGGGGGGGGGGGGGGGGGGGGGGGCTAAGTCTTGCGTAACTTGAAACAAATCAGCCTTGCCGATTCGGTGCCGACATCTCCGAATTTCTGCCGAAATCTCCTCCCTTAATTTTCAGTGCATGGTATTTACTTTCACAGTGCCCATACTTATCTCTTCTCACTGGTAAAGTTCACTATTAAAATCAGAACAACAAAATTATTGGGAAAATATTTCTGGGTTGAAGCACCAGAAGCCCCCCCCCCCCCACTGGTACCTGATTCACCCTCACCTTTTAGGGGTTAGATGGAAGATGGGACTTTTAGTCTAAATCTCACCCCAAAATAAAGACGTTTATCTATCTATCACACCTATGACGCTCCTTAAAAGAACGCCACACCTAAAATACATGACGCTCTCAATGAACCCTCTCTTTTTATGGTTAATAAAATATGCATCGTTTATAAACACCTTATTTAGCTTCATTTTTATCATTTGTTCCACGTATTATAATGTGTATCATCATCATTAGTATTAGAGCAAGCATCTGTAAAGTAACTTTGTCCCAACGTAACGTAAGGCTGGACCCATCATCTCTGTCAATATGCATTGTAAGTAGGGCTATCAGACGTCCGGTTTTCCCGGACAAATTGACTCTTCACAAAAATATCCGGGGACATCCGACAGGAATTTTGATTCCTGTCCGGAATTATCCGGAAAAAATGTACAGCTAATTAACTTAATTCCCTATAATATATCGATACATTGAGGAAAACTATATTTGTTTCCCTAATTAGAGAAACACCAATATTTTGATTCGCATGTGCATATGAATCAAAACATTGCTTAAAAAAATTTAATCTCTGTTTAGAATCGGGCCGGGAAAAACGGCGTGTATTGCGTTTTATTTTGCTGGGAAGATTGCTCTTTTAATGCTTCATCGCAGCGAACAGCAGTTTAAAAGCCTCCAACGGCCGCAGCTTACTCTCTCTCTTCATCAGGTTAAAAGTTTTTAATGTGTATGTTGATGTTGTCATGGCGCTTCGATGAATGTTCGTTGTAAAAAACGGACGCTACCGGTTGGTGTTGTGGCTAGAGTACTGGCCTCCCATCTCGAGGGCCCGGTTTCGATTCCCGGCAGTGGCAGATTCTTCTGTGGAAAACAGGTCCCCACTTGAGTGCCTAGTGGAGGACATTTCAAGTTCATGACTCCATCCGTCGGATGGGACGTTAAGCCGTGGTCCCCTTGGCGCCTTTCGTTAAGAGTAGGCTAATGCCGACGCCGGGTTTCTCTCCACCCTTCCTCCGTTTCCTGAAAACTCCTACCATTACCCAATTACCTACCTATCCTAAATGACGCAAATGACCTCAGCTGTCGGCCGCCTCCCCTTAATAACCAACCAACCAACGGACGCTACCAGTGTTTCTTCAAATTCGATGAGAGCGTTTTCATAGGCCTTGTTTTTGCCCGAGAACTAAAGAATCCCTTTAGGCACAGGCCCCCCACTATCTTCTCCAAACCTTGGTTAAAATGTTTTTGCAGTCCATCCTGAATTCAAATATTAAATATCTTCCCTATCGCCTTCACTTGTATGAATAATTCCATGCGTTACTTGTCGATACTATAAGAATAAATTCTACCACGTTCACAGATGTGACGTAGATCTTGATGAACATTTTTGGCATGTTTAGACCCTCTACATTTGCAACATGATTCTGAATCTTGTATTTGCGAAGGAGAAGTGGAAAACTTGTGTTAGTCTTACATACGTGCGTGCTTACTTGGCCATTATATCTTTTTATATTGAAGTGGGTATGTTACAAGAGGTTTTAATTGAAAGACACTCACCTTACTCTTTGTGAAATTGCTCTTATTAATACCATTCTGTCTTTACACCCACATTTTGTTTATGCCTCCAGTATGCATTGATTTTTTTATTTAAGTTCTATTTCTCCCGATATTCTCAATATTTATGAACTTCATGAGACCGTCGTAATCAATGTTTTCCTCGAGCTACCTCTTTCTCTTCCATCATTCAATGATTCGACTGCTCGATTTATGCAAAATGCTTGAAATTGACAATTCAACCTGAAAGATTAGAGATACTAATATATAAAAAAAATTGAAGGGTAGGTACCTACTGAGTTCTAGAGTACTGGCCTACCAGCCTTAGGGTCTGGATTCGAAACTCGGAGATGTCCCTCAGGGCTCAGCTCATGAAACCTGAATTTATGATCTCTTTTGTTACAAAATTCCGATTAATGATACATATTTTGACATTTTAGTGATAATAATTAGTACTAATTTGAGTTTTGTGTGGAGGTAACTTCAAGATCAGTGTGGGTCAGTTCACTTCCTGTCGGATGTTCTTGGCCGAAGGGATGGGGTCAAGGGTTGCATTTCGTAAATGACAATCATTTTGTAGAGAGAGGAAATTGGTTACTAATCCTCGCGGTAAGGTTTATTAAATCTAGCCATCAGATAATGTGGATTGCATACCATGGAATATTCATCATGATTTCGATGAATAGGTGATGAAAACGAAAGATTATTAAAATGTTTTGCTGAGTTTACTGACCGAAATTAGCGTCCGTTCGTATGTGAACATGAACAAGCAACTTTTAGGCTTGTTCGCAATCTTCATAAGAGAGGTCGATGGTAGAATCGATACCGAGTTCGCTTCCTTTGGCTAATAGAGCGTTGCGGCTGCTTAAATATTCTGGCGCGTCTTGCATTCGGGTCGATACTGAAATGTTCGCGGTCGTATGTTGAATTTCTCTCGACTAATTTTTCTCTAACTATTTTGTTTTAAAATATACGTTACCTACTTATCAACTTTGTGTTTCCATTGCAATAGAATACTAATTAAATTATAGGTATACATTTTTATCCATTTTATCCCTCGGCAAAAAATTGTCTTGTTTGACTTGTGACTGCGTACTCACTGGTATAAATTTTGGAGGTCGTGGAATCTCTGATATTTTTGGTTTTTAATTATTTAAATTGAATGTCTGATTATCCTTTGGTGGAGATAAGTTTTTTTTTTAATTTTCTGAAACATGCTCTCATTATGATCATGAAACCTGAAGTTATGATCACTTGTTTTACACGATTCCGAGTAATGATAAATATTTTGACGTTTTAATAACAACTAACAGGTCTGTTTGTATCCTTCCAGTTGCCGAATAACTAACGTTGGTTCGCAGAATTGGGTTTAATGCGCATTTCCTGCAAATTACACTCATCTAAGCACGCTAAATTGTGTTATTATCTACATAATTATGGTCGTAATTGCATCAGAATACGTGCATCTCGGGTCTATTCAAGGTTGATAGGAGGTAGAGATCAAGAACTGGGGTGTGTTCGGAAAGCAAATGTGCCTCCAGAAAACTAATGCTGGGCTGGAGTCTCGATAAGCGTCCGTGCCCTTTATCTCGCTGTAATTTCTCTCCGAAACACAGGAATGCAGATATCGCATTCATAAACAACGCTTAATATTAACTGCTTTAATTGAGCATGAACTTATCTTGAAAGTTTCGCGGATCGTTACATTTTTATCTGAACTGGAACGCTTTAATATCTTTCGAGCTGTGTACAGAATATTGGAGTTTTATGCCTTATCCCAGAAGCAAGAGTAGATTATGTGAAATGAAATGCTTAAAGCAAAGTCAGTTCCCGATGTCGAAATGAACATGAGTGTCAAGTTCAGTCTAATTCTATGTCGTAATCGGAAGATTATATATTTACAGATCTCATAGGAATATTTGTTTGCTTCCAATTACGTAATCTTATGCAAGTGGTCGCTAAATGACTAGTTTAAAAAATATCCGTGTTTATTACTGCTGTAATAAAATCCAGATGATCTATTAAGTCGCTTTAACTGAGTCACAAAATAAATTATATATAATTCTATGCGTGATTAAATTTAGGATTAAGAACGTCATGTTTATCTTAATGTTTGGACATTTTCATTCACTTTACTGCATGAAATTTAAGGTAATATTAGGAGTGTTACGCACGGAGCGTCTTCATGCATGGATGTGAGACATGGACATTAGGGAGAGGGAAAGAAATAGAACAGAGACTTTTGAAATGTGGGTGTGGAGAAAGATGGAAAAAGTAAGATGGGTGGATAAGTTAAGAAATGAGGAGGTATATAATAAAGTGAATGAAGAAAGATCGCTCGTAAAGGAAATAAGGAAAAGGAAAGGTACCTGGTTGGGCCATGTGATTAGAGGGAGAAACATTATAGCATGGCATTAGAGGTTCGGTTGAGGGACAGAAAATAAGAGAGGAAGAATAAGAATTAAATTGGTGGATGAGGTGAAGATCAACTGTAAAGATTTAGCAACTACAGTATGACTACAGAGAAAGTTTGGGACAGAAGCAGATGGAGACAGCAGTGGTGTACGAAACCTACCAACAGGCAGAACACCAGATAATGATGATCATCTTATCAGGAGGGAATAAAGGAATCTTATCATTTATAGTACGCTTGCTCGCTCTAAGTTTTATCGTCCATCTTTAACGTCGACTCACTTTCTCCATGTTTTATGCGATACAGATTGAAAGTTCGTATCTCACGAGCATAAGATGCAGGAACGCTTGCATTCAGCCATAATGCATTTTATCTTAAATGTAGAGCGATCGTGATCGAATTCCTTGCATTATATCAGAATTTAATGCCTTCCCTATGAAAGGGATGGAAATGTTGAAACCAATCTGCATTGCGGTAATATATTTTCATGGATGCTTGCGGTTCCTTTTTCATTGCCAAATTTTGATTGAATTGTGGGGAACTCGCCATGCATGTTGGTAATTCACAGTGGCGTGCAGCGAAACATTCGTGCGCGTGTTTGAAATTCCTGTTGCGTCCCGTCGATTCGCATACCGTTTGCCGTGACCTTTGTGAGATATGCATGTGGTATTTACTGTACGTACTAAGGTAGAATAAACCTTAAACTATTCATTGAGATTATGCATTTGTGAATAATTTAGAAATGTTAGAGGAAACTCTCTGTGGTAAAAAAAAACACACAGAAAGTTTGCTGGTTTACCGACACTATTTTAACTTGTGAAACGTATTTCGTCAGTTAAAGTCTGAAAAACGTCCAAAGTTCTTGTATTTTCTTTCACCATGGAGATACGTCGGTTTCACAAAGTTTCGCCTGACTTAGTCCTTTTTATAGTAAAGGACACGGTTAAAACGTCAGTTGAAAGATAGACGAAAAATAGAGAATCTAGCGTTTATTTGAAAGGCTCAGACGAAGGCGTAAAAATAAATATATGAACATGACCTAACTCCCTAGACTGCACCATTTTTGTTTTGAATAATGACTTCAAACCCTTAAGATTTTTTTGCTTCCGAGGGCAAAGAAATGCCGACTTAATTTTCACACTACATGCGCACAGAATTACGCATTGTGCTGTTGAGTTGTTACGTGCAACATAGCTTTTTCACTTTAATTACTCCCCAATATTTCTTTCTTTTTGGATTTACCTTGCCGTTTGCCGCTTCGGATCTTACGTTTCTCCCATCCTCTGCTCGGTCCTCGTCGAAATTGAGTCGCACGGACTTCCTGATACGCCACAACCACATGGAATGAAGGGCTCCCGCCTCTTCGGAGCGACCTCCTTCCGGACAAGGCGAGAAGAAGGAGAGGAGAGCGAGAAAAAGGTTCCCCAAGTCTCCACGCCTCCCTCCTGGATTCCTCGCTAGGTCGTCTCCCGAGCCGATAAAATACCCAGGGGCGCAGCTGGCCTCCTGACCAGCATGGAAGCCACTCTTTCGAAGGGGGTGGGGTAGGGTTGGAGTTTGCGCCGTTCCGTTACCCTGATGGTTTCACCCCACACACTTTAAACAGTCCCGCATACCCCCGAGTCCACCCACACCACCCTATCTTCAGTGACCTAACTATCCCTTTGGGGCATAAAATCGTATAGGAGTCCTTTAACTTATATTTAACTTGTACTGAATATTTACTACCCACAGAGTTGTAATTTTATATATTTAGCTTAGAAACAAACATGCGTGTTCATACAGTCATAAAAAGGCATACATAATTACTGTTTTTACGTGTTTAAAAAAATAATGTTGTGCTGTACATACAACTTTTAATGACATGGGTGTTTTCAAGTCTGTTTCCCCACTAATACGCGCTGCAGACTCGTTTCATTATTTAATATGAATATGATGTATATAGGTTTATTGTTCCTTCGTGTCTTCCATGTAGTCAGTCTACTGACTAAATGGAAGACACGAAGGAACCTTTAAAAAAATGAAATAATGGAGCATTGATATTATTATACTTAAACTCATATAAATATAGTTCCAGTTACCTGATATTTTTTATTATTTTTTTGGGGAGCCCTCGAAGTTCGGGACTCCGTTTGTTCTTGCCAAGTTACGCCATCGCCCGTTTCTCTTTCATTTTCAACGCTCATGGGTGCAGTGTTTTGGAGCAAAGTGGGCAAAGGTAGTGTTACATTTGAAGTAAATAGCTTAAGGCAGTAAATAGCAGATCGGAATGGCTTGGTGGCTACGGTACTGGCTTCCCACCCCGAGGGTCCAGGTTCGAATTCAGGATTTTGCAATTGCAAACCGTTCCCCACCTAGTTGCTTTGTGGGGAGCCCTTCGAGTACGTTAAATCCCTCCGTCGGATGGGCCGTTAAACCGTGCACACCTCGAGTTAAAAGGCCTATTTCGCTAAGAGCAAGCAAATGCTGATGTTGTGCTTCTCTTCACCTCTCCTGGATTCTCTGAGAAATCCTCCTATCTCTATATAAATACAGGCTACTCTGAATTGCGCAAATGACCTCGGCTGTCGGTCATCTTCCCCTCTCAAATAAGTAACTTAAGCCTGTAACAATTGAGAATCGATCGTACGCAATTTCCATCACACGTAATAACAATATAGCAGTCGTATTAGGTGAGAAAGTTGAAGTGTGAAGAGCAGAGGTGGAAATAAAGAAATTATTTGGTTCTGAATTTTGAATTCTGTCTTGCGATTAAAATAAGTCATTAGCTAATAAATCGCCGTTCGCGCTATTTTTTAGCGGCGTAATTAGCCAATGTTATGTTAACTTTCTAAATTCGCAATGTGTTTGGACTCAGTTGACGGTATTTTTCATTCTGAAGTTATCACACAATATGTTTGCCATATTCTCCAGTCAATCTTGCCAACAATGAAAATTTTTACAGCTTTGTTTTGGGGCATCGAATGACACAGTTTCACGAGCGAGAGGAAATGCGGTTAAAAATCGGTTTCGTGACTCTCCTCTAGCATTGCTTTCGAGCGCGTCGATGCGAGGTATTCATTATTGCTAGTCTTGTTTTGCGGTCTCGCTATTGGATCGATTCGGCAGTACAATCTACCTTGAACTGACTTGAATCCGTAGTTTGATCCGTCGCGATAGCTTAGCGTTGCCTACTGCGAAAATATTTTTTTTAAAAGCATAAATAATAGTTAGTAGTCTTTTACATTCACGAATTCTCGAGTCAACCGCTTTTCCCGCGGGAAGTGTGTGGATAGGAGTGCCTAGCGGAGTTGAAAGCCGATTTTTTTACGCCCTGGTACAAACTTTGCCATGGATTTTCGTCACATAGTACCAATTTGGAACTTAACTACATGTTCTGTGTCCTTTTCGGCTTGGAAATGGACTTGTTACCTCAAATTCATTCTCATTCTCTCTTGGTTAAGATTTATCCTTTGATGATTGAAGTTGTGATTACTGGGAAAAGTTCCCGAGGGAAGCCACGTGAATACGAGCTGATGATTTTCAATGGCTGAGAGCTGGAATGAACCTTCCTTCTGATTTGTGCCAGAGTCTGCAATTGTGCTTTCGAATTCACATGTCTCAAATTGCCAAGTAAGAAAAGAATGAACATAAAATATACTTGGTGATACCACACAAATATCCACGAATTTGTGTGGAATAACGAAGTATATTTTATGTTCGTTATGAGTTCTAAATTCCACGAAGTCACGCGTGAAAAAATCGATTTTTTAAGTAAGCAAAGGCTTAAGTGGAAAAAAGTAGGAACCCAATGACTACTTTTTTGGGGCACAGGAAGGTAAGAAATGGAAAAGAGATGGAAAAGAAAGAACTCTTGAAAAAGTAAATGAACTGGAATGTAAATTGGAACAAAATGAAATTTGAAATTTTGTGCTAGCTCCTTTTTCCGTCATTCCGTCATTTTTATATTTCTCAACTCTTTTTCACCTTTCTCATTTCTTTATCCCAGTATGTAACTCATTACGTTATGTTTTGTGATGAAACTAGATTTTTTGTAAACTATTAGCTGACTGGCTTACTAGCACCTGCTCATCCATAAACCTTGCATGCTTTATCTACTTTTCCATGACCTTTGCTCCTGCATCCAGCCCATTTCATGCCCTCCTCACCGATTTCTTCCAAATATAAAGGGAAAGGTACTAGTGATAACGAAAACCCTATCTTATCCCCCCGTGAAAGAATTTTCTAAAATCTCATCAAACTTTTTGGAAGTGATGAATGTCAATTGATTTAGATCATATGGCGCCTTTTCACTAGATCAGCGGTTACCTATCGGTGGACTGCGGACCATTGATGGTTCGTGGGAAGCATTTGGTTTTCCTTAAGTAAATATAGACATTATTTGGAATTTTTATATTAATTGGCGCCACTCACGTTGGCGTTGGTTATAACTCGCTCATTCACAAAATCAGATGTAGTTAGCTTTACCCCAAATTAAAATATAGAGTCATAGGTTCATAATTCTCAGAAAATGTTCTGACGTTGTTTATAGCAGCAGTCCTCAATGTTTTTCCCCTTAAGTCAAAGTCCATAAGGTGCAAGATTTGTCCCTTGGATATCAGTTTCAGCGCAACACTTGAACTAATATAAAAGTTGATCATCAACATCATCGGTCAACAATCCTAGGATTGGTTTGACGCAGCCCTCCACTCGATTCTTCTATCGGTCAACCTCTTCATATTGACGTACCTCCTCTCTTTTACATCCTTCACAACTTGCTCCATATACCTCATACGAGGCTTGCCTTTTCCATTCTTTCCATTCACTTTTCCCTCGACGATTGTCTTCATCAGGCCATCGTGTCTTAAGATGTGGCCTATTAAGTTGTTCAATTGCTTATAATGGTAAAAAAAACACACCTTTCAGTAAACTCCAACATTTGTCTGCCATACTGTTAAGACGAAGAAAGTTGAAGAGTTATTTAATTAATGGCTAAATTTATTTAAGGAAAGTTGAAAAAAGTTGAATAAAAGCTGGAGAGGAGTAAAATCATTCCATCACAGCGTAAACATTAAATACAATTCATTGTTTAAGGTGATACAAAATTGTGAGAAGGGATTGTTAAGTAGCTAAAGTACTAGCCTCCCTTCCACAGAGCACGGGTTTAAATACTGGACGCGGAAAAATTTTCTTTGGAATGTCGGCCCATATAAAAGCACAGTGTGGACAACAAGAGCAATTCAGGTGTAGTACTCCATCTCTCGGGTGGTACGTTAAATCTTGATTCCCTGAGCACTTTACGTCAGTGCCTCGCCGACGCTGGTACTATTTTCTCCGCACTTACTCCACTCGTTTAATGTCAACATTTTCCCCTATTCCCACCTATCCTTGATGGCGTTAATTACCATAGTCGTCGGTCGTCTTTCCTTGTGACAGTAATCGCGTTACACGCTTAAATATACATTTAAAGCATTATTGAATCCCTTCTGACCGCATGGGTGATGTAGACTGAGTTTTAAAAAATCCGCCCGAAAGCCTCGACAGAACTCTGTCACCTGCAAGTCCTCTGCAGTTGAAAGGCAGAACTAAGTGCTCAATCCAATTCCAGCGCCCCGTTCAAAGTGCTTCCATGATGCCCAGTCTTATCCTGTCTTTTAGCCGGTCTTATAGAGGAATTGAAGAATATATTTTTTCACGTACAGTTAAAGATCATAAGGCTAACAAATGTTAATACTTTCCATAAATATGCCATCTCCCTTTTCACGGATTATCCCCAGTCCCTTTTCCACGGCTGGTTTGACCTACTATTCCACATACCCCTTCCTATTTTTTTTCCGCTGCTCTCAGATTGACGTGCAGATATGGGAAAGGTAAGGCATCGCCGTAACACAGAGTTGGGACCGCAGACCAACTATATGATTACCACCATAGTAAAAAAGCTTCCAGCCAATGACGGTTTTGTTAAGTAAAGGAGGACGAACGAGTAAGTGCTGGGGATGGTAGGGGAAAAATAAAGTTGTTTGAAGAAATTAGGAGAAGACAGTGTATGTGATTGGAATGGAATATAAGGGACGAGGGTGTTTTGAGGACCTGTTAGATGCAAGAAAATTGGTGGAGTAAAGGGTAGAGAGGGACTGATGGTTTGGATGGAGTGTAAATGTAAGATGCTGAAAACATACTGAATCAGAGCAAACAAGTGGAAGATGTGTGCCGTACGAAGGATTTCACTTTCTTGAAAACCTACATTAAATAGTAAGAGTAATAATGGCAAGAATTCAATGCTAGCTGTATAGATCTGTCTTATCAGCATAGAAATTCATCACCTATTCATACTAGTAAAAAAATTTCCCATGCCGGGAATCGAACCCGGGCCTTCTGGGTGAAAGCCAGATATCCTAGCCACTAGACCACATGGGATTGATAAAAATGCATACGAAACTTCTCAATCAGATACATAGTAAATGTCATTTCACTAAATTATCGCTGCTGCATTGAAACATCGAAACTTGTGATCATGTCCACCAAATGGAACCATGTGCTCAAGAGTATAACCGTACTTTCGGGCTCTTTTATTTAGAGTTGAGGTTCCTTTTACGGGAATTGAGATCCCCTTTTGCAGAGCAGTAGTAATAATAATTTTTCGCCAGATTCGTATACATGATACATTGCGCATTCCTCACTAATCCTACACATTAAAAAACATTCCCAAGCTGAGAATCTGATCCGGGCCTACTAGCTACTAAACCACATGGGACTGCTGTAGGACAATCAGAAAATTATCCACCAGGTGAAAAAGTTCATTTCACTGCTAGCCTGTTTTCAGTACTTGAGTGAAACTGGAAACGAATATGACTTCCACGTATTAGAAGTGACTACACGAATGATAAGGGTAGAATTTTGTTACATCGGGCACATTTGTATTGAGCTGTTGTTCTTCAACTGCCGTAGAAATAAGCTCACCAGTCCTGCTTAATAAGTCATATTAATGAGCCATTTGTGTTAGAGGGAGTTTTCCTTGGGCTGTATTCAGAGGATGTTGACGTTTGTCCAGATCCAGAGCTATTTTTTATGCAGAACTTACTCTTGAGCACGGCTGTTACTTTCGTGAGAAATGAAATTCCTTTGTGCGAATAACATGCGGTTCCATGTCAGATCAATCGCAGTTTTGGCCTCACCACTACTGATTTTTATGAAACTTGGCATGAAGGACAAGTATGGAAATATAAGTAATTCTTCCAATTTTCAAATTGTGAGGTCAAAAAAATTATTTTTTAAAAATTTTGATTGATCTAACATGCATGAACATCCACCTGGCCGACGCCAATAACTACAATCGATAACTTGCTGGCCTGACAAGTCAAGGGTCCCGGGATTGAAAACCGCCCTGGGTATGAATTTATATCAGGATAAGATAGGTTTCACGGTACCAATGCAGTTTGGACAGCTAAAATGTTTTTGTATTTCTTGTTATTTTAATAGATTCAATCACTGACGCAATACATCTTGTTCGATGAAATGATGGAAATGGCGTAAAGCAGAGGTGTCCAACCCTCAGGCCCAGTCACGTAGCCAGGGGGAGGGGCGGGGGGGCTTCTGATGATTCAGCCCCCCCCCCCGAAATTTTTTCCAATAATTTTTTTGTTCTGATTTTAGCAGTGAAATTTACCTGTGAGAAGAGATAAGTAATAGAAAAGTAAAAGTAAATACCAAGCACTGAATATTAAGGGAAGATATTTGTAACATGTCGGCACCGAATGGGCAAGGCTGATTTGTTTCAAGTGACGCAAGACTTAGACCCCCCCGAAGCAAATTTCTGGCTACGTGCCTTCTCAGGCCAGAAAGGTCATGGCTCAGAAAGATGAGGTCCAGAGAAAAAATTTAGCACTTAATCTTTTTAAATTTTATGCAAAAATATATGCACGATTGTGAAATGAGGCTCTGAATTATTTTATCGTGACGTATGTTGTTGTCTTTAGTTTTTAATGAGTAATTTCAATATTATTAATAACCATGTATAGTGTTCAAGAATCAAATGTTTTTGGATAAATGCGGTCCAAGGCAAATCCTTCACCAATAAAATGACCCACTAACATAAAAATGTTGGATACCTATGGTTTAGAGCTTATGTTTAACTGTCGGAGTACACATTTTTTCTTGGCTAAAATAAGACGCTTTGTTTGGAAATCGAAGATGTTTAGAGGTACCTTAATTAATATTACGTTTGCATGAGGAAACATGGAATCACTAAATGCTAAAGAAAAAATATCTTTTTAAACGTTAAAATTGGCATTTACAGCATGCATTCATTGTGTTGAAGTCGGTGCCTGAAATTAATATCGTCGGAAACAAATTTAAAGCTCGCGAGTTAGCCGCGAAAACATTAGCGGAGTTACCCGCTTAGATGCGCGATAGCAAGATATTTCACAGTGAAAAAATCATCTGCCTTGACCGGGACACGAACCCGGACCCCCTGATTTCCGGCCAGGTTGAGCTACCAAATGCATCCTCTTTCTTTGTGGAAATTCTAGAGGTTTTAAGTCCCGGTCAAGAGTCCCGGTAAGAAAGTCCCGGTCAAGGTGAATGATTTTTTCTCTGTGGAATATCTTGCTATCGTAATATCGTCGGTTTTCTCTTATTCGACAATTAATAAACCAGAAGGCTAGTTCTAATTATCCCAAAAATTTTTGGCATAAATTATAAGTTTATTACTGTACGTTTGTCAGCTAATTTTTGTGGACATCAATCAGAATTATAGTGGGAACAATGGACGATATAGGCAGGAGTAAGAAAAGGCCCAAGTAATGAAAACGTTAATTCAAGGAAAAAGTAGAATGTTATGGAAAGCAAAGATACAGACATTCATTGTTAGCATTCTAATGACGGGGGTGATCTTGTAGTTGGTCTGTGGCGCTAACCCTGCACTATGAACATGTTTAAACTTTACGTAAATGTTGACCTGTGAGCAGCCGAAAGAGTAGGAAGAGGTTTGTAGTAAGAGGTAGTATGTCAACAAGTTGTGAAAAAGAGAGGGAAAAATTCTTAAAAAAGGAGACTATTTTTTTGGAACGTTTTTCATATTTGTGAACGTGAATTGTTCATGGAAAAATATATTATTGAATCTCTCTACCATACCCGATAAAAAAAAAGAATCGGCAGTGCTTCGGGCATGTGGAAGCATTTTTGAACGCGACGCCGAAATTGAAATGTTTCCCTGATTACTTAGTTTCACTGTTTGCCTGTAGATGGCATTCAAGTTCTCAGCCAAGACCTTCGGGCGGGTTTCTTGAAACGGGAACTGCATCACCTAATATTGTCGGGATAATTTGTGTTCGACCGTGAATTCAATTGTGTAACTCGGTTATTGTCATTTGAAGAAGCAACTGACAACTTTATGGCAATCAGCGCCATAAAGTGTGAGCGTGTGTTGATGAAAGGTTTGGAATTAACGGAGTGGTGTTAAACTATCTGAGATCTGCTATTCACGCCGCTCTCGAGTAGGAACTGATAGAGAATCTCCTGATTCCCTGCGACTGAACTTTAACTTCGTGCCCTCCGGAGATATGCTCTTATTCTAATCCCCAGAGAAACCTATTTCCCTAGCTACGCAGTTAAAACTGATTTGTATTTAAGGAAAATGTTGCCATGACTTGTTTTTAACTCGCCCTCAATTTTGATGTTCTAGCAGGTATTGCGTTGAACTTAAAAACCGAGGTACAACACTTTTATGACGGACTACTACTATCTGGAGCTTCTCTAGATTTGTTGGGATTATACACGATGGATAGTATATCTGATTTTTGGCACAAGGCAGCCACGTTTGTGTTAGACGTAGGAGTTAGACATGCGTTTCACGCGCAACAAAGCCACCAATAATGATACCAACGATTCCAAATTCTAGTGTGAGGCATTTAATATTAGCATTATATTTTACTCATTAAATTCACCCGCCCTACATTATATTTTACTCATCATAATGATGCTATATCTCATCTATACTACCTATACTCATCTATATGCAGCGATAGCTGCGCATGAAGGCTCCGCAGAATATACGTAGAAAAATAAACTCCTCGGCCTATGCTTTCGGGGGATGGAATCAACTCTTGTTCCGAATTGATTTCAGTTGATTTCTACCCTATGGTAAGTGGAGGTAGGAGCTGTCCCTTGGTGTACTCATTATTTCATGCGGAGATTTGATAAGAGTTCTATAATAGGAGACTGAAAGTTAGACCAAGGTCGGCGATCGATCTTTTTCATTCTTTTCTTTAGTCTTAACAGGTTTTAAATTACCTGCATCAAAAAGTTAAACTGCGAGCAGCCAGTGAAATAGAGTCAGGTTTTTATATACTGTCAATGTAATTTTATACTTTTGTACTGATTTACTGTGGAAGCAATTCAATATATTATTATTTATTTATTTATTTTTGGCAAGAGTTATAGGCAACCCCCACCGTGAAAAAGAGACTGTGGAATAATCTTTGAATGACCCAATGAAACTTAAACTTTTTCCCCAGTGGAAGAACAAAATATTAACTGAATTAGTGGCAAGATTTATGTCAATGAAAAGCAATGTCTAAAACGTAAGGGTAAACTTGGGGAAAATATTGAGAATTTTGCATATACCTTCCGCTTTGGACATAATGAGAGAATGGCCATTCGAAATATTATAAATATGATATTGTTTATGATTCAGATTGACTAAATGTAGGTTAAAGAAGATGGTTTTAATGAAATAATCGTGATAATATGTATGGTGAAGGAGGTGTGGAGACATTTGTAAAAATGAAGTCTGAAACCAAAAGGGAAACGCTTTGTTTTTGGAAAGTCTTGTCATTTGTTAGCGTTATGGCCATAATTTGTGCATGGAAAAAATATCTCCTGTAATATTTGCAGCAGGCCGTGTAAAAGACTCGGCAATGCTTCGGGAATTGCGGAAGCATTTTTGAATGGGACGCCAGTGTCGCTTTGCTTACTTAGTTCTACATTTTGCCTGCAGATGACCACAGAGTTCTCAATCGCAGCCTTAAGGGCGGGTTTCTTGAAGCTGGGACCACTTGTTTGGCCCGTAGCAATATCGATTTTGATGCGTAGATAAATAAAATGTAGAAGGGATTTGCATATTTATATACTGAAGGGCCCAAATGTGAAGTTAAGCGTGGTAAAATGTTATGGAGGACGTCAATACTGAACATAATAGTTGATATTGCTAACAAAATAGTTTGAGAGATCTTGTGTGCCTTCCTTGTTGGCTTTTGTTAAAACGCGCGCGTCTGCTAACACAGATTGGCTGGTTTTTTGAGCCACGAGTCACATATGGCAACACGTATTAATTAATATCGAAAAAAACATCGTGACGAGCTGACTCGTATTCAACCCAAGATTTAAAAATTTGTCGTCTGATATTGAAAACAAACGGGGTTATTTATTCTGTGACCTGATTAGTAGTGTGCATGTTAGTTATCAATGAGTGAAACATTGAGAGCATTTCAAAGATCCAAAATCATGGGATTAAGTTTTCGTGCAATGGGTATTTCAGTTTAACACTAAGTAATTACTTATAAGTTGGTGTGAGAAAAATATCGAGATGAGGTCGCAACTATAATGTTATTAAATCGCTTAGTTTTTTCCACGTGTTCATCAAAAAGTGAGTACTATGAGGTGCATCGAATGTTAGTAAAATCCTAAGTGTCAATATGGTTAGGCAATATGGTGTGCCCCTTTCTTTAGTTGAATTATCGGGGTGCGACCATGCTATAAGCGAACAGTTGCATCTTCAGCCAATCCATATTTTTTGTGTAAGTGCGCGCTTGAGATGCATAGTTGTGTGTTACAAGCCGTTTGCTGCAACTTTTGCCTTTGCATCCAGGGGACTAATTCGGTGAGGACTCAAAAATCCCTTATGTAAACGATGTCGAGTCAGGGACGTCAAAGCCTCGGATAATAAAATTGTTAGCTGGCCCAAATAGATAATTATAATCGACGTTGGGAAGGAAAATTATCCGGTTTATTATAACCCGTGTTATCACATTTTGAATGGTGTTTTAGGAAGGCGAAAGCGTGATGAAAATCACCGGTCATCATTTTTTTTTACCTTCCAAGTGACTTATCTCAATTTGTTTAGCGAATTGTAGGGCCGGTTTGATACTGCGAGCAATTAATTACACACGGTAACTAACCGAAAAGCGAATTCGCTTTTTGGTTGAAAGAGCTGAAAGATTGTCTCCCCGGCTACCGCGAGCGGGTGTGCCGATTGTGTCTCGAAAAAAGTACCTCTTCGAAGGGAATACAGAAATGTTTATTCCGATGTTCGCTCAGCTGGTGATGTATATATTGCGCTCTGTCTCTTGGATTTTAACCCTAGACATCAGTTGTCGGATGCTATATCCTCTACGGGCTATAACAGCCTCAGGATGTTGTAGAATGTAGGATTAATCGTTATTTTCAATGTTTTTTTTTGGCTGCACATTTTTGATGATGAATGTTGAATTAACCATTTTCCGTATCACACCCGATGTTGAAAACTATTTTATGCTCCGCGTATCAATTGTATATGATACATTAGTACTTTATTTTTCTTTTATGCGTCCTCTTTAGTGAAGCGTTGCAATGCGGATGTTGGAGGTAAAAGAACTACCCGTGAATAAGGAGGTGCATGCAGCATATATGCTCTAGTACCATATCCGTAAAAGCAAACGTAATATAAATTTCATTTGCAAGAGTCATGAAGTAAGGTTGAGTGAAGGAAATAGCTCTCACCTTTTCAGCGGCTAAACTCAAACTCGAGAACTAGCAGCTTCAAATAATTTTCGGTTTAATATTCTGCTCTTAACGTAACCTGTTACAACTCTATGCTTTATTTTGCCTCGCCGGATCGTCGGTCCCATGGTGTAATGGTTAGCACTCTGGACTTTGAATCCAGCGATCCGAGTTCAAATCTCGGTGGGACCTAATTTTTTTTACTCCTCCATAATTTCTGAGCAATGTAGCCATAGCATGGAAATAATCAGGTGGTAGGTTGGGAATGCTTTATTACTGTTTTATTTATGTATATTTGAATATATTTAAATTGAACGTGGAAGTCCGCGAACTTTAGGGACTAAAAATTTTCATATCGTTATGAATTCGTTCTTCTCGCGGCCTATCTGGCTCGGGAGATAATTTTCCTTGCATCGCGTAGTATTTCAGGAAGGATGCATATTTCATTCTCATGGTCGCCCTTCGGTCTTCCTCTCGTGCATTCAGGCTTGTATATCCACGTACGCCACGTACTTTCGCGAGCGTTTTAGTTCAATTACAAACCGCGAGAGGGCAGAATTGTATACGAAGCAGAATACTGGCGTGATGCGGAGCCAACAGGATAACATAGTGCCGGAAAAGAATAAATAATACCGACGGACATATTGGTCGCCGGTGTAATGCATTGCAGGTCCGCTCATTTGGCCTCACTCGTCGTATAAATTTCGGCGTTGCTAAAATGAGCGAAGATTATCTTGCGCACAGAATTTCATATTGCATATATTTTCCACTTGAGAGTTTTATGACTCCAATTATTTATTCTTGGTTGACCCCTCATCTGGTCTTTACCGTTCATTTGAATTTTGGGTGTACTCATAATATAATTATGAAACAAACTTGCAAAATAAGGTTCAGCTCTCAAGGAAATGGTTCTCACAATTGAACCATTCAAGTGAGCCGTTCATTATTTGTGTGGCATGCGGGTTGCAGGTACCCGATAATAGAAGCGTTTTGGCACGTGGCCTCGCGCAAATTAATGTTTTTAGATTTCACGTCAGACTCTCTTTTTCTTTCGATTTTTGGAAGCCTTTAGGGAACAGAACTGTGGCTACTAACTCTGCTGTCGTTCATCTCCTGTTTATTCGGCAATCTAACGTGTTTTCTTCATCAGACGTAATTTATGTTGACACTGTTCCGTGAATCCCAAATCTCATTCAGTCACATCTTTCTAGCGGCTGAATAGGATGAGCAGTCTTACATGGCATATATTTTACTCTGATCCATAGAGGGGTTAACAAATATTTTTGATCGTGTTTTCACAAAAGTATACATTTTAGAATATTTTCTTTGAATCACCCATACGAACTAGTTTCTTTTATTGACATTTTTCAAATCTATTGATAGGGCTAGGGCAGCGATATAACCAGATTTATTACGATGTATAATTTAATAAATTTTTAGAATTTGTCTAATAAACAAGGGAAGGTGAACAAACACGTTCACAAGTGCTATATATTTTGTTTCAATAGGTTAACTTTCAGCCAGCTTTTAGGAGTAAAATTAACTCCCAGGCCGATCAAATGCAATACATACTCTCACAGTGTTTTGTATGGAGTAAGTAAGGGTTTCAAGCACCTTTCAAAGCACCCCCAATTTTGCATCTTTGGCCAAAGATTAGCGTATAATTTATTCTCCAGTTCACTGTAACCTTCTTGTATTCAGTATTTGTATCTGATTTATTCTTTTTGACGAGCATGTTGTTCCATTGCAAACATACCATCATCCTTATTTTTAAAATCTATCATTAACTCTTGGGGAAAATCCATTACTCTCAAGTTGAAAAATGTAAATAAAACTAGTTTTCAAGTTCAAAACCCAAAACATGCATTTTAAACGCCAATACCTCGGCCATATCCCAATTAATTACTTCCAGAACGTAGTTCATGCATCGTCGATTATTTAGACAATTAATCACCCATTATTTGACTGTGAATGCATACAAAATAATCGATGATTTTTGCTGAGTAGGAATACATAAGAACCAATGATTGATGAATCTATGATAGACGAAACAGAGACTGGCCAATTAGTGTTTTTCGAACGACTGTGAATTGAAAACTGTAATGAATTAGAGATATCATCGATGAGAGGATCGTGGTGGCCTAGTGGGTAGAGGGCTGAGCTACTTACCGGAGGGTCCCGGGTTCAAATCCTGGGCAAGAGCCTTCTGGACACCCCCACCTAAAATCCACGCTTTTCCCGCGACAGCGATCCCGCGATGCGATTTTCTGCGTGCATGAACTTCGCAAGAAACCGCAGGTAGCCCAGCGAAAGGAACTTGCCCCCCTACCCTGAATGTGTGAATTTTACACGCCAACGGCATAGTATTGGGTGAGTTCTACCCTCACCCACCAGCCTTCGGGTTGAACATAAATTTTATCATCGATGATTGAATACAATCTGAGTTTATTTGTAACCATGAATACCACCCCTATATTTTACTTGCATAGAGTGTTGCTATTCTAGATGACTATTCTCAATTTCCCATCTGACCATCTCCTTCCTAACATGGCAAGCATCTGTCTTTCAAACGGCTGTTTTGCCTATCTAACTCGATTCCTTTTGTCTATTTTCTCCCTAGGCTTGTATTTTGTTTCTTTTCCATAACCTGCCCTTCCAACTCATATACCTATTCCATTCTATCATCCTGGCTCCCGAGAATTCTTTGTTATCCTGTCAACACAATGGTTCCCAGAAAATAGAAAATGGAAATTTATTTCAAGAGAAAAATAGAGCATATGACATAATCCAATCGCAGAAAACTTCTTTTTGTCTCATCGCTCTTGTGATTTTTTTTCATCGTCATTCTAGGTCTTGTGAAGCGTCAATCCTATGGTTGTTTTGACGCATTCGCCAATGCATTCTCCTCTTGGCTGGCCTCTTCATTTTAGTATAACACTCATCACTACTTGCTCTATATATCTCATAAAAGGCCTTCCTCCGCCAATTTTCGTATTCACGTTTACTTCGAATATTTGTCTTCATCAGGCCATCATGTCTCAAGATGTGGCCGATTAGGTTATCCGTTCTTCTCTTTGAAGTTTTCAGCAGGATTTCTTTCACTCTCTATTAGACTTCTTGGTTTATTACTTGGTAATTATTTCATGTGTTTATTTCTGTTACTTAGGCACTTAGGCAGCAACGATTTACTTCTTCGACTTCTCTGCTTCAAATTTTATTTCGTAATTATTGTCCCTTTCACACAACCTCACCTGTTTTCTTTCTTATCCGAATCAAAGGTCACCCTGCACCGATACCGTATTTATAATCGTGGTTCAGAAACTAAAATCTGATAATAAGTATTTGAATAATATTACTCGCAAAACTTTGCCTCCGAAATTGTCGCTCCCGAAACATTTCCCCTGGACCTGGTCCTCCCCACACCTTACTCCGCCATATATTCCGTTATGTGCGCTATTTAGGAGCGGAATTTCGTAGAGTTAAGCTTTTTGAGCAAATGGAAGAATGGTGGAGAGAAACCTGGCGTAGGCATTAGTATGCTCTTAACATAGTGCGTTACTTGGTCCACGGTTTAGCGTGCTATCCGGGGGACAGGATACGGTTCGTAAAGTGCTCTCGATACTGAACTCGAATAGAAGATCTCAAATGGAAGATCAATTAGAAATCTCTGCACAGGCGGAATTCGAGCCCTGGCTCTCGGGATAATAGACCAGTACTCTAGCCATCAAACCAATCTGATCCCCGCGATATTATTGAAGAGTGGAGTAAACTTAGTAAAATACCATAATAAGTTTGAGCTCGCAAAATGTTTTAAAGTAATTAATGAACATATTGTCTTGGAATTTAGTTTAAAAATTGTCTTAAATTTCAACCTACGGTCTGATACTGATTCCTATTTTAGTTCATCTAATAGGCTGGTTACGCTAATATAATTATCATACCGTCCCATTACAAATCTTGCCGATCTTCGCTGCACACGCTTCAGTTCGTTATTGTAGCCAACTCTGTAAGGATCCCATGTATTGGCAGCGCATTCCAAATGGGGTCTAACAAGGGAAAAGTAGCAAATTTCTTGTACATGATCGTCACATTTTCTCAGTATAGTACTAACAAAGCTTGGTTTTATAATGAATATATATATTTTTAAATCTGTTTCATCCCCTGACTGTTTGTAGTTAATCTTATTTTGGTAACTTATCATCTTCTGCCACGTGCCTAAGCAGCGGATCGTAGAGTAATTACCTCTTCGTAAGCAGAGAACATATGAAATATAAAAATCACTTATGTTTTTCTATGCTATTTTTCCCGATTTAATTTGATGTTATAGATCTTATTTTCACCGATAGTTAAGCCTTTGCTGTTGTCGTCTCCGAAATGAAAATGTCGTTCATGCTTAAACAGTTTGTCATTGAGTGATGCCGCGTGCTTTTTGCGAGGATATAAGAAGGTACTGAAGGCATTGTAGGCTATTCGTGAAGCAATTTCAGCCATATTTTTCCCCACAAAGATACGTGCTGACTACTAACGCTACTCATGGATTTAGAAGGTTTAAATTCGGTTAAATTTAGGAGTATTAAAATGAATGCTTCAGTGGTGCTCAAATTGTCAATGTTTTTTTGATTTATTTACGAGTTTGTGAATTTGAACCGACCTAGGATCTGAAGAGAAGAGATGGAAGGCTTTCAAAATCGTCGTCGATCGAGATAGCTTGAGATTTGAGATAGTTTAACAAAAACAACGGAAAAAATCAAATCCCAGTGGAGCATAATGTCTCATTGCGCAACCGTGGGATGTTCATTTATGCCATTGCAATGATGCTACAAAAGTTCGTCCAAAAGCGATGACGTAAACAGCATTGTTCTTTTCGTGAAGATATTGAAATGTACTAAATAAGGTATCGCAGCTAATTCTTGAATCTAGATCGGCCATTTAATTCGGAAAAGTCTTACTTTTCGTGCTACACCCAGATCAAATAGGTTTGCATTCTGTAAAACTGAAAGTATTTAAATGAAAGTTTCTGCGGTGTTCAAAAAGTGAATATTTTATGGATTTACACCGTATTTCGAAGTGGACCGCTTTCGAAATTGTTGTCTTTTGAGACACAGGAACGTGATAAGAAACGTAAATGAAGTCTAATCAAAAATAAGAGTAGCAAGATGAAAAAAAATGTGTTATAGTTATACATCAAATGTACGTACAGCAGAAGGTGTGAATATGCGCAACCGAGCGACGAGTGCCTGGTTTTAGTAGGCTAAATCTGTAGTAGGTAATAAGAATAGAATTCACTGTAATTGGAATAAAATGCATTAATGCGTATTAATTCCCAAGAAACCGAATCTGGCCTCATTGTAAACAATAGACATACATTCGTATGCACCTAACCTCCTTTGTTTCTTCTGGCCTGAAAGTTTCTAAATAATCTTCTATTTTTCTAAAGGCCCAAATATAAGTCCAGAGTGTAATTAGATGTTTATATTTGTTTAAATTTTATAGATGGTTTCGATAGTGACTTGGAGCCATAGATATCTCCATAACACGTTTGTTTTCGCCCCTTCATGAAAAATGTTAAAATTTCTTAATACAATTTGTAATTATTATATTTCTCCCTCCCGTTGCATTTCAACGGGCACCTTCAGCTAGTATTTGATAAATCACCACGATTGCGAACGTTGATACGAAAAAACTTTTTTGTTTCCGAAGCTGGTTTAGAAAATATAAGGCTGCGTAGGCTTTGCCTATTGTTTTGGATGATTTTTATCCCGATATGACCTTAATATTGGCTACCGTGCAATATTTTTGCTTGCAATATCTTGATATATTGAAGTAACCCACCAGTCAGGGTACTCTGGTCTCTAGGTCAAAGGTTTTTTCTCCCGCTTGGCTGAGGCCCTTGCCCATATTGTTCATGAGCAGTGAGTAAAACTTCGCATATATTTCTCCCTGTGGATTTTTATTCAGGAGAGGAGATTCTTACTTCGAATTTTCGATAGGTTGGAGATCCGAAGCCGGTGAAGATACTTCGTTCCACGCCGGTGATTTCAATTCTCTCGCTCTCTCTCTCTAAGATGAAAGTTTTCTTTCAGTGTTATTCCCCATCTTCACCAAATTTTATGCTTTGATAAATTAAGATTATTATTTTTCCTAAAAAAATTTCGTATCTCACGCTATGGGCTTAAACTTCGCCTGCATCCTCCTTAGTTGTGACTCCTCCGAGGAGTAAATATCTTTCTTCATTTTTTATTTTCTTGTAGGCTGACGATTTGAAATAAGTGGAGCAAATTTAATAAAAATTGTAATAAAATTAGATATCCTTTGATTATTGCAAATAGACATTGCTAAACTTTTTAAACGAGAAAGTGCAGTTTTCATTGGCCATTAATTATGAAAAACCAAATTCCGGCTTCAATGCTTTTGATCCAGCATTACAGGTTTTTTGGCAGTGTATAAAGTATCCAATTATGGAAAAAACGGTAGATTTCAAAATATCTATGCTGGCTGCAATGCTTTCGATCCTGAATTACAGTTTTTCGTACAGTCTATAAATTGTTCAGTTATGGAGAAAAAAATGTGGCTCTCCAAAATATCGAGTCGAATTTAAGGAGAAAACTTTAATGTGTAGAAACTAAAGCAGCGTTTGATTATGAATGAATTATAAAATATACCTGCCGCACATTTCGTACACCTTGTCGCAAAGCATTCACTAGGATATGAGAGGAAGTGAAGGTTTTGCCCCTAATACAGTTTTGATTTTACTTGGCCCTTAATATAGGATTTAATTATCTGAATATTCGCCCAAATGATTAAAAAAATCCAAGTTTTCCCCTCGTTGAAATTTGCAGAGGAAATATTTGAATTACATATAGTCAAAACTGTTCATGCTGTTGATTCTCCTTTATACTAATTTTGTGAAATTCAGTGAAACTTGGATAAAATACATATTTGCTCGAAATATTTACCAGGAAGTTTCAAGTTAATACTTTGAGTGAGGTTTCCTTATTGATTCTAAACGTGATAATGCTCATTATGTTTGAGGATTCTGTAATCTTGTTATCTTTACTAGGAAACAATCACATTACAGAAAATCTCCAGGGCCGTTGCAACTTGTGCAATTCCATAAGGGGTGTCGTTTATGAGGTACAATTTATTTAGTCCCTATGCCTCTTAAATTCGATGCGTGTTTATATATTTTTTTCCCGCAGAAGGAAAAGATTTAAGACCATGTCGATGACTGAACGTAATTTATCCTGAGAACAATTCACTCAAGCCACATTTAAATAGTACGAGCATTATGTATTTAAATGCTTAATAAGAGGAATAATTTGATTTCGTGTTTGGTGAAGGGCGTCTGCGGGGAATACCGCCTTGACGACTGTTGACGCCATTTCAAACCGTTTTAGTTCTACGAAGTAATCAGTCATCAGTTTTGTTGCATTTGAATGTACCAACAAGTAACTATTTCCTCCAGAAATGTGTCGGTTATCACGCACACCTTTTTCATATACCAATATCCCTTAGTATATTAAAAATGCGTGCATATAGTCATTTCTCTCATTTAAAAAAAATTGACCGAGTTGACACTGATGAAAAAATGTCGGAGGATTATATAATTTCGAAAAGGACGGAGAAACAAGGTCGAGAAAGACGGAAGAGGAAGCTAATGTAGTTGATGGAAGCAGATGCTTTGTGGAACTCCATTGGAAGTGGATGAAAATATACTTTACAATTCCACTAATTTTAAATTATTTTGTTAAAAATAGTGCAGTAACAGAGTATATTTTCACCTACTAGAAAAGGAAGGGGAAGGGAGAGAATTAAGAGAAGGAAGGATATATGTGAATTGGACAAATAAATGGCGGCGATAGATTACTGAAGCTGGAAATGGTGGGATGAATGCTTGGAAGTTAAGGAATAAGGTGGGAGAGAATTGGCATTTTAGATGGAATGAAGAAAAAAAACATGCAATTCTTAAAGGAAGTTATATACCAAGCAAGAAATTTCTCAGCTCGAAGCAGTCTCAATTCGTTGGAATATCATGTGTGAGAGCTTGAAAATAGTACGGGGACCACTTTCCTCACTGTCGTTCACGCACTCGGGAAGTTTTTTGTGCGATTCGCTTCTTTGCGCGGTGCTGTTTTCATTTCGCATCTCGCGCAATGACTTAACCTTCTTTGAAACGAAACAAAGTGTGGGAATAGTAGCATTCGAGAGAAGTGCCGGGTCATGGAGAAAAGCGGAATGGGGTGGCTCTATCAAAACATACACAAAAAGGTAGATAATGTAATATATAGTTTCGGGCGTTTATTTCCTGAACAGTCATTGGTGGAATGAAAGAGAAGCATTACGTCAACGCGAAGGGGTTGATCGATGGAAAAAATTTATTTAAGATCTGCTTCAAAATACTCTTGGGAACATGACTGATGCCCGTAGGTGTAAAAGGAACTATTAAAAAATAGAAAATTCAACAAAACGGTGAAATAAAACTCATGCTGTAAAAATCACCCTACAGATTTATGCCAAAGACTTTTTTCACTCTTTTTTTGCCTTATAGTTTTTAGAGTAAAATGATTACTTTTTTCCTGCAGTGGATTTCTTCCAATATTTTCAATGTTTAAAAAGTTGCCGTAGCATTTGCCGTCAGAAGTGAAGCGTAGAGAATTTCGTTATCAAATACCCTAAATGATGGAATGTCAAATGATGATTAATTTAAAAATGTCTCTAACTAGATTAGTTTCAGTTTTGTCCTACCCTAAGATATCTGTCTCAATGGGGGCGTTTACTCGGAACCGAAATCGCAATTTTTTGCACGAAATTGTGAGATGGAAACGAAAAAAGAATTGTAGTGAAAAAATTAATCTTCTAACCACAGCCATTCACTCATAAACCAAAAATTAAAATAAGCAAAGGGTGACGCCCACCGAAGAAGCTGCTTTGATATCACTGACGTCATTTTCCTCCCGTCCTTGACTGCTCTTATGGGAAGGGAAGGTAGTGGAGAGGGATTCTCGGAAGGCCTGCTCGCACAGATCCTGTCGAAATCGCTCCCATTGGGAGAGCCAGCTGTGTCCCCCCCCTTTGCGATAAGGCGAAGTAGCTTCGCGGGCTCAGTTGTGATTGGACGAAGTCGATATACGTCAGAGGTTGCACCACGCCCACTTTCCCGAAAGGGTTAAAAACATCAGTTTTTCGCCGCTCATAACTCGAGAAATAATTGACGGATCAAAAAACGGAAAAATACGTCTTTTTATTTTACAAACTCTATCATATTCGGCAATAAAAATATGGTAAACGTATTCTTCATATTTATTTTATTCTATCAGTTTTTACGAATTTTTCCGCTTTGATAAAACTTACGCGACTCTCTTGGTCTTCGATAGCATCCTCCTCCCCTTCATCTTGCCTTTTCTTCTCCCCTAATCCCTCGTCTCGGGGACAGGGTGCGTAGGGGTGAGCACCCCGATGGCCTTCTGGTTGGAACTGGGTCGCCAATGTGTGGGTGGAGCCCTTCTTGAGCCGTCACTGACGGTCGTAAGACTACGGACAAGGTTTCAATTGTCGTCTGCTGGGCGGATGAGGTCAAGGGTGGAGCTGTGCCGAATGGGCGTGGGAAAGCTAGCGAAGCGGACGAGATCCCAACCACCCAGCTGCGGTTCGAAGACGTCAGCTGTTTCGCAGTGATGTCACGAAGGCCTCAGCGGTGGGGGAAGGATCTAAAATTGCCAGGGTCGTGAGACTTTTGGCGGAAAAAAACGTGCTAGAAAATATTTAGGTATATTCTCTAGATAAAACTCTCAAGGGCGGTGATAATAAATTACGTAAGGCTTTAATTGAAATTCAAGGGACTGATGAAGTCTCTTTTTTCATGGAGCCATACTATAATGAAACCAATAACCCGGCACTTTATCCAGACTAATTTATTCCCCGACCTTGGTTACAGCGATCGTGATAGTGATTCTGCATTTTTTTTAAATGCTAAGACCATTTCCAGGGAATGGAATAGCATGGGAAAGAGTAATAAGTAACTGGAATCACTTTGATTAAAATGGAAACGAATGGAAAACGAACGAAAAATCCCCGCGGGAATGGTAAAAAAGTGGATAATCAGCGCTACGTAATATATGGCCACTTAACGTACCTCTAAAAATGTGGGATCATAATTATAGGATACCTATAAATAATAAAAGCATTTCAAGTGAGGTGTTATGGAAGAATGATAAAGTTTAAGTGGGTAGATCGTTTAGCAAAAGAAAATGTCCTAAGAAGAGTAGGAAAAGAGAATTCAGATGAACACTTTACAGAGAATACCGTACAACTTTATCGGCCATATCTTGAGATATGGCCGATGAAGATAGTCATTTAGAAAAAAATGAATGGAAAGCATGGCAAAGGGAAGGCATAGTGTGGGATAAATGGAGAAAAAGAAGGAAAGGGTGTAAAAGTGAGTAACTACGCCGATATGGATTGGTTACCTAATATATGAATCGAGTGGAGGGTTGGGTCAAACTAATCTTGGATTTGTGTGCTGGTGATGACGATGATATTAATGCCTCATAATAGGTTTTCGTAATGTGGTAGTCCAGTCGGTAGGTATCGATAAAAATACTTGAAATGCATGACTCCATCCTAGCCTATCTTGTGTAAAATATCTCAGTAAGTTCAACAAATCCTTAAGCTGAGAGTAAAAATTATTTTCCTTCATGGTTGCTTATAATGGGCCGTCTATAAATTACATAACGCCAACCTTTACCAACACAATCACCATTTAAATGGGGTGGGGTTTCAACTTTACGTTATGTTGGGAGAAAGATACATTTTTAATGTGATTTTTGGTTCAAGAATCCACGATGGTACACATATCATAATTAATGACGAAATAATAGTATCGAGATATAAATAAGGTACATATTTATAAAGAAGTTAGTTTTATTTTTTATTCACAAGGATAGTAGTGTTCATTGAAAGTTTTGTTTAATTCAGGGAAGGGTATTAGAGCTTTTTACAGAAAGTTATAACGAGAGATGAAGGGGGGAGGGTTAAAAATTGGTTAATCAGTTTTACTTAATATTTGGACGGCCCCTAATTAACTGCACTATCTTCATTAATGTTTAACCAATAAGTTAATCTAATATAGAAATTAATGTACATCTACATAATACCCTGCCAGCCACCATAAGGTGTGTGGCAGGGGGTGAATTCACACCAAACATGCACCACATATCATACGTAAAAAGCACTAGTAATAATATACTAGTCAGTACTTTACAATTAAAAAAAAGAGAAAAATAGCAAAGCAAGCAGGCAATATGATTCTGTTAGTTGTACCAGCATGCAACTATCTATCCTATCCATTTATACACTCGTATTTATGCTAGTGGGTATACTTACAGCTATTCATTTCCCTAAATGTACGAAGAAATAAGGGCATTTTGAATATGTCAGTTTGGCAATCAATTTTTATAATTTTGTGATTATGGTCCAGTCTACCATAGTAAGTTGGAGTTCGCAAAATATTTTTAACATCATCTGTGGAAAGATATTCTTGGATTTTATTTAAAAGATTAAGTCTAAATTTCAACCGAGGATCTCACCATGATTCCCATATTAATTCATTTAATAGACTGCTTACGCTAATATAATTATCGTACCGTCCCTTTGCAAATCATGCCAATTTTCGATGCACATGTTTAAGTTCATTATTTAGGCCTATTTCGTATGGATCCCATATACTAGCAGCGTATTCCAAATGAGGTCTAACAAGGTGGAGGTCTAATTCGTGGAGTTCCTTATCCTTGCCTCTTGTTATAAAACTACACGTATTCCAGTCAATCGAAGGGAGATTGAAGTCACCACCAACTATTATATCCGTGTCGTTGTTCCGAGAAAGAATGCAAGAAGCAAAGGGATAGGTAGGGGAAATAATTTAGAGTAGTCTGTAGTGCATGATGCATATACTAATCCCTTAAATACTATAGATACTAACAATCTAGTTGCATGAGACCCTTTAGTTGCTTGTTTGCATGTCGGTAGTGTATGCTTGGTGATCTTCACCCCCTGCCACACACCCCCGTGGTGGATTGCAGGGTATCGTGTAGATGTACATGTAGACTATGGGTGACAATCAAACCAGAATGGGTGTGTTTGTGAAGAACTAGGCCCCACCTACTCCGTAGAAGTATATAATAGGAAATAATCTCCGTAGGGAAAAGTAGCTAATATCTCATACATGATCATCACATTTACCCAGTACTCTTTTGATGAATGTAATTATCAGTGAACGGCGTTAGTTCATGTTTAGCAACCATTCATCCTCCTCCGTACTTTTTGAAGCGTTTTTCGGAGAACTCTGAAGACGAAGGTAGTGCCTATATTCTTGTATTCTCGTTATGCTTACGTACTCGTGTTTGGAAGCCTTCCTCCGCAGTACAATTGAGGTCTCAAACACCCACTCGCCCCATTAGAGCTCGCTGCTGTGCCACTGGATGCTCGAGGGAGGTTTCGAGAGGAGCGTAGGGGGTGAAGGGGGGGCGGGGGGTGCGGCAAGTGGCAAGTGGGAGGAGGAAGGAATGGATGTTTGAGCGGAGCTCATGGGACGAGGACGTGAGGGACGACCCACGCGCGGCTTGGCAGAAACTCGGAAGCGTGGTCGTCGACTTAATTCCGGCTTGTTTGCCTCCGCGCCGGGTGCCTCTCTCGGCAAAACCGAAATGGGGCGCGCGCTCGGCCTTTTTTCCTCCCCGTTCCGATGGCCCGCTGCATCGTTTAACTTCAAGTAGTGCTCACGAGGAGGTGAACGAATAAGTAGTACGTGCGCACGTCGAGAGCCTCGCGTCCGTACGTGCGATCGCGGTTTTCGACGACCACGAATTCGGGGTTTTCCGGACGCTCTCTACTGGGGAGGAGGATCCCTTTCGTTTGTTTGCGAGTACGTTTCGGGTCGCGGGGTGATGAGGGGGGCGTGGGTGGCAGGAGTTTGATCGCGAGTGGCGTCTCTCTCCTACTCGGTCGAAGTTGGAGCGATGACTTCCGTGCGACCAGATAAATGGGATTACGGTGGGAGAGCAGATGTTTGCGTCAACACCGCCGCCGCACCAGGGTCGGACGGACTCATCGAGATGTCCCATGAACTTGGGGAATAAGGAGTTTTCTCTTGTCGTGCGGGGGTGGGGAGGTAGGATTTTTCTTGAAACTCAGGAGGTGGACTTTGTGGTCTTGCGCGCACGTTGCCCGAATCCAGTTTTTTTCGCGCCAGGACGATGAAGGCTGTTTCGAGCAGATGTTCGCGTATCGTTTCACACTTTCCGAGGTCAAAGCTCCATTAGCATCCGATGAATTTCATAAGTCTCGCTTCTGTTCTTGTTGTTTCTCAGAAATCATTCGTTTGGAGGTTTGTCCGGGTGTGTGTAAGAGGTTCTGGAGTGATTGAGCTACGACGTCCTTTATTCTCCAGTTCCAATCTCATGACCTTTTCTTCTTCACTCCAGTTGATTTAATTTATTTGGACGACATATTCATAAAGGGTAGAGAGGAATAGGCGAAAGGGTGAAGGAAATAAATGAAAATTTACATGTACATCTACGCGATACCCTGCAAACCACCGCGAGGGTGTTAAAAATGTTTGTGTGTGTTGAGACTTGTGAGAAAGTGTGAACTTTTGACATGAAAATAAGCTACTACATGGAAACATGTAACATAATAGGGTAACATGCAACTAACACATTTATCACTCGAAGAAAGACATGAAGATTTATTTATAGGGAAAGAAACTAGCTTTTAAGAATTCATGGCAGTTTTCTACGAATTCGAATCTGACAATTCAGACATATTTTTACCCACGCACAACATCATCAGGACATGGAGAGGTGATAAATAAGAGAAATTAACAGTTGGATAGAGAGTTACCAAATCCATTTTTCCCACGCATAAGACGCGACTAAGACACAAATAAAGCATAATTATTTCAAAAGACATCACACACCGTACTTTATTATTAATTAACACATTTTTTTCAGATGAAACTCAACTCATGTCAGGTGACCTATCACCCCCTGCCACCTACCCTTGAGGTGGCTCGCAGTATAAATACAGATATAGATCTCTATTTAAAATATCATATGAGCAGTAGGTAATAATATATCTGAATCGAATCCCGTACCTATCCTTAATCTATGGGGTTGGGGATCACGACGACACTGTCCAAGTGGCATACATATGTTAATAGTTCCTATTAATGAGTGGTTCTATTGCTGTGAAATGTTTTTAACATGGGATAGCTTTAGTTATTGTCGATGTTATCGCGAAGTTTCTACCTTGCTATATATATTTTTTTTTCACTTTTTTCGCCGGATATCAAAAACGACTCCATTAACTGGCCAATGCATGGATTGCGTATGAGTTTCAAATTGTGCCATTGATTGAGCGCATTATTTGTTGCAATAGGGAGTCATAAACGTTTCTGGCCTATTTTCACTTGTCACTTTCAAATGCTTCGCACGCCCATTTACGTACGAGGGGGAGCTAATGGAACATCATTGTTATCATAATTTTTTTATTTGTAACTGATGCTCGGATAAATTTCACCTCCTCCTGGCTATTCTACCAAATGGGACTTGCATAATGTGCTAATTCTAGACGTGAATTCATGATTGCAGCTTTGATGCCACATATAGGAAGAGCTAATCAATTCCAAATGAACGAAATAAATTTGGAATCATATTTAGAAAAAGAGTATGTTGTCGAGGAAAGCAGTTTAACATAATGTTGAAAATGACATGTTCTGCCTCTGGGCATATTTTATATTTATGATGCAATAATTGATGGTGGAAACAAAATGTTTGATGTTCAATCGTGCGAAAATCTGGACGACGTTTTCATCGCAAAAAGTAAAAGACATTGTGTATGCCAAATAAGTGTTGTGACGTATCAATTGCGTTTGTTTTCCTGGCTATTACATATTCTCGATGCAATACACATCTTTTTATTTTCATCATCATCATCGGTCAACAATCCCAGGATTGGTTTGACGAAGCCCTCCACTCGATTCTTCTATCGGCCAACCTCTTCATATTGACGAAACTCCTCTCTTTTACATCATTCACAACTTGCTCCACATACCTCTTACGAGGCCTGCCTTTTCCATTCTTACCCGTTCACTTTTCCCTCGGCGATTGTCTTCATCAGGCCATCGTGTCTTAAGATATGGACGATTAAGTTATCCCTTTTCTTGTCTGTCTTTTTATTTTACGCGTTTTTTTAAAGAACGCTACAACCACGCAGACCGGCATACGTAATTTTTGCGGCGTAAACTTTGATGGAAAATTGTTTTGCGTTTAAATTTGTCTCCGAGGGGCTGTGGTCTATTTGGCATAGAATTTATTGCATGTTTCAAGTCCGCCCCATTTTTGAGAGTGGAGTATTTAGACCGGAAATAAAGGTGTAAGGATTGGGATTGAAAGAGAGAGGAGAGTGTAGAGAATGTTGTTCTCTGGTGAAAACTTTTACCAAACACAGGAAACTGACTGGTTAATTAACAAGCCCCTAACGCCAAAAAATTATTTCCTTTCCCCAGTCCTCAGCTTTCCGCTTACTGTTTTGGAGTATATAAGTACTTTTTGTAGATTTTGTGAATCATCTGAAGATGATGCTTGAGTATTGAAACTTGGGCTTTTCTGCGGGTTGCCTGAAAATAAAATTTAAAGACGGAATACCACAAAGTTTTTAAAGAACGTGTTGATTCGGGTGTAGAGAAATCCGACTCCGGAATCGCTATTCTTTCGGATTCGTACCTGCCGTACAGACTCGTGAAAAGTGCCATATTACATTACAGGTACGCAATCTCGTCGATTGAAGCAGAAATGTCGGAACTAAGCCAGCTATATAAGAGAGACAGAACAGTTGGAGGAAGAATAGAAGACTTGTTTGGAAGTCCAGGATATTAAACTTATGCATTGAATCTCTCCGAGCTAGTATTACTCCTACCCGGAGACCATAACTCCTTAGGAAGAGGAGTTCCTAACCTGTGGTACTAGTACCACAGGTTGGGAACCGCTTATGCGTCTTATTTTACCGTGGCATACCTCACGTCATATATTATAAATCTTTTACAGCAGCGTTTTTTGCTATCTTTATTTTGTACACGCTCCACGTCCTATCCACCCGTCTATGACTCGTAATATTATTTATTCCAAAAGTGAACTACCGTTCACGTGGAGAATGCCTAAAAAGCCATTAGCTTGATCTGATCAACAGTCTGAAGAACGTAATGCAAAATAATTTCGGAAATCAAATAGCTAAGTGACAGTTAAAGCACCAATGGTGCGATACCTTTCAATATCCCTTATTAATGAATGTTTCTCGGGCTTTCCACCGGCTTCATTTCTGCCAACGTTTCAAAAAGCGACTCGCTTTTCATCCTCAGCGCTTCTGACAAGGAACATTAACGAAGTGCTACACCCCGATTTGAATCAAATTTGGTAGACTTGTAGATTACAGTGAAAAAATGAACTCCGTGAAATTTTACGTGCCCTCGTGACCCACGAGTCGAGATATTAGCGATTAAAAAATAGGCGAAAATGCAACCCGCTTAACACAGTGACGTCACATTCGCCGTCTCTGCGACCGGCCTTTCCGCGGAGGGAGAGCCCCTCCCGCCCGCCGCCGCCGTTCGGTGGACGGCGCGGTACGAAAGCAGTCGTCGTTAGTTCTACATCTACATAATACACTTTAAGCCACCATAAAGATGTATGGCAGGGTACTTATACTAACGTACAATTACCTATGCCTCTCTAACCATTGATACACTTTTATTTATACTATTGGATATATTTACAGCTGTTCATACCCTTATGGAAATTTCAGATCAGGTCTGATCTGATCCAGATCAGGTCTGATATGACCTGATCAGGTCTGATCTGAACCTGATCAGGTCTGATCTGAACCTGATCATGTCTGATCTGATCCAGATCAGGTTTGATCTGACCTGATCAGGTCTGATCTGACCTGATCAGGTTCAGATCAGACCTGATCAGGTCAGATCTGAACCTGATCAGGTCTGATCTGAACCTGATCAGGTTTGATCTGTCCTGAACAAGTCTGATCTAAACCTGATCAGGCCTGATCTGGCCTGATCTAAATCTGATCAGGTCTGCACTGAACCTTGGTTTTCAACTTCAACCTTAGTTTTGTTGGATATTTTTGTCATATGACAATAATACCTAAGTATAATGTTGTCAAGTCAATTTTTGACCTGCTTGTAGACTATGAAGGATTATTTCACCATAGTCCACAAAAAATCGTATTTCTTCAATGTCTACATAAGGAATGAATATTATGATGAATAATGCATATACGCTGATGGGAGTTTCTCTCTGGGAACTGTGCCAGGAGGATCCCCGCTGTTTCGGGCGAAGGTGTAACAAATGGATATTATATTAATAGTTTAAATCTAATGGATGACTCAAGGCCGTTATTCACGGTGTAGAATCTCACCTCTCACACCTTTTGGATTCAGTGTTGATGCCAAAACATACCTAGGGTCTCATTTATTTTAGTACTGCTTAGGCGGCGATTATGGCCCAGGTGATAAATCCTCTAAATGTGTTGAAGCTGATGAGGAGTAAATTTCCTGATACGCTTCCTTTTTCGGAAACTACAGTGGAAGAAACCGATTTGTCGGATAAGCTTGCATGTAAGTATTTCGGAATTTTAACATGATAAATTATTTTTATTGCGGATTATTTTACTCACTGTTCAACTCAAAGAGCTATCACTAAAATGTTTACTGTACGTGTTTCAGCTATTCTTAAATCCTGTATCGAAGATGACGAATGCCTCTGTGAGACCGAAGATGATCTGATATTTGACCTCGAAAATGAGAGGGATGAGGAAGGTGTTGAGGAGTATCCAGAGAGCAGCAGTGAATCCGAAAGGGAAGAAGATATTTCTCCTACGTCCCCTTCTTCTTCTACATCCTACGAAGTCTCGCCGATAAAAAAAACCAAGGCCCGAGCCATCAATGCTCCAGAAAAGAATGGTAGTTGACTTTTGGAAATCTGGGAAGAAGGGAAATCTTCGACTAGAGACAGTTCGCCACAATTTCCGCTTTGTCACCAATAGGTCACAACTGTACCGATACGAAAAGCAGGTAATGGAAGCTGGGGCTTTGAGGGAAAAATACCGGTCAGTCCGAGATGCTCTCCTCTCACGCTTCAAGAGAGCGAAAGAAGATCGCCTTGTGGTTCACAACAGGGATTTGCGAAGGTGGGCTCTTGAAGAGAATAAGAAACTAGAGCAGACAATACCGAATTTTAAAGCAACTCCTGTCTGGCTATGGAAATGGAAAAAACAGCAAAACATAGTTTCACGAAAGATTACAAAAGTTGTTTCGAAAAAATATTCTTTAGAACAACGGTCCGTCACAGTGAAGGCAAAGGAATTCGTCGAGGAAGTGAAAAGAGTGATTGATAGTGGTGCATCGCAAGTTTTAAATACCGATCAGAGTGGTTTTAAAAAAGAAATTCATTCCGGTCGCACATTGGACTTCCGAGGTGTGAAAATAGTGGAATCAGTCGTTCAGAGTGTACATGCAACCTCACATTCCTACACTATTCAGCCGACAATTTCCATCAAAGGAGAGCTCCTCTCTCCTCTCCTCATCTGTTTACAGGAAAAGGACGGTAAATTTCCCAAACATGCCAACGTATTTAAATCCTCCAACATTCATTCTGTTGCATCAACCTCAGGACTACTGACAAAAAATATTCTAATGCAGGAATATTTCGGTCGAGTTCTTTCCCCAAAAATAAACAATGAATGCGTTCTTTTGGTTGATTCATGGGGCCCCTACAAGGATGAAGACGCCATGGCGGAAGTGACACCGGAGGGCAAAAAAATTCTAGTGAAGACGATTCCTCCTAAAACTACGGGACTTATTCAGCCTCTCGATGTGTACTTTTTTCGTACGTGGAAAGATTTCGTCCGCAAAATTTGTGATCGAGTAATATTGGATCAGATAAATGTGAGCCTCTTTCAGAGAAACAATATTTTAAAAATGCAATCACTCACGCATTTCCAGTTTTCTGCTCCTAGGTTCAAAAATTTTATTATGTTTTCGTGGTTTAAGGCAGGATACTTGCAGGAACGGCCACCGTGCCACATTACTCCTGTGCAATATTGTTTTAATGAAAATATTTTTGACAAATACTGTGAATATGAAGACGAGAATGTGTGTGGGGACTCCGTATTTATAAAATGTGCCCATTGTGAGTATCACTTGTGCTTTAGTCATTTTTTCCATGATTACCATTTCTGTGAATAAACATTTTTTTAATGATAAAATCTAGTTTATATTTATGTTTTTCATTCCGTAGATATACCATCTTTTACATTGCAGTTGTTTTCTCACGAAAATTGAAACATCTTCGTCAAATTACGCAGTTGCATGCAAGCATTAGAGCGAATCCACAGTATATGGGAAGGGAGGAATATGGGACGGAGGAAAGACTAGTAGGGACGTGGAAGAAGTAAGAGAGAGGCTGATGGGTGATGGAATACGGGAAGGGATAAAACGCTCATCGGACTCAACGCTCATCGTAATTCAAGAAACTCAATCCTGTAAGCCATCAGCAGTAAGCAGCCCTTAACACATCCTTTGGCACCTTGCTGCCATATACGTCCTCGAGAGCAGGGGTTATTCCCGAGCAGAAGGGCCCAAAGAGATAGTCGCGGGAGGAAAGGAACCCGGCCGATTCCTTTTTATGTAAGATATGTAATGCATGTTTAGTGTGAATTCACCCCCTGCCATACATCTTTATGGTGGCTTAAAGTGTATTATGTAGATGTAGAACTAACGACGACTGCTTTCGTACCGCGCCGTCCACCGAACGGCGGCGGCGGGCGGGAGGGGCTCTCCCTCCGCGGAAAGGCCGGTCGCAGAGACGGCGAATGTGACGTCACTGTGTTAAGCGGGTTGCATTTTCGCCTATTTTTTAATCGCTAATATCTCGACTCGTGGGTCACGAGGGCACGTAAAATTTCACGGAGTTCATTTTTTCACTGTAATCTACGAGCCTACCAAATTTGATTCAAATCGGGGTGTAGCACTTCGTTAATGTTCCTTGTGAGTGCCAGATTTTTCATTATTGCCGTTATATATATCTTTTACCTGGGTCAGGTGTCTCTTGATTGTTTGAGACGTCGGTTTAAAGCCGGTTTAAGCGGTTTAACCGCTGGAAAACCCGAGAAACATTCATTAATAGTATTCACCGATAAAATACTAAATCATATAGTTCAATATTCCTCCTTATAAAGTTGAAATTGCTCCCCTAAAGGACGTGTGCTCCCAATGAAGGTCACAGTTTTATAGTTTTCAAACGATTGAGAAGATTTCTCATATACTTTAACATTGGATTTTGGACGTTTCTCCTCATTATGGTGCCTTTTAACGACATAGGTTTCTCCAGCCATCCTGTTGACGTTTCAAGCCTGAGGCCAGTAGGATGGCTGGAGAAACTGTTCTTGCTTAAAGGCAGCATAACGCGGAGGAACAACCGAAAGCCATTATCAATGTTAATCAAAGCGGAAAAGCCTTAGATTTTACCTCGCATACTTCTTTAGGACAGCTGGGATTTTTGCCGAGTGACCCTGTAATAGGACGAGACCGTATTCCACATCAAAAATATTAGCCGTGACGCCGGGCTGCAATATCAGGGTTTATAGGAACCTGGAAATCCTGGAAAACCTGGAAAAGTCAGGGAAAATGAAAATGGCCATGGAAATCTTGGAAAAGTCAGGGAATTTAACGTGTGGTCAGGGAAGAATCACAAATTGTTTAAATTTATCACCTTAAAATGCCAAGAGATCAAAAACTGCACATAGGAGCGGAGGAGGAGGGTGAAGGATTTTTTGCCGTCCCGCTGGCCTCAGGCCGGCTTTACTGTGGAGACAGCCCAGGGGCCCTATTCTGGTTCTTTCTGGCTATAGCCTGCACGATTTGGTGAAAAGATTTGCGAAAGGTGTGCGCATTCATATTCTCATTTTCATTCGCTAGCGATTTCGCCAGGAATGCTTCGCTTTGTCCCTCTGGCTACAAAAAAGTTATTCTCAGTCAAATTTAAAGTCACGTAGCCAAATTTGTAGAAGGATGTGAGGAAGAAAAAATCAAGATAGATTCAAAGAGCTACTTTAACATGACATCAGGTTTGAAGGAAAAGCCAGGTTAGCATTCTTTGGATATCTTTTTCTGCAATTAAAACCCTTTCTGAAGGCATATCAATGTAAGGAATGATAATTTTTATTTTGTTGACTTAAACTTGTTGATCTCTTATTGCTGGAAGTTCACATGATTAATATGAAAATAAACCTACAATTTTTCATAAGTTTAGACTTCTTTGCTTCCTCACTACCACTTTTATCCCTATAAATGACCGAAATCTTGGAGTTTTTAGGCGCTCAAAGTCAGGGAAAATCACTAATAATGGTCTGGAAATCCTGGAAAAGTCAGGGAAAATGAAAATGAAAACTCCTATAAACCCTGAATACAAAATTGATAAATACTCGTGCGGAGAGGTTGGAAAGGAGACGTAAATCGCTTTGCGTGCTTTGAGACTCAATTTTTTCCCTCTTCGAGAGCGAGAGCGTATCTTCAAGGTCGATTTTGGCGTTTTTCTCCGCACGCATATGTTTTTTCCAAGCCCCCCCCCCCCCCCTTCCCCACCCCAATCGAGCTCTTCTTGTCGTAATCGAGAGCCTTGAATTCATTCGTTCTCTCATCCCCTTCTACCGTTCGCACGCTCCTCGGATCCGCCTTTCTTACGTCTCAATTTCCTACGCCCTCAGTAACCCCTGGGGCAACCACCCTTCTTGGATGCCGCGATTAGGATCTGGCGTCGTAAAAACGTCCCGCCTTCAAGGCGAGGGCGAGGATTAACTCCTAAGGGGCGGAGGAGGAGGCACGCCGAATATCGAATCGATTCCACGTCACGCCGCCGTTAGCACGCCACCTACTTACTCAACAGGCGTGAGGAGAAGGATCCACATGACTTGGAGGTCGTGAATATCTCCCCCTTCCGCTACATCGAGCTCCTCATGTATTCCAGGTTACCTCCATATCTGCTGCTCCATCTTTAAGCCCGTACGTGCGGCTGCGGCGTCTTTTAAGAACAATTTTACGGTATTTTTTTTGTTGCCAGAGTCAGACCTTCCCTTCTCAGGCGTCCCACGTTATGGTCAATCAAGTTTTTGAGATTTTTGATCGCCCTCTTCGTGGATCGCACTAAAAATTGTGTTATACTTTTTTTATAAAAGAATTAAGGGTTATAATTTATAGCTTGAGGGATTTTCGGGACGTATCATGCGGTAAACTTTAGAACATGATCTCTTTCTCCATTAGAGCTATCCTCCAGACTTGATTTTGTACCTCTCGCTGTCTAAGATAACCCTTCATAATTATTGAAATGCTTATCCTGTATTAATTTTGAGCGTGATTAACTATTCCTGCTCTCATTTAATGTAACAAGTGATCTAAAACGCTCCAATATTTACTACCGGACATATTTTTTATTGCAGATTTCAGTGCTGATTCCGTAGCTAATCTTTGTTCTAATTTTCTTTGCTGGAAAACTGGATATCTACATCAACGCAATACCCCGAGACCCACCGCGACGGCGTGTGGCAGTGGGTGATGATCACCAAACATGCACTACTTACATTCAACTAGGAGTTACGATGCTACTCCCTCATAGAAGTACATACATATGTTAGATGTTAGAGTCACGTGCAACTAGATGGTTAGTCTTTACATAGTAGGAAATGAAGTAGTTACTGATTATAAAGGCATTTCTGAGAATATATTTATCTGTATTTCCTTGGCATGCATGGGTAAGTGTTGTTAAAACATGATCATGCACTCTATATACATCTCCTGCAAATCTCCACGAGGGTGTGTGGCAGGGGTTGGTATATTCGCACTTTTGTGTTGTAATCAATATCCTTATGTCAAACGATGAAGGTTTGATTTACACTAGAAGGTCGGGAGTTGGCTGCCTACCGAAAAGGCCGGCGAGTGGTCAATGGGGTCGTTTACCAAATTTTTTTTATTTCCGAATCTGATAGTGTTTGTAAAATAAAAAGACCCGTATTTTTCCGTTTTTTGATCCGTCAATTATTTCCCGAGTTATAAGCGGCAAAAAAACTGATGTTTTTAACCCTTTCGGAAAAGTGGGTGTGGTGCAACCTCTGACGTATATCGACTTCGTCCAATCACAACTGAGCCCGCGAAGCTACTTTGCCTTATCGCAATGGGGGGGACACAGCTGACTCGGCCAATCGGAGCTATTGCGACAGCATCTGTGCGAGCAGACCTTCCGAGAATCCACGTCCACTCCCTTCCCCTCCCCGAAAAGCAGTCAAGGACGGGAGGAAAATGACGTCAATGTTATCATAGAAGTATTTTCGGTGGGCGTCACCTTTTGGTTATTTTAATTTTTGGTTTATGAGTGAACGGTTGTGGTTAGAAGATTAATTTTTTCACTAAAATTCTTTTTTCGTTTCCATCTAACGCTTTCGTGTACAAAATTGCGATTTCGGCTCCGAGTAAACGAGTAAACCGATTGACCGCTTGGCGCAATAATGGTCAATTGACCGCTCGCCGACCTCTTAGGTAGACTCGCCTGTTACTCGGCAACCATATTTATTTTTTTCGTAATATTTTACTGGGTAGTTTCACACCCTAAAATATCAAAAGTGAGTTAATGTCAATCTCATACAAAAATAAGTTTTCGAGTTAGCGCTGATAAAAATACCCAAACGGTCAATTGACCGCTATCCGGCATTCTAGTGTTAAGGATGTAGAATGTGTGTAATTAGGATCGGTAAGATATGTGAAATATCGTGATGAGAATCGTGTTAGTGTTACAATTTTACATGAAGGACTACTGTAGGAATCTCTATTTTAATGTAGGTTAGGTAAACTTGAGACTGAAACTTTACAGTTTTAAGCTGATATACTAATCGATGAAGTTGACGATGATTAGAACACCTGTATCCTACGTTGATTAAATTAGGAGAATAAGATTAGAGAGAGTAACTGTCTTACGGATAGATATAAAATTTTTTTCTTCCCACATAATTGGCAACATAGATAATAACCGGGTAGATAGTTGAAATGTAGGCAGCCGGTAGTGAATCCGAAGTATTTCGCAGAGACCTCTTTTCGCCATTAAATGCAACATTATTTTCAGGGACATTTAAATTCACCCTCAATAGTTTTTCTTAAAATAGTCTTGAGTTTTAAGAAGATTTTCTGAACTATGAACATAGTTGGCATCAGAATTTGCATAGCCATCATTACAATTAGTATTATCATCATTACATTTACATTTTTACATTTACATAATACCCTGCAAGCCACCATAAAGGTGTGTGGCAGGGGGTGAAATCTCACCAAACATGCACAATATATCATGCATAAAAAGGATTAGTACATGTATAGGTACTGTTCAAAACTACGCGTTTAATTGCATCAGATCGTAGAAGAGGAAATATCATCGGTGTTTATAGACACACAAACTAAGTCATAGAAAATTTTTCTTTGCTCTAACAATAGACCTACATTCTGTGAAAAAATGTTCCCTGAAATCTTGTTTGTTTTGTACGCTCAAAATTGACACTACAATGAACGCTGGGTTTTTTTCACACAGGGATCATCAAACACAATTCCTGGAAAGTTTTGCCAATCAAGAGTTTTATAAAAATCCTATGCTACTAATTTGGACGAAAAGCAGAAGCAGAAAATATTTAAAACTTTGAATTGGAAGTCAAGAGAAATGCCATAAAAGATATATTGTTATCCTTTAATGGTTTGTAGGGATATGTGTTTACGTATTATAGGGATTTCTTAACAATACTAGTAAAATGCACCATTGCGTGTACAATGATATATTTCATTTTAACTGTTGCCTAATTCATCATCAAACATTCCTTCATCGTCATTTAATTGGGTACTGCGGCCGGCTAATATACTTTCTACTGATGAGAAATGCCGTAGATTATCGGGAAATTAATACAATAAAGGTTGAGCCTACGGTGGTGAAGTTAGTTTAAAGTTTTCTTGCGGCCACGATAATTTGGCAGCCTTAAGCAACTAATTCGAGAAAACCACGTCTTAGATTTAAAAATAAACAAAGCACGCACCATGCCCGTGGTGGATTACGAAACGACCAACTTTTGATTAGCAAGCGTTATAGCCCCCCGCCGCCGTGATGACCCCGAGGATCATAATGTTTTATGGAATGAACCTCCGATGAGGACATTTCACCTTGCAGGAGGCTTTGAGAGGGTCGCGGTTTCTGAAACTTAAGCGTATGATGCTGCTGTTGCCTTAATCAAGCGTCGACGGTACGCCATCGGATGCGATACAAGAAGGAAACGAGGACGAAACTTTTTTGATTGATCCCCACCCGGATCGCTTTTGCACCTTTGACGTGGTCCCGCGGTTTCGATGACGCAACAATCACCCACATTCACTGATTCCGAATTTGCAGAGAGGGAGAGAGGCAAGCTTTGAAGTGGAGGAGCAAGAGAAGCACCATTTCATTAATATTCATAGTTCGGCCATTTGTAACCGCAAGGGCGACATTGACGTCGTGATCCCCTTTTGTGACTTTTTAATTTCTCTTAATTTTTGTTGCTTTGGGTAGCCGAAAAATGAGCCATCACCGAGAAAATGAATCTATTTTTAAGCCCTCCCTCTCCTGTCTCCACTTTCTGCTTCTCCTACCATCTCTGCGCCCCTGAAGGCGTGCTCTACCGTGTCGAGATTTGTGCCTTATTTTTTTCTTTCTCATCAAAGCATCTCTTTTCGCCGCAGAGATAAAAGGAAAGTGGCGTGAAATTTTCTTCTTTGCAAATCCGGGACAAAATCATTCACAACCTTCGTAATTCCTATCGGTTCCCAGAAGGAAGACGCGCTCTTACACTTTTTTTTGTTCAGAAAGAGAAAGTCAAACCGCAGGTTTCTCTTTCGATACTTGGAATTATTTATTTTCGCTCTTTTATCGTTGGCTGATTAGCCGGGAGCCACTTGCAAGGAAATCGTCGGCGATCTAAATAAGCCTAATAATTCGAGTTCTTAATAAAGTCATTCGACAAGAAACCGCAAGAATATTCCTATGAAGTTCTTTTTGCGACCGCTGGATGATTTAATATCCGATTACTGCGCCTCCGGTGGAATATATTCACAAATTTCCTGGATTATTAGAAAAGAACTCCTCTCTGCATCAAAAAAAGAGTGAATAAGTTTTATCCTCTTTGGTGGAAAATCAAATAAAGAACCAATGGAAGACGTACTGCACATTTGTGATAACATTGGTCGATAGTTGCATTCATTCGTCCATCCAAAGCTAGTTTAAATGGCGTCAAATCTTTGATAGACTTTAGAATACCTTAAGGAGAGTTCTCTCCTTTCACAACGATTCTAATAGGTAATTGCTTAGATTACTCCAATTATTTATAAATCAACAGCTTCAATAATACCTCCCTTGCCACCCCTTTAATCTGTAGCCATCATTTGTTTTCCAAGGGGCTGATTAACCCTAAAAAAAACCTCATGATGCCTATATTATTCATCTACTTCTTTCTTTTAACAAGGCTTTAACATATATTTATTTTGTATCTATTTTTAATTTTGCGTGAACCAATTAAGTAGAAATGATACTTTACTTGCTCGAAACAAAATTAGCTAGTAATCACTTCTATTTCTTACACATATTAGTCATTTTTAGTTTTTACAAATCGTTAAAAGTGAGGACGTCTTGTACTCAGTTATTTTCGTATTTTTGCTCGTATAGCATTAATTTTTAAGATTTATATTTCTCCTTACCCCTTTCTCATCCATGTTTTTAGCTCTCATATTTTCCTCGGTGTTATTATATATTTCAATACCTCTTTTATAGAACCGTTACTCCAATTATTTCTCCCGTTTGCTGTTTAACCACTTCCCTCGTGCTCAATGAGATAGCTGATGCAGTGAGGAGAGTAAAAATCTTCTCTTCCCTTCTCCACCGGTTCATCCATTTTGATGAAATATTAATGAAGAAAAGTAAGGAAAACCATTTACTTCAATGCTTCTTCATCATTACTTCTCCTGGTTAGGAAATTATTCCCCCGATGCACTGCAGGTCTGGTGAGCGATTGCAGATTTCTCTCTTGACGTGGTACGCTTTGAAAAATGGAATAAGTCTCGGGAAAAAACTCTTCCTGCATCGGGTATCTTGCGCCGTTATGAAAACCCTGCAATGCTATTTTCTCGGCTGGACTCCGGTCTATAAATGAATCTGAACAGGACATGCATTGCGGTAACCGTAAGGCTGAGAGCAATCGATTTGCGCGTCATTTGGGGGCGCGTCACGTTATGATTAAAGAGTTTTCTCGCTGGGATGCTCTGGAATACCTCGGTATTATTTTTCAGCAAATTAGTCCACGGTACGCGTTTCCCTATCACCATAAAGGTCTCCAGTTTTGATTACCACATCTGGGGCGTGTAAACTGATGTGCCTTCCATCCGGATAATTCCGAGCATAAGCAGAGAATATCGGATTAAATGGAGCATTATTGATCCCGAATAATCGTAGATGTACCGATTGAAATTGCTTTAGTTATCTTATATTAGCTTTAATTTGAATGAATTGCTTTAGTTATATGTACACATCATGGTATATTTTCGAATAGTTAAAGTCCTCTATTTAAATGGATTCATTTTATCCTTTTAATAATTTACACGATAAGTAATATGATTTTGCTTTTAATAAAAGAGAAGGTAAAATATTTGTAGCTATTTCTCTGGGAGGTTAGTAGTTATTGGAGGTGGAATACGTATGCTAGCCAACGGGTGACAATAGGGGTGCATGGGAATGATTAGATTCCGCTTCCTCGGCAGAAAACCTTGCATTTTTCCCTAATGGAAATTGCATGTGTATTAAAACAAAAAATAGCAATGAAAACGTAACCAAATTTCCTCGTAGTGGTGTCATTAAATATTCCTAAGGATATTTAGGGGAGGTATCAATGCTAGGGAGGTATTATATGCTACTTACAATTAGAGTTAACTCTGTTCCTAAAAGTTGGGTCAAATTTAACTTGCGATTGTCTGCGTCTTTATACAGTTTCCACCATCTATTTGAACCATTTGTTAGAAGTTCATTCCATTATTGATCTTAGCTAGTACTCGCTTTTGTTTACGCTAAATTTTAGTTTCACTATGTGCAAAAAAAACTTCATCCACAAGCATCGCGATTAGTAAGCACATATATTCGTGCCTACCAATATGGCTGACCTTGCTTCCAAAATCAGTCGCCACACCGCCTCCAGTATATATAGTAGCCTTCTTGGTTATCCCCTTCGCTGCCATCAATAATACGGTGACCACACTCGCCTTCCATTAATGGATGCGCGACGAATTCACTACACAACAACACACAAGACGGCGGCTTTATCCATCTCCGAAAGCACAAATAGGCACAAAAAATTGTGCACAATAGCAGAATTTCCAGTAGGAAAAAAACCACCTCGACCGGGAGTCGAACCCGGAATCCCGTGATCGTCTGACCAAGTGCTCTACCAATTAGGCTTACAAGCCCTCGGTTGCTCAATAGGTAGGAGTACTTGACCGTACGATCAGGGGGTTCCGAGTTCGCTTCCCGCTCGAGGTGGATTTTTTTCCTCATGTAAATTCTGTTATTTTGCATTTCAGCGGGTGACTCTGCTAAGCTATTCGCAATCCTAGCCATTGATAGTTCGCAATCATTGTATTTTACCAAAATGGTGATTTTGAACGTGGCATGAGTTCAGTATTTACTTTTGAATGTCTGCGAATCGATCATGGTGTTAGTGCTTCAGGAGCTAAAACATTGTTATTATTTGTTAGGACAAACACTCTGCACGAATAGATTAATCAGATCACGAAATAAATTTCCATTGATCGTAATCAATGAATTGATCCTCACAGTTTCCGTGTATTTGAGTTATGGCACCGATTCTAGAACCCTTTCTCCTTCCCTACTCTTATTCGCTGATTCTAGTTCCGATACGCATGCAGTATGTGCGGCAAAAAGCAAATAGCTGGTTTCGAATGTGTAGCGCAGTATTGCCTCACGACATTTCGCAGCGATGTCATTTCGAGGTAATCGCGGATCATTTCATCAAATTGCATCCGCAATGACTCGACTAGAATTCAAAACTCTCACCGCATTAAAGAGAATGTTCTAGGATTCTTGGAAGACTTTTAAAGTGGCGATTAATCGATAATGGGCTGCACCTGCTTTATTTTATGGTATGTATTTGATTTATTTGAATATATTTTGCGGAATGGAAGGAGTTTCGTGAATCAAATCATGCGACATTATGAGATTGCATCACAAGTCCGATCTGGGTAGCCAGACATTTTTATGCACTCTTTTTCACTTGAAAATATATTCCTATCTTCATGTCTGTAGCTATCTTTTCATGTTTATAAAAATTGGTCACTATATCATCAACCTAATGAGGTATATAGAGGCACTATTACCATATCATTTGTTGCATATAATTTTCCGCGGGTATGTTTTTTTCGTACAAATGTTTTTTGTCGGTCCAGTAATGAGTTAAATACATTTCGCAGGTCATAAGAGTTATGGATTGCGGCAGGTTAATAATGGGTGTCAAATTTATTTTAAAGAGCCTCACGTAAATTACTTCCTGCCTACCCTCAACTCATGGAATTAATTTTCATTCATTCAGGGCGTTAAAAGCGAGAATAAACTTATTCTGCTACGGATTTGAATAGAAATAAGCTGGATAGTTTCCAGTAAAAAATATTTTTATGGTAATATTTTTTTATGATTTTTTTTTGTCTTTCGCTTGTTCACGCGAGTAACTATTGTTCATGAACCCATTGAGAGCATTTTAAAATTCAGAGCTATGGCACTTGCTTGAAATCACCACTACGTTGCATATATTTTTCATCGTTATGGATTGATCCTTTCCGCGCGAAAGTTTATCACTTCAGTAATATGTTTAAATGTAACATATGTTATTGAATGCCTTTTATTTTATTTTAAATTGAATTCAATTCCCATACCTTTTTTAATTTGATTAAAATTCTGCATCTTAGCTCTCGCCTAATTACAATTTCCGTGTATCATCTCTTTAGGTGAAATATGAATACACTACTATGTCATTATTCATCTTGAATTAGCCTGTGTTACATACTTAAAACATGCGCCATGAAATACCATTAGAGATGCATTACTATGCTATGAAAGATAGAGACTAAGATATTGAAAACAGATATGAAGATTTATTAAAATAACCTGGAAAATGTTTATAAAGTCCATTTTATAATTCTTGAGAATATGGCACGCGTGACAAAGCTGTTCTGGAGCATGTTCATTTCATAGAGCTGTTCATTCTTCTCTTATTATATTTGAGTATCCTGGCATTTTTAAAGTTATGATTTGTTTCAGTCAATTCATTGTCTCTTTAAATTCTATTTAATGCATGAATTTGGTATCATGCGTTGGGAAATCGGACCTTCGGAACTATTGCTCTTTGCCTTTTTGAAATATAATGAGATTTTTACGGTGGTAAATGAGTAATCATAATACGTAAGAAGGGACCATCAGTTGGCTGTTAATTAATACTAGTAAATTTTGGCTTCAGGTGCTCAAATGATAGTTATATCTTACCGTCCAGAATAAGATCTTAATCCCAAGACAACACCATAGCATCTATGCCCGTGGTGGGATAAAAACCCTCGACATTTGTGGATAACAGGCCAGGGCGTCACCGACCTGGCTACTGCGGTCGCCTGTTAGTTAGTGATGTTTAAATTTTCTTTGGAGCCTGTCTGGTTTTCTTAGAGTTCAAGGCTGTAAGTAAATTGTAAATTGAAAAAAAAGAGCATTTCATTCGGGCAATTAGTTTTTGATAGAAGCCTCTGATACTGCTCACGAAACGAACGATTCCATGAATTAATTTCATAATCCTACTATCTCTAGTTCCATCACTGCTGTATTGCATCTGTGATTAGACCTCAGCTACTGGTCAAAGTTTTCCCAAAGATGTAATCGTTCATGGCAGCCTTGTTTGTTATTTTTTTGGTTTAGCCGTACATTTCCCCTGTGACCGCTCCTACTCCGTTCTGTGGTCAATGATGTCATTACACGGAGGTTACTGGTTGCCCTCTTGCAAAACAGGAAGGGTCTAAGATAAAAATGAAACGCGATTCCAGCAACTTAACGATCATTTAATGAGTAAGACATTTCCTGTTGACGAAAAACATTTCGGATAAAAGATGTTTGCAAGTATTTTATTTTATTCGTCGAGAATTTGATAACCGGGATTATTATCTTCTCTGCCATATTTTCTTCCTCTGCCGTCTTTTTGGATTGATATGATCCATGCGGCTTTGTGTGCGATTGTATGATGCATAAGTCAAAATGTTGTATAATGTAATGTAATAAATACGTACGCTACGTGAGTTAATTTCTGCATACCAATACGATACGACGGTTTCCCTGATTTGTATTTTTATGCCTTTTTTCCTTGAACATTATCAGTGAAATACGATTAATGGTTACTGGTTTTTGATAAATATAACTCATTTTGGGACTAAGAAAAATGTATTTTATTTTGCCTAAATTCGTCATCAGCCTTAAAATATCAGCAATTCTCTTGTTACGTAAATGCAAGTACCGCTTAGTTTATATGGAGTGCAAAGCTTAAACATTCCACTTCAGACAGACTGACTCTTGTTTCAGGAAAAAAAAGTATTTAAGAGTTAAGTATTACTCTACTAGCTCTACTACTTCTGAAAATCTACGGCGGCAGGATACAAAGTGTCAATCATTTAACAAAAAATGGCATGATTCCTCTTGAAGGCAAGGTCACGCCATATAAAAACTTTGTTCGCAATTATCACCGTTACTGAAATCCTATTGCTTTCTTACGATAGGAAGTTATACATTCTGTGTTCAACATCAATTTCATCGACAAAGGCGGCGAAGTGCAGGAGATAATCTGATAGAGAAACCTTTATTTGAATATAGTAGGTGCTCTGAATATTATTGGCATTCAATCCAGCTCGTTGTAGGAATTTTATCTGTAAAAATCTCCTAAAGAGATATCAAGTTGAGGATCGGGTGGTGTGGTGGCTAGAGTTCAGGCCTCCCATCCCGAGAGCCCGGGTTTGATTCCCAGCAATGGATTTTTCAGTGGCAAACTGGTCCCTAATTTATTGCCTAGTGGAAGGCATTTCAGGTTCAGTACTCCGTCCGTCGGATGGGATGTTAAGCGGTGGTCCCCTAGGCCCCTGTCGTTAAAAGTAGGCTAATGCCCACGCCGGGTTTCTCTCGACCCTTCCTCCATTACCTGAAATGTTCCTACCGTTACTCAATTACCCACCTATCCTATATGGCGCAAATGACCTCAGCTGTAGGTCGCCTCCTATGAATAGCTAACTAACTAACGATATTATGGAAAATAAAAGAATGAAACTTTGTTAGGTTCACTTTATATTCAAATAGGCACGACCCGGGTTTCATAACGTAGTTATATCTTCAGGTGACTGATCATGTATACATCTTCTTTATATAACAAGTTGGGATTCTTTTATTTTCCATTATGGAAAGGTATCACATAGTTAAGACTGAAGTTATCAGCTATATTAACGATATTATGTTTTCTGTCTATAAAGAAAGTGTGCTGGCTATTTAATAATATTGCCTACTTTAATATTGTTGATTTGAACTCAGTAATCATTGACCTCATATGGTCCCGCGCCCGCTGTGGTAGTCAGATCGGTAACACACCGGCTTGGCAACCGAAAGGTCGTGGATATGTATCCAGCTTCCAGCATGGATATTTTTCTTGACTCTAGGGTTAGGCTTAAGTTAAGCTGCAGTTAAGCTAGACGGTGCGATATAACCTTGGAAGTTGGAGCTCCTTAAAACCCTATGATTTTGCTGCTCCACTCTCACGACTACGAATTTCTCTCGTGTTCCAGTCGTACCACTGATTAGCATTTAGGTTTTAGGATCCTTTGAAGTTATATTAAGCATTTAAGCTTCAGTAAAGTTCCTAGTTCCACAAAGCTGGTGTTCTGATATATTGGTTATAATTCCATGGCATCGAAAGGCTCAAAAATACCTGTCAGTCTGAATGGATCTTGTGGCCAACAAATGATTTAACGTGAATGCAAGGTCCGGGGTGTACAATTTCACATTCCAAAGAATGTACCAAAAAAATTAATTTTCTGTCAGGAATGCAACTTGTTTAAGGTTCTTCACTTTTCCCCTACGCATGTTATTTTCAGCTTGATACCAATATAAGCTCATGCTTCTTTTTTCAATGATTTCAACTCCGACCCGAGTATTTGTCACTTCTTGACCTCCAATTACGTCGTAATAAGGAAGATCTTTTTCCTTTAGAGGGAGAAGGGAGAGCAAATGTCTTCGGGGTCAAAGTCAGTGAAATTCTAAAACGGGGTCTTAACCCTGTTCAAGTCGGCTGCAAAGTAAGCGAAACGGAAGACTTGTAGGATGGAACACAGTAATCAGTATTAACTCACAATCAGTAAGTAGGAACACAAAATGAATGGTGGAGGCAGAAATACTTTGTGGAAATCCATTGTAGGACATGAATTAATGATACTTCGCACTATTCCACATTTCTTTATGTGGAATAGTGCAAAGTATCATTAATTCATGTCCTAAGTAGGAACACAGTAATTGAAAACTTCTTCCAAATCAAAAGGGATAGTTTTGTTTCAAAATGTAGATTTATTCTTGGTGTTCCAATTTTTCGGAACGTTAACTTTCCTGGTTGGAGGATAAGGTTTCGATAAAATAATTGTATACCCTTGTTTTTCCTTCACTGGCAAAGACATATCTTCCCGGATTTACGAAATAATTCCAATATTTTGTTTGCTGTCAGACATTAACTCTTCATTTATTCTTTTGTCGTTTCCTATTAAATATTTATGAACAATAAATATCATGTTGCATTAAGGAAATTAAATTAATAAAATGCGTTTTGAATTATACATAGCATTTTCTCAATTGGATAGACTTAGAGAAAAATTCAGTTACAGCTTCAGTCTCTCATTTCTTACTCTGGATACGCCAAAAAATGTTTCATGGTCTATTTTACGTAACTCGTGTTTATACAAAACCGATTGTTTAAGCCTGATTCAATTACAGCGTCAGGAAATTTTCAATCAATAAATACGATTATAGTAATTATCCATTGAACTTTTGTTTTATACATTGTGTTGTTTTGTTCTTTTTCCAAAACGTTTCATGTTTTTACTACATGCTAAACTGTCAGAATGAACCTTGGGTTAAAAATCAAATAAGTAGTCACACAGCCAGATTGAGCTTGTGCTTGATAATGCAGGTAATCGTTACTGATTGAGCAATACAAAACAGAAAAACGCATAGCATTTCATATTTCCTGATATGTCCTGAGGAAGAAATGATAAAATGCAACAAACATGATGTAATGTACCACAGTTAGGCAGGTCACAGCTAGGCCTAGTGATGCTGAAATTGCACTGTGGAAAACTGAATTATTTCGCAGTTTTTAATAATAGGTACTCAATTAGCACTTGCTTGTTCGATTACCTAATGCGAAAAGACGGATCAACGCTTGAAGAAAAAGAGAATAGAGTTTATGTAACGTTTTGGAAGTGTAATACGTAAATATTACTTGTTTAAATTTATTTTTAAAGAGTGGTCATTAGTAGTAACAACCATTTAAGGCTTTCATCAAGTCTGTACTCCGGGATTGTGCTTTTAATGTAGCCGTTTTTCTGTTTAGCTTGAAAAAATATTGAATTGATATCGAGTACTTGAAGAATGCGAATCGTAGCATGCTGATTTTCTCCCCGTGGATATTCACTCCCGAAGACTTTTCTTTGACTTCGAGAAATCCATCCTAGAAGTCAAAGAAAAGTCTTTGGGAGTGAATATCCACGGGGAGAAAATCAGCATGCTTCGATTCGCCGATGACATAGCAGTCATGGCAGAAACAGAAAGAGCTTTAAAGAAGACACTAGGAAATATGGACAAAACAATGACCAGATATCATCTGATGATCAATAAAAAGAAAACTAAGGCATTAGTATGCAGTAGGAGAAAGAAGCCAGGGCCAATATCAAACTAGGCAAACAAAATATCGAGGAGGTGGAAGAGTTCTGTTACCTGGGAAGCTGAGTAACCAATGATGGACGAAGTTATAGAGAAATTTCCAGTAGAATTGCCCAAGCAAAAAGGGCATTTTACCAGAGAGAAGATTCTGCTTACAGGTGCAAATACAAGCGTGGAAGTGAGGAAACGTGAGGAAGTGAGGATCGAGTGACCAACGAAGAAGTCTTAAGAAGAGTGGGAGAGAAGAGATGTCTACTGAAAACATTAAAAAAGAAGACGGGACATCTTAAGGCTGTTCTATACCAAACCAATATCTCTTGAGTAACCGCCACGGGGGTTAGTTCCGAGAGCCGCCGCTTCAGTTTCAGTGGGATGGGTAACTTTACTGGGAGGAGGGGGTCATCTTTGAGGGGTGTTTGGGGAGTGGCTTATTTATTCAGTCACCAATGAGTGACCACCGGTCCAAATGTTCCTTATCGCCTATTGCGTCACACGTCGTCACTCGACCCCTTGGACGAAGGCCGAGGGAATCTTTGTTTACGAGTGATTCATTCGTCTTCCTCATCTTAGCTATCCGCTTATCTTTGCTACTCACCTAACACGAACGTAACTTGTCTATAAGTGGGATTTGATTTAGTCCACTCTCGCTACCAGGTAAAATATTCGGGGCTATTTATTTTCAGTACAGAAGTAAAATGCTTCTCTAAAACCTAATTTCTTTATTGCAAGATTTTTCAAATACGAGTGTAACTCCGTCTAAAGTTTGTCCAGAAATTAAATGGGATCGAGAAAAAACTAAAACACAACGTCATTATAAGTGTGAACTGGAGCAAAACTTTTTATGGACTACGGTAAATTATATTTATTCGATAGATGAAAAGTCCAAAGAGAGAATCGTAAGAAAAGAAAATTGAGCATCAGTAATTCAATGAAATAAAACTGACTGACTGATGGCTCGTCACCCTAGGGTGACTTTATTTCATAGTATGCCAAAAACTGGCTTATTATATGTGTCATTTTAATCCCGGAACCGACTAGGATCTTTAATTATTCATTAAAATATCATTCGGTCTATGGAAACTGTCAATTGGATTGTTTTTATTTAAGGCTGCACATTCCATAGCTGTGTTTTCACTGTTTTCTATCGTTTTGTAGTATTTCGTACTTTGATTTGTTATTATTTTTTCTAGTGGGTCAATTGTAGCTTTTTCGTATATTGTGTCATTTGCGGTCCATTATTTAATTCCATGCATGTTTCTTAGCATCCTTCGGTCCATCGCCTTAATATTGTCTATCTTGTTTCTGTGGAGTTTGCTTCCTTAGCTATTTCTCTCCACCTCTTACAGCAATATCGCGGCAAGTGATTGGTGCAATCTATTTTAATGACAGGGAGATCAACGCCGTAGGGAAGAAGTTCGGCCAATTTCTTGGTAGCACTGCTGTCGCCATCCCCTACGAATTAAATGGAAATTTTATCGTATTTGCGTGAAGAAAGATAAAACTAATTACACAACACCCATTTATAAGATTCATGACAAGCACATCATATTATATCGCCTATAAGCCGGTGGTACTTCAAATTGTGCATCTCTACTCTTGTTTTAAATCCCTCGACAATTATGTCGGCTTCCATTTCCGTCGAGGACTTGTTCCAATTCTTGAAGCACATATGCTGTTTGGCCTGTGTTTTCATAGTTCTGCATTTCGCACATATACTGCAGTATTTGCAGCTAAATGGTGCATTATTTCCCAGAGCTAACAGAGAAGTGAAACGGTGTCTTATATCAAACATTTTTCTTCTAGAAGGCTCATAAGCTGTCTCCTTCCTTTGTCTCTTCAGTGGTATCACTTGAAGTCAAGCAGGAATTTACGTTTGTAAATTGGCCTTTCAAAAGTTATTGAATCGCAGTGCCGCAGTTTCAGAGGGATGAAATGTCTCCGATATTTTTTTGAAATATACGAGAAAAACTAAACTGCAGTTCTACGAAAATGTTGATTATATTCGTAAGATTCGGATTTTTTCCAATTCGGACGTAAACGTAAAATACGCTTCCATTTAGCATTACTTACATAAACAAGATTGGTGCTTGAAGGAGTCAACCCCCTGTACTTTTATCCAATATGTGTTGGAAGCAATTTTTTCCGATCCTAAATAGTACAATAGTTTGCACGAGTAATCCAGTTACTGTAGATCCATTCTAATGCATTAAAAAGGAAATATTAAATTTCACGGTAAATGGTTACTCGGTCGGACCAGGTGACCATTATTCTGCGTTTTACTGTCAGCTTATTGAACACAAGCTCCCCATTTTAACTATTTTACCTCAATTAACTTTTCTCAATTTACTTTCAAGAACAGGGCCTGGGGCCCCGAATTTCCCAGGCGATACGGAGGGGGACCCGAAACTTTTTCCAAGAAATTTTATCGTTCTGATTTTAACTGGGCATGATAATCCGGATTAAACTGCTTATATTTCATGTGCTAAGTGAAAAGTAACATCGCTATTTTGTCTTCTCGTCACATTTCCCAAGTACTCTTTTTATAAATCCTAGCTTTCTCTTCGCTCGGCCGCATATTTCCCGGATGTGTCTTCTCCACGATAAATCTTTAGTGATTGTTTCACCTAAATACCTTATGGTTTCAACGCTTTCGACCTTCGTGTTATTAATTTTATAGGATCGCTCTATAGAATTATTCCTCCTCCATGTCTTGGATTATATCTAAATCCTTGCTTCCTGTCTTCTTCTGATATACCCCTGCGCACTACAGTATCGTCTGCAAAAAGTCTAAGCGTAAAACTACTACGCTACCCTGGGGAACTCCCGATGTGACTTCGATGTGACTTTGATTGTGTCTGACATGATACCATCTATGACAACCCTCTGCTCTCGCCCACTTAAGAATTCTTTTATCCAACACACAACGTCATTATTTAAACCAAAACTCTCTAATTTCAAGATTAATTTATCATGTGGTACTTTATCGAATGCATTTTTAAAATCTTAAATCTATCGCATGAACTTCAGTACTGTTTTCGCCGTTGACTAAAATATCGTGTACAAATAAAGCTTATTGTGTCTCGCAGGATCTACCTTTCCGGAACCCACGTTGTCTGTTTATGAGCAATCCCTGATATCCAACTGCCCCATGATTATACTGACTACAATGTGCTCAAATACTTTGCAAGAGATTAACGTGAGTGAAATGGGTCTGTAGTTTCTAGGTTCTTTCCTATCACCGCTTTCAAAAATAGGTGTAATGTTAGCTACTTTCCAATCCCTGCGTAGGTACTGTGCGGTTCTTTAGTGTTTTATTGAATATTATTTCTAGATAGGGGGCTATTTCAGAAGCTAATGTTTTATATACCCGGGAAGGAATTTGATCGGGACCTGGTGATTTGTTTTTACTAATGTTTTTTAACTGCTGCTCTATTCCGCGACCTGAAATTTTTAATTCGGGCATTTGCTCACTGAATGTTTTCGGCGGAGGTTCCACTGCGATGTGTGACGATGAGTTGAATACGCTTTGGAAGAAGGCTTTTAAAGTATTGGCATTTTCCAAACCCTCAGGTGACTCTAATTCCTTTATCACTTTTAAGTGTGTGTACCTACTGTGGACCTATTTCCCTGAAGTTCTCTCTCTCACATATGACCAAAACACTTTAGGATTGCTATCTAAATATTCTCCTAACATCTTGCTCTTGAAATGTGATAACGCTTGCCGACATGATTTCCTTGCTAATGCTCTCGATTTTTTATAGTTTTGAACTAACTCATTTTTTTCCTCTACCGATAGACCCTGTCCTTCATTTTTCATCTCAGCGTGGCATACCCTTCGTCGCTTTAATGATTTCCTAACCTCCGCGTCATACCACCTATGCTCTGTATTATCAATTTACTTGGTATATATTTATTAACTGCTTTACGGGTGACCTCAAGAATTTCTCTCCCCGAATCCTCTATATCTAATCCTTTGCTTTGTTCGCTAAATACATTAAACGATTCCCTTAATTCCTCTTTCATTACGTCGTTAATTAGCCTTGCCAAATAAGTATACCCTCCTCCTTGGTTTATAATGTTTTTCAACGCCTACATTCAATATCGCATGAACTATTTTATGATCACTAATTCCTGTCTGTAGCTACATTTAGAACTTATTCGGGTATATTTGTTGCGAATAAGTCTAGTATGTTGTCTCCCCTGGTCGGTTCTTTTACTAGTTGTTTTAAAGTTTCGTCGTACCGATGGACTGAAAAGCAGCCGATGTAACACCCATTTTTAAAAGTGGTGATAGGGAGCAGCCATCTAACTACAGACCTATATCCCTCACATCCATTTCATGCAAGGTCCTGGAACATATAATTATTAGTTCAGTCATGGGACAACTATATAGCCAGAATTTATTGGCCGATGTTCAGCATGGGTTCCGGAAGAGCAAATCATGTGAAACTCAACTTGCTCTCTTTTCTCACAATATTTTAGTTTCTGGCGAAAATTATATTCCAGTGGATGCTATATTTCTCGATTTCAAAAAAGCTTTCGAGAAGGTGTCTCATAGCAAACTAATCTTGAAATTAAAATATTATGGCATAGACAGTAACATTAAATCATGGATAAATGATTTCCTGCATGATCGGGTGCAAAGGGTTGTTTTGGACGGTGTTACCTCACCGGCAATTAAAGTCACTTTGAGTGTCCCATCAGGTAGTGTGATAGGTCCACTCCTGTTCCTCCTGTACATAAATGATATCAATAAGGTTGTCATAAGTAAGCTTCGTCTATTTGCCGATGACACTGTAGTGTACAGGGGTGTGTGTAGTCGAATAGTGTATATAGTAATAGTCGAATAGTGTAGTCGAATCTTAAGACACGATGGCCTGATGAACACAATCGTCGAGGGAAAAGTGAACGGGAAGAATGGAAAAGGCAGGCCTCGTATGAGTTATATGGAGCAAGTTGTGAAGGATGTAAAAGAGAGGAGCTACGTCATTATGAAGAGGTTGGCCGATAGAAGAATCGAGTGGAGGGCTGCGTCAAACCAATCCGAGGATTCTTGACCGATGATGATGATTTGAAGAATGCAGTCGGTAGTTGTCTTTATTAGTTACCGATGATGAGCCAGGGTTCTGGGTTCAACGACCCTTGCAAGCAAAGCTGATTTGAATTGAGATATTTCTCGACGTAGAACGGTTGAACTTGGAACTTCACCTGGAAGTCCTTTATTTAATCGTTGGATTATTGCACTGTAAAAAGTTGATCTGATTTTCAGTGCGATCTGAATTTAAGCGCTGTCTGGTTGTAAGGCAGGAACACGGATTTAAGGTACGGAAGAGGCAGGAACATGGATGGTTGGTACAGGAGCAGTTGAGCAGGAAGCAGAGGAAGCAGGATTCCGGATGGTCTGATTTTCAGCCGTTCACCTGCCTTATTTTTAGACAAGATATTACTGCTGAAATTCAACATACCCTGTCTTAAAATTGTTGCATCTGAAATTCAGATCGCTTTTGTACCTTAAAATCAGATCTACTTTTTACAGTGTGGAGAAGGGGGGATTGATCTCTCATTCCTCATGCTTTTGTTTCATTTCTGCCTTACTTTTTCTCGCCCAATTGAAACGTGGAGAATTGAACCTGACTTCGTGCTGCGCCATGTCTTCAAGCGATAATTTCAATGAACTTCACGGATGACCGCATTCACAATTTATCTGCCTGAATCCAGCTCCCTGAGGGAGGAAAGCATCTTGAAGGGTATGCAATTAATTAGACCCTCCGATTTGGCCTCGGAATCGATTCTAAGTAATTTTAAATTGCTCTATTTAGCGAAGGAAGTGACCTGAATATCCTTTGACGAGACCATCTTAAACTACGTTCTAACAAAACAATGTTCAATTTTTGGCTCACTATTTTGAAATAGGCGTGTCAACGTCTAAATCAGGGAATCGGGTTGATGTGTTGACGTAAATACTGCCCACCCACCCCGAAGCCCCGGGTTCAAATCGTGATAGAAGAAGGGATATTTATTTGTATAATGGCCCCTGATTGTATGCCATATGGGGAGCTCTTCAAGTTCAAAACGTCGAGTGCTGAAAGCCAAGAGTTCGCTAATTCCTACGCGCTGGGTTTCTGGGCGGCTGAGGCCGATATTTGAGGTCATTTGCGCCATTTTAGGATAGGTGTGTAATTGGGTAATGATAGTAGTTTTCAGCGAATGGAGGAAGGGTGGAGAGAAACTCGGCGTCGGCAGTAGCCTACTTTTAATGACAGACGCCAAGGGGACCACGGCTTAACGTCCCATCCGACGGACGGAGTACTGAACCTGAAAAGCCCGTCTCTAGGCACTCAAGTAGGGACCGGTTTACCACTGAAAAATCCGCCCCTGGCCGTTTCTCCGGGGCCCTTGGGATTGGAGGTCAGTACTTTAGCCATCACTCCAACCCAATCCCTATCAGTTTCCGTTCCGTGAAGAAATTCTTCCTTTGACTCAACTGCACATTTAACATGAGAACTGTCACAATAACTTTTTTGCTATCAAAGAATTTTTTAGCTGTACTTCCCGTGGCTCTTTAAATATGTTTTCGTGCCTAAATTCGGCTTACTAATACTGAGACATACAGATGTAGAGGGAGTGAAGATATCTCACTTAACGTAGTCGACTTTGAAGTTAATTAGTTGGTTATTCGGGGGTCGTTACCGAAAACTGAGGCCATTTGTGTCAGTTACGCCATGTAGGTTTGAAGTTGATTTGGTTCTGAAGTGAAGTGGACCATTAAAAAGTGTATTTTTTTATACTCAATTTCATCATAGAGAGGTTTCACATAGTCTGGTCTGAAGTCATTATCAATATCCAAGATAATATTTTCGTTGATGACGTTAAACATATTTTGCGAACTCCAACTTACTATGGTAGACTGGACCATGATCATAAAAAATTAGAAAATGAATGCCGAACTGACAGATAAAAAACATCCTTTTTTCCTTGTAAAATTAGGGATGTGAAGAGCTATAAATATATCCAATAGCATAAATACAAGTGTATCAATGGATAGCATACCTATAGGTAGTTGCATGTTCGTATAAGAACTTTAAGCTAACTCAACTAACAGCACGGTTTAGCATGCTAGCTTTGCTATTTTTATCTTTTTTAAAGTGTGAAGTTTAGACTTAAATATTATTAGTAATCCTTTTTTATGCATGCATGTTTGGTGTAAATTCACCCCCTGCCACACACCACTATGGTGGCTTGCAGGGTATTATGTAGATGTAGGTAATTGGGTAGAGTTAGCACTTTTCTAGAGGTAGCACATTTCCGGGAAGCTCTATCACCTCTACTCACCTCTGTCTCTTTCTAATTTTTTCCTAATCCTTAATTTCGCAAACAATACCAATACTTCATTGCTCTTCCACTCTAACAAGCTCACCTTTTATATCCTCAGCCAAAACCAATTTTACACGCCATATGGAAGTACTTTCTTCATACCTTTACCATGATTTCTTGTCATTGACTCTTTTCTGTGAAATAACTCTTTATGTATGGGCACAATATCGAAGTCCGGAGGAGAATTGCGTGAAGAAAAGAGATGTTTGCTCGTGGAAGGGAATTCATTACATGGTCTATGAGTAAAGACGTTAAGGATTGGCGAAGAGTCTGATACGGAGTGTGGGGATTTAAGGCACGGAAACGTGTATTTTAGGAAAGAAGAAGGCAAAAGACTTAGGACTTGAGATTTGGGTATGAAAAAAGATGGAGACGTTATGGTAGGTAGAAAGGACGATAAACGAGAAAGTATTGGAGATGGTGGGAAAGGAAAGGAACTTAATTGAGGGATTTAGAAGAAGGCAGAGGGAGTGGATGAAGCAGGTCTTAAAGGTTACAGGTTTTTAGAAGGGCGTGAGAGAGAATTGTTGGATAAGCAAAGTAGAAGTCAGAGAAGATTGGGCAGGTTGGACAGAATTATGGCGGGTAGGAAGTATGCAGAACCAAGGTCCGTCTATATCCTAGAAAAAAAAATCCTAGAAAACTCGAATTTACCATGCAAGAATACTCTGGTTATATTCACAAAGAGCCATGATTTGCCGCTAAATAGGAGACACAGGTTTATGACACATTACGAACTCTCTCGAACGAAAACTCGTTTTACCATGTCAACATACTCATCTTATATTTACATAGAGTATCAATTTGCCGTTTAAATAACATAGACAGAATAATGAATATTTTGTTTTGTGTAAATGACACCAAGACCTATTAGAACTCTTACTCGAATGGCACCCCAAGGGCATTGGTTCGACTCCAAAAATCCTATAAAACTCGATTTTACCATACAAACATACGCAGTTTATATTTACAATGAACCAAGATTGCCGAGGAAATAAGAAAGACGGAATGAATGAATCTTTTTGGTGTGTAAACTACACGAAGGCTATGTAAAATCCTTTCTGTAATCAGAACCAAAGGACCTGGGTTCAACTGCAAAAATCATACAGAAACTCGATTTTACCATGCAAGCATATGAGGTTTAAATTTGCAAAGAACAACGATTGGCAATTTCAATAAGAAAGAAACGTTTATGAATTTTCCGTGGTGTGTGAACAACATGAGGACACATTGGAAGCCGTTCTTGTATCACACCTAAAGGTCTGGAGATCGACTCCAAAAATCCTAGAAAACTTGATTTTACAGTGCAAAAATACACAAGTTAAATTTACAAACTTTTACCGATTATCTATGAGAGATGGGGTATGACTTTCTTGTGTTGTGTACACAACACGAGAATACGAGATTGAAGGTAGGGGGGGGTGCAGTTTCTTTCCCTGGGCCACCTGCGATTTCCTGCGAAGTTCTGACACGCAGAAAATGGAATCGAATCGCGAGGGATTTAGGTGGGGCGTCCAGAAAGTCTCTTGCCCGGGATTTGAGCCCGGAAGTGAGGTCGGTAGCTCAGTGCTCTACCCACTAAGCCACGACGGCCCCCATTCCTTAGTAAAGAGATTATTTTTCTGCAGATTAAATGTAGTTTTAAATGGTACCTTTTCATGAAGATCCAATCTTTTCTTGAATTCCTCAAAATTCTTAATGATCAAGGAGATGGGTTTTAGAGAACATTCAATATGTTAAATCCGTATGACCGTCTCATTTCTGCTAAGTCCTCTGACATGCTCTGCTTCATTCATTGTAATGGAAAAGAAGCATTAAAAATCACAATGAAACTACTTAGAAACCTAGTTAGAATTACCATCATGCCCTCGAAATCAATCCTGGTTACTTGTAATAGAATACACAGAAACTTCCAATAGAGGTCTTACACATTCGATGTTTTTTTTCAATAAAGACTGGAAGTTAGGAAAAATAAATACGTCAACAAACTGATTAGATTCTAATGCGTCGGCAAACTGATCAGACTAATTTATGGGAATATGAAGATAAGTTTAGCGTTTGACGATAAACCTGTCTCCCTTAGTTAAAATGCAAATCGTGGTTCTTTGCTAAAAAAAACCTGCGAATGTCTGCATAGTTAAATTGAGTGTGCTGGAATTTTTGGAGTCGAACCTCTGACCTTCGGTTGTGATTCGAGAATCGATTCTAAATTTTCCTCATGTCGTTTACACACCGCAAAAGACTCATTTCCCTTTTTCTTTCTTATTTAAAAAAAATCTTGGTCCTTTGCACACATAGCGATCGTACGTTAGCACGGTCGAATCGAGTTTTCTAAGACTTTTAGAGCCAAACCCACGACCTACAGGCAAAATACGAGAGAAGCTTTGGAAGGGTCTTTATATCCTCTACAAAGGGTAAAAAATTCGTAGACCTGTCTCCAATAGTAAAATAGGAAATCGTCGTTCTTCGTAAATATAGCGATCGTACGTTAGCGCGGTGGAAGTGAGTTTTCTAAGATTTTTGGAGTCGAACCAAGGACCTCCGGGTGTGATGCAAAAAAGGCTTCCAAAAGGTCCTCATATCCCTTATACTGGGTAAAAAATTCATAGATCTCTCTTCAATATTAAAACAGCAAAACGTGGTTCTTTGTTAATATAGCGATCGTACGTTAGCGCGGTGGAAGTGAGTTTTCTATGAATTTTGGAGTCGAACCCAAGACCTCTAGGTGCGATGCAGGAACAGTTTCCAAAATGCCCTCGTATCTATTATACAGAGTAAAAAAATACATAGACCTGTCACCAATAGTAAAACAGCAATTCGTGGTTCTTTACAAATATGGTGATGGTACGTTAGCGCGGTGGAAGTGACTTTCCAAAGATTTTTGTAGTGGAACCCAAGACTTCTTGGTGCGATACATGAAAGGCATCCAAAAGGCCCTTGTATCTATTACACAGGGTAAAAAATTCATAGACCTGTCTCCAATAGTAATATAGCAAATCCTGGTTCTTTGTAAATATGGTGATGGTACGTTGGCTCGGTGGAAGCGAGTTTTCTAAGGTTTTTGGAGTCGAACCCATGGCATCTGGGTGCGATGCAGGAACGGCATCCAAAATGCCCTTGTATCTATTATACAGGCTAAAAAATTCAGAGACCTGTCCCCAATAGTAAAACAGATAATTGTGGTTCTTTGTAATTATGGTGACGGTACGTTGGCGCGGTGGAAGCGAGTTTTCTAAGATTTTTGGAGCCAAACCCAAGACCTCTAGGTGCGATGCAGGAACATTTTCCAAAATGCCCTCGTATCTATTATACAGAGTAAAAAAATACATAGACCTGTCTCCAATAGTAAAACAGCAAATCGTGGTTCTTTGTAAATATGGTGTTGGTACGTTGGCGCGGTGGAAGCGAGTTTTCTATGATTTTTGGAGTCGAACCCAAGACCTTAGGGGGCAACAAAAGAACGGTTTCCGAAAGGTACTTATGTCCTTTAAAAGTGAAAAAAAATTCATAGATTTTCTTGTAATAGTTAAGCGGTAAATTGTGGTTCTTTGCATCTATTACCTACGTTTGTTTGCATGGGAAAATCGAATTCCCGCTGCGAATTCGACCCAAAATGGCGGATTACATTGGACAAATGCGTGTCACGACCTGATATAGACGGACCTTGTGCAGAACTAAAGAAAGAGATATTTTCATAGATAGGAGACTGGGGTAGAATCTCTTGTCCGTCAAAACCAGCCGTAACCGTCAGAACACTGTTAATAATAATTTGTGTTCAATTTCCATGAGCTTGATAAGCGGTTCTCTTTTCGGTCATGGTGTGAACATTTGCTAGTCCGCTCCTAACCTTTGGGGAAACTGCTAAATGGATGCTTCAATTCGAAAGGTGTTTCGCTATTTTACGCTCCAGGTCCTTCACAGCTGATGTGCAATCAAGAAACTTCTCCGATTCCACCATTGATACACACCATCTTTTGACTGCGCGACCCACTAGAGCACTGCATAATGCCTTTAAAAGTTTACTTTTTAATTTTATAGGCAAGATTAGCTTTTCTGGCTTCGTTGCGAAGACGAGAAATACCTTTGACGGGAATTCACAATCGAAAATTAAAGCGTAGCAAAAAAAGTCGAAGTGGGTGAGGGATTTGCGATCGCGATCAAGATACCCTTGATGCGTGAAGGTTTCTAGGGTCCTCCACCGGGTTTATGCATCCATGTCTGCCGTCGTTTCGATTCCCGACTCGGTCATCGTCTTCAGGGCTTCACCCTGAATACCCTTGAGTCAGCAGCCCTAACGGAGGTCAAACGACAAACCTGTGGTGTGGGGGACCCCCTAAACATTTCCCTCTCCGTTCTCTTCACCCGAGGTCATCTGTATTCACCTCACGCCGACCATCTTCTTTCGGACGAAAAACTTTAGCGGCTACTCACTGAGATCGGGGTCGGCCCTGGGGGGAAGTGAGGTAAAGAGATGTGACTTTTCCAGCCGTTGCACAAAATGGGAAAAGGGAAGTGAGAGAGATTTGGAGTTCTGCTTTTGAAGTATAATGTGCATTTTCATCTCTATCTGTAATTTTGACGCTGGACTATGCCATATTATTCTAACAGCCTTCTGACTGTTGACTGAATAAATCAATTGGCACATATGACTTTCTTAGCAAACCGAATGGTTTCAGGGTTAATTTTGTGAAACTTTTCCATGATGGAAAGAAAAACAAACATTGCAAATTTCACTGAAAAAATGTTTACTCACGACCCGGGTTTCGACAATTTATGCCATCTTAGGTCAAGATCACCTGAAGATGGCATATATGACCGTACTAAAAATAGTCCCGAAATCCGATTAATTTCACCATAAATTACACATTTTGATTAAAAAAAGGATTTTAAATCCACTAAATATTTACAATAATAAGAAAGGCTAAAGTTTTATTCCAAAAAAAAAAAGAAAGATATTGGTTAATAATAAGTTCATTTTCTGCCTGAAATAAGAAGTCTATGCATGATTAAAAATCGGATAATCTGTTTTAAACTGATACAAACAGAAAGCTACCCTCAGGAGTCGAAATCCGGCCTTCACAGCAATGAGAACAGTTTCCCAGACTTCTACGGAAAACCGTTGGAAACCCATCAGTCACAACTTATCCTAAGTGCCGTTACTAATTTCACTGAATTGTGAAAATGGAAAATTATGCCCCCAACTTTTTCAAATCGTGGAATTTTCAGCGCCTAATTTCTCATTCCATCAAAAGAAATTAAAAATAACAAAACTTTAATATTAATTTTTGAGCAGCATTAAATGCTAATCTTTCGTCCATGTTTTTTTTCAGACATATTATCTTATAAAAATAATGATTTGGAAGGGATAAAATTTAAATTTATGACTCATGTTGTAAAATGTAATGGGAATTACTTGGGTGTTGACCAAAATATTACCTCACACAAATTTGTGGACTTGCGATGCATGCTATCCACATGTATTTTTAATAAAATTCCTTGTTAGGCCATTCTATCGTTCAATTTAATGGTTGAACTTAACGATCCAGACGGCGAACCAATTGGACAAATTCATATTAAAAAGTATTCGTTATATGTTTTCCAAAAGTATTGAAACTGCTATGAAACTCGTGAATCGATTTTTCCGGATTTTTACACTTTTTAATATGGCCTCAAGGTGTGCCCTTGGCATTTCCGCCACGGTTTTTTGCGAAGGCTTTCCATTTTTTTTTTACTAATAAAGCCACGAGATTTAATATTCAGATTGAAACTTCCACCCCGAGGTTTCACATGCAGTTTCACACATGGGTTTCTAAATTTAACTTGAGAATTTGCCAATACTTTTTCCGGCCATAATAGTCACGATGGTAAACTGCCGGCCAGGCACTTCAGTTGTTTCCCAAGCTGGGATTTCCCAATTGGCTTTTGTTTTTCCATGAGGGTTAAGTTAGGTTTGGTGGTGCTATATGGCGGTATATACAGTTTACAGGGGCACCTTAGCATATTTTCTTTCAGAGGGGTTTTTCTTCATTTTCATTTTTCCCAGGCAGTTTATTTGTTTGCTATGCAATGCTATTTAACTTTCTTTAAGTGGTGTACTTTTCTATTTAATTATCTTGGATAACCTTTTTAAACCACCTTATTTTCAAATTTTATATCATACTAAAAAGGCTCAATTTATCTTGGAATTGAAATGCAGAATTGTTTAGACAGTCTGTAATAAACATCGGCCAATGCTTATTTCCAAATTATCCTGCAACTGTAGAGTAGTACTCTTAATTCTGTATAGTATATTGGAGTTTATTAGGAATATATAATCTTCTGATTGTATTCCGTCTCACTATTCTTGCTTTATTTGTTACGTAACTAGTCTGCTTGCGGTAGAACTAGGAACTGCAACTGCTAGGGTTAATTTGCACCGTTTAATGCTACGTAATCCTTAAGTAAATCCTAATAAAAAACTTGAAAGCGAAATTGAAGTTCGATACTTTTGGGAACTACAAATCATTTTTCAATGATCTATCTTAAATTTTCTTCCGGAAACAAAAAAAATCAAAAGCAGTCGGTCATTACAATTTCAATCCGAGAATTTGGAGCGTGAATTCCTTTGGAGCGTTTGGTGATTGAGGAATGGTGAATGAAATGCTCGGCCTTTATTCGTGTGGCTTGTGATTTGTCATAACGTGGCTGTATGAAATACGTGCAAATGCGTGCGCATACAATTCCGTGATAGCATCCTCTTGACTGTGAAATAACTCGTCCATGGGTCCAATACATAATTTTGCCATTTGGGAGGTTACTTGTTTGCGGAAGAATACACATAAGATAGGAGGACTCCACGGAATAAAATGAAGCCAAGCGAGGCAAATTTACTTTTCGTGAATATTCCGCGATAAGCAAGTGGAAAATTATCGAAACGTTTCATCAGAACATGCATCTGGAGCATACTTCTTTGTGGCAGGGAGGCATGGAGGATAACAGCAGCAGATAAGTCAAGGATGGAAGCATTTGAAATGTATTGCCACAGAAGAATGATGAAGATAAAATGGATTGATCGAGAACAAGCGAGAAGATTGGAAGAAAAGTGATGCCAGCAGAAAACTTTGAAATGAAGACGGGACAACTTAGTCGACCATATCTTAAGACATGATGTCCTGATGAAGACAATTGTCTAAGGAAAATCGAACAGGAAAAATGAAAAAAGTAGGACTCGAATGAGATGTGTATAGCAATTAGTGAAGGATGTGAAACAGGAGAATAAAGAAAATATGAAGAGATTAGCCGATAGGAGAATTGAGTGGTGAGCTGTGCCGAATCAGTATTAGGATTGTTGACTGATGATGATGAGGAGGATGAAATTCAATATTGGGGAAATTAATTTATGAATTACGCAATCGTTTCCAATTTTTCTTTGACCTCATGAGGAAAATGGCTCGTATGTGGTTGGTAGTTTAGTTTAGTTGTTACCTTCCTTCTACTGGCCAAAACCCAGAGCAGAATCTGAAGAAAAAGTTATTGAAGAAGACTTTGACATCGAGCATGGCTTTGTATTGATCTGAGACCTGAACTATAATGAAAGATGGCGATATTTTAGAGACAATACGTTTTAGAAATTCTTTTGTGGAGAAAAATGAAAACGATGATAGACGGAAAGGCAGACGGATGAAAAAAGTGTGGGACGTGATGGGGTAGGAAAGATTGCTGGTAATGGAAATTGGGAGCTGGCAGAATAGGTTATATTGAGTAGTATTCAGACAGAGTATATAGATGTGTACATTGTTTTTTGGATTTCTGACTACAAAAGAAGACGTGAATTCCGCAATGGATATATTTACACACTCTAACATAATTTGATTGCTTAATTTTTGCTTCTGACGAGCCTTTTTAAGAAACTTCGGACGTTTTTACGATCATAAACAGCAAGGCCCCCATATTTGCAGTTAGAACTAAACTTTAAAAAATGTCTTGTAATGAATTTTTGGGAAAAGAATAGCTCTCCTCCTAGCACTTACAAAATAAGTAATAATGAATTAACAAACGTGGAATCCATTAAATAACTTGGAATAAGACTGAAAAATGATCTTTCCGGGGGTAAACACATTCGTGAAACAATGGGTCAAGCGAATCGTAAACTGGGATTCGCCAAAAGAGTACTGGGTAAATGTGACGATCATGTACGAGAAATCAGCTACTTTTCCCTCGTTAGACCTCATTTGGAATATGCTGCCAGTGTATGGGATCCCTACGAAATCGATCTAAATAACGAACTCGAACGTGTGCAGCGAAGATCGGCAAGATTTGTCAAGGGCCGGTATGATAACCTTATTAGCGTAACCAGTCTATTAAATGAATTAAATTGGGAATCATTGTCAGGTCGCAGGTTGAAATTTAGACTTAATCTCTTAAATAAATTCCAAGACCATATTTTTAGTGATGTTGTTAAAAATATTTTGCGGACCCCAACTTACTATGGTAGACTGGACCATAATCACTAAATTAGAGAAATAGATTGCCGAACTGACAGATTCAAAATGTCCTTTTTTCCTCGTACTATTAGGGATATGAATAAAGGTAAATGTATCCAGTACGAGTGTAGCAATGGATAACATTGGTAGCTGCATGTTTGTATAAGGACTTAAAGCTAACCCAATTAACTGCATGTTTTTGCATGTATGCTTTGCTATTTTAATTTTTAATTACAAATTTTATGCATGATATGTAGTGCATGTTTGGTGAGAATTCACCCCCGCCACACACCTTTATGGTGGCTTGCAGGGTATTATGTAGATGATGTAGATTACAGACACTCTTACTTCCTCAATGTTTTCCAATAGACAGTTTTTCTTCCGGTTAGAGTAGGTTTTGTTGGAATGCCGTAGCCCTCTCTTTGCAGAGCTTTTTCCTAATGGCCCTTCCTTCAACTCACTATTCTACTTTGACGGTACCATGATGCATAAGAGATAAGGTAAGAGCCTAGGTAAGGGCTTTGGATTGAATTATCTATCCTCATTTAAAAAGTAAGGGTTCGTCAGAAAAATACAGCTGAACTTTATCCCTAATGTTGTCCACTATTATATCTTTTTAAACCAGGGCACGCTTAGACGCATAGCGTCATTATTATGCAACAATAATATGGAAAAGTCTTAAAGCCGGTCAAATGGAATTGGAGGGGTAATATAAGCGCGGAAAGATTATTTAAACTTTAATTTTATTCATGAAATAAAGCCCGTACGGCATAAAAACTAAAATTATATGTATGCATTTCTTAGGGACGCCATTTCGGACAACTTGGAGCCGAGCTCGTCACCATTTGAGTATATTAAACCTACACAGTGTTAATCTCCGTGTTTTATCGGTCAAGTGTGAGCAATTTCGTCTATATCAATGGTATATTCGAGGAGGAAAGGTCTGAATATGTAAATATTTGCGGAAAAACAAAAAGAGGAGACTATTCCTTTGCTTTGCAAGCTGTGCGTATGTTGAAGGATTTGGTTTTTTCATGGCGCATAATTCGTGTAAAATTTCTTGGGAAATCCACCATGTGAGTGCATTTAATGTCATTGTTTGAATGTCAGACTCGGCCACCGTCCTAAGAGCGTCTTCTTCTATAATATTGGCTAATTTTAATTCGTTTATCATCCTAAAATATTGCTTAGCCGCCGGTGTTTACGCCTATTGTTGTGCTCGGCGTCTTCTAATTTGTTTTTGCCCAACCTTTTTAATTCATCGGAGGACAGGCTTCCAATCGGGACTTATGGTATGACCGGTGAAGCGGTTGATTCTATTTCCCTCCATTTTTTTTGAATTGCCTCTTTAGTGATTATATCCCAATGTGTACATGTTCGACGGAGCAATTGCAATCACGTGATTGTTTTTGAGACTGTTTTCTGCGATCTTCTGTTTTCGTGGATGGAAGAGCCTGACGCAACATCTGTGCTTTTTAATTCTCCTCTCAGTGCTTCGGCCTATTTCGCCGACATATACTTTACCACGATCACAGGAGCTCGGTAAACTCCAGGAATTGGTGATGATGCTAATTATACATATGTATGATATGCTTAGTGCTTGTTTGGCGAAGATTCGCCATTGCCACACACCCACGAAGTGGCTTGCAGGGTATTCAAGAGATATGGATCTAGATATCATTAGCAGAAATCGACCTGATTTCCGAAAAGGATCGCTTGATTGACTCATAATTTTCAGAGGAGATTATGTTCCTGGAATGAAATAAGAAAAAATTTCTGTGCTTTGAGTGGGAGAAGAAACGTTTAGGCAATGTGGATCAACCACTATTTTTATAGCTATTGGAATGAGGAGTTTATTAGCTAAAATGTGCTTGGCGAAAGTTTTTCTGAAGAACAAAGTTGTGTTAAAAGATAACACCCTTTAAAAACTGTACGTTTAAGTAGAAGGTATAGACCGTGACGAGAAAATCGTCCATTAAAAAAATATGAGCCCAGTATAGGTTCCGTGCACGCCGCGAGTGGCCACTTTCAACATATTTGTATGGAGTCGTCTCGTAAGGTACCAGCAAAATAGTGGAAAGAAATAGTGTTTTTTTTTCAACTGTACACTGTAATAGGAGTGCATTTACGATAATAAGTAAGCTCTGTGCATTCAAAAACATTTGTTTCAAGGAGATTGTGAGTGATGACGACGCGCAATCGTAATTGTTGTGGTCGGCTGCAGTAACACATCAGGGAAGATAGATGGAAATGTAAAATTTTATTCCTTCCCTTACTGACCACACATGGAAGAAGTAAGAGAACAGTTGAATAGAGAAATCAGTAGGAAAACTTAAGAGGTAAAATATCTCACTGTGTTCATCACGACCATAGTTGGGGAAGTTACCAAAAAAGTTAACTGATTAAAGTTGAAGTTAATCTCTCTAAAAAGTAACTAGTTAAAGTTAAAAGTTACTTTTCTGAAAAAGTAACTGATTAAAGTTAAAGTTTAAAAAAGGTGACTTTTACGTTAAAAGTTAATTTTTCAGTTACTTTGGCAAATTGGATGCTGTGGTGATAAAGGACTTGATGGTTATTTGTTTTGAGATACAAATCAAACACTGAAACTTCTCATTGCAGTTTCTTCCATCCGTATCCATTTGTTTTAAAGTATTCGAAGTGGGGATTTTCGTTGTAATTCCATTTATTGCCCGGAGTGTTGTTGGTCAGGTCTCCTAGTTTCTGCTGAAAGCATTCGGGGATTTTTCTGAGGTGGAGTACCAATGCCGGGTTTTTAAGTTGTCGTGAATGTAAGAATATCTAACGAACCATGGTACGCCTGTAATTTGCAGCAAAAGATTGTTCTGAGTGGTAGAAAGTACTTCAAGGTTAGTTTGTGATATCGATCCCCACATTGCGATTTGAAGTATCCCTTCACAATTGTAAAATTTCAGTGGAAACGGCTTAGTTACATAGAGTTACAGTACAGAGCTGAGGCATACGTAGATTGGTGCACTGTGACAGATACGTTAGTTTGAATGAATCCCTACTTCTCGCTTCGGTTTTTAGGCGACCCTTCTTTCTCGGCTTTAACTATGTAATATTGACGACATGATGTCTTGTGCCTTGTCTTTTTTCACTCCGCGAATCTCTGCTGCGACAAAGAATTCGCTGTTTTTTTTAAGAAAGGTGTCTCCGTAAGGTAGTCGACCAAAGACAAAATGCCGCATTATGCTTTTTTAAATCTCTTTTCAGACATTGTTTCCGTCAAGTAACGGCTGAAAACCTCAAGAAAATATATTTGCTTCGTTTTCTTCGAAAATAAAACGTATGTTTCCATAGCAATATGAAAGCTATACTGTACAGTGACGTCAAACGAATGAGAAAGCGTTTCAGGTCACGTGACTTTCGTCAATTTTCGGGAACATTTCAAAAATCTTTGTGGTTGGCATAGATAATTTTGGCTTTTATGTTTATATTTGAGAGAAAATTTCGTATCAAGTACGTCTTCAGCACACGAGAAACAAAGTTCATGCACATCCTGCATTTCTGATTGTGATGACTAAAAAATATAAGAATCACGGGAACAATGGGACGAGTGGCGGATGACGTCAGAGAGCGGCGACTGAGATTAAAGCGAACTTGCGAATGGCCGAAGAGGCTTTGGGGAAAATCAAATTCTAGTAACAGCGTGAAGGTAGGAAGACGGAATGAAACTCAGAAAGTAAATGGCGGGAACGTTCTTCTGTGATTGGGAGACGAGAATCCGACGTAAAATGGGATAGGAAAAGAGAATTTACGAAATTACGGTGGTGGGGAATCTTAAAAATCAGGTTAACGGATGAGAATAAGCAGGAATGTCATAAAAAAAGCAATGAGAATGGTTCGAAATGAGATCAGGAAGCATCTCGCTGAGTGGGTGTCGCACGATTGGAGAAGAAAAAGAGGATTGAATTTTTTTAAAGTGGATAATAAGTTTAGCGGGAACGATCGAAGATAACCGGAGGAGGGCTAGTCTGCCGATATTTCGACAGGCGGATTGAAAGGAGAGCGGAGACGAACAAAAAAACGACTGTTTCTCTGGAAAACGGGATACCTCAGAGAATCAGTGGTGATTATACGGAAACGAAATCATTCAAAGTTGCAATCAAGGAGATTCACTCTTCAAAATTGTGCGCCTCTGCCGAGTGACAATCCTGGATCTTTCATCTTCAAAAGGCAAAGACTGGGATTTATCTCCTACGTACCAGGGAGGCCGTCAGTTTATCCTGGTGACGCCGGTGGCTAACGATTTCAAAATAATGAGAGTGACGCATGGGTGGACAGGGTAAATTGAATCGAAACTTGACAGCTTTAAGCTTCCTCGCCTCGCGGAATGGGGAGGTGAAATTTTCATCCTCGATTCCAGTTTTCATTTCGAAAGGGCGGCGATTGATCAAGGGAGAGGAGTAGGGGTTGTGGGGGGAGGGAGGAGATTAGGGGTGGTAGGGACTTCCTGCGGGGCGACAGGGCGCCTCCTGATGAAGAAGAGGCCGGGTCGCGAAAGAATCAGTTAGTTCGTGTGTTCCTCCGTCGTCTCCTCTCCCCATGATGAGAAGTTGGAAGAGAATGGCGTTGAGTAATGACTTAATTTCGTCCCGTTGAGGCCGAAACCTTCACCCTCCTCGTCCTCCATTTCCCTCCCCTTTCTGGAAACGCCCCCTACCCCATCCCCCATCGCCTGCGGGAGGCCTCGTTATTATATTCCGCCCGATGGCGAGGAAGGGTTTTTCGGGGCGACGGAGGATTGAAAAGGGTTTCTGAGTTGTGACGAGTGCCCCAGGGATAGGGAGAGGTGGTGTGTGAAGGTAACGAGGGGGAGTATGGGGTCAAGGTTTTCAGGCCTTCGGAAGCTCGTTGAAATGCCAATATTTTTCCAGCGTTGTTCGAAATATGCGTTCGTTTCATTGCGTTCCCCGCGCGCGTGAGTTTTATACGTACCTACTCATTTGTGATGTACCTGTTGAAGGATGCGCAGGATTTTGCAGAGTGCTGATGGCAGTTCCACCAAATCCTCTCGCCAAGTTGTACAAACGCTTTTTTATTTTCTTCTCCTTTGAAGAACATAGGTAGGAAAATACCATTGATATCGCCCAAGAAATATTAAATATAAAGGGTTTAAGATGCAGTGAGAGGCACTGATGAACATATATGAATAGTTAACATTTTCGGAGCATTTGAAAAATTATGCAAGGCTCTTGAGCTCATAAATTTGTAGGGTTTTGTTGGCAATAGGCTAAGTTCAAAGTTCAATGCTCAGCTTGTTGATGTTTAAGGAGAGTATTTTAGGGTGAACGAAAGGATTAGTTCATAAGGGTTTAAAATGCAATGAAAGGCACTGAGGATTATATAGGTATGAATAGTTAACATTTTTGGGACATTGCATGGCTCTTGAGCCCATAAATTTGTAGGGTTGTGGGGACAATACGCTAGGTTCAAATGCTCAGATTATTGATGTTTGAGGAGAGTTTTTTCGGGTGAATGAAATAATTAGTTCATAAGATTCAATTGAGGCACCTTCCATGATCCAGCAATTATGTACTTATTTTCTATTTCTACGTCATCCTTTTTCTTCTTCCAATGGTGCCTCTGGATTGAATCAGGTATGATGGCGAGAGTTCATAGGGCAAGTCCTACGTGAAATCTCACTCGTCATTCTGAGGAGGGTGTGAATGCCGGCTGGCCGTGGTCTTGACGTCCATAGATAGCTGTTTCTGGTATCCCAGATATCATTGTGCGATTGTGTGATAAAACCTAAGCAGCTTGAGCGCTTTAAAACATATTACTGCTATTTGAGTATAAATGATAATCTGCTTGCTGAAATCATTAAATTGAAATATGTATTTTTTTTTATTTTGGCCAATACAGGTAACCCTTAGGGATCACCTAATGCTTCGTATCATCTTCACGTCTTTATTGCGATAAATGCGGAAGCAAGAAAAAACATCATCATTAAAATGTTGGAAGTAACTTACTGGGGAGAATTTACAAACACTTTTCTCACTATTTCAAGTAAAACTTGTCTAAAATATAACTCTTCCCTCATTACGAAGCTAAATTCTGAGCAGAAACAGTTATAAAAAGGCTAAAAGAGATATTTTCATTATGACACGTAGAAGATGCTGCATTTCTTCACGTTTCCTTCAAAAAAGTTTCGATTATGCTTCTCCAAAATATACTATTGTACCTACTCTAGTTTTTCCCTGTGCTGAGGTGAAGGTACGAAATTTTTATGCTTTCCGTACCCACTGATAAGTATTGAAGCTCTTCTCTTTTCGGTCTCAGTTTTCCCTTGGGTCACATTTCTGAAAGTTATTGAGCTCCTGGAAGATATCGAGTTATGATGATGTGGAAATAGTGTTATATTTTACATTTTCCTTAAGCAATGTGATGGAACTTAAAAATAGTGATGGTAAATGCATAGTATGAAAAATAATTATGGATATACTTGATGAAAAATAATGAAAGACGATAATTTTTCAGTGTAATATGTATGTAGCGGAATATAAGGTGAACTTAAAAATTAAATTATTGGGTTGTGTCCTTGATATTGGCGGAATCATTTATGAGTAATAAAAAGTATAATAGCAGAAATTTTACTGATAAAAAAATCATTCGCCTTGACCGGGACTCGAAACCGGTTCCCCTGATCGTGAATCCGAGATCTGAACCCAGGGGGTCCAAGTTCGAGTCCTGGTCAAGGCGAATATTTTTTTTCTCTGTGGACTTTCTGCTATTTAGCAATTTCAGTGGTTAACGCCGTTGAAGTTTTTGCAGCAATTTTGCAAGATTAATGCGAGACATTAATGAGATAGTGCCAGCCATCTCACTCTAATTAAAATTATTTAAAATAGATAGGAAAAAATGTATATTTTAAATCAAAAAAAGATATAGTGCATCTAAGCTCTTTGGCGCTCAACACAATTATGCAACAATAGAAATAAATGGGGTATTTTTTTCGAAACCCATTCTTTCGAATGCAATTAACGTAATAATTGGAAATATAGCTGGATACATCGCTTTTTTGGAGGCCTCTCTGCTTGCAAATGCCCTTAACAATTTTACGAGCGCTGTGTGTAAGAAAAATTCAACTGCTCTCATCCACCATTAGTGCTCACCCTACGGCCGGTCTGCGTTTCTCTTCGTTTCTTTATGCGCGCAATGGTCTCTTTGCTTAAATGCTCTCAGAACGCCGCGTTTACATGAAAAGCTACATTCGCGGGGAGCCCCTGCGCAATTTTATCGCTCTTGAAATTTAGTTTCCCTCGGAACTGAACTTTCCGACCGAAGGCATCCCACCGAGCTGGTGGTAAAATCGTATGCATACAATTTTCAAAAAATATTTCTTCTTCTCGTACTTGCCTGCGTACTCCCGTAACTAATTCAAGATGCAAATTAATTCGCTTCGAAAAGTTGATCGTGTGGCAAGGCTGGAATAAATGACTGCTGTGTAATGAATTATGAGCCTCCATACCCCCTCCCTGATTCTGTATCGTTTCCGGCGCCGCAAAAACCACGTGGGATGTAAAAATTGCGGTAGGAAGAGGATATGGAGGAGAGGGTTAATAAAAAAACTTGAGCTTTAATTAGGTCATCGGAGGAATACAAATGCCCTTTCAATGAATAAGGCCGGTGGTGTTGTTTGCACTCCCATGCGAAATACTCATAAAGATATTTTTATGCTGCAGTACTATCGCCTACAACTGCGGTCAACCCTGCAGACGGCGGCATGCTGTCGCGCCGATGTATGGCAGGCGTATAAAAAAAGAGCAAATTCTCCTCCCGTATCTGAACCAGTGCAGAAAGTAAGTCCCTAATGGAATTTTAGCCCAGCGCTTTCTTAAAAAGAAAAGAGCGAATAAAATAGTACAGCGACCTCCGGAACTCATTTATTTATTCCGATGACCTTTTCGAGCAGATGATGCCATTACTTTAATTTTTTTCGTTATTGCGATATGTCGTGGGGGATACAAGCTGAATATTACCAAACGACTTTCGATATGTGCGGTTAGGATTGATGATTTTATATGAATGTCAAATTCCTTCTTTAAGTTAAGTTGATCGTTAATAGTATATGTTGAAAAGAATTGGCAATGATATTAAAATCTGACAATTTCTGAACAAGAAGTTAGAGTATCTTTTGAGCATAGAAAAAGTTTAATATTTCTCTTTAAGCTTCTAAGTGAGGAAATATCGATTATATTTTGGCGCTTCAACTGCTACATTTTTTCATCGCATTTCAGAAGGCTCTGGCGTGTAATATATGCAGGAAGTGAAATGAAATCGTCTGTAGTCTGAATTTGCGCCTGTTACAGTACCTGGTCAACCGCTTTTTTATACATGCAGTGCATGTTTGGTGAGAATTCACCCCCTGCCACACACCTTTATGGTGACTTGCAGGGTATTGTGTAGATTTTGTTATTTCGATACTCATACTGTGAGACTTACATAATTTTTCAATCTTCTGGCTTTTTTAGTGTTTTTAGATTAGAGTAAATATTTATGAGCTCCTTTTAATATAAAAGACTATACCAGTCCTTTTTATTTTGATTCTATTTCATCATCAGCCTTCTTAATGAGTTGTCTCATATAGCTCGACTGCTTCTCGCCACCTCTTTTACGTCAGGTACATCTTTTGTTCATTTGAGGATGAGGGAGCCATTTAGAGACGTCAAAGATTGGAAAGTCTTGGTGAGTGGTAGGACCTGTCAGTCGTCGGCATCAGCCTTGTATGCCCTGAAGAAACAACCATTTGAGACTTATCTGGTTCCGTTGCAGGTATACTAATTCACTAAGTTTCGAACCTCGTACATCTGGATGCAATGACGCCTTCTTCTTTTAGATCCACTTGCTTCTGGACCGAAATTACGGCTTAGAGAAGCAGTGTTGTCAAAATACCGTCGTCTTTGTCGAGTATCACCATTAACGTGTCCTTACTGGAAAACAGGGGATCGATTTGATGTGGTGGCTGGAGTACTGGCCTCCCACCCCGAGGGCTCGGGTTCGAATCCCGGCAGTGGCGTATTTTTCCGTGGCTAACTGGTCCCAACTCGAGTGCCTATTGGAAAGCCTTTCAGGTTCAGTACTCCGTCTGTCGGAATGGACGTTAAGCTGTGGTCCCCTTGGCAACTGTCGTTAAGAGTAGGCTAATACCAAGCACCCTTCTCTGTTACATATTTCTTTGAGCTTTAGGTAGTATGGTTTTTTTATTTGAGGTCATTATTTGGCAACTATGACTTAGGACCTGTCATTCGAATTGATGAGTGAGTTTTTGAAAGCGGTTCCTATGATTTGGTTAGCAAGATTATGCATTATTTCATCTATTGGATATCCTGCTGTGGGTAAGAAATGGAAGCTGGTTGGAAGAATGCATAATTTTCAAGGAACAAGATTCCTGTTGTTTCTCAATAAGCGTGAGATTTAGAAAGCGCGACGATTATTTACGCCTGCGGTTTTGTGTAATTAGTGCTCAGTTGACGAGGTAGAGTTCACGGAAGTACTCGCCTTGGGAATTGGTGTAGGTATATATCTTGGTGGCAGTAACAGAGGACTGATGAGTGAGAAACCATGAGAGTGAGAAACCATGAGTGATCTTCGGTGGAGATGTTGGATTTAAAAGTGAAGTTAAATTGTTGAAGTTTCTAATGAAGTTGTGTGAAGGAGACGGAGGGAGAAGTTGGAAAAATATAATCTGCATCCACAATATCATGAAAGCCTCCATAAATGTGTATGGTAGGGGGTGAATTAAAAAAAAAATAAATGCGCTACCTATCGTGCTCAAAGGAAATTAATAGCTATATATTTGTTTAACTATAATGTTTTGAAAAAATATTTAAAGAGTAGTGTAAGTATGTATTAACTTGCTGTTTGTTGGGTTGGCTAAAAGTCTTTATACCGATATGAAACTATCCAGCCTACCTATTGACACACGTGAGAATATATTATTGAATACAATGACTGCTATTCAGAGCCCTAATAGCTCTAGGAAAGAAAGGCGTCTTATAGGAAGAGGATGACAGTGCTGCTATACTTGAAGGGGGTCGATTGTGAGCTACTCACTTGCAGAAATCCATTGGAAGAGAACGTTGGTGGGAAAAAACTCGGAAAATAATTTAGCTGATATAAAGAATCGACCGTTATGAGGATTAAAAGAAAATTAATATTCTGCCAAGACTAGATGAAATACGGTGACCTTCTAACTGGCTTAAGTGAAAATTTCGGAAGACAGGAATATGCGAATGATACCATGCTGATTTAATTGGCATTCGGATATTCCTGTCTTCGGACATTTGCCAAGACTACATATTGACAAATTCAAAGAAATGCGTAGGTGTTGAGAAATGGAAATTAAGTCGAAGGGACTCGCTGGAAACAAATGCCTCGCGCTCGGAATACTAAATCTAGTTTTTAGGAAGTTTTTCCGGAACAGGAAGTTCTTTTATTTCGGCACAAAACTGCTATATCACTCATTCTTTTCAATGAGATAATGGATGATTGAAAAAAGTGACGAACCGTTTCCGATGGCAATCGTGGGGATGGCGGTGGACATAATCATCGTCGAAGACTATCAATCTTCTGGGATGTTTGAAAAAGACCCCTCCCCCGAAAAATCGGTCATTTCTGTCCCCTCTAAGTGGATCTACGAACGGGTCTTTCAAGTGAGAACGCATCACTCATGTGCGGTGATCAAGTGAGGATGTAGGAAACTGGGGCGTTTTTCCACTCCGGTTATGAGAAAGACGGAATATTTGAAGGACATGAACCAGGGGATGTGGGCAGAGGAATTTGGGAAATTCGCATTGGTTAAAAAAGACGGAAATTTTAGCGTACAGAGTAAATACCCGAGAGAGGAAAAATTTTTAATGTGTTTTCATGGAGGAACGATAAAGATGAAATGTATAGACCGAGTGCCAAACGAAGTTTTAAGAAAAGTGGGAGAAAAGAGATGTCGGCCTAAAGTTATTGGGGTCTTAATTTGTTATTGTGTGTGCATCAGTGATTCCCAACCTTTTAATGTTGGCGGCACCCTTTAAATTGATGTTACAATTTTGGTTTACCCTTCTTAGAGTTTTGTATTTATCCGATTGGGGTTACCTCCCCATTACCATGGATAATCGACGCTTTACAGTAATTAGTTATTAGGTTGGAAGAAGTGCTTCGATTTATTTTAACCATCTGTCGAGCGTGATAGTAAGCAATTAAGATGCTGCTCCTGCTAAAAATTTTTCGTTTTCCCGCATTAATCTCGCTGCACCCTTAGCTGTTTTCCCTGCTCCCTGAAGTTCCAAGGCATACCGGTTGGGAACCCCTGGTATAGATACACGACTTACTGCTGAATATGCAAGCATATGGAAGTAAGGAAATTAGGATATAAATAGCTAGGATATAAATCTGTAAAATGATTCTTTAAGGCAGTAATGGGCAATAACAGTCGAACGAAATAGCTCCATATACAATGTCACATAATGGAAGAGGATAGACTAACGAGAAGTTCAAAAGAGAGTTGAGGAAGTGATCTTCTTAAAACTTAAGGAGACCGAGCATCCACATCGTCACCAACTTGAGGCTTTTATACTAGGGTGGTTCGAAAAAGACGATTTTTTAAATTTTGGAATCGCATTAGTACTCAAAAGTTGCAGTTTGGTATCCTAAATATAGTATAATTAAAAAAATTCCAAGTTGTGTAAGAGGTTAGATATGGAGGTAGTAGTTGGGGAAAATGTTAATGGGTAGAATGGAAAAGCAAGGCCTCACGTGGGATGAATGAAGCAAGTGTTGAAGTATGTAAAAGAGAAGAAGTGTTGTGTCAATATGAAGAGGTTATCCCGTAGGGGAATTGGGAGGATGGCTGTGCCAAAACCAATATGAAGATTGGTCTGACTCTAGTGACGATGAGAATATATAACTCGGAAGTTCTCAATAATAATAAGCTGTTATTTTGGGCGAGATGAAGACTACATACTCCCATGTACCACCTCATCCCTTGTCAATATTAATAACAATATTTTGAGAAGAACATTTGAAAGGTTATAAATGTAAGACTAACTAACTATAAACCAAGTAATGAAAAATTATGATGGAACTGAAATGTTAACATGAACATTCTTCAGTGAGAATTGAAGTTATTGGGGTTGCCCTTCATATGAAAGTGGCCGCATTGCCTTTAGTTGTGTGCTGCAGACAAGCTATGTGTTTATATTTTATCCGTGACATTTCTTTCGTAATACATCCCGCTTTACGCAGAAGTCGCACTTTCTCATTCGTCACCTGCGCACGACAAGCATAGGAAGTTGAGCGTTCTTCTTCAATGGACCCGCGCAGTTATATTGCATTTTGGGAAAGAGTGAGAGAACCTCATAGGTAGGAAAGGGGAGGATTTGCTTGGGATGGGCCTGCAAGGGAGATTCCATTTAAACCCTCGGGTTAATTTCTTTCGTGCACTTGGCTTCCTACTGTTCGGGGTCCGATATCAAAGACTAAAGAGGAAGCGGAGGGCTGGGCAATGATTACAAAGGAAATTAGCATGCGTCTCAAGTTTTTCCACCGAGCGAAGGATATAGCTGCATCTGCACCCTCGTCGCTCGCATCATAGCACGTATAATTATATCAATATTAAAGAAAGTCCACGACTTTGAACCGGTGGGTGTTCCCACGGAGGGAGTTTATATGGGAAATTTTCAGGGCTCGTTTGTTTAATTCGGTTACTGCTGCATTGTCAGCATGTTCTTTAATCTGGCTTTTGTGGACGTTGCTGGAAATAAATATAATTGCTGTGTAGTGAAAATATTGATGACGGCGCAGCGCCTGAGAGCTTGTTCAAACAAAGTGAAACAAACAATTCCAAAATATGAGGTGAAAAAAGTTTAGTTTACTCCAACCCTGGTAATAATTGCTCCGAATCTCCGGGTTCCATTCATTAAATCTTCTAAATATTATTTAAGTGAAACTATGTTATTAAATTATAAATATATCATCTATAATATAAACAGATGAGCTCTAAAAGCTCACATATTTGTGCAGTGTTTTTATGCAACCTTATATGGATTTTTTTAAAACCATTTGTGTACAAATTTGGAACTTATGCTATTATAAAACGGCGTCAACTCACAGAATATGGGCTATTATTTATCCGATATGATAGTCCCGGGTTCGAATTTACGCACTTTAACAACAACACTAGAAAGAACTGTAAATATGGTTTTAAAGAATGCTACATTTTTTTATTTTTGAAATTAAATTATTCGCTTCTAACCTGCAACCACTGGATGTGAACCAAAGTTTAAAAAATGCTGTATAGAATTCAATTTTAATCAGGAAATATAGTTTTTAGTTCCAAATCACGAAATATTTAATAAAATATTCCGATACTTGGAAAAAGAGTACTGTTTTGAAGTACCTTCACCTTTACGCATAAAGGCTTCTACAAAAGTGACTCTCATAAGAATCGTGGGGAAGAGAGGCCTATAATAAATGACTGTGAATATAGTTCCGAAATTACGCCGATACAAAAATATTGCCAAACATCGGTAAATTAACGTGGGGAGGGGGAGATGGGCCGCGATAGGTGGACAAGGGGGCGTAGTCCTCATACATCTATGCAAAACCTGCAAGCCACCGCGAAGGTGTGTGGTAGGGGGTGAAGATCACCAAACTTGCACTATTGTCATTTCAACTACTCCTAGTTTAATATGAAACGGTATTATTAACGTACTTACATCTACATCTAATGATTACCAGGCCACATCATAGGTAAATGGTCGGGAGTAAATAATCACCGATCCTGCATTTTGTACATGCATTAATTGTAATAGTGATACTGTCTTATGGATTAATATTAATATCTCTCGGGACAGACACTCGTCAGATCACTTTCTACGCAACATGCAAGAAGAGATTTATTAAAAAACTACACATATACCTTGCGCATAAAATGGTTCACGCAAAAGCGCATATCTGCATAACTCCTAGTTATCTTCACGGTAACCTCAATTTAATATATTTTTAGTCTATCTGCATCTTCACCATTTGCCCGTCGATCTGTTCATTCGGGAATGCGAGTTACCACGGTATGTGCACAGTAGTTGGAGTGTGTTGAAACTTGGCCGCCATTTGCTTCAACAGGGGAAAAGAGTCAATAATTAATGAATTGTAGCAAAGTGCAGCGAATGTGAACAGTTTTACTATCGTCCGTATTCCGTATCCTGGAGAAATTATGCTTGTAAAACACGCGATTTTATTTGAACATTATGTAATTTTTGTCATCTCGTTCTTGTAAAGGGATCAGCCGCCTTCTTTCAAGCATTGCTATCTTATATTTTAAATCCAGAATGAGCTCACCGGACTCTGCATTCTCTTCATGGCGCGAAAATAATTGCCCATTTGTTTCCCCAGCAATATTTCTATTACTTTACCGCAGATAAGATGTAGTGTCCCCAACAGAAGATTTCATGCGGAATAAAAATCTAACTGGGATCCCCTTTTTTCCAAGCTTGGAAAAGTATTTTCACAGGTGCGCTACAACTAATTGTTACTGTTGGTTTTTTTTCCTTTTTCTCTCGTGAATTAGGAAATCTGAGCACTTTCAGAAAAATGGGTAATCCTAACGCATTTATCTAAATTAATCACAGCGTTACAACGCATGACATTGTCATGGCGATTAATGAAAAATAATATCCCCGAAGTTAAATTTTTGGGGCTGAGAGATACCCGTGGTCCAATTTGCAGCCAAAAATGAGACTCGAATTAAATTAGAGGACGAATCAAGACTAATTACTCCTCGGCGACAGAAGGTAATTACTTGCTTGACGGTTGGCATGCAATTAGTCGCGCGGAAATAATGTCTTAAAATAAAAAAGATTTCTTTAGCGCAGTCTAAGTGAATAATTTCGAAACTTGTCTGATGGATTGGATGGAAGATGAATTGCGCCAGTCGTGAGAATCTCTCTGGGTGAAGAAGCAATGACAAATGATGTCCTAATCTTTGGTCGCCGAAAAGTTCTTTGCTCCTAAGGATTCCGAGTCTTATTTATTATCCACGATTGAGTCCTCGTATTCGACGCACGACTCCAACGGGTTGATTCTTTCCGGAAATGTACATTGACGAGGAAGACAGCTTTTACTAATTAGGCACATGCGAAAACGTCTGGGAGGAAAACCGATGGTACCTCACGGCCAGCCGTAAATTTAATTAAATTGCATTCTTAGAGAGATTGAGTGAATGAAATGCGCTATTTCCAATCTCATTCATTGGGAGTTCTCTCTTTATCTTCAAGGGAACGATCTTCAAATAAAGCGATGCGTCGTCGGCGCGCATTCTTTGCATTCAACGGATCAAGCAATCCATCTTCCGAAAAAAAATCCACCCTTTCCCCTGAGTCATCCCCCTGCAAACTGAAGGGAAAGGGGAAAAAATGCAAGATCCCCGCTTATTGTCAATTATGCTCAATTAAGTAGAGGAACGAGACAAGGACTCAGTAAACAGATTGCTAGAAGGTGCAGAAAAGTACGTACATTTTACGAAAATTGATATCGAGATGTAATTTCGTTCTGGTCAGGTCTAAACTCGGGTTGTAAATAATAATATGAAGCCCGTGGTAGCCAAGTTAGTAATGCCTAGCCACCCCAAAGTTGTTGGCTTGAATCCTACCTTGGGTATGGATGATGTGTATTCCCTAGTTTTAAGTTAGGGTTAGACCAGTATTATCTAAGATTTCATAAGGCAGTGTGCAGTTTTAGTGGCGTAGGAATCATCTTGGTACCTACTGTTAAAAAAATATATTGGATTTATAAAATAGATATTATAAAACCCAATTATTCTTTAAAAAAGCTAGGCAACAAAATACAGGCAAATAAAGGGCATCATAAAATAGCCATGCTTATCTTTTTACATAAAATGCAAAAAAAAGTATGCATGTTGATTTTTTTCTCTGGGCCACATGCATCCCCGTTCTCAGCTGAACGTTGTCCGCAAGCCGCATCCTCGGGCAGACGATACGATATGACATAATTGGTCAGGTCACCTAAAAACCTGCACCTAAATAGCTGCATTATTTTCTTTTGGAAATGAAATTTTATCCGCTAACGTGCAAAAACTGGATGTGACCAAAACTTAAAAAAAAAAAATATGACAAAGAATTAAATTCTCGCTGGGAAATATAGTTTTCAGTTCCAAATCATGAAAATTTTGATAACATATACACTGTAAAAAGTAGATCTGATTTTAAGGTACAAAAGCGATCTGAATTTCAGATGCAACAATTTTAAGACAGGGTATGTTGAATTTCAGCAGTATTATCTTGTCTAAAAATAAGGCAGGTGAACGGCTGAAAATCAGACCATCCAGAATCCTGCTTCCTCTGCTTCCTGCTTAACTGCTCCTGTACCAACCATCCATGTTCCTGCCTCTTCCGTACCTTAAATCCGTGTTCCTGCCTTACAACCAGACAGCGCTTAAATTCAGATCGCACTGAAAATCAGATCAACTTTTTACAGTGTACCGTATGTAGAATATTTGGTGAAATTTAGCTGTTTTGAAACACCTTCACCTCGACGCTTAAAGATTTCATTAAAATTAACAGAATTAACGTTGCCCGCAAGCCGCATCCTCGAGTTAGACGGTACGATATAACATAATTAGTTAGGTCACCTAAAAGCGGAACTCTATCGGTAATAATATTACCCTGATTATTCGCTACCTTTGACAATTTATTTGCATCAATATGCCCCTTCTGTTGCCAAGTGGTCCTTTGGACGTGGAGATCATCTTCGTCAATGACACTTGTACGGAGTTATATGCGTCCTCGCATAGCGGGCGGATTACGGCGACAGCCCTAGTCGATATCATGCCCTCCTTGAACTCTCAAATTCGTCGGCCACGTGGAGTTTTCGGCAAGGGAGGGGAGGAAGAGGTGGGAAAATGGCCCAATTGTCAAAAGGAACCGAGGCAGACTCACAATAGCACTCGTCGAAGTCCGCTTTGGGCTGAGCGCATGGAGTGAAGAGTCCGCTAGCGTTTTGAAAGGGGCGTCAATTGCATCCTGGCCCGCAGTACCGAGGCGGATGCACTGAACGGTGGCGCGCGTGCAAGAGGACTTCCTCTTCGGGTCCCGTGTCTACGCTGCTGTTCAGCAGAGCAACAGCTTATTATATGTGTCGAACGTGGTCATCGCGCAGCACATTCCTTCCACAATCTCCGAACGGAATAAGGTCCGGTCAGTGCATGAATTTTTATTTTAAAAAAATGGCAAATGAGAAGGCTAATATTCTCATCAGTATTGTCTAACGTAGAAACAAACTAGTTGGGTGGGGAATTGCATTCTATCCAAAGCCTTCTGACGTAGGTAGAACATTTTTGTCGTATCGTAGCAGGCTGGATGTTATATCTTTAGAGCACCATTGCGTGCTAAAACCCACCGAAGTAGGTCAATTCCCTCCTTCAGCCATACCCTAACCTTGTTTTCCACTTTAAAGCCCTCTTTGAACTTTCATATCTTTTGCCTGCCCTCATCGATTTCGTAATTCTTGCTCTCTTCCTCCCTTTGCACTGTCTCCTCTTTCACCCATCTAACACCTTCTTAAGCATCTCATTTATACCGCTTAAAGTATGTCGTACACTCATGTTTTCCTCCTCGAACTTCAATAAGCTTATTCCAATAAATTTTCCTATCATATTTAAAACCAGACCGAGTTATAGCTCTTCCAACTTAATAGCTATTGGTATTTTTTAATCCTTTTACTTTTATAGGGAACTTGGTCTGAGCATCTCATCACCTTTTAGTAGAAATGGGTCATTTTATTACTTAGTTAAATACAATGTACCCGTGACTCTTTACTTGCAGATTGAACGTGTGTGATAATGCTGCCTTTAATTAAATGAGAAGGTAATTAGAGGGACCTCGTTCTGGAAAATACAATTATTGCTGATGTCAAGTTTGGCAAAAAGATACGCTTGTAGTTTTATGATAGTAGTTATTCTGCCATTATTGTGGCCTTTTGACGTGAAAGTTTGGTACGAAATGCTTGCTTCTAAAGTGACGTCGTACAATTTATTTCAACTCTCGGGCGCGGTATAGGTGGTGGCTACAAATGCTTATTTTAAAAATTTCTGTGATGCGTCTTTTTCATGAGCGATACATCATTATGACTAAGGTCTGTTTTTTATTATGACGTATTTCAAATGTGCTGAATTTTGGAGTCCGTCGTACAAATAGTTTACTGATAGCTTCTCTCTGAGTGAGACAGCTTGTTTGCGTATCAATTAATGTTGTCAGACGTTTCCCTTGCCGGAGCTCTCCTCGATGTGTATGAGCCTACTTTATCTCACCATGCCTTGTATTTATTTAGCCACGCATTATTTTTAGTTGGCTTTTTGGGAGTTAGTTTTTGGGATTAAATGTTATTTTTGGCATTCTATATCATTAAAATTCCTTATATTGAAGAGTATTTATTTACATTGATCAAATAGAACAAAATACATCGTTATAATTAGTGCTGTGTAAATATTGCTTGGTACGTATCTCATGTTCCCTTCCCCAGTACAAACTGATCCACCTCTTGGCATTCGTTAGCTCTCCTCTTGCTTTTTTTTCTGTTACTGATTTGAACTAAATTTGATGGATAGGGAAAAGCATAAGCGTGAATAAAAGAACTCTGTCCAGTAATAACTCCAAATATGTGGCTTTTTAGACACTTCAGCTAACAATACCTATTTAGAAATCAATATCATTTTTTGTGAAATTAATTTAGTTGATGTTCTACTTTATTTCAGTGAGGTTACTGTGTTTTCATTTAGAATTTATCTGAAATATTAGCACTGATTAAGAGATTGTTTTACTGTTATCTATGATGCCTGTTGCTGGTGGGGAAAGCTTGTACATTTTTATCGGAAGGCGTGTTGGTAAAACTACATGGTCTATTTGTAAATCAGGGCAAAAGTTGACTTTTTTAAAAATATTTGTACAAGTGCTGTAAATATTTTTTTGTTTCAAAGCTATGTTTTTGTTTCAAAGCCATGGCATCGCGAATGAATGAAGAGAAGAAATTGAAGAGATGCGTCAAAATTTCCGGAATAATGATTTTGAAATTAAATAAAAATTGGCACTTGCACCCCTAATTTGAGTGCTGTGAGGAGAGATAGGCCTGCTAAGTACTCCGTCCATCGTATGGGACGTTGAAAGTTTGGACCTCTTGGCGTATTTCATTAAGATTAGGCTGATGCCGACGGCGACGGTTTTCCTTTCATCCGTTTCAAAAAATATTATACCTATTTTAAGTATTGCAAGCGACTTTATCTGTAGGTCGCATCTCCCGAATGACTATGACTATTCGGTTGATCGTGTAGAGCGTCAACTTTGTCCGTAGAAAGCTTCAAACTGGTCATCATCATCGGTCAACAATCCTAGGATTGGTTTGACGCAGCCCTCCACTCGATTCTTCTATCGGCCAACCTCTTCATATTAACATAGTTCCTCTCTTTCACGTCCTTTACGACCTGTTCTATATAACTCGTAGGCCTGCCTTTTCTATTATTCCCGTTCACTCTTCCCTCGACAAATGTCTTCATCAGGCCATCGTGTCTTAAGATATGACCGATTAGGTTGTCCCGTCTTCTTGTTATAGTTTTCAGCAGACTTCTCTTTTCTCCCACTCTTCTTAAGACTTCTTCATTTGTCACTCGGTCGATCCATTTTGTCTTCATCATTCTTCGGTAGCACCACATTTCAAATGCTTCCACCCTCTTCTTCTCCGCCATGCCTCAGTGCCGTAAAGAAACACGCTCCAGATATACGTTCTAATGAATTTCTTCCTTACTTCCAAGCTTGTATTTTCAGCGGTAAGTAGATTCTTCTTTTGATAGAATGCCTTCTTTGCCTGGGCTATTGTACTGACTATTTCTTTCTTGCAGGCCCGGTGACAGGATTTTCGGGCCTCTGGGCAACTGAGTGGTCCGGGGCCCCTAAATCCCGGTAAATCCCCTCACTCAATTTAGTCCAGAACTGCGAACTTTCAGGTTATTTTATAACCAAGACTTCCCTGATTATCAGCTTTTTCTGCAGAAGAAACTTGCACACTGTCATACATTATCTTTTGTTTTTCTATAAATTGCCTTTTTTTTAAATTAAACACACATTAGTGGAATGGGATGGGGAAACAAATTCAAAATGATAAATTTTTGACGGTGTAACACACTTTACACTTTCATTTTACAGTAATCAAAACTAGGACTTACTTGAACTTGAAAATTTTATAAAAAGTCATAATTAAACGTACTTTTTCTTTTTTTTTTTCACAATTGGCGTATCCAAAATTGATCCCATATTTTCTGAGATAATTATATCACCCCCAAATTAAAATTAATGCAAAGTATATTAACTTCTACTAAGCTTTGCTTTCACTACAACTCTCGCAATCAAACATAGCAGCAGGGAGTGAGTAAAATAATGTAAGTTAAGGGTTTTGACGAACAATATATTTTGTTGTGCCTCAATATTAAGCTATTTTCGATGATTTGTTTCCTTCCTGTGTGCATAATTCAAGTAAAGTAGAAACTAAACTTTTCCTAGATGAATAAAGTCTAATGTGACGTATAAATCAGGGATATGCATATTGTAACGCAGGGAAAATGAAAGATTTGAGTAGATTTTCTCGATGAACAACCAAAAGCTCCGCGGTGTCCAAAATGTACTTTTCTGCATGAACCTCCTAGTAGGGGCAAAGGCTTGGACTGCTTGGGCAAAGGGGGAATAAACGGAAAGAGGTCCTTAATAGTGTCCCTCTGGAACGTAAAATAATGTTTCGTGCGAAAAATATAGGAATTTTAAGGCTTTGAGGGTGTGAATGAGAAGTTTACTTTTGAGAGGAGAAACCTTGAATGCGATTTCGCGTACACTTTAAGACCTAAATATTTCTATATCCCCATGATTTTATGCGTGTAGAGCTGGTGGAGATCAATAACAATGTACACACATTAAAAAAGTCGAATAAGAAGCGTTATGTTCCTTATGGCTTGAAAAAACTTACTCGCGTCAGGTCATTTCCAGCTCCCGGCGAGTGTCTCAAGCTCCGCACGCGCGTACGAAAAATCAAATGTAATTATTGGCGTCGCAAACGAATTTTCAACTTTTTTTCAGATCTACCTTTATAAAGCATCAACAATTGATTTAATATGAGTCGCTTGACAGGCACTTAACATGCCAGGTATTTACTACTTAAAATGAATCTGTGTGTGAAAATAGCGTCCGCCATTATGTTACGTAATATCACGTACATTTAGGAAAAAAGCGCCCAAAGTTAAGCACAGTAAAGTAAAAGAGTGGTTTTAACAGACCTACTAGTTTTTTATCCGACCAAATTCCTCCCACAGCGTCACCCTCAACTTAAATAGGAAGATTTTCATAGAAAACTGAATTCGGGTGTAATTTTGGCTATGTTTGAGCCCCTGCATCTCGTTAAAGGCGATCTAACATGACCAATGACATGCCATTCCACGGTTGCCAATCAATTATGAGTATTTGTACCAATTTTCATTATTCTATCTCCAAAAAGCCATTTTGGAATTTTGTCAATTTTTTTCGATGAAATGCAACACGTTAGACGTCTGAGTCCATTGACTAACACATTTTATTGGAATAAGTAATTTGTCATCATTTGTAATGCATAAGAAAAATGGAAATGAGCTTACGGTGCGCGTGTTAAATACATAGTGATCGCCAGAATTAAACAAGATGGACTAAATTCCAGAAAATGTTGTCTAACTTTTGATGATGATCCCGTAATCCCGGATTGAAAAATCTCTCTGGGATTGCAATCCTCAATGGGAGGCTAGGTTGGGGGGCCGCGGTCCCTTCCTACCCCCGTGTATGGGCGCTCATGTATACAAAACCAATGACACAACACTAGAATGTGTAGCTTGCTACTGATAATCAGTAACTTTGACTGTAGAATAAACGATTATTTACAGTCCACTAACAAGTAAACAATACACTTTAAGCGGGGTGCTTGGGTTTCTTTTCGTTCAGGTTATAACATGTCGCTGAGTGGCGAATGTTCACGGCAAAGGGAGGGGAGGTGAGTGTCTCAGCGCCCGCGCTTCTCGCTCTATCGTCCCCATCACCTCAAAACCCTCGATGAACACAATAACAATGCTAACGTCATACTTCTCTATTGCACACTGACACACGCTCTACCTTCATTTGTTTTTTTCACTTTTTAAACAACAAAATTTTGTATTCCTTTCGGCATTTAAATTTATTCATACTTTAAATTTTTATTTTCAATTGATTTATTTTGGCCCGGGCCCCCTGATAGCCCGAGCCCCTGGGCATTTGCCCCCTTTGCCCCCCCCCTGTCGCCGACCCTGCTTTCTTGCTTCAAACTGGTGTTAATCTAATTTCCTCGTGACAGCATTTCGTCCCCTGCCTAGTTCTCCAGCCCCCTATGAATGAAAGTTTAAAGCACAGGGAGCTATCCGAGTCAATGGAAGTTCTTTAACGCTATACAAGGCGCGCAACGTGTTTTTCTTTCGCTCTTGTGCTGCCGACCGAGGAAGCAGGGTAGCACGCCGGCTGGGCGGATCGAAGGTCGAGCGTCCGAATCCCGGCTCGGACAAGGAATTTGTTTGTCTTACGGCTTATTTGTTAGTTTATGTTAGATATCGAGATATATTATCAGCAGTTTGAGGAGCTAAAACATATTTTATAATATTCTATTTTCCTATATCTAATAAAGTTTAATGTTTCTGTATTCCAGATGTCCTGGGACGGAGAAAAATGCGCTCGCTCGGACCAATTCGACGGCAGCCACTGACGTGTGGATTCCCTCTGCGCCCATCCTCACGTAAGCGCACTTCAGTGAGCGTTGTGCACCGGTACGGAGCACATTGGTTTCGTCTCGTCCTTCGAAGTTGTAGGACTGGCTCTGCTACCGATCACGGACCGATCCGGACCTCTTCTTCCCTCCTCCACTCAACCCACACCAAGTGCGCCCGTGGAATCTCCATCTGACCGGAGGACACTATCTTTTGTTTCTTCTGATCGCTTGCGCCACGGAGTCGATCCCATATGCATCACGTGTAGTCGTGTCAAGGTAAGGGAATGCTCTTCTTCCTCTCATTCTTCGGAATGAATCTTATTATCGCTTCGCCTATTCTTTCGTTTGGTATTCGACAAGGCGGTGGAGTCATTGGATTTTAGATTTCATTGGTTGTTCGTGAGGCGGCCCTCCATGGCGAGTTCATTATTTTCGTCATCGGAGCGGCGGAAGGTGAAGGGGTGGATCTCATGGGTACTTCCTTGCTGTCGAGAATCTCTCGTTTTCAGATAGGGTGCTGGATTAATTTCCTCACATTTAACGAGCAGTAATAGAATTTGGATTTAGGAGGTCCATCTGGAAAGATAAATATAGCACCATATAATCTGAGCTCGTCACCATAAGTCATCAATCCTCAGATTTGTTTGACGCAGCTCTCCACTGAGTTCTTCTATCGGCTAATCTCTTTATATTTACGTACATAATCTGAGCTGTCAAGCCGAAAAGAAACTCGACATCTATTCCCGATGCGGGACACGAAACCGTGAACATTGGGTTGGAAGTGTTACGGACTTGACGCCTGCTCCTAACAAAAGACTCTAAAAGGTCCACGGTTTAACGTCTCATCTGATGGGCGGAGTGCTGGACTCTTGCTCCCGACATAGCAATTCAGTGGGGACCGGTATAACAATGAAAAATATTTACCACGGCCAGGATTCGATCTCGAACCCTCAAGATAGGAAACAGGCAGTATAGCAATCATACCAACCGGATCGCCGTCCAGATAGGGATATTTTATTTCGTGATTATGTAACATTAGTTCTGATCTTTTAATTTTTTAGCCTCATAAGTTAAAGAATGCGTCAAGCTTATCCGTTTGAAACCCACGGCGCATGTAGTTGTCCTCTTATTCTTCCTGCACTCATCAACATTCTAAATTGGTTAGCTTAGTCAAACGTTAGCATTTCATGTGTTCAGTATGAATCTTCGAAGTGGAAAGAAACGTATGTGTAATTAGGCTTTAGCAAAATTCTGGGTGGTTACTTTTTAAAACTAACTCCAATGTTGAGATTAAAAATAAATGCTTTCTTTCTCTCAGTTATCCGGGGATCCGACTTCTATGAGAATTAGAAATTGTGCCAGATGTAAGGGACAATTAGCAACGGCAGGAATGTTACAAAGGACTTTTGAGAATCTTTTTTTTCTCTCAGTTGAAGTAATTCCAGTTTGTTCTTGCCCTTGCTAATTATGAGGGATTCGCTTTATTAATTAGAAAATAATAAACCATCCCGTATGAGATTAGAGTTGTTATGCTTCATTTTCGTTACTATTCTCCAGATTCGTAAAGTTTTAAAAGCACCCAAAAAATATCTCCATTTTAGTTCAGTGAATCATCATTTTCGTAACCTCATTTCGAGCACCAATCCACCTGCTATTAAGCCCGAGTAGTTTTTACCATTTACCCCATAAAGAGTTTTGCAATACCGCAACTGATTCACAGTTATTCAGAATCGTGCGTAGCTTGGTATGGAGTAATAGGCGAGGAGATGCGAGTTACCGAACCGTTTTAATGCTCCTCCTGCCTCTTAGGGGAAATTTACGTGGACATCAAATCCCGTTTCATCCATTTCCGAATTCCAACATTACGTGCGGTTGCTCTCAGGAATATCTATCCGTATCCTTTAGCGCAGCCCTCATACCTTTCGTAGCCCTCCGTATTGTAGGATAGAGGGAGGATAAATGGATTGTGGGGCCTTTCATCATAGCGTAATTCGAAAAACCAGGAAGTAGTGGAGACGCTATCATTACTTTTAATTAGAGTGCTTTTTCCTTCTCGGCTTTGGAGGTGGAAATGGCTCAATTTTGAAAATTCTATTTAAAAAAACCAATGCTGCGTGAACCGTGTTTGGCTATGTGCATGTCACTTGGCAGTTAGAACCCAGGAGAAAAATGAGTGGCATGATTTCCTGAGAGAAAATTAAACTTTGCCGAAAGGTTTTTAGAAAAGCTATTTCGAAATATGCTCTGGATTAAAACTGAAGCCTTTTGGTAGAGGAATAAAGTGAGCTAATTTACTTTGATGCCCACGACCTCGTTATTCATTGATGGCCATTTCAATGTTTACTATGGTGTAGCATCCGTGGGTGGAAACCGAAGGATTAAACTCATACTCTTTCGTTTTGTATGAGTGCCATATTGATTGAGATGAACCTCTGTCATCATCATTGGTCAACAATCCTAGGATTGGTTTGACGCAGCTTTCCACTCGATTCTTCTATCGGCCAACCTTTTCATTGTGACGTAATTCTTCTCTTTTACATTCTTCACGACCTGTTCCGTGTATCTCATACGAGGCCTGCCTTTTCCAATCTTCCCGTTCACTTTTCCCTCGACGATAGTCTTCATCAGACCATCGTGTCTCAAGATATGACCGATTAAGTTTTCCCTTCTTCTTTTTAGAGTTGTCAGCAGACTTTTCTTTTCTCCTACTCTACTTAGCACTTCCTCGTTACTTACTCGGTCGATCCATTTAATCTTCATCATTCTTCTGTAACACCACATTTCAAATGCTTCTACCCTTTTCTTCTCCGCTGCTGTCATCGTCCATGATTCACTGCCGTAAAGAAAAATGCTCCAGATGTATGTTCTGATGAACTGTTTCCTTACTTCTATGCTTGTATTTCCTGCTGTAAGTAGATTCTTCTTCTGAAAGAATGCCCTCTTTGCCTGGGCTATTCTACTCACTATTTCTTTCTTGCTTCGTCCATCGTTGGTTACTCTGCTTCCCAGGTAACAGAACTCTTTCACCTCTTCCAGTTTCTGTTTTCCTAGTTTAACGTTGGTTTTGGCCTCTTCTCTTTTGCTGCACACCAATATCTTAGTCTTCTTCTTATTGATCTTCAGCTGATATCTGGCCATAGTCCTTTCCAGGTTTGTTAGCATCTTATTCAGCTCCTTCTCTCTCTCTGCTATGAGAGCTATGTCATCAGCGAATCGTAGCATGCTGATTGTTTCTCCGTGGAATTTCACTCCAGAACACTTCTCCTTGACTTCATTTATGGCTCTCTCGATGTAAACATTAAAAACTACGGGAGACAGTGCGCAGCCTTGTCTCACTCCTTTCCTTATTCTTGCCTCTTCACAGCTGGGTCCAGATTTAATCACAGCAACTTGGTTTTTGTATAGACTGTGTATAATTCTTCGGTCATTGTAGGACACTCCAATTCCCTTCAGAATTCCAAGCATTGAATCCCAATCCACGTTGTAAAAGGCCTTCTCTAAATCCACAAATGCAATGAAGGTCGGTCTGTTCTTCTCCATTCTCTTCTCTATAAGAAGCCTGGGGGCCAATATTGCTTCCCTTGTACCCTTACTTTTCCTGAATCCGAATTGATCTTCATCCAGGAACTCCTCTGCTTTTCGTTCTATTCTTCTGTAGTTGATCCTGCTCAGTATCTTCGATGCATGTGTCGTCAGGCTTATAGTTCTAAAATTTTCGCATTTCTCCGCTCTCTTCTTCTTGGGAATAGGAATGATGATGTTTTTCTCGAAGTCCCTTGGAATTTCCCCTGTTGAATACATGTCGCAGATGGTTTTGTAGAGATGAATTAATGTCTTCTCTCCTGCATTTTTAATTAGTTCTGCAGGGACATCATCAATACCTGAGGCCTTAATCATCCGAAGATCCCTTGTTGCAGCGTCGAATTCCGATTTTAATATTGATGCCCCCATATCATCTATTTCCACTTCGCTTTCCTCTTCAATAGCTTTTGTGCTGATTTTTTCCATTGTATAGCTCTTCCAGATATTCTTTCCATCTCTTCACTTTTTCCTCGTTTTCAATCAAATTTCCTCCATTCTTGTCCCTTATGGCATTGCCTCTTGCGCTCCGTTCCTTGAAGTGGTTCCTCACTATGCTGTAGGCCGCTTCCACCTTTCCAAGTGCAAGGTTGCTTTGCACATCTTCGCAAAGATTTTTCAACCACAGCTCTCTAGCTTTCCTTGCTTTGCGACTTATTTCGTTCGTTATTCTTTTGTAGCAGAGCTGCCCTTCTTCAGTTTTCGCATTCTTGTACTTTCTTCTTTCTTCAATCAATTAGTGATGCGAATTATCATTCTATTCATGGCTAAATTATAAGGTTTCCATGTAATGGCAATTCATTGCAATAAAACTCGAACTTCTTGCGCTCTTCATCGCTGACTCGCAGAGCATGGAATAGATTATTTGAAAATGAGACACTAGGAATTGAATTTACGGTGAGGGAATGGCATTATTATTATTAAACTTCATTTTTTGCCAACAGTATTCAATGATTCATTGATTTTTACTTTTAAAAAAATGCTGTGAAATCTCTTTGCTGGTCAGTTTATTTCGGGGGAATGTCAAGAAACGTGTGCTATCGACTTGATGTGAGAATAGAGTTGGAGAGAAATATGATTGAGTCTGTAAGATTTTTGCCAGTGACCTAGCGCATATTAATCAGTCATACTAGGACCTCCAAATAAAGCGTTTTGTCGCCAAACCACTTCTATAAATACAGGATGAAGACTGCCCAAGAGGAAACCAGGGTGACGAAATGTTGTGTCGCTAAGAGGGGCAGATAAAATTTATAAGTAGTGCATCACTAGCTTGAGCGGTTGGACAATTCAGCTACCTGCATATTTGGGTAATGTATTTGAAGAAAAAGGGTAAAGGAGCTGGGAATTTCGAAAGATTCGACCGCGTTGACGAAGGTGGCGTTTACTTGTGGTCGAGAGTTATTGACTAGTCTGTTAGATGGGAAAGATTCGTGAAAATTGAAATAGTTGCTTGAGAGATTTTATGGCCCCAAAATTTGGACTTCAAAACAAAGTATGAAAATAGACTGTTGGGTTTTGAGATTTGAGTATGAAGAAGAAGAGTGGAAAGGAAGACAAATGACGAGATACTTGAAATTAGTAAACTAAAATTGCTCTTAAATAAGCGAACACGCATAATTGGAACATATTTAATCATTTCACGCTTTTTAAAAATAGTTTTGGTGAAACCATGTGCTAATTTTATTTTTATAGATTATTTTTACGGATAGACATCAGAAGTAAACTTCTGTGAGAGCATTTAAGCCGAGAAGAGGTAATTTGTGACAGTTGTGTTACCTTCGTAATTGTGTGTATGTATGGACAGTCATCCAGTTACTCTTAATGAGGCGAATCATAATCCTTTGTGCTCTTGTCTCTTATCATCTATAATGAGGATGTAATGAGTGGCGGAGTGGTTTTTTGTCTTTTGGAGTACTAAATTCCAAAGGACAAATACATAGAACACCATACAAAACATATAACACATGCAGTAGCGAAATTCGCAATACCAAACGTGAGCGGCTACGTCTCAAACTGACGATAAGTTCCGACTCGGCATCACCATCTCGTGACAACGACTTATATTCACTGACCGCGAATGACTGACACAGACTGATTGACCATGAGATGCAGGCCGAAAGTGCCACACAGTAGACATATCATTATTCAACTGTTCTACATCTACATCGACATAATACCCTGCAAGCCACCACAAAGGTGTGTGGCAGGGGGTGATTTCTCACCAAACATGCACTACATATCATGAATAAAAAAGAAATGGTATTAATGTATACTAGTCAGACCTTCACTATTTAAAAAAGATAGAAATTGCAAAGCAAACATGCAAAAACATTCTGTTAGTTGGGCTACCTTCAAGTACTCATACCAACATGCAACTACCAATGCTATCCATTGCTACTCTCCGATTGGACATATTTACCGTTATTCGTATCTCTAATTGTACGAGGGAAAAAGGACATTTTGAATCGGTCAGTTCGGCAATCAATTTCTCTAATTTTATGATTATGGTCCAGTCTACCATAGTAAGTTGGGGTTCGCAATATTTTTAACATCATCACTGAAAATATGGACTTGGAATTTATTTAAGAGATTAAGTCTAAATTTCAACCTACGATCTGATAATGATTCCCAATTTAATTCATTTAATAGACTGGTTACGCTAATATAATTATCGTATCGTCCCTTTACAAATCTTACCGATCATCGCTGCACACGTTCAAGTTCATTATTTAGACCGATTACGTAGGGATCCTATACACTGGCAGCATATTCCAATTGAGGTCTAGCTAGGGAAAAGTAGCTGATTTCTCGTACATGATCGTCATATTTACCCAATACTCTTTTCATGAATCCCAGTTTACGATTAGCTTGACCCATTATTTCACGTATGTGTATACCCCAGGAAAGATCAAGTGTCAGTCTTATTTCAAGATATTTAATGGATTCCACGTTTGTTATTTCATTGTTACTTTGTGTATTAATATTACTGTTATGCACTTTATACTGTTATACTCAAATTACTGTTATGCACTTTCCCGCCATTGGCGCACCGGTATGTATGAGAAATTGCTATCCCAACAGTGCTATTATAACATCATCCTACTTCTAGAGAATTCAAAGTGTAGAATAGACCAGCGGCTGGATCATAGATTCTTATTACGCATTCTGGTAATCGTCACCAATCGAGCACTTATAACATCGCTCTGCTCTGAGTCATTATCACTTATATTTACTCTGCAGGTTGAAATTGGTGATCTGAAGTACCCTGGCATGGTGTAAAGAATGGAGATTGAGTTTTATTCTTCATCTACATCTCATCTGCATCTATGCGAACCCCGGAAAGCCACCGCCAGGGTGTATGGCAGGGGGCGAAGGTCATTAAACATGCACTACTGACATGCGACTAGGGTACTACATGGAAACATGCTACATAATAGGGTCACATGCTGCTAGATGTTAGTATCTTCATTGTAATAAAGGGATTGGTTGTTAATGCATGCATCGTGCGCTACAGACTACGATGTTTCATCTACCTATCCCTTTGCTATGCTGCCTATTGTGTTCTCTTATAGTACCTACGGGGAAAAAATGACATTTTGAATCCATCAGTACGACTATATATCTCTCTAATCTTATTTATAGGGTCGAATCTATTATAATCCGCGGGCGTTTTTAATATATATCTAACATCTTCAGTAAAGAAAACATATTCGTACGAATACTTTAGAATAAAAGGATAACACGAGTGCGCGCACCAGTCTATTTAATGAATTAAAATGTGAATCATTGTCAGATCGAAGGTTGAAAGTTAGACTTAATCACCTAAATTACTTCCATTAAAAGACGTTAAAAATATTGTTTAACGTCTTCACGGATTAGAGAAATTGATTGCCGAACTGACAGATTCAAAATGTCCTTTTTTTTTCGTACAATTAGGGATATGAACAGCGGTAAATATGTCCAATACGAGTGAATCCATGGATACCATGCAACTGCATGTTGGTATAAGGACTTGAAGTTAACCCAACTTAGAACATGTTTTTGCATGCTTACTTTGCCATTTTTATCTTTTCAAATAGTGTAGTTTAAACTAATATATTAATACTAATCCTTTTTATGCATTATATGCAGTGCATGTTTAGTGAGAATTCACCCCCTGCCGCACACCTTTATGGTGGCTTGCAGGGTATTATGTAGATGTAGCATAAAGAACCGTGATCGAGCCCCAGCTACGTTGTAATTAGCAACAGTGATAATAATAACTAATTTAAGAAAACTTGATTTTCTGTCTAATTATACTGAATCAAACTAAGCAGAAATCCAGTTGGCGGTATTTATTTCGCCTGTTACGTGGATAGGGTGATATCCTAATTGGATCAAGTATTAAAGATTATTCATTATGGTGTTCATGTTTCTGAAAATTCAGCTGAAACGGGCATCAGAATTATAAATTCAGAAGTGCGCTGGTAATTACGCCATCCATTTGGGAACAAAATGCTGTTTCGATTAAGGATTCATTTTTCTTCGTTACGGCCGTAATCCCATTTGTATGCTCTTCTATTTTTCTGACGAACTCGCTTTGCGTTAATGTTGCCGTTACTGCTTTTTGCCGAGGATGATTTATTCATTCCTTGCGTTCTCTTTTTCTTTTGCGAAGTTGTATTTTTTTAGCGCAATCAACGTCAGTAATCACTGGTGAAATAAAAATAGCTACCTAGATTTATTACGCAGTGTAGTAAATGGAATGGAGCGTATTTACCAGCAATGGACGAAATGAAATTTTAGATCGTCGGAGTTACTTCTCGTTCAAACGCGATTATTTATTTAACAAGTGCATCGAAAATGAGAGCTTACGAATTGATTGGATTTGTGTTTCAAGAACTCTAGAGTTATTGAAACTCAATCCCAAATTTCAGCCAAGGTCCATGCTGAGAACCAGAAGGCTTTTACATCTACATCTACATCATACCCTGCAAGCCACCATAAAGGTGTGTGGCAGGGGGTGAACTCTCACCAAACATGCACTACATATCATGCATAAAAAAAAGGATCAGTACTTTTATAGGTACTGTTCAAAACTACGCTATTTAAAAAAAATAAAAATAACAAAGCATATATGCAAAAAAATGCTGTTAGTTGGGTTAGCTTTAAGTCCTTACACCAACATGCAGCTACCAATGCTATCCATTGCTACTCTCCGATTGGACATATTTACCGTTATTCATATCCCTAATAGTACGAGGAAAAAAGGACATTTTGAATCTGTCAGTTCGGCAATCAATTTCTCTAATTTTGTAAAAATGGTCCAGTCTACCGTAGTAGTTTTTCCAATGTTCAGCATGGCTTCCGAAAGAGCAGATCATGCAAAACTCAACTTGCTCTCTTTTCCCACGATATTTTAGTTTCTGGTGAAAATAATACTCCAGTGGATGCTATATTTCTAGACTTCAAGAAAGCATTTGACAAGGTTTCTCATAGCAAACTAATTTTGAAATTAAGATCTTATGGGTTAGACAGTAACATTATATCATGGATTAATGATTTTCTGCATGATCGGGTTCAAAGAGTTGTTTTAGCCGGTGTTTCCTCACCGGCAATTAAAGTCACTTCGGGTGTCCTTCAAGGTAGAGTGATAGGTCCACTCCTATTCCTTTTGTACATAAATGATATCCATAAGGTGGTAAAAAGTAAGCTTCGTCTATTTGCCGATGACGCAGTAGTGTACAGGGAAATTCTATGCCCAAATGATAAAGAATATTTAAATATTAGACCTGCAAGCAATTGAAACTTGGTGTGATACATGGCAGTTAGAATTAAACTTTAAAAAATGTCTTGTAATGAACTTTTGGAAAAAGAATTGCTCTCCTCCTACCACTTACAAAATAAGTAATAATGAATTAACAAACGTGGAATCCATAAAATATCTTGGAATAAGACTGACAAATGTTCTTTCCTGGGGTAAGCACATTCGTTAAATAATGGGTCAAGCGAATCGTAAACTGGGATTCGTTAAAAGAGTACTGGGTAAATGTGACGATCATGTACGAGAAATCAGCTACTTTTCCCTTGTAAGACCTCATTTGGAATATGCTGCCATTGTATGGGATCCCTACGAAATCGGTCTAAATAACGAACTTGAACGTGTGCAGCGAAGATGGGCAAGATTTGTAAAGGGACGGTATGATAACCTTACTAGCGTAACCAGTCTATTAAATGAATTAAATTGGGAATCATTGTCAGATCGCAGGTTGAAATTTAGACTTAATCTCTTAAACAAATTCCAAGACCATATTTTCAGTGATGTTAAAAATATTTGGCGGACCCCAACTTACTATGGTAGACTGGACCATAATCATAAAATTAGAGAAATTGATTGCCGAACTGACAGATTCAAAATGTCCTTTTTTCCTCGTACTATTAGGGATATGAATAACGGTAAATATATCCAGTACGAGTGTAGCAATGGATAACATTGGTAGCTGCATGTTGGTATAAGGGCTTATAGCTAACCCAACTAACAGCATGTTTTTGCATGTATGTTTTGCTATTTTTATCTTTTTTTCAATAGCGTACTTTTGAACAGTACCTATAAAAGTACTGATCCTTTTTTTTATGCATGATATGTAGTGCATGTTTGGTGAGAGTTCACCCCCTGCCACACACCTTTATGGTGGCTTGCAGGGTATTATGTAGATGTAGATGTAGTAATTTATCTACTGTTATATCGGCTGAATGTTTTATGCCATTGTCCCTGGGAAGGCGTGTGACGCCTATTCCTCAAATTGGGAGCTATTCTAATGCACGACGTGAGCTCTGGAAGACGACAGCGGTGGCCTTTTTTACCGTCTCCCCCCGATATCCGCGGTTCAGCTGCTACTGAGGCGAAAAAAACTCGACACTGGGGTAATGGTCTTGAAATAGCCCGCCGACGAATCCTTCGGGTACGCTTTTCCTGCGGAAATTGCGTACGTCGAATGCCAAGTATTTATTACATAATCCCCTCGTCATCCAATTCATTTCCGTCGCAATCCCGGGTCTCAAAGACTAGTTGACATTTTGAAGTCACGCGATGCGCAATTTACTCCTCATCTTCCGTTCCAAAAATTCCGCGGCACGAGACTTGTTTTTAATTGCATGGTTTCCTGGCGTCTGAAATGGAATAAAACTGGAACACTGATACAATGCTCCTTTCATGAAGATTTTTCATCGGTTAAACCTAGATCTTTGATATCCCTTGGCCTTGGATTTTATTATCCACCATTTTCGTCTCATGACATTTCTTCTCGTTCCATTTACGTCTGCTGCTACTGAAGGCGCGCCGTTAAGATGTCATGCTGTTTTCTGTGACTCCTTGGAAAAATACGATTCAGTCCCTACCATGCAAAATCGATTCTGGCGTCTTAATCTTGTTTTTGGTGGAATGTTCAGAGAAAATGGGCTTCTTTCAGGTGCTTGGTTTTAAATACCATTAGGGGACCTTTATCAATATCTTTAAGTTTGGTTTGATGTGGCTCTCAACTCGATTTCAACTTGCCAAGACAAATGTAGACAATCCTTCTCTTTTACACCCCTCACTGTTTAATATTTATATTTAGTTGAAGGTCTATCTTTCTATTTTTTTCTTCTCGTTTTCTTATCCCTTGACAATTGTCTTCATGTGCCGAACACCATGTGTCCGGACGGTCCGGATATGGCCGATTACACTGTCCCGTCTTATTCAGAAACTGATCGTCAGATTTCGGTCTATCAATTTTGTCTTCGTCATTCTTATCCAACGCTACCTTTTAAATGCTTTTAGTATTGTCTGACGGTATTATCGACTCTACTTCACTCCCATAGAGGGGAGATGTTCTTGTATTTCCAACTGTTAGTAGATAATTCTGTAGCTAGAATGCCCTCTTCGCCCGGGATATTCTACTGATAATCCTTCATGTTTTATCCAGCGTTTGGTATCTTCTAAATGATTTTTGTTCTCTCGCGACGGTAGAGAATAGTTTTGCGTGAAGGACCATCAACAACATTTAGTACTTTTATGCCATCTTTTCGAGTCCATATACAATTTAAGTTTAGGAATTGTTATTAACACATTGTTTAGTGTTGCGGCTTTTGACATGGCATTTATATGATATACGAGATCTGTTCAAAAATTACGCGGACTGACGTCATAAAACAAAATGTACTTTATTTAGAAGTTACATGTCTGGGTTCCCTTCAAAGTACTCTCTTCCCCAACGCACACACTTATCTCAATGGTGGTACCATTTGTAGAAATAGTCCTGGTACGTTTCTTTTGTTATGTCCTTCAGCCCCTTCGTCGCATTTGCCTTAATCTCGGGAATGGTCCCAAATTTTCTTCCTTTCAAGGGTCTTTAGAGTTTGGGGGACAAAAAAAATTCACAAGGAACAAGGTCAGTTCAGTAGGGGGGTGCGGAAGCCTGTTATGATCCTTTAAAAGAAGTTTTCATCTTCTTCTGTACGATCAAGCAGTTCCTGACAAACCTGGACACGATTGGCTTTTTGGTCGTCCGTCTTCATGCGTGGTAAAAATTTCGCAGTGCACCTTCAGTGTTGCGGCCAAAAACTCGTAACAAGATCCAACTGATATCCCTCACTCTTCAACAAGCTCCCTGACGGTCAGAGGTCAACTTGTCCGCACCAAGGTGTTGAATTTGTCGACATGTGGGTCGTCATTTGACTTGGAAGGACGTCCAGGACGCTCATCGTCTTTGATCGACTGTCGACCACCCTTAAAACGTTCATGCCATTTGAAACATGCCGTACGCTTCATGGCAACAGCACCGTAAGCCGTGTTGAGCATAGCAAATGTTTTAGTCGCAGACTTTCCAAGTTCAGCCCGAAATTTCACTGCAAGTCTTTGCTCCTTCAGGTCATTCACTCTGAAATCCGACAAACGAAACAATCGCACTTCACTAAAAACCGCGGTGCTAATCAACAAATAAAGATATCTCCAATCGGAAAATGGCGCTATTATCAGCTGATCTGCAAAAATCCAGCAACACCAAGTGGGTTACCCTGGAACCAACTGGAGCCGGGCAATTCAAACAGTCCGCGTATTTTTTGAACAGACCTCGTAATCCTGCTTCAAAATTCGGGTTGTATTTCAATTTTATTGCATGGTTAGAGCAAATTTAAGAGGTTACCTGTAGCCAACATATAATAGTTCAAAGATATGTTGGAACTGGCACAGGGGAGAAGCAGCTAACTCCAAACGAGCCCAAGGTTTGCCCCGCCACTATTTTGTAGTGTGTGTTGGCGTCGTATTTCAATTTTATTACATGGTTAGAGCAAATTTAAGAGGTTACCTGTAGCCAACATATAATAGTTCAAAGATATGTTGGAACTGGCACAAGGGAGAAGCAGCTAACTCCAAACGAGCCCAAGGTTTGCCCCGCCACTATTTTGTAGTGTGTGTTGGCATAGATGCTTGTGGCAGAATATTTTTCAAGGACACACAACCGTTCACCTTGTGTTGATTACGATTTTAAGTCCTACGTTTCTTGCGAATCTTTATAATTCCTCCAAACGGTACGAAACTAATTAGCAAGCATATTATTATCGTTTGATTTAGTTAGTTTTAGGTGGTTGTTGTTTTATAATTTGTGTATTAATTGTATTTAAATGATTGAAAATAATAATGTTTGAAAGGCTTTGATATTTATTACCCTCGGTGATTTGAGATCGGGACTTCTCGTCGGCGTCTCTCATCTGAAGTCGCAAAGCTCTTCTTCTTTTCGGTCACCACTTTTATTCCGTGCCAGTAAGAAACTTGATTTGCTTCTTCATCCCTTATTTATTGTTATGATCGTTGACTTATATCTCCATCGTATGCTTGGTCGTCTTTCCATTTGTGATAAGTGAATTTTTATAGGTCTAAATCCTCCATTGCTACCTGTTTATTTCCATGTGACTGTTTGAGGAGGTGACATGTATTGCGTAGGTACTGACAATTATCTATAAGGTAGCTACAGTTTTTCTTAAACCGACTTTCCTGTCTAATTCTATTTATCGTATGTAATGTGCATCCACCATCACTTAATTACAGGGTGATGAATCCAAAAATATAGAAGTACAAAAATAGGAATAAACTGGTCACAGCCATAGAAAAATGTACCTAACTTAACTTCCTTAATCATTCCAAGTCACTTCACAAACAAATTCTTTGCTTCTTTCAAAACGTTTTTCCTTGCATATAAGTCCAGTACATTGAAATGCTTGTTATATGTAACCCATATCCTTTGCATTGGCGAATTTTCACAATAATTAGTATTCACCTCAGGTAGGTAAAATATCCTTTTTAACCCACTATTAACATTAGGAATTATGATTTTTATTTCTTTAAATAACTCATTAGACGGTCCCTTATTGATAACATCCTGAATTAGCAGTAGATCTTTTATACTTCTATTTAGTAAGGCCTGATAATTAAACTCTTTTAGGAATTAATCATAGCAAACGTAATTGTGGAAAAGCGTATGTACATTATGAAATATAAATATCTTTAAAATCTCTTTTGTACGTGCTCAAGCATTAAAGTTATTTTATTTACATACGGTTTTCATATAACCGATCCATATTCCAAATTACTACGTATATAAGAGTAGAATAATGTTTTAATGTAGTACTTATATGTTGAGTAGGTACAAGGCGATCTGAGCTTTTACGTAATAGTTGCTCTTCTCACCACTAAATGATTACTTTATCATGATTTTTTTGCGTTAAGTAACGTCAGACCTGAATAAAAACTACCAAGTATTGTGACCCACGCTTGTGCTGAAAATTACGCTACGAAGCCCTAAAAGAAATGGCAAATCATTGTCAATTATCAACGGTTATTTATTTTGGCTGATGGCTTTACTGGGAATGTCACTGATTATGAAATTCAGGGCTAGTAAAACCCGTTAATTTGTTATAACGTCATAGTGGCCGGGAGGATACAGCCTAACGGATGTTGCCGAGGTTAGTGATTTCACTATGGTGACATAATTGCCCCTCTATGAGTAATGCCTAAAATTCTGCGAAGTCTCCAAAGGGGTGATATCAATGCTTCTCTGTTATTTTTGGCATCTACTACAAATACATCATTACATCATATCTTGTAGCGTTTTAGACATATTTTGCCCTCATTTCTTATTTTCCTGTATTATTTTTCGGGTCATTGCTTTCGATAAATAGTAGCTTATTAAAGCAAGGGTTTTTGAAGTCAAAGCACGCGTTGGCAAAAAATAAAAGGTAGGAGGTTAGAATTACTTTTCTCTCGGTTACTTGCGACGGAAATGCTTGATTCTGGAATTCAGATCGAATGTGATTGGCTGATATAAGGGAATCCATTAGTGACGCTGTGTGAGGTACGGGTGCAGGCAATCGACCGATGCATGCCTATCATTTTAATGCTCACTCCCATTATTTGGTTTGCGGGAGGGATCGAATACCAAGGACTCGCATTTAAAGGCAGTGTGCATGTATTTTTCCCTCGTTTTGGAACCATTCAGAAAGCCGTGCACACTCCCGCATCTTGATTGTGGCGTTGAATTTGAGCTCAGCTGAGAATTCATATTGACATTTTGCTCATTTACCACGACAGATCCGAGTGCTAAATTAGGCACGGGAAGTATACAGGCTGTTATTTTTAAGTCAAAGCATTAAAAATGTTGAATATTGAAACTATAAAAAAATCGCCTTATTAAATGCGTGTCACTTTTAAACCTTGAGAAAAATCGCAATTTCAAGAGTGGTCAATTTCCTCTAGTTGCGGAATATTGATCTCGCCGCTTCAGTTAATATATATTTTAATGTAATTCATTCATTACATTACTCAGCTTTGTTCCATATTTACTTGCTGAGGTTTTCAGATCATAAATTATATATCATCATTTGTCATCAATCCTAGGATTGGTTTGACGCAGCTTTCCACTAGATTCTTCTATCGGCCAACCTTTTCATATTGACGTAGTTCTTCTCTTTCACGTCCTTTACGAACTGTTCTATATAACTCATACGAGGCCTGCCTTTTCGATTCTTCCCGTTCACTATTCCCTCGACGATTGTCTTCATCAGGCATCGTGTCTTAAGACATTGCCGATTAAGTTGTCCCTTTTCTTTTTACAGTTGTCAGCAGACTTCTCTTTTCTCCCACTCGTCTTAGCACTTCCTCGTTACTTACTCGGTCGATACATTTAATCTACATCATTCTTCTGTAGCACCACATTTCGAATTCCTCCACCTTTTTCTTCTCCGCTGCTGTCATCGTCCACGCCTCACTGCCGTAAAGAAACATGCTCCAGAAATACGTCCTGATGAATTGTTTTCTTGCTTCTACGCTTGCATTTCCAGCGGTAAGTAGATTCTTATTTTGATAGAATGCCCTATTTGCCTGGGCTATTTCACTTACTATTTCTTTTTTGCTTCGTCCATTGTTGGTTACTCGGCTTCCTAGGTAACAGAACTCTTTCACATCATCAAGCTTTTGTTTTCCTAGTTTGACATTGGTTTTGTCCTCTTCTTTCTTGCTTCACACCAATATCTGTCTTCTTCTTATTTATGTTTAGCTGATATCTGGCCATTGTTCTTTCCATGGTTACTAGAAAGTTGTTCAGATCATTCTCTGTCTCTGCTATGAGTGCTATGTCATCGGAGAATCGCAGAATGCATATTTTTCCTCATGGTTAGTCACTCCAGAAGACTTTTCTTTGATTTCATTGATGCCTCTCTCGATGTAAACATTAAAATTGTCGGGTGACAGTGCACCGCCTTGTCTCACTCCTTTCCTTATTCTTGCCTCTTCACAGATGGGTCCAGATTTTATCACAGCTACTTGGTTTTTATACAGACTGTGGATAATTCTTCGGTCATTGTAGGACACTCCATTTCCCTTCGGAATTTCAAGCATTGAATCCCAATATACGTTGTCAAAATGCTTCTCTAAATCCACAAATGCACTGAAGGTCGGTCTGTTCTTCTCCATTCTCTTCTCTATAAGAAGCCTGGGGGCCAATATTACTTCTCTTGTTCCCTTACTTTTCCTGAATTCGAATTGATATTCATCCAGGAACTCCTCTGCTTTTCGTTCTATTCTTCTGTAGATTATCCTTGTCAATATCTTCGATGCATGAGTCGTCAGACTTATAGTCCTAAAATTTTCACATTTCTCTGCTCTCTTCTTTTTGGGAATAGGAATTATGAGTTTTTCTCGTCGTCCCTGGGTATTTCTCCTGTTGAGTACATGTCGCAGATGGCCTTGTAGAGATGGGCCAATGTTCTCTCTCCCGCATTCCTTATCAGTTCTGCGGGGATATCATCAATTCCAGGAGCCTTATGCATCCGAATAAGGCTAAGGTCCCTTACTGCTGCGTCGAATTCCGATCTCAATATTGATGCTCCCATATCATCCTTATCCACTTCGCATTCCTCTTCAATAGGTTTTGTGCTGAGATTGTTTCCGCTGTACAGCTCTTCCAGATATTATTTCCATCTCTTCACTTTGTCTTCATTTTCAATCAAAACTTCTCCATTCCTGGTCCTTATGGCATTGCATCTTGCGCTCCGTTCCTTGAAGTGGTTCCTCACTCTCCTATATGCTGCTTCCACCTTTCCATGTGCAAGGTTGTTTTGTACATCTTCGAATAGATTCTTCATCCACATTTCTCTAGCTTTCCTGGCTTTGCGACTTATTTCATTCCGTATCCTTTTGTAGCAAAGCTGCCTTTTTAAGTTTTCGCATTCTTGTACTTTCATCTTTCTACAATGAAATCCATGACTTCCTCCGTGATCCATTGCTTCTTCTTGGCAACTTTTCTTCTTCCAAGAACTTATTTTGCGGCTTTCTGTAGTCCACATTTAATGTTTTCCCAACGCAACTGGTAATTGTCGAGGTCAGCCCCAAGGTAGCTTTTGCAGTCCTTTACTTGGTTTATAAATCTCTGGTTCGCTAAAATACAATCTGTTTAAAATATTTTTCTGTCTCCCGGCATTGTTTACGTGTATCTTTATAGATTGTGATTTTTAATCAATGTTTTGGCGACCACTAACTTATGCTGTGTGCAGAACTCCAGCAGTCTTTCTCCTCCTTCTTTTCGATTTCCCAATATGTATTTTCCAGTTATTCTTCCATCTTGACCTTCTCGGACGATAGCGTTCCAATCTCCTAATATAATTAGGTTTTCTTCTCCTTCAACCTGTTTTATAACTTCCGTGATATCTTCATAGACGTCTTCCACTTCTTCATCTTCGTAGTCCGTCGCAGGCATGTAAACCTGCACCACTACGGTATCTACAGGTTTGGTCTCGATCTTCACCATTATTATCCTTTAATTGTACTGCAGGAAGCTCTTCACATGCAGTCCTGCACTCTTCCTGAGCATTATGCCTGCTCGAGCGTTGCTATTTTTTGATCCAGTGTGAATAATTCTATAACTTCCACTTCAGAAGTCTCCTTCTTCGGGCCATCTCAATTCACTGATTCCTAATATGTTGAGGGCCAATCGTCGCATTTCCATCTTAAGGTTCTCCAATCTCCCGCAGGTCCGAAGTGATCTCACATTCCTACCCTAAAATGGCTATCACATTTGACTGATGTACTCTCTCGGGTAGGCCCCTGCTCGGACATCCGAATGGGGGACTATTTTACCTTCGGAATATTTTACTCTAGAGGGTTTCATCAACCCTTGATAATAAAGAAAAGAGTGGAGATGTAGCGAGTCCTCGGGATAATAATTTGGTGGTTTCCCCTTGCCTATGTAATGTAATAATATAGTGAGACTTCGGTTAAAATAAAATTCATCATCTGGGAATTACTCTGGACCAATTTCATAATTTTGCTGGGTATCTTTTCTTGTTGCTATTATTATTTAATGTTGTGAGGCCAGCCTAAGTCAAGGTTGTGATATACAACTGAATTGATGTCAATTACGTGCTACGGTTGGACTTAAACATACGCTAAATGTTATTAACAATAGAGAAATCAGTACAAATGATGATTAATGGAAAGTAAAGATAATAGCAGAAATTTGGCTAAAAAGTGGTTTAAATTATTGTGGGCATGGTGGTCCATATAAGAGATTTTGAGATATTTGTTATTAGCCTTATCCATTTTGCTAATATTTTTGGGGCCGAGGTCATATATTATGAAAAGCGAATGAGCAATTCCCTATCCAACTGTCTCCGTTCATGTTTTCTTTCGGGGCACTCATTTTTATTGGCCTCATTATGATAACGCATCGTTTACGTTTACGATTTACGAATAATTTTCGTTAAATCTTGGCAAAATGCTTGAAGACCCTCCCAGACTGCTTGATACAGCTGATGGGATTGATTAGACTGATTAGACATTGACTCAGATATTTTTATTCCCTTCTGAGTCATTAGAGACATTTCTAGAATTTATACCATCTTAATATATATTGGCTTTTATGGGACTTTTAAATATTTATTGCTGATATTGCTGAATCGGAGCTCAAGGGCTATACATTCAGGAATTGATTGCGGCTTTTATTTGGGGAAATGGGATGTTTATGCCCCTTGAAATTTCGGTGCAATATAACCCTTAAATCTCAAGCCACGAAGTGGAAGTTGTAAGGGATAGCACATCACATTATATGGTGATGAGGTTGGGAGATGGTGGAAAATAAAAATATATTAGTATTAAAAATAAAAAGATTGAGAGAATAGAAGTACTACCTTATGTATTTTCCATCTCTGATCGAGACAAAGTGGAAGAAAGCTAGTGAAGTGTATTAAGGTTAAAAAAATCAATCTAATAATAAAAATAGGGGATTCGAGCTGGTGATGAATAGAATAAACTTGGTTATATTCCACAAATATTTATCAAGAGACCGGTTTATACCTGCTCAGGTCTAAACCGACAGGTTTAACAAGTTCAGGGGTGTAACGAGTTTTTACCCCTAAGGTTTTACATGGTTGTGATAAGGGGATAACACTTGATATTTTTTATATTTGAACTTGTTTGAACTTGGAATTTGAAGTTGTTTCATATTTTAATGTATATTAGAATGATGTTTTAAATGACCTATTCCCTTCCAACCTCTCCCCATTCTACTCTGTGCCTAGCCCCCCACCACAACTCCCATAGTGAAATAAGATGCTCTTGACCGCTAGCCACCAGTCGTTTGCTCACCTTCCTTTCATGACCGCCTCATTCTCCCTCCCCCCTCTCTTTTCACTGCTGTGAGACTGCATATATCGTATATACGCCGCTTAGCCCGTCTTTTACTTTACTCCTGAGGATGACCTGTTAATAAATATTTGTGGAATATAACCGAGTTTATTCTATTCATCGTGAATTCATTCCACAAGGTGAACTCGCCAACCAAGGATTTCGAATCGAGTTGGTGTGGTGGATAAAACACTTGCCTCCATATCCCGAGGGCCTTGGGATTGAACCCCTGCGGCGACTGCGATTTTTTAAACTGGTATGCTGTCCCTGCTTGATTGCTGTGTGGCGAGATCTTGTTGTTCAATACTTGGTCCGTCAGGTGGTACGTTAAACCGTTCACCGCGCCCTCAATAAGAACAAGCTGATGCCAAAGCCACCAACTTTCCACCTATCCACGAAAATTTTCTTTCTTGATCCACTTACCCACGTTTCTTAAATGTTTATCCCCCTTATTTTACCTTATCTATAAATCTCCTCCTCCGAGCAACTGCCGCGATAAAAAATAGTTAAAGGATGAAATGTTTAACTCTGCCGAATGTTAGGTGAGGAGGATTGGTGAACATTTAGGGGTACGATTGGTGAAGTGGTTAGAGCGCTGGTCTCCCCCTAGGAGGGCCCGGGTTCCAATTCCGGCAGTCGAGAATATTTTTCATTTGTAAACCGGCCTCTACTCGAGTGCTTTGAGAGGTTTTTCGAGTTCAGTACTCCGTCCGTCGGGTGGGACGTTGCTTCCTTGGCTCCCTTCGTTGAAAGCAGGCTAATGCCAACGCTGGTTCACTCACTCCACTCTCCCATCTTCGCGGTCTGAAGTGCGGGTACAGACTTGAAAAGACTTCGCCTTGACGGGGACTCGAACCCGGACATCTAGGTCAAGGCCTACCCGAGACTATCTGGCAAGTAAAAAATAGTTCATTTTTTGCATTGACGATTTTAAAGATTTACTAAGTTTAAAGGTTTTGCTACTGATGGTCCTTTTTAAAAAGCGAAACGTTATATCAAATATCAAATAAATACGTTGCGCATATGCGGTTTTGGGCTTATCATTTTATATTATAGAATATATTTATTATTTATTGATTAGGTAGGAAGAGTAGTTTGTCCCTTCAACCTATGGTTTATAACATAGTAAGGAAGACAAAATAGTTGCATCCATGTCGCGGTCAGTGAGAAACCTACCCTTGCGGGATTCGAACCCGCGACCCACGAGGGTTGGACATGCTTGGGGGTTTACCCCTTCACCATCAAAGCTGCCAATAATTATATCTGATTGATAGTATTGTAACTATTATTGTATTTGGTTCTTGATTGGTAATTATTTACCCCCTGCCACACACTTTGAGGTTTCTTTGCAGGGTAATAAGCAGATGTAGATTTGCGGAGTGTCAGAATGAGGATGATCCTGAAAATCGGCAAATTCCCGATAAAAATACTGATTAGTTGAAAGGGAAATACTAAGGCACATTATAATTCAAGAACGGGAGAAAAATGTTCAATTCGTTCAATAAATCTATCCGGCTCAAATAATTGCCGAAAAGCGCTCGCATCTAATTACGGCTAGCCGTTAAATAAATAGAAGAATGGCGGCGAATTTTCCTTCCGTATGCGGACCGGGAAAAAAAGTCTGGCTGCCTCAAACAATACGACCGTTTTAACTATCAATACCAAACCGGTTGACTCCGTCTGCTGCAGCATCGCTGTGAGGAGAGCAAAAAAGTCATACATTACGTCACCCAACTCGGACGCTAGGCCTTGGAAAAATTAAACAAAAGAATGACTGGAGAGCGCATTCCCCGTCGCGCGCTACCGAATTAGCAGTCACACGGACGGATATAGCATCGCTCGCTTTTTATTTTCTCAAACATTTTTTTTTTCAGGAGCTTTAATTTTTTTACTCCTACCCGTACGACCGACGGGGTATTTCGTATTTTCTCCTTCCTTTGGCATCGTTGTCGATGAGGACCCGGCAGAGGTCTCCACACATTCCACCCCCCCTCCCCCATCCCATTCCGTTTTTCTTCTTTCACCGGACGAGGGATTTGGAAATCCGGCCCCAATCAAGGAATCCTCGCGCAGAGGATCGAGGCAGAGAGGTGGTGGGGGGAGAGGGAGTTCGAGGATTGAATGCGAATGAGTCTAATGTAATCGCGTGCGATTCATGTGGACTTCGGGGTTAGTCCATCCCCGCCCACCCTGCGGTCTCAATCGTTTCGAAGGGTGAGCAGGGAACTCGAAAGATGGCAATGGAAAAGGATGGCATGGGAAGGGATTTGGTGAAGGGTTGCCAACTCAACCGGTTTTCCTCTCTCGGAATCTGATATTAATGTTTAAAATCTCCTGCCTTCTGACGTTTTCCTCAAAGCAACAAAATCATCTATCGGGGATGCATGCTAGAGGTTGCCACCCTGCGAAGTAGGCTTGCGCGATGAGTCGATTAATCGAAGCCATAGACGATGATTTCAGGCTTGTGCGATGAGTCGATTAATCGAAGTCATAGACGATGATTTCAGGCCTGTACGATGAGTCGATTAATCGAAGTCATAGACGATGATTTCAGGCTTGTGCGATGAGTCGATTAATCGAAGTCATAGACGATGATTTCAGGCTTGTGCGATGAGTCGATTAATAGAAGTCATAGACGATGATTTCAGGCCTGTACGATGAGTCGATTAATCGAAGTCATAGACGATGATTTCAGGCTTGTGCGATGAGTCGATTAATCGAAGTCATAGACGATGATTTCAGGCTTGTGCGATGAGTCGAGTAATCGAAGTCATAGACGATGATTTCAGGCTTGTGCGATGAGTCGATTAATCGAAGTCATAGACGATGATTTCGATGCGGTGCGATGACTGAATTCGATGACGATGAATGTCATCGACCATCGACTGCGATGAGTCGATGAGAATCATCGATGTCGATGAGTCGATGCGAATCATTAAAGTCGATGAGTCGTGATGTGCTGCTGACACGAGATACGCTACCTCTGCTGACGACCCCTTCCTGGCGGAGCTCCACAAGTACGAGGAGGTCCCAGCTTTATCCAAATCTTCGGACGTCCTACATTGGTATAGGGGGTATAGGGAGAGGAATGATGGGTATCCCCGACTTCAGAAGTACGCGAGGAAATACCTCTGTATTCCTGCCACTTCAACGTCATCAGAGCGGTTCTTCAGCGATGCAGGAAACGTGCTGGACGACCGACTTGTACTCGCTGATGAAAATGCGGATATGAGAATTGCATTATACCACAAAAAAGAGTTGTTGCTTAATTTGTAACTTGGTGCTTGTTTCGATCTTTAATAAATAGGCCTTGTCTTTCTCAATTACGTTTGACCCAATTCAGTCTTCAATTAATAGCCAAACCAAACTGCCAACCGAGAAATCTGCATCGATCATCGAGAGTCATCGATCATTGTAATTCATCGATTATCGACATTCATCGATCATCAATATTTATCGATCATCAATATTCATCGATCATCGTGAACACTATTCGATGATCGATGACATCCATCGTCATTGAAGCATTTCAATGAAATTTTTTCTCAAAATCGGTCATCTCACAAGCCTACTGTGAAGGAGTTACTTCTCAAAAGAAAGAACAATACCGTGGAAGCGATACCGAAAGTCCTGAGCTATACTCTCATCCCTCAACTGAGTCCTCTCACCGGTATAATTTTTAACGATTCCGTTCAGGAAGTTGTCTTAAATCATTTGAATTAAATATCCGGCGCGTTAGAATAGTGGGTTAAGTTTCGGGCTGCGGAGCGTTAGGTCCCGGGATCGAATGCGGGAGAGGATACTTGGACATGTCAAGTTAGATCCACGTTTTGTTATTTCCCTGGGTACCCGATCTCTCTTAAAATCGTAGCGGATTTCCTCGTCACTCCGAGAAGAAGTTATTCTTCAAAAGAAAGAGCAATTCTGTGGGAGCAATACCGTGGGTTCCGTCCGATATGTAAATATCACGTACCGTTGGGCTCATATTCGAATATTCTTACCTTAGTATTTATTATTACATTTTTTTAAGTATTCAAGGATTGCGACCTAGCCGCGAAAAACATTAACGGCGTTCTGCCATTACATTTTTGGTACATTTTTTGATTGAAGGGTGAAATTAATATACGGACTGAGTATCGAATTTCAGTTTCCAGACTATCCGTAAAGTATTACAATCAGTATCTAAATCCTTGGTATTTATTGTATAGTATTATAAACGTAATATTATTATACACTCACCGTAGTATTTGGTGACTTCTACATTCACCAACCAGACCTGCATTTGTTCTGAACATTAACTTTTTTTTAGGCAGATCTAGATATATTGTGATCCCAATGTCCATTTATGGTGCTCAATAATATTGAATACATATTATCTAGGGGAGTTGGAATCTTGATCTACCCTTAAATCTCCCGGATTTTCTAATTCATGCAAAGGACAACTCTAGAAAAATCAACCCTTCCGAAGTTGGCAACACTAGTGCGGTGACGTACTGGGTGAAGCTGGTTGGCTTTAGTGTGTGTATGTTGGACATAACGGATGATGGGAAGGGAGGAAGAGAGAGAGAGAGATAGAGAGGAGAATTTTGGATCGGGATGTGGAGAAGGCTAGAGGTGGTCAGGATTGGAGTTGGGCATACAGGGAATGTCTCACGCTCCGATATTGGAATTTGAGTGTTCGGCCGGCTTGCGAGCATTGAATAGTTATGCTCCCACCACCCATATGCCCCTCCTCCCCGTATTGCGCGCATTGCTCCAGGGAGGGGGAGTTTGGGGAGGGATGAAGAGGCTGGTAACGCCGGCCGCGGTCCGAATCTGTGCTTCGCGAGGTGGGTAAGGGGGTGGGATGACCAAAGCGTCCTGCTCGTGGCGACATTACGGCCTTCATGAATTCGGACGTTCGTTCCTCTCTCTCTGCCGTGTGGCGGGAATGGACCCGGTGTCCCCTTCGTCTCTCGCCTTCTCTCCAGCCGGTATAAACCTTTATCCGCGCGGTGATGACTGCGCAAACCGCTGGGCGAAGATGATTGAATTTGTCTGCCGGCGTCGTCGTCGCAAATTTTTTTTTCTGCTCTCCTTAACTCTCTTTGACGCGATGGAACTGGTTACGCGGTCATCTGCCTTTTTGGTTATCCTAATCTCGGTACGCGTTATGGTGAAGCCGTGAGAATTTAATATGCGTTCTCTTCGGTATCGAATCTTCATTCATCCTTATTTATTGATTATGAGGTATCCAAATTGGTTCATTTATTTATTCGGGGGAGGCAATCGACTTCCAATAGACCATATATTGTGCAACGCTGATATTACATATTTTCGATGCCCCCTCTTACCTCCTTTAACGCTTCTTACCATTCTGTAACAAACTCTTTGCTTTTCTGGGGCTAATGAACAAAGGTTAGACATGTGATTCCCAACCTTTTTTCGAGTCGGCATCTTTTAGATTGAGGTCACAATCTTGGGGCACACTTCTTAATTTCTTCACCTATCCAATCACCTATCTTTCTTCTCTATTATCAAGGAAAATTGGCAAAGTAATTATTTCTTAGTTTGGAAGATGGACTTTGATTTCTTTCACCGCATGTCAGGCGTGAGAGTAACCATTCAGAAGTTTGTTCTCCTAAAATTTTTCGCCTTCCCGCAATAATCTCGCTTAACCCCTAGATGTTTTCCCTGTACCCTGAAGTACAGCGGCCCTCCAGTTGAAAATCACTGGGTTAGGTGGTGCGAAATAATTGTAGTCTTTGGAGCACTTACAAGCCAATTCGTTTTCTACTCCGATCTCCGTGGTATTGAAAGTGGGCAGAAGTTTGAAGAAAGGTGAGAAGAGTTGCGATTGTCTGGATAGAAAGAGAATAATAGGGGTTATGGGCAGATTTTCTGGTTTGCGGTTGTATCATCGTATGTATTCGGGTTTCAAAAGGTGAAATGAGTTGAAACATCCGATAACACATGCGGAGGCTCTTCAAACGCCACCCCATATTGATTGATTTCTTCTATTATGGCAGTTGAAATCGATTTATTCAGTTACAGCGTCCTTATATTTGTCAAATTAAGAATGTAATATGTTAACCATAGATAACAATATTTTGCCCCTCTTTTGACATTTTCGAGAAGTTACCTGCATCCTTTGTTATTCCTAGGCAAAGGAAAAGAAATATATCACCATTGTTTATATTTAAAAAAAGACCTCGCCATTGTAAAAATTAGTTGTTGGAACAATCGTAACGGGTATAATTTGGGCGAACTATAAAGAATAAATTATTCATGCTTGTCAACTGACTCGTGTTTTGAACGTGAAGTTGCTTTTGTGTATTTTATGTATAAAAAATGGCCCATATTATCGTTTCTCTTGAAATGGAATTTCATGCTGCTCTGATGACTTAAAAAGAGTATAATACACAATCGATCGTAGGCCATGGATATTGATAGAAAGCAGCTCGTACGTTTCGGCCTCCAGTAGACTCTCATATTTTTATTTTTTATTTTCATGGGAGAGATCTCCGATATCGCTCACTATTATTTTTACAACCTATGGTTTGTAGCGTTGAGATAACACATGAAACTATGATAGAAAAGAAATTTAAAACTCTGTGAAGGTGTTCACGCACCTAGGCCATTTGGTTTCATCAAATTTTTTTTGTAACATTGGAATGGGAAAATACGGAATCTTTATTTGTTCTAGTTGTATTCAGTTGTTTCCATAAATTTTAACCCCGCGCTAGCCTTTGTCACGGCAATTTTGTAGGCGAAAGGTAATTTCACTCCCTTATTGCGAAGCGAAATACATTTATTGAAATGATGTCCCAGGATGCATTATCGCATCCTTGAAAAAGTTTACTATCGTTGATTACTAGCATAATTGCATGACTCTGGGGTACCCATAGCAACAATCTACGTGAACTGATCTAACGAACATTGTTTAGTTGTTCCCCATATTGCAATTATGGCGATGGAATTAATTTTCATAAATGTCAAAGCTCCTGTACACCTTTCATGTGTTCATGTGTTTCATTATTCGATAACACGCTTTCATTCTTGATTGAGCCTTCACTTAACAATGCGTTTTTTATCCGAAAAAATGAATTTCACCAACTGATTTTTTCATGTTGGAGACATGGAGATATGAGCTACGTCTATACCTGGTGATGAACATTCCCTCTGCCACACAACTTTGATGCGGATAAGGCACGTAGCCATGGGGGCTAGCTGCTGGGGCTTTAGCCCCCCGAAATTTTTTTCCAGTAATTTTGTTGTTCTGATTTCAACTGGGCTTGATAATCCAGATTACACCGCGCATAATTCGAGTGTTAAGTGTCTTGAAACGTGATGACTAGTTTGCTGCATAGGTAAGTGTGGTTAATAATCGTTCTCTTTAATCTGATATGTATGTATGCGTTGAACTCCTGTTCTGGTGCCGGTCAAATTACCTGCTCCATAACAAGGCAAGCAGTGAGCTATAACAGTGAGAAGAGATAAGAATGGGCACTGTGCAAGTAAATACCAAGCACTGTAAATTAAAGGAAGAAATTTATAACATTTCGGAACCAAACGGGCAAAGCTGATTTGTTTAAAGTTACGATATGCTAAACTTACCCCTCCCCCCCCCTAAGTGGATAGTTGGGCACTTTTTACACGTCCACTACTTTACCTATGCGTTGATCCATTCACCGTCCTAGTTGGTAAACTGCGTAGTAAAATGTTTCCTGGATCTTCTGCCTACTTGTGCTGGACGGGAAAGAAAAAAAAATACTCGTTCACGAAGTTATCACTGAGAATCCTCGGGAACCTTTGTGGCCCATCTCTTTGCTGCCGCTCTAATTGAAACTATGAAAAACAAAATCAGCTTCCAATTGGCGTGGGGACGTTTGGAGCTCAAAACACAATTCGCGCTCCAAGGAATTTTCCTTCCCCGAGAGGGTGAACCCTCGGGGATTTTCTTGTGGGTGGGGGTATGACGTGATTAACCGTGACCTCATTTCTTTCGGCCGGCGGAACTGCACTTTTCGCATTTCCAAACCGGAAGTCCACGATTGGATGAGGGGTAGGATTTTGTGTGGATGGTTTGTCACTCGTCCGCTTCCATTGCCTTTTCCTGTCTATCTGCTTCATTTATCGGAGAAGCGTGTTTGTCACCGAAAATCCTTGCTGGTTCATGCAAGCATTTTTCTCCTGCTGCAGGCGTGTGAAATTGTAATAGAATTCTTCAAATGTATTTTTCGCACGAGTTCGACGATATATGAGAGCGTATCGGCATTGACTTTGTGGAAACGATTGCTGTTCACGTTAAATAAAAAGATCAGTGGTAGAAATTACCACACTTTAATCCCTTCCACACCTCCTTTTTTTCCCTAGCCCCTCACAGTTATCCCCTCCCACCCTCCCCCCAACTTGAGAATGTATAAAAGGCCGAGATGATTGGAGTATTGTACCCTGATGATGGCATAATGTTCCGAAACCTTGGTCGGAAGTGTGGCAGGGTTTGAAGTGTGGAAATTGTACCAGTGATCTTTTTATTTAACGAAGGTAGTTTGATGATAGTATATATTTAGTTCCTGAGTTACATCCGCTTCGCTCCCAACTGAATGTATTTATTTTCAAAGATAACACTAAACTTAGCAAATATCTCTCAACTATATTGGACAAAACCGGTTGTGTCAAATAATAAACTTTTAAGAAGTTTATAAAATTTAGTTTTTTATGCTGAACGCGAAGTTTATCAAAATCGATCGCAAAACCCTGAAAGCACCGAATATATTTAGCTTGACACTAAAGCCCGCATTATAATTTACAATAACTACTCTTGTTATTAGGTTAGGAGTCCGATAGATTAGATTATTAGAAAGAGTAAGGAATCCAGAAAGTGGAGGAACGATGGCGGGAAACGCGGCGCTGGAATTAAGCTCCCATCGACAAAGTGCGCCAAGGCCAATGAACCTATTGTTTGTCCAGTGAGAATGACGAATTACTGAACATGAAGTGCTCTTTATTACCGGAGACTTTGCCCCTGCCGAGATTAGGACCCAGGTCTTCGGGATGCGAGGCCAGTACTCTAGCGACCAAATCAATCCGTCCCTATAGTAGCGATATGATTGATTCTGTGGTAGTATTGCGTGCCTCCTTTGGATTAATCTCTTGTGATAACATTCAGGGTTCATTATGTAGTGTGGGTGAGAGGCATTGTGATTGGAGGGTTCGTGGTGGCCTTGTGGGTAGAGCGTTGAGCTACTGACCGAAGGGTCCCGGGTTCAAAACCCGGAGCACCCCCATCTATAATCCTAGCGATTCGATTTTCTGCATGTCAGAACTTCGTAGGAAATCGCAGGTGGCCCAGGGAAAGGAACTGGCCTCCCTATCCTGAAAGTGTGTGTTCTACATGCCGATGGCTTAGTAAGGGGTGAGCTCTACTCTCGCCTATCGAAAACCAACCTTCGGGTTGAACATAACTTTATGAGAGCTATTCCTTGTTGAGTTGAGGATTCCGAGCCCGCGGCAAAAATTCTAAAAACGTTATCCACGTCTCTTAATCCTTGTTTATTGAACTGAAGAAATTTAGATATGCATGGTGATATTGTGATATTCTTTCAGTTTAGTACTTGAAGATATTTTATAAGAAAATCATGCTGGAGTTTTTATAATGTTTTATATTTTTTATAAACGTGGCGATATTCAAATACTCCTCTTCTAAGAGACAAATGATAGTTCTGCCACTTCTGATTTTCGCAGCTGCTCAGCACCATGACTTATTTTCCATTCTGATCCCATTTTTACTCTATAATTCCTTTTTCTTCTCTTCCCTACGCGTGGCCTTATTTCTAAAAACTCCTGGTCTGCGAGGTATGATAATAGTACTGTCGCTTTTAATGTTCAGAGCTGCCAAAGGATACGGCAGATTTTCAATTTAAACCCTATTTTTATTCCATCTTGATGTTTCTCGAAATCCTCTTCAGCACTGTTTAATGGGAAATGGAACTTAGTACTGAAGTGATCGAAGCCAGGGTGAGCTGTAAAACAAAAATCTCGTTATCTGATTCGGATTCCATCCTCTTTAAACCTAATAAAATGCAGTGTTACAGGATCTCCAGTCTTCTTCATGCTTTGGTAGTGGCGTAAGGGTTATAAAAATGTATTGCAATGGCCCTTTTTAAAGCCAGATTTTCACAGGGTTACATCACTCATCTTCACCGGTAGGCGAACCCAGGCACATCCAAATTCCTCGATTTGTATGTCCATCGCAAATTTCTAGCTCCATCAATGATTCTGGGAAGGTGAATAATTTTTTTCGCAGAGGTTATCTTACGGTTGTGCATATAAGAGGGTAAATCCGGTACCGTTAAGCCTTTTCGCGGTTAGATAGCAACCTTGAATTTGGCTTTGTTTATCCCTAAAGGGTTTTCTTTATCTTCACCTCTTCTACATTTCTCGAAAATATTCCGTGCGGTGTGGAGAGGCTCGGGGCAATGTTTTATCTTCATACGTGCCCAGATTGTACTTAGATGCATACTCCTGGGGACATGCATAGAGTATGTGCCTACGAGGGAATGAAATGTTATTCTCTTGAGTTCACGTAGGAAACCCGATGGCACTTTACTGTAAAATACGTGCCTACCCGTGGCGCCAAGAACAGAGTTCCCCAAGGAATCAAGTGGCTCACGCCTTAAGGTAATTCACCATAATTGATGACCGCAGTGGATATTCCTTGATGGGCATCCGGTAATATCCTCTGGGGGTTCATTACTTTAAGACCGTGCGTCGCCAATGTCGTACAAGTGCTGTCTTCCCACACACATAGTCTGGATTCAAATACTAATAATAAATCGTTTTATTTGTCTCGTTTTGTAATTAAATTGATAATAATAATTATTCTTACTGAAAAGAGATGGGGATCACTTCACAAGTGCAATCTGGATGGCCTTACTCCATCTGTCGGATTGTTGAAGAGGACATTGGGTCTCTTGTCGCCTTTCGCTGAGAGTAGACCAAAATCGAAGCTGGGTTTTCTTCCAAACTTAATATTCATCTACGAAATACGCTGCAAGCCACAGATAAGATGTGTGGCAGGAGATGAACCAACTTTGTTGTCCGTAGTGTGTAAACGGAGTAGTGTTTTTTTTGCGTGCCTGCATCGTAGTAAGTGTACACGTATTCTCTCTGATTGATAGTGCATGGTTGGTGATGGTTAATGTAAAAGTGTCAAAAAGCCATTGTTATAAGTAATCAGTTGTCAGGTCGCTCAATACAGGACACGTAGGATCAGGAGATAGGTTTGCAATATAAGTGTATGGACGGAAAAGATTTATCTTGTCTGGTGTATTAATAACTCAACAAGTGCATGTCATAATCATTTTTCCCCCGTAGTATTACAGAACATGATAGGCACCATAGCAGAGGGATAGGTAAGCGAAATATTGACGAGTAGTGTGTAGCGCATGATGCATGTATTAAAAATCAATCCCTTTAGTACTATGTGGATACTGACCATCTAGCTGCATGTCACCCATATTATTAGCAGATTTCCATGTAGTACCCTAGTTGCATATCAATAGTGTATGTTTTGGTGATCTTCACCCCCTGCCACACACCTTCGCGGTGGCTTGCAGGGTATCGCGTAGATGCAGATGCAGCTGGTTCACCCCCTGCCACACGCCATTACGGTGGATTGCAGAGTATTATGCAGATGTAGATATGCAGTTCAGTTGACCAAGTTATGCATAAATATCCATTCTCTTGAAATCCGCCTGGTATGCTAAGGATTTATTTGTTATCATGTGTTTGGAGAGAGACTATGGAGGAGACTAGTGAATTGAAAGCCAATGGGAATAAGGGGGTCAATAAGGATAGAACTCCTGCATTGGTGTGTACCTGAAATTCCAAATCTGGCCACGGTGGTCGGTCGGTAGCGCCAATGGGAGAACAAGTGGGAAATCAGCGTAACGTAGTGTGTGGATGGTCCTTCATTGCGTCGTGGCCACGGGTGTCGAAATCGGTCGAGTATCGAATCGTCCTCCCCTCGGGCGAGCGATGCGATATGCACGCCTTGCCTCCGTGACCTCCGTCCCATCGGCAACGGCCGTTTCGGAGATTCCGGGATGTGTGCGCGGGACCACGCTCGCGATGTTTCCCCTCCCCCCATTCGAAATTCACTGCTGCACCTCCTCCCGCGACCTGACTACGTGCACCGCCAAGCCGCCTCCCCCTTTGGTGATCTCCCGTGACCGCTAGCTTTTGAACGCTCTCTCTTTAGAGAATATTAGAAAAAGGCGTTCCTTCATCATCATTAGTCAGCAATCAAGGGGTTTTGTTTAAAACCGTCGGGTTTATCTCGAATAGGTAACCATGGACAATCAAGGACATCAAATTGGGGCAATGTATGGAAGCTTAAACTCAGACTTTGCGTGATGTCAAGGTCACCCACCAATTTAATTTTACTGTTCTTAATCGCTCCCTAAAACGTGTCTCTACATCTAAGGACCTAGGTATTCTTACAGACAATAAAATAAATTATTCCCAACACATACAAACCATTAAGTCTAAAGCAATGTCCCTCTTAGGCCTTCTCTATCGTTTCACTGAAGTTAATGTCCCACAAGCCCTTCGAACCTTTTTCTTCTATCGTTCTTCCAATCCTTACCTATTCCTGCTCCATCTGGTCCATCTCTCCTCAAAGTAATCTCTCGTCTCTGGACTGTGTCTGCAATTTCTTTGCTAAAATAGTTAAAAATAGATTAGGTACCTCATTTTCGTAACATGTCCATCAATACTATTCTCTCCTCCCTCTCCATCTCTAATCTTAGCACCCTTAGACTCACAGCTGACTTAAAACTAATGTATAATATTCTCAATTCCACCATCGACTGCCCCGATCTGCTCTCCTTTGTCAACTTCAAAGTTCCTTCCCGTCCCACCCGTTCTCATCCTTTACTCCATGTGCCCATTCCGAAACTTTCTATTACCAAACGTTCTCTTTTCTTCCGTCTCTCCTCTCTATTGAACTCCCTCCCACAACACATTGATCCCTTTGCTCTCCTAATTAAATCATTCATAAGCCGTTCTATTTCGCATCTGTCACCAGAATAGCCTTTCCCTTCTATTTGTTTCCTGTTACTTTTATTTTATTTTTTTTCTTTTGTATGTTATCAAATTTATATGCTGTTATTGGCCACTATAAAATGGCATCATTTCTGAAAGTGATTTTCTTTCTTTGAAATGAAATAAAATAAAAATAAATGAGTCACGTAGTACAAACACGAATGTCTTGCAAATTTAGTGCCTTTGTATCGCTAATTACAATATCATTAATTGTTTTCACTTGGGTTTTTCTCATCTGTCTCGACTATAGAGCCCCCAATGAATGAGGTTTCAATCAGCGGTTTTAACACACGAAATTAGCAAACCATTCGTGTTTATATCACGTGACTTCGTGGTTACCCTTTCGAGATACACATTGGTTTGACACAGCTCGCCACTGAATTCTTCTATTAGCTAATCTCTTCTTATTTACGCATTTATTCCCTTTCACATAGTTCATAACATGTTCTATATATCTCATACGAGGTTTTCCTTTGCCGTTCTTGTGATTTGGCCAAGCGTTTATGGGCGCAACATTATTTTTCATGTTCATTTCATTCGCATTGGTCTGCAGGATATCTCGTCATTACTTTTGAACCTCATGTGGGAGTGGAACATGGCCTCAGAAAGGTATTTTAAATATTTTTTCTTCAGTAATAGTACTCAATGATCTTACGTGCTGAAATATCTTTCCTATCTAGAACATTTTATATCTCTATACTTGTAAACAAAGCAAGGCTTGACTGAAGGTAGTTTATTTTTTCCCTTTGGCCGTATTTTTTTCCTGGAAAAAGTTAAAATAATGGTATACATGAGTGAAACTAGGTATTAACTGGAAATTCAATAAAAAGTCAGAGTATTTTTCTCGCATGATTCAAGGTTACAGATTCAATAATCGTTCATTCTCCTAATGTAAAGGTAAGGGAAAATCATCATCCATACGAATGGTAAATGAATCCGCTAAAAATATCATTTTTAATCTGTCAGGTATGCTTGATATGGAAAACTGTTGATTTTACGTGTTATTGATTTGAATGTAAGTGGTAGACAGGCACGGAAACCACGTATGACCAAAGGTTCACGCTCATCAATTTTTACATCATCATCACTATTGTATTCTTACGGCTAACCTCTTATTACTTGCATATTAATTGTTCTCAGTTGCGTCATTCACTACTTCGTCATATACCTCATACTATTCATACTACCTTTACTATTCATCTTATAATTTTTCCCTCGATGACTATCAAATCAAAACTACATTTTTCTTCTTCTTTCTTGCTTACAACTTTCATATTTTATTCTGTAGGTTGTGCTGTCTCCTCTTTAAAGTATTAACAAGACTTATCTTTTTCCCACTTTCTTAGAACTTCTTTGTTAGTTACTCATTATCTCTATTTTATATTCATGTACAACTAGCTCAAATAACTGTTATTTCAACGGCTTTCACAGTAGAGTTTGTAAAACATTTGAAGATATATGTATAGAAATCATAATGGGCAACTGCACGGTCTTATAGAAGAATATTTTCCACTCATGTGCACATATGGCGAAATTGACTTTAAAAATATGTCAATTTTTTTAATGTCAGCCATAATAAAAGCGTGAAGTGATAGAATAAAAGATGAAGTGATGTTTGAAAGTATTTAGAAAAGAACAAGATAATTAAAACACATTCAGATAACTCTCTTAAGGCCGCTTTACACGATACAATTTTTTGCACAATTTCTTGTACAAATTCTTGTACAGACTGAACGAAATTGTATGTTTGTCTGAATGGAATTAGAACACGTTCTATTTCCCGTTCAGTCATTCAGACAATCGCACAAGTTTTCGTACAATTTGCCGCTTTACACGGTACAATTTCCTCATGCAAGAGTTTGTACAAGAAATTGTACGAAAAATTGTATCGTGTAAAGCGGCCTTTACGAAGAAAAATGGAATGCTTAGGTTTACTATATTGTGATCTGCCGAAAAATTTAGGAGAAAGAAAGAATAACCTTCTTTGTAACTCAGTGAAAATATAGTCAAATGACGGTTTATTTATTTTAGCTAGGTTAAAAGAGGAGTTGGGCGGAGAAGTTTGAAAATATTCTGGTGAACATCCTCTGTGGTAACGTAAGCAGGAATATCGCGAACCACTGCCTCTCCGTCCCCACGTAATTCTCATCAATTTTAATTTTTCAGATGTGCTCTGTTTTTAGAGAAAAATGGAGTTCCATTAAACAAATGGGTGTGATTAGTGAACCGCTTTATCATAACCAAGTCACAAAATAAAGCCTTTTTACTTCGAAATACCGTGGCTAAACGCAAAAACTTCGTTATTTCAATTAAAAGATCCAAAATGATTTTGGTGATAATAATATGAATAAGACGCCAGGCTAATTGAGCTTTTGATGACATCATTTCACGTACTGTACCGAACTGCTATTGTCCTTATTTCCCAGACAAAGGGATCAAAGTCATATATTGCGAGTGCTGAATCCATCTCGTTGAACCCCGCAGATGTGATGGCGGCCATGGAAAATCGATAATATAATTGACGCTGATGATAGTACCGTCGCCATTGCTTTGATAAAAATGTCTTGATGCTCTATTTGTTTTGCTCGTTTCATGCCGTGATGCAGTCACCTGATTATTAGCTCCTGAATAACGATCGCCGTACAATCGTATACACTGGTAATATCCTGCATAGCGTGTAAATTAATTCCTGCTATTAATTCCTTTCCTTGGATTGTTGCGTGGGATGCTAGCAAGCAACCACGGATCAATGGACCTTTCCTTTCCTGGATAATTGAAATGTAATGCTAATAGGGAAATGATGTTTGGTGGCTCATCTCTCTTTGCCTAGTATTCCTGCCTTAATGCTCATTCCGTTGAATTAAACGATGCATTAAAGTACTCTTATGCGTTTACAGTCCATTAAGGTAATTGTTCAATTACTGCTGTTCCGTGAAGAAGCATACAGATATTTAAGATGTTTGCACCAATGGTTTTTTCTACAGTTTTTATCGAGGAATATGACGCATATTATTTAGTAAATGTAGTAAAATATTTTCTCCATGTGCTTAAAACATTGAAGTTTTTGACGTAGAATACGGGCCATATTCAGAACCTGGCTTCTACTGCTTACATATTTTAGAACTATGTTCGGAATCTCAACTACAGTCTAGCTTCTACTGCGTACGTCCTAAAATCCCTGCAACGAGCCGAATTGGTGTACAAATTCTTCCTTCAAAGGTTCCAGAATTCCAGGGCCTCGATCATGCAACTTCATAAGGCGTGCGCTAGCGTTATTGTTATTTTCTGATTTAACTTATGCCAGAGAGAACGTGATCTCCATTCTTCATTATTCGCGCAGCACTTCAAATTGCTTGTTATAATCAATGGAGCGAATTTCATAGACGGTTATTGTTAACCCTGCGCTACTTTAGGAGTGAACGTTATCGATAGAGATTGCCGTAACGCGCAAGATGCATCCGTGATTCCACACCTGGATTTGTTTCAGTAAGCCTTTTTCTACTATCCGGATTTTCATCCTCTCTGGTTGAGGTTGGCAAGTTGATTGAAGGATAATTTTGGGTAGGATTTGGGAAGAGAAAGGTTATTTCGTTACTGTGGGGGAACTTGGGTAGTTAAGCTTTTGTGCTTATGACTTTTTTTTCAATAAGCATTTGTTTTTTCTCAGGGAAAGGAAAGGTTAATTTGTTTAGGGAAAGATTGGCCAATTTTTGCTGTTGCAATGCATTTTATTCCAAGTCATTTCAATTGCTGATTTATTTTCCCGTCCAGTGAATACATTGGACGGTGAAGTTGCACTTTAAGGGAATTCCGCTGTTGTCTTCGCTTCGATCACCTCTCACCCTTGGCATTTTAAAATGTTCGATGCCTCTTCGCCCAAGGAAGCCTATGCTTAGCAATCCGGGCTAAATTTGTGGCCATCACTTGCATGCCATGCCCTGGGGACCCGTTACAGGAATCCTATCAGTTCCTTCTGGATTCCCTTTTCTTGGGAGGAGCCAATCCCGCCTGACCAGCCACCATACCCTTCCCAAGGGACCCCAATCTGTCGTGACTGTTACCCCTCCCCGAGGGGACCCTTTAGTCCTTAATCATCCCTGGACCCGTAACTTTTATTCTCCGGGATCCCTTGAACTCCCCGTGGAACTCTTCCGTATGGATTCTTTCTGCTCTTGGGACTTCGTCTTATATATTGTGTGCCGCCATTTTTCTCAACCTTCTTACATCTCAAGGGGAAACCTTCCGTTTAGATGGGTTATCGGAAACATTAAATGAAAAAATCAAATGCGAATTTCGTTTTTTACCGAATTTTTTGTCACGCAGATATAATCCAGTGTGTGATCGTGTGTAACTCCCTCTTTTACCTGGTTAAAAATTCTAAGGTAACTACATTTATCAACCGTTTAAATTTCTTTTTTTAGAGATAAACTCTAAATGGTAACCGATTTCGTGTGCTCTTTGTTGTTTAAATGAATGCACATACCGGGTTGTGCCATCTTTTTGTTTATATGCAATAAAACCTTTCGTAGGAAAACTCATTTTTCAAATCAATGGGAAAAGATTTTTAACCTTTAAATAGGAGCCTGGCTGTTTTGGTAATGGAAATTTATATCTTTGCAATTACCAATTTTGCGTTATCTCCGTTGCACTAATGTTCTGAGAGGTATTGTGGAATGTAAATATATATTTATTGTAGATTGTACTAATCTGTTTATTTCAGAATATAGTTATGCTGTGTAAAAGATGAAATTTGTTGTGCCAGTCCCGCTAGTATCAACTTATTCAGTAATATTATAAAATTAAGTTCATGTGCATAGTAGATGTTCGTTACCCTGCCCCACACCAATTAGCTTGCTTTCGCGGTAGAAGGCATATAGTCAGAATGATTGTGCTCTGTGAACGTCATGTTGAGAACATTAGAATCGCAAGGCGAAGGCAAGAGTGCTTACTCTCCCCATTCCCCAGATGACACTCTAATTTGATTATTTTGATATCACTAGGATCTCAAAACGAGGCTGAAATAACACATTTTCATTCAGCTAACCCACTTTGCTAAGAGGCACATTTCATTGAATTCAGAGTGATATTTTATCCGAAAAGATATATTCAAAGGTTGTGGTACCAAAAAAATTAAAAAAAAACACCTTGTATAATTTGATTTTTTCGTCGTAATTCCAGCCACTCCCCCATAGTGAAAATTAAGACTGCAGATACGGATTTGAGATACGATTAAATAAATGTATATACTTCCTCGGGGAAAACGCTCATTGTTCGAAATCATCGACTTTTATTTTTCCAGTTGGTTGGCAGTATTTCCAATTTATAATGGCCATATCTTAGCTCCTCAAATGCGTAATGGCCATTATTTAGTTCCTCATAGGCTGTAAATTTTATGCATGTAATAATAAAGACATAATCTTGGTGGCCTAGTGGGTAGAGTAGGTACCGAGCAACCAACCGAAAGGTCCCGCGCTCAAACCCAGGGCAGAAGCCTTTCTGGACACCCTTACCTAAAATTCTCGCAATTAGATTTTCTGTGAGTCAATACTTTGTAAGAAATCGCAGGTCCCCCAGGGAAAGGAACTGGCCCCCTTACCCTTAATGTGCGGAGTCCGCACGCCAATGGCTTAGTACCTACGGGGTGAGGAGATTTTAGGTTTTTCTTGTAATGGAAGGATATCTGCTTTTGAAGATATTTCGCCAGATTTTATTCAGCGCTGAAGTGCAGTGCTATACCCTAACTTTCGAATACTCGCATGCATTTTCAGTATTTCTATTAAATGGAAGAGGAAATCCGCTTTTAAAGTTCTTTTCATAACGTTATTACGCCTTTCAATCCGTCTGAACCGCGTTTTTATCAATCTCAATTCTAATACTACATAATTATTATTGGCAATCCAGAGGACTTTGGAGTTGGATTGCATATGTAGTATAACAATAGTCCCTCCTCAGCTATGCATTCAAAGAATCTGAAATCAAATGGCACTAATGCGTAGGTAATAGTCGGATTATGTTCAAGAATTAGTTAAATGTAAAGTTTCGTCGTGGAATATATTTTAAATAGTGATGGGTCGATTCCAAAAATTTTAGCGATTCCGATCCCGATTCCGGTTCTGACATTTCGATTCCGATTCTACCAATACCGATTCCGTCGATTCTGATGCCATAGGCTCCAAGAAAAATATCACTTAATTCCAGGCAACAAGACAACCACGTAAAAAATGATTACTCTGTGAAAGAATAAGTTAACAATAGAATCACTCATATCATCACTATGTAATTAAAATATAATTGCTAAATTTCAGAACAGAACATACCTGAAAAGTGGTGTTACCTCATAGTTATTACTTAAGAATATTAACACTCATGTTTAAATTTAAAATAAAAGTATCATCTTTAATAGCCATCTTTCATTGAAAATATCTTTTCATTATCAATAATGTCTTACAAATTTAGTCTCCCTTTACAGATTTTAAATTTTTACTCAGAAAGCAAAGCATCTTCACTCTGTCAGGATCAAGCCTGTTGCGTTTTACATCACATATTTTTCCTGCCGAACTGAAAAGTCTTTCACTGAACACAGTGGATAGCGGTATGAAAAATTAAAATTTTTAATGTATGAGAATACAGCTTATGGTCATCGCTTCTAATTGTGTTGATTCATAGTCTAATAAAAATAGCAGTCTGGCCTAATTTCCAATGTTTGCATCTGAAGTAGAGCAAGAATAAATATTTTTATTATATTTAATATTAGATATCCGAGTCAATGTTCTTTGAAATTATATTACCTTATAATATTTTGTACGAAGAGTTTGTTGATTTGATAGGTATACTACGTTTTCATGGAACCAACTCTATTTGCATTCAATGCTTCCTACTCTAGGCCTAATTATTTTCATTATTCACATTGATGTTTAGGGTGAAATCTTTCTTCTTTCGAGCCGTTTTGCTTGATAATCAAATGGTATTTTTTTAAGGTGTGGGGGGATATCACAGCAATACGCAAAGTCTTTCCGGAAAATCCGTACAAAAGGTACATACCAACCATATTCTCACGAGACTTTGAGCTCAAACACACGATGTAACGGCGTGGATGTTGCCCTAATGCATTTTCACTGCAGTCGGCCCAATGAATTGATAAAGGACTCGGGGAACGTGGTGTAAATGAAGTACCTATCCCGTTAATAACGTCATGTCATTTACGAGTTCCGTGAAAATAAGCCTCGATAGAGCTTCCGAGGGGAATTGAACATCTGCTAACTGGTCCAAAATTTGTGCGTTATCTATATCTGCGCGATAAAAGAGCGAATGAACCTAAGCGTGTATGTTAATTACCTGTGCATAAAGAGACGGGAGCTAGCGAAAGGTCATTCTCTGTAGCTGAATTTTGCATCTGACATTTGAAATAATTATCCAACCACATTTTAAGTGTTGAAACCCTTTTGTGGCTAAATATATTTAATTATATTTGTTTGGAATTCTAATGTGAGACACAGATCAAAATAAAATGAATTACTCCTTTTTGAATGGAAGTATTTATACTTCCCTCTAATAATTCTGATATTACTCCCCTCCTCTCGATGGCTGTACACTACCGATCTGTTGCCGCGACGTGCTCAGCGGTCTTGAGTCTTCTCTCCCAGCGCTACGGCGGGCTGGATAAAAACAGCGGCTGGTTTCATCTACATAATACCCTGCAAGCCACCATAAAGGTGTGTGGCAGGGGGTGAAATCTCACCAAGCATGCACTACATATCATGCATAAAAGAGGATTAGCATTTATATATGTACTGTTCAAAAGTACACTATTTAAAAAAAGATAAAAATAGCAAAGCATACATGCAAAAACATGCTGTTAGTTGGGTTAGCTTTAAGTCCTTATACCAACATGCAGCTACCAATGTTACCCATTGCTACACTCGTACTGGATATATTTACAGTTATTCATATCCCTAATAGTACGAGGAAAAAAGGACAATTTGAATCTGTCAGTTCGGCAATCAATTTCTCTAATTTTGTGATTATGGCCCATTCTACCACAGTAAGTTGGGGTTCGCAAAATATTTTTAACGTCATCACTGAAAATATGGTCTTGGAATTTGTTTAAGAGATTAAGTCTAAATTTCAACCTGCTATCTGACAATGTTTCCCAATTTAATTCGTTTAATAGACTGGTTACGCTAATAAGGTTATCATTCCGTACCTTTACAAATCTTGCCTTGGTTTGGTACGCGTTAGTGAGCTGAGACGTTGTTGAAAACGGGAAAAGATGGGAGGGCTTTTCTTTTCTTCATCATCATTCAACAACCCTAAGATTGGTTTGACGTAGCCCTCCCCTATATACTCCTATCGGCTAACCTCTTCTCATTAGCATAGTTATTCTCTTTCACATCCTTCACTACTTGCTGTTTATATCTAATGCGAGGCCTACCTTAGCCATTCTTCCCGTTTACTTGTCCCTCGAAGATTGTCTTCGTTAGGCCATGTCCCAAGATATGATAGGTTATGTCTCAAGATATGACCGATTAAAAGTTTTCCCGTCTTCTTTTCAAAGTTTTCAGATGATTTATCTTTTCTCTCAATCATCTTAAGACGTCTTTGTTTGTCACTCGCTCGATCCATTTGATCATCATCATTCCAAAGTATCTCCGCATTTCGAATGCTTTCACCTTTGATTTCTCTTCTGCTGTCATCGTCCATGCCTCACTGCCATAAAGAAATATGCTCCAGATATGAGGTTCTGATGAATTATTTCCTTACTTCCCGCTTTTGTTTCCATATGTAAGTGGATACTTCTTTTGGTAGAGTGCCCTCCTTGCCTGCACTATTCTATTGACAACTTCTTTCTTGCTCCGCCCGTCGCTAGATATTCGGTTTCCCAGATAGCAATAAACTTAAACTAGAAGAAAACAAAATCTCCTCAAGATTTTGTTTTCCTCGTTTAACGTTCATCTTGGCCTCTTTTCTTCTACTGCGTACCGACTCCTTTTTATTAAGTGGAAAAACTTTTATCGATTGAGAATTTGCATTTGTTCTTCCTATCACCATTTCATGATTATGCTTACATGCGTAAAGAGAGAGATTGATTATGTCCTCTCTCCACTTTCATCGTTTCCTATTTGTTTGGACTTTACTACAGAAGTACAGAGTACTGGCGTCCCATCCCGAGAGCCCGGGTTTGATTCCCGGCAGTGGCGAATTTTTCAGTGGAAAAGCGGTCCCCACTTGAGTGCCTAGTGGAGGGCATTTCAAGTTCAGCCCTCCGTCCGTCGGATGGGACGTTAAGCCGTGGTCCCCTTGGCACCTTTCGTTAATATTGCCGACGCCGGGTTTCTCTCCACCCTTTCCGCGTTCCCTGAGATCTCTAACCATTACCCAATTACCCACCTATCCTAAATGGCACAAATGACCTCAGCTGTCGGTCACCTCCCCTGAATAACCAACCAACCTCTGATAAAGAATTGAATCGATCGTTATCGAGGTCCCTGCAGCTCCGGATGGCAATTATGATTCGAAATGAGAAACTGAGTGGGCGAAACGGCAAACATGGCCTCCCCACCCAACGCAAGAGCACGTTCGCATCATTCGCGGCTCGCATTCTTTGTTCGGACGCCATCACTGAAGAGTCTCCTCGTCCCCTCGCCTTGATTTTGGTCCCGGCATCCGCTCGCCCCGCCGAATTTCACGCATGAATACGCAGCGGTTCATCTCTCGCACGGAAGTATTCCATCTCGCTTTTAATGGGGAATCAGTTTCCATTGAGCCCTTCGGCGTTGCGAGTGGGGGCGAGCGGTGGCCTTTGGGGCAACGGAAGCCTGAAAACCACGGCGATGCCGAGGGTGTGTGCGCGTGTGTGACTGCGGAAAGAGACCCTCACGTGTTTTTCGCTACCTGTTCGTCCGCGGGAGCGTCGACTAGTTCTCCCGTGTCCCTAATCAACGCCCGCCGCTGCATTTTAATCCCCCTTATTTCCATCGTTTGGTCCCTGCTGTCCCCACACTCTCCTCTTTTACTCTGATATTTAATGTGTTCGATCCGATTCTCCTTCCGTCCTGAATGGGGAACATGCACTATTTTTTGTAACTCTTTGAATGTGAAGTTTATTAGCTAAAATATGCTTGGCGAAAATTTTGCTGAAGAATTAAGTTGCTTTACAAAGGTATTACTCTTTGAAAATTGTACTTTTTCGGCAGCTTCAAAACACGACGTCATCGCATGACGTCACGTCACGGCACGGTATCACTACAGGCGTTGTTTATCTGTTTATGCGTGGAGGTAGGTTGTTAAATGAATTGTCGATAACGTATGTATTTATCTCATTTGTTTAATGCATTAAACGATTGTATTTCGATTTTTTATTTACGTATTATGGATGGTGACGAGTAAATCGTCCATTAATTATATAAAGCCTGTTTAGTGCCCAAGAATTTCTACTACGTCTATGTAATCGCTGGTTTTTTTAAGAAGAACGCCACCATAAGGGAGTCAACCAAAGGAAATTGTCGGAATGTGTTTTTTTAAAAGTATTTCTCCAGTCATCGTTTCTTTCGAGAAACGGCTAAAAATCTCAAAACAATATATTCACTTCGTTTTCTTTTAAATATAAATGTCTATCTTCGTAGCAATATGGAACCTATACCGTGCAGTGACGTCAGAAGGCGTTTCAGGTCACGTGACTTTCGTCGATTTCCTGGAACATTTTAATATCATTTAATAATCTTTGTGGTGGGCGTAGAAAAATTTGGCTTATATATTTAAATTGGTGAGAAAATTTCGCATCAAGTGCATCATTAATCTTCGAGAAACAAATTTCATGCATATTCCCCATTGAATCGTGATTTTCGAAAAGAGCTCACCTATGAATTTTGAAAATTTTCAGGCGGCATCCAAAACCGAATTTATTTCAAAACATTTGAGGTAATTGCATGATTTTATTTCTTATACTCCGCACTATTCCGCCCCATCGTACTTACTGAAATAACTCGCTCATAAAACATCAGTCTACGCATGAAAAAATATGAAAAATGTAAATTTAAAACATTTGTCCGTAATGAGCTCTTTTCAAAATTCACGATTCAATTGTTTTTCCCCACTTGGGTATCTTGCTCCACCTGCCGTCTTTTCATTCCTATCGCTCTGGTGAATGCAGTAAAAGCTGCCGAGCTTTCTAGCGTACGGAAAGCCCTCATGCTTGTGGTTAACAATTGGTCGCCGTGACCTTGGTATAAAGACCTATTTTTCCTCTTGAGTTGTAGAAGTTACGGTTGGGTGACTGGCCGATAAGGCTATTTGGACCATTTAGAATCGGTGGGTGTTTGGAATTGGGATTGTTATGAAAAAGCAGGATGGAAGGTGAGAAACCATTATCAGGAGTAGCCTCGCGTTGTCAAGCATACGCTATTTCATGATACGTCTCCATCTACCATGCGAGCCACCGCGAGTGTGTGTGGCAGGGAGTGAAGTTCACCAAACATGCACCATTTATATGCATCTAAGAGCTACCAATACCAACTTGCATTCAACTGCCATGCAACCAAGATTACCGCCACAGAATACTTTTAAAATATTTAACCTATTTATCCCTTTTCAATGCTGCCTATTGTGTTCTTACATGGTACGAGTTAGAAATTAAATTTTACATCTAACGGTGTGTTAATCTATCTCTCTAATATTATTTGTCTTGTCAAATCTAGCAGAAGACGCGGGGGTTCCTAATATGTATCTTATGTATGTATGTATGTATGTAATAACATGTATCTAAAATTTTCAGTAAACCTCTCCGTTTTAAATTTTTGCCGGAGATTTAATCGGTATTTTACCCATAGCCTGATAATGATTCCCAACCTAATCATACTGTTATAGGATACGGAGATGTATCCTATGTATTCCCTCCTCGATCTGAGACTCTTAGTATTTATCTATAACAAAATTTTACGCATTACCTACAATTTAGTTTTCTCTTTTAATCAATTGAAAGAATTTTTTCTTAATGGCTTGGTTAAGTTTTCCCATGCATTGGAGAGGAAAGTGAAAAAACGTGGCGAGATTCCCTGCGTCGGCTTTAACCTTTTGCTAACGAAAGGCATCAAGGGATCCACAACTTTACGTTCGTTCCGACGGACGGAGCACAGAGAGTGCGGTCTCAACTCCACAGTTGCACACAAATACTTGGATTGGTAGGTGACTCTAACTTCCAACTCCCCCACCCCGTAATTCTTGCTAGTTCCTTCTTTTCTTTGTATAAATTGAATCCGCATTATTCGAAGCTCTGCCGCATCTGTTATGATATATTATGCAATCCTTAGGCTCCAAAAAAAGGGTCCTATAAGTATTTGCACCCGGCGTCTATTTTGCGAAACGATTTTGCATTTCTGCCACATTTGCATACATTTTCCCAGACTTTCCAGTTTTTCCAGCAATTATAACTGGTTTCTGTTGCATTTTCCCACGCATTTCTCATTTCTTCTCCCGTTCCTCTGCAGTATAATTACATCTACACCTACATAATACCCTGCAAGCCACCATAAAGATGTGCGGCATGGGATGAATTCCAACCAAACATGCACTACATACCATACATAAAAAAAGGACTAGTAAAAATATACTAGTCTAAACTTCAATATTTAAAAAAGATAAAAATAGCAAAGAAAGCATGCAAAAACATTCTGTTAGTTGGGTTACCTTCAAGTCCTTATGCCAACATGCAACTACGTACCTATGCTTTCCATTGATACACTCGTATTGGACATATTTAACACTATTCATATCCTTAATTGTACGAGGAAAAAAGGACATTTTGAATCGGTCATTTCGGAAATTAATTTCTCTAATTTTGTGATTATGGCCCATTCTACCACAGTAAGTTGCGGTTCGCAAAATATTTTGTATAACGTATTCAGTGAAAATATTATTTTGGAATTTATTTTAAGAGATTAAGTCTAAATTTCAACCTGCGATCTGACAATGATTCCCATTTTGGTTAATTTAATAGACTGGTTACGCTAATAATCAGAGGCCATCCATGTATCATGTAACGTTGATTTTCCATTTTAAATCTTCCTCTCTCACCTTGTAACGCTCGGTAGCATTCTCTAAAATGCACCTGGCCCACATTACCTAACACTGCCAATGAACTAATTCTTATGAGTGATAAACCATATGCTCATTATAAATACCTTATCTATTTATCAACAATATTGTTATTAAATAATTATTAAGTGTATCATCATCATTATTTGAGCAAGAAATGGAGTTGTAGTATACTTATCTCCAAATGTATCGTAAGACTTAAGCCCCTTCTTCCTGTCGATAGTGTGACGTAGCAGTTGGCCACAGCACTCACCCCCCATTTAAGGGTACGCATTACATTTATGCCCGGTACACCCGATTTGCTTGTCTGTAACTCGTGACCTTTGCCCCCCGCGTAACTCTTAGAGGTCAAGTAATTACAAGGGGGGTCTAGGGAAACTACCATCAACGTTGGCACCCTTTTATAACTATTAACATTTTCGACACGCTATTTGCCTTGAGCCACTTTTTATCATACCCGTGATCTTGAATGTGTCCTTTCAGAGGTCACAGTTGTATTTTCGATTACGAAATTGCTTATTTGTACCCAAAAACCCATAGATTATAATTTTTGCAGTAAAATTCCGACTTTTCTTATTCTCGAATTGTTTTAATATTTAAGCCCCATGATGAAAAATTTGTATTTGGGATTGGACCCCATTCTGAGATCAAAAGGTCAAATTTCTTAAATTCGCTTACACTCAATAAAGCTTGCAAATTTTTTGAACCATGGAACTACTGTGATGAATAGCATCAAATGATGGGAGTGTGTAATATTAGAGGTCAAAAATGGCACACGGTCAGTGGGACAGCCTGGATATGAACGGCACCGAAAATCATTATCGAAGAACGTGGATGAATTGTTTCAATGGACATGATTCCCTGAACTTCTTAAATAATGCTATTGGTGAAGATGTATGACCTTCAACTGTAGTGAAACGTAATGTCGTTATTCAGTTTTTTCCAAGAATGCTGCTTAGTCATACGTTGAGTAAACTCAGCAACTTCATGTATGTATTCGTAAGTAAAATGCCTCAAGGGTAACTTACTTCATTGATTTTTACGAAGGAAATGACTTGCTTGAAATTTAAGAGAATGGGTTTCTGATTCGCTTAAGATTAGGTCCACTTCAGAATTTGTAACCAAGAATGCTATGTCGTTACTTTGGAGATCGCGGGTAAATCAAATAATTTCTCTAAATCTGCGTTTCCCAAACTGTTTTTCAGTAGTTCCGTGCGCGGAAGTTAGGAAAATGATGGAAATTAAATCGCTAAGTTCATAAAGCGGAAAAAAACTCAGTCTCAGGCAGTATTTTGGATTCTTCTCGATGGATGGAAGCATTAAAAATAGGTATATCTATTCGTCACTGGAACCTTCAACTTACTGGGTGATTCTCGAAGTATCTTTTTTGCTTTAACAAATAATATCGTCTCCAGCTATCTATCATTATTGCTTCTTTTACTATATTATACCTTATTATTTATATTTACGTACACCTATCGTGTATAATATGCCTCATCGGACCTAAACAGTACTGAACATCTCCTAAATCCCTGCGTGAAACATTTGCTTCAAAAAGGTCTCCGCGGCTGTAACGATTTGGGAACCACTGCTCTAAAGCAATTCTTCTCTTGTTCGCTAACGCATTTGGGAAATGTCACCATGTATGTTCACCTACGATATATTGAAATCAACTATATGTTACCATCAGTTGGAGTGTGGATCAGAATGCACTCTCTTTGTGTGGATTTAGTAATCAGTACGATTTTCGCGCAGGCATTCCAAAAGAAAGGGGCCGTCCAAGTATTTCGTCCGCCATCGTCTTCGGAACGAAGACGATGGTGGATTTTGTCTTTGAAACGTCAGTGCTAAACTACACTGAGATAAGAATTCTTCTTCCTGTCAATACGACGGAAAAGCTAAGATCTTTCAAGATATTCATACCTGTTTGATCTGTTTTGCACGGAAAAGCGTTGATTGTCAGTGTTGATTAATGTAGTAGAATTTTACGGTGCGTTATAGTTGTGAAAAATCTGAGTTACGTAACAGAGGGATGGCCCCAATGGTATTTCTGTGAGACGGATACATAAAGTGCGTCGGAAATTTTACCCGTCTCCAAGTTTCAACACTGTAAACTAAGAGAGCTTGTTGGAACGCGCTGAATAGCCTTGACTCGGGTGCTAATGCTCATCGTGGAGTGCTCCTTTTTTCATGCGTCACTTGCAAGAATCTTGAAGCATCCTTCGTCTTGGATGTCACGATTTCGCGTTTTATCCTATTTAATTAGTTTTAAGCTGGAATGTGGAAATTCAGGTCAAAGTGACGAGATTTAAGAGTCACGGCATTCTGTCGTGAGATTTTTTTTTAATAATGTCATTTCACTGCATGCTCCGTGAAAATTCGTGTTTGTACAGCCAGCGAGATTTTCATTTCCCCACTTGTCCCTGTGAGGAATTTTTCCGCGGAATACGGTTCGCTCCGTATTAGGACAATTATTCGAAATGTCGCTAAATATATTATTGTTTTCGTCATTTCGAGTCGCATCTGCGATGGAACCGTGCTCGGAAGTACTTCCTTTACGGCATTCCAACACGATTGAAGGAAGTGGTCTTTTTTTTTAATGCATGCGTCTGTTAAACTTCCCGAAGTTACGAGTGAAGCGGTGGTCAGGAAGAAGAACAGCTGGAAAGAGTGGAGCTTATTACGAGCAGGAGACGGAAATTAATAGCAGTTTTATAGGGACCAGAAATTCATGTACTTGGTAGGAATAAAAGCTTGAAGATATTAGGTCGTTTTCACCGTAAAGACTCACATAAATAATGAAGTCTGGCCTGAACGTGACATTTAGGGGGCAATCTCCATCGTTTCAAGGAAGTACCCTTTTTATTCCTGGAATGGGATTCATCGTATTACTACAATCATTGCGCCTTGACCAAGTGTCATTCCCTGGAAGTGGATGAACGTAATAAAATAAATGGCTTTTGCGACATTTATAACAGCTGTTGATGAAACATTTTATCGCAAACTTGATTGCTATAAATAAATAATAAATTTCAGATTTTTTTGTTGCTTATCGTGATAATATTTCCAGACTATTCAAGCCCCTCATTGAGAAAGAATTGGATAAAAAAATCAAGACTTCCATCTGGAGAATGCATGTTGACATTCAGAAAATATTTCTGCTACTCCTTCAGATTATATGGAAGCTTACAATTTTCAGCAGTTCTCAATAGGTAGCATTTTAAACGAAGGTGGTGGGTGGGTAATATAGTGTTCGCAGAAGAGTTGTTTTAGCTACGTATTTAACAATATTTAACAACTAAAGTATTTAACGATAGGAGGAAACTTGTGATGAGAATATTGGGCTGGGATTCAAATAAAACATTAGTGAAGTTAACTTTTTATGGAGCGCGGCTTTACTTAGGTCTATGATATAGATTATTTTTAAAGGGAGTGAGAAAAGATTAAAAGCTTCACAAGTGTTGTGTGGGGAAGAATTTAAGAAGTTCAATGTGCAGAAAGGAGGACGAATGAAATTAAAGATCTCAGGTGAAGGATATTAGGCTTTCGCAGTGGGTATAGAACTGGGTATAGAATTGTCGGCCATGAAAAGTCTAACCCGATACTAATCCCGAAAAGACTACATCCGGAATGAAGATATGTTAGCATGCTTAGAAGAAGAGAAGATGGTATCAGAAATCAGAAGGCAGAGTAGGTGGATGAAACTGATTACGTTTTTTATTATTTCGCATTCTACGGGTCAGAATGGATGTTGATTGAGGGAATTGACTGTGAGAGATTACGATAATATTTCAAAGGAGTCTGGTTTTTTTTCAGAAAGTTTTCAGAAATGTCAACGTCATTAATGGCAAAACAAATGCGTATGATTGGATGCTATACTATAATCTCCCTTTTCTCGTAGCTAATATACCAATATAAAAGTTAATTTCGTCATTTCTTGCAGTGAAGTAGATGGAAACGGAGCAATTTCAGAAATTGTTATGGAAAGGTAATGTGGATATCTTATACGTGTTGAACTGAGTGGCGTGGTGAAAACTACAACACAAGTTTCGGAAGCACTGGTTTATTAAGAATAACGAAATACACGGCAACAAACAACAGGAGCAATAAAAAAGAAAAGTGCTAGTGCGGACCGTACTAAGTGCCAGGGATGAGGGTTAGGGAAGGACAGGAGATACAGGCTTTTTTCCCGATGCGCGGAAGAGACGACGGCAGATGAGCTGCAGATGCGTCGGCGCGGTCTCCTCCCGAAGTGAATCCACGACCGGCTCGTTGGAGGGCCAGAAACCAAAAAGCCCGGACCGGTTCAAGTTCAAGTTCAAAAGGTGTTTATTTTGACACGTTGTAAAATACAATCAGAATTATATACATAGGAAAGCAGGTGGAAGGCGTTACAACGATGCCACCCTGGTTTAGGCAAATGTGGCCTCTTCAGGGTTGAGAATTTTAAATTATTTACATAAGGATCCACTCGCCCTTTAAATACCTCCCCGACCATGCCAACCCCATTTGAAACCAGCCGGAGGGTTCGGGGGTGGGGGGGGGGGCAGTATGGGGTGGAGTCTCTGCACCCACACCCCCGACACGAGGCCTGGAGAGGCGTCGAACATGGGCCGGCTCGGCACGTCGGAGAAACAGTATGGGGTGGTGACCCGGCACTCAGACCCCCGTCGCGAGGCCGGGAGAAGAGCCGAAGAATCATGGACGGCTCAGTGTTGTAATGGCGTATTAAAATCTAAAACTTTGATCCGAGGATCCGTAACAATCATTCTTATCTAAAGAGGAAAGCAAAATAATTTTAGCAATATGGATGGGAAGGTAGGATAAATTCATCTCGAAATGTGATTGAGATTAGAATTTTGAATGATATATACTCTTCACTGTTGTATGCCTGCTTAATGAGTCGCAGCAATTTTGAAACTGAGATCTGTACTACCTGCGATAAATTGGCATCCAAGTGCACGTTAGAGACAAGTCGTATTTTCTGTTACTTTTCGTATAGTAAACTTACTGATGAATGTAATATGTGTAAACCTTTATCAACACTAACCCTGGTTTCGGAGACTGTTTTCCATATTCACTTTGAAAATGGCAATCATTTTTCGGCAAGTATTCATTATGTCACGGTTTCACAGAGCTCTTCATCAGTTAGCAAGTTTTCGTACTTTTCGTAGGATCTGGAAAATTTGTTTTGATCTTCAAAAGAAATTTCAAATATTCTTTTTAAAGGAAAGTGGGTAACCGAACACCTTGAAACTAATCGTAAAACACTCGATATGTAGCCATTTTGGAGCATACGTGATTGACGCCCACGTAGATTTCCAATAGGCTAACGAGGTTGGTCTAGATCTCGCTCGCGGTGTAAAAAACACCCAGGGTTATTTCGTCATCCTTGCATAACCGGAAATTTATTTAGTTGCCAATGCCCTTGACGAACGGAGCGCCAAGAGTTTCCGGATGATGAAGGGGAGAAATATATTTTTTACTTTGGCTTTGATATTGGCGCAATCGACGGAAATATAGCACTTCTGCGAAGTGTTTACGACTCGTCATGATTTCGATCTCCAATGCAGGTGCGTAAAAATTGTGATCAACCCGCCTGTCGTCACCAAAGTTCCTGAAGAAGAGGCAGAGTGGGGATTCAGGAGAGCCCACGCGTTTTAACTTTGCTTAATTTAGGCCACCTATAATGTGTATGTTCACCGTATTCGTTCCGTTTTTCCTCCGGAATTCAGAAATTTTCCCGCGGACGGCTAAAAAAAAAAGAATTACCAAGCGTGTGGTCCAAACGATCGTTCGAGTTGAAAAGCTTTTCCAAGCGCTGAAAACGTCACTTGCAGGAGTCCCTCTGCGTATGAAATTTTGCTAAAAGTAAGGCTATATGCGTTTGAGTTTCAAGTAATGTGGTCTGAATATTGGGGCGATTGCCTTCCTATCCTCCTTCCCCCAAAAGCTTTCGCTTCTGAAGTCGACCTGTGCTAATGAGTGTATTTCAGCTCGGCGGATCGGAAAGAAATGGAAGAAGGGACTTGAGAAAATTTTTTTTCCCAGTTTCGCTGACAGGGTGAAATTCGAAACGCCCTCAAAATAGAAGCGTTGGTAGATATTTTTATATTCGATTACTTCGACCTTCTTCTTGATCAGTATTAAAAAAATCAGGGTTCATCATGGATGGTAGGTTAAACTTTGCAATTCCGCAATAACTTTCTCAGAAAAGCGAAAAAGAAACTACTTAGTTAATTCCACGGTTTATTTTGGAAGACTCTACCGGTTTCAACCTTTGCAGGTCATCATCAGGACTCCTGATGATGACCTGCAAAGGTTGAAACCGGTAGAGTCTTCCAAAATAAACCGTGGAATTAAGTAAGTAGTTTCTTTTTCGCTATGTCTAAATTCCACCAAGTCAACTTGCCGACCATCGATTATATTCTCAGAAAAGGCTTAGACCTTAAAAATGGGAAGGGGAAGTTTTGCAATATAAGGCTACAATTACATTTCCTCTAATGAGGGAGGAAATTGTATCCATTAAAGAGTCGTGAATTCGGAACAATTGAAACAATTGAACTTTTCCTTATTTACCCAGGTAGAAGGCAATGAGATGTCTAATCTGTATTAAAACTACTATTCAGTATTTTTTGTCTATAGAAGTTCTTCGTGTGTTTTCAAGGAATCCTCCCAGATCCCTAACCTCGTTTATTAATGGACGAATAGGAAAATGACATTGACATCTGCCTGACTTGAATCCTCATGTCAAGACCTAGGGCTTTGAATGATGTTTCACCTCAAGAATTGCAATGGAATATCTGCTATTGCCAATAATATACATTAAACATTACAATTTACTGAAAACCAACTAAGGTCTTATGACTTCATGTAATTAAAAGACGAGGTTTTTGGGAGGTGAGAGTTTTCAGAACTTGTTTGGAGTGTTGAGAAAATTATTTGGTACACATTTTTCGTAGAACAACTTATATATTACTCATTTTGTGAAAAGTGAGTCGTTTAAATTTCCTGGAATTCGTTTGTCAAGTTGTTTGTCAAAATGATGTTCCTCGTGACTTACCTTTCAAACATCTGAATAAAATAATCATGATGAATCAGTTTTAAAAGAAGGTTGTGCTGAATGTTTCATGCTTTATTAATCGATTGTAAAAGGCGTACTTTGTGGACACATTTGATATTCATGATAAAGAATAAATTTAAAAATTGTACTATTTCACTCTGTCTTTAAATAACTTCGACCATTGTTTCAACTCACAATTGTCTTGATAATCACACTTGGGAGTCGAAACCCTGATCGAAGTTAATTATTAGTTATTATTTAAATTCAATATGTAAATAGTACAAGTTTCATATTTATTATTGGCCATGAAATTCAATAATCGCCGTTCACGTTTGGCAGCCTGCTCTTGCCATCATTTTTGTGTCTTAAAGTTAATTCAATAAGTCATCGAATTCTTCCTCCTCTCCGGCTTCCCCTAATAAACATGAGGAATAAAGTTCCCAAAGATTTGAATTCCGTCTGGTGTAGTCTTTGTTTCATAGTCAATTGTGGTAATGAACGTAATCACGTATAAAATGAAACCTGGTGCTGAAAGAAACATGGTTCACCGACTTAAGATTAAGAAAATGAATCTAAATAATCAGCCAAAGAGAAAGTTGGGACTGTGCTTTTTTTTGTCAAGTGTGGTTGAATCTCTAAGGAAGGAAAAGAGATTGGAAATGCTCACCGGTTTTCTGAGGAAGTCCCTCGCGAAGAAATTCACGAGACCCATTCAACGGTGGGAAGGAAAGACCAGGAAGAAGAGATATAAACCTCTTATGTTACGGCGTTGACCTCTTTCGCTGATGACGACAATTTTCACAAAAATTTTGGTGGAGGGTGGGAGTTCCACCTCATGGTGAGGAAGATCAAATATCGGAACGAAAATGGGACCAAAAAAAGCCGAGCGCTTGAAACGTTGGCTAGGCTGTGAGGTTACCACGTCACGTTCATCTCTAGCTATCTCTACGGAGAGGTGTGCAAGCCAACTCGAAAGTGTGTGGCTTGTCCTAAAATAGGGCGAAACATCATGGCGAAATCGTCACCGAACGTGCATTAGGTCCATTATACTACAAGATATTCTACAAAGCAATAGGAAAACTTGCGTTAGTTAGGCACACGTCCCTCACGTTCTTAATTGTTCTTAATTATTTACTAATAAAACATATTTTCAATTTCGGGTTAAAAAAGAATTTGAATTCAGTTTGGTGTAGTGAGATTTTTTCTCAATGAAAATATTACTGTTGTGGATTTCAGCAACTAACTCCGCGAAGGCTTTTCGTGGCTAGTTCACAATCCTTGAATTTAGTTTCAGTAATTTATTGTGTAAGGCATTTAAGAGTGCAGTTAGCATGCTGTAGTACAGTTCAGATTTTTTTAGGTGTACTACTGGCTACGCTGCCTACATTACACCGATTTATCGTATTAGAATGAGGAGTAATATGATCTCTTATAGTTCTCCCGACAAAAGATTTTATTTATATCTTTTGTCAATCCATCTCTTCGTCTTTTTTTGTGGTCGTGGTCGTTTTTATGGCATAACCCTAGGAGCGACCGTAATGTTGTAATCGCAGGAGTTCTCATAATATTCCTAGCTCTATCGGGAAACATCTCGGATTGAAATTTACTTAAAAGATTAATTTGAAAGTTTTAACCTGCGGTATGATGGCAATTCACATCTGGATTTAACACGGATATATTTACTGAAGGTGTTAGAGAAAGAAAAACAATGAAGTTTGGTAGGTTAGATTATAAAGATAAATTTAGAAAAGTATGAGAGAAGTAGAGAACGTCAAATATGTTTGCAGTAACTTTTTCCGCATAACACTCAAATAGAATGAAGAAATATGACGTAATATAGGACAATAATAAGTGGTAGTTTGTGGAAGTCAATAGAACAGCTTATAGATTTTTAGGCATTTTTCAATATCTGCATGGACCATTTTATGTGCTGTGTATTGGTGTATATTTTTCTTAAGTTTCCCATTGCATTTTGTATAAAAATTGAACTTTATAGTGTGTGTCCAGCATCATAGTAAGAGTTTTACTGTATTAATTAATGCACGTTCAGTTATAGAGATGTAGAGTACGACAAATATGTTTACAGTAACTTTTTCCGCATAACATTCATATACAATATAGAAGCACAATATAACGCAATATAGCACAATACTAAGTGGTAGTTTGTGGAAGTCAATGGAACAGCTAATTCCATAGATTTTCAGGTGTACTACTGGCTACGCTGCGTATATTACACCGATTCATTGTATTACAATGAGGGGTAATATGATCTCTTATAGATCTCCCAACGAAAGTTTAGTAGGAGATTTTTTCAGGTGCCTGTCCAGAATGATAGTAAGAGTATTACTGTATTAATTAATGCCCGTAAGAGTTTCACGACTATTCATCCGCTGCCTCACACCCTCGAGGTGGTTTCCAAAGTTGGGTCGCGGTAGCCAGGTGGGTGTCACGCCACGCTGGCCTGGCAATCGGAGGGTCGTAGGTTTGAATCCCGCTTTGGGCATGGGTATTGTGTACGTCTTAGGTGTAAGAGCGGTGAGATGCAACCATAGCCGTTGGAGCACCTAAAACCTAAATCTACTTTGACTACTGGTTGGCAGGATACTCATAAGATCGGAAATGACAAGAAATTCAGTTTTTACGGTCCCTTAAAGAAATTTGTTGGGTACGACCCGGATTCTGTTACATAATAACACCATCATGTGCATGAGGATGATATTATGATAACGAAACCTTGGGGTCGTACCCAATAAATTTCACTATGGACCATACAAACAGTTTTTAATCATTTCCGATATGGAGAGGTTCCACAAAGCTAATTAGTCATACTCGTAAGATGTTTATTTGATTTTGCTAGTATTTGACTCATAGACAGCTATTATAAATGACTAAGTTTTGATAGTCAATATGATTTCATTTATCATAATTATCTTAAATATTATTTACCACCTCTCGGACTTTCGCGGACGAATGCTCAAACTGATGCCGCATGAACTTGCGCAGTTTCAATGACCGCGTGAAACGGCCTTTACGTACATTATAAGGTCGTCGATGGTGCCCGGGAAATACGGAATCTCGAGCATTTCTGCTCCGCCCTCTCACATTTTTTTTCACTTCAGCCTCGTGTGGAATCACGGATGCATCCTTCGCGTTATGGCAATATGTATCGATAACGCTTACCCCTAAAGTAGTGCAGTGTTAAAAATAACCGTCTACAAAATTCGCTCCTCTGATTGTGATAAGCTATTTGAAGTGCTGCGCGATAAATGAAGAATGGAGATAGCGTTCTCTCTGTCATTTAAGTTAAATAAAAAAATAACGATAACGCTAGCGCACTACTTATGAAGATCCATGATCAAGGTCCTGATGCACAGATTTGGTAAGTTGATATATCTGTTAAATCAACCTCGAGCCCCCAAGTTTTGGATATATGTAGTACCACTAACCTAGCATCTATGTTTCCATTATCCAGAGGACTTAGTTTAGGCCCTATAGCCGAGTACGTTCATAGGAATGTTTTTACGGAACATAGAGCTTTCCTCTACTCCTTATTCCGCTCCCCTATTTCGTCTATATCTGTTGGAATCCAAAACCCTCAATGTGTCCTAGGTGATAAGACTTCACCGGATGTCAGTAACATTCCTTTAGCTCTTTTGTTGAAGCTTCTTCCAACGAATTGTTCGATGAATATTAAACTTTGTAAACGCAGTGCCCGCAAATATTACGAACGCAATCCCCCAAGATAGGTAGCAAGATTGGAAAAGCGCTAACTTGGCTAACCAGTAGGCGTGGGTTTAAATCCTGTCTTAGAAATGGAGGTAGTTTTCGTCTTAGAAGTGTCGTACTTAGAACTATCTTACAGTTAGAATAATACGTCACCTAATGAGCGTTTGGAGCGCATTAAATTCTGAATATAATACTAATTATCGATAGTTTCAAGTAAGAGACATGCTCAGTTCATGTTTCGGTCATGTCAGTGTTTATAGTCCACTCATATGAAAAGTTGTGGAAGATGAACCTCTTGGATTAATTATGGCCAAGGTACGTCTACGTCTACGTAATACCCTGCGAGCCACCACGAGGGTGTGTGGCAGGGGTTGAAGATCACCGAGCATGCACTGTTGAGAAGTAACTAGGATATTTAATGGAGACATGCTAGATAATAGGGTCAAGATGGTTAGTATCTATATAATAAGAAAGGGATTATTGGTTGTTATTACATGCATCATACACTACAGACTACTCTGACTATATTTCACCTACCTATCCCTTTGCTATGCTGCCTATTGTTTTCTCTTATGATGCGCGGGAAAAATGACATTTTAAATCTATCGGTACGGCAATCTATCTCTCTAATCTTGTTAATCTGATCAAACCTAGCATAATACGCAGGGGTTCTTAATATATATCTAACATCATCTGTGAACAAATCGGTTTAGAATTTACTTAAAAGGCTTAACCTAAATATTAACCTGCCTTCTGATAGTAATTCCCACCCTAGTTCTTCTATTAATCTCGTAACACTTGTGCAATTATCATAATGGCCTTTAAAAAATCTAGCGGGTAGCCTTTGCACACGATCTAATTCTTTTATCATACCTTCCTCGTACGGATCCCATACTCTAGCGGCATATTCTAAATGAGGCCTGACAAGTGCAAAATAGCTTCTTTCTCGTACTCTCTCAACGCATTTGCCTAGGATCCTATTTACGAATCCTAATCTACGGTTTGCTACACCAGCTGTTGCCCTGCTATGTTTCTCCCATGACATGTCTTCAGTGATGGTGACGCCTAAGTATTTAATAGATTCTACGTAAGGTATTTTCTTTTCTTTGATGTAATAATTATTATGGGGAAAGCTATTCTTTTTCCTAAAGTTCAATATCGCGCATTTCTTCAAATTTAATTATAGCTGCCAACTACCACACCAATCAGCGATCGTATCTAAATCCTTAGCTAAAGACTGACTGTCCTCTTCATTTCTAATTTCCTTATACACTACTGCATCATGGGCAAAAAGACGGAGCTTGCTATTTTTAATTAATGTATTCAAGTCATTTACGAAGAGAAAAATTAAATTAATGCTGAAATGCAAGATTTAAAAAAATAGCCGTGGGCCCAAAATAGTGACATTATTGGCTTTAACTTTTCCCTTTATTGAAAGACCAGTAGCTGGTCGGGGAGGACTGCGGGAATGCTACGGTTAAGCTGAGAGTGTAAAGGTTAAGAGGCTCGGGTGGGTGGGGGGCTGAGGATCTGAGCATTCCTGGACGCCCTTGGCAATATCGCGTGGCGGAAAAAAAATACACGCGGATTTACTGCGCCGTTTCGGGGATATAGAGAGTGGGGGAGAGGGAATACATGAATGTATCGGAAAGCGCTGCGTTGCCTATTGGATCGTAAAGGTTTGGTCGTCAGCAGGGGATGGCGGGGTTGGTAGTTAAGGACTTATGGGTATGGGGGATGGTTTGTGGAGCAGCGTACGCCCCGAAACGGTTTTGGTATGTGTGTGTGTCGGGTCGCGGAGAGGAGGTGGGACTGGACGTGGAACGGAAACAAAGAAATGGTTTGTGAGGGTTATCTGAGCGAGGAGGAGGGGTGTGATTAATGTATATTCTGGGGAAGTGCTGGGGGATTTTCGCCGGTGTAGCCTGTGTGTGCGTGCGTGCGTGGTTTCGAGAGCGTGTTATGGCAACGAAGGTAGCGGCGAAATAACGGCCCCCATTCACGCATGGCCAATTACGAAAATTTGAAGGCTTGTTTTTTTTTAATTTTTATTTTCAGGGTAAGTAAGGGGATTTGGTAGGAAACAACTGCAGTCCGCAGCGCAGAGGGGGGGGGAGGGAGGAAGCGGGGGTTGGTTTATTTTTCTGTGAGAGAAAGAATGAGCGAAGGATTGCGGGTGAACGGAGGTGGAGAGAATGGAAAGGAAGTGAAAGGTACGAGCGGGAGATCTCGGGAGGGCTAATCAATTGGGAGGGATGGAGGAGGTCGGTTGGCCTGGGTGGTTCGTGTTGAATTTGAGAGGGAGGGAACTGGTGAGAGTGCACGGGAATGTGAAAGACATGACCGGGGTCGAAAACTCATTTTTTTTCGCTCATGATCACGTTTCCGGCCAGCATGTGAGAATAATTAACGATGGGATATGGCCAGCTTCAAGAAGTGAAAGGGTACTTTTTTTTGTTCGAGTGAGTCCTTACTTATGTACCTTTATTAATCTTGAACGATTCATTCACCCTCCCTGGGGGGTTGTGTTTGAAACCGTCGGGATTATCTCGAATAGGTAACCAAGGAGTCACGTGGTACAAATACGAATGGTTTGCAAAATTAGTTTACCTGATTCTCTCGTTATGATATCAATAATTGTTTTCACTTGCGTTTTTCTGATCTTTCTCGACTACAGAGCCCACAAATGAGATAAAACACAAGTGTGAACAATGAATTAGGTTTTAATCAGCGGTTTTCACCCACCAAATTTGCGAGCCATTTTTGTTTACACCACGTAACTCCTTAGTTACCTACCTATTCAAGATAATCCCGACGGTTTCAAACACAACCCCCCTGGGGTGCGTTTGAAAACCGTCGGAATTATCTCGAATAGGTAACCAAGGAGTCACGCGGTATGAACACGAATGGTTTTCAAACTTGGTGTATTTCAGTCGCTCATTGTTTTTCCTTGGGTTTTTCTCACCCGCGGGCTCTAGAGTCGAGACAGACGAAAAAAACTCAAGTAAAAACAATGAGTGTGAATGTAACGAGCTACATAAAGAGACCAAATTTTCAAACCACTCGTGTTTTTTACCGCGCGATTCCTAGATCACCTATACGAGTAGATCTCGATGGTTCTAAAATGTCATTTCCAGGGGAGTGTGTTTTAAACCATCGGAATTATCTCGAATGGCTAACCAAGGAGTCACGTGGTACAAAGGCGAATGGTTCAAAAATTTTCTGTGTTAAAACCGCTGATTATAACCTCATTTATTGTTTACAATTGTGTTTTATCTCATCTGGGGGCTCTAGAGTCGAAGCAGATGAGAAAAACTCAAGTTAAAACAAGTAATGGTATTATAACTCGCGATTCAGACACAATAAATTAGCAAACCATTCATGTTTGTACCATGTACCTCTTTGTTTACCTATTCCAGATAATCCCGACGGTTTCAAACACACTCTGTGCTAAATTATCGAACGGTTCTAGCACACACCTTCGGGGTGTGTGCTAGAACCGTTCTGGTATCGTTAGAGATTCTGGTATTAATTCTGGTATCGTTCGAGATTAATTCTGGTACGGAACGATCCCGAATGCAATGTTAAAACATGTGAGTAGTACTTAAATTGTTAAAACATGTGAGTGAGATTCGTTTATATTTCTTGTCCTGCTGTTTAAGTCCTGAAACAGCCTAGGTATCAAATCGTATATATTATTAAATACTGTGGGTAGAAGTGTAGCACTTCTTTGGACATAGCCTTTTGGAAGTGAAGGAATACCTCCTCAATACACTAAATGCCCAACAATAGGCCATCACAACGTGATAACTACTCAATTGCCTACTGTACTTGAATCGGGAAAGAGAGAGGAATGGAGGACATTTTTTTTAACGAATATCGGAAATGACGGGTGAGGTTATTCGTAGGCGTTGCCGAAAAGTCAAAAGTGAAAGTCGGAATATTCCTTTGTGCCTCGCTAACTCACTCGAGCGGGAAATTGGACGATATGCCAATCCTATTTCTTTGTTCGCCCCCAATCGCTAGGCAGAAAGGAGGACACCTAATTAATTTTACGGAAAGCCAATGCGAAGCTAATTATCGGAAATCGCCTCCTGGCACTTTGCTATCCTTAATAAGCCCATCGTCCGAAGCTTCTGTTTTAGAACATGATATCGGGCGTTTCCAAGAATTTTCGAGGAAAGGAGAAAAAGTGTTTTACGGCCGTTAATTACACATGGACTCAATATCTTCTTGATTTAACCCATCATGAAGGTAACATCGGTGAAAAATCTATACGCAAGTATTCTTCCGTATATAGTTGTCTCCTGTTGCCATTTAGAAAAGTTGCTAGCCAATTGGACCTTATTTGTCGAGCTTTGTGCTGAAATATGGATGCAGCTAAAAGAAAATATGAAGAAAAAATGTAAGAAAAGTAAGTAAAGTAAAGGTAGCATAAGGTTTTAAGGTAGGTTAAACTACCAAGGTTTTATCGAAATCTAAAGCTATTGGTTTCCTTGCCAGTCATCTTCAGGCCGTGTGTCAGGGTCAGTTAATACCAAACATGTAATACATACTAGCACTAATTTTTGGACATACTAATGAATACCGCAGTGTACCAATACTGTACCAGTATTAGTACATTTATCGTGGGGAAGACACGTAAGGTAAATATGCGGCCGAGTGAAGAAAAAGCTAGGATTTATAAAAAGAGTACTTGGAAAATGTGATGAGAAGACAAAAGAGCGATGCTATTTTTCACTAGTTAGGCCCCACCTTGAGTATACAGCCAGTGCATGGGATCCTAATGAATTAGGGTTGATCAGAGAACTAGATAGTGTGCAGCGTAGAGCAGCTATGTTCGTTAAAAGGTGTTACGATAGGTTTGGTAGCGTTTCAGAATTAATAAAAGAATTAGGGTGGGAATCATTATCAGAGCGTAGGTTAAAGTACAGATTGAATATATTAGAGAAATTTCAATCGGAAAGCTTTACTGAAGATGTTAGGCACATATTAAAAAAACCAGCGTATTATGCTAGATTCGACCATATAAATAAGATTAGAGAGATAGATTGTCGTACCGATAGATTCAAAATGGCATTTTTCCCCCGTACTATAAGAGAACAGAATAGGCAGCATAGCAAAGGGATAAGTAGGGGAAGTATTTTAGAGTATTTTGTAGTGCATGATGCATGTATTAACCCCTTAAATACTATAGATACCTACTAACAATCAAGTTGCATGAGACAATATAGTTGCTAGTTAGCATGCTAGTAGTGCATGCTTGGTGATCTTCACCCCCTGCCACACACCCTCGCGGTGGCTTGCAGGGTATCGTGTAGATGTAGATACCCGAAAATCATGCGGGCCATACACTACAGATTTTAATTTCCTGTCAACATGCATGGGTCATTCCACGAACTGCACAGCTTCAGGCGTCACTTGGTGGAACAGCATGTTTAAGTAGAAATAAAATAAAAATACTCTGTATATTCCACACAATTTTAATTCGCCGACCTGGGTTTCGTCTACTCCGTAGACATTACCAGGGTTCTTCCATGTTAAATCGACCAGGTGATTGCCCTTAGGGTCACCGATTTTGACCAAATTTGGAATAACGGCTCCATATGATAATGAAATTAAAACTCAAAAGTCGTTTTGCAAAAAAAAACAGTTTCCGAAATATTGCGATGTTGCAAACTTCAAATTTTGCAAAAGTTACTACACATTTTACGGTATATCTCAGAGACTACTTGTGCTAGAGACGTGACGAAGGGCTAATTTTAAAGACCTTGAAATGAACAAATATAATAAGGGATTATATTTTGAAATGTTTAAAAAAATATTTTTAACAATTTACAACAATATAGCAATTTTAAAAAGTTTATAACAATTTTAAAGTTTCAAATCTATTTTTGACGATGTATCTTTGCCTTCGATTTTGCTCGTTTTTTTATATGTTGTAGACACAACCGTCATCTAAAAATTACAATAGTTTGCCAGAGGTAATATTTCATTTAAGAAAGGAAAATATTTTTGAGTGAAGTATTTAGCCACCAATAAGTAGACCATTATAAGGATAAGAGTTACCCTTTAATGTGCGTCCTTTTTACTATTTTTTATTAAAAGTTCCATAGTCGAATTGGCAATGGTTGTTTTCATGGTGTATAAGGCTTTTTTTCATATTGATAATCGCCATTGATTGGACCGTAAGAACTAATTATAAAGAAGTTCCTTTGACTCTCTTACAGTAAGTATTTGATTGAAAATGCTTGAACTGTTTTGTGCTGTGGAAGCTTTTGTGTTGTTAAAAAGTATTCTGTATTATAATGGGAAAGTTTAAATATTTTGTGGGTCTGCATTGGTTTTTGGTTATACTGAGGGCAATGCATTTTTTCCTGAATCCGAAGGAGTTCTACCAAAACCTTCGGATCCACTGTATAAAATTCGTCCTATTATTGATTTACTTGTAAGAAACATGAGTGAAATTATTATACTGGGAAAAAAATGAGTTAAGGCGAAGCTATGGGTCTTTGGAGATGACGCCTAATTTTCAGGCAATACATAAAAAGTAAAAGGCAGAAGTATGGATTGAAATTGTATATGTTCACTGAACCTTCAGGGTTAGCTTTAAATTTTTGTCTCTACACTGGGGCACAAGAAAGCTATGAGATCTATGTCTTACTGAAAGTTTATAAAGGGGTTTTAACATTTGGCATTCTTGTACGCAGTCCTAAAAATACGCGATGTCGCCTTGAAGTACTCATCAGTTTCCTTCTCCAGATATGTCTTGAGTGACTCCATTCCTGCTTCTTCCTGTCTCTTCTCTGCACTCTGGTGGGCACTTGAATTCTTGTACTTGAAGATTTTCTTGCGAAGAGACGTACACTACTTTTCCGTATGTGTCCCAGATGCTGTCACAAGAAACGACGTCCACTCCTTTTATAGTTGTGTTCCATTGGATTTGTAATGGTCTAGAGATTTGACAAAATTATAAGTTTGGCATCCCAGTTTCTTAATTCTGGATGTTAGCCATGGATATTCCTTCTGTTTTTCCATGCACTGGTCATGTGTCCAACATTCCGGGAAGTCCCCACTGTTGTCATCATTTTCATCAGATTCTAACGATGTTTTGGAGTCTCTCGTGCTCTGTTTATTGTCATCTTGCCCATCATGCTGACCCCCTGATTCTCCGAACTGTCTCCCTTTGCCCTGGGAAAAAATCATAATTGAAATAGATATCAATTTTTTTATTATTGTCTCTAGGTCTAGAACATATAGGAACAATTCTGTGATTTATGTATGTATATGTGTAGACCCATTATGTGCGAAAATTCCACACGAAGTTTAAATAATTAAAAATAATTTCCTTGTTATCATTAGTTTTCTCCTTCAGTGATTGTTAGAGCTTTTCAATTTTTAACTATTTTTTCTGAAATAATCGGTATGATGAGGTAGTAATCGGTATATTATGTATTGGGTGGGTGGGACATTCTAATTGCAACACGTATCGATGTTTCGTTTTATACAATTGATGTATGTGAATAAAAATTTCTGTGCTCTTATGGTGTTTTCAAGTCTGTTTCCGCACTAATAGGCGCTTCAGACCGGGAGGAAAGGTATAAGGATAGGGATGGAAGGGATAGAAGGGATAGGGATATGTGGTCTTCTGTGCTACCTCACAAGCTGAATAACTATTAACATTCAGCATCAGACGTACCAGTGGATTTGTATGAAGTACATTTTGGAACTCTTCAATTAAATATAGCTGTATATAGTATATCTGATTTACCGTATGAGATCAGTCCTTTAACGTGTACAACAATACAATGAGCATGCACGACAATAATCGACGCTTGTAAATTGATGATTCAAAAACGTCATTGTTGAATGCTTATAAAGTGGAAGCGCTATCTACCGGTAGCCGCAAATGACACTTCTTGAGTTATTTCAGAAAAATGGTACGATATTTACTCTTTTAGCTTTGCTTATGAAATTAACATCGAATCAACGACTGTTGCTTACCCCTCTTTGCTCTCCAAAATCTCCAGATGATCCAGTGATTGCAGCAGCAAGAAAATCACCATTGTCCTTCAGTTTGTCGGTCGGCTACAGTGCTTCGTAACTATCAGCAGCGGTCTTCAGTTTTTTGCCATTGCTTCTTTCAAAATACTCCACGGTTCCGAGTTTCCTGTGCTTTGGAGACGCCATTTCTCTTTGTGCGATTGCGTTTTGGATCCTTTCGTGATACGAACACGACTGACACAGCACGAGAGCAGAGAAGAACGAGCCTATTGTTTGTCACTGTCTGGTTTAAAAACAAATTGTGCAGTTGGACTCTCGTAAGATAAGGAACGGCTTTGGAACGGAAAGTCTATTTGCGGGGGTGAGTGCGGATAATACTAGAGAGGCAAAATTTCCTGAGCAGTGCGTTTTTTCCTTTTCGAAGGCAATAAAATGGGAGTGATGGGACGCCGTCCACCCGCGTCCCACCTCACCTTTACCCCTGTTTACATCTATAATATTGTACGTTTTGTGCCTGCTTGTGTCCATTAACTTAACTTTGGGGTACCGGGAGAAATTATTATGGAGTGATTAAAACATCATGCCATTTGAGTAATTGCCTTTAACTAGAAATTTTAAATAGATGATAATAAACTGGCTGGTAGGCCACGATGGCTTGACCACAGTTTCATTACTCAGTGTGTTCATTGCTTACACAGTTCATTACTCAGTGAGTACCTATTCCTATCTCCTCGATAGTCCATTATAGTCTCCGATGAGATGCATAAGAGATATTTGGGGTAGGCGAACGATAGTTAAGACCGTTTGTGTTATATAGGATGATGGCCGGATTGGGTAAGGACAGCGATTATACAGGGTAAGGAGGAAGGGAGGAGCCAAACCGGGCGTCGGAATTATCCCACTCTGAACGTAAGGCGCCAAGGATCCACCGTTTTACGTCACATCCGACGGACGGTGTCCTGAATTTGGAGTGTTCTCCACAAAATCCTAAATGGGACTGGTGCACCCTTTGAATATATCCGCTACTGCCAGGATTCATATACAGACCTTCAGCGTATGATCCCAGTAGTCTAGCTACCTCATGAGCATCATAGCTATCATTATTCCCCATTATCTTCTCAGTCCGTCCCATGATGCAATCCTGGTGCTGTGAGTCACTTAGTTTTTCTTTGAACTCTTACTATAGCTATGTACGTACGCTTGCAAATCAAGTGGTAAAAATTAAATGACCCTATTCATACACCAAATTTCATCTGTATGAGAGCTGTTCTCAAATAATTATTCAACTGCTTTGATTCAAGTCTAGCTTTGCAGAGGTTTAGACAAGATATTAGAGTAGAGGTGACTCGGCTACTGTGGCGGTCTCCTTAATGAGTCTGTAGTTTCCCGGGTGACCGCTAGAGATACTAGTAGTCCTTAATGCATAAGAACTCGAGTAAAAACGGATTCACGGGGTACCCTCAGATGGTGTATATGGGTATAATGCTTTTTTTTCCTCGCGTCAATGGCAACTATAGGTGGATACATTCCTCGAAATGCAAATTCAGAATTATTCAATACTGAACTAAATCGAAGTCGCTCTAATTATGCAACTTTAAAGGCCGCTTTACACGATACAATTTTCGGTACAATTTCTTGTACAAACTATTGTATGAGGAAATTGTACCGTGTAAAGCGACAAATTGTACTAACGCTTGTGCGATTGTCTGAATGACTGAACGGGAAATAGAACCTGTTCTAATTCCATTCAAACAAACATACAATTTCGTTCAGTTTATGCAAGCGTTTGTACAAGAAATTGTACAAAAAATTGTATCGTGTCAAGCGGCCTTAACACTCATGTATGCGTCCGAGCGGTCCAATAGAGTAAAAAATATATAATTCTTTTGCTTGAACCGCATCGTATTCTAAGATCGTGGGTGTATTGTACAAAAATAATTGTGACGGAAGTTATTGCGATGTAGATAACTCCTCGAAATTACGCAATTTCGTCAATAAACGCTATTACATTTTAAAAGAATTTTCATTGGTGTATTCATGTCGGCAATGCATACTTTAATCTTATCAAAATCAGTAGAGTGTGAAGTAATGAGTTAACGAGGATAATTTGGCAAATTTCATGCCTCTTTTGGTCACGAAAAAAAATCAACCACGCAGCTCTTTGATGCCAAGCGTTAAATTCCATTTCAGTGGCTGATTTCCCGCCCATTTTCATATCATGAAAAGCAGTCGATAATCCTCCCGTATCCCTGTTCGCTAGTGCGGATTTTACGCTGCAACAGTCGCGAATAAATACTCATTAATGGGAGGACTACAAGCACCCTATTCTGGTATTGCGCAGGAGGTTGATGACCCTTGCTGAGTTTATACTTCCGCCGCTGCTCAAATGGCTGGAAATTTATCGGAGTAACGTCCGTGTGAGACACGAGCATTCACGATCTCCCGAGCGAGCCCTAATACGTCTGAGGACTTGGAAAGTGCGACTAACCCCATATAGACGTCTTGAAACTTTCTACATTAAGGAGAGCTTTCTTTGTCATGGAGCTTTCGCTTTTCATTCTCTTCTCCATAGAGAGAAATTTCCCACTTCCTACTCATTTTTGTACTGTTCCTGTCATAGGACGATATTAAATTCCTAACCGATTTTATCAGCGGTACATTTCTAAATTCATAGGTGGCGACACATATGCAGTTGACCGTAATTTATCTGCATTTTGTCATAAAATTTGTTTGACCAGATCATAAATCCAATGGAGTCAAGTGTTTGGAATGTATTGGAGGAGACATCGCAGCTGATTTGAGGATCTTGGGCAGACATCTTGGCCGGCACGCGAATATTCAGCATTGCTACTTGCGAAGTTGTTTTTCAAGAAGTAAAAAATCAAGAGTAATGAGATGAATTATGGAATGAAATATCAACTTCGCCAATGAAACAAAGGGAAGTGCGCAAATACTCCAAAATCTCCAAATATGCTATTTAAACAGGTTAAATTCGAACCATTTTTGGTTATGAATTTTAGCTCCCAGGATAATAAACTGCATTAATACACCCCTAAATAGGCTTAGGAAGATTAATTGATGCAACTGCGATGATATTTGGGCACGATTTCATTTTAATTTTTAATGAATACGTGTAGTCTCGATGAGAGGCCGTAATAAACGCAATGTTTTTTGTACGGAGTAGGTGCGGCCTAGTTTTTCACAAAAAAGACCATTCTGGCTTGATTGTCACCCATAGTCTACATCTACATCTATCACTACGCGATACCTTGCAAGCCACCGAGAGTGTGTGTGGCAGGGGGTGAAGATCACCAAGCATGCACTATTGACATGCAAACAAACAACTATAGGGTCTCATGCAACTAGATTGTTAGTATATATATAGTAATTAAGGGATTAATACATGCATCATGCACTACACAGTACTCTAAAATATTTCTCCTACCTATCCCTATTCTATACTGCCTATTGTGTTCTCTTATAGTACGGGGGAAAAATGACGTTTTGAATCTATCAGTACGACAATCTATCTCTCTAATCTTATTTATCTGGACGAATCTAGCATAATACGCTGGTGTTTTTATTAAAACACCAGCGCATTATGCTAACATCTTCAGTAAAGCTATCCGGTTTAAATTTCTGTGAGAGATTTAGTCTGAACTTTAACTTAAACTCTGATAATGATACTCACCCTATTTCTTGTATTAATTCTGATACACAACTTAACATATCGTAACATCTTTTAATGAACCTAGCTGCTGTACGCTGCACACTCTTGTTCTCTGATCTAACCTAATTCATTCGGGTCCTATACACAGGCTACATACCTAAGTTGGGACCTAAGTAGTGAAAAGTAACACTGCTTTTTATCTTCTCATCGCATATCCCAAGTACTCTTTTTATAAATCCTAGCTCTATCGTCGTTCGGCCACATATTTCCCGGATGTGTCTTCCCCACGATAAATCTTCTAGCATGCATTGCTTCCTCCAGTTCCTCATAAACTCCTTGAATTAACGTATAGAGTAACTGCAGTATTGCTGTTAGACTTGAGTGGGACGGAACACTTATGACTGCAAGGTTGCGCCATCTTTAAAAGTCAATCTATAAATGAAACCATTGTTATTGATGCTGACGAGAAAATTGTAATCCTAGAGCCGCACGACATCTTAAAATTGTGCACGAGGGGTAAAAAGGGATACATGAACGTTATGATATACTTAAAGATTTGGTATTGTCTCGCGCCATTTACGATCACAACAAAGAGCTTCACAATGTGTTAGAGAATACATCTTATTTCTCTCCCATTTTTCTTTCATTTTTTTTCGTATTCTTTCTCGCAGATGGTGAAATAACAGCTCTCATCAGACCTCCTTGCGTGCTTCGTGGAGAGTAGGGGTTCATGTAACAAATGCCGTTGCGGGCTCATGGTAAGTAACCTCAGAAAATGTCTTGTAATACCCTGCCCTATATTATGGCTCGACCCTTTATTATATCCTATATTGTGGCTGGTCATGAACATGGCTAGAGTATGATATATTTGTTTGAGTTTGTTGGTGGAATTATTCATTATCACATCGACCTAGGTAGGATTTAATGAATCACTCTACTCCGCGTCACTTTTCCCCCAATTTCCTTGCATGCTCTTCTTCATGAACCAGCATGAATCTTATTCAAGCACCTAAATGAATCGATCTAAGATATCCATTCCCTTCCAATCTCTTCAATGCTATTCTTGTCTTGGTGGTTACGGTAAAAGTAATTGATATATCTATCATTATTACTACTCATTTACAATTAAGGGTTTCCTTTTAAGACGACTCGGTTACAACGTGGACTTGCTATCGTCGTCGTCGTCTTAAAAGTAAAATCTCAACTGTGGAAATGGCTAGGCCAAAGTTGTCAATATCAAAATGTATGCTTTTCCACCCTACATATATTGTCCATATGTAATGTAATTAATGATGTTAAATAGCTTTAATGACTTTGGGGTAAGTGGAATTATACATTTGATAATTATTGTAAGCTTTAGACACCATAGTTAATTATCAACAAGACAATTAACTCTGGTATTTATTACAAGAATTAGGGTGGGAATCATTATCAGGGCGTAGGTTGAAGTACAGATTAAATCTATTACATCTTTTACATTTATATGTATTAAAACATACATATAAAAATGAAATCGTGCCCAAATATCATCGCAGTTGCATCAATTAATCTACCTAAGCCTATTTAGGGGGGGGGGGGGGGTATTAATGCATTTTATTATCCTGGGAGCTAAATTCATAACCGAAAATGGTTTGAATTTATCCTTTTTAAATAGTATATTTGGAGATTTTGGCGTATTTAGCGTAAAAAATACATAAATATTTGAGCTAGAAACACATGAATTCATTTTCAGAGCGGTTGGATATTGATCAAGAGAAATAAATCAGCTCATAATATACAGTTCTGCATACATTTTAAATTAAGACTCTTCTTGATTGAATAGATGCCGAAAATAATCTTTGTTTAAGCAAAAATTGAGCTGGATTCCTTAATGTCGGCGGGCACACCATACCACAACCTGTCCCCAGCGGTACAGAAAGATTTTTGATGCGTAGTACTCCTATGTAGTGGAGCAATTAAGTAATCAGGATACATTCGGGTGGTAACATTGGCCTTTTTTTTCTCTGGGAGGAAAGAATTGCTTTAAATAACCAGGTTGTTGATTTTTAAAAGGGCAATACATAAACGAACCAAGCAAGTATTTTCTTCTTGTTTCGCCCTCTGCCATGTAATCCTGGTATAATAAGGAATATGATCATCTTTCTTTAGGTTAAAGATAAACCTTCATCATCATCATGGGTCAACAATCCTAGGATTGGTTTGACTCAGCCCTCCACTCGTTTCTTCTATCGGCCAACCTTTTCACATCAACGTTAATCCTCTCTTTTACATCCTTCACAACCTGTTCCATATACCTCATACGAGGCCTTCCTTTGCCGTTCTTCCCGTTCACTTTTCCCTCGACGATGGTCTTCATCAGGCCATCGTGTCTTAAGGCATGGCCGATTAAGTTGCCCCGTCTTTTTTTTAGGGTTTTCAGTGGAATTCTGTTTTTCTCCCACTCTTATGAAGACTATTTCGTTTTTCACCCGGTCGATCCATTTCATCTTCATCATTCTTCGGTAGTAGCACCACATTTCAAACGCTTCCAGCCTTGACATCTCTGCTCCTATTATCGTCCATGCTTCACTGCCATATAGTAGAATGCTCCATATGAATTTTCTAATGAAATGGTTCCTCACTTCCACATTTGCAGTAGTAAGCAGAATATTCTTTTGGTAAAATGCCCTTTTCGCCTGGGCAATTCTACTGGGAATTTCTCTTTTACTTCGTCCATCGCTGGTTACTCGGATTCCCAGGGCAACAGAACTCTTCCACCTCCTCGATTTTTTGTTTTCCTAGTTTAATATTTGTCCTGGCTTCTCTTCTCCTACTGCATACCAAGACCTTAGTCTTATTTTTATTCATCTTCAGGTGATATCTGGCCAATATCCTTTCCATATTTCCTAGTGTCTTCTTTAAATCTCCTTCCGTTTCTGCCATGACTGCTATGTCATCGGCGAATCGTAACATGCTGATTTTCTCCCCGTGGATATTCACTCCCGGAGACTTTTCTTCGACTTCTTGGATGGCTTTATCAATGTATATATTGAGTAATACGGGAGACAGTGCACATCCTTGTCTCATTCCTTTCTTTATGCCTGCTTCTCTAATACTGGTTCCTGATTTTAATACAGGAAAATTCTTACACACATATTTAATAAACGTTCTGGCTTTACATTGAGGTCTTCTGTAATGTCGTGGTATACAAGGCAGAAATAATCAAAGTGTTTTTCATGCACTTCACCGAAAAGTCTATCTCCCTCTTCCTTTCACTTTGCGCTCGCTACGCGCTCCCGTGAGCGATGCGGCGGCGTTGTGGGATCGCTTTTCAAAAGCGGCGCCCCGCTGCTGCGGTTGGCGACATCACCTCTTTTGGGCGAAAGATGAAACCTTCATGATTGCTCCGCCGCGTTAAGTGTTTCATCGTCCCAGTTAAACTGTGACGGGATGATCACGCTCTCATCTGTCCCCAGCTGTATGGAATCTCTATTCGTGTATCTTGGCAACCGAGCTCTTACCGAAATTAAATCGTCTCGGTCCCTGTGGCGTGGCGTAATTGAAGCGTGGGGGAGTTTTACCCTAGCATTGTAACGATTTTAAGTTTTCTTTTTCTGAACTTGTTTTAAAGTCAGTGTAATGAAATGGAATCCACGAACTTTTTTAAATTCCGAAAACCATCGAGTGTTGGCTAAATCAGTGGTTTTGCCCGGAATGAGCACGCGAAAAATACATTTTCTCTCGATGGTGCGTTTGTTCTTGATTGCGCTCACGATGATGACATGAACGTTCAGATCATTTGAGTGAAATCTGTCGTTAAAAAATCCATCGGTGGAGAAACAGAATATTCTGGGGCTGTTTTTTCTTCGCCATATGTGTCATATACATCCCAAAAACTTTTGGAATGGAATGTGTTTCATAGAATTAGTACCTACCAAGATAAAGTCGTCATGGGGATCGGGTTGGTATGGTGGCAAGAGTACTGGCCTCCCATCCCGAGGGCCTGGGTTCGATTTCCAACAGTGGCGGATTTTTCAGTGGCATAGCGCTCCCTACATGGATGCCAAGTGGACGGTATTTCAAGTACAGTACTCCGTCCGTCGGATAGGTCGTTGAGCCGTGGTCCCCTTGGCGCCTGTCGTTAAAGAGTAGGCTAATGCCAGTTTCTCTCCACCCTTCCTTCATCACCTACCTACCATTACCCAAATATTCACCTATCCTAAATGGCGCAAATGACCTCAGCTGTCGCTCACCTCCCCTGAATAAGTAACTAACTAACTAATAAAGCCGTCATAGCAGTATATTTTTCCTTTCAGTGCAGCAACAAACTGTCAAGATGTCTGCTCCGTTTCATTACAATTTTCTTGTTATTTATGTTTTGATAGTGAATTAAAAGGAGGATCGAATTGTCTCGTGTGAAATGGCCTTTTGGAGAATTGCGGATTAATTACTCCATTCCGCTGGACACCAGTGTTTATGAGGCTGATGGACATATAATTCATTCAGATGCTGGAAAATGGGGTACCGGCTGCATACTCTCGGGTGATTCTCATGTCACAATCCACAAGCGAGAATCAGGCAGATGTTTTTCTCTATCTAAGCGTTCTTCTATAACGATAAAAATTGATGATATCCTCCTCCTTTTCATCTGCTCCGCTAGGTTAGAGCTAAATAGTCCTAGCCAACTACTATCTGTATAAAAAAAAACATTTTATTCAGATAGTATTGGTTATCATTGGACGGGCTTATTTTGAATACATTTTTCTTGACACATCCACGAAACAAAATTCCAACCCCCACTAAGTTGAAGTTGTTGCCCTTATCTACGGTAGTGTTTACGTAAATGACATTAAAATTGAGAGAGGAATGGTCAGTCATTCTGAAAAAATATATGCATTTATAAATTTGTTGGAATTTTTATATACAACCTCCGGCTGAAATTTTATGCGTATGGTCCTATTTTGTGTATGCTGTGGCACATATACCCTTCATTTCAAAATGTCCATTTTTAGCGGGAGATTTACTCTGCTTTTGGCATCGTTTTTTTCCCTTAATTTTAGCACATGGGTGATTAAGAGCAATAAGTGGAGATTAAACTCATACCATTATTTGTTCCCGCCAAAATAGGATTCTTACCTCTTTAAGGCGTTATAATATCACGAAAATACCTCCCACGAACGACTCTACACCATTTCAGGTATCAGCAGTTAAATGTAGCATCAAATACTTCGTATGGAATCCGCGTCGATTTTATTCAATTAATAACCGAGAAAAGAATGTAAACTTATTTATTTGAATTTATGGAGTTATTGAAATGTGAGAGAACTAATCATCATCGGTCAACAATCCTAGGAATAGTTTGACGCAGCCCTCCACTCGATTCTTCTATTGACCAACCTCTTCATATTGACGTAATTCCTATCCTATACATCATTCATAACTTGCCTCATATATGAGAGAACTAATACTGTACTTTTTATCTTTGAAGTTTATTTCGGAGTTACTTTTGGCACTTGGAAATGAAAAAGTGTCTTTTTGCGTATTAAGCTTCGGTGATCAACTAATTATTGATATACTTTCATAATTGATTTTCGTTTGATGTGGAAACCTATTAAATACTAATTTTATTTAACTAAACTAACTGAATGGAAAAACGCTAATGGAAAAGTCTAATTTAATTTAACTAATTTACTGAATGAAAAAAACTGATGCAATATCATGTTGATATGTGTGACATGTTAAATATAAGTAATAATCCTTTTATGGTGCTTAACGTGAGGTACTAACAAAATGTGAATAATGTCGTTGAGGTACGGTTGTCTTCATATATTTATTTTTGAGTGCGTTGCATGAAACTTTTATGCAATTAAATTTAATATTTAATGTCATTGGAACCCTTTTAATGAATTGAACAAAGTATTTCAGATTTAATTAAGGTGATGAAAGGATTTGCTTTCGACATTTGCGTACGAGACCGTGAGAATTCACTTCGCGCAAAAGTATTTAATTCGCTAGCTACCGTACCTGCCAAGTTTTATAATACTTCATCACATAAAATGTCAAGCCCTAATTAGACTAAAACACGCTTTCCAGGTGAGTATAGTCCTTGATATAAGCTTAATAGCTTCGAGGATGTGACAGAATGGAAAGTTTTGTAGACAGCACAGCCATCGGTTTTTACGCTAATGATAAGACCGTTAGCAGAGAGGATTTACGACCCATTTGGAACTTAAAAGTTACGTAGCACATACCACGCAATGACGGCGATGAAGAATCTTCAGGGTGAACAGCGATAGGGTGTAGATTTAGATAGGGATTTTGTTATTGCCTCTGCTACTAAGATTGAGTCTAAGAGATATGGTGAATAAGGCGTGATGTGACAAGTGAAGAGTGAAGTGTACTAGTCAAATCGCTCATCTATGTGGATGACCGTGCTTTACTTGTAATAGCTTCGCTACCGCTGTTTCGATCATTGTAAAATAAGCAATAGAGTTGGGGTTGTAAGATAAACATCTACATAGCTCTATGCTTGCCACCAATAGGGTGTAAAGCGGGGAGTGACTCCACTTCAGGTATGCGCGTAGTATAGGCGAGTAAAAAACCCTAAAACAATCAGTTGCTCCAAATCACCAAGTTATATCGCACCGTCTATCCTAGCGTACTCATCATCATCATCATAAGTCATCAATTCTCAGATTGGTTTGACGCAGCTCTCCACTGGGTTCTTCTATCTGCTAATCTCGTCATATTTACGTAATTCTTCTCTTTTACATCCTTTGTCACTTGTTCCATATATCTTGCACGAGGCCGCCCTTTGCCATTCTTCCCGTCCACTTGTCCCTCGACGATTGTCTTCATCTTCGCAGTCCGTCGTAAGCATGTAAACCTGAACCACTATGGTATCTACAGGTTTGGTTTCGATCTTCACCATTATAATCCGTTCATCGTACTGCAGGAAGCTCTTCACACGCATTCCGGCCCTCTTCCTGAGCATTATACCTACTCCAGCATTACCGTTTAATGATCCCGTGTGTATAATTCTATCGCTTCCGCTCCAAAAATCTCCTTATTCGGGCCACTTATTTCGCAGATTCCTGATGCGTAGAGGGTCATTCTTCGCATTTCCACCTTCAGGTTCTCCAGTCTTCCATAGGTCCGTAGTGATCTCTTGTTCCACGTTCCTACCCTAAAATGATTATCACACTTGACTGATGTACTATCTCAGGTAGTCCCGTCCCGGAGATTTGAATGGGGGACTATTTTACATCCGGAAAATTTTGCTCGAGAAGGTTCCATCACGTCTTGATTGAAAGAAAAAGTGGAGCAGCTGCGACTCCTCGGGATAGTAATGTGGCGGTTTCCGCTTGCCTTCATATCGCAGTACTACAGCCGTTAAAGTAAATGTTACCATGCCTGTAGTGAAATGAGTGTCGCTGTACCGACCTCTGTGGTCTCCACCTTCACTCATATGAAGAAGAGCTGCTGCCCTCTCCTCCGGGTGATGGAATGCATAATTGTTGGTAGCCTCCAATCGCCAAGTCACGGCATCTTCTCAGGTTTTGTATTATTTAATGGCCTGCCTTACCCAGGGATAGACCAATACCTCATCGGAATGCCGTCAGTTTTTGTCCATGATTGCTTATTCGACGAGGAAACTCGCTTATCTCGCAGCTAACCTCTATATCTAGAGGTCGACCCACCATCCGCAACCCGGTGGACGCACTCTCTGGCTTTAAGCTTAGCCTAAGCTAAGATCTAAGCTAAGATCACAACATCGATATCGTTGGCAGTATTCAAGGCCGCGATCTTTCGATTTTTCTGGCCGGCGCGTTGCCGACCCTACCTCTGCAGCAGGTATAAACAACATTGTCGTTAGAGACTGCAAAATTATTTTCACCGTTAGCAAAATTCACCTCTGTCTATAATCTCAGCAAGTGAACAACCACTTCCACTCAAATTTCATCTGTAGCAACGAAATACCGTGCAAGCCAACGCAAGAATGTGTGGCAGGGGATGAAACATGATAAGGCACAAGAGGATAAAATTTACACTTGCTAAAATGCAGGCATGCAAAAATACTACTCCATGCATGTACTATCTACAGGAAAATAAGAGGTGCAATGCTATTTCTTAAAGGAAACATGTTAGATATGCAATCACGTGACGCGTTTAGCTTAATTACCTGTCTCTGCAAAGTACTGTAATAATTATTGATTAGTCCGGTATTTTGGTAAATATAATAGGCAATATTTATTTCCCAAGGTGTGCATGAGTTAGTAATATGATATATTTAAAACTCGCTAAAGACTGCTCCTCTACATCAAAGTCTGCAATGCCTATTGAGTTCCCACTTGTATCTTCTCTGTAATTAATTGGTACTCCTAATTGTGGGTGTATAAAATGAATGTTTGCATATCTTTGAATTAGAATCAATCTCTCCAATTTTATCCTCATGATCTGATCTGCCATAGTAAGCCATTCTTCTAAATTCATTTGTAACATCTTCAGAGATTCTGTCCCCCTTAAATTTCTATATTTATTTATTTATTTTGTTATTGAGATTTATTCTGTATTTTACCCTACGATCTGATGATAATTTCCGTGAAAATTCTTATAATAATTACATTATACTGCTAAACTTAACTTTACTCTTTTTTAAACCCCAATATTCTCCTCGCTGAATTCTGTCTAGTTCTGTAATCAAACGTAATCTATTTGTTACCCATGTACTCGCTGCATATTCAAGCGGGTCCTAAAAACTGAAAAATCCCACACTGAAGCCTATAAATGGGACATGTATGGGAAATATATGTAACATATATGGGACATATATTTCCCATATATATCCCATATATGATAAATACCTATATGGACTTCAGTGTGGGATAACACTGCTAATTCGTCTTATCGTCACATTTCCATCGTAAAATTAATGAATTCTAGCTTTTGTTTGCTTGATTGCATATCTCCCTGGTATGTATAACCCATGATAAATCTTTAGTGTTCGTAACACTTACTTTACGGATTCAACGTTAACGAATTTGGATTTACAGATATTATACTATTTTTTTTAGCGAATTATTGTTTCTGAAATTTGTAGCAGCAAGCTTTATTAGGTTTAATACTCCCTGCCATTAATCGTATGTTTGACCTACCTTGGATGTCATCCAAATCCCTGCTAAGTTATTCCTTATCTTCTTCATTTATAATTTTTGCTGTGCCTACAGTCTCTCGTCATCAGAAAAAAGTCTAAGTTTACTACTCACTACAGCAGCTATATCGTCGGTGTATAAATTAAATAGAAGTGGACCTATTACGCTTCCATGGGATACACCCGATGTTACATCATGGCGGACATGATAACTATAACGACCCTTTGTTTGCTCTGCATGTATTGAAAGCTCCTGCTAAAAAGCCTTTCTTAAAATGTAGATAAAAAGTTTTTACCTTTAAAGATGTCGTGTAATGCTAGTACCTACATAGTATGAAGGCACTTGACAATTCTTCTTTCTTGGTAGTTCAGGATTTGACAAACTTTGTTTTCACTCTTACGTTCTTGCTCGCTGTCTCAGGCGAATCTTCTTTGCTCTATTTATGTAAATCAGATAAAATAAATTCCTTTCCCAAATATTTTTGATGAATAAACGTTGGATTTCTTGTGATCAGCATTCTTTAAAATGCCAAAATGAGTCAGGAAACTTCAGATCACCATTATGAATACGAAATGCAAATGTTGGAGCAATGATGAATAAAGGAGTGAAGACAGAGGACGATATGTATTTCTGTTTTTTGAAGATTGATTCTGGGAATCAAACTTCGTCGGAATATGTGGAAGTGCTCAAAATTTCATTTGATCGCATTCGCTGAATACTTAATCCAACAGGTTCACCGCAAAACAGTTCCGTGGTTTAGAATTCGGGTAAAATTCCCATCTCACTGATTCATGAGAAGCCCCGGAGCTGTGCGGCAATAGCCTACCACTCATTCAATGGATAGGTAGTAATTGTGAGCTCATGAAATTTGAATTCTTTCTCTTCATTTGATGCTCTTATATACATTTAATGCTCACGTTTCAAGAGCATTTTATTGCGTGGTCTCCAAATATAGGTATCTGAAAACATCCTTATACTCTAAGGGGAAAATTTGACACGTTGTTTGACTCAATTAAAGTTGGTGGCTTTCTGTGTTCATTACCATATGTAGAGCGCATAATTTAATAGAAATTTACTTCGTACCTGATCCAGCTGAAACTTCAGGAAATAGATTTAACCCAAACGGTGAGTCGTTTCCTTGTTAATATTCCCAATTAGAATAATCAAATAAATTTATTTTTTACTCTTCTCTATTTGCCTACTCAGTGAACAATGTGCACACGAGTAAATACTGTGAATTGATTGAATATCTCTCAGTAAGTGAATTTAGGATATAATTTTCTATGAAAATGAAAAGCTGTGGTCGGCGCGTAGGCAATTTTTTTAACTCAGGGAACTAATTTAATTTGCGTTGAGTTCATGAAAGAAATTAAATAGATGCAATCGTAAATATTAACATTACATACAGATTGTATTGTCAAATTCTTATTTATAATTTTTTCTTCGTATTTGGGTAGAGATAGAGATTTTTGAAGAGTTAAAAAAGGATGGAAGAGAGGAGGGAATCTAGACAATGACCTTAGCCTACAAAAGAGCCCAGGTACCTCGGTAAAAAATATTCACCTCTGTCGGGATTAGAACTAGGGTCCTTGCGATGGGAGGGTAGTACTCTATCCACCACACGAACTCGATTTCTCATTTTCATCTTTCCATTTTTTTTTTGGAAATTTTTTATCGTTTAACACCCCTTTTTTCGAGACGCGCAAGATATATGCTGCGTGTTGCTGGGTGTTATTTCAAGAATACTGATGAGCGACAAATGAAACAACCTGCCAAACGCCCTCGTGCCTGAGTGAAAAATGATGATGATACATGACGTCTTAATTATATGGATATTTGCTCCTGGGAGCTGAAAAACAAATCATACACCATTTGCTAGATTTCGCTACTCGCTTTTGCAATCAGCCCACGGGGCGGCGCGAAGTTATGGTATTCAAGTTGATGCATGTCTATGAGAAAACCAGCAATCACTTTTATTTATTATATAGCCATTTATCAATTAGTGTATTTCATTTTGTTTGTCTATTGTCTGTTTGGATTGCCATAGTGATGGGAGAGGAGCGCAAAGGGATTGATAAAGAGGAGGACATGTTGTTGAAGGTTGATACCTATAGCAACGTTTACACGTAGCAGTAGACTGCTATGACAGTTGCGAAATGCGCGATATATCTATATCGCTACTCCTATGATGAGTCTGCACCAATTTATATACAGCTTAAAGCCACTATTTAGGCGCTGTCATAACAAATAAAAAGCGTTTTATTTCAAAAGTGATTGATGCTTAAATTTTCATGAAATTCTTCAAGCAATAAATTCCATTGACGATTATCTTTTGTTCCCATTCTTTTAAAGAGTAGAATCTCTCCTTTGGGGAGGGATATCCTTGTTATTATATCCAAATTGCCGGCATTAGACATCGTGTATTGCTTTCCGTTGGCGATTGTTGCGATTGTGTTGGATACATTTCCGCTGGAAATTAGACGAGCTTCAACTTTGCTAATAGCTCGAACTAGGATCGATAGTGTTCGACCTGTGTCCAGTATCGACCTGAACTCGCATCGCAGTTGCTATTTACACATGCGAGTGGAGCTTAATATTTATTAGCAGTTGACTGTCATAGCAGTCAACTGCTACGTGTAAACGCACCTTATGAATTGAACGATCAAATATTGATATCGGAGAGACAAAAGCAAATAAAGAGCAAAGGGATATAGCAAATTCAATATATAATCGCTTTGACGCGATGAAGTGGAGGTTGCCAATCAATCTCACCCGAAACATTCTACTCCTCACTCTATCTCCTTAATACTACCCCTCATCTAATCTCCCAGCAGGGAGCTTGATGAGTAAATACCAAATGGGAGATTGGTTTCGCGTCGTTGACCTCATTATCAAAATACATCTACAGAGCCTCTCTCATTGCCCCGTGACGTTCCTTTTCACCACTTTTCTGACTTTAAAAAACTTACCCTTCAAGCTCTCGCCTACCTTTCAAGTACAAAATGTATTCTGGTAATTAATTACAGCGTTGACATTTCACGTCGCGGGTCCAAATTTCGTTGGATAATTTTCTGTATCATGCGAATCGGTACCTCCTCCGATTATGCCCATATGTCGATTAAGCTAGCTGTGGTGTGATCATGGTATTGACAAACGGCATTTCTTTACAATGAACAAAGTGTGGGGAAATATGAGTGTGATATACAAGGGAATTAAAAATATCAGGAAAAAAATTTTGTGGGAGGGTCACTAATTGAAAACGGTATTTACTGTGGTGCCGCAGCCTAATCGTAATTTATAATTGCTCATCCCCGTACTATATTAGTTATTGTTAATCCTAGACTCGAGCATAAATCGATACCTAGGCCAGGCACGTGGCCAGAAATTACCTTCGGGGGGGGGGACTAAGTCTAGTGCATCGTAACTTCAAACAATTCAGCCTTGCCCGTTCCGTGCCGACATGTTACAAATCTCTTCCCTTAATTTTCAGTGCTTGGTATTTACTTTCATAGTGCCCATTCCTATCTCTTCTCACTGGTTAAAGTGCACTGCTAACCTTGTTGTGAAGCAGTTAATTTGACCGGCCCCAGAACAGAAGTTCACGGCATACATTCAGATTTGAAAAGAACAATATATTAACCACACATATGAATCAAAATAGTGATCACGTTTCAAGACGCTTAACGCTTGAATTATATGCAGTGTAATCCGGATTATCTCGCCCAGTTAAAATCAGAACAATAAATCTATTGGGAAATAATTTTGGGGGGGGGACTTAAGCCCCAGATCCCCCCCCCCCCCTTGGCTGCGTGCCTGGCCTAGGCTGATAGATAAAATACATTTTAATGATACGTATTGGAATTTTAAGATAGTATAAGGTATAGTTTAGGGAAAGTTAGTAAAAGCAACACTTTATTTTCCGTTGTTAAAAAGGGGTGCATGGTTATTAAAGGGTACATCTTCAGCTAACGCAGAGAAGACGAGAAAACAAGTTCTAAATGGTGCACAAAATGACAGGTGTGATCTCAGTTTTTGCAGTTATTTAGTACCTATTGACAACTAAAGTTATTTTTTCCTCTAGATAATAGGTAGTAACTGAGTTGAGGTAGGAATTTTTCAAGGAACCGAAGGTGATTGGAGAGACAATCTGACAGGCGGTGTACTTAATGAAACCTAAAGTGCGCTCCACCTAGAACTCAAGCAGAGACCTGTTGACCAATAAAAAAATCTCTACCACTGTCGGGCTTTGAATCGGGGGCTTTGAGATGGGAAGCTAGTACTATGGCAATCACTCCCTCCCAATCCCCAGATCGAACTGATGCTGAGACAGAGAATTTGTCAAAAATATAATTGTGGAAAGGGTCGTTAGATTTAAAGAGTATTATATTAAGAATTTATGAGGAGCATAGAATACGATTTTTAACTGGTGAGAAGTGACAGGGATCGCTAATGGTTTAAGGAAAGGAAAGAAACGAACCCCAGAACAACCTACCAATGACAATAAAAGTTTTTTTCAGGGCTGTACTTTTGTTACCTTGCAAAGGGGTCGCATACCATATTTTTTAATTGCCGAATCTGATAGAGTTTGGAAAATAAAAATACATGCATTTTTCCGTTTTTTGATTTGTCAATTATTTCTTGAGTTATAAGCGGCGAAAAACTGATGTTTTTAACCCTTTCGGAAAAGTTCCAATCACAACTGAGCCCGCGAAGCCACTTCGCCTTATCGCAATGGGGGGACATTACTGACTCTGCAAACCGGAGCGGTAGCGTCAGGATCTGTGCGAGCAGACCATCCGAGAACCTCCCTCCACTCCATTCCCTTCCCCTAAAAGCAGTCACGGACAGGAGGAAAATGACGTCAATGATATCAAAGCAGCTTATTCGGTGGAGGTCACCTTTTTGCCTATTTTAATTTTTGATTTATGAGTGAATGGTTGTGGTTAGAAGATTAATTTTTTCACTAAACTTCGTTTTTCGTTTCCATCTAACGATTTCGCGTACAAAATTGCGATTTCGGTTCCGGGTGAACGCCCTCATTTGGCTGGAAGTTAATCAGGTTGGATCGAGAGAGGTTTTACTAAAGTGCAGTGGCGGAATTGCTTGGGCCTTAAGAGAAGAAAATGCCTTTCTCGCGCTAACCAGCAGGTCTGCACAATGAGACAAATCGTACCCCTTCCAACTCTACCTCGGGCTAAGAGGAAACCATGGCCTTCCAGTAAGACGCAAGATTCGAATCTCTCTCTCCATCCAGTCTCTTTTTGTTTTTCGTTTCTTCCCTCCAACTGCCCCATCAGCGAAGATGCCACAGACGATTTGGAGTCCAACGTCCCCGGAGTCAAGGAACGCATTTGCCCATGTCTCCTCGGTGGGTTTCGCAAACTGCGGGCCTTTCTCTCACTGGCGCGCATTCAAGCTCCCTCGTTCGGGTAACCTTGCGGAAGTGGAAGCTTCTAAGCAATGCCTCGGGTTCCAAAGATATTGCGCGAATCGTCACAGAGAAACTGGGGCATTTTTTCCAATTCGTTCCGTATCTGCGAGCACCGCCGAACTTGATTAAGGCGTGAATTTCAGAATAGTTTTCCGGGAAATAGCTACTGATGATCCACTTTTTAGGTATAAAACATCCTGTGAAGCCGATGAAAGTAATCAGGTTCCAAGATGATTTAAAAATGTCCTGTGTCCTGCATGATTGGGATTTGATAGTTTATTTTTCTTTTGTTCCCTAATTACTTTTAAAGGTGTGGTGTTTGTTTTGTGTTATTCATTTTTTTTGTTGCGTCATTGTTCCTGATGTGGGTACACACCCTGTCACACATCCTCAAGGTGGCTTGCAGGGCATGTTGTAGACATAGAAAAAGATAAAAGTAAGATCTCTGAAGAATACCAATTTTGTTGCTGTCACTAAGGATCGGGTTTCGTTCATGGCTAGTGTACCTGCTTTCATATCCTGGGGACCGTATTCGATTCCCGGCAGTGGCAGGAATTTTTCAGGGGAATCCCAAGTGAGGACAGAATTCCTAGGTCGGTAATCTATCTGTAATAATTGGATGTGAAAACATCGGGCCACTAGATATCTACCCCAAAAAGCAACTTTTCACAAGGCGATAAATTGTGCAGCTTAAAGCAGTGACAAGTCGTGGATATTACATGGACGCAGTCGATCATGGACTACTTCGTTATTCATGGGAAGTTATTCATGAAATTCATTTCTTTACACAATGAAATTTTCATTTCGCATCTCTTCGTGCATCTATAGGAGCAAAAGTAGTCAATCCGATGGAAAAAAGTCCCCTGCTAATTACTGTTGCCGGAAGGTAAACGCAGTGAGTTTCCCAGACGATCCCAATCACATAGTTCGACCATCGGTTTACCGTTGTTTTCGCCGAAGTTCGTGCATTCAGAGTGCAGTGCTAATTGTCGTTAAAAACGGCCTTAAGACGAATCTAATGAATTATATTCTTAAAACTTACCCTCCTACCTCTTTCAATCCTATCCTTACACCACCTTTCTCAGTCGAAATTACTACCTCTAGGTGGGGAGCAAGTATGAGCCTCTAATCAGAGTATTTTTGTGTAAATGAGACACAAATGATGTTCTAATTTCCATCAGCGGTTCTTGAAACATGGAATATAAAATTTGATTTTCGATGAAATGTATACAGCAACAATCAATAACTCTCTTTGTCACATATATTACGGGTGTTCTAAGTGGCTCATATTTTGGCAATTAAAAAAAATATATAATGAGAGATAGAGAATGGCTCATAATGGGGGCGTTTACTCGGAACCGAAATCGCAATTTTGTACACGAAATCGTTAGATGGAAACGAAAAACGAATTTTAGTGAAAAATTAATCTTCTAACCACAACCATTCACTCATAAATCAAAAATTAAAATAAGCAAAAGGTGACGCCCACCGAAAATGCTGCTGTGATAACATTGACGTCATTTTCCTCCCGTCCTTGACTGATTTCAGGGGAGGGGGAAGGGAGTGGAGGGGGGTTCTTGGAAGGTCTGCTCGCACAGATGCTGTCGAAATCGCTCCCATTGGCCGAGTCAGCTGTGTCCCCCCCCTTTGCGATAAGGCGAAGTAGCTTCGCGGGCTCAGTTGTGATTGGACGAAGTCTAATTTGTCAGAGGTAGCACCACGCCCACTTTTCCGAAAGGGTTAAAAACATCAGTTTTTCGCCGCTTATAACTCGGGAAATAATTGTCGGATCAGAAAACGGAAAAATACGGGTCCCTTTATTTTACAAACTCTATCAGATTCGGCAATAAAAAATATGGTAAACGACCCCATTGCACTTTTTTACCCCAGGGTGCCTCACTATTAATTTTTTAATCTATTGAACCCATTGTATGCGTAAAATCCTGAGTCACTGTTATTATTTCAGGCGATGGCTAAAAATGTGACTCGTGGAAAGAAATTTTCAACGTTGCTGAAAAAATCATTTCAACGTTTTAGTAACCTCTCTACACCAGTAGTATTAAGTGCTGGCACATATTGGGTGCGAAACTCCAAGTGCCAAACATTCTCCATGGAAATATTGTTTGAGAGGTATTCGTACAAGAGCCTTGCTAGTGAGTATTTTAGCCTGATATATATATACACCAGCACACGTACCGTCTCAGCACTCTGTGGACCTTTTCCTTAGCCATAAAATGAATAGCCTCTAAGCCTCTAAGCTAAAGTGTACTGCCTTGCACCTTTTCGCGAGAGGCGACCGACAACTTAGGCTATTTGAGGTTGGACGAATCATCGGTTTTAGTAAGAATATTTTAGAGGTATGGCAAAAGGATAAAGTCAGCTCTTAGTGAATGGCGCCAAGGGATCAACGGTTTTAATGTCCCTTGCGACGGACGGAGTACTGAAATTGAGGTGACCTCTGTACAAGACACTAAAGCAGGAATTGGTTATTGTTATTACTGCTAGGGGAGGCGACCGAGGGCTAAGGTCATTTGCACCATTAACGAAAGTTGGGAAATGGGGTAGGGATAGGCATTTTTCAGGGAAGCGTTGAAGGGTGGAGAGAAACCCGGCGTCGGCGTTGGTTTATTCTTAGCCAAAGGAAACTAAGGGTCCTCAGTTTGACTTCCCGTCCGGAGGAGTACTTAAATTGAAGTGATTTCCACAAAACCTGAAAAATCTATAACGCTTCCCGCGTTCAAACCCGGGTCCTAGGAAATGGTCCATATGGTCCATAGGTCCAATGTTGGAAACCAGTATTATGGCAACCAAATTAGCCAGATTGATGGAAACTAGTCCCCCGCTAATGGAAAATATGCATGAAATTTTTTCTCATGTATTAAGCACGTACTTGATGCGAAATCTTCTTACCAATATAAATTAATAAGACAAAATTTGCTACACGAACCACAAAGGTTATTAGTTGCTGTTAAAATGTTACAGAAAATTGACGAAAGTCACGTGACATGAGACGCCGTCTGACGTCACTGCACGGAAAATGTACCATATTGCTGCTGAAAAAGACGTTTATTTCAAAAGAAAACGAAGAGAATGTATTGAGGTTTTTAGCCGTTTCTCGATTGAAAAAAATCACTGAAAAAGGATTTAAGAAAGGAGAATTGGACAATATTCCTTCGTTTGACTCCCTTAAGGTAGCATCCTTCTTAAAAAACAAAGATAGCTTTGTCTCGGGCACTACTCTGGTACTATATAATTATGGACGATGTACTCGTTACGATCCATACGACTTGAATAAAAAATCGAAACACATTAGTTTATTTCTTTAAACATTTATGATAAATACATATGTTTTCGCCAATGAACAACTTACCTCCACGTACAACAGATAAGCAACGCCAATAATGATACCGTGCATCTATATCTACTCGATACCCTGAAAGCCACCGCGAGGGTGTGTGGCAGGGGGTGAAGATCACCAAGCATGCTCTACCGACATGCAAACTAGCAACTATAGGGTCTCATGCAACTACATTGTTAGTATCAATAGTATTAAAGGGATTAATGCATGCATCATGCACTACAGACTACTCTAAAATATTTCCCCTAACTATCCCTTTGCTATGCTGCCTATTCTGTTCTCTTATAGTTCGGGGGAAAATGCCATTTTGATCTTTCAGTACAACAATCTCTCTCTCTAATCTTATTTATCTGGCCGAATCTAGCATAATGCGCTGGTTTTTTCAATATATCTCTAATAGAGCTATCCGATTTAAATTTCTGTAAGAAATTTAATCTGTACTTTTATCTACGCTCTGATAACGAAATTTCGTTTGAAATTTCTCTAATAGATTTAATTTGTATTTTAACCTTCGATCTGATAATGATTCCCACACTAATTCTCGTATTAAGTCTGAAACACTACTCAACCTATCGTAACACTTTTTAACGAACCTAGCTACTCAACGCTGCACACTGTCTAGTTCTCTGATGAAATCTAATTCTGTCGGAACCCATACACTGGCTACATAATTACGGTGGGGCCTAACTAGTGAAAAGTAGCATCGCTCTTTTGTCTTTCATCACATTTCCCAAGTACTCTTTTTATAAATCCTAGCTTTCTCTTTCTTTCTACCTTGCCGCGGCGTAATGCGATGACGTCGTGCTTAAGCTGCCGAAAAGGTACAATTTTGTAAAGAGCAATATCTTTGTCACACAGATTCTTTCTTCGGCAAAATTTTCGCCAAGCACATTTTAGCTAATAAATTTCACATTCAAAGAGTTATAAAAAAATAGTCCATGTTCCCCATTACTGTCGAAGGAAGTTAAGAGCGGACAAGTTTCCCAGACGATTTAAATACCGTAGTTCGGCCATTGGTTTTTGCCGGTTCACCTTACTTTCCGCTTAAATCGCATCATGGGGGGTTGTGTTTGAAACCGTCGGGATTATCTCTAATGGGTAACCAAGGAGTCACGTGATACAAAACAAGAATGGTTTCAAAATTTAATGTGTCCGAATCGTTCTTTACAACATAATTAATTGTTTTCACTTGAGTTTTTCTCATCTATTCCAACTAAAGAGCCCCCAGTTGAGATATAACACAATTGTAAACAAAGAATGAGGTTGCAATCAGCGGTTTTAACACACCAAATTTGCGAAGCATTCGTGTTTATACCACGTGACTCCTTGGTTACCTATTCGAGATAATCCCAACGGTTTTAAACGCAGCCCCCCTGGAATCCTAAATTTACGCCCTCACACGCGTGCCGTCGAAATTGCCTCCTGGTGAACTATTTCCGGCGACATCGTTCCGCAACATTAACGCGCGTGCGGCACTCTGAATGTTCAAAAATGGAAAAAAAAGAAGAAATCGATTCTTGAAGTACGGGAAAGCTGTACGATACCCGTCCTGGTATTTCATTAACTCCGAATTCGCGTATGAAGATAGCAAACGAGGCGGGTTAAACGATCGGGAGACGGCAAAATCGTTCGCATGCACGGGCGGTAAGCACGTTCCACTCTCCCGTCGAGTCAATGGCTCCATCGCGTGCCGCCGTGAAACGGTATTTAAGGATTAAAAATCCATTTCTCCTCTAGAATTCAAACATCGAGCTGGGGCTCAATCCGGGGTCTCTCTCGTTTCAAACAAAGCGCGGATACAAATTGTTTTTTTTTTCTTTTCGCAAAAAACTGGGGGGAATCCAATAAACCGTGGAGGAACCTCGCAAATAATTGACCGCAAAGTCGACCGACATTATAGTAAATCTTCATGTCTGCCCGATTAATGCATATGCGATTAGGCCTTTAGGCAATATGTGTACGAGGAAGTTCAAAAGTGTAATATTAATCTAAATCTACGAGCCACCACGAGGGTGTGTGGCAGGGTGTGAAGATCACCGAACATGCACTGTTGAGAAGCAACTAGGATATTTAATGGAGACATCCTGGATAATAGGGCCACAAGCAGCTTTATGGTTAGTATCTATTTAATAAGAATTGGATTAATGGTTGTTATAACATGGATCATGCACTACAGGCTACTCCGACAATATTTCACCTACCCTTCCCTTTGCTACGCTGCCTATTGTGCTCTCTTATGGCACGTGGGAATAATGACATTGTAAATCTATCGGTAAGACAGTCTCTAATCTTGTTAATCTGATCAAACCTAGCATAATACGCAGGTTTTCTTAATATATATCTATCATCATCTGAGAACAAATCGGTTTCGAATCTACTTAAAAGGTTTAACCTAAATTTTAACCTGCGTTCTGATAGTAATTCCCATCCTAGTTCCTCTATTAAATTCGTAATAGCATAGAATTTGAACATCCTACTTCTTGCAAATTGAAAATTAAGACTAAGAATAGAGAATACCTAGTAGAATTGCATTCTATTATAAGATTAATAACGATGCTTGATTTATGCATTCAAAGTGAGATAAGTCTCCCAAAAGAGTTTATACGAATATCTGTCGTTAATGAGCACGAACTCGAATGTTAATAGTGACGTGATATCACAGAAAATATTATATTATAGTCAATAGCTAAAAAAATACGGGGAATTGTCTGTATTTTGGAGAAATGTGATGCATGCCTGTTTGTCATCGTTGTTTGTGATTCAGATCGGAATTTGACGCTGCAGTAAAGGACCTTTGCATGAGTAAGGCTTCTGGAATTGATGATATTCCTGCAGAACTAATAAAAAATGGACGAGAGAAGATATTAACCCATCTTTACAAGACCATCTGCGACATGTATTCAACAGGGGAAATTCCAAGGGAATTCGAGAAAAACATCATAATTCCTATTCCCAAAATGAAGAAAGTGGAGAAATGCGAAAATTTTAGGACTATAAGCCTGACGACACATGCATCGAAGATACTGACCAGGATCATCTACAGAGGAATAGAACGAAAAGCAGAGGAGTTCCTGGATGAAGAATAATTCGGATTCAGGAAAATTAAGGGTACAAGAGAAGCAATATTGGCCCTTAGGCTGCTAATAGAGAAGAGAATGGAGAAGAACAAAACGACCTACATTGCAATTATGGATTTAGAAAAGTCTTTTGACAGCGTTGATTGGAATTTAATTCTTGGAATTCTGAAAGGAATTGGAAATTCGTACAATGGCCGAAGAATTATCTACAGTTTGTATGAAAACCAAGTAGCTGTGATAAAATCAGGACCCTGCTCTAAAGAAGCAAGAATAAGGAAAGGAGTGACACAAGGCTGTGCACTGTCTCCCGTAATTTTTAATGTTTACATCGAGAGAGCCATTAACGAAATCAATGAAAAGTGTTCTGTAGTGAACATCCACGGAGAAACAATCAGCATGCTACAATTTGCTGATGCCATAGCTCTCATAGCTGCGACAGAGAAGGATCTGAAAATGATGCTAACAGCCACAGAAAGTGCAATGGTCAGGCATCAACTGAAGATCAACAAGAACATGACTAAGATATTGGTGTGCAGCAAGAGAGAGGAGGCCAAAATCAACGTGATACTAGGAAAACAGAAACTGGAAGAGGTGAAAGAGTTCTGTTACCTGGGAAGCAGTGTAACCAGCGATGAACGAAGCAAGAAAGAAATGGTCAGTAGAATAGCCCAGGCAAAGAGGGTATTCTGTCAAAAGAAGAATCTACTTACAGCAGGAAATACAAGCTTAGAAGTAAGAAAGCAATTCATCAAAACGTATATCTGGAGCATGTTTCTTTACAGAAGTGAGGCGTGGACGATGACAGAAGTGGAGAAGAAAAGGGTGGAGGCATTCAAAATGTGGTGCTATAGGAGAATGCTGAAGATTAAATGGATCAACCGAGTAAGTAACGAGGAAGTGCTAAGAAGAGTAGGAGAAAAGAGAAGTCTGCTAACAACTCTAAAAAGAAGAAGGGACCACTTAATCGGCCATATCTTGAGACACGATGGCCTGATGAAGACTATCGCCGAGGTAAAAGTGAACGGGAAGATTGGAAAAGGCAGGTCTCGTATGAGATACATGGAACAGGTTGTGAAGGATGTAAAAGAGAAGAATTACGTCACAATGAAAAAGTTGGCCGATAGAAGAATGGAGTGGATGGCTGCGTCAAATCAATCCTAGGATTGTTGACCGATGATGATGATGTATTATAGTAATGCAAAAGGTGTGTATGAATTTTAACAAAAATTACAGGTCGGTAACGTGCCACTGACCGCGGGTGAAAATCTCGCCCTGGGCTTGGGTGTTGTGTTTCTCTTAGGTTAGAAATTGCGATATAGCCATGTAAGTATTACGTTTAAACCCTAATTATATCATGATAATTAACAATTAAATAGGTCTATAGCAAAAAATGAACCGGTGTTTGAAGCAAACAGTATCAAACTGGAGATTCTAAAATAATCCAAAAAGTGCGCAATAAGCACGGATATGATCATCATCATTCTTCCCGATAACAGCTGCGTACTGTTGGGATTTGATTTTGCTTCGTTGGCAGAAATTATATTGTTACCATTATGATTCGTGCCATCGCCATCGCAGTTAATGAATTTCCGAATTTTGTTATGAAACTCCTTAGCGGTCGCAGTTTTAATTCCTCTCCGTACACTGGGAAAATGAGTGACGTATTCAACCATGAAAATATGACTTCCACGACTAATAATAATAAATAACAAGTTGCTAAGAATGTGAAGGGAAAGACAATGGATTTATTTCAAACTTTTACAAACCACAATAAAATTACAAACTCACGACCCAGGTTTCGGCGCTAAGCACCATCATCAGGTGATGTGAGAAGGCGAGACCCCTGTATATATACCACAAACTGGACTGGAGGGGGGGGGAATGGGGGGGATTTGTTGATGAGAAGGGCTGATGATGGGCACCGAAACCTGGGTCTTGAGTTTGTAATTTTATTGTGGTTGTAAAAGTTTGGAATAAATCAATTGTCATGATGAATTTCCACAAAGTTAGAACTTATTTCATTTATACGTGAAGGGAAAGAATTATGTGAATATGAAGAGGTTAGCTGATATGTGGAACGAGAGGAGAGCTTCGTCAAACCAATCTTAGGATTGTAGGCTGACGATGATGAAATGCAAAAATATCCCTAACTTTTACACAGAAAGAATTATGTGAATATGAAGAGGTTAGCTTATATGTAGAACGAGAGGAGAGCTTCGTCAAACCAATCTTAGGATTGTAGGCTGACGATAATGAAATATCCCTAACTTTTACACAGAAAGAATTATGTGAATATGAAGAGGTTAGCCGATATGTGGAACGAGAGGAGAGCTTCGCCAAACCAATCTTAGGATTGTAGGCTGACGACGATGAAATACAAAAATATCCCTAACTTTTACACAGGCTCCATCATCTAGTTGGGGAAATAATTTCTTGACACACCACTACGTGGGCGGATGATAAAGAGTTATAGAGGAGAGTAAAACTCTGAGAACCTTTGCGAAATCGAACAGAGGGTGTGAGACGGGGAGGACGGAATATCTAAATTGCCCGGCGTAGACAATAAACTCTAATCACGCGGTACATGACCGTACGGCAGTGCTACGTAAGCCTAGTGGTGGGGTAGGGAAGAGTTTAGGGGGGGGGGGGGGGGAGGGGTTGGGCCGTCGTCGTACAAGTACCCCTTCAACCCAAATACAACTCACACATATTCTGTGTGCACCACGTCCAATCACATGCCTCCATCTCTTCGGGCAAATGACTGGGGCGAGTCACACAGAGTGAGGGAAATCACGCGTGCTGGCGCGCACACATTCTCAGTCGACCGACATTCCGCAGAGACGGGAGCGTTTTAAGCGCCGACCCGTTCCGCTTCCGAGCGAGCTCAGCGGCAAATCCCGCGCGAGATTAGCGCTCGGCGCGGACGGCTGGAGAAGGGCAAAATGGGGGTGAGGCCGATTCAACTCCCACGCCCCAAACAAAAGCACCCCGAAGCGCGTTCCAAATACGTTGGCGTGTATTAACAACCGCAGCGTTGAAATCAGAGGTCGGTCTGATTGCTGAAGGTTTAGCTCATCTGAGACCAACGGTTGATGAAATCACTAGTCGGGATTTAGGGGATGAAGGTTTATTTTAGTAGTTACGTGGGGTAGCACGCCGACAACACTCGCCATATGCACCTAAGAGGATATGTGGGTTACTGGGTATAGGTAACAGTTTTAAGGGAACGAAGGAAGGGTGTCGAGAAACCCGGCGGCGTCGGCATTAGCCTGCTCTTAACGAAAGGTGCCAAGTGGACTACGCCTCAACGTCCCTTCCGACGGACGGAATACTGGACTAAAAGTGCTCTCCACAAGGCACTCGAGTATACCAATGAAATTTCCGCCTTTGTCGGAATTCGAATCCGGGCTCTCTGGATAGGAGGCTACTCTAGCCACCACACCAACCCGATCCCCGTTAAGTTTATTTTTCCTGTGCATCGTATGGCTTCCAAGAAATATCCAGAAAATACATTGAAAATCACCCAGTATGGGTTTAACTTGAATGGAACTCTCCAGGATATGAAGTAGTGTCCTACGTATGCGAAAGTATTTTATTTTTAAAGTGAAGTCGATTTACGTTATAATTTAGATTTACATTAGATCCAGTGGTATAGATTATAACTAAAGTTTTCATTGATTGGCATAACTGCCTGCCTGGTGTTGGTTCTTTTTTGCCATAAACTCTTGCGGTGGTTTGCAGGGTGAACCTAAATTCAACCTCATTAATTGCCATAAGAATCATCTCTAAGGTGTGAAATTAATAATAAAAACGAGCGCGTCATGCAGGCAAAACCAAGTGCAACCACTTCATAACACTACGATGCAATATATTTTACATCTACATATACCTGTAAGGGATCATAAAGATGTGTGACTGTATATGAATCCACACCAAATATGCACTACCTCACACGCATAATGAGGATTAGCAACTATATTTTAGTTGAATTATAAAGACCAAAAAAGATTTCAAAAGCAAAGCAAGCCTGAATAAACGTGCCCTTAGTTGATTTAGCTAAAAGATTTTATTCCGTTTATATATGAGGATTAAAAGTAAATCTCAAAAGGTGTAACGTAATGAACTTTGTGCTCTCTACACCAAATTTGAGTACGAACAATTATACCTCTAAATAATCTACTACTTTCGAGATTCAAACCCACACCTATGGCATGGGAAGGCGGTTATGCAGCCACCACCTCAGCGCGATTCTCTGGTAATAGGTATTTAAGTGTAAAAACTTCAGAAAGCACACATTGCTTCGTGGAGATTAAAGATAAGCCTAAGACAAATATTAATGTCCACGTGCGGGATGAGACTCAATCAATCAACTTTTGGGTCACCAGACCAGAGAATAATCTACCTAGTATCCACGAAATACTGGTTGGGAAAGGTAAATGTTTCATATTAAGGACGGAGTGGGTGACTTTGGAGTGCTCTCCATAAGCGCTCATAAAACCCTACAAATTTTGACAGTACTGGAATGGTAACAGGGGCCTCGGGATGGGAAGGCAAAGTTACAAAATTGTTGGAAAAATCAGTAGTTTTCTAAGCTTCCGAATATTATAGTTTGGCATGTTAGGCAAGATACCTTTTGCCAGTTTGGTAGGTTTTGATGGATTATACCTACACTTTACTTTTCATTCACCTCTCTACTCCTTTCCTGGGCGGGATTCTTTCTCTCAATCTGCGTATTTTCCTACCCCTATTCAAACTCTCCACAATAGGTACTCTTTCTTTGTCTTCCTTTCCCTCGCTTTACCCGGCATTGTACCTTCGAAAACGGCCTACAGAATTCCATTGTCCACAAGTAGGTATTCCATCTTCCTCCTGATTTCCACTGACTACCTTCTCTCCTCCCCAACCATGCTCAACATATTTGCATTCGTCCTTCTTTCCATCCGAAGCAATTTCTCCATCCTCCTCCTCACTCACAATTCTAAGGCGTCATCTTTCTCTATCGCTCCATATATGTTCTCCAATCTTTTCTGCTTGAACCCTGCGTCAAGTTTCTCGTCATAGGTTCTCTTCCGTTGGAAAACGACTGCTTAGCCAATTCAGTCTATCTATACCTACTGACTATCCAGCAAGCCACCTTAAGGGTGTCGGGCAGGGAGCTCGTGGTCAACAAAGAAGCAATAATGTACTACCTACCTAAGAGGAGAGATCTCTATGAATGTTATGGAGAACGTGCAGTAATAATTCTAATTTTCATCCAGCATGCAAAGAAACATTTGAGAAGTATACAAGCCTGAATTATACCTATTAGTATTTAATACAGAAATGCTTAAATCCTAAAAAAATATTATTTTGATTTCATCTACTTTTTTATAAAATTAGTATTATTAGTATTATTAGAAAAAATTCATTTTCATTTCAATTTATTTTATGAATGCTCACGGTGTTTGAAGCCGTGATGTTGATGTAATCACAAATTGTTTTAGATAGGAACAAATATTTGAAATTAGCTGTATTTCAGTGTATTTCTCTTATCTAATTCTTGTGGTCCTGTCTAGATATGTGCCTGTATCAATGCGTGATCTGTAGTAGTGTCGGGCCATTATAAATAACTCGGGATCTTAGGTGAATTGTCGGCCATGTACTTATGTAAAAGCCTTAACTCTAGAAATGAAGTTACGCTTATCCCAAGATCACAACAGTTGTTTCCGGATCTAGCTGATCTCGTCTGAATTTTAGCGAATTCATTTATTTATATCTTTCCCCACGGTTTCGAAATCCTTATCATTATTATATATCGGTGAAGGTGGTCTAAATGGACATTCGATTCTTCTCACATGTCTACTCTTCTTTATACGACATCCCTCTTCAGCCCCTTATATCTCCTCCCTCACATCATTCCATCCAAGCTATCCGTTCTTCTCCTCCCTCTACCCCCCTTACCAAACATTCTTCCCTCAATCACGCCCTTCAAAAAACCCTCGACCTTTATAACCTTCTCCATCCTCACTTTCTGCCTTCTAATTTCCTCCGTCAAATTTCTTTTCTCTTCTACCAGCTCCAGCGCTTCATCGTTCGTCTCTTTTTTACCCACTTTACTTTCTCCACCATTCTCCATACGCATATTTACAAAGCCATTAGTAGGTATATTTTCATCTTCTTTCGTTAAAACCCATTTTTCCGCAAGATATGGTGCCACGCTCCATACTAAACTTTCCACTAGTCTTTTCTTTACTTCCCTACTCTACGCCCCTGTCATTAGCTCACGCATACGAGTTAAAGCTTCTTTTGCCGATGCGATTCTCCTTCTCACTTCAATGTCGCTATACCCTTTTTCCTCCAACACATGGCCTAGATAGCGAAATTTCTCCATCTACTGTAGCTTCTACCCGCCTACTTTTGTATTTACACTGGTCATTTTTGTTCTTGAGAATCTCGTAATTTTTTTCTGATTTGCCTTCATATCGTATCCATCGTCTTTGTAGTGCATCTAGTATTTTTTGTAAGCCCTTGGGGGCTGTGTTTGAAACCGTTGGGATTATCTCTAATAGGTAACCAAGGAGTCACGTGGTATAAACACGAATTCTTTGCAAATTTGGTGTCTTAAAACCGCTGATTACAACTTCATTCTTTGTTTACACATGTGTTATATCCCATGATGACACGTGAGTGTTGAAACCGGTTGGTTATTAAAAACGTGTGGAAAATTACAAAGTTCATTCTTATTTTCAATCCCATCAGGGGTCTCTTTAGTTGGAATAAATGGGGAAAACTCAAGAGAAAACAATTAATGATGTTGAAAAGAGCGATTCAGACACGTTAAATTTTGAAAGAATTCGTGTTTCTATCACGTGACTCCTTGGTTACCTATTAGAGATAATCCCGACGATTTCAAACACAACCCCACTGGGCTAAGACCGTCTACTTCTTGGGCATTCACGAGAATCACCGATTTCAACAATTTTCTCCCTGTTTGGAGCTCCTCCCAAGTCTCTCTCAGTCATTTCCTCCGAGAATATGGTAAAACGTACGGGGGATAATGGATACCTAGATAGCTTCTTTGGCATATTCCAATGAGACGCTCCATAATCCTTAGCGTCCGACACAACTTCCCACTCAGAGGATTGCTAGGCATTATATAGGAATATCTGTAGGTGGATAAACTTTGCGACATCAGCAGGCAGCGACGTGTGCCTCGGCGGTCAGTCCACCCGATGCCATTTGCTCAAGCCTCAAGCTCTCGTCCCATGACAATCGCGGCAAATGAGACTGTATCCAGTGGGGACACTGGATACTGTCTCCCGCACCAATCCCATCCCTGCCGTCACCCTCCGGGCATCCGAATGTCGAGACAGATAAGAGACGGACGGACTGCTCCCGTGGCCTCAATCGTGAAGCGCCCGATCCACCGCCAGTGGGAGACATGGTCGCAGCTTATCGGGTCAAACGGACTACTCCTCCATTCCTCCCCAAGAGGGGTCAGTGGAGGAAGAAAGGGGAAGAGGAAGGGCGTGCTTGTGGAAGGAGAGGGATGGGAGGGGGGGAGGAGGGTGCGAGCAATTAAGGCTATTAGGCTGGGAGGGTAGAGAATGAGGAGAGCGGTTGTGTGTGTGTATGTGAGCGGAATGGGACGAGGTGGCAACCCTTTTGAGCGGGAGGTTGCGACTCTCTTGTTGGGACGATGGGTAAACAGCTGCCAATCGTCAATGTCCGTCACCTATGTTGACCTAAATTTAGCTTCACTTGCGAAATTTCAGGGGCAGAAAAAGATGAATAAATAGGGTTCTTGATTGGGGCGAGATTGAGACTATAAGCCCCTTTTTCCATCCAACCCCTCGTCAATACATGAAAGATTATGTACATGATGAATATTTTTATAAATACTTTATAGTAATACCTATGAAACTTAAATACGAAAAATGAATCTTTAACAAGATGCAGATAATAGTATAAAAGATATTTATGAAAGACATGTACAATTGTGGGAAAAAGCGTGAGGATTTTGGCTGAAGTCGGAATTTTGGCAGATGCCATCACGGAAAAACACCCACATATAAAGGCCGCTTTACACGCTACAGTTTTTTGTACGATTTCTTGTACAAATGCTGGCATAAACTGAACGAAATTGTATGTTTGTCTGAATGGAATTGGAACAGGTTCAATTTTCCGCACAGTCATTCAGACATTTGTACAAGCGTTCACACAGTTTGCCGCTTTACACGGTACAATTTCCTCATACAAGCGTTTTTACAAGAAATTGTACAAAAAATTGTATCGTGTAAAGTGACCAAAAAGGGCTGTGAAAAACGGCAAAATCCTCCTGAGTGAATGATAATGCGTTTAAAAAAAGAAAAAAAATGCTGCATAGAAAAATAGGTGGAATGCGAGCATCAAAATAGTTAATGTTTATTACGTCGCTTTTAAATGCATTAAGGGAGTACTAATGACACTAAAAACGTCACGTATTTTGCTGATTGCATTCCTCTTATTTTTTTCTCCCCCATGAAGTTCAGGACAGGTTGACAAGGGAACTGTCGTCAGTAGGGGAGGGTGGGGGTAAATGGACCGTTTTTCGTTTGCGGCGTCCTGGAGGGCGGATTTAGGCAATTTTACTTCTAAAAACGGTCTACCTTGCAGAATATTTTGTGCTCTATAACAGCTAACAAACTTTTCAAGCCATATGAGCATCGGAAGTGTGTTTTTATGGCCGTTTTTTGGAAAGTGCACATCTGGTTCATTTAGCCCCACCGTGGGGCAAAATGGACCATAGGCTGGGCTAAATAGATCATAACGTTTTTTAAGCAAAATGAGTGTTTCGAGGCAGCTTTCGAAAGAAGATACAGAAAAAGAAGTGAATTAAAAATAATAAAAGCGATTTTCCAAACAATAGTCATTTATTAATATATATTTAGCGCCTCGACATAAATATGTTCGACTTAATTTTTGCGTGGATTTTTCGCTGGGCGTCAGCGCTTCTTTGGAGCTGCGGGTGCACTTTAGGGGGCCTCCGCGGCATCCTGCTCATCTAATAGATCCTCCATGACTTGCTTCCCCACGAAAGCGAAGAAAACGCCAAAATCCATGAAAAACATGCGGTCCATTTAGCTCCACAGCAAACGGACCATTTAGCCCCACAGCAAGTTTTGGCAGTTGGAAAGGCGCACAACAGATATCCATGAGTTGATCCCCTGAACTCCATTTTTTTACAAAAGAGCACTACCTAATTATCTAATGTGCCGAAATTCACAGTAAAAACTTCAAAAAAACTCTCAGCAGTAAAACCTTCGGAGCGCTAAATATTTTGAGTGACCACACGATAAAAAAGACCATAGCATAAATGGGTTTGCATTACCACAAATGGCATAAAACGGCTGACGTTTCTTTGCAGTGCCATAAGTCGTCTACGGTAAAAATTTGAACTCTCTACCACATCAAAAATGAGCGCAAAATAAAATTGAAAAAATCAAATGCGGTCCATTTAGCTCCAATCTCCCCTACCCAAGCGATGCGATGATTGGTGCACTCACGCCTCCTGAATCTCACCGTCTCCTCTTCACCTGCACAAACGTTCGTCTTCCATCAGCTTAATCCCGATTGAAAACACCGCACACTGCTCAACACACCCCTCAAGCTTAACCCCAAGTAAAGCATTCAACTTCGCGACCAGGTCTTTTGAGACTCATCATCATCTACAATTTTACCCCGCAGTGGAGTATGGCAGGGAGTGGTATGTTACCAGACCTACCACTCCCTGTATATTTTCTTCCCTGTTAGTCACCAGCCATGAAGTTGGATTTAGGTGGAAAAATACTTTATTAATCAGTAAAGAAGTTTGGTGTGTAATGTGATTGAAAGAATTACGTTTTAATCGTGTATTTTGGGTGGGAAAAACGAATTCTTTTAGCACTCGGTCCTATAGTTGATCTTTATCTAAATTCGTTTCTTCTCTCAGTCCTGCCGCTGCAGTGTGAGCGTAAAAATATGTTTAGAGTGTCAAATTCGATTTCGTTCTCCCAACTCAACTAAATTTTGCAATTGAATACATTGTTTTTCAACATAACCAATCCTACCATGGTTCCTAATGGTTCCACGTCAGCCTAAAACAGTCAGTGAACAGCAATTTCCTAATCGACTCTTCGTGTGCTGGTAGTTCACAACCACGAATAATGGTAACCAGATACTGCGTAACTTTTCTAAAATGCCACAGATCATAGACGGTCATTTTGTAACCGGAAGCGCGGTTGAATGGTAGACGTTGACTGCGTGAGAGTGTGTGAAAAATTCATTGTCAAGTTAGCAATAATAGGAGGAACGAAACTAAGGTCCGTATCCAATTGCATTTATTTAAAACAATATTAACTTTGATATAACTTTCAAAACCCCAATGATCACTGCAAGTAAAATCGTTAGAGGTTGCGGTAAAAAAGTAAAACATATGACAGATATGAAAACATAATAACATAATAATATAATAAACGAGGGCCATTTGTAGGCAGCGGGGAGAAGCTAACAGACTGTTAAGTCATACCACCATTATATTTTATATCATGTCAGTGTTGTCTTTGTATGATTCTTATTGATTTCTCTTTTATTTTATCAACGTCATTAAATCTCCGAAACACGCCTTTTTACAGTGCCCATTTCCGGCGTGATTTCCACTTTTTATTTCAGTAGATTAATACTTCACTGTATACCTATAGTTTATCCTGTAAACCTATCACAGCCACCTGCTGCTTTTACCACTGTATACCATATACTAAATGATTTAATCGTGTGAATTCGTTTCCAAATTTTTTATTGAATGATGCCAATCGATTATAAAACGAGTGCCACAATCCAAGTGGACAATTACTAACTAATGATTATTGGTTACAGAACATAAGCAATTATTGATATCTTTTCACGGATAAATTCAAATGTGGACCGCTAGAAGTACCGTATTTGCACACTCTTGAATATTCTTCTGCAGCCTTAACTACCTCCATTGATTTCTTATTTTGGCTTTTTTTCCAAAAGTTCTCGTGATGATTCTCCCCGAAATAATATAATTTGAAGTTAGCAGTCATTATCTTCTTCATTATCCGATAGTTTTAAGCTGGTTATATTTCCCAATCTCCGGTTTGAACAGATTATTTCTTTTTTACGATGGCGAGCGGTGAATAAGAGTGTAGAATGAACATTTATGTAGGCTAGCTCGTAGGCTTCCGCGGATGTAGTGAATTGACTGTTTATTTTTCCGGGATTCATTCCGCGAGGTTTAAAATTGTAAAAAACAATATTTCGCTGGTACTCCTGCCAGCTTCATCAGGTTAACTGAAATGATTCTTGCTCGTCTTTATTTGAATGTGTGAGGACTCCCATTGTTGATGGAATTTTTTAAATTTGAAAAATCCGTTTGAGTTATGTGTAACCGTCTTCTCGGTTGACGTTCTCCGGTCTCTTCGCAATTTCTATAGCTTCCCTGATTAATCTTGGGTAATAGCGTACCTCCTTTGATATTAATTTTGTCTCCTCAAAATTGAAATTATGATTGGGGCCGCTGAGATGGCGTTCGGCTATTGCAGAAATGCGGTAATTATTATTTTTAATTGCCCGTTGATGCTCTTGGAGACGTATTTTTAGGGCACTGCATGTCTGGCCTACATATGGATGTCCACAGCTGCGCAAAACTTCATGTATTGCTCCGTAGAGGTTCCGTGGAAGCGGGTCTTTGGCTTTCAGAAGTACGTCCCTTGTCTCATCGTTCCCTTATCGAACGATAAGGGAACGATGGATAGAATGAGGAAATCATATACGAAGTCGATTGTTCCTGACCTCTAAAAATACTGCTATCGTAAACTGCATTGTTGCGTCATACAAAATAAATCAAAATTGAAACGGATAAATAAACATGAAGAAATATCACTATCAACAGTCGTGAAGTGAATCTACGTCTGTCATAATGTTTGTGATATTCCAACAAGCTTGTTGTGGCTTTGAGATGCTAGTATTAATGTAATATCACCGAAATTCTCCGTACACATTACAAGTCCTTGAAAGGATGTAATTTGATGGGTAGAGAAGTAGCGAATCAGCTGCGATGACGTGTTACCCTAAGACTGAAATATTGAAAGTACGCGCATGAGAACAAGGCGTCTCACCTGTGTTTTATACGGCGGCGTGAGAAGGAGAGGATGCAATATGGAGGTAGAGTCTGAGGGGGCGAGGGAGGTCGAGGCTTACTGTATGAGCATTAGTGGGGTGCCGGAGAGAAGATATATGAGCAGAGGGAGCACCGACTCCGTCGAGTTAAATATGCAAATTTCACAAACTCGCGCGATGTGGGCTAATAACCTGGCTAAGTATGCTAATGAGGAAAGAGCGGAGAGTGCGGAAGGCGAGAAAGGGGAGGGTGAGTTGGGGTTTTCGTGGAGGTTCGGTGTTCCTCTCCAGGGGATTCGTGGCTGTCAGGGAATGGTGGGAGAGGGATCGGCTCCTTCGGGGGTCGCAAGGGAAGGTGATAGGGATGGAGTCCTCCTCGGAGCCCTGGAGGCAAGGGATACGCCCTGCGCCCCCAAAGCGAACCCAGAGGTTTCCATTCTTCTCCCCTCTCTTGGCAAGATTATTCAAAGCAGCGGTCACGACGTAAAAAGGTTTTAGGGAGGGGACTGTCGCGACCTGGAGAGGAGTTGGTCGGTCGGACTCAAGTCTCTCCTCTTAGTAGAAGTCAAGCGAAAAAAAAGAAAGAGTGGACGACGGATTATGTAAATTGATCGCGCGGGGATACGGAGGTAGGTATCCTCAAGTTATCCTCCTTATCTTTTGGAATTATGGTTCGCGTTGAGAGTCGAGTTTCTAAGTTCGACTTCGTTTGGCGACGAACGCCTTAGGTGAAGGTGGTCATTGATACGACTCTTGATTCCGGAATCAAAAGTTTTGCTTTTAAATTTTTATTGGCTGGAATGGAGAACAATGATTGCATCTTGTATAAAATGGTATAGGGCTCATTCGGGGGCTCGTGTTAAAAGCGTTTTAAATGTTGTAAAGTGGCTTAGCTTGCTTGGATTATAGTAATTTCGGATTTAACGGCACTCACCCTTCAAATCGACCTTTCCATATTCTACGAAAAAAATGAACTGAACCGTTGTCGTATTATTGGATACTTCTCAAGTGAATACCAGTGCTTAGTACCTACCCTTTCAGGTTATAAAATATATTCCGTTAGAAGAGACGTCGAATTGAGTGTAATGTGACTCATTTCGATGAGAGTAGTCTAGTGTAGAACCTCAGGTTTTTCTTCCCTTTCTGTTTTCTATGAGTCCTATCTATACGCCTCCAACTTCATATAATTAATCGAGAAAATGTTCTCCGCTCTCGGAAGCCTTTCTCTGATCCTACAGATTTCATGCGGAAATTAATTAAATTTTCCAGTCATAGAGTGATAGTGAATAATGACGTTAAGGAAGATGATGTAATTTGAAGTTGCCACATCCGATACTACAGTGTTGTAGCTTACATTCTCGAAATTTGAATCATGACATGCATTGGACATTGATTTACATACCAGCTCCATATGTGGATCTACTTCTATTATCCCGGCAATGAGTCCAATATCAGCACTCATCAACCTAAAAATGGGTTTGACCTTTCCCCTCAATTCTCCTATCGGCTAACCTCTTCACCTTATTCCTTAACATCCTTCACTGCTTTCTCAGTATGTCTCAGAAGAGACGTCTCTTTCCCATTCTTACCGTTCACCTTTCCTTGGCTACTGTCTTCATCGGGTCATCATATCTCAAGATGACATCAATCACGTTGTCCCATCTTCTCATTAAAGTTGAATATCACTTCTCTCTATTCTCTCCCATCTTCTTTAGTAGAATCATCCAATTATAGAATATTCATGAACAAATATACTGTCATTCATGGTGTAGTCGGGGGTTAACATATCAAATACCAAAGATTTGCAAGGGCATTGTTCTATTTTGAATATTGATACATGCGATATTGTTACCGTATAATATTAGCGTGTGTCATTTGTGGAAATACATGCATTTGCGCGTCGATAAGGTAATATTTTAAATTGACTCATCGTCTACCTTTGTGGATCTGTTATCTGTTATCTTATATTCTAGGACAATCTTTACATCTACATCTACATAATACCCTGCAAGCCACCATAAAGGTGTGTGGCAGGGGGTGAACCCTCACCAAACATGCACTACATATCATGCATAAAATTTGTAATTAAAAATTAAAATAGCAAAGCATACATGCAAAAACATGCTGTTAGTTGGGTTAGCTTTAAGTCCTTATACCAACATGCAGCTACCAATGTTATCCATTGCTACACTCGTACTGGATACATTTACCGTTATTCATATCCATAATAGTACGAGAAAAAAGGACATTTTGAATCTGTCAGTTCGGCAATCAATTTCTCTAATTTTGTGATTATGGTCCAGTCTACCATAGTAAGTTGGGGTCCGCAAAATATTTTTAACATCATCACTGAAAATATGGTCTTGGAATTTGTTTAAGAGATTAAGTCTAAATTTCAACCTGCGATCTGACAATGTTTCCCAATTTAATTCATTTAATAGACTGGTTACGCTAATAAGGTTATCATACCGGCCCTTTACAAATCTTGCCGATTTTCGCTGCACACGTTCAAGTTCGTTATTTAGACCGATTTCGTAGGGATCCCATACGCTGGTAGCATATTCCAAATGAGGTCTTACAAGGGAAAAGTAGCTGATTTCTCGTACATGATCGTCACATTTACCCAGTAGTCTTTTGACGAATCCCAGTTTACGATTCGCTTGCCCCATTATTTCATGAGTGTGTTTACCCCAGGAAAGATCATGTGTCAGTCTTATTCCAAGATATTTAATGGATTCCACGTTTGTTAATTCATTATTACTTATTTTGTATGTGCTAGGGGGAGAACTATTCTTTTTCCAAAAATTCATTACAAGACATTTTTTAAAATTTAATTCTAACTGCCATATATCACACCAAGTTTCTATTGCTTGTAGGTCAATATTTAAATATTCTTTATCGTTTGGGCATAGAATTTCCCTGTATACTACTGCGTCATCGGCAAATAGACGAAGCTTACTTTTTACCACCTTATGGATATCATTTATGTACAAAAGGAATAGGAGTGGACCTATCACACTACGTTGTGGGACACCCGAAGTGACTTTAATTGCCGGTGAGGTAACACCGTCCAAAACAACCCTTTGCACCCGATCATGCAGAAAATCATTAATCCATGATATAATGTTACTGTCTAAGCCATAAGATTTTAATTTCAAAATTAGTTTGCTATGAGACACCTTGTCAAAAGCTTTCTTGAAGTCGAGAAATATAGCATGCACTGGAATATTATTTTCGCCAGAAAATAAAATATCGTGGGAAAAGAGAGCAAGTTGAGTTTCGCACGATCTGCTCTTTCGGAAGCCATGCTGAACATTGGACAATAAATTCTGGCTATCTAGGTGTCCCATGAAATAATCATTTTAATATCGGCTCGCTATGGAACGTGTTGACGTAATAGTAAAATTAGCAATTGGTTAAGTTTTTCAGCAGAAATTCATTCATCTTTCGACATGCAAGTATTGCCTTGCACCCTGCAGATATTGTTATAGAATTTAAATGCCTTGAATGGGCATGATTTCGAGAAACTGGCGTTCTTACTTGAACGCCGATTTACAATGATCGGAAAGAGCGATACTGAAGAATCGGGTTTGTTTGGTAACTTGAATATTTGCCTCCCATTCCGAAGGGCCTAGGTTCGATAATTTTTAGTTTAAAGGCTTTTTTTATGTATGCACATTAGGGTGTCCCTTATTTTGCAAAAAAAAAAAATTCTGTGAATTTTTTTGGGCTCACCCCCTATATATTTTCCATTGGGTCATATTTACTCAATAACAAAATTTCATCTCAATAGGCCTATAATAACCCGTGCCGACTTGAGCTTGAAATTTGAATATTAGGAATAATAGGTTTTGTAGGTTAAAGTCAGGGAAAAAGCTATTGATACATGTTTCATGTATAATTTTATGTTACAATTTAATACATTTTCACTCTTTTGACTATTATTGTTTTCAGTATTCTTTAGTTTTTAGTATTATGTGGATATTTTCTTTTCAATGTTTCTTTCTTGCAATCTGGGTTCAGTCTGCGGTGTTCTTGAACAAAACACAAATTGCTTTTGCTCTTCATCTACCGTCAGTACCCCATGAAAATCTTGCATTAATTTAACAACCCTTTCAGCACTGTCATTCACAGCTTTCAACTCCATAACTATCCTTTGAGATTCTAAATATGAAGTGTTGCTCGTCCATGCCGAAGGACATTCTTGAATAAAACTAATGTCAACTAATAAAACTCAAGTAAGTAAGTAATGTCCAACTTCAGGCAAGAGAACAGACAGATCTCTGCTTTTGGATGACACAAAGTCGTCTATAGTTTTCACTGAAATGAAGATAAGACTGAATTAGGAGATGTATATTAACTAATTAAAAATTAAAGAATGGTAATCGGTATAAAATTAAACTTACCATATAATTGTCCATCCAATTCTCCACATAGAGGAATATATCTCTTTTCCATGTGTAGGTTCTCTCTGGCTAAATTTGCTACCATTGTGATTTTGATTTGTACGTCTACTTCATCATCAAAGAGTGATAGGACAGACAACTCATCTGATAAATACCACATATGGTGACTACATTTTTTAGAGCTGCTTTTGAAATTGTGGAATCTATCTTTTCATATGATTTTAGAACTTTTAAGACGCGGAGATCTTGATAAGGAGCTTTTACAGCGGCACTGCACTGAAGCCACGGTTTGACATAAATAGTTACAATGAATAGAGATACATCTCTTAAGGCATTTTTAATTACACTGGATAATTTAAGTAGTGATCTTAGCAGAAACATTTTTAAACAATAAATAGCTCTTGCCATCCATCGAGCTTGATGCATCGCCCCAGGAGGGCGTATTTTTAGTTTTTTTCCAGAGTCTCCTCCCAAAAACATTAGAGAGAGCTCTATTAGCTCACGATAATCACCTCTCTGTGTTAGTTTATCTAATTCACTTTCATAAAAGTCTAGCATTTCTTTGATTTCCGACTGACTAAAAAACATTTCCACGTTCTCCTTGCCACTTTGAAAATTATTGGCATTGACACTTTCCCAGCTTTCCCTAAAATGTTTAAAGTGGTATGCCAGGACTGCTTGTTACATCACGTACTTTACATTCAACTGCACATCGTAAAATAAGTTCATATTTGTGATGACGGCACGGAAAAAAACAATTCCTTGTCCAATTTTTGCTCAAGTAAGACACATGCTCCATTAAAACGTCCAGTGTTTGATGCAGTTTGCGGAAGGATGTTCGAAATTTGAATAAAAAGGTGTTCTATCATTTTTTATTTTATTTAAAATAAAAAACTAGGTGTTATATAAAAAAATTAACTTGGTGGAAAGCCCGAGAAGTCTTTACGAAAATAATTCGCCGGGAAAGAATTAAATCATATTGGTTTGGCATTAGTTCAAATGAGTTGAGGCTTCCGCGGTCCTGTACCAGTAATTGGGAATTAAAAATAACGCTGTCCTGTTTTCTTCTAAATAAACAAATTTTGGAATTGAAATGGTCCCTTACTTGTCGCCGACTGCTTTCAGTAAAAATGGTATATTGCTGATACTGCAGCCTAGCCTTACGTGACCATGTTGGAAATGAAATCATTAGGGGAAAATGGCTGTTGAAAATACAATCATTGGCACAATAAATGAAAGAAATAAATGAAATAAAATTGATGTGGGCACCAGAGGCAAACGATTGAAGAAAGGATGCTATTGAAGTTATGTAACTGAAATCTAAGGAAAAGAAATTAGGTAGCACATGAAATGGGAGAAAAGTGTTTAGAAGGTAATAGAATTTTCAATCCAAGGAACTGGAATAATAAGAAACTTTGGCATTTGGAATGCGTGAAGCGGCTATAAACTGCAAATACTCTCTATATATGTGTTTATTTTATTGTTATTGCTCCTTTTTATTTATTGTTTTAAGATGAGTATAATAAAAGCATTAAAGTCATCCGTGATCGAACCCTGTTGGCTATAATTAAAGTAGGAAATCCTCAGTAATTTAAAGCTTAGGAAACGTTGAATTAAGTCATAATACTATAAGGCATGCAAAAGTTCAGTACGCGTTTAATACTGTCGATAACAACAGAGAGAAGTGATATCGATAATAGGTATATTTGGAAGGGTTGGGGTACAGACGACCTGTTGTGCGTTAGAGATTTCGGAAAATTTCGTTGTGCGAGGAAGGAAATTGTAAAAGTGCGGTGGAGGAAAGAGAATTATGAGACCTTAGCATGGAAATAAAATAGAGCTCTCTCTTTCCTACTCACACACTTTCTCTTGGTCATATCTTTGGGGCTAGGGCATTCTTTTTGGGGAGATAAAAATGTCTAAGACCTTGGAGGGTAGCGTGTGCGCCTCAAAGGGTTGTGTGATAAGAAGGGACCACCACCGAATGAAGAAATAAACCTCATGCCGCTGGACTAGATGGAAAAAATGAAATATAATCTCCATTCCCTCCCGGGAGCCCGCGAGTCGTAACAAATGGGCCGACGGGATCCGGACCGAATTGATTTAGTTTCCCAGAAAACATTGGGCCGTGGCGTTCTCTCGTCGGATTTTGCTCTCTGCATCCTCCACCCACAGCACGGGAGTGCTTCGAGCGGAATTGAGAACTGGGAGTACCACTATATACTGCTATCTTCCATCACTTTAATCCAGCTGTGAACGCAGCTACCTCTTGAGTTTCTGTATAATAGGGAACTTCTGGACAATGCTTTTGTGCATACCTTTGTGCTAGAAAAGTTTTCGTTTCTCTAGACTGTGTTGGAGAAGGCTCACCCGGAACAGCCTACATATTTTTGTTACAATTTAAAAATTGGATGTGATTTAATAATTTTAGCCATCTCCTTAATCATTACATTACAGGTCATCGATAATGGGACTAATTAGATGCAGCTTTCTACCTGATTTTTCTATGAATTAGCCTATTATTATTGAATAGTTCTCTTTTAAATCTTTCCATTAAGTTATTCCATATACCCCTTCCGTAGCCTTTTTTGGTAGATCTTTCAGTTCATTCCCCCAATAGCGACTTAGGTATTTCAAAAAAACACCTTGCCTCCAAAATGATCCGAATAGTGTTGTCCCGTCTTCATTTCAGCACTTTGATTAGCGATTGTTTTACGTAGAATATCTTCCCTAAAATTTAGTTTCATCAATTATATCTTCGTCAACCTTTCTTAGCACCACTTTTCAAATGCTTTCCATACACTCTTCCCTGTAAAAAAATCTCCGATCATACATGTTAATGGATTACTTCACGATTGTTTTTACGTTTCTCTTGCCGTACAATTCGGTCTCTTCCGTCACATACGCCCTTAAACGTCCTCAATCAATCTCTATCTCTTTCACCAATCACCTTAGTGAAGTTTATTTGCTTGGCGGTTCAATCCATCAACATGACCACACCAGTGAAGAAAATTAAAATTATTTCACGCCCAACCCCGGAAGAGGTGAAAGAGTTCTGTTACCTAGGAAGCTGAGTAACCAACGATGGACGAAGCAAGAAAGAAATAGTCAGTAGAATAGTCTAGGCAAAGAGGGCATTCTATCAAAATAAGAATCGGTTAGAGGTACTCAGGTGGGGACTACCGAAGGTCAAGCCTGCTAATGAGGGTCCTTCCTCGACTCCGAGCCTAATCCAACCCTTCGCGAGCGACCCGAGACCCTCACCGAGGCCCATCTCTCAACGGGTGGTCATAAGGCTGAGCTCGTCCGATTGCAGTTAAATTTTAACTTTATAAACTATAATTGTTATAAACAATATGTTAGTTTTTTCGTGCTCTCCATTTCAAATAGATCACATTCCTTTTTTGATCGATCCTCTACGATAAAAAATAAGTTTTTTTGTAAAATAAACGGGAACCATAATTCAGTTGTTACTAAACTAAAGTTGTGGAAAAGTGCACCGATATTTTATTCTAACATAAGCGTAGAAGTAAGGAAACAGTTCATCAGAACATACATCTGGAGCATGTTTCTTTACGGCAGTGAGGCATGGACGATGACAGCAGCGGAGAAGAAAAGGGTGGAAGTATTCGAAATGTGGTGCTACAGAAGAATGCTGAAGATTAAATGGATCAACCGAGGAAGTAATGAGGAAGTGCTAAGAAGATTAGGAGTAAAGAGAAGTCTGCTGACAACTCTAAAAAGAAGAAGGGAAAACTTGATCGGCCATATCTTGAGACACGATGGCCTGATGAAGACTATCGTCGAGGGAAAAGTGAACGGGAAGTTTGGAAAAGGCAGGCCTCGTATGAGATACATGGAACAGGTACCTAGTGAAGGATGTAAAAGAGAAGAATTACGTCACAATGAAAAGGTTGGCCGATAGAAGAATCGAGTGGGAAGCTGCGTCAAACCAATCCTAGGATTGTTGACCAATGATGATGATAATGCACAACCCCAAGGGCAATTTCTTTCTTGGTTCATTTCGCTCTCACCCTACGTCTGACCTTATCGCCGAGTACACTGTTACGTAGTGTATACGTTATTTTGGTCTTAAACTGATTATATTCTTGCAAATTATTGCCTGGTTCTACTCTAGCTTCTCGCCTACATAATGAGGTGGCGAGAATTATGCTATCATACTCTCTGATTTTTGCTTTATTTACATAGCGTTCATCCTTTACATTAGTATCCCAAGCATTCACGCATATGTTTCAGAGAAACGTAATGAGCAAATACTTCATTTCAAATCACCAATTATTCCTTCAACCCAATCAAATTCCCTCAGTAGTCAAGCGATCTCAATTTGTTATTTTTTACGAACCAAGAGTCTTAAATTCTCTTCTTCCCAAGTCCTTCGATAAAAATTAATTTCCGAGAAATATTCTTCAGCTGAGAAGCATGAAATAAGTGCATTTTGGTTTGCAGAAATCAGTGACAAATCTTTCTGAGAGGAAGCTATAACTTGCGGTTACTTATTTTTATCTGTGTTTTCTAGCTAGAGTTGCTGCAGCATGCAATGTTTTGCGTTAATCTCCATACGCATGTTCTGTCACAAAATTTTGCGTCAGTTTTTTCTTGCGACGCAAGTATAAATTTTTATGTCTAATGCATCCTATTCGTGAATGCTTCCCGAGCCACTTGCAACTTTTGTCAAATGTGCGTGCACTATGCTTTAAGGTGCGTAGATGGCACAGAAGTGCTTCCCTCTTCTACCGTTTTTCTCGCCATTATTTTTCATTTATAAAGTAACGATAACAGATTGACAAGATTGGATGGCAGATATAAAAAATGGGATACATTAATATTCTTTATATTCCAAATTCCATTCAGCAAAAATTAATTCTCCCCATTCCATCTCCGTCCGATGCAATAGTGAAAAAAAAATTTATATCGGACATAAGTTGGAATACCTAGCGTTCTTAATCTTTTTATTTGGGCATATTGTTAATTTATTGTGCCTAATACGGAAGGCAACAGTATTTTAAGAAATAAAATTGCTGGAAATAATATTTTTCCTATTTGACTGTCATTTTTGCAGAGGATTGTCAATTACTTGTAAAGAGAAAGTATTAAAATCCAAAAATTAATAATACATGCATTTAATTTTGCTGGAATAAAAATATGGCCGATGTGTGGTTCGATAGCTAGGAAAATTCAAGTGGCTATAAAAGTATCCTGGATTTATGGCTCATCCATAGAGTCGAAAACCTTTTCTGGGAAGTTAATTTAATGCCAAAGATTACTTACTTATTTCTTACTAGTGGAGATGGGACATATCTCCGTGGTTTTCAAGAAAGATTCTTCTGTGTTTCCACTGAGTTCACGTTTCAGTGCGAGAGGAGGAGCCGATATGAATTCCGCCGCCAAGGACCCAAACTACTGACTTATACCATTTTAATCAAGGTCCTGGTGCTGAGCTTCAATTCCGATGCAAAAAATCTCGGGGTATTCAAATTCCGCTGGTGCGGTACCAATTTAAAAAAAAATGAAGAGGGACTTGTGATGACATTTTTTTTTTAAATCGCAAACGAGATAAAAGATTATGAAACTTTCCATTTCTCATTCCTGACCTCCCAGTTTTATTCCCTCCGCACATTTCAGTATCTATAAAAAATCATTGGATATGTAAGTAATAATCCCTTCTGGGAAAGTGAAGTTGATAAATAACAGTATTAAAACGAAAGGTCGCAGAGCACTGGGGAATTCTGATCTGGATATTATCAGAAAAAATATAGCTTGCTGATTTGCGTGCTAAGGTCTCTCGTGAGAGGTTCTCGGGGAATCTAATTCGTTTATTCAATCTGTAGAATGCTATCCAGGCGGAAAATTCATTAAAAATTTTTTTAATATCCCTTCGTTTGATTTGAATTCTTAAAAATACTATTATTTATGCAATTCGCTCTTTTTTTATCTCCATGGATTGCTTTTTTTGCATTCCATGTGACAAATTATTAAGTACTTAACGATAGAAATAATAACGGAGGTTATGAATGAAAAGGGTGAATTCGTAAATCAGCATGAACTTTTCTTTATTGAATACGACCTTGGATTCGACGGATCTCGTGATCATCAGATTCAAATGAAACGGAAAGCTAAGAATAAATTGGCACAAAAATTGGGAGAGGTGGGTAAGGGGGGAGGCGGGAGGAATTTTTGGCGGCTATGTGACCAAGTCTTTGGTGTGGGAGAAGCATGTCCTAACGTCGAGTGGAAAAGACATGCACCCCGTGCGTTCGTGAGTAACATCATCTGGAGGAGGGGGGGGGGGGAGGAGGGGGACACTATACTACGGAGTTCAATGAAAAAGTAGTGAAAAGGCTGTCTGTCCTGCGCTATCACGGAATGAAGACATTACTATAAATTTTCACCTGCGAGTCCTTCGTAAATATACCTAATGAACGAAATTCCATGACACTGATGTAATTATAATTTAAGTCTATTGTCTTTACGTCTTTCATCGCAATTCCATATCATTGATCCGAGAGGAAAATGTTATATCCATCCCGTGAACATTTTTTGTTTGAATCGAAGTCATCCACGTAAAGTTTCGAAGTATTCCTTCACAGCCCAATAAAATATATGATTCTATCATATATTTTATTGGGCTGCATATTGGGAGCATAAAATATATGATCCTTACATTTTAGTTAAGGGTTTTACCAATCCAACGCAAACATAAAGAGAGTAGTGATCCCTGGGCTCAGACATCGGAGTTCTATTTATTCGCGGGAGGCAACCGATAGCCAAGATCGTTTGCACCATTTAGGATGTGTAGCTAATTGGATTTGGGAAGGAGATATTTCTCACCGAACAGAGAAAGGGCTAAGGGAAACCCGGCGTTGGCATTACCCTACTATTAACGACAGATGGAGTATTTTCCTTGAAATTCTCTCTGCAATGGAGAGATCAAGGTACCTGTGTAAGAGGTCAAAAATATCTACCGCTGGTATAAATTGGACCCGGGTGTTAGAGATGGGAGGCCAGCATAGCTACCTCAACAAACTCGACCCCCATGACAAGCATCATTGTATATTTCACGACGCATGTTGGAGTTAAAATTTTGTCCGCTATAGCTCAATAACTTTCTTTTTCATAAATTTGAACTTAATTACCGACGTGAGTTATGGAATGAATACTATGGCATGGCATTTTAAATGAATGGTTGTATCGAGAAAATGAGTGCTTCAGTGAAATGTTTCGAATTGTTCATGACCAGCATGCATATAATTTTGTAAAGCATTATTCCTCTGCCTTCAGTCAGTACTATATTTTAAAATCATATTTTTTAATCTCTAAGCAAACTTAAATCAATCATTAAAGACAGAAGGTGTTTATCGGAATGATTGCTTTACTTAATGCGATGTTCGTCAGAAAAAATTATTTTAAATAATTTCCCCATATTGGAAATAAATTTTTACCATCTTAATGAGTGTCAGGCTAATTAAGTAGAGAATCGTGTAGTGAGCAGTGATTGAACCTATTCCCCCTCTGCAGCGGAAATATTTCAATACTTTCAAATATACAAACCCCTTGCTTATGGATATATGTAAGGCCATGTTACGGCCATTGAGGTTGCTCTTAGAGCTTTACTTGACTGTGTGATTACTGCTCCTAGTCGGGTCATCCATTTTAAATAGGCCCTGCATAAGAACCAGAAGAATGAGGCCAAAGTTAACGACGGAAAACGACCTTGGAAAATACGAAAAAATAATATTAATCCAGAAAAGAATTGGTGCTTTCAATTCCTCCTAAAATCTGTTAAAAAGGAAGACTCAACACTTAATGTTGTCTCTGGTAAAACAGTCCTTAGGTTGAAGTTGCAAAACTATTATTTCTGTAGTAGGTACAAATTTTGGAAAAAGTATGTGTAGGTATTTCTGTCATTGGAACTTTCTTGGAAACCTATGAATAGTATTCGGGTATGTCTCGTGCTGTCCGGTGTTAGTCTTACGTTTCGTTACCCTTGGTGGTCACTTCCTCATGGGAAAATGATTACCGCTGCCACTGTTGCTCTATAAAAATAAATATCTTTACTTATTTTTACTTTTACTTTACTGTATATTTTGCTTGTTCATGTGAGAGTAGTGGGGTTTAAGGGGAAAGATGTTGCGTATGGATACATTTTGTCTATTGTTGGATTAAAAGCATCAGTTTTTTCGCCGCTTATTACTCGAGAACTAATTGACGGATCGAAGAACGGAAAATGAGGAACTTTTTATTCCACAAACTCTACCAGATTCGGCAATTAAAAAAATATGGTAAACGACCCCATTGAATTCGCACAGAAAGGCTTAGAAGTTTCTTCAAAACGAAGATATTTTTCGTGAATGGATAGATATGAGGCATTTTTTTGCTCCGGGCTGGAAAGGGAAACGGCATGAAGGATATACCTGCATAAAAAGAGCAATGTATCCTTCGAAGTGAGAAAAAGGGTTTTAAAAATTCATCCAGTGACCTTCCGGTGTCTGGGGGTGCCGTCTGCAACACTTTGTCGCCTCCTCGTGGGAATGCACCAACATCCCAGATGCATGTTTCCGCCACGCCGCTTGTTGGCAGATCACAGGGCTTTCCCTCAGGAGGGCGGTGGGGACGTCATATCACCCTCTTTGTTATCCCCTCCTCCCATGCTTAATAAGAATTCCCACCCTTCCCATCCTCCCAGGAGGATGGTGGGTTCCAAGGAGGATAGAACATACTGGGGGTGGCATTGGCATGGTAGCAGATGTGCAACAATGAAACTAGAATGGGAGTACTTGGGAAGGATTAGAACCCACCCACTCCGTACAAAGCAATGCGTTCAATACGTTCTCTTATGGAGAGGCTGCATGTGTATTAAAACACAACAACAATATCGTATCCAGATTTCATCGTAGCGCTATCAGTTAATCTTCCAAAGAATTTTAAGGGAGTTTTTAATCATTTGATTTAATTTTTACCAACAAATTTAATTTATTTCAATGTTATTATTAAAACTGGTTCGCATATAACATATATAAACCACATATTTGGATATTGTTGGCATATTTGCGTACTTTCCTAGGTTTTTTCAACAAATATTGAAAATGCAATGTATTTTTATTATTCTTACTACTCTAATTTTTACCGCGTGAAAAACGCTCATCCGTGTTAGTATTGTGAGTATGGAAGTCCGTATGACCGTGCCTACCAAGATGGCCGCTGGCTTATAAAATCAGCTGCGATGCCTCATCCGTAACATTCCAACCCCGTCGGTGAGTTCACGTCCATTCGCGCGCCGTGACGTAATGGTTCCTTTAAGCTCTCTCTGTGAGGAAGAAGTCATTCCAACCACTCCCCCCCCTCTCCTCTTCCTGGGTGCAGGGCCTTCGCTGAATCTCCCCTTTTCCTCCCCCGTCAATTGCCTTTGGACCGCGTAGCCTTCGAAACTTGTTCGCCCCATATTTTCGGAGGGCCTTCTGGGTAGCGGCGGAATGCGTGGGCGGGGTTTTCGGACGCCCTATTCAGAGAGGGTTCGAAGGTAAGATCAGCGGGGCTGAGAATGATGTGAAGGGTTGTAACAGGGGAGAGGGGAATATTTTAGGTCGAGCGAGTGTTCTTAGTGAGAAACGTGCGAAAGCACAATTTTGGAATCTTTTGGCACCCCTCAGGCTGGATAAATTGAAATGGTGGCCTGTTACCTTGGGAAAACAAAGTTGATGAAAGGTAGTTCGCTGTCGGAGGGGATGAATAAATGGAAGATTGCCGGCTATGTAGGCTATGTATAGTGTGAATAGAATGAGTATACTCTCGTTATACTTCTGTTACCTGGGGAAGTTGAGTAACCAACAATGGGGAAGCAAGAAAGAAATAGTCAGTAGAATAGCTCAGGCAAAGAGGGCATTATATAGGCATTATATTAGGTAGAGAGGGCATAGAGATTCAAAAAAAGAACAAAACTTTTACCAGAGACCAAGGGCAGAGAATAAGCAGTTCATGGCTTCAGGTTTTCAAAATGCAGAATTTTCGAGAGAAATAACCCCACCCCCTCCACCCTTCACCCCACCTACCCAAACCCACATAAATACCCGTAAAATTCTCAGAGATAACATTCTACCCTGAAGATGCCTCCAGCAGCGGAGGGTAAACGTAAGTGGACAACTACGACATGGCGGAGAAACCCAAAAAACCACATCACTTAGTCGTGGACCGCGAAAGTTTTAATCAGTGGAGATCTTTTTTTTAAATGCGATACACTTAATAAATAAAGCTCTTTCGTCTGTTCTTTGCCATTTCACTGACGTACCAAGGATTCGGGTCCTGAACTTGGTCGTTTTTGTTTCCTAATAGCTTTCATCTGGTGGATTTTGTTGAGATAACTCGAAAGAGCTTAAAAAGCGAGGAATATAACGGCTGCCCAATGGTAACGGTTTTGTATTCCTCGCGGTGTATACGTGGAATGCCTCGCAAATCGAATTCTGCAACTACTTATTCAGACGAAAATAGATACTATTTTTGCTCTACCACTTAATACATTTCTTAGTATGCGGGCCTGCCATGATAGATCAGCCGGAAAAAGATGCCTTGATGCTTTATGTAGAACTGCGGATGCAAGTAAATATTTTACATGAAAATGAAGGCACGATATTACAAAGCAGATATGCTCCTTGCGCCTGTCTTTAGTCTTATTTATTGTAACATAACGCAAGGCCGCCATAGTAGTTCGCGGTCGCTAGGGGAAGAATCAACAACAGGGAGTCTAGGAAGAGGAGCGAGAGCGGCACGTCGCACGAGTGAGGCGGAGATTGGTGTTGGAATTTTACCAGTTTTATTGGGGGAAGGAGGAAGTTTTTGGAGGTGGGAGTACCAAGTGAGAAGTGCATTGACTGGCAGGAGTGGGAAGGCGAAGTGTGGAACTGTATGGACCGATCGGTGCTGTGGCGGAGCATATGGTATTTGGGTTGATAAAGTGACGTGGATAGTTTTGGAGGTATTGAAGATATTTTGCTTTGTTTCCGCCATCGGAACATGTATTGATTTGTAGCTATATGTTGTTGCATGGATGGGAGAGTATATTATATAATTTGAATTTGTGTGTTGAATATCTGTCCTTTTAAATCGTGTTGCATACTTGATTGTATAAATAGGTCCGTGTCCATTCGAACTCCGTCTTAGGTTACATTATGTATTTTCTTCTTTTTCTTATCTGCTTCGCTATTGTCAAACTTTTAGTGTTCCTTTCACAATGTAGCGGCATGTTTATATATTTTTTTCTCAATTTTTTCCGTTCAGTTTCATTAGGAAAACTGTTGAGCGGTTCATATCTGTAGATTTAGAGCGTAGGTACAGGCGTTGAGTTACAGCTGATTCCCCTGCTTCTAGTGCTACTAAGTTTGAAATCATAAAACTGATATTCTCTCGACGTTCTTGGACGGTTAATGAGTGAACCACTCATGTTCTCCTTGAGTGAATGGTATGTGAAACCTAAATGTCGTAGGTAAGAGCGTGAACATCCAAATACTGCTTCACGACTGTCATGCACGATGTTATCAGTTTATAGCCGGAAACGTCCTTTACGAGCGGTTATTACCTATTCCTTTTAAAAATTAATGCCACACAGCATTGGAAATGTAAGCTTCTCTTCGTCTCCTTGTTTTTGAACTGCAAATGAGCGTTTTTTTTTCTGGCGAAGGGTTTCGCGGCGTTCCGATTATTGTAAAAAGCTCCGAAAGATTGTAAAAAAAAAGATGATTCGGGAGTCTTCCGCGTTGTCATTCTGTTAAAATGGCGACGTTTCACCCACTCTACTTCGGGTTTCCTCAGGCGAGGCTGAAGTGACAATGCTTCCAAGTTGTCGCTTATTTATACTCGTTTTCTGAGGTGGCCGCTGCTCGCTGATTGGCTGTTGATGCTCGTGTGAATACTCGTTTCCACGTGTTGGAGAGAGGGTAGCTATCCTCTCAATTCATATTGTTGGGCCTCTTGGAAATTTCAATTGCTTCCTTTTTAATTCTAGGAAAATAGCGCTTTTCCCTCGTGAGGATTTTTGGTTCCCTTAAATTCACGGAGTGGTTAGGTAAATGAGCGTACCAACAAGTTAAAAAATTTGGCCTCTTGCTAATGGGTCGCTTATTTTTTGGCCTCGTACTGTGAAAGGACTAGCCTATGCTATGATTAATATCTATGTCCTAAACTATTCATTTTCTATCCATGATGAAATTTAAGGCCGAATGATAATGAGTCACTTCGGAGGCATTATTTCCTAAGAAAGAAATGTGCAATTTATACTGTTCTTCTTCAAAATCAATCATTCGAATGGATCCGAATTATTTCGAACTTATTAATTCGCAAGCAATATACTTTACCATGTTCCTCCTTCGTTGGTCCCTCATTTTGTGAGGTGAAATGCAGTTTTATCGATTTTTTTCTATTACGCAGTGGGGGAGTCTCTCCTCCTCCTTCTCACGTTACATATATTAAAGATGTACGACGCAAACTGGGAGCACGTGCTGCAATTTTTATGCGCCAGGGAGATGTGGATAAGTTTTCCTCTTCCATGAGTCACCCCTTGTGGGGAGGGAACACTCCTGAATCCGTGCGGACGGTGATTTCCCTAGGGTGCTCGATCCGGTCGTCGCGTCTTGTAACCGCTTCTCTTTTCGGGCCCTCCTTAAAAAATAAAACTCAGCGACACATGCTTCATTTTGGTACGGAAGTTTGTGAAATAATAATAGAATGAGGGAGGGTATGGCGGGGGACGAAGGGGCGGAGAGAACAGAATCTACAAATGTACATTTACTTAGTGGCTTGCGAGCCACTTCAGAAGGTATATGGCAGGGAGTGAACAATCACCGACGTGCACTAGTACATAAATATTCTTTTTCTTGCTTTAGACTGGGTTTTTAGCGTATTTTTTGTCATTTTTATGCATTCTTTCCACATTTTTCTCGGTGTTCCATTTCTTTTTTTCCATCTGGGATCTTAAAAATCCACATCTTCACTATTACATCGTTGCCCATCACTCTCTTCTTCTGGTTATCACCTTTCTTCTTCATCAACATTCTTCAGTAGCTTCTATTTTAGAACCCCACTTACCTTTCATTCCTTTCTATAAGTATATATTAAACTGTCTTCCCTTAATTTAATGTTAATACTTACATATCTGCAGTTTATATTTGTTTATACGTTCTCAATGTTTCATTCTATGTTTCTGCTGGCCATATGGTTATTGATCTTGTTAGTGATAAAATCTCGTCTTTTATGCCATGTCTTTATACTTTATTATTCCTTATAATTTTCCTTATACTAGCCTTCCCATCACCAAAAAAAATTATTTGTTAGTTTGTGGAAATGATCAGTCAATAATTCCAAAGTTTACTAATGTGAACGTATTTATAATTCACAGAATCTTTTTGTGTAAACCATATAGTCACAATCTAATCAATAGAATTTTTTGTCATTTTCGGCAGTTAGTACAGAAATATTGGTAGATTCGTGGACTCCTGAAAACGTGATATAGAGATTTACAGGAGTGAATGCAGGTTAGGGTAGTGTAATCCATCCTTTTGAAGCGTTTGTCCCTGAGACTTGTTAACACTCATTGCAAAGCTAATTTCAGTGGTAATTGTCTTGTGATATTTTAGAACGGTATGGCTGAGTCGGATAGGGTGGGGTTAATTCCTTGTATGACGAGTTGTTCCAGAGTAGATTTACCGAGCTGTGAGAGCGTTGTCATGGAGGTACGTGATGACCATTCGTGCCCCATTGATTAGTCCACATTTAGCATTTAAATTTCTGATCTGCATGCCACTTGTGTTTACCACCAAAATGAAGTTTCTATTTTGGCAGGTCTGATGGGTTAAAATTGTTTAAGAATTTATGAGAAACTGGCAACTGGAATAATATATGTTATGAAGCCACGCTATGGTGTTGAAATAGTTAAATAGTTATTTGATTCCAAGATTAAAAGATACTCATGTCTCATGCTGACAATGATAATTTCTTCTTCGTTGTTTATTTACGTGTCCATGGGGGTGTTCTCATTTCCTTACCTAATTTGTCTAGAAGAACTTTCTTTTGAAGTAAATTGTTAACAATCGACGTGGTTTAACGCGTTTAACGTGAACGACATACGATGCCTCAAGTCGGTAAAAATCCTCTCCGTCGATACTTTATTTATTGCTATAGGCTTTGTATTGATGGAGAAAAAGGGATGTTGACAACAGAAATGATATATGCCAGAAACCTGTGCAAATCTTTCGCAAATTCAACTTTCCCTCCGAAAAAAAGGATTGCTCTTGCTTGGGTTCGTGAAATTTAATATTCAAGAAAATGCATAATAGCTAATGCAATTTACTAATCTGAATGAATTTACAATAGATTACAATTTACAAGATATTAGTTACTGATTTACAGGATTATAAGGAATAGATGCCGAAAATATTCCTATTTATTTTTTATTTACAACTTTTCCATGATGACGTTTGTTTTGTTAAGCTTTTATCAATAAGATTTTTTTGTGTTAAGCTTTTATCAATAAGATCAATAAGAACCATAGTGAAAAACAAAATTTTGTTCTTAGGTAAACTGAGTATGCTGTAACATAAGTCGGTAAAAATTATATTCCACTCATACCTTATCCATCGCTCTAGAATTGTATAAGTTGAGAAAAAGGAATGTTGACAGCAGAAATAATACATATGATGAATAACAGATCTTTTATTTTTATTCGTTGGTAGAAGCGAAATAGGAATGAAACAAGGAAGAGAAGTGGGAGGGAAGTGCGAAGAGATGTGATGAAAGAGGTGATGGAGAAGAATGTTGCGGCGGCGGCGGAGGAAGCGATGCAGAAGGGTGGAGATAAACGGAGATAAATGAGAGGTGCGAGGGTGGAAACGGGCGATGGGGGATGGGAGATTGAACGGGAGAGGGAGAGAGGGAGGGAGTTGAGAGCATGCTTTTCGTCCGTGCCGAGGGAGTGAGCGAGTGAATGGGAGAGGGGTAGAAGGAGGGATGTGGTTATCAAGAGTCGTATGCAAATGTGGAGCAATGTGGGGAGGGGAGGGAGATGGATGGCGATGGGGAAGGGGGCGCGTGCGTAGGTGTGTAGTAGGGGGTTGTGTGCGGGACGGGGTTGAGTGAGAGGAACGCTACGGCCGCAGGGCAATGGAAGAAAAGCCCCTTTGTGTGTGGAGGGGAGGTTCACCGCCTTGGCACGTGCAGGGATGTCGGATTGGGAGGAGGGATGCGAGAGAGTGGAGATACATATAGCGCCCGTGCGTGGGAGAAAGGGTGGGGGAGATATTTCAGCTCCACCCCCACCATCTTTTTAACCCCAGCGCTCTCTCCATGCTCCGACCGCTTTTCTCTCTCCGTCTCCCACTCTTCTCCACTCCGGAGCGTGCGGTAGGGAAAGAGGGGGAGACACGCAAAGCGCCCCTTGCGTGGGAGAACGAGGCGAGATATGGGAGATAATTCAGCTCCCCCTCCATCTCTTAACCCCTTTCATTTCTACGCTCCCCGCCGCGGAGACTCGCCCGTCATAGCCGCCTCTCGAAGAGCACGGTGGGGAGTTATCCGGGAAATGGATGTGCCCGTGTGAGTGCGGTTCCGAGTCAGGGCGGTGCGGCTTCATTAAAACCGAACGTTTTTGCTTTGTTCACCCTTTCCACCCCCTAACCTCCCCGCCCGTCATGCTCCTCCCGCTCCCGAGCAAACGGCTCCAGCGGCAAGATTTAACTCTTGTTGGGGAAGGAGCAAGGAGAAGTGCACTCGACCAACTACCAACCAGGGGGGGGGGTGCATTAGTGGAGCAGGTGGCCAGCGCGAATCGAGTTTGTTTGTTTTTGCTTGAGTGGCTCATCTCGCGGAACCGGGTTTGAATCTCAGCTGAGGCAGATGCTTTGTCATTTTGGGTAAAATGAACACCAGTTACTTTAAAAACGAATTGGTCTTCGGGTTACACGCCGGGTGATAGCGTAATTGGGCAGTAACGTTTTGATGACTTATCCCGCGATCGTCGTCGTTAACTCTGATGACGAATGCGGAATCTGACATCAAAAGTTAGCGCCCGTTAACACTATCAACCGACGTGAAATCAGATCAAAGTTCTCAATAACTATTCTACTGGAAAACATAAAACCTTTTACCGATTACTTTGTAAAGTTCCCCAATTTATTGAACATTAAACCATCGGATTCACCTCTTACGGCATCGTTAGTTAAGCTGAGTGTACCTGACTGCAAATGTAGTACAAGGTTCAATAAACTGTGGAACTTTATAGATTAAATGGTTTTTATTTTATCCAACATGAAGTGATTCCATCAAGTGACGCGTAAAAAAGTTCAATTCATCAAGATTTTTCGTTGGTGTACATGTCCACACTTGAGTTTTGTGGGGGAAAAAACTTTTGCATTACTCCATCCGCCGAGTCGGACGTTAAAATTTGGGCTTTTAGGTGTTTTAGCCTATTAAGAGTAGGCTAATGCCAACCCCTGTTTTCTCACCGCCCTTTCTGCTCTCTTAAAAAACCCTATCTATATCCAAGAAACCATCTTACTCTAAAGCTTTATGTGACTATAGCTGTACGCTGACTCCATCAAGCTAACCAGATGTTACCCTAGATCTTATTTCTGGTGACCTCAAATGGGCCTTTTAAAAGGGATGTAGCGCAGAGGAAACCCTTGAGAAAACAGTGTGGATGCAAAGGACTTTTAATCAATGATCAGAGTTGAGGGTAATGTAGCTTCGGTGTCTAGAATATTTGATATCCATTTCGAGGGCCCGGGTTCCAATCCCGGAAGTGAGAGAGAGAGAGAGGGGGCTTTTGGTTATATATCGTTTTCTATTAGAATAGAATAGAATAGAATTTTATTTTTCGAGGACTAGTGTCCTATGGAACAGTATTACAATTTTACCTTTCTGGTTTTGGTGCAGCAAATAGACAGTATACTAATTATTTGAATTTCATACATGCACATTACATGCCAATAGAAACATGCGTAGATATTCATGCAAGAGTATACTTATGCAAACATAGACAAAATTCCAATTACATGACAATAAAAACATGCATAGATGTTCATACAAGATTATACATATGGGGAAAAAACTAAATATAAATTATGCATCTCTTCTGAGGCTATATACAAGCATACATGCATACATATACACCTATATCTATGCACAAACTCATATTATTATACTTTGGACAAGAAACCAAATATTTTTTATTAGGTATGCACAAAAAGTACACATATACAAGAGTATACACATGTAAACATATATTAGGGTGTTGCGTGAATATAACCTGAGGTTTAGTACGGCTCTGTATAGCTATCGTGTTTTCACCGCGTTTACCGGTTTCAGTTGACGGTTTCGCCGGCACTCCCGTTAGCGCCTTCAGGTCGAATGAGGTTCAGTATACCATCAGTCGTAGAGGACATTTTTTGGTTCTTTTCTTACCCTTATTACCGTAAAGAAATTTCACCCTTATAGCGCAAGTGCACATTATAAGGGTGAACCCCTTGACGTATTTTGCTAAGAGCAAATTCAACGCCGACTCAGGGTTTCCATTCACCCTTCTCCTCTTATCTGAAATATTCTTATCTATACCCAGGTACCCCTGTAAATGACCAATGGTGTCGCTCGTCACCTCTATTATCATCAAAGAAAGATTGTCGACCGGTTGATCAATTAAAGGAGGTTAGACCCTTCTGCAGGCGGCATACGTGTGCGTATGACAATGACGCCAGAATGGGGGTGTTTGGGGAGGATTAGGCCCCACCTACTCTGAACAAAATATTACGTTTAATGCAGCCTCTTACGGAGACTGTACGTGAATTAAAAAATAAATAATAATAAATTGTCACCGAATTTCTTCGTAAAGGCATTTGTCAATCTTGCTAAGGCCACTCAAGTAAGCAATAAACTCATTTGATTCCTCCGGGATTTATTTTAAAGATATCTTGAAACTGATTCGAATTCAAACTACTTAAGCTACACATATTTGGCATTTGCTTGCGCGTTTGCGCGCTAAAAACAGTTCAATTAAGGTAATTAAAATGTGCATTTCGTTGTTCACCCTATCCATTCGGAGTCTTACCATGTGCAAAAGCCAATTCATCTGTGAGTTACGCGAGTAGTAAGCCCGTATGTCCTTGCCTACCAAAATGACCGACCTTGCTTCTCAAATAAGCCGCGATACCGCCTCAATTACATTCCAACTTCGTTGGGTTAGCTGGCGCGATCGTCATCTTTTTGGGTCCAAAGGCTTAAAAGGCGTCGTTTGCCGTCGCCGCCGCCTTGCGCGCCGGAAGAGACTTGCAACCCGCGTCACGGAGAGAGCGCCGTGATTTTATGCCATCTGCATTTCACGGATGTGAGAGAGCGTAATCTTCCGCGGCAGGTCGGAACCGCGTAAGCAGCGTATGAATACCTACCTGCAATGCACTTGACGTATGTGGATTCCTCCAAGGGTTATGCCTCTCGCGTTGGGCGTCGAGGAAATGAAATCCTCTACACGTGCCCAATGCTGAGTCATGTGATCAAATCGTGGAGACGTGTTGCCCCAACATAATATACATGCACAGGAATTTGCCACGAGGAGCATATTTTGACTGCGTGGATGATGTAAATATTTGACTAATTTCAGGCCAATCGTTTCTGGTATAACATGGGACCGTTTAAATCGCACAATTCCGATAAATTATTTCCTTTTTCGCTTAGATATGTTGTGCATATGTTCGGTGCAATAGAAGTACATACTGTTAATATTGCTGTGTGAAACCCTAAATAAGTTGGAAGGCTCGCCTATCGAAACGTCAATAAAATACAAAATGTGACCCGATGGAGTAATCAAACAGTCTTTATCAAATTCAAAGCTCGCGAGCTAGCCGCGAAAAATTTAGCGGAGTTACCCGCTGAATTGCACGATAGCAAGATATTCCACAGTGAAAAAAATCATTCGCCTTGACCGGGACTCGAAGCCGGACCCCCTGATTCTTAATCTTGTTCCTTTAAAGTCTCTAGAATTTCGATAGAGAAAGAGGACGTCTTGGTAGCTGAACTCGAAGAGCACTTGCCCGGTAATCAGGGGTCCGGGTTCGAGTCTCGGTCTAGGCGAATGATTTTTTTCCCTGTGGAATATCTAGCCTTTATCAACTTTAGATATTATTGAAGAATATATTTAGAGGAGAACTCTTACTAAGGCATGCATTTTCATAGGCTGAATTCACGAATGTTAAGGACAAAGACGTTATGTTAGTTGTTGGTGTTGGAAGAGTAAAATTATTGTCTGTTTGTGGATCACCACGGCCGTCCGAGAACTTAGAAACAGAAGTGCAGCTATGCTATGAATAAGATACGTAATCCAACGAGCGGGAGAACATTTATCGTATTTTTTTCCCAAATTTCTTTCAGAAGTGTACGATGTGTTGAGCATCAAGTGCATGTTTATACGGATGAAAGCAGTGACACTGATGCTCTGATATACCTATAAAGCTGTAACCCAGAAATGTATCTCTTTTTCGGCTCGTTATTCATAGAAATATAATCGAGGCTCGCTGTGAAAGTCCGGTCGGTTGACATTTGGGCGGGCAATGCTCTTCTCGCGGGATTTTAGGAACGCGCTATCCTAGGGTTTTAGCGACGTTCCTCTTGCCAGCCATTATTTTCAACGCGTCGAGAGTCACTCACTCGCTACGAATCACGAATTTCGCGTTGCATTTTGGATAAACGTTTCCTCGGACTCGGAGATAGGGCATAGCAAGATTGTACACACACGCACACATGAACGTACGTATGAACAGAGTTCAACTTCCAGCCGGCCCGTCGCGAATCCCTTTTGTGATAAGTACCCGAGACACCCAGGACGCGTGCTAAACTGAATTGAATTAAAAATTCCAAAACGGCGGTGGACGGCGGCGGAGTATTTCCGGTGCAATTTGCTCGGAAATATTATGCCTCCTCCCTCACCCCCCCCTCCCCGCGCACGCGAAAATAAACCCGTTAAGCCCCCGTTTCATTTGAAATTCCACGGAGGAGCAAGGTTGCCTGAATTGGGTGAGGAGGAAGGGGAGAGACGGAGGAAGAAGATGAGGAGAAGGGGAGAGAGAAAGAGAGGCAGGTGCGTTCCTTGTACCCTTTTGTTGGGGAATGATATTCATGCGAGCTCCGCCCCGACAAATCCTCAAACTTCTGCAAACAATCCCCCGGCGAAATAATGCGTTGCACCGAAAACGCACGTCTGGTTGGTAAGAGGGAGGATCGTATGAAGTGGGAGGACTGGTATTTTTTTCTGGGGAGAATATGTGGGACTGATACGAGACTAGCTTGAGGGGAATGCCTCGTACAGCCCGCTGGAGCAAAAGGATAGAGAGTGGGGCGGAATGGAGACTAGGCGCGTATTAGGATTGATGCTACGGGTAAAAAGACACGCCAAGTTTTCGCGCGGTGAGAATGGATTATAGCGAGCGAGAGATGGCTTGCTCCGTGGGAAGTCGGAATAGGAGATAGGGAGAGGATATAGTGTGCGTTCTGTGCGATCCAACCATTTCCTCAAACCCCCCTCCCCAACCCTTAAATCTTCCCCTCTCTCCCCCCCGTTGGATGAAATAGGGCTGATGAACTTCCCGCTTCCACCCCCCCCCCCCCCCCCCCCCCCCCCCCCCCAAACCCCCTCTTCCTTGCCCTATCTCACGTTCTCAGCCCGCCCGTATATCCCGCGCAAGAATGCAGAAACTTGGAGGAAATATGGCAACGTTGTCCCCGCGCGGCGAGGTCGGGTGGGAATTTCGAGCAATTCCTTCCGGGGAGAATCATCCCATTCGCGATCCTTATGCTCGAATTAGTCGCCCCTAGACAGTGTATATCCCCCGCTGTGAGTGTCCCACGACCTGGGGCGTTGCGGGGATTACCGGCATCGTGCTCGAGAGACTGAGATGGGGCCTGGACTTCATTTCTCACCCCGACGGTGTGGCATCTAAACTTTGAGAAACGTGTTGGTGTCCCCACACTTCTGGAATCGTTTGACGAGCACGGCGATTCCTACTATGACGACACAGAGCCGTGAACTTGCAATCCTGCCAGTTTTCTTTTTTTTAGGGTATCAGTAAACTCGTTTGACGAGCACGGCGATTCCTACTATGATGACACAGAGCCGTGAACTTGCAATCCTGCCAGTTTTCTTTTTTTTTAGGGTATCAGTAAACTCGAATTATGGGTGAAATTCACCTCTCTTTATGATTTCAGTCGCAAGATAAACCAGGTCCGTTACATTTTCTTTTTGATACCATGAGTAAACATTTGTGAAATGTTTGTCTTAATATTTATGGATACTATCTAGGGGCCATCCATATATCAGGTAACCCCAAAAGGGAAAGGGAGGGATTTGGTTAGCTGTTGCGATACTGTTGGGGGCTGGGGAGTCAAGCTTCCATTGCTTTGGGAAAGAGATAAATCATTGCAAATATATTATTTGTTGTAATGATAATTAGGATGCACATGATAATTAGAGAATAAATAATTACATGGAGATATAATAATATATTAATAACCCATGTCTGTTTTTTATCCAAGAGGATGTTTACAGATCCGCGTAATGTATGGGGGTATTAGAGATTTCAGGGGAGAGTTAAGGCCACTTTAGACGATACAATTTTTTGTACAATTTCTTGTACAACTATTGTATAAAGTGAACGAAATTGCATGTCTGTCTGCATGGAATTAACACAGGTTCTATTGTCCGTACAGTCATTCAGACATTCGCACAAGCGTTTATACAAGAAAATGTACAAAAAATTGTATCGTGTAAAGCAGCCTTTAGATAGGGGGAATTAAAAAGGTTTAATTAGCGTTACGTAAAATATATACGTCCTCCATTGGGCCACAGCTTTTAAGTGAGTCGGTTGGTTATTCAGGGGAGGCGACCGACAGCTGAGGTCATTTGCGGGTAAATAGGTAATGCTAGCAGTTTTCAGGGAACGGAGGAAGGGTGGATGGAAACCTGGCGTCGGCATTAGTCTACTCTTAAGGAAAGGCGCCAAGGGGACCACGGCTTAACGTCCCATCCGACGGACTGAGTACTGAACTTGAAATGCCCTCCACTAGGCACTCAAGTGGGGACCGATTTTCCACTGAAAGATCCGCCACCCCCGGGAATCGAACCCAGGCCCCGGTGATGGGAGGCCAGTAGCCACCACACCAACCTGATCCCCTTAAAGTGAGGTGGCTGTAGAAGTATTATTTCTATTTGATGAACCGTCAATGTTAGGCCATTTTTCACCTCTAAAAACTGAAATTTATAATGTAGCGGACCTATAAAACTTCGTGTACGAGTAATAAGTGCTCAAAGAGTCCAGTTATCCTGCAGGATCATAATGGTGAGGTTTAATCCCTGAGTATCGCCTCCTATTAAGGAATTTAGGCGACTTAGTGAATAGGACCTCCGTGTTCGTAATACCCGTAGTATCGGAGTGGCAGGAGCAATATAAGGTATTTCTGGTGGAGTCACCCATTTCAGATAGTGTTGGAGCCAGATGGAGGAAATCACCATCAGAATCTGTTTCTCAGTTCGGCGGCTGAAAAAGAGGATGTAGCATCATTATCTGGATCATTCAAAACAATTTGTCAATTCAAAAACCAAAATTATCTACGTAATACCCTGCAAGCCACCACGAGGGTGTGTGGCAGGGGCTGAAGATCATCAAACAAACACTGCTGACATGCAACTAGGTTATAGAGACATGCTATATAATAGGGTCACAAGCAGCTTGATAGTTAATATCTCCTTAATAAGAAAGGGATTATTGGTTTTTATTACATGCATCATGCACTACAGCGCTGGTTACACGATACAATTAATATGTACAAGTTCATGTACATTTTCGTGAATGGTTTCATGTACGTTTGCCTCTGAAACACGAGCGCAACTTGTACGAATGCATGAACCACATTAGAATAGGTTCTATTTTATATGCTTGCATTCGTACATGTTGGTGTGGTTACGCGATGAATTTTCGCGTTCATTCTCGCGTTCATGCATTCACACATTAATTTGTACGTGTTAATGTATCATGTAACCAGGCTATAGAAGAGACTACTAGAAATCTTAGCAAGTCCGCTAACAGATTGAAAAGTCAGCATTCCTGAAGCGTATGCATACATAAATCGCTTTTTGTTTTAGATCGTTTACTTATGCATGTGGCATTTTTGAACATTGTCATGAATGTCAATTTCTTAATTTTCATGTGCCATGTCTACACTACCACGAGTGTGTTCCTTCTATAACTTTCCCACGAGTGGTCATCACTTCTAGCAAGAGACGATAGCGATCTTGAAAGATGTTCCCATTACGTGTCATCCACGTAATGGGAGCATTCTTTAAGACCGCTATCGTCTCTTGCAAGCAATGATGACCCATTGCGATATTCACGTACGCGCGTAGCGCTAACCCGTGCGTGGGAAATTCGTCAAGTGCTTAACGCCAGGAATCAAAATAAACGCTAGGCTGCGAAGATCGAGGGTGTTTGACGTAGCCGCCGCCGGTAATTCGGAGCGTGGGCATCGGGAGGAATTTGAGGGGGTGGGAATAAAAAGTGTCATCTCTCAAGGGAGGGTGTGGCTCGAAGCGAAGGAATTAAAGCCGAAGGGTGGCGCTGGTGAGGGGGGGTGGAAGAAGAACTATATAATAATAATACATTTATTTATTTTCTATGGCGAAGCCACCTTACTAAAACAATACAAATCCAACTTGTGTACCAGTTGGCATCCAACAAAGCAACAAAACATTTTCATAAAGCGATATATATAGAACAGTGAAAATGTTCTACATTACATATAATATTTTATAAATGTATACACAGGGGGAAAACTTAATTGTACAATTTTTTTAGATAGATCGGACAATATTCTATTCTTAAGGCCGTTGTACACGGTACAATTTCTTGTACAAAAACTTGTACAATGCACAAATTATATGGTGTACGAGGTGTTCATACAATTTCTTGTACAAAAATTAGATTATGCTCTATATTATTGGATGAAACCGTGAAAGATCCTCTCCGTAGCTTCTGCGCATGACATGTGACGGCAATGATGCGCTCGTTTAGTATTCCTAAGGCTGGTGTTCTGTGTTTGTGATCACTTTTATTTCTATGAACGTGGCAAAACTTCCATTTTTGTGGTACATATCGTGATATTCTTTGTTGTCTCCATATTATGATATTCTTTGTTGCTTCCAAATTGTGATATTCGTCGGTTGCGTTGGAAGTGTTATATTTCTCAAACGATGAGTTGGACGCACTGACAAACATTAAACCTCAATGAAATTAAGATGACGTTATTGAACCAATAATGAAAGATTAGCAACAAGTATAAACATTTTATTTGGAGCATAAATAATGGGTTTCATGAGCCGATGAAAGAGTGCAAGTAACCAATCGTATGATTTCATTTTATTAATGCTTGGATCAATGGTAGAAAATCATTGTAATCCAGTAACTATGGCAGTATTTTCAAAATACTATCGTAATCGGATAACGAAATTCAGCTGTTCGACAGAAAACGATATCTGCGTATGTTATTGGCGCACAAATTGCATGAAAATCTTTGATCGTGTACGACCGTGAACCAACTTCTTGTACAATTTCTTGGTCAAATCTGGCCTTTCAATTTATGGCACAAGATCTTGTACAACAAATTGTACCGTGTACAACGGCCTTTAGAATATTTTTCTTTGAACGTGAGTATAGATTGCTACAAGTTAGGCTCGTAGGTAAGGAATCCAATGATTTTATAGAATTTACAACAAAATGTTTTTAATAAACATTACTCTTTTGTGATGGGTAGTAAAAATAAACCTTGGTGCCTAATTTTTAACGAGCATCACTGGTTTGTCTTTTAGGAAACATATCCAGAAACCTGTATGTACGAAAACGTGATTTGAATCAGAGAGTACGAAAGCCCTACCACAAAGAATGTTCTCAGGATTTGAAACATGGTTTAGTATTGCTTTTCCAGCATTATTTTCTCATTATTTTTTTTATTTTGTTATTATTATATTGATTCTTCTTTTGATGGAAAGCCCATTATGATAAAAATGAATTTTTTTCTGGGCTATTCTACTTAGAATTTCTTATGTAAGATATTATAGTATACATACCTAGGTGTGTAGAGGAAGGGTTAGTAAGGCGCGGAAGGAGGTTACGAGAAAGCTGGCAGCGTAATAGGCGGCGTTGCCAGTTGGTCCGACTTCCTCAGAGGCCTCCCACTTTGAGAGTGCCCTCTTCCGTTCCTATCCCTTCTTTACCCTTCTTGACGATAATTGCGCCCCCCTCCTCATCCTCCTGCACCATATCCCACCCGTGACGCATCCTCATTCATAAGGGCCAATCATCTCCTCTCTCAGTCTTAACTCCCACACTATCCCATTGACCCGGCTGAGGAGCCGCCGACGTGTTAGGAAGAATGTGATGATGTGGATTGAATGATGACCCCGTGAGGGGAAGATGCGGTTTGTTGGACGGCGTCCGTTACATATAGTCTTGCTCATCACGTGCGACATCGCAACCTAGCCCCGATTAAATCTCTAGAAGCAGTCCTAAGAAGAGTGGGAGGTAAGAGGTCTGCAGTCTGAAGATAGCTGCAGCCGAGAAATGAAGGGTGGAAGTATTCGAAATGTGGCGCTGCAGAAGAATGATGAAGATCTACCGGATCGACCGAGTGACAAACAAACTTACGAAGAGTGGGAGAAAAATATGCTGAAAACTTTTAAAAGAAGACGGAAAAAACTCAATACCGTGAGACATGATGGCCTGATGAAGACAATCGTCAAGGAACTAGTGAAAGGGAAGAATGATAAAGAAAGATATGAGATATTATAGATATATAAGCGGAAGATGTGAAAGAGAAAAAATATTAAAGTGTAGCTGATTAAAGAGTCGAGTGGAGAGCTTCGTCAAATCAACCTTAGGGTTTTTGACCCGTAATGATGATGGTCACTCACTCAGTGATCCCAACCCGAAGGTTGGTTTGGATAGGTGAGGGTAGAGCTCACCCCGAACTAAGCTACAGGCGTGTGAATTTCACACATTCAGGGTAGGGGGGCCAGTTCCTTTCCCTGGGCCACCTCGCACTCCGAGGATTTTTTTCGTCGGGGGCGTCCAAAGGCTTCACCCAGATTTGAACCCGGGACCCTTTGATCAGTAGTCAAGCGCTCTACCCACTAGGCCACCACGCTCCCTAATGATGATGATGATAATAAAATTTAATTCGATTCGAGGATGTTTCACTTATAAGGAGGCCGTAACCCTTTCAAATTGACCCATGTACTTTTTTATTGAATTGTTCTCTGATTTCTCACCAAGCGTTAGTGATAGAGGAAACTTAACGCTTATCACCCGCTGTGAAACCCGAGAACAAATCATTGTTAGTATTCGCTGAGAAAAGCTAAAATATTTTGCCAGGAACTTCTTCGTTTTCTTCGGTTCCGTGAACCGTGATATAGCTTTCGTTGATCGCCATCGAGTAGGAGTAGAAGTAGAAGAGTGAGAATAAAAATGGTTTTGATTCGTGTCAGAGTTGGGCATTGAGTTTGTGAGATGAATAGAGTTCTAGGCTTCCGTCTCCTAGCGCACGGAAACAAATCCTGGCGCTGAGGAATCTTTCAGTGGCAACCTCAATGTATCAGTCATAAGATTATTTAACTTCGGCCCTGCATTATTACCTTTTCCCCTTTAACGTATTTCCGAGGTGGTGCGTCCTGATAATGGAGGACTGCTACCAAAATCACGTATACAAAACACCCTTGTACACTTGTCTCCTACGGTTGCCTCCGTGCAAATTTTATGTAGGTATATCTTGTTCGTTCGAGTACGCGTCGGGATCGTCAGAAAACACGGGTCACCCTAGCAGAATCAGCTATTCATAAAAAAAATGTCAGTGTCCCATGATGTTTTTTTTTGTTGGGCGCTCTTTGTCGAATGTTCAGATTGGAACTAAGATGACACGAGAGATAAGTTAATTCCATATAAACCAGGAATTCAAGGATTTATTTTTTTCCCAATTCAGAATTTTTCGGCCGGAGATTTAACGGTAGCATTCACACGTCAAAACACATCCTCCCCTCCCCCCTGTGGTCGCTCGCGGGATAAGGAGATTTGTACGGGTATAAAAAGTGATCAATCTTTCCCGAAACACGAAGTCCAATCCTCCGACTCGAAGGGTATTCTCACATATGACTTAGTGCCCTGAAAGCCACCACAAGGGTCATGCATTACATAGGGGGGCTAGGAATGAACCGGAGGAGGTATGGGCATGCCAGCCTATCGGTAGCAATGAAGCCCATCCAGGATTCAGTTAATATTCATAAGGTTATTTAAGGGAGGTATTATTGCATATTATTCCCATGGGAGTTAATTTTACACTAAAACTGGTTCAAATTTAATCTATTGAAACTACGTAATTGGCGATTTTGGCTGTTTTGCACTTACTGATCGATATTTGAGGAAATTTAAAAATGCACTCTAGTATTCATCTTACTATAATTTTGACCGTGTGCAAAAACGATACCATCCGTATGAGTATTTATGACTAGCAATCCTGTATGCCCGTACCTGCCAAGATGGCCGCTTGCTTCTTAAATCAGCTGCTATATATCCTACAGTATATTCTAGCCTCCTTGTGCATTGGCGTCGATTAAAAAGTTATATTGTTATTGACTACTCTACCGATTTTACTGGTAAAAATCAACTTACCCTCGATAACCACGGTAACTTAGGAAATCTGTGCGGTAGGGAGCTAATTAGAGTTTGTCAGTAAAGCCTAACTCTAACTAGCCTCTTTAGCCACTATAGTTAGCAATGTAACTGGCACCTTGCCACACAGGCAGTGCGAAAATAAATTCCTATTTAGGTGGTTGAATGGTCATTTTTAACCTTTTATGTAGGCACTTATCTTCAAGAAAAAGCGTCCCATTTAGCATAAATTAAGATAAAACGGATTTTGATTAGCAGAATAGAGAGAGTTACGTGATAGCTTTACGCTATAAAGAAGTAGGTAGCGTTACAAAATTGAGGGGTGGCCGGGGTTACGCAATTAATTACCTTCTATCTCTGGGTGTTCAAGTACGTACTGGTACTAATGCACGCTTCAGATCGGAAGGAAAAATACAAGGATGGCAATGGGAGGGAGAGGAGGAAGGGTGGAGAGAAACCCGGCGTTGGCATTAGGCTGCTCTCAACGAAAGGCGCCAAGAGGACCACAAATAAATGTCTAATCCGACGGACGGATTGCTGAACTCGAATGCTCTCTACAAGGTTCTCAAGTAGGGGCTAGTTTATCAGCGAAAGTTATCTTCCTCCGCTGGGATATGATCACAGGCCCTCTAGGTGTAATTTCAGAACACTAACCACAATTTTCTTTCCTCGTACAATTAGGGATATGAATATATTTACCGCTATATATCCAATATATAGCGGTAAATATATCTAATACGAGTGTATCAATTGATAGCATCGGTAGTTGCATGTTGGCATAAGGACTTAAAGCTAACCCAACTAATAGCATTATATTGCCAGCTTGTTTTGCAATTTTTATCTTAAAAAAATTAAAGTTTAGACTAGTATATTATTACTAATTTTTTTAGTACTAATTTATATGTAGTGCATGTTTGGTGAGAATTCACCCCCTGCCACACACCTATATGGTGGATTTCAGGGTATTATGTAGATGTAGATGTAAATGCATACAAAAACCGGGAAATTCTATGGAGCATAAAAGGGGGTGAGGGGGAATTCAAAATATCGATTTTAAGTGTTACATAAAATATAGATGCCTGCTAAGTGTACACCTACGTTGAAAGACTGGAGTTTCAAATGTCTCTGTTTTGCTATTTATGATTTTACCTGTACTTCGGAGTTATCAACATTTCTTTGCGCTACTGAGTTGCGTTACGAAATTAATTACCTTTGAAATGGGTTTTCAAGTCTGTATCCACAATTATTGGCGCTTCAGATCGGAAGGAAGGGTTAAAGGATGGTAATGGAAGGGAGGAGAGAAACCCGTGGCCAGAATCTTGAATCTTTCGTATTCACAGAATAAATATTGACGTTTACGCTACCAATGAAAACGTCATTTTTTGTTTACAACGTGGATAAACGAATAACTTGCGCTAGCACGTACAAAATAAGTAATAATGAATTAACAAACGTGGAATCCGTTAAATATCTTGGAGTAAGACTGACACATGATCTTTCCTGGGGTAAACACATACGTGAAATAATGGGTCGAACTAATCGTAAACTGGGATTCATCAAAAGAGTATTGGGTAAATGTGACGATCATGTACGAGAAATCAGCTACTTTTCCCTTGTTAGAGCTCATTTGGAATATGCTGCCAGTGTATGGGATCCCTACGAAATCGGTATAAATAATGAACTGGAACATGTGCAGCGAAGATCGGCAAGATTTGTAAAGGGACGGTACGATAATTATGTTAGCGTAACCAGTCTATTAAATAAATTAATATGGAAATCATTGTCAGATCGTAGGTTGAAATTTACACTTAATCTCCTGAATAAATTCCAAGATAATATTTTCAGTAATGACGTTAAAAACATTTTGCGAACCCCAACTTATTATGGTAGACTGGACCATAATTACGAAATTAGAGAAATTGCTTGCCGAACTGACAGATTCAAAATGTCCTTTTTTCCTCGTACAATTAGGGATATGAATAGCGGTAAATATGTCCAATACGAGTGAATCAATGTATAGCATAGGTAGTTGCTTGATGGTATAAGAACTTGAAGGTAACCCAACTAACAGCACGTTTTTTCAGGCTTAGTTTGCTATTTTTATCTTTTTAAATAGTGCAGTTCAGACTAATATATTACTGCTAATCCTTTTAAATGCATGATATGTAGTGCATATTTGGTGAGAATTCACCCCCTGCCACACACCTATGTGGTGGCTTGTAGCGTATTATGTAGATGTAAACGAATGACGTTATCATAACGACAAATTTCATTTGTTATAGTGTAACGAAAGATTCCAGACTTGGGCCCCCGGTGTCGACATTAGCCTGCTCTTTACGAAAGGTGCTAAGGGGACCACAGGTTAACATCTACATCTACGTAATACCTTACGAGCCTCGACGAGGGTGTGTGGCAGGGGGTGAATATCTTCAAACATCCGCTATAGACATGCAACTAGTATATTTCATGGAGACATGCTAGATAATAGGGTCATAAGCAGCTAGATGGTTAGTATCTACTAAATTATAAAGTGATTATTGGTTGTTATTACATGCATCATGCACTACAGACTACTCTAGCAACATTTCACCTACTTTTTCCTTTGCTATGCTGCCTATTGTGCTTTCTTATGGTACGCAGGAAAAATGGCATTTTAAATCTATCGGTACGACAATCTGTCTCTCTAATCTTGTTTATGTGATCAAACCTAGTATAATACGCTGGGTTCTTAATATATATCTAACGTCATCTGTGAACAAATCAGTTTCGAATGCACTTAAAAGGTTCAATTTAAATTTTAACCTGCGTTCTGATAGCAATTCCTATCCTAGTTCATCTATTGAACTCGTAACGCTAATACAATTAGTCGCATTATCCGTCCGTCGGTTTAACGTCCAATCCGAAGGTGGAGTACTAAACTCGAATGGTTTATCTGCGATAATTATTTTTCAGTGCCGAGATATGAACACGGGCCCTCTAGGCGTAAGGTCAGAATGGGGTCGTTTACCATATTTTTTTATTGCCGAATCTGATAGTTTGTAAAATTAAAAGACCCGTATTTTTCCGTTTTTTGGTCCGTCGATTATTTTTCTAGCTATAAGCGGCGAAAAACTGATGTTTTTAACCCTTTCGGAAAAGTGGGTGTGGTGCAACCTCTGACGTCATCGACTTCGCCCAATCACAACTGAGCTCGCGAAGCTAATTCGCCTCATCGCAAAGGGGGGGACACAGCTGGCTCTCGCAATGGTAGCGAATGCAACAGGATCTGTGCGAGCAGACCTTCCGAGAACCCCCCTCCACTCCCTTCCCTTCCCCTAAAAGCAGTCAACGACGGGAGGAAAATGACGTCAATGATATCAAAGCAGCTTCTTCAGCGGGCGTCACCTTTTGCTAAATTAAACTTTTGATTTATGATTGAATGATTTTGGTTAGAAGATTAATTTTTTCACCAAAATTTTTTTTTCGTTTCCATCTATCCATTTCGTGTATAAAATTGCAATTTCGGTTCCGAGTAAATGCCCCCTTTGTTGAAAACACAACAGAGCCCACGAAACTACTTCGCCTTATCGCAATGGGGGGACGCAACTGACTCTGCAAACCGGAGCGGTTGCGACAGGATCTGTGCGAGCAGACCTTCCGAGAACCCCCCTCCACTCCCTTCCCCTCCCCTAAAAGCAGTCTACGACGGGAGGAAAATGACGTCAATGATATCAAAGCAGCTTCTTCGGCGGGCGTCACCTTTTGCTAAATTAAACTTTTGATTTATGATTGAATGTTTTGGTTAGAAGATTAATTTTTTCACTAAAACTCGTTTTTCGTTTCCATCTAACGATTTCGTGCATAAAATTGCAATTTCGGTTCCGAGTAAACGCCCCCTTTGTAATCACTATGATTTTATTTGTACTCCGGGGATTCCAATATATCTTTAAGATCTCAACGGGGCCGTTCAGTTAGAGGATAGGGGTTAGTCCTCCATCTCGTGATGTCGCCGATCTCTAATCCTCTGAGATTTACTCCGTCGGCAGACTCCTGCTTCCTCCTCCTCCTTCCTTCACCCCCGCGTCGAGGGTACCACACGGCGACCGGGGATCTAAAACTCCCGGACCTCAATTCGAAACTTAAGATCCCTTCTCTCTCCTTCCCTAGGGGAAGCAGCAATGCCACCCGGTGCGTTCTAACTTGCAGGGATTCGTGCTCACTCACCTGTTGTTCTTCCCCTCCCTGCTTCGAACTGCTTTCCTTTGTCCACCCTCTCTTCTCATACACATCTCACCATTTTTACGTTTAACTTTTGTCATTTTCGTTCCGGGAAATGATATATTTTCCGTGTGTTTTTGTTTTGTATGTGCTCTGTATTCTATCGCTATACCTGTGACCATAGAGGGTATGTATCAGGGAGGTTGGAGCGTACTGGAAGAGGCATCGCAACTGATTTGAGAGGCCAGCGGCCATATTGGTTGGTACGGCCATATGGGCTTACCACACAATGTTTTTTATGGAGGGGGCGGGGCCTAATCGTTCCCGAGCACCTCCATTCTGGCTTCATTTCCTCCCATAGGCTAACATGACAATGTCTCCTCCGGTACATCCTATCCTCCATGGTTTATACACTCACTCGCGAGAAAATGTACTCTGCGGAGATATGAGATATATTTTTGATCAAAGTGAACTTTTGAGAACACTTCAAGTTCAGCACATGGATGGTTCATTGGATGGGACATTAAACCGTTTACCCAGTTGTACTTTACGTTAGGATTAGATCAAGGACCAAGGCGGGTTTTTATCCACTTTTCGTCCACTCCCTAAATTCATAGTTACATCCAAAACTCACCTAATCTCATTTGGCGCATGTGGCCTCAGCACTAGATCATCTTTCTTGACAAGAGTCAAATGAATATGGCATTGATACATGAAGATGTAAGATCTTAGATTATTTGAGACTTATAAGTGGCCGGCCGACGTTCAAACTCGTGCTTATCCTCCCGCTAGGGCCTTGCTTCTTTGAGTGAAGATTTTTTTGTCTTGAAATTCCGGACAGTAATTATGACAAAACACACCAATAATTGATATTCTTGAGTTGAATTTTTATCATAATTAGTGTCTTTGGGATTGAATTGGATTTCGCTTCTACACGTATTCTTTTGTTTAATTATATGTGTCCACTTTGGCAATGGATTTGGCATTTTAAATAGTTACACTGTCAACTTTGAAGCAAAGCTCATGATAAATACTTATCCTTTAAAGGCCCTTGTACCTACCTGCTTTTTCCAGTAGGCTGTGTGTATTCATATTCATTAAAAAGTCATGATTTGCCACATTGTCTTTGCCACATTTGTATTTGCAATTTTTGCAATTTTCTGTATAACCATGGCAGATGATCATGTAAATATGAGCACGGTAAAATGAAGAGTGGAGTAAAAAAATGGCGTTGGGGAACTAAGTTATGTCTTTGATTTCCATTTTAACCACCATGAATTTATCCATTGAGGAGAATATATTTTTATGCCAGGATTGTATATAAACCCTTGGACTCTTTAAAACAATTCACGCTGAAGCAATAATCTAATTCTTTCATCCTCAGGACAGTTAGGATTTGGAGCACAACGAAGTCGCTCCAGAGAGCAAGCAGATTTGCCCGACATAATTGGACTCCAGAGGATCCCCACAAGGAAGAAGTGCACTGCGAATGCGAGGAAGAAGGTTGGCGAGGGAAACTATTACTTACCTAGGAGAATCTTCTGAGTGAGGTAAGGTGGTGTCTTCCGTTTGTCGTTGTATGACTCGACATCTTTGCATAGCATTGCTAGAAATAAAACTTCGCACGAAATGTCAATTTTATGCTTAAAAAAATGTGTGCAAATAATTCAGTCACAGGCTCATATAATTTTAACGTTGAGGCAGCTTGTAAGAAAACACTTATATATTCCTTGTAATTCTTTGGTTTCTCTAGAAGATGTAATTACACGCGTATAGTTGGAAACTCACTTGTTTCCGCTCAAGAAACTCTTTTCGATTACGATGTGGAATTTCATTCTCGTTTCGGGGTTTTCGCCTCGCTGAGATAGGCTTTAAATGATTCTTGAAAATAAGAATGTCTTGGTATATTCCACACTTTTATTACAAGACCGACCGCAGTTTCGACGGCTATAGTGTCATTATCAAGGCAACATCCTGTATAGTGTACAACAAGTGCCGAAGGAATTGCCTTAAATACAAAACAGCAGGGGGGTGGGGTAACATACTGAGGCATGGTGTGGGGAGGGGGAGGGGGTGGATCACTTGCGGTTGACTTGGGCAAGGAGTTCGTTTGGTAGGAAGATGGAGGGGGAAATGCTTTCCCTTGGTTGAAGGTTAGAGGAAAGGAGTGGGGGACTGCGGAGGGGTTGGGGACTGGTGTGGTAGGGGACATATTACAAAGGGTGATGATTTAAACTCTGCCATGTCATTTAAAATAGTTACATTCTGGGATTTGGAGTGTTTTACAATTTCATATAGTTCTAAAAAATCCAGTTTAAAACCTTTGTCACACACATGTTAAACATTAAAATCTGCACTATGTCCAGTGTCTGTCAAATTTTTGGCAAAGGTGGATTTATCAATAATGTAAGTAACGTAATAAAAGTAGTAAGTAAGCCTAGCAATTTGTTATATATTCGTGGATTTATCATCTCGGTTTTTTTCACTCTTGTGTACATTTAAACGTGTGGAGAACTTCCGTCCAGTTTGTCCTATATATGCATCATTACAGTCCGAACACTTTAACATATAAACACCACTCTTTTTTGAAGGTTCAAGTGTACCTTTAGAATTAAACAGTAATTTATCTAAAGTTGAGGGGTTATAATAACACATCTGTAGTTATTCCGTGGCAGTCTTTTAACGATATTGTTAGTCATGTTCCCTAGGAATGGAAGTTTGCACCAATGTTTGGGTTTCTCAGGTGGTATCTTAGTGAGGTTTGTTATGGAATTGCCTTGTTAGCCTTGTGATATAATTTTGTTTGAGTAGCTTATGAACTACGTTAATATCATCTCCATTTCTTTATGCGATGTATTTCTTCGGTTTAAATGATTCTACCTGCCAAGATCATGAGCAGACGGCATGAAGTCTAACTCATTGTAACGACGGCTTTAGTTCACAGTTCATCATTACTCCCTACCGAACCTCATTATCACTTCCCCCATTATGTCGTCCAAGACTTACTTCCTTAGTACTTAACTTCCTCCTCCTTACTAATCACCGTTACCTTCTCTCCTCCGTGTGTATTTCTCAATATGTCTTTCATCCTCTTCAACTGACTCTTTGGTATTCCCTATTGTCTTCATTTCCTCTGCTCGAATGCTTTTTATTTGTTTGCCTCATTCTCTACCCGATTCACTTCAATCTCATTCCGCAAATACATAAAAACTTCCACTCCAATTACAGCCTGTTTGTTTAGTGGAATATGAACGCATGAGTATGGCAATTCCGCGTCCTATATTAAATCCTTCTCTATGTCTGTACTCAGTAGTCCAAAGTCTTTAGTTCTCACCTCTTTTTAGAGCATCTCGAAGTTTCTCTGCCGACTTCCTCGTTGCTATATATGTTCTCTCCCATCCGAACGCGTGAAGTTTTCTTCTCTGGTCTCATGTCACACCATTCTTCATTGCATCGCGTGGTTTGTGGATCTTAGCAGTTACTTCATCTCGACTTTTTCTTTTCCTTATGTAAAAAACTGACCATGGAATACGTTCACCTGTGCCTGGAATCTCTTGGCGTGCTGTCGAATTGAAGTTTTAATCATCTCGGCGTTTAAGTTCGTTGAAGGGCAAACACTTTTCTGACTTAGGTGACTGCACTTCTATTGCTGGTCTCCAATTTCCATTCTCTGGCCTTGTATTCCAAATGGGGTCGTTAACCATATTTTTTATTGCCGAATCTGATAGAGTTTGTAAAATAAAAATGCCCGTATTTTCCGTTTTTTGATCCTTCAATTATTTCTCGAGCTATAAGCGACGAAAAACTGATGTTTTTAACCCTTTCGGAAAAGTGGGCTTGGTGCAACCTCTGACGTATGTGGACTTAGTCCAATCACAACTGAGCCCGTTAAGCTAATAAGCTAATATCGAAATGTGGCGAACACAGCTGACTCTGCCAATAGGAGCGATTGCGACTGGGTCTGTGCGAGCACCCTTCCGAGAACCCCCTTCCACTCCCTTCCCTTCCTCTAAAAGCAGTCAAGAACGGGAGGAAAATGAAGTCAATGATATCAAAGCAGCTTTTCCGGTGGGCGTCACCTTTTGCTTATTTTAATTTTTGATTTTTGAGTCAATGGTTGTGATTTGAAGATTACTTTTTTCAATAAAATTCTTTTTTCGTTTCGATCTAACGAATGTGTGTACAATTTTGGTTCCGAGTAAAAGCCCCCATTATGCAGGGGTTTTGCAGAGACTACCAATTACCCAGTCTACTCCGATGCAGTATGAGCGATTAAAAAATTATGCCTCTGCAAATAATTCAGAAATCAGATCGACTGAGAACATCATGTTATTTTCATCTGGAATAAAAATAATACTTACTTTGCAAAGTATAATCTCCTCGTTTACGCAGAGGAGTTGGCAGAATTTGAGTGAAATTGAAGCCTGGTTTATAATGACGAAGGAAATGCTCTCACGGCAAGAGAACAATATTGTGTAGGGTATTCCGGCATTTACATCAATTGACCACTCTCTTACGTTAGTCAATTATGCGTAATGAACATTAGTGTTGTTAGTCTTGGCATTGAGCTGAATTGCGCATTCAAAAACCAATTAGGAAAAGATAAATAGAAAAATGACGAATTTAGCCAGTAGAAGAATCGAGTTGAGAGCAGCGTCAAACTAATCGTAGGACTGATGGCTACTGAAGATGATGTCCACAAATGGCAGCAGTTGACTGTGCATTAAAAAAACGACCCTCAATGCTGCATTTCAGAAGTATGAAGACAGTTATTTATTTAAATGTTAATAGCAGTTATGATATCATTTTTTCAATCATGCCGCGCTGATAAATATAATTTCAACTCAAATAAACTATACTTAGAAACTCTTCCTATTATTGATGGAAATTGGAACATATAATGTGATAAATTTTAATTTTTGGGTGAAAAATCGTATGATTCAATGCCCTGCTTTGCGACTAATGCGACTAAAGGGGTTTCATATAATTTACACGTTGACTTTTCGATCATTTACGGGCCCGATTGCCTTTAGTTATTCAGTATAATCATTATTAGAAGGTAAGCATCGAACGTAGAAGAAGCTGAATGCAAGGTTTGGATAGTTGGTTAGCAATCATAAAAGATACTTTCCATAATATATCACTGAAAGATACTCTTTATCTTTGCTGAGGAAGCACTTTAAGGGTACAGCAGATAGGCAAGTTGGTGGTATCTGTGTACCTTTTAACTACCTGGGAAATTTCGACCCACATCAAGTGTTTTAGGAGACACTGTGCTTGATTTACGAGAGGACTATGTATTTGGCAGGAATTTTATCTCTTTTTCTTTTGGGACAAAATAAATTGGGGTCGACTGACTCATGCCTTCCTGGTGAACCATTTCTCCCCCATCTGCGAGACAGCCGAGTCGTCCTCGTCCACCAATCCGCCCTCCTTCTATCTCTTCCTCTCCTCACACTCCTCTCTCTCGTGCCGTCATCTAGGACTAGCAGGATGTAGGGATGTTTCCACACAAGACACCCACTCCTCATCTACGGCCTTTTAAGAAGGAGTGGGCGAGGTCATGTCCCTTACATTCTTAATCGGTCTACCAAGGTTTTTTTATGAACTTAGTTTTTTGATCCCTCTGACTCATCCCTAGCTCTTCCTCATCCTCCGTAACTCGAATCACTTTTTATTTTTAATTTCACCCATGAGAATGCGTCACATGATTGCTCGAGAAGAGATCTCTTCTCTTAGCTACTGTGATGGCCTCTCAAAGTTGTAAGACATGGGCTCAAATCCCACTGTTATCACGATGACTGTATATTACCCTGCTTCCATTTAGACTAGTACGGTAGCTCGTTTTCACGAGAAATAACGAATGTTTGGTGCATGTTCTAGAAAAATGCTTTTAGCAGTTGCTCGATAGGTTGAGTTTCTCAGAATATTTATTTTAAAAAAACTTAGGAGGCATCCGTGGAACTCTCAACACTGTCATTAAAAATTTATCCGTACATAGTCCGGGCCATTAAAGTGCGATGCCCCTGCAGACGACTTCAGGTTCGGATCGACCCGGAATAGGTGGTATACAATTCGTGGAATTATGTGCCACCCTTTCTCAAGGAGCCCTTTTACCCTTTTTCTTTAAACTCGATACTACATACCACCTATGTTTTTTCTGCAAGAATCGCAAGTTTTCCTAATAATAAATTTTCTAGGTGTTCTCTAGCTTTCAACATTTATTATTTTTCCTTGATTGGAAGAACTATTATTTCGAGTCTTTAACATTGCCAAATTGCAAGTAAAATAACTTAAAACCATGATTCACCTTTTGTTTTATCTTGTATCTTTATCTTATAAGATTACGACGTATAATTGAAAATAAATTTAGGGTTTAAGTCCAGCTACGCATTTTTAAATTTATTGTTTGCCACCATTTTCGTTATTTCTGCTTTAGATATCGAACTGAGCATTTTAAACGAACGTGTTTCCTGTTCTCAGCAAAAATTAACATCTAAAGATCAAGATATTGTATGATTGAACCATGTGTATATCACTTCGTTTTCGAGTATAATCATGCCATGAATGGAGTTAATGACTGATTTTTCATTTAAAAGGTGAGAAAAAAAGGTTGTCTTCACTTACAAATTTCATTTATGTACCTACCCCAGTCCCAGCCGTTCGAAGTGGAGTAGGATTTTATGTGGATATCACAGGTGGATGTACATCCCACCAGTTGACTCCTAGTAACGTAGATTTGCTCGCTAGGCGTCTCTGACCGGAGATTCGTGCACGGATCAGGATGATGCAAAATTCTGATCTCCCCCTCCCCCGTTTTCTCTGTACCCAAATATCCTTAAGGGCGCAAATGCATTAACCTGCCAGCGGTGTCCCACAAATTAATGCTATTAAACTTGAAGTGTAACAGTACTTTTCAATTTTGTCATGGGTGTTATACATTTTTTAATGTTAAGATGTTTTTTTCACGAGGACTTGTCTAAAGCTAAAGGTTGCTTCTGTCGAGAGTACCACATTTAGAGTGTATACCTATTTGGATAATTAATATTTTTCCGGATATGTACATAGCTCGTTCTTGTTAATCGATCCGCAGGATCTAAATTTTATCGCCATATGCTTGCATATAATTTAAATTTGGAGACAGAAGTCTGTATTTTACGAAATATTCGAAGAAAAACTATATAGATCGGAGATTATTTATGAAATTGCTTGAAATTTGTGTTTTTTTATTCCTTCCGTCAGAGAATTATTAGATGCATTTTGATATATCTATCTCTCAGTGCATAATGCTATACCTTTGTAATTTAATACGAAGTATGGGCTAGACGATGAATTGTAAAGAGGAGAAAATTATACCAACATAACATTTTATGTTTGTATTCTTGTAAGAAACATTTTTCTTAATTGTTATAGATATATATTTTAAAATTTTTTCGCAATGCCATTTGAAGTCCCCGCCTTGAGTTTATACTGTATTCCGCTCGACTAAGTTCTATTGCTAGTCACTAGGGGCCACCTTTGCCTAGCAACACCCCCTTTGCTGACCACCGGCGGTGGTTCAAAAGCAATTATCAGAAGCGAGGGGTGTACTAATTCAATAAACATTTAAACTTAAATCAAATAAATATATTTTTATGAGTAAAATAAAAATCGTTGCTCGGATATAGTATGCACTCTACTATTTTGAAAGAAATTGTATTTATTCACGACGGAATGTATGATGGGTAGTGGTTATCATGGATTTATATCAGTTGCAGTAATGAATCAAATTTTAAATGGTCTAATTTCTATTTGCAGGAAATACAGCTTGACTTACAACCTGGGATGACTCGGGATTTCCTCTGCTTAGCAACCTATTCAGTCCCAGTATTTGGCCTCTTGTCAAGGAATGCGTCAAAAATAAAAATTACTTATTATTATTACGTTATAATGGAATATTAAATGATATGATGTACTGTAGTATTGAAAAAAATAAAGACGAATTTCTTCCGATGGAAGGGAAAAATGTTGTAATTATTAACTTAATGGTGCCCATCAGAATTGCTGAAGATGGATTGGGCAGGGATCAGAGAGCGTTCCCTACACCTGGATTCCCGAGCATCCAAAGAATAACATGGACAGGTAAGACAGGTACAGTCATACCCTTATGTATGTAATTAAGAATGAAAAAAACAATGCTGTGCGTATTGAAGACCATTTATTTTATGACCATGTGAAAGAGCAAATTATTATAAGTATTTTGCGTTCACTCCCATCTTAATGCGACCAATATTAAGAGAGTAAATGAGGAAATAGTTTTATTAACCACAGGTAACCAGTTCGGAGGTTTGAACTAGGGGCAATTCTGCGGGGGGTCTGACGGGTGGGCATTTGCAAGGGAGCCAACATCAAACTAATAACCCCCTTACATTCTTAAATCGACTGTCTTAAAGGATTTTTGAGGAAATAGAAGGTTTATAGTACTATAGTATAAAAGAAAGAGAGTAAATATTTGATATTTTGCTTGAGAAGAAAATTTTGACGACACCCCCCCTTTATAAATTTTTCCCAACCCTTGAAGAGGTAAGAGGGGTGGCCGCCCCTTCAGGCGCACCATCCCTCTACCTCTCATTCAGGACGCCTGACATCTCCACGCCAGGCGCCCCCTAACCCCTGGCAACTGCCATCCACCACGGCAGCCACCTCCCCTCCCCCATTCCCCACGCGGACGATTTTTTCACGCTCCGCCTCAGTCACGTTGAGTCGAGCCATGCCAGAAGATTTCGTGGCGTCATGGATGCAAAGCCCAGCGGCGTCTAAAGAACGACCAGCTACAAGGGTGTCAATCACGCGCGGCGACGCACCGGGCCGATTAAAGACATGTGCCGAGCAATGACCCAATCTTGCTCTGTCAACATTAAATGACATAGGGAAACCTGGTTCCTCACTTCAATGCATACCGTAATCATCATAGCGAGAGTTGAACTTTAGTCCTCCTCATATTCATTATTTTAGTAAATGAGGGATTTTCACCTGAATAATTGTATGAATAATAGTTTAGGGTTATATAATAAAGTGCTACTTGGCCTCTAAATTACTTATTTACACGAAAATAGGTTAAATATTCCTACTCAGTCTTAACTTCTACGGTCCCGCCATCTCTCTGCGCTCAGCTGTACAAATAGCACAGACAGAGTTCTTGAATCGCTTCGTCCACATCGGAACAGGTTGCAAATGCCGTGCGGGAGATACGAACGCTGTCTGCGAGGTATGTGTCGGCACGTCGTCAACACAACCATATAAATTAAGAGTCAGGGTGGGGAAGGGGGAATACAATCAACCTATCTCTTCTCCACAAACTTAATGCCAACTGGTTACCTGCTGATTAATTAAAATATGCATATATATTCAAAATATCCACGGTACAATGCTAGGTAAGATTCTTAAGACAAAATTGGAGAAACAGATAGTGAGAACGATAGGTTTAAATGCCATTCTTTCCGCAGGCAGTAAGGGACAATAATAGATTGAATAGATGCTACCAGGAAGGTAATTATTTTTTATTAATTAAATACACCTAATTACCCGCCAAACTTAGCCTGTAGAGAAGACATACAGTTAAATTTGGCTTGGATTGTTGGAAAGGGTACACCCTTCTGGTACCTCCAGGAATACCTGGGTACCCCCATATCTCCACTCGTGGTCACCCCAACTGTACCCATGTCATCCATTACCAAGTGATGTCAAATGCTCATATTTGCCCCGAAAATAATAATGAACAGCATATACAGCAAAATCAGCAACAAAGGTAAAGTAATAAAACAAACACTAAATTAAATGGTCGGGGACTCTTTCTCTCGCTGGCTTGCATTTTAATTTAATTCTGCCGCACTAATTGGTCTGAGATTTATTGGCTATTATGTGTGCCTAGAGGGTTCACTGCCATGTTAACGTACGTTTATTAGGGCTCCTTCACACTGCCTACGTGTACTTAATGATACACAAGGACTCGACTATTAATACTACATCCAGGAGAGGAAACCATACAGAATTCTTTCCTTCATCGACTCAGAGTATAATACGCGATCCCTTTCATTCCCTTTCTTCCCTCTCCTCCCAAAACCTCACTCCTCAAGGAGGTTTTCTTTCACGTCCAAGGAGTCCTCCCCAATACTCCATTATAAGGGCTTGTTTTCCCCGGAATTGTGAAAAAAAAAATGACAGCCGCTATATTGCATGTCGTAATAGGGTAGCCGGTATGTCTTACGCGTGCAGTCTACCGTTCCGCAAGCTTTCCCATATATATTACGCTCCCCTCCTCGCGATCCTCAAATGTTTTATCCTCCCTGCGTGTGAATTGCCTGCGATGGGAGTTCAGTCTTCACGCATTTTCTGACCCGCGGAAAGAGGTTGAAGAGTAAATATTCTTTACAATCCCATTTCTATCATAATACGCTATTTCGTTCTGAAGTTCACTATTACCGATGGACGCGGTAGTCAGATTGGTAACGTACTAGCCTGGCAACCCACAGGTCGCCGGTTCGAAACCCTACTAGGGCAGGGGCGATGTGTTTATTCTAGGATAAAATCTTTAGGTTACACTGTCGTGACCGTTTTATTTGCTTAGCCGCTGGAGCAACTTAAACCAAAGATTGTTGTTACAAAAAAATGTTTACGAAACCTTTAAGACTATTTTACTTTACATACTTTTACATTTTCACGACTAGTAAAATAAGTCAAAATTTTTAACTTCCACTTTTTATTGGAAGGGTATAAACTGGCAATTTATAGGCAATTAATGAATCCCTACGTATTAGGTATTTGGTAAAATTCTCCAACCAACCGGAAGAGATCTCTAGTCCCTCTTTCTATAAATGAAGTTTAAATGTAACTTAACATTAGCTGATATTATCAGGAATCAATGATATTTGCATACAAACGAATTTGGTAATCAAACCTAATTACAATTGAGGCATAAAGCCACAACCACACCTAACCCTTAATATAATGTACATGTAAATTCTAATCATGTGAGCTCGTACGTGGGGGCCAAGGTTGGGAATCTTAATGGTCATTCGTCAAGATAAGCTCAAACTATACCTACACCTATGTGCAATTCAAGATCGCAATTGAGTTCTATCACACTAAACTTACCTTTGATTGCTTCAGCGCACGGACCAATATTGTCAGGAAGCCACATCCGAAAAAAAATCATCACGGATGCAATCGTAGAAGATAAAGAATCCATATATCATGGGCAGCTCCCTTGAGATTGCGTAGTGCAGGGAGTGTGTAAATATAGTATCCCTGGCGTAGTGCATGAAGAATGCACGCAATGCGCCAGTCAACCGTAAAATAATTCGCACTGCTTTGCAGCGCCGCCACCTCGGGCACCATTTGAAACCATGGAAAAATAATTCAAAAAGCTGGCGAGACGCAATAAGATGACTGAAGTCGGCTGTCAACAGTAGAGGAGAGATAAGGAAGCCTTTGTGAAAGAAAATGTGTATTGACGGAACGTATCAATTTTTGCAGTTATATTCAGTGGCGTTCTGCGGGTACAATTGAACTGACAGTTTCCAAGCTCCCCAAAACCTCGGCAAAAATCTTTTGCGAATGCGTTGGTCGTGAAACAGTGCAGTTTAAAATTGTATTCATGCTATGCAAATACGATAAGAATTACATTTCCGTAAATAAGATACAGATGAGCCGAGTAACAGCCGGATATAGCCTAGTGGTGACTCAGCGAAGTAATACACATTTACTTTTCCGGTTGATTACACAATACTTGATCGGACAATTATCTCCTGTGGCTTTCCGGTATTGATATACCGGGCCAGATGCGGTCGGAATAATTGTATCACATCTTGTAAATCTCATTTTTAACGCTGCTTAGTAGGGGGATAGGAGAATTAAGTCTCCACCATCAGCGCCCCTGGACTGATGTGTCAACCCGTATAATTTCTTGGACCAAGGGAAATAAACTTCTATTAGCGGGTACAAAAAACCTAATTGATGGCTGAGTCAAAGTGATCGGCTGCAATGAACGTACTGATACACAGACGACTGCAATTTTGATTACAATTCTACTGAATGATAATCTATACAACACATCATGAGTATATGAATCGTGCAGCTGGAAAAATTGAATTTGTCGAAATATTAAGTTTTTGTAATTGTGGATCAGCAATCATACACCTTAATATGTGTCTTGGGTACTTACATCTTACAACTTATATGTTCACAGCGTTCGATTGTTTGGATTCTAAAACGTTTATTATTTCAGTTTCTTTACGCCAATTCACTAGCAATGCCCTCTGCAATATTAATACCCCTAATCCAATACGTTGCTTAGCATGAGGACGTATTTTGCGACAGAAATAATGAATGAAACAAACGCAAAAATGTTAGACGTTTATTCTTCATTACTCTTATACAAATAATTCCTGAAAACATGTCATTTTACTTATTTTACTCTTGTTAGAATAGTAAAATACAGGTATTAGGAGATAGAGAGAAAAAAGTGGTAGTTACACATTTGATATGCAGAGATCCAACACTTTACACAAGCCATAGCATTTTTTTCTTTAATATAAAATCGTCATTAACGATATTTAAAATATATATATGCACGTCACATATAGATTTTCATTTCATACTGCGTCTCCACTTAATGTTTTGTTAGTCATATCTACTAGCATGCTTAAGTATCATCTTGGTTTTCTATTAGTCATAGGTTAATTAATCAAAGATCTTTCAATCTAATCTCTTCTATTTTAGTTATGTCTAGTATTTTACCAGCTTTGAGAAGGTGTTGTGCTATTTCTATCATAAACTTGAGGTTTTTTGTTATCAAATATTAATTTGATAAGTATGTGTAATACTGATGGATATGCACCTCAAGACATCGTGTTTCGTGTTTTCACCATGATAAAAATGTTGGCGAGCTATTTGAGAGCCATTTTCATGCTTGGGAAATTTGGTGGAAATAATATAGGTATGCCAAAAGTCATCCTTATATTATTATGGCCTAAAAATACCTCCTCTGATTTGGTTTCTTTACGCAAATATCCCGCTGTAGTGTTGGTACCTAAAAGAGGCCATTTTCTACATTATCCTTCTGAATGAAGGACCGATGTAATGTGTTTATGAGAAACTCAATCGCTCATCATTCCTGTTCGCACGAATGAAAATTATGGTCCTATAAACTATTCAAGATTCTCCTTTGCAAACTACTTCTCCAAAACGTTGATCGTCATAAAGACTACGAAGAGAGAGTAATTCTTCTTTGCCTTCTGCCTTGTTTGCTAATACCATAACGTTTAGCCAAACAAACTACATGCTGAAGCTATTAGCTGGGAACACTAAGCAAAACTTCATGACAAATCCTCCACACTAAAATTCTCTCTTTTATACTTAAAGATACGTAATATTCAAAAACATATTGTCAGTGTTACTCGGGATTGGTCCATGTAACCATCCATGGCAAAAATCACAATTTACGTTCATTAAATACAACTTACTTGTGGCCTAATTGGTATGTTCCTATCTTGATAATAATCTCGTAGAAGATCATCCCCGTTTCTAGAACAAGAATACACCTAAACAAATTATGTTTCTCTTGTGTTTCAGAAGTTACCATCATGTCTGAGCTGAGTAAAGGAGTGGCATATTTTTGACCTCACGTCAGACTTTGGTCACATGCACTCCATCAAATGTATCACCCCACTCTAATATGTCACTTTCAAGTCTATTTAAAAGCTTACTTGACAAGTAAGGTGGTTTAAAACGAGAGATACTCCGGGCAGCATGAGAGTAGAACTAGTTGACCTCTGAATACTATACATTTCAGGAATTGTTCTATCGTTTGATTCATTCAACAGGGTACTACTGTAAAAAAAAACCAACACGTATAGAAAATGATAATGATTACACTAAGAAAAAAATATATTTCAAATATAAAGCTTAGCTTAATTACCTTAATCATTCTTAGAACGATGATCCAATTTTTATGGAAATGTTATAATTAGGTGTTAAAGCAATATCAGGATTTGTGCTGGAGTGAAAAGGGAAAGTCATTATTATTATTATTATTGCGAAATCCAATTTGCATCTGCCAAAAGTATTTTTGGGATTTGCACCGTGAAAGAATGCTAAATGATTGGGATAACATAAAAACAAATGCTTTGGATGGTCACGCTCAAAGCTATTCTAAACACAATGACCTCCTCCTTTCAATCCTTATTGAACTCCTGGCAGTGCCGTCGGAATTACGCTTCCACAAGTGCAAAGGATCAGCGAGGGAGACTCATTCCGCTCCAAGCATGCGAAATCAATGTGACATGAAATGATTCAAATACATCAATTTATTATAAAAAAGATCAAAACATTTTTAAATGCCATAATTCAACATGAGTCACTTCTCTATAGAATCAATATATATATTTTTTTTCATACTGAACTATTCATTAGAAATGCATCTAGACAAACACATTATCGTTTGTGTTGACTGGACAAAGCACAAAATGAAATTCGTGGGAGAAGATCCACAATTTCTTGCTTGTGGACAGCCAACACTTATTTTTCAATGCTTTTAATTTTTCCACACAAAACCTCAGTACACAAAAAATACTATCATATAGTGGCACTTGGTAAGAGTAATAGCAAATCACTGTGGTAATAACTACTCTGAGTAAAGGGTGTTAATTGCGAGCTAAAAGTTAGAAATTAGATTCAGTGAAAATCTACGCATTAATTGCCCTCCTTGCAAACAAACTGTTTGTCAAATCAATCAACATTAAATTGCAATCTTCACTTTAAATCCTTATACCATACATTATCTTTGCCATCCTTTCCACTACCCAAAACAAGATAATTAATTAAAAAAAAGGAATTATAATTTTAGTGGCGAAATATACAGCATGGGACTCGAGATTGAGACTCGAAAAAATTAAGAAAAAATATTATTTCGACTCACTTAAAAGAGAGGGGCCCAAGGTTTCGAACAAGCCTCTTTATCTCTTCACTTTGATATCTTCAATTATCAGTCAGTCGAACTCCTCGCAAGGGGTTGATAGCAAGGGAGGCGAGGGTCAGGAGAGATTGAGATGCAGGAGAGACTTTTCCAAGCGTTGCCAGGACTACGAAGCTTCATGTTCCAAAAATAGTCTTACTTTACTCCTAAAATGAAATCCGCGGGTTAAGGTTAATTATAATCAATGAAAAATCACACGAAAATACGCAAATATCTGCCATTAGCTGTTCCGATCCGGGTTAAAAAATTTTGTTTCAAGGTACTATTCGTGCCAAGTCACGGACAAATGAACTTTATTTAGCCATTTTTTTCAGTTATCATTGAAGTGAAATTAAAAAGGATATATGAATGAAGCCGTTGGGATCATCCATTCGGAACAAAATGAAATCTGCCCACGAGTGAATAACGAACTGAATAATTTTTGCTGTGGATCTTTTGCAATTATATACTCCTTTAAAAAATGTGCCATGACCAATCTATTCTACCTTTCGGCGAAGTACACATACCGAGAAGATGAGGACACTTAAGAAATCAAAAGCCAACGAAGCGACATGTTTAAAGCTCGATCTTGACGAGACTTGTCTTTTCCACAAAAAGAAACTCGAATTAAAATGGTTATCTCCGAATCAAGTGTGTGCCCTACATGAGAGGAATCGATCTGTTTTCTTTCCCTTCGAGTTTATCCTAGTAGAAGACCAACCCAGGTGGGGAGAGTTTCAGTGATTTCAATCAACACGACTGCGAGTCCTAATAAAGTTCTTCATTCGTGATCCTCACATAATCGTTATTCATCCGCCATAAGTCCACCAACGTATGTATTGTCCATCGATCTTCCACACAGAGAGCAATATAAGTCTTTTTCATTTTCCCGCGGAGCATGTTCCCCCAAAAAATTGTCCTTTCAAAACGAAAGAAACACTTGTGATGCTTGTCTTGCAGTGAAAGCGACATTTGCTATGAATTATTTTTTTTTTCTCACAGATCACCTCTCCCCCTCTCTAAAATCTCCCGGGGACAAAAAAAAACAGGCACCCAAGTATTAGAAACTTCCTCTTTTCAGACGCACCGTGAAACTCGGGTGGATTCTTTTTGTCTCGTGCCACTACACCAATCAAAACTTTTCTTCTTCTTCTTCTGCGTTGCCACTAGTGCACAAACATTCAAAACGAACACACTCCCTCCAGGCAGGCCGGCCTTTCCTTCCCTTCTTTTTCTTTTGAGAGGGGCACTCAAACGTAGACATCTTCACACAGCTGCTGCACACTCTTTCTCTCGTGATCGTAATGTCCACTCGATTGTCCGGTGCTTCACAGCGGAGCAACACCGTGACTCGCGAGCGGTTTTTCAATTGGGCGTGCGCTTCGATCACCCCGGTGAGAGCGTGACTGTGGTTTCCAACCCTCTCTCGACTACATAAAAAAACTCTTTTTCTCCATGATGAGGAATAATCAAAGAACAGTTAGTATTTTCAAACTATATTTAAAAAAACTGGCCATTGTTTCGGCAACCAAGTGTCATTATTAAGGTGAATTAACAATATACTTATTCATCTCCGTATTTAATAAGTCAGATCTAAAGTGATTTGCCACAGTATTTTGTGTTCACTCGTATGTCACACGAGATGTTAATGTTGATGTTAAGGACACTTTTCATGTTAAGCTGCATAGCCATTTTGTTAGCGTTTTTACATGTTTAAGTAACTGCCAAAACTGCCTTATTCATGAAACGGCAAACCCATAATGAGAACTTTTTCTTCTGGGGTTGTGCAATTTCTCTCTATTTTCGTGAAATGTATGCATGATTGCTAGAGTGGAATAAATGAATTATCATCATTGAATAACCTTTATGATAACTTTTACTTGCCGACACCGTGGTTGGTTTTTAAATATATAGTGTAGAAATAGTAACTGTTTTCTATTTATTTCTCATCATGAATGTAGCTGATTTCCATTAGATTTAAGGCCTGTGGCAATTAACCATTTTATCCACCCCCATAGCCCTCAATCGCGTGGTCAGAACTGAATGAAAAAAAATCGGCCCACCCCTGATTCCGTCGTTCCCTTCAAAACTCAGCCTCCATCCCCCTCGCCGTGCTTTTTCACCCCCGCTCCTCCTCCCCCCCTCTTCCCCCGCCCTTCACCTCCCCTCCAACCCCTCCTCCTCCTCGCCCCGATCAGACGAAGATGTAGTCGGGCCCGCCGGAGCAGGGACAAGGCTCCGCGCCCTCCGTGGAGGTGACGCGGATCCACTTGCCGTGGCAGTGGGGTGCGGACAGAGCTCCCCACCGCGTTGGCCGGGCGCCGCGTTTCCTGAGGGAGCGCAGGAACTCCTCGCCGCCCTCCTCCTGGTCCTCAGGGTACACCTCCTCGGCGCCCACGCCGTGCCCCGAGCACCTGTACCCTAGGGTCTCCCGCTGGGCCTGCTTCTCGCACCTGGCGCAAACCCTCTCGCCTGTGAGAGAAACAGAGAGAGAGAGAGATTAATATGTGTGAGGCAGAAGAAGAGGGCAGAGTTGGCATTGCAGATTTACAGAATCACAAATATTACAAGTAAAGAAGGAATTAGAACTTTACTGAAAACAGGGGAAAATGTTTTTAAAAACAAGAAATTAAAAATCGGGGAATAAAAGGTACCTCTAAACCAGTGGCGTGCCCAGAAATTTTGAAATTAAAATAACATTCCGGTTGCAAAGTGCAACCGAAATGTTATTTTATCAGTGTCTTTAGAATGTTACAGGCCATATTAGTTATTACCTATATGCATCCTATAAGTGGCCATATCAGATTTACAGACAAAAAAAAGTCATAATCTTTTAGGCCTATGCTAATTTAGTTATGCGTCACAGCACAGATAAAAGAGCTTTTCTTTTATCTTTGGTTTAGCCAAACTCGAGTAAAATGATGTACCTAAGAAGTTTTTCCCTATTTTTCCTATTGCTGCTACCATATGACATTATTATACTCGTCAATTACAGATTAATTTGGGTTTTGTAGAGAGCTAAGGGGAGGGGGGGGGGCAGGGCCACTCCCCCCCCCTCCCCCCGTGGTTGCGCCACTGCCTATTACCCGGAATTTGCTAAATAATAGGGATTTAGAGGTAAATAGGGAATTAGAATTATACTAAAAGACCAAAAGGCGAGAAAAATTCTTAAAAACAAGAAAATAAAAATTGGAGAACAAAAGTTACGTATAACCCACAACTTACTCGATTGGGATTATAAATATTGGGAACTATACTAAAAAGAGGGCAAATTTATTAAAAACAAGAAAATAAAAATAAGGGACTATAATATACCTATAACCTACAACTTGCTAAGTTAATTTGGCCGCCGCCTGCGGGAGACAGGGGTGGGATAGGAATTTATTTGATGTGCCTACATTATATTGTACAAGTATTAAAATATACACATCCATGTCTCGGGCGGAGAAAATCCCACCCGGGCGGGATACGAGCCCGGGACCTTTGACTTGGCAGGGGAGGTGATTACCCCGCCGCCACCGAGAGCGGAAACAGGGAAAGAGACGAATGTAATGAGGCACTAGAAGCGGGCAGAGGGAGCATTGCTGATAGACAAATACCATGATAATCACAAATAAATAAGATATTGGAGCTAAACTAAAACAAAGGGAAAAATATTCGTAGCAGCACGAAACCGAACAATTGGGAAAGAAAGGTAGAAGCCACAACGTGCTTTGTTAAGTTGGCCGCATTGGTGAGACCAAAGGTTGACCAACAGCTCAGTGCAAGTGTGTGTTCAACCTCACTTCTTAAGATAGATTTATGAAATATTTACCCTTTTTGCTTCAGAACAGTCCATAGCGCATGATCCACAATTTACACCTCCAACAGAAGAAATAGTACTTTTTATTAATTTTATTATTCATGTTGGAGTAGCATTCCACACACGGACACGATTTTTTACCAGAACAATATATTATGCGTGATTTTTAAACCAAATGATGCAGATCTAACATTATGGAATATATCCATTATTGAATATATAAACACGCTTAGTGAAAATTGATTGACGGAGATTGAATACGTTAACACACACTTTAAAAGAAATACCAGGTTGTACAATCCTTCTCGGCAGTTACTTCAGGTGCGATCAGGAGAAATTGTACCTGAAATTATAACAACTGCCGAAACAGTTTTTCGGAACATCGTATTTAATAAACTGTGTAGGTATATCACAAAACGTTCTAATGGATCCAATCACGACTTTTACATTTCATTAATCTTTAGGTCACATATTTTTGCATATGTTACACTGTATATGCGCATTTGTAGCATTGTTCTATGTGTGTTGCTCTTAACGAACGGAGTATAAGCTCAACGATTTTCTTTCCTTGACCTTATCATGAGATTCCACACATTATCGGCCTCCGCCAACCTTAACACCAACTACATATTTCGACTAACAGCCAGTATATGCCAGTTAATGTGCCACTTTGAATTGGCAGGAATGCCGTGCGTGGACGTATTCCAAAATAAATAAAATTGAAATATACAGCTTTAGTTGCCTATTTCTGACTCAATACAAAAACTTAAACTCATCGTTAAAAAATCTAAGATTGCTCCAATTTTTCAAACCCGTTTAACATAGTTACTGTAGGTTCCTAGGAATATATAACTCGCAAGGTTCCTGTATTCGCTTATTGTTTTCAAGGCATACATCGTGCTGTAATTTGGGATACCAGAACAATAAATTTTAATTTGTGAATAGTGATACGAGGGCAAACATAAAAATAAGGTCTCCACTTTATTTTTTCATAGAAAATGAAATTTATTCATATTCTTGGATACATCGTTGGAAAGGTCATGGCTTCAGCTATTTTTCGATGTAGTCAACCTGGCGGTCGATGACTTTTCTCATCCACACGATGAACTTTTGCATCCCGTCGTCATGCCAGCTTCCGTCCGCGTTGCGAATATAGGCGTTGACCTCCTCTTGCACCTCGTCGTCCGTCGCGAACTTCATCCCTCCTAGGTGTTTCTTCAGGGCAAGGAACATGTGAAAATCACTGGGTGCGAGGTCGTGGCTGTACGTAGGGTGCCCGATCACTTTCCACCCAAACTTCGAGGTCAGTTCCTGCGTCTGATTAGCCGTATGAGGACACGCGTTTTCATGATGAAATGAGACCCCCTTCGTCAGCATTCCTGGACGTTTGTTCTTGATGGCGCGCCGATGATTTTGTAGTGTGTGGCAGTATCTTTCCTTATTGATAGTGGTTCCCAGGGGCATCCAACTCCTCTTCCAACTCCTTCACCGTTACCCGGCGGTTTTTCAGCATTTCCGCCTCCACTGCTTGCACTGTCTCATCTGAGTGCGATGGCCTGCCACTTCTTTCCTCGTCGTGGACGTTTGCGCGGCCGGAAAGGAACTCGCGGCACAAATTACGAACGTTTTTAGCATCCATACATTTTTCACCGTAAACTTCAACCAATTGGCGATGAATGTCGATAGATGCCACCTTTTTCGCGGTCAAAAATCGTATGATAGACCGAATTTCACACCTGGACGGAGACGCGAGTGGAAGCTCCATCGCGGACTGCTACTATGCCAAGACTGAGCTGTCGACAATGCTTCGTGGCAGCAGAGTGGTAGTGGGGAAACCAAGGAACACGGCGGTGTTTCCGGATTGCACCTAGCTCTTCATGCGGCGACGCAATGATATAGGAGACCTTATTTTTAAGTTTGCCCTCGTATAAAGCTTGCTAGTACATACCTATAAAAGAATTGGACAGAAAGAAATCTTCACAATCATACCAGGGTGAGATACTTATCTTTCGGATTGATTTATCTACGTTGTCAGTGAGAGTTTTTTCTATCTCTCACCGTAACCAAAAGTCACAAACATAGAAAATACGATTCGATTTTGGCATGCGAATAATTCCCAAAAACCGCAAATGTGAAGTTAAATGCACTAATATTATATTTAAAATATAAGCATTAAAATAAATGAATATTCAAACTAAAGAAAATTTAGGAACCTTATATGGAATTTAATATTGAGCTTAAAATTTTATCTTAGGAAAACATTTACATGTAAAGTTTTAACCTTTTTTGTTGTAACTCGACAAGAGACATAAAAAGATTTCCATCGTTTCTTTGTAAACACGAAACAAGCAATAAGTATACCTGGTTTAAATAAGGTCATTATTTGATATTTGGTTTGTACATACAATTTTACGAGATACTCATTGATTTTTCCGCAATTTTATGGTTGTACACGGCGTCATAAAACGTTGAAAATCAACGCGAAAATGATAAGGTCGTTGGGCGTTGTGGATCCATATGCGTCTTGGGATGCCATAAACTTTCCTACGCGTTACCATAAATGAGCACAACCCAAAAAAACTCAACTCCCCCAAAGTTTTCGCTCGCGATATAAAAGGGAACAAAGCCGTGAAAATAAATTGTTATTTCGTCCCGGTGATCTGTCCCACGTGAGAAAAATCCTCATTCCAAATGAAGAACGCCCCTCGCGGCGAGTATCGCAAGTAGGGAGAACACTGGATGCTCAAACTCATTTCGCGAGGGGAGGAAACCGTTCGGGGAGCCGCAATTTCCAGTGGTTTATCGAACGAACCAAAAACACTCCATGAACGGCACTGACTACTTTCTCACCAACCCTCTCGTATACCACCCTCCAAATAAACTTCCTCTGACCCCCCTAACGTGGGGAGGCTACAGATCCAGTGAGACCGGACCCTAAAAATCCATTATCCAGACTAAATGGTCGGTAAGTAGAGAGTATTTATTTTTTGGCTTGGCACGCAGTACTAGCAAATTAATGCCACGTATCGCATCCAATATCGTTAAAAACAACATTCGATCGCCAGACAGGTGTTGCCTGGCCAACATATGGCTGGCGAGTCTTTCATTAAGTGGCGAGTTTATTTAACAATATCGTAACTTACGATTTCCATTCAGTAGATGCACAATAATGTCGTCTGGTTCGGATTACCGAGATAACTTGAAAATGGGTTCATTTAATAGGTCTGATTATCATTTTTTTAAAAACTTTTTCCCCACCTATTCCTTAATTTCTACTCATCACAACTAATATGCAACAACTTTTTCGAATATGTGACGACAATTCCGTGCACTAAAAACGAAAATGAATCATGTTCCCAAGATCCCAAGATGATCACTGCAATATCTATAGAGGTGAGATTTGCATAAAACATGCAATTGGTGTATGACATGACTGGTTGTTGATTCATAAACTACATGAAAAAGCATAGACTGAATGGTTGAAAATGGTAACGCTGAATGAAAAACGGCAGAGCCGAATGGTTGAAAATTATCATAAGGAACTTAGGAGGCTGACTGTATATGCATGTAGGATGACAAAATGAATTAAACTCACAGTTCAAATCCGAATTATATTTACATATCAATTTTAACCAGGTTTTAATAATTTTCAATAATTGATCTAAAATTAACATATTTATGATACCATACGCGATCACAAATAAACCCTGAAAAACAACGCTGAAGACGGAATATCAAACCTCTATTTTCATTGCCTCCTCATATGATTAAAAGTTGGCTAATTAATATCATTCACAGTCATAATTAACCTCATCAAGCAATGCAGGGAACTCATTATACCAATGAAACAGAAAACACCGACGTGCTCGATGAAATTGAATCACGGATTCTATCAACAACTATTAATTACAGAAGTATTACTTCTTTTCCGTGATTTTTTCCTCGTCGAAGCAGCGAGAATGAGATTCCCAGAATATTATCTAATAATTTCAATTACTTAAAAAAGAGGACTGACACCTGGTTAAATGACGGAGAGAAAAACGGGAAATGGATAATCACGGTAATTTATTTGTCCGAATCAGTTGATAGACAGTAAAAGTCGCCAGGAAAGATGCAAGTGTCAAATGTTAGCAACAATGTTGGTAGGAATTTTAGAAGTGTGCAGGAAGGAAGAAAATAAGTACCAACCTTGAGAAGTTAATCTAGCTTTGTGTAAGAATGTTACACTCTCCGTATAGCTAGATGGAAGGCGAATGTCAAAGAATGCTAAACGATTACTGGAAAACCTGAGAATCTTGAGCGAAATAAAGATGAATGCCATAAAGGTAACGCTACCTGCATGATTTGATAACGAAACTTTTGAGGAAAACGTCTGTTGTGCGAAAGAGTGGGAATAACATCGCCTGAAAGATAAAGAAATGTGAACTGAGTTGGTATCCAGGAAAAAAAAGTCAGTTATGGATTGAAGAATGTCCTTATTTGTATAAAACAACAGAAGAACTATAATGAAGAGAGGGATGATTGAACACATACTCAGGGTAAGGCTACGCATAAGGATAGAGAAGAGAAAAAAGCTTCAAGCTCTAAATTCTTGACTGAATACACCTCAAACCTTAGAATTTACCCGCGCGGAGTAAAAAACGCTACTAACGCATGAGGATGATTATAAAAACATAATTACACTACTTTACAAAAGACACTCGACAGAGCAGAAGTAGTGGTTGAAAAAGGTTGATGCCAAACTCCCCTTCCCAAACCCTCAAAGGATTCGCGGAATTAGCGAGCATTTTTCCAACACGCAAGGAATGGAAATGCGTCTGAATTACGCTCAAATTCTCACCCCTTACTTTATTATTCGAAGTCGCACGGACTTGCGTTAAGCGTTCAACTCACGTTCGGGAAATTAACCCACTAATTCAGACAATACTGAGGAATACCCATTCCCGTAATTTATTCCGAAGAGGAACCGCAAATCTCCCCATTCTCCCCCCCGCCTTACTGCTTAACGCGAGTTTTTTACGAGTTGTGCGTTATTTTCGGAACGGCTTTATTTCCCCAAGCTTACCGCGATTTGGAATTTCGGAGGGCTAGCCCATCGTTGTCATTCCGACTCACCAACGATTCAACTCACGCGTTTTAAAATGGCATTAAGTGGAAAACATTTGGCGGCGGCTAGCAATGACTTTTTCAAGTCACGCAAACAAACCATCCCCTTCCGGCATATTCCCATTCGAAATAAAAAAATAACTGGTCACCCTGAAGCACGGCCAAGGAAGTACCTTGAATATTTAAAACTACGTTTCAGCTGTTTCCAAGCTCACAAATTTGTGATGACGGCACATGCCACTTTAATGGGATCATTTGAAAGATCTCAGGGGATTTTTGGAAGCAGCAATAGTGTTTTTTTAATAGGAAGATGATATTTACATAATTAATAATGGGGGGAGTTAACTCGGAACCAAAATTGCAATTTTGTACACGAAGTCGTTAGATGGAAACGAAAAAATTAATTTCAGTGAAAAAATTATTCTTCTAACCACAACCATTCGCTCATAAATCAAAAATTAAAGTAAGCAAAAGGTGACGCCCACCGAATAAGCTGCTTTGATATCATTGACGTCATTTTCCTCCCGTCTTTGACTGCTTTTAGGGGAAGGAAAGGGAGTGGAGGGGGGTTCTCGGAAGGTCTGCACGAACAAATCCTGACGCAACCGCTCCTATTGGCAGAGTCAGCTGTGTCCCCCCCATTGCGATAAGGCGAAGTAGTTTCGCGGGCTCAGTTGTGATTGGACGAAGTCGATATATGTCAGAGGTTGCACCACGCCCACTTTTCCGAAAGGGTTAAAAACATCAATTTTTCGCCGCTTATAACTCGAGAAATAATTGACGGATCAAAAAACGGAAAAATACGGGTCTTTTTATTTTACAAACTCTATCAGATTCGGCAATAAAAAAAATATGGTAAACGACCCCATTAGACTTATTCATCACTAGACCAGTCAAACTTGAGGCTAGTTCGACACAGCTCTCCCCTCAGATATTCTCTTAGTATGCCTATTTACGTTTTCTCTTTTGCAACCACTATTTCTTGCTCCACGTATCACTCATTTGAAGGCCTTGATTCGCCATTTTTTCCATTATTTTTCCCTAAAAAATCGTCTTTATCAGGCCAAAATGTCTCAAAAACTATCCGATTACGTGCCTTTTCTTCCTTATAAAAATTCTCAAGCGATTTCTCATTTTTCTTACTCTTGTGTGGACTCCTTGATCTGTTTTTCGATATATCCATTTTATCTTCGTGAAGTAACACTGTAAACAGTATTCGGGTATTCGAAAATTAAGCATGATTGTTATAACATCAAAACAATATTCGCCCGTATTTAAAATGAGACCACGTACGGAATACACAGCTTCTTAGCCAAGCACTGTTGGAATTCCATGTCATACCATAAATAATCACGATCGAATATCTGGAAAGCCGAATAATTAGCATTGAGTGAAGCAAAACGGACATCTACATCTACATAATACCCTGCAAGCCACCATAAAGGTGTGTGGCAGGGGGTGAACTCTCACCAAACATGCACTACATATCATGCATAAAAAAAGGATTGGTACAGTAAAGATTAGGACATTGTCGTAGTAAGTGTAGCCTAAGCGAAGGCTGCATTCCACCGAAAGAATAATCCTGGAAATACAAGTTTGAAAGTTAGGAATACTTCATATCTAGAACTTATATCTCGGGCTCCTTCTTCATTAGACTTATATCTTAATGGGAAGAAAGAGTGTACGATAAGGGCAGCAGGAAAGTCAGGTTGAAAACATTCGAAATGCGGTACTGCAGACGAGTGATAAAGATAAAATGGATCGCCCGAGCGACAAAAAGAAGTCCTATGAAGAGTGGGAAAATATAAAAGTCTGCTGAAAACTCTCAAAAGTGAATCGAAAAAATTTAATCGGCCTTATCATGAGATATGATATTCTGATGAAGATAGCAGTCGATGGGAAAGTGAATGTGAAAAATGGAAAAAAGAAAGCTTCGCATGAGATACTTGGAGCAAGTAGTGATGGGTGCGAAAGAGAAAAATTATTTAAATATAAGGAGGGTAGCCGACAGGAGAGTTGCGTTAAACCAATCTTAGGATTGATGACAAGAGATAAAGATGGCTTTTCTCAAGCCGAAAAAATATTCTGATAGATACTTTAAAATTGGGCAAAATAGGATCAATCTCAATGTGTGCGTCTGCCAGTGATTTTTATAGATACCATTCCAGTATGGATCAATTTAATTACAGGTATTCCTCGTCAACCGCGGAGGTCTCGTTGCTGAAAAACCCCGCGGTTGGTAAACCACGAAGTTTACGGCCAATCAGGGGTAAGGTGGCATTTTCCACAAAATTCAGTTAAGAGTTACGTACCTAATATTATTTTTTCTCAAATGATATACATTTGTATAAATGCAGAAGTATTCACTTCCCACTATCAGGTGGTGATCTTGGGTATTGTAGCAGATATCCGCGCAGAAAAACAAAACAGCAAAACCGTGTGAAAATTTTGGAAGTAAATGCACTCGATTAGTTAGAAATTAACTTTGAAGGAAGATGGCTTATTGACGTCACTAATCGGCAACTGGGAGATCCGGGTTACATTCCCGGTCAATTCACATGTTTTTTTTCAAGGCAAATTTCATTCCTTGATGCATGAACTTAAGCACTCGTGCTAAAGTGTATGAATCTGTGTACAAAATCATTAGTGAAATTTGTAAATATTAAAAAAACATGGCATTAGGTTGATCAGAACCGTGCATACGCAAGGGAAATACCGCGGTTGAGAAAAGTAGCGCCCAAACCGTTACATCTACATCTACATAATACCCTGCAAGCCACCATAAAGGTGTATCGCAGGGGGTGAATTCTTACCAAACATGCACTACATATCATGCATAAAAAAGGATTAGTATTATTATACTGTTCTAAACTTCACTATTTAAAAAAGATAAAAATAGCATAGCAAAGATGCTGTTAGTTGGATCGGCATCAAGTCCTTATATCAACATACAGCTACTCGTATTGGAGTACCGTTGACCGCGGACAACCAAGGGTCACGGTATAAAAACCGCTCTTGACAAGGGATACCTGTAAAATTACTGAGTGTCGTCGTGGTCACTGACGGACACAAAGCGCTCGGCAAGCACTTTAAGAAGAGGAGCATTAACCGGAGGAGCTGATCTTACCTCGCTCAGTATACTCTTAAACGGGACTTGAAAGGACCCAACTAACCGGGGGTAAGTCACTCTCTAAAATATAGCGTTGATTCCGGAAAGAGAATACTTATCAAAGGCTAAATGCACGGCGAGGAAAACCGCGAACCTCCCCCACAAGGAGTATGAGGGATATGAAGGGTGATGCATTGTCTGAGGGGATGAAACGGCCCTGCCCGAGGGGAGAGAAGCGTCAAAAGGTGTCCAGGGTTGAGGGAGAGAGGGTGGGTCATAAGGTGGAGCGGGGGAGCGTTGAAGATGACGGGACTACATAAACAACGTCAAGACAAGGGAGGTTGAGGGAATACTTAGGGCGAGGACCGTGAGAAAACAGGAGGAGAACGGTAGGGGGGTGGAGGGATGGGAGGAGGAGCTCTAGGAAGGGGTGGGAGCGTAAGGGAACTTGGCTTTATGGGACGGAGAACTTGGGAGGAGGGGTCCGTGTTGCGGGTAATACAAGGATGGCACCGCGCAAATTAAAATGAACGAGGTGGCGTTGAAGGCGTGGGAAAATTACTTGCGAGGTGAGGACGGAGGAGAGAGTGTTAAGATGAAGACTTTGCGTCACCGTGGGAAGGAAATTAGAGCCGCAACACCAGCGCGTCGGTAAATGAAAGAGAGCAAAGCGTCAGCAATTAAGGTCACGGGAAACGGGAATTTAACACGGGCGGGGTACACAGCGGTTATGCCGGCTATTTGGTGTATAAATTTGAAAGATGCGTTATAGATGAGACACCGAAGTGCTGGGCCCGGTTTGGTGTATTGGTTACGGTATTGGCCTCTCAACGTGATATCCATGGTTAAAATCGTTGAGATGGAAGATTTTTTGTTCGTTGATACTTGAGTGTTTTGAGGAGTGCACTCCGTCCGACAAATGGGACGCTAAGCTGTGATTTCCTTGTCGCCTTTTCGTTAAGAACCCTTTCGGGTTTCTTTCCACCCTTCTTCCATTTTCATCCTTTTACCTTTACATCTACATCTACATAATACCCTGCAAGCCACCATTAAGGTGTGTGGCAGGGGGTGAACTCTCACCAAACATGCAAGCATGCAAAAACATGCCGTTAGTTGGGTTAGCTATAAGTCCTTATACCAACATGCAGCTACCAATGTTATCCATTGCTACACTCGTACTGGATATGTTTACCGTTATACATATCCCTAATTGCACGAGGAAAAAAGAATATTTTGAATCTGTCAGTTTGGCAATGAATTTCTCTAATTTTGTGATTATGGTCCAGTCTACCATAGTAAGTTGGGGTCCGCAAAATATTTTTAACATCATCACTGAAAATGTGGTCTTGGAATTTGTTTAAGAGATTAAGTCTTAATTTCAACCTGCGATCTGACAATGATTCCCAATTTAATTCATTTAATAGACTGGTTACGCTAGTAAGGTTATCATACGGTCCCTTTACAAATCTTGCCGATCTTCGCTGCACACGCTCAAGTTCGTTATTTAGACCGATTTCGAAGGGATCCCATACACTGGCAGCATATTCCAAATGAGGTATAGCAAGGGAAAAGTAGCTGATTTCTCGAAGCCCACGGTGTTAAGCGCCTATTAGTGCGCAAACACACTTGAAAAGTACCCATGAAAAAGATGAGACACCCGGTCATACGTCGTGTGTGGTTATGTACCATTATACAGTTCATCCGTTAATATTTCCAAGCCGAGTAACCTAAGATGGATGAAGGATGAAGGAAATAGTTAATGGAATAGCCGACGCAAAAAAGGTATTGTATCAAAAGAAGAATCTACCTGCAGCAAGTAATACAGGCTTGTAAACAAGGAAACACTTCTGGAGCATGTGAGCATGGCAGTGAAACATGGACGAGAACAACCGAAGTTAAATCAAGACTGGTGGCATTTTAGGTGTGGTATTACAAAATAAAGATGAAAACAAAATGGATCGACCGAGTGGCATGACGAGAAAGTCTTGAGAAGAGTGGGGAAAGGATGAGTCTGATGAAAACTTAATCTTAATGACTTAATCGGGCATATCTTGAAACATGATGGCCTGGTGAAGGTAATCGTCGATAGACAGTTAATGGGAAGAATGAAAAAGCAAGGCCTCGCATGAAATATCGTAAATGGAAGAAGTAGTAAAGGATGGGAAAAAGAAAAATTGTGTTAATATGAAGAGCTGATAGAGGCGTAGACCGAAGATCTGCGGAAAACCAATCTTAAGATCGATGACTGTTCTCGTGTAATGATTATATTGGACAGGTAATATTAAAACGGACCTTGGGAGTATTCATTCATCTCGGAATCTGTATTGGCAACGGATGGTGGGATGCTGGTTATCCAGGGGAGGTGACCATGATGTAGGATAATGGGGTCGTTTGCAATATTTTTTATTGCCGAATCTGACAGAGTTTGTAAAATAAAAAGACCCGTATTCTTCCGTTTTCTGATCCGTCAATTATTTATCGAGTTATAAGCGGCGAAAAACTGATGTTTTTAACCCTTTCGGGCGTGGTGCAACCTCTGACGTATAACGACTTAGTCCAATCACAACCGAGCTCGTGAAGCTAATTTGCCTTATCGCAATGGGGGGACACAGCTGAATCTGCCAATAAGAGCAGTTGCGACAACATCTTTGCGAGCAGACCTTCCGAGAACCCCCCTCCACTCCCGTCCCTTCCTCTAAAAGCAGTCAACGACGGGAGGAAAATGACGTCAATGTCATCAAAGCATATTTTTCGGTGGGCGTCACCTTTTCCTTATTTTAATTTTTGATTTATGAGTGAATGGTTGTGGTTAGAAGATTAATTTTTTCACTAAAATTTTTTTTTTTGTTTCCATCTAACGATTTCGTGAAAAAAATTGCGATTTTGGTTCCGAGTAAACGCCCCCATTTGCTCCATTGCAGAAAATATTGGTGATTGGAAAGAGATCGGAATTTTTTTTTAGAAAATAGTAGAATGGAGTAGGTACAGAGATACCCCGCGTCATTATTAGTCTGAACGAAAATTATTGATGGATCTATGTCCATCGGGCGATTAATACTCAGCATAAAGTTCTCTCCACAGAGCACAAAATATTTCATAGCTAGGGTTCAAACCTGAGTCACCGGGATAGGGGTCACTTTTATAGCCAGCACACGAAACCAACCCGAGTTAAAGTCAAAGTATCTCAAAATATTGAAAACGATCGCTGAAGATCGTTGGGAAGTTATAATAAAGCTTTAAATCCAAACCCAAACAGTGTTAAAGCTTACCCCAAGTGTCATTCGCGCCAGGTTTCTGCTGCTGCTGGGATGCGCTCGGTCCTTTTCATATTGAACAAAACTTTTCAATTCCTTGAAAAATAATAACTACATTTTTTCGCGAGACAATTGAGGAATATGAAAAATGCTTCCATTATTATCACGTCTTAGGGGCCAAGACAAGGCGAAGGAGGAGGCGTAATATTGAAGGAAGCTATAAGGGGAGTCTGGAGGGGAGGATTGGGGATGGAAGTTGGCCGACGCCTTGGAGAGATGAGAGCTTATTCGCATCTGAGTGGGTTGAAAGGGGAGCAATATGGCGAGAAGAATTCGTGTAGGCGCCCACCGCCACCTCCCCCCCCCACACACCCCTAAGCCTGGGAATGAAATTCGGATCGCTATATGAACACCAGAGAGAAGGATATAGGGTCCCGATGAAATAGTGTGGGTGGGGAGTCGAGGAAATGAAAGAGCGAGAGAAGGGGGAGATAGGATGTCGGAGGCGAAAAATTGGGATGAGATGGCTCGAGAGGTTAAGACGCTAAAAACGCGAGTTTTCCGGATGTCAGAAAACCATGCCTCTCCCCCGATAAAAATTCTTTCGAAGTGGCACCCGAACCTTTGTCGCAGCCAAGAAGGTTGGAATGTACTTGAGGTGACATCGCTACTGTTTTGAGAGGCCAGCGGCCACCTTGGTAGGTACGGACATACGGGCTTACTACTCGCAATGCTCGTACGGGTGAAGTTATTTTTGCATGTGTTAAAACTTAAATAAGTTAGATGAATAATGGAATGTATTTCTGGCGAAGGTTTGCGTGGCGTTCCGATGATTGTAAAAAGATGATTCGGGAGTCTTCGCGTTGTATTTTATTAAAATGGCGACGTTTCACCCACTCTACTGCGGGCGTCCTCAGGCCAGGCTGAATTGAAAATGCTTCGAAGTTGACGCTTATTTGTACTCGTCTTCTGAGGACGCCGCTGCTCGCTGATTGGCTGTTGATGTTCATGTGAATACTCGTTTCCACGTGTTGGAGAGTGGGTAGCTATCCTCTCTGTTCATATTGTTGGGCCTCTCTTGGAAATTTCAATTGCTTCCCTTATAATTCTAGGGAAATAGCGCTTTTCCCTCGTGAGGATTTTAAGGTTCCATTAAATTCACGGAGTGGTTAGGTTCCATCGAAACGTTCTCCGCAATGGCCGATTTCTCCCCTTGTCCGTGTTTTTGAGGGCCCGTGAGTGTTCTTTCATTCGAAATTGTACCTACGTTGTCAACAACGGACAAGGGGAAAAATTGGCTTGCGGTGCCTTTTTACAATCAATGGAATGTATTTTTGAAAATCGTCAAAGAGACAGAGATTAGCGTACAGACAAGCAAACAGACGCCAAATGTATAGTTTAAACAGGCTAAATTCGAACCAATTTTAAGATACAAACAGGTTTTTTCAGGGGGAAATTGCATATTTCAGGAGAAGGTAGGGAAGACGAGTTTAAAGCCTTTTTGTCCTATAAACATGGTGTCGCAACTTCTTATTTGCCGAGCTATAGCAACGCATATATTCTGTAACACTCATCCCTAGGTTAGCATGAAAACGCTAAAAAACATTGCATTTCATCTACGATTTTCATTTTTCGGTTTTCACTTATGATGCCATTTCTCCACTAATACCTGATATACCAGTATACTACTAGTAATACTACCAGTTTCAGAAAGAAGTTACAAAAACCCAAATTTTTAGTATGTAGCAACCCTGTATTTAATTCCCAGCGGAATCAAATGTGTTAATACCTCCCTTACACAGTCTTAGGAACATTAATTAACGCCGCTGCGATGAAATATGAGTAACATTTTATTGTTATTTATGCTTTAATACACGTGCATTCTCTATAAAAAGTCGTATAAAATTCAGTGTTTTGTACAGAGTAGGGTGGGGCCTAATCTTTCCCAAGCACCCCCATTCTGGCTTCATTTCCACCCATAGGATAGCATGCCAATGTCTCCTCCAATACACTATTATCTCCTCGGACGCAGCTGTGTTTGGATAATTAAGGGGACAGGGTACAGTGTCAATTCTCATATTATCTTGACGTTCACATACTCCTGCTTTCGCGACACCCCGGAAGTCGACTTTTTCTCCAGTTTATCCCGGCCACCAGTAGAATAGGAGACGGAGAACAAGGAAAAAAACTCAACACTACCTAACATCTAAGTGGCAAAGGATAAGATTCCACTAATATTACACAAGCACAATTTAAAGAATATTGAAACCACGGGGCTAAATACATGATGTAGATTAGGCACATTAGTATCCAATTCAGAGTATACTGTAAAAAGTTGATCTGATTTTCAGTGCGATCTGAATTTAAGCGCTGTCTGGTTGTAAGGCAGGAACACGGATTTAAGGTACGGAAGAGGCAGGAACATGGATGGTTGGTACAGGAGCAGTTGAGCAGGAAGCAGAGGAAGCAGGATTCTGGTTGGTCTGATTTTCAGCCGTTCACCTGCCTTATTTTTAGACAAGATATTACTGCTGAAATTCAACATACCCTGTCTTAAAATTGTTGCATCTGAAATTCAGATCGCTTTTGTACCTTAAAATCAGATCTACTTTTTACAGTGTAATAATATAGTGATTTTTTTATATTTGTACGTTTTAACATTTTGACTAATTCATATATGCTTTAGGAGGTAAAATTTAATCAATTCACGTATTTGTGGAATTGCCTGACTAATCAATAATGATTAATTCTGAAGATTCAAGCGATATGGAGTGGAAGCTTGCTATGTTGTCATGTTTGTCTTCCACTCCATATCGCCTGAATCTTCAGATTATTATAAAATATTGTTATAAAATTATATATTTATATTAAATTATAATTATTTATTTATCTATCTAGATCTGGAATATATAATTCGAGATTATTATAGCAATAATGATTAAATTACTTGGTATATACTCAGTTGAACGGTAGTACAGAATGCACGACCTAGCATATTTGTATGCCTGTGTGGTAGCAAGTGCAATTTTAGTCCTCTCTGCATTGAAATGCATGCCTGGTTGACCCCCTGCCACATACGAGTACTCTTTTATTACAGGGAATCATGACGATGATATGTAAAATACATGATTCCCGCTGATTTTTTTACTGATTCTGAGACATTAAATGTGTTTGCTTTTGTTCACATCCTCAATACACAGTTTAATTGATGGTTTACTTACGAAGGAGAACTGAAACAGAGCCTACTGCGCCATTGATCATGTCGGGTATCTCGTGGATCATAGCAAACAATCCGTTCTTGATTTCCAGGGTGTAAGATAATAAACTATTTGCACGTAAACTGCACTGAGAAGGTAAAACACGTACTGCACGTGAGGGTGGAGCTCTGATTGTGGCGTTAAAGAGCTGCGAGGGGAGTTCAGTGCCGTTCCAACGTGCCAAACATTTGCAGCGCGGGAGGGAACTCGTCGACCAAACAATAACTCTGTGAATCCAAACTTATTCGCGGGATTTCTGACCTCTCGAGCTCAAACATTCAAGCAACACCAAAGAGAATCCCCCCGGCGATGCAAGTCCACACACACACAGGCTCCAATCGTTGCATTCGGCGAATAATACAAGTCTCTCCGGGCAAAATGAACTGCTTTGGCGGGAGGGGGGAGAAGCTGAATGGAGGACAGTATAGAGGAACGGCTGAAAATCCCTTTTGAATCGAACAAAGCGGTGTGGGAAGCTTGCGAACGTTTTCACTAAGCGATGTGAAGCGATAAGAGACGCCTCTCTCCTCACGAAGCGTTTACGGCTGAAGGATTATGGTAATGCAAAGGGTGCAAATAGGGAGTTGGGTGGGAGTAGCAGATTTATGAACCCATAGATACAACGAAGTTTCATTTAGCCTACGTGGCATTCCTATTTCCTGGAGTTGGAGCAGGTATGTGCGTAACCTTTGCTTAACCATTCCAAGCATGAGGAATCTAAAATCTGGCAACGACTGCAGTAATGGAAGGTAAACGCAACTTTCTGTTCGAAAACCTTTGATATTTTTCCCCACAAATATGACAATTCACCCTTCCCCAAGGAAATGGTGAGAGAGGCTTGGGGTGAGCTGGAGACTGGAGTAAAGGCCAAGGGGAAATTGATAAAATCAGTGAGGTTTGCGAATGACCAAGCGCCAGTAAGCCAGTCAGCCCGTGGCTTGCAAAAAATGCTGGATGCGTTGCAGGGACAGTGCGAAAGATACGGGATGAAGATAAACCAGAAGAGAAGGAAAGTAATGCGATATTCAAGAACAAAAAGGGCCAGTATAACGATAAAAGTAGAAGGTCAGAAGCTAGATCAGGTAGAGCAATTTAGCTATCTAGGTAGTGTGTTGGAAGAAAAAGGTTATAGGAGCATTGAAGTGAGAAGGAGAATTGTATTGGCATTAGAAGCTTTTACTCGTAGGCCTGAACTAATGACAGGGGCGTTGAGTAGGGAAGTGAAGAAAAGACTAGTGAAAAGTTTAATATGGAGCGTTGTACTATATGGGGCAGAAACGTGGGCTTTGCGAAAAGAAGATGAAAGTAGACTTATGGCTATTGAGATGTGGGTGTGGAGAAGGATGGAGAAAGTAAAGTGGGTCGAAAGGAAGACGAACGATGAAGTGCTACAATTGGTAAGAGAGGAAAGAAATTTGATTGATGAAATTAGGAGAAGGCAGAAGGTGTGGATGGAAAAGGTAATAAAAGGGGATGGTGTGTTGAAGGAGGAAGAGCGTTGGGTAAGCGCGGAAGAGGGAGGAGAAGAACGCGTAGCTTGGATAGAATGATGGGTGGCAGGAGGTATGAGGGGCTGAAGAGGGACATCGTGTAAAATTTAGGACTTAGGAGGAATTAAATGTCCATTTAGACCTGCTTTCACCGGTAGAATACTAATAATAATAATAAAAATGAGTCACTAATGAGTGGGTAACCTGGGAGGTAAGAAGCTTTTATAGTCATTCTCCAAACCTTCAATGATATTATGACATGTGTACCAGATATCAGCTGAAGATCAATGAGAAGAAGACTAAGGTATTAGTGTGCAGCAAGAGAGAAGAGGCCAAAACAACGTCAAACTAGGAAAATAAAAAATGGAACAGATGAAAGATTTCTATTAATTGGAAAGCCGAGTACCAACGATGGATGAAGTAAAAGAGAAATAATCAGTAGAATAGCCCAGGCGAAAAGGGTATTCTATCAAAAGAAGGATCTACTTACAGCTGGAAATACAAGCGCAGAAGTAAGGAAACAATCCATCAGAACGTACATCTGGAGCATGCTTCTTTACGGGAGTGAGGCATGGACGATGACAGCAGCGGAGGAAAAAAGGGTGGAAGCATTCGAAATGTGGTGCTATCGAAGAATGATGAAAATTAAATGGATCGACCGAGTAAGTAACGAGGGAGTCCGAAGAAGAGTGGAAAATTAGAGATGTCTACTTAAAACTCTAAAAAGAAGACCGGGCAACTTAATCAGCCACATCTTAAGACACAGTGGCCTGATGAATACAATCGTCGAATGAAAAGTGAAGAGGAGGAATGAAAAAGGCAGGCCTTGCATGAAATATATGGCAAAAGCTGTGAAGGATGTAATAGAGAGGAATTACGTCAGTGTGAAAAGATTGGCCGAAAGAAGAATAGAGTGGAGGGCTGCGTCAAACCAATCCTAGGATTGTTGACCGATGATGACCATGATGATGATAACATGTGTACTGTAAAATGCATGGTACCTAATCAATAAATTTCACCAAACTGAGGGCGAAAAATAATTCTTGCAAATACTATAACAGCTATATTTTAACTGTTCATACTAATCATCCAACGTATCCAAAGATGATGATGAATTAAAAATTCCGAAGATGAAAGTGATTTCGTGAAAAATTTGTGGCGAAATAATCAAGAAATTTATTTTACGCAGAAATCATATGTTTTCAATAGTAGACGCGATCATGATGCCCGACAGTAGTCCGAAATTTTAAAGATGCTGATTGACCCGATAGCCTTTCCAGTTAACGAATTGTTGTACCCCATCTCCTCCCATATTCTTTCCAATGCTGCTCATCTCCAATCCCATCACCTTTCTCCCGATTCACATTGTAAAAAACAAAGCGATGTTCTGCGAAAATTGTCTTCATGAAGATGAGGAAGGTCATTCATCAAAACCCGTATTGTGAGTCTTTTTCCTTGAAGTTGTATGTAAGAGTTTTGTTGCCGGAAAATACAATGTTTACCGTTCAATTGTTTGAAAAATTTCTGTGCTGCGACATTCTCGCATACCTTAGCGAATTCCAAAAAAATGTGATTTACAATAGTTGACTGCCGACTCGCTTCGTAATGTCAAAGATCGAAAAAAATGTCACACAAAAACACTTTCTTTTACGGAGTGTAACGTGCTATTGTCCACTGAAAACACGATATAAAAGTAAATGTCTCGGGTGACCCACTGAATAAGTTATTAGCTTCTACGGAATCATCATTTATAAAAAATATATCACGCTGACCTTTCACTGCGGGATATAACGTGAAAAAGAGAGGTTCAATTTTGCTACCAATGTTTTTTTCATTTGGCCATGTCCGCAATGCGATATGACTTAAAAAATCAGAGATCTTCGAACTAAACATTTTCATGGGGAAACCGCAGCGGTCAACTCGAAAGTCCATCTGGATGGTGAGGGTATTGCTCTACTGAACTGAATACTGAAAAATGTAAAAAAAGGCATTGAAGCGTACGTTACCACTCGATTCAATTTCAGTAGATAACGTCTGTTTCTATAGAGGTGACAAAAATGTATATTTATACGTTAAAATTGATGCTATTTTCTTCATATTCGCTTTGTTTCGAGGTACTACCAATGACACTGCCTATATAACCAAATACTTTAAAAACCAGATGAAATTGTGGAACAGATTTTGTTCCTGTGCCAACCGCGGAAGGCAATCCAGAAAACTAATTAAACTATAAAAGAGGGTTGCAACCTTCCAGATCCTAAATTGCACATTATAGCAAAACATTTGGCCCCAAAACGTAGAGTAATATGTTTGTAAGTAAAGATGTTTTAATTATCTACCACCCTAGTAAGACGCGGCACCTAGCTATTGACATAGATAAGGAAATTAATTTTCATCGTTTGAAAAGAATGTCTTCGTGATGCCAAAGATCAGTGATTTGACATAAAAATTTGACGAGATGAGTTAAATTATAGCCGCAGTTATCTTTTTTTATAAATGCCATGAATGTGAAAATCATTACGTTCTTCTTCAATTAAATCTGGATCTTTGCGGATGAGAGCTCTCGCCTCCCCCAGAGTGTATTATACTAGATGTGATCAGAAAAACAAGCCTACAGAGATAGATTGCCGTACCGATCATTTAAAATGTCTATTTCCCGCGTACCATAAAAGACATAATAGGCAGGATATCAGAGGGATAGGTAGGTGAAATATTGTTAGAGTAGTCTGTAGTAGCATGATGCATGATTAAACGGAACTGGCCCATGCATTCCAGGGAAATATAGATAAATTTATTCACAGAAATGCCTTTCTAACCAGTCATCACTTCGTTACAATATAGATACTAGCCATGTAGTCGCACGTGGCTCTTAAATCTAAAACGGTTTCATGAATTAGGAGTGGAGATGGGTAAATTACCGTAATTTTCAATTGAGGTAAATTACCGTGGTAAATTACTCATGAATTAGGAGTGGAGATGGGTAAATTACCGTAATTTTCAATTGAGGTAAATTACCGTGGTAAATTACGGTAATTTTCGAAAATTACCGTAATTTTCCGGTAATTTTAAGTTTCGAACTGCAAATCCTTATCAGAGGACTCCAAACGAAATCAAATAGCATTGCGATATAAATGCCGACGCTTCTATCAAACATATCACGACGTTTATCTATTATAACTCGTTAAAAAAATTAAAACGAAGTTGGCAGCAACACGCAATTTGCCTCTTTTTTGTGACACTATGAGAAATTTTTGTTCCAAAGAAATACCTCTGCGCAATGTGCATTTGTTATTTTACACTGAATTAATTGGAATTAATCATGGACACAATGTAAACAAAATCGTTTTAGCTACTTAATGTATAATATCACCCATTCCAATGGTTTATTCGTCAGGAATAAATTTTCTGAAAAAGAACTTTTCTGAAAATTACCGTTTATTACGGTAATTTTCAGGGGTGTTGGTAATTTACGACAAATACCACGGTAATTTACGAAAATTATCGCGGTATTTTACCAAGTTGCCTATCTCACATTAGGAGCATGGTAGGTCTCAGCTGAATGTAAGTAGTCCATGTTCGATGATTGTTCACCCCCTGCCACACACCCTCGCGTTGGCTCATAGGATATTACGTAGATGTAAGGAAATTCAGCATGATTATTAGTGGGAGGGAAGAAAAAACGATGGACATGGATATTTAAAATAGCCGACGAAGACGTGGAGTCTAACAGGAAGTGGTTGCTCCAATAATTCGATAAAAGGATAGACCTAGGTATACCCTTCCGTTAATTCAGTCGAAGAAGATTGGAGAACAGAAAACTAGTTCATCTACTTACAAAAACGGGCAGTGCTTAAAAAAACCGAATCAAAATACATATAGTAAGTATATTTTTATATACTGCTTCCTCTGCGAATTCTCGATTAAGAGTTTGCCGACTAGGTCATTGGCGAATTTATCCTTGGATGCAAACTAATAGTACGCAAATATCCTTTTTTTAAGGCAATTGTATTTTTAATTCTCAAATTGTATTTTAATTCGCTTTCATGCTTAATCGATTAACTTGTATGGATTAACATAGGTACGTAGTTATAGGGGCAACATCGGTATTTTACATTTAAGCAATGCGTGTACATAGTAGCAGAGTATATCCAGTATAGGTACGTTACATTATTTTTTAAGGATAGAGTATTAAGCTAAGTTTTAAAGAATATTTTGAGGCATATTTAAGGCTTAAAATATGAAAATGTGAATTTATAGACATTTTTCGGCGGCAATCAAAAGTCGCGATATTTCATCTTTTGCGGGTGCTCTGGAAACGTAACCCCTGCCAATCTCTTGACTAAAATAATTGTAAAATACGAGAAAAAAGCCATAATACATATTTTAGCATGATCCGGACATGAATCCTTTTCGTTAAGAGCAAGAAAGGCACATCGAGATAGATAGAATTAGTTTCGAGGCGCGTCGATAACTGGTTCATCAAAGGTATATCGAGACACAGCTACAGCTATATTTGCATACAATGAATCGAAAGAAACTCATTCGGAACAAGCCTTGAGGAAGGAGATGGTTAAAATACCTCCAAATCAGGAATACGACGACTGAAACAATGGGACTCACGAATATTATGATACCGACGAAGCGAAGATTTTGCTCCAACAAGATAAGTCGTTGAGGAATACAATGCCCTGGGAGCCTTCTCAAGCAATAGAGGCATAGAAAGAGATAACATTTTCTTCGGGATGGATCTGGGGTCTTACTGGAGAATCAAAAGGTGGCGAGGAATGAAATCCTAATGTGCAAATGAGCGTTGGTGGGATATGTCGATGAAAAGCGAGGACGCCGTTTGGCTTTCATTTCAATACACTCTTGGGATTGAAAAGGGAGACAAAAGCCATAAAAACCACCTTTGCTGTTAGAATTAACGGGGCCGTAGCATTCTCAAGAGAGCGCGATAAATAATCGTTGTTTACACGAATAACATTTTATCAAAGCCTTAAACCTGATGCTCTGTAGCTCAAATACTGTAATCACCGTAAAATGTCCACGACTTTCTTGGTATACATACGATATTCTCACTTTTATAGCTGCTTGTGTTTCTGCCTGAGTCTCTGTTTTCACAATGGCAACAAAAAGTTGTCACAATGTTGTTCACAATGACAAAAAAGAACTGTGCAGTTCACAGGAAAGAAATTCACAAAAGAAGAACACAATGACAACAAGAAGAAAAGAGAAGTCGAAGAGGATGATGTGGCAGCATCAATAATAAGATCGGAATTTGACGCAGCAGTAAGGGACCTTCGCATGAATAAGGCTTCTGGAATTGATCATATTCCTGCAGAACTAATTAAAAATGCAGCAGAGAAGACATTAACTCATCTTTATAAAACCAATTGCGACATGTACCCAACAGGAGAATTACCAATGGACTTCAAGAAAAACATCATCCTTCCTATTCCAAAAAAGAGGAGAGCGGAGAAATGCAAAAATTTTAGGACTATAAGCCTTACATATAACACATTCATCGAAGACATTGAAAAGAATCATCTACAGAAGAATAGAACGAAAAGCTGAGGAGTTTCTGGACGAAGATCAATTTGGATTCAGGAAAAGTAAGGGAACGTAAACTGGCTCTTAGGATGCTCATTATGAAGAGAATGGAGAACAAACCTACGTTCATTGCATTTGTGGATATAGAGAAGGCTTTTGACAATGTGGACTGGAATTCAATGCTTGGACTTCTGAAAGGAATAGGAGTGTCCTACAATGATCGAAGAATATACACAGTTTGTATAAAAACCAAGTAGGTAGCTGTGATTAAATCTGGACCCAACTGTGAAGAAGCAAGAATAAAGAAAGGAGTGAGACATGGCTGAGCACTGTCTCCCGTAATTTTCTATGTTTACATCGAGTGAGCCATCAACGAAATCAGAGAGAAGTCATCTGGAGTGCACATCCACGGAGAAAAATTAGCATACTTCGATTCACTGATGACATAGCTCTCATAGCAGAGACAGAGAAGGATCTGGATAAGACTCTAATAACCATGGAAAGGACAATATACAGATACCATCAGAAGATAAATAAGAATAAAACTAAAATATGGGTGTGCAGCAAAAGAGAAGAGGCCAAAACCAACGTTAAACTAAGGAAGATAAAATTGGAAGAGGTGAAAGAGTTCTGCTACCTAGGAAGCTGAGTAACCTACGATGGACGAAGCAAGAAAGAAATAGTCAGTAGAATAGCTCAAGCAAAGAGGGCATTCTACCAAAAGAAGAACCTACTTACATCTGAAAATACAAGCGTAGAAGTAAGGAAACAATTCATCAGAACATACATCTGGGGCATGTTTCTTTACGGTAGTGAGGCATAGACGATGACAGAAGCGGAGAGGAAAAGAGTGGAAGCATTCGAAATGTTGTGCTACAGAAGAAAGATGAAGATAAAATGGATCGGCCGAGTGACAAACGAAGAAGTCTTAAGAAGGGTGAGAGAAAAGAGAAGCCTGCTGAATACCTTAGAAGAAGACGGGGCAACTTAATCGGCCATATCTTAAGACACGATCACCTGATGAAGACCATCTTTGAAGGACAAATGGATGGGAAGAATGGCAAAGGAAGGCCTCGAGTGAGATATATGGAGCAAGTGATGAAGGATGTGAAAGAGAAGAAAAACGTAAATATGAAGAGATTAGCCGTTAAAAGAACTCAGCGGAGAGCTGCGTCAAACCAATCTGATGACTAATGACTAATGATGATGAACAAGATGTTAAACAATGAAGTGTTTGGTTCATCAATGCGTTTGGTTATGAACACAGAGAAAATCTGTTTTTATGAAAACTTGATATTTATTAACTTTTATAGAAAGGTAGGTGATTTGGTCGTCTCAAATTACATAGCATGTGAATCAAAACTTCAATAATTCATCAGATCACTCAGGAATGAAAAAATAGTATACCGTTACTAGTAGGTGATAGCGTTTTACTGTAGCCATTTTTATTAAAGATAAAATGAGGAAAAGAAATGTGGAAACTATTTTACGCTGCTATATTTATAAAAAAAACTACTAGCTTTGGCACGCTGCAACGGCAGAAACTATTATACTGAAAATAATGACTCCGCTGGAATTTTTTTGAAGTTGTAGTCTTCATTCAATGATGAAAGTAGAATTATGTTTAATATGTGAAAGTAGAATTAGGTGAATTATTTTCATCATTCTTACATCAATTCTCTTTTTAGTATGTATCATAAAAGTACAAATAAGGATATACCGATGGTCCCTACTCACTATCTTAGTATATGGAACAATTTGGGACGAGATTACCAACGTAAAATCCATTCGCTTTGGTGCCAAATAATATGCACCATTTATCTCAGCAGTCAGTGAACGAATTTTCAAGCCCTCCGCTTTAACAAATTATTAGCGATGGCTTCTGAGAGCATTAGAAGATTCCAACTGAGCTAAACAATGATAAGTTTTGACAAACTAGATGATAGTGAATAAATAAAAGGTCAGAATCAGCTGTCCGTCCTGGATTTTCAATCGCGAAAATTTGTTGACCTATAGGAGCTTAATGGGCCACAAAAATAGATCTTCGCACACATCATGGGATTAGGGGACACGTCAATTCAAGCATAAGCTCAGCGTAATTAAACCGTAACTAATTCCTTTCCGGATGGCATTTCCATTCATTATCAGCGCTATTAATCCCATTGAGAATTTATGCCTCAACTACACGGAATTTGAGAGGAACTCGCGCCTAAATCAAGTTTAAGTTGCATCTGCATTTTTTCGTACATACATTAATTAAAACGGACTAATTTCTTATTCTCCAATTACTGGCCCTTGTTCCCGATTTTATATTTTTTAACACATTTTTCTGGCTAACATACTCATGACTGACTAGGTACTCTCCTAGAACAACAACCAACCAGGTATTCTAAAGAAATTAAGGGGGAGGATTAGCGATATGAATTCCAAAACAAAATTCAAAAGATGTTCTCGATGAACTCGGCAACGTTTGATTAGTTATGAGTGAATACTGGCAAATGGGTAAAAAAAACAATGGCTTTTGAATGGGACAGGTAATGGAATCTGTAGCAATGCCTGGCCTGCTTCGAATAGCACCTTAAGGTAGGCTGACTAGTCAAACATCGGAGCTAGGCTGGCATTCAGAGAACAGCTATTCATTGGCTCAAATGGCCAAGGTTACATGATGCCCTCCAATTGAGTTATCAGCCCCAGGACAAGCGCTTGCACACCAGCCCAATGCAAAATTCGATCGATCTATCTTAAATGCGCGGGCTACTGACCTGCCTACCCACTACGGCTAACGCATTGAATTGGGGTTAAACGCACTAAATGGTTGCAAATAATAAAAGCAGGAAATTAATAAATTCATGCAATGGCCTGGAAAAAGCAGCAAATTATTTGACCTGCCAGCAAAATAGTCGGATGCAGTGGGCACCAATTGGTGCCCACGCCCTAATTTTAGCGAAAAATCTTAATTTCAGGAAGAATAGACCATCATAACAACTGATAACTCAATACCTTACTTCTCTTGTGTCAAAAAATGGTGCTTGAGGCACTCATTTGAATATAGTTACAGGTTTAAAAATAGGTACACGCATTGTATTGAAAATCAGATAGGGGAACCTTTCAAAGTCATTTATAGAGCACGCTTAGTTCAAGGTTTTCTGCAAAGAAAATGGTAACTTTGTTTAATTTGAAAGATTTATCCTCGTCAGATTTGCTCTTGCCCGAGAAATAAGAAGTCTAGATGTGCAAAACCTAAAAGCTGGTTTCGAATTTCAGCATTCTTCCGAAACATAAGTAACTTAGCTGGTAGCGTAATAGGTCCGCTTCTATCTCTTTTATACATAAACGATTTGAGTACCGTAGTTAATAGTAAGCTTAGACTTTTTGCAAACGATGCGGTAGTGTGCAGGGGTATATCAAAAGAAGAAGACAGGAAATCGCTTTGCAAGGATTTAGATGCAATTCAAGAGTGGTGCGACAAATGGCAGTTAGATCTTAACCTTAAAAAGTGTGTAGCTATCTATTTTTGGAGAAGGAATAATTCGATAGAACGATCCTATAAAATTAGTAACACTTACGATCGAGAGCGTTGAAACCATAAGGTATTTAGGTGTAACAATCACTAAAGATTTATCGTGGAGTAGACACATCCGGGAAATATGCGGCCGAGCGAAGAGAAAGCTAGGATTTATACAAAAGTACGTGGGAAATATGATGAGAGACAAAAGAGTGATTTTACTTTTCACTAGTTAGGCCCCACCTTGAGTATGCAGCCAGTGTATGGGATCCAAATGAATTAGATTTGATCAGAGAACTAGACAGTGTGCAGCGTAGAGAAGCTAGGTTTGTTAAAAGGAGTTACGATAGGTTGCGTTGTGTTTCAGAATTAATACAAGAATTAGGGTGGGAATCATTATCAGAGCGTAGGTTAAAGTACAGATTAAATCCATTTGAGAAATTTAAACAGGATAGCTTTGCTGAAGATGTTTGGCACATATTAAAAACACCAGCGCATTATGCTAGATTCCACCAGATAAATAAGATTAGAGAGATAGGTTGTCGTACCGATAGATTCAAAATGTCATTTATCCCCCGTGCTATAAGATAACACAATAGGCAGCGTAGCAAAGGGATAGGTAGGGGAAAGATTTTACAGTAGTCTGTAGTGCATGATGCATGTATTAATCCCTTAATTATTATGTAGATACTAACAATCTAGTTGCATGAGACCCTATAGTAGAATGTTTGCATGACTATACATCATGCTTGGTGATCTCCACCCCCTGCACATACCCTTGTAGTGGCTTGCAGGGTATTGCGTAGATGGAGATGTAGATACGAACTTTCAACCGTGGGGCTCAAAGGCATAGCTGAATCGGCAAATTCGAGCCAATCCAGTTGACAACATTTATTTTGTTTTCATTGCACTCCGAGGATATGTTTTAAGCAATAAATCTCACTGAGTTGCCGTACTATTGCTGGGGGCTGCTTAGTTTTTATCGACTGTCAATTACGCACTCAGAGCCTATCTGCCTCTGATAAACCGCTCGTGTTGAAATGCGGGAGGCTGATATGTGCAGGAATGTGCACGCAGTAATTGAAACGACGAAATACGCCGATGTAATCGGTAATGCAGTAACTATTCTGTACCGTTTGATTAGGTAGATTAATTCACTCCAAGTGTCATCTCATTAAGCGCCTATTGAATTGATGGGAAAATGCCCTGATTGATCGCGACAGCTTGCAGGAAATCACTGGAATTCCGAGATTGAAGTTTCGTTGAGTGGAAGGGAGGGGTTGCTAATGGCGATAAGGGGAGGTAAAAAAAGTGGTAAAGAATGAGTGTGAGAATCTAGGAGGTGGAAGAAGGAGGTAAATAGAAAAAGAGCTGAATTAAAACGAGGAAGACACCTGAAATAGTAAATAGATAGGAATACAATCGGTAATAGAGTACCTCGGCAAACGACCACGGTAACATAAAAAAAACGAGAATAAGTTACACTGAACACTTATTAAGGGAACAATGATAACTAAGAGGTACTAAAAAGTTTGGTAGACAAGACAATAACTCTTGAATATATATCTTCAGCCTAATTTCTTTAGGGTATCTAGTAGTCTTTCTTGGAGGGTACACAAGTCATAAGTATGTTAGCCAGAAAAAAAATGTCATGAAAATCACAAAATCGAGAACAAGGGTCTTTGGGGAATAGGAAATTGGTCCGTTTTAATGAATGTACACAGGAATTCTGATGCAACTTAAACTTGATTTTGGCGCGATTCTCTCAAACTCCGTGTAGTTAAAGGCCTGATGACAACCTAAAGAGAACAATGCATACCTTGTGACTTAAGAAACTTGAGAACGAGGAAAGAGTAGAGAAGGACTCATGTGAAATATTTTTAAGGATTTAAAAGAAAAGAAACAAAACTACGAATAGGTAAACGGATAGGACAATTGAATGGCGACTGCGCCACAATGCAAATAATAACGCAGTAACGCGATGAAATGATAGCGCAATTGATCTGAGTTCTCGGTCGTCTCCAGTAATCATCATCATGGGTCAACAATCCTAGGATTGGTTTGACGTAGCCCTCCACTCGATTCTTCTATCGGCCAACCTCTTCATGTTAACGTAGTTCTTCTCTTCCACGTCCTTATGACCTGTTCTATATAACTCATACGAGGCCTGCCTTTTCCATTCTTCCCGTTCACTCTTCCCTCGACGATTGTCTTCATCAGGCCATCGTGTCTTAAGATGTAGCCGATTAAGTTGTCCCGTCCTCTTGTTATAGTTTTCAGCAGACTTCTCTTTTCTCCCACTCTTCTTAAGATTTCTTCATTTGTCACTCGGTCGATCCATTTAATCTTAATCATTCTTCTGTAGCACCACATTTCGAATGCTTCCACCCTTTTCTTCTCCGCTGCTGTCATCGACCATGCCTCACTGCCTTAAAGAAACATGCTCCAGATATAGGTTATAACGAATTGCTTCCTTACTTATAAGCTTGTATTTCCAGCTGTAAGTAGATTCTTCTTTTGATAGAATGACCTCTTTGCCTGGGCTATTCTACTGACTATTTCTTTCTTGCTTCGTCCATCGCTGGTTACTCTGCTTCCCAGGCAACTGAAATCTTTCACCCTTTCCAGTTTCTGTTTTCCTAGTATAGCGTTGACTTTGGCCTCCTCTCTCTTGCTGCACAACAATATCTTAGTCTTCTTCTTATTGATCTTCAGCTGATGTCTGGCCATTGTCCTTTCCATGGTTGTTAGCATCTTTTTCAGATCCTTCTCTGTCTCTGCTATGAGAGCTATGTCATCAGCGTATCGTAGCATGCTGATTATTTCTCCGTGGATGTTCACTCCAGAACACTTTTCCTTGATTTAATTGATGTCTCCAGTAATAACAAACGATATTACCTCAGTTTCAATAGCCTTTCCCTGTAACAGCAAGGCTTGGCCACCATGGCTGATATTCCACCAGAAATTTAGGCTTCTATCAAAGGTTTAACTAAATTTTTGGCATTAGTACAATTTCCTACCATGCCTTTCCGTTTTTGTCCTTGTATCTTTTTTTCAGCGTTGTGCTATCACCATGATTACCAACCAGGAGGTCAATAGTGTTTTTTGGTCGCCTTTTAGAAGAGTAGATGCACCGCAGAGGGACTTTTGTCTGACTCGAAGATATTCCTAACGGGAACGAAAGTAGCACGTCATTTATTTTCCCCAGGGTGCAGGGTCATCAGAACGCGCTGGTTCGCTTCCATTCCTCGGTTTGGGTACAACTACGTGCACGTAATTGCATGAAATTAAGGCGAGTAAACATTACATGTTACAAAGAGCGATAAGTTAAATAGGACGACAGAAGAAAAAGCATGAGGTTAGCTACAAGTTCAGCTAATATACCCGCCAAGCCGAAGCGAAGATAAGAAGATAAGCTTAAAACTCATAGAAGAATTCTACCCTTGCACACTAGAAAAATGTTAATTACTACGCTAATTTTTCCTCAATTTGATTACTGTAGATACTTTAGTACTCGGTGATCTTTTGCATGAACTGAATAAGAAATTACAAAGGCTGCAAAATTCCTGCGTTCGGTTTATTTTCAACCTTCGCAGGGACGAACACATTTCCCCTTACAGGGAAAAGCTCCTTTGGATGGATATTCCATCTAGAAGGAGATATCTGCTGTGTGCCTTTTTATTTTTTTTACGTAAAAATCAAAAACCGATATACCTCCTGACCCTTTTTAATCAGCCACCTGAAAGTAGGACAATGTTAACAAGAAGTAACCCATCCAGCCTTTACTTACCTGCTCACAGAACTACAATGTACCCCCATTCCTTCGTTGTTACATCTACTCACATGTGGAACTCATTGCCAAATGAATTAAAAACCTACAGTAATGTGCACACCTTTAAAAATAAATGTTTTAATCTAATGTTTAACCTAAATTCACGAACATAATCGTGCTGAAATTTGTCTCTACTGTTTCTGTTAAACTGTTTCTACTGTTACTGTTTAATACTGCTTCTGTTCCTGTTAAAATACTGTTTCAACATTTGACTGAAATATTAAAATTTAGTGCTTTGCTAGTGTTGTCTTGCTATCGTGTAAAATAATTGAATTATGTATGGTATTTTTGATCTTGAGGCAAATGTATACATTTCTATTTTATTTTTTGTATTTGTTCCAGGGGACAGAAGTCCCAGAACATTAAATAATTAAATAAAAAAAATCCGTGGTTCCATTCTCGGCCTGGGTAGCCTTTTCCCTTCAGTAATTTTCAACGTAAAAATTAAAATGCATTGATAGATGCCCTTGAATGTTTTTTTAAATAAATTCTGATCATATTCACGGATGAAAATATATTTCATTCAGCCAAGAGAACAAGTCTCTTAACAGTGTATTAGCTTAGGGGGTAGAACGTTCGGCTGTCGACCGCTTGGCTCGAGTTAGATATCCGGGAGAGGTCAATGGACATGTCCAGACAAACCAAATTATGTTATTTTCTGGGCACCAGATCCTTCTATAAAACCACAAGCGGCACAAGGAAAGGTATTGGGCCCCCCTTGGGCCCTCCCATATGAGAAACACACACAATATTGGGCTTAGTATTTGGTAAGCTATACTCTCACCAACTAGAAAAATTCTTTGGGATAAACTCAACGTTACTTAGGAGGACAAAGGTAGGGAATAAATTTAAAGAAACATGAGGGAAGAGAAGAGATGGATGGAGACTTCTACTGGGCTGTTCTCATTGAATGCAATGCTATGACTTCGGAACTTAACCTAAAATATTTCATAGTTGAAGATACGCATTGCAATAGAAGTGGTAATATGCAACGTAACAGCACAACTTTGCGGGGAAGGCCCTCATATTATGCAAAGCGTATTACTGTTGCCTGATCGTAAAGAAGATCGAAGTTCTCCTCATGTGCGATTGTACCCTCTCCTATAGTGCTACTTGTGGCGATTAGAAGACGTTCAGAAGATAAAAACGAAAATATTGAAATTAAAAATCTTGAGTCAATGAATCAAAAGTCATGTATTCCTCGTTTTCTACCGGTGAAGGTAGGTCTAAACAGAGATTTAGTTTTTACCACCCCCTAAATTTCACCCGATGTCCCTTTTCATCCCCTCATGCCTCCTGCCTCACCTTTTTTCTATCCAAGCTACCCGCGATAATATAAGAAAAGATTTTTCAAATAGAAAATAATTGCTAGGATACAAACTAGGGTACACTCAAGAAATCTAGTCAATGACCTCCACTGCCTGTTGATTGGTCTTACCATCGTCCTCGACCAACACCTTTGTCTTCGTATCTCGGGTGCTAAAGAACTCCCCTAATCTCAGTTTCACTGCCACGAGAGAAATATTAATTAAACCACCCACAAAAAATTTGAAGTTTAAAGACCAGCAGAAATTGAAATTTTTTTACCGATATTCAAAACAGATGGTATCAAGCTTATAATGGAATGTCTCATTAAAATAAAATTTTCTCCGGTTTCGGTGATATGATCATTTACTCTGATAATGATGGCCGCCTCAGAAATCGATACGTTAGGCATTGGCTTTTGCATCTCGGGCGAAAAGTGCGGCGGGACGATATATCAGCTTTCACGCCTAATGTTGTTCAACTTTATGTCACTGAAATAATAACATTTATATTTCAGTCAATGTAAAAAAAATCATTATTGATTAGTTCAACTTACATAATGTAAAAAAACCTATTTAGATATATAAAAAATGGTGGCATAGTGCTTTTTTTCCTAAGATGCTAATTTTTTTCCTAAATTACCTAAATTTCCTAAATTTTATTAAATTACCCTCCGCATTTCTCGCTAGTACCACAGGAAGAAGGTTAGCACTAAGAGGGTTAACTATCCACCTAGAAAACCTTAAATTTTGAAATATCACATCGTCCAAATTGTTGTAAGGGAGGAGCTTTCTATTGGTTGGTTGGTTGGTTATTCAGGGGAGGCGACCGACAGCTGTAGTCATTTGCGTCATTTGGGATAGGTGGGAAATTGGGTAATGGTATGAGTTTTCAGGAAACGGAGGATGGGTGGAGAGAAACCCGGCTTCGGCATTAGCCTACTCTTAACGAAAATCGCCAAGGGGACCACGGCTTAACGTCCCATCCGACGGTCCGAGTACTGAACTTGAAATTCCCTCCACTAGGCACTCACGTGGGGACCGCTTTTCCACTGAAAAATCCGCCACTGCCGGGCATCGAACCCGGGACCTCTGGAGGGGAGGCCAGTACTCTAACCACCACCCCAACCCGATCCCCAGCTTTATATTGGTCGATCTAAGGCAACTGCATGCGGGGTTAGAAGGTGGGGTGGAGGGAAGGCGACCGCGGGTTTAGAAGTCTTATGTTCTCAAGTTATACGTTCTTACATTCAATGTGTGCCGGTCTTAAAGGCGAGGGACATTCACGCGCGTAATAAACGGCTGGTTGTGTCGGAGGGCATGGGGTGAGCCGGTGTCCCGTCCAAAGAAAGCTAGGGACAGTGGGGGTTGCGGGTTGGAAGAGGAGAGCGGACGAAACCTACCCGAGGACGGGTTGGGGTAAAGAAGATGGATGGTGAGGCTTAGGAGGTCTCTTAAGAGGAGAAGAGAGGGTGGTCAAGATGGGTAGGGGGTGGAACGGTCAAGTTTCGTAGCTCCAGGGGGAAGGGTTAGGAATGAGGTCTGTTGCGTGGGAACAGCCCAGAGAGGAGCACAAGAGAGAATGGCACCCTTATCTTTTTTTCTAAAGGATTACTAGGAGGAGGGGAAGAAGTTGATGGTTGCCCCCGAAAGTGGGTTGGTCGTGGGAGGCTTGCCGAGTTTTGGAACGAGCGTGGGTTTTTGGAATGAGAAAGGCCCTTAAGGGCCCCACACACCATATGGATGAAGCGTGCTCTTCCGTTGAAGGAGGGAGGAGGGGAGAGAGGGAGAGAATTGCTGCGGTTCGCGTCTCCTCGGCGAAATAAAAAAAAATGATAAAAAGGAGGAAGAAGAGACCGTATTCCTCTAGCTCCCCACCCAAACCCTTTTTTTTTTTTTTTACACCGCCCACATCCCCTCGGAAGGAAAATAGAAGCTCTTTTATCAAGTCCCGTCGCGCGCTTTACATTCTGACCTACATACGGTCGGGGGGAGAGATTTACCCCCGGCCGGAATGTTTGCGGGAGTGAAAAGAAAATCCGGGCTTGTCCGAGGGAGGAGAGAGGAGGGGAGTGTGGGGGGGGGGGGTGGAGAGGTTGTTTAGCGATCATCTGGTCCATCCCGGGACTAGGGAATGGCGTTCCAGAGGCGATTGTGCCAGCTCTCCTCCTCTCCCGAACATCGGCGCATTGTGAAAAAAATAATAAACCAGCTTTGATCCGCAGCTGAAAAGGGCGTTGGCTACAGCAGAAAATTCATTCGTGGGCCGCGAAGACTCGTGTGAAAAAGTGTCCTCACGGGATTGGAGACCAGTTATTGTGAATTCACGCTCATCCATACGGAGGACGTTGATGATGGCTATAACTACTATCCAACCCACTAGTGGTAACTTAGCCATTTTTGAAAAGCCATTCAATTAACTGCCTTCAGTCTATAAACATGATCAACAAACAATATACAAAATATTTAAATTTGTATTCCCAGATTTAGCACTCGGTTCTCAACGGATCTACACAAAAGATCTATAAAGTTTAAACTTGCATTAAAAGTGCTTGAAAGTGAGATAAAACTGTTTTCTCTACACGCGCCCATCAAGTTTCAGCTACAGCAACATAATTATTCCATAAATTTTTATCTCGGAATCTAATTTCTTGCCTCGCAATGAATCTTCATGCAAAACTTAATGTTTAAACGTGAATACTACTTGCTTAAAAATGACCCTACCCTGTTCTTGAATGTGAAGATACTACTATTGAACATACTACATTGAATGAATAAAATAATTTTTCAATTCAATTATAACAGAGAAAAATCCCTTTCATTATTTTATTAGCAAATGACAGTTTCACTCTCAACAAGTGTGTAGCTATCAATTTTTGGAGGAGGAATAATTCGACAGAGCGATCCTATAAAATTAGTAAAACGAAGATAGAAAGCGTTGAAACCAAAAGCTATTTAGGTGTAACAATCACTAAAGATTTATCGTGGGGAAGACACATCCGGAAAAAATGCGGACGATCGAAGAGAAAGCTAGGATTTATAAAAACAGTGCTTGGGAAATGTGTTGAGAAGAAAAAAAAACGATGTTAATTTTATATAGTTTAGCCCCACCTTGAGTATGCAGCCAGTGTATGGGATCCGAGTGAATTAGGTTTGATGAGAGAACTAGACAGTTTGCAGCGTACAGCAGCTAGGTTCATTAAAAGATGTTACGATAGGTTGAGTAGTATTTCAGAACTAATACAAGAATTAGGGTGGGAATCATCATCAGAGCGTAGGTTAAAGTACAGATGAAATCTCTTATAGAAATTTAAATCGGATAGCCTTACTGAAGATGTTAGGCACATATTAAAAACACCAGCGTATTATGCTAGATTCGAGCAGATAAATAAGATTAGAGAGATAGATTGTCGTACTGATAGATTCAAAATGGCATTTACCCCCGTACTATAAGAGAACAGAATAGGCAGCAGAGCAAAGGGATAGGTAGGGGAAATATTTTAGAGTAGTCTGTAGTCGATGATGCATGTATTAATCCCTCAAATACTATATATACTAACAATCTATTTGCATGAGACCCTATAGCTGCTTGTTTGCATGTCAATAGTACATGCTTGGTGATCTTCACCCCCTGACACACACCCTCGCGGTGGCTTGCAGGGTATCGTGTAGATGTAGAATTGTTTGTACCCGTGTTACGAGTTGTCGGAGAGAGCACGTCAGAGTCTCTCATTCTTTTGACTACGAACCAAAGACTTAGCAATCGCTGGGGAATGGTAGATGGCATTGCGAATCCTTACATTGATATAATGTGCACTATCTTCGTCTGTAATGTCCTCTGCAAGCCACTTCAAGATGTGTGTGATGAGGGCATAGACTCCACACTATGCATACATTATAGACTAGCGAACTCTTAACTCTCTCTCTACTCAAAAAACTATTCTTAGAAATTACTCCGCGAGTTTCGCTTCCATTCGCCACCATCTCACGAAGATTTCATTGTCTTACTAAAAAGGAAGACAGTGTTTTTGCATTCATTAAAACCTCCTACCTCTAGCCAGCGTCATAAGGGACGGACACTTAACACACCCTACACAAATATTTCTGATTGCATGAAAAAAATGCAAGATGTTTAAATTTTCACAAATGTGTGTACATTAGCCTCAGGTCTTTTTCTAGGGTGTTTTGGAACATTTCCATGCAAATTCTACAATTTTATACTGCTTCAATAAAAAATATATATAAATGCATAGAGCCTTGTCGCCGCATGAGCCACGACCCTTCAACCGTCTCTGTCTTCAGGCTTCCAAATATTTTGCATGAAGGCGTAATGCCGTAGTAAACGTTCGATTAGCTTAACTTTCCTTGCATCAATAGTTCTTCTTTAAGTTGCCTATTAATATCGAGAAGTTTTTCACTCGATTCCCAAAAGGCATCGCGAAGCGAATAACGGGATCGGTTTCATTCCGTTAATGGATGCGATGGAGTCGTGATTTAACGCCTTAACACACCTCAGCGTGACGTACGAGCGCACGCCGGTAATGCTCCTGGGTGGCCCATGGGATGAGGGTGAAGGGTCACGCATTACGCTCATGTCCTCATGCGATAGCTCTCCCGAAAATGCTGTGGCTCTTCCTGTGGAACGGCCAAAGGGTAGTGAAGCCAACTCCTGAAGAACGGATTGCGGCAGTTACCTTTCATTTCCATGAGTGATAAATCTCGGTAGATTTAACTTAGGACGTCTATTTTAACTACCCTAGAATGTCTGCTCTTCGCCGATGAACGCAAACTTGCGCAGTTCGATCAATGTTCACCTATTTCTACCCAACAAGCTCTCTATTCGACTCTCGTATGAGCTTATCTCTTCACTGTTGCACAATGGGGGCGTTTACTCGGAACCGAAATCGCAATTTTTTGCACTAAATTGTTAGATGGAAACGAAAAAGTAATTTTAGTGAAAAATTAATCTTCTAACCACAAACTTTCGCTCATAAATCAAAAATTAAAATAAGCAAAAGGTGACGCCCACCGAAAAAGCTGCTTTGAAAACATTGACGTCATTTTCCTCTCGTCCTTGACTGCTCTTATGGGAAGGGGAGGGAGGGGAGAGGGATTCTCGGAAGGTCTGCTCGCACAGATCCTGTCGTAACTACTCCGATTGGCAGAGTCAGCTGTGTCCCCCCATTGCGATAAGGCGAAGTAGCTTCGCGGGCTCAGTTGTGATTGGACGAAGTCGATATACGTCAGAGGTTGCACCACACCCACTTTTCCGAAAGGGTTAAAAACATCAGTTTTTCGTCGCTTATAGCTCGAGAAATAATTGACGGATCAAAAAACGGAAAAATACGGGTCTTTTTATTTTATAAACTCTATCATATTCGGCAATAAAAATATGGTAAACGACCCCTTTCTTCTTTTATCTTGTTGCAATCCATCAAGAAACAATTCCACCAAGTTACGCCTGAAGCTATTAATTATTTTTAGGAATTCTTCGTTCGTCTCACGGTCGATTCATTTTTATCTTCAGCACTCTTCTGTAGCCCCACATTTCGAATGCTTCCATTCTAGAGTTAGTTTTCTGCAGGTGCTATGGTCCACGCCTCATTAGAGTGATGATGCATGCTCCAGATATAAACCATAGTACCTAGGGATATTATTATGAATGATTTAACTCATTTTATCAGTGAAATAATTAAAATTAGATTGGTGATAGAGGTAAATTGAAAGTTGAGAGGATCATTAAAAATCCCTATGTAACGCTTTCGCAGAGTTGCACTTCGTTTTAAAGAATAACCATTGACTTGTCTGTTATTGTCATCGTTCATGTCTACTGCACTATAAAGAAGAAACTTCATTTGGTAACATGCCCTTTGTCCCTGGGTTATAATACTGACAATTACCTTTTCGCTTCGTCCATCGCTGATTAGTAAGTAAATTACAATATATTATTTCGAGATAAGAATTGATTTTATGATTTAGGAACGTAATGGGTTCTATTTCCACGCCCGTGAACCATAGTTTCTGGGGGCCCCACGGGCCAAAGTTACCTGGAGCCTCGAAAGCCCTATGTGCGCCCCATGATCTTCCTCTTCGATTTCCGATCCAGGAAAACTTTTTATTGGAGCACTTTACAACAAAACCTATCACAGGTTAACAATCTTATATACAACCCTTTCATCATCACTTGTTTTTTCGTTAGTGCACGCGCTTATAGGCGATTCACCCGGGACTAAAAGTACAACTGGAATGGTAATGGAAGGAAATGATGGGGAGAAATTCGGCGTGAGCATCAGTTTGCTCTAAACGAAAGGCACCTAGGGGACCACAGATTAACGTGCTATCCGACGGACGGAGTACAGCAGTCGAACACTCTCCAACAAGCACCCAGTTAGAAGCCGGTTTGCCAATGAAAAATAACTTCAACAGCTGGGATTCGACCCCGAGCCCCCCAGATGAGAGGCCAGTACCCTTAATAACTACATCAACCCTTTAGAGCAGGGGTTTCCAAGCGGTGGTACGCGAGAACGTTTCAGGTTGTAACCCTTTCCCCTTTACAACAATAATATGCTCAACACAGGAGGTTCTGGGTAACAATATTAAATACAAATCAGAGCGATCGTGCTTCTATTTAACGAACTATTTTACGAACGAACTGAGGTATTGTTGTCCTTCTAGAAGCTTCTAGAAGCTTAGATATTGTCACACCTTCCGTTTTTCTAGATCGTTCTGAAATCTAGCGTGGTTCCAGTCTTTACAGATTGTTGGAATTCGTCGCGTGTTGACTAACATGGAAAAAAGCGCAATATTCCGAAACTTTAAATACAAATAAATGGATGTGAAATCAAAATACTGGTATTCCTACCACATAATTAATCAACACAATGGCACAGTTCGCGTCACCCCCTGTATAATTTGGCTGCCTGGGCCCCAAAAAAATACACATAAATGCCCTCGCGCGATCCCGCCTTGATTCTAGCACGTTACAAGGTGGTACGCGTGAGTGATAGGAGCGATTACGTGCGATAGGCTAGTAAGGGCCTCTGAGTGCGCGTGAGCACGCAAACTTTACTCTGCTGCCCGTATGCCGGGCGCTGGAATCTCTATATATTTAAAATAAAAATTAGCAAGAAAAAATTGAACAATATATATATATATATATATATATTTATTGTTGTCTCGATATTGGGTCGAAAAAACCAAAATACAAGTTCATTAACAATTAAATATGAAGTTATCTCAATAATTAAATTAAAATAAAACAAGCTATTAGGCACTTTTCCGACAGTAAATATATGTTCCTAAAAAAATAGGACTGTTGGTACGCCAACATTTCTCAAAATTTCAAGTGGTACGCAGTTGCTAAAAGGTTGGGAACCCCTGCTTTAGAGAAATGGGGAGGAAAACGCCTCAGTCCGAGAGAATAAAAAAAATCCGATCTCGAGAGAATCCCGGTGAATTCGGGAAGGTTGGCAATCCTAGCAGGGGGCAATTTCACAAAAATCCTCCCCGCGAAAGAGTAATGGCTCCTCACCCCCGGAATTCCTCGGAGGAATTAACGAGAAGATGTTCCGCGAGGGATAGCGCGTGGCGCCCTGATGCGGACGTGATGGGCATTAAGTCGTGCGACATGTCGGTCGCCAAGGGGACGGAGGAGGAGATGTTTCTATGGGGATGAATGTCGCCGTCTTATATCCCAGCGGGACGCCATCAATCACCGCCAAGAACGCGAGCTCGCACTCACACACACACTTACGCTCGTATCTACAACCGTGAACGCTATTCGTGCCGTTACTGAAACTCTCAAGGGGGGGGTTTAGGAATTTCATTCACGCCATGACTTCTAATATCATTCTTCGAAATTAATCATATACTCGGTACGCCCACGGTGATCATATCCGCCCTTTTTAGCCAAGAATCTCCCTTATTTTTAAGGCCCCAAAGCAATGTCGTCCTCTAGAGCAGGGGTTCCCAAACTGGGGAGCGCGCCCCCCTAGGAGGGCGTGCAGACATGTCAGGGGGGGCGTGAGCGCGAGACCAGTTAAAAATAAAAATCTCTAAGTAAATAAAATCCATACATTTCTTTAACTAATTTTATGTTGTAGATTTTAAAATCAACCTTGATGTTTAGAAAACTTAACAATCCACTTGTGTAAAACTCTTTTATAGCCAAAATATATAGCTTTTCTCTTAACAGTATTTCTTTAAATTGAAACTTATAATGCTGTATTTTGTGATAGTAAAAATAATGTTTTGTTTTCAATGTAATACTTGTTTTTTTCACATTCCCACAAAATTTACTGTGAAGGGGGGCGTGGAGGGTTTCCATTATAACTGGAGGGGGCGTAGTACAAGAACGTTTGGGAACCCCTGCTCTAGAGAATCGTGTCCCCTTGGAAAAGTCGGACAAGCAGAGAAAAAGCAATTACTCCGCAGGTGACCAAAAAAATAGAGTGAATAATGTTCTGGCACGATGAAATCAAAGAGGCGCACTGAACAAATGAATTACCGTTTGGCTAAATTGTGCAGGGTAGTGCCTCAAAGAGGTGGCTGGCATTATATTAATGGATATGTATGGACCCGTCATGTCTCTGCGCTTGAATGACGCGAAAGTAGTTTTAAAAAAAATATACCTTCGAGAGGTGATTGAGTCGCTCACTCGACTTCAAAAGAAGAAAAAACTTAATATTTATTTGCCGCGTTCATTTTCCCATCTGCTGCCCCTGCTCCTCGCTCCGACCCATCACCTTTCGGAGGAAGCAGTCCCGAAGGATGTAACTTGTGAGTAAATTAAACACCGCGTCTCTCTCTTGGGAAGGGATGTGACATCCAGCTAATTTGCTTTCCCGTATTGAAACACGGGAGAACGCGAGGCAGATGAAAATTCTTCGTAAACGGACTCCGTTTCGAAGCTGAGATGCCGCGACATAATTTCATTTCTCGTTTCTCCAGAGACATGATGGAGGAGTCAAACATGAATTTTTTCCCCCTTATTTTTGCCTTTGCCAAAGAGGCAGCCATGGGCTGCGAGCGACGATTTCAAATAAATTAACTTCTTTTAAGCGGCAAGATAAAAAATACTACCTTACGAATAATGTCATATGCTTCCACAAGAACTTAAATTTCTCCAATAATTGAGAAAAGTTCAAGAGAACGTTAATGTTCACATAACTAAGCACTCCCGCAGAGTTAGTCGAAAGAAAAAATATTGAGTTATAGTAAAACAAAGGTAACGAAAAAGATGTCCAAATTTGGCTGTCTGACTGGTACCTTTGTTCCTGATGATGCCTATTTATTTCCAATGAAAAATATATCTTAAGTGACTTAAGTGATATCATATAAATTTTTATTAGAAATATTAAATTCGTTAATCATGATGTGAGTACATTAATAATGATGGAATAGTAAAAGCCATAAATCGAACACAAGTCATTTCATTCTCCGTCAAACTTCACGAGTAATGAAAATGAAATACGTACCATTATTACAAAAATACCCACCGTGTAATGCGCACGGAACGGCCTCGAAAAGCAGTTTAGACTTAATTTATGGATTCGAGATGATACTTTATTACGGCTCGTATATTTTGGGCAAAATACAGTTTCACGACGATACACGTCAGCTTCCTACCGACGCAAATGGTGAAATTCCATCATTTTCGTAATGGAAAATGATGTTCCAACAGAGTTATATATTCCCTTCGGATATGGATACAACCGTTTTCCTTTACCTTCACCTCTCGCTCAACTCCTTCAGATATTTATGGGCCCGAAGCCTGCAATCATCCGCCGGGAAGCTCCCATCTCAACGCGAGTAAACACGCTGATTCGGTTGGGATGACTTGTTGTCTGAGGGCTTTTCCCAAGGCTAGTACGATTTAATTTCTCGATACACCTTGTTAATACAACTAGCGGATCCCAGGATTGAAGCAACTCATGAGCTCAGGCATTTATTTCATGTGATAGAGCATTTTAGATGGTAGTAGAATCAGATGCTCCGACTGCAAAAGGTTTTATCACACCATGTATGACCCAACCCAATCCTGAGTCTTAAGACAAACACAAAACCCAAACTTGAGGCGGGATTTGAATCAGGTAAATTTAGGTGATCATGCCTGTGGATAACCGACTTCACTATTGCTGCTGAAGACTGCATCTATGGTCTATTAGCACGAAAGATAGAAACAGTTGGTGATATGAAACTCATAATTGACTTATTATGAAGGCAATACTACATTATTTTTCAGCTAACTAGTTTCAATAATCTACACTCATAGTTTTCAACACTCCTTAAGGAAACCTATCCCATTTCGTAACGTAGAATATTTTTCTTCAGTATTTTAAGTGACTTGGGACGGGTGAAGAGGAATGAAACAATTAAGATTTGGAAGCTAGAATTGTAATAATATATTTACTTTGAATTTTTACTGAGAAATCTCCAGTTTCTTTGCCTTGAAATTTAATGTTAACAGTCAATTCGTCACCAAAATAGAATCAAGAGTTATTACAAATAATCATTACCGTGATAGAGCGTGAAGTAATAGTTGAATTATTGAATCATGTCAGTAAAACTTGACCAAAATATGAAAATTATTACGTTGCCAGGACCACTTGTCTTGTCCAGAAAAAAGATAACTGCTGGATATCAACAACTTAACCGTGCTCTTGTAACTAAACCGGCACTTACTTGACATAACACTTTGAATCATCATCACATTTAGAATGCTCTCCGTTTTTTGTGCTTTCTGCTCCCCTTACGAAGACGCATTTATCAAGGCAGTTAAAATATTCGAGCGCAGCCGAGAAAAAAAAACTTGGCAGAAAGGGAAACATCTGATTGGCTTTTTTCTCTCTCCCTTCTCAAAGCCACCTCCGCAAGTTGTCACTTTCTCATTAAAGACGAACCCGGAGGTATAATTAGCTGCATGACATTTGAAGATGGAAGTTGGGTCGGCCGCGGGATGGAGAGCGAAGGAGGGTGTAAAAATGGGAAAAGGGTTAGGTTGGGGGGGAATAGGGAACGGATCCCAATTCCACGTAGTCAGTGAGGGAGGAGTAAAAGTGGGGTGGCTGCTTGGTGGGGAATTCATCTCCGGACCATTAAGGGTGGCTAATTAATCCTGCCTCACCCCACTGCACCGCATGGGACCTCGTGTGCCAAGGACGAACTAGAGCCCCCAAACTGCCCGAGAGGGCTCGGGACCCTTGGTGGAAACCTAGGCGAAGGACCTGCTCCACCCCCACGATTTTTTTTTATCCTCACGGTGGACCTGCTTAATGAAGTAATTTGTATTACGCTGCTGATTGAGCTCTTTCGGGATCCCCGCGAGGGATGGAAAGGGAGAAGGCTTGCGGCTAGGGACGGACTAATAAAAAACATAAAACGAATGGTGGGAGGTTGAATAGGAATGGAAGTGGACCGAAAGAAGTCCTCTAAAACGTTTTTTTAATTCATTTTTTCGGATCGGGCAGCTGAGGTAGCGAGAAGAGGACCTAAAAAAAAAAAGAGCGTGAAAAAGGTTAGGTCACTCACTTTGTCTATTTGGCGTTTTTTTTTAAATTTCTAAGGGTGGGAGAAAAAGTCTCCCGTCTACCCTTCTCTTCGCTCTTGCCCACACGGGGATGAAAACACGGTTCCCGCCGGACTTAAACGGTGAGGGATTTTTTTCCCTCAAATGGATGGAGAGAGTAAAAAATAAAGAGAGAGGGAGAGGAAGAAATGAATGGGAGAAGTGTTGGAGCTCATTAATTGCTCCGCGGTGATAGATGGATCGTTCCACGATCTCCCATCCTTCCAATCTCAACGCGAAGGGTTCGTCGCTGGCGCTCGGGAGGTCTTTCGTTCCCCGTTCCCCGATGGACCGCGGAGTGGAGGAGGAATGGGAAGGGGAGGAAGGGTGAAAGGGGTATGAGGTCGCGATGCGGGAAGCCAACGCAGTGCGGCTACGGACGAGTCCGTTCTCCTCGAAAGCAGAAGAGGGAGAGAGAGGGGTGACCAGGTCAGTAATGAGTTGGCCTGGCTGCCCAAAGGTCGCAGGGTCAAATTTCGCCCCGGACACGAACGTCGTTTTCGTCTTCCCACTAAGTTGGGTTGTTATTAGGGGCAAAACGACCGTAAGTCGACATCTCACGCGCCATTACAGTTCGGTCGGCAGTTAGATATTTAGGTATCTGATTTTGGTAACGGGGGAAGGGTAAGAAAAACCCTGCATAGGAAATGTCCACCTCCCTTAAGGTCATATTGATGGCCATGAATAAACTGAAATACTTAGATCGCTTCCAATCGTTCAGGATCACAAAGATTGCCATATCCCACTCCAATATTGTTAATTGATAGATATTCATAGGACCCTATCGGCAATCACAATAGTGGAGGGATAAGAGAACTAGAATAATGGAAAAGATAGGCCTCGAATGAGATATGTAACAAGTAGCGAAGGGTGTGAAAAGAAGAATTGTGTTAATACGAAAAGATTAGCTGATAGAATCATAGAGTGAAGAGCTACGTCAAAACAATCTTGTGGCTATATGGCTATTCATCTACATATACATCTACACGATTGCCCTGCAAGCCACCGCGAGGGTGTGTGGCAGAGGGCGAAGATCACCAAGCATGCACTACTAATATGCAAACAAGCAACTATATTGTTTCATGAAACTTGATTGATAGTACCTATAGTATTTAATGGGTTAATACATGCATCATGCACTACAGAATACTCTAAAATATTTCCCATACCTATCCCTTTGATATAGTGCCTATTCTGTTCTTTTATAGTACGGGGGAAAAATGCCATTTTCAATCTATCGGTACGACAATCTATCTCTCTAATCTTATTTATCTGGTCAAATCTAGCATAATACGCTGTTTTTTTTAAATATGTGCCTAACATCCTCAGTAAAGCTATCTGATAGAAATTTCTCTAATAGATTCAATCTGTACTTTAACCTACACTCTGATAATGATTCCCACCGTAATTCTTTTATTAATTCTGAAACGCTACTCAACCTTTCGTAACACCCTTTAACGAACCTAGCTGCTCTACTTAGGTTGCTTCCAATCGTACAGGCTCACAAAGTTTGCCATATCCCACTCCAATATTGTTAATTGGTAGATATTCATAGGACCCTATCGGCAATCACAATAGTGGAGGGATAAGAGAACTAGAATAATGGAAAAGATAGGCCTCGAATGAGATATGTAACAAGTAGCGAAGGGTGTGAAAAGAAGAATTGTGTTAATACGAAAAGATTAGCTGATAGAATCATAGAGTGAAGAGCTACGTCAAAACAATCTTTTGGCTAAATGGCTATTCTCATGTCATGAAAACATTGGACAGGTAATATTAAAACGAAACGTAAATATGAAAATGTTAGCTGATAGGAAAGTCGAGTGGAGAGCTGCGTTAAACAATCTAAAGCCTTGTTCACACGGTGCGTTTTTCCTGGATGGATTTCTTGCGTGGAGTGCTGATGGGTGCCGCGCGTGCTCGCTTGCTGGAAACACTGACTGCTGCGGGCTGCCCTGACGGATAGCTTGCTTGATTTTGAGGTTAGGTCCGGTGCTATTTTCCTTGCGTGTTTTGCTGATGGCTATTGTTGCCGGCCAATCATCGTTCAGCTTTGCATCACGTGATCAAAATAAAGGTTCTGACTGGTTCTGCTTTTAATAGCATCTCATGGTGGATATTGTGTTTAAAAATGAGTGCAAATCTATAGACTAGGGATCAAGTTATTATGTTTATCGAAGCATGTAGAGACGAAATTTGTTTATATGCAGTTCGTAATCGAAACTATCACAGTAAACGTCTTCGTGCTGAGGCTCTAAGAACAGTGAGCAAGGAGGCTAGCTCGCTACGTGTGAACCGACAACCATCAGCGAAGCCAGCTTAGCGGCCACCTTCGTCGCCCGCTGAGTAGCACGCATGAAATCCAGCTAGCTAGCACTCAACGCAAAACGCACCATGTGAACTGGGCATAAGGATTGTTGACTGATGATGATGAGTTAGGAGCACTAAATCCACCAAATCTCTGAATGTTCAAATAGAGTAAGAAATGAGGGAGGAGATATTCTCAAGTTACCTACCGACGCCTCTGTGAAAAACGACTCTAGAAAACAAACTCCTCCGGTTGGTCAACCAACCGTCAGGTATTTTCCAATCAGGCCCACCGCAGAAAAAGCATGAACAGCACTGAACAATAATAGGATTTGGTTTTCGGCTTCATTATGTTAGAGAGCGATTTCCTCGGAACGATGATAGCCATTTTTCATGACTAGCCGGGGCACTCTGAAATGCTCACTTGGTCAAAGGGTGAGAATATTAAGCATCCTGGGAGTCAAATTGCTGCGTCAATTTGACAATGAAAGTGAAGTAAATCTATGAGTATGAAAATGGAGGCATCAATAGCGTTTAACTATTTGTGTGTTCGGGCATTCCTTATCTAAAATAGATTTTCAATTGTCTTCAAGGGAAACTTGCTGAGGTATGCTCGTAGTTTATCCTGTCTCTACGCAGGAACCTGAGACATATGTATTTATTAAAATTACTTTGAAGGAACAAATTCTGAAGATTCAGGCGATATGGAGAGGAAGCGAAACATGGTAACACAGAAAGAAAAACACGAGCCAAATCCACAAAAATAAACTTTACTACGACCCAGGTTTCACTGTATTACAGCATTGTGCACCTGACGATCGTTTCACCTGCTCGTGTTTTTCTTTTTGTGTTATTACTTTGAAGGCATTTCCGCGACTGGTAATCAAATTCAAAGTAATATTATCTTCGAGGATTTCAGTCGCGTTTTTTGTCTTTTCCATGAGCAGTTCCTCCCCTCATCCTGAGGGCGCCTTAAGGTCGCAAGGATATTTTTGCGAATCCTCGAAAATAATAATATTAAGAGATCGAATTTACTAAAGTGTGCTGCATTGTAACCGTTGAAGCAGGACGCACACATCATATACTTATCTCATTTTTTTCACATTAAAGTTCACTTTCAAATAATCCTAAGATAAAGGGTAAGAAAAGAAACGCCAAATACGTCCACGCTCTAATTTATTTATTAAAAAAAACAGAACAGAATTTGGGGCAAAATAAAAAATCGGCAACGATACAACGCAGGGTAGGTACTCCATATTCCATGACATTTTTAGAGTGAGTCCCGATGATTTTCACCGCTATTTCACTCAGTCTTGGAGAAGGAGGATGATTATTCAGGGACTAACACTTGTAAGAGCATGAAACTCCCGACTCTAGGGAAAAGAAAAACGCGCAAAACTCCAATGCGACTGATCGCGCATGGAGATGATTAAGCTTAAGCGCATGGAACTAAGTGGGGGCTCCTTATTCGTTGGTCGTGGCATGAATTATTCATACCTCAATCCGCGGAGACGCAAGGCGCTCTCGCGAATAGCTCCTCGGGGTCCTCAAGCACATCGGAGTGCGGCTCAGAAAGATGAAGCTATATCGCATTCTAACCCTACCTATCTTTGCATCTTGCACCAATTACTATCTGTGACTTCAGTTCGCCATTTACGAATTCGTGATCCGGTTAAGATGAATCTACATCTACAAAATAACCTGCGAGCCACCACGAGGGTGTGTGGCAGGGGGTGAAGATCACCAAACATGCACTATTGACATGCAGCTAAGATATTAAATGGAGACATGCTAGATAATAGGGCCAATGCAGGTGGATGGTTAGTATATACATATACAGTTCTGCTCACATAGAAAACAAACCGATATCAGTTTCTTATCTAAAATAGATTTTCAATTGTCTTTAAGGGAAATTGCTGAGGTATGCTCGTAGTTTATCCTGTTCCTACGCAGGAACCTGAGACATATGTATTTATTAAAATTACTTTGAAGGAACAAATTCTGAAGATTCAGGCGATATGGAGTGGAAGCGAAACATGATAACACAGAAAGAAAAACACGAGCCAAATCCACAAAAATAAACTAAAAACCCTACATAGGAAAATAGGGCTATTTACTATGTAGTATATATGAAACAATTGCGATGTATTGGCAGAAAGAAACATATTTAAAATTGTTTGTTACAAGACACACAAAGACACATAATCGAGAATTGTTTAATTACGATTAGATTGGTTTATAGCTTTTTATATAACACTATTTTCATCTACTCAAAGAATGATTTCACGTAGCTCTCAACACTATTCTTCCATCGGCTAACCCTTTCATGTTAACATAATTCTTTATTCTCAAAACCGACCCTATTTGCTCCAAAGATCTCACACGAGGCCTCTCTTTGCCTTTATTCCCTGTCTCTATCCCCTCGACAACCATCTTCACCAGGCTATCATGACTCCAGACATGGCCGAATACGTTTTTCCCTATTCTTTTTTTCAACTGCTGCCGTTATCGTCCATGCCGCGCTGCGGTAAAGGAGCATGTACCAGATATACATTCCAATAAAGTACTGTCTCGCTACCAAGCTTGTATTTCCAGCTCTAAGTAAATCCTATTAGTAGAACGCCCTCTTCGTCCGCGGTAGCTTCGTTCATCGCTAGATACTCGGCTTCTGGAATAGCATTTTTATTTTTTTTTGCATAGGAATATGATATTTTTTCTCAACACGTATTTCATATTTAAAGTTGAGCATTTAAATATTAAATGGCCTTTTTATTGATTATAAGGTAGAATCAGAATACAAATTTAGAAAATTGTCCATGAGAAGGTATATTGAAGAACTTTAGATTAATATATTTTTTACAGTCGTTAAAGAGAGTTTATTTTTACTAAAGGAAAATTCTCAAAATTCTGTATTTAAAAGTAATAACTTTCGAAGAATATAATTGAAGAATGCTCTACGGTTCAATGCATTATTTAATATTTTTTAGTTAATTAGTTATTTAATAGAGTTTATATTCTTTGCTATGCTGCCTATCGTGTTTTCTAATAGTTCGGGTGAAAATGAAATTCTGAATCTATCAGTGCCTCAATTTATCTCTCTAATCTTATTTGTCTGGTTGAATCTAGCATAATACACTGTTTTTTTTAATATGTGCCTAACATCTTCAGTAAAGCTATCCGATTGAAATTTCTCTAATAGATTTAATCTGTACCTTAACCAACGCTCTGATAATGACTCTCACCCTAATTCTTGTATTAGTTCTGAAACACTACTCAACCTATCGTAACACCTTTTAACGAACCTAGCTGCTCTACGCAGCACATTGTCTAGGTCTCTGCTCAAACCTAATTCATTCGGATCTCATACTCTGGCTACATACTCAAGGTGAACTACTAACTAGTGAAAAGTAACATCACAATTTTGTCTTCTCATCACATTTCCCAAGTAGTCTTTTTATAAATCCTAGCTTTCTCTTCGCTCGGCCGCATATTTCCCGCATGTGTCTTCCCTACGATAAATCTTTAGTGATTGTCATTTCACTTCGGTAAGAACATTCAGGCAATTAAATCGAAAGCCATGCCTCTTTTCGGTCTTCACTACCGTTTCGCGGATATCACTAGTGCACAAGCACCGTACTTCTTCTCCTCATCCATTATTTTTCCGGTACTCACTTATTGCTCCCAATGTCAGCTCCCACAAATCTTGCCGCCCTTAACAGTGGTACAAATTTATTCGAAAAAATTGTGAAATATATTAACTCTAATCTCCGCAATGCGTCCACAGATGCTATATTATCTTCTCTTTCAATCAGTAGTTTCTCCCATCATAGACCATCATCCATCATAATGGACATAAAAGTTTTACAACGCCATTGATTCCTACATATACAGCTCCGAGTTAATTTCTTTCATCAACATCAGAGTAGGAACCTTCCTGCCATACCCGAACTACTACTACCCGAACTACACTACTACACATGCCCACACCCAGACTATCATTAATTAAATGTTCCCTTTTCTTCCGTCTCTCCGCCATAATTAATTTTCTCCCTTCTGATACTAACCCCTGTCTATCTATGCCCTAAAAATTTCACTGACCTCACCAAAGCTCGTATTATCGGAAACAATTCTTAAAAATAATAATCAGAATATTTTTGTCATCAAGGTTTTGTTGTTTTGTTATTGTTTTATTTTTCTTTGTTGTTTCCATTTGCCTCCATAATGACTGTTATTAGTGCACTTTAAATCGGCAATAGTGCTGTATGTATATTATTTTCTTTAAAATAAGTATAAAAAATTTAAAAAATGACGAACAACAAGCTTGACCGCGAGCTGATTATTTTTTACTGAGTTTAGTGATAGCAATTCTCCTCCGCCCACGTCTCATACCCTTTCAAAGCCCCAATTTTATGACCGATGATGAGTCATCGGGGAAACTAAAGGATTAAAACATGTCCCACGTTGGATAAAATCTACAAAAAGGGAAAGAAAACAAAGCGTTTCAACGAATGTGGATTTTAATGCGTCCACAGCGACCAACCACGGGTATTAGTGGAATTAATCTCAATCAGGAAAACTCGATTCAACGAATCTCGGAGCCGTTTGAAATTTTCCGACCGAAAGAGAATAAAAAATAATGATACAAAAGAACAGAATCGCCCCGCGGAACCGACCAATCAGGCCAGCCCTAATTGGCTCCGACAAGGGGTCAGCAACGGGCGGGGGAGGGAAGGCGATGAGGAGAGGGGGCTAAAGGTTAAAGACGGAGGAAAAGATATTTTCAGGTCGGACATAGAGAGAGATAAAGGGAGAGAGAAAAGGAGATGGAAGGATACGAACTCCAAAAGAACCACATAAGAACGTAATCGGTATCAAGGGAGTGGAATAGGGGATCGGGCGTCTCTTAATTTCGTTTATTTTTCCGATGATTTGGCTATTTCCTCCCATCTTGCCGTGGGGAGAGAGAGATAAAGAGAAAGTAGAGAGGGAGAAAGAAGAGGAACATGAATTATTAGAGGTGGATTTTAAGAATGTACCTAAATATGAGCGCGTGGGTTAAAAAAACTGTTAAAAAAAAGAATGCTGGAAACGCCTGAATAGTCTTTTTTATAGAAAACTCCTTCATCTTTGCGATGAAAAATTTTCTCTCATCACTCTCGCACAAAGAAAGCCCACATCAATTTCATTCTCTCTTTCAATCATAGCATATGAAGTTCGCCACATTCAAGTTTTTCAAATTGAAATTAAACAAACATGGATGAAGGATTCGAGATGGTTGGTGTGAAAGATACTTATCTCCCACCCGGGTGTTCCAAGATCGATTCCCGATGGTGATGAAGATGTTTTCCCCAGTGTTTTACTACTTTCCGTTTTTACTTTCTTGAGTCGTTTTTGTGAGTACCTCGAATATTAGCAGTTACTCAGGGAAGAAGACCGCAAGCTAAGGTTATTTGCACCATTTTGAGTAGGTGGGTGATTGGATATGAGTAGAAATTTTACAAAATCTCATGTGCAGTAGCCCGTCCGTCGGATGGGACGCTGAACTTTGACCCCTTCGTGCCCTTCGTCAAGGTTGGCGACTTACCACTCCCTGCCACACACCCTTGTGGCGGCTAACAGGGTAAAATGGAGATGTAGATGCTAAAATTAAGCTAATACTGGTGCCTGGTTTCTCTCCACCCTTCCAATGCCACCATTAATCTTGCCTACATCCAAACTACCCACCTACCCTTAATTGCACAGATGACCTTTGATCTATGGGTCATTTTTTTCTAATAAAAGCAGTAACAACGTAAAGAAGGAAAGGACACATGAGTGTGCGGAGTTCGGGGAGAGGAAAAATTGTGTGATGCCTTTTGCAGACGAGGGCGTGTTAGCAAGAATAATACGCCTACGACACGAAATAACAGACGGTTGGGACATCAAGATATTGAAGAGAGTGACGAACGCAATTGGATGAGAGTTGGAAGATTAAGAAAGAGGAAAGATTCCGATCGTTTGAGAGTCGACGATCGATGAAAGCAATGCGGAACCGAGAAGATAAGTAGCCGAGGGCTAAAGGTTACCCATTTCGTTGGGCGGCGTTGACTCGTATAGGATACTAACCGTAAATGGGTGGACTCTATTGAAAATCTCTGGAATATAAGTATGTAAGAATGGAAAGTAGGTAAGTGAAATATTTTAGAGTAGTCTGTAGTGCATGATGCATGTATTAACCCCTTAAATACTATAGATACGAACAATCTAGTTGCATGACACCCTATAGTTGCTTGTTTGCATGTTAGTAGTGCATGCCTAGTGATCTTCAACCCCGGCCACACACCCTCGCGGTGGCTTGCAGGGTATCGTGTAGATGTAGATTAGATGAAAATAGTTGGCATAAGGTCCGTCGATACCCCAAATGAAGATCTTTGATGAAGACTTTTGATAAAATTTAACAAAATATTTGACGAAACGCATGGCCAGTTTGAGTCTAAAAGAAGGGAAACTAAATTGAATTTAATGGAAAATTCTCAAAGTGTTCCGACGACAATAAAGTTAATAAAAAATAAATAAATAAATGATGTCACATTGTAGAGAGAAATGTTCAAAATATTAACATCTCTGATTCGACAATCTCAGATAATGGCCCTCTAAACTGCCATAGTCTAGAGTCTAAACTATGGGAAGTGGTCGACAGCTAAAGCCTGCGATAGCTATCTGAGCTGTTAGGGATTGATCAGTCGTTAAGAATAGGTTTGGATTTTTTTAGGGAATGGATGAAGAGAGAGGGAAAAACTGGGGTCTCTTAGCGAAAGACGCCAATAGCGGATAATATTGGTCTTCCAAATCTATGCTAATTAACACTAGACCGCATATTGCTTAATTTTCCCATGTAGTAAATATTATTCGTACGAATATGAATTTATTAGACAACTACACGTACGAGATGAACGGGAATATTTTTGCAAGTTCAGAGGACTGTCTTTCGTGAATTCTTGCATCATTATGCATTTTTTTCCATAATGTGATTTAAGATTCCGAGACTATAGTATAGTTATAGTTACTTGGGGAGGTGACTGACAACTGCGGTTATTTATTTCCTTGCGAGCAATAGTTTTGTACCTGAAATGAGGTAAGAATTTAAGTGGGAGAAGGATTAGGAGACCTCAGAGTCGGCATTAGCCTGCTTTTGACGAAAGTCCTCATTTCAAAGACATATTCCATTGCCAGAATACTCTCCACAATAAGAATCAGTATTCCAATTATTTAAAACAAGTCTGATAGCACTAGGACGAAAGGTTACGATAACCTAAAACATAACTATGTCAGGATTTGAACTCGGGAACTCAGAATGGAATGCCGGCACTCAAGTCATTACAACGACCCAATCCCCTGAAAGTAAACAGTTCCTCGTCTCTGACGTGGCAATCGCTGCCTTTCCGAGGGTCGAGAATCCACCGGGTCTTAACTGAATAAGGACTTGAAGGCTCCTCTCGCACCCGAAAGGAAAGGGCCGACGAAACAAAAGAGGGAAGAAGATCTCTGCACTCCAAATCCTTTTAAGAGGCCGGCGGCTGCAAATTGGAGGAAAATAGCGGCGAGAGAAGTGTGTGGATGAAAGGATTCTCCAGCGAAGAAAGAGAGAGAGAGAGTGCAAGGGGTGGTTGGTGCGTGATTTTCCTTCTCAACTGGGAAGGGGGCGAGGCAACCGTACGAAGTTACACCCTGGCAATGCGGTCTGAAGGTGAAGAAGCTGGACACCGCTCATCAATCAAAGAGCTGTTATGCATACCAAGCATAACAGAATCAAGGCTGGAAGCATATGAAATATGGTGATACCGAAGAATGATGAGGATAAAATGGATCGACCGGGTGACAAGCGAAGAAGTCTTGAGAAGAGTGGGAGAATAGAGAAGTCTGATGAAAACTGGAGAAAGTAGAAAGGGGCCACTTAATCCGCCATATCTTAAGAGGCGATGACCTAATGAAGACAATAGCCGAGGGAAAAGTCTATGGTACTTAGCAATATAGTAAGGAAACTAATATAAAGAAAAATTCTCGAGTTACACATTGGACCAGTACGAATTATCTGACGCCGCGAAAAACTAAACAAGTTTTTCGTTCACCAAGTACGCCGAGAGAGCAAGTGTTCTTATTGTGGTACTAATATTTTTTATGTTTCAATTAGTTTAAGTCCTATTCATTTAAACTTATCTTGAATATATTTCCTCCATTATCCTCTCCTACGCCACAAACAATGACGATGTTATTATCTGCACTCAGCAGTCTTTAATATAATCCACATACCGCGATGCTGCAAGAAAATGGTCTCATTGGCTGTTAATGTTTGTCTTTCTAGCCTTCTTCAAGTTCCACTCCGCAGTATTTTTTGTGAATCGTTAAATTGATTCTGAGAATGGAATTCTGAGAATGGAATGATTCTATGGAATGGCATCCTACGACCCTGAGATCCCTAAGAGTAGGCACATTACATCAGCCACTGTAATGAATTACGAATAATATAAAAAGTCATCAAAATGGGAGGTAAAACCATTTGATCATTGTGGTAAGAGCGGATGTTGCTGGTGTACCAACGATTAGAATGGGGGCATTTACTCGGAACCGAAAACGTAATTTTGTACACGAAATCATTAGATGGAAACGGAAGATGAATTTCATTGAAAAAATTAATCTTCTAACCACAACCATTCGCTCATAAATAAAAAATTAAAATAAGCAAAAGGTGACGCCCACCGAAAAAGCTGCTTTTATATCATTTTCCTCACGTCCTTGACTGCTTTAAGGGGAAGGGATGGGAGTGGAGGGGGGTTCTCGGAAAGTCTGTTCGCACAGATGCTGCCGCAACTGCTCCTATTGGCAGAGCCAGCTGTGTACCCCCCAATGCGATAAGGCAGAGTAGCTTCGCGGACTCAGTTATAATTGGACGAAGTCGATATACGTCAGAGGTTGCACTTTTCCGAAATGGTTAAAAACATCAGTTTTTCGCCGCTTGTAACTCGAGAAATGATTGGCGGATCGAAAAACGGGAAAATACGGGTATTTTTATTTTACAAACTCTATCAGATTCGACAATTAAAAAAATGGTAAACGACTCCATTAGAAATAAAGGTCCAAATTTAGCGCCGCTTTATTTATGGACGACGTCTAACGACGATCTTCAATCACGGTATCGACGGACATTGCCCCGACTCTTTTCAATAGAGTACCCGTTTACAGTTAGTATCCAACACGAGTCAACGCGGCCCAACGAAACGGCTAGCCTTTAGCCCTGGGCTACTTATCTTTTCGGTTCCTTATTGCTTTCATCGACCCTCGACTCTCAAACGACCTGAATGCTTATCCTTTTTCTTCCTCTTCCCACACACATCCAATCCTATGTATTTGTCTTTCTCTTCAATATCTTGATGTCCCAACCGTCTGTTATTTCGTGTCGTCTGCGAATTTTTCTTAGTAACACGCCCTCGCCTGCAAAAGCCATCATACACTTTTTCCTCCTCCCGAACTCTACACACTCACGTACCCTTTCCTTCTCCAAGTTGTCACTGCTCTTATCAGAACAAGGTGACCCATAGGTCAAAGGTCTTTGCCGTAAGGTTAGGTGGGTAGTTTGGACGTAGGCACGATTAATGGGAGCTGCGGAAGGGTGGACAGAAACCACTGTGGAATCACGGATGTATATTTCGCGTTATCGCAATCTTTATCGTTAAAGCTTACCCCTAGAGTAGCGCAGGGTTAACGATAACCGTCTACAAAATTCGCTCCACTGATTGTGATAAGCAATTTGAAGTGCTGCGCGAAAAATGAAGAATGGAGATCACGTTCTCTCTGACGTAAGTTAAATCAAAAAATAACGATAACGCTTGCGCACGCCTTATGAAGATCCATGATCGAGGCCCAGTCGCCAGTATTAGCTTAATTTTAACATCTTCATTTCCATTTTACTCTATGAGCCACCACAAGGGCGTGTGAAAGGGGGTGGTAGGTCACCAGCCTAGACGAAGGTTACCATGGGGTCAGATTCAACGTCCAATCCGACAGACGGAGTACTGCACATGAGATTTTGAAAAATTCCCACCCATACCAAATCACCTACTTGTACTAAATGGCGTAAATGAACCTAGCTTTAGGTCGTTTTTCCCGAGCAACTACAAATACTAAAGGTACTCACAAAGACAGCTCTCAAGTAGGAAGCAGTAAAACACGGGTTAAAATATGTCTATCACTGCCGGGAATTGATCTCGGGACATCCGGGTGGGAGGTAAATATCTTTTTATGCAACCACCTCGACTCCTTCCTCCATGATTTTCCACATGACATGGATTGATGTTTATGGATTATATTTTTCGAGGGTATCGTCAAAGGGATGGGTATTTATGGATTAATCTGGCAGGAAATGACATGGAAAGTGGGGCGAATCATTCACTTCGCGTCCTCTCGTCGTCGATCTTATTTTTGGGGTCCCAATCTTCCATCGGCCTCGAAATTGAAATCCCAAAAGTCCTGTAGCCTGAAAACTTCATCTCCACAAATCTGTAGGGGGTCCTTTCATCTCAGGGTCTAAAAATACTCCGTCAAAATAAATCCCGGGGCATTAGACGTCCAGGGAAAGTATGCTATGCGGGTCCGAAAAAAATAATAAAACCAATCGAACCCTGGATTAAAAGATCATTTTCAATTATGATTTTTAATCATTGATTAATCTTAGATTTAATTTTCTTTGAGATAAAAACTAGCCATTTCTTTGAATACTGAAATTTTCTAAAATGAGGGTCCCGACCTCGGCTTAGAGGGCGCTTCAGTAATCCGGTAGCATACATCTTCTAGGTCACAATTTAGCTACGTATTAGCAACAAGATGTGAATGTTCGCTTTGTATTAAAATGCCTGTGAGTTAATATGGACTATATTAAAACTGAAGATGAATTTTCGAATAACGATGTTTCCTGGGACTCTGCAATCGAATAATTGCAGGAGAGGAAATACAACCCACATCCGATTCCTACTAATATTGAGGAAGTAAGAATTTAATTCGCACTGAGGTCAGATTTGGAGAGGATCGTTGCGTCAGCTACGGGTACTGACACTCAGCTAGAAGACGTTTCCGTACGATGTAAGTAACTGACAACTGATGCCTCGAAGAAAATTCAGTTGGTGAGGAAAGGAGGTCTTAATGTAAAAACTGCCCACGGTGCCTATCGTATTTTTTAGTTGCATATGTTCTAAGTTTTGCATAACTGAATCATGACATTCCCTCTTCTCTTGGATTCTTCGGCAAAACCGTAGTGTAAATTTATGATAAATTTTCTCCTAAAACGCTCCATAACACGCTATGTATTTATTTACTGGGATACTGTTGATTTACTGTTAGGCACGGTCAGGGGTAGATTTTGTTTGATGAATAATGCATTGGTTACTCATCCTAAGGGTTCTAATCCTTGAGTGGCGGAGCTTTTTTAGCGGTCTATATTTGAGTCTTGGGGAAAAAACTTCAAGTGAAGAACCCTTTCCGCCGACTGGGACGTCTTAACAACTGACTCTTTGGCTAAGAGAATATATATACCGATGTCAGATTTCTCTCCACTCTACCTCCACTCCATTAATTCCTATATCTTCCCAAAAAATGCCCACTTAATGGTGCACATAACTAATTGTCGGTTATCTCCGCCAGTTACATCAACGAAAAGAAACACACACGAACATACACAGGCACGGAAAGGGATAAAAGAGGTGAGAGGGACGCTATCATTTTTATGGAAAATAAACTAATTGTACTTTTGAAATGAAAGCTCTATCTGCGATCTTACGGTCGTGAGAATTCTCATCGACGAACACTTAGAAAGATTAAATACATTTCCGTGAAATTGGTAGCATTTTATTGGTTTTTTCCTGTGAAAAATCTTCCCTTATTCATTGCAAAAATAATGGCAGAAATATCATTTACGAATCCTGCCGTAATGCAGGAGAATATAACGGTATTACATCTCTGCCAATTTTCAATCTTTCCGAATTAATGTTCTTTAAAATTTATTATTACATCTGTCGATTAGCATTATCTAAAATTATTTTACTGTTACTCCATCAGTCTCTAAAAATACCGTTCATTTGATCGATATTCAGCTGTTTTTTATTTCTAAACCGGTATCTAAGCGTACGCTTATGAATTATTATCCATATATAATCACAGTGGTTATCAAATCACAGCAAATACAGCAAATAATCCTATAGTTTAGATTGATTTCATTTGTAAGAGTCATGAAATTTTGGCCTACAGTTAAAATAGGAGAGCAATTAAAAATTTGGGTCCATTACATGATCTATTGACATATTTACAAAAACCCTGGCATATATGTTAGAGAATATGACTTGCTCATGTCAAATAAAAGTAAACCTAATCAAAAAACTCGTAGATATGAACTCAACACTTTTTTATAGAATGGAAAATAAAAAGAATTTTCTTAGCTTAAAAACAAAAGTGGAACAGTAATTTTGTTAAATACACGGCATTTAAAAATCTAGGAATAAAAAGTAACACTTGCTTAATAAATTGAAAATATCGACCTAAATACCCGAATGAACAATACTTATCAATAAAATGGGCGAAAGCATTTTCTCAGCGTAGATACAAAAGTAAATGATTAAGTAATTTTAATATGATATAGGCATGACATTTAACTGATAAAAAATCTGCATATCAAAATAAATCTCTGAATAAAAACACCTGCTACGTGAAGTGATAAATAAAATGAAAACTCTCCATTGACCAAAATGCCTGTCGACATCGACATAACAGTTAACGTTCTAACATAGAGTTTTACTTCGCCCTACCTAATCTTCTCGCAGGTTAATGCTGTACAGTGGATATATGAGGAATTCTGAGTGCTTCCATTTCCAAAAGCCATTTCGGGTAGGTTATGTCTTAGACGAGATAAGGAGGCGAGATACAAATCCCCAATCAAGTTACAGTCATTAAAGACCCACCCCACTCGCTCTTTAAAAACTTCGGGTTGTGCTTCAAATCCCTTTCGTGGCCATTCACCAGAGCTATAGCTTTATTTCGCGCACGCTCTTTTTTAATTAAATTATAAAGGAGACGCGGCGTAGGGATTGGTAGATATAATTACGTAAGTATTTTATAAAAGAATGAGCGTTTCAGAAGAAAACAATTCGGGCGAGGCAAACCTCGAAATTTTTGCAAAACATTCTCCTCACTTCACTCTTTCGCATCACGTTTTCAGTGTGCAGTTTACTCTTCTATTTCAAAACACTTGTGGCTTTGAGTCTTGAATCTTTCGTTGGTCACCGAATAAATATTGACGCTTTCGTTACCAACGAAAAAGTCATGTTTTGTTATCAACGTGGATAAACGAATAACTTGAAACGAATGACGTTATCATAACGACAATTTTCATTCGTTATAGCGTAACGAAAGAATCAAGTCTTGGGCCCCCGGTCTCCTTATTACACCGGCCATGACATTATCCCTTTATTTACTCTCCCATGACAGAACGTAGAGAGCACGAGTAATTTTTTTAGCAAGAATTTATTATATTTTTGAGGATAATGGTAATACATGCAAAATAAAAAAATATGCAAGTACTTTTATACAAAAACATTTTAAAATATACAATATTTAAGTCCTCCTGAGCTTAAATTTCTCGCCACATTCAACTACATAAACTTATAGTCGAGGATAAGATCCAGCGGTATTCAATGTAATTTACCAGTAAGTATAGGTGTTTGATATTTTTTTATTTATTACGAGTCTGATACATTATAGTTAACGCTTCATCAAGGCCTGATGATAAAAAATTAATCCAAAAATGGAAAATACTACCTGGATTCGAAAGATGGCCTCGAAAAGTCGAGAAAAGACAATAAAACATAGAGGAAAATTCTTGAATGTGAACATCGGATACGATCCTCTCGCCACGTTTTGCATTATAAAGCGTGGAACCGAGCGAAAATAACACTGCTCTAACACATAAAGTCCACTTCAGTTCAAGGTGTTATCATAAAATAGAAATAATACCGATATCCTGCACGATTTGGATATGAAATTCGTCATATCTGCGTATTTGGTCTCGATAATGATCGAATGAGCTGTCATAAATCGACTTCTTTTAACTTACCGAGACACATCAAACAAAAACGAACAAAATTGTACGATTTAGATCTGAGATTAATCTTTTCTCCGTGTGTTGCTTTGCTTTTAGGGTTATTTAATGAGATGTGAGAAATCAGCTTCCATATACGTGCCTTATTGAAACTGGCAAAATTTCAAAAGGATTTGTTAGAGGAAATGAAAAGGAAATAGAGAAATATCGAAAGGAAACATAGGATATAACTATAATTTTAGCGGGAAATTCAGTCGCACCGGTCGCACCTCACGCTTTGCCATTAGATTTACACTGTAAGGAGCTAGAAATAGGAGCCGTTAAGGACCCCAAATCACTTTTGATCGACATTATAGCTTATCTTCGTGTACCACGTTAACCATCTTTTTTGAGGAAATATTTCGCTGATATGAAAAAAACCTGACACTTAAAAGATTGTGTTTATATTGAAATCCAAGAATGAAGATTTTCATGATTACCGTGCCAAATTACTTGTTATAGCACAGTTCACAATCAAAACTTCGTTGGCACTTCGGTTGCTAAGAAGATGAATATAATTTGTGTAAGGTTGTAATACTAGTGGGTTCATGATGCGAACTTACTTCGAATAACGGATAATAATCTATAGCTGAGAGCAGGTTGGTATTTCTATTGAAACTTGAAGGGAAAAAAGGATATTTTTGTCAATGAAGTTTTTAATATTTTAGAGAGAACCAAGATTAATCATGTGAACAAGAGAGACAGACACTCATACTGATATATTCTTATCATATTTCACTTCCCGCTAAGTATAAAATGTCGAAATTAGAAGACTTTTAATCGGTGACACGTGAGTAGCTTGTAGTACATGAGTAAAATTTATTTATCTTACTTACTTAAGTCAAACGACACGATTATTCCCCTTACGGAGTTGACGTCTAATGCATAAAAGCACATCCATAAACTACTAGTAAATGCTACATTCCTTCTTTGACACTAATCGTTTTTTTGTGCACATGCCTGGTAATTATATAACTAATATACTTTTAATTAAGTACAAGTACGTTCATTACTTCATGTAGTTACATGTATGCATTAGTGAATGATAGTAAAGTGTATTCCGCTATCATTCAAACTACCCGTTCGTCTCCTCCGCTTACCCAACCTTCTTCCATCAATCACGTCTTTCGAAACATCATCACCCTTTATTACCTTCTTCATCCACACCTTCTACCTTCTCCTAATAACCTCCATAAAATTTCTTTTCTCTCCTACAAACTCTAGCAAATCATTGTTAGTTCTCTTTTAGACCCACCTTACTCTATCCATCCTTCTCCATACCAACATCTAAAAGCCCTAAGTTTATTTCCATCTTGTTTCCTTTAATCCCATGTTTCCAGAACCATGTAATGCCAAGCTTCATATTAATCTTTCCACATTACTTAATCACTCAACACCCCTGTCATTAGTTTACCACTTAGTGTAAATGCTTCTTTTTCCAATGCGATTCTTCTTCTCACTTCAATGCTGCTATACCATTTGTCATCCAACATACTGCCTAGCTATCTAAACTGCTTCACCTGCTCTAGCTTCTGCCTATCTATTTTTAAATTTGACCAAGCCCTCTTTCACCTTGATAATTTTTACACTTTCGTTTCCTCGTGATTTCGACTTGAATTTTGGGGTGTCAAAGTAAGCCATTTTTCTTTAGGCATTTTTTTTACCAGAAAATAACTTACATTCTAGGCGCGAAGATTGTCAATTTCTCAAGTTCCCCAAACTTCTTGCAACGCCGGAATAATCTGTGAAGGAAGCTGAGATGAATGACTTCCCGGAATCCCATATTGACGCTCCACATTCGATGTCGGTTTCTCTAACTTCTCTTCTCGGCTTCGGCACGTCTTCCTTTTGGCACGACTCAAATATTAGTGGAGTCAATCTACCGTAAGTTTAACGCGCGGGTAACTCCAAATAGTTTCCACTTGGATGGGGAACACAATATCTCACGCCTAGAATCATCCACTCCTTGCATTTAAACCGTGCCCTCCGGATGTTACGAATATCCCGCTGTAGAGACACTTCTCCTAAGTATATTTTCAAAGACAGTCCGTTAACGCGAAGAGTTGAGATGGGCGAAAAAGAATCCCTGAAGGGTTTGAAGGATGTAGAAATTAAATAAATACCAACATGGACATTTTTCCGTAATATACACTATGTTTTTTCAAAGAGATTTCGTTCTTTTTTTTCCATGGAGCATTTAACAATGCACTACTAACCCAAGATACCCATTCATATCAGTAAAAAAACTCATTAAAATTTGAAATTGGAAACATTGCTTTCACTTTCCTATTTTCGGGATTGAATATCCTATTTGGGCAGCAGTCGTAATCAGCTCGGGAAAGGAAGCTTTAGGTTTATCTTGCAGTTATTTCAAATGTTTACTATAAGAATAATCAGGTGTGGTATCTTTAACAAATTGTGGGCATGAAAGTAAAAACTAGCATTCTTGATGATATTTTAAACCTTATCTAAGAATATCATAGTAGGCTAGATAATTAAGATTAATGAAAAATGTTCATAATAATTCATGGAGTTTCAATTTTTTTCTATCTGCGTGCAAGAGCGAGCAATGTTCAAATTGGGGTGTAGATAAATAGGATGGTGAGTATGGATAGTGAGTATAAACCTAAGTATTTTTACATGCCTGTATGGACATCCAATGCAAGTGTATGTACGTTTTTTAAAGACGTTTCCTTACATGCACTGCAACTGAAGTAGGCAAGTGATCTTGAGGATGATGCTTTAAACTAATCTTTGTTATCGTAGCTATTTAAGCAAAAGAATACCAAGGCATTATTTGTATGAAAGTTTTGACTATTTGGCGATCACTCACCCCTACTACACATTTTCAGGTATTTTCCAAGGTATTTTGCAGATGTAAAAGTCTATTACTTTGCATTAGACATGTACTAAAGCCAATTAGAAAACCTATTGAAACATCACGAATGAATGGATACAGAATGAGTGGACATAGTGGACATATAGAATAATCATCATATAATATGTAGAGGATACAGTACGGATCGAAAGAATAATTGCGATCTGCAAAAACACCTGTTTCAATTTAATTAATGGTGCGAAACGATGGGTCTCTCAACATCTACTGAAAAAAAAGTATGATCTTATCTACATGCTCGTTAGGATGAAAGTCAGCAGCATGTAAGAAATTAATAGATCAGGTATTGAAAATTAAATATTTAGGCGCAATATTAACTTGAAATAGACATAAGCGATTGGAAACAAAAGAACGAATCGGGAAAATAGAATGTCTTGATGTTTAATTCAAGGGATATTGGAAGATAAAAAATTAAAAAAGAACTTTAAGACAAGGCTTTACAAATCAGAACAATAATTAAAAGTTCTGGAGAGAGACATAATGAAACGTCAAATACAAAACGGCGGATGGAATCTGCAGAAATGAAAACATTAAGAAAAATCAAGGAAACAGGTTAAAAGATAGAGGAAGGAGTGAAAATGTAAGAGAGGGTTGTAAAATAGAAGCGATTTGGATACGGGTGATAGATACAGAAAGAGAGTTTAATAGTCACATCGACAGGATAGGAGCCCATAGAGTAGCAAAGATGTGGAGATTTAACACACAAGATGGAAAAAGAAAAATTGGAAGACCGAGGAAAAGGTGGAGAGAAAACACGCATATAAAAGGGGGTGAAAAAGGCCCAGGCCTAGGAACAGTAACCTAAAAAGTTCTCATGCATTAAATTAATAACAAGTGACTCGAACAAGCTTATTTTTAAACAAGCTATTATTTAGAATGCATCGTTATGAAACAAGAAAAAATTATCCTTTCAGAGGGTGGCCATAAATAACACTCATTAGAAAAAAATGGCATCACATTTCCAATTATTCCAGGCCATAAAAATCAAATGGAAAAAAATATGACATCCTCCGAGATAATGCCCGTTAATATCTCACTTGCGATGGCGTTCCCTGATTCAGTAAGAACGTGAAATTATGTTCACATAAGTCAACAGATAACCGTCGAATTTTGGGTAGGATCAACTCAAAGCTCACTATTTTTCATGCTCAAAGAGAAATGATTAATTTCAGCGGATTGGTCACAATATTCCTTGCATTAATTGGTGTCACTATCTGATTAAAAATTAGCACGTTTATCATATTCGACATGTGGATAGCCAAAAATGCCCGGGAAAAATGAATATTTTCCTCGGAAATAAATAATATTTTTCACGATATAAAAGCGCTAATTTATGCTTGGATAGAAAAATTTTCGACAATTGAATGGATATTTTGGATACAGCATTTGAAGTGTTTCAAATATTCTCAGGGATCCAAGAATTTCTTGCTTGAGAAAAGAGAATAGTGTTGAAATTATATCAGAGCATTATCAATTGCAGAAAACCAAGGTAAGCTTGGAGAGGTGAAATAGTAATTTTTGTATCAACTAATGCCAGTTTGTTTGTGGTTTAAATATTTATATTTGAATTGCAGTATCAAGGAAATGATAGGTGCATAACTAGCCTCACATTTGAATTCTTCACCTTCACTGACAAAATCGTATTTCCTGTTTGTTTTCATCCGGAATCATCTATGGATATGAATATTAGCCCTGGAAACTTAATAACAGGATCTTGGCCGCTCAAGCTTCTGTTGTCCCGAAAGAGTTCCAGCAATCAACGATTTTCTCATACTTCTGGCTATTTGTAGGCCAATGGAAGGGAAATTTAGCACAAGACCACATCTGCTCATGCCATTAGCAAATAGAATCCTTAGGGCCGACAGTCGGGCGAATATCTCATCAGACTGAAACAGCTTGATCACTTTCCAGCGACATTTCTACTTTTTACCGTAGCCACACCTCGCATATGAGTCAGTTTAGCACAAAGACACTTCCTTCATTGATATTCTATTTCCGCTCTTGCCGGTTCAACGAAGGTTCTATGCACTGGAGGTGGAATTGATATGCTAGCCAATGAGGCTAAAAGGTTAAAATGAGGCCACAATAGGGTGCTTGGGAATGACTTAGGCCCCACCTACTCCACATAAAATATTGCATTTTACATGGCTTCTTATGGAGTTAACAGGTGTATTAAAAATTAAATAAATTTAAAAATTCAATGAATTGTTACCCATAATTCATCGCAGTGGCATTACTACATTTTCGCGCATCCCTGGCGATTTTCAGGGATGCGCGGAACGGAAAATAACGCAGTCTGACCTTTTCATCCACAGCTAAAATACTTATGCACTAAATAATATGAAACTTGGTGTCATTATTAAGAAAGATCTTTGCTAAAAGAAAATATATAAAAAGAAAATTTTGGTATCTCGTACCGTGTTGTTATTACAAAACCGCAAATGCGATGCAACAATCCGGTACCCGGAAAATACGCTAAAATTCCGTTTTTAACAAAACACTAAAATTATTGCAAACGGTGAAAAACTTTGTATCGCATCACTTAACGCAAAATTAAACTAGCTTTAATTTGGTGCACTTCATTCTTTTAATCCATTGAGCCGTCTTTGAGATATTAGTATTCAAACTCGGGTGACGGAATTTTGCAACGGACAGTAGTTAATCTTCTTAAGGTTATGCGTGGTTTGATAAAAAAAATAAAGGGAATAAATTCTCACTGTTTTCATAGATTTCAATAGCGTAGTGCATCATGTGTTCCGGCCATAAAATCGTGCGGTGTATAAGGAACACTACCTGGAAGTTATGCGCCGTTTATGTGAAGCATTCCGACGAAAATGCCCAGAATTGTGGCAGTAAAACTCGTGGAAATTGCGCCTCGATAATACTCTAGCTCACAACTCACTGCTTGTTCGTTATTTTTCGTGAAAAAAACAAACTTTTATTTTGCCTCAGCCATCGTATTCAACGGACGTGATCCCCTGTGACTTCTTTCTATTTCCGAGGCTGAAGAGAACCATAAAAGGACAACGTTGTGCCACCATTGATGAGATAGGAACAGAATCGCTGAAGGAGCTGAACTCTATGCCGAAAAGCGAGTTCCAGAAGTACTTCCAAGATTTGAATAAACGCTGGCACAAGTGCATTATATCTGAGGGGGATGGATTACTTTAAAGGGAACAAAATTGATACTGATTAAAAATAAATATTCTTTAAGAAAAACGAAAATTCCGTTATTTTTTTACTACACCACGTACCTACCTATAAATGAGGTATTAATGCATTTATTATCCTGAGAGTTAATTTTATCACTAAAAATTGTTTGAATGCAGCCTATTAAAACCAAATTTGGGCATTGTTGGCATGCTTGCAATCTTTCCTCTGTTTCTTTGGCGAATTTAAAAGAGACAGATTTTAAATATCGAAATATTCATTATTCACATAACTACTCTCTGTTGTACCGCGTGCAAAAACAAATTCATCCTTACAAGTATCGCGGGTAACAAACAAGGCCGTATACATGCACCTACCAGGATAGCCACCAACTCCTCAAAACAGTAGCGATGCCTTTGATGCCATTAACTTCTTCGTGCCAATAAACCACTGGCGGATATTGTTTTATTTTTATTTTTTAATAAGAGCAGGATAGACGGAGTGACATTTTAAATTGTACGCTTATTTCCTCTCGCACGACTTGCGGGCTCATCTTAACCTGTCCGCACGATAACGAGTCCTTGGAAAAACCCACCGCTCCCAAATTTTTTAAAGACCGCGGGAGAAGACTGATATTTCCTGTGGAGGGACCCAAAAACCCGTGACCCTGATATCCTTATTTTCGCTCCCAGAGAGCGTGCCCCCCTCCAGACCCTCGCAGGGTGTTATAAATAAAGGCGGAAATTCGATACGCCCACCAGTGGGACGCGAACGGGGTGTTCTTAATAAGGGGGAGGTTATTTGAGGGATGGAGAGGAGGAGTATTCTCCTCTGAACCAGATCTCATTCCTCTCGGTGACCACAAGGAGTGGAGATGCGGGGAAAGAGACGGTGGTTTAAGTCTGAGGAGGGAGACGAAGCCTTAGTAAGAATCTTAATTTAACCTTAAAGACACTCGATTCCCTTTCCCTTTTTTTTCCTTTATCGCCCCCGGGGGAGATGACGCACTCTGGAATTTTCCTTCCAGACCTTTCTTTTTCGAACGGAATTGGAGTGTTGGGTTTAAATTTAGATAGAGTACTCATTATTGCATCTGAAATATGTTCTTAACCCTATCAAACTCATATTACCTGCACCCTTGCCAGGCATGTAGCCAGAAATTTGCTTCTGAAGGGAGGAAGAGGGGCTATGTCTAGAGTGCGTAACTTGAAACAAATCAGCCTTGCTCATTCGGTGCCGACATGTTACAAATCTCTTCCCTTGATTTTCAGTGCTTGGTACTTTACTTTCACAGTTCCCATTCATATCTCTTATCACTGGTAAAGTTTAGTGCTTACCTTGTTATGAAGCAGTTAATTTTACCGACCCTAGAACCGAAGTTCAACGCATGCATACATATCGGATTGAACATAACAAATATTAACCACACACTTGTATCAAACTAGTGATCGTGTTTCAAGACACTTAAAACTTAAATTATGCGCAGTGTAATCCTAATAATAATGCCAAGTTCAGAACGATAAAATTATTTGGAAAAAATTTCGGGAGGCTGAAGCCGCAGAAATCCCCGCCCTCTCTCCCTCCCCGCCCCAGACTCCGTGCCTGGCCCTTGCATTTCTAATGGAAATTACAAATCATCAAACTTTCCTCAAAGACTTGACCAATTAATGATTATCATATTCCTACGAAGACGCTAACCATTAAGCTAGACGTGTCTGGTGAACAAGAGTGGGAAAAGTGAGAGAAAGAGAAGCCTTGTGAAAACCTTAAGAAGTAGGCGAGACGACTTAATCGGTCATATCATGAGACATGATGACTGCAGACGAAAGACAATCGTCGAAGGACAGGTTAACGTGAAGAATGTCAAAGGAAGAATTTTTACGAAATATATGGAAATAGGGAACATAGAACAAGTAAGGAAGGATGTGAAAGAGAAGAAATGCGTAGATGTGAAGAGAATAGCCAATAGGAGAATCTAGTGGAAAGCTGCGTCAAAGCAATCTTAAGAGTTGTTGACTGATGATTATGGTCATGACCTAGTGAATGCATAATTAAACATTTTTCTTATTTAAATAATCGTATTATTTAATGAAAAGGTGAAGCTCTATGGCCTCAAATGCACTTAATGAAAGGAAAAACTCCAATGGCCGTATTGTTTGACGCACCCAACGTGGAAGGGTAAGGGGAATTTGAACGCCCAAGAAATATTCACACAAATAAGCACATATTCATGCACATAATAAAGTTCGCTCTATCTGCAGTTGTTGGCGGAAAATTAAATTTCTCGTCGGTGACAACCACAGGCTATATTAAAATGTATCCCTTAATCCCTTACACCCCGCGAAAGGCCTATAATCGGGTGTGTGAATGTAATCTGGAGTTGTCCCTGACGTGGAAGTTCTTCCCCCCAGGAGAAGCGATTGAAGTTACCAACTTATTAATGTTCCTTGACGTGGTCCCCTGAAATCCGCGGGAAAGAATCACACAAAGGTGCGTGAATGTAGTCTGTGGTTGTCACTGACGAGGAATTTACTTTTCCGGTAACAACAACAGATAGAGCGACCCTTAATGTGAGCATGAATGTGTGCCTGTTTGTGTGAATCTTTCTTGGGCGGTCAAATTTCCCTACCCTTTCACGTTTGTTGCGTTAAAAATTACGGCCATTGGAGTCTTTCTTTTCATTAAATTGCATTATTGTATATACCTAACTTTATTGTAAATTAATTCAGCCTTAACCCTACCAATCTCATATTACGTCCGCCTTTGCATGCCTAATGGAAATTATTAATCCACGAACTTTCCTCAAATACCTGATCATTAACAATCATCATCTACATCTACCTACATCTACGTAATACCCTGAAAGCCACCATAAAGGAGTGTGGCAGGGGGTGAATTATCACGAAACATGCACTACAAATCATGCATAAAAAAAGGACTGGTATGAATATACTAGTCTAAACTTCACTATTTAAAAGAAGATAAAAATAGCAAAGTAAGTATGCAAAAACATGCTGTCAGTTGGGTTACCTTCAAGTCCTTATACCAACACGCAGATACATATGCTATACATTCATTCACTCGTATTGGACATGTTTACCGCTATTCATATCTATCCCTAATTGTACGAAGAAAAAAGGACATTTTGAATCTGTCAGTTCGGCAATCAATTTCTCTAATTTTGTGATTATGGTCATGTCTACCATAGTAAGTTGGGGTTCGAAAAATATTTTTAACGTCATCAGTGGAAATTAATTGTCTTGGAATTTATTTAGGAGATTAAGTCTAAATTTTAACCTGCAATCTAACAATGATTCCCAAATTAATTCATTTAATAGACTGGTTACGCTAATACAGTTATCGTACCATTCCTTTACAAATCTTTCCGATCTTCGCTGCACACGTTCAAGTTCATTAGTTAGACTCATTTCGTAGGGATCCCATACACTGGCAGCATATTCCAAATGAGGTCTAACAAGGGAAAAGTAGCTGATTTCTCGTATCATATTCCTACCGAGGTTTTAAGCATTTAGTTAAACTACCTGGCAGGCACGTAGCCAGGAGGGGGGGCTTCTGGTGCTTCAGCCCCCCCCCGAAATTTTTTCCCAATAACTTTGTTGTTCTCATTTAGCAGTGAACTTTACCAGTGAGAAAATATAAGTATGGGCACTGTAAAAGTCAAAATCAATCACTGAAAATTAAGGAAAGAGATTTGAAACATGTCGGCACCGAATGGGCAAGGCTGATTTGTTTCAAGTTTCGCAAGACTTAGCCCCCCCCCCCCCCTCAAAGCAAATTTCTGGCTACGTGCCTCCCACCTGGTGAACAAGAGTTGTTGGTAGAGTTATAATAGTGTTATACATTGGTGCTAATAATAGTATTGCATTCATCTCAGTTGAATGTACCTTGCGCATATTTGGTGATTATTCACCCCCTGCTACACTTCCACGTTTACTCATTTTTTATCCCCCCTTTCCTTTTGGGATTTCCCGTGAGTCGATTCCTTCCTTACCCCATTTCTCAGTATTCTTCCAGCGCTGAAGTGGCGATGCCAGTCATATCCTCCTCGTCATATCGTCCCCACTCATGTCTCATCTTCTATCCCTGTCCCTGAATGCGGAACGCGACCGCTGCTGGTGAGCTCATTTGCCTGTCGGAGGAAATGAGTGGCGCCGGTGAAAGGCTTGGCATTCCGAGGGCCTGGACGAGTAATTAAGGCTCTACTCTCTCCCTCGAGATTCCCCGTGCATCGATGTCCGCTTGGGGATTAACATATACTTTTCCCGTTTGCCCTCGTTCATTTTTCATACATACCAGCGACGCATCATTCAACTACTAATCACTTCACGTAAACCAACTTAATTAAGCCTTCAAGCACGCGATCTGGATCAGAAACGTTTTTGAAGTATCCCATCAATGATTAATCATGTTCGAAATGCCCATCGCTATGCAATTAAAAAAGTAATTGGCCCTGGCGAATGGAAATTTATTTTTTGAGAAATGAGAAATTGCGTGTAAATCTGAATGCCCCAAAAAACCTATAAGTATCCGCCCGAGAAACATAACATATTGGATCACAATTATTTGGCATTTCAGATGTAACACCATGCTCTTCTTATACGCATTCAAATATACCCCCAACACTTGCAATGCGGAGTGTTCTAAATGAGCAATATTGAAAAACGCCCGTATTATTGTTTCAGAGGATGCACTGTAAATGTTATGAACCTCTTAACTTAAAGCAAACTAAATTAAATATTTAAGCATGTAAACTGGATCGTAAATGCTTTAGAAGCATCCCATCAATGGTTAATCATGTTTTTAACGTTTGCTTTTGTACAAATAAAAAAAAGATTGCTTATAGCGACTAAAATTGAGAGTAGCAGAAATTTGACAATGGAAAAATCATTCGCCTTGATGGGGACTCGAACCTGGACCCCTGATTTTCCTAATTTGGGAGAACACCTGGTAGGAAAATCAAGGAGTCCAAGTTTGAGACCCTTTCAAGGCGAATGATTTTTTTTTCTCTGTGGAATTTATGCTATCGTCAATGTCAGCGAGTAACGCCGTTAAGGTTCTCACGGCAAGTTCGCGAGCTTTGAATTTTGAATTAAAAGTTTTCTACACCTCTCTGGAGTGGCTGTACTCCAAAAATCTATACATGCGCCCGAGAAGCCTAAACCGTAGGAGAAAAGCTGTTTGGGAATCCAGGCGTCAAACCTTCCTTCTCTTACACGAATTCAAAGATAGCAGCAACAATGAGTGTCTTCCAAACGCGACACGGACTCTATGTTTCGAGCCACAGCGCATCTTCAGCTCTTCCAGTCTTATCCCAATATCACCAAATTCCTTTTAATACTCTGATTTGACAACGCAGATATACACATGTTGCTAAAGAATTCATTTCTTTGGTTCTTCTGAGTTTCTCTTTAATTTATTCCAACCTTGATATCGTTAATCAAGGCAACATTATAATATGTAATAATACAAACTATTCCATATATAATCGAAAAGTTCTGGTAATGTTGGTAGTTAAATTGGTTTTGAAAGGCATATTTTTAATGACCTTTTGAAATACCCTCTCTTTTTCTCTCGAAGATTTCTCTCAAGGAGAAATATTCGACTACCTCACAATGCTGTATTTTACGCATGGGTGATGAATACGAAGGGAAATTTCTGAGAAGAGCCTCCGGGATGAACTACAGGAAATAGTGTAACACTCAAACTTTATCAAGTGGAGGAAATAACGCATTTCGAGCGAACAAGTATATGGAAAGTTCCTGCGCAGGAAAACATTCAGTGCCCTGAGGGAGCTGTTACTTCCAAATCGTGCTAAGGCAAAACTAGCATAGAGAGAAACACTGCAACGAAAGAAAGTACAAGACATCTGGGGAGAAATGTATACAAACTGTCGAATCGTCTACCACAGGAAAACTTCCAGAAATGAAATTTTCTCTCGCAAAACACACTAAAGTGGTATTTCACGTAAACAAACTTTTATGAACATTTCCACCGCGGAATTTCTGCGGATACACTCGATAGAACGCAAAAGCAACCATTACTAAAACGCAGAGAACTTCCTAGCTGGTACTTTTGTGAAAATGTTGTGAATTTAAAAAAGTCAATATTAAGTCATGATTCTACAGGAGCGTAGTCTCTCTCTATGACGAACACTACTTCCCTCCAAGATAATGACTCAGATTGGCACTAGGAAGTAGTTCGCAAAAACCATCGCATGATAAGTGGCGCATTATGGATCAGAGACATGGCCCATCGAAAAGACTGATCAAGAAAGGCCATAAAGACTTGTCTCTTTGCGATAAAAAGAAAATTAAGTACATGGATGTAAAGAAACAAGTATACAAAAGAGCCGGGGAGAAAAGTCGGTATGGAGCACTACACAATAGAGGAAACCCAGGTAGATTAGATATAAACTAAATTTGTCAAGAATATCATCAAAGGAAAAATAGAAGACAAGACCCCACGAGGTAGACGAAGGGATAAGTACATGGTATCTCAAAAATATATTTGGTAGAAAAGTAATAGCACGATGCAACTGAGTAAGAAACATATTGGCAGTAAAGGACTGCAGTTGATCAATCTTACGATTGAAAAACGATTCCAATGACCCCCAATAACTCCATGATAAAAAAAAACATTCCTTCGAACCACGCAAGACATCGAAGAGCTAGCCCCAAATACGAGGGGCTGACACTTTTACGGATCTTCACCCCGAGTGATGCAAGTCTAAGCAGCTGCGGAGTCAGTTGTTTGGAGACAAGTGGAGAAATAGGTTTGGAGAGGGGGAGGGGATGGGATGAGAATAGTCGCCTCAGCGGATGAAAGCGTTCATGCGGACGACAACAATTATCCTTCCCCATCCCTTATCTACGACCCCATCTCTTTCCCTTTCAAACTAGGAGGCGTCTTCAAAACGCAGATAGACATTAGTTTGGACGGGTTCCATTTGGTAGACTTCCTCCGCGCCGCTCTCGCCCGAGAACCCCGAAGAGAAACTTTGCCCGTAATTCCACATTCCTCCGGACCCATAACCGTAAAGCACAACAAGCGATTTCAATATAACGCGCTGCTGTGAGCCCTTCCGTTACCCTCTCGTCTTGGGAAGTACCCGTGGAAGTATTTCTTACCTTCGCGAGTAAACGACTCCCTTTCCGCAGGAAGTACAGCGCTGGGAAGAGAGGAATTGAACGCTACTTACTTTCCTCAGTATCCTTCCCCGTTCGGGAGCGCAAGAGTTTGCCTCGGAGATGATGATCCATATGGAAGACTTCAGGGATTTGCGGAATAAGTTGAGGGAGTCTCGATAAGTCGAAAGCTTTTCCCGATTTTTCTTTAGAAACTTTTCGGATATATAAAGACTCATTAGGTCAAAAACAACGTCTTTAGTACCTAAGAAGAAGTTTAGAATGGTACCTTAAACATTTGATTCCAACCTGACCTTAAGACTTTTAGGTGGTACTAGGCCTTTCGTTCCCATCACATATTGAATTTTACCGTAGTGTGACGATATATAATAGGCCCATGAAGTTTAATATTCTGATCCACATTACAGCCTAGTTTAACGCTAGTACTATTTATCTTTGGAAATGTTCTCCTTTGAAGAGCTCACGTTGAAGAAGCAGGAATTTAATTTAAGCCGCATTCACGTTCTATCCCTAGACGCCTTTTGGCTCCCGGTTACCCTCCACTCTTCTTCTATATCAGTTTCGTTTGAAACTTACTGATCACCTTTGCCTACATTGTTTGATCAGAAGTTATAATGACAAATTGACTCTTGCGCAGGAATTTTCGCTTCAACTCTGAAAGAATACTCATGTATTGAAGCCTGTTCATAATTTAGGCTGGTTCAAACTCTTAGACAGAAGGAAATAGTTGTTGGTTGCCTAGATCTTGGCATTATTCCGGAGGCAAATTCCAAAATAACTGCGTGATGTGTTCATATCCGGGTACGGATCTCCCAGAAAAGTCGCGCACGAACCCTTACTACACAGAACTTTTCCATTCCCCGAAACAAATATATAAGAGGTCATTCCACATCACCACCTCCATACTACGGAACCACAGAACCTAAAAAAACACAGGTTCCTTGATCATATTGATAGGAAAATTTTACGGCTTCCTTAACTACAAATAATCGGAGAACGATAAAATTCCTTAATTCTTTAAATTACTCCTAAATTCATCTAAGCTATAAACAATAGGAATTATTACACAATGTTGATGTAATTTCTTTCTGCGCTTTGCTTACAGGCATAAACTTGTTCACTCTTTTGCATTCTTTAACTTATTACTTGTAGAACGTATAGTACTTATATATTGTGATTTTGTTTTTTTTTGTTACCTACATATTATACTTATTTGTTAAAACCAAAGTAAGTTGTGTGATTTGCTCAAAGGGTGACAACCTGAGCATATTTAATAATCATTCAAATGGTGATGGCTATGAGGGATGAAAAATATGTCAGGTATTTTGAAGAGAATTGCTGGACACGAGATTCGGATTTTTCGCACAAGATTCACAACGAAATATTAAATCGTATATATAAAATCAGTAAAATTTTCCAACCTTAGCGATTTTCTCGATATTGATAAAATCTTATGATAAAAACTCGGATAATTATATTAACTGCAATGAAAACCATTCACATTTCTCAATTCATAATACGCAAAGACATGCATCCAATCGAGATAGGAGAACAAGGTTAATCTTTTTCTTTCGCGCGGAGCAAATTATGCAAATCCCACTCAGAATTCTACTCCCGTCAGTGGGTGGAATATATAAGCAAAAATCCTCGGGAATAACAGGAAGGAAGTCATTCAATCAGCGTTATTACTGCTGATTGCGTGGCCAGCAAAGGACGCCAAAGCTCGCATTTCAATGCTCAACACGCGCCAGATCCCGCAATTCCCGTACAAATGGTTACTTGCCACGCTGCGTCACTTCAACCTTCAGCATTTATAGAAACGAGCGCCACATGAAATAATCAAGAAGATGACTTGGGAGATCGAGACCGTGTATAATGTTGATACGACTTTAATTACCGACGAAGGCTTCATGACACAACCCGAAACACTCTAAGTGATGAGAAGACAGAAGAGCGATGCTACTTTTCACTAGTTAGGCCCCACCTTGAATGTGTAGCCAGTGTACGGGACCCGAATGAATTAGATTTGATCAGAGAACTAGAAAGTGTTCATCGTAGAGCAGCTAGGTTCGTTAAAAGGTGATACGATAGGTTTAGTATTGTATCAGAATTAATACAAGAATTGAGTTGGGAATCATTATCAGATCGATTAAATCTATTACAGAAATTTCAATCGGATAGCTTTACTGAAGATGTTAGGCACATATGAAAAACACCAGCGTATTATGCTAGACTCGACCATATAAATAAGATTAGGGAGATAGATTGTCCTAGTGATAGATTCAAAATGTCATTCTTCCCCCGTACTATAAGAGAACACAATGGGCAGCATAGCAAAGGGATACGTAGGTGAAAAATAGTTAGTCTGTAGTGCATGATGCATGTATTAATCCCTTAAATACTATATATACTAACAATCTAGTTGCATGAGACCCTATCGTAGCTTGTTTACATGTTAATAGTGCATGTTTGGTGATATTCACCCCCTGCCACACACCCTCACGGTGTCTTACAGGGTATCGCGTAGATGTTGATGTAGAAGAGGGAATTAAAGCTTTAACGGATGCCATAGATAGGGGCCAAACAGCATGCAATTGAGAATTACTCTTTACTCAGTACCTCTTGAGAGATTTCGGAGGTCATACGAATTAAAAACAGGGAAAAATTCTAATGATATGTAACCTATGCAAAGCATACAGCTAAAATCACATTTTCTCCCTTCAAGGCACATAATTTCACTTCCATTCACTGAATACAGTTTTACCATCTTCCGCAGTGCAAACAAAACGATGCTGGTATTATTGCACAAATTAAATATATTGCATAGAAATTACGATGCAATTATGAAGAATACTGATTATAAGAGAGTAGCATGTCTATCACGAATTTGAAATTATTGTACAATAGTTACTGCCAACCGTTTCAAGGAATAAATTCCCCTACTGTCCCGTTATGCTTCACTTCAATGTTATAAAACTACTTCAATCAGATAAATAGACCAACATTATTTTCACTGAATTAATTATAGATTGGATACTACTAAAATCATACGAAAGTCCATCGGCATCAAAAATAACTAAAAAGGAAAGCGGTTGAACAAGTCCGCTGTGAGACTGGGCCACTAACACTTCTTAAGTGACAGGTTAATAGTGTTAACCAATCCTCTGACTTGAGTCATAAAGGCCAAAACCTTAGGTATAAGTGAACAGAACCAAAATATGCCACTCGATATTGTGCCAATTATCTGGCTATCCTCACAACTTGTTAAGAGCTACTTGGACACCAATTATCACTCGAGAAATCAATGAATTCCGAAGACATACCTTCTCTCAAGGAGGCGAATCCATTCTCCTTCCTGCACGCCTTAGCTGCCTTGAGGACCTCGAATTGAACACAGTATCTGCAGAAGACAAAGAAACATAGAGTTATCACCAGTTGTACACATATTCAACATTCATGTGGATGCACCCAAAAAAGACATTCCGCATCCACTGAGAATGAATTCACTGTTAACATCAGAGAAGAAAACCTTCAATGCAGAATGCAAAAATGATACAAAAACGCCCTCAAAACAGAACTTCCTTTAAAAAAATCCACATTTAAGCAATAGAATCCATATTAAAGCTGAGAAATTTACAGCACATGCTGTCAGATAAATCAGAGTCTCAAAAACTAGTCCTCTTAAGGGTTATCCACTATTTTAAACTATTTCTGAAGATTCAGGCGATATGGAGTGGAAGCGAAACATGATAACATAGAAAGAAAAATTTTTGTGGATTTGGCTCGTGCTTTTTCTTTCTATGGTATTATTTTAAACTCTTTGTATTACACCGAGACTAGAAGCCAATTCTAAAATGACCAGCGGTTACTGGAAACCAAATAGGACACCGGCTTGGTTATTTGATAAATCTGCAATCTCTGTGGCAATCACACCCTAAATGAATCAACCTTATTCCAAATCATGTCTACCATAATATTATATGTAATCATCGATAAAGCCATCAATAAAACCGAAGAAAAGGCTTCAGGAATGAATATCCGTTTTAGGAGGAAAAATACTGCGATCAATTGATGAAACTGAAGTTGGCAGAGACAGAAAGAGATTCGAAGAAGACTCATGTTCGTATGGAAAAAACCAGATAACACCAGAATCTTCCAAATTTAATATTCCAAATCAGCTGTAATGCACATGGGTTATAATTCACAGGGATGATTTTATCATTGGAGAAATTTCCACGCATCAGTATGTTTAAACTTTTGTTTTCTTTTAATTTGCACCATGATAGTCTTAAACACTTCCATACTTATGGAAAAAATCCAATTTCTTTAATTGCGGAACAAAATAAATGAATTACTTTCCATCACTTCACAGTGATAATGCTAACTAGCCTGCCATTCGCATAGTTAGATATCAGTTGCAGTGTGATTGTGGATTATATCGCAAAACCATCAACCTAAACGCATTGTGAAATCAAGCAGATGCTTATACCCTGGGCAGGATTCAGATCCACGGACTTCGCGTAGCCGGACCAGTGATTTACATACCATGGAACAAAGTTCCCTTGGTGAAAAAGATCAAAGATTAATTTAGGGGAAAAAAGGCCGTCATTTAACATAAAATAATTTGATGCGAAAAAGGTGAAGCGGGCAGTTATAATCTCTCACACTGGTGCACTTAAAAAGGCGAGCTAATTATCCAGAAAAATCCGAAAATATCCCGAAGGCGACAGACACAATGGCAAAGGGAGGTGGGGGGGAAGAAGAGAGAATGGTTCCGAGAAAAAAAAACGACCGGGTCGCGCCGTCAAATTTATGTCCTGGGGTATGGAACCGGGGTGATTGGGGGAGCGGTAAAGGAAATAAAAAGCAGAGGGGACCTGTTACGTACGCAAGCAGGGAGGGTATGGGGAAGAGACACTTTGAGGAATTATTCGTGTCTCCACCTTTTCGGCCTCACTAAATCTCCCCTCGGATACAGCTGGTGGCGCGAGAGGCATGCGACAGGAAAGAAAGAAAGAAAAGGTTCTAATTAAGATAATTGGTGCTCGGTGAAAGACCCGAACAGCTAAACCATCCTTCCCCTCTCTCATAAACCAGGCGGAGTCAGCGGGCAAGCGAAGCAGACCGAATTATCGCCGTCGTGGAAGAGAAGAAGGAGCCTCGAGAAACACGACGCCGGCGGAGATGGCAACGAAAGGACACTTTGAAAGAAGAAGGCTCGTGAATTCAAGGATTATAACGTGCTACCGTTTCCATAGTGATATTCACGGAAAAGGAAATAAATAAATAAATAAATAAAACTGCGGCGTTTTAATCACCGCAGTAGTCGTTTCGTCTGTCTTTATTTTCTAACCCTCTCTCTCTTACCTTGCCATTATTATTCACGAGTGGGATTATGAAAAAAATAATAAGGGCTCTCGTGAGTCAAGTGCGCGGCGGCCAATAGGACGAGGAACGATTACCGCGAGGTTCACGAGGTGGGTGATCCATGCATTAACGTGAACTTTTTAGCTGTGCTCTTTGCAATCTCTGTTCCGGGGGAGAATTAAAATCTCCTTGGTAATCTGTCCGATTTTTAAAAAATGCCCAATTATTCTTTTGCAAGAATCTTCCCACAAGATATGCTCACAATCTGTAGAGAGAGGATCCCTCGTAACTCTTTATTAGTTACCTTCCCGATTAATACAACGTTTTAAGTGTGCGTTAAGCTCAGTATCTCCTAATAAGGACAAGCTTTCAATATTTTCATCCAGAAAGTCCTTATCATATTATGAGAATTGCGCTTGAGGGATTCATACGATTTATATGTATTCCTCATTTAAGATAATCAGTGAAAACATTTGCGCAAGAAAATATTCGAATGGCTATTTGATAATTTAAATACAAATAAACGGGAAGAATGGCAAAGGAACGCCTCTATGGAATATGTCGTGAAGGATGTGAAAGAGAGGAATTGCGTTAATATTAAGAGGTTGGCGGGTAGAAGAATCGAGTGGAGGGCAGCGTCAAACCAATCATAGGATTGTTGGCCGATGAGATGATGATGAAATATAACTGTCACATCTATTCCCTACTCAATGTCTAAAAATCACCAACAATTCATCCGAAGCAAAAAATATGGAGTTATGCCGAAAATGCAAACATTATTTATCTAAGGTTTCTGGAAATTGGAATACAGAAACTAGTGTTCCCCTGAAGCTTACGTTACCTCAATGAATGAATTAAACTACTACAATGAATGAATTAAACTACTTGTAATATAAATAAATTGGCACATTACCATAACAAAATGGCCAATTACTTGTTAATTGCTCGATAGTACAACAAAATGCCTAAGATTGAATTATTGGTCACGCGATATTTGGTTTGTAGAAGCAATAATTACCATGTAAATTCTGTGAATATAATATCCTGTAAACATCCCTTTGTCTCAATAGGGATGAAGGATACCTTGGTAGAATAACTGGCGAAAGATCCTCGTCAGAAATTAGGGGAAGGTCAATTCGTATCCCGGTCAAGGTGGGTGATTTTTTTGTATAAGTAAATCTTGCTAATTGATCATTGTTTTTTTTTGCGATTAAATGCGATTCGATATAAGGTATATAAATCATTATAACGTCGTATTCGAGTTATCTGTTGTAAAACACGATAATCATCGGATCTACATAAATAACCATATTATTCTAAGTGTCATGTATGCCTGAAGTTCCATTAATTCATCAGTCTATTAACAGACACCATTTCGTCCCAGCAAAGAGCAGGAGGCCAAGGGCATTAAAATAAGAGCAGTGTAGGAGGAGAGCTTGCGACGAGAAAATTGGCTGAAAAATCAGGAGTCAAGTCTCGACAAAGGCAGCGTGGATTTATCTTTCGCCCTCAAGGAAAGGGGGGGGGGGAATCTGGGGGCAGGTGAAGGAGTCAAACAGAAAAGGGATCACCTGAGCGAAAAGGGGGCTGGATCCCCGGCCGGCGGGGGAAACCAAGCGGCAAAACTCCTCTCCAGCCATAGACAGAGCGAAACATGGGAAATAGAAGATACAGACGGGTTCGATCCTTCCTTTCATGACTTATTTTTTTTTTTTTAGTTTTGCTCGGGAAATTCAGGGAGGCGAAGTGTAACTAGGCCAAGGGTCGGCTAATGGAAATCATAAATAGAATGTATGGAGCCTTTTTTTGTGAGCGAAACGGGACTGGAAACGGGGATTTCGTACATAACCTCGTCGTTCAGAAAGCTCACCGCCAGGCGGCCGTAGTGTGCCAGGGCACTCGACTAAAATTAATCCTACTTTGTAAGCTAAAGGCTGGAAAATATACCGGTCTGCACGCATGAGTCAAACATTAAGCCGTCAAGGTTCTTTTGATAAAGCATATTATTATCCAAAGAGCAGCAAATGGAAAATTTTCATGGCCGAAAGGAAAAAACAATGCATGTAGATGCATTCGTTGCTAATGATATCATCGTTTTGGGCTAATTACGGAGGAAACACTCGTCCCACGAGCGAAAAAAAATATCATTGCCCATTTCGCAAAGCAGGTAGGAGATGAAAATAGTTTACTCGGTGAGTATATACGTGCAAACCATAGATACAATGCCAATGCAAAACAAAAGAGTGACAATTCATCCCTCGAACGTTGTGGTGGGTGTAACCAGATGGAAATTACTGTCGCTAAATTTATGACGCTCGTTTTAAAAATTACGAAGTATCACTGAAAGACATTATCCCCGCGGATTTGTTAACTACTTATCCACTACACTTATATTGCCATTAAATAAATGAGTTTTTTTTAACTTTACATTCTCACACATTTTTTAATCCGGAGCAGGATTTAATTCATTTTTATGTTTCAATGGCAAGCAAAATTAAACTGCTCAAAGTTCCTGATAGTATAAATGGAGAAATTTAAGGCTGTAGGCGTATGTTGTGAGCATTGAAGGTGATAGAACAACCCACGCTACTTGGAAACGATATGATTGTATTATCCCTGTGAAATGCGAATTTACAAACAACAAAGTCATAGAAAAAAAATTCAATGGCATAATTTTATAGAGACGCAACCTTTATTATCTACCAATCCGAGCGACAGTTCCCTGAAGTATCGTAGAAATGGAATTACGAGTGAACATGGTTAATTGGGGCAAAATACTGAAGGAAATTGAGGAGCCAATATTGTACTAATTACCATTAAACAGACGTATTTCTTACGAGTCAGGTTTGGCAATGGAGTTAGAACGTGTAGAAAAAATTAGGTAACATGCGAGAAGAGTCGTTATGGTAATTACGCTAGTCATTTAAAGCCATTAAATGAACTCGGTTAAAAATTACTATCCGAGAATTCCGAAAATAATTTAAACAATTGCATTACAGATTGTGAATATCTGCGTATTGACGTCCGCTTGGTCGTGACAATAAGGTATAAGAAAAAGTACTCCTAAGGAATATATTTTTAATGTTATTCTTCACGCGATGAATCAGAAATATGAATAGTAATACCTTGGATCAGTTGGGTAGGTACATGTAGGCAGCATAAATTGTAGGTTATCTGAAAAAAGTGCCCTTAACTCTCCGTAAAATTAAAACATCTCGTCTCATGTAGTGAATACAAATTAGTGCTCAACTCATCATTTCTCCTTAGCCTTGTTAAAGATAAGTCACATGTAGCTAGTTAATTTCTAACAAGTTTCATTTCTTCGTGACTTCTAGATAAAGATGTTTTAATTGCATGCACAACGGGTATGACTGGTCACAATTCACTCCGTCACGTACCATTACTGTAACTTGTAGGATAATCTTTAGTCAGTGAAGACTATGGCATGATGTGACAGGTCAGTTCCATAACCAGAAAATACGAGATAAATATTAAGACGGAAAAGTTGAAAATGCTATTTTACACACACAATGGTCATTCCACAATGTTGTAATAGAATAAAATAAAAATTTATAATGAATTCTTCATAAAGAAGTTATAATGGTAGATCATGGTATAATTCCATATTACAGGAATGGTATACATCGGATATTTGGCATATCACCACATAGGTTTATATGAGTTTTTTATAACGAATATCTCGCTCGATAATCATTGAAATTGAGGCTGTATTGAAAGTAAGGATATAAATTAGGAATAAAATCTTTTATTCCGATCACTAATGATAGATTATTCTAAAAGAATTTCAGGAATAATATTATTCGGAAACAAGTGTTAGTAATGTGCCTGCCCGCGACGACTGTAGTCATATTTCATAGGTATTAGAATTTATTATTTCTAGAAATTTTAACAATAGAATTAGAAGATTACAGCAGTGGCGCATATGAATCTACTTTGTCACTACGTCATTCAGCTGTACAACCTACTATATAGCTATTAATACATAAATGATTGAGCGCACGGAAGCTGTTCGTGCTTTTAGGAACCACCAGCGTTCAAACTTTCTTGCGGAGCTCCGAAGTTGTACATCTACGGAGCAGCCCGCAAACCGCGCCGAGGATGTGTGGCAGGAGGTGAATAATAGCCACACAGGACAAACGTATATGGAAATAATAGGTACCTACCATACTAAATAAAACAATTTTCACAGGGAAAAAAATCATTCACCTTGACCGGGATACGAACCGGGATCCCCAATATTCGCGTTTGGTGCTTATCTATCAAACCTAAGATATCAATGCCCTGTGGATACTATTTAATGAGAGAAACATGTTAGCTACAGTATAAAACACAACACATATACGTATAGTTATTACTTTTTGGGCTAGGAGCCAAAATAAATAATTTATAAATCTTATGGCATTATGAAGGTGGTCGAAGATATAATAATAATATCGTGCTCAAGGACAAGCCCCTTATGGGAAAATAAAGATTTTTTTACAGTATAAAAAATGCATAACAAAGGCATGATAGTATTCTTTAGTAGGCATAGAGTGTATAAATGATGTAAGTTCAGTACAAAAACGTAAACCTGAAGATGTACACACAGGGAGGTGCTATTAAAAGGAGGTCTATTAAAATAATTTATAATATGATATTTAACAGCAGAGTATCAAGTTCATATAAATGTATTAATCAAGAAATAAGTGTAGATGTCGAAGGTGGGTAAGGATGAAGGTGATAGTTCCCATTTCACACCGAACCAAATGAAGAGCGATGAAACAGAATCGCTTACGCGTGATTGAGTGAAGGATGCGTTCTCTCGCAGAGATGGTAATGGCCGAACCGAGGATTGCACTTACAGCACGACCCGAGGGTGCCTCTCGGTGAAGTTGAAGGGCTTTGAGCGTGGTGCTTTGGCGCCCATTTTAAGACCCTTGGCTGGTCCTTTGGCTCTCAAATGGATAGAAGAGAGATATGTGAAGAGGGGAGGAATGATCTTCAGGCTCCACTTCCTTCCCGGCATTTCCAAGACGTCTGGCTTTTAACACGAGGCTCTTAAAGTATTTCCCCTCTCTTTCTCGAGCGAGTAATAAACGTTAATGGCTCAAAGGAACTCGCGTCGAGGAAAACGAGAGGTTTTTCCCAGGGGAGGTTTCCGAGGGGGGGGAATGAAGGATGAAAGACACTTTCGACACAGTAATTCACCATTAGGGCCGGCATCACCATTCCTATTGGGTCGCTTACTCAGGGATCCGGTCATAAACTACTCCCGAGTTATCTCCTATCTTTAATTCGATGATCCTGGAGCCCCGCGGTTGGGTTGCCCCATTGGCGGGGCGGAGAGTTAACATTCTTCATGCGTTAACTCTCCCGAGGGTGCATTATTATTTTCCTCGCCTTAAATGAGGGAAGTTTCTCCTTAGTGTAGCAGACTATCATACGAATTTCCTTTTTCCTAGCGGAGGAAGTAGAACGATGTCTGAATAATCGTTAGTTTGGATTGAGATACACGGTTATTACTGATAACAACACTGAAAAATGATTTTGCAGGCGGTAAAAATAGATTTTAAACTAAAAAAAAAGATTTCAATGTACTATTACGGTGAGTGAGTTACAAGGTCATCCAATAAGACATATCTTGAAGATTGCTGAGACATGAAAAAAAATTGAGAGTACTACAGGTCATGAGATAAGGATGAGAGGTGGCAAAATAGAAGGATCGTGTAAATATCAAAGGGATATTAATTAGAAGAATTGAATTAAGAGCAGTGCAAAACCATTCTACGGATTTATTGATTGTCCACCGGTGAAGAGGGCCAAAAGAAAGAAGTTGAACGAAGCACTCGTGCGCTGAACGGAATATGTATTACTTGAGCATGATTTCAGCTGCGAAGGTGATCCAATATTTACAAATGTAGTTCCCCTGGAAGGTGGAACCAAGATGACTAGCAACTATTATTTTATCAAATAAATCATGAAGAATTTATGGATTGGACAAGCATCAACTCTGATAGAATCAAAAAAATTAGAGATCAAAACAGGAATTACAGAAATAAAAAGTTAGGAACGATTTAGACAGCTGTGGATGCAAAAAAATGTTCTTCACACAACTAACCGATGTTAATGACACTTTTCATGACTAATAGGAATTAAAACCTACATGGGGTCGGGTTGATGTAGTAGTTATAGTACTGGCCTCCCTACCAGGTGGCCTGGGTTGGAATCCCGGTAGTGGAAGAGATTTTTCTATGATATACTGGCCCCTACTTGAGAGGCTGGTGGAGAGTATTCTAGTTCAGTACTCCGTTCGTCGGATGGGACGTTAAGCCGTGGTCCCTTTGGTGCCTTTCGTTAAGAGCTGGATACTGCCGACGCCAGGTTTCCCTCCAGCCTTCCTCTCTTCCCTTCCATATCCATATTTGTGCTTTCTCCCGGTCTGAAGCGCGGGTCAAACTTGAAAACACAGATAACTAAGAACAAGCGTATAAATAGGTAATTTAAACTATGTTCAACTGTTGACATAATTCGCTTGATTGGGGACGTATGCTGGGAGAATAACTTAGCCGTTTCGCTTGTTAACTGACCGCACATGTATTACCAATGTCATTTGTGCACGCTTTGTATTTCGTCACCCCCTGCCACACATTCCCGAGGCAGTTTGCAGTGCACTCAGTTGATGTAGGTGTACACGAAATGACCGGCACGCAAAGTACACAAAAGTTCACGTCGACACACTAATTGGGCCATTCACCGCATTCACCCCCCCCCCCCCCCCCCCCCCCCAACATGACTCGTCGACTACCGACATCTCCTCTCGCGGCCTGAGACCAGAGGCGTCACAGTACGTGACCTCTGCTCCCAAAAGGAAAGGAAGGCAATGCACACACGCACGTGACCTCCGTCCGACGCAGCGACAATTAGGCGAAAGCGCCAATGGGAGGGAAGGTAGACCTACAATCAATTGAAAAATGGTGTTATGCATGGCACTTAGAATTAAATTTCAAAAAATGTGTAGTAATGAATTTTTGGAAAAATAATTGTTCTCCTCCTAGCACGTACAAAAAAAGTAATAATGAATTAACAAACTTGGAATCCATTAAATGTCTTGGAATAAGACTGACACATGATCTTTCCCGGGGTAAACACATACGTCTAATAATGGGTCAAGCTAATCGTAGACTGAGATTCATCAAAAGAGTATTGGGTAAATGTGACGGACATGTACGAGAAATCAGCTACTTTTCCCTTGTTAGACCTCATTTGGAATATGCAGCCAGTGTATGGGATCCCTACCAAATCGGTCTAAATTACGAACCTGAACGTGTGCAGCGAAGATCGGTAAGATTTGTAAAGAGACGGTATGATAACTATATTAACGTAACCAGTCAATTAAATGATTAAAATGGGAATCACTGTCAGATCGCAGTTTGAAATTTAGACTTAATCTCCTTAATAAATTCCAATGTAATATTTTCAGTGATGACGTTGAAAATATTTTTCGAACCCCAACTTACTATGGTAGACTGGACCATAAGTACAAATTTAGAGAAATTGATTGCCGAACTGACAGATTCAAAATTTCCTTTTTTCCTCGAACAATTAGGGATATGAATAGCGGCAAATATGCCCAATACGGGTGAATCAATCAATGGCATAGGTGGTTGGTATAAGGACTTGATGGTAACCCTACTAACAGCATGTATTTGCAAGCTTAGTTTGCTACTTTTATCTTTTCAAATAGTGCAGTTTAGACTAATATATTAATACTAATCCTTTTAAATGCATGATATGTAGAACATGTTTTGTGATAATTCACCCCCTGCCACACACCTTTGTGGTGGCTTGCAGGGTATTATGTAGATAGATAGATATTGGTTCCCAACAATTCGTTTACCTCGCTTCAAGCCAAGCGAGTCCGCTCAAGCACGAAGACTTGCGCACTTGACCTCTCGGATAGAAGTGAAGGGCAAATCTCCTCCGTCCCCTTCATTCCCTATTTGTCAAATCTCTCTCTCTCTCTCTTTGTCTCCTCCCCGCCCCAAGGAGTTTTCAGAGACACCCTAGAGGCTCGTTTTCACCTTCCCAACCTTATTTACTAAAGCCTCCTTCGCTTCAACCCCCTACCCCACCTCATCTTCTCCCCTTCTCGAATCTCCCCCGAACCTTTATTCTTTTCTTCTCTCACACTTATGGCCACGAGGGAGTCCTCTCCTACCGCCCACCGAATTCCCTTTCGGTTGACACTATGAGGGGGAAGAGGAGGAAAGAAAAAATAAAGCTCGCACGGATACGTACGCTCCCTGAACACACAGTCTCTACCTCTACATCTACATAATACCCTGCAAACCACCATAAAGTTGTGAGGCAAGGGGTGAATTCACACCAAATAGGCATAAAAAAGGTTGTTAATTATATTCTAGTTTAAACATAAAAATTAAAATATAAAAATAGCAAAGCAAGCATGCAATATAATTTTAGTTGGTTGGGTTAGCTTAAAGTCCTTATACCAACATGCAACTACCAATGCTATCCACCGATACACCAGTATTTATGCTATTGGATATATTTACCGCTGTTCATATCCCTAATTGTGCAAGGAGAAAAGGACATTTTGAATCTGTCAGTTCGGCAATCAATTTCTCTAATTTTGTGGTTAAGATCCTGACTGCCATAGTAAGTTGGGGTTCGCAAAATATTTTTAACATCATCACTGAAAATATGGTCTTGGAATTTGTTTAAGAGATTAAGTCTAAATTTCAACCTGCGATCTGACAATGATTCCCAATTTAATGCATTTCATAGACTGTTCACGCTAATATAGTTATAGTACCAACCCTTTAAAATCTTGCCGATCTTCGCTGAACACGTTCAAGTTCATTACTTAGACCGATTTCGTAGGGATCCCATACACTGGCAGCATATTCCAAATGAGGTCTAGCAAGGGAAAAGTAGCTGATTTCTCGTACATGATCGTCACATTTACCCAATACTCTTTTGATGCATCCTAGTCTGCGATTAGCTTGATCCATTATTTCACGTATGTGTTTACCCCAGGAAAGATCATGTGTCAGTCTTATTCCAAGATATTTAATGGATTCCACGTTTGTTAATTCATTATTACTTATTTTGTAAGTGCTAAAAGGAGAACAATTCTGATCTGATAATACAAATAATCATGGCTACGCACAAAAAAATGGAAGTAGATATATAAATCAACTATGTACACTCTTTGGAAGCAGAAGTTAGAACTTACCCTAAAAAATTCTGTAGCTATAAATTTTTAGGAGGAATAGTTCGATAGAGCGGTCCTATAAAATCAGTAACACTAAGATTGAAAGCGTTGAAACCATAAGGTATTTAGGTGTAACAGTCACTAAAGATTTATCGTGGGGAAGACACATGCGGGAAATATGCGGCCGAGCGAAGAGAAAGCTAGGATTTATAAAAAGAGTACTTAGGAAATGTGATGAGAAGGCAAAAGAGCGACGTTACTTTTCACTAGTTAGGTCCCAACTACGGTATGTAGCCTGTGTATGGGACCCGAATGAATTAGGTTTGATCAGAGAACTAGACAGTGTGCAGCGTACAGCAGCTAGGTTCATTAAAAGATGTTACGATATGTTAAGTTTTGTATCAGAATTAATACAAGAAATAGGGTGAGTACCATTATAAGAGCGTAGGTTAAAGTACAGATTAAATCTCTTAGAGAAATTTAAATCGGATAGCTTTATTGAAGATGTTAGGCATACATTAAAAACAACAGCGTATTATGCTATATTCGACCAGATAAATAAGATTAGAGAGACAGATTGTCGCACGGATAGCTTCTCAATGTTATTTTCCCCCGTACTATAAGAGAACACAGTAGGCAGCATAGCGAAGGGATAGGTAGGGGAAATATTTTAGACTCGTCTGTAGAGCATGTTGCATGTATTAATCCTTTAAATAGTATAGTTGCTAACAAAATAGTTTCATGAGACAGAATAGTTGCTTGTCTGCATGTCAATAGTGCATGCTGGGTTATCTTCACCCCCTGCCACACACCCTCGCGGTGTCTTGCATGGTATCGCGTAGATGTAGATGCAAATAATATAGACATACTCACCATATTAAGCTGGGGTTTTTAATATAGCTGAAACATATAGCGTAGAGGATATTTGTAATACGTAGCATAAATGGAGTAAGCAACGTACAGCTGGAAAAATAGTTCAAGTCGGAAATGTTGGGTCATTGAAGGAGCGCGGATTGAGGAAATTTTCTCATCTTCCAGCTTCAAGCCTTCCTCGCGAGTACTTTGCGCGCGCAAATTCCTCGCACTCTTTCTTTTATCGTCCTCTTTTCCTCCAAAGTTCTCGCTCGGCAAATGACCACCACTTCAAACATAACCCAGCAGTGGGGCACTCCTCGTCTAGACCTCTCCATCCCCACCTCACCTCTGAACCCCGTACGCTTTCGCTTTCATTTGCGGCGAGCAAGAGGCATCTCTGGACCCGGCCGGCAGAGCTACAATTCCCTCCGCTTCATCGAGATGGCCGTCATCTCAAAGGGTCCCTTTCTTTCTCTCTCCACCCAACGCTTCCACCTCTTTCCATCCACTCTCCCGAGCGAAACGTAAACCTTCGAACTGTTTCTCTCCACGGCCCCTTTTCATACAACTGCTCACATTACAACCGATCCCCCTTTGCACAGAAAGACAATCCAATCCCGCCCATCGTGGTACGGCGGTGGAAGGATGAAAGAAGGCCTGGACCGGTTCACTTAAGCATAAACTATTCTTGCATATTAAAGAGTTAAACGTAATGGAACCATTGTAAAGCACACCTTCTCATGAGGATGTTTCCCCCTGGGGTTTTTTCGTAAACGTTGTGATCCTGATGTTTTTACCACGTTTCTATGTACCTTCTTATGCATATTTTTATAGTTTTTACAGTTTTTTGTTAATTTATGATTTTTAAATCTCATATCTAGTTATTTTATGTATTTAAAAATATATTTCTCCACATTAAAGTTTTGTAAGCATCGAAATGTTTTTATTATATTTTGTAATTCTGTATTTAATTATTTACTCATTTTCATTTTCAAAACATTTGTAATTAATATTGATGAGATAGGTAGGAGAAGGAACTTATTTAGTCTATTTAGCCTCCATTCCGTCCCAAATAAAGACAGTATTGCCTTTATTTGGAACGGAATTTGTTGTATTTATTATCAATATAATATTAATAAAAATAAAAAAGTGTGCAATGTTTAGTGTATCTAATAATCTACCTATAAAAGAAAAAGCCAAATTTTATGAGTTTATGGTAAATAATTGATAATATTCACCACTAATGTGCGCAAAGCATTTTATATTATGTTTTATAACACAGAAGCAATAAATGATGTAAAATGTTTTATTAATTGCTTGTAATGTAAAATGTGCACCATTACAGACTGCGCTTTAAAGCACCTGAAAGGTAATTTAGTGTGCTTGAAAATGTATTTGTAACGGAGAATGGATGGATTATAAGATTAAAAGAAGGATAATTCGCAGTATAATATGCAAAAAGGGACAGTGTATTTGTGCCGACACGCATATGAAAGTGAGTGATTGATAGCTGATAATTACCATAAGGTAAAAGTCTGAAAACAAGAACTGAGCATGACTACTTATACTGTGAATGATTTGTGAATAATATGTGGGACGCATAACAGAAATTGACAAAAAGATCTTGGAGGGGGAATTTTTAAGAAACCTCATGCACATGTGCTATGCCCCTGGCAATGAATGAGAGGCATTAGTAGATTTTTGTGATTTTTGGATTGAATCCTCACGTTCACCTCCCATTTAACTTCAAGCACCCGTCTAACGACGCGAGAAGCGTCTTAGTACATAGATTGTTTCTTTCCCGCATGTTGTCCCTCACGCGACGCTTATTCCCTAAACTACGACCAACTCCTCTCTTTCTAGCTTTGGGACAGATTTTTTTTCAATCCTCCGATGCTATCTCGGGGAAACGGAACGTAATAAGTTGGAAAAAAAATCAACGGCCAATTCGCTTGGGAGAGAAATCTCAATTTCATTCAGGGATCAGAAGCGATGGACGTAAAAATAAAATGGCGTGGCCTTCCTTATGCGCCAGTTCGTTAGTAGTTCCTGAGGAAATGGAGCATTTTGTTGCCTACTCGTTTAATAGTGATGCTAACTATTTCGTGTCATCAGGTAAGGATGCACTTAAGCAACTGCTGCATCCAGAGCATTATGGTGAAAGTGGTGATGATATAATCGAAGCAGAACGGCGGAATTTTGCAGAAACAAAATCGTTCACCTCGACTGGGAATGGCAAATTATTATTTCTCAGTAGAAATTCCATTACTGTGAATTTTTAGGGGGTAAATCCTTTAAGGCTTTCGTGGCAAGTTCGCTATCCTTGAATTTGAGTTTATTTCACCACTGCTATCTGATCTTTGACCCGCAGGAACTGCACTACGCAGGCGTAGATCCACAAGTGGAAGAAACACATCTTATTAGGAGCTCCCTCCTAGATGGGACGCCTAATTGTGGATCGCATGGCGCCATTCGCTAAGAGTGGGACGATGCCGAGGGAGCTAACTTTCGACTTTCTCCTCATCCCACTGAATTCTCGGCTGCTAATTAACTAGTAACATGTGCGTCTACAACGCGGCGCACACGAACTAAGTCGTCGGACAATAACCACCCCCAGCCAGCCGGGAATATTATAAGTAAGAGTGGGGCGAATTCTCATCTCGTCCGAAACCTTCCACCCTCCTCCGCCCCGAACATTTTTGCGGCGCACGGGAAACAGGTGTTTCGCGAAAGGGTTAAAAGGATATCGTTGTGGGAGGGAGGGGTAAGAACGAAGTGCGCTGGGAGAAGGAAAGTGAAATTTGCTAAGGGAGGAGGAAGGAAATATACTGCGTGGGGCTTCGAGAGAAATTGAATAGAAACAGAAGAGAGGGGGGAGAGAAAAGCAGGGAGATAGAGATGGAGAGCAAAAAATAGATGCAGACACAGGTATGGAGATAAGGAAATAAAACTAGCAAGCTAGTTTTATAAGTAATGGTAGCGGGCGTAACTTGTTCAAAATCCTTCATTGTTGAAGTGTTTGAAGAAACATCTACCTTGCTAAAACTTCAACTGTTGCAGGCTCTACTTTGTGGAACATCCAGCCTTGAGGGGACAAGGGGAGATTGTACCCCTGAAGATGACGTGCTAACGTCGAAACCGGTTGGGTTAACAGTAAATTCGTGGAATAAGTACAAAGTGAATCATTACTCCCATCTACCTGGCTGTTTCCATATGTGTTTTTATTTCCGACCACGGTTTCGATACAGAGTATCCTCTTTATCGAAACCACGATGAAGACGTAGAGTATACTCTCTTATCTTGATAATCACCTTGATAATGATACTCTGTATCGAAACCATAGTCGGAAATAAAAACACATGTGGAAACAGCCGAGTAGACATTTATTTAAACGCTCCAACCAGCTAGCTTTATTTGGTTGAGGCGATCCACCTCTAAGTGAATTGTGCCATTTGGGATAGTTAGGTCATTGGTTTAAAGTAGAGATGGGTCGGTTCCACTTTTTTCGGTTCCGGTTCGGTTCTTAACTTCGGTTCTCGGTTCCGATTCTCGGTTCCGGTTCTTAATTTACCACTTACTTTGCATTGCTCAATAGTAAGATAAGGTAATCAATAATCATTTTCAGAGACTAAATTAGGATAATTCGCGGCTTTGAAGCATCTAAGTTCACTGTTTCACCAGGTTTTAATGTGAACCCTCCACTTTCGGAGTGTGAGTAGGTTTTAAACTGGTTTTCGCGCCAATTATTTCGGTACCGATTATTTTTGGCCTCGGTTCCGGTTCTAAGCTCAAGAACCGGTGGAACCGAGAACCGAAGAACCGAACCGACCCATCCCTAGTTTAAAGTAGAAATTTTCAAATAACGATGGAAAAGTGGAGAGAAACTTGGCTTTGGCATCAGCCTTCTCTTAACAAAAGGCACCAAAGGCTCCACGGTTTAGCATCCCATCCGACGGGACGGATTACAGCAACTAAACTGTTCTCCAATAAAGACCCAAGTGGGTACCTGTACATCGATGAAAAAACTCCCTCAGCCACGATTCGGACTCAAGCTCTAGGGATAGAAATCCGGTACTCAAGCCACCCTATCCCTGAAAGGAAAAGAGATAGAGGGGTTGGGATACTGAGATATATGTAGAAAGGGATAGGGAGAGAGATATAGATAGAGGTTAGAGATGTATACAAAGAGAGAGAAAGAAGGGGATCGGTTGGTGTGGTGGCTGGAGTACTGGCGTCCCATCCCGAAGGCCCGGGTTCGATTCCCGGCAGTGGGGGATTTTTCAGTGGAAAATCGGTCTCCACTTGAATCCCTAGTGGGGATTACTCCGTCCGTAGGATGGGACGTTATGATGTGGTCCCCTTGGCGCCTTTCGTTAAGAGTAGGCTAATGCCGACGCCGGGTTTCTCTCCACCCTTCCTCCTTTCCCTGAAAACCCCTTCCAATATCCAACTACCCACCTATCCTAAATGGCGCAAATGACCTCAGCTGACGGTCACCTCCCCTGAATAACCAACCAGAGAGGGAAAGAAAGAGATAGTAATTGTGAAATGGAGCTCGGAGCAGGGAGGAGTCATTGGGACGAAGACGAACGGACAAGGTCGGACTTCGTTCGGAGGAAAAGGGGAAGGCTGGATGGAAGAAGAGAGAATTGGAGTGGGAGAGAAGAGAAAGGAAGGTTCGGGGAGAGGAGGAAAGGGGGGGGGGAGGCTAGGAAGGGCAAGGGTCGCGAAATTAATCTGCGCGGGCGGCGGTCAGAGGAGGAAAACGGGACCCAAGTCTGCGAAGGTCTTGCGAGTGGGAGGGTTGGGTGGCGATGGTAGAGAGGAGGAGGATTTCTTGGGGTCAGGAGATGGGGAGAGAAAGGGGACATTGGGGCTTCGTGCCGCGCTGCTCCAATAGCTAGCCTCCGAGAGACCACTCAAATGACCCAAGGGGCCGACCGGCGAGATGACCGCCACTTGAGCATGCCCCAGAACCCGAGAGGAGGATTGTTAAAAAGCACCATTGTTGGCTCTACTATTTTATTTCTCACGGACGACGAGACTTCCCCTGCGAGCGAAATGACCAAGGATGACTCCGCCAAGGGAACTGGACCGCCACACTGGGAAGGAACCTTAAATAAGGAACCGGAAATTTTCCGAACGATACATATTGAAGTGAGGAGAGAGAGGTTTATCGGCTCTCTTAGAGCTCTCGGCAAAAGAAAAATCCTTCTTGATAGGTGTGATGTAGAGCAATTAGGTTGAAGAGGCAACGAGAGGGGATACCTACTGAGATTTTGTTTTAAATCAGGAGATTTGCTCGAGCGAAAATAAATTTATGAGGACATTATGATATGGGTGTTTTTACTTAAGGGAAATAGAATAACCAGCGATGCATGTACATGCGAAGCAAGAAGTAAATAATAAGAAGAAAACATGCCAGCGTGAAAGGAGTTCTACAAGAAGAGTAAGAAACTAATAATAGCTGGGAATACAAACTTGAGCGTAAGGAAGCATTTAATTAAAACGAACACCAGGAGCATGCTCCTTAACAGCAGTGAGGCATGAGTAATGAAATTGCCAAAAACGACAGGGCTGGAAGAATATAAAATGTGTTCTTACCAAGGAATGATGAAAAGATACTTGATAAACAAAGTGAAAAGAGGTTGTAAGAAGAATGGGAGGAAAGAGAAGTATGAATATTCTTATATGAGTATACGACAGCCTTCTTGCACAATTATAGAGGTATAATAGCCTCAGGAATAGTCATCTCCAGGGAAAAGTTAATAAGAAGAAGAGCAAAGAAGAACGTGGTGTACTTGAGTTAAGATGTGAGAATGAAAAAGTGAAGAACTATGTAAATGTTTAGAGGTTGGTTGATAGAAGAATAAAATGGAAGCTACATTGAAACAATGAAAGGAATGATTAACTTTTGACGATGATGTGACTACATGGGATAATGCAAATTCCTGGATGTCTCAAGATCAGGATTGTCCAAGAAATAATACGTAAACAGGAGAAAAATGGTCCACGCGGATTGAACATAATGATAAGGATCAATGAGAGAGCTATTTGCCAATTATAATGCGATACACTTTATAATCATTAATTATGCTACGTGAGAATATATGAATGCACACATATGAATTCAAAATGATATTTGATATTTGTAAAAATTTAACAAATTTACTTGAATTAGACTACTTCTCAATCATGAGCATCACCGATGGAGGAAGCAAAGACAATATAACTAGCATCGTCAGATTTAAGCATGTAGGGAATTGGAAACATCAAGTACTGACTACTAGAAAATAGCTCCAGAAAAAAGAGTCATAATGACGGGGTGAGAGGATGCGAGCGCCTTGTAAAAGAAAACAAACTGCAGGCTTTCTGAAAGAAATGTTTTTTTTTACAAAAGATAATTACAAAAGTAATTGTTAGAGGGAGCTTTAGAAGAATTACGAGGAAAGAGAGAAGGAAGATTGGCATCACGAGGGAATGAGAGATGTGTCCATAAAAGGAGAGCGAAGAGAAGCTGATACAAGCGACTGCTTCGATGCGCTGAAATTTTCATTTCTTGAAGGCAACCTCATTCTTCTGTATATGTGAGAAGTAAATGAGTTCCTACTGCTTCAATTCCGCGACACAAAATGAAAGGAACATTTTTTTTCCTGGCATTCCCTAATTAAAACGCACGAAAAGAAATTATCTTCAAGGATAAAGATGTTAATTATGAAGTAGGCACTCGCTAATTACGTAAATGTAAGTGCTGGGGAAAGCCATTAACTCTGCTAGTGAATTACCACCAAATTGTTCCTCAGGAACTTCAAAACGAATGTCTTAAGAGCATTCCAATTCCTGATAGTTCGACTGAGATGGAAGCGTGCTCTGGTTGAAAACACACGAGCTATTTTGAAAACAAGAATTTGTGGATGAATCTTGAATGAAATACAAAAACTTGCGCACAATACACGATTCCTTCGCAATCTTTTCTACCATGATGCCTCTGTATTAAAATAAAATGTTGCTTGCAATTCACCGCTCGAGAGACCTTCGAAATGGATACATGCTAACAGAAATACTGAACTAAACTTTGCGGTTCTAATTCCAAATGTCTTGTTCCACACACTTCAGCGTTACGTGATAGTTTGCTATTGAACATTTTCATTCTAGCTTTCGCTCGTTCAATTAAATTTTGCTACATATTGAGTCGTCGCATTTCCAGGGATACCTGACTATCGAACGCATAACTCCATGGCTCTTTTAGCAGTCTATACATCACAGATACATAAGACTCACCACTTCGTATTTTAGTTCGGATCTCAATTAACGGGTGCTATGACCAATTCAGGCGGCGTCATTATTGAAAGCACGTGCTTCATCATTCATGGGGAATCGTCAATGCATTTAAAACGCATCAAGGCCTCATGCAAGTTGATTTAAATCGTGTGGTAAATCCCGAGGGGCAAACAATGTGTGTAAGAGAATTATAGGGAAGGGTGAAACCTTTAGGGAAGAATCATGAAAGAGGCTGAGAGGGGCGTAGGCGTACGTATGCTTTAAGACCGTTTTACACGGACATTGATACTGCGCAGGCTGCTGCGAGAACACTTGCGCAAGAAACATTGCGCCGTGTAAAGCGACGACTTGCGAGGAGAGACAGCGCCACTGCGTGAACGACTGCATGCAAATTAGAACATGTTCTAATCTGATAAATGCATTCGCGCAAGTTTGAAGTTTATTTCTCTCACTAGATGGTGCAGCTGTAGTGGCAACGGGGACTGAACTGCCAGGGGAATCCTAGCAATTAAATAGGTCGTTAACGATTGAGTTGGCTGTTTTTGTTTGCACTTAACTTCTTAGGTAGTGGATGAAGTGCAACAATGATGAGGAGGGCGATTAATTAAGTGGAAGCTTAAATTTCGTGCGTAAAGGAAGAACTCGTTACCTTGGCCCACATCCGTTCGTTCGTGGTGCAAAATTTGGGCTACGTATACGGGACTAGGGTGCCCACTATTATGTTTAGACTATGGCTTAAAAAATTTTTTAAAGTGATGGTAATTTATCGTATCGTTCACGTCCAATTAATTGCTACTTAAGAGATTTTGACGTAATGCGATATATTGGCGGTATTACCACTACTGAATGGTATATTGACACTGAAAGGAACACTTATTTCTGGCATTCCCTAATTAAAGCGCATGAAAAGAAATTATCTTCAAGGATAAAGATGGTAATTATGAAGTCGGTAATCGCTAATCACGTAAATGTAAGTGCTGGAGAAAGCCATTAACTCTGCTAGTGAATTACCGTCAAACTGAATAATGTAACGACGATTGTACCGTGTAAAGCTGTCAAGCAAACGTCCTCGCAATTTTCTACGTCACGGACTTTCGCGGACGACAGCTCAAATGGAAGCAACATCAAATTTCAATTTCAGTTTCAACGCGGCAGTTTCAACGACCGCGTAAAACGGCCTTTATTGGAAAGATTGTGGACATGGATGGTAGTCAAACAAGTTGGTATTGAAACAAGTTGGCATTCACGGTTAAAAATAGTTCTAAGTACTTCCAGAAGTTGAAAAAAATACGGCTTCCAAAAATTGTTCTGCTAACGTGTACACGGAAAAAATACAAAATTATGCCAGACAGTGAACATTTATTAATAATCATGATTTGTGAAATTTAATTTCACCAGTTACATAAGATGGAGCCTTTGGTACAGCATGATTAAAAATTCGTTGCCGGAGAAACTTAAGGAAGCCAATGAGTCATATAAGAATATTGGGTGGTAAAGGGTTCACCAAGGGCTACGATTTCTTGCATTAGGTGAGAAGAAAAGAGGAAGAGGCAGAATATGCATTTCTGGCTACGGGAAAGAAAGTAGGGTATGACGGCGGCTTCAAGAGGGTAATGATATAGGCCAATGGGATAGAACGGGGCGCTAGAGGGTGCTTTTTAACCCTGGAAGATATATGAACGTTTTCAGGGACCGCTTGAAAGCCTGAGCACATTGTTTTAAATAAATATGATTGATAGCACGACTAGTCTCTTCATCTACATCCAAGCAATACCCTGAGACGCACCATGAGGGTGTGTGGCAGGGAGTGAAGATCACCAAACACGCACCATTAACATGCAACTAGGATACTGCATGGAAACATGCTAGGTAATAGAGTAAGGTGCAGCTGGATGGCTAGTATCTGCATAGTAATAAAGGGATTGGTTAATACAGGCGTCATGCACTAAAGAGTACTCTAACATATTTCAATCTTATCTATGTTGCCTACTGTGCTCTATTATTTACGCGGGAAAAGTGACGTTTTAAAACTATCGGTACGACAATCTATCTCTCTAATCTTGTTAATCTGATCAAACCTAGCACAATACACTTCTTCAGGGATAATCCTTCTTAATAAATATCTAGTATTATCATGACGAACTTAACAAATCTAGCTTATCTCCTTTGCACAAGCTCTAATTCCTTTATCATACCTTCCTCGTACGGATCCCATACACTAGCGGCATTGTCCAAATGAGGCCTGACAAGCGTAAAATAGCTTCTTTCTCGTACTCTCTCTCATGCATTTTTGCCTAGAACACTTTTTACGAATCCTAATCGGGAGCCTATGGTCTATCGGGTACAATGATAGTTCGACGTATGGTTGAGACCACCACAACCTTGTATTCTACATTAATAATAAATATTAATGATGATTACTACAAGGGTGAAAAAAGAAATAAAAGTTTTACAAATATCACCATGCGATACCATCAAAAATATTTAAATAAGGCAGAAAGAGAAGTTCACTAAGGATAGGACATTATTCTGCTTTGATGATTGCCTGGGATTCCGGATGCCTTGTCCGCAACAGATGCCTCGGTGTCAATCACAGTCAGGTGCCTCAGACAGAGGAGAGTCTCGATGTGCATGATTACCACTAATTGGCACCCCCAGCAACACGCCAATGTTAATTGAATTGCTTGGCCACAAAGGATAAGCCCACACAGGCACGCGTTATTTCGAATATCTTAACAAACAGAATGTAGTTTGATAGTAGGAGCACTGGCTAAAGATCCGAAGATTAATCGTGCTTAAATCTTGGAATCCTTTAATGAAAGTTGTTGCATAACGTTCTGTCGCAACCAGAAGGGAGGAAGAAAATTATAACACATTATATGAAAGCGATTGAAGGAGCAAATATGCACTGTGAATCATAAATGAAAAACTTTAATCACTTTTCCACAGATTTAAGTACTTTTCCACAGATAAATCTTCGGAAAAGTGCTTTTAAGTTTTTCATATGTGCATACCTTACACTACATCAAGCCTGAATCTGTTGATAGTAGGTACTGAAATTCGCATAAATTGTGAGAAGCAGAAACCTTTCATTCTTTGATAAAATTTTTATCAAACATTACTTACTATTTAATTGAAACTCAACGAAAAACTTAAATCAAGCATTCGAATAATACTTTCAAGAGGAAAGGCAAAGGTAAAATTGAAGGACCATAAACTGGCCGTGAGAACCTTAAAGGCGTTACCCTCTGAAATTGCACAAGAGCAGAAGCTGCACAGAGAAAAAAAATCATTCGCCTTGGCCGGGAATCAAACCCGGATTCCCTGATTCCTGACTACGTGCTTTAACCGATTAAGATACCTGGGTTACATGAAGTACACCTCGACATTTTCCACTTTAGCTTGCATCGCCACCAAATTAAAGTTTGATAGTTTAATGCGCATAAAAACAGAAGATAGATATAAATAATGTGCGAGATTTGGTTATCGATACGATTATTACGTGCAAAATAGGATGAATAAAAGGAGTTCAATCGGGTATGGTTATTGAGGTGAACAAGTGGAACGAAAAGAAGGATTGGGAGAAAAAATTCCATCCGAGAGATCTCGCGGTCGAGGGAAAAGCATCAGGGAGAAAGAAGGCGAGAAGCGATTCGAACGATGGAAGAAAGAAAGAGCGATATCAAGACAAAGAAGGTCGAACGACAGAGAAGGGTGGACGGGAGGCGGAAAAAAAGAGAAATAAAAAGTAAGTAAATCCCTTAAAGGAGGGCGGAGTGGTGGGTTTTAGGGACGGGATAAAAAGGAGTTAAAATGCAAATCTTGTTTAGTCAGCGGGATAAAAGGGGGTTGGAAGGCGGGAGCACAGGGGATGGTGGCGTATGCGAAACGCTGGATGGGGAGACGGGGTTTTGCGGGGAACGGGGGGCTGGGAGGAAAGCGTCGATGGAACGATAGTTGTAATAATGGAAGGAGAGGGAGCTTGCTAAAGGGTTGGTGGTTAGGTCGCGGACGGAGGAGGCTGTGGAAGGATAAGAGAGGACAAACAATGGGGGAGACATAAGGGGGATGGATATAAATGGTCCCGTGATCTCGGCTCCATCCGCAGAGGCCTGGTTGGGGGTGAGTTGTTTGGAGGGAGGGTGAGATTGAGGCGGAATTGGGAACGGGAGGAGGCGATAAAAGGAGCGGGGCAAGAACTCTCCCAGAGATTCGCACGAGCGCTCGATGGGAGAGGCAAGATCGCTCACCTCAAGGAAAACGCCCCATTAAAATTCTGAGCTATGGATTTCGCTAAGCGTCTTGACCCAAATTCGAGCTCCCGCGGAAAGAGTTTGATAAATGCCGCCTTAATATTTGATTGGGTTATCCACCATCAGGTGAAGCGACTCAAATTCCTTCAGGCTATGCTCAGGCTGTGAGTAAAATCTCATCTCAAAGGAAGGAAGTTCATTTTTGAACTAGAAGGCATGCAGTAATGAAGAATTAGATGATCATTTGGGCAAGTAATTGTTAGTTGTAGCTATTCTAGGGAGGTGACCGATGACTGAGGTGATTTGAGCAATTTCGGATAGGCCTGGGCGATATATCGTAAAATATCGCGAATGCAATTTTGAGTTTTTAAAATTGACGATATCTCGTTGCTCGATAAAAATCGCGATAGATCGCCCGATAAAGAATCGCAATAATGCACCGCGATAAAATATCACGATAGATACCTAATATATTTTAACGAGTGTAATATCACGATCTTTTATTCTGATATTTATCGTGATATTTTATCGGAGCGCTATGTCACGATATTTTATCGCAATATTTTTCACGATATTTTATCGAAATATTTATCATGATATTTCATCGGAGCGCGATGTCACCATACTTTATCGCAATAATTTTCATGATGTTTTATCGCAATACATATCGTGATATTTTATCGTGATATTTATCGTGATATTTTATCGTGATATTTATCGTGATATTTTATCGGAGCGCAATGTCACGATATTTTATCGCAATCATTATCGTGATATTTTATCGGAGCGCAATGTCACGATATTTTATCGCAATAATTTTCATGACATTTTATCGCATTATGTATCGTGATATTTTATCGTGATATTTATCGTGATATTTAACGGAGCACAATGTAACGATATTTTATTGCAATAATTATCGTGATGTTTTTTCGGGGCGTGATATCGTGATATTTTATCACGACATTTATTGTGATATTTTATCGGAGCACAGTATCGTGATATTTTATCGTGATATTTATCGTGATATTTAATCGTGATATTCATTGTCACGATATGAGGTATCGTTATCGCCACATATCGATATGCTAAAATTCTCGTATCCCGATATTGAATTATCAATATCGCCCAGGCCTAATTTCGGATAGGTGGGTGGAGATGTGAATTTTTCAGAAATGGACGAAAGGTGAAGAGAAACCAGTCGTTGACATTAGCCTACTCCGCACGAAAGGCACCAAGAGATCCACGATTTAACGTCCAATCCGACGGATATAGTACATTACTCTAAGTGCTCTCTGCTAGAACTCAATTAGGGAACGGTATACCAATGAAAATTTAGCCACTTTACCTTCAATGAAAACCCGTTAAAGGACAGAACCGTAGCGAGGAGGCAGTGTAAAAACAAACTGGATGACCTCGGCTTTGATTTGAGCTCAGGTTCGTTCGGGAATGTAAAACTCTAGCCCGCCTTTGTGCTGAGAACCCTTTAGGGGAAAATCTGGAATCTAATTAAATAAGGGTACCACTCAGGAAGATGGCTCACAATGCCAATAGCAGGACGGATATGAAATGAGACCCACTTTTCCTTAGCCTGTGAAATCAAGAAGAAGAACATTCTTACGGTGGAAATACCGTTACCTCTCGATAAAAGATCCTAGTCTGTCCGCGACTTTTGCTAACTGTACTGAAATCAGATTATGACCTCAAACTCACCTCTCTTACGTTCTATACAACACAGAGTTACTCTCTGCCCTATAGATAATGAATACGCATCTCGCAATCGATAATTTAAAAAGCACCGGAGGAAACTAAAAAGCAAAGAATGATAATGTAATATTTCTCATCAGCAAGGAATATTTTTATTTTTATTCCCGGGGTCTGCAGATACCTGCAAAGCTTCATTTTAAAACAACCCGAATCCTTGATTTATATAAAAAGATTCCTTACGCGATACAGGAAAACTAGCGTAGTTGAGAAAATGATTACACTGACTACGCTGATTTTCAGACCAACATGAACGATGAGGATTGTAAAATCTCAGGCAGGAGGAAATTAAAATGGTATATATTGTAAGGAGGAAAATTAGTATATCAACCACAAGCCTTTGCCTACAAATATGATGTACATTTACCGATATGAGGATAATAGAATTATTGGTACTGAAAATGGGGTTTGAATTAAATGTTAAAATGCCAAATATTACATAACAAGTGTTCAATTCCTAGCTACTCAAAATTTTCTCGCCACCAAATTGACAAGCATAAGTAGGTACTATTTTTATGGAGGCTAGACTAATGCAAGGCTAGACTATTTCTTCTGATAATTTTCTCAAACTGTTTCAGACGGAAAATTCATTCAACATTAAACCATCAAACCACTTGAATGTCTAAATGATATTATATCGCCTCCACCTGCTAAAACTGTACCTCATGAAAAGGCATTGAAAAAACGTAAAGATTTAAAATTCACAATTGTTTTTACAAAATTTAAGTAATTTTGTTTACAAAGGGAAGCGTAAAAAATAAGAATACAAACCTTTAGGGTAAGAGATCCATAAATTCACGGAATAAGCAAAAGAAAGACGTCGAACAGTTTTATATCCACGACGTCGAAGATGAAATACAGTTCCGTTCACAACCTCTCCTTTACATCTGACAGATTGCGAAAGGTAGCCACCGACCCATCTCCAACAACTTGTTAAATCAAATGATTTATCATTCCAGTGTCAGTGGAAGAATTACGCAGACTCAAAAGAAATTCACTGCGAAAAGCCTGACAAACACTACATTAAGCATTTATATATCTACACTCTTTTGTTTCTTGGAAGTGTAATTAAAGCTTTGAAGAGGTGCTCGTCAAAAAAGCATGTCCGTTGGGATGATACACCGGTAGGAGAGCTCATTTTAAACGAAAATTCCAGAAGAATAGAAAAAAGGTTAGATATTTTGAGGACAGCCAACTGTAATTTTTACGTCAATTAACAATTGAAAGAGCAACAGAATCATTCGCTAGAATTAAGTTCTTTTAAAAAAAATAAAATGTTCATTTAGAAAGCAACGGAAAATAAAATGCACCTACCCCTTAATACTTATACATGGAACCGAGCTAATCAATTTTTTATTCATGCAGTTTGCTTACAATGAAATATAAAAGCAAATTCTCGTTCTTCAAAGTGGTAAAGTTGCTTAAATATAAGGCAAATTAAAGGATGCATGCAATATTCATTGTCTCTTGAAAGACATCTCTAGATTACAGAGCGCATGTACCTAGGGTTTACCTCCAGCCATTGAATGAAAAATCATTCATGTTTTTCTTAGTTAGGCAATAAAACTGCAGATTTTCCCCTTATCGTCAGAAGCCCAAAAAACATAGCGAGGTTACTTTAGAAGATTGAGAGTAGTGGAAATATCACGGGAGTCGAATTAAACGTCAATTTGTGGAATTGTTCGAGATGGAAAATCCCGTGTGAACAGAGGAGTATACGCAAGAAGAGTTAGTTGAGAGTGCAAATTCAAGATACACCCTTGGTCGTATTATTTCTCTAGGGACAGGTCACTGAGGACCTATATGCATTCCATCTAAGAGTACGTAGTTCAACTTTCCCATATCAAATCACACTGAGTGGGAAGAAGAACGGTTGCATGAAGGAGGGAGACAGGCCCATCGCTCAAACAATTTACTGAGAGCCGACTCGGAGGAAACCACATGTCTGGCTAATTAAATATCGCAGTCCGTTGCGGGGGCGAGCAGGGATGAAACCGTCTCGGCCGACGGGGAACGATGCAAGGGTTTTTATGGTGCCGGGGGATGGAGGGCTGAATTTAGTTACGCGCAACGCGTTCGCAAGGGATTTGATGGATGATGCCTTACGTCGTGAAGGGGAAAGACTAGGGGACTAGGGGAGTTTTTTTCCACCCGGGTATGGAGACGTGGAAAACCCCCAACTCTCCAAACACGGGGCCGGAGAAATCTATTGACATCGACTTCTCTGCCTTAATTTATTGCTCAATAAATCGAACGCAGGGAAAATAAGAGAGGCGGTGGAGATTTCGCGAAAATATTTCTTTATTTTTTGTGCTCGGTCCTCTTCGCTTCCTTTCTCGTCCGCATCGGGCAGCACTTCATGCCGAGGCCCTCCCATCCCCTCACCTCTCTTTTACCTTCATTCTCGACCTTGCAAATATTAAATTTACCATCCCTTTTAGCAATTCTTTTCATAGCTCTTTGTAAACTGCACCAGCATGCACCTATTTTCTGCGTCTCTACCTTATAAAAACGATCTATAAATAATAACAGAGACAGTCTTCATCAAAAAGTATTTTTGAAAAATTTGTAGATGAAATTAAAGACTGTATTGCTTATCAGACCGAATACCCATCTTCGAGTAACGGAATTTGAAGAGAATTTAGAAAAGAAGGAGCATTTAAATTCAACAATGCTGCTCGTCGGATGGCACATTAAACAGTAGAACTATATTTCGGAGTATGTACCTATCCAATGTAGGTTTAACTACATACGAACTAAATAAATTGAAGTAAATTCCAATATGATATTTTTTCTGATGACGTTGAAAGCACTTTGACAACTCCGACTCACAGTTGTAGACTACTCATAAAAGTAGAGAAATTGATTACCAGGTCGATAGATTTTAAATACCTTTCTTCCCTCGTACAATTAGGGATCTGGATGGTTTATCATCAATGGTTTGCGAGTTTACTTTGTGGAATTTCATGATAATACGAGAGTAAAATCGAGTATACACTTAGTTAATCCACACAATGTATTTTATTGAGCCCGACCGGTTTTTTACATTGTCGTGTCATTTTCAAGGGTCAAATACATTAAACAAATACATTTATATACAAATATGGGACAGGAATACAAGGGTACAAATACATTTCAAGGGTCTAAGTATTTGACCGTAGAAAATGACACGACAGTGTTGAAACTGGTCGGGCTCTGCCAAGTAAATTGATGAACTAAGTGTACTCGATTCTACTTTGGATAGTTGTGAATAAATTTAACAATACATACACAAGTATATCAATCAATAGGTTAGGTAGGTGCATGTTGGTATAAATATTTTAGCTAACCAAACTAACAAAACAGCACCTATATGCATGCTTGCTTTGCTGTTTAACACTTTATTTTTTAATTGCAACGGTTCGAGTATAATATAGCTAATAATCCTCTCTAAGCGTCAAAGGTAAAGCATATTTGCTGTAGATTCACCCCATACCACCCACCTTTTACCCATTACGTGTAGATTTATACCGACACAGAATATCATTCCACACTTCCTGCTTCTTCTTCCAATTCCAAACCACGTTCACCTCTACGTCTAAATCGTCCATAAATAAGAAATTGAGAGTAAAAGTAAACTTTGAATGCTAGCCTAACTATCTCTGGTACTAATGACTAATAACTACATTCTAAGGCTTTTCATGCAAAATTCATTATTTTAGGTGATATAACCACGTATTTCAGAAAACATACGATATCCGAATGAAAACATTCACTCCATCAAAAAAATGCTACGCATCAAAATTATGCTATTCTCTGCATCTGACGTGACTTTAGTCCCATATAAATTCCAGAGAGTGACTACCTTCGCTTAACTTTATCGCAGTTTTCCTGGTGTGAAGGAAAAAATATCGCGCGCCCACGATTTCCTTTGCTCAGAGAGAAGATCAAATTCCTGTCATGCACATAAACTCGGAAACGGAAGTCTGAATAGGCAAAACAGAATCTTGCACGTAGAGAAAAGACTCAAAAACACGCTTCCTTTGTTTCCGAAGGGCGAGGACTTCAGATTCGGCTAACAGATGAAATTTCTCACGACTTTCCTAGTAGAAGAATGGATCACTCGCGTGCACCAGCCATGTGCGGATAAGGAAACAATGACCATCACTTTTAATCTTGAAGTCTTACATCTTATTTTTCAAGTTTACGAAGGTTTACTATCTTAATAACTAACATCGACGATCAAATATAACATCAATGCATTAATATTACAAGTGATCTACCGGTTAATGAATGTTTATATGGACACCTCGACTCCTATTTAAAATATTATTCCTCCTGTTAAAAATATTTTACGAACCCCAACTTACTATGGCAGACTGGACCATAATCATAAAGTTAGAGAAATTGATTGCCGAACTGACCGATTCAAAATGTCCTTTTTCCCTCGCACAATAAGAGATACGAATAACGGTAAATATGTCCTATCGGAGAGTAGCAATGAATAGCATTGGTAGCTGCATGTTGGTATGAGTACTTAAAGCTAACCCTACTAACAGAATGTTTTTGCATGTTTTCTTTACAATTTCTATCTTCTTTAAATAGTGTAGTTCTGACTACTATATTAATACTATTCCTTTTTTATGCATGATATGTAGTGCATGTTTGGTGAGCAATCACCCCCTGCCACACACCCTTGTGGTGGCTTGCAGGGTATTATGTAGATGTAGATGTAGATTTATTAAATTATGTTTTTCTTTAGTTCCGCATACTTACCATCAACAATGGGGGAGTTTACTCGGAACCGAAATCGCAATTTTGTACACGAAATCGTTATGTGGAAACGAAAAATGAATATTTGAAAAAATTAATCTTCTAACCAGATCCATTCACTCATAAATCAAAAATTAAAAATCGGAAAAGGTGGCGCCCACCGAAGAAGCTGCTTTGAGATCATTTACGTCATCCACCTTCCGTCCTTGACTGGTTTTAGGGAAAGGGAAGGGAGTGGAGGGGGTTGTCGGAAGGTCTGCTCGCACAGATCCGGTCGCAACCGCTCCTATTGGCAGAGTCAGCTGTGTCCCCCCCATTGCGATTAGGCAAAGTAGCTTCGCGGGCTCAACTGTGTGTCAGGGATATACGTCAGAGGTTGCACCACTTTTCCGAAAGGGTGAAAAACATCAGTTTCTCGCCGCTTGTAACTCGAGAAATAATTGACGGATCGAGAAACGGAAAAATACGTGTATTCTTATTTTACAAACTATCAGATTTGGCAATAAAAAATATGGTAAACGACCCCATTATTCTACCCATCCTTCCCATTCTCTCTCTATGCAGCGTCCAACGTCCTTCTACTATCACAATCTTCACATTCCTATAAACGCCTTTAAATAACCTAATTGAAATTCCAGTGAGTTATGAGTATAATTCCAGTGAATAATGTGAATAATTGAGTGAGCCCCTCTTATTACCTCGTTGCGGGACGGCAACTCAAGGTAATTTTTGTCATTAAGGATAGGTGGGTATTTTGGAGCAAGGAGGATTTTTTGGGTAGTAACTCTGGGATTCAAACCCGGGCCCTCGGAATCGGAGACAAGAACTATACTTACTCGGAAGGGGTCTAAAAAAACTCAAAACAAGAAAATTTATTCGCAGAAGACGGCTGAACAAGAGAAACTTGGAAGGAATATTTTTTTAGACGCCCAGAATTCCCTCGGATCAAAACAGAAGATCCTAGAAAATCGTTTCTACTTGGCACACGTCATACACAGCATAAGCCTAAGCGAGCGAGTCAAGGAAGATGGATTCTCTGCTAGATGGAAAATTGTTTCTTCCAAAATGCAAAAGAAACAACAGTCCACGAATCGAAAGGTATTGAATTTCCAGAGTTACTTTTTTAAATAAAAAAAATAGCTGAGAGAAAATGGGTTCGACAGGGGAAAGATGTTCTCAGGGACTTTTAGACGGACTGAAATTGCACCGCGGTGTATCAGGAATATATTTCACGAATGGCCGTGGCACTCATTCTTTCCGTTCGGGCATTAGGAAAAAAAAGAGATGGAATGTGGAGTTTTTCCTCGCACCAATTTGAAAACATTCCCATAGGCGCATTGCGACTGGTTACAACAAACTTTTTCCTACGATAACCCCTCAGAATGATCTCTGTTTCATATTCACCTTAATAATCTAACAAGATTGTTAGAACCACCTGGTAGACCCTACTAATTTTTTTCCCACCTCTTTAGTTATTTTTCCCTTTCTTCAGCGAGTTTTTTCCTCTAAAAACCTATTCATTGCACCATATCCAATATTCTATTGTTTCTTGAAATGCCTTTTGTCCATTTTGCTGTTGTCTGCTTAGTTATGCGAAGAAATTCCTTTCTTTTATCCTTCCAGCTTTATCACGTCCTCATTAGGTCTTTCTCTACATCCAGCTACCTCTTCATAACATGCTTCATCCTTATTTATACCCATCATTCGAAGGCCTTATGAGTTGTAGGGTCTGAAATCAACATCCTCCAAATTACGCACAATATCACTTCGTAAAGGCCAGATTTCACAATATTATGAAGTAAATATGCAACGCATTTAATTTACTTCTAACTGCTTTGTCGTTCATTTTTCTGAAGCTTAGCGACTTTGGGTTATGAGTTTCTAGATTCCACCCGCAAAACTGTAATATGTGAGGATCACATCAGTTCCATCCGATTTTTCCAGCTAGCACGAGTTATCTTTCCATCAATTTGAAACATTATTATTGTCTAAGCTCTTGACTCAAAACAGCATTATTTCAATTACTTCAACTCATTCACCATTTCAAATTATGATGCATGCGAGAAACACGAAGAAGCGAATACCCGAGGCTGACACCTTAACTTGAAATTAAGTTGGTTTCTGATTAAAAAAAATATAAAATGGCCCCAGCTGGATAGCTTTGAGAATGCCAATTAAAATAAAATGTAATGGTAACTTACGTTTAATTTTATATAACGACGAAAGAGCCTCAAATTAAATGAAAATTTCAGCTAGAAATTTAAATTGAACGATGCAAAATCCAAAACAGCTATTTATGTGCATAATCATTTTTTTCACCGACTAAAATCTCGTTAAATGCTTCAAGTTTTTTTATCAATTACTTCAAATGATAAAAATTCGCAGTATCGAGATTTGAACCGAATTTCACTCGGTTTATACTTTACAGTAATAGCTTAAAGAATGAGAATATAAAGAACGCATCAATTTCAGGTGAGATCTCGACAAAAGATGAAAAATTTGGATCTTGCCAGAGGAACATTTTGTACCGCTTTCGGTTTGAAAAGCTCATGGAATTCTTCAATATAGTCCTAAATTTAATTATTCAATTTAAATGCAAAATGCATATTTTCAAAATTATAGTAGATGGAAACATTTAGACTCTTTCTCGTTCTGTCCATCACTTTTAGATAAGTGCTCCTTTCATAACATTCCTTGATATTTTTCCACGCCTCATATTAATCCTGGGATATTTCGAATATGCAAAAGCTGATTCCATACCGTTCCATCAGTCGGAGGTAAAAAATTTAAGTTCTCTATATAAGTAAAGTACTCCAGTTTCCCATTATTTCCTTTTCAAAGCTCATACCAACTACAACATCCTACGCAGGAGGAAAAAAATAAAGAGTATGGTGCGCATAATTAGAAGAAGTGGACCATTCGCTCTTTGGTATGTTCTCTCCTTGACAACTGATATATATTCAATGCAGATGAATGTAAATATTAATTAATGTTTCACATTTACATGGATCAATCGCTGTTCTTATCAGGCTAGGTGACTGACAGCTAAGGTCTGTTCCGTCAAAGAGGATAATGTTGGTATTTAGAAAGAGTTTGTGTAAAGAGTTTTAGAAAGAGTTAATGTTGGTATTTTGGAAGCGGAGGACGGAGGGTGGAGAGAAACTCGGCATTGTCTAGCTGCTAACGAAAGTCACCAATGATACCACAGATTCACGTCGCGCTGGAAAGACAGATGGCCTTGAATTGTCCTCCACCCAGCACTCAAGTACGGACAGGAATTTCATAAAATTAATCTGTAACTATCGGGATTCAAACTGGGGTCCTCAGGATAGAACTCCTACACTTTATCTACCATTACCAGTCACATCCCTCCGTATTGGTTCATTCTTTCGCATTTAAAGCCATACTTCGTTTGGCATATATATTTTCAAGGATCACTCAAATTATATCTTAAGGTTACTCGTATAAAAACCAGAGTCATTACTTAATTAAGTGTGGTGATTATGGGGATTTTTAAGCTAGAAAATGAACAGCCTCAGGAGTAAATTCGCCTCTAAATCAAATTAGAGCCGCTAATCCCTCGATCCCTTGGCATGTCAGACGCCTTAAATGAAAAATGAGGGTCCATCACACAAGCTCAACTTTTGACGACCGACGAAAGTAAAAGCGATCAGGAAAGTTTCCCTCCTTCCGTCTCTCACCAAGTCACGCAGAGATGGTATTTTTTTTTAAGCCTCCTCGGGGATCCCACCTACCTCTCTTGAGAGAGGTAGGTGGGAAGAGGGAGAGGGGGGATTTCGAGTAAGATTCCACCCCAAGTCCCATTTTGACCTGGGGAAGAATCCCTTCCCTATCTCTCGTTCTCAGCGAACTCCTGAACTTAGCATAACCACCTCCGAAAATATAGTCTCCTCATAAGTTGGAGGGATGGGGTGAGAGGATTGGATGAAGGGATGCCAACTCTCCCGGCATCACCGGGAAACTGTCAAAATTGTAGAATAATTGATACAGCTTCCCGTCCCTCGAGCAGTGGCATTTTTCTCCCACTTGTAATCAGCAATAGTCAGCACTACTCGCTCATGCTCGGTTCCGGAATCATGTAATAATTTACATATTTAAAGAGATGCCTTAAGGATCAATAATCATTGCATCACTTTGAATAGGCTATACGTTTAGTTGCACATCTCAGTTTCTTTCAAACGGTGCAACACAGTACCTACCTACATGATAGAGAGTGTAAATTTGAGCCTCTTTCGCTTTGTAATGCATGCCTGGTGATGGTTCACCCACTGCCACACACCCTTTCGGTGGCTGGGTGGGCATAAATATTACCCTAAGAGTCACCTCTAAGATGCGTGGCAGGGGGTGAATTATCATCACCAATTATCCAATACGACAACACATCTACTAGACGCAAGCACTAAGGTAGGTACATTATAAAACTTGAAAATGATCACGAGTTTGTCATGGCAACCACGTTCAAGCAATTCATTAGCGACCAATGGATTATGTGGGTGTAGATGAATATAATTATCGAACTTGATTTATTTTAGATTATTGACTATTGGAAGCATCATTCTTTATTGCAATGATGCATGGACGACGATAGAAGCACCAGGAAAGGCAGGGCTGGATGCTGAATGTGGCGTTACAGGAAAACGTTGAAAATGAAAAAAAACGAGTCAAAACGTATTCCTAAGAAGAGTGAAAACTTCCTAGGACTCAGCAAAAAACTGCAATAAGAAAACAGAACAGCCTAGTTCCATCCTTGTTCTTATATCCCGTATATTGAGACGTAAATCAACATATGATGAAAACTATCATTGGGGGAAAATTGAAAGGAAAGACTGACAAAGAATAATGTCAAATGGAATGTATGGAGTAAGTAGTAAAGGATGTAAAAAAAGAATCTTAAAAATGTAAAGATGCTAGATTATTAAAGACCCGAGTGGAAAGCTGCGTCAAACAAATCTTGGAATTGTCGACACATGACGAGGATGATCTTGCGAAAGGGTTATCTTAGAAAAGATAGCACAAAACTGCGTTATCGATACGCAAAGGGCCTTAACCACCCTTCCACCATGCAAATGAATCTTACAACTAATTTATATGACTAGCAGGCACTTTTCATAAGCACTTCTGCTTTCGTAAGTAGAGAGAAGGAAATGGCTATATTATAAATAGAGAAATATGTCCCACTCTAATTACCCTATAATTTTTTGTACTTTTTTCTACACCATATTTTCATTATATGTTGTCTCCCACTCTCAAAAACCCCGCTTTATGCATTTTTCTCTGCACCACAAACTGCTAAAAATCCAAAACTATCACCAAATCATGCAGACAGAGAATCCACACTCAATGCACCAAACCTCACCCTTCTAGCTCAAAAATTGGGAGAGAGCAAAACAAAACGGATACAGAATGACTGGCTGACACGCTACAAAATTAATATAAATTCGAATTAAAATGATGATTTAGCAACAAACATTAATGCATAATAATCGTTTTATAACCTTCTTTCAACTATTAGAAAAGAACTTCAAAACGCCGAGTTTTGAAATTCACAATTCATACACAAGATTGGGGCCGGTAGGCAAAAATTGTTTTATTTAACTATCTGCACATCGAAAACGGCAATTAATATTTTCATAAGTTTACCAAATTGATATAAGAAACTAATTCCACTTTCTTCAAATTCTTCAATCCAATTTTTCTCCCTTCTCCAAAAACGTAAACACATTTACTTAGCAACGTAAACAAATATGCATAGCAACTGAATTCCCATGCTAAAAGATAGGGAAAAAACAATTTTTCTCTTGCATTTTTCTCTGTACCACAAACTGCTAAAAATGCAAAACTACTGCCAAATCATACAAACAGAGAATCCACACTCAACGCACCAAATCTCACTCTTTCTGCTTAAAACTTGGGAGAGAAATTAACAAAATGGATACAGAATGACTGACTGACACGCTCCAAAATTAATATACCTAAATATAGATTATAATGAGAAAATGAGGATATATATTTCTAAATTTTATCTCTACGTAGATCTAGATCCACTGTGGTCAAATGGCTCATCTACACATTCTTGGGTTGTTGGCCTGCCATTGAATCTTCTAGAATTTCTCACTCATGACTCCCGGAATCGAGTCTTCAGGAGTTGGCAACCCTAGTTGGGAGGTGGAGACAGAGAGAGAGAGAGAAAGAGGGAGGAGAGGGGATGGGGGAGAGAGGAGGGATGTGAGTGGTGGCGGGATGGAGGAATATTTCTGGACGCCAGGTGCTCCGACCTTAAGTGATTTTGAATGAGTCACCTTAATGAAAGAATGAATGATGACCACCGCGGGGATGGTACATGCAGGGGAACAGGGAAGGGATGTAGGTGACGTGCAAGACGAGGAGTCGTATACCGGGCGCTCTCAGGAATAGCGTGAAGGTGTGGCGACAGGGGCAGAGAAGGAAAAATAAAAACATCTTAGGGACGGGAGAGAGAGAGGAAGAATTTAAAAATCAAATATAGGCGAAATTTGAGGAGACCCGATCCTCGGCTCCAGAAATCAAAGTAACAATCATCGTATATAATATGTCTGTTGTCAGCACCCATTTTGTCAACTAATTACAGATAAAAAGCGGCCAATAAAGTCTCAGAGGATAGGATTTTTAAAATGACTTCTGACATCGTAAAATAAGGTGAAATATTTTGTTCGTTTACAATTTGACAGTGGAAAGAAAAATCTTTTAGCGCCACGAAAACATGAGGACATTAATAAACAACGACGAGGAAAGGATTATTGTCAGCTGGAGACATTTAACCGTGCAAATAAATAACTGCTAATAGGTATTGTACATTGTTAACACGTTCACATTAATAAAATTTCTGTTTTTCCGTATAAGAACATACCCCCGTCTATTTCATTTTAACAGCGCACCAGACTAAATCATTTGGAAAAGGAGGGTGAAGGTTGAATTCACGAAAGTTTTGCTGGTTCTGTTTAATTAATAATTTCATTTATTTTTTCATGCATCCGAAAACAACAAAGATGATCTTTTGTTGGGTATTTCAACTAATAACAATCACACAAGCAATTAATCCGCAATACAGGAGCCTCCTAAGGCTTCGTACTTCAGCTTTCCTACGGCACAGGATAGAAGATTGGGTCACTGATCTGAGTTTCCGGGTTCGTAGTGAGGAGACACAAATTGTTCTAAAACTAAGCTCTTTAATGTTCCAGGTACTAGGTATTTCTGCAGGCGGCGAAGGGAAAAGACCTTACCAATGCCATGAAGTGCGAATTTCACTCACCAGTAAGACTTCGGGCTGAACACTGTGGTGAGAGTTCCCTAAATCAAAAATAAATATACCTCTCTTTACAAGTGCTTCGTAAATTGCGAGGCATTTTCTGCACACGACACTCCTTCGTCCGGGCCTCTGGGTCTATGGCCCCCCTTCGCTTGGGAATGTTGCGTACCGACCGATACTTGGAAGCCGGAAGTGCACACGTGATGCGCTTATTAACGCGCACTAAATTACGTCAACTATAGTCTGAAAACAAAAAGGAAATATTTCACTTGAACTCACATCTGCAGTACGATACTTTGGGGTAGTGAGATATGGACAATACAACTTCAAAAGAGTTTAGGCTGAAATGAATGAAAATTGGGTATTGACATGAAGACACCTAATGAAGAGATAATTTACTAAGATACAATGAATGGCCAAAACGGAAGAGACTCGGAGAATATTGGAATAAGATAAGATGCCGAATTGAAAAATGAAATTTCTTAAAAGAAAAACCAACGACATAAACGAACGCTTGTCGAGCTATGACAGTCTTATGAGCATAGTTGCCTATAGTTAAAATTTGATGGAGAGAACTGCAAAGGAAAATTACTTCATTCGATCAAAATTCTACCGTATGATATTTTTTCTATACACATCCGAACCATACAAATATGAAAATAAAGATTTAGAACATGGTGTAATAGATTAATTGCGTAAATGGTGTAAAAGGAATTAATTATGGTAATAAATTACAGTTTTTAACGAGATACTACTGTGTCTGAGTGAAAAAGCTCCGAAGAAGTCCATGAAATCAAAAATATTCTATCGGTCCATAGTTTGATTGGCATGTAATCAAAACACTACCTTGAGAAGGAGAATTTTATTATAACCTCTTGTCAAACTCGTTAACATAATTCGCAAGACAAAGGATGTAACATTTCCTGAAACTATGAGTTTCAGGCTTGCATGATGTCCCTATTAAGATAGAACTTCAATGTAGCAACATTTTCCTCAATGAACTACGACTCGTTCATAACCTATTAACTTTAACGTGTTTTATTTCACATACGATCAAATTGTCAACGGGAATAAAGCATCAAATCATACTTGGGAGAAATACCATGCAGAAATAATGAAAAAGTAGTCTATTTATATAACGAATACGAAATATACTTCAAGGAGGCAAATCCCTCCGTGGTAGACAGCAAACCAGCATTATATTTTACGGCCAGGTACATTACTTTAGCTGCCACTGTAACTTTGAAAGCAAACGAATATTGATTTTGTAAATAGACATAAACTCCTGCTATGCAAAGCGGATGATTACGGATGCGAACACAAAAATGGCGCCCGCCGCGCAATGGAGTTTCAATTATTACATCTAGAGAAGGAATCATTGGTTAACATTCGGCAATATACAAGAGGATCAGCGGAAATCGGTTTGACCAACTTAGGAAAGATTAACCGACTAAAAGTGCGAAAATAGACCAAGATATCAGCTGGATATCCTACGCAAATGGCATGGAAAGCAAATAAGCCGCGCCACCGGCATGTTTACGCCACTTACGTCACTGAGTAATACCGATGGCGAAATTTCAGCTCAAATTTCTTGTGGTACGGAAGAAGGGCGAAACATTTGCTACCTGGAACGGAAAGCGCTTCCGCGGAAAATCTCTGCGGCGTGAGGCGAATTAAAATTTCAGGGCGGTTGCTGTTCCGAGAACCGAAAGGAGAAGCCGTGTTGTGTGTGTGAGAACCCATCCTTCCAGGGGAGCAAATACAAGCCGCTAACCCTTTTACGATTTCAGGACGCTATGGCAATCGGATTGCCTCCCACGCCTTTCCGACGGGGGTGATCGTCGCTCCGATCCTGATCGATCTTCGCTCACTCGAACACCCGAACGGAAAAGTTCGAAAGTGGGCTTCGGATCACGTGCCCGCGGATGGTTTCCGGATAGGTGGCCCAGGAGAGGGAGGAGGAAGATACCGGAGATGGGAAGGAAGATGTGAGGGAAATCGTTGCTGCTTGCTGTGGAGATGTTGGGCGTCTTGGGCGCATATCAAGAAGGGAGGGAAAAGAAGTCGAGGGCATCGGAGCATGACAAGAGGCATCTCAAGAAAAGGATCCGTTCACAGGGAAGGCATTCACGGGAAATTTATTCAAAGCTGGGATAATTTGTCTAGGTTTTCAGGCGATTCTTACGTGACGCGATCTCGTCATTTGCTAGCTCTATAATGTCTTTAATGCATAACGATGCCATACTTTAAGTTTTAACGGAATGAACTTGGAAAAAAAGGGGGTTTGGGAAAAAACCATTAATTTGAAACTTCCGCGATAGAATCAGAAAATAAAAAAATAACTCGTGGGTACCATAAGTACACTATAAAAGAGGTTTTAAGTCATTTAATTTACTATCATTATATTTATATATTTAAACATAAATAATTCCTTGACAATGCTAGAAAATTCCTCACGCTGAAAGGTCAATGACGCGGTTAGTATATATGTACATATTAGTCGAGTTGATACTTTTTATTAATATATGTACTACAAACCGCGCTACTTGCCAACAAACTTACCTACTCTGCCTCTTTCGTCTGTCAATATATATGTCTGTTTTCCGCGGAAGGAAATATATCTATTTTAAATCCATCTGGTAGTTTATCTCCGTGGCATTAATTTCGCGATCAATCCTAAAGCAAGACGAAGTCGTTCCGAAATTCAGCGTAGCTAGTCACACACAAGGGGATCGAGTTTGCGTGGTGGCAAATGTACTGGATTCTCATGCGTGGATCCAACTTCGAATTCTATCTGTCGTAGAGATTGTTCATTTTAAAACGGTCCGCACTTTGGAGCTGTGTGGATAACACTTCGAACGCAATAGTGCTTCCGTCCGATGGGACGTTAAACCTTGGACGACCCATTACTTTTCGCCAAGTACAGGCTAATGCCGATACCGGGTTACTCTGCACTATTCCTTCGTTTCCTGAGCGCTACCAACTTTACAATATTCACTCAACTTTTCAAATGGCAAAAACGACGAAAGCAGTCGGTTAGTTATTCAGTTATTCAGGGGAGGTGACCGACGGCCTAGGTGATTTGTGCAATTTAGGATAGGTGGGTAATTGGACAATGGAAGGAGTTTTCAGGGAATGGAGGAAGGGTGGGGAGAAACTTGGCGTCAGCATTAACCTGCTCTTATCGACAGGCGCCAAGGTGACCACGGCTTAACGTCCCATCCGACGGACGAAGTAATGAACCTGAAATGCCTCACTCAAGTAGGGACCGGTTTACAGGAAAAATTCGCCATCGCCGGGAATCGAACCCGGCCCTTCGGGATGGGAGCCCGGTACTCTAGTCACCACACCAACCCGATCCCCTAAAAGCTGTCGGTCACCTCACTAGAACAACTAGCTAATTAAGAAATAGGTTTATCATGCATTTCACCATGCATTTCTTCTCTCTGATGAAATTTATATTGAATTAGATTTTACACTGGATCACAAAAATTTTTATGAGTAATTATTAATTACTGAAGTAACACCTTAAACAGTCAATTAAAAGAAAACCTGAATGAGAAAATCAAAGCGGCAGACAAAATTTATAAATTTTCTTTTACAAGAAGATACATCCCTTGTCGACCATTTTCTCGACTATTGTGCAAATATGGCCCCAATATTTTTCTGGAAACTTAAAAAATCTTGGAGTTGGCTTTGAATGGGAACAAAGTCGGTTCAAATGGCGAATGACGCGCACAAAGGGTGGATTAAAGAGGGATGAAAGAGTTTGATGCGGTTCCAATTGAAGCAATCCCTCAAAGACAGAACTATGCGCAAAAACTGTCAAAGAAAACTTCTGTGAGTGTGGCTAAAACCGATCTAGGGTCCACGACAAAGCAGGACGAAAGAAAACGCGAAACGGACGCGAAATGCACATGAACGACATATGCGAAGGAGATGAGATTGGCTCAGAGGTGGATGAGAAGCAAATGCAATCGGGCGGAAGGATGGAAGAATATGGGAAAAAAGATATGACAAGCGTCAAGGAATTTTCTGGTAGGTGAAGAATCCCGGAAAAGGATAGTGCTCTCATGCACCCTGTGTGAGGAAACTAGTATAAAGTAAATCACAGGATCGAGAATGTTAACTGAATCTTTAACTGTTTACAACTTCTATAACTAAGTGGCCACGCAGGTTAAAAAGTAAGCCTCGAGGAAAGGCTTGAAAGACTCTCAAAATCTCGCAAAATTTAAGGAAACCAAAGAAAAGTAACCAAAGAATAAAGGTGAAGCAGCACTATTCCATCAAGTAATTGTACCCATATCCATTAATAATATTTAGGGCAGGACATCGGAATATCCTATTGGGTAGATTTAAAAACTTTCCTTTCAACACAAACAAAGGGTAAAGTATATATAATTTAAATAATATTATATAAGATTTTCTTCATTTAAATAAATAAGAATATGTAAATAGTTAATTACCAAACGTGAACATGTGGATCAAAGGCTTGATCCGAGTCTACATGTGTTTGTAACTCTAGTTTGAAAATAAATTTTAAAAATTAACCCCGAAGATTTACGTGATTTGAACAAATTTCGACAAATAAATTATTAATAAAGTAAGCAACCTTGCGTCCCCGCATTCGGAAATCAAACCGTGAACTCCGTAAAATTTTAAAAATTAACCCCGAAAATTTACGTGATTTGAACAATTTTCAACAAATAAATTATTAATGAAATTATGAAAAGGTTGGCAGATAGAAGATTCGAGTGGAAAGTTGCGTCAAACCAATCCTAGGATTGTTGACCAATGATGATGATGAAATTATTAATAAATAGAAGCAACCTTCCGTCCCTGTATTCGTCAATGAAAACGTGTACTCCGTAAAATTTACGTGTGCTCCGCAAAATTTCTACGCGAAAACTCTGACCTCCAAATTGAAACATGGGCGCCCGTAAGGAAAAGGTTGCGTGTAACACAAGGTACCAACCGTACAAAATTAAACACGCGACGGACATGTTATCCAACTAATTACACATCCAGGCCCACGTATGCATTCTTAAGATGGAAGTTTTAAATATTCCCGTACACGGAGATAAGAGGTGTTACGACTCGCTAGGGAGGATGGTGGGAGGAATAGGTCGAAAGTAGCGGAGATGGGGAATTTTCGGAGAGAGTTGTAGAGAAGTGTGAGTGGGCGAGGTAAAGGCGGGAAATGGAGGATGCTGGGTACCCGTGGAATAAAAAAAAATGATGAGGTCAAAGAAAAGGAAGGAAACGATGTTGAAGGAGAGCACAATGGGGCTAAAAGTTAACGGACAAAATGGGGAGAAAGTGTGAAGATGGAAGAGAAAAAAAAGTTTAGAAAGTGGATGAGAAGGAGACCGTAGGGGAAGAGGAAGGAAAGGGAGCGGGAGGAATATAAGAGAGAGAGAGAGAGAAAAAAAAGTGAAGGAGGAAAGGCGCATACGTCGCGCGAATTTTTTTTTCCTCCCCAAACGTGGGACGCTGAGGACAAAATGGCTGGAGTAAAAAAGTTTTCTTTTCAAGGGAGTGTGACGGGAATTTCTTCTCCCCCTTTTCCACCCCTCCCCCGCCCATCTCATCACTCTCTTGTCCTATCCCATTGAAACTCCCGACTAACTAATACTGAAATTTCTAGGGAGGAACCTTTCCGAAGAGGTCGGAAAATGGCCCTTTTATGGTCCTCAATCTAGTTTTTCAACGACCCGTAAAAGAGAGGAGGGTTCCGACTCCCTTCAGGCGGTTGGATCGATTTCCGAATGCGTATCGACTTCGCCGAAATTTTGACGTGTGTGCTCCAACAAGATTTTGAAAAGGAAAGGGGGACTTATCATGGAGTAGGAGCATTGCAGGTCATGGTTGCATGTAAGTAGTATATCTACATCTACAGCTACATAATACCCTGCAAGCCACCACAAGGGTATGTGGCAGGGGGTGATTGCTCACCAAACATGCACTACATATGATGCATAAAAAAAGGAATAGTATTAATATAGTAGTCAGAACTACACTATTTAAAAAAGATAGAAATTGCAAAGAAAACATGCAAAAACATTCTGTTAGTAGGGTTAGCTTTAAGTACTCATACCAACATGCAGCTACCAATGCTATTCATTGCTACTCTCTGATAGGACATATTTACCGTTATTGGTATCTCTAATTGTTCGAGGGAAAAAGGACATTTTGAATCTATCAGTTCGGCAATCAATTTCTCTAATTTTATGAATATGGTCCAGTCTGCCATAGTAAGTTGGGGTTCGTAAAATATTTTTAACTTCATCACTGAAAATATTGCCTTGGAATTTGTTTAAGAGATTAAGTCTAAATTTCAACCAGCGATCTGACAATGATTCCCATTTCAATTCATTTAATAGACTGGTTACGCTAACATAATTATCGTATCGTCCCTTTACAAATCTTGCCGATCTTCGATGCACCCGTTCAAGTTCATTACTTAGACCGATTTCGTAGGGATCCCATACACTGGCAGCATATTCCAAATGGGGTCTAACAAGGGAAAAGTAGCTGATTTCTATATGTTCAATGATCTTCACCCCGCCCCCTTCCCCCCAGCGCACATCATCGTGGTGGTTCGCAGGGCATTACGTTGATGAAAATGTACAGGCTCTGCTCATACATGTACAGCTAGCTAAATATTAGCATACGAAGATAGCTATGCGTCTTTTACTCACATTCTGACTAGTTTGAAAACCACAAATGATGAACAGAAAAAAATAGCACTCATGTTAGCAAAGTCCTTTTAGGTGCCAACATTTAATTCACTGATGTTTCTGTAGCCCCCGAACCTTGACGCATCATCAGAAATATGCAAGGCCTCGCGACGCTCACATGAAAAAAGTTACGTAAGTATAATATTTTAATTTCAGTGTTCCAAAAGAGGAAAAAATCATTCACCTTTGTCGGGACTCGAACCCAGATCCCCAAATTTGCACCACGTAGTTCAGCCCGTTAAGATGTGCCTAGTTGAATAAGATGGCCGTAATAATATGTATTTTCGTAATGTTAATTCATAACAATGAATTTATAAGACGTCAAATAGTTACAAAAGAGAATTTCTCGAACGATTCACGATTTCAGGCAATATATGTTGGAAGTCCTATTTATTAATGTTTTACACGTCGACAGATTGTATTTTTCCACGTTTCAGTTGAACACCACGCGTTTTGATGCGTCCACATCAAGATCAGGTAATCTATCATGAAGAATACATAATCAAGAATTGAGTAATACTTTATAATGTATTCCTAATAAATTGAACAAATTCGGACTTTATCAAGTGGAAGGGACATACTCCATCAAACAGTACCTACTCACACCTTTCCACAGAATTTTAATTACATTATTACAATTCCATTCCAATTAAATTAATTAATAATAATTTAATTGAAATGTATAACAATGATTGGTTAATATAAATTAATTATTAATTAATATGATTATTATCAATTTACACAGCAATAAAAGCCTGTATGAAGAGTGCTGTTTGATATAAGGATGTATTCCTCCCTTAGAAAATTGTTTATTACATGATGACGTGAGCTATTTGTTTCCTGATATGAAAACATTGAAATCGCATCGATTTTTTGATTAAACCTTTAGAAAAGTACAATTTATTTACGCTTGCTCAATTAGTTTGAATTCCTTGATGCAGCATGTTAAAATAAGTTATTCTAATTCTGGTATCTGTACTATAGGGAATTGCTTGTACGGTATGACGAAGACGTAGATGTAATACGGTCGGGGATTTGGTTGCGACCCTGGATGAACGTTTTTCAGAAAACTTCCGGAATTGACGGACGCCTTGCTTCTATGGAAATGACGAACGGAGGCAACAGGGAGTTGGTTGTGGGGTGGGGAATCTAAAGGGGAGCAGGCAAGGATCTGCGAAGGGTATTCGACCCCTCCTTACGGCATTGTCATGCGCAGCCTTGTCCCCTTTGTCCCCAGCGAATCCTAGACCCTTACGCCGCCACCCTGGGCCATCCTGCCCCCCGCCCAATGCCCTCTCCCGCGCCGATGACACCTCCTTTGGACTCGACGATAATGGCCGACCGAAAAGCCCTGTTGTTCATCAGGTCCGCATGTTCCTCACACCAGGGGAAGGCACACGCTCGCACAGACCAAAACAAGCGAAACGGGGGTGTGGTTTGGGACAAGTGGGGGGTTCATCATGTGACGATGGGCCTTGTACACTGGGAGCGAGTCAATTTTTAGCTAAACTTTCACCAGGGTGGGGGGAGATGGGCAGCAAAGAAGACGGGAGGAAGCGTTTCAACCCCCCACGGGTGTAATTTGTTGAAGGCTCATTTTATTAACGGATAAATTTTGAAACAATGTTTTGGTCCAAAAAATTCATCCAAACGCATTCATTCTAAATTACGGATGGAGCAATAGATGGCGTTTCACACGGCGCAATGCATCGTTTAAAAAAATACTAGCCAATGAAATTCGAAGAAACAGTGAGAATTAGATATGGCTGCCACAAGGGAATATAAAAAAGCAGTTGCAACGGCGATTTTGGTGGTGGAAATCGTGCATGATATAAATTTTTTACATAAAAAAACTGCGCGTTTGTTATCGTACGTAAGTTCATTTTTTCATGAACTCATTGCTCACAAATAAATACTTCAGGTATCCTACATCCCTTCCATTCCTATCCTTATACCTTTCCTCCCGGTCTGAAGCGCCTATTAGTGCGGAAACAGACTTGAAAACACCCATATATATCAGGTATCCTGAGTCTTCGGCTTCAGACCACATATACCTATCCCTTCTATCCCTTCCATCCCTATCCTTATACCTTTCCTCCCGGTCTGAAGCGCCTATTAGTGCGGAAACAGACTTGAAAACACCATGAGTGAGTCAGGTATCCTTATTTTAATCATTTACACCCAAGCAATACTTCAATACCCGAATAGCTCCAATGAATCACTCTCACGAAGAGGAATGCGATGTTCACTTACCCGGGAATCTATGATAGGTTGGATTAAATTTTTTTTATATTTAGAGAAATTTTGTACATAAAATCTTATGAGGACAATCTACCTTGATACAACTCCAACGTGTAGCACGGTCGACATCTGTTGCAAACAAATGATAACCAATAATTATATCCAATTTTGACCGCGTGGCATAGGCTCTACGAAATAATAACATTTATTTTTCCAATTTTCAATTTGCAATATGATAAAACCATGGTTTCAAATATTACTCGTAACTGTCAAAGAACTTTAATTACAATGGCCTTGAAAGACATAAATATTCGCTGAAACAATGGTTTTAATAAATAACATTACAAGTTGTTCTAATACTGAAAAAAAGCAATAAATGCAGGGTACGATGAAAATCAATTCGTGGGTTTTACGATAATGTCGATCGATTGATGTCCGAAAAATAAGTTATTTTAATTCTGGTATCTGTACTTAGTCCATCTCTGGTTGTTCCGTAATGTAAATAGACACGGATCTACTTCTTTTTAGTCCAAGTCCAAGCTCAAGCTACGGGATTGGAAAAGAAAATTCACTTTGTATATTGCACACTAAATTTTTATAGACTTCGACTATGCTTTCGTCTCATTTATGTCATTAATATTTTTATTTATGTTATCATGACATAAAATGGTCAAAACAATGTCCAAAGTCAATAAAACTTTAATGTGGAATGTACAAAGTGAATTTTCTTTTCCAATCTTGTGGTTCCACAAAGCGAAACCTCAAACGTTGAACCCAAGCTACGATTAGCCCAAGTCCAAGGTCTAAACTTTTATTCTTCTACACCACAATATTTGTTTTTTTTTTTTTTAATTTTACCCAGTTATTAATACTAGCGGCTGTTAGGGGATATTGCACCCTCGAAATCTCCTTTAATTTGCCCATGTGTCGGGGAAGACATGAATAAAGAGGGAGGGATTTGTGGAGACCCAAAAAAAAGGCACTTGCAATGGCCTTGAAGCCTTCAGGAAACTCTGACCTGCCACCCCTATTGTTCCTCGCAGGTATCCTCCACCCTTCCGTACCCTTTTCCTTTATCCTTGAACACTCACACCCGCATAGGCGACAATTCCACTCCCCACACCCCATCCACAGCTCCCTACACTCGCCCGGCTACAAAAAGAATTCTCGTCGCATTTATTAAGCTTGTTAATTAATTTTACACACTGCGGTTCCATACCGCTCAACAAGAGAGGGAGAGTGGGGGGAAGGGGCAGCGTTGGGGAAACCCTGACCCTATTTTAATACCCTAAAAAGGAAAGTCGACCAATTTTTGCCATTTTCGTAACACACAGGCGGGATGAAATTCACGTCATCCTCATAAGACAACATCTTTTTTTCCGAGGATTTATGCTCGGTTCCAATTAACCAAATGGTGTGTTTTTGACCAACATTAAAAACGTAGTAAAAACTGAAATCATGCTAACTTGAAAATACATGGCTGTATATACTTACTAGGATATTTTTAATTTCTTAAAATGCCGGAATGCCACCGTGAATAAAAACATTAATCCCCCCTAATCTTCAGAGAGGTTTAAAAAACATTTGTGCACTTTGAATAAACAATGAAGTAAAACTACATATAAATAAAATACTGCGGCCTAAAATATTTACCTTGCACGAATTAACCAAAGCTGTTAATCTGTCCCCGTTCGCACCTCTGATTAGATAATTTAATCCCACCCTCCTAGCTCTTTTCAGAATTAAGAAGTCATAGTAATTGTCAATGGGTAGCAACGCCTAACAGCTGAGGTAAATTGCGCCAATAAGTACGGGTGGATATTTTAATTGTGACAGAAATTTGATTGGGGCATTGAGACGGTAGGAGAGAAACCCAGTAACTATATTAGCCAGCTGTCTGATCACAATGCAACGAATAGTACTTCACTTCAATCCCTGTCTTGACATATAGACAAAATTACAAATCCAGCTCTCCATCTAACATTGCCGTTTTGCCGATGATTCTGTGACAAATATAGTGCAGAGTGCTTTATTGACGACAACCGTTTTTTCTTCAGGTTTTGTACTCTCTTTAATTCCATTTTATTGAATCTCTCTCGTCTTGCCCGCAATAATCTTGGCTCATATAATTGGGGAAGCAGTTTAACGAATGTGTCTCTCATTCGTTGGACACATGCAAATTATGCGGGGAGCATTTAGCCATCATATAACCCATAATTTTCGAGTATAACAGGATTGTGGCATGTGAACATTATATTAGCAGGTAATTGTTAGGAAATTCATTGAACTTACATGTTCACAACAGCAAGATTTCAGCAGAAAAAAAATCATCCACCTTCACATTCAACATCATATTATCATACCCTTATTGACACTTATATCTAGAAGTATATAACAAAATTTTAAGAAAAACACTGAATATAGCCGTGGTATATCTCACGTTTGTTCCTATGAAAATTCGATACAACTGACTCAAGAGCACCTAAAAAGTTAAATTTACTTCCTTTTCCACTGATATTATTCAATTTTCATACTTGGGGGTTTAGAGCAGTTTCACCGATATAACTACTTCGAGAAAACAGCCGCTGATAACGGATCCATACACTTTTAGAAGAAGACAAATAGGCTTTTGTAGATCATGATCGCACCAACCTTTAGATTCCAAGTCTCAACTGTGGTACATTATTCCACATATTACGTTGTTGGGGTACATTTAGGATTACTTCTTTAATCTAAGTGAATGAATATTGTTTTTATTAATCTCCTTCCTCCCCTCTGACTCGAAACACCTCCAGGTTGTAATTTTTTCCAGTCAAAATTACAAATAAGAGACCTTTGTATCCGTAATTCTTTTAATTAAAGTTATACAGCATAAGTCTAAACGGCAAGGTAAGAATGAATGCATTAAGGTAATTAGATACACAATAAAAGTTCCGCGGGACCTCATCTATAAAGCTTATCAATTAAGAATAATTGATGAGCTTTATATTTCAGCGCATCCGTGCCTATTTACAAGATTATTTTCTCAATGAACTGTTTCGTTCCTTTTTTGGAGACTCCCATAAAAATAGTCACTAGCTCCCAGTGGCGTGCGGTACGATGAAGCAAATGAAGCACTGCTTCAGTATATAATTCCCTTTGTATAATTTATTCATTATTTGTTTAAAAGCTACTAAATTAACAGTATAAAGGCATTATAAGCTCCCTTAAATAGTACGGATGTTCATTATACCCCTTAAGGCAACGGCAGCCGGCAGACGGTTATGACTTCGAACCCGGTGAAGCTGTGCGCTCATAGCTTGAGTAGACAGCATGCGCACGCAGACAATTCCAGAGCAGCGGAAAGTGGGGAGCGGGAGGAGTTGCTAGCGAAACAAAGGGCAGAGGAAGCTAGCTTCGGTTGACGGCGGAGACATACGAATGTAGCCGAGTGCAGCCGATATCTACTGTGTTCACCGCACCCGGCGAAGTTGGCGGCGTGTACGAAAGCGGAATTTACGGTAACTCATCCTAGCGGTGTGCTAACGAATTTCCGACGTCGATATAACGTGCTATCGAGTTACAGAAAGCCCCTGCTGGTCCTGATATCACAAGGGGAGTGTCCGAGTTTCGGGTCTAGGATTTTGACGAAATTTGCCAGGCAGGTAGTCCTTGATTAGTTATTTACGAATCACCCCACATATAGGGTTATATATCCAGTTACTTCGTCAAAAAACTAGTTTGAAATATTTTTTAGCAATATAGAGGTAATAATTAGCAATGTTTAATTACTACAGTTTGGATTAGTGGTGAAGTACTCGCTTCATAATGTCGACGTCCCTGGTTCGGGACACTCCGCCACCATTTTTTTTTTCATCGCAGTTTCGTTGTACGACTGTCCCTGGTTTTACATATTTTTAATCCGTTTACCCAGGATGCATTTTAACTATTTTACGCACTTCTTACGTAATTAGTACGTAAAATAGTTAATTACGTTATTTACCTAAATCACGTCATTAGTACGTGGCGGAAATGCGTCCGCACGCCTTGTCGTTTTTTGTGTACGAAATTAACGGAAGAGCATGAAGTGTGATCGTGATTTTTAATTTCCGTATCTTTGGCCACGCAGTTCCGACGCACGTACAACATTTGTTCTAATTTGCCAGTTGCCGTTATTTTCCAGCGCTGTGCTTTTTTGGAAAAACTAATCGCAAGAGAAAAAAGAACTTAAGCTCTGCAATCATATAATAGTACGTATCTACCGAAATATTCAGGTGATTCTAACATGCTCCTGAAAATGTGGAATACATTAATTCTTCGAAATTGTTTGTACCGCTGGTATTTTATCAGTTTCCAAGCGACGTCCCTGGTTCGAAACTCTCTCCCACCCGAACATTTCGTCCGATCACCCGAACATTTCGATCAATTCCCAAATCAATTTATTGGTTGCGTTGATATACACAATTCCAGTGACTACGGCATCTGCAGTAGAAAGGTCCTTTTCAGCACTAAAAAGAATAAAAACGTATTCAAGGAATACCACTGGACAAAAGAGACTTTCTCACCTGGGTATAATATCTATTGAGTGTGAACTGTTGGCAGAAGAGAGAATGAAGGAAAGTTTTTTTGAAGTTGTTAACGAATTTACCACTAAGGATAGAAGAATGGACTTCCAATTTCGTTAGGACTACTCTCATATAGTGGCATCTGTCCATCAGTTTTGTAGGTATTTAATTTTTTGTGTGATTATGGTTTTGCTAAGGGGTAGGTCTACTTTTTAAAGCTACTCTTGTCAGATATAGTCCTGAGATATTTAATTGTTCAATACAGATTTTTAAGCACAAATGTCTCCCATTAATTTTCCGTTTTTATCATAGAGTGTAACATCGAAAAATTTTCTATACATATAGGCTATTATGTGAGTATGTAAGCAAGCCTACTGCCTGTTTTACAGAATGCATAGTAGCAACTGTTGTTTTTATCAATATAAAAATAATATGAAGGCTTAGGTGGAACTAAATTAACCTTGTTGCCTCAATATTTCATATAGCAACACGTTTGTTATATTCTTGTAATTTGATACGTATATGTGTGTGAGAAGGCGTTTCAGTGGTTTTTAACGTTATTACTTAGTTGTTTTGTCCAATTTCCCAAAAATTTAATAAATTGGAGTGATTTTCTTTTATTATCGCTACAAATGAACTTGATTGTATTTGCAGTTAGTTTTGTGTCATAACACAAATTCAGAGACTTTAAAAATCAACACTTCTCTCATTGACTCATAAATTCTTTATATGCACAACTCAGATGCTAATATTTCAAATAATATTCCAAGTGACATGACGATTTGGCGTAAAAATACATTGAACTAAAATTACAAACAGTTTTCGGGGAGTGGTTGGACCCCCTCCCAGTATATATCTACTGCTTCACTGAATATTTGATCCACCGCACGCCACTGCTAGCTCCTTACCTCCCTTGATGAGAAAGTCAACAAAGGAACTTAGGTCGAAACAAATTATTCTTAATAATTCGATATATAAGTTTACTTGATTCAAAATCACAAAAAAACTATTCAAAACCTTTCGTAACTATTGAAACGTACGTCAAGAAGAAAGGTACCTACTCGTTAATCAAGGAAGTGAATAACGGAGATAATACTAAATTTAAGGATTTACGAAACCAAAGAGTACGCAGGAAAAAATCCACAGACAGGTGAGTAGAATAATAGTTTTTTTTTTCAATTTATAAGTAATTACGACCGCAATTTGAGGGACTTAATATTTGCTTAGATAAAAATTTAATTCAGTGCTTCTCCTTGAATTTTACGAATAAAAGGTATGATTATTGCCAGCCAATTGAGGATTCTATTAAAAAGAAGCCTTCCTCAGCGTCTTGAATTAAATGCTTCCATTCTCCTAGTTCTGCTACGTGAATCAGCGTTAATTAAGGATTCGGTTAATTAAGGAATTAAGGTGTGCACCTTGTGTAAATGAACCACAAACGGAAGAAAGGTGAAACCCTACATATTACCACTTTCAAAAACAGGGTTTAGAATAAGAGTGGTTTTAAGAGCGAAATATAGTAAATTTACGAAGAAAGTAGTTTTAAGATACAAAAAACACTCGCATGCGTGAATGGAGAAGATCATAAATAATGACTACTTTTCATAAGTTCCGTTGAAAACAATCTGGCAACATCATGAGCATGGGCATATCGCATTTTCAAGACTGCAGTCGATGGATATATAAGCCGATTAGCTTTCAGTACTTCCTTGAAGGATGATGTTCCTCGTACTCCGTTGAACAGACATCGACTCTGTGTAGCGATCCTTTCCGAAACGGCAAACACCGCGGTAATTTGAGAAACCGGCAAGGCGTTTGGCAGGACTCCACCGATCCCACGGGAATGCATCGTCGTCTGCTCCAACGGATCTCCCGTCAGTCACCTCACAAACTCATCAAACACTCCCTCTCGTGTCTATCCACCCCAATAACTCTCCCCCCTACATACGTAACAAGACTCACGTATGCTTCGTCTCATTCCCGCTCGCGCCGTACCCTTTATAACTCTCTCAAGGTCCCCAGACTCGATCCATACCATAGAAGGCCGAGCGGGGAGGACGAGGCAAGGGGTTCGTGAATCCCTTTTGAGTCGGGCTCCGAAAACCTGTTGGTTGGGGATGGAGAGACACACAGAGTTGGGGGAGAAGGGGAGATGCCTTCGAGTTTCATTCTGGAATCCGTCCCCCCCTCACCCTCCCTTACCATTCTTCACCGCCCACAAGGAGAACGTAAAGACTACGTCGTCTCCTTACGACGTCTCGCTCGGAGAACCCCTTTCCCCCCGCCAAACACCCACTGCCGCTTGCCTTTTGGGGGACACCCTCCCGTCCGCTTTGCGGTGAATTAGGGGCTGAGGATAACTTTGCCTCATAGAGTATCTCAAGGGTGTGTGGGAGTGCGGAGAGGGGATGAGGGCGTAAGAGGAGATGATGTCTTCCATTGCGGCGTGTATTAAACAGGTTATTCCTTAATTAAGGGAAGAAATTTGAGAGGTTACAGACGACATCAATGCCAGTATTTTTTGCCACAAAAACCTTGGCTCAATTTCGCAAAACGGTTAAGCTAAAATGAAACTAAACTTTGTGGTTTAAGAAATACCTTCAGGCGTGACTTGGTGGAAGATTTTCACGATGAACATAACATTAACTTAGTATATCCCACACTTCTATTGAACCAGCCGACTGCGATTTCAGTTCACTTACTGGTGTGCCTTGAAAATGACACCTTAGACGTCAAAACCGCGGTCGTCTGGTTCAACAAAAGTGTGGAATATACCAAGTTAATATTATTTCCATAACTTGTGGTTTAACAGAGAAGGAGCTGAATAAGATGCTAACAACCATGGAAATGGCAATGGCCAGTTATCATCTGAAGATCAATATGAAGAAAACTAAGATATTGGTGTGCAGCAAGAGAGAGGAGGCCAAAACCAACGTTATACTAGGAAAACAGAAACTGGAAAAGGTGAAAGAGTTCTGTTACCTGGGAAGCAGAGTAACCAACGATGGACGAAGCAAGAAAGAAATAGTGAGTAGAATAGCCCAGGCAAAGAGGGCTTTCTATCAAAAGAGGAGTCTACTTACAGCTGGAAATAAGAGCTTGAAAGTACGGAAGCAATTCATCAAAACGTATATCTAGAGCATGTTTCTCTACGGTAGTGAGGCATGGACGATGACAGCAGCGGAGAAGAAAAGGGTGGAAGCATTCGAAATATGGTGCTATCGACGAATGATGACGATAAAATGGATCGACCGACTGACAAATGAAGAAGAGTGGGAGAAAAGAGAAGTCTACTGAAAACTATAAAAAGGAGACGGGACAACTTAATCGGCCACATCTTAAGACAGGATGGCCTGTTGAAGATAATCGTCGAAGGAAAAGTGAACGGGAAGAATAGAAAAGGCAGGCCTCGTATGAGTTACATGGAGCAGGTCGTAAAGGACGTGAAAGAGAGGAACTACGTTAATATGAAGAGGTTGTCCGATAGAAGAATCGAGTGGAGGGCTGCGTCAAACCAATCCTAGGAATGTTGACCTTTGATGATGATGATTTGGTTTAACTTCTATGAAATGTAATTGGAGGAGGGGGGGGGGGGGGGGGTTGGTGAAGTGTTTATAGCACTGGCTTGCATTTCCGAAGGCACGGGTTCGATTCATGATAGTGGAAGATATTTTTCATTCGTAAACCTGTCCTCGTTTGAATGCTGTGTGGAAAACACCTCAAGTTTCGTATTAAACAATTTCAGTTCAGTATTCCGTCCGTCGGATGAGACGCTGAGCAGGGATCCCCGTGGCGTCTTTCATTGAGAGATGGCTAATGCCGGCGCCGGGTTTCTCACCACCCTTCGTCCTCACCCTTCCATTCCCATTCTTGTACCCTTCCTCCCGGTCTGAAGTGCTTGTGAGCGCGGGGGAAACTTGAAACTAAAGTTGAGAACCTATGAATGGCACATGATACCATTGGCTATGTCTCACGCCTCACCCAGGTTCCCTCCACCAACATGACACGAAAGTCATACCGCGTCGCATGGACCAGCACTAGGATCAGGATAATATGACGCGAGATTTGGAAATAGGCATTTCCCCAGATATGTGCATTTCACGTCTCTATGGTAACTCGCAAAGAAGAGTTACTATCAGACCGAAGTTTGAAAATTGAACTCTCCGAAGGAAACAAAACCCTATTTCTTTCACTCACACATCAAAAGCATCAAAGAGCACCCTGCTATGATCAAGTTGTTTTAATTGAAAGAAAAGAAGCATGCACAGCGCACAGTTTTAGAGTATCTTTCCACTTACGGGATAAGAGCACCTTGGTGAATATTCTTGCTGGTGTTTTAGATCTTGCTGGCTTACTTACTTGCAGGCTTACTTAATAGGTTTTATATACTTGCTGTATAGGCGAGTATTCACATAGGCTACTTTGCATATCACTCGTAAAAATGATTTAATTATAGAACGTTGTTGGTTTTGATGTTTTCTAAACAGCATTCCTTTTAAATTTCTTGTTATTTCAATGTCCATAAATATCACAGAAAAAGATTTGAAATGGGGAATACAAGGAATCAGATAGCTGGCGCTGGGTCATTGCCGCCAAGAGCCGGTTTTATTAAAGGCTCATGCAAGTAAACATTTAGAGATAATTGTTTCAAAACGCTAGTGTCTACAGCATTGGTTTTTATCTCACAAAGAAATGTTCAGAAAAGGATACTGTGCACTAATCATCAACGGTAACAGGGTAAATCTTCCCCTGGAAGCAATGATATGACAGAGGCTACCACGATTGTGATTTTTCCGACTTATATAAAACTCTTTCTATCAAATAATTTAAGATATAAACTTTATCAATAAAAATAATACAGCATATTAAAAATATATCATAGCAATTTCCACTTATCCACCTCAATCTGTTCTTAAATTAGCTATTTAAAATGGTACTAGAAAGTTATGCGGGAAAATATTCATCTTGTTGAACATGGTTTTCATTTCATAACTCTGGGGTAGCCCTGGCTCAAATGGCATTGAAATTATGCTCTATAATAATTAATACGCCTTAAAAATTGTTCCAACTGCTAAAACGGCATCTCACTCTGTAACTAATTAAAGCACGAAATGAGTTGGAAACCGATGACACGAATTTAAGTAACCATGAAAAGGGTTGAATGGGATGAATATTTTCAAATTGAACGGAAGGAGTGGTAACCTAGAAGAGCTAAAAAGATATAATTTTATGGTCGCTCTGAGTAAAATTGACCGGAAAAAATTTTAGTATAATGTCAGTCCAAACACAAATTTTATTCTTGGAATAGTAGATAATCAAATCAAAATTTACTCCAAAGAAAATATGTCAACCACTAATAATAAAACTCAATGATTATTGGTGGTTACGTCAGATAAACTTTATTACGTATTGCAAATTAAAAGATGCGTCGAACATTGCCTGAAAAAAACTATAAGTCAAATGCAATAGGAAGGATAAAATCTTTATTAATACATACCCTTGACCAGAACTTTCTGACCTGAATACCGCGGCCGGTAATTCTGCCGACATTTTCGATACACAAACTGGAGTTGCTTTAGATTTAAGAATGGGGTCGTTTACCTTTTTTTTTTTTATTGCCGAATCTGATAGAGTTTGTAAAATAAAAGGACCCGTATTTTTCCGTTTTCTGATCCGGCAATTATTTCCCGAGTTATAAGCGGTGAAAAACTGATGTTTTTAACCCTTTCGGAAAAGTGGGTGTGATGCAACCTCTGACGTATATCGACTTCGTCCAATCACAACCGAGCCCGCAAAGCTACTTCGCCTTATCGCAAAGGGGGGGACACAGCTGACTCGGCCAATGGGAGCGATTCCGACAGCATCTGTGCGAGCAGACCTTCCGAGAACCCCCCTCCACTCCCTTCCCCCTCCCCTGAAAGCAGTCAAGGACGGGAGGAAAATGACGTCAATGTTATCACAGCAGCATTTTCGGTGGGCGTCACCTTTTGCTTATTTTAATTTTTGATTTATGAGTGAATGGTTGTGGTTAGAAGATTAATTTTTTCACTAAAATTCGTTTTTCGTTTCCATCTAACGATTTCGTGTACAAAATTGCGATTTCGGTTCCGAGTAAACGCCCCCATTGAATTCAGAGAGGTGGAGTGGGGGGTCGTTGACACTGATGCGCCGTCAAAGGGTTCTTCCTAATTGCACCCTTCGTCCCGACAGTTTAACTGACTACCATTTACAATAAATGAGGCTGTTTCAGTTTCCAAAATCATTTTCACGACAGTGTCAGCGTTCTCAAGCGCGCTCAGTTATACTCCCAACCTTTGATACCTTTTTCGTGACGTTTAAAGCACGGCGGAATTAATGAAAAACATTCTAAGGCGGACTTATACGTGTCAGAAACACACGCGCGGGTGACTCAGAGTCGCACTAAACCTTCCGACCCACCCGAGCGGATGGAATCCCATCACTCCAGGAAGCGAGAGCGAAAAAAGAAAAAAAATATATAAATTTTTTCTAAAGAGGTGAATACGCTTCGAGATGCATCAAAGGGACGACAAGAGACAACTCGTTTTGGACGGGAGGTGAAGCAAAAAAAAAAAAATAACGGAGCCTTAAATCATTTTCGCCGTTGTGGCGTGGAAATTCAAACGGACACGGAAAAAGAGGATGAATGGGGAAAATTTTCAAACGCTGCGTGCGGAGCCGACATCGTCCATTTCTCACGCCTTGCGCACGCGTGGTGTCTTCGAATGCAAGGGAAAGACGAAGTGGACGATCATTGGACGATGAATTGACATTCAATTTCCAATTATTACTTAGGAAAAACCAAAATAATTTCTTTGATACCAATCCATTACAGCTATAAAGCAAAACTTTACATATTAGGACACATATCTACAAAGTATTTCCTATACAATTTTGTTTTGTATTTCCTATACAATTTTTTTAGGAGAAAGGAAATATTTCTAAATACATAGATACGTCAGTAACTCACCTATCTAAACATAAATAATCGCAAAAATCGTAATTATTAGAAGTTCTCAATATCTCAATAGCAAGGTATTTCACAGAGAAAAAAAGCATTCGAAGTAAAAACTTTAGCGTTCCACAGGGTAAAGAGATTATGTCTCCACAGGGTAAGAGATTATTATGAGATAATAAAGAGATTAGAGTATGAGGAATAAATCTCTTTACCCTGTGGAACGCTAAAGTTTTTACTTCTCATCCTATATTATGGAATTCCACAAAGTCTTGGCCTCTACCATCCACTGCAAAAAAGCATTCGCCTGACCCCCTGATTTCCGGCCAGGTGCTCTACCAGTTGAGCTACCATGGGGTCCTCTTTCTCTGTGGAAATTATAGAGGCTTGAAGTAACTAGATGTTAGCGAACTGCTGGACATATCTACATCTACACGATACCCTATAAGCCACCGCGAGGGTGTGTGGCAGGGGGTAACATATCATGTCACATAGCAGCCGTAGTCGTGCGCACCGTCCACGAGGTCAAGCCGACATATAAACACTAAGGTGCTTACAATGAATTCAAATACCGCGAATGATTTTTTTCTCTGTGGAATATCTTACTATTGTGCAATTCCAGCGGGTAATGGTAAGTTTTCGCGCCCAGTTCGCGGTCTTTGAATTCTCAAAATCTATTTAATGTCGCGACGTTGACGTTCGACGACGCGTCGTCAAAATACTTACTAGCTTATACTTCAGTTAATGGACTCAGCCTTTTTGGTAGCCTAGGTTCAGTTAAAAGGTTCCAATTGATACCTTCAATTAGTAGAATTGGTCTGATTAGGTGTCTTGAATACTGACATCCCATCCAGGAGTACCAGAATGGAATCCGCACAGAGGTGGAGACTTTCACCTTTATAGAGACACGCCTCTATTTGAATGCCGTTTGGAGATTATTTCAAGAGCAGTAGGTACTCCAATCGTCGGATGAAACGATAGGCCGTGAACCTATTGGTGCCCTTGGTGAAAAGAAGGCTAATGGCGATGCCGGGGTTTGCTTGACCCAACCTCATAAAAAATTCCTACTACCAATCTATCTTAAATAGTACATCTACATAATATCCTGAAAGCCACCATAAAGGTGTGCAGCAGGGGGTGAATTCACCTCAAACATGCATTACATATCATCCATAAAAAGGATTAGCAATTATATTATAGTCTAAACTTTTAAAAAAATATGGAAATAGCAAATCAGGCAAAAATAGCTCTATCCCAACTATAAGCATGCACAAACATGCTTATAGTTGGGATAGCTTAAAGTCCTTATACCAATATTCAACTATCTATGTGTCTTCCATTAATACAATCGTATTTATAGTATGGGTATGTTTGCGTCTGTTCATATCCCTAATTGTATGAGGAAAGAGGGACATTCTGAATCCGTCGGTTCGGCGATTGATTTCTCTAATTTTATGATACATTCTACCACAGTAAGTTGGAATTCTCAAAATATGTTTTACATCATCAGAGAACATATTGTCTTGGAATTCAGTTGAGAGCTTAAGTCTAAATTTCAACCTACGGTCTGATAAAGAAGCCCATTTTAGTTCATCTAATAGACTGGTAACAATAATAAAGTTATCATACTGACCCTTTACAAATCCTGCCGAAATGGCTTTAGCTGATCATCGCCGTTCCCGGATCACTACCACTGCCTCTTATAATAAGACACCTACTCAACAACGCCCCAAACAAAGTATCGTACGAGGTCGGGAACGAGATCTGCACGTCACAGCTGATTCGATTCCAAATCAAAGTCGGAGTGTCTTCCTTTGACGGTGGGGTCAGGGGGAGGATTTGGGAGTCGAAAGGATTTGGACACTGAGGGGATGAAAATCCACGGTGAAACAAGAGAGACAAACCAGGATATCCGTCGGAGCCGTCGGTCTCTCTACATTTTTACTGACCGATACTCTTCCAAAGAGGTATATTCCAGCACATATGGTAACCAAGGCTTCTGAGAGACGGACATGCGTACTTAAAAACTACAACTCTGTCACTAACGGGCGTTCTTTATTCCGCGACTATCAGGACTCTGAAACACGGGACGAAATGTGGGTTCTAATGCCATGGTTCGTCTTGTTCAGGTCACATAAGGTCATCGAAAAACGCATCGTAGGCACTATCACAGGTCAGATCGTAACCACGGGTGTATTAAAAAGTCAGATTGTGAGACGGAGTAAAAGTTGAATACGGTTTTAATGCCCTTCAACTATTAAAGCTATATCGCACCATCTATTATAAAATTCTTTCTCCAACTCTCCTTCAAAATCCTCTTCTCACACGTAAAGCAGCTTATTTTTTCTTCAGGTACCCGATAGGCATTAAGCCTATACGACCTTCATCAACACTGGTCTTTCCAGATCTTGCTTGGACGTCTCAGATATATTCTGCCTCACGCTCTATATTTTTCCCATATTTGTTACGAATGGAAGAAGAAGGAATATTCTATTTCTTCCAATCGTTCTACATCTTATTTTCAATTATTATCATACTTTCGAATGATTACATTGATGCTCTGTACATAGATTTAGTTTCTCGTAACTGTATTTATTTTCCTACCCATTCGTGCATAGCCAGTAACTCTTCCTAGAATCTTCACTTTCAGAAGCTTGTAATCTTGGTTCATTTAATTTTATAATAGTCCAGTTCTCGCTGCCGTGCGTTCCACAATGAAATTCCATCATTTTAAAAATTTTATTAAGGTGTCTTTCCTTACTTTTTGAAGTTTTTTGCATAGTGCAGTTTATATAGCTGGAATTGGTAATTACGTAATAACCTTGTGTACGTCTATTTTATAGCAGCATTATGTTGCTGATCCTAGAAAGTTAAGGGCTCTGACTTCTTCTACACCTTGGTCAATCAAAATTATTTTCAATCAACGCCACTTATAATTGTAAAAAAAATATCTCTCCTATACCGGCGAAACACTTCACAAATTCTATGAAATCTTTAATCTACAGGCTGAGCGAAATGTATTAACTTTAAATGGCATTTTACTCTAATGTAAGAAGACTTAAAAAAAAAGAAAACTCGGTATGAAAGAGGTGACGCTCAGCATGACAACAGTACGAGCAGATAAAAACAGTGTTCTACTCTCCCGAAAAATAGTTTTTTCGGAATTATTCGAACGGCTTTCTGACTCGGGAGGCCTAATTTAGTTACCACAAATATTTATTCTTTCCTCAAGTAAACGCTGGGTATGGTAAATCTTGTGTATCTCGACCACTTGGCCTCTTCCTATAAGGGCTAAAAACCAATTTTACTTTCACGAAGGGAAAATTTGGATACATTTTGTTCGCGAGAACAGAAGAGAGAGGTGATTTTTGATCCGAAAATCAAACTACGGTAGAAAAAATTGGAAATGCGGATACACTCTGTTTCGACAGGTGAAAAGAAGGGAGAGAAAGAAATCAATCTCTTCGACGAGGATTATAATTGGACAGGGCAATTTTGGTGGAAAAAATGAGCAAACGAAAAAGTGATGAAAAACGGTAATTTTCGCCGTCTTCTTGACATTCCTTTAAACCCTCACCCTTACGCGACTCTCCCAACCACACGATATCAAACGATCAATAAATTTCCGTCTGCTATTGCAAAAAAATCCTCGTACCGGAGATTGGCATGAACAAATTTTCGAGTCACATACGTGAGAAAAAAAAAGAGAAAACATTCCCTTCACCTTTCTAGTCTCCCACATTTAGAAAGTGCCGTAAATATCAACTCGTACAGTCAATAACACTTACAATTCCAAATATTTAGAAATTAAATATGAAAATCTTGCGGGCAGTCGCTGAAAAAATTGATTTTTACGCAAAAGGCAAGGAAGTTCAAAATGACACCATACTTGTTCATTTAAGATAATGACATTTATAAAGATACGTATAGCATAAAAATATAGTGTCATCCCTAATTATCTTCTGATAATTTAGATTTGTCCGATAGTTACCCCTTACTGCACGTGGTAATAGTAACATTTTAAAACACTCTCCTTACTGTGCATCTTGCCGTGTTAATTTTTAAACTGTAGGGGTTATATACGAGAAGGAATAATCCTGTTTCAGTCTCGCCTCAATTAAGACCTTTTTCATCATTACAACTACAATGAGACCCTACCATGATACGCTTGGGTTTTTATCATATTTATGACATTTTCAGTAATGCTATTTGTCTTAAAATTTGGCGGTGGATTCAGCCTGTACTTCAACTTAAAGTGTATGAGTGATAGTCAACATATTTCATTCAGCAGCATCAAGAAACTGCTACGCATATCATATAACATTTTTCCCCACATACCTGCTCTGCGCTACACATTATTACGGCTCATATGGGTTCCAAATACTAGCATCATCGAACTCGCTTTCACAAGGAATCTGTGTTCGAGATAACATGTTGACTGAATCACTTATAAAGTTATTATTATAATAAATCAGCTTTACTCAAAAAAAACGTCAATTCCCAATCGCACCGCGTAAAATTTGAATGGTCACGCTGAAATTCCCCACATTTGACTCTTCTATCACTATCTTTAATGATATGTCTTATGAGATAGATCAACAGTTAAAAAGTGTACTTAACACTTTTGAAATATCCGCGCTTGATCTCCGAAAGGATGCTCATGTATCTCAGCATTTCCATCTAACTATCAGAGAGATGGAAATTTTTGCCAAAAACACTCCTCTTTGTATTCCTCCAGGAGCAAATCCCAAAATACCTCTGTGAATGCTCATATTCGGAATGTGGCGCACAAACTGTTACCCGCCATATTTTCCTAACACTCGTATGCCATAAGCCATTTCTAATAACTGCCTCCAAACTATGAAGCACCTTACCCCTGAACGTAAAAGTAACACTGGCTGCTTAAATAAATTTTAAGGAAAATCTTATGCGTTTATTCTAAATTTGGAGTTATCGCAATATATTAACGTCATTATTTACCATTACTAACCCATGATTACTAACCCATTACTAACTGATAAATACGTTTAGGAATTGACTTCCCAACTATTAATCACTTCCTTACTATGTAGATAGAAATTATCTAGTTGTATGTGACTTTTATGTGTAACATATCTGCATGAAGTAATGGTAAACATTATATCTCTAATTGTAAGTTGCATGTAAGTAGTGCATTTTTTGTGTTATTTCACCCTCTGCCACTCATGTTCTCGGTGGCTCGCAGGGTATTGTAGATCTAGAAGTAATTTTTTCCCATGTTCTGTGTAAAGGTACAGTCTTATTCATTTTTGTGCATCAGAATTCACTCTATGACCATTTTTTACTTATATATTGTGATTATATAGTTTAGCTTTTACTTGCATATCATATTATTTGTTAAAACCAAAATTAGTTTTGAAATTTGTTCAATGTTTGACACCCGGAACACTGAATATTCTATATTCTATAGTTGAGGCCTAACTGGTGAATACCGGCACCACTCTTTGATCTTTCTATCTCTCTCTCCCAGACTCCAGGAAGAGAGAAACCTAGGACCCTAGTAGGAACTCCTACCACCCTTTCTCCACACCCATTGTTGTCTAATCTCCTGATCCCTGGGGAACCCCTTCTGAAGTGTGGAAAGGGGAGAAGGGAAACTCGATGCGATTCGTGCGGGTGAGATAAGGCTCGGAGAAGTCCTCTTTTATTTTTCCGGCCGCCAAGGCCTGAGGCCGTCCAAGGGGCGGCATTCAGGGTGGTTTAAAGGACACGAAAATTGGAACGGAAAGGGTGCGCTGGGGTGCCAAGTGGTTAAAGAGGGTTAATGGGATTCCTGTCGGATGCGCGACCCAAGAGTATAGCGGGAGAGAAGATCATGGGATGATGCGTGAACAATCGAATTATCATCTTTCACGCACGGCTCTAAAAGATAAAGAGTCTTTAAGTAGGAAATATTTTCTCGTCTTCCACTGGGTTAAAGAATTCAGAGTGACCGACGTTTCAAGGTTCGACTCAAAACCCATCTCCGTGGAAAATAATAATACCGTATCCTTATTTTGACCGTTTTATGTACCCAAGGACTCAGGTGAGGTGGCACATAAACCAGTTTGAATATCCCAATCGGTATGAAGGAATTTGTTTAAACTTTTCATGGCGAAAATTATTGAACTTGAAGATGCAGTTTGGGTCAAACTTTTAAACTCCAAGTACTCATTAAATAGAATAATATTATAATGTTTTAACCCGGTGAAATACCCGGGGACATTTACTTTACATTATTCACCGTGTAGGCACCAGATTTTAATTAACTAGTTTTTTTTATCTATTATAAAACATATTTTTGCTTTTTTTCCACCGAAAGGATATTAATATTGATTCAAAAATATACTGAAATAAGTACTGTGGTATTTCTAGGTCTGTGCCCCAATGCAATATTCCACTGGAATATGATTCCAATAATATATTAGCCTGAAATTGGAACGAAATATCGAGGCAACATCGTGATACATTGTCTTGTGACCAGAAACTTATGTACTTGCAATAGAATATAATTTTACAACCAGAGTCACCATATGAGAACAGGAGAGCCATAAGTGTATCTTGTGGGTGAAAACCAATAAATATTTTAAGTTCCGTGCTAACATGAGAAAAGAGCCTGAAAAGTAGATATACGGCACATTCTAATTACACCACGGTAAACTCAACCAAGTCAATTATTGTACTTTCTTATGAGGAAAGTTGTGAAAGAAAAAATTGCACATTAAAAAGGATTATGAGTATCTTAAAGATGGAGTTCGATTCGAACTTAAAACGTCGGCCACTATTATTTTTGTAATTCTGTGCAAGGTTACCCTAAAATCCACCTCAAGGGTGGACGGCGGAGTGTGAGTTATCACCAAATGTGCACTCATTGTGATTTTGTGTCGTTGTGTGCTTGAGGAAAGGCATTTTAAATATTAATGCACGAAATCTTGAGCTCCTAAACCAATCTTACGAGATACTAGTGTGTTCTTCATATATTTCTAACATAATCGACGAAGAGATATGCTTTAAATTCAGCCTCACATTACCTAAAGAGATTCAGTCCAAAAATCTGACACCATGTTCATTGAACCTGATGACATTATTGACGTGAAATAAACTCTTATTCTTCGTGAGGTAAAGTCCTCTGTACGATGTACACACACGCGTTTTTTTATTGAGGTGGTGTGTGAGATGGATACATAGAGATTTCAATTATAGTGGTAAATACATCTACATCTACATAATACCCTGCAAGCCACCTCAAAGGTGTGTGGCAGGGGGAAATATGGGTCATGGAAAACGAACAACCCACGCTTCTAGTTGTAAGCTCCAGGGTCAGTCACGAAATTAACCAGAGGTGCGACGCTCGCAGCGTCACGTATGAGTTTAGGGGTAACGGTCACCGTGTTGCAACCGTCTCACAATGCACGCAACCCTCAATCACGACTCACGGACTCGCCAAATCTACCCCTACTCTATTCCCACATGGCTATCACATACCATTCTCTTTTGCTCGAAGGTATCACCCACCCCTACATGCTGCAAGTAGACTGCAGACAACCGCAAGGGTGTGTGGCAGAGGGTGATTACACACCAGGCATGTTTTATCAACGAGTAAACAATAATATTGGTTGTGACTACGCCAAAGGTTTCACTGTTAAGTTCAGTCACTAAGGAAACGGGGTAAACAATGAAGAAAACATTTCCAATGCTCCTAACCACATTACCGATTTCACTAGTGGGGCAAATAAATTCCTCAAGGATAAAACGAAGTAGCTTCACATGAAATGCAGCCTATAGTAACACTTCGAATTTACTTGAGCTCCAAACTTTAATTCTGGCCAAATCTTAAGTGTCAGCACGTAGGACGGACGCAATATCTAGATTATCGAGAATTCATCCAAATATTTGCGGCCACATGCCAAACAGGTTGAAAATGCCTAGAATATTTACATTTATCAACACCTTCACAGTATTCTGCGAAGACAAATTAATGTCACCAAAGAAATAAATTAAATTCACATTAAATAGAGATGCTGATGGCAAAATATCACCGGTTTTGTGTTCTTATGATTTACGGATTGTTAGTTTCACTGAGGCATGCAAAATGAGATAAACTTTATTTATTCCTCATAACCATCCACAAATAAAATTTTTTAATTTTATCGATAATTATTACTTTTAGATATGACGCATTTTTTGTTTTTCCCGGGTGGTGTTTCGTATCCATACAATACCGCTATAAACGTGAGACATTATTCTTCCTCATATTCGTCCCAACTATCTTCACATTCCACGTAAGAGGCCTCCCTTTACCATTCGATTCACTTTTCCCTCAAGAACTACCTTCAATAATTATGAACACCGTAGCGGTAAAGTACTACGGAATGTTCAATACGTTTTCTCCTCATTTGGATGACTAAACCATGATCAACTTCTGCAGGAGACTCAGCCAGAATCTACCAGTCCTTCTCTAGCGTACCAAGAAGAAGTGTCGTGGATGTGCGAAGGGTGATGGAAGCAGGTGACAGTGCTTAGGAAGGGAAGAGAGAATTACGAGAGAGGGGGTGAAAACGGGCCCCTGTGTGACCCCAGGGCCTCGTTTCCACCCTCTCTTTCGGAGCACGCGCGGCGCGCTGGGGCGACGCGGTGCAGTAAACATAGGCAGGCCCTCGACCCGAGCCCTGTAGTACCTGGGGAATCGTGCGGCGCTTCGCTGACGCTTAAAATAGATCTCATTAAATACCACTCGCATCGGGGGAGTGCGACAGAGCCAGAGATGGGTTGGATGAGAGGTGACCTGTCTGTAAACAGAAGCAGGAGAACTAGAAGCACGGGTTGATCCAAATATGGATGTAGGGAGTTAAAAAAAACAACAAATATTAAATGGAAAATTATCGTTTAAACTCACTTTCCTTTCGTAGATGTGGTCAACTTTACTATAGCAATTTAATTTTAATGTAGCTTAGAAACAAGAGGTCTATCCAAGAACAGGAATGTAAAAAATCTGAAATGATGAAGTACGTTGGGCATACGCTGGATGAATGTGAACGCAATACAGGTATGAGCCAAATAAATGATATATTAATGGAAGTAATCTTTGATTGGCGAGGGATAATGATTGGAACTCTTAAAAAAAAGATGAGTTGTTAACCTATTAGCGTTGGATAGAGAAAGCACGGTAATTGAAGAATCGTCAGACTGACCTTTGACAAAAGAAAAAAGTATACATAGAAAGGCAAGCGAAGGAAGACGCAAAACAAATTGAGTTCTGCGTCAGGGTGTGAGAGAGAAAGATGATGAAGGAGAAAGAACGAGAAATAAATCAATACAAATTGGAAAAGTAAGAAACGTAAAGGATTTCGAGCCCCAGGGAAAGTGAGGAAGAAGAAAAGGATAGACATTTAAATAAAGGCGTAGGGGTGGTTAGGCAAATGAAGGGCCTCAACACATGAAAGAGAAGCTCTAAAGATGAAACGGTAAATGAAAAGTTCAAAATAATCTTAGACAAAGTTGTAATTACTGTTATGAATGAATCGTCTAGACTGAAATGCCTACATTTTTGTACATTAGAGAAATACATTTTTTCATGCTAGATCTCATTTAAAATATAAATTTACACTCGCATTTTTCAAAAATCAATTATATTACTTTCAGATAGATTTTCTCGCATCTTATTCTTAACATAGTATTTTCAATGCTAAGTTACATCGGCCCTAATTTATCTATAGGTACATATTTATTCACCGACTACCCTGAAAACCACCTCGACGGTGTATGGTAGAGGTGAACTATCACCAAACATGCACTAAAATTTACGTACACTACGAAACTAAGGAGAGACTTCTATGCATTTAATTCGGGACACACCTTACCAATAATACTTTTCTTCCGAGATGGAAAGAAAAATTTGAGAAGTACAACTCATATGGATTGTAAATATTACTATTTCATGCAGGTATGCTTGAATACTAAAATAAAAAAATCACTATCAAAATTACTTCCCTGTTTATTTCATTAATCCGTCGTCTTATATGAAAAATTTAATTTTAATGTGAAGTTTAATTTATTTTATAAATGCATCATGTGAGAAAAGTCTTGAAAGTCGCCATTGTTACGAAATGATGGAGGAAACTATGACTAGTCGAATCTATCTGTAGTGCAGTGTATTTCTTAACTTCTTATCTTAAATATGGATACTGAACCATTTATATTGAGTACTGATACGAATTTCAAAAAATATATTTCATTGACAAATTTCCGCCCATACCTTGGAAGTGGATTGATGGAAAAAAGAAAGGGTGGACAAAGAGCGGGGAGGACAGGGGGGGAGGGGAAGAGAGGGGGAGAAGACATGAGAGCACCCTGGAATCGTTGACCCCGATATCGCGACAGGCAGGGCTTAAGGGTCGAGTGACTTTTAAAGATTGGCTGGATGGACTCAGGAGAGAGAGAGAGTGGGAGATAGATGGAGAGATAAAAAGGGGTAGAGAGAGAGAGAGAGGAGTGGCGTTAAGGGCTCGTCGGCCACATAATAGGGGCGAAGGAGACGTGTATAGAGGCGAAGTACGAAAGAGGGAAGATCGGATTGTTAAGGGGGATGAGACGAGGGTGAGACAGTTTTGTAAAGGGTTGTTGTGATGGCTAGAGTACTGACCTCCCGTCGAAAGGGACCGGCTTCGATCCCGGAAGCGGCAGAGATTTTTAAAAATTTGATATACCGGTTCCTACTGAAGTGCTGTGTGGAGAGCACTTCGAGTTCATCATCTAAATCTACATAATACCCCGCAAGCCACCGCAAGGGTTTGTGGCAGGGGGTGAATCATCACCAGGCATGCATTATCAATCGGAGAAAAAACGTTTACACTTACTTACATGCAGGAAAGCAAACTCCGTGTATACACAAATTAAATACAACTGAGAGGCACAATGTTATCACCACGAGGAAAATGAATGCACGAAGTAACGAGACAAGTGACATGTTGGCTATGGATTACACTAAATTGGTGGTATATGCAAATTAATGTAGTAAGCATTGACTGGTCGAGAATTTCTTTAAATACATTAGTTAATTCATATTTCCTAATGGATGCATGAGTTAGTAGATAACAGTATAACATAAGCATGCTTAAAAATAACCACACACTGCTCTTATTCATCAAACCCTACAGTACCTATTCAGATGTTCCCATGTCCATCTCTGTCATCTCCTACTGCCCCTAATGGCGCACGGAAAAATGAAATGCTTGTACCCCTTTGCCATCTATCTCTCTAATTTTATCTATCTCTCTCTATTTATACTGAAGATTCCTGACCAATCAATTCTTACTACATTAATTTGTATAAACTAAAAATTTAATGTCATCCATAGCCAATATGTCTATTTCTCTAATCTATCTCTCCTGGGTGTGATTTGCCATAAGGTGCTGGTGTTCAAAATTTACTTTTAACATTTTCACTGCTCCGGCCGTTGGATGGTACGTTAAACCAAGGACATTACACCCTTCTCTCAATAGTTTCAGCCTCTTACCAAGAATACACCAATGTCTGCAGAAAGTAAAGTTGAAGGATGAAGCCCTTAACTCCTTTCGCTAAGAGTGTAATATATCAGACGGCAGGTCCGACCCTCCTCTGTTCCCTAAAAAAATGTCTACAACTACCTAACTGTCGCAAATCATCTTAGCTGTCGGTTGCCTCCCCCAAATAACTAAAATTATTGGACGATAGGAAGTAGAAAACAGCATCATCGATTGATAAGTGGGTTTCTCTCCTCAGATATGGAGAGGATTTCAATAGGAATGGCATCTCGAAAGGTTGAGAGAACAGAAAGGATCGAGCTCCATCAAAATTATTGATAGGACGCACAACATCTTCTACTCTAGCATATCAATCACGAATTTGAACAACATAATAAGCTTAAAGGTAAGATTTGTAAAATTCGTTCTTAAGCCCTGAAATTGTGCTGAAACAGTGCGACGAAGGGTACAGAAGAGGAGGCTTAGTCATAAAATCAGGGTATAGATGGCTCAGATATATTCGAGAAGTGATATCACCTTACTTTGACTATAGAGGTTGTTTTATAAATTGGGGTACTCGCACCAAAGCAATCTGTTATTAGATTTTTGTGTAGTGAGTACGTTAACCCATAAAATTTCATCCCTGAATGGAGGCTGAGGTATGAAGGAGCTTTAAGGCATGTGATTACCATGACTTTATCAAAAATGCAAACAAGATAAGGATACGATCAGGGTCGGCATCATGTCGACCTCTCATCCCTTCCATTCCTATCCTTATACCTTTCCTCCCGGTCTGAAGCGCCTATTATTGCGGGAACAGACTTGAAAATACACATGAACATCATGGTCGAATATTATCAGGCATCGTTGCGAAAACTGAAATTTGATTCAGTGCAGATGACATGAACGAGCCACGTTTTCGCAATGAGAAGGCCGTGGGTATCTTTCACACCCAACTCCAAGATATTAATACCAGGGGAAAATAGCTGGATATCCAGGGACGCATCACGTAAGGTGATTGCTCCTTCAAGAGCCCATAACATACCACGTCCCCGTGAATAATTTTTCATCAAAATCTTATTCTCTAGCGTTCATCTATCGGAAGCATGAGTTAAAAATATCTTCAATAGCGAAGATGATCCATCACCTAGAATATTACTAGCAGGGAAATAAAACATGAACTACGATGCAGTACTGTATAAGAGCTTACACATTTTTCAGAAATATATTTTGCGAAAAGCGGAGCGTTGGATAGAGTTATCTCGAGATTTTTTAAAATGCATTATTGCGTAATTATAGCTGGTAAAGAATTTTCTGCGGCATAACTATTCACTTTATCGTAAATAAGTTAAGGCTTCAGAGAATGCTGCGATTCCAAAGTACGTGAGCACATTTATGATAGCATAATTCTTACCTCAACAATAAAATATATTAACCGGTTCAGAAGAACCTCAAAAGGGTCCTAACGGATCAACCATCAATTTATCACTGTTTTAACAGCAGCGACGAATAAATTAAAGTTAATTGGATTGCTTATTCCGTAACACAGAAAAATCTTGATTCTATAACTAAATGTCTGTGTACGAGTATCTGTGTACATTTGAACTACAGTGAGACGTGTACAGATGGTCATCTCCCCTCTCTCACGTTTCACGTACACGGGAAACCAATGAAAACTGTCGCAGGAGTTGGCGATAAGGAGACACCTGTGGGGAGTTATTAAAGTTACAAGTGGATGCATGTCTCTTCTGAAATAAATTTTAGCCTCAAATGTTGTAAAACTCTTTTCTGTCCTTTATTTTACCATTGAGATTTCCATAACTTTTTTCTGGTGAGGGAATCAATCAATGAATAGTTATTTGAAGTTATTGCGTTCTATTGAGATTTTATATGGTAACTAATTACATGAAAAAGCTTGTTTGCCATCGTTGACATCGGAGATAGTGAACATTTCGTTAGGAAGGATTACACAAGGTTTTCACGAATTAATTTTTGTGAATGGGGGCGTTTACTTGGAACCGAAATTGCAATTTTTTACACCAAATCGTTAAATGGAAACGAAAAAAGAATTTTAGTGAAAAAATTAATCTTCTAACCACAATCATTCACTCATATATCAAAACTTAAAATAAGCAAAAGGTGACGCCCACCGAAAAAGCTGCTGTGATAACATTGACGTCATCCACCTCACGTCCTTGACTGCTTTAAGGGGAAGGGAAGGGAGTGGAGGGAGGTTCTCGGAAGGTCTGCTCGCACAGATCCTGTCGCAACTGCTCCTATTGGCAGAGTCAGCTGTGTGTCCCCCCCATTGTGGTAAGGCAAATTAGCTTCGTGGGCTCAGTTGTGATTAGACCAAGTCGATATACGTCAGAGGTTGCACCGCGCCCACTTTTCCGAAAGGGGTAAAAACATCAGTTTTTCACCGCTTATAACTCGAGAAATAATTGACGGATCAAAAAACGGAAAAATACGTGTCTTTTTATTTTACAAACTCTCTCTTTTTACATTCGCTACGGATTTCCTTTGCGTCAGATTTCGTCAGTCAATTGTTCCGGACTCGCGATTCGCGTACGTTGAATATGCGTACTAGAGAAAAAGTTCCCGGTCTAACGTATCACGCAAATGTCACACGTCAGCCGTTAAACGTTGATTGTGTCCCGGCCTTCGTACATTGATATCCGTAAAAACGTATTTCTGAACTTTTAACATCTCGAATGAAAAAACTCTCTAATATCACACAGTCAAAGACATTTTTTACCGGCGATTCTGCATGAGTGTCTAAAGAGATGGAGAACATCGGCGGGCACTGGCGACAACGAAATTCGGATAAAAAATAAATTAGTCAGTCAGCACGCGTACGACGATGCTTGAGGGGAAGACGAGGCAGATACTGGGATAAATTTAGCACCACTCGATACGGAAGGAATATAATAAAAAAATAAAAAGAAGGGAGAAGATTCGCTCGCCGCCGGCGCCTGCAATAGGGGAGGAAGATGTGATGATAGCCCCGAAGAGGGAAGACAGAGCGGGTGGATACGACCCAGGGACGTAAGGGTTGGAAGGAAACGGATTATAGATGAGCTTTGATATCTTGCGAACGATACTGCGCAATGGCTACGGGTAGTGTTGAGGGCGAGTTGGGAAAGGGGAGAGGTTTGTTCTGCGGCGAAGGGAGACTTTGGAATGCGAGAGATAACACAGTAGGGACGTGGACGCGGGGGAAATAAAGAAGAGAGAAGGAGAGAGGAGGGGTTTTTGGATGCTGGTTCGGTTTTCCAGAGGAGCGGTAGGTATAGTATCAACGAGTGCATGCGTCGAAAGGAAAGATATGGGAAGGCATATGGGGGTCCGGACGAGATATATGTATATATATGTCTTGTGTTCGTCCTTTTATATATTACCTATCCCTTTTCCTTATTCTATCCTTGGTATATATATATATGTATATGCATGTATGTGACTATATATATATAATTATATTAGCGAGGGAGAGAGGGTTGTATTGGGACTCCAGGGGACGAGATAGAACGAGAGAGTGAGGGAGGCTTTGAGATATGGATGGGGATGGTTTACTTTTTATTTTAGAAAGGGAGTTTGGGGAGGTGGGGGGGGGGGGGAAGAGGGTTGCGGGGAGGGGGTGAGACCCAAGAGGATGGGACCCCACTCACCCATCTGGAGAGGAAGAAGACTTGGGGGGGATAAAGGGGGAAGACGTGAGGAAGAGCGGAGACGGGAAAAAAAGAAGGAGAAGGAATATTAGAAGAGGATGAAGAGAGGAGAAAGAGAGAGCTGGAAGAAGTGTTGGGAGGGGAGAGTCGAGGAGAGCACAGAAGCGTTATCTTTTGAAGGACCCGAAAAAGGGTCGAAGCAGGTTGAAAAAAAATCCTTCTCTCTCTCCCTCTCTTGGCTCTCCTTCCTCTCGATTTTTTCGCTCCATTGTTTTTTTAAGTTGACTTCAAGGATCTCTCGTGTGAGTGGGGGATGAGAGTGGAGGGAGGGAGAGGATGGGGAGGTGAAGCTAGGGGGTGGAGTAAGGAAAAGGCGTGGGTGGTTGGGGGGGAGGGTAAGGTTTACTATAAGTGATATACGTGGAAGGAGTCGCTCTCTCGTTCTGTGGGTTTAAGCGAGTTCCGGTGGAAGGGGGAAAAGATGGGGAAGGAATGGGGAGGGGGTTGGAAAGAGGGGTGAGGGAGATAGAGGGGGCGCGTTTCCAAAGAACAAGGGTCTTCGCGAGGAACGCTTTCGCCAGCCCACGCCCACGTCTGCTCAACCGCGAGCTGAATTTTCCATTTCTCAGAAGCGGGGAAGTGAGGCTTTTTTAATTAATAAATGAATGGTTGAATGGCATGGGATTAGTCCAACAGGATAGTTCGCCGTAGGAAGGTAGAGATTTTAGACAGGAGGTATTCACGAGTTTCGTCCGCCTCCAGAGAATCCCACACCCTGCCCCTGAGTGGGATTCCAGGGTTTTGGTCCCTTCCCCTCTCCTTCCCCACTCTCAAAACTACCGTCGAACGTTTTAGAAAAAAAAAGAAATAGCCTCCGCCGTTCTGCGGCAGCTTACAAATCATCAAGCTCCAGCAAGAGGGGGTTTATCATCGCATTAAAAATCGCCGTGCTTTAAAAGCTCGGGGATGAATTATCAGCACGAGGGTTTTAATGTATGCTTCCGCGTTATTCATGAATGAGCTGATCAGCATTTCTGGCGGAGCAGGAAGGGGTCCACGGATGGGGGAAGATCATGGGCTGGATCATTTGTCTGGGGAGGGAAGCAAAAGTGATTCATTCAATCGACGCAGTGGAACACGAGCGCGTGCCAAGGCCAGCCCATTGCCCTAGCCGTGCGTTCGGATGGTGATTTGAAATAATATCACGTTTAGTGGGCTGCTTCAGAATGACGGAATTATTTGGATGCTATTAGTATTGAATCTCTAAAAATTAAGTGTTTTATTAGGTACTAAAAAAGTAGTATATTCACGTAAAAACTAGAGGTGTAAATTTAGGTGAACCTGCATATTGACCAAAGGGCTTGAGAAATGCACTCATAAGAAAAACAAAAGGAATATGTAGGTATTCTTCCAGCTCCAACGAAACACGATAATAGGATGAGATTGGAGATGGAAAGAGAATAAATTAATAGCATGTAAAAGGCTCTTACAATAATTTAACTTGGACAATGATGGTATTTTTCTGCATATAAAATGAGAAATAAAATAAAATTCTCCAATGGCCGTAAAATTGGCAACCCTCATCAAGGACAAGTGCTGTGTTGGTTTGAGGGAGGGTCAAATTCCACAGCAGTGACCAACTACAGCCTCTCAACCAGAAAACCCTCCCGTGGCGGTTTACGGGAATGTTACTTCCTTGTCAGTGACACAACCACAGACACACACACTCAACCCAAATGGGATCCTTCACAGGGCTGATGGGACCCTGTTCAGGATGCCAGGGTTATGAACGCAAACACACTCACAAGCACTCAGAAAAAAACACTCATTCACACACTCAAATGGGCACACCTACTGGGAGAATAGAGCTCAAAAAGAGCGTAGTCAATGTTGGAAAGGAAGGACAAAACGAGGATTCTAATATTATGGTATTTTTCTATCCATCTAGGGGACATCAGTTTTGGTGTCGTGGCTAGAACATTGGCCTCCAAACTCGAAGGCCCGGGTTCTAGTGATGGATTTTTCGATAGTCGATCCCAACTTGATACCCTGGGGAGAGTACTTCACGATCAGTACACAGTCCGTCGGATGAGACGTAAATTTATGGAACCCCTTGGCGTCTTTCCTCAAGAGTAGGCTGATGCCGACGCCGGGTTTCTCTTCACCCTTCCTCCGCTCCCTGAAAAATCCTACCTATGGCCAATAACTCGCCTATCCTAGAATGGGGCTGAAGACCTGTCTGGTCCCAACTCTGCCGGTCGCCTCCCCACGAATAACCACAACTGCAACCCAAGTTTATCCCAATGAATCCGCCTTTTCTACATCAACCTCTTCGTTAACATAGTACTCCCTATTAATAAGAGTAAGTGTGGCAGGCGGGGATTAATCACCTAACATTCACTACGTCATATAGTGTATTTTCCTTTAAAATATTTTATTCGATACCAATTTAAAATATTTTATTCGATACCATTTCAACGCTGTGGTGTCATCTTCAGGTAGAAAGTTGTGTTACAGAGTGCAGTGGTATATATACCCACATGGAAAGGTAGGGGCGAGGAGGGGGCGGACCTGAAGAGGGGGTGGAGAATCCAGGAGTTTGTCGAGGAACAGGAGGTTCCAGAAGGAAGATGACGCCGCAGCGTTGAATGCTGGCTAGCATCAAATTAAATATTTTAGTGGAAAATACATTCTGTTTTTTATTCGGAACCACAGTGACCATGTTTGAAACCATGAACTTTTACTAAACTATTTCCTTGAAACTGTTTTGAAACTTGAAAATTTTCTACACTATGAACTTTCACTAAACTCTTTCACTATACATTGTGTTTTATATTCGGAACCACAGTGACCATTTTCGGAACCATGAACTTTCACTTAGCTGAGACCTCAACAATTGAGCTGTTCACTATGTGCATGGACTAATAGATTCAACAAAATTTGATAAATAATTTAGAATAAACCAGTTTAAATGACTATACTATACAAAGAGAAATAATACTCATTCATGTGCTAGACATTTGTTAAAATGAATCAATTTATAACTACCATTCAGCATGCGACAGTGCAGGTTGTATGAGTCACTAGTGTTAAGAATATATCTATTACAAATGAACAACAGGCTACCTGCACCTTCACAGCTTTGCCAATTTTGAACTTAAATTATTCGTGAGAAGAAAGACATTTTTCTGCATATGTACCCAGCCATATATCTTTTAATTTTCAAATTAGTAAAAGTACCGTTAGAGAAGAGGTAGTAGTATTCCAGAACTTAGAAAATTTTAGCCCTAGGTTTAGAGGTTACCGAAAGATAGTGATAAAATGAGCTAATATTTGACTCATTTACAAACCGTTGAAATTTAATATGTATGCCCTTGAGGAATATTCCACCTATACAAAAGTCAAACAATAGCTTTCACTTTTCCGAGAAGGGATATTCATAGAATTCCTGATTGGGGAAAAGGTTTTAAATTTTCACCAGGCGCGGAAAAGAATACGTTCCTGCTGCGCAGATGTGGTAGGGGGGGATCTCCATCATTGCCTGCTGTCATCTCACCCGCAAAAGGTTCCTTTGTCTGAGAAATCTTAAGAATTATAAGAATGCCGGAGTTCCTTTATTCAGTGTCAATCTGGCCTTTGTAGCGGTGGAACGAGAGCGGAAAACGAGAAGGCAGTCAACGGTGGAAACGCAATTGATTGGATTGAAATGAGATACTAATGGCAGAAAATGAAACGAATCTGTTCGGGGTGAAAAATACGCCGAAGAAGGAGAGAAAAATGACGGATTCGGAGAGAATGAAGTCCCAAATAAGAAACCTGAAACCTCGAATGACACGACAACAGCGTGGCGGAAATGAAAGAACAGATAACCAGACGTAAAAAAGGATGGAGGTTCCAAATATAGGAGGCTGCAAGCAAACGGAGAAACGGTTTTAAGCCCGATAAGATTCAGAGACCTTACACGGAGAGTAGGTACCACGAAAGCACAAGAGGTATCTATTTAGAAAGTATATAATTGACGGATAATATAATAAATACATTTCATAGAGCACAGTTACCTCTCCACGGAACTTGAATATCATGGACAAGGGTTACTTGTTTCTACATCCATGTGGCATGCTGCCTGATATAATTAGGGGAAAATGTGATAATATCTCGCGAAACATATTATTTTTTTATACCAGGAAAAACATTATCTTTAGATTCCTACACAATTATATGTTCCTACGTGTATCTCCTAGATAACACTGTGGTGCTATCCCTGGAGAAGAAATTAATGTAATTAATTGTTGCATTATTGATGCATTATCTTTCCTTGAAACGCCAATCTGTTAATTCAGACATACCCCCCTTAACTACGTCTAAAAGTTTCTTACCATTTATTCTAGATATCATTAAATGGTTCACAAAACATGCAGCTAATTCAAATCACAAGGAAAAGAAACAATCAACAAATTTACAGTGATCCAATATGATTAACCTCTGAGCACCTCGTGCAGATATACCCACAGATTCCTCAAGATAAAAATCACTCAGGAATTTTACTTTCAGATAGGAATATATGCGAAGGGAGATATCGGTCGCCAGTTACTCCCGCCTTCCTTGGATATAACTGGGAAACCATTTCCTTACGTAGACCGTTGAGGCAAGCGACGGGAAAGAAGCGATGGCAATTAAAGCTGCTGGTACGAATTCTCTCGGGAGCACAACGAGAGGGTGAACTGGGGGGAGGGAAGAGGGTTGGAGTGGAAGGGATGGAAAAAACTTTAAAACGGGGAGAAGAAACGGTTCGGGGCGGGGGGGGGGAATTGTTTGGACGGGAGAGAACGTAATCAGACGGAGTAGGATGACATTTCCGAATCCACCTCCCTACTTCTCCTATCAGGATATCGCTCCTTTTATGAACTGCAAGGCAGGCGGACGCCTGCTAACGAGAACGTAGCACTCCTCCCTCCATCTCACTCCTATTCCATTCCTTCTCTTCGTATCCTCTCCTAAAGTTTCCCTTCTTCGAAGGCATAAAAGGGACACCCTTCCCAACCCATATCTCTTGCCCATCCCCAGCACAAGGGGAAAGATTCCTCCATTTATTCAACGCGCTATTCTCTCCTACTTTCTCCATGTTCAACCCCGAAACAGCACGGTAGTCAAAAGTAAATAAAACCGAGTAACCCAATGTGTAATAACATATTTGAAACTAAGATCGAAGGTTTTCCCGGGGAACTAGCTTTTGAAAATCTTCTCGAGTTTTCCACCGGTTCAGGTTGTCCATGACCGACGTTTCGATGCTCGACTCGGGCACCATCTTCAGGGCAGATGAGTGTCGAACTGAGGTTTTTGGCTGCCTTATATGCCCTTTCCGGGAGGTCAGGTGCCGTAAAAGAAGCCATTGAAATCCGACTGGAAGGGAAACATTTCAATCCAGACACAGGCTTCTCAATCAGTAACGCGTGGAAACCCGTGTTAAAAATCATCAAAAATTAACGGAGCACTGCTGACAGCGGATTGGTTGCCAAGACGCCATTCTATCGCGGCGACCAATCACGTGGCACCTGACCTTCCGGAAAGGGTATATGAGGCGGCCAAAACCTCAGTTCGACACTTATCTGCCCTGATGACGGTGCCCGAGTCGAGCATCGAAACGTCGGCCATGGACAACCAGATCCGGTGGAAAACCCGAGAAGATTTTCTACATATTTGAAACTGTAGCACGGTGATATTTTTACAAACAAAAGAATAAAGACTGATACCTACATTTTCCGAAAGAAATATTGTTTAAATAAATATTGTGAAAAATTTATTGAAGGGTATAGTACGAGTCATATCACATTGGCAGTAATTACAGTGAATTACTACAACCATTACCGACGTGTTCCGTTAGTACCCGTGGTTCATTGAAAGCTAGTGCCGATACAGCGGGATTTGTTTTCGCATCAGCTTCAAGTGGAACTCGGTTACCAAAGGAACCGAGCCTTCTGTTACCCCCTACGATGTCTGCGAATGCTCACTGTACCCCGAAGCTCTTTCGATCAGAGCAAATATGGAGAGAGACTATAAGATAGGCATCATAAGTGAAGGTGAAAGGTCTTAACTGAAATTCGATTCTCCCCACGACCCCTACGTTTCACAAGATGTCCCTCTTCAGCCCCTCATACCTCCTATTCTCCATCATTCTATCTAAACTACCCCTTCTTCTCCTCCCTCTTTTCCGCTCACCCAGAATTCTTCCCTAAAACACGTCTTTCAAAACACTCTCACCCATTATTATAGCTTCTCTATCCGCACTTTCTACCTTATCCTAATTTTCACCACCAAATTTCTTTTGTCTCCTACCAACTCTAGCATTTCATCATTTGTCCTCCTTTTAACCAGCCAACTTAGTCCATCCTTCTCCACGCCCACATCTCAAAAGCTCTGTCTATATTTTCATCTTCTTTCTTTAAAGACCATGTTTCCACGCCATATTGTTCCACGCTCCAGATTAAACTTTTCACCAGTATTTTCCTTGCTTAACGCCCCTGCTTTTGGTTCATGCCTACGAGTAAAAGCTTCCTTTGCCAATACGATTCTCTTGCCGACTTCAATGCTGTTATAGTCCTTTTTCACGAAAATATTGCGTGGGTAATGGGAATTGCTTCACATACTTCTCTAAATTCAACCTGGCACTTTTTGTGATGAACCTTTGGGCGGAGAAAAATAATTTACCCATCATTCACCTCTCATGCTCCCCCGTGAAATCGCACTCCCGTACTTTCCCAGCCTCTCATACGTTCTTTATTTTTCTTTCTCTCCCCCACCCCATCTCCCTCATCTCCCGACTCCGCCGCAGGGAACTACACCGTCATTGTTTAACGACACAACATTATCCGCCTGCAGCGGAGGGCTTGGTATTGGGGGTATAGGAGTGGGGGGGGGGGGGGGGAATAGGCAGCGGTCTTTCTCTTTGTTGTTCAACGCTGACCATCCCCATTCCGCAAAGGGCAATGTTCAGTCGCGCTGAAATTGAAAGGGAGTTTTGGTGAATGAAAATTACTGCCAAAGAGAACGAGAAGATAGAGAGAGAGGAAAAAATACCTAATCCCTTTTCGTTCGCACGGGAATGACGCCAATTGGCTGCAATTAAGCTTCAGGGTGACTGGATAGCTGTCCGTGATAAAACGCCCGATCGCCCGAACCCTGTAATAATTAAATTCGTAAATCGCCGCGATGAATCCGGCCGCATGGTCGCCAGGAGCCCATGGATGCGGGCTTCACCTTCTTTTTTTTAAAATTTAGTACGCACACAAATACGTGCACACCGTCCCGCATATATGTATGTATATATTTACGTCCGAATCGCTTTAATTTATTTTCCACGAGACCCGCGGGGAAGTGAGCATTAAAGAGCACCCCCAATTGGCAATTAGGCACGAAATTCTCTGGCAAAAGCTCAGACCAGGAAAAGAGATTGGGACAAAATTACCACATCGGGTGGCGTGCGGTTGAAAAATCGCCGCGAAATTTATTATATCGTCCGGTTGGTCGGAACAGGAGACTCTTTCAACTCGTTTACACTAAAATATTTCACGCAGCTTATTACTCTAGTTAAAGTTATAAATCCGATGCTAAGTATATATATTTTCTCGAGTTGCAGAATTTAAGGTAACTAATGTAGAAGAGCAGGCCAGGTTTTTATTATCCCGCCAGTTTAACCCAATGCATCAGGATCGAACCATTAAACGGGAATAAACGGTAGATATATTGCTGAGTAAAGGACGGTTAACCATCGAATCGAACGATAGTTGACTGCGGTCTCAAACGAAATCGCAACGTAAAAACTCCAATTTTCGGCTACGTGAAAGCTGTGAAACTAAAAAGAGACTATGAACTTGTGGTCAACGAGGTAGTCACCATCTCGTTCGGCTATTAAAACTTAAGCTGATGTTTCAAAGTCCTCTTCTCCAACAGCTGTTTCATTTCCAAGGAGCAATAGTTATCCCAGAGTTTTGCATTTCTTCGTCGTGAGGTCGATTAAGAAGTAGAATAAGGTTTTTTTTTAAGTGTTCCAACAGCTAAGACTGTATCGCAAGAACATACCTTAAAAATAGTACATTACTAATATACTGACTAGTATATTATTGCAAATCCTTTTTTTGTGCGATATGTAATGCATGTTTGGTTTAAATTCACCCCTTGCCACACACCATTATGGTGGCTTGCCGGGTATTATGTAGATGTATATATGTAAAACAAATATAACATCCGTTCTCGAGGAGGGATTCGAATCTGAGAACTTTTGGCCGGTACAGTAATTAATAGTAATAAAAGACGGCACAGTAATTAATAGTAATAATAGACGGCCGGCAATAATGCGGACGTTTACGAGGAACCGAAAACGCTATATCATACACTAAATCGTTAGATAGAAACGTAAAATGAATTTTAGTGAAAAACTTAATCTTCTAATCAGAGTCATTCACTCATTAATCAAAAATGAAAATAAGCAAGAGGTGACGCCCACCGAGCGAACCGCGTTGAGGATATCTACGTCATCCACCTCCCGTCCTTGACTGCTTTTTAGGGAAAGGGAAGGGAGTGGAGGGAGGTTCTCGGAAGGTCTGCTCGCACAGATCCTGTCGCAACCGCTTCCATTGTAAAAGTCGGCTGTGTGTCCCCCATTGTGATAAGGCGAAGGAGCTTCGTGGTCTCAGTTGTGATTGGCCGAAGTGGATGACGTACAAGTCCTTTGCAAGCCCACTTCTCCGAAAGGGCTAAAAACATCAGTTTTTCGTCGCTTATAACCCGAGAACATACTGAAGGATCGAATGCCGGGAAAATACGGGTCTTTTCATTTTTACAAACTATCAAATTCGGCAATAATATATATGGTAAACGACCTCCATGTAGTTCAGAGAAGTTTATCAAGGGATGGAATACATTATGTTAAAATGCCAAGTGATATTCAGCTCGCTGGTGTAATAATAGTGCCTTAAAACCTCCAATTATTCTTCACTTGGTGCAACGGGAAGGGCGATATATGCTAAAACCTATGTTTCCGGGGTGTTGATGCGTTAAATTTAGCATTATGATGAGTTTCACCGCGTTATGTTTTGCGTAAGGTGTGGTCCAAAAATAAAAGTAACGATAATGAATAAATAAATACACACATTTATAGTTGTTCATTCAAGTCTCGTATGAAGCCATATCCCTAGCCAGAGATGCTTACGATGCCTGATGATGTTTCGAATAGACGTAAATTCATAATTATCGACGTAGAAGCCTGTCGATGAACTGGATGCCTTCAGTGGTCCAGCTCAGGCATTTGTATTCCTCGGCATATCTGAATTACTTTCTCTTTGAAGCCTCAGGAATCGCCAATAAAATGTATGTATGTGCTTCCCATGAGAAGAAATGGACTCACCACGGAATGTTTCCGTGGAGAGGAAGGAAGTGACACGTGCGATAGCAAATGGGATGTTGTCTCCTTTTATTTCATTCTTCCTCTCTCTTCTTCTCTCTCTCCACCCGCGAGAAAACAAGAAAAAAATTGGGAGAGAAGTGAAAGCAACACATGGATGTTTGTGAAAGGCATCGAAAAATTACGGACGTGACGCGAAACTTCAAAAAAACTTTGCGAATTCTCCCAACAGACGGCACTTCCTACACTCCCTTCCATTTCTTCCCCTCTCCTCTAACCCACTCTTGTTCCACCATATTCAACAGGATTATTTTTAGCATCGCAACCCCTCCATTCCTTCCCCCATACAATCAAGATCCGGATATGTGAGCTGTTGGGCGCACATGCAATCTGATCGAATCTTATGACTGCTTTACGTTCCCATCCTATATCATTCCTTGAGAGCTCTAAATGTCGTGGAGGATTGAATGGAATCTGGATGGTGGGCCATAAAAAGGCTAAGAAAAAAAATCCGATTTCACAATCTTTGTCTCCAAGACAGACGAAAAGTGTAGCAAGGCTAGGGTAAAAACTTTTCTTATGAACAACAGTTTGAACTGGAAAGGAATCCAATTATGAATCAGCACTTCGAGTTCACAAGGCGTGAGCTTAGATATTGAATTCACGGTGTGTCGATGTGGTATTGATGAAGAACTACAAGAAGCACACGTTGTCATCATCGCCAACGCCAATCATAAATCATAATATTGAAGTGACGCAGCTTTCCACTCGATTTTTATATCGGCAAACATATTCATTCCGATATAACCCTTCTCTTTTACACGCTTAACGACTTTCACTATATATTTCACGCTAGGCGTTCCTTATCCCTTTCTTCAGTCACATATTCATTCACGATTAACTGAATCAGATATCTACTTCAACATCTACATAATACCCTGCGAAACGCCGCGAGGGTGTGTGGCAGGGGGTTAAGATAAACGATTTATTTGACAAGGTTGGCTTTCCGCGGTAAAATAAGTTCCATTTACGTTACTAAGAGCTACCAATCCCTTCATCTCTAAAAGATACAATCTCTTCAGCAACTTCAAATTTACCGGGCAAACTGATTAGTTTTCCCTTTGAATTATTTTTGAAGCAATCATCAAATCTTATTTCCACATTCTTCAACAGAACTCCTTCACTTGTCACACGGCTTACAATTCCTTAAAATAAAACAATAGCTTAGTTCAACTCCCTACGGCCTGTTCGATTTAACTACTTGCCTTATGCACCAAAGTCCCTTCCCTTATAATTTTTCTCTCTTTGGGTCACAACACATCATTATTATTGTGATAGAGATAGAGCGAAATGAGGGAAGGATTTAGAGGAGAATGGAGACATTAAGCTGGGGTGGCGAGAAATGGGAATAAATTATTGGTGAAAATATTAGAGGAGAAAAGAACGTTGAGGAGGATTGAGAGGGACCCAGAATATTTTGAATGGAATATGTATTTCTAGGTGAATGTATATTGAATAAGGCAATGGAAAGCTTAAGTGAACGCGACAAAGGAGGAAAAAACATGGGATAGGTAATTAGGTGGTATTAAGGCAAAAACACCTAAAAATACTAAATATTAAAACTACTAAAAGGCAAAAAATACATAATGAACACATAAAAGTACTAAGAAGCTGTTCAATAAGCATTAATCATGAGGATATGCTGATTGAAATGTGAAACATTTGTATTTATTTTTAGTTTGTTAATCTATACTCGCGTAATTAATTGTTGCAATACGATGAAATTTGGAGACGATGTTATTGTTATGTTTTAAGGCAGATGCATCCTACATAAGAGGCCGTATGAAACGCAATCTTTGTACGGAATAGGTGGAGCCTAATCGTTCCTATTCACCCCCATTCCAGCTTCATCGTTACCTATAGGCCATCACGCCAATGCCTCTTCCAGTAGATTAAAACCTCCTTGTTTTAAACCACCATCATACGGAGAAACCTTCAGAAATTCAAGATTATATTCGTGGTTGCATGGTAACCTTCGAAAGAAATTTTTAGAAATTTTAAAACATGATACCTAGCATAACAAGAGGAAGACAAAAATATTTATCCGGAAAAAGGCTTGGCTATGCCATTTCTTACCGAAAGACACCTTGACCATTTCCTCTCCTCGTTAAGGAAAATAATTTCTTAGAAAAAAGAGGAAGACAAAAATAATTACCGGGAAAATGCCTGTCTTTACCATTTCCTCTCCTCGCTAAGCGCATGGGAAAACCATTTCTTAGAAAATCACCGAAAAAATGCGAACGATACACGACGGCGAATGAAACACACACTTTATGGAATGAATCATTTAGACGATGAAAATGCGGCGATAATGAATCGTTGATCAAGTGATGATTATATTTTCACCCCGCAATATATTATCCCACTTATCTCGCTGAGACCACAATCAAGATTTACTGCCGGGGGGACAGAGGAAAGAAATAATTTGGACCTCGACAGCAAAGGCCTAACGGCTATTAATACAGGGGCGGCGAATATTTTTAAATGCCTTCGCTCGAAATTTATATGGACGAAAAAAAAAGAAAATTTTGCGAAATTGTTACCTAGGTGAACTGAATCGATGTCAGGGATGAAGAAATTTACGATCCATAGTCCACAACCACCTTGAAACGGAGGTTTATAATGTCGACGCAGGAGGGGATAGGGTCGCCGTTCCCTAGAGTTGGCAACAGAGCAATTGTCTCCAGACTTTTATGGTTGAGATCGAGTGGTTAGGGAGACTTGCGGCTGTCATCAGATTGAACTCCCTTCCTCCCTCCGCATCTTGTTTCTTTTTTGTTCAGGACTTCTTTCCCTCGACCCCCTCCCCTACCTGTTTCGGCATACTGATCGCTGGGTGCACACGAACACCAACTTAAGGGGTTAGTTGTCCACAAGGAGGCTAGAAGATACTAGCTTCGCCTATTACGCCTAATTTAAGGAAGCAAGGTAGGCTTTATAGATTGGCACGGACATACGAGTTCATTGCGCTCGACTTCCAAGAATGAAGTTGTGTTTGAACGCAGTGTAGATCTCTAATTAATGGAATATACATTTGAAATCAATAAAATAAATGGCTGGAAGGGCGCGAAAACTCGAACAAACGCGAAATATGTAATGGAGAAGAGAAAAAAGAATACTCCAATTCCACAAAACTTTTTTGTTTCATTTTTACATAATTACAAAAAAAAAAAGTTTTTTGTTATTGCAGTGTTCGTTTTTCTCTTCTCCATTACGGAAAAATTCCACCAAGTTACCCCGGAAACAGCCAAATATGTGGCTAAAATAGGTTAAATTTTAACAATTTCCGAACCATTGAGAAAAAAGAATACTGCAATTCCACAAAACTTTTTCGATTTTTTTTACATAATTACAAAATGTTTTTTGTTATTGCAGTGTTCGTTTTTCTCTTCTCCATTATGGAAAAATTCCACCAAGTTTCCCCGGAAACAGCCAAATATGTAGTCAAAATAGGTTACATTCTAACAATTTTCGAACCATTAGCATTAACTTCCAGTGGAATGAATTGCATTGATACTAAATCCTTGCATTGATTCTAAATAGCCTTGGTAATATTAGCTGGGATGAAATTTGGGTATGGTTCATTGTTATATATAAACAATATGGCAATAAAAACAATATTTCGTGCCGAGATGGTGGAGCCTAATACTTCCCAAGCAGGCTCAGGCTGAATTGCAACCCTTCCGGTAGCATGCATGTGCTGCCTCCAAAACATTCCAGCCATCTTGGTTGTATTAAACAGCCGCGACCCACACCATCTACATCAACTGAGTACTCTGCCAGCTGGGATGTCGACAGTCAGGGGAGTTTAATCATGAACTTAGTACAACCACTAATAATTGCAGAGCGACTTAATCAGAGATTACTAATTACAGAGAGAGTAATTGATATCCCGCGAAAAAATACGGCAAAGTTCACTATTTATACTGAATGCAATACCTAAATGAAGATCACGCTAATGTGTTTAAAATTTAGGAATTCAGGCTGACATGAAAAAATAATACAATGTACAATATTGTCTGCACGGTAACTTCAATTTATCCATTACTACCTCCTATTGTATGTAGAAGGTTGATATTGTAAACCACTCCGTCTTGTTTTAGAAAGACAGATTGAAACCATTTCGGTTTTAATCTATCTTTCACTTCTTCGGAAGACGCATTCACCTGAAATTTCTGTTTGAGATTCGGCTGGCAGTTCAAGCTAGAAACTAATGGTGATTGTTAGTGTAATTATTTAAACAATTTGGACTCACTACCTAACTGGCCTACCATAACGCTTTCACAAACCTAACTAAACTACGTCACAAAAACTGTCGAAATGAAATCTAATTCACTTGGGTCACATATACTAGCTGGATCATCTAGGTAGGGCCTGACCGGCGCTATTAAAAGTAGCGCCGATTCTTCTCGTCAATAGTAAAATATTTACATCATTCTTCATTAAATCTTCCTTTTGTGATTAGGAAAAGATGAGATCTGAACTCTTTTTATAAGTGAAGCGAATATCAAGAAGCAAGATTACACTTTGCAATCGTCGATATGGAGTTTTCGCAGGATACCTACGGCTGATCTTGGGAGGAAAGAGAACATTAAAGGAATTTCTGAGCGACATCTTCACCATTTATTCAAATCATTGGCCCTCAATTATACTTGTTTGCCATTATTCATCAGATTCATTGATCAGTGAGCTGAGGAGGCGTCCGATATTAAAAGGACTGGATTCATCAAGGGGTGCAAAGAATGAACATGTATGAAAATTGAAAATATGCCACCAAAAATAAATAAACTTGCTATCTCGAGTTCTTTTTGCTCTTTCACTTTGGCGTACGTACTCTTTTTCTCTGGATATAATCAATTCTTTCCTATGCTTTTCATTCAGATGTTACGGTTTTAGCTACAGTTACAGTTATTTTCACTGATTTTTATGAAGAGGAACATTTTCCTAGGGAAACACACAGAGAGAAAATGATTTCTAGGGAAAATGAGGGTTCAATTCTCTATGGAAAACTTTTAACAAATTTATAGGGAAAATTTGCGAGGAAATTTCACGGGAAAACTTGGAATAGGGAGATGGCAGGCATCGGACGAAAAAGGTTGACGCTTCGTAACGCAAAGAGAGCAAACAGGTTTCTTCTGCCGGCCTGCAAAAAAGAAGAAGACCGCGTTAGGGCGAGCGAGTCGAGTAGAGATCACGATATAGGAGATTCATTCTTCCATTTCCGCAGCCTCCTTTTCCTACTCTCAGCCCTACCTATTAGGGACGGTCACTTTCCTATCCGAGATGGGGCGGGAAAGCCTTTGTTCGTCTCCGCTCGCCTACCGGAGATAACGCCGCCGACCACTTGCCGCCACTTAAGGAGGTTGATCCGAAAAGTGAAAGTCATGTCATTTTTTTTTATATTTTCAGCACTTAAAGAACTAAAGTTTCTCTATCTAATACAGTAAAGATAATTATACCAACCCATACTCCTTTTTGCACAAATTGCATTTGAAATTACATACGATTAACGGCGAGAATGGCCATCACATGGGAATATAACGTTTAAAAATACCATAGAGACATGTCATTTTTGCAAAAAAACTGATATTCTATGCGTAATTTCACCAGGAATAAAATGACACGAAAAAAAAGGCACCAACCCACGACGAAATGCGTTAGCCCCCTAGCAGAGGAAATGCGTTAGTTGACTTCAAGTGGCACTGCGGTTGCTCTAGCCAAAATGTATGGCGTATGAATAATATCATTACTAATGAGATATTAAAGCATATTTCAGAAAAATATTATAACATAACATTTGATAGTAATACTCTGGTGTTATACATTAGTAAATTCATTGAGTACATGAATTTATTTCTGTAACGTAAATGCTGAATTGATTCCATAGTCGAGCTGATTAAAATTATCATAAAAAAGAAATTCTTCGACTTTCCATCGTATTTTTTGTGATACTTATGACTTTCAATAGCTTAGGTAATTTTCTTTGTGAAGTAAGGATCACTTAGCAGGCATATACTCGTACTTAAATTAATAAGATTCCTCAGACAACTTGACTCAAGCAGTCGCGAGCCAACCTCCTTAACTGCGACGAAGGAACCACCGCGGGGTTCTGGAATGTTCTCCACGGCGATGAGCGCCATCTTCGCCTATAACCTCCCTGGGCACGATTACATCCACACAGACACATGAACAATGAAAGGAAACCATTTCTACTTTCAACCAGATAATGGAGTAAAGCCGTCTAGGTACCAATAAAGGGATTCTCAAGATGGGAAATCCGAGGAGCCATTGTGGATTCATTTCCGAGCAGTTACTGCTTCAATTTTCCCATCAGCTATTATCAACAAACTGATTAGTTTAGGAGGTTACTTCACGTTTAAAGTTTTCGGCCGGGAATAAAGTAGGTGGAAAAAAGGTGGCTAGCGTGTTGACTTCTCATAACGAGTTTTGGGTTCGAATCCCAGCTCTGGTTGAGATTATTCGTTTGAATCCCTTGACCTGCTGAAGTGTTACGTGGCATTCATTTAATTTTGATTCCGTCTCAAGAGTGTACCTCATCTTTAACCTAAGATTGCAATGTTTGCTCATGTTAATGTTATATGTGTCTTTATCTTAGCCGAGGGAAAAGTTATGCCAACGTACTGTATCAATTATCCAGAGCGATATTGCTGAATTCTGAAACTAGGCTACTATGTATTTCCATGTACTGGTCTACTTAGTTGCATGTTAACAGTACATACTTGGTGATCTTCACCCCCTGCCACATACCCTCGCGGTGGCTTACGGGGTATTGCGTAGATGTACGTGTGGATTCTGATTTCGTCTTCAGCTATCACCTATGTTATTTCGTGCGGAAAAATGGATGTATCCATATAAAAAAGGAAGTTATGTTGCCTGTATTAACAATTACAAATTACAATTAAAAATGTATGAAACACAACACCATGCCAGGAACAGGTTCCGTAATCAATGCTGGGTTTTGTTAAACTTTTTAATTATCCTTCCATAACAACCGTAAAAACGATAGCATATTCTAGCAGATTATTTACAAATATATCCTTTTACCAAAGGATGTGCACAGCGGTATATTGCGGTTGGAGAATCAAAATATCAGGTCGAATAGTGCCAAACATGAGACTTGAGTTTGATTTTCCCGGATAAAAGGAATTTTGGATAAAAGGAATTATATTTCAAGTCCATTTAATTTCCAAATGAAAATAATGGATGACAACCGTGATCAATGTATTTTAGGAGCTCTTACGCTTTCTCGATTCGCGTTAATGACACGAATCAATAGACTTCAGCCCTGCATTGTGTACTCTCCCCATACGGGATCGGAGCCAATGGTGCACGGGATTGATGACAAGCTCGTCACCCACGCCCTATAATCTATTCACTTCGCGAGCGGAGGCGAAATTTTCTACACACGAATGCTTATCACACCCCCGAATAGCTGCATTAACCAAATGTTTTCGTTCATTTTTGGCAGCCATGACTCGCGACTCATGTTTTGGGACCGAGAAAATTAAGGACTCGCCGACTCGTGATAACCAACGCTGCTCATTTCGCATCATCGCGTTCCGGGGTGATAATTACCACTCGACCATCACATCAACTCGATTTACTAATGACACCGACGGACGATTCCCTGCGAACGGCGCACTAGGACAATGTTTCTCAAACATTTTCGTGTCTCTCTTCCTTCAATAAACTCACACCAAAACCCTCATAAACGCAATCTTAAAAATTATGATCAGAATTTCGTACCCTTTATCAACGACGCTCATATGAGTTCATTATTTGATTTGTTTATAGAAATGATTTTGAAATCAGAATTCATTAGATTCATTTTTATTAACAAACAAAGTAGTGTCATTTGTAGCTAATAATTCACGTGTATTAAAACGGCATGGTCAATATTTCCTCATGATGGTAGCATTGTGACTCTCGGTTTTATGGTATTGTGTATAAACGGAGTCGTAATTTTTTAACGTACCTGCTTTATGGTAAACGTCCTCTCTGATTGATAATATCTGGAGATATTTAACCCCGTGCCTCACACCTACTGGGTATTATGCACATTTGAATAATCTTATTTTACTAGGCATGATCGATTGTAAAAAAAAACCTTGTAGGGGAGGCAATTTTATTTGTTACACATTCATGTATACATAAAATATTATTATCAGGAAATGACTGAATAATTTGAGCTAAACAGATTAATTATGTGTGATAGAAATCGATGTCAATTATTTTTGCTTTGGTTGAAACAATTTAGGATACATTTTTAACGGCCATTTATGACTTATGCTAATTTTTTTGAGGATTGGATTAAATTGCGCTGAGAACCTGAGTTGGACCACGGGCCGTAATTTGGGTAGGTACCACTGTTCGCCATAACCAATTCATAAATTTTATGAAAATAAAAGAAAGAAAATTAATCTTCTATTCGACCAAACTATTCTATCATTAATTTACACTTATCCACATTTGGAAACCATTGATGAAACTGTCTCTCTTGATGAGTTTCTACACATGGAAAGGAAACTTGCCCACGCCCCGAATCCTCGCTCATGGCCACCATTCGGTCAGTACCCTGCCTCCAGCGCCCTTCTACCACCCACCCACCCCCTTGTTTATTTCCACCTCCCCCCCCAACTAGATAAACACACCGCACCCCACTGGGGGTGCTATTATCCACTTTGGGAACCACCGCAATACAACGTTTCCTAACACCTTAACATCTACGCAGGTGGTAACTGTCGTGGATTAATAGAGGACGTTTCTTCAACCCCTCCTTAGGTTGCTCACCCTACTTGTTTCGCCGTAATGCTCCCAGAATCGATTTGCATTTCGGAAAATTTCCCATCTCCCCGACAGTGGCGTTTTATTCTAGATTTGACTCACATCGAGGCATCACGAAAAAGATTTTGAGAAAGCTAACGAAACCTTTTTTTCTGAAACTGACGATAGAATGCAGAAAAAAGGTCATGGTTTACTTTCCTAATAAACCCGGGTTCGTGAGAAAATTAGTTATACAAATTTAAAAAAAATATAAATTCTTTTCGTAAGCAGCCACCATGGCGTTGGTAGTAAAGTCATGGGTTCTATTAATATTTTTGTATCTTCTGATTAATGGTATTGGCTTGTACCTCACCGGAGGATTTATTTTCCTGGTTGAATATCTTTCGGAAACAATCGTAGGATGTCCAGTGCCATGCATACAAAGCGTTAATTTCAACATTTTCACTTTTAATCCTATATGCCGGATTCTTAATTAGCATTCCGAGAGAATATTGTAGCGGATAGCAGTGTTCTATGCTTTTGCCCGAGAAGATATTCACACGAGGAAGATGTGTATTGCCAGCAGCACGATCAACTCACGGGTTATATACCAGATCTTTTACACTAAAAGGGTTAGGGTAGGCAAGAGAGTACATATAATACTTCGCAGCGATTGATTGGAGGCTTGAACGAGCCTTTCTGCATTCAAATGATTTCTCACAAACAATCTTCATATTTATAGACATAAGCTACTACTATACCATGCTTCATTTCATTGGAGTTTTAATGAATGCGAAACTTGTCACCAACTTGCAGTAGTATTAAGTTCAAAATTTCTGATGATTGAAATATTTGTTAGTATCCGATGTTGCCGCGAGTGGGACAAATGCGTCGTGATTAACAAAATTTTGTAGAATAGTACGATATTTTAATTTACACATGATTGTATTCATATTTATGGCATTATTTTTTTAAGGATACCCGTTCTATGGTTTTATAAGCATGTTTTATCCTTTAATCTCCCGTAATTTCTCATTCGTGGGACGGATGACTCCCGGAATGCGTTCTTCAACTTTCGGCCTCCTTTTTCGTCACGCGTTTCTTTCTTGCATCCCCTCACTCGATTTCCTGATCGCTCATTCAAGACCAATCCCAAACTCGACCTTTCTCCACGACTTTTCATCAGCGACCCTTCAATCTCTGCCACTCTCCTCCTACGCACCGCAACCCATAATTCGATCCCGCACTCATTCAAATTCAAGCTTTTCCGCGTCGCTAAAAAAAAAAGAGAGGGAGAAAGATTGAGGAGAAAAACACATAATCCATCGCCCCTTTCACATAACGACGGTCTTTTTCTCCATTCCCGACGGAAATCTCCCAATTTCCCGACCGCTTTCCCAAAGTCGATCATCCCTTTTCCTCCCCCACATCACTCCCACCTCGGACTAATTACTCCCTTCCCTTTCTTAACCTAATTTTATTGACACTTCCTCCCTCCTCCATCCACCTTTCCTCTCCCTCTATCTCTTTTCCGTTTTTCCGTTCTATGCGTCAGTTACTCCCAGCCGCCTTTCACCGCTCGCGTAATTACTTCTCTTTCTAGACGAGTTCGCGTACTGCCCTTAAAAAATTTTATAATTCTCCACTCAATATTACCTTCTCTTTCTTGTCCTTTTCCTCTGTCTTCACTCATTCCGGTTCACATTTTCCCGTCCGATAGCTTCTTCCCAAAAGAAAGAAGGCTCACCAAAGAAAAAGTTAGCACTGGAGAGAAAGAAATCTCTGGTTATGTGCCTCCAAGAAAGGGTGTTGTAAGTGGAGTGTAGTACGACTGATGAGAGTTTTACTTCTTTGCATTCTTTTTATCTGTTTCATGAGTGTTAAGGAAGGTTTTGGTGGGATATTTATACAGTTTTTCGCTATCAACTGAACGCCTCCCTCCAACCAATACTTCTTTTCCCAAATCAGTTTGTTTCCTACCTCCCAACCACGTGATATAAAGACTGATCCTTTTCACTTGTCATGGCATAAAGTGGTACCATATTCTCGGAAATGAAGACCCAAGATAAATCACGGGAAAACGAAAAGTAAGGCATCATTAAGTAATCCCTTCCCGTAAATACATAGGTATCCTGATTTTTTCGGCTAATGGGGGCGTTTACTCGGAAGAGAAATCACATTTTTGTACACGAAATCGTTTGATGGAAACGAATAAAGAATTTTAGTGAAAAAATTAATCTTCTAACCACAACCATTCACTCATAAATCAAAAATTAAAATAAGCAAAAGGTGACGCCCACCGAAAATACTTCTATGATAACATTGACGTCATTTTCCTCCGGTCCTTGACTGCTTTTCGGGGAAGGGAAGGGAGTGGAGGGGGGTTCTCGGAAGGTCTGCTTGCACAGATCCTGTCGCAACAGCTTCCATTGGCAGAGTCAGCTGTGTCTCTCCCATTACTATAAGGCGAAGTAGCTTCGCGGGCTCAGTTGTGATTGGACGAAGTCGATATACGTCAGAGGTTGCACCACGCCCACTTTTCCGAAAGGGTTAAAAACATCAGTTTTTCGCCGCTTTTACCTCGAGAAATAATTGAAAGATCAAAAAACGGGAGAATACGGGTCATTTTATTATACAAACTCTATCAGATTCGCCAGTAAAAAACATGGTAAACGACCCCATTGCAAGATGATCTTATAAAACTCTGAACTAATTATAGGCCTAATTAGTAATTGATATTAAGGCCTACTCCTAATAACAGTGTTATATGTACTTTTAAACGCTAAGGCTTCGATGACGTCATTACCAAAATATAACATTGTGAAAAAGGTCAATAATTAATCGGGGGAATGCGACCATAACCATCTGTTCTTTACTGCATTTGGGACAGGTGGGTAATTGGATATAGATAAGAATTTTTATAGGAACGGAGGGTGGGAGAAGATAAACCCGGCGCCGGCATTAGCCTACTCTTAACGAAAGGTTCCAAGGGGTTCACGATTTAACGACCCATCCGACGGACGGAGTACTGGACTCGAAGTGCTCTCCATAAAACGCTTAAGTAGGGACTAGTATAGCTACGAAAAAATCTGCCTCGGCCGGGATTTGAATTCAGGCTTTTTGGATGGGATGCCAGTACTCTAGCCACCACATCAACCTTATTTCCAAAAAAATTCGCATGTCCTGTCAAATGGGCAGCACTTATTCACGAATTGAAAGTTAAAAAAAAGTGATAACATAGACGCTATACTTGGAACAAATTTGCAGCCTTGTATTTACGCCTGAACGTATTTTTGGAGAGTGCATCTATGGTTACAGCCAAATCAGCATAATTGATGTTGTGAGCAATATATTTAGTGAACATAAACCCCTGAATCTAAAAAAAAATAACAATTCTACTTTCCATCGGACGGGAAGATTTACGAGATGACTCGCTAAACGGGTATACTTGTTTGGCAATTTTCCCGCAGTCGGGGTGGTGAGGGCTAAGCGGGTAATGAGAGGAGAGCAGCGTCCAAATTGAAAGCACGAGAGGAAATCTGTTCGCCAGCCGGAGAGTGTGGGGAAAAAAGTGTTCCGGGTTCTAGAAAAATAGAAATGCACGGGAAAGCGTGGAGAGGCACAAAACGACTGCCCGAATACAAATGCCGAGGAGCGATTATTTCCAAAACACTCCGACATACGTGCATTTGCGTACACACAGGCTAAACGGGGTCCACCCACCCTTTTTCAAGCCCTCAAAACGCCGTCCCTTAACAATGCTCGATTGAGCTTTATAAATGGATAATTACGCCTCACACAGGAATTGCTCACCCGTGCAAGATCTTTCGACACGGAACTCGGGATACTTTCATAAAAATAACGAGAAAAAGTGACCTCATCGTCGAGAGATATGGCTTGGAAAAGGTAATTTAGGCAACTAAGAGATGGATCAAGTTTTAATTTTTCATGTTCCCTGTCAAGTAAAAATACATACCTCAGAAATTAATATACTTTAATGATTGTCTGGTAGTTTTGCATTTGAAAAAAAAATTGACTAATAACACGTGCTGACCGCTATCTATCAAGCTAATTTTAATAAACATGGTGGTGCATTAGCTTAAAAGATTAGCTGAGTAATGGAAATTTCTTTCTCTGCAGTTTCTACTCAGTAGGTGCAAGTATTTATTCCTTTTCATTTATAGCGAAGCAGGAAAATGTGCGTTTCGTCCACCCAGTGAATGTTTGGTGACCATTCACATTCCACCACTCTATAATGTTTGTCTACCAGAGTAACTAGAAGATTAGTGTGTGAATCTACGTCTCTATGAACAGATGTGCCTTGCATTGCACCTCGAGGGCATGTAACTAGGGATGACCTTGGGTGAACTACGTTAATGCATTTGTGTTTTGGCTGGGATTTTGGTTGGTTTGGCGGTTAAATGATTGGCCTCCAAATCCGAAGGTTTAGGTTCGAATCCCGACAGGGACAGAGATTTAACTGTGACCTACTGCATACTACTTGAGTTATTTGTGAAGTACTAATAAAATTCAGTATTGATTTGCTCGCATCGCAGGAATCGGGCTGTAAACCTTGTACGTATCAGTTATTAGAGCAAGGCTAAAGACAGCGAAAATATTTGCGCCATTTAGGATAGGTGGGTGATTGTATATGGGTAGCATTATTTCCGGGTACGGTGGAAGAGTGAAGAGAAACCTGTGTCGGCATGAGCCGGCTCTCAAACGAAAGGCTCCCACATGGTACACGGACCTGTATACTAGTGATAAGTATCTACACGATCGGGATTTGGACCTCGGGATGGAAAGCCAACACTCAAGCTACTTCAATACTCGATTCCCTAGCAAGATATATTACTGTGTAATAATAGTGATGGGTTGGGTATGCGCTCGCCATGTAAAATGTTAAAGTAAATAAAAAGTAACTATAAAGGAAGGATTGGAGAACAGTGAAGTCTTCTGAAAACCTTCTAAATGAAACGGAGCTACCTGAATCGGCTTTATGTAGGGACATACAGCCGATGATGGTCTTATGTACTCAATCGTTGAGGGAAAATAATGGAGAAGAATGGAAAAGGAATGCCTCGTATGAAATATATAGTGCTAGCTAAAATGCGATTATAGAAGGATGTCGTTGACGTAAGTCGGTGATGGCAGGTGGTTTTCTTAAAGACGTATTTCAGATGCATACATCAAAGATATCTCACGTGGAAGATAATCAAGGAGTACGTGTCTTTCCTTAAGGAGGCTCCACCGAATTATGAAGTAGGTGTCATTTTTGTGAAAATTTCAGGACATCATTTTTTGGCCCTTCTGTCGATTGGCAATAAAATAATTTGGCCTTTCCATCATATATTTGAAGAAAAAAGACGTTTAAAATCAGCTATTTTATACGTGACTATACGGCAGAGCATGGCTCTTGCAGTAACATTTGCAGATTATCAATGTGAAGAGAAATGTCGTTCTGACGAAAAACTAATATAAGATGCGCAATTTTATGTAGAATTTAGCATTGTAAAAAATCGCCTTACCACACTTGTTTAACTGATATTAATAAATTTTTGCTCGAAAAAAGCAGACAAGCCTTAGTTACATGAAAGTGGAGCTACAGTATGTTGTTATCATTGGCAACGGTACTTGTGACGGAACGTGCTTAAAAGCTTATTTACCGAATTAATTTAGGAATATACATTTCCAAGGTCCTTCTTATATTTTTTATGTAATTTAAATATTTCATTGATTATTTATACCTATGGTGTAATTAATACCAATGCTTCCTAATGGTAGCAGCGTCATTGTTGACAAACAGTTTTAAAAAAACACGAATATTAATAAAATTCAAAACAAAGAGTTGTATTTGCAAGGGAATGGTTTAAAACTAAGTAAGTAAATATTTAGCCAATTTTAGAATACGTATTAGGGGGATTGAGCATGTATTCTCACTTTGTAAATTAAACGTGGCAACAACACGTCAGTCATGTTCCGAAGTCAAAATGAGATAAAAGAGATCATTTAAAGCAGAAGGCAACAACAACGCGCCGTAAAATAGCATACTCATACAATTATTGTGCATGCGTTATCACCCTATGGATGATTTTTCATATAGGTGTTTTTCTGGATCGGTATTTATTCATTAAATAACATAGCTCTCTTATGGGATGTTGAATCGCGGAGTCACGGTGGAGAGTCCTTAAGTCAAGAATAGATCATTTCTCTTTCCTTCAAGCTCATGCATGTATTCCCACTGGTAAAATCGTCAAGGGAGAGAGGCACGTTCGATTTTAGTCCAACCAACCCTTCCTTCCCGGCATACTCTTTTCATCCCTGCAGTGCCCACAACCCTTTCGGGGTCAACCCCAACAGTCTTGTCGTTGAGCGATGACCCCAGACGGAGAAGTGCATTCGCCTCCCCATGTCCCTTCAGTCCCCTCGACGACCCCGTTTCCCCTCATCCATTGCACCCTGTCCAATACCCCTCTCTCTCTATTCCTCTCACATCGTCCCCTCCACCCGCGATGATGAGACGGGAGTGTAAGCTTGCCTCCACTCACGTAAGCGATAAGAATCTCCATCTCCGCCCTCTTTTCTTCCACTTGCAATGTTCCGAGGGGTGGTCGGAACGAGGGAAGCATCCTCTAAAAATACTCGGGAAATTGGAGACGAAATATTAATATCCTGCGGTTTACTGCAAGCTGCAAAAGAGTTCTTGCTCTAGGCTGTGTGATGCATGGTTTGTGCCACCACGTCTGCCTCGCAAATGGGACGTTTTACTCAAAGTAATAAATTGTACAGCTTGAAATAGCTTAGTTGAAATTTCATATATTCATTCGTGGAAATGAACAATCAGTCTTGAAGATGCTTGCCTTGTCCTACCACGTTTGCTAGACAAGAGTTTCGTCTGTCTCGACGATCGTTTCAGGAATCTTCACGATTTGCAGTGATGATCCTCGGCATTTCTATGAAATGCCGAGGACCATCACTGACTTTCATTAATGACGTTAATAATCATATATTGCTGGCTCCGACTTACTATGGTAGGCTCGATAATTCTAATAAAATTAAGGAGATAGATTGCAGGACGGACAGGTTTAAAATGTCATTTTTTCCGCGTACGATTCGTGATCAGAACATTAAACATCGCGTAAAACGGTAATAATTATAGAGGTAATATTCAGGTCGATAGTTTTTTTTATTACCAGCATGTTCAAATCAACGTGTGACTTGCATGCATTGCCTTTTTTTTGCATGCATGAGTATCTATGTAATTGGTGTCGGGTTTCAAGGCATGCATGGTATTCATGGGTGTGACCCACATGATTGGGATTTGGTAGTTTTTCTTCTTTTTTCCCCAATTACTTTTAAAGGTGTAGTGTTTGCTTTGTAGTGTTCATTTTTGTTTGTTGTGTCATTGTTCCTGGTGTGGATGCACCCCCTGCCACACACCCTCGAGGAGGCTTGCAAGGTATGTCGTAGATAGATATGACTTACATATCTCATCCATTAAAGATGGTTGGTTTCTGATTGGTTATTTACTTTCCCTTTCCAAGCACACGTTTCCAGGAGCTGTAAAACGTGTAGCTGTCGTCCCTGTTGAAGTTTACAGGACTTTTAATGATCCCGATCGCTTCCCTCATGGAACGTGGGAAGTAGCTTGGTAGCAGAGGGACAGTTTGGACACCGGGGAATTGGTAGAAAACATGTATTTGAAATGCCATGAAGAAATGTGGAATTTATAAGAAATATTAAGATGGAATTAAAAGAGGCAATTAAAGTTTGGCACATACAATTTAGACATGATCCGGAAATGGAATAATGAAATGTAAGGCTGGTGGACAAATCTAACAAATTAAGTGAAATCCTGAAGATGATGTGAAAATTAACTGATCTTAAATGCATTGTTCACTCTCAAACTAGTTGCCACCATTGAAATCCATAGCTGATATATTTTAGATGTAGATCCTTTCCTTCTAGGATCGACACAATAAATATTGGAGAGAATATAGCATTTCTTAAAAGAGAATAGCAGGAGTAAATGCGATTACATGAAGCGGGTGTTAATGTGGCCAGCATGTTGAGGAGAAAAAAGTAGTTAGGAGAGGATAGCGTTGACTTACTAACAATGGTAATTATAATAGGTAATCGGTTCATTGATGTACATGTATGACAGAGAACGTTCATTCCCAATGTGACTGACAGCAACGCGCTTGAATGTAATTCTTAATAGCTAACATAATAAAACCAGTCTTTGCATGAGGAAATCGGTTTCTGGAAGACAGTCCAATCCTAATTACACTTGCTCGTCCTTAGAGCCTCACTTTACAAGTCGACATTACTGAGAAAACGCCAGTAGTATCCGACTATCGGGACAACTATACACCAGCGATAAAATGCCGTAATTGATCGAAAGAGTATCAACAAGACTTGGTCCTTGATTAATTTTTTTCTCATTGGCAAAATGAAACGTTCTTTACCATTTAGATGACGGTGCAATTAACTTCCGTCAAGTTCGTACACTTTGTTTCGTAATTTTGAGCGGGAAGATAGCATACATGATTCGCATGTGGAATTAATGGCTGATTAACTCGAGAATACAGGCTGCACTTACAGCCTTCAAGCCGTTACCAACTATAGGGCGTGCGAACAGATAAGAATAATGAATAAATGAGCACAAGGCAAACGTATGGCTAGATGATGTAATAGGGTTCATCCACTAGTAAAACTTATTGGACTGCGGTAAAAATGATTTCATCTACATCTACATATTACCCTGCAAACCACCATAGAGGTGTGTGGCAGGGGTTGAATTCTCACTAAACATGCACTAGAAATCATGCATAAAATAGGATTAGTATTAATATATTAGTGTAACTTCACTATTTAAAAAGATGAAAATAGTAAAGTAAGCATACAAAAACATGCTGTTAGTAGGGTTACCTTCAAGCCCTTATACCAACATGCAACTACATATGCTATACATTGATTCACTCGTATTGGACACATTTATCGCTATTCATATCCCTAATTGAACGAGGAAGAAAGGACATTTTGCATCTGTCAGTTCGGCAATCAATTTCTCTAATTTTGTAATTATGGTCCAGTTTACCAAAGTAAGTTGGGGTTCGCAATATATTTTTAACGTCATCACTGAATATATTTTATTCATATATCACGCAATATTTTGCATTAAACCATACCAGATTTGGTAAAATAGAGATACGGTATAGTGATGAACTACGCTCGTGCAGTCAACAATGCTACGTTCTAAGGAAAAGTACATGTAGTTCGGACCAAGTTATTTTAGATTATCCTGATAAATCATTCAGAAGAATTTTATTGCGTTGAATATATTTTCGTGCTAAGAATTTTCACAATTCTGTGGCTGAAACAATTTAGCTGACAGTTGTTTTAACGCCTTAAACAAATACACCGAGATGAGAAGAGGTTATAACAACACGGGTCATCTCGATCATTTCCCAAGGGAACGGGAAAAAATGTTGCCTTCACCCTGAATCATCTCGGACTCTGGGAAGAGAGTTCTGTGCCTCAAGGCCGACCCGGATAGAAACTCCAGCTCTTCCTTCTCCTGCCCCGGGGACACCCGAATGCAGATACGTTATTGAAATTTATCGGGACCTCCCTCCTTGGATTCGACTCCCTGCACCAATTCATCCCTCCCCTCCTCCCCAACATCTCTACTTTCTTCAATCCTTTCCACCGAGGACCTTGAAACCAATTCCGAGCCATCGCATCCCACGAGAGGCCTTTCCCTCCCTCTCACTATCCGCTCCCGACCATATCTCATCCCCCGGTGACCTCGTGGACTCCTTGTTCCGCCAATATCCGCAACCCCCATCCAACCCGATACACGGAATGAGACGAGACCACGGAGACGAACTATCTCCTCGTACCCTCTCCTCTCTCTCCCTCACACAGCCACACAAACACACAACGTCCCAGTGAATGTATGCAACAATCAATATTCCACCGTCCCAATACCCCTTGACTCCAGGGGGGTTATTTTGTAATCTCACCTTTTTAATGACTCTTTGCGAGAAGGCGGGAGATCCGTTTCGCTCTCTTAATGATCGGATCACGGACGGTTCGTGAATTGTCGACGCTTCTGTCGGTAGCGCTATCTGTTGCCGATCTCGTCTACTATGAATAAACAAACGAGTGCCTGGCAACGGCGACCGCTTTCTTCAAACATGGAGGAATAAGGTGAAGGTGAGGGAAAAATTGTTTGTCCCTATCATTTTAATTATTCGGATGACCTGTCAAGATAATTTATGTCCGATAATTTCCTTTACGCCAATATTGGAATTTGCATTTGTTTCTCGCTACATTTTACGTTAATAGTGTTTTTAGAAATCATTTGTTGATAATATACAATTTGTGATTTAAGAACGTTTAAGTTCTTCACGTTGTGCATAATCCAAAAATACAATTTAAAATCGTAGGTATGTATCTTTCTCGCTCTTGCTATTTTCCAATTCAAGCTTCAAGTGGAAACGATGGTGGCTCCATTTCACGTTCTTTGTGGAGATGAGATGGGAACTAATGGCAGGCGGAGATTATGAAACGGATCAAGAGTCGAAAGATACGGATCAGAGCGGATGAATCGTCTAAAAGACCAGCACATGACCGACAGTTCACCCCTTAAGATCCGAAGATGGTCACGCCGCCTGGGTGGCGGAGTTTAACTACGAAAAAGTGACATTTTATGACGTATTCTCACTAAAGTGAGATTACAAAACAACCCCCAGAACGGGCCGAAAGAATTTTAGTTCCTGCATCGCAAATCGGTCAGAAATCGAACGTGATGCGATTGCATGGGTGGGGTTTTCCAGTGATCCCGACGTTGGTGACGAGAACTTTTCGCCCGTTCCACTCCGTTCCCGCTCGCGGCGCCGACCTCAAACGAAATGCCACAATTTGCAACGCTCGAATTCCGTCGCAAATCCCTCCAACGTCCACGATGGTGATTCATCTGCATCTACAGGTTCCCCTTCGTCTATAAATCTATGCAATACCCCCTTTGCTAGCTGCATGCAAGGGCGGGGAATGTTAGGACACCAATCTCTCGTATAGTTATCGCTCAAAACATTCAGAGATACTATATATTTTTACATATACTATACATGCTTGCACTACTAGTTGCAGTAGCAAATATTTCCCAGGTTGGTGTGGTGGCTAGAGTACTGGCCTCCCATCCCGAGGGCCCGGGTTCGATTCCCGGCAGTGGAGGATTTACAGTGGAAAACCGGTCCCCACTTGAGTGCCTAGTGGAGGGCATTTCAAGTTCAGTACTGCGTCCGTCGGATGGGACGTTAAGCCGTGGTCCCCTTGGCGCCTTTCGTTAAGAGTAGGCTAATGCCGACGCCGGGTTTCTCTCCACCCTTCCTCCGTTCCCTGAAAACTCCTATATTACCCAATTATCCACCTATCCTAAATGGCGCAAACGACCTCAGCTGTCGGTCACCTCCCCTAAATAACTAACTAAATGTTTCCCGGGAATAATAAGTTTTTGTACCTTTCCACATATTGAGGCATCTATCTCGTACATCTTATTTGCGTGGCCAAATCTAACGATTTATCATGGGCAAATAACAGTAATTGTGTCAGTTTATTGGGTAAATTCGGTGCTTCTTTATCGCTCTTAAAGTCTATGCTCGCATTTGACCTTCGTGTTAGAAGAGTTTCCCATCCTATATTGTCTAGTGAAACCTTACAATGACATTCCTTTCGCAACACTTATTTGTAAATATAGTGCATTTCCTCTGAACTTAATCAATTTTCTTATCAACATCTTCTGGGTTGGATGCAAAATACTTGAGGCGTATGTCAAGCCTTCCTCACCAATGAAAAATAACAACCCCCCTCGCTCTCGCCTCCTTTTCCCACCACTCGCGTATTAAAGCAGAGCCACTTAAGCGCACAACTTCATGTTCTTCTGATGTAACCTCTCCACGACAGAGTTTCCACTAGGATACTTTCCCTTAGTACTTGACTCCCTCCGAGTGTAATTCCGTCAATGATCTTGAGCTGTAGTTTACATTTATTTGTCGGACCTTCCGGATCTTATGCAGATACTAACAGTCTAGTTGCCTGAAACCCTATAGTAGAATGTTTGCATGTTTATAGTGCATGCTTGGTGGTCTTCACTCCCTGCCACACACCCCCGCGGTGGCTTGCAGGGTATCGTGTAGATGTAGACGTAGATCTTCGAGCCGTCTCGCTGGTGAATGAAAACATGGGAATACTAACCAAACATGAAAGAGGTGCATGCAAATAAGACGAGCGGCTATGCGCAGTAAAAATATATGGTGCTAACTAGACGTGAAATAATCGCATGCTATTCCATGATCATCATTAGAAGTGGTAGGTCAATAAAGAAGATAGATTTAGGTGAACATGAAGTCTTTTAAACGCTGCGAAACATTTGCAAGAGAATTTGGTCGGGGTGGTGAATAGATTACTGGTTTCCCATTTCGACATCCTGGATCGAGTCCCGGGGGTGTCAGAAATGTACTAAAAATGTACATCTCTGACACTCTGTACTGGTAATCATCTTACCAGCCTCCAAGGTGAAGGCAGGATATAATGGAATATTCAGTTACTTACAGAGGACAGAAACATCCTTGTTCCATTGAAATGGAGTCTGTAAATCTACTGCAATTTTAAATCCAATTAAAATGCAAATGTAATTCGAAAGAACTATGTTCACAAATTTAAGTTTCGCAGATATAAAATGCGTAAAAAAATTAAAATTTGCCTCAATCCGTGGCGTGACGCAAGTCACGATCGTTCACTTTATTATCGCCAGGTAAAAAATCCAATTCCAGCACCTCCTTCCAGATTAACGCATCCAGCGCTTAGGGACGGGAGCACATCTCAATTATCGGAGGCAATCCGACGAACGAGGATATGGGGACATAAAGTTTCGGGTCCTAGTTAAAATAAATGAAGAAACAGTTTGAAAAAGTCACTAAATCTTATATTGATTCCACGAGGGTGCAGTAGAATTGGGAACCGGCTTCCCACGCTCCTCTCATCCGCACCACCAGCTACCACCCTCCGGCTTTATGACCCATCTAGTCTCACCGGCGACGCCTTCCTCGGCACCATCGAGCAATAAACCGAACACGAGCAGTCCTCCAGGGGGGTTATTCTGTAATCTCACCTTTTCAATGACTCTTTGCGGGAAGGCGGGAGATCCGTTTCGCTCTCTTAATGATCGGCTCACGAACGGTTCGTGGATTGTCGAAGCTTCTGTCGGTAACGCTATCTGTTGCCGATCTCGGTGTGCTGAAGTTCTTCACGTTGTGCAAATTCCAAAAATACAATTAAAAATCGTTTGTATCTTTCTCGCTCTTGCTTTTTTTTTCCAATTCAAGCTTCAAGTGGAAACGATGGTGGCTCCATTTCACGTTCTTTGTGAAGATGAGATGGGAACTAATGGCAGGCGCAGATAATGAAACGGATCAAGAGTCGAAAGATACGGATCAGAGCGGATGAATCGTCTAAAAGACCAGCACATGACCGGCAGTTCACCGCTTGAGATCCGAAGATGGTCACGCCGCCTGAGTGGCGGAGTTTAACTACGAAAAAGTGACATTTTATGACGTATTCTCACTAAAGTGAGATTACAAAATAACCCCTCAGTTGGCGACGCATTCGCTCGCGAGATAAAAATGGGTCGTGCGAGATGAGCTCCGTCGCTATGATACGCGTTAGTTTTTTCGCGTCGGACGAGGGACTTCTCCGCTAATGAAAGCGAGGGATGATGGGTAGGAACGGGGAAAAGACGACCTTCGAGTCCCCGTTCCCGGATCGGCACGCACAAAGGTAAAGAGAATAATGAGTGGATCGGGCGGCCGATAATCAAGCGGTTGCGGCAGACCGACAGCGCTCCCAAGCCCTCTCAACGATCCCGTCTCGCGCGAGATGACTTCAAAAGGGAGCGACACTCATTGAAACTTTCATCTCGAATGGGTTGCAGACGACAGGAGGATTTCGAAATCGAAAAATTCCTCATTCCTCCCACGAGAGCGAGTGAAACACATCACTGGATCCCTCGCTAAGTGACTAGTTTTTGATGTGGCCACGTCTGAATGTTCTTTTCATGCTCTCCTAATACTCTCCCATGGTCACAGCATGCGGCTCAGTTTCTATGCTACGGTTAAATGTATCGATTTATCGCTGGTGAATCGGTTAGAGCGGTAATTTTAATCCCACGACTGAAGGAGCAAGTCCAAAACTACATGTCGATGTAGGGCAGTTATGCTCAGCAACACAAAGTGGGCCCTAAAAATGAACATAGACTCTGGAGGAAATTAATTCAACGAAAATATTTGGATGGGAATTTTTTCCGATGTTTATCGCATGCCCCAGGGTAAAAACTAGGATCAGGTTCCTATTTCCAGTATTCGCCGCTGAACGTTTGATTATGAAGTTCAATTTTTCGAAACTTGCAAATACTAATTTCAAGACCAGAGAGTAATGTATTGTTTAATAGGAAATGATAAACCCAACTCCTTGCACGACTGTACAATGCTTGTATGCAACAGTCGATTATTTGGAGAATCATTCATTGCACATACATTACACTTGTAAATCATGAAATACCACCAAACCGAAGAGTGCAGGAAAAGTTTTATTTACCCGATAGTTCAGGGTATGACATCACACACTTTTACATTTTCCCACAAAAAATACGCTGCAAAATAGGTTTTTCACCATACAGTATTATTTTTTCCAGAAATTTAATTATTATTTATTTTATCAAGCTTTGATAGCCAAGTATTTATCGATGTTAGATGGAGACAGCGTCTACCGAACGTCATATTTTAGCTCCTAAATGTGATTATTTTATTAGACTTGTGGGAGTAGAACTAGTGCTTATACGCCTGAAGCATAATCGCATGATCATCAGATGTAAACTTAAACCTATAAGCTGTAATAGCAAGGCCAGTTACATGGATGCTTGGGAAACCAATACTCGTGGGTTATAATCACGCCTCGAGAATGAATACTTTGCTTCTTTAGCAGGTATTGTCGAGAATAAATATTAAACTTAGTGTTCAGATAGGTTATACATGCGATATAACCTTAGCAGTTGAAGAACCAGTATTCTAATACTAATGTCATTCTTTAGAGGCACAAAATGCTTACTAGTATGTGCGAGGCAGGATATGAACTCTCGACCTTTGGGTCGAAGAGTTGGCGCGCAACTGGTATGTCTCCGCGTGTCCCAGAAACTTTTGCGCATAGGACTCAGTGGGGAGATACAAAGTTCAGCGCCAAACTCGGTCTGGATCGTACACTTCTCACAAACGTCGATCTGTTTACCCAGAGGCGTGATATCGCAAGCATGCTGAGAGTAGGGGGTTAAAAGGTTGAGAGCTTGGTCTCTATAACAAGACCACCCGATTGGCAGCCTCAACCTCCTCCCAGCGAAACCGGGGGCAGCGCCCCCCCGGTGAAACTATGGGACGATTCCGGACGCGAAGGGAGGTGGGTCGCGAGCGGTACACGGATGCGATGAATCACTCGTCCAGATCCCTCCTGCGTTCAATCCGTCCCACCGACTGACCAACCCCAACTCCCCACCCTACCTCCCCCTTTCCAATCCCAGGGACACTACGCGGCCCTGAATCCGCCACCCTCTGCAGCGCGTGACCCCGCGTGATGGGCAATAAATTCACTCTTAACCGGGGAGAGGGTACCGTCCGTGTCGGGGGGAGGGAGTTTGCGAGGGATCGAACGTCGCGAGGCATCCCTCGGGTGCAATGATTAGCTGGAATCAACCTTGGCGTCGCGACGCCGCCGCTGCGCCTGTCCGAGCGTCGTTAGTAACATTCGAGACCGTCGGATGACGTTGACCGGCGTCCTCACTACCCGACTCGTCCGCGTGGGGAAACGAAAGAGATACTCGGCGGTGAGCGTACCAACTTTGCGATAATTGATCGACGGCAAAGGCCTAATCGTTTCATCCAGGAGCGTGCGCTTGCGCGATTAATTAATCGAGCTAGAGCTCGCTAATGCACTCCTCCCAGACTTCCCGCCACACAATTGTATCCCATTAACAAACGCACAAGTCTTGAGCAGGGTGGAAGAAAGGAGGAGTCAAACGAAAACTTCGAAGATATGCTAGAGGACCCAATCGGCTATATCCTTATGCATCATGGTCTAATTAAGACAGTCGTCGGGGTAACATTAAGTGGGTAGGGTGGGAAAGGATGGCCTCGTATGAAATTTGTGGCGCAAATAGCGAAAGATAGTAAAGATAATACTTGCGTAAAAGTGAACGCAGTATCCGATAGGAAAATAGAGAGGAGTATTTCGTGAAATTAATAATAGGAAAAAATGACTGATAGTAATGAATAGTTCGTTTCTTTCAGCATTGAATACATTGCTTTACTCCACTTGGACATAGCATCATGTCAGGCAGTTACTTTAACGCCCGACTGCGTTCCCTGATAAAAATCCGGAATGGATGTTTATGATCCCGAAACAATGAGCGAGGTTTCGATCAGCGGAAGAAACTGGAGAGTGTGGAGACACATACATGATATCCCCAAGCCACTGCATCGGTTTGATCCAGAGAATGGAAGGTAGAGTCTTGTACAAAATTTAGCTGAATAAGAAATACTTTTTACTGCAGAAGAATGGAAGAAAAAACTTAGGGAGAAAATATTGAAGTACGATTATGTTTTTTTTTAAAGAGGCATTTTTTGCAGCTAAGTAGATTATTGTGCGTGGGATAAGGGAGATGAGGTTTGGTTAGCAGAGGATAGAGATGTAGAGATCTGGCTGTTTGGTTGGGATGGTGAGAAGAGGAACGTAAGTGGAGCTAAGGAAGAAAATCAAATAAAAATAGGTGATATCTTACTGGAATAAGAAATATTCTTCGAGGTGACATATAGTTTAAAAAATCTTCGTATTTAAATATTCGAAAAACGAGTCAAATAATTTGTGAATGGAGATGGCCCAGGAAGCAGAGTCGGTAACGCCCGGTAGCATAAAGGCTTTAAATCTTATCTATCGTCTCAGTTCTTAGGTAAGACGCTGTAAATCTACGAAGCAATTGTAGCACTTAAAAGCTAAATATTGCATCCATTTATGGAAGCATGAGGTTATGATTTTTCCACAGGCGGCACTCCGTATTTCGTATAGCTGTCGCCAAAATTCAACGGCGATAAACCCAGCACAGTCAGCATCTCACTTTTGGGAACAACTTTTAATGCTCCACCTCACACACATACGAAACTAAGCTCGAAATCATCGGTTTATGTCTCCGTCAACTTCTACAGCCGATTACCAGGTTTTACAGCAAGGAGCGGAATGGCCCATTGATAGAGGAGGCCGTAACATCAGAAATTGCGAAATACAGCATTGAGAACGCTTCGTAACGACTATAGCCGGGTGAATAGAGCCATACCTATAAAAGTGATAGTTTTCGCTTGATGTTCGCGAAAATGGCCACGAATCATCCCTCATCACTTCACGGTAAGTACCTATTTAGAGGATATAAGCTGGCATATGTGAAGCAGCCACCTGATTATGATATCTTTTCACACGGAAGCATCATTTCACTACGGGTATGTATGCTAGAAGAATATTTTTGAGTCGAAAAACATGTACCTGCTAATAAGCTAGTGAACAGCTATCTCTTTAAAAATGAAAGGAGAGTAGCAACTTCCCTCATGAAGAAAACTAGTCCTGTCTCCAAATTGTAAAGAAACTGAAGAAAATCTTATAGTTATTAAATAATTATGCTTAAATAATTTTAATGTTTAGTTTTGTTTCATTCAAAAGATTTTGATTCGCTCTTAGCAGTCAAGACGGTGACTAGATACTCATCAACATCTACAGCCGGAATAAAATGATTGACAAACATAACTATCCAGGGGTATTTTCCAAATTGATGAAGCAACTTTGTTTGGCATTCGATAATCGGCCAACATGTTTGGGCACTACTCAATTCTCCGCACAATTTAATGGATAATAGATTTTTAGAAACAATTATCAAAACCAAATAAATGACTGTACATCGAACTCTAATACAAATCAAATAGATGTGAACGTTCTCAATTCTTACCTTAGCGTGAAAGGCTAAAGGGCTGTTTTTGGATTTTAGTAAATGAATAAAGCAAATAAACTAACTGAAATTGGATAAAGGTAACCTCTAATCCTCATACGACGCTTTAAACCTATCAAGTACCTTAGAGGAAGAAAAATATTCAATCATTAGGCGAATATTCCTATCTATTCAACAAACATATTACAAAAATAACAGCTACAAAATTATTTTCAGAAAAATAATTAAACGGTATATCAGCGGAATACTATAAATCCAAATAAAAAATGTTCGAGTTCTCGAAATTTCATAACGAAATCATGCTACAGTATCCTCATTAACAATATTCCATGACTCTGGAGTCAGATGCCATACGATACTCGTCTACTTGAGACCATCAAGTCAATAAATGTGGAGATGCATCAAAGTTATCGACAGGTAAGATGGGTTTTGAAAGATAATCCCCATGCCTTCATCCCATCCACGTTCCCTTCTCAACATTACCATACTTCCAGCCTGAAGTCAGCCAATTAAGAATACCCTTTCTTTTCCTCCCTCTTCAAAGCTTATCCAGCATCCGATCAATATGCTCATCAGTATTTCAACGAATTAACCTATTCCTCCCATCGAACTAGGATAAATATGAAAAAATGAGATTGGTAGAAAGAGACAACGCCATCACTGTCAGGCAAGGTCGAGTACTGTCGTAGTGACCACGAGAAAGACAAAGAGGGGAGGGAAGCGATGTCAAAAGGCAAATTAATAATAAAAAAGGACGGGTTTTAGAGGAGAAATGCGGGAAATCGGAGAGTTGAGAGCTGTGATATTACTATAGGGAGGATTAATGGGTATTTTTTAAGAAAGATGGAAAATATGTCGATTGGAATTGTTTAATTTGAATTTAAGAGATGAGGCATTTGCAGGGAAAGCAAGAAAATATGCTACGCTTCACTTCACACATTGTACCTCAAATCGAGAATACCAACTGTAGTAAGCCATAAGTTAACCACAATAAAGAGAACAGTTCTTGGACAAGAAAAAGTTTAAAATTTCCCGTTCCGTTGAGGGTATTGAAATAATGCAACTTGGGATATTAGTATTGGGAAAACTTTTAAGGCAGAATTTTGAAAATGTCTCAATGGTCGAGCGTTTCCTATAGTGGATAAAAGAGTGTAGTATATAACATGATCTTATTTACATTAAGTAAATTGAATTATCCTGCAGAATGTTGAAGATAAAAGCCCATCAACCTTCTCTCATCTTATTGTTCCGAGAATCTCATTGTCGAAGAAGCGGTGGCATGAGATGGCCTAACTTCTTTTTGAGAGAGGGAAATAATACCGTTTCCAAACTTTTTCAGAGGAAGGTAGGGTTTTTTATGCGGATCGGGATACCCTTAAAATAAGAACAGGAACTCTATCCAGGCCGTAAAAAAATTGCAGTGGATGGCATGGCACCACGGCTGCATTCTTCCCGAGGTGCTTCAAAACTTTCCAGGGAGCCTACGGATTAAAAGTCGAGTTCAAGCTGCTCTCTCCTGGAAACGATTCGGGCACAAGTTTATTCCCGTAACTTGAGGAAGTGAATTCCTCGGGTGGAAACAACACGTGAGAATTTATGATGCGTTCAAATCGTCTTCTATCTTTCACGACACTTTGGAAAAGCCATGCGCGATCTGTACGCAGTGAAGAAGGCAATCGCATTACAGTGCGAGCTCGTATGAAAATAGTAGTTTATGCAATGGAAAACAAATTTTATAACATACGAAATGCACGGCATGAATTGGGAATGCGATCGAAACAGAGCCAAGGAAAGGAACTTCAAAGTCTAAAGCTATAGGTGTATAAAGTTGAAAAATGCCAGAAGATTCTAGTTTACGCAGGGAAAGAAGTATGGAGTAACATTAACATTGCAAACTATTATTATTTGTTCAATCAGACACAACATATCACGTAATGCATGATTTTCATATATTCTTTTTCTTGCTTTTCTCGGAGGAATATCAGTACAATTTATTTATATAACGAGAGTAGCATCTAATGAACCTTTTCAACAAACCAATCTCATCTGATGATACAATCATCCACAGGGATTCTCGTGATAACAATAATAATAGACACCATATTATTAGCAAATTCTTTGGACGCAGTCTTTAAATTCATCAAATAGCAATCAAAAATAGAATATTAATATTATTTAACTATCCCATCAACATCTGAACTATTGTATCTGTTTTATATTTATTTCTAGTATAAATTGTTGTGAATAATGAATAAATCAATACGTTAAACTCATCCTTTATTTGAAATTGGTGATAATGCTTTAACTGTTTTACCTACCTACATAAAAATGGAAAAATTATGGAAAAATTGGAGAGTAGTCATACTTCAAATTAAGCTAAAGCTCTCACAACTAAAGTAAGTATATATACAGGTATACGTAAGTGTATACATACCTGTAAGTATGTATACACAGAGCAACAAAATTCCTCTATTTGGTGACGAACATTCGGCAAGGAAGTAAGTATATACTACAAAGATTCAAATACCACGAGGAAGTAAAATGGCTTCACAGAATAAAATAACTGAAGGAATATCCTTTTCTTTTCTCTTTGGGTCGATATTATCTATACATTTCAGCCACCATATGGCGCCCCTTAAGAGTGAGAAATGAACGAACCATGATAAACATTGTCAGGGAATAAAAATTCTGTACTGGGAAGAAGAGGGACAAATAAAAGTATTAGCCCCAGGCACAACAAACGTCAGATACCAGAAACTAAGAATAAAACTGCACTAAGAAAGGCGAACTCCTTTTGGGGAGCAGGGCAAATTATTTCAGAAATTAAAGACTTAAATTTATGACGTTTTTTCATAGCTATCTTCAGCCACTTCTGGTGATTAGAAATGCATACTACGCTGTAAAATAATCACACTATGACTACCCACGATACTACCACTACATATAAATAATTTTTTAATGAATTATTCTATGACAAAATACTTCATCGAAGTTACAAAATAAATATGTATTGCCGCAGAGAAAATCACTATACGTATGCTATATTTTGGCCTAATAAATAAAATAGTTAGCGTTTTTTACGGTTTTACCCAATTTATTGGAGCCCACATTTGACCATGGACAACTTTAGCCAACAATGCAGCCAAAGTGCCAAAATACTGCATCCATGAATGTTATCAATTTTCTTAGTAAAACAGAAAGAAAAAAACACGAGCCAAACCACAAAATAATAAACTTTACTACAACCTGGGTTGCACTGTATTACAGTATCGGGTTTTTCTTTCTGTCTTATCATGTTTCGCTTCCACTCCATATCACCTGAATCTTCAGAATTAATTTCCTTAATGAATAAACGAGATTAATGCGTACAGAAATTTCTTGATATAAAATAACTTATCAGACATTTATAAGAAAAGTATCTCTTCATCAGAACGTAGATCCGGAGCGTTTTTCTTTACGACAGTGAGGTATGAACGATGACAGCAGCGGAGAAGAAATGGGTGAAAGCATTCTAAATGTGGTGTTACCAAAGAATGATGAAGATGAAATGGATCGATCGAGTAAGTAACGAGGAAGTGTTAAAGAGTGGGAGAAAAGAGCCAAATGTGGCCGATCTCCTTCTCCTCTATGGGGCGTGGGTTGCCGCCGGTTGGTCACGTGACAAAAAAAAGATCGAAGACTTTGGTAGGTAATTTCGAGATATTATATTCAGGATGAAAATATTACAGTGACAAGAAAAAAAAAGAAAGTTTAGTTGCTCTCAACAGGTTCCCACGAGCTCGCTGGCTCCTCCGACCGCTCCTCCTAACGAGTGCCGAGTTCGAGAGTCGAGGCTTTATCTAATTTTAAGTCTTCTGCATACCCTAAGAAGAAGACCGCACAACTTAATCGGCCACATCATGAGACATGATGATCTGATGGAGACAATTGTTGAAGAACAAGTGGACCGGAAGAACGACAACGTAAGGCCTCGTATGGTATATAAAGAACAAGTGAAAAAGATGTGAAAAAGAAGAAACACGTAAATATGAAGACATTAGCTGATTGAAGAATTCAGTGGAGAGCTGCGTCAAACCAATCCCAGGAGTGATGACTAATGATGATGACGATTATAGTAATTTATCTAATTTTAAGAATAAAGTTAGCATAAAATTGCAATACACTTTGCCGTAAACAACGCAAAAAAAGCATAGCGATATCTTCCCCTTATAAATAAGAGGAAACTGGCTGTTAAAGAGAAAATTATTTTATCATTATCGATAAAACTACTTTATTAGACTGAACGCCAAATCCCGATGAGGATACGAGTAATAGAAGCATTTGCACGACGTAGGCTATCCATGCTTCCGGATGGTAACTTTTACCTAAAAACACTAAAAAAAAATAGCTCCCGCAACTTTTCGTCTACAAGTAGGTAGCCATAGCGGATATATTTGCGAGTTGCGTCCAGCATCACCAATGGCTCGGCGAATGGGAGTTCGTGGGAGCAGTGTTCTCCCGGGACGGTCGGGACATTCTTCAACAGGAGCACAAGCGACACCACGTCTGCAGAACAGTGGGTGATGGAAGAGGCAGCTGCGCTTATTTGCTTCGTGACGTCCTCCGTTGAGGAGATAGCGGATGTGCTGCTCGTTGAGGGAGGAGGAGACCGAACGGGACTACGCACAGATGCCGAACTTCTAGAATTTTTAAAGAAGGCCCACGACGAAGTTCCTACAAGGGGACTGATACGTGCCGCTCATGCCGGAGTACCTTTGCTCCTGGAACAACTTACCTCGCCAGCCCCTTGGTTTCCGATAAGTCACCCGCCGCCAAGTTTGGCATACGCCAAACCATCAATATTTATACAACACCTGCAAGGGAAGTGGATCTATATCTCCCATTTGTTCGAGTTTCGATCTTAAGGAGAGATTCACGAGATGTATATGAAAAACTCAACGTTTTGCCAAAAATTTTAGCGTTTTTTCGCTTATGGACGAATTTTCAGGACAAAGTTTTAGGTATTAAGGGGATTTCATTCTTTCTAGCCACTTCCTGCTATCTGATATTTCTAGTCACTCTGATATCAGTCCGCAACGGCACTAGAACTCGGAAGTAGACTAGAATCCGTGGTTACGTTTTTGGAGTTGAGCACGCTGTCCTTAAGACTACCTCCATGTCTAGCGTTGAAATGATTGTTGCATTGTTTTAAAATTCTCCAACTTTTAGGTTGTATCGCAACGTCTAACTTAATAATAATCCTAAGACAAATATAACGCATATCCTCGAGGCAGGTGGAAATGGTTCAATACATGGAATTGAGGCAGATATATATAACACGAAGAAGGTTTATCACAACAATATCTCTTCGCAACTGAAGTGATAGATAGACCTTGTCACGTCAAGGCAGATCAAGAAAAAGACTTACCCAAATTTTATTGAAGTACATTATTTGTTATTTTGTCGATAATTATAAAAGAGAGTTGTTGGCGACAGTCGAGATATAGAATTTGGTCGCATTCTCCAAATAACTGCTTATCAATACCAAATATTTAGAATGCCTTGACACTCACAGGTTCCATTGTAGCCCTCATGACGCGTTAGCAAAAAAAAACTAGTTCGCAACCTAAGTAACGTTGACTATTTTTTCTCTCTCTTGACCTTCAAATGTAGGTAGACGAGCATACAAATGGAAATGATTAGTGGGGTTGCTAGTTTAGTCGACCCCGGGCACTTCACCCCGAGTGCCTTGGTTCGACTCCTGGCTGAGACAGAGACTGTCATTGATATACGCTTCCCCTACCATCTATGCAACCGCGTACTGAATGGAGAATACTCCGAGTATAGTACTCTTTGCATTGTATGGGACGCTACAGCGTGGACCAAGCGTCCAAGCAGGGTGATGAAGCGGGAGGCAGATATTTGAAGTGCGAATTTAAAAAAAAATAAAACCTCCAATACCAGTAGGCTTATGCCAAAGCCGACTTTCACACCACACTCTTTCAGCGAAATAATTTCTACCAATTGTCTACCTCACCTAAGTGGCACAAATGGCTCAATCCATCGGTATCCTCCCTCAAATAACCTGTACCCACTAATTAGAGCAGTCGGAAGAGGTTCCATCCTCCATCCTAGTCACGTAACCTTACCGCTCGCAACGTCGCTGGAGAAGCGATGTGAGTATATCGGCAGGGACGCGCGAGAATCCTCCACGGAAAGAAGCGGGACGGAACTTGGAGGAGGTCCTTGCACACCATCTGCGGATGGATGAATCCGTGATGAGGGCACCTGTTTCGCATCGCATAGACGGGAGAGACAGGGTCGTCTCCATAAAGGCGCCACGAGGACCATACTTCCCCATCTCGTCATGTACGTACACGCGGAGGCGACTAGAGGATAGGGGAAGGGGGGCCAAAGTGGGGCGAGAGACCCTTCCCTCCGCGTTCCGCGCCGGATGACGCTAAAGGAGCCCCGAAACTCTCGAACGACGAGCGAACCTTTGCCGAAAATCCTTTATGCCAATTAGGGGAGTCGAGGGGGAAAAGCCTGAAATAATAATTAGGGTCGAATTAAGTGAAACCCTAGCGTCCCACCACATCAACCGTTTCAAACTCTCGTCTTCATTCGCTTCAGTTCCCCAACTAACTCCTCATACTATTCAAACATAAAAAAATTCCTAATATCCATCCGAACAACCCTTACCTGGTTAGAGCCAATTTGGATCTTGTATCCAAATTTACATGGCAAATGTTTTGGAAATCGGTGAAGGACCAAAAAAAGACGTCATAGAATACCGTAGATTCTGGCGATATTGCGTGGTATTCGAACATAACAGAAAGAAGACAAAATTTGCAATTTACCACATAAAAACTCAGCTTCGCCTCATACCCTACCCCCTGCACTCTTGCCCTCCCATTCACGTGTCTTTCCTCTGCCCGCCAATAGGCTTTCCACCGCTCTCCCCCCTTCTCCCGCCTACCACTTCCCCAGTCCTCACATCCCCGCATATTACATATATAAGCGCACTATTAATGTTATTTTTCACCTGACGATGTTGCAGTGCCAACGAAACCCGGGTCGGAATAAAGTTTTGATGTGGGAAATTGCAAATTTTGTCTTCTTTCTGTCATAGGTTACGTTTGGTGGGAAAGGTCGATAGTAGCCAGACAGGTTATGAAAAAAGTTGGTCCGAGTCTTGAAAGGATCTAAAGTTTTACGGGCATTTGATACCTAATCCTTTTACAGTTATCATCCCAAGCATATGATAAACATAAATATGGAAGCACATTATTCCGGAACACTGGAGGTCGTGATTCGAAATAGAACGATTTTTTCGGCGAGAAATCATGCATCCTTCCACATCATTTACGTTTTTCCACTCTTTTAAATAAAAGAGTGGAAAAACGTAAATGATACATATTCCCTTCACTCATAATATTTATCCATGTATAGAAGGAAAAAGAGAGAGCCTTATAGTTTGGGTCAATTCACCGAGACCAGTGTCTCCATACACCATGCACGAGTTCCATTTCCCCCTTGATGCATTTTGTTCTCATCTGTCAGCGTGAAAAAATTCAGATTATTACGGTATAGTTATGAAAAACATGTTTTCAGTGGTGGAGAACGTGATGAGTGAAGGAATTTCAGTCATGCAAATTTTACAGTGTCCGCTTGTTCCCAAATAAAGCTGTACTACATTGGTAAGCCTTATTACTCAGGATAGTTCTTACATAGGCAAAGGTAACTCTACTGGACTAGTCAAATGGACTCAAAAGTGGCCATAAGGATAACTATAGGTGAGAAATTTGTGGTGGTGGTCATGTGATAAGTTCCAATGTGAACTGGGTATGAAATGAGTTCAAATGGCAGCTAAGTTCCCGAACACAACATGCATAGCGTATACGTATACTTTGAGAATGTATATAATTGAATCATATTAAGCCTGAAAGGAAGAAATACACACGCGCATGTACACGGATAAGTCGGATACATGAAACCAATTAAATAAAAGCGGGGGTGCACGCATTCCCTGACATTTCACCCCCTCGTTCCGCTCATCAACCGATCCCAAAACCTCCTCTAAGGTCCTTCGAGCAAGGAAAATCCCGGGACCGCTAACGAGGCTTCGGGATCGGCTAATTGACAAAGGAACATCCCAAAAAGGGGAAAGGCAAGAGACGGAACAAGCCCGTGAGGTTGGACACGAATAAAACAGTAGCAGGGATACCGATACCCTCCCGCACCCTTAATTTTCTCTTTTACCTCAGAAATCCCCCCGTCCACCCACAACACGACATCCTCATTCCCTTGCGGGCACATTCCGGCGAGCAAGGCTACGCTTCCTGGCTTATTAGACGTCACGTCGAGGGACATCATACCGAGGAAAGGTGCTCGCTCGCTTTTTGGGTCCAATAATGCTCCAAAAATTAAAAAAAAAAGGGTGCCGCGGGGAACCTGCCGTTGAAACCACTCTTGGCCGCATTAAGCCCCGCCGCCTTCGTATTTTACATTTCGCCGGAGCATGAAACACGCGCCGCCTCTTCTGGGGTGGAGCGCTGCGCTGCCGGGTCAAAGGGTGCTGAATCCTGGAAGGGTTCGCGGTGGAAAAAAGTGAGCGTGGAGATGCGAACTCTGGAGGGGTAGCGATTGCACGCTCGGCGATTCTCTTAATGACTCCGGTTAATGGAAGAGGAATAAAAAAAAATAAGGTCAGGAATTTTCATTTTTTTTGATCGGAGACGATGGTGTACTAGCGACAAAGTAGGAGCAAAAAAATGAGCCTTACTTCGAGTTTTTAGGGGCCATCCACATGCTACGTTACGCTAATTGTCCATTTTTTTGGCCTCCTAAAACACTTAAACGTTCCATAATATTCTCTTAGCCTTCCTAAACTACGCAACGCTTCCACCAGTAAATCATCCCTATTTTAAATAATAAAACAGACATTCCTTAGTGTTACTTCCCTTTTTTAAATGCTATCATGATTATTTTTATATAAGAAATTAATTTGTAACGTAGCACATATCCCCCTAACGTAACGGAAGGCTGTACGCCTCCCCCCTCCTCATCAACAACAGTGCATCCCAACACCTGGCTCAACTTCTCCCCCCTTTCTTAGCGCTACGAATGTTATGGAAAACTCCTTTTACCATAAGATTCACGAAATGAAGTAAAGGATTACAGCCTGATTTTTTTCCCGCCCCTGTGCACTGCAATTGTGTTCTTTTCTCCAAATTCATCGATCCAACGAGAAGACATTTACTGCTGACCAATTGCAAGCTACACATCACGAGGCATTATATAAAAGGTCAAAGGTGTTAACGGAGGCTAATCATTTCAAAACAGACCGCATTATCTTTTACCAGAAGGATAAAGTTTTAAAATCGAGCAAGATCCCGGAGAACAGGTATCTAGTGTCACTTAACCCAGTCGAAATACTGCCTGACTCAAAAATAAGCAGAGAAAGAATAGTATAAATCTATTGTATTCATGCCTACAAATGAAACTGAAATTTAGTTTAATAAAGATGAAATTAAGGAAAAATGCACTCCGGAAAAATTAATTCAGGATACAGAATACCATTCATACTTGCTAGATGAGGGCTCTTGAAGTTTTAGTCACTTGCAAGAATAAAAACAGAATTGAAATCAACTCAGTTTGAGAAGAGCGCATAGTTCATTGAAAATGCAGACTAGGGACTTTCAAAATTGGTCATCCATGGAGAATATTCACTCGGAATTAAAGTATTCTAATTTATGTATCAACAATTAGAGCAGCGCATAGCCCAGCTTTTTCTCATTTTGAAAACGATGGGTTCCCATTTTATGTTGTCCTTGAAAAATGCTACCAAATATCCGAGACCCTCTTCTCCTTCCAGTATTTTCCAGTAGCTGCCATTAAATTCGATAAATAATTTACATATATTCATGTAACTTAAGAAATAAACTTTCTATACGACACTTGTGTACTCAAAAGAATTCCATTCCGTTTGGAAATGCATAGGCTTTTTCATCAGCAAGTCACGTAAGACTTGGCCAGACTTGGGCCATAGGGAAAAATATCTTCAATTGATCATCTTTCACTCAAAATATCTTTTCTATAATACTGAATAAATTCAATGAACCAATATTAGAAAAAATATAAATTGGCAGGAATTTGCGTTGCATTTATTGAGATTCATATTTGCGAATAAATCAAAGGTCCTTCGTTTATCAATACAGCTCAGAACGGGTCGGATTTGCGGCAAGGAGATATCAACCCAGTAATAAAAAAAAACTAGAGCCGATTTTTATTTCCTTTCCACGTGGAATCATTAAAGACTGAACAGTAATTCGATAGAAGCAGTAAAAGTGCAGTCCTGTGGTACTCCTAATTAAAGCCACGATCCGAAATGGACATGAGCGAGAAACGTTTTTCTCGACTGACTTCGGGATGCTCCATTGAAATTCACCAGAGGTAAGGCACATTGCTCTCCTTCTCTCGGGAAATAGAACCTCGGGCACTGTCGGCAGATGAAGCAACGCTGAGTGGTCAACCGCCTCGGCCTTGAGCCATTGGCTTTTCCTTCCGCTAATTAAAAGTATGTTAGCGGAATCCCTACATCCTCTCTCCATCTCCCTCGAACCAGTGCGCGTGTTTCTTCGCTACAACGGTGATTAAAACTAAGCATCACCGGCTGGGCTCTCAAGGGAGTAGCAATAAAAAAAAGGAAAGAAAACTCCTGAGGAAGAGATATAGGAAGAAAACAGATATGGCCGCGGGTTTTTATTCACTCCTTAATTATATAAGTACAGTGTAGCTACCTATTATGGTAGGTTAGATCATGCAGATAAAATTAGACAGATAGATAGTTCTACAGATAAGTTATGAACTGACATTATTTCTGCGTACATACATGGAGAGAGATTAATGTATATTGTACGGAGTTGTATGCGAGATAATTTTTATAAGTTGGATAGTTGCAAGAATTACGTTTCTTTCGAGCAAGAATCGTTCCTCTATTATATAGGATACTGGCGCATCCGTCGGACAGTAAGTTAACTGCCACTTTTATCCACGTGCCTTGGAAGAGACCTTCAACGTACAAACATGTCACCAGTTAATTCAAAGATTAAGCATTTAAATTTTGAACTCCGTAGAGTCTACCCAATCTGACAAACAGGCATCTCTTAGTAGATAAAATCGGAACTTATTGCACATGCATTGTTATTATTCACTCCTTTCCACACACCCTTGAGGTAACATGTATTAGGGCAATAATTAAATGCAGATGGGGTTGGCTTAGCGCTGTAGGCAGAGTACTGACCTCCCACCTTGATGGCTCAGGGTTAAAATCCCTAAGTGACTGATAGTTTTCATAGCTAAACCGGACACTAATTCATTGACAGTAAATTTAGAAAGACGTATTTTCACTGGTAGTAAACATTGACCTTTTACTAATTCAGTGTGAAGAGCACTTCGAGCCTCAGCACTCCGCCCGTCGGACAGTACGTTAAGCTGTAGTTCTCTTGGCAATAGGCTTATGTCGACCCTGGGCTTCTCTCCAACCTTCTCCCTTACCCTTCTAGTCCCATCTTTGTACTTGCCCTCCAAGTCTGTGACGCCACACGGAGCGGAGAAGACTTGAAACCACAGTTGAACAAACATAGGGCTAAATGCGAAGGGAGAGAGAAATCTGTCTCCGTTAACTGCTGCAAGAAACTCCTTCGGGCGGAAGAGCGAGGAGAGATTGACTTAAAAAAACCCATGTGGGTGAGACAAGAAAGGGGAGCAAGATAGGGTGGCAGAAGAAGATAGACCCCAAAAGGGAAGAAATTCCTCTTCATTTCCCGACGGAAACGACCTGCCGGCAAGTTAGGGCTCCTTCCTTTTCCTCCGCGGATCCTCATCACCTCTAAATGGGAGTGCACCTATCTTTTTCAACGCTACGGGGGATCTCGCTGAAACAAGAGAGACGGGCGGAAATTGGGGCGAAGGCAGCGAACGAAATTGGGACACGGCGGAGAGAAGGAAAGGGGGTGAACTGGGAAGGGAGACAACGGTGGATTCGAAGGGGTCTCCAGAGGGATGAATAACCCTTTTCCCGGTTATTTCTCATTTAAAATGCTATCCTAAACATTCCACCCCTCCATTGATAGAGAATTCAATTCGCGATGCAAGACTGCACTACACTGCACTTAACTGATTAAATGTAGATCGGTGAGCTATCTATTAGTTATGTATTTTTATAAAAATTGTACCTGGAGAATTACAAACGTTTTACTAACTACCACCCCACCACCAGAGTAATTACTACTCCTACTACCATCGCGTTTTCCGTCATATTATATTCTTCACGAATAATTATCTTATTCTTTTCTTTTTCAGCCCCTTCTATCCTACCAATCCTCCAAATCTTGCCTCTAACCAATTCTGTTTCCTCCAATTTCTAATCTATTTGCTTTTCTTTCTTTCCTCAACATTCTGAAGAGGTCTTTGAATACCTTCCTCTCCAATCAGCATATTTTCTTCTTTTTCAAAAAAGAATCTCAGAAGCCTCCTAACTGCACTCTTTGCTAAAATACCAAGCTTTGGAAAAAACGTAAAGGTGTTTTTCTCTACTTTTTATGGCATCATAATTATTATGAATAACCGATCATCGCAACTGAGTAAAAGTTATATTTTTATGAAGATTTGCGTTTCCATGGACAGAAATGGAACTGGAAATGGAACAATCATTCGATAGGCCTCTGGATTTTCAGAATTCCTGGGTAGCGTACTTATAAACCGATTCGTTTTTCTTATCTACATGGATAACGATTGTATTTTCGAAAGCGAAATCGATTCCATCGTGTTTCTCGTACCCATAAACCTATTGATTAAAATTTCGTAAACCATCCTGACTATTATAACTCCAATTTTTTAGCATTTAAAACCCATAAAGCAAAACTAAGATTTTGGACTGGAGCCCACCCTGAGGTCAAAAGGCAAAATATCTACAATTTTTTACGTGCAACAAAACATACGGCATTTTTCTACCTTAGTGCCAAATACCATAAACATGTCACTAACGGAGGTATCGAAAATTAGAGGTCAAAAATGACTTAAAATCAATGGCACTCTCTGTATGGTGAGTATTGGCTCCAAAAGCCAAAGACCTGTGGTTCGATTTCCGGTGCAGAAAATATTTTTTTCCTCTGGCAAATTTCAACACTCAATCTTGTCGCTCAGAGGGAAAAGTAAATGTCTTAAATTTAATTTTTGACTATAAAACATCACTAAAACATCGGTGTCCACATAGGATCAGCGATTTGGAAGGGATTCAATTGACTGGGGTGGAATAAAATGGTTGTAGAAGCTTCGTTCCTCATTCCCCGTTCCGAGGGTTTACATCCACGAAGACGGAAGATATATGCTGAAGGAAAGATAAAACAAACGACTTAATTAGGGAGTGAGGGCTGTAAAAGGATAAGACGGAACCTGAGTGGGGCAAGGAGTGGGGGGTAGTTCGGGCCTCAAAGAATCTTTCGCGCAGCATTTCGCCGATATTGGGTTTAACACACATTGAAGCCTTAAAAGGGGTAGGTACGGATTGTTGAGGAAAGCCACGCGTAAAACGAACCCGCACAGATACAGAAGACGAACAGGCAGGCTTGCCTCCTCTTCCCTCAAGACGACAGATGAGAGAACTACTTGGGAATTATTTTTTATCGTGTCGAGTTTATTTTACGGTGGCCGCCGTTACTCGCTTCGCGGATTCCATCGTATTTGATCTTCCAAATCTCCATCCTCCAAGCCTCTAAAAGGCTTCGTCGATGTCTTGAATTTAAGGAGGTTAGTTTGTGCTGGGGGAGGCATGGCAGCTGCTTTGAAAATCCAGCAGCCATCTTGTCGGTACGGCGATAACAAAACTTGAGATACTCGTACAGATGAAGTTGTTCATGCACGCGATAAAGCTTAAAATAGTATGATGAAAAATGGAATGCTTTCTTAAAGTGCTTCAAATAAACAGAGTAAAGTGTGCAAACACGAAGCCAAGCGCCTAATATTTAGTTTGAATAGGTTTAATTCGAACCAGTTTTCGCGACAAAAATCAACTCCTAGGGGAATAGAACGCATCAATAACTCTCAGCAGCCGAAAATTGACAGATGCCGCAGAGATGAACTTTTGGTACGATTTCATTGCTATTTATGTGTTGATGAAAAGATATCTCCATAAATGGCTATTTAAAAAACAAAGTTTTGTACGGGGTAGGAGGGGCATCATCGTTTCTAAGCATCCCCATTTATTGTCACCCATAGGTTAGCATCTTAGGCTAGTAATGTCTCCTTTAGAGTATGTAATATATCCTACTTGCTCGTACCCAATGTCGTCTGAGTCTGCTACGCATTCTTTCCTCCGGCTTTTCCCACACGAAAATCTCTTCAGGCTATTTTTCTTCGCCACTTTTACCAATTTTCTACCATTTCTAAGTTTCTTTTGTACCTACGATGTTTTCCTCTAGTTAAACCCTTTCACCAATTGTTTAAGTTTTGATGTGGCCCATACGTAAGTCCGGTAACTTATCCTCCAGTAGCTTATTTCAAGGGCGACTATTTTCTTTTTGCAAGCCTGACTCAGCTCCCATATCTCTTATATATGGCCACATGTATTCTCAAGGATTATTTTGTATTGGGTCCTTTTTCGCTCATTTTAATCATAAGAAAGGATTTAATTGCCTTATTACGAACTTTCTTGCTTAAGTATGTTTACAGCCTGTAAACCTGTGCGAAACCTTCGCACTGTCAGCCTTCACTCCTCCTCCAAATAATTATTTACACCTTAATTAAACTATTTTTAGGTATTTATTTGCACGACTGAAAGCATAGGATATCCTAGTCGCCATTTCTGCTTTTTGTTAATGTGTCTGGATCGTATTTTGTTCATGCACGGGTTTAGCGAGAAACTTTTTATACGTGTGTTTATTAGTGATAGCTATGAGTAAAAGTGTTATAAAAAGGCATTTATTCCGATATGATATTTCGGTAATTTGACTCTTTTTTCACACGCAACCCTATGGAATGTGCATGAGACATATTTCGTTATAATTCCATAGCCCAAGTACACATCTCTTTCTAAACGTGAATTGATAATAAGCACACTATTCTAATGCCTACGAATAAATATCACGGTGGGACGTCAACTCAAAGATTCAAAAAAGGATATTAAAATATAGCTTACAGCCTTTTCGAATACCATGTTGAAAAGTATCAACAGTAACCAGAAATTCTTTGTTTTGCTACAGTCATAACATGTTTTAATAGGTACTATTTTTTTATAACACTATTTTTTTTATAACTCTTTGAATAATAAGTTTATCAGCTAAAGTGTACTTAACGAAAATTTTCCTAGAGAATTAAGTTGTTTTAACAAAGATTTTTGTGAGTGTTGCGCAGCTTAAAAACGCGGCGTCATAGCATGACGTCACGGCACGGTATCACTACGGGCGTTGTTTATCTGTTTGTTGTAAAGCAATCGCTGTTTTTTAAGAAGATGGCTACATAAGGAAGTCAACCAAAGGTAAATTGCTGGATTGTGCTCAGGTATTTAAAATCCCTTTTCAGTCATTTTTTTGATCAAGAAACGGCTAACAAACTCAACACAATATATTCTCTTCGTTTTTTTCTAAAATAAACGTCTGCTTCCATAGCAATACGGAATCTATACCCGCAGTGACGTCATAAGGCGTTTCAGGTCATGTGACTCTAGTCAATTTTTTCCGGGAACATTTTAACGGCATTTAATAATCTTTGTGGTTTGCATAGAAAATATTGGCTTCGGTGTATATTTAAATTTGAGAGAAAATTTCCATTCTAGTAGAGCATTAATGCACGAGAAAAAAAATCATGTAGACTTCCCATTAAGGAAGAGATACAATATAAAATTTTAATATTATTTCCATCGCCATGTACGCATATGAGTCACTATATCCACTGTATAATTAACTATGCTTAATCACTGGTCCTAGCATTTTTGCAACGTACTCAATAAATTATTGTATTGTGCCCTCAGTGCTGCACGATTACCGCTCCAGCCACCTTAAGGTCATCCCTAAGTACCTACTTAAATGAGGAACACTTTTCTATTGTTGGGGTTTCATGTTTCTCTTACTTTACTCACTGCACTAGGAAAGCATCCTCGCGAAAAATACTCCCCCCGCCCTTGGGGAGAGGGATGAGGAGTTGGGAGTTAGCGGTTAATTCTGACTAGGACTCTGACGGCTTCTGGATCCTGAAGGGGCTTCACCGTATATTAAAACTCCCCACTCCATCCCTTTCTCGTCATATGCGAGCACAAGCCTTTCCACCCGAAGCGTTCTCAGCGCACTCTCGATTACCTTTCAGCGCTGAGCGCATCGAAGCGAGCAAGCAGATGGCGCCCCTTATTGGGGGAGCTGGAGGGTACGGAGAAATGGGAAGGAGGTGCCTGAAGGAAGGAAAAATAAATATGTGACGGCAGCAAAAGTGGAATACCTTGCTAGATACGATAATTTTATTAATTTTATCTATTCCTGACATTTTATAAAAATAGCAAGTATGTACCTTAGAAATATTCACATGATTGCAATATATTTCATCTATTTGTAATTTTAAAGCGATATTATCTTTAAGAAAACAATATCAACAGTTTTTTTACCGAATATAGTATTTAATTTCCTCGGTTTGATTGATATTTAAGCTATAAAGAGAAAAAATGATGTAATCATGGAAAATAGTCGAGAAAGTAATGGGGTCGTTTACCGTATTTTTTATTGCCAAATCTGATAGATTTTGTAACATGAAAAGACCCGTATTTTCCCGTATGTTGATCCGTTAATTATTTCTCGAGTTATAAGCGGCGAAAAACTGGTGTTTTTAACCCTTTCGGAAAAGTGGGCGTGGTGCAACCTCTGACGTATATCGACTTCGTCCAATCACAACTGAGCCCGCGAAGCTACTTCGCCTCATCACAATGGGGGGGACACAGCTGACTCTGCCAATGGAGGCTGTTGCGACAGGATCTGTGCAACCGGACCTTCCGAGAATCCCCTCCACTCCCTTCCCTTCCCCTAAGAGCAGTCAAGGACGGGAGGAAAATGACGACAATGGTATGACGTCGATTAGCTTCTTCGAGGGGCGTCACCTATTGCTTATTTTAATTTTTGATTTATGAGGGAATGGCTCGGGTTAGTAGATTAATGTTTCAAGTAAAATTCTTTTTTCGTTTCCATCTAACGATTTCGTGTAAAAATTGCGATTTCTGTTCCGAGTAAACGCCCCCGTTAGCCAAAAAATCAGGATACCTAGGCATTTACGGGAAGGCATAAACTAATGATGTGTTCCTTTTCGTTTTCCCGTTATATATCTTGGGTCTTCATTTCCGAGAATATGGTACCACTTTATGTCATGATAAGTGAAAAGGATGGGTCTTTATGTCACGTGGTAGGTAAGATTAATTTTTTCACTAAAATTCATTTTTCGTTTCCATCTAACGATTTCGTGTACAAATTGCGATTTCGGTTCCGAGTAAACGCCCCCATTCTCTAGTCGGGGAACAAAATCCACTGTATGACTGGAATTATTGATTATCTTAAGACTCAAAGGTGTAATATCGTTTCATTATAATGGCCCCTTTGAGCATTACCCAATTAAGAGTTAGGGAATAAGGTTAAAAACAGGTTAATCCTCAAAGAACATCAAATTTAAAACTAATTAGATACGTCTCCTATAGCATCCACAGTAGAGTGCTATTAATTCGCAATTTATTTAGGTTGCCAACATTGAAGGAAAATTAAGCTGCCAATTCATACTATTCCGCTTAAGTAGTAATGACCAAATCGTGTGCTAAAACTTTTTTCCTTTACGTTTAAGCTTGCGTGCGTGAATTCCCAATTAATAATGGTGAACGAAGAGACTCCCGGAATATCCCTTTGATATCCTGAGGTAATGCCTCGGAAAATAGATGACATCTGAGAATTCTATACTAGAAAGCGCGTTAAATCATAGGAACAGAACTATTCGAGCTCGTGAAAGGAAAGCGGATATTTTCAAACGGTATGATGAGGGCAATGGAAACGAGAAGGACAATTAGCTAAATTCTGAAACTACCTTTTAGCCTTTAATGACAAATGCAATCCAAAAGCGGGGCAATAAGCTCTCAAGAGAGTGCTCACAGAAAGTACCAACAGAGAAAATACTTCCAAAAATGAGAGTTAACAAATCGGTTACCCCTACCGACTTGACATTGAACTACCGTATATGCATTGACAAATCCATAAATTCACGAAACATCCGGGGTTTAATGCTCTATAATGCTTCTTATTTAATTATAGCCCTAATTGTAAGTATTGAAATTGGAGTACGCATTGTTGACACCGAATTAAGCTCCCTGCAAGCCCGCTATCGTAACTACTTCTCGGAAGAAAATCTTTAAGTACAGTACTAGTTAGATGGAACACTCAACAACCATTGCTGAATTTATTGCTGGTTAATATTGCTGAAGGATTCAGATAGACCCTTTATGATTGATCTCGAAAGTACAATTAACTAGTGAAGGATGTGTGTGTGAAAACTGAGTGAAAATGAAAATTGAATGAGTTTGAAATTGAAAATTGTGGTGATCCGTCGAAACATTGGTCGGTGGCGGTATTGAATTATGTGGATAATACTATCATTCAAATTTTGTCCTTTCTTGTTCAAAATGATAGCATTTTACAAATTTAAACCTTAAACAATTTTTTTGTTCCAGGGATTGTTGACTACTGATCTTTATTTCGATAATGTTTATGTATTTCTCCCAAGCATTCACTAACGAACTTTCACTATAATCAGGTCGGATTTCAATCCTAAAGGTTGGTATCCCGGTTCGGGAATTGATTTTTTCATACGTCTTCAATGGTGTAAATTTGAGACAAAATTTTCCCTCCGGCCGTCTAATTCCTCTTAAAAGTTTTACACATAAATTATTGTGCAACATTGTTGCAACATACAAATTCACAATTAGAAGCAGAAGTTCATAAAAAGACACGAGTAAAGGAAGCAAAAAAGACAGCAAAAACGCACAATATATCAATATCGTACACAGTTATATCGATCATATTCATAGATATTATGGCGTGCGGAAGTATTAACAAAAATGGGAAAAACGTGCTATCATCCATCATACATCATTTAATAAAAAATTTACTGCAGGAAACCACTCACATAGAAAAGGGGGGTGTAAAAAACCTGCAAAATACTACTGATAGTGTAGCTAGTATTTTTCCTGCAGGGATTAAAACAAATAAAACAAGATCACGAGGGAAAACCAGTAGAGAAAATAGAAATAGATATGAATTGCTGTGCATTTTCAGGGATAAGACTATGCATTATATAAGGCGTTGCGATAGAGGTAAACTAAGCATTTGAAGCATATTAAAATCTAAATTTACTCCTGCCGTATACGGACAATTGGTTGATCTTTTAGGGGAGGTTACCGACAGCTGAGGCCATTTGCGCCATATAGAATAGGTGGATAATAGGGGCGTTTACTCGGAACCGAAATCGTAATTTTATACACGAAATCATTAGATGGAGACGAAAAACGAATTTTAGTGAAAAAATTAATCTTCTAACCACAACCATTCACTCATAAATCAAAAATTAAAATAAGCAAAAGGTGACGCCCACCGAAAATGCTGCTGTGATAACATTGACGTCATTTTCCTCCCGTCCTTGACTGCTTTCAGGGGAGGGGGAAGGGAGTGGAGGGGGGTTCTCGGAAGGTCTGCTCGCACAGATGCTGTCGAAATCGCTCCCATTGGCCGAGTCAGCTGTGTCCCCCCCCCTTTGCGATGAGGCGAAGTAGCTTCGCGGGCTCAGTTGTGATTGGACGAAGTCGATATGCGTCAGAGGTTGCACCACACCCACTTTTCCGAAAGGGTTAAAAACATCAGTTTTTCGCCGCTTATAACTCGGGAAATAATTGTCGGATCAGAAAACGGAAAAATACAGGTCCTTTTATTTTACAAACTCTATCAGATTCGGCAATAAAAAAAACATGGTAAACGACCCCATTGGGTAATGGTAGGAGTTTTCAGGGAACGGCGGAAGGGTGGAGAGAAATCCAGCGTCGGCATTAGGGGGGCTTTATAGCTCGGCGGCAGAGCTCAAGCGGCAGAAATCAGCCAATGAGAATACGCCTTTGGAAATCATGACATCAGACCGTTGAGCGTCGCTGACTAGCGCTTAAACGGCTAGCGGCTGCCGTAAATATTCAGCCTTGCTGAATCCCAGCGGCAAGAAGAGGGAGGCCCGGTTAATTCGAATTGTCCAGCATTTTTGGATGTCTTCTGTTGGGCACTTTTATGAGCGCGTATAAGATGTATTACGAATATAAAGGTTGTTATGAAGTGTGAAATTTATAATCGAAGAAGAGAAGTCACAGCTATCCCAGATATAAGAGTATAGTGAAAATGTAATTATTGCATTGCGCGTACACACATGGAATAGTATCTCATAGTCGTTTAATATTTCGTTGCAGTATGCATCCCATCTCAAAGTTTTATAAGTAATACACTGCAAATTATTAATATATTGCTGAAGGTCCTGGTTTTTAAAAACTGAAATGAACTAAACTATTCCCACACTAAATTTAACTATACTATGCCCAACTAAAATATACTACTGCTAACCGAAATGAAATACGCACGAGGAAAAAATAGGAGACGAAACTCAACAAGTTAGATTCAACCGTGATCAGAGGCACAAGTCGACAAGTTCCAGTGCCATGAAACGCATTGCGATCATCTTTTTTCATGCCGCGCCGCAGAGCTATGAAGGTCCACCGATTTCGCGGGCTCAGTTGTGATTGGACGAAGTCGATATGCGTCAGAGGTTGCACCACACCCACTTTTCCGAAAGGGTTAAAAACATCTGTTTTTCGCGGCGAAATCTATCGTAAGCGCCACCGCCGCCGAGCTATAAAGCCCCCCTTAGCCTTCTCTTAACGAAAGGCGCCAAGGGGACCACGGATTCACGTCCCATCCGACGGACGGAGTACTGAACTTGAAATGCCCTCCACTAGACACTCAAGTGGGGACCGGTTTTCCACTGAAAAATCCGTCACTTCCGGGAATCGAACCCGGGCCCTCGGGATGGGAGGCCAGTACACTTAACCACCACACCAACCCGATCCCCGCGGTTACATCAGAAGAACATGAAGTTGTGCGCTTAATAGGCTCTGGTTTACTACGAATGGTGGGAAAAGGAGGCGAGAGAGAAGGGGGTTGTTATTTTTTATTTGTGGAGCCAGGCTTGACATACGCCTCAAGTATTTTGCATCCAACTCAGAAGATATTGATAAGAAAATTGATAAAGTTCAGAGGAAATACGCTAGATTTAAAAATAAGTGTTGCGAAAGGAATGTCATTGTAAGGTTTCACTAGAAAATATATGATGGGAAACTCTACAAACACGGAGATCAAAGTCGAGCATAGACGTTAAGAGCGATAAATAAGCACCGAATTTACCCAAGAAACAGACAAAATTAATGATATTTTCCCATGATAAATCGTTGGTTTTGGCCACGCAAATAAGATGCACGGGATAGATGCCTCAATATGTGGAAAGGCACAAAAACTTGTTATTCCCGAGAAACATTTGCTACTGCAACTAAAGCATGTATAGTATATGTAAAAATGTATAGTATCTCTGAATGTTTTGAGCAATAACTATACGAGAGATTGGTGTCCTAACATTCCCTGCCACACACCCTTTCATGCAGCTGGAAAAGGGGGTATTGCATAGATGTATAGACGTGGCCAGAACTCTAGCCACCACACCAACCCGATCCCCTTTACGGACAAACCACTACGTTCGAGGCTCCACTTGCGCAATGCTGGTCCCGCTACACGCCTGAAAATTAACGCCAGCCTACTCCACGTGCTCCTCCACCGATGGAACACTTGGCTCGGAACCTCCACTCTCGAAAAGCCTCCCCCTCCATCCCCCTCAGGCACTGCGGACCTAATCAAAATGCACGCAGTTTCGGACATTTTTTTTAACGCGAGAATGAGATTGATACATTACGAAAAAATGAGGGGAAAGGGGGAGATGGGGATGAAAGCGAAAACAAGAGAAGCGAAGGAAAGATGGAAGGGAATGGGGAAACGAGAAAACGATGGTTGTACTCCTTAATGAGAAACAAATATGGATGATGATATCTCGAGCCGAAAAAATGCGTGGACCAACGGTGGGTGGGATGTAAAAAAAAAAACGAGAATACAACTACCACAGAGGAGTAAGGCGGGGGGTGCATGGTTTGATAATAAATGCAAAGAAAATAAGCGCGCGGGTTTGGGGAAGCGGAGGAGAGAGAGAGAGAGAGAGAGAGAGAGAGAGAGAGAGAGAGAGAGAGAGAGAGAGAGAGAGAGAGAGAGAGAGAGAGAGAGAGAGAGAGAGAGTGAGGGTCTTTGAGGGGTCCCAAAATGATTAATAAAGGGCGTGTTGATTTATTAATTGAGCCGAATACCCGCTCGGCGCAGGGAGAGAGGCCCGTAGAATAACGGCCCACAGGCTAAGTCCATCTCGATGATGGAGAAAGGGAGAGTGGGTAGGCTGAAAGAGAAATAGGTTTTTGCGTGAGAGAAATAGGGTAAGACGACCAGAATGGTGATGGTGGAGACTATACCCTTCTATAAGGATGGCCGGAGGACAGAAAGGAAATAAAAACGTCTTACCCGAGATGAAATGGCGTGCGAGGAGTGGATGGCGGGTCATAAAAGAATGGGATCGGTGGGAATTTAAAAAGGCGAGAGTCTTATGAGGCGGAGGTCAGTTGTCTGGAGGTGGAGAGGGGGTCAAGGTGACCCCCCCCCCCCCCAAGGCGAGTGAGAAGGTCGGTGAAAGGGCAATGTTTCGGGGAGAAAGGCTGGGAGGGCGAAAATTCGGTTATATTCTTGACGATAATGGGAGCCGAGATACGGAGGAAGCCACCTGCGTCGCTTAGGATAGGTGGGCCGCAGGGTACAGCTTAGGATATTTACGATAGAGTAAGGGTGGAAAAAACCGTCGTCTAGCCTCGGTATACATGCACTGAGCCCGTGGGGAAGCCAGGGTAATTGGGGTTTAGGGCAGGGAGAGATCCATCACGAAAAATTCAACAAATACTTGCAACTACAGGATATGGTATTCCGCAGTCAGGGCAAACTTATTCTATTCATCAGAACGTAAGATATTTACCGTTAAACGGCAATTAATCACAAAGGAAAACCCTTTACTAAGAAATTAAGCATTATATGGTGCTTGTGGCCTTTCGCAATTCCTCTCAGCATTTCAATTAACCTTTCATGCCATTCTAACATTAACATATCAAGATATTAAATGGTTAATTTATTTATTGAAGCGTGAAAATAAATGACATGTTCCATTACATTTGAAAATACTATACGTCTATGGAAAGATTCAATTAATTATATATATTTTGGACTTATAAAAACTCCCGTCTTGTTGAAGAGAAACGGGAAGGGATGCTGTATCGAAAGAATGGTAAGTAAAGAATTGGTACGGGATGTATAGATGACGTAGTGACGGATGTACGAGGGAAGAATCACATTAGTATGGAATGCTTAACTGATAGAAGAACGAGCCAATCCTACGGTTAGTAAGGCAATGAAAACTTCAATATTTCAATGGAAAACTCTAATCCATTGGATTTCAATACCTTGCATAATAGAGCTCAACCATCCTATTTATAAATTTTAGTTAGTGATTAGAGACGATACGATAACGATGGAAATATTTAAAATTGTAGGAAAGCATGAGAGAGGGCTGCCTTTTGCACTCGTCAACTTTCTAATAAGGTGCCGAATTTTTACGTCTCACGTCCCACCAACGAACACATTGATGTGTTTAAAGCACTATCCGCACGTCATTCATGTTTTCGCCGACATTTCATTTAAAACCACAGTCGATTTTCAATCCTCAACTTCGAAATGCGAATCATCTTAGGCCTCATAATTGAACTTGAATGGAAAACGCTCACGGAACTTAGGTGACAAAACCAAAAATATCGTTTAAATAAAATAGAAGCTGATCTCTCATGCAAAGGCGTGAAAATACCCAGTCTATGAATAAGATCAATTGGATAACACACATGTGATTTGACAAATAAACTGATTTAAGAGTAGAATTAAAATTCCTTCCTATCTGCACGCAATAATGGATAAGAATTAGTTTTTTTTAATAACTGAATATTCTGGAATAGATGCAGACGGTCTGCTAAAATGTCTTCCTATCCGCCGCCGGATAGGAATTATATATGTAAAATGACTAAACATTCTGGTATATGCAGATGATCTGACTTTTAGTGAAACTTTAAATATATCTGAACTCTATTGATGCCCACAAATCTTACCTCGCGAATCGTTTTCGTTATCCGGAGCATTTTCCGTTTCCAAAATCAGTTGGTATTGCAATCACATTGCGAGGTATTTTTTTATTCCATCATTGAATCACGACATTGATCTAATATTGAAAAAATTGATTTTTATTTGGGACTGATATCAAAAAAGTACAGCCTCAACGCCAATGAAACACAAATGGTCCACTAAAATCAAATCGAGCATAAAAAAACGCTAGGGAATGTTTTTATTGCCGTGTGGTCCCTTTACTAAATCATTCAGTACGAAGGTTCAGAGTTATTCCCACGCAATCAACAGATTTCCGTTCAAATAACATAAAGGGATTATCTTCCGCGCAAAAAAAACTATTAATTACACACCGCTCCAAACAATTAAGGCAGGCACGTTGAAGCGAAAATCCTTTTACACCCACACTCTCCTATAATCCCGAGCGGACCCTGCGGAGAAGGGGATGGAGACACAGGAGAGCCATTACACACCACTCGAGATCGAAAGTTCCACGCCGCCGATGAAACCACGCGTGGGACGCGAACGAGAAAAAAATTGGGGTCAGAGATGAAGATATACATATTGAAAGAGGGAAAAATGCGATAAATTAGTAAGGTAGAAAGGGATGGACGAAGCGATGGGGATCAAATTGCGGCGGAAAATGAGAGACAAGAACGAATGTGTGGGGCGAAAAGGTAGAATGTGGGGAGAGGAAAGAGAAGGTGGCTGCGAAGAAGTGGAAAATGAAGGCGGAGAGAGATAGAGAGAGGAAGAAAAAGCCAAAGGCTTTCCGAGCGTGGGAAACGAGTGGAATGAATGACTTTGGGAGGCAAGGGGGGGGGGGTGGAAACGGGGTTGAGGGAGGAAAAGGGGATAAAGGGGAGAGAGGAAGCAGTCATAAAAGGGCTGAATAAGAAGAGAACAAATCAGGGAAACCACTCGGAAGAATATAGGTGTGCGATAGAGGTGAAGGAAAGGGGTGGAAGGAATGATTGTACTTACAATGGGGGCGTTCACTCGGAACCGAAATCGCAATTTTGTAGACGAAATCGTTAGATGGAAACGAAAAACGAATTTTAGTGAAAAAATTAATCTTCTAACCACAACCATTCACTCATAAATCAAAAATTAAAATAAGCAAAAGGTGACGCCCACCGAAAATGCGGCTGTGATAACATTGACGTCATTTTCCTCCCGTCCTTGACTGCTTTCAGGGGAGGGGGAAGGGAGTGGAGGGGGATTCTCGGAAGGTCTGCTCGCACAGATGCTGTCGAAATCGCTCCCATTGGCCGAGTCAGCTATGTCCCCCCCTTTGCGATAAGGCGAAGTAGCTTCGCGGGCTCAGTTGTGATTGGACGAAGTCGATATGCGTCAGAGGTTGCACCACACCCACTTTTCCGAAAGGGTTAAAAACATCAGTTTTTCGCCGCTTATAACTCGGGAAATAATTGTCGGATCAGAAAACGGAAAAATACGGGTCCTTTTATTTTACAAACTCTATCAGATTCGGCAATTAAAAAAATATGGTAAAAGACCCCATTCAGCTCACGTAATCACGCATTTAAGATACTAAAATGTATTTAATTAGTTTTATTTATTCCAAAGAACAACGACAATATCTAATTTCCCTCACGTGTTTACAATGTACACAAAATACATACACCTCACAAAAAAAGCACCGGCATCCTTCAGTCTCGAAAACAACAAGCCATGCACACTTTTCACTCGCGAGCCTCTTCACTTCCATTCACAACACCCTCCCCTCAAAAACTCTTAATCTCCCACTCTCTCCGATATTTTATCCCCAGCTCGCGATTGGCCCCGACGTCACTCAACAACCGATGTACGCCTAAGTTCTGCATTATTGCCGTCCTTGGGGGTTATTTTGTAATCTCACCTTTTTAATGACTCTTTGCGGGAAGGCGGGATATCCGTTTCGCTCTCTTAACGATCCGCTCACGAATGGTTCGTGAATTGTCAGCAACATTGTTTGGGAAATAGTGATACAAAATATATACGCAGATAATTCAAGCTAATGATAAAATAAGCATTTAAAACAAAGCATACCTTCAAGTGCCCTATGTATTGCAGTTGAAAGTGCTGAAGTTCTTCACGTTGTGCAAATTACAAAAATTCAATTTTAAATCGTTTGTATCTTTCACGCTCTTGCTTTTTTTCCGACTCAAGCTTCAAGTGGAAACGATGGTGGCTTTACGTTCACGATTTCACGTTCTTTATGAAGATGAGATGGGAACTAATGGCAGGCGGAGATTATGAAACGGATCAAGAGTCAAAAGATACGGATCAGAGCGGATGAATCGTCTAAAATATCAGCACATGAGCGGTAGTTCACCGCTTGAGATTCGAAGATGGTCACGCCGCCTGGGTGGCGGAGTTTAACTACGAAAAAGTGACATTTTATGACGTATTCTCACTAAAGTGAGATTACAAAATAACCCCCCTGCTTACCGACCACGTTGGGGAAAACAATAGAAAAAGATGGCGGCCTAAATGTTATAAAATGTTATATCATAAATATTTACATATTCCATAAAAATTATCAAAATAATCAATAGACCAGGGAAGCATCACATTACAGCATTTTTCTCACCGCTTTAATGCTATGCATGATTCATTCAAGTTACAATGGCTATATTTTTTTCAGCTCTTAGCCTAATTAAATACACCACACTAGATTTCATGACAGAATTTTTGCTTTGCAGAGGAGATAACCAATTGGCAATGTTGCATGAGCCAATAGAATAGGTGGGTCCTAGGGATTAGCTAGGATATTTATAGGAAACAGTGGAACGGAGGAGAAAAACCTGGTAGGTATATGCATTAGCCTACTTTTAACGAATAGAGCGAGTAGTTCGCAGTTTATCGACCCATCAGACGGGAGCATTACTATTCATACAGAGATCAAACATATCGATATTCCCCTACTAAATTTCTGCCTCAGCCCAGATTGAAACTAGGTCCTGGAGATAGTAGACCAGTATCCAAGCCTACTTTATATCATTCCCTTACAATTACCTCATACATATTTGTTTACAGCCTATTAGTGTGGAGGAGATACGATCCCCCAAAGATTTGGAGTAACCCCTGATTTAAGAAAACATGAGCCCTGTCCGAAGCGTGTGCTTCTAGCGCTAAGAATACTACAATGCTTGCTTGCAAGTGGAGGGGTGTACCGTCGGAAACACCCAAAGTATGTCCGAACGCGAAGCACTCTGGGGGAAGCATGCTACGAAGTCAAAGCACGCTTCCATGCATGCTTCGAAGCATTGTTGACGAGAAAAAACAAAAGATGGTGGAGCCGTTGGCTACTTATAAATGTGTGTAGTATCTATTTTTTATTTCGTATATTACATTTGCATAATTATTAATATACATATCAATGAAAGAGTTAATATGCATATAACGCTCTTTTTCTAATGATCTAAAAATTTGATAGATGTTGCCCTCTATCGTATTTCACTATACCTAGTGTTTTATTTTGTTGCCACTACTGCTTAACGTCGCTCCTTACCGTAGACTGTCCGAATATGAAGTATTCTTTCCCAAGCATGCTTCATTGTACGTCAGCTAGACGTCACCACCAAGAATGCTTTGCCGAAGCATTTCGGATACGGCAATGATTTTACTAAAAACTATTTCCCAACTTTCGGCCGGTTTTAGCTGACGTGACCTGTAGCATTCACTTTATCGAAACACTTTTCTAGTGATCATAAAAACACTTAACTTCCTTCCTCATTCCTGATTCATGAAAATGTGCTGAAAATTATTTCCCTACTTTTGGCCAATTTTTGCCGACGTGACCCGTAGCATACACCATATTCACTTCATCGAAATACACTTCTTTTGATCATAAAAGCGCACAACTTCCTTCCTCGTTCACTAGAAGACGGGCTCATTATTGCTCAACAAAGGGAAAGAAAAATATTATTTCCCAACCCTTCCCTTAGCCCCGGGCGCAATTTCCAGTATTTAAGCGCCCCTATACTTGGTCGTCCGCGTTGGATATTCGAAGCGGAACGGATGTAATTGACAGCCGATAACAGCGGGTTGTTTTGGTGGGGTAAGTTTACGGGTGCCTCCGGCTGTGGTCCTATCCGCTCCGGTGATTAACCGGGGCGAATACCCCAGTCACCTTCGCCCCAAGCCTGGCCAACCCGCAACAAGGGCCGTGTCACACAGAGGATGTCCAGCGGTTCACAAGTCTCCACCCAATGGTGTCAGGCCGGTGCCATCCCAGCCGGCCCTGCTTGTCGAGTACTGCGGTGCGGGACACACCGCTAAGACTGGACACTGACAAACAGGATCCCCCGATCACTCAAACATCAAGAACTACTTTTCGAATTTGGTTCACCTATAAAATAGGCAGTCGTCCATAGGAACGTAACGAAATCACAAGTACGTATACAGGGTTTATAGGGGGTTTTCATTTTCCCTGACTTTTCCAGGATTTCTAGGCCATTATTAGTGATTTTCCCTGATTTCTGAGCTCCTGAAAACTCCAAGATTTCGGTCATTTATAGAGATAAAAGTGGTAGTGAGGAAGCAGAGAAGTCTAAACTTATGAAAAATTGTAGGTTATTTTCATATTTATCATATTAACTTCCAGTTATTTGAGATCAACAACTTTAAGTCAACAAAATAAAAATTATCACTCCTTACAATGATACGCCTTCAGAAAGGGTTTAAATTGCAGAAAAATATATGCAAAGAAGGCTGACCTGGCTTTTCCTTCAAACCTGATGTCATATTAAATTAGCTCTTCGAATCAATCTTGATTTTTTTCTTCCTCACATCCTTCTACAAATTTGGCTAAGTGACCAATTTTGAATGAGAATAACTTTTTCGTCAACAGAGGGACAAATCGAAGCATTCCTGGCAAAATCGCTAGCGAATGAAAATGAGATGCGTACACCTTTCGCCAATCTTTTCACCAAATTGTGCAGGCTATAGCCAGAAATAACCAGAATAGGGCCCCTGGGCTGCCTCCACAGCGAAGCCAGCCTGAGGCCAGTCGTCCGCTCCTTCACCCCGCCCTCCGCTCCTATGCGCAGTTTTTGATTTCTTGGCATTTTCAGGTGATAAATTCCAAAATTTGAACGTTTTGTGATTTTTCCCTGACCACACATTAAATTCCCTGACTTTTCCAGGTTTTCCAGGATTTCCAGGTTCCAATAAACCCTGTTATACTGTTAAAAAGAAATTTACACACGAATTTATTTTAACCAACCACTTGGATACGATGTAAGGAATCGCAACGAATCGTTGTTTGTATTTATCTGCAGTTTAAGTATCAATAATTTTATTTTCGTACCTACAAACTTGCTCCACGAATTCACGTAAAATCGGCTTAAGATGTGAGGGTATTATGAAGGATAGGTAAAGTTGGGTTGAAAGGAAGACAAACTAGGAACTTCCAGGGATGGTAGGAGAGGAAAGGGATTTAATTGAAGATACTAGAAGAAGGCACTAGGAACTGGGCTTCAAAACTAAATTTCGAAGGAAGTGATAGATAGAAGAATGTTGGGCAACGGGGTTTAAGGAAGGGGAAGAATCGGTGTTCGGGACCGAATGATACGAGCTACGAATTATTAGTTCCGACTAAATTACGAAGTAAGAAGTACAGAAGTGGAACTGAGGAACATTATATGAAATGTAGGGGTCTTGGGAAGAAATTGATGTCCATATAAACCTGCCATGCCCATGTAAATCTTCATCCTGGGAAAATTCTTTTTGCAATGAATTTCGGCATTCAATTGGACAAAGTGCTTTCGTGAAACATACTTAAAACATGGAAAAAATATCTTTTTTACTAATGAACATTTGAAAATACATCTGAAAAATATTTATGGCCAACAAAAATAATTACCTGGAGCAATTCAATGTTTTCGTTTGGGCAAAAGTGATCGATTCTTATAAATTTTCTCCCAGCACGCCATCAGATTTCTTCGAAGAACATGCCTGACTTGTGAATGCGATTTGGGAGACGTAGCCCTCGCTACGGGCGAGAGCTGGATAACGAGCTTTGATGGAAGATAGAACCTCCGCCTTGCAAAAGATTGGATGCCTTGCTTACCCAAAGGACACCACTTCGCAGAGCTTACGTTTGACTAAGCCTTCGTTAGAGAAGATCAAAACGTTATGTAATGGTATGACGCCGAGATTCTAGCAGAGCAGTCCAGAAGTCGCTGATTACATCTCCTGGTACGTTCTTTGGGTTGACCGTTCTCCTGGTTGGATGCGTCCTTTTTACAATCCACGCAGAGCATACATGGACCTCCATCAATTTAGAGATTGATTTTTATTATCCGTGAATCAAACGTGACTACCGTTTATTAACCCCGTAGAACTAGCTACTCTGCAAAATGTGTCCTTGGATGTGAACAGATGCAAATGGTACGAGATTGCAAAAACAGTAGCATACTATGATTAATTAGATCACAGAGATACAATGGGAGAGATAGATAATGAGACAGAGTGGGTTTAAAATGTTATTTTTCCACGTGCGATTAGAGGAAACCGAAGTTACCGGGGAGATACCGGGATGATAGACGATGTAGTTTTTAAGTCTTTTATTACATACAAGCATGTAAGCTTACATGAAAAAAATGTATGTGATCTCATAGACACATCCATGCATGCTGAGTAGAGTTTAACTTCGTAGCATTTAATCCGTGTGATTTTCATAAGTACTCTTTAATTAATAAAAGAAAAATTCTTATGTGCTTGTAAGAAGTGGAAATTTAGTGACGATTCACCCCCTTCAACACACCCACGAGGTGCCTATCTGGGTACTCATGGATATAGGTGTGATACAGTTGAATATTGGAGCAGAAAAACAGAAAAAAGTAAGTTACAAAATGAGAAAAGTATACTGTAACTTTTCTGCAATCAGGACCATTTATCAGATAACACTGAAGGCGTCACTTTGTGGAAATTTGTAATATTCATGGTAAGGAATAAAATAATAAAACTTTTAGTCAATTCCACACTGTTTATATATCCGACCTAGGTTTCAACAAATATTTGTCATTCTCAAGGCCTTGAGAATGACAAATATTTGTTGAAACCTAGGTCGGATATATAAACGGTGTGGATTGACTAAAAGTTTTATTATTTTATTCGTTACCATGAACAGGACCATTTAGTTGAATACGGTTTTAAAATTGGTTTCGGGGCGGTACTAAATTTAGTTCTGAAGATTCATTGCTTTGTGTTTCTGTTTCTCTACACTGGGATGGTGTAATATTTCAGCCATTAATATAAGGATCTAGTCAAATACGAGGCATGTTCATTCCCAGAAGATAAAAGACAAAATACAGTAATAGTGTTGCTGAGCGTAATTCCGTACGCATACCCGTAACTTGCATATATATAATCATCGATTTCCACCTTTTGATATTAAATTATTATTATTTTACTTCCTTCTCTTTATTTTGACATTTAAATAGCATGTATTTAGTTAATGACTGTTGTAATATTATGTATAAGAACATTTTGATGGACGAATCGGCTGACAAAGTCGTCCGTTTGGGAAGCGAAAAACGCATGCCAAATATATAAGCATGTAAATATTAATGGACGAATTAGGCCACGCAGGCAGTAGAGGGACAAGTACATAGATGCTTGCCTAAGTATGAGTATCATTCAAGGAGGAGAGGAAAAAAAAGATTCCGGAAACTTGTCCTCAAACGAGATTAGGGTGGAAAAAGTAAGAGGCTGCGCGCGGGGGAAGGTGGTGGTGGGACGAGAAGGGGGGAGAGTCAGGGGATGGAAGGAGAAGGGGAAGAGGGAGGAAAAGAGGGATGGAGTGACGGGCTCGGGATCAAAGAGGGGCGCCAAGAGATAAGGAGATCAAAAAGAATCGCATGCCGGACTGCTGCTGGTTGGAGGAGTTATGGCTCTGGACCATGTCGTCCTCCCTCTCCGACGAGGCAAAAGGCCTGTTCCAAACCGCCCGCACCCAGCTACGCCCATCAGCGGCGACGAAGGGTGGACTTTCCCCTTTTTCCGAGCCCTGGAGCAGCCACCCCACCCTCCAAACTGTCATCTTGTCCCGTTCCTGCCCCCTTCCACTCCCCCCACCCTGGATGACCTTTTCCGTTACATCCCCCTTCAAACGCCCACCCGACCGTGTAGGCGGAAAAGTTAATCTCTCGAGTGAAAATACATTCGGCAAGTTGCTGCGAGAATATGAGAGGAAAATGAGGAAAATTCATAAGCGATTGGAGTAAATACAAGACAGTGAGTTAAAAGCGTCGGTACAATTAAAAGAGATTTTATATTGGAATGAATCATTTGCCATCATGGTAATCAGTATTAATTTCTCCATTTCTCATCAGGGTGCTCGCTCTAAACCCAAAAAGGAAGATACCAAACACGATCTTTCTTGAAGGAGGGTGATTCAGGGTCACTCTCCAAACCTCTCATAGTTGAAGAGAATATTTAGGTCTGACGTTAAATCCAACTAAGAAATGTAGTGTTGGTCAATTTGTTCCCAATTTCAATAAAAATGAGAATAATATGATGCGGCACATGATGAATTATATTTAAGGCGTTCTATGAATTGTAAATCATAAGTCATAAGATTTTAGTCTTCAGTAACACAACTTTTAGAAGGTACCTACATAGTGAAAAATAATAAAACTGATAAACTAATAAACTGATAACTAATAAAACTCGAAAGTATGCATTTTTAAGTTCTTAAGCTTAACTTAACCTAAAGTTTTAGACTTGAAGGCCAATATTTAGACATATGAATGAGTATAAAAACAATGTTAAAGAAAATATATTTTGCATTCATTTACCGAGAATGTTATGCATAATGATGGGCTTATATGGGAGCCACCAATTTATTCAAGGTTCACTTGTTCAAGTTTTACTTGACTGAATAAAAAAACAGCTCAAGTCTTTCTAAAACTTGAGAAGAAAAAGAAAATACGGCTTCTATGAAATTTATCTCGCTTCATTTAAACACCTTATAGAAAGACTCCAATAGCATATTAAATTTTTTGTGGCAATCTCGGAAGCTAATGAAAAAAATCACCTAGACCAAGATTCAACTATGATAACGTGCGGAAACTCTTGGGTAGCAGGAAAACCGCCCTTGCGTTTTGACCCAAAACTAATCCCACTTATGCTCCTAACCGTATTCAAACCTCTCAACTTCCCTGCCACCAATCTATTCCCTGCCAAATCCACGAAATTGCTCCTTTCCCCTCTCCTCTACGTTTCCGCTCGTCAAACCCGAAGTAATTGCAATACTCCTGGCTCGTCGAGAAGTCACGTGACGAGAGACTGCTGCGGGAAGTATAGTACATCGGTTTTCAGCGAGAGAGAGAGAGAGAGGAATTGGGATGGATGTCCGCTGTGGTGGTGACACACATCAATGTACGCATATGCCACACGGTTGAAGAGTATGTACAGCGATGAGCATATGAAACGGGGATCGTAATAGTGGGAGATAAAATTGGATAAAAATCCCAGCTAATACAACAGAGCCGTGGAGGGAACTTCGAGTGCAGTAGGTACTATTTCCGTCGGATAGGTCGTTGAATTTTCTTGAAAAAGTGGCTTAAGTTTAAAAAGGGATTCTAGTTTCGTTCTGACTTAGTTTCAACTCCGAATATTTCTACTCCTTCGAGCGTAACTTTTTGAAAATGTATTTTAAAATAAATAAGCAGAATAAAAAAAGAGCTTTAAATGATTTTTCCATTAAGAAGTTTTAATAAAACCAATTTTATTTTTTATCATTTGGGATTTGTAAAATAACTTACCAATTGAAAATACAAAAAGCTTCATTTATCTATGATAATGAGACTCTTGATTCATCAAAGGTATTTTGGGGAACTCTCTGTTGAAATAATCAAGGAAACAAGTTAAAAATCGAAAGAGTTCAAGTATGGCGTTATGTTGTAGAACGAGTCAACGTTAACATAGTGAAAAACACACTTTGCAGAATTGCGCTATATTTTTAATAATTCTAATTACGATTCCATCAAAAACTCTCCCCTTCCTCTTCCATTTCTCCCTTCCTCTACCTGGTCTTCTGTATGTAGGGTTCTTAGCAATCAGTTCTTCATACCGTAAAAATACCGTACAATTGTTTGTCTTGCTATGCAAAAAGAAAACGTTGTCCTTCAGCGAGTTTTCATGTTGTGGACAACGCAAGAGTCTGGGGCACAGCAAAGAAAGTTTAAGTGATCTTACGGAGGTTGGCTCGCGACTGCGTGAGTCAAGTTGTCTGAGGAATCTTATTAATTTAAGTACGAGTATATGCCTGCTAAGTGATCCTTACCTCACAAAGAAAATTACATAAGCTATTGAAAGTCATAAGTATCACAAGAAATACGATGTAAAGTCGAAGGATTTCTTTTTCATGATAATTTTAATGAGCTCGACTATGGAGTCAATTCAGCATTTACTTTAAAGAAATAAATTCATGTACTCAATGAGTTTACTAATTTATAACACCAGAATATTACTATCAAACATTATATTATAATATTTTTCTGAAATATGCATTAATATCTCATTAGTAATGATATTATTCATACGCCATACATTTTACATAGAGCGACCGCAGCGCCACTTCAAGACAACTAACGCATTTCGTCTGCTATAAGCGCGGAAATCGGTGGATTTAGCGAAAAATACGGTGGGTTGATGCCTTTTTTTCCTGTCATTTTATTTCTTGTGAAATTACGTATAAAATATCAGTTTTTTGCAAAAATGACATGTCACTATGGTATTTTTAAACGTTATATTCCCATGTGACGGCCATTCTCGCCGTTAATCGTATGTAATTTCAAATGCAATTTGTGCAAAAAGGAGTATAGGTTGGTATAATTATCTTTACTTTATTAGATAGAGGAACTTACATTCTATAAGTGCTGAAAATATAAAAAAAATGACATGACTTTCACTTTTCGGACCAACTTCCTTAACAATGTCCATAGAAAAGCAGTAGTTATCATTAAACACTTCATTCGAACGTATAAAAGTGGACATTTTTTGGAAACTTTTGAGTCTCGGAGTCCAGACGAACCTCACACAATTCTAGTCTAATTCACATTATGGAATTATACCAGGAGATCAAATAGTTGTGGAACAGATACAAACAAAAATTTGTTTTTTTCAACAAACCATTCACGACTGAAGTAGGTGTAAAAAGTGTCGTGAGTACAAGTACTAACATCTCTATTCCATCTAAATCCCTCCTAGATGCCTTTTATCCCTCTCCTAGTCCTTAACAACTCGTTATCGTCGCCTGAACAATGCTTTACGGTACTTGGATTTTTAATTCGAATGTAGATTTAAAATAGTAGATTAAGGCCAACGCTGTATATCTTTTCACCCTTTCTCCACGAACCAGTACTCAATCCAAATATCGATCTAGTTTTTGAGTGTATAGTTCACCCAATGGTATGTGAGGTTCATAGACCAGAGCAGGGGGTCATCTTTTAACCCTCTACCTCCCATGGTTCCAGAAAAAAAACTGGTGACTTTGTTTTAGCGAGACGTGCCCAAAGACACATCCATCGGATTTGAACCCGGTATATCTTAGGTCCATAATGGGAGTTGGTCGGCATGGTGGTTCCTATCCTAAGGCCCCGGGTTTGGATCCCGGCAGTCCATGATATTGTTCATCTGTATACCAACACTTGGTTGTTTACTTTGGAGGAAGTCGAGTGCATCAGTTCGTCCGTCGTAAGGGACGTTAGACATTAAACCACTTGGCACCTTTCCTGAATAGAAGGCTAAATGTCAGCGCCGCGTCTCTCCACCCTTTCAACGTACCTACTTTTAAAAACAATGCCTACCTCAACGCAATAACCCACCTATTCCAAAAGAACGCAAGTGAGCTCACCCAGCAATTGTCTCTCCCGACCAACTAACTACCAATGGCTCTACCTTCAGGGCTACCACTTCATCTCCCTCCATCCTTGTAATGATATAACAAAAAATATATTTTTCCCTAAAAACACAAATCACATCACCTGACCTTTAAAAGCAACAACATTTAGAATTTTATCAATATCCACCGCTCAATGAAAAACAGGGAGTTTTCTCTCATTAGTATAATAGAGACTAATTTTGCTGTAATTAGCAATGGAAACTATAAGCCCCTATATTAGACGGGAAAATCACACACCGCTTCTTTATCGGAAAAATCCATTATGCGAAGACCTCTAAGCTCCGCGCTAGCCACTGAGCAAGTGGAAATTAACTGGCCCAGATTCACTCCTATACAAAATATTTACTAGCGATCTCCATAAAGCCAGAAACATCGCCCATCGCATTCAAGAAGACCTCCTTAAAAATTCTCCCAAGGGAGGCTGAGGCAAGGCACTGAATTAATCATCTGCTTGGCAACGGCTTGAATTAATTTTCGCAGGATTTTTTATTTTCGAGGTCATAAGCGTGTAAAACTCTTCCTGGTGCTCTCATAAGAATACCCAATGAGGGATAATTTCGAAAAAGGAGATATATTTTTAGATGGGAATCTAATTTCGGGACCCTTAATCAAGGGGTTACAAGCCTTTTAGGTCCACGTACACTCTTGAATCTCAGTAGGTTATCCCGCATGCCCAACTCATTATAAGATATAAAATCTTAGTAATCAATGCAGATTTAATGAGAATGAAAAGTTAACCGACATTTGCTGCTGTGGCAGAGAGTCAACATGGAATAACCAGAATATCTTGAGAGCATAACTACATTTGAAATATATTAATGTCACAATAGAACTACGGGTGCATTTTCCATCGTACCCACTTGGCAAGCTGTATCTATTCTAGATCAGGAGGAGCTGTTCAACAGTGTGTGAAACTAGCCTTACAACTGAATAGAGGTACCATTTCGCGACGGGGGAGAATGTCGTAATATCATGGAACCATAAAAGACATAGCAAGACAATTACGCTTTAATCGGCTCTACGTAAAATTAAGAACGATAATAGATTACATCAAAGCCGTCAGATTACCTACTCTTGAGCATGTGAACCTACTTTATATCATAGTTAAATTCGATATATCTATTTTAGAATTTTCTTTTGGCGATAGAATGCGCAGAGATGACGCAAATATTCGTTTACTTGACATGTAAACCAACTTTTGAGCTACTACTTTTACTCTCGAGCATGTAAACCTACTTTATATTATAGTTAAATTCGATATACATATTTTAGAATTTTCTTTTGGCGATAGAATGCGCAGAGATGACGCAAATATTCGTTTACTTGGCATTAAGGAATGCCTGGTGTTGGCTCATCCCCTGCCACACACCCTTACAATGGGTTCCCGGGTATTGTGTGGGAGTAGGTGATACGTCAGTAATTTTAGTTAGTGAAATTCGATGGAGACAAAAAAAAATACGACCAACCCACGAATATAAATGCTTTGGCACAGCCGTGAATTATTTCCTCATTACGAGCTCGCCAAATCCCGAAGTGTTCACTCCATGAATTTGCATTTATTCCGCCTTATCTCCACGATCTCAAGATTCATCCCCGTCCGATTCCCCCTTGAGGATTTTCGGTCGGGAGGATAACCAAACGAGCGCCCAGGAGACGGCTCTCGAAAAATGCGAATGTACCAAATATGGACCTGCTCTATCTGCAGGATCTTTCCACCCCCTACACCTCGAAGTTATTTCCCTTTCCTATCTCCAGCTTTCCCGCCAGCAACGGTCCCTTATGTTTTGCGAGTTGGTTTGCGCGTCGGGAGTTTATTCTTCAGAGTATAAATACACGCTCGTGATCCAAATCAGTATAAGGAAGCTTCCCATTTAAAAAACTTTCTTGGACTCACAAGCCAGTATAGTGACGCTGTTGCAGGGACCAAATATTGAACATATTGAAATCATGTGCCTTTAGACGAAAGATATTCTGAACATAATGAAAATAGAACCGGAATCAGATAAAACTAATTCATCAACGTTTTTGTCGTAGCTCATGCACTGATTCAGCACCGATATTCGGATTCTGGAATGCAAGAATGCACTAGTTTTGCACTTACTGCTTGATGATCGATTGATTGCAGCATAGCACGGCTTCATGAAACAAATCACCCTCGGTTACTCACCTGAAAAGAAAGAAAAATACTATTAAAAAACAATCGAAGAAGCACACACATAGCGACTTTTAAAAGTGAAATTTGAAAACCAGGATTTCATTACACCAGAACTCATTTTAGAATGATGTTAGTCGATGGCATTCATTACCAAATGAAAAAATATATATGGTCTATCCCGCAATATAAAGAGATTTACTTGAACTTTTTTGGCGTAAATACTCGTCTGCTCTAGTGATCTTAAGCAACCAACATATGAAAACGAATAGCGGATTTCGTTTTATTTTAAACGAAAGATTTGTAGGACAGTCTGAAGAATATTTCCTGTGTTCAAAGTATAATAATAATAATGATTTTTATTCCAGATTAGATAAATACAATTATTAATTAAACAGTGATTTGTCTGAAATATAGGTGCCCCATTGGACAGTACCTCCGTTTTGGGGTCACCGACTCGACCATCTCAGGTGAAATACAAGAATAAGAATATAGAGTAAGTGTGTTGCAACTACAATCACATAGATGCTATCATTGGTGCTGGATAATTTAGTAATTAACCCATTTGAAATGTGAAGTAAAAGCAAAGCATTATAATACATTTGTTTAAAGACTTGTGTTTAAGCTAACAGAGAATTAGAAGCATTTTTTTAACATAAACACCTTTGTCCGTAATCTTCAGTATTTTTTTACACTTCTATGTTAGTTAACAGTACAAAAAGAAGACAATTTAATATGAAAGGAACAGTGAAACATGTATCAATGATTATAGCTTTTTGAACTTAATTATTAAACATTCTTCAGAAATAAGTACTTAGAGACCCTGGCCACAATTAACCTTATTTACATAATCATTATAAATAGGTACAACAGGAAATTAACTAAAACATTAGCTTATAGTTGCTATGGATCTACATTAATTTTGAAAAACATACAAGAAAATTATATAATCGTTTTATAAAAACATCTAGGAACTTATTCTGCACCAGTTACATATTATTTTTATGTTTGCTAACTAATTGTACAAATGTATCGTCAGATACATTCTCTGAAATGAGCTGTTGATCGCAGAAACTGCAACATATGCACAATAACTTATCTCTTAAACACTGATATTAGACTGCATAAGGTACAGTATATAGTAAGTCCAATTTTAAAATATTAACAAAGACCGAAGCTGGTGAAGGATTTGGACAAGGAACCGACAAAATTGGGTTTCAGTTAATCTTCCTATAACTTTTTGTATTTTGAGAGTTGAGTTGTGAGAGATTGACATCTAACAAGCACCTTTGGCACTAAGTGATGCAGAGAAAAGCACGAAGAAATGGACAGAATATTCAGCACTACTAAAAACTTCTAGGAATACTTTCGGCCAATGACTTGGAAAATTTCCCGTTCTATGAATGCCAAAGTTCTATGAAAAAAGTTCTAAGAGTGACATTTCCCGAACTGCGGGCAAAGGTGACAAAATAAAGAGGATTGGTGTTTCTGAAAGGTAGAAATACAGAATATATCGTGAGGATTTTATCATTTGGTTCTTCATCGTGAACTAAAAAAACCTGAGAGTTAAAGCGATTCTATCAATATTTCAATAGGTACTCAAGATTGATATTCAAGTCACCTTATTACCATCCCTTGATCCTCGAATAACGTGCATGTACATTGTAATACACTCTTGATTTACATTTTACACAAATGAGAAAGGAGCATTTGGAAAATTCTCTCTTATACCTAAACCAAGGGAATTACTTGAATCAGTCCACACATTTTAGCTAGGTACGGTAATATCAGTTGATTTTTACACGTACAGAATCTATTAAAGAAAAAGGTTAATTGGTTTCCAAATAAGTGATGCGGTTATTTTGGGGGTTTTCTCCGCGATTACGTGGTTGTCCACCAACGTACTTCATTACCCTGAAGAGGCCTCCTGCAGCGGGGGGGAAACGTTGGTGGACAACCACGTAATCGCGGAGAAAACCCCAGAAAAAAACCACATCACTCATTGTCAGACATGGACCGCGAAAGTTTTAATCAATTGATGTTTTCCAAGTGTTTTCTTAGCAGTATTTTTTTTATCTGAGAATAAGAACTTCCTACTTTAGACCAGCAGTTCGGCATAGAAAAATTAAAAGAAATTGGCCATTTTGATTACTTGATCAAATTGTTGAGCAGGAAATAATTTTTAAATCATTTAAATCATTTTTTAGGAAACTATATTCTTACTGCTTACCCCTGTAAGCTTGATAGATATTCAATTTTCAACTATTTTATCAAAGGCTATTCAACTATTCAATTATTCAACTATTTTATCGGTCAGCGAAAATTATGTAATAGGTACTTGAGATACATTCCATCTAAAAGATGATTCCTTCCAAAGGCGATGACCTTTCCGCGAAAGCCCTCGATTATAACAGCTCTCACGAGCGATTTAACCGCTCGGGTCAAGGTCTAGTCATCCAGAACAAGGGCCATAATTTGTCCTCTTGGGCAATGGATTTGCAATTCAAAATCAATTTCGTATCCACTCAAGGCCTTCAGTACGGCAAACCAAACAGCTCTGAATCAATAAAATACCCTCGTTATCTAACTATTCGCGGATATTAATACACATAGCTAGAAGAAGTAACAAAGTAACATATCTAAACCAGTATTAAAACTACCTTCGCCAGTAGATTTTTTAGCCATAGGTTTCAAAATATACTTGAGATGGTAATACTTGAACAAATTCCGTACTTAGTCTCTTTTGCAGCTAACTAAAAATAATTTTAACTCCCCTTCATGTTTATGCCAATTTTAACACGGGAATATGATTAGATAACCACTGCAGTATGCAAATAAAATGAAACTTTTCCCATTACCTCCAGCAGTGTAGAGTGAAAAGGTAAGAAGGCTGCCTTGTTTATGGAATAACCGAATTTAGTCAATTATTTTTTCCTTTCATGTTCCTTCCTAGGATAAGTTTTTTTTAATGCACTACCTTTTTAATACCATGCACACTATTTAACTATTACGTGTCAAGCATACGCAACTTTTGTGCTGCTATATTCATCGACATATAAGGACATATTTTTTGCAATGATTCAACAATTTTTCCACAGCCGGGAGGCGGCTTACTGTTACAATGTAGATAAAAATTTAATAATTTGACGGCCAATAAAACGAAGTTTGAATAGGAAGTGGGTATTCTAATTAGAAATAAATTTACCTCCTCACTGTCATAATAGGGCGGCATGAGATTATTTTATTCACTCGTTTTTAGAAAATTGAGTAAATTAACGTGCGTTAATATTAGCGATCAAGTAGGATAAAAATATAATTTCGTGATAAATTATTTTCACGGTCCCTTTAAAAAGAGGGGAGAATAAACTTCATCATAAGGCATCCCTGAGGGAGACAGGAGAAGGAAGGCTTAGGATAAAAATATAATTTCTTGATAGAATCGGTTTTAAAGGCGAGACGTTGAAAGCTTTGATCGGTAAGCTGTTACTTGGTAAAGATGGATAAGGAGAGAATTAGAAAAATCATAAAATACCAAAGTCGTTCAGGAATCAATGACCAGAGTTGCAGTGGTTGAACATACAATAACTCAGTTGCGTAATAAAATCGATGGTCGGCAAGTTTACTTGGTGGAATTTAGACATATCTAGTAAAAATAAAAGTACTTATTTAATTCCACCATTTATTTTGAATGACTCGTCCGGTTTCAAACTTTACAGGTCATCATCAGGAGAGAAACACAGAGGGAGAGGGACGTGAATATATACCCGAAGATTATGGAGGGAGGTTGGGGGGAAGTTTTTACAAAAAACAATGAGAAGGAGATGGGGGAAGGGAAGGAAGAACAATCCAGAAGGAACCAACAAGGGCAAACCGCATAAGACTATGGAGGTGGAGGTGGGGGGACCGGAACGGAGAACAAGGGAGAAGAGGTTGACGGAATTAGGTCATCAAGCAGGTGGTTACCTTGTACATTTAGATAAAATACAATTTCAAAGTTTTCTAAGAAGTCCAATTTCTTACCACTGTCACATACATGTAAAAGCTTAGGAGAAAAATCGGAAGAATGATCCTCGTCAATTGGCGAACATAGACTTTTTATCTCCTTTGGCAAACGAATTGAAATGTTCTGATTTTCGCACACTTAAGTTCCCTTCCAGTTTGGCCAACATATATGGAGTTGCAACCAGGAGTATCACAGTTGAACCTGTAAAGGTTGAAACCGGTCGAGTCATTCAAAATAAATTATGGAATTAACTAAGTACTTTTATTTTTAACTCAGTTGCGGTTTTGGAGCTCGTAATGTACCGGCTTGCCAGCCCAAAGATCACCAGTTAGAACAGTGCCTAAGGCAGGGAAGTTGTTGCGCTCGTTTTGCGATAATAAACGTAGGTTACACAGATGAAGCTCATGCATTTTTATGAGATGGACCGATAGATTAATAAATATAAAAGTTCTGCCATCCGGTAGGAAAGATAGCATATTTATGACAACTAATTATAAAATATCTATTTGTAAGGTTCTCGGAAATTTACTCCACCACTGTATATTTAGGTATTAAATTTAGTCATTTTAATATAAAAAGTACGTAACGAAGTGAATGAGACGTAACATAGCGGAAATGCTTTATGAGCGGCGGGCAATGGCTATTAGATCAGCACCGGTCCACAAACACCCACTTTAGCTTAGCATTGTGTAAGATGATGTACCGTAAAAATACAGCCATTGATGCACCTAAAACTCGGTTTTATAGCTATGAATTAACTTATTACCACTCTAACAAATTTAAACCCCCAGGGTGGTCTCATGGAAACCCCAACTCACGATAAAATGCCAGACAAAAGGGCCTGTTCCAATTTTTTTTTCAAGAGAGCGGGTAAATACAGATTTCGCTCGGATAACACCACGACCTGTAATCCTTCCGGATTCAATTTTCCGGCATTTCCTCTGCAGACGTTCCCAGCGGTATTATTTCCCATGGAGCGATGCGAAGAAATTCTAGGAATATCGAGAATGTTTTAATGGGGGAGGCGAGAAAAATAATGAGTGGACGACATGCCCCATGGACGGGGAAGGGAGGAAAGAGGCATTAATAAGGGGGGGAGTAGGGTAAAGGAGAGGGGGAGGGGGGGAGTTGAAAAGAGATAAGGGAGGGGTAAGTTGAAGAAGAAAGGGAATGGGAAGTCGAGAGCGCGTGGGCGGGAAGACTAGAACAAAAAAAGGGGAAGTTCCGGGAATTCTCCGTCCCCAAGGAATGCTGGGGGATGAAAGGGGAGGGTAGGAAGAGGGGAGAGAGAGAGGTTGGGGGAGGATTGGAGAAGGGACGTCCGTACATGGAGGGGGGAAATGGGCATACAGAAGGTTCTCCCTTTACGTCGCTTCGCTTTTCGCCGTTCAACTAATGCGTCATGCAAAATATGAAGCCAATGAACCACTACTCCGTCAACTCGTTCACCTTTTTGGAAACATTGAGCAATTACAACTATCCCATGTATTTTTCTGTTGTCAACATCCCTAATTCGTGCCTAATTCAAAGCCTAGAGCAATAAATAAGGTATTGGAGGATATGATTTTTACAGACTTCTTACCATGCACACGAAGTTTACGTTAAAACACATTATTTGCTCATGATCGAAGTTGATAAAATCCTTTGGTGTAAGAAAACACCACCATGGAGACGTCGTAAATAAACAACGGAGCAAAATTATCACTGTCGGGAAGAGACATGTGTATTGGTTTCTTTATAGTGTAAATAAATAACTAATAAGAGGTATTTTATATTGTAAATAAGTTCAAATTTATAAACTTCATAAATACTCTGCTGAATGTAAATTTCAAAAACTCACGAAAGGCTAAAGAAATTTTTCAAAGATGGAGGGGGAAAGGTTGGATGTGCGACAATTTCGCAAATGTTTACTGGTGAAATGCAATGCAGAAAAAATACATATTAAACTATAACGATAGAATGCATTTAAATTAGTTAGTGCACTGCAGTAAAATCACCAAAGAAAATTCCGTTTTGAAAGTCTAGCGTACTTACATAAACAAACAATAGAACGTCTACGTAAAATGGTAATTCGCTCCGTCTTGCGGGACCTAATACGATGGAAAAAGCGTAATGTATCCCTGTATTCTTTGTGCTAAAGGGGGTGGGAGAGGTCTTGGGAGAACTAAGAGGGGAGGGAATGAGGGGTCACGTGAGGAAAACGAATCCAGGACCCAGACAGGGACTGTAGACGTATTATACATTCGTGATCGATGAAGGGGAAGACGGAATGCACCCGTCATGAGAACAAAATTTGTCTCAGCTCTTTTGTCTCTGATTTATCCGATGTGTATCACGTATTTATCTATATCTACGACATACTCTGCAAGCCACCTCGAGGGTGTGTGGCAGGGGGTGCATCCACACCAGGAACAATGACACAACAAACAAAAATGAACAACACAAAAAAACCACCACACCTTTAAAAGTAATTAGGGGAAAAAAGAAAAAAAATACCAAATCCCAATCATGTAGGACACACCCACGAATACCATGCATGACTTGAAACCCGACATCAATTTCATAGATACTCATGCATGCAAAAAAGAAAATCAATGCATGAGAGTCACACCTTGATTTGAACATGCAGGAAATAAAAAAATACTATCGACCGACTCTGAATATTACCTCTATAATTATTACCGATTTACGCGATGTCTAACGTTCTGATCTCGAACCGTACGTGGAAAAAATGACATTTTAAACCTGTCCGTCCTGCAATCTATCTCCTTAATTTTATTAGAATTATCGAGCCTACCATAATAAGTCGGAGCCAGCAATATATGATTAACGTCATTAATGAAATGTCCCTCCTTAAATTTTCCCAGAAGATTAAGTCTATAATTCAGCCTGCGTTGTGACAGCGATTCCCATCCCAATTCGGCTAACATACCAGAAACACTGCTTTCCCTATCGTAACACCCTTTTACATATCTCGTTGCTCTTTGTTGTACTCGATATAATTCGTAAATTAAACCTGCTTCATAAGGGTCCCATATTCTAAGTGTGGTCTAACAATTGAAAAATAGCAACGTTCCTTCACCCTCTCCTCACTTTTCCCTAATATTCTTTTAATAAACCCCAACTTTCTATTTGCTGGACTGCATATTTCCCTGATGCTTCCCCCATGATAGATCCTACGTAAGTGTTACCCCTAAGTACTTAACTGATTCCACGTTTACTAATCCCGTACCTTGTATCCCTTCGGGACAAACCAAAAAGTACCCAGAAAGAAGTTCTGGCATCGGATGTAAGATGCGTTTTTCTAATATTGACGCCCACCATTATTTAAACGGTTATGAAAGTCCAATTACCTTCGCATAAATATTTTTCTTCCGTGGGGTGAGGACTTGCAGTAAAATTTCGCCCATAAATCACTACCCGTCCATCGGCGAAGATAAAGTTCAGAAGAAACGCATTCCAGACCAATGGCAGCTTCAATTCTGAGCGAAAGATATTACTCAAGCATGCATATTTTTTATTTATTTTGGTAATTTAACAATATTCCTGGAACAGAAAATACCCATGGTTCCATTTCCGGTCCAAAAGACCTTGTTCATACGGATTTTTTTTACAAACTACAAATGATGGACGAAGTTGGTACCAATTTCTTGATATAATACTCGCCAATACATATTAAGGCAATGCCTGCTGTTTTAGATGCTGAGTATAATGAATCTCAGCACTTGACCAATTTGGCTGTCAATACTCTGGTAGAATCCACGCTATCATATTGATGAGAGTAGACACAGAATACGGTGATATATGATATTGCTCAGGCAGCCCGTTGTCCATGTAAAAAATAACTTAAAATTTGATAACTAATTTTTACTGCACTCTTGTACGTACAGGTAGAACTGATTACCTAAGGCATGCAAATGACTTAACTATATTAATTCATAGACAAATTAGTTATTTCCAAGCTCCTGGCGAATCGATAATAAAAATGTATTTCTCATTAAAGTAGTATTTATCTAGAGGTCCCCTTCCTATCTTGACTACTAGGGTTCGTATTTAGGCAGCGGTAGAGATATTTTATTCGCATATCAGACCCCACTTGAGTACTATGAGGAGATTCAGTACTTCGCGTCCGTCGGATGGGACGTTAAACCAAGAATCCCTTGGCGCCTCTCGCTAAGCGCAGGTCACATCCCGGCACCGGGCTTTTCCTTCATTCCCAGAATAAAATCTACTCCTCCTGATACTGCCCACCTACACTAAATGGTGCAAAGGGGCTGTCGGTCACCATTATCGAATTTACGTAATATATATTTTCCAATTTTTCATAATCATTATCGGTCAACAATCCTAGGATTGGTTTGACGCAGCCCTCCACTCGATTCTTCTACCGGCCAACCTCTTCATATTGACGTAGCTCCTCTCTTTCACATCCTTCACAACTTGCTCCATGTACCTCATACGAGGCCTGCCTTTTCCATTCTTCCCGTTCACTTTTCCCTCGGCGATTGTCTTCATCAGGCCATCGTGTCTTAAGATGTGGCCTATTAAGTTGTCCCGTCTTCTTTTTGAGAAGGCATCTCTTCTCTCCCACTCTTCAATTATTCATCTACTTGAACATCTCAATTATTCATCATCTTCTCAACTAAACATCTAAAATATTCATATATTTCCAAAAACCATGGAGGTAGTTCGCATGGTAATTAATCGATGGAGATGCACAATAAAATTAACGATGGCATTCAAGGAAAATGATTCATGTGTAGGGTACTTAAAATATATTTTCCTCATAATTCAGCAATGCTAAAATTGGTTTGACGCAGCTCTACACCGTTTCTGCTATAAAATAACCCCTTCGCATTTACGTAATTCCAATCTGTCAAATCTTTAACAAGTTATTGTTTAAGTCAAATGTTTAACAATTAAATGCATATAGTTATTTGCATTATTACTTTACACACATCACATGTATATGAGTCCCAACGGCCATTTAACACTCTCTATGCGAGCCCAAATTCACAAAATACACTACAGAGCTTTGCTTTCTCACTGGTATACTTTTGATTCAAGCTTTCGTCCACTGATCAATGATAAAAAACCAGCGGGGTTGGGCTGAGAATAACGGGAAACGGACTTATACCGAACGTAAACTTTTCACCATACACTTCAAAACATGATCCGGGGCGATGGTCACAGGGCTCATGGTTCGGCGAAAGGATGGAATACAAAAAATTATAAAAACATTGAAAAGCGTCGCAAACCCCCTCTCCTTCCCCCACTCCTTTACCTGGGGATAACCTCGGACTACGCATAAGCTCGTGTCCGGCTGCAAAGGGGAGAAATTAAAAAAAAATCCTCCCGCTACTTTTTCCCTCTTTGTGGGAGGTATGGAGCGATCTCCGGGGCATGAAAGCGCCGTGCATGATGTGAAAAGCAGCGCTCAAAAAATTCGAGGAATGGAAAGAGGGGAGAAAGAGAGAGAGAGATGAGACGGATATAAAAAAAAACAAATGTCCCCTCCCTCCTCCTCTCGACTTCGGCTGTATCCGACCGACTTGTGCCGGCGAAACGCCACGACAAAGTCGCCGATAAAGAGGCAAAGGTGGGATGAAAGGGACTGTTCGCAAAAAGGGGTGAATGGGGGAGGGGATAGAAAGAAGGGGGGATGGACAATGAGATTAAAGGGAATGAAAGAAAGGATGATGGGAGGAGTAAAACTAAAAAAAAATAAAAAATTCAATAAAATGAAGGAAGGGGAGGAAAGCTCGGAATCCGACACCAACACGGCATGAATGACATTTTTAAACGTATTAAATCTAAAAATTACGCTTTATTTCACTTATATTGGGAAAAAAGCTATGCATTTTTGATGAATACTAATCAAAGTTTTCTCTACAGCACTGCATGCAGCGTTGCGTCAATTTTTTTCATGGATTTTCCTCTGGTGGTGGTTGGAGTACTAGCCTATCATCTTGAAGGCGCAGTTTCGAATTGCTCGCGAGACTGACGTTTCTGAGTGGAATCCTGGTTCATATTTGTTTCTCACCTTCGAGAGCAGTTACCATTCTCCATCCTGCTGAGAGTACGTTAAAATCATGGAACCATTGGTGCCGTTATAGAATACGCTAATATTAACGCCAGGTAACATATTTTTCTCCATTCTTCTGAATCTCTGAAAAAAAACTTACAAGTTAAAAGCTTCCGACCTGTTCCTACCGTTAAAGAAAAATTAGCTTCGATATTAGCTGGAATGCATGTAACATCAAAGACTAATTCCTCTCCTCATATAAACAGGTACACATTCATAATCATCATCGGTCAACAATCCTAGCATTGGTTTGATGCAGCCCTCCACTCGATTCTTCTATCGGCCGACCACTTCATATTGACGTAGCTCCTCTCTTTTACATCGTTCAAAACTTGCTCCATATAACTAATACGAGGCCTGCCTTTTCCATTCTTCCCGTTCACTTTTCCCTCGACGATTGTCTTCATCAGGCCATCGTGTCTTAAGATGTGGCCTATTAAGTTGTCTCGTCTTCTTTTTAAGGTTTTCAGTAGACATCTCTTCTCCCCCACTCTTCTTAGGACTTCTTCATTTGTCACTCGGTCGATCCATTTTATCTCCATCATTCTTCGGTAGCACCACATTTCAAATGCTTCCACCCTGGACTTCTCTGCTGCTATTATTGTCCATGCTTCGCTGCCATATAGTATGCTCCAGATATATGTAGGTACATATTACCGAAACAATAACATCGATGCTCTATATGGCGTTTTAACCCCCCCCCCCCCCATGGGAGACTCAAAATCGTGACCTCTGCATTGAGTTTGACAATTTCTCTCCCCAGTTGTCGTGACCACAAGATTACAAGTTCAAAAGTAAAGGATTCATTAACAGATTTTGGAAGAAAGAGCCAGCAATGACAGTGATTTCTAGATTAAAAATCTACATAAAGGATCCAACGCTATCGTACTCCATAAAATATTTATATGACGATTATAAGCGTCAACACATCCTTTACCTTTGCCTGACAATTTATTATTCAATAAAGAGTAGATCGCGATTTATTTATAACAGTAACTATGAGAGATAATTGAATGTCCTGATAATTGCCAGAGGTTAAATGTCTATTGAACCGGGACGCAAGCCCAATCTTCAGGTTGCCGTTCCTATGCAGAAACCATTCACTACCCAAGATTCTTGACCCCAAAGGCAACTATTGAGGATTGGCATGGAGATTTAAGCTGAATGAAGGAAAATACTTGAATAAAAGAATCAATTAAAGAAATGAGACGGAAAAAGTCCGGAATCTAAGAGCCTCCCTCACGTTTCTAAGAAGAATCTTTCATGCGCTATTACGGTTCAAAAAGGGTAACAATTACAGAAACAAGCGATAAAGGGCTTGCAAGAAGGCACCTTCCTTGATGAGACATCCTATAATCTATCGCTAAGCCTTGTATACTGAAATATACTGTAAATGCAACCAGGACAGGACATTCATCCCGCTAAATTACCGAGGGAAAAATGTATACCTACTTGGCATGGAAATCAAAACATGACCTTAGTCCGGTAGGTCTCTATTCACGATTTTGGGAAGATTTTTCTCAGGCAATTTTCAACAGTCCAAGGAAATTTTTAACTGCATTGCGGTAGACCTTTCCATAATACATCAATAGCAGTTATTCATTTTATCAAATCACGGAGGATTCAAACGGCACTAATGGGATTATTGTCCATTTGCCCCTTCAATTTAGGATTTACCATATTCCACTCGTTTTGAAATGACGAAAGCAAATGTAATCTTAGATTACGAAAGAAATGAGTTGCGAAGAAAGGAAATAAACATATATAATGCGATGTAATATAACGCGGCGAAAATTTCATGCAATACGAGGAGATGGAATATAGCTTTACAAAATGTTGCTATGTTTGAGAGAAATTAGCTAATATGGCATTCAAATAAACAATATCGATTCAGGCGAGATGTGGTGGAAACGTTCCATATTAAAGGAAAGATAATGCAATTTTCCACAAGTAAACAATTTTTATTCCGACTAGTTTCGGTGTTCTACACCATTCTCAAGTCCTTGAACTCCTCCTCCAAAAATTGTTTACTTGTGGAAAATTGCATTATCTTTCCTTTAATATGGCATTCAAAGTTACCTTACAGAAATAAAAAAAGGAAAAGCATTAGCGGTCAAAAGCTGTTTTGAGTGGAATCGGTTGGAAAGGGACTTGGAGCTGGCAGTTTAAGGGGATGCTAGGGAATGTCCAAAAGGGGTTGACCGGCAAGGCGAGGAGCAGTGGGATACAGCACAGAGCAACGTGTGGAGAAAGACATGGGGAATATTTTTAAGTGGTTTATTGCAAAGAATTATGAGCAGCCCACGGTGAACGGAGTAGATAAGGATGAGGTATGCGTGCTTATGGAAGGGGTTCTCGTTGGAAAATATTGCATTTTCGGCCCGGGGCTCATCGCATATTTTCCGCAAAGCACGCGAAATTTGCTGTTTATGGAGAATAAATCAAATCGAGTGGGGAAGGCAATTAAAAAAACATTTCGAAAATTACGGGGCGCCACGAAAGCAATTCCTCTCTCGTCAATGCCGAGAATATTTAAACACATGATACGAGTAGTGTTTTTGAACTCTGCAATAAATTAGTGAAACTTCGAATTGGTAAATTTCAAGGGAATCTCATCAAAGTTGTGTGTGTGAATTCAGTGTGCTCGATATAAACTGTGTATAATTTAAGTAAAACGGAGCGTAATTTAAGAAAAAAAAAGAGGGAGGAGCTTGCGGAGAAGGGATTCGGAGAGCAATATTCCTATGGCGATGCGGATTTTAATAGCGTGACAAGAAGCCATAAATTTTCACCCCGGCCCCGCAAATTTCTTCGATGGATTTCCAGCGCGGGGATCGTTCGACGTAATCGATAAACACACGTCGTCACGAATCGATTCCCACATTCGATTCCCGAACGCATTAAAGCACATTCTAGTCTATTTTTTCTGTCGCAAAAGAGGACCGACCGAGAACGCATTAATGCCTACACATAAGACGGACCCAGTATAAAAAAAGCGTCAGGGAGACACTCAGGGTAAAAAGCAATCGGTCGGAAAGGGATGCTCAGTGTATAACAGGATTCAACGGCGGAATGGAAACGAATCCTGAGTGCTCTGGGCGTCCGCTACGGACGAGTGGGGGGAATGAAATGGGGAAAGAGGGAGGAGACGGCTTTGATTCGTCGAGGGTGGTTCGGGAGAGACTGCGAGACGAGTCGGTGAGTGAATAAATACTAAAGATGAGAAGAGGGGCGTCCACGACACATAACTTTGGACATCATCACATTCCCAAGCGACTTAGACGAGGTAGAAGATACAGTTAATATGTAATCTGCCACGGAACGTGAAATTCCCACTAATTGTCATTTGAAAAAAATTCACCCGGACCGGGAATCAAACCACGGACCTTTGGCTTTCCGGGCCACTACGCAGACCACTACGCTACCCAGGAACCGTTATTCACATGGAAATTTCACCGATGTTCTGGATTTTGAGCCCTCGCGGTCCATCAAGGATGGCAACGCAGGGGAGAAAGGGCTTCAAATTTAGTACCTTGAGACTAAGTGATAAAGCCACATGAATTACGGATCCTGGGTAGCGTAGTGGTCTGCGCAGTGGCCCGGAAAGCCAAAGGTCCGTGATTCGATTCCCGTTCCAGGTGAATTTTTTCACATGGCAATTTTTTGAGGTAGAAGATAGGTAGGAGAATACCTCGGCGAGCGATATCGCCAGTTAGCCAGCCCAACGAAATGGCTTAAATTCCAAGCACTGGGCCACAACTCCAACGGATTCGTTGACATTGAAAAGTTATGCTGCTTTGCTTCAATGCTTGCTTAATTTATTAAAGAAAAAAAACCGCCTTGAAGTTGAAATACCCGAAATCACATGTGCCTAACTGCACCCTTCACTTTCAATCGATTCCGTTTGTCAGATTTGCACGTAGTTCACCCCAATTTCATTTACGACAACGACCTGAATTTCAAGAAGGGAATGCCATACCCAAATATTCCCGCTCGTAATTTGCATATGTCATCGCACTTTGAACGTCGAAGGTTGAATCGAAATGGTGACTAACACGATAGGCAAGCAATAAGTAGCTCATGTATGCAATTCAGGTTAGTTGTGTAATTTAGTAAATGCGATAACGTAGGTATTTGATGTAGGGAGGTGGTGACAGTCTTTAATAATGCTACTTTATGTTGATTGTATTAAGGATTTGAGTCATCATATAAAAAATAAATTACAAAAACTCAAGAAAGATTGGGATATTTTTATTTTCCCATAGCAGAAAAACCTCAAAAATTAGAGCTACATATAATTAATTATAGAACTGTAAAATATAATACATCTGGAGCATCCTACTACATGGCAGCGCAGCATGGACGATAACAGCAGAAGATGTGTCAAGTCTGGGCGCATTTGAAATGTGGTGCTACTGAAGTATGATGAAGCGATCGAATGAAAAACGAAGAAGTCTTAGGAAGATAGGGAGAAAAGAGACGTCGGCTGTAAACTGGCAAAGGAAGAGGGAAAAACTTAATCGACCAAATCTTAAGACATAATGGCCTGATGAAGACAAGCATTGAGGGCAAAGTGCGCTAAAAAAATTTGAAATGTGATGTATGTCGGCTTTAAGGAGCTTAAGGATAAGTAGTTAAAGGAAGTGATCGGGTTGCTAAAGTGAATTGTATGCATGGAGTATGGGCTTCCTATCTTGAAGGTACGAGTTCGTATCTTGATTTTTCCAGCGTTTTACCGGCCCCCAGTTGAGTGCTGTGTGGAAAGCACTCTGGGTACAATACTCCGTCCGTCGGATTGGACGTTAACCCATGGAGACTTCGGTGCCATTCGTTTAAGAGCAGGCAAATGCCGACGAAGTGCCGGACTTGTCTCGATCCTTCCTCCACTTCCAAAAAATTCCTATCCCTATCTAATTATCGACCTATCCTAAACGGTGCCAATGATCGCATACCCAAATGACTACAACAACTTCTTGAGTACCTACTCAGTGGAGAACACTTAAAAATCAATACTCGTTCCTCGGGACGGGACGTTAAACCGAGGATCTCTAGGCGTCTTTTGTTTAAGATCAGCTAACGTCAACACCGGATTGCTTTTCACTTGTCCTCCGTTACCCAAAGTATATTTCTGCGATATTTAATTACTCAGCTACCTTAAATGGTGCGCGTGACCTAACCTACCAGTTACCTCTATTGAATAAACTCTATTAGTACACGGAGGAGGGGTCAGATTGGTAGTGTGGCTAGGGTAGGTACTGCCCCTTCACTCAAGAGGGTGCGGATTCGAGTCCCAGCTGCTGAAGATATTTTTCATCGGTAAACCGGCCAGCACATGACTGTTTCGTAGTGAGCACTTCGAGTTCAGGACTCCGTCCATCGGATAGGACGTTGAGCCTTAGTCTCGTTTTTAATTGAGAGCAGGCTAATGCCGGCGCCGGGTTTCTCTCCACCTTTCCTACTTGCCCTTCCATTTTCATTCTAGAAACCTTTCCTTCCGGTCTGAAGCGAGGTTACATTCTTAAAGACCACAAATGTGTAGATTTATCGTGGGGAAGACACATAAGGGAAATATGCGGCCGAGCGAAGAAAAAGCTAGCATTTATAAAAAGAGTACTTGGGAAATGTGATGAGAAGACAAAAGAGCGATGCTACTTTTCACTAGTTAGACGCCACCTTGAGTATGCAGCCAGTGTATGGGATCCTAATGAATTAGGTTTGATCAGAGAATTAGACAGTGTGCAGAGTAGAGCAGCTAGGTCCGTTAAAAGGAGTTACGACAGGTTGAGTAGCGTTTCAGAATTAATAAAAGAATTAGGGTGGGAACCATTATCAGAGCGTAGGTTAAAATACAGATTAGATCTATTAGAGAAATTTCAATCGGATAGCTTTACTGAAGATGTTAGGCACATATTAAAAAAACCAGCGTATTATGATAGATTCGACCAGATAAATAAGATTAGAGAGATAGGTTGTCGTACCGATAGATTAAAAATGGCGTTTTCCCCAGTACTATAAGAGATCAGAATAGGCAGCATAGCAAAGGAATAGGTAGGGGAAATATTTTAGAGTAGTCTGTAGTGCATGATGCATGTATCCCTTAAATACTATAGATACTAACAATCTAGTTGCATGAGACCCTATAGTTGCTTGTTTGCATGTTAGTAGTGCATGCTTGGTGATCTTCACCTCCTGCCACACACCCTCGCGGTGGCTTGCAGAGTATCGTGTAGATGTAGTTGTAGAGGTAGGGACGTGGGTCAGATGCACGGCAGGAGGGGAAGACAAGCTTTTACGAGAAGGGAGAGGAGAAGAAGAATTCGTAGCCTCTCCCGGCTTGGTGCAAACCTCAGGTCCCATCCTTCGGAACCTCCCCGTCGGGTGTTTTTCCCCTAAACGTGTATGCGCGGCACTATCTTCGCCCTGCAGCCTATGCGCCCTCTCTCTCTCAACCCCTCGCAAAACACTCACCCTAACGGATTTTATGATGAGGAAGGAGGAAAATCTTGCCGGCCCTAAGCACCGAGAATGTCCCGACCACTCGCGCACAGGCACACAAAGCACACCCACACGTTCTGCGGTCACATTTCTTCCACCCTCCCCGTCTCCCCCTAGCAGACAACTTTTTAATTTTCTTTCCCTCCGTCCTTCTCCTTGGCTAAATGTATGCATGCATAAAAAAACAAGCCTTCTTTTCTCACCTTGAGAGAGAGAGAGAGAGCTCTTTGTGATTCTGACTCGCTCCTTTCTTTTTTTTTCTCCTTCCCGCATCTTCAGTTCAGTTTGGAGGGAGAGACGTTTTTGAGAAAAAAATACGAGCAAGGAAAATGGTTTCTTTCCGCTCTAGTTTCGCTTTCTGAAATTTGTTTATTTTCGCCGTCCCATCGCTTTCCCATCCTGCTCGGCTGCCCCACATTTGTCCCATATTTCTCTGGATTATGCAGATATCTCCTTCGCTTTTATTTTGATTGCTCGGCGGCGTGTACCCACTCCTCGAGGAGAGGATTACTTTCGAGTAAGTAGACACTTTCGGAAGAAATTTACTGCCGAGTCCGGTGGTTCGGAAAATATGCCTGAGAGGTGAGAGAGAGATAGGGTTGAACGGCATGGGAGATGATGCTGGCGACATTTGAGATTTCAACAACAGATTGGGAACAACGAAACTTTCGTTGTTTCGCTGATGAAAATGGTTTCTTCATCGCAGTCATACGACAGATATTAACCAATTTACATGCTTTGGTAATTTAATGTACATTCAACTGGCTTGGTTTACTAATGCATGTAAAATGGTTCATATGTATCGTATAACTGTGTTTAAAAAACCATTTTCATCAATGTGAATAGTACAACACAAAGGTGAACATAATTGTGCGATTTATGTTTAACTTTAAGAAGTTATAAACTTTAGTGTGACAGGTCAGGTGGTGCTATAAACCACCCGTGGTGAAGGGTTCGGTCTCATTCAAAGCCGAGGCTTGGACTCAGAGTTAGGGTGCCTCCCAGGTACGGCACGAAACGTAAAGTGCCTTTTCGGGTCACATCCCTGAAGGAAAGTCCCGACCAGAAATACTTTTCATCTCCTATGGAATTGGCAGGAAAATTGTGCACCTACTCTTATTGACCAACAGCTGCACACCAGAGGGAGAGAGACATGAAAAAAAATCTCCAAACCTCAGGATGGTGAGAGCCCTGGGGTCTGATTTTAAGTACCGAAGTCGATTAATTGGTGTAGAGCAAAAGAGAAGAGGCCAAAACCAACGTTAAACTAGGAAAACAGAAACTGGAAGAGGTGAAAGAGTTCTGTTACCTGGGAAGCAGAGTAACCAACGATGGACGAAGCAAGAAAGAAATAGTGAGTAGAATATCCCAGGCAAAGAGGGCATTCTATCAAAAGAAGAATCTACTTACAGCTGGAAATACAAGCTTGGAAGTAAGGAAGCAATTCATCAAAACGTATATCTGGAGCATGTTCCTTTACGGCAGTGAGGCATGGACGATGACAGCAGCGGAGAAGAAAAGGGTGGAAGCATTTGAAATATGGTGCTATCGAAGAGTGATGAAGATAAAATGGATCGACCGAGTGACAAATGAAGAAGTCCTAAGAAGAGTGGGAGAAAAGAGAAGTCTGCTGAAAACTATAAAAAGAAGACGGGACAACCTAATCGGCCATATCTTAAGACACGATGGTCTGATGAAGACAATCGTCCAGGGAAAAGTGAACGGGAAAAATGGAAGAGGCAGGCCTCATATGAGTTACATGGAGCAGGTCGTAAAGGACGTGAAAGTGGGGAACTACGTTGGTATGAAGAGGTTGGCCGATAGAAGAATCGAGTGGAGGGCTGCGTCAAACCAATCCTAGGATTGTTGACCCTAGATGATGATGACGTCGATTAAAATTTCGAATGGGATATAATCTTGTAGGGAATCGCTTAAGTAACTCCCGGGTTGTGAATATCTCTAAGAATGACGTCCAAGACGAAGAATACTCATCTTTGATTCTGTGCGCTTCAAATATCGAATGGCTTGCAGGAAATAATTGTAGACCGGATCTCGAGATGACGAACGTGTTTCAATTCATGTAAAGTTATGAAAAAAAGACCTCGTTATGTTCGTTAAAAAACACTAATCACCATTAGGAGTGGAATTAGAAGTGGTCACGTTGTTCCTAAAACATCTGCGAAATTTAAAGGTGAGCATGCTATATTTCGCTTGAGAGACTGCTATTCATCACTTTTAGATTTTAATATGCGAGCCTAAAGTTTTATCCAATTGTATATTATTTAAAAACATATAGTATAGCCAGTTTTTCCCTTAGAAATTTTCCCCTGAATTTTTCTTCCCCCAACAATTTTCCTCCACAAACATTTTTGACGATTCTGAATTGATTGTGCCGTCCGTCCGAGATGTTATTTGTTGGGCTGGGTTTGGTTGAGTTAACTTGATATAACTTGATAATTTTGTTCAGAAAGGATGATGTGTCGCCTAATTTTTACAAACAACTTTATTTGTTTACCTAGTAACCTAACTACCTATGATGAATACGGAAATTAATATAAGGTACTTCTTCGCTTTTCTTTTGTTTTAAAATTCAATACAAAAAGCAAGGGGAAAAGTTGAGGGGAAAATTAATAGAAGAGAGGAAAATTTGCTAGGGGAAAACTGGCCCCTAATCAGACGTATTTACTTGAGATATATTACAATACCAAGAAAAATTACCCAGTTCTTCTACAGAGCAAACAAACATATCCGTCAATGCGCACTCTAAATGCAAACATACCACTACCATTGCTTGAAAAAGTTGAAAGTTTTCCAAGAGATAATGAACAGCTAAGAGCTGTTCCTTCATTGACAGAGGATGCATGGTAACGATCGCTTCAATCTTGTACTAACGCCAGGCCTGGCGTTACAGCCAGAAACTAAACGATCAGAGAAGTGAGGACTTAATCCTCATTTCCCCCACACTGGCAGCCGTGTAATCAAACGACGTCAGAGTTCAGCAAATATACATTCTGATTTGTGGCACTGCGCAAACATAATTCCCGATTACTCACCTGCGATGAACTCGAGATACGCTCTCCGGGCATTAACTGCTGAGAGCAGGCGATGTGATCAAGGGGTGAGATAACCTCAAACTACAGAAGGCTTATAGACTTTAAATAATTATTTAGAAACACAGAGCATTGAATAAATCATCTTAAGTCTCTAAAAAATTAATTTTTTCCTTTAATTTAAGTACCTATTTCTTACGAGAGACTACCTTCTAAAATGGCTGCAAAGGGAACATGCAAGTATGCATTTATAAGAAGTCAAACGGAAATTAGCTGATCATCACTCATGATCTCACCATCTATGAGGTGTAGAACATTTAAACTCAAAAACATAGGTATTGCTCTTCCAGCATCACATAAGGAAAAATACGGCACTTATAAATTTTACCATAAATTGCAAGGAATATTCATAGATATAAATGAATTTTTAAAAGCACATTTATGCGGCTACTTCACACATCAAATCTGGGGGAAAATTATCGGTTGTAGAATAAGTACAATGGTCAAGGTTCAATGGGAGTTATATAATTTACCGAAAGAGAACTGTGGAATTCATATAGTAGATGAAAGGAGGAGCGCCAATTTATAAGTGAATGCAAAGTACACCATTTTTCCATGTTTTATAGCTTTCTATCCTGATTTCACGGGTAGGTTGTGCATTTTTGAACGGATTTCTACATGAATATAAACCACTGATTATCGACGCTTTTTACTCTATCAACACTTAAAATTACGTCTGAAGGTGCCACTTTTAGTTTTCTCTTAGTATATGAAGGTGCTCATTACTATTTAGCATTCAAAACTGATTTTATGCTTTAGAATCCTCTCCAGCCTAACTTGGAAAATGCTTAAATTCTTCGAAAATGAATCTTTCCAACAAAGGTATCTAAAATTAGCAATTATCGTCCCAAATAGAACAGATAAACGCATTTGAAATTCAACTTTAGTCTTAGTTATTAAATTCTCGTTTTCAAAATATTTCATGGAAACGAAGTTATGCCATTTTGGCACGAAAAAAGACGTATTTTTGGCTCCATTACGTTTTGGTAACTTTCTTGTTTACAAAGCGCAACTTTTCGGTATCATAATTGTTGAAGAAAGCGAATCGTGCAAAAATATTCAATCGCACTGTCACCATTTCCAAATAGACGTCAATGTTTAGAAAATCGAAAGTGGAAGTACATTTCGAATGGTAAAAGTTAATTAGGTCCATTATTAAGTGAAATCATCCAATATACAATTCATTGAATAACAGAATATTCGTCATTAATTTATTGCTGCTTAAAAACAGCCGATGCATAACCTTTAATAAACCACTAACTTTGAATTCCATAGCGTACTCATCAATGCGTTTCGCTACTGAATTCTTACTTTCCTTTCCTTTTAAAGGCTACATATTTTAATATTACCAATATGTCTACGAAAACAAACATTATAAACCACCAGTAAGTCGGCTGGCAAGGTGGCACTCATCCATGTTTGTACAATACCTAGATAGGACATCAGCTTGAGATGAAAAATCCACAGGGCGAGCCTTAGGGGAGAAATAAATGCGGAGGTGAGAATATTACAAAAAAATATATTCATTTATTTTGGCTGATGTAGGTCAGTGTCAGATGAAACGAAAATTCCCTGCTAGAATAGATGCGCATGCTCCTTGCTTTACATTACGGGAAGTGGGGCAAAGGCCAAAATAAATGCAAAAGTGGAGTGCAGCTCCCTTTCTGTCGATTTTCATTCACTTCCGCAGCATGCACTCCATTTACATCTCCGCACTCACTCCATACATCCCACCTATCACATTCTCCCCGTAATTAAAAAAAAGCGAAGATATTTGCCTTGCGGAAAATCACCATACTTGTCCCATCCGCGAATTCACCTCGACCATTATCCCAAAATCGCGAAACCTTTTTCTTAAGACTATCGTGAAGTTCAGCTGGACGCAGAATGAAAGCACGCTTCTACAATTCGAGACTGGAAGAAAAACGTTAAGTACTTAAGATACTGTGGTGGCGAGAGATGCAATAGATGGGTAAAGCCGCGCAAGTGAACATTGATGTCCCCCCAAAACCACGTCTCATTCAGCGTCCTCTTCGGTCAAAATTGGGTCTCAAAGTATCGAATTGAAAGCAAATGAGGAAACCGTGGAACTCTACAAGTGATGCATTATTCCCGCAGCTTAATGGTGTAGTTGAAATCTTTTCGTGAAACGAGCTGATGCTTTCAACGGACAATATTTTGGACGGGACGCGAAATTAAAACGCTCATAACTCAAAGAAAGGTAAGTGTTTTTGCATCTCCATCGCAGATGTTAGAGTGATATACATATAAGCATAGTGGTAAAAAGAGACGGTCAGAGATTTAGAAAAGTGAGTCAACGACCATATTCATATTCGATCCGAGCGCATTACAACTGAAAACGTTTCCAACGATTGCACCAAAAGTAGCGCTTCATTTTAAGCCATGGTGAATTCATGCCTATCGCTTTCGTGGTCGTTCACGATATTTCCGCTTCACTAGATGAGTGAGCTCTAATTTTCCCTACTCTTTCATGGCTTAACTGAATCCCTCTCATCCCATTCTAGATGATAGTTTGAAATCGACGCTTTATCGTAATGTGTACAAAAGGTTTTCCATTTCACTCGAGTTTTGGATGAGGATAAATGCTCGCGAAAGAGGCTCGCTTACTTCCACGTCACCGCGGACAAAAAAACCAACTCGCCGCTTAACCGAAAATGCAGCATCTTTCTATTCTGAGTAGTGGATGTCCGAAGTTGTGCGCATTTTTGCCCAAAAGGAGCTTTCAAAATGCCATCAGCCACAATTTTTTTATGCGAACACATGAGTTTATCGCGATCGAAAATTTATTTTCAAAGAGCGACTTTCATATCACGTAAACACTACTCTTCTCTCTTCGCAAAACTGTTTTCCTTACTTGAATCGCCATTATCATTTGATACCCTAAATGCAAGCACTATTAAAGCATTATATTTTTAGCACAAGATTCATACCCATACAATGAACGAGTGAATGATCCAGTCGGCTACTCTGGAAAATTTTGAGTAAATGCACCGTCATGTCACCCTCCGTTTGCCAACGCTAGTCACACATAAGCAAGAGTGTCACACATAAGAAGGAATCACTGCGTGATTCAATATGACTAGGTCCCTGAAGATTGCCTTTGAAAGAGACAAGCGAATTTTCCCTAATTTAAACTTAAATAGGGAGATGCAACGAGCATTCTTGAGTTTTAGGAACTCCCATCGCCAAAGTAATATCTCACCGTTTAGCCTACGATCGTACTATAAGAACATACACAGCACCCATACAGTGGATGGCCTTTGGGTGTTGTGACCTTTGGGTTACTAGACTATCGCGTTACTGTCCGACTACCACGAGCCGGCTACAGGATTCCCTATCTTAAAAGAGGGATCGATTATGAAGTATATTAGATCAAATGATAATCCTGTATCGATGGTAAAGGAAAAATATATCTTGCGCTAGAAACAGGGTTCTTGCTAGAGTATTTTATATTTGGTAATTTCCTTGAAAATATTTATTTGTAGAAAATATGCAAAAACAATTTTCCATAATGTAGACAAAATTCCAACAAAAAAATAGCACATGTTTAATTCCTAACATATGCCACTATATCAATCGAAACCAGAAAACTCAAATTAAATTAGATTAGTAGAACCGTAATGTTATACAACGATTTGCAGTAGATCTATTTGGCCTATTAGGATCGGGTAATTCGACAAGCAAACGACGTAGAGGTTGTAACCATTGGCCAATCTGACTTCACGGGGTTGAACCGCTGCATACGGATGAACTAGCGAGTCAGAATAACTTATCAGTTACCGGTGAACGTACAAGAAATCTTGGCCTGAAACTTGGGAAGCCAGCAAGTTCACTGTTTCACTATCTTTTTCTCACAACTCAGCGCGATGACAAGGGGGGAGAATAACTTGGACGGCGAGCGTATCCCAAAGGTTAGCGAGTGACGGGAGAGGTGGGCGAAGCCTAGCAAAGTTTCGCGAATTGCTCCGAAACTTCGCAACGTTCGACGAAACCTCTCGTGGAGCGCAGCGCAAGAGTTAGCCTCGTTGGCGGCGCCGAACCGGTGTCGTAGCAACAAAAAAAAAACACAGCTTCCTCCGGGGAAAAGATAAGTCCTTGATATTTTCAGTGGAAAATGGACACTTTACGGTACCTGACGTGACATGAGACTAATAAACTCATTTATTTCATTTATCGCAAAAGTTTGACATTTGGAATGAAATTTGACCCATATATCCTGGCCGTTGAAGCAACAGAACATTGTAAAGATCTGAGGCAAAATTTCGAGCTCTTTGAACGGGAGAACTGCACCAAAGGTGGCTATTTAAACACTATCATGAGAAATTTTAGACAATGCGGGATAATGGCATTTATCACCCCTTTGATTGCTTTTGAATTTTATTTTTAAACATCAGTTGCATTTTATTCCACAATATCCATGCATCATTTTAAAGATTCGAAATTATATTTCACTTCAAAATGCAAGAAGTAAGATTAACCAAGCTTATCAAAGATCAAAGACTCAAGAGAGTCGTTGAATTTATTTTTAAGATGACGGACGGCTCAGTTTATATCCTGCCATTTAACCTGGATTATTTCCCTTCAAGAAAACGCAGCATCCACGCAAAACAATACAAATTGGCGATCATTCGGTTGTCAGTCCGGCGCGTTACCAACATGGCTATCGCAGCCGGGCTGGAAGGTATCATATCGAAATATGTGATCAGCAAAGGGGTTTTGAAGATGGCTAAAATTATAGCCCATTCGTATTATTATGTAGTTATGGCATAACAAAACCAGCTCGTCATCACCAACATTTATCGATACAAAATAGGGCTAGACTTAGCCTTTCTCTCCAGTTTTCTCTCGGCTACCGTCTTTACACTGACATAATGCTGATTGTTGAAATCCTCACTTCTAGCTCCATGTGTCTCATACGAGTCTTTCCTTTTCCATTCTCCCCATTAACACCACCTCTCTCATTTCCTTCGGCGATTGTCTTTAAAAGACCATCAAGTCTCAAGACATGCCCGCTTATGTAGTCTTGCCTTCCTTTTAATATTTCCATCAGACCCCTCTTTGTCTCCACTATTATTAGAGCTTAATCGTTTGTAACCTGGGTGCCAATTACGGTTCTCTGTCGTACGGAGATAGCGTACGATACGCCTTGGAAACGAAATTCCTATCGTACGATATCTGAAATGCTATTACGTTTCCAGTTAGCTACCGCACAATACCTCATCGTACGATAGTAAGCTTGATATCGTACGATATCCCTTGTTTTGGCGACATATGCTATTACGGTTCGCAGTATCAGCCGGTAGCTATGGATGTATCGTCTGTTATCCTATAGACGACTTTGATCTCGCTGTAGCCCGTATCGTGAGTCGCACTTCCCATTTCCAATGGAATAATTTTCAGGTATGTTTACACTATCAAAGGAGATTTTGTGTTTAATGACTAATATAAATGTGCAGCACGCGCTAGGGAGTGAAAAGTGTGCACAATTAAGTGATTTGATTAAATAATAGCGTTTATCAATTTCCGGGCTAGCGATTGATGCATAATTTTGATTTATACTTGCACCTATTTATAATATAAGCGATATCCAAGGTTTGAGATTTGTTTGGCATAGAACAAAAAGTAAGTTTTCTTTATGTTATGAAGTCATCATGTGGTATTGTACGTTTAATTCACTATTATAATTTTATTCCTTCAGCATTAATCCCGTGCGTTTGTTGCATTTGTGCGTTTATAGTCTAGGATCAACTGCATAATCTCAATCATGAAAACAGTTAATTAAGAATGAAATACAATTCCTTAATTAGAGGTTAATTCTGCTGTATATCTTTGCTTTAATTCCTTGACATGCAGAGTGTGCTTGCTGTTTGCGTTGGGGTACAGTATGCAAGGAGGTTACTTATACATTAATATTTAACTGAATAGGAGAGGCTTATTAAGTCACTCCACATTTATAATATTGAATTAATAACTTCTGAGCAGTGGAAAGTGTTCTACTAATTCGTAATTATGTGATTTATCAACTTTTAAGTCTTGTTTACATATTCATTCATTGATTTCAGCATTTTATTTATCACAATTTATTAACTACAAAATTCTCTTATTGTTAAAGATACTATTAGCACTGTGGGTAGCGTGTTCGCTTCTCACTCCAAAGATCGCCTGTTCGCGCCTCCTTGATGCCTATTTTTTTCCATTACCATTTCTTAGTTTTTCTTCGCTATGCGGTTGTTTAGTTGCAGTTGCTCATTACTGAGCTAAAGATATTTATTTACACGTCCTATTCGTAAGTTTTGCTCTGAAATCTTATTCTCGGAATTTAATTTGGACAATGGGGACACACAGCAACATTTCACGGTTCTTTGGGTAATATTTTCAACGGCGAATAATTTTCTGTTTATTGACAACAGTAATCTACCGGCATTTCAATTCAAATGATATCTTCAAAATATACTTCCATTGGCCATTCTTGTGTCAGGTGCTTTCATTGCCAGGTTAAGCTTTTCATTAGAAGTGGAAAAAGGCGAAATATCTTGGTATCCTCCAGCCGTTTGCCCTTGAGCTGGCTCTTAATGTAAAATACAGCTGTAGAAGTATATAGAGAATCATGGAAAGATATAGTGCAAGTGTAACATTAAATGATCACGCTTTTCATGACTCTTGAGAGGTAAATTAAATGAAAGCAAAAAGTATTAATTAAAAAAAGTTTGTATTCAATGTTAATTGCTTTTGAAATAGCTAAAATTAAATGCATCTGCAATTCCATCATCATGCGTTGTGCTTCAAAATATGATAATAAATAGCCACCTGGCAAATATGGAACCAGACGATGGTGATGCACAAGAACAGCTAGTTCTGGATAATAAAAGCTTAAATAATATGAGGGTATAAGGGTGCAAGGTGACCTATAGGTATAGGGTGGCATTAAAATTCATTTTCAGTGCAGTATTAAAATTCATTTTCAAACGGTGCTGATTTCTAAGACCATAAAAAATACCAGAAATTTTCTGCTACCCTGAGTTCATTCATCTAAGGAGATATATGAAATTTTAAGGGCATTTGTAATACCTTTTATCCCTGATAATGAATAAAAAGTTGTTTTTACTCATCCACTATATTTTTATGTTTCAGCCATCTAAAATTAATTGGACATTGGCCTATGTTTGCCTACTTACCATACATTTGTGTCAAACGGTCAGATGCAAAGTCAGTTGAGCTGACAAATGATCCGCCATAATATTCAAATATTTCGTTGATGTCCGTTAAGCACGACAGCGATATTTGGAAATTCCGGATATGGTAATACAGATAAAAATATTGGAACAAATTTATGATGATATATAGTAAAATGTAAATAAAATATAATTGTTATGAAATGGAAGAAAAGTGCAAGAGTATGACAAATAAAGTTTTGTGCCTTTCAATTTGGAATATGAGTTCTTATATCACCAATAGGTTTCCCAAATCACTTTAATTTAAATATTTTCATCACAATAAATTAGTGAAATTAAACTTATTTTCACTTCCCGATTTCATCATACGCCTCTTGATACCTTATTAGATATATTATTTAACCTATTATTGCGACGGAAAAAGTTAAAAAAAAACAATTATTCAAAAATATGAAATAATAATAAATAATTAAAGGATTGGCAATTTCGTCATAATTATTCAGGTTATATTACGTTTCCCCGTATCAGAAATCCCCTCCAAAGATATCGCAGAAAACTGAATTGCGAAGAATTATAACTGTCAATATCAATTAGTTAATTAATTATGTCATTGTTACATTAACAGCTATTAACCAGAGAGTTAATCACAGAAATTTTTTAGTAAGTTTATAATTGAAAATAATATAACGAAATAGTACGAAAAATAAATAACCATTCATGCGCTCAATTTCAAATGAGTAGTTTCCTACGCATTTTTCATTACGACAGTCATTTGTTGTTGCAGTAGTGTTTCTTTTTTGGTTGTTTTTGATCCAATTCATACATGACGTCACTTGAGACGATATATTGCCGAAGATAGCCGAACCGTATCGTACGATACCAACGGCGAAACCATAATTACCTAGCAACGTATCGTACGATATCTGGGAGCAGTGGTATCGTACGATATCACATAGCGACGAAAGAACCGTAATTGGCACCCAGGTCTAATCATTTATAATCTACACCATTCTTTTATAGGCAACATTTTAAATGCTACCATTCTTGTCTCATATGCTTCCGTCAACGCCTATACCGGTTTCAACAATGGAGCATGCTCCCGATGTGTCTTACAAAGAGACATCGCGAGACTGATGCTTGAGATCCAAATGATGCAGTTATTTTCCGAAACTATAGAAGGAATGTAGGAGAAGTGTCATGGCTTTCTTCCACATAGGCCCGGGTTCCCGAGAAAAACGCAACTATAGTGTCCTCCGTATAAATTCTTTGTCGGGCACGCCTGTATTAACTATAGCTGTGGCCGAGTCGGTTGAGGCACAGTAAAGGTATAGGCCCCCGTGAGGTGACCATAGTAAATTTCGGGATTCTATGATTTCGCCATAGTAAAGTTCGGGATTTTCGGGAAAAGCATAGAATCCCGAAATTTACTATGAAAATCCCTCACGGGGGTTGATTGAAATTCCAGCAAGTAGTTTGAAAATTACAAAATATTTTGGCATAAATGTATGAGAGAGGGCATTTTATAGTGATTCCGCAAAATATTCAACGGGAAAAATTTTGCCACGATTGGGATTCGAAGCCGTACCATTTTAGGTGAAATACCTTGACAATGCCTTAACCCACTCAGAGCTAAAGTTAATACCGACGTGTCCGACAAAGAATTTATAGGGAGGACAATTCTATAGTTCCTTTTTTCTTGCGAACTGCGGCCTATGTGGAAGAAAGCCATGACACTTCTCCTGCATTCCTTCCATAGTTTTCGGAAAATTATTGCATAAATTGGATCCCGAGCATCAGTCTCGCGATGTCCCCTTGTTAGTGTGTTCCATTACTTCCAAAATTGCCTTTTTGATGGTCGAAAGATATCAGTTGAAGAAGACTAAGATCTTGGTGTGCAGCAAGAAAGAAGAGGCCAAAACCAATGTCAAACTCGGAAAAGTAAAACTTGAAGAGGTGAAAGAGTTCTGTTATCTAGGAAGCCGAGTAACCAACGATGGACGAAGCAAGAAAGAAATAGCAGAATAGCCCAGGCAAAGAGGGCATTCTATCAACAGAAGAATCTACTTACAGCTGGAAATACAAGCGTAGAAGTAAGGAAACAGTTTATCAGAACATACATCTGGAGCATGTTTATATACGGCAGTGAGGCATGGACGATGACAGCAGCGGAGAAGAAAAGGGTGGAAGCATTCGAAATGTGGTGCTACAGAAGAATGCTGAAGATTAAATGGATCGATTGAGTAAGTAACGAGAAAGTCCTAAGAAGGGTAGGAGAAAAGAGAAGTTGCTGAAAACTCTAAAAAGAAGAAGGGGCAACTCAATCGGCCATATCTTGAGACATGATGGCCTGATGAAGACTATCGTACAGGGAAAAGTGAACGGGAATATTGGAAAAGGCAGGCCTCATATGAGATACATGGAACAGGTTGTGAAGGATGTAAAAGAGAAGAAGTACGTCACAATGAAAAGGTTGGCCGATAGAAGAATCGAGTGGAAAGCTGCGTCAAACCAATCCTAGGATTGTTGACCAGTGATGATGATGGTCGAATACGCGAAAGTTTCGAACATTCAACGTAAGGATGTACAGCAAGGGCTGAATCATCACCAAGCTGGCGAGAATACAAGGCTTATTGAGGGACAAAAGAAATGGGTAACTGACTGAGGACACGGGATATTCAAACAGGAAGGGAGAGAGGGTGATAATAAAGGTCTTTTCCCTACGCCTCCCATTCAGTATCAAGCTCCGCACACATTTCCCCCACCAAAGTCCACAAGGGGGGTGAACATGCATTTCCATATGCGAGTTGGAATACCTGACTCCGAGTACGAGGCGACGGGCTCCTACGCTACCGAAATTTTCGCTGAATCCGTGAAATGAAAATACACTGTAAAACTCCTGTATCAGCGCTTCGTCCGACGACGCTAAAAAACGTGATAATGGGCGCGTAGAGTACGTATGCAATGAGGAGTCTTTTAAACTCTTTTATTGGGGATGTTTCAAGGGTTGATGACCGATCGAATTGGAGGCTGAAAAACTTGGAAAGGAAAAGCGTTTGGGCTGCAAGAAATAATAGTCTACCTCAGCCCTTTGGGAAACTCTTCAAATAATAACATTTCCTTTGAATTACTGCACGAAATAATTGGATTTGGTTACAGGAACGCATAGAATTATGAGAATTGGAAAATGGGGATTGAGTAGTTGCAAAGTGGCGTAAGTACTGCTTCTCATCCCTAAGACTTGGATTCAAAACATGGCTCATTCATCAAGTATTTCAATCCTAGGATTGGTTTACTGTAGTCCTTCACTCCTCCCTGTTCCATGCCAATTACTTTACCTCCTTTTATAGTTCTTCTTCCCCAGATCCTTCTTCACTTGTCTTAAGTATTTGTCTCTCGGTCGCCCTCGTGCCACTTTCCCTTCGATTTTTCCTTCCATTATGATTCTCACGTATTCGTCGTGTCTCATGATGTGCCCAAGCCATCTTGTTCTCCTTTGTCATATGATGCTCCATAATCTCTTTTCTTCTTCTGCTCTTCTGCTTACCTCCTCGTTCCTCAATTTGTCACTCCATTTGATTCTCAGCATCCTCCTCCAACACCAGGTTTCGAAGGCTTCTATTCTTTTCTGATCAGCTTTCCCAATGGTCCATGTTTCTGATCCGTATAATGCCACAACCCATACGAATGTTTCAACATATTGTTTCCTTGTCTCCAATCTAATGTTCTTTGAGCATAGAAGCTGCCTCTTCTCCATGAATGCCTTCTTAGCTTCGTCTATTCTGCGCTTGATGTCCGTTGTACCCCTTGCATCCCATGCAATACTGCTGCCCAGGTGGTGAATAAGTCCACTTGCCCTAATCTCTCTCCTTTGAGGCGGACGTCGACTACCACTTTCTCTCTTCCGCATGCTGTAAGAAATTTTTCATTGGTTTATCGATCTCAAATTGAGTGTTATAAGAAGACTACTTCCGGTGATGTACTTATATAGGTCGTCAGGTGCGGTGAGTAAAACTATAGGCATTCTGACGTTTTCCTTTAAGATAATACTGACGCCGAACTTATCTCCACCTTTCCTATTACTCCCTAAACAGTCCTAGCGTTTTCCAATAACCCTCCTCCTGTCCTGATATATCACAAATACACTTTTACTCATGGTCACCTCCTCTTATATAACTGTCACAATTTGAAGGCGAATTTAAGTAAATTGTTTTGAATTTCCATTTTCATTACTTTCCTTACGTGAAGTTACTTTTCTAAAAGCGTGTGTTAAACCTGACTGCCGCCGAGCTCGCGCTGGTATGAGTTACGTGGAAGGCGTGTCAAGAAAAGTGATACATGACGAGAGAGTGAGCAGAGATGCTGGACACTTTCCCGGAAGATCAAGACCGTCGAGGGAACGGACCAAAGGACCACCAGACACGTAACAAAAGTGCATGGCCGCGATACCTTATTACTTCAAGTGTGTTTGTAAAGTTCATTTTATTCGCTTTGAGAAGTGGGCGCTCAAAGCCACGTATGAATCACTTGAATTTCTTTTAAATAATAAATTTGGTCATAAGTGGCCGTAATAAATGTTTCATGTTTTAACTGATACAAACAGATGCTAATGTACAGATTAAATCTATTAGAGAATTTTAAATCGGATAGCTTTACTGATGATGTTAGGCACATATTAAAAAACCAGCGTATTATGCTAGATTCGACCAGACAAATAAGATTAGAGAGATTGTCGTACCGATAGATTCAAAATGGCGTTTTTCTCCCGTAATGTAAGAGAACAGAATAGGCAGCATAGCAAAGGGATAGGTAGGTGAAATATTTTAGAGTATTCTGCAGTGCATGATGCATGTATTAACCCCTTAAATACTATAGATACTAACAATCTAGTTGCATGAGACACTATAGTTGCTTGTTTGCATGTTAGTAGTGCATGCTTGATGATCTTCACCCCCTGCCACACACCCTTGCGGTGGCTTGCGGGGTATCGTGTAGATGTAGATTTAATTTAATTTGCTTGTGACTGTGTAATTCATCCTGTCCACAGCTAGCCGGGGCAAAAGGAGCTAAACAAGGTGGGTCTTACAAGTCAGGGGCGCGTTACAGTAAATAGTTTTACTTGAAATTTCCATTTAAAATGATGTAATATGACTCACAAAATGAGGCATATAATCATGTTTCTTCTATTGCTAGACACACATATTAAACGAAATATACCAAAAGACTACATAACTATCTGACTAATGTACTTTTAAAACTCATTGCTTGAATGTAAGTCGAAATGTTAGAATATTGTCTATGAGAACGCCAGAAATGAGTTCAAGTGATACAGTTCAAGTCTTAAATACTCAACAATGTACTGAATCACTCTCTGCTTCCGTACCAGATTAATTGTCAGTGGTGCTATCCCTAAAATATCACTCACTACTCGTCTTGAAGCTAGCTACTCATCGCAAAAAAAAGCCCAATAGTCTTTCATTAACCTAATTGAAAACTGTGAAATATTTCAAAACATCATCTGTAATTAAATGAGTTTGGCAATTTTCCACAAAAAAAATCTTTACTTCGACCGGTTTCGATGTGATACATCATCATCAGGTGAACAAATTTCAACAAAGTCCAGTATATATACGAATGAGGGGAGTGACCGGGGGGGGGGGGGAAGGGAAGTGACCGGGTGAGTCACTCCCCTCATTCGTATATATCCTGGACTTTGTTGAAATTTGTTCACCTGATGATGATGTATCACATCGAAACCGGTCGAAGTAAAGATTTTTTTGTGGAAAATTGCCAAACTCATTTAATTATGTTATTCCACCATATAACGCCTGATATGTCTCTTTTTAATCATCTGTAATGCTCCACTAAAAGTAACTTCGGCCTGAAAAACCTATGAGCAAGTACTGTCCCCATTTTTTCAAGCCAAAGACGGCTTATCACAGCTTTGCTATAGAGCACCGAAAAGATACAAAAGAAAAAAATGATAATTATTGGGTCCCTAATTGGCCTGCGAATCCCCATCCGAATTTTAAAAAATCTCTCTTACTGCCACAGTCAGATTAAATTGGTAATATTGAACATTTCCAAACGCTAGGGATAACATTAGTATGGTTCTAACATTGATTTGGAATGCTCTTCACTTGCATTATGCCTTTAAAATGTTCGATGATTACACGAAACGGGGGCGTGATTATATATGTACGTACCTAGCATTCGATTTGCATGAAAATAAACTTTATAATTCAAAGGAAACCTCAAGTAGGGACTTTATACTTTCCATTCCACGCATCAACAAGGGGATCTGGCTAAAGAGATGACTTTTTGTGAATCGGCAAATAATTTCGCAAATCCCCATTGAAATTCCGGATTCGTTGTGGGGGAGGAGTGAGGGAGGGGGATGATTATGGGAGGCGAACAAAGGAAAATTACGACCAAAGATCCACAAATCCGATCCCCCGTTAACGACTTGAGGATAATATATTTTTTTTCGACATCTCGGGATATTTATCGACGTAATTATCCAAACTATTCTCCTCCTCTCCTTTTCGGATGCGGCTCATCTGCGAGGAAAATAGGTTGCTAGCGCCGATATGGGTTTGTCGGCCCCCATCCCGGTATGGCGAATCCTGTTTGACCGCATCCCATTTCTCTTCCTAAGGAGCCCTTTCCGCTCTGTCTCCAACCCCGTCCTCCTCCTCACCCCCCTCCCACCTCCACCTCCCGATGACCTTAGTCAAGACTTCGACCCCCCACCCACCCCCATACCTACCCTCGTGCAAACCATCCGCCGCCCCGCCCACCCCTCTGTCCCAACCACTTCCCTCATACCATCGCCCTTCCGCTCCACGCTCGGCGCCTTTTTAAGACTGGATGGTCGGAATGGGGGCGGGGCAAAAGCGGCCGGAAAATCCTTTTTCCTCCGGGAATACACATAAATGTATTATTCATGGGCGAATCCATTGTGGAAGCCGACTCGGAGGATGGAAAAAGTCTATCACTCACACACACACTTGAGGAGTCGCTTTCGTCCTCTTTCAACCCCCTCCTATTTCCTTCCATTGTTTTTTTCTCGCTCTCCCCTAAAAACTTTCCTCCCTCCCCTTCACGCATTATTCCTTTATAAAAAGCCTGAACATTTAAGTATAATATTCAACACATTTGATAAAACTATTAATATTATTGCGATAGTAGATGCTATACTACTCATCGCGCAACGTGCTTTCAAAAATCAATCCACATATCATCATCATCATCGGTCAAAAATCTTAGGATTGGTTTTAACGCAGCCCTCCACTCGATTCTTCCTTTGGCCAGCCTCTTCATATTGACGTAATTCCTCTCTTTTATATCGTGTACAGCCTGTTCCATGTATCTTATATGAGTCCTGTCTTTTCCATTCTTCCCGATCACTTTTCCCTGGACGAGTGTCTTCATTAGGCCATTGAATCTTAAGATGTGGCCGATGAGGTTGTCCCGTCTTCTTTTTAGGGTTTCCAGTAGACATCTCCTTTCTCCCACTATTCTTAAGACTTCTTCGTTTGTCACTCGGTTGATCCAAGATCTTCATACCACAATCCACATCCACGCAATAAGGTCCGAATTCCGGAATACTCTCACAGATGAGGTGAAACGTGTTCCTACATCAACATCGTTCGAGCTAATGGTTTAAAGTTCATTGAAGAATGCCTCATTATGAATCATTTGTTAGGTGCTCTAAAATTTATTTTTTCTTCTATGTCTCTGACTCTTTGTTATGCATTATTTTTACGTAATTTCAAACTGTTTCAATGACGTATCCTGACAATAGGCTTTATGTAATCCTTCGCTATTGAGATCGATGGACTGTTATTGCTTATTGTTACGGTGATGGAACTCTTAATAATATTTTGGTGTATTGCGCTACACCCGTTTTACTTTATACACTGGAACTTTTATGGAATGGTTTGTCAATCACAGCGAATAAATATAAATGTGATTTCGTCATATTATTTTTATCGTAAATTGCTTTTATTCTTAGAGGACATATGTCCTAAAGCAATAAATCCCTTTCTTTCTTTCCCCCCCAGGATAACCCTGTCTCCTTTCATTCCCTTGTGACCTTCCTACTCCTACCTCCCCCTTTGGATCGACAAAAGGGGAACTCCCATGACTTGTCTCGAATTTTTATTCCGAGAATGTGCTGTCGCAATACTTTATTCTCTCCTTAGTCTTCCTCTGCGTTCTTTGTTCACATCTACTTCTTCCTTCATCGTTCCGTGTTACCATATTTTACTTTCTAATTCTCCCTCTCTCTTATCCACCCTCTACTGATTGGGTTGGTGAGGTGGCTATTGTAGACAGCCTCGATAAAATGGCTTGGGATTCGCTGAAACAGAATTTTGTGTTAAACGCATAAAATTCCGTTTAGTACTATTATTTAGCTGTGTCCATGAATTGGATTTTTATATGTTTACAGGTCTAAATCAGCATTTTTATCGGTCAAATGTGATCTGTCCCATGCCAACAGAGTTACTCTTTCTTGTTTTTGTTTCCTCCTCTACAAATATGTCGGGGGACAATACTCAACGAATCGATGTGATCGGAATTACCTCCATTCTTAGTCGCATAATTTTTCGACATCGTTCCCCGACATTATATGCCAAATGATGATTGAAAGAGAATATCACGAAGCTAACAACAAAAAATCTCTTTGCTTTTATTCACATATCTTTGATTTTTATAAACCGCTTGGCATATGCCGTCACACTGGACGAAAACTCAAGAGAGTAAAAAGTGCTTAAATAAACTCTACATTGGAGTTGCAAATAATAGACTAAATGATCTGATGAATATCCGATGATAAATTGTTATTATCTTCCGTTAGAGCTAAAGGGAGCACAGAATTCCCTTACTCGTTGAAGGGCGAAAATATTTTTTTTTGATATTTTAAGCAGAACTATTGAGAAAAACTATGAAGTAATTTTTTAATAAATACAGTGCAATTAAAATTTAATGAAGCAAAACACTTCTAAGGTAATAAATAACTTCACAGAATGATGAAAGGGATCCCAAAATGGGAAAAAGGGCCCTCTCTGGATCCACGCCAGAGGATTATTTGGCTAAAGACGAAGTGATTTGCGCTGGTAAAATTCGTTTAATGAGGGGATACAAAATTTACATTTTGGGGCCATATTGGGTGATTCATGAATTAATAACGCCCGTGAAAAATACCGATAAAGTTTATGGTTCCATGGCTGGGTAATGAGCTTAAAGTAAAATACACTTTTTTTTACTGTTGTCGTTATCAGGTTGTGACTGAAAACTGAGGCCAAATGCGCTAGAGAGGGTAGGTGGGTAACTGGGTAAAAATAGAGTTTTCAGGAAACGGAGGAAGGGTGGAGAGAAACTCGGCGTCAGCATTAGCCTCCTCTTAACGGAAGATGACCACGCCTTAACGTCCGACGGATGAAATACTGGACTAGAAGTGCTCTCCAAAAGGCAGCTAAGTATCTGCACCTACTGCAGCCTACTTAGAGCTCACCATGCAAAAGTCCCGTAGACAAGGCGTAGCGAAATTAGCTAATGAAGGCATGGTGGCAGTTTACTTAAGCCTGCGCATTCAGTTTTTTCTTAAATTTCTTCACCATAGTGATTTCTCAATACTCGATGCTTGAAATAAACTTACTAATATTTATACGTATGGATTTAGCTATATATGGTCATGAGCCTTATCTAGACTTGAACCCGAGAATTTTGGTTATAATGGGGCCGTTTACCATTTTTTTATTATCGAATATGATAGAGTTTGTAAAATAAAAATAAAAAGACCCGGATTTTTCCGTTTTTTGATCCGTCAATTATTTCGCGAGTTATAAGCGGCAAAAAACAGATGTTTTTAACCCTTTCGGAAAAGTGGGGTGGGTCTGACGTATATCGACTTCGTCCAATCACAACTGAGCCCGCGAAGCTACTTCGCCTTATCGTAAAGGGGGGGGACACCAATGGGAACGATTTTGACAGGATCTGTGCGAGCAGACCTTCCGAGAATCCCCCTCCACTCCCTTCCCCTCCCCTAAAAGCAGTCAAGGACGGGAGGAAAATGACGTATATGTTATCACAGCAGCTTTTTCGGTGGGCGTCACCTTTTGCTTATTTTAATTTTTGATTTATGAGTGAATGGTTGTGGTTAGAAGATTAATTTTTTCACTAAAATTCTTTTTTCGTTTCCATCTAACAATTTCGTGCAAAAAATTGCGATTTCGGTTCCGAGTACACGCCCCCATTGTCAAAAATCGTGATTTATTTATTTATTTAATCATAAAAACGGCACAAAGGCCATTAAATTGGCCGGCATAATCAACAAATAAATATAAGATAGTCAAAAAGAAAGTAGGCATAAACAGCAATGAGGTAATCACAAGAAAGGGACTTAGGGATTTGAGGAGGGTGAGTTATACAAGTGGCGTTTCAGGGAGGACTTGAAAACGGTGGCAGGGGAGAAGAGGTCCAAGGAAGGATATTTGAAGCCAAGGGGTGAAACAAGGAGGAGATTCGGTGGAAAAGAGAGCGCTGGGAAATGGAAAGACGGATACGTCTTGGGGAATGTGAAGCAGACCGTTACTACGTAAAGGACGAGGAGGAACATGAAGACAAAAGAGAGGGAGATTTCATTTGTCCTTAGATTAGAGTTTCTCCAACGTAAATACCTCATCTTTCCACTAATTCCTATTCATTTTGCGTTAGACTCATACTACAATCTCCCTGAAGATGATCACCTGTTGATCAACTATTCATGGAGGAATTGCGTGTATTCCTCTTCGGCTAAATAGTTACTATCTCCTTCAATCATCGATTGGCATGTTCATTCCTTGTTATTTGGAATGATTTAATAGTTTATTTATTTTCCACTACCACCGAAAACAGCACATGTGGCCTTTACATCAGGGTATTAACAATGTAACAGCAGACGAGCACACACAGTCACCGCCTGAGTGGGTTTTTTCATGGGACTCGAACCCGCGACCCTAAGGTTAGCAGGCGAGGACTTAACCACGCCGCCACCGAGGCCGACATTGGCGCTGGTTTGAAATTGTATTTGGGTCTATTTTTCAGTTCTGGGAACATCAACTGAGAACGATGCCTCGGGAGACGCGAATAAAATTTCGCATACCCGCCAGCCATTTCCGCACACCATTTCCATCAGCAGACACTTCTCCCACCCTTCCACTTGCCTCATTTCGGATCGCTCGTGTCTTCCGCCATGTCGGTATGGTTCAAGGGGAGTCCTGAGGAGATATGGCGTCGTATACGGGACACTCGACTTTTCACGGTCAAGGGGCATGGGCCGAAGTGCACGCCGACGAGAGCGAGGCTACTCGAATCAATTTGAAGGCCCTCGTACCACGAACCCTATTATTAACATGTACAGGAAACTCCGAGCGATACTCCCAAGGGTTCCCTGCCACTTTAAAAACACTTCAACGTCCTACGAAACTCTTTGGTCAGCGTACTCGCAGAGTACTGTCCTGTAAAAGGAGGTTAAAATGTACCAGAGGAGGCATGGGGATCATAGCCTAGGCCTGGGCGATATATCGACATGTCGTAAAATATCGCGATATTTTAATACATCGCGAATACGATTTTGAGTTGTTAAGGCGCGTTTACACGTAGCAGTTCACTGCTATGACAGTCAACTGCAAACAACTGTTAAGCACTACTCGCATGTGTAGATAGCAACTGCGATGCGAGTTCAGGTCGATACTGGACACATGTCGAACACTATCGATCCTAGTTCAAGCTATTAGCAAAGTCCCGTCTACTTTCCAGCGGAAATGTATCCAACACAATCGCAACAATCGCCAACGGGAAGTAATACACGATATCTGATATCGGGAATTTGGATATAATAACAAGGATATCCGTCCCAAAAGGGGAGATTCTACTCTTTAAAGGATGGGAACAAAAAATAAATGAAAATGTAATTTATTGCTCGAAGAATTAAACGAAAATTTAAGCATCAATCACTATTGAAATGAAACTCTTTTTATTTGTTATGACAACGCCTAAATAGCGGCTTTAAGTTGCATAGAAGTTGGTGCAGACACATCATAGCAGTAGCGATATAGATACATCGCGCATCTCGCAACTGTCACAACAGTCAACTGCTACGTGTGAACGCTGCTTTAAAAATGACGATATATCGTTGATCATTAAAAATCGCGAATTACCGCCCGATAAAAAATCGCAACATTGCATTCCGATAAAATATCACGATAAATATTGCGTCAAAATATAGTGTAAAATATTGCGATAAAATATCATAATATTGTGCTCCGATAAAATATCGCGTAATCGCACCCGATGAATTATCGTGATGTTACGCCGGAATCTTTTCTTTTCCTTCAGAATTGTGACATTATGAATTCTTGAATGACTTCATGAATTACGACAGAACATGACGTCACATATAAACTATCAGACCACTGAAATTGAAAGAGAGAGTGAGAGATATCTGCTAAGAATTTGAATTAGCAGATAGCAGAATAGTACATTTTCAAACGTACCTGCTCCAGCGGTTCGCTCTGAAACGCGCAGCAAGCGAAGCAGGTGCATTAGAAGGAAGCAAAATCATTGTAAACAGTTTTCCACGAAAATTAATTTTAAAGTAATCACAAAAAGCGTTCACACCGACCTTCAATGTTCATCCCCTTTACAAAATTCGAGTGGCTACATATACTATCACTTCTCTAAGTCCCTCATTTCAATAGCCCTTAACCAATAGCAGGGGTAAAAAGAAGGAAAATAATTATGACAGCAGAAATTCCACAAAGAAAAAATCGTTCGCAATTTTACTGCAAAACATAGTATCAAAACATTGTATTGACCTTCAATGTCACTATCAAAAATAATATATAACGAAGCCGAATATATATAAGTCGAATGATTTTTTAAATGTATTTTTGAAACAAAAATGCACATGTTATTCATAAAAATGAACATTAGATTTGGTAAAATATCACGCAATAATTTACAAAATATGAAGAAAGGGGTGAAAATATTCAAATTTCAAAACGTTGCATAAACTTTAATTAGATTATTCATTTTCTCATATCCTAATGCAATATCTAAATACAATACGAGAAACAATTGATGGTGAACAGTGAGTAGGGAAATACTGAACTTTTCAGCTGTTAATTCACTAAATAAATCTCTTTAGAGTTCCTGATTAAGTAACGTCAACCTGAACAATATTTCGACAGTCCTTTTCTTCCTCTAAGGATCAAAACACCGTTTCGGCAGTACACTCCTCAGATGTGATCACGACAAAAATATATTCCAAAGTTTATAACGTTCATTTTTACGAAATAAAGCATCGGAACTCTCAGTGAAAACAGTTTCTCCACATTAGTCTCCGCTTGAGATAAAGCGCGCTTGCCATGAATATGACTAATTGCATAAGAAGGGATGATGAAGTCGAAAATCGAAAACAAAACACTGGGAAAGAGCGTTCCCTTGCCACTTATCGCCCCACAGAAGAGAAATATCGGGCTCTAATGTACCGTGCAAATTAATGGGAGACGCGGCGAGAGATAAGAGTTAATTTTCTCCAAATTCTGTTTCCATAGAGTGGGTGAGGTATGGAAAGAGAGACTGAGAGTGTATTGCGAGTGGATTTATTCGAATTTTCTACATATATTCTCTTCATATAATCCTTCAACCTTTAAAATAATGGGGAACATGCACTATTTTTTATAACTATTTGAATTTGAAGTTTATCACCTATAATGTGCTTTGCAAAAATTTTCTGAAGAATTAAGTTGTGTTGCAAAGATATCACTCTTTGAACATTGTACCTTTTCGGCAGCTTAAAAACACGACGTCATCGCATGACGTCACGGCACGGTATCACTATGGGCGTTGTTTATTTGTTTATGCGTGGAGGTACGTTCTTAAATGAATACTTGGCGAAAACGTATGTATTTTTCTCATTTGTTTAATGCAATAAACGATTGTATTTCGAAGTAGTATGGATGGTAACGAGCAAATCGTCCATAAATTATATAATGCCTGTATGGTTCCCCCAGAATTTCAGCTACGTTTATGCAATTAACGTTTATACGTTTCAGCTGCGTTTTTTTTTAGAACGCCACCATAAGGGAGTCAACCAAAGGAAATTGTCGGAATGTGCTTTTTCAGTATTTTTTCAGTAATCGTTTCGTTCGGGAAACGGCTAAGAACCTCAAAACAATATATTCACTTCGTTTTATTTTAAAAATAAATGTCTGTCTCCGTAGCAATATGGAACCTATACCGTGCAGTGACGTCAGAAGGCGTTTCAGGTCACATGACTTTCGTCAATTTTCGGGAACATTTTAATTGCATTTAATTATCTTTGTGTCTGGCGTAGAAAATTTTGGCTTATATATTTGAATTCGTGAGAAAATTTCGCATCAAGTACATCATTAATCTTCGAGAAACAAAATTCATGCATATTCCCCATTACTTCGGCGATAGCAAGTAACACATGAAAGAACACATTGTCGACGGGGCAGGAAGAAAATATGCATGAGCCGGCCGCGGTAGTCAGGTTGTTAACGGGCCTGCAAACCCAAGTGTTAAGTGTTCGATTCCCGGATTGACTTGAGTGTGTTTTCGGATTAGTCTAAGGTAAAATTGCGAGAGACGGTGCGGCATAAACTTAGAAGTTAGGGCACCTTAATGCCTAACACGACTGCTAAATACATGCCCATCAACGTGATATTTCAACCATTTAGCCTATCAATATAAAAATTTGAACATCCGATTGATTCAAATACAACAATGCATCACAAATTATTATTATTAATGCTGAAAATACTATGATTTCATAGAAATAGCAAGCAAGTTAACTTGTTGGAATTTCGAAATTATATAAATTTAATGTTTTATTCCACACAAATATTATTAAATCCGATTGACATGTTTCGACCTCTTCAAGCCATTTACAAGAGGCGAGTTTCCATTAATAAATTTAATATTTTAAAATCCGATCATCCTGTATATCCATATTGAAAAATATCAATAGTTTCATTCCACACTTTTAATTCAAAACCGACCCAGGTTTTAGCCACTCAGTGCCATTTTCAGGGCACTGAGTTACTGTAAAATGAACTCAAAAAGACAAAGAGTTTATCAAATCTGGGTCGGTGTTGATTGAAGTGCGAATATTTACCTAGAGACCTTTTTCAATATGGATATTCGTAATTCCCACAAAGTTATGCCTCAAACTATCTCCTATATTCCCAACACCATGTATATCTATAAAAACACATATACGGTAAGGTCTCGAGCACTTAAATTTCCATCTCAGTTTCCTTTCTGCACCTGTGTTTGCATCCGAAAAAAGCTGGCAATTTTCCCGCGAGCATTACACGATCGGTTCAATCAGCCAGGGAGAGGAAATGAGCGACGGAAGGGGAAAATGAAATAAAAGAAGAGGCAGAGGTAATGACGCGGCTACCATTCACGGGCGAGATGGACAGAATGAGTGGACAGCGGCCGTCGTTGGTCCAGATTTCGAGATTATCCCTAGAGTTTAAAGCATTAATCTTCATCAGGATGTCCACTTGCACCAGTTGAACGTCTAAGTCTGTTTTTTTTCGGAGACAAGGGAGGTGGACCTCACACCGGATGGAAATGGAAGAGGGAGCCACGTTGATCCAGGTCAATACAGGACATGTTCGGAAGTACTTTTGAATCAACACAAATACTTTAGTTTTTAATTCTAAAAACAGGAACACCGATGACGCCACGATCGATAAAGCGGAAATAAAAAGGGCAAAGATACCAATCTCCTTGATACCAGCTCTGTCTCCTTCACTTCCTATGGCAAGGATAGATTACACATTGAATAGTATGTTATTTTTTCCGGTGAAAATAAAGAAAATGGTCCCTTGGCGCGCATTATTAGAAGCTAAAATTTAACAGTATATTTTTTTCCATGATTAGATCATTCATCAATAAAACGCAGCCATTATACAGTAGTTCCAGAAGTAAATGTCTGCTTATATCGCAGAATAGAATATACATGCATTACACAGATTCACATAGTAAAAAGATGATTATGAGATCGCGTCCGATGAATAATGGTAGACAGCATTATTACGATCGATAATACGAGTTATAAATACAAAAAAATGGAGAGAAAAAATAGTACTTCGAGGGCAAATTGACTTCTTTGGTCAAACATGTTAAATATCCCTCGATAGTTATCTACTTTTCAAGTTACGATAGCACAATTATCACATAAGAGTGAGCAACTTTATATGGTGATATAGAAAAAATATTTCCCCAACTGATATTTTCTCATAACACGAACCGTCCTGATTTCTATCATGGAGGATATAATTAGGAATAGATAATAGATGCACTGAAAAAATGAGGATACCAGAAGAAAAAAGGTAAATAAGGAAAATAAATAAATATCCCTCGATAGTTATCTACTTTTCAAGTTACGATAGCACAATTATCACATAAAAGTGAGCAACTCTATATGGTGATATAGAAAAAATATTTCTCCAACTGATATTTTCTCATAACACGAACCGTCCTGATTCCTATCGTGCAGGATAGAATTAGGAATAGATAATGGATGGGATGAAAAATGAGGATACTAGTAGAAAAAAAGGGAACGTGGGAGGAGCCTGACAATACAGATGGATGAAAAGAGGAATTCCTCCAGATTCCATCGGAGCGATTAAACTTTTTCCCGAGATATTTCTCGGTCGAGATTTCCGCCAGGTGATAGTCCGGCCCTCCCCCCGCTGCCTCGTGTCTCCCCTCCTTTTGTCCTGCGAAGCGGTCCGGCATTCAGGTGCCACGGAATTGACGACGCGAAAGGCTCACGGAGGGGAGGAATATCCGTCCGCGGGTGGAAAATAAAGATGTATCATCCGGACGAAGAGGTTTGGCGCGATATCACGGTCATGTCCACTCTACCCATTCATTCTCTTCTCTCGTTCATCCTCCCACGCAAATATTTCACGGTTTTATTTATTTTATCTCGATCTGCACCCCTCTCTGTGTGACTCCACAGTGTCATTCCACCACTGACAAGATGGTGCGAACGTGATGGGGAGGGTGGGTTGGTTTTATGTCGTCTCTCTCAATAGGGTGGGAGAGGGGAATACTCGTATTTTTCGGGCACGCAGGTCGCACCCCCATAAATAACGCCAAATTTGTAAAAATGAGGACCGAATATTTGACGCAAATAAAAAACAACAAACTGCATGAAGTCAATCTTTTTGGATCACGTGATTCATTTTTTAAAGTAGTAAATTTCAGTAGGAATATTTATATTTTTGGAAAATAAATGAGCATATAAAAAAATCTTGGCAAGAGAAAATTAGAGATTTTTGCTTTTAATTACTAAACTAGGATATAATGCATCCAATTAATATGACAATAAAAATCGAGCAGGTATTTCTCGGGAAAAGGGCTAAAAATCATAGACTCTTTTTTAAAATACGAAAATATATCTTTTCATGAACATTTTAAGTTAAGGAATAGGTGTTTTAAGAAGAATTTTGTTCGTTCCTAGAATGATAAATTACTACGCGTTAATTGATTGAAGCAAAAAGAAGAAATGTTATTTTACTCAACAAGGTAACGACGAAGATGATTATAAAAATTTAATAGAAATGAAATTCCATTAAATAATTCCCAAAAGAGCTTTTGAAAGGAGCTGATGATTTTTCAAATATGAATCTATTTCTTTTCATTCATAAGGTGTTTTGACAAGAATTTTATTTTCTCCCAGAGAAATGTCTCGTGTTATTCATTGATTGAAGCAAAATACCACCTATCTTATTTCTTGCAGTAGGATAACGATGAGGGAGATCAATTTTTTAATGAATAAAACTCAATTAATAAAGTTCCTGAAAGAGTTATTTTCTTCCTAAAATATAAAATTTCTCAAGAAGTCACATTCAAGATGTATTTGAATATTTCGCATGTAGCTCTTATCTCATTAGATGAACTCAAAACACTCAAAATTCTCACAAACATAACAAGCGAGGAATCAAAAACAAAAAAAAAATATAGCAACAAGGTTATGCCGTTGACATCAAGTTATTTATTCATTCAAAACAAATCCTACACTTTCAAAAAATTCACTATTTTGTGAAATACTTTAATTACTCCATTCTGTGTTAACGGTGTGAACATATTGATATCAGACTTAACATGGAAATTCAATCCTTGGTTAGCCTAAGGGCTTCAACGAACATTTAGTCAAAGTTCGGAGGTTAAATAAAAGTTGTAAGAATGATGCATACTACAAAAGTATTGGGCTCAATAGTTGATTTTTTCAGAGACAAGATTACAGTGTGCACCCGCAGAGCACGGTGCGACCTTTAATTCACTCAGAAAGAATCCAGAGAGCCAATAAAAATAAACTTTGGAGATAGAGTGACTGCTGGTGGCATGATCTGGCACAACTATTATTGGCAGTTGGTTGGGAAAAACATGCAGAATAATAGTAACAGTTACTTAACGCCTTGAATTACGAAAAGATATCCTCTTGGTAAGTTAAATGATACGTAATTTTTACTAATACATTGAAGGAATGAAACAATGTATCCCTCTGTTAACTGACTTTGAAATAGAACAACTTGGTTGAACTCAACAAAATATCCTCACATCCTAAAATCATAACCTGTCCTCAAAATTTTCCAGCAGCGTCCTAGAAAGACCTAAGCAGTGAATTTTAAGCCATGGGGATTTGAGAACCGCTTCGTGCATTCAACCTCGATGCAACCCTCGTGGGAAGCAGTGAGACGAATTTCAGCTGACGTTGGGCGCTGCACCAGTCTTTGGACGTCCTGCTACCATATTAATGATGAGGTTCGGAGGGTTGCCAAGCGACGCGAGAAAGGATGATCTCAAAATAGACGATGAATGGATGACTAATATATGAATATCGGAGAGGGAGAGGAATGAAGTAAGGGAGAAGCGACTGGGGAGATATGGAACGAAGACATGTTGGTGGTGGACAGAATTCTGCACTCCGGTTTCTTTTGCGTTAAAATGTCGCTGAAAATGCTTGACGCGCTCTTTCCGAGACTTATTCTCACTGCACGACCTTTAGTACCCTAGCATAATCTCTCAAGTCATCAGTCAAAGCTTTGAAAGTACTAGAAATGCAAAATAATATTGGCTTGAAAAATGGATTTCTCTGTCCGTTTTGACCAAGTCTGGTATATATCATAATAATTGTATAAAGAAACCTCACATTTTAGCACCCGGAGCTACGGGGTAGAGAAATGATAAGACAAAAGAAACAGTTGGGGAGACATTAAAAAGACACCGGGAGAAACAGCTTCCGAGAAGTAAGCTAGCTGAGAAACTTCTATTCCAAAATTACGATAACATCACGCAGAAAAAAATTAAATATTTATTTAAGTACAGTATGTACCTTGTTAGTGAAACGAAAGGATATGAAGAAAGCAACCTTTGCTCCCATAGAGGCGTACTGACGTAAGAGATAGTTTCGTTGGGGAAAAAATGGAACAACTTCGAGGAAAGTAGGTATCTTCCCTGGTTCTGGAATGATTTTTTTTAGCGGCAAGGTATAGGGAAGGAGAAAAATAGGGTGACAACAAAACGACGAAACGATTAACACCAATGAAACACAAAGCAAACAGCATTATCGTGAATATGATTTTGCGATTAATGATGAGAAGCATGAACAGAAATTCTGAATTCTACAAAAATATTTTGAGTTGAAATAGGGCATTAAAAATGTGCATTTTAACGCAAAAAGGTTATGCAACACGGTAAGAAGCGAGATGGAGAAGCATTAAAAATAAATTTTCGCGAGGTTATTTCACAGCCAATTCGCAACGTGAGTTTAAAAAAGGTCTTCGTTGGGGAAAGTCGAGAACCGCGACATCAGATCCTCAGGTCACCTTGCGTGACTTTAGATGTGACTTGCACCACTGTGATGAAAACAAGAGGTTGCATTTCAGCGTGTCACCTTGGAAAGCATCCCATCCTGTTTGAAATTAAAATTTCATCTCGAGTTGTCGCATAGAAGGAACGTTGAAAAAATTAATCCACCACTCTCATCACACTCTTCGTTGAGATGAAAACTGTCAGGCCATGAAGAAATATACCAGCACTCTGACGTGAATGATATTCTAAATATCCGCCGAAAGTATTTTGTGAGCTCTCCAATTTGAAAGCTCTACTATCTCGTAGAAGCTTACTTTCGAGTTGGGTGATAGGTAGAACACAAGATGAGGATTTCGCGAACATTCTTCGCTAGTAAACATGAAAAATGGGTCATCGCTATATTACGCAACACTGTTTTTCCAATATTTAAACCTTACTCCCACTTGTAACCTTCCGTCACAATCTCTAAGATCCCTTCCTTAAATTAAGCAATGCTTTCAATAACTTCCAACGCTCTATGATAAACAAAAATTCTTTAAAAGAACTTATTCACACCACAAAACTGTTACTTATTCACCAAACATTATTTGCATCACTAATATTCATTTGAAAATAACAAAGAATGACGTTGTAAAGTTAACTAGGCGCACTATGCTCACTTGTCCGCCTAAGACGGCCCAACCCCACTATTTACAAATGCTTAGCTTTTTCTTGTGGCGGAATATCGACACTTATTTCCCATTTGTTCATAATAGACCTTTTTTGATATTCCTCACTCATTCTTATGAAAGTCAGCTTCAATCATATCTATAGTCCTCAAAGTGAAGGCTTTTAAAACACATTTTACCAAGTACCGATTTATTATATCAAGGTTTTCGTAATTTGGAATATAACTCTGTTTTTCATTACAATGATTAGATTATTAACGGTATTCCCTTTCTTGTGGCTCATTCCGGTGATTGTACGTTAGTAAATTATAATTTAATTTTTGAAAAGATAATAATACCAGTATTCTTATGTATGTGTATGTAAAAGTAGGTAAAGTCGGACTCGGGATTATCAAGTGAATAAAAAGTAGTCTATATTATGCAGGTTGAAAATGCTTTTAGTGATTTACCAAGTTTCAAGTCCTACGTAAATATTGATTTGCGTAAAAAAGGATCTGATGTTTTCCCGGCGTATGCTGGTCCTTCTTCCGGCCATGTACCAAGCTGAGGGACCAATTAGTTAGAGCGAAGGATCCCTGTGGCCTCGCGACTCCCGGAATATACCAGATTCCCTGTGAATGCGGAGATATTTACTTGGGGGAAACTGGTAGGACAATTGCCACGAGAATAAAAGAACATAAAAGGCATTTCAGGCTATGTCAACCTGAAAAATCTGCGGTGGCCGAACATAGCATCAACAAAAACCATGCTATCCATTGGGACGAGGTGAAGATCATCTCTCGAGAAAAGAAATACTGGGAAAGGATTACGAAGGAGGCCATAGAGATCCGGCTTGCGGAGAATAGCATCAATAGAGACGGCGGCTACTCCCTTAGCAACACCTGGCGACCTGTCCTACGTAGCATCTGATTGGCTAAAACCAAGGACCAATCAGAGGGAACTTGAGGCCCCGACACCGCTATATAAGGCGGCCACTTTCCGAGCCAGCCCTGATGATGGAGTACGACTCGTACCCCGAAACGTCGGCAGCCATGGAGGAGATTACCCGGTGGAGCACCCGAGCAGCCTTCACCAACATTGATTTGCGTAATTTTCGAGCCTTGCATAAAAGCGTTGTAGATAGCAGATCAAAAAAAGTTTCAAAGGTGTTCTTAGGGATTATCTTTTTATACGCATTATAAAATAGATTTGTCGAAGTGTAACGGAATGCTGTGCCCTCATCCTGCAGATAACGATTATTACAAACGTTAAAAGGTGAAATTTTCCGTGTCGTTCCCGCTTGATGTTAAGAGTAAACTCCAATGGGTTTACTCGGAACCGAAATCGTAATTTTGTACTCGAAATCGTTAGATGGAAACGAAAAACGAATTTTAATGAAAAAATTACACTTCTAACCACAACCATTCACTTATAAATCAAGAATTAAAATAAGCAAAAGGTGAAACCCACCAAAAAAGCTGCTTTGATGTCATTGACGTCATTTTCCTCCCGTCCTTGACTGCTTTTAGGGGAAGGGAAGGGAGTGGAGGGGGGTTCTCGGAAGGTCTGCTCGCACAGATGCTGTCGAATTCGCTCCTATTGGTAGAGTCAGCTGTTTCCCCCCCTTTGTGATAAGGCAAAGTAGCTTCGCGGGCTCAGTTGTGATTGGAAGAAGTCAATGACGTCAGAGGTTGCACCACGCCCACTTTTCAAAAGGGTTAAAAACATCAGTTTTCCGCCGCTTACAGAGAATAATTGACGGATCAAAAAACGGATAAATACGGGTCTTTTTATTCTACAAAATCTATCAGATCCGGCAATAAAAAAATATGTTAAACGACCCCATTCAGTTGCATCATTAACATAAGTACACGTACGCACATGTACATGTTGCCACACGATCCGCCAAAATGACGTGTGGCAGGGGAGCTAGGCTATCCATGATGCATTCATTGTGAACGAAAACTGATTATCGATTATGTTATGTGGAGCGTAATGTTTATTAAGAATTATTACTTCGTATTCGTGCATTGTGAGTGGCATAAGCGAATTTTTGTAGTTCTCTGCACGGCCGTTTATCTCTCTTTAACTTGTCTCTTGGTACGAGGAGCATGTTTTACAAATTTTTTTACGCTCCGCCACACACCATCGAGGTGACTTGCAGGGTACTCCTTAGATGAACGGTTCGTCCCTTCCAATTAGCGTTATGTATTATACAAGCGGCCCCTATAGCCATGTAGCATCATGCCCTCTGCCGGGCCATGGTAATTTATATTGCATCCACCGTATTTTCCTTTGAAACTCTCGCGTCCTAATTACGCGACCTTGAACAGGGCCTGCACCGGTGCACAGCTAGGGAGGACATCCCGTACTTGGTTACATTTCCCCCAATTTACTCCGGAAGACTGGACCATAATTTCAAAATTAGGGAAATTCATTGCAGAACTGACAGATTCAAAATATCTCTTTTTCCTCGTACCATTAGGGATATGAATAGCGGTATATATGTCCTTTCTCTACAAAATTCTCTACAATGCAATTTCTCTACAAAATTAGATAAATTGATTGCAGAACTGACAGATTCAAAATGTCCTTCTTTCCTCGTACACTTAGGGATATGAATAGCGGTAAATATGTCCAATAAGAGTGAATCAATCCATAGCATAGGTAGTAGCATGTTGGTTTTGAAGTTAATCCAACTAACAGCACGTTTATGCAGGCTCAATTAGCTATTTTTCTCTTTTTAAATAGTGCAGTTTAGACTAATATATTAATACTAATCCTTTTAAATGCATGATATATAATCTATGTTCGGTGAGAATTTACCCCCTGCCACACACCTTTGTGGTAGCTTGCAGGGTATTATATAGATGTAGATGATAATGGGGTCGTTTAACATATTTTTTTATTGCCGAATCTGATAGAGTTTGTAAAATAAAAGGACCCGTATTTTTCCGTTTTCTGATCCGACAATTATTTCCCGAGTTATAAGCGACGAAAAACTGATGTTTTTAACCCTTTCGGAAAAGTGGGTGTGGTGCAACCTCTGACGTATATCGACTTCGTCCAATCACAACTGGGTCCGCGAAGCTACTTCGCCTTATCGCAAAGGGGGGGATACAGCTGACTCGGCCAATGGGAGCGATTTCGACAGCATCTGTGCGAGCAGACCTTCCGAGAACCCCCCTCCACTCCCTTCCCTCTCCCCTGAAAGCAGTCAAGGACGGGAGGAAAATGACGTCAATGTTATCACAGCAGCATTTTCGGTGGGCGTCACCTTTTGCTTATTTTCATTTTTGATTTATGAGTGAATGGTTGTGGTTAGAAGATTAATTTTTTCACTAAAATTCGTTTTTCGTTTCCATCTAACGATTTCGTGTACAAAATTGCGATTTCGGTTCCGAGTAAACGCCCCCATTGTATACGTTTTACAAGTTTAAAAGAAGAACTAGGATGGGAATCAGAACGCAGGTTAAAATTTAGGTGAAACCTTTTAAGTGAATTCGAAACCGATTCGTTCACAGATGATGTTAGATATATATTAAGAACCCCTGCGTATTACGCTAGGTTTCATCTTATTAGTCGTACCGATAGATTTAAAATGTCATTTTTCCCGCGTACCATAAGAGAGAACAATTGGCAGCTTAGCAACGGGATAGGTGAAATATAGTCAGATTAGTCTGTAGTGCATGATGCATGTAATAAAAACCATTAATCCCTTTCTCATTTCGTAGATATTAACCATCTAGCTGCATGTGACCCGATTATCTAGCATGTCTCCATTAAATATCCCAGTTGCATGTCAATAGTGCATGTTTGGTGATCTTCACCCCCTGCCACACACCCTCGTGGTGGGTCGCAGGGTATTACGTAGATGTAGATGACATTCCCAAGCAAGGCCGCGAACACGCCGCACCAAAAAAAAAAACTTAAACCTCATGCACACACTCGTGCAAAGGCTTTTAGAGAAAAAGCGAATTGAAAGCATAATTAATCGCTCTTTAATGCCGACGTTCCAAAACTGAAAAAAATGGTCCTTTAACCTTGACCCCTCTTTTCCACACTCCCAGGAAGGTCAAGGGGTCGCGCGCCAGGTGTCGCTAACGGCTCCACCACAGAGAAATGATAAACCAGGAAAAATTGTGTAGGCACGTGACAACTTAGCCATTAAAAGCGAATTGAGCGGTAAAGGTCTTCATATCATAGAATAAAATCATGCAATGGGAGATTTAAGCGGCTTTGGACGACGCGATTCAGAACGTCAAAACGTGGTGAGCCCAAAATTCGTCGTGACCCACATTCGCTGCGCTTATTCAGTGAGGACAACATACAAGTAAGTCTCGTGACTCCACCGTACTGAGGTTGTGAGTTCAGCGGCCTGGAAAATCCAATTTTATGCATGCAAGATCCGTAAATGTTCTAAATTTAGACGCCAAATATTTCCATTCTTACGGTCTGACGATGTCGATAATCTAAAGAATAATATTTCATACCGATTGATTTTTAGGGAGCCAGAAATATCGCTACATCTAAAAGGCTATCTTTAAAAAGACTTGGAATCGTTTCCTGGGGCGAAAGATACACAAATGGTGGAAGATAAAGGTACACCAAAATCTCAAGGATTTCATGATTGTCAACACGGCTATTGGGGATCTGAAAAGAGTTTAGTATATTTAAAATATGCCGGTATTAAGGATTTTAGCTAACCCAACTAAGAGCGCATTATTGCATGTTTGCTTTGCTCTTTACAACTCCTTTAAATTTCTCCAGTTCAAATAAATTATAGCAAGTAAAATTCTTTAAACAAAATAAGCAGTGCATGTTTGGTGAGCATCACCCACTGCCACATACCTTTATTTTGGCTTGCAAATGATGTAGATGTAGATATATTTCCTCGTACTATTAGGGATGTGAATAACGTTAAATATATCCAGTACGAGTGTAGCAATGGATAACATTGGTAGCTGCATGTTGATATAAGGACTTAAAGCTAACCCAACTAACAGCATGTTTTTGCATGTATGCTTTGCTGTTTTTATCTTTTTTTTAAATAGTGTAGTTTTGAACAGTACCTATATAAATACTAGTATGTAGTGCATGTTTGGTGAGAATTCACCCCCTGCCACACACCTTTATGGTGGACTTCAGGGTATTATGTAGATGTAGATATAATTTCATAATGTTACCACTTAGTTTACTGGGCCTAGAATATAATCATAAATCTAATTTTAGGTATCTATACCTTCGTGGGCTTGAATTGAATTGGAATTGAAGGCTGCAGAAAATAGAATTCCACAGAAAAAACATTTTTTGTCCCAGGAAAAAGTAAACATTCGCACTGAACGGAAATATGAAAGGAATAAGCATCACGTTTTTCAGATGGCAAATACGAGAATATCACATGATTTAAGCGCTGCAAGCATTGCAACTTTTCCCAAGCAAGTAAGATACCCTCATATGATTCATTCAGATTACTAAGTATCTCGAACTTTACACCTGTGATTCCTCGCAACAAATAATACGAGGTCAGGGAATAAATTATGGGGGTCTCTAAGTTCACGTAGACTGCGATTATCACAGGAATAATTTCAGTACTGCGAAAAGTTTACTCATAAAACGTTGCAGTCACTTACATTTGTGTACCTGATATGTAGATCAGACTAAACTCTCAAAACCTTTGATAGTTTATATTTTTAAAATGTTTCAGCCAATATTATAGTTTATTCTTTTCTTGCACCTTGCGGGAGAGATTTTCTCGACATTTTAAGACTATTTCCCTTAAGTCATTTCCTAGTCTCGAGAGATGATTTGGTATTCACAAGCAGTTTAAAGTTCAAGTATGCATTTCCCAAATTTCTTTTAAACTACTCTCTCGAATCGTGCAGATTTGTTGCTCACGATCGCTTCCTCTTGTCTGCATCAGCGTCTTCCTACGTGATCTCGCCACCTGTGCACCAATGTCTCCACAGGGAAACTTCCTATCTTTGGAAGGGATTAATCTCAGGCTCGATGGTAAGAAAATACATTCATTCGGACTGCCGGATTCGGATTTTCCAGATCTGATACTTTCATGCGAGGAGAAAAATAGCATTCCTGACTAAAACGCTCGCTTTAACGCACTTTTCCAAGGTCCCTAAATGTTTCTTGGTTGGGCACTACATTACTTACAACATCGCTATGAAGAGACACTTGTGATTATTATATCAACATGAGTGGCAAAGCATAAAACAATCCACTATGACCAAGGACATAATTTACATCACTGATGAAATGAAAGTCTATATCCTACAAAGTTCCCGATGATACCTACAGGAATTCGAAGACTTACTTAAAATTAGAAGGCAAAATATTGAATCTAGCAGGCATTGACGCTAATAAAAAGTCAAAAAAGCAGCAACAAGACTTAAGAAATATAACAGGAAATAAAGTTTAGTAATAAGTTGAGGTGCAAATCTTATGTAAACGTAAATTATTAAAAATTTCCCATCGCTTTTGCTTCAATCCTTCGCCTAAGCAAAATTCATTTATAAGGTAAAGAAGTAGAGAAACGTAACGACGTCAGAAGTGAAACAGATATTCAGACTGTACTAATTATTTTAGTGACGGTTAACATTAGTTGGAATGGTTTTGATTCATCGCACGCATTTGAGCGAACAGTTCATGAGAACGACTAAATAATACAGTGGACAAAACAATAAGCCGTTATGAATCCCTGGGGACTGGACGGTAATATTCCTAGGATATAAGATGAAAGGAGTGTCAAATATGACGGCAAAACGAAAAGCATAAAATTCGGGAGGTATGAATGAAAATGTTAATTAAAAAAGTATAAATAGGGTTTTATACTGTGAATAACGCTGGAATTTAAAGCTAAAAAGCGATAATAAGAGGAGAAGTAGGTAAGGATATTATAGTAGAAAGGTAAAAATATAAGATATGACGGTTAAGATGACATTAGCTGCCAAAAGCTGTAAAGGTTTTTAGATGATTAGCAAGGATATATTATATCCTAATCAAAGACTGCTAGACCATTATGTGATATGAAGACTCTATTTCTAAATAAAAAATTTACTAAAATTTACACCTAAAAATTTACTCCATGCATAAAACGTAACTAATCGAGAGTAAAACTTCGATCATTAACATCACTAGTTTCGTAAAGTTCACCACTCCCGTCACTGGAAACATCGGAAGTAGACGCCTAGGGAATGACCAGTAGATATTTTGATATAACCACTTCTGGAACTTTGCCGAATATTTGTAAGAAACATGCTATTGCAACTCATTGAGTAAATATGATTTAGTTACTTCAAGTATTTACGGTGGACGATCAATGTTTTGAGCCAAGAGCGTAAAGCCACTGCAAGTTATAGTTTAGTTTACATCAATATAATTCAAAGTTTCCTTTTCTTTGAACAGAGCCCATTATCGGAAACTGACCCTGATTAGCACACCTCTCTGATTCTGAAAACATATTCGTAACCGTTTCATCGTTTCATCACGCCAAGCTTCAAAGTGATGCTGACAACCTCTCTCAGGCTCAATAAAAATGCAGGTCATAGAAATGCAACGCCAAAAGCCACAAAAGAGTCCTGGTGCGAATTAACCACGTGATCTTATCGGGGTGGATCTGGGGCAAGAAAAGCTCCACCTCGACAAAACGGAAAAATTTTATAATTTCTTCGTAACCGACTCGGCAAGGGGGGTAGGGATCAATCTTTTGTGTCGTGCCTTTTAGCGTTACCATTTCCGCCCTGGAGAACTTCTAAGGACTCTCAAAGTGCTCTGGAAGCAGGGTTTACCACAAACGGACGTCGGAACCCTTTATATAGGGTCTCTGAAACTCACCGACACAAAACAGAGCGAATCTAGCCACTGCAGTCTGTGCTTCTTTTGTGGTTATGCTCCTATATATTTACCTCGTTAGCTGGGGCTACCCATAGCCACCTTCTTCCAAGCCCTTAGCCTCCAGAGAGCAGTTTACTTTTGATACCTCCGAAATGATTTTTTTTAAGGTTTCTTCCCTTTCATGTCCATTTTAATTTTGACGAGGTTTTTGATGGGCTGAGAGTACTTGGGTTATAAGGTTGGGATTTATTTTTTTCCGCCACGAGAATGCAATTCGCCTCTCACTCCAAGAGCACATTGAACGGTATAAACGCTAGATCCCGATATTATCCGGTGGTCTCAGGCTCCGAAGTAACGTGGATTTTTGCAGTCACCACTCATTTTTAGAAAGTGCGCTCTTAATTGTGAAGCGGGCGCTAAACTTAGTAAGTTCTAACAGTGAAAATAATTGCCTAAGAAGAGTTGTTTTTAAGTTCAGATCTGTGAATCAGAGCAAATATGAGCCTATAAATGTTTCGAAGAATTATCTTACATTTCCAGTTAAATAACTTGCAGGTAGTATGATTGAGGACGTGGGTCTTGCGCGCCAGTACTTTAGTTACGAATGACAAGGAAGTGTAGGAAGTTAACGACATTTTCTAGTTTTGTAATTGGCAACGTAATACTTCCCACGTACAGTCTGATTGAGCTTCAAATTAATCAATGCATTAACCGACGGTTGATTCACAAATTCTCTAATATCAATGTGAATGTCTCAGCGACTAAATCAGTGACTAAATGTAGAAGCTAATTAAACCTTTTCTTGCAGCACTCAGCTTGGAAAACAAGTTGGTCCATTGTTGGTTGGATGATAGTTCATAGTAAACGGAAAAACAAAACTTCGACACAAGTCCGTTATAAATTATGGTACTGCCATACAATCATACAATTCATAAAAAAAATATAGAATATAAATATGAAATATATAAAAAAATTACGGTAAATTGATACATGTTACGTAGTTAGAAAAATATCCAAAAGGGAATAGTAACATAACAATTGAGCCGCCGAGATCAACAATGCAAGGTGTAATAATGGAAGTAAACAAGCATTGGTAATTAAGGAACGATAGGAGAGCGAGAATCGAGGAGTTGTGTGTTAGGCGCGGTGGTGTGAAGACGCAAAAGTGACACGTGCTTAAGTAAGGGCATTATTTATGAGCTAGTTGGTGTCTGTGTGGGTGAATACGCATTCTTGAGGGAAGAGAAGTGTATATTTGTGTTGTGTCTGATTTGATTTAAGAAGTGGCTCGAAAGAAAAGAAAGTGTAAAAGTGTATGGCCTGTTAAGTGAGAGCCTGAAGAGAAGTGTATTTTGTTTGTTGTGTTTGATTAATTTTTAAGTGCATTTCGTGAGGGCAATTTCATTATGTGCATTTCTTATGTAATAAATGTATGATATATATGATACATAAAGTAATATATTACAGAAGTAATTGGCAACTCAACAGTGAAAGCACCTTCCTACGCACCAAATCAATTATGCCCAAGAGCAATGTGGCAGATTGAATGAGTAATTCATCAACCCATTTTTTTGACAAGTTTATCGGTTTTGAATGGCATAAAGCAAATTTCAACGTCTCCAATTTTTTAAACTGGCTCAACTTCATGCAATAAATTTAAAATATTTTCTCTCTGGTATCCCTAAACATGTATTATTCAATGTCTACATCGAGAAAGCCATCCAAGAAGTGAAATAAAAGACTCCGGGGGTGAATATCAGGGAGAGAAAATCAACATGCTACGATTCGCCGATGACATAGCAGTCATGGCAGAAACAGAAGGAGATTTAAAGAACACACTAGGAAATATGGAAAGGATATTGGTCATATATTACCTGAAGATTAATAAAAAGAAGACTTAAGTGTTGGTATGTGGTAGGAGAAAAGAAGCCAATGTTAAATTAGGAAAACAAAATATCGAGGAGGTGGAAGAGTTCCGTTACCTGGGATATCGAGTAACCAGCAATGGACGAAGTAAAAGAGAAATTGCCAGTAGAATTGCCCAGGCAAAAAGGGCATATTACCAAAAGAAGATTCTGCTTACAGCTGCAAATACAAGCGTGTAAGTGAGGAAACAAATCATTAGAACATACATCTGGAGAATTTTACTATATGACAGCGAAGCATGGTTGATAACAGCAGCAGAGAAGTCACGGCTGGAAGCATTTGAAATGTGGTGCTACCGAAGAATGATGAAGATGAAATGGATCGATCGAGTGACAGACGAAGAAGTCTTAAGAAGAGTGGAAGAGAAGAGGTGCCTATTGAAAACACTAAAAAGAAGGCGGGGCAACTTAATAGGCCACATCTTGAGACACGATGGCCTGATGAAGACAATCGTCGAGGGAGAAGTGAACGGCAAGAATGGAAAAAGCAGGCCTCGTATGAGGTACATGGAGTAGGTCGTGAAGGATGTAAAGGTAAAACCAATCCTAGGATTGTTGACCGATGATGATGATGATCCCTAAACATAAGGCAGAATCCGGTTTAGACGGAAGGAGGCTCACACTCAGCCAAAGATGGCTAGGTTGATAACTGAAGGCCCAACCACCCTAAGCTTGTGGGTTTGAATCCTTTCTTGGGTATGGGTGCTGAGTTTGTCTTAGTGCTGTGTTGGATTAGAAGGTGCGGCGGCATACTATTAGCATCTGAAGCACTTTAAAAATCTTATTCAATGGGAAAAATTCTTTATTGAGATTATATACTAGCGCTATTATATGAAGCCCAATTGTTCTGATGTGCACATCTTCATTAATAGCGAAATAAATTTGCTCAAGAGATGTAACGATTTACGGTATAAAACAAATGTATTTTTACCATCGGCCCCAGCGGATATTCTCCTGATGGAAGCTGGGAGCATGGGAGGAGGGGGCTTAGGTATAGATAATGGATCAATAGGGTGAATGATGTGTGAAGGGACGCATTTTTTTTACGCGCTTCATTTTTTTCATCCCAATGTTCACGCATCTAGTCGTCATCGGAAACATCGTGCGAGCGACAAGGACTATGAGTGGGAGGACAGCTGTTTGCGCCCGCGAGGTGAAAGGCTTCTTCTCTCCCTCCGAGGGTGAAGAAATAAAATACTGCACGAGATGGGAAAGGGGGAAAAAATAAGAGACTGTCGACAGGCGAAGGAATTTATTTATTCTCGGGGGCTTTAGCGGAGAGTGGCCTGACAATTTTCGACGCGGCGCCGATGGAGGGAGGGGGAAACACAATTTGATGAGAAGAAGAGGGATTCGGGAGAAATTTTGGCAAAGGGAACGCAAGAAGGAAAAAGCGGAGGCTGCGGCGAGCGAAACCTTTGCGTTGCAACTCTTATTTTCCTTATTTTTCCCTGAACTTCATATTTGCCACCGGATAAGTAGCTGCTGTAGCTTTTTGCAGGGCAAGAAACCGATGACCTAACCCATATATGCCATTTGAATCACTTTAAAAATCTTATTCAGTGGGAAAAATTCTTTATTTAAATTATATACTAACAAAATTAAATGAAGCCCAATTTTTCTGACGCCCACATCTTCATTAAATATTAATTTTATTAGTAATAATTAGAATATTATTAGTAATAATAATAAACTGCCTTTATTTGGAGTGAGATTGAGACTATATATAGTCCCATCTTTCCATAACCCCTCATTAATAATGATTACAATATTTTAAGTAGGTAGTCAAAGAAAAGTATACGGAACTGAATATTCACGGGGAGAAAATCAGCATGCTGCGATTCACCGAAGACATAGCAGACATGATAGAAACGGAAGGAGATTTCAAGAAGACACTAGAAACATGGAAAGGATATTGGCCAGATATCACCTGAAGACGATAAAAAGAAAACTAACGTAGTGGTGTGCAGAAGGAGAAAAGAAGCCAGGACAAATGTTAAACTAGGAAAACAAAAAATCGAGTAGGTGAAAGAGTTCTGTCACCTGGGATGCTGAGTAACCAGCGATTGACGAAGTAAAAGAGAAATTGCCAGTAGAATTTCCCAGGTGGAAAGGGCTTTTTTCCAAAAGTGGATACTGCTTACAGCTGCAAATACAAGCGTGGGAGGAAGTATTTGATTAGAACATACATCTGGAGAATTTTACTGTATGGCAGCGAAGCATGGACGATAACAGCAGCAGAGAAATCAAGGCTGGAAACAGTTGAAATGTGGTGCTACCAAATAATGATGAAGATAAAATGGATCGACCGAGTGACAAACGAAGAAGTCTTAAGAATAGGGGGAGAGAAGAGATCTCTACTGAAAACCTTAAAAAGAAGACGGGGCAACTTAATCGGCCATATCTTAAGACACGATGGCCTGATAAAGACATCCAAAGGACGGAGAACTTAGCATTCAAGACTCTCCTTACAGCGCTCAACATTATTTGTCGTTGTTAAAATCTCTAGAGACAGGAGTTTCATAGTTTAAATCATTTTGAAGAGGTGACCTACAGCTAAGATCATATGCGCCATTAAGAATAGCTGGGTAGTTGGATATGGACAGGAATGAATGGAGGATCAAAAGAGGGAAACCCAGTGCCAAAATAATTCTACTCGTAGTGAAAGACGCCAAGGGGACCACGGTATTAACGTCCCATCCGACGGACGGTGTACTGAACATAAAGTTCTACCCCCACAGCAGTTAAGTACGGGCCGGTATACAATTGAAAAACGTTTGCCATTGACGGTATCTATACCCTAGTCCTTAGGGCGGGAGGCCAATACCTAAGTCACCAAGATAACTCCGTCCCCAGGAGAGAGGAAAGGGGTGTCCCCAACGTATTTCATGTGCACATCAAAAGTAGGCAGTGAGGATAAAGGAAACCATAAATAAATTACTCAGAGTATTATGGCACCGTTTTCTTACCACCCAAGTGCCTGATCGTATATTCGATGCTGGCTCTACACTTTTCTCCTAATCGTCAAAAAAATTAAAAGAATTTTTTTTTCAATCAGAGCGCTGACACTTGCTTCTCCCAAAATTCCCTACGACAAGCTCCTTGAGTTTTTGGTGATGAAGTGAGAAGAATAAGTTTCCACGAATAAAATTGGCACACATAAGGAATTAATCTCCTCCTCTAAACCCACCAAACCAACGCAAGGCTTCTGATTTTCGATGAGGATTCTCATCATCCCACACGTGATGGTGACGTGAAAGGAGCCTCCGGATTGGCAGTCCTGCTGGAGTTAGTTAGTTGGACGATTAACAAGCAAGAAAGAATTCAGGCTTAACCATGAGGAAATCCATGGTTGATAGAGAAAAATAACTATGTACAGTTCCAATCATGAATTAATTACAAGGCACAACTAGTTTCGGCGCTTCTACTCCATCATCGAGTACCTAAGAAAAAAAACACCTTCCGTTTGCCTCTATGTGCCGGTAGAGACTACGAAGACATCATCTACGTAACGCAACTAGCGATGAATGTTTTTAGTGTCCATTGTCCCGTTGTTAAATAATTTGAGGTCAAAGTTGTCCATGAACAAGTCTGTTGAGAGGGGTGACAAAAGGGATCCCATTGCTAGACCCTCCATTTGCCTTTAAAATTCCCCAATAAATTAGAAATAATTTTCACCAACACACAACTTCAGCAATGTCACGAATTCACCAAGGGGCTGTCCTTCAGCACCTGCACTTTTCAGAACTGTTTCTGCTACAGTACTTCTACGGCTTCCTGAGAGGAGATGCTAGCAACTGCTCGCTACCTGATAATGGCGCAGAAGCGCTGAAACTAGTACATTGTAATAAATGGGATCGTTTACCATATTTTTTCAATTGCCGAATATGATAGAGTTTGTAAAATAAAAAGGCCCATATTTTTCCGTTTTTTATCCGTCAATTAGTTCTCGAGTTATAGGCGTCGAAAAACTAAAAGTTTTTGACCCTTTCGGAAAAGTGAGTGTGGTGCAACCTCTGACGTATAACGACTTCGTCCAATCACAACTGAGCCCGCGAAGCTACTTCGCCTAATCGCAAAGGGGGGACACAGCTGACTCTGCCAATCGGAGCAGTTACGAAAGCATCTGTGCGAGCAGACCTTCCGAGAATCCTCCTCCAACTCCCTCCCCTTCCCATACGAGCAGTCAAGGACGGGAGGAAAGTGACGTCAATGTTATCACAGCAGCATTTTCGCTGGGCGTCACCTTTTGCTTATTTTAATTTTTGATTTATGAGTGAATGGTTATGGTTAGAAGATTAATTTTTTCACTAAATTTCTTTTTTCGTTTCCATCTAACAATTTCGTGTACAAAATTGCGATTTCGGTTCCGAGTAAACGCCCCCATTCATGAGTGGGGATGATTGTATTTTAAAATCACACAAACTATCATAATTGATAAGCACTTGGATTTATCTTTCGTGATTTTTGTAAATGCTCATTTTTGCACCACAAAATGGGGTATCAAGAATTTTACACTTGAGAGACACGGATTTTATATCTTGATGGTTTACGGAGATCTTCCTTGTAACCTCGGAATTGAGTACGCAAGTCAAGTATTTAGTAAATGGATTATTTGCAAAACAAAAACTGAACAGGGCGTAAATGTGCATTGAGTTCCAGTCGAAGAACCATACTTCCAGCTCCAAAATTCATACTTTAATTCCCTCTTTGTTACATAAGGCCACAGAAAGTAAAACCGAACAAGTTGGAAAGTGGTCCAATTTCATAATCACTCAAAAATCACTGAAAAATACGCAAGGTCGTAACTACATTGTTGCTCAAGCACCCTTCGTTAATTTAATTTGCACACTGGGATTGGTGGATTCCGCGCTCTAGTCTTTTCCCGGTAAGAAAGAATTAATTGGAAATCAGATTCTCGTTCACACTCTAGAGGGGCTTATTATTCTGAAAGCTACGAGTGGAAGTAGCCCGGCTGATAGGAATGACGAATTATCTCCGGCTGATTAAATTTTGTTTTGTTCACTCAGGCAACGAAGCTTCCAGGAAATATACCTCCGAGATTTTTTGTTAAATGATCACCATTGCCAAAATTAAATCCACTGAAAAAATATGCATCAATAGATAAGAGAAGGAAATGGTGCTAGCTCAAGAAATGTGGAAAAACGCCTCAACTGGAATAACTGTATTTCTCAGAAATTTAAGAGACGATGTAACACAACATTTTTAAAAATTGAAAAAATCACAATGTAAATTCTCATAGATTAAAATAACCAATGAAAGAACAATTGTCAGCTATCAGCTGAAGATCAATAAGAAGTAGACTAAGATATTGGTGTGCAGCAAGAAAGAAGAGACCAAAACCAATATCAACTTAGGAAGACAAAAACTTGAAGAGGTGAAAGAGTTCTGTTACCTAGGAAGCAGAGTAACCAACGATGGACGAAGCAGGAAAGAAATAGTTAGTACAACAGCCCAGGCAAAGAGGGCATTCTATCAAAAGAAGAATCTACTTCCAGCTGAAAATACAAGCGTAAAAGTAAGGAAACAATTCATCAGAACGTTCATATTTCTTTATGGCAGTCAGGGATGGAGGATGACATCAGCGGAGAAGTCAAGAGTGGAAGCATTCGAAATGCGGAGCTACAGAAGAATGATAAAGATAAATGGGTCAACCAAGTAAGTAACGAAGAAGTCCTGAGAAGAGTGAGAGAGAAAATAGAAGTCTTATTGAAACCTAAAGAAGGAGACAGGGCAGGTTAAGCGGCTACATCATGAAACATTATGGCCTGATAAAGACAATCGTTGAAGGACAAGTGGACGGGAGGAACGAAAAAGGAAGGTCTCAAATGAGATATGTGGAACAAGTGATGACGGATGTGAAAGATAAGAAACATGTAAATATGAAGGGATTAGCTGTCAGAAGAATTCAATGGTGAGCTGCAACAAACCAATCTCAATCTCTCAGGATTGCTGCATAATGAAGATTATGATGACAATGTAAAAAGCGTATTGTAGCATTGAACTTTATGATCGACATAAAATGAAGAATTAATAAGAGTAACAAATATTTTAGCGTAGAAGACGATAGCGAAATATTTCTCACCTCACCAAAGAACCACAAAGGCTGATAAAGTTGTTAAAAAATGAGATAATTTCTTAAATGGACAAGTTGGTTTAAGCACTTCTAGCCACTCTGGCTATATTCTACAGTTGAATCTACGCTCAATTCTGAGTTGCGCAAGTCCGAGCTGGCGTTCGAACCCACGACATTTAAGTTGCCAGGAGAGAATATTCTCGAGTTGGCCATCATGCTGGCCACTTTCCTCACCGTTGTAGACTCTTAACTCTGACACTCGTTTCTTGTAGTGCAGCAAAATTCCACCAAAACGGAATAAGCAATTTTTAATTATTGTAATCAGTGAACAGGAAAAATCACTACAGCATTGTTGGCAAATTTAAGCGCTACTTGAGCAGATACCATCTCTACATTTACGTGCACAGCAAGAAAATTTCTTCTTTCAGGCTTGATTAAAAAGTTGCGTACGCCGCATCGATATTCCATGCTGGTAATAACGTTTTTGTTTATTTCATTTTGATATTTCCCTAAAAATAAGTAGACTTGATGAAGTCTGTCTGTGTGTCTGTCTGTTGCTCAATCACGCAAAAACTACTAAACGGATTGAACTGAAATTTGGTATGTAGATAGGAAATGTGTCTGGGCAGAACATAGGCTATGTAAAAATACCCTCAGGGTCCCCAAAAGCCCCTGAATGGGCCCTTAGATGGATCCTGGTGGTCCCTGGCATTGAGTTCGGTGCAGTGGTCTCATTTTTTGCTTATTTAAAGTATTTCCATTCAAGGCAGAGGGCTGGAACTTTTTTTATCGGATGGCTGAATAAATGAAGTTTCTAATTCTTTCAATCGATTTTCTATTACGATTAGTATTTGTCTTAAAATCATATTTTTAGCTGAAAAATCTCACATTTTTCTCTGAAATCAACAATAGCATATTTCCTTGACAACCAGAGATCGGTGTGAATGTCCTTTGATTTTCAAAGGACATTCAAGCCTCTAGCATTTAAATATCACGTTTTTCTGCAGGCCCATGATAACACGTAGAAATAATTCTATATAAGAGGGGCCCAGAGTCCCAAGGGTCCCATGTTTGACGTTTCTTAAGGTTTGAAAAGGAATTTAAAAAAGAGAAATGAATAGTGGTCACCGCCCCCTGGCGTTTTTCGGGTAATGTTAAGAACCGTAAAAAAATTTTCTTCCCAGTACGAGACACGGGCCACATAGAATATGTATAGATGTACTTTGTGCTCTCGCTGCATGACCGTTTGGTTGGTGCACCTAAACGTGATTTGAGTCGGCAGATTAGGGTTGCTCAGTTGCTACAATAAACACCGCGTTGTTTATTATCGTTTAATACTTCATAGTATTACTCGTAGCGGAAGCGTCTGCCTCTAATTACGCTTGGGAACTGTTCTTTAGACATATTCCTATATTATAAACGTTACATGTTATTTTTATATGCTTAAAAGTGCTAAAGTGCAGTTAGATTACATTTGATCAAAATCAAGGTGCCTATTGAAGGCTCCCAATCACCGCTGTTTTTCTCCTCCTTGGACTTAAGATAAAGATATCACCATCAAAATGCCTAAAAGAAAAAAGAGCAACCTTTCGGCAAAATCATCTAAAGCAAGAGGAATGTCTTCTTTACGAGAAAATGAGCCCTCGCAGGAAAAACGAAATAGATTGGATTTGGATGCTCAAAGACATGCCCAGTAACGATCTAATGAAACTCCTGAAGACGGCATGTGCGAAGGGAGCTGGATACTGTAAGATACGCTTCCCAACGCCAATTGGAAGATCATGAAGAGCGGCTCGCGGGAAGGGAGCAGAATGCTGTAAGACTCTCTTCCCAACGCCACATGGAAGATCCTAAAGAGCGATATGCACGAAGGGAGCAGGATGCTGCAACACACGCATCCCTGCGCCACATGGAAAATCATGATGTGTGGCACACTCGAAGGGATCAGGATGCTGTAAGACACGCTTCCCAACGGCATTTGGAAAATCATGAAGAGCGACTGGCGACAAATGTAGTCGACGCGGAGAGGCATGCTGCTTAACGTCAAACCCAAACTGAAGATGAACGACAGGCTATTCTTCACGATAGGAGGATAAGGAGGCGACAGTCTTGAAAATTACCTGGAACTCATTCAAAAATATTGGAATGAGAAACTTATCTTAATCTATCTTAATTAAGTCAATAAATGCTAATGTATGTACATACACAAGGGTAGCGATCAAGCTGTTAATTCACTCAAGATACGGCTAAGAGAACCGAAAATACGAGATGGCCATCTATTTTACGTGGTGATGAGTTTGCGTGGGCCATTTTTGGATTTTCCGTGCATGAAAGAACCAACAGTCACTCATCTCCTCGTGTACCTATAAAATGGTCAGCGTGTCTACTACAACGACCACTATGTAGAACATAGGTCACCAACTCCTCAAATGACCGCGCTAACAGTATCCTTCAGACAGTGGTTTTCTTACAAAATAAGTTCAATGTTTTTCACTCCCGTTGTATTTCAACGGGTAGCTTCAGCTAGTCAGAAAATAAAAGTATGCTCCATTCCAATTATAAATTAAACGTTATTCTCTACTATGATGCACTACTTTAGATTGCAATCGCAGAAAGGAAATTGCGAATAACATTTCACTTAACTGGAGACCTGACTTCCGCCAGCAGTCGTGAAAATAAATTGCAGAATTCATCGATCGATAATCGAATAATGAAAACCTGGGTGAGAGATTTATTTATTTGAGTATTATATTACGTCAAATGACCTCCTCGTAAATCTACACGATTGACCAAAATATCCTATTTTAAGTACCAAATAAATATATTTACTAAATAATTTAAATATAGTTTCTTAATGTGAGCACAAATTTCCACAGTGTTATATCACAAACCATTAGGTGCATATATCCCATACTTTGCTTATATAGAAGTATTCTTAAGTCTGTATGAAACACCCACATTCTCAATAGGAAAATGGAAATTAAAGATATGATTCAGCACTTTAGGTACTCTTCCGACTCCTGCGATTGTTACCCCTACCCTTCCTCCGATCATCCATGATACATCTCCACGTTTTCCTTCTCTCCAAACTTCCACGTATCCTACCCCACGGAAACCGCATTCCTGACCTTTCCGACGTCACGATTTTCTACTGAATTGCCCCTCATTTGCGACTTAATTTTCTCGAATATCCGTCTAGCCCATTCAAGTCCGCTGAAAACCTCAAGTGCCCATCGTTCCGACCTTAAACCCACACAACTGCGGAACTCCCCGCCCAATTTTCCATTTTCCTCCTCTTGTCACAGGAGACGGGATTCTCTCGTTTCATACTACGCCTAGATATCCACATCTACGTAATACCCTGCGATCCACCACGAAGGTGTGTGGCAGGGGGTGAAGATCACCAAACATGCACTATTGACATGCAAGTAACTAATACATGGAGACATGTCATCTACATCTACGTAAGACCCTGCGAGCCACCACGAGGGTGTTTGTGCCAGGGAGTGAAGATCACCAAACATGCACTATAGACATGCAAGTAACTACTACATGGATACATGCTAGATAATAGGGTCACAATATATAGTATATTAATAAATAATTGCGTGTTGGCATAAATACTTTTGGCTAATCCAACTAACAGCACTATAATAACGGTTACTCTTCTCTTCGCTCACAATTTACTCTAAAGCCCCATATGAGCTACTAGATATTATTTATCTACTAGCTATTAGGAATCTTTATCAGATCGTAGGCTTAAATGCAGACTTAATAGCTTAAGTGAATTTCAAGACGATATTTTTACTGAAGACGTCAAACACATGCTGTGAACTCCTATGTAGGAAAATGGTATACTACGAGTGAATTGAGGAAATTGATTGCCGAACCAAAAGATTTAAGATGCATTTCTCTCCTCGTTTTATTAGGGACACTACATTATACCTACCCAGAGCAACCATAAAGGAGTGCGACAGAAGGTAAATCCTCACCGAACATGCACTATCTATCATACTTAATGAAGAAACAAGATCAGTACATACATTCTAGTTGTACTATAACAATTAAACGATGCTGTAAAGAGCAAAGCAAGCATGGAAAAATGTTCTGATAGTTGGGTTAGCTAAAAGTCTTTATATCGACATGAAATTACCTTATCTGTCGATACACTTGTGTAAATATTATTAAATACATTCGCAACTATTCATATCCCTAATAGTACGAATGAAGAAATACATTTAAAATAGTTCGGTTCGGCAATCAATTTCTGTAACTTTATGTAAATGATTTAGTATACCATAGCAAGTCGGAGTTCGCAGGATGTTTTTAGCATCATCTGTGAAAACATTCTCTAGGAACTCACTTAAAAGTTCATCTTATTTCGGACCTACGGTCTGATTAAGATCCCAATTTAAGTTCTTCTAATGGATAAGTTACGACAATATAATTATCATACCTCCGCTTTCCTTGATTGTTTAGTGGAAAGAATTCAAGTTCAGTACTCCGTCCGTCAGAGGGAACGTTAATTCGTGGTGCCTTTCGTAAAGAGCAGGTTAATGCCGACGCCGGGTTTCTCTCCACCCTTCCATTCCCATCTTTGTATCATTCCTCCCAATCGAAAGCGAAAGTTCGGGGCACACTTATTACCAATGATGAGTCATCTCGTTTCACTATTCGTCATTGGCTCACTCTCAACGAAAGGCACCAAGGAGACCACTGTTTACGGAGGTTCCACCGTGACTCCGCGATTCAAAATCCCGTAAAAGAGCTATGTTAATCAAAGAACAATTATCGATCCAGAAAATAACCTATATGGAAAATAATCTATAGGGTGATAACGCATACACAATTATTCTACGAGTATGCTATTATATAGCGCGTTGTAGTTGCATTCTGTTTTTTACAAGCTCTTTTAACTAATTTTGACTTCGGAACATGACTGAAGAGTTGTTGCCACGTTTCATTTACAAAATGAGAATACATGCTCAATCCCGCTAATAGGAACTCTAAAATAGGTTAAATATTTTCTTACTTAGTTTTAAACTATTCCCTTGCAAATAAAATTCTTTGGTTTGAATTTTATTAATATTGATATTTATGAAAACTGTTTGGCAACAATGACGCTGCTACCATTTGGAAGTATTGGAATTAATTACACCATGTCAATAACCAATGAATTTTTAAATTACTAAGAAAAATATAATAAGGATCTTGGTAAGGTATGTTCTTTAATTAAGTTAGTAAATAAGCTTGTAAGCACGTTCCGCTGGAAGTACCGTTGACAATGATAACAACATACTATAGCGCCACTTTGATGTAACTAAGGCTTTTCTGCTTTTTTTCGAGCAAACTTTTATTAATATCAATTAAACACGTGTGGTAAGGCGAGCACTTTTTTACAATGCTAAATTCTACATAAAACTGCGTATCTTATGTTAGTTTTTCGTGAAAACAACAATTCTCTTTACATTATTAATCTGAAATTTAACTGCAAGAGGAAAGGCCTCTTTATTTTATTGCCAATCGATAGAAGGGCCGAAAAATGATGTGTCCTGAAATTTTCACAAAAATGACATCTACTTCATAATTCGGTGGAGCCTCCATAATACTATTACCTTACTTGTGCTGCACACACAGCATTCCTATAGTGGAAAGATATTTTCCTGACACGTCTCTGTTCTCTTTCTCTTTTCTTTTCCCGTACCGCATAATACGCATCTTTACATAAAAATCTATGGGGCAATCATTATGCCCGCGACATACGATGAATGGGTGGGTCTTCTATTGTCACGAGTGGACCACAAATCTCTCTCTCTTGTGCGAACTTTAGGACAGATTTTAATTTCTCGAGTTTGAGACCCGCGCAAAAGGTGACATTCAAGCCAAATGATATAAATTCGGCTGAGACAAGAGCAACAGGGTTAGAGAGCAGGAGCATATGGGACAGATGACGTCAACGACTCGTTTTTCTCACGCACAACTCTCGACCAAAACACGAAGAGGCCAAAAATAAAATACGGCTCTAAATCAAATCTCTCCTGTTTTTGTTTCCTTTACCCTATTATCTCACATGTATTCATTTGATCTTGACCTTCCAGGCCACACCACCCAGACTAACAGTGGCGCAATTAATTGTAGGATCTATGCTGATAAAATTGCTTAAGCTGCGACTTTTCCTTATTCAATTCATTTCGAACCCCCAAAATTACAGGACACTTCATTCCAATGAAACATGGAAAGGGGCTTGGAATTCAGAATGCAAGGTGAAACCGCCGGATACATCTCAAAATTTAATTGTGCCGTGTCTTACGCTGCTTTTACTATTTTTTCTTCATTCCTCATACAGTTATCACAGTCATTTTTGAATACGCTTTTATATCAGAAGTAAAAAAAAAAACGCTTTCGGAAGATGAAAATGTTGATTTTACATAAAAATTTGAAATCATACAAGTTAAGTAGCAGAAATTCCACAGAGAAAAAAATCATTCGCCTTGACCGGGATTCGAACCCGGATTCCCTGATTTCCGGCCAGGTGCTTTCTCTTTCAGACGCCTCGGTAGCTTAACTGGTAAAGCGCCTGGCCAGAAATCAGGGGATCCGGGTTCGAGTCCCAGTCAAGGCGAATGATTTTTTTCTCTGTGGAATTTCTGCTATCGTGCATTTTCAGCGGGTAACGCCGTTAAGGTCTTTGCGGCTAGTTCGCGAACCTTCAATTTGATACAAGTTAAGGATTAGTTATCATGAGAGTTACTCTAAAACACCTACTCTTATTATCTTACCATACCAGGGGCAGCATAAAAGATGCTTCTTTCGTAGTGTCGCTCTATTTATCAACAACGCGGGATTAACTTAGAAGTGCACTTCTTGGTCCGTGTCCAGCCCATGAACGGGTCACAGTGACCATCCAAACGGTCTACCCCACTTTTTTTATGTTTTTGCCCATTGATTGCGTTTGCGATCACGACTGGTTGCTGTTTATTTTTTAATGAACTTCAGCCACTTAGATCCCTGCATCGTTAGGTGAGTAAAACCCGTCTAACGATCATCCAGGGACTCATTTCTGCGCCTCGTCCAAAGTCCGAAGATATTTCGCGTAATCTCCGTCAATCTTTCGTTTCAAAGGCGCCGAACCAGCCAGGATAAAGGCGCCAATTTTCGACGCTCGTTAACGCTCCCTTTTCGCATAAAAATCCAATTTCCCATGTGGTCAGATAGGGATGGCGGAAAATAAACTTCAATTTGCACAAATCAAAGTAAAAGAGATGCTCCTTCTGATGTTGCCATCGTTCATAAAAAGGATAACAACTCGCGTGCACAACGAGCTCAACCTTCCATGAATTCTGGATAGTGTTAAATATTCTCTGTATATATCTATATCTATATCTACGACATACCCTGCAAGCCACCTCGAGGGTGTGTGGCAGGGGGTGCATCCACACCAGGAACAATGACACAACAAACAAAAATGAACACTACAAAACAAACAGTGCACCTTTAAAAGTAATTGGGGAAAAAAAGAAGAAAAACTACTAAATCCCAACCATGCACGACACACCCATGAATACCATGCATGCCTTGAAACCCGACACCTATTTCATAGATACTCATGTGTATGTGGGAGTTTATTAAACAGGAGTGGTGTACTAAGCAATAATCATTCACAGGTTAAAAAATTTCGGATCGAAAAAAACAAGGTTAAAAGAACCATAATTTCCTGATTAAAAATAGCATTTGATAAGAAGTTTAATTTTACACTTTTAACTTCTCAGGAAGAGCAGAGAATTGGGGCAATTGTAAAAAAATAAGTTAACATTTTCAGCTACATCGTCGTTGATACAATCATTTTTTTTTCTACGCCAATGTCACACTCCTATCATCCTATACATATCAAGATTAACAATTTATTTATATCCCTACTTCAGGTACTCTACTACGATGCAGTTTGATAAAAGGTATCAATCACTGTACCATACACCTCCTAATTAAGGATAAACGAATTGGGCGCGTTACGAAATAAAGGTGACATTCGTGTCAATACCTAGGCGAGCGTTAATAATGGGTAATATGCATGAAATTTGTTTCTCGAAGATTAATGATGTAATAGATACGAAATTTTCTCACCAATTCTAATATATAAGCCAAACTTTTCATTGCCAACCACAAAGATTATTAAATGATATTAAAATGTTCCAAAAAATTGACGAAAGTCACGTGATCTGAAAAGCCTTCTGACGTCACTGCATGGTATAGGTTCCATATTGCTACGTAGATAGACATTTATTTTTTAAAAAACGAAGTGAATATATTGTTTTGAGGTTTTTAGCCGTTTCTCGAACGAAACGATGACTGAAAAAATACTTAAAAAAGCACATTCCGACAATTTCCTTTGGTTGACTCCCTTATGGCGGCGCGGCGTTCTCCTAAAAAAACCAGCGATTGCATATACGTAATAGAAATTCTTGGGCACCATACAGGCATTATATAATTTATGGACGATTTGCTCGTTACCATCCATACTACATAAATAAAAAATCGAAATACCATCATTTATTGCATTAAACAAATGAGATAAATACATACGTTATCGCCAAGTATTCATTTAGCAACTTACCTCCACGCATAAACAGATAAACAACGCCCATAGTGATACCGTGCCGTGGCGTCATGCGATAACGTCGTGTTTTTAAGCTGCGGAAAAGGTACAATTTTCAAAGAGTAATATATTTGTAACGCAAATTAACTCTTCAGCAAAATTTTCGCCAAGCACATTTTAGCTAATAAACTTCACATTCAAAGAGTTTTAAAAAAATAGTGCATGTTCCCCATTATGCTTGGAATATATAACGTGTTTTAAATCTCTCTCAGTGATCAGGAAGGAATAGTGCCCAGTGTAGGTACTGGCTTTTCATCCAAAGGACCCGGGTTTAAAAACCGGCAGCGGTATTTATTTTTTTATATATACACCAGCCTCTACTTTCTTGCTGAATACAACATCCGTTGGATGGGTCCCTATAAAATGGACCACTTGGCGCCTGTGGGTGATAGCATGGTAATGAATAGATAGCTATCCTTAGGCTAATGGATAGCAAGTAGTCCTTTTTAAGCATAGTATGCAATGGATGTTTGGTTTGTATTCACCCCCTGCCATACACTGTTATGTCGGCTGGGAGAGTATTGTGCAAACGCAGTTTCGAAGCCGGGGTATTATTTCAACCTTCAATTACGTTTTTCTATCTCTACCCTAATTGGCTAAGTAAGATGTCGGTCGCCTTCCACGAATGACTACAATTACTACCGCACTTTCGCTGATAGCTGTGTAATCAATCAACATTTCCTCACCGATTGCGCAGAATGTTTCCACCTATACGGATAATGGCCTTTTAAGGTCAAATTTAGCGTGTCCTTGACTGTATGCCTTTATATCACTCCGAATGCGAAGATCACAATTTCCGATTCTTTTGTACCCTCAGCGTGGGCCATAGAATTTCCTTCATTCGCCCCTCTCTCCTTATCGACAGGCACCCCGCGACCACTTCCCACCAGCACCCCTCAACACGACGCCAGGGTCTCTCGATGCCTTGACTAGGGAAGCGATCCGCAACGTTTCCCTCGACTGAACACAGGGGCGCTTTAAGACCCGGCAGCGACATCCACACACACACACGTACCGTCTCCACCCAGATAGGACGTCATGGGGGTGTGTTGTGTGGGTCAAATAATGGGGTCATCGCACAGGCGATATGACGGCAAGGAGAAGCCATAGAGAACGCGGTGTCGTTGTTGGTCGACAGCACGAACTCCCTCCCCAATCGACCCCTCGCGTTGACGCCCGATCGTAAATTACTTCGCCGCGACGGTACTGCTTGGAGACTCGTCTAGGAGGCCTAACAGCTCGGGTGCTAACGCAGTAAATCCAGGGTATCACGAGCCTCGAGGAACCGAGAAAGGACCCATTATACCATTATACTAGAGTCCTTGTCAATAAATGATGGATGGGTTGCAGTATAGTTTCTGCCTTACACATCTACTACATCTCTCCTTACGCTCGGCGCTGAAATTTTGGCTACAGAATGGCTCCTCTCGGAAATTCTTCAAACATACGATAGATAATTACTAATGTTGTAAGCATCGCGTAAATTCGTTCATATCTATAGCATAATCATTATTTTCACTTCGTTTCAAAGCTGAAATGAGTATCCCGGAGTATCGCGAACCAACCTCCTTAAGGGTCGCCGCAATAAAGAAATCCATGGAAGAATGATTTACCGATAGTAAAATACCCACCAGCATAAAGTAAGTATAATATAGAGGGCTCACCGTATATAGCAAAACTGTTATACGTTTTGGGCGTAGTACTGGAAGGTTTCCATAGATGGCGAGGGAAGATTTTTTTGCGTTGCGTCACAAACGATATAGGTATATCCGTTCAATTTCATTAATTTTTCTAATCGAAATAATAGCATAGGCTATTGTTGTAGTTTTGTTATTTCATTATGATGGTGTGATATGCCTTTACCTAATGTTAAAAGTCACATGGATAAATTAACATTTCTCTCACTATTAAAGCAAATATATCATGTCACATAAGGGATTCCTTGTTGCTTCATTAAAAACTCACAATCTACCGCTGCAAGTAGCAAAATACAAGAATCTTCTCGATTGTGCCACTTAGATTAGTCGATTAGAAAAAGGAAAGCGATGGAAGCGATACATATATATCGTTTGTGATATAACGCGAAAAAATACTCCCTCGCCATCTATTGAAACCTTCCAGTACCAAATCCTAAACGTACAACAATTTATGTCCTATGCGGTGAGCCCTTCATTTTTTACTTACTCTATGCTACCAGTGACTTGTACTTAGCGAGTAAACTGAAATAATAGTATGCGGGAGGGATTCCAAACGAAATCGCACAAACAGCAATTTGCGTTAAATGAATACGACACTGTAAATGATCAAAATAACTTTGTTTTCCACAAACCTATTCCAAAGATACACGATTCTGACTCCAGTCGACGATACTTCCGCTTCATACGAACCCTTAATGTATATCACGGACCTCCCCATTTAACAATCTGAAATCAGGTGGGTGGCCTCCCGTTTCCGGAAAGCAGGGATATTGGAAACCCATAATTCGAGCGCCGTCAACGTTATGGGATAGGTGCGTTCAGAAATGGGTCATTCATTCCCATGGAACGATGAAGGTTCGAAAATAGCCGTTCCGAGTGCCAAACCTCAAGGACGTTTGTAACTTCGATAGGCGGAAAAAAACTATTGATCTTTAAGCACTTCTCCGCCATTCCTGCGAATGTATTTCCGAATTCCATGCATGCTGAAAGATAGCGAACATTGAAAAGGCATTATTGCGTATTTTTGTCACTCGGGAGCCAGTTTTGGATAGCGTAAAATTTATTCTCGAGGTTATTTTGCTTCACGTTGTACCAGCGGATTTTCAGTGCAATGTACATTTAACTGTAAATCAGTTACAGTTAACTCCCGATTTTCGGTGCTAATGACGGATAATCGGGAAACACGGATAATCCGCTGCTTGTTTCTTTCCGGATTCATTTATCCACGAAGCGCCGCCAAAATAAATTAACTCCCAAAGAAATTAACACAATCTGACGATGAAACGATCCTCGCTGTACATGATAGCATTTTATAGTACAAAAATAATCCAGTAGAGTTACTAAACTGCAATAACTTAAGCCTGGTTCACACTGTGCGTGTTTCCGGGATGGATTTCTTGCGTGGAGTGCTGATGGGTGCCGTGGTGCGTGCTCGCTTGCTGTAAATTCTGACTGCTGCGGGCTGCCCTGACGGCCAGCTTGCTTGATTTTGAAGTTAGGTCCGTTGCTATTTTCCTTGCGTGTTTTGCTTACGGCTATTGTTGCCGGCCAATCATTGCACTTGTTTTCCGCCTTTGATAGCATTGTATGGTCGATATTGTGTTTAAAAATGAGCGCAAATCTATAGACTAGGGATCAAGTTATTATGTTTATCGAAGCATGTAGAGACGAAATTTGTTTATATGCAGTTCGTAATCGAAACTATCACAGTAAACATCTTCGTGCTGAGGTTCTAAGAACAGTGAGCAAGGAGGCTAGCTCGCTACGTGTGAACCGACAACCATCATCGAAGCCAGCTTAGCGGCCACCTTCGTCGCCCGCTGAATAGCTCGCACGAAATCCAGCTAGCTAGCACTCAAGGAAAAATGCACCGTGTGAACTGGGCATTAGCCGCAATTATTTTTCGCAAGCCTCGGGCGGCGACACGACCACGCCAGGCGTAAGACATCGGACCAGTAGGCAGGGCCGCAGTGAAAGTCACGATTGGAGGAAAATAACAAACGTTTACTTGCCTTTGAGGTCACTGCCGATGCACGAAATAGATGGGACGATGCACGGATAATCTGCAGTCCGGATAACGCGCGCACGGATAATCGGGAGTTTACTGTACATATACATCTACATAATACCCTGCAAGCCACCATAAAGGTGTGTGGCAGGGGGTGAACTCTCACCAAACATGCACTACATATCATGCATAAAATTTGTAATTAAAAATTAAAATAGCAAAGCATACATGCAAAAACATGCTGTTAGTTGGGTTAGCTTTAAGTCCTTATACCAATATGCAGCTACCAATGTTATCCATTGCTCGTACTGGATACATTTACCGTTATTCATATCCCTAATAGTACGAGGAAAAAAGGACATTTTGAATCTGTCAGTTCGGCAATCTATTTCTCTAATTTTGTGATTATGGTCCAGTCTACCATAGTAAGTTGGGGTCCGCAAAATATTATTAACATCATCACTGAAAATATGGGCTTGGAATTTATTTAAGAGATTAAGTCTAAATTTCAACCTGCGATCTGACAATGATTCCCAATTTAATTCATTTAATAGACTGGTTACGCTAATAAGTTTATCATACCGTCCCTTGTACGTAGTAAACAAAACGATTAAACCGTTTGCTAATAATGCATTTCGCACTGAGGTGTCATCACTAAATCATGAGTCAATCTATTGCGTACTTACTACGTTATTCAGGAATCATCCAACTGGATCAAGTTATTACCATCCGATTACACTGTTAAGGAGATAGGTACTCTGGTACTCACCTGCAAGAGAAGAAAATAAAATTAGTAAAATGAGAATTACACTCGCCAACAATCGAGGAGGGAATGGCGTAATAAATGGGGTTTACGCACATTGAGGCGGGAATCACTAGGGTAAACAAGCAGCAATGACATAAACACACGTCACCGTGCAACGCCATTGTCATCAAGTTCAGTTCATTCACGACCCGCTCGTAAAAGTGAAAGGTCCACCTCCAATGCGATATTTGAGCAAAAGGGTTTCGGGCCTCTAATCCGGATGCGAGGGAATGAACCCCCTCACTCCCCACACACACGGCTCGCGAAACGCGTGATTGGAGGAAAACCGTCGAGTACTTTCACCGCGGAGGACTCTTCGGTTCGCCGTGAAATGATCACTGAACGACTCGCGATTGTCCATTATTTAACAACGACCCGGGTCAAATGGCTCTCGACCGTCAGAGGGCAGGCCACTCGGCCCGTTCTTCCCACCGTACGACTTCTCGGAAATCTTTCGCCGCACACTCACTCTCCCAGCTCCGATAACAATTCCGAGGGTCTGGGATAACAGCCGAGTCTCCCAATCGATCGACCAGGAATGCGACCGGGAAAACGTCGCGGTGGACCGCGGATTACTGATGCGGGAGGGAGGGATTTGGGAATGGGAGGGATGGAATCAGAATGGGATCAGAGCCACAGTAATCCTCCATTACCATCGGAAGAAAAAATAAATTCAACTAAAACTCGCCGCTTGGAGGTATATCGCCGACTTTCGGCAAAATGAAGAAGAAAGAAAACGCATAGGAGGTGGTGAGGGAATATCATTTGTGGGTTACCAATGTATGCATGTACTTAAGAATAGGTTTTTTTCATATCACAGCATATATCGACAAATACTCGTCATATTTTCACATCAATCCCATCTTCCGATTCGAACATAAAAAAGACCCGATGAACCGAAGGATATTAATTATCGTAAACATGACGACTGGGCTTACAATGTAGACGTAACTTTTTCCGCGATTTCTTAAAAATGTAATACATGGAGGCTCTTTTCAATGTTTGTATCTCGAAAATCGCCATGCGGAGTGGATACGGCTACAATCCATTCCACACACTTGCCGCCCCGTTGCAGGCGGGTTGGATCAGACTCGACCGCGCGATCGAAAAACTGATGTGAAATTCGGTGTCGCATACGGTCGCATCATAGCTCATCGGATTCGTACTATGGAAGCTTTGTAGAGTGTCCCCATAAAAGTTACTCCGTGATGCTCGGCGATGCAATTTACTTTTTCTCTACACATATTAAAAAAAATACCAAAAATGAAGGTCCGCCATTTTGTTTAATATCTATGGTAAATAATAACATAAATGTAAGTAGACTACCTTAAAACAAAGATGAAAAACTGTTTCCTCTCATTGCAACACATTTATTCCGGTTCTTTACCCATAAAGGTTCAGCAAGGGATTGATTTTGAAGATTTCGTGAGAAAATTGAGTGTAGACAATTTTTTCGAAATTTATGCAACTTTGACCTCATTCAAATTATTAATTGTGGAGTACTAAGGAATATGCCTTGAATCATCGCATGCGCAGGTTTTTTTGAGGATATTTGTGCAAAGTTTCCGCTTCCTGGCTTGAAAAAATCACTATTTGAATTTTGGCCATTAATTTTCGATTTCAGCCCACTGTGCGGCGTGGCGATCGCCGTCTATCGCCGCAAATCGAAAGCACCCATTAACGCTTATATATACCAGCATGCAACTCTCTAGCCTATCTACTGATAAACTTGAACATATATTATTGAGTATATTAATAACTACTCATATTACTGACAGTATGATGAAAGAAAGACATTTTAAATCTCCCAGTTTAGCAATAAATTTCCCGAATTTTATGTTCATCATCCATTTTACAACATAGTTCGGAGTTCACAAAATGTTTTTAAAGTCATCAGGTAAAATATTTTCTTGGAATTTACTTAAGAGCTGTAGTCAATAAATTAACCTACGGACTTAAAAACATTCCCAGTTTAGTCCTCAGGTGTATTAGGCCAATTTAATTATCATACCATCACTTTACGAAAATAAATAAGGCGTAAGCCTTGCTTAGAGTCTCTAAGGACTGACAGGAAGTCAGTAGCCTAGCGTTCTTAGCAACACATCGGCCTCTATAGAGAAAATAATTACGTAAATAGTTGTATGTATGTTCAGCGTCAAATATAGTACAGGTATTTTACGACATTTCATTTACAAACAATTCCGATTATATACGTTAAAATTGAGATCTGGACCTGGATATTGAGATCTGAAGGACGATTTAGGCCTCGTAAATACTCATTCACCATTTTAAACTATTTTTCGACCGAGAGCCGTCAAAATTGCCTGTGAATACTCTGCCCAGCTAAAGGTGTGTGAATGTGTATCAGAAGTCGAGATGGGAAAGGGCGATTCGTTATTACGGCCGGAGGCTTGGATGAAAAAGGTCACGAAGCAAAAAGATAGAGAGTAGGCGTGATAATGGGATGGATAGGGTGTGGAAAGGAGGGCTTGGGTGAAGGGTTGATGGGAAAAGGAAGGAAGTAGCAGCCTCGAGGGCGAATCAGGGGGGTTATTTAGTAATCTCACTTTAGTGAGAATACGTCATAAAATGTCACTTTTTCGTAGTTAAACTCCGCCACCCAGGCGGCGTGACCATCTTCGGATCTCAAGCGGTGAACTGCCGGTCATGTGCTGGTCTTTTAGACGATTCATCCGCTCTGATCCGTATCTTTCGACTCTTGATCCGTTTCATTATTTCCACCTGCCATTAGTTCCCATCTCATCTTCATAAAGAACGTGAAATGGAGCCACCATCGTTTCCACTCGAAGCTTGAGTTGGAAAAAAAAGCAAGAGCGAGAATGATACAAACGATTTTAAATTGTATTTTTGGAATTTGCACAAGGTGAAGAACTTCAGCACATTCAACTGCAATATATTGGGCATTTAAAGATATGGTTTGTTTGAAATGCTTATTTTATTATTAACTTGAATTATCTGTGTATATATTATGTATCACTATTTCCCAAATAATGTTGCTGTCAATTCACGAACCGTTCGTGAGCCGATCATTAAGAGAGCGAAACGGATCTCCCGCCTTCCCGCAAAGAGTCATTAAAAAGGTGAGATTACAAAATAGCCCCCCAGGACGGAAAACGTCCGAAAGGAATATATACGCCTATATAAAAAATAAACCTCGCGGATGCAATAAAGGACGACCTGGAATTCATTACAATTAATCGGAGAACAATACCATTAGATACATACATAAATAAATAATAACTATCGATTCCTGAGAAACACCAAAGAAGAAAAAAAGAATCAATGTTTACTCATAGGATAGAATATTCATACGTAGGATCAACTTTGCTCACCTGGGAATCGTATTTATTTTATTATCTTCTCTGTCATTTCCGGTTTTATCTTCAAAGGATCATAAAAGGTCGATTCAAATTAACAATAACTACAACTGCGTTAATTGCAAACATTGGAAAATTAAAAAGATTCTACCTATCCATGAAATTCCAATTATCATTCCAACATTTCTATGAAAAAGATAGAACTAGGATGTTTTTTATAGAGGTAACCAAAGGTGCGTAACTATAAGTAAAGGTAAAGGTAACTCCATACAAAGAGTGATAAAAAATAAGTTCTCATTTACTGACTCCCGATCAAAACAATAATGAGTTTAACCCAAGAAGTTTATATTACACTGGAGTTGCCATAGCGGTTGATTTGAGAAGCAAGATCGGCCGTCTTGGTAGGCACGGGCCTACTACTCGTGAAACTCACCGCTGAAGCTGTTTTGGAATGCAGTATAACTTAAAGACCAATAGATAAATAATGGAATGCACTAATAAAATTAGTCGAATACTCGGTTCTAAGTGCTCAAACATGCAAACAAAAACCAAATGTGCAATTTTTGTGAATTAAATTGGAACCAGTTTTTAAGTTCACAACGAAAAAACATTTGCCATAGTGTGTTGGTGGAAAAATCGTGTATCAGGTTTGAAGTGAGAAAGAAAATCGCATTGGCATCGCATTCCCATTTTTAAATAGTGTAGTTTAGAACAGTATATATATACTAATCCTTTTTTATGCATGATATGTAGTGCATGCTTGGTGAGAGTTCACCCCCTGCCACACACCTTTATGGTGGCTTGCAGGGTATTATGTAGATGTAGATTGGCAAACTCGTAGGCGTGAACTGATGACAGCGGCGTTGAGTATTGAAGTAAAGAAAAATACTAGTGAAACGTTTAATAAGGAGCGTGGCGTTTAAAAGTTTTATATGGGGCGGAAAAAATTTTTTGAGATGTGAGGGTGTGGAGAAAGATGGAGAAAGTAAAGTGGGTGGAAAGGACGACGAACAATGAAGTGTTAGAGTTGGTAGGAGAAGGAATTAATTTGATAGATATAATTAGGAGAAGTCAGAAAGTGTGGGTTGGGAGGGTGATAAATGGCGAGGGGGGCGTGAGCGTGACCAGTTAAAAATAAAAATCTCTAAGTAAACAAAATCCATACATTTTTTTAACGAATTTTATGGTATAGATTTTAAAAATCAACCTTGATGTTTAGAAAACTCAACAATTCACTTGCATAAAACTCTTTTTAAGCAAAAATATATAGTTTTTGTCGATGTTTTTCTCTTAACAGCATTTCTTTAAATTGAAACTTATAATGTTGTATTTTGTGATAGTAAAAATACATGTTTTGTTTTAAATGTAATACTTTTTTTTCACATGCCCACAACATTTACTGTTGAAGGGGTGCGTGGAAGGTTTCCATTTTAACAGGAGGGGGCGTAGTACAAAAAAGTTTGGGAACCCCTGATTTAGACCTACCTTCACCGGTAGAAAACAAATAATAATAATAATAATACTATCCCTGAGATAAGGTATTGGTACAGTGAATTACAATGATTTCACCAAATTTCGGTAACTTCTGGCACCCAATTCCAAAAGAATGTTCATTTAAATATGTCAATGTAAATCATCAATTCCGCCACAAACAAGTGAAGTTGAGTATTCCAGTTTTGTGGAATATCATCAACTCCCAATGCAATAAAGTATATTAATACCTCCCAGGGGAAAATTTGTTTCATTCCCGTACTGATGAAATCCATTCAATCGTGAGGTGCGATGATATGGAACTTTATAATTACGCTAACATCCACAATTTTCTACGTTTTTCTGTCGCACAAAATATACATTTGGTACGCACATAGGGGTGCCCACCTGTTTCGATTGTGGAAATGGTTGTGAAGGCCTGTATACAGGAGCAATTGTATCGAACATCTATCTACCCTCAGCTGCAGTAGTTCTCGCACTAATCGCGGCCTGATTCGATTCTCGCACACACCACTGAACTCACGTCGGTGATTACAGAGGCAGAATTCAATGCAGGGAGCCTTGCAGAACTCGAATTGCCCTGAGTCCCATATTTTCTGATGCAGGGTGAAAAATAAAATGCAACGTCCATGGCTTGTCGAGCAAATGACAAGCAAAGCTTTTGATGTTGGAATCAAGGCAAAAAAAAAGAATTTACCAAGAGAATATACAACAACGCACTGGAGATTGAAAATTTGTGAAAACCTTCTATTACTGATGTTTTTGCCTCATCCGACCAATAAAAGCGAGTGAATCGACGGAAATGACAAGAGCTGAAAAGATTATCTGATAGGACAATTTAGTGGATAGCATCGTCTAATCAATCCTATGACTGTTGACTTGTGATTATGATGGCAATATCATCCGTCTCTCAGAGCCTAGATCGAAACTCATTAAGCAAATGTCACCATGGATGGAAAATGTTGGAAAGGAATTAAAAGAAGGCCAAATGAACCTTAGGGTGGGTGGACGAAGGGCCAATTCGAGCAGGTCGGACACTCATTTTCTTGCTCCTTTTGACGCGAACGTGAAAGTAAATTGGGTATCGGAGTTGGACCGGGGAGAGACTGCGTCGACATTCCAATTTTTTTTGAGCGGATGAAAATGAGAATGCCGCCAGGGGAAGTGGAGGCGAGAGCAATCAGAGTGGCATAAAATGACCGGGTCCTGCGGTGTGCGTGGTGCACCCACACACGAATGATGAATGGGCACGTGCACACCTAGAGTACCTAAATCCACGTTTTCTACAGGAGATATTTACAGAGACAAAATTAAATGTATTTCGCTTTAATGCAAATTGATCACAAAACTGAGCTGATTTATAATTTCACCTTTAAGGACCTAAGGAGATGAGCTCTCTGACCTCTTCAAATGACAAATAAAATAAAATTCTACAATGGCCGTAAAATTGGCAACCCTCGTCAAGGACAATTGCTGTGTTGGTTTGCGGGAGGGTCAATGCCACAGCAAGTGACCTACTACAGCCTCTCAACCAGAAAACCCTCCTGTGTTGGTCAGACGCTTAAAAATACTCGACCATTTTACACATGATGCCTAGAAAAGTTACCCAGCTGTCACTAAAATCAGCCACAAAGTCGGACTCAGCCGATGTCATATGTAAATAAAAGAATTTCCGTCATTTTACCCATGATGCCTAGAAAAAAACATCTAAAAAAGGTGTGTTCAACTCGAAAGTAGGTCTTAGACACGCGAGGGTAGAACTCTCCCCCTACAAGGCCGTTGGCGTGTGAAATGTACACATTCAGGATAGGTTGGGGGGGGCAGTTCCTTTTATCTGGGCCACCTGCAATTTCCTACGAAGTTCTGACGCGCAGCAAATAGAATCGCAAGGATTTTAGGTGGGGGCGTCTATAAAGGCTCTTGCCCGGGATTTGAACCATGGACCCTCCGTGCCGGTAGCTCGGTGCTCTACCTACTACGCCACCACGACCACGATTTCGATTAATAGACACACACTAAACATTGTACGTTTCATCCACGAAAAGAAATGAAACAACCATTAACAAAACAAGGAACAACCATGAAAACAAAGCCTCGAACAACAAAACAAATGCAATCACCCTTCCATTTGGGGTGTGGCAAGACGCTAAAAACGCTCGACGCGCTTCAACCCCTATGCCTAAGGGTTATCCAATCGGTACATTACCGACCAGACTACCGTATTCCGATCATTTCACTGGTCCAAAAAAAAGTGGACATATACACTGCATATTATACGGTTGATGGCTTCAGTTTACCTCAACTGTATTGCTCAAATAAGAAGGGAAAGATCTAAGAGCCATTTGTATCCGCAAATAGATCCATAGCAAGTATCAACCAAATGAAAAACAGAGTGAATAACCTCTCCAATTTCCAGTAGGACTGGCGTTAAATCACAGTCCACCATCTTTGAGCTGACCAATTTCCGTTCCACTACAGAATTCTGGACACCAGCTCTGACGCATTACGTTCACTTGTACAAAAAAATGGAGAATCTAATTTTCCAACCGTACCCAGCTAGAGAGGAGGAAAATTCTAAAGTCCGCAACAACGCGCGATTCCCAGTTCTCTGATTTCGCGACAAAAGAAACACGCCAGCCTGCCTATGGAGGGAAGGAAATGAGGGGAGTCGTTATGGTGGAAAGGTTAGGGTATTGACATCCCACCCAGAGTGCCCGAGTTCAAATCCTGGAAAAGGTAGACATTTTTAATTTGCAAACCGGCCCCTGCTTGAGTTCTATGTGGAGAGCATTCTCGTACAGTACTCCGCCCGTCGGATGGGACGTTAAACCGTTGTCCCCTTGGCGCCTTTCGTTAAGAGTAGGCTAATGACGACGCCGGGTTTCTCTCCATCCTTCCTCCTTACCTTTCTAATCATATTCTTGTACCATTCCTCCCATACCGAAGCGCCTGTAAATGCGGTTACGGATTTGAAAACTGCAAATTGATCGATAGAGAGGCCAAAAGACTCTACCGAGGTCGGGGGAGGCCTACCATTTGGGCGGGGTATTTAACATCGGGGCTGTGTATCCTACTATCCCTCTTCTTCCCTTTCACTTGTGCCTATAGCTTTCTCCCCACCTCCCTTTGCGTGGGAACCGCACGCGTGGAAACGTCCGGAAGCCGTGTGGTCCACATTCACGGAGCGCCGGAGTTCTCAACACGGACAATTGCTCTCGCGGAGCGGCTGTCCTCCGGAGGGAAAATTGGATCAAGGTGGGCGAGGAGCGGTGACATCTGTCGAGAGGAAAACGAAGGTGGGAGAAACAATTCAATATCCCCGGGCGCCACTGTGCTTGTGGGGGGTCGTTTCCCTCAATAGTTCACGCAGCACCAACAATAAAGGGATGAGAGTTTGAAAGGAGGGAGGAGGGGAATAGAGCATCATTCCCCGAGAAACTATAAGGTCTACTGTGCCGGGAAAGGGATATTTTTTGAGCGTCTAAAAACAAATACAAAAAAGAAGAAACACGAAATTGATTTCATGCGGAAGCGGGGACGAGGAAAAGAAAAGTCATTGGATCCGAGCCCTGGGACCGAAATTTTCACTGTTTTGCAGGTGATTTGCAATAGAATGGATTGAGATGTCGTGGCGGGGTTACTTGGGCTCTCACTTGAGAGGGGCAGGCTTCGAATTCCGGCAGTGGAAGATACTTTTCATTGGTAAACAGTACCCTACTTGAATGCTTTGTGGAGAGAAGGTATTCAAGTAGAACACTCCGTCCGTCGGATGGGACGTTAAACCGTGGTCCCCTTGGCGTTAAGAGTTGGCTCATGCCGATGCTGGGTTTCTCTCCACCGTTTTCTGATCCCAGAAAATGTTTTTGCTCAGCCTAAATACCCACCTATCTTAAGGAAAATAGAAAACATTCTACCTCAACAAATATCCGTAGTTGTCGGTCTCCTCCTGCACTAACAGCAGCAACAGTTAAGCAGAATTTAATATTTATCTAGTGACTTCATCGCGAGCCACCTTGAGGGAGTGTGGAAGTGGGGGAGTAGCCACCAAACGTTTAGTACGTACATGCACTTAGTTTCATTTTTACGACCTATTTAAAGAGAGATTTCTATAAATATGCGGTACACACACTAAGCCTCGGGGCTGAGCTTAAAGCCACCGAGTGCGTCCACCAGGTTGCGGATGGTGGGTCGACCTCTAGATATAGGTAGAGAGATGTGAGATAAGCGAGTTTACTCGTCGAATAAGCAGTCGTGGTCAAAAAGCGGCGGCACTCCGAGATGGTATTGGTCTATCATTGGGTACGATAGGCCTTTAAATGATACAGAAACCTGTGAAGATGCTGTGACTTGGCGATAGGAGGCCGCCAACAATTATGCTTCCTAGTACCCGGAGGAGAGGGCAGCAGCTCTTCTTCACAAGAGTGAAGGTGGAGACCACAGTGGTCGGACACGCGATGCAAGACGATCGTTAACTTAAGTTTACACCGTCGCGAGATACTCTAAGCAGCATATGGCAAAACAACCCCATTTGAGAAAAGAGGTGGAGGGACGAAAGGGATGGGAGATCGGAAGACTTCTTTTGGAGATAAAGAGAGGAGGAATTTCTCGCCACTAATTCGGTTGGAAGGCAGGGGGTGCGTGCGAAGGGATGGATTTGGGAACGGACCAAGGGTTTGGATGGGGTAAGGGATATCCACCACGTCCTGGGGTTTGCGAAAGGGTACGTGGTCCCGAGAATATCCTCGAAAAGGACGGTCAAAGGTTTAAAGGGGGATTAACCGTCGATTGCTTCCATACAGATAAATATATAAATCCGATATATACCTTCACATATCCGACATATATATGCTATATATATTTTTTTCCTATGAGGATTTGAACGCTTTGAGTAAGGTTGAAATCCCCTTCGCTGGACCAGATACGAGCTGAGAATTATATAATACCTGCCTCACTCGTGGTGATACTTAAATGGTACGCATCACAAAAACCACTGAAGTCCTACCTACTCTATTCTGGGAAATATGATAGGGATGACTGAAATAACGAAAAGGGGCTAAAGTTTTCATAATGTTACGCTTGGTAATACTAAAATTTTCTCTTATGGTAAGAAGAAAGCCGCAGTTGTTAACCTGTTTAATCAATTCTATGTCTAGGCTAAAAAAATCCATAAATTCATCGTTCTAAGATAAAGGTGCCCATGAGTATGTCCTAATATGAATTTGGTCTACGTGAAATCAGTTAAATAATTAATTCGGCGTGATGAAAATGACTCAAAGAATTAATTTGCATCTATGAAGTAATCGGCAAGTTCATCAGAGATATGTGACAGCGGGTGTAAAATACCTACCTAATGTGTAATAATAGGCACCCTGCTACTTCCAAATAAAAATATTTTCATAAAAGATATCCATCTATTCACAGGATTATTTAAAAATAATCACCAATTAGCATGAATTTGGATGGACATGAAAATGAAGCGTTTGGACAAATTTTAGACCCTGAATTTCCCTATCGAAGTACGCTAAGGTTTTTGCGAAAATAAATTAACCAGGTGCTAATAATTGAGTCATCATTTGATCGTGCGCCATTTCTTAGCACAGTGTGACAGAGAATGAGCAGAATTAGGGCGCAAAAAGGCTTTAAAATAAAAGCATCTCTTACGGGGAAACCACAATTTTAGATTAAATTGGCATGATAATTTTGGCATTGCTCCGTTGTAGCAGTTCCATGAAAATACGATCCAATAAATGAATTTATCGAAAGGAAAATGTTAGAGAAAGGAATCCCTTATTATAGAAAAGAAAACACTTCGGGTATTACAAGTGATGGAAAAGGAGTCTCGTAGAGTTGTGTGCCATGAATTCGTTTTATAACGATTCGGAATAAGTCCTCTAAGATGACAATTTTTTCGTAACGATACAAAAATATTTCTTAGACTTACGTAAATATTTTCATAAAGAAGTTACCACGAGTATGTTGATGAAAAATGATGTAAGGTTTACTTGCAGAATATAAATTTTACAATGAACCAGATAATAATTTACTTATCAATAAAGACGATTTGTTAAAATATGAATAAATGGAGAGAAAACGAAATGTTTGTAGGGGTGCTAAGGTTAGGAAAAGTAAATAGAACTGCTAAACCTGGCGAATTGATGTTATTTACCAACATTCCATGAAATGCTCTTTGGAAGGAAAATTCCATCAAGCATTTATATGTATTTTTATTAAGAAATAATGCACTTTAGATGCCTTTCGACGAACCAAAAAAGGAAGCTAAATTTATAGGCGAAGCAATGCAAACAATAAATATATCTCAGTAATAATCCATCGCATTAGTTTAAAGATGAGCTCGACCCAGTTCCTCGCCGTGAAATATGCCTGATGCATAAAAAAATCCATATGTTTCCCCACTGGCTTTTCGTCTCTTAAATGAATTGCGAACTCCTAAACATCTCCCCAGCTGGTTTCCTGGATCAATTTATTCCTCGGCAAAAATCCCAACAAAGTGGGTAATAGTAAGAATCACGAGTCGGGCCGCACTCGATCCCTATCGAACGTGTGGAGAGGGCAATAAATGGTTTCTCCGATGGATGGCGACCCCGGCAGGCCTTGAATGCAAATGGAGAAATGCACTCTGGGGCGGTCTGCACGAAAAGATGGAGTGCGTCCGCACCATATTTATACGGTGCACTCCCCAAGTATAATGGCGGAGACGTGATTTCGTGACCTGGAAAAGAAAATAGGGCGACGGGCGAAAAGTAAATACTGCAAGGGGGCGGAGGAGAGAAAGATTGATGGCTCGACCTTTTGTTGCCGTGATCGTCGTTAAGAAGCAAGAGTCGTCAAGAGCGGTGGGAGTATGATAACTCGGGGAAAACGGACCATATAAAATAAACACGAAAATGGGGAAAATGCGTCACGGTTCGCTGCTTCTCCAGTGACCACACAAACAAACTGAGACTATCCCCTCCAACCACGGGTTGGCGGCTGGAAAAAACTTATGTCATCTTAGATAGGAATACTGGGCATGAAAATTCCACGCAATAGATTTTGAAGTCTTTCTTCAACTATACTACTTCAGATATTAAAGCTAGGAGAAGGAGTTCGGGAAAATGAACAAGAATATTTCCACTATAAAATATAGGCTTCTTCGCCATTTAGGCTAGTTGATGTACTAGATTTCCGTAATATAGTACAATATTTTTTGCGTTCTCCTAAAAAATACAGGGGACAGTTGTAGGCTTACATCCACTCCGGCTAATGTTAATTGGATTGGTATCCAATGAAAAAAAATGCAAAAAGTAACCACTTTTTTACTGGAGACGAGAGAATTACGAAAAAAATCGTAAACCTAGATATGTGATGAAGGTTCTTTTTTTTTGCTAAATCCAGTCGATAAATATTTCACCAGGATGGTGATGCAGCTAATGGAAGTACTTTTTCGTAGTCAGACATTCATTCCAAACGTCAGCGGTTTTCAAAAGCGAGGCTAGCAGCCTATTGGAACATGCACTGAGGCATCATTTTAATTTTCACTATCAAAAAGCATGATTCATTCACACTGCAGCCAAATTTTGTCCTTTTCGATTAGTTTCTAAAAGCTCGCCAATATATTCCGTTTGCTGAAAGGCTGTTTCATTATTCACCAAAAGGCTTATCCTAATAGAAAGCCTGCAATAGGTATTTCAGAATTTCACCGCACCGTAATCATAGATTGCTACATCTGAGGGCATAAATAAACGATCGATGACGCTAAATAAAAATCCCTTGCTGGAAGAATTACCTTTTTTGCTAAATGGGATAGCAATTCCCTACGAACGATTACAATATTTTTGCACCGAAAAACGCATTTCCATAAAATAAATGTCTCCATTGGGGAAGCGAAAATAACTAGTTCACTGTTTCTAGATGAGACAAGCTCATTTTTTTATAGCAGGTATCGCTACTCTTCATGAGTCTCTGGTCAAACTTCAGTAAATCATTGGGAATATGATTTAAAGCATTTTTGGTTGACGCACAAATGTCTTTGAACACTTGGCTGTGGCGGTAGCGGCAGTTAATAAAGGGGTAAATGTATAGTTTAACCATGATGTTATCTGCAGTTAAATAATGAGGAGAACAGTCTTCGTCGAGGGTTGCATGTTCTATGTCCACCTAAAAACAAACGCATTCCTCAGAAGGATGATTAAGGCTGAAATCATGCCACACGTTATACAACTGGTTGGTAAGAGGTAAATACATTATTTGTAAGTTTATGTTACCCGTTAACTTCAATTCACTACCGAGAGTGAGTGTAGAACAATACAAGATACTACCACGGCTGCTTGAATGTGCGGTCTTTTGGGAGAAATGCTCTTTATGGTCAAGGAACCATGTTACGAGGTGTCATCAACTCCGAAAGCCGACCTACGTTTTTTGTTCCAACATCCATCTATTTTTTCCCGTAACTCGTATTCACTTAGGTAGAAGAAGGAGTATAATCTTGGAGTTTAGAATATCTACCTAATAACTCAATTTCATAAATTCTCCTAAAACTCAATCATATTCAAAAAGTGAATACTGACCAAATGATTATTTCATTCAATATTACTCACTTGTTTCTAAATCTTAATGGGAATATAGTGTTTTGGGCAGCTCCGCGTTATCGTAGATTTCCACCGTTTCCCCTCCACTATGCCACACATACCTTTGAAGATAAGCAACACATGCCTTTCAGTTTTGAAATCTAGTGTTCTAACCTACGATAACGCAGAGCTGCCAAAAAAAACCATATTACCATAAACATGGACCGATAAGGTTTTAATCAACTGTCTAAATCTTCAGTTTGAACGGGCCCCAAACAAAATATTGAACTTTATAAAAAAAATGCATCTGCGATAGTTTGCAAATATCTTTCAATATAATGACACAAGTAAACCTGCTGCAAAACGATGGTCATTTCACTCTCTTCTTGTCATGTTTACACACACCAAATCGTATTCATTATTCACCTTAAAGTTTGAAAAACTTATAGAGAAAAGAAATAATCAAGGAGGAGTCAGAATTTCAGAATCATGACTCAAAGTGGCAGTTGTAATATTTTTTCATACCAATGTGGCACGCTAGAGCCGTGAGAGGATTTTTAAGGTAGGACACATGAGCAAATATGTTACTGCTACCAATGGTTGTGACGAAAATATTCTGTGAGGCACGTTGGGGAGGTGTCAGGTGACAGACCATCCCCGTCAAAACTGTCGCTCCAATGATTCTGCCGTTTCCGAAGTGCCTTCGCTTTGATGAGCTATTATCTGAAATTCTTAAAAAATAGATTTTTCTTTAAAATTACACTTTTATGCTATTTTTTTAGGACACTCGAGTTTCATTTTTCCAATCGCATTCCAGGAATAGTTGCAAATTTGAAATAATGAGAGCGTTCGGGTGAAGATTCCTCAAAGATTCAACAAGTGAGAGAATTAGAATAGAACTTTGAGGAAAGTCCGCCGAAGTTTTCTTAAAACTTTTTTCCCCTGCGTCGCGTTTCAGAATGAAGGTGGTGGCAAGTTTGGGATGAGAAAGGAATCAATTAGGCCTCAAAACTTTTTCCAGTCAGCTTGATATGTCCGCATGCCCAGGCTGATGGAAAGTCTTGACTTTTAGTTCGCTCTTGGGCTGGACGGGGGTGTAATTAAACATCCCCCGAGAGTTGGATTGGAAATTCTCCCTCAAATATGAAAACCTTCAAACTTCGTCCATTTACTCCCTCGCCCCCGTCCTGCACTCTTCCATTCTGGACAAGACGGCTGTACGTCACATTAAATAGTTGCTTGATGAATTGAAATCTTGCGAGTCAGAACCAAACACTCCTGAGACACTCCGATCCAAGGAGGTAAGAATGTAGGTACTGGACGAAGCTTTGCAGCTGATTTGTGAAGTCAGCAGCCATCTTGGTAGGCACGGGTTTAATGTTCGCAATACTTGTTCGGATGAAGTGTCATAAAACTATAGTTGTAATATGATTAGCGAAATGAATTTTTTAAATTCGTCAAAGAAGCAAAGGAAAGTACGCAAACATGCAAATCAAGCACCAATTAGATACGTACTATCAACAGATCCAGGCTTGTTGTAGAGAAAGGTATCCACAAATGAATAACTTTAAGCACTTTTCCTTATAATTGTTAAATACACCACGTATTTCAACAGAGTCATCATCAGGTGCAAGACGATTTAAAGAAAGAAAAACACAAGTATATAAACAAACATTCTGGGAAGAAGGGAACCTAAGGATGAGAGTAGGGGAAGGTAGGAGTAGAGAAGGCACCTGATGTGGACTCTGCGAGTTGAAACGCGTAGCGAGTTTATTAAATCTGTGGAAAAATGCTTAAAGTTTTTCATTTATGGCAAATATGTAGTTTAAATAGGTCAAATTTGAACTGGTTTTAGTTTTATTTGCTCCCATTGGAATAAAATTCGATTGATCCCAGTGGAAGATTAACGGGTGCCACTGCGATGAAATTCGGGTATGATTTCATTACTTTTAATTATTTTAAATGTTTCAGTACACACTCCGTCTCCATAGGAGGCCTAACAAAAACTCAATGTTTTGTACGGTGGACAAAATTTTTGTAAGGAGTACAATATTTCCCAAGCATCCCCATTCTAGCTTCCTAAACCTTGTAAGTACATTCAAAGCTGATTTGTTCATAGATGACGTTAGATATTTATTAAGAACCCCTGCGTATTATACTAGGTTTGATGAGATGGACAAGATTAGAGAGATACATTTTCCTACCGATAGATTTAAAATGTAATTTTTCCCGCGTACCATAAGAGAGCACAATGGGAAGAATAGCAAAGGCTTAGGTAGGTAAAAAATTGTTAGAGTAGTCTGTAGATGCAAATATTTAAGCATGACTAAAGCCGAGTTTACACGATGCATTTACACGCGCGGGTAGATGCGTGAACACATTCACCATCAAAATTGCACCGTGTGAACACACAAAATTGCGCAAATGCGTGAATGCGTGCACAGAAAATAGCCCCTGTTCTATTTTGGTGAATGTGTGCGAGCAATTTGTAGTCGTCAACAACAAAGTCAATAACAATAACTGAAGTTCAGGTATAATGTTGTCTGTTTCGTAGAAGTGGCGCTTGATACTAGTAAAACAAAAGAAATCGCGTAATGCGTATCTAGAAAATGGTCGAACAATTGCGCGAACACAAGCATCGTGTAAACACTCCTCAAGTGCGAGAACGCGCATCTGTCCAGACATCTATTCACGCATCTGTCCAGCAACGTACTTGCGCGGGTAAATGCATCGTGTAAACTCGGCTTAACAATTGCATGATAGGGGAATTCCGGTGCATATATTTAGGAAAATATTTTCCTGACCAGTAATCAATTCATTAACGTGCAGTTACTAGCCACCTAGTTGCACGTGACCCTTATAAGTAACATGTGTCCACGAAGTAGTAGCACGGCATCACGTAGTTGCGTGTAAGTAGTGAATGTTTGGTGATCTTTATCCCCTGCCACACATTCTCGCGGTAGGATATTGCTTAGACGTAGACGTTTAACCAACGATCTCGATGCATTACGTGAAATCAGTCATCCGAGGGGAGACACGGTTAGCTGAATAAGATTGCGTACGCGATTTGGTGCGGGGGAGAAGGTGGTCTTGCTAAATTAACATTCAACTCCACCTTCTTGCGTGCGATATATTCTCTTCAGAATCGTGTGGATATTGGTGGGGTGAGTGGGACTCAACATTATCAGCGGAAGTCGCCGAAGTTCGGCCAAAGATTCGAGGCACGGTGCGGATTAACATGCCTGGAGATGGGATGTGGGATGAAATGGAAAGTGGATGGAGGATCAGAAGATGGGAATATTTCCGGAATTATGGTATCATAACGGTGTCTTTTTCAGCCTAAAGAGATGAGAAGGTAAGTGTCTTTGCCCAGCGAGACGAGGGTCGGCCGTAATATGAATGGGGAGATTTCGGTCTTCATTCACCGCGGAGAGATTGGTGTTTCGGACTCACCCTCCTTTGCCGACGGAGAAATATTTTTGGTGAAATGCGTGGTGAATCTACTCCAATTTTAATCAGGAATGTTCTCGAAACTTTGAGAAATGCGTGAAATTTTCACCCCACCGGTTTTGATTATTAGGCTGGGATGAATATTTTCACCCCGCCGGTTGATGTTCTCGCAAAGGAGATAAGACCACAAAATCAATTATAGGAAACAGGGATGAACGGCATTATCCTATAACAACATTTCGGTCGTTTCATGTGATCATTTACGGGCAGGAGAGTCGATGGATGTAGATTTGAATGATGTTGATGACGGTTAATCCTTTTTCATCCTAATTGGCTTTATGTATTTATCTCCTATTTGATAAAACTCCTTGAGCAGTTTCCTCCACATCGACGTAAGAGTACGTCAGCATACGCAAAACAGAAGTTACACGTTCGGCTTTAAGCTATCAGAACAGAAATAAGCACAAGACGAGAATAACAACATACTGCAGGGCCACTTTCATGTAACTAAGGCTCTTCTGCTTTTTTTTCGAGCAAACATTTATTACTATTAATTGAACATGTGTTGTAAGGCGAGCACTTTTTTACAATGGTAAATTCTACATAAAATTGCGCATCTTATATTAAATTTTTCGTCAAAACGACATTTCTCTTTACATTATTAATCTGCAAATTTTACTTCAAGAGCCATGCTCTGCCGTATAACCACGCATAAAATAGCTGATTTTCAACGTCTTTTTTCTTCAACTAAATGATGGAAAAGTCTAATTATTTTGTAATCAATCGATAGAAACACCAAAAAATTGAATTGAGTGTCCTGAATTTTTTACTAAATTGACATGTACTTCATAATTCGGTGGAGCCTCCTTATGAGAACATAATTAGCTTAAGACATTATGATAATGACTTTACCTTAAGGGGTAATACACCCTATTGATCTTTCAAAATAAGTTCTATTATTTCTCATCCTTCAGTCTCAGATAACTTATATAGTATACAGATATACTTGTCAAGTTCTATCACGCCGTTTAGGGAGGTGTATAGAATCAATAAGTATATCTGTGCTTAGAATCGTTCTATCAGTGGACTGTGTGCCATCGCAACATCCCTTCAAATCGCTCTCTTCGATCTTTAAATTACTTCATGTATTCCTTCCGCATTCGGTTTATTTTTAATTCCTATTAAATTTGGACATTGTTTACTCTGCTGTAGTTAACGACAAAAGAGTTGGTTGAAAATTTTCACAGGTTAAAATTCTCTAGTGCTTTGAATCCTAACACCTACGATTAGTGGAAGAGGGCTCAAGAGATTCACTGAGAATCTAGCAATCTCCCGGTTAAAAGAAACGATAAGTTCACTGTTCATTATGTGATGAACCAAATAATTTTAAACAATGATAAAACTCATGAAAACTTGAAAACACAAGTATTTTTAGATAAATAACGGATATCTGAACACTTTTCGGAATAGAAGATGCTTTAAAAGGCAGAATACTTAGCAATAAAAACAAAAAAATGTCAAAAGCATCGCTATTGCGTGGAACACATACCAATCATCGTTTCCTATACGGTGTGAAAGAAGGAAACTAGACTTTCTTTGAGAGTTTTACATATTAATGTGCGTGTGTCACAATTAGGCATTAATCCTCTGAGTAACGCAATGTGATAATTTTCAGCTGCTTAAAAATTCCATTTCAGTTATATAGTGCTATTAAAATAAACTTGTTTGTAACAACCCATTATTTCTGCCCATTTTACACTCCTACGGAGCATATTAATAATGCTTTAAGGAAACCATTTCCATTCTTAGACCCCGAGACTTAGATAAAGGGTGGATTTTTTTGCGAAAATTTGATATTTTTCGTCCACATTTCATCTCATTACTGTGGTATTTCCTTACTATGTAGCATTCTGTGACAAGCCTTTGAATTCATCCTTCCCAAGCCTCTTCTTTTTTTATGGATTCATAAAAACTCTATCTATTCTATTTTTTTCTCTGTGATATTCTCCGTTCTTTCACATCTGTATGGACTATAATAAAATATACCCGACTACTGTCCTTCCAATACATGCACTTGTTTATGTAACTCTTTTATCTGGATTCTAGACCGGTGATTTTCGTGTGCTATTGATATATAGAAGCATCTAGGTATATGAAACAAAGTTAAAGATCGTGTTTAGCAAATAAACTGGATCAATAGTGCGGAAACACATTTTGCACCACCCGGATGCCCAGTCGACTCGAGTAGTTGAAACCACCCCAGAAGTTTCCAGCTTAAAGCAAAAAAAAAATCGCGGCCAGTCCTCATCGGTTTCCACGCTTTTAAAGGGAAGGTTGGACAAAAAAAATAAAAAAAACGGACCCATTTTAATTAAAGCAAAGTGGACCGTCTGGCAGCGCAATAAAAATAAAATGAGGTTCCCAAGGCCCTTTGTGACGACACTTGAGCTTTACATCCTCCCCAACTTCGAGCGACGGGGGAGGGTAAGGAGGAGTTAACAAAAGGGGTGGAGGCTGGCTGGGGTGGGTGGGTGGTCAAGCAGGGCCGGCGAAGGAGACGGAAAGACGGGGGAGGAGGCGCCGAGGGGTGGATGGGATTGCTTTGGGCGCCAGGAGAACCAGGGAAAGGGGTTTGACCTCCCGCTCCTCAAAAAGATTAGTTCTGAGCGCCGATTAATTCTACGTTTGGATAGATAAGAAAGGTCGGAGTCGCCCTAAGCGCCTTCTTTCTCCCTCAAAAAAGAACCCATTCCTTCGACTGTGTCCAACTTTGGCTCTTCAGGACCCTTGACTTGTTTAATCCTGTCGGAAAGTTCATCATTTTCGTCCATCTCGCCTTCTCTACTTTAATCTCTGTCTTTAGCATTGAAATGCCTTAGATAACGTCAATTTCACGAGTTAACTTGATGAATTCTCGGCACAGTGGCGTTGGAGTAAAGACGCTTTGCAATATTCTGCTCTTATATTTAACGAGGGTGTGAAAGAGAAGATACGCAAAGAAGATACGTAAAAGAGAAATACGTAAATATCAAAAGATTAGCTGATAAGAGAACTGAGTGGAGAGCTGCGTCAAACCAATCTTACACTGTAAAAAGTAGATCTGATTTTAAGGTACAAAAGCGATCTGAATTTCAGATGCAACAATTTTAAGACAGGGTATGTTGAATTTCAGCAGTAATGTCTTGTCTAAAAATAAGGCAGGTGAACGGCTGAAAATCAGACCATCCAGAATCCTGCTTCCTCTGCTTCCTGCTTAACTGCTCCTGTACCAACCATCCATGTTCCTGCCTCTTCCGCACCTTGCATCCGTGTTCCTGCTTTAAACCAGACAGCGCTTAAATTCAGATCGCACTGAAAATCAGATCAACTTTTTACAGTGTAGGATTGTTGATTGATGATGATGATGATATATTTAATGCTATAGTTCAACTTTGTGGATACGATATCTTCATGAGGCTTTTTACGGGTACTAGGCATTCTTGGTGCGAAGACTTCCGCAATGAGTTTTCCCACGTTGGTCGTTACTGTTGGAAAAGACGTTGAAACAAACGAAAATCCTATCCTTGTGTTGGCTTCCGCGGGTTGATTGTAATGAAGAAGTGTTCCGGGTTTTCGTCCGCGTTGGTCCATGTCTCCTAAGACAAAGTTTCACCAGCGTTGCAGTCGGCTTCTTCAGGTCGAAGTGTCCATGCAGTCAATATAGTCTTATATACTAATCCGTTGGAGTCAGGTCTTCTCTGATTAGCTGTTGGGATGTCTTTCGTCATCCCACGTAAAACGCGTTTCCACGCGTTTGAGAGAGCGTAGCTGTCTTCCATATTGAAATTGTTCTTGCTTTTGTTGACTTCAATGGCTTCTCGTATTATTCGCGGGAAGTATCGCTTTTCTTGCGTGATGAGCATTGCTTCTCCAAATTTAATATTGTGGTAGGTGCCCGTCCATGTTCCTGAGCTCTGCTATGGCAGAAAGTCTCAGCTGACTGTTCTTGGTCGCCCTCTGATGCTCCTGTATACCTACAGCATTTCAGTCCTCTGGAGGTCTGTCCAATGTAGCTACTGCCAAAGCTACATTCCACTTGGTACACTCCAATCTTGGATTCCATTGGAACTCGGTCTTTAGCTCTCACCAGAAGGTCATAGAGGTCTTGGAGACACAAGTTAACTTCATCACTATGTTGTGTTTACTGAGAGCGCGTGAAATTGCTGTCAAACGAAAATGCTGTCCCAAAAGCAACGAGGGGGTGAGCCCCGCAAGACGCAGCCTTCACTCAGCACTCTTTTTTTCTGGATGCACAGTAAAGGTAGATGCATTGCAAACATTCATGCATATATTACAGGGAAATTATGGAAGCATGTCAAGTGACGGTTAGCTTCAGGAAAAGTTTTCCATTCTCTCTGCAACGATTTCCCTCTGAATCCGGCTCCTTTCTAGTTTTTCTTCATGATTATTATAATTCCAACTCCTTTCCAAATAGTTTCCAACTCCTGGCTGCTGATACATGATTTCTCACAAGAAAAAAAAGGTTTATTAAAATACTTATACTTTTCTATCATATATTTAACAGTCGACATTCTAAAAACATTTCTCTTGGCAACGAGAACTTTTCCTACGTCTCTTCAACGCAGCTTTAATGCTCATCATTTTCCTTAGCTTTAACTCACTTGTCCTGAATTCTACCCTGGATTAGGGGCTTGAACATTTCACTGGCTCTCGTCACTTGCTCCATCCTTGAACTATTCTGCCTTCTCTCTATTTACATTCAAAGTTACATTCCTCCTTTGCTACTACAACACGTTCCTCCTCGTTTGTTCGAATCTTGTCCATTGCGGTTATCCAATTCCTCTTCATAAACTCATCTTAAATGTCTCAAGTATTTCCATCATTCTCCTAAGAACGCAGCCTGAATGAGCTACGCACACGAAAAAACGTAGGGACTGCATTTGATTGAATTCATTGATCACAATTTTCACCGGGAAATATTGAGATGCAAATCATTTTGCGAATTTTCCTGCTCTCAGGAGACTTTATCCAGAGTAAATAAACTTTATATTATCTTGCTGTTCAGAGAACTACTTATCAGGTATACCGATTTATCAACTTGTTTGCTAAATTTAGCAGCTTTTAGTAATAGTTTAAGTTTTGTAATTAGCATACAAATGTTTGAGTTGATTTACACCTGTAATAACAGAACTATTAGAAACAAATTGTATTAAACCTGGAAAACCTTTTCAAACAAGCTGTAAATGCAAAGGAAGCAAATGCTATTTACTAGGGATGGGTTGGTTCCACTTTTGTTCGGTTCCGGTTCGGTTCTTAACTTCGGTTCTCGGTTCCGGTTCTTAATTTACCACTTACTTTGCATTGCTCAATGGTAAGATAAGGTAATCAATAATCATTTACAGAGACTGAATTAGAATAATTCGGGACATTGAAGCATCTAAGTACACTATTTCACCAGGTTTTAATGTGAAGCCTCCACTTTAGGAGTGTGAGCAGGTTTCAAAGTGGTTTTCGCGCCAATTATTTCGGTACCGATTATTTTTGGCCTCGGTTCCGGTTCTAAGCTCAAGAACCGGTGGAACCGAGAACCGAAGAACCGAACCGACCCATCCCTACTATTTACCTATCACTTTATAGGATAGAGCAATGTATTAAGCATGGAAAGGTAGAAATTGAGAGTGAAATTGTAATATATAACTTTTATCTAGTAGCATGCATGATAAATATGTTTATTGCTTTTGTATAAGAACATTTTGAAATTTTACACATTTTTATCTCCTTGATTAGATATAGTTGTCTAAACCAAATCCAAAAAAAATCACACTGCCGTAGTGGCGCAAAAAAAACTATAGAAATTTTTTATTCACATGAAGAACACTCTAGTAACTTTCTGTCAACTTTTAAAGGTAAATTTGGCAACAAAAACAATTTAGAAATGAACACTGATTTTTGAACACTGATCCCTCCGCTTTAGTTCATCTATATCTACAAATCACCACAAAGGCGTGCGATGGGGGGGAAGTTCACCCAAATGGGTCGAAGAAATTGTTTATCAGACCTTAATTTATGCCATGACTTTGACCTGATGATGACATCCGATGCGAAAAAAAACTTTGGGTCGGGTGAAGAAATCCTTTCAGGGAATAACAGAGTTAATGCTTTCAATTCATCTGGCTGAAGGACGTTAGGGTAGAAGTGAAACTCTCGCCCTGCCCACAAATTTTCACACCCGCAAACTGCACACGCTCCTTTGGTACCCTTACGGGGGAGGGGTCAGCCAAAATCACACCCTGAGTAATTCCCCTCCTTCGCAATCATCTAACTGCCGCCCGCCTCCCTTTCGCTCTTCGCCCCAATGACGAGCATCTTGTCCGCCCCTGACCACATCCTAACCATCGCCCTACTCCCCCACGAACCCTTCCTGACCCTCGAACCGTCCCAGCCCAATAATAATCAGGGTCTCCCGCGTCAAGTTGGTGCCCCCTGGGAGCCGTTCGAGCGGGTGCGCGATGATTCGGAACCTCCTGCCGTAGGAGGTGAATCGGCGCTATTGGTACCCGGCTCTCGTGCGAGGGTGTGAATGCAATAATGGTAGCGGTTTTCTCTCTCTCTCAATGAGTAGGGTTACTCCATGTGGAATAGAGATAGAGAGCAAGATTACAAAAAAAAACTATATCCTACAGAAGATGGAAATTATATCTAACCCTACCTCTGCGTAATATTAAAAAAAATATAGTTTACACTTAAAGATAAAGCAGTAAAACAAAACCCTATTCCTGCAAAATAATGAACGGAAATTATATCCTATAAACCATTGAGGTATGCTATATATATATGTTATATATTGAGGCTGTATTATACCTCAATGCTATAAACAGAAAAAATACGATAAAGTAATCATGCTATCGACTATTTACTAATAGAGAGGAAAATAAAAAAACCAACTAAACACTAAACCTACGTGGAAAATTAATCTTATATTTTAAACCTAGAATAAGGAATAAGCTAAAGGAAAAGAAGAAAAAAAGCAAAAAAAACTCGCCCAATCTCACAGAACCACTATCTACCTCCACGTTCACCCAAGCGCTACCCAGAACTACAGCTTCTGACATTCTTCGATAGTTGGCGTCTCACTTATTTGGATTCTCGAATAGCGAACGATTCCGGTCACATGTAGGAAATGGTATTTATTTAGGAAAACATATTTTCAAAATACAAATTCGTTATAAAATCCGGGTCGTGAGTAGGTGTTTACCTCAGTGATATTTGTAAACGTTTTAACCTCCATAAATACCGCTAACTATGGAGCACCACAATGTTAAAAAGGACAGATTTCATTTATAACATAGGTAATAAATTCTTTTTAATAATGGTATGGTTGGAGAGCGTTGGTGGCGTCAAAAACTTTATTCTGCACCGGAATTGAATTCAAGAAGCGCCCTGGCGCAGAAGTTCAGCTGATGTAGAAGTCATTGCCTTACATGACACAAAGGGGAAGTGATCGGGTTAAAAGAAGCCGGTAATGTAATATCCGAATGCAGTCTGCATCGAAAAAAAGTAGAATTATACTTTCCAACGAATCCTGATTCACTCTCGAAGAGTTATAAAAAATTACATTTCGATGCAAGCGAACGGGTATACGAGCGATGGAGATGGAAAGAAATTCTCGAAACGAAATGAGTTTACCACTCTGACCCTAGATGTATCCTCTTTTTTCCCGCGAGTCCGTGGGGATTTAGGAGGAAGTATGGCGAGTGAGGGGTAGAGAGAGAGAGAGGGGTGTTGAAAGGGTTGCATCCTCCTATCTTACCCATAATACTTGTCCCTTCTCATCCCAACTCACTCCTATCCTCAAACTCACCCCCACTCCACCCACAATCCTTCACATCTGAGCCCAGTCCAATTCCATCTCGCGCGGCAGAATTTCCCAAACCCCTTCCACGCATCAATTTTGATGAGACCTCCGGGATCAGAAGTTTCTGAGGTAGATTTGTTTTATAAGCCTCAGTTTACTCTCTGGACCCATCTCATTCGACCAGCCCACTATCCATTCCCCTCTCCCCCCCCTTAATCCCCCCGATCTGTCTGCCGCGGCGAAAACTTCGCGATTAGGGTTGAAAGGAGGAGAGAGAGGGGGAGAAGGGTGAGTCTCAGTAAGGTCGAATTACACGCCCGGCAGCCTTAATTAAACTGCATCCTCCACCGCTTCTTTCCTTACAGAAGGTTAAGGGAAATAACACAATTCCGCAATTGAGGGTCGATCATTAGATGTTGCTCAAAGGAAGACGATTCACGAAAGAAGCGTTCCGCCACGTTCACGTATATCCGTGAGGAAATCTATAGAAATAACGCGAGGCCCGGTTCGTTCCCGCGTGACTACCACCAGTGGTCAACAGAGCTAATCATATTTCATGATTTCTCAAAGCCTGGATCTCAGAGATACGAGATCAGAAGGCAAAATTAGAGCGTTTTCGGTCTAGTGCAATTAGTTCACAAATAAATCAGTATCAGGGTACATTTTCCGATGCTTCTCCTAAAACCACACATATATCGTCAACGTTTAAAGAAATACGATAGGCACTAATTTTAGAAATAGACTTCAATAAGGTGAATTAGATACTTTTATAAACTCGCAGTTTGCACTGAAGCATGGCTAGGTAGTTATGTTTTTCTTTTTTTGCCTTAGCATGGGGTTGATAATTTTAGCGCCACGTGCCTACAAGGAACTGGAAGTAAAAGAGCTAATGAATAGCCATTAAGTTTCGTCGTCAGTGCTGAGGAATGCTGTTATTCGGAGGAGGTGACCGATGACCGAGATCATTTGTGCGAATTTACTAAAAAAAAGTAGGTTGGGTGGTAAATTTGGTAGTCTCAGAAATATTTCAGGGAAGGTCCACCCTTGTTTCATTCCCTGAGAACTTACCTACGAGGGAAAAAGCCGGCATCAGCATTAGTCTACTCCTAACTTAAACTGCCAAACTATTTACCCGAAACCAACATTCCACTACTACTCAAGCTGGAAAATCTCCCTCCGAATGGTGCCTTTAAATCACATTGAAATTCTTCAGTGAAATTTTCAATAAAAAATTGCAGTTGAGGGGAAGGAAAAAATGGTATCTATTTTATAGTCTCTGGGGCAAGGTATGAATTATATGCTGCAGTGGAACACTATTAGAATCTGCATTAGTATCTACTTGTAATGATCTCTGATTTAAAATGCCTGCCTGTAGATCAATTAAATAGCCTTACCCTTGAGTTGGCTTGCAGGGTATCATGCTGGCATAGATGTGGATTTAAATTTTCAATAATTCCCTCAAATCTTAATGAGGAGGCTTTAGCCGTTATATAATGACATTTGCTCCGGAGATTTTCGTTTTGAGGCCAACGGTTTTCATCTCCTGCCGTTCTATTCGGGATACAATATGTCTGTGTCTTTTTCTGTAAACGCGAAACATCTTCCGGCTTTACGCACGATTTTTATTCGTACGTAGTTTGACCCATTCCATCCATCATGGCTACCACATCCTTCAATTTCTTCCCCCACCCTCTTTACCAATATTTTTATGTCCATATTGTTTTGTCAAAGAAAGACAAAGGTTGAACCTAATAAATTACCTGCATAACGGCAACTATGCGCTGAAACCGTGGCTTATCCTTCGCCTAAACCATGAAAATAGAAAATGGTTTATTTTCTTAATCAAGAATTAAACGGAATAGTTCCTCTTTCTATTTTTTTCCTAAGATGTCAAAGGAGTGAGATAGCAGGAGATGTCCACTGTTCGATTACACCATTTCAGTGACAGCAAGGCTAACTTGGCTAACGAGGTAAAACCGCTTTAAAATATACATGCACACACCACTAGCTTTGCTTACCTTGACCCCTGAAAGGACAGCTGTGAAACTAAAGAGAACAGCACGTTGGCTCCGTCAATTTCGCTCTTTTGTTAATTGCAACCAGAGCAATCTACGGGGTGACTACAAAGCTCAAAGGGGTAGTCTAGGCGTGTTTTTATTGCGCTTCGGCATAATGCAATCACCTCTGCCACGCAAAGAAAAATAAAATTACAAATGAAGTCCACATTATTGTGGTCCAACGGAAAGCATGAGACTTGAGGAAATTTCGGGCTCATTTTTCCTTCGGTGTAAATATGAATGTCATTGACTCCCAGGGAAGGAAAACAACAGGACGTGCCTCTAAATAGTTTCGAATTCGATCTCCAAATTTTTCCTTAGACTGGTCGTTCATGGATACGGTAAAAAAAGGTAAAAGCCTTTACGGAGATAAACACAGACGAAAAAGGTTCCACCAGTGAGAGTAAGTCTTTAATGAAGCATCATTGATTTTCTTTAAACCAAATTATCTCAACGTCTTCTTCCCGATGCCCTTTTTATCGAATCAGCATATTTCGTACTTTTATGCGCAATATTCAAAACTCCTCTCCATTTCCTTTCTGTCCTCACCAGCATTCTGTGAAGTAACGGTCTTCATCAACCCACTGTCTCGAATTCCTTGCTCGAACCACCTTTTTCTCAAGATTTCTACTAAATGTTTTGGCCAATCTATCATGTTCAATATCTCACAATCCTTACCCCCTTCCGTTCATAATACCTCCTACACGCCTACCTCTCGGATACCTCCAATCGAGGAATGAAATTATTACAGAATGCAAATGAAAATACAGACGGTAAGAGGGAATTTTGAATCCTTACCTTCAACCCTGTTCGTGAACGATGTAATTAATGCAACATGCGATTCAACACTAATGAATCTCTAAATGGTGAATGGTATAAAATAAATCACACTAGATCCTCAAGAGCAAATATTTTTGAGTGATAGAAGTGGGCTTCAAAAACATAACTCTTATGTGCACTTCACTAGAAGATTATTGCCTTAGCCCGCGTTACAAATTTGAAGAAAAACATCTGCCATGGATAAATAAATGGAGGTATATAAAAACTCTTTACATTACTGTTTTTGGTTAACTTAACGAAAAATCCTGGAGAGAAAAGTGACAGCGATAAAAAGTACGAAGTAACATTCCCATGGCGATTAAAGTACAGCTTACTTATCATTGGAGCAGACATAGGTATAACTATTAAGACAAAGAATCATAGAGTGGTATTATTCCTGCATATTTGCCTCATACATAGAATCTCTTTGAAGTGGAACTACATGCAATAGTCTCTATACATTTTTTAAACACCAGAGTGAAGAAATGTTGCGCACCATGGCAGGTGTGTGCTTGTACAGACTTTGTGAAGAGAAGCCCCTATCACAGTAAGTTATGGCATTCGGAATAAAACCTAGATAGATGTATGTGAAGCCGCACACGTTAGGCTGCAAGCTGTGTCACCTTAGACGATCCTTGTTGATGTCCAAGTTCATATTTCGTGAGGCTATTCGCCCAAAAGGTTTCATTCAGGCAGTCTGAGAGGTCGTAAAAGCGAAAATTGAGGGTCTGGGGCAGGCGTGGCAGGGGGTTGATGTGGTGGGAAACGCCTTTGACGTTCCGAGTCCTTCCACCCCTTCCTTCCCCATGAATGAGGCCCTTCGTCCAGGTCCCCTAGGTCGGAAGACCTCGAAATGGATGTGTTGAGTCCCAACACTGAATTTTGGTTCCAGTACCTAGGCAACTGGGTCCATTTCTGCCAAAGAGCGGATGCCTATAAAACTGGATCCCTATTGAAATGCAGACTCATAGCAACCTAAAACACACGAACACGTACAATAAGGGTACGCTGAGAAATGTAAATAGATAAGTGGTTCTAAGCATCTGTATCAGAAAAGCCTTTCCAAAATAAAGCTGGAGTGTAATTCAGTTCAATCTTAACAGGCATAGTTTTCACACTGTACGAAGTGGTAGAGCTAAGCCTTATTTTTCAAATCAGCCGCGAAATTTTATTCGGCATTATTCCAAAGGCGTTTCTTTCTCAACTACGCCCTCAAAAGGGATAAATCTTCACCGTAGGATTTACTCACTCTTGCGAATTCTTTCATAGTATTTTGACTCAATCTGGCTCTTGGGAATAAGCGAAGGAAAAAGGACGTCAATTGATACATGGAGTTCGACTAGAAGACTTTAACTATTTTCGACGGATTTAACTTGAGTACAGATATTTTTGTCACGGTAGGTGACGAAACAATACTTATGGATCCACTGTTTTAATATCTATCATCGACAGGTATTTAAAATATTAGTGGTCTTGGACACCTCAATATGCTGGAGCATAGTGGAACTAAATGTGATTAATAACGATTAAAGCAATAGATCCATAAATAATATTTAGCCATATAAAACAAAATGCATTTCAGCGAGGTATTGTCCGCATCCATCAACTACATTCCTGTCACGCTCTTCGAAGAAAATAAATTATTATATACACTAATGGAAACCGCCAAACAACCTGTGGACCGCATGGGACATGAATATCGAAAAATCATCGTGGGGATGTTGAACGATCCTGCCCTTTGATTAAAACCGACGTATTGCTCGTTTCGACCGGTTTTCCACGTCGGAAACGACGGGGAATAATTAATTAGCGGTTAAAAAGTGACTGCGAGCCTGCATCGGAACGGGATGGTTTGCGAGAGCTTGGTAATTACCGGGAGATATGACAATACCGTACGAACAACGCTCCACACCCTCCCCTTGCCCACGGGATTAATCCATCATCGCCCAAATGAGAACCCTCCCCCCAATCTCCCTCCACTACGACGAATATCATTCTCGTCATGAAAGAACGAACGCCACTCTACCTCCCGCGAAAAGCTGCGGCGAACCGCAACAAAATCCCGTTGATTGTCACGGATTGAGCGGTAGTATTTTGCCACTGTTTTCACCATCCTCCTCTCCTTCCTGCGTTTCGTTTCCGACGGGGACAGGAAAATCTGCCCAACAATTACGAGTTGCCTATCACGATGCGCTCGTTGTTGATGGTAGAAAATTTTTAATTTATTTCGCCCTGTAATGGAGCCAACAAAAATATTTTCTTCCTCCTCTTTTTTTGTTTTACGGTGGAGCGCGTTTAAGTGAGCCACGATAGCACACCAAGCGGAAATATTCCCTTTCCCCAACCCCCGTTGAAGCTGTGTCGACCTATCCAAAAAAAAAAAAAAAGCTGTCGCAAGGCACAAAACCCTGCATGATCCCTAGAGAGTTACAAGGCGTAATTAGGAGGATTTTACATACGAGGAGGAGAGAGGTATTTTACCGTTGACATCGCAGGCTAAAAAACTGACAGGAATCTAGAAGAGGTCAAATAATAATTTAAACAGTTCGATCAACAGGATTTTGTGGCACTAACATTTTGAAGCGAACTAGAACAATGACAAGTAATTTCAAAAAAGCTTCAGCCGCTAAAATGTAGCCCCCAAGGATGGTTAAATACATAAAAAGTTACGTTCATGTTTATTAAATTGATGGAAGCCGTCTATACTCGCGAAATTTCTCGGCGTTATACACGAGAAAAGTGAAATAAAATTGCAAAATTCTATTTTAATATAGTTAATAGTTTCGGGCTCTTTCGGGATGTTTCTGATCCGGATCATTCACCTGATGATGTTGCCTCGCAACGAAACCATGGTCGTGGACAATAAAACTGTGTGGAAATTGCAGTGTTACTACTTCAACCTTCATTTCTAATTTAATAGTTTATTTTACCAGTTGATTTCAACTTTTAAGAGCCATTGCCATGATCTAGGTGAATAAAATAAAATATGTATGTGGAATTGAAAAAACTTCATTTAAATTTATCGCGCAAAAATAATGCTCACAAAATTACAAATAAACTTTTTTTAACAACACCTTATCACTAAACATTATAATTGATATCAGAATTTTAATAAGGGTGGAATTGAATTTGATTACGGCTAAAGAAAGCAGTAAATTTATAAGGGTTCTACCTAGTACAACTAATTCAAATATCAAATTATAATTTAGGACAATTTTCACCATTCATTGAAGAATATCTCCAAAAGTTACTTAGCAAGCAACAAATTGCTTTCCAGTGCGATTAAATGCCAGATTGTTTATAAATTAGATTCTGTTTCTTTATCCTGCCGAAATATACCACGGGAAAATTTTAATGATGGAATTCTAAAGAAACTTCAGTTAGACGATTCACTTTCACTTATTGTTGTCATTGGTACTGAAAACTCTCGGCAGATGTCAATTGCACCATTTCGGGTAGGTTGATATTATGGAAGGTGTCATGGAACAGATAAGAATTTTTTAGCGTGCGAAGGACGGTTGAATATAAATCTGGCATCTATATTAATTAATTAAAATTGGCGGATTAACCTCGAATTTTCTTAGCGAAAAGCATCGAGGGGTGTAGAATATTTCTTTCCATGCGACGGAGTATGGAACTAAGCACCACAAAACTCTCGAATAGCTACCAGTATTCAATACTGGTCCCGATCCTATCCCCATCCCTTCCATTCCTATCCTTATACCTTTCCTCCCGGTCTGAAGCGCCTATTAGTGCGGAAACAGACTTGAAAACACCCCGGTAAAAAGCCTCTTCTCTTCCATTCCTGTCCTTATACCTTTCCTCCCGGTCTGAAGCGCCTATTAGTGCGGAAACAGACTTGAAAACACCCATAATAATTCAATACTGGTAGCTATTCGAGAGTTTTGTGGTGCTTAGTTCCATACTCCGTCGCATGGAAAAAAATATTCTACACCCCTCGATGCTTTTCGCTAAGAAAATTCGAGGTTAATCCGCCACTTTTAATTAATTAATATTCAAATAAATCCCGGCCAATCCCTATCCTAATACCTTTCCTCCCGGCCTGAAGCGCCTATTAGTGCGGAGACAAACTTGAAAACACCCTTGACTATTCAAATGAATCACCGTCCCTTCCATTCCTATCCTTATACCTTTCCTCCCGGTCTGAAGCGCCTGTTAGTGTGGAAACAGACTTGAAAACTCCCATGAATTCAAATGAAATATTGAATGCCAGAACAGGGAATGGAACCCAGGGTTTCTAGAATGGGAAGCAAGATACACGAGGAACTACAGTGAGAAAGATCCTTAATCGTTTCTCACGAAGCATACCTACTATGGAAAGGCATATATTACTACGAATCAATTTTGAGTATTAGGCTACGGGCATTGATTTATATGGCAAGGGGCATGTCTCAGGTGGTCTAAAGCTTCAAGATAATTGAACAGATGAATAACGCGAGAGATCGATCCATCTTCGTCAGGAGACACGATTTGCCAACGGAAGAACTCGCGAGGCCTCCACCTTCTGTACGCAACAGCGACTTTCGACATCAATCTCCTCTCCCGCGAAGCGAGAAAACAAGAGTGAGAGAATTGCTGAGCCACTCGCCATATTTCATGCCCACGAACGGATGCACCATTTTTCTTCCATGGCCAATTTAATACACCTCAGTCAATTCCGTGCTTACGTCGGAACGATAAAGTAGTTCTATATCTACAAACGCGTCATGTTTGCCAGCTAGGGTAATAGGAACCTTCAGGGAGAAATCAAAGCGGCGTTGTATTGTACAGGTGAGACCCATTCAGAAATTTATTATTGGGTTCAAAAGTAATTGCGACCGTTGTGTAACAATAATTTGCATTATTCTTCAAGAATATTACGATTAGAAGCATATCATTGCATAACTGTCTGCGATAGGCATGCTTAGAATTCTCGTCTTGCGGAAAATGGTTAGAAACAAGGCAAGAAAAAAATGCCATTTACACTGAATGTATTAAATCGATGGAAATACCTTACCAATGTCATTGCTGTCTTTAAGATGCTTTTAAGTGTAAAACTAGGAGAAAAGAAGTGGCGCGAGTGATAAGTTAAAAAAAAGTTCCTATGATAGTGGGACTAGACTCTCAGAAACCCTAGGTATTGCATCTTACGTGAAAAGGGCAGACTTTTATACGCGTATCATTTGCTTCAAGTCTTTAAAACTATTCAGGAGGAAGAACTAAACTACGTAAATGAGATTGGGTACACATATCAGGAAAGAAGAAAATGACACGTCATTTCAAGAAAATACATTTGAAATATTGAAAAAAATGCGTTTAGAATGATACTACGGGTGCCATTATAAATTGTTGAAACCCTAATTTCGGAATGTCTTCAATTAAAAATAAATAATCACAGTACCTACTTAGGTAGAAATCATCGTTCACTTAAGATGTTCACTCAAAACGATCACTTCTGGCCACAAAAGTTACTTCGTAGAAACCAAGATACTAGAACTTAAATGAAGAATATTAATAAGAAATTTCAGAGCAAATAGTATTGCGTTAAAGAGGAAAATATTTAAAGGTAGTTGTTTCAGGCTTGATTTGGTGGAATGTCATAGCGAAAGAAAAAGACTGGCAATTTTCCGCAAGAATAAGGATTTTACTCGACCGGTTCGGTGTACAACACCATCATCAGGTGAAAATAATAGCTCAGACATCTGTATATGTATATACAATTGCAGTGAGGAGGATTTCTTTCGAGGAAAATATTTGATAGTGCTCGGTGAAACTAATATTAATATATACGGAGATATAATAAACGAGCTAAATTTTTTCTGCAGAGCTACATGACAAAAAATATGTATGATTTTAAAACATTTCAAAAAACTTATCCAAGAAGTTGCCAACATGCAGGGGAAACCACTCTTTTTCGGAGAAAAAGATGAAATTATATAAAATAAAAGCATAATCTTGGATCTGATATCTATGGAGAAGGTAAGAAGCTCTCTTGACGGCAATGGCAGGGAGTTACATCGTTTTCCCGATCTGTTTAAGACTTATTGGCTACAAAAAATGCAAACACCTCAAACAGAACTAATATTTCTTCTTTGCAAGGATTTATTTGTGATGAATGCGCCTAAGGATGCGGTAAAACGAAATCAGAAGGGACCCAGATCTTGAATCTGCATAAATCTGAGCTTAACATAAAAGGCCCTCAGATCGCACTTGGCGGAGCGCATGATTCCAATGCCTCAACCAGAGTTTGCCGCCTCCCTCGTAATATAATTTCCGCTAGCGCTTCCCATTCAGCACGGGCAATCCACTTCTTCTTCCTTCTTGCACAAAGCTTTCCCTCCTGCGACCAAACGAATGACACGGCAAGGCAAGTAGGAACAACGAGTTGAAGGGGACATTTTCCGCTTGGAATTCCACGTCTTCCTTACCAAGAATCGCTTCTACTTTCCGACCAGATTTTCCCCTAGACTTTCGGCAAAATGGCATATCCTCCTTCTCGACTTTCAATCCCGCCCTCTTCTTCCTGAGCTGATGTTTCCGATACTATGGAGGAAATTTAGCACAAATAAATAAAGAAATAGTGACCAATAGTTTCGGCCGGTCCAACACATTTTTTTGTTGGTGTGGGGAAATTTCGCACGCCACGAAGCAAGATAAACTCTCTCACACTGCAGTTATTTTAGCATAACGATCATGATCCATGCTAATTACATGGAAAAACATAACACATACATATTTTTCAATAACTTAGTTAAGATTAGGGAGAGTATAATGCCTGTTCAAAGAGGGTTCAAACTACGTAGATACCCTCACACAACAATATTTTAACTGATTGATTGATAACGAAGAGCTCTTATGCAACCATTATTATTAATTTTCTTTTGTCCTTTCTAAAGTTGCCCACCAAAAAATGGTAAGCATTCCCCCGACAGAAAAAGAGGGGGTGTTCTAGTTTCTTTATTCTCCATGTGGAAACTAAAAACGGTGTACTTCATACATTTCGTATCTCAGGCGTCTCTTCGTGGAATTCCTTGCATGATTTGAAAAATGGAGTAAAAACACCTCATACGTATATCAAAATACTCATCATCTGTAACAAGAGGAACCAGTAGTTCAGTAATCCTGAATGTTTCTCGAATCGGTCTAATAAACGCTGCGAAATGTTTTGGCCAAGGTCGATGAAGAGTAGAACTGTAACGTGTGTAATGTGAATGGAATTATTAAAAGAGGACTAGCTGTAGAACCAATTTATTGACATGAAAACATTTTGAAATGACATTTTCTTTTAAATAAAGGTTGAAATGTCAGGTCAAACTTGGAATTTTCAAAAGGGTTCCGGGTTCGAGTCTCGGTTAAGTTGAATATATTTTCCCCTGAGAAAACACCGCTATTGCGTTAGATATTCTTACGAATAGAATGCACGTAGTTCCGAAATCATCAATCATAAAAGGAATTTTCAGAAAGGAAATGATTATGATACATTTCTGTCCTGGCAAGTGGTGAATTGAGCCACTGTTTTGTTACAACTGCCTCCTAAGTAAGTTAACCACTAAAACCAGTCCATTACCATAGGGCATACTACACGAAATCAGAGGTGACGATCATCACGTCCGCTAATTTTCCACGTGGTGTTTGAATGGATATAAAAATGTCACAATGAGGGAATGTTCCCGGATATAAAACATAATAAAGATCGTTTCTCTTCAAAAAAAATAAAGAAAATAGTGTGAATTGAAACCCCTTCCCAAAAAAAATAAGGGCTGTGTTGCACGACTGGATCGTCAACCAACTTCTCAAAGAAAAACGCCAAAGGCAACGCGTGGAAAGGCAAGTGTTTGCACCGCGATAGGAAAGAAAAGATGGAAGAGAGAGAGAAGCGGGCGACTATGAATGGAAATGAATGAGTGGGGGAGTCTCCAAAAACAAAAAAAATGAAGTCTAAGTCCCGCACAAAAACGGCAAATTCCCTGGGGGGGGAGAGGGTGAGTTAAGAGCGGCGAGCACAATTGAATACGGCGACAAAGGAAATCAACAAAAGGCGTCCAACATGCGCCAGTGGGTGAAAGAGGGAAGCAGACGAGGAAGTAAAAGGACAGTTGACCTGCCCCGGGAAGCAAGAGGTGCAAAGGAGAGGTGTTGGAGGGACACATCGGAAAATAAAGAATGGGGAGTGCGAGAGAGAGAGAGAGATGGATTAAGTTTTTTTTTGGGGGGTGGGGACAAGGGGCATAAAGGATTCATGACCTGGTAACGCGGCGGTGAAGTGCACGACTGACTTCGGAGAGTGTCCCCCAAAACGCACGGGGCCACCGAGAAGGGCCGGGCGTACCCTCAGGGGAGATCCCGAACCCTTTGTCATTTCCGTTTGCCTAGCCGCGGTGCGTCACACGGTCGAGCGAGCGTGGGGGGGAGGAGAGCAGAAGACACACCTCTGTCGCCGGACGACGTTTCCCTCGCGTCACGGCAGGCTTCTGGCCCATCCTCCCAACCCTGTCCGTTCCTCCCCGGGAACCAATGAGATCGCGCACCAGAACGCCAACCAATTAAGTCCCCAACTGGACGCCGGCGTCCCGTCTGTACCCTAGAGGGGTGGATTGAGGGGAAAAAATTCTTTTTTCATCATCTATTTTTCAAAGAGACAATTTTGTCCCATTCTTTCGTTTCGTTATTTTTTTATATTTTGTTTTTCAACTCTTTCAGTTTTAGTAGAGAGGAGAAAGAGAGGGCTCTTTTTCAACGCGACGCCCGCCTACCGACCGACGCGTAGCGTCGCTCTCTAGAGAGGGGGATGAAGCTGCAAACGGAACGCGTATAAAAAAAAAATTGAAGCGACGACTGAAAGGGGGCGAGTGCCTGGAAGTGTGCATTTGACACCCACGGTCCCAGAATGATTATCCCCACTTCGATCGCAGAGAGGGTTTTTTCCCTTCCCCTCTGAACGTATGTTGCAGCAATTGAATGCCGGGACACGGTCTGGCAGAAAAAATAAAAATATTTCGACGCTTCGATTGGATTCCACGCGGATTCCTCGCACGAATTCCAAGGCATGATTTCCGAGCACACATACGTGTACCGCCAGGCTAGGGAGAAACTTGTACGAAAGCATTTACCTTCGCAATATCCACCTTTCACCGGTAGGTCTTACTTTTACGACAGCAAAGGCGAAAATCGACTTAACGGAACTGAAACATGTGTTAAGAAAAGGAAACGAGCGTATTTCTGGTCTCCGAGAAGGCTGGAAAATGGAAAATATCAAGAGATACGCCAGAAACGACCCTCATAAATTCAACAACTTGAAAACCATTACGCGCACAGTAGAAAATACGAGGCGATTTGAAACCGATGGGGACGAATCCGACGAGCACGTCTCGTCAACATCGTAATAAATTTTCAAGAATCCGTCGACGGATAGGTGTATATAGGTCGAATTAATAAACTACACCTAAAACGCGATATTGTACTGAACTCTCTCTGCTCCTTGAGCGACGTTTTTAAATGAAATATGCATTGAAAATCAAAACTACTGACTTAAATAACACTGCGTGACTACAACCGGAGGAAGCATCGTTATGCGATAAAAATGTTATCTACGCGTTTTAAAACCAAATAAAAAATTTTTCTGAGAGGGCATAAAATGTGGTGATGATTTCAATATAATTAACATAATTCAACAAAAAACCTGACAACATTTCCAAAAAAAACAAACAAATAGGTACAGTTCCCTTTTACTCCCAGGGAACAAAGTAGTGAGGTTGGAAGGGTAACGGCTTCACGTAACGAGGTACCGGGTTTAAATCAGGGATGTTTAGAGGATTTTTCACCGAAATGCTATCACCTTCATCAGCACAAACGAATGGAACTTATCAGAACAGAAGGACTTAAGGTCAGAACTCCGTCCGCTGTATGGGACGTAAAACCGTGAAAACCTAAGTGAGCACCTTTCGCTATGAGTGAGCAAATATCGACTCCGATGTCACCTAAAGCCTTCGTAGTTTCCTTATGAACCCCGCCTCCAAATTATCGTCAAAAAAAGAGGCTTCAGCTGTCAGTTGCCAAGACACATACTATTTTACTATTGCACTGATTCTTATCAAACATAAGATAAACCGGACGTCAATAAAGAAACGTTTTAAAACTGCAAGATAATTAAAACGGAATGGGAACTATTTTTGAAACAATTAATGGTAAAGTTTTAATTGCAAAACATAACTAACTAATCCTGCTTCTAATAGGAGAACAGCCTTTTAAAAGCTACCTCAACATTTGAATCCCTTGAGAAGCGACGGAGGTGCCTAAAAGTTTTCATTCCCGGAGAGGGCACTGGTTAATGCATGAAGTTATTGCCAAAGATTCAGAATAATAATATCAAAGGGCTTGCAAAGTACCTTGACTTCCTACGGGGCACCAGAGACCGAGGATTTGCATTTAGCGAGAAGTAAGAAGTGGTGAAGTTTCACGGCAAGTGCATAATAGAATCTCGAACGTTAACTACTTAATTGGCGAAACTTAACACTTTGCATCCTACCTTTTTAATGATTCTTCTCTTATCTGGAAGTGCCTTTAAAGCCTGCTCTAGATTCCGTAAAAAGACTTGCAAATTATGCTTCTTCCTCTCTTTTTCCAGTCCGTGAAAGAATTGCAACTTTTCGAGACGAATTTAAATAGGAATTATTAGTTGAATTTGAAAGCAGTTGAAGGATTTTTTAAATTTAAATAATAAAATCTGGTGGAAAATTAGTTCCACAAGCAGGAGCTTTATGAATTGAATGATTTTTAATGTGCCTTATTCCGGAATATTATAAAAAGATATGGATTCATCAGGTCTTGTTCATAGTATGCGTAATGAAGCCTCGGCGATTAAATTTCGATCATTTAAATATCCAATCAAGAGGAACAGGTATTTCTTGGAAGAACATTCATTTACAGCTACCAGGTTTCTTTATTGGAAAATTTAATATTAAAAAAATGCTTTTTTTCTAACATTCTGGAGAGCAGTCTGGACTGACCATCCGGAAAGGTGAGCATTCTTAAGTCTTAAAATATTAGTCATTAGAAATTCCACGAGAAATCTCGGCCTCGGAAAGTGAAAATTTTTATAAATTTCCGAAATATCTTATGCACCGTATATATGCAAAAGGAAGCTGAGATTGATTAGCTATCATTTAAACCCACACCACTGAGGTAAAATTATTATTGGTATCGCTTTTATTCTGAAACGATGTTATTTCATTGACCGCTCCTAAGAACGTTATGGGTGATTTTTAAATAAATTTACCACGAATTCTCTCTCAGATAAAGTAGAACATCAATCTAATTTTACCGATCATACCTCAAACCAGCAAATAAATAACCTTTTGCTACCTTCGACAACTAAGCAAAAACTTTTTAAAATAATAGGGTTTCGATGTTTCGATTTGATGACACCATCTTGGCACGCGTGCACGAATCCCTCTGTTTTGGACTTCAGAACAGCGGAAAGCAGGATTATTATTATTATTTATTGGTATAAAATTTACAGGGAACCGAGAAAGGGTGAGGTGAAAACTAACTTCGGAATCAGCCTAATCTTAACGAAAAACCCTTAGAGGTAGGTTCAAACCGTCGAGCCGCAAAGAATCGAAATCCCAAACAGTACACAAGGAGAGACCAGGGTAACAATAAAAAAAGGGGTTCAATCCCAAGTCTTTCGGATTCGGAGCCAGTAACCAAACCACAATACTAAACTGGTCAATCTTTGCTTTGATGCAATTTTAGCTCTTAAGGCCGTTGTACACGGTACAATTTCTTGCACAAGATATTGTACCATAAATTGAACGGCGAGATTTGACCAAGATAATGCACAAGAAGTTGTTTCACGGTCATACACGATCAAAGATTTTCATGCAATTTGTGCGCCAATAACATGCGCAGATATCGTTTTCTGTCGAACAGTTGAATCGCGATATCCGATGACGATAGTATTTTGAAGATACTGCCATAGTTACTGGGTTACAATGATTTGCTACCATTAATACTAGCATTAATAAAATGAAATTATACGATTGGTTACTTGTACTCTTTCATCGGCTCATGAAACCCATCGTTTGTCCTCCAAGCATCACGTTTTTGCTTCTTGCATATATTTATTTTTGGTTCAATAACGTCATCTTAATTTCATTTAGGTTTAATGTTTGCCAGTGTGTCCAACTCATCTTTTGAGAAATAGAACACTTCTGACACGAGCGACGAATATCACAATATGGAAGCAACAAAGAATATCATAATATGGAAACATCAAAGAATATCACGATATGTACAACAAAAATGGAAGTTTTGGCAGCTAATACACAAATAAAAGTGATCGCAAATAGAACACCAAATACTAAACGAACGCATCACTACCGTCACATGTCATGCGCAGAAGCTACGGAGTGGATCTTGGACGGTTTCATCCAATAATATAGAGCATGATCTAATTTCTTGTACAAGAAATTGTACGAACACCTCGTACACGATACAATTTGCGCATTGTACAAGTTCTTGTACAAGAAATTGTACCGTGTACAACGGCCTTTACGAAAGTTTTGGAGTGACACGTATGGAGAATCCCACTGTTGAAGTAAGAATGCAAGATAAAATTTTAAAAAAAGTGAATAGATTACATTCCTCAAGGTTACCGCTCATTAAGACCGAGCCTTCTTATCTTACTCTGATGACATCCGGGTGCACGTGCAATGAGGCCTCTGAAACGAGAGACAGCCCGCGGCGGAATTGCGGAGAGAAGGAGGGCTCATCGGGTGCCTCAGCGGGCGATTACCCCTTTGCAGTGACGCCTCGACGCAGTAACAATGGCATGGGTCCCACCCCCGTCCCAACGTCTTACCCTGACAAAGTGATGACGCTGCACCTATTCCCGAGGATAAATTTACGTTCCCGAGGGGTTGGTGCATTCGCAAAATACTAAACCTTGACATATTTCGCAGGTCTAGCGAGAGGGTCGGAGCTCCCAGAGGAAGGAAAATACTGAGGGGAAATTTGGCAGGCGTAGAACAGTAGGTGGTATCCAAATAAATTAACCTCCGGTTCTCTGCCCTGATTAAAGTTTAATAAATAGGGTTAGAAAAGAAAAAAAATAGTGTATTTCAGGAATTTAAGAATGATGAAATGAAAATGATGAAAAAAAGAAGAGGAATTAAGATAAGAATAATGAAAGAGGCAAAAAGAGCTAATTATGAGATCAGAGAGTTTTTTTTAATTCGGTTCGCTAGGTTAAAAAAAATATAGGTACCGTTTCTTCCGATTCCCACCACTTATCTCAAACAAAGTCTCGGCGTATTGGAAATGTCGCCTGGGGTCACATTTTTTCCTTAGTCTTATTATTATTAGCTATCTGCCAGTTTAACAAGGTTTAAACGGTCATGTCATTTCTTGCCATGACCCCTACATTTTACACGATGTCCCTCTTCAGCCGTACCTATTTCCTACCTCCCAATACACTATTCCAATTTCCCACTCTTATTCTCACTCTTCTCAAATTACCCAACATTCTCCTATCAATCAAAACCTTCAAAACGCCCTCGCCCCGTATTACTTGCTCCATCCGGACCTTCTGCTTCTTCATAATCGCATCAATTGATTACCATTCCGCTCTTCAGCACTTCTACATTTGTTTTCCTTTCATACCCCCTTGCTTCGTTCGTCCTTATCCATACCTATGCCTCTAAAATCCTATATCTAATTTCGTCTTTTTACCTTAGAGTCCTGGTTAAGCATCATGTATTGGTACGCTCCATATTATAACATTTTCGAGTATTTTCTGTGCGTCCCTACTCAACGACCATTAGTCATCATATACTTAGATATCAATAGATTGGAATTATTTGAATATCAATATAACATAATCAATAGAATATCAATAGACCAATATATTAGGTATCAACTCATTAGTTATCGTACACATAAAAGTAAATGACTCTTTCGTCAACGCAATACTCCCTGTGGCTTCAATGCTACCATTACCCTTAGAAACATACTTCCGAGGTAGCGAGATTGTTTCATTGATCGTCACAATTAAATTCACTCAGGCCGCGGTAACCAGGTGGGGTAATTTTCGGGATGGCAATCCAATGATTACTGGGTTCAAACCGCTGTCTCGAGCGTAAATGCCGTGTTTTGTATTCAAGATCAATTACCTATTGTTAGACGAAACGAAATGACCTAACAGTTGGGGAACTTTAATACATTTCACTACCACTAGAACCATTAAATTCGCGCGACTGGCATACATATACAACAATATCCCGATACAATTCCTGCTCTTTTACGAAGCGGTGACGTCCCAGGTATTAAAAAGAAAACCACCAATTTTTCTCCAGAACGAGACAGGTGCTTCGAGTGGTTTATCTCTATCTCCTTTCTCAGCGGATGAGAGAGCGTGAGAAATTTGTTTGCCAAGAAGATAAGAGGGCGGAAGGAAAGAAGAGGGAAGAACGGGTGCAAGAAGAGGGGAAGGAGGAGGCGAATTGGAAGAAAAGAGAGCGCTGTAGACGATGGCGGAGAACACAAGGCGGGGGAGGGGAGAGAAAGGGATCTGGAAAGAGGACTGAGTAGGAGACGGTCCTCTTTTGACGGGGGATAAAAATTAGCCTCCTTCCGCGCTGATGGTGAAGAAAGAAACAACAATAAGACTAATGGAGAAGGAAATTGGGGGACGGGAGATAACTGGGGGTTGAGCTTGAGGAAGGAAGGAGTGATGGCCAAGGACTGCAAGGTTTGAAGTGATGAGGGGGTAGGAGCAGGTAGATTCTTCCACCGGAAGAGAGAGGACGTAATATGGAAGAGTATAAATAGAGGAATTAGAATAATTTCTGAGAAGACACGGGGTGACGAGAGGAAAATTCTATTAAAGGACTGCTGAGCACCTGCATGTTGATGAGCATTTTTCATTTTATACACCAGGTTATTCTATTCTCCAAGGATATTCCGCGGAAATGAACGCAAAATAGAGTTAATTTAAACCGTGAAGATGTACGTGCGCACATAAATTGAAGTGTATGTATGAAAATATAATTTGCTAAAACAAGAAAATAATAACAACACAATGCCCGGGAAATATTGAGTGCCAAGATAGTAAAGGTATACATAGGCATATCTATGTGAAGTATATGTATAGGTACCTTACCTTTAACGCAAGATGCACATTATTTATGCGTACTATATCAAGTACGCATACTGGTTTTTAATGGAATAAATTTAAAATATATGTCACGCTGGCATAAATCGCTACGGTAAGGACTCCAATGTCGCATATTCAAAAATTTTAATGCACTATTTGAACGTGAATAAAAGTAATGGTAACGACAAAGGAAAAAATTGCAAGCTTATTAAAGCACTAATTGAGAATTCACGATAAAACAAAAATCATGCATTCGATGTAAAGCTGTGGATAGAATGTCAAACTATTGAACACTGGGCACCTTTCCTTTATATCAGGATAATGTTTACACCGATTTTCACTCCATATTTCTTCCTCAGCCTTCCATTCCCATTCTTAAGCATTTCCTCTCTGTCGAAGAAGCCTCTAAAGTGCGAAACAGACTTGGTACCACTCATGTTGCAGCTATAAATGGGAAAATTGTCTAGGAAATTTAAAAAAAATCATTCAAGCTAATGAGAGACTGAACTTGTTAACCCACACAAAGACGATGTTCGTTAAAGGCAAGAGAGAGGGAGACAGACATTCCAGAGTAATTTCCTATGGAATCCAGGGCTCACCCTGCGAGGACTCGCTACTTTAAGAGGTCGGAACCAAAGGCAGTGATGACGGGGGAACAAAACTTGGAAGGAAAAGTGAAAAGGGGGAGAAGAGATAGTAGGAGAGAGAGAAGACAGGGAAGGAGAGAGAACAGGAGACAGAGTTGAAGAGAGGAAGAGAGAGAAAAGGGGAGAGAGATGAGAAGAGATAGGAGAAGGGATAGAAGACGAGATCGGAAAAGAGATGAGAGAGGGACAAAGAGGGTTGAAGAGAGAGAAGAAGAGAGAGGATAAGACAGAGGAGGAAAGAGGAGAAGAGAGAGAAGAGAGAGAAGAGAGAGGAGAAGAGAGAGAAGAGATTGGAGAAGAGAGAGGAGAAGAGAGAGGAGAAGAGAGAGGAGAAGAGAGAGGAGAAGAGAGAGGGGAGATTAGAGAAGAGAGATTGGAGAAGAGAGAGGAGGAGAGAGAGGAGAAGAGAGAGGAGAATAGAGAGGAGAAGAGAGAGGAGAAGAGAGAGGACAAGAGAGAGGACAAGAGAGAGAAGAGATTGGAGAAGAGAGAGGAGAAGCGAGATAAGACAGAAACGGAGAGAGAGAGGAGAAGAGAGAAAAGAAGAGAAACAAGAGAGAGGGGAAGACAGAAGGGAAAAGAGATATAGAGGGAAGAGAGAGATAAAGAGAGAAGAGAGAGAAAAGAGAGGGATGAAGAGAGAGGAATGAGTAGGGAGAGGTGAAGAGAGCGATTAATAAAAGGATTGAATAGAGAGGAATGAAGGGAGATGAGAAGGAAGAGGATAAAAGGGCTAAGGGAGCGAAGGAACGAACGAGTAATGGGGGTGAAGACGGAGTTGACGAGAGCGGATCTACAGAAAACCTTGACGAATGAGAGAGGGAATATGGGTGGGGAATGATGAGGGAGGAAAAGGAGAGGAGAGAAGAGGCTTGGGTGTGCTGGGAGGAGGCGGGGTAAGGGCTGAGCTGAAGCTGAGAGAGGAGGGGGTGAGAAATGCAAATTAGCCTCGACGCTGAGAGGAGATATGATGATGGAATGAGAGGGGTTGGCGAAGATGTCGACGGGGGGGGGGGGGGGGGGAGTTGAGAGAAAGACGGGGGAGGGGTTTGGATGGGGGAAGAGGGCGGAAGCGATGAGAATGGAGGGTGATGGGTTAGATGGGGTGGAACGCAGAGGGGTGAAAAAAACGCGAACCTTTATCACATTCTTCTTTTTTCTCACTTTGAAAAAAAAAGAGGCTTGAGGAGCAGGAGGAGGTTAGTCGAAGAAGGAGAGAAGGATAAACGGGAGGCGAAATCTCTAATTTTTCAATGCAAGGGGAAGGGAGAACAATTCGTCGAGACGAGCGTGATGATAAGTTTCCCAGGTTTAAAAAAAAAAAAACTACTGCGAGGATTTCGGAAGACTCAAGCTGGGCTCCCAGGATTTTTGCTCGCTTTTACCTCCGCTTATATTGTTTACAAGGTCGCCAGGGGCTGCAGCAGTTAGTTAATGGCGCTTGCGTCAAAGGACCGGCATTAATGTTTCCGAAGACCTAGCTAAATTTCGTTGTTGAAATCGGTTAAAGGTTTCGGACGACAAGTTGATTGCGAGTGAATACTAAAGAGTGAGGATCATTCTGCCTCCATAAAACACTCAAAACCCTCCCGTAATCAACAACCCATATTTTTTCTATGTACGAATCTACGTGTCGAAAATCAGCAATTGCAAACATGGCCGTACAAAAAAGAAAAATATTCTTCCACCAAACACGTTTTTGGAATCTGGGAGCTAAACACTTTAGAATTCACTACGCATTCCGTCACATGATATTTAGGATTTTTAACATAGCATTAGCTTAACTCAATAAAAGCAGCTAAAGATATCAAGTATCACTTGAGTTATTGGTGGATGAAGTTACATGATATGCAAGTTCTGATGGTGATAACTCATGTGATTATCATTATTGTGATGTATTCTTCGAACCTTACCTTGTCATTTTTCCAAAAAAATATGATATGATGCGCTACGAGATACTTTCCAACTTGCTATTTTGTTGAACATCACCAAATAATATTGCACATTTACATCAACTACATAACTTGGTGATAGATCCGTAGAATGCGAAAATTAATTTCTGTAAATATAAAAACAAGCATACATGATGATGCAAATCTAGGCGGCGAGAAATTCAAGAAATATATACCTACTATTCTATGATTAAAAATGTGGTCACATTGGAAGGAAAATGAAACTAATTCGTGAAGGTAATAAGGGTTCCTGCGGTGATATGGGTAAATTTCCACAAAAGAGAGACCTAAAATATATTATCCAGATTTTTTTACAACACTGTTTAAATAAAAACTATCGAAACGGTATTAAAGAAACAAATTCCACAGTTTGCAGTCTTTACACTATAATAATCAGCATTAAAATACACTTTTAGTACCTTGAAATTCAGTCAAGGCGATTAAAATCTACGTTAAGAATTTTAGTCCTGAACACCGATGTATTATTATTATGAGAAAAATATTATCTTAGTTATTAAATTACAATTCACTAATGAACGTGTTTTCCCTGCACCTTGGTTTCAAGCAGGATCAATTGAATACATTTTGGCGTTCTCAATCTCACACAACTATCGGTATTGGTATTTCCTCGTAACTAGGGATATGAATAACGGTAAATATATCCAATACGAGTTTAGCACAGGTAGCAGCTAGAGGATACGAGGATAATATTGGTAGCTGCATGTTGGTATGAGCACTTAAAGCTAACCCAACTAACAGAATATTTTTGCATGTTTGCTTTGCTATTTTTTCTTTCTATTCTTTTTTTAAATAGTGAAGTTTAGAACAGTATAAAAATACTGATCCTTTTTATGCATATGTAGTGCACGTTAGGTGAGAATTCACCCCCTGCCACACACCTTAATGGTGGATTGCAAGGCATTATGTAGATGTGGAATTAGGATTTACGGTGTTTTTTTTCCTTAAGCTTCACGGTACGGTAAAAATTAATTTTATCCTTACACGAAAACAATATTCATACTCCAGAAAATTTAAACTCGTGACCTTGATATCATGTCCGACTACAATTGATAGCATTACAATACACCAAATTAGTATTTTTCTACCAAAATGGATGAAGTAAAATAAGGAACAAAGCGAAAAACTGGCAATCTTTACAGTATTATACTCGAAATATGTTAAGCATATAATCAATACCATTACACTTAAATTACCTAATCAAAGTTTCTATGATCCTTCTCAAATACATTTCCAAAGGTTGTTCATGATGTAAAGGCGCACAATCACTAAACTATCCATTAACAGAATCCCATTTCGTTCGCCGACTCCGAAAAACATGAAAAATACCTACGTCAGCCTAAAAACTGATCAGTCGAATTATTCCAACTCGATAATGGCTCGATGATTTAATTCAGATGAAGAGAAAGAAACATAACTTTTCCACCCACGAACGTTTCTGCTTAATTAGGGGATAATATTGTTCACATTTCGGGTCCAGGGATTCCTTAGAGAGAGCCTGAATGTCTCCCTGAGGAATGATAAAACGGGAGAACAGCCGCCCCATGAATGGAGGACTAGGCATTTGACCCGATTGTCCCTCCTCCCGTCAATACCTGTCCCGTCCCGATGACCTCGAGTTCTCCTGCATCCACGGCACTGTATTTCGCATGCAGACGGGGCTCCCCCGAACATTCCAATTAACCTCCGCGTCCCACACAGGATTGCCCCGAATCTTACAATCATCATCCGCGCGTCCGACGCCTGATTAGCCGTTAATTCCCCCAGAGTTGACCCACGCGGGATCAACCCCTTCCTCACTTGTCGTCCTCGACAACCTCGGGGCACAAAGGGAGATGAGATTTGTTTCCCACCCCTCCTCCCCAGCCCTCAACAAGTCACCCATAGACCGGCCAAACGTTTAACCGTGCACGGACGAACGTCATTCGTTTGCAGCGGAGGAGGAGGTTTCTAAAGGGAGCGTAAATATTTCGGCAGGCTCATTGACCAATTGGATTTGGTGACTCCATTGTCGGAGTAATGGTCGCACGGCTAATGAGAAACCGAAGTTTACGAGCGAGCAGTGGAAGTAGTATTAACGCAGTAAATGAGTCCCGTACAACTATGGGGTAAACAGGAATTACGCGACAAAGATGTAAACTCAACGAGGACGCTGATGACGAGCAAACTGACGTTACGACCGACAATGGGCAATGGATACGCCGGAGTAATTGGCATTCACATTTTCTTTTCCCTTGAACCTCACCTATAATTAGCCGATCAATAACAAAGTAGGGCTTAATTAAAAAAAGCACAAAACAATGTGAATAGATATTAATGAAGAACACTATCAGTATTATGATGCGAAAAATATCACGTCTGATACTCGAAAACATACTCCTTTCAATATTTTGACGTAAATAAAAATGTTGTCAACATAGAAGAATTGTTACAGAGTTGATACCTAATTCCCTAGATTAATTGAATTGAATAATTTGTGCTTCATTTCCATCATCAGTGATTACGAAGGTTCGAGTTATTTAGCGAGTACTTCGCAAATAAACATGAATACCTACACATCTGTATCTGGCTTCAAGAGGATAATTACATTATGCAATGCAATGACCTACATCCCATTTTCCAGGAATTATAGGAATATATTTTTTTACTAATAAAATATAATATATCATTATTTGTATTTGTGAGGATCGGATAATTAGGACATTATTATTAATTTATAAATCCATCGTAAAATCTGCATTTTCCAGTTAAGTAAATACATGTTTAAGGAAAAGTTAAAGATTGAAGTTAAAAATTTCATTTAAATTATCGATAATCTATAAAAAAACTTATCTATAAGCCTAGAGACATATTATTTCTGTAGGTATATTTATACAATATGCTTGCACATATTCAGACGCACCAGGTAACATAGCTTTCGAGAAATCATAATTAGGATAATTCTCTCCAGATAGAGCAAAATACACAAATTACTTGTCTAGAATCGGATTTTTTTAACTCTAAGAATACGTGAAGATCTCTAAGTCAGTTAAAGCTTTAACTTATTGTATTGGATCCCAGTAATATAATAACATGTTGAACTTTAAGTATGATGAACAATAGAAAAATAATTTCTTAAAAATCTAACGCTCCTCCTTCGTTTCATAGCTATAACGTATTGAAATTTCTCTACCCGATCTTATGAAGACTTACACATGAATTCTTACGTGAAAATTCAAAGCTCTAACGTTCATTTTATCACGCTTACAAAACTTAACAGAGATACATCCGAGACAACGATAATAACCTCGTTCCTAACTATTTTATTCTTGATATATTTCGGTGCATTAAATGACAGAGAGAGTACAATTAGCGTACTACAGATGTTATAGGGTACTGTACTAACGAACATCGTCTTTGTGTGGGTTAACAAGTTCACTCTCTCATTAGCTTGAGTGATTTTTTTAAAATTTACTTGACAATTTTCCCATTTATAGCTGCAACACGAGTGGTACCAAGTCTGTTTCGCACTTAGAGGCTTCTTCGACAGAGAGGAAATGTTTAAGAATGGAAATGGAAGGCTGAAGAAGAAATATGGAGTAAAACTCGATGTACACATTATCCTGATATAAAGGAAAGGTGCCCAGTGTTCAATAGTTTGACATCCTATCCACAGCTTTACATCGAATGCATGATTTTTGTTTCATCGTGAATTCTCAATTAGTGCTTTAATAAGCTTGAAATTTTTTCCTTTGTCATTACCATTACTTTGATTCACGTTCAAATAGTTCATTTAAATTTTTGAATATGCGACATTGGAGTCCTTTATGAGTCCTATAGGAGCGATTTATGCCAGCGTGACATATATTTTAAATTTATTCCATTAATAACCAGCATGCGTACTTGATATATTACGCATAAAGAATGTGCATCTTGCTTCAAAGATAAGGTACCTATATACTTCACATAGGTATGTCTATATATACCTTTACTATCTTGGTACTCTATACTGGTATGTTATAGAAGATCGTTTACTGATACATCATGTCATTCATCTAATGAAAGAGGAACTTTTCCGACTTCTTTCGGTAGATCTCTTTGCTAAAAACAAGTTTACCACTAGTTTTTCTTTATTGGCCATCCGTGCATCAGATAAAGTGGGAGCTTATCATGAATAGCTCGAAATGGGAGACAAGCTTAGGAATTTTTTCGTGACCAAATTAGAATCCGGAAATGAATAGCAGAGGATTTCGGCCACCCTGCTTCCATCCATTCTCTTCACTGCAGTGGAGGGTCGAGCTCTAAGCGCGAGTAATGCAAGCGGAGACTAGAGGCCTCAGACAAGATCCTTTTGCTCCCATCTCTGGAATTTACTTAAGAGCCTGACGCTTCCGGCATGAAGATGGTGGAGTTTATTCTTACTTTACTCCTGCAGCTGCGACATTTTATTCTTTCAAGATGTGAGGAGAATTTCGATTGCTGGATCAGGAAAACATTGTAATATCTTTTTTTTCAACCATTTGGATCCTATTCCTCTCCAAGCTTCCCTAATGGCGAGGCTGGATTGATTGATCACGATGCAAAGACGTTCTCTTAAGTTTTAAATCTATATATTCCCCATTTTATGATTGGAAAGTCGGAAGAGGTGAATTAAAGAGTTAAAGGTGACTCAAATAAGTGCCCATAAAAGAGATGTAACCAAAACAATTCAGGATTAAAGCAACCTCAAATTCGTTGGCCAAGAATAGTTGAAAAGATTCGTATTTTTTTATTACAGACGAAAAATACCACCACTACCGTTTCTTATATTCAGGCAAAAAGGCACCACGTTCTAACGTTTAACTAATTGATTAATAAGATAGGAATTAAATTCGTTTGAACGTTTTGAAGTATAGGAATATGATTACTCTGCATTTTAATACTAGTACGTGTATTTTAACTCTATGAAATTTTAAGGTGGAACTTTTTTCATAATATATAGATACCTATTTTTACAAAGTCAGCGCAGAGAAAATTGAGCTGACTTTAGTCATTTATCTAAAAGCAAATTTCTCAAATGAGTTTGTGTTCGTTAAAAACTCCGATTTAAGTTCAGTTTAATTTTCAAATAGTATGATTCACTAAAAACTATCGTTGCTTGATACTCATGGTACAGAGGTTTAACTAAAGGAGGTCATACCTTTACATTTTCGCCTTATGGTCATACCCTTATATTTTCGCTTGATACGGTTGAAAAGTGACCAGCATAAACAGGTAGTCAGCATATGAGGATTCACTCTACAGCGAAACTAGTCATAAGTAAATTCTTTAAAAGAGGAAAATTGTAATTATGATTTACTTCTGCAGACAAATACATCCACTTTGGTCTCTCTCTTCGTGAGAATCCCACCAGGTAACTAACGCCTTCTTACTCGCCAAGGCAGCCCTTAGCGGAGACGGTTCAGCGGCCTGGATACGGGACAATATGGCGCTCCAGCACTCCATCAACGTCCAAGACCAACCGAGGAAAAAAAACTGCGCGGATGGAGCCGCTGGAGCGTGGCCAATCTTCGGACTAGAAATAAGAGCCACCGCCGTCCGGGTCTCCCGACCGAATCATTGTTTCATTCTTTTACGCCCCGCCCCCCTGGACGCCTCTGCCTCCTAAAAACCCACTCCTGCCCCAACTAAATCCACCCTTCCATCAGTTTCTTGCAGTAACTACTTTTTTACCGCACTTCCCGAAGACTTAGGTAAAATGTGGATCACGATAAAAATCCTCCGCGCGCTAAACCCGTCGGCTTACTTCCGTTAAGAGGACAGGTTCCGGCCAGGGTTGCCAACCCCTGAAGAATCGTTTCCGACAGTTTACCACCTCCGAACGAAGGATCTTACGGGAGATTAGGTCAAGTGCGTCATTAAAATTACCATTGGGTAACATCTTCATTAGTCCACTGTATGAACGTGAAACATGATCGCAATTGTATTAGTCCATGTGTAAATTCAGATGACTTACTATGATTTTCTCATCAGAATCATGGGGAATCCAAGGATTGAAACGTACTGCAAAATCCTTAGCAAAGGTACCTGCTCATATTCATCTACATCTACGCAATACGTCCCGCAAGCCACCGCGAGGGTGTGTGGCAGGGGGCGAAGGTAGCCTATTGATAGATACACTATTGACATGCAACTATACCTATTACTATATTACATCACAGCACAACTTCCATAGGGTAAAAAATTATTCCCTTCAACCGGGACTCGAACCCGATTCCGGGTTCATTTCCCTGTCAATAACGGAGATAAGCTGATAGTGTCATTACTCCCAGAAGCATATAGGACCCCACTTACATCTCAAGATAGTTTCCAAATCTTTCGCAATTATCACTATCGGTTATCACCAGTTTAAGTTGGTTTTGATATGCATTGAATTCTTCCCAAGACTCCCTTCTTCCATAGTATACCCTTTAGTCCCGTTTATATTCTACCAATCAGCATTCTTTCCAAACTTCCTGTTTTCCATCTTCTTATTCCCCTTTTATGGAATGTGTACTCTTTTCCTCCATTTTGTCTTCAAACCACCCTTTATCCTTTTTCGCCGCTTTCATCCATACCTCTCTGCCTGCTCTACATCTCCTTCACCTTTCCTCCCCTTCCATACCTTGTACTTCCTCGATCGTCTTCCTTTCAACCCACCTTACGTTCTCCTTTATCCCCCGAATTCACATCTTAAGAAGCCCTAAAAGCTTTAATTTACGATCCCTCTCACGTGTTGGCTAAATTTCACCTGAGCAACCTTTTACCTTTGAACCTGAAGATGCCCGAGAGGGTGAGACTAGTTGTACCATTAAATAACATGCGCGGAAGAACTAAGTCCAGTCTTTGTGATTTATACCGATGCTGTCCTTCCACAAAGTTACGCCTGGAAGTGTCTACTTAATTTACCTAAGCACCTTAAGTATAGGTTTAACGAAACTAACGAATTACCATGAATTTTAGCCTCCTCAAATCTTACCGCGGCTAAAAAGGAGTACATTTTGTACTTGGAGAAACTCTACTAATCTTCCAGAATGTTCCTTCCGCAAATTTATGCTTTTTTTGCAACAACGTTTTCACAAATTACTGTTAATATTAAGTTAATGCCAATCAGGGTTCTGTGCTCCGGTCACTGAGGTAATCGTCTTCAAGACAGTTAGGTACTCAGACCAAGTCGAGTATAGTATGTAAGGCACTCTTAATTTGGCCCCTTTTTTTGAAGGCCCTTAAAAATGCAGAGCATCGAAACGTTGGCCAGTGTGAACAAAAATGGTTTGGGAAATCGAGAAAACTTCTAGATCATGCGGTCATGTGAAAATGTGAAGAAAATGCCTTAAATGGCGGACATTGTGAAAATTATTGCCCGATTCTGGGGTTCTCTCGGCGAGTGCTGGAGAGTAGGAAATCCTAGTTTCCGTGCGCAAGGAGTGAATCCACGTCTGACTCGCGAGACTCCAAGCTCCGGCCTTCCAGCTTACGACCGCAACTTGCAGAACGAAGCTCTAACGCGTTGACTAATGGCGAATGCACCTTTTGCACGTTGATTAATGACCCTCTGTGGGGAAGACGGGGTCGTTTTTTCCGTGCCCCCTTAATCTTTTTCTCCCTCAACCTCAAGCTTTAGTGCCTCGTGGGTAGAGCCGTGCAATACTCCGTTATAACTTCTGCGATATGCGGTGCGAAATCGGTGAAGGGACGCGATATTAAAATGACAGTAGAGGTGATATTTCCGTACGAAAACATGACATGGCATATCATACGATATCAGGTATTTATATCGAGTCGTCTAATCTACGATCTTGATGCTTGAATAAGCACAGCATCCATGCCTTGGGTGGGATTCTAACCCAAGGCCTTTGGGTTGCCAGGCCAAAGCGTTACCAACCTGAGTAATAAAGCCGACTGGAAGTACTTTTTTTCCGTGGCGAGTGATGTTATTCATGACATAATTTGAAAACCTCAGCTGGCGGAGGTGCGATGAATTAACAGGCGACCAGTTGCTGTGAGATTTATCGTAGACCGGGTGAGACAAAATGGATATGGGAATTCTGTGGAAATTCGACCTAATAGTAAGCGAGAGGGATAAAATACTTAAAGAAAATTCATTGACTGACTAAAATTCACCATCGGCAACATTGGCTGCTAAAAGGTCAATGCTCGCATGATTTGTAAAGCACATGTTTTTAAAAGTAGTATACCTTCTGTGGTGAGTACTCTTCATTCGGAAATAAACCACTTTATGCTACCTGCAATATTCAATTTCAACTAAAGCATGAAATAGATAAAGATGTGCTATAAAAGAATAGCTAAGAGCCACCAAGGGTTTATATTATTATTATAAGTATTCTTTCGGTGAAGGTAGGTTTAAATTGACATTTAATTCTTCCCACCCCCTAAATTTCACACGATGTCCCTCTTCAGCCCCTCATACCTCCTGCCACCCGTCATTCCATCCAAGCTACCCTTTCTTCTCCTCCCTCTTCCCCGTATATACCGGCTTACAAAAGTAGATAAAACATACAAGCATTAGTATACTTGCAATACTTCAGTAGATTGAATTGAGGTTATAAATCGACTTTTATTACAATACGGACAATTTGATCGGCCATACTACCTTAAGACACGATGGCCTGATGAAGACAATTGTCGAGGAAAAAGTGAACGGTAAGATTGGAAAAGGCAGGCCTCGTATGAGATGTATGGAACAGGTTTTGAAGGATGTAAAAGAAAGGAATATCGTCAATATGAAGAGGTTGGCCGATAGAAGAATCGAATGGAGGACTGCGTCAAACCAATCCTAGGATTATTGACCGATGATGATGATGATTAAGTATACAAGTTGATGTAATTGACTAAAAAATTATCTTCCTATTTTGCCTTATTTGAATTTACCTTGCTCAAATTCCGCCGGTGGTAAAGATTTTTCAGGGGGATAACGGTCCATATTTCATAATTTTGAGGTGAGTGCTTAAAGTTCAGTGCACTTTCCTTCTTCGAAATTCGAAGGAAAGTGCACTGAACTGGTCATTAAAACCATTTGGTGGTTTTAATGACCAGTTCCTCCCCACTCGTCCTCCATTTCCATAGTTGTTCGTACTTAAACTTACCATGGCGATGCAGTCAATGGTTTTGGCATAACAGTGTGACACCCAAGTCACACATGATTCATGGTTTCATGGTTCATGGATTCAACCATAATATGATTCATGGTCCCACACCATAATATGATTCATGGTCCCACACCATAGTGATATTGCTCAGATTCATAATACTGTTATGTATTAAATTATATATTTTACATTTGCTATTTCCTTTGCATGCTACATCGATAAATTTAATTACATATGTATAAATCTGTTATCATGAATGCCTCTTTTTTCTTCATCTTTTGTAATACTTGATTCACCAAAGATGATGGTAATATAATTATTTTGATGAGGGGTTGGATGGCAGAAGGGGCATTTTTCTCTTGACCTCGCACAAATAATGATCATTTCTTAGTGTTATTAGTATTCCGTGTAACTCTAAACTACAAAAACTATCTGTCTTTAACACAGCAAACTACAACAGTTGTCGGCCGCCTTATTAGAACAACCATCACTAGCTGCCACTGACTGAACTTGTACAAGAATACATAAAATTAAAAATCTGGCTGATGGTTACGGAAGATGGTGCAATTGGCACAATACTTTTATTTCCTGATATCGTCATGTCTATTCATCTTCGGAACAAGCTCGAGTAAAGGAATCAACAGTCTCCATTCCAAAATTAAAATAGAACCTAAATAGGTAATCTCATACAGGACGTAAAGATCATCTCCAGATTATTGTCGCGAAGCAGCAATGTTTTCACCAAAGAAAGCTCAGGATAAACGCTTTGGAAAAAATAGTTTTTTTTTGTTACCCGGATTCAAACAAAACGGATGGAATTAATTTTTTTTGCTGAACCTTCTCAACGAGGGGGAGGGGAGGAGAGAGTATTCCTATCCGAGTACTTTGAATCGCCAAAGAGCTCTTTACACAGATTACCTCCGTTTCTTTTGGTCCCTTTAAATCTGCTCCAAAATTCCCATTTTTTCCAGTCTTGGATGGCAAAAAGGTAATAGGTTCAAAGGCATGCCGGGATTGCGCTCGGAAGCGGAGGAACACAGCCAGAGTTTTTCTCTCTCTCTCCTTTAATTCCATCCGAGGGAACGTTGCTTTTTTGCGAGATCCGAGAACGAAACACTTTATTTTTGCTGGCCGAGTGAGTTCCCTCCTCTTCAAACGCGTCAAATCCCCGGATGGAAAAACAATCTTTGGGGAGTCCCCAATTCCATTTCTCCGGCAAAGAAGTGAATCCTGCAAAGCTGGCAGGTATCAACCGATCCTTCTAATCTCCACGGTGACAGATTTTTATCATACTGTGCCTGATGCATATAATGCATTCCAACCAAATTCATATCCCTGGTTTAATTTTTGTCCCACCCACCTGCCATTGTTTCGTCCATTCACATCATAATGGTTCATGCACTTTTCATCACGTTTCCTCGAAAGAGGAACAATGCAAAAGCATCAATCAGAGAAAAATGTCCCATAAATTATGGGAGAGGAAATTTGGCATCGGTCTTCTTTCAATGGAGCTTTCTTACTGAAAACTGATGGATGAAGCGTGGTTAAGCTGGTTGAATGAATGGGCGTACATTTGCCTAAAACATCAGCTAACAATATAATTTTTAAATTTTACTTCTTTTTAATATAATTTTACTTTTACTACTGGTTTTACTTCTCAATCATATATTCAATGCTAACCCTTGTGCACTGTTATTTTCTAGCAGTGAACTCTAAATTTAAGCGTATATATAAGCTGATAATATGCTGATCTCAATGAATAAAATAAAGGAAAACTATTAAAAAAAAACAAATTCATTCACCTAATAGTCCAACAACTCGCTCGTTTAATTGTATTTCCTGCTCTTTGAAAATTTTGTTTCGATATTTTTTCCAAAATGAATAACTCAAAACATTGCCATAAGCGATAGCTTACGCTATGTCGTCTTTGTGTAAGAAAGGACAGAAATCATTTTTCCCTATTCGGCACGTTGACTCCTCGTCAATTCTGATAGCCGGGGGTCGGACTGCTGTAGTCGCTAGAGCTGACTGGAGTGAAGGAGTAGATCACAGTGGTTTCCAACTCCAAAAGGCCCGGGTTCGGATCCCTGTAGTGGCAGATATTTTTCATTGGTAAATCGACCCTTAATTGAGCATTGTGTGGAGATCACGTAGAGTTCAGTACTCCGTCCTTCGGATAGGACGTTAAGCCGTGGTCTTCTTAGCGCTGTTTTTTTTAAAACAGGCAGTATTCAATTCTACCCTTTCTTCCTACTCTTCCACTCCCATCTTCGTACCTTCCCATCCGGTATGAAGCCCCTTTAAGTGCATGGCATAATTGGAACCACAGGTAGTAAAAATTATTATAAACACTCAAGGAAAAAATCTGCTTATGCTCATCTAATACTATGAATAATTGACCTACTATAATTGAGCATTATGCTCATGGAAAGATAAGCCGTTTTATATCCGTATCGTAATTCCGTCTTTTGAGAGTATGTACAAGAAAATGCAGAAGTGACTGCGGATATGAGATTTAGAACCATTTTTGAAAGGGGAGTTTATTGGACAGGGTACCGTTTCCACTACCGAGGACTGATTGCATTAAAATAAGTAAGAGAGAAAAACAGCCATTACCGATATGATCCAATTAGTACCGGATCTAACAAATCAGAGCAACGACCAATGACCGCTCTTTTTCAACTACACCCACGTGATAAGATGACGTCCTTCATCTCTCGCATTAGCTTGACCCCTCTGATGGAATGTTTCAGAGAACTACCGTGGAGAAAAACCAAAAAGATAGAGTATCAATATAGCTTGAGCACGCGATACATTTTGCCTCACCTTTTTTTTTTCTCTGACGCGAAAACAATTTTCAAGCAACAGCAATTCCTGAGAGCCGAGCAAATCGTATCGGCAACCTCTAGAAAAGGAGAAACGTTTCCGAAGTCTCATTTCTGAATTCCCATCCCCCACCTTTATCCTCACTACGCGCTCTACGGGGTTATTAAAAACAGCAAAGTCGACAAACACTTAGTACTCGGAACGCGCCGACTGAGGAGATACCGCGGCCTCACGATGGGAGCATGTATACATTCAACGCGAAGAGAAGAAAATTCCGTTTCCTGCGCTCGGTTCGGTCCGCGGACTAATTAAAAGTCAGAGCCCCGATTCAGCTCGCGAAACCCGAAACCAATGGGATGAAAAAATATTTCTCACGGGGAAAAAAAACAGAGAAAGGGTATGAGCGTAAGGAGGACAAGGAAAACGCTTTCTCTCTCCGTGATCGCGTTCCTTTCTTTCATATTCGTCCAGCGCCAAACACGCCTCTCTCCTCATAGGTTCGACGAAGAGGACAACGCTGTGGGGGGGGGGGGGGAGGACATCAAAAAAATCTCAAAAAAGCAGAACAGGGAGTTAGTCGCGTTTTTGCTTCACTGCTCCTCATTACGCCGTCGATTTGCAGTGCGTTCCCAGGCGCCGAGTTCCTGGGCTTTTGAACCCCAACCCCCGCCCCTAAACAACCTCCGTCTGCCTGTTCACCTCTCTCCCTCCCTCACTCACTTTCTCCCCTCCACCCACCCACTTTTCCCTTAGTTCCCTGCACTTTTGACTCTGCTGGTTGTGTACCACGAGAAACAGTACGGATTCGAGGGAGAGGGGGGATCTTCCTGGAAACCGCTGCAGGAGTGAGAAGACATTTTTCTCTCCCAAAAGAAATCTGTCTCCAGAAGTGGTGAAAGAAGCGATTAAATATTAACGAAAGTGCAAAGATGCACCCTACATCTACTACTTCCTGTAGATGGAGAAGTCGCCTAGATAACAGAAAATAGGTAAAGGACAGAGTGATGTGTTCGGTGTAATGTGTGGTGTGAGGTAAATAATTCCTATATGTAATAACTTGGAATGAAAACTTTATACGTTCCATAAGTCAAAACAGATGACAGCAGTGGAGAAGAAAAGGGTGGAAGCATTCGAAATGTGGTGCTAAAGAAGAATGCTGAAGATTAAATGGATCGACCAAGTAAGTAACGAGGAAGTCCTAAGAAGAGTGGGAGAAAAGAGAAGTCTGCTGACGACTCTAAAAAAAAGAAGAGACAACTTAATCAGCCATATCTTGAGACACGATGGCCTGATGAAGACTATCCTCGAGGGAAAAGTGAACGGGAAATTTGGAAAAGACAGGCCTCGTATGAGATACATGGAACAGGTTGTGAAGAATGTAAAAGAGAAGAATTATGTCACAATGAAAAGGTTGGCCGCTAGAAGAATCGAGTGGAAAGCTGCGTCAAACCAATCCTAGGATTGTTGACCAATGATGATGATGATGAAGTTAAAATAGTTTAATAGATCGTTTTTCGATGAAACAACTTCGGCCGTCACATTGTGGAATTTTTCCATGATTGAAAATAAGAATAAACTTTGTAATTTTCCACACGTTTTCTAATAACCAACCGGTTTCTATTTAAGGCCTTTCCTTGCTCAAAAATTTTAGTCCCTGATGATGACACGTGAGTGTTGAAACCGGTTGGTTATTAAAAAACGTGTGGAAAATTACAAAGTTTATTCTTATTTTCAATCAGATCGTTTTTCACTACAATCTGTAGCTACTGGAGCAAGCTATTAGTACTTCTACTGATACCTGAAGATGTTGTAAGCACGATACCTCGCTTTCGATTATTGTACATCGTCCATCGGATGGATCGTTAAGCCATGGTTCCTTCAGGGCCTTTCGTTAAGAGCAGGCAGATGTTGACGTGAGGCTTCACTCCACCCTTATACCATATCCTTCGATTCCCATCAAATTTTTTCCCACCAGTCTGAAGGGCCCATAGTGGTGGAGGCAGACTTGAAAACCACAGATCAGATGTGTAATTAAACATGTTATATTAAAAAAATGCTATCCAATGGAACATTTTCTGTTCTATTACGGAATGTTCTATTCCGATTTCTCCCTAGTAGTAGTAGTATTTTGATTTTTGCGTGTGTTGAAAACTGCGGTTATTTGGACCTCTCTTATCCTTAGGTAAGTAAAATGTAATCACTATAGGACATTTTTTACTTTCCTCAGTTAAAAATATTAAAGATAAAATGTGCCGATTTCTACCTTTTAAAATGATGCTCCTCAATGCCTCGTCCGCAGCCAGCAATAAACTGCACGATATTCACTATTTTTTAAAATAGGTGGGCGACAACCGAATTCCATTCATCACGGAGAAAATCCGGGTCTAACATTTGGGCGCCGATTCCGGAGAATGGAGAAAAAGCTACCGATGGGAGAGCTTTTCCCCCAAATACCAGTCATATACGCTTTATCTTTCCGAAGCAGTGTGAGGGGAGAGGGAAAAAATAACAGGGATTGGTTTTTGGGGAAGTCGAGAAATAAGCCTTTTATCAAATTTCATTCCATCCAGATACGCCCTCTCGCTAAAAAGATTAAAACCACATTTACGCTGCATCACAGTGGAGATAGTGGTTTCAAGATACAGCAAAAATTGCTCGCAAATGCAGGTTTAGACTGAATCATCGCAAGTAGTATATACTTTTACGCACTATCAGACCTGTACTGTCGGATCAGATGGTGCCAAGGATAATATTGCACCAACCTACCAAACAGCGATTGCAAGCTCCGCAATTGTCTCCGTCGGAAAATTTCATCCAGCTCCAAATAATTGGAGCTTATCCAACTGATATTCAACTTATTGTCCAAGCTTATCCAACTTATTGTCAATATTAATCCGGACGCAATAGTCAACAATGACTGGAAGTAATTAGTAGAGGATTGAGATTGAGAAAAAAGTCTGCAACTAACAATAACGTCGGGAAACAAGTTTGATACCATTAAATAATAATTCTATTAGGGAATCAGAGTACCCAGAGATGGAAAAAGTGAGAAAGACTCAGTAGAGTATCTCAGGTGAAGAGAGCCTTCTAATAGAAAAAAACCGACATGCAAACAGAAATACATGCTGAGAAGTAAGGAAACACTTCATTAGTGTTTACATTCAGAGAACACTTCTTTATACCTAGATTCGAGCTACATAATCTGTTAAAATACCATGATTAGAATTTTTATTCGCAGTGACAATGTGCTAAAAACATTTAAAAAACCACTCTCTTATACCCTTAGAAATGATTTTGTTATGCTCTTCCGAAGCCCTACTTAAATTTATGTAAACTTTGTTTCCTTTACGTAGGGCAAAAGGCATTTGATATGTTATATAGAAATGTTCATGCTGCAAAGAGTTTAAGTGGATCTTTGTACTGTGTTATATGGAAAGTCTTTCCTTAAGTTATGTATCTGTATGTATAGTGCTATGTGCAAGGTATCTCTGTTTGAGTAAGTGCTACGTTTATGGCCAATTGTAATCTGGGCCTAATGTATTCTATTTTTCTTTTTTTTTTTTGAAGGTATCCTCAATTTCAGGCCACCTGCCTTGGGGTACTCCTAGCTCAAAATTAATTTTCGTTTTGTGAGCTTTTTTTAAAATACGTTTTAATAATAATTTCTTTAATGCTATATTAAATATTCCTTGCAACCACCGAAAAGTATGTACAGGCAGCATTCGACCTGCGGTGTAACAAAAGAATTGTGCTGATAAAATGAATGAATGGGGATATAAACAAAGAAGGGTGGGTGAAAAGAAGAGTCAGTTTCAAACTTTTTCGAAAAAAGAATAGACAAACCAAATGGGCATGCCCTGAGACATTATAGCCTGATGAATACAATCGTCAAGGGGAAAATGAACGAAGGGAATGGACAAGGAGGACCTCGCAATAAATAAATATGGAGAAAGTAGCGGAGGATATGGAAGAGAAGAACTATGTGAACATGAAGTGGTTAGTCAATAGGAGACTAGAGTGGACAGCTAAGTAATACCAATCTCATAATCGTTGACTTGTGATGACGATGACGAGTAGATTAATAACCAAATAGGAAGGTACATTAATGATGGTCTGTAGATGCTGAAAATGCACACTGAAGACGTATTACATTCTACTAGCCCATGTTAACGGCATGCTTGAATTATCTTTTAAGAAGTATGATATAATGTAATCAGATAAATAACTATATCTGGTAAAAGTCATAGTCATTCATTGTTTAATATACCAGTTGGTTAGCCAACAAATAAAATTATGAGCCTGAAATTATGATATTTATGAATTATCAACAATTATTAAATTTGAGGGATAGAAATCCTAACAACGTCCTCAGAACCAAAGCCTTCGCTCCTTCTCACAAGTCCAGGTGAAGTCTATGGCTCACGGAATGGAAGCAATCCAACACCTAGAGACAGTCTGCAGCTGAAGGGAGCTGAATTATAAAGGATCAATCCTGAATGTTAACAGAAGAAGGAGGGGAAGAGTTAAGAAAGAAATAAAATAAATATACAACGGTTTCAAAGACGAATATTTTTCCACCGCCCCTAAAGCATTTAAGAAAACAGACGATGTAAAGGAAACGCGATTTTTCCGAGAAGATCGAGACGGCAGACGAGCCGTGATGCGGAAGGGAACAGATTTTGAAGAAAAAGAAGCCCCCTGCATCTCTTTGGGAGATTATTTTTTCCCCGCAAAAAACGGGAGGATTCCTTTAGGAAACGTTCAGAGAGAGAGAGCGAGAAAAACTGCGAGAAAAGTGGATGCAGAAACAGCTTGCGTAAACCGACTCGTCTGCTTTTTCTTTTTTCTCGTTTCATCCCTCGTAAGAGCCTTGAGGCTGGATTTAGAAGAATTGGGCTCTTACTTTCAACACCGTTCCAGTGCTAGACTACCGTTTGCAATCGAGAAAAATGAAGTGGGCCAAGATAAACTATGATTAATTAAAATAATACAAAGGAAAGCTTATGTAAAGATAAACCGGTAGTGTCTCTTCTCAAATGTAAGGCCTCACCTAGTATACGCGGCTAACATGAGGAAAAAAGATTTAGTAGGTTTGATTTCTTATACTGGGTAGCGGAAATCATCTTAGCTCGCAAAGCGATGTCAAGATAAGCTTAGTTGCGAGTCCAAATTGCAGATGAAATTATATTGGGGACCACTGCTAGATCGCCTAGTTTAAGTGCAGTCTACTGTTCGCGCGGAAAGCACATATAATCAACTTTAAGGCTTGGTCACTCAAAAACGGATCTAGCTATTTTCATGCAAGGCATATCAGCGAGTATATACTTTAGATCCACTCCTAAAGCTGGTAAAGAAATATTTTTATAATTATTTTGAGACATTTTTTGCAGTAATAATGAAAAATGGTCACATTTTTTGTCTCTTTTTTAGTTTACAATAACAATAAAGGCATTAAAGTGGAACTAATTATCTACTGCTGATATAACTTGAATAAAAATAGTACCATCAGTTTTTAGGATATAAAACCTTAAACTGGAGTCTGAATACTTTTGATGCGGACAGTATAACCTAAAAGATATATTATATGACAGACATATTTTCTGGATAAGTGAAAAATATGCTGAAAACTCCAGCATACTATAATAGGTTATATCAGGGGTTCCCAAGACATGTCCTAGCAGTTGGGAGTAAAAATATATTGGGGAGGACTTGAAGTAGGTGAATACGCTCCCCCACCCTTAACTCCAGCCAGGATATCGTAAATAGATATCTACTTTTGCAGCGTATGTATTTATCTACACACCCGGTAAGCATCGAAAAAAAATAAACTTCTCCTGTCTCATGGGTGGCATTAGATTTTCCTAAGAATGGAAAGCGAGAAACAATAGGAAAAAGGTTGGAGGCCACTAGATCAGATTTTATATGAAAATTTGGAGTTAATCATATTAGGACAGTGTTTTCTGATTTCATTTTTATGCGTACCATAAGGACACTAATAACTTAAGTTTAACTAACAAGAGACATTTTTGTGATATATACTGATAGGTTTAGGATTATTGTTCTCATGATCATGGTCATTCAGATTCGTGTCTTTCTGAACTTTCAAATGCAAATATACCTACAACGCGTTCGTTAATTTTCACCCAGATTTCTTCTTGGAAGTATGCAAAAAGCGAACTTTGCCGCGTATATCAGCATGATGATAATAAGTGACATAGTTAATAGTTTCAGGCTTAACGCTGTGGAAATCTTTCATCGTAGGAATGAAGGATGAAATTGAAACACTGCAATTTCATCCTTCATTCCTACGATAATAAGTGACCTATAATGAAGCTATAATTTAATCATAAGGACATGAACATAGCCGAGTTTCGGTGATTATTCACCCGCCTCCACACACGATTGAGTGTGGTGGTTTAAGAACCACTATGCAGATTCACTGTAAAAAGTTTATCTGATTTTCAGCGCGATCTGAATTTAAACGCTGTCTGATTTTACTGACGGTCTAAATTTATGACTCAACATGCGTGAAAATCATACACACCTGCGTCTTATTTTAAGAACTTAACAACTGCATACTGAAAATAAGATGGTTGTGATCTGAAATTCAGATCACCCGGGCTGAAAATAAGCAAGCCTTGGTTGGCTCCGCAATTGGAGCTAACCTGCCAAGAGCAGAGAATGATGGGCGAAGCGTAACCAGGGAGATGGAATTCAACAAGGATTACGAAGCGTAAAGAAGTCAAATTCGAGTCTAGTAAAATCTCATTGTAAGTAAGAGAAATAAGTTTCGTGCGATGAATTAACTCGAGAACATCATAACTCGAGAAATAATTGACGGATCAAAAAACGGAAAAAATACGGGTCTTTTTACTTTACAAACTCTATCATATTCGGCAATAAAAAAATATGGTAAACGGCCCCATTCAGATCCCTTTTGTACCTTAAAATCAGATAGTTTTTTACAGTGTTCAGTTGTTCACTCTGTCAAAGAGAATCATTACTTGTGTGGTAGTGGACTGCTTTTACTGTCCTCACATCGCGTTAAATATAAATGTTAATGGTTGGGGCGATAAGCGAAGGTCAATCAATCTAAAACACGCAACAGCAGTGAAAGGTCTCGAACGAGAAACCGAGATTACAATCACTTCAATCTTATCTCAATCAATAATTCACCACTCATTTTCTTAACAAGAGAGCATATTGTTTTTAGCTCTGTGTGCTTTGCAAAAGGATCTCATGCCTACTTCGAAACAGGGACGATAATAAGAAAAGGATGTAAGGGGAAATCCCTCCTCACTTTTACAAGTAGGGTCTCTTTTTTCCCGGAAGGTAAGGCGGTGTTTGAAAGTTAAACTTTGAGAGATTCTATCTCAGAAAACCTCCCTGAGGGAGGCTACAAAGTGCTCACAAGTTGGAAATTAAAATCGGAAATGGGTTATTAAAAGCCACGTGACCTGGAAAGGTGATCTAGGGGGAAAATAAATTTATCAAAGAGGTGGGTGGCGTGAGAGTGTGCAGTACAGGGGAAATGGCGAACACCAACCGCCTTTCACGTCTTGCTACGTTCACGGAAGTTTTGTTTGCTGCTGCCGCCGCTGTAATGAATGTCGCGGGAGAGTAAAATATGGCAGCCTTAAGTTTGCGTGCTCTGTTGTAGCACAGCATTTTGGGCACTAAATTATGGAGGAGAAAAAAACATTAAGATCCAAAGATAGTTCCAGGGTATACACAACCATACTTTCATATTACAAAAATCATTTTCCGAACGTAATAGGTGCTTTTACTAAGTTCATGAGCTCATGTTACAGACTAGTTCGCTTGGATGAACGTGCATGCAATTCGCCAAAAAGAAAACTATAGAGGAAAACTGCTAATTATTCCCGGCCACGTCTCAGCAAAATATTTTTTCGCTGAGCCACAAATATTACCTACTTCTACAAGCACAAGAGTTAATATTCTTCGAGTTTTACCTTCCAGCCTCCCGAGACTAATTTTTAATTGCTATAAATATAATTTATAGAACTCATTGGATTAAAAAAAAAACTCTTGCCCTCAAAGAAGCATTACCACGTGAGGTGGTTTTCGCATAAAAGTAGCACCAGAAAATTTCTGCGAAAATAGGAAGGCCACCAATAGGGTAGAATTGTATTTATAGGAACTGGCTGCAAAATTTAACTCTTGTCAAGCTTTCAAAAGACTTGAGTGATAGACCGATTTGCGAACAAAGTACCCAAATTATGAAAAGGAAAAAGTGTGAAAACGTCGTTTGCGAAGAGGTATTCTAGCTAAGGAGGAAGTTCCTCTATATTGTAATGCTAAAGAAGTTAATGTAACCTTCAATAGTGTTGGATGAATGAATGAAAGATTTATTAATTCTCTGGGGTAACCCATTATAGCAGGTAAATCATAACAAAATGCACATTCTGCTCAAATAAAAACAATTCTAAATTACACGTACATAATTAACATAATACATACAGAAATTAGACCAGTTAAACGCCAAAATTTATGAATTAACCATATTAACACAAATTAGTGCCGATTATTTAAACAGGAATACAATTTAATTTTGAAGGATTGGAGGTAGGAGGAGGATTTAATGTGGAGGGGAAGAGAGTTCCAAAATCTGGAAGCCGTTATGAGGAAGGAATTAAGGTAGAGGTTGGTACGGGCATATGGAATGTGAAGAATGCTACGGTTAGTGCGGGTTATTCTTTGAGAAACACATGACGTAGGAATAAAGAGATGAAGTAGGTAGTCAGGATTTCGATTGCGGAAGAGGGAGAAGAGGAAAGACCCCAAGAAATATTTCCTTCGGGATTCAAGTGTTAGCAAATTCAGCTCAACTGCGTACTTAGATACGTGATCATCTCTGCGAAGATCAAATATAAATCTAAAACAACTGTTAAGTAATCGCTGAAGATGCATATTAAGAGTATTTGTTAAATCACTATAGACTAATATACAGTAATCTAATAAACAGTTAAAATATGCAGGAATGAATTGGATATATGTTGGAGTAGGTGTCCCAACAATTTCCCGGATAACTGCGAAAAATAAGGCTCAAAGACTACGCGGCAACGCTGGTCCACTTGAAGACTAAGCTATTATTTGGGAAGTGCTCAGATGAATAGCCGAGGAAGATAAGGCAGATAGCAAAGAACATACGACGCAGGGTTGAAAGAGTGAGAGATATATATGTGGCAGATGTAGAGGAGTTTTGAGAAGAGGGCGCCTTTCTTACGAGTGTGTGACGAAGGGAAGGGGAGACGGATAGTAGAGAAGAATGACTTAAAAGGAACACGTGAGGAATGGCACAGGATGGATGAGGAGAGATAGGAGCCAAGGGATTCGAGGGCAAGAGAAAAGAGGGTGAAGTTTTTAAATTGCCTGCCTCTTGATCGCCCGCCTACGCAACCTCACCCTCTTCCCCCAGAGAGCCGTAAGAAACGCTTCCGACGATCTTTCTCACCGGCATAACTCCTCCCACCAAAGGGTTAGGAGATTGGAGAGGGAAAATGGGAAGAAAAATGGACGGAGGTAGAAGGAATGGTGAAAAATAGACCAAGCTTGTCCACCACGGTTCCAATGTTAAAGGAAACGAAGATTAAAACGCCCATTATCGTCCAAATTTTCAAAACGGGAAGAAATTGACAGAAGGTACTAGGACATTTTCGTACAAATGTGAAGTCATATATTAACTTCGTATTGTTCGAGGACTCTCATCCAGCGAATGATTTTTGTTTACATTTCTTTCGTAAATTTTTACTACCGTTCAATCATCTCCGACTGACGATAAAGAGTGCTCGTTAATACATTTTTTATTCTCGCTAATTAATGAGTATAAAATTTATTTCTATGCAACTTCCACCGGTAAACAGACATTATTTCACGATTACTGATGCGTGCCACACAGATTTTCTTGCTATCTTAGATTCCCTTGGGGCAGTTCAACATTCAAGTGATAGCTATGCCCACCGAAGAAATTTATTTTTCTAATCTGATTTCATTCCTTATCAAAGTATTTTCTTGATTTTTCATAATTTCGGCCATTTAAAAACGCCTGAAAGATATAAATGCCTGTATACCACCTGACTATCAAAATTAGGCCAACTGATCCCTGGCCAAAGCCCAGATGCGAATATCTTTCAACAAGTATTCCACTCCGTTCAATTGTTGTAATAGGCTTAGCAGTAGATTTTGAATCCGTCTCTATAACTTTATAGGTAGACTGTTACCGCACAACGTTGCATACCACCGTAAATTCCAGAGTACGAGGGTGGAATTATAATAGAACAAAATACAATTAATTTTAGTTTTAAAAATTATTTTACTATCTAAAATGTTACATGACCTGGATGTGTTGTTCCGGCAGGGCTATGCTCAATTGAAATTCCATACTTCTATTCCTCTATGAATTTATTGCATAGCACAGAGATGCTGGCATCATAAAAAATAAAATGTGACAGATATATAATTATATTTACTCACTAAAATGGTATAAAACTTCAGAAGCGAATTCCCAAGGGGAAAAATTACCATGCTGTATTTCACAGATGGCGTAGTAGTCAGGGCAGATATAAAAATCAATTTAAAGTATACTATCGTAACCATGGGATAGAGAATGGCAGATATCATCAGATATCACCTGAAGATTATTAACGAAGAAAACTAAGTTACTAGTATGAAGTAGGAGAGAAGTGAAGAGAATGTTAACCAGAGAATGAGAACCAGAAAATAAGAACTTGAGAAGGTGAATATGTATTGTTATAAATGAAAGCGTGGAAGCAATGAAACAGTTGGAGCACGTTTCTTGATAGCACTGACGCATTGACGATGACAGCAGCAGAGAAGACAAGAGTGAAATCATTTGAAATGCGGTGCCACAGAAGAATGATGAAGATCATTTGGATCGACCGAGAGATAAATGAAGAAATCCTAAGAGTGGGAGATAAGAGAAGTCTTCTGATACTTGAAAAAGAAGGTGCGACATAGAAATCGGCCATATCTTGAGACATGATTGCCTGGTGATGACAATCTTGGAGAGATATGAGTACGGGAGGAACCTCAAAGACAGTTCTCATATTAGATGTATGGAACAAGTAGTGAAGAATGTGAAAGAGAATTACGTAAATATGAAAAGGTCAGCAGGTAAGTGACTCGAGTGGATAGGTGAGTCAAAAAAAGCATGGAATGTTGATTTATGATAGCGATGGCTAAAATTGCGCAATTTTGTTTTGTCTGAGGGTGACTAAATTATTAATTTCATTTTTTCCAGCTATATTTAACATTTTTGGCTGATCTGAAGAGAAGAATAACGTATAGAAGGAGCCGTTACTACAATGAAATGCATATAGGAGTAGAGGTGCTGAACCAAAACCTACCCTTACCGGTGTAAAATAATGAATCTAACAACATTGGCAGTTTACGGTTCAATATGTACAAAGGCTTTGACTTAACCCACTGGTTCACCATTTTTTCTCAATATTCACCCCCAAAATTACCTATTTATTTCAGAACGTCATCTGGTGATAAATATTTTATAACTCATAATATTTACAAATGAAGAAGTCCTAAGAAGAGTGGGAGAAAAGAGAAGTCTGCTGAAAAGAATAAAAAGAAGACGGGACAACTTAATAGGCCTTAACTTAATCTTAAGACAGGATGGCCTGATGAAGACAATCGTCGAAGGAAAAGTGAACGGGAAGAATTGAAAAGGCAGGCCTCGTATGAGTTAGTCATATAGAACAGGTCTTAAAGGACGTGAAAGAGAGGAACTACGTTAATATGAAGAGGTTGGCCATTAGAAGAATCGAGTGGAGGGCTGCGTCAAACCAATCCTAGGATTGTTGACCCTTGTTGATGATGATGAATATTTACAAATGATATGAACGAAAATTTGCACCATAATAGCTTATAGTATTTAAAAACGTTGCCATTGATGAGTTGTCCGTTAAGAAATTTTTCATAAACAATAATGGGAACAATTTCAGAAATGTACAGTATTATTAAAAAATTATATTTTATACAATTTTTCTTAGTTACTATTCTTTTCGCACATTCTAATTAAATTTATTGCTTTAATTTATTGTTGACAACTTTGACTAAATAGAGTGAATAGTTTCTGAGATATCTTGATACATACACGGCATCACTCTTGAGGAGATTTTACCACCATTCGCAAAAACTCTTGTTAACCCAAATGTTTTAATGACTATTCGATATTTATTTAAGATAATAATCATTTATTCGATAGCCTTTTGTGCTGGTAATATTTAGATATTATGTTAAAATCGTTGACAGCATGCACCAGCGAAAATTATTCATTAAGATTTGCGAGGAAAAGACGAATTTGTCTCTAATTTCTTCCAGCGACGTGAATAAAATTACTTGAGGAATGACATTTACAAGAATTCCCTGATAGCATGCACGTGCTCATCACGCAACGGTTGTAGTAAAATTACAGCGAGAAGAGGTGACATTTTAGCAAGAAACGGCCATTATGCACGAGGTCATATTAGAAAACCCATGCAGCAGCTAGGTGGCACCGTTAATAAATCCCCAACTGACAGCGGGATACAAATTACGCTCACCTTAAAGTGCAGCGCCAGAGAATGACTCATTGCCCTGCGGCGGGCTCCTGGGACAGTTAATTGGAATCTGCAGCGGCGAAGTTCATAGAAAAACCCTAGGGTGCAAGGGGGCAAGAGAATGAGGCGCCACGACAGGCGCCGACGTTTACATGGGGTTGCTATGTTTAAAGGGAAGCGTGACACGTGCAGAATTTCAATAATAATGGCGCCGTCAGAGTATCACTTTGACGTTGCTATTATTAGATTATAGAAGATTGATGTTCACGTGGCAAAAATTTAAATTGCAACGTCAGTCACGTTATTATATCCTGCTGAACGCGCAAAGGTGCCACTATGAAAGATCGTGATGTTAAGCACGTAACTCGTGCCGCATCAGGGTAAAATAAGCCAAAACCTGATGGTCATCACAATATCAATTAGAGAAGCCCCACTTTTGAAGAAACAAAATGAATAAACAACTAAACACTCACTTGCAGTACCTTGGCAAAGGCGATGTAAGACAAATTATTTTGCATAGGAAAAGATTACAGGTCGCAATTACGCGTCATCATTTTTATCTTTACTAAGCAACGATACATGATAGTACTTTAAACGGATACGTTTAATTGTTGTTCGAGGAGTTTTCTATATTAAAAGAGAAAAGTAAAGAATAAATAGATCAAGTGGTGAATTAATAGCGTTCTGTTCAGAGTAAATGATAACACGTTGATATGTTCCTTTATATTTGCAAGTGGCACCAATTATTGAACTAAACATTGACCCAAGTAAAGATTCTAAGGCGTTCTGTTCAGAGTAAATGATAACACGTTGATATATTCCTTAATATATTTGCAAGTGGCACCACTTATTGAACAAAACAAATTGATCCAAGTAAAGGAAAGATTATAAGGTCAGGTAATAATTGAAGAGCCGTAGCAACGTGTATTTTCTATTTACACAACCCAGAATCTTCATGTGAATATAATAAACTAGGTACATAGATATAGTTGTTGAACTTGATGATTAAGTTATTCATTTGGTGGGTATCATATTACCGTTCTTCTCTAGTATCACTGAAACTGTCATCGCTCATAACGAACTCTACGTTCCTAACTTTCGCAGTACTTGTTTCTTGATGGATAGAAAAACATTCGATAATATAGCAAAAGGATTTAATTGTCATTTATTAACCAAGCGGCATACGGCGAAAAATGATCGCTGAAAATTTTTGTAGCCGTTAGAACATTCGTATTTGGAATTTCAATTATCAATTTCAAAAGAGGGAATATTTTCTGAATGATATCTTGATAAAAATGCGCATCACAGGAAGCGTGAATTATAATATTTACTATCACAACATGCGCAATATATTCCCATGATTTCATCAAATATATCGCAGTCCTTCATCCGTAGGGATATTTTTTTTTTCATTACCACCGAAAACAGCACCTCCGGCCTTTACATCGGGGTATTTTTAACGATTAACAACAGACGAGCACACATATCCATGTCCTGAGTGGAGAAAAATCCACTCAGGCGCGACTCGAACCCGCGACCCTCAGGTTAGCATGCGAGGACTTAACCACGCCGCCACCGGTGCCGAGAAATACATTTTCGGGGGATTTCTCAAAAATGCCACCATTAAACCCTCTGCAGCCGGTATTAAAATCATCTATACGTATGGCAGGCCATTTCCCAGGAGTTTATACCAAATTCATCACCACAGGCTTAGGTACTTCTGCTCTAATAAAGCACAAGTTTACAAGACCCTAAGGCGTATATTTTTAGTAGTTTAAGCTCCATTTCCACTTGTAAATGACCTAGATTAGGACAAAAATATCGCCAAAAATTAGCCATAATTGTAATGATTACGACCGAATACACTATGTAGACTTAATTTGCTCATCGAATGCCCAGATGTCATAGGAAAAATATGACGTTTTCTTATAAAACGCCGTACCCTAAACGATACGTGGTTCATTAAGGGTAAACAAGATGTCAGCCACAGAAAGTACCGCAGACATACAATAACTTCCTTCGAGCAACGCGATCATCAGGTGTTAAAACAGGAGGATGAGCAGCTAAGAAATTCCACGTGGAAAACTATGAGTACATCATTTGCATAGCGCCACGTCAAACAGAAGAAGTCCTCGAGGCCATTTACAGAGTTCGGGGCGGATAATGGAGAAAGTTCGTGGGCAGGGGAGTACGATTTAAACTTTCTCGCGGGAAGGGGGAATAACTTTAATTTGCCCCGAAAGGACCAGAGCCCAGTGCGAGAGCACTGCTTCTTCCCTGACGCTTCGAAACGGACGGGGGACCTCGGGATCACCACCACCACCCCGTCAGCCGGAGGGGTCTCTCACCCGGAGGAGAGATTGCTGCTGCCAGGGGGAGGAGGGGTTGGAACTGAAGAGGGTGCTGGAGGCGGGGGACAGGAGGAGGAGGAGGACGAGAGAGGGCGTCCCCTGGAGCGGAAATGGATTGAAGATAGGTTAATTAAGAGGCGGTGAAGGAGAGTCTCCCGCGGGACGAAGAAAGAGAGAGATGGGGGCAGGGGGGAGAGAGAGGGAAGGGCAGTAAGGGCCTGAAGGGGCGTTGAGGTGAAGAGGGCAAGTTCCTTCAAGTAGAGGGAGAGAGAGAAGTGAGCCGAAAGGGTTTTGGGAGGGTTTTGAAGGAGACGGACGGACGAGAGTGACCGTCCGTATGTGTACGAGTTCCGCCGTTCGCCACCGGACGGAGATCAAAGTGGTTCCCCCTACCATCCCTGCAGGGCCAACCCATATCGCCCGAGGAGAATTTCTTCTTACGGACACCCTTGCTGTCGGACTCCATCCCGCTGGAGAAGTGAGGTCTCTCTCACTCCATGGGAAGGATTTGGCGAAGTGAGGATTTGCAGAAGGATAGTGAGATGCGAGGGGGAGCGATGGATCCGCCGTATCCAATTTAATTTCTCTCTCTCTCTCGGGGCAAAGGATGGATCTGGAGGAAAACGAATTTTAATTTTCGTCCCACATATCAGGACGTGGCCAACGTCGTTCGCGATCGATAGGTCATCGCGGAACGGTTTTCCTGTCGGTCACATCCACGCTGAGATTTTTTAAAATTTTTAATTTCAAAAATAAATAAAAACCAGTTACCTAGAAGTACAGGTACCCTTCGGCAACCATGGTTTTTTATACCGCGGCACTACCGCGGTTTGGGCACTACTTTCCTCAACCGCGATATTTCCCTTGCGTATGCGCGGTCCTGACAAATAATGCTTTTTTTAATATTCACAAATTTCACTAATAATTGTGTACACAGATACGCGCACGAGTGATAAAATGTATGCATCAAGGAATGAAATTTGCCTTGAAAAAAACCATGTGAGTTGACCAGGAGTCGAACCCTGATCTCCCACACCAATAAGCCATCTTCCTTCAAGGCGAATTAAAAACCAATCAATTTCATTTATTTCCACATTCAATACAGATGTCGGTTGTGCTGTTTTGTTTTTCTGCGCGGATATCAGCTACAGCACCCGAAATCACCACTTCATAGTGGGAAGGGGGTACTTCTGCATGTGCATAAATGTATATCATTTGAGAAAAAATAAAATTACGCAAATATTAATTGAGTTTTAGTAGATAATGAAACCTAAACCCCTGATTTGCCGTATACTTAATGGTTTATTAACCGCGGCGTTTTTCAGGAACGTAACCAGCGCGGTTGACGAGGGATACCTGTATTTATATCAATCGATGGGTGAAATGAATCTCCTTACTTGTGCAGTTTGACATAGTACCTAAGGTATCGGCTGAATTTCCTCTCGTCATATCAATTATTGCCAGGGTATCAAAGTCGATCTTTACGGAAATTGGGTCAGTGTAGTGATCAGAGTACTGCCCTTTGATACATTGGGCCGGGGTTCAAATTCCGTCCATGGAAAACATTTTTCATTATTAAACCAGCCCCTACTTGAGTGATTTGTGGAGAGCATTCGAGTTCATTACCTCGTCCATTGGATAGGACGTTAAACCGTGGTTCCCTTGGTGCCTTTTCTGGCCGCCAGATGATGATACGCTGTATCGAAACCGGTCGCAATACAATTCTATCCTGTGGACCAGCAAAGTATTTTTTCTTCCTTGTGTTCATCTTGATAAGCGATATTATGAGCGGATCTTTTGAAAATTAGTATAAGGAAATTTGTAGGAATAAATCGTAAATCACCTTTGCATTTATTTTATTCACTACTCTCCCTACCATTAATGTTGAGAGGATCGGGTTGGTGTGGAGGCTAGAGTACTGACCTCCCATTCCGAGGGTCCGGGTTTGATTCCTGACAGTGGCGGATTTTTCAGTGGCTAAACGGTCCCCACCTGAGTGACTGGTGGGGGGCATTTCAAGTTCAGTACTCCGTCCGTCGGGTGGGACGTTAAGCCATAGTCCCCTTGGCGCCTGTCACTAGAGAGTAGGCTAATGCCGACGCCGGGTTGCTCTCCACCCTTCCTCCGTTCCCTGAAAACTCCTACCGTTGCCCAATTTCCCACCTACCCTAAATGGCGTAAATGACCTCAGCTGTCGTTCACTTCCCCTGAACAATATAACATTACATGCATTTTGAACGAGTACCTTAGAGATAGCAAAGATTTATAGCATATAAATATACGTAATATAATGATAATTTTAATTGCAGGGGAATATATCCGGTTGTTATTCATCCTGAATCAATAATAATGCATACGTAAAATGAATAAACCAAAATAAATCCACACAAAGATGCTTAATTGATAATGTAGATCTGCACTCCAGAAAACTTTGCCCTCATTCCAAAAGCTTTAATTTTCGTCCTTTTTTTCTCCGGTGCAGGCGAAATCCACCCAGATGGAAGGAGATCGAGGATAAAGGAGAAAAAAGAAAGATAAGGTGGTTTAATGAGAAGAGAGGGCGGAGAAGGGTAGTAGGAGGGCAGGAATGGGGAGCAATTGAGAGGAACATGAAGACGCGGATCTTGAGATCTTGCATAATGGGGGAGAAATAATAAACAATGGTAAAACTGCCGGGACATTTCCTGGACTCGGAACGCGGAAAAAGTTCGCCAGAATCGAGGATGAGGACAATTAGGGAGGATTATTATGTCCCTTCTTGCTTCCGCCTTGGGGGGAAATAAATGAGGAACAACCACAAAAAAGAGTTACCAAAAATTAGATGAAAAGGCTCCCAACTTTTTGGCGAAAATTCCTCCTTCAACATACTTTTACCGATGTCACTTCCTACTCCACCGTTCCTCCAATCCAAAAATGATTCCTACTCCACCGTTCCTCCAATCCAAAAATGATTCCTACTCTAACCGTATTCCCACCGATCCCTTATCATCCAAACTGTCGTAGATGGTCGTTAATTACCCTTAATATACAGTATAACCGCTTTACACGAGATACATCACAACAATTCTCAAAATAAATTCACATACTATTGGTAATCTAATGAGCTTTGACCACTTTTGATAAGTTCTGGGAAAACGCATTTAAAAATATTCTGGCACTGATAGATTCAAAAGCAGAAATGGATAACCAGTGAATATTACGGTTTCAAGAATACTAAACAGATACAATATAAGGACCGTCCATCTACCACCACAGAAAATTCGGAGCAGCCTATTCCACGCCAAGGATCCCGCAGGCCTCAAGGTCCCGGGCGTGTACAGAATCCCGTGCGAGTGCGGGGAAGTCTATATTGGTGAAACGTCCCGCACCATAGAGACGAGAGTGAAGGAGCATCAACGGCACCTCAGACTATCGCAACCTGAGAAGTCGGCGGTTGCAGAGCATGCGATCGAAAAGGACCACGCCATCAAATGGGAAGACACGAAACGGCTCCGTCACGCCCGAGGTTTTTGGGATAGGGTGGTGAAGGAGGCATTAGAAATTCAAACAACCAAATATAAAATCTTTAACAAAGACCGAGGGTTCCACATAAGCACAACATGGAACCCAATGATTAAACGAATCCACCCTTGACACCCGGCTCAACCCCTCCCCAATCTCCCACCGACCCCCCCCCCTGAGCAATCATATATAAGCCCGGTCGCTACTCCTCTGCATCACACTGCCCTGATGACGACGAGCAACGCGCTCCTCGAAACGTTGGCCGGTATGGAGTGTTTAACCCGTGTGGAAGCCCGAGAGGAATTCATTAATAATATTACGGTATTCACGATAAAAAAAAGAAGAAATTCGTACTATTTTTACTCTGTTATATCACCGACTATGGTATTAACACACTAGTATCATTATCAACACATCATTATATTGGTTTTATTTTTAATTTCCCTTCCTCTGTACATCAATATCAAATATTTTAAGTACGTGGCGTCTTACACAATGATTTCATGAGAGTTCACGAGAGTTAATGGATACTTTCTTTGACTATCTACATCTACAAACATGTGTGAGTTTCAATGTAGAAAGCCAACTCAAAAAGAATAAGGCAGGAGATGATAAATAACCAAATATTCCCACAATACATATCAGCTATGATAATGGATAGAATATTAGTATAATATAGAGCACTTATTAACATCACGCAAGAAATTAACTGAAAGGTTCACTTTTATCGCAAAACGGAAGGACACTCCGAAATAAATTAAAACAAACGTCTTAAGCAGTCATAGATTAATGAGTACATGCAATAAGAGCCTGGGATGTACGTTAAAATTGTTGATTTCATTCTACAAAGCCTATATTTATACAATATGTTCAGAATAAAAGTGAAGTAAGTCTATAAACACTGTGTTTGAAGGCTTAACCATGTGGAAATCCATGGTGACAGAGAAAAATAACAATGTATATTTCCACTCGTGAATTTATTGAAGGTACAACTAGTTTCGCCGCTTCTGCGCCATCATCAGGTACCATAAAACAAAATAAGTACCTTAAAATTTGGACTTACACCACTTGTATTCAGAGTGCCTCTATTGTATCACGGCATATTTCATGTCACTCTACCCTAGATTCTATTAGGACGACGCGGAAGATGAGGGCGGGTTTATTCGCCCACACGGCTCTATGAATTCCATCTTCGCGCCGTGCACACACCACACTGCAATCTGGCTCCTCGAATTCGCAATGCGGCGAAAGCGCGAGCTTCGCGAGACGAAGAACAATAAGCGAGGGAAAACGAAAGGGGGTTAAAGAGGGAGGGGTCGCGCGCAAGGGAGGGAATCAGTCACGTGAGGAGTATGCAGGGAGGAGAAAACGGAACGGAGCAATTAAGCGTTGAGGGAGGAGGAAGGGACGGATGGAAACAATAGGTGGCGTAATTGGAGGGACGGTCGGACGGACGGTTGGCTGGAGGGGTGGCCGAGAACTAAGAGGGACATTGACCCGCACGCGGAAGGAGCTAAGGGCATTTGAAGGGAAGGCATCTACTCTCACATTATATCCTGCAGGTCACCCCGAAGGTGCGTGGCAGGGGGTGGCTATAACGCCATGCTCCTATTCTGAACAAGTCAACGATCATAAATTTTTGAAAATTTCCAGGAAAAAAGGCCATCCTTCACCGGGTTCGAACCGCGGTTCTTTGGCTTGCAAGGCATAGTCCACCACGCTACCCAGTATTCAAGTTCTTAAATGAAATTTTTGGGAGGAACTGTTAGAGCTGGGCTAAGAATCATTAATTAGCAGAAATTCCACAGAGAAAAAAATCATTCGCCTTGACCGGGAAAGATGTAGCCTCGGTAGTTTAACCGGTTAAAGCACCTGGCCGGAAATCAGGGGATCCGGGTTCGGATCCCGGTCAAGGTAAATGATTTTTTTCTCTGTGGAATGCTCTGCTATTGTGCATTTTAGCGGGTAACGCCGTTAAGGTTCTCGCGGCCAGCTCGCGGTCCTTCAGTTTTAAATTAATTGATAACCACTCCACTACCGAGATTCTCCAGGATCTGGTTGTTGTAGCAATTCTTCTAGAAAAAAATCCCCAATCCCTTCCATACCTATCCCTATACCTTTCCTCCCGGTCTGAAGCGCCTATTAGTGCGGAAACAGACTTGAAAACACCCATGAGACGACATAGTTAGGGCCAGTTCTCGATTGGCTTCGGACCTTATCCTATCCCCATCCCTTCCATTCCTATCCTTATACCTTTCCTCCCAGTCTGAAGCGCCTATTAGTGCGGAAACAGACTTGAAAACACCCATGACATGACGACATAGTTGGAGTTCTCATAAGTTTTTCATAAGGTTTTCGCGGCCATCTCGCGGTCCTTCAGTTTTCATTATCAATTGATAATTACTCCACTACCGAGATTCTCCAGGATCTGGTTGTTGCAGCAGTACTACCGGACGGGGATTCGAGCTACCAACCTTTCGTGAGAGAGACCTATCTCCCCTCAGGGGTTAGATGGAAGAGGGAACTTATAGTCTCAATCTCGCCCTAATAAAGACGCTTATCTATCTATTTATCTATATATCCTCCTCAAAATTGGCTTTGGAATCAGGAATCTTAAGTAGCGTGGGGTGGGCGCGTTGGGTGAACAGGCAAAGGTCCGTGGTTCGATTATGTGCCCAAGAATCCTTATTCCTCTGACATATTTTAATACTTATACTTTAGTGAATAACCGCAAATAAAATAAAATCTTATAGTGATGACTTATCGCCCCTATAGATAATGTATAGGCTTTATCCTTGATAACAATAGCTTCCTTGAAGCTCAATTCCCCCTTATGAGCACGATACTTGTTGGACTGTTATTAATGACGAATGAGACCTAGCTCCTGTAGATAATTCTAAAAATTTTATTTAGCAATATGAAATCCTGGATAGTTAGATGGTTTTCGCATCGGCTCGGAAAGCTGACGGTCTGCGGTTCGATTCCCGATACAGGAAACTTAATTCATTTGGCAATCTTCTACACTCTCTTACCAATCGGTGTTATCATTCTCACTTCTTCGGTAAAGTATCCTTTCCAAATTACTAAGCTTCCCAAAACCTTAATATGCATCACACAAAAATTGTTCCAATTATGAATGTATTAATGTTTTTTATTCCTATCCCAATCACCTTCATTGCAATTAATATTTCATATTTTATTGTACCTAGTTTCAGAAAGACGAATGATTTCCCTGCTCTTTTCCTATCGCTCTAATCTTCTTGTTACTATCTAATCTTTCACAGTAGACAGGGGTTTCTGAAATATTTTTCCCTGCTCTTTACCTATCACTCTAATCTTCTTGTTACTATCTAATCTTTCAGAGTATGCAGGGGTAACTGAAATATTTTTATTTAAGGTATCCTCCTGAAATATCTGCGTGGAGACGGGTGGGAAAAAGGACCTAAAAAGCTAGAGGTAGGTACTTTTGGTAGGGAAGGCAATGGAAGGAGAGGAGGAGAAGAATGGGGAAGTGGGACAGGAAATCTGAGAGGTTGACGAAAGCGAAGTCGAGGAAGCGCGTCGGTTAAGTGATTGCTCGGAGAGTGGGACGAGGGTTAAGAATAGCGAGAGGGGTTGCAGATACTCGACGCTGGAGAGGAGGCGAGTTCATTAATTGCACAATGCTTCCCGACCGTTACAGGAACCACTCTCTCTCTACCTCTCTCTCTTTCTCTGCGGAAATATGGAAGGGACCCTACTTACCTACATCTCAGTTTTTTGGAATGGAGCCGAGGCGAATTAGATCGGATGGAATGACATGCGAAGTCGAAAGTTATAGTACTCTACGATTTAAAGCAAAATTAAACATTTATAAGGACGACTGGGCTGTGTGCAAACGAAATATTCTCGGAAATTCATTACCTACGCCTTTTTAGATGAATTTAATTGCTTATTGCTTACGTCAAAAATATCGTTTTTGTCCCATTTCGCAAAGGAGCTGAAGGTTATATCTCAGTCAACAACAGGTAATTGCAGCACAATGGTAGAGGAAAACAGACACTGTCGTTAGAGTATTAATTTGAAGTAGTCGTTAGTATATTACGATACTAAGCTGCGATAATGCGTCTCATACAATATTTCATTATAGGGCAGAGTTTTGAAAGAAGAGATAGTTCTATGATCAAAAGGGAGACGAAACGTCTGGCAAGGGGGATGGTATCCCAAGAAATTACAAAGGTCTACATATAAGAAAAGGCAAAGGGTAGGATTCAATCAAAGGGTAATCTGCGGCGGTATTTTCTCCCGAGTCAACCGCTGGAGCCCGCACAAAACTTATCTATAATCTTGCCTCTTTTCGCAAAGGCACCAGTATAGAAGGAGAACTCCACCGAATTTGAATAATTTGCAGGTTGAGAGCATACTCGTCCTTAAATTTGAAGTTCCTCCTATATGGCATAAATACCTTTCAGCTCGTTCCCGCAGTTAGCCCGACTCAAAAATTTAAGAAGAAATTCTTCCCTCTATGTAGTGCTTCACTTTTTATCTCGTTGGGTAATTCGAGCAGTGAAATTAAGGAGATTGTTTTCTGACCGCAGAAATGTTTTGAAATATCATAATTGACCAGGAATTTCATTAAATTTCTTCAGTTTCCCCTCACTACACTGATTTGTTCGTAGTCGTAACAACGAATGCTTCAGGCCAGGTACCATTACCCGCTCCATAACCGCGACTGACTGATTTTAAAGTGCGGCACTTGAATTTGGAACGCCAAAGGGGTTGGTTGGTTAGTACACCTAATACCGGAGCGGTCGCTTGAGTCTCGATAAAGAGGGTAAATATTGGAGATCAAACACTCCACCGGAGAGATCAACACCAGGCAGGGGTGGAGGAGGAAATTCATCTTGTCCCGGGAACCCCAAACGAAAATAAATTAGAAAGTGACGTCAGAGAGAGAGGGGGGGTTGGGAGAGGTAAAGGGACACGGGGTCAAAAGAGTGCAGAAATTGAGGGGAAAATAAGAGGGGGTAGCTCATTCAGGACTGCGATTGGCCCGTAATACAAGGGTCTCAGACGCCACCTTTTCTACCCTTTCCGGAGGACATGAAACCCTTGTGACGAAATATTTCCCAAAGAAATCCAATTAAAGTATCTCTCCAATGCCCGGGTGCACTCAAACTTAATTCAGTCGTTGTATGCGGACTCCGGGGAACCTTTTTTACCCTTCTCGAGGCGAGCTGAATGGCTCTGAGAGAGGGATGAGGGAGTAGGAGGGATGAAAGGAGGGGGTAGGGTTGAGACACGCTGCTAACGACGCAGGGGGCATAAAGAAGGCACTTGGAATGTGAGCGTGAATGGAAGGGGAGTCTGAGGAAGAAGATGGTGAAGGGAAAGAGACGATAAAATAGAGAGAGAGATGAAGTCTCAGTGCCATGGAAACTCTAAAGACCGCTAAACAGTAAATAAAAATCGGACTAAAGTAATGAGGAATATATAGGCCACTACGTATAACAAAAATTAAATTTATCGGCAGTGGATTGCATGATGTCGGAGGATAAACATTTCGCCAAATTACTCCATTACTTTCGATTTCGCATTTGAAAAACCTGTACACGGGTTTAACTATCGCACATCCTTCTCAATAACGGAAAAGGACATCTGGAAAAGAACTTGTTCGCAAACAAACGTATTACTGTGCAGGGTCGCAAAGATTAAAATATATGTGATGATTTTTTTTTGTATCCGCATAGGACTTTTAATCAGAGCTCATTTTGTTACGGCATGACCCGTTGTTTTCCCTGGAGTTGAACGTGTAGAATAAAAACATTAATTTTTAAGCAAACCAAGTTTATTATTCTCACTATGCGTTTATCCTTTCAGATGCTAAATAATAAACATTCGTATATGTTATAGAAAAAAACGAAGCATTTTAAAATTCTCAATTGAACTCTAGTTTCCACTGATAGGCCGTCAAAGTATGGTGCTACAACACAGAGACTCTTACGTTTGGGAGATGTTTCTCGGCGAGAAACAGAGCATGACAATGAGTGACGGCTAATTTTTCAATGTATCCATTACTCACCTGGTGAGATTCCCTTAGGGGTTAACCTAAAGAAATCAATAATAAATAATGTAAAAAACATTTTGGAAAAAATAACTTCCTAAGAAAATGGATTCCAGAGAGTTAAACATAAACATTTCGATAAACATGGAAATCGCTCCACGAGGCATGGCACTTACTCCTTGCTAAATAACTTCAATCCATTGAGCACAGGCGTTCATAGGGTGTTTAAATACAATAAGTAATAACACAGGCAAAAATATTAATGAACTCGACATGAACCATGGATGAAAGTGAAGTAAATAACATTGCAGTGAATGTGATGGTTGAAGGTAGGCGTTGGGTAGCCTTGAAAATTAGGAATTTATCAACTTCCGAAGAATTTTGGCTCAGCACAAAATGCCTTTCCGGGGGGTTAAATTTTCAACCCTCAGCTCTCCACTCATTCCATCTCTTTCCCTGGCGATCACTTTGGATATTCGTTTCCTCTGTCTTGCCCCACATTCACGTCTCTATTAATGCCTTTAACATCACACGACCTCTCATTATGACTTCCTACCTTCCAATTTCGCTTCCCCCTGACTTTCCCCGACAAATAAATTCCTTCCAGCCACATCAAACGCTCCAACGTTTGTCTTCCTCTTCATCGCATCGTCCCCTGCATGTTGGCCCGATATCATTTGCCTTTCACTCAAGGCCGTCTCTCTTCGGCCCAACTTTCTCCAAACTTCTCCTCGCCCATTTCCCAAAGTCTCAAGTCTACTTCAATCCCTTTGGCGGAACCAGGTTTAAGATCAACAATTGAGGACCAAGAATAGGTCTACAATCATCTTTTCGTCCCGCTGTAACTTTGAATTTTTGCACTTCACATCTTGTCCTCTCTGTGTGTCAACTTAACCACTCTCCATAACGAAATTCCGTTCGCTTAAAGAGGTTCCACCGTGATTCCGCGATTCAAGTTCCCGTAAAAGACCTATGTTATTTAATGAATAAATTACGATCCAGAAAAACTCCTATATGGAAAATAATCGATAGTGTGATAACGCATACAAAATAATTGTATGAGCATGCTATTATAATGCGCGTTGTAGTTGCATTCTATTTTTTACAAGCTCTTTTAACTCATTTTGACTTCGAAACATAACTGACGTGTTGTTGCCACGTTTAATTTACAAAGTGAGAAAACATGCTCAATCCCGCTAATAAGTTTCCTAAAGTAGGTTAAATATTTTCTTACTTAGTTTTAAACTATTCCCTTGTAAATAAAGCTCTTGGTTTTGAATTTATTGATATTCATATTTTTGAAAATTGTTTGGCAACAATGACACTGCTACCATTTGGAAGCATTGGTATTAATTACACCATGTCAATAACCAATGAAATATTTAAATTACATAAAAAATATAAGACCCTGGTAAGGTGTATTTCTAAATTAAGTTAGTCAATAGGCTCATAAGGACGTTCAGTCACAAGTACCGTTGCCAATGATAACAACACTGTAGCGCCACTTTCATGTAGCTAAGGCTATTCTGCTTTTTTTTCGAGCAAACATTTATAAATATCAATTAAACAAGGGAAGTAAGGCGAGCACTTAATTACAATGCTAAATTCTACATAAAATTGCGCATCTTATATTAGTTTTTCGTCAAAACGACATCTCTTTACATTAATAATCTGCAAATCTTACTGCAAGAGTCATGCTCAGCCGTATAGCCACGCATAAAATATCCGACTTTCATCGTCTTTTTTCTTCAAATATATTATGGAAAGGCCTCATTATTTTATTGCCAATCGATAGAGGGGCCAAAAATGATGTATCCTGAAATTTTCACAAAAATGACTACTTCATAATTCGGTGGAGCCTCCTTAAGAGATTCATCTCTTAGTGCCAATATATAAATAATAATTTTCAGTGTATCGTGCTCCACCTGCTAACGATGATGAGAAGTGATTTCCTACCAGGATTCCTTCCAGTAAATCAGCCACTCAACCGACAGAAATTCCAATAAAGCAACGGCAATAAGAAACTTAACCACCGTATTTTCAGTTACTATCTCTGCACTTGGTTCCTTATAGCTTTCCATACCTCTATTCTGCTATCGATGCGTATACAAGTAAAGCCTGCTATCAAGTGGGATCAAAACTTCCAATCCATTTCCCCAACAAATTCTATAATGTTCTATTATATGAAGACTGTTATTTGTCCTGTTCACCAACATCGATTTCTACAAGTCAACCTCCAAAACTCGGAATATCGGAGAGTGCGTCACATTGGCATAGGGATCACTTATTAGTTTCTTATTTTTAAGAAATCCGATATTACAAAAGAAAGCCTTCTCGAAGCCTGTGCAGTTCATTTGCGAGCATAGGATCACAAAGAAGAAATAAGATGACAAAACATCCATGCTTTTGCTAGAATAGATCAAACTTGCACCAGCATTGTGAAAAATATTTTTCTTTTTTAAAATCAACTAAAAGCACCTTTAAATAACTCGTCCAAATGAAACTACACCTTAATCATTAGATTTTGGTGAATCTCTCCGGTGCAAATGATACTACATGACGCGAGCTGGACCCATGATAAGTCTACTGGAGTACAAAAATATATACCTGTGCATTTCATAAATTGTTTCGTAGGAATTTACGCTAACCAAGTTTTGAATGGAACAGAGGAAAATCTCAATATCCACATCAAGAGAGAAGGAACACTCAAAGGTAAAAGCAATTCCATTTTCCTCATGAAACGAAGAGAAACTTCACTGTTTTTTTACACCTACGACACGGGCGCAGGAACTCATCACTCCACCTACCTTAGGTCAATGTGAGTTAGGAGTGACACCGCTGTTTGAAATTAAGAGATGGAGCAGGGGTATATGGTAGGGAGGAGAACAAAGGGTGAGAAGAAGAGTGGGGAAAAGAGCCAAAGGGAACGAGGTAGACAGGGACCGAAGGGGAGCGAAAGAACAGCGGAGAAGCGAGAGAGGGGATGGAAATAATTGGAAGAGAATGAAACTGTCGGTGAGCTGCTTTATGATGCGTGAACCGGGTGGGAAAGGTGGGGGCAGACGCGGGACACGTTTCCATCCCCTGCTCGTCGACGAAGTCCCACCTCTCCACCCTCCCCCTCGCTCCCTTCAACTCATCCCACTGCCTTAAGGGAGGGGGGGGGAGGCGGGGGAGAGAACCATTTACGCCTCCGCTCAGAAATGAGGGCGAATCGAGGAATGGCTCAAGGGCTGACGGAGAGGGGCGTTCACAAAGACGCATGCCTGGGTGCGGATGGAGAGAGGAATTAAATAAAATCAAAGCGTACCAACATTTCGGAGGCACCGTGGCGGGAGGGGGCGGGCGAAGGGATGTATCCACCACTGATCAAAAATGTATAATATGAAACTTATATGCATGCTAGAAATGATGTGAAATTACAAATAATATACCTGAGAGTTAGAGATTTGGAATGAGAGCGTGAATGGAAGGGGAGTCTGAGGAAGAAGACGGCGAAGCGAAAACAATCACATTAGGTGAGACATTTCTATATCCAGGCCATTGGGCACAGATACAGAAATGTATAGTGGATTATGGTTGAAGACACCGGCGTCCACTGTGTTGGAATCTTTCATGGCACAAACCCTTCGTTAGCTGATGAATACCACTACTGGAGTGATCCCCGAAGCTGAAGAAAACCACTGAGTAGGGGTCTCCTTAAGCTAACATAGTTTTTATTTCTTCCTGTGTTTTCTACGCCCATAATTAAAATTATTATTATTAGTTTAATACCGGTGAAGGAAAGCCTAAAGTGGCATTTATTCATTCCCACGCATGACAGAAATAAGCAACTAAGCAGAATCTGATTCCACTCAACTTTTATTGAACTCATTAAAAGCTTGAGTGTATTTACTGATTTTGGATGCTTATTTCCATCATGAAAATACTTCACAGAGTAATAATAGAAACTTTAAATTACCTGCAGTTGATAATTATCCAGGAGAGGCGACTGATAGCTAAGATCATTGGCGAAATTTCAGGGTAGGAGAGCTATTGGTTAGAGATACAATTTTCTAGGTATCGGAAGAAGGGTGAGGAGAAACTGGCGTCACCATTACACAACTCTTAACAAAAGGGTAGCTAGGGGATCACCATTTAATGCCCCATCTAGCTGAAGGAGTGTTGAACTCTATGAGAAATCCAAGTAGGGAATGGTAAATCACTGAAAAATCTGACACTCCTGGACTCGAATACCGAGCCTCGGGTTCCTTATTGAGGCTTCCGCGGAGTGTCTGGTTTGAGGATCCATTCTTTTCAGGATTTCTTCCGCGTGTGTCCATTTCTGGGGTAACAACAGTTTCGCCAACGTTTCATCGCGTCTTCAGGTCTGACGTGTTTCATAGCAGATTTTTACCGTCTTATGTACCATTTACTTCTGCGCTCTGATGTTCAAGTGGGCGCATTTTCACTGGCCGTTTGACTAGTTATTTCAATTAGGCGCTTCCAAGTATGGGAGAGCTTATAGCTATCCTCTCTGTTGAAATTGTTGGGGTTTTTGGCCGTTTCGATCGCCTCGCATATGAGCCTTGGGAAATAGCGTTTCTCAGTCTTGATCAGCTTGGCTCCGTCAGACCTGAAGACGCGAACGTTGGCGAAACTGTTGTCACCCCAGAATGGACACACGCGGAAGAAATCCCGAAAATAATGGATTCTCATACCGACCCTCGGGATCGGAGACCAGTAATCTAGCCACACACTAGCCCAAGCCCTTTATTCGCCAGCGACATGTATTCATTTCTATACATATTTTACAAGTCATTTAAATAAAAAAAATGCGATTAGCGTAGAGAGGCAAGAGATGATCCCAGGGACGGAAATGAAGACTCAATACTCTGAATGGAGAAGGCGACGATTGCTTCGCGAATGAGTTTTGCGTTTACGGTCGGGTCCCATCCATAAATTGCGCCATTATCCCGACGGGAACGATAGGAGGGGGAGGGTGGCTGGTTTGGGTACTCGAGGATAGAAGTCAGGGTAGAAATGTTTTCGTGATGTTAGCCGGGACGGAGAGAGGGAACGGTAGTGGGTGCCGCCGCCGCCTATCGTGAAAGTCAACGGCTTGATTTATTGAAACGGACGAATATGCACCGAGGTGCTTCTATTGGGGGAAATGGGAAAGGGGGGGGGGGCTGAGGAGCGAAATGGCAACGCATTCTCCTCGGGTCGATGGCGAAGCACTTCGCCTCCGAACGTAAGGCGAGAGAGAGAGAATTATGAGTCACGTGAGGCGGCGAGATGTACGATGAATCGACGGGATCCAAATTGAAGAACCAGAATTTTTTTAATCAAAATAGAGCATCGGAATTTTTCTCCTCCGTTTTATGAGACAAAGTCAAACATTCTGTCATCCCTCCACCCTTTTTTCTCATTTCCTTCTGGAACGCTCTTATGGACCGCTTACACAATGATTCCTGCCAAGCCATTGGGATTACACGAACGACCTTGAGTTCGCAAAGAGAAACAAAAGAGCTGGAAAGGTAAAGAATTTGATTGAGAAAAAGATCAAAATTGAAGGGCCATGGGATATCACGCCTATTTCAAACTGGAATCAGAGATGGCAACAACAAAATTATATACGTTCCCGTAAAAAGGGAAACCTTATTCCCAAAATTGATAAAAATTTCAATTTTCCACTAGCGGAGGCTTAAAAAAAAGAGCGAGAGGAATTTCACAACCAGTTTTTGCTGCTTTCAAAAATTGATGAAATAAAAGGTTTGGCTTTTCAAGAAAGTAATACAAGTGGCATAGGAAAATGCTAGTACATTTTATAGCAATACAAAAGCTGGTTACCGAATAATTTATCCATTAAAACAAAAGAATTAGCCATCGAAGGTTACAAAATTTCAGAAAATCGGTGACGAGAAAATGCATGTTCCTAAAAAAAATTATGATAGCAGTATTTAGCAATGAATATTTTGCCCTAACTATACTGCTCACTTAAAAAAATTACGTAAAGATTGGAAAAGGTGGGCCTCGTACGAGATATATAGAATAGGTTGTGAAGGATATAAAAGAGAGGAGTTACGTCAATATGAAGAGATTGGCCAATAGAAGAACCGAGTGGTGGGCTGCAACAATCCAATCCTAAGATTGTTGACCGATGATGATGATGGGCATAATAATAAAATAGATTTCACTCAATCGTCCTATACCCACACTCATGTGAAGAGGACGTATTGAATTTAGATTTTATTGGCATGTCTGCTATGCTAATTTTATGACGACATGGATATTTTTGCTGAGTTAGACGAAGAAAATTGGTGAGTCTAGAAGCGCTCCAAGTATTCTCGTGAGCCATCCTGAAGTACCATCGAGAATAGATGGGATTGATTGAAGGGCTAGAGAACGAAGCATGTATTCTAAATGAATATTCTATAATATTCCGTTCGCAAATAGAGTCACGATTCTTTTATGCGACGCTATAACTTTCCGTTGCATTTTCAGTCAGAAAAGACCTCCTCTGGTAGCCTGCTGTAAAATTTGCGGGACGATTAGCAGGAGAAGCAGCAACCAAAGTTATGGTATTAAAAATTTTTAGGGGCACACGGTGCTTGTAAATTTGCATAGGTAGAAATCCTCATTAGATTGGATATTCGCAGAAAACATTTCGTTAGTTAGTTGCTCAGGGGAGGCGACCGACAGCTGAGCTCATTTGCGCCATTTAGGATAGGTGGGTGATGGTACATCTACATCTACATAATACCCTGCAAGCCACCATAAAGGTGTGTGGCAGGGGTATGGTAATGGGCAATGGTAAGAACATTTCAGGTAATGGATAAAAGGTGGAGAGAAACCCGGCGTCAGCATTAGCCTACTCTTTACGACAGGCGCCAAGGGGACCACGGCTTTACGTCCCATCCGACGGATGGAGTACTAAGCATGAAATGCCCTCCACTAGGCACAGGTTTGCCACTGCCGGGAATCGAACCCGGGCCCTCGGCATGGGAGGCCGGTACTCTAGCCTTCTCACCAACCAGTTTCCCAAATATTTCCTTTCGCTAAAAATTACTGATCCCACTCAAATCCATCTTTCTTTCGAATTTAGGAAGACACCATCAAGTAATTTATTTATTCGTAAGATTAATGTTCCAAGAGGCATCGCACATTATTTCTTAACAAGTGCCTACTACGCATAAGACGATTCTGAGGAGATGGGCACTCCTAAACTTGCTGCCAAATATTTTCTTTTAAGTTCTATGTTTATCAAGCGGAAGATTTTGAGTGTAAAATTGAGAATTATGGGCTTAAACCAACAATGAAAATTTTAATTTATGTTTTACTCATTGGAAGGAGTCATTCAACTACGTAGCCGCAGATTTTATTACGAACGTAGCCAAAATAGTAAAGCCTATTGTATATAATTACATGATGCATGATGAAAATAGTCAGCTCACTATTCACTGTTTTTATTTCGAACATAGCAGTTGTCTTCTATCCATAATGTCTATTACAGAACAGTAAACGATTCCGTCTCACGGCAAAGAGGAAAAGAAAGCACAGAATCTCCACATCTATGGATCGGAAGTGGTTACGTAATGCATGGAGCTCTTTCCCACGCTCGCGAGATAATTTTCTGAACTTCTAACGCGATACACGTGCGGGAAATTATGCAAATGAATGCAAAAAAAATAGTATGGGAACGACCAAAGTTCGCCGTACAGTTTTTATGATGAAGTGGCACACCAAAATCTACATGAAGATCCACGAACAAAAGGCCGTCACTTTTTCAGCGACTAGACATTGTAAGCATGTAAGAACAACGAAAATAAATGAAAATATAAAATTAGCTTTGAGTCATCTGGGTCGTCCTCTTAAAAGAAAAAATACATGATAAGGATTCCATGAGTCTCAAAATGACTCTCACCCCGCCGTCAACGTTAAATAAATGAAAAACAGAACCCGTCCACGTCATCCTTCGTCACACCTCATATACATTCTCAGCTAAGGCGGCGAGGATGGCACTTGCTTGTTTAAAGAGCAAAAAAGTACAGAGGACAGGAAAATTAATGACCGTCCTCACAACACTTCACTCAATGGCGTGAAAGATCCTCTCCCCGACAGTAAACCAAACAACTCTCCGCTTGATGTTTAGCCACAAACTCGTCTTCCACATAAGATCCAGACGGAAGACATCTTGCTATGCCATTCAGAAATATGTATCCTCCACTGGGAACATGATGGATGTATAACCCCCCTTGGGACGTCACATAAACAGTCACCATATCCTCACGTTGATCCTCTGTTCTGCTACATACAGCCAAGACAAATGATGACTCAGCCAAGGCACACTCAATATTTTTCGAAAATATTTTATTTATAAGCCGCCTTTAAATCGAATTCCTTAGCCGATGAGCCTTATGGATATACGAGATCATAAACCGTATTTTGGACATAAAAGACACGTCTTAATTCACGAATTACTTCAGGACGTTCCAAGACATAACAGAAATATCGGGAAGTACACGTGAGTAGGCCACGAGGGTAGGTATTGTACCAGACTGGTTACATAATGATCGAGGAATATAGTCCGGCCTCTGGGATAAATACCGTTGTTACCATGGCATTGAGAGCTTTGGTGGAAGGATGGGGTGGGTGTACGTGGTTGGCTTGAGTGCTAGCCTCCCATACCGAGGTCTCGGGTTCGAAACCCGGCACTAGCGGATTTTTAATTGGTATACCGACCCCTAATTGGATGCTTGGTGGAGAGCTTTCGAGTTCAGTTCTCCGTCCGTCGGATGGGTCATTGAGCCATGGTCCCCTTGGCACCTTTAGTTAAGAGTAGACCAATGCCGACGCCGGGTTTCTCCCCACCCTTCCTCCACCCCCTGAAAACTCCTACTTTTACCAAGTTGCCCACCTATTATCATCTCTGGCGCAAATAACATCAGTTTACAATCGCTCCTCCGCCAAACAACTAAAACTAAAACGAGAGCTTATGGTTATGTGGAGTGGAAGGCATAAATTTAGGAGTCGGATAAACTAAAATGCTTGAATATATAAATGGTTTTTTCAGGAGTTTAGATCCTTGTGAAAATGATGAGATTGTCAAAAGGTTTGCTTAAAGAAATGTATCATATTGCTAAAGATCAAAATTCATGTGATAAAAGAACAGACATTTCTAATACCAGTAAAATATATCACAATTTAATACCTACATCAAAATCAAAAATTAAAACACATAGTCCTAGCAACCAAATTGTAAACAATTCACCTCAAAAGAGCTTAAAGGTATGTAAAATTATTTCGTGTATTTTTTGGCGTTAAACTTTGTAAAAAAATTATATTGCAAAACTTTTTTTGCATTGAAAATATCCTGTAAATCATATTACCTATGTTCTTTGGTGGTTCATCCCATTTTAGCCCTGATGAAGGAAAAAGTATAATTTCCGAAACGTCGGCCATACCTATAGTTCAATCTCATCATTTTCACAAGAACCTAAACACCTGAAAAAAACCATTCATATATTTAAACAAGAGGTCTGGAAATCAGCTTACCAATGAAATACTTGAGTAGGAACTTCTTTAAAAAAAAAAGGAGGAAATTTTTACGACATTCCACTCTTCGTGTTCACTCCTTTGCAAGACAGTCTATCCCTTGACGCTTCCTTGATGAAATTTCTTATTTTTGTACCAAGGAAACGATGGAGAACGAATAGCCATTTTTTTCCCGCCCATGAAATCTCATCTAACCGTCACGCATACACGTACTTTGGTCGAATATTACCCGACGCGAAAGTAATGCGATGTCTTTTATTTTTTTTACGTCACCTATCACGCGAGACAGGGAATAGAGAAAAAAAGCCTAGGGTTGGTTATAGTAGTCGTTGCGCACGGGACAGCGCGGAGGGCGACGTGTTCCAACATGCGGCGCCGTTCAGAGAAACACCCCCGGTGCCCTTTCGCCCCCATTACATCCCCGCCGTCACGTTCTCCATCATTTATACCACGCCTTCCCTTCAACCCCCACTGCCCGAAACGCCACCCCTTCACTGCCCGGTCTAAGAAATGAAAATAAAATATAACCTCGCCGTGAAGAAAAAACACATATGGACGCGTGCTTTCGTCCTCAAATGGGTTCTGGCCTTATGGAGAGCCCATCTTCTCGCGACTTTAGTGGATAACTTCATATGCGGGAACGTGAGTACATAAAGTCTGGGGGAAAGAGTGGGATTTGACCTCAGCGTTACAGCGATAAATCTATTGCGGCGGTCCGCAGTCTGGTGCTGCCCGCGGCGTAATCCGTTTTTTTTTTGTTTTTCGCCGAATGTTTGTTGACTCCATTCCAATGACTGTTCTACCAGCATCCCGAGTAGAGGTCGCGGAAAGGGGTCGTTTATTAAATTTTTTTTATTGCCGAATCTGATAGAGTTTGTGAAATAAAAAGACCCGTATTTTTCCGTTTTTTGATCCGTCAATTATTTCCCGAGTTAAGAGCGGTGAAAAACTGATGTTTTTAACCGTTTCGGAAAAGTGGGCGTGGCGCAACCTCTGACGTATATCGACTTCGTCCAATCACAACTGAGTCCGCGAAGCCACTTTGCCTTATCGCAATAGGGGGGACACAGCTGACTCAGCCAGTGGGAGCAATTGTGACAGCATCTGTGCGAGCAGACCTTCCGAGAATCCCCCTCCCCTCCCCTAAAAGCAGTCAAGGACGGGAGAAAAGTGACGTCAATGTTATCACAGCAGCATTTTCGGTGGGCGTCACCTCTTGCTTATTTTAATTTCTGATTTATGAGTGAATGGTTGTGGTTAGAAGATTAATTTTTTCACTAAAATTCTTTTTTCGTTTCCATCTAACGATTTCGTGTACAAAATTAGGATTTCGGTTCCGAGTAAACGCCCCCATTAAGTTTTGAGGTGCTACGTGTGTTAAGACAAGGACAGCCATTTAAACTAACTAAATCCTTAGAAAATCCAAGCTCTATTCTTTAACGGAAAATCATTAGAATTCACAGACGAAATGGTTGGGAGGCGTGACAGTTAAAGAAAACTCATAGTAGGGGCTATAAAGAGAATTAAGAAATACAATTATCCCGGAAAAAATAGTTCAGGGATTGGTAAGTTAGTGAACGTTATAAGGAAGTGAAATCGTTTGAAAGGTAAGTAACAGGCGTAGCTTAGGCAGGGATATTATATTTAAATGGCCGACCTTGGTATCAAGGTCAGTAGCGTATCATTTTGGCAACTCAAATGTCGTGGGCAGGCCCGGTGACAGGATTTTCGGGCCCCTGGGCAACTGAGTGGTCCGGGCCCCCTAAATCCCGGCAAACCTCCTCACTCAATTTAGACCAGAACTGCGAACTTTCGGGTTATTTTATTACGAAGACCTGATTATCAGCTTTTTCTGCAGAGGAAACTTGCACACTGTTTATTACATTATCTTTTGATTTACTATAAATTGTCCTTTTTTAAATTAAACACGTCAGTGGAATGGGATGGGGAAACAATTTCAAAATGAAAAATTTTTGACGGTGTAACTTTACTCTTTAATTTTACAGTAATCAAAACTAGGACTTATTTGAACTTGAAAATTTTATACAAAGTCGTAATAAAACGTACTTTTCTTTTTTTTCAAAATTAGCATATCCACAATTACTCCCATCTTTTCAAGATATGGAGATAGTTATATATCACCACCTAATTAAAACGAATGCAGAGTATTCACTTCTACTAAGCTTTGCTTTCACTGCAACTCTCCCAATCAAACATAACAACAGGGAGTGAGTAAAAATAATGTAAGTTAAGGGTTTTGACGAACAAAATATATTTTTTCGTGCCTCAATATTACGCTATTTTCGATAATTTGTTTCCTTCCTGTGTGCATAATTCAAGTAAAGTAGAAACTAAAGTTATCCTAGATGAATCAAGTCTAATGTGACGTATAAATCAGGGATATGCATATTGTAACGAGGGGAAAATGAAAGATTTGAGTAGATTTTCTCGATGAACAACCAAAAGCTCTGCGGTGTCCAAAATGTACCTTTCTGCATGAACCTCCTAGTAGGGTCAAAGGCTTGGACTGCTGGGGCGAAGGGGAAAATAAACATAAAGAAGTCCGGAATAGTATCCCTCTGAAACGTAAAATAATGTTTCGTCGGAAAAATACAGTAATTTTAAGGCTTTGAGGGTGTGAATGAGAAATTTACTTTTGAGAGGAGAAACCTTGAACGCGATTTCGCGTGCAATTTAAGACCTTAATATTTCTATATCCCCATGATTTTATACGTGTAGAACTGGCGGAGATCGATAGCAATGTACACACATTAAAAAAGGCGAACAAGAAGCGTTATGTTCCTTATAGCTTGAAAAAAGTTACTCGCGTCACGGCATTTACAGCTCCCGGCGCGTGTCTTAAGCTCCGAACGCGCGTACGTAAAATCAAATGTAATTATTGGCGTCGCTAACGAATTTTCGATTTTTTTTAGATCTACTTTTAAAAAGCATCCACAATTGATTTAACATGAGTCACTTTACAGGCTCTAAACATGCCAGATATTTACTACTTAAAATGAATATTTGTGTGAAAATAGCGCACGCCATTTTGTTACGTAATATCACCTACATTTAGGAAAAAAACTCCCAAAGTTAAGCACAGTAAAGTAAAAGAGTGTTTTTAACAGACCTACTAGTTTTTTATCCGACCAAATTCCTCCCACAGCGTCACCCTCAACTTAAATAGGAAGATTTTCATAGAAAACTGAAGTCGGGTGTAATTTTGGCTATGTTTGAGCCCCTGCATATCGGTAACGGCGACAGAACATGACCAATGACATGCCATTCCGTGTTTGCCAATCAATTATGAGTATTTTCACCAAGTTTTATGATTCTCTCTCCAAAAAAGCCATTTTGGAATTTTGTTCGCGGCAAAGGGAGGGGAGGTGAGTGTCTCAGCGCCCGCGCTTCTTGCTCTATCGTCCCCATCATCCCAAAACCCTCGATGATCACAACAACAATGCTAACGTCATACTTCTCTATTGCACACTGACACACGCTCTACCGTCATTTGTTTTTTTTCACTTTTCAAACAACAAAATGTTGTATTCTTTTTGGCATTAAATTTATTCATACTTTAAATTTTTATTTTCAATTAATTTATTTTCGCCCGGGCCCCCTGATGGCCCGGGCCCCTGGGCATTTGCCCCCTTTGCCCCCCCCTGTCGCCGGCCCTGGTCGTGGGTTCGAATCCGGCCTCGAATAATTATGCTGTACTGGATTCAGGATTTAACTTAAGTTATATGGTGGGATGTAACGTATGCAGTTGGGGCATCAATGAACTGAAGTATACTAGTACTCCATTAAATACCCGCGCTTTCCAGTAGAAAATTGGCAGAAGCTTAAAATAAAGTCTATAGTAAGCTCTAACAGCATAACAACCAATTCTCTAGTGGCTTGGTGTATCTTTTAAATAAGATATAAAAATAACAGTTCAATATCCATCTAACTTCTTATATATCAGTCTCGTGAAGGCTCAATCATTGAACACTTGCACAAAGAGTTAAAGAGGGTTCATCAAAATAATGATACGACTAGCAGCGGGAAAATACTAATAACCCACATATGCGCTTTGGAAGATTTTCAGCTCCAATGGAAGTCTAAATTTTATCCAACCTGGATTGTTATTATGAATTAGAATTCGAAGATATTTGAACCACTTTGCAAAAACAAAAAAATAAAAGGCCGCGAAAAAAGAAGGTGACAGAATAAATCCTGTTTAGAATCAAGTTTAAAGCAGTATCTCGGTCAAAATGTGGTCCACAGTTCGACCACGGGGTTGGTCGGTCGTGAAAATGGTCTAATGGTTGATGCTCTCTGAATTCACGACGCGAAATGACCGCAGAAGCCGGAGACCCGCGACGCAACAGGTACTGCCACTAGGCGGAGTAGGAAATCCACTAATTAAGTTTGTTTTCGAAGGGACTTCTCACTTGGCTGGCGAGGAAGAAAAAGCCGGGGCAGCCGGACGGTTTGAAACACAGAACAGCGAACATCAACCGCATACAGTTGGTTGTAGTAGTCATATGGATGAGAAAAATCGACAGCTGAGATAATTTGCGCCATTTAAGCTGAGCAATTGGATAGGAGTCAGAATTTTTCAGGGAACGGGTGAAGGGTTGAGAGAAACCCGGCGTCGGAATTAGCTAGCTCTAAGCAAGGTATCAAGACTGCGACATTGACTGTGCCTTTTCAGGGGTCACGGTTGCATTTTCGAACTCGAAATTTCTTCCATCGTGTTCTTCTAGCTCAAAAATCTAATAGTTGAAAGTTTCGCATAATAGTTCTGTCTTTTTTGTACACTGAATAACTTAGCATTGAAAGCCCATAAGGCAAAAGTTTGGATTTTAGTTCGGAGCATATTTCTGCGGTCAAAAGGTCATGTTTTTAAAAGTTCGCTTAGACTCAACAAAACTTACAACCTTTTTCTACCCAGGTACCTAATTTCATCCTTGTGGCATGAAAGAAAATGTCTAAATTTGCAAGCCAAAAAAAAAAATCCTCTGTACCTACATTTTTCAATTCCACCATTTTCATAGTGTAATGCTCCTGTAAGTTATGGTCAATATCTCCTTAGCGTATGATCACTCCAAATCCTTCAGATGTCTCACATTCCTCCAAAAATGAAGATTACTGCACTTCTCCCCGTAAGGTTTAACGGGGATCGAGAACAGATAATAGCCGACTTCGCAATTCCCATAGTGGAAGTGAATGTGACGACTCCACCTAGGAGTAGTGTTGAGAATGCCATCTTAGGAATCCTAAGCTAAATGTCCCGTCCGAAGAACGGAGCTCTGAACTCGATGTGAAAACCACTCAGAGCATTCAAGCAAGGATCGGTATACCAAGGATAATACAGCTTTATCCGGGATTCGAACCCTGAGTCTTGGATTAGGAAGCCATCCCGATACCCGAGTTTAATGATGATGATAGTGTTGGACTTGGATGATGTTGGATGTGTGTATACGGAAAAGTCGAGCTTGAGTTTTCAATGTTTTTCATCATCTGAGGTACGTCGCACTGTCACTTTTACCGTCAAATCGTTTTTGCCTGACCCCAAAAATTAGAAAATAAATGATTTATACCTCATCTGAGATTGAGTTCTTCCTTAAATATTCAAAAATTCAAAAAAAATCGTGCAAGCAAAAAATATTCAAGTGATTCTCCAAGCTTGGCTTTTAACGCTGTGTCCACAGAAATTTTGCTCACAGTCAGACAGCCACGCAATACTGCGTGAAGGTGCAAGTATTACCTCAGTAAGCGCGTTCGGGGTTTCCTCACCATTAACTTTAGAATCGTGTCCTCTATGGCTCACGCCGCAAATGTATACCCTGGGAAAATTCAATGAGAGGGCGTCCGATCCAGAGTAGGGCGGCAGAGGAGAATTTGCGGCAATGTGGGGAGGAAGGAGAGAGAGTTTTTTTTTGGGGTCTGAGCGTGGGTTGGCCACCGGCCGAGAACTATCACTTCCTGCCCCTGTGGGAGAACTTCTTGCTCGCCGAAGGACAGATCCTTGGACTGAAAGCAACCGCAATCCGGCCGCAGGGGTCTTAAGGTCCCCCTGAGGAGGACTAACTGGGTTACGAGGTGGAACAAGGGACGACAACTTCTGGGAGTCCGGCCACTCTCCGCCTACTCAGAGGTTTTCAGACGCTCGGCCAAGCTCCACACAGATGGCCTTGACGATCACCATAAAGTCAAACTTGTGCAAGGTACGGAATGATATTATCCGCCAGCTTATGAAACCGTTAGGGCATTAACCGTTTGGAAATCATCATCTTTGTATAACACAGTTACAAACGATTTATTTTGCTACGAGGATGATGTCGGTACATGATCATGTACCGACATGATCATTTAACATATTACAATACAAGCACTGTTATTTTGGGTAACCCGCGTCAGGATTTCAAAATCAAAGTTTCTCCTTCTTTGACGGAGACCTCGTCATAGCTAATGACTTATGCCTTTATTGCGCATCAAATATGTATCCTCAAGGAGGTGAAAGGGAGGATCGGTGGGCGTTGATGTAGAGCTTTCTCAAAATCGTTTTTCTTCCAGGAAATTAATGGCAAGGGAAAAGAAACACTGTCTTTTCCAAATACTGGCGCGGGTTACCCAAAAGAACAGTGTTTGGCATATTTCACTTTATTTTAAACATTAGAAATAATACAATATCGAGCAAAATAACCAGGTCTGTCTGTGCTCATACATGTGACGCGTAAGAGTAGAAATGGCGTTCATTTTCGGGTTCTCCAGCAGTGGAGATTTTCATTATACGCAAATACATGACAAAACAGCTTCCCTGATCAAGGCAGGATGCAAAGTAACGGATATTAGGTTCGGCAGATTGTTACATAATTCTCCTGGCAACCACTGCCGACCACTGCCTGGCTATATGGGATACTTAATGTTCACAAAAATGATTACCGCCCTCGGAAATTCAAGAGACTTTTAATTTTGAACTCTTGGAGCTCTTGTTGAGCAGGGTCATCATGTACACAATGTAAATTCGTTTTCCAATTGGCTGAAGAATGGGAGGAAAAAAAACCTATTTCTAGGGTGATTCCTAGAGTACCAGCTTGTAGATATATTAAAAACATGAGTTTTTCTTTAAACTTCAAAATAAACTGATAAACCCAAAATAAAGCAAGGAAGGCTGATTTTTGCGCATATCAGTAGAGAACTGAAGCACAAAGAATGAGAATAAAATGCATAAAAATGGAAAATTGCCGCTTAAGGACTTGAGAAAATGTTTCCAAACGCAATTACATAATTTTTTTTAGATCTAAGGTTTCCGCGGCGTTGGTTTGATGCCTTCTGCATGTATCCGGGGTTCTTTCCACGTAGGTTGGCAAAATGACAGCAGTCTCGCTGACAGGATAGTCAACGAAACTGCTGCCATTTTGCCAACCTGCGCGGAAGAAAACCCGGATACATGCAGAGAGCGCATAGCTTTTAATGATAAAGGACCTTTTGTGTTTCCTCTCCCTAACTTTGTTGCTCACACATGCGGCATATTTATTTCTAATACGGGGAATATTTTAAGGTAGCGATTGCAATAATATTGTATTTTATAATAAGTAGTTATTTGCAGGAGCTCCGTGTTTTACGTTAACTTTTTAACTGGTATGTTTTTCAAGTATTGTTTGTTATGTGACCTGATCGTTGACGTATTTTCATGTGGTGTGTAATAATTCATGTGGATATTGTTAATTTTGGTTATCACAGTGCTAGTATTAATAAGGTTATTGATTCCTAGATCACGTATAAGTTAAGGTACCTACTATGAATTTAGCAATAAGACCTCTGCAGCATGATAGGTAATTTTCTACTAGTATTTTGACTACTGAGAGCTTTTACATTGTGATTATGGGGGACGGAAGACTGGGTATCAAGGCTGGTGATGTTTCGGCCAATTTTTTACTCATTTACTCAAAATTTTAAAGCTTTCAGCGGAGATGGGATTTTTTTTACGCCGGTTTAAGATGGTTTCCCATCATGAGTCGTTAGAGACTTCCGAAGACACTGCTCGTCAACGGGAAAGCTCTTTCCGATCAAAGAACCAAGGCTGTTTTCGGAAATACCTTTGAGGGTGGCAAGGCGAAACCCTGGAAAAGTAGCGGGAGGACAAAGAGGACGTATACATAGGAGAGGGGGATGTGAAAGGGAGGGGGGGTGGTTGGCAGAGAGGAGGAGAAAGCCGGGAAGAGGAGCGCCAAAACGTCGAGGAAGTCGCTTTTTGAGCTCGTTAAAGGGCCCGCCAAGGCCAAACCGCAGTCTCTCCTGCCATTCCTCCCCCTCGTTCTTGTGCCCGCCGGCAAGAACGTCGCCTTCCTTTGGCGACCGCCACCCCTTAAAGAGAGGCAGGATATTAAGGGTCGGACGAGGGGAGGAAGAGAGAATAAAAAAAGACGGACGACACAGCGTTTGTAATTTTTTTTCTTCCGCCTCCGTCTCGACTCACTCGGGACAGACGCGAGGGAAGACCGAAAGCGCAATCGAGAGATACGGAGGCGGAGGAGTTGTTATTCGAGAGATAAATTAAAAAGAAAAAAAAACGAGCGAAAAGGAAGGCGGATATGGCCATCATTTCGCTCCGCGTGAATTATGTACTAGGTTATCTTCACGCCATCTCGTAAAACGGGAGGAGTACGGTAGAGAAAACGTCGTCGGGGTATTTGGTAGTGGAACGGCCGGGACTGCCTCCTCATGACCTGTCCCTACCCTCCTCCCCCTGCAGCCTTTAACCAGCAGCGCAGCAAACCTTTACCGTGGGGGGTTTGCACCCCCACTCTTAACCTCACATCCCCCACCCCGTCAAGAGGCGAATGCCGTAAAGTGAACGTCGCGGCGCGCGGCCGAACGGTTGCCGAACGACTGCGTCGCCGATGCTCTCCTATTTTATAGACTCGGTAACGCGGTCCGCTTTTCTCCTTGCCACCCATTCTCTCTGTCTCTCTCCCTCCGGAGAAATGGGGAAATTACGCGTGGGAATGCCCCCCCACAGCAGCATCCATCAAATGGAAGGGACAAATGGGGAGAACACGAGATGAAAATAAGATCCGGTGGCGGCTGCGGAGGAGTCGCGCATCCCGCCAAAACGAGAGATTTTTTTTTCACGGATATTCTCTCGACAAACCTGGCATCCGAATGAAAGTGGAGGGCTTTACGTCCGAATATACTCCCGACCGTTTCGTTCGACATACGTGAAAGGAAACGTGGATTTCCGGCAAAAATTCATGACCAGCGTTTACATTCCGTTCTCATAGGAAAGGTAATCCCATTGGGTGATGAGTTCAGTTGTCGCACACATTTTTTGGAAAAAGTACAGTATGACTTTTGGAGAATTTCTCTGACGGAAATAACGCAAAATGGTTTCAAGAATGAGGAATCATTTACCTGACACAAAAAAGCACAACTAAGTGCTTCATATAGGGTTCAATAAACGAGATACATTACATAGGACAAATCAAGAGCCACAAGCTGTATTAAAGCATCTTATAAATGAAAGACGTGCAGGAAAAAATAGATAATAAGGAGGAATATAAAATGAGAATGTATACACGGCCTAGAAAAGAAGCTGAAGCAGTGTTGAGCAACGGTGTGCAAGGGTACTGAATAAGAAATGAAACCGGCAGAATAAGGATTGTTTAGAAATTGAACATAACTAACTATTTAAACAGGCAGGTAATAACGGATCTATCATCGATTCCTAAAATTAAGCGCTCACGCTATCCTAAATAGTCTTTTTTTAAAGTTATCTATAGCATTACCTGGATTTCATAATATTCGGGCCAACATTACAATTAGGGGATCATCTATTATTGGTTCTCCTGGAATTAAAATTTGAGGCACTCAAAACTTTCATTTAAATATCGCGCTACATCAACAGCAATCCAAGGCGATCCCCACAAGATTCCGATGATCGTCGGAGAGAACTTGGCAAATGCCATGAAAGTCATGAAACTAACTAAATGTTAATTACAGTTCTGATTTAACGCGGTTACGAGGGTCGCTCGGAAGGAAGGAGTGTGTGTGTGTCCGTAAGTTAAGATGAGGAGAGATGTCTCCATGCTTGGGACCACCTCGGGATCTTGGGTGGACTCGGAAGAAAGTTTCTTCCGGCGGAAGAGGAATGTCTTGCGAGTAACTGCAGCACCGAAATACCGAAAGAAACCGCCTCCCTGGCTCGACCCCAAGAGTCAAGCGAAGTGTTCGTCACGTAGCACTTGGAAAGGGGGGGGGGGGGTTGTTATGTGAGGGGACCTAGCCAAAATTCTTGCCACTGAAGGTCACCGAGGAGACTTAATATTTATTGACACATACTTAATCTATGGCCAACGGGAATTGAGATGGATAGACCTCTCGTGCGGAAATTTAAATTATGTCACTGAAGCAAGCAACAAGAAATACACAGAGTGTACTACCAAATTGCGTGCTTATCTTTCTGGATGTATAAGAAAATTACCCTCACTCCCTCATTTCTGCAACATATTTTGGCAGAATTGGTAGGTAAGTAATACAAAAAATAGAATTAAAGACGAAACAATTAAATCTAAGGTTGGAGAACACATAATGCATTTTTTTCCTAATTTCTCAAAATGTTAATTTTTGCTGCCAACCAGTGCAGTGGTGGGGTGTGATCGCACGTAGGGTACTATGCAGATGTAGAAGAGATAAGAAACCATAGCCATGAAATTCTTCCACATGGTTCTCCCAAGGTGAACTTGGCGGCCGTACGTTAATGTTATAAATGGATTCCCTCAGAACATGTGCGTCTCATAGGGAAAGAACCGATTAATATTAATTTTTCATCATAAACCTGATTTGAACCACTTTAAGTTGGCGGCAGCGTTTATTTTTTCAAAATCAGTTCCGCTTCAAATTGTCCGTTATTTCACACGTGCCAAATATTTTCTACACACAGGTGAAACATAGGTTTGGAATATTGCTATCAGCAATGCATTTATTGTTAACTTAGGCCACGGAAAGTAATGCGTTGGTTCTGCAGTGAAAAAAATTTCACTCAAACCCATTTATTGGTATTCGCATGCCCTAACCACATCATCAGCGAAGCACTTGGGTTTTGTGCTTTTTGTCACTAGTATATTAGAGCAGAATTCATTTATTTAGCATCCACAAAGATTTGTTAGCAGACCAATGAATAAGGCGCTGAAAATATTTTACATCTCAATACCGTGCTATGCCACGGAATGAAGTTGCCAGATGTGCTCAACCTTTTACGAGCGTTTAAGCTAAGCTTTAAAAGCGCCCCTACACGGCAAAATGTACGAAATGATTATCCAACAGCCATAATTTAAAGGGAACTTAATCGAATTAGACCATACATTTACCATACATTAAGGCGCGTTTACACGTAGTAGTTGTCTGCTATGATAGTCAATTGCTAACAACTGTTAAGCCCCACTCGCATGTGTAAATAGCAACTGCGATGCAAGTTCAGGTCGATACGGGACACATGTTGAACACTATCGATCCTAGTTCGAGCTATTAGCAAAGTTGAAGCCCGTCTACTTTCCAGCGGGAATGTATCCAACACAATCGCAACAATCGCCAACGTAAAGATAAACAATAATTTGGATATAATAACAAGGATATCCCTCCCCAAAGAGGAGATTCTGATCTTTAAAGAATGGGAACAAAAGATAATCGTCGATGGAATTTATTGCTTGATGAATTTCATAAAATTTAATCATCAATCACTATTGAAATAAAACTCTTTTCATTTGTTATGGTAACGCCGAAATAGCGGCTTTAAGCTGCATAGAAGTTGGTGCAGACGCAGACGACATGGTGGAGCGATATAGATACATCGCGCATCTCGCGACTGTTATAACAGTCAACTGCTACGTGTAAACGCTGCTTTAGGCTCCCTAGTGCCTCGTTGACTGATATTGAGACGATTAAGGAAAGCAACATGGACTGCCAAATCGGAGGAATTAGTAGCAATGTCCAGTTTTTAGGCACAGAAAAGAAAATATTGATCGTATTCGGCCACACAGCAGTGCGTAAGGAATGGGTAGAGCAAAAAGCTTTGTGCCAACAAAGAGAATACAGGTGATGGATATCAAAAACGTAGAAATTTTTTCCGCGGAACAGAAACAGTATTAGGAAAGAGGCGTCTTGGCTTCATTCTCCATGGCTTCGCATTCATGAGGACATGGTGTTATAGGACAAATTAATAATATATATTCCCCACATTTCTAATTCGTTCCAATGAAACATTTCTAGAAGCTATAGCTGTGTTGCGTGAAGCTTGTGGATGGCTTAAAATACGTTGAAGGAAAAAGTTGGTTCAGTAGAGTAAGATTTTTAAGGTACGCCAAATGTTAATGTTATATTGCACCATCTAAGCAAAATTCAATACTGAGACAAACACGACATCCATGCCCGATGCTGTTTTCGAGCCCCTTAAACTTGGTTAGAAAGATCCCGTGCTTGATTTGCAAGATCCTTACTCTTTGTTAGCAAGGCATAGAAATCGCAGCCGCGGCCGGCGGCAAAATTATCCTTCAGGGCGCGGTAAAAAAAACACCATTTATCTGAAATTCACGAATAAAATATATCTTTGCAATGAGAACGTGCACCGGGCAGACCTTAAATTCCTGGATTCAATTATCACGAACGTAATGGCTAACCGCGACCCACCTTCCTACCGCCGGTAACACGCTGCGCAAATGGCAAAAAAAAAGCTTGTAAAACACCTCGCAAAGCACCGAAAGTAGGGATGTCCTCTTTAATATCCGAAACCCCGCCCACTTTCACCTTAAAAGCCATTATCGCCACACGCTGAAATCGAACGACCTCGAAATGGCTGCCGGCGATTTCCCCCCCTTCCCCCACCCCCTGGGACAGACAGCTTTTGTGCACACTCACCCCTTGAAAAACACACACGCATACCCCACACTCCGCGGGCTCCAACAAAAGGGATTTAACGTGAAAATCGGTCTTTTATTCCTAATTTCCTGCGCATTATCCCACCGTTTCACTTTCCCCTATGAAAATCTCCATGCTTCAAAAACCTTCACAAGAAGAGCGAATATTTTTTTCAGGAATAATAACCCTCCTGTTCGACGATGTCAACAAAAGTGTTTCCTTGATGAAATTGTGAGAGATAAAACCGTTGCAGAACGGCCTTTTCATGATAAAAAGGACTGCGATATGTTTTTTCAAGGGATGTGTGGGAGCAGCGATACCTATTACGGAACGCGAGTGAGATCCATTTACAGCCTTTATCCAAATACATATAAGGGCAAGCAGTTGTCCTGATATTTTTGGAAGTAAATGCTCCTATCAATGAACGGCAATATTATAATATTTATAATAAGGCTTCTATTGTGTTGGTTTTATTCAATGTGTGTTTCTTCGGGATTTACTCCGCGATTTAGTATTTTCTTACCATATTTCGCCATCAGGAGCGCTGATGAAATATATTTAAAATATATACAAACACGGAACGAAAAACGAAAGTACACAAATTCAGTATTATAATCAAATTGCTGGGTTCCCTACCGAATAATGCGGATATAAAGGGGATCGGGTTGTATGGTGGCTAGAGTACTGGCTTTCCACTCAAGAGGAAATGGGTTCGAATCCATACCGAGGTAATTTTTTTATTGGAGAGCATATCAAGTTCAGCCCTCCGTCCGTCGGATGGGATGTTAAAACGTGGACACTATGCCGCCGTTCCTCCACTCCACTCTTCCTCCTTTTCTTAAAAATCACTGATCATATTGAATTATTCATCAACCTTAAATAGTGCAAATGACCATAACAGTAGTTTTCCTTCCCCATTAATTTAATTTCTTAGTTTTAACTAACGTACTATTCTTTCCATTGACACCCTCCTTTAGTTCCGCCTACTTCTTACCTTTATTCAATCAATCAAAACTGCACTTTTTTTTCTACTCGCCCTGCATCGCCTATAGGACATTGTTTCCCCTATCGCATTAACAGCCACATTACATGGGATCAAATGAAAATTCCTGACATTCAATTTTCCGACAAAAGAATTACGTTAAACAGGGAGCGTTTCAAATACATTTCGAACCAAAAAAACGGTCATATCCAATGCACAACGCGAAATTTGGGCAAATAAAATATATAATAAAGAAAAATGAATTCCAGCCACCAAATAATTATAGCTTTATTTTGACTAAGCTCTGTAACAGCAACAAGTTTATTTGAGGAGGAGAGAATGAAAAATTAACTGCTCACGAACTCAAAAGTGATGGAATATTTAAGATTTTAGTTAAAAGAAGTTTTACTCAACTCATGACCCTAAATTCACTGGAAATTATTTATTTTGCCTCAAAAAAACTTTTTTTTACAATGGTAACATGTTGTAGGCTTAAAAAAATGGGAAACTAATAGTGGAAGAAAGTGATAGAGCCCAACAAAACCGTCCGATACGCGTAATCGTTAAACTACCAGTTGCTGTTCGAAGACGACTCAATCCTCATATTTAATATCAAAACAGCCACAGCCACCGCATCTCGTGTTTATATGAGGCTCAAACCAGATAGAGGGTTGGGAAGCATGTACATTTTACCCCACAATTTTAATCAATCACCATCTAATCATGAATCAATGAGTACCCTGAGGGCGCGGGAAATGAAGATGAAGAGATAAGGCATTATTTTATGCTCTCGAAAAAAAATGAAAGAAGAAGCCGCCGTCCCTGGTATGACATGGGCCTTGGACTCATTAAGCTGATGGAGGAGGAGGCTCTTGATTAATGACTGGCTCTTTGCGTCGCCGCCCTCCCCTTTGCCCATAATCCTCTCCCTCCACCTCACCCCCTCAACACGCATCTCCGTCCGTCCCTCACGGGCACTTGGCCATTCCGAGGAGCATTAATGAAAGAGACGGCTCTGAACTCGTTTTTAATGACGCTGACTGGTTTGGGTTAGTTTCACGACGGGCGATAACATTTCCGGCCTTCGCTCTTCAAGCCGCTCCTGATTGAGAATTTTGAATCAAGTGTCCACCCTAAAGTGTCATTTAAAAGCGCTAAACATACGCGCGGATGATTTTCCCTTGAACATTGAACCTTCAAGTAGATTATTCTCGGTGCGCGGTGGAGGCGTTAATTCCGGGCGTAAAAGTTACCCTACCCCATTCCCATTACCCTGAGGGGACGTAAAAGTGAAATTCCTTCTCGCAAAATTTTACGGCCGCCGCTCAAAAGATCAATCCACGGAAAAGTTTCTACGCTACTTTCATGCAAGATTTCTGGAATGTAAAATGGCGTCCTTATCAAACTTCAATCTCGATTTCAGGGGGCAGGATTGAAGGAATGGCGAAGAAATTAAGGAAAAATTTTTTTTGCTCCTTTTTCACGCCATAAAAGAAGCATTTATTACGACAATGAATACGGGTTAAGATTTAACGATAGACTATGAAAGGGTAATCGCTATGTAGTAGGACAAAAGACAAACTTTGCCACAACTGAAGAAATAGAGGAGATAAGGGGGAATCATGTTACGTTGCCGGATTGACATGCGTTACCAAGAGAAGAGGAATTCACATAATTAAAAATAGATCATCAGGCTCATGGGGGTAATGATGTAGTAGACAAATGGCTCACGTTTAAGGAGATTATACGACTTATTGGGAAAAGACTATGCGTAAGGAAATGAGTGAGCTTCAAATGAAATATTAACATAGCAATTACATGCAGTTTCATAGCATACAATCAGATTTATGTTTTTTTAATCTGAAGTCAAAGAAAAAACTTTTAACCTTCAAAAATCAGCACGAAGAAGTTGTAATTATTAACCATTTAAATTTAGCAGTGATTGATGACTTTGACCAGTTGCGTTTCACTGGGGGAAGAAGGGTTGTACAGCGAGAATGATTTGATCAAACGAAGAGTAATTTGAACTGGATAAAAATCTTTTCATACCTTAAAAATTAGGGTGAAATTAATGAAAGAAAATAAGGAAAAATTGACTAATGAATGAATAATGTGATAAGTAAGGGGGGGGGCATAGTTGAGACGTTATAGGAGCAAAAAATCATCTTGCCATTAGCAAACCGCTAAGCACGTCTCACACCTCGTATATTCTCGAGTAAATTAAGGAGGCATCCCTTAGAAAAGATTAATGGCAAGAGGGCGGAGTAGTCCATCCATGGAAATACGGCCTTAGGTTAATGCTCTCAGACAAAGCCGCGAAAATCTACGCCCAAGGACATTTTTATACCTCCTGCGAAAGGAATTTGCAGCGAACGCTGCATGTGGCAAGTCATTAATAAGACCACTAGTATGGGTTGATGCCAGCACCTCTCTCATTGGATAAATTAACATTAGTAACGCAATCATTTTTATTCAGTATTTTATCTGAATTTCTAAATATGGGAAAAATTGTGTGATGATTTAAAACCTCAATGGGGGCGTTTACTCGAAACCGAAATCGCAATTTTCTACACGAAATCGTTAGATGGAAACGAAAAAAGAATTTTAGTGAAAAAATTAATCTTCTAACCACAACCATTCACTCATAACTCAAAAATTAATATAAGCAAAAGGTGACGCCCACCGAAAAAGCTACTTTGATAAAATTGACGTCATTTTCCTCCCGTTCTTGACTGACTTTGATTTTAGGGAAAGGAAAGGGAGTGGAGGGGGGTTCTCGGAAGGTCTACTCGCACATATCCAGTCGCAACCGCTCCTATTGTCAGAGTCAGCTGTGTTCCCCCCATTGCGATATGGCGAAGTAGCTTTGCGGGCTCAGTTGTGATTGGATGAAGTGGATGACGTCTGAGGTTGCACCACGCCCGCTTTTCCGAAAGGGCTACAAACATCAGTTTTTCGCCGTACATAACTCGAGAAACAATTGGATGATCAAAAAAGGGAAAAATACGCGTCTTTTAATTTTACAAACTGTATCACATTCGGCAATAAAAAGATATGTTAAACGACCCCATTATCATTTAAGTCCACTAGGAACACTGGCGGAAGAATATTTTACAAATTTTAATTGACAATTTTTTGGATCATAGCAGCCAAAAAAATTGTAGAACTCTTTAAAAATAATACTTATTTGCAGAAGTTAAACAGAGAAAAATAATTATTCATCTTGACCGGGACTCAAACTCGGAACTTCAGGTGTCTTCCTTCGCATTCCCTAAATAAAAAAATCATGCGTGATTCTATTTATGGCACCGCAAGCCTTTGGCTCAATTTAATGCGGACAGCATATGAGTTGTGATGTGAAAAAGTGCACCAGCTCTGATGCACATCATTCACGTCCTGCAAGCGAGCATCTGTTCTTACCTTTCGCATTCAAATTCACCTTCACCACGAAACAAATGTCCAATTGCTATACGTTCTCACAAATGAACAGTAATGGTGAAACTACAGAAATATTATCCGTGGTCACAACATCCGCATATTAAGATGCACGCAAGTTTTCACACAAGCATACAATACGATATTTACAACTATAGCATCCCATAGGAAAGAGAGATATGAAAGGTTAACTTAACAAAAATAATACCTTGGATAGATTTCTGCCAGGTCTAATTTGTGGGCACAATGGAGTAATAAGAGAATTGATTACAGACATTTTTCGGCAAAGGATCATGAGATAAAGAGCGTGAGTCACCATCGTAGAAACGCTTTTGCCATTAGGTAGGCGTCTTTCGAAAATTAACCGAATTTCAAATGCCAGGTACTATTTTTCATCGTTAAATTTTCTTTAAACACCATTTTGCCTAATGAATTCAAGAGTTGCGGACTAGCGGAAAAACCTTAACGGAGTAACCGGCTGATATGCAGAATAGCAGCGTTTCCACAGAGAAAAAAATTAGGGTACGAGCTACTTTAAATCTTCTGGAAATCCACAGGGGAGTAGGACGCCCTGATGGCTTAACTGCGTGACGCACCAGCCTGCATTTGGGGGATCGAAGCTCGGAACCAGGTCAAGGAGACTGATTTTTTATGGGGATATATTTCTATTGTCATTTTCCTTTCTGCTGTACTATATGACAATTCTTACTCTCTCAATTACACTTGTGACAAGTGTTCTCCTGCAAGAGCAAGGATGATCATTCCTATACTTCACAATCCTTTTCCTGCCAAAAGTCTTTGTCTTTTCCTAATTTCCTCCAGAAATTTCTTTTCTTCGTGTTACAAAAAATCACATTATGTTCTAATCCTATCATATGTTACCCACACTTCACCATTCCAGGCATTCAAATGCCTCCTGATTCCTTTCATCTTTTACCCAATTCACAAAAATATTGGGACGATAAAAGACTAGTGTTTATATTTTATTTCAGCAAGCAAAAGGACAGAAAAGAGAAGATGCTTATAATTTAGAAAGGTTTTACGAAAACTAACCTGGTCACCAGCGGTTTATCTAGTGTGGTGCCTAATAATATCACTTGCTTGGCGTACTACCTCTCAAGGAACCGTTTCATGCTTTCATTCAATCACTGAACCGGTTCATAGTCAGGAAAGTAAAATTAAAAATATTTGAAAATGAGTTTTTTCTAATTAACTAGCGAACATTAGATAGCTACACCCATATTGGATAGATATGCACAAACAGAAACGAAATATGTCAGTAGATTTTCCTCTCCTTAATTACAAACCGTCAAACCTTACATTTCTTGAATGGAGACCGTTCTGTTGACAAAGTTATCCCGATTCGGAGGAAGAGGTGAAGTGTGGATCGCTCAGGTTGTCCTCAGCCCATCGTCCACTGACGATTCCTCATTCGGGGAATTCCCCTAAGGATAGCAGCCAGTCTGCGTCCGCACATCAAACATCAGCGGGTCGGACGCAATCAAAGGGGATCTCTCTCCTCACGGGAGTTTACTTCCTCAGAACGAGAGGGATTTCGTGATACTCGGATGAGAAATTGACGAGGGAGCGTAGAGATATAGCCGGAGAGTTTTTCCCACGAGACCACTCTCAGCAGCCAAGTCACAAGGATTTGTAGAAGGCCTTATGGGGGACCAAGGGAGTCAACGGCGGATCCCAAGGTACATGGTTCATCTAATCAATTTCGGAAGAGTTGGGTCAAGTCGCCTCCTTTGGCAGGCACTCGATGAAGTTACAGTGGTTAACAGCAGCAGGCCACCAACAGTTGAGGACATTTGCGCCACTGAGATCCACCAGTTTTAGTGGGAAGGGAGAGAGGTAGAAAGAAAACTGGAGTAGGCATTAGCCTGCGAACAAACGACGAAATTAACGAGACCACTTTGGCCTTAGGACGCGGTCAGGAGTACAAACTGTTGTCACCAAACAACTGCAGACGGGGGAGAACTCCCGGAAATGAAAAAATTCAAAAATGTACTCTACATAAACCTATGCTCACAGGACATTTCCTTTCTTGATAAATGGACAGAGTACGTAAAGTTCACACCACACAGCTGTTATTGATTAGGACCGGTATTTTACTAAAACACTCTACTGTTGCCACCCCAGGCCTTGCAAACCAATTTGCATTGAATTTTATATTTATTTATCTAGTAATTTAGGTGACAGAATTTGTGGCAGTTTGCATATCGCTGGAGCAGGGGTGCTACATATTTTCTGCCCATAACAAACAGTTAAGTCAAATAAAGGTTCATGTTTAAACATTGTCAAACAAAATATTACGGTAAACTGATTTCCAGACCTCTTTTTTAAATATATAGACGATTTTTTCAGGAGTTTAGGTCCTTGTGAAAATGAAGAAACTCAACTATTTGGCCGTCGTTTCGGAAAATATATTTTTTTCTTCTTCAGGGCTTTAAGTTCTTTTGAGGTGAATTTGTTTACAATTTGGTTGTCATATAACATATAGTCCTGGCCATATTATTATGCATCGGGGGCATGTCCATATAAGTACAGTTTGCGAATTGGACGCAGTACAGAAATGTATAGGTGCAGTAGAAAAATAGCACCGTTTGACTATTTCATCTCATTCTTGGCGCAAGATCTTTTCAATATTATAGGTATTCTTTATTTATTTAATCACGGATTCACTGCTGATTTTCCGGTAGCATCAGCGCCACAAGCAGGACAGCCTCCGGGCTAATTGAAATTCTCTTCCAAGTGAATTAGCCAAAACCCCAAAACGGATATTTATCAGACAGTACAGGAAGCTATTCAGGCAATAACGCATTTCAAATTTACGGATGAAACAGAAACATGTCCCCACACAAAGTTCCATTTGGGTTTCCTGACCACAGGAATGAACCAACTCAAATTGAATTCCGCGCGCGTGCTGAAAGGGTAATGAGTATTTGAAAAGCCAATCGCAACTTAACTTCATAAAAATTTTGCTCATTTATATTTGAGTTTGCGTGAAATGGTTTTTTTCTGCTGTGAATGTTGTAGTTAGTTGGTTATTTAGGGGAGGCGACCGACAGCTGAGGTCATTTGCGCGTGAATGTTGTATTCTCAATTATAAAAACAATGGGTAAATGGTCCAAAATAATAAAAATTAACTTTAAAATGAGATTTCAGAAAAAAATGCTGCTGATGTTCATGAATTGTAGTAAATTATTTTTACGTAAAGCTGCAAGGAACTTGTATCGAATTGTTATGATCCTTCTCTGATTTCAGGCGTATGAAACCTGCCATAGGTCAAGGATATTGGCTGGATTTTAAACCTGATGATAGAGAATCCTTTCAGAGAGATTGTCTGTGGAATTAATTCTGAACCCTCACATCTATCTCCATTGTAACGGAACAATGATATTAAACTTTGTTTTAAGTAAGTCGATTCTTTCATCAGTTGGTGTTTTCTTAATAATATGGCTTCTTTTTTTCCACATAATACCACAACTGCACCCTTTTTTTTAATTGGGTATATTGAATTTATCCTCAAGAACATTGCCTTCTTTGGAGCTCATTTCCGTCTATGAGTCCAATCCTTGAGGAATTGCGATGGCGGGTGAGATCTAGCTCCAATAGATCCTCCAAAAAATGTCTTTAAGATCTATGGCGGGATCATGGATCCGTCTAGCATGTGGTTCACTGTCCCTATCAATTACGCAATCTGCACTGGAAGCGTAACGCTCCCAGTAACGTCACACAAACTAACTACGTCTGAAGATGTTAGTGATTGTAACGGCGAGACTAAATTTCAGCGAAATTCTGACACGCAGAAAATCGAATTGCGAGGATTTTAGGCGGGGGCGTCCAGAAAGGCTCTTGCCCGGGACTTGAACCCAGAAACCTCCGGTCGGTAACTCAGTGCTCGGCCCACCAGGCCCCCAAGACACCTATTAAAACAATATTGATTGCCTTTTCGCTCTCTAATGCACTATTTGCTATAGAAGAACGCTGAAGATTAAATGGATCGACCGAGTAAGTAACGAGGAAGTCCTAAGAAGAGTGGGATAAAACAGAAGCCTGCTGAAAACTCTAAAAAGAAGAAGGGACTACTTAATCGGCCATAACTGAGACACGATGGCCTGATGAAGACTATCGCCGAGGGAAAAGTGAACGGGAAGATTGGAAAAGGCAGGCCTCGTATGAGATACATGGAACAGGTTGTGAAGGATGTAAAAGAGAAGAATTACGTCACAATGAAAAGGTTGGCCGATAGAAGAATCGAGTGGAAAGCTGTGTCAAACCAATCCTTTGATTGTTGACCGATGATGATGAATGCATTATTAAAATAGTGATTACAAAAACAATAGCGTTATTAAGTTCGATGATCCATCTGTAATCGAATCCTTGCGTCATGGTGATTCTTACAATCACCCTACACGTCTCTACAGGATTCGGATCTCGGTTCTAAGGACATTTTCCCTCCGGCGATGGTTTCCTAGGCGAGAGGATTGCTTGCGAGAAGTAGAGCGAGGAGGGTACAAGACTTACGGGCGGATGTAACCAGGGCGGAGATGTACAGAGTCCAAAAACTGCTGAAAATTTTCTCCACGTCATAGACACCCAAGCGTCCTCGTATCCAGCTCTCACACTTCAACACGGATACAGCGAACCCTATTCCGACAAGCACTGTCCTCGCTCTCCTAACTTCCCACCTCACCGTCCGACACTCGCCGAGGAAACCTCGGACCCCCGGCTCTACACAGACCCTTTTTTATTAAGGAAGATCCCGAGTCTCTAAAGCTGGTGAAAGGACAGTGGAAAACGGTTCCTTGAAAAAGGGATGCGGACGTAGCCAACTTAACGACGTCGTGGGTCCTTACGTGCCGCGAAATTCGTGTCTTTAAAATGTACGTCCATTTCAAAGTAGGGGAAGCATTAAAATTTCACCAAAGAAGAAGCGCTTGTAACGAAGTCACAGATATTTTCAGCTACTTGCTAAACTGATGCTGACACTATAACTGAGATTGAATTAACTTAATGGAACATAGAATATCAGAAAATTTTTCGCAATACGATTTGTTTGACTTGAAAATATTTTACACTTTGTTGAACTTATCGAAATATTCAATCTTCCTTTAAAAAATAAAGTTTCTATATTTTCATGCTGTTAATATTCTTAAGAGCCGCGCGCGAGGTTCTTAGTTTATAAATCGAGTTTAAAATTCTCCAGCTGCTTTGGCTTTAATGACATCCATCCCTCTATATTTAAATTTAAGAACGAGCACTATGTCCATGTCCTAGGTGGGATTTGAACTAGCGACCCTTTGGATCGAAACACTGACATGATAGTTATGGGCGCGTGGCTCCTATAGTTAAGTCCCTTCGGAGCTCTACACGGGGGCGACGACGTTAGTTAACCACTCCTACGCCTCCCCCCCTCCCTTGGCCACACTTACACCCGCTCAGCTGTGCGACAAGCGCCGCTCTCCGGGTGCGGTGACGAAACGTGAGCATGATGTCCCTCAACAACCCCTCTCCGCACCCCACTCGTGTTATCCCCTCCGGGCTTAAAACTACAGTCACACCCCTTCCTCCCCCACCACCACTATGGCTCTCCATTGTCAAGGGTGAAGCGACGCGTGCGAACACGCACTAAAGCGGATTAGGCCATTTTTTCTTCTTAATTACTTTCCGGGGAGGGATAGGGAGGGAGGAAGAGAGAGAGGTTATCTCCTCAAAAATGTCACGCCCCGGGCGCAGGGTTGCCAACTGTCCTGGTTTCAGCTTTAGTCACCCGGAATTGGACAAAAATAATTTTTTTTTTTTAACCTTCCCGACTCCCTCTCTCTCCAGCCCTCTCAACAGCACGCTCATTTCAGGGGTTGTATATTAAACGTCAGCTTGTTAAGGGGAGTCATTTTTCAAAAGAGAGAATGCAGTGAGGAGCATATACCAAGGTGGTTCAGAACAATACTCTCAACATTCAGCTACCTCCTTTAACCAAATCAATTTCCATGACTCTGTCGAATTATCTGGAGAAGGAAACCGATAGCTAAAGTCATTTGTGATTTTAATGTTAGGTAGGTTACTGGATAGAGGCTGGTATTTGTTGCAGAGAAAGATTGGAGGGATAGCCGGTATCTACTCTAGTATTCTTTTAAATCGAATGCGCCAAGGGGTCCACAGCTAGGCGTCTCATCAGACGGACGGAGTAATGCGCTTTAAGTGCTCTCTAAATTATGCAGTGTATAGGATCCCTACTAAATCGGTCTAAATAATGAACTTGAACGTGTACAGCGAAGATCAGCAAGATTTGTAAAGGGACGGTACGATAACCTTATAAGCGTAACCAGTCTATTACATGAATTAAATTGGGAATCATTGTCATATCGCAGGTTGAAATTAAGAATTAATCTCTTAAACAAATTCCAAGACCATATTTTCAGTGATGATCCTAAAAATATTTTGCGAACCCCAACTTACTATGGTAGGCTCGACCATAATCACAAAATTTGAGAAATTGATTTCCTAACTGACAGATTCAAAATGTCCTATTTTCCTCGTACAATTAGGGATATGAACAATGGTAAATATCTCCAGTACGAGTGTAGCAATGGATAGCATAGATAGTTGCATGTTGGTATAAGGACTTGAAGGTAATCCAACTAACAGCACGTTTTTGCAGGCTTAGTTTGCAATTTTTATCTTTTTAAATAGTGCAGTTTAGACTACTATATTAATACTAATCCTTTTTTAAGTTGATATGTAGTGCATGTTTGGTGAGAATTCACCCCCTGCCACACACCTTTATGGTGGCTTGAAGGGTGTTATGTGAATGTAGATGTACACACCTCAGTCAAGTAGGTAACGGCCTATTAATAAGATACCTACGGACGAGGATAAATACGCTAATGCACAGACTAAATATATAAAAATGTAGAAAAAAAGGACATTCACAAGTGTGGATGGACTTATTTCGGCGATGACCATCCGCCAATATAATATAAATTTACGTGTAATGAGGAGGAACAATCACTCGTCCCTTCCGTAATAGTTGTCTCCTTAAAATCCCCAAATTTCGTCTCTCAACATCCCAGCGTTCCCTATTCCACCGTATCCCAAAAAATTTCAACTCCCTTGCCTCGCAGTCACCCTCACTGGACCTCTGCTCCTCGCCCTCTGTGTTCAAATCCGTAATTGCTAATCATTTGGTCGCAAACACCCCCTCTTCTCTGCGTACACTCCACTAAATCCCTCTCCATGTTGTAATTTTTTAAAAAATATATATAATTGCAATCCTTTTTCTAAAGTTATCCTGTAATCTTTTTTTATTATGTTCTGCTTTTGTCCTTTGTATATGTTTAATTTTTTTGTGATTGACTACCAATTTTCTGTATATGTGTTTTCCATTTAGCTACTAATCTGTTCCTTTCTAATACGAACTCTCCTATTTATTTATTATCTTCTCTGTTGTTTTGTGTCCACCACTGTAAGTAGCCTTAGTGCCGTTTTTGGGAATTTTTTGAAATAAATATCGTTGGATTAATGTGACGAAATAGTGGATGAGGAAGATGGAGTAGAGAGTCACAGGTGCCACATTTCTCATGATGTATCAGTGAAACCAGGAAAAGCGAAGCGACTAGAAATCTGGAACCTCCTGTATTTCGGGGTTGGTAGCCCTACCAGAGCGATGCTAGCTAGATAAGGGGTTGAAGGAGATGGGATCGGGTGGAGGGATGGAAGGGTAGGGAGCAATGTGTGTGAGTTATATGGAGGTACGGGAGGAGGATTTAAGCTAGGGCAGCCGAGGGGCACGACGGCTAATTTCATTCGCCTTGCTCATTAAATGGACACAAAACTCTTATAATCTGGGGTGGTGCTATTAATTTGTTGACCGGGAGACTTGTCCCTTCCGCCCGGGCTGTGAAGACACCACTGAGTTGAGACGGAAAAAATTAATATTCCCAGAGGTTTTTCGGGCAGAAAGTTTATTTTCATGCATACGAAATGAAAAGTTGCTTAATCAAATGAAGGCGAACACTGTTCCCACATTGTAACGAATCACCCTTCCCTTTACTGGATCGAGTCACCTAATGTTGCGAAAACTAATTTAATTAAGACAGAGGAAATCAGTGGCAGCGAAAAGTTTACCGAATCCCTCCGTAGTGTAGCCTACCAATATTATTATGTATATGTATTATGGATGAGTATTATGTAGGTACATATATTGAGTTTAATGAAGAATGCTACAGCAAAAATACAGATATTGTAAAATGACATCGTTGATAAAAATATGATGCCCTTTAAAACTTAAGTGCAGGGACTTATATCATGTTTGGTTATAATTGAAGCCCTCGAGATGTCTTGCAGGGTAGCCAAGAGATATATACATAATAGTATTTCTCTAGATTTTCGGTCCATTATTCACCACCACCATATTCCAAAATCATTTTCTTCCTCCAAAAGTATTCTACCTCGAAAGGTACACTCCAATCGGCTAAAATGTGTCCCGTTCCGCATGGGAACCCTTAAATACTCGGAAATCCCTAATTGGTTGAGAGCAATGGCTCCACAGAACAATTAACCATTGAGAAGTCGCTTACGGTCTTATAAACCGGGTTGATTGGTTTAACTTTGGTCTCTTCAGTATCTTATTTTTGAACCTTACTTTAACATCTGACAAAATATTAGGACTGCTAGTACAGAAAATACGATGTAGTTTATTTTTTCATTACTGCTGGTCGTTACTTTTGAGCTGTGACCGGGAAATGTCGTTAGTTTCATTTCCCTTGACACCGTGTGTTAGTGGTGTCAGTCAAAATCGAGACAAATTTTGGAATTAATGTTATTTAAAACCCTTTTTTACTTCATAATAGTTACACATACACTCCTTCCTAAGTTTTTGGTAGCTTGAAGCTCCCATTTATTTTGTAAATAAAAAAATAAAAAATATGTTAAATTAGTTTGTTTTGCACACCTAAATGTAAGTTAGTAAAATATTAAAAGTAATTACATTCAAAGTAATCTTTAATTTGGGATAAAAAGCCTGAATTGTGAACTTTAGGAGACACAGTCCTTTTAGTTTGTTCTAGACCTCTCCCGTCCCAATATTCCGCGTGACCTCTACAACGTTTAAAATAACGATAGTATATCGAATCAACAGCTTTCATCTTATTACGTGATAATTCGTAGTGAAACACGGAGATGATGCAAACTTCTTTTGCATACGCCAAGATAAGAACATTTGCAAATGAATTGTTTCGTAGGATTTGTTTGTGCATAGGATTTTACCAATCAGTACATCAGTGAGTATTTAATGAATATAATTTTTCTGTATGGGATAAAGGTTGCCATCAAAAATAAAAGGAAAATAGGTATATTGTGAGAGTAGAAGAATTAGGGTTTTAGGTGTTCTACCAGATAATATCAAATCGTACCGTCTCACATAAGTCTATACTAAACGTAATCCTGAGACAAAAACACAACAGTACGGAACACAAACAGAACACATGGATGGATACGAACCAGCAGAATTGAGTGACCAACCTGATTACCACGAACGGAGTTGTATTTTGCTGAAATATAACTAAATTTGGATGTGCAAATTTACACTGTCCCTGACTGGTAACATCATGGAAAACGTTCTTTAAGGAGTAGGTAGGTACTGGTGACAAATAGGTCGTCTTGAATTCGCTTGAAGTCGTGATTTTAAATAAAATCACGGAAACTCACATTGTCCACGGGCGTAATCAGATCATGTCGTATTCCGATCAATTTCACAATATCCCCATCGAGATCAGCATCAAGAAACATCAAAAAGGTGAGAAAAAATAAAAAAAATGAAATGGTGACAAGATTCACTGGCGATTATCACGGCTCCATGACCGTTGAACCCCTTTTTACCCTGTGGAAACAGTATTAGCTGGCGTCATGCTCCGTAATCGCACGCAACGTCTTATTCCTTTTACGATCCTCCTCTCGCCATTAATTTTCCCTTCACGACCTCCACGCAGTTCCACGCCCGATTAAGAGCAGCGATGGTTAAACGAAGCGGAAAGGCGAAAGCAACCCACTGGGAAGGCGTCTTGAGCTTGGCGAGATAAAGCTTTCATTTTCCTCACCCATGTTTTTTTTTTAAATTCCTTAACCTACTTCTGAAAAACGGGTCCCTACTTAGGACTGCGGTCTATAGGAGGGAAAAACTTTTCCCTCCTATAGACCACATATACACACACAAATAGATTTTTTTAAGCCTCGAGAACTGCCTCGCGTTTTGTATCGCCATTGAAAAACTTTAAAAAAGGCTCCCCCAACGAAACCCTTTTAACCCTTCCACCTCCCCCCTTTTACTCCCGACGTGCATTCTTCCCGGCGCGATTAACAAGTCGGTTGAGAGTTCTCCCGTCGCGTGGAAGGGGGCGCTGCCATGGCGACGGGGGAATGTTGATCCCGAGCGCCACCGCTCCCGTTGTAATCGACGCGGTGGTGGTCGATCAAAACGTCGGGAAACAAAAGAAACGCTAAAACATTATGCGGTCGCATGCGCACGTCCCCCGAACCCCTCTCCGCCTCCTTGATTTATGGCTTCGTGGGAACGCGGGAAGGCCCCTTTTGACGCATTCGCGAAATGCCTCCCATTCGCTGCGTTCCACCGAGTTCTATTCCGGTACGCGGGAGGACGCTTCTTTTTTTTATTTCTCGCGAACAGTAACGATTCTTTGACGTCGGTGCGATCGTTATTTTTAGCGAGGTAAATCGCAAGTATGTATGTAGTAACATTTATTCACATGGACAGAATTTTAAATGTCTTTCGGAAGGGTTTGAAATGTAATATACCTACATCGTAGTCCCAAATATTAAATAAATAAACGCATAAAAAGTGATAGAAAATTACAAATCATCGGAGTTCAAGGGTGATATTGCAAATATAGCATTCAATACACCCACGACATCGGCAGATATGACAAAAGCGATAAACGAATCGAGCAGTTTTACGTTTCACCCTGTGGTCTATAACGTACGGAGAAAACGGGGATCGGGTTGCTGTGGTGGCTGGAGTACTAGTCTTCAATTCTGAGGGCCCGGATTCGATCTCCGGCCGTGGCGAATGTTTTAGTGTCAATCCCGTCTTTACTTGAGTGCCTTGTGGAGGCCATTTCAGGTTCAGCACTCCGTCCGTCGGATGGGACGTAGAGCCGTGATCCCTTTTGCGCCTGTAAGAGTAGCGTAATGTTCATGCCGGGTTTCTCTCCAACTTTCAACCGCGACCTGAACACTCCTACCATTACCAAATCACCTCCTATTCTACATAGTACACATAACCCCAGCAGTTCTCCTCCCCAGCGATCTCCTTCCCTGAATAACGAACTAAATAAGTAACGGAGAAAGCTGATAACATTGAGCGGATTCCACTGTTAAGATTCATTCTAAGGAAGAACTAGGCTTCAGCATCTTATGCAATCATTACCTGGCAGAGGGTTCCAGAATGATGATTGCGCAAGGTACCGAATCCTATTTAGCGTTTGGAATAGTTTTAGAGTGGAACCTAGTAATTTGTCAGCGATTTAAAGATGATCCTAGAGCTTCAAGAAGAAAGTACTCAACACGAACATTTAAGTTTTAGGTCAAATGAACAAAAAATGAGGATCTATCGGAATGTATCGCGCGGATACCGATGTCTAAAGGCCGCTTTACACGATACAATTTTTTGTACAATTTCTTGTACAAACGCCTGTATAAACTGAACGAAATTGTATGTTTATCTGAATGGAATAAGAACAGGTTCTATTTCCCGTTTAGTCATTCAGACAATCGCACAAGCGTTAGTACAATTTGCCGCTTTACACGGTACAATTTCCTCATACAAGAGTTTGTACAAGAAATTGTACAAAAAATTGTATCGTGTAAAGCGGCCCTAAGAGTTGTATACAAAATATTTTCCTTTCGCAAATATTTACAAGGTACACTTCCCTTCACGTAAAAAATTCCCACCAATCCACGCAAGTAACTCGCTTCCCAGAGTGCGGGGCTGGGGTCAGAAGCTAAGCTGGAGCAATCAAATCATCAGATAATGTTGACATGATATGGTAGGCAAGCAAGCGAGAGGGGAAGCTAACATTCTTTCCTCTCTCTCCACTCTCAGCGTGTCAGGACGGGAAACAAAAGACGCCTATTTGCGCGCCCTCTCGCGGAACCACTCGCACGTCACACTTGTCAAGCGCAGGGCAGACGGATTGTCAGGAGATCTGACGCCGGAGTGCCGCGAAAAGGGCCAATGGGGGCGTGGATGGAAGAAACAACGCCGGGGCTGATAGCTTCAATCGGTCCATGGGAAGCTGGGAGATGGGTGACAGCTGATCTGGAAAGGAAGCTAACCCTTTAACATCTCGGAATTTGGGGGCGCCGAACCCCACAAATCACAAACTGTACTTTCACTAAACATATGGATGATTTTTCGGAGGTTTAGGTCCTTTTTTAACAATGAAAAATTTTTAAATTTTGGCTGACGTTTCGGAAATTGTATTTTTCCTTCTTCAGGGCTAAAAATGGGATGAACCACCAATAACATAACAATAATAATTAACATGATTTAAAGGATGCTTACAGTGCCAAATGCTTTACAATATAATTTTTTTACTAATTTTAACGTCAAAAAATTACATGGAATAAATTTTACATGCCTTAAGTTCTATAAGGTGAATTTGTTTGCAAATTGGTTGCTAGGGTCTATCCATACTTATGATATAATTTTTTAATTTCGATGTATTAAATTGTTATCCCTATATTTTACTTAAATCACAAATGTTTGTTCTTTTATTGCATGAATTCTGATCTTTACTTATATGATACATTTCTTTAAATAACATTTTAAATAAATTTCCTTGTGTGTCTAAAATTTTTGTTTGGTCGAAATTAAAAGCATGGTTGTTTTCGATTGCATGATTTGTCAAGGCACAGAATTTTATTTTATTTTATAATAAAGAGGTCTAGAATTCAACTTACCAATGGATATTCACTGTTATTTGGGAAGCGCCACCAATCAACCACGGGAGAAATTCTAACATTGGCTTTGAAAGTCTTCAGAAAGGAAGAGACTGATATTTATTAAAATTATTCTACTGATATTAGAATATAAACATAAACGAAGCCATTGATATTGTGCTCCTGGAACCGATTTAGAGTTCCTAATTTTCAACTTCTTTCCTCTGTTACTGAAATAATTCTCTCTTTCTAATCTCGTGAATATCTTTCAATATCTACGAAATTCCTCTTCCACTCCCTTTTTTCAAATTATTCATTCTTCTTAGAATGCGTGTTTAGTGATTCAATTTCTCTTCGGGACCGAGCCATTTCAGAACAGTTCATTCATATTTCCCATCTAGGATACATTCAATGAGCGTTATTTCAGGGTTAAATCGTTCCTTACTGAATCGTTTCTTTCCTGCTTTACTGCAAACGATTTTTAATGGCCCATTTTCATGTCATATAGCCGCTAACATGTAAAAGAGATAGACCAGAGATATTTTGAATATAAATAAAAAGAAAACAAAAATCCATGCAGTAGAATAGAGGAGGCCAGGACCAATGCTAAACTTGGGTGGAAAAAGCTAGAAAAGGTGAGCTATTATTACTTCCTAGGAAGCCGAATGACTAGCAATGGGCTTGGCAGAAAGTAAATAGTAGAATAACTCCGGCGAAGACAGAGGAATCTAATAACAGTTGGAAATACGAGCGTTGTAATAAGTAAACAATTCTAGAGCACGCTAGTTCATGTCACTGAGGCATGAAAGATAACAGCAGCAGGGAAGTCAAGGATGGAAGGATTCGAAATGTGGTCCTGCATTAGAAGGATGAAGATAAAATGGATAGACCGATTGACAAACAAACAGAAAGTGGGAGAAAAGAGAGAGATAGGAAAACATAGGGGACTCAATCGGCCACAGCTAGAAACATGATGGTCCGATGAATAAAATCGTGGAGAAAAAATTGAATGGAAAAGAAACCCCTCGGATGAACTGTATGATAAAAAGTAGTGAAGAATGTGAAAGAGAAGTATCATATAAACATGAGAACGTTAGTAGATAGGGTAGAGAGCAGCGTCAAACCAATCATTTGATTGTTGACCCTTGATAATGACGACATATTATACTACCAAGTAGCAAACAGAATCACCATCGTTGGTCAACAATCCTAACATTGGTTTGACACAGTCCTCCACTCGATTCTTCTTCCGGCCAACCTCTTCATATTAACGTAATTCTTCTGCAAACAGTATAGTGGATCTTAAACCTCTTGTCCTTCGTAATGTAAACATCGGAATAATTTCACTATAAACGAGAGCTAAAATTAGAACCTGGAGAGGCTACATAATACCTAAGCGTCATCACAGCAAGATTTCATTAGCATAAAAACATAAAGCGTTACAAAAAAATTAATGGTTGCATGGAAGAAAAAATCGTAGAGTACTAAGTACCAGAACCAATACAACAATTTCACCAATGCTTACGTTAAAATACTTCCAATGCTCAACTTAAGAATGAAAGTAAAGATTACCTCTGACGAAATCACAGTTTCAAGTAGACAGGTTTATTTAGTCACTTTATGCTTCATTTGGAATTAAAATATTTGTCTCGGCGACCTAAAAAGGATACGAGTACCGTAAAGTGCCGAGGACTCGATGCGCTATTTACACCGTAAACACAGTGTGTTTCGGCACTGCGAAGGAATCAGCGGAGCGAATGGAATTCCATGAAAAATAGATTACGTCCCTCGCGCAAGCGATATACCTACACACCACGCTTCCTGATGCCTGCTCGACGGATGGAGGCATGAATGTTCTCAAGCCAAAGCAAGCATTCATTACGACTTGCCTCTTTTGCATGGCGTGGCCCGTGGAGGGGAAAAAAAACAAATTGGCGCATGCAACTGATAATACAGTATCTTCAGTACCTGTGTATCTCAAAAATGGATGTTTTAATTGTCAGTGGATTACGATCTCCGCGCGACTATTAAATAAAACACACTATTTCAAGCAAGAGTCAGAAAAGGAACTCATTTGTATGTTATCATTATTAAGGCCACAAAAAAAAGATAAAATACCAATGATTTCAGGAGGCCTGATCCCGGAAGTATTTTCTCAATGATTAAAGTGAACATCTTAAGCATTTTACCTTCAAAAGAAGCAATATTGAAATAATATACAAGGGAGCAACATATGCTTTTAAATAGTTTTTAATCAATGCAGATTATTCTACTCGAGCAATTATTGGCAGTCATTATTGATTGCAACTGCCATCTGGGTCATATTTACAATCACTTGTTCAAGGCTAATTAGCTCCAGCATATCAGCACTCTAAAAAAATTAGCAGGCGTTCTTTTGCAGTGTAGTTAATGGTTTGGGACCCAGAATTTCACGGCCGTCACGGAATCCCAAGGAAAAAAAGATCAATGATGTCTCTACTCAACCTGCAAAATTTTGTAATTCACTGATTTACAATTAAAAAAACGAAAAATTAAAGTTTTTCCTCATGAATGGTGAAAACGAGCTCCAAATTTATGATGGAAATTTCATCAGGATCTAGGTTTATAAACGAATTTCAGTTATCAACTGCGATTCGGAATGCGATTTGAATATATATTTTGCCAACGCAAAAAGACAATGGAGATAAGGTATTAATATAAGAATTCAGCATGCAATTCAACATTCCTAAAGTTCAAAAAAAGAGCGGATTCGACCGGAAATAAATTCCACACTTCAATGCATCCGTGAATTAATAATGCGGACGATTTTTTCATCACAAATGGGATGAGCGTGCCTTTCCAAAATGCAAACATCCTACAAGCCGGCCGACAACATTTCAGCACACGTTCCAAACGGAAGCAAATGCTACTTCATGCACTCAACCTTCACAATAATGAATTTGGAAATAAAAAAAGAACGGAATAAAAAACTACTACACCACCCAATACATTCCGCGAATCCGCTGCGATAAAGTCTGAAAAATGCAACAAATGCATTATGGGAAGAGGAGAACCATCATTTTCTAAAAAATAAAGATTGACATTGTTCAATGAATGCTCTATTTTTACTCCGTAGACTAGTAAAAATGTCGTATGTTTGTGATTGTCAATTTAACGCGGATAAAAGTCAGGGTACGAAAAGTGTTTTAGGTAATGCAGGACGCCAGGAATTCTGTATATTTCGAACAGTATTATCCATATTCATGGAAATAATGAGTTCATACTAAAGGAGTGAACATATTTTACTTTAGCGAGTGAACGTATTTAACGAGTGAACGTTCAGAGATTTTTTCTACTTCTTAACATTTTAAGAAACGTAAAAAGAGGCGTTTAACTCGTTTTATTTACATTTATACCGATTGAATTATGATCAAAAACCTAATGGATGGATTCGTTTTTCTTGTTGGGCTTCATGATGACTTTAATCGCTGGAGCATAAAGTATAGACCTCTTTATCATATTATTTATTACAGGTATATACTATGTATACTTGCTCTATGATTAGAGCCATCACCGTTTAATGATGAAGTTTCTGCTGAATTTCAAAATCTGCATTCATTTTAATATCTCAGCTGTTGGAGGTACCAAAAACGTAATTGTACTCTTACCAATAGTTTAACTCATTCAATACTTATGGAGGAACTGTCTTATGTTACAGATAAGACAACTGACGCTGAGTTTACATCAATTCACTTAGTCCATACTTTTCTACGCCGCAAACGACAATATTTCACATGGCGAGATCGAATGCTTCGTCTTCCGCTTACTTCTCGAATAAATTCACCCCAGTCACGCACTCTTTTCGCCATATTGGGACTAATCTCTCAATAAACAAAACTCAGACAGACTCGAAAAGCTCAATGCATTGTGAGAATGCGATCCAAATCATAAATAATCAGAGTCCATCGCACTTTATAACGTTCTTCAAGTTTCTCCTTAGGAAGCGGCTAAATAACTTCCCATAGCGCAAACGGACGCCCTGGAAAAATCCCAATAGCATTGCACCCACGTACAACCCTAGTCTGGGAAAATTTTCTCCGGAAAATTCCACCCTTTGTTACTCAACCACGAGTTCGTGCGGTGCAACCGTATCAAACCATGTACACGGCAAGCGGATGCTCAAAAGGAGCTCCACATCCGATATCCGAGGCATGGGGCAGACAAGGGCGTACCTGCACCCCGTAGCCTTGGCCTCCAACTATATGGAAATCGGCCCCGTTCCTGAGTTTTCCGGGGAGGACTAGAAAGGGTTACCTTGCATACCTTGAAGTAAGGCAAACAAAAATAAAGCACAAAGGAAAAAAATGGGGAAAGGGGATGAGGGAGGAAGAGTTTGGAGTACGGAAATGTATACGGCAGACAACGGGAAACGGTCGAAGAGAATAAATAAAAAAAAACGTTTTCCCTTTTCCTACGGTGAAATTCGCCTGCCTTTCCAAATCGAGAGGATTTGCTGGAGGATGAGGGGAAAAAGAGGACGGATAATGGTGGGGAAAGAAGACAGGAGGAGAACGACAAAGGCACGCGAGGAAGGTAGGTATGGAGATCAAAGCGATGGAGACCTACGCCCAGGGGGACAACAGGAAGGCCCGAACGAGATGGAAAGCCGCTTGGATTGGTAGGACAGGTATCGGGGATAATCTCGCTCACGTCCGATTCCTTTCCTTTCAGAGGCTAAAGGAGATCACAGGATGCAAAGCACAAGATTCCCAAAGGAAGGGAGCTAGCCGTCCTAACACCCAAATCCTTCTCGCCGATCTTGTAAGCTTCTTTCGTTCATTTTCATACCGAGCGGTGTGGGGACCCCTCACAAGGCGGCATGGAAGGCCTTGAGATATGCGCGCTTGTGGATAAGTTTCTGGCGGGTCAAAACCCACCATTTCTCTCGTACTTGCTGGAAAAATGACGAGAATATTCGGAACCAATTTATTTCCTCCTCTTCTTCCCATTTCCAATGTCGTTCGCCACTTTTGGATAAAGTATTTCCAAAGGATGAAGATCAATCACTTTCTTCCAAGCGTATCGGAATAGATGATAGCATATTGTAGGGGGAATTATGCCTATCACTTACGCAAGAAAGCGAACTCAATGAGCAGCTAACTGACTAAATTACATAGTTTCTCTCAGCGCTGACTTAATCTTAACGGAGAGCGCCAAACGAAAACCGTCCCTTCCGGTGCACGGCATACAGAACTCAAAAGTGATATCCTGACGGCTCTCTTCAGCATTCTACCAAAACGTCTTTGCCATGGCTTGGGTTTAAACATTGGCCCTCGGGATTGGAAGCTAGCAAGCCACGGACAACCATATCATCCTGAACGAAACCCACGAAATTCAGGTGATTGTACTCAATTACGTAACATTAGTTGTGCAATCCTTCCCTCAAAATATTTGCGGTGAGGAATGAATCTGAAAGTTGCTTTCTTCAACCAAAATAATTATAAATACACTTGGGAAGACATAAAAAGCGTATGTGCCATATTTGAGATATATGTTCAAAAGCAACGTTTTAAGTTAAAATAGCATATTCATTTACTAATTAATGAATAAATGAAAACGAATCAAAAGGGTGGTCATACGTTAAGAAAAAAAAACTCGGTATATATTTTTCAGGGGAAAAATTTTGAGGAAAAGTGAGTTTGAAACTGTTAAAAACACATCCTCAGTGCGAGATGACCCTCGAGTCGAGGATCGAAACGTCGGCCGAAATGGACGCCCTTACCCGGTGGACAATCCGAGAAAACTTCTTGAAGCAGATACGCCGGGAAAGCACCAATCCCTACTTGTTAAAAACACAATTTTGTGACACATCTAAGAGAGCAGGAAAATAAAAAATATAATGATATGCGTAAAAATCGATATTGGAATCATAAAAATATGCTCAGAGTAGGGCTCATAGTGTTCACTATTGCACTCGACATTACACCTAAAGCTTGGGGAAATAAATAAAGCTGCCCACCAAGATATTTAAATTTCAGTTTATACATGTGTACCTACTAGGATCAATTTTTTCATCAAAATGACACTTAAATTTTAATAAACCAAACTTCGCCTCCTTGAAAAAAAAGCCTTTTCCCTAACTATTTCCTCGTTTCAATCTAATGCGTGGTCAGAACGGCCATTATGAATTCTGGCTCGATACGTTTGCAGTCGTGTTTCACTGACTAAACAAACCAAAGCATGGGAAGAATGAAAAACGATAAAGCTAACATGTACGTCATAGGGTACAGGCATAAAAGTACGAACTTCGAAAAGCCTGGCGAATACCGCGTTCCAATTCCGGAGGCAGATATTCATTATTTGAAATAGGAAAGGAGAACGCGGCTCAACAGAATTCCGGAGGAGAATGTCACCGACGCGATATATTCCCACGGGAGCGCTGAAACTCGATTAATTTACCCTTGGTACTTTGTTAGGTAGCAAGACTTGACAAACAACCGTGTATTCGTAGCGTAGGATGTCGGTGGGGGTGAATTCGATATGGGAGATTTCGCGCTGATAATCAGCAAGCAGGTAGGCGTTCAGATTATTAGGCTCCTGTGTCTATTTCGCTGCAGTGACACCGTCATGATTTCATTAGGGGGGAAGAGAAATTTTTCATTTCGATGACAAACTAAAATGCAAGCCGAAGCGACACTTAATGGAAACATTCGGCGCGTCAATGGGAACATCAAATACCTTCTACCCCACGGGAAGCGGAGAGGAGGGGGAGATGCGATGACTCCCATTGTAGATGAACCGTGATTCCTGTGTAGCGTATCAATAAATAAAAAGAAACACAGGAGTCGTTCCCAATCAAAAAGAAAACAGAACTAGTCCCGTCAAAGGTGACTGGGATGGGGTCGGGGTGAACAAACGAATACATCGAATCACCCACACGAAAATCGATTGTACATACGATGACCACGAGAAACCTCTGATTACCCTTTTCATTTTAGAATATTTCATTAATTTTGTCTCTCTCTCTGTTTGCTTTCAAATGTAAATTAACGAACGGAGCGTAGAGGAAATAAATGGATGTGTATTTGGGGGAGGAAATATATATAAATGTTCACGGGAAAATCGCAGTGCGAGACACAAATAGCAATAAAGCTGGTCACAGGCGTGACAAAAGTATAAAGGCACATAAAAAAAGGACACTCACAAAAATAATTTCCGATATTTCGGTGGCCACTACCACCTTTCTCAAAGGAGAGGAGAGAACTAAAGGGGGGGACGGCAGGTCGAGGAAACAAGTGAAAGGTGGAAGTAAGGGAAAGGAGGGGTATAGAAGAGGGGGAAGGGAAAGGGTATGAGAAAAAGTATGAGAAGAAGAAAAAAGAAAGACAGACGGCTCCTTTAATGAGCCCTGTTAATTCCTGGTTTGCGGAATGCATGGAAGAGCCAAATAAGAGAATGCTCCAGCGTTTTAAGTTGAAGGGGAGACGCTGAAGGTGGGAGGGAGGCCAGTATGCCCACCTTGAAGCAATTGTTAAAGTTGGAATCGTGGGAGGAGGCATGTATGGCTACTGGAAGAGAATAAGAGTGGGAGGAGGGATTATTGCAGGAAGAGCGGTGACCATTCATGCGGATGCAAAGCGCGGTGGTGGAGAGGCCGATGTAGAAAGCGGGACAGAATTGGCAGAGAAGAAGGTAAACAGTATTTTCAGTGGTGCAGGAAAGTGAAGGCATGGATGGAAGTGGAAAAGAGAGGAATTGTTTAGGGAGAGGCTCGGTGATAAGGATAGGACAGGTTTTGCATCTAGCGCGATTGCAGGGGGAAGGGGGTGTTTTTGGAAGAAGATGGGATTTGGACAGAGGTCTGGTGGTTCTCAGAATATATATATATATATATATATATATATATATATATTCAACGTTTATTGTATGTTTACTATCTCTTTCTTTCACCTTCTGTTCGAATTTATATTTGTGTATTTGCGCCTATGGCGTTGTGTATGAATGGTGATTTGTGTATATATATATATATATATATATATATATATATATATATATATATATGCGGCTGGCCCTTTGTAAGACATCTTTTCATGGAGTCACAATTAATTCCTGATTAGTCTAATTTTCAAATGCATTTGAGAAAAAAACGGGAATGCACCAGTTGAACATGATATATATAAGCTCCGTATCCAGCATCCTTCATAGCGTTCAGTCTCCTGGAAGTTTTGTTTCCACGAATCCTCATTTTATATCGTGTTACCTTATTGCGAAACAAAGGGATAGAGCGTGAATTTCGGTAAAATGAAGAGATAAAAGTGCTCTGTGAAAAAAGTAGTAGGGTGCGTCGACGGCTAAGGTCATTTTGCACCTTGACTAAATATTTTATAAACGAGTACATATGATCATTAACAAGTGAGAATGTAAAAAGGTAAGAATACTAAAATGCTATAAGTTAAATTTTTTTAAATATTGAAGTCTCCTTCAAAAAGGAAAGTACACGGTCGATCATGTTGGGGTCATTACCTAGGATTTGTCCTAGATTGCCCACAACGTTCAATCTTTCTCGCGCAGCACGATAGACATAACACTCCGTCAAAGTAGAAAAATTTAAAGTGACTGAAGTTTCTCAAAAAATAGAGAAAGTGTCACGGGCTGGAAATCATCGATATCTAAACCTCTCGATTTCACGTGAATTCCGCTGAATATGAGTACTGGAGGCTTCACTGAAGCCTTTAGAAAACGCCTTAAAGATTTTATCCAGGTAAAGTTCATCTAATTAATTACTGCGGCGAATCTCCAACTATGGAGAAATTCGTTTACCCTTTTCTATTACTAGTCACAATATACAAGATGATTTCGTAAAAAAATTGCATAAAATGGGAAATAAAAACAACATTGTGATTAGCCTGACTTGAGTTGTGTTTATATTGAGCCTTCCTCACGTTTACTTTTCAAAAATACGTGTAAAAATGAAATAAAACATTGTTCCAGATATTTAAAATCTAATGCCACTAGAATATGATAAGAATTAACTGTAGGTATTATAGGCTTATGAAGCTATTTCACCTTGAGAAACGAATCATGGATTTCCGAAATAAGATAATTAAAAAAATGGTATGCAAATGAAGGTAATACACGTCATTCAGAAAAGGAAGGGGGTGAAGTACTTTGCCAGCAGAGAGCAAAGATTCAAAGTGATAGCGTAAAAAGATTTATTCGACTAACGAAAGAGAATGAAACGGTAAGCACTCTCAGTTTTTGCCTTCCACCCTAGTGAGCTTGAACGAGAGGCTATTTCAACTGTAAACACGAATTAGGAGAATTTATTATGCCTGAAACATTTATTGCATACTTATATAATTGATTAATTACATTATGAATAAAACATACAATATTATGGGAGAGTAAAATGAGCAGAATGATGCAGAGAGGGTAGAAAACGCTTTTATATCTCCATCCGATTTTATCTTACATACATTGATTTTCGCTAATAAAATCTTACTCTTTGTAGCTACTAATAGCAAAACATTCAGAGAAATGATAGGGTAATAGACCTTCAGGGGAATGAGCATGTTGATACTTCGTCCAAAGAGACAGGTGATGTGAGAAAGTTGATGTGGAATGGCATTAGGGGATCACCAATCGAATTCCTTCAATGTATTAAGTACCTTGAGAAACATGAGAATCGCTCTTACACTGATGAAAAGTAATAGACGTAACCAATCATATAAAAACCCAAACCAAAGAGTGGCGTGAATTTTGCAGCACACTATTAATGCAGCATCTTATGGAAGTACGTTGGAGGGTAGTCAAAAGTTCTGAAAAATTTCTGAGGTGGAGTAGAAATCTTAAAACCTCACCAAACGTTATTAAACGGGACTTTTTGTGAGCTAAGAATAGCACGTGACGTTTACGAGACCAATTGGTAAGTAGGGAAAAAAATAAAAGCGCAGGCATGCTTATGGCATTGCTAAATACGATGTTATATGACAAATGACGTAGTCGAAGAGAAGGCTTTGGAAGTGTCACCAAACTTTCTCAGTACTCCATTTCTGCGCGGAGGGAAATAATAGATAAGGCTAAGAATTAAATCTGGATCGTCTTCCAAGGTCGAACAAAGACAATCAAATGACTCCCTCCTTTACGGTCCAAACCCAAGAAAGAAATGCAGAGGTTGACGACTCAAATGCTTCAGAAGTGCCCTCAGATCCCATTCAAGAGAATCATTACCTTCTCCGTGATCAATATGCTACTGGAATTCGTGTCATAGGACATAGGTAACAAGAATTTGAAGCTTTACGTAATTTAATAGAAAATCCATCTCAGGAATTGGTTGGGGCGTCTTTGGAACGAAAATCAGATACCGAAATTGAAGGAGAACAAGAGACGAGGTAATAATTAGCTTTGATGGGAATATAGAGTGACAACTGTAGGGCATTTTCAGGAGAGATTTGTGGAGTGCATCTAAGAAATAACATTATTCTCAGTTTCCATTAACATATTGGAGCCCAAAAACTTGATTGCCATATTAAATAATATTTTTTGAACCATGAGGTAAATACTGCGGAAGTTAAAATCATAAATTTTAAATTAATTTCCCCACTCGAAAAATAATATTCTTCTCAAAGAATGTGACGGATAAAAAAATAAAGTATTTACGTTCAACGAGAACTCAGACCAACTCCATTTTCACTTTAATTGTAAAAGTTATTTTAAATATAGAGGGTTACTAAGTAGCAGATTAAGCGTCGCAACCATTCGTGAAATAATTGAATCGTAATTTTTCCGTCTGTGACTGGCAGACTATTGAATTTCAACAGCCTCAAGCCTTCCTCTCATATGCATTAACCACCTACTGATATAATTCTGTTAAAATGGTGAGTAACATCTACATATATATGCAACCACGTGCCTGCAGATTCTGCTGGAAAGACTACCTTGAGGAATAACAATAACGAGTGATTCATAATGTTTTTGAAATATACATAACTTATAATCATTGAAGTCGTGCATTATTCACGACAACCACGAATTCTTATGTTTCTCGGTCGGACTGAATTAAATGTCAAATCTCTTACTGACTCTTGAAATATAAAATCAGGAGTTCAATATCGGTCTCTGGTGAAATCTCATTCCGGAGAGAATTTGAAGAATGATTCAACTTTGGAGTCTTAATAAAGAAATTAAAATGCCGACTAAACCGCGATGCTGCTATGGCTAATTCGATGGCTGGTGTGATCGTATATGCAATAGTTATAAATGAGCAACGGCCTGAGGCTAATGTAAAATACCAAAGTATGCGTTAGTTTTGGTTCACACCACTGTTCACCTATTTGGGTACCATGACTTCTCGATTTAAATGCCACTTTCAACTCCTTTTGCTCGTATGCTAACGTATATAAATATATTCATAATCTTGAAGTGAAAATTATTCGCGGGGTATTTTTCTTGCTTCAGCAAACACGGAAACCGATTTTAGGCACAGGAGAAACTAATTTTGAAGCGGAGAGGCGACAACCAACGCAGGAAATTGAGAAGGCATCTGCTACCTCCCGATTTGAGCGCACGCCATCTTATAAGACGACGAAAAACTTTTTACTGGCATTGAAATCCGATAGACTCCCGAAGGAGGATTATTGCACATGAGTTGATAATTAGTGAGCTTCTTCTATGGGTACTAAATTAATGGTTCGAAAGTTCCCCTCAGGAAAACTTCGATAGTTAGAAGTTGCTGCGAGAGACGAGAGCTGACTGCTGCCGTTGAATCCACTCAATATACCTAGGTATTCGGAAGAAGTTATAAGCTAGGTAAAGGCTAGGATAGATGCAAGAAAGCGGCATAGGGTAGGATGAACCTACTGAAGAAGAAAGCATTGAACTCCACACAAGGAACGGCCTATCAAAACTTCTGAAATCTCGATCCAGAATCAAACTGTCACCCAAGACACCTTTGAAAAATTCAGTACCCTATGGCAATGACGCTAGTGATTTGATGGGAGAAATGTCACGTGACGTTAAACGGGATCAACTAAAGGAAGTTTGGAGAAATTAATTTTAAAAATCGTAATTGAAAACGAAAATTTTCCTCTTGTATTCGATTTAGCATCTAAAAAATAGTAATGTACTGGAAAAAATAAGTTAACCAAATTCTACGGCAAAAGTACTAGTAATTTGATGATCAATAGGCGAAGATATCCTTGGTTAGTCCTTTACTTGAATTGGTCTCTAACTGCTGGCCATGAGAAAAAAATACAAATATTCACATGATGCTAGCCGATATGAAATATAGTGTCACGAAATACAAATTTAAAACCGCCATCACAGATCAAAAATTTCCATTTGATTTCGACTAATAACCTGAAAAAATATAATATAACATTGGCAAAAATTAAGTTGACCAAACTCCACAGCAAAAAGACTAGTTATTTGATGGAGATAACGGTTGCGCCAAGTGATCATCTTTAAGCAAAATTATTACATGAATACACCCTTTGTAACCTACTGCTTCACTCTAATTACTGTGTAAACATGTCTTGACCATGAGAATAAAATGCAAATATTCACATGACCTCATGTGGTATTAAAATTGAGAGAGGCAAGGTATCCAGCTTTAAAATTCAATTGCAGCCAAAACATTTCCAATCGATTTAGAATCTCAATGAGTAGTATAGCACGTAGGAGAATAGCAAAAGAAAGAGCTGTAATGTGAGCTTGGAATTCAATTGTTTCTTCTTGTTTTGCAAGGAGAATTATATTGCGAATGACGAGAATGGACGTTTTTAATCGAAATTCCAATCTTGAAATTATATCCACAGAGGATGGTGTAAAGTATGGAAATACCTTTTAAAAAGTATGGTCTGATTATAATTAGAGCTAAAATATGACTTGAATAAATATATAATTACTACTGCAGTAAATATAAATGGGGTGAAAAATATATCTGACAGACTATTTGAAAGCGTGGTTAAAGGGGCTGATTTTGGCATTTGTTTCATTTACCCTGGGCTGGATTATGGATGGATCGAAAAGAAAAATGAAACTCGTATAGAGAAAGATAGATCTTTAATGATCTTGTTTCTCTTGTTAGACTGGGACTCATATACCTATGCATTAAAATACGAGAACCTGCTCCCTAAAATGTTGAAACTACTTCGTCCATACATTTTTCCAATGCGACTCAACACAATACAACACGAAAGTATCTTGATGCTGCTCATTATTTTCGTCAAAGTTTTACAAACCACCACCGTAAAAAATATTTCTCTTCACGGTATATTTCAAAGCTTCCAACGAAGACCTCACGTTTGGAACTATATTCTGTTATACCACAAGAGCAGCTTTAGTATTCCGAGGAAAGAAAAACTATTCCAAGTAGGTATTTTACTTTTCCGAAATCTACGTCTATCTTTCGTTGGAAACTCTTTCTTAGTGATACGTTATTGGAATCCTCAACCTTTTAGAAATAAGGTTCATGGGATCGAGTAGTAACTGATGTGGAAGACTAAGCCGCATGATATTTTCACGGACCAAAGTAAAAATGCTTATGGGAGGCAGAAAAAGCAGCGGAAATGGCCAAGTTTCAAGTTTTTTCCTCAGTAGAGTAATGTGATATTATACAAGACGAAGCATTCACAAAAACTGGAGATTTTGGTTGAACGGGAAGCTTGTGGTAATAATTTGAGGAGAGATGTTGAGACAAATAAAAAAAGCCTCGGCGAAGACGGTCCAATTAAGAGAGGGCACTTTCATCTTCCCCGCCTGATTCCATAGCAACTCAAACCTCTCAATTACTCACTGGCGTGGGAGTATCGCAGGGGGGACCTAATTGCAGCTTCTTTGGCTCTATCCTGCCGCATTAAATAATTGTTCTGGAAAGAGAGAGGGACTTTCTTCATTACGCTTAATGGGGTCTGGGCCCTGAGTTTAGCACGAAAATTATTTTTCTTGAAAATTATCGCTGTGGTCAAGCGACCACCACAACCACCGCAGTCATACCATTCTTTCAGTTCTACTTTACAAAAAAAATGTACCCCATTTTTTCCCTAATGCTCATAGAACGGGACCGGGATGATAAATATAAAAGCGGTCTTGCGAACGTAATTCCAACTTCGCACAGATGTTCAGGTGCATTGGAACGAAAAAAAAGAACACCTATACGGTTATCAGGATGAGCCGAAAATTCTAGGGGAACGACGATGAAGCAGTTCATCCCCTCTCTAACGATTCCCAGGAGAGCTTACCGAAAATTCAATTCTCAACCGCAGACTGGTGTTTTTAGACCATGATACGAATAATGAGAACATGCATAATACGAAATCAAATATATTATTTCCCTAGAGCACTATCAACCTCGTTCCGATAATTCATGGAGAGGCTATTCTTTAGTGGTCATAATAAATGGCAAAGTGTGATTTTGACGACCATGTTCAACAATCACTTTGTAAATGTGGTATTCAGTGAAAGAAAATTAAGTGATTGCATCCCCCCCAAGTCAGCTTAGGAAAGAGTTAGTTATTTTTAAGTGAGTCAGTGTCTCTTGAGTGTCATTGCATTAAACCATTGATCATCACAGCATAAACCGCAGGTAATCACAGCTATAAGGCATATGCATGTATTAATTGTTGATCAAATTTTTAATGGCAAATAAAAACAGTCAATGCATGTTAAACCGAGTTGGTTCAGAAATTTTGACTACTAATTTAACATTTGTTCACCAAAATATTCGTAGTTTAAGAAGTAACTTCGAATACTTGCTGACTAATCTAAATTCCTTCACCGAAAAAGCAGCAGTAATAATGTTAACAGAAATATGGATAACGAGCTCTGAGGTCGATATGTATAAAATTCCTGGTTATAAATGTTTTTCAAAATGTAATGACAATAGTAGAGCAAAAGGTGTGATGGTGTACGTTAAGGAAGAGATCAAATCTTGTTTAGTTCCAATAACAGTAGGTTCCGCTGACTGTATATTGTTACGCTTATCCTTAAATAGTATAGAAATACATCTGTTGTGTATTTACCGATACCAAAATATACCAGCAAAATCATTTTTTGAGGATATAGAACCTATTTTAAGAGACTGTAAAAATAATTTAGTAGTAATGGGGGATATTAATATAAATATACTGGCATATGATGACCAACGTGATCACTACATTAATCTGATGAGTTCTTACGGCTTAACCAGTTTAATTGATCAACCTACCAGAATATTTAAAAATTCCGCAACTTGTATTGATCATGTTTTTGCCAGAATTTACCATTCATATAAATATAAAATGTCTGTAAATGTGCACCATTTGGCTATCACTGATCATTCCATGGTTGAATTTAACATTTCTACCTCTGAAATTCATTCCGATGACTGTACCAAGGGGAAAACAAATGTTGTAAAAAAAACAAACATTAAAACTTTCATATCCTTAGTTAACAATGTTGACTGGTCTCCGGTATACACAGAGACCAATGCTTCCACAGCCTTTGATTTGATGATGGATTCTTTGTGTACCAGTCTTGAACAATCGAAATACGAACTAAGTCCAAAAATTTCACCGATGTTTCTGAAACCTTGGATGAATGAAAACCTGCTGAAAATGATTGAAAATAGAAACGATCTCTTAAGGAAAACTAGGCGCCATCCTAACAACAACAGTCTTCGAATGAAATTTCTAAAGTATAGAAATAAACTAAGGAATAAATTAAGGTCTGCGTCAAATGAATACTATATGAACAAATTTCAAGAATTTCGCGGTAATGTTGGACAACAATGGAATTTGTTAAAGGAATTGGTGGGAGAGAAAACAGCATGTCCTGATACTTTAGAATTGAAATTAAATGGTATAACAATAAAGAATTCATTTGATTTAGCGTCTGAATTTAATAATTACTTTATTAGTATCTTTGATTCAAGTAAAATCCGTATAAACATCAGTAAGCAATTGAAAAACCCTTGTGCTACACAATCTCCCCCCGGTTCTTTTTTCCTAGAGCCAGTTTTACCCACTGATATTATTAATATAGTCAAATCACTTCCACAGAGGAAATCTCCAGGTCCTGACGGGATAAATACTAAAATGTTAAAGGTTATCATCCAAGATATTGCACCAGTATTTGCTCACGTATGCAACCTGAGCCTGTTAAATGGAGAATTTCCCAGTTCACTTAAGAAGGCTATTGTGATTCCAATTCATAAAAAGGGTGACAAAACTGAAGTACGGAATTACAGGCCTATTTCATTGCTGTCAATTTTTTCCAAGATATTAGAAAAGCTTGTTAAATCTAGGTTGATTAAATTCTTGAACAAGTGCAACTTTTTTAGTCAAAATCAGTTCGGCTTTATGTCTAATAAGTGCACAGAGGATGCACTTGCCTTACACTTCAGTCAAGTGTATTCGGCAATAAACTCCCATAGGAGGGTGATTAGTTTATTTATTGACATTTCGAAAGCATTTGATACTTTGAACCATGACATTCTTTTAAGTAAACTGTATCATTTGGGTATACGTGGAGTCTCACTAAAATGGTTCCAAAGCTATTTACATGACCGTTCCCAGTGTGTACGAGTAAATGATCATCTCAGTGAATACAAAATGATTTGTTCTGGTGTACCTCAAGGTTCTGTATTAGGACCAATCCTTTTTCTAATATATATTAATGACTTATGTGATCACACATTCAAAGGCAAATTAACTGCTTTTGCGGACGACATAGCTTTTTGCTATGCTTCGTTGACGTGGAAGCAGCTAGAAAACAATGTGAACATGGACTTATGTACCTTACGTGATTGGTTCGACTATAATGGACTGGAATTAAGTGAAAAGACTAAGTTTATATGCTATGATTTATCTAATAGCTGTGTGCACAATTGGAAGATAATTTATCACAACTCTGATTGTGATAAAATATGTTGTTTCTGTCCTAAAATTGAGAAGGTAGAGGTGTATAAATACCTTGGTGTACACGTAGACCAATGTTTAAAATGGAAAAAGCACATTGAAGACGTTACTAAGGTGCTACGGTCCTGCTTATCCAAAATGTATTTTATTCGCAATAAATGCCCATTAATCTTTCGCAAGGCGATTTACTGCGCCCTTGCCCAGTCTAAGTTGACATATGGGTTGATTTGCTGGGGAAGTGCCTATAAAAATGCTTTGCAACCAGTTGTTGTGTTACAAAAGAGGATTGTTCGAATTCTAACTTTAAAAACCCGCTATGAGCACTCATTTCCTTTATTCCTAAAATTGAACTTACTTCCAATAAGGCATTTGTACTTGTACAGAACATTAAGGATGTTTTTCATCCGATCTGGTGATAGGCCTATATTGTTTGGAACGACTATTCTAAAAACTGGTTATAATACAAGAGACAAATACTTTATAAGGTATACCAAACCCAACATATCTATGTACAAAAGATCATTTGTGTATCTAGGGCCCAAAATGTACAACTTGCTGCCATACCATATAATTCATGCAAATAGTTCACCTGTCTTTCTTAAAAGATTAACAAAATGGTTGTTACAAAAAGAGGAAGTAGATTCATACTTGTGCTGATTATAACTGGTTTTTTTTTACTTACGATTTTTTGTTGTTAAAAAAAATTAACTTTATGTTGTCTTGTTCTTTATTTTCATAAATTTTTGCTTACCTTATGTTGCGAGGAATAAGTTCCCTGTCAGTGTTAAAAACTAAAATTGTTTCATTTTTTTTTCCATTTTCTTCGATTTCACATGTGCCAATGTTTGTAAGGGTGTCATATACAGGTACCCTTCTGACACCCTAAATTATCTCCACGTGCTAAGTGTATGCATATATGTCTTGTTATATTTTATGTAATGCTACTGGAGAAAATAAATTCATTCATTCATTCAATTCATTCATTCATTCATAACTGTAGTGTAATCACAAAACTAACCTCTTTCGACGGGTTTCTTAGCAGCTACTTGATCGTGGATTATAGAACTTGTCAATTTAAGCTACAATTAATTCCCTAATGTAACATTTAGTCTCACTACTCAAACTAGCTTAATTCTTTTCCAATTTTACATGATGCCTCACACGTACTTTAGCTCCTAAAAATATTTGATTATCAACGCTGAAAATACATATTTACCCATCACCATATGTAGATTGTACAGTAAGATATATGATGCACATGTTGTAAGATATACGATGCACATGTTATAAGGTATACGATGCACATGTCTCGTCATGCATTCCAACAATATAGATTTTTTTTGTTGGGAAATAATAATTCTAGGACGTTAGAAATCGCGCCGTAAATATATCGATGAAATATGTTCCTGAATAGTCATGATATTTAATAACCACTACCCTCAGGCAACGCATGAGGAGAATACAGCGAGAGGTTCAAAAATTCATCATTATGTTGGCACAACAAATTTGGCAGATATAGAACTCGAGAATACCAGTCTTGGGATCAAGAGTGAGAGACGTTGTTAAATAAAATCTGAAGAAAACACATAGAAACTTTCGCCAAACTTATCCCTGAAACGCATAGCAGAGTGACTGATAGGTAAGCATAGTGAAGGATAATAGTACACTTACTCTGGCCTTGACTGCTCCTTGGGGTAGCGAAGTCTCAAGTTGCGGCGAATGTCGGTGGTCTCATTCACGTGACGACTGGCGCTGAGCGATGCCGGAAGAAGCATGGCAGTTTCTGGAAGAAAGAAGCAAGGACAACGTCATCAATCTCACAGTATTTGGTTGTTTAACAAGCAGAGTTCTCACACATAATACATGACAGTGAATAGAGGCGTTTACATGCGTAGCAAAACCTAGGAACCAGTTCACGACTGACTCTACCGTTATTATCCCCATACATAATTGTACATGAATAATTAAATGAATAACTTAATTACATCGGTATGCAAAAATTAATCTTTATTGCTAATGAAACGTTCATAACGTTTTCTTTTTACATCAGCCTAGGCTTGTAGGCTTTTGCCAGGTTTTTTTTGCCATTATCATACTCTTTCCAACTTTTTCTCAATCTGAATCGGATCCGGATCGGGTTGGTGTGGTGGCTAGAGTACTGGCCTCCCATCCCGAGGGCCCGGGTTCGATTCCAGGCAGTGGTGGATTTTTTTCAGTGGGACAGTAAAAAACAGGTCCCCACTTGAGTGCCTAGTGGAGGGCATTTCAAGTTCAGTGCTCCGTCCGTAGGATGGGACGTTAAGCCGAGGTCCCCTTGGCGCCTTTCGTTAAGAGCAGGCTAATGTCGACACCGGGTTTCTCTCCACCCTTCCTCCGTTCCCTGAACTCCTACCATTACCCAATTACCCACCTATCCTAAATGGCACAAAATACCTCAGCTGTCGGTCGCCTCCCCTGAATAACCAACCAACTCTTCCAATTTCTCTTTTTCCGTCAGGTACGTTAACTACACACATTTTTACCATTCTGTCGATATCCGTCTTGTCAATATAAATCTACTCTTCTGTTTATCACCCATTCTCCTATCGCTTCGATTTCACAGTCCTCTCTTATCTTTCCTAGATCACTCTTTGTTCTATCTCTTAACGTTACACTCTTGCATTTTGCTTATTGCATGCATATCCAGCGTGTTGTTTCTTTCCAAACGTTTCATCCTTAGTTTCTGATGACCATGTAATTATTGGTAATATTAGCGATTTGTTAATTCTTATCGTTGTGCCCAGCCTTAAATGCTTATCGTTTCTTATGCTATGAGTTAAACAGTCAGTTTTTCTGCCTATTCGTTCCCATGTTTCAAAAATTAAAAACAGTTTCCAAAAAAAAAACTCAGTCCCCAACCTGGACGTCGACTGATTAACTTCACGTGACCTTTACGTTCCATACCTCATAAGTTGGTATGATTTTCCTTCTACGCCTGAATAACCACGTAACTATTTTTCCATAATGGTCTTGCCGACATGTTCTTTAACTCCACTCCAGAGCTCAAGAGTGAAATGTTAGCTCGTACTTCACTGCTGTGTGTCCAGCCCTTCAAGTGCAGTACACCTCGCGTCAGGTGAAACGTTAAGCAGTTGATCTGGTGCCGCATTCGTTATGAGTTGGTCTATGTGGACGTCAGGTGTTTTTCTACCCTTATTTGTATTCCTAATAGTTCCACCTACACTCTATCACCCCTATAAATGGTAGAATTAGAATTAGATTCCAAGTACTGCGGTTATATCGCACCATCTAAAACCGGAATCACATCAACATTTTTCAGGAACAAGATCAGGGACAGCGACAATGACAGATCAAATGACAGCTAAATAATTAACATCCAAAGTGATCATTTTTTTGCAGGGGTATCTAATTAATATTAAAAATATTTATTGCTCCAGCAAGTTATAAATAATACAAAAAATAATACAATAAGATATTTGGAGCTTTAGGTGAACCCTTAGGCTTTTGCCTGTTGTTGGGTTCACCTTCAAATTACACACACAGCAATACTGGCTTACATTCTTATAAAACAAATGTCACCAACTGAACATAGAATGACACTGTCACAAGAAATTACTTATAGTGTTATGGAACATCAAATGGACAATACAGTTACAGTTATAGGTTACTTCAAGGCGTTACATAAATAATATATATACCTATAGTAAAGTAGAACAAAGGATAAATATTTTGAACAACCACTAAATTACCTCTATACTTATGCTATCTCTCGTGAATAGCCATATTTTCACTTGCTTTAAAAAAGTTTTGAAGTGTATGGTATCTCGGATACTCTGCGGCAAGCTATTGAAAATTTTTGTCCCCAAGTAAAGAAAGCATCTTTTGAATTAATTCCAAACCTAATTCTAAGACGGGAACAACATCCACGACCAAGGTGAGATTAGAAACACCGACATTTGGGGATTCCACGGTCAGCGCGTCACTGACGTGATTACCACGTCTGGCCTCACTATCTTTAAAGGCACAAGTGAGCCCAGCTATTGGTCGTCTTACCTAGCAGCAAAAGTAAGCACAGCATGGCAAGTGCTTTTTGAAATCCAAACATCCAGAAATTGGATGCCAATTGCATCACTTTCCATCACAAGGGTGCAACACACGCACAGGCGAAAGAGTGTAATAATGCTGCTGAGCAGTAACGTACACATCCGCCATCAAAAGACGTAAAGATTTCTCAAAATGGGGACCCATTTCTATATTGCTTTCTTCTATTCTAATCCAAGCATCCAGAAATTGGAGGCCAGTTGTATAACTTTCCATCACAAGGGTACAACACACGCATTGGCGAAAGAGTGTAATAATGCTGCTTAGCAGTAACGTACATACCCGCCATCAAAAAACGTAAAGATTTCTCAAAACGGGAACCCATTTCTATATTGCTTTCTTCTATTGTTTTTGTGTCCTCCGAAAAGAGGTCCGGATATAAAGCGCACCACTTCCATGGTCGAAAGCTACGGTCGCAATTTTGTCTCGTAATTGCCAGGGGTTTTCAAGGAACTGAAAATAGGGCAGAAAAGAGCCTGAAACAAATATTTCTCTCGGTTCCCACGACGTTTTAGCAGGGAGTTTTTTGACCTGCCCTCGCGCTAATGAGCAACGCTTACTCCACATGTGTGCATATCTAAGAGGCTTCGGTTTGAGTGTCTCGTTGACGCGTCGCGGTACACTTTTATCTGCCCACTTTATAATTCTCTCCTTCTCCATAATTTAAATCTACAGCTACGCGATACCCTGCAAGCCACCGCGAGGGTGTGAGGCAGGGGGCGAAGATCACCAAGCATGCCCTATTGAAATGCAAATAAGGTACTAAATGGAAACATGCTACATAATAGGGCCACATACAGCCGCACGGTTAGTATCTACATAGTAATAAATGGATTGGTTGTTAATATATGCATCATGCACTACAGAATACTCTACAATATTTCATCTTCCTATTCTTTTGCTATACTGCCTGTTGTGTACTCTAATGGTACGGGGGGAAAATGACATTTTAAATCTATCGGTACGACAATCTATCTCTCTAATCTAATGTATCTGATTTAATCTAGCATATTACCCTGCAAGCCACCGCGAGGGTGTGTGGCAGGGGGTGAAGATACCAGGAATGCACTACCGACATGCAAACAAGCAACTATAGTGTCTCATGCTACTAGATTGTTAGTATCAATAGTATTTAAGGGGTTAATACATGCATCATGCACTACAGACTGCTCTAAAATATTTCCCCTACCTATCTCTTTGCTATGCTACCTATTGTGTTATCTTATTGTAAGAGGAAAAATGACATTTTGAATCTATCGGTAAGACAAGCTATCTCTCTAATCTTATTTTTCTAGTCAAATCTAAAATAAACCCTGGCGTTTTTAATATACACCAAACATCTTCAGTTAAGCTATCCGATTTAAAATTATATAATAGATTTAATTTGTACTTTAAACTACGATCTGATAATGATTCTCAACCTTTTGTGGTCCACAGTTTTTGCGTTCCATCCAAAGGCCGATGAATCAAACTCAATGTGCTCTCTGCAGAGCACTCAAAGGTAAAGTCATGAGGCAATCTCTGCCTATGCACGGATTCAACCCCAGGCCCTCTAGGAATGGGAAAGCTATAACCACCACACCAATTAGATTCCCTGAATCAAGAAGTGGAAGGAGAGGAAACTTGTCGGGTCTTTATGTATTCTGCGAATTAAAGACTAAGAGTCCTCTCTTAAAATTAAGAGATTGGACGATACTCGATATTTACTCGATGGTACTGTTTTACAGACTAAATTCTTCGATAGAGCAAACGTAAGTCATAGAATTTCCGTCAAAAAAGATTTCAGGACTGAAATGGGAACACATTAACAATAGCTTCAATGATAATATGAAAATTTGTACTTTCATTGGAAACAAAGTAATCCATACAAAGTCTTCGGTACCAAAGATATGTGCCAGTATCTACGAACCGAGGCAGGAGCTGTCACTTGATGAGGGACTATTTTTCAGTTCTTACAACCCTGCCACGTAGACAAAATAAGGAAGTTTAGTCTCAGGATACGTCACTCAGATACTGGGTTTTCCATGCGCGGGCCGTGAAGATCCTCCCCGGGAAGGATTCGAACCCTAGGACCCTAGGATTGACAGGCAAGGGATTTACCCCACCACCAACAGGGACAGGTTGGAGAAAGATATTAGAAGGGGCAACGAAAGGGGAAGAAGAAAATTTTGTTAAGTAGCATAGTAAGGGATTTAAACGTTTCAACTGCTTTTGTCGTCCAACATCCGCTTAACACTGTGCGAGATTCGTGACTTCGGAGTCGAAATTCCAGTGATTTTCTCTGACTGCAAACAGCGGTTGCCAAGGAATTTTGAGAGGTGGCAGGGAAAGGACGAATGAGGGGAAGAGGTAAAAGGGCAAAAGATGGTACGTAGAAAGTAGGAATTACCTAAACAGGTTGGGAATAGCAGAAAGGGACAAGCCATAAATATATCGATCCAATACTAATCATACCTATCAATCTATACCTGTAGGCATAATATTAACAATGACGAAAGTGAACAGTTGTTATTTAAATCGGCTGAATTTAAATAAAAAATTGGATTTCAACGTTAAATCCATAAAATACAGAACTAATTATGAATTCCTTCTAAAAGAGACACATTTTGGAGTGAACCATACCACCTCGTTGACTATATTGACTTTAAGTGACAGTGATTCTACACAGCTTAAAAGGTGTAATGATTTTATACATATAGTCATTACTGTATTTAAAGGAGCAAATTAATTAGATGTTTCATATTACTCGATTCTCTGTTTTTTACAAAATACATTAATTTATTCTGTACAATACACATTAATATCATAAAGGGTTTTAGCTCAAAGTACTTCATGCTAATTACCACACGTTTTCATTTTCAAAAGTAATTAAAAAGTTCAAACAAAAGAAATCTTACACATCCATTAATGGAGCCGCGAAGTAGTTTGTTTAATTTCGTTTTCCCAAATATGCTCCATCAATGCTGCTAAGTGGTGAAAGAAAAGGAACCCTTCGGTGAGAAAATATCAAAGGGACATTTAGCCTGCCTTAAAGCTTAAGTGGTAGCTGGAAATAAAAATGTCCTGAGCATGTAACGACGCCCACTTCAACCGAAGCTGAACAGAGGAATGAACATGAATTTCGGCCTCGGATGTGAACACGAGGCTTCCACCACAGTTATAAAAGTATACTACTGCGCATGGAAAAAAAAACATCTGTAGAACAATGCATTTGTAAAAACGTTCCTTCAAGAGGGATGGAGTGAATGACTTCTAGAAAAAGATATGGAGGCCGTGTGACATATGAAACAAATAATCCTTTTCTGTTCGTCGAGTCATTCGAGAAAGATTTATGGGGAAGGGATGGCATTACGTTGATGGGGATAAAGGCGGAAGACTTGAGGAAACATCCAGTTGGCACCCGTAGCAATTACGCTCCAAGTGTTTCTCGCCGTCGAAAGAAACGGAATCCGTCATTTAGGGCAATAAAAACTTCCAACGCCCTTGGTACTTCGGAGTGTTGATGATGGGATTATAAATGGGTACCAGGGAGAGAGAGAGAGAGGACTTTTTCTCTTTTTTTATCTTACGGCCGAAAGAATCAAGGCAGCAAAGAGAGAAAATTCATTTTTTTTATTATTTCCTCTCTCACCCCAACTATCCTAGCGCGTGCAGATGCACTGGGCATTCGATGTTGAAACCTTGGAGGCATGGTAATGGTGTTTCTCTTAATTCAGGGAGCATCTTCATGTGCCAAGAGTTATTTTTTTTCTTTTTAACGGTAATTCTGTAGCGTTTTGTCATTTACACCGTCTTCCCTTGAGTAAAGGGTAATACGTAAAGCTTGAGAAGTTTAATTTCATGCTAGAACTAAGCCCAAGGTATTAAAATAATAAATAAAAACAGAACATAAGTGCTCACACCGAAAAAGTTATATTTTGCCAGATCGATTTCAAACTCTTTAACGTTACCGGTGCTGGTGGGAATATCAAATTTAAAGAGATATGCCACTGAGATTTTTTAAAGTTACTTTCGCGATTTGAAATATGCAATTACTTCAATTCCGAAGTCTTTGTTCCTTCCTTAGTATTTTATTTGATAAAAATAATATTTCAAAACACATGAATAACGAATTAAACGCAATGTCTAACAATGGCTGGAATCTTAACACGAATACGGGGCAGATATAATAGGAACTAGTGCTGCTACACAATTTTACTCTCCATTTACAGTTCTTGCACCATTAAGCTAGAGGAAACCAGACGAGAAAACCCATAAGCGTCAATTTCAAGGTTATTTAACGACGTGGGGTGGTTATACGGGTTACGACGTCAACAGGACGTCATTGGACTCCTTCCATACCCCCATTCCTTTACCTCCGAAGGCCGTAACTTGGAATTGACGCAGGGAAAAGAAATCATCAAAATCAAGGACAACACCATGCCCATCATGACGTCACACGTCCAAACCTATGTCCTACGTCATATTAAGAAAATATGGAGGGATTACAGATACTATACTGTTTTTATCCTATTGTTAAAAAATAAATGGAAGGTAAAAAATAAATGAAGGTTTAGGCTACATTTACAACGGTAATTTACGCGAATTACTTTCCTGAAGATGTGAAAGACTTCAGGTTTCTATGGTAATTTAGGTCTTAAAAAGAAAATCAGATGCATATTTACACAGAGGGATGTAAATTTATTTTTTCTACTTAAAATAATGGACTATAATAGATATGAATATACGTTACGGGGAACCAGGTTTTTCAATCTAAACTAATGCTTTAAGTCTAGAAATAGTGTTGTGTCGTATTTTTCAATATTACTTGCATCGGAAAGCAGAAATATAAAGGAGATATTATTTGGGACACTTAGATAATAAATGAATAAAATCATGGAATAGAAAGAAAGAATCTCCTAAGAACGTTACGTTGAAGTCAATTAATTTTGCTTGGAAGAACTCAAAATTTCAAGTAACCCAATATTTTTAGACCCTCGGAGTAAGCAAACATGTCACTTTGCAGAGAACGAAGTATACTTGACTTTGACGGTTACGAGTATTTTCATGAAATATTGAGAACTGAAATGAAATTTTAACTGCTTTTTGAGAGGTAAAGTTGGATTTTCAAATTTGTAAAAATAATACTATTTCCATTTTATAACGAGTGTAACTTCTATGTCAAATATCATTTTCGCTTGTATAATTTCCAGGATATGACGAATTAGGCTCACCAATTACTAAAGTCAAGCTATTACTAGAATGTAAACACTAATTTAGTACCGTATTTATAATTCGTAAATTCATGAACCAAATTTATATCCCATTAGAGAACTACAGAAACGATCAACTTAAAATCAACACGCGAGTCCATTCCAGAGCACGGTGCCATGGCTACCAAATAAAACATAAATAAACATAAATGCGAAAATACTCGTATCCGAAAAAGATTCGAGTTAATATGGATATTGGATGGAGAATATTGTGCCGATGCAATTGAATACAAGTTATTAGTTTCATTATATACCCATATCAAATTGTATAGTGCGTCAAAGTTGTCTTTTATTATACATATGAGCTACAAAATGGCTCCCAAAAACATAGATTGCGAGGCATTTTCATGCAGTTATGAGCTCTTTAATCGTCAATGACAATAGCAGCATTTAGATAATGACATACCATGTTATCATCTGCGGACCACTGTTCTTAATGGATTTTATTTCTTCCCTATTAATCCGTATTGGCTTTAATGCACCATTAATACAGTGAGCACCTCTCATTTAGGTACTAGTCTGGGATATAAAATCCTACCTGCATCTACATCTACATAATACACTGCAAGCCACCATAAAGGTGTGTGGCAGTTATATTCACCGCTATTCATATCCCAAATTGTACGAGGAAAAAAGGTAATTTTAAATCTTCTAGTTCGGCAATCAATTTCTCTGATTTTGAGATTATGGTCATGTATACCATAGTAAGTTAGCGTTCGCAAAATATTTTTAACGTCATCAGTGAAAATGTTATCTTGGATTTTATTTAAGAGATTAATTACAAATTTCAACCTAACTCTGACAATGATTCTCATTTTAATTCATTTAGTAGACTGGTTATACTAATATCGTACCGTCCCTTTACAAATATTGTCCAAATTCGCTGCACACGTTCATTATTTAGGCCTATTTCATAAGGATCGTGCTTTGTATTTCGTACTGGCAGCGGAGCTACCTACGGAGTAATATAAATGAGAGAAAGAATATTTTTAACCGTGGTTTCTAATACGACATACATGGTTCTAGAAGCGGTGCACGGCACAGCCTGCTTATCAATTTCCCTTTTGTTACTCGACGTCTTTCCCCGCGTAGATTAAAACGGGTCTATTATGGGTAACTGTCATCACTTAAAGAACCTGCATACATAAGAACCGGCTATTTAAAACAATTCTAAGGTCACGAATCAACTTTACTGCCCCTTGGCACGAACCATTCTTACGCCTTAAAGATTTAAAAAAAAACAATTCACAACTGAATGTAAAACAAGAGCAGAATGCAAAGCGTGTTTGCATATCTACTTTCCGGAGAAGTATCCCAGGAAAATGAAAACCTGGGACTTCGATCGAATGAATATATTCCTATCATATACGAATGCAAAATCTCGCAAATGAGAAGCAAGTATACACGTATCAGTAGTACAGTCCTCACTCCGAAAGGAATTTAGATAAAATAAGATAGAGCTCCGTTGCCACCGCTGAATCGTAAATGAGGACATTTGGCTTCTCTTCCGCCAATCAAGCACGTGAGTCAAGCCACGCAGGTATAGCGCAGGAAATGCCCCAACAAGCGTGAGACACGAGAATGACTGGTGTGGGCGATCCTTTAGAGTGGATAAACATTTCGCATGTCTATACCTCCGTTTTAAAAACCCTTTGCCTCCTGAACTGAAATGAGATCGCCACATCTATGATCAGTTTGCTCTACTTCATGGGGGACGATATTTTTACGATGATGATGACCATTAAAGGCAAAATGTGATCAGGAAAATTCTCCTGATATTTGAATTGCCGAAATACCTGTCAGCATACATACAGAAAAAGACGGGTTGGTGGAAAAAGTGATTTTTATGTATGTTGCATGGCTTCTGAAAATACAAAAATGGCCTCAAATTACTCAAACGGAAACTATCTTCAACACAAAATATTCCTACCGAAATAAATGCCATAGTGAAAGCAAAAAAAAAGCTCAACCCAACATTAAAATTACACTCTTTTGCGGTCCTTATCATTTAGCAGCATGTGCTGAGTGGATTTCTAATCAAAACAAGTGCTTTTCGATCTTAATAAGGAAGTTTTGCGTAAATTTTTATGGATGACACACCTACGGCCACGTAAATTCAAGGTTACTTGCCCGCTTGATCTAATACACATTTAAATTTTCAGGGTAACCACGAATAACCTGTGTATAAGGATGAAGTAATAGGCTGTATATTCCAACTATTCCGTTCATGTAGGTAAAAACTCAAATAGCCTTTGATGTGCACTTTGCACAGAAAAAAGTCGGTATTATCATCCTAAACAATAATATTTACCGATTGAAAAGATTCTTGAGGCTTGTTCCATACTACATTAAGGCATATATCATGATTGCTTACACGCTGTAAATGCTATACCGACTGTTCGTCCCTAACAGGATGTAAAATTTCAGGTAATCAAAAATGCTTGCTGCTGCTTCCGCTAAGTAAAAGAATCGCATTGTTCCCAGCTGTAGGAGCTGTTTTAGAAGCTCCAGCCGCTTAGGTTATATCGTACCGTCTAAAATCAAAATTCTAGGTCAAACAAATCATGCCCTGGGCGGGATCCAACCCGTGACCTATTGGTTTGCAGGCCGGGAATTTTTTGAGAAGGAGCGTACACAGAAAAGGAAACAGGCAAACAATGGCTGATTTTAATCGGAGTGGATTATTGGAAGATCGCTTTATAAAGTGTTATGTTCGCTACGAAAACGAAGTTTTCGATGGTAAGCGTAAAGAAAAATATCCTGGGTTAGATTACCCAGAAGTCAGACTTCAGGAATCGATAGCCTACACATAAAAAAATGAGCATACCTATGAAATCCGAATGGAGAATTGAATTTTAGCATCACGTTATTTTCATTAAAAATATGAATCATGATAGCTACATTTTAAAAAATTACCTATTAGAGAGAGTACGTTTCATATTCAGGTCCTTAAATAGTCCAGTTTTAACGTTTATGAATAATTAATATCTCCGGGAGTGCATAGATTATGCGTTAAATCTGAAATCATGACGGCATTGCACACTTGAGTAATCCAATAATAAATTAAGTCGAGTATTAACGTCATGGTATATGAATGAATGTTTGTATGGGTCACTTGATATTTAATCACATTAGGAATTACATTAATCACATTAATATAGCAACTTCATGAGTGAGCGTCAGTTTAAGGTACACAGAAATGATTAGTACTCCTCCTAATTGAAAATTAATGGCGTCCATATTTTGAGCGACAGCGCGAGCAACTCGTCACTTCGTTCACGCGTGAAGGCTTAAGGGCAATAAATAAACATTTGCAATGATGTTTGAATGAGAGTCGTTAAATAATAGCACGTTCATGAAAAATACAAATGTGTAACGACCCCTGAAGATCATCCTATTAAGAGCTCAATTGCGGTAAATGTAAAAGTACAGGGAAACTTTTTATCAAGCAATTTACACGAAATTTTTCACGGCCTAAAATACTTAACATTACGCCATGCTATGTTCGTAATCCATGTGTGTATCAGAAAAAAACGCAGAGGGCCTGCTTCAACAAAAAAAAGAGCATTTAATATCCTCAATTCATGGCGTAATCGGTAATGGATTTGAACTTGAAAAATTATTTAATCGTGGATAAAAATTCTATAAAGTTTGCTGGACTAATTTTCACAAGGGAAAGCTTACTCTTAAAATTTCAATGGGGTTGGTAAAAATCAAATGATAATCAATATTTTCTAGCGGTTTTTTACGCTTTTCCAGGCAGCCCGTGGCTTGCAAAAAATGCTGGATGCGTTGCACGGACAGTGCAAAAGATACGTGATGAACATGAACCAGAAGAAAACGAAAGTAATGCGATTTTCAAGAACAAAAAGGGCCAGTATAACTATAAAAATAGGAGGTCAGAATCTAGAGCAGGTGGAGCGCTTTAGCTATCTAGGTAGTGTGTTGGAGGAAAGAGGGTAGGTATACCAGTATTGAAGTGAGAAGGAGAATCACTTTGGTAAAAGAAGCTTTTACTCGTAGGCGTGAACCTACGACAGGGGCGTTAAGTAGGGTAGTAAAGAAAAGACTAGTGAAAAGTTTAATATAGAGCGTTGCACTATACGGAGCGGAAACGCAGGCTTTGCGCATAGAAGATGAAAATATACTTGGGACTTTTGAGATGTGGGTGTGGAGAAGGATGGAGAAAGTAAAGTGGGTTGAAAGGAGGACGAACGATGAGGTGCTAGAATTTATAGGAGAGGAATGAAATTTGATAGATGAAATTAGGAGAAGGCAGAAGGTATGGATGGAAAAGATAACGAAAGGGGATGGTGTTTTGAAGGAGGTAATTGAGGGAAGAGCGTTGGGTAAGCGGGAAAGAAGGAGAAGAACGGGTAGCTTGGATGGAATGATGGGAGGCAGGAAGTATGAGGGGCTGAAGAGGGACATCGTGTGAAATGTAGGGGGTGGGAAGATTTAAATGTCCATTGAGACCTACCATCACCGGTAGAAAACTAACTAACTATTTATGCTTTAATACACGCGCAGTAACTTCATATGAGGTCGTATGAAACATAATGTTTTGTACGGAGTACGTGGGATGTTATCCCTCCCATGCACCCCTATTCGGGCCTTAAGAGTCTCCCATAGTCTAAAATGCCAACACCTCCTCAAGTACATTCAAACCGCCTTGCTCGTGAGCAGTGAAGAAAGACATTTGACGATTTCAAGCTGTTTAATACCACGGCTACTCTAAAGCCGCTTTACACGATACAATTTTTCGAACAATTTCTTGTACAAACGCTTGTATAAACTGAACGAAATTTTATTTTTGTCTGAATGGAATTAGAACAGGTTCTATTTTCCGTTCAGTCATTCAAACATTCGCACAAGCGTTGACACAATTTGCCGCATTACACGGTATAATTTCCTCATACAAGCGTTTGTACGAGAAATTGTACAAAAAATTGTATAGTGTAAAGTGGCCTTAATAAATGAGAGCTACGGAGAGTGGGCACTGGTCGAAGAAACTGAGTAGTACATATCTACATCTACATTTACATAATACCCTACAAGCCACCACAAAGGTAGGTGGTGAGGTAGGGGGTTAATTCTGACCAAATATGCACCTCATATCATGCATTTAAAAAGATTAGTATTATTATATTAGTCTAAACTGCACTATTTAAAAAGATAAAAAGAGCAAAAAAAGCCTGAAAAAACGTGCTGTTAGTTGGGTTACCTTCAAGTCCTTATGCCAACATGCAACTTCCTAAGCTATGGATTGATTCATTCGTATTGGACATATTTACCACTATGCATATCCCTAATTGCACGAGGAAAGAAGGACATTTTGAATCTGTCAGTTCGGCAATCAATTTCCCTAATTTTGTAATCATGGTCCAGTCTACAATAATAAGTTGGGGTTCGCAAAATATTTTTAGCGTCATCACTGAAAATATTATTTTGGAATTTATTTAGGAGATTAAGTCTAAAATTCAACCTGCGATCTGACAATGATTACCATTTTTATTCATTTAATAGGCTGGTTACGCTAATATAGTTTATCGTACCGTCCCTTTAAAAATCTTGCCGATCTTTGCTGCACACGTTCAAGTTCGTTATTTAGACCGATTTGGTAGGGATCCCATATACAGGCAACATATTCCAAATGAGGTCTAACAAGGGAAAAGTAGCTGATTTATAGTACATGATCGTCAGATTTACCCAATACTCTTGTTTAGGATTACATTGCCCCATTATTTCATATATGTGTTTACCCAAGGAAAGATCATGTGGTAATCTTATTCCAAGATATTTAATGGATTCCACATTTGTTAATTCATTATTACTTATTTTGTACGTGCTAGGAGGAGAACAATTCTTTTTCCAAAAATTGTTTCTACACATTTTTTAAAATTTAATTCTAACTGCTATGTATGACATATGGGAAAAAAAGCTACCCCATACGCTCCATCATTAATCTGATGTTTAACTAAGCCGTCTTCACTTTATCATTCTAGGAGCCAAACATTCCAGACATCAGGAGCCAAAACCCGGATCGTGACATGCACATAATATCCTGAAAGCCCCCGCAAGGGTGTGTGGCGGGGGATGAGCCATAACTATGCATGCATTTTATATCAAAAGAGAACCAATAGTAAAGACGTGAAAAAATATTGCACATGCACTACTTGCATGAAAACTAGAGATATAATACTAAAACACTGTAAATAATGTTATATATGCATTCATAAGACCTGTGTATCTAAATTATTAGTTAGTATGTACAAAGTAATGCAATAATGATCGCCTGGCCAGGCATTCATTATTAATTGGTTTATATTTTAATAGGCATGAATAAGTTCATGTTAAAACATGAAAATATTAACCAGCTAAAATTACCGTTATACATCAAAATCTAATAAACCTATTCTAATTTACTTATTATCTTAGCTGCAACTTAATACTGCCCCAAATTCTAGACGGAAAACACATTTTTTAATATCTCAGTCATACAACGTATCTCTAATTTCATCTTAATGATGTAGCTTGCATTAGTATGCTGGAGCTTTTAATATAGTTGAAGCATCTTCAGAGAACCAGTTCATCTTAAATGTCTGCAGGAGATATACTACTTATTCTAACCTACGTTCTGACAAGGATTGCTAACCTTATTCTTCTAATAACAATACGGATCTGTATACAGTTCAAATTTAAAGCTTTTTTGCCTCCTTTCTCATTACTTGTGACTTTCTGATTACTGGTGAGAATTCACCCCCTGCCACACACCTTTATGGTGGCTTGCAGGGTATTATGTAGATGTACTTACGTGACTAATAAACCGGAAATTATCATGATTAATATGGATTATTGAAACAAATAGGGAGGACATAAAGATGTTGGATTTTTTTATGATTTAAGCATGTCTATATGAATACTAATATGTTTAATACATATTTGTAGCACTTCTAAAATATTTCCTTACACGCTGGATGACAAATATAATCTGTAATGCGCGTCCCGTATGATATGCATTGAAACCTCAACTAAGATAAGTAGGAAAAGCACAATTTAGTGCATGAATGGTGACAAAATTGTCCCCTGCCACACGCCCTCGAGGTGGCTTTCAAGGTAGACAGTAGATATAGATAAACATTTGGGTTTTTTGTTTTTTATAGATAAAAATTTGTGTTTTGATAGGTGAGGGTAGAGCTCATCCAGTACCATTGGCGTGTGAAATTCACACATTCAGGACAGGGGGACAGATCCTTGCCCTGGGCCACCTCCGATTCCCTACGAAGTTCTAACGCGCATAAATGGAATCGCGAAGATTTTAGAAATGGGCGTCAGCAGGCTCTTGCCCGGGATTTGAACCCGGGACCCTACGGTGAATAGCTCAGTGCTCTACTCACTAGACCACCACAATCCTAGGATTGGTTTGACGCAGCTTTCCACTCAATTCTTCTATCGGCCAACCTTTTCATTGTGACGTAATTCTTCTCTTTTACATCCTTCACAACCTATTCCATGTAACTCATACGAGGCCTGCCTTTTCCAATCTTCCCATCACTTTTCCCTCGACGATAGTCTTCATTAAGCCATCATGTCAAGATATGGCCGATTAAGTTGTCCCTCCTCCTTTTTGGTTTTTTCAGCAGACTTCTCTTTTCTCCTGCTCTTCTTAATGGACTTCCTCGTTACTTCCTGGGTAGATCCATTTAATCTTCAGCATAAGAGGCGTTATGAAGACGCGACTGGAGAAATAACGTCCAAATCAAAGATGGAAAGAAAAAACGAGAGGTAGGGAAATCCTGATGGAAAAAGTGTATAAAGATCCGTAACTGGAAAGAAAAAGGCTTCATCGGGATGAGGAAGAGAAGAGAGAGAGAGGGAAAGAGATGAAGGTGGGAGGGAGAGATGGGGGCGAAGAAGGAGAAAAGTAGAAAGGAAGAGACGACAGGCGGATCACGCGAAGGAAGAGGATCTCCATGGGAAAGCATTTAGGGAAGTTCCCGCCCGTTCAGCAAACATCCGAACGGGGCAGCGCAGCGAGAGGAAGAAAAGGTCACCCTCGTCCCGGTCCCTCACTCCTCGTGTCCAGGGTTAATGGAACCGCGGACGAGGGCTTTGTGCGTCGTGGTAATGGTTGGTAAGACTCGGGCTGGTTTCGGCAATGGAGCGCAGAAGGCCGTGCCGTAGATTACTCCCCGGGACTCAATGGATAAGAAAAAAACTAAATGAGGGACCGGGAAGTGAAGGACCGAGGACGGCTTACGGAGCACAGCAGTGCTGAGCACGAGGTTGACATGGCAACTTCAATTTTCTTTTTTGCTTCAGGCAAAGAAAGATCTCTTTTCACTCGTCTCCCCACTGGAGTCCATAAGAACTAAAACTAAAGTTCAAGCATGAATTTAATAGCCCAGGAGATACCCACTCACTTGTTGAAGGATACAAACCGAGACTTTTTTTATCCGATTTTATGGAATTCAATAGATGTCGAAAGGATGGATAGACATGAGTGAATGGGATAAAATAGTTTTTCTTAAAATCAATATTGGCCACCATATATAATGCACTAGACTGAACTACATGAATCTTGATATCAACTTAAAAACAGGTACACATCAGTGCTACGGAATTACCGACATGGAGGGCATCCTGAGGCAAAAATAACTTCATGACCTAAGTATCCAATACCAATTCCAGCACAAGCATCTACATCTACATAATAACCTGCAAGCCACCATAAAGGTGTGTGGCAGGGGGTGAATTCTTACCAAACATGCACTAAATATCATGTATAAAAAAGGATTAGTGTTTATATAGGTACTGTTCCAAACTACACTATTTAAAAAAATATAAAAATAGCAAAGCATACATTCAAAAACATGCTGTTAGTTGGGTTAGCTTCAAGTCCTTATACCAACATGCAGCTATCAATGTTATCCATTGTTACACTCGTACTGGATATATTTAACGTTATTCATATCCCTAATAGTACGAGGAAAAAAAGACATTTTGAATCTGTCAGTTCCGCAATCAATTTCTCTAATTCTGTGATTATGGTCCAGTCTACCATAGTAAGTCGGGGTCCGCAAAATATTTTTAACATCATCACTGAAAGCATTGAGTAATACTAAATGCTTTTATGGTATTACGGTTGCTATGCAGTAGGCAGAAGAAAATTTCTTTTTAAAATTTTCAGCATATGTACCTAGCATACCAACTTGAGAAAGTGAAGGAAGAATCTAATAAAATTGCTTCACGCCACATATTTTATTTCACAAATATTATGCCTAAAGAAAGAAGACGGGATAAAACTGTCAATAAAATTCACAAACTTCAAAATTTAACTGTAAACCTTCTCCGCCCGTAGAAAAATGCTTGTCGAGTTCATCTAGTATTTTTTATAGCGATGAATTAATGTACCGGGATTCACACGTGTTCAAATCCAATGAACAGAGGAACTTTATATGATTCTAAAACCTGTATAGAGGATTTTTATGCTCCCAAATACTCCGATAAATACAACGGAGTGATGTTGATTAACGTGAAATGAGCTGCAAAACCTATTAATACCTTTCCAAAGACAAAACAGGAGAAAGAAAACGAGGCGAAATGAACTTCAACCAATTCAATGGATTGAAGCAATTGTAAAACAGGATCATAAACATGTAGTGACACTGTGAGTGCAGTAAAAACATGATGGAAATTTTATGGAAATCGTAGGAATCACATATTCATAAAGTCACGTTGTGTATTTGAATTCACAAGAGGAAAATGGGAGTTTTTGATACAATAGCGATCCAATTAAGAAAGAGATGAGGGCAGTAAAAAGAAGCTATGCGCGGATAAATGGTATAGGAATTTTCACAACTCCATATTTGGTCCAATAGTAACAGCAGGGCATCTGTGAACTTAGGAAAGTAGAGCGGTATTCGCGGTTAAGTTACAATAGTGTGATGAGAAGTGAATAGTAATTTTCTATAAAATATCGTCACATTTAGCATAAAAGTTACGCAAAAAATTCTTTTGCTTGAATAGCAACTTTAGTGTCAGAAAAATGATATATTTGAGCCTGGTGAATTACCATCCCCTGCCACACTCCATTGCTCGAGGTGTAAAATGTAGATGTACATAATACCTACTACAAAAATGCATTACTTCGCTAAAAACAAAAAAAACCACTACAATTTAAATGCTTCAAAAAAAGCAATGGGATCAATAATAACTAGAAGCTAGCGTACCCATTCCATCAAAGATACAGTAAAATAAAACAAAATCTTCAATGGTTATGAACATGTTTGGTATGTTACGAAAACACTGGACCAGAACAGAGGAAAATGCACACACTACAAAAACTCACTCTCTCCGTTTTCTTTTGTGGAAAAATGAATACCTCGCAAAGGAGAAACCGAAGGACACATTCCTTCAAACTGATGGGACATTGCAAAGGTAGCAAGTAGACTATTTAACTGTGGTGGAAATCTAGGAAACTAATGACAGGTTCATCAATAAAGAGCACTAGCAACAAGTAGTACTTTGTCTAAGTATTTGGAGACCCCGTAAACATCTATAGAGAAGCATCAGTAAATATAAAATAAATGAACCCGAATTCGCCCTCATTCAATAAATACTCATCACAAATTTAAGCTCTTTTTATTTGAATAACGCGAAAATTCTATGAAGTAAATCAATTTGTGAAAGAATTTAATTTCATGCATTCCGAAATACTTGAACATCATCATAACTATCAACTGTTGGTAAAAACAAGGCAATGAAAATATTGCACCACCAAAATGCAATGTAATAATATAATCTCCCACTGTAATCCTATCCATCAGTCCAAATCCAGACCCACTCTCGGTTCAATAATTGAATTGGCAAAACACACAATGTCCCTCGTGGAATGAGGCAATTATGGGACATCATTTGTCAGCCAACGCTTTAACGAACCCCGTCGTTCGCCGGGATCTTCACGTCCTTATTTGCGCAGCTGGTACAGTAAAGCGGATTCACGGGAGAAATTTAAGTGAAAGGAATCGAGGGAACTCTGACACTCGAACTTACACGTGGTAAAACTGCTTGTTCAGATTGGCAGCATAAGCGACCACTCACCGAACTTTAGCAATCAAATAACAGGTTCGCCTTTAGAAATTTTCAGAAGTTTAGAGATGTGAAGACAATGCATTAACGAAGGACAAAACTTAGAGAAAATCTACATTTTAATTTTCCATAGGTATCTCAATTCTCTCTCCACACGTTACGCTGTTATCTTTCACCCTGTTACACACCTTCGCCGTAGCTCACAGGGCAAAGTTAAAAACTCCTCCGTATTGAGCTGGGCTGTACTACCATATAAGTAAAGTTAGATAGATAGTGAGACAGAGAGGTTTGTCTTTTTTCCGCGTTCAATAATGGACTTTATGATCGAATTTACTGGAGAGGTACGATACGTGCTCAATCAAAATGGATAGATAAAATGTTAAACCTTGGGGGTTATCAAAGTAGCATCTTTACGTCAAATAGTGATATGGCCACGAGACAAAAAGCGAGCGAAAAAATATTTTGCGCGACAAAGGTTTTGGACTGGAAGAATGAACAGCATATATTTTCAAGTTTTAAGGGAATTTAGGCAATCTTTTATATATTCTGCAGGTGGTAATAAATTGAAACCCCAAAAAAACACAATTTCGTCATTTCTCTGAAACAAAAACAAGAGCTGTGTTGTGAAGGAAGGAAAACAAATTGAACTGAGGTGATCTGGGTTCTCACCAATCGATTTTCAGGCATAAAATTTATCGCTTGTGTCCACACCACGAGGTATTGGTCACCGAAAATGAGTTACCATGTAAATTCGCCTTTATACGCCATAACTCCGGAATTCAGGCTACCACGCGGGACCGATTGTCGCTCGTCATTTCTCCAGGAACATAACCGGTTCCAGGGGAGAGTGAGTGGATGTGGGGAAGCTTCCGGGAAACAGGAGTGAGGAGGGGGGGATATTGGCCCCTAAGTGTGTGAAGAACAATGTCGCCCCAACGAAGGGGTGGGGGGGGGGGTCAAAACACGCGCATTACGATGCGCGGAATATCCGAGTCATTCCCGGATTCCACGATTCAGAATTACGAATTCCGAATCGCGAGATTCCAAGGGAGAATTTTTGAAACGCGGCGCGAAAGGTATGCAAAGATCTCTCTTCCGTGAAGCTATCTGAAGTTTTTCATCTCGTTCTTTTAAATACCTTTTGATGACACAAATATAATATGGCTCCTGTTTTCTCCTTTATGACTGATGACTACGATTTTTTCCACCTCGGATGTTCAGGGACAGAAATATGCGATATTTGAGCTCTCATGTTCAATTTCATTTTCATTAGAGTTGTAAGACAAGAAAGACATTGGTTAACAACTATATCCAGCGCTGGCTATAATATTTTCATTCGTAAAACTAAAATTATTAAACGCGATTGACTGACGAAATGAACGAACTAACATGGCATCATATTAATATATAAATTATATACATAATATCATCATCATCATGGGTCAACAATCCTAGGATTGGTTTGACGCAGCCCTCCACTCGATTCTTCCTTTGTACAACCTCTTCATATTAACATAGTTCCTCTCCTTCACGTCCTTTACGACCTGTTCTATATAACTCATCCGAGGCCTTCCTTTTCCATTCTTCCCGTTCACTTTTCCTGCGATGATTGTCTTCATCAGGCCATCGTGTCTTAAGATGTGGCCGATTAAGTTGTCCCGTCTTCTTTTTATAGTTTTCAGCAAACGTCTCTTTTCTCCCACTCTTCTTAGGACTTCTTCATTCGTCACTCGGTCGATCCATTTTATCTTCATCATTCTTCGATACATAATATATAATCTATATAAATACCGAAATTATAATAAGTTTATGCATAACGTTTATATTAATATATTATTTATGATAAAAATCCACTTTCATATTTTTTACCATTAGATTTAAACGTCTTAGCGTCATTTTTAAGACCTTGAATCTTTTCAAACTACCTCACAACGACAAATTTCACCAAGTATAGCGTGTTTTTCTCAATTTAATCATATCATAAGTTTATGATTTCCATTCTGGCTTCATCACAGGTGAAAAACTCGCTCCTTAGCAGCTGCACTTATCAATTGTAGATTAAAGGAATCCACCCAGAAACCCCCACTTTGAAGTTGGGTTCGTGCGAAGCAGATCACACCAGAACAATACACAAGGAGGGGGAGTTATGAGGGAGTTTCAATGTAAAAAATAACGAACAAGGCTGTATCACGAGCGCAGTGGAGCATTTTCGTTCACAAGGAGAGGAAATAGACTGCGGACCAGCCTGTAGGAAAGGTACTTAGGTTGTGTTTAGACAAATAACAGTGACAAGTGATAGTCATGATTCCCTACCCAACGATTCCCAAACTCAAGTTTTAAGGCCGTTTTACACGGTCATTGATACTGCGCAGGCTGCTACGAGAACACTTGCGCCAGAAATATTGCGCCGTGTAAAGCGGCGACTTGCGAGGATAGGCAGCACCACTGCGCGAACACTTGCGAGCAAATTAGAACATGTTCTAATCGGATGCATGCGTTCGCGCAGGTTTGAATTTTATTCCTCTCACTAGATGGTGCAGATGTTGCGGCAACGAAATGCCACGGGAATTCTAGCAATTAAAGAGGTTGTTGGAGATTGAGTTGGGTGTTTTTTGGTTTGCACTCAACTCCTTAAGTAGTGAATAAAGTGCAATAACGATTAGCTGGGCGATTAATCGGGTGGAAGCTTAAATTTCGTTCGTTAAGGGAGAACTCGTTACCTTGGCCCACAGCCGTTCGTTCGTGATGCAAATTTTGGGCTAAGTATACGGGACTAGGGTCTCCACTATTATGTTTCCACTATGGCTTAAAACATATTATAAAGTGGTGGTAATTTATCGCATCTTACACGTCCAATTAATTGCTACTTAACGGATCTTGACGTTATGTGATATATTGACGGTATTACCGCTACTGAATGGTATATTGTCACTGACATACCTAATGCACCGACGATTGCGCCGTGTAAAACTGTCAAGCAAGCGTCCTCGAAATTTTCTACGTCACGGACTTTCGGAGACGACTGCTCAAACAGAAGCAACAACAAATTGCACAGTTTCGATGACCGTGTAAAACGGCCGTTAAAGTAGTCGATTAAAACGAGTTTTTAAGTACCACGCATCCCAAGTTTAGTAGGTACCCACTATATATTGTAGTGTAACAGCAAAACTATATTCTCAGAAATACCTTTGAGTTCGTTCTACTGGAATTTCTCTCAGTCCATTTCAAAACCACATTAATCAACATACAAATACTGTGGATTTACTTGCCTGGTATCTACTACTAAGCAAATTGTTTTATTCGGAAACGACAAAAATAGAGGGCCGCAGGTTATACTGGGTGAGGTCCCCAGCGTCTCTCATGATATGGGAAAGTACAGCAGAAACAAGCGAGGTAGGAATACTCGTATATATGGTAATAGGTAGGTAGATGCTTTGGAGCTTTTTAATATACACTTTTGGAAATAAAAATGCATCAAATTGGAACAATGACCCCGGAGCAAAGTTGGTATTTGAACGGCCACGAGGAAAAAGGACCGTTTATGTATTCCCAGTGTGCCCACAACCTGTGCAGCCTCGTCCGCCGATTTATTTTCCTCTATGTGAGATCTGAGAATGATGGAGGAAAAACCCACAAGCTTCAGCTGTTTTTATCGGATGTGTGTTTGCACACGCGCGCCGGATGCAAAAACACGTGTAATCAACATCTGCTCGAAAGCTTCAGGCATATGACTGGCTTTCATCTAAAACTGAAATACACCCACTTACACTTGAAAAGGAGGGACGTTTTGTGAAACGTGGTCTGATTTTCCTTCCCAAAAACGATTGGGCAAAAAAATATAACGAAGAGGAAAATTAAAATCGCCAACGAACAATGATGCTGGTGTATGATGCTGACTGAAGACTACGCTCCGTTTCGTTTTTCATTTGGCTATATGAATCAAAAGCATGACTTTTAATTTAGAAATGATACAGGGCAGCGAGAAAATAAGTTACGGACTCTGACAGAAATATTTCCATCGTCCAGCTATCATTTCCCAGCTTAAAATTCATTACATTGTTGTTTGCGATTTAATATTAGAGGAAAGAGGCAGATCAAAATGGATTTATAACAAAAAAAAGGGGCCAGGCATTCGTCATCAAATCAAATTCTTTGATAGCTGAAATAACACTAAAAGAAATAATTTACAGCAAACTAATAAAGAAAACTATTGCGTTTGAAAATCACATGGGTACTGGGTGGAATATTTAAAAAATGAGGATTAATGGAAGTATAGTTTGTTGAAAGCAATGATCGATTAGTAGACATGTAAAATTAAAAATCAATTATGCTATCGCCAACAAAATAAATGGATTCGTGCACATTTATTTTGTTTTTTGTTATAGTTAGTTGCTCTTGCTGGGGGAGAGGACCTGCAACTATGGTCACTTGCGCCATTTAGAACAGATGGATGAAAGGACAGGGGAGGGCTTTCGGACAGAGGAAGGATTGAAAGAAACCCGACTTCGGCATTAGCAAAAGGTGCCAAGGGGTCAAAGTTGTAACGTCCCATTCAACAGACGGTGTACTGAACCTATAGTGCTCTCCACGCAGCAGTCAAGTTTACCAGTGCACCAACGCGATTCTACCTCAGCTGGGAGCCAAACCCGGACCCTTGGGATTAGAAGCCAGTACTCCAGCTACCATGCCAACCCGATCCCCCTGCCATCGGTTTATATCCATAAGTCCCTCTCCCCACTCTCAAGCCTCGACACTGACATGTCCGAGACTGATCAATGAGAACAAAACGATCACATCCAGTTCAGACTAGTTTAAATTAACTACATTTAAGTTCACACTGTCCCAATGCAGCATTGTGCAGGAATGCAAATAAGTATGACACAATGCAGATACATGACCGAAAAAAAATTTGATTCGACGTGTTGTTACAGCCTCAAGGAGGCTCGATGAAGAGCCTAGTTGGGCAAAGCTGATGAAAAAAAATATATCGAAGTATAGAATAAGAAAAGGAATCAGTATTGCTTCCAAAACGTAGGCAGAGTAGGTAGATATCATATAAAAATACAATGAAAATCTTGACTCCGAATCTAACGGACTGTGGTCAATAGACAGCAAGGGGAAAAAAATTAAAGGGCATTGATCGACGGGAGACTTATTCACGGTACGAGATGCCAAATTTAGTTAAATAGTCTTTTCAAGAGAGCTGACCGTTGTAGCCAGTTAGGTGAAAGATTGATCTGGCAAACCAAAGGTCGCCGGTTCGAATCCCGCCCTGGGAATATACGTTGTGTATGCCTTAAGAATAAGGTACAAGATCGGATGGTACAAATGTGCGGACAAATAAGATCTTACTGGCAATTTGCTGCGGGTTAATGAGATCCGGATCAATCAGGTTTGACATCGAGCTATAGAGCATGCAGCGATGAGCAGCTACGTTTGTTAAAAGGTTTTTCAATCGGTCAAGCGGAGTATTGAACTGTTAGAAGAAAAAGTTGAGGATTACTTTCGAAATTTAGACTGAATTAGGCACAAAATAAATCAACAAAAAATATTTAAGGCAGCCCCTATCCTTCAAGATTTGAAACATACACTTATAACTGACGCTTACTATGGTAGGTAAGATTATGAAAATAAATAGAAGAGATAGAGAGGCAGTAAGATATGATCAAAAACTCAATCCTTCCTCGTAGGCACAATTACATCTACATCTACACGATAGCCTGCAAGCCACCGCGAGGGTGTGCGGCAGGGGGTGAATATCAACAAGAATGCACTACCGACATGCAAACAAGCAACTATAGGGTCTCATGCAGCTAGATTGTAAGTATCTATAGTATTTAAGGGATTAATACATGCATCATGCACTACAGACTACTCTAAAATATTTCCTCTACCTATCCCTTTGCTATGCTGCCTATTCTGTTCTCTTATAGTACTGGGGAAATATGCCATTTTGAATCTATCAGTACGACAATCTATCTCTCTAATTTAATTATCTGGTCGAATCTAGCAAAATAGGCTGGTGTTTTTAATATGTGCCTAACATCTTCAGTAAGGCTATCCGATTCGAATATCTGTAAGAGATTCCATCTGTACTTTAACCTACGCTCTGACTTATTAGAATTAGGTCAAAACAGAGCTAAGAAGGGAAAAATGGGAAGGTCTTTGTGCATTTTACATCTTTCCTTGCATACCTGGATGAGACTCAAATGCTTACAATTTTCTTTTTTGACATCATCGAGAATTATTAAATATTTGTATACAGACGGCGCGGCGTCCGTCACGGGATTAATGGCTTTTTAATTCTTATAAACTGCAAATTTAAAGATATTTTTGCTATTTTGAAATTAAGAGGTGTTTCGGACTGAATTTTTTTCTGCAGATTCCAAACATTCCGTATCACGCCAGGTTGAAATTAAAGTACTTGTATAGGCACACAAATGCGGAAACTCTTTGCTTGAAGGTTATTCAAGGAAACCATTCATTAGTGAGAGCGAATCGAGGGAATAGACTGCCCAAAAAAATGTGTTGCGAAACATTTGGGGAATATGTAGTCTGCAAATTGCATAATTTTAGTTAAGAGAGATTTGGGATTCAATGAATTGCTTGGTTGCATCACGTGCGTCAAAGTTCTTTTTCTTCGTGCTCATCTAAATTACTTTCCATTAATAATGGTGATTGGAGATGTTTTGGAACATGGTGAGGTATTCCATTAGGTCATTAACGTGAATGAAAAGAGATACCGAAGAGAGTGAACGGCACATTTGACGACCGAACTATTGTAAGCTGTCAAAAAGACATTATATTGGTTGAAAACGAACTCAATCCCAGAAGAGCAAGTTTCATGGGGAGCCCAGAGGAAAATGTTGGATAGTTTGCTTCTACAATTGCATTTGTTTCTTTATTCCATAAAAATTGAGTCCGTCCTTGCAGGAAACATGTTATAAACGTTTTTATATAGTAATGTAATAAAAAAAATATTATCTTCCTATTATCGTGATTTTTGGAAAAATCTGACGTTATACAGAATTGTGAACTTCATTTTTGGAATCAGTGGACAAAATCATTCCGTTACACTCCTTCATTAAAAGAACAAAACGTTGCATATTAGTGTGATTACCAGTATTGTATTTAAGATTAATTCATTTACTACCAGAATTCAATCGATTTTAGAACACAATGGAACACTTGGAACAAGCTTCACAATGGAACCTTAAGTTTAATAAATACAATAAGTTTCTAATATTTGACGCTAATGCCTGCCAAGTGTTGATTCGCCATTTGTCAGATACCCTTACAGTGGTTAGCAAGGAATTGTGTAAATGTCTACAACTATATCAGCATAAAACCTGGCAAGCCACCGCAAGGGTTTGTGGCCGGGGGTCAATCATCACCATTCATGCATCTTGATTAGTTATTCAAGGTAGGCGACCGACAACTGAGGTCATTTGCGCCATACAGGATAGGTGGGTGATTGGGTAATGGTAGGAACATTTCAGGTATGGATGAAGGGTGGAGAGAAACCCGGCGTTGGCATTAGCCTACTCTTAACGACAGGCGTCAAGGGGACCACGGCTTAACTTCCCATCCGACGGACGGAGTATTGAACCTGAAATGCCCTCCACTAGGCATTCAAGTGGGGACCGGTTTTTCGCTGAAAAATCCGCCACTGTCGGGAATAGAACCCGGACTCTCGGAATGAGAGGCCAGTACTCCAGCCACCACACCAGGCCAGTGCATCTTAATCATGAGGTCAAATTCTAAACCAGTAAATGCAATACTTACACAAAATAATTACGTAATGTGTGACTTTAGCAGATGAAATGACTATATCAACAAGAAATTAACATCTGGAGCAATCCAAGCCTTGTCTATTTGGATAAGAGAAGACGCACATCAGAGTGCAGAAAATAAATAACTGAGCCAATCTTTGAGACATGGGATAATACCATAACGTCACGTTGGAAATTACTTCATTTCATACTCAAGAGCATTAACACCGACTTCAGGACAGTCCTTCTCTTCTCTTCCACTCCGTTTCCACTTCACTCCATTGACTCGAGGAGCCGGGGTTCTCGACAATACCACGGTTTAAAAAAAAAAAGAAAATAAAGCATCAGAACGTTGAACCTCTCTCCCATTACTTTAAAAGGGTATTTTCCGAAAGAATCGGAAACAATTTCGAGGATTGCGGAGAGTGAACTAGCCGTGTTTCTCAGCGAGCACAAAAGAAAGGGAGCATTGCCCCTATCATGTCGAGGATATTGCTTTTGCTGAGAGGGCTTGGAGGCAGTGAGGCAGGGTAACGCATATTATTGTCGAAAGTTTGAGAGGGAGAGGGTGGGGGACTGTACGCGAGGGTGGTTCTCCATTCCATTTCATGGCAAGATATTTGGAACGTGTTGTAACCTCTTTCAAAGGATAACATACATTAAATAACATATGCATAGAACACATGATAAAGGTATAAATATGAGATTGAAAAGCATGCTCAATATCGGACGAAGCAAACCGAAAATGAACCGTCAACAGAATACCCCAGGTGAAGAGGTCACCAAAAGAAGAATCTGCCTAACACTTGAGAGAGAAGCTTGGAAGAATGAAATGACTCCACTAGAACTTACATAAAAAGCAACCTCTTGTATGGCAGTGAACCAGGGAGTGTCGAGGTGGAATATATGTCTATACTGTGGAAGCATACGAAATGTGGTGGCATAAAAATATGATGATGATGCAATGAATAGATCGTGCGACTGACGAATAAGTCCTGAGGCGATTAGGAAGAAAAGGGGAGTCCGATGAAAATTAGAAAGAGAAGACCTCTTCAACGTCAACATCACAGACCGTACCTTAAGACATGATGTTTTGATGAAAAAAATTATGAACAGTGAGTTCCAAAACTTGAATGCAGTGATGAGGAAGGAGTTAAGATAGATAGATGTTGGTATGTGCTTGGGGGGTGTGAAAAAGGTTGGGGTCAGAGCAGAGAATCTTTGGGGTACACTTTTCATGGGGGTAAATACATCATACGAGCCACGATAGCCTGTCAGTAGAGGTAGTCAGGATTCCGATTACGGAAAAGGGAGAGAAGAAAAGACCCCAGGAAGTATTTTCTTTGGGATTAAAGAGATAGTCACTTCAGATCAACAAAGTATGTCGACGCATGATCTTCTCCACGAAGATCAAATATAAATCTAACACAACAGTTAATTAGTCGTTGTAGACGCTTGTCAAAATCATTGGATAAATCACTGTAGACTAATATACAATAATCGAGTTAGTAGTGCTAAAACATGCACACATTAAAAAAATAGTATTTTGGAAGCCCCTGATTGGTTGGTTTCAAACATTTGGATGGACATTCAGAACTAGTCATATCTTTTTGGTCCAAAATATTTTATCACAAAATATTGGAGAAAAAGCTATTCGGATACAATTTTACCATTTAACTCGGTCCACATCCCACTTAGGTATACACAAATAATCTACACAAATCGGACTGTTCATATCGGCTTTAAAAGAAAATGTTTCCAGGTAAAAAATGCAAGTAAATAACAAAAGAGATCATTTAAGAATTCAATTCTTTCAGGCGTATCATTGTGCAGGTCCATTAAAAATAATGACAATAACAAAGTATGTTTTAATCAACAGAGCGTTTTACTGGTACTATTAGTTTCAACGCCGCGGCGTCATCATCCGCGTAATGCTTGTACCTGATGATGACGCCGCAGCGACGAAACTGGTTGTACCAGTAAAGATCTCTGTGGATTAAAACATAGTTTGTTATTGTCATTCAGATCATTTAAGTGATAACGTACTTGGGAAATTAGGATTTCGCGAGGGCGACTGGAAGTTTGGAAATGTCTAGATGCACCAAGTGTGCTGCCCTACGCTCGGGTACGTGTGAAGCAAATAGGATCACTTTAGGGGTGTGTGGGGGTAGGAGGGGGTAGGTGGGGAGGAAGGATTTCGGCGTGCAGGGAGGATACGGGGGAGACTGAACGGAGGCAGGAAATGAGGCCCGAAGTGCGGAGATTGGGGGCTGAAGCGGGGGCAGGAGGGTGCGAGGAGGTAAACGGACGAACTCTCCGGACACTCAACCACCCCCATTTCTCTCTCTCTCCCTCCATTACTTCCAGCTCGTAATCACCCTGGAATTCTCCCTCGCCTGGACCCGTTCTCGAAGTTCAGGTGCGTGATCGAAAATGTCTCCCTCCCATTCGCTCGATTTGGCTCGAGGAACGGAGACGGGCTGAACTTGGCCAAGCTACCCAGGTGCAACCAGCGCGGAATTCACACGTTTTATGGGGAGCCGGATTATTTTTACTATTAGCCACGCCCCACCCCGGAAACAATCGTCTCGGAAGGGGAAGGAGTGTTGCAATTTGAGAAGCGATAAAAACCTCCGACGGACGAAGTAAAGAGGATATAATAAAAGTTACAGCCCTTGCGAAGAAGGTGACCCATCAAGAAAGAAATCAACTTAATAACAGGATATATGAGAACGAAAATAATGGTACGCGTGGTATAAAAGTAGAAAACAATTCGCTCATGTCCGGAATACTCCTTCATGGAGACAACATGGGTAAAACCAACAAGGCAAGGATAAGGCAGGACCTAAAAAGCATTTCTTCTTTTTAGAACTTAGAATTTAGTTTTCAGGGATAAATGACAATGAAATATTGATTCAACGTCCCTAAGGAAGAATGCATGGAAGGAATGTGTTGAAACGAGCCCCAAAAATTCTGAAAGGAACAACTGAAGAAATTCTGAAGTGGGAACAACCTTGTCAAGCACTACTTGAGACATGATGACATTGTTAAGAATCTGCGAGGGCAAAGTAAATGAGGAAGTCTGAAAAGGGAAGGCCACGGATGAAATATAAATGGTACGCAAAGTGTAGGATGTAGAAGAGGAGAATCTGAAGACAGAAAATAGTTGCTAGAGGAAAAACAATAGATTTTAAAAAATTACAGAGTGATCGGGTTGTTGGGTTGAACAGAGTATTGACTTCTAATCTTGAAGGCTTGGATTTCTTTTAGCGGGAACGTTAGATTTTTTAGTTGTTTACACACAGGGATTAAGTAGCACTTAGGATACATACGCGAGCCTGAGGATGGAAATTAGAGTAGACGAGATAAGGTACAGATTTGATTGTCATGGGAAATTCCGAAAGGGACGATAAAATAAAGAGTATTTCATTCCAATCCCTGTTTTAACAATTATAGTTAAAATAAAACGCAAGAATACTCAGGTATAGGGAATGTTAAAGACACTAATGCACCATATGATGTACTAAAGGAAAATATACTTCAAAAAATTAACTGAGGATGTGAAATATTATATAGGACTGCATTGTATTTACTTTCCTCCCATAACTACAGATTGTGGGTGCCATTGAAGAAGTCGAGAAAGTAACTCATGTAGTTTCGTGGATTTGGACTCATAATAAAAGAAACCATCAAAGTTAACAAACCTTATAATGTTATCAGAAGCTCTGTTTGATTTTCAAAAGTCTAAGCAATGATTCCCCTGCAGAAATCCTGTCCATAAGCATACACAGACATGAAAATAACACTTAACTGCTTTGAAAAAATAATTCGCTTGAGAACCTATGGTATTAATTAACTAATGTTTGCAAACACTCAGATTTTCCGATCATCATCATGAGTCAAAAATCGTAAGAGTGATTTAACATAGCTCTCCACTCCATTTTCCCATCATGTAACCTATTCATAGTTATATCATGTTTTTCTTTCACATCCCCAAAGAATTCCTCTATATACTTTATATTACACATCTACTCATCCCATTAACATTTACCTCAACGATTGCCTTCTTCATACTACAAGATATGACGAATTAATTGGCCCCGCCTTTTTTTATAAGTTTTTCAGAAAACATCTTTTCTCCAGCTTTTTTGTTGGACTTAGGCCATCATCCTTCACCAGAATCATTATACTGCTTCCAGAATTGGTTTTTCTGCTGTTGTTATCATTCATGCCTCACTGTCATGAAGAACCGCGCTCTAGATGTGTGCATGTTATAATGTTCCTAGCTTCCACACATGTATTCCAGCATTGTGTTGATTCTTCTTTTGACAGACTTTCCTCTGCCCCACGTTTATTCTACTCACTATATCCTTCTTCTAGGCTATTCGCTCTTTACTTAAGAGTAAAAATTAGGACGAAATACTTCCTATATGTGTATTGTCATCACCCGCGAAACAACCGTCAAGTACCATATTATTTCCTTCATGAGGCAAAATCTTCGATTCTCTATAATCTCATTTCCAGGATGCCAAGGCCCGAGATGAGTGGGAGTAAAAAGGAGGGGGATGCCAACTCCATTGATGGATTTGGAGCAGGCCTTCGCTTCGCTTAAACTACCCCACGCCCGCTCAAACCCATCAGTCATTTGGCGATGCAGTGGCTCTGGGAGGAAATTGTTCCATTAAATGGAATGCTCTAACTTCAACCCATTTCCTCTGGTCGGCGGCTCTCGTGAGCCAAGGCCTTGGAAAAGTGTGGGGGCATGGATACGTTCCAGGGAGAAGGGCAGGATGTGCTGAACGCAAAGTGAGCTACGAATTAGCAATTAGAGATACGAATAACGGTAAATATGTCCAATCGGAGAGTAGCAATGGGTAGCGTTGGTAGCTGCATGTTGGTATGAGTACTTTATTAAGCTAACCCTACTAACAGAATGTTTTTGCATGTTTGCTTTGCAATTTCTATCTTTTTTAAATGGTGAAGTTCTGACTAGTATATTAATACTATTCGTTTTTTATGCATGATATGTAGTGCATGTTTGGTGAGAAATCACCCCCTGCCACACACCATTGTGGTGGCTTGCAGGGTATTATGTTGATGTAGATGATGAGCTGAAGGACCTTCAGACTCGTGAACATACGTTAGCGCATCCATTTTTTTTTTACATATATACCTACCCGGAGGTAATTGCTAGAGAAGCAGGAGTAGAGAAAGATGCTGGAATGAGCGTTGGAAGCAAGATGAATAAGTTGGTCAGACTTAGATCGATGGTTTCAGCCTTAACCATTCAGGTATTCACTTAAAACGGAGTGGGATAGAAAAAGTATATACCTTGACATTGAATTTTATTGCACCTGGGTGAGCATCTGCTGAACGATTTCCTTTCCGAAAACCACTCCCCTCTCCTCGAAGCTTCCCGCACACTCAGCGAGTAGCGGACTCGACCCCCTGCCCGTAATTTCCCACCCTCACCCTAATCACACAAAGAAATACCGAACCCATTCCACAACCCCTCCACAACAACGCCACTCACAACCCCCTTCCCGCCGCCTTCCTCCCCATTCCCCTACTCTCTCTAGGGAGGCATGGATTCAGATGGGTTCGGAAATTAAGGTACCTCCCCACTTTTTGAACTTGGTGTATTCATGTGTGTATACATATTTAAGCCTTGGTTTTGTTAAAAAATTTATCTGATGATGATGCAGAAGCGTTGAAACTAGTTGCACCACCCAAATAAACTTTAGTGGAAAGATACAAGGTATTTTTCTCTCACTTTTGGTCAGGCTTTTTGGATGAGCCCTGCACCAGTTAGTCAGGCATCCAACCATTTTCATAGAATAGCAGAATTTACACGGAGGAAAAAATCATTCATCTTGGCCAGTGAAGAGCGGTTGGTAACTCTGTTAAGAATTCGGCCACTACTTTACAATCCATGAATTCGTTTTCGTTCAGTAATAAGCATATGTGTTGAAGAGAGAAAGGTTGGGGTTAAGAACTATCAAAGAAAGATCTAGATTTAAGATCAAGGATTATCAAACACTAAAAAGGATTCTTGAGTATCAGTATCAGTTTTATACCGGTGAAGATAGGGTTCATTGTGCATTAAATTCTTCCCGCAACCCATAAATAAAAACAAGTGTCTCTTTAGCCCTTTTTAATTCATAACTATCACCTCAGTCCAGAAAACCAGGTCCTCTCCTCACATTACCCAACATTCTTCCTCCCAACACGTGTTCATCCTTTATTACATTTCCCATCCACACCCTCAGCCTTATCCTAATTTTCTCAGAATGCATTGGTATTCAGACCATTCTTTTAATAAGGTAGGTGGATATTTATCCCAGCTAGTACAAGTGTTAAATTATCTTGAGTAGGTATATAACAATTTCAAATCTACAACTTTAAACGTACTTTGCTTGCCTCTTTTCACAGAACGCTAAATTTTCGTAGGAAGTAGAATTGCAGGAAACCATTGACTATCAGTACGCTGTCCCCCATCGTTTAAATCCTTCATCTTTAGTGATTATTACTCGATTCACTCAATTATGGCTCAGAACTTCAAAATACCTAGTGAGTCTGCGTAGCGATTTGATAATGTAGCAAACGCCCCCCTAATTTAACTTCACACGTACACTCAAGCATCGTGGTAATGAAATAGTTAAAAATTGTTTCACAAGTAGTTTAAATCCAATCGTGGTCAATCCACACACGCGTATCGGGTAGCGTCACAGTGTTCTTTCCGATCTATGGGAAACCGTATGGCAATTCAAACGTGGTTAATCAGAAACCCAGGCTCAAATGCGACCTAATGGCTTGCTTTTGATGACCAGCGGTTGTTCTGCATTCTATCGTAACGGCCTCGTTACGCTATAAATGTGCCTCGACTCCCAGCAATGAGGTAAAAGATGATTTATTTACCTTATTTTTCCAAGGACTGATTTTGTCGCCAAAATGGTGAACACTGGTTAAAAAAAAAAAGAATGCTTGTATACAAATGAAATAGGGTCTTCTTTGAAGTGAATAAAATAATTTTTTAACGCCACAGTGCAGTATGTTTTCTGCCGAGAAATTCTAGATTTTTTCCTAAGCATTTTAGTAAACATGCCGTAATGCCAATCACTAATTATTTTACTTCCCAATTATAGCGGTAATGATTCAGAGTTACTTCACATTTTTGTCTCTAATATTTTGAACGTGGTTGCAAGGGTAAGCAGTTACACCTACACACTACCATGTGAGCCGCCGCAGGGGGGTGTGGCAGGGATTGTTATGTCATCAGCCATTGAGTTAATGGGAAAGGGAACAAGGAACAGATGATAGCATTAGGAGTTGGGAATAATAATGTTTAACCTATCGTATTTGAGTTATGATCACGATGAGTCCGCGGGAAAAAAGAATTCTCATATTAATTTGTCCGGCAGTCTATTCTTTAATTTTGTATGCAGTGTGGGGATAAAAGTAAATCTGGCGTATAATTCTCAAATTCGACCGAGTTATTGCTAATAAATTTGAACAACGCGTAACGCAGTATCCTAGGTGAGCATACAAAGATTCATTTATCCATGTATTACCTCTCCAAGCACAAATTTAGTAAATATCAGAATTTCAATTGCGAAGAAATCATGCGCATTTATCAGCTTATAAATCCGTTAAGGGTTTCCGCGGCTAGCTCGCAATGATTTTACTGGCACAAATTGTGACAACTGGAATGTTCAGTGTAATGCACATAGAATGAAGTGCAGATTAAACAAATATCTGAGACCAGCAACATCAATTTAAAACCAACATGAAGTTTGCGGAAGAATTCTGGCTATACAACCAACCCAAAGGCAATAGCAACGGAATAACTGCTTTCTCTCACCGGATATTGTTAATTTGGCTCATCCGAATGCATTTCTTCACGATTCTAATTCCGGTTGCGATATATATCATAACTAGTTATGATTCTTGGCTTCAATGTGGCGAGAAATATCTCCAAAACCCTACACTGGACGATGGGGATTTAGAAGACCTACGAAATCTAAGTCCGCCCGATTCTGCCACACTAGACAATAGTGTAAGACCCACAGAGTGAGTGAAATATTATTGGACTACACAGAGGCGAAAGGAAACATATAGGGTATGTTCTGAATCGATGCGAGAGGAAATACAGTGCATCGGAAAAACTACTTTCCTTGGGTTGGGAAAGCTTATAATTCAGGAGAAAAATGGAGAAGGCTGTCTAAAAATTAAAGAATACAGTAAATGGATCAGATAGGAGCGATATTCGTAAGTGTAGACTGGAACCAAAATTTAAGGTGAAGACCGATTGCTTCTAAAAATAAATCGAGAAGCCAAGGAATCATTGTTGAAAACGATTTAATTCATAATTGTCTTTCAATGGCTCCAATTACGTGTAGAACCATATGTGGATCTTTTCAAACTGTTAATTAATTCGGCACTATACATTATTTAATTAATTGTGATTTTCAAGTGCTAAAAAATTTTATACTTATTATAAAGCAAGCTAATTATTTGTTTTTATTAGTAGTCATGGTGAGAGCTTTTTTCAGAACACTCAATTGATTATTTATTTATATATTTTATATTAAGATCTCGCAAACGAATACTACTATAAAACCTATCCTGACACTGAGCGAGGTAAACGTGTATCAACTCCGGATGATACTTAAAAGAAAATGAATACTAAATCGATAATTTGCAAAACTGTGAAAACAATTTTCGCATATCATTCCTACCTCATTTGATGTCTAAATGCCAAAGAAACTCCCGTGGTTATAGGACTCTTATGAATGGTTTTGGGCGCTTGGTGGGGAAATCCCGAGGTAGCAATCGTTGCGTATCAAGCAAGATTGAAACAAACTGCTGGGCCTGGTGTATAAAAGGGATGATGGCCTGCACGAACGCGAAATCGAATCGGAACCTTAATTCACCTACCGAATCCTCCCCGCTGATCGATAAATCCATTTTGCCAGGATACGGTAAATAAAAATGTGATTATCTCCGTGGTCGCCGCAATATGTTTCAGATTATAAATTTTACCTTTTTTCACAGTTTTAACCTTCGATTTAAAAATACGATTAAAAGAGTCCCAACAAAATAATCGGAGGGGAATTAAAGCGCCCTGGATTAATTGAAAATTGTAACCTGTAACATCTGCCTCAACGTGGACTCCCGAGCTCCATTTAGAAAAGGCTATTAATTGATTCATCAAACATCGGGAGTTCCGCCTTTGATTAAAGCCGCACATGTGCGACGCTGCTTTCCAACGTTGGATTGCGACGAAAAAAAATGTCAACGGCAATGCATCTGGAGCTAAAATAACCGTTGACGAGGCCCAAAATTAAAATAGAAATTCAAAGCGAGGTCGCGCCACACCATCAACTTGCTTGTATTAAAAAAACCTATGCCGACGAATGAAAACATAGTTCAGGTACAAAAAAATGCGTCCAATGCATCCACGTAACTGCTTTGCAGTTCATTGGGCGAGAGAAAATTTGCGAATCCACAAGCGATTAAATTCCCCACTTTTGAGGGACTCTTATTGGAAACACGGAGCGAAATTAAATTTTAATTCAATTCCCAAGTAACAACGTTCATCAATTAGTTCCGTTCAACTGACTCAATCTTGCTCTAGGACAAGGCATGTAAAGGAACCACACTTCAGCGTTTTTTGTCTACGTTTTTTTACGTCGTTCTGCTTAATTATCCTTCAAGGCTTGGCAATTTCATGCTAAATAGTTTCTATAATATTTTTGTCGACGCCTGATGTGGAAAAGATATTCAATTTAAGGGAAATCCTTTTTAATTTCTGGGCAAGTATTTTACTTTAGCAATAGAACATAATGAAAATAGGAAACAAATAAAATTTACACATTTTTACCAACATGTCTACCTTCCTCTCACTAAATGTTAATAAAAGGAAGGTTAAAGAAAGAGTACTACATAGCAAAATGCAAATTGTTCCACGGAAAACAGTACAGAGCATATTCCAGCATTGTGTCCACATGCTAGGGCGTAGAATATCTGCAGCAAGTTTCTTTATTAATATAACAGATACTCGGAGAGAAGGGATCGTGGTGGCCTAGTGGGTAGAGCACTACTGACCGGAGGGTCCCGGGTTCAAATCCCGGAGCCATTCTGGACACCCCCATCTAAAATCCTCGCGATTCGATTTTCTGCGTGCCAGAACTTTGTACGAAATCGCAGGTGGCCCAGGGAAAGGAACTACCCTGAATGTGTGAATTTCACACGCCAGAGGCTTAGTTCGGTGTGGGCTCTACCCTCACCTATCCAAACCAACCTTCGGGTTGAATCACTGAATGAGTGATCATTTCTTATGCTGTTAATGCTCATAAAATTCCGCTATCATGAAGCGATTTTCAACTACACGTTCCAATTAAGTGGTGCCCGAACTTTAAATTCGCATTTTTAACTCTTTATTTAAACTTAAAATCTTCTGGCGTAGGATCCCCACTGAGGCTGGAATAATCTATTGGTTTGCTTAATCTATTGGCTTAGTAGCTTGGCTTAAAGTGTGTAGCTATCAATTTTTGGAGGAGGAATAATTCGATAGAGCGATCCTATAGAATTAATAACACGAAGATCGAAAACGTTGAAACCGTAAGATATTTAGGTGTAACAATCACTAAAGATTTATCGTTGGGAAGACACATAAGGGAAATATGCGGCCGAGCGAAGAGAAAGCTAGGATTTATAAAAAGAGTACTTGGGAAATGTGATGAGAAGACAAAAGAGCGATGCTACTTTTCACTAGTTAGGCCCCACCTTGAGTATGCAGCCAGTGTATGGGATCCGAATGAATTAGGTTTGATGAGAGAACTAGACAGTGTGCAGCGCAGAGCAGCTAGGTTCGTCAAAAGGTGTTACGATAGGTTGAGTAGTGTATTAGAATTAATACAAGAATTAGGGTGGGAATCATTATCAGAGCGTAGGTTAAAGTTCAGATTAAATCTATTGGAGAAATTTCAATCGGATAGCTTTACTGAAGATGTTAGGCACATATTAAAAACACCAGCGTATTATGCTAGATTCGACCAGATAAATAAGATAAGAGAGATAGATTGTCGTACAGATAGATTCAAAATGGCATTTTTCCCCCGTACTATAAGAGAACAGAATAGGCAGCATAGGAAAGGGATAGGTAGGGGAAATATTTTAGAGTATTCTGTAGTGCATGATGCATCTATTAACCCCTCAAATACTATAGATACTAACAATCTAATTGCATGAGACCCTTTAGTTGCTTGCTTGCATGTTAGTAGTGCATGCTTGGTGATATTCACCCCCTGCCACACACTCAGAAATCTGGTTGAATCACTGAGTGATACTTGGAGAGGCGACCAACAATTATGGTCATTTGCGCCATTAAGAATAGGTGAGCACTTTGCAAGTCGGAGGAATTAAAGGTTAGGAAGGAAGAATTCTGGCGTCTATATTAGCCTGCTCTCAACTAAAGGCGCCATGGGGTCCAAGTTTTTACGTCCCATCCGACGGACAGAGTAATGAACGTGAATTGCTCTCCACTCGGATTCAAGAAGGGAATTAGAGTCCACCACCCTACAGGACTATAACCCGGGGCATCGGGATGGGAAATTAGTCCCCTTGTCACCACTCCTACCCGGTCCTCACTGCCGTTCAGGCAGACTAACGCTGGTTTTCCCTCCATTATTCATCCTTATCAGTTTAATTACATCGTTACAACTTTCCTTCCAAAGTGTGGCACATTTAAGAGGAGACACTTGAAACTACCCATGATGGGCTACGATTAATCACTGATATCAGTAGCTATGGAATTCACGGCTGGAAGAATGTACGTATAAAGAAGATTGAAAATCAATTGTATAGACTGAGTAACTGACCAACAAGTCCTAAGAAGAGCGGGAGAAAACAGATGCCTGATGAAGACCTTAAAAAGAAGATGTGGTAACTTATTCGGTAATATCTTGAGGCATGTTAGTCTGGAGAAGACTATCCCAGAGGAAAATATGTGAATAGGTAAAAAGGTAAAGAAGACATTGCATAAAATGTACGGAGCAAGTTTTCAAGGATGTCAAGAAAAAGTAGAGGAAAAAGCTTAGAGAAATGAGCGACATTTGCTACCTAGGACGCCAAATTACAAGCTCTGGGCAAGGCAAGAAGGAAATAGTCAGTAAAATAGCTCAGGAAAAGTGGAAATTCTAGCAAAAGAAGAATCAGCTTACAGCAGAAAATAAAAACGTGGTAGAAAGGAAACAAGTTATCAAAACTTACATCTGGAATATGATTCTTAATGTCAGTGAGCCACGGAGAGTAACAGCAGCAGAGAACTCAAGGCTGGAAACATTCGAAATGTGGCACTATAAATGAATGATAAAGATCAAATGGATTTACTGAATAACCAAAATTGCCCTGAGAAGAGTGGAAGAAATTACAAGTCTAGTGAAAATATTAGAATAAATATATGTGCACTTTTCCACAGCTAATTTATTGATGCGTACAACGCGTCAAGACCAGTCACTACAGACCAGGCTTGTACCAGATGATGGCTCTGTGAGCCGAAACGTGTCGTACGCATCAATAAATTAGTTGTGGAAAAGTGTACCAATATTTTATTCTAATATGTCAAACTTCCACTACATCTCGCCGGAATCGGTTGATTTTACTGGTGAAAATACTTAGAAATAAAAGAAGACGGGGCAACACAATGGGCCACATCCTGATACATGATGGCCTGATGAAGACAATTACAGAGGGGAAAGTTTAAATGTGAAAAATTAAAAGGAGGGCCTTGCATGAGATATTTGAAGCAAGTGGATGGCGGAATTAAAGAGAAGAGTTATGAAAATATAAAGAGGTTAACTGAAAAGAGCATCGAGTGGAGAGCTTTTATGGGTTATCAAATCAATCATTTACTACATCAAACACACTACTTTAATGTCTTGAATATTATTAAAACATATTCCATATCGTAAATATTCCACAGAGAAAATATCATTCGCCTTGACCGGGACTCGTACCCGGACCCCTGATTTCCGGCCAGGTGCTCTACCAGTTGAGCTACCAAGGCGTCCTCTTTCTCTGTGGATATTTTACAGATCTAAAGGAACAAGATGTTCATGGAATGCTAGACATATCAATGCCACAAAGTAGCTGAAGTCGTGCGCATGACGCCACCGTCCACGAGATTAAAGCCGACGTTGAAACACTAAGGTGATTGCTTATAACGAATTCGAAGATTCAAGGCGAAAGATTTTTTCTCTGTGGAATATTTGCTATAGTGTAATTTCAGCGGGTAACGCCGCTAAAGTTTTCGCGGCTAGTACGTGATCTTTGCATATTCCATATCAAAATGTATTACACTCTACCACGATAATGCCTCGTAAATTTATGACCTCGTAAAACTATAATGAACCAGGAGATAGAAAGTTCCATTGTATCTAAGCTCATATCCGAAGACACAAAATGTGCATCGGCCATATCGAAGCCTGAAAACGCCCACAAGGGAAGGAGGGTAGTTCGCTGCCATTTCTCTTAGCACCCCGAGACGCCTTTCTCAAAACTCTACCGAGCGTTGACGTCGCGGGACGGCGGCGTTGGGAAATGAAAAGAGCGGGAAAAAATAATCATCCAATCCCCCTTCACCATTCCTCCCTCCCCGCCGGGTTCGCCTCATTTTAACTTTCCCTTTTTTTTACGAAGGGATCTCCGCCGCATCCTAAACGCGCCCTTTCCACCTCAAACTCCCCTTAATGTCAACCTCCCTCCCAACGTCCGGCTCTTGGGTTTTAAAAATGAAAAAAAATAATAATAATGATATTCTCCACTCCTTTCCCCACCACCTACCTACCTCTTCCCTCACGGAAAATTTCACAAACTCCGCGAATTGCTCCATTTTCTCCGACAGACCCTTTCCCCCCACCCCCTCTTCGAGATCCCTTCATCCCACTCCCGCACCTCTTCTCTTGCTCACCCAACCCTTACGCACTCCTCCCTTTGAGCATTCCTCTCGATATTATTTTTCATTTGGGTTCCAACTCGTTCCGTTCGCATGTTATGAACGACCTCTCACGAGCGCCATTTCGAGATATTTCTTTTTTTTACCCATTCCTCCCGGTTTATAATGATAATTTACCCCATCTGTTCCGTTGCTCCTTTCTCTTTCTCTCTCTCATTCTGTCTCTTCTCTCCCGGTCTCCCCCCTACCCCAAACTACCTCTTTCCGCGTACGGGGAGAGATGATTTCCTAAGGCAGCAACTTTCCGTTTTCATTTTTTTCTCATCCACGTTGACTTTTTTGGTGAGGATTAAATTACGCAGTGCATACGTATTACTAAGCCACACTCGTAGGCCAGGATAAACATCTATTTATTTAAGAACTTTATACTATATATGTATTACTAGAATTGGTATAGGATAGTGATTAAATAGTGGAACCGCATTTCAATCATCCTCATCATAGGTTAAAGCGTAGGCTATATATGTCTTCTATTTCTTCCACTGACCTGTCTATCCTTTGCCCTTTTCATTTTAGATATCCTACTCCATTCTTCTCTATATTATGTCTCATTTTTACCCATTTCCGTCCTCCCTTTTCTAAACTGCGCCCGGCATTACATCTTTAGACATACAATTCCTTCTTCATTTTCGGTTGCCAATGCACGTAATTTTACTTTTGTTGATTCATTATACTCCCTTCTCTCCTATCTCTCTCTTAAGTAACGCTTCATTTTTCACTCTATTAATTCATTTTATTCTCTACAAATCCATATCACGAGAGCTTCTATTCTATTCCTTTAATTCTTTAGAAGGGCATACGTCTCATAACCGCACAAGAAAACACTCCATACCAACCGTCTCTTAATATCGAGGTCAATCAAGAGAAAACAATAAATTGCTGTATTCCTGTATGACTCTTTTGCTATTCTTATATCACTTAATTTTCGCTTATCTCATTCTATGTAATCTCTGCACTTCTATATTTATGCCTTCTCACCTGCTTCTAGTCTAACGCAATTGATACACAATTTCGTCTCTCAAGTCACTTTTACTCTCATTACTTTGCCCTTCTTATGATTTCATATTTCTATAAAGTTCGTCCATAATTTCCACTATCAGAAACATATCATCAGCGAATCTAATGTAGTTAAAAATGTCCTGAAAGCACTAAAATTTTTGTACTATACTTGACGTGATTCACGAATTTTTTTAGCGTACGAAGAATATTCTATAGTCTATGCATGGTTACGAGAAATCGAAGAGGATAAACTATATAATCAAAGAGTATCTTGAAAATTATCCAGCCATAAATGGGCACTGTTAATGGTAGAATTAACTTTTTCCACTCGAAATATTTTTGTTTTCCCCTACTGGACGGAATATGAATTGGCCCTTGCGAAACTTTGCTGAGGTTCGCACGAAGTTTGAGTAAAAGTGGAAAAAGACAAAATCGTGGTCGCCTCGGCACATATACCTATATACCGTCCTTTGAAAATATTAATAAGGTAGGGGAGCCAGTCGAGCAAGGCATTTAAGAACCTGACTTTTAATATTTTTTGTTTGGTATTTTTTTTAACTTCACGTCATGATGAAAATTAATAAAATTGTACGTTGCTGCAAAAAATCGGTCCATCATCATCGGTCAACAATCCTAGGATTGGTTTGACGCAGCCCTCCACTCGATTCTTCTATCGGCCAATCTCTTCATATTGACGTAGCTACTCTCTTTTACATCCTTCACAACTTGCTCCATGTACTTCATACGAGGCCTGCCTTTTCCATTCTTCCCCTTCACTTTTCCCTCGACGATTGTCTTCATCAGGCCATCGTGCCTCAAGATGTGGCCGATCAAGTTGTCCCGTCGTCTTTTTAAGGTTTTCAGTAGACATTTCTCCCACTCTTCTTAAGACTTCTTCGTTTCTCGCTCGATCGATCCATTTTATCTTCATCATTCTTCGGTAGCACCACATTTCAAATGCTTCCAGTCTGGACTTCTCTGCTGCTGTTATTGTCCATGCTTAGCCATCATACAGTAGAATGCTCCAGATGTAAGTTCTAATGAAATGTTTCCTCACTACGACGCTTGTATTTGCAGCTTGTGTTAGAAGCAATAGAAATGTGCAATTTCCAAAAAAATTGATATTATTGATGGAAATTGCAAATTTAGTATTCTTTCTCGGCATGATCCGATTCGGCAAGATATCGCCTGAATCTTCAGAGTTCAAAAGATAAATCTGCGATAAACTAAAAACTGTAGCACGACCTAATTGAACACATCTAGGAAAGCAATGATCTGAGAAAGACAACCGTCAAAAGGAATGTGAATGGGAGTAATGGAAAAGAAAGTCCTCGTATTCGACACAAAGAACAAGACGAGACTGATTTAAAGATCATAAATTTTTGAATATGAAAATTCGCATGTACCCAACACTGAAATCGAGTGGACAGCAGCGTCAATGTTATTTTAGAATCCACGCGAGATGATGATGAGCTTAAATATGTAAATAAATGTAGGTGCATAAAAACATGATAATAGCCTCTCTCGTTCATTTCTCGCTCGCTTCATTTATATTTATGCGATTCAATGCATCTCCATAAAGCATCAGCGTAAGAAGTACAGCCTTTGATTCCCTCGGGGCGTAGAGCCATTCGCCCCATACCATTTTATGGAGCGCCGCTCCTGGAGGGATAAATGAAAAAGCCCCGCCCATGATTGCGGAAATTACAGTATTTTGGAGTTGGCGAGCCGAAAGACCCCTGGTAGAAGGGTCCTTCTGGACTTCCGCACACCCCATTTCCAGGCGCATGTCTCCCAAGAGGATGAAAGGGGTCGGGCCGGCGCCTATTTCGGATTAAACGCCTCCCTCTCCTGTATATCCCTTCCTATTCATGTCCGTCGCTCTCATCTCTCCACTTTTTTCACTCGCCTCCTTTCCTCCACTCCGCGGTTTTTCTTCCCACCTTCTCCTCCACTCTTCGCCTTTTTCTCTCCACCACAGGGACAGGAAGAGCTTGAAAAACCGGCGCAAACGCGATTTGCGGACAATTTTCTCGCACACACCCGACATCTCTCCGTTTGAACCCTCCCCGTCCCTTTTAACCTCTCGTGACGATTCCCTTTTCCAATCCTGGCAGCCAGGATACCCCACAGCCTCCTCAGGAGGATCCAAAACCCTTACTCAAGTGATAAAGTGTCGCAGTGCAATGCAATGACAAAATTGCACATTGCAAATACAGGGATATACTTTTATGAGGGGTTGTCTCTTTCGGAAGCCGCTGTTCTTCGGGGTTTTTCTTCCAAGCCTTGCATGCACAAAGCACTCGGTTTAACAGATGCATATTTTCCTGCCAGAGAACTGGATGTATGGTGTGGTATGCAGGCTGAAAGAACACCTGAGATCCATCATCCATGGAAGCGTGAAGGAATCCACCATCACAGAGTATGCAGAAGGGAACACGCAGAAGTTTCCATACAAAATATTATGTAGAATTGGATAATTTTCTGGAGTAGTTTGGTCGTTAAGAGAAAACACCAATTTAACCGACGTTTCGCCTCTTTATTGCGGCATCATCAGGGCTTTTGGTGACAATTTTTTATAAACAACTAAACAACAATTAAAAATTAGTTGTTTATAAAAAATTGTCACCAAAAGCCCTGATGATGCCGCAATAAAGAGGCGAAACGTCGGTTAAATTGGTGTTTTCTCTTAACGACCAAACTACTCCAGAATATTATCCAATTCTACATAAAAATATAGTGGTCAATAATATACATCATTATACAAAATATTAATATCAAAACAGTCTGAAACCTATTTTCAATCCAATTTTAACGAAAATAGGTCCTAATTATGAAGGGTACTCAAAACTCCTTCCGTTTCTGCCATGACTGCTACGTCGTCGGTGAATCGCAGCATGCTGATTTTCTCCCCGTGGATATTTACTCCCAGAGACTTTTCTTCGAATTCTTAGACGGCTTTCTCGATGTAGACATTGAATAATACTAGAGACAGAGCACAGCCTTGTCTCACTCCTTTCTTTATGCTTGCTTCTCCACTTCTCTCTTTTGTGTCCTATTAAATTTCAAACCAACCAGAGACTAAATTAGAAATCATCAAATAGGGAATGCCTAGATTATGTTTAAATTAGATGCTAGCCGATGGATGTAGATCCAATATAGATCTTTTTATCGATAGAAAGCTCAGAATATTTATTGTATTATACAGTTCAATGCTCATCTTTATCACCCTTTTGCAACAAACACACGATGTCAATGATATCACGTACATTAGCGGGGATAGAAAAAGGTGGTACCCTGCATGAATTAGGCGAAAAGCAAGCACATTATAATATCATAATTAATAATCAATGAAGTGTACGGCTCTATACTTTGACAAAGAGAACTAAGCTAATTTAATCATTTGCTTTGCTCATCTAAGCTTGTGATCCACATTTCGTGTCCTACTATGTTGGCATAGTTGAGATTAACGATTTAAAGTAATCGTTAAAAATGGAGTTAACTATTTAATTTAATCGTTAAACTTTTAAGAAGAGTTAACTTTTAATCGTTAAAATTATACATTAACGGATATAAAACTAACTCGTTAATTTGTTTTCCTTAATTTTTGGCGAATGTCGACCGGTCAGAATTTGGGCGCAAAGACTGCCCGAAAGAAAAATGGGAAAATAAAACGGTATCTAAATCCGCGTTTACACTATGCAGCAAAACCTGATATATAGAAAATTTATATAACATAGAAATTTCATGTAACATTTGCTAAAAGTAGAAAAAGTCACTTCTTAAAAGTGCTAAATAACATTGCTATATGTAGCAGATTCTGCCTTATATAGCAAAAATTGTGCTATCCATTGGGAGTCGGTAGAGATCAAAAGAAATCCATTCTATATCTAACTTCGCTATATGTACCAAAAGTTACATAACAATGATATATAGAAAAAGTTATATAACAATGTTAAATAGCAAAAGTTATATAGCAGGTTTTGCTACATAGTGTAAACGCGGCTGAATACAAGTGAAGTTGTGCAAGAATGCAATGAAAAGGCCCAGACGAATACATCCAAACAAAAGCTGGGCTGAGGGGAGTACCGCCAAAGTTTAGGAACACAAGACGAGAAAACTCGAAACAACGCGAAGACGATGTTCTGGAGGGCTCGTATGCCTTACTCGGAGACATTGCGTCGCCAATACATCAGCCCTCATCTCGTGAATCGTGAGAAAATGTGCGCAGACATACCCTCAGCATCTCTGTAACTCTATATGACTAATTCGTTTCCACTGCAATTTCACAATTGTTAAAAGAAACTTCACATCGCAATGTGGGGATCGATATCAAAAACTAACCTTTCTACCGCTCAGATCAAACTTTTGCGGTAATTTACAGACGCACCATGGTTCGTCAGGAAGTCTTACATTCACGGCAACTTAAAAATCCCGGAATTGGAGCTACACCTCTGAAAAATCCCCGAATCCTTTCAGTAGACAATAGAAAACCTGACCAACAACGCTCTGGACACTAAATGGAATTACAACGAAAATCCCCAATTCAAATATTTTTAAACAAACGGATACGGATGGAAGAAACTACAATGACAGTTTTCAGTGTTCGGGTTTACTTGTCAAAACAAAAAACCATCAAGTCCTCTATACCACAGCCATGGTCCCTTAATACACGTATAAAGTGACCGTGACTACAGCATCCAATTGGCCAAAGTAACTGCAAAAGTAACTTTTAACGTAAAAGTTACTTTTTTACCTTTAATTTTAATCAGTTACTTTTCCAGAAAAGTAACCTTTACAATAGTTACTTTTTTACAGAGATTAACTTTAACTTTAATCAGTTAATTTTTTTGGTAACTTTCCCAACTATTCATGCTGGTCATTTCCATCGGAGCACTCAGTAGGCATTCCTTTCTCCTCCCACTCACTCAGCCAGATATGGCGACTCTCCCTTTAACGCGATGAGAGTCGAAGATGTGATGGTTTGGGAGAGTAGATGCGGATTGGACCGATGATGGAAGGGGGAGGGTTCCTTGAAGTTCCTTATCCGTTTAATTTTATCCTCGTTTCATTCGACGTTACCGGGCTCCTCCCAACTCTCCTCAACCACCACTCTCTCAATTCGAGCAATCCATCCCCCTCAACCTCTTCATCCACGAAACGGAGAAGGTATTGAAGGGGAGGAAAGAGAAGAGAGAGAGAGACGAAGGAAAGGAGAGAGTCTGTTTCTCTTATTTTTAACTTGTTGCCCTTTTCCGTCCGGAGGCTTGGGAAGGGAAGCAAATGATTTTTTCCCCCTGTCTTCAAAGAGCTCTCTCTCTTCAAAGCGGCATTCTCTCGTATAGCCGGGTTGCCTGCTGGCTGTATCGAGTTTTCCTCCGAGACACCGAGAGAATTATTAAGGCTCCACGTATAATGGGCGGACGGGATCACACTGGTAAGATCAGAGAAATATGAAATCGATCGCAGGTTTCAAGATTGTCCCAGGATTCGGCATAATGAAATCTGAAAATTCTATCCCACATGTGATTAAAGAACAGACCACGTTTCCACTCTACCGAGCCCTTTCAATGGCAATAAAATTAAAGTAGAAATAAGTGGAGGCCATGTAAGCTGCTAAAAACATTTAAACCAGCGATTTTACATTCAGGTGGTAAGTATTTTTTTAATTAGACTCTTTGGAAAAGTTGGTGATAGAAGAAGTCAAAAAAGAGCCAACACTCTGCCTATATACAATTTGGCTGATTTTAAATGCTCATCTTTTTCCTCCATCCTTCTTCCATATCCCTCCCCCAATACCCTCATTACTCCATAGAATATTTAAAGACCGAATCCATAGATATCCTTTTTTCGAAGAGCCCTTGACAATAGAAGCATTTAGTTCGAACCTATGGTTCAGAGTCGAACAAAATAGTGGAAAGCAAACGGATTTTACTACTACATTTACAATGCTAGGAGTTCACTCCAGATTTACATTCCATCAATGATTAAACCTTTACTTTTTCCTCTGAAAATGGTTGAAGTTGATTTTTCTATGCAATTTTATAGCTTAATTAAATCCTATGGAAATGCATCAAGGGGAAAAGTTTTCGTTTCCATGACTAGACGTTCAATTTCGGGAACTTTGAAAAATTGTTACTCACCATCCATAGCAACTCATGGTTGCTTATCTATGATTGTTTCTCTGGGATATTAAAATGAAAGTCACCATTATTAATGATGTTAATTATAGTGATGAGAAATATAATTACTGTGATAGCTGCCTTAAGCTACTAAAAGCTTTATCTAAATGTATATCATCAACCAAAGAAAAATATACGTCCGTTTTTCTATTCATTGGCCTTTTTTTTTGGCTAACATATATTGGTGAAATAACGAATACCTATTAAAATTTGGCGTATATAAATAGAATGTTTAATGGAGAATACTGATCAAATAAACTGTACGTAAATCATTTATAATAAAAGAAAGTAGAAGAGGTAAAACATGTTAGTTTGAAAGAATTCTCATGACAGAACGTAATTTTGGGTTCAGGTCCAAATTACTTGCCCTCGGTCCAAAATACATGGAACCAAAACTTTCCAAAAAACATGTTTTAATGCCATACCTGAAAACATTAGTGAAATAGGGACCTATCAGTTCCATTTTTACTGGGTGCAGCTTGTCATGAAAAGATGCTGCTTTTGTTGTGTATTTATGGAATAAGTTATATGCACTCGAATTTAGGCGGTCCAAATTACACGGACTTCCCCTACACGTCTCAACAAATGACCGTCTTCTAGAGGACTACCTACCGAGGCTAAGATTTTACGATCCTCTGGAAGAAAACGCTGATAAGGAAGGACGGTACCTAAAACCTGAAAGGTCTCGCAAATTGAAGGCGAGTGAGATTCTCGTTCCGAAAGTTCATTTTTTTTAAAATGTTCCCTCATTGCATACGCTCACCATTTCTCGGACCCGCAAGAAGACTCCGCCATCTCCATTCCAACCCGTTACATTCAGTCCAATTTCACTCGCGGAACGATCCTCGCCGGATCCCTTTTCAGGGTACTCCCTGCTTCTTAAAATAAGGGTGTTCTAGAGGGAGAGAGAGAGGTCCCGAACGAGGGAAGAACAGGATGCCCGTTTTCGTTTGCTTATGTCATAACCACATCACCATCAACATTAGGCCCCACCTAGAATATGCAGTAAGTATAATGGATCCAGATGAAACGGGTGTGATTTTGGAATTGGATAGGCATACCTATAGGTCTCTAAATAGATGCCAGTTTCTAAAGTTGCAACCATTTAATATTATGCTACATCATATTTACAACTCCTCGATAATACATGGATCCCGTGGTGCAGTTTGATCGAAATGCATCTAATTGTAAGCGAACCAAGGAGCTAACAAATTTTCCTCAAAATAAATTTTTTAAACTAGATCTATATAATTACACGCAAGGCAAAGTAAGGGCGTGAGGCAGGGGTGAACCTATAAAAGGAGTGCATTGATGTAAAATAATAAAACTTTTGGATAGTATCTACATCGTGGATTCTATTCAAATCAATTGAAATCAAATTAAAGTATCTTCACGTGCAATGCAGATACTAATGAAGTGCCGCTACCCATAGGATGAGGAACGCGCATGTATAATAGAATACGAGTTCGCAACAGTGACAAAAATGAACTGGTTTGTATTTAGTGTTTTACAGGCATAGAAAAAATGATCTAAAACCTATATTACCCTATAAATTTTTCCTCGCAATAACTACCATCTAATCCATTACAGTAGACTCCCGATCATCCGTTATCGCGTGATATCCGGTCTGCGGATTATCCGTACATCGACGATCTATTTAGTGTATCGGCGGTGTTCTCAAAGGTGAGTAAACTTCTGTTATTTTCCTCGGTCGGTTGTTTCAATAAAAGGTGTGGAATATACAAAGTCATTTTCATTTCCATGATGCTTCATTTCCACAAAGTAACGCCTGAGGGTATTTCTACGAAAGGAAAGCACATGATTTAGTGAGTTGCAAAATTTGTAAATTAGCATTATGTGTTACAGTACATATCAACTGGGTCTAGTGATTGCTGTTTTTTCAATTAAGATTTGGAATTATTTCATTGAGTAACACTAGTTCGATGACTTAATTCACACAGTTCAGTGATGGAATTGAATACTTGGCGTTGTTGTTTTTTGGGTAAACCCGCGTCACAGTATTAAAATAACCAACAGTTTCGTCTCCGCTGCTGGAGACTTCTTCAGGGTAATCCCTGAACCCTGAAGAAGTCTCCATCAGCGGAGACGAAACTGTTGGTTATTTTAATACTGTGACGCGGGTTTACCCAAAAAACAACAACGCCGGATAACATGAAACGCGAAAGTTTTAACGAATTGAATACTTGGGTTTAAGAGTTAATTCCTAGATCCTTCTTATGCATTATATTTAATGCAAGTCTGGTGTAAATTCACCCCCTGCCACGCACAATTATGGTGGATTGCAGGATATTATGTAGATGCGTGCGGGTGGAAGGATTCATCATCATCATCTGTAGCTACAATGGGGTCTTTTACCATATTTTTTTATCGCCGAATCTGATAGAGTTTGTAAATTAATAAGACCCATATTTTTCCGTTTTTTAATCCGTCAATTATTTCTCGAGTTATAAGCGGCGCAAAACTGATGTTTTTAACCCTTTCGGAAAAGTGGGCGTGGAGCAAACGTTGACGTATAACGACTTCGTCCAATCACAACTGAGCCCGCGAAACTAATTTGCCTTATCGAAATGGGGCGGACACAGCTGACTCTGCCAATAGGACAGTTGCGACAGCATCTATGCGAGCAGACCTTCCGAGAACCCCCCTCCACTCCCTTCTCTTCCCCTAAAAGCAGTCAAGGACGGGAGGAAAATGACGTCAATGATATCAAAGCAGCTTTTTCGGTGGGCGTCACCTTTTGCTTATTTTAATTTCTGATTGATGAGTGAATGGTTGTGGTTAGAAGATAAATTTTTTCACTAAAATTCCTTTTTCGTTTCCATCTAAAGATTTCGTGAACAAAATTGCGATTTCGGTTCCAAGTAAGCGCCCCCATTCCGCCTCGCTCTGATAGGCGCTTCATACCTGGAAGAAAGGTACAAGTTTGGGAATGGAAGAGTAAGGAGTGCTGGTGGAGAGAAACCCGGCGACGGCATTGGTCTTAAAGAACGGACGTGTGCTGAATTTTAAATACACTCCACGAAGTAATCCTATTGTGACATATTTTCAATAGTTTAATTTTTTACTTTAATAACAGGTTAGCCATCTAATCCACGTTAGCGATCTAATATACAGTCCGTGAGATGCTCACGTTCTCAAATGAAATCGGAAGAAAAACATCTCAAAATCAGTTCGAGTGACAGTAGATCTAAAAAAAATATGTAGGTACATAGCCTGATTATGAGAGCCTGCCTGTGAAACCCGGAGCGTTTGGGAACCCTGATTCCGTCTCTATCTACTTCACAAGATCCCTTTTAACTCCGCGTCATTCCTCTTGGAGACGCACATCCCGAGAGATCCCTTGCAATCTCTCTACCCTCGCTTCTACCACTTCCTCCCGCTATCCATTCATTCCCCTCCACCTTCTCTTCCCCTTATCTCTCCACAACTTAAAGACGCCTTCTTAACATTCTCCCACTCTTATCCCTTTTTTACTGACCTCCGCTCTTTTTAAGCGCTTCCATCAAGTTTTCCCACCTCCTCAGCGCTTTCCTCAACGTCACACCTCTTTTCTCTATATTTTCCTTTCCTTAACCGTCCGCGAGTTTACGTCGGGGTATTACTATAACCTTGAGAGAAAGTTCAGCTACAGATGTTTATGGAGAGTAACCTATTAATATGACGACACGCCGACAAGGCATGCCACTTTCATGACTTTTGACATGTATTTTAGCTGCAATAACTATATCGTATCAAACTGGAAATTTTCAACGGCCTTCACACCACTGAGTGTGAGTCACGCACATGGGGAGAATAAATTAAGAAAAAAATAAAGCCCGACGCAAATGGACGCGTGGAAACATACCAAAATTATAAACCTGTGCGTTATTTTATGCGAACCAACGTCCACTTTCGCGGTATCACTTAAGGGCTTATATTCTTGTCGACTGTTAATAATCTTACCTAAACGCTGAAGGATCTGACAGAGAAGGATCTGAATAAGACTAAACTAACCATGGAAAGGTCAATGGCCAGATATCATCTGAAGATCAATAACAAGAAAACTAAGATATTGGTGTGCAGCAAGAAAGAAGAGGCGAAAACCAAAGTTAAACTAGGAAAACAAAAACTGGAAGAGTGAAAGAGCGCTGTTACCTTGGCAGCCGAGTAACCGACGTTGGACGAAGCAAGAAAGAAATAGTCAGCAGAACAGCCCAGGCAAAGAGGGCATTCTATCAAAAGAGGAATCTACCTACCGCTGGAAATACAAGCGTAGAAGTAAGGAAACAATTCATCAGAGCGTAGATCTGGAGCGAGTTTTTTTACGGCAGTGAAGCATGGACAATAACAGCAGCGGAAAAGAAAAGGGTGGAAGCATTCGAAATATGTTGCTACAGAAGAATGATGAAGATTATATGGATCGACCGAGTAAGTAACGAGGAGGTCCTAAGAAGAGTGGGAGAAAAGAGACTTCTTCTGAATACTCTAAGAAGAAGATGGGATAACTTAATTGGCCACATCATAGGAGATGATGGCCTGATGAAGACAATTGTCGAGGGACAAGTGAACGGGAGGAATGGCAAAGGAAGGCCTCGTGCGAGATATTAGGAACAAGTGATGAAGGATGTGAAAGTGAAGAAATGCGTAAATATGAAGAGATTAACTGATGAAAGGACTTAATGGAGAGCTGTGCCAAACCAATTTGAGGATTAAATACCAATGATGATGACTGAACGTTGAATTCCTCGCGAAAGAATTCACGCCCCAAAAATCTTAGACAATTTGCGGCTGAGATACCCAAATTTCTATGGCTGGCTACATCAACAATTATAATGAAATATTTGGGTTGGTGTAGCGGTTACAGTAAATCCCTATCATTTAGAGGACCCAGATTTGAAGCTAGACAGAGGAAGACCTTTTATCATTGGAAAACCGGCCACTTGAGTGTTTGATGGTCAGCAATCGAGTACAGTACTCCGTATGTAGAATATGGCGTTAAGCCGCGACCCCCTTGGTGCCTTTCGTTAAAGCAGGCAGATTCTGCACACTCGCGAGATAAGTGTCAACGTCACCCTGGTTTGGTTTTGGTTACCCTGATGTTTGATCAACTTCCTAAAATAAGGGTATCTGACAGTGAAATTGAAAATGCCCAAACAGTAAAAAGTCTTGGTCTTTTGATCGATCGCATATCACGCAATTAAGAGCTAAAATATTTAGCACTCTCCAAGTAAAACGTTGTCGAATCCTACTCCCAAAGTCCATACGTAAAAAGATAGTGACCACTTTGATTTTATCTCAGATTGATTGCTGCTCATTAGTATATGGTGATTTAACAAAAGAACTGGATAAAAAACTTCAAAGAGCACTAAATGCCTGCATTAGATTTATTTGTGATTCACGAAAGTACGATCACATCACACCTTGCTAAAATACACTACGGTGGCTTAAAGTTAAAAATAGAAGAAGATATTTCCTGGGTAGTCTTTTATACTATATTTTCAATAGTAGGGAACCAGTTTACTTATACTCTCGATTTCTTTTCAAGGTGAGCTTTCAAGAACGGGTTACTAGAGGGCGAAGCGATAAACTACAAATCCCCATCCACCGGACTTGTGTCTTTAATAGGTCTTTCGAAGTTAGTGGCAGCAAATTATGGAATGCCTTATCTAGTGAAATACGTAGATCAAAAAATAGTCGAATATTTAGGCAAAGACTCTTCAACTACCTGTTTCAAAAACAAATTTCAGATAGTTCACCCTCTGATCTGGCCTTACCATAATAAATGTAACTTAATGCAATGTTCAAATGGCATATTCGTAAAAACATTTTATTTTTGTATTAGTTTATGCATTGTCTTGTTGAGTTGTCTATATCACTGCATTTAAATTTTTTTCTTGTTTTATTTCATACTGTAATACATGCACGATACGGACGACTATTCTTTTGTAAATTTATAGAATGCTCATATGAGGCTGAGTAGCCTCCAAGTATGTTTCAAATTTTTGTTAAAAAATGTTGTATTGGTTATGAAATAAAATATTTTCTCTCTCTCTCTCCCACACACACACTGTCTAGTTCTCTGATCAAACGTAATTCATTCCGATCCCATACACTGGCTGCATATTCAAGGTGGGGCCTAACTAGTGAAAAGTAACAACGCTTGTCATGAATGACAGGCATGAGATCAAGTAAGGCGCCCGGTTACTCTTAGCGCACATAAAGCAGTAAAGGAGGTGAAGTAATACGGCCTCGTTTTCATCAGTCTTATTTTGAACCAACCAAATGACCAAACCAGAGGAAATAACAAACCAGAGGAATGTATAACATGTGGAGCATGCATGAAAATGAGCCACATCGCACGGTGAGATCTTTGAGATGAAGTTTTTAATTCGGACCAAAAATGACTCCTCAACATGTGTTAGAGCGAGAGAAATTGGCAAAACCAAGTTTCCGAGGACTGCCTACTAAAGGCAGTGTCTTTTCTTGACAGTCCCCTCCACATAAGGGAACGGCAAGATGTGCACGAGCGAGATTTGTCATAGTTAGGTGTTAACTTCACTAACTCGGCACATATGCGATATGCTAGTTGCGATGGGATGCTATAATGAAATTCCAGCATCCCACAATTCTACGTTCGAGGATGAACGTGGTTTCGGGCATCTTCCCAGACGCCACTGACCTTAATATCTTCCTCCGCCAATCTACCCATTCCGTCTCGGAACAACTCGCAACTTCCCTTCCTCCCATCCCCCCTCCCCCCCTGCTTTTTTTCGCGAATACGGCGCCGACGTCTCCGACGCCCCTGACGGACGCCGCCCCGCTCCGCCAAGACGCCCTCCCCACCACCCCCACCCCCTCGGCGCCGAAGGAAAGGAGGGAGGGGGAGAGGGATTTCCCCGGACACTTGTTTGATGCCCCTGAGGAATCCTTAGAAACTCCTCCCCCCCCCTATCCTCACCCTCTCACAAACTTCACCCCCCCCCCCCAAGCCCACATCACCCAGTCTCTCAAGGAATTCTTCCCGATCCAGCGTCTTTTTCTCCCACCATCCTTTTTACGGTCGCCTCTTCATTACTCCGTCTCCCTCACTCACCCAACTTCTTCCACTCTCATGCTTTCTATCTCCTCACAACGCACCTCCCCAAGGGTGGAATAAAACACGCGATATCTCTTAATCCTCGCGCCACGCCTTTGCCCTTTTTCCTTACCCTTTATCCGCACTTTGTTTTTACTGCCGCTACATTTGCGCGTCTGCCTTTCAGGAGGGATGGTACGTTTCGACGGGCCTGGATTACGATGAACGTTTTCTGACGTGACGGAAACAGACGGTGGCGGTGAACGCCAACGCAGCGGCTCAATTGTTGGTGGCATATCACGATCGACGGTAGATTGGAAATACTGCCATTTTCCAATATGGCGGCGCGGCGAACAGTCACCTCTTGGGTTCGAATTGGTGTAAAACCGTAAGTTTTAACCTTTTTCCGAAAATTTTCTAGCACGAGTAAAGTTTAAACATAGCAGGTTGTGTTGTGAAAATTTCATCGAAAAAGGACGATTTTCAGTGGTCTAAAAACGTTTGATAAGGGTCACCCTCATCCGAGCATTTACCCCCACTTGATTTTCAAGTCACTCGCGATTGGCTGACGGAAACCAACGCGACGGCAAAGATAGACCTTGACAAGCTTTCCTCAACGTACGTCGTCGGCACGTCAACGTCCGCCCGTCGTGATTAGCTTCATAGCTTTCCCATTCTTCTAGATTCAACAACGCCACCGTCACGTCAGAAAACGTTCATCGTAATCCCGGCCTCTGTTTTCTCCAGCGCGACGAACAAAAGTAGACGGTGAAAGAGTGGTGTCACTTTTCACTAGTCAGACCCCCACTAGAATATGTATCAAGTTTATGGGTTGATGTAAAGTAGTGATGATATCTGAATCGGATACTTCGCAGCAAGGTTTGTCAAAAGGGAGTTAATGGAGCTTTGTAATGTGTCCAGATCAAGGGTCCGCAACCCGACGATTTAATGGGGCCAGCAAAGCTGATTGCTGTAAAATATTTTAAAACTTAAGATAGTGAGAAAATAAGTGGCACGCAATGTTTTATTGATGAGTGATAAGGCATTGTAAAAACATAAAATCCGAAGATTCTCGCAAGATCGAGTGAAGCTTGTGCATAAATAACACACGTGAAGTAATACACGTGCAATTTTCCACAAAATAAAAGTTTTTACTTCGACCCGGTTTTCAATGTTGATACCTTATCGTCATAAAAACTTTTATTTTGTGAAAAAATTGCACGGTTATTACTTCAGTATTGTGGAAACAGACAACCCGTAAAATACTTTTAAATGTTATTAATGCATTTCTTAACTATAGTATATTAATGAAATAAGATAAATAACTTGTGGAAATACAAGTATTTTTGGTTCTCATAGCCATGCCACGTTGAACAAGTGGCAAGTATAGAAAGATTGCAAACCCCTAGTGTAGATGAACTGGGTTTTGATCAGAGGTTGTTCGTGGTAGTATATATTAAACTTCCTGCAGAAAATTTAGGACGGAAAACTTTAGCTTGAATAAATATGCTAAAATTATACTAGAATTTTCAGCCTACTACGGCAGGTTACATCAGAAAGATACAGTTAGACAGATCAGACTTTGAGTTTCAAACGTCGTATTTCCGGGTAAATAGTAGCCTTAATAAAAGTTACCAGAGGGTTGATTAGAGGAGATAATGTGGATATAAGGATATTTTGCATGATTACATAATGCATGATTTGCATGGACTTCCTAATGATAAACGCAGGCGTGTAATTTCATTTAGAATCCTTCCTGAATAACGGGTGAAAGGTGGACTTTGCAGCGTGTGTTCCGCATGATATTGATCAGTAATATCTAAATGGTATTCAATCAACGTTTTGATGCATGCATATAATGCGTAAATAGTGATCATAAAACCCCCGTAATATCTGACAATTGAGGTTATTTAAGCATGCACGGACCACAGCAGAATTCATCCTTTAAATAAGGACTAAGCACTTTAAAACCTTAAAATGTATCACCAACACTTTTGTTAGGTCATACGGCACTTTTATGCAAAAGCTTGAATTCTCTCGCATCATATAGACCCGACGCGAGTAGAAAAGGGGTGAGGGAATATTACTTATCCAACCAAAGTAAATGTGGATAGTACGTGAAACTTGAGAGGTAAGAGGGAGACATTATACCAGCAGGCTAAGTGGAGCATCATTAATTCGCTGTTTCGGGAGTTGTAGAAATGTAATGAGAGGTGTTATCTGCCCAAGTCAGGTGGAAAGGTTAACTGAAATGAGGCGAGATTTTCACAAGTTACATCTCGCGTAGAACACCTGCGAACAGGGGACTGGAAATTAAAGCTAGTCTAACTCTCAAACTACCACACGAAAGTTGGATTTATCAGCCCCAAACAGCGACTTAACACTGCTTATCTTTCAACCTTATTTGACCTCGATACTCAAATGAAACAAGCCCCACACGTGTTAACACACTCAACGCATGCAGTAACCACCCCGTAGCGGGCAACTATGTGACAAAGTTGAAACATCGCTAACGACGTCGCCGTTTGTCCCGTGCGTTGAATTTAAGCTGGGAGAAGGTTGACATAAAACCATCATTCGTGATGTAGCAGCAACGTTAAAGAAACGATGTTATTTATTCTAAATGCAAATTTATTTTCACTTGATGATTGAGAAGCCGTAATGTCATAAACCTTTAAATACGTAAGTAAAAGCTGATCGGCAACTTTTATGCCATTCCACGTGTACTATCATCATTGCCACATAATTTAAAATTATGCTACAGTGAATTTTGAGCTTTCGAAAATCTTCCCTTAACAGTCTCCTTTAAAAACAAACAGTCCTCTAAACTCTGTGATATTCAGATCATCCGAATACGCAAGTGTTCGTGACCTGCATCATTCTACTTATCTATAGCGTTCATTCCCTCGATATTTATCTTTCTATTGATTTGTACTACAGACCACAATTGTGTATTTGGATGTAAAATAATTTTATTCTAAAAGTATTAACTGCCGATGTATTCCCTAAAATTTTACTATTTATTCTAATAAATAGAACCTTATTTAAATTAAAATTTTTAACCACCTAATGACTGATTCCCCGCGTGCTATTTTCTCAGCGTTTTTGATTGACTCAGCAATAAAACTATGCATGAAAAACATAGTAGTGTGGAAATATTAAATTAATTCTAATTGTGAGGACGAGAAAAATGTAGCAAGCTTAAATATAATAAAATAAGGATGACAATTACAACAGTGAAACGGACTTTAATAGTCTTCCATGCAACTACGCTACCAAATCGCCTTTCTCGAGAACATGAGCAGTGAGTATTGCGCCCAACAATCAGTTTACTAGATAAGTTCGACATACCGACACGCTTAATGGGCAAAATACTCCTCGGAAAGGATCTGGGAATAATTGATTGACGGTCATTTTCGCGCAACGTGCGCAAAATGTGATCGTCTAGAGGTGAAAATCGAGAAGCTTGTGCATGCATATAACAGTTTTAGGAACTGCGCCGCCATGCTCTGAAGAGGAAACCAAAGAGATGGGACTCAATCAAAATTTCAAATAAAATCCCACCACCAGCTTTCCGGAAGGTAGTAATGGAAAAGAGGGCCAATTAAAGATATTACAGCATTTACAGATCATTCTGCAAATTACCCCAAGGAACAGAAGAAGGGAATGAGTCATAGCTAATTGCGCATCATGTTAATGCGGCTAAGTAAAGAAAAACTTTAATCAGATCCGTGTTAGTATGGTGGCTTCCCATTTCAGGGGACCGGGTTTGGGTTCCCATGGAATCAAGTTGGTGTGGTGGCTAGAGTATTGGCCTCCCATTTCGAGAGTCCGGGATCGAGGCGGTGGGTGATATTTTTACTACTATACCGGTTCTTACTTGAGTGCTGCGTAGAGAGTACTTCAAGTTCAGTACTCTGTCTGATAGACTAAGCCACCAAATAAAACTTGGACCACTACAAGCCTTTTGTTATGAGCAGGTTAATTCCGATGCAGCGTTTCTCCAAACCCTTCCTCCTTTCCCTGAAATATTGCTACCTCATCCAGATTCCACCTATCCTGAATGGCTCAAATTAGAGATAAGTTATCACTCACCCACATAATAACGGACACTACTACGTACTATGGTACGGTATATAGTAGGTGCGATATTACAATTATTTTATGGTGCAGTTATATGGGCACATCAATTATACTAACGCGAAAGTCGCGGGTTCGAATCGCCCTTGGGCAAACTTTTTTGTTGGCCGATATGGTTCTAATGCTCTTATATTTCAGTACATGCATTCTTACATAGTTTTCCCACGTGCCATAAAAGAACACAATAGGTAACATAGTGAAAGGATAGGTAGGTTAAATATTGTTATGGTAGCCTGTAGTGCATTAAACATATTCGAGCATTAGTAACTCATGCACGATGGGGAAATATTGATTAATACATATATAGTTACTTACAGTACAGCTTTAAAAAATTTATTATGATAATAAACTCCTTTCTGATCAGTAATAAGTTCATTACTATGTAGACACTAACCATTTAGTTGCGCTTGACTCATTTATAACCGGCATCAATGAAGTATTGGTATTGCACCCTTAGTTGCATGTACACTATAGTAGAGAAATGCCTAAGCAATCAATAATTATTGGACAACTGCACATATACTAAACATTAACTTGTGCGCGTCCCCAGAATGAATATCGAACATTTTTCATAAAATGGCAGCAGAGCATGTCACTATTAGTTGCAATGAAGTGGGGCTTCTTTCGATATTTTTCAGCCTTTGCAACACATTCTCCCGGTGGCTCGCAGGATATTACTTAAACCGCGTGCCATTTATCGTGGGGAAGACACATAAGGGAAATATGCGGCCCAGCGAAGAGAAAGCTAGGATTTATAAAAAGAGTACTAGGGAAATGTGATGAGAAGACAAAAGAGCGATGCTATTTTTCACTAGTTAGGCCCCACCTTGAGTATGCAGCCAGTGTATGAATGAATTAGGTTTGATCAGAGAACTAGACAGTGTGCAGCGTAGAGCAGCTAGGTTCGTTAAAAGGTGTTACGATAGGTTGAGTAGCGTTTCAGAATTAATACAAGAATTAGGGTGGGAATCATTATCAGAGCGTAGGTTAAAGTACAGATTAAATCCATTAGAGAAATTTCAATCGCATAGCTTTACTGAAGATGGTAGGCACATATTAAAAACACCAGCGTATAATGCTAGATTCGACCAGCCAAATAAGATTAGAGAGATAGATTGTCGTAACGATAGATTCAAAATGGCATTTTTCCCACGTACTATAAGAGAACAGAATAGGCAGCAAAGGAAAGGGATAGGTAGGGGAAATATTTTAGAGTAGGTATTCTGTAGTGCATGATGCAATGCATCATTGATGCATGTATTAATCCCTTAAATACTATAGATACTAACAATCTAGTTGCATGAGACACTTTAGTTGCTTGTTTGCATGTTAGTAGTGCGTGCTTGGTGATCTTCACCCCCTGCCACACACCCTCGCGGTGGCTTGCAGGGTAACGTGTAGATGTAGATGAAACGTAGATATACATATGATACCACACTTTCTTTGAAGCTGAATTTATTTCCGTCTGTTTTATTCCGAAAGTTGATTACCGCTATCATTTCCTAGAATCCAATTCGACTCCGCTCCAGCAAGGCGAGCGTTTCGCAGACGCGAAGGCGTAAAAAGGGACGGGGGATGGTTCGAGGTGAGGTTGGATGGCGGGGGAAGGGAATGGATTGTTCAAAGTCAGATGAGGTTGCGTGAAGCGTGGAGAAGGGAGGCAGCGTCGGGGAGATGGATGAGGGAAAGCTCCCGTTGAGGCGTAGTCTCTGGAATGAGCAGGTCTCGCGCGCATCCATCTCTTGAGCTGGAATGGTGTGTACGACTGTAAAGGGCAAGGTGGCGAAAGGGCGGAAGAAATATTTATGCGACGCGGTTTAATCTTAAGGGGCAAGTCAGCCGAGAAAATGTTTAACTGGGAAAGCAATGCGCTCGACGAGAGATTCATCCGTGCCGGAGATTTATAAAACAATGTTTTTAAATGTCATCACGCAGAAATAAAATTGTGAAGGAAAATACGAGAATATGGGATCTACATCTACACGATTTCCTGCAAGCCACCGCGAGGGTGTGTGGCAAGGGGTGAAGATCACCAAGCATGCACTACTAACATGCAAACTAGAAACTATATTGTCTCATGCAACTTGATTGTTAGTACCTATAGTATTTAAGGGGTTAATACATGTATCATCCACTACAGAATACTCTAAAATATTTCCCCTACCTATCCCTTTGCTATGCTGCCTATTCTGTTCTCTTATAGTACGGGGGAAAAATGCCATTTTGAATCTATCGGTACGACAATCTATTTCTCTAATCTTATTTATCTGGTCGAATCTAGGATAATACGCTGGTTTTTTTAATATGTGCCTAACATCTTCAGTAAAGCTATCCGATTGAAATTTCTCTAATAGATTCAATCTGTACTTTAACCTACGCTCTGATAATGATTCCCACCCTAATTCTTTTATTAATTCTGAAACGCTACTCAACCTATCGTAACACCTTTTTACGAACCTAGCTGCTCTACGCTGCACACTGTCTAGTTCTCTGATCAACCCTAGTTCATTAGGATCCCAGACACTGGCTGCATACTCAAGGTGGGGCCAATCCCAAGGTGGGGATGTCCCAATTTGCAGCCCATCTCCTCGAGAAAGACCACCAGTCGAATTTCACTCCTGAGTTGCTGCATAGAGTAAAGAAAGGAACACATCTGGACATCCGTGAGCAGTTGGAAATTTTTAAATGTGTAAGAAGGAAAGAATAGATCACTAATGACCACCTTTTCCCTCTCCACTCCCCCCTTCTAGACATCCCACAATTACACTCCAAAAATCCCTAGACAACCAAAGTTCCACTTCCCTATGACGTCAACCCACGCTCCACTCCTAAACCCACCCCCTCCCCCCACATTCCTTTTCCTCTCTTCCCCACCCCGCCTTTTCAATAATTTTGATAGGTCGCTACCAAACTCTCCCTTACCCCTCCCCTTCCCCCCTTCCGCAACTCATTCAGTATGTAACTACGTAGCAAGGATTTCTTAACCACTAGTCCTGAGGATGGTACAGTGCATCGAAACTAGTCGACAATAAAAAGTGAATTTGTATGAAACGAAGTCTTTTAATTCACCTTCTTTAGAATGGATTTCTGCAACGTAAAGGCCTCAACCATTCAGTGTATCAAAATATGAGAAGCTAGAAGGTAAACAGAATCAGAGACAGTGGGTGCAAGGGTGATAATTTGAAGCCATTTCCTTATTATCTAATGCCAATGCCAGACATTACTCCATCATTCATCCGTTCACAGAAAACTTCTACAATATCCCGAAAATATCTACATCTACATAATACCCTGAACACTACCACAAGGGTGTGTGGCATGGGAGAACCATTGCCAGGCAAGCACTTTAACCATAGGGTCAAATCCTATGTTAGTTTCTATAATAAAGGGTTTTTATTAATCCGAAATACCTAGAATTGAACTAATATCTCCTAATAAATAAGGTATTTTAAAATACAATACTATAGTGAAAGCAATTCATCTTTGAGTTAGGTACCTATCGCAAGTCTCACATAAACGAATATTCATGGTATTCTATCTCATGAAAACAGAAAATAGCCTTACAAGCTGATATCATGCAAGAATAAAGAAAATACCTGTAAAATATCCACAATGCTTATCCTAATTTCTCCCTGGGTCGCTTCGTTGAAATCCATTACAGACCCTAAAAATGCGCGAATAAGGAGTTTTGCTCGGAACCGAAATCGCAATTTTGAATACAAAATCGTTTGATGGAAACGTAAAAGGGATTTTAGTGAAAAAATTAATCTTCTAACCACAACCATTCACTCATAGATCAAACATTAAAATAAACAAAAGGTGTCGCCCACCAAAGAAGCTGCTTTGATATTATTGACGTCATTTTCTTCCCGTCCTTGACTTCTTTTAGGGGAAGGGAAGGGAGTGGAGGGGGGTTCTCGGAAGGTCTGCTTGCACAGATCCTGTCGCAACCGCTCCTATTGGCAGAGTCAGCCCTGTCCCCCCATTGCGATGAGGCGAAGTAGCTTCGTGGGCTCAGTTGTGATTGCACGAAGTCGATGACGTCGAGGTTGCACCACGCCCACTTTTCCGAAAGGGTTAAAAACATCAGTTTTTCTTCGCTTATAACTCGAGAAATAATTGACGGATCAAAAAACGAAAAAATATGGGTCTTTTTATTTTGCAAACTCTATCAGATTCGGCATTAAAAAATATGGTAAACGACCTCATTGTGATTCCCAACTTACTTCTTGTAATCATTTTGATACAATACTAAGTATATGGTATTAACTTTTAACTTCTAACAAATCCAGCTTCTCTTCGATTCACACTGTCTAATTCTGTTACGAAACGTAATTCATATGGATCCCATGTTATTATTATTAGTTTTCTACCGGTGACGGTAGGTATAAATAGACATTTAATTCTTCTCCTCTACTAAATTTCACACGATGTCCCTCTTCGGTCCCTCATACCTCCTGCCTCCCATCATTCTATCCAAGTTACCCGTTCTTATCCTCCATCTTCCTCGCTTACTCAACGTTCTTCCCTCAATCACATCTTCCAAGACACCAACCCCTTTTCTATGCACACCTTCTGCATCCAAACCTAGCTATTCTCCGCTTTACACTGTCTAATTCTGTGATCAAGGGGATCGGGTTGGTATGGCTGTTAGAGTACTGGCCTCCCGTCCCGAGGGACTGAGCTTGATACCCGGCTGTGGCGGATGTGACAAACCGGTCCCTACTTGAGTGCCCAGTGGAGGGCATATCAGGTTCAGTACTCCGTCCGTCAGATGGGACGTTAATGCCGACGCCGGGTTTCTCTCGACCCTTCATCCATTACCTTAAATGTTCCTACCATTACCCAATCACCCACCTACCCTATATGGCGCAAATAACATCAGTTGTCACTCGCCTCCCCTGAATAACTAACAAACTTCTGCGATCAAACCTACCCAATTCATATTGTTCCCATATACTCCCGTCATATTTAAGGTGGGGTCTAACAAATGAACAGTAATACCCAACTAGCTTTAATGACGCCAATGACCTAGGCTGTCGATCGCATCACTTGAATAATTACCAGCAGTACTACAAACAAAGAGGCGAAGATGTTACTTTACGCATGTTGGGCTACATCAACCATTTTACGCTCCACGTTTCACAACCACCTCCTCCACTAAAACCTCTCCACTCTCCCATCATCCGAGGCGAGTACTTTTCATCACGCGTTCCCCACACACGTAACCACTCACGCCTTCCTTCATATATCCACCACCCTCATTTCCATCCTCCCTCACCCTCGGACTCCCCGGAGGGACCTCCGGCGCGGTCTATGAGGGATATGCTGTGGGAATAAGGGTTTCCCCGGATTAAAGAGGAGGCGGACGGACGGACGGATGAAGCGGGGGTGAGTGGATGAAGAGAAAAGGGAGAGAGAGAGAGTGGTATTTGGAGCAGAAGGAAATGATGAGGGAGAAAAGATAGATGGATAGATAGAGAGGAGTGGTTGATGAGGGGAGAAGGGGTGTAGTTGGTATGGCCTTCGCAGGCCCCCACGGGGAGAAACCGTCGGTGAAAGGCAACTCGCGCGTAACATTCCGGGAAGGGTTTCTAAATATAAGTCATCCGATGAGGGAGAGACGCTTGGGATCTGAAGGAAGAGGTCATAAGGATGAGGTGTGCCACGATGTTAACGGAAGAGAATCAGTGCTTTAAGGGCACCAGCTGTTTCAGTTTCACTAATCTACATCCACAAAATACCCCGCACGCCATCATAAAGACGTGTGGCAGAGGGTGAATCTTCACCATACATCTACATCTACATAATACCCTGCAAGCCACCATAAAGGTGTATGGCAGGGGGTGAACTCTCACCAAAAATGCACCACATATCATGCATATAAAAAGGATTAGTACTTGTATAGGTACTGTTCAAAACTACGCTATTTAAAAAAAGATAAAAATAAAAAACATGCATGCAAAAACATGCCGTTAGTTGGGTTAGCTATAAGTCCTTATACCAACGTGCAGCTACCAATGTTATCCATTGCTACACTCGTACTGGATATATTTACCGCTATTCATATCCCTACCCTGCTGACATTTTGAATCTGTCAGTTCGGCAATCAATTTCTCTAATTTTGTGATTATGGTCCAGTCTACCATAGTAAGTTGGGGTTCACAAAATATTTTTAACATCATCACTTCAAATCCCAAGGCTCTCTCCCTCATCTGAGGACTTATATTTAGAAACCCTTCACGGAGTGTTACGCGCGAGGTGCTATACATGCACTACCAATCATGCTTGAAGTAGGTTTGCAGTTAATATTAGTTTAACTGTAGCAATTTAAAAGAATAATTCAAAGAGCAGAGCAAGTATGCATAAGTCTGCTGTTAGGTGGTTAGCTATAATTTTTTATACCGATATTATACTAACTAGACTAATTTCTGAAGAACTAACGTACATATTATTGTATACACTCACAGCGATTCAGGTCCCTAACATTGCAACGTAGGAAAGGCATCTAAAAATGTGATGGTCCAGTAATCGATTTCCCTATTTTAAGGTTCGTGCTCCAGTCTACCACAGAAAGTAGGAGTAATCAAAATGCGTTTAACAACATTGTCAAACATATATCGTCTTGGAATTTACTTAAAATATTAAGTCTGTATTTCAACCAATGGTCTCATTTAAGTTCCCATCCAAGTTTTTTGATACTCTGGTTACACTTACGGGATTGTCGCACCGGTCCTTAAAAATTTCGCCATCGTCGCCACACACGCTCCAGTTCGTTACTATTTAGCCCAGCCTCAAAAGGCACTCCATATACTTATAGCGTACTGTGAGGCCAAACCAAGGAAAGGTAGCTACTTTCCCTATTTTTTCATCATATTTCGATAATAGGCGATCATGAAAGACAATATATAACTGTAATTTAAGGCGGACAGTATACTAGGAGAAAAAGCTCTAGCAATCAATGGCAAGCTAGATCACGTAGAAAAAAATAGTGTGGCGGACAAGGCAAAATTCATTTTTTTCCGTAAACAATTAGAGAAAGTATTACATAGCACAAAATTGCAAGGTGGAAATTAGAATAGTTTTAGCAAATCCTAGACTTGCCTTTTCGTACGCCTAGATAGTAGGTAGTAGGTGTTGAATTGATTTTGTTTTGTATGATGAACAAAATATAGGAATATCTATTTATTTGTAATGTCAAACTTAGACGTTCGTTGCTCCCATTACAGTGTTGAATGAAAAAAATTGTTTTTTTTTTTCTTAGGAGATGTGAACTTAACTATTGATATATATGGATAATTAAAATGCTGTATTGTAGTAACTAGCATATTATTGCATCTCTTGGTTTGAATGCATCCTTGGTGATGTTTCTATCCTGGTACACAACCTTATACTGCATTGCAGGGTATTATTTATACGTAAATTCAGTAGCCTTCAAAGTTTCTAAAAGTAAAATTAATACGAACGAATAAATTTGTAGTTACAATGCGTATCTTGCGATGAACTCGAGGAATTATTAATGCGTCAACAGTGGCCTTGAATAAGAAAAAGAAAGGGTGACATTGAATATCCCAAATCACATTTCCCCATTTTTCCCTCGCTCAAATAATCCCAGTATCTGAATTTATGGATGGGATCCTGCATATAAAATGAGATAATCTCCACGACGCTAAAACTGATATGAAAAACAAACCAAATAAGCATGCCAATTCGTTTATCGTGCCCAAGGAACTAAAACAACGGGTTTGAGCTAAAAAAAACACTGATTTTTCAGCCGCGAGAGGTATAATTTGATTACTTTCTCCGATATGAAATTTAAAAATATCCCGGATGCAGGGAAAAATACCTAGCAGAAAAAGGATATGAATCCTACCTACATATATAAAATGATAGATAGTATAAAAAGAGAGAATCAAGATGAACAACAAAACTAAAAATGGCCTAACATAAAAAAAACCTGCGCTATATACTTTTAACCTATTTAGAATAGATATTTTGTGAATTGGTCCTAACATTCTTGCGTCCTGCGATAGGAATATGCTAATATGCATGCTTAACATCAATGAAGTTGATAGCAACATCGTTGAGAGAGTTATCCTGAAATAAAGGGTATACTGATTCAAAAACATAAAAAAATACAAATCAACTATTATTCGGTCCTTTTTTCATGCGTAGGACATTCGGTCAGAGAACTCCCGCGGAACAGGTAATCCAGGAAAATATCAAATCAACACTTTGGAGGAAATTTCTCGCTGAAAACATCTTAAAGTTGAAAGAATGCTACGCAAATTGCGCAGGAAAGAAAAGAAGATATGTCATATCTCAAATGTGAGCGCAACATGTATGGAAATGGAAATGAGCGTTCCGTACGTGTTCAGAAAATTGGCAACTTTGTACTACGTTGGAATTTGAACGTAAAAAAATATAAAAACTTCATATAAAAGAAAAAAAGTGCAGAAGAACGTCTGGATGATATCTCAATTGTCAGTGAAAGGGGGATATTAATGAATTATTCGTCCAAATGCCACCTATGCGCTGTAAGTTTGTCTTGGTAACTAAAATTAGGTACGAGAGATGAAGCTTACATCTTAGAAACAAGAGATAACCGATTGTTAAAGCTTAATGGATGTTGCGCACTGTGTAACAAGTCATACATTTTCCGCCTATTTTTAGGGAGAGAAGAGGACTAAATTTAAAATAAACATGGTAAATATCGGTGTAGAATACGACGTCATCATATCGAGCCACTATTTCAACGTGTATTTCTTATAAAGGTGAAGATGACAAAAAATGAAGATAGATAACATACTCTTGAAGAGAAGGTTACTACACTCCATGAAACGATAGAATTAAAGAGACAACGGGCAAAGAGGTGTTATGCTTCTTGCTATCTAGCAAGACTTAAAAGTCTTAAGACTCTTTGTCTTTAGACGTCTTTGGCTCAATGTGATGCATTTTACAATCACGGCAACGAGCATATATTAAAAAAACACAAGAGGTGAAAAAAATATTTACTTAAAATAAACACAAATATGCTAAAAAGATAGGCATAAGTTATCTTCATTTTCTGTTCCATGAAACTTTAAAATGGCTTTTAATGAAATTTGTTCATAATAAAATCGCAATATAATAAATAAAATAAAATAAATAAAATAATAAAAAAGCATAGTTGCATGTCGATATTACATGTTTGGTGATCTTCATCCCCTGCCACACACCCACGCGGTGGTTCGCAGGGTATTACGCAGATGTAGATGAAAATCACAACCTTTATACTTTTATTAAATAAAAAACAAATTGACATGAAACATTTCCAGTATTTAGATTTCATTTAGATCCATAATACAGCAGGTTAAGAGCTGACTTGCAATCAAACTACACCCTTATTGGCAAACTCCTTCCCGACTTCGTTCTAGAACCATAAATTTCTCTCCGATAAAATTAAACGGCAGAAATTTAAACTCAACTGGCGTTCCAAGAATGGATCAAGCAAAATCCGTTGAGATAATACACATTACGTCAGGACCATAGCACATCGATTGTGGAATTACGAAAACAACGATCCAGAGCTAAAAGACCAGGGAGAATAGGAGGGAAATAAAAGCCTCGGGCGGAATCGACCGAAGCGTCTGTCTGCGAAGGGTTTGCGAGATTTGCAAGGTAAACATCGGCGTCCATCGAGGGAAATGGAATCTCTAGATGAGAACGGGAGGGGACAGCGGGAATGAAGATGAAGAAAATACTTGAGAATCAATTGCCCCGCGAGGGAAAGCTTTGGGAGAGTGAAGGTGCGAGTGTTAAAAATACAGTCCCGGCGATAGGATGAAGGCAGAGTACATCTACATCTACACTACATTGCATTACCTACATTGCTTCAAAAGACGATTAGTTGCTATATTTTAGCCAAATTACAAAATTAAAAAAAAACTTTTAAAGAGACGAACAAGCATGAATAAACCTGCTATTAGCTGGATTATAGAAAAGCCTATATACCACCATGAAAATACCAAGTCTATTTATTGATAAGCTGCTATAAATATTCTTGAATATAATCACGGCTAATGAGATCGCTAACAAACCGAGGGAAGAAAGATATTTCAAATCTGGAGCTTAAAAAATAAATTTCCGAAATTTTATGTTCATGGTCCAGTCTACCATAGTATGCCGGAGTTTGTAAAATGTTTTTAATGTCATAAGTAAAAACATCTATATCCTACGGCAAATGTAACAGTCATGCTCAAAGAATACATAAATACCATGAAGGGCGAGAAATGGATTTAGGAGGAATCTCAGACATGATATTTTACTTACTTAATTTTATGTTCACACAACTATTTGGTGAAATTCAACTAAAAATAGTCGAATTCGGGGAATTGTAGGAGGATCGTAAAAAATGGTAGTGTAACTCGTTTCATAACCATTCAAATCAAAATAGAGACATGGCTGCAACTTAAATATGACATTTACTACAATATTATGGAAAGAATCCGGCAGTAGTAGCAAGGCTGGTAACTCACTCGTCTGGCAACCCAAATTCAACCTCTGGAAAACCTCAAAGTCTGGCAACCGATTGCTGAATTCCGGGAGGAATTACATCTACATCTACATAATACCCTGCAAGCCACCATAAAGGTGTGTGGCAGGGGGGAATTCTCACCAAACATGCACTACATATCATGCATAAAAAAGGATTAGGATTATTATACTGTTATAAACTTTGCTATTTAAAAAAGATAAAAATAGCAGAGCAAACATGCAAAAGCATGCTGTTAGTTGGGTTAGCTCCAAGTCCTTATACCAAAATGCAGCTACACGTATTGGATATATTTACCGTTGTTCATATTCCTAATTGTGCGTGGAAAAAATTACGTTTTTAATCTGTCAGTTCGTCAATCAATTTCTCTAATTTTGTGATCATGGTCCAATCTAACATAGTAAGTTCGGGTTCGCAAAATATTTTTAGCATCATCACTGAAAATATGGTCTTGGATTGGTTGGTTATTTAGGGGAGGCGACCGACAGCTGAGGTCATTTGCGCCATATAGAATAGGTGGATAATTGTAGAAGTTTTCAGGGAACGGAGGAAGGGTGGAGAGAAACCCGGCGTCGGCAACTCCACTCTTAACGAAAGGCGCCAAGGGAACTCACGCATCGATTTGAATGACAGGTCCTAAGTCATAATTGCCAAATAAAGACCTCGAATAAAAAAAACCATGCTACCCAAATCTCAAAGAAATATGTAACAGAGAGGGGTGCTCGGTATTAGCCTACTCTTAACGACAGGCGCCAAAGGGACCACAGCTTAACGTCCCATCCGACGGACGGAGTACTGAACTTGAAATACCCTCCAATAGGCACTCAAGTGGGGACCGGTTTTCCACTGAAAAATCCGCCACTGCCGGGAATCGAACCCGGGCTCGGGATGGGACGCCAGTACTCTAGCCACCACACCAACCCGATCCCCAATATGGTCTTGGAATTTTTTAAAGAGATTTTTCTGAAATTCAACCTGGGACCTGACAATGATTCCTATTTTAATTCATTTAATAGACTGGTTACGCTAATGAGGTTATCGTACCGTCCCTTTACAAATCTTGAAATCTTGCCGATCTTCGCTGCACACGTTCAAATGCGATCGATTTCCTGAGACGTTTGCCACCTTAGGTGAGAGGGAGAGAGAGAGAGAGAGATGGAGATGGAATCGAATGGAAAAAAAGGCTTCGTAAAGGATGCTGGGATGGATGATGGACGGGGGTGTAGAAGGGAGGATATGGATGACGTGGGAGAAGAATGACTCAAGAAGAAGGGTGGAGGAAGAGGAGCTGGCGGACAATGAGCACCGGTGATGCATTGCTAAAAGCTTTTAAATGTATGCTCGGCAAAGCGAGGTGACGGAAGAGTCCCTCTCCCCCCTCCCCCCCTTCATCTCACCCCATCACCGATGCCACGGCCGTTCCACAGCCAAGGGCACTGAAAAGCCATAAAATTCCAGGGGTGAACGACCGATAGAGTCGGGAAAACGACATTTTAAACTTGGACGCCGGCACCTTTTTGCTTCGGAATGATTAGTTTTTCTGGAGACATGGGGAATAAGCACTGCCTCACTCATACCCAATTGTTCTCGTGCACACTTCAATACCGCCCATAGGAATAGTACTCATTAAAATTCAAAAGGTGCCCCGCGACATAAGGAACGAAGCCATATGACTTCGTTCACTTCATTGCATCCCAAATACAAACTACTCGGAAATTCAAATAATCAACTCAAAAGGCGTTTAAAAGAGAAATTCAGACAATGCGTTCCAAAACTGGCTAGTTACAAGAATAACGTGGTTAAATGGCACTACCGATTGTAAAGGAAAGGCCCAGAAGTTATTATTTGAAATGAAAGTTTAATCCAACAGGATTCAAATCGCTGTTTTTGTTTTCATGCAAGGTGTCTGATACTTTACATCACATGCATGTAGACACCTGACGAGCAATTTAAGTGCAGAAGGACTTACAAAGTATATATTTAAAAAAGTTTTTGCATGATAGTAGTAGCATATTTTTATTTTTGTATGCATACGCGTATTTTCTAGAAGATAAGGAAATTCTTGCAATGCAATGTAAAAAATAAATATAGTAGAGTTACAGAGCAAGTTTTAAGTTGTGAAAACGGTACTTGATTTTGTAATGATTGAGACTTTTAATGCACAAACATTCTGCACGTATTGAAATAAAACATAATTGCTTAAAATTTAGTAACTAACCCATAAATGTGTCTCTGATGATTACCTTCCTAAGTGAACGAGTATCCAACTGCGAGACTTACAAAAATAAAATAGACTCAAAAAAATATAATCGACGGAGACTTCTTTGTCTCCCAAGAGACAGAGATGAACTTAAGTATAAATCTCAATTTTTCGTGACTATGACAGAAAGTGCATGGGATAACTAAGTAAACATAATCATTTTTCCCAAATGAATAATTAACTGCTACGGGGTAAAACACGACTACATTCCTACCCTCGTAAGAAACGAGAAGTGGAATTTCAGAACATCTCCAAAACATGCTTCTTGTTACGAACGGACTAAAAAAAGCATCCGGCATACCTAGACTGCATAATAAAATCATAAGCTACGTGGGACTTTACAAACCACTCCACTCGGCGGCAATTACAAAGATGGGAGGGACCGGGTTCAAGGAGGAGAACTAGAAGGATGTTGAGGGAAAGGATTAGAAGGATTTTAGACCTTAAATTGTAGAAGATTCGGAACGACTGGGGCCAGGGACAGACGGTTAGCTCGGAGGAATGAACGAGTGGTGGACAAGGGTTGCCAACTGCCTCGTTTTCACGGGGATACTACCGGAATCAACAGTAAATTATAAAATAAACACCTTTCATGAATTTTTCTCCACCTCTATAGTAGGTTGAGTTTTATGCCCCTGAAGGTCTTTTTCTTAAATATAAAGCATGGAACGTTTTGGAGATATACGTAGGGGGTTTATAACGACCAATTAAAAATTCAATTGACTCCCACTGCGTCTTTTTTAGATTGCTTTGCAGAGAAAATGTTAGAAAATCGTTCATAATGACTTATGTACCATCTAGGATGACCTCGAGCTCGATCACGAATCTTCATAACCAAAATGATCTCTTGATCAATATATTACTTTTGTTGTAATTTGTAAAGTGAAAAAGGGACGAAAACTTTCTTAATTAATAATATTATTTTACATAATTATGCTTTGCATTGCAGACGTATATTGTGAGTGGAAAATAAGAATTCGCGCATCACTCGACCCCACTTTTTATTTTCCTTAATTTTCATTAAGTGAATAAAACTTGCTGCATTTTCCAACAAGAGTCTTAATAAAACTTTAAATAGGTTTCAACATCATTGCGTCATATTCAATGGTCACTCTTTACAAATTACCGTTGTTATGACGCAAAGGAGTTGAGACACTGGTTCGATTTCATTAAAAAATCTTGGTAGAAGGGTACATACAACAAGTATCATTTATTATTCATATTTATTTTATATAATACACTAAGAGAAAAAATACGTTTGTATGAAGAGATTGGCCGATAGAAGAACCAAGTGGAGGGCTGCGTCATAACAATCGTAGGATTGTTGACCGATGATGATGATGTTAATAGTACCCTAGTTGCATGTCAATAGTGCATGCTTTGGCGATCTTCACCCCATGCGACACCCACTCGCTGTGGCTTGCAGGATGTGGATGTAGAGAGATGTAGATAATACACTACCACAAAGTAACACCCGAAGAGGTATAACAATTCTCTTAATTTTCCTACATTTATGGCGTTCATAGAAAAGGTGAGAATGCATATTATAGGATAGTTACAACAATGAACTATTCTTAATTCTCACGGAATAACTCAGGTGTGGAAAGGTAAACTCCCGGAATCAAGTCTTGAGAAGTTGGCAACCCTTTCGGTGGGAGGGAAGGAGCAATACTTTTAAGGGCGTCCTCGGAGGCTGCTGCTCCTGTCCTCCAAGACCCCTAAACCCCTCCATCCCAACGCTCTCAACTCCCACAATCGGCGCCGACTTGTCAGGACCACTCAGCCGTTGCCTTCACCCCCCTCCCCCCAACCATTTAGCCCTTCCCTCTCACCAGGGGTATCGACAGCTGTCGTGATTCTTACCCTCTTCAGCTCCCCCCACCGATCCCTTTGCCATCTCGCTCGCATGGGAAGTGAGGGAAGAGAAGGGTGTGAGAGCGAGAAATGGAAAGAGGGAGTGGAGGGAGTTCAGTTCGAATCAAGGGGTGAAGGAAGATATGCAGGAGGAGGACGTGAAGTGACGTATATGGAGGAGAGGAAAAAGATGATGGGTCGAGTCCCCAACGGCAAACAGCCTGGAGTCTAACTAGGCATCCGAAACTTCGTGACGCGTTGACAGTGATAATGGTAATAATGTCTAGTAATTTACCATCTGGGGGCCAGGTGCCTCTAGTGTTCATTTGGAATTAAACAAGGAGTACACTGGAGGAGACATTTCAGCTGATTTGAGAAGACAGTGGTCATATTGGTAGGTACATTCATATGGGTTTCATCATCGCGATACTTTTATGGTTGACGTTGTTCTTGCACACGGTAACACTTATAGTAATGCGATGAAAAATGGGATTCATTCTTTGAACTAGTGAAAGAAACTAAGGAAGGTGAACAAACACACATCAACAAACGTGCCAAATATGTAATTTAAATAGGTTAAATTCGTTCCAGTTTTAGCCATAAAATTAACTCCATGGGAATAAAATTCATTAAATTACCATTAAATAGCCTTAGATAGATTAACTTTCGCAGCTGCGATGGAATTTGAATACGATTCATTTGTTATTTACGTCCCTTATCGTTCTAACACAAACCTGTTCTGACAATGCGTCCTCCGGTACATTCTAACATCCTTTGGAATAAATAATGTTTGTTCACTGACAATATTTCTGCAAGCGTTTGCACTTACGTCGTTTAATGAAATGCTTAGCTAAGTTTTAAATAACATGGCAGAGTTTAGAGGATAGTATGGAAAAGAGGAGGACATACGTACTACGTCTACGTAGTACCCTGCGAGCCACCACGAGGGATGTGGCAGGGGGTGAAGATCACAAAACATGCACTACTTACATGCAACTGTGTGGTGCCGTGCTACTACTTCATGGACACCATCCTTCTGGTCTTTCTATTTCATTGGCTACTTTTCTGAGATAAATTTCACTTTACGGAGCCATTCACTATGAGATTTAAATCTATGGAAATCAGGTTGGTGTAGTGGTTTGAGTACAGGTTTCTCACCCAGAAGGCATTGGTTTGAATCCCGGAAGGGGAAGATATTTTTCATCGGTACGCAAGGTTCTACGCGAGTGCTCTGTGGAGAGCCGAGTTCAGTACTCTTTAAGAGGCAAATCCAGGAGTCAAGTTTTCTCTCCACTCTTCTTCCTTTCCCTTTTATTCTCATCCTTGTGCCTTTCCTCCCAGTCATATGCGCCTATTCTTGCGGGTTCAGACTTGGCAACACAGATTAGGCCACCTTAGGTTTGTATAAGAAGTGAAACGTTAGCTAAGAACTGATAGTAAATGACTCGTGAATGTTATGAACGACAACGGACTAAGTTGATAAAGATCATATGCATTTTGTACTTGTTTGTAGAGCAAAATTCGATGAGGCTGAGTTCACCCTCTAGGAGAAGAAATAAAGGAAAACACACTTGTAACGTCTTATTCTTTGAAGAAGCTCCTTCAAGACATCAAAGTCCAGGAGTAAGTGGTTGAGTAAAATTGTCGGAAGTGTTCTCGTATGCTTGGGGAAATGTTAGACCGATAAATGTTTCTCTTGTCTATGAACTTCTTATGAAATGATATTCCCTGACTCTTGAGAGTGTTCATTCAAAGTGGCAAGATCCAATATTGCAGATATTATGTCAGAGATGTTTAAAAGCTCATTTTTTCCGCGCACAATTAAGGACAGTATTTGATGACGGCGAAGATACACGGATAAATAAGAATTGCTGCTGCAGAATTTGATGTAAACATTACTAATGTTAAATACTTCAAATTAACATTAATATTCAAAATTATTATAGAATTATTGATGAGGAGGCAATCGAGATATGTATTTGGTTAATTGCGCCTTCAAGGATAGTTAGGTGATAAAGGATTTTCATTTTGAACGAAGGATCAATGGAGTAAAACTCGGCATAGGAATTAAAATCCTCTTACCTAAATGCGACAAGGGATCAACGATTTAACGTACCGTACGATGGACAGAGTATTGAACTTTGAGCGCCCTCCGCATAGCAATCAAGTAGGAAGCGATAGGCAATAGAATAATCTCAAAGACTGATTTCAAGTAGACCTATTTCACCGTCTTGACTTAGCCTGAACCTGAGCAATTGGGATGGGATATTACTATAATAATCCTCACACCAATTCATTCCATTTTTTACAATTCGATCCAATTTTTAAATTACTTCAACAATTACCCGGTATTAATCAAAAGCGGAAAAAAGGTAAATTTTTATTCGTGATTTTCAAATGTCATAATTGTTTAGTGTCAAAAAAAGTGTGACACAACGTTCAAATAAAATTAGACTTGATGGATATACACAAATCTTAACCGTGTTGAATGGAACAATTTTTTTCTCCATCCGTAATACGCAATAATGGACGGAAAATCGATTTTAATAACCATATAAGGCCAATATAATTACTGTCTAACTGCAAAAGCAAATAAAAGGGTAGGCGATAAATATCAATATTTAAAGGAAGGAAGAGTTTGCTGAATTGGACGTATTCACAGATGGAATTAGAATGCTACAGAAAACGAGACATGGAGTGAGACCTAAGTCAAACACATTTAAATTAATGAGCTCTTATCATAAATATGCAGTTCTGAGATTGGTTCTGGACATTAAACCCAAAACTGGAGGTGAATTTCTCCGACAAAACATGAAACAATCATAATAAAATTAACACGAGTAAAAAGAAATGGAAAGGAGAGAAAGAAAAAGGTCCCCAACAAAGTCATGACAAATCCAACACCCCGCTCCTAGCATGAAGAGAATGCTACATTCAACCATTCTTTCGGGACAGGAATTCCAGCGGAGATTCAAGCAAGGCATAAACTCACCACCCCCAGAAAAAAAGTTACGGACACAGAAAGGAGGAAAAAAATACGACGAATCCGGATATGCGCGGCCGAGAACTCCAGTCCGGCAGATGGAGTGTAAAGAACCCGATAGAGAAATACCAGAGGAGGAAAAAAATGTAGGAGCGTTCGACAAGGAGATTTCGGGGAAAGTGAAGAGAAGGAAAGTATAGCGAGTGAGTGGAACAAAATGGTGAGCGAGGCGGGATGGTATGTGTGCTGGGGGGAGGAGGAATGAAACGTAGATAGAGAGGAACCTAGTAGGACGATACTTCCTCACGAAGGAGGGAAGAGAAGAGCGTGGGTTGGACGGTCCAGGGGAGGAAAACATCTCCGAATCTTCCAGAGAGTGGAGGGAGAAGAGAGAGAAGAGGAGCTCAGGGGGTGGTAGGGGCGTTGAAGGGATGTGTGCGTCGATGCGATGGCGACACAGGGGGACGGTGCGGCGCGTCCCAGACGCCGAAATTATCAGGATTTCGGGGGCGACAGCTTTGGAAAGGGGGGGAAGGGGAGGAAAGGGAAGGGATTTCTCTATCTTTCCTCTCCACCTCTCACATCAAAGACTGTCGTTTCGGTTCGCTAAGCTTGCCGAGTACTGCGATAAAGATGCACACACATTTTTAAAATACTATTTCCACGATCAAACGCTTTTACCGAAACGACTGTTAAAATTTAAATTAAATTTTATAGAACAATATTTAAAAATACTTATCATATGCATTTTCTGCAGTAAGAGTTTCCAGAGAACAACAGTAACGATAAAACTTAATTACCAAAACGACCATTAAAATTTCAAAGTATACATTTCACACACTTGATATTTTAAAATGTATTTTTAACAATGAATTTTCTGCAGTAAGATTTATCGGTGTGCTTTTTTGTCCTTTATATTACATTATTTCATGGTTAACGTTATTTCTCTCTTTTAGATCAGGATATTTCTATTCTTTCTTCACAATATTTCAAACAGGTTTAACTTTGCTGCCTCTTCCTCGCTTACCTAGCACTCTACCTTCCATTCCAGTATCATTATACCCATACATTATACTCGTATCCCTGATAGCAATCTCCGTTCAACTACTCGACCTCATTATTAACGCCAACGATTTTCCTTGCTCCTCAATCACGAGTTACTTTTTCTTGACCGCAGAATACCACAGATGATACCACTTAAGTGAATTAATTCGTTTTAGAATTTTAGGTTTAAATGGAAGAATTGTGTTATTTGACATTTATACACTCCTGGCATTGGTTCACCGGAAGCTGGAAGGGTATAAACTATGCAGGCATAGGTGGGATTCATATTTCGGACAATACATATTATTGTTAACATATATTTTTACTGAGACAAATTTTTATAATATAATTCTGAAACATCGATTTTACTTCCTTTGACTTGCACTAGCCGGAAGGTCTTAGTTACGCGAGTACGCAGCAACTGACCAATATCTATCTATTCCTCCTTGAAAATTTAAGAACGGGAAAAATGTCTTTTAGTACGACTCAAGTTAATTTTTGGGCTTCAAACATTGAATGTAAACATACATAAGAAATATACACTCCAACACCATAAAATTGTACTACTTTAATACATTTTAAACAATCATATAAGAACAATTTTGTTTAAAAAATGCGTACACAAAACAAAGATTTCAATATACAGTTTTGTAAGAATTGATGTTTTTCATAATGCAACAAGCACGAACGAAAGATAATGAAATTAAACCAGTGCTCGAGATAGCTGGGAAGAGATATTTGTTCTTTCTCCTCTCCTGAATTCTGGCATTTACGCTTAGCTTTCCATGAATAGGTAAAAGGATAATTTTTTTATAGAAAGTCATTCTATGACGTCTCATTCCCAGATTACTTGAATTTTAGGAATCTTTTTTGAGGTGTCTTGCTAAAATGTTAACTCTCTTTGCCAGTTGAACTTGGAGCGAAAAACGCTCACAAACGTTTTCCTGACTTAAGAGACAAGAGGGACTCTAGAAGTGGATGAGGACTTACCTCCAAAGACATTAGTAATTTAAGCAATCGCAAGTCAGGGATAAGCTCAGTTCAAAGATAAAAAGGTCATGGCGGACTCTAAGAAATTACGCCGAGACGAAAATCTAGAAAGCTCTGTACGACTTCTCTTTAGCTTTTTTAAAAGCTTCTTTAGAGCTGTGTATGAAGGGATAAATAATGCTTGAATCAATTTCACAAATTTTGACTTCTTTTTCATGTCTAATTTGCGATTCTAATTCTCCGCAACTTGCAGGAACCTTGCACCAGGTGGAAAGGTGCAAGAATGGCAATAGAATGGTGAAAAGAAACTCGGCGCGGCCCAAGCCTGCTCTTCACGAAAGGCGCCGAGAGGACCTCACCTCAAAGTCTCACTCAACGGACGGTGTGCTGAACTTAAAATTCACCTTCCCCCTGGGCATCTACACTTCCTGGGGCTGAAGGAACTGAACTTCTTTCCCCCTGCCACACACCCGCGTGGTGGCTCGTAGGGTATAACGTTAATGTAGATGTATACTAGCTATCATACCCATATGTTATCTCATTTCCACGCTCTTTCCGGAGTATTGGTGATCTTTTCACCTCAGTCACAGAAGTAAGTTGTGATTTACTGAAAATGTGGTTGGTGACAGAAATTATTCCCAAAATGAACCGTGAGATACAATAAAAAACGTAAGACTTCATGCTTGATGTTTGATCATGAAGTTAAAAATTGTTAGGTTTTAAAAGAGAAAGATTCAAGCATTCATTTTTCTCGTGTTCAAGTAGAGAAAGCAATAGTTTACAGGGAAGATACTAGGAGAAAAATAGAATAAGCATTGTAGATTTTGAAATAATGAGAGTATTTTATAGTGCCTTTTCTAAATGTTTAAATATTAATGACCCATGTATGGTTTGGGTGACGTAAATCTGAAATAAATGCCTGCAGTAACAATAATTTTACATTACTTTGTGGAGGCTAACAATTTAGTAATATCTCTTAGTTGAATAAAGGTAGTTTATGCGCTTGGCATGTATCTACTTTTGCATGCCTACAAAATAGTAGAGATAGTGGATTTAGAGAAGGCCTTTGACAACGTGGATTGGGATTCAATGTTTGGAGTTTTGAAAGGAATTGGAGTGTCCTACAATGACCGAAGAATTATACACAGTCTGTACAAAAACCAAGTTGCTGTGATTAAATCTGGACCCAGCTGTGAAGAGGCAGGAATAAGGAAAGGAGTTAGACAAGGCTGCGCACTGTCTCCCGTAATTTTTAATGTTTACATTGAGAGAGCCATAAATGAAGTCAAGGAGAAGAGTTCTGGAGTGACTATCCACGGAGAAACAATCAGTATGCTACGATTCGCTGATGACATAGCTCTCATAGCAGAGACAGAGAAGGAGCTGAATAAGATGCTAACAACCATGGAAAGGACTATGGCCAGATATCAGCTGAAGATAAATAAGAAGAAGACTAAGATATTGGTGTGCAGCAAGAAAGAAGAGGCGAAAACCAATGTCAAACTAGGAAAAAAAAAACTTGAAGAGGTTAAAGAGTTCTGTTACCTAGGAAGCCGAGTAACCAACGATGGACGAAGCAAGAAATGAATAGTTAGTAGAATATCCCAGGCAAAGAGGGCATTCTTTCAAAAGAAGAATCTACTTACAGCAGGAGATACAAGCATAGAAGTAAGGAAACAGTTCATCAGAACATACATCTGGAGCATTTTTCTTTACGGCAGTGAATCATGGACGATGACAGCAGCGGAGAAGAAAGGGTGGAAGCATTCGAAATATGGTGCTATCGACGAATGATGAAGATAAAATGGATCGACTGATTAAGTAACGAGGAAGTCCTAAGAAGAGTAGGAGAAAAGAGAAGTCTGCTGACAAACTCCAAAAAGAAGAAGGGAAAACTTAATCGGCCATATCTTGAGACACGATGGCCTGATGAAGACTATCGTCGAGGGAAAAGTGAACGGGAAGATCGGAAAAGGCAGGCCTCGTATGAGATACATGGAACAGGTTGTGAAGAATGTAAAAGAAAAGAATTACGTCACAATGAAAAGGTTGGCCGATAGAAGAATCGAGTGGAAAGCTGCGTCAAACCAATCCTAGGATTGTTGACCAATGATGATGACAAAATAGTAGAGTTGAATTTTAATCCTTTTTGTATAAAATAATGCCTGGTGATGGTTCATACCCTACCACACACCCTTGCAGTTTCATAAACAATATTGTGAAAATGTAGATGAGTCCTAAATAAAATAACTAGTGGTGGCATATGGATCATTCCTACATAGCGCTTCATTGTCCACTTCACCACTGAACTCCGTGATTTATTTCGATCACCATCACTTCATTAGAAAGGAACACCATGATCTGAGCCTGAAATTCACGCGTGGGAGAGACCACTAGTTTCTCGGGAGACGATTCCCCTTTCCACATCGAAATTCGTCGCGGCTTCGAAGAGCAAGGAGGGAGAGATGAGAGGAGGATCATTAATTCTTCCGGGTCGCTTAATTTTCCGGGTGAGGGAAGCGATGTGAAGGAATAAAAGAAAAAAAAGGTGTGTGTGGAGGAGAGAGATACGAGACGGGGGAGAATTGAGGAGGAAGAGGACGAAAAGATAAAGAGGAAGAGACGAAGTAGTCACACCGATGACATCTTGGGAAAATAAGAGAGACGCCAGAGGGAGGCGATGGATCACTTCGATAAGAGGACACGGAGGAAACAAAGTAAAAAGAACACACGTTTTTAGTCACCATTGCCACAGATCCATCGAGGAGAAAACCAGTCTGTGGAACATAATTCTCGCGTTCAGTAATTAAAATAAGCCAATCTCCGTATTAGGGATGAAAAATTATATGGTTAACGACGAACACCAACAAAAATATAGCAAGATTCGGCGCGTACAGCCTGAGCACATATATAGCGTGACCCGGATGCTTGCGTAAGTTACTGGCGTCACCTTGGTATGGACAAGTAAGTGAAGAAACCACCTACATCCACACAATGCCCCGCAAGCAACTGCAATGGAGTGTGGCAGGGGGTGAACCAGGCCTGCATTTAAGCCAAAGATTCATAACTTAGTAAATGGTTACCTACTATATTATAGGATTTATTTTTAATTTATAAATCTAAATAACTTTAAATATTTCGTAGTAGTTCGTAATTACAAGTAGTTAGTAATGATTAATAGTGTCCACATGGTGCTCATCTAGAAATTATTCATTTTAAGATGCAATAGTGCAAACAATGAAAAGCAAAAATCCTCTCCTGAATTTAAATTTTCTTAACAGTCACGCAAAAAAATAAATACTGAAACTATGCTAGAGAGAAGAAGACGAGATGCCTCCGTAACTTTTAACTATTTTGGTCCTACCGAGAATATGCAGCCTGCATATTTATGTATACCCAGATGGAGCAGTTTGGTTTCGAAATTGGATAGTGTGCATCGAAAGCAGCATGGTTTGTAGAAGAGTGTTACGATAGACATAGCAGTGTATTGAAAGTATTTAAATAGTTGAGTTAGGAATATAGAATAGAAAAAGAATAGAAAAAACATTTATTGACCTAGGATCGATTGCTCCTATGGGGCAGTAGTTTACATCAAAACATAATTTTCTTGCAAGGAAAAAAATATAATACATAACGTATAAAATACATAAATAAAATAGTTGTTTCAGTTTTATATGTTATAAATTAGTATACAAGGTTCATGGAAGGAGATTTTACATTTTGAGCTGATTTGCGTAATTTACAGGGAAAAAAACAGGATGTAAGTATAACGGATATTACAATACATACCTTAACATAATACAACAATCTTATTATCTTAACATATAACAAACCTTAGATATTACAACAATCATACCTTAAACCTAAACATTTCATATCATAATGTATGAATGCAAATGTGTGTATGAATATGGGTAATATCAAATCGTAGTTTATTATAGGGAATAAATATCGTGAATATAAGATCCAACTCATATTACTTGACAGAAATAATTATTTTTAAACCAATCATTTTCCCAGCGCATTATGGTTGGCCCTATCGTAAAGGTAAAATTAGAGAATAATATAGAAAGGTATAGGTTTTTAAAAATGCTAGTTTTCTGCATACGATTTGCAAATGTGTGTACGTGAGCTATTTTAAATTAGCATCTCGATCTCTTGGTATGAAATGTAAAAAGGGAACCCTGCAGCACATGTGAACGACTTATAACTGCAGAAATTACAGCATTATGGACGTAGTGCATGTTTTTTTATTATTCAGTAATAGCAACGCACCATAGTATTACTATATATACATAGTATTAGTAGTACTTGCATAGTAGTTTTTTTAGGTATATAAACAAGATCGTGCAACAAGACCATGACTTGAAAGAAGTCAAGGATCCTTTTGTTTTCTCCATTATTTTTTTTTATCTCACCACGACTGTTGCTGTCTGTTGGATAATCAGGCGAATGCACATCGGTCTCGCTACTAACTACGTGGGCATTGAGGTTCGATCAAGCATCCCACGGTTCCCACGAGAGCGAGGAAGAGCAGACACACACACAAAGGGAAAACGAAATAAAAAAATGACATTCGCAAGGTGTTATATTTACCGTAGTTTATATAAGTTACGTCTTTCTTTTCGAATCGAAGACGCTGGAGCGCACCTCAAAAGGTTTGAAATCCACGAAATACTGGCGCAATCCAAGATACAAAGAGGACCAAGAAAAGGCAAAGAGTTAATCCTTAGCCTGGGATTTAAGTCGCAGTCAAAAGGGACGAGACCGGGCTGGAGAATGGGGGGAATGCATTCTGAACGGTCTCTGGAAAATCATCACGATTGGAAACAAAGAGTAAAAAAAGGTAAGGTTGAGCTCAACCACGACGAAGCGTTTCACATGTTTTTTTTCCTATCGTTAACATTGCCGTGGAATGAAGCGAAGAGATTGATCAAGCGCGGGCTGGAAAAAAGTCATCGTTCATAAGATTTGCTCAGAGGGAAGATTAATTCTCACTTTGTTGCACTAAGTGCCACAAGTATTAATTGAGTTAAAGAAGCTCCATTTCCGAAAGCACCTCGTCTTAATGAAGGTATTATGCAGTCAATAAGCAAATACGTGACGAGCATTACAATGCTAGTATATCTCCCTGAATGACTTAATTTTCTGTAACTCGTGGTGTTTTCAAGTCTGTTTCCGCACTAATAGGCGCTTCAGACCGGGAGGAAAGGTATAAGGACAGCATAGCGGGTGAAGCGCTGCCATCTAAGATGTCAGCATCGAAACTCCCGAGAGCCTGCCTTGTTCAAAACATGGAAGAGTTTATAAACCAAAAATTCACTCTCGTCATAAAAATCAATGTTTCCCTTCAATCATTTTCTAACCAAAAATATGAAATGCAATTCGCTTCGCGATATTCACTCACTTCTATTCTCACTGCTTGTCAAGCAATGCGGAGAACTACCTAAATATTACCTGCTGATTAATACAGGAATTGAAATTTCTAATTCATTGGGTGAATACCGTCCATGTTGACAATGTTTTGTTTTTCCAAAGAAATTGACGAGCACTTCAGACGATTTATACAGATTTAATATGCTAATAAATAAATCTATTAGATTATATAATAAAAACGTTGGTCAAAATATAGATTAAATCTATCACAGAAATTTAAAACGGATAGCTTTACTGAAGATGTTAGATACATATTAAAAATACCTGCGTTTTATGCTACATTCGATCAGATACATAAGATTAGAGAGATAGATTGACGTATCGATAGATTTCAACTGTAATTTTTTCCCCATTCCATTAGAGAACATAATAGGCAGCATAACAAACGGATAGGTAGGCGAAATAGTGTAGAGTAGTCTGTAGGGCATGATGCATGTATTAACAACCAATCCCTTTATTATTTTGTACATACAAACCACGTGGCTGCATGTGATCCACACTATTAACATGTTTCTATGCAGTATATGGAGCTTTGAATTTATTTTTTAACATATTTTCATGTAGTAACCTAGTTGCATGTCAATAGTGCATGTTTGGGTGATCTTCACCTCCTGTCACACACCCTCGTGGTGGATTGCAGGGTATCGCGTCGAACTAGATGTATAATAGAACCCTATTATAATGAAAATCCTCAGCAATAACGTCTTAGGTTTGTTTCAATAAAGGGGCATAACTAAGCATATACCGTCATTCAAATATCTCCATAAGTGATGAAGAGAATATATTTTCATCAAATCATGAGTAAATCAAGGGGCTAACGTACTACATTTTTTAGAAATACGGTTAATTACTGGTCAATAGAACTCCACTCTAGAAAACTCCAATAGAAAACTCGGCATAGGAATTAAAATCCTCTTACCTAAATGCGACAAAGGATCAACGATTTAACGTATCATACGATGGACAGAGCATTGAACTTTGAGCGCCCTCCGCATAGCAATCAAGTAGGAAGCGATAGGCAATAGAAAAATCTCTGTGACTGATTTCAAGTAGACCTATTTCACCGTCTTGACTTAGCCTGAACCTGGGCAATTGGGATGGGGTATTGCTATAATAATCCTCACACCAATTCATTCCATTTTTTATAATTCGATCCAATTTTTAAAATACTTCAACAATTATCATGTATTAATCAAAAACGGTAATAGGTAAACTCCACTCCAGTCTTTCTAGATTAGCGTGACGATTTGGGCGATCTAATGTTTTCTGCTGGAGACACATTTACTCGTTATAGTCACAGTCATAAATAGAATCATGAATTTGCATTTTGAACACCTACATTCGTATTTAAGTTTGTAAAGGAACACTTCACTGAAGAGCCTTAAGCTGAGGTGCTATAATGCTAAAGGAGGTAACGTGATGCAATATTCGTAATAAGTAGAAGATAATGATTCAGTTTTTGCTTTCACAATAGAATATTTTTGCAAAGAACAAATGAACAATGGACAGCAATAAATTTCTACTGAAAAAATCTGACATTAAGGAAGCAGATTAAAGTCCTACAGTTACCTCTCATATCCGTGACATCCAACAGTCCACTTCACTAAAAGGGAAATATGCTAAGTGAAATTTGATTCCTAATCCTCGATAATACCTAATAAATGATAAATATTCCGGGTCGTCACTCCTCTTTGCCCTTGAGACACACTAAAGATCCCGTTCCCGATGCACGATGTGTTTCCAAGTGGTTTCTACGAATTACATGATACTATGTCCATCATAATAGCTTTGGCCCCAATCCAATCAGCGATCCGCTTCAAGGTTGGACGAAGTGAAGACGAATGCTCAATACTTTCTCTCAAAATGGTACTACAACCTGATCGCTCATTGGTATTGCATGGCGCACGTCAATGCTCATATCATCATCATCGGTCAACAATCCTAGGATCGGTTTGACGCAGCCCCTCCACTCGATTCTTCTCCTTCGACTCGCTCAGCCTCTTCACGTTAACGTAATTTTTCTCTTTAAAATTCTCTACATCCTTTAAAATTCTCATATAGCAGAAGTAATTTACTTAAACACGTATTTGTAGCAAGTCAACGTATTTTAGATGTCTTTCGGCATTCATTATTCTAGAAAATTGCTTTTTCATGGATTTGCTACGATGTAAGTTTATAAAAGATTTAATTATATTGCTGTATCTATGAATTACTAATTCTAGGAATATGAAACTCGCATCAAATTTGGATTTTGGAATTTTAAAGGCTCAAGCGAATCGACTTAGTACTGTAAAAATATCATCGCTCCAAGCCGGAGCCTGTTTGGATGGATTAGCCTTCCGCCATACACCATTACGGTGGTTTCCAGGGTATTTTTATAGGTAATGATTTATTTCCTAATTGATTTATAGCCAGATCGACTACGGCTCAGATGAAAAGAGACACGTAAATATATAGTGTATATCTCATTCTGAATAGAGGTACTTATTTTATTATTATCTCCCTTGTTCCTTAAACCCCATCGATAAACATACGTTTGCTCGATGTTTAGAGTGAATTAGTTTGGCGTTCCGCATTTCATGGACATATTATTTTCCTTTTCCGTTACATATTGTAATATAATCAATGATACATAATCTTATTTCATGTATGATTAATGTTCAATTTCTATCTTGCACTCCATTTCGAACCCAGCCAGGATAATTAGCAGATGCAAGTAAACCGAATCACCAGTGGAAAAGATCTAATAAAATAGGGAGAAAATTAAAGTATGAAGAGAACTATCAAAAGAATGATGGTGCAACCTAATTTGCTAATTATTGAGACAAGTTGAGATCATGTCCTGATTTGATAGTCTAACTATCAAATAAGAGAGTAGCGAGAGAAAAAGGTGAAGGGGAACAACGCAAAAGTAACGCTTCATATAGAAGGCATGGAGCACGTAGTGAAAGCTGCTAAAGAGGAAAATATAGAAGCATGGAGAAGTATAGGAGAACCAAATGTTGAGCTGAGTTAAACCAATCATAGGATTAACTATAAGTGGTGATGATGACGTAGGAAATCCAAGGTTTAACCTAACTATGATCATTAAATTCTGGCCTAATGTTTTTTTTAAAGTTAAAATTTAACCTCGCTTTATAAATATCGGATGAAATAATAAAAATGCAGGCGAGGGCACTGTGACGACGCGTGAATTATGGGCGAGGCCTCTGGTGACCTTCGTGCGATATGAGGAGACACCCTTTTTCCCATTCTCGAGAACACCCCTTACGCCAGAGGAGAGAGACAAAGAGGGTGAGGGCAGGGAGGGGGGCGTTTTATCTCGTCTGCATCACCCGACGGGACTCTCCCCCACCCCCATTAGGGGCCTTCGGTCCCTCCTCCCTCCCAGGCCGCCACTTGGGAATCGCCCGCACGCATATCCTGCCTCGGACGATAAGACGAATCCTAATGTGGAGGAGGAGGAAGGGGAGTATGGTGGGGATCTCGACACTCCACAGCGCCAATCCGGGTGTCGTCACCCCATCCTCCCATTCCTACCGCAATAGGAATTGAGTGCCCGGCTGGAAGTCGTCGTTACGAGCACCTATCTCAGGGGTGAACACTCTTATGCGGACATGGCTCACATTCACGGACCGTGGAACTTGGGCTGCATCGATAAACCCCTCCACTATGAATACGACGGAACCGAAAATACAACAGGAATGCATAAACGAAGAGAGAGGTGTGGCGAGGAACACTGGGATTCACAATGCTGGAAAAAACGGGAAAATCACTGTACAATACAGCTACATCTACGCAATACCCTGCAAGTCACCGCTGTGGTGTGTGGAATTACGGGAGGATCAACAAACATGACATGCAACTAGGCTACTTACAACGGAGCATGTTAGATAATAGAGTTGCATGCAGCAAGATGGTTAGTAACTACATAATATGAAGGATATAAAATTAGAGAAATTGATTGCCGGACTGATAGATTCAAAATGTCCTATTTCCCTCGTACAATTAGAGATACGAATAACGCTGAATATGTCCAATCGGAGAGTAGCAATGGATAGCATGGGTAGCTGCATGTTGGTATGAGTACTGAAAGCTAACCCTACTAACAGAATGTTTTTGCATGTTTGCTTTGCAATTTCTATCTTTTTTAAATAGTGAAGTTCTAACTAGTTTTAATACTATTCCTTTTTTTATTCATGATATGTAGTGCATGTTCGGCGAGAAATCACCACCTGCCACACACCTTTGTGGTGGCTTGCAGGTTGTTATGTAGATGTAGATGATCGCGAACCGGTCGCAAGAACCTTAACGCTACTCGCTGAAATTGCACAGCAGCATACCGAGAAAAAATCGCACAAAAAATTATTTTTTTCTCTGTGAAACTTTTGCTAGTATCTACATATTAATAAAGGGATTGTTGGCTAAAATAGCATTTATCTAAAAGTATTTATCTGCATTTGCCTATCATGTATCGTGCACTACGAACTACTCTAACAATATTTCACATACCTATCCCTTTTCTTTGCCGCCTTTTATGTTCTCATATAGTGCGCGCGAAAAATAACATTTCGAATATATCGGTGTGACAATCTATCCCTGTAATTTTATTTATCTTGTCAAATCTAGCATAATACCTAGGGATTTTTAATATATACTAGAATCTTCAGTAAAGCAATACACAAAAAATCAACAGCAAAAACATTAAAATTATTCCTTTCGATGCTACTTAATCGTGTTCAACCAGAAAGTTGGTCTGGCTAGCGAGAATGGAGCTACGTATATTAAGCCCAGCGGCGCCTGAAATTCACACATGAGGTCAAAAGAGCATATACCTGTCGCAAAGCCACCTGAGGTTTCCCAGAAATATCTGGCAGCACCTAGAAAAATTATTCTACTTAGGTTTCACTGGGGATATCCAAACGCCTCTATCAGATTCGAACCCAGGAACTCAGATCAGCAGCCCAGTACTATATCAAGTGAAGTACCAAGAGTACCACTTTAGATATTATAGCTAGATCTAAAATTACAGTGAGCAATGACAGATTGAATCATAATAAAGAAAAAATATATAGGTACATAGAAAGAAGGTATAACGAAGGTTTACACACATTTTTTCCACGTAGATATGATGCGAGATAGTAATAGATTAAACAGTGGTCACAAGGAGGTAATTAAAATAGCTTATGTAATTTTTTAATCAAAAGTTAGGATTTTTGGATTCCTGCATAATTCTTTAAATGCAAACGCCAATCTATCTCTCTAACTGTAGGTACTTAAACTGCTAACGGGCCAATCTATTACCCAGCAAGGAATACATCCTTACGATTACAAGGATTGCATCCTTACATCCTCGTACATATGCAGTTATTAACTTTATAGAAAAGTTCTTTGCAGTTTGTGCACAGTATACCTTCAAGGGGCTCGCAGTAAAAGTGTTAAGTGATTTACATTGAATGTTTTGAAACTGACCAGTAAGGTTTTACAAGATTTGCTTAGTCATGATGATAGTTTGAGTTGAGAAACCGTAATGCATGTAAAATCACCGTGTTCCCAGACCAAATCAAATAATTATACAGAGATATCGGTAGAGTAGTCAATGAAAATATGTTCAATTTTGTACTCGTCGATAAAGCACGTCTGGTCTCTCCTAACACACACACTTTTGGGGTGGGGCTTTATGTGTGCAATGTACACTTATAGATGAGTGTGATGGGAAAGGGGAAATGGGTTGGGCGGAGGAAAGGTTTTAGGTGCGAGCCGGGTGTGTAAAAGGATACGGGGGACGGACGGGGAGGGGGTTCCCGAGGATAAACAATAGGGGGACTAAGGTGTGTCGCCATGACAATGCGAGCGGGAACAAATGAAGGAAGGGGGAGCGGGAGGAGAGACCCCATGACACCGTCGGGGTGAAGGATCCCGTTTCGAAACATAAAATTCTCGTGGACGTCACGAGAGGGAGAAAAAAGGCAAGGGGTGTGGGGAGGAAAATGTTACGGGGTGGAGGAGGAAAAAGTCGAAACAGGATGGAGGGATGGAATTTTTAACGAGGTTTCCACCCTCCCACACTTTCCCTTTCTTCCATTCCTCCATCCACCCCTTCATTCGCCCTTTCTCTTCCCCACCCCTTAGAATCAAATAAACACGGGGGGGAGATTCTCTTTTTTTTTATTCAATACGCCCGGGCACAGTCGTGGTGTTCACCTTTCATTTCCTCGAATATCTTTTTCGTTCACTTATAAAATATAAATTATCCACCATTCTTCTTCTTTTTTTTCCTCCCCTCGCTCCCCTATACAAATTTCCCGCTGGAAAGCCGTACGAAATTTTGCAGAATGTGAAACGAAGGGGGGCGGAAACTCGCACGGAGCAGTGGAAGAGAACAGGTATGGGCGAACAGAAATCTCAATCAGGAAGAAAAGGCGCATAGAGAGGGGAGAAAAGCGGACAGAAAGAGAAAGCGGGGGTGTGGGAATATTCAATTATTCGCCAGCTTTCAATTCATATTCCGTTCGTCTTCGCGAATGAGTCCGAGCGAAATGCCTCTCACATCGAGTAACGAGGCCCTTGGCCTCTCATTGTGGCAGGTCGAACCAAAGGGCGTTTTGCCCCCGTGGCACAATGTGTGGAATGGTTCATGGATTCCTTGTCCTTGGGAGTACGGGAGCAGAAAAATAATAACAAAATGATTTTGAAAAAGAGAAAAGAATCGGGATTTTGGGCATGCTTCAGAACTCGTACACTCCCGAGTGGAGTTATTTTTTCATCTCTCGGTGGACTGAGAACGGGCTCTGCTACGAGAGCTTACCTCCCCGCGAAAGTATGTTTGATAATACAATTGATAGGTGCTCCTACATTTTTAATTCCTCTCGTCTGCGCTGCCACCGTTGCGAAAGCATCTCTTGAGCCATTCAGTGAATTATTCTCGCCTCGTCGGGGCCTTGGACGTCGGGAACAAAAACTTTCCATGCATGTTAGTAGTGCATGCTTGGTGATCTTCACCCCCTGCCACACACCCTCGTGGTGGCTTGCAGGGTATCGTGTAGATGTAGATGTTTCGTCGCCCGAGATCACCCCATCGAAAGATAGCGTTCGTTTTTTTTCGTGGGGAACAACATTCCACCATTGCATGTTAGTTTCTAAAAATATGAGTATCCATAGGGTCTCAGGGATAGTTGCAGGTTAGTCCTCAAATCTGCAGACCGTTCTTCACACCGAAATGTGTACCCTAACTAAACATTCAGATGCGTTTATACGACGACTATCTACAAACAAGGCATCTCTATAAGGTACTCACCAGGGATATTCTGGCTAGTATTTTCTATTGAACTCATGCGCGGATCAAGTAGTTGCAATTACACTGCCTATTATTTCGTGGTAGATATATCGGTTGTCGGTTTTCGCTGGAAGCAAAAATCCTAAGATAAACAGCCTAGATCCTAAGCATTACACATCAATAAAAAGACCATTTGAGCTACCAAAACGCAAAAAAAATATTTCAATTTATATAGGTAGTAAAAGGGGTGTGTCCAACCCGAATGTTGGTTTTTGATAAATGAGGGCAGAGCTCACCTCGTACTAAGCTATCGGCGTGTGAAATTCACACATTCTGGCCAGTTCCTTTCCCTGGGGCCACCTGCGATTTCCACCTAAGTTCTCACTAGCAGAAAATTGAATCATGAGGATTTTAGGTAGGGGTGTCCAGAAGCTCTTACCCGGGATTTGAACCCGGGACACTCCGGTCAGCAGCTCAACGCTCTACCCACTAGGCTACCATGCCCCCGATAAAATTAATAATAAATATATTTTCAAAACATTTAATTGATTAGAATAAATGGATGACTTGTTAACCTATGAGCAAGACGAATTTTCAAAGATAAATAATGTTTAAACTCGGGTAAAGAATTTAGCGAATAAATTCATGGTAAAATTGCATAAATAAATTCAATCATCAGACAAAATTTCAATTAAGTGTTAGATGGAATTGAAAAATTACTATTATACTTATTTCATTACAAAGAAAACAAAAATCAAGGTGGTAGTGGAAGTGGAAAAAGACACAAATATGTTTATGGGGAGTGAGGATGGAGGAAGTAAAGGAGTTTTGCTATTTTGGTAGCATACTGCAAAAATATAACCACTGTTCCTCAAAGGTTAAGAGACGAATACTTTTAGCAGAGAAAGCCTTCCAAACAAAGAAAAGTCTCTTGGTAAATAACAATATTAATATTGAGACTAAGAAGAAATATTTGAAAAGTCTTGAATGGAGTGCACTAGCATATGGATGTGAGACATGAACACTAAGAAAGGGTGAAACCACCGAACATGAAGTTGCAGACATGTGGTTTTGAAGGAGAATATCAAGAACTAGGATAACCGATAGGAAAACAAATGAGCCATCGCTGAATCAAGTTCATGCGGAAAGAGAACTATTAAAAACTATTAAGGCAAGGATGGTAAAGCTCATCGGACACATACTCCAGCATGACACCTTTATACAAAACAGGTACTTTGGAAGGCAAAATGCTTTGGTAACAACTGAGAGGGCGACCAAGAACTTCGTATTTAAAAGTTATGGTGACGGAGATAGGATTCAGAATGTATGCATAAATGAAGAATATGGCTGAAGTCAGAGACGGTTGGAGGTCATGGCTGCTGCGACAAGACTCTTTGCATTTAAATTAATTGATTACTTATTTCATCACCGGATCAGTTCTCGCATTGTTAACTACGTTGAACATATATATGACAAATCATATACATCTACATCTACATAATACCCTGCAAGCCACCATAAAGGTGTGTGGCAGGGGGTATAATTATTAGGCGAATCAATGACAGTTCCAGACGCCCTATATGATGCTGTTGACATGGATTAAACTAAGGTGGACCGTTTTTAATGAAGCGCCGCGTAATTCAAACCTAGTCTTCATGTCAGCAGCCAAAGGATCGGTTGGGTGCATTTGATTAAGTAATTATGGGTCCTCTATCTGACGTCCGAGATTCGGATTTTGGCAGCGGCAGTGACTTTTCATGGTCCAAAATATACCTCATTGTGGAATCTCGATATCCTTTGAAAGCGATGATGAACACTTCAAACATTTTGCACAATACGTTTTTGTCGACGCCAGGTTTCACTCCTCCTTTCATCCATCCTAGTAACTTTACCTGCACACGCCTATCCATTGGGGTGTTACCCATCTAAGCGATCTACTCTTCCCCTATCGACCACATAGTACCTGAATATTTAAACCATTGACTAAAAAAAGGCTCCAGCAAAATGCCACACCCCCTATTATACCAGACAAAATTATCCATAATGCAGATATTTTTGCCATCTCCATTAATTTTCGGCCGTTCATTTCAGAGAACTTGATATTCAATTGATACGCTCCGAGAGCCTTTTGTGAATTAAAGCGCCAAATGAATATCATCGGCCGATATCCTGCCAGTGATTTCGTACACTCTTTCTCATTCAAATCCACATTAGCATATTAAAAATGAAAATTCTTCGATTCAATTATTCGTGCTGCCGAAAATTTAACCTCTATTGAATGTGAAATTTTCAAAACGATGAATGGGAATTTCAAAAATTATAATTACGGCGTCGAATCAGTATCAGTTCGAGTGAATACCAATCCAATGCTATTATGAAGAGAAGAAATTGCACAAAAGGTCTTTGAATACAGGGCCAAGGATATCCTTAAAATTCTCGCTTCCCGTGGAGCATGGAAGGAAGTAAGAATCAGTAACCCAGCATTCATTAGGACTTAAAAAGCGGGAGTTCCCGGAAAACGGAATGCCAACCTACCAACATGAGATTTGACAACCATAATGATAATAAATGAAAAGTAATATATCTATCAAGTGGGATCCTGAATGATATAAATGATATGAGGATAGAAGTATGCTAATGATATTATTATTGTTAAAAACCAAAATTCAAGTTGTAGATAATATGATTTGATGATATTTTGAGAAACGGGCCCTAGAAATTGAGTAAACGTGCAACACCAGCTACTTCGACAAATACTATGCCAATGACATATCGATTTCAAAATGTGATACACATAAACCAAAATAAGTCAGACGATGTGACAGAAATTAATACTTACCAAAAATGGACAGGAATCATGGTATTGGGTTAGTGGTCTAGCATGGTGCTAACATCCTTACCTAAAATAAAAGAATGATATATTATTATAGAGTGTTTCATTAACATCATTAAAAAAATCTCACAAATATCTCAGCAATCGTTACTGTGTTCAATGTGTAAACCAAATTACGACCAGCAGATTATTTTAACCATTAAACCCGAAAACTGAAAATTGACACCAGTTTTGCAATGTGTTAAAATATGTAGGCCACAGAAATGAGATCATAGGTAATAATATGCAGTGGTTAATTTGTGGCCGCGGTTAATTTAATACTAACTTCATTTTGTTTTTGGGGTCACCATGCAGATAGGTCACAAGCATGAGGTCAATTTGATCCTTCTCCTTACACTTGCTCAAAGCACGATAGGTAGTTTGAAAGGAGCAATATTATTGTGAGAAGAATATTCCGATGACATAAGTATGCTGCAAAATTGGCTAGCAACGCAGCATATAGTTTCCATGGTGGTGAAGTATGAATCCGAAGCAATCCATGAAACCTAATTTTTCGTCTCGTGCCTAAAGCAAAATTGATTTGGTCCAAACTACATCTTCGTAATACCCGGCGAGCCACCACGAGGGCGTGTGGCAGGGGGTTATTTTTTTTAAATCTTTTATTACCAATTCAAGTAAATAAAATATTTTATTGAATACCGTCATCGTAATATTTACGTCTAAAACAATAATAATGCTTACATTAGTGCTTATAGGTTTATGAATTCAATCAAAAACTACCGGATAAAAAACTAATAAAACATGTGAATGATCAATACACTAGTACCCACCTGGAATATTATTTTTTCATTTTTTGAACGACCGGAAATAAGTGCAATTTTAAAAATGCCACATCCTATTTCTGCGATTATAGCGCATTTGTAAGGAAAATCGGGCCATAATCTAACTGTAGCATTGATAAATTAAGATAATGATTAATTAAACTATAAAGACCACGGATAAATGGAGAATTATAAAAAATATTCATCTTACGTCTAGGACCATCATTTCATCCTTGCAAACACACAAATTAAGCTCACATTACCAATAAAGTTACGTCTCTCACCGCTGAGATGCCAAATTTCCCTCCATATTCATGGAGGATGCCTTAAAGACTCCAGGCAGCCGGAAATCTCTTAGTATTTCTGGTTGCCTGGAAAATTGTACGATCTTATACCCATTTGCACGCATATTCAGACGTTATTCCTCAAGCTCGGACCCTATGAATAATTAAAATATTAGAGTGCAGGATTCTGTAATTTCAGCACTCAACATCCTCGCCAAAAGGATGCATGATATCATGTTAATTTGTAAGGTTGGAAAAAATTGTGCGATCCTTATTTGATTCCCCATTAACTTTCCATGTGATCACCACTGGTTAACTGAGCCGCCGCACTATGTGGTACAGAGGTAGCGCTCACTTTCAAAATCGTAGGACTTTTGAATGAATTGAGATATTTACATAAATTTTTTTTATTTGAAAGGTAAAACCCTAAGAAATAGAGGAAAAATATGCATTAATTGAAAAATAGCAATAAAAGTCTACACTCAAAGTGTGCGAACGCCGTAATTTTTTCCAATTATGTTTATAGACTAAAATAAATCTGAATGGTTGAGGCCTTTACATTGTAGAAATTTATTCTAATGAAGGTAAATTAAAAGACTTTGCTTTCTACAAATGCACTTTTTATTGTCGACTAGTTTCGATACACTGTACCATCTTCAGGACTAGTGGTTAAGGAATTCTTGTTACATAGTTATATACTAAGTACCCATTCAGTATATAACTATGTAACAAGGATTTCTTAACCACTAGTCCTGAAGATGGTACAGTGTATCGAAACTAGTTGACAATAAAAAGTGAACTTGTGGGAAGCAAAGTCTTTTAATTTACCTTCATTAAAATTAATCTGCTTTTAAAATTTTTCTATCGTGAATACTACCTCAATTATTAATTATTTCTACTTGGTTTAATCTTATTATCAATGATTATGAGAAGATTATTTTAATATGTATATTTTTGTTTTTAAACATTTATTTTTCGCTGATTTATTTTAGTCTATAAAAACAATTGGAACAAATTACGGCATTCGCACACTTTCTGTAGACTTTTATTGCTATTGTTCATTTAATACATATTTTTCCTCTATTCCTTATGGTTTTATCTTTCAAATAAAAAAAAATTATGTTAATACCTCAATTCATTCAAAAGTTCTACGATTTTGAAAGTGAGCGCTACCTCTGTACCCCATAGTTTGCCGTCTCTCTCACTTCTCCGGGTAAAAGGTGCTAATATAAGTAGAGTATATCTTTTTAAAAAATAGAACCATTTTCAACTTGGTATCCCTTTAAGACGAGGTCACTGACCTGAAAGTCCCTATAAATATTCAATACGAGGGAATGAGAGCAAAATATGTACTACCTTTCCTTTGGGAGATACCTCGTGTACGTCAGCGCGTCGGTTCGTGCTTCCCTAAGGAGATCCAGACCGTCAATCCGCTCCCCGGGGAAGACTTGAGCGATGATATGGTTTGACATCACAATTCACGGCGAATATGTTTGCTTTTTACTTTATTATTTATTTTCATCAATCTTTGCTAGCGTGAATCCGCATTTACTCCATACCTACAAGCCTTCAATAGTTTGCATAAAAGAGAGCCTCATAGTTAGGCGCAAGAGAATCTAATACGGAACATGACAATCCGAAAGGTAGGTGTATTTAATGTAAATACAGTGAGCCTTATTTTATTTCAGAAAAACATCTTCAAAACCACTAACTTATGATGTTTTTTTTGCTATTTTCTGGAGGCAACCAAAAGCTATGCGCATATGGACATTTGTGATTAGGTAAAAGTTGGAATGTTTCAGGGAACGCAGGAAGGGTGGAGAAAAACCCGGCTTCAGAATTAGACTGCTCTTAAAAATAGGCATTAATAAGTCTACAGCTTTAAGTCTCATTCAACGGCAAAATACTGTACTCGAAATCTTCTCCACCAGGGACTCGTGAGGTTACGTGTACACCAATGACAAATCTACAACCCTTGGGATTCGGTCCGGGCCCTTCATTATAGCAGGCCAGTATCTACTATAGCCACAACAACAACCTGAATCCTATCACTAGCTTACGTTAACTGCGTTCTTGCATTCCCAGTAGCATTAATAACTATTCACACAAAATCTTAACCCACGAATGGTAACATTCCTTCTTATACACCAATCATCTACCTAAGTATCCGGGAAGAATGCATTAATAACAGGTTTCTTCTTTTGATTATTTTTTAACCTGTAAGTGCATCTAGATTTAGTCATTGTTTTGATAACTCACCCTCGGCCGCACACAGCTTTTAAGGAGCCCAGTAAAAGTCAATGTAGAGGGTAACTAGCCTCATATTATAGAACAGCGGATGACTTAGTTGCTCTAATAGGTCACGACAAAAGGTAAATAGCCTGTGCGGTATACTTATTTTATACAATTCTTACCCGACCACTTTCGAGCAAAAGGAAGTGCAGGTTGATTTCCTTAAGAAAAGCGAAATTCTTACATATCAACTCATAGAAACGGATATGAGTTAAGAATCACTGTTATTGTGAAAATAGATACTATATTATTGTGACCAATAATCTTAGCAATGGCAGGTAATTTTCTTATATGAATCACTATTAAAGTAAAAATATATATATAATAATGTAACCAATTAGCAAAAGAAAGCTTAAAAATTGGCACTCATCATTGGTCTATAGGTCTTCAACTTGCCAGTCATAGGGTTAAAATGCGAAGAAAAGCCTAAATATTCAGTGATCTATTCCAACAGGGGCAAAAGTAAACACATTCGTCTCCGCAGCTTCCTTTCAAGCAATAGTTAGGTACTATTTCCACTAATCCAATTAAAAACGACTTATTTTTTAAGTTATTCTACGCAAAAACTAATCCCAAAAGTATGTTGAACGGAAAAATACTCTTGTATTTTCATAAAAAATTTAATAATAAAAATACAATCACGACCAAAAATGCACCAACCCTTCACGGTATTCCATTTTCTCCGGATAAAAAATCGCCTAGGAGCCAGCGTAGACGTAGACCCTGATAAGAGTAAAGAACCAATGAAGCCCGGACGGTTTTAACATATAGCAGCACGTCGGACTAAGGGAGAGGAGGGGTGCCCGAAAAATATTACTTCCAGGGCACGGGCGTGAGGGAAGAGAGAGAGGGAGGGGGCGTCTGCGGGAACCCTTAAAGGATGCAAGGGGGAAGAATGCCGAGGCGGGTGAAAAAGGTCGGCGCGCGAAGGAATTGGACGCGTGGGTGCGGGGTGACTTCCAGATGCGCATGGTGATCAGCAGAAGGAGGAGGGCTAGGGATTCTTGCGGTCGGAGCCAGTATATCACGGATGCGGAGGATGGTCGGGTGGACGTGAGCGACAGAGGGGAGGGGGTGAGTGGGGAAGGGTTGGGTGGGGAGGGTGATGGAGATTCTGAGGGCTGGCTGCTGCAACGCCGGAAGGCCGTGACTGAAATCCCCACTCGACACGCCACCGCCGAATCGAAATAATGGACGACCCCGACTTGAAGAATGTCCGGCTGGATGGTGCCTTACGATAGGTAGGATTCCTTCCACAACTTCCAGCGACAAATGAAAAGTAATTTTCTAAAATTTCATGTTTGAAATCATGAGAATTGCTTAACAAAAATAATGGGGGCGTTTACCTAGTAGTAGTAGTATATATTAGGGTGGGAATCATTATCTGGGCGTAGGTTAGAGTACAATTAAATCTATTAGAGAAATTTCAATCGGATAGATTTACTGAAGATGTTAGGCACATATTTTTAAAAAAACCAGCGTATTATGCTAGATTCAACCAGATAAATAAGATTAGAGAGATAGATTGTCGTACCGATAGATTCAAAATGGCATTTTTCTCCCGTACTATAAGAGAACAGAATAGGCAGCATAGCAAAGGGATAGTTAGGGGAAATATTTTAGAGTATTCTGTAGTGCATGATGTATGTATTAACCCCATTAAATACTATATATACTAACAATCTAGTTGCATGAGACCCTATAGTTGCTTGTTTGCATGTTAGTAGTGCATGCTTGGTGATATTCACCCCCTGCCTGTGGCTTGCAGGGTATCGTGTAGATGTAGATATTTTTTTGAGGTGCATCGACGATTACGGTCATTTTGCACCTTCCAATAGGCTACATAAAACAGTATTAAAGATTTATAGACATAAATCCAGGTAAAACCTAGCATTAGAAAGACCAAAAGATAATAATAATGAATAAATAAATTTAAAATTTGAGGGATGATTAATTAAAGGTAGGAGAAGACACGACTCTCTTTTAAAAACAACAAAAGCTTGTCTATTTTAGATGAGTCATTACATAAAATATCGCACATTTCTCCTGTGAACGACGTTTTCTCCGCAGGTCGGAATATACTCGGCATTCTGATAGCAGGTGTTTAATGGATATGGGTGACTGGCAATTATCGCATCAGCGTTTACTCGGAACCGAAATCGCTATATTGGACACGAAATTGTTATGTGGAAACAAAAAATGAATTTCAGTTTAAACATTAATCTTCTAACCAGAGTTATTCACTCATAAAAAGTAAAAATTAAAATAAGCAAAAGGTGACGCCCACCCAACGAGCTGCGTTTAGCATATCAATGTCATCCACCTCCCGTCCTTGAATGTGTTGAGGAGGAACGGGGAGGCAGCGGAGGTGGGGAGGGGAGGTTTGCTTGAAGAGATCCTGTCGCAACCACTTCCATTGGCAGAGTCAGCTGTGTGTCCTCCATTGTGATAAGGCGAAGGATCTTCGAAGTCTCAGTTGTAATTGGACGAAGTGGATGACGCACAGGTCCCTTGCACGCCCACTTTCCCTAAAGGTTTAAAATCATCGGTTTTTTGCCGCCAATAACTCGAGAACTAAGTGACGGATCGAAGAACGAAAAAATATGGGTCTTTTGATTTTACAAACGTTATCAGATTCGGCAATGAAAAAATGGTAAACGACCCCAGTATAGCCTAGTTCAATTTGTGTGCTTTCGTGATAACTCCACGTTTGTACGCTTTTTTACAATATTACCAGCGCTTCTGCTGTCTGCTGAAGTGTCGACTCATTTATCTGTTTTTTTAAGTCTATATCCGCACATATAAACGCTTGAGACTAGGAGGAAAGGTAAAAGAATGGCAATGGAAGGGTAAGAAGGAAGGGTGGAAAGAAACTCAGCGTCGGTATTAGCCTGCTCTTAACAAATGACGCAAAGGGGACCACGGCTTAACATCCCATCCGAAGGACGGTGTATTGAACTCGTATGCTCTCCACGAATCACTCTCGCAGCAGCCTTACCTATGAAAAATATCTTCCGGGATTCGAAACTGGGCACTCCCTGTGATAGGGCAGTAGCCTAATTGCTGAACAAACCCATTTGAAATGTTGATATCAAGACTGTCACACATCTTATATACGACGTCTGCATTGTTGGCCGAATTTTTAAAACTATGAAAAATCCGTTCCAAAGTGACGTTCAATTTTAAACTGTCTTCTCGCTTCATTTTTAGCCATCTTTTTGCTTTGTCTATAGCCTCCTCGATGAGAAAAAAGGGAGCTGGTTGCCATCACTTTTCAAACAGAAGAAGCGTTCAGGAAAATAAAGAAATTCAAAAGCCTTAGCTATGATCGAGGTTTTGAATAGGCTACAACACTTCCATTTCCTTACTAAAAGTCCAAGATTGAATTTTTCAGGCGGAACCTGATTTCTATTTGAATATTACGTATGGGATTTACATTTAACAATTCCAGAGTTAGATGGAACCTCGAGTATATTTCCTTGCTCTCATGAAAATGGCTGACATAACCTAATCTGTCGTTTACATCTCCTTTATAAGACTTATCTACAGTGTTTATCTACAGTTACAATGGAGTAGTAAAGGATGATCTCCAGGGGTTAAAACTTTTGTCGATGAGATGAAAGATTGAGATTGATTGGAAATAAAATTTCGTTTACAAGATTTTAAAACCGAACGCTATCCCACAAAAATGTTTAAGTCTTAAAGCATTCCAGGGTGTTCCCTTTTATTTGTTCAGGAATTTTATTTTTCCCGTTATCATAAAAATATCCGGTATGGTAGAAAGTATAACCTTCCACGTGTAGGTTATACTTTCTACCATACCACGTGTAGGTTAGTAGATGAGGCAACCAGGCAGCCTGGATCATAAACCCTTACTTTCATTTGCCATTTTCTCTTCTCCCTTTCATATTTTCCCTCGCCCCGTACATTGCACACAAGAAAGCCGGATAAAGTACAAGGTTAAGGTCATCGTAAGATTCTTCAGTCCGCGGGTCTGAATACGTTCGTGTTCACTCCAGTAGCGAATACAGAATGGCAATATCCGAGGAGGACGAAGCCGTTGCGGAAACACAATTCTTTCAGCTGACATAAACTTTTTCCTTGATATTTCAATATTCATCCTCCTGATTAATAACATTAGATGATCTATGGAGGACGTTTAACACCGTCACTGAAAGTGAGCAAGTTTTTAACGCCTCTATTTGAGTAGCGTCCAAGATATTCCGTGAGGTAGTAGTAATCAACCACTGCAATCCCACTTATAACCCATTGTTCTTCCAGTACTCACTTATTCCTCACCTATATGCTCAAATTTCAACTCCCACAAATCTTGTGTTCAAATCACGTGTTATATTATTAAATATGGCATGTGATATTAAATGATTTGCCAGTGATAAGTTACACACACTTGCTTAGAAGTCTCAGGTAGAAATTTTACGATCAGCATTACCGCAGGTCTTTTTCTTGTCGATTCCGATTTTATGTTGATGTCTCAATTTTCACACTTGTGTGCTAGAATAGGGGTAAAAACAGACCCTTGAATTCCCACAAAATTCCTTGCATCTAATTAAGGATTTTTAAATTGTAATATTCTCTCCTTTTATCGAAATAAATAAATTGGGAGATCACACAAGCCTGGCACAAAAGCCTAAGTTCGGCATAAAGTGTGAGAATGACGGCCAGGTGGGCCTGAGTTTCATTTCCCTGAAACAAGCAAGCAACGGCGCAGCGTCGTTCCAAGCATCTTTTCATGTCCTCCTTTCAAGCTGCAGGGTTTATTTTTCGTGCGAATGCCACGGTAAAGTATACTGTAGCCCGTAAAATATTAGTTTTACTGCACAATGGCGGGCGAAAATTGTTCTCAACAGGGAACCGCGAAAACGAGCGGGGCAAAAACACCGAAAAATGAACGAAGCCAAGAAAATTACGAATGTGCACAAATCAAAACATAGCGGGGTATTACCCAACCTTCGCGGCAGCCTTCTCCTTTAAACCGTGAGGGAAAAAAACAAGGGAACCCACGCAGAAGAATCCACTGCAGAAATTTCTTTCATTTTCCTCAGACCGAAGAGATGAGAGCTATGAGAAAGGGATGAAAGAATGAGACACGAGAAAGCTAAATACTCACTCGTCAAAAATTCCAAAAAGAAAAAACCACATAAACTTAAGGAGTGACATTCTTTTTAATTAAATCGAAGCCGACATGAGAAATTATTGCTCACGGAATTCCGACGGGAAGAACACGGTGGTATTTTTCATATCCGGAACACTGATATTTGGCAGGGGGGAAGAAAAAAACCACCCCCCTCACCCCGTATACGGGAAAATAAAATCCCCTCGGAGACCCGCATAAGGGTGAGCCTCACCTCCACTCCCCTCTCCCGGAAAAAAAAGATAGGAGAATGGCGAGGGAGATGGAAACGGAGAGGACGGTGAAGGAATGGAATTGGTGCCATCTCGCGGAAGAGTACAAGGAATGGAAGTCAAGCAGGAAGGGGAGACGGGGAGAAGAATGAATGGGAAGTGGGAGTGGGGGGGGGGAGGGGGGGGGGAGTTCCCGCAAATGGGGTGTAGGAGTAAAAATGAAAGATGCAGACAACACTGCCGCGGACGGGAGAAGCAGGAGGGAGTGGAGGAATAATAGAACATATTTCGTCGAAAGACGATTCTCCCCGCAAGCCATAAATTGCATGGCAAGAAGAATAAAGCAAATCATTGTCTCGTCCAAGAGAAAAAATTTTTCAGATAGGAAACTATTCGACACGAATACATAAACTTTTACATAAAACCAGGTGTGATGGCATTGCTCCAATATTTTACCCTGAAAACTTGCCCATTTAATCCGGTGAAAACCTGGATCTAAACACATAATAAATATGTTGGAATAATCTGAACAAACACGTATTTTTGGCTCTGTTCAACCAAGATATTTTCAAAATTTTGTGCTTTAGCTCGCACTAAATTGCGCATAACTTATATAGCCATTGCATACACCTATTTGCTTTTGGAAAAATAATCGTTTATACCTTTTGGAAATGGAACTGGATATATGTGTATACGAAGAAAGCAGTATTAGTAATTGATTAAGACTTTTTGAACCATGATGCTTTCATAAAAATAAATTTACATTAACATTGAGTCGATCACACACACTGAGACTAACACGGATCAAGCAAATAAACATAACATTTGGATGGTGGAGTTTTGTGGATCTAGGCGTGTTTGCATAAGCCCGTGATATATATTACGCAAGTATGTAGTAACTTCTCATATGTATCCTTGCATGACCTCCCACTACACCTCTTCGAGAGGACTTGCAGGGCAGTCAGGGAATACACATAGATATAATTATACGTAAAGACTATTCATGAAAGTATGTATTTAGAACCCAAACATTTGGGTGTTTCTGCACCGTATGAATAGATATATTTAATGGGTAGTTTGGTACAGGCTCTATTATCCGAAAATAAGCTAAGTTTGCTAGGGAATAAGCATGTTATCCAGTATTAAAATGGTATTTCGTCGTGCCGCCAAGTATTAAGATGAAAATAATTAGCATGGCCGTGAAACTGAAATCCCTTCTGTGAGAGCCTCCAAGATAACTGCAATAAAACTCAGATTCTTCATACATGACCCATTCCAGTATGTATTTTACTTATTGTTAGTTACTTACCACTTACTGTGGTAGAGTTAGCTATAATGACAAAATTAAATAAATTGATGGCCAAACTGACAGATTCAAAATGTCCTTTTTTCCTCGTACAATTAAGGATATGAATAGCGGTAAATGTACCTAATACGAGTGTATCAATGAATAGCATAGGTAGTTGCATGCTGGTGTAAGGACCTTAAGCTAACCCCACTAACAGCATTACATTGCATGCTTGCTTTGCTATTTTTATCCTCTTTAAAACTTGAAGTTTAGACCAGTACATTATTACAAATCCTTTTTTATGCGCGATATGTTCTGCATGTTTGGTTGAGAATTCACCCCCTGCTTGACAGATTTATGCTGGCTTGTAGGGTATTATGAAGATGAATGCCATGCGTCGCCGTCGATTATGCATAGCATCACACATCATCTAATCAGCATAGTACGTCACACATTGAGTGCGTCCATGATAGACGGCTTGACGCAAGAAGAACGCGCTTTATTCGACAACTGCATCGACCTTCATCACTCTGCACGAGGCTTTAAGGGGACACGCGTTTTGACGTCCTCAACGATGGAAGTGCGCTATCAGGACATCCTCCAAGACATCGATGAATCCTGAGCGAAAGCGGAGATGGATGGCGAGAGAAGTGGAAGGGAACACGAAATAAGAGGACGGGAAGAAATGACGTGAAAGGAGGAGACGGAGACGAGATAAATAAGGAAAGAAACGAAGGAGAGAAGACAGAACGGAAGAAGTGGCATGCGTGCATATATCGTCAAGGATAGAAGGAAGAAGAGAAGGCGTGTTGGAGGAGGAGGGGTTGGAAAAAAATAAGAGGGGATAGGCACCCCTTTTTCCTTCTTGATCTTAAAGGGAATGCGCCGTTGTGGAGATCAGAGGAGGGAATATTGGAAAGACCGTGATATATGAAAGGCGCGATGAAAATAGGTCCAAATCATATTGTTGATGGGATTCTCCCAAGAGAAAGGGTCACGGAGAAAGTGAGAACTTATTTCAGAAAATTCCGCTATTTCAGAATCAACTGGGGAAGGGGAGGCGTAGTAATGAAGTAGAACCCAAGTACATGCGTGGTCAAATGACGAGGTGTTCACTGCCGACGCATTTCGTGGCCCTAAAGCAATGGTGGTTCTTAAGGAGGTTGATCCGAAAAGTGAAAGTCATATCATTTTTTTATATTTTCAGCACTTATAGAACTAAAGTTCCTCTGTCTAATAAAGTAAGGATAATTATGCCAACCCATACTCCTCTTTGCACAAATTGCATTTGAATTTACATACGATTAACGGCGAGAATGGCCATCACATGGGAATATAACGTTTAAAAATACCATAGTGACGTCATTTTTGCAAAAAACTGATATTTTATGCGTAATTTCACAAGGAATAAAATGACACGAAAAAAAAGGCATCAACCCACCGTATTTTTCGCTAAATCCACCAATTTCTGAGCTTGTAGTAAACGAAATGCGTTAGTTGTCTTCAAGTGGCACTGCGGTGGCTCTAGCCAAATTGTATGGCGTATGTATAATATCATTACTAATGAGATATTAAAGCATATTTCAGAAAAATATTATAACATAATGTTTGATAGTAATATTCTGGTGTTATAAATTAGTAAATTCATTGAGTACATGAATATATTTCTTTTAAGTAAATGCTGAATTGACTCCATAGTCGAGCTGATTAAAATTATCATAAAAAAGAAATCCTCCGACTTTACATCGTATTTCTTGTGATACTTATGACTTTCAATAGCTTAGGTAATTTTCTTTGTGAAGTAAGGATCACTTAGCAGGCATATACTCGTACTTAAATTAATAAGATTCCTCAGACAACTTGACTCAAGCAGTCGCGAGCCAACCTCCTTAAGGAAGGTGACTGACAGTTGGGGTGTGTCTAATGTATGTCTATTAAATTCCATTTAAAGTCTTGTTGCAGGATTGACTTAGCCTTTCGTAAAGTTTGCATAAGTTCGGAAAACCCGCCTTAAAGAAAAAGAAAAAAAATGAATGAATGTGGTACGTTAAGTAGTTATTTTTAATGTCCATCCTAATCTTTGAAGTAATTTTATATAATTTAAGAGGTTTTAAAGTTTTTTCGATTATAGAATCTCAAAAAAAGATATAAATATAAAACTTTGAAGCACAAATTGCAATAATTTGGGCATTGCAATTATCAATAATAATATAAATTCTTTGTTTTCAAACCGATTTGAATTAGGATGGAGCAATGTAGTAAACTTTATTTTTTTACCCTTTGATGGTTGTTCACGTAACTGCTGTTCACCCAACCTCCCAGAAGAGGTCCCCCCATTTTATTATGTCATTACTTTGGCAATTACAAGTTGAATTAAATTAGGATTTTACAAAAATGTAGTGCGGTAGGCAATACTAAGTAAGTGCTGATTACGGACGTAAAATTAGAATAGACGTGGCTTAAAACGTGTTTAAGATGTCGATTAATTGAAAACGTATGACCTTGAATTGAAAACGTAACCGTGGAAAAATGCCGCGTGAACCACTGTGAATTTTTCTCCAGATCCTGTCATTGAAAAAGCTTATGCCAGTGGCCGTGTCACATGCGATTCACAACTTAACTGTTTTGGTCAGAGGTCAACGTAACGCCTATTAAGAAAAGAAGATATCCATCACCCTCATTAGAAGTAATCCAAAGATTTGTTAGACGCATCTCTCAGCTTGGTACTTCTATGAGCTAACCTCTTCGTCCGAGCATACTCCTGTTTTACATACCTCATTACTCATACCATGCACCTCAAACGTGTCATTACTTTGGCAATTACAAGTTGAATTAAATTAGGATTTAAAAAAATGTAGTGCGGTAGGCAATACTAGGGAAGAGCTGATTAAAAAGTAACTTATAACGTAAAATTAGAATAAACGTGGCTTAAAACGTGTTTAAGATGCCAATTCATTTGGTGAAACATAAATGATATCATTTACAAGATAGCAATTAAAATTACGGTTGAGATAACCTTAAGTAAGGAATAGATTTTAATGGTTTATCAAGAAGAAACGAGGACAAGACTGGAGGATCAAAATGTGTGTGACTCCGACTGCTTCCATGATATTATCATTGACAAAAAAGGAGAAATCCAGGACCACAAAAACCTCTGTCGTACGAGCAGCAATTTTATTGATTATAATATAAATAGTGATGCCAAACACAATTACTTAGTTTCATAAGGAAATAAAAATGAGTAAAATTTAACTAGGACAGTACTACAGAACTCAAAAAAATTGTCAGCATACCGTACGTATGTTATTTGACCTTATGCCTACAATTGCTTCGGATTTATTATTCAAAGGATAACACTCAAAGATTCGCATTCGGTTCAAATTTTGCGCTGCATAAATTAAACACGGTTTTAATTTGGTTATGGCCGAATGATTTGGCCCTTGGAAATTCCGCCTCAGGAAAGTAAAATAAATGGAAGAGGCGGGATGAGACAAGCAAGAACACCTAGTTTTCAGGATAACGAAGTTATCAACTAAGTCGGAACGGTAAAAAAAGGGAGAATCCGCGAACGACGGACCTAACTTGATTTTGCTTCCATAACACTAAAAGCAGGACATCACAGAGTCCGATATTGCAGCGAGAGAATTAACCAAAAACTAGTTGTTTGAAGGGTTTTTCCCCTCCCCCCTTTCCTTCCTTGCGTCATGGCTATGAATTTTCATGGATTACCCTGACACCGAGCTTAGAGTTGAATTGCATAAAAAACGCCGCACAGTAGTCACGAAGACTCGTTGCGCGATAAAATCGCCACTGCGGACGCACGTGGGGCGCAGTGGCGGAAAGAAAAGAGTAAACAAGAGCCTCGACGAATTAACTTGATGGAAAGCACTCAAAAATGATAACGGAATGAGTAAACACAGGAGCTGGATCTAGAAAGCGTTTCGAGCGGGTAGTGACGTGGCCGCCGAAAATATAGAGATGCAATCATAGCACAACAAATACTGCATTCCATTCGCGTCGAAATTGATAACTTTAAGACCAATGATATAATTTCACATGGAATAAATATACCAGTTTAAACAGAAGAGTTCAAACAGTTAGTGATTACTCATAATTTTTGAAATATTACGATTATATCAATTGCTGTGAATACCATTACAGTAAGAAGTACTTTAATTATTCCTATACACTAGCTTATTATCATTTTTTATGATAAAATATATTTAGTATTAAGAAAAACTACTTTAACATATATAAAACTTCATGAAAAAGGTTTGAAAAAGCTACGATCATGTCGATCTTTACTGTTGTCATATATCATCATACGTCACTGTTGGAAAGGAAAATACGCGTAACGGAAATACTGTGACAACTGAACATATTTATAGAGATATCATTTGTGTCGATAGGTAGGAATTTACTATTGATAATTCATCCATTAGCATTAAAGCTATCAACCATGGGGTACTACATATATTGATATAGACAATGACAAATGATATTGACATTAATTTCCATGCGAAAAAATTCACCTGGACCGGAAACAGAACCACGGACCTTTGGCAATCCGGCCACTGTGAAGACCACTACGATACCCAGGATCCCTAATTCGCATAGCAATTTAACTGAGATAACTTGACCGACCGCGAGGACTCAAAATTTAGTACCTTGAGCAATTGGCAAACAACTTGGCAATTAATGTGAATTTCACCGCCGTTCACGCGGCAGGCTTGGAATATCTTGCATCAAATGACATCGATATAAGATTGTGTTATAGATGGCTAAAAATGCGTATTTGCAGCTATTCATTTAAATCGAATGCAAGAGAGAAACCTGCATAATATACTTTCTTCATTGATCTTTCAATATCAACATCATCACGCGCTTTCGCCTTTCGTAGTATAAAGAGCAGGAAAATAGGAGTAACATTATGTACAAGAGGAGAGAAAGAGTGAAAACTGAGCGTAAATTAGAGACAACTACCTTCAGCATGTTGTGATGAAAGGTAAGGTAATGGTGAATGTGCGGAAATGAGTTAAGCATGACGATTTACAAGGGTAGTACGTGAAAATTCACACGGAAAGAAAAATTAATTTTTCCAAAAAAGACATTCACCTAGCTTATGAGAGCTTTAAGGACATAATAACTTTAAGGACTTTAAGGAAATAATAATAAAGTTCCCGGGATTGTTCCAAATCAAAATGAGCACCAAAAATTGTTGAGAAAATAATAACAATCGTATCTTCAAAGCATGCGTAGGAATGCGCAAGCATATCCATATAGCACTTCAAAAGAAAAGAAGAATAATTCACGGCAACGAAGCATGGATGTTACTTAACTTCGGACCACAACACACTATATCCAATCTCTCAAAGTGAGCTCCAAAATGAAAGCATTTTGGAGCCCAAGAAATCCAGTTCTCCTCTTGGGAACCGTCAGAAGTAGGTATTTCGAGTTGAAAAGTAATAGAAGATACGACGGACAAGCAATCTATGATGATCTTCCGTACTTCCTTTACCACCGTGGCCAAGGAATATTACAACTTAGTATATCGGATAAATAATTCCAATAACTTTGGGAAAATAATTCCATTATTTAGAAATTGTTTAAGACATAAAAGAAAAGAATAAACAAAGAAATTAAAATAAAACCGGCATGATTTAAAAAATTACAAATATAAGACAAAAATATCCGTTCACAGTTATTCACAGCGTCGTTTAGTTGTATTCTGCATTCTTGGTTTTCGTCCATGTTCGTTGCTAACATCTACACGATACCCTTCAAGCCACCGCGAAGGTGTGTGGCAGGGGGTGAAGATCACCAAGCATACACTATAGACATGCAAACATGCCAAGTATGCAACATTTTCGCCAGCTGTCCTGATGGCATCCTCAAGTCAAGGATGCAGGTGTTATGTTTCATTCAAATTCATCAAAGAATTGGCATTCATATGAGGAATAAAGCTGGCATAATTCGTTTAAATATGCTCTTGAAAGCAATATCTAACCTCAAAGACGAGGTACTGCTCCGAACGATGTAGAAAAGCTATCACCCTAAGCCAGGCACGTAGCCAGAGATGGGGTTCTGGTGCTTCAGCCCCCCCCGAAATTTTTTCCCAATAATTTTGTTGCTCTGATTTTAGCAGAGAACTTTAAGAGTGAGAAGAGTTAAGTATGGGCACTGTAAAAGTAAATACCAAGCGCTGAAAATTAAGGGAAGAGATTTGTAACATGTCGGCACCGAATGGGCAAAGCTGATTTGTTTCCAGTTACTCAAGACTTAGCCCCCCCCGAAGCAAATTTCTGGTTACGTGCCTGCCCTATTTCATCATTAATCATTCTCAAAAAATAACCGTTGTCGATGGATGAAAATAGTTGATCTATTGAAGGATAGAATTCTCACACGGCGCCGAAGCCTGCCCCCCAGGGTTCGAGTCACATTCGGCCCTTCGTCGCCATAGAGATCCAGCTCCCTCCTGGAGAAGGCCCTCCCGGAACAAATGAACCACGAATGCTAATTCCCACGCTATAATTGCATCAAGCGCCGTGCGTCAAAGACACTCACTCACCGCGCCCGCGAATTAATTCGACGCGGACGTCTGAGGGCATTCGAACGCAAGCACTCGGGCGATACAAAGCCCAGCGGGAAAGAAAGAAAAAGGAGAGTAAGTGGGAGGGATATGGAGAAAGAGAGAGAGTGAACAGCACACACTTCTCGTTCCTACGAGACCTCTCTCTCTCTCTCCTTCGGCATACATTAAAAACGAGCGAGTAAACTCAGAGGAAATGAGAAAACAAAGGAGGGATAGGAGGGCAACTCCACGTGAGTCAGAAAGCGAGGGAGGGAGAGAGAGAGTGAGATGGGAATGAATGGTGCAAGAAAGGGTTCTCAGAACAAATGCCAGCGGTAGATTATGCGAAGAGATTAGGAGGCGAAGGCGGGGGAAAGAACAAGGCGAGAATTCCGCAGATGTGGGTTGAAGAGGGGAGAGGGGGATACAAGTGGGGGAGTGGGAGTTGAGAGGGAGGGGAGAGTAAGCAAGGGTGAAGTATGAGGGAACGAGGAAGGGGTTACGGAGATGGTGGATGTGAGGAGGGAAGATAAGGTACTAAGGGTTCAAGAGTGGGGAAATGGGAAAGGTGAGACGGGTTCGAGTAAGGATATGAAAGCGGGTTTCATTAGTTATTCGGGAATGGCAGCAGAGAGCTATGGAGACTGGTGCCTTTTTTGGGTTGGGAGGATAATTAGGTGCATGCAGGAATTTCGTATGAAGAGTGGAGAGAAACTCAGTAGAGTCAGCATCAGCCTACTTTTAAAGAGAGGCTCCAGGGGCCTACGATTTAACGTCCCATATGACGGCCGAATTATTGAACTCGAAGTTCTCTCCACGCAGCACTTAAGAATGAACTGGTGTTCCTCCTTAAACATCTATAAATCGGCTGGGATTCGAACCCAAGTCTTTGGGATGGTAAGCAAGTACTCTAGTAAAGGCACGCCGAGACCTACGGTTTTACGTCTCGACAATGGGGCAGTTATCAAGTAGGAACCGTAAGTCAATGAAAAAGACGGGATCCGAACCCGGGATCTAGGAAAGGGAAACTAGGAGTCAAAGGTAACATGGACTTCATGGTATAACTTCCCATTCGTTGGACGGAGCAATGAGCTTTAAATGATCTCCATGCAGCACTGAAGTAGGGACTAGTACACCAGTGTCAAATACCTATCCTTCACACACAGGATTCGGTTATCTCACCCCCTGCCACACACCTTTGTGGTGGCTTGCAGGATATTATGTAAATGTAGAAGTTCTGACTAGAGTATTTATACTATTCCTTTTTTATGCATGATATGTAGTGCATGTTTGGTAATAAATCACCCCCTGCCACACACCTTTGTGGTGGCTTGCAGGGTATTATGTAGATGTAGATGATTCAAAAACCGAGGCTTTGTAATGGTAACCAATACTGCAGCAACGGTGAAAAATGGTTCCACGGTTTAACGTCTCATCCGACGGACTGAATACTGAGCTCGAAGTGATCTCCACACTGCACTCAAGTGGTCACCGGTAAACCAACGGAAAATCTCGGCGACAAACATGGGTATGTGAAGCTAGAACGCTAGCAACCTCACCCACTCGGTACCCTCATGAAACGGAGGAGGGGACATAAGGGTATAGAAGGTTAGGAAGGGCTCCGAGAAAGGGGTTGAAGTGTCGAGGCTGGGGATGAGGAGGAGTTGAGAGGGGTGAAATGAGTGGGTGGAGCCAGGAACAGGGATGTTGGGTTTGCACTTGGCGGAGCGGAGTTTTGCGGAGACCTCATAATGCCTCATATCTTGCGGAAAGGGAAGATAAAAGGGGAAAGGAAGGATTGCTCGCGAGGCCGACGAAGCAAAGGGGTATCCGAGAGGGCGCAGGAATGGAGATCGAGAGGAGAACCAGAGGACAAGGGAGACGAGATGGAGAAGCGCAAACCCGGAAACGGTTTTCCACAGCCGCGCATCGCACTGGGTATCGGGCGAACGCTGGATGCAATGGAGCCAGAGAAATACATAAATCGCAAGTTTAGTTTTATTTTTTTACACCAGAAACATTGGAACTAATATCTTCAAAGTAACTAAGATATATTATTTTGTCTTTGTGGTTAATTTATTAAGATATCATCAAAGAATTGTAATTCATATCATGTTTAATGCTTTTCTATTTAATTTTCTGGGAGATTCTGTCCCCAGGAACGTATACAAAAAAATAGAAATTTATATATTTGCCTCAATTTACCTAAAGCTAAAATGCCATACATAAATCAATTATTTTCCACAATAGCAACACAAAACTAGCAAAACACAAAATTTTACTATTTCAGTGAAATGTTGAAACAGTATTTTAACAGAAACAGCAACAGTATTTAAATATAAGAATAAAAGTGGGTACAAATCGTTCAATGTGGTCTTGAAAGCAATATCTATTCTCGAACACGAAGTACTGCTCCAAACGATGCAGGAAAGCCATCACCCTATGCCAGCAACAAATCGTTCTAAAAAACTAATAGTTGTGGATGGATGAAAATAGCTGATCTCTTTAAGGAAAGATTGCACACTCAGAGCCGAAGCCTGCCCACCTGGGTTCGAGTCGCATTCGGCCCTTCGTAACAAAAGACTTCCCGGAACAAATGAACCTTTAAAAAAGACTTTGTGTTAATCCTAATAAATAGGCAACGAAAAATAACAATTTTAATAACTTGCTAAAGATATTCAATTCGGAACGGTAAATGATCATCATCATCATCGGGGAACAATCGTAGGATTGGTTTGACGCAGCCCTCCACTCGATTCTTCTATCGGCCAACCTCTTCATATTGACGTAGCTCCTCTCTTTTACACCCTTCAAAACTTGCTCAATATACCTCATACGAGGCCTGCCATTTCCATTCTTCCGTTCACTTCTCCCTCGACGATTGTCTTCGTCAGGCCATCGTCTCTTAAGATGTGGCCCATTAGGTTGTCCCGTCTTCTTTTTAAGGTTTTCAGTAGACATCTCTTCTCTCCCACTTTACTTCAGACTTCTTCGTTTGTCACTCAATCAATCCATTTTATCTTCATCATTCTTCGGTAGCACCACATTTCAAATTCGGTAAATGATCAAAGTAGAAAAATATTTTCGTAAATCAGTGATGCAAGTTACCTTGCTGACGTTTTTTCCAAGAAAAACGGTAAAAAATGAGGCATATAGCTGAAGGTGCTGACATATGAGTTGTTTTAATTCGTACTGCGTTCTCCTTCTCTGGCTGATGATTTATGTCCATTATTTGTGATGAATGAAAAGTGAACGGGGAGATTGGAAAAGGCAGGCCTCGTATGAGGTACATGGGACAGGTTATGAAGGATGTAAAAGAGAAGAATTACGTCACGATGAAAAGGTTGGTCGATAGAAGAATAGAGTGGAAAGCTGCGTCAAACCAATCCTAGGATTGTTGACCAATGATGATGATGATTTGTGATAAAGCGCAGCAGGTATTCAAAAAATAAATACCTTTAGCACCGATAGGCTCCACCTAATGCGATACTACAGCTATACCTTCATTTTTATCCGTTTCATCATCCGTACTAAGTAGAGATGCATTGCAATTGAATTTAATAATAGCTTATCATGTGAATTTGAGCTCTTTTAAGTGAAATTTGTGTAATTATTATGAACAAAGCATTTAAGAGCCTCAATAAACATACCGAAAGGTCACTGCTGCCAGGAATATCTGAAAATCTAGGCTTTGTAATGAACATCGTTATCATAAGTCAACAATCCTCAGATTAGTTTGACGCAGCTCTCCACTGAGTTCTTCTATCGGCCAATGTCTTCATATTTACGTATTTCTTCTCTTTCACATCCTTCATCACTTGTTTCATATATCTCGCACAAGGCCTTCCTTTGCCATTCTTCCCATCCCCTTGTCCTTCAAAGATGGCCTTCAGTAGGCCATCGTGTCTTAAGATATGGCCGATTAAGTTGTCTTGTCTTCTTTTATCGTTTTCAGCAGACTTCTCTTTTCTCCCACTCTTCCTAGGACTTCTTCGTTTGTTACTCGGTCGATCCATTTTATCTTCATCATTATTCTGTTGCACCACACTTCGAATGCTTCCACCCTTTTCTTCTCCGCTCGTCATCTTCTTGTCATCGTCCATGCCTCACTTCCGTAAAGAAACATGCTCCAGATGTAACGTAGGCATAAGTGGAGAAACATCTTACCAATGCAGTGCGTTGTAGGATATTTCAATCTGCCGCGTGAACGGCGGTGAAATTCACATTAATTAATTCACAAATTCACATTAATTGCGAAAAAATTCACCAGGACCGGGAATCGAACCACGGACCTTTGGCTTTCCGGGCCACTGCGCAGACCACGAAATTGCCATGCGAATTAGGGATCCTGGGTAGCGTAGTGGTCTGCGCAGTGGCTCGGAGAGCCAAAGGTCCGTGGTTCGATTCCCGGTCCCGGTGAATTTTTTCGCAATTAATGTGAATGCAGTGCGTTGTTGAGAAAGTATAACTAACACTCAATCTCTGTCATTGCTTGACCTTAAAAAGCGTGGTATGAGCTGTGAAAATATGTTTAAATACAAAACCGTATTTCTCCGGCGAATATCTGTTTTATTAATCCAAATCATTAGTAGTTGAACGAAGGAGCTTCAAAAACAATCACTGGTAGAGGATTCAGATTAATGATCATTTGTTTTACTGTACCATATTTAAACCGTAGGCTGCAGCACAGTAGTTTTCGCCCAAATTCAAACTCCCTTTAGTCATCGAAGAATTCAGGCAACTTCAATGGCTAATGGAATTTGATTTACCTCTCATGGCTAATGAATCGGACACAGAATACAACTCGCTCCGGACTACACGGTACGATGTTGAGTATTTTGAAATCATCGAGTTGATTTTACATCTACCACTCGATGTTTTCGATGCATCGGAGGGAAGAATCGAGTACTTCGAAACATCGATGTTGATGTGGCATCGCTGGGGTGAACCAACACCGGAAATGCGTGAATTCCAAGAAATAAAAACTGCATTACCAGTTTTGGTGTAAATCAATAATTTTGAAAGAAAAGGAAATCCTCGAATGAATAACACATCTTCACATGTAATACGCTACCAATGGAGAGCGGCAATCCTCTGGGAAGAGTACCTCATACGGACCTGAATAATTGAACTTTCTTGATTACCATGGAAAAAAATGAAATCCTTTGCATTCAGACCCAAGCATGCATGTAGAAAATCAGAAAAAAACAAATATCCGTTATCGTAAGCGGAAAAAAATGACTTTTTGAAACTCTCTTTCTTACTCTACATCTCATTTCCATTGCGTTGGCTTGCAGGGTACGTACTATGTATATATGCGTATAAAAAGAGCGTGTTCATTGGCAACGTAACTCAAGACATTGAGTTACGTTGCGAATGAACATATTTAACAGGAACAGTAATTAAATATAAGAATAAAAGTGGGTACAAATCGTTCAATAAGGTCTTGAAAGCAATAGAGCAGGTTGTGTAATTTTGATTAATTACTTTTACGGTTTTGCATTTAAACATATTTTCACAGCTCATACACGCTTTTTAAGGTCAAGCAATGACAGTGATTGATAGTTAGTTATTTTATCTCTACATTGCTGATGGTTCATTACTTTCCATCACGAAGGTGTGGAATATACCAAGTCATCATCATATACCAAGTTCCGTATAGATCATTACGACCTTATTATTTAACCCTTAGACATGCCTTAGACTGATAGGGTTCTAAGAGAAAGTAAAAGGGTTTTGCACGTTGAGGATGGGGATGAAAACTGTGGATAACCAGGGTTACGTACTACATGGGTGCCCCCTTTTAAGGGATGCCTGAGAGATGGAGGGGGATCGTGTATTAGACCGGGGGGAAGAGGAAGAGCGGTGGCTTGGAAGCCGGCGAGCATGAATGAGCTTCATATGTGTCCGGCCGCAGTCTATAAAGTTTGGAAGCGAGGGAGTTTCCCTCGGTTTCAAACTTCTGGTCGCAGCAGGAAACGGCTGAGCACGGCACGAATACCAACCGCGAGGAAAGTGCCACGTAAGTGAAAACGTAATCAGCCAGAAGCGACTAGTTCATTAGAGAGCGCGTGTTCACCACGAGATCACATTACCTCCCGGCAACTGATGCTTTCCGTGCTTCCTCAGGTCTTCTGCCGCACCGGATCGACTGATGCAACAGAGTTTAGACTCAGTTAATTAGCAACGACGGTTCAGTGATTCCCTCCACATTTATAGGTCCATAAACTTCATAAAAACTTGGAGGCGATGACGAAAAATATAACATGTTGCTTTCTAGCACTTGAACCGGACGGGGCTGAACTAAATACACATTTTAAGTTCACGTAAATAAACGACTTTAACCATCCATTATGGATTTAAATAACGATAATTTGGCGTATTGTATTATTTCACATCCCTTGGATGCCTTAGACATGTGGCTGAGAAGGATAATGGAGAAAGTTGAATGGATGGAAAGGAAGACGACTTAAGAGGTGTTGAACATTTTTGGATAAAGGAGAAGACTCCCGGCAGAGTATGTAGATTAAGCATGTACTCAAGGGAAATGGAGTACCGAAGGTCGCTTTCAAAGGTAGAATGCTGGTTACGCAAGGATGAGGAAGAAAAACAAAAGATAGAGTGAGAAGTATGAAGAAAGGTAAGAAATATGCCGACTTTAAAGCCTGAATCACACGATCATTTTTCTCGTCCCTTTAAAGGGATCATTTAAGCTATAGCTTTCAGGGACCGCAAAAATGATAGCTCAAGCTATCATTTCGGCGCTCACACGATCATTTTTACCGTCCCTTCTCGTATCATTTTTGTTCGCGAGATACGGTAAACAACTTCGTAACTATGGATTATTTACATCGTCGTCGACTGCTTTTGGCTGCAGCCAAACGTTTCTTTCAGAGCGTGCGCTCTGATTGGCTAAATGACAGGCCCGAGGGACGGAAAAAAGGACGTGCTCAAATGACGAAAAAAGGGATAGCGATCCCTATCATTGCCGCTATCCGTGAAGTGATCAAGTCAGACGATCATTTTTAAGCTATCATTTGAGCTATCATTTGAGCTATCCCTGAAAAGGGACGTAAAAAATGATCGTGTGATTCAAGCGTAAGAGAAAAAGAGTGTAGGGATTCAACTGGTAGATTTATGCTACACTAAGAGTAGGAACATGCCATTAAAAAAAACTATCCAAGCCGGTAGACATATATCAACCAAAATCAACTGAAACCTGTCCTATGTCTCTGCCTAACGTGCAAAAATACGAAGTGGATTCATTACTTTCCACCCCCTATTTTTCCTGAACAACTGAAGCACTTCAACAAGAGGAACTTGTGGTAGTGTATACTATCATTAGCATCTCCAGCTCATTATCCCCCCGTAAATGAACTGCACGTCAGTTAAATTTATGTACTAGGTATTCCGAGTGATCAGATCCCTGAATATCAAAATTGGTTGGTTTTGCTGGGGGATGTAATGAAAGTCATTAAATTTCACTCCACCCCATGGCACAAGTATTAGTACTTGAAAATTTATCAAAGTCTCCTCAAAAACCATGCAAGAATGATTTAAAGGGAGAGAGGAATAAGGGAAATGAAGGAGTAGATACAGAGTAAGTAGGGCTAAAATAGAAGATAAAAGTCCTTTAGATCACTACGACCTTATTATTTAACCCACCGCCAAGATCTCTCTAGTCCAGATTCAATAACCACATTGCGAAAATTTATTTAAAAAAAATATTTTCGCGAGAAAATCCTCAGTCATTTTTACTTCTCTGATGATGGACAGTTAAAAAATCTAAGATCACTGATGATGGACAGATTAAAAAATCTTCACTAGCTTGTAAGCCTCACCACGTTCAATTAATTATTAAAGGAATGGAAAACAAACATGGACTCGTCCGGTGTGCCACCTAATTGTTGTATGTACTCTTATTGTGCACCTGCACATCTGCTGGATAACCTGTGAGCCACCTCGAGGGTAGAAATACCCTCAGGCCTTACTTTGTGGAATTGAAGCATCATGGAAATAAAAATGACTTGGTATATTCCACACCTTTTATTGCAAGAACCGACCGCGGTCTCGATGGCTAGAGCGTCATTATCAAAGCAACATATAGTGAACCTATATGGTCACCATACGTTGCCTTGATAATGACGCTTAGTATGCTCCGTAAAGTACTTCTCAAGGTTCACCTTTTGCCATTGCCTTGATAATGACGCTATAGCCGTCGAAACCGCAGTCGGTTCTTGCAATAAAAGGTGTGGAATATACCAAGTCATTTTTATTTCCATGACACCTCGAGGGTGTTTGGCTATGGATGAATAATCAGCAGGAACACATTTCGTACGCACGTGCAAGCATTATTTGATAAATAATCATTACACTATATGAATAACGTGTAAATTAAAGATGTGTTTGGATGCGCAACTACACCATTTATTTCTATAAAAGACTACGGTAATTTACAGAGGGAAGTTATCATTATAAAGGAAAATAATTAGTAAGGCCATGTTAATGAAATAAAATTGATGGAAAAAGTCGATACTGAGGAATTTTCGAGCATTTCTTATGTGCGGAAGAAGGAAATAATTAGCATACTTTAGCGTAATTTTCATTATTACCTAGATTTCTTTCGCGGATAAGCGTGATATTTGAGGAAAAATTACCCAACATAGTTTGTATGAAAATATAACAGTCGTCGATATCTAAAGTTGGAATTAAAAAAGTAGAGTATCTAAAAGTTGTACTAAATTATTTCTTTTTGCCACTCTTCTTAGTATGTTCCGCAAAGTACTTCTCAATTTCCTCTTTTTACTCACAATATAGAGAGATTTCCGTTCGTCTCTGACTCAACAAGGGATCACGCGAGTTAAAAAACATTTAGCGATTTAAGTTTTCCTTCCACCACGCCCTCTGGAATAAAACGGCTGCAATTGCCACGCCTTCAAATGGACGCTTTCGCGCTGGCTTTCCCCGACAAAAAAGCCATTGGCAAACATTTAATGTTCGAGGTGCCTTTTTCCGGAGATCACATTAAATCCCCGTCAAGCGGTCTCAAGGGAGCGAAAAATCCCTGGAGGCTACCCTTCGCTTTTTTTTTTACGAAGAGAAGAGGGCACATCAAAGACACAGGAGCCACGCAGAGGGATGCTCAAGGGAGTAATCGACGCGGAAAATCCAACATGATCTACAGTAGACGTGAGAATAAATTAAAACTTACGGTGAAAAAGATTTGTATCCTCACGATACGAAAATCTAATTATCTAAAGAGAGTGATAAACGAAAGGACAGGGTTAGTGTGCTAGCTAGGCTCGAATAAATATGCCTCAGATCCCGCGGGCCCGGGTTCGCATCCTAGAAGTGAATGATTTTCAATGTATCTACTGGTTGGTTGTTCATTCAGGGGAGGCGACCGACAGCCGAGGAAATTTGCGCCATCGGATAGGTGGGTGATTGGGTAATGGAAGGAATTTTCAGAGAACGAAAGTAAAGTTGATAGAAACCCGGCGTCGGCATTAGCCTACTCTTAACGAAGGGCGCCAAGGGGACCACGGCTTAACGTTCCATCCGACGGACCGAGTACTGAACCTGAAATGTCATCCACTAGGCACTCAAGTCGGGACGGGAAGTTGGAGGGGTGGGCGGGGGTCTTCTGGAGCCCCCCTGGCACTCTGAACTCTTTAGATCTGTAGTTCCAACCCACATTTAACCTGCCCGCCACTTGCAGACAGGGGACAAGAACACCGAGGTAGAAGTATGACGGGGTCACCCATCCAACCTCCGTCCCGGCCCAACGTTGCTTAACTTCGGTGATCTGACGGGAACCGGTGAGTCACCTTGGCTAGTCCCTTGCCCTGTCAACTGCTGCTAAAGGAACGAATTAACGATAAGCATACGGTGAGTTCATATCATGAACAACATTTTCACCAAAACAAGCATCATTCATGGACCGATTTTGGAGCATAAATTGCAAATACATTACTGGTTCCGAGTGAAACATTCAAGTTAATTGCCAAAACAATAAAATTCGAGAGTTGTGCAACTAGAGAATCCTACGGCCATGCAATAATAGCTACAAATGTCACTTTTTTCTTGCCTCAACCTCCAATATAGTAGCGATGTCTTCTACAACTACATAATACCCTGCAAGCCACCACAAAAGTGTGTGGAAGGGGGTGTCTTGGAGGGAGGTAGGAGATAGGGTCGGTCTTTCGGCTCGGTACAGAATTACGACCACGTCCTGAAATACGACCGGGGTCCGGGGGGAGGCTGTACAAGGCTGACTAAACATCACTCGCGCGTCTCTTGAAATATGAAATATGCGGGCGACTGACTCCGCGCACCTTCCCTTTGCCGTGAAAACACACACCGTGGAGATCCAGCGGGATTCCGAATGTGTGCCCCAGGCCACTGTGTTGTCGGAATCGAAATCGCACCCTGGATACTGCTGAGTAGGATAATTGAGTCAAGGGAGGAAGTTAGAAGAGAGCGAGAGTGACTATTCAAATGGCGATGTTTCCGTTCATGCAGGTTCATACTGCAGTTAGGCTCCAACTATATTTTATTGCCAGCATAAGGGATCAAGATTCATTAGGTTTGAGCTGAAATCGGATCGGGTGCAACGCACAGCAGTTTAGTGAGTAAAATAAAAGAGACTTTGAACAAATTTTGTTGCGCGTCCACATTGCTAGAAGAATAAGAGTGAAAATCGTAGAAGAAGCAAGCTATCACGTTGTAATGTAAAATGCATTTGTTTTCCGTAGATGTTTATAACACATTAAAGGTTTTTGACTATTTTAAGTTTTTAAACTGTTTTAAGAACTAAATCATTAAGGTAAAATATGGTAGATTAATTCATGGCTTGGATTTTATATCATTACGTCTTCCGCGCATAATCGAGGACAATAGTAAAGATATTGAAGTTGCGAACGTGATTTTCAATTACGAAATGCCTTGCTCATGGACTTATTTGGTAAGTCTTGCATGATTTACTATATTTAATAATCCTGGTATATTTGACCGAAATGCCATAATCAAATCGACGGAAGATTTTTTTCGCAATGAAGAAAAGTCCGTAAAATCCAATTGATTAAAGACAATTAAAGCCCGATACCGGTAATATGGTCAACAATGTAAACATTTACAGGGAAAGGATTTGAAGGATAGATGTTAGTGAAGCGTCAGAATGTTCATGTTGAGGCTCACTGGACTGTGTTCAAAGACAAATGAGCTCAACGTCTAATGAATCTGAGTTTAAGAAACTCTTGCACATCTACGGATCTAGGTAGGCATTTAATGAGGTTGGAGAGTACGATATAGCCTAAGTATTTGGAGCATCATACCTTCAGTTCTATATTTTCCCTAATCCTTTTTCAACAATCATATTCAGGGTAATAGTTAATATTTTCTCCTTTTTGAAGTCTTTCCCGAGCGTCTCCTTTCCCACACTCTACCTCTACACCTACCCTAGTCCAAGATTCGAATTGTATTCAGTGATTTTCCATATCGTCAAGTTACTTAAGCCGTCTCGTCTGGATTACCACTCTCTCTCTAAAATATCAACCGAGAGTGAATGGTATAGGGAAAGTTTTTGTACAAGGCAGATAAGTCCAAATAACCAATTAAAGGAACTAAATCCTCTGCTGGAATTTCAGTCATTTCGGTGGCCATGTGTTGGGAGGTAAATTATTGGAGGTGGATTATCGACAGATCTGACGATTATAAATTCAAAGCCAAGCTCTTCACTGACATGCACGTTGTGTGCTCTGTAGGCAGTTCCGAAATGTCGGCATTGGAACCTTCTCTTTAATCGTCGTTTCGTACCTACTCGGATTCCTTTTGAAACCCTCTCTCTAATGAGTAACTCAGGCACTTTGGTCTCGAAAAATTATTTTTTCTCTTAGCCATGTGTCACGCGGATGAAATTATCCTACCATGATCCCTACTGCCATCTTCGGCAGGGGAAGAACGAGATCGCGGCGAGAGAATTAGTCCCGGGCGTGCCAGAAAGAGGACGTGAGCCGTTTAAGGCGATCCCCTTAAAGATTAAAGGATTCCCTCGCCGTGAAAGAGGATAAGTGGCGAAAGTTTCGGGAGTTGCAGTTGACACAAAAAGAGGAGGGAGAGGGGACTTTGAATAGGTTGGAAATCCACCAGATAGACTGGATACACATCGACGCCGTCGGGCGAGGGTTCTCAAGTTGGTTAGAGGCTTAAGAAGGGTAAAAGGATAGGGTGTCCTTAATTTTTTTTTCCTTCTTCACAGAGAGGCGAGATCTGAGGGTTGGGGGCGAAGGAAGAAGATAAGGGACCTGGGAAAGTGATTGACGGAGCGGGAAACTTCAAGGCCTCAAGTATGCGAGGAGCGGGAGGGTGCATTCTTCTTTCTCGAAAGGAAGATGCGTGGTTAGGCATGAAGGTCATGGCCAAATGGTATTCTGAACCAACGACTATTATATTTCTAAACAAGCAGTTTGCTGAGAAGGGAGCGATATTTAATTACTGTAACAAACAAGACTATACATACTCTATATTTCAGGAAGTTCAAAGTGACTTTCATAATCATAATCATTCACGGTAAAAAAAATAGACATACCGAACAACATGCACCAATTGAATTCACCTCTTCATGAATTAATAATCCATCTATCTCTGGTGCCAACAATACAACCTTTCGGGAATCAAGTTCCACGATTTCCACAAGTTTCGTAGACGATTTCTCACTCATATTCAAACAACATCATTTTCACACTACGCAATCCATAAGGTTGACTTCCTGAAGAGCATTTTTACAAGGGTTTGTATTACAGTTGGTTAGTGTGAGATAATTCCTCTTGGGTTTTGCACTGGATTATTGTGTCCATTTCTGCCCACCCGATGAAAGACGCGAGAGGAATTCTTCCAGCGAATACACCATGTCTTTTTTCAGTTAGAGTGAAGATCGCTCACTCTATTCACAGCATAGTTAACAGAGTAACTTGGAAGCCTCCTCGAGTGCGTCAGGGGTAGAAACATCCCCAAACATGCACCCCTTGCATTAATAAGATATATTGGGACACAATTGTAAAAGTGTGCCTGTTATGCAAACATTACTTCCATTTGTAATAATTGAAAGTTAATTATTGCCTTCTAAGAAGGGATGAGATTTTTAACAAGCATTCGTATATTTCGCGAAAATGATTTTCACACAACGCAACCAAGGGTTCAATAAGCATAATCTTGTGGTAATATGAACTGTCTTCCAGATGATCAAGGCTAGTCAATTTAAACATTACTATCCGGTCTCAATGTTGGTTGTCTTAGTCAGTTATTATTTTTTTTCGCCGATTTTCGCCCCAAAGTTCCGGGCCCAAATTCAGCTACGACAGATAATTTTTTATTGCTCTAACGTTCTATACTTTAATGCTTTATGCAAGAATTCCGACGAGCAGAACACCATCCGTCGGCTGAGACATTAAACCACTGACCTCTTGGCGCCATTGCTAGAGCATCGGCTTCCCACCCCGAGGGCTCGGGTTTGAATCTTTGCATGGGGATCAACTATTCATTGGTAAGCCTGCCACTAATTGAATAATCTGTGGTCAGCATTTGAGTTCAATAAACCGTCCGTCGGATGGGACGTTAAACCGTGCCCCCCCCCTGTAACCTTTCGTTAAGATCCGGCTAAACTCAACGCCGGATTTATCCTCACCCTACATCCATATCATGAAAAATCCAACAAATACCAAAATAAACTCCGTCTTAAATGACACCAATGACCTAACCTATCACATCCCCCCTGAGTAACTATTACGAATATAATATAGAGGCTATTGTACTAATGAAATTTCAGTCACTAGTGTAGCAGAGAGTTGTACGACATTTAAGGGTGGTTTGTTATCCAAACCAGGGAGAATGGGCATATATAACCCCTAAAAAAGCATACCATATTTAGGCTATCAGACAATTTTCCAGAATATATCCTTACCTAGAAGAATATTAATTGAGGTTAAACCTTTAATGTAAATTCGAAACCGATTCGTTCACAGATGATATTAGATATATATTAAGAACCCCTGAGTATTATGCTAGGTTTGATCAGATTAAAAAGATTATAGAGATAGATTGTCATACCGATAGATTTAAAATTTCATTTTCCACGTACTATGAGAGAACACAATAGGCAGCTTAGCAAAGGGATAGGTAGATGAAATATTGACAGAGTAGTCTGTAGTGCATGATGCATGTATTAACAACCAATAATCCCTTTCTTATTATTTAGATACAACTATCTAGCTGCATGTGACCCTATTATCCAGCATATCTCCATTAAATATTCCAGTTGCATGTCAATAATGCATGTTTGGTGATCTAAACCCCTGCCACACACCCTTGTGGTGGCTCGCAGGGTATTACATAGATGTAGAGATGGATTAATATCACCTGGGTGTAAAATTCTCAAAAGCACACGTTCTCTCGTACATGAATTAAAGTTGAATTTTTCTCCCATATACCATGACCAAAAGAGAATGCCCGAGTATAAAATTTATCGTACGCCTGCTACTGAGTCCACATTAACTGAAATCATTCCCCTCAGACAGAAAAAAAAGTATCGAGGAAAATCACAGAGGGAATTTCATGAAATTTTCATCGCTAAAATAGAAAGAAAGAAATCCACGACGGGACTCAAAGATGGAAAATTTAATTTTAATATTAGCCACGGCCGACATGGCGAAATGAAATAACTAAAGTAACCACTTCGAATGATATTTTCAATTAAATTAAGACCTTTGAGCTTTTTTCCATATTTATCAAAGGATCAGCATTATTAAGCATGATTACAATGTGCAAAAATTAACAAAGCATATTTAAAAAAATCAGAAAACTTAAATGGTAAGAACATTGAGAAAAAAGATCAGTAGACAATCAAAGAATGGAAATTGTAGCATCCCGGAGTGTCGAGAGTAAAATATATGGCATATCTAACCGAAAAAAACTTTGAAAAAAAAAAAAATTCTCGCGTAATAGTAAAAAGTTTCATTTCTATTGAAAGGGCAAGAGTGCGCGAGAGTGGGAAATATATAGGGAAGTTACTACTTTAATAAAATAACGGCAGATTATAAATCTTGCAGGGGAAAAAACTCGAGGGAGTACAAAAACCATTCGGCTCTACTTAGAGAGGAAGGAAAAAAAGAGAAGGTTGAGTTGGAGGAAAAATATCGAGACGGAATGAGGATAGAAAAATTTTCAAGTCCTTCATTCGATGAAGGACTCGAAATTTCGCGGAGAGGTAAAGATGGAAAATAGCAACCGTCTCCAGCACAATTCCCTTCGTCAGATTAATGAGATTTATAAGAGTTGGCGACGGGAGTGAGGAAAAAAAATGAAAGGGAGAGAGCGAATGGACAGGGAGGAATGAGGAGGGAAGAGATGTATTCATACGCGTAATGTAGACAGCTTTGAGAAGAGGAGGTGGGAGAGGGAGAGTGAGGATTTCTCGTCAGGTGAAAAACTCAACGTTAAGTCAAATGCGGGAGAGTAATGGGTCCCCGGAGGAAGATGTCGCGGGAAGGCTAAACACGTGTGAGAAAAAAAGGGATTATGGCCAGGGACAAATATCTGGGGATCGCTGCGGAGAATGAATGACGAATGTAGACGGGGAAAAAGCAAACGATCACCTCAAGAAGGAAATATGGCACCTAAAGAAATTAAAGAACGAGTACTTTTCAGGAATAGCGCGGGCTTTATTACCAAAAAAAACAAAGCTTAAATATTTTTTGCGGAGCAAAACAGATTTAAGAGCGACAGCCAGCTGCACGGAGCATTATTTTTTCAAGCAGTTGAGACTTTTCCTTTCATCCCCCGCTAATATCTTGATTCCCATGAAAAATTACTGTTTCACTTTTTTACGAAAAAGGCACCAGGTGGTTTCTTTTGAACTGAATGTGCACAATTTAATAAACATATAATTATTGTAAGGGAATAAAAAAGGTTTGGATCATCTCAATTAGGCAGTGCGATTCTTGAGAGCCGGTTTTAAAAATCCATCGGAGTTTTTAAAGAGCTAATGCCTCAAGGGTATGAAGACAAAAGAGACTCCATGAAAATTAATTTCAAGGAATTCTGCTATGCGTTGGAACGTGAATGAATCAGAAGGGAAATGGTGTTCAACGAAAGTTGAATGCTAATTTCAATCAAAAATTCAAAACCTACCACGCATTCTAATTTCAAAAAAGAAAATGCATTACGCAATTTTAAAAGACACAAGGAATGGATAAAAAATGCAAAGAATAAATGAAACATGCACTAACGTAATTATTTGTTCGGTAACTATTTACAGGTTTCCAATCTTATAGATAAAGCTCATCCAGGAAGTAAGTTTTATGAGCTATAGAAATGAAGAAAGCACGAAGAAGTTTCATTCATCCAGACAGAGTGACAATTAATTATCACCGCTCAAGTATTATTTCTCTATTAAATGGTAGGCGTGCATTTTTCATAATCCTTCAACCATTACAGCACATATGTGAATGTGCATTGTAATGAACACTAACTTGTGTGAGAGGCTGAGTTCGAATGGACCCCATATGAACGCAGTTAATGCGCTAGTAGAAGAGAAAAAGTACAATCTATAATCAAAGTACATTTACAGCACACTACACGAAAATAAGTTGAAAATTCTGGATAGTTACCAAATTTCACAATTTAAAAAAAACACTACTGTGTAAAAAAAATATCTTTGGTGTGATCTTATCAATAACAGCAATCCTCGTAGAGACCACTGCCGAAAATAAACTTCTACTGCGGAATGTCATAGGACCTAGGTTTCCAGCAAAAGCAACAAACATTTTATCCGAAAATGGTCTTTCTTCGTGTGCTTCTGTGAGTAAACACGTGCTTGCAAGCAAGAAACGCCAAATATACCTCGGCAATCGCTCCTGAATTCCATGCTAAAATAATTACACCCAGGGTGGTTGTGTTTGAAACCTTCTAGATTATCTCGAATAGGTAACCAAGGAGTCACGCGGTATAAACACGAACGTTTCGCAAATTTGGTGTGTTAAAACTGATGATTACAACCTCATTAATTCTTTCCATTTGAGTTTTTCTCATCTGCCTTAACTATAGAGCCTCCAGATGAAATAAAATACAAGTGTAAACAATGATGAGGTTTTAATCAGTGATTTTGGCACACCAAATTTGAGAACCATCGTGTTTATACACTCCTTGGTTACCAACCAAGGAGTCACGTGGTATTCGAGATAATCCCGACTGTTTCAAACACAACCCTCTGTGAGCGGTCGAGCAATCGAGATGATAAACACGCCCGATGTAATGTCCACGTTGACATTAATAATTCTATGAATTTGATCTGGTGCCACGAAGGTGCCTTGAATTCGATCAGCATGTTCGGTAAGGGTAGGATCTACTGCGCGCAATTAATCATTAACAATCTTTTTTCCACGGCGATATTAATGCAGAGAATGGCGGTCCTTTTGTTCGACGTCCTCCGATTTCCCGGAGCCAATCACGCCTGCGGGGTAGGGAAGAGTTGAATAATCTCAAGGGAATCCCGGACCTAAACCTCGACGGGGAGAAAGACCGGGATTGAGTGGATTAGCTCGAGGAAAGATGGGATGGAAGGGAATTTCCAAAAATTAAGCTCACTTCAGTTGCTCCATTATTCCTGGCCCTTAGAAGTGATTTCGATTCCGAAACTGGAGGAAGGGATTAATGCTTTTGATGCATTACTTTCTCTCTTTCTTCCTCACCTTTCCTCACTCTTTCCTTGTGATGAGCAAATCCGACTCCACAGTAAAAAAGTATTTTCAGATTCCATCTCGGGTAGAGAGCTTAAATTATTCCAACTCCGGGGAAAGCCGGCGGGAGGAGGTGAAATCATTTTAGAATTTAAGTCTAGAACTACAGGTGTGAGCAAATATATTTCAGGAACAAGGAAACTCTCTGCAGAAAATAAGCAAATATTAGTAGACACAGAAAGAAAAAACACGAGCCAAATCCACAAAAATAATAAACTTTACTACGAACGTAACTGTGTCCGGCGAGACGTAGTGGAATGATATCATGATAAACAACAAGATATGGCACCTATTCCACAGGTTTTAATAGAGGTACAACGCGTTTCAGCGGTTAAGCCATCATCAGTACCTGATGATGGCTTAACCGCTGAAACGCGTTGTACCTCTATTAAAACCTGTGGAATAAGTGCCATATCTTGTTGTTTATCAAACTTTACTACGACCCGGGTTTCACTGTATTACAGCATCGTCAGGTAGAGTGTATCTAATTGTAAGATGCACCAACATATATAAGAAAAAACAAAATGGGGAGGGGTAGGGGAGGAGGAAAGGGGAGAGAGTGGAAGTGAACGGTTATTGAATTTCAAAGATCAGGTACTAGCCGTGAAAACTTTAGTGGCGTTACCCGCTAAAATTGCACAATAGCAAATATTTCACAGAAAAAAAATCATTCGACTTGACCGGGACTCGAACCCGGACCTCCTTATAAGGGGTCCGGGTTCGAGTCCCAGTCAAGGCGAATGATTTTTTCTTTGAGGAATATTTGGTATTGAACTGTTATTGGTGGTCCTCAGAAGAGTGTGGCGAAAAAGAAGTGTGGGAGACGTGGGAAGGAGTGGGTAACAGGGGGTGAGGTGCTTACAAATGAGTGGCAAATATAAAACACAAGTCTCGAACGGTTTTTTTGAAGACAAGACAGTCACTGGTGGCTGGATGCATCACAGGACCTCATCCGTCCGCCCCCATTTTGATCATATAAAAATTCATTATTTTTATATGATCTAAATTATTTTTTCATTTTTTCAATTCGCTCGATTATTTCAATTTGTTCCAAAGCGTCTAATGTTTTACCTTTCCTCTCAAGATGGAGAACTTTCGCTTCAAATCGTACTTTTAATAGATTCAACAAAGCTTCAACAACTCATCCTTTTTTCAGGTTCCTTTGTTAAGGTAAGCGCTTGATAAAAGAACTATGTAATATATTCAATTAAGAACAGAGAACTTTCCTTCCATAAACTCTATCCTCTTTATTAAGCCACAACGTGCTCCTCATGCTGAAAGTCTACGGTCAAAAACCGTTGAACCCATAGCTTGCACAAGATGAGCCTCGAGTTTTTAAAAACAATCATTTTGTTATAGCTTCCAGCTGTATTTTCTACTTGGTAGTGATTTTATCATATTAATTTGTTTATCACATTTTAAAGCAAATAGTTAAAACATGTACCAAACAGTCTGGTGACTCTTTAGCTCGATTAGATAACCTCGAGACAAAACTAATTAATAAGGCAGAATGCTCTGACAAAATTGACACATTTCATAGTACGTGGGTTCTTACAGGGGCTAAGTTGCTTTGTCGTGGAATATAATTCCGCATAAACCTTTGCAGGACCTTGATCATCATTCCAATCCTAGAATACCCTGTCAGTAGACTTGCGGGAGGTTTTGAAGCACCAAAAGCAGAATCGATAGCGTAATGATTACAGAGCTTGCACTTAAGAACCTGTGATATTTGTGCGAAAACGAAAAAATAAGGATCACAAAAACGATCCACATCTTAAAACGATGCCACGAGATGGATGAATAAAGCGTGCATTCCTTCCCAAGCGTGGAAGCAGCGCAACCGATGAAACTCGCAGACAAGGGGGAGAGAGAGTGAGGGAACGGGCTGAGGATTAAGGGGCGGGCTGAATGGAAAAGGGAAAGCCGGAGATCAAAGAAAAACTACACGAAGGGGTGAGAGGGTAGGGGGGGGGAGGGGGAAAGCGGCGAAAAGCTAAGAGCTGGAAAAGGGTGTGTGAAAGCGAAGCCCTGATGACATGTTGTACGAGAGGGGAATTCGTTCTCCAGTGATGTAATTCGCCCTTTATCCTCCAGAGGGATGAGAGAACCCTTGGAAAGGGAGGGAGAAGACTGGAGAAGGAGGCGAATTAAGACCTACGGAGAGTAAGCGGGAGTGAAAATGAGAAGCCAAAGTAAACAGAAACGAAAAGGAGTTGATGGAAGAATTAACACGGGAAGACACTTACTCTGTTCCTGAAGCTTTTATAACTTTATTTTGAATTTATTTTTAAAACAAATATTTAATATTTTGGGGCAATTATTTCACAGATTAGAAGCCATCAATTTCCGAATGCTTCCTTATCCCCTCTATTTTCTTATCGTTCCCAATCCAAATAATGAAAACGCCCAGAGTATTAGGTCTCCTGGATTTGAACCTGAGGGCCCGAGTTCGAATCTTGGCTGTGGCAGAGATTTTTCATTGCTATACCGGTCCCGACTTGGGTGTTGCTTTGAGAGCATTCCGAGTTCAGAACTCCGTCCATCGGATGGGACGTAAAAATCGTGGACCCCTAAGTGCAATAAGTTAAAAGTAGACTAATGCCGACGCACGGTTTATCTCGACTCTTTTTTTCTTCGTTCCTTGAAAAATTCTTACCCATATCCAACGACGCATCTATCCTAAATGGCGCAATGACTTAAGCTGTTGGTCATCTCCATTTTCTCTCAACTCACTTTGCGTTTTCGGCCCCTTATCTCTCGACACTAAACGCAAAATTTCTCCCATATGCCACACATTTTAAGAATCCTTCCATCCCTTTGTATTCTTGTAAGCTGAAATGTTATGAATACAGCAACGTAATATGGATCCGAAGCGAAGATTCGTGCCGTACTCTTGTTCAGCGTGATCTCGAAAGAGCTAATTAATAACCATAGTCTGAAAATGGAATGGATTGAATGAATTTAATGAATGTGAGATAAATTTCGCACTAAAAATATTAATGGTAATATTTGTAATATATGTCTGTAGTACTTATCAATGTTTCTTGCATGTTAGATAAAAAGAGAATTTGCAGTGTGCGTCCCGACATAATATTCATAGAATATTTCCTTGGGTATTTAGTATAAAGAAACTTAAGTGCACGTAGGTAGCACATATTTGTTGACAGCTCACCCCTGCCACTAACTCTCGAGTTGGCTTGCAAGGTATTCTAGAGATAAAGATACATATAATAATAATAAATATATCACCTCGTACATCCTAATGAATTGGATGCAACAGGCTAGTGCTTGAAGGGTTAACAAGTTTTCATTATTAAGTTTTACTATATTCCTTAGTGTATGTAGGTACTACATCATATTGATGTGGTGCACGATTGATCCCCTGCCACGCACCTAGGGCACCATGTGAAAATGCAGACGAAAAGGTGTGAACGTGAATGAAGGTGAACCAAGATTTCCGCGAAGAAAGGGGATGAAGTGGAAAAGAAGAGAACTTGTGGTGAGTTGGTTTCTGGGAATGACGTGGTGGAGTAGAGAGGTAAGACTGAGAAAAGCGATAGGAATAAGACGTGGTCGCAATCAGACAAAGGATCTCGAGGGTTTAGGCAAAGGGGGAGTGTGACTTAGAAGACGTCTGCATGTATTATTGAGGGACTCTCCCGATGTGAATAACAATGGGTGGAAAGCGTCGAAGTCACCGGTTGGATAATCATTGCCATTAGTGTGCTTCTGCCGGGTTAGCAAAGACGTGGAGGAAGCGATAAAGGGAAGTGGACAAGGAGAAGTTGATCCTGGCATTGTGGGTAAAGGGTGATGAAGCCACAAGTTGGGTGGGGAAGCTAGGGAGAAGAATAAGGCCCATTCGAATGAAGAGGATGGAGCAGGGAAAGAAAAGACAGCGCGCGAGGTGAATGCATAAGGTGCCATTGTCGTGTAGTAAAAAAATCTAATGTATTCAAGGCCTAAGTTCAATAGTTAGAATATTCACCCAGGCACATTAGGCTTTGTCATTAATTTCGGAATAATGTTTTGAATAGCACAAAAGCTTTTACGTCCGTGCCCAATAGATGTCAGATACGATAAAGTTAAATAATCGCCAGATTATGGTTCCCATATCAGTATAACGCCGGCTTAGTAACGCAAAGTTCACGGTTTCGAATCCAGCCTCGGGTAAGTCTTGCGTGATAAACTTAATTGGTAAGTTGACCAATTCCATTTCAACTCAGGCAGGTACCATAAATATTTGTCAGGTGACCCTCTTCAATGTTTTTGAATAAATTATATTATTTACTCCTACATGACAGAATAATCATCTTGAACCTCCTTGATCTGCCCTTCCATCCCTATTCTTTCACCTTTCCTCCCGGTCTGAAGCGCCTATTATTGCGGAAACAGACTTCAAAACACCCATGAAAAAAAAAATAATCATCTCACGAAAAGTTCTGGAAAAATGTTTTTAACCTATTTACATTTACATTCATTATCATTGGTCAACAATCCTAGGATTGGGTTGACGCAGCTTTCCACTCCATTCTTCTATCGGCCAACCTTGTCATTGTGACGTAATTCTTCTCTTTTACATCCTTCACAACCTGTTCCATGTATCTCATACGAGGCCTGCCTTTTCCAATCTTCCCGTTCACTTTTCCCTCGACGATAGTCTTCATCAGGCCATCGTGTCTCAGGATATGGCCGAATAAGTTGTCCCTTCTTCTTTTTAGATTTGTCAGCAGACTTCTCTTTTCTCCCACTCTTCTTAGGACTTCCTCATTACTTACTCGGTCGATCCATTTAATCTTCAGCATTCTTCTGTAGCACCACATTTCAAATGCTTCTACCCTTTTCTTCTCCGCTGCTGTCATCGTCCATGCCTCACTGCCGTAAAGAAACATGCTCCAGATGTATGTTCCGATAAACTGATAAACATTTAAATTACATTTTGAAAATCGGCAAAAAACACCGATAACTGTGAAAGGGGTGCAGAATGCAATTTTTCACATCTCCATTGCTCTGAAACTATTTGGACTAGAACCTTCTACTTTTCTTTGTTTTGAAGCTCTTGAAGTAACCTTTCTCCAAACATCTGAACAATGGCCAATTAATTTTTAAATACTGAACAAATAATTTGTTGTTCGATGGAAAATTTATATTTTTCTCGAAGTTATGAATTTTGTTTATAACCAAAGAGGGATTTAATCAGCCAAACAATTGCACCATTCTGTAGCCCTGTTTGATTACTCTCCCCAATAATTGTAACTTTAAATTTTAATGCATACAGTTCCTTAAATTGACCATCAAAAATATGCAAATTGCAAAAATGTTGCATTTTGAAGGACCGATATCTCAAAAACCCCATCCTTAAAAATTCTGAAAGTTTGTTAAAATAATCTCCTGATAGTACTCAAGAAGCTAGTTAAACCAGAAAACTGGATATTTGCCTTAAATAGTCACCGTCAATTTTTAAAAAAATCTGTTTTATATAGATTTTATATATATAAAATATATTTTTTCCTTCTCCAGGGCTTAAGTTCCATAAGGTGAATTTGTTTTTCTTTATGTAAACTTAAGTTTCATTCTATGAGATAAACTAAGACATTGGTGCATCTTAAAATCAACCTACGGTTCCACGAAATAAAAAATAAATCATTCGCAACTGAATTGCGTACATCCACCTATCTTCCATGGTGAACGAAATATGTGGATGGTCGATTGAGACTAGCAATCCCTTCTTTCATCTAATCTTTATTGATATAACGGTAACTCATCGAATATTGCATTTATTATTTTAAATTGATAATCTCTTGGCGATAACAACCACCGAAAATTTTTGATTGGAAACATGTTTATTGCAGAGCTAAATATGAACGATGAAAACGAAATGGACAGATCGAGTGACTAACAAAGAATTCCGGAGAAGTGTGGGGGAAAAGATAAACCTTCTGAATATATGAAGGAGACAGAGCGATCTAATCAGCTATATCATTAGACTTAATAATTACTTCCCAATGAAAATAACTCCTTGGGACTGAGCATACGAAGGTGTAAAATTACCGGAGGTTTCTAAAAATTCGATGTTTCCTTGAAGAAAGTCCTCTCAGGAAAAGTGATAATCGGCAGAGAAAGACTACGGTTGATATACAGAGAGCAACTGAAGAATATTTTAAAAGAGAAAAGCAATGTTGTCATGACGAAATTAGCTGATGAGATTATCGAAGAGAGAGGAGCTTCAGACTTATCTTAAGGTACAAGAAAAGTAATGGCGATTTTTTTAAATTTTTAAATATAGCTGAAGGGCTTAGTAACATAAATTGATCAAAGGTAAGTTTTTGTCATCTGATAATTGGTTCGTTATTGTATTATTTAAATTATGTTTAAGACCCGCGTAATAATAATATTATTCTCCATCGAATGATCTAACTTATCATAACCAAGAGACTAGCAAAATATAAATTCCTAATATGGCATTTGAACTCTACGTTAGAGTTCCCAGGCCGACTTGCTCATCATTATTCCCTAATAACCCAATTTCTGTTTTTTTTCACAATAAATAGGCCTAATCATTCTATAATCATCTATACACGAGACTACGGTCAATGGAAATTTACAAACTCATATTTCGTTTCCCAATATGCTATTAGATTCAAAAAAACAACCCAAAACGTTTCCCAGCGACAGTGAGAAAGATAAACCGAAAACTCCTTCCTGGAATAAGATCAAACCATTCCCAGAAATGAGCGGGATAATCGGCTCAAAACAAATTCCACAACGCGGAACTGGCGGAAAGAACAAAACCGGGGGACAATGCGGGTGGGACAATATAACGAAGTGACCGCAAGGGCAAACAGGACTCCCGTATCCTCCATCCCAGCGCGTTCAGATTCAAGTACCACTTGCCGAGACGGGAAACGTTCACACGCGATTCGGACGCGAACAAAAGCCCGGAATCAAGTCTTGCGCCTCGGATATCCGAACAATGCTCCTCGACGCGAGGTTCCCCACCCGCCGAGACTCGTGAAGTCTGAACCGCTAAAACAGTTCCGTCCCACCCTCCCCTAGACCTTAACGCGCGAAGAGGCGTGGATTAACAGGCACCCACGTTCAGCTCTGAGGAGGCGGATAACACCAAGCCAACAAATCCACTACAATACACGGAGAGAGAGAGCATGCCCATTTCTCCCTGAGACATTGAAATCGTCGACCAGGGCCCGAGAAACTTCGCTACAGGAGATTAAACGGAGGAGAAACCTCGGAAAGCAAGCTGTTTGACTGGGAAAAGCATTAGTGTGCGGAGATGAGGTGAAACGGGGCACCATGGCGGAAGGATGGTGAGAGAGGGGAGAGAGATGGGGAAATGGTACGCTCCGGTAAATCAAACAGGAGACGCAGGGGTTCAAACACAATGGTGCCGGCAAGGCGGGAACCCCCGCTGCCGAAGACAAAAGCGTGCAAGGGAGCAGACCGGAGTAGGGATGGAGACGAAGGAGGGGGCAAGGTGGTGAGGATAAGAGCTAACGAATAATCAGCCACCCGAGGACAGCCTCAAGGTTTCTCAAGGAGCGGTGGTGGTGGAAGTTATTAGGCAAAGGCCACCGACTGACGAGGCCGTATGCGGTATTAAAACAGGTAACGGGGGGCGTTGTTCGCAGGTAGGAATTTTTAGGGGTAGGAAGGAGGGCGGGGAGAAACCTGGCGTCGAAATCGGCTCGTTTCTAATAAAAGGTGCGAGATAAGTCCACCGTTCCGCGTTTGATTAGACAAATGAAGCTCAGATATCGCAGTCCTCTTTCGCATGTCATTTCATACGCTTCTTCATAATGGCACAGTTAAATGTAGGCAACACAGTCAACCATTCATTTGAGAAAACTGAAATACTATTTTATCTCTCTACCTCTTCCAATTACGCTCCGGAAATTACTTTGGATTGAAGGAAATTAGCAGGGTTAGAATAAAACATCATCAACATCAGCTACCATGAAGACAGGTTTAATTTTGCGAATTAAGTTATGTTTTTGTGATATTCCCATCATGTTCAAACGACTACGGTACGGTTTGATAATGTATGACATTCTCAGCATATGCGTACTATAAGTCATCTAAACCAAGCTCGGAGGTATTTAGCGCCCACAGTACAAGAATACGGTTTTAAGGTGATTTAATTCCGTCAAAATGAACATAGGCAAATTTCGCCGCTTCATGCCAAACGAAAAAATCTTAGCGTATAAAAGAAGGCGTATTTTTCCAAGAAGTGAGAATTAATACAATTACCTGAGTATTAGTTATTTGGGCTTATAACCAGTTGCTGCTATTATTGCCGCCAAAATGGCTTGTTGCGATATATTAGTAGCAGCACCCACTATGACCTCATCCTCGGAAACAGGACGGAAGGTGCTTCGGATGACAAAGGGACTCTTCACTGTGGAAGGAATAATAAACGCCATTCGCGGTTTCATTCACAAGCGTGAGTGTGGCAATGACTGCCAAATGGCAGTCACCGAAGTGTCTGCACCCATGTGAGGAGGATGTGAATGATGACGGTGAGGCGGCCATTGATGTGACACGTTCACGTTGAACATACAATAGAAGAAGACGATGGGAAGCAGTCCGAATGCCTTCCCATCCCTTATCATGCATAAAAATTATTACATTTAGGAAGGAATACAAAAAGGGAACAGTAATTTACCGGGAAAGAGAACTCTGTGAGCCACGTAGAAGGTTTGAGTCAGAGAGTGAAGTCACCGTCACCACCAGGTATTAATGTATGTGTACAAAAGGATAGTTAATATTACTAATTATTCGGATAAACTTAGTGATTTAGGCGCAGGAACAAAATGATTAGTGAGACATCGAAATAATGTAATTATTACGAATGTAGTAGCACTTTTTCCAACTGCCAGCAATGCCCATTATTATAAGTATATTTGTAAGAGTTCGGCTAGCATGCATTATTAAACGTGAGAACCTCTTTTGGATGTACTATTAAGTTAAACATACTATATTACTCCTAGGAAACCGGCTATTATTGCGCTTATTATGAGTACAGTCTCTTATACTAGTGGGAATAAAAACCTCTTTAGCCTATCCCTTGGGCAGCCTGTTTTCATGCCCAAATTTTTCGTAACCTGGGGGAATTCTTCAAACATTTCTAAACTTGGAAAACAAATGGCTTTTGAAATTCTATTTACAAAATTATCCATATTTTTGTATACGGTGGCATATAGGTTAAGGTCATAGTTATTCAGCAAGTTATTAACTCTAAGTTAATTAAGCTTCATCACCCTGGACGCAGCAATTGAAGGAATAACGTTCATTGAGCGATAAAGATAAGAATGGATATATTTGCAGATGATATACCTAAGCAGTATATTAAGAACGCCGGCGTATTTAAAATAGATTTGATCAGGAAAACAAGATTAGAGAGTATAATGTTGTAGCGATAGCTTTCATGTGACATTTTTCGTGTATCGTGTTTCGTGCCACGTGTCACATGAGAACCAAATAGGCAAGGAATGGGTGGGGAAAATAGTGTTAGATTAGCCTGTAATGCATGAAACATTTTAATATTATTAACTCATGCCCACTTTGGACAATACATTAATATAATTGAAGAAATCTCTGAAAAATCAATATCTATTACATTACTATGCATATAAACCAACCATTTAGCTGTACTCGTATCGTAAATGATTATCTAAAATGTCTTCTTGAAGTATTATCGGAGAATCTTATTCCTAGTTTCACGTAAGTAGTGCATGAACTGTAAATATTCACCCTAAGCCACACAACCATACAATGACTCGCAGTGTATAACGTAGATGTAGATGTGAAAGAGAGAGGACAAGAATGAGCATTTTAGATGCGTTGAAGAGAGATATAGCTTTGAGAAGAATGCGTTCAAAAATGCAAAAAAAGAAGGAGAATTCCAACAAAAACTTCCCTAATTAATCCCAATAGGACTTTAAGACAATGCAAATAATAGTGAAGGCATACTCTTAGAACAGTATTTTATAGAACTGCACAAAAATAAAACACTTAAATTTATTACGCTATGACTAGACCAAATGCAATTTATTTTTATTCATCTTTTTTTTTAACTCGTAAAGGGTGTGCGACGGAAGATCAAATAATGCGGCTGGGAACGAAAAACTGATTTCGGGGCGAAATCAACACAGGAACCATTGGCAAAATGTAGAAAATATCCAAGGAATTGACAGGGAGCGTTAAAAGAGGGTTGTCAAGGGTAACTGACAAGCGGTTTTACCGAAGGAAGGACGAGTCAGCGGAAAAGGGGTGTGGGAAGGGAGGGATGGAGAATGGGGGAGGGGGAGAAAATGGAAAGCTGATAAAGCAAGGTGGGAAACTGAGGGAGCAATGTCGAACACAGCGAATGAGGCAAACGGATTAGGTGGAGATAAGGACTTCGTTACAGCTGGACGCATAAAAAGTGCTATTCCATCTGATTCGGCGGAAGCCAACATTTTTTTTACGAAGCGAAAACATGACCCCAACGCTGCCTTTTCCAGATCCTGTGACGATAACAATCCGAATCATTAAATAACTTGGAAAACAATGAAAGTGCTTATTCCTAGGACTGAAAACTCCGGAAGAAATACAAGTCCGAAAGCCAATTAATTGAAGAAAAACAAAATATACTTCGAAATATCAAGTGACCATCTACAGGGAGAAGCGGGAGGATATGATTCCCTATAACAGCCTTTTCTCACCCTGTTCTGGGGCGATACAGGAGAATAAATTAACTTTTACTGCTATAGTACTTTTAAACAACGTTTTCCGCCAGATCATCGAAGTTACCAAAGGTTCGGCCCGGACAGGGCTTGGAAATTTCTGGGTCACCAAGACCCTCCTCATACCTCTACCGCGGTGCTCTTGTCCTCTCTCCTCAAGTAGCGCTCAGGTAAAATGTGGGTAGGAACAGTACATCCAAAGGGGTCTAATGGGGTCGTTTACCATATTTTTTTATTGCCGAATATGGTAGAGTTTGTAAAATAAAAAGACCCGTATTTTTCTGTTTTTTGATCCGTCAATTATTTCTCGAGTTATAAGCGGCGAAAAACTGATGTTTTTAACCCTTTCGGAAAAGTGGGTGTGGTGCAACCTCTGACGTGTATCAACTTCGTCCAATCACAACTGAGCCCGCGAAGCTACTTCGCCTTATCGCAAAGGGGGGGCACAGCTGACTCTGCCAATCGGAGGAGTTACGACAGCATCTGTGCAAGCAGACCTTCCGAGAATCCCCCTCCACTCCCTCCCCTTCTCATACGAGCAGTCAAGGACGGGAGGAAAATGACGTCAATGTTATCAGAGCAGCTTTTTCGGTGGGCGTCACCTTTTGCTTATTTTAATTTTTGATTTATGATTGAATGGTTGTGGTTAGAAGATTAATTTTTTCACTAAATTTCTTTTTTCGTTTCCATCTAACAATTCCGTGAACAAAATTGCGATTTCGGTTCCGAGTAAACGCCCCCATTGTCAGGGGGGATCCAGAAGACCAGTGCACACCCCTCCAAATTTACAGAACTATACGATGCTATATACCTCACGAAAAAAATAATAATACCGTAAAAATGTTTGGTCTTCATGCAATGTATGCCCTGAAGGAATTAACGTGCCAAGCTACCCCCACGTTGACTAAACTCTTTCTCCCTCTTATGACAAAGTGCTTTAGAGATTGTTCAGTTTGGAAACACACTAAATGCCACTATGATTAGAAAGCGGAAGTAAAGAGGCCTAGGATTCTACACTAAGATTAAATTTGGAGTACATAGAAACTGTAACAGAATGTTTAAGTCCCATGTGCAAAATACGAGTGCCAAATAAGAGTGGGCCATATAGTTTGTTGGTCAACAACTCCTTAGCAACTGGAAGACGTAGAGCTGGCCCTGTTGCAGTCCACTGAACGTCTATGCATCGGTTCAACAAGAAGAGAAACTCAGACTTGGATTAGAAGGTCAAGTGCCACAAAATTTTAAACAATTTTAAGATTAAAATAGAGGAAAAGTGAAAAAAGCAGTGTAGCGTTATATTAAAATGTTATCCAAGCAAAATTACACCAGAGTTGCAACTTTTAATCCGAAATAAAACAAATGTTACGCAAAATAGCAGAAGTTCAACAGAGAAAATTATAATTCCCCTCGGCCGAGACTAAAACCCGGATCTCCGGATTTTCAGCCAGGTGCCAATTAAGCGGTTGACCAATTTTTTTTAATCACCTGCCCGGAAATTAGGAGATCCAGGTTCGAGTCCCGGTCAAGGCGAATGCTTTTTCTCTCTATGGAACTTATGCTATTGTGCAATTATAGCGGATAACGCCGTTAAGGTTCCTGCGGCCAGTTCGCGGTCCTTCAACAATGATACGCTATTTATAGCCAAAGCATTTAATTTTGAACAGACAATCTTTGGAGAATTAAAATAAATTAAACCATGCATTGAAACATTATGATTTGTAAAGGGACGATACGATAATTATATTAGCGTAACCAGTCCATTAAATGAATTAAAATGGAAATCCTTGTCAGATCGCAGGTTGAAATTTAGACTAAATCTCTTAAATAAATTCCAAAACAATATTTTCAATGATGATGTTAAAAATATTTTTCGAACCCCAACTTACTCTCGTTAAAAATATTTTTCGAACCCCAACTTACTCTCGTAGACTTAGAGATGGGTAAATTACCGTAATTTTCAATTGAGGTAAATTACGGTAATTTTCGAAAATTATCGTAATTTTCCGGTAATTTTAAGTTTTGAGCTGCAAATCCTTATCAGAGGACTCCAAACGAAATCACATAGCATAGAGATATAAATGCCGACGTTTATATCAAACATATCACGACGTTTATCAATAATAACTCATCAAAAAATTAAAACAAAGTTGGCAGCAACATGCAATTTGCCTCTCTTTTGTCACACTATGAGAAATTTTCGTTCCAAAGACATACCTCTGCGCAATGTGCATTTGTTATTTTACTTTGAATTAATTGGAATTAATCATGGACACAGTGTAAACAAAATCGTTTTAGCTACTTAATTTATAATATCACCCATTCCAATGGTTTTTTCGTGAGGAAGAAATTTTCTGAAAAAGAACTTTTCTGAAAATTACCGTTTATTACGGTAATTTTCAGGGGTGTTGGTAATTTACGAAAAATACCACGGTAATTTACGAAAATTACTGCGGTAATTTACCAAGTTGCCCATCTCTACGTAGACTGGACCATAATCACAAAATTAGAGAAATTCATTGCCGAACTGACAGATTCAAAATGTCCTTTCTTCCTCGAACGATTAGGGATACGAATAACGGTAAATATGGCCAATCGGAGAGTAGCAATGGATAGCATTGGTAGCTGCATGTTGGCATGAGTACTTAAAGCTAACCCTACTAACAGAATGTTTTTGCATGTTTGCTTTGCAATTTCTATCTTTTTTAAATAGTGAAGTTCTGACTAGAATATTAATACTATTCCTTTTTTTATCCATGATATGTAGTGCATGTTCGGCGAGAAATCACCACCTGCCACACACCTTTGTGGTGCCTTGCAGGGTATTATGTAGATGTAGATGTTGCTGAAACAGCTAAACTTTAAACGAAGTAATTAAACAATTGTACTCTGGAGAAGGTGGGAATGTCACGGTAGAGAATCCTTTGCCTTTGGGGGAGCGGGATCTTTCTGCGTCAAAACCTAAAAAAACGAAAACAGTTCGCGGGGGCAGCCGAGACGAAAATTCCTTCTTCCACCCCTTCACGGAGAGAATGCAATCGCAGAACTTTAAATTAGTTTCCGCCCCCCTCACGCGGGTCCCGATTCCATAACCCTGGGTGCTCGCAGGTGCGCCCCGAGGATACCCTTTACTGCACAAGATCCGATTGAGGGAAGGCGCACTTAATCCCCCTCGTGAGTGTCCTCTGCGCAGCCCACTGTAGGGATGGAGCGACCTCCAATTCTCCCGCCTCCTCTTCTCCTGACCCTCGATCTCCTCGTCATCCGAGGGGGGGTGGGGAAGCGTATCGTAAACCAGCGAGCGACCGCGACCTCCTCCTTCGACCCATCGAAGCGTCAAAACTCTATAGGGAGTTGGCCGTCCGATCCCCCGGGACTAAAACTGATAAGCAGTTCCACCGTTCCACCGCTTGCGGAGATGTCCTCGTGCGCGCGCGAGTTTATTGATAAGGTCGACCGCTCTGGGCGTCAATTCACGACGATGAGATTCTCAAGACAAAAGAGAGAGAGCGCGCGGGATCTCCTGAGAGAATTGCATCGGCGATTCTCAAAGAGATTCTCGATTTTTTTTTCACACTAGGGCCTCGCGGATATTAGCTGACGCAGTCTTCATTTTATTTTATCTTCACTCCAGCGCGGGAGAATCATCTACGTCTACATCTACGCGATAACCTTCAAGCCACCACGAGGGTGTGTGGTAGGAGGTGAATATCACCAAACATGCAAACAAGATATTAAATGGAAACATGCTGGAGAATATGGCCACATGCTGTTAGATAGTAAGTATCTACTAAGTAATAAAGTGATTGGTTGTTAATATATGCATCGTGTACTACAGACAACACTACAATATTTCCCCTACCTATCACTTTGCTAAGCTGGCTATTGTGTTCTCTAATGGTACGGGGGAAAATGACATTTTGAACCTATCGGTACGACAATCTATCTCTATAATCTTGTTAAAAGGCTAAAATCATCACCACGCCATTTTACCAACCCGCGACGAGCACCATAGCATTCATCTACATCTACATGTACATACAAGATACCCTCGTAAGCCACGTTAGAGTTCCCGGGCCGACTTGCTCATGATTATTCCCTAATCAATTTGTGTTTTTTTGACACAATAAATCTACATCTACATCTACACGATACCCTGCAAGCCACCGCGAGGGTGTGTGGCAGGGGGTGAAGGTTACCAAGCATGATTGACATGCAAACAAGCAACTATAGAGTCTCATGCAACTAGATTGTTAATATCTATAGTATTTAAGGGATTAATACACTACAGACTACTCTAAAATATGTCCCCTACCTATCCTTTTGCTATGCTGCCTATTGTATTCTTTTATAGTACGGGGGAAAAATGACATTTTGAATCCAACAGTATGACAATCCATTTCTCTAAACTTATTTATCTGATCAAATCCAGCATAATACGCTGGTGTTTTTAAAATATACCTAACATCTTCAGTAAAGCTATCCGATTTAAAATTCTGTAATAGATTTAATCAGTTCTTTAACCTACGATCTGATAATGATTCCCAGCCTAATTCTTCTATTAATTCTGATACACTATAAAAACCTATCGTAACTCCTTTTAACAAACCTAACGCTGCTCTACGCTGCACACTGTCTAGTTCTATAATCAAACCTGAATCTAGTTGGTCTGGTAGATAGAGTCCTGGTCTCTCACCTTATAGTCCCGGGTCCGATCCCGGCATTGGCATTTTTTATTGTTAAACCGCTCCTCACTTGAGTACTCTGTGGAGAACGCTCCGAGTGCAGTACTTAGTCCGTCGAATGGGACGTTAAACCGAGGACCTTTTGAGGCCTTTCCTTAATAGCAAGCTAATTCTTTCCCTAGGGTTCTCTCTGCCCTACCACCGTTCTCTGAAAAGTCTTGCCCCTCCCGAAATACTCAAAAGAAGCTGAAAGAGCGGATATTTAATTTTGTTAATTGAATACTTGAACATAACTGATTTATTAACCGTATCATGCACCAGAGAAAAAATACGTGACTGAAGGGGCACGTAGCCTCAAAAATGTGTGATATTCATAGAAATGTCTCCATAGGTAAGTAATATAAATAAAATTCAGTGCACGCTTGGTGACAACTTATGTTTTGGTCACCCCCCTGCAACACACCCTCGAGGTAGATTGTAGTTGATATAGATGTAGAAAAATCGTTATCTGTTCTATTCTTAACCGCGAGTCATCAAAATCACGCATTCCCCACAGGAAACGCAATATTACGAACACAAAAAATAAAGCTTGAGCCCCACCATTCAGAATTTGGCTGTTTCTCTCCTTCCCGAATGGCGTTATCGCTTTATCATCATATATGGGCTGTTATACTGTGGTATATTTTCCATTGTTAATCAGTTAAATTGTTAATCTTAATTAATTACTTAAAAATTATTGCATCAAAATATTTAATCCTTATTTCACTGGGTGAACTTAATTAAATACTTAATTCATTACATACAATAATAATTTAATACTTATTTCTTTGTGTGAACTTGCTTCGCATCCCATATTTCATATTGTGTTATTTTTTTGTTTACGATGCTTATTGCATATAATTGGCATGTTGGTTTTTGTAATATCAATTTGTAATACTTTTTTCTCAAATTGGTGCTTTGCACACAAACTTTAATTGTATTTCGAGCTCAAATATGACTTAAAAAAATATGTTCACATCGGATGTAAATCCGTGAACAATAAATTACATTATTACTATTATCCGTCCCTCAGTGATGGAAAAAGACAGGAATTCTTATAAGTGATAGCAGGGGCGTCGGATCTTTTTCACTGGGAGGAGCCAACCTTGAAAAGGGCCCGGCACTTAAGAAAAGGGCCCCGCTCCTATGAAAAGGGCCGCATTTTTTTGCGGATAGGAGGGAGTAGAGACTATAATTCCGCTAAAAGTGCATATGAAGGTGGTAGAATATGCGTCAGAAGGGAAAAGACAAGCTGGAAACAAGTGAAATTTAATTAATTTATAAATGAAGACTCATTACTCAAGGGCCCGGGGCAAATTCGTGGGGGGGAGGGAGGGCCGAATGCCCCCCACTTCCGACGCCGTTGAGTGATAGAATTATTTGAAATGCAAAACATTACTCTCGAAACTTTGATGGGTTACTCACGGAACGATCGGTACGCAACCGGAGACCTTTTCTCCCTCAAAAAAATGAGTCCTCATTGGCACACGAACAAACTTTGCGAACTCCCTCGTGCCCGACCGCAACTCATCAAACCTCATCGCGAGCAGCAATCCTCTATCTCCATCTACCTACTTTGCGCCTTCTGGCTCCACTCGTGGAGTGAATGCGTGCGCGAGATTAACGAGCAGATAGGACCGGGGCCATGTATAGAGGGGGGGTGAGCAGTGAAATGGCGCGCAGGTAATCCGATGCCCGTGGGTGTTGGGGGTGAGAGGGACAGTGGTAAGAGAGAGGGGGAGAAATGAAAGTTGGTGAGGTCGACAGCGGCAGCGGGAAAGATCCATCACCCCGATTCGAACGGAAGTCATCAGCTTCCCACCTAGCTTTTCCGCGGACCGCCCTCGCCCCTAATGGACGGGAAGAGTTTTTGCGAGAGCATTCGCGTTTTGCGCGCCGAGCGAGTTTGCCCACAGCTATCAATAACGAGAGAAGTTCGACCCACTGGATAGACAAACGATTGCGCCATCAACTAAGGTAAAACAGTGCCCGAAACAGATGGTAGTGTTCTTCGCTCGATGGAAACGATGCACATAACTAACGGTAAATACGCTTTTCCATCTCATGCAGTATTTTTTTTTCTCTACTCTAATTGCAACAAGCACCGGGCGCAGAAGACACGCCTCGTTCACGCGTCCGCGTACCTTTAAGTCTTTGAGTTTAAAACTTTAAGTGTTAATCCTTTTAAATAGGCAACGATAAATAATAATTTCAATAACATGCTAAAGTTATTCAATTCAGAACGGAAAATGATCATCATCATCAAGGGTAAAAAATCCTAGGATTGGTTTGACGCAGCCCTCCACTCGATTATTCTACCGGCCAACCCCTTCATATTGACGTAGCTCCTCTCTTTCACGTCCTTTACGACCTGTTCTATGTAACTCATACGAGGCCTGCCTTTTACTTTCTTCCCGTTCACTTTTTTCTCTACGATTGTCTTCATCAGGCCATCGTGTCTTAAGATACATCTACATCTACATAATACCCTGCAAGCCACCATAAACGTGTGTGGCAGGGGGCCGATTAAGTTGTCCCGTCTTCTTTTTATAGCTTTCAGCAGTCTTCTCTTTTCTCCCACTCTTCTTAGGTCTTCTTCATTGGTCATTCGGTCGATCCATTTTATCTTTATTTTTTTTATTTTTTTTAGACTTCGTAATTAATTTAAAGTTCAAGTTGTCAATGAAAGGGAACAAAGTTATTGGTTGCTCAATCAAAATGAACGTTCTTCAGATTAGGGACACCTCAGCCTGAAATTTATTTTTATTTCTAAAAGGATTTTCTCTAAACCGTGCATATTAACAGCTACGTTGCTGAAGTCAATACATCGACACTAACGCAATACCCTGCTAGCCAATACGAGGGGGTGTGGCAGGGGGAGAAAATCACCAAACATACACTAGTGACATGCAACTAGGATACTACATGGAAACATGTTAGACAATAGTATTATGCCTCTAGATAGCTACAGTGGCGTACCTACTTAGGATTACCCTCTGGGGGGGTTTCATTAATATAAATGTGAATAATGATAAAATTATATTTATATTATTATTCACTAAAACAATAATTAAATTAACAATCTCTTTTCGCGAAGACAATTCAACTATATTTGTCAGCCCAATAGGCAAATTATACAAAATATAGTAAATTAAGGGAATGTTTTGGTGTTTAAACCCTAAACCCCTCCCTCTCTGTACGCCACTGTATAGTTTGTATTTACATATGATCCTTACATACATCTACAATAGGATGGATGGGTGATGCTTCAAACATGGAGACAACTAACAATACTAAGGTTTTGTGTAGGTACAGGGCTGATGCCACCCCCTGCCAACCACCCTCGAGGAGGCTGGCAGGGTAGTCAGTAGATGGATAGAATTATATTGGCCCCAAGCTAAATTCGTAGACAGGACCACAAAGATAAGAATAGAGAAATATAGTGCACCACAGATAGATTCATATACATATTTGTTCTTTGCTCAAATATTTCATGGCCAAGAAAGCCGCTGGAATTCTCATACCGCGATCCCTCCATTAGACAAACTTACCTTAGCATGCTTATGCAAATGTATACATTACATTAACAAGGATTAATGAAACAAACCGAGTTAAGTTTACAATGGTGGATTTTTGGTGGTATAAAAAGGTCTGCATGAAATACTAATATGTATAATCACGTAATTTGTAAGATGCTCTTTAGTATGTTTCATACAGGGTGGAATAGTATTGTGCCCCGGTAACTATCCATCGTAATCACTCATCACGTAGGTAGTTTAAGTAGACCTTAGTGCATGTTTGGTGACAATCCACCCCCTGCCACACACCCTCGAGGAGGCTGGCAGGGTAGTCAGTACATGGATAGATCATTTGGAGTCATCTACATCTACATATACATAATACCCTGCAAGCCACCATAAAGGTGTGCGGCAGGGGTTGAACTCTCACCAAACATGCACTACATATCATGCATAAAATTTGTAATTAAAAATTAAAATAGCAAAGCATACATGCAAAAACATGCTGTTAGTTGGGTTAACTTTAAGTCCTTATAACAACATGCAGCTACCAATGTCGTCCATTTACATTACAGTGGGACCGTACCTCTTGTACATCCGCCCTCCTCGGTTCTTCAACCCTGACTTGTTGCAATCGCGGTTGCGTAAGTGACACGTAAGAAGCGGGGGAGGGGGGGAAAAGTAACGGACGGAGAGAACGACCGCGTGCATTAATCTGTTCGCGTGGTGCGGCCGAAGGATGGTGGGTGTCGTGTGACCGCATCGCCCGCCTGCCCTGGAAAAGACAGATTACCTCCCCGGCACCGCAGATGTGTTCCCCTTGCGCGGCAATTTTCGCCGTCAATCTCCGCACCAGCTGCACGAATTGCCTCTAAAGGGTCAACGTCCTCCGTCGATATAATATCTCCTTCTATGGCGCAATTTATTCCGCGTAAAGATTGATGCATCTACAGCTACGCGATGCCCTGCAAGCAACCGTGAGGGTGTGTGGCAGGGGGGGGAAGATCACCAAACATGCACTATTGACATGCAACTCGGGTACTACTTGGAAACATCCTAGATATAATGGTCACATGCAGCTACGTGGTTAGCATCTACAAGGTAAAAGAGGATTGGTTGTTAAAATATACATCATGCACTGCAGACTACTCTACAATATTTCACCTACCTATCCCTTTGGTATGCTGCCGGTTGTGTACTCTAATGGTATTGGGTAAAATGACATTTTGAATCTGTGAAAGTTGAGAATTGAAGAGAGAAAGAAAGAGAGAAGTGAAAGAAAAATCCGTCCCCTTCATTGTAACTATGAATAAACATTCTGAGCTAAGTGGTCATCCAGCGAACAGAGGACCCCCAGATAACGACTATGAATACTGGCCTAAATTATTCTTCCATGGTAGGTGTGGATCATTTCACAAGGCATAGGTGGAAGAATAAAATCCGATATCTGCGTCCGATTAAAGAACGTGATTGCTATGACCTGACGCCGTCCAATCAGCTCCGAGCCAAACACGCCTATGAACTTTCATCGGTACAACACTCTATCCCTCTAATCTAATGTATCTGATTCAATCTAGCACATTACGCTGGTGTTTTTAATATGTACCTAACATCTTCAGTAAATCTATCCGTTTTAAATTTCTGGAATAGATTTAATTTGTATTTTACCCTTCGATCTGATAATGATTCCCAATCTAATTCTTGTATTAATTCTGATACACTGCTAAGCCTTTCGCAAAGCCTTTTAACAAACGTAGCTGCTCTACGCTGCACATTGTCCATCTCTCTGGCAAAACCTACTTCATTTGGATCCCATACACTGGCTACATAATCAAGGTGGGGCCCGCATATTTCCCGGATGTGTCATGGAGCGCGATATTCATAATCGCGCCGTCAAAACCTTAATTCGCCTCGATCGCGAGTGGAATCAAGCGTTCTATCGCTCAAGTGGCGATCAGGAGAAGGCAAGCGAACCGTTCCATACGGTGGGTCACTCGAATCCGAAATCTTTACAATGACCTAATTATCCATCCTCTCCAATTACGCACAATGCACAGCAGGAAAACAGCATCAGAGTGAATGAACCGATTATCAAAGCCAAAGCACACCAGTAGATAGCATCACCGTTACGTTATCGTAGATCAAAGACTCGAATGCCATCCCTGAATGGATTATAAGGTGAAAAAAATATCTTTATGATCAGGACTTAGTTCCACAATTTGATTTTATTTATCCCATGCTGAATTTACTAGCTGCTGTAGAGGGGTAGCGGGTGGCTGGCCTGCAACCCAAAGATCACGGGTTCTATTCCCACCTAGGGCATGTACGTCGTGTTTGTCTTAGGATACAAAGATTAGTTTTGATTGTGCAACTAACCTTAGCCGTTGGACCACCTAAAACCGAAATCTTCTACGAGTAAATTTATTGCATACATTAGGAGTGGAGTAAAAGATGGTTTGTTAATTTTTATATGACGAAAATAATGCTTGAGAGATGTAGGCATAGCAGTACTGAGTCGTTTAAAATGTCATTTTATTGGCGTTCAACTAGATGCAAGAACAGATTAGGTACATCGAAGTTTTTGGGGATACACACAAGACAGGATGTGCAGATTTTAGGTCGGTAATAAATACACTATTGAGTTTAGCTTTCGTGGATAGAGGTGTCGCAAACTACAAAGTATCTTGTCGGGATTAGGTAGTATTAGATTGACAATATTGATAAAGGGGTCAAAAAGTGAAGTGATTTAATGTACAGCACCTACGTTGTAATATAATCTTAGCCTGAATGTAATTACTGCATTGATTATATTTCACCTTCTGCCGCACACCCTAGAGCTGGTTTCCAGGTAGCTTAAGTTGCAGATGTAAATTAAAAAGTAATTGATTGACGGAAATGATGACGTAATGGAGAATGGCCTATCCCTAGGGATAGGTCATAGAATATACACCTAGGGATATATAATAAACATATATGTCAATAAATAAACATATATAACAATATATAATAAATATTTTTAAAACAGCTGATTTTGCTAACTTTAAAATTTATTTAAGAGATTCCTTATCGGATTTTAGAAAGCCTTCCATAAACTTATGTACGGAGGGTTCATGGAAGTCGCTTGTTAATGCCTTGTATATACCTAGTAAATTTAATAAAGGAAGCACTGAACCTAAGTGGTACAATGCCGAGGTGAGAAAATCGCTGAGACAGCAACTAATATGTCATGCAAAAATGAAAAGAATTAGTAAATATATGCGAATTAATGAGCGCAATGTAATAACTGAAAGCTATAAAATTTCAAAATCCATTGCAAAGACAGCTCATCCAAATGCATTTGCAGAATTCAAAAGCAAAACACTTGGGGAATAATTGAAAGAAAATCCAAAAGTCTTCTGGTCGTACGTAAGGGAAGTGCAAGGCCATAAGTCTGCCGTCTATTCACTTGAAAATTATAAGGGCAAAATAGCCAAAAACACTCTTGACAAAGTTAAGTTGCTGAATTCCTTCTCCCAAACCGTTTTTAACCCGCCTTCGGGAGATTCAACTATCGTGTTACCTGACTCCTTTCAGCGGCTGATGCAACCAATTGAAATTTCCTGTAATGGTATTGAAAAGTTACTTAAAGATATATCTCTAAGGAACTTTTCAATGCCATCCCTTTTCAATTCCAATACCAACAAATCTCCTGGCCGTGATCTAATTCCCTCCCGCGTATATAGAGACTTAGCTTACGAAATCTCCCCCTACCTTGAAATAGTATTTAATATATCACTGACCGAACACGTCATGCCATGGATTGGAAAGCAGCCGATGTAACACCCATTTTTAAAAGTGGTGAGAGGGAGCAGCCATCTAATTACCGACCTAAATCCCTCACATCCATTTCAGGCAAAGATCTGGAACATATAATTGTCAGTTCAGTCATGGGGCACCTAGATAGCCAGAATTTATTGACCAATATTCAGCATGGCTTCCGGAAGAGTAGATCATGTGAAACTCAACTTGCTCTCTTTTCCCACGATATTTTAGTTTCTGGCGAAAATAATATTCCAGTGGATGCTATATTTCTCGATTTCAAGAAAGCTTTTGACAAGGTATCTCATAGCAAACTAATTTTGAAATTAAATTCTTATGGGTTAGACAGTAACATTTATATCATGGATAAATGATTTCCTACATGATCGGGTACAAAGGATTGTTTTGGACGTTACCTCCCCGGCAATTGAAGTCACTTCAGGTGTCCCACAAGGTAGTGTGATAGGTCCACTCCTGTTCCTTCTGTACATATATGATAAAAATAAGGTGGTCAAAAGTAAGCTTCGTCTATTTGCCGATGACGCCTTAGTGTACAGGGAAATTCTATGCCCAAATGATAAATATTATTTAAATGATGACCTAGAGGCAATTGAAAAATGATGTGATACACGGTAGTTAGAATTAAGTTTTAAAAAATGTGTGGCAATGAATTTGTCGAAAAAGAATTCTCCTCCTAGCACGTGAGAAATAAGTAATGGTGAATTAACAACCGTGGAATTCATTAAATATCTTGGAATAAGACTGACACATGATCTTTCCTGGGGTAAACACATACGTGAAATAATGGGGCAATCTAATCGTAAACTGGGATTTATCACAAGAGTATTGGCTAAATGTGACGAACATGAACGAGAAATCAGCTACTTTTCCCTTGTTAGACCTCATTTGGAATATGCTGCCAGTATATGGGATCCCTACGAAATCGGTCTAAATAATGAACTTGAACGTGTGCAGCGAAAATCGGCAAGATTTATAAAGGTACGATACGATAACCATACTAGCGTCACCAGTCTATTAAATGAATTAAAATAATGGGAATCATTGTCAGATCGCAGGTTGAAATTTAGACTTAATCTCTTAAATAAAAAATTCCAAGATAATATTTTCAGTAGTGAAGTTAAAAATATTTTACGAACCCCAACTTACAATGGTAGACTGGACCATGATTACAAAATAAGAGAAATTGATTGCCGAACTGACACATTCAAAATATCCTTTTTTCCTCGTACAATTAGGGATATGAATAGCGGTAAATATGTCCAATACGAGTGAATCAATGTATAGCATAGGTAGTTGCATGTTGGTATAAGGACTTGAAAGTAACCCAACTAATAGCATGTTTTTGCATGCTTACTTTGCTATTTTTATCTTTTTAAATAGTGAAGTTTAGAATAATATATTGATATTATTCCTATTTTATGCATGATATGTAGTGCATGTTTGGTGAGAATTCACCCCCTGCCACACACCTTTATGGTGGCTTGCAGGGTATTATGTAGATGTATGCATAAATACTTAGACCGATGTCCTAGGCCCGATGTCCTAAGACCGATGCAACCCAGAATATAATTACTAATCCTTTTTATGCATGATATGTAACGAATGTTTGGTGTGAATCACCCCCAGTCATACAACTTTATGGTGGCTTGCAGAGAATTATAGATTTAGATGCCTTTCTATCTCAGTAAACGGGTGATTACTACGCTTACTCCGGGTGCGTAGCCAGACTCTTGCAGGGTACCATCTAGTTGTGGTTGTAAATCATTGAGTCCAATGCAGAAGAGAAAATATCATTGATGCTCGAGGAAAGAAAAAGACGCGGTGACTTAAGAAAATCACGACGTTGATCACGCTGATGAAACCTACACGTGGCCGCGAAACACGCTCGCGATTGAATTAATTTCATAATTTGACGCCTATAAGTTTGAGCTCGCGTCCGCTAGTAATCCCTTCCACAGCCCATGCTCGACCGTCCTCGCTGTGCGACTGGCGATTATGCATTTGACGAGATGGGGAGGACGTCAAGGAGGTGACTGAGAAGCAAGATGGGTGCGAGACGAGACGAGTGTGCGAGCATAAACAGGCTTAAAGGGTCACAATCGACGGATGCGACGTGCCATGAAATGCCCAGAGGGTTCACGACTTGAAGAGAGCAGAGGATGAGGAGGGCTAGGAAAGTGCGGAGGAGGACGGAAAGGAACCGTTGGGGTGGGAAAGAGGAAGAGAGCTTTGTGAAAATAAGAAAGGGGGGAGGGGATAGTAGGGTAGGAGAAAGGGGTGCTCTGCTATGAGATGGGGTGCGGAGAGGGTGATGTAAATTGTCAGGGCGTGACGATAGTCTGGAATGATCCCGGGGAGGAAGACGAAAGCGACTGCAGGGGAGGGAAATGATGGGAGGGAGGAAATTGTGAGAAGGGGGGGTGGGCATGCGTAGGATGGGATGGAATGTCGTGGAGTAGGGAGGGGGTGAGGAAGAACGCTTGATACGTAGGAGGAGGCCGGGGAGGTAGGGGGTTGGAGAAGGGTGAGTAAATCGGGCACCTCTTAAAGGCGCTCGTCCAAGCGAGGGGGTGGGAGGGGGCGGGACTCTGAATGAGGGGAGCGAGGAGGCGATTGCGTTGCCCGCAGGACGCAGGTCACTTTAAGAAGGTTCCAACGTGACCTATAAATACATGAGAAATCCCAGCAGAGCACCAAAGCTGTTAAAAAACACACTGCTGTTACTAATGAAGTATAAAATTCTCCTTGAAGGATAAACAGAGCAGGTGCCATGTGATATTGGGATGCAGATGCACCGCGATATCAACTTCATATGGCACAAGCGTTGATATACCGAATTCACAATGTAAATTGGCAAAACCCCATGCTATTGCTAATCGCGTAAAACTACATGATATTGCATGAAATCGGGCACCAGAATAACGCGTTGGTTGCCGTTTGCATATTGCGTCCTAACAACAAATGCATATCGTTTGTTTACGACAATATATCAAAGGATTTCACACGAAGTTGGCCATGAATAAGTACACCAATATTATTCGTGTATCTTAAATTTATTCCAGTACCGTTCACTTATGAAAACATTGGTCATGCCGTTTCACAAAATGTTTTTGTTACATGACCTAAGTTTTCACGTCGGTCACGAAGAGTCCCATGATTGACCTACGCGGAAAAGGTATGCATCCACTTATTTCTGCAGAGAAAGCATTATTGTGACCCGCATAAAACAAAAGATCGTGTTAAAAAATTAATCAATGGAATAAGTTTATTAAGGATTCCACGTCGCCGTCTCTATATTCGCGGATAGAATCCATTAGTAAATTGTTCCCTCTAATCAAGCTTTGGTATTTAATGTGGACAAACTAATGTGGTTTTTATGTTCCAGAAATAATGCCAAGACAAACAGAAATCCCTGGTGCAGCAGTTTCTGTAGAAAGGCGACTGAGGTCTGAGTCCATCTGGTATATATGTATATCACCAAGGATAAGTGGATAGTTCGGATACAAGTAGAAATTATTCAGGGATCAGAGGGTGGGTGCAGAGAAACCTGGCATAGACATTAAACTACTCACGAAAGGAGCCAAGTGGTCCACTACCTAAAGTCTCATCCTACGAATAGAATGATGAACTTGATCTCCGCGCATAACTCAAGTAGATACCGACAACTTAATAGTTTTCTACCAGTAAGGGTATACTTTTTAATCAAGTATACCCACTATACTCTGCTTTGTAATAATATATCGCCTCCATCCCGAAGATATATTCCATGCCCACATAGATTTTTCCTATTTCTCTTCACCCCACACACTTTACTCTTTCTTTCCGTCACTTAGCCAATATTCTACTATAGATTGCGGCTGTTAGTGTTCTATTGTCTTAAAGTGCCTGTTTCATCTGCCTTCTAAGCCTTGTTCAAATGTTTAACGACAATATTCCCTCCGCCCCAAATATGTTTACCACTATAACGACCATTGATAATGTAACAGTAGTACCCTTGTCAATATCCTCTTGACGATTCGAACCAGGACCCTCGGAATGAGAATGCAGTACACTATTTACTACTTCAACCCAATATTTAGCGTCCCCGCACTCAAAGACTGTTTGTGTACGTAAGTTATCAGGCCGAATTTATAGCACTACAATTGTTACGAGTTTCTTTCCAATAAAACGCAAAGTTATAAATGTCAACAAATATGATGTGCGGTGAATACTACTATAAAAAATATTTTACGATGTCCAAAAGCAATGGGAATGATAACACTTCCTTTTTTCCATATCCTGACGATCGGGCTGGCATCCAAAACTGACGTTAGCGTACTTGAGAAATGGCGCTGCCTTTGCAAGAAAGTCAATAATAATGATTCGCGTTTTAAGGCCTCAGGGAAAATCCATCACTTAGATTGGGTAACTCATAAAAATAAACTCTGGGGAAACATAAAATGAAACCTAGGACGGGTCACATTGATGGAACCCTGAGATGGGAATGGGGAACGAATCTTTCCCAGGGATCCAAACGATAGGGTCCCAAATTGACGTCCCTCCGACCGGACATGTGACGAAAACAGCACTTTTGCTCCTCCATAGAGAAAAGAAGGTCTGAAGGGATAAAATATGGAATTCTCTACCTTTCTGTGGTAATTCTTTTGGCATGATTTGAAAAGAAATTTCCGTCGCAAATTGTTGAACCAGAAAGAAAATTCAATCGCTATGCAGGATAAAGTGTATTAATGTCAAATGCTTCACTGTTCGATACTTAAAATCGCCGATGGCGGCGCTGTTAGCGCTGACATCATTTCCCAATATGGCTCCTCAAAGAGGGATAAACATATTCTCTCCCGTTTGTATGTGTGGTAGGTAATGGTGGAAGTCAGACAACCAAATGACTAGTGAGTTTGACCATGACTCCAAGCAAATTACTATGCTCTCAGGAGATAGCGCGATATTTTGGAGAAGGTATTAAAAGCCGGTGTTCCGCAAAAGGCGAATGTGTTTTAAATACTGGACTTGTAATGACTGTAGGATTTCGCAGTCGTAAAGAAGGTCGTTGCGAATCGCTAGATGTGGTGTTGCAAACGAATGTCCTAACGAAAGAGTCATTGCTGGTGAAATAGTGAAAATTGGGGGGGGACATGGGTGTCAAACATTTTAGTTTCACATGTGAAGCCGGTTTATCGGGAAAATGAAAGCAGCGACTAATCTGTGGTACCTAAATTGGAAAGTTTATTTGATTACCTACTGATATTACATTAATGTTGCTAATTATTACATAGTTGCCCCAGAAAAGGTATAAAATCTTTTTTTTTCACGTCATTAACAACTGCATTGTGATTTTCTCAGTGAATCATTGAAGTATATAGGATTTTATCATAACTATATTAGTGCTAGAAACGACATCACAGAACATGAAGAGCTCAATTCTTAAGTTTATGTGGGCTAAAAAAGGTAACTCTGCGAAGTACGTACTCGGCAAAAAAGTAAGAGATTTTTTAACGTGAAACCCACCCCTACTGATTCTGAACTGAGCATCAACTAAGTTTTCATTTTGGAGATGGAAATGACAAAGGCGTTCTCGACGCTTCCAAATAAACCGAAAAAAGAGTGAATTTCCTAGTAAATTCAATCATTAAAACGTTATTTAATACGTTATTTGTTAAATACAGGAAAATGAAAGAAATCGATTAAAAATTCATGTATTTTACTGACTGAGAGGAAAAAGTCTTGCACTAAATAGGAAAACCTAATCTTAACAAATTCAAACACATAATTGGCACTAGGAACCATAAAGAACGTGGAAATAGTTTCCTCGGGCCTTTCAATCAGCTTCTAAACATCATGTAGTTTACGGCGTCTCTCTAGGACGTATCGTTACCGATATAGAGGGGGGAACGGACGCAAGGTAGAAGGGACGGACGGATAGTCTGACAAGAAACAAAATTGGGCTTTCGATATCATTGAAGTAAGTGCATGTTTAGCTTAGGTTTGAATGCTGGGAGGAAACCGACATCAGTATTAGCTTACTCTGAAGGGAATGCTCCACGGCTTAACGTCTCATCATACGGACGGAAATACAGATTAAAGTACAGAGAGTACGGGTTAAAGTACATAATTTATCTATTAGAGAAATTTCAATCGGATAGCTTTAATGAAGATGTTAGGCACATATTAAAAACACTAGAGTATTATGCTAGATTCGACAAGATAAATAAGATTAGAGAGATAGATTGTCGTATTGACAGATTCAAAATGGCATTTTTCCCCCGTACTATAAGAGAACAGAATAGTCAGCATAGCAAAGGGATAGGTGGGGGAAATATTTTAGAGTAGTCTGTAGTGCATGATGCATGTATTAATCCCTTAAATACTATAGATACTAACAATCTAGTTGCATGAGTCCCTATAGTTGCTTGTTTGCATATTAATAGTGCATACTTGGTGATCTTCACCCCCTGCCACACGCCCTCGCGGTGGCTTGCAGGATATCGTGTAGATGAAGGTGGGCTGGGGGAGAAGAAAGGCGTGCTGGCTTGTCGAGGAGTTGGGAGAGGTTGAAGACGAGGATGTGGTCTTCGCCTGGTTGTTTCCCCCCTCTTGTCGTAGTACATGCGTCCGCCGGGTCGGGCATTGTTGTCGAGGAGGAGGAAATCTCTTATGCCTCGATATATTGACGCGTTGTTTGGGTCGCGAGTCGCACCCCGCCAACTTCCAAGAGTGGCCCGAAAGCATCTGAGCATGTTGGTGAGGCATAAAAGGCTGGCATTCGGTGAACGTGGATCGAGAGTAGGAAGAAGAGAGGGATGGAATGGGGGAGAGAACTTATCGATACCATGGTGGGTTGAAGTCTTGAAATCTTGAGGCAAGACGAAAGGGGTGAAAGGCACGTAAGATCCTTATATCTCGACGCGAGATAGGGAGAGGGATAAAAGTCGGGAAGGGTGCGTGTGGGGAGGGACATAGAAAAGGGATTTGATCACAAATTCCAGGGATGGCGCATTAAGGAGGGGCAGGGAATATCATCCTTTACGGCGCCCGGCATTCGGCCACCTGGCACCTGAACTGCGCGCGTCTTGGATAATACGACCTCTTTAAGATCCAACAACACCCGCTGTCGTCCTCGGGGGATGATTGATGCATGGGAAAGGTGAGCGGCCGGATTTTGCGTTTGTCGGAGACTCTGAGCGGTCATTGCTCCGTCAGCGTCGTCGCTGTCATGCCATAGCTAAACCTATCGTTAATATCTTTGTTAAAAGGCGTTACGATAGGTTTAGTAATGTATCAGAATTAATACAAGAATTAGATTGGGAATCATTATCAGATCGTAGGTTAAAGTAATGATTAAATCTATTACAGAAATGTCAAACGCATAGCTTTACTGAAGATGTTAGATATATATTTAAAACACCGGTGTATTATGCAACATTCGATCAGATACATAGGATTAGAGAGAAAGATTATCGTACCGGTAGATTTTAAAATGTTAATTTTCCCCGTACTACTAGAGAACACATTAGGCAGCATAGCAAATGGATAGGTAGGTGAAATTTTGTAGAGTAGTCTGTAGCGCATGATGCATGTGTTAACAAACAATCCCTTTATTACTATGTAGATACTAACCATGTAGCTGCATGTGACCAATATTATTAGCATATTCCCATGTAGTACCCTAGTTTTATGTCAATAGGGCATGTTTGGTGATCTTCATCCCCTGCCACACAGCCAAGAGGAGGCTTGCAAGGTAGCACGTATAAGTAGATGCCAGAGGGCAATTAATGTCTGTTGAATTCTAAAATGCATCCATGTGGTCGACTGAGAAACGACGCAGTTTATCACGCTGCATAACCGGGTATTTTGTGCACAGGTCCATTCTCGCCCCATCGTAGGGATCGAGATGATGATGAAACACCATGCCACTCTAGCAAAAGGCAATAACCGGCAGAGACCCATCATCAGCTGTTTTCACGTGAAAAGACTATCCACGAGGCTATTACGCAATTGAAGAAAATCAAAGTAACGAAGGGAGAAAGCAGGACTTATAAGAACACATTAGGAAAACAGAATGCTTCCGCAGACTAACATAGATATTCATTGGGAAAAAAGAATGCTTCCGCAGACTAACATAGATATTCATTAGGAAACCAGAATGCTTCCGCAGACTAACATATTTTATAGGAACTAAGATATTTTTTATACTCACTACCAAATAAGAAAACGTCGGATGCATGTATATCTGGTGATTATGATTCCATTCATGATCCTTTCGGTCATTTCTCTGTGGCTAAATGAATAACTAGAGAGCTTGATAAGTAATATATGTTGGTTCAGAACAAAAATTAAACTTAAATCAAAATGAAATAAGCAATGAAAGAATGTTATTACGCATATTTTTTTACCGAATTGTCTTTTTTTATTAATAATCTTAATTTATTTATTCAGAGCAATGCATACGAAACTGGAGAGACGGTACCCTAAAAAAAGGCATGTTGCTTTGTAGGGAGTCTAACTTCCTAATTTAAAAATTGCAATAGCAATGTATTATGTAAATTGTATTGGAAGCGTTAATTACTATTTATTGGCTGCACAGCAACTTCAGTTTGGTACGAGTGAGAATCTTAGAGGAGGGGAGGTTTTCAGAGACGAAGAAAAAGGATGCGAAAAATGCCCTAAATAAAAGGCTGTAATCTCCTGCAAAATTGCACTTCCAGGAAATCAGGAAGCGAATTGAATTTTATGTTACAACTGATTTCCCGAATGGCAGTGAAAATAGAAGTTTAGCTACAAGCCATCTTGATGGTGTGCATCAGGAAGACAATAATTTCTGGGTGCATGAATCCCAAAATAAAATTTCTACACAGTTAAATAAAACACGTATCATTTCACACACTAAGCAATAGCTACCAAAAAGCAACATTCTAATAACCAGGCTAATGACACGACTACCATCGTGGAAAACTAAGTCAGGACTTCGAGAATAAGAAATTATTGGGATTCAATAAACTGACCCATTTATTGACGTGTTATTCTATTTTCGGAATCGAAAATAGAACAGGTTACTGTTGGAGAAACTTTTGAGAAAAATTGTTTTTGACGGACCACAAACAAGGTTCACATTTTATCCCAAGAAAATCGCAGACGGATAGTGTAACCAAGAACATGAGTGAAGGAAACGTAAAAGCACCAGGTTTAGAGAGCAAGGCTTTTGATGCAAGATATAACTTTGAAAAAGGTTGTTACCTCTTTTCTCCGCGTCTTAGTCTGGAAAACGAGGTGGTTGGCACAAACTCAAGACAATAGCCATCACCGCATTGTGAGGACATCCATTACGTGTACTAACCTGGAAAGAGAAAAAAAAACAATAATTACTTCACAGTCATGATTACATAACATAATTTCAATGATATATCAATATTGAATGAGATATTGTAAATCTGAATTATTTAGGGAAAAGTTACTGCAAATTGGGGATCGAGTTGGCGTGGTGGCTATTGTACTGGCCTCCCATCCCGAGGGCCCGGGTTCAATTCCCGGCTGTGGCGGATTTTTCAGTGGCAAACCGATCCCTACTTGAGTGCCTAGTGGAGGGAATTTCAGGTTCGGTACTCCGTCCGTCGGATGGGACGTGAAGCCGAGGTCCCCTTGGTGCCTGTCGAAAACAGTACTAGGCTAATGCCAATGCCGGGTTTCCCTCCACCCTTCCTCCGTTCCCTGAGAACTCCTACCATTACCAAGTTACCCACCTATCCTAAAAATGGCGCAAATTACCTCGGCTGTCGGTCGCCTCCCCTAAATAACCAACCAACCGTTCTTGCAAATTACCCTAACAAATAAAAGAACGATATACCACTGATAATACGCTAGCTATTCTTAGCGTAACGCAGTACATATATAAAAAAAATAATTTAAAACTTTGGAATAAGAAAGTGGAAAGTAGGAAAGAACCACGAAATGAAAACAAAATTTTTTTATCCTAGAGGTATTCAAATGGACCAAGAATCTAAAATAAAGAATTATTATAAACAAATAAGGTACGAGTGAAATCAGGGTTTCCTAAATGCTAGTAATTGGAAGTGACAGAAGAATAAACCCTATTAGTATTTATATCAGGCTTACACGCGTCTAGGAGCTTTATTTAAATCAAGGGCGAGAGAAATACTTTAAAGTTAAAAATATAAAAAAGCTAAAATATGTATTTAAAAAAACAAAAAATGGTAATTTGTTCGTAGGATGCTGTTCATTGGAGCGACTGATCTCACAATCAAGGGTAGAACTCTTTGTAAAAAAGATAAGCCTGGTAAAATAGGTAAATTGCCTATATTTGTTTTCAACTTTAAGAAGTTATTAATTGTCAGCATGGAGCATAGCTTAATTAAGTGTACAACTTTGCCAAGAAGGTTGAGAGTCGCATGTATTTTTCGCATGCAAATAAATTTGTGCCACGAAAATTCTTCCTTAAAATTTCCACTGGGCGCGTGATATTACCGGAGCGGAAAGGCCAAGCGCTAGATGATATGGACTAATGATTGCGATGGCTAGACGCAGAGCTATGATCTTTCTGACCTCAACTTTCCACCATAAGGCTAAAAGGTTCGTGAAGTTTAGCTGACCAAGGGCTGCTAGAATCCATGAATGCTGACTAAAAATTAGGTCGAGCAGGTTCATGTGAGCAGAAGACGATAATCCAGGGAGGACTGCAGGGGAGAACATTCGTAGCTCACGCGAAAACAGAAAACTGAGGAACCGGAAGATATTTCCATTTCTATCCAGTCATAGAAGGTTTTAAAAATCCGCATAAAATGCTTTTAATCTTAGTTTCCAGTAGGACGTTTCGGCATTGTTATATTTTATAGATTATTTTCCCTATTTTTAGTCCATCGAACAGGAAATATCATCTAGTTTTCCGTCGCTCTACTGCTTTTCACACCTAAGACCTACTCATTGCAATTTCCAGAGTATACATTTGGCTATTAACGGAAATAAATTATTATCTAGGCAGATAAACGTCAAAATCATTTTCATTCGGGAAAATTACTTAATTTTAGATATATTATTTTCTTAAAATTTCAGAAACACAATATCCAACTTTCGTTATGTGCGTTTTTAACTGACTATTCCGAGCTTCAATTTAATAAATTCGATATCACTATAATATATTTGAAAAATTTTTACATCGACAAATTAAAACTCAAAACACAGGTTTCTGTCTGTCGTAGAAGCATAGAATTTTAATTACTCTGCTCTTCACAAATTTGAGTTTACCCTCAAATGAATTGCCTTTAAAATGGACATTATATCCCACAAGAAAAATATATTCCCTCCCAGATGTCTATAAAAACTAAGCAAAATTTTGACACGAGAGAATACATTAAATTTTAGACTAAGGTTTCATTTCGTATGCTATATTTTTAGGTAAATATAGATCCATGTAATGATGCAATTTTCAAAACTATTGCATTGATTTTAAAAATGACATACTTGCATGTTGGTGTTGTTTCCATTATCACACTCAAATTGTTACACATATACTTGTAGAAAATTTTAGAGAAAAGTATAGCTATCCACGTAGTAACAGTATCATGACCAGTACAGCAGCTTGACAATTTATACAGGACAAGTTTCAAAGGACATTTTCCTACAGTTAGTCGCAATGATTTTTATGGAGTATGTAGAAGCACCAGAAATTTATGCAGTGGGGAGGTGTGATGGCATGGCATGCAACGTTCTTGAATAACAAGAGAAAATGATACTAGACATATTCCTCGAGACAAATGCAATAGATTTAATTTTGCGAATTAATTGCAACATCGTACGACATGACGTAGTAATTAGCGGGAAAAGTAACTACATGAGATAAATCAGATATTAAGTAACCAGCTTGGTTAGTAATACGTGATACATTCCTGGCATAGTAGGGTGCTCATATGCAGCCATAATTCTTAGCATAAATGCTGTTTTAATCATGTTATCACCAGAAGCATTTATTTTTAAATTAAGGGTATTTTACTTAAAAATAATGAATCAATCAAGAAAACTATGATAAAGCAGAAGAATAATAATACATTTTCCATCCAATGATTTGAACAACAATGAATAAATCGTACGGGGAGTGTAATTGAAAAGGGAGTTTTATTTTAAAAAAAACAGAAAAACAGGAAGGTGTAACCCATCTTTCGTGCCAAAAGCTAAATCGGCCGAATAAAAAAAATTGCTGAGCGAGTAGCAGTAAATTGAAAACCGAAAAAGGAAGAAAAAATGGACGCCATCCAGCAAATACATAACGAGAAATAGGTAGGTACGTGAGAGGTTATCGAGGAGGCTGAGGCTGATTGGAGAAGCTGCAAACAAACCAATCACCGGAGGGACAATAGCCGCTGATGACGATGGAGAAAATTTACGAAGTCATATAGGAATAAGAGAATTGCTCGAACCGTCGACGTACGGAGGGAATGAGTACCGGGACGGATTGGAACCGTGAACGAACTGATTGCGTCTTTGTCGGAGCCCAGGAACGATCACAAATAACTCTTACCCCAAGTGCTTTCCCATTACGACGAGCACACCCCAGTTGCAGGGAACCCGCGAAAATTCGGACAAACAAATGAAACCTCATTGGCGTCGCGGAACCTAAACCAATCGCTCCCTTAACCAAACCCCTCGTTACCAGACTGCGAATGAGAAATCCTCGGTAACAAGGAATTTATAACCATTCTTTCACCCCATTTTTCGTTTTTTTATAATAATACTTCTAAAAATTCAAGCTCAAGCTTCGAAATATTCTCCTCGTTAAAAATGAAAATTTACGGAATATTCAAGAAAAAAGGAATTTTCGTTGAAATTGGCAATGGCGATACAAATCGGGGGAGAAGCCGAAGGCAAAATTCAACTTTCGTTCCTGTACCCATCTCATTCCACTATTCTTCTCTCTCTCTTTTTCCATGCATTCATTCACGTTTTTCTTTTTTTTAACCACCTCTTCCCCCTTCCAGCCCCTGATGGCCTGAAGCCTTCGCTAGAGGGATGATTCGAAAATCCACCCTCCCCTTCAGTCATTCACCAAAAACCCCAGTCTCTCGAACGCGCACGGAGAACACCGTTAAATCTGCATTCAGGTGAGAGCGGGAAGAAATCGGATGAATGGAAATCATTACGTTATCCCCTCAGAAAGCAGGGGTTCGTAGGGGGAACGAGAGAGACACGAGAGGAATCTACTGCGTTTTTTTTTTTTACAAAGGGACCTTTTCGTGGGGATGTTATCCGCATTTTTCTGAACGATTCCCTTTCCACTAATTGTTCCCTCTCCTTGCACCCAAAATTCCGACGAATTCATAAGGGGATTATGCTAAATTAGAAGAAGGAAATGGCCACATTAAATGGGTGAAATATTTAAATTATACATTTATATTCGTGGGTTTCAGAATCAAATGTTCAGTAAAATACATAATATAAAGCAGAAAACACATAACAATAACACGAGTAAGTGCTCATGGGAGATATGATGTCTTAAGCGCAACAAAAACACGCAACTAACGTTCAAAACGTAACTGTACTGTTTGTTGAAGCTCCGTCACTTAAATCAGCTTCGTGATGTTTCTGATGAATGCGAATCATGCACTGCAAATATAGTAGAGCAAGTGAAAAAATAACTGCCATATTACTGAAAATACTGATTTTACAAAAACTCCATTGTACTAGTTTTTTCATTAACGACATGTTATTAAAATCCTAGCCTAAACGCGAAAGGCATAGGCCATTATAAGTCCAGCAATATAATTTTTTCTTAGTAAGTTGATTTGCAGACCTCTTTTTAAATACATAAATGGTTTTTTCGGAAGTTTATGTCCTCATGAAAATGGTGGTAGAGAACTATTTGTCCGAAGCTTCGGAAATTATATCTTTTCCTTCATCAGGGCTAAAACGGGGATGAACCACCAATGAACATAGGTGTATTGACAGAATATTTTCAATAAAACAATGTTTTACAATAAAATTTTTTTACAAAGTTTAACGCCGAAAATACACGAAATAGATTTCACATACCTTTAAGCTCTTTTAAGGTTAAACTATGAGAAGTCATTCATCTCACTCACTCATTATTTTCATAAGGAACTAAACTCCCGAAAAAACATTCATATACATTTTTATGGCATTGCTGTTTGATTTAGTTACATTACACAATCCATGCATGGAAAAATGGTAAATAGAAAAATGCCATTACAGAGATATTCAAAAAGAGTAATATAAAGCGACCAATTCGGAGTTGTTTCCGTTACATGGAATCTAAAATGAAGTAATACCGTGCTAAGCATAAAAATACGTAACTTTGGCCTTGAAAATACGTAATCTTCCATAGAGTGTGGTATACTTTTCAATAGTGCATGTTTGGTGATCTGATCTTCACCTCCTGCCACACACCCTCGCAGTGGCTTACAGAGTTTTGTGTAGTGAAATAGTCGCAAAAACAATCTGTAATCCTTTCAGAGGTTTAATGGTCTTGCAAGAGTCTACGACGCGAGGGATATTTCTAGAGCCGGCATAAACTTTCGAAATACCTCGGAATCCCAAGGGAGCCACAATTAATTTTGAAAAAACGAATCGCAATTACTGTTTACTTAGTTTAGATATCTTTTAAGACAATGAATTCCTTCCCTTCCAGTACCGAATGCGAAATAAAACTTATTTTAGGTCCTCTACAACTCTATTTATAACTTGTTTGCGCGAAGAATATCTTCTCAAAAACTATACCGAACGTAACATCGAACAAACTATTCGCAAACGGCGACATTAAATTATAAAATTCGCTGAAAAAAAGAATAGTTTAAAATTATAGTTTAAATGTCAAAATTTTACTCACTTATTCTTTTTATGTGTGTTTTGCGCAATACGGCAGAGAAAAGCTGCTAGAAACTAAGAATAAACCTTTGTCGTTGTGGGTATCTGCTGCATTGCAAGGAAATTCAGGTCGTGATCATTAGGGTAGTGGTGGTGCAAAAGATATTTAATGACAGTAAATTAAAAAGAAGCATCAATAACAACATCAATAATTTCACACTCGCGGAACTTTTAATAAGGGAAGAAATGGAGCAGGCATACAGGCTATGAGCAGACAGTCACACATTTCGCAGAGCCCTTGATTGAGAAATTAAGATTTCACAAAGGAATTTCTTAATACATTTTTCTTAAAACAATCAAGATAAAAAATAAGACTTCGTAACTAAATTTTCAGCAAACACTTACTTTCGTTATGGCACAAACATTAAGAAGGTTTGTAAACCAGATAGGGGTTAATATAGTTTTCATCCTCTCAGCAACCTAAATATCTTTGAGACACATCAATAACCCGTAAAAAAATGGATCTTGCAAGCATTATTTCAAGAATATTCGCCCAGAGTACAACTCCAAGTTGAGTCGCTCCAAATAACATAGTTAAATTATTTATCAGAGTGGCGACAATATTGTACCCGCATTTTATTCTCGACGACGCAAGGGTTTCGTTATTTCTGTTATTTTGAGAGAGTCTAAAATAATTCAGCCATTTCCATCCCAGCCAACCATTGAACGAGTTAAGAGATTGGGAAACTTCAAACTTTAAAGTTCAAACACACCGTATATTTCAGTTAATGGAAGAAGGTTGGAGAGAAGATATCCTGAGTCATAGCCAGCTCAAAAGGCACTAAGTAGTAAGGATATGTACGAGCTAGGGCATCCGCTAGGGGAAGGAGGGGTGGGGAGGGGGTGGAGGGGAGGGGGTGGAGGGGAGGGGGTGGAGGGGAGGGGGTGGAGGGGAGGGGGTGGAGGGGAGGGGGTGGAGGGGAGGGGGAGCGAAAAATAAATTTCAAATTCCCGCCAAAACGAACGCATTTCGTTCGTCTTTTGTTTTACGATCTGGCAACGCCTGCACGATCTGGCAACGTCTGCGCCAGGGGGAAGGTATCCTTTCTACTGCACTAGAATGGGATATGGAGAGGCACTAATAAAACTATATTTTAAAGTCTCATCTGACAATCGTGTTCCTAGACTAAGGAAATTTTCACAACTAGCATGAAAATTATTAAAATTAATTCCTGATAATTCTATGATTGATATTTTCATATGATACAATGCACGTGAAATACAAAAATCTTTTCCAAAACCTCACAATAACTCACAGCATATCATTTGGATAATATTCCTTGGCGGGATTCAAACCCTACGATAGGAAGTTTGTTAAGTTAAGAAATAGGGGGTCGTCTATTCATCATGAGGCATTTCAGGTCACTTTTGACCTTTACCCTCCCAGTCGTAATATTTGGTGGCATTCGAATCGATCTCCCCACTCAGAAGTGGGATCTCAAATCAATTTCTTTAGAGAACTAATTTGAAGAGTGCTACTAGGAAAAAGTACAGTACTAGGAAAAAGTAAAGCACTCGCCTACTATTTATGGCGTTCGAGTCCCGCCTGGGTCGAATTTTCGCCACTCAGGGCCAAGCACGGAGGGGGGCGGGAGGGGGGGGGGGGGTCTAAGTCTAGTGTAGCCCGTGTAGCCTAACTTCAAATCAGCCGATCCCGTCGGTACCGACATGTTGCTAATCTCTTTCTTGATTTTCAGTGCTTGGTATTTGCTTTCACAGTGCCCATTCCTATCTCTTTTCGCTGTTAAATTTCACTGTTTACCTTGTCATGAAGCAGGTAATTTGACCGGTCTCAGAACAGAAGTTCAACGCATGCATACATAACAGATTTAAAAGAACAATTATCAAACTAGTGATCACGTTTCAGAACACATAGCACTTGAATTATACGCAGTTATGCCCAGTTAAAATCAGAACGATAAAAGTTTTTGGAAAAAGTTTCGGGAAGCCTGAAGCCCAGAACCTCACCTGGCTACGTGCCTGCTCAGGGCATGGCTTTGTGAGCTGTTAATTTATTTATCAACGTATTTTCATGTAAGAGCCTAGTTGCATGTCAATAGTTCACGCTTGGTGGTGCTCGCCCACTGCCACACACCCTCTCGGTGGCTTATAAAGTATTGCGTACATGTAGGGGTATTGATATTTGCTCTAGTCTCCGATGTAAAAGCCATCTGCGCTGTTTTCAGGTCTACGAAAATAAATAAATAATTCCGCAGGCATCGCAGGGGACTGCGACTGCCCCGTGCGAATCCAGAAAGCGTTAGTCTGGCTGTCTCCGCGCCAGAAGAGGATCCCAAAAACTTTAAGACAGCTTTTCGGATACTACGTAGACACAGACGTAGAAAAGTAAGTTCGAAGAGCCGGAAAATATAAGCATCGGCCGACTACGGTTGACAAAAAGGTCCCTCTGGGTAAAAGGCAGCAGAACGCTTCACCATCACAGTTTGAGGCACGTGAGGTTCTCAAGAGTCGGCACCGCCGCATTTTTTTCATCCCAACGGATTAGGGACAATCTTTACGAGAGCGGGAATCCACAGCCGGGCGAAATCGGCTCCGAATGGCTGGATGGCGTGAACTGGAGTACGGAGACGATGGAGCGGGGCGAAGCTCTCCTGGTTGGTTGGCTAGGCGATTCCCGAGTGGTCAGATGTTAGGGATTGGGAGGGGGTAGGACGGAGATTAGCCCAGCTGTTGGGAGAGAGGTAGCAGGGTTAGGAATCCGCATGCCTGGCAAAGGATAGAGAGAGGACGACGGCGTATTTATTTACCTTTGGCATCGGACATGGAGGATCACGGCGGTGTACAATGATGTTATTATTGTGCCCTAGAACGTTGCGGAGGATAGGGGAGCCAAGAAAAAAATTAAAACTACACGGAAATGCCCGGAGTGGAACCCTTTGAGGGAAGAATGCTCCTAAATGGATGATCGCATAGTGGCGAACAGAGTAGGTATCACTCGAAGTATTTCGCAGGGAGGACTCAAAGCAGGTCTCTGCACCAGAGCGAAAGAAATCGATTGAAACGAAGTTTGTAACGGCGATAAGTTAAACTTTACCGGCACACTTTTTATCTACGCGGAAAACGTAGACAATGGAACGGGTATTTTAAACTGAGAGGTAGTCCAACAAAAAAGTAGGTATTCTATGATGCAAAAAGTAATAAAGGATATTAATTGGAATAATTACTCAACCACACAGGTGATGGAGTAGAGAGGTGACGGAATAATAAGTTATTATTAGAATTTTTAGAAGACATTATGAGAATATTGAGAAACTAAATGTTTTAGACGGAGGAAAGCCGAGGATAAAATGAGCCTATAAAGGCCGCTATACACGATACAATTTTTTGCACAATTTCTTGTACAAACGCCTGTATCAGGAAACTGTACCGTGTAAAGCGGCAAATTGTGCGAACGCTTGTGCGAAAGTCTGGAAAATGGACTGTATGGAAAAAAGAACCTGTTCTAATTCCATTCAGACAAACATACAATTTCGTTCAGTTTATACAAGCGTTTGTACAAGAAATTGTACATAAAATTGTATCGTGTAAAGCGGCCTTAAGAGTCTTAAAAAGTAGCAAAGGTTGTCTTAAACCATAGTAGAGCATCGCTAGAATCTAATATTGATGATGATTACCCCTCCCAAACACCTTTACACTGGCCTACATAGATGATGATTCCCTGATAACCATTCCTTGCATTCATATGATAAAAATGACCAAGTTACCCTGATCTCCCCCAGATACCACCTCCAGATAACACAATAACATCGCCCATATAACACAACTTAGTTTTCTGATTCCCTACTTTCGTCCAAATTCATTTGATCCAATGCCTATTAAAATTATGGCACACAGTCACCTAGAATGTAATATCGTTACTAAGCAAGGAAAAGTTTACCCGTGCATAAGATAAAGTGTTTTTCTCTTTTGATAAAAAGAGAAAACTCATGATTTCTATACAAGATAAACAAGATAAGGATAAAATATACAAGACAATAAACATCACTCCTGCCAATTGTCATGTAAGCTAAATAAATTCAAATACTGCCATTCAAAATGCCCTTCTTACCTCGAACAATTAGGGATATGAATAGCTGTAAATGCATTCAATACTATACGAACAAGTGTATCAGTAGATAGCATAGGTTGTTGCATGTTGGTATAAGAACCTTAGGCTAACGTAAATAACAGCATGTTTTCGTATTCTTGCTTTCCGATGTTAATCTTTTTTAGATTTGTAAGTTTAGGCTACAATATAGATACTAATCCTTTTTATGCACTATACGTAATGCATATTTGGTGTGAATTCACCCCCTGCCACACACCTTTGTGGTGGACTTCATCGTATTATGTAAATGGGGATATAGATTCACTTCCTTATTTCTGTTTTATGATAAATATACGGCGTAAACAAGAATAAGTACTTCAAATACTTGATTTTTGACGAACCTTCTTCCCTATAGCAATAGGATGAGCCAGGGCCCACTACGAGTACATGTATTCTTCGTATCCCCAATGGAATTTGTTTTGCGAGATTTGTTTTCGACAGCACGCTCAATGGCATCACGAGCGGAAAGAAGTAATTACGGCATATGTAGCGCGGGACATGGATTAAACGTTGATCTCATAACCCTCTTCGTCGACAGCTGACCACAGATTCCGCAGCAAGAGGCGTTTCTCGAGCATATTGAAGTCAGCTTACATGCCTAAAGATGAGCGAAGTCCTCACGTATTTAAAACGTTTAAAGGCATGCAACCAGTTCACCTGTATTTGTTTCTACGGAGTTTACCCTAAAAACCACCTCGAAAGCGTATTGGAGGGGGTGAATCATCAATAAAGATGCACCAAGTGTATAGAGCCAAAATTTATAATAATACTTTTGAAATATGCTTTGAAATAGTTAGGTACAAGGCGAATTAGTCATCAACCCCTTGGAAATTTTCAAATAGAACACCAACATAGCTATGATTACGAAATTTATACACCACGTAAACAGTTCTTCCTCGACCACTTACCGACTACTGTGCATCCATAATTAGGTCACGATTCTAATTAAAAAACTAAAATGGACTAAAAAATATTTTTCGGTACATGTCATTATTGTTGCCAGCAAGACCAGCTCTTCCACATCCTTAGCTAGGAAAAAATACATATGACGTCCCAAAAAATTATTCCTTCAAAGAGATACTAAATGTCCACTCCAGAACACGTAGGTAAATCTTGTTAACGTCAGAACGTCCGAATTCTAATGAAAGCCTTTTTAATGAGAAATGCTCAAGAGAAATTTCTAAATAGGCTTTTGCTGTGCATGGCATAAATGTTGTAGAAGTCGCAAGTACCTGCACGGAAGCAAGTGCATACCATAGCAAAAATAAAACACCAAATAACTATATTTATTCACCATAATGATGATTTCGTAATAATATTACTAAGGAGAAGAGTGGAAAAGTCTACGTTTAAAATTTTAGCCTTTAAAAACTCTTTTAAATACTCACATAATTAAAATATTCCTGGAAATCGTATGAATTAATCAAGCTGTCTAATGAGGTTAGTTACTACGAATGAACTGGCGATGGAGTAGATATATATTTTTAAATCTATACTATCACTCAATAACACGGATTCGGCAGTCTTAGAGCATAATTAAGTGATTGACAGGATCATTAGAAAACCAACAAGCCATATCATTTTCCATCTTTTCGATCATCATTCATCGTGCAACTTTGAATAGCAAATGCTATTAAAACTAGAACAAAATTAGATAAATTATTCATTCAAAAATAGATCATATATGCAAACTAAAAACATTAAAGTGGCTAGGAGTTTAAATTTGAATTCAAATTTAATCTCCTAGCATACATCTAAACCATTCCCTGCAAACCACCGTTAGGGTATGTGGCCGGGCTTGAGCCAAACCATGCAGGTATTATTGCCAAGAAATCGAATATACCCAATAAATAAGGTAGATAGGAATACCCGAAAGAATGAAGAATAAGTACGTAGATATTTTAACTCGCAATCATGCTACTAATGAAAAATCATCACCTTCTGAAACTAATACCGCTCAGATAAAAATATTTGAATTTTGTTGGCAATACGCCAAAACTGTCCAAAAATGCTATCAATAAAGGCTAACTAAAGAAAATCTATATATTTAAGCTAAAAGGACACGTTTGCGAACGATGTGGTGTTCATTTCCATTCATTCTCATCTACTGTCGCGTTGAGAGTTGCTTTTTCTCACGTTCGGAGGGTCTGCAACCATCTTAAAATTCGGCACTCAAGGATCTCCCTCGACACCGTCCACAGTGGACAGCGCAACTCGCTAAGTGCACTTGGGGGGTCATTCTCAGAGAACACATTCTTTCGAAACCAAGTGCGACGCCTCTTTCCCGCATTCACGTCGACCTCGAAAAACGCAATTCCCGGAGCAATGAACGCGTTGGCCAACGAAATTTGAAAATAAAAAAAAAGAACCCTAGGTCGTGGATCTCTCTCGGACGTTTCGTCACATTCGCGAAGACAACAAAAGGCACAACTGCCAGAGGAAACAAGCACTCATGTACACGCAAAAACCGCAGTTTGAGCAATAGGTAGGTACTATTCAATTACCGTGAGTCATAGCAAAAATTGGCAATGCAAGTATTCGCTGGCCTAGCTTAATCGTTGGCTGGTTAGTTTACATCTATATCTACGTAATGCCCTTCAAATCACTATAAAGGTGTACGGCAGAGGGTGAATTCACACCAAACATTTATTACATATCATGCATAAAAAGGATTAGTTATAATACTCTGGGCTAAACTTCACAATTTAAAAAGGTGTTGGGATGCCGGCATACCAACACAATCACCAAGTCGTTTTTCATCGGTAACTGGTAACCAGCATGAGCTCTCCCTTGCAAATAGTGAATCAAGTATGCAAAAACATGCCGTTAGTTGGGTTAGCTATAAGTCCTTATGCCAACATGCAGCTACCAATGTTATCCATTGCTACACTCGTACTGGATAAATTTACAGCATTCAATTCTGCGAGGAAAGAAGGGCATTTTGAATATGTCAGTCCGGCAATGAATTTCTCTAATTTTGTGATTATGGTAGAGTCTACTAGGTATAGTAAGTTGGGGTTCGCAAAATATTTTTAACATCATCACTGAAAATATGGTCTTGGAATTTATTTAAGAGATTAAGTCTAAATTTCAACCTGCGATCTGCCAATGATTCCCAAGTTAATTCATTTAATAGACTGGTTACGCTAATAAGGTTATCGTATCGTCCTTTTACAAATCTTGCCGATCTTCGCTGCACACGTTCAAGTTCATTATTTAGACCGATTTCGTAGGGATCCCATACACTGGTAGCATATTCCAAATGATGTATAGCAAGGGAAAAGTAGCTAATTTCTGGTACATGATCTTCACATTTGCCCAGTACATACCCTTTTCAAGGGTCGTGACCTACAGCAGTGGTCATTAACCGCTTCACAGGAAGGGTAATTGGGAATAGGGAGTGATTTTGTAGAACGTAAGAAGGGTGAAGCGAAGCCCGACGTCGCCATTAACCTATTTTCAACCAAAAGTTCAAAGGGGTACACTATTTAGCGATCCGATGAGCGTACGAAGTACTGAACTAAAAGTGCTCTCCACACAGCACTCAAGCAGGATCCGGCCTACCAACACAATCATCAAGCTGTTTTTCATCGGTAACTGGTAACCAGCATGTGCTCCCCGCTACAAACATGCCGGGAAATTAGTTCTCGTCTCGGTTCGAATCCTGGTGATGGCATTTTTTCCAGACGTATGCCGTTCCCCAATCGAGTGCTGAGTAGAGAGAACTTCAAGTACATTCTTAACATAAAATATAAAGGAAAATGTATTGGATGCTGGGAAGAAGCTCACAACTAATAGCTGAAAATAAATTGTTGCTGTACAATTAAATACTTAGGTCTGTGTGAGACCTATGGAATCCAGCTGTGGGAATACACACGCAAAACAAACCTGGGGATGACATTAACTTTTCAGAAAAACGTACTAAGAATAATAGTAAACGCTCCTTAGTATGTGTGTAATAAAAATTTCCATAGAGACCTAAAAATGTAATATGTCAGCGAAACAAGACCAGCATGACCAAAGGGTAGAGACCAATGTACATACATTGAGAGATGCTAAACATGGCGTAAGAAGCTTTAGTTTCGCTAAAGAGACTCAAAAGATTGAAGCCATATGATATTTTAAAGTATTAAGGAAATATGGCTGTGAACGAATTATAATAAAAGTTACAATCCATGGGAGTCTATACGCAATAAATAATCTAAATAGAGATGTTTATATACCCTCGTAAAAAATATAAAAAACTGCAAGTTCAGTGCTCTTTCGATTGGCTAGATGGTAAAACCATGACAATAGTCTGCTATTTACATAGCCATTTCCCTATTTCCAAATTTCTCCCTCCACCATTCTAAAATATTCTTATATCCACCCCGTCACCTTATCTTTAAAAGTGCAAGATACCTGAGCTGTTGGCCACCTCCACCAATATTAAAAATTAGTCACAGCCGTTGATTTTAACGGGGTCAACGACCAATATACAATATCCCGTAATTTACACCGGTCTACCCAAGGGACTTTTGAATAGAGCTACTAGGGAAAGAAGTTGAAGAGAGACTGTGAGAAAAAAAGTAGCCGTGACGAGAACACACTGGGGTTAACGCAAATTATTTACGCTCCAAAACACCCTCTTGGCGCAATTTGCGTTTCCTCGAAACGAATATGGGCTCGTCTGGAAGACGATAAGGAGAAGGGAAGAAAATGCAATTCTAGGATCTGAGATTAAAGGTGTATGTGCGTGAGTACGTGTGTGTGTGTGTGTCAGAGAGAGAGAGAGAGAGAGAGAGAGAGAGAGAGGGGAGGAGAAGGGTTAAAGGAATGACACGGGTGCTTGGTCCTTCCCAAGTTCGTTCGAGAATCCCGGGGAGGAGATTAGTCCCTTGTAAGGGATAGAAAAGGGCGGTTTAAGAACCCATCTCCCTCATTCCGTATGCACGTTCGTTTGCATTCTGGGCCCCTTTCGGGGGAGGAAGCCGCCGTGCCCGCCCCTTGAACACCCCGGGGGTGTCCCACCCTCGAAGCCAAGCCGGTCCAAGCACAGCCTCCCTTCCCGCACCCAGTGAAGACGCCACCTCACCCTTTCTCCCTTTCCCACCCCCGCGCTCCCGACGACTCCAACCAACTCATCTTCCTCCTCACCCCACTACTCCCCCATCTCGCTCCCACTCTAATAACCCCTCACCCGAGCCTTCCCACGCCACCCCTATCGCTTTCTCTCATTTTCTTTTCCTCTCGCACTCCCTATCCCCCTCGGGGAGTTGGCGGAGATCAGGGCCTTTCTTGACCACGCTTCCGCTATCACGGCGAGAAGGTGGAATGAGAAAGAAAAAGAAAGAGAGTTCGCGCCCGTCTCCCGAATGTTAATTTCTTTAATCTCAAATTAAAGCGAATTCAAGGCGCGTGAAATAGCTATTTTACGGTTAGTTCGATGGGAAAGAAATTCCAAGAACTTCTCGTTCGTCCAATTATTTGTCGTACACCCGTCCACAATAAAATGTTACCACCTTGGAGGCCGAATTTTTCAAAGTCCCGAGTTGAAGGAGATTTGACAACAGTGCAGCTCTGTCCCTTTAAATGCCCCGAGCAGCACCAACACCGAGGCACGGCCCTCCTCCTTCCCTTGCCATGGTTTGTGGTGAGACCCTTCCTCAATGACCTGGAGAGGGATTTTTGCGTTGGAGAGGGAGGGCCGCAAGGGTGCCTTGTGACAATTAGTCGGCCCCAAGGAGTGAGGCCTCCCGAAAAATGCCTTCTTTTAGATTGCTGCTCGGAGTTACTCCCTTGAAGATGGGTAGCTTAGGTTTCCGCGACTACAGCTCTTGAGAGAGTGACTACCCAAATGTAAATGCAGCTCGAAGTAAGAGTTGTCATTAACACCGTCGATATATGTCATTTCCGAAACGTTCCAAAATACTCAATTTTTGCCTTTATTTCGTTGTAGAAACTGTTGATTTTATAACATGAATAACATAGATGAATATTGTTATCAGCATTTATATATCTGTTAACGATCGGTGTTATCTTTTAAATTATCGGTGAATTTTATTTGACTGAGCGATGAGCTCGAAAACTGCGCTTGTATAGTAAATGGCAAAAATACTTACGCTACAACTGACACATACAGATTTCAACAAGAAAAGAGAAGACTTATTGGACGTCTTTACGGAATATAAGAGTTAAGTTCCAAGCTTAATTGCGTAATAAATGAGGAAAAATTATCGCGGATATTTTTAGAATTTATTTCAAATTACACACAATCCTCGCACTCTCGCATACTCGTCTGGTTATTTCTTAGAATGAATACTCATCGGCAATTCATATCGTAGTATATGCTATTTCAAAAATTAAAAAAACTCACTTAATAAATAAAAGTATTAACAAGATTATTAGGAACAGATTGAGCGTCTCTTAGATGCATTGGTCAAAACTGTAAGTGTTTTCGTATTCGAAGGTCCCTGTTCGAAACCCAGTATTTGAGTACTGCGTGTACTGGAGTACTACTACCTCTACTCAAAGGTTTTAACGTTTTCTCGTATTGTTAAACGGAAATGTGTATTAAGGACAGGACGGGTAATTTTACAACGTAACCAGAACACATTCAACGTAATTAGAAGGAATACGTGGAATTACTGAACGACTGTGCAAAAAGGCCTAGAAGATTTTTATGGACTCACCCGTGGGATATGCGAGGAGAATATATTGTCGGAGGATTTCGTAGAAACTGTACTGACATCTAAAACGGAAACGAGAGTAACAAGGAAATGTGATGGCAACTGAATCTCTCATACTGCTAAGCTTACGCTTAAAATCATCAACCAAGGTATGGAAAAGAGAGTAATAAATGAATGAGGCCGCCTTGTCCGCGATATCTGCTAGAGGACGAGTCATTCAAGCCTGTCATTTATCCCCCTCTGTGACGAAACGTCTCTCAACGTAATTCTCCTTCGGACTTAAATTTTGGCAGAATACTCCTTTTCAATACTAACCGGGTTACTACATTACTCTCCCTGCTCCATGATCTAACCCCTCTCTTCTAAATAAATTAAAATCACCCTCCATGCATGCAAAATTTCATTACTTGAGTCTTCTTATGATTTAAGGGGTGACTAGTTGACCAGGGCTTGATCACCCGCAAACCTTATCAACTTTCCCCTACCTATACACCTGTATCGAGCCCTCCCACCATTCCCTCCGAATATGAATTAAAAAGTGCCGGTGCCTACGCACAGCCTTACGCAACCCATCTCTGTAATACCACCTCATCTCATTCCCCGTCCGCTTCTCTCACCAGCACTTTCTCGGTAATGCATGAACTTTGGCTCAGTCTTCTGTTCTTCCAATTAATTCCTGTTTTACGCAATAGTTCCATTAACCCTTTCCTCTTCACTCTGTCGAAAATATTTTTGAAATTAACATTACACGCAGATATATTCTGATTATATTCTAATCCTTTCCACTCATTCAAATGATTTTGATTGAAAAATTGCTTTCCGATGACAAAATATAAATTTACCTGCAGAAAAAATGTCTCCTTCCCCTCTCTCCCTCTCCAAGAAAACTAAATGCCCAGATATGGGCGATAAGTGACCACGGACCGCTTCGCTGAGGCCCTATTCTTAAATAATGCCGAGACGGGTATGGAGACGGATGCGTAGATTTTTTCACCTTAAGAATCATCTCCGACACGTTTTATGACACCCACCACTCCATCCAGGACACCTCGGGTCTTCTTCCTACCGGTTCAAGTCTCTTTCAGGGCCCAAGCACAATGGGTATTTAAGGAGCAGGTAAAGCATGGCGGGTTTTTCCTCTCTTAGGACTGACAAAGGTGGACAGGGATTTTTGCAGTGGGGGGGTGGACCGCAAGGGTGCCCTGCGACAATCGGCTGCGAGGAGTGAGGCCTCCCGAAACGCAGCCTTTTTTTCGATTGCTGCTCCGAGGGCCTCCCTCGAAGATGATCGTGTAGGTTTCGCGACTGCTGAGAGAGTGACGACCCAAATATGATTGCAGCTGAAGCAAGAGTTGTCATTAACACCGTCGATATGTCTTAGTCAAAAGCGTTCCCAAAATATTCACAAATACTCCGTTTTTGCCTTCATTTCGTCATAGGAAATAATGAGATCATAAAATATTCGAGATAAGAGCTTGAAAAATGCGCTTGTATAGGAAATGGTAAAAATAATAATGCTATAACTGTTACAGGCAGATTTCGATAACAATAGATAAGACGTACTGAACGTCTTTACGGCATATAAGTATTAAGTTCCAAGCTTAATTGGGTAATATATTAGGAAAAATTATCGCGGATATATTTAGAATTTCTTTCAAATTACATACAATCCTCGCACTCTCGCATACTCGCCTGGTTATTTCTTAGAATGAATACTCATCGGCAATTCATATCGCAGTATATGCTACTTGAAATATAAAAAAATGACTGGACGTGTAATTCTGCAATATGATCAGAACACATTCAACGTAATTATAAGGAATACTTGGAATTACTGAACTACTGAGCAGAGAGGTCGGAGGATTTTTATGGGCTCGCTTGTAGGATATGCAAGGAGAATATACTGTCGGAGTATTCGAAGAAACTGTATTGCCATCTAAAACGAAAATGAGAGTAACAAGGGAATGCGAAGACTACTGAATCTCTCATGCTGCTACGTTGGTGCTTATAAACATCAATCGATGTATGGAAAAGAGAGCAATGAATTTCTAGGTGAGGATCAATTCATATTTTCCAAGGGAATTAAACACGTGATGTGATTGCAGTGATGAGAATCATTATTATCATTATTTTTGGTTCCACACACTGTCCCTCTTCAGCCCCCTATACCTCCCATCATTTTATCCCAGGTACCCGTTCTTCGCCTCACTCTACCCCGTTTAACCAATATTCTTCACTTAATCACATATTTCAATTCACCCTAGCCCTTTTCGTCTTCTCTATTGATCAATCAAAATTCTTTCCTCTCCTACCATTTCTAATACTTCATCATTTGTTCTCCTTTTGACCCACTTCAATTTCTCCATCCTTCTCCATACTCACATCTTAAAAGCTCTGAGTATATTTCCATCTTCGTTCCACGAAGCCTATGTTCGAGCGTCATATAGTGCCACGCTCCATATCAAACTTTTCGCTAGTATTTTCTACTTCCCTACTTAACACCCCTGTCAACAGCTCACGTCTACGACTAAAAGCTTATCTTGCTAATACAATCTTCTTTCTCCTCCTGTCCTCCTTCTGTCATCAATGCTGCTATACCCCTTTTTCTCCAATACACTACTTAAATAGCGGAAGGTGGAAATGTGAAGAAATGGAGAGCCTGTCCAAATTCAAACCTTGCTTGGAATAGCGCGTATAACAGCGCATTTGTAGATCTGTAGTTCATTTCTCGGATGAGTTTTTTTTTTTGTTGTGATCTGTCTTGATTCTATTTTCACCACCTGCTTACTGTTTGGGGTTGTGGGTATCATAAAACATGCCGGGAATGTTTCTGAAGGTGAAAAAATATAGACCGACTTCTGAACGTATCGGAATTATTTCCGAAGGTAGGGTATATCGGCTAAGCGCTCAAAGGCTTCTCTGATTAAGCCGTTTTATGCAAATGTCTTTTAGAGAGAATTAGGTAATGAGGCTGGAAAAACTTCTACTTTGTAAGAATCTCGGCCCACGTAAGCCGATAGCTATTGATTTTCAGAAATTAATGGCTTTTGAATAAAGTTCCAGGAGTTCAAGCGTTACAAAAATACTGAAGATCGTATTAGCAACTGATCTAATTTCATATAGACGTAATACATGAGCAGTTGAAGTAGTGATCAATTGAAAAAAACTACGGAATAATAAACCTAAGACTTTCTGTTTACACCTTCCTAAGACTTTCTTCACACCTACGTTTTGCGACATGAACGTTGGATGAACCTGAGTTAATTGGTGACTTAGTGATGAATAAATGTAGGCGTTTGAAGTGTTAAGTTTAGAGGACATAAAATTTCAACCAGAACATTGCATATATTACGGTCTTATAATACCCGTGGAAGCGCAACGACCATTTAGCACGTTAATCATTACCCTCGGAAAATCGTCCGGTTGTCATAGGACTCCAAAGTGGTCTCGGAATAAATGTTAGGTATTTTCGAAAGAGGTTATAAAGCGAGTGTCATTTTCTATTATTTTTCTAGTAGAAATGTGGAGAGAAGTGATTGGAACTCATATCGTGCCCCTTCTCCCGTTCTGTGACCACGGGTACGTATGTGTCTCGGGCGACTCGTCTTCTAGCAGATATCCTGGACAAGCATGACCACTGAGAAGAGTGGTCTTGAGTCAAGGCGGTCTGCCCTGGTTGTTCACTTGAAAAAGTGTGAAAAGGGAATTGTTCTCGGGGGAAGGGTACCCCCAATAAATGGCGAGAGCAGCGAGAGCTCTGGGCATTTAAACTCTGCGCCAAGGGACAGTGTTGTCAAATCTCCTTCAACTCGGGACTTAGAAAAATTCGGCCTCCGAGGTGGTAACATTTTATTGTGGACGGGTGTACATGGCGCAAATCTAATATGCTTCTTTTTCAAAACGATTCCTGGCAGATTATCACTGTTTTTTTTTTGGATTTCCCAGAAACAAGACTTGTAAAAATTCAAGCCAAAAGGAGTACTAATATTATTTAAAAAAAATACATTGCTGTGAATTTTAAGGGTATGCACCCCACATTGTCAGGGCGGGCAGAGGTAGTCTAACCGTTGACGTTCCAACCAGGCAAACTAAAGGTTGCGAGTTCTAATCGTGTCTTAGGCATGGATGCTGTGTTTGTTGTAGGCATAAGATTAAGCCTAGACAGCATGACATAATCTAAGTAGCTCGACTACGAACAAACCAAATTCCTTAACCAAGTAATCGAGTGTGATCCGATTCTGAGAGGGCTAGAGCAGTTATTGTGTGTTCTTTTTAGAATTGAGCACGATTGAAACAATTTTATGCAATGCAAGAACAAGGGCCAAATAAGGATGGATTTTGGAGAATAGGAGAACTTGGGTATGGCTGAGCTAGCAATGTGTAGTAGAGAAGTATGAAGAGCTTCAATACGCCAGTCTTAGGACTGGAAAACAAAGACAATTGAAGAACGTGCTCTCTCGTCAACAGAAAAGAATGACCCAAGCCAGCAGAAAAAATACCTACCAACACCTAACAAATCGCTCAATAATATTATTTCAAAGCTTTACTTCATATTCTTATTCTCTACGATTGCTAAGCTTGCTTTTTGGTGCCATTCTTGCAACGACAATAAGACACTTTCAGTTACACATATATTTTATAGACATTTGACTAAACGAAGGGTCTTTGTTCCACGATTATAATTATTCAATGGGGTCGCCTATCATATTTTTTTTGCCGAATCTGATAAGAGGTTTTTAGATAAAAAAATACCCGTACTTTGCATTCTTCGTTCCATCACGTAAGTAGGTAGGTTTAAGTTTTTATGGGTGCGTCGACGACTAAGGTCATTTGCAACACGCAGTCTATACTGTGTACTAAAATAAAAATTAGAGATATCGGTGATAATAATAAAAAAGAAAAAATATACGACACTAAATTAAATCTTCTTTGGAATGCCAGTTACTTTTATTCAGTTCAGTTTTATTCGTTACAGTATTCCTGATAACGTAGTTCACTCTATCAATATGCATCAATTTAAATTTAAAATGTTATCATATCTGTATGAAAAATACTACTTTAGCTCAGGATAAACCGCTTGTATATGCATTACCTTGTTCCTGTTTCTGTATCTATGCTTGTTAATCATTAAGCTATTCATATTATTTGTTGTAAATATTGTATTACTGTACTATTCTTGAATACAGGTATATGTAAGTTTTAGCAAGTGAATACCTCCTTTTTTTGTTACTTTCGTTCCTCAATTAATTCTCTGTTAACTACCATTGCAACCTGTCAATATTTTATACTATTTTCATCTCTATGTCGTTATTGTATTCTATTGTGTCATGTCTCAGTGTTCAACACAAAATACCGTCAAACCCTCATACTCATGAAATTATTCATAAATATATGATAGATATTATTGTTATGTTAGATGTTGCACATGTTAAACCTAGAATTGCTGCGAAATTATTCTTATTATATCATTTAGAATAACATATCTTGCATATTATTGTTTTATATTTACCAATTTGTTTATTTTTGCTACTCATTCTTTATTGTAATCAGTTCGGTAAAGTGTGTTCTCCATTGTAAAACCACAGAGTCTATAGATTGTATGTATTTAATTCATGTTCCATAGGAAAAATGTCCTAGAACAATAAATTTATATTATTATGTTATATATTACTTTTAAGAAGGATATGGCGCGGCTTAGACGATCAGGATCGTCGCCTAGAACTTGTTCTAGGTCTCCCCTGATGCCCAGCTTTTCGCGCATAGTCCGAAATTTGTCACACTCAGTCAGGAGGTGTCGAGCACTGAGAGGAGAGTCGCAGTCATCACAACGAGGTGTTATCTTCTCTTCTGTAAAGATGAAAGTGTGGATCAAGGCGCAATGACCAATTCTCAACCGTGTGATGACGACTCCCTCTCTGCGATTGTTCCTGACGGAATTGGGCCACACTGACGTTACCGGCTTCACGCTGCGTAGTTTGTTATTACGCACGTCTCTCCTAGATGTACTGCGCTGATCTAGAACTACTTTACGAAGAGTAGCCTGCAGATTCTGATAAGGGACCAGCGTCGTCGTCTGTTCAGGGATCTTTAGAGCTCTCTTCGCAGCTGCATCGGCCGCTTCATTTCCGGCAATTCCCACATATCCAGGGACCCAGAGGAGCATTATGGTAATTCGTTCCACCTCGTAGTTTTCGAGTTATAAGCGGCGAGAAACTGATTTTTTTTTACCGTTTCGCTTGAGTTGGCGTGAGGAACACTCGTACATTTCTTTGCCCAATTACAACCAAGATTGTTCAGCTCCTCCTCCCAATCACATTGGGGGATTCATAGTTGATTCTGCCAATGGAAGTGGTTGTTATAATCCATGCGGGGTATTACGAAAGGTATTGCATATTCTACTACAGCTTAATTTGCGAAAAATAATTAAACTAAAGCACACATTTATTCACACCCAGATGCATATGAAAAGTACCTATTAAATTTCGATGTTCAAGTATTTTGGGCTGTTCACAGGACACGCCAGGAGCTGTATAGGCAGACGGTTCTACCCTGCCCCCAATACCTCTACAGTTTTCACGAAAAAAATAGTCTACGAAAGGACGTGAATGACGTAAAAGTCTTTAGGGCAGCTCTTCCGGTTGGCGTCACCATTTGCATATTTAAATTTTTCATGATGAGCAAATGGATCTGGTGAGAAGATTAATTTTTTCACAAAATACAGTTTTTGTTTCCATCCAAAGATTTCGAGAGTATATTAGCGATTTTGGTCCCAAGTAAATGCCTCCATTAGGTACTCTTCGGTTTTCATCTTGTACCATCGTCCGCGTGGCTCATTATCAAAATAAGACAATGGACAAGCAGCCCTGCCGCCTGCTTTGCATGCACTTTTCATAAGAACTTCGTATGCAGAGAGAAGGAAATGGCTATTTTATAAATAGAGAAATATGTCTCACTCTAATTATCCCGTATGTTTTTGTGCTTTTTTCTTCACCATATTTTCATTACATGTTGTCTCCCACTCTCAAATATCACGTTTTTTGCATTTTTCTCTGCATCACAAACTGCTAAAAATCCGAAACTATTACCAAATCATACAGACAGAGAATTCATACTCAACGCACCAAACCTCACTCTTTTAGCTCAAAACTTGAGATAGAACAAAACAAAACAGATACAGAATGACTGACTTACTGACACGCTACAAAATTAATATATATTCGAATTAACCTGCTGATTTAGCAACAAACATTTTTGCATAAATAACGTTTCATAGCCTTCTTTCGACTATTATAAATATTCTTCTGAACGCTTAGCTTTGAAATTCACAATTCATACACAAGATTGGCGCCGGTAGGCAAAAATTGTTTTATTTCACTATCTGCACATCGAAAACGGCAATTAATATTTTAATGCTTATAAAATTGATTGAAGAAACTAATTTCACTTTCTTCAATTTTTTCAACCCAATTTTTATCCCTTCACCAAAAACGTAAACACATTTACTTAGCAACGTAAACAAATAGGCATAGCAACTGGATTCCCATGCTAAAAGATAGGGAAAAATTCATTTTTCTCTTGCATTTTTTTCTGCACCGCAAACTGCTAAAAATCCAAAACTACGACCAAATCCACGCTCAACGCACTAATTCTCACTATTTTAGCTTATAACTTGGGAGAGAAATTAACTAAATGGATACAGAATGACTGACTGACACGCTACAAAATAAATATATATATATATATATAGATTTTAAAACAAGACATTGTCCTGAGGGAACAGTTATTGTGGCAATAATGTTCACACCTCATACTTAGTTCGTGATAGCGTAATTCCGTCCTAATAATCAGTAGTGAGTGCAATGCTGCACTTCAGGGGCCTTGAAAAAAACGCTGGTGCCAAACGACTTGCAAATGTATGATAATGGGCTTTCACAATATTCTAGCCATCGGAGCACTCAAAAAGTATGTAACTGCTATGACTAATGGAGCTGGTGACATACATGATCATAGTACGCATTAAAAGTTTCGCTGATTGTTGAAACAAGACTGTTAATCCATTACAGCAGCACATTAGCAGCGTTACCAGAAAACCTTTATGAAAACTGGACGAAGTCATTTCTAACTGCTGTTGAAGGAGCGAGACAAAAAGTGCATTCACGCATTGTGTCCATTAAACAAAACTTGGATAGAGACCGGAGAGCACTAAAATATTCGCTACCTCATCCAATATTCGAATCTGGGTCTTCGAGATGGTAAGCCAGTACTATATCGACCACGCTAACCTGATCATCTACACTATCTCTCCACTCTCATGTGCCTCCTTATTTACAGTGCATTTACAGAGATATGGTCATGATCATAACCTCATCAAGACTTTTCACACCATGGTGCCATTAAAAAATAAATTTTCCTCAAACGAACATGAATTTAAAAAACATAGATTGATGAAACAAACAGAGATGAAAATAATATCGTATATATTTTACGTCTTAATCATGGCTGCATGAACTTTTGTTAGAATATTTATAATGGTTTACAGTACTTCTCAGATGCTTCTTTGCAAGTTGGATAAAAAATTGGAAAGTGTGTCCCGCATTATATTCATAGGAATCACCCTTTAGGTAGGTAGCATAATTGTAAGTAGCATTAATTGGGATGGGAATCGCTGTCACATCGTAGGCTGAATTATAGACTCAATCTTCTGGGAAAATTTGAGGAGGGACATTTCATTTATGACGTTAATCATATATTGCTGGCTCCGACTTACTATGGTAGGCTCGATAATTATAATAAAATTGAGGAGATTGATTGCAGGACGGGCAGGCTTAAGATGTCATTTTTTCCACGTTCAATTCGAGATCTGAACGTTAGACATTGCGTAAATCAGTAATAATTATAGAGGTAATATTCAGAGTAGGTTGGTAGTATTTTTTATTTCCTGCATGTTCAAATCAATGCGTTACTCGCATGCATTAATTTTTTTTGCATGCATGAGTATCTATTAAATTGGTGTTGGATTTCAAGTCATGCATGGTATTCCTGCATAATTGGGATTTGGTATATTTTTTTCTTTTTTCCCCCTAATTAATTTTAAAGGTGTGGTGCTTGTTTTGTGTTGTTCATTTTTGTTTGTTATGTCATTGTTCCTGGTGTAAATACACCCCCTGCCACACACCCTCGAGGTGACTTGCATGGTATGTCGTAGATATAGATATAAGTCAACTATAGTGCATATACTAGGTGTATGTTTGCATACAGCTCACCCCATGCCACATATCCTCTACGTGAAGTCTTCTCGGGCTTTCCACTGGGTTAAATTTTGGTATAACATCAACGTTTCAACGGACGACTCGTCCATCGTCTTCAGGGTGAGTTAGTAAATTAAAGCCGTTGAGGCGTATCTATAAACGGTTGCAACAATCAGGTTACTCCCGATTGGCCGGAAGGATCTTCGAAACTTGGATAAGGAGGAGTTCTATCGTTTTTTATTTTATATAAAATGGGATTCCACGAATTGCTAATTTTATAACCCGTGCCTCTATTAAAATTATTTTTGTTTAGCCTGATCTCAATGGCCTCCTTAGAAAGCCTGTCCCAGAAGTTGTTCGAACGGCAGATTAATTTTGCGCTATCCCATTTTATCCTGTGGTCCCGAGTTATACCATGTTCTGCCACAGGAGAACACACTATCAGAGGAAGACTTTACGAAAATAATTCGCCGGGAAAGAATTAAATCATATCCTCTAGGTGGTTTGCTGGGTAGTCATGAGAAAGATAAATAGTAATGAATAGTTGGTTATGGATAGATATCCACCCCTCGCCACACATCCTCGCTATGGCTAGTCCTCTAGGTGGTTTGCTGGGTAGTCATGAGAAAGATAAATAGTAATGAATAGTTGGTTATGGATAGATATCCACCCCTCGCCACACATCCTCGCTATGGCTAGTAGGGAATTATGTAAGTTTAAATGTACGTTACACATCTACATATCTTAATCGCTTAAATCGTCTTCATTGTCGGTTTCATCTCACACGTCACAACCACAAAAAAAAACATAAAGTAAGCCAGATAAATGTATTTATCGTTCACAAAATTCGTCCTCGATGAAATCGGGAACACTTTGCGCCCTGAGAGTAGAGATTGGATGCCCCGCAAGGAAAAACTTTAAATCCATCCCCTGGCGCAGACGACGTGGCTCTTCCCATTCCATCTCCTCGCCAGGCATTTGCAAAAATAAAAAAAAATAAAAAATCTTATCACAAGCAATGCGGAAACAGGAACTTGGCACCTCAGACCTTTAGACAAAGTTAAACCTTGCCCACAGATAGATTCAATTCCAGAAAACTAGTTTGGGTAACATGGTTGGGAACATCCATAGAAGAATCTAAATCGAATACATCTTCTTCTCTATGCTGCCTTCACAGAAATCTCCAGAAAAAAACAAGTACGTAGCCCAAGTTTCCCAAGATTCTTCAAGGCAACTTATTGAAAGCAACAGTAGACGGGGCTTAAATGAAGAGTAGATTACTTAAGATATCAAAGTTATCACGAATTGGTTATACCTTTCTAAAAAATAAATGATTATATGATTTAAACAATTCACTATTTGCTACTTATATAGGTACCTATCATACGAGGCCTCCGTTTGCCATTATATTCAATATTCTTATTCATCTATTCCTCGACGATTGCCATTAGACATTTATGCCTCAAGACATGGCCAATTAGGCTGTCCCATATTTTTTTAAAGTTTGCAAAAGACTTCTCTTTCCTCCCATTACTCTACATTTACTACCTGTGCAATCCATTTTTTTCTTCACCATTCTTAAAAACATACTTATAGAAAGAAATTTATCAACCTTAATTTTCATGTCACTGACTATAAAGCTTTCGAATAAATAATTTAACACTTTTGTATACAAAATCTAAGTTCTCGTATACGTTTCCCTAATTGCTTCTGATTCGACCTAAGTGGGAATGTGCCATTTCAGCTAAATTTACAGCATTATCATCATCCTGATAACCTTCGAGGTAACTGAGTAAGTAAAGGAACAATTACGCATAAAGGGGTCATAAATATGTTCGTTCACAATGATAATGGTATCATTAAACTCAAATCCGTTTCCTGGACCCATATAAAGATTGAGACGAATATTCTAGTATCAAGAAAATTCTCCTTCCTTATTCACAATGTCTGTTAAAAGAATAAATAAAAATTTTCCTGAAATCCGCCGCAGTCGCCTTCGAGATTTAATGTCTCGTCGCAATTTTATGGCAGTTGACGCAAGGAACTTTTACAAATGATTGGGGGTAATAGCATCAATAGATGAATAATAGTAATGAGGAATTATCAGAGACCCCTTAACGCCAAATAGAGTTGCATCAGTAACTGGTAATGGATTAATGCAATAATTCCTAATATAAATAGAGTGTGTAAAAATTCTATCGCTCTTAAGCAACTTAAATGTAATAAATGTGTCTAAAGCGTATTAATAATAAAAGTGGTAAAAATGAAATAAATTTATAATGTAACGGATTAAGGCATGATTTTGAGAAACATGATAATCACACCAGGAAGATAATAAATGTACTAGTACTTTTACTGACAACAAAAAAACTTTAGCTAAGACGCTTTTCAATTAAATGAGTCTTTATAAAATGTGTTGAACAACGTTGAGGCTAAAATATATTCGTGAAAAATATAAGAATTAATAATTTTATTTCTTTTCTGCAAGGGAACCCCACTTTCGTTATAACTCCATTCATCAATTTCGATACCTATGCATCATTTTTAAGGTGCCGAACGATGACGTTTTTAACAAATCTAAAGTGAAGTGGCAAAATCTTGTTTACTTTTGACCATATTAGGCGTCAAACAAGGTATAGCATGCCTGTATCAATTTAACTATATCTGCATAATACCCTGCAACCTAAATGTGTGTGGTAGAACAGCATTACTTTATCGTGAAACTAGTAAGTTTTTTTGCTAACATATGCTAGGCTTTGGGGCTAACTGGCCAAATGCTGGGAAACATGGCGGATTCCAAAGCAATACAGTCTTCGAATTTCAGCTACATCTTACACTGCGAGCCACCACAACTACACGTGGAATCAGGTTTCTGGTCAGCAGAAGTAAAAAAACTATATTTTGAAACATAATCGCTTTGTGGAATATTGATGAATTGTGGTGCGTAGCTGCCATGAAAGGCATACTGTTGTTTCTACATAGCTGTGCAATTAATGTGGGAATAATCAGTTATTTAAAATCTCGGTCCTAGTTTTAGTCTTTTTGAATGGGGGCGTTCACTCGGAACCGAAATCGCAATTTTGTACACGAAATGGTTAGATGGGAAAAAAACGAATTTTAGTGAAAAAAATTAACTTCTTCTAACCATAACCATTCACTCATAAATCAAAAATTAAAATAAGCAAAAGGTGACGCTCACCGAAAAGCTGCTTATATAACATTAACGTCATTTTCCTCCCGTATTTGACTGCTTATAGGAGAAGGGAATGGAGTGGAGGGGAGTTCTCGGAAGGTCTGCTCGCACAGATCCTGTCACAATCGCTCCTATTGGCGGAGTCAGCTGTGTCCCCCCCCTTTGCGATAAGGCGAAGTAACTTCGCGGGCTCAATTGCGATTGGACGTAGTCAATGACGTCAGAGGTTGCACCACACCCACTTTTCCGAAAGGGTTAAAAACATCAGTTTTTCGCCGCTTATAACTCGAGAAATAATTGACGGATCAAAAAACGGAAAAATACGTTTCTATTTATTTTACGAACTCTATCAGATTCGGCAATAAACAAAATATGATAAACGACCCCATTGTCCCTTCCGCATGCACTACTGGAGTAGTTAAAATAATGATCGCTGACTAAAACTCCATTTCAACGTGAAATGAATGAAAAGCTGCAGCTGTAACCATAGCCTTACAATGAAAATTAAAGAGTACACAACGACAGTCACCTTGTGGTTCTGGGGTAAAATGGTATGCTAAATACAGTCAAACCCATGTTTAACAAGCACGGTTAAAACGAGATCTCGGCTATTGCGAGGAAAGAGAGAAGGGTTGTTTGGAATTAATGCATTATTTGAGCAATATATAACGGTTAAAACGAGACTGTATTAGAGAGCCCTACGGTTATAACGAGCAAATCTGGATAGTTTACTGAATAAATTGTTCATTTTGTAATTTCAATCATCTTATATAAATCTTTGTTGTTTTATCACCTATGCATAAGAATAGTATGTGTGTGAGCGCGCGTGTGTGCGTGAGAGAGGGAAAGACAGTGAGTGATAGTACATGTTGCTACTCGTAACGGATATAACGAGTAACGGATATAACGAGTAACGGATATTACGAGCAGAAGCATTGGGTCCTTTGGATCTCGTTATATCCGAGTTTGACTGTAATTCGAACTCTGAAGGCCGTTTGCCCAGGTCATGATCATTGCTTTGCAAAAATACCCGCGCGTCTGTGCACATGAAGACGATATTTCGCGCTTTTGGTCTCATGGAAGACCCAATGAATCCAGCAATGACTTCCACGAGGATACTCAACTCATGAGACACCAATACACCACTCTCCCTCATGCGGTGTAAACGCAATTCTTTTCTTTTCCTCACGTTTCCGCCTCGCCTATCCACCACGCTACTTCCCCCTTATCTGCGGCCGTGGTTGCTCCCTCTTTCATCCGCCCTTCGCTACACCAATCGCTGCCGTCTCTCTCTCTCTCTCTCCATCCCCCACCCACTTCCTCTCCAATCCTCAAGAGGCCGCCCGCAACACGCCCATCTCCTTTAAGACTCAACCTCACGGAACAACGCCCAAATCTCTCCCACGCCGCACCCCTTTCGACCCTATCGCTCGTTTCAACTCTCTTTCCGTCGCATCCTCTCCGCCTTCCTCAGCTCCTTTTCTCCACGTGTCTCTCTCTTTACTTCTCTGGCTATCTTTCTCTATTCTTCTCTATTTCTTTCTCATTCTTCTTCTATGTACACCTCTCTTTACTCTAAGAGAACTTTATAGGCCTAAATTCGCAGAATAAATACAGACATGATATCATAAATGTCATATTATTCTTCTGTAATTCTATCTCAATCCAATCCCACTCTATTCGTCCATATCTCTCAACCCCTCTTTGTAACGCTCTATTTATTTTCATATAATTATTTTCTTCTATGTCTCTCTATTTCATTTAATCTCTCTATGCCTCCAGTTTTCAGCGTTGCTCAATCACTCTATTCCTTGCTATTTTTCACTGTCTCTCTTTTCCTATCTCTATTCTACCTCATTCTCTTCTCTTTCTCTCCATTTTGGTCATTATTTACATCCTTATTCCTCTATCTTTTTCTATCATTCTCTGTTTATTAGTTTTCCTTTCTCTCTATTCATTTTTCTTCCTTTTCTATAATCTTCTTTTTATATTTGCCTTTATCACTCTCTATTTATCTCTACGTCTTTATTTCTCTCTCTATTTCTCTCTATATCACTCTATTTCTATGTATTTATTTCTCTTTTTATCAATCTATATTTCTCTTTACTTCTATATCTTAATTCCTCTCCATTTCTCCTAATCTCCCATTTTTTCTCTATATCTTTATTCCCATATCTCTTTTCAGTTCTCTCAATCTCTCTAGTTATCACTTCCTATTCTTCCCTATCCATCTCTCTCTATCTCTTTCTCTTCTATCTCCCAATCACGTTCGTCCCTCGTTAAAAACCTAGTCCCGATCACAGTCCTCCCCACATCATCAACCCTTTGCCATCTTCAGGGGTTGGTACGCAACCGCCTCCCTCCCCACCCCCATCCGTTCCCCATTACCTCCATTATGCTTCCTTCCCCTCCCTCATCCACCCACTCCCCCTGTCCCTTCCAACCCCCTCTACCATCTCCTTCGACTCGGCTCTTTCACGGCTCCTTTCTTTTCCTCGCCGCCGCCCTTTGCGAGCTTCCCTCCTTCCCTTCCCGAGGACGGACGGAATGGAGCGAAAAGAGGATTGGATGAAAGCCGAGCCTATACGAGTGCATTCACCGTGTGTTGGCGACAGAAAAAAAAGAAGAGAGAGGAGAGGAAGAGTGGTCACTCGTTTTCTGGATTCCGGCTCCAATGGATTTATTTTATTCCCGATATACGGACATGCCATCTTCCTCCCGAATTTATACTAACATATACCCTGGCGACAGGGAACGAGAGGGAAAATACACGAGGATATTCCCAGTTTCAAATTGGTGTCTCTCCTCCATTCCCATGAATTTTGAAATCTGCATGTACACGAGAGCCGCAACTGAGGCATGAAGCGGAAAAGAACCTGGAAGTAACCAGCGCTGAAACCTGGACAAAGTAAAAACTATGTTAAGAGTTAGGGATAGGAACAGTTGAAAAAGGAACACATGTAAAAACTGATGGAAATTGGCATTACTTGGAGGAGCGAGAAAAATTGAGCATAGCAAAACAATCTTCGTACGTATTTTTGATAATTCCAATGGGTGTTGATGATAATACCGTTGATGATTTAATATCCATGACACCGACGTTGCAGCTGTGGAAACCAATTAGAACTATTCAAAGTTCTTAGGAGTTCTCAAAATTCTGAGGAGGAATTCAAAATTCTTACAAAATGGTTGCACTATATTTAAAATGGCACGTGTTTTTATTTGGGTCCATTGAGCTTTACTTACAATGCAGCTTATAGTTCAACTCAGGCGCGTCGGACATCATTAGCCACGTAATAAATCCCCATACGCTTTTTTAGAACATAGCGCCAGACAAACTTCCCTTACTACTATACGACCTTAATGCAAGAAAAACAACGGCCAATAATATCAACCACATCCTAACGGATTAAACGTTGAGAATATTGTTGGAATGAGACGAAAGTTGGATCCGGGAAAGAAAAATTATTAGGCGGTAAAACGATGGTCATCATAGTAGCGGGGAGCGGAAAACAAAATGAGGTATAGTCAAGTCTGCCTATAAACACTGCGAAGAGCCTAATGGAAGGCTGAGCACATACTGGAAAAACGAAAAAAAAACAATTAAATGCCGCTGCAACATCGAGGGCCATTTGAAAATCGGTTTGGGAGTGCGATAAAGGAAAATGGGTCCGCAATTTGCACGGCCAAACAAGCCTCGAAAACAGACCAAATATCTATCGTTTTTTTTATCTTGAGTAAACGGAGAACTTCATTCACATTCACTTCGGCTTGCCCAACAGTGGCATTTGCGTAGGTGAGGAATTCATGTTTGGGAAAAGTATGACTGACCTTTCTCTTAATCTGGATGGCAAATATTATTCATGATAACGTTTTTGTTCTGAGCTATTTCAGGCCGTTATCCACACTTTTCCTGCGAGAGAGTCTCTCGAAGCATATTTGAGGTTCCAGAGAATTCGATTTCTCGCGCATTATTTTTCTGTGATGCATTATGAAATCCGCAAGTCGGAGGCAAGCAGATACAATCCTGCCGGTCGATAGTGGAGGTCAACTGTAGCTATTTGGGGGAGGTGACCGAAAACTGAGACCAATAGCTCCAGAGAGGATAAGTTGTTAACTAGGTACAGGAAGGAATTGCCAGGTAATGGAGGGAAGGCGGAGAGAAACCAGGCGTCGGCATTGGCATGCTCTTAACGAAAGTTGTCAATAGGACCACGGCTTAACGTCCCTTCCGACGGACGGAGTACTGCACTCTAAGTGTCCTCCACAAGGCGCTCAAGTAGACACCGGTATAACAAGAAAAAATACACCATTGTCGGGATTCAAACCCTGACCCTCGGGAAGGGAGGTCAGCACTCTAGCCGCCATTCCAACACGAACCCCGTCGTAGTGAAGTTAATATAGATAAAAATGATTCCCATTTGAAACCCATCAATTAATATCGCCGTAATCCACACATAGGGAATGATGGTGTCGCTACAGTGGCTGAATCGTTCGTTTCCTCTCCCGAAAGTCCTGATTCGGCTACTAATAGAGTTTTTTGATATAAACCTGGTCCCTTCATGAGTCCAAGATGAGTAGCCAAGTGCGTGTCAATTAATTAAGTGCTCGTTAAATTGCAAATATTGTAGATTTTAAATCGAATTAGGAGCGGTACAAAGTACGGAATTAAAAACACGGGCATTACGTGAAAAAAATACTGATATGCAACTATGTTAACATCCAGCTAAACCACGCACTTTCAACCTCCTTAGCCCTAATACCCTCTTGGTTCTCATTGAATTATCCGAGGCTCCGTATTTTTTATAATCGGAAATAAATTATTCGTTTACAATGCAGATATAAGGAGAAATAAAAGAGATTTATAATGTTGGCAGGCCGACAATGACATTACAAACTAGTACGGAAATTCTGATGAAGATTATTATTTTTGGAATATATCAAAAGCGATAAGTATATAAATACATTATGCCGGATTTTTAGCAATTTTCCCGCTTTCCCCCGTTTGGTACGAGAAGACTGGGGTACCGAAATCTGGAACAACCTAAATTGATAGAATTCATAGGTTTTTATCTGCGTTAGACTGACCATCTCAGACGACATTTCGATAGACGACTCACCCATTAACTTCACTGTCCCGAAGTTGGACACATTGAATGAAACAGAGTCCAACCAAACCCATGAAAAATTCACAAAAAGTAATAATAATGATGAAAATAAATAACTGGATGCGTGACGAAATAATCGGATCACTTAAGACAAGGTACTATTTCGTGATCTGGGAATCAAATTCAACGCCTATTTCATAGGTTAAAAACGTTAAAGTTCTTGAGGATCGGTAACGTATCTTCGACGTAAACTAAAACTCAATTTTAAAAATCCAAGTAGGTCGCCATGGTATTGAATCAATCATAATTTATTCAGCTCTTCGTCATATACTTCTCTGGAGTAAAGATAAGGGAGAGATAGATGTATAGGTAGGTAAACGTCTTTATTGGGGCGAGATTGAGACTAAATGCCCCCTCTTCATTTTCGACTCCTAAGACAGACGTAGGGTGTGGTTGGGAAAATTACTCTTCCCTTCATTTTGTAAGCCTATTAAACTGGATACACCCGTGACTAAGGGTGACGAACTCTAGAATAGATTAGTCCCTCGGAGAAATGGTTGCGCTCCCCTTATAAGCCTCTCCGCACCGTACCTATTCATGGTATTAGCGCACCGACCCCTCCTCGTGTCCCGTCATTATTCCATGCCCTCAGTTCTGTAGCGTCACCCGAATCCCACAATCCCCATCCAACAAAGGACAGCAGAGTTAAGAGATTCGCCAAGGTGAGACTTCCACTGGGCTTAAAAGAGGCGTAGCGCCTTGAAATTAGGACGGTCTTTTGGGATGCACGCGGAATCATCTACATCGATTACTTGGAAAAGGCTAAACGATAACAGGAGAGTATTATGCGTAGCTATTGGACCAGCTTGGCGAAGAAATCAAGGGAAATCGTCCTCATTTGAAACGGAAAAATATCCTCTTTCATCAAGACAATGCACGGGTGCGCACCTGCGCAGTTGAGATGGCCAAAATTACGTAATTAAAGTTACAATTATTACAACATCCACCGTATTCACCAGATTTGGCCCCCAGTGACTTTTTCTTATTACTTAACTTGAAGAAATGGCTTGGCGGACAAAGGTTTACGTCTAACGAAGAGGTCATCGCCCAAACCAATCCCTATTTTGAGAAGCCTCCGAAATCCTTCTTTTTGGACGGCTTAAAACATTTGGAATAACGCTTAGAAAAATGTAGAGAGCTGAAGGGAGATTATGCGGAAAAATAAAAAAATATATACCCATGTTTTTTCCTACTATTTTCTAAAGACTTATTGAACGACTCTCGTATCTCGCCCGTGGTATTCCTTTTCAATTTTTCCCTTCGAATACCTACTCAATCAGAAACTCATGCCTGAGGAAATAACTCATTAAATGCCTTCTCATTTTCGGAGTTTTCATCAGACTTCTCTTTTTTAAGACTCTACTCAGAAAGTCTTCATTAGAGACTCGTTCTATGAATTTTACTTTCATCGCTCTCCTGTCAAATCATAGGTCCATTCACTGCTCCCTCTACGACTTTCTTCATCAAAGTGTCAAGATAATTACATTGTCTCGTCTTCTGATCAAGCTCGCATCATAAATGTTTCCACTTCTACCGAAATTAGAACTTATTAATATTTCACTTGATATATCCAGCTCATCATTATCTTTCTATTTCAACACATTTAAATGCTTCCAGTCCAGCTTAATCTTAGATGGTTATCGTCCACGTCTCAAGGCTATAAATAATCATCCTCCAGAAATATGTCCAAATGAATCCTTTTATTACCATATTTTTCAAATTAAAATTGCCCGCTACACCAATTACGCCATTGACTTGTTGCAAATGTTTGATAAATTCTTTGCGTTAATCTTCCCATTACATAGTTACGAATGATTCCTCCGGTAAATTTTCATGGGTCTGCCGTCGGAACAAATATAAACCATGCTTTAATATTCGTCAAATATTACAATGGATCCGTACTTGAGTGCTATGTGGGAGCACTTAAGGCTCAGTACTCCATCCGTCGGACGGGACATTAAATCATGGAGTCCTTTGGCGCCCTTGTTAAGAGCAGGTTAGGATATTCTCTTCACTCTTCCTCCATTTTCGGATAAGTTCCTACTTCTACGCAATTAACAACCTATCCTATCAGGTGTATATGCCCTTATTTGTTGGTCACCCTCCCCAAATTAAAACTGCTAACACTAAAGCGTCTTCGCAATTTCATCCCTAGTAATTTCACCAACTAGGTGATGCTCCCTCCATAGTTTCTTTCTTCCGCTTCATATATCCTTCATTAAACGGCAAACACCCTTTAGTTATCCTAATACCCCGTTCTCCCCAATGAACCACCCCCAAACACGACCTCCGACCTCTCTCCTCCCTTTCTGTATCAACCACGAACACAGAAACGTCCCTACCATTGTTTATACCCTCACCTACTTCCTCAAGAGCCTTTCCTAACCCCTTCACGCTCGTCCTTGTACGACTTAAGGGGTCCTTTCTCCACTTCTCCCATTCCAATATGCTTTATCTCTCTCTCTCTCTCCCCCCCATTTACTCGCCCCCTAATAAACCATGGAGATGAAACACACACGGATAGATAGATTCGTAGGAAGAGAAGTTCCATGTGGAAGGTGCCATTAAACATGGCGATAGACCGACCTTAATTACGGCAATTATCCATCCCTTTGTCTTCAGCCTTAAAGTTTCAATCCCTTCTCTAATAGTATCCCCCACACCATAGGAACTCTCACTTTCATCACGTTATCAGGAGCCGACCGGTCTCCCCAATCCCCGATGATTTATCCACACATAATGAACACACTGCTAGCCACTTCGAGGGTATCTACATCTACACGATACCCTGCAAGCCACCGCGAGGGGGTGAAGATCACCAAATATGCACTACCCACATGCGAATGAAAAACGTATGACACTTTCAAGTTTCGAACGAAGGCTCTTGGAGTGGGATGCCAGTACTACACCAATCCGACCCCGGTATACCTCCTTAAAATACCTATGTTATGCTTAAAATTTATTTCACCTTAAGATCCGACTGCGATTCCTATTATGAATTCTCAACGACTCAAGACGCAGCAAAAATCATCACCACGCCATTTTACCAACCTGCGACGAGCACAATCGCATTCATCTACATCTACATCTACACGATACCCTGCAAGCCACCGCGAGGGTGTGTGGCAGGGGGTGAAGATCACCAAGCATGCACTATTGGCATGCAAACAAGCAACTATAGGGTCTCATGCAACTAGATTGTTAGTATCTATAGTATTTAAGGGATTCATATATACATCATGCACTATAAACTACTCTAAAATAATTCCCCCTACCTATCCCTTTGCTATGATGCATATTCTGTTCTCTTATAGTACGGGGGAAAAATGCCATTTGGAATCTATCAGTACGACAACCTATCTCTTTAATCTTATTTATCTGGTCGAATCTAGCATAATACGCTAGTGTTTTTAATATGTGCCTAACATCTACAGTTAAGCTATCCGATTGAAATTTCTCTAATAGATTTAATCTGTACTTTAACCTACGCTCGGATAATCCGCGCATTCAATACGTTTCTTAGAAACCCGTCAACCGCAAAACTCTAATTCCAATCAGTGTCATAGGGAGAACGCAACGAAGGCCTCTGTGACCTTTGTGGTTCGAGCGTGCCAAGAAGGGAATGAAGAGCCCTCTTTAATTCAAGCGCCTGAGGTCCCAAAACCTACAGCTAGAAGATTATTTCTCTCCATCAGTCTCCGTCGTCATTACCGAAAGTGAAAAGACCCCTTTAGCGGCGGATCCTGCGTGACTTTTCACGCTTTGGCGCGAATTTCTCAGACTTTTTTTTTACGACGACGACGATTAAGTCAATTTCAGCAACTTGAGAGAGGATTGGTGAAAGTGCGATTTCGGAAAGCGAGACAAGATTAACAAAGCGACAATTATTTGCGGAGTATCTATTTGTGCGGGCGACAGTTGTGGCTGTTTCACCTACCTACAATTCGCCGCACTAGTATATTACATCAGAGTAGTAGGTATATCCTATCCTCCTGTATATCCTAACCAAAGAGGTTATACTGGATGATGCATTGGCATGATGGCCTACGGGTGAAAATGAACCCAGAATGGAATTTCGTGGGAACGATTAAGGCCCCACGTTTACTTTTATGCTTGAAGCATAAGTTTTTGCTAAAACAGCACAATGACATCCATCACATCACCATTGGCATCGTACCTGGCTTACAGTCATTTTAGAGCAATTTACAATTGAAAACTGATTATGTCATTTTTGAGATGAAGATCATTCCCTTTTTCGTGCCAGAAAAGATGACCTTTTGGAAATTTTTTTTCTTCCCTCCTGAAAGTAAAACTGCACTTTCATTGCTGCAGTAAGAATAAGCATTTTCTTATAAATGCTGAGAAATTATGCAACATGCTAACCCTAGTGGTTGACGCAGGACGCGCAAAATTCAGTATGGAATCCCATGGAGACAAAAGATTCCGATGAAAAATTGAATACACACTACCTCTCAGCTGGGGTCGGTTGCGGGGAGCAGGCCGGTAATTTGACAACCCAAGGGTTGCGGTTTCGATTCCCGCTTCGGATATGGATGTTGTGATTGCCGAAGGACAAAGGGCTAGTATTAAGCTACGCTAAACGATGCTATATGAGCATTGTAGTTAGTGTACCTTGAAACCTAAATATACTACTCCTACTTACATAGTTCAAATCCTTGATGAACGCCACGAGAAAGATGTGATACCTAATGCCACTAAACTAACAATTACTAAACTAAACCAACGCTAACTTTTCTCATCTCACGTTACTCCATGCTTTTCATCATCCTCCAGGTAATAGTAATGTACCTCTTGGTTTTTACGTGAGTAATGTATTAACGGAGCTGTATTTTATTTGCATGCTTGCATCGTAGTAAGACTTCTCTGGGACTGATTGCACATGCCTGGTGATGGTTCGACCCCTGCCACTCACCCTCCTACATCAATATCTAAGTTTTAGCCTGAAAGCCATCATCAAGGTGTGTGACAAGGGGGTGAATTCACACCAAACATGTATTACATATCATGCATGAAAAGGATTATTAATTATATTCTAGTCTAAACTACACAACTTTAAAAATATTAACATAGCAATCATGCAAAAAATGCTGTTCGTTGGGTTACCTTAAAGTCCATATACCATCGTGCAACAACCAATGCTATCCATTGATACACTTGTGTTTATACTATTGGACATATTTACAGCTATTCATATCCCTCAATGCACGAGGAAGCAAGGGAAATTTGAATCTGTCAGTTCGGCAATCAATTTCTCTAATTTAATGATCATTTCTCAGTCTTCCATAGTAAGTTGAAATTCGCAAAATATTTTAACATCATCAGTGAAAATATTATACTGGAATATACTATGGTCCGATAGTGATTTCCATTTTAATTTATCTAAAAGAATGGTTACACTCTTATAGTTATCATACCATTACTTTAAGAATCTTGCCGATCTTCACTGCACACGCCCCAGGTCATTATTTAAGCCTGTTTCCTAAGTATCCCATATGCAGGCAGCGTCTACCATATGAGTTTCAACAAGGGAAAAGTAGCTTTCTCGTACATGATGGTCATATTTTCCCAGTACTCTTTTGATGAATTCCAGTTTACGATCAACTTGACCCATATTTTTACGTAGTTATGTGTTTACCCCAAGAAAGATGTGTCAGTCTTATTCCAAGTTACTTCATGGATTCAAAATCCCTTGCGGTGGCTAGCAGGGTATAATGTAGATATAAATAATATAAATACATAAGTCGATAAATTATATATCAGCTATGAATTCCAAATAGATGTTATTTCCACCAAAACCAATGTAAGAAGACAAAAATACTGCGTATCGTAAGCCCTACGATGTTAATCTGACTTGAAATTTCCTTCGGTACATTCTGAATGCATACTAAAAAACCGAAATAATTTAGAGAATGACGAACTGAAAGGGAGAACTATATAAATCATAACCTTGGCGATCTGAATAAGATGATGACAACCATGAAAAGGACAATGGCCAGATATCAACTGAAGATAAATAAGAAGACTAAGAAATAGGTGTGCAGCAAGAAATAAGACGCCAAAACCAATGTCAAACTAGGAAAACAAAAACTGGAAGTGATGAAAGAGTTCTATTACCTAGGAAGCCGAGTAACCAACGACGAAGCATGAAAGAAATAATTAGTAGAATAGCTCAGGCAAAGAGGGCATTCTTTCAAAAGAAGAATCTACTTACAGCTGGAAATACAAGCGTAGAAATAAGGAAAAAATACATCAGAATATACATATGGAGCATGTTTCTTTACGGAAGTGAGGCATGGACGATGACAGTGGCGGAGAAGAAAAGGACATAAGCGTTCAAAATGTGATGCCACAGAAGATTGAAGATTAAATGGATCGTTCGAGTAAGTAACGAGGAAGTGCTAAAAAGAGTAGGAGAAAAGAGAAGTCTGCTGAGAACTCAAAAAAGAAGAAGGGACAACTTAATCGGCCATATCTTGAGACACGATGGCCCGATGAAGACAACCGTCGAGGGAAAAGTGAACGGGAAGATTGAAAAAGGCAAGCCTCGCATGAGATATATGGAATAGGTTGTGAGAGATGTAAAATGGATGAATTATGTCAAACCGAAAAGGTTGGCCGATAGAAGAAGCGAGTGGAAAGCTCCGTCAAACCAATCCTAGGATTGTTGACCAATGATGATGATGAGCTTTTTACGCAATGGTCACCGGATTTAAGCCTGGCGAGAGATTTCAGGGTTATTCAGATCCCTGCTTGGAAGCAGTGAGAGAACCGCTTTGACAGCGGTAAAAGTTTGTAGATTGTAATGTCGTCAGGACCCTTTCCCGCTTCTCTTGTTATGATTCCGGAATATAATTCAGGCTTACGGAGTCTTCTCTCCTTTCATCCAACCAATTTATGTCATTCGACGGTACTCCAAGGACTTTGCAGAGCGAGTCACGGGACACGTTTCATGCCGGCGGACCGTCACGTTCGGGAGTTACGTCCCAACTTTCTTCCTCCATGTCCACTACCTCCAAAAAAAATCTCGCTCTCCTATTTCCTCACCATTCATCCAGACTTTTTCTCGTTGATTTCACTTCCTGTCCCAACGCCATGCGCACCAATCCATTCGCTGAAAAGGTCTCGAAAGATCTTCTTCCTCGGAAGGAACCCGCAACTTCATCTATCACCATCGAAACTCGAAGAGTAGAAAGAAAAAAATAAGAGAGGAATCATCAGCCACACAGTCTCACACGTTTTCTATCCACCACGATTTTTTCGCCATGCCATACCCTTTCTCTCCCTATCTCCCCTTTTCTCCTGCTACTATTCCTCTTTCCCTGAAAAACCTCCACCAATCACTCCCGACTGGGGAAATCTGTGTTCAGTTCCCCGCCTACCTGCCACCTCCCTCCCTCCCTCTCTCTCTCCTTCACCACCCACGACCCTTTTCTCCTCAATATCGCAACCGTGAGTTGTCGCTTATTAACTCCTTTAACTCCGGCTGAAACCTTATCCGTCCCCGTCCCAGACATCACTCGCTCTCCTGAGCAGGGCAGCGAGATCAGTCTAGCCCGTAGTCGCAATTGGAGCGCTTTCAAGTCGCTAAAAATCGCAGGGCCTTGCTTTCTCACCTCGATTAATCCCAGCGGTAATTTTTCCGTAACCACTTAACATATGTTTCACGCTTATTTTTTCCATAAACGCCACCATAGCTGAATAGGGTTCTCGAATCTCACGCTAAGAGTACGGCAACGTTAATTTCACGCTATTTTTTCTATAAATCTGCCTTTAGACGGTGGATGGTGGGAGGATTGCCCTTTACTATTTCTGTTGTTTACTATGCAATATATTGTAGTTCTGTGAGGCCGTCACGTGATTTTAATTTTCTTACTGGTGAGGCTGGTGAGTACAGAATGCGAAGATCGTAAATTAATGTATTCTTTCGAACATTACTTCAATATTCAACACAAAACAATTTCGAAAATGTTAATACCAATGCCAACAGAGAATAATTTGAAGACTCCTACATCGATATTTCGGTCAACTGGATGACTAACAACAGGGAGATAGGTTTGGGAGGCACTTGTCTCAGGAAGAGCTCAGTATGTGGTGGGCCACTGTCATTATGTTTTATAATGATATGTTCAAACTGAGTACTGCTGGGCATTGGGAATGATTTGAAAGTAAAGGAATTTAGGGAGGGAAGCGAAGGTAGGGGAAGGTGATGAAGTTACAATGAAGTGAGCTTGTTGGCAGTGAGAAATTTCGAAGATATTTATATCAATGCCAATACTTGCTCTTGGACAGCGGCCCACCACTGAGCTCTTCCTGAGACAAGTGCCTCCCAAACCCATCTCCCTGTTGATAGTCACCCAGTTGACCGAAATATCGATATGGGAGTCTTCAAATATTTCACTGTTGGCATTGGTATTGATATCTTGAAATTGTTTCTGTTGAATATTGAAGACAGGTTAGAAAGAATACATTTATTTACGATCACCGCATTCTTTACTCACCAGCCTCACCAGTAAGAAAATTTAAATCACATGACGGCCTCACAGAACTAAAATATATATTACACTGTAAACAACAGAAATAGTAAACATCAACATTGGAACTACACAACATATATGGCAATATGGCAATATTATGGCAATAATACGAGCAAAATTACTGTTGCATCTCATCCGGATATGAACAAGGGTATTCGCACATCGGCTCAATAAAAATAAAGACAAAACAAGTGAACCGAGAAATGAAATTCCTTCTTGATTTATCGCGTTAAATTAAAGTAGCAGAGCAGTCAAAACTTTAATTTCCAAGATGCGGAAGAGTGGAATACTGATTTGAACGTCAACTATAATCTTTTTAATTTATCGGAAGAAAGGAAAGTCTTATAGATTTGGTACCTATCCGAAGTTGATTAATTACCGTTAAGTAGACCTAGAAAGGATTGGCAGCACTTTACAATTGGAGGAAGTTTTTGTCATATCATAATTTTTAAAAATTATTTCACATATCTGCCATAGTTAATAGAATATCAATACTCCACCTTTGCAAACCGTTAATAAAACCATTAAAGGAATCATTCATAAAAAATGTTAAAAAATGCCTATAAAATTTTATCGTACAATTTGTTTACCAGACATGATTGCTATTGGCACATGCTTTTCTCTTGTTCGTTTACCTCACTTTTTAGCCATAAAAATCCAAAATTACAGTTGAATCAGGGAAAGTTATTTCTCTGACATGCAAAACAATAGCTGCTGCTCTCACGAAAGGAACGTATTTGAGGAAGTACTACAGAGTTCTATTTGGGCTACACATCAATATACTGTGAGACATGAGAGCCGGAAATTAACGAAATATTCAAAACCACTCATTCGCCATTAATGGATTAGAGAATTATTGGCATTACAGAATGAGCCCGACACTTTTCAGGGGGCCTCGAACCTTTCATCTTCATAATATTTTTCACCTGTTATTGAGACATAAAGCCTCAAACTCAAGTCTATTTACTTCTAGCGTGGAGCGTAAGAGTAGGCTAATGCCGACGCCGGGTTTCTCTCCACCCTTCCTCCGTTACCCCGGAAAACTCCTACCATTACCCAATTATCCACCTATCCTATATGGCGCAAATGACCTTAGCTGTCGGTCGCCTCCGGTGAATAACCAACCAACCAACGTTAGTTTCACGCTATATTTTCTATAAACCTGCCTTCAGACGGTGGATGGTTGGAGGGTTGCCCTTCGCTCAACAACTTCTCCTCCCTTCGCTCAACACCTTCTCCTCCCTTCGCCTCCCTCCCTAAATCGCTCTGTCCTTTCACGCACCGCCGGCGGAAAGTCTTAACGTCGAAGAAGTGCTGCGAAGGTATCCGAGAAGTCTCGCGCTTCTCATTAATCCGGTCTCTTCTCTCCGAGCACGTAAGCAATTCTGGCAGCCTTCCTGTGCGTGGCGCGCTGCTAATGAAAGCGCTTGTGCCCCGTTCACCGTGGGTAGTCACTTGATTTTAAGATTTCGAGAAGCGGGGAAGTTAGAGAGGTCCTCATTAGCACACTCCTCGACGCGTGAGTCACCAAAATTGTGCACATTCTTCATCATTCCAACTTACAAAAAAGCTGCAATGCACTTGTCACCATCTGCGTGAGAGCTTACAACTGAGGTAAGATGTATAGGACTCGAAACGAAACTTGTAGCTTAAACAGAAAATTGGCAAAATAATAAGAGATTTAATTGGAGAGTTAGTTAATTCAGCATTACGCTCCAATCGTTAGAGCACGATAATGAGCTTATTCTCGAGCATAATGCCCGTCTAGTGCCTTCAGTGTAATGATGAGAGCACTAGAAGAAACGGGACTAATTTTTCCCTTTCCTTTCCAATGCCCAAGTCGATTAATGCAACCTTCATCCCGTGGGTTTTCAAATTAAGGCGATCTCCCACCGTCACAATCATCACCGAGCCATTTCTTCATTATACATTCGTGTTCTTCCTCGTTGGGAAATACCCTACTCCGTTTTCCATTAAAGAATTTCCATAGCTGGGACCGAAATACAATATAGGGAAGGCATTCTGGAGAGTTTAGTCATTAAGCTGAGTGATTAAGTTTTCATTCTCCCCTCTATTATTCCTTTGTCCCAGCCTCCTTCCCCTGCCCTCCCCCCAAAAACCCTTCACGACCTCCTTTCATACCCTTTCCTCGAAGCGGACCCGAAAAACGTATCGCCACAGCATCTACCCTTGTCTCACACCGCTCTAGATGAGAACCGCCCAGGCCCGACCAAGGTCCTCAACCACCGACACCCCATGGGTCCCCATTCTATTCACCGTCACCCTGCCCCCCTCCCCACTCCAGCAGAGACTCGCCCCTTCTCCAGAAAGGGTACGATAAATCTCCCGGGAGCGCCCAGGGTTTTCCCATCCCTCTCGCGTCGACTAGGAGAGACGAGCCCGGGTGAAAAGAGAGAGAGGGAGAGATATTGAGAAGGAGGGAAAGGGGTGGGTGAGGGTGAGAAGGGCGAGGCGAGAGAATTATGGAGGAAGGAAGAACTTTAGGTGTTAGGGGGTGAGCGTGGGGGGTTTCTTATTTAATTTTTATAAATCGCAAGGGCGAAAGGTTGAGAGGGAGACTTGCATTAGAGCACTGTTAAATAGAATGGGTTGAGAAGATGGTGGAGAAGGGTTGACACAATAAAACGGTCGGCGTAGGTGAGAGCGAAAGATGGATATCCATAGAAGAGATAATAGGTATTTAAGCGGACGTGTTATATGACTGGGTGAGACTGAAATACGAGGCATATTCGATGCTTCATTGCTATTCCTAGCGCCCAGGGGGGCTGTGTTTGAAATCGTCGGGATTACCTCGAATACGTAACGAAGGAGTCACGTGGTATAAACACGAATGGTTTGAAAACTTAACTGTGCCAGAATCACTCGTTACAATAATATTATTTGTTTTCACTTGAGTTTTTCTCATTTGTCTCGACTAAAGAGCCACCAGACGAGATAAAACACATGTGTAAACAATAAATGAGGTTGTAATCAGAAATTTCAACGCACCAAATCAGCGAGCCATTCGTGTTTATACCACGTAACTCCTTGGTTATTTATTCGGTATAATCCTGACGGATTTAAACACAACCACTCGGGGCAATAGTCAGACTCGATTTCACCAGCTCAGGATCTTCCACGAATAGTAATTCCCATCTCCGACTGTAACTATTCAAGTGGAGCACTTCCATTAGCAGATCCACGGGCCTCGCTTAGAATTAGACTGATATGACAGAATTCGAACGGAGGCGGTGGTGTCGGCATCTTGGCGAAAGGCACCTATGGGACCGCGACTTAACGTCCCTTTCGACGGACGGAGTAGTGAACTTGGATGCTCTCCATAACGAATTGAAATTAGAGTCGGTTTACCAATGAATAATATCGTCCACCGTCGGAATTTGATCGCGGCCCCTCTGGGTGAAATGTCAGTTCTCTAACCAACACACCAAGCCGACCCGAAATGTTATAGATTATCGTTGAAGGGTTTCTACTTCTATGACATTAAATACGTACATGTTGACCTCCTTTGTTCATTTTTATGTGCAGCAGTAGCATCACTACCCTAACAATTGATACATACTTTTGCTCAGACGACCTTTCGTACAGGAATTTGTAACATTTTCCGTTTCTGGCCAGTGTTCTGCTGTGTTAGTTGGCATTTCCCCAGACTCATGCTGTAATACAAAATATAAAATTTTAAAATAAGCTCTAAGGATTGGAAATTTCATTCCAAATTTCTCTTACTGTGATGATAACGAATGACGATTTTTTTGCGTGCGGGGATAAAAATATTTTATAGAATATTTCCCTTGTTATGGGCATAACTTGATTACTGTTACGAATGGAATTTAAACATGGTGCATACACATTTCGGGGAATGTTCCCACGAAAATAACACGACATACATGACAGTGAAAATGTTTTAGTTCAGAAGATCTAATTTGCAATTTGTTTTTCGATACGACGTGGAATTTGACACGGGATCGATGTGTATTGAGACAAATGACCGACAATTCTCATGGAATATTTCGACGGTACAAAACATTGGTGTTCGGATAAATCAACAGCAATTCGTTAAGGAGATATACATTTTTATCATTCTCGATAAAAACTTAATTTGAGCTATGTGAATCACATATTTGTGGCGCGAAAGTTTTCTTTCTCTCTCCCTCTTTTAACTACAAACCGCTTCTATGGCGTTAAATAAGATATGTAAAAGTTTCATGAAATCGAAATTTGAGAGTTTTTAGTATCTTGGGTACTTATTAGTCAGAAATCTAAAAACAATTTTATATTTTCCGATTTAAATGTGATGCAAACTTGAGTTAAACGAATATTATAGTAACGATGAGTTAATTCAACCTTTCAAATTTCACAGCATTTGACTTCACCTGGCGTTCAACGACTTCTAGGCAATAGCAGTATTTTTATTGATAAAAATTAAGTTATAACCTATAGGAAACTCTTCCCAGTATTGTCAAGTATTGAATGCCCTGGGCCTCTATCAGGCGAGCGCTGGCGTTATCGTTATTTTTTGATTTTACTTATGACAGAGAAAACGTGATCTCCGTTCTTCATTTTTCGCACAGTTCTCATATCACTTATAACAATCAGTGGAGCGAATTTTATAGACGGTAATTGTTAACCCTGCACTACTATAGGGGTAGGCGTTATCGACAGAGATTGCGATAACGCGAAATATGTATGAGTGATTCCGTACCTGATCATTTCATTACGACTAAAACTAAAGCATATTGAGCACTGTATACAAGCACGATCGAAATATCCAAAATAATGAATACAGAGATTTAGTTAAGAGCGTTCTCATCCTTATACTATTTGAGATAATATTGCGGTAGGACTTCTAAACAAATTTGATTTTCTTTCGATAGAAAGGTATTGGCTTTTGGATTTACGGAATTGAGTCATATCGTATTCAATGAAGGGAGAAAGGGACAATGTGCTCTCAGGCGGGAATACTACGAGATAAAGACGTTCAGAGAGAAGAAAAAAAATGCTGACACGGATGAACGGTTCGCTGAGCTACCAAAATTTCCGACTCGAGGAAAGCGCTTTTTTCTGCATCGCAAACAAGGTTCACCCGTCCGAAAAAGATGCATGTCCTCTTCGAGTACTGGCGAAGAGGGAATTGTGAGCCCACCTATCGCTAAGTCTTAAGATGAGTAGGAGAAAAGATAAGTTTATTGAAAACTATAAAAAAAAGACAAGACAACCTAATCGGCCATATCTTAAGACACGATGTCCTGATGAAGACAATAGTAGAAGGAAGGGTGAACGGGAAGAATGTAAAAGGCAGGCCTCGTATGAGATATATGGAACAGGTCGTAACGGACGTGAAAGAAAGGAGCTACGTTAATATGAAGAGGTTGGCCGGTAGAAGAATCGAGTGGAGGGCTGCGTCAAACCAATCCTAGGATTGTTGACCCATGATGATGAATGAAGCCTCCAACATCATTGGTCAACAATCCTAGCATTGGTTTGACGCAACTTTCCACTCGCTTCTTCTATCGGCCAACCTTTTCATTTTTAGATAATTTCTACATGATTCTTCCATTTTACAGCCCTCACAACCTGTTCCATGTATCTCATGCGAGGCTTGCCTTTTCCAATCTTCCCGTTCACTTTTCCCTCGACGATTGTCTTCATCAGGCCATCGTGTCTTTAGATATGGCCGATTAGGTTGTCCCGTCTTCTTTTTATAGTTTTCAGTAGACTTCTCTTTTCTCCCACTCTTCTTAGGACTTCTTCATTTGTCACTCGGTCGATCCATTTTATCTTCATAATTCGTCGATAGCACCATATTTCGAATGCTTCCACCCTTTTCTTCTCCGCTGCTGTCATCGTCCATGCCTCACTGCCATAAAGGAACATGCTCCAGATATACGTTTTAATGAATTGCTTCCTTACTTCCAAGCTTGTATTTCCGGCTGTAAGTAGATTCTTCTTTAGATAGAATGTCCTCTTTGCCTGGGCTATTCTACTACCTATTTATTTCTTGCTTCGTCCATCGTTGGTTAATAATGAAGTCATATATAAAGCAAATATGTACTTATCGTTCATGCATCAATCCACGACACCGGCTGCCCGATTAAAATTGTCATAGTCATTATGTGCCCGAGTAGAACCAGGCTTAGCAGTCAGGTCTTCAAAGTGCTGTTCTGGCAAACCAAAGACCGCAGGTTCGTATCCGGCCCAGGGAATTAAATCCATGTCAGTTTTGGATTAGGAACTTAGGCAAGACGGTGGAAATGTGAAATTGGCATTTAACCAGTACATAACGATAGCAACAAAACACATTAAATTTTTACGTGGGCCTCCATTTATTTCCAAAATCGGACAAGGCATTCAAACTCCTTATCTGGATCCTTATAGAGCGTGTTCACATGTACTTACATTTTTTCAAGGCAATTTTATGATGATTTGTAAAAAAATAAATCAAAAAGAGATGTAACCACTTCCAACTACTCACAAACCATCTTTATCTTCATCTTTGATAGGTTGAAAACAGATTCAACTCTTCTTGCAGGGAAAATTTGAAGTGTACCTAAAGTAGAGAATAGTTTAGCTAATTTTGCTTAGTTTGTGGGTCATCCTCAAGGTTATTGCTCCGGAAATCGAAATCCAGAAAAGGAAAATAAGAGGAAAAGAGAGAATGGTGGTAAGAGTATTTCAGGCGGCGCGGGATAAGTAATCCAGAGAGTGGAATTATTAGGAAGAAGATAAGATGCAAACAATACGGCGACAACTGTGGACCAATGAAATTCATTTTTTTATACACTACGGTAAAAGGGTGAAATAGAGGAGTATTCAATTTATTTGTAGCAAGCCATTTATTTGAAGCCACAAGAATTATACCGATGCTGATATTTTCTTAAGTCACGACTCACATTCATACGACAGCAACATACGTGTCTCACGCGTTTGTGACTTGATTTCAACGCGAGGGTTATATAACCGCAATAATGACGTGGAAAATAAGCTTCAAGTGCTCGTAAAGAACTCTGGTAATTCATAGCATGTATTTAGCCTGAATACTCCTCAGAGAACTAAAAACATTTCACGGATTGTTATTAGAGACTCTTATTAGAGAATATTTTTTTTAACATCCCACTATAGCTTTCATCATACTTTCATACTTCCTGATATAGAAACCATATTAAGTTATTCAATGGGTTTAAAAACACAAAGTTTTCCGAAAAGTTGATATTTTCTCAAAACACTACATGCCGCTGGACGTGATTTTTTTGTTTATCACTTGTACCCATGATACCGTTTGTTACAAATAAATAAAACTTCTATCAAATTTTAGCCTTCATTAAAGCAGAAGTATGTTCGTTTAAAAATAATGCTTTTGTCAAGTTCAACCACGACTAATTATTCAGGATTAGCACCTTTTTTTCACCCAAAACCTTCCAACAAAAATCATCAAAGAAACAAAGGAAAGCGCGCAAGCAGAAAAACATCGTTAAATACGTATGCAGCCTCAAGAGGTTGTAGTCGAACCAGCTTTAGCAATAACATTAACTTTTAGGGAAATTAAATGAACTAATACTACCCGTAAATAGCCTGATGAAGATTAACTGACGCCGCTGCAATGAAATTTGCGTACTATTTAATTGTTATTTATGTTTTAACCCACACTGAAGCCTATCTATGTGACATATATAGGCTTCAGTGTTACATATATGGGAAATATATGTAACATATATGGGCTTCAGTGTGGGAATGCACACTAAGTGTCCATAAGACTCGAAATGTTTTGTACGGAGTAGATAGGGCCTAAATCAACGCCACCTAAATACAGGCCGGAGCGCTAGGGAGTGACGTCATCAGCAGGAGGCCTTTCAGCCTTTTGCGTGGCGCAAGTTTTACGGATGTATCAGCTCTTTTCAAAGCGTTTCCATATCTGAAAGACTGAAACTGAATTCATGATGTAACTTAAGCAATTAATATCGCTAGTATCAAACTCAGTAAAGCTGATTATGAAAACGTAAAAAAGAATGACATAGGCATGGTGACCGAAATATTTCATGCTCTAATTGCCACTGAAACACTCCTATGAGGCTAATGTTGCCAGCTTCCTGTTCATTGATAGTTATGACCGAACATACAGGTGATGAACATACACATGAACATACAAATATCAACAATATAATTCCTATAAACAAGCCGGTAAACAATCGAGCAACAACGGTCTTGCATAGGCCTCCTGGGGGGTTATTTTGTAATCTCACCTTTTTAATGACTCTTTGCGGGAAGGCGGGAGATCCGTTTCGCTCTCTTAATGATCGGTTCACGAACGGTTCGTGAATTGTCGAAGCTTCTGTCGGTAGCGCTATCTGATAATTCATCAAAGGTAAGAGGTAGACCAAATAGTTTGTCCGTCAAAAAATTATCGAGGAAAATTTTAGTTGGAAAGGAGCACCAAGAGAGAAACAGATTGGAAGAAAAAATTTCAGTGATAGTAGTGAATTGTCGTAGTATAAGAAATAAAGTAGCAGAATTTCACCACCTCATTAAGAGTACTAATGCAGATATAATCGTAGGTACAGAAAGCTGGCTTTCGAAGGACATATCAGATCATGAAGTATTTCCGAAGTGTTTTACAGTATACAGAAAGGATAGAGTAAGCAGAAACGGAGGAGGAGTTTTCATAGCTGTGAAGGACCCGTATGTCAGTAGAAGAGAACTTATTTCAGAGAGAAATGTAGAAAGTATTTGGTGTTCCGTTAAAAGTAAAAGTAGTAACGCAAAACAGATATATGTAGGTGCATATTACAGGCCACCGGACGCAGACGTCAATTCTATAATAGAGCTAGAGTCAGAGATACGCACATTACTTTCTGGGAAGAATGATAGAGGAATAATAGTAGGCGGAGATTTCAATCTCCCCTCGATAGACTGGAATACGTGTAGTTTCATTGCAGGAGGTAAGGATAAGGAACATTGCGAATCACTGTTGAACACATTTACGACACATTCTTTACAACAGCTAGTAACAGAGCCGACCAGGGGAAACAACATTCTAGACTTATTAGCAACAAATATACCCGAGCGAGTTCTAAATACAGTTACAGACACAGGAATTAGTGACCATAAAATAGTGCATGCGAAATTTATTGTAGGCGTTGAAAGACATTATAAACCAAGGAGGAGGGTGTACTTATTTGGCAAGGCAAATTACGACGGTATGAAAGAGGAATTAAGGGAAGCGTTTAATGTATTCAGCGAACAAAGCAAAGGATTAAATACAGAGGATTCGTGGAGAGAATTTCTTGAGGTCACCCGTAACGCAGTTCATAAATACATACCAAGTAAATATATTAGTGATAATACAGAGCCAAGGTGGTATAACGCGGAGGTTAGGAAATCACTAAAGCGACAAAGGGTATGCCACGCTAAGATGAAAAATGCCAGACGGGGTCTATCGGTAGAGGAAAAAAATGAGCTAGTTCAAAACTATAAAAAATCGAGAGCATTAGCAAGGAAATCATGTCGGCAAGCGTTATCACATTTCAAGAGCAAGATGTTAGGAGAATATTTAGATAGCAATCCTAAAGCGTTTTGGTCATATGTGAGAGAGCTTCAGGGAAATAAGTCCACAGTGCACACACTTAAAAATGATAAAGGAATCAGAGTCACCAGCAGTGTAGAAAAAGCCAACACTTTAAACACCTTCTTCCAAAGTGTATTCAACTATTCGTCACAAAACGCAGTGGAACCACCGCCGAACACTTTCAGTGAGCAAATGCCCGAAATAAACATTTCATGTCGCGGAATAGAGCAGCAGTTAAAAAGCATAAGTAAAAACAAAGCACCAGGTCCCGATCAAATTCCTTCCAGAGTTTATAAAATATTAGCTTCTGAAATAGCCCCCTATCTAGAAATAATATTCAATAAAACACTAAAGAACCACACAGTACCCAAGGATTGGAAAGTAGCTAACATTACACCTATATTTAAAAGCGGTGATAGGGAAGAACCTAGTAACTACAGGCCCATTTCACTCACGTCAATCTCTTGTAAGATATTTGAGCACATAGTAGTCAGTTCGATCATGGGGCATTTGGATAGTCAGGGATTACTCATAAACAGCCAGCATGGGTTCCGGAAAGGTAGATCCTGCGAGACACAATTAGCTTTATTCGTACACGATATTTTAGTCCACGGCGAAAGCAGTACTGAAGTTGATGCGATATTTTTAGATTTTAAAAAGGCTTTCGATAAAGTTCCTCATGACAAATTAATCTTGAAGTTAGAGAGTTTTGGTATAAATAAAGACGTTGTATGTTGGGTAAAAGAATTCTTAAGTGGGCGAGAGCAGAGGGTTGTCATAGATGGTATCATGTCGGACACAATCGAAGTCACATCGGGAGTTCCCCAGGGTAGCGTAGTAGGTCCGCTTCTATTTCTTTTATACATAAACGATTTGGGTACCGTAGTTAGTAGTAACCTTAGACTTTTTGCAGACGATGCGGTGGTGTACAGGGGTATATCAAACGAAGAGGACACGAAATCACTTAGCAAGGATTTAGATGCAATTCAAGAGTGGTGCGACAAATGGCAGTTAGAACTCAACCTTAAAAAGTGAGTAGCTATCAATTTTTGGAGGAGGAATAATTCGATAGAGCGATCCTATAGAATTAATAACACGAAGATCGAAAACGTTGAAACCGTAAGATATTTAGGTGTAACAATCACTAAAGATTTATCGTGGGGAAGACACATAAGGGAAATATGCGGCCGAGCGAAGAGAAAGCTAGGATTTATAAAAAGAGTACTTGGGAAATGTGATGAGAAGACAAAAGAGCGATGCTACTTTTCACTAGTTAGGCCTCACCTTGAGTATGCAGCCAGTGTATGGGATCCTAATGAATTAGGTTTGATGAGAGAACTAGACAGTGTGCAGCGTAGAGCAGCTAGGTTCGTCAAAAGGTGTTACGATAGGTTGAGTAGTGTATCAGAATTAATACAAGAATTAGGGTGGGAATCATTATCAAGCGTAGATTAAAGTTCAGATTTAATCTATTGCAGAAATTTCAATCGGATAGCTTTACTGAAGATGTTAGGCACATATTGAAAACACCAGCGTATTATGCTAGATTCGACCAGATAAATAAGATTAGAGAGATAGATTGTCGTACAGATAGATTCAAAATGGCATTTTTCCCCGGTACTTATAAAACAACAGAATAGGCAGCATAGGAAAGGGATAGGTAGGGGAAATATTTTAGAGTATTCTGTAGTGCATGATGCATGTATTAACCCCTCAAATACTATAGATACTAACAATCTAGTTGCATGAGACCCTTTAGTTGCTTGCTTGCATGCTAGTAGTGAATGCTTGGTGACCTTCACCCCCTGCCACACACCCTCGCGGTGGCTTGCAGGGTATCGTGTAGATGTAGATGTAGATGTAGATCTGTTGCCGATCTCGGTGTGCTGAAGTTCTTCACGTTGTGCAAATTCCAAAAATACAATTAAAAATCGTTTGTATCTCTCTCGCTCTTGCTTTTTTTCCAACTCAAGCTTCAAGTGGAAACGATGGTGGCTCCATTTCACGTTCTTTATGAAGATGAGATGGGAACTAATGGCAGGCGGAGATAATGAAACGGATCAAGAGTCGAAAGATACGGATCAGAGCGGATGAATCGTCTAAAAGACCAGGACATGACCGGCAGTTCACCGCTTGAGATCCATAGATGGTCACGCCGCCTGGGTGGCGTAGTTTAACTACGAAAAAGTGACATTTTATGACGTATTCTCACTAAAGTGAGATTACAAAATAACCCCCTATGGCCGTGACGTCACCGGAATTTCGGGTTCCTGCGTCCCGGCCTGTATCTAGGTGGCGTTGCCTAAATCATACTCAACGACTCCCATTCTGACTTCATTGTCACGCATAGACTAGCATGCCAAAGCAGGCATAGACTACCATGCCTCCAGTGCAGTATAACCTCCTCCTCGCTTTGCTCGGATACGAGGCGACTGGCACGTATGGCTCCTTCAACTGCTCATGAAACGTGGATCGGATGCGGAGAGTGAGTCCCACTCCACTCTACCCCTCTCCTCTCAATATTCCGCGGAAGGGGAAGAAGACACATAATGGTTTTGGGGGTGGGGGGATGTTGCCGCCGAAGCCAGCAACAGGTACTCGACAAGGCCTCTCCGGGGCTCGGTGGTCTGGAAGAGGGAAAGGGCTGAGTGTTGCGGGGGAGGAGGACAGGAGGACTTGCCTCGCGAAGCGGCAAGAAGAAAAAGGAGAGAAAGAAGGAAGAGCTCACATTCACAACTTCTGTGTCTCCAGTATTAATACTAAAGTTTGCGGCCGAGAGAAGAGAAAGCTAGGATTTATAAAAAGAGTACTTGGGCAATGTGATGTGAAGACAAAAGAGCGATGCACTAGTTAGGCCCCACCTTGAGTATGTAGCCAGTGTATGGGATCCGAATGAATAAGGTTTGATCAGAGAACTAGACAGTGTGCAGAAATAGACACTGTGTATTAATACTACAGTTTGCGGCCGAGCGAAGAGAAAGCTAGGATTCATAAAAAGAGTACCTGGGAAATGTGATGTGAAGACAAAAGAGCGATGTTACTTTTCACTACATAGGCCCCACCTTGAGTATGTAGCCAGTGCATGGGATTCGAATGAATTAGGTTTGATCAGAGAACTAGACAGTGTGCAGCGTAGAGCAGTTAGGTTCGTTAAATGGTGTTACGATAGGTTTAGTAGAGTATCAGAATTAATGAAAGAATTAGGGTGGGAATCATTATCAGAGTGTAGGTTAAAATACAGATTAAATCTATTACAGAAATGTTAATCGGATAGCTTTACCGAAGATGTTAGTCATATGTTAAAACCACCAGCGTATTATGCTAGATTCAACCAGATATATGCATAAGATTAGAGAGATAGATTGTCGTACTGATAGATTCAAAATGTTATTTTTCCCCCGTACTATAAGAGAACAGAATAGGCAGCATAAGCAAAAGGATAGGTGCATGACGCATGTATTTACAATCAATCTCTTAATTACTACGTAGATTACTACGAAAAATCTAGTCGCCTGACACCCTATAGTATCATTTTTGCATATCTATAGTGCATGCTTGGTGATCTTCACCCCTGCCACACATCCTCGCGTTGGCATGCAGAGTATCGAGTAGATGTATATGTAGATGTACAGTTTACACAGTAACCTCCAAGCCACCTACAGCATGCACAGCTAGTTTGAGGCGCGACCAGAAAAAAAGTTCCGCAAAGGAAATACTAATCCTGGGGTGCTGTGTTTGAAACTGCCGGAATTATCTCGAAGAGGTAACCAAAGAAGTCACATGGTACAAACACGAACGGTTTAAAAATGTATGGATTTTGAAACGCCCGTACCAATGCTTTTAATTATTTTCACTTCATTTTTTCTCAACTGTCTCGATTATAGAGACCCCAGATGAGATCAAACACAAGCGTAAACAATGAATGAGGTTGTAATCATAGGTAGTAAATCACCAAATTTAGAGCCATTCGTGATTATACCACGTGACTCCTTGGTTACCTATTCGAGATAATCCCGACGACTATTTGAAACACAGTCCCGTTGAGATTGGTCTGACGCATCGCTCCACTTGCTTCTTTTTTCGGATAATATCTTAATATTAACGTATTTCTTCTCTTTAACACCCTTCATCACTAGTTCCACACATATCACATGAGGCCTTCTTTCGCCGTTCTTCCCGGTTACCTGACCTTCGAAGATTGTCTTCATCAGGTCATCATATATTAATAGTCATGGCTGATTTATTTCATCGGCCACGATCAAATGAATCAGCAAATTATTGTGAATGATGAGGTTTCCCGTATTCATCTTTGGGTATTTAGAAGACTTCTCTTTTCTCCCACTCTTCTTAAGACTTCTTCGTTACTTACTCGGTCGGCCCATTAAATCTTCATCATTCTACTGTAGCACCACATTTCGAATGCTTCCACCCTTTTCTTCTCCGCTGCTGTCATCGTCCATGCCTCACTGCCGTAGAGAAACATGCTCCAGAAATATGTTCTGATGAACTGTTTCCTTACTTCTATGCTTGTATTTCCAGCTGTAAGTAGGTTCTTCTTTTGATAGAATGCCCTCTTTTCCACGGCTATTCTTTTGGCTATTTCTTTCTTGCTTCGTCCATCGTTGGTTACTTGGTTTCCCAGGTAACAGAACTCTTTTGCAAAAGAGTATAGGCAAAAACCTACGTTAAATTAGGGGAGCAAAAACTGGAAGAGGTGAAAAAAGTTTTAGTATTTAGTAAAAATATTATTATAACTATAAAGTCTGTTTGATATCACTTTAATGTCGATTTTGGTTAAGGACAAGGGAAGAAAATCGTCTTCCAAACTCTTAGATATGCCCTGAAAAGGCGGAAAATAGAAAAAAAAACTGATTAGGTCCTGAGTGAACGTCAGTTCAGTAATCCATGACTGATAACTTCACTCTCAGATATTCCACGACTTCATGTCCACCTTCGAAGATCGGAAAACAGGATAGGTTATTGTACATTTCTGAGGCTATATAATATATAGACTTCTTGTCGATATTGGCATCTCCGTGAATTTTATCGAATTTTTCACTATATCGGAAGCCTGAAGTTGAGATTGCAGTGAACTGATATCATTTCTTTGAGGTTTCTTACTTTACGTGGCTTCCCAGGTAACAGAAATCTTTCCCCTCCTCAAGTTTTTTCCTCAAAATGGCCGTAGGTTTCTCAAATCACCTACGATGTCTCCTCCAATATATTCTCAACCCCTCGTTCTTAACACTCAACTGCTTACAATGTTCCGGCGTTCAGCCTCTAGAATCCCATATCGTTGCGTCCAGAAACTGGGACACTGAGGACTGACTCTGTTACGTCACATGCTCTATACCGTTATCGAGATCTTCCTGAATTAGCCATTGCAGAGGGAGGATCATATGGGTGGCTGGACCTAAGGCGATTGCGATTGAAGGTGATCAAAGGGCGAGCTAAATGCGAAATGCGTAATCCACGCTCGATTTCACGCCTTGGGGTGAAACGAGAAGGAACGCAGAGTGGGTTAAGCCAGATGCTCAATATTCAAACGTATCAATATTAAGAATTGAAAGGGAAATTTATCAGATAGGTATGACGTAGTTGATCATATCTTATAAACACATCTATCACGGTGATCACAGATATCATTATGACACCTGAATCTATCTCTAGAACGGCGGGAATATTTGAATTTACACTTGCGACTATCCCCCCCACCTCTCTCTCTCTCTCTCTCTCTGGAGAAAACGCCGGGATGTTTACCTCCTGTGCAGACAATAAGAACTAAATTACTGCTCAAGAGTGATGTCATACTTGTGACCATTTGTGTTCAATTTTCTTCACCTTTCTTCATTTTTGGTAACAGTCAATATCAAAGCAAACACAAATACTAAGTGCTACAGCTATAGGTACAGGTCTTGTGCCATCCTTCCATTAACCTACTTGACTATGAAACATTAAGGAATAGAACAAAACCAACAGTTCAACACTGCAATGTTGAAATATTGGTTTTAATCAAAAATGCATTCAAAGATATATATATTCAGAACTACGGAAACTCTGTCCCCTGTCCGCCAAGGGCTCAATCCCCTTCTTCGCTTAGCAATTGATTTGCCAACGTTTAGTAATGTTTTGCCTGATGTTGGCACTTATTCCCGCCATGTATTATTTATGTTACCACATTCATTTCTCTCTATAGATACAAAGCCTATAGTGAGGTATCAGATAGAATTTAACGACTTCCGACATCACATATTAAGTTAACGTTAAAACACATTACTCGTTCATAATTAAATTAAAATGAAAATTCTTTTAGCGTACCGAAAGGATAACGTCCCCATTGAGACATAAATAAATAACGAAAAAGAGAATTAACACCGGTAAGAGACATTTATGTCGCTTTAAATCATGCAAATAAATGACTAACTTAAAGCATTTTAAATTGTAGACACGTTAACATTAAAAACATGTGATATTCTGTAAATATACTTCCCTTACTATTTCATTTAAACAACCCAACAATAGACTAAATCATAGTTTTTAGCGGGAGGAGAGGTTGAATGAGCAAAAGCTTTTTTTTAGACTTATTGGTATGTATTATGAGATAGGTATAGAGACTGTATAGACTCCCGATATACAACATCCGATACTGATATTGCCATAGCAACAAATAATTATGGGTATTGGTTATTGAATGTTGACTTGGAATATGGCGCTGGTCTGCACCCAGCCACCCACCACGTCCTTCCGACTGCTCATGCTTCGTAAAGGGACGCACTGCTGCCTATATGCCTCACATCGGCGAATGCACACGCCTGAGTGAATAGCACGCGTGGATAGGTCAGAGCAGCCGGCCTGGCGTCATACCGTGAAGGTAACCGTTACGTATTCGAATCAGCTACGCGACAGAAATTCATCCACTGCAGGAGTCAAAGGCGAACGTATCAGACACAGAAAGTACTCTACTTGTCGGCAGGGCTTCAGAACACCGTGACTGAATTCATAATACTCACGGATACAATTAAAACGGCACGGTAGAAATGACGTCTATTGCCTCCAAAGCCATATTTATTTTACTGATAACTAATTAAAGATATCCTGAGTGCGGACGTTATCGTGGAAGCCACAGAATTGCACAAGACATCCATCATAACATACAATCCATCACAGTGGTGAAATGACAATGACATACAATCGATTATAGTGGAGGAATGAATTTGTTTTCACAAGCTTACTCCCATAGAAGTTAAATGAAATTCCAAACAGTGCTTGCTTGCACAAGAATTATGAAAGGTTTATACTATTTGAGAGTTAATGTGCTAATTATGGCTCATATTAGGATGAAAAGTATTATGTTTCGTAAATTATTTCCTAAAATATATGCGGTCTATTTATTCTTAATATATATAATTTTATGCATAATGAACGTGTTATAAATGGTACTTACTCGTCCAATCACCAATTTACTAGTATCGTGTCAATAGAAGGGTTCATCATTTTTTTTAATTAAAAAATATTTTGGTAGAATTTTTTTCCGGGCACCGGATTTTCTTTCGTGTGTGGCTTATCTTAAAACGACGTGAATGAATAACACAAACAGAGAATTTAAATTGAAGGACTTAGAAATAGATAAGAATTTTTTTTCTTCGCTTCAGCCCTTTACATTTAGCCCCTTAATTTCTGTTCTCAATTAACCTAACAATCGTGAATGAAAGAAAATATTAAAAGATGATAGAGGATTACAAAAGAAAGTGATTGAAATAAATAAGTGATTAATAGCGAATGCGTATAAGTTGTCATAAAATCACCGCATAATAACGAAAACATTCTATGCAAGCAATGGTTTAAGTTTAATAAGACAAGCTTTAAAGGTTTGACGCCATTTTTCAGTCCAACAATTTCTAACATGGTTTCCATGTAGGGAATTAAAATTCTTTTAATTAAAAAGAAAAAAATCAAGCTTGAATTAACAATATTAATTATATAACGATCATCATGATGTAGTAATTTCTTTCAAATCGAATTGAATATTTTATACACGTTCTTTTCAATATCCCTTAATGTGTTCAAAAATTACAAGAATCCCTCGCTAACAGGTACCTCAAAACATGTAAATGACTAACTATTAGTGTATAATGATGCATTTAAGCTAAGTAATAAGATTTTCGCGATAATACTCGAGTACAACTGGAATAGCAATTGAATAACAGTTGGAAAAAAGCTTAATGTAAGTCAGGAATAGAACATATTTTTAAATGCATGTTTCATTGAAATAGCCGATCTTTTTTGTACTGCTGTCGCGGATGGTGGATGGATAAACGAGTTAATTATTTAAAAGCTGATATGGCTTGATTCGTCTTATCTGCTCGAATGTGGAGTTGATCCACAAATGCATCAGAAATTATATCTTCGATAACTCTTGCGATCGCATTCATCAAGTGACTTTATGCTGGCGTGCAAACTTCAGGTCTTATCTAAATCAGACCTTTCACAAACTTTCGCTAAAGCTTCTCAAGGATACGTTAAGCTTGGCGTGATGGCGACGGCTGTTTGAACACGTGCAGAGAAAGAAATTTGATCTCCACCATCGCAGAACGCTGTGTGGTTTGTTTTGAACGTTACTGACAGCTGCCATTCAAACATCAAAATCCTCAAGGAGGCACTCAACTTTTATCGGATATTCTTAGGTCATAAAGATACAATTACGAGCTACTATAAGACGTAAAATAAAAAGAAAAGAACTACCACAACAACCAGGGTTGAGTGCGCCTTAGAGTACTTGTCGAGAAAGACAAGTTTCGCAAGAAGAAAATGGCGTGTTTCCCAATAGAGAGAACCGGTACTTGACGCTCTAAGCGGCAAGTACCGGTTTTCTCTGGCACACATTATAAAACGTGAATGCCTAATGCATTTAAATTTCTAAAAACAATCCAAACACGATTGATGCGATCTCAGAATAGAATGCAGAAAAATAACGAAGAAGTCAAGTGGGAAAATATCGCTATTATTTATTACTATGGACATATCCCTGTTTATAAGGATTAGGATAAGATTTTTTTTTACTTTTTACCACACCTCATTCTTCGTCTACGTTAAAAATCTTTTTTTTGTTTATAATTAATGTTAAGAGCATTGTTTCAGGCGGACGAAACAGGAATGTTCCCATGTAGACGTTGTAAACAAACAACGAAGAATAAAGTACTATTGAGGGCAGAGGACATATATTTTGCTTCCATTCGTGCTAATAAATAACTAATTGATTTATTTTAAATTGTAAATACGTTACTATTTTGCATATTCACTTGTCTATTTAATTTCTACCCAACGAAAGACTAAATAATTTAGGGGATGGGGAGGAGGTTGAATGTGCGACATTTTAAAACAGGTTTGGTGTGTATTATTACTGTGGTAATTCTTTCTACTAGGTAGGTTGTGACCACATGAGAACTTATTTCTTGCTAATCACTCCATTTATCCAACGTTTCTCATGGTGAACTTCTTCAGTTTCGCATACTCTCTCTCTCCTCATAATTGCATACAAACTCCATCATTTCATTCTTCCCCTACTTCTTACTTGCTAAAAGGGGAAGGAGGAAACAGATCAAATTTTGTGTTCAAGGAGGTTCAAGCAGGATGAAGGACGTATAGAAGGAGACGTCGCAGCTTTGGATTTGAAAAGCCAGCGGCCATCTTGGTAGGCACGGGCATGCGGTCCTGCTACTCGCGTTAATCGAACTAAAGAAGGCGTTTTTCACCACTTTAACCGTAAAAATTAGAGTAACAAGATGAATGATGGGATACAGTTTATAAATCCGTCAACAAATCAGATGAGAGCGTACAAATACACAAAAACATTTAAGTGTTTTATATAGAACGTATTCTAACTAACTTTAGCATTTAAAGTAACTCACAGGCTTACGAAATTCCATTCCACTTTTTTAATCAACTTTTATCGATGCTCCCACCTACACCAAACAGAATTTTTTCACGATAAATATGTGAATGTTTAAATATCGCTAGTAAAGCAGTTCCGTTAAAGGCGAAGGGGACGAGGCAGAACGTAAGTAAAACTTAAAATTACAAAAAAACTGCCGCCTGGTGACGTCTGACTCCTTCCTTTGAAGGGGATGGACCGCAACATGTGCCAACATTCAACCCGTCAAAACACATATGCGCATATCGCAAAAAAATAAGCGTCTCCCACCGTGTGCCCGGTGACATCCTGAAAATTCAGGCGCGAATGACGACGAGAAAGATTGCCCGCGGCCATGCTTTACAATCCGCCTACGCGCGCAGGATATTTTTTCCATTCGCGGTTAAAAAAAAACAAAAACAAATCCATTTATTTTCGCACTCTACCATGGCTGGTTGGAGAACGGGCCCGCATGAATGATGCCGTTTCGCATCCGCTAGAACCTCACGAACACGAACTAGCCACACGGGTAAGGCCGATCCAACCCAAACCCCCCCCTCCCCCCCTAATAAACCTCTCCCGGCCCGATGATATCCGCGGAACCGACCACATGCGGGAGGAATGAGTGACACGGAGCGTGTTCACGGTTCGGGAGGGGGATGATGGGAGAGATATAGGATGGGGAGGGGGGGTGAGGAAGGGAAGGGGTGGGTTTTTTTTTATTTTATAGGCCGCACGGCCCGGGATCGCGTGGGCGAACGTCCAGGAGGCTTGACGATGACGGACGACCCGGGAGGAGAAAAGCGATGGCGTCAATGCCCCCGACGAGATTCGGCACCTGCGACCTCTGCGGGGAAAGAGACGGTCGTGACGGACATTCTTCGGCAGGCGGCGTGACGTGCGGTGGAGATAAACAGCCCTTCTCCCCCCCCCACACCCCTTCCCCGTGATGGAAGGCCAAAAGGAACGGGTGGGGGGTTGATTTCACGAGGGTAAGGGAAGGAGAAGAGATGCATGCATAAGGGTTTGTTGTTATTTCAACGAACTTGAACGTTTGCAGCGAAGATCGGCAAGATTTGTAAAGGGACGGCATGATAACTACCTATATTAGTGTAACCGGTCTATGAAAAGAATTAACATGGGAATCAATGTCAGATCGCAGGTTGAAATTTAGACTTAATCTCCCAAATAAATTCCAAGATAATATTTCAGTGACGACGTTAAACATATATTGTGAGAACCCCAACTTACTACGGTACTCTGGACCATAATTACAAAGTTATAGAAATTGATTGCCGAACTGACAGATTTAAAATGTCCTTTTTTCCTCGTAACCAGTCTATTAAATGAATTAAAATGGGAATCATTGTCAGATCGCAGGTTGAAATTCAGACTTAATCTCCAAAATAAATTCCAAGGCAATATTTCAGTGATGACGTTAAACATATATTGCGAGAACCCCAACTTACTATGGTACTCTGGACCATAATTACAAAATTACAGAAATTGATTGCCGAACTGACGGATTCATAATTTCCTTTCGTTACTCGTACAATTAGGGATATGAACAGTGGTAATTATGTCCAATACGAGTGATTGAATCCATAGCATAGGTAGTTGCATGTTGGGGTAAGGACTTGAAGGTAACCCAACTATTAGCACGTTTTTGCATGCTTAGTTTGCTATTTTTATCTTTTTAAACATTTCAGTTTAGACTAATATATTAATACTAATCCTTTTAAATGCATGATACATAGTGCATGTTTGGTGAGAATTCACCCCCTGCCACACACCTTTGAGGTGGTTTACAGGGTATTTTGTAGATGTAGATGTTGGACAGGCGAGCCTGGCTCGAAAAAGGTAACGGGGGATGATAGCAAAATGAGAAAAACAATCATTTTCTCTTGCCCGGGTCCTCAGGATATTTGTCAAAGGAGAAACAGAACGCCTTGGCAGCTCAAGCGGTACAGCACCTGACCGGAAATCAGGGGGCTCGGATTCGGGTACCCGTGAAAGTGAATGACTATTTTCTCCCTGGAAATCCTGCTATTGCGTATTTACAGCGGGTTGATTTTTTTACATGGAGGACTTGAATTGAGGGTAGTGGAAGCAAGAGGGGAAAATTAATGCTGAAAGAGAGAGAAAAATATATTCAAGGAACACGAATTTGTCCTAAAAACTATGATTTAACTCTTTTCTGGCGAATAATATTTGTAAAATCTTCTAGAATACTCTACAGGTTTATACCCCTGACTTCAGCGCTTTCGCGACGCTAATGCGGTAAAGTCTTCTTAGTTGAGACGTGAACATAAGACTGATGGGACACCGCAGGTTTTTCTAGGGTTGACCAACCTGAGAAATCGGCGGTAGTCGAACGGAGCATCAATTTCAACCATAGGATTAAATGGACGACACGTAACTTATTTAGCATTCAGGAACCTTTTGGGATCGACTAAAATTTTCCATTCCCCCAGTTCACTTTTCCCTCGACGCTTGTCTTCACCATGGCATCGTGTTTTAACATATGGCCGATTAAGTTGTCCCGTCTTCTATTAAAATTTTCAGCAGATTTCTCTTTTCTCCCACTCTTCTAAAGACTTCTTCGTTTGCCACTCGGTCGATCCATTTTACTTTCATCATTCTTCGGTAGCACCATCTTTTGAATGCTTCCGCCCTTTCCTTCCCCGCTGCTGTCATCATCCATGCCCCATTGCCGTAAAGAAGCACGCTCCAGATGCACGTACTGATGAATTGTTTCCTTACTTCTACGCTTGTATTTCCAGCTGTAAGTAAATTCTTCTTTTGATAGAATTCCCTCTTTTCCTGGGCTATCCTACTAACTATTTCATTCTTGCTTCTGCCATCTTTGGTTACTCGGTTTCCTAGGTATCAGAACTCTTTCACCTCTTCCAGTTTTTGTTTTCCTAGTTTGACGTTGGTTTTGACCTCTTCTATCTTGCCGCACACCGTTATCTTAGTCTTCATCTTACTGAACTTCAGCTGATATATGGTCCTTGTCTTTTCCATGGCTATTAGAATCTTATATTGATCCCTCTCTGTCTCTGCTATGAGTGCTTTTTCATCGACAAATCGCGGAATGGGGGCGTTTACTCGGAACCGAAATCGCAATTTTGTACACGAAATCGTTATATGTAAACGAAAAACGAATTTTAGTGAAAAAATTAATCTTCTAACCAAAACCATTAACTCATAAATCAAAAATTAGAATAAGCGAAAGGTGACGCCCACCGAAAATGCTGCTGTGATAACATTGACGTCATTTTCCTCCCGTCCTTGACTGCTTTCAGGGGAGTGGGAAGGGAGTGGAGGGGGGTTCTCGGAAGGTCTGCTCGCACAGATCCTGTCGAAATCGCTCCCATTGGCCGTGTCAGCTGTGTCCCCCGCCTTTGCGATAAGGCGAAGTAGCTTCGCGGGCACAGTTGTGATTGGACGAAGTCGATATACGTCAGAGGTTGCACCACACCCAAATTTCCGAAAGGGTTAAAAACATCAGTTTTTCGCCGCTTATAACTCGGGAAATAATTGTCGGATCAGAAAACGGAAAAATATGGGTCCTTTTATTTTACAAACTCTATCAGATTCGGCAATAAAAAAAATATGGTAAACGACCCTATTCTAATTTTTTCTTCATGGATATAAACTTCAGAAGACTTCTCTTTGATTTTATTGGTGGCTCTCTCGATGTAAATATAAAAAATGCGAGAGAAAGCATAGTTTCAAAATTATTAAAGACAAGTATTGTGCTCGACTTTTGGCACACGCAGTTTTTTTTAACCGAAAAACAAAGCATTGGCAAATGAAACGGCAGACGTATTCTGATCTAAAATGCAAAATGCAGCAGATGAAATGAGAATGAATGCAAGAGTGGGTGGGGTACTTTCAGATAGGGACCGGCTGGCGGCGGGGGTGGTGAAAAAAATCAAGCGCATAAGGGGAGAATAAATAATTCGGTGCGCTTCGTTGAAAGGGGACGGCTCTCGGCCGTAAGCCACGAGTTGAGCGAGAATTAAATGGAATCGTACCCATTCATGATGCGGACGTCAAATTTTGCCAGAGAGAAGGCATATATCATCGTTATAGGTTAAACATCCTTTGATACGTTTGACGCAGCTCTTCACTCGGTTATTCTAACAACTTACCGCATAATATTTATACAGCTAATTCTATTCTATCCTTCGTCTCTTGCTACGTAGGTGTACCTTATACAAGGTCTACTATACATTTAAGAGGTCTATTGTAATAATATGTTAGATTTATATAAATAATATTCTTCATTATAGTTAAATGTTAAATATTCCCATTACATTTTATAATTTAATCATAATATTAGACCTTGGCCGGGTTTTACTTTAGCAACCTGCTTGGAAACGGGTTGTTGGTAAATAAACTGAAAAGAATGGGTGCTTTCCATTCAAGCGACTCATGCGTCGTCTTGAGTTAACTCGCGGAAACTCAAGTCGACTTGTGTCTTCGCGAATGGAAAGCAAGTTTCAGATGCGCAGTAGCTGATGCGCTAAGGACTTTCACGGGGACTCGTGATTGGTGCGTTTTTGTGGGAAGAAGATTGAATCCACAGATGTTTCCTTCTTGTTATAGCAAGATCGTTACCAATAAACAAAAAAATTAGTTGTAGGATGATTAATTAAGAAAATACTTAACTTAAACATTTGTTCTGATTTATCGGTTATTTTCAATATGCCTCCTGCAGACGTATTGTGATTTAGAGCTTGCGCCGTCCTTCCTTCTTTTTTCAGTAACTCACTATTACCGGTGTGTCACCGTGTGTCGACTCGCGTTTGACACACTAGCGACACACACTGATTGGAAAGCACTACACGCGACACAAGTTGACTTGTGTCGACTTGCGTCGATGATTGGAAAGCACCCGATATGGTGGTTTTGATTGTTAGTTTTGAGGGTATTTTGATGTTTCTTGAGTGAAATAAATTGTTTGTGAATAATACGTTTGATATTTGTGAATTATATTGTATTAATTAATTGCTTCTTTTACATACTTCAAACTTGGGTGGTCATTTCTCAAATTACCTGGCGCCCAAGAGTATTAAAAAAAAGGAAAAGTACCCCCTACTCTATCATCTAGGCACTAAGTTGGCCAGGCTGTTTGAGACATTTGTTCTTCGATGTACTTCACGTGTCACACGAGGGCATCGTTTTCAATTGTTTCCACTCACTTTGCTCTCAACGGTCAGACCTTTGCCCTTTATCAGACTGTTTCATGTCCCAGGATATATGGCTGATTAAATTAAACTTGAGTGCTTTGTTAAAGTTTCCAGGAGACTCCTCTTTTCCGCCATTCTCAGGGCTTCATCGTTCGTTGAAAACTTATTAATTTCAACATCATTATTCTTCTGCAGCACCCCACATCGAACACTTCCAAGTTAGACTCATTGACCTACATTATTGTCCAAATGCCTCACTCCCATAAAAAAGGATGAATACACATGTAAGTTCAAAGTAGTGATGAGCGATATATCGCTAACTGTGATTGAATCACCGCTACACCGAAAAGTAGCAATCACAGCCTGTGACTAAATAATCGAAATCACTGTGACTGTGAATTCGGTGAATTTAGCTCAGACTGCTACCAACTGCACCAGTGCAACCAAATCGAATACAATGCTACTGCGCATTAACTGTGATTGAACGTGATTGCTACTTCTGTATCGTGCGTTAGTCTGAGTGAGCGTAATCCTTGCGATTTGTCAGTTCTTTAAGTGCATAATGGAAAAAAAAGAAAAATTATTGAAATATGGGAATTTTTTTGCCGTGATAAATGGATAAATAGCGTCTTGCAACACATGCAAGCATAAACTTTCATATAAAACGTCTACCACAAGCTTGAGGAAACACACGAATTCCAAACAACCCTGCCATCGTCCTCAAGGCGCAGTAACATAGCTGGGGTGCTTATTTTCTTTATACTTTGGACGTAAACTTTAGATCAAAGGCGTTCAAATGAATGAAAAAAAGGAGAAAAATTAGTGAAATATGGAACTTTTTTGCCGTGGTTAATGAAGAAATAGCTTCTTGCAATATATGCAATCTTGCGTAGCACACTGTTGCATTCAACAGATGTAGATCGTTTTGTGAAACTATTTGCTTGAAACGAAAAGTAAATTTACTCCTCAACGGTTTCAGCGACCTGTTCGGTATATGTACTTGACGTATAATTACATTGTACGTGACATAATAATACGTAACTTGAATCAATTATAATCTACCGTACCTAAACATTGATTTGACATGTAGTTATTCTGAAATCATTTGACCGGGTAGTTGACTAAAAAGTTCTGAATGCTTTCCATCAGGCATCCATTTATTACAATTTGCATTTTATTTGAGATGTTTTTCATTTATTTTTCCTAATATCTACTGTAATTAATTTGCCCTTTTCTCCGTGAATCGAAGTACGTAGATATTGTTAAATTTCAACATGCTTTCTGCAGAATGTTACACTACCCTGTGAGGACGACCCACCGACAGAAGATGTCGGAGATTGTGTAACTTCGATGGATACATATATCCATCTGATGGATGATATATCCATCAATCGTGGATATATCCATTTATCATTCAATATATCCACGGGACATTAATGATTGCCGATCTTCAATTCCATTGCTTTATGAAATATTAACTTAAATTATCGTAATATAATCCGAATCAGAACTTTCTCTCAAAAAAGTTTTGCCTAATCTTCCAAAAATCAATTAAGTTTATTCGTTCCTTTTGCGAAGGATTCCTTCATCGGAATTAGGCAAAATAGCAGACTTCTAAATCTATAAAGTACGCAAAATGGCATTTCAAGCGTTAAATCGGAATTAGCAGCGCCACTAATCACGGCTGATTTTTGTGAGCGATTATTCCTTAGGGGAGATTGATCTGTGATCGCAATCAGAGGTGAAAACACAGATGCTGACGAGTAGCAGTCACAGGCAACGAAGTGACTAGAATTTCACAGTTACACTCATCACTATACTTTTCCTTACTGGCAAACTTACATTTCTTACATCGCGCCAATTCTCTTTCCGAATGCCCAATTCGCCTGGGCTACTCTACTTAACTTAGTAGAGTATAACTTACTAAGTTATACTCTACTTACTTCGCGTTAAAAGTTACACGGTACCTCACGCACGGAGACGGGAGTGGACGGAACAGAAACAAAAAAGCCTGCGTAACCCCTAAAAAAATGGGTTTATATTAAGGCTTGAAGTGAGGAGACGCCTAAGGTATGAGAAACAGAGGTGAATGATGACGGTGATTGGTCAAGTAGATTCATTATCCTGATTGAGATTTTTTTTTTTCAAGAGCCAGCCCTTTGAAGTGTCTATACACATGATTATAGATATGTATCGAAGAGCGACCGCTGAGTCGTATCTATGGAGTCGATCGAACGAACCAAAAAACGTGACCCTTTCTAAATGCAGCGTGCCCAAGGGACATGTCCGAACTGAACGTGAGGGAGAGGATACGCCAGAGGAAGTTTTAAAGGCGGTCCAAAAGAGCTTGTCGATCACTTTACTTTCGTTCCAAACGGAATGATCGGATAAAAAACTTCTGACGCTAACACTCTTGCATTCAAAAGTATGTCTGCTACTCTGGCGGAAACTGGTTCCTTCTCTCGCGGTAAGATCAGGCAATTTGTCGACTTTTTGAAGCAATCGGAATTTAAAATAACAACGCAACTATACAGCAAACAAAAAAAATACGCATCGTGATTTACTTGATCTTACATTCATGTTAGGGATGTCACATCGACATCGATGTATCGGACTCTCGATGTTTTTTTTTGACGATACATCGAAAACATCGAAGTGGTAAGACAATCGATGGAACATCGACTCTATGTTTTCAAAACACTCAACATCGCAGCGATGTGTTAGGAAACGAGCGGTTTAATAAATGTTTTTGGTTGGCCATTAATTCATTTTTCTGATTATCATAAGCCTTTTAAGAATACGAACGAACCTTCCCTAATTACGCCATCTATCGTTCGCGTGCAGGGAAACAAGTGAAGGTATAAAATCGTTCATGTTTTCATCCCAGTGTTGCCTTCCAAGAACAAAATCCACCATGACCACATCAGTACCATCTGAGAGGATTGTATCAGCTCTCAACTTGGTGGTACAAGATAACAGGAGTAGGTTGGGGTCGCTGAATATTAAGCAAAGAGTGTTCCTTACCGATACTGGGAGGTTTAAACGTTTTAAACCCACTGTTTTTCAATTTGATTTTTTTATTCTCCCAAGCTTAGAATATTTTTAGGGAACAAGTACTCCCAATTTATTGTGTTATTTGTTTTTTGTTGTATTATGTTTATTTATCTTTATTTCATTATGAAACAGTGATATGTTTTCTATGTTTAAAAAAATTCAATGGAAAAATATTTGCGTATTATTTATCAATATTTTACTAAATAAGGTCCGATTTCCGAATAATTTTCAAAATTGCAAGTTTTTAAGAAGATGCAAAATTTATGATGCATAATACCTAATACATAATACCTCCATGATAATACCTAACATCGGATATGAAGGCATAACTCGATACATCGAAACATCGATGTTTTTTGTCGATGAATAATGAGTGATTGGTGAGTACTTTTATAAACATCGAAACATTGACCACTCAATGTTTTTTAGCCAATGTAGCATCCCTAATTCATGTTAAGATGAAATACACCTTGCTTCACCCTTCTAAACGTATTACGACATTCATACAAATTTCTATGATGATAGTTAATGCAAATGATTAATCGCCCTTGTCACGCCAAAATTTACCACCCACATGTTCCCCTATATATCAGAGGAAGGGAGAATATCGCATATAAGTTCGTATACATTATATCTTCAAAATACGGAAAACAATTTTGAACATACTGAAAAAAATTGAAGAAATCGTGCAAATATCAACATTTTTTAAATACTATCATTTCATTATTTTCTCCATCAATTCCGAACTAGGTGATATCATGTGTATGTTAACATGAGATTGAAAAAAACGGCACATGATTAAATTCAATTACTGCAAGCATTCCAATGAGAAAAGTAAGAACATTGGTTAAGAGTGATCCCGATTCGAGGAATAAAAAAAACTTTTCTGAAAGCGCGCCATCTCCTGTTCAATATAAGAGAATAAATTCCTGAATCTTTAACCCCCTTAGTCTGCATTATGAACAGTAAATGATTACCTCTTACACATCACCACGACCCATATTCTAAATTATTAAGAGCGTTCTACTACACTTCCGTCTTTCTATCTACTACAACATATTGTTATCTTTAACCGTTCCGTCATCAGCTAAAGGCTTTATTTTCTCCATATCTACGCAAAAATGTTTCCATTAAATTTTTTTCGTAACGCTCAAATTTTGTATGAATTATCAGGGTGCAACAGCACTGATATTGAAGGACAAGGAACAGAGGTAATTCTCACAAATCTCAGGACTACTAAAGACAAGATGATTCAGCCATTTCTAAGCAAGATTGTTTTCAACCAAATCAACCTTTTCTTTGGACCACAAATATTTTCCTTATCATACGTAGACTAGGCTATGACATTCCCTTGATCAAAACAATTCCTTGAAAACAAACAACACCTAAAATTCGAAAATGCATGAAATACTTTTTAAAATTCTACAGACGGCATTGCCATGCTGATGGAAGTATTTCATTTAAAGGGCGGAAATACGGGTAAATTAATAGCTCAGAAGGGAAGACGAAAGATATTCCAAAGATCTCTGCTAGATAAAGCACAACTTCACGCCATTAACCGTCCCAACGTATTGCCCTCCAAGCGTCTGTCTTTGCGTTATCCATTTTCTATGCATCTTTCTATCTCCTGACTATAATTTTACGAGTTCATGTTCATGGGTGTTTTCAAGTCTGTTTCCGCACTAATAGGCGCTTCAGACCGGGAGGATAGGTATAAGGATAGGAATGGAAGGGATGGGGATAGGATCGGGTCCGAAGCAATTTTACGAGTCACTCATGGTGTTTTCAAGTCTGTTTCCGCACTAATAGGCGCTTCAGACCGGGAGGAAAGGTATAAGGATAGGGCTGGAAGGGATAGAAGGGATAGGGATATGTGGTCTGAAGCTTGGGGGATCTCTCCCACCATTTCCCCCTCTATCCAATTTTACGAGTTGAAAAACGTTTTTCTAACCCAAGTAAGAAAGGAATGAGACTGTGATCATGGAACTATCCTCCTCGTACCGTTCGGTTCCAATAAACAGCATAAGTGCAAATAAATGAAGCCACAATAGACCAAAGAACGGAGAAAGACAGGGAAAACGAAATGAGTTTCAAGGTAGCAATGATAATGGATATTTTTGGATAATGGTTCCGTTAATTCCCCAATAGCCACAATTTGCAACTCCATCTAGCATGACTTGAGTACACCATGTTTTTCTAACGCGTGAATCATCGCGTAAAATGGTTCAATTCCTTTAAGACACGAAATAAATTAGGGAAAGAGTGGGCATAAAACTATAGATCTAAGAAGGTTCCACCAACAGGAAACATGCTCCGGATCGATGTTTAAGGAATCATAGATTCCAAGCATAATTAATTGTCATTGAATTTGACGACACGTATCGCTACATTCACGACATTTCTTCACTCCTAGAATGAACTTAAGATAGTACTTACACGCCAGATTGAACGTCGGGTGAAATGTTACGCTGTGTTACACTGGATTCCAGCCACTCACCTGGAATATAAAGAAGATCGTTTTAATGAATAAAAATGCAGCTGCATTAGAAAGACAAACACAAGGAAAACTAATGATTAAAAAATGAAGCTACAAATGGAATGACCATGGTTTCTGCAGTAAAGAGAAAGAGCAAAGCAAACGCGGATGATAAGGTGGAAATTTCACTATCTGCAACGTAGACGCATTGCGTTCAATTTTTCTATTTGAAAGTATGTAATTAACGTATAAGTCAAGCCACCAGAGAATTCTTTCAATGTCTTCAATTGTTTGGCTAATTTGTAGCCAGTTACCTTTGGAATCAAATTATCTACTTGGTAACTCCATCAAATGATAAAATTACGAACGCTCAGTTTGAGAAGAAGACTAAATTAAAAAATAATGGAATATCAACAAAATTGTCACTTTTTCAAATCTTCCACGATTATTTCACATTTGAGGGCCAGATTTCAACTGCATGAAAACTAAAAGGTGTCATTTGTTGGGCAAGTTGTGCAACGTCAACAGGCTACAGGAAATGCTCTCAATCTACGCTGCTAATCCGATGAAACCGCACCAATAATAATGATTCAACCTCGAAAACAAACGCAAAAGGCGCTGCTCAATGAAAAATGGCTTAAAAATAATACGTCTCAGACTTTAACATGCACGACTACTTTAATGGAGAAGAAATATTAAACAAGGAGTTCAGCAATGACTGGATTTTATCTTAAGTAAATAGAAAATTAGTAATTATTATTATTACCCACAAATTACCCCGCAAAGAAAAAATCAACCAACTAAATTAAAATACGGTTTACGAAAACCTGAATGAATTCAATGAAGGAAAGAGAGAACAGCAACGCCCCTATAAAATAATCTCGGGAAACATTTCTCCATGCATTCCTCAGCACAGCGTCAGTACAGAGATTTCAAAACCTAAGGGAAGCAATTTTCTTCAAATCACATGAAAGGAAACAATTAACGGAGGTAATAAAACGAAATAAAAAGCTAAAAAGTTCAAGCGCTACAAGCACGGTCTCAAGAGAGAGACAGAGAGAGATAAAATGCTCTAGTTTATTTTTGTTTGTTAATTTTAAAAAAGCTCTCTTCGCCCTCTGGGTCCCCGAGGGCCAACGAGGAGGAAAAGAAGGCGAACGACTCGACGACGAAGCAATTAACGGCGTCGAAAAAAAATGTCAGCCCATCAAAAACGAGCCAACCACAAGAGTGTCAACGACGTGGTGCCCTCAGCCTGGCAACGACGCTTGGCGTCGGAAAGGAGAGATGTCTGGGTGGGAGAGTGTTGCAGCGACGCCGTTGTGGGTTTAACGCGGCGTGAAGTAGGTGGGTTTTCTGCATTCAGCTCAGAAGTAAGTACGGGAAGCAGAAGGAGAAAGAAACCCCAAAATCTAGATAACACCATATAGTAAGTGAAAATCATTATTCTTACTCTAAACCCTCTTAGTAAACTGCTAAACATACTCTATGATAACACACTGCCAGTCGCCGCAAGGGTTTGAGACAGGTGGTAAAACCATCATCACCAGGCATGCCTTTTAAGTAAAACATAATTTAATTTAAGTTTACTATTACGCAGGCACGAAAAATAATAGTACGTGCAAGCACTACTTACAAAGTGAGGCATAATACTCTTATTTAGTAAAAAATGTTAGATAGTTAGATATGCACTCATAAGCAGCGGCGAGGGAACGAAATGCGAAAAAGGCAGGGGGGGCATTCGGCCCCCCCCCTAGATTTTTGCCCCGGGCCCTTGAGAAATGAGTCTTCATTGATAAAAATTAAATTTCACTTGTTTGCAGCTTGCCTTTTCCCTTCTGGCGCATATTCTGCCACCTTCATATGCACTTTTAGCGGAATTATAGTCTCTACCCTCTCCCATCCGCAATAAAATGCGGGCCCTTTTCATGAGAGCCGGGCCCTTTTTAAGGTTGGCCCCTCCCAGCGAAAATAGTTCCGACGCCCCTGCTCATAAGACACGTGACATTGTCAGTATATGCAAGGAATGTAAAATTAATTGATGACTCTGGCATTTCTATTAAAATGAAACGAGAGTAGGGACCTACATTCATATATTTATTACGTGATGCTGATTTTTCAATATTTTTCATCCCCCTTCCTCCCCCATGCCACTTCTCCCGAAACGCAACCCCTTATAACTCTGAGTAACCCAAGGACGGAATTTTCTCATTCAGTGAAAAATCAAACAGACATCCTTAATGTTAGATGAAGAATTATTTTGTTTCCCACAGGGGATAATAGAATAGGGGGGTGCATCGAACTTTTTAAAAGCTGGCATTGCGATTATTTTCAACTCTTGAGGCCTTCGAAAACGGATCAGTAAAAGGTCAACGCTATCACTCGGTGGGAAGTTGGAGGACTCTTCATCATCAGAATTCAATAGGAAAAGTACGATTTTTCATCAGACATTCTTTAAATATGTAATTTATTCCTCAATAAAATTATTTATTCGGTACTTATTATTTGTATCACCTTCCCAAAAAGAACAAATAATGCATTTTCAAGATTATATAACGGTTGTCGTAATGGCTGACGGGACCTATCTCCTTTATCGTTTCGTAACATATGAATAAATCATTAACTATCAATAATACTGATTGCCGACCCCAAGAAGCAGGGTTCAAAACCCGATAAAAATATCAATGATACCCTTATATGGATACTGAGTTGAAGTACTCCAAGATAATTTCTTTGTCTGTCGGATGAGACGTAAAGCAATGACCTCCCAAGGCGCTTTTCTCCGGAAGAAGGCCCGCGCCGTCTTCGTCTCCACCCTTCCTCCTTAACTTTCCTCTGCATGAACCGTCTTTAAGTGAGAGTATAGATTCCGAGATTCGTAAAACGTCCTTATGATAATTGTGTTGGAATTACAAGCTCAATGGGAGAACTCGGATGGGAATCCTTACCATATTGTAGTCTACAGTTTGACGGAATCATTTAAGTCAATTTTAATCTGCTTTTCTTGCATATGACGTTATAAATATGTTTATTAAAATGAGAACGTATTTCGCTCAATTCAATCGCAAAAAGAATAGTATAGAGATATAGACAGCCATGCGGCAAGATTTTAAATAACTCTCTTCCCGAAAACACCTTTGCTAGCGTAATTTAACCATACAAACCATGTCAACTGGACCTTTGGATTCCTACTTAGAATAATAATGTAATGCATTTTAACAAATTGATATTTTTGATCAATATAACGTAACAAATTGATAGCCATCACGTTTTTTCGTAGATGCTGATGAGTTAGCGGCTTGTATCTGGTAAATGCGTAATTAACACGATTCTTTTTTAACGGTTTTTGACAATATACATACAGTACATATTAGGACAGCTGCCCTGACACACACCCTCATGTTCACTCGCAGAGTACTTAGTAGCTTATGATGTAGGTATAAGTGCGATGCTGAATTGAAATCGTTGATGATGATGAAAAAACCAGCAAACTCTGAGTGGAGTTAAGGGGAGGAGAGGCTTCGACGAAGGAGCGAATGAATGCGTGATGATTATTTATCCCCTGCTGGTGGTTTGTAGGACACTCCGAAGTCGGGGACAGACTTAAAACCAACTATCATGAAGGAAACACGGGAAATCGGGGAGTGAAGAATAGTAATGATAATAAATACACTTATTTACTGGGACTAAACCGAGACAAAAGTATCAGTTCCGTCATTTAAGCCCTCGTCAAAATATTCACACACATATTATGATTGTTAATATACAACGGATAGAAATACAGGGAAAATAAGCATGATTACAATTAGAAATAGTAATACGTAAATATATGTGATCAATGAAAGTAAAACTTGATGAAACTATACAGTGGACATATATATAATTATTATGTAGAAAAGAAATATGATTATGTAAGTGAAATTATTTGCAATTATGGGAAAAACCAGAGTAATACTGTACTTAGATTCTTTATGAAAAGAACGCATAGAAGAAAAACGCATTGAAAAATCACCCACACAAGAAAGAGAGGGATGTGTAATAAATCTGCGAATCCTACTGATAATGCATCTAGGATTTTACTACAGAGAAGGCTATATACAAATTAGCTTGCATATGTATGCAGATGCATGAAAATGGAAAATTTATGCAAAAGAGGAGATTGACACACAAAAAAAATACAATATTATATGAGACTGGGGGACATGGGAAAAAGGGACGAGGGAGAAACATATGGGGTAAGTTGAGAGAGGTGACGGGTCCTAACGGGATCCGGAATGGTAGAGCCACAGCCACACAGCAGCTTAAACTCGTGCCTCAAGGACCTCCGTGGTCAGAGAGAGACCCTCCCACCGAGGCATAGAACTCCACCCGGCATCTCCCGAACGCCCCCTTTTTCGCGGTCGCAAACACACAGGGCGGAAGCAACTTGGAAGAGGGAAGGTCGGAGCTGGGACAATGGCGTGAGTCTCTCCCGAAGTGTGCGGGCGTGTTCCTGACGCGAGCGTTTTCCCAAAAAGCTTCGGGATGGGGCGGAAAGAGGATAGGGGAGGAAGGAGAGGCCTGGGGGCTAACATAAGAGAGGTGTCGGGCCTGCGCGAATGCGAGATGACTAAGAGGACCGACTCGCATTCCAGATAGGGTCAAATGTAGGATCTGTCAAAGGTGATTAGTAAACAAAAGTTACTTGTTTAGTAAACAAATTCGCCATATAGAACTTAAGCCCTGAAGAAGGAAAAAATACATTTTCCGAAACGTCGGCAAAAGTTAAATATTTTTCCTTTAAAAAAAAGGACGTAAACTCCAGAAAAATCATCCATATGTTTGATAAAAAACAGGTCTGGTATTCAACTTACAAAATAAAATATTTTAGAAAAAACTAGGGTGGCATCGGTTATCTGGGGAAGAAAACGGCGAGTAAGGTCATTTTGGCCAGTTTAGGAGGCGTGGAAAAATATGAATGAAGGCACGTATTGTTCAAGGATTTGGAGGTCGTGTGTAGAGAAACCCGGCGTCAGAATAAGCCTCCTCTTAACGAAAGGCACCAAGGGTCAACGGTTTGACATCCCATTCATACTGCACACGAAGTGCTCTCCCCGCAGAACTCAGACGGGGGGCCATACCAATGGTATACCAATGAAAATCTCTGCCACACCAGTGAGTCAATTCCTGGTGTTAGAATGAGATACAAGTACTCGAGCCACCACGCCAACTCAACCATAATAAACGTACGAATAGTTTGTTTTGACTGTATTTACATTTTAAACTGACAGAAACGCACTTCATTTTTTCTTACTATGAGTAGTACCCGTTGAAAAAACTATTATCACTATCACTAGGTCACCAATGACTTAAGCTGATGTCCCACCGTCAAATTTTCATAAAATATGTTGGGGCAATATATAGGACAAAATATGTTGTAATTTTTCATAAAATATGTTAGGTAAAATGCATATAATATATGCTTAGTATCAAGATTAAAGTTTCCGAGTTGGTATTAGAATGGTGTCAAAAAATAGTCGAATTAGAGCATGAACGTAGCTACCTACATTAAAAGTAGGTACTAAATAAAACTCAACAATGAATATGATCTTGAAAAAAATGATGACAGTCTGCTGCTCTTCCGGCATATAATCTAAATGTATAAGGGTCTCCATACGGATCAGAGGGTCAAACCCCAACCTTTAACCCCGATGACGAGGAACGAGTAAGGCCTCGAAACATTAGCAAGAATGAATACCCTGACCAGGATGGGAACCAGAGAACGCAAAATTGAAATATAAGTTTGGAATACTGAGTTAGATAGCACAAATGGGGTAAAAGATAATCAACTTGGCCAATTAGACCTTGAAAATTGTTCGCACAAACTGCTTTAAACACATTCTTTCTTGTCTTCACTTACTTCATCTAGATTTGGGTATATAACCATTTAAATAGAAAAAAAAAACTCGTAAAGTATCTCCCAGCATTAATTATATTTTCCTAAAAGAGAAGTCTGCTGAAAACTATAAAAAGAAGACGGGACAACTTAATCGGCCACATCTTAAGACACGATGGTCTGATGAAGACAATCGTCGAAGAAAAAGTGAAGGAGAGGAATGGAAAAGGCAGGCCTCGTATTAGTTACATAGAACAGGTCGTAAAGGACGTGAAAGAGAGGAACTACATTAATATGAAGAGGTTGGCTCTTAGAAGAACCGAGGGCTGCGTCAAACGAATCCTACGAATGTTGATTTAAAAAAAAGTAGAATAAATAGCATATATTTACCTCCCGGTCTTTGAATATTTTCTACCTGAAAGACGATACTCATTTTTCATAGAAACAATGACAGCTATACGATTAATTTTTTTAAATAAATATATAAGTTTGATGGTCTAATAATGGCTTACTTACATTTTCAGTAGGTCTAAAAAACACACAGTATGCCTCTTCTAAATAACTTTGCATCGAAAAATTCACAGCAAACACTATAAGCATATGGGGGGCCTGAACTCGTGCAAAGGAACACGCCAGCAATCGGTAAGGTTGGGTCGCCAAGAAGCTCGCCGGAAACGATGGGGTATCGGCGATTGGCTAAGGATGGTTCGTGGGAGATAAGGGAGTCTTGTCTCCTCGAGCAGGAAGTGCAGTTGGCAGATGAAAGAGAACCTCGTGAGAGCAAGGGAAGGAAGCGTGCGCTATCTCTAAGACCGAAGGCATCTTTTCCGATCCTCACTAAAGCCGTCACCGGGTAAAGTGAACCAAAGTTGCGGTGCGTTGATAAAACACTCACCAAAGTCATTTGACCTCGTCTATTACAAAATCCTCGTCTAATGAGAAACACAAAACTTTCCATTCAATTAGTTACGTAGCGTATTGGTAGAGTGAAATGATTTCTCGCAACTAGCCACTGGTGGCAGGGTTTTTAGGTTTTTCAGGGGATTCGTTACATATCACCGTTCATTTTAATAACCAATATCTGTCGATGACGCACCTCAAAAAGCGCAGTGATACATTAAATTAATAACCAACCTTACGTGAGAAGAGTTCTCATTAAGGCGAATAACATATTAGGCTATTTTGCCATTTATGTTGGGTGGGCATTAGGTTCGAGGTAAGATTTTTCAGGGAATGATGGAGAGAAACCTGTTTTCGGCGTTAGCGTGCTATTTACGAGGGGCGCCAAGGGGTCCACGGCTTAACGTCCTATCCCGAGCTATTTGCATAGCATTTCAGTACTCTTAACCACCACAGTGATCCTATTACCATGCTTTTTAGGGATAAAAATCTCATGATTGATATTAATATCACTGGCCTACCATTGAAGCTATTACAAACGAAAAATATGATACCACTCTTGAAAAAAGCGTTAGATTATATTTCTACTCCATGGACTGACTTTGCATGGTGTAAGTACTTGCTCCAACTGTTAGCCATCCGAGCTCAACCGTAGAAAGTATTTTCCTCCTTCCTTTCCTTATGTTACACCTGAGACATAAATCAAAGAATTGTAGCGAAATTAATGCTAGTCTACGAATCGTTTGCTCATTACGAAGGGGACCCTAAACAGGTGTACGAAGCACAAGGAATAGTCACCATAGAGATGGTGTGACGCAAAGGGAACTTATAGGAAAGGCTACTTAGAAAAGTAGAGAAGGAAGTTCAACTCCGAGCAGTAACAGCGTCACAATATGTTGAGACTATTTCAATGACAGGAAAGGCGGAAAGGTAAATTAAAACAGCTGAAATCGTTGCGGGAGAAGCAGGTGATTTTGGTTGAAATCTATATTGATTGTGAGGGTTCAGCAATTACTTTATCGTAGGCATAATTTTGTCCAGAAAAGAAAATCTATCCCCCTATATGATATATGAGTAAGATTACAACGAATCTTCATTTCACAATAAATATCGCCGCAAAATAGCACAGCGAGAAGACTCTGGATGATGTCTCTCCAAACAAATCTATTGCAATTGAATTTTATCCATGATTTACATGTATTCTTTTAATACCGAGTGCCAGAATATAGAGCATTTACAAATATGAATTCACTTCATTTTGGTGCAGGAGAAAAATCCACGGGCCCGCTAAAAAAAGCTATAAATTAAAATTAAGTAAAATAAGTAAATTTCTTTTGAATCGCTTGCGAGGAGCGCCTATTGGAGCCACAGTGGTAAGAACATAGGGGAAACCACGTCGACCGAGACGGGGATGAAAAAAAGACCAGGGATAAAATATTTGGGAGGCATAAAACCAAAGAAAACGGTACTCCTCGACTAATTTAATAGCTCGCGAATCAATACTCCGACGTTTCCTCGTTGTCAAAAGGTCCGGCGATGGAGGCGTGACTCTCTCAGGCGTTCCTCGCAGTTATCCTTTTCAAGCATTCACGTGGGCAGTGCTACTCTGCGGCGTCCACCCAAGTAAGCTCAAAGCCCTACGATCCGGGGGTGGAGGCTTCATATTGATTTACAGAGCAGCACGTCCTTTCCTGGTCCATTTCCCTCATCCAAATCCTCCTACTATCCATCTCCCACCGCGTTCCATCCCACGCTTTCCAATCAAACATTACCCTACCTACTTCAAACGCGAGAACTCCTGCTGTACCCTCCAGCACCCCTTCACGAATTCCCTTATACCGTGTGGAAAAATAAATAAAAGCAAGAAGAGAAAGTAAAGCCACCTTAAGCCGTCTAGACGCTCCTAACCAAGTCTTCTTTTTTTATTTCTTATTTCCTCCCCTGCCTTCCAAAGCCCTTTTATTCGCCGGAAAGGTATCCCTTTCACCTCCCCATCGCATATCCCTCTTCGACGTGTGGGACAGTCGCTGCCATTGGAGGACAATCTCCCACCGAAGAATCACTTGCGATACAAGTCGAGTCTGAAGCGTCCCAAAGGGCTCTTCCACTCGCATTACTCGACGCGGAATAATTTGGTTCGGGTACATGAGAATGCCGTCTGATGCCTTTAGAAATCCAAAAAGATTTTAAGGTTAAATAAAATTGTTGACCGGTTGCTATCTGTTTTGCATGCAGCAAGAAAAGAATTAAGTCCAATCCAGGATATTTTCAGTGCAAAGTATAGTACATTTTGTGATTGCGGCTTGGTCCTTGGGGGTTCGCGTTACTAGCACCGAGTCACGCCTGATTTCTACTTGCATTGGTTTACTTTTCCAAATGTTTCCTAACGATTCATATATCTGAACGTATTAGAAAGATATTTCAGACGGATTTTTGAAGTAAAACTTCAGTAAATTAATGAATGATCGCCATTATGTTTTGTTTTCAGGGATGAACGTGGTATTAATTAACTGGCAAGCGAAATGCAGTTTTTTTTATTCCATGTCTGATTCTCAAGGGAAGGGGGAAGCAGATGAAGAATCTTCAGCATTGCATTCCAAGACTTCATATTCCAAAAAAATTGGAGGGCCGAGTGGAGAAATGAAAAGTCGAAAAAGAATATACCGTTTCAAGTTTGTTAAATTTCATATGTTATACACCTTAGATTTTTGAAAAATATAATAATAAATACATCCAAGCTAAAATGCTATGAAAATTTTCAATAAAAAAACAAAATAGTGTAAGCCATTACAAGCTTATCGTTAATCTAAGGCGACAAATTACCTAATATGAGAGGATGGCATGCAGAAAAACTTCTGGAATCATTCACCAAATACGACTCCTAATACTCGGTATAGACTCAAACTAAACCACATTCAGACTCGACTAACAAGCATATAGTTGAGCGTTGGAGAGCATAAAAAGTGTTTGAAAACCACTTTAACTAGCGCAGGTGCTAATTCAATCGCCAAATAAAGGGTGCACAGGCCTAGTTCACCGCACAAATTTAACACTCACAGATAAACTCAAAATCGGCTAACAGAGAGGTGTGACAATGAAGTAAGCTTGATGACAGTGAGAACATTTTTAGGATAAAGTACATACGCATACATATAGATATATCGGCATGGGAGTCTTCGAGAAATTGTTCCTGTTGGTATCGGTATTATTATCCTCAAAAGTGAGCAGTATGCTGCCACAGAAATTTAACAGAATTAATCCTAATAAGATTACTAATACAATTTCCCTGGATAGGATATCGCCTAGCCATTCAGCGCAAAAACTTAAACAAAGCGATAAGGTTTTAATTATCATGGACAGGACATTCGTAGACTTTAGTGTAGTCATATCAAAATAATCACATTACCATATCGAGAAAAAAGATTAAGTCTTGGCCAGGGACGTTGGGAAATGTTTTTCCATCTCAAAAAGGTTCCATCACTCGCATGCAATCGCGACCTCTCTCTATCTCTCTATAAGCTTTGAATCACATCTATGCGATGCCAACGTAAAATTGGAATGCCACTCACAACGTCTCCCTCGCACAGTTAAACTCGTGTGGACTAGAGATCGTTCTTCACCTCTCACCCACCCCCCGCCTCACCCCTCCCCGCAAAATATGACAGATGTTCCATTAATCCGTCCTTATCTTAAGTTCCCCTTTGCAATTGCCTCCATCTCTCGACGCTTCACCCTGAGGCCTCTCACTTACAGCCAAACTCACACTACCCATCGCTCAACTTCCCTATACTCGCTAGCTTCGCCAGGGATAGTCCCTTCGGGCATTCCTCCTCTTCCCTTTATCCGTCCTTTTCCAATCGCTCGCTCTCTTTTCTGTCCTACGCACGGTCGCGCTCCGCGTGGAATAACAGCCGCCTGGATCCTTCACCACTATCTTTCCGTCCGCTATTTTTCCTTCCTCCGGAACCCTTTTGATCTTTCTACTCTCCCTCGTTCTCTTCATTTATCCCGCCTCGATTTCGCAAAATGCGAGATCTTCTCCCACGCATCCCAGGAAAACCTATTCCCGTTTCATCATGCGAAATTATTTCGTCATGCGAAGCAAACGGAACGGAAAGACTTTTACGGCTATGCCATTCTCAATCACGCAGAATGACAGCGTTTTCAGCGTCGTACACTTGAACAGCACGTTATCGTTTCACGGATCCAGGGTTGCTAAAGATAATGTGCTGATAGCCCAGTGGGTACTGATAACAACGTCGTTATGGCCTTTGAAACATTACAGCGGAGCGTAAACAGCTCAATACCCATAACCCCGTATTCAGATGGCACCAAATTTACTACACCCTCTCTGAATATTAAATGCCTAATTTTCTTCAACCATTCCTTGCTAACGTAAGCAAGGCGTTTTCTTCACTACGACAGACTCTGGCATAAAGTGACATTAAGATCGAGAGGAATAATCATGAAGTCCATCCATTTACAGAATTCACATGACAGCTTCAGTGAAGCAGTATTGATTCCCTTATTTGCACACCTCAAACTGATTACGTAGCTTTTTCCAGAGTCCCATCTATTAAACTATCATATACTGTTCTAAAATAGAATTTAGGTAGGCATGGAATATTTTACACGCAACCTTTTGATACTTCTAATATCTCCATGAAGCAGATCTTACATATCATGTCATTCTTTAGACCCGCATGCTTTCTTAATCTCATCACTGCATCCAAACTGCCAATTCTTCTCCTTCCTCTAATAAGCTTATCCAACATTATTCTCTTTATATTCATTATCTTTCACAACACTCTTGACCTGAACTACTTGTTCCATCAACTGACTCAGTCTCGAGATTTCTTCAATCACTCCTCTTCCCCCAGCTTCCATGCCCAGAAATTCCTCGTTCGTCTTTCAATTCACCCTTACCCTTTAAAATCTGTTCCCTCTGGTGTCTCGTAAGTTTCTCAACCAATAATAGGGTCATTTCATCTCAAATCAGGCAGAGGGGTGTCAGGTGACCATCTCCGATTTCTCTAAAAGTTATATATGTGAAAGCAGTATCCTTATGATGAATTATGATCACATTATCTCAGCTCAGAACCGAACCAATATAAAGCTATGATCCTTTGAACATTGCTGAGTCAGGCCTCAAAGTAAAAAATGAAAAATCACATAAATGCTAATAACTAAGGAACCATGGCCCATAAAGCAGTGGTTTTTGTTTCATTTTGAAGAAAATGCATTTATGCACATTCTGGTATAATTTTCAAGTAATTTGATGTAATAATGAGGTTATTTATGAGGTGAGGTTATTTAACCTTTCCTCCACCATCATCCCTAACAATTGCTCGTTCGTCTTCCTTTTAGCTCACCTCACCTCCTTCAAGAGCACAAATCTTGAAAGCCAGCAGCCGATGCATTTGAGCCATCTTTCCCTCAAGTCCAATGCCTAAAATACTAATATAAATAAGAATACAGAAGGAATTAAGTTAGTAAATAAATTAGAATTTCCGCGGAATCGTATTCAGGTTAGAAGCTCCTTCTGCCCTGAAGGTGCCAGGAAGATGGCTGGAGTATTTGCTGTCACCCAGACACAAAAGAAGGCGGAGAAATGCCAGGTAACCGTTATCATCAACTCAGTTAATAAGTTCCTCTTAATATCCAATTCTTGATATCAGAAAAATTACATGAAGATTTTTGTGTAGAACATATTTTAAACGACTTTTAAGTGCTCCGTAGTGGTTTCTGAATTTGATTTGACACACAGTTTGGTCTTGGTGAAGATGCATATCATCAAGGAGAATGATGCGGTTGTTACCACGAGCTAATATCTTGAAATTTTAAAATGACCACAATCTCGAAAAAGCAAAACACTCCCTGAATACAATAACTCTTATTTTATTTCCGCATATGAAAACTACGCTCATGCAATACTTCAGCTCAATCGGTTCAGTGTTATTTTTAGTAAATGTGCCACCATCTGCCACCAACTGGCTCAAGGCACCATAGATATTTTTTGAGCGGCATAGTGTTTTGAGCGTCTTCTATTTCTAGTACCGTTTTGAACACGCTGCTATACAGTTTATTCTCAAGTCAGCTTACCTCGAGTTTAACGTTTTCTATGAAAAAAATCATATTACGCTAGCTACAGCATCGACTATACGCATATCACCCAGGTATATAGATATAAACGCTTACATTTAACGATGCATCATCGAACTGGGTTCTGAACGAAAGGTTACGTTTTCACTTTCGAGCACTTTAATTTACCGTCTGATTGTTATCGCCCCGCATATAACCTTTCCTCTCCCAAGCCCCATTTCAATTCCCAGCGTCGGCAATCAGGGCCCCCCGCCCACTCTAACGTCCCACGTCTCCTCTGTACCGATTCTCCCTTTTAGCCTCGCGTTCCGTCCCACGAGAGATTTATTTACCGAGACCCGACCCTTTGATCGCGCGATAGGCGGTCCAGAGGGAGAGATGAACAATAGGTTCCCGAGTGCCACACAACCGACGCCCCGTCAGCCGAACATTTCATCTCAATCAGTTAATGGAGGCCAGTCCGTACCCGGCCGCCTCCGTCTTTGAGCCGTGCGTCGTCCCTCCGATGGAATGTCTTAGCATAATGAAGAGAGATTGAGTTTCCATAAGGCTTTCGAGGGTTCACTCTCTTTCTGCGACTGGGTGGAAGCAAGCAACGCGTCCGTCTGACCTTATCATTCCGCAATCTGTGTGTGTGTTTTTTTTTTAACCGGACGAGGAGAAACTGATGATAATCTCAGAGGAAGAGGAATTTGATATTCGCGGAAGTTGAAGGGAAGTCGAGAGGCTTAAACAGGTGGACCGCAGCATCTACATTCTCAATTGACCCAAACCACCCAAAAGGGTTTTAAATCACGAGAGAAAACATGGCCTCTGTGCCATTCCTAAGATAGGGAAGAGATAGCTAAAGAAGACCTTTCTCCACGTCAGAAGCTCAGAAGGGACTGCACAGATAAATGAGGGGAAACAGCCCAAAAAATACGATACAGCACCAATTTCATTGGCGTAATTAAGCCGCAGTGAACTCGTCCTTAACTTGGGATTGAATGTAAGGACACTTTGCGGGACTTAGACATCATGAAAATATTATTAAACTAAGTACGATTCCATACAGCCATTATAATAATCCCATCATCACCAAGTGTTTGCGTGGAATAGTACTAAGTCTATTATCGTTTCATAAACTTGTTCTTGTTTTCAAAACATGCCCAAACTCACTACAATCACATTCATTAAATGCTACGTCTCCCGTATTTACTCTACAGTACTGAATTTTGGACATTGACAGAGGCATTCTGCAATAAATTTGAGGAATTCAAAACTTAACTAGGTATATCGAAGTATTTTATGATTCCCATGAATAGAATACATGGATAGTCTATCAGCCCTAAGAAGAGTAACAACTCGCGACAGTGAAATCACGGAAATTAAATACCTCGGACATATTAGGAGGGGCAGAAAGTGAAAAAATTGAAATATTACCGCTGATTTTGCAGAGAAAGACAGAAGGAAGCATCAGAGTACGGCAATGGAGGAGTTTATGGTGGTTGAAAAACATAGGCGTGTGGTTCGACGCGACAGAAACCGACTTTTTTCGGGCCACTGCTGAGTACACATTTAAGCCAACATACGAAAATGGATATAAAGAGCCAGCGAGAGAAGAATTCAAGCATAAATAAAAACTCCAAAATAATTATAGTATAAATTTTGGTGTTACACATCTTTTTACAACAAAAAACAGTGTGCATGCGATTACTCAGAATCGTGAAAACAATATTTTCGGTACAACAGCGCTAGGCCTAACGTTTTGGAATTTTCCATGAAAGAGTAGTGGTTTTTTGTAATAATCACGATTAGATTTCGTTGTAGAAACTAAACTTGATGATGCCCACCTGCAATGAATCATGGTTGTGGTTAAGAAAATCTACTCGAGAACTTCAAAGTTATAACTCCTTCCCAAAATCCTAATAATTTCAGGCTAATAGCAGGTCAGCTACATTTTTCATATTTTAAGCCACAATGATTCAATGATTTCCAACCTATGACAGAAAAATTGCGTTTTGATCAACACGAATTTGACACAAATTTCACGAGTGGAATCTACTGTTTTCTTTTCTGGGTCTGAGGTAGAAGATTTTTACTTCAAAGTCACCATGTGACCAGAGCAAGTACGAGACCTTGCTTAATGTTCCAATTCATTAAATGGGTTCCCCAAAGAGCTTGCCGCAGAAATTTACACAACGCCCACGCCGGAGGATAAACTTGAACTTGTGACCTTAGGATTTCCAGGAGGAAGCAACGGCTATGAGAGAAGGTCGGATTTTCCCATAAAATATTTGATATGTGAAGGCGTTACGCATTGAACGAAAGGAAAGATTGCTTCAACCACTCCCAGGCCTTTGCATGAAAAGGAGCGTCGAAGCTAACGCCTAGCAATAAAAGAAAACATGGGGAAAACATCTTGCCTCGTGAGTGGAATAATCCATAATTTGACACTTTCGGCCGATAATCACTCAATCAAATATAGTTGAGGGGCACGCAGAAACCGAGGCTCTAGGAAACTCTAGAGGATTCATATTTAAACAGCACCACGCCAGCATGCATCGCTGGCCCACCATTTATTTATCCATAAGAGGAGGAGCCCAGAATACTGGGAGAGTATTACAAACTTAAAAAAGAGTTTGCCAACTTAAAATATATGAAGAAGTGCCATCGGCGGCGGCCAGATAGGTAAAGCACCGAATTGGCAACCCAATGACCGTGGGTTTGAATTCCAAATGGGCAAGAAAGTTGTGCTTTAAATAGGATTAAGTTTAGTATTATTTTGGTTAGACGGAGCGATAGTATTAAAGCAGTTGGAACATATTAAAACCCAATACTGCTAATGTTGAAAAAGAAGTTGGGAGGCTGAAGGAGAAATTTGATGATAAACGGATTAACCAGAAATTGTGAGCTGCTTCAAAATATACTGCCAACCTTTGCGTAAGAAGAGGAAATCAAGGTTAAGGAGTAAAGGTAAGATTTTTACGTTTGCGCCTAAACGTAAGATTACACTCCTATCCATAATAAATTGACTAAGCTCTCTGTCACCCCACACATGTAACGTAACATCCACTTCAAAATAACTAACGTGGAAATGCACTCCATTTATGCTTAAGTCAACCATCTTGTTCATGAGCAATGAGTTCATCTGACACCAGTACCTGCGGATTTGATTAAACCGAGAGGATCCAAAGCGCAACGTTTCCGGACAACAACAAGAACAAAAAAAACCAACACAACCTACACGATCCAACTCCGACCCTAGAGTCACTAATTGAATTTCGCTGCACCCACCCAACCTGCAACGCACATATAATCCCTCCCGGGTCGAGAGTTACTCCCGACATCTGGCGGTGGTATTCCAAGCTCTGAAAGCTTTCGCCCTTGAGAGTGGGGATGTTGGGACGAACGGGTCGGCGACGGCAAAACCAATGAGATAAACCCCGTCTTCGCGAGCAGTGCCCCCGCGAAAAAGGGGACACGTCCCGAAGTGTCGAGTGCCTGGCTTGAGCCAGCCTCCCAAGTCCTCTTTCGAGCGGATTAAAGTCTCACGGGACCCAATCAACCCTTGTTCCGCGCCGCAACTCTCCGCTGTGGATCGGAGTTCCTTTGGAAGGGAGGGAGGAGGCGAGGGAAAAAGTATCGTCGACGTGGTTCTCTTCCAAAGAGACAACGACGAAACTGCTGGGGGAATGGGTGAGTGAGGAAGAGCTGGCTGGCTCTCAACAGGCGCAGTGAAAAGAGCATTTGGTATAGTTACGACAAACTATGACTCTACGTAAGGGCGATGGTGATGGATTGACCGAGTAACCAATAGCTAATTATTATAAATAATAATTACCAGGTTAGCAGAAATTAAATTTCTCTGAGGAGAGGAATTGGAGCATTAGAGTCAAAAAAAAAGAACTATGTGTAGTATTCCGCGTCTATTCAAAACCATAGCTGTGAATAGTTTTGAGTGAACAACCTTATTCTGACAGTGCATTTGATCTACAGCTCTTGGGAAAAAAATTACAGAATAGGGATAAGAGTGCAAAATGAGCAGAAATGTATGAGATAAAATACAATCCAATACGTAACTATTTACGGCACAAGTCCACGTTGAATTCGTAATTTCTGCGCATGACTAATGCAAATTCAATTCCATAAACAAACACATGGAATAGGACATTGGAATAAACTAAATTTCTCTAAGAGATATAGTTTATGACTAGAAACTAATGTGATATCACGATTTTTTCACTAAAATATGCTATGTGAAAATATAAACGATATATAGAGTTCGAAGTAACATTTTCACGAAAAAATTATCTACCATTAAGTTTTTAAAAAAAATGCTACTTTTTTACACACCATAATAATCGGAAACACAAGGTAAAGGATGCGGAAAACTGTCTAATTGCATTCGCTGACGCAAAATTAATCAAGTTCTCCCTTAATATTTTCTGAAAGTCTTAATGGTGATGATCAACTATGGCTCAGAAAAATTACCTCGTTCTTAGTAATTTTAAAATGTAAATTCTGGTTCATAATCGGGCACGCAGCTGCAGAAAAAAGGGAAGGGTGGAGGTATTTGCATCACTTCGTAATAGAAAAAATATGGAGATGCATGATAAATAGCAATGAATTACCACCAAAATAATACCTAACTTTGCCCCCATTTATATTATTCTGTAACCAATCATTTTTTGACAATTGTTACATAAATTCTTTTAAGACAAAAAAACGCTGTTAAAATGATCAAAATATCGCTTCGGCACCAGGGTCCACATTGGAAGAAGGACCAAGCCTTTCAAAAGTGAATCCGTATTAGCTGAAGAGGTGTGAAACCTTATTACAGGAACCCTGATTGAAGATCTCAGAAAAGATTAAGAGAAATAGGCATATCGTGAAGCATGGTGATATCTAGTAAAGAGAGAGTGACGCTGGGAGAAAGGAGAGAAAGAGTTAATGGTAAAGAGAATGTCATATCGCAACGCCTAGCCTAAGGACGGCCGTGGCAACCAGGTCTATGACGCTCCGACCAGGCAACTCAAAGGTCAAGGATTCGAACCCCATCCAGGGCATGAATGATGTGTGCTTGTCTTAGGACTACGATCTTACGTTTGGTAACAAGAAAAAGCCTTGGCTGTTGGAGCAAGCAAAACCAAAATTCACCACCACAGCCGTATAACTTACTATCTTAAAAAAATATTGCATACATGTCCAAATTTGTATTAGAACCCGCATTCTTTGGATTAACTTAGATTAAACTGACTATTACTGGCTACCAGGTCCTGTGAGTCCTATGAGTGGCTTCCAGGGTACTCCACATATTTAGCGTAGGGAATACGCTGCATATCGTCTCCGTCATTTATTGTCCATGAAAGTCAATAAGACATGAAAGTCAATAAGAAGAAAACCAAGATACCTGTGTGCGGAAGAGAGAAAATAGTGGCCGACGTCCGTCTCAAAGGAGAAAGACTGGAGCAAGTGGAATCATTCATCTACCTCGGGAGCACCACCACCTGGGATGGAAGATCACGAAGATGCTGAAGAAGCACGACAGACATCAAGCGTCGAATAGCTCAAGCTAAGACGTCATTCATGGCCAAAAGGCCACTACTCTGCTCGAAGAGCATAAGACTGGAGACAAGGAAACAGTACGTGAAAACATTCGTGTGGGCAGTGGCACTCTATGGATCAGAAGCATGGACCATTGGAAAAACTGACCAGAAAAGAATAGAAGCCTTCGACACCTGGTGCTGGAGAAGGATGCTGAAGATCAAATGGACGGATAGGGTGAGAAACGAGGAGGTATACAGAAGAATTGGAGAAGAAAGAGCACAGTGGAACACCATACGCCAAAGAAGAAAACGGTGGGTTGGCCAGTTCCTGAGGCACAAGAATTACGAGGGAAGCATAATGGAGGTAAAAATTGAAGGAAAAGTCCCCAGAGGAAGACCAAGGGATAAGTACTTGGGGCAAGTCAAGAAGGGTACGGGGAAGAAGAACCATAGGGAAATGAAGGAACTGGCATGGGATAGGGAGAAATGGAGGATTGCAGTATACCAAACCTTGTATTGTAATACTATGTATGTATGTATTTGTCGGCATATTATCACACACATATTATGGGATATTATCATACATAATTCAGCAATAGGTGCTTGTAGACGGTACTTAAGCAAGTAATCTGAGAATAGGAATTTGGAATATCAATATTAAAAGTCGCCAAGCTGGCCAGCTCTAGACGAATGAAGAAAGAAATGGCTGGAACGAGCCCTTAATTCTCTGACGCGACCATTGGAGTTCTTAGGTTTCAAGTGGTAGGAGGGTATTTCGTCGTGTAGTAGCCATCTGAGGGTGGAAAGGGGTGAATATAAGACGTTTGGGGAGCAAGGGTAAGGGTTAAAAGAAGTGGGGGAAACGGGAGAAAACTCTCGGCGTCCTTAGTGTCACCATGGTAATGGGATCCACTGTCTCGGGAAAGAAGCCGCTCATAAGTGCCTTGCACCCCTCCTCCCCACCAATCTTCAAGAAGCGGAGGGGGGAGGGATCTCCGGAAAGGGGATGGAAGATGACAAGGGGGAAGAGCGGGGAGAGACGGAGGTGGAGATTTATGTGGAGCGCTGATATGAGGGAGCCCGCTCCTCCTCCTCCGCGGCCGCGCCGCCGCCGAGTGCGGTAAAGCCGCAGAAGCCGAGTTGTGAACACCGATGGTTTCCTCCCCGAGGGTGCGGGATCAGTTTCGTCGGGAATTCCGACGCAGGAGGGAAGCGTCGGCGTGCCGAGACAACATATCACGCGGGGGCTTCGCGTCTCCATGTTATAGTTGGGCGAGGCAGGGTGAGGTCCGGTAGCTGAGGTGTGAGCAGAACCACCAATCATCTTCGGGCCTGAAGCACCTCCAGACGGAGCGTGATATACGTGAATTTCTGGCCATCTACGTATTACGTTACGCTAAGTTTCCACTTTGTACCCCCCTCCCCCTTAGAACACTGCGTAAAATTCTCAAACACCCTTTCGATAGAACCTATTCTTTTGCGAATGATCCAACTGAAATCGATTATAAATATACTATTTATTCCTCATGAGCATTATGAATTGACCAAATACTATCAATATTATTATTTGAACCAAATACGAATTTTGCAATGCATACTTCTCCCAATGTAACGTAACCCTTGTCCACCCATAGCTGCCAAAAATTCATCGTATCAGAAGGCAGGACCACTATCCCTTTGGCATTATGCAATAACACCACTTCCCTAAAGGTTAGGAGCTGTATTAAGTATGTACCACATATTTTCCGCTTTTTTGCCTCCATCCCCTTCAGTTCCTATATATCTCGGTACAGTTACACATACAGAATTATCTTAACACTTCTCGCCGATCTTCCCTGTGCAAGTTGAAAGTCCTTAATTAAGTCCAGCGTCTAACGGATCACTTACACTTGCGGCGTATTCTAAATGAGGCCTTCCAAGAGAATGAACTCTTATTTCCTCATGGCATTCACATTTGTTCTAATAGTAAGTCAGCAGATATGCAATTATCCTAACTGAGGAAGAGGACGGTAAAAATGTAATTTGATATTATCCATAATGTCGAATTACGTCATTATAATGTAACCATGCAAATATGAAGAGATCAGTTAGCAGGAGAATTGACCGGAGAGCTGCGTCAAATCATACTAAAGCTTGCAAATAAATGATACTCGAGTTACGTACAACATGATAAAGGAAAATTCACAATTAGGAGTGAAATTTAAATTTTAAAAGTGTATGTGGAATATTTCCCACTTGCCGCGTAAGCGGCGGTGAAATTCGCATTAATTACCATGTGAGAAATTCACCTGGTCCGGGATTCGAACAACGGACCTTTTGACTTTCAGGGCCACTGCGCAAAAAACCTAGCACCTTGGACCTCAGTAAAATTGCAATGTGAATTACCGATCCTGGATAGCGCAGTGGTCTGCGCAGTGAGAGCCAAAGTTCCGTGGTTTGATTCCCAGTCCAGGTGAATTTTTTCATATGGCAATTAATGAGAAGTTAAAAGTGTACCACAAAGCTTAAAAAATAAATTTCATCATCAGCTATTATATACCAAAAAACATTTTTTGACAAATTATGAATCAATTCCTTGTTTAATAGCCCTCTGAATTCAACAACTGATATTTAATTACATATCATAAAAACAGGACTCGTCATCAAAACGCATAAAACACAGCCCTATGCAACGAATGGAGAGGCCTATGGCAACTTCTCGACGACATAAAATTCAACTGAAACATGAACGCGCTATCGTGGAATCTGGAAATAAACCCCGCACGAACGGCCACTAACCACGTGGAATGGTTGATTTTATATTACACGTTGAGAGCACGAAGCACACTAGCAAAATCCAGGAGAATCAGGCAATCAGTCATTTATGCCCAGGGAAGCCATGAAGAGTGGTAGCGGCGGGCGAAAAGTACGAGTATAAACCCAAAAGCAGATTACGCGAACGTAAATGTAAATCATCCTTTAGGCGTTCTCAGCGGGTCGCCATTATTTCTCCCCTCAAATTTAATTATGACACGTCCTTTGCCCCTCTTTTCCGCGCGCATAAATCAACCGAAGGGTTGCCGTGAAATGAGGGGGAGGGAATGCTGGGAAAGGAACCTCATTCCTTCCCTCGCCACAAGGTTGACAGTGGAAGCTTTAAGCAGTAATTTTCTTTCCGAACGTGAATGGATGGGTCCCGCGCGTATGTGGGGCCAAATGTGTTCACGATACGTCCGGATGCACATGGCGACACTAATGAGGGAAGACACTGTATGACGACGAAGGGAGGTTTACAGATTTATTGCCACCGTTCCACCCCATTCGGGTGGTGAGTTAATCGCAAGCTTTTCCCCGACAATACGCCATTAGATCAACGAAAAGGAGTGCGTTATTGGGCTTCGCACCATTTGATTGGGGAGGTTGGAGTAGAACTTTCAACAAGTTGAAAGCACGAAAGAAGGGACCACATAACAGAAAAAAGTAAAGAGTCATCAACAACAGTATCGTCATCAATTATAAGAATGTTTTGACGAAGGTCTCACCTCAATTCTCCTACTGGCTGAATCCTTCATATGCTCTTGAGTCTTTTGTTTTACATCTCTCACTAAGTACTCAAGCCATATGTTTCATGCGTAGCCTTTCTAAGCCTCTCTTTTCGTTCACTTTTCCCTTGATGAATGTCTTCATCATGTCTCAGCACAAGGCCGATTGTTCAATCTTTTCTTCAAAGATTTCATTAGACTTCTACATTCTTTCTCCTTTCTTAAAAATTTCTGTCCTTGCTTACCGTTCTATTTTTTATCTTAATCATTTTTCCCTAACAGCACATTTCGAACACTTCCAGTCTTACCATGTGTGCGGTTGTTAACGCCCTGCATACCTCAGGTGCAGTGCATACAAGAGTCAGTAACAAAATGCTTCTTTACTACCAAACTTGTTTTTTTCAGCTGTAATGAAATTGTTATTTTAGTGGAATGCTCTTCTTGTGAGAGCTATTCTACTATATATTTCCTTTTTGCGGTGTCCATTGCAAGAAGCTAGGTATCCCAGATTCCTGCGTGTCGTTACCGAATAACGAGTTTAAAATGTAAACACGCATCAAAGCAGTAAAATTGCCTGAGGCTATTACCTGAAGATCCATTATAAAATCTAATCCCTAATTTTCCTGCTAAGGCATCCGTTAATTAAATCGAAGTCCTTAATCGCAAAGACGGATAAATAAGGATCACCCCATAAAAATAAAGCATCAACCGGAAAACAGTGATTAAGTAGGATAAAATGAATGATTACGGTTTTCAAATTAATAAATGCCTAGCAGTCACAGCGACCGAAACTAAATGAAACACGGAGAAATTTTATTGATGCGAAAGAAAAGATTCTCCAAAATTGAGGATGGATTAACGACGTGTATGGCAGCGCTTGATAAAGAAACTAAGACGATCAAGGATACTTAAAAAGTGAAGTGACATATCTTTCACTCTCGGATGGGTCATTTATCAAGCGAAAGAAAAACAACCACGAAAAAAATATGTAGGATAATGTCACTTATGCTAAAGCCACCCAATTCATAAGTGATTAATGCTGCACCACCATAATTGGCTCTTTTTATGGATATCATTCTGCAGCTTGAGAGTAAACAGTTTTCACAAACGGATGGAAAAAGATATATTGACTCATTATTAGTCCAGACTTCTCCTAGGGCGTAAATCATAATTTATCAACGTCTTAAGAAGAAAACTTGGTAGAAAACAGAAGGAAAATCTAGTTAATCATGAAGCATGGTTTGTCACCCAAGCTAGTACAATTACCATATACTGAAAAAAACCGGTGGGTAAATATTTGTGCATGCTAACCGTGATTTCAAGAATTATAGCTTGCATGCTATTGGAAAGGCCTTTCGGGGGACTTAAATTGTTATTGTTATCAGCCATATTTGAGTTACGCACGATAAATAAAGACACAGGAGTTACTTGGGGAAATGTTGAAATCCATGGGCATTTCTTTATCATGAACATGATTATTTTCAAACGGCTGGGGGATTCATGTTAGTACAGTGACGGAAAGCCAAAAACGATTGGCCCAAATACCCTGTTTACCATGGATTGCCGTTTGTGCCTTAGGTTTAAACCATGGAGTGTTAAATGCATGCTTTAAACATAGCATTAAGTTACTAAGCGGGTGCTATATAACTATGCTTGGGGTACCTCAACACCTAATTCTACCACTGCTTACACATTTATTCAACGTAATTCCTGCACACGCAACTAAATACCGATATATACAGTCGATCATTGATAAGCGGCGTTAATTTCGTTATTTTCATCTTCGAAAAACTCGATAAACGAAATTAAAAATTTTCGCAACAACCAACTTTTCCTATCAGGGCCTCTATAAATGAGAACGCCTAGCCCTCTATCCCCATAAGCGACAGCGTCTTCCAGAAAATGCAACGCATTGTGTATTTGTTCACGGAGTACAGATTTTATCTCTGTGCATAAAAGAAGCCGGTCGTGAAATTCTACGAGTGAAAAAGCCAATTATAGTACGAAACCTCCACAGATACGACTGTACTTGGACCTTAAGTAACTAACTTACTAATTAATGCATTCTTTGGTAGATATATGTTAATCATTTAAATTATATGTAGAGATGGGTCATAAATACAAAACTATTACAAGACCTTGTATAGAAAACAATTTATTATCATTTACAGCGAACATTTCACGAGTTTCGTAACTGCATGGCTACTAATTTCTTCGGGGTAGTAGCATTATGCCTCTCGGTTACATGTAAGTAGCGTATACACGGAGGATTATTTTTTTCATGCCTGCATGGTAGCCAGCTGATTGATAATTCGTGCCTGGTGATTGTTCACACCCTGCCACACACCCTAGTGGTGGCTTGCCACTTATAATTTATATGCGAATAACCGTCAAAGAAGAGGATATTAACTCCATAGTTACCATTTGTCATTCATTTACGATGTTGTCAGAAATCTCATTCCCCGACATTGCCACAACATTTTTCGGCACAGTGAAAAAAATCAACAATGCTCAACATCCGGCGGACGTAGACGCTTTGGTAAAATGGCTAAGTAGAAGAGAAAATAAAATCCGCTTTCCCTTTCAGAGCTTTCTTAAGGCAGCTTTACACGATACAATTTTTTGTACAATTTCTTGTACAAACGCTTGTATAAACTGGACGAAATTGTATGTTTGTGTGAATGGAATTAGAACAGGTTCTATTTTCCGTTCAATCATTCAGATATCCGCACAAGCGTTCACTTAATTTGCCGCTTTACACGGTACAATTTCCTCATACAAGCGTTTGTACAAGAAATTTCACAGAAAATTGTATCGTGTAAAGCGGCCTTTAGAGTTTAGAATCGAAAAATACAATCTCTGCTGGAGCACCGGTGACGTCGAGGAGAGTACACCTCTCTCCCAAGAACTTCCGCCTCTTCACCGCAGAGGAACGAACAGACAAGGAGCAGCGGGAAAGAGAGAGAGAGAGACATAGAGGGAAGTATTAAGCCGAAAGTCCTTGTGGTCCAGTTCTAGTGGTGAACCTCCACCAACTGCCAACCTCCGACCCGGGCCGACAAAGAGAGAACTCGTGTGTCAACCGGGTAGAGACGGGAATGAGAGAGAGGTAGAGATTGAGGCTACGAGTATGACAGAAGAGATCGCAAATGGTGCAGGGAGTGGTGGGGTGGATAGTCGTGTCGACGTACGGTCACGTGACCCCTGAACACCCCCACCCAAGACAATCGACTCTCGTAATCCAGCCGTAAATCTCGTTGTTGCTGTAAGATATTGCAGAGATCAAAGTAGAAATTCTATTTCTGGGATAATTTCTCACATACGGGACCAATCATGCTAAACTAACTGCCAAGTATATTCATCATAATCAGCAAGGGTCAACATTTCTATGATTGGTTTGACGGAGTTCTCCCCTCGATTCCTCTATTGGCCAAGCTCCTTATATGTATTTACATAATTCTTCTCTTTCACACCCTTAAAACTTGCTCCTTGCATTTCATGAGAGGCATTACTTTGCCATTGTTTCCATTAATTTTCCGCTATACGAATGCTTTCAACAGACCATCATGTCTCAAGATGTGAACGATTAGGATATTTAGTCTTCTCTTTAATGTTTTCAGCTGGCTTCTCTTAGGGCTTATCTTCTTAGGGCTTATCCGTTAGTCATTCGATTTATTTACAAAATATTAAAATGTGCTGTACAGTTCTGGGATTAGTCAATTAATGGTTGCTTTTTTTATAAATGATCTGTAGTTAGCCAGTCTGTCAGTGCTATTGTCAATCTACAACTTATTTATGGATTTCGATTTCTAAGTAGTAATTTGTTTCCCCAGGCTATCAAATACTAAACGTTTTGTAGATAAATTACCAATTTATTTGAAGTGAATGGAGGCATAAACTAGGTGATTGTTAGTAGAGGAACTGACGAAGAATTCCTTAGAAGAGTGGGAGAAAAGAGGTCTTCTGAATACCTTAAGAAGAGAGTCAACTTATGGGTCATATCTTGAGAAATGTTTGCCCGCTGAATACAATCGTCGAAGGAAGAGTAAAAGGGAAGAAAGGAAAAGGAAGGATACACGGAGCAAGTAGTGAAAGACATAAGAGAGAAGAAGTATGTTAATATGATGAGGTTTGCTAATAAGAAAAGCGAGTGGGGTGCCGCGTCAAACCGAGCTTTAGGATTGTTGACTTATGATGATATGACATTGGAATGAGAAACCATAACCATGACCACAACACCAACCCGATTCCCGCACGCTCCTCGAAGATCATTTTCCTTTCCCCCACCTCACTCCCTCCACCGCACTTCAAAATATCTATGTCCTCCACTGATATTTGCGCTCCGGCCGACTGGATGGTTAGGCACGCCGGATAACCGGACGGCTGCCGTCCTGTCTGCTGCCGTGGGTGTAAATTTCATTCCTATTTATTTTTTTCTCCATTTGCTTCGAGCGCTCGCGAGCAAAAACAACGGACGCCCGTGGCAGACGAGACGAGACAGTGGGGAGAGTGGTGAGCACAGATATAGAGATATGGTGGTGATATGGTGGTGAGGTTTTAGTCTCCCTCTGACGGCGTTGTATGAGGGATCACATTAGCGCCAGGACAGGGCGAGCTAGATACTTAGGTATGCACAGATTTGAGTGGGAGCCAGAGAGTAGGGGAGGGAGGGAGGAGATAGATAGGGTTAAATGGGGATTAGAGAGGGGTGGGAGCTGTGTATGGTAGGTGCGATGGTCGTGTGTACAGAATATGCAGAAGATATTACGGCATTGAGTCACAGAACCCACGGTAAAAGCAAGGGAAGTAAGGTAAACTTGTGTAAGCAAAATACGAAATAGATATACGTATTACATAAAAGGAAAAGTAACTAAAACCTCTCACTTTATTTTGCCATTACGTTAATGTAGGGAAATAAATCCCAAACATTTTCATCGGATACGTATTACGGGCTCTATTCTCTCTAATCACCGTTTTTAAACTGTCCGTCAAGAGAAGCGATTACATTCGTATATTATGCAATGTAAATAAAATAATTAATGTTACAAAAATATAAGTAAATGTAAATGTATATGCTATTAAGTTTGTGTTAAAATACTATTGCTGTTTTGTATTGTAAAATTATTGTTCAACCACTGACTCCATGTATTAATTACTTAGTAAATAGAATGATCACTTGGTATGATTCCACAAATTTATTTTTCACCGACCTAGGTTTCGATTGTTTAACAATCATCTTCAAGGTAAGCGCGGAGAGTCCGCGAGCTCATTATATACCGACAAGGTGATCACGTGATCAATGGGTTGGGGCAACGATGGGAAAAGGGGGGGGGGGGGGGCAGTAACTAGTTGTGACTTGGCCGGATGAGGGGGGAGGGTTAAGGAGATGGGCCAAGTTCGGGAGGAGAGAAAAGGTAAGTTCAGGAAGGGAGAGTTGAAAGGGAACATATATTCATTCAACAAATGTACATTATTTCTGGTAGCAGACGTTATCTCCAACTGTTCGAGGAAGTTCAACTTGTGGCCTTTGCACTGGGTGTGGAGCACTTTGTGGATGAATTCACTGGTGTGGTCTTCTTCGATGAGGTGTTTGGCAAATTGGGAACTATAATCCCCTTTTCTTAAACAGCTATTGTGTTCTTTCACACGGGTGTGAATAGCTTGTCCGGTTTGACCAATGTAAGAGGCATCACAGTTATTACATTGAAGCATGCATACACCATTTCTGTCTGAAACGTCATATTTGCACTTGGAATTGAAAATTAGCTTATCTAAGGTATAGGGGTTATATTTTCCTTCTCGAGCATATAGTCCTCGGTTGAGAAAAACTCAAGTGAAAACAGTGAATGAGATTGCAATGAACAAATCAAACATACCAACATTGGCCGACCATTCTTGTTTGAATCACGTGCCTCCTTATCTACCTATTCGAGTTAATCCCGACAATTTCAAACAAAACCGCCCTGGAACGGCAGATTTTTTCCGTGATTAATTGAGCTGATAGGAGAGCATTTCAACTTCACTAATCCGTCCGTTGGATAGAACGTTGATCCGTGGTTCTTTGCTACTTTTGCAAAGAGTATACTAATACAAACCTCAGGTTTGAAGTTTATTTAAAATGGAGGAAGAGCAAACTGCCCTTCTCCCATTTAAAATAAACCTGCCCATTCTCCACCGACGAGCTATTATAAACGGCGCAAAAGCGTGAATACATAAGTCAGTCCTCATCCCTTAAAGCCGGTTTCACACGGTACTTGATCCAGCACAAGACCTAGGGTGCAAGCCGCTTCTTGATATGGAGGACGGAATCTAGTATGATTGCAACTGTCCTGGGAGGATTCACACGATCATCGACCTTGTGCTTGCTATGAATCGCTTATTCCATACGATTCCATGCTAATAAAAAAAAAGAGAAGTTCGCAGAGCGTCTGTAACGTAACTTGATTGGTCGATCGCTACTGGGCTACAAGGTCCTACTAGAAATCTAGTACCGCATCAAGTACGAAATCCAGTAGCTCAGCGAGTATACTAGCTAGCATGCTTGCCAGCCAGTATACTGGTTCTGTCCACACGATACTGGAAAGCTAGCATACAAGCGAGTATACTACACCTTGTACTGGATCAAGTATCGTGTGAAACGGGCTTAAGTTAGCCCTTACATTAATTAGGTAGCGTTGTGGAGCAAGCACTAAGGTCCATTACTTTGCACGTTGGATGGGACATTAAACTCTGACCTCCTTCCCGTCTCATGAGGAGAGTAGACTCACTCAACCCTTACTCCATTCCCCGAAAACCCAACCTACACCCCAACACTAGTATATTCTTAATGGCGCAGATTGCCTTTGGATGATGGTCGCTCCCGTAATAACTATTAACGTTGAGCACAGCTTGACATCAATTCATTTTCAGGGCATTTGCAAAGCACGCGGACGATGAGGACGACGAAAGATCCTCCTCCCCTACGACCACTAATGACTCAGCAGCTCAGGAGTTCTTCTTAAGCGGTCATTTGCGCGACCTCAAGAGCCGTGGAATGAAACGCCATCCCCGGGAGCCCGGGAGTTTAAAGAGTAGAATAGTGAAGAGGCGTCGTCGGTTGACACAGACTGTTTATGTGGACTTCGGGAGTGCTCGAGACTCCCTCAAAATAATTTTAAAATGTTTGTGGTGCACGGTTTTTGCAGATCCTGGTTAATGACTCAAAAGGGAACTAAATGATTAACTGCGAGAGAAAAAAAAACATTTGTTTGACGACTGGCGTCACGCAAAAGGGCCATTTTTAGACTCGCGGGCATCTGCGGCGGCAGAAACGTTCATTCCTGAACAATCAAATCTCCGCGAAACTCCAAGAGGAATTAGTGACGGAGTGTCGGAGTCCGTGATGTTGAAAAGCTCTTTGTATGCTTTTAAAAGATACTTGCGTAGGAGGCGCTGTGAATGGTCGTCCGTTAAATCCCTTGGACGTCCTCGTTGAATACTTTCCGCTCGTCATGATGTCTGAATTACGAAGGTATAGTCTCGACAAATATGTGAAACTCGAACAGAGCTAGCAAAAAGGAGAAGAAAGGTTGATCGCGCGCAAAGTCTATTCTGGTTAACTTGCGTCTGTGAATTGCTGAGGCCTTTACATAGTAGAAATCCATTCTTCCGACAAACTGAATTCAAATGAATTCACTTTGTAGGAAGGAAATTTGAATTTGTAGAAAGCAAAGTCTTTGAATATTTTCATTATAAATCTTACTATCCTAAGTTAAATTGCGTGCATAAAGAACTCCATCCGTGAGCACCACGAGTAGTAGTATGCACGTGTCACCGTGCCAACCAACATGGCCGACCTTTTTTCTTGAATCAGTCACGATGCCGCCTCCATTGCATTGCAATCTCCTCGATATGAGGGAGGTGTCATTCGCCTTTGCGGTCCATCACGGATGACACTAATTTTTCACTTCATTAGCCCGTCTTGATCGCATTTTTTTTACTTACAAACTCACCCTTCGCAAGCCTCATATGAAAGCGTCGCATTTATCCCGGTGGATTATACACCTCTTATTTTTTTTCAGCTGACAATTATTCTCCAAACATTTACCTGTACAACAACCCATTCTCTCTTGATTTGAAACAACTCTCATCTTCCGGAGCGCGACGAAGCAATGACAACTCCTGATGACTCACGGGGAAATAAATATGCAATCGCTTTTATCCGAATGAGGGAGCAGAGTCGCCGTGTCCATTCAATTTCCTCGGGGTCGCGCGCTGAACGGAGTTGATTTAAAAAGGAAGACAATCGCAATGGTCTCCGAGAGGAAAACGTCGGGCGTAGGGGTTGGACTGCGTGGACAATGAGGACCACTCCGACTTTGCAGTAAATCAAACGTTGTGCGGTTCGCCCCGTCTCCATTTTCAGCGGCCCGCACTGCGAGCGTCCCAAACGTCAAAGGAAATAGGAGGAGTGAGATATTTCATTCCGCACTGGATTGAACGGACAGGTTAGAGCCGTGGAATAAAAACGGAATAATTTACTCACGTTCCGAGGCGAAAAAAAATATCCCGAGCGATGCATCTCGGAGCGGAATAACGATGACGTTTCGCGCATGCGCGGTACGGTCTCCGGTCATAAATTCACCAAACGCTAACGAGCCACGCATGTGCCACATTGACCATGTAGATTTACTCGCCAATTTACTTGACCCCACCTCCTCTCTATCAGGGCCCATCTGCAACGCCCTAGAGGGAGGGGAGGGGTCAACCTAAAAGTTACTGTGATGTCGACAGGGGGGCTGAAATTCCATTATGTCAAGACAAGTATGAATGCATGCTTGCTCGAAAGATAATAACTATACAATTAAGAAGTATCGGATAAATAATAACGTAGAAAAAAGGTAATAGCCTTGGGTTGGGTTTATTTTCTCAAACGACTACGTTTATATAATACGATACTTCTATCCTAACATTAAATCTAGGAAAATACAAACATCCAATTCCTGGGGGGTTGTGTTTGAAACCTTCAGGGTTATCGCAAATGTGTAACTAAGGAGTCACGTGGTACAAACAAGAGTGGTTTGCAAATTTGGTGTGCCTGAATCGCTCGTTACATCATCATTAATTGTTTCCACTTGGTTCTTCTCGTCTGTCTCGATTATAGAGCACCCAGATGAGATAAAACACAAGTGTGAACAATAAATGAGGTTGTATTCAGCGGTTTTAAAACACCAAATTTGAAAACCATTCGTGTTTATATCTCGAGACTCCTTGGTTACCTATTCGAGGTAATCCCGACGGTTTAAAACACAACCCTCTGGGCTGGATTGTAACCCGCGACCTTCGGGTTTGACAGATCAGCGCATAACCAACTAGGCAACCACGTACACTGCAAACTAACGTAAACTGCATGCTTGGATACCCTTTATGGAGGAATTACTTATAAATAACGTTAACAGCGAGCTTTAGATGCCACATGGAGATTGTCATCTACACCATTCAAAGGTTAGTCATTAAAGTTTTCTAAATGAAAGACCTCAAGGAGTAACGCCCTAAGAGCAAAATTGAAAACTCTCTGTAGCTGTCAGGATTCAAACTCGTGTCCTGGAGATAGGATACTCTAAGACACAACCCAACGCTATTTCCCAAAGACATGAAAAAAGCAAGCAGTAGACGCAGGCGCTACAAAAAAATAATAAGAAAAACCAATGAGGGAAAGGGGAATGAAGCGACTCGTTATATTCTCCGCTTCGTTTTTTCGCTCACTATCACTTACATTTTTTTCCAGAACCGTTAAAAAAAAACCTTTGCGTCCTCCGCACCCCTTTCTCGACGGCCCTTGCGTCTTCCACAGAGGGGGACATTGAGGGAGCGAGGAGGAGAGGAAAAAAAAGAGACGATCTGGGGGCGCAACACATGCGTCCGGACCACTCCGGCATAATTCATATCCTTCCCCCCCCCCCCCCCCCCCCCTCGCTCCATCCCTCCACTCATCCACATTATCAACTGACATTGATTTCCGAACTCCTTACCGCTCGAGTGTGTAGCGGAGATTTCTCGGCGTCTCGGGAGCGGCAAAGCCTTTAATGGTGGCGAGGCTGGGAAGAAAAAGGGGAAACGAATGTCTCCTCTCCCCGACTCAAAAACACACATAAAAGGTCTTTTCATTACTCCAATCTATGGGATGAAGGGTTCACCGCCGTGCCTACACCCCTCTCCTTCCCTTTTTTCCCCTCTCCCTTCCCCCTTCCTCCCTCCCCCTCCCCCCCGAAGATCACGCGTCTCAAAGGCTCCCGCTACCCGCTTCGAAAGACGCCAATCAAACACTCGAGACGCCCAAACCACTCACGACTCCTTGTCGATGCATTCGCAGCTCGGTCCAGAGACTCGAGCCAGGAAAGGAGTCACCGATACCATTGTTAGAACTGCTAAGCTGGTGTACCACGGTTCAATTTTCATCCGAATCTGTGGTCTAAACGTTTTTAATCCGAATTTTGGGTGGAATACAAGTGTTGTTTCCCAAGTATTGCTCCAAATTAGACGAACGTATGAATTACGAAGGGAAGATAAACGATTAAAACGAATTTCACATTAATACTACTAATACTAGTAATACTACTATAAGAGAACAGAATAGGCAGCATAGCAAAGGGATAGGTAGGTGAAATATTTTAAGAATAGTCTGTAGTGCATGATGCATGTATTAACCCCTTAAATACTATAGATACTAACAATCTAGTTGCATGAGACCCTATAGTTGCTTGTTTGCATGTTAGTAGTGCATGCTTGGCGATCTTCATCCTCTGCCACACACCCTCGCGGTGGCTTTCAGGGTATCGTGTAGATGTAGATGTAATTGTGCCTACGAGGAAGGATTGAGTTTTTGATCATATCTTACTGCCTCTCTATCTCTTCTATTTATTTTCATAATCTTACCTACCAAAGTAAGCGTCAGTTATAAATGTATGTAGATGTTAACTGTCATGCGAAAAAATTCACCTGGACCAGGAATCGTACCACGGACCTTTGGCTTTCCGTGTGGTAAAATCTAGTACCTTGAACCTCGGTAAAATTGCCATGTGAATTACAGATCCTGAGTAGCGTAGTGGTCTGCGCAGTAGCCCGGACCGCAGTAGACCGCCGTTCACGCAGCAGGTTTGAAATATACTACAATTAAAATCACTACCACAACCGCAAGTGAAGACGCGGTGTCGATCGCAATTTGAGTACTGGAATTGATGCATAAATGGAATACATTATGTAAACAAATCATGCATAGATATCTCATAAAAATTCCATGCACTCAAGCAGTGCATTAACTGCCTCAGGGCTTCATAAGTACGTCAGTTCCATATGTTCCGTCCCCTGCTTTGAAGTATTTTATTTACGGCTACTATTGTTATATTCTAAGAATTCTCGAAAAAGTTTTAACCCAAAAGACTTATCAAAATACGCAGATATTTCTTAACTATACTACAGCGTATCTCTTAGATGCCAAGGTTTAATTTAGCGCCACCGAAATAAGAGGCCTGTTAAAGCCGCCGAATAGTAATCCATTTAGTATGACGTTTATCCTTAAGTCATGTATGCAGGAAAGAAAAACTTTTATGAATATGAAAAGTGGTATAATACCCATCAAAATAGTAGTTTTGACCTTAAACCCATTTCCGTCAAATTTCTATATCATTACCATGAAATTATTCTTGCTCTCAAAATACTTATAGAAAGAAATTAGAGACGGTTACTGAGAGTACTTTTAATACTTTTACTGAAAATAATTTTACTGGGAGTGAAATTATTTCACGGCAACATGACAGTTGATATCTGCATTTTTCCACTGGTACGCTATTTTTAGTCGTTTCAATAATAACCGATGTCGCTCCGGAAATAAATAATGCACAGAGATCTTCGAGGAATACACATCAATCACACCAAAATGATTGAGAAAGAAATTGATGCCAACAGATCTCAACTGTGTTGTACTTTTTTCCAGCTCCGTGATAGACTTCATCATCCATTTAAAACCACCTACACGAAGCTTAAAGAAATTGCGAAAAGTAAATGCTAATGCAGATATGACAACGTGGCGAAAAGAAGATTAAAGGTACAGCCGGAGAAAGTGCATAGAGCCGGGAATAGAGTACTTTAGAAGTTTATGTTCAATATGTAATTTTTTTAAATTCCGGGAACTTTTCTGGGACAACCCGTATTTCTTCGGAATGCTTCATAACAGGGTAGTTTCCTTCATCAAAGAAAACAGACTTCATTACTTGCGATTCGTGCCCTGCCATAAGTGTATTTATTTTAAGCAAACAGTTTGGACTTAGAAATCCCAATTTACAAGAGAATTAAATGTTAATTTTAAGGTCATTTGAAAAAGCTCTGAAATGGCGGGGTACGCTGCCTTCTTGCTGACGTAACAGTTATGCAGTTTACGTTGAGAGGCATAGGAAAATTCGTCTCCCGTACTAACCGTTGTATTTCAGCTCTGGTGAATATGCATTAGTATTAGTCTGTGAAAACTTCAAAAAAAAAGAATCAAAGTTCGAAAAGTCTCCTCCGTTTAATATGGTGAATTATTAGTCGTTTTATAGGCTCAAGGACGTCCTGCTCGTGGTATCTTCTGCTACGGCGAAGCATGGCGTGAAGGTCGCGCGGCGACGGGTGAACTTCACGGTATGCTTGTGAAAGTAATACTAACCGATTTTAAATGAATCAACTGCATAAGTAATATTAATAAATAAATAATAGTTAATTATAATAAATTAACGGAATAAATATGCCTCCAATACTAGTTAATAAGCTTTAACGGAGTGCAACGTCTACTTGGAAGCGTCCGCAGCACCACCTGGTGGCAGGTAGAGGAAATATTTTGACGTCACACGTAGAATTAACCGGCATGCAATAGTTTGCCGTCACGTTTTCGCGCCATTGATTTTTTTCACTTTTAAATTAATGAGGAAAAATACTTAATGTCATTTAAAAATCGAACGGCTTCAAATACGTACTCCAAAGGTTAAAAAACCTTCGAACACGACAATAAAAAAATAATAGGAAAATACCCTATCAAACACCCATGGAAGCACAAATAAATATTTCTATGATCATAGACGCAATTGATCTCAAGCCCTGAATTAATAAGTGACCCAAGGAATGGACAAGTCCACGGCAACATCGTGGAGAAAATCACTTCGGAACAACATGAATAAGGAAGAAACGTCTAATCCAAAAGGACATGGAATTACAATTTTTTTAGGGTTCCGATATGTCTATTAGAGAGGTAGGTGGCCAATCCTATCTCCAACAACCTTTCCTGAGCTTATGCCAAAGAGAACTCATGGAAATCGACCCTATCTCGCGTTTTCTCTTCCACCCTTTCAAATGAGATGCCATTTTCAGCCATCGCTCCACTAAAACTAGCTACATTTAATTCTTATTGGCCCATGAGTACCACCAGCCCTTGCCACCATTAAGCCCGCATGCTCTGACTCCTTCATTCCTTCAACTTTCCCCCGAAACCATACTCTTCTTCTGCGCTCTCTCCATCAGACTCTTATACAAATAAGCGTCATCCGATTGTCTCCAAACCTGCAGAAATTCCCATTCTCTCCCGAAGTCGCCAGGTAGTACCAAATACCTGTACTAGTCGCGAAACTCACTGTTTGAGTTAGCGAGAGTGGTAGAGGAGGGAGGAGAGGAAATAAATGCCTCCTCCATCATCTTTTCCACTCCTTCTCCCAGATTCTCGTGGAAACTTTTCTTATTTAGGAGACCCGTCTCCTTGACGACATCCGCGTTTTTCTTCGTCTGGACGAAGTGAGCGGCGTAGGCGGAATGAAATAAGAAAAAAAAGGAAGCTCCTCTTCCCCGCCAACACCTCCGAGTCGTTCAGCCTCCGAGACCAGCAGCGGTGGCGCGACGTTATTTTCACAGACGAGGAAAGAGGATTCGTCCGCGTGGTTTTCTCCGGATGCGGTGTATGGAGTGAATAATAATAAGCGTCGTGTCAGGATGACTAGGGAGGATTTCAACCCTCCGTTGAGGTCACAATTCTCAGGGCAAGCGGACTTCGGCCGTGTTTTTTTCCCTTCTTCTCGTCTCTTCCCTAGTTGGAGTGCGAGAAAAAACTACGGATGACGAGGATGTCGCAATGGACTTTGGATGAAGTATGGACTCGAAACTGCTTTTTTCCCGCTAATCCCCATGGCGTTGAAACACTCCAGCTCTTCCTCTAGAGAAAGAGTGAACTTAGGTTTTACGAAACGTACTAATTTCCTCCCGAAGGAGATTTTTTGCGTTACTCACGTTACCCGTAACGATTATTAGCCCTGAGGTGGATTTTTCTAGCTTCTTTCACAAGAAGAACATACATGCAAAAATAGTAAAAAAAATAAAATACAAATTAAAGGCTTCAGTATCCTTAATCATTTACGAATGAAGCCAAAACAAGCGAGCGCTCCATTTGCAAGCAAACATGGCTGCAATCCACATTAGTGTTAAAAAGGGAGGAGAAAAACACCTGCAATCCACATCAGCAGGCTTTTTTAGCAATGACAATGAAATCAAAATGAGTATTTTAAAAGGGTGCAAAAACGGGCAAAGATCAAGTTTCAGATCAGAGGCTCAACAAGGCAGCCATTGTAGCAATCATCATCATCATCATTGGTCAACAATCCTAGGATTGGTTTGACGCAGCTTTCCACTCGATTCTTCTATCGGCCAACCTTTTCATTGTGACCTAATTCTTCTCTTTTACATCCTTCACAACCTGTTCCATGTATCTCATACGAGGCCTGCCTTTTCCAATCTTCCCGTTCACTTTTCCCTCGACGATAGTCTTCATCAGGCCATCGTGTCTCAAGATATGGCCGATTAAGTTTTCCCTTCTTCTTTTTAGAGTTGTCAGCAGACTTTTCTTTTCTTCTACTCTTCTTAGCACTTCCTCGTTACTTACTCGGGCGATCCATTTAATCTTCAGCATTCTTCTGTAACACCACATTTCAAATGCTTCTACCCTTTTCTTCTCCGCTGCTGTCATCGTCCATGATTCACTGCCGTAAAGAAACATGCTCCAGATGCATGTTCTGATGAACTGTTTCCTTGTGGAATTTTGAAAAGTGGTTTTTTTCTCCTTGCTACAATCATGCGGTTCCACCAAGTAAAGCCAGAGGACTTTCTTCTTAAAGGCAGCCATTTCTCGCAGTATGGGGTGAAAAAAAAATTTCCCTGCCTTCACAGATGATCACAAGTGCTGACATCAATTAAACTCATGACCTATATGAGCCTTTAAAAAAAAAATCCTGAACCCATAAGGATGGAATAAGAGCCCACCACATCAGAGAAACAAATTTTTTCACCTACAGCATACTTTCAGGAATCACTCCGCGAATCCGCATCGATAGACAAAAGACGAACGCGTAACGTCAGAAATAACTATAGGTTTATTTTTTTCTTTTCCAAACTACCACTCACTTGGCTGCGTGAAGATAGACATCAGAGGGAATGACCCCCCCCCCCCCCCCCCTCCATTTGGAAGCGGGGGTTGGAAAGAAAGCAATCAGAGGGCGTGAAAAGTGAGGGTCGGAGACAAGGGGACAGACAGGGAGAGAGAGGGTGGGGGGGTAGCAAAGGAACGACGGTACGGAGAAGAGGTGTGGAGGGTTGGCAATCGAGAGGTGGACGGAGACTCCGTGCGCTTTCAGACTCTGTCAATATTAAAACATCGTCCCAGTGGAGTGGCGATGGAAAAGAAAGGGAGAGAGAGGCGGTAGGGAGCCGACAGGAAGACAAGAGAAAGAGAGGGTGGAAAACACAGAAGAGAGCAAAAGGAGGAAAGAGAAGGGATGCAGAGGAAGAATTGGGCGAGGGTAAAAAAAGGAAAAGGCGCGTATTGTCTCGACGGGCCTTTTGTATCGCAAAGAGGAAAACAAACTGATTCACCTGGCTTCATTCTTCCCCAATTCGCTCCACTTCATCCTTCTCTCTCATGACCAGTTCCACCCAGCTATTCTTATCCCTGTTAGCCACCCGTCACCTCCGCCATCAAAATCTTTCCTCACTTTCCCTACGTTCGTTGTCAACGGAAGCTTCTTCGGCACCGGTTATAAAGGTAATCATCGGCACAAAAAATGGTTCTAGCACTTATACGGACCCTAACGTGGCCTGAAGGTTAGTAAGGACACGTGTATTTGAAGCTATCAAAATGTAATTATCTATACAAAGACGATAATTTCAATCGCCAACATAGAGAGCGTATTAAAGACGTGACGAAGACGACTATGGTCGCCTTAAATCACTCAAATCGACGCGTGAAAAGTATTTCTGGGTATACAAATTTGCAAAACTCAGCCACAGAGAGTTTTGTGGTAGAATTAAATTTTAAGATGCTCCAACAGAGGAGGCTGAATCACGCAATCTTTATGCCCACTGATTTCCAAAAGCTGCTTTATGTCTTCTACGATCTTTAACTTTTTTCGATATATTTTAAAAAAGTCATAATTACATTTTTAGTTCGTTAATATACTCGTAATATTGATGTAGATACTTCCAGTGTGCAACCGTTTAAATAATAATATTTGTCATATTTTTAGCTCATGGACCTGCACCTTTTCAAATGTCTCCATCACGTGCATAAAATTACAGTAATGTTTTATCCCTCCCAAAATTGAGCTAGCTTTCAACTAAATACTTCGATAAAACGATTTTAAAGTTAAACAAATGACTCCTCCCCGGAACCATGGGAGCTTGATTTATTTCAAAGCATTTATTTGCCGTAAAAACGGTCGTCTTGTATCTCAATAGAGAGGAAATTCACCCTAAAAGCGTATTGCGTATTCAAATTGCGTATATTTCGAAGACTCTTCTGGTCAGTGAGCGAGTGATTTAAAAATGTTCCGAGTTTCAAAGCAGATTGGAAAAGATATGTATTATATATGCCAGTGTTAGCACGCCCGTTAATTATCCTCATTATGAAGAAATTTTAGAAAAATGAACTTAAAGAGAGCGAGCATTTTTAAGTCAATGTTTCTGGAATGAAAAATTTTATCCCTAACTCACAGCGAGCTAGAGAGTTTTCGCACCACGTAAAATTGCATGTTACCAACGTAATTTACCCTAATAACAAAGAGATAAAAAGGACCGTAAATGACTGAGTACTCATCAGAAAAACACATTACACGCAACCACATATGAATTGAAGTACTCCCTTTACAAATTGTGATATTTTTAGCGTTTAACAGCAGAATATTGAAGTAGCCCAAGCTACTTTTACAATTAACTTGTATTAACTCTAATTCCGCTCTTTATTCAAGAGAGAAAAAACATAGGCTACTTCATCCCGTAAAAGCCATACTTCGGTTCCTATTTGAGTTTCCGCGTTATTCGCGCATATGCGGACTTCCTAACAGCACCCCAAAAGCGCTTAGTATATTCTCTCTCGCCCACTTTATCCACGCCACGTAATTTCATCGCTTCCGACGGCCGCCGGTCGCAGTTACTTGCACCAAACCTAAGTGCTCAGTAAACGTCCCCGATGGCGGGAGTTTCGCGATTTTAGTCAAGTAGGGGACAGAGGACCAAGCCACGTAATGGGAAATGATGGAAGGTTGGTAAATGGGGAACATGCACTATTTTTTATAACTCTTTGAATGTGAAGTTTATTAGCTAAAATGTGCTTGGCGAAAATTTTGCTGAAGAATTAAGTTGCGTTACAAAGATATTACTCTTTGAAAATTGTACTTTTTCGGCAGCTAAAAAACACGACGTCATCGCATGACGTCACGGCACGGTATCACTAAGGGCGTTGTTTATCTGTTTATGCGTGGAGGTAAGTTGTTAAATGAATACTTGGCGATAACGTATGTATTTATGTCATTTGTTTATTACAATACACGATTGTATTTCAATGTTTTATTTACATAGCATGAATGGTAACGAGCAAATCGTCCATTAATTATATAATGCCTGTTTAGTGCCCAAGAATTTCTTCTACGTCTATGCAATCGCTGGTTTTTTTAAAGAAAAACGCAAAAACGTAAACCAAAATAAATTGTCGGAATGTGCTTATTTAAGTAGTTTTCAGTCATCGTTTCTTTCTAGAAACAGCTAAAAACCTCAAAAAAATATATTCACTTCGTTTTTTTTTAAATATAAATGTCTATATCCGTAGCAATATGGAACCTATACCGTACAATGACGTCAGAAGGCGTTTCAGGTCACGTGACTTTCGTCGATTTTCGGGAACATTTTAATATCATTTGCATTTAATATCATTTCAATTAACTATCTTTGTGGTGGGCGTAGAAAAATTTGGCTTGTATATTTAAATTGGTGAGAAAATTTCGCATCAAGTACATCATTAATCTTCGAGAAACAAATTTCATGCATATTCCCCATTGTCCTGCCTTGGTTTTTCTCATCCTCCATCACTCAGTTCGTCCGCATGGACAGCGGCGCGAATCTCAGAACACGGTTTTCAAAATATTCTCATGGTACTTGAGCAAATGTTTTTAATACGTGTTCCCTTAAAAAAAATAGAGTGGACTTCATAATCTGATAACACTGAAAATCATGATTGAAGTATCTCAATGGATGTGGAAAAGGACGCATAAATGCGACACTTTAGGCTTCCAAGTACACGTCATTATAGCTTTCGTGAGAAGCATACTGTAGAGAATCCTAGTCTGGAAGCATTTTGAACTTTGGTGTTATAAAAAAAAATGGTATGGATAAAATTGAGAAACCGAATGAAGCGAGCTCCAAAAAAGGGCAATGGAACCTGTTAAAAAAAAAAAACTAAAAATAAAATGACACAATCTAAATTATCATGCCTTGAAAAATAGTATGATGAAGAAACATCGGTGTAAATGCAAATGAGAGTAGTGGAAAAGAAAGATCTCCTATGCTTCAGGTTTTTAAAAGTTGGAGGAATTAAAATAGAGAGGAATTATGCCAATTAGAGTTAGCTAGCCGATAGAATAATTGTGCTGAGAGCTGCGTCAAAACAGTTTTCATTCTATGTTCCACGATCAAATTTTGATGAAATTTTTGGCCCAATATATATTCATCCATACACCTTTCTTCCAAACTTTTCATGAAACATAAATGGTGTTCCCACTGCGCACCGAAAAAAACAGTTGAAAGCAGATGACAAAAGAGAAGAAAGTAAGCAATGAAAATCACCGCCTGAACCGAATATGATGAAAGCATTGTAATGGCAAGTTTAGCCGAGGGACTCGTGCATTAATTAAATTCAGTTTTATTTGAACACATTGTGCTAATGGTTATCTAAATAATTTCACTACAATCATACTTTAATCATTTACATTCGTGCCGTGACTTTCAATCTCAAAAGAACTCAAATCAAAACTCCCACACCAAGCGAAAATCGATGCTCAATTTCTTGACAGCCCTTATTGGCTAGTTTCTTAATTTCGCAGGATATTTAGAGCAAGTTCGATCTGATCGGTAAGAAATATTTGTGCTCAAAACTTTGGATCATAACCTATTTTGACGCAATATCGTCACGCCATGTGGCTCGTAAATGTTGCACATATACACCTCGCACGAAAAATTTTACCCAAACTTGACCGTGGGAAATCGGATTAAATCGATTCATCGACATCAGTATTTCAATCCCAGGATTGATTTACTGCAGCCCTCCATTCTGCCCTATTCTGTGTTAATTCCCTAACATCCTGACGATAAGTGATTAGTTAATTATTAACGAGTGACCATTAACGATTAGTGATGATAATAAAGATAAAATGGAAACTCGCCAACCATTTCTTTTATAAAATGGAACACCTAGTGCATCGATATTTAATGCTAGATTAAATATACACCTCCTGTTATTTTAGATAGGATGTGCTATCTATAATCACAGGAGGATCTATAATCCCCATCTATCGATTCGTATTTACCTAAGGACAAGAAACGCTACCAACTATGAACGCTATACCGGTCGTGGCAGCCAAACGGTCGCTGGTTCGTATCTCGCCTCGGGCAATGATGCCTTAAGTTTGGGGTCTTAAGTAAGCCTGTGCAATGTGACCCACGAACTATAACCCATGTCTAACAGAGTTAATGACCTCTTTGGCATCAAAATCTCACAAAAACAGAGAATTTATGAAGATTTATTTTTCCTTTCAATCACTGACTTGAATATTTTATGCCTGACAAATTTTAAAAACACACCGGTGAAGAGAAAAAAATTTGATAACACGATGGGTGTAATGACAAAGAAAACAGGCATTTCGAGTGAATCACTGTAAAATTAAGTCAATAGGCTAAATGAAAAATATGATTTAGCAAGTAATGTACTCGGATAAAATTGGATTCCGTTAGAAATCCGTATTAAAGCCAATCAAATATTTCATTGCTTCATTGCCGTAAGCTTGGAAACAGTAATAGCTTAATAACAATTTACGCTTCTGGGGTAACTATTCCAAAACGAAAATCAACAAATAATATCCGATAATTGACATTATATTAAAATAATATTTGTACTATTCATCCACTTTCGAGTGCGTTAAAAAAGGCAAATTAATAGCCGAGGAAGTTAATGCTTCGGCGAAAAAGGCATTTCCGCGATTGCAATAATATTTTGGTAACTTAGGCCATGATTCTGTCGCTTCATTAATATCAATACCAGAGGGATGGAAGTTTACTAAATAAATAGCAGTTATCTTTAGGGGAAAGTTAATATTTGAGCTCGATTGCCTATGGAGGTCCAGCTGTAATCAGGCGGTGTCCATATTTTTTGGGATGCACGGCATAAACTTATGCGATTTTAAAAAATCCGATGACCGGAATACATTTTTCCCCTTAAATAACTTTTACCTATGAAACCGTACCTTACATCAGCAAAAACAATTGTTGAGCAGAAACTTCAATGAAATGATATCAGTTCACTGCAATCTCCACTTTAGGCTTCCGATATAGTGAAAAATTATGTAAAATTCACGGAGATGCCAATATCGAAAAGAAGTCTATATATTATATAGTCTCAGAAATTTACAATTTTCCGATCTGCAAAGTGGACATGAAGTCGTGGAATATCTAAGATTGAAGTTATCTTTCATGGATTACTGAACTGACGTTCACTGAGGACCTAATCAGTTTCTTTTTCTATTTTCCGCCTTGTCAGGGCATATCTCTGAGTTTGGAAGACGATTTTCTTCCCTTGCGCTTAGCCAAAATCAACATTAAAGTGATATCAAACAGACTTTATAGTTATAATAATAGTTTTGCTAAATACTATAATTTTTTCACCTCTTCCAGTTTTTGCTTCCCTAGTTTAACGTAGGTTTTGGCCTATACTCTTTTGCGAAAGAGTTATGTTACCTTGGAAGCCGAGTAACCAACGATGGACGAAGCAAGAAAGAAACAGTCAGTAGAATAGCTCAGGCAAAGATGGTTTTCTGCCAAAAGAAGAACCTACTTACTTCTGGAAATAGAATCGTAGAGGTAAGGAAACAATTCATCAGGACGCACTTCTGGAGCATGTTTCTTTACGGCAGTGAGGCATGGACGCTGGCAGCAGCGGAGAAGAAAAGGGTGGAAGCATTCGAAATGTGGTGCTACAGAAGATTGATGAAGACAAAATGGATCGACCGAGTGACAAACGAAGAAGTCTTAAGAAGAGTGGGAGAAAAGAGACGTGTGCTGAAGACTCTAAGAAGAAGACGGGACAACTGAATCGGCCATATGTTAAGACACAATGGTCTGACAAAGACAACCGTTGAAGGGCAAGTGCCCTTGGATGCCGTGGAAGGGCAAGTGCAAGTGGATGGGAAGAAGGTCAAAGGAAGGCCTCGTGTGAGACATATGAAACTAGTGATTAAGGATGTGAAAGAGAGGAAATACGTAAATATGAAGAGATTAGCCGATAGAAGAACTCAGTGGAGAACTACGTCAAACCAATCAGAGGATTGATGACTAATGATGATGATGACCATAAATTTAAAACATAGTTCTTATTTTTCAGATCACTGGTATAATAAAGAGTTTGCAGGTGGTATCACATTCATACACAAATAATACATTCATAGATTCCCCTCTACCATAGCTTCCTCGGCAATAGTTAAAAGAATGGTAATGAACTTTCGATGGCATTAAGTTCTCAGAGCCTAAGAGGCTAAGAGGCAAGGTAGCAGAATGAGTTTGAAGGGAAATAGGTCGAAAGCAATTAATGAATATCACGATACATGAAAGTGGCTAAGGAAGGTATTAAAATACTGTCGTTCAGAAATCAGGGGAGGCAACCAGCATCTAAGGCATCAAAGTATGCGAGAGGCAGGGGAATTTCGAATTATGAGTTTAAGCGGAGCGTAAAATTAAGGGCGTGATTCTCCGAGAATATAAACCTCAGGTGGTCGATTCTCACGCTTAATCTCCACTGAAACAAGAGCAAAACTAATTACACGAAGGAAAATCGATGTGGGAGAGCCTGACTTCGACTCAAAAAAAAGGCCATTTTTCGATGAAAACTCTAATCCAATCGCCGATAAAACAATAAGTGTTGAATTGATCCAGTTAAATTCCATAACAACCCGGAGTAGCAAAGATCACAGAAAAAAGAAACATGACTCATCCACATTAAGAGCCGTTCCGTTCGAAAACACGATGATGATGGGATGGCTGCAATTTGTATTTGGAAGCTGATGTTTTTTTTATTATTTCCTACCCCAAGGAAAAATCACATTCAAAAATATATTAAATTATGCCTCCTATCTCACTAAAGGCATAGCGATTTCTACCCTTAATAACCAGCCATTACTATCGAGAAGAAAAGCTTTTAATCCTGATACTTAACATTTACATTGATAATTATGTTGTTTTCTTCGGTGGGACAGGCCGAAATTTCCCTTCACTAAATATTCTAAACAGTATTTACTTTCTAAATGGGCAATACCCAAGTTAAAAGTTGGGGAACAGCCTTGGAAAATTTTTACAGCTTTAAATTTTAAAATAAAAAATAATAATTTTAAAATGTTTTATATATTTTAAATTTTTAAAATTTAAATTAAATTTTTAAATTTTAAAATTAAATTTTAAAAAGACTTTTTAAAAATAGTTTAAAAATATATTTTCTCAATAATATTAGTATTTCAGTATCCTCATACTCCATTTGAGTATTCTTAATTACCTAGTCTTACTCGTTATTCTTTTTTTCTTAAGTTTCCCTGCTGCCTACTATTTGATTTCACCATTCATTTTCATTGTAAAGGCACGTCACTTCATTCTGAGTTTTATGGCTATTTTCTCCTTTATTTTTCCGCAGTGACATTCTAAATATTGCAACGTTTCACTCATTGTGCTTAGAGCGTCCTCAGGCAGAACACATTCGGGAGAAAACTCGAAAAAAAACATGCCTCCCTTCCCAATACCCATTACTACTAAAAAAATACCCATCCAATTCTAATATTTTTATAGTCACATCCCATTTTGCACGTAAAACATATTAATTCATTTTCACCTCCAAGTTTCTATACGTCTCCCTTCTGTGAACTCAGATCATGAAATATTCCATCCTATGATCATCGATCCATCCTCAAACACAGATATCACATAATTTCGGAATTAATCAACACAGCGTTTTACAAAGAAATAAACCACGTCAAAGATCGTCACGCGTTCATCAAAACCGTATAAAAAGGATTTGGAGTTATAAAGATCACCATATAGTCATCTCAATGATACTGGAAATAGAATTCGCCGTATTTCTAAAAATATATGAAAAGTCCACTATCAGAAGGCATGGTTTTGGAAGTCATTTTTAGAGCCTATCCGAAGGCTGATGTGGTAATTTAATATAGAACTGTCTCTCAAAATGCTCAAAGACGTGTCAAATCACGCATTTCTGTTTCCATGTAAGAAGTTCTCTTTCCAATACCACTTGTGGTTATTGAATATCCTACAAGAACACCCAGAATATTTTTTGTTGGGTGGAAAATCGTTAGGAAAATTTAACGCGTTTCCAAAATTCTATTCCCAAATATGTACCCGGGCCTCTCTGGTCATCAGCCTAACGCATATTGCCTTGGCTACCCTGTTTTTTTAATGAGCATATCCGTCAAGATTTCAAAGAAGAATGACAAAATCTAGAAAAGCTAATGAAGGTATGGAAGACTTCAGTTACATTAGCCTCCATTCAACTTGAATGTGTAACCCTTTCACACAGCCAAAAGTGACTATTCTTGTCGAATATTATTTACGGAGTAACATCTCTCAAGATCTGACGCATCGCCAACACTTAATCTGCTTCATTCCCTGATATTGTCCGAAAAAAATTATTTGCATAAATCAAGTCTACATCGATTGGGTGGTGAGTTCTCAAATGTATCATTCCCCCAGAATTAAAAACAGCGGAAGATCACAGCCCGTAAACTTCTAACGAGTACCGACGATCGTTACACCTACGAAGGTAGGCGTGACACAAGATGGACTCAAAAATAAATTAATGCCTTGGAGTTATACTATCGCTTTGGTTGAGACTGGAATGAAGGAAAGCAAATAAGAGGAGAAGGATAAAATGGGTGGGGAGTTGGAAGAGGAGGAAGTCGTGGAGATGAGGAAGAGGAAGTGGTTTCCAGTTCCTCACGCAGGCTTCGTAAGCCTGAGGGGCTGCTTCAAACCGTCGGTAATATCTCGAATAGGCAACCAAGGAGTCTCGTGGCGTAAACACGAATATTTCTCATAGTTGCTGCATTTGAATCGCTCATTACAATCTCACTCATCGTTTTAACCTGAGTGTTTTTCGTCCATTTGGTGCATAGAGCCCTAGACTGATATAAAACTCGAGTAAAAAACATTGAGTGAGATTATTGCGAGCCTCAATCTCACCAAAACTAGCGAACCATTCGGGTTCATATCACGTGACTCCTTGTTTACCTATTCGAGATATTTCCGACGATTTCAAACACAGCCCCTCAGGACACGTCCGAGCGAAAAGAGGCGTGGGTATCTCCTCCACCCTGCACAACACCCCTCCCATTGCTAACCACCCAACCGCCTCGAGAAACGTGTCGGTCCCTAGCCCTTCCGAGACAAAAACCCCTTTCCGAAATCCTCTCCATCCTCACGTTTTCCCCTCAGGCGAGGTTTCAGATCTTGCTCTTTTATTCGATCCACCATCTCCACCGTACTCGGGGTCTTAATCCATCCTGGCGAATTATCACTGGCTCCAGACACTAATTCTTTCGCAGGACAGAGCGCCTCAGAGCGCCAAAGATGTGGAGGGAGAGTGAAGCAACCGAAACAACCTTGCCGTGTACTCTCCCGTCTACTCTGCCCATTGGCAAGATACAGCACCCTGGCCGAAATAAGGCCGACTTCCTGCTGCCTACACGCTGAGACCAGATGGTACTTACCAATTATTATCTTCAATAACAAGGAAATTAATAATTTCCCCTCACCTTTTCGTGATATTTTACGGTAACTGCTAGCTGATTCCTAGAATGATTCGGTTGGTACTCTCAAAATATAATTAACTGAACTGGTGTCGAGCTTTGCCTTGGACCCTTCTTTAAAACGAATGCTTTTGATGAATAATGGAGACGTCATTATTTTTTAAGCTCAAACTCTCAACGAAACCGAGAAGGAATCCTTAGGTTGATTTCCTTTCGCCAATTTTCACTTCCTATCGTATCTATATAGTGCTTAAATTATAATGAAATATTGACCCCACCAATACAAGTCCAAGGAAGTCGACTTGGAGTGGGTAAATAAATCACTCGTTCATAAATAGTAAACTGTGTACCGTGTAAACTTAAACTGTAAACTTTTACAGCCCTGTTTATCGAGAGAATCGTTCTTCTTTAAAGAAATGCCTAATATTTCTTTCCATATGAGATGGCCAGAGAAAGTGATCAATTTTGAACGTTTACCTTATTCTCCAGGAAGCACTGCATTTAAATTTCATTGCATAGCATTTTGCTCGCTTGTATTCTACACAGAGAGGTGAAATTCTTCACAAAATCCACATGACCACATAATTCCATAATCCACATAATTCAATATTGATAAGCAAAAGTTCAGCATTCGGTGATGAAGACAAATGATTTCCTAAAAAAAGCGAGTCGTTTTGGATGATACTGCATGGAATTCAATTAAATTTTTACATTCAAGTAATGGATACTTCTATTTATTTACGATGGCGACACTCATTTGTTGGCAATGGAACGCAAAAACTAAAACCTTGGTAACTGAGCAAATAAATTAATTATAAACTCCGCACGAAGGATAAGAAGCTTTGATATTCGAGCTTACCCACCTTAGTGGCGAATGCCACCTTCACCAACTTGATATAGCAAATACTGTTTCCCTGCATCATGAACGTAAATATGCTCATCAGAGACTTTTCAGCAGATAATTATCAACAGGAAAGCATTCAACGAAAAATAGCAATGGAATAATAAATTTGACATTGCACAAAAAAGGTGATAAAGAGATATTCATCTATGCATTCAAATCTACGTGCTTTGATTCTTCGAACCTTACACCCTGATTTGATATGGCAAATTAAAAATAAACACTATTATCACAAGAAACACACGAAAAATAAACACAGAACCACAATCATATTTAGACAGACGCAGACGGGGTTGATGAATAAAAATAGTCAAAATAAATAAAATTCGGAAAATACAGCAGCTAAATACGTAATAATTTTTGTAAAACTTATTACGCCCGTGAAGCAATCAATTAACTGGGGAATTTATAACGTTCATGCAATTATTCATTTCATAAAGCCGGTATGAATTCCAATTAACTGCAAAGAGGCGAGCTTTTAAAAATGATTGATCCTTCCGAATGAACTTGAATATGAAAATCTATATTTAACTAGGAACTAGATAACAATGATTTTGGATGCAATTGTATTATATTTGCTCTTTTTCACTGTCTGAACAAAATAATCCACTCGTTTACACTAGAAAATTTGAAAAAAAATGAAATGAACAGGCACTATCATTCTATCATTTCAATTAAGCATTCCATATAGGTAGCTTAAAGACGAGTGACTGTTTTAAACTAATTTATTTAATTAACAGTTCCCAAGGGGAATTAAAGAAGGTGACGCCAATCCGTACCGCTATAGTGACCCATGCATCGTAAAGACTGAAAAACATTTAATTTAAACTGATATTTATCACGAAGAACGATACTGTTAAGTTTTCCATGTTAATATTTTGTTCCTAGCGCAAAAAGGTATGCGCGGAATCTTCAGGCTTCTTTTGTATAGCCTATTTAAAATTCCATTGTTTCCACGTTATACCTAAATAAAAATGACATATTGATCACACCGGTGTAATGTACAGTATTTGAACAAAAGTTCAAAAACTAGTCGCTTGGAAAAAAGAAAAGGTTTTTAGCCCTTGTTATCCACAGAAATGTTCATCGCCAACATAATTTTCTCTTCTCTAGCAATGATATGGTTGTATAAATGTCACTATTTTGCATTTATTGCTTTATTCCTCAAGAAACGCTTTATCTATTGGGCCCAATTAATTTCCTGCGATGCCACAGAGTCAAAGCATTTCGAGCAATACATATTGAGCTCATATGAAAGCACACCACTCCTAGAATGCATAATTTTTCACTGAGCACGAGAATACTCTAACTATTGCCCACTTTGCTTTTCCGACCCCGATTTAGTGCATTGACCTGATTCCTTTACCGTCATATTCTCGAGGTCCCAACGAAATTTTTCTCATATATTCTCCACGTTGTCCTTTTTCCATATAAAATCTCCCCACAGTCCAAAACCCTGTTTTGCATCTCAAAGAGTCCAAGACTCTTGCCAGCCCCTACTTCTAGCATATTGGGGACCCCTGACAGATATCTTTACATATTCACATCTCTCTCTCTCCCAGAGATATTGCCCCCGCTTTCCGCAAAGGGCTAGCCAATCTCAGACATCCATAGATTGCAGGAGTCCTCCGACAAGAGGTTCAATATCGAAATGCGACCATACACATTCCTTCCGTCACTCGTTCCTCCGGCTCACAATTTCTTCTTTACGCAAAGGCAAGTGTCGACGGCAGATCGGAATGCCGGGAGAGAGAGAAAATATTTGAAAGAGAATGCACCCCGCGATGCCGCCCTTGCAGCCCAAAGACTAGAAGCCCTGAAAAGTCCGAATGCGAGTGGTGCAAACGTTTAACTTTGACAGATGATCTGAATCGTTTTTGCTGTCACAAGAGAAATAAGTTAAAGTTGAGTCAAACGTTTGAGTAAGATGGATGAAGTAGATTCGAATGAGCACCACTCGATGACAACTAGATAGTAAGACACAGACACAACAGACAACTGTCCATGCCGAATCTTTGAGAAATGAGACTGGACCACAAAAAATAAAAATCCCATGTTGTAAAGAGAAGACGTATTGGGGTTAACAGAATAGGACGGCATCCAGTTCTTTTCCAGGAGTATTTCTGCCCGTAAGGTTAAGTCGGTCTCGTGGCTTCCCATCTGGAGGGCTCTGGTTCTAATCCCGGCGATGGTAGATACTCTGTGGTTTCCCGATTATTTATTGGGTGTTGAGCGGATTGCACTTCAGGTCTAGTACCCCGTCCGTCGCATGGGATGCTAAAACGAAAAATCCTAGGCGCCTCGTGCTAAGACTATTTTAATACCATCACCGGGTTTCTTGATCCACTCCTCCTCCACTCCCAGCCTATTTGCTTCCTCTACTTATTGTACCATCCATCCTTACTTCAGCGTTGATGACTCAGCTCTCGTTCGCCTCACCCAATTATTAACAATATAACTACGTTATTATGCAATATAGATAACGAGGATATTACATTCCTGCTTGGAGAAGCAAGAAAATAGAACTCTTATAGTAAAGAGATTAGAGTAAGTTGGTAGCCAGACGCATACGTTACCACAATCGTGGTAGGCAAGCTTTATCCGAAATAAAGACCACATGATTTCTAAGACCTAGAAAATTGTACTCGACAATTACTTTCCACAATCTTATTCTACTCTCGCTTCTGCCCTTGCATGGTCAATGCTACACAGTTCTCATGTCCTAATGCTCATTGCCCACAAAAACATGGAATCTCTTCCATCATGTTAACCCTGTACATCCGTTCCGCTCCCACTACTCTCGATTTCATTATATATAAGGACAGAGGCCAAAGGGTAAATGCTAGTTAACTGCGGAATAGGAGGGAAGAGAATACGGATTTTGGTAAGGATGTAAGGAAGGGATGAAAACTCCAAAGGGTTATAATGCCATATGAAATCCTAAGGAAACATTATAAAGTCCATAAAAATACTAAGACCTGTGAAGATTTCTAGAGTAATACCTACTTCTAACTTGACTTAAATCCATTTCCCTAAGATGACCAATTCAACCGCTACCTCATCGTGGTGAGATTGGTTTGATATTCCCTAAGCTGAACTGGGAGAAAAATGACCATTTATCCAGATAAGCCCACCTATTATACTTCGAAGAGCCACGCGAAAGGTCGGTAATGCAGTTTCTTCCTCCATGAGGTGACCCCAAAGAGGTATCATACCACAGTGCTACGCCCTTTTTAAGCGATGGCGTTACGAGGAAACTCTCATAGGTGAACGGATACAATTTCACGTTTTTTTCGCACAAAATAACATGGAGAGTCCATACAAGGAAATAATATGGTCAAGCCAATCATACCCAGACCAAAGATACATGCTTATGATCCAAACATTAAATGCACGTTTTCTATATTACCGTATTTACTCGTGTAAGCCGCGCACCTTTTTTCCCGAAACACCGGTGAAAAAATAGGGGTGCGCGGCTTAAACGAATCCTCCAGATTTTCGTGTAAACCGCGCACTATTTTTCCTCAATTTCCTGTTTTTTTCCTCCTAAGTTTCGCATTCTGTAAACATATCGACGTTAATTGGTAAGTATGGTCTAGTAGTAAATCGTACAATGTAAAGTATTCTGAAATTTCGAAGTAATTTGTAATAAAAATCCAAAAGTCGGAGCGTACGACGGTACTTGAAAACGCTATATCCGAAGAACCGCTAGATCCGAAGAACCGCTAGATCCGAAACACCACTTGACAAATTAATAGATTTATCGTGTATAGATCGTACTTAGGACAACACTTTGTAGCACTGATATGTATTTAAATCTACATTGTATCCTGTAAGCTGCCACAAGGGGTCGGCGTCTTTATGTCTTTTCAAAGTCGTAAGCGGAGTTTGTTTCAGGGTCACGCATCTGATAGCAACATTTTTAAGCAATAGATAGCTCCTTCTGTGTACACATTAAAGCTACATTGCAAAGATACGACAAAGAATTTGTTACATAGTGGCAATAGTCGTATGCTGAGAGATTATACCTTCTTACTATCCGTGCGTGAGTGTAGTAAACGAGTTCGAATCGATCATTTAGCATTTTAAAATAATTTGCAATTATCACCCTAAAAATGAATTCTGATGTGAAACTGCGATCGTTTCCCGTGAGCACAAAACAACATATTAAAAGAGATGCCGAAAAAGTAGAAAATCGAGCTGCAGGAAGGAAATATGGTGTATCTGAATCTAGCAGTGACGAAACCTAAAAATGGGAACTATTATGATATGAATATTCATTAGTGATTTACGATTCTATTTCCGCGAATGTTTTTCTTTAGTTTTATAAGAATTATAATTGTTATTAAATTGAGCTTAGTTGTTTCCGTGTGTTCCCAAGACTTTCCGGTGTTGTTGAATCGTCCAAGTCCACAGCTACTGCGCAGAGAGCACACGAGAACTCGGCTATGGTACGGATGGCGTTCTGCTTTTATTTGTTGATATGCCAACGGATTTCTGCGATTTCCGTAATAATAAAGTAAACACGGGTTGAAATTGTACATATTTCTGCAATTATTCCAGTTAGATGTTATTTTGAAAAGATGCCATTTTTATAGTTGGATGATGTGTCGTATGTAACTGTGAGATGCTATGAGAAAAAGATGCATAGTAAAAGAGGCCGTGCATCGATGCACGACGCGATGACGATCGTGACGATATTAACACGTAATTAAATCAATTAATGAGAAAGACGTACATGTAATATAGGCACAGCATTTCTCTTAAAGAACGTGCATTCATGTTATGACAAAATGATGCAGATTCAAGAGCAAAAAAAATAATTTTCTGACAAATAATATTTTTCCTCACGAGCCTTCCCGAAAATAGGGGTGCGCGGGATACACGAGGGCGCGGCTTACACGAGTAAATACGGTACTATTAACCCTTACTTAGCCTAACCTTCCGGCCTTAGAATAAGAGCCTCACAGATACCTAATACGAATAGAATATCGTGACTGTTAACTTTTATGCTGGCGCTCGATAGATTCACATGGAACGAAATTGTTACTCGCCCGTATCCAAATTAGATACTCTTTAGGCTCAAACAAATACATCACGGAAACTGATAATCCCACAGTATTTCAGTATCAATCATAGAAATCTCAACAAAAACACGGAAGCCGAATAAAAATATTTTTCCTTCCCGAACAGAGACGTTTACCACCATCCAAGAGGGTAAAGGATAGAGCCGGCTTATTTGAAAACCCTATTCAGTTCTATATATCCTGGACAATGTCAACTGAAACCATAAAAGAACGACCTCTAAGGACATAATATGAAATAGGCGTCGCATTTTATCCTCAAAATCTCGTTTCAGACACGGAAATTCCGAGAGGGAAAGAAAGAAACGGAGAATAGGTTTGGTGTGGCGGCTTGGGAACTACCTTCCCGACCCAAAGGGCATTGATTTGAAACCAAGCCATGACAAGGACTTTTAAGCGGATTACCACTCCTTACTTGAGAACCTCGTCATGAGCAATCCAACTATAGTACCCCGTACCTCGGTTGGGACGTTGAGCTGTAGATCTCATAACACTCTTCCTTAAAATTAGATAATGGGGGAGTTTACTCGGAACCGAAATCGAAATTTTGCGCACGAAATCGTTAGATGGAAACAAAGAATGAATTTTGGTGAAAAAATGAATCTTCTAACCAGAGCCATTCACCCATAAATCAAAAAATAAAATAAGCAAAATGTGACGCTCAACAAAGAAGCTGCTTTGAGACCGTTGACGTCATTTTCCTCCCGTCCTTGACTGCTTTTAGGAAAAGGGAAGGGAGTGGAGGGGGTTGTCGGAAGGTCTGCTCGCACCGAACCTGTCGCAACCGCTCCCATTGGCAGAGTCAGCTGTATGTCCCCCATTGTTATCAGGCGAAGTAGCTCGGGCTCAATTGTGATTGGACGAAGTGGATGACGTATGAGAACTAGCTTCCTTCCTCAACCGTTTTAGTGTTTTGGTGTTGCGCGCCCACTTTTCTGAAAGGGTTAAACACATCAGATTCTCGCCGCTTATAACTCGAGATCTAATTGACGGATCGGGAAACGGATAAATATGGGTCTTGTCATTTTGAATGGGAGGTAACACTGTGATCTTTTTGCCCCTTCGTTAAGAGTAAGCTGGGTTTCACTCTACGCGTCCTCCAGGCCCTCATAACGTCCTACCGTTTCCTGATAACCGACCTAATTTAAATGGCGCAATTGACGTAAGTTTTCCGTCTCATCCCCTCGAGTAATTGACTCACAAAATAAGGAAGAAACCTCTATACATCGGGGAATACTGGCTAAAACTGCGCGAGCACAATTGGATGGAGAGAAAAATGAAGAAAGATTGAACGTAAAGACAATGGAGCAAAGAAAACCACACTTACCTCTGAGGACAACAGAGTAGATTGGGGGGGGGAGTCAAAGAAGTGGATTATTTCATTAATGTTCTCGTCTCTTCCCGGGAATGGACACCGCAGTATCCGGGTCAGGGTGTTAGACTATTGGCGCCTGATAGCGACGTGCCCGCCTTATGCTGCCATCGTATGTTACCCTGGATAAAACGAGCTAATAGGCGAAGCCGAGACCTTAATTTTTGCTTGCCCACATCCGCACATTTCCCTGCTCACTCGGCAAAAGAAGCAGTTCAGCGGCTCACTCGGACTAACCGGAGCCGGATGAGAAAACCGAGCAATTGTTCGGCTCGAGCATTACAAACTGGCGTCCTTTCTGCCCAAGAGGAGTTTTTAATTCGTTCCTATTACGTGTGTGCTGTGGGATAAAGGCTGGAGGATACGTGAAATGTGAGCTCACCGCAAAAGGGAACATTCAACTTGTCACCGTTGCAGCGACTGCGAAATGAGCGCGGACTCTTTCCGCTTGAAAATACGGCTGAGAGGAGGCGTTGAGATCCGCTCTGTGAGTCCTCGAATAATAAAAAAATGAATAGAGGACTGCGACGCGCCGAAGGCCTGATCATGACGTTTCGGGTTCTTTGATGATGGCGTTTCTCCCAAATAAGATGATCAAAGAAATTATCCCGACATACAGACCAGATATGAATTGTGAATGTTCGAACACTCCCTAGATCCAATTGACGTATCTTTATTTCTCTCTCAATTTACTGTGTGCTGGTCTACTATCCAGACATTTTAAATACCCTACATCCCGCATTGATTAATTCACAATTTTGGCACTTATCACTATAATTTGCCGGCCCGGGTTAGCGGGATAGAATCCCGCCCGGGGAGGTGTTTCACTTCCCGGGGCATGGATTTCCGTGCTTGTGTGATTGTTATTAGTTGAAGTACCCGATATAAAGACCACATGTGTTGTTTTCGGGTCAATGATAATAAAATTAAAAAAATTATGGTTATAACAACACCTCAAAGTCGTGGAAATTTTGGATTTTTAGTAAATTTTCCCAAAACGTGTATCACACAATGGGCATTCAAACTAAAATTTCTAATTCAGATTTTATCGTGTTCCAGTGAAGTTCTGGCGTTGAATATTGAGGTATATTGCCTTGGAAAGGAAGGTTGTACATTTATTAACGATCAGGTACCAGGTGCATGATATAAAAGTGCTTCACTGCAATACAGGTGGATATACTTGACTCTTTTTCTTACATAATATCTATTCGCTTAGTGAATCAAAGAATGATATGCTTGCCCTGTTCACTGCGTCACATTATTTATCATACGAGCGGGCAGATCAAAATTTATTTACCAGTTTATTCTGAAATTCTGTTCCAAAAATAACACCTAATGCAATGGAATTTAATAGAGAGAGAGGTGAAAAAACATATATTCCACAGTTTCAATGGTGGTAATACGCGTTTCAGCCTGTACCTGATGATGGTTTAACTTCTGAAACGCGTAGTACCACCATTAAAACCTTGGAAAAAGTGTTATCTCTTGTGTTTTTTCATTATGATACCATTCCACTACGTCTCGCCGGACACAGTTACGTTCAGAGAGAGAGAGAGGTGTATGATAAGGGACATCACATTAATTAAAACACTGTCAGATATTAATTACAATACTGATCTCTTTTTAAATGCCTAATGATTAACGCCTATTTATGTCGAATTTGTTTACATTAGTGGTGGATACCGAGGATCTTCACACCCTAAGGACTCTGACTTAAATATCTCTTCAGACTTACGATGCCTTTTTGAATACCATGCTGAAAACATTCTAAGTTCAACACTCAGTACTTCAGATGGGACACAAGGCACATTTCAAAACCTTACATGGGCTGTAGCTATTTCCGACGCCGGATGTAACTTCCCACCTTCTAATATTTCTGTTGCCCTCTTTATACCTCTCCTCCCGATCTAAGTTGCGCATAACTATGGAATGATCCTGAAAAGGCTGATAATTATGACGTAATATTCTTTAGCTCTTCAACCTTTGTGCTCCTTATTCCAATGGATAAAAATATAGTTCCTTTTCAACCCCCTCTATAATTTTTCTCCGCTCTTCCCCAAACTTTTACTCGCAAATACGGTAGCCAATGTTTCATGAAAAAATCTGTGTGCGCTAGTATGTTAACCATAGAGCAAACACTAACTTAATATAAAACATTAACTAACACATGCAATCCGCTAACTCACGCTATCAAGAAAGCACCCGAGAAAATCAAAGATAAAGGAATATTAGGCGATATTTGAAATAAAAAAAATATTCACATTTTCATCCAATAAATAAATTCATTACCAGACTGTTTTTACTTTGGCTATCATCAGGTAAATAACTATTCAAATATAAAGTACTTTGGTTTCCATAAATTTCGTGAATGTCAGGGGGTGGATTCACGAATTAAACACAAAGCCAAGAGGGAGTGAAAGCAACTCTTGTTCCCTAAATGTCAAGGGAGATTAATGAAGATCTGATAATTCTTTAAGAGACCGAGAGGATTTAAAATAAAAGTGTCACCAACGCAAATGCATAGATGCATAGAAATCTCAACTTAAAAATGAATGGATATACGAAAGATAAAATTTCGGAATAAACATTTTCCCTTAAAATCCCCCATGTCACAAATTTGGGACTGGATGACTTGATGATTGTTTCACTGAAATCATTTGTTAATTTAAATTAGCTTATTACCTGCCTAAATAGCATTGTGGACCAGCGAATAAAATAACACCTTTTTAAATTTAATTCCTTATGCTATGCCTCATTAATGACCAAAATTGTAATCCTCCGCAGTCAAATAAAGTGAGGCGTCTCTTTCATTAAATGAAGCAATTCATGAGTCCCAATGTACGCTTATGATGACATCAGAAACAGCAGGAATGAAACTCCCGAGGCAATACAGGAAACTTATTTTCATTTATTTCAGCGTTAAGATCATTTAAATTTCTCTTTTACGTCACTTAAAAACTATTTTTTTAAATAATGAGACAACCCTTAAGTCGAAGACTGGTTCTTAAAATCTCTCTTTCACTACGATTTGCTTTTAATCATGGTTCTGTTATTTATTTTTGATAGTTATATGTCATTTTAGACCATTTAAAAAGGGATAAAACGAATTTAATTCACGTGAATCATTAACCATAGGCTGAGTCCAGAGGTTGAATAGCGCTTCAAACAAGCAGTTTGAATCAATGAAACTTTATAAGTGCGCCTAAAATTTCATTTTCAATATCAGATTACTAAAAAGTGGTGTGTTTTATCATTGATTTAAAATCGAAAACTAAAAACCCGTTCATAATCCAATTCTTCCATTGTAATGACAACGCAGAAAGAGAAGAAATGATTTTCATACTCTAATCAAGAGAATTTAACCTCATGCGTTACCATCTTTTCCGTTCTCTTGATTTTTAAAAGGGAAAACAGAAGATAAAGCTCCGGTGTCATCGATCAGGATATACAATTAAACTGAATTAGTGTTTAATAACTTTTTAATTTAATTTGATACAGTGATTTGCGCACAGAAATGAACAATCTTGGATGATAAAAAATAAAATGACATCCAGAAGAGAACAACAGTTGCCGAGGCATTTCCTTGAAAAATAAGATTAATTTCAATCGTCCAAAATATGTGGAATAAGTATTTTCAGAGAAGCATTTGTTTTTAATGTAAAAACAAATTTACAGTTCTAATGTGAAGAGCCGGAAGGCCTTGAATATTAGGAGTAAAAATATACAAAATTATGAAAAAATACTCGAGCAGTACGACCTCATAAAATCGTATACTGATATATTTCCCTTGCCCGAAACGTATTCGCCGAAATCATGTGCCCTGGGGAAATGGATAAACACTTTCACACCACGCAATAGTCCAAGTCCATCTCATCAACGATGAGCTCATCAGCCAGACTGAAAAAAGGCTAATTATCATCCAAATAAATGAAGTCCCCACTACAAAACTACGGCAAGGCAGAAATTATTGCCGGTAAAAAACAACATAATCATCACCTATTTGTTTTTGATTGCGGACACCCAAGCATTTTTCATCGAAGAGGCAATCGAGAACCTTCCTTCAAGGAAGCAAAAAAATAACACAAACAAACCCAAAGAGAAAGTTACATTTCCGAAGGTGCGACGAAAAGGTTGAAATTTGGCGACCCTGAGGGAAAAGTGAGGGGGGCGTAAACGATCGCCTGAAGTGTCAAAAGGGTGGGGGAGTCGAAATAGCCGAAGTCGCGCTGCTCCTGGATGCCCTGGTAGCTCAGGGACGGCGTGTGGGAGATAGACAAGCAAGAAGAGATCAATGGAAGGAAGAACGAACAGGGAATCGGCCTCCGCACTGTCCACCGGATCCGCCCTTAAAGGGTCCGCTGACAATGGAACCATTCCACCGAGTCTGCAATAATCACCGCTGGATTTCACCACCGTCCGGGACATCTCCCCGTTGTTCACGGTCCCCTCTAACCCCTCCCATCCACGCAATACAAGGACACAAAAGGAAACCAACGTACATCCACCCACGAGGGTCAAATCTCTACACGCCACTCCTCTCAAAGGGTGTTCGGCGCTGTTGTGAAGCATCGATTTGATCGTGGATTGGACTACGCCCCTTCATAAGGTGCATGCCAACTCTGAAAAACATCGCGCGACTCCAAAAGTATCGTACTGCGGTGTAAATTTGGAGAGAACAAAGTTCATTATCGACGGACACTTTTCGGCTACATGGTTAAAACAACTACATGAAGACACTTGGGTCATTTCACGCCAAAAAACGAGACCATGCCTCAACGACCTCTGATTTCCGTAAAAATTGGTACATATGTTTCCTTTTCGTGTATTGGTGTGCAAAACAGTTTTTCCACTTGTCGAGTACATAGAGAGTTAATGCTCCTTGTTCATTTTTAGATTCTAACAACTAAGCCCTTATAGCTTAAGGGCTATATCTTTTGATCTAACTGAGCTAGAAAACTCCAAAAAAGATTATTTTTTATTTTTGGAATTTGACCAAAGATATTATAGGGTTAGATCAAAATTAATAGAAAAAATTTGAATATTTTGAAACTGTTTAAACTTGTGAGCCCGATATGCAAATTTACGTACGTCCTCGATTATGCTAGTTTTCTTATGGATTAAAAGGCTATGTTTCCACTACCATTGTTGAAATCAGATATTCACCAATTTTGGTGAAAATTTGAGATGGCCGGGGTAAAAGTTGCCGTTTTTTGACATGAAATGGCCCGATTCTAATTATGCCGAAAGGTCTTCACGACCATAAGCTTTAACCAGCGTAAGAAGTTTCTAATTTTCAACAATTTGTTCCGCCTCTAATTATTGCCTGACTCTTCTTTTTCATAGTTTTTCTGACTTTAGGGCAATAAAACAAACCAGTACCTTGCAGTGGTTCAACAGTGATGTAATTTAGGCGTTAATGCTTCTAAAATAGATTCAAAGATAAACATATTTGGTTGGAAACAATCTACCGCAAAATGAAAAACAATTAATATCCATTATAAATCAAAACATCTGACACTATTTATGAAACTAATGAATTAGATCAAATATCTTTTCTGAAAGGGTAGTCATGAAGGTGAAAGAGCATTCCATGTCATCATCGTCTTCATCATTAATCAAAAATTCTAGACTTCGATCTCCTCTGGATTATCCTATCGGCTAACCTCTACCTCTTTGTGTAGTTCCTCTCATTTACATCCTTCATAACTTGTTCCACACATATCATCCGAGGCCTTCCTTTGTCATTCTTCCTGTTCACTCTACCCTCAGCGATTATTTTCATCAGACCGTCTACATAAATGGCCTATTTAGCTGTCCCTTCTTCTTCTCAAAGTTTTCAGTAGACTTTTATTCTTAGGACTTCCTGATTACTCGCTAGATGAATCCATTTAATCTCAATCATTTTTTTGGTAGTATCGCATTTTAATTTATACCAGCTCTGACTTCTCTGCTGCTTCTTTCGTAGATGCCTCAGACCATCACGTTCCTTCCAATTCACTCCACATAAAGTAGAACATTCCAGATATTAAAGTAAAATTATTCCTTTCCGAGGGCTCCTCCATAGAATAAAGCATTGCTCGCGAGTATGTTAGAGCTAAGAGGCTCTACATTTACTGATACACAAATCTCAAGTCAAAACTTCCCCAAGAATAGTTAATATATATTTTTTTTCGAATCGGCCATAACTCTCCATTACCCAACTCGATCGCACCCAAAGAATCCACTCCGGGACTTATACACATTTATTATTTTGGGAGTACTTCTCTGTAGTGGGAGTGATTTCCTTGGCGGAGAAGAAAGCAGCTGCACCTGTGAGAACGGAGAGAAGATTCCCAAGACGCGGGGTTCCATATCTTGGAACAAACCGGAAGAATGCACCCTGCATAATGGCTCAAGAAGAACGGAAAACCAGGATCTGGAGGAAGGATATGTGATCAATTTGAAAAAAAACTCGAGGACCGCTGAGTGTGCCCATAAAAAAATTATAATAATAATAATAAAACAAATCCTGTATCCATGGATACGACAACTCCATTATTCGCTCAGGAATCGGACGGAACCCTCCTCTGACTCCTTCAACCCCCCAGTAGGTACTCTATTCCCTCTGGAGACGGATACACGTGATTTCTTGGAGAGGGTATATTCACCCTCGCTGCTCCCACAGCAGACGCGGAAGTGAATTGGAATAACGGAGGAAAATAATAAAATAATAAATTTAATATAGAGGTCTCCGGCCCACCCGTGCAAACAGACGAACCGACGCAGACAAATAGCACCCTTTGACTTGCAGAGATATTACCCGCATGGATAGCCAGCCGTCTCGCGAACCGGAAGAAAATCCCAGGCTCCGAGGAAGTGGAGTTTGTGAGAAATGGTCGGTGGAATGGAGATCCGGGAGGCGGAAGCCGGAACCAATATGGCGACGAAAGAGGAATAAACACAATGAAAAAATAACAAATCTGACCCTCACTCCGACGACCTCTCAGAAACTGAATGGGGGGAAGAAATGGAAACATTTTTCGGCATTCGTCTTTGGTTTCGCAAAATTTGTTGGAGGGGAAGGTTACAAGACGAATGGAGAGTCGAGACATCAAAAACAGCGGTTCCAAACGAGGAGAAACCAACTCTAAATCATGCTCCTAAGAAAGCAGAGCCCTTTCTTTCGGTTCACTCGTTTGGTATTGTGGGGAGAGTGTCACTCGTTTCTTCATCATATGTGAAACAGTGCGGACACTGGTGTAATACTCAGAAGCAATCTTCGGAGTGGTTAAAGAGTTGATCTTGGCTGAACTGTGCAAAACAGATACTTTAACTATCCAAATTATCAGCAAATTATTTTCATGAAAAGCAAGTTTTCTTTTGCAAAATTTTGAAAAACTTACGCAGAATTGCTGAAATGCATCAAACACAGCTGAATTTAACGGTAATGTCTACGGGTAACTGCTGTATTTACGGGTTTTATAGAACCCAAGTTCGGTAAATTCCGATAGATAATTTGTTTTCAATTTCAGGTTTTGAAGTTTATTATCCTGTTTATTTATTAGTTTACGCACTTTTAGCAACCGTCTTTAATGCATTAACAAACGTGAAAAGTAGAAGCCAAGTGCCTCAATCAACCAATCTCCACTTCTTGATAGGCTACGATTTTTTCCGATTACAATCCAAAAATACTCTATCCTGATGGCAAAGGAGTAAGCAGTATAAAGAGAGGGAGAGAATGAGACCGCGCAGTGTCTTCTGGTTGAGTAGTTGGCAGCATAATAAAGTCGGTAATGAACTGAATTGTATTAAGGAAAATAATTGGCGTTATTCAACTGCTAGAGGATTTTATACCAAATGAGAGAGAAATACTTTGTATTTTTCCTCTAGATTTTATTTGGATGGTACCATTAGTTTCTACGCATTGCATCATCAGGTACTACGTTTAACGAATAGCAACACATGTATATTTTGTTACTCTTTAAGCCTGATGCGCCCTATGACAACGCAGAAGCGCCGAAACTAATCGTACCATCCAAAAATATCAATTGGAAAGTCAATGAGTTTTGGTTTCTCATTTTATTTGAAAAATAAATTACCAAATGGTTAAGCCTGAAATCGACACACTGATTTTCCATTAATTTCAAGTTGAGCAAGGGTTCATGGAGCAAGGACGACAAGATATGAATTTTTGAAATATATTAGACATAGCTCAGCTCATCTAATTTCCCATAACATATCCTCACCTCAAATCTGACCACTTACCTAAATAGGCATTGCATAGGTCAAGGGATAATTGAATGGGAAGAAAAGAGAGCTGTTTTGTGCCTGAAAATGACTCTGTGAGTGTAACCACGTACTGCATGAAAAAATCTGAGGAAAAGTGCGAATTTCGTTTGATTATGTGTTTCTTCAATTATAAAAAGCCTGGATCCTTTCAACATTTCTGGTAATATGCATTGTTACCGATGAGAATATCTCTCTGCTTGCTTCTATTGCTTTAATCTCGTATCTTATTTCCAATGTATTAATAATTTTTACGTAAATTGAAAGGCTTGGAAGACGATTGTTTAAATATGAACGCTTCCTGTGTGCAAAGCGACGTTACTTTATTCGAATGGCTGCACTGATGAAAGAAATTACCATAGCAACAGAGCTTAACTAATAATTATCTGGGTTCTTTGTAAATCTACGTCCACACTTCAATGCGCTTCAGACCGAGATGGGAGGTATAAGGAGGAAGGGTGGAGAGAAACTCGGCGTCGGCATTAGCCTACTCTTAACAAAAGGGACCTTAGGGGACCACGGTTTAACGTCCCGTCCGACGGGCGTAGTAATGAACTTGAGGTGCTCCTCATAAATCGCACAAGCAGGGACCGGATTACCAATGAAAAATATCTTCCACTACCGGGAATTGATCCCGGACCCTCGACATGAGATCCCTTGGCCCTCGGGTGCATGGTACATGCCGTACCCTAACCACAGCACCATCCTTACCCCTCTGAGCTTAAATCCAACTGTGGTTTTCAAGTAGGTATGTACCCAAAATTATAGTCGTTTCAGACAGGTAGTAAGGGTACAAGGATGGTACTGGAAGGTTTGAGAGAAACCCTGTGTCGGAATCAGCCGTCTCTTAACGAAAAGCGCCAAGGGAACAACGGCGAAACGTCTCATCCGACAGACGGAGTACTGTACTCGAATTTTCTCCGAAAAGAACTCAATTAGGGGCCGGTTTAGTAATGAAAAAATATCTACCGCTGCCGAGATACGAACCCGGGTCCTCTGGGTGAGACGCCAGTAATGTAGCTACACGAACTTGTTCCCTGATCAAGTCAGCCTTCTTTAAATTTAAATCCTCTCCAAATATAGAACAGCAGCTTCTCTGTGGTTATGCGTGGGTGAGGGAAAGAGAAGAAATTTCCCCATTCACCCCTCACCCCCCCTAGACCCCTCGTCCCTTACCGCCTTTCCCATGCATACCGGCACCAACACCGACGTGAGGTCCCTCACTCGCGGCAGACCAGAAAATGATGAACGAGGCCGTCACATGCCGGCGCGCGTGTTAGGGAGGTTTTCAGCAGTGCCATCTATTGGGAACAGGGAGCTGTTGCAAAAAAAATACATATTGCCTGAAGGGACAAGTCGAAAAAAAAAAAGATCGTGCTGTCATCACCCGCCGACTAGCGTGAAATAATTGCCACTTAAAAGCCCATCAAACGCAGGCCTATGAAAAATGACCAGGACGGAAATCATTTGTCAATTAACTTTATCCAAATAAACCGGAGCGGCTGTCGGGATGATCTTGTTCTAGGGAAAAAAAAAACATTTTTGCTACCATCATCCAACATGGAAACTGTGAGGGATATTACATATTTCACTGCGGTTAATGGCATTAATTTTAAACTGAACTATTACTTCGCCCTCTAACTATCTCATCATCATCATCACTGGTCAACAATCCTAGGATTGGTTTGACGCAGCCATCCACTCGATTCTTCTATCGGCCAACCTCTTCATATTGACGTAACTCATCTCTTTTACATCCTTCACAACTTGCTCCATATAACTAATACGAGGCCTGCCTTTTCCATTTTTCCCCGTTCACATTTCCCTCGACGATTGTCTTCATCAGGCCATCATGTCTTAAGATGTGGCCTATTAAGTCGTCCCGTCTTCTTTTTAAGGTTTTCAATAGGCATCTCTTCTCTCCCACTCTTCTTAAGACTTCTTCGTTAGCCACTCGATCGATCCATTTTATCTTCATCATTCCTCGGTAGCATCACATTTCAAATGCTTCCAGCCTGGACTTCTCTGCAGCTGTAATTGTTCTAACTATCTGTCACCTCGTAACTCTTTCACACAAATAATTAGGGATGGGTCGGTTCCACTTTTTTCGGTTCCGGTTCGGTTCTTAACTTCGGTTCTCGGTTCCGGTTCTTAATTTACCACTTCCTTTCCATTGCTCAATGGTAAGATAAGGTAATCAATAATCATTTTTAGGGACATACTGCTTGAAAAAGAATACTTCATTATATTTTTGTGTATAGTCATTTTAACGACTGAATTAGAATAATTCGCGACTTTGAAGCATCTAAGTACACTATTTCACCAGGTTTTAATGTGAATCCTCCACTTTCGGAGTGTGAGTAGGTTTCAAACTGGTTTTCGCGCCAATTATTTCGGTATCGATTATTTTTGGCCTCGGTTCCGGTTCCGGTTCTAAGCTCAAGAACCGGTGGAACCGAGAACCGAAGAACCGAAACGACCCATCCCTACAAATAATATATCGCACACTTTCTGGATGAGAAAGTTCACCGAGACTGCTAAGCCAAGGATCATTTTAGTGGCGAAAAGTACGCTTTCTCGAAGGAGAAGATTGTTGACTGGATTGCTGAAAATAGACGTTTTAAGTTTACATTTGAAATGGGGCGTGGTGGGACCTGGCACCGAAACATGGACTTTTGAGGGAAGACGATGAAAATAGAATAGTGGCTTTTGGGATGAAGGTGCGTAGAAGGGAGCCGAAAGGTAAGGTTTGTGGAGAGAAAGACAAATGAGGAAGTGAAATTGAAGAGGAATAAAAGAGGTTGACCAAAGAAATTAGGAGTCAAGAGGGTGAAACGAGTAATAATGGTGGATGTAGTCATGAAGAGCGACCATATAGAGAACGTTGAGTAAGCACCTCAGACGGAAATGAGAAAGGAGACCACTAGCGCTACCCCAATGAAAACATTTCACGCATTCCTGGGCCTTTTAATTGGTGAGCTCTGCCCTCAACAAACAGACCACGCACTTATGTATAAGTCCTCAAGAACAACAAAGCCATCACTACGGACACGGAATTTCAGAAGCGGTATCCGCCGAATAGATTACGTAAAGCAGTTAAAATCATTTCAAGGAGTAATGTTTGTAATTAGTCTTCAGTAGCACACACAAGAAAAACCAGTGAAGCATCAATAAAAAAACTAAGAAATTTGACCGCAGACATCCTAAAAATAAAATGATCACTCTCATAAGAACTTAATACTCTCGCAATAAAAACATCCACCCACTCGGAATACGAAAGCTAGGTCATTGACGTGATCATATTTCTTTCGTCGTCAGAGGCTTTCGGGAGCAGCTGCGTTTTACGCATTGTCGGTGTGCGAGCTTTCACGGCCATACAGGACGCATCATCAGGCATTAAACATCAGGCATATTTCTTTGTTGTTGTCTGTGCCTCTTTCTTATTCCTTGTAGAGAATTTTAAATTTACCTGCAACACTTATCACTTATATGTAATGGTGGGCATTAATGTTAACAGTCTAAATGTGTTGAGATAAAAATAATCGAGATGTGTATTAGGATTTCAAATGCATATGAGCCTAAACTAAATAACTAAGGACGGCATCACTAATATTGATCAAGTTATATTCAAAGCACTGGCGATAAGAAAGCAGTAGCTACCCAGGTACCCTCTTGGTACTCAACATTATTCGGAAAACGTATGGTGCATATGTTACTTCTACACACATTAACATTGCTTGAATTTTCGAGTCTATTGGAACGGGAAAAAAAATCCAAAATCAAGAAAACTTATTTGCCACTCTGTGGGATGAAAAAAATTATTTCTCTATGTTTTTCATTCTGAAAGCCTGTAGAAAAAAACGTATCAAATTGAGCCTTATTCAAGGTTGGCGTCAACATGGAACCTCCCGTCGAGTGTTTGACCCCTATGCGATGGTGCAAAATGCTCAGCGCTCGCGCAGAGAATGGACAGCAATAAAGCCGCTTCATCGGCCCATCCACTGACCAACTCATGGAGGACCACGCCCGTCACCTCCCTCGCGGGCGATACAAGTAACGACGATGTCAAGTTGACAAGCTCGGGTAAATGACCAACAGTTTCGCCACTATTGTGTCACTCCAAAAGATGAAATGCCTCCTTCGAAAGGCGTAGCCTTCGGAATCTCAAACGGAGGTATACCCACCTCCACCAAAGGTCAGGAAAGTTTAGAAAGCTCAGTTTAATGTTCTGGGCTTAAATACGTCGAGAAGTAAAAAAAAACAATCTACATGTGCACAATTTTCACATTAAAAAAATAGCTAAGGTGGCCAAATGAAAATACCACGCGTTCAAATGAACTAACTAACCGTAAGTATGTTCACTTTCTATTCACATTAGTCATGAGTGAACTACTTGACAATTATTTGTTTTGTAAGGGACCTCTAAAGTAGGTTACAGAGATATGATGTTACGCATGCCATTCGTAATAATAATAGTGTCATTATTCCTAATATTTGTTTGACGAAGGTCTCCATTCAATTCTGCGATCTAACTCTAAAAGCTACTAACTAAACTCTTATCCAACTAACGCTAACATCTTTATGTTCACGTAATCTTTTCTTCAATACCTTCCATTCCTTGCTTCCATTGCTCCTATTAATTACTCTCATCTACATATGGTCAATCTAAAACAGTGTACACAATGAGTGAATGCAAATCAGGATGAAGTAATTTCATCTTGATTCCGGAAATGAACAACATCTCGTCCAAATGCGATTTTTTGGCTGTTTGATCTCTGGGAAAAGTGTACCTTCTATATTCCATACGACGCCTATCTTTCCCATCTTTCTACTTTCAACGATTGCCAGCGTAATTCCTAAAGATGCTGCTAATTAGTTTACCCGACACCGCTTTACAATATTCGTCATATTTCCCTTCTCTTCCACTCATCTGAGGACTTATTCATATGATAGGTACTCGGCATACCCTTTTAATTTCACGATTCTTCAATAACACGACTGAATCACATCATGGAGACTTTCAAGCACTATCATATCTATTCTTTGAGTACGTAACTTAATCGAGCGTGAAAAACTCTTCGTTGAACAAAAACCATATGAAAAGTATGGACAAGGCGTTTCTGTGTCTATAAAAGTGGTTTCAATAATTTTATTTCTGCGTCCTTGTCTTATAAACCACACCAATCACAAATATTAACACTTACGTCAATGCAGAATGAGTGTATAATTAATACAGCTGAGATGTATAATCGGGAAGAGTAGGTACTTTGAAAAAGAATAGAAAATATCGAATTCCCTCAGAGAGGTTGGAAACAGGAAACATTCGAAACACCCCAAAAATGATGACTTTCTTTCAACACCTATATTGATAGACTTCTTCCAAGCCCCGCACCGACTGTATGGATTGAGCTGTCAAACTATATAAGCTACGGGAACATTTAGTTAAAAAAACAGGAAAACTCATTAAAAAAGGACAGTTTATTCCGCCGTCAAAATTTCCGTGATGTTGATTTCGAACCAATGATGACTAAAAAAAACCTTTATCAGCAATGAATTCAAGCTCTTTTTAAAGATTTCACATAGGAAGTTTATGCAAACTTTGCACAAATATAATACGTAAAAAAAGTCATGGAATATAATTCTGTACATTTGATTGTCTCTTTCTCTTGGCATTAACTTCTAAGCATATTAGCAAAAGATTGAATCGATTGGGTTCTGCGTCTTTTAATAATTAATACCGAATAGCTAATGTGTTTATTCTTTTTTTTTTCTTTTTCACTTCACAGTTGCCAACTATCATTCATATTCACCTTAAAACATAATGCAACCTCTGGTAATTTAATCAGAATTTTAGTTTACAACTTCAAAATGTATTCAGCCACACCTGGCTACTCCCGATAAGAGTAACAGCCTTATTATGCACTATTATCTACGAAACTGAAACGATAACTATCGTCTATAAAAATAAAGCTATCAGATGTAGACAAAGAAGATACTAGAGCTGAATATCTATTCCCTTCTCATATATGTTTTAATTGCTAAAACTCGTAATTCAGCATCATGAAAATCATCTAATTACAAACATTATGTATATTATAAGACTTTGTGTGGGATAAAATACATAGAGTTGTACCTGATGAACAACTAGGAAATTTGAAAGACGAGACACATTTTTGCCTTTTTTGGTAGAATATGTTTACTGTGAACTAATATATCTACATAAACAATCTAAAACATTTTCATTGGACCTCAAAAATAAATAGTATGCGATATCAAGAATAATTTTTCTCCTCTAAATATAGTAGTACAAACTATAAAATAGAATCACCTCTATCACACCCATCCGTGATATCAGAAAACTATCATAGTGGTAGAACATTTGAATGAAATTTTTAAACAAGTCCATTAAAAGCTCAGTATTTTCGTTTTTAAATAATTATATAGATGCAATAAATTATATTTCCTAGCTACTCAAAACTTTGTTCACGCGTACGCCTGGCATAAGAAGTAGCTGAAGTAATATGGGGAAATTATATAAATTTCTCATGTACTTACGTCAATCAATGAAATTATGTTATCACGGCGAAATTGGACCATACCTGAAAAGAAAATAAATGTCATTTATTGAGTGTTAATGACTGTAAACACATCACATGAACAAAAATATCGAACAAATTAGTTTAAGTAATGGAAAAGTTGATGCTTTTGGTGACCAAATAGCACAGGCGATCGTTGAAGCCTCAACATTTATTTTTTTAAATCAAATCGAATCCATGAACTCGAACACCCAAATTACAGCTTATATGCATTATTCCCTTTAGGTGAACGTTAAATTAATTTCATTGCGCGGCAATCAATTTAGTTTCAAAAACAAAAGATTTCCACATTGTTTTAAACGACTGACAGACTTCGGGAAAATGTATTCATCATCTGAAATATAATATTAGCTTTATTTTACGGTTAATAAGTAATTCAATCAAAAACTTGAATTTCCAATAATATTGAAAAGTGTAGTAAGCGAAAAAAATTGTAATTTCGGTTGATTGCACAATTGATTCGACATTTAAAATTCTATCCGTTTCTTTGTGTCCTTATGGGTCCCGAACCAAAGTGTATGCAGCACATGATATCGTCTTTTCGCCACTTTGGAACGTTTTCTAACTGTGAATGATGATGATCATCAGTCAACGATGCTGATTTTGATTTAAAGGAGCTATTCACTCTATTCTTTTACTAGCTAATCCCTTCATAATTACGTCCTACCCTAAAATGTTTACCACACTTGACTAAATTACTATCTCGGGGTAGTTCCCACCCGGAGATCCATATGGGGGACTTTTTTTCCTCCAGAATATTTTACTCGAGTGGGTTCCATTATGTTTTGATAAACAGAAAAAGAGAGGAGTAGCTGCGACTCTTCGTAATAATAATGTGGAGGTTTCCCATAGCCATCCACATCACATTACTGCAGCCGTTAAATAAATGTTATCACCCTTCTAATGAAATGAGTTCCGCGATACCAACCAATGTGGGTTCCACCTTCACTAACATGAAGAAGAAGCTGCTGTCCTCTCATCCAGGTGATGAGATAATTGTTGGAGGCCTCCCGGTTACAACTCACGGCACTTTTCATAGTTCCTGTATCAATTACAAGAAGACTACCTTACCCAGGGAGAGACCAAAATAACCTGGGAGTGCCGTCACTTTTTCTCCGCGACTGAATATTCGATGAGTAAACTCTCTTGTCTCGCAGCTATCCTCAATATATAGAGGTGAACCAACTATCCTCAAACCGGTAGACGCACTCAGACTCAGCCACGAGTCAATGACGATAGAAGTACATTTTCGGAGGTGGGATTCAAACACGAAACAATAACTACATCACGTCCAAGGCCCAAGGCATCATTCTTAAATCCAACTGCATGAAGCATTAGAGTTGGCACTGGATGTTTAATCCAAGCTTATATGGTTACTAAGTATGAGGAAGGCTATGGATTCGATTATTTGGAAGAGGTTGTTAATAATTTAGGCCCGTTTTTCAAAACAAACCAAACCTTCAATTTTCACTCAATTGGAAGACGTCTACTCATTCACATTTAAATCAGTCAGCCTCTGAGCTCTCTGCATGCAAAATGGTTTTAATAGTTCAAGTTATTATTCACTCACATAAAGCAGAACTTGCATCAAAATGAAATATTTAATATACATAATATTATTAATTAAGGTTAAGTAAGCACAAAGTGAAAAAGAATGTACTTAGATAATTGCACGATTTATTTTGAATGACTCGAACGGTTTCAACCTTTACAGGTCATCATCAGGAGTTTCAAATTTTCAAAGTTTCAAAGGTTGTTTCAAAATAAATCGTGGAATTAACTAAGTACTTTCTTTTTCACTATGTCTAAATTCCACCAAGTAAACTTGCCGACCATCGATTATAAGTAAGCACAATGCTATCGGTCTTACTATTTTCGAGCAGATTGAAATGACTTAGTGCGTTTAAGTCTGTCAACATTCAAAATACAAAATCAAAACGCGTAATTCTGAGTATATGTGCTTGAATAAGACGAGTATCATAAACGGTGGTACCAGCAGCATTAAAACTATCTTTTACTCTTTCATAATAGCTTACAAGGTTCTTCTGGGGAAAAGGCGTGGAACAAGTTCAGGGATAAGTGCTTTAGAAGGGTATTTAACAGTGATACTTCGATTAGTATTGGGATTTGAATAAACAAAAGGAGTAAAAATGTGTAATCATCTAATGCAGAAAAATCTATTTACTGCATAAATATCTTCAAACGATGTATGGATAAACTAAAGAATAAATAGCAATTGAGATAGGTACAGCAAACAATCAAGGGATGAACAAAAGTTCAGGAGGGCATTGAAAAGGCTTTAAAGTTTAACAAAGGCTTTAAGATCTAGTAATGTCTTTTTTTTAAATCAGTGCTTAAGGAAATTTGCTAGGTAAGTTTTGGAAATCGAATGACAGGAGTATAAATGAACAATCATCGTATGCAGAAAAAGCAGTTCAGATGCGTTACCTTAGTGAACATCTGCAAACAGTGTACGGCACAATTAAATTCCAAACGTGATACAGTCAGATACGCAAGCTTTGGATGAAGATTATGGTGGTTCACCCTCTACGGCATTATTCTCGCCGAAAACAGAGTTTCTTCTCCTCGAAGGGTTTAATTTAAATCGCAAGCCCAGGGATCAAGTTTCTCCGACGGTGAAGAGAGGAAAAAAAGGACATGACGAGCATCCCGGGAGGAAAACTCGGAAACGCTCGCCTTTTCCCTTCATCACCAACGGGCTTGCATCCGTCTGGAAGATGGACACCTCCCGTATCGAGAAAAAAAACCCTTCACACGTTTGAGGCCAAGCTGGGGTAAAGAAGGCTGAAAATAATTTTCCGCGTACCATCCGATCCTATCACACCAAAATTGAGCTGCGGTCTACGAAAATTTTGTATTTCAGCGGGATCGAACTATATTTGCGGAATGTACCAACGGGATTCACATTATTCTGTACTACTATTGTACAAATTAATACCAGGATATGAGAGTTCATGAGAACGAATCTCTGTAAATGAAATTCCTTCAAAGATTTATTGAAATGGAACTCATCCACATAATGGATGTGTTAATTTGTTGAATGAAACTTCAATGAATCATTTATTTCAGTTCCATTTTCTTGATTATAACATGAAATCTTCAAGAGGAATTCGCACACATTTTCAGGTCAACAACCTCTTCGTTGAAATTGGTGCTCAACTAGTGTGGATGTGCTATTAACACTAAAAACTCAATTATAACTTTCGACCATGGAGTATGCCACGGATACTAACTAACTGAATGAACACAGAAAATATAAAATGCAAACATTAACTACTTGAAAATAGCTCACAATCTGCTCCATTTTGATAATACAGGATTAAGACCTCTTCAGTGCAAAATATGAAAATGTTATTATTTAATTATTGTGTTAAGTGGGCAAATAAATAACAGCGTATTTACTCATAAGATACGATAAGCGTTTGAGCAAACATTAATTTTTTTCAATACTGCACATTAAACTAAGCATTTTATCAATAGAATTAAGAGACTATTATTATTCGAATTTATAAGTCTTCAAGGTTTTTCAAGCACAGGCTATAATCAGAATAGAAGTTAAGGTTTAAATTAAGGGTAACGGTTATCACAAAAAAGGAAAACTTAATCACATACGGCAAAAAATTAAGTTATCTGCATGATATGACGGTTTCACCTATTCACTCAGAAATTGCTATATAATCTAGAAAAAATTCTTTATTTCGCACCATCCTCCTACGTAATTTAGTAGTCATCAAAAATGAACTACACCTCTTAATGCTGCACCCTAAAGCGTAAAACAACCAACGATTCAGCCACAAATGATACATACCATAAAGTATGAAAATTTATAAAAATTATTGGTAGCTTAGTGCTGAACGAATTGAATTAAATTGCATAGCAACCCAAAGTCAACATCATTGCTCGCAAGCAGGATCGTAAAATTCAAAAATCTTAACTTTGAAAAAGGTCAAGGATCACGAGCGGTAATTATTTCTGCTCTATGTAACAAATGGTTCATTCTCAAGGCAGGGCCACACCATTCAGTGACGCAACAATCGCACAAATCTCTCCCAACTTTCGTGGTACTGGATTTCTAATTCTAATGGCCGGTTGCACTAAACTTCCGCTATGTATTCGATAGCTATGAGTTCCATAAACTTATGGAGCTCATAGCGTTTTTCGGGTTGCAAGAAACAATCGGGCTCATAAACAATCTCTCGATAGCTATTGCTTAGAACACGAAGTACAATAAACTGCCACAAGATGACACTACAGTCGCACCGTTGGAGATAGTAAACAAACTTGACGAGCGAAAGTTCAAAACAGTTCAAAATACGGTAAGAAGAGGTGCATAATGGCAAAGCGGGGAAAAATTTCAATGAATTCGAGAGAAACATTATTGTAGAACTGGTGGGAGAAAAACGACAAATAGTGGAAAATAAAAGGACGGATGCCGTTTTCTCAAAAGAAAAAGTGGCAGCATGGGAGGAAATTACAGCGAAGTACAATGCAGCAGTAAAGAAATAGCAGTAATAGGCTTGCTCCTTTTGGTGATTGGCTTCAAATTGTTTTCAAATTTCTTTAGAAGATCCATAACAAGCTGCTTGGGTAATCTGAATAGTTCCTTGAATTCTGATTCATTATAAATATTGAAAGGATCTAATCGCTCTCGGAAAATGCTCATTCTTGGAACATTTCTTAATACATTCATTATTTCTTCATCTGAAGAAGTGGATGATGCTTCACTCAGATCCATCCTATGAAATAAAAAACTAAGTAAACAGTGATTATTTTAGTTGGTCCTGTATACCACTAGGAGAGAAATTCTAGTGAACAGTAGACATTCCTAGTACCTATACCTAGTAGGTAGCACCTATAAATCTTCACCAACTGCACCATTACTGGTTTGCAGGCCCAAAACAATGCTTTCAGAATTCTAATGCAGATCATTCCATTAAAATCAAGTAAGAATCCCTTTTTCCAAGCTCAAGTCATAGTAATATAAAATATTCTCTACCCTCAACGCTCTTAGATTTTGGTTCAATATACAGGTCGAGATAATATGTACCTTTCACCACCTTGAAACTACCGTAGACTTTAAACTAAGCTCTATTACTTTGGCCTTTTAAGCAACTCAACGTTTATGAGCACGTTCGTAATTAAGAAGGGCGAACCACATCAACGTAGCAAAAACACATCAACGAGATAATTAAAGGAAACAACGAGTTTATCTACGTACTTATTAAAAGAATGCAATTGCACACTACAACCGAAAGAAATGACCTTCACATTAACAAGTTCGTTGCAGTTATTACACACGTTAAAACCTAAATATAATTGAATATGAACACCGCAACTCAAATAAACAGATTGCCACAGATGATCACTGCACTCTTGCATATTTGTATTTGCGGCTTGCGTATTTACGTTTAGAATTTTTTCGTACCGCGGCAAAATATGAACCTTTCAAACCGTGCAAAAGCAATCCACAGTAAATCGGCAATCCATGACAATTCAAATAAAGGAAAATATGGAATGTTTAATTATTATATGCATACCTGGTTGTCAAATATGACTTATAAGCTTGTTAGGTGGAAGTAAATGTCGAATAACTTGAAAAAACGAACTTTTTCTTTCAATAAAATCAATCCTCAAGCAATGACACTTCCAAACATCTGATTACAAATCCGCCATATTGTGTTATTATGGAACTCATAAGCTTTTAACCCCACCAATTTGGTTCGATAAGTTATCTGACAGTTTATGGAACTCATAAACTTTTTGAACGTTCATGCAACACTTATTGAATGGTTGCTAGGGGTTATGAGTCTCATAACTTTATTGAATACATATGTATCGTTCGTGCAACCGGCCATAAGACTAGAATACTGAGGTCTCACAGTCTATTCTCTCCTAAGGTGGGGATATGCACAAGTCGCACTTGGATTAGAGCTAGTTGATACGATGTAACATAGCCACAGAAGTTAGTTCACTTAAAATTTGATTCCTCTTCCTTTCTCCTTCGGAGAGGAGCAAAAAACACGATCAGTAGGGAGGCAATAAAGTAAGAAGGGCCGGACATAGAGTAAGGGAGAGAGGAAAACGGGAGGGAATGGAGGAGCACGCTATCTAATGGTTTTCCGAAGCGATGAAGACAAAGTGGGAGCAACGGACCAGATGGGTAGTGGGGAAGAGAAATGAGAAAAACTCCCCTTCGATCTTCCATTCCCCCCCCCTGAACACTTTATTCTAGCCTCCAGGCCCGGTATGCCTCATGGAGAGAGATAAGACGTTATGATGAAGGATAATGGACTGAGGAATGAAGAAAACGGAAAGCAGTGGAGAATTTCCAGCTCATCCACGTTGGTGATAAGTGCCTCAAAATTTCAGGAATGAAAAACCAACCGGAGTAGAAAAAATTTAAATGATTAAAATAAAGATTAATTAGAAAAAAAAGTTTTATTCCGCTAAAAAAAGAACGTTGAGTGGCTGCCAGGATCTATTTCATATTTTTTAATCCACGCGTACACATAAAATCTCTGAATATATTATACTCATCTACTACCAGAAAATAAACCTGCACGAAAAAAGTCTAATACAGACAAAGCAAGAAGTACTGAATTTTTCCTTACTGGGTGAAAATAATACACACGATTATATGCTACTTTTAGTCAACTGTCTCTGTTATTATTATTTATTTATATAACTGGGCAGACAACCTTGATATCTAAAGCTTTTATATCACTTCATTTGTAAAAAAATTGCTTATTTAAGAAAACTTTCTAAATTCAACGGTAAAACGCGTAGGTAATTAATTCTTACTCGTGAAGAATACATTAAACTAGTCATATTAGGCCAAAGACTACCTCAATATTACGTCCTTCTTGATTTGAAACATTTGAAATTCATATTGCTAATGTCGATTAACCACTATTCCACACAGATATGTGACGAAGACCCCTTACATAAGCCTCAGTTATACCAAACATTCGCATATATCTTTCACAAGGCCCAAAACATAAAGCGACGCCCATTAAACAGAGACTATCAATTGCTTCGATCAAATTGCAGTTGAGAAAATCGGACCATTCAGTTGAGAAAATCGGACCATTCAGGCCAACACGATATCTTGTCTAAAGTAGCAAATAATTTGGTTCACTAAATGCGCAGCGCCGTCTTTACGACACGCCCTTCAGGGTTTATTTAGGACCAATAAAAACACTCCCGAATCTTAGCACCGCCAAATAACATGAATGAAGAGACGGCATTAAAAGTTCTTATCTTTCGGACCGTTTCGAGTTTCCGGACTGCCATTTCGGGTTCCCGCGAAATCCAGCCCCACCGAACCCTCTCTCCCTCCATCCTATGCGCCGAACATCACACCCACCTCCCATTGAGGAGGAGTGGGCCATCAAAGGGTACGGGGATATCGCTATTCCCCATCTCGAGCACGCCCATTCCAGCCGAACCAAATGGGGTCTCCTTCCTATATAGGAATGGTCGGCGCCCACCCCAAGCAAAACAAGATCGTGGCTCGAAGACTGAAGGAGACATCGGACAGTCGAAATTCAAAGGAAAGGAGGAGTGAACGGCGTGCGAAAGTGGGCTGCGCGAGTATATTTTTGTGGGTAAGAATGCCTTCATTCATTTCGTGCCTTCGGAAATATGGTCGGTTCCTTCCGTGTGAAAGGAAGATGCCGTGTCCGCCCAGCAACGCCAAAGTGGTAACAGGCGAGTGAGGTAGGCAATAAGACGGACATTTGCGCAGAGCAAGTTGCGTTCGCATTATTTACAGGCGATCGAGGCTGGCCGACAAGATCAAGCATAAGGTTTTATCGCAGGAGTTTCCCCAGCCCACGCCGGACGATAACATTGAGACTTCACCGTTTCCTCCATTCAGGCTTTAATTTCCCGAAACGACGTATTTCACGCTTCCGATGCATTTCTAAAATTATGCTCGCTCGAAGATCTTCTTGGCTAGAGAGGCTAAGAGGATCTTGTGCTTCGAGAAACGGCAATTTTTCGACATCTTTCCAGCCTCCTCAGCCAGGCTGATAAAGGGAATGTCAAGTCAAAGGCAGTCTCTTAAAATTCAACCTTAATCGTGGATATATTATTTTTCTTAGCATTACGAGCATATATTTGACAACGCGTTGAAGTTCCTATGACTAGCTGAACTCAAGTCTTTATTGAATGAAATCAAATATATTTTCAAACTTTTAAAGAGTATTACGAATTATTTAAAAAGATTAGAAAGATAAGAAGAAAACGAAATTTAGATCATAACATATGAAACGAAAATAATTTTTGTGAATAAATGCTGGAAAAAAATACCTTTGATGGAAGTAAATGGCCAATTGCGATCCTGATTTTGTGGTATGTATGTAACAATCAAAACGAAAAGCATCTTATGAATGAGAAAGATTGGAAATCCACAGACACAACATCAACATCGGTCAACAACCTAGGATTGGTTTGACTCAGCCATCCACTCGATTCTTCCATCTATTCAACCTCTTCACATTACCGTAATTCTTCTCTTTCACATCCTTCACGGACTGTTCCATATATTGAGCAGACACCACATGCATATAAACTTCTGTTGCATATATAATGCTTTCTAATTAATATGTTCCATACATTGAACATTCATTACATGCATATATATTTCTGTTGCATCTATATTGCTTTCTTATTAATAGTTGCTCAATATTTTGCGTTCCAGGAAAGTTTCCAGGAAAATGAGGTTTGAACAAGTATGCAGATTATTAACTATAAATAACTTCTATGATTGGAGATTAAGTCTCAATATCACTTGACGTTTTAAATATGTAGCTTAATTACTAAGTTTTTTAATCACGTATAGCGTACAAAATTTAAGGAGAGGAAATTACTATCTGAGATACTAAGTAGAAAAACTACTGATGCACATAGTAGTTTCGATCTTAAAATGGAATATATACACATACCAAAATCAAATCCATACCATGCCAAGGCATAGTTTAATATAAATTAAAAACGGTAATAAGACGTAAAAAAGAAAATATAAAAAGAGCAGAAGCAACAAGGCAATTAAATGGAAGGCAACTGGATGAAAAAGAAATTTAAATCTGGAAAACCCATGTTAACGTGTAACCTTAAAGGATATTTACTATATACGAGCGGAAGCTTCAAGAGGACATCAATTTTGATTTTATGTCATTGTCAAAAAAAAATGGAAAAGGCGATAATGCTCACTTGGTGTGAATGATTGCCCTCTCCCAAGAGCAATTGTTCGCTTTACTTCCTCACCACTACTCTCTCTCTTTCCTTCTCTCGTTGCCCTCACTTTCACTTCCCAAAATTCTAACGAACACGGAGTCGTTTCCTGCGACGAAACGGAATAAAGTTGGATACCCATTTAAGGTTTTACGACGTGGACCAGAGGGGAGGAGATGAAAGACAAATAAGACGGTTTTTATTCGGGCGGCCTTGCATTAGCATAACGCAAGTCGTTGCGACGGAAGCAAGGGTGGAATTGAGTTCCCAGCTGGCTGAAACGCGGGATGTGGACTGATGAAACAAAGGAAGAGGGACGTCCCGCAAAATATAGATTGTAAATCAAAAAGTTCCAGCAGCGTCAAAGGCGGGACACGACTTTCCTATTTTTTTATGGCCCCCTGACAAGGGTAGCGTGATTCGGACACGCCGCCTCCATACCGCCCACACTACAAAGAGGGAAAACAAATGAATAGAGTGCCTCTATCACGAGATAAGACTGTAAAAGCAAGCTCCTAGAGACCATTTAGGGAGTTTTATTTTCTAACGGTCCAACAAATGTAATATTAACTCCATATTACTGTGGCATATTACATCTACGCCGATACGCTACCCTCCGAGCTGGAGTAAGGGTGTGATTCAGCATGCTCGTAGGTTGTGAAGTGGTAGCCTAGCAGACCGATAAATATTAACTGATAAAAATTTAATTACTCAACATCTCTCATTACTTCAAGATGGAATAACAGATGTTGATATTATAATATATATATAATTCATTTTTCTCGCGCGTTATAAATATTATTTCGATTATTTGTCGTACCTACTTTAGCAAAAAGTCAATCATCACAAGCACCAGTCTACAATTGTCCGATTGGTGAAAGCCAGATTTTCATTTGATTCTCCTATCACCTCGCCTTACCTCTTCGCATTTACAAATTCTTGTTTTCAAATCCATTCCATTCTCTATATACCTAATTCCACGCCTTCCTTTTCCATTCTTTTCATTCAATTATCCTGGACGATTATCTTTATCCGGCCATCGTGTTATGTGGCCGATTGAGCCCCACCTTATTTTCTGAGATTTCAGTCAAATACTCCTATCTCACACTCTTATTAGGACATCCTGGTTACAAAAAAATCGTTATCCTTAAATGACGTCAAAACTCAATGGGGGCGTTTACTCGGAACCGAAATCGCAATTTTGTACACGAAATCGTTAGATGGAAACGAAAAACGAATTTTAGAGAAAAAATTAATCTTCTAACCACAACCATTCACTCATAATCAAAAATTAAAATAAGCAAAAGGTGACGCCCACCGAAAATGCTGCTGTGATAACATTGACGTCATTTTCCTCCCGTCCTTGACTGCTTTCAGGGGAGGGGGAAGGGAGTGGAGGGGGGTTCTCGGAAGGTCTGCTCGCACAGATGCTGTCGAAATCGCTCCCATTGGCCGAGTCAGCTGTGTCCCCCCCTTTGCGATAAAGCGAAGTAGCTTCGCGGGCTCAGTTGTGATTGGACGAAGTAAATATACGTCAGAGGTTGCACCACACCCACTTTTCCGAAAGGGTTAAAAACATCAGTTTTTCGCCGCTTATAACTCGGGAAATAATTGTCGGATCGGGAAACGGAAAAATACGGGTCCTTTTATTTTACAAACTCTATCAGATTCGGCAATAAAAAAAATATGGTAAACGACCCCATTGACAGGATCAGTGCGATGCATTAAACCCCTGATGCTACGTGTATAGCATGGTGAGAATGTCTTCGAGGCCGAAGAAGTAAGGGTATTCAATGTAGTTAGGAATATATAAAAATTTATTTTATTAATGCACACTATATAAGCCAAAATGATATATACAGTTCTTTTTGAGTAAATCTGTCTCTAAAGATCACGCAATCTTGTCAGAAGTATGAATCTCTAAAATGGTCTTCATCATATTTCAAACTCGAATTCCTCATAAAAATGAACTAGCTAGAAAGAAAAAAAACAAAACACCATCAAAATGCATAGAGCGACAACGGAGGAAGCATTACGAGGGAGGCTTCACTTCGTCTCTCGCTGAAAGTGCATTCTTGCGCCAAGGCACGGAAGTTGCTCGTCATGTGTTTTCCCACCTCTCTCTCATCCCATAGCCGCGGGGGATGACGGGAGAAGACTGCGAGGAGGGATAACCCTCTCCATTTGCCTCTTAACTTCACCACTGGATATAAAAGCGGCCCCGGACCTCGTCACCAAAGAAATGACCCCCGGAGCAATAAAAAAAAGGAAAGAATAGTAGGAAAACGGGTCCCGCTGGGAGTGGAGGGGAAATAGAATTTAATAAGACGGCGAACACAAAGAGCCTGGGGTTGAAAACAAAAAAAAATGCGACAGGGAAGCGAAGGAAGTAGCAGCGTGTGAGCCTTGCCGACGAGCGCAAGAAATCGATCCTGTACTTGTTACGGGAATCCCAAGCGCTCCAGGACGGTAGTAGTCGCTCTTGGAAGAAACGAGGCGCCGGGCATCATGCGAGCAATATGCAAACAGAAAAATGTGCTGTCTTTACGAGTCATTCACGACCAAAGGGTCACTTTTGACCGTGCCAAGTACCTATTTTCCCAAAATTGAAGAGATTCTCTCGTGGCGTGTTACGAGCACGGTTTATTTCCACGGTACACGAAAACGTAGCAGGGAACAAACGAAAAACACATTAGTTGAAGGAGAATATACACCGTTGGAAGAATAAGGATTTGTCTCTGTGCATCGACTTGGATGCATCCGACGATTTGAAAATCAATAATTGACGCGTGTATAAAAAAATCCACATGGTTGTAATTTTAAAAGCTAGGCATTTGTAACCACCATGTACATAAATGTAAATTGGAAGGGTGGGCGGGGTTTTTCTAGAGCCCCCCTGGCACTTAGACCTCTTAATATCCATTGTGTCAACCCACATTTAACCTGCCCGCCACTTGTAGACAGGATACAAGAGCACCGCGGTAGAAGTATGGGGGAAGGTCACACCACCACAGTCAGTGTGCGTCTTATTATTAATTACAAAATATTTCTCCATTCCCTTCGCATTTACAAATATATATTTTTCATTATCAACTATTCTTGAATAGTATTGCAATTAATCAAACCAAGAGTGGCATGCGTTGATTTATTCACTCAGGAACGTGATATTTAAGTAAAAACATGATTAGAAAAAGATCCTTTGCTCTTACCCTTAGCTTAGTTTTGAACTATTCGTCCACTTGTATCGCACAAAAATGTTATATTTGAGTACTTTCATTGCCTACATTTATATAAAGCAGGGTTGATTTTCTTCCATGTGCAAAGTTACATATGTAAATTTTTTTAACCTCACATAATTCAGTTCTTAGGCTAAATATTTTTATAGCTTAGGTTTTTATTTTAATAGCTTAGTTTTACAGAGGGTTTACCAGGAGAAATTTACAAGATATATGACGACTGCCAGTGTTTTTTTTTGCAAGGATGATTTGCAAGCAATGATTGTTCTGAGGGAAAGCGCATTAAAAAAATATAGTCAATATTATCCAGCCATACAGGTCGCATTAATAAAACTTGTGATTGTAAAGTCAGGAGTGCCTCCTTTCTTGGTCAGAAAGAATATCAGAAGGCTATTGTTGGAACCTTTGAAAGTTTTTTTTTAATCCAGCAGTGAGTTATTTGACTTTCATTTGTTGAATTTGAGTTTCTCTACAGTTTTCTTCTATTACCCTTTCTTTGGTAGAAGAATAACGTTACACTACTCCCAACATTTCCCATTTGCAAGGAAACATAACCTCTGGGGATACCTTCCCCTGTCGCGAGGCCATTTGGGCAGACTCACAGTGGTATAAATATCAGTTTCTGTAAAATCATTGAAAAGGAATCTATCGAATTAATTCTTTCCTCCATCATGTGAAAATTGTCACGATATGCGTCATAAGCAGTAATATAACCTTTCATTAATTTTTGGAGTGATGTATGCCGTTCTCTAGTGCATTTTCCTACCTAATATTAAAAAGTACATACGAATGGAGCATGTTCCTTTATAACACTAAGGCAAGGACGATAAAAGTAGAATAAAAGTCGAGACTTGGAACATTCAAAATGTAGGTAGTGCTATAGATAATAAATGAAATTTGAATGACTAGAGCGAAAGACTAAACAAGACTGTATAAGAAGAATGGAAGGATAGAGAGGTCTACTAAGAATTTGAAAAATAAGACGGGACAGACAAGTCATACAAATCCTGAGACCTGATTTTCAAATGAAGACAGTCTCTGAAAAGAAAGTGATTGAAAATACTGGCAAAAGAAGGTCTCACATGAGAATAATGGAGTGAACTGATTTAATTCTTAATGAAGGGTTTGGTGGAGTTCTGTATTTGAATATCTTTGACGACATTTCAGGCCAAGAAGACTCCGACTGCAACGTCGCCGAAACTGTTTTCCGAAAAAATTGGACATGCGTGTGAGATATCCCGGAGGAAGTTCCAATCTCTGCAGTGAGTCGTGTAAAAGTGAAGAACAATGTTAGCATGGAGATGTCAGCCAGCAGGTAAATTGCGTGGAGAACTACGTCAAACCGATCTTTGGCGTGACGATCGGAGACAGCAAATGAAAAATAATTCAGGCGAAAATTTAACGCACCGCTAGAGAAATTAGTGATTTTATGAGAATGTAAAAAAATTGTGCCTGCCACGGGAGGATAATAGATAAGGTTGGCATCATGTATACAATAAGCCCTACGGCCAGGCCTCACATTCCTTAAAAAGGAAAAAGGGTAAAAGATAATAAATATTTGAGTATGATGAGGGTAACCGATAGTGGAATAAAGTCGAGTGTCCAAAGCAATTTTAAGATCGCTGACTAGAGACGATGATAGGTTTAAGACACCTGTTCAATCCCCCTTTAAATTTTCATGTCTCTCTATTTTGATTCGCCGTATTCACTTTTCCTGTAAACATTTATGCTCATCTGTTTATTTCAGAGAGTTAATTTGGCATCGACAAAGAGTACCAACGAAAGAATTCAAGGACTTGGAAGGCATCAATGGGAGAAGAGACGACTGACTGCCCTGGGAGTGGGAAGACAACTGGACGGTAGTCGAAGAAATGGTTCGGGTGGGCTGAAGGCACACCTGCAGGAAAGGGCGAGGGAATTTCGGGGAGAAAGAAGAGGAGACGCCGCGGCCACTGAGCCTTCCAGACGTAGACGTCAGATGAAACCGCAACTCTCCGACCAATGAAACCTTCCCCAGTTTCGCCCCTACTTCCCCTTTCACACAGAGACGCATCTTACCCTGAAGAACTCCTGAGGGAGGGTAAGCATGAAAACCACGGAATCCCTTCGCGTTCCAGCCGACAAACCCACCCGTCCTTTTCGCCACTCCCGCAGACAACGAACCTCCTGTATCCCTATACACAGACCCGTCAATCCGCAATTCGTCCGCCCCGAAAGGGGATTCTTCGCCTTTCCCTTCAACGCCGCATCTCCGCAAATCACCTTTTTTTGTTTCCGCCGAGTGTTTTTTACGCCTTCCGTAGGATTATTTCGTGCACTTGCACCGGGATCGCTCCAAAGGCGCACTCGCCGAATTGGAATCCCAGTTTCTCCTTTATGGCTAGAGGCCGGACGTGCGATGGACCGAAACTAAATTTTCTCCCCGAAAAAACAAACTGAAGGAAGATAGGAGAAAAATATTGGAGACAATCTCATGAGACACTCGAGCGATGTGATGAAAATACTGTCAAGTGGCCTCAAGCATATATAACCATGTTTATTGGTGCCATTGTAATTATTTTGGCAGTTTCCTAGACCGTTCTTCAACTGCAGTTGGAGAATGACAGCATGACATGACGGAAAAACTGTTGCTTGAGTTAGATCTAAAGGAAGAAGTATTTACCCTAAAACCGCATTAGTAACCTTGCCCTAATCTGCATATTCTAACAACTACACCTTTACCAAGTAATTAAAAATACTAATCTTTACCCAACTAAATAATTTATTTTCGCAGTATTTTGGATGAAATTATGCGGTCACTACAGAATTAGCTTTCCATTACAAGGGCCTAGATTCGAGTTTTGGAAAGAGTAGAGGTTTTTAGTGGAATACTTAGTAGCCCTCCTTGTTTTACAATATCACAGCATTTCAAGCTAAAACCTCCGTCCGTTGAGTAGGACATTTAGCAGTGAGTCACACAGTACTCTTCGCCACAGGCAGGCTATTGAATATGCCAGGTTTCCCTCCATTATTCTAATGCTACTATAAATCCTATCTACATCCTAATGCAAATATCTCTCCTGTGTCGTAAATGGTCTCACCAGTCGATCATCTCCTCCGTATAGCTATATTGATGCAATATAATTGAACATCATAGAGTAATAATGACGCGAAGCACCAGTTAGTGCTCGTGGATGCCACAAGTCACAAAGGATGCCACAAAATTATAATGACAAAAAAGAAAACAATTGCCTTCAAACGCAGGAAAATATTTGAAAGTAAATAGCTAAACACCAATTACCTTATATGTTCAATCACCTATGATGGCTAAGGATATAACTCCATGTGGGGCCAGGTGTGATGTTAGGGAAAAGTAAAAACCTCATGAATTATTTAACCGCCAGGTAGCTTGTTGCACATATGGCCACAGATCAATGACTCGGTTAAAGCCGTTATGCAAACGCTGACTCCCCAGTCTTCGAACAACGCGGTAATCTCAGGGTCAAGGGCATTAAGGATGCATCTCTTCCTGGGTCACAATTCACATGCTTCCGTCAACAGGAAGTCAAACGAGCAAAAGCCTTTTCATGCGTGATTCATACAATGTGTTAACTCTCATAGAAACCGTTTCGTTCACTATAGGTCTTTGCCTCGAAAATGTCATATTTTGGTTACCTAACCAGCAGGAAAGACATATTTAGCTAAAACTTCAACATTCATAACTTATAATCATGGGAGAAAAATATACGTAAGCCGATGTGGGGCCTTTACGTAACCTTCATTTTTGGCTTTCTTTCTATCCAGTTATTTTAAACTATGAAAATGGCGTTATACCAGCCAGGATGCGTTTTGGTTAACCGTATCAAGCGTCTTTTCCACTTTCATACTTGTCCTTTCCTGTGCTGAAACTTTCAAGAGGAGAAAGATTTCTTGCATCGGTAATTAAACCACAGAATACTGGATGAATAGCGCAACGCGTAGACCACAATACAAGATTCCACTGGCAAATTTTTAGAACTGCGGACATACAATGCGGAGACCATCAAGGATACAAGATTCCACTGGCAAATTTTTAGAACTATGGATCATTCACTCACCATTGCTGTCCATTGAGAGTAAAACTCGAACGGTAAAACTAGGCTTCAAAGAAGCCACAGTCCACGTGTATAATTCCTAGCAAGCGATTCCAAAGAGTTATAGGCAATACTTTTTCAACATACTTTCCTTTCTGCTGTGCACGACTAATAAATGCGTTGTAAATTGTCTGAAGAAATAGCCATTTTAATTCAATTCCCTTTTTCCTTTTACAGTTCTGCGCGCTCATCACCCCTTTACACTCCAATCAATTCTTCTCAGCCTCCACCTTTCTACTTCCTCTTATTCAAGCCTTGCCATAACGGTCATTTGCAACAGTAGAGGTATAAAACTCACATTAGGTAACTGCGCACGTTTTTCGTGCCGGAAAAACGTGCCTGAGAATGTCGTCGAAAACCGCAGAACACCATAACCTTCCACATAACTCCGACTGTTCTCCTTCAGATAATCCCAGTGCGAATAGTTTAGGGGAACGTTGATCTAGAATTTCTTTTCTTTTTTTTTAAAGGATCATCCCCTGTTATTTCCCACACCTTTCCCGTCACTTGATGAATTTTTCCGTTCCGTCTTCTTTTCTGGCCATTTGAAACTCTCCGTTCCGTGCCATACATCTTCCTCTCTCCTCCTCCCCCTCCCCTCCCGCTACCCCATCACTCAACCGTCCTCCAATCTCTCCCCCGTTACCCCTCCCCCGACCCACCCACACTTCCCTTCACGAGCGCTCGTACCCTTTCCTCTCGACCCCTCATCTCGTTCCATTTACCCCTCTCCCCGTCCCCGCCCTCCTTGCCCGCAGATTCAACCGAAAGCTGTTCGACTGCGGAGATGGGTCGTTAATCCCCCGGACCGGAGGAAACCTTACCCTTCCCTCTTTCCCCTTCACGAGACGTTATCTCTCTTCCATACCTACTCCAATGCCTCTCTCCAATACCCTGAACCATAGGTTCTCAATTTGGGGTACCACTACCCTTTAGAAGGTACAGGAAAGCTTGTCTAGGTAATACAGTCAAATTGAACTTTAGAATAGTATATTATTACTAATCCTTTTTCATGGATGATACGTAAATGATCCCCCCTCCCAAATACCCTCGCGGTGGCTGCAGGATACCACATAGATGTAGATACGTAATACATGTTTGGTGTGAGATCACCCCCTGCCACACACATTTATGGTGGCTTGCAGGGTACAACGTAGATGTACAGTAAACAGCAGATCAATAGGTACCACCACAAAAATCAGTCAACAATGGGGTCGTTTACCATATTTTTTTATTGCCGAATCTGATAGAGATAGTAAAATAAAAAGACCCGTACTTTTCCGCTTTTGATCCGTCAATTATTTCTCGAGTTATAAGCGGCGAAAACAACTGATGTTTTTAACCCTTTCGGAAAAGTGGGCGCGGTGCAACCTCTGACGTGTATCGACTACGTCCAATCACAACTGTGCCCGTGAAGCTACTTTGCCTTATCGCAATGGGGAAGACACAGCTGACTCTGCCAATAGGAGCGGTTGGGAGCAGACCTTCCGAGAACCCCACTTCACTCCCTTCCCTTCCCCTTAAACCAGTCAAGGACGGGAGGAAAATGAAGTCAATGATATCAAAGCAGCTTTTTTGGTGGGCGTCACAATTAGCATATTTTAATTTTTGATTTATGAGTGATTGGTTAAGGTTGGAAGATTATTTCTTTCAATAAAATTCTTTTTTCGTTTCCATCTAACGAATTCGTGTACAAAATTTCGATTTCGGTACCGAGTAAACGCCCCCATTCTAAGATTGGTTTGACGTAACTCCCTACCAGATTCTCTTATCGGCTAACCTTTTCATCTTATCATAGTTTCACTCTGTCACAACCTTCACCACTAGTCGTATAGATCTCATGTGAGGTATTCTTTTAGCAGTCTTTCCGTTCACCTGCCCCTCAACGATTGTCTACAATAGGCCATCGTGTCTCATGATACGGACAATTAAGTTTTTCTGTCTTAATATTTCAGTAAGCTTCCCTTTTCTGCTACTCTTTTCAGGTCTAATTATTATGTCACACGGTTATTCCATTTTATCTTCACCATTCCTCGGTGGCACCACAAATCAAATGCTTCCAGACTTGTCTTCTTTGCTGCTTTCGTCGTAGATGCCTCCTTTTCATACAGAATCATGCTACAGATGAATGTTCCAATGAAATATTTATTTAGTTCCTCGCTTGTATTTCTAGCTTTAACAACAATCTTCTTTTGATAAAAATATCCTTTTCGCCTTAGATATTTTGTTTACTGACGATTTCTTTATAGCTTAGTCCATCGCTGATTACTGGTCTTCCCAGATGAGAATACTCTTTCACATCCTCAAACTTTTGTTCCCTAAGTTTAACGTTGGCCTCTTTTCTTCTACTGCATAACAAATATTTTCTTGAATATCTAAATATATATTATCGCGAGGGTGTGTGGGCAAGTACGAGTGATCACTTGTATATATCCAATACATATATGCCACTAAGTGATACAACTAATGAAATATAACCTCAAACCGAATTTCGGCAATTGGAGAAATATGTTCTACGTGAGAGTCCAGTCATGGGTGTTTTCAAGTCTGTTTCCGCACTAATAGGCGCTTCAGACCGGGAGGAAAGGTATAAGGATAGGGATGGAAGAGAGTCCAGTTTATGGGTGTTTTCAAGTCTGTTTCCGCACTAGTAGGCGCTTCAGACCGGGAGGAAAGGTATAAGGATAGGAATGGAAGGGATGGGGATAGGATAAGGTCCGAAGCCCCTGGATCGAGAGTCCAGTAACTGCCTTTAACGTGCTTCCATATAAACAGGTAGTAATAAAACCCCGCATATCCTCCTATTATTTAAAAAAATACCTTCCTTTTTCCTCCTCTATGAAATATGAAGAAAAGCCCACACATCTCCGCCCATGTTCCCTCGGTCCATAGATACGGATGAACACCCCATAGACCTCCATCCATCCCGCCACCCCTCGCTTTCATCAGTAACGGAGTGTGATACGCAGGTGCTGCCATCTGCCCGACGCGATGAAGCCTCATCCTCTCCGAATGGCTTCCCGAAACGAAGCCATTACTCTCGGAACGACCGCTGCTGTCTCGATCAACAGATCTCGTTCCAGCCTCACCCAATGCCGGGACGGGAGTTTCCTCGTCCACGCATAAATCTATGCGCACGCAAGAATATGGAGGATTACTATTGCGCGAATTAATACGGAATCGGGTTGGATACAGATGTTCCGTGGCCACCACCAAGTAGGTTAGAATGCACTGACTGCTGGTACTGACATTATACCCTATAGGCGACAATGGAGCCGGATTGGGGATTAGGATGAGGGTCAAACTACCCCGAAGAAAATAGTGTGTTCAATACGGTCTCTTAAGGACGTTTTGCACGGTCATTGATACTGCGCAGGCTGCTGCGAAAACGCGCAAGAAATATTGTACCGTGTAAAGGCCGCTTCACACGATACAATTTTTTGTACAAACTCTTGTATGAGGAAATTGTTCCGTGTAAAGCGGCAAATTGTACGAACGCTTGTGCGATTGTCTGAATGAATGAACGGGAAATAGAACCTGCTTTAACTCCATTCAAACAAACATGCATTTTCGTTCAGTTTATAGAAGCGTTTGTACAAAAAATTGTATCGTGTAAAGCGGCCTTAAGGCAATGACTTGCGAGGAGAGACCACTGCGTGAACGACCGAAAGCAAATTAGAACATGATCTGATCTGATACATACGTTTGCGCAAGTTTGAAGTTTATTTCTCTCACTAGATGGTGCAGATGTAGCGGTAACGAACTGCCACGGGAGTTATAGCAATTAAATATGTTGTTGACGATTGAGTTGGGTGTTTTTGTTCGCACTCAACTCGTTGGGCAGTGAATAAAGTGCAATAATAATGAGCTGGGCCATTTTCAACGTTTATTTTAAGATTTAAAAAAATCATTCCTCTATTCAACTCACCACTCGTACTTTTACTGCGTGTAAAAACACTTCATCCATTCTCATATCATGAGTAGAAAGCTCGTAATTCCGTACCTACCAATATGGCTGCTAGTTCCTCGAAACAGATGCACAGAGAACCGAGTATATTCGGAAATCATTTACCCACGCCACGTACTCTCGTGGTTCCTTACCATCACGACACTAAAATAAAAAATACTACGCGGTTTCCATATCATTTAACTTATTTTAAGAATCCTACAGCTCGATAAATCTTACAATAATTAGTACATATCACCCTACAGTCGGAGAGTAGGGCAATATTTTTCGATACTTATCAGTACGTCTCCCATAGGGAAATGTTATTCAGTATTTATATAGGAGAAGTCAAACTAGATTTCACATGATTTTGAAGCAAAAAAATCACACCAAATCATTTTTTAAAAATATTTTCGTGAACAAGAATCATACCGCTGCTAGTTTTTGACGTCTATCCCCAGAATTTCCACGATTGCCCACTAAACCGGTACGGTTAAGCACTCGCCAAACTTATCGAACTCTAATACGCGTGATTTTTAGACATAGCAGGGATATGCGAACGACTTGTAGATTTTTTTTTGCGGTCATCATCGCCAATACAGCTGCGTGTTCGATGAATATTCGCATTTTAAGAGTGCGAACCGATAATTGAGAGGGATCAGCAAATCGCTCCCTCATTCCTTTCCGATAACCTATATCGCCACTTTCCCCACACCTTTCCCGCCCACTACAAATCTAATATAATATCCACCAAAAAAAATCAGTCCGCCCACTTCTCTCTCTCTCTCTGCCATCGAGAAGAAACGATTTTTACTATTTCATTCGTTTTTTCTAACTGAATTCCAATCCCTATTACATTCTTGGTGTGATTTTTAGCCCTCTCTGGGCTACAAATCTAAATTCAACTACATTACTCGCCCGACACCACTTCCATTTGACCTCAAATGCATTTCTATTTCGAGTTCAATCTCACCATTACCCAGGTACCCATTACTACATCCGATTCCGATATATTCTACTTCGTATTATGGCACTGAATTAGGGCTTCTTTTTCCCAACAGAAATCCCGGAAACAAGGTGTGAAATTTTTTATATCTATGAGCGGCGAAAAAAAAGGCACGTCGTATTGCTAGTCACTAAGAGATTAATTGTATTACGTGAATCATTTACATAAGCAACTGAAAACATGAAATTGCATGCTTATAGTAATCCTGTGACGATTGAGGCACATATTATCTTTCTCTTCGCAACGTGCTTCAAAAGTTAGCGTACCAGTTATGAGACCATTGAACTCGAAATGTTAACGGATAACTAACTCTATACTAACCTTTATGCTCCATTGAAACATTTTAAAAACTATACGATTTTATCGTCGTATAACTCTATTGTTTTTAGCACACGTCTGTTAGTACTTTTTTAATTTTTTGTTGCACCTCCGAATGATCCGAGCAATCAAAATATTCCAATAGCTAGAAAATTACTAATGAGGCTTCTAATATTTCCAAATCCAATTAAAAATGAAAGATTAGCGAGCCTACTTTCCACGAAAAAAATATTATGGTGAAATGTCTTCGCCAATAATTTTTATTTTCTTATTGCTCCAAATTCTTTCATCTCAAACTTTTTAACACGCCATTTCATTTGACCTTCTTCACCCAGCTCCTTCGGTTATTTTATCCTTAATCTTCCTCCTTTCCTCCCCATTCCTTTCCTTCGCCACTAAAGCGATGGGCTGAAAGGGATTCCATTTTTTTCTTCAGCGTCCACGCTCCTATTCACGGTCCATTAGCTCTCCATCCCCGAATAAAATATTGTCTCAACTCCTTTTATTTCTTTTCATAAAGCCCAACCTATTCTGGTATAATAGCCATTTCTCAGATATTCTTTGCTCAGCGCTTCAATCCGTCTTTTTAACGACCAGGCTCATTTTTTTTCTAAGCTTTGGCGAGTAAATATCTTCCTCTTTATTTAGATGTCTTGTAAATGGAGCTTTAGACCCTTATGCTCCACGTAGGCTGTGTATATGCCTAATTTTTAAAGACTAGAATTCACAAAGATCAACTGTTAAGAACCAATACCATGTATGCGTGCCTCTGATGAACTAGTGGTATTTATTTATGGAATATTTGTAGCTAAAAACCTTTTAAAATGGTGATATCCTCATTTTTTTCTTGCTTCTAATTTTGCCGACAGTACAAAGGATTTTGATCAAAATGAACGATAACAAAACATTAAAAGGCACTATAATTATTTGCCAAGTTAATACTACTTTTTGAGGCCCGGGATATTGCATAAGCAAGAGTCAAAATTCTATAGCAATAGTAAGTCCGATATTGTCAAGGTATAGTATCAATAGAAAAAAGGCACAGCTTTTGCTTTACAAATCCCAAAGTTGAGTTAAAGTTAAATTATTGAGTGAATTCCTATTTTCACCATGGATTGGCTACAGAAATATTAAAATTGTCCAAATAAAGTTTTTAAAAGTCTTTATCCAAAGCTTAAACGGATCTAAGCCGGGTTTGAGACGAAATCTACCGATAAGGACACAGAAGAATGATGTCAAACAATTAAAATAAGTAATTAACTCTTGTTATCAACTTCAGCAATCCTCTATGGCTCTCGAATTACTGGGAGACGTCACACAATTGGATTTTCGAAATTGAAGCCCACATTTACCCCCACATGATTCTCCGGGAATTAAACAAATGGAGATGAAATGTGATTTGTTTTCTTCGGGTGTGAGGCAAAATATATCTTGACGTCAAGAAAATCCACTGCTTAAGACTCCTTAAGAGCATTATTCCTCAGCGCAGATGGAAAGGGAAGTAGAGGATTGTTAACGTGCTGTCACAAACAGTCGATTAAAATCAAAACAGCCCTTTCCAAATGTCTACATCCATACTCCTGCAGGTATCCACAGAATATATAAATGGGTTTAATCCCATCACTTCCTCCCCACCCACGTGATATTTCCCCAGCGACCGAGAGAGATCAATCCGGGCCGCCGACTCGGGACGTATCACATGGACGTTACCGGAGAAAGGTTCTCGCACGCACACCCCCTCACCTCAACATCACCCTTCCCGGCATCCCCATCCCTACCACCCCAATACGTCCCCCCAATTCACATATCTCCCTCAGGCACTCCCGGGGCCCCATAACTCCTCACCTTCCGACCCCTTACCCCGCCACCCTCGGATTCGCTCGGGCCATCTCTTCTCCTCGCCACCCCCTCCTTAAAGCTCAAAGAGAGGAGGAGGTGGTGGGAAGGTTGGGCGTGATGGATGGAAGATAGGGTGGACGAGGGGGGGGGGGTGGAGTCAATGCCGGGAGGGGTGGTTGTTGGGAGGGGGGAGGAGAATGAAAAGGGTGGGCAGAGGGGAAGGGGGATGGGAGAATTGAGAGAAAGTCAGAGAGATAGCGAAAGGCTAAAAAGTGGAGGAGGGACTGAGAGGAAAGCGATGAATTTAGAGAGAGAAAGAAAGGAGGGGAGGAACCCTCGGATTACAGCACGGAAGGTGAATGATATGAAGTAAAAGACATTAATAATAACTTCGTTCTCATTATTGTAATTAGGGAAGACGACCTATACCTAAGTTAATCTGCGTAGTTAATCTTTCTGCATTTTTTTTTACCGTTTTTTGCCAAAATTTTACAAGGATATTACCAACATGCGCAGCATAAGGATACGCTTACTTGAGAAGAGAGAGAAATTTAATGTTTAGAGTTAGAGAATCAAAAATTCTGGGTCGGGTAATGGCTTTCCCTCAATTAAAAGCCATAAGGGGTTTAGGGTTAAAAGTTGACGAGCGAGTACGAAAATTATACGCCACACAACGATCCAGAATGGACAGATATTTCACCGAAAAATCTGCCGGGATCCAAACTCCGACTCTCGGGATGGGAAGTCGGTACTCATGCCACCACTTAACTCGATCCCAAAATGAATGAAAATCCAGTTACATAGACAACGATAATGAAAAATGATAAATCTGAATGGATCTCATCTGGTATAAATGCTTGCAAGGGTAGGACAAATTAGGACAGAACAGCGCATATGAGACAGAATTAAGGAGGAGAAAAATCTAATAGGGCGGAGAAACGTGGCGAAACTAAAATGGAGTGGATGCAAAGAAGGAGAAAAAGAAATTACAAATGTTTAAATGATAGAGCGTGGCGTCGCATGTCCCCTAAACTTCATTTTTCAGGATAAAAAATATTAGTGAGAATCGCAGTTTTTCGAGATGAAGTTATGGGGAAACCGAAGTGAAATACGAAGGGTGGAAGGAAATGGTAAGCTTCCATAAGAGTATTTCGAAATTGCGAAGAAATAAATTGAGGAAGATAACTCAATAAGTTACGGAAGGCGGATGGAGGATGCGATTAAGGGAAAATGAAATGTTTAAGTTGGTTAGCGCGGAGAAAATGTCGGGTAGGACTAGAGAGGGAAGGAGAGATTAAGCGTTTTTTTTATGTCATCAAGGAGGATGGAAAATTTGAAGCGTTGGAGGAAGAAATCCTTAAATGCAAAATGGACATAATCCAGGTGCTTTGCAATAGTTTACCCAGACGAGATGTAATGATTTTTTCAATGATGCGGGATTCACAAAACGCTTTGTTATTCCTTGGTAAAGCACCAGGATATGGAATAATACTTTTTTGAATGGCTGAAAAACTAAACCATCAGTTCAAAGGCCACGAACTGGCCGCGAAAACTTTAGCGGCGCTACCCGCTGAAATTGCACATTTCCTTTCTAGTCTAGTTCCTTTAAAGCCTCTAGAATTTCCACAGAGAGGACACCTTTGTAGCTCAACTGGTAAAGCACCTGGCCGGAAATCAGGGGGTCCGGGTTCGAGTCCCGGTCAAGGCGAATGATTCTTTCTCTGAGGAATATCTTGCTAAACCGTCAGCCTCAGTCTTTCATAATGGTTCTCATCACTGCCATCAATTATGACGGAGTGAGTGCGTTTATCATCGTACGATTACTACGCTTTGAATGAAAGCGAGTTTTGCGCGCCTGATCCGCACCAGGTTAAACATCTCGTGCCTTAAGCATTTCATTGGTTGTATTTAGTACTTCAAAGGGACTTTCCATTATAATGAAATATATTTTGCAAAACACCAACGGTGATGGTTTTTACGATTGTCCTTAATTTCTTTTCATTATTCCTATATATCATTCTCATGGCTGTTTAGATGCAGCTCATATATTTCAGGAGGAGGAAAAGCTGATGCTTGGTTCTCCACGACAAATCTCATGAAAGACTTCCTCTTGTCACTCACCAATTCACTCTCTCTCCCACGACTTTCTTTGTGCCAAAATTTGTATTCGGCAGTTTTTTCTTAGAATTTTCATTAAATTTCTCTTTTCCCTCAATCTTCCAAGAATCATCTTTGTCCCTTTTTTGGCCATTCAATATTCCGAAACGCCACATCTCGATTACTTTTAAAATTGATTTCTCTGAGTTCAATATCGTCCCCGCCTTTACTGTCATAAAGAAGCGTGCTCGGTGTTTAATTTCAAAGTAAATGTTCTACTACCTATCAGTCACACATGGATTAAAAGGACAAAATTTCCCAGAACCATCGTTGAAGGAAATGTGTCCTGATGAATTTGCGATGTTTTCGCTCGAAAAATTCATAGAAATATTAAATAACGCAACAAAACTTGCCTTGGGGGACTTAAAAGGGGAAAACATGAGGGAAAATATAGAATGGAGAGGAAAAAAATTCATTTGATACGTGCGATCCGATCTGGTTCTGGGATCTGATTGGTTCGGTGGCTATGGAAATAGCTTCCCATCTTAAGGGCCTGGTTTCGGATCCCAAGAGTAGCAGAGATTTTACACAAATTGGTCCGGTCCCTACTTGAACGTCATGTTAAAAGAACTTCCAGAGTAGTGCTCCATCCATCAGATAAAACGTTATATTGTGGACCCATAGGCGTATTCCGTTAAGAATATGCCAATGCCGGCGCAGGGTTTCACTCCTCCGGTCCCAGAAAAACCCCTTTATATTTAACCCTATTACCTATCCTGAATGGCGCAAATAAACTTAGCTCTCAGTCGCCTCTCCAAAACGGCTACTAGAAGGGCAGAAGTTGAAGGACGGAAAAGTCCCGCAAGAAATACCCTCCGAAAATGACTCATGACATTATGAGAAAATGTATATTTGAAGCAGCCAATTTGGGCGGGAATATTTTTTTTACAATAAACTAATTGCAGAGACTAAGAGAAAAACAAGTCTAATTCCAGCATAAAAAAACAAATCAAAAGGGAGTGAAAACTTTTTCAGAAGGTAGGAAAATTTCTCCCGCGTACAATGGTGAGTGACGTATTACAAATCCTTAAGCTGCACATCAAGGTGAGAGGGTGGCACTTGAGTCGCAAATTAGTCCAGGGGATCTCGCGTACCACGATCTGAATTTTTCACATTTTTCACCCTCATTCGAGTATTTCAGCAAGAGGAAAGTGGTGGGGGAGATGGACTCAATTAAAACTTTAAAAGCCAACAGTGTTTTTCCACTTCGAAGGTAAGTTGTGAAGGGCTTGATAAAGTGGTGAAATAAAAATTAGCGAACACAGTTCGAACGTTTGGGGGAAAAAATATTATTAAGTAGAGCCTCAAGGGTTCAAGGACCGCGAAGGTAAAACTTCCTTGATGAAGGGTTGAGACCTCTGAAAGAACAAATGGAGCGGAAGAAGAGACGTCCGAATTCCGAAATGACGAAAGAAACTGCCACGTGGCTCTCGAGATCTTTGCCCTGGAGAAACTGAGTCGGCGGCGAATCTTAATCAATGGCAGACTCGGGCAAATGAAATTTCAAATTAATTTTCACCTCATTAAATTTTGTCTGCGCCTGAAAAAATGTACAGCACCGACGAAACCGAGACGTGGTATTTTTTGTGCTCCCAGGCTTTTCATGATTTGATTACTCTTGAAGTGCTATGAAAAGGTAAAACACTTTGATACGCTCAATTACACCAACATATTTATCGATGAATGGTCTCATTACAGAGCGATCAAGACTGTACTTTTTGAAACGTTTAGGGATTAAAACTAATGATTGATGTAAAAAAATATCATTTCTACCAATAAGGACGCTGATAAACGCCAGAGTACCTACTTCCTATCCGATCGGAAAGCCAAAGGTATGGGGTTTGATTCCCGATTCGGGAAACTTATTTCCTAATGGACAGAGATAATAGGTCATGCTAAGTAATTCACCAGCTGGACTCCAGGCGTCTGTAGCTTTTATGTGGGACAAATTACGTTATTTTACAGGCATCACTAATAAAATGTTTACACTTACGCTGATTAAATGACCCTTTTGCTAAGTTTTATGTAATTCGGTAAAAGCTCAGGATTAAAAGGCGAAGAAAACCAAGAGGCATAATATACCTAATTCCAAATGGATATCCAATTTTTTAGCAGCTGTGTTTTATGCGGTACACCTACTTGGATTCAAAATTACTACCGGTATGTTTAGAGGTCTTCCCCATATAAAAATGGCTGTGGCGCCTAGAATGACAACACTCAGGTGTGAACACCAACCTTGGAAAAACATCCTGCCGTACCTACTCGGGGTAAGGACATGTACACTACCCTTGTCTATAACCCTCACAAAATTGGTGTAAACTTGAATGTAGTTTCAGCCAGATACAGCGGCATAAAATAAGCGAAAATTAGAAAAAGTAGCAAACCGGTCCCTGCTTGAAGGCCTAGTAGTGGGCATTGCAGGTTTAGTACTCCGTCCGTTGGATAGGACGTTAAACCGTAATCTCCTTGGCGCCTGTCGTTAAGAGCAGGCTAATGCCGACGCCGGGTTTCTCTCCTCCCTTCCTTCATTACCAGAAATGTTCCTACCACTACCCTATTGCTCAAATATCCTAAATGGTACAAATGGCCTCACCTATCGGTCGCCTCCCCCGAATAAGGCAGGCACCTCGGTTGGTGCCTGGGGTTTAAACATCAAGTTTTTGCCTACCAACCCTTCATTAAATATAAACCTAAATGTACGACATACCCCGCAAGCCACCTCGAGGGTGTGTGGCAGGGGGTGAATCCACACCAGGAACAATGACACAACAAACAAAAATGAACAACATAAAAACAAACGCCACACCTTTAAAAATAACAAGGGAAAAAAACTACAAAATCTCAATCATGCAGGACACACCCACAAATACCAATATGCAGGAAATAAAAAATAATATCGACCTACTCTGAATGTTACCTCTATAATTATTACCGATTTACGCGATGTCTAACGTTCTGGTCTCGTTTCGCACGTGGAAAAAATGACATTTTAAACATGTTCGTCATGCAATCTAACTCCTCAATTTTACTGTAATTATCGAGCCTACTATAGTAAGTCGGAGCCAGCAATATATGATTAACCTCATTAATGAAATGTCCCTCCTTAAATTTTCCCAAAATATTAAGTCGATAATTCAGCCTGCGTTGTGACAGCGATTCACATCCCAATTCGGCTAACATACCAGACACACTGCTTTCCCTATCTTAACACCATTTTACATATCTCGCTGCTCTTCGTTGTACTCAATCTAAATCGTAAATTAAGCCTGCTTCATAAGGGTCCCATATACTCGCAGCATATTCTAAGTCTGGTCTAACTATTGAACAATAACAACGTTCCTTCACTCTCTCCTCACTTTTCCCTAATATTCTTTTAATAAACCCCATCTTTCTATTTGCTTGACTGCATATTTCCCTGATGTTTCCCCCATGATAGATCCTGAGTAAGTGTTACCCCTAAGTACTTAACTGATACCACGCTTACTAATTCCGTACCTTGTATCCCTCCGGGACAAACCAAAAAGTACACAGAAAGAAGTTCATCCATCGGAGGGTCGACACGTTTTTCTGATATTGACGCCCACCATTATTTCAACGGGTATGAAAATCCAATTACCTTCGCATAAATATTTTGCTTAAAAATTTTCCGTGGGGTGAGGACTTACAGTAAAATTTCGCCCATAAATCACTCTCCGTCCATCGGCGAAGATTAAGTTCAGAAGAAACGCATTCCGGACCAATGGCAGCTTCAATTCTGAGCGAAAGACATTACTATCATTTGAGAAGGAAGAAGGGAACTCATTAGATAACTAAGCTCTAAGTCTCCCTCACGGAATATTATTTGACCCGGCTCGTGTCAAAAATTGTCGTATCGCAAAAAAAAAGAGAAGAAATGAATAAAATAAGGCTCCGTGATAGCAACGCGACGAGCACACCTACGCGAATACCAAGGTCAAAAGCTTTTGGCTCTTCCCCTTAATATAAAACATCTCCGGGCTGGGAGGTTGTATTTGAAACCGTCGGGATTATCTCTAATAGGTAACCAAGGAGTCTCGTGGTATAAACAAGAATGGTTCCCAACTGTTGGTGTGTTAAAACCGCTCATTAAGTCTCATTTTTTGTTTACACTTGTGTTATATGCCAACAGGGGGCTCTTTAGTTGGAAAAGATGAGAGAAACTCAAGTGAAAACAATTAATGATGTCGTAAAGAGCGATTCAGACACATTAAATTTTGAAACCATTCGTGTTTGTATCACGTGACTCATTGGTTACCTATTCGAGATAATCCCGACGGTTTCAAACACAACCCCCCTGGACGAAGGAGATCCAGAGAAGGCGTCGGAAAATGAGAGCGTAGAGCCAAGAGAGACATAGGGGGGAGGGGACGCCACTCGCATATCGGCGTCGAGAACAAACATCAACTCGTGTCTTTCCTCCCAATACACATGTGAGTCGACGCGGGGCGAAATGGGAACACGGTGGCTGAGAGGGAGACAGCTCATATGTACGTGCATGTGTATATGTATATGTATAAACGGACATATGCATGCATTTACAGCTACACTGCACTTCTCCTACTCTCGAGGTTAGACAGGATATCTCACGCCCTCCGACCCGGCACATACTCGCGTCACCACCCCTTTTAGCACTTGCCCTCCATACCCCCCCGCAAAGGCAACCACTCACGGCGGGAAATGCGGAGCGGAGAGCAGCTAGAAAAATAGACGGCTGCGATGCGACAAGGGAGCAAGTATACGACCCGGTGCATGAGGAAGAGGAGGGATCAGGGGTGGAAGGACGGTGCATTGTTGGGAAGAGTGGCGGAGGGAGGAGCACTGCATACTGCGCGGCGGCTTCATTAGAGGCATGGGAGGCAGGAAAAACGATGCCCTGGGGAAAAAGTGGGTATCAAACAAGGAGGTCTGAATGTATTGGAGAAGGCATCGCGGACGATTGGAGAAGCCGGCGGCCATCTTGGTAGGCACGGGCATACAGGCTAGCTGCTCTTCATATTCGCCCGGGTGCAGTTGTATTCGCACGCGATATAATTGAGCGCAAAAAGACGAATAATGGAACGCATTTTTAAAATTCGTCAAAGAAACAGAAGAGGGCGAGCAAACACGCAAAAAATTGCCTAATATTTAGCAAATTATTAATGTTAGCTATTAATATTTAGTTTTAATAATAAAATGTACACCAGAATGAAATATATTAATACCTTCCGTAAATAGCCTCAGGAATCAAGCACGTAGCTAGAAATTTGCATCGAGAGGGTAGGGGGGGGGGACTAAGTAATTAAAATAAATCAGACTGGCCCGTTCGGTGTTGAACGATGCATTCATACCAGATTGAAAAGAACAATAATTAACCACACACATGCATCAAACTAGTGATCACCTTCATAGACACTTAGCACTTGAATTATACGCAGTGTAATGCGGATTATCAAGCAAGTTAAAATCAGAACAACAATTTTATTGGGAAAAAATTACGGGAGGGGATGAAACCTCAGAAGTCCCCCCCCCCCCCTCCCCTAGTTACGTGCCTGTCAGGAAGATTAACTTATGCCACTGCAATGAGATTTGAATACGTCATAATGCAGTCTTCGTAAGAGACCGTACAAAACATAATAGCCGTATCCGAAAACAAAGTATGCTTCGGCAAAGCATTCTTGGTGATGACGTATTGCTGACGTACAATGAAGCATGTTTGGGAAAGAATGCTTCTTACTCGGACGGTTTACCGTTAGGAGCGACGTTAAGCAGTAGTGGCAACAAAAAACTAGGTATAGTGAAACACGATAGAGGGCAACATCTATCAAACATTTAGATCGGAAGAAAAAGAGCGATTAAGTGAATATTAATCTTATTATTAATATGTATATTAATAATTACGCAAATGTAACATACTGAGTTAAAAAATAGATATTACACTCTATTTAAGGAGCCAACGTCTCCGCCATATTTTGTTATTCTCGTCAACAATGCTTCGAAGCCTATGTTTGTGCTTTGGCTTCGTAGCATGCTTCCCCCAGAGTGCTTCGCGTTCGGACACTTCGGGTGTTTCCGACGATACCCCCCTCCACCTAGAAGCAAGCATTGTAGCATTGCTACATGTAGCATTGCTTACAATGTAGCATACTTAGCGCTAGAATCACACGTTTCGGACAGGGCTAATGTTTAGTACAAAGTAGGTGGGGCCTAATCGCTCCCAAGCACCCCATTCTGGCTTCACGAAAACCCATATGCTAGTATGACAATACCAGCCATCCAGTACATTCTAACCTACTTGGTACCTACGTAATCCATATGACTTTTTTATTTCTTTGAAACGCAATGAGGAGTCGAGCGGCGGATAAACAATTTCGATTCCTCTTCCCCAGGGAAAGAGGAAATGCGATAGATTGGTTGGATTTGGGAGGAAAGAAATGGAAACGAGGATTGAAGGAATTCGTGTGCGGTCTAAAATGAAGAGGAGCATACGCTCGCTCCCGGGCCTTTCCATCACATTCCGTTGAACCCTTTGCGCTTGACTTAAAAGGAATTGGAATAAAAGCCATCAAGGTTACCCGTCCAGTCCATTCACAGCATATGTATTCACAGTTAGAACCAAAATTGGGATTTACGAAATGGCACTTTTCGATCGACATCAAGGCAGATGAAGATACCACGATTATAAATCATTTTAAATTTATAAAAATATTTAATTCAGCACCGTTTTTGGAAGAACAGTAATGTTTTTTTCAGTGAAACAGCAAAAGATTTAGGTTTTACGGTGTTTCAACTGATAAGGTTATAATACATCGTCCAACTCAAGGTTCGGAAAATGTTCGAGACAAAGCAGTCCTTCACTACAATTCAAAAATTATTCGACATAAATGAATACATGCTGGCAAGAAATATAGTTATGAAATAAGGTGGGGACAAGCGAATTAAATCCATAAAAATTACTTAGCTGATTACTAACCGACAGCCGACACCATATAGGGAAGGTTCATCGATTCACCTGTGTTACACTTTCAACGTACGTCATAAAAAAGCAATGACACGAATGGGACATTACAGAGCTCAAAAACATGGCGCTTCGCTACAATTTGACTTTTACAGCCACAAAGTGACAACCGCCTGGCATATATGAAACCAATTTAAATTTATGAGCACACAAATTCGGGTTAATGAATTGATGAAAATAAGACCTCTGCCAACAAAAACATTGTCACAATGAAGTCCATACCGTCCCTTCATTCCATTACGTTCCATTAAAACATATTGCACTCTCAACAAATAAAAGTAGTCACGTGCATATGGGCATTTTAAAATTTTACAGCTGAAAACTATCTGCCACGTCAAAATGCATTCCTTTCAAGTTATATAAATTTTATAAAAATTCTATTCTTAGCGTAAGAGGAATTGACTCGGTCCAACTAGATCGTCATGCCGCGAGAATAATGATACAACTTGCATTTAACACGGAACATATTCCCAGCCGTGCCTCGTGCGAGATGATCTCCCTAAGTATGCTCCATATCGCAAAAATATTAAAGATTAATGCTCGATTCCAAGTCTTTGCACCGGGACATATATGACCAAGGGTCAAGAATGTAAACTGTTTAATTGTAGCCCAAACTATGAAATAGTTGGATTTTCATGAATTTTGCACAACTGCTTGTCATAGAATTTATATTGGGGAAACGAATTTTTAATATCCTCAATCCATCCCATCGAATCTTGGTATATACTTTTAATTTTTCTTATGCTGTAAAGATAGATTGGTACCGGCTTTTTCGAATATGAAGGGCATCAAAATAATGACAAAGTGGGTCGCTATTTAGATAATCTTCAATTAAAAGTTGATCGGCATTTGTTTTTAAAAATTACAAATTTTTGTTTAGACGAGACGATTAAAAATATTTTACAGATCTGCACTCTTATGCAACACTCAATATCGCAAAATCTACATACTGAGGTACTTTATACATTGAAGATTAACACAAAAATATAAAACATTTGTTGTACTGCGCGTTGAAGTAAAAACCGGAGGAAACGGATGAAAACTAAACTACTTTTTTGTACTATTAAAAGGAATTACATTCATTTTTTCAAATGAATGAAGATAAATTATTCTAAGAGAATACATTTAGATTTTCAAGGATCTACGCGTCAGCATATGTGTTGCAAATGCGAAGTCAATTTTCAATATACGAGAACAAAAAACATTTTTGCATAAAGTACATACAACATGGGGAAAGCATGTGACTTATAAATAAAATATAAAACCTGATACAGTCCCAAGAAACTATATATTAAAAACTTATTTTACGGACACGAATCAATAGGCCATCTACATTCACGCAATACACTGCGAGCCACCGTGAGGGTTTGTACCGCACGTACCTACACTACTGGCGATAAAATAAGTGGTTCCATGCAACCTGAGGGCCGTATCACACTAGCGGTTGCAGGTTAAGGTCGGTGTAAACAGTTCCAATCACACTGACTGGTTATATAACCGGCCGGTTGTGCAATCGCAGCCAATAGGATCTCGCCTCATGGTCACGTGTTCTTTCTGTTCATATATTGTTCCTATGCTGCCTCAAATGCAGGATTTATGCCTCAAAGACAAGATGCATATGAAATAAATACATTTAATCTCACCTCGATAAAATGTATGCTATTATAATATATCATTCACAAAAAATAGACGATGCAAGATAATTAAATGCCGTTTAAATTGTGTTGTGAATATTTTTTGAGGTTTAGGACGTAGTTGAAAGCGATAATAATGAAGATGACGTAATGTAAACACAAACAGCACGTGACAGCGAGGTGAGCTCCCGAGCAATCGGTCACGGTTGTACAACCGGCCGGCTGGAAATAGACGCGCTCCTATAATCTAACCCTTGAGAGCTGGTTGGCGCTTATTGGTCGACTGTACAACCGCTACCTGCAACCGTAACCGGCAACCGCTATTGTGATACGGCCTGGACAGGAAGTTAACCGGATATGTACCTAGTTTGAATCCCACTTCACGGTATGGGGGAGGTATGGATGTTGTGTTTTTGTTAGATTAAGAATATAGGTTAGCCGATGCGGAACAACCTGAGCCTTAGAAGTGCATGAAAACCTATCTTAGTGCTAAATTTTGATAGCAACTGGAATCTTGAATAAATTTCGAAAAGAAATTCCACAAGGAAGCAACTCACAGAGAAAATAACCGGAGCCAAATATGAAGGACGAAGATAACTGCCGAACCAATGGTAAGTTATTATATATTTCCGTCATGACATTTAAACTCAAGACCCATAAGGAAAGATTGTTTGCTCAGAGAAAATAACGTCACATCACGGGTGAATTAATACAAAGGTTGTGTTTCACTGCCGTTCACTCTTAAAAGAAAGCAAAGAGAAAAATGTTTGCTCAGCTAGCACGGCAGAAAAATATTTGGTCCAAATGATTCTTGAGATATGAGATGTTAATGCTGAAATAATGGTGAGCAAGAACATTCTAAAGCTAACGAGCAGCTGAAACAACTTTGAAGAACAGAGTACGTTGAAAAAAAAATATTTAGGAAACAGTCTTAAACATTCACCATTGCATGGCTAATCACAATTTTTTTGTACTTAAAAAAAAATACGAACCTGCACGCTAAAGTAATAGAGACAAGTTTCTGAAAGCACAAGAAATAAAATAAATTTTTCATCCAAACAATATTTTCAATTTTATAGGAGCTTTTCATAAGCGAGTAAATACAGATTATTCATATATAAAAGAGCAACAGAGAACATCTTCGTCTAGAAAAGGGCGTTGCGTCATTTTTAATATCACGAAGAAAAAAATATGAGTGAAAGGCCTCGCAGAATAATTGCTTAATATTTTTAAAGGCGATATAGAAGGGAATGGAAGGGCTAATATATTGTGGAAACCGTTCGTTATTCCACGTGAACCACAAAGAGGTCATGGTCATGACATCAAAATATAAAATGATAAGGCACGGGAGGATTGAGCCTCACGTTCAGGAGTAATACAAGAGGATATTTTTATTCCGCAAGCGAAGGAATAAAGGGCTAAATAGGTATGAAAGAATGAGAAGAAGAGGATAAATATAAAAGCAGGGGAGACGCATAAAGAAAGAAAACAGTAACAGAAGGAAAAGGCCAATGGGAGGATAGTGAGTGAAGGAGGGTAACGGATGGATGGGACTCGCAAATGGAGAACGGAGTGCTTATGCCGGGGGAAGGAAACATTTTTGATGCGGCGGTAAACCCGAGTGGGGATCGGAGGAGTCAAGCCTTCTCCCCCGAGGCCAGGGCAGGAGAAGGTAAAAATAAAAAGGTCTCCGAAATCCCCAGGGTATGCAGAGCTGGGTCGGTAGATTAGTGTGTTCGGGGGAGGGGGACGCGAGGGGTAGTGAAGCACCGTCGGGCTCCTCGAAGGAGAGAAAAGACGCACGCCCCAGGGCAGAGAAGAGACACGGTTGAGAATCTTCCAGAGGAAGAAAGACACCGCGTCACCGAAGAGAACTCTTCCGCTGTAACCCCGGATGCATCCTAGGGCTAAAATTGCAAATCGAATAGGACCCGTAACCTATTTAGTTCAATTAGAACCAGGAATCAACTGGAAGCGGCACATTCACCAGTTAATTGGATTGCAATCAGATGTTGTAGCACCAGGAGTCACTATTTCACAACATAAATTTCAAGCAAAGGAGAAAGAATACTAAGCTATAGGGAGAGTGGAAGAAATAGACAAGTCTGAAAAATAATTGAATAAGAGAAATGAGGCAACCAATTGAGACATATTTAGAGGCATGATGGTCTGATGAAGACAATCGTTGAATGAGTAGAGAAAGGGAAGAATGAAAAAGGAATTATTTTCATGATTCACTTAGAGAAAGTAAGGGTGATCGCCATAAAGAATAATTACATAATTAGGAAGGAAACAGCTGATGGGAGAGCCAAGGGACTGCATCAAACCAGTTAGGATTGAAGACTATAGTAGTGATTGTAATGATAGTCATGAATTTCAAATAAATAAATGAATGCAATTTGTAAGTGAATACCTTGGAGTGGAGTGAAACCTTGGAAACTCTGAGTGAAATTTTTAAAAAGGAGGGTAATGAATTCTTGATAATGAATGAATAAGTCTAAACCTTAATAAAAGTCTGTGGAATTTTACTAAGTGAACTCATTTACGTTAACATAACCGGGCTTTCCTTTGGAATTTTAACAAACGACTTACATAAAGGCTGGTGTACTACAATATAATTCATTGAAAGGAAGGCAGCCTAGACTACAGTTGATTGATGTTTATTTAGTGTTCTATCCACCTATTATACCTTCTAATTCCTTCCAGCAATCCTATTTCCTCCCCAATCATATTCATCACCTATTCATTTGTCCACCTATCAGTCCATTGCACTTTCTCCATCCTCCTCCACTCCCACATTTCATAATCTTCCAATCATTATCTTTCACTTAACTACATATCTTAGATCCACACAAAGCCTCGATCTGCATTTCTAGTCCTCAGTGTAGTTCAATATTTAATGGGTTTTTAACTCCAATGACGCATACTAACCACGCCCTTGCAGGTTTTACAAATCAGCCATTGGTCTTTAGTAATTTCTACTTAGTAATTACTGTCTTGAAGTTTAGACGCATATACCTAGCATATATTCATCAATTTCCTCGCATCTTTAAGATATTTTATTTCCAGATTTCCACTCTGACAAATGTGGAACAACCAGAGTGGGAACCAAGCTCGGTATTAGCGCGCTCGGTTGTAGCGAAGCTACAATCCCACCAGGTACCAGGTTCGAATCACGCAAGGGCATATATTTGCGTTTTTATTTGGATTTAGATATTAGGTTTAATTTATAAGGTTAGCCCCACAGAAATCATCCGTGAGCCCCTTTCATTCTCAGCATTCGCGTAAGCATTTCAATTTTCCGAGGCACTGGCGTCACAGAGTTTCATCCACTGTAGTGCTGAATTTTGCAAACGATCTAAAAACATAACTCTAATATCGATCTACGGCTATCAATTTCGGTTGTGTGGCAGCGGATTTTACAAAAGGGAAAGTTTATTTTAAGGCAAATGCAGGTGATTAAAACATATCTGTCACTGATGTCAGCAGGTCATTATTTGAATCATTTGAGCATCGATAAAACTTTTAGTAACAGTAGTAAAAATCGCTACGCTTAAAATAGTGGCTGTAATGACAGTTAAAAGAATACCAAAACAGTCATAAGGGAAAGCTAATAAAAGCAACGATGCGCAAGTAAGAAGTGATTAAAAAGATGAATCGCTCGCTCCACTCTCGAAAAAAAACTGCACGGATGGGATAAATGTGAAAGAAAATATTTTGGCATAGGAGTCGAGGACAGATTTTTTTATTTTGCCTATGGTCCAGCCTATGGTATGAATATGGTCCAGCAAACGTTTCATCCTTTTTCTTGTAATTTCTACTTAGTAATTACTGTCTTGCCGTTTAGACGCATATACCTAGCATATATTCATCAATTTTCTCGTACCTTTAAGACATTTTATTTCCAGATTTCCACTCTGACAAATGTGGAAATAACCAGAGTGGGTATTTTTTCAAGTACTCCCTTCGGCTAAGCCATCGTTATTATAATTAAAGAGAGAGAAAATAAATGAGAAAAAGCATAGGAGAGGATTATGCCCTCTCTCCTGTCTAACCACACATGCCTCCAGAGTGGAGATATTTTCCTATTAATTCGCCTAATATTATAATTTCTCCCCACTCAACCTTTCGCTCTTAGTTTCATTTGGCGAGAAGATTCGCTCCAATATAACACTTTCACCCTTCGGTATATTTTCTCATCCGGCTCTCGAAGCTTCCTTGTTATTTACTTCCCAAGTCTTTCCGCTCCCGCAACCACATTGGATGACGGCCTACTCTGAAGCCTCGGATAGACTTCCGCGAAATCAAAAAAGGGAGCTTGATCTGATGACCAAAATATAATTAATAACATCTGAAGGACGCAGAAATGTTTACGCCGGGACATTTAGCGGCTGAGCGTGAGAGATCTCCCTCAATCTCCAGGTTCCCACGGGTGAGCAACGTCTGAAAAAATCATTCCCACGCAGCCCAGGTAATCGATTCTAAGAACTGTATCCCAGCGACAGTCCACTGCTGATGGCAACTACGAGTTTTAACGGTTGATTTCACTCCCTATCCGAGTCATGTATTTTATACTGAATGTTAATTAATGTAAAGTTGCTAAAGTTGGAAACAAACACGGGAAATGTGCGGTGAAGCCAAAAATACAGCGATAGTAAAAGAGGACTAGGGAAACGTAATGGGACAAGAAAGTCGGCTCACTTTTCACTAGTTAGGCTCCTGGACTGGTAAGAATATGTTGGCTATGTAGAGGATCGCGGTGAAATAAGTCTCATCTTGGAAACGAATTGGGCACAGCAAAGATTAGCTAAGTCTGTTGAAACTTGTTAATAGCATAAGTATAACAGCATTTAACAACAAGGTTTAACAGCAACATTATTAGTAGAATTATGTTAGAGATGATTCTCGGAGTCTCCCATTGTCTTGTTTTGGTTGATGTACAAAATAAACCTCCCAAAATTAATCAACTCCAGCGTACTACGGTAGATTAAATCATAAAGCTAAAATTAGAGATATGGACAGGAGGACATAAAATTTCATAAAGCTATTCTTAAATTGCTCCATCTGATATCATACTTCAAACTCTTTTTTTGGAAATTGAAAGCTTTTAAAGGCTCGATATTATTGTTACAACATCACTCTAGTCAATATTTTCTACTCTAGGTACCTTGCTAGAATATATTACTAGATATACCTTGCTAGATATTGCTGAAAGGAATTATACTGAAATATTCTCTTCCATTTTCTAACGTTCAAACTGCTGTATCCACCCTCTCCTTCATCTACCCTAGATATAGAAGATTCTTACATCACAAATCCTATGCATTATTCAAATCAGATAAGGGAGTTTCCCGATTTCTCCAATGCTAACGAGGTCTTCAAAGAGCATAGCAGGAGCTATTTGGACGAGAATTTTCACCTAGTGTCTTTTGGAATATTGAATGAGGAAATAAAAATGCTATCATGATTTTAGAAAAGTCCAAGAATAGATAATTTATTCTTATGCACAGACTATATTACTAATGAATTGATTGATGAATATTTCATTGATACAATTCCTCAAAGACTAGCCATTTAACAAATCGATCAAATGAAAAAAATATTTTATATTTCCAAATTATCGAGAATCCGAAATCCAAAAATGAATTTTTTAAGTAACAGATTACAACATATTTAAATATGTTCACTGTTTTCGAATATAACTGAATAGAAGGTAATGAAACAGAAAGTTTCTTAGAGTTGGTATACGATCTATGATTCACCATTCGGACTGAGCAGCTTGACTTTTCAAAAGGTCATCTCAAGAAAACTCGTGAAGGAACCCCATGAGCAGTATACAGTAAAACAAGATTTTATTTAAAAAATAAATTTACAGAAGAAAAAATGAGTATATCATAAGCAGAAAGAAGTAATTACTGGCGTTAAAAATTAGAACAACAACACCCGAAGGATATCAATTTGGACAGCATGTGCGTCCGCTAGTTAAACCACGAGTTGCTGTTTTCATTGTGGGATCGCAACTAAGAGAACATACATTTTTCCTCCTCCGCTTCCCACTCTGCCATTTTAAAGAAGAATATAATTTTTAAAACACGCCCCACGCGGCGCCAGAAGTAAAAAGAAATAACCAGAGAATAAAAAGAGGGGGGCCGAGAGAATAAGCAGTCTTGGGAAGACATCTCATAAATACCTAATTCTTTCGCTCCCCAGTTTTCCTCTCCGAGCCGCAAAATGCATGAATTTTGAACGTTAGTACGTTCCCGCCTACACATGACCTTCCTTCTCTCCGTTCCCTCCCGCAACCCCCCCCCCTCCAATCTTGCATCGAATTTCCCCGACCTTCCCGTTTGCCACCTCCTTTTTAAAAATTTTCCGAATTGAACACGAATGCCGCGCACTCCAATTTCCAACATTTAGACCTCCTTATCCAAACTCCCCCTCCTCCCTCCACATCGTAGTGTTGAATAAATGAGAAAAGAAGAATGAAAAACATCTACCCTACCCCTCTTCTCCCCTTACCAACCTCATTTATGAGCCCCTTCCACCAACGCTACTTGCCCCCTTCAATTATGCATCCTGAGCTCACTCTTTAGGAAGGAAAAAAAATAACTCGGTGACCTTATTTTAAAAAAACATCGCACCCCTCGGAATTTTTCTCCCCACTCTCCTTCATTCCTTCTCTCTCTTTCTCCCTCTTTCATTTTCTTTTCTCATTCTTTTTTCTCCGCCTCTTCAAAGGGTTGGAGCTGATACGCCCCCTTAAGGCTCGCTCTTCACGGCAACTTCCCACCTTTGTCTCACTACCCTCACCCCTCGCGAACCCACGTACTCCCTACCGACCCTCTGTGACAGACACTCGCCCCCAAACTTCACAGAGGAAAAAAATACTCCCCGACGAATTCCCGCGGACCCAGCAAAGGATGCTGTCATCGTCCTGTCCCGAGGAGGAGGGATGGGGAGCTGGGACGCGACTCTTTCCCCCATCCCCCCATACCCCATATACACCCGCAGCTTGTTTCAAAACGGGTAATTTACAGCGACATCTATCACTCCCTCGTGGGAGGTGTTCCGTCCCAATTTTTCCTAGAATTTCTATGTGACCAGGAATAAATTATTTAGGTCAACTTCTTGATGTGTGAGAACCTTAGTCCAATAAACCCAATATGTGATTACTGTCAATGGAATAAAACCCTTCGGTAACAATCAAAAATCATCTTCATTTTCGAGGAAATATTCAGGCACCTTCCAAATTCACTTGCGATGCCCGTAAGAAGTTATTATATATTCTTGCCTATCTTACGTACGTGTTCACTACGAGGATTATGATCATGGCGGATTTGAAAGAAAGGATTTGAAAAGAAAGCGGTCAAAACAACTAGTGATCTTCAAGTTTAAAGCGAAAGTGTGCCTGATGCAGACAAGATGAAAGGATAAATCGTTTCGAAAAGGGAATCATATCCTGTCAATTTTGCAACCGGGACTATTTTTTGCTCATCTTGCGCTCTGCGTAAATTCGGACTTGGATACGTCATACCCAGGTTTTGGTACACAAAGGGAGACACTATATGAGATATCTGCTGCCCGTAAGTGAGAACTATCAGTGTTAACCGCAGGAGTAGCAATGCGTTTATTTTCAGAATTCTACTCTCCTGTCGCAATCGAATATCTGGCCGGTGAGATATAAGGATAAAACCTTGAGATTAGCAAAAAATAGCCCCAGTTGCAAAATTGACAGGATATGATTCCCTTTTTGAAACGATTTATCCTTCCATCTTGTCTCCATCAAGCACACTTTCGCTTTAAACTTGAAGATCACTAGTTGTTTTGACCGCTTTCTTTTCAAATCCTTTCTTTCAAATCCGCCTTGATCATAATCCGCATAGTGAACACGTAAGTAAGGTAGGCAAGAATATATAATAAAATTTTACGGGCATCGTAAGAGCATTTGGAAGGTGCCTGAATATTTCCTTGTAAGTGAAGATAATTTTGATTATTACAGAAGGTTTTTATTCCATTGACAGCAATCACATCTTGATAGGCGCAAACTAGGCTGTTAAATCAACAGAGTGAATGTTTCCTCTAGGCATATTGTATAGATTGAATAGGGCTTTCTGCGGAGCAGTAGCTCGATATTAGTTACGTAAGGTTTACGCGCGAATAAGATCGTGGCGGCAAAGAAATTTTCAATCTGTCTTTTTCACCAAAATTATGTTTACAATAAAATCGACCAAAGTGCATCTCAGTTCTAGAAAAGTTCTGAAGTCTATGTACAACATATTGGTCTCAAATTCACTTTAAGACCTTCCGTTCTATAGCGACTTTACCGTGGATTTTTATAGCTTTGAGCTTTACGCGCACACGATGAAAACCAATTTGCAGTCGTCACCATCGATTCCCTGAGCGTATGTCTTATGCAATAAATGGATAACTCCGGATCGTAATGACCTCAAATACGCTTTATTTATTCAATGATATCCATATTCTAAACAGTGACCAGATCCATAATAACTACCGCAAGTTTTGTACGACATGGCCGTTGCCGTGTCTATATGTATTAAAAACATCCACCACGTTCCATCTTGAATTCTTGCGCAATCCTTTTTAATATACTCAATCTTTAAAAGATAGAAAATGCCGCGTAATGCCAAGGATCCCTTCCCACGTACTCTCTGCGCATATCTTTTTCCTAACTTTTTGGAAGATGGCAAAAGAATAATGCCAGCTAAGTTGAAAGTTTACATAGCATGCATTTAAAAAAAAATGAAATCTATCATATCCCGGGCAACGTGAAAAGTTATCAAGGCGTTACGCATGAACGTTTGAACTCGCAAATAACTCGATTTCTTACTCCAGTCATAAAAGCAATAAATGAGTCCTGTCTTTGATTTATTCCGTGCAAGATATCCAACTTCATGAAATTGGGGCATATTTTAATGAGCACAAAAGGCACCACGGCCTTTCATTCAAGTCCAAATTCGGGTTACACGAATTAACTGGTAAGAAGAATAACTTATACGATTTATTGAGGGATCCTTGAAGGACATTATGTTATGAAATCAAACGATAAAACGGGAGAGAGAGAGATTTGATGACACTTTGACGCACTGAAACAGAAATATACGGCTGGAGACGAAACAAAAGAGCTTAAAACCACTCAGGTATATTACAGCACTCTTGACGGGCAAATTGATGCCAACTTGGATCACTCCACTTGATGAGAAAGGTGTTTTGATACGTGACACGATCCACGGGGGAAAAAAAACTGCAAGATTCCACCGCGAGCAAGACCACTCTTGACGGACACACCCTTTTCGCCGTCTCCAATTAAAATTATTCTTGGAGCGATGGATTCATTTTCGTTCCTTCTCTCCTTTAAAACACTTGGGAGTCGTCCGAAGGAAATAAATACAACCCAAGTGAGACGAAGCAAAGTGGAATGCATACAAGTAAAGCGTCACCCTTTATCTCTCTCTCTCCCTCCGTGAATCCCCATCCGACCCGGAATTTCGTGAAACGGGTCATCTTTTGGAGCTCTGGAAGAGAGAAAAGAGGATGAAGAGTAGATAGGCAGAGACAGAGAAAGGACATAAAAATGGGACGGCTGTAAAGTAACAGAGACACGGTTGACACCATAAACATTTCACTCCGTGAAAGCATGCTCTTTGGATATCGAGTTCCAAATACGAGAGAGAGAGAGAGTTCCGGAGCTCACGACGATGGAATTTTCACTACCCCCTTGGGGCATACTTGGGTATATATATATATTTTTTTTTCCCTTGTACCTGGGGAGACGCAAACACGTCTCCCGTGGAAAGAGCGAGAGACGTGTGTGTGTATATATATAGAGGGAGAGAAAAGGGGGAGGAACGGTATAGGAGAGTGCACCGGAATCATCTCTTTCGCTTCTGGGACCACCAAAAAAGCGACGTGACATATCCCTCAACATAACCCTCAACCCGTTAAAAAAAAAAAAATAACCCTCGCTCCTACTTCCGCCCTCCCAACCCTTTAGGGGTCTAAATCTACCGGAAAGCCGGGAATTCTGTGCAAATAGAAGGATGGCGCAGTAAGAGACCCGACGGACGTACCACCTAACCCTATTCATCAGGTTCTCGCTTTCAGTTTCAGGCATCCACTCTATGGGTTCCAACCTTGCAACAGTTGCTACAAAGCTTGTTATTCAAGGACGCAACTGACAGCTATGTTCATTTAGCTGGTAATGATATGAATGGTAAAGAATTCATTTAGCGCAGGAAGCGAGGATTGGGCCCGTGAGGAGGCTGAACATTTATCATTCATTGATCATCAATCCAGAAACCCCGGATTTGAATTCCGGCAGTGGTGAGAATCTTTCGATGATATACCGGTCCCTACTTGAGACTCGGCGATAAAATGACAACACTTGGTAACCATGACTGATGCCTATCTAATTCTGGCACTCCAAGAACCCCTCCGAAATGTGTAATGGACCTAACTGGAATATGTTTCACGGCATCAACTAATCAAAGTATTTCATCATCATAGGCCATCAATCCTCACATTGGGTTGAAGCAGCTTTCCAATGAATTCTTCTAACGGCTAATCTCTTCATATTTATGTATTTCTCCTCTTTCACATCCTTCATCACTTGTTCCACATATCTCACACGAGACCTTCCTTTTCCGTCCACTTGTCCCTCGACGATTGTCTTCATCAGGTCATCATGTCTCACGATACAGCCGCTTAAGCTGCCCCGTCTTCTTCTTAGGGTATTCAAAAGACTTCCCTTTTCCCCCACTCTTCGGACTTCCTCCTTACTTACTCTGTCGATCAATTTAATCTTCATCATTCTTCTGTAGCACCACATTTCGAATGAATCAAAGTATTTACAGTAGTTATTTAGTGGAGGCAATCGGAAAATTGATGCCATTGGCACCATCTAGGACAGTAGTGTATTTAGGAAGCAATATTTTATGCTTAGGAGACAAAATAATGGTGGAGAGAAACCTGGCACCGGTATACTCTTCACGAGACGCACCATGAGTACCTACCACGGCCTAACTTCCCATCCGACGGACGGCTAACGGAACTCAAGGTGTTCTCTACGCAGCACTCATCTACATCTACACGATACCCTGAAAACCACCGTGAGGGTGTGTGGCAGGGGGTGAAGATCACCAAGCATGCACTACTGACATGCAAACAAACAGCGTTAGGGTCTCATGCAACTAGATTGTTAGTATCTATAGTATTTAAGGGATTAATACATGTATCATACACTACAGACTACTCTAAAATATTTCCCCTACCTATCCCTTTGCTATGATGCCTATTCTGTTCTCTTATACTACGGGGGAAAAATGCCATTTTGAATCTATCAGTGCGACAATCTATCACTCTAATCTTATTTATCTGGTCGAATCTAGCATAATACGCTGGTGTTTTTATTATGTGCCTAACATCTTCAGCAGAGCTATCCGACTGAAATTTCTCTAATAGATTTAATCTGTACTTTAACCTACGCTCTGATAATAATTTCCACCCTAATTCTCGTATTAATTCTGAAACACTACTCAACCTATCATAACATCTTTTAACGAACCTAGATGCTCTACGCTGCACACTGTCTAGTTCTCTGATCAATCCTAATTCATTCGGATTCCATACACTGGCTGCATACTCAAGGTGGGGCCTAACTAGTAACATCGCTCTTTTGTCTTCTCATCACATTTCCCAAGTACTCTTTCTATAAATCCTAACTTTCTCTTCGCTCGGCCGAATATTTCCCGAATGTGTCTTCCCCACGATAAATCTTCAGTGATTGTTACACCTAAATACCACTCGAGAGGGATTGGAACGTTAATGAAAAGTAAGCCACAGCTGGGACTCATACTCGGGTCTTTCGAGCTGAAAGACAAGCACTCTAGCCACCACATAAACTCGATTCTTCACTCATCAACTAAATAAACGAATGCCAATGCGAGACACCTTTTTCACTCACTTCGTTATGCTTTGTGCGGGGAAGAAGGTAGAATAAATGCGTGTAGTCATTTTTGCGACCGAAAATCCAACACCTGAAATCTCTAGTAGGTAGTGTGAAAATAGGAGTGATAAAATGTGAGGATGGTCTACAAATTCTGACTCCGTATCGTTATTTTCCAGTGAAACCGAACCAAAATGCAGCTCGCTGTGGTAAAGAGCGTTAAGAAGCACACGCCGGGGAGGGTGGGAAGGAATATCATACTGCATACAGAACAGATCCTTGGTAAAAATTGAAGTAGGTGGCTTGAGGTAACACCGATACGAATCTCGTTCGAGACTTTTTTTTCGAGTCTGGAGACAAAACCTTGTAACTTGAATAATAAAAAATGTAAAGTGGTGTGGCGCTGTGAACGGAATAACTACTTGTCTCCTACTAAGAAACTACTCTCATTGAGCGTGGTGACACAAGTTTGAAGCTTTCTCAATAAATGCACAAATACCGTCACTTCAACCGGTAAGGGATTACACTTGAATGCCATTTTCGTTGCGAGACGCATAAGTGCATTTCTTCAAAATGTAGACGTATTTTTCTTTCAAACTCAGATTCAATTACGCTAAATAACAGAAACTAGCCTGAAATACATACCTAATGCATCGGAAAGTGTAGACTGTCCAATACAATTATAGCTTTAATAAAATTAACTGATTCAGGCATAACTTTTTTGGAAGTCCAACATATTCACAAGGAAAGTAAAACTAGGTATTTCCACACAAATGGTTACACACTGGTACGATCGATTTCATCCGCTGGGGCATCATCAGGTACATAACAATTTTTATGACGAAGTCCTAGCGGGTGAAACCGGTCGTGCCAGTGTATAACAGTTTGTAAGGAAATACAAAGTTTTACTTTCCTTGCGAAACAGCATTTTCAACACCAAATTTGATTTTAATTTCTTCCCCATATTCAGTGATGCAAGAGTGACAATCGTGGTACAACTGTGCTGAAGAGTCAGTTAGCAATTTATCAATGGATCGTCTTTGGATACTCTCTCGAACTTGGACCATAATTTTTTATATGAATTAACAAAATTTAACGCCATACTCATACAATATTCATGAGCGTAAGAAACGTATTCACGCCTGAGCATAAAAATTCGTCTGATGAGGATAAAACTGATTCAATTTAAAGATGATGGAGCAATGAATATAAAGATCTAAATTTTCGTTTCGATTCGTGAGAAAAAATCAACGAGGTATGATTTTTACCGAAAAACACTCGCTAAAAATAGCTCGCATGAATTCCACGAAGGAAAATTACTCATGATAATGAGTCTCAAAAAAAAACAGCGTTTCTTTCGCTCGGAATTCTTGGAAACATCTGAACCAATACGAAAGCATAATAGTTAATACTAGCGGAGGACTTTTCGGGCACCGGTCAGAAGTGCATTCTCTCGTTCCCCTGCGGCAACTTCAGATACCACAAGAGTTTTACGACCACTTGTCGTCGAGCCACTACCCTCCACACAACGACGTGACCACCACCCATGCACCCTAATTGTACACCCCCCTTGCCCATGGCCACGACGAGCATTGCACGGCGCCGTATTTATACGCAGATAAACACGTAAGAAGAGGCCTTACAAGACCATTCCCCGCGGGGTTCATCGAGATAAGCTTTTTCAGGGAGGGGGGGGGGGCGAGAGGGTTAGAGTTGTGGGTGGTGCGATAGGAATCTAAAACGAGAGAGTGTGGCTTCAGGACGTAACGTTGCTATGGGCCCCAAGAGGCCTCCCCCCCCCCCCCCCCCCCCCCCCCCCCCAGAGGTCGCGGGGACCTTTTTAGAGCCCTTGGGATTCAACAGATCTCCATACCTCCCACTCCGCTCACTTTAAAACACATGAGCTCCACTCGGGATTTAGGTTATGGCTCTTCCATTTGCTCTCCATGCTTTGAAGAGAGGAAAAACGTTATTCTCCGGCGGCAATAAAAAGTAACATCATTGAACGCAACTGGTCGTGACTTCATCTACTCTGGTCTCCGAATTATTATGGTAAAGCAAAGGTTAAAACTTGGGAGATTTTTAAACGTGACCTGACCTGGTTGTGACCTAATCTTTCCCCGTTCGATAAACTCGGCAAATTAATCCTTTGCATATGCACTACGTAGCTTGCGTTTGCTTCGTGACAGAAGCGAGAAGAATGGGAATTAGCGGGAAACAATTTGATGTAACGTGATATACAGGATAAAAGGGCAAATGTTTTTCACCCACCCTTCAAGTTATGGCTTCTTCTTAAAATATAATCTGCACTAGCTAAACTACGGTATACTTAGAAGCTTAGAAGCAATAGGCAATCACACTGCAAGTGGATCCCAGTAAGACAATTAACATTCATAATTTGAGCTTTGACATCATTGTCTAAGCATGCACAAAATTAGAAAACAGCATTGAACCACCAGAAATGATGAAAAATATGTATCAAAACCATCAATTCCCGGCGTAAAACATTTAAAAGATAGGGCTGTAGAAGTTAAAGTAACCCAAATACATTCTTGTTAAAGGTATAAATCATAAATCATAATACTGTCGGATTTATTTTATAATCACGACTAAGAGTACGGAACAATGAAGGAGGAACATTTTCATTTTGATATGTGATAACGATTCATCTAATTATGGCAGTGGGACCCGATTTAATAGCGAATCAATCAACACTTTGCTCACGGAGGTAGGTTTTTATCGATTACTGGGTAACTACCAACGAAGCAGTAAAACAGATAAAATACATCCAAGCTTCACTTCAAATTAAAAATGTATTATGTGGGTGCAGTACTTTAAAATAGACTATCATTTTTACCCGACAGTTGAGGCGTACCAACAAAGTTACTAACAATTATCAAACTGATTGAAATAATGTCGCAAAATATATTTTTTTTATTTCTCGCGTTGGAATCATTCAGAAGAAAACTGTTTCAATGCGACTCTCTTGCATTATAATTTTACGAAGACATTAAGAAATTATGAATTAACCTTAACGATAGAATTCATAAGCTTTATAGTACATTTTTGACAAAATTACCAATCCCGATTCATTCATTGCCACTAAATATTTATACTCACGCGATATTGTTGATTACTACAGCCATAGCCGAATAACTGATTCAACCAGAGGTATAGCTCACCTGTAATAAAAGAAACAGCAAAGTGAATCAAATTATACATATAACATATATCGAGGAACATAAATAAATAATGCATAACCATAAATCTCTCAGATATCACAATGCTGTACTCTAAGAGAAAGGCAAAACATTAGTCTCTTGAAGGAAAACGTTAAAGGGATATAAAAATGTATTTTTGGATCTCATTTCTTTACTTAGTTCATAGTTTTGTGTATTTTAGCGTTAGTAATGGCTCAAGTGATGTGAATCATGTACATAATTCTATTTTCATTCGTTATATTTATAGTTAAAAAATGATACCGTGCAACTCCAAAATCTTTTTAAAAAAGTAATCAAATAGAGTTTTCGCTAAATCAAAAAAAATACCTGAAAAATTAATCTTTCCTACCCTTTTATTGCTTCAATAGTGAAAAGACGAGAAATTCAATTCCCCTGATATGAACGCTTAAGTTCTGAAAACAAAAGAACATTCACAGCATCTTTTGCTCAGCAACTGTTCAGGAATGCATTGAAGGGGAAAACCAACTGAACACAATGGAACCATATGTCTGCTTTAATTTTTCCGCGTCCCTCGACACTCATTCCGAAAACACACGCATTCCCCGCCAAAATATTCGATTTGCACCCAAAACTGAAGAAGCAGAGAAAAAGAGAGGAAAGAAATAAAAGGTGTAAACATCCGCTCGGCGCATGAAAGGTCATTAGTCTGGACGCGAGTGGGAGGGTGGAAGAGGAAAGCGTTCGGATGGCAAATAGATGCACTGGCATGGATGACCCACGGCAAAAAAAATCATCCCCTTCGCAACATGAGGAACGGCCAAAAACTAAAACTTTGTTAATGGACAAAGTTCGCCGTTCGCGTCAGATATCCCGGTAGACAGATATCCCGATGAGTCGAGCTTCATTAAATCAAAACTTTTGCGAGAGGATTCATTTCTCCAAATTCTACGGGAGCGTTTTGGTAAAAAAAAGAAACCTCACATAAAACCTTCTGCACACGATCGAGTTTGTGCTCTGCTCTCTTGACCCCCGGATCAAGAATTCCCCCACAGGAGATCTAGGGAGATGATTCCGCTAAACTCTACGCTTCGCTTAGGTGATTTCCAGGACAAACAACCATGTTCCCACAAATGCCGGCGTGAGTCAAGGGACCTACTTTAAGGGTGGGACAAGAGTCTTGTTACGGTCCGGTCTAGGTCCACTTACTCCCACAACGGTTGGCGATAAATGGAGGAAGCTGGACACTAAACTTCAACACGGCGACCTACGACCAAATTTCATGCACTCGCGAGGATACCACTTGAAAATGCGACCACACTCGATACCCGAAAAAGTTATTCCTTCCCTTCCAAAGTTATGACGTGTGGAAATTTACCCAAAATGGGCTTCAAATAAATGACGGAAGTGACAGACAATGAAAGAATTAGCATTCAAATGCTGAAATGTAATCAAACTGCAACCTACTACAGTCAAAAATATTCATTTGTTCCGGCGAGAAGACCAACAACAAAAATGGCACAAACAATTTTGCACCACTTAGGATAAATCGGATAGAATTTGTAGGGTTAAGGATTTTCAAGACATAAGGAATAAGTGGAGAGAAACTCAGCGTCTCCATGATGCTGCTCTTAAGCAAAGGTCCCAAGGGGTGCATGATTTTAGCATCCCTTCCAACAGACGGAAGTTCAAATGTTCTCCACGCATGCAAATAGGAAACAGTGTTTCCAGTAAAATTAATAAGACGCATGTCGTCAATTTCTTTCACTCTACGATTTAAATAAAATATTGCCTCGGTTGAGAGACCTTTCAAAATAAGGTAAGTACCCAAATAAGAGAAAAACTTTCTTATGACATTCTATACTCAGGAACAGCATCAGCAACCAAGGCATTCAGCTGAGGGACAATTCAACTGCAGAGGATAAGTTGCTCACAGTAAACTTACGACACACTTTAAAATTTGTATTTCAGTCCGATTTGAATAGACATTTTACGTGAGATTATAGATACTCATTATGGCGACATAAAAAGAATTTCTCAAAACTTTCCCACAGCAAGAATAAGGAAACAAGCGAGACGAGTCTGGGCACTGTTTCCCATAATTTTTAATGTTCAAATCGACAGAACCATCGATGAAATCAAAAAGAAGTGTTCTGAAGTGAATTTTCAAGGGGGAGAAAAAATTAGCATGCTGCGATTCGCTGATGGCAGAGCAATCAGAGCAGAGACAGAGAGGGATCTAAATAAGATTCTCATAACCATGAAAGAGACAATAGTCAGATATCAGCTGAAGGTCAGGAAGAAGAAGACTAAGATAATGGTGTGCAGCAAGAGAGAAGAGGCCAAAACCAACGTTAAACTTTGAAAACAAAACCTGGAAGAGTTCTGTTTTCTGGGAAGCAGAGTAACCTACGATGGACGAAGCAAGAAAGAATTACTCAGTAGAATAACCCAGGGAAAGAGAGCATTCTATCAAATGAACAATCTACTTACAGCTGGAAATACAAAACTAGAAATAAGGAAACAATTTATCAGACCATGCATCTGGAGTATGTCTCTTCATGGCATTGAGGCATGGACGATGAAAGCAGCGGAGAAGAAAATGGTAGAATCATTCGAAATGAGGTGCTACAGAAGAATGATGGAGATAAAATGGATCGATCGAGTGACAAATGAAGAAGTGTTAAGAAGAGTGGGAGAAAAGAGAAGTCTGCTGAGAACTCTAAAAAGAGAACTCTCTAACTTAATGGGCCATATCTTAAGACACGATGGCCTGATGAAGAAAATCGTCGAGGGAGAAGTGAACGGTAAAGGAAGGCCTCGTATGAGATTTAAGGAACCGGTCGTGAAGGATGTGAAAGAGAGGAATTACGTCCGTATGAAGAGGCTGGCCGATAGAAGAATGGAGTGGAGGACTGCGTCAAACCAATCCTAGGATTGTTGACCGATGACGATGATGATTCTACCACAGGTTATTTATTGACCTGGCAGCTAAGTGATAACTTTCAGGCATTTTTCGACATTTTATAAGCAGCAATATTATTTATGCAAGTTATTCATCAATGTTTGCACTGCAATAAGATCCTCACATTAATTAAAATGAGCGGTTTGGCTCGAAATCAAATAACTATACACCTTATTTAGAGTGAGTATGCAATAACGATGGTAAACACTAATTTTAAGGCACGATCATTGCTAAACCATGTCCTTCCTCCTCATATTTCCTTCCATTGCCATGGAAGGAAATATGAGGAGAAATACTCATTCTCTCGCGTAAGTTGCTATCCAAATTTGACTTGAAATAAAATTTCTGGACTCCATTCATTACAAACGTTCGTCAACACTAATCTAAGGTTCGGGGAAGTAAGCAGTTTCGGAAGGAAAGATCCGGAATATGGGTGTAATGAGGCAAACCATGCAGACGTGGTGCGTGGTAGGAATATTTGCAAATATGAGCATGGATTTCATTCTTCCCTCAGGAGGATAAACAACGGAGGCAATTGGGATATCCAATTACTGATACAACTCAAATGTAGCGTTAAAGTGTTCGAGGAATGAGCGCCATATGAGATATCCACCAAATATTTTATTTCGTCCGAAATTACAAATAAAGAATTCTGCCAATTGATGCGGAAAATTTGATTTAGTTTTGTTATTAGAAAACAAATTTTGACTCAAAAAAATCAGTAAATAATAACTTCCGCTACACCACCTAATTTATCACAAATCAAGACTTTATTATTGATAAGGGAGAAAAGAAAAAATCTATAAACCACATACAGATAGCAGTTATTTCTTGCCAGGTTTATTTCCATTTAAGGTAATTGACAGATGAAAAATAAAATTAATATATACGAAAAATAAATGATAAATAAAAACGGTTTCATTTTTAATCATATTTTAATGAAATATAACCACTATGCTATAATTCCACGAATATTTTCAGTAATAATTTTCGTTATGTCAAATGTTGAAAAAAACTGTTATTTTAACGTTGGAAATTGCAAAAAAAGGAATAATGATATTTGGAGAGGGAATCGATCTACGAACCTTTGACCTACCAGGCCAATTCACAGACTGTTCACTATCGTCAGGAGTACGTAATTTCAAATTCAATTACTTATACGTATTCCCACGCATTAATACGAACTAGCTTTTAGGTGGTAGTATGATAAAATAATCAACGCGACGGTAAGGCGAAATTAGGTTCAGAGAAAACACACTCCACGAGGACTGAGTCCTAAAACCTATCGCAAAGCTTAATGCGCATCGAAATCAGTGTTATTTTTTGCAGCTCTAGACGGCTGATCATTTACTTAAAAATGGCTAGGAGAAAAAAGGCTTCGTGGACCGGGCGTCAAACCCCGGGACCCCAATAAAGTATTTGGTTTGCGAACTACCTCTTTCCAATAAATCTTCCTAAAAATTGCCTCCATAATCACGAATCCTGGGTAACGTGATGATGTGGTGGTCCAGCCAGTCAGAGGTCCTTGGATCGATTCTCAGAACAGAAAACCTCTTCCTCCGGGCAATTCCCACACACTTGGCAACCGTTAGAGCGGCATTTTTTTGCCGTACATATCAGGCTACATAAAAATATAAAGAAATAAATAGATTCACACAGTGAACCATTTTAGATTAAATCCTGAATTCTTCTACGGGGCTAGCACCATTCCGATAATTATTCTAAGTTTTGTCACCCCTTTCGAGTAATTTGAATATTTTCATCATTACCGAGTCTGGATTTTAATACATCGAACTCAAGCCTGTCATTAAGACCAGATATTATTTTTCCACTCCATTGCTCGTTCGTTGCTTGGAGAACAGCCGGAAGCAGTTTAGTGCAGGCAACCTACACATACCCCGGCGTTATATAGAACTGCATACATTTCAGGCGTTCCAGACCATGATTTTTTCCTCATGCCATAAAGGCTGTAATTGATTCGGTAGAATTTAATATTATGAACAGGAAAAGCTACCCCGGAGGGGATATTGACAGCGACCACTACTTAGTGATGATCAGATGCCATTTGAATTTTTAAAAAGAAGTAAACAACAAAGAACAGTTGGCATGCAGGAAAATTGAAAGAGACACCATATTGGCTGGTCTTTGAGGAAGAATTGGAAAACAAGTTAGGAGAGAACGTAATTATGAAAACAGTATAAGGGAGATGAGAAACATTAAATACGGGATACATGAAGCTGAAAGTTCTTGAGGTAAGGGAAGTTGTCCTGAAAGATGTCATGGATCACAGAAGAAGTATTAGAACTGATTGAAGGAAGAATAAAGTGCAAAAACGCGAAATCTTAAGAAAGGTAACTTCGAGGCAAAATATTAAGGAATAACTATAGTTGAAAATCTAAGAAAGCTAGAGAAATGCGGATATAGTATCTACGTGAGAGAAGACTTGCGTCACACCAATCGTAGAATTGTCGACTCATGATGGTGACAAAGTCAAAGGTCGTTTTATGATCGAGAGAGCTACAACAGCATCGATACGTTGCTACGAAATCGCTGGTCAGTGATCATAAGAATCTAATGTACGGATAAAATGGAATATAAAAAAATGTACAGAAGAGCTGAGGGAGGCTTAAAGGTCTTTGTGGAGTACAGTAGAACAGGGAAGAACCAGATGGATTTGTCACACATTGAGATTAAATGTATTTGGCGACAACATACTTGGAGGAAAAACGAAAGCAAAGATTCAAGATAACGAACAATCAAAATATTCACATTATAATTACCGTAAAAATGATAACTCAATGAGTAATTCTTCTTACTTCGCTCAAGTAATAGTTATTTTAATTTCCTACCATTTATTATTAGACTGTCATGGATCCATTGGCATCACTTCATAAACGGGAGAAGATTCCCAAGTGCACAAATAAAAGACAAACTAATTACATGGATTAATAACTACCTCCACTTCACCTGTGATTAGTAAGCAGCATGTGTAATTTCATGGAAATTCTGGTAGGTGGCTGGTAAAATAAATTGGATGATATAGGCGATCTTTCGGATTATTTAAGTTTGAGAGTAAACGGAAACTTTAGTGAAAGAATGGTTAAAAAAGGATGAAAAGGAGTTTGTAAACACTCCGCAGCCTATTAACTTGCGTAGTGGCCGAAGGTAAACGCGATGGCTCCTGTAATTTGTGCAGTGATGGCATGGGAACGTTTACGTTTCCTTTTTCCCAATCATGAAGAAGGCCAAGCTCTTTCCCAGTAACCACGAGTGTTTGTTTTAACCGCACTCCAACATCTCCCGTGAAGATAAAGCTCTGCGCTCGATTTGAGAAACACCAAAAGCAGTAACACTAATAGGATTTGTAGTACCACCCTTGGAAGAGGTCAAACTACATCGCAAACGTGACCTAGAATTGAAAATTTACCGAAGACGTCTTTTGTCGTCAACGGCGATCGTATGATAAAAATGGCTAGATGCCATTTTTATCAGACGATGTTGGTGCCTTTAAAAGAGAAAAATCTCCTTCCTCATAATATTCTCCAGGGATCCTCTGCACCGTAATTTAGTACGAACCTGTCTGATATCAGTATAATTAACAGCAGAGGGAATTGAAAGGATATAAAAAAAGAAGACCGTCAGCAGTATTGAACTTCGAATGCCAGTAAAACAAAATCGAATCCATGAAAAATTTATACAATTAGAAGCAAACCATGATAATAAAATACCAGACAGTAGGATGCAAAGGCAGTAAAATAAAATACCTCAAGTAAATGGAGGCAGGAAGTAGTACATCCAACAATTACGTTAAATCTTAATTTAAAATTGTATCAATCTTGTTTTTATTACTTCTGTCATCCAAAAAGTTAGTGTTGCATACGTGGAATATTAGTGAGCATTAGGCTCTCATGTCTCGTAGGGAATGATAAAAGAAATACTGGGCTCTAAAAATAATGATAATTAAATTTTAGGTTTACCCACTTCTTAGGTTATAACGCACCACATATTAGACCCGGGTTAAGACTAGAACCAATCATCTGCAATACGTATTACGCCGGAAAATTTCATCAATTTGCACAAGGTCAAAACAAAAAAAGGGCAAATGAAATAATAATAGTGACAATATAGACGTTCGATTGAACTCTGATTAGCACACAGAAACTGCTTAATAGCTAGAAGTATTCGCAATATAATCGGCCTTCAAAATTAAAAGAAAAAGATATTGTCCCAAAAATAGGACTAAGGCACGTAGCGACAAATGGGACCTCATTTTCCGAGCCATAGAAAGAAAAATACCCTCGTCACCTTCCCTTTAAAAATGTTTCTAGGTTAAAATAAATCCTCCTTGAGTGAATTTTTTGCCATCCTACCCCCTTGAGTTACATATATATTTGCACAACCTCTTTCTCTCTCTCTCAGCAGGCTTAGAAGTAAAAAAAAACAAACAGCCCACTCCTGGAATTCCTCCAGAATTTGTCAGTCTAAAAAAAACTGAAAACCTTGAAAAAAAAGCTGCGATGAAACATTAAAGGTGGCGAAAGAATGAGAACAGAGAAAGAGGTGGGACAAGGAGAGAGAGAGAGGACACAAAAGGAGGAAAAGGTCACGAAAGGTAAAGAGAGGGAAAACCAAGGGGCAGGAAGAACGCCGACACAAGAAGCTTTTAAAAGAATGCGCCTTGTGACAGAGGGCATCAAGTTAAAAAAGAAAAAGGTAGAGGGATTTTTTTTCGGCAAAGGCTCTCTCCTCCTCCTCCCAACTTACGCCCACCCACCCTTTCACCTGTCCTTCCCTTCAAATACCCTTTTGATCCCCCTGCGCTTCGGTCCTTCTCTCCACCTCCGCCCCACGTGCCTTTCGCCTATTTGCACTTCGCCTTCGTTCCTCCCGCCGCCACCCCGCCGAGAGGCGACACACGCTTGTCGCCTCCGATCCACTGGTGTCAAACACCCCCACCCCTCTCTCTCCCTCTCTTCCTTTACCCATGGGGACTACCCTGCCACGCCATACATGTGCCACGCGATCCCACGAAACACATAGGTACTTCATGCACTCGCGGGGACAAGAGCGAAGCACAACTTTATCAAGGATCTAGTTCTATATCTACATCTGCGTAACACCAAACTAGCCACCGTGAGGGTGTGAGGAAGTGGGTGAAGATCACCAGTCATAGCACTTCTCACATTCAACTAAGAGCTAAACCGCTGCTAATTCATGGATAAATGTTGGATAACAGAGCCACATGCAACTAGATGGGTAATATGTAGAGATAAATGAATTTTTTACCGTTTATAAAACCATTTATATAATTTTGTTTATCCGTATTTCGTTAGCATTCATGAGTTATTGATTCTAAAGGCCGTTTTACACGGTCATTGATACTGCGCAGGCTGTAGCGAGAACACTTGCGCAAGAAATATTGCGCCGTGTAAAGCGACGACAGGCAGCGCCACTGCGCGAACGCTTGCGAGAAAATTAGAACATGTTCTAATCTGATACATGTGTTCCCACAATTTCGAAGTTTATTTCTCCCGCTAGATGGTGCAGATGTAGCGGCAACGAACTGCCAGGGTAATTCTAGCAATTAAATAGGTTGTTGACGATTGAGTTGGGTATTTTTGTTTGTACTCAACTCCTTAGGTAGTGAATAAAGTGCAATAATGACGAGCTGGGTGATTAATCACGTGGAAGCTTAAATTTCATTCGTAAAAGAAGAACTCGTTACCTTGGCCCACATCCGTTCGTTCGTTGTGAAAATTTTGGGCTAAGTGTACGGGACTAGGGTCTCCACTATTATGCTTAGACTATGGATTAAAACATATTTTAAAGTGGTGGTAATTTAACGCATCGTTTACGTCCAATTAATTGCTACTTAACAGATCTTGACGTAATACGATACACTGTCTGTATTACCACTACTGAATGGTATATTATCACTGACATAATGCACCAACGGTTGCACCGTGTAAAGCTGTCAAGCAAGCGTCCTCGAAATTTTCTACGTCACGGACTTTCGCAGACGACTGCTCAAACGGAATCAACATCAACTTTCGCAGTTTCAATGACCGTGAAAAACGGCCTTAAAACTTGCTTCATGAACTACGGTAACCATATCACCCAACAATCCCTATTCCATGCTGCAAATTATTTTATTTTACAATAAGTGGGTAAAATGACATTTTTAATCTACCGGTACGACTATCCATCGCTCTTATCTGGTCTATCTAATCAAACAGCAGAGTACACAGGGATTCTAAATATTCTAACGTCATCTGTAGACCTACCAGCTTAGAATTAACATTAAGTGTGCATTTGTATATAAATTTCAACCTACTTTCTGGAGGTAAGTCGATGTTAGAACGATGTACCCTGTGAGGTATCACTAGGGTGTGTGGCAACGAGTGAGCCAACATCAGCATTATACCCTGAAAGTCACCAAGTTGGTATGTGCAGGGGGTTACTTCACACCATTATCTACTAGTAAATAACAATATTTACAAGGCTTTTGCGGTCATTTATATATGACTTCAAGATCAAAGGGTTCACAAAGTGGTTCGCGGTTAAACGTCCAATCCGACGGACGGAGTACTGCACTCTGAGTGCCTTCCATAGGGCGGTCAAGTAGAGACGGTATATTGATTAAAAATTTCTGTCGCCACCGGACTTTGAACCAGGATTCTTGTGATTAGAAGCCAAACCCTCAGTAACCGCATCGAACAGATCTCCGCGGGGAAATATATACGCAATTTATTCTAGCTATAACCCGTCACTAAATCCATTTAAACAAATATATACCACCCTTTTAAGCCAAAGAGATTTTAATGTACTGGAGGAGGCATCGCAGCTATTTTAGGTAGCCAGCAGTCATTTCGATAGACACGGAATTGCTTCTCTTGATAATCGTGTGGATGAAGTTTCCATAGCACCTGGTAAATCTTAGAGTATTACGATGTTAAGATGACTAATTGAAAGCATTTTTAAAACTCGCGAAATAATCTGTACCAAGTGCGCAAATAAACGTCACATATGCAGGCCAAAGAGGTTACCTTCATATAAAATTAAATTACAGGAGAATCTAATTAACTAATAACTCCCTTAAATAGCAAAACTAGTATTATATGACGTTGATAGATAAAATTTGGGTGCAATTTCGTTTTAACAAAAGTTAAATCTCCATAAGAGACATCATAAAACACAACGTTTTATACGGAGGCAGCGGGGCCAAACCCTTCACCCCATTCTGGGCTTCATTGTCACCCATAGGCATCGTGGAGCGTATCAATGCCTCTTCCAGAACATTCTAACATCCTTGTATTAAGGAAAGTAATTATAACAAAAATATTGATCGTTTACCCAAGTTTAAGCGCATATGAATTTTAACTATTTCTACCAAATGGATGATGTTTTGATCGAGTGCCGTTGTTCCTTATGCGTAAAAATCTACAAACGCTTTTTTCAACATGGTAAAAATTTTTCCTGGGATAAGGCTACCTTTTATTCTCATATCTCTTACCTCTCTTCTCACCATCAATTATAATTTTTTCTCTCCCTCCCTGTTCCTCGCCTTTCCAAGTATTCTACCCTCAGTAACAGACTTCAACATCCCACTCTATCCAAATAATTGTTTCATCTACTTACTCTGCCTCATCGTTTCCGCTAACAACCTCCTTCTTTCCCCTAAGGCAGTCAGGTAAATATTCCTTCATCTGACCTTTCCACCAATGGCACATTTTTCATTCCCCTCCCTGTTATCCCAAAAAATTTCCAATCTTTTCTTGTCATTCCTTCTCAGATTCAAGGTCTTGGGTTAAAAAAAAACAACGTTGTCCATGTAAAAATCATTCTTGACCTTTCGTTACTTTTCTCTCAAGTTTCCTGTCAAAAGTTCTCTTTCCTGAGCAAATTTCTGCTAATACGAAGCAGCCCTCTCCTTAGGTCATCACTACCATGCCCAATGTTCAAAACTTCCTGAGCTAGACCTTTCTACTTTCTTTACACGATACCCTCTTGCTTTAAACTGAATCCACGTATTGAATTACATTTGGGCGCTGAAAAATATTTCTCATGCCCACCAATAATATCAGTAAAGTGTATGCACCTACAAATGTAATTTAATGCTTGACAAGTGGTGTAAAAAGTTGCAAACGTATCCATTTTTGAGCAATATGATCCAACCGCTGCAGCAATACGTGTCCGCACTTTCGAAAGAGATAATTATTTTAAACTTGCATGCCTATTCAATACACTATTTTCTCCATTTTAATAATATCTATACCTTGAAGATGACATTATAAATGGAACATATAATCAGTCAAATAATGCTCACACTCTTCCAGAGTTTTTTCTGCACTACGCGTTTCAACTCACAGTCACCTTCATGTACGGAACCAAACTTGTAACTGAAAATTACGCTAAGGGTTGAAACGCACAGTGTATTCAAAAAAACTCTGAGGAAATTTTCTATTGTTGTTTCACTTATAACATATACACACTTTTCTAGACATACTATCCTGGAAAGTTTCAAATACCCATTTTTAGAGACAGGTCTGTGACGGAGAGGCCCAGAAAATTAAATGCTGTGGGATGGAACGTACTTGTATTAAGATCCTGGGATAGACGGTGTAATGTAGACTAAGCAGCTGGAGAATACGTTTTCCTAATTCTACCAATTAACAGAACACCTCTCTAAACTCTTAACCTAATTTCCACAGTTAATTTTTGTCATCGATATGGGAAACCGGCCAAAACATTAATGAGATAAATATTCAATGTTATCTACCTACTAGAGACTTCCGATTGAAATTCAGAATTTATTTTCTATCGACTGTTTTATATTTCCCGATTCATACATTGTGGGCACTAAACGACCAACCAGAGCGTATTTATTCAGAAATAAATTTTCCACAAATCCGAACAATTTTGGTCATACGTATCGAAGGTTCAATGCATGAAGTAATTGATACTCAATCCAAAAGTCTTGACGTGTGTCTTTTATGGTGGCAGTCCAGTCACATTATTTAGGAAGAAATGCTGTGGTACAAAATTTCAATAGCTCAGTAAAGCACAAACAGGCAACCTTAAAACATATACGAAATAAATATGTTAGTCCCTCACGCGATGAAAATTTAATTAACATACAAAAGTCTTATTGGTTTGGAAATGCTTTTATAATTTTTGACTTGCATTTTTTACAATAATTTCCTATTTATCGTATGAGATTCGTTATGAGTATGAAATAAGTACTCGTGTAAAAAGAAGATATTCACTAGAGAACCCCCTTTGTACAACTGTGTAAAATGCAAAGTTGTGAAAGCGAACAAAAAATTGAAGCACCTTCGCGTGGTCATTCTATTCCCTACTTAGTCATTCCGATCCACCGGCATTCCGTTACCCCAATCCGCTATTCCCCCGCTTTGCCAACCGATGCCCTCAAGAGACCTCTTCAAACTTCTCCTTACTCCCGTGGGTAATACGAAACGTGGGTCACGTTGGGGATTCTTTCGCCTGGGCAGAGCGCTGGACTAAAAACGCCCGCGTTCGACCGCTTTATGCTGCACCCAGTTCGGAACTATTCCGCCTGCTATTTCGCGAATTTCTGGAAGCTCGGAGTAAAAAAAACAAGCTCGTATGAGCAGCCTAGAGCAACAGGCTCACGTGGAAATCCAACAATCCTATCGTTACGAGAATTTTAATACCCGGGGATGCGAAAATTGAGGGATTTTCCAAAAGTTTCTTAAACGGGAATAGACTCACAATATTTACCTCTCGTAGAGAAAAATGCAGAATTCTTATCGGGATCACAATCAAGGGCGGAATAACGATAACATTCATGAGTTAGGATGCAGATTTTGTAGGCGAGGCTGATTATTATGCATTTAGGGTATGAAATCCTTACTTTCCAACAATGGAACCCATTGAAGCAAAAAAAAGAAATACATTTGAAACTCCATTTACGGAGAGAGCTCTACGTAACAGGATTTACTTTTGCGTTCACAACGGGTAAATATATAACTGTCAAAAGTTTCACTTGCGTGACGGTAGGCATCTTCAGGTCAAAATAATTGTGCATGTTTAAGAATAATATGATACGCTAGGGGCCAGTCCACAGTCTCCTACGCGAGGCGGATAATTTTACGAACGGACTTCTCTACCGCTTTTTATGAGGATAGGGACAAGTCATCCTCGACAAGTTTACGTGCTTCTTGAGATTTGAACAACATAGACAGCAATCAACCTAAATTAAGGGAGGGAGGATCATAGACTCCATAGGTCGGAAGGCAGATCACCCTGCTTAACATATTACCCATTAAGAAAATCTATGCACTCTAATTCTCAACTCAGTTCACTTGCTGCTTTCGACATCGCCATACGGAGGTCTACCAACCCCATTACTTTGAATAACATTAAATTGTTCACACGGGCAAGGATTTCTGCACTCATTTGCTTGGCAACATGAAGATCGCTTCAAATATTCAAATGCTGGGAATTCAGCCTACGTACTGAAGCCCTCTCTTTCTCGCCCATCGTAGCTTGTAAGCCACATGTAATTTTTTAAGATGTGGCATTCACCAGGAGCATAAATTTTCCTCAAGTCCAAGTCGGTGGAGTAATCCTGTAACGTCGTTCCGAGCGGTTGCTCTTGCCGGCCGTGGTTGTGAGATGATATCATGGACAATAGCCAAAGGGGTAGGGAATGTGGTTTTTTTTTTTTTTTTTTTTGTGCCAGGGTGGAAGGAGTGAAGGGTTATTTTGTTAGGGTGGTTAATATGTGGTGCCAGGGAGTGAAAGGTTATTTTGTTAGGGTGTTTAAAAAGTTGTGCCAAGGAGTGAAAGGATATTTTGTTAAGGTGTTTAGTATTTAGGAAGGATATTTAGATTGGGAGTTCATTTGGGTTGAGGGATTGCCTTAGGGTTGGAAGTATTCACAGGGGGTCAATCTGGGAAGGGAGGTAGGAGATTTTCGAGGGCTGCCCCGCTTCTACCGCAACCAGGGTGAATTGAAGGCGGTGAAATTTGCATTAGGTAGGTAAAGGTATGAGGAGATGGAATGAGATTAGGAGAAAGGGAAATCGTAGATTGCATCGCGGCGTCCTCTTGAGTTTCTTCAGGGTCCTGCAGGTTGGTAGGCAGCTGCAGGTTGGTAGGCAGCTTCTCTTGGACGACTGGAGCCGAAGCTGGTGTTGAGGGAAATTGACGGTGGGGAAGATGGATGGAAGGAAGGTGGGAGATATCTTTTCGGATTTTAGGGAGTTTTCGTTTACGGGTAGGTATTAGCTGAGGGAGTTTTTCGTGAGGATAAGGGTGTTTGCCGGTTGGCAGATTAGGAGACCATAGGGAGGATATCAAGGGATTAGTGGAGTATCTGACAGAGATGCCGTAGTTTCTGGTATTGATATCCATTAATTGTTGGAGCTGTGGAATTATGAGTACGGTATACGGTACGGTACAATTTCCTCATACAAGAGTTTGAACAAGAAATTGTATCGTGTAAAGCGGCCTTAAGAATGGCACGGAAGCGAAAGGAGGAAGGGAAGAAAGAATCACGGCATTAGCATGCTCTTAACGAAAAGGCGCCAAGGGATCACGGCTTAAGGTTCTTCCCGACAGACGGAGTGCCACACTCGAATGTTAATTCCCTGCTCATGAACTTATGCATTCACCACCAAAATGTTTAAGTACGAACGAAAACATCAAATTTAGTCGCAGACAATCCTTTGGAACGCTAGAATCCCTGTGGCATGTCATTTCCGCTACCTCTTCACAATCTAGCGAGAAAAAAAAACGTGCAATTTGCCCAACATTCGCAAATCACATATCGTATCACATTTCGAAATGCTCTTTTTTTTCCCGCAGGCGTTCGCGCAATGGCGCAGTTTTACCCCGCAATTCCTCTAATTTTTACTGTGCATGTGTTCTCCCAGCACCGTTTCAGCGACCGTGTAAAGAGGCATTTAGATTGTCTCTAGTCGTGCAGGCTTGAAAAGATTACCTTACACCATAGCTGAAAGAATAAGGAACATTAATAGATTAGACTGAGACTACCAAAGACGATATAGAAGGTAGATAATGCAGATTTTTGTGGTTTTTTCATGTCTGAACGAGACAAATTTTACACTATTTCATTGTTTTACATGATTGTCAAGTAACTTCAAATTTTGGTATGCTTGCTTTGCCCATCGCAAGGGGCAATGGTTTATCATAAGAGTAGCTCTAGTAGATTTGAAGTTACTTTATTAACCAGAAAGATTCATCTTAATTTTGAAGTTTGGATAAAATGGACGATAAAACCTGCAAGGTAGCGAGAGGCAAAAGGTTCGTTTGATCTCGGGTCTTCCACCAGAGTAGCAAATTCAGAGTGTCATACGTTTCAAAGATTTAATTGTAACTTCATCGTGACGGCAAGTAAAAAAAACTGCAATTTTTTCAACCTGTTAGGAGAAAATAGAAGATTTTCTTCATGATATTATCCCGAAAAGCACCAAATCTTAATTCAAAAAGCTTGTTTCCTTGACATTAATGCATACCGAGTGGTAGGTCACCCCTTGCCACACACCATTACGTAGGCTTGAGGAGGCTTATTGCGTTCATGTGGCTACAATCTAGCATACAGAGGGACGAAAATTCACACAGATCTAACGGAAATGGTGGAATATGGCCTTCAAGAAATTCACGAGGGAAGAATGGGAGAAGACGCAAAAAAATAGAGGGAAGAACTGGAGAGAAAGAGTTTCTCAAAAGCGAAAACTCGTTCTAAGGTCGAAAAAAAGGAGAGAGAAGAAAGGAGAAAGAGAGGAGGAATGAAACGGCGGGAAAAATGTATCGGCGAGGACCTTAGATTGGTGACAAAGGGAAGTGAAAGGCGACAAGAGGTTTTTCCGCTGGGAAGTCGTGAGGCGCCTGCGAACGGCATTTCGATTCGCAAAGAGAATGCTGCGGATTCTTCATTTGGATTCAAACGCAGCCGCCGCCGCTCCTGTCACTTTGGCGGAAGCAGGGGGGTGAAGGGAGGAAAAGTCAGAAGGCGGCTGGCGTTGACGGGACGGGAAGGGGTGCTGGTAAAAAGGAAGTGGGGAGACGAGGAAAATAGAATAAAAATAATGATATTGAAGGCAGTGCGGTGGGGTGGTTGGATCATTACGCCACGAACTCAGAGAAAAAATCACTCTCTTCCCTTTCCACTCTCTTTGCAGAGGGAAGGGCAATGCGGAGCGAAGATGCGACCGATTCGTGAAGAGGGCCAATTGGAGGTATTATTGGAGTAATGTTCCGAATCCAAAAACTCCGCAAAAATCATAAAACTTTTCAGCATTAGCTTCTCCAATCCTTTTCCATTGCCCAAAGGTGAACTTAGGAGCTAAGAGCTTTTCAGAACGTTTCATAAATACATCGAGAGAGGGCTGTTTTTCTGCTAAATCAAATGCCATATAGTAAAAGAAGCGTTGTATATGTAATCCTGCCATATGAGATTCAAAGTCAAAAGAACGATAAATGGAGCAAGTATAAAGTGAAGCACGCAGATACTGTTTCTAGAAAACTGATTCTATCACCGAAAGATGAAATTCATTTCCACCGTACTGTCCGCATTGCAGTACAGAGTCTGACATATACATTTCAGTCCTTTGTAATTAATTCATGTTTAGAAAAAAAACTGCATTCTATCATCTACACTCATTGCGTTTGGGTCAACTGAAATGCATCTACAATTTGACTGCATGATGATAAACAATTATTTCGCGTTTTTTTATAAATAGGCTTTAAAATTAGGAAAGGCTTATTTTTACTCCAAACAGTGGGAGGTAAAGATATGTTCTGGATAGGCATAAAATAGATGACTTCGAACTTTCCTGTTTCCCTCTGTTATTGTAAATGATAAGGTATTTAATTTTGCTCCTCGGGGACACTTTGTTCCCGTTCCATTCCACGAGTGGTACTTTCTCGCGGATAATATAACTTATCATTTCCACCTATTCTCTGTCCATAAAATATTACTCTTAGTTATAGCAACACTATGGGAGTCTGCATGATTTAAAATTCATTGCGCCTTATTTTTTATTCCTGCTAGGTTTTCTCGTTGATATCATTCTTCTTGATAAGCATTCTAACGGTTTTGAAGGAATATTTAAAACTAGTAGCCACTTTTTTAAATTCACATCCTTCAAAAGGTGATTATTTTTTCCCTTAGGTCAGACGTTTGCCTCTTAGTTTCTCTCTGGTTATTTCCACAAATTTCTAGACGGTAACAGTACAAGAAATATCGAAGGCTGAAAAGATCAGGTTACCTACGATTCTTCCTCGATTTTTGAGCAAATAAATAGCACATTCTCCAGCTGAACTCCGCTTCGCCGAACTTCTATCCTAATGCTTAAGTTGTCCAACTTGTGGAAGTACTTCAAAGGCTAAGCTTATCTGTCAGTCTCATCTCAGTCTTGGGTATTTTCGCTGCCCACTTAAACCTTCGGAAGGGTAATAATCATTCAGTATCATTTAAATGAGCATGTCTTGCTCATATGCTCTCTTCTCTCATATACTCCCCTCTAACCCTTAATTACTTCACATGTTCCTCCCTCCCCTTCGTATCCCTTGGACAATTACATAACCCCCAGCATGGTTGACTCACATAACACTCATGAAATAAAAGGACGTGTCCCGCAGGGCTCTCATACGGTTCTAGTTTATTTCTCTTAGTTCTCTGATTTCTTCTTGTTCCATACCGAGGAGGAAATAGACTTGGGGTCATTGACTCCCTTCCCTTACTTCATTTCCCTTCTTCAACTCCCTCCCCAACTTTCCAAACTTCCATTTCCTTGCCCTCATCAATGACTTATATTGGGGACGGCAGTATGGAAGTGGGTGCCAATCAGAGCTAAACTCCTTTAGGTACTGTCACATCATATTATGGTCATTATTAGGGCATTATTGACGATTTTCAAACACTCATATGGCCGCTTTCCAATCCCAAATAAATGACACTTTCTGAAGTATCAGATGATTTTTTTCACACAAAATTCTTATTTTTCCCAGCAAGTATTAACTAATTCATTTCTGTGACAATATTGCTAGACTTTTTCTTTTAAGTTACAGATTCGTACACCTATGACAGTGATCCGCTTCCGATAATTGCGAAATCCACTGTTATAAACAATTCCACTGGAGAATTCACATGAGGATCGTTGGCCAAGAATTTTGTTAAGTTCCGTCACGCTGTTTCACAGTAAATTAAATTCACATACTAACTTCTCATGAGAAAGCTATTGAACGGAATCAAACTTATATTTTTTAAGGGGCACTTTTTTTCATCGTTTCAGAGTATTGACAACTTCACTGAGTCCAACTTGACAGCCTCATAGGGTCTTAAGCTATTTAAAAACTAAGTTTACGCACAACTACTCACAGCCGCATCACCTGCAATAAAAATAAATGCTGGCTGTTGAATATTGCAAAAATATGGAGGAATATTTTTTATTTTATTATCAAATTGAATGACAGAAAAAGAGAACTTTATAAGAAATAAAAATCGCCAATTTCCTCAAGTTTTCGTTTCAATAAGAGATCCCCTCGCTTGCCTTCTGCGTGGCCAATACGTATTCCCTTGCCCTCAATTTCCTAACGCAAGGGCAAAATGGCTTATTCCACCGACCAATATGGCGATATTCTAGCACAAAACTCGAACCCCTCCGACCTCATTTACCCAGCCTCATCTCCCAGTCTTCGACTTCTCATTCCCGCTAAACCATTCTCATATCTTCCACCCAGGGCCAACGGGGTTGCATACTGTATTACGTAATCCCCCGCCGATCCCCCGACCTCGTTGCGTCACTGGAACCCCCGGCGGAAGGTCATGCACGACCCATTCGTAGTCCCCACGCATAGGACAGCCAACTCTGGGCTTACAGGAGGGCGAGGGGATCGGATAGAAGATGCTGGGAATTGAAAATAGATATTGGATCGAAGCAAGATGGCATACGGTTGAATCTTGGGTGTCCGAGAGAAAAAGATCAGGGGGAGGAAAGAAATAAGGAAGGTCTGAAAGGTCAGAAGGGCACAAAAGGTCATGAGGACTAGTCCGTTGTGGGCACAGAATAAATATTGAAAACGTGAAGCCATATGCACTCACATTATTCGCTTGGAATTAATTCGGCTTGTACACAAATCCCAACACGATTGAAAAATTAAATTTACCTAGACTCCAATTCCATGCAGACTATCTTAACCCGCAATACTGATCGAAAATTCCAACTATGATGCATAAACAATGGTTTACAAATTTTACCCGTGCGATATTTTTATTTTACAAAATAAAAATTAATAACATACACTGCAGTTCTCAGAGGATTAATTTAGCCAAAGACTGACGGACATACTAAAGATTCTATTCTATTCGGATGCATTCCCGTTCCAAAAAGAAATATTTAAAAATTTGTCCCAAAAGCACTTCAATGCCACAGACGTTCCAGCTAATGTGATGTTTTTAAGAAGCAACACTGGGATGGAATATGTCGTGAGATAACGCTCATAGCATTTATCCAAGACGAGATCGGTTCTAAGGAATTTAAAATTTTCCAGGAAAGACGCGGAAACGACCGAGCTGAGAACTACAAGACTTCAACCGATCATTACGTAGCAGCTCTGATAAAAATATTTATGCAAAAAAGGGTGGATTCGCAGCAATAAGGGATGCAACCTCGACACGCTCCTTTTCTGATCTGTCGGAAGGGAGGACTGAGCTCTGGAAAAAAAGATCGGAATATGAAAATTAAAAAAAAAAGACGTTTCGTAGCACGGATCCGAGGGCAGGATGAGAGGTCCCCGGAGACTTACTTCCCCGTACGCGTCCTCTTCTCTTCCGGGTAACACTTCAGAGTCCGCGCCTCGCGAGACCTCAGTTTACGATCCCTCCTTCTCCCACCTTGACTTCCAAGTCTATTTCCACACGGGACTACTTCCCGAGGTGACATGCGTTTATAAAATTCGACTTCTCTCTCTCTCTATCCCTTTTTCATATGCCTCACACGTGGGTCAAGAATGAGAGGTAAGACCCGCGGCGTGCCCAATACAGGATCTCAGAGACGGGAAGGTCTAAGGGATCTATAACCATATTTGGCTTCGAAGGAAGCCCCATTGCTCGCGGGTGCTGCTCGGGGAAAGGCGGGAAGGAAAGGATAATAAGAAGGATGAGGTTACCAGAATAGAAATCACTACTCTTTGTAAAATATTCCAGTCAGAGCGTGGAAAGAAACGAAATATGAAAAAAATGCGATCCAGTCACAGAAATATTATCAGAAAAAAACTTTTTTTGCGAAAGTATAAGCTATTACGGAGACTTTTTGCAAATATGCAGATACATAGTCAAAGGTTTTTGTGGTTAATTGAGGGAGGCGACCGATAATTGAGATCCTTTGCGCCAGAGGGAATGAGTGGGTGACTGAGTAAAGTTGAAATAAAGATGGAGAGAAACCCGGCGTCCGGAATTAGCCTGCTCTTAACGAAAAGCGTCAAGGGGATCACACCTTAACGTCCCATCCGGCGGACGGAGTACTGGACTCGAAGTGCTCTCCACAAGGCTCTCAAGTAGGAATCGGTATACAATGAATTATGGCATGATCCCACCAGTGCCGGGAGTCGAATCCAGGTCATCGGGATGAGACGCCAGTTCTCTAGCCAGCACACCAACCCGATTTCCTAATTCTTCGGACATAAAATGACACTTTATTTATTTTCAGAGCCTCAAGCATTGAATCTCAATTCACCTAATTCACCGAGCAGCTCTATTAAAAACTGAGCTATTTACTAACGTCACGTTATTTATTTGTGTTTAATTATGGGAGTGAGAATTGGAAGATGAGGGCAACAGAAAAGAGAAGACCATGAGTCCTTGATACTTTCCTCCAAAACACCATTTCTGCAGCTTCTTGCTGGCGTCACTCTTTCTTAGAGTCTATGCCTACCACCCATTTGTTAGTACACTCCATACATAACTTTTCAAAAATTTCTTCTTAGTCTCAATGTTAATATTCTTATTTACCAAGAGACTTTTGTTTGTTTGGAAGGATGTCTTTACTAAAATGGGGGCGTTTAATCGGAACCGAAATCGCAATTTTGTACACGAAATCGTTAGATGGAAACGAAAAAAGAATTTTAGCGCAAAATTCATCTTCTAACCTCTACCATTCACTCGTAAATCAAAAATTTAAATAAGCAAAAGGTGACGCCCACCGAAAATGATGCTGTGATAGCATTGACGCCATATTCCTGCCGTCCCTGACTACTTTTAGGGGAGGGGAAGGGAGTGGAGGGGGATTCTCAGAAGGTGTGTTCGCACAGATGCTGTCGTAATCGCTCCCATTGGCCGAGTCAGCTGTGATCCCCCATTGTGATAAGGCAACGTAGCTTCGCGGGCTCAGTTGTGATTGGACGAAGTCGATATACGTCAGAGGTTGCACCACGCCCACTTTTCCGAAAGGGTTAAAAACATCAGTTTTTCGACGCCTATAACTCGGGAAATAATTGACGGATCAAAAAACGGAAAAATACGGGTCTTTTTATTTTACAAACTCTATCAGATTCGGCAATAAAAAAAACATGGTAAACGACCCCATTATTCTTCTCTTGACCTCTGTTGAGCAGCTGTTACCTTTTTCTAATTTACTACCAAGCAGCATAACACCTTTATTGCCTCTATTCTCACTCCCCTTACACATATGTTTGTCTTTTTTTCCACTTTCCATCTTTTCTAACACCATGATTTTTGTTTTCCCTGTGTTTATTACAAGCTTAAGTTTTAATAAACTGTTATTCAGGATTTGAAGCATTTGACATAGTTCTTTTTTCTGAATCCGTTACTAGAGCTATATCGTCTGCAAATCGAATACAATGAATTTGTTGGCCACTAGTATTAATCCCTCTCGTCTTTGCTTAGGATGGTTAGTGAAAAGAAAACTGAAGGTCTATCAGCACGTCATTGGAAAAAAAACAGGCCGCCGAAACCATATCTGCGTTTTATCCTTTCGTTCTCATTCGCCGATATAAGAAAATATTCCCAAAAAAAAGATACTCTCTAGCACAGGGTTTAAAGGGGTTTTCATTTTCATTTTCCCTGACTTTTCCAGGATTTCCAGACAATTATTAGTGATTTTCTCTGACCTTTGACCGCCTAAAAACTCCAAGATTTCGGTCATTTATAGAGATAAAAGTGGTAGTGAGGAAGCAGAGAAGTCTACACTTATGAAAAATTGTAGTTTTATTTTCATATTAATTATATGAACTTCCAGCAATAAGAGATCAACAACTTTAAGTCCACAAAATAAACATTATTACTTACATTGATATGCCTTCAGAAAGGGTTTTAATTGCAGAAAAATACAGGTATGCAAAGGGGGCTAACCGGGCTTTTCCTTAAAACCTGATGTTTTGATAAAGTAGCTCTTTGAATCAACCTTGATTTTTTCTTCCTCACATCCTTCTACAAATTTGGCTAAGTGACTTCAAATTTGACTGAGAATAACTTTCTCGTCACCAGAGGGACAAAGCGAAGCATTCCTGGGAAAATCGCTAGCGAATGAAAATGAGAATATGAATTCGCACACCTTTCGCCAATCTTTTCACCAAATCGTGCAGGCAATAGCCAGAAATAGGGCTGGCCCAACAGCAAAGACGGCCTGAGGCCAGTCGTCCCCTCCTTCACCCTCCTCCCCCGCTCCTATGTGCAGATTTTCATCTCTTGGCATTTTCAGGTGATAAATTCCGAAATTTGAACGTTTTGCGATTTTTCCATGACCACACGTTATATTCCCTGACTTTTCCAGGATTTCCATGGCCGTTTTCATTTTCCCTGACTTTTCCAGGATTTCCAGGTTCCTATAAACCCTGTTGCAGTCGAGAGGAACATTCTGTTTCTAGGGAGAGTGGGAGGGGGCGGGTATCAGAGTCGGCCAACCTATCAGGCGTCTATCCCGATATCTCGCCATCCATCGCCTGGTTATCGGGTCACTGCCCACGTGTCTGGTGCCGCCACCCCAGAGCACACGTTACGTTGCATAATGGACTCGGGTCGTGCGGGAGGCCGGAGAATCCATCCCGATTATCGCTCCATCCACTCGTGTGGTCGTGGAGGCTCGATAAACCTAAACCTACCCATCTACGCGGAGGTGGACGGCGATAAGGCTGCAGCGCAACTTTCCCGACCAGGTGAAAAGAGTTCATATGCGAGTAGGGCCCCCTTGCCACACACCCTCGTGGTAGCTCGCAGGGTAATACGTAGATTCAACGTAGAAGCGCTAGGTAGCCGTCGTGAAAAGTAGTTCGTCAGGTCGATTAGGAAAAGTTGATATGACAGGTAGGGCAAGCATACACTTGCGCCATAAATGTTTAAGAATTATAACTTGCGCATTAAATATGCAGGTAAATCTGTATTAATCATTTTCAGATTCAAAATGTCCTTTTTTCCCCGTACTATTAGGGATATGAATAACGTTAAATATATCCAGTACGAGAGTAGCAATGTATAACATTGGTAGCTGCATGTTGGTATAAGGACTTAAAGCTAACCCAACTAACGGCATGTTTTTGCATGTATGCTTTGCTATTTTTATCTTTTTTTAAATAGTGTAGTTTTGAACAGTACCTATATAAATACTAACTAAATGCTTACTTTGCTATTTTTATTTTTTAAATAGTTCAGTTTAGACTAATATATAAACAGTAATCCTTTTTTATGCATGATATGTAGTGCATGTTTGGTGAGAATTCACCCCCTGCCACACACCTTTATGGTGGCTTGCAGGGTATTATGTAGATGTAGAGATGAGATTATATGGAACATAAAAACAAAAGAATATATATTTCCAAGCCATTATTTCTGGGTAAAGTCAGATCTTTTACCGAAAGATTCACTTATCACTGAAAAAAAGATTTTCTTAAATCAAGAGGCGCCCTCTTGATTTAAGAGTAGATCCCACTTAAATAGGTGCCCAGTATATTTTCTTAATTTAAGAGGGGATCCCACTAGAATGGTAGCCACAAGAAAAATATTCTTAAATTAAGAATATTCTCTTAATATCGAATAGCGTCCTGTATTCTTAAATTAAGAATACCCTCTTGGGAGATAAGTGTCCCAGATAGCACAACTGTACAAAGGAGCTGTACCCATGTACCTAGCGAAATATATTTTCACAAAAACAATCACTACTTGCATGAGTACACCTATAGTATCAAAATTTAAAAAGAAAATGATTATTACAAAGTTACCTGCATTTTTAATGCGCTAGTTATAATTCTTAACCATTTCTGCAGACGTGTATGCTAACCCTACCTGTCGTATCAACTGTACCTAATCCACTTGACGAACTACTTTTGACGACGGATCCCTAGTGCTTCGTCATTAACGATCTATAGATTGGAGGTCGTATATATACAGCTGCTGGCTTGGATGAATTCGTTAGTGAGAAATAACTTTACAACATATGGACACGGATATTTGCACCATTAAAACATTTTCCCAATTACCATTTTGTGGCTAAAAGTAAAAATGACCGTTATGAATATGCATAACTGATATTCTTTCAACTCCAGGATAGATAAATAAAGAGTTTCCTCAGTACTGTACGCCAATCGCCATATTCATCGGACGGGCCGTGGGATACTTGGCGATACAAGTAGGAACCTTGACGTCAATACCACTGTGTTCTGAACTGAATCAATCTGTATTCACAATCAATCTGTATTCACGAACTTTACAACCATGTTCTTCTTTGTCAGTTAATTTATCATTACGTGCTTAAGTTAATTTCGCGCTAATTTTTCCTATTAACTCGCTTTTCTTCAATTCAGCTAGAATTGTTTTTCCCTTACGGGAAATACGCCATGCGCATTCAAGCACAGGTAACTGTACTCCTCCCTTAGCAGGAACCCTATAGTTGCAATTGCCTTGGAACTTGCACTATTGCTACCAATGTTGCCAGAGTCCTGCAGCAAAGTAGCCAAGGTTGGCACACTTCATGCAAGTCGAGTGCAACTTGCACGTGTCAATATTGGCAAACTTGCAGCAGGCTTGCATCTAAATTGTCAATCTTGGGAGGAAAAAAATCGAAAAAAGTAATTGGACTGATAGATAAATCCGCCTATGATTCGGCTTATTATGTCGCTATCTCACAATTTTATTTGGCGCCCAATTGAAGAGAATCACGCGAGAAGGTATAATCTAAACTATGGTTGTAGTTGTTTTGGTACCTCTGCCAACCGTAGCCCGTTACTCCCCTTCTCGCTACCATTTCCTTGCCCACCTTCCCCTTCTTTCCCCATTCCCTCGCGCATGTGAGTCCCTTAGTAACCATAGTGATTACAAAAATATTCTAACATTGAGAATATTTTCTTAAACCTTGTAAGTTTCCGGCCGTGACCGCTAGATGGCAGTAGTTCCGACTCACTCAAGTAAGAAAATCCTCTAAAATCTAGAATATCGTCTTACATGACAGCTGTAAGAATATTTTCCTCTTAATTTAAGAATATATTTTTTTCAGTGTGGGACGACTGCTTATTTCATTAATCCATTCATTCCATGCATGCAAGAGAGGCATGCCTAAAAATTTGATGTTTCAATTTGCTCTGTGATTAACTAGAAAGAACTTATTTTCCCAAAGGAGTGCGCATTTCATTTGTTAAATTATTGGGAAAATGAGTGTCATTAGCCTGTATAAAGATTTTGGGAGTTCATGATAAGCGGACACTGATATTTAACCACCGTGAAGGAAAACTTTCACTGATTATATTTTGTTTCACATCCGTGGTGCAATTAATTTAAGCCAATATCTCTACACCAGTACTGAAATTAAAATAAACTATCACAAATTTCAAATACTGTTCCTCACACCAACGAAAAGCCATATCAAGACATGCTTGTTATAATGCTTCCAACAACAATTCCCTTAAAAATGCATTATTCTCAAACACAATAAGCCCCGCGAATCCACTCTTACTACCTAAATATTATCCTCTCTCTGCCTTATATCACTGCCTTATGCAATCAGTTTTCTGTTACTACCTTCATAATCCACCTGTCCGCACCCTTTCATACTCTCATGATTTTCTCTCTGCTGTTTACTCTTTTTTAGCAAATTTTAGCAACGACGGCAGAACTATCCAATTCCGTTGACATAAATACATTTACTGGTGAATTCTTTGTAGCTTGTCCGCCGGGTCAGGGAGTCGGCGACTGCCGACATTTCGACGGATGGCACTGCCGTCATCTCCAATAAATGTGTTTGTTCTGTTTGGTTTATTATATTTTTAACAACAATCAGATGATTGTAAATACATCAGATCCAGAAGTCTTAGTCACTTTGCTTTTATCTTTACTAAATAACCTTGGGCTCGAAGAAGGTATTCTCTGACACCTACACATGTTTTGTGATTCATCAATACTCATGGTAATATTAAAGCGCTATGTAACTAAAGCTAATAAAATAAAAAGCAGCCAAACGCACATTTTCTCGTTAATTTCAAGAGGATCGGCTGCTTTTGAAGGGAAATTTCCCATTGTTTTTCACCTAAATTGCATTGCATTGAGTTGAATCTTAAACGTTGTTACAAAGAACATAATCCAGTTGATTAAAGCATACAACCATAATTTGGATGACAAACAATATTCTCCACGGTAACCACAAAATAAATATGCCTGGTCAGAAAAGGATGCGTCACAAAAGTTGCCGGATAGCTTTCTCCAAAAGATTTCGTGCCACGTAACTTCGCAGTTTGTCTAACCCACAAAAAAAAAGCAATATTACACACAAGTACAGTCATAATGGGGAACATGCACTATTTTTTATAACTCTTTGAATGTGAAGTTTATTGGCTAAAATGTGCTTGGCGAAAATTTTGCTGAAGAATTAAGTTGCGTTACAAAGATATTACTCTTTGAAAATTGTACTTTTTCGGCAGCTTAAAAACACGACGTCATCGCATGACGTCACGGCACGGTATCACTATGGGCGTTGTTTACCTGTTTATGCGTGGAGGTAAGTTGTTAAATGAATACCTGTCGATAACGTATATATTTATCTCATTTGTTTAATGCAATAAACGATTGTATTTCGATTTTTTATTTACTTAGTATGGAAGGTAACGAGCAAATCGTCCATTAATTGTATAATGCCTGTTTAGTGCCCAAGAATTCCAACTGCGTCTATGCAATCGCTGGTTTTTTTTAATAAGAACGCTGCCATAAGGGAGTCAACCAAAGGAAATTGTCGGAATGTGCCTATTTATAATAGTGTCGGATAGTGCCTATAATTACGTAATAATTTGGAAAACATCAATAATGATCTTGTAGAAATTAATAACTGGAGCAAAGCCAACTTCTTAACAATTAATCCTGACAAATCACAAGCCATCATAATTGGATATCCGAGAATTCTTGCATCAATTAAAAAATCTGGGCTTCCGCCCTTACGAATAAATGGTGATCCAATTCCTTATTGCGAGTCAGTTAGAAATTTGGGAATATTAGTAGATGAAAACCTATCATGGTCGTACCATGTAAATAATATCTGTAAAACCGTCAATAAATCATTATTTCCCCTTCTCAGATTGAAACATGTGATCCCCACATCTCTTAAGGCACAGCTGGTTTCGGCGTTAATATTACCGCACTTTGACTACGCCGATACAGTTTATCAAGATCTATCACAAGAATTGTCACTAAAACTTCAACGCTCTCTGAATGCATGCATCAGGTTCATTTTCAATCTACAGGTATCAGATCACATCACCCAATACATAAATGAACTATCTTGGTTAAAACTTAGTCATAGACGACAACTTCACACCCTCTCACTTCTTTACCAAATTCTGAATACTAAAACGCCTTCTTACCTCTTTGAAGAATTCAAGAAGCTGAAAAATGTCCATGAATCCAATACGCGAGGAAATCATAAGCTGGTAATACCTCTCCACCGGACTACTATCTTCAATAAATCATTCATTGTCACTGCATGTCGCGAATGGAATAAACTTCCCTTATCCTTAAGAAACTCTCCATCACTTCCATCTTTTAAAAGGGCGCTACATAAAACACTTCTTAAAGTTCAGCAGACGGGCACATGAGTATCACAAGTCACGGGCACTCTCTCAATACACATGATAGATTAGAACACGGACGGCAAGATAAACGGCACACATTTAACACCATGTTGATGTTTGTTTTTGTTTATTAATTTTTCCTTAATTCCCTTTTACCTTTTTTTTCTATTTTTTTTCTCCCTACCTTTTGTATTTATTTGTATTTATATATTTTTGTATTTCTTGAATTTCATTATAATATACTTATTTTCCTATGTACATGCTATTATATTTGAGTTTTCTTAAACACTAGCTTTACTGTCAGTAGGATTTCGCAGGTTTTTCACACCCCCCTTCTTGTGTGGGTGTTTTCCTGCAGTGGGTTTTTGCGTAAAGGATGTAAGCATAATAATCCTCACGTTTTTCCCACATTGTAAATTCTCTCACACACTATTAGATATGTAATATTGATATATTGTGTATGTATATTTCTTTTGTGTTAATTTATCATTATTTGATTCCTATAAGTGTATTCTGTACTTAATTTTTTTTTTTAACATCGAATTGTAATTGTTTTAAGTATTGACCACTATTTCTTTTATATATTTATTTTGACGAGGGGTTAGATGGCAGAAGGGACAGTTTTGTCTCAATCTCGCCCCAATAAAGACCTTTTATTATTATTATTATTATTATTATTTAAAGTATTTTTCAGTCATCGTTTCTTTCTAGAAACGGCTAAAAACCTCAAGAAAATATATTCACTTCGTTTTCTTTTAAATGTAAATGTCTATCTCCGTAGCAATATGGAACCTATACCGTACAATGACGTCAGAAGGCGTTTCAGGTCACGTGACTTTCGGGATCATTTTATTATATTTAATAATCTTTGTGGTGGGCGCAGAAAAATTTGGCTTATATATTTAAACTGGTGAGAAAATTTCGCATCAAGTACATCATTAATCTTTGAGAAACAAATTTCATGCATATTCCCCATTATTGGTTTTATCACCTGGACGAGGAAATATAACATTTTTTGATTCATAGATATTGCAGAAGTCTCTATCGTTCACTAGCGAAAACGAGAAACCACTCATACGTAATGTTCCCTTGGTACCTACGAGTAAATAAAGTAACATTAATGAGAAATAAAACAGCTCATAGCTCTCCGAATGGAGAGTTACAACTATTATCTCCCACGATCTCCAGCGAAGGGGAGAATAATATACAGACTTCCACTTCAATGGCTTCCCTTCCGATTTTCCCGTCGTCTTTCCTGTTGCAACGCCCACGAAAATCCTCCCCCGCAAAATTCTCCAGTCCTCACTGTGCCCTCCAATCTGAGAATCGAGACAGTTGCCAGGGATACCCCCTTCCCTCTGTCGCAGCGGGTATTTGGTGGGTGGATACTGGGTTGGATGGGGGAGAAGTTTTGGGGGAAGGAAGGTGTAGCGTGGGGAAGAAGTCAAAGGGTCCAAAGGAAGGAAAATGACAGGGAGAGAGAAGATACATCCTCTCCTTTAACCCGCTCGACCTCCTGACCCCAAAATATCCCGTAATTAGCGACCTCTCTAGGAAAGTAATGGGGCATTCCCACCCTTAAAGGGGGAAAAAAAAGAAATGGGAGAATGCGATAACTGGGGCTCCTCGGGCCCCAATTCGAATCAGAAACAAAGAGGGAGCACTCAGTGGCGAGTTGGGCGTATCGTAAATGGGACCACGACCAGAATTTAAGAAAAAAAGAACACCGAAAGCATTGCTCTACATATTGGGAACACTTAGTAACTTGCCCCGCTGGAAAGAAGTTTCATGGTTGAACCCATCTTCCATTTTTGCGCACCGAAAAAAAATAGACGTAACTACATATCTATACAAAGCTTGATCTGATAATTGTGAGCACATAGTTTAAATGAGTCGTCGATGCGGATGAGGCCTCTCTCTTCATTAGTCGAGGATTTCTTCATCTGAGGGGTCGAGAGAACGAGGAAAAAACACATCTTCCGGCGGAGGAGACGAATGACGCATCAGCGCGGAATTCTCAAGGAACAGTGCCCTCTCAAGGAACCGATGGCCAAAGTCATAAAAAAAAGGATATTTTAGGAGAGAAAAAAATATACAATCTCGAAGAAGATGGGGTCGAGAGGAAATGCCCTTGACCCACTTAACCCGGAAGAAAAGAATAAACATGGGCATTGAACGGAGCAGGAAAAAATCTCAAAGGCATTCCGATGCTTGCGATCAAATATAAGTTCGGGTCAATGGCAATTTATATTTTTATTTCCAGCTCCCAAACTAAGCCTCATAAAAATCCTCTTTTCCGGACGACGCATTCGTTCGCTGCGGGTGAGTGGATGACGTAATTATTATTCAAAATAGGATGGATACGAACCGTATTGCGGGAAGAATAAATTCCGTTTCGGCCAACGCAAAACGCGGAAGAATGCAATGCAAGATAGCAGAAACGGTGAGCGGTCAAAGGCATGATAAGAATTCATTGGATACTGTTATTTCACATAACGCTAATCTGTTAGCAATAAATGGGTTGCGGATTTCCTTCACCGTGAAATGGAATACATTTTCAATCTTCGGAAAAAAAAATTAGATAGGAGATGATGCGGCCGTTTCTCAATTACAACGCGGAAGAGCGTAGATGGGGTAAGGAATGAGTGACTACAGCTGACTCTTTTAAAACACCTGGGAAAACAACTCTTTAATTCAACGCTATGGTTGCAATGGTGGAACATATATATGGTAGCCGGCTACTTCAATGAGAGCAGAAATATGTAGAATCTCCGCTAACTTCTTTCACGCAATGCATATTCATCGAGGACAATCATCTATTATATCAATGACTATTTCCGGGAATTGAAAAAAAAAACTAGTTAGTAGTACATGACATTTGATATCAATTCACCAGCCAAAAAATGTCGTGAGTTAAAATATTGCTTTGAATCAAAGCGATAGTACTAAAACTTCCAAATACAAATACTCGCAACAATATCAGCTAGGAAATGAGAAAATCCTCCATTGCAATAGAATAACATCTATCAAAATGAACCAAGTTCTAATATTCCAACAGCATTAAAATGTTATGCTTGAAATGCACGCTTGCTGTAGGGACAAAACATTTTCCATGTTTTCGGTAGGTACTAGATTAAAGTCCTTGAAATGTAGGCATAATCGACAGTTTGATTTTGAAAATCATTTCCTAAAATACTTGTGCCACAAGTCCGTAGTAAAAATTTTCACCACTGATACTATAGTGACCTTATCACCCTGTAAATTATAATATATTGCATTCATAAAATGTTTGAGCAGTGTTGATAAACGCTAAGAACACTTTCAACGTGATCTTTCACAAAGCCAACGCTGCAGGATGGAAAATTTTACACCCGTAATTGATAACGCATAATTAGCAATCTGAAATGGTATGAATAATAAATAATTTCTAGGCCGCCATTTGATTCCAAAAACATTAGCACCTCGGATGTCGTTCCAAATTTTCATCGCCAATTTCAATCAACTCATGAAGTTTCAATCAACTGATATACTGTTTAAGAGTAAAAAAAGTCATCACCACCAATTATTTGCTATTCTCAATTTTAATTTCAATTATCACTAAATAATATATATTCAGAACTTTCTGTACTCATTTTTCAAGCCAAATATGATTTAATATAAACGTAAATGTGGAAAACGACGCTTCAGTACGTATTATTTTTCCTTCATTAGTACGATTTTTCCCCTAATTCTCTCGCCATTGTTTTTCTATCGAGGATGATACCTACAAAATGAAAAATAAACCTATCACTTAAAATTTAATACTGATGATTGCACAAAATAAACTGCTCTGGAGTAAAAAATTCAGCATTTCCACAAACAAGAGAATACGTGGCAGAAGGGACAGTTTTGTCTCAATCTCGCCCCAATAAAGACCTTTCAATATTATTATTAGTTACAGTTTACTAACATCCACCTCCGAGTCTCTGACTTGCATCAGGTTTCCTTGCCGTCATATAGGCCGGAGACTAGAGAGGGGTCGCGCCTAAGGGTAGCCACGTCCGCAACCGTCGGATAGGTGGCTACCCTGCGTTAGGGTCATGCGCACGAAGCAGGCGGGAGGAACCCGAACGGCCTTCTGCATTGCACTTGCAAGTGCATCTGCTCGCGCCCTGCACACTGGGATGCACTTTCAAGTGTATAGTCTCAGGTTTTAGATACCACAGCATCTAAGGTATCTCTTCCACCACCACCCTTCATAAACTTATGTACAATCGAGGGAGATATATCGCTTAAGTTATTTAAGTTCTTGGCTATGTATGATAATGCAGATAACGTCATGAACAGCTTTTTTACAATCATGTTACTCTTTGACAATCGATGAAATTTGGTGGTAGCAGAATAAAATTTTATAAGGTAGGTACTAAAACTGCTAAAGTTGAACCTCACCATATATTCAAAGCTTTAATCTGAAACACACGCAACGTTTTCGCCCGGAGCGGGATTCAAACTCGTGACCATTGGGTCATAAGGACAGTACGTTATAGGTCTGGCTTCTGTGTCCGGCGAGGAGCTTGATATTAATATACTAGGAGCGATTTGAACTCAAGATCTTTGTACTACCAGACCCTCGATTTCCAAACCTCGCTACTTTTGCTTAATAATAATTCGTACACACTTAAATAAAAGGTTTCAATCTCTCCATAGACAATGACCGAGATATCCGGCTCATTTACGTGCCCGCCTGACTGCACAATGACTGGTGTTTAGAATAGCAACTAGTGCATGGATATTGTGTTTGTCTTTCTGATGATATTTTTGTGTTGTTGTTAAGGCTACACCCGCACTTACTGGCACCTCAGATCGGGAAGAAAGGTACAGGGAAGAATATGAAAAGATAAAAAGGCAGGATACAGAGAAAACTTGCGTCGGATATAGCCTATTCTTTCCGAAAGACGCCAAGAGACCACGCACGGCTTAACGTCCCATCCGACGGACGGAGTGCTGAACTGAAATGCTCTCCACAATGCAGACTCAAGTTGCGGCCGATTCACAGATGAGAAATAACATCCATTGCCGGGTTTGTGGCCAACACTAACCACTACACCGACTGGACCCCCCTATTGACGATAATTAGATCAAGAGGTTCTAGATAAGAAAAGAGCAGACGGAACACCTAACAAACGATTTGTACCACCGTCAATTGCATGTGGACTCATATCTTGAGGAAAAAAATCATGTGTAAAAGTTTATTTAAATTTGTAAAAATGCACAGCTCTTATGAATAAGTCAATCGACTTCATCCCTTCAGCCTCATTCTAAAGGGTACATAGACAAGTATTGGTGGGTGGCTTAATACATACTGGGGTTCCAAGATCGAGAATGAAAAAAAGAGAGGAGGGTTTGGGGATGTAAAAGAAAGGTCTGGGGTGGACGGGAGGAGGTAACGTAGAATGTTGAGGAGGGTTGGAGGGTGTCGGCAATGAATCGACGGGCAAATTGAAAAGAGGGTCTGAAGATGCTCTAGCAATTTAAATGCAGGCGAAACGAGATACTTTTAAATTAGAAAAATCGTTCAAATAACAATATCGCATTCCGGTGCTCTTCGTAAATACTTAACTTAATCATCTAAGTTTAACTTCGTTGCTAGAGACAATGGGATGAAAGACCCTTTAAACCCGAAGACATAAGGCCTGATTAATGCTTTTACATAAGTACCAGGCCGAATATTTCACCTACAACACCAAGCTATAAGCTTTATAAGGATACCAAGCCACGTTAGCAGACAGGACCACAAAGACACTGCACTACTGGCTAGGCTAAAATAGTCGTTCTATTCTCCAAACATTCTTGACCATTACAACCATACAACGTCTCAAACAAGGATGCCTTCGTAAAATAAATTTACCTTAACGTGAAAATGAAATTGTACGCATTATACAATGCAGATCAATGAATCAAACACAGGTGAAAATAAGATGGTGGATTTTTTTTAGAATTTAAGCATATCTGCATGAAGTATTAATATTTATTATGCATCTTTGTAGCATTTGTCAAATCTTTCTTTGCATGCTGGATGAAAAGCAGCATTGGCAGTGTGTATCCCGCATGACATTCATAGAAATCTCACCTTAGGTATGTATTTGAGTAAGTAACCTTATGAATGTTTGGAGACAAATCACCCCATGGCACACACTCTTGAGCTGGCTTGCAAGGCAGTTAGTAGATATCGATTAAAAGACTTCCGCAATTACAATAGAGATCTCAGGGTTAAAAGAGCTGTAATCCATCCTTTTCAGGTGACATAAACGCTCCAAAAACTAGCGACCTTTCCTTGCAATTCAATGCCTCCTCTATAACGCGGCTCCGAATTTATTTCCACCACCCATCACCACAAATGAGACAGAATGTCGTCTCGTGGGAGGAAGGAAGAGCAAATAGCTAAAGCGGATTCAGGTATGTTCGCAGGAGAGTTATTTACGGAGGGAGGAGGAAAAAGGGAAGAGAGACCCTTTTCCTGATCCCAGCGACCCCTTAATTACGAACGAATGCGGCTCGCTGAGGTATTCGAAAAGGATTTGAAAATCCATACCGCACAACACCTCGTGGCAGGTACCTCGTCACGTATCTCTCTCTTTTCCCACGCCACGCATTTCCACCTTCTAACGCCTTTATATCGCCCACGGCGTTTTAAATCATTCACGATATACGTAAAGTGATTAAATTATTAATTGACTCAAATGTGTACACGTATTTGTGGAAAAAGTAATGAAAAACCTAAGGAGAAATAAAATACTTTGCATTAACTTAGCAAATATGGAATTGATTGATAATTTGATACCGGTAAAAGATTGGTTTTCGAGCAAGTATCAATTGGTTTTTCACGTCAATCGTTTCGTCGATTTTCGTTATCGCTCGTTCTAAGACTATGCTAGACTTTTACCGGAAGAAGGGATCTTACAGCTGGAATCTTGGGCAGGGATGTGAATGAGAGATTGGTAAAGAACTTTATATAGAGTTTACTTCTGAGACTGTAGGGAGGGTGACGAGAAAATCTTTAAAGGTTTAGAGGTAAATGTGGGTGTGTAGGAGTATGTAGAAAGTGCGAAAGATGGAAAGGCTGAAGAATGAAGACGTGTCGAACATAGCTAAGGAGGAGAGAGGATTGTATGCAGAAATTGGGAAAGTTAGGAGTGGGAGGTAATTGGACCCTGTTTTCAGATGCAATGGAATGCTGAAGGTTGCTATCGTAGGGAGAATAGAGGGTAAGCAATGCCGATGAAGAAGAAATTAATTAGCATGCCAATAGTATTTGGGACCCATAGAAAAAGGCAATAATGTAGGCATTAGATAAAACACAGAGGTGATCTGCTAAATTTGGAAAAATTGCGAAAATAGAGATAATGGGGTTACGTTAGGATGGGATAATAGGGATATATAATGATGGGAGACCATTCACGCGCAAAGAAAACTGACTGTGTTTAAATAGATACAGAGCCGTTAACAAACGAAAGAGGGATGCTAGTATGGGGAATTAAAAGCGCAAGCATTTTGTAGGAATGAGTGTGGGGCCGTAGCAAACCGTTCTTATTTTTTTATTTATTTTCCACTACCACCGAGAAGAGCACATGTGGCCTTTACATCGGGGTATTAACAATGTAACAACGGACGATCACACACAGCCATGTCCTGAGTGGTGAAAAAACCCACTCAGGAGGTACTCGAACCCACGACCCTAAGGTCAGCACGCGATCTTTAGGTTATAGAATTAACATACTAAGTTGATACTATTAATTTGAGTCCTAAATGATATTTCTGTGAATATTCACTACCAACCACATACTTTTGAGATGGCTTGCAAGGAGCTCCAAGGAAGTTGATGCATGTAAAAATGTGTAAAGAGAGAAGGGAGAAGAAAAAGAAGATCGAGGGTGAGGAGCAAGAAATGCCAGGTGACGGAGAATAGGAGATGGGAGAAAAAGAGGAAAAGAGAATGACAATGGAAGGGGCGGATACAGAGAGAGGAGAAGGATTGTGGTCTGCGTTTTAAACTCCCAAAGAAAACAAGGTTATCCCCTCTTCCCGGCGCGAAGTTTATTCTCCTCTTCCCCGCAATGGATTTCGGGTGGTTTTAGCGGACGGCGGAGGGCAGCAAGCGGCTTCGACTGAGGAGGGAAAAGGAACAGCGGATGGCGGTGGGTGTCGGAGAGGGATAAAAGTTTAGGTGAGGTGTAAAACTGATGGAACGATAAGTGCTTTCGGGGGAAAAAATACGCGGCCTGAAGATTGGGAGTGCAACGGGGAAGCAAAGGAGAAAGAGAGAGAGAGGGTTTTACCAATTTGGAGCCCCCGAGGTTGGAAAGAGTGAGGTTGAAAAAAGGCAAGGATGCCAGGAGTAAAGACGAGACGGAGCGGAGACTCATTTCTTGGCATCCAACGTATATACTTTAATAACGTAAATGAATTCACTTTGTAAAATTCCACAGATTTTTATTAAAACCGACCTAGTTTTCGACTTACACAGTCATTATCAAGGTGTGTGTCACTTAGACTGTGTAAGTCGAAACCTTTTAATAAAAATCTGTGGAATTTTACGAAGTGAATTCATTTAGGTTATCAATATGTGGTTCCACGAAGTTAAGCCTAGCAATTTGTTATATGTACGAACTTTACCCGATACTCCTGACAGACAGGACACTCCCCTCCTGCTTATATATCCATACTTGCCGACCAGCCGCGAAAGAATTGTTCCCACAGTTGACCCCGAGTGTTTGTGGAAGTTTAGATACTAATATTTTAGTTTTTATTTCGCAGATTCTGGCTATAAAATAAGTGTTCATCGAACAACGACGAAAGATTTTCAGTCTATAAGGTAGGTACAGTAACAATTTTTTTTTGTAGAGGCTGTGATCAGCTGCAAACAAATGAAGAACTGAAAGACGAATAGCAAAGAGCATCAGGCTACAAGGGAAATCAATCATACCGCTTCAGGATATAAGGATACTACGACTGCGGATGTTTTCTGGGTGGATCGAGCAGCTGACAGCTCCCGTTACCAGTATCAAGTCCGGATAAAGGGGTGGTACTGCATGAGGCGACAATCGGTAAAAAGACTCACAAACCTTCAAGTTTAGCCTTGAATTAGAGGTCTTAGACTAGGGAGTACTATTGTTTATATGTCAAATTACAATAAGCATTTTTTTCTGATTTATAATGCGTGTCTGGTGATGGTTCACCCCCTGCCAAACACCCTTACGATGGCTTGCAGGGTATTATTCATATGTAGAAATAACTGCTCACGTATGAATACAACAGAGAGCATACCAAATAATCGATTTATTCTCAATGGCTGTAAGGTATCTAGAATATAATTACCTCATTTTTCAAGGATTTCTCTACATTAGATGAACACTTATTTTATAGACCCAAGTTTCTTGTATACTCCTCAGTTAAGGACAACCACATTTCAGAGATGGCAGCTTCCAAACTCTGGAATGGATTGCCAAACCATGTTAAGAGCAGTGGGTCAATGGAAGTATTCAGAAAGAGGCTTGGAGCCTTATAGGCAGTAATAATAATTTGTAGCTACAGTTGTATATTGTATAACTATATAGGAAGTGTTCAGAAAGAGGCCTGGAGCCTTATAGGCAGTAATAATAATTTGTAGCTACAGTTGTATATTGTATAACTATATACTGCTTAAGTAATTGTTGTATAAGTATTGTAATATATTGTAGTGGGTTAATGAAAGTGTTCAGAAAGAGGCTTTGGAGCCATTTAGGCAGTGATAATAATCTGTAGCTTCACTTGTATATATTGCATAACAATATACCGCCTAAGTAATTATTGTGTAGGTATTTTATATATTGTATTGCATACGTATATTTTAAGTAACTGTTGTAAATAATAAATAAATAATAAATTTAATTGCTTCCAAAGTAAATCATTACAAAGTGTAACATTAGAAACAAAATGTGTTGCAAATTGCATAGTTGTATACTGTATATTGCAAAATTGTTATATTTGTCAATACCACCCTGAACTCATATGCTTGCTAACAATCTGTTTTACGCAATATATTTTTAGATGTATTTACAGTTTATGTCGCAAATTGTGTTATACCTGAATTCCTTTGTCATCTGATATGTATTGTATTGTATTAATTGTTTTCTGCTCAAAAGGAGAGCTACTCCTAGAGCAATAAAGTTTATTATTAATATTATTACATTATCATCACGGGAGTGGAAACCGTGGACCCAGCTCAGACTTTTCAAGAAGACTAGTACTAAACGGGTAGGGCCACAAGGGAACGGAACGTGAAATGGGACGGGAGGGTGGGAAGACACAGGATTGGTGGACAGAAGCCAGGGTTGAGGTCAAAGCGAGTGGAGGGTGACGGAGAAGGATGAGGAGGTCGGAGAGGGGGTGAATGTGGGGGGGGGGCGTTTTAAGGAAGAGAGCTGGACGGACGATAGGCAGCGCGCAAAAACAAGTAGACAAGCGAGCGCATCAAGGCGAAAGGGTCCTGATTATGTGCGGGGGAAAAAATAGATTTGAATACTACGATGTGAAAGGGGCAGTAAACAGTTTTTTTTTTACGGGTTAGGATTTGGGAACAAAATATAATGCAAACGATGGCTAGTAGGAAAAGGGTTTTTAAAACAGGGACATGGTGAGAAGGCGGAAAAAGGGATATTGTCCCCTTTCTACTTGGGCTCAAAAAAAAAGGTGCCGTCTGCGGATCCAGGAGATTTTTAATATTATCCCGAACGCCACACACACGCTGGAAGTGGAGGAAAATCCACCCATTGCCTTGTTCCCACCCATTATACCAGAGTAAGATTATTAAATACCGCACCAAAAGTATTCCCAAGAGAGAAAGAGAGAATGCAGGGTACTTCGTTTAACAGAAGGATCTCCCGATGAATGCGTCGTTCTACTTCAATCTCATAACACTCGACCCGCGAGGATAAATCATCAGCTGTGAATTCTCTTCGACTAACGGAACAGATGGATTCAAAGTTAAAGGTGAGGGAAAGCGAGTCACAACGGCAAATAAAGCGTGGTATTTCGCTGTAACTTGGCATCGCGATGAATAGCACGACTAAACTCATGGCTTAAAACAGAGATGTATTAAAACAAAAAAAAACTCTCTCATTTCCTGAGCGATGAATATGTATGCTCATTCGTTACGTACGAAAAATAATGATTTAATATGTTTTCGCATGGTTAAACGATTACTTCGTAAAAAACGGGCAAAACGCGTTTTCATCGGAAGATGTAAAAAACACACGCGAGAATAATGTCGCTATTTTATATTTTTGCAAATCAAAAACGAGGACTGAAAAGATATGAATAATAGTCGGATGGATTCAAAAAAATCCCTCATCAATCTAGCAAATTAACTCGTGTTAATCAAAGCTGAAACGAATAGCCCGCATTCCATTAATGTAGGAATGAATTATCGTCACCAAAGCCATACATTATCTGTCACTAGGCAGGCAATTGGCAATTCTCAATGCATATAAAGAGGAGTTTTATTTTAATCGGCTGTAAATATTTTTTCAGAAGCCGTCAGTACATATGATATCAATTGAGCAGATTGTGCGGTATGAAACAAAAAGTAAATCTGTTTGTTCTTTTCTAAAGCTTTCAAGTTTTTTATAAAAATTAATACCAAAAATATATCACTTTGAAATGCAGCAATGATGACGCCCAACTATTTTTGGAAACTTAAAAGGAATCAAAATTAAATATTTACACATGAAGAAGCTCATATTTTTAAAATTAGTAGAGAATATGCGCCATATTCACTTTTTAAATTTCTTTCCAAGAAATTAAAACCTGGATCTGTAACTGAAATGCCCCTTAAATAAACCCTCAGTTTATAGAAGAATTGATGAAAAACTGCATTTCTGCACAATTTCATTTCTGCATACGCTTTGAATGGGAATTGTTCACATAGTTCCTCTCTCTGGCAATCGTCATGCTAATTAAGAGCTAACTCTCCCGGGAAATCCCACGATATTTATTCAAAAGCGGATATGAATGCAGAATGCTGCGAGAATGGATGGAGTAGTCTTGGAAGAGGCTTGGGAAAATGGGATTTTTTTGGCCCTGAATAGAATCCCTTTAGCACCGACAGAGCGCACGGTTGACGTGCAATCATACGTACATTACGACATAGGGATGCAAAATTTGAAAAGCGAACGCTCTCATAATGGTTAGTTAGAGGGTTTAATTTACGTTTTTAGGTGCTGTAACTGGTAAGAACATATCGTAACGTCTAACCCAAGTCCTTAGTCCTGAGACGAACACAACAATAGGTATATGCCTGAAAAGCAATTCGAACCCACGACCCTTGGATTGCCAGGCCGGCGAGGACCTCCGGCCTGACTCCAGACACACTTTTGGATTCTATAAACGCCCGGGTTTGACCCAGACGGGTGGCAACACTTGCAGCACTTCTTTCGTCGGATAGGATTTTAAAAAGCGAACCCTATTGCGCCTTACAGTAAGGATAAACTAGTTAAAGGCCGCCATACACCGAAAGCGATGCTAAGCGAGAGAGCTGTTCTCGCTACGTGTCTTGAAATCTCTCCAAAGGATTTCCTACTGTCCGCTCACACCAAATGCGAGACATGCGAACCTATGCGAGCTTCCCGAGCACTACGTCGCTAATTTTCTCTTCGCTTAGCTTTCGTGGCGCATGCGCAGTTCCGATTGCCAACATCTCTCGTCAACAAGTCAACAATGAGAGTCGAAATACGTACCATACGAACTTTAGTACGGCAGGAAGCAAGACGAGAATTGAAGGCAACGTGAGAATTGAAGATTCAATTCTTTCTCATAGCCATCGTCAAAAGAAGAATTTCTTCATCTTCGCTGTCTGACAGAAAACGTAAACATTCCGCCATCTTGTTACGTAGCTTGGTTTGCTTAGCTGCTGATGTGAGGGCGCGCGTAGCGGACGTCTGCTGCGAGAACAGCTCTCTCGCTTAGCATCGCTTTCGGTGTGTGGCGGCCAACTTGTTTCTGTTCTCCTTGCCCTGAAAAGTTAGTTACCAACTCTTCCCCATTATCCCCCTTTGCCTTTAACTGCGAAATTATCAATAACGGTCAGTTGTCTCACAATCGGGGCGAATTTTACTCACATAAAGTGGTCAACTACTAGCGGTTGCAGTAAGGGGATGCGTCAGATATCAATCCATTGTCTTGAACTGGTGTGATGACCGACGAGCTATGCTGGTTGGTCTTAGAGGCAACTGGCCGAAGCGTACACTATTTTTCCATAAGAGATACGTTTCGTCTCAGTGTTTATTAGGTTTATGGAGAACGGAGGAGGATTAGAGAGAAAAATCTTAGTGTCATTAGCCTACTATAATACTGGAATGATGCCAAGGGGATCACAGTTAAACATTTCACCCGACCGACTTCAACAGGGTTCATACCAACTTTCCATTTACAATTTCCCCGACTTTTCCAAGAGTTCCAGTCCCAATTTTTGAAATTTCCCTGACTTGATATCAATGGCAAAGCAGTCGTATATTGGGATTTTATGATAAGGGTGTAAGCATTCGAAATGTGGTGCTAACGAAGACGATGAAGATAAAATTGATCGACCGAGTGACAAATGAAGAAGTCCTAAGAAGAGTGGGAGGAAAGAGAGGTCTGCTGAAAACTATAAAAAGAAGACTGGACAACTTAATCACCCACATCTTAAGACACGATGGCCAGATGATGACAATCGTCAAAGGAAAAGTGAACGGGAAGAATGGAAAAGGCATGCCTCGTATGAGTTACATAGAACAGGTCGTAAAGGACGTGAAAGAGAGGAACTACGTTAATATGAAGAGGTTGGCCGATAGAAGAATCGAGTAGAGGGCTGCGTCACACCAATCCTAGGATTGTTGACCCTTGATGATGATGATGATGGAAAAATGCAGCAAGGAATATTGTGAAATAAAATTTATTTATTCCAGGAAAGTAACGTATTCCAGTTACAACAAACTCAAACACAAAACAACGGACGAGCAGACGAAAGCAGCCAGATCCCGTGCCCGAGCGAGCCACCGAGTCGGCGCTACCCCGTGCCGCCCAGCCAGAACGGCAGGAGTTTTCCCTGACCAGAATCTAATTTCCCTGACATTTCCAGGACTTCCAGTCCCGATTCTTATTTCCCTGACATTTCCATCACTTCCCTGACCGGTACGAACCCTGTTCAATTGCTGTCCACCCAGTACACAGAAACATCTTACCTACTGTAGTGATGTTTCTAATTTACTAAGGACTAGGGAGTGGGGCAAAAACAATTGAAGAAATACCCTCAGGCGTGACTTGGTGGAAGATTTTAATGATGAAAATAACAATAACTTTACTTTCGTACGTTGTACGTTCCACACTTTTATTGAACAAGATATTTTATTTTCAAGGTACTTGAAAATGATACCTTAGACGTCGTTAACACGGTCGGCTACTTCAATAAAAGTGTGGAACATACTAATCTAGTGTTATTTTCATCGAGCATTTACAATATCTGCTGACGTCAATATACATATAATTTATTTGACCCAGATATTAGTAATTACTGACCGAGTAATTTCGTATTTAGGCCAAGGCAGGAAGGGGGGAGGTACTTACATGGCCCGGCAAAAATGGAAACGGGGGAGGTCCAGCTGCGGGATCGAACCCGGGGTCCCCGGGGGCGAGGGCAACGGGATTCAGGAAGCGGCGAGGATAGGGGTCAAACCAGGGTTCCCCAGAGGAATGGGTGTAGGGGTCAACCTGAGTGTCCCCGGAGGAAAAGGGTGTCTGGGTCGTACTATGGTTCCCGGAGCCAGGAAGGGTACTCGCCCTGTCCTTAACTCACTGATGTACATGAGCAAGTGCGCTGGGAGGTGGTGGAGGATTCCAGAAAATACTAAGGGTGGCGGAATGTTCCGGTAGAGAAGTAAGCAAGGAGTAACCTGGGTACCTCCATCATTCGGGAATACCCTAGGTGGCTTTCTCCCATGAGGGGAGGAGTCAAGGATACCAGGAAATACTAAGGGAAGGGAAGGGTTTCAGGCAACTACAAGGAGCAGCCCAAGGCTTGCATCTTACGTTCCTTTGGGGACAGTGTGGCCTACCTTTACCACCTTATTGCCAGGTTTCAATTTACTCGATCCCTCGGCATCAGTAGACACCAATCTCTCGACCACATTAACCCGATCCCTAAAACAATTAAAATCCCTAAAACCCGATCCCTAAAATAATCAACCAGTGCTACACATCTATAACAATGAAAGGCAATAGCCCTTGGAGAGGTACGTATGGGAGAAAACATTGAATTACTCACATTACACCCTAATCGGAGCCAGAACAACATGCAGGGCATGAAAGTACACGCAATGACTTCACTCCCATATTTCATCACATTTCTATTTTGCACCCGGGTAAAAAAGGAAAAACCCCGGGATTAATGCAAACTCTCCACCACTTCCACCCCTTTTCCACGGCAATAAGGGCTTGTTATCATTTCCCCTCTGGGCCTGGCCTCATTTCTTTTAAAGACTCGAAAAATTGCCCCTTGTAATGAAAAAATGCCTACATTCGCCCGGCACGCAGAAATTATGGCCCAGACAGCAGTGGTAAGGGTCTGGTAATGGGAGGTGCGACTAATGCCCTTATGGGGAGGTACAAAGGACGAGAAATAAGGGCCGAGGAAAACTCGGAGACTGAGGAAAACGTTTAAGGGAACCAAGGAGAAAAAGGGTACAAGAATGACGCGAGACGATGAGGAGCCTTGCCATTTGGGGAGGGCAATTAACAGAATGAAGGGTCAGAACCTTAACGGTAAGCACGCTAACATTTTCCAAAGACGCGAATTCTGCCTGAGAGGAAATAATGGTGTTAGGACACAATTGGGGAACGTCAAGAATTTACAATCTAGTTGGGGTGGAATTAAGTTTTAAGGATTCTCAGCTGCAGATGTTTTGTCGCAATATCTCATTAGATATTAACACGTAGACCAAGCACGCTCGAAGTGGAATTCGAACACCTGACATTCTGGTCGCGAGGCCGACGTGCTAATAACCTGCCTGAATGATATTAAGAAAACATTTTCACTCCAGTACTTAGCCCGTCATCATCATCATCATCATCATTGGTCAACAATCCTAGGATTGGTTTGACGTAGCCCTCCACTCGATTCTTCTATCGGCCAACCTCTTCATATTGACGTAATTCCCCTCTTTTACATCCTCCATAACCTGTTCCATATACCTAATACGAGGCCTGCCTTTTCCATATTTCCCGTTCACTTTTCCCTCGACGATTGTCTTCATCAGGCCATCATGCCATAGGAAATGGCCGATTATGTTGTCTTCTTTTTAGAGTCTCAGCAGACTTCTCTTCTCTCCCACTCTTCTTTAGACTTCTTCGTTTGCCACCCGTTCGATCCATTTAATATCCATCATTCTTTTATCATGTAGCGGGAGTCATCATTCTTCTTCAATATCACATTTCGAATGCCTAGCCCAGCTAGGCTAGCTTTTATATGGGACGATAAAATAAAGACCCCTCGGTATCTAAGATCATGATAAGGGCAACATCGACGCCATGTTTCTCATTACTCCATCCTACTTTTCCTAAAACAATTTTACGTACCTATGGCCCTTCATGGCAAAATCATCTGTCGCCCTCCAAAAAGGCAAAAATTACTGAATCTTCCAAACTACCAGATACCAGAATAATTATTATGCCTCTTATTTCACATCAATATCAGCGCGATCTCGTGGCATTCCCGAAATTCATTCTTTCATACGGTACGCGAATGACTGAATTATGTATCAGTTGTTGCCACCCACCGAATCGACAACGTAAAAATTTGAAGGTACCCGAATTCCTTGGAGTAGAAACCGTCTGTTCTCTGAACCTCTCGCGCCTGACACAAAGCTTTCAGCTAGAAATAAAGGCCAAGACGACTTGGCAGTGGTGTTCAAACAAGCGAGAGACCCTCCACAAGCTCCGGCTTGTCAAAAATTCGGGCGGGTTTGTTTACATTCCAAGGAAAGGGTTTTGGAAGTACGGAGGAGGAAGGAATGGTGAGAGTTAGCGCTTGTTTCAATCTGTGTTTCGCGGAATCAAGAGAGAGTATAAAATTTTCCATTCGCAAATCCCTATGGAATTCATTATATTTTCAAGTTATAACTGGAATAAAAATGGAAAAGTGTTTCAAGAGACTGGTAGTGCATTAAATCAATTATATCGGTCCTACCAAATCAATTTATCCCTCGCATATTTTACGTGAACCCATTTACCTAAAAAAGAGAAAATAGAAAATCTTTACCTTTAGGTAAACAAGGACGGATCAAATATGTATTTACATAAAAATATGCATTTCATTCCCTATGGAATTCATTTGAAGTTCAAGTTATAAATGGAATTAAACTGGAAAAGTATTTGAAGAGATTAGCAATGCATTAAATCAATTATATCGGTATTACTAAGGCAATTAAAACTTGGATATTTTATGCGAACCCATTTACCTAAAAGAGAGAAAATAGAAATCTTTATCTTTAGGTAAACAAGGAGGGATCAAATATGTATTTACATAAAAATATGCATTTCATTCCCTATGGAATTCATTATAAGTTCAAGTTATAGCTGGAATAAAACTGTAAAATTATTTTAAGAGACTTGCAACGCATTAAATTAATTATATCGGTCTTAATATGAACATTAAAACTCGGATATTTTATGCGAACTCATTTACATAAAACAGAGAAAATGTTTACCATTAGGTAAACAAGGAGGGATCAAATATGTATTATTTACATAAAATGCGTCAGCAGCTATATAAACCAATTATCCTACCAAAGTGCTATGTAGGGAAAAGTGTTTAATAATTATTACGGGTAATAATAATGGTACGAGACTAGGGCCAAGTATTTTTACGCCAAACGTAGGTATATGTATATTTGGAATCGGTAGATATCACTTGATCGATGCAATCGATTCCATATATGCCATAACTTGTGATATCTAGTGAATTAATGAAGAGTCATGAACTACGTTTACCAATCGGACTCCAATCCATCTGAAATCAGATCGATCTGAAAGATCAGAAGCAAGCTCACTCAGATCGCCTGGTTTCCCAACACGGTCTTAAAATATTGATATTGAACTATCGATCTCAGCAGTCGCATCTGTTTGTTTACATAGACCTACGTTGGAAACATTATTGAGTTGAGTTTACGTAGCCCAGCGTTGTAGTAAACATCTTGCACCATGGAGTTGGAAAATTATTTACTTCATCGGTCATTGTACAACTTACGTGAGCTTATGAACTCACTTCGCAAATGAAATCGATTGCAATTTGTTTCCCATGAGCAACGAAAAGAAGAACGAAAAGCGCAACACGCCGAACTCTTCGGATCGATCTGAGATCTACAATCAGATCGGTTAAGGTGCGACTGTCATAGCAGTTGACTGCTATGACAGCACACCGGTAATGGTGAGTTATTGAAAAAAGAAAGAAGGACGGCGCAAGCTCTAAATCACAATACGTCTGCAAAAGGCATATTGAAAATAACCGATAATTCAGAACAAATGTTTAAGTTAAGCATTTTCTTAATTAATCATCCTACAAATCATTTTTCTGTTCATTAGTAACGATCTTGCTATAGCAATATTTGCACTGCTAACAATAAGTCAAATAGAAGGAAGCTCCTGATTTCCTTCCCACAAAAACGCACCAATCACGAGTCCCCGTGAAAGTCCTTAGCGCATCAGCTACTGCGCATCTGAAACTTGCTTTCCATTCGTGAAGACACAAGTCGACTTGAGTTTCCGCGAGTTAACTCAAGATGACGCATGAGTCGCTTGAATGGAAAGCACCCGTTGAAGCTCGTCTACGTTCCAGCGGAAATGCATCCAACACAAACGCAACAATAGCCAACGGAAAGCAATACGCGACGAAATTTGGATATTATAACAAGGATATCCCTCCCCGAAGGAAAGATTCTACTCTTTAAAGAATGCGAACAAAAGATAATCGTCAATGGAATTTATTGCTAGAAGAATTTCATGAAAATTAAAGCATCAATCACTATTGAAATAAAACTCTTTTTATTTGTTATGACAACGCCTAAATAGCGACTTTAAGCTGCATAGAAGTTGGTGCAGACGCATCATAGCAGTAGCGATACAGATATATCGCCCATCTCGCGACTGTCATAGCAGTCAACTGCTACGTGTAAACGCTGCTTTAGGGAAAGCGGGCTGACTCGGCTCCCTTCTCGGGTCGATCTGGCTAGCCCATTCCGTTTACGATACCGGGCTGAGGTCGATCTGAGAGCGATTGGTAAACGTAGTAAATGAATCCGATATTTCCACGGCATGAAACGTTCCACAAATTTATCCCGAAATTATTAAGCATAACTCGGTCATTCACAGTAGCCCAGTAGCCTCTTTTTACTTTAAGTGAATGACCTTAAGTCCCAAAATTCATTCAAGCAGAATAAATTGCCTCTTGGAGTGGCTTAAATACACTTGACTTCGGAGAGACCAAGTAATCAAGCCCAATGGCCCACTGTACTATATGGTCAAATATCTCGACTTTTTCACCCAGCTATTTTGAACAAAGGTAGGTAAAATAGCCATTGTTATTAAAAATAAGGTTATTGTTATGCTTGTGATTGAATTACAAGCAATGGTTACATTATAAATTGACTTTAATGCTCTGTGGGGGGATTTACCTTCCTCCATTTTAATTGAAAATTAAACGAAATACCCTTAGACAACTTATACGCCGGATATATTTCTGGATATATGAGTACAATATAAACCGCTCGTAAGCAAGTGTCATTGTGAAACCTATAAATAGAGTGCAGGATAAAAAACTCATTTAAACTCCTCCAAACTCGCAAAAACCTAAGTAGCAGTCAATGGCAAATTTTTTTATTCCATGATCAATCCTTGAAAAGAGCTAGGGGCCAAGGTATTCCTTGCAATTAGACGTATTTTAAAACACCGCGACTTCCAATTTTAATGACCCAATGACTGTCCACCATTTCCCCTGGAATGGCGTCATTACATTCCACTGAGTCCACCGAGGGCTTTTAATGGCAAGGTCCATTAGCCGACAGCGATTTCCTATCCGGACGCGATAGAGAGAGAAAAAAAGCGACGCTCAGGCAGCATCCCCTGATCCGCAATCGTATGGGAAACGAGAGGAGAAAAAAAGTACAGCTACTGATCACCACTGGCACTAAGTAGGATTCCATGTTGGGAATAATCCCTAAGAGTTCCTCCGGAGTGTACTCCCGCAGATGAGAGCGTCCTCTAGTCATGGCCCGACGCTTCGTAGTTAATCACTTTCAAGTGCAAAAGAGAGGAAAATATAATTTTGTAAAATTCTGCGAAGCATCGACCATGTCATTGCATGTTGACGGATTTCAAGAAGTTAAATGAAGCCACCGGGTTGTGCAATGAATTGCTGTATGACGCAAATCACTCAACACATGATGAAAGTATGCGACGATATGGATGGGATGCCTCGTGCACGTCAATAAAAAGGTATCAGCCATACATCTATGCTGAGATTGCTTTGACTCATCTCTTTATCCTATACCTCTCCTATCGGCGCAAATTTATAAATTTGAGATGGAAACAACGTTTATAAAATTACTAAATATCATTCTATTGAATCAACAAATATGCAAGGCAAAAATCTTTAGAATATACAATGCAGATGCGAAAATCATAATCAAATATGGATGCGAAGCATGCTACTGAAGTAGCATTTGAAGAAAGGGACTGGAAAGACAATGAGAGCCACAGAAATTGATTATTATAGGCGAGCTGCTGGACGATCTAAGATTGAACGTCACCAAAGAAAGAAATAAGATAGAGAAATGGATATATGGAGAAGAGAGATAAACAGGATCTACGTATCCGACAATGTGGACTAGAAATTGGCAAAATACGGAAGACGTGTTAAAAAAAACTCTATGAATACTAATTACTCACACTGAGGCCTTCACTTGACATTCTTTTCTCATTCACTTTCAATCGGCAACTGACTTCAACAGACCATCATAGCTACGACCGAATAGATGGCACCATCTTATTTCCATAGTTTTAAATCAGACATCTCTTGTCTTCCACTTCACTTGTACTTCCTCGTCAATAATTCTACCATTTCATTTTCATCAAATCTTCCACTTCAACTTCTTATCGTTTTTAATACTGGACAAGTGACCTTACACTTTGAAACGCCAGTTCGGAAGCACGGATGCATAGATCGATAGGACGCTTATATCGATAGTTATGACATTCACTTTCGCGATGCAAGGTAATCTTAATCACGGTACCCTACACAACTGCGTTAATTTCGTTGCTTCACGTAGCAAAGCGATGGGGATACATCCTTTGCAAACCAGGGGGGTTATTTTGTAATCTCACCTTTTTAATGACTCTTTGCGGGAAGGCGGGAGATACGTTTCGCTCTCTTAATGATCGGCTCACGAACGGATCGTGAATTGTCGAAGCTTCTGTCGTTGAATAAATAAACGAGTGCCTGGCAACGGCGACCGCTTTCTTCAAAAATGTAGGAATACGGTGAAAGTGAGTGAAAAATTGTTTGTCCATATCATTTTAATTATTCGGATGGCCTGTCAAGATAATTCATGTCCGATAATTTCCTTTATACCAATATTGGAATTTGCATTTGTTTCTCGCTACATTTTACGTTAATAGTGTTTCATCATTTTTCATTTTCTCAATAGTGTTTCATTCATGAAATCATTTGTTGTTAATAAGCAATTCGTGATTTAAGAAAGTTTAAGTTCTTCACGTTGTGCAAATTCCAAAAATACAATTTAAAATCGAGTGTATCTTTCTCGTTCTTGCCTTTTTTCCAACTCAAGCTTCAAGTGGAAACGATGGTGGCTCCATGCCACGTTATTTATGTAGATGAGACGGGAACTAATGTCAGGCGGAGATAATGAAACGGATCAAGAGTCGAAAGATACGGATCAGAGCGGAAGAATCGTCTGAAAGACCAGCACATGACCGGCAGTTCACCGCTTGAGATCCGTAGATGGTCACGCCGCCTGGGTGGCGGAGTTTAACTACGAAAAAGTGACATTGTATGACGTATTCTCACTAAAGTGAGATTACAAAATAACCCCCCAGAAACGCCCAGCGGAAGCCGGAAGCATAAAATATGCCTGGCCCTTTGCCAAGGTCACATCCCAGGTATCAAGGGCGTTTTCCCGAGGGAATACTTTAATACGAAGAAGAATATATATCAATCCTTCCTGACCCTCCAAGTCACACTCCTCCTGAGTCCACGCTGTAAACTGGGGGTTTAATCTTTTTTAATGGACAATGGAATAAAAAATTCGGGGCCCCATGGGAATAACTCGCTTTAGGATCTCCCCCTCGAAACCTCCCTAGGGGAACAAATGCAACCCTAGCATCGAGGGTAAAAACTCGAGGAAAAAAATTCGGTTCACGACTTACTTCGCGAAAAACTGAATCGGTCACGTAAATAAATATAATTTATCCATGCCTATGCAGTAACAATGATTAGGTGTAGTGAGGAATTTGATGATTTCTTAATTCATGGAATGACTATTCAAAAATTATAATGCATTCATAATAATTCTCGATTTTTTAAAATGTTATGCTAAAAATTAATTGGTGGCACTCATAAACATTCAAATTACCCTCGCATGTTGTTTCAGTACTTATTCTTAGAATACTTTTGATTATTTAGATGAACTGAAATAGTGGTTCACCATCGCACTCCCGATTAAATTTGTTTACTCATACGTTTCTTAATTGCTGAATGTATATTTTAATGCCTGATTTACTGATATTTGGTGCAGGTAACCTGAGAAAAAGACCATGGTTTCCGAATACTACCGACTGTGGAAGCACCAATAACAATTTAATGGACATTATTGATGATTCACAAACTTCTCAAATAATGTTAGATAGGGCTTAAGATGTAAATTGGAACAAAAAGTAGATATAAGGTTTGAAACAAGTTCTAGAAATTAGTGTAGACTATATGAAATTTACAATTCAATCCAAACCGAAATTTTACTCCACATAGCACCACTATGGCTGCAAGATGTGTCAGACTACCGTAACAAATTGTTTATCATTGAGAAAATTCCCCACAATCCTGAACCCTTCTCTAAGATTATGTAAACTCATTATGTCTTTCCCAGATAATGTTGAGGAAACTCAATTCGGTCGCATTGGTTCTGCTTCAAAAATTATAGTTTAAATATTTGCTTAAATATAAATTGAGCATTTATTATTTCGGCTAGTAAATACAGTCCACGAAGGAATACATTATACTCGTGCTCCATTTCTTCGTCCCTCTTTCGTAAAAGATCGTAATTTTATCACGGAATAAGTGGATTAAGTAAAAACAAAACTGATAAATTAAAAAATAATGAGTGGGACAACATAACAATAATCCGAGAGTTAGCCTAACAACTTAGAGCAACGAAGTGAATGAATGAAGGTGTTATCTCTTCAGTAAGCAGCACAAAAAAATGAGTATTTTAAATTGAACGCCGAAATACCGAGGTCGTAATTCAGGAGGGGTCTCCCGCAAAAAGACAGAGGCGAATGAAATAGCTGGCGGTGAATTATTGAAATATTTTAACCAGGGTCCGCACACGCAGTATGACGTGGGGGAACGCTTCGCTCTGGACCCTCTGGGGCCCACGAATGTGCAATCTAAATCCAAAATAAATGCAGTGTGAGTAAATATTCGCGAACGGATGAGGAGTGGCAAACAAAGTGATGGAATTAGGGGGGATGGGCGAAGGGATGGCTGGACATCCTCGGACGTTTATTAGGAAAAAGTCTTTCATACATTCCATACCCTCGGTCAGCCTCAACCCTTTTCCACATCCTCCTAACCCCCCCTCATCCCTCTTTTAACCCTTGCGGCAAAAACTTCCCTGTCCAGTGTGACTCCGACGCCCTACCCATCAGCAATTAGGTGAGGGAATAAATCCAATTGAAGGTTGCGCGGGTCGGTAAAAACAAGCACGGGGACACCAGGTTCGCCAAAGCATCCGTTTTTCCTTGCTCCTCCAACTCACTGGTTTTCGCTAACGAGGGAAACGCCTCTCCCACTGTCCGTTAAATTGTGCATACGGACAAATCTCTCGATTAGAGAGTTAAAACGCTCCGTTTTTAACGACAGCTCCCGGCTTTTCGACGGAAAAAGTAGAGGCGATAAACAGGAATGAAATAGAACAAGCCCGGCGCTTACGGACGATCACATTGCACGGAGAATCGTGAGACTATTCCTCCCGAATCCCAGACACATTAAGCAGCAGCAGGCGACGGGGGAAGGAATGGGTCTCTGGAAAGGACGCCGACCAATGGAAGACCACCGAAATGTACTCTCGATAGACTGAGGGAACCGAATAGGAGCCGTGTTCCTTCGAACGTTTTATTCCGGTTCATCCATCGGAACGATTTCAGGTCGACTGCGGGATGCTGATGAGAGAGATGAAGCCAATTAGTGTAAAGCCTGAATCACACAATCATTTTTAACGTCCCTTTTCAGAGATAGCTCAAATGACAGCTTAAAAATGATCGTCTGACTTGATCATTTCAGGGATAGCGGCAATGATAGGGATCGCTATCCCTTTTTTCGTCCTTTTTTCCGTCCCTCGGGCCTGTCATTTAGCCAATCAGAGTGCACGGTCTGAAAGAAACGTCTAGCTGCAGCCAAAAGCTGTCGATGACGATGTAAATCATCCATAGTTACGAAGTTGTTTACCGTATCTCGCGAACAGAAATGATACGAGAAGGGACGATAAAAATGATCGTGTGAGCGGCGAAATGATAGCGTGAGCTATCATTTTTGCGGTCCCTGAAAGCTATAGCTTAAATGATCCCTTTAAAGGGACGAGAAAAATGATCGTGTGATTCGGGCTTAACAATAAACTAGGAAAAGAACAAACAGATGGTAACGAGAAGCACTCCTTCAATCTGAACTAGTGATTGATAGACTACCCTCTCTTGATCACATAAGCTGTTATAACGATTCCGCAGCACAAACATGGTAGATTTTGGATTGACATCACATCATATCATAGGAAGCATCCAGTTGATATTTAACATCATATACACATTTGTCCACTCGATCCTTTATGAATAATACCTACATGATTTCTCCAAAATGATTCAGGTCATGAAAAATATTGTAAATGCTAAATCAACCTAGCCATGCCTAAAACTAAAATAAGGCATTTATATAGAATTAGCCGCCTCAGGAATGCGACATTGCTCATTCATACAAATTCCACTATAAAAATAATTCCAACTAAAAGGTGTTGTTTCACAGCATACGAACATTTATTCTGAAATAGCAAAATACCATGGTCATGCGGCAATGCTACGTAATGCTTTTTTCATTACCAACTGAAACACTTTTTTCAGAGAATTACTACTACATGCGTCGAGTTTCATACTCAAATGACAATTTTAAAAAAGGCACAGCGACGGCAAAATACATAATTATATGGTTATGCGTTAATATCGCCTAGGTGGAAATACTTCTCACTGAAAATCAACGCAAATTTCGAATAATTTAAATAAAAGAATGATTTTTACAAACCACAATATAAAGTGACACTGCCACGACCAGGGGTTTCAGTGCATGAGCACCATTTTCAGCTGAAGAACCATGGTCGGAATACCCTTTTAAACAAAACCATGAGGGGGGGGAAGAAATGAGGGGATGGAGGGGTGGGGGAACGTAAGGATCGATGTTAGTATGAAGTTGAAAGGGAAGATTGCGTCACAGAATCAAGGATAGGGGAAGAGGGACCATACCATCATACCACCAAGTCACTAGGGATCTTGTATTATTTTTCGAATTATTTCCCCACAACTGCCGACATACTTTCAAATAAATGCTATCTTTTTCCCCTCCTTCACCATATTATTTTCTATCGATTTAAAATACCTACTGTATCATCTTCCATGCTCAATCATGATAACGCGCAAGTAGAACATGATGTACTGCCCATGAGTGTAAGTAGTATTGACATCTTCTTGAATGCTGGGAAACGTCATCATCACAACTCAACAATCCTAAGATTGGTTTGACGCAATTTTACACTCCATTCAGCAATCACCTACCCTCTTCAAATTTATGTTAAACTTCTCTTTCACACCCCCTCTACCTGCCAAATTTATCTCAAGTAAGGCATTTCTTTTTAATTTCGCGTCGCGTTTTCTGCTTTAAATTTTCAGCAGGCTCTTATTTTCATTCACACTCCTTAGGACTTCTTCGTTTGTCACACGGTCGCTCCATTTTATCATCCTTATTCTTCTGCAGCACCACATTTGGAATGGTCCCAGCCCTCACTTCTATGCTAACATCGTCCATGCTTCACTGCCGTAAAGAAGCGTGTTCTAGATGTATTCTCTGATGAATTGTTTCTTTACCGCCTCATTTGCATATCCAGCTGTTGGTGTATTCTCTTATATGGTGTGCCAACAATGGAAAATTAAAGGTTTATCATTAAATTGGTGGAATAAATCAGATGATTACGGGAGAATAACAACAACATGAGACTGACACATGATCTTTCCTGGGGTAAACATATACGTGAATTAATTGGTCAAGCTAATCGTAAACTGGGTTTCATTAAAAGAGTATTGGGTAAATGTGACGATCATGTACGAGAAATCAGCTACTTTTCCCTTGTTAGACCTCATTTGGAATATGCTGCCAGTGTATGGGATCCCTACGAAATCGGTCTAAGTAATGAACTTGAACGTGTCCAGCGAAGATCGGCAAGATTTGTAAAGGGACGATACGATAATTATATTAGCGTAACCAGTCTATTAAATGAATTGAAATGGGAATCATTGTCAGATCGCACGTTGAAATTTAGACTTAATCTCTTAAACAAATTCCAAGGAAATATTTTCAGTGATGATGTTAAAAATATTTTACGAACCCCAACTTACTATGGCAGACTGGACCATAATCATAAAATTAGAGAAATTGATTGCCGAACTGGCCGATTCAAAATGTCCTTTTTCCCTCGCACAATTAGAGATACGAATAACGGTAAATATGTCCCATCGGAGAGTAGCAATGAATAGCATTGGTAGCTGCATGTCGGTATGAGTACTTAAAGCTAACCCTACTAACAGAATGTTTTTGCATGTTTTCTTTGTAATTTCTATCTTTTTTAAATAGTGTAGTTCTGACTACTATATTAATACTATTCCTTTTTATGCATGATATGTAGTGCATGTTTGGTGAGCAATCACCCCCTGCCACACACCCTTGTGGTGGCTTGCAGGGTATTATGTAGATGTAGATAGATGTAGATGAACATCCCTTTCACGGAAACTTTGGCTAGAAATGAAAAGATCCGACGTCTTTGGACGATGTGGAAAACGGCGGAGATTAAGGGAGAACGTTGAAACTGAGCAACACGCGTGTGTCTAGGTTGACATCGTCGACTTCCTTAAATCACGGTGCATCACGGTCAGGGCCAAGCCGACGCATATCTTCCATTGTGCCCTTCACACCAAGCGCATGGCCATCATAATTCAGGAACGATGGGAACAGCATAGCGGAGGGCACAGCAACATGAGAGGGTCGGACAATGGACCGTGTAAAGATTACGTGGACAGGAACCCCCCTGAGCGGATGAATAAACAAGCAGGTCCAGAAATAATGGACCCCATTTTCCGCAAAAACATCTCTTTATGCCAGACTCGTTTTGTGAAGCGGTCGGTAGGGAGGTAGGAGGGGGAGGGACAAGGGGAGAGTATGGAAAGAGGAGGTGGGGAGAGACAGGCAATGGCACCCGTCTCCCCCCCTCCTACCACACCAACCCTAGGATGTGTTAATTACCCGTCACCGTGCGATGGGGAAGAAAAAAAAGGGAAGGTTATCTAAAAAAAACCGTGAAGTGGGAGCTAGCAGGGAGGAAGAGCCTAATGTACTAGTCTAATGTATCACCCTATATGTAATTTTCTTTTGTTTTTTCTTTTCTTTTTTAAAATCTCCGATGAACACTTCAGGGTTTGGAGTGGGAGGGAGGGGAAGAAAAAAACCAAGAGACAAGGTACGATGCACGACGTCTCCATCTGACGGAAGAGGGGCAAAACACAATTTTCCTCGGAAACGATAAAACGGAGGGGGGCGCAGGAGACAGCGAGGGTGTTTGGGTTGGGGAACGGCGCTCAACGGTGGGCAGGAAAAAAAATGCGTGAATAAATTCGCAAAAAAAAAGAATAGGAACGAGGGAGAGAGAAAAAAATGAAAAGGCAATGTAAAAAAGGAGATAAATACATTTCTCAAAAAGCACATACACATGGCTCTCCCTGAAATAAATGTTAATAGCGAAAAAAAAGAAGCAGGGTGAAAGTGATGTCGACCGAAAATTTATCACTCCGGCTGATGAAGTAACGGAGAGGTGGACCGGATAAACAATAACAAAACACAGTCAGACCGGGCGTTGAGACAACAAGGAGGGATGAAAAAAAATATAACGTCACGATCATTATAGTTACGATATTCCATTGCACGGGAGATAGCAGGCGAAACACGAAAGCGGGTTAAAGAGACGCTCGGTTTCCCTCGATGTGATATAGACAGAGAGCAAAAAAGGAAGAAGGTAGTAAAATTCGAATGGCTTAATAAATTTCCATGATGACTGGGAAAGCCAAACAAAAAATCACCATTTTATATAAGGCTTTTAAAAAATAACTAAATCCTTACCTAAACCTCTAATTAGTAAATCTAAGGTATTACATGTGCTGATAAGTTGGGAAATACATATTTTATGCGTTAGAACCTCAAACTCAAGGATTCAAATTTCAGTTTCATTCAAAATCGACTAAAGGACAATGACTACATCGGTTGCGATTTTCTGCTGACAACCCAAACACTTATATTTCTACCTTTATCTCATAACGATTTCGCTCCTGAAAATTTATCACCCCTTTTATGCAAGGTATATGTGACATTTCGTTTCGATGTAAAAACGCTGTATTTTCCACGCATTATATATTCTAAATTCATTAACATACAAAATTCTTCGAAGGCTATCTGCAGAACAGGTAGTCTTGAAAGTTATGGTTCCATGAATGTAAACATCCAGAAGCTATTTTATTTTCTCTACCGTAAGTAAATGAAATACATGGCATAATTTTTTTAACACGCAAGAGCTTCATTATACCCGTAGATGAGTCAAGATGCAATGATAGGCATAATCACAGGAACCTGAAAAGGGGGAGGCATGAGAACGGTTATATTTCACACTGTTTCAGGACCGAGTCTGGCAAAAGAAAATATATGCACCCCCAACGTTACGCCTATTAGGGAGAGGAAATATTTTAGAGCTGTCTTTTTCATGTTTCTCAATTCACATAAAATAGTTTCATGTATTTGACTGGAATTTGCAGAAAATGCTGAAGCAAGTAATCAGAGAAAATGACACATAGATTTGACAGAAGAAAGAGAAAAAGTTGAGCAAGGTAGAGAGGTGCAAAGGAAAGACACCTTAGATAGCATATTAGCAAATCTTAAGGAAGATAACCTAATTTAAGGAAAGATTCAAGTGTGTAAAATCAGAGTACAAATGGCTATTTAAAAATACCCTAAACAGCGTAATACCAAACACTTGAGATATCAATTTGTATTGTCTCAGTCATCCCATGGACAGTGTTCTTCAGATCTTGAATAGTCTCTAACCAGTCTTCTTTCTTAATTTTGCCCCAACTATTTGCTACAACAGAGATAGTATATGCTAGTAACGTGAACTAACTGACAGAATAGAAGAGTTCCCGAGATTCTGAATATTTTGTGTGCGTACATTAACGTGTAATTTGCAAGGATGGTCACAGGCTTGATGGCACAAAGAGGCAATGAATTTGCTATTACCAAAATATCTGCTCATTTAGATAGGTATTTTACGGAAAACTAGCTGGTAACACCACTATAATTTTACCATAAAAAGGACAGAGATAAATGGATTGGTGAGCGTATTATCTGGGTGGAGTTACATAAGTGTGCGTTTATATCGTCACATAATTTAAAAAACAGATAATAAATATTTACCAAATAAATCTTTTTTTTTCACCGTCCACTCACTCCGTCCCTCTTCTTGGCGGAAAAGTGGACGAAAAAAAGAAATAAACCCTAGCACAACATTTGGACAAGCCCCCGGAAGAAATGCATATATTAACACAAATACAGCCTGGAGAAATTTAGCACGCAATGAGAGGATGACTGAGAGAGAAAAAAACATATGCATACAACAGACGAAAGTAAATAATAGTGGCGTGAAACAGAATAAATTGCTGACGTTTGCGGGTCACATACGTAAATAGCATTGGCAAAATATTGGGAAATACACGCGAAAAGAATTATCGGAAGCACACACAGCTATGAAAAGGATCTGACAAAAACACACTACTGAGCCACTTTATTTACGACAGTCCCTTGATTAACACTCAAAGAACGCGTAATTTTGTCCGAAAGAGAGGCGAAAAAGGTCGGCGTTTGAATTAAATATGCGATTTTGATTCGCTAATGGTTCCCGGAGAGCATTCCGCGAATGACAGGCCATTACGACGAAGGATCTTTGAAAAAAAAATAACACGGTTCCGTGAGCGGGGAAATGGAGGTTATTAGGGTGGATTCTAAGTAGTATCCTCGGTCAAGTGGGGAAGCCTTAAAGGAAACCGCTCCCCGATAGGGGAGGGAGAGGGGAATGAAATAAGAGGCGGGTAAAGGCCAAAAACCCTTGCCACCTACATTTCCCTTCCCTGAGAGACTGGAGAGAAGGGAGGGCGGGGCAATCTAATAAAAAGAAATGGTGGGCGGGTGGGTGGTGCCGGGAAGGATGGGGAGGAGCAGGGAATGAGGTCCGGGGGTGCTCATGGCCGCGCGATTAAAGGGTAAAAGTGCCAAGGGCGGGAGAAGGGTTGTTTCGGACCGGAAGGGATGGGGTGGTTCGGAGAGAGACAGAGAGAGAGGGCGAAGGTCAAGGGACCCGAGGACGAGACGGAGAATGCCCACTCGAATACCGAGATGGTACGGAGGAAATCAGCATGGAAAGGCATGCAAATGGATTTAAACAAAAAGTGGATAGAGCTCTGCGGCTGTACAAATGCAGTAAATACCCTTAGTTTCACCAATTTGTTATGTCTTTCAGATCTGGGAACAATTTCGGCCTCCAGATATGAAAAGACATTTAATTTCAAACCTGATAGCAATTATCAAGATGCTTAGTCTGAAGAGATTCATGAGAATTAATTTCACATATCTCTCTTTGATGAGCACCAGCAGCTTCGATATTGCAACAAATGGTTAATTGTATACGGCATTCTGAGAAATACGCATATTAGGATAACTATTGGCATAAAATCCCATTCTCACACACTAACGTACTCATGTTCATTTGGAAAGAAAACAAGATTGGAGACGATGGAAAAGTGAAAAGCACGAAGAATAGTGCAGCTTTATGAAAAATTTCCGGCTTTAACCACACCTAAAAATATAAATTACCGCTCAAAATATTTCATATCAATGGATGTTTTAAGGAAAAAGGAACTTTTACTGGAGAGATGGTCCAGACTATAATCATCCAGAGATTATAGAGGTCCAGATTTTGACAAATATTTCTCTCCAGTACGCCCATTCTTACTAGTGCAGCACCTAATCCGTCGGATGGTACCATTTGCAATAATTTTTTTTTCTGCATCTCCGATTTTAATTTTACTTCCACATCTAAGCAATCAGCCATATTTTTATATCTGCTCATAATAGGTAGCTGATCAAGCCTAAATACCCTTCTTCTTAGTCATAATACATCTATGGAACATGGAAATCGATCATCCCATTCACATAACGGAGTAAACATTTTAAACTAATTTGTCTCGCGTTCTCAACGAATCATTTTGACTTATGTATACAGGTCAACTGTACCGTAACACGTCTCCCACCAATTCAGTCACTGAGCAAGCCGCTTCCTCTTTGTGAATGGCTAAAGACTTACATGACCTTAAAAAACGTTTCTTATTAAAGGTAGCTAAGATCACCAAAGGAGCCAAGTGGGTAATTTATCCCGGACTTCGGACTCAAAGGGGTCCCAAAACGTCTTCTACTTCCATAGATTTTCAGAATTTCAATCTCCATTAAAGAGGTCCCTAATTTGTCAATGGTGCAGACCTCGACTTATATTCAAGAGGTACTGAAAGTAGCGATTAACTCTTGACACACCGACTTAAGTCATGGACTGTTTGCTTTAATCAAGAATAAGGTTGTACTCTGGTCGAGAAGAGGCCAAACATTCACAAATAAGAGTTTAGTTATATGTAATAAATGATTTTGAACTTTAAATTACATAGTTTTCAAAGTCTTCACTTTAGATGAAGGTGAATTACAATTTTGAATGTACCAATTGATCTTCGGAGAAGCGCTGTCTTTACCTCCAGAAATCCATATTGAAGAAAGTGAAAAAATAATACTTGAAAACAGTAGATCGTAGGGGGCTATTTTTTCACTTCCTACGAGATATTCTGGAAGATATACTTCATGAATATTCGAAATACAATTAAATTTAACTAAGTCAGATTATTATACTAAATGCGTGCCTTATTTAAATATAGAGAAAGAAACGAAATAACAGAATGCCGGTGGTGACAAAAAAGACCATTGATACGCAAAGATAGCCTACCTCCGAAGCTATTATCGCATCCCTCACGGCTGTCATTTATAAAATATCCAGGGATGCAAACCTAACAAACAAACGGCATTAAAACTTCATGTTACAAATAAAATATTCTCCAGCACACACGTAAACCCATTGATGTTATGGCAAGTTCACTCAAGCTGTTAGTTCATGCGGACATTCTGCGAACATTAAAAAGTCTGGGATTCACTGTCAATGTCTGAAATTACGGCTGCCTGCAGTATGACAAGAACCTTAGTTTTGGAAGAGCGTTCCTTTGCTAGGGCAGCGTTTCAGCCCTGTGAAGTTGGATTCAAGAAGGGAAAGTAATAGGTATGGGCGTAAGTAGAAGACGAAGGCAAATACCGAAGGAGCCAAGGGAAATTAAATCGGGTAAAGAAGCATTGAAAACTGAGAGAAGGAGCGCCTTAGAAATAGGAATACCAAGCATTTCAGTGGACTGGGAAAGGAAATGGAAGGAATGCAAGGAATTGGGTGAACGGAACGAGGTGGAATGTCTTCTCTGAGTAAGGAGATGAATGAAAGGGAAACCGTTACGCCATAGCGGGAAGACGCCTGTATCCTTCGGGGCCGCCATTGTCAATGGAAAGTCGATCTCAAAGGATCTAATGAACCCCTAACAACTGAAAAGCTTGAGTTATGTCTATTGCCACCGTGCGAATAGTGCCATTATTAACAGCAAGTATATCATGCCATCCATTCCTCCAGCCTTGACAGGGAGAGGTGATTTACCATTCATTGGCTCCTTTGAAAAGATTAACATGAAACTTCCAAGTTGTCAGATCCATTGCCGTTTTGATGGATTTACGGAATGGAATGTGGTTCACATATAATGATAGTAGTCTTCCTCTCGAGCTATAAACATTATCAATGCTATTATATTTCATATCAACTGGTTTCTACGGCGAGTAATAATGATACATACATCTTCTCAGATAGTATTCAGTCTAAGAAATTCGTAGGATCTATTAACAAGCACCCATAGAATCCTCAACATATTCCCAATCTATTTCTAATATCCTCAATCCTATTATTAGGGATTCTGATTTAAAAAATGAATTCTACAAACCAGAAGATTAGAATGGTACATACTCAATCAATCCCAATCAATAATTTCCACGCATAATTTAGCTAAGAGTCGAGAAAACTGAATTTAAATTTTAAAATAACTAGTAAACTTCAATAAACTATTTTAGTTATTTATTCCAACGCTATATTATTGTAAGTAGAACTACTTAATATGTTTTCCTGACTTCCATCACTTTGGATTTTTCAAACAACTCATAAACATCTGCAATCTTAAATTCCGACTGCGACTTACAGGGGCTCGGGTTGGTGCGTTGGCTAGAGAGCTGGCCTCCCATCCTGAGGGCCAGCGTTTGATTCCCGGCGGATTTCTCATTAGCAAACCGGTCCCTACATGAGTGCCTGATGGAGGGCGTTTAAGGTTTAGTACTTCGTCCGTCGGATGGGACGTTAGGCCATAGTCTCCTTGGGGCCTGTCGTTAAGAGTAGGCTAATGCCGACGCCGGGTTTCTATCCGTTTTTCTTCCATTACCTGAAATGTTCCTGCCAGTACCCAATTACCTACCTATCCTAAATTGTGCAAATCACTTCAGATTTCGGTCACCTGCCCCGAGTAACTAACAAACTAACTGAGACTTACAGCGAAGATATGCGTGAAAGCACACCGGGGCAAAGATCAAATGTGGCAGGGATAGGGCAGAGAAGAGGTCAAATAAAAACGTGGGGCGAAAAAGGTCTTCTTGGACGAAGGGAAGAGAAGGTGGAATAAAGAAGGGAAAATAAAAAGGGACAAGTATAAAGGAAAGAGACGGAAAAATTTTATGGCTCTCGAAGAATGCTAGCCGTGAAACTGCCTGACTGTTACGGAAAATATGAAAAGACCAAAATGAGTTTATATAACTGGTGTGAAATCCAGGAGTGGGTGACAGAACAGAAATAAACAGGGCGAAATGTAATATAGTTTTTTTTATTAGATGGAAAGGTACGTGAGAAGACGGTATGAGAGCTATACAAAGAAATAAGTTGAAGTTAAATAAGCATCATAAAAAAGTATTTACTAACAAATGAAATTCAAATCTATCTCAAGGATTAGTTAAATCGGTTTCATGTGAATGCTGAAAATGGGTCGGTTAAAACTTCATCGTAAAGTGTTTCATACTGAAAAAACTTCAAACCTCTCTTGCATACGCTGCCAAAATACTGATACCAACTGTGCTGGATACACTGATTCAAAATGATTTCGTGAAAACTTCACGCGTGGAAGTTTTGAGCAATATAGTTGCCCTAACTTTTAGAGAAGTACTCTCCGGAGAGAAGGCGCAGCTTAAAAAAGCGTCAAGGGGGTGTGTGTTTGAAACGTGACTCAGTCAATCACTATGATATTCCCGTGATAAATTTACACATGCATCCAAGAACTAGAGACGTAGAGAAGTACTTTACTCGCGATATTTTTTATGGTGAAGTGTACCTTGTTTTTCTCCTCTATTCTAATTTTTTTTCTTTTTCTTTAGGATTAAGATACTACTGCATACTCAGCATTTGTTTGCGTGTTTATACATTTTCCACTGTTTTTGACAAATTCAAGTATGTATTCCATTATTTATATTGCCACTCTTAAGTTACACCCCGTACAAAAACAAAGTCGTCCACAATAGTATTTTGAGAAGTAATTACTTGATGCCCGTGCTTACCAAGATGGCCGCTCGCTTCTCACATCAGCTGAGATGCCAACTTCAGTGCATTATAACCTCCTTGGTCTCCCTTATGGCATGGTATTCAAAGTCTTTGATATAATAGCTACTAAAGCATTCGACTTTATATTACTAACTTTCAATTCTTCCATAACTGATACTGATCTCAGCTAATGGAATAAATAAGTAACATCCATTTCTTATAGACTTGCAATTAAAGTCCAGTTCATCTCTGACTGATTTTTGTATATACCTACATCTGAATGTAGGTATATACAAAAATTATGTTTACTCGGAACCGAAATTGCTATTTTGTACACGAAATCGTTAGATGGAAACGAAAAATGAATTTTAGTGAAAAAAATGAATATTCATACCAGAGTCATTCACTCATAAATAAAAAATTAAAATTAGCAAAAGGTGACGCCCACCGAATGAGCTGCGTTAAGGATTACTACGTCATCCACCTCCCGTCCTTGATTGTTTATAGGGAATGGGAACGTACGTGGGGTGGGGAGGTTTACCTGAAGAGTTCCTATCGCAACCACTGTGTTTATCCCCCATTATGATTGGGCGAAGGAGCTTTGCGCTCTCAGTTGTGATTGGACGAAGAGGATGACGTACTAGTCCTTTGCACGCCTACTCTTCCGAAAGGGTTGAAAAAAATCCGATTTTCGCCTCTTACAACTCGAGAACTAATTGACGGATCCAAGAACGGAAAAATATGCGTCTTTTTATTTTACAAACTCAATCAGATTCGGCAATAAAAATATAGTACATGACCCCATTGACACGGGATTTCTAAAATGCGTAGAGAAATTGAGAAAAAAAATAAAAGAGAAAAGGTACGGAAGAATGAATGAGGTAATTAATGAGATTAAATTTTAAAAGAGGTAAAATTGTTTATTGTTTTAGAATTTGTAAATCGTGACTGGTAATTTGCTCATGGTAGGCAAGAGGATAAAAATAATAAGATAAGTCGATTTTCGCAGGGGGGAATTCAAAATTACCTTTAAGGGTTACCAATTTTATAAGAGAGATATTTCACGAACGCATGGTTGAGGAAACAAACTTTTTTTTTCATTTGACTCAAAAAATATATAGACGGAGAGAGTGTGAGAGAGAGGGGAACAAGAGGAAATGGCGGTTGCGGTGAACCGAACCAAAGAAGATGGAGAAGTGGAGGGTGAGAAATTCAGATGAGACAAAGGATAAAGATGCGCCGTGAAAGGGCGTGAGAGAGGGGGGGAGTAGGTAGGTTTGAGATGAAAGGGGGATGAAGAGACAGACCCAAGGTACGCCCACGTCTCTGGGAGAGGCAGTGTAATTTTCGGCGGCTTCCAACCGAAGATGATGGGGAATAGGGGGAGAAATAAGTGGCTTTAATTTCAAAGACACTCTCTCCTCTGTAGAGAGGCAAAGAGAACTAAGTGGAAGGGCAGAACACACACACACATATGCACGGGCGTATAGTCATCAAAGGAGTCGTGAATGCTAACAGATAGTGTCTCGATCAAAAAAATATAAATTAAAAAGTCATAGATTGCGAAAAAAATATTGAAAAATCTGTATTGATAGTCAATCGCCTTGAATACAGAACACAAAGATTAATTCATTTCAGTGGGGCTGTTTGAAACCGTCGGAATCATCTCGAATAGGTAACCAAGAATACACGTGGTATTAGCACAAATGGTTCGCAATTTGGCATGCTAAAACCACTGATTAAAACCTCATCAACTGTTTACATTTGTTGGTTGGTTGGTTATTTAGGGGGGCGACCGACAGCTGAGGTCATTTGCGCCATATAGGATAGGTGGGTAATTGGGTAATGGTAGGAGTTTTTTTTTAGGGAACGGAGGAAGGGTGGAGAGAAACCCGGCGTCGGCATTAGCCTACTCTTAACGAAAGGCGCCAAGGGGACCACGGCTTAACGTCCCATCCGACGGACGGAGTACTGTACTTGAAATGCCCTCCACTAGGCACTCAAGTGGGGACCGGTTTTCCACTGAAAAATCCGCCACTGCCGGGAATCGAACCCGGGCCCTCGGGATGGGAGGCCAGTACTCTAGCCACCACACCAACCCGATCCCCCTGTTTACATTTGTGCTGTATCTCACTTGGGGACTGTGTTTGAAACCATCGAGATTATCTCTAATAGGTTACCAAGGAGTCACGTGGTATAAACACGAACGGTTCGGAAATTTGGTCTATTATAATCGTACATTATAATATCGCTATATTGTTTTACCCGAGTTTTATCTCATCTGACTCAAATATAGATCCTTAGAGAGAGAAAAAATTTAAAAAAAATAATTATTGACATTGCAATGAGCGATACAAACACACCAAATATTCGAACCCTTTCTTGTTTGTACCACGTGACTCCTTGGTTACCTATTCGAGATAATCTCGATGGCTTCAAACACAGCCCCCCTGGGGGCTCTATAGCCTAGACAGATGGAAATAACTCAAGTGAAAACAATTAATGATGTTATAAAGAGCGATTTAGACAAACTAACTTTGCAAACAATTCGTTTTCATACCACGTGACTCCTTGGTTACCTATTCGAGGTAATCTCGGCGATTTAAAACACAACCCCCTAGGCAAAAAATGATGAATTCCTAGAACTATGGCGGACAAGGGGATGCTTAACAACAAAAGCAATTACAAAATTCATCAACTAATGCCTCAACTATAATCGCACGCCGTCCATCGCCAAAACTAAGGAGGTCAGATGTACTGGAGGGAGGGATCGCAGTTGATTTAAGAAGGCAGTAGACATCTTGGTAGGTACGGACTACTCGAGATACTGGCTCGGTTAGAATTGTTTTTTTATGTTAAAGCCACCTTAGAAAAACAATACAGAATCAACTTGTATACCAGTCGGTATTCAACAAAACAATAACGAGATTACATAAAGCAATATACGCTGCGGAGAAAATGTTCTACATTACAATTAATCTTTTACACATATATAGGAAAACATAATTATGTACTTTTTTAGATAGATAGTTCCAGTATTTTTCTTTCAACACAATTAAACAGTTACCCCAAATATGTGGCATAGATAGGTTAAATTCGAACTAGCTTTATTAAAAAAATTACTCCCAAAGGCACTAAATGCATTAACACCCAAATTATATTGTCTTTTAGAAAATTAACTGACGCCAATGAGATAGTATCTGGACACGATTTCGTAATTATTTATGTTTTAATATACATAGAGGCTCAACAATAGGCCTTACGGAAATGCAATGTTTTGTACGGAGAAGGTGGGGCCAAATCCTTCTCAAGAACCACTCTTCTGGCTTCATTGTCACCCAAAGACTAGCATGCCAATGCCTCTTCCAGTAGGTACAATCTAACTTTCCTGGATCAAACTAACAAACTCCTCACTAACGTTTTCTGATGAAGGTTACCTGAATCCATCAGAAAAACTGCCACAAATTCAAAGGGAAAGGGTAGAAACCAAAGTCTCGATGGAGTAGCAAATTTGCATTAACTGGGAGGCAGTTACATTCATCACCCCACCTGCGGCTTATCGGAGAGCTTGCTGCCATTACATCAATCATGTTGGGATTTACTAAGTGAATCAATGTGTCAGAAATCCAATATTCCAATTCCCATATAACAGGAACAGTAATAAACAGAGGTTTGACAGTAAGAAAGCCCTGCTGCATTGGCAAGACTGGCTGACCGTCGCGGTCGGTCAGGTACTGCTGCGTCCGCAGGGTTCGCAGTTTTAAAACTAGGCTAGGGCTAGATAATTGGGTCTTTCCTCCAATTGGTATTAGCAGATAGGCCATTAATACATCCTGCCACTGTAGTGTCCAAAATTGATTTACCTATTCCTCAAGCCAAATCAAGAATGTAGGTGAAAAGTTATGAGCTAACTTTTTTCTTCTGTGGATGAGCAATTTAATTTAAAAAACATTGTAAGAGGGATTACCGATTCCTTAGCATATTGACAAATGGTAGTCTGCAGTTGGGTTGCTTGAGAACTCCGCACTTTAATGCTTCTATGTAGCATTAAAGTACGGATGTTTATGTGGCATAAAAATGATTGAATGGTAGAGAAATTAAAGATGATTATTTACCTCGATTGAAGGATATATAAATTTAATTGGGCCCTGAGAAAATTTTCTTTTTTGTTAATTAAGATTTTAAGCCGAAAACTAAATGGTAAAAATGAATATGTAAACATAGGCGTCACGTGAACGTGGGACGAGCTCCTATTGGATACGGTTGAAAATCAGGCATTTGAAAAATAGAAACGCTCCTATCTTTGAACCAGCACCCGTAACTAAGACCCAATTGGCACTAATTTGTAAAGGGAGCAACCGGAAACCATGCCAGCCAACCTCATATGCACGGATTACTTATGTCTGGTTAAGTATCTCCAAGGTACTAAAAAGACTTTTAAGCTCTTAATTCTGTTAATCACCATATAAATCAAATCTTTAGGTGATGTGGTTTTCGGAAATAGGAGTATCTATAACCGTCAAAGAACGTTGACGTCTACGTGGAGTTAACCAGACACAAGACTCGACCTCCGTAATACACGGTTTTTATGCTCTGGATTGAAGATACTGGAGGAGAGCGAAGCGATAATGGAAATCTATATTCAACGAAGATTTACGTAGAATTGGTAAATCTTGGCAGACATCTTGTCGAAAGGATCACCTGGGAAAATAATCTTGTGGAAGCAACACTATACCAAAGGAGATGAAAGGAAAGCTTTAGAAGGGTTGGGTGAATCCTCAGGAGGTGAACTTCTACGGTGGGATAAGATCGATAAATCAAGAGGTTTATCAAGCGAGCACCCCGATAATCTGCAAGGAAGTTCTATCCACCAATTAACGCTGACAAAGAGGCGTACATATAGTCGTTGTTCGATTTTTTATCCGATCGGCTTTCCTCTAAAGTTCCACTGAAAATTACGGCCGAGTACATCAATTTCTGATCTCAAATTCCCATCATCTCTGGCCACTGTGATTAATAAAAATTATTTTTGCATTTTTTTCTGGTTTAACTCCAAAAATATCAGTATGAAACCAAATTCAATCGCCGTTGTTGTAGCACTTACAACTTACATTTACTGTTAGCCTTATATTGTCTAATGAGAAGATTAAGGGCTCCCCATACTTTGCATCACTTAATACGAATCAATTCACGTAGCAGTTGCAAATAGGGAGCGTTTACTCGGAACCAAAATCGCAATTTTGCACACGAAATCAGTAGATGGAAACGGAAAACGAATTTTAGTGAAAAAATTAATCCTCTAATCACAACCATTCACTCATAAATCGAAAATTAAAATAAGCAAAAGGTGACGCCCACCGAAAAAGCTGCTGTGATAACATTGACGTCATTTCCCTCCCGTCCTTGACTGCTTTTAGGGGAAGGGAAGGGAGTGGAGGGGGGTTCTCGGAAGGTCTGCTCGCACAGATGCTGTCGTAACTGCTCCGATTGGCCGAGTGAGCCATGTCCCCCCCATTGCGATAAGGCAAAGTAGCTTCGCGGGCTCAGTTCTGATTCGACGAAGTCGATATACGTCAGAGGTTGCACCACGCCCACTTTTCCGAAAGGGTTAAAAACATCAGTTTTTCGCCGCTTATAACTGGAGAAGTAATTGACGGATCAAAAAACGGAAAAATACAAGTATTTTTATTTTTAAAAACTCTATCATGTCCGGCAATAAAAAATATGGTAAACGACCCCATTGATAAAATAAAGAAACTAGTTCTATACTCAAACACTCACAGAAACTCATGCTCAATATGATCCTATGGTACATTGATCAATACATCTAAAGCTGATATATTAATTTACATCTGACGACAGCAAAGGTCAATCATTATCGATAGCATCATTACTTTCCTTCTAAATATCCCCAGGAAAACGTCATCAACGTCATATCACAGCAAAAAGGTCGTAGAGTTTGCGCTAAATAAATATTTAATATTTATGGCAACCACAGCTGGCCGATTTGCTGAATGAGGGGGCATTTACTCGGAACCGAAATCGCTAATTTGTACACGAAATCCTTAGATGGAAACGAATAATCAATTTTAGTGAAAGTATTATTCTTAAATCCAGAGCCATACACTCATAAATCAAAAATTAAAATAAGCAAAACGTGACGCCCACTGAACGAGCAGCTTTAAAGATACCTAAGTAATCTGCCTCCCGTTCTTGACTGTTTTTAGGGAAAGGGAGGGGACGGAATGTCATCTCTGACATATCCGGTCGCAACCACTTTCATTGGCAGAGTCAGCTGTGTGTCCCCCATTGTGATAAAGCAAAGGAGCTTCGCAGTCTCAGTTGTGATTGGACGAAACGGACGACGTACTAGTCCTTTGTACATCCACTTTTCCGATTTTCCGAAAGGGTTCAACTCATCAATTTGTCGCCACTTAGCTGTGAAGTGTTAACTGGAGAAGTAGGTAATTGACGCATGGAAGAACTGAAAAATACGGGTCTTTCTATTTTACCAACTCTATCACATTCTGCAGGAAAATATATGCTAAGCGACCCCATGCTGCCCTATTTTCTACAAGAAGATGTTATATAGGTCCCAACTGTCGAGTGTTATTTGTGAGATAAGATCCCTCTTATTTTCAGATTTCAAATTCATGTAAACCCAGTTTTTGTACAGTTCATAAAAACTAAAAAAGGAATCCAAAAATATCATCGTTAGTTATGAATTTTCAGGTGTTTATTCTTTCTCTCAAGACCGTGTAAAACTATCTGTAACAATAATCAAAGTCTAGCATTTCCAAATAACACATCTTAATTTTTAATTTACTTTTTACGTAGCTTATAACACGTACCTGCCTTTCATTAAAAATGTGTCTTTAACCAATCATCTCAACCGATAACATGTATGAAGCTCTTTTTTTTTACTGTAAACCTAATTTTTAATATTCTACGAAGCTGAAACTTGAAACCTCCCTTATAAAAAAAAGACTGAACTTCCATCTAGACCTTCATTTAATCTCAACTCTTGATCGCTAATTGAGCAATTAGACTCCACGTGTTTCGCTAACAACATCAATGAGGCCACCATTGAGATTTTTAACTTCCTTATTCCACAGTACCTGCCAAGTTTGGCGTTTCGAATGACTTTTGCATTAAATTGAAGTAGGTACGCGGTCTTTCTCGTGACTCCTCCCACTTCCAAATTTTCCTTTGGCTGCGAGAAAATATTTTCTTTCCTAACGCAAACGAGTTGAAAGAGCAAATTTTCTCTCTTGCCTGCGATTTATTGCCCAGAATGCTCGATTGGAGAGAAACCTCCAAAGTAACTTTAATGCTGAATTAATAAATCATGCGAAAGGAGAGGTGGCCGCTTTTAAAAAAATTGAGCTCTCAAGCTATTCACCGAGGGTTTAATGTAAACCCTCGACTCATTATTTCAGAGCAAGTTAAGCTTTCACGAGGAAGATGTTAGACTGGGATTAACGGAATTATCATTACATCACATGAAAGGGATAAGGAAAGGATGGAAACGGCACGTCATTCGCAAACTTGAGTAACCTGAGCTAGGGGCTCAATTTAGAGTCGCACGTTGGGAAAAGGAATAGACTCCTGGCGGAAGATTTTAGGGAAAGATTTGAGTAATAGTATCCTTTTGTGATCAATGAGGCGATGCCGATATAATGGCCTTTTAAAAAAATAAAGATCTACTTCGATTCGTATGGAAAATAAATGGAAGTCGCAGAATTTACCCCCTCTCCTATCCTCCAAGGCTTCCAGGGTAAATCCTTTGGCTTTTACTCGTAAGATTCTACGATAGGATGAGATCAAGAGAATTAATCAGGGCTCATATAAAACTGGTTGCATTTGGTTTAATAACCACTGAAAGCTTTCGTTAAGAAAAATCTTATTCCCAGGATCGCTACCAAAGCGTGATATCGCACACGGAATCCTTGATTATTAAATGGCCTCTAAATAATTTTCAGCTACAAGACTAGTAATTGCGCATCAGGTTTCATCCAGTCTAGAATAAGGATGCATTCTTCCCTCAAAAAAATAAATACCGTAAAATGTCCAAGAAATTACACAATTAATTAGTCGTACAGTATAAGTCCATCGATCATACAAATATCTCCAATTTGACAATTGGGACAAAATTCTCTATACCAAATTTAAGCGATTCACTTGCAGGAAATCTATCAATGAACATTGACTAAAAGCAAACGTGTGCAGTCATTAATGCCTTGGCATAGACTGCAAAAGATTCACCTTCTTACATGCCACAAAATGATAAGAAATTTAGGAAATTAAAGCAATCCTGCCGACCAATTTTGTGAGTAGAGAATGGAGTCACGGTTGTCAAACAATTTTAGCAAATCAACTTTTAAAGTAGCACACTGATGTATGTACATGAATCGCAATGAGGGCACTCTCACTTAGTCTTGATTAATGACTCTTACAATAAGAAGCCAAAATAAGGAATGAGCGCGAGTAATAAAACATAATTTTCGAAGTATGGATTACATCATGAAGGAAATTCATATTCCTGTCGAGAAAATTACAATGAGTTCATCTGAATAGGAAAAAAAGCTGAAGAAGTGAAAATTTTGAGAGAGAGAGAGAGACATCAAATTTCAGCGGGGAAAGAGATGCTGTGGTACTTAGAGACATTTCTCTGTATATTCCCCGCGGTAAGGATAAGACGTCGAGAAGACATAAATTTCCATCCTCAAAGGGCTTTTCATATGTAAATGATTACTCGGCAGCGCGAAGCACAAAAGAGCAAAGCTCTTTGAAGCCCCAAAATAATAATTCCCTTTTATCCTCGCCAACCGTGAAAATTCCAACGAGTGGTGAGCAATGGTATTTGAGAGGAAAAACATTCACCGTTGCCTGGACGAACTCGAATGCCGTGGCGGTCTGTACGGTGGACAAACAGATAGTTTCCATAAATGATCCAGTCTGTCATTTTCCCTTCTGAAGTTTGGGTCAAAGATAGGCATATTTTTTTTGGCAATCCCTTCCCTTCATTACTCCGATGTACAAATACTAGAACAAGTCGATGTTGAGAAATAAATAACGTTCTTCGAGGATGGTTTTCGACGCCGCTTCCTCGTTCATTATTTTAAGAGAGATCAGAGGGGTTTGGGTAGTTTTCGGTGAAATAACCCCACTCTGTTTTACTTCAGGCTATCTTAAACGTTCCCTTATTTAACTTAATTTTTAACTTTGGATACGTCTATTCTCTAGATATTATCTTACAGTTGAAGTGTCCATTCTTGTCCCCCTTGACCACTTTTTTTTTTTTTTAATTGTTTCCCGATCCGGCAATTGATCAATTTTATTTACTGTTAGTACCTATATCCTGTGTAACCTTCTGGTTTAGCTTGTGAATATAAAAACTTGATGGTAAAAAATTGACTATCGCAATTTGAATTTGTACAGTTGATTTACTCTGGTGCATCACCTTCTAGACACCAGATTTAATTTCCTAGTGCATACTCTAAACGTAAGTTCTGATGAAGTGTTTCCTTATCTTTCAATATGAACTGATTTTCTTGTTTTTTTACAGCATTCTCTCATCGCCAGAACTATTCTTCTGAATTTTTCTTTCGATCTCTGGCTGTTTTGGTCCATCGCTAAAAAACGTTTAATGAAGGCAATAGTGCAATAAATTGGATGCATTAAGTATGTAATGAAACGTTAATCTTACTAGTTTGTTGAGGGTAGGTACACGAGCGCAGAATCTTGTCACAAACAACATACCTGAAAAGAAAAAAGAACATCAAAATCAGTTACATGAATTAATTTTTTTTGCGTGCGAAATAAAACAGTTTACACATAAATGAGGCCAACTAAGAAAACTTACGAGCTAATTTTGAAGATTCAGGCGATATGGAGTGGAAGCGAAACAAGATAACGCAGAAAGAAAAAACGCACGAGCCAAATCCACAAAAATAAAATTTGCTACGACCCGGGTTTCACTGTATTACAGCATCGTCATGTCCCTGACGATGCTGTAATACATTGAACACCTCACGATGCTGTATTACAGTGAAACCCGGGTGGTAGTAAAGTTTATTTTTGTGATATGATTCTTTCCCGGCGAATTATATTCGTAAAGTCTTCTCGGGATTCCCATCGGGTTAAGTATTTATGTAAAACCAACGTTTCAACGGACGTTGACTCACTCACCCTGAAGACGATGTACGAGTCATCCGTTGAAACGTTGGTGTTATATAAATACTTTAAACGGTGGATAGCCCGAGAAGACTTTACGAATTTATTTTCGTGTATTTGGCTCGACTTTTTTCTTGCTGTGCTATCAAATTTTACGAGGATAATGCATAATATTGCTAGTCAACGATAGGTACACAAAGAAATATCCGGTAAGCAAATAGAAAAAATAAGCTAATAATTAGTCATAGATTCTCGGCAAACAGGTTTTGATTTACGAACATGTTAAAATTGATTCAATCACTAGTATATTCTGCAATATATCTCACTGATTACTTTCAACACCATAGAAACGTATGTGATTATTTCACCCGCAAAGTCTTACGCAATTAGCCCTCTTAGCTTTCTTGGGACGGCTTTATATAAATTTTATTTCGATCAGCGTAAAACACGAAATGGATATCTAAAAATCATCTCCAGACTTGATCCAACATTTTTTGGGAGAGAAAATATTTTAATTCCCGCGAAAGGCAAAGGAGAGAGGGCGGCTTTTTCTCTGGAACTTGCAAGGAAAGGGCGCTTGGGAATTCGCGATGTGGAGATTAAATTATACATTCACCGACTGCTGCGAAGCAGGATAAAACAAGAGTTCGCCGCCTCCGCCGCTGATAATAAAATCTCTTCTAAAGGCTTCCACTCAATTGTTTTTAATTTCGACAACCAACACTGGGGGTAAGGGCGGCAAGGTATGAAGAGAAGGAGACTGATAACTGGATCCATGCATTACAACGGGTGCTTCGCGCGCTCTTCTGTAAATTTCCCTTCATTCCCGACCGTCTGTACTAGGAAAATAAGAAAAAATAAAGCATAAGCTCATCAAGGGTCTTCATTTACAAGTTTTAATTGCTCTGACACAATGATGGGCACGCACATGGAGAGTGGAGGTTTAGACGTATTATGGAAACGTTAAGAAAGGATAATGTGCCTGCGTTCCGTTCCCATTTCCTAATACATCACTCATATAAGCCGTCGCTATACAAATAATCAAGATCATTATTCTTCCCAGTAAAAGCAGATTACCTAAAGAGGAACGAGTACAATGAATAGGCCAGGAGAAGAGGGTATTCTAACTATAGGAGAATCAACTCAACTGGGTACACAAACATTGAATTAAGGAAATAAAATATCCGAACTTACATTTGTAGCTAATGTCTATAACGATAATGAGTCATCGAGATAAACAATTCCAAGCAAAGGGTGGTATAAAGCTTAGAGAAGGTGGAGTTGAAGAAGAATGGCGATGATAATATGAATCGACCGAGTAACAAACGGAGAAGTCCTGAGAGGAGAGAAGAAAGAAAAGAGATGGGAAAGAAAAGTCTAAAGAAAATTTTAAAAAGAATACCCAATAATCTAATTGGCTACATTTTGAGATATGTTGGTTACATGGTGACAGTTGTCAAGGGAAAAGGAAAGCCACGCATGAGGTGAATGGAGCAGGAACTGAAGAACGTAAAAGTGAAGAGTTGATGTCAATATGAAGACGTTAGTCGATAGGTGAATTGAGTGAAGATCCGGGTCAAACCAATCTTAGGTTTGATTACTGGTGATGATGATCATGATGAAAATAAGATGTGTAGCAAGTGCAGATAAGAAATGAAAGGTTTCCGAAAATCAGATTGGCGTAGTGGCTAGAATAGTACCCTCTCACCTCGAGAACCCAGGTTCAAATCCTGAAAGTGGAAGATCATCTTATTTCATTGGTAAACCGACCCCTACTTAAGCGTTTTGGTGAGAATATTCGAGTGCAGTACACTGCCTGTCAAGTGTGACGTAAAATCCGTGGTCCCCTTGGTGCCTTACGTTAAGAGGAGGCTGATGCGACGCCGAGTTTCTCTCCACCCTCACTCTTCCCTTTCCATCCCTGTACCTTTCCTCCCGGTCTAAAGCAAGTATGAGTGGGGGAACAGAATTGAAAACACAGATGCATGAATGAAATGAAAAGCTTAGCGGCCGGGTGGTGTTTAGAGTACTGGCCTCCAAGCCTGAGGATTCGAGTTCGAATTTCGAAAGAGGAAGATATTTTCCATGATAAACCAGCCTCTACTAGAGTAATGTAAGGGCATCCGTCCTCCACCCGCCGGATCACTTGTTAAGCCGAGTCCCCTTGGTGACTAAGGGCAGGCTAATGCCGACGATGGGTATCTCTCCATTCGTACTCCCTACCCTTCAATCCCCATCCTAGAAACTTCCCTTCCGGTCTTAAACGCCCTTAAGTACGGCGACAGGATTAAATACTATATGTGATAAAATGAGGGTTGGTCCAGACTATAGTATCTGAATCGTGTCTTTTTGACAGAAATACTGTCGGCGATAGCTTCACCTGAGGCATTCCTCTCCGTATCAAATGGAGAAATGTTGATTTAGCCACATAGAAGTAATAAGGTTATTTGCTATAGCCTTCAATGAAAACAATATTACATCTCTGAGTGAGCAGCCGTATAAGCTATTCATATTTGCAAGTTAACGAAGGGGAATCAAACGTTTGGTATCCCATGCACATGCTCTTTCTTCAATCAAAAGGAATTTCGCAAAATCATTCCCCTTTCTATTCAAGGCTTTCCCCCATCCGGTATAAACATGGGGAAATGAGAAATTACAGAATTTATTCTGAGTGTATGGCGCCCACTTAATGAATTTGAAATGGTAAACTAACAAGACAGTTGAATATAAATGATATCGTTCACGTCCATGCAGATATAAGCCTCCTATCTGGATGACGCTGATTATAATTGGAAACCATCAAAATGAAGAGGAGTGGCAATCTCATCTGGAACTTTCTCAGGGCCATTAATTTTTTTCTTTCATACTCCGACCCTGGAATAGGTCCAGTGCATCAGTACATGGCTCCTTTCCCACCTAAATTGTTTTCGTTGAACGATTTCCCTAAAACCCAACGAATTTTGCATAAGCTAGATCTTTGAAATCTCAGCTCAATTACGTCTCGTCAGCGTTTCAACATAAGGTTATTCCAGATCTATTTTAAGGAAGTGAATAAAAATAAAAATTTGCAGATATGCATTTATCACAGGATCAAAACTTCAAGAGAAGTTTGGTACGGGTCGTATTTAGCGTACATTTCAATTATTTACAAAAAAAACAAATTACCCTGCAAGTCACTTCTTTGGGGGCAAGGATCGGAAATCCACATTATACGTACCTTATCGACAAATGAATTCAACCAATTTTACGATTAATTTTTTTAAAGGGATTGTGTCACATGCCATGCAACCTCCTTCCTGCCTTTAACTCCAAGCCTTACGGATCATGTACAAGTCCCATAATAATATTTCTAGTTAAGAGTTAATTTTCTATTTTATATTAGCCATTTTGAAATTAAAAACGATAAAATTCCCTAAAATTACTCACTGAATTAGCATTATAGCCTTCCCACAGGCGAGTATATACGTTTCGTAATTGGTTTCCAGTGTCAGTCTGATATTTATCCTTTCAGAGTTTCACATTAGGGGTCTTGAACGCAATGATAATAGTGGCATCACGTTTCGGGAAATGAAATTGCATTCAAGCAAGCAATTGTTTACGCAAGGGGGTGTAATCGAAAAAGAGTCATTTTTTCAGCAAGCCTGAGGGAGAGGAAAAGACTTTCATTTATCACTCTCCCATATTTTTTCTTTGCTGGGACAACTATATCAAACGTCGCGATTACAAATACTAGAGTACTTTTTTCCGTCGGATAAGTAATGCAAAATGTCACAAGGTTTTGGTTTTCATTCTTGTTTGTTGCATCCTTAGATAAAATTATCACGAACAATAAGTATACCTATACGTGCAGTATATTATTCCTCAAATCTGTTAGAAATTTATTTCACCCGATTTAATTCCCTCTTAGGGTAATTCATCTATATTATGTATTCTCCAAACAACATGATATAGAAAATGATATGGATGCTTAAAAATATATCTCCCATTACACTATCGGTTGTGAGAATGAAAACTCATTCCGTCTTTCAGTCATTCTCGGCATATCTGTGTGTCAAGTTTCCAGGAATACATCGTATTTTCGCGTCCAAGACATGAAAATCACACATGGCGTGTGAATATCTAGTAAAGAGGATAGCAAAGGGGAATTAAAATTATACTACGCCAAGATTTTCCAAATGCTTGCCTCAAAAATCTCTCACCGAATAAATTGTGTTGCCTCGTAAAAACATTCCGAGTTTCCATGTACCCTAATGACACATTGGCATAGCTTTTGCAAACATTTGAGGCACTCGAGAGTAAATGAAAGAACTGATGTGCCATCATTGCACGGAAAATGAAACTCATAACAAAGCCGGCACCATTTCAGATTCGTTGTACGGTAACTCATTAAAAAATAACAACTGGAGCATCGTTTCCAAATGGGAAAATACACCCGAAAAATGTCATTAAGAATATAATGTCCGCAGTTGCCGCGTCACACGTTTTCCAGAGGGCCCTCGTCAGGCGAGGGAGGAGCAGTAAATGGCTGAGCATCCTCCTCAAAGGAGAGTCAAAACTCATTTTTGCGAATCCCACGCTTCTCGTCAAAGTAATTCCAGTGCATCATGGTAGTAGTTAGCAGTGTCGGCGACAGCTGGGGGACATTATGGATTAGAGTATAGCTGGATGCATATGCCGAATTATTCAGGGAGCGGTCTTCAAAGGTTGAAGACATAGGCGGTGGTGGCGGAAAAACTACACATTATGGAACGAATGCGGTCGTTTACCATATTTTTTTTATTGCCGAATCTGATAGAGTTTGTAAAATAAAAAGACCCGTATTTTTCCGTTTTTTCATCCGTCAATTATTTCCCGAGTTATAGGCGGCGAAAAACTGATGTTTTTAGCCCTTTCGGAAATGTGGACGTGGTGCAACCTCTGACGTATATCGACTTCGTCCAATCACAACTGAGCCCGCGAAAGCATCTGTGCGAGCAGACCTTCCGAGAATCCCCCTCCACTCCCTTCCCCTCCCCTAAAAGCAGTCAAGGACGGGAGGAAAATGACGTCAATGTTATCACAGCAGCATTTCCGGTGGGCGTCACCTTTTGGTTATTTTAATTTTTGATTTATGAGTGAATGGTTGTGGTTAGAAGATTAATTTTTTCACTAAAATTCTTTTTTCGTTTCCATCTAACGATTTCGTCTACAAAATTGCGATTTCGGTTCCGAGTAAACGCCCCCATTGGAAACATATGTAATATGCTGGAGGGACATCGTTCCTCGGTCCTCGCATCTCCCGTCCCCACTAATACGCGGCGGCAGCAAGTCGACCTTGTATTCCGATGGAGACCTCAGCTAACCTCCCGGAATTGCCAACACCGTCACTACTCCCACTCCGCCTCCACGTTCCTCCTACACCACTGCCGTCCTCCTCCACGCCGCCCTACTCCGCTCGCTAAATTTTCCGCAGAGTGATAAGAGTGGTTCTGAGTGCTGCTAACTTGATCAATTAGGGGGACAAGTGTTTTTGCCGCTTGTTCTGCGCCACCCCGAAACCCACGCCCCCCCTGCATCTCCGTCACGTCCGCTCTCCGCCCCACAAGACCGCCTGCCCTTTTTTGGACAGCCCCCCTCCCCGTTACTCCTGCCCCCTCCCTCCCCCAAAATCCAGTGTTCCCGTCATGTCCCGTTTTTACTCCCAACCCAACGCTGACGGTTAGCACGCATTTCCACTAAATTCTGTTGCTATGGCTGAGTTGGTGAGGCATAGTGAGGCATGTAATTTTAACAAATGTTACTGGTGTATATGTTTTAGGCTTCCCAATCCTGATGGCCAGGGCTCGGGTCTCGACAGCGAGGGATTTTTCAATGGTATTCCCTGCCCCTAATAAAGACCTGCGTGGAGAGCACTGAGTTCAGTACTAAGTCCGTCTAATGGGACGTTAAACCGTAGACCACTTGGCGTCTTGCGTGGAGAACAGACAAATGGTTGCGCTGCGTTTTTCTCGACCATTCCTCCCCTAAACCCAATGCATTTATTCCCAGATGATCATCTTTAATTAATGTTTTTTTTGTTCTGTTCAACCCGAAGGTGAGGTCTTTGGTAGGTGAGGATAGAGCTAACCCCATACTAAGCCATTGGCGTGTGAAATTCACACATTCAGGGTAGGGGGGCCAGTTCTTTTCCCTGGGCCACTTGCGGTTTCCTACGAAGTTCTGAAATGCAGAAAATTGAGTCGCGAGGATTTTAGGAGGTGTTCAGAATGGCTCTTGCACGGGATTTGAACCTGTGACCCTCCGGTCATTAGCTCAGCGTTCTACCCACGAGGCCACCGCGACCATTAATGGTTAATAAACACATAACCGTAGCTTTTGGGAGTCGCCCAAAATAAACACAACTGGCACAAGTGACAAGCCACGTAAACCCTGGGTGATAAATTGATGGCGTGCCAAGTGAATTATGGTGCTAAGCTCATATTCAGTAGCAAGTCTATGAATCACGGTCAATGAAATAACATGAGAGATGATTGAAAACGAATCTGTAAATCCTTAAATAGCTTATCTGCAACTACATATTAAGTATTTACTTAATGGCCACTCGAAACATCGCAACTGAATTACCAATGCCGCATTGCCTTCCACTTCCACTGCAAAAAATATAAATATCCTCTTATCTTGGAAAATAATACAATAAAAACTAAGAAAATTTCACAAATTCAACTCTGGCAGCAAGACTTACAAACAAATTAATTAAGTTCCTTGATCACTCGATCAAAAGTATTTCTAATAAAAACATCACGCAAACCTTTTTAACTTTATGTTTTCTTGTTGCTTTAACAAGCGTAAAGGGATTAGAGAATGAATCGGCATGAAGCCCGTTAAAAGCACGTGGGGAAAAATGAAAAGGAACTTTTCAATCCAATACAGAAGTGAAAAGAGAGAAAACGAATTTTGAATTAAGGATGAAAAGGGGAAAGTTCATCTGTACGGAAGCACTACAAGAGCATGGATGTATGTCTTTCTATGGTTTATTTCTGAGCATTGGGTACGTGAAAATGAAAAAGAATTGAATATCACTCAAATTTATGAAAATTAAAACTGAAGCCCATAAATGCTTACCCACCAAATCGCGTCAAGCCCATTACACAACTCTTTCCGTTTCCCTTGTATCCCCTCTGTTGCCCATTCCATATGGAATGTGTACCTTCTCTTGTACCCTTCCCATAATCCGCTCTTCCACAGCAAAAATTTTCATTGCGAATAGGCATAGCTTGTCATTCTCAGTCTTCCCCTCGTTCTTTTCCCCTTATCTCCTCTTTCCTTTGATGGCATTCTCGTCCCTAGATTCACTATCATCCCCTTTCAACCCCTCTTACTCCTGACTCTTTCGTGGTGGCATCAAGGGTACCTACAACCCAGTAGGGTATCCGTTCGTTCGCTTCTTCTATATCCCTGCCTACTTCTCCAATTTCCCTGACGAAATTCCTCTCTCCGGCTCACACGCTACGAAGCAGGACTAAATTTGCATGGGAAGTTTTCCGTGTTTAAAGCTTATGAAGATGGAAAGGGCAATGGGGGAGAATAAACCCCGCACCCTCGCGGACATCCTTCCTTCAAGATGAAGTAAAAAGAAAGGGCAAACGCAGCACGGAGAGAAAAAAAAACTGCAGTTACCCTCTGAAAAATTGTTTGCATAACAGAATATCTCCGGGAGGGGATGCACAAATAGATAGAATACAGTTATAATTCAATGGATCTGTGTTTTTCTCTCGAGCGTTTTCCATTAAGGGCAGTTCATAAATTACGTAACACCAGAGGCGGGGGGAGGTCGGTCCAAATATTTTGACGCACTGTCGAAAGGTTTCCATGCTTGCCGCGTCGCGAGAAAGATGCATCATAAAATTAAAATTAATTTTTACACCGATAATGACGATACTTCAAAAAAAATAATAAATACATAATAGTATTATGGTAAAAGTAAATAATATTTTACCATGCACAAAAAGAGAGGGAATAAGAAAATAATATATTTGTGTTTTTTTTAATGTGTGCGTGAAATTATATGTGCGTCACATGATTTTAACCGTATGAAACACCTATTTCCAAGTGTAATCTGTAACAATTACTATTGCATGCATGATCTAACGCGCAAATTGTTAGTTTCTGGCCGGAGAATGTAACGCATCTCGGCATCTCGGTGAATTTAGTTTTCCTGAACCTTTAACAAATATTGTAGCCGCTAAAATAATTGGATTGCTCATCCGTGGTTTTGATGGCGTGTAATCACCTACTTTTACATGCCACAGCGGTGGCTCGCAGGATTATTGATGAAGTAGATGGAGACGTAGACAATGAATGGTCGGATCGGTAAGGCGATTAGTGTACTGATCTCCCATTTCCGAGGGCAAGGAGTTCGAAAACCGGTAGTGGAAGATATTTTTCGTCGATAAACTATATAGCTAATATTTGAGTGCTGCATCGAGGACGCTACGAGTCCGTCAGATGGGACTCTAAGAACTGACGCTTTTCGTTAAAAAACAAGAGAATTCTGACCGGGTCTCCCATCACCACGAATATTATATGTAGCCTCCTTGCCCACCACAATGGGGGCGTTTACTCGGAACCGAATTCGCAATTTTGTACACGAAATCGTTAGATGGAAACGAAAAATGAATTTTAGTGGAAAACTTAATCTTCTAACCCGAGACATAAACTCAAAAATAAAAAAATAAAATAAGCAAAAGGTGACGCCCACCGAATAACCTGCTTTAATACCATTGACGTCATTTTCCTCCCGTCCTTGACTGCTTTTAGGGGAAGGTAAGGGAGTGGAGGGGTGTTCTCGGAAGGTCTGCTCTCACAGATCCTTTCACAACAGCTTCCATTGGCTGAGTCACCTGTGTCTCCCCCATTGCGATAAGGCAAAGTAGCTTCGCGGGCTCAGTTGTGATTGGACGAAGTCAGTGACGCCAGAGGTTGCAACACGACCACTTTTCCGAAAGGGTTAAAAACATTAATTTTTACGCCGCTTATAACTCGAGAAAGAATTGACGGATCAAAAAACGGAAAATATGAGTTTTTTCATTTTAAAAACTCCATCAGATTCGGCAAAAAACTTGGTAAACGACCCCATTCCTCCTCAACCTTCCACTTCCATCCGCGTACCTTTCCTCCCGGACTGAAGCGCCTAATTGTACGGAGCGGACATGAAACCGCTGATGATGGATGTAGATCCTTCTCTTAGATTTCTATCTAGAACCCTGCATTATCCAGTACATCACGAGCGATGATTGTTTTCTGGAGCGAACTTTGCCTGACAGGTTACGGAGCAAATGGAGAGGAGTTGTATTTTCATTACGCCACGGGCGATGCATACTTGATAAAAAATCAACAGGTAAAGGATCGTATGAAGAGAAAAATCGCCTCGCAAATCCGTTCCCCTAGGTACTGTAAAACACTAGTTATTAGTTCCCATAGCTATCAAAGTGGGAAAGGATGTGCATCATTCCGGCCGAAAGTTCAGCTTCGGAAGTGACGGCGCGCGTTGCGGGTACACGCCACTCCAGTGGCCTGTAACCCGACCTCCTCAAGCGAAACTCATCAACCTCTCTCCCTCTCTCCGTTGCAGTCGACAAGAACAGCTTCCAGTCCAACTAGACGGCCGTGCTGGCGGAGGGTGCGTCATCAAAAAAGTTTCCGAGTGATGTGTTCTATGAAAGACTCCGCAACAAGAGGCGGACAGACGAGTAGAATGCCCGTATCATATCCCTCTCCCATCTCTTCTGACCCTCCGGAGCAGACGAGGCGGTAATGGTGGTGTTTACTCGGAAACGGAAATCGCTATTTTGTGCACTTTCCTCTATTTTCCTCTTGTTAAGAGGAGAACGAAAATTGAATTTTAGTCATAAAATCAATATTTTTAACTATAGGCATTCACTCATAAATCAAAAATTTGAAATAAGCAAAAGGTGACGCCTATTATCTCTAAAAGGTGACGCCGTGATAATCTCTAAAAGAGCATGTGGCATCCAAAGACTGCAAAATTATGAATATATCAGCATTACTTAAATGTTGCGATAAAGTGTAGCCATTAGGTATTGTGCGGTAGTATTTCTCACAGACATGCTGTAAAGCAAATTAGAATATTTATTTCTCTGAAAGTATAAGAAACATCGGTGGTCATAATATGAGTTTAGAAAACAGGATCGACCAGGAGCTGATCTTTTTAAAACTAACTGACCCTTTGATGCTAATTTGGTTTAGGGCGAAAAATAAGTGCAACTCGGCATAATATTCCTTCAACATAGGTTTTCCATGGTTAAATATTACTCGTGAAGTAAGTATCGTATTGATAAGTTAAATATGTAATATGTAGCATTAGAAAATTCGTAAATCATTGTTACAGACGGTTGCATCGGATGGATTAATCTCCGTTGACATCAAAGGTACCTATTGAATTTCCCCAAGAAGCTGTTATTGCCCCACTTTTATTCTAGCGGTAGATATATTTTTATGACCTTCAACGATCAAGATTATATCGCAGCTTTTATCGTACATTTTTAAACCTAAGACGATAACAACATCCACGCCCAAATACGGGATTCGAGCCCGTAACTTTTAGGCGGCCAGACGTTATTGACCTGGCCACCGCGGCTGGATTTTAATTCCACGACTACAGAGTAGCTTAAATTCTTATGCAAACAGTAACTTCAGACATTTTGATAAAGGCGAAACAGTTCATAGATACATTTGTCTGAGGTGAAGTGAAACACGAGGAAACTAATTAATAATAATATAAAACAGTTCCATGCCTACAGTCAGATGCTGAAATTGAAGAAGGTATGTACATTTGAATGATTCCTCCGTATGTCCGAGCAATGAAACCCAACTGAACTGCTCCGCAAGGACGATGAAAGTTTGCCTCGAACACTTTCGTAGTCCTCGCGAACGTTCGACAACGCTATTAAAGGCCGGGGTGAAAGGAATCGCAATGGGGAGGAAAGAGAGGCCCTCCCCCTTCATCTCTCTCACGAAGAGGTGGTGGATCATTCAGAGGGGTGAGCGAGAAAAAGAAACGCGGAGGCGACAGGGAAACTCAAAAATCCTTTTCCTTTCCATCGCATCTTCGTTCCGGAAAAATTCGAGCGGAAAGAATTTCTTCTTTTTTTTCATGGGAATAGAGAAAGAGAGGATTTTTAATATTTATTTAAACGCTAGGCTTAGCGGGCGCACGCCTCGTCCGCAGAATCTGGAGATACCCACAAGGTTATTTTACATCCTTACCACGAGAAAAAAATATATGGGGGAGGTTTCTACTCTCATCCCCTTTCCAAACGCAAGTGTTGACTTTTTTTCTCCTCTCCCCTCGGCAGTTAGCCTTTTCCTCTCCCAAACCCAAATGATAATCGGTGGGCAGGAAGAGTAATGGAGAATGGAGTGGGAGGGGGGAATGGGATATAAGACGCGGAGTCTTCACTCGCATTTCTTCAGCCGTGAAGGAATGAAAGGGCGAGGAGAAGGGTGGAACGAAAATGCCTCCGTCAGCCGATTTTCTCATTTACGGACCTCAACCGTTTCGGTGGAGGAAACGTAACGACTTGAAGGAGAGCAGAAAAAATCCAGGCGAAGAAAAGGGTTGCAGGAAAAAAAATTGAAAAATAATTACCTCCGGTACAGAGAAAAAAAAGAACCTCAGAGAAATTTTTCATTCGTTGGCATTATATCAGACTTGTAATTAAAAATTTTTCGCGAATCCGAGATATATGTATTCATAGTCGCATGGACGGTATATTGCCTTCTTTGTGATTCCTCCCCTTCACCCACTCTAGTTAGCTTACCCCCCCTCGTTTACCCCTAACTTCCTGCCTTCAACAAGCATTGCCCCTCCATTTCGTTATGTTCCATTTCGAAGAGCTTAGAGAGAATCGTTTGGGGGAAGGGATGAATACCAAACTGCTCAGGGGGAAAAATGAGACATGAGAGGATCTTAACCCTGGGAAATACCGGATACTGCTTTTAATTAAGACTGTACGTTTTCTCGTAGCGAAAACTGGAGGAAACGGAGGAGGAATTGAAAGAGTAAAGGAGAAATATGGAGGAGGATAATGGAACGTTTAGGGAGAAAGAGCCTGGAGGTATGAAGCTACACCGAAAGGCAATACAGAAAAAGTGGAAAGGCGGGGAAAAATGAGGGAGATTGAAAGGGAAAGAGAGGGAAACGAAAAGGAAAAAAAAACCTCAAGAATACGACCCTGAAGAAAACGCAGAACATTACATAGCACCGAGAATTATTCCACGAAGCTCTGAATTGCTTTATATCGGACGACGTTTGCTACATTTGGATTCTTACATTCAGCCCAGCGTATCAATTCTGAGATGACAACCTTTGGCACATCGACCAATTAATGGGGAAAAAAATATCCATTTTTACCCTCATCCCCAAGAATATATGAAGCATAAAACTATTGCTGAAGAATTCTTCGATGAAACACGAATCCGTCTTACGCACAAAAATATGAAACATATAATTACCATCTGATTCAGTTGTTCTTCTAAGAAGGCATTGAAAGGAAATATCTGCAGTTGGAATAGAGAAGCATTCAAGTAACAACTGAGTGAAACAATAAAAATATGGCCACATCATAGGTGGGAGGCATAACATATGAGAAATGCTAAATAATTATTTCCCCGAGTAAATAAAAGGAACATCAGCAAAATACATACAACCCCGAATAAATAAACAGAACATTAAGAAAAAACATCCATCGCCTATGAAGCTTTGACTCTGCGATACTAATTGCATGTTGCATTGAAGAGAAAAGAGGGAAGGAAAATTAAAAATAACTTTATCTCTGTAACGGACGCTTCTCTACCTGGCAATGCATTCCGCTTATCCCAAACGGAGCCACAGCCGTTGGACGGGACGAATGGAGTGAAGGGGAATGATTTTGACCTCACACTGAACGCATATTAATTCAATGCGAAAAAATATATTAATAATAATAATTAATTAGTGTTAGTTCCGTTATTTATAGGTGAGTCTAGAGCTCACCTCGTACTAAGCCACTGAAATCCACACATTCAGGGTAGCGGGTCAAGTGCCTTTCTTTGGGCCACCTGCGATTTCCTACGAAGTTCAGACACACATAAAATCGATCGCGAGGATTTTTGTTCCAGTTTCTACAAAGGCTTCCGCCCGGAATTTGAACCCGGTACCCTCAGGTTAGCATCTCAGCGCCCTAGCCACTAGGACCCCCATCCTTTTCGTACAACAGTTAAGTAAAGCATATTAACTTTGTCGTTGAACTTTACTTCATGCATAATCTTTCCGTTAATAGGATTATTAAGAACCGATCCGAATACAAAATCGCATCCTTCAACGCTTTTTCTGCAGGTTTCGTTATAAGAGAATGGAAATAAACGCTGTTAAGGTTAGAGATAAACCCGGGGATGGTATCACTTTGTTCTCAACTGCTGTTTAACGTCCTGTCCAACGGAATGAGCAGTAGATCTTAAGAATACTCCGCACTGCATTCAGGCATGTGCCCGGTATCTCCTTTAAAAATCTATCCACTCGGGGATACAAACGTGAGTCCTCGTGACAGGAGGCCAGATCTCTACTTTGCAACAACAAGCTTAATCATCAAACTTTTGATATACGTATACTTCTCACATTTTTCGCCACACATCTCAAAATTATTTCCTACCGCACATTATTACCTCGTTCTGCTTTAATAGCAGTAATGAGGAAACAATTCATCAGAACATACAGCTGGAATATACTTCTTTAGAGTACTGAGGCATGGACGACGATAGCCGCGGAGAAGAAAAGGGTGGAAGCATTTGAAATGTGGTGTTACATGAGAATTATGAAAATCAAATGGATCGACCGAGTAAGTAACGAGGAAGTCCTAAAAAGAGTGGGAGAGAAGAGAAGTTTGCTGACAACTCTAAAAAGAAGAAGGGACAACTTAATCGGCCATATCTGAAGACACGATGGCCCGACGAAGGCGATCGTTGAGGGAAGATTGGAAAAGGCGTATGATATACATGGAACAGGTTGTGAAAGATGTAAAAGAGAGACATTACGTCAATATGAAGAAGTTGGCCGATAGAAGAATCGAGTGGAGAGCTGCCAATCAAACCAATCCTAAGATTGTTGACCGATGATGGTCATGAGGGTTTCATTTTGGTAGGAATATAAATAACATTCTGTGCAACTTAGCATGAGAACCGAAATCAGTCAGAGACTATATTTCATAACGGAAGCTTTTAAATTTCTTGGTCACAGTTATTACCTATATCTCATTCTATGTGCGGGGAAGAAGGTGAAACTAGGTCATAGATCTTTCGCCGAAAGATTTTAAAGAGGACATTCCAAGAACATCACTGTGCATCAAGTACGGCATAAAAGAGTCAAAAAAGAAGAAACCTCTAAAATATCACATTCGTTCCGTTTTTCCATGAACAATCCCCTTTTTTATACAAATGCCCCGAGTTGATTTCGAAATTCCCGCTTTTTCTAAATATCCTACTGAAAGCTTTAACAAATGGATTTTATCCCATTTTTAGTAGCAATTTCTCTTTCAATGTTGATAATATTAATAATCACTGATAAAATGCTGAGTTCCATGATCAAATATTGATAGTGAAAACGTAATCCTAGAACAGGTCATTAAATATGATACATAATTTTCTAATTAAATACGTTTGTGATTTATAGCCTTGAAAATTGAATTAATATTATGATTGTTTCTTTCTGAATTAAAAATTCAACTCAAATATTAGTTATATTTTGATTTCTAAATTTTTACAATATCCCGTTTTTTTTAACTCCCCAGGTTTTTTAAAATATAAACTTCACGATGTCCCAGTTTTTGAGTAAAACATGATGGGAACCTTGCTTTAAACTAGAACAAACTCTTCCTACAATCACTCGTTAGATGCTCGAATACTGCACCCTCTAGGTGTACACCCATCAAATGAATGTGTTCATGTACAAGATGATTAAAACAGAGTGTTCTAGTTATTTGTCTGACAACATTACCTAAATGATAATACGATTTACACGAAATACTGATGTATTATTAATCCCAAATTTCCGCACTAATGTGTTCGGTAGATCTTTTCAAGTTACATCTTTGAGGCTGTGGAATTCTTTACCTGATTTCCTGAGGGTAAGGTCTGCTGTAAACATTTATATGTTTAAAAAGTGGTCAAATTCCGAAATTATACAATGAAAATAAAATAATTAAATGCATGTATAAATATAAGTAAATATAAATTTTATGTTATAAAAAGTTTTGTTGAAATATTACTGAATTTAAATTGTTTATTGTGTAAAATTATTCTTCAACTATTGACACCTTGTGTTACTTGTTTAGCCGATATTCATACGACAACTCAAATGTAAAAGTGACGTTACTAATGAGACTGTGAATTATTACCAAGTGTTATCTGTAAATGTTCCAAGGGACATAATGTTCAAGAACAAATAAATATCTACATAAATAAGTAATAATAATCAGAGGGCAGACAGTAGTGACACAAAAAGAAAATACACAAAATAAAACATACTTGTTTTTATTTTCTTTATTTTCTTTTTGTGTCACCACTGTCTGCCCTGTGGTTATTATTATTGAGTGTACATCCTATGAGATTTTCAACATATTGCTATATAAATAAGTATCTATATATCTATCTGTCTATGTGGCTTGCTGGGTACGGGGTGGAAGCCGATGGAATGTGGGCCGCGACCTCTCTATGTCTTCTACCCTTCTACTCGTGAGTACTTTAAATAAAATGAGTACTACAAAGCTGATTCTGACAATATTATAAAAAACACAGAAAGCATATGTGTCCTCACCATGCAACGACAAAGTATTTTAGGGCGAGCTACAGTGCTGCCATCTACTCGGACAGCTTCTTCTCGGCGACAATAGCGGCGACTAGGATAGCGAGAAGTGTCCAGTCCTGACTATTCTAAGTCCGTGCTTCTACCCCTCTCAAGCAATCAAATCAAACCGCTCTCATTGGCCAAAGAGACGGTCAACAATGGCACAAGGCCGGGCGGTGACGCATGGCAGCAAGGAGAAAGTAAGAAGGTGAATGGGGCTCCAAGGGGATTTTGAGACCGTGGAAAAAAAAGAAACGGTCGATGCAGCACACTTTCGGAGAGAGATATTCGGTCCGAGGTTAACAATTGGATTAAAGGGACGGGAAAAGAAATCAAGGGATTGTCAGGGTAAGAGGGAATGGGGACTCGCGGTAAAAACCCTGCCCCTACGTGGAATAGAAACACTCCCAAGACGATCGCTGCAAGGGGAAAGAAATCATAATAAGATGGGACAACCGTCCTGCGCCTTCCTCCAAAGTCTTTACGTGTATCCTACTCCTTACTCGCTTAACCCACTCCACTAGAGATCACATTTTTATATTAGACGTTTATACTTTCACTCTCCCGTTTGCGGAGACGTCTCCAGAATTCCAGGCACACGCGGAGAGACAAAAACAAAAGGGGTTCATCCGTTCGAAGAGCGGCGACCTCCATACAAAACACCAACCCAAAAAACCCATCCCCACCACTCTGTACCACCCTTTCATTTTATTCACTTTTGTTCCATACGATTTTAAATTTGTTTTTTAAATGTATAAGATTACCTAATGATAATAAATAGTAATAAACTTAGCAGGTGTAAATAAATGTGGGGAAGTATTAATAGAACTCTAAAATATAAATTGAGAAAAGAAACAAAATTAGAATTCTACAAAACGATGGCAGTCCCAATGGCATTTCATAGGATTGATACGTAGGTACGTCCTCTAAAAAAAAGACAGAAATAAAATTCAATTTTCGGGAATAAATGTGACTTTCCTGAGAACAATGAAAGGTTGTACTTTACAAGAAAGTATTCAAAGCAAGATAGCAATGAAACCATAAGGGAAGCTTTAAACATTCTAAAGTTAGAAAATAAATTAAGTAATGAAAAATACGGTGGTGCAACCGTGTAGGAAGAGTGCGACAGGACCATCTCCTTAGAATCGCCTTCGAGCATAAGCGTAGAGCGGAACGAAGTGTTGGACTTCCGAGGTTAATATGGTTTCCTGACTAGGTAATATTGCCTAATCATGAAGTAAAGAAGAAGACAATTTTCTAATATGTATTTACAGCTACAACACTCATATAGAGAGCCTTCTGGAGTAGTTGGCAGGGATTAGAGTAATCACCTTTGATGCATTGTGTATATGCACTTGTAATTTGCGCACTACTACAGTGATTAAATAGGTTTTAATTTGTAAGGCGTCCGCGGCTTACGATGCTTATTGTGACACAAATGGAGAACTCTACGCCAGTTAAACTGATGGAAATTTCGAAACGAGATAGAAGCAACACAAGTTGTATTTCCATATCAAGGATTTAAGTATAATTTGGTCGAACACTTGCTTGATAAAGCCTATTGCGCGGGATTAAAGTAGAAAATCCTCCATCTGAAAGGGAAAGGATCACATCTAGACTACTGGGAGCAATGGGAAAACATCAAAGGGAAGAAAGGAAACATCCAGATTTTTAATTACGTGGTATTTGAACGTCACTCCCACATTCAATCCCTCCAAAAACGATAGCTTACAACCATCCCAAATCCTCGCCTCCTATTTTTTTTATCCCTCCACCTCCCCCGGTCCACTTCATTGACCAATATATATTTTACAGATTTTTAACATACCAGATGATGCCACTATAATGTTGAAGCTGTTTTTTATTTTAAAATAAACCAGTGGAGAGTAAAAAATTCTATAATTAATGGTATAAGGCATCACCTTGTGAAAATGAGTTATAACCATGATGGGGAATAAACTTGATCCTAATTAGATCACTTGATCCTAATATTCCCCCACCTCCGTCACCTTACCCCTCCTCCCTATGTACCCCTGGAACATATATATACAGTCTCATTTACTCAAATTTTAACCTGGATAATGACACTAAGTTGCCGAAACCATGGTCGATATTTGATAAAGCATGAAAATAGTACCTACTTCTTTGTTTATTTCTCGTCACGACTATTAGTCTCACTTAAAAGACTTACTTATTAACACGCAGGAAACTGCTAAGATAAATTTTTCCACTGACTGTAAGATAATGACAACAAAAAGTTACATGCATTCTCTATCCATTTAGCCTTAATACAATAATTAAAAAAAGCTTAAAATGTACATGATAGAACCTAATCATTTCTCCGATAACTTCTATATACCCCATTATTTAGCCCTCGTCGTTCATGGGAAGAAATAACAATTTAAAACCCTCCACTACACTAGCTATACATGAATTATTGAAACGTGGACCGAGTTGGTAGTGCGGATATGGTAAAGGCCTATCCCGAGGGCCCGGATCAGAATTAGGAAAAAAATCCGGATGGGGAAGAGATTTTACGGTGGCATAACAGACACTACTTCATTGCGTTGAGGAGAAGACTTCAAATTCAGTATTACGTCCGACAAATGGGACGCTAAATCATTGATCCCTGGGTTCATTTTGATAAGAGTAAACTAATGCCGACGACGGGTTTTTCTCCACTCCTCTCCAGTTCCATGAAAATAGCATAGCAAAGGGATAGGTAGGGTAATTCAGCATAGCAAAGGTATAGGTAGGGGAAATATTTTAGAGTAGTTTTAGTGCATGATACATTTATTAATCCCTTAAAGTACTATAGATACTAACAATCTAGTTGCATGTGATCCTATAATTGCTTGTTTGCATGTCAATAGTGCATGCTTGGTGATCTTCACCCCCTGCCACACACCCTCACGTAGGCTTGCTGGGTATCGTGTAGATGTAGATGAAAAATTCCTAGCTTTACCCTGTTACATGTCTATGAGACAACCAGGGATCACATTTATGCATTTCTTTTTTATGTATTCATTTGTGAATTAGTGCATTTCATTGTGTTTGTCTATTGTTTGTTTGGATTGCCATAGTGATGGGAGAGGAGAGAAGGGATTTTTAGAGGAAAGGACATGTTGAAGGTTGATACCTGTGCTGTGAAGGATTGAAATTCGGTATTGGAGAGATAAAAGTATATAAAGAGCAAAGCGATACAGTAAATTCAATTTATAACCACTTTGACACGATAATCCAAGTGCCGCTCTATTGTCAATGGTGCAAAGTACCTCAGCTATTCATTTTCTCGCCCGAAAAACTACTAACATGATACGCCGGAAATTGCGAAAGTTAAATTCCAAGAGCAGCCGCGAGTTATTCAAAACAGGTAACTTTGATGTGGTTGAAAAATCTTATAATTCCTATTTTTAATGTTTAGACACTCAATATTCCCGTAATAAACTTTAGTTTCATTAGTACTTCCCATTCAATCCATTGAATCCCATTTAAAAATTTAAGGGAAAACGTGTACTCTATAATGTTAAGTGCAGAGCAGTAGTTGAAAGTAAAATAGCGAAGGATTGTTAAGGGTCGAACCGCACCCGAGCACTCCGACTTCGAAGTGGCTTGGCACGGCGAGAGGCGATCGCAAAATTCTTTCTCTTAGCGTCGGAATGGTATAAGTACGCGGATACCAATCCCTTCTCTCCTCTCCCATCACTATGCCAATCAAAACAAACAATAGACAAACGCAATGAAATCCACTAATTCACAAATTAATATATAAGAAAGAAATGCATACAAGAGATCGCTGGTTGTCTCATTGACATGTAACAGGGTAATAATTTTCTCGGATTTTGTATATATAATAACAAACGTAATGCACAGCGGTGGGGAAGTGTGCAATGAATCTTTACCCTGGGATATCGATTGAGAGGAAAATGCAAGAGCAGAGTTCAGTTCTTGCGAAGGAAGCAGGAGCGGCTTCCGATGATGACATCCTGTGGACCAGTGGCGCACTAACGGAGGGGGAAGGAGGGGGGGGGGGTCAAAGAGGCCCTGGCCCCCCTTTAGGTCCCTATAAAACCCTAATTAATCTTTAATTGCCAAGTCACAGTCACATGGTAGCAGCAATTGGAAAAATAGGAAACTCTTGTTAAATCATTTTACTCGAGTTTTAGCTACACCAAAGATAAAAGAAAGGTTATTTTTATCTGTGCTGTGATGTGACAATTAATTAATTTAGCATAGGCCTCAAATATTATGACTATTTTTCTCTGTAAATTTGATATGGCTATTTATAGAACGTATATATGTAATAACTAATATGGCATACTCTACCATTCTAAATATACTGATCAAAATAACATTTTGGTTACACTTTGCAAAAGATCGGGCGGGTGGCGGCACCCCATACAAATTAATAGGTGCGCTACTGCTGCGGACCGACCCGATAGTCGAGAATGACTTCCCGAAATGATCTTCTAAACTTAACTGCTCGAACGCTGGCAGTATCTCAGTATATATAGGGGTGAGGGAAGGTAAAAATATCCGTCCCTTAGGATACAACTAGGGGTTTGTATCCCGAACAATCAAGCTCCTCAAAATATGAGAATTCCCAGAGACGTAAGATGTAGGGGCCAGGAACAACCTTAGGTCCCTGATTTCATCTCCATCTCCAATGGGGTCGTTTACCATATTTTTTATTGCCGGATCTGATAGACTTTGTAAAATAAAAAGACTCGTATTTTTCCGTTTTTTGATCCGACAATTATTTCTCGAGGTATAAGCGGCGAAAAACTGATGTTTTCAACACTTTCGGAAAAGTGGGCGTGGTGCAACCTCTGACGTATATCCACTACGTCCAATCACAACTGAGCCCGCGATGCTACATCGCCTTATCGCAATGGGGGGAGACACAGCTGACTCTGCCAATAGGAGCAGTTGCGACAGCAACTGTGCGAGTAGATCTTCCGAGAACCCCCCTCCACTCCCTTCCCTTCCCCTGAAAGCAGTCAAGGACGGGAGGAAAATGACGTCAATTATATCAAAGCAGCTTTTTCTGTGGGCGTCACCTTTAGCTTATTTAAAATTTTTATTTATTAGTGAATGGCTGTGGTTAGAAGATTAATTTTTTCACTAAAATTCGTTTTTCGTTTCCATCTAACAATTTCGTGTACAAAATTGTGATTTCGGTTCCGAGTAAACGCCCCATTCCGGCTCTCATCAATATAATATTTTGATTCATGCAAGAAATAATTCATGTAAAAACGCATAAAAAACTACATGTTAATAGGAACAAAGGATATATTTGCTGCTACCAAGAGCATTTATTAACTAGGTGCTCCGGAACATTCCGCAAACAACTCGACGCAAAGACCTTTGAGCCGGGTCTTTTAATCGAGGTTGACTGACAGAATATGCGTTTCATTCCCCTGCCTCCCCTTAATGCATTCAAGTTCCCCTACCCGCTCTTTATCCCAGATTATATTTTCCACCGGGATGGGAAGATAAGACTGTCATTGCTCGTCCCTTATAACATCCTCAAACACCGGAATACGACGCACGTTGTTTCCGAACTCAAGACAACCTTCGTTACTGCATACCACGCCGCCCGTGGGCGGGAGGGTTGAACGAGGGCGCATCACATAATACAGCAGAGAAAGGGAGCGAAGAACAAATGAAACGCTACCGCTCGCAACGAAGGAGAAAAAAAAGGCAGTGAGTGCAATTTCCAGAGAAGGCGGAAGAGGGCGCTAAGAGCGATGAGTGAATTGTTCCCAATTTTTCCCGCCGGAGATAATGAAAGGAAAACTTTACGACTCAGTAGGCGATCTTTGCAAGAGTGTTTAAAAGTACGCGAGGTGCCCCCGAAAAAAAAACATGAAATACTCCACGCTTCCTGAAGTACGGAGAATGAGCCGTTCATTTGAAAACTGCTGCTTCTGGAACATCTGAACGTCCAAGAAAAATTCAAGATCACAATGCATTTTAAAGTGCAGTACCAGGGCAATTAAAGGTAATTTGCTATGCAAGAAAGTTAACATACGCAGACAAAAGAGTACATTGAGCCAGTAAAATATTACTAAGGACAATGACTTAAGTATTCTAACCTAACCAAAGAGCATCATACAACCTACCCCGGAGATCATAGGCAAGCCCTTATCAGTGATTACTGAGGATTGTTGTATTCACTACATATCCAATTACTTTATTTTAAAATATTTCAATATTATTACTCCATCAGCTACAGCAACGTAATTTCAGAAGAAATCTATTTCAATTGCATATATTAACGCGCCGAGGTAGTTCATTCGACTCCTACTGGATAAACTCTAAAATGAAAATTACAGAAAGCATCAAAATATTTATTGCCCTTTGTAACCCTCATCAAGGGTGTGAGGCAGAGGGAAACTCACACCATGTATGCAATTTTGACAAGTAAACTGTCTAGTGGGTAAACAGGGTAGTGAGTACCCCACCGATTACTCTATCAGAACTAATTTTAAAAGGGGAAAATTGTTCTTACGTAGTTTTCGATCATATAATTACGTAAAAACCTCTGCGTAAGCGCCTACTTTTTTCACTTTTCAATACATTTTTAGCGGAGAATAAAATATAAGGAAGGGGTCGTCAAACTGTGGCTTCCGAGCCGCATGAAACTAGAACAATTTCATTCACTGAGGTCAGCTTTAAATCTTGCCTTATGTTAAAAAGGACTTGTTAACAACCAGGTGGAGATAAATGTTCTCGGGAATCGCATGCTCTTGATTGCATGGGCGCAACTTTTTGAGCAAAATTTTCCCATTTTAACAGATTAATTATTAATTTTCTCGATTGAATTATCATAAATTCACACTTTCATTATCTCTAGAAACATATACACACGTATATAATACTATTCGAATATTTTTTGTTACTCCAATGGACATTGCGACCTCTGATGTTTTTCTATTGCGTCTGAAATGTCAATCTTTTAGATCCGAAGAAATCGACTTCTACTTCTCCAGGTTCGGAAATGCTTCAGAGATCAAACAAAGCACCTCAAGAGTATGAAACTACGGTCTTTAATAAGCAATGTAGATGCTTTGAGAGACAGATAATGAATGCAAGCGACTCTGCCTCTTAATGGGCAAACTTCGCTGATTATGGGATGAGTAGTCGTTTCCCCAAAACCGAAAACTTTTGGGCTTCAACTCCAGTGGTTCTGGTGCGAGCTTCCAACCACTAATCTCATCAATCGCTGTGTTCCATCGCAATGCATAATAACATTCACAACACGGGACAAAATTAGAGGTAAACTGGTAAAGTTTATTTTCGTGAGCCACATTTCAGTCGGAAATAAACGCATAGAATGCTCTACAAAAGAGACAATAAAACTCGACTTTTTATAAACTCGACTTTACCAGGCGTGAACTGAGGAGAAATCCAAATCGAAGGAAATTCGAACCAAAATATAATTTCATGAATTTTATTAGAGGTAGGTATTATTAATTTTAAAGAGTAGGCCAAAAATAGTAGGACTATCTGAAGCTAATTTCAAGGCGTTGAAAGTAATATTACCTAAATTAAAAGTGCGTGGAAAATTAACTCGTGTTTCCTTATGTCTTCGAGTGGCATTGGTGCTTATTCTATCCTGTAGGTTCAGAAATGTACCAGCTCACTCAATGTTAAGTCTTGCCAGTCTTGCAAGTTTAGAAAAAATACCTCATCGGTTCTAGTACATGCATATCACGGTAAAAAAATCTTCGAAAACGCGTTGCGAACATGATTCATATGGCGATGTGTTCGAAATAGGGAATCTCAGAGACGAAAGCGAAAGATCCGAGGAAATTATGCTAAATAAAATATTAAAAGGTAAATTATAGGGTACATCTAAATTGCACCCTGAAATCCACAGTCAGGATTCGTGGCAAATGGTACCTAACTTCACACAATACTCACGCATTAATATAGATCAAATTATCGAATCGCTATTAATTATTTGACCACCGATTTCACTGCTTTAATTAATTTGCCGAGGAAACAGTTGCCCTTAAACAGTATTGGACTGATCAATCCCGTGGTAGTCTCAGAAATAGTCTCGTCTCCACCCTTTCATTATCACGCACGTTAAAATCATTCCTAAGCGAATTCCCAGCACATACTCGGAGCCCTCGGAGGTCACTGCCAGAGAAGACGTTTTTTTTCTCCTTTCGCTTGAGCTTTGGAAGAGAAGAAAAAAAAAGACTCGTACAACATCCGGCTTCTGGGGCGCGGAGGGGATTATAAGGCAACATGTGTGCAAGGGTTGCGTCAGGATTAACGCAACTAATCCAAACATTTAAACGCTCGAGGGTGATCCTTGTTGATAGCTGGGATGATTGCGAGAAATACGGCGAAATTCTAATCATATTTGTCAATGACTAGGACAACATAGTCCAAAACTGCGAATACTCTCAGTGGGAAACAGAACATCTCTAAAAAGTAAATGCGAGGATAAAGAAAAGTAAATGCGAGGATAAATCGTAAGTTTTTAATTGGTCTAAAACATTAAAGTTGAAATTCTGAGTATATGATTATTAATTACATTCAATATCAGGGCGATTACTTAATATCATACATTTTCGTATAACATAAATCACAACTGAAAGGATAAATTTAAGTTCAGCATGCTTTCCAACATTTCAAGGTCGGATCGAATGGATATTTACAAATATGTACCATGCTTCACCTACAAGCACAAAGAGCTTTGCATTTTATCGCTTCGTTTTCCATGTCATAATACTTTCAATGCCTCTTGCAATTAGTCACATCTAAATATTAAATCATATTGCTCACTATTCCATGCTTTGGAGACATGCTATTTTACCGCAGGGTGGCACTAGATCAGTAGCCGTGGAAGAAGAGTGTGCATTATGGTTAACGGGAGGGGATGAACCAAAAGAGAGGGATGTTCAAATAGAAATACCAGCCAACGGCATGAAGGCGAAAACCTTGCGTCAAATCGGAAAGTGAAAAGCATGAAAATGTTTGCGTGACGTTAAACATTAGCGATTCGTACTATATTCACTGACTAACTTGCAAGCAACGTTGAGGGTGTGTGGCAGGGGGTAAGTTATCAGAAACATACACTAAGTTCACTTATGCCACGCACCGAAGGAGAGATTTCTATGAATATTATGCGGGACACATATTACTAGTTTCACTTTACATCCAACATGTTGATAACCATTTAAGAATCACCACAGATATACATTTCGCATATTAATATTTCCTGCTGGTATGCGCAAATCATAAAATGAAAAATAAAATCCAACCATATTATGTCATTTCTGCTTGTTTCAATGATCTGTATTAATTAATTTCGCACAATTTCCTTTTCATGCTAGTCTAAATTAATTTTATGAAGGTATCATGGCGTGGGAAGTCTCTAGAAGAAGGAGAAAAAGTTGTTATGTTCACTAATTGTTTGGTGAAGGAACGATTATTTGATGCCATGAATTTGTCTCATCTTATTTCAGTGACTTCGTCTACCTATTTAGCATGGGACTCTTATAATGGGGTCGTTTACCATATTTTTTATTGCCGAATCTGATAGCTTGTAAAATAAAAATACCCGTATTTTTTCCGTTTTTTCATCCGTCAATTATTTCCCGAGCTATAGGCGGCGTGGGCGTGGTGCAACCTCTGACCTATATCGACTTCGTCCAATAACAACTGAGCCCGCGAAGCTACATCGCCTTCTCGCAATGGGGGGGGAACAGCTGACTCTGCCAATAGGAGCAGTTGCGACAGCATCTCTGCGAACAGACCTTCCGAAAACCCCCCTACCCTCCCTTCCCTTCCTCGAAAAGCAGTCAAGGACGAGAGGAAAATGACGTCAATGATATCAAAGCAGCTTTTTCGGTGGGCGTCACTTTTTGCTTATTTTAATTTTTGATTTATGAGTGAATGGTTGTGGTTAGAAGATTAATTTTTTCACTAAAATTCGTTTTCCGTTTCCATCTAACGTTTTTGTGTACAGAATTGCGATTTCGGTTCCGAGTAAACGCCCCCAATCACTCAGTGTCGGAAGTGAACTCGTTTACCCAGTACTTCTGTATTTGACTCTAATGTTGACAATTACTACGAATACAGATTGATTATATTGATTAAAGTGTGAATACTGATGGATAATTTCAATGAATAAAATATGAAGGAAATCAATATGTGTGTAAGTAAAAAAAAGGGATCCTACAGACAATGATTATCATTGAAAATTTGACCATATCTGTTTTTTCTAACGATCCTATATTTATTGGCTATTTCAAAAAGTAAATTATGACGGAAATTAAAAATATATAGGTGAAAATAGTGATTATGCAGGCGTTGTGTAGTATTAGAAATTTGACCAAATCTATTCATTTTTCAATATTTTTTGGCTGAGCGGTCAATTTGGCCCGATTTACAGCTATAAGCATGCTGCCTGTCGTTTATTTGCTGCCACACGCTAAGTAAGCTTAAAAAGTATATAAAAGACCGTTTCAGGGGGAAAATAGCGCATAAATTCTACTAAGACGTGTCAAATGAATGAGTACAGGGAAAATCAATGAGAAAAGTAATAAGGATTGATAAATTTTAAGGCTGAAAAGGAAATTTTGGTAGAACTATGCCATAATATGCTTCCCCTCATATGCGAATCAAATCTGAGGTGGAGTATCGATTTGACAATGAGTTTTACAAAACCTAGAGTGACCGAGATTCCCGGAATCTTGGTCACTCTAGGTTGCATATTGGATAACGATGAATAACTAAGATGTGCATCACTGCTTGAAAATCGCTTTTAAACGATAGATGCCTTCAATTCGACCGGGAATTTTCGCACTAGTATGCACGCCAATAATTTATTTTTGCGTGCAAATTTAAAAAATTAGATAAAAGCAAAGAGTTGATAAATGGAAAACTAAGAAAATTAAAATTCAAAACATAAAAAAGCTTAATTCTTCTTTAATTCTAGTGAATATTTAATATATTAATATTACTAAATTAAAGCGTCGCTAGCTCTGATGGCACATCGTTTCATACGTTCAACTCTCTGCTGCTTTAGCCATTATGTAATGAGATACTGAGCATCAAAGCAATAACTACTTCTATTAACTTTTTCTAGGCATTAATTAACCTCTTTGAAACAACTTTGCTCTTTCCACCGTTTTCCTCCAGGTCCATCAGGTCCATCTAGGTCTAAAACATATTAGGAAAATATTGTTGAAAGCCCTTCACGCTTTTTTACCGATCCTCAGGAATTATGTTTACGTTTTATCATCTATATAACGGTATTCTATTACATCCTAAAATAAATGACGCAAGCGCAAAGGTTTTTTGAAAATTTCTCCCTACCCGTTTTTCAGAAGATACTTCCAAAAGTCCAGGCGGGGATATGAGCGCAAAATAAACTTTGCTTGGGCCAATTTTTTTTTAGCGGGAGGGATAATTAATTGCCATTTTCGCTTCCCTCCCAATCCATTCTGGAAATAGCATTTTTAATAGGGAAGAGGAAACTGAAATTTAATAAAAGAATTTCCTATCATTATGCTCTAAAAACTCTTGTGCTCGCCTTTGATTCACCCAGGAATTTTCGCACGAGTATGCATACCAATGATTTATTTCGACGGGTAAAATCATGAATTTAGATAAAAGCACAGAGTCAATAAAGGGGATATATATATATGTACCCTGGCGTGATTTGGCCGTGTGTACTCGAGCTTATATGTACAGCGAAGGGCTAAAGAAATGAATGATAAGTTATCGGCATTTGCAATATAAATTGACCCTTCATTTTTTTAATAAGGTCCCCAAGACTAAATATAGCCCCTTAAAATTGCTCACCAATTACCTTAGCTTAGGCACCGGAAAGATTCATGGATTCACCTTCCAAGGAGCAAACCTTGTAATTAATGGAATCCCCTACACAGTGAACATACTCCAGGGATTAAATAGCTGGAAATTTACACTTTTATGAGACGTTGCACAGCTATGGGCTTGAGAGGTAAGTTTTACGCACTGATTTACATTTGATCATAATTTACGGTGTTTTCAACTGACAATTCAGAGAGACAATACGGGATCCACAACGCTGAAACGTTTGATGGTAGCCCAAGAAATAGAATACATATTCTTTAACTGTGAAAGCATATTTAGTAGGTACTTTTGAGAAGATTAATCGCTTAAATACTGGTGTTCGGAGATGGATTCCGTAACCCGAAGACAAAAGGCAAGACAAATAATTCTATCAAGACGTCTCATTTTCTTCAAAGATATATTCCGAAATTAAACATAGGTGTATTATATGTCGCTAACGTTTCCAGATACCCAGAGTCATCTAGATCTCTAGATGGCATTCTCAACCCTACTCCTAGGTGTTATCATTGATTACAATGTATATGTAGTTATTATTTGGCAATCCAGAGGACTTTGCAGATACCGACGACCTTCAGTTAGGCGGCAATATTTTTTACGTCATTGCCACTCATAACAGTCGGGAGATACAGCTTGGTATCTGCGTGCTCAGGTTACCATACTCTGGTACTCTTTGGAAAATAGCAAACCAGCGAACTCTGTATGTATGTCACGCTTCAACATGCCCCTTTATTTCATATCGTACTCACCCAAACTTTAAAAGAGATGACTTAAACATCAACATCACACACTTGCAAAAACACAAAGACGCAAAAATTACCTTACTTAATCTATTCAATTCAAGTTCTACCATCTACTACTTAATCTGTTCAGTTCTACTATTAATACTACATAGTTAAACGCAACCCTGTCGACATCGACACCTCTATACTTCCTATACACCTCTATCTCGCTTCTGCTCCACCCCAACTCCCACACGAAGAATACCCTTATGCCTGACTCCTCGTGAGAAGAGAGGATAGGAATAGAAGATAAATTGACACATAACCTAATATCGAGAAATGCAGATAAGGAAAACCGAAGAGCCTTCTCCAAAAATAGTACTGCCCATAGAGGTGTCTAATTACCACGAGCTTCTGAAGAATCTACCTAAAATATGTATAAAAAAATAATGACTGAACGAGCTTATCCATTTCCCAGCACTGTAATTCACTTTTTTCAGCCACGACAAGACTATTTCTCTTTCGGATAAGGAAAAGCGACAGCAATTATTCTGGGGAGAGGATCGACATTGAGGTTATTTGCGTTTTTATTATTGTTGCGTTGCATTGAGGTTTATTTTATTAGGAGACGTGTGTTATTCGGTAGAATATGAAATATTTCAGGGAATGGAGAAGGGTTGACCTGGTGTCGGCATTAGCCTGTTCCAAACGAAAGCGGACTGGGGCTGCAGGGTTTAACGTCCCATCCGACGGACGGAGAACAGAACATTATGTGTTCTCCACATGGCACCCAATTGGGGACTGTTATACCAATGAACAGTCTTAGCTATTCCCGAGATCCGAGCGTGAGCTCTTGGCATGATTAGCCATTCTATTGCCACCGCACTAAGACGATCCCATGGGATAACGAATAGGATGTAGCACACGATAAAAAGTACTTGCTTCTTCCGTACAGAGGCATATACTAATATTAGCCCAATTGGCTCTCTACTTGAGGTTTTCTTTGTAATTCCCATGCGCTTTTTCGCAGTCAATTTACAGTCATTTCCAGAGTAAAAAATTAAATTTTAGTTGACGTATTTCACATATTAATTTTTTGCAACGCATTAATTTTTAGAAAGAATAAAAACAAATTGGCAGTTATGTATCACCGAAACTAAAAAATATGGTTTTAAAAAATTTGCCTCATTTGATGAATGAAAATCGGCTAGTGAATCAATTAGGAACTTTATTTTCAAGTCGTTCATTTGTATAATAGTTCAATTCATCCGCTCAATATTACGTGAACCTCTACATGGGGACTGCGTGGTATTCTTAAAAATACTTAAATTAAATCTAAGAACAAGTACCCTTTTTGCTGAAAACTTAATTTTGAATTAGTCTAATGCATAGGACGCTATTGTCCATCCAGCATCAAAAGATAATGAACGATTTTATAGAAATTTATGCGAACACAAATTTATTTATTCGATGAATAATAACTGACATATCTTTCAAATCCCAAAGTGAATTATGGAGAGTTGAGTTGAAAACTTGCCGTCTTGCATAGCACAAGGGTGAAAATTGTTGTTAAAGTCACCGTATTTCTCAACACGAATGCATTAAGTAGTAAAATTGTAAATGTAGCGTTGGAAAAAGATGAAATTTTAAAACCTGATTCATCGTGAATTCCGGAAAAATACCATTTCCATCCTCTTCCTCCGTTTGTCGATAGCAGGCGATACAATCTGACGGATTTGTCCACAAGGTGTCCATAACATTATGGAATAAGTGCAAACATCGAACTCCGACGGGGAAATGCTTTCTGGATCACAATGAAGATGGCGCGAGAATCGACGGCGGCTTTTTCCCCCCCCGTGCCCCAAATCGATGGTCGAATGCGTGGAAATCCATCCCATTTCCCCTATTTGCTCTCACCGTTGAGGGAAACCGTTATTTGCTCTTTTGCTCTCCGTGTACAGGAACGTGTGTATCCCACGGAATGGCTCTAAAAGCGCGTTGAAAAGAAGACGATGACTTCGATCTGGGGGATTTTCGATTCCGGAACGATAAGAATGGAAAAATACTTGAAGAGAGATCCTTTCACCGTCAATGTTTGCATAGCGGTGCCCGGCTTTCCACTTTTTTTGTCACCACATTGCAGATAATTACAAAAAAGAACTTAAATGGTTGACACACTCCTCACACACAACTTCATGGTTGACACACTCCAGATTAACAACGATATCTACAAGTTCATCACCTAAACTTGGTATTTTTCCCAAGTTCTAGGGAATGTATGACCCAAGTTATTGACAATGCTCAACAGCATGTTAATGAGAACACTACCGTATTAATTTTTATTCACTGCGCCGTGCATGTAGCAAACACGGTTTCTCCAAGACCCAAATAGCTATGAAGGATTTTTTACGTAAAAAACATTCATTAGTCTAGCAACCAGACTTCGTGACAATTTGCGGTAATCTACAATGACTGAAGTATAAAAACACTTTTTCCGACCCACGTAAAATTTGTTTAAAAGGCAGTGTTTTGAATGAATTTTGGCTATGATCCATAGAGCCGTTTTTCTAAACAATATCATCGTAACATGAATTAAGAGGATTGTTTCTTCTTATTTAACCATTCTGAAAAAACAATACGCATTAAGATTATGCTTAATTACAGAGAAGAAAATTGAAAACTGAATCATTTGCGACAAGGAAAAAAAGTAAAAATTTAGTTCATTTACAATTTAATCAGGCTTATGTTGCGAAAGTAAAATTTGTTTCTCTAACTTTTTTCGCTATTTACGCTAATAGCAGTTAATTTAACACTTTAGTTATGGAAATAATGGACCCTACGATCTAAGGTTTTAGGATCCAAAATTTTCCCAGTCAAAGTTCAAGATGCAGCACACCTTCGCTTTAGGATCCCAGAAATTCGCCCTACTGCATTTGATAATATAATGAACCTGCACAGATCACATTCAGGGAAGTAATTATCTTTCGACGGAATACCCTTGTTTCAGCACATGCAAGACATTGGAATTACTCCTTCATTATCTCCCCTTTCACCTCTGAGATTTTTCCCTCGATTTCTCCGCCGGGAAAACGTATTGATGCAATATATTTCGAAACATAAACAGGGGATACCGTAGCTTTGGAGGCATTAAGTTGTTGATCATCATTTAAATTTTAAAAAATTATTATATAATATATTTTATTATAATATTACTGCTCAATGTGTCACACATTTACCGATTTAAATTGTTAGTTTTTTACATAAAAAGCATATGTGATCTCCATGATGACGCCGTTTAGAAAATGTAAGGGAGGAACGAGGTATGTACATAAATAAATATTTTACAAAATTATTTTTACATAGATAAATATTTGAAACTGGCTGAGGTGAATGATATGTGTTCGCAGAACCAACCAGGAGGAGGTTATTTACTTAAGCTCGAAATACACTCGGGGATATATACATCAAAAACGAAAATGGTTAAAAATTTGAAACCAATCCATCATATTCTACACTAAACGCAGGCGGTATACGGACTCCAATCTGCCTCTAGACATTCCAGGAGCAAAAAACCTTGGAACTTAACAGCACGATGGGAACAGAAAAAACAGTACGTAAGAAAAAGCCATTCATCTAGCAGCTCTCATCACACTTTCTTGCACGGAGAGTGTTCACTTTTCCTTCCCACGGTCGTAAAGAGGGCTTCGGCCATCGTACGGCCATCACAACATCGTCGCCGGTTGGTAATGCCATTACGAACGCCGCCCCATTGTCTCTACACGGCAAAGTTCACCCGGCCACCACTCAAGCGGTGCAGTAAAGGGTCATTAGCTGCATCGCAAGGCACTGCCCTTAAAGGACGCCCCTTCGCCAACTCTACGCCAAGTATGTGCGAAGATTGCTGTCACTTGCAGCATTACTTCTAGCTCAACTTTCGCACATAATATAATCGGGTTGCACGGCACGAAATCCAAGGCGGTTAGCATAAATTGCTGAAGTGTTGAAGACCCAATTCGGGTGTAGAGGTAGAACCGAGTTCAGGAATGGATGCATTTATATCTACACAATACCCTCTAGGCTACGGCAAGGATGTGTGGCAGGGGCTGAACAATTACCCGGCATGAATTATCAATTGGGGAGGAAAAGATTACACTTACTACCACGCAGGGTCATGTAGAACATACTTCTCCGTGCATACACTTCTTACATGCAACAAAGAGACATGATGATACCACCCCTGGATAAATAGTAGAAATGCAGTTACGAGACACGTCCATATCTATTATCCATAAATGACACAAAATTGTTATTTTATACAATTTTATGTAATAGTTACGGATTATTCCGTCAGTCAGGATTAGAAGTGAAAGGAAAAGAATAGCAGAATTAGCCAAATCAAACATATAATTCATATGTCAGTATGCATCGTGTATCAATAAACTCATGCGTTTACTTGTTGATTATTTATTATACCTTCTACACCATTGCACTTATTTCAACAAAATTTCTCACATTTTACCTTCGTAAGACGAAAATAAAAGCAGTGAAGGTTTTATCCAACTAATTTTGTCGAATGCGTCGTTTATAACGTAGTTCATGAGAAATTCATGTTAAGTTAACTTATATCTCTCGTAGGAATAGTATTTTTAAACTAATAATAAATCATACCAAATGGTCCCATTAAATCGATCCAGGTACCATATGAAAGGAAATTAAATAAACCTTTTGTCATGGTCGTGTATTATAGTTTTTGACTCAAAATTGAGACAGTTATAGTTTATAAAATGCACGAGCATTTAATAAAACATTGTATTGCCATCAATTCTTCGCCTCAAAGGCCAACAAGTTTGGTAATTCCGAGCTAATTTTCCCATGAGCATAGGTATATGGAGAATGAGAGTGGTAAGAAGATAAACACCATCTTTCCGAATTGGTGTATTGCTGAATTACCGAAGTACTGAAATTCAATTCGCATTGAGTTAATCATTTTTGACGGGGCATTGCTAGTTATTTTAATACGCGGAATTGATTGAGCATGTTTAATATTTAAAGTCAAGGAATTAATTTTAAAGCACCCGCGTGGAATTTCAAATATTTTGAATTAATTACGGATCCATAACTCCGTGAAAATATTTAATGTGTAATCGCTTTTAATTAGTAAATATTTCCTGTAGTAGTCACTCCGGCAAAATCATCGCTTGCTCCCATTGAATTCCAAGCAATCTCCTCATTCCCCAATTCATTAATTCCCTTCAGAGAAAGATTATTGCTAAATATCTCGTCTACAAATTAGTCAAATAATAAAACGTACATAAAAGCCATCTTTATAACAAACATCTTGTCTTTTCATGGTTTCGCAGCATCATACAAGGAGTCGAAGGACTCGAGCCTCAACTAACCTTAATGCGTGAGGTAAGTGAGGCGACACGCATATGATAAAACATTTTGGACAAAGAACCAAATTAATCGAATTGAAACAGGAATTCTTTATTTATTTGATAGCCCCTCGACTGCAAGTTTGCGACGAAAGAAATTCAGATTGCTACAAAATGAATACACTTTCATTAAAAAAATACCAAACTTTTAACTCTCGGTTCACTCGTGACAGTAAATGATTTCATATCAGAACGTTCGCCGAAATCATCACTGGTAAATTTTCTTCATTATTTACAGTGGATCACATTCCAAGACATAAGAAGCTAAAACCCACATGTGTCAATTATTAAGCGAGCAAGTCCAAGACTAAGAATAAATTCTGAGGGTTTCCCTATTTAGGGCTTAAGCAGTATTAGTTAATTGGGGGAGCCGATAAACTATGGTTAATCTTTTAATTTAGTAATGGTTAATTTTTCAATTAATCAATGAATACATGGCCATATGTCATTATGAGATGAAGTCATGACAGTGGAATTGCACCAAAATATCTTACTAGATGCCATTTTCAATAGTTCATCCATAGAATTTTCAGACGTAAACAAAATGCTAACAGCTCAAATAAAACCTTGAATAATTCCTATGATTTGAACGTGTATTCGCGCATCTATATTCTACAACTTGGTAATATATTTATCACTTGAGCTTTCAAAAAAATCATTATGGATTTTTTTAAGTTTTATGCACACAGATCCACCAAGACTAGCTACGTTTTTCAAGATAAGATTTATTCTCGCTTATTATCATACAATTTGCAACTGGGCTTTTTAAAGACGCTTGTCTCGACGCGTGTTTTGAAGACACTAGACGCCTCAACCAAGCTAAGATAGAACGAAACAATTCTTACATTGTTCCCAGTCTTACATCTGGCATAAAATGGCGTACAGATCTTGAAATAACTTCCATTAAACTCGAAAACATACACTGCAAACTTATTTGGTTACGAAAAACACGGGTTTATAATGTAATCTATCATAACAACGCAGGGGCATTCGCATATCCAACGATAAGTACGGCAGAATTATTTTAAAGATGGAGTGTTCCTACAGATGAAAGATATGTGTGGACGAGTCGACCAGAGCTAACGTAATGAGAGAACCATTCCACGCTTTGATGCCAGTGTATCTCATGGAATGCATGGATTGAACCCTTGGGGCTACACGAAAGATAAAACAGGCATCGTCATTGTCGACTGGGCACCAAAAGAGTATAAAGAAAATACATGTCACAAAAACAAAACAAACACATCATGGAAATGCGCGGGTGAGCATCAGTATTGGACTAAAAATAATATCTGCGCGGAGGCCACAGTCAATAATAAAAAGGCCGTTGACAAATACAGAACGTTATCTAAATACATTGCAGACCACTTTATGAAGACTAAAAAGTTTATATATTTCCCACTTTATTATCATAGTTGGAACGCCCATTTTTCACGGCAGTGAATGCTGAACGACTCATTTGATAGGAAGCACGTATTAAAGAGCTCTGGAGCGCCTGCTACTTAAAAGTTTTACTGAGGGTGTTTATATTTCGAGTGGGAAAGCAATGTTTGATGGGGTTACGCAGTAAACAAAACATTATTTTTTTATCCCTTTAATGCATTTTCCAGAAGGTGGCTCAGAATATATCCACAAAAACAGTTTTGAACTGTATTTTAATTAACATTAATAGGAAACCTGAGACCTATTAACAGAGGATTGAAGTAAAATAACTAGAACTAAACTACTGGACTATTAAGAAACAAATATTTCCACAAATTGCAGAGGGCGGTAGAGAAAAAAATTGATGCATAGGGTACTTTTAATGACCGTAATTTCCCTTAAGGGTCATAATAAACCTCATTACTCCTTCATTACGACCCGGTTTTGAAACTCAAAACCTTTCAGGGGAAAAATCACGAGTTCCTACCCAAAGCAAGATTAAAACTAAAATCATCCGAAAAAAAATCTCAGTGGGCCGCATTATTTTGGCGTTAAAACGATCGAAATAATTTATTTAATTCGCAGAAGAAAACTTTTCTCGGAGTAGATGGGTCGAAGAGTAACTATGGCTAGCTATATTTATCTCACCGCGGGGCCGTTTACCACGGAGATTAGCCTCAATTCGCGTTATAAATCGCAAAGCTCGCTAGCCACGTTAGGAAGGGATTCGTAAATTATATAAGAGAGAGTGGTCCTGAAACAGACTTCCAAAACAAGCCTCATAATGATGTCATCGCATAAAATACCGCGAAAATTAACGCATATCCAAGTCAACCACGCCCTTACTCGTTAAGCGCGCCTTTGGAGCCGAACAAAAGATAAACAACACCAACAGTATTATAAAAACAATAAAAACAAGCAAGGGAAGGAAAAAAAAACACGTTCGCCCGGAAAAAGACGAAAGATAAACAAACAAAAGAGGGTGGCGGAGCGTAGAGACATCCGTGCCGATAATGTTAAACATGCCACCAAGAACTTGTTACACCTTCTGGACTTGGCCTGCCGTGTATTCCTTTTGTTTTAATGATATTTTTTCCCAAAACAGCCAAGAGGTGAGGTTTTTGTGAGGGCCTAAAAACGAGAAACAGGCCCCATAATCCAAAAACGATGGAAAATTCGGGTTTTTTCCCTTCTCATTCGCAGTGGCGATTTTATATTCCAATAAATACAAGATTTGGGTGTTATTTGGTTTATAAAGACAGTAGAATACAGCAAATAAACTTTTATGTTACTTCAACTTATCACCATACTATTACTTAAACTGCCAAAAAAATTACTATTGCTTAAGCTTCGCTTTTTTAGGGCTATTGCACGGTATTTACAGGAAGTTAGACAAAGTGGCAAAACGCTGACAGCATCGGGGCAATAGAAGACTTGCAGTATCCAGCATTTTATTATTTTTCCTGCAGTCCAGCATTTAATCAACTTTCCTTCAGTAAAAATGGAAATTAACCATTTCCACTCAAATATTCCATTGGTCTTTGTTTGTTTGGACGGAAATTATATCCAAGAGTTCCATAAAGGAAATGTATTAGCATTACGAGTTTAATAGAAGAACTAGGATGGGAATTACTATCAGAACGCAGGTTAAAATGTAGATTAAATCTTTTAAGTATATACGAATCCGATTTGTTCTCAGATGACGTTAGATTGCATATTATGCTAGGTTTGATCAGATTAACAAGATTAAAAAGATAGATTGTCGTACCAATAGATTTAAAATGTCATTTTTCCGGCGTACCATAAGAGAGAACAGTAGGCGGTGCAGCAAAGGGATAGGTATATGAAATGTTGAATAGTCTGTTGGAGTAGTGAAGTAGTCTGTTGTGCATGATGCATGTAATAACAACCCATAATCCCTTTCTTCTTATGCAGATACTAACCATCTATCGGAGTGCGACCCTAATATCTAGCATGTCTCCGTATAGTAGCCTATTTGCACATCAATATTGCATGTTTGGTGATCTTCACCCCCTGCCACGCACCCTCGTGGTGGCTCGCAGGGTATTACGTAAACGCATATGCAGATGTAGAATGGACGGGTTGGTGTTTTGGTTAGAGTACTGGCCTCCTACCTGGAAGGCGTGGGCTCGAATCTTAAGTGAAAAATTTTACTCACTGGCAAAACACAGACGTGCTTTATGGAAAGATTTCGAGTTCAGTACTCCTTCTAGATACTAGGCCTTGGTCCACTTGGCGCTGTCGTTAACAGCACGCTAATGCCGACGCCGGGTTTCTCCCCACCCTTCCTTTTGCATTTTTTTACGTTCGGAAGCGACTACAATTGCGTGTACAGACTTGAAATCATAGACCAGTTAAGAATACTTGATGACCAATAGAGTATAATGGCAATTGCCACCATTGCTACGATGCGTGATTATTTACATATTTTGTCATTGTTATTGGGAGAAGTCAAGGGTAGAATCATTCGAAATGTGGTGCTACACAATAATGAAGAAGATTAAATGGATCGACCGAGTAAGTAACAATGAAGTCCTACGAGGAGTGTGAGAAAAGAGAAGTGTTCTGAAAACTCTAAGAAGAAGACGGGACAACCTAATGGGCCATATCTTAAGACACGATGGCCTGATGAAGACAATCGTCGAGAAAAAGTGAACGTGATGAACGGCAAAGGTAGGCGTCGTATGAGATATGTGGAACAAGTCGTGGACTATATGCAAGAGAGGAATTATGTTAATAGGAAGAGGTTGGCCGATAGAAGAATCGAGTGGAGGTCTACATCAAACCAATCCTAGGATTGTTGACCCACGAATGTTGGTTATTTAGGAGAGGTGACCGACAGCTGAGGCCATTTGCGCCATATAGGATAGGTGGATAATTGGGTAATAGTAGGAGTTTTTAGGGAACGGAGGAAGGGTGGAGAGAAACCCGGCGTGGGCATTAGCCTACTCTTAACGAAAGGCGCCAAGGGGACCATGGCTTAACGTCCCATCCGACGGACGGAGTACTGTACTTAAAATGCCCTCCACTAGGCACTCAAGTGGGGACCGGTTTTCCACTGAAAAATCCGCCAGAATCGAACCCAGGCCCTCGGGATGGGAGGCCAGTACTCTAGCCACCACACCAACCCGATCCCCTTAACCCACGAAGATGACAGAAGAATGATGACGATAAAAGAGATCGACCTAGTAAGTAAAGATGAAGTCCTAAGAAGAAAGTGACAAAAGAGAAGTCTTGTGAAGACCCTAAGAGGAAGACGAGTCAACTTAAGCGTCCACATCACAAGACGTGATGGACTAACGAAGACAATCGTTGAAGGACAACTGGATGGGAAGAACGGTAAGGAAGCACTCGAATGAGATGCATGGAACAAGTGATGAAGGACGTGAAAGAGAAAAAATACGAAAATATTAAGAGATTAGCTGATAGGAGAATTCAGTGGAGAGCAGCGTCAAACCAATCAAAAGATTGCTGAATGATGATGTTACTGGGCTTCTTGAGCAAGAGTTCGAGTTCTACTGGGAATTTGATGTTGAGGCAATAATAAAATGAATGGCTAATGACATCTAAAGCATGCCAAATTGTTACTGGTAGGATAATGAAACTGGCCGGGAGAAAAGTGTTATATTTTATGTTAAAATGCTTATTTGTGAAAAAATGTGTTACAATTTCTATGTATGTTGTACTATTATTCCTAAACAAATGTTCGTAGATCATATTATGGCTAAAAATCCTTTTTCACTGTTGCTGTCAATCCCTCTTTCCTTTCCTCCCACTCGAAACGACTGCCTCTCTCACCCGACTCTCCCCTCTCAGTCCAAATGACTCCAAAGGGCACTCTGAGCGAGCTGCTCGCTGAAGCGAGATAGATAGATAGATAAGCGTCTTTATTGGGGCGAGATTGAGACTAAAAAGTACCCTCTTCCATCGTCAATGCATGAAATATAGCGTATATAGCTATACATATAAACGTTGTTCTAAATACTCAAAAAATATATAAATTACAATAGAAAAATAATTAAAATTTCAATGAGGAAAAAATAAGAAAGATAATATGACAATTAAAAAAATAATATAATTATACAATATGAAAAATATGAATATGAGGTTTCGATTAGGAAAACCACATAAAATCAACAAGATGCAAATGATGACGTTAAAGGTATGTGTAATAGATATGTACAGTTGTGGGAAAAAACGTGAGGATATTAGCTGATGTCCATCACGGAAAAAAAACCACTGCAGGAAAACACCCACACATGACGGGGTGTGTGAAAAACCTACGAAAACCCTACTGAGAGAAGGCTAATGTGATCAAAACTAAGAACAAAAATAGTACGTAATTGACAATTAAAAATGTGGTGAAATGATCTCACGGGTGTTTTCAAGTCTGTTTCCGCACTAATAGGCGCTTCAGACCGGGAGGAAAGGTATAAGGATAGGAATGGAAGGGATGAGGATAGGATAAGGTCCGAAGCCTACCCTCAATCCCCACACCCTGAAATGATCTTGCGTGTATTTGGCATGGTGCATTTGTATTTGGCCAGTATGATACGCGTCACACTGCTGGGAATTGAGCGGTGAATCATGAGTTAGCTCATCTAAAAGAGTCATATTTCCCATCACTACAACCGTTCCCATGGTCGCCCTTGTCTTACCTTTGATGGCGCTTCGGGGAGAGTGCGGTCCGCAGCGGCTGGTCCCTTGGCATCCTCTCTTCTGCACGAGCGACGGACAGTGGCGCCCTCCGTTCTCCGGGAATCGAACGACGGAACGAGAGCGGGTCATCCTTCCGGGTCCGCAGCCCGCGTCGCACTCGGACCACGTACCCCAGTCCGACACCTCGCAATCCACGACTGCGGGGAAAAGTGAAGAGAGAAAAAAGTTAAGATAGAACATTAAACCATGCAAATGCCATTACCTTTAGCCATAAAAATCTAGCCTAGATTTCTCCTGAGGTTGGTACAAACATTCACGACGCGAAGCAGGTACTCTAAATGTAAAAAAAAAAGGCTATTCTGTTGACTTAGGATTATTTTTATGCATTTTATGACCTTCTGTTTGCTAAAAATAGCTGTAGTATGTACTTGAAAATCGATTTATTCACAAGGTCTATGATGATGGAGCTTAGCCGAAATCTGGGTCGTGGGCTTTCAATTTTACTTTGGTTTGTGAGAGCTGTGAATAGATCGATTTTCAACATGGAATTCCACGAAGTTATCAGTGAACTAATTTTATTTACTGTACTAACATTCTTAACTACAAAACAAGAAGCAAATTTAGCCAGGATATGTCACTCAGAAGACTCACTGAAACTCGCAAAACTGGAATTTTTTCTATAAAGTACCATCATATGTTAACTTATTCCCTTCAACTAGCGTAATTATCGAAAGATACTAGGTAAATGGATGATAGCCAAACCGTTTAATTCCAATTAAGAATATTTTGAACTTGATTTCATCAGAAATTTCCCATATTATTTTCGCTTTGCGCCTTAGAATGTTTTTACAAGCGCATTCTCTTTTATTCCCGCTCTTCTTACACTTCTTCGTTTGCTATTCGGTTTTTTGCCATTCGATTCCCTTTATCTTCACCATTCTTCCGTAGAACCACATTTCAAACCCTTCCCGCTTAGACTACGCTGCTACCTATATCATCCATTCCTCACTACCATGAAGAAACATGTTCCTAGTCATTGCTCTATGAAAAAAAATGTTAATACCCATTAAGGAATCTACAAGAAGACACCTTCTCGTGAGGGCGAGTTAAAAGTATTTTCATTTTCTCCTGAAAGCAAAGACGATAACACTAATCAGGTGTGGAATCACGGATGCATCTTTCGCGTTATCGCAATCTTTATCGTTAACGCTTACCCTCTAGAGTAGCGCAGGGTTAACAATAACCGTCTATAAAATTCACTCCACTGATTGTAATAAGGGATTTGAAGTGCTGCGTGAAAAATGAAGATTGTATATCAGGTTCTCTCTGACATAAGTTAAATAAAAAAAATAACGATAACGCTAGCGCACGCCTTATGAAGATCCATAATCGAGGCCCTGGTCGTACAAATCACTGCTTATCTCTTCAGTACCTGACGGTCTCAATTGACGTCAATCAAGACGGTAGATGTCTACACAGCGACGAGAGCAGTGACATGAGCAGTTGTATCCGAATCAACTTCGAACTCTCCACTCTCCTCGCACACTCGAGGGCTTTCGATCAACCGAAACGGATTCGATGGGACAACTAGGGATGATTATTTACCCAAGGACTTTCCGAAGGGTTTTCCTACCGCAAGGGCGTACGCCAAAGCGAAACCAAAACAAGGGGGCCCTGCAAACACTCCGGCCGCAAACACGAGCGAGATTCGGCTTAATCCCTTCGCTTCCGCGTCCTCGCTGAGTGAGAGATGGAGAGAGTTGGAGAGAGGAGGGGATGAGGAGTCAGTCGCTCATCCCACCACCCTTATCTCTCTCCTGCACCACTCGACCAATTCTAGTTAGCTATTCGTGGGCGGCCACCGACAGCTGAGATCATTTGCGCTATTTCAAGAATATACATCTACGTAATACCCTTAAAGCCTTCGTGTGGGCGCGTGGCAGAGGGGTGAATATCACCAAAAATTCACCAGATAAGATAAGATAATTCTCAATTCTAAAGGGAATGGTCTGGCTTTGATAAAGTGACAAGCAACGGCCACTAAACATCAGGTATACCTGGTAAAGTACGCGGGGTACACCCGAACAACGAATATATGCAAATATAACATAAACCTACTGTTCCACTTGAAAAATTAAAGTAAAATATTTAACAATGTTATCAATAGTGGGGTTTTAGGTAGCTTCATTGGTTTACACCAGTACGGAAGCCATCAGTAATGCATTCGCATGCTTTCGGAAAGTGTCAGTAAAAAATACTGCAATAGCTTTTTTTAGACAGAAAAAAATCTATTTAAGAAACAAAAGAATGATGAATAGGCCGACAAAATAAGATCACAAGGGTGAAGAATAACTTTCTTAGAATGTTTAAGAATTTTAGAATTTATCTACTTTTACATGCAACAACGAGCTAAAATGCTTCTACTTGGTGAAGATCCTAGTCTTCCAGGATTCCTGCAGCGTAGATCCATGTTTCTTTAACAACGGTTTCGCGGGCATTGCGGTCGACGTCTTCAGGTCAGGAGTGTTCGATGCGTCTTTTGCTCTCATTCCATTCCAATTCACGACATTAACTTGGAAGACGCGAAAAAAATCGCGAAAGAGGACCGGTATTTTCCGCGACAACGAATGTCAATAGAGAGGACAGATAAAGCAGAAATTCCACAGAGAAAAAAATCATTCCCATTGACCAGGATTCGAACCCGGATCCCCTGGAAATCAGGGGTGTTTTAACCATTGCATTGGCCAAGTGCTTTAACCAGAGGCTACCGAGGCGTCATTTTTCCCTATGGAATATTAGAGGCTTTAAAGGAACTAGATGTTCTCGAACTGCTAGACGTATTACGCCTGAGGCCATATGACGCCTCGGTAACTGAACTAGCTACAGCACCTAACCGGTAATCAGAGGATCCGGGTTCAAATCCCGGTCAAGGAGAATGATTTTTACCTCTATGTAATTTCTGCTATAGTGCAATTTCAGCGGGTAACGCCGTTAAGGTCCTCACAGCCAGTTCGCGTTCTTTTTTGTCCTTCAATTTGAGAGGACAGCTATATGCTTTCCAGCAATTGCAAGCGAGAACAAGGAAGATATAGAATACCGTCAAAATTGAATCCATTCGGCAGAAACCCTAGAATACTAGCATTTTCAACAATGACGCACCGCGGAAGCCTACATAAAGAATGCTACTTCTTAATGGACACATGCTACCTATAAGTCACGTGCGGCTAGGTGGTTAGTAATTACACAGTAGTAAAGGGATTACTGGCTAGAAAGGATTTCTCTAAACATATTAATCTATATTTTCCAATCACACTTGGGTTAGCAATATTAAAACACGCTTCCATCAATATAAACTACTCCAACAAATTTTCCCAACCTAAACATTTGCTCTGCTGCCTATTATGTTCTCTTACTGTACGTGTAAAAAATGATATTTTAAAACTATCGGTACGGCAATCTATCTTTTAACCTTGTTTATCTGATCAAATGTAGCATAATAAGCAGAGATTCTTGATATATACCTAGCGCCATCTGTAAACAAATAGGCATCGAATGTACTTTAAAGGTTTATTTATTTATTTAAAATTGTCCAAAAACAGCACAAGGCCAATTACAAAGGACATATAACCAAGAAAACAATAAATAGTCAACATAACAAAAATTTAAAAATATTAACAAATAACGTAAAGAATCGGTCTACTTGATGGAGAGGAGGAGAGAGTGAATTTAGGGTGGATATGGAGCGCGGAAGATGACAGATGAGCACAGTTTAACCATAATTTTAAACTGCGTCCTGATAACCTGCGTTCAACTCGATGGTTAGTATCTGAATGGTAATGAAAATTTGAAAGATATCTGGGCTGTAGTTTAGAAATAGGATTTCTCATGATACGGGGGAAGGATGGGGCGAGATCCAGTGTCGGCATCAGTCTACTCTTAGCGAAGGGCACCAAGGGGTCCACGTTTTAACGTCAAATGCGACGGACGGAGTACTCCACTCCAACTGCTCCCTAGAGTGACACCCGAATGGAAACCGGTGTAATTGCGTGAAAATGTTTGCATTAATCAGAATTCAAACCAGGTTCAACGGAGTGGGAATACATTACTCTAGCCAATAAAACAACTCAGTGTTAATGATATAATAACGATACTATTCACAAGTGTGGATTGATGGTCATAAAATCAAAATTTTTAATTTATTCATGAAATAATAATCGACCCAAACAACATATTTTGAAACAATCAAATAAAATAACAAACATGTTATAAATCGGAAATGATGAAAAATAGACTTTTTACGGTCCAAAAGTGAAATTTATTGGGTGCGACCCGGGTTTCTTTACATAAGGTATGTATAATTATGAAAATATTTTGTGCATTATATATATGCTATATATTTTCGTTATATATATTATGTACGAAAATCCAAATTGCACCCAATAAATTTCTCTAGTTGATCGTACAAAGTAAATTTTCCATCATGTCCAATATGAAGAGGTTCCACATAGTTAAGACTGAAGCCTATGGTCAGATCTTATAACTCACTTCTGCAGCGTGGTTATCCACTCAGACCATAAAAATCACGGCATGTTTGGCTAATCACGGCTAATTCCATTCGGATACTAACAAACCTAAGCCTCTAACTCACTCGGCTGAGCATTCAGAAGTTGGCGTCGAACTTTGAGACGATGTTCGCGAGGAATTGTGTAGGCACGCGGTTTTTCTTCTTGTATTTATCCTCGTTTGTGACGTGTTTTCAACTCAGGCTGCCGAACGGCGAAGATCCGACTGCGTTTATTGCATAGTAACCCTCCAGATTCCTTCATTCTACTCTTATCCTTGATCGAACAGTTGCCCTAATTATTACTCGTACACAATTGAGACTATGAGGTAGAAATATAATAAAATCGTTATTTTTTATCAAATGTGCATTTATATATCATCTCTTGCAATCATCTGAGGAGGGCGCGTTCTCCGAAGGTGTCAAAAATATGCTAAAACCTTCAACGACCTATGATAGGCTAGATAAACTAAATAGAGTAGGCAGGGTGGTTCAACGTGACATTTTAACTCGTACAATGAGTGACAGTGACAATGAGTTTAGTTTCCAGGGAAGAAATAGGATATGTAGTGTAGATTATTGTCACTTTTTGTACATTCCTGCATGAAATTTAACGCAAGCCACGAGGTTTTATACAGACAAAGTACTATTTTAAAACCACAGGAAGGAAGACGAAAAAATCGCAACAGACACAGCTCAGACAAGATGAAGACAATCGTAGGAGGAAAATTGAACGTAATAAATTCATTAAGAAAGGATTTCAAATATCACAAACTTGCCGCCAAAACCGGAGTTACCCGCTGATATGCACAACAGCAAAATTTGTTTGTCATACGTCCATTGGCGATGATACCTGACTTGTATTTGACCCTTGAACCCCAGATTCCCTTCCTGGTTGCCCTATTGAGTTAAGCTACTAAATCGTCCTTCTTTCCGGTGGATTTCTTGAGGATATACCGGAACAAGATGTTAGACGAAAGAATAAGGGAAAGGATGGAAGCTTTTGGAATGCGGCGTTCCTTTGGAATGACGAAGATGAAATGGTTGGGCCGAATAACTCGCGAGGAATAGAATCAGAGGGAAGACTGATGACGACTTTGAGGAAAGAAGGCGGGGAAAATTATTTGGCAATGCCTTGAGACATCATGGTGTCTGAAGAGAGTCCTGAGGGGAAAAGTGAATGGAAGGAATGTCAGAAAGGAATGCCACGCAAAATATATGTGAGTGACATAAATAATAATAATAATTACATAAATATGGAGTCCTTAGTCGACAGAGTTATTAAAGTATTACTTACTAACAACTGCGTACTTCGGCAGGTTAGATCACGAAGATAAAATTAGAGAAATAAATATTCAGACGGAGATGTTCAAGAATTAATTTTTTCGGCGCACAACTACGAACAGTTACAGCGAAGGTAGATGGAGAAATCAGAAAATCTATATCCACATCTACATAATACCCTGCAAGCCACCATAAAGATGTGTGGCAGGGGGTGAATTCTCACCAAACATGCACTACATATCATACATAAATAAGGATTAGTATTTATATATTGTTCTAAACTTCACTATTTAAAAAAAAGATAAAAATAGCAAAGCAAACTTGCAAAAACATGCTTTTCTTTAGGTTAGCTTCAAGTTTTTATACCAGCATGCAACTACGTACCTATGCTATACATTGATACACTCGTATTGGGTATATTTACCCCTATTCATATCCCTAATTGTGCTAGGAAAAAAAGGACATTTTGAATCTGTTAGTTCGGCAATCAATTTCTCTAATTTGTTGATTATGGTCCAGCCTACCACAGTAAGCTGAGTTTCGCAACATATTGTTAACGTCATCACTGAAAATATTATCTTAGAATTTATTTAAGAGATTAAGGTGGAACTTCAACCTGCGATCTGACAATGATTCCCATTATATTCATTAAATAGACTTGTTACGCTAATATGGTTATCATACCGTCCCTTTACAAATCTTGCCGATCTTCGCTGCCAACGTTCAAGCTCATTATTTAGGCTGATTTCGTAGGGATCAATAATAATAGATAATAGAATAGGTGTTGCACGAGTTCTCTCTAATTAATAATGCATCCATGGTGATGGTCAACCCCCAGCACACACCCTTGCTTGTAATATGTACATGTAGAAGCATAAAAATTAAATGGAGTGCTGCGTCAACCCAATCTTAGGAGTGAGGAATCGTTAATATGACCTACAGCCACATAGAACCCTGCAAGCCACCATAAGGGTGTGAGGCAGGGGGTAGTAATATGATGATACCGAAGAAATATTATCACTAGAGTTTTTACCAAAGAGTTTTTCCTTCTGGTCGAGAAAGACAGAAACGCTGTTCGATATAATATTATATAATAATAAATATATATATACACATAATCTTAGAATCACCATTCAATCATGAGATTGACGACTAGAGATAACGATGGGTTATAAGTATCTGCCCTGTATGGATTTTCTAAGGCGATTTGAATCCTGTATCTCTTCATTGATCGGACATGCAACGAGAGATCTCTCTGATAGTCCAATCACAGGACTCGCGCAAAACGGTCTTGTGACTCGGTCTCCCCACGGCCTTATGTATAACGACGACGCCACATAAAGATCACTCCCTACAGCAATGCCCGTCACGTGTTTACCTAATTAAAAGAAAATGTGACCACATCCCAAGTCATGGCCATCCATTCACCTTCCCCTTGGATCCCCTCCACCTCCACTCTCCTTTTTCCACAGCCTTAGGATTCCTTCCAGGGATCCCATTCTTCGATATTAAAGGATCCTCTCCCCCATTCGGCCGCTCTGAATATATTTTTCCTGCATCTCCCTCTCAAGAAATGGAAAAGCACAATGGTTGGGAACTCGTCATCATCCATTTCATCCTTCCCTTCCCTTTTTGAACCGCGCAGCCAATCCCGATGCGGCCCAAGGGAATGCGACCACCTCGCTGACCCTCCACCCCACCCCTTCCCTCCCCCGTCGACCCATCGCAGGGAAACATTGTGGTGGGCTCATGAGGGACCAGCAGATGGGTAGTTAGGGCAGCCCTTGACAACCACAACAAAGGAGTGATACCCTCGACGCTCCACGGTTACCCCCCCCCCCTCCCTTCACCATCACTCCATTTTTATCCCGGGGACGAAGAGAGAGAGAGCAGGATTTTAAGAGGGTAGGGGTGCGGGGGGGGGGGAATAAATAAGGGAGTCTGGTATCCCTTCGTTCCCTTAAATCCTTCCAGCGATGCGGATGACCCTTTTGCTCTCCCACTGCACTCCCCAAACCTTCAGTTATCCCAACACAAACGTCCTATGTCATGGTCTCGACATTTATTAACAGCAGCTACGTCGCTTCGGAATAGCTTAGCAACCCTTTTTAGGCCTCCTTGATAGATGGTACGAGGAAATTAATGTCCATTAGCACGCAGCATTCAGATAAAGGATAATAAGCACTCTTTTTTAAGCCAAACGGCGTCTTTCGTTAGCATTAGTTTTTCAAATTGACAAGGTCGTTACGTCTCATTATTCCCACGAGTTATTAGTCATTTAGAGCCCGCTAGCGGCACTATAGGTCATTCGTACCATTGATGAGGATGTATTCCGTAGAGGAAAGGAATTTTTCTGATAACGAATGGAGAGCATCCAGAAACCGACCGTCACTATTATCATTCTCTATGAGTGCATGGTGAATACCATCCGACGGACAGAGCACTGAACCCAAAAGGTTCTCAACACATCACTCAAAGAAGGACACTTCATCAAACAAAATATCTCAGCCGCTGCCGAGGTTCAACTTCAGGTCCCTCGGAATTTGACAGCGAGTACCCTAGCTACCACACCAACCCGTACCCCTGATTACCATTATATAAACGCTCTGCGCTAAATAAATCAATTCGAAGAATTGAGGGTGTCGCAAACAAATATGGTTCGCTCCACTTCAATTAAACTAATTACAGCATCACCTTTTATTTTGGTTTCTTCTATTTAACTAAATTTTGTTGTCCGGGACGAAACGCAATATCATTGATTAACTTATTAGACACATTATTTCATAACTCCTGCATTTTATAAAGATCTCTGAATTTGGTTGAAATATTGGCGAGTAGAATCATGCGTGGAGGGCGAGGAAAAAAATCGTTAGGCCCTCAACCGTGCAGGTCCCCAACCAAAACAGTTCAGCCAAGTGCACGCATTACCAATGTATCAATTCATCTGCCAAATCTCGCAAATCTAAGAGTTGCATAATTTTGCTAATTAAGTAGCACTCAACAAAAGGCTTTGCACAAGCGCAAAAGACCCCAAGGTTCATAACATGGACATACATTTACAAATTTATGCAGTCGCACTCTTTTGAGCAATGGCTAAACTAAAAGAAGACGCAAACCAATAGTTCTCCAAATAGTTCAAACTCTGGCATTGACGCAATGCTGTTAAAATTATCGAAATAGCCCCAGTCTACCCTAAGTAACATAAATCTGGTGCCCCACAAACCCCACCTTGCGGCGGTTCGTGGTAGATGCATAATGATTATACTCCTAGACTTAGTCATTCACAGTTGAGCAGGATGTAAAAGAGAAGAATGGGGTCGTTTACCATATTTTTTATTGCAAAATTTGATAGAGTTTGTAAATTAAAAAGACCCGAATTTATCCGATTTTCGATCCGTCAATTACTCTCGAGAGAAAAAAACTGATTTTTTAACCCTTTCGGCAAAGTGGGCGTGGTGCAACCTCTGACGTCATTGACTTCGTCCAATCACAATTGTGCCCGCGAAGCTACTTCGCTTTGTCTCAATGGGGGACACACAGCTGATGCCACATCCAAAGGAAGCGGTTGCGACCGGATATGTCCGAGCAGACCTCCCGTCCCCTACCTTCCCTAAAAACAGTCAAGGACGGGAGGTAAATGACGTCAATGATCTCAAAGCAGCTTCTTCGGAGGGCGTCACATTTTGCTTATTTTAATTTCTGATTTATGAGTGAACGGCTCTGGTCTGAGGATTAATTTTTCCACTAAAATTCATTTTCCGTTTCCATCTAACGATTCCGTGTACAAAATTGCGATTTCAGTTCCGAGTAAAAGCCCCCATTACGTTAATAATTTTTTCACTTCAATTCATTTTTCGTTTCCATCTAACGATTTCGTGTACACAATTGCGATTTCGGTTCCTGAGCAAACGCCCCCATTACGTTACTATGAAGATTGGGGCCGATAGAAGATTTGAGTAAAGGGCAGCGTCAAATCAATCTTAGGGTCGTTGGGCGATGATGATGACTTAGCCATTGTGGTTTGAAATTTTATAATACTCACTAAGTAACCTACTGGTAGGGAAAAGTGGGGAAGAGATAAAAAGAATTTTATTTATTTTCAACATTTTGGCATCTTTCATCTGCCACCATATAGGAAAAGAAGAATTGCACTAACGTCAAAATCGAGGAATATGAGTTAGTAATGCACCAGACGTAACGCTACCTACCCTCGTGATGAAAAAAAACACCAACACGCCCAGCACAAAAGAACAAGTTAAAATCAACGCCCCTAAAGTTACCTATGCCTCGGTGAATTAATGATGAACACAGGTAAAGAACCAGCGGAGGAGGAGGAGAAGGAGATCGCCTCTTTAATGAGGAACGACGTTGTTCACCGGCGCATACATAAACTGATACTGTTCACCGGGACATGAGGAGGAGAGAGGTTAAAAAAAAATATTATAAAACGTCGACGCGAGTAAGAAAAAATAATAAATACGAGTAAGAGACGAAGATACAAAAGTGAAAAACGCCTGGAATAAATTCATGAAAAGAGGAAGGGACGAGAAGAGGGCGTTCTCTTTATTCGGAGATGCCCCGGAGCGAAGCTCTAACGAGGGAGGAAGTCCCCGGCTGATGAGAACGCATCCGCGGCCGAAAAGAAATGCCGAACAAGAGAGGAGCGAAATGCGCTAGGATAGGAGACGACCGCATCATACACATTCCGCCCACTGCCGAGCCGCTCAGATCGGTTTTACCGCATCGCGCACGCAGCTTAATTGCTCCAGAGCATCGGGAGGTTATGCCAGCACAGACACAGACCACCAACACACACGAAAGTACTCAAAGTAGGAGAATAAAAACGCTCCTGGAGAATCAATGCTCTGATACGCCGCAAGCAGGATCCCCCTCGCCTCAAAGGGGTGATGCATGAACAAGATGAAAATATAAGCGTCTCATAGCTTCACGTCGGAAGATAGAACGGTTGAAAGCAGCCGAGCGTTTCGGAATTGAATTTAAGAAACATAAAGGACAGCATTGTGAGAGATTAAGCTTGTCACCGCAAAAAAAAATTTAAAACAAGTGCGCGAGGAAAATTGCATTCGATGTTAAGGGAACAATCCTTTCAATCATTAAAGTGCTATTTCTCGGCCAGAACTCAGACCAGTCAAAATTAACATTAATGTCTTAAGCCAGTCTTGCAAATCTCATCCACCTGCAACCGAAAAACCTTCCTACAATAAAACTCAAATAGGTTAGTTCGTACGTAGTCTTTTGTGGTGTGCTGACGTAGACTGCAGATTTTTTCCGTAAATACTCACGCATTGTTGAGTTCAAAAGTAATGCCAGTTTAAAATAAGGGAAAGTCAACGATTCATTTTATGAAGAAAATTTTCTTATTCTACACAATTTTATTAAAAGTCATTCTTAAGGGGAGCAATTCGGATCACTTTAAATACATGGGAGACTTATTAACAGGCAAATATACCTGGGAGCTCATGTTAAAAAAATTACGGGTCCACCTCAAAGAAGCTTGGATTCATTAAACAGGTAAGACGGATGTGTAATGCATGAGGACAGGTGTTATTTAGCATTAGTCAGGCCAAAACACGCCTGAGCATAAAAAATATTTGGCATTAAAGTAGAAAAGACAACAACCCTGCGCCTACCTTAGCTAAACATGAAAACCATCGCCTCCAACAACAAAAGCGGCCTTAATCAAAGATTGCCTTAATCGTAGAGTATTTGAATGATTAAAAGAAGCAACTGCCACTACACATAGATATATCGTAGGTGCCTCACAGGCCGGTAATTGGAAAAATCCTTTCTAATGATTTTGGAAAGAAACTGTGCGTTTTTAAATTAAAAATCACATTAAAACCACAAGCAATACCCAAACAAATCAAAATATACGGAAAAATACAGAGAACCTTTGCATTTGCATCAGGAATGCGCGACAATTTGTTTTTTTTTTCTATTCGCCACCATCGGTATTTAACCGATTTCCTCCCCTTGATGGCTCCTAGAGGAAAATAAAAAAATTGTTCCCACCCTTCAGCGCACGAACGCTGCTCAAAGCAGCAAAAATCGACTTTTAGAAGGTGTTTTCACGCCTAATTCTCGATTTAAAAAGAATAGCCAATACAACTCTTACGGAGAGTTGATTACGCAAATTGATAAAATATATGGCGGTTGTTATCGTTGCAGCGAAGATTTTCTCTCAAGGGGGAAGATGATCGATATCTATTATCCTTGTCTACAACCTACCCTGAAAGCCACATCAGGGGTGTGTGGCCTTGGAGCAAAGGACCTTCACACTGGGGAGGGAAATGAACAAGAACTAAGGAAAAGTCTTTGAAAGAGTTCGAGGGTGAATCCCTCCTTTCTTGAAGAGAAGATATTTCACCCCTTCAGATTCCTCAACAATACGGGTTAAGGGAATTTTCATTTTTTTCAAGTTTCCCCAGTTGTTCCGCCTCGCTTATGGGCCCCTCCGTCCCTGAGAGAACTGAGGGAGCCATTTGGTGACAGAATTGAGAGCGGCGTAAGACGGAGTGAGATAAGAAGACGTCTTAAAACTTTCGATGATTTGCAAAAACGCCATTCCTGTCACCTCTAAGACGTGGTGTTTTTCATGCATGGTGAAAGTGTATCCACTTTCCGAAAGGGAAGCGGTAGTGTGACAGCGATGTCGGAGACGATAGGATGGAGGACCTTTTAGGTACGAAGACAGCTAGTCAGACTAAAGCTTCCGTATCTATCAATGTCTACTGACTATCCTGCAAGCATCCTCGATGGTGTGCGACAGGGTGTGAGTTGTCACCAAACACGAATTACGTACATATATTCAATAATATATACTTATGCTACCTATCTAAGGAGAGTTTTCAATGAATATATCATGAGTAGGTACCTTACACTACAAATTCTACTTTGATCCAACATGCGAAGAAACATTTGAGAAGCACTGCAAACATGCATATTTCACATATTAATATGAATTAATTTTATATTAACACATGCAAAAAGCCTAGTACCTTAATTACCTTGCCCAAACGATTAACCTCCACGCAGCTTAGTTAGATTAATTGATTCACTATGTTTCTTAATGTTACACGAAAAAAATGATGTTACTAATTAACAGGAGAGAAGAAAAACTTTGCTAGTTCCACAAATATTTATTCACATGCGACCGGTTTCGATACAGTGTATCATCTTCTGGCAGTGATGACAAAAATTACGTACAATATATAGTGGTAGTCTGGGATTGGATGTGGGGTCGAGAAGGGTGGGTGGGGGAGAGGGCTAGGTGAAAGGGTGGGCGGGGGTGGTTGGTTTTCCCGAAGGAGAAAGGAAGGTTGAAGCATGGGCGGGGGAGAGGAGGAGGGAAAGACTGGGTGTCGGTGCATCCGAGTCGTAGGACCGAGGCGGGAGTAAATGGGTGTAGGGCGGGGGGTAAATGGGTGTAGGGCCATTAAGATGATGGTGGGGGTTTTTCTTTGGAGGAAAGGGAAAACATATTAAGGAGAGGAGAATTCCATGAGTATAATAGGGTAGTTTCCTTCATCAAAGAAAACAGACTTCATTAATTGCGATTTGTGCCCTGCCATAAATGTATTTAATTTACGCAAAAAGTTTGTATTGAGAAATCCCAGTTTACTAGAGAATTAAATGTTAATTTTAAGGCCATTTGAAAAGGCTCTGAAATGGCGGGGTGCGCTGCCTTCATGCTGACGTAACAGGTATGTAGTTTACGTTGCGAAGCATAGGAAAATTCGTCTCCTGAACTTACCGTTGTATTTCAGGGCCCCTTAGCTCTAGCGAATATTTATTAGTATTAACCTGTAAAAACTATCAATGTTGGAAAAGAATTCTCAGTTAAACATGGTATTATTAGTCATTTTATAGGCTCAAGGACGTCCTGCTCGCTGTGTCTTCTGCTACGACGAAGCATGGCGTGAAGGTCGTGCGGCGATAGGCGAACTACATGATATGCTTGTGAAAGGAATACTAACTGATTTTAAATGAATCAACTGCATAAGTAATGTTAAATAAATAAATAAAAGTTAATTATAATTAATTAACGGAATAAATATGCCTCCAATACTTGTTCATAAGCTTTAACGGAGTGCGGCGTCTATTTGGAAGCGGCCGCAGCACCACCTGGTGGCAGGTAGAGGAAATAGTTTGACGTCACGCGTAGGATTAACCGGCATGCAATAGTTTGCCGTCGCGTTTTCGCGCCATTGATTTTTTTCACTTTTTAATTAATGAGGAAAAATACTTAACGTCATTTAAAAATCGAACGGCTTAAAACACGTACTCCAGAGGTTATAAACTTTCGATCAAGACAATAAAAAAATAATAGGAAACTACCCTATTGTTCATTGACCAGGTTGATGTCGGGGTCCGTTTGGCTTCGTAGAATCTCGAGTTGTTCTAACGCGTCCAATTTCAGTCCATTCCTCTCTCTGTGCAAAATTTTTGGTTTGAAATCACTCGTATGGCCACAATCTAGATGTTTGGCGAAGTGGGAAGTGTTATTCCTGTTAGTGTAACATGAGTGATGCTCCTTAGCCCTGATACAAAATTTCCTCTCTGTTTTTCCGATGTAACAGGAATTGCAGTTACCACACTCAAGTCTGTACACTCCGCTGTGTTCCATATCATTTATTCTGTCTTTAGTGTTGCAAAGCACTTTATCCAAAGTAACACTGCTGTAAAATGATGCTCTGATCTTGTCTTTCGGTATGAGTTCGTTCACTTTTGATGAAATGTCACCGAGGTATGGAAATCTGCACCATCTAATTTTCTCTTCCCTGCCTTTGGTACAATAAATTTGGTGGGTGGCAAGTCGGGTCACTTTCTTCCTCCACATATTGCTTATTAAACTCGCCGGGTACCCATTGCTGGTAGCTATCTGTTTGATAGTATCCAGCTCTTTTCTCTTGTTTGCATCGGACATAGGAATCATCACTAATCTATGGAGCATGGAGTGGAGGGCGGACATTTTATGGGAAATATGGTGCCTTGAAGTAAAGGGTATAATATGGTGGGTATAACATTTTTTCCTATAAATTGAAAAATCTAACTTCTGATTAATTTTTTGAATTGTTAGATCTAGATAATTAAGGGCGCCTTCATCCTCTACTTCACAGGTAAATTTAATATGATTGTCTACTGAATTGAGAAATTTTACAAAATTATCTAATTGTCTCATTGTGCCTGTCCAGACACAGAAAACATCGTCAACATATCTGTACCAACAAAATATGTTCTGGACCAGGGGGCTCGTGGAAGTGAACACAGACTGCTCTAGATTATCCATATAAATATCAGCAAGTAGGGGTGACAGGGGAGACCCCATGGCGAGACCCTCGGATTGTTTATAGATTTTGCCATTGAACTTGAATACATTCTGATTGACACACAAATTTAATAGGTGGCAAATTTCGGAGATCACAGGGGTTGGTGTATGGCTTCTCACTAGGGCAATCTCAGCTATCGAAACCGGTCGCATGTGAATAAATATTTGTGGAACTAGCAAAGTTTTTCTTCTTTCCTGTTAATCATGAAGGAGTTCCATCAAGTTACGCCTCAAACCATTGCAGATGTTACTAATCTCTGTCACATTAAGTACCTCTCGATTTCCATCTTTACCATATCATTGTGCGACGGAGTTTTGAATATATCTATAGCATATCATTCATTCTTCGGGAAAACGCCGTCTTACATGTTTTTTGCTCTTCGTCTTAAGATTTGATAGCAATCTAGTTCTTTTAACGATTCGGAAACACCATATCCTTTAATGAAAGGTCACGCTTTAATGGATTCCGTTTCGCCATTATATAAACTGACTGCGAGGAATACCCAAGCCCAAATAAACTTAACGATCATTCCACGTCCATATCACGGAAAATGAATTCCTTATTTTAGAAGTGGGATTTCCCGGAAGTCGGGGAGGTTAATTGTTCTTCATAATGCTGGCCACACTATCCATCAGCGTAACTTGCGTGCATACAGCACTTGAAAAGGTTTTTAATGCTGAGATGAATTAAAATGAATATGAATTCAATTTCTAAGGCTTTTTCTGAACTATTTTTATGCGTTAGCCACATGTGAATTTATTCATATCTGGTGAAGGCCAAACCCTCCCCGTTCACCGAAAAGCTTTTATGGAGCTCGCGAACCATTCTATGCATATTAACGAGCGAAGAACATGGATTCTGAAGCACAAGAAGTGACTTATGAAGTCACATTTAAGGGCAAAGACACAGCGCTTCACCTCTAACTGACTAACTAAGGACTATCACCTTTCAAATGAAACTCAAACGGCTAATGCCATTACTGGTGGATACAGGAGAACGGTCAGCTATTATTTTCCATTCCCTTTGAGAAGCTAACAATTGTTGCCTACCAAAACGTTTCATGAAGTGGTATTTGTCAACACAGTAGCAATCACATAGCATAATATCATATTCTCTGAATTAGAGCTTCATAACTGGTTATACCGATATCCGGTCAAGATGACACGAAATTTACCCTATCCAAGCACTTATTAACAGCCCTCGATCAAAATATTAGTTTGGCAAAAATGTCCACCGACTGCTACATTTGAAAGGAAATTTTCTCGAATGAATAGGCACGAATTCAATACTGGAATACACTCTATGTCTTCAGTAGCAATCATTAGTTCAGCGAGCACTTTGAGGTATAATATTACAGGGACGATGTTGAATAATGTTGATCCCTAATACTCTTCACAAAAAAAAGAAATTCGGAAGTAATTTATTCAGTATTTTATCAATTTCTCGATTTGATCAATATTGTTCAAACTCATCTATTAGCTTAAAGAGAAGAAAAATTATACTTCACCTGCTGAACAACTACAATAAACAACCACACCTTACTCATTAAATAAGCAGGTTTTGAAAGATTTTTCGCACTATAGAAAAAAATGCAGAATCGGTTATCCTAAACATCACTCTAAATATGAAGCTTGCTATATTATCAGCCTCTCTTTATCCCGATGCAGGGTCGCTCCCGAAAACCGTTGGCCTGAAATACAGTTCGGCTGAACCACTAAGTTGATTGAACACAGCCTTTCCATTAAGTTCGACATCCACTCCCGGTCAACGTCAGTTACAGCGAACTAGGACACCGACTAACGGCCCACAGTGAATTATGCATAAAATACAAACGAACTTAAATTGACAGTTGTATTTTTAATCCAATACACTTTTTCTCAACGGTTCTAGAATACCCAGGCGTACCCCTTGCTGCCTAATGTATGCGCGCATGACCTATGGACAGCACGAATGAAAAATCCACTGAAAGTCAACATGGTTACAGCACCAAACAGTCGAGATACTATACAAGTACTATCCAGTAGTATATAATTAAATACAATATGCAAACATAAGTTTGAATACGACCGATACGGTAGCACCGCATCATTTATGCAATTGAAATCTATGCGGGTTTTGTTCACTCAAACTCGTAGCCTTCCCACCTTCAAATCCTGCTAAAATATGACTGTCCCACCATTTTTAATTTTATCACCTTGACCCTACTTTGAGAGCTTCAATTTTTTAACTTCGACGCAGAAATATAGAGGGATGAATAGACTGAGTGTGTAATTACCTCTTTGAAAAGTTTAGCGCGAATCAGCTATATTCCACAAAGACTTGCAAAGCTAGTGTCAACTAAATTCCACCAAGACTTGTAAAGGAGGACCACCGGAGGAAAAACAAGTATGTCATTCTGCTGCGGAATGAGTTCCATTTCCAACCGTGTTTGATCACACATTTTAGCATTAATTAGGTTTAGTATTATGGAAACATTATTAATTTCTAAGCTGCTCCATGTTGGAATATCATCTATCCTCAAAATTAAACCTTATCTTTATTCCAAAGGTATATTACATCTGTTCCCGAGTTGAACTCATGACCTTTAGTTTAACAGGCTTGTGAGTTTTTAACATTATTCCCAACTGCTCTAAAAGTTGGGACATGGTTAAACCTGCGATAAAAGGTACGAAATTAGTCCGGTCCATATTTACGATTACCTCAATCAACGAAACAATAAATGCCAGAGGAAAGACTACATATTTAGCACGGTCTGGCGAATGTTTTCGTGCCCCATGTGATCAACAATGCTGATTCCAATAATGTATTCACAGGGGTGGTTTCGGGCAATCAGTCATAGAATGAAATAATGTATTCAATCCCGTACGTATATAAAGTATTAAGAATTTCGACGCTGGGAAATACAGTATTTAAGAATCCTAAACCGGTTTGCAAGTAAAATCATTTCCCATTTGCTACGTGAAAAGGATACAATAAGAATATCTATTATTCACATCCAAGTCAGGTTCTTATTAATTATACTTGAGATAAAAGCGACATGATTTGAGGGTGAGCATGACCTCGAGTTCAAATCAAATATTTGTTTAAAATCACGAATGCATTAATAAGGATAGATTCCGAGTAATTACCACATCTTACTCCCCAAATTCATTACTAGCTCCGACTTCAGATGAAATAAGTTGGGGAATGCTGGATGAAAATTTCTCTGGCCGGCACATTGCCTAATAGCGGGGGGAAAAAAACTTTCGCAGAGTTTTCAAACTTCCATTTTTTCACGGGTTTATAGTCAATTCACTTTTAAATTACAGAAGAGAAAAGAAAAATCCAAACTATTATGGCGCTGCCGCTTAATTAAAAACTCATTCGATGGCGTATGGGAGGGGTAACTTCGAATCTTTCCATTGATTTCCAAATATTCCCTTTCAAGAGTGAATATTCCCATTTCGGGCGATAATATAGTTCGACTTATGCCATTGAAGTTATGGCTTCGCTTAATTTGAACGTTGAACGAAAACAGAAAGGTTTTCCAGTGAAATAATTCCCTGGATTTTTCCCTGCCCAACAATTTCTTTTGTTTTAAGGAGGTAAAATCATGACCAGTGATCAAAACACCCTAGAATTTCTACTTCTTTGATTACGCTTGTACGCCGGTAAAATAAATACTGCCCACTCCTGCAACATCCCTAAGCTATCGAAAAGCTACAGGAACGCACTAAAGATTTAGTATCATCACAGATAACAACTTTAATGAGCACTTTTCTCCGAAGGAAAATGAGCCAACATGTCTATAATGCTTCAGATATAATTAGAATTATCAGTGCTTGCACCTTTATACATTTTCTAAACATAAAAAAATTAGAATTGACTAGGAGAATTCCTTTGACTCCACTTTATGATCTCTTTTAATCTAAGCGTATTAATTTTTAAATAAATCTGGCAATACCGAAGTTAGCTCTTGCTTGAAGTGCATTACTTAAGCGTAAAGTTTATCAGAGTATTTCAAACCAACCACAGCTGCATCTTTGCTAAATCCAGGACTGACTGCAGCACCACTTCAATCACTCTAGGAAATTTTGCCTGAAATAGCTGCAAAAGAAACGCAAATATCTTTAAAACTAAGACAGATTTGTTCCTTTATATTTCAACTATTTTATTTCTCGAAAAAAATGTGCATCGGGTATTGATTTTATGAAAAATGACGTAAGTTTTTGAAATTAATTTTTTTTTGTCTATATGTACCTATGTAACGCCCATTCTTTTTCATTAAGCTTGTGTAATTGACGATTACGATTGATGAACAACGTAGGAAAAAATGAGTGGATTCTAATGGCTTATACATAGTTAGGGGACACTTTTTTTTTTTCAAAAAGTATCCGAAATATGAAAAAAATTACATGTCTTTCATTATAAGAAGCGACATCCTTAATCCTTCAAGGTGGGACTCCTGAGTCTTCGCAGAGTAGTGCAGCCTTTCCTCATCCGCGACCGGAATGAATGCTGATAATACCATTCTCCGAGAGGAGCAAACATTTAAGGTCAACGACACCTAGAGAGGAATTCCAAAAACTTATGGAAGGGAAGGCGAAAGCTTGAATAATGAACGAACACGAAATGGATTAAAGCGCGCGCGGAGCAATGGCATAAAAAGATGGATGCAACGTGTGGTTGAATGAACTCATCAAAAATACACAATACGATCCCGAAAACCAAATGTCCCCTTTCCTCAAATTGAAGGCCCTTTCAGACGGATGCATTGCGGGGAACCAGGCAATGGGTAATCCGTAACGAGGTCCATAAACCACCGTGCACCGAATGAAAAAAATAATTATATTTTCTTACGGAATCGCATTAACTGCACAGCGGAACCAAGGGACGAAAAATAGGCCATTATAAGTGCCACATAAAGCGTTTCGGGACACATGTGAGCGGTGAATTTGACGAACCATCGCATAGCGTCAGCGAAAAATACGGGAAACACGCGGCTTCTGTGTTAAAATAGGCACAGTGCAAGCTCTGGGAGCGAAATTGAAGCCAGGCACTTAATGGCCATCTCTCAAAATTGAACACACTTAAGCATGCAATTTTTAATGCATCAAGCGGCATCATTATTCCTTCCATACACTTGCTAAAAGAAGACTAAATCACTATTCATCTACATCTAGAAAAAAAAACTTCAATCCACCGCAAGCGAGTGTGGAAGGGGTAGGATCAAAGGGCATTCACAAGACGCATGTAACTGCATGTAGGTACTTCAGGATCCACAGTGTAATATTTTAACTATCAATTTGTACATAATGAATTTTTTTTAAATATATTAATTAGTTTATATTTTCCAAAGCATACTTGAGTTAGCTTCGCTAAACCGTAAGCACGCCAATAGAAAAACAACAGATTTCTCTTCTACATCAAATCTACATCTAATCTAATTTCCCCTGGTACATTCACTGTAATCTATTAAGGTCCCTAATTGTGACCAGACACCAAGAATTTTTGATCTTCTCTGTACATCTATCCTATTGCCTTAAGGAGATTCCACCGAATTATGAAGTAAATGTCATTTTTGTGACAATTTCAGGACATATCATTTTCTGTCCCTTCGATCGATTGTCAATAAAATAATGAGGCCTCTCCATCATATATTTGAAGAACGAAGGCGTTGAAAATCAGCAATTTTATACGTGGTTACTCGGGAGGACACGGCTGTTGCAGTAAAATTTGCAGATTAATAATGTAAAGAGAAAATTAGTTTTGACGAAAAACTAATATAAGAAGCGGAATTTTATTTAGAATTTAGCATTATAAAAAAGTGCTGGCCTAATCACATTTCTTTGATTGATATTAATAAATTTTGCTCCAAAAAAGCAGAAAACCCTCAGTTAAATGTTAAATGTAGTGGTGCTACAGTATGTTGTTAACATTGGCAACGGTACTTGTGATAGAAGGTGCTTTACTCGAGCATATTTACTCAATTTAATTGTAAGACTACCTTACCAAGGCCATTTTTACATTTTTGTGTAATTTAAATATTCTCATTGGCTATTGACATAGTGTTTTTAGTACCAATGCTTCCATATTTTAGCAGCATTGGCAGCGTCATTGCTGCCAAATATTTTTCAAACCTTGATCCTGTAGCCATAAAATAAGCATTTGCTGACTGCAGCCATTAAGAAATAACTGAATATCTGCCAAACGAAATATTCTTATGAACATACATGAACAAATTTGAAAAATCATCAGCTACCCTCATGGCAACTTCAAATACATCTTCATTTAATATTAGTTGGTTATAAATACAGGAGTTATATAGTAGACACGAAAGATTAAAATAATAAATGAAATTCTATGATTAAATTCATCATCGCGATTGGGTTAGTGTGGTGACTAGAGTACTGGCCTCCCATGCCCGAGGGCACGGATTCGATTCCCGGAAACGGAGGATTTTTCTTTGTAAAATCTGTCCCTACTTGAGTACTTAGTGGAGGGAACTCCAAGTCTAATACTCCGTCCATCGGATGGGACGTTAAGCCGTGATACCCTTTGCACCTGTCGTTAAGAGTAGGCTAATACCGATAACGCCGGGATTCTCTCCACCCTTCCTCCATTACCAGAAACGTACCTACAACTATCCAATTACCCACCTATCCTATAATATGGTGCTAATGACCTCAGCTGTCGGTCACCTCCCCTGAATAACTAACAAACTTAAAATCATTCAATTTCATATTATCCATGCAGAGTACCAAACTACACTGTTCCCATGATTAGTAGTTACGTAAATAGCATGAATAAATTTTCAACGGCATTAGTGGATCCATGGAATTCATGTTATGTGTGGTGAGGGCGTGGACCCCTTGGAAAGAAGAACAACAGAGACAAGGGCCTTTAATTTTGTAGCCTTTGGAAGGAAGAGAGAGCATGGAATGTCGTTCAGGTTGTGGCGAGAGGCGAATTTACAGGAAAAGAAGATAGAAGACCAAAACAGAAACATAAATGCAATGATATAAATATTCAGTGTTTCGCATATATTTGAAGAAGGGGACGACAGGCTGATAGAGCAACGAAAATGAAGAGAAAAAATTTATCTCTATAGGACATGAAGTAGCGACGGCTACGCTCACTATGGAAGGTGAAGGAAAGCGTGAATCAAAGAAATAGATACTGACAGAGAAAAACTTTTACTGTTCATACGTATGTCAGAAATATTATGAAGCCAATCAAAGGAATAAGTTACCGAGGAGAAGAACGAATCCCCGTTTATACGAGCGACAAAAAATATACACGGACAATGAAGCACAACATACCGCTGTTGCCCCTAAATTTGGTGGTAACATAAGACTATAATTCGCCAATGACAGCAATGAAACGCCCACCACACGATCGTAGCGCACACTATTTCGTTTCATATACATGTAACCATAAAGTATGATATAGAGGGCTCACAGCATTAGGCAAAACTGTTGGTTGTAGTACTGGAAGGTTTCCATAGATGGCGTGGTAAGAATTTTTCACGTTACGTCACAAACCATATACATCGCTTCCATTGCTTTCGTTTTTCAAATCGAATTAAGCGGAACAAAAAATATACTATTGCTGTACTTTTGTTATTTTATTATAATGGTGCGACATGCCTTTACCTAACGTCAACTGTCACATGGATAAGTTAACATTTCTCTCATGATGAAAGCCAGCATATCTTTTCTCAGGGGGGATTCCTTGTTGTTTCATAAAACACGCATAATCCACCGCTGCAAAGAGGAGACGGAGCAGGCCACAAGACACTTCTCGATTTTGTCGCTCAAGTCGATTAGAAAAACGAAAGCTATGGAAGCGATATACATATATCGCTTGTGAGGCAACGCGAAAAATTCTTCCCTCGCCATCTTTGGAAACCTTCTAGTACTGCATCCAAAATGTATAACAGTTATGCCCTATGAATCGAACCGTCCATATTATACTTACTCTATGATATTGAGCTCTTGAACGAATTCTTGATAGTCCGTGCTCTACTGCCACTCTTCCATTAAAGTGCAATCTCCTAGGAAAACAATTCCAGTAAAGAGTTTCACGAAGAAATCAGAAGACAGCGAAAGCACGCAACCTCCTCCTCGTCCTCGCTTGAGAGCATACGACTCAATCTCATCTGCCGCACTCTCGATGCCCCTGTCGAGTGCAAACATGTTTGCGGAACGAAGGAAAAGGTGAGCTCAGTGAACGACGAAGGCTTTACAGAACGACGACTGGGTTTGTAAAAGGATAAAGCGTGGGGCTACGTCGGCCGGAAAAGGGGCTTTGTTTGTTCATGATTAAGAGTTTGAAGTGGAACGGATCGGAGAGCGAAGGAGATACGAGTCTATCTATTCACTGCTGATAGTATGGAACACGGGCAGGTAGAACAAATACGTAGGTATGTAGCCATGCGAAAGATAGGAAGGAAAAATGCCCAGCTGCCCCTTCCTGTACTTAACCACGCCTGAAAAACCACTTTCCACTTATCTACGTCCACCGAATACTCTGCAAACCACCTATAGTGTGTGTGGCAGAGGATGAGTTTTCACCAAACATGCACTACGTATGTGCACTAAGTTTCATCATACTATCTACCTAAAATGAAAATTAAATGGATATCATACAGCAGACTCTATTAAATCTACTTTCAGACCAGCATCCAAAGAAACAATTCATAGGTACCACAAACATCAATTCTACAATCAGTACTTCATGAACACATGCTTGCTTTTTTACTTTTTTATCACTGATTTTTGTTTGTTTCATTTATTCGAATTAATCTAATATGCGCGAATTCATTTACATGTTAAGTTATATTTATTGTATGATGGCAACATGGCGTGAGAAGTCTTGATGTTGTTACGTTTACGAATTGTTTGAGGAAAAAACAACAACAAGAATCTATCTGTGGTGCAGTGCATATCTTTATCTTATCCTTGTGGTTGCGTCTGCCAATATAGAGAGGGGCAATTATAATTAACTCGGTGACGGAGGTGAATTCGTCAGCTCTGTACTTATCTAAAAGCATTAGTGCGTCTTACTGTCTTCGTGTTTGAAGATTCTCCCGTCCCATTGTCACCAGCAACGAAGTTAGACCTAATTCATTATCATGAGAATTGTTCAAAAATCTAGCTGATTAGAAACAATGCCTTCACTAGTTCTAGAAAATTAAATATTCATGATCGCTTTGTGAGCATCCATAACGCAGCTGCGGGACGTAGTTGCATTCATGTTCAAAAACGCCTTGAATATGCATTCACGTCATAACGTAGAAGTGGTATAATGGGACTCCATATGCAAAAGGATACGATAACAGATGTTTCATTCTTGAGAGCTGACTCAAAGGAAGAACACAAAAGGTGTCATCATTAAGAAACAGTTCCGCAGCTCATTGATTATGGCACTTAAAGTTTACAATACTTTGCATGTTAATCAAAAATAAAACGATGTGGCTATTCAATGAATACCGAATCATCATCTAATCTGTGATATCGAATAATGTTATCACTGATTCATCATCGAATAGTAATATCTAAACGATATCACCATTCGATGCCTAAATGTAACTAACGTTTACGAATATGGTATGCACAAAGCTTTAAAGAGCAATAATTCGTAAATAAACGACCTAATAGCAGCCGTAGCCTCGGTATATTAGTATTTAGGTCCTCCAAAGGCTCGCGGTTATTTAACACTGTAATGCCAAAGATCATAAAGCTAAAAACTGAAACAAACTCTAAAAGCGTGTCCGATTTGAGATTCTACCCCGAGCTCTTAGAGTTGCTGAACCACCATGTGACCAAACACAGCCGATCTTTGATTTCATATAGCGTCTAAAATACGCATTTCATAGACTTGAAAATGCTGGGTAAAAATTCTTACAAGAAATGCGAACGTCAAACTTCTTACGGTTTCTCAAATAGTATAATCGTTAGACACGTCTCAGGTTCACCACGTAGATAAACATCGATCAATATTTCCGGCAGCCCAAAATTTGTCCATATTTGACATTTTCCGGACCAAAAGAGCGTTACCGAGCATATTACCGCTTCTAAGGCACTCACTATGGTAGATGGGACCATAAACATAAAATAAGGGCAATAGATTGCCTAACCGGAAGATTTAAAATGTATTTCTTACCTCGCACTGTTAGTGATCGGAATACCTGTGAATGCATATAATCAATAATATATACAGAACAAATTCAAAGCTCGCGAGCTAGCCGCGAAAACTTTAACGGAGTTACCCGCTGAGATGCGCGAATGCAAGATATTCCACAGAGAAAAAATCATTCGCCTGGTAGAGCACCTGGCCGGAAATCAGGGGGTCCGGGTTCGCGTCCCGGTCAAGGGGAATGATTTTTTCTCTGTGGAATATCTTGCAATATATACAGAAGTTTATCATTCCTAGATAGGAGCCTAGATAGCTGCATGTCGCCAATATCAAGACTTTTAGCTAAACAAACTAACAGTACGCTTATGTATACTTGCCCTGCCCCTTAATATTTTTTTCATTTCCTATAATTCGGCTGATGCATCGCTACCTTGTTATGCAGGATAGGTGCGTATGGAAAAAGAAATGACCCCCTGCCACACATCTTTATGATGACCTATAGGATGCTACGTAGATGCCACTTCGGTAGTCAGGTCGGTTAAACAACGGTTTATCAACCCTTAGGTTGCGATCCGAGATTCACCCAGGCCATGAACCATGGCATGGTTATTGCGATCGTTCAAAGATAACTTTTACACTCTAATTAAAATGGTCGACGTGATGTAACCTAGAAAGCTTGGGCATCTTAAAGCCTAATTATCCTGCTACTAATATCTTAGCTGCCGTTCCTGGTACTCTCAGCTCAAAGTGAACCGATGGGCACTGAAAGCTTGACTCCAACAGAAACGTAAAGTTTTTCCCCACTCTCATATTTAACACAAGGAGGCGAAGCAGAAACGCCATTAGTCCCTCACCGGCACTTGACTTCACATGACTCTGAGCCGAACGTGAGATATTCTACGTGACATCAAGAGATTAAGAAGTCGAGTCCCTCCCCCCCTCTCACTCCTTTCCTTCTTTGGGGCAGAAGCATACAAAACCTTCACCTACTCACGACATTCCTAACCTCTCTCAAGATCTTCTTCCACTCGACTCCCAGCGAGAGATAAAAGTTACGCGAAACGTCTCCGACATAAAAAGAGTATTCCAGGTCAAGATCTTTATCGCGTGGCATTTTGGCCGAATTTCTTCCACATTTCCTAATGACAAAAAAATCGGGACCGACACGTATTTGTGCAAATCACACGCACACGAAGGCAATTAAATATTTAAAGGAAGAGTTTTGAGAGCGAGAAGGCACGGTGAAGTAGTGGATGACGGCATTTTGTTTGGGACAAGGGTTGTGCTTGAAAAAAAAACATTTTTACTCTGACTCTCTCTCGCGACTGTTGGGAAAAATCTTTCTCATCATCTTCAGTTTCTTCAAGTTTTTTTTTCTTCTCCTTAACATCTCACGTCCTCGCAAAGATTCCCGAGGATCGACGGAAGTGGGTCAAACTGGGGACACTTCGTTTTTATCGTATCGGCGCAGGGGAGCGGCACCATATGTTTAATGAATAAGGTGCGGAATGGAGGTGTGAGGTATCTCCAGGTAAGGAAAGGCGAGAGACTCACGGAGGCTTGGGAGAGGGCGAAGAAAAAAGCGCCTAGGGCGAGTACAATGGCTAAGAAAATCCAGGGCAGGGCACTGGAGCGAAATAACGCCTTCTTGAAACCAAACATCAAACGATGGCAATTTCTCCCCGCTCGTGATGTAAAATTCCATCAGTAATCCAAGTCATGCGATATTTTTACATCCAAATCATCAGCGTGATGATTGGATATCCCCTTCTGTAGAAGACTCGTAATGAAGCTCGTAACCTCGAGAACCAAGACGATTCAATTAATTACACTATCCATATTTACCGAGAGCCTTGCACGCCAGGTCAAGGGTGGGTGGCAGAGGGTGAATTTCCTTCATATGCAAAACGTATGTTAACTAATAGATGCCATACTAGGTATTTAATTAAAGAAACGCGTAAGTGATGTATCCACTAGGCACTCGAAACTGTATGATAGATATCTATGAAAAAACATAATGTTTATTAAAGTTTACATTGCGTAGACATTTATATCTCAATGCTATTCGATTTCGCTTGGAGTCCTCTGATAAGGATTTGCAGCTCAAAACTTAAAATTACCGGAAAATTACGAAAATTACCGTAATTTACCATGGTAATTTACCTCAATTGAAAATTACGGTAATTTACCCATCTCTACGTAGACGTATCTATCCTACTACACCTAACTTATTATTGATCTCTAATTGCTCACGGAAAGGAAGGCATTTCAAATGCATCGGCACTGCAGTAACGTTGATGCTTTTTTTAAGCACTTATAGACGCTTCATATCAGGCGAAAAAGCACAAGAATGGGATTGGGAAGGCAAGGAGAAAGAATGGAAAGTGGCATTGATATTACCCTCCGAAAGGCGCTAAAGGGGCAGCGGCCTAACGTCCCAATGGAAAGGGTACTGAATTCGAATGCTCTCCACGATGCACTGAAGTAGGGGGCGGTTTACCTATGAAATATATGTATCACTGTCGCTATTCTACCCCATGTTCTCCGGGTGAGAGACCGGTACTCTAACCAATACACCACGTACCCCCACAAGTCCGTATAGCCGACAAATTAAGGACATTGAGATGAGTACCATAAGAATGAAGCAAGCTATTTGGAAAAATTACCACGATTATGCATCTCAGACAAACAAAACATTGAATTGACTTGTTTGATTAAAAAATGAAATTAAAACTTCATATTTTACAAAATTTTTTGAGCCTGTAAAAATGTATCATTTTCATGTTAGCACTGCTTTTCCATTCCAAACTTCTAGACAAAGATATTATCAAAACCTAAGTTTTGGAATTCAGGGGATGAAAATAAAGCATTCATGAAAAATAATTACCATAAATAAAATACTTCACTACACCACATATTTCTCTAAATGGAAGAAATTTAGCATGTTTGGAAGCTAATTCAGGTTAAGCCCGACATAATGAATTTGGGGGATAGCATCAGTACTGCCATAAAACTCCATAAGAAACATTAGATTCATGATTATTTCAAATAAAAAAGCAGTTTTATATGAATTAGTCAACCGGCTTAAACTTAAAGAGTAAAATACTTAAACAAGTCCTTGATAATAATTACAGATAAGGAAAGAATATGTACCCCTATATAGTCATTTGAAAGAAAAAAAATTTTAGGTGTCAATTTTCACCAACACTATTTTATCGTACCTATGAAAGCCGTTTTGTATGAACAATCCATCATTTAATTTTTTTAATCGGGAAAAGACAACTAAACATTTTCATCTGCCGTATTCTCACAGAAGAGATCATCCGTGTTTACATTGGGATTGAAGGCCGATGCTTCCCAAAATCCTACTTTAGCTTGAAGAGTGACAAGCAAACATCAGAACCGCATCACACGCGAAATCACTGCAGGCAACGGACTCATCCAACATGAAAATTTGTACGCGACGCATTTTTAGAGAAATGGTGGACAGAGAATTAAAACTGAACACACGGTCCCGCACGAAGAGCGGAGTTTAGAAAATTAAACGCAAACATTCGGTTTGACATAATCTCTCGTCTGATCTCTCGAGGTAGGTACTCAATTTTCGTCATACGAGTTCAATCTTCGCCAGCAGCGGAATTGAAGGTGCTTTGGCGTCCAGTGAACTGATCTCCCACCCCGTCAATGGGGGCGTTTACTCGGAACCGAAATCGCAATTTTGTACGCGAAATCGTTAGATGGAAAAGAAAAAAGAATTTTAGTGAAAAAATTAAACTTCTAACCACAACCTTTCACTCATAAATCAAAAATTAAAATAAGCAAAAGGTGACGCCCACCGAAAAAGCTGCTTTGATGTCATTGACGTCATTTCCTTCTCGTCCTTGACTGCTTTTAGGGGAAGGGAAGGGAGTGGAGGGGGGTTATCGGAAGGTCTGCTCGCACAGATGCTGTCGCAACTGCTCCTATTGGCAGAGTTAGCTGTGCCCCCCCCCCCCCATTGCGATAAGGCAAAGTAGCTTCGCGGGCTCAGTTGTGATTGGACGAAGTCGATATACGTATGAGGTTGCACCACGCCCACTTTTCCGAAAGGGTTAAAAACATCAGTTTTTCGCTTATAACTCGACAAATAATTGACAGATCAAAAAACGGTAAAATACGGGTCTTTTTATTTTACAACCTCTATCAGATTCGGCAATAAATATAACATGGTAAACGACCCCATTGCGCTACCACATCCCATATACGGCAGGACATTGCAGAGGGGTTCCTCAACACAACGTCTCAAACCACGTGGTGCGACACCTGAGTGTATTTCGGTCGGAAAAAGTTCCAATTGTAAATGAGGCATCCATCCACCACTGCTCGCCTATTCGTAGAAGCCATAATTCTGCACGGAAGTAATTAAAAAACTAACCTTCCTCTTCATACGCGTACGTTACATCGATAATAAGGCATTAATTATGGAAATGTTAGTTACAGCGCGGAGCACAGGCGACTCGTCTCCGCTTCGATGGGTAGTGAATAACTGCTGTGCTGTGTTTTCTACCATATTATAAAAGCACGGCATATATCAGCGTAGAAATACAGGATAGAGCGCCGAGAAATTAGTTATAATATTCCTTCTTTATTTAGCTAAGCGTAATTTAACTTAATACTGAAACAAAACACTACTGCTATTGCTGACGACATGATTTAATTTGCTATTGAAAAGAAAAAAACTGCTGCAACACGTATATTTTTCCAGGAAAGTAATGGCTGGCAAACGAGTATATCATGCCGTCTTAGTCATCAGGTTATTCACAGACACCTACCCTGATTTATTTTGACATTAATATCACCACCATTGGTTCCTCAGTCTGCAGAAAATTATCGGTTTAATTCACACAACCATCTACAAAATACCTTACAAGCCACCGAAAGTGTCTGTGGAACCTTTCATGACGATATTTAACGACTTGATTTCACTTGTCGGTGGCTTAGTCCTGTAATCGTTGATCGCAGCATTTTTTAAAATGTTCAGGTAAAATAGTGGAATTTCTCACCAGTCTTGACTTAGGCAGTCTCTAAATAAAAAAAAACATGAATACCGTTTCGCACCTACCTCATTTCAGTACTAAAAAATCAAACCATATAAATCATACTCAAATACGGTTGGTGTAAATGACTCAATAGTATCGGTTAAATGAATCGAATTCAATTCTCAGTACTGAAAACTGACATATGATATATGAATGAGTTTGAAATAGTATAATAGACAGTAAATGTGAATATGAATAAGTATGATAGGTACTGATTTTTCATCCGAGGCTCGCATCGAACTACCACTCACAGGGGAGTATTCCGTTACAATAAAATACCGGTGGCAGAGCTGGAATCGATGAATCAGTGCGATATCGTGCAATTCACTGCAGACTAATGCTGCAGGCGTTTCTTATTCACACATGGGAAAGATTCTTCCATCACTACTACGAAATCCCTACAGAAGTAGAGTGTAAACCAAGCTTCGATAGAAACACGCCAAAACAATGTAAACAAAGAATAGCTTCGGCGCATGCGCCGGTTAGGGTGGGAATCATTATCAGAGCGTAGGTTAAAGTACAGATTAAATCTATTAGAAAAATTTGATCGGACAGCTTTACTGAAGATGTAGGTTAATATTAAAAACACCAGCGCATTATGTTACATTCGACCAGATCAATAAGATTAGAGAGATAGATTGTCGTACTGATAGATTCCAAATGGCATTTTTCCCCCGTACTTATAAAACAACAGAATAGGCAGCATAGCAAAGGGATAGGTAGGGGAAATATTTTAGAATAGTCTGTAGTGCATGATGCATGTATTAATCCCTTAAATACTATTGATACTACCAATCTAGTTGCATGAGACCCAATAGTTGCTTGTTTGCATATCAATAGTGCATGTTTTGTGATCCTCACCCCCTGCCACACACCCTCAAGGTGGCTTGCAGGGTATCGTTTAGATGTAGATGTTGATGTTAGAAATCGAATGAAATAGTTTGATAGTCGATTGGATCGTAGAAAATGGCTAATCCGAATTATTTCATTTTTCATTAATTTAGTACCGCGAGAGTAAGGACGAACAGATTTTGAGTACGCATTATTTAGTTCGATTTTCAGCACTGAAATTAGAGTAGTTTAAAACGAACCGCATCCCCTTTCTTGACCACCACGCGCGGGGGGGTGGAGGGGGGGGGGGCGTGCTCACCAAACTTCCCCATCTCCGGTTCTACAAGAAATTCTCCCCCCGACCAACGCTTCGAAGTTGTGTCGTCGGGTAAAGCGATGGGGACAGGAGACCACCCACGCGTAAGGTGCTTGGCTCTGGGGGTTGTGGGTCGGAGGTGGGGGTGTCGGCGGGGTGGCGGGGTAAACCGAGGCGCCAGACTATCCGGGGGGGAGGGGTTCACACCAGCGTGAAGGTAAAAAAGGGAAGAAAAAAAAGGCGACAGGCGCAAAAAGGTTCTGGTACCTTTGCCGCGCGAAACTTTTTCCCACAGACGCACACGTTATAGCAAGCACCATCGACGGTTTTCCGGAGGAGGAGGAGTTACTTTCCCTCACTTAAAAGTGTCCGTCACTTGAGGAAGGGATGGAGTGAACGAGATAACGGTGCCGTACATGGTCAAAGATTTACTTTCACTCCAACCTTCCAGAGATGTCCACTATCGCACCCTGGTGACGAGCTTGATTTTTGTCCTGTCCTTCGAAGATAAGACACTAACCACGCATGGGTGGGTCATTCGCGTGAAGAGACAATAGTACTAGGACGATATTTTTATCCCAAATCAGGCTAGTTGACTATCACCAATTTCCCAACAATGATAATCATATGCGTGAAGGTTTCTCGGCTCCTCCTCCAGGTTAATGCGTCCATGGTCCTTATTCTCTTTCTGAAACTCTCGTGGTATCCAAGGGATACCAAAGGTTTTTCGGGACTCGCGTTAACTTTTTGTAAACATTCTAATGAGGAAATCAATGAAACGCAACCTCGGTTTCGTTGCTGGGGAGATAACCGAGGTTGCGTTTCAAACGAGAATACGGGCCATGTCCGCCGACGTTTCGATTCCCGACTCGGCAATCGTCTTCAGGGCTTCTGAATGCCGTATCGCAAAAATTATCCACCTTATATACCCTTCTCCTGGGGTCAGGTGTCTCCTGATTGGTCCATTGACCAACCTTCAGAAGTGCGCCTCATGATTGGTCGAGAATTTCCCCTTTCCTCTTGTATGCATTTGAGGATCGGTCTCCATGTGTTGCTTAGCTGGAATCCTGCGTCCCTGTTCAGATTCTTCTTTTTGAGGCGGATTTCAATGGCCTCCTTGACAATCCGATCCCAATAGCCGTGTGATCGGCAAATACGTTTTGCCTCATCCCACTTAATGGTGTGATCACGGCTGACGCTCTGTTCCGCGATGGTAGATTTTTCCAATTGCCCCAACCCAAGGTGCCTTCTGTGCTCCTTCATCCTGGTCCTATTAGTGCGGCTCGTTTCTCCGACGTACACCGCGCCACACTCGCACGGTATCTGGTAAACTCCGGGAGGCCAATTGCGTCCTTCGCGTTGGCTAGTTGGTGTCTTAACTTAGCCGGTGGTACATGAATTGTGGCGAAGAGAAGGGTAAATAAGGAGGACAATTTTTGCGATACGGCATTCAGAAGCCCTGAAGACGATTGCCGAGTCGGGAATCGAAACGTCGGCGGACATGGACGCATTAACCCGGTGGAGGACCCGAGAAACCTTCACGCAGCAGATACGCCGGGAAAGCACCAGATCTTTCTTCAATGATAATCATAGTCTACCACCATTTGGGGTAGGTTTCCATGGAATGTCCCAACTCTTCATTTAATTCGCCTATCGACTGCACTACTCTATCCTATCTCTTTCTGCAAATCGACGTTTTCTCTACCCCTTTTCATCATCATTACCATCAATCGACAATACTTAGACTGCAATTGAGCTTGCAGGCCGACCACTTTCCAAGTTCTTCCCTGGGAATACTCCTCTTATTATCACAGTTAGTGGGAGAAACTATACATATATTGGAAGGAAATGAAGGAATGACGGAGTGAACGAAATAACGATGTCGTAAACGGTCAAAGATTACTTTCACTCCAACAGTCCAGAGATATCCACTAACTATATTAGAGGGTAGTTTTAAGTTAGTAAAATAGTTCCGCATAGTTCCTACTACACTATTTATCAATAGCAGAGTGTTTTCAAATTATCAATCAACAATCCTTTGATAGGTTTGACGCTGCTCTCCACTCGATTTTCCTAACAGCTTTTTATTCTCCTCATATTCACGTAACTCTTCTCGTTCACTTCCTTTAGCACTTGTTTTATATATCTCATACGATGTCTTCATTCGCCATTTATCCCGTTCACTTGTTCTTCAGCAATTGTCTTCATCAAGCCATTATGACTCATGATATGGCCGATGGAGCTGTCCCGTCTTCTTCTTAGGGTTATTATAAGACTTCTGTTTTCTCCCACTATCCTCAGGACTTCCTCGTTACTCACACGGTCAATCCATTTAATTTCTAACATTGTTCTGCAGCACTACATTTCAAGTTCTTCCAGCCTTGTCTTCTCTGCTGCTGGCATGTTTTTAAAATCTTGGTATGAATGCGTTTATTTGCATTAAAAAACTTGGTCCTTCTAAGCCATAAGGCTTGTCAAAAGGTTCCATTATTATATTACATAGTGGCATATTACAATTACATCGTATATACCTCAATCCCATCCCATATATTCAGATGTCTGATGAACAGTTTTCTTTATTCCACTCCTTTATTTTGAACTGGAAGTAGATTCTTCTTTTTGTAGATTACATTCATCGTCTGGGCTCTTCTACTATTTTTCTTGCTCAAGGTACCTTATGATCATACTACTGTAATTTTTTTCCTTTTCAATTTAATTTTGTCTCATACACAATACAACAAAATATAAACAGTATCATAATAAATTACCCTCACAACATATCACTTTCACTCTTGGTATCTTCAGGCTCAATTTTTACAGGCCATAGATCACTTCACGAGCCATTTCACTTTTCACTTTCACATAAAATATAGCCAGTACCCTCTTAAAAATAAGTACCTACATAATAGTGGGGAGTGGACCGCTTTATCCCTTTAGTTTATCTGGAGTTTCTAGCTGAGGCGATCCCCGTCTCCTTGGGTTAATCCTGGCTTCTCCGCCATGCCACTTTCCACTTCACTGTTGTCAGACCATCAGACTCGAAGCTAGACGCCCCTTCACTGTTCTTGGACTATCAGACTCGCCTAGAAGACACTTCCCTCTTCTTGGACTATCAGCCTTCACCTTCGTTCGACTCCTCGACTCGCCTCCTAGCCTAGCAGCAGCCCAGCAGCAGCAGCCCCTCGCTCTTCGTCCCTCTTTATATATCGGCACTTCTTAATTGTTAACGCCCGGCCATAATTAGTCTCCCTCCGTAACCTGCCGCGAGTTCAACAATAGCCTGCGAGACAATTTCTATTCTTGGGAAAGCAACTCCCGAATGACCTGAATCACCAGGCTCAATGACAAATTGGCCATTGTCGAGGCCGACGCCATATTTCCCTATGTCTCCGTATAAATATTCTGTACAAAAACCAGCAAACCACCGTAGATCCACTCCCTCACAGCACAAATACAAAGTTTTAATCACAAGCCCTTACTTTGTTACACCTCTGCGACCTTGCGATAAAATGTGTACAAATGGCGCGGTAAATCTGTGTCTGCCGACGCTTGCTTACAATGTAACTAGTAAATCGCATGACTCGGCTCTTATTTTCTTACGTTCTCAGTCCTTTCTCAATTGTGCTGGCGCGATGTTCTGTGTGGAGTTGGTTTCTTGTGCGTTTTGTTGTGAGTGCAGTGATTTCTACGTATGGTTTCATGTGGGATACATGGAAAGTTCCTCGTTCCGTTCCTGTTTCCATGTTTTTTAGCACGAAAGTGGCCCTTCCCCGTGATTCAGCAATTATAAATGGTCCCTCAAATAGTGGCATGAAACCTTGGTAAATCTTCTTCTCCTTATCAGATGAAGGATTAGTGCGTAATAGAACTCGATCTCCTATCTCGAAGTTCTTCCCTCTCTTGTGAGTTTTTCTTGAGTGTCGCTCACTCCTTTTCTGCCCCTTTGTGTAGATTCTACTACGGATTCTTTCAACTAACCCTGGAATATCTTCCTCTTCTTGGGTGCTGTCTGCCATCAGACAAGGTAAGTCGTCCTCAAAATTGAGATAACACTTCTTTACTTCCTTTCCACGTACGTCATCAAGTGCTCTGACTAATGCGTTACTGCTAATTGCACAGCCAAACGGCCCTCTAGTAAATTGGTATATAAATCCTTCAAAGTAAACTGCACAATACTTCCGAGAATCTCGATGTAGTTGAATTTGGTAGAAGCTTTGCGTGAGATCTAAAGATGTCATGTATTTTACGTTAGCACAATCTTGAAATATTTCTTGAGGCGTTCTTGAAGTAACGTAATCCGGCTTCATCATCTTATTCACCGCCCTCGCATCCAGACATAGCCTTATTGAGCCATCCTGCTTCGGTAAACATATCAGGGGTGATACATATCGTGATGTACTCTTTTCTATGAGTCCCTGCTCCAACAGCTGATTAATAGCGTGGCGTGCCTTCGCACGGTAATTTAGCGGTACATTGTAACTTTTCCCGTGGAACTCCTCGTCACCTTTTATCTCCACCTTATAATAATACCCCTTTATTTTTCCGGGCGTATTTCTGAAAATCTCCTTCTCCTTATAAATAATACCCGCTAATTCTCTAACCTCCTCCTCCTGTAAATCGCTGATGCTTCTCATGCTGTTGTGGATTTCCTCCATAGAAACTGTATCTTCTCTCTCCTCATACTGCCCCTGTTTAATTGCCATTATTAGCTTCTGTGACGACTCCGTAGGCATTCCGAATCTTCTTTCTTCCATCTTCCGCCCTTGCCTCAGGATTATGGTGCTTTCAGTATAATTAATCTCCGCTCTCAGCATCTCTAATGTATCCGTGCCCAATATTAACGGCTTCACTAGATTAGGTATGATGGTGCAATTAATTACTACATCAATTTTCCCTATGTTTATTGTGGGAAAGATTTGTTTACTAATTCTCCCGCTCCTCCTACCTATTGCTCCGATCACCTGAATTCCCCGTATTGGTACCTCTAATACACCTTTGAATACCTCTGGATTCTCCGTAAATGTGTTCTCATTCAGACATGTGATTTCTGAACCGGTGTCCACTAGTGCCTTAAACTTCCGCCCCCCTATTTCCACTACAATTTCCGGACACTTGTTTTCTTCATGCGATCCGTGTTCCTTTTTTTCTTCGGTCAAATCTTCGGGTATGCATAATATATTCCTGACTTCCTGGTCGTATTTGCTCCTGTCTCCTCCATTGCTTTCTTCGGTCTCCCTTTCTCTGGCTAATGTCGTGTCGGGACTGCTTGCACGACTTGCCCCTTCGCGTTTCCCTGCTCTTCATGCCTTTCTTCACTACTCCCGGAGTTTTCCACAATCATCGTGCGGATGTTTGCATTCTCCCTGGGTGGTCTTTCTTCGTAACTCCGTCCATCCATTTGTTCTCGGCTGCTGTACCGTCTCACCGGAGATGTCTGCCTCTGCTTGCCGGATGGATTAGGTTGGTATCTATTACCATTTTGATTCTGAGGTGGTGGGTTGTATCCACGTCCTCTAAAATCAATTCTCCTTTCCTCGGTTCCTGTCCATCTTCTTCGGCTCTCTTCCTTCGTCTCCTGTATCGGCTGCGGCACCACCCTATCGTATCGGCTGAGCAATGACAATAATCGTGGGATGGTGTTTATTTGCTGCGATATGATTGCCGTGTTGACCTCCGGACCAAAATGATGCTCCAACCTATAGATTATTTCCTCGTCCTCCATCGGTGGCCTTAGTTCCTTTGCAGTGCTTATTCGGGATGTTGCGTATTCCACTCGGCTGATATTCCCTCGTTCAACGTACCGGCCGGAATCTAGCGTCCTCCGAACCTCCATCTGCTGCTCACGCCCCCAATACTGCATCATAAACAGCTGTGTGAACTGCTCTACGTCTTCTAGTAGATGTGAGATAGCGGTAAACCATTCGCCTGCAGATCCCGTCAGACCTTGTCTTACGATTTTCAGCATTTCGTTGGAGGATAATTGGTACATGGCTTGGTATTCCTCCAGCTCACTGATGTATCGCATAGGCCTAGCTCCTCTCCTACCGTCAAAATATGGAATCTTCATCATCACTCCCGGTGATTGAATTGCGGTTGAGTTTCGCGAATACTGCAGCCTTATCTTTTCCGCTTCATTCTGCGCTATTATTCGTACTTTTCCTTGCAGTTCCGACTCTTCCTTCAATTTTTCTGCGGTCAGCAGCTGCATCTTTTCTGTGATATTCCTCACTTCCTCACGCGTTTCTATCGCCAAGCTTTCATAATCCTTCAGCCTTTCCTTGACATTATATAAATCCTTCCGTGTTTCCGCCGCTATACTTTGGACATTATTATTCGCCTCCTCGCGGACAGCCTCTATCTCTGCGCGCCTTTCTGCTTTTTCCTCTTCTATCCGCGTATTCATCTTAACTTCCGCTCCTCTCAGCTGTTCCGCCTGCTCCCTCAAGATTGTTCTTAACAGCTCCGCCTGCTCCTTCTGTCTTCTTTCTTCTCTCCGTCTACTCTCTTCTTCTCGTTCCCTTTTCTCCTTGATTTTCTCTTCCTTCAACCAAGCCCATAAATCCATCGTTGTTGGAGTCCTGTCTTCGACCTCGAATTTGTGAGATTCAATGACTACTCCCTGTTCCTCGAGAGCAGATCTAAGCCTACCGACCAATTCATTTTTAACTCCTTCGGTGCCTAACCCTAGTTTCTTCAATTCCTCCTGCACCTCGGCCTTCTTCAACTCAAACAGACTTTTCCTTGCCCGTACCATCTTATACAATTACACCGTTACTACTAACACTTAATCTGTAGTAATTTTCCCGATGTCTAATTCTCTCGCGTTCTCTAACGTGAACACTTCCTTCTCTGCACCTCTCAGGTTCTCCTCGTGGTATCTATTAAACGTAAGCTAGCAGTCAACCCCGTACGTCTAATATTTTATCGTGCTCACACGTTGGGCGCCATAAATGTAATTTTTTTCCTTTTCAATTTAATTTTGTCTCATACACAATACAACAAAATATAAACAGTATCATAATAAATTACCCTCACAACATATCACTTTCACTCTTGGTATCTTCAGGCTCAATTTTTACAGGCCATAGATCACTTCACGAGCCATTTCACTTTTCACTTTCACATAAAATATAGCCAGTACCCTCTTAAAAATAAGTACCTACATAATAGTGGGGAGTGGACCGCTTTATCCCTTTAGTTTATCTGGAGTTTCTAGCTGAGGCGATCCCCGTCTCCTTGGGTTAATCCTGGCTTCTCCGCCATGCCACTTTCCACTTCACTGTTGTCAGACCATCAGACTCGAAGCTAGACGCCCCTTCACTGTTCTTGGACTATCAGACTCGCCTAGAAGACACTTCCCTCTTCTTGGACTATCAGCCTTCACCTTCGTTCGACTCCTCGACTCGCCTCCTAGCCTAGCAGCAGCCCAGCAGCAGCAGCCCCTCGCTCTTCGTCCCTCTTTATATATCGGCACTTCTTAATTGTTAACGCCCGGCCATAATTAGTCTCCCTCCGTAACCTGCCGCGAGTTCAACAATAGCCTGCGAGACAATTTCTATTCTTGGGAAAGCAACTCCCGAATGACCTGAATCACCAGGCTCAATGACAAATTGGCCATTGTCGAGGCCGACGCCATATTTCCCTATGTCTCCGTATAAATATTCTGTACAAAAACCAGCATGGCGGCTCTCCAACTCCCCAGCATGCCATGGCTAAATTTTGATACGTTACACTACCCAATGTTAATTTTCTTTCTCTTCCTCGTCCTCAATAATGCAAGATTCTACCTTCGATAATGAACTTCAGAATTTCATTATACTTAAGTACCAGCCACACAAAATACATATGAGCATAAGTATTATACAAATATTGAATTACCCCGCGAAATTCCTCGATGATGCTTGGGGAACAAAATCAAATCAAGAAGGAATAACCTGACCGTAGGGGTAGGTACTTCATTAATGTGGAGGGAAACAATGGTAATATTGTAAGCACTATGACGCCTACCACAAACTGTAATTGCAAACGCAGCATTATAGAGCTACAATATTCGGATAATGGGAATGGAATAGGAGACCATATATTTAAGAATATGAGTCCGAAAAAGAAAAAATACTTACGTAAATATCAATAACTTAGCCGATAGGAGAATTGAATAAAGAGTTAGTTGCCCCTCCTACTGTAAACCTATCACAGGATTCATGACCGATTTTGTATGCCTTAACGTTGTTTCCTTAGATATTTTAGGAATATTTTGCACTGTAGTATACTGTACTAGCCTTGTTGGATGAGGTACCAATGATTATTTAGTTTTAAAGCTGCCAATTACATAATACTCGACATTTTGCCTTTGTTATTCCAGTAGGCAATAAAAGGCTATTTAAATGAGCTATTAAAACATTCCACCCAGCAGCTAGAGAAATAATATCATCTACCTCACGTTAACAAATCTCCAGGAGTCTCGATGGCTGTGCATGGTCGATTTCATTTCAGGCAAGCACGGGATTAATCCATTTGAATATGACTTCCCTGCAGCATTTTGCCGCAGGGTAGGGGAAACTGAGGGATTGGCCTGCAGTCTACGTGGAGATAGATAACTGGCAGAATCAAAAGTGACTGACCACCGTTGCTAATGGATGGCTGAATCACCGTTGAAGGTGATGGATTAATAAGAAAAACTTAAGTAAAAATTAGACTGAAAACAAACAGTTCCACAATTTTGAGAAAAAAGCCTCAATATCCTTGCTTAATCTTCTCGGATAAATAAATTCCTTTCCAAGGGTTAAAAAATTACTGAATATCTACAGCTTAAGTCGTTGTATGTATCATTACAAATGTTCTACATTTACCGAAGGCAAGGAAGTATCTCAATGAACATGAATACTAGAACCTTCAGCGTGTCAATAACGAAAATACCGACAAAAATATGATAACGTTTAACATGTAAAGACTAAAATAACTTGGCACGAGTACTGAGTTACTTTAGCCTTCATGTGTTCAGCACCACTAAATTCCACCAAGTATCGCCTAACATCATTGATTAACGTTAAAGATCATTTTCTCAACAGGAATTTAGATTCAAAACCGATATCATGAGGACAAAATACCGGAGGAATTAAAAAATAGAAACACTTCCTATGAGTGAGTGATCAAGGAATTTTCCAGGACGGTTAACATCAAACCTTAAAATCACCTCTCAAAATAATATGAAGATCGCGATAACCCGAAATTTTGTCCGTTGTGACCATTTGGACGATGAAAAAATTAACTGATTTTAAACTTTACCTACTAAAGATATATTTACTAATCTACACTAAAGGTTCAATTTAATTCGTTACCCATCATTAGGGCCCCATAAACTGAACGAGCACAACGTTAAATCTATCGGGCGGACGACAAGCCATCACAAAGAGGACTTCTCCAACGACGTTCCAGAACGTATTTAATCCCTCAAGGGTTGAGGACATTTAATTAAAGCCCATCACAGCGGCCGGAGGAGATTTAAATGAATTCGCTTTTTCAGCACAATGTCTTTGAATAATTACATATAGCTCTTAAAAGGTATTGTAAAGGTGTTGAAACTGGTATTAAACCTGTGTAAAATATTGCATTTTAGTATCAAATGTTTTAAACTATTTTGGATTGATATTTTTTAGATTTTTTCACGTCATGCTCATGCTGTTATCACTGAGTCGAAAGAAGCGATTTATAAATTGAATAAGGTATGTCAACACAGTGATCGATTCAGGATGTGTTCAATACATTTCATTGAAATTTTTACGTTAAATCGTTGTGCATTTTAAAAAATAATTCAAAACAGCTCGGAGATTTCCGTATTCCGTTCCACTAGAGCATTAATCAATCTCTGTCACTAGCGTATTGAGATTATCCCCTAATCATCATCACGAAATCCAAAGTCACAGGGTTTACAACGTAAATAATCCAAAGGTTTTCGTACCTAATTCTGTTTCGTATGATAAGACGCGGGGCAGTTCAAAAAACAATCCACTGCACATGGTTCATATCTCCTTTATCCTCCTTCCCTTCTCTTTCCAAGGATGCCACAAACTGCGCATAACTTTCTGCCCTTTTACAGTAATGCAATAATTCAAAAGCTAAAATTTGGCCATAGGAAAATTTAAAAAAAAATCCAGCAATTCAGGAAGCGTCCTGGGTACGCAGGACGCCTTAAGGAGGTTGGCTCGCGACTGCTTGAGTCAAGTTGTCTGAGGAATCTTATTATTTTAAGTACGAGTATATGCCTGCTAAGTGATCCTTACTTCAAAAAGAAAATTACCTAAGCTATTGAAAGTCATAAGTATCACAAGAAATACGATGTAAAGTCGAAGGATTTCTTTTTTATGTTAATTTTAATAAGCTCGACTATGGAGTCAATTCAGCATTTACTTAAACGAAATTAATTCATGTACTCAATGGATTTACTAATTTATAACACCAGAATATTACTATCAAGCATTATGTTATAATATTTTTCTGATATATGCTTTAATATCTCATTAGTAATGATATTATTCATACGCCATACATTTTGGCTAGAGCGACCGCAGCACCACTTGAACACAACTAACGAATTTCGTCTGTATTAAGCGCAGAAATTGGTGGATTTAGCGAAAAAAACGGTGGGTTGATGCCTTTCTTTTCGTGTCATCTTATTTCTTGTGAAATTACGGATAAAATATGAGTTTCTTGCAAAAATGATATGTAACTATGGTATTTTTAAACGTTATATTACCACGTGATGGCCATTCTCGCCGTTAATCGTATGTAATTTCAAATGCAATTTGTGCAAAAAGGAGTATGGGTTGGTATAATTATCTTTACTTTATTATACAGAGGAACTTTAGTTCTATATGTGTGCTGAAAATATAAAAAAATGACATTACTTTCACTTTTCGAATCAATCTCCTTAAGAACAGCCTGCCATCATGTCACAGCTAGATAAACCATTAGTGCTGCTGAATGGGGAACCACCGGCGAAGAAATCGAGAGAGGAAGTACTGAAATGGGGCACTGGAAGCACTTATTTGCGGCGCGCGAATGTATCGGATCGAGGAAACACCCACCATCCAATCTCGATCGTCCACGGTCCGGAAGCAGGAAGCGGAGAGGGGAAGGAAGCCTTCCCTCCCCCTCCCCCCCCCCACCCCCGTTCAATTCGTCGCTTGATTCACGGGCAATCGAGACCGCGTATTATTTGGAGAAGGTATCCGTACACCACAGAGCCTATTCACGTCCGGGCTACATATCCTATTGTTTTCTCTCTCTCTTCATTTCGGCTTCATGGACGATAAATCTCATGAGTTATTGCGCACGTCGGATCGGCAGGGTTATCGATCGATCTGGGGAGAGTGGAAATAAAGCGTGATGAACAACAAGGAACGGCAACCCCCTTCGAAGCGCTGCATCACGAGAGGCGAAACAAGGGGCGTCCTTTTGGTCGTGCGCAAATAACCTCCATTAAAAGGCCTTTTTTTAGAAAAAATAAAACATCACCATAAACGGCGCAGAGATGCATAATTGGTCAATCCAGAGTGCTATAAATAGAGACTAAAAGCGTCCCCCCTGACTGGCTTTTCGTCGATTTTATCACCGCTCGAATGGGTAAGGCCGACGTCGGATGGCTTTTCGTTACGTTCACTCCTCCCTTAAACTCGTATTTCGTCGTATTTCCTCACACGAGCTGAGCTATAACTCTCGTCTTTAAGTTCCCGGGAGCGATCATCAGACGCTTTTCGGATCTTATCAACCGGCTGTCGAGCTACTGAGCATTTTTTAATTGATCCCTCAAGAGAGGCGGTGGAATACCAAATGGAACCAGCATTCATACCAATTATTGATGACGGAGTAGCATTATATAACCATACTCGCGTAAAGTACCCGATGATATTCAACAGGAGTGAGACGATTGATGGTAAATTATTCTTAACATGAAGTTTCATTTGGTTCATCTTCACAACTTAATTGTTACAGCACCTACCTAGGGAAAATTAATTTTATGAAAATAATTATATCACTGTAAAATTCTTGAGTAACCGGATGCACACTAGTTTTAGACGCACAGGCATCATCTTCAGGAAAGACCCTATGAAAGACACCTTAGTGGAATTTTTAGGCAGTACAAAGTTTTACACTATCTTCACACGTTTACTCAATGACCCACGCATGATTTCCTTGTTGGCATAACATTTTATTGGGCAGCTTATATCCTCGCCTAGTGTCCGTGCTCCCATATACCGTATCTGTGTAATGGATCCCACAAGCAAGTAGAATACTTAATAGAAATTACTGATATGCCCGGCAGGAATAGCTGAAACTCTCAGATGCGGTTATCTGATTTGAAGTCAAAGGTGCCCATCCATTGTTGGATGCATTGTAAAACCCAATTTTACGGAATATACATACGAAAATTAATATGAGAATTGCACTGACCTTTGTTAGTAAAACTAAGAAGTGCTAAAATAAATCGTTCAGTATATATGTATTTTCCTGCGGTAAAAGTTTTTCTTCCCGAAAAATCTAATTTGAGCCAATGTAAACACAAATACACTGACCATCAAAGCAGCACCTGGAAAAGTGACATTAAATCAAGTAAACGTCGTAGTAAATTATATACCTATGATATTCATGCACGATCCTTTCCATAAATATATAGTCTAGGAACTTTCTGGGGACCTAAGGAAAAATCGTACGAAGTTTGATAAAGATTGAATCGAATATAGGGATTTTTAGAGCGAAAAAACATACTTCCCTTATATTACTTATAAATAAACAATGATATAGAAGGGAGACAAAAGCTGAACGACAGAAAGCTGTGAATGGTAGTGAAAAGTTCAGACAGAAATAATATTCTGCTAAAATAAGAACCTGCATATGGTTGTAATTACAACCTTGGAAGTGAGGAAACATAATTGACATTTATACCAAGAGCATGCTTTATGTGATTGAAGCATGAACAGTAATAGAAGCTAAGAAGTTAAGACTATAAGCATTTAAAACTTGGTGTTATTGAAAATGATGAAGATAATTTGACTTCTTACAAAGGATCGATCGACTAGCAATCCGATGAAAGACATTAAAGACTATAAATGCAAGACTAGAAGAAAACCGAACGAGTCCCGTTCATATAAAAGCATGGCAAAGCATGGCAACCCTGTATGGAGTTTTTGAGCAAGTGTTGAAGTTGCTACAGTTAAATTGTGTAAAAATGAGAGGTTATTCGATAGGAGAAGTGACCGGAGAGCAGCACCAAACTAATCTTAGGATTGATGACTGGTGATGATAATGATATAATATACGAGCTCGTATCCCTTCAAGTAACTCTGTATCCAATATTCCATTATTTTAAAAGAAAATAACATCTGACGACAGCTATTCGGAGGAATCATTTGATACACGATTTAAGTGTGTTGAATGCACATTGTAACAAGCTACAATAACAATATAAACTTATGCTCATGATGAAAATGTTTTAAACACTTCAATCGGTCATTTACAGGGTCAAAGAACGCCTTTCGTATTTGGCGATTTTGTAATGTTCTTGGAATTAAAACTGTTGGAGTTTAAACAGTATTCAAGAGATTTATTCTCATTTCTCATTGTTACGTTGGCAGTACCTACGCATTTAAGTGGGCAACATACCGTGGTTTTTAGCTTTTATGACATGTAGTGCTGCCAGGTGGAGAAATCAGTAACGTAGTAGTAATTGTTTACGTTAAGAACTGTTGTTTCAGCCAAATCATTTTTCTTCACGAATTTGCATGGTTTAGAAGACAAATCTCTTCTAGAAACAATCCGGGTTGATAATTTTATGTTTAATATCGCTCGATAAAGCAACACCAAACCTTCAGACTCGAATGTTGATTAATCGCACATACCAACGATACTACCCGAGAGTCACCAGGAGTAGAAGTGAGACGCCGAAATTTGTGTCAGATGGTGTCGGGTGGGTAAAAGTTTTTTTCATCCCCATTTTGAACAAGGACACAATTTTATGCACGCAAAAATTCTTCGGCGGAGAAAATATGATCACTCGTACAAAACTCTTACTGGAGGAGCGTATGGCTATTCAGCAATTACGAGCCATTATCGATATTCAACACTCTAAATGGCTTCCTGAGACTGGATTTTATGATATGATCCCCCGGCCATTATGGCATTTATGACCCAGAAGATCAAATTACCAGGTTGACCTAGTCGGAGACAAGACTCCGTTGGCCAAGTATGGCATTGAGCCATGACTAGAATTCATGACTTAAAAATCAAATGTGGAAACCTTTGCCAAATATAGGACTCGCATAAAATTACTTCAAATATCACCGTCTCTTCGATCCCATTCCGTTTCTGGGAGAAATATTCAAGTTAATTAGAGAATCGAGGACGTAGCTACATGTCCAGCGAGGAATCTTAATCACAAGTTGGAAACAAAAATTTATTTATTCTCCAAGTGTTCCCTAACAAGGAATTGAGCACCGAAGAAGGAGTACAATCACTACTAGGGAATGTATCCATTCGAATTCATCGCTTGAACAAATTTGAACCTAAATTCAACCGGTGATTGAAACTTTCATTGACTGGAAATAAATGGTGATTAAAAATAAATAACAAAATCAAGCATATTCACAGCATAGAAAATTCACAAGTATGACAAAACAATAATTCATACAATAAGGACCGCTTACACTAAAAAAAACTAATCGCTTACGTAATCAACGTAAGAATAGAACAGCAAGTCTTTCATTATCGGCGCTTAAATCAAGTAAACAAAATCTGAGAACATTTTTTCTAGATTTAAGCGTTGTTTGTCTGTGCATGTAGTATGTTCGAAGTTTAAATTTTTTTTGGCCCAAAAGATAACAACGGATACCATACGGATTGTATTCAACCTGGAAGGCAAGTCATAATTTACATCTGCGCAAATCTTAATTTGACGGCAATTAAATATGTGAAGGGATCAAATCACGGATATTGCTAAATGATCATCCAGTAAAATATTTAAAAATTCATTACTGCATTCATTACTTACATAAGGTTGGTGCATATTAACATATTTGACCTTTTTCACTCAGTAGTATATAAGCTTTCCATTGCTCATAAATAATAAAAACTCTATGCGAAAAAAAGCAGAAGCTAACCACTCATGTCAAAGGCATGATTCCAAAATTATACATCATTGAATCATTGAAAAAAGTGAGATGGAAAGGAGCAAGTGTCATATAACATGGAAAAGCTGAATATTTAACAGCCTTAATTTTAACTTCCTCTGCAAGCCCATGTAAAGGTTGTACATAGTAGGACCAAATCAACGCATTTTTATGCATCTAGAATATTATACAAATCATCTCATGTCAAATTAAAAAGCATCATTTTGTGAACTCCCATTGCTAACGGCGCTTATCATTTCAAGTAAATGTGGATCATGCTTTAAATCATGCTTTCAGCGCGATATTTTATTCTCAATTTGATTCAAGAATTTCAATCAATGTGATTTCCTTTCTAAGCTCAGAATGCAAAACTATCATAGATAATGCTAGTTACTGAAGCACGAACTAAACAAAATAACTGAAATATATATTATCGTCCGACCTTAACTATTGGGATATTGTCACACCATAAATTGAAGGGCATGGTCAATCACTACTACCCCAATCGACGTGATCATATAGACATCAATAAAAATTCTGTACGCATGAGGTTGCCCCACGGCTAATCACGAAACTCACGTATTAGAGGCAGAAGCCGTTCCGACTCCCAAAAATTTTAGGGACACAAGAAGGTGCTGATATACGCTTTCTCTTTCGACGCATCGATCACAGAATTACCTGCTCCCCGAGACACAAGGGAAGACAGGGTGACGCCAAAGAGGAAGAAAGAGAGCAAAAAAATACCCTCTTTAAGACGGCTCAGGAACTCGTTCCTCAAGAAAATTCGAAAAATAGGATCTCTGGTTTCGGACGAAAAACAAAAAAAAAATAGCAGCGGCAAGAAAATGGGCATGAAAACCTCTTAAAAACTTTGTTTTCCGTCGTTAAAGGGCATGGTCTGGAGTTAACGGGGTTTGGAAAGCCCACGAGGATAATGAACTCTTACCCGCGCGCGCACTCTTTTTCACAAAAAAAACAAATACCTGACGAAAAGTGTGCGGGAGGAGGCAAGTTGCATGTGTTACGTATAGAAGTTAGTCCGATTACGGTGGAGATGATAGAAAGAGAAAGAGAGGGGAAGGGTAGAATGTGGGGAGCAGTGTAAGAAGAAAATGGAGAGTTCTAGAGGACGGGAAGTGAATGAAAGGGAAACGAAGATGGGGTGAGATGGAACGGAGGAAGAAGACAATGGATGAAGAATAGAAAAAGGAAAAATACGGAAGGAATAGCCGGAAAGGTCAATTTCCCTTACCTTTGAAGGAGTTTGAAATTTTGGTAGTTATTTATGTTCGTTCATGTTTTCATAATTATCTAATTAAATAAATGATTCATACGGTGCTACCGTTGGTGTATTTTCTTAAGTTAAACTACCCTTCTACTCCATTATAACTTATTTTTTTCCCATTAAATTACCAATATCCGTTGATACATGATGAAAAGAAGTAATCAGTTCTACACTGACAAAATGTACCTTTGTAAGTGACTATGCCACCGTTGATTATGGGAAGGAAATAGATGGTGCTATAAATTTTTAACGTATTTTGATCCCGTAAAGGATTAAAAGAACATGATACATAATCAAAATGAAAAACAACACGAGTGGTAGAGATCAAGTGAGTTAGGCATTATTTTGATTACTGAAGTTTTGATACTATAAAAGAATAATGTCCCCGAGGGAAATATACAAGGTTTAAGCTGCGAATTTTTGGTAGTTCCGATGGATAAGCTGCAGTGTCGTGAAATAATTCGTTGGAGGCAACCGGTCGTTACTGCCACTTGCGCTCTAGCGGATAGGTAGGTTTCTAGGTACATCAATAAATTTTAAGCGGCGGAAAATGGAAATAGGGAAACACAGTACCTACTTAGCTTAAGATTGAGGGCATGCTCCAAGGTCACTACACAAGGATACTATTTCAGGTCCCATCGGGATGGGTTTGGTCTGTTCATACCAATGTGCTGGCACACCCAGCCTATAAAAATTTAGAATCAACTGCTACAACCCATTGACAGACACTACACATGCATTATGGAGCTAATGCAAAATTAAATTAAAATTACTTAAAACTATACTGTTTCTTGCGTAGGTGGACACGCATGTTCATTCGTTACTCTTCTATTCTACTTTTGCATAGGACGGAAGCGAATAGAGAATTTTCTTGAGCAACATAGATATAAACAAGGAATGCAGCACGACCTGTAATTTAAAAATTCAGAGACAACCAATTAACTTTCGTTTCGGCTGAAGAAGTTAATTGACATAAAAAAATTTCAATAAGAAATTCATGAGTTCAGCTGAAAATTATTCGGCTGTGGGACCAACGGCGTGCATTATAGATAAATGTAATCAATAAATTTCATTAATACGTCCATGATAACAAAACAAGTGTTTGCGATTAGATCTTAGGCTACAGTTGGTTCATATTTGTTGTTTTACTTGAAATTTGATGAAATGCATGTTTTAATTCATAGGCTCAATACAATCTTAAACACATTCATAACCTGCATCTCAAGCTTTCGCATTTCCATTTGTTAGCAGGATTTTTTAATAAAATATTTTACATGCTTCATGAAAACCAATTTGTGAACAGAAATGCTGAGAAACAAAGACCTCAATTCAAATAAGGGAAACGTTCCCTTTTCTCCTATTATCCAGCTTTTATAAGTAAGATTTCACGTTTCACGAGCAATAATTGATATAATTTTTTCTCAAATTTTTGGGCAGGAATCTCGAGTCAAAAACACTATTCAAGAATGAGCGTAACAAAAGGCAAGAGAGTTTACATTGAAGGAGCCCAAGATTTTCTCAGTTATTAACGTCCCCCGCTCACAACGAGAACGTGACGACCGCCCAGGGGGATATGATGAATAATCCGAGAGACTCGGGCAATAACACTGGTTACCATGGCAATTGTACCGTTATTTACTCTATTTCATTTTTTTTTACAAGTGGGTAGCTTTTTTTGTCGTCCATCCTAACCCTTCGCAAACTAAGGTTTTCCATTCTTCTTCTTGTCTTCTCAATTATTTCTCTTTTTCCTTCCCTGAAAATTTATTATCCACGTAAAACAGCATTTCTTAACAACATCCTATTAAGAGGCATTAGGAAAATCGAATATCTTAAATACGCAACCAGAAAATAATACAGAAAATGGCAAAATTACTGAAAGTTGTCGAGATGGGGAAATATTTTTGCTGATCCTTACATGACACAGTAATTTGAGCCATAATGCGTCCGACTTCTCACCTTTTGTCCGTCATATGAGAATAAAAAAGTAGAAAATGCTGTTATAGATTGTAAATAATGTTACTTAGTAATAATCCACAGAAATTTTTATTTCTTCCGACCCAGGATTTCGACCATTAGTCATTATCAGTGATGTGTAATAGTCGAAACCCTGGGTCGGAAGAAATAAAGAATTCTGTGGAATCTAAGTAACATTATTTCCAAACTATCGTAATGTGGTTCTACCAACTTTAGAATAAAAATTTTTTATGCATTCATGAAAATGCTGTTAACTGAAAACAGGTTCGCCTACACATTAATACTCGCTGTTCACCTACGTTGTTAGGCACTAGATACTTGCACTTCCATTTTGTTGAGTCACTATTCAAAGCACTGCATAAAACTTCACTGTCTACCTTATCCTAGGTTGCACACATTCATTTTAAATTTTATAATAGCATGGAAATTAACTTCAAAGAAAAATTGCGATCTTTTCGTCAGAGACTTTCGTCGGTTTAAGATCTATCCCAGATCTTATTTTTGGAGGCTACATCTTTCTGCTCTAACTACTACGAAGTGGTTAATCGAGTGTCAGTGAAAGGATTTCTTGCCGAATTTTTAAATAGCACACTCAGTTTACATTAAAATACATGGTAAATAACTTTTTTTTAAAAGAAAAATCTTTTAGATAAAATCTTAACGATATAAAATCCTCTCCATGGAGACGTAAATAAACAAAGATTATTGTTATCAGGAGACATGCATGTTACTTTTAACTGTGCAAAAAATAACTAAGAAGAAGTATTGTAAATTATAAATATTTAAATTATTTATTACGTAAATTAATCATAAATAGTCTTTGATATCCTGTATATACACTTCCCTGTGTCATTTAAACAACCCAAAAAATGATTAAATCATTGGCACCCATTATTCGCTACTATCATTGTAAATATTACGGGAGGATACTGATTACTACAGTAATTCAAGCCACTTTGTACTCCTTTCCTTCATTATGAGTCAATAAACTTGAAGGGACGACTTCGTGCAGCAATTATTACGTTACGATGAAATTTCGCACGGGAACGATATTTACTAGTTTTAATTAAATGTCAAACCTCCATGCTCAAGAAGAGCAAAGTGGTATTTCATGATACTTTGGGATCAAACAGGAGTTTCGGTAAAAGGCAACGTGAGCAACTAATTAGAAATCTGATACCTAGACAAATATTTGAGACAGAGGTCTACAATAGGGTCTTCAGGGTCTTGGCGTAGAGAAGATGAGATATCAAAACTAATTACAGGGAAGGGGAGTGAGACACAAGGAGCGCTACGTTCGCTATCATTTGCCACATCACCTACGCATGCCGAGCTGCAAGTTTTTTCAAGTAAATATTGGACTTCAAGCACAACTACACTAGAGCTGAACCAGTTAGTAGTTTGACTGACATGGATTTTTTACCTTCACTGGATTCCTAGGGGATTCTATTTTTTCCTCCTAACCTACCATCGAGTTGGAAAAATGCCATTAGATGAACGAAAGACCTTGTGGAGTAATTTTGTGGTACTGTACGTTCATATGTCTATAGCTTAACGTTTACAAACAACAATATAGTGGAAGAATATGCCACATCCCGGGTTTCAATGGCAGAGATTAAGGAGAAATATGTTTTTGTGTGACACTGTGCATTGCAGATGCAAGAGGGGAGGGCATTAATGACGAGTTGAGTTTAAGTACGAGCGAGATGGTTTGTTGCTGTGATTGAGTCAAAGACTACAACTAAATCTACATAATACCCTGAAAGAAATCATTAAGGTGCAGGGCAGAGGGTCAATTCACACCAAACGTACAAAAAAGAGACCATGCTTAAAAAGGATTAGTAGCAATTTTCTTGTCAAAACATAGCAATTTCGGGTTATTCGAGTTTACCGGACATCTGTATACTTTATCAATTGTTTCATGATTTGTGTTGTAAAACAGTATTTCAATGTAAGAATTAATTTCTTTAATTTTGAAGTAAGGAAAGAGGGACGTCTCAAGGAAGACAACACCAGCCTTCTTTCCAAGCATCTAATAAAGATGCTGTAGAATTACTACCCGGGTATAAGCTTGAGTTGAGTAATATTTTTTTAGAAATATTTTTTACAATATTTTTTTTACAATAGCGTATGATACGATATGGCCAAAATCGTCAAGTTTTGTACGTTTTTGCGCAGCCCCGACTATTTTAGAGAACTATAATTCTTACAAGCTTGAAAGTATTAAATACATAATTAAATTTTATCAGACCGCAGCATAGACTAATATTTTAACCTGATAGTCCTTGGTTTGACTTCACGGTATATTACATCTTCCCATAAGAGCACACGGCAAAATCTGTTTTTTTATTAGGACATTATTTAAATTGGCTCTCATAAGTATGCATGGTAGAGCTGGGCCTAAAGGATTTATATTGAAAAAAATACCAACATACTACCACACAAAAAACGCTGCCGAATATTGATAGGAGCGGAGCAAGTAAAAACACAAACGCAGGAAATGTCAACAAAACTATTAAAAACGGCTGCAGGGGCAAAGAGTCGTAGGTAACCTATGGCGCGACTGTAATGAAGCATACTGCCCACACCAAAAGTACATGGACTCGAGTTTCGGGCTTTATGTATCAAAAACGGGCGAGGATATATTTATAAATAAAAGCGTGTGGATAACTTAGTTACACTTTTAATGCAGGTAAAGGAAAGTTTTTTTTCATTGTTATTACGATGCACAACTTTGCAAAGAGATAATGAAAAATTACATCGTTTTTTTTAAGATTCGAGGAGAGAAGTGGCACTTCGATAGTTTGTCATAAAAATATTAATCCTACAAGCGAAGGGAATTTCAGAAGGAATAGGATATACGTTTCAATGGCGTGCGAAGATTTCAAAAGTTTAATTTTTATTGGTTTACGTTATTTTATTCAACTTACAAAATACTATCAGGCCTGCTGCCTGCTTTGCAGGCACTTTTCATAAGCATTTCGTATGCAGAGAGAAGGAAATGGCTATTTTATAAATAGAGAAATGTGTCCCACTCGTGACAATTATCCTATGTTTTCTACTTTTTTCTACGCCAAATTTTCATTACATGTTGTCTCCCACTCTCAAAAACCACGTTTTTTTCTCTGCACCACAAACTGATAATTATCCAAAACCAATATGTTACCAAATCATACATATCCCAGTGGGGAGATACCATGCAAAAGACATTCATGAACTAATTCAAAAGTAGTCCACCACTGAACTATCCTGAGCATACATCCATAGAATGTTCATTGAATGTTCAAGTGTGAACTATTCATTTGAAACTGTTCATAGATTGTTCATTGAATGTTCAAGTGTGAACTATTGATTTGAGGCTGTTCATAGATCGTTCATTTCCAGTCCACGAAGTATTATTCAAAAATGCACCCATGCTAGATTAACCTCAAATGGCAATTTAAGAACACTTTAGTCATATTACATATATCGGTTAGGCATAAAAAATTGTAGTAAAGCCACTGCAGGGTAATACATTAGTAATATTTGAAAATTGTGAGCAGTAACGATGTCTATCTATTTACTCACCGCAGTGAATTAATAGGCTATGTTCAACCGGAACGATATTTCGCAGATCCATTTCTGTGGAATCAAGGTATCTGGGCTCATTAATTTTAATTACAGGATTCTTTTAAGAATTAAGCAATTCTACAAGTAAATGGTTTCACGAGAATATCTTCTTATAATGTATCTTCATATTGCATATGTTATTCATTCAAAAACAGTTCAGCCGCAATTCATTCAAGTTAAACATTCTTTGAACATTCTATGAAGTATTCCAATGAATGTTCTTTGCACTATCTGTGAGTGCCATTTGAACGTTCATTGAATGCCCTTCTTGAATAATCTTTGAACGTTCAAATAGTCTTGACTGAACATTCTTTGAACATCTTTTGGACAATTAATTCCCCACTGGGATAGAGAGTGCACACTCAACGCACCAAATCTCACTCTTTTAGATCAAAACTTGGGAGAGAGAAAAACAAAACGGATACAGAATGACTGTCTGACACGCTACAAAATTAATATATATTCGAACTAACCTGCTGATTTAGCAACGAACATTAATACATAATAAACGATTTATAACCTTCTTTCAACTATTATACAAGTACTTCAAAACGCTTAGCTTTGATATTCACATTTCATACACAAGATCGGGGCCGGTAGGCAAAAATTGTTTTATTTCACTATCTGCATATCGGAAACGTCAATAAATATTTTCGTACTTACAAAATTGATTGATGAAACTAATTCCAATTCCTTCAAATTCTTCAATCCCATTTTTTTCCCTTAACCATAAACGCAAACACATTTACTTAGGAACGTAAACAAATTTGCATAGCAACTGGATCCCCATGTTAAAAGATAGGTAAAACACCAATTTCTCTGTTGCATTTTTCTCTGCACTACCAACTGCTAAAAATTCAAAATTACTACCAAATTATGCGGACATAGAATCCACACTCAACGCACCAAACCTAACTTTTTGAGCTCAAAACTTGGAAGAGAGCAAAACAAAATGGATACAGAATGACTGACACGCTACAAAATTAATATACATAGATGGTTTTCTCCGATATTATGCCACTTGATGGCACGTGAAATACACCGTCTTTCTTTTGATGCTTATATTGAGACTACATTCACGTCATAAACGTTGACCCACCACAATACTTTATAACGAATTTTGTATAGCTTTTTAGAACGCTTGTACGACGTTGTCAAGAAGAGCATTGTCTATGGGATGTAATTATTTTCCCTTCTCACAACCACACAGAGAGCCTCCACACACAGGCCAGATATTAGATCCCTGTCTCTAAAGGGATCGGCCCATTTCACCGATTGATTAATCGAACTTCACTGATCGTCTGAAATCCCTCCCGTCCACAAGATGGAAATGGAATGAGTGACGGTCCATCAAGGGAAAGTGAAAAAAGGCACTCTTCCTGTGATTCGTTTCCCCCCCTCTCGAAACAAACGAACGCTTTAAAAAAAAAAAAAACATGCACACTCAAAATGGATGAGGATGCGATGATGAAAAAAAAAGCCCACGGACGATATGGCAGCAAGACAACTCATTTTCGTCAATGGTTTTCCAAAAAGAATGAGCGCTAATCAAGTTGCGAATGGCACTTTGCTGTATGAGATATTCCGGAAACAACAAAGCCATAACTTTGCGATATTTCATAAAAGAGAGTACAAAAAAAATGAGGAAAACTTTGGTTTAAAGGGGTTAACGGTCATTGATGAGAATTCTCCCACCATTTTTTAGGGAAGTGAAATATGAATCCAATTCAGCGAAACTACAAGGAGCAGTCAATTCAAAATAACAGATAATGGTAACTATTGCTACGCCACTCGAGGTAATGTACCATAAAAAAGTCATGTCAATAGTTTTTGGCCTAAATTTATATCTTATCCAAAGATTCGCTGGAGGCAGAATACGCATGTAAACCAACGAGGAATAAAGCCAGAATTTGTGGGCTTTGAAAATATTACGTCCCACCTACTCCATACAAAACATGCGTTTTATACGGCCTCTCAAGCAGACTGCTTGGGCATTAAAACATAAACAACATTTAAGGAGGTTTCACTGTGACTCCATGCGTCAAAATTTCGTAAATGAGCTTTTATGAAATTTAATGAGTAAATGCAATTCTGAAAATTGCCTATATGGAAATCCATCAATGGTTTGATAAAGTATACACAAAAATGGTATGAGTATGCTATTATATGGCACGTTGCAGTAGCATTCCATTTTTTACAAGCTTCTTTAACTAATTTTGACTTCGGAACGTGGCTGACGTGTTGTTGCCACGTTTAATTTCCCAAAGTGAGAATACATGTTCATTCCCGGTATTACACATTCTAATATAGGTTAAATATTTTCTTATTTAATTTTAATTTTCTTATTTAATTGTCCCCTTGTAAATACAACTCTTTGTTCTGAATTTATTTCATAATAATATTTCGGAAAAGTATTTGGCAAGAATGACGCTGCAACTGCTGCTACAATTTGGAAGCATTGGTATTCATAACACCATATCAATAAACAATCAGCATATTTAAACTAAATAAAGAAGATTAAAAGGACCTTGGTAAGGTGAAGTCCTAAATTAAGTGAGTAAATAGGCTCGTAAGCACGTTCCGTCAAAGTATCGTTGCCAATGTTAACAGCATTTCGTAGCGCCACTTTCATTTAACAAAGGGTTTTCTGCATTTTTTGAGCAGAAAAATTTATTAATATCAATTAAACAATTGAGGTAAGGCCAACGCCTTTTTGCAAGGTTAAACCCTACATAAAATTGCGCATCTTATGTTAGTTTTTCGTGAAAACGGCATTTCTCTTCACATACATTAACCACGCATAAAATTGCTGATTTTCAACGTCTTTGTTCTTCAAATACCTTAACATGATGCCGCATAATTTTATCACCAATAGCTAGAAGGGTCAAGAAATGATATATCCTGAAATTTTCTCAAAAATGACACTTACTTAATTAATTTGGTGGAATCTCCTTTAATCGCGCCCAAATTTCATCGCAACGGCGTCAATTAATCTTCTCAAGGCTATTTGGGGGGTATAATAATGCATTTGATTCCTGGGGAGTTCATTTTTCCACAAAAACTGGTCTGAATTTAAACTATTCGAACTATTTATTTGGTCTCTTGATTGCGTAGTGTCGCACATTCCATTGTTTCTAAGGTGAGTTAATTAGTTGTTCAGGGGAGGCGACCGACAGCTGAGGTCATTTGCGCCATTTTAGGATAGGTGGGTAATTGGGTAATGGAAGGAGTTTTCAGGGAACGGATGAAGGGTGGAGAGAAACCCGGCGTCGGCATTAGCCTACTCCGCCTACTCTTAACGAGAGGCGCCAAGGGGACCACGGCTTCACGTCCCATCCGAAGGACGTAGTACTGAACCTGAAATGCCCTCCACTAGGCACGCAAGTATGGACCGCTTTGCCACTAAAAAATCCGCCACTGGGCCCGGGATTCGAAACCGGACCCACGGGATGGGAGGCCATAACTATAGCCACCACACCAACCCGATCCCTAGGGACGAATTTTAAAGATGAATTCCATTATTATTATTATATATAACGTTAGTTTATTGCGTGCAAGTATACAACTTGATCCGTAAGTGTAACGCGAGTCCGTGCCTACCAAGATGGCCGACCTTGCTTCTCAAATTATCCGCGATGCCGCCTTCAGCACATTTTAACCTGCAGACTTGGGAGTCATAGAATTCATATTTAATGTAAGTGCGAATCAAACACAGTTAATATTTTTCTTGTGATTCCGTGAACGAATTCGATCGCCACACATGCATTAAAAGTGGGGAGGTATCAGGAGGAATTTCGTGAAAATCCGAGTAGCAAAGGTAAACTCATTGCTATTCATACAAATCAAGCCGGGAGTCTCTCAAGACCAAAAATGCCAGGGCCGGAAAGAATTTTTCCACCCGTGATATTTTTTTCTTCATGGCCGGCCAAAAAATTTCCAAGTTCAAAAAGGGCCAAGAATATGAAGAGGGAGGGCTACCCTCCTATTCCTCATTTGAGAGACCCTGGCATTCCCACAGCCGCTGCCAAGACAAACAAAAAGAAGAGGAAGGAGGCTGGAGGGAGGGAGGGTGAGTTTCAATTTCGTCTGAGGCGTTTGAGGTGACGGGACAGATTAGTTGTGTGTTCTCCTCCGTCGGCCGATAGAGTTTTGATGGAGAAAAGTTTGCCCCTTCAAGTTCCAGGGGTCCCCAGCAAAATTTTCGGGGTGCTTTCGCCGACGGTATGAATGCTTAAAAACTACACTCGGGGAGGGAAGAATGGGAGGAGGGTGGGGGGCAGAGATGGAGAGAAAGAGAGAGAGCTGGTCTCAGACAAACTTGCTAGGTTTTCATTGATGTTTAACAATGGGGTGGCAGGGAAGGGTGGATAAGAAACACAACGGCCACTAAGCTGGGAATTAAAAGAGGGAGACAAATGCGACCCCCAGAACAATGTCCACATTAACTTTGTGACAAATGAGAGCGAAGATTTAATCACATTCTGTATTGATGAAGGTGTTTTGAGAACCGTGCAGACTTATTTTTGAACTATACCGAGAATTAACCGCATCCTCAGTCCTTTCTTAGATCTCCCTGCGAATAATTGGCAAAACGAATCAAAGTTGACGTTGTTAAAGGATATTAAAGAAGAGCAATCGAGTGGTAAAAATCGTAGAGAAACCTAACTAATGGTAATTTACCACCTGGTCCCCTCGGAGTTTTTGTTCTTTTTTTAAAACTGAAATCTTCTGCAACATAATGATTCACGAGGATTGAATTTTAAATTACCTGTTTGATTTATTTCTATTGTTTTAAAAGGCACCTCAATCCGAGAAACGTCTAATCGAAGAAAAACTAAAATATTCATACAGAAACATTAAAGAGACCCGTAAATATGCTACAAAATTTTCACGCTCCAGGTTGAGGCTGAAAACTGAACATTAACTTATACCGGTACACTGAAACTAATAGATAACTCCATTATATTTACATGAGAAGAATCAAAGTTGAAAGAAAAATTAATATTTTCGTACATAAAATGGCAACAAATATCAGCAACATTCAAGTGCTTAATACTGTAAAAATACTAAATTCCTAATCACTACCATGCTACCAAAGTGCAATTAAAGTTACACTGACCACTAAAACGCACTGAAGGAAAAAAATATATCGGAAGGTTTGAAACATACAGTCTTGTCTATGTTTAATGAATTTGAAACATACAGCAAATCTATGTTTAATGACCACAGACATTTGACTGTCATGCAACCAAAAAAAGTAAATGAGCTAGTACTTTAGAAAAGTATTTAATACATGAATTTGTACTAAACGATCAATCGAAAGCTCAAGGAAATTTTAAAACTGCGATTGCTAAAAATATGCAATTCTTCTTGTAACTGGGGACATGTAGGTTGCGGAGAATTATTTTTAAAATACGTCGGTCTCTATCACATAAAAGCTTTTGGCAGCTTAAATGTCAATTATGTCTTTAAAAAAACAATAGATAGAATGGAAAATTCTGAAATTACTTTCGAGAAATAAGAGTACACAATACACTATGAAATTATAAAAGGTCTATATATTACAATAGGTTTCACAAATATTAAACTAAAGCCCTTATTTCGAGGGAGGTTTCTAAAACTATACAGAAAATTTTATATACTATCCGCTCTTAGATGAAAAATTGTATGGAATAAAATGACAAAAGAATAAAACGACATTCACGCGACGTGAATTGATAGCGTAGCACAAAAATAAAAGCTGGATACGCAGTCATGAAACCAGTGAGCTCGGAATAATTTAGCACCAAGCTCGAAAAATTACAGAGAAACCATAACATCTAAAGTTAATTAAAACCTCCTCTCTCCTTATTCCAGCCATTGTATGGGTGAACCTCAAATATGCAGTCATATCCAGTTAAAAACATTACGTGGCAATTTAACGAGCTCCCAAACGTTTGATTGCGAGATAAGCCCACGATTACAAACTACACCTTACGCTTCTATAAAAGAAATGCACACTCATTGGTAAGGTAAATTTAAAACAAACTAAAACTATCTTTGTTTTTAAAATCATGATGGGTAACAGTAACGGTCGCACGATTTCTCCCTTATGAACTCAAAATATTAATATTCTTGCGAGTCCCAATAATATGAGTTATAAAAAGCAACAATTAAGTCCTACTAACTACTTATTGCCTTTTACTTGTTCCCATTTACTGCCATTTGCCAGCAGCTAAAGAGAAAATCAAATTATGCTCAAACGTAGGTGAATAACCTAGGTTTGATAAATCTAAGTTTCGAACGCTTTCTTGCAACCCAAAAATCACATTTTCTATAGCTACGCAGATAACTGAATCTGTAGTTGAGTGGACAAAGACATTAAATGCCACTTCAATGGATCCGTTTGAATATCAAAGGCACCAGACATTAGTATCAATAGTAGTCAAAGATATGCCACAAATGTGTCAGTGCTTCAAATTCAATAGCCGTAAGGGCTCTTTTTTTTCGGAAGCCCATTCTAAACACTCTTTGAAATGTGATTTGACACCATTTAGAGACTCTATTGAATGACATGTCACTTTAGAACGTGGTGATCATACATTCGTTTCCCCATTACATCAGTGTCATACAAATCTGGATATATTTCACAAACACCTCATCCCTGCAAATTTATCGCCTCCGGTTTGTCAGTCACTGAAAATAGATGTGCTCTATATATCTCACCCCTGCACTTAAAATAATAACATAGAAATTGTACGCAGTGCATACTTCTCCATTGCGTCCTCAGACGAGTGCCATTGATTGGATTTAATCAAAAAGGAAGCACTTCCTTTCGCTCGTCAATTAATTGAATCACGCAGAAAAAAAAACATCTGTGCATCATAGAGACGATAAATTCTTCCTGCTGCGGCTCATAGTAGCAAGATATTGGAGTTATTTTATTTTTTTATTAATGGCCTGAACATGGAACCGTGAGGTAAAGAACTCTCAATCCACCTAAATGGTAATGGATTTACCGCGGTACAAATAAAGGGAGTAACTACATAAAAGTAATTTCTTCTTTGTTATAAAATTTGTAAAAACTTTTATCGTGGTACTCAAAATAAACCCGTTTCCATTTGGTCTAAAATAAATACCGGATCTACTATGAAATGACATCTTGAATTCTTTCAAGATTTCTATTGCAATAATTGGGTCGTTTACCATAGTTTTTTAATTGCCGAATATGATAGAGTCTGCAAAATAAAAAGACCCGTATTTTTCCGTTTTTTGATCCGTCAATTATTTCTCGAGTTATAGGCGTCGAAAAACTGATGTTTTTAACCCTTTCGGAAAACTGGGTGTGGTGCAACCTCTGACGTACATCGACTTCGTCCAATCACAAATGAGCCCGCGAAGCTACTTCGCCTTATCGCAAAGGGGGGGGGACACAGCTGACTCTGCCAATGGGAGCGGTTGCGACAGCATCTGTGCGAGCAGACCTTCAGAGAATTCCCCTCCACTCCCTCCCCCTCCCATACGAGCAGTCAAGGACGGGAGGAAAGTGACGTAAATGTTATCAGAGCAGCATTTTCGGTGGGCGTCACCTTTTGCTTATTTTAATTTTTGATTTATGAGTGAATGGTTATGGTTAGAAGATTAATTTTTTCACTAAATTTCTTTTTTCGTTTCCATCTAACAATTTCGTGTACAAAATTGCTATTTCGGTTCCGAGTAAACGCCCCCATTACGTGCGTAATCAAACCTCGATCGTAGTTGAATTCTGGGGGTTCATAAGGTAAATGAAAGAAGCAAACCATCAGCAATAAATACAACCGATGAACGATTAAACAGACGCACACGAAAAGAATTATGGGGAACACGAAAAAATCGATTTAAAAACTAAAACATTCAACACGCGAGGTTTTCAGCACTACCTGCGTTTCACTGCGAAACGTGTACTAAGACCGATAAATTACTTGGGAAAGAAGTCATTACGGTAGAGTTCTATCGGTTAGGAAAGGTTTTTACGAAACTACCCTACTCTCTTCAGACCTTGCTAAAGTTTAATTCCCTACGCCATGCCACTTTACGGATCAGTACATCTCCTAACTCCCTCATCCCATCTAAGATAAACACCATTATCCTGGATAATTCTATCATTCCATGCAAATACAAGTACGAGATGTGAAGATTAAGTTTACGTTACATTTAAAGTCATCACGTAGTACAAAGTTATTTAAATTTTTATACAGTCCGGAAAGGACATACAACTTTTTACCCCCGAATTGTCACTAGGAAGGAATATGCAATATCGATGTCCAAATCAATTAAATATTACCAAATGTATGTCACTGAACTCTCTGTAAAAAAAACCTCTAATGATGCTCAGTCAGAACAAAAAGTGGTCTCAGTGCAAATAAATCATACTTTAAACATTAAAATATTCGGCAGTTTTCATAAAAAAAATACTTATTCCAGATGAAATGTAATATGTATGATGATTATTATATTTATATTAAACACCTTTTCCATAGGGTACATTTTTACGGTATAGTAGCAGTCAGGGAAAATTTACCACTTTACTCCAAAATTCTTGAAAAAAAAAAAAAAAATTCTTCTGTCCTTTGCCATAACCACGATCTTAAGATAATACTAAGATCTTCGTATTTTATTATCATGGCCATAACGTGGCCGTAATATATTTATCTTTCTGCATGTTCTCCACTCAGAGATTGAACAATAGATGCCACTGCCTTGAAAAATGTCAGCAGTTAGAAAACATTAAGTTAACTCTCGTTCAAAATAAGGGCGATTAATTCTTTACCAGTGATTGTGTTGATAAGGTTTTTTCAATGGCTAAAATCATTCAACACCGTAAGTCATCTAACAAAAACAAAACATTATGCCTGAGGATATACTTAAATCCCAACACGCAATGCAACCTGGTGGTCAGGTTAACAATGAGATTAATCTTCATAATATTAAGCCAGAGGAGCACTGCCTGCTGCTTGCAAGGTGTAACACATCTCATTCCAACTTTCCAGGTAGTTAAAATTAACACGCCTTCAACGTTGGGTTGGTGATAATGAATCACAAATGCCCTTAAGTGGGACAAAATATTCTCATTTCCTTGCAACCGTGTCCCGAATCGGAAAAAAGAACATTAAACAATCACGTCGTTAATTAATAAAACTCCAAACAAAAAATTGTTTGTAATGGTAGGTAAGCAAATGATTCCCGCATGCAAGCACTCGCCTTGCGAAATACACAATCTCCGACGCAAATTGAGTGTTGGTAAATAAAATAGACGCATTTTAACCGGACACAGGGGAGCATAGAAAGAGAAGAGACAATCTGCAAAATGTGTAACAAATGAATTTGGTGAATTCGCCGCATTACGTTGATTAAAAAAAATACCATCAATAACGTGGAATGAATGATGGACTTCACCTCACTCTCAGCTTTCAGTAAGGTATTGCGTTTCTAAACAATAATAATTTAAGATTTGAAATATGCAGTTATCGAATAATTCATTGCATACATTTATCATTCTAAATCGAGGATAATGACGCTATTACACAGAAAGATGCTTCGCTTGCTGTGTTCACATTGATGTGACCCTATTCATCTGATTTTTTCGATGGCCAAATTTCACTGCATTTCAGAAAACAAGCCAGGTAATCATACCAAAATATTAAAAAATATATCAAATGGTGCTGGTGATATGCTACTCTAGTTGATGAGATTGATCTCTCATGTAAAACGAATCAAAGCGATTATACCAGCTTCAGAAATACTGCAAAGCATCTAACAACGCATAACTAAGTCTAAATATTTTGGAATGACTCATAGGGTATCATTTAAATGTTATTGATACAGTAAAAAAATGTACAACATTTCTCGTATCATATAGATTTTACTTATAGCCGAAAATAAGTTGTAGCACGTCAACTTTTACTCTCTTTGTTGCAAAAGACTCTTCCATACACATTAGGGCCCGAATTAGACAACGTGGTAGCCCGGTGGGTGGGCGGTTGGGCTGTTGACAGGAAGTGCTGGGTCGAGTCCTTTGGCCTTTGGACCTATCCTGCCAATCCCTGGTTGTGTTATTTTTCAGGGTACCAGTTCTCTCTTGGAAACCAAATGGAGGTACAGGGATAGGAACAGGTCCCCTCGCCCTGATGTGTGACTTCACACGCTAATGGGCCTTTCTTTCATTTGCCAATCTCTACCCTCAGATCAACCAGCTGAGGCTGATTTCAACTTTGCTACTCGTAATGGATCCATTTTAAATGTGTATACTCATTGAAGAGATTGAAAACCATTATATGCATCAAATAAAATTAATAATTAATAAACTTAACTAACAGAAAATAGGCCACTATCAGCTCCTTTCTAACTCAGCCGGCCGAAAGGGTTTTTTAACTACCTCATTCTACTTGGCAATGATCATCATCATCAGTCAGTTGTCCTGAGATTGGTTTCACACAGCTCTCCACTGAGTCCTTTTATCGCCTAATCTCTTCATATTTACGTATTTCTTCTCTTTTACATCCTTCATCACTTCTTCTACACATCTCTTACGACGATTTCCTTTGCCGTTTTTCCCGTTCACATGTCCTACTACGATTGCCTTAATCAGGCCGTCTAGTCTTATGATGTGACCAATTAGGTTGTCCAGTCTTTTTCGTAGGGTATTCAGAAGACTTTTTAATTTCTTTCCTGAATCCGAGTTGGTCTTCACCCATGAACTCCTCTACTATTCGTTCCATTCTCCTGTAGATGATCGTTGTCAATATCTTCGATTCAATAGTCGTTAGGTTTGTGGTCCTAAAATTTTCATAGTTATCCGCACTTTTCTTTTTGAGAATAGGAATGATGATGTTCTTCTCGAAGTCCCTGGGTATCCCTCCTCGTTGAGTACATGTAGAACATGGTTTTGCAAAGACAATTAGTGTCTTATCACCTGAAATTTTAATTATCTCGGCAGGAACATCATCAATTTAAGAAATATTAATCACCCAATGGCCCAACCGGTTCCTACATCATCATATTCGACTTCACTATGCTCTTCGATTATAGTCGTGCTGAAATTTTTTTACGTTGTATAACTCTTCCAGCTATTTCTTCCATCCCTTCAATTTTTCTTCATTTCAAGACAAACGTTGACAATTATATCGCAGATATGGTAACTTGAGATGAAAGTAAAGTGAGTTGGTGTTCGGAAAGAAACCCTCCTGAGAGAAAATGGCTGGACTCACGCAATAATTCAACGTCGGAGTCATGAATAATAATAAACCCCAGGGGAAGACGGAATGAAGTGGCGGTGATACTGAGTAGCGGGCTTAAATTCAGGGTCGATGAGGGGACCGAACTCCGCATAGGTAAACTTGTCCAGGGGAATGATAGGAGGAGTCGAGTTTCCAGAGGGTTGCGGGTTAAACGCGTTCAGAAAGAATAGAGAGGGAGGCGGTTACGGGAAGGAGATGGGGGTTGATTTGAGGCTGGTGGCGAGATAGTACCACCCATTCTCCAAGGGGTTGGAAAAAAGCAGGGAGGCCACAGGCCCCCCTGGAGGATCTCTCGACAATGGATGGCGGCCCAATTAGCCCCGGTCCCCTGAGTTCCCGAGCGAAAGATCCAGAAATTTCCACCGAGCGAGGGTCAGCGGTTACCTTAAGGGGTAGAAGAGGGGGTGGCACGAGAGGGGAAAAGTGGTGGGGGTTGAAAGGGGTGAGATAGAATTTTTCCCCCGCGTATGCCTGCCGGCAACCCTGTTAAGTCGCGCTCGCGAAAGGGGAGCTTTCCAGGAGGAAAGGGGTGTGTGGATGGAGCAATGCGGCCTGGGTCCTTTTGTTTCTCACTCCTTCCAACCTTTATTCGATCGTTTTCCTTATTCTTTTTGTTTCCGTCCCTCTTCTATCTCTCCCCCCCCCCCCCCCCCCCTCCCTCCCTTCCCAAAGGTTAACCCTTCCCAACCCACACCCAGAGAGGAACGAGTCAAACCCTATTTGCCCCGACTGGCATCGGGGCGGTTTTAATTTGGTGCGGGGCACTACCGGGGCTGTCGTAATGAAATGAGCAAGAAGACAAAGAGAGAAAGAGCAAGGTGCACCCGAGTTCAACCGAGATTGTTTTACACAAGCTGGGAATCGAATTTCCAAGGGAGAGAGAAAAACTTACTGCACACACACTTTTTTTTATTCCCTTCGACCGAGATCATTTTTTTTTCAAATCCTTTAACGTATTAAATGAGGGGGGTGTGGAGGAAGATAAAATTTGTTTTCGTCGCAAACTAAAAGAACCTTTAATAATTTCGCTAGGACCCGAGGGAAAAGTAAGTTACCTTCCTATGCAAAAAAAGAGAAGAAGCTAGTTTAACGTTCCCTCTCCGCACAGTTCGCGGTCATAGTAGCGTGAAAGTTCATATCTCCAAGGGCATATTAACTGAAGAGCACATCATCAGACGAGTCCTTTTTTCTAGTGCTACGCGAAAAATAAACCCCAGACACGCTTTCGGTCGACGGTAAAAAAAAAAAATTCATTGCCTACAACAATTCTGTGAACTTATCAAATTTAGCACGGAATATATGAAGTTGTTCAGGTAATAAAAAAGGGGAATATTCATCGCAATGCAGGATTAAAAATAACGCTGCATGAAATAGCACGAGCGAATGTAAATAAATGTATTCCCTTCGTAAAAAGAGATGAATAGCCATAGTAATGAATGATATAAACTCTTGTGCAGCAAAATAAAAGAACAAACGGGTGCGCCACGAACAACGCTGAGCTGAATAGCTAGCGATGAGAGCAGAGCATCGAATAACTCGGGACGTTCTATTTTCGACCAAAACGCTCGCATTGCAATTCATTACGAGGGGAAGGTAGCTTTATCGAAAATGCTCCTCACGTATTCATTTTGAGTAAAAACATTCCATCACGTTCACATAAAAGCTGGGAGGAAAAAATTAATCAAACATTACCCATTACATTGGAGATGGAATATTTTCTCCTCAACACAGTCATGCAATTGATATTTTCAGCCGGTGTAAAACCTTTTTTTCTCGTCGCATTAAAAACGAGAATCGCTTGAATAAAAGTTTCCAACAGCAATATTCATGCTTTAACTTGAGGAATTAATCATTTTAGAAGGCTTCTGTCTTCATAAAAGTAGGATTAAAGAGGTAAATTTATGACAAATTATATGCTTTTTCACGGGGATTTATTTTCATTGCAGCGAAGATAGTCGGATGACAACGTTAACTGCCTTTTATAGGATTGGAAAAATACTGCTCGCAATTAAGTTTTAATTAACACCCAGCAAACAAGTGAAACTATCAGAGAAATGGAGAATTATAAAATCGATTCAAATGCATTCTACCGAGATAGAAACGACATCTATGCGTCTATTTTGCAAGACTAGAAGGTTTAATAAAAGCGCTCACTGCCATAACAGTAAAAATTGTATTGAAAATGTATCATTGAAAGGTTAATTTGGAAATAAGACATAAAAGAAGATTTCAGGACAGCCTATTACGCTCCTTACGAATTCTTACGCATGAGCTGAAGCAACAAGTTCTTGTTCAAACCAAATAACTAAGAATACTCTAGGATATTTGCATCACAGATAATATGCCGTGAAATTATATATCACTAATTATAGCTCCCGTGGGTAAAAGACCATGACGGCGAGCATGTACACTAGGTACTGAAAAACCTTACGATAAAAAAGTGAATGATATGGATGAGACCGAAAACAGAGGTTATTTATACTGCTCTATTTATAGGTGCAGGGGGTTAGGGATATTATAGAATACAATAGGAAGACGGGAGGGAAAAAACCGGCGTCAGAGACGGTCCACTCCGATTCAAAGACTAAAAAGGAATCCTCGAGTTAAAAAGTTCCTTTATAGATAAGAGAGAACTCTGACAAGGATAGGTATAACAACACATACGTGTCCCAAGGATTCGATCCCTGGACCTTCCAAATGGGACGGCAGTTATTGAACCATCACAGCAACCAGATTCCCAGCAAGGTAACGTCCTTTGAACCGGAACTTAGATCCCTAACATTCTAGCACAGAAATTGGTTCTCTCGCCGAACGACTCATGAGAATTATGCCGTGCACAGCTATGCCATAGGTACATGAAAATGTTAAATTCTGCTTTTAGGCTTTTGAGCCTCGCTTACCAGCATTGAAAGACACCAGACGCTGCGTTACCCACGTTAGATAAGAATATTCTGCTCTCTGCTTAAAAGCCAGGCTCAGGTAGCGTAGGTACAGTTACTCACCTGCAAAGAAAATTTTCATTTTAAACCATGCAACACTTGAAAAGCCATGATGACATTCAAAAACTACATCATTAAACTCAAAATAATATTGCAAGATGATTCCTAAAGACGTTTCAGAGGTCAAAATCGAGCGTATATTCATGCACACTCGCGGGTACTCTGAGGCGAAATTTATATTAAAATAGTTCCATAGCAAATGAAATTAATATAGACGGACACTTGGGGCCCAAGTCTTGAAGCTTTCGTTATACACCGAATAAATATTTACGTTTTCGTTACCAACGAAAACGTCATATTTTGTTATCAACGTGGATATACGAATATCTTGAATCGAATGACGTTATCATAACGACAAATTTCATTCGTTATAGCGTAACGAAAGATTCAAGACTTCGGCCGTTGGTACCATAGGAAAATAGAAGTGAGCACTTATATTATAACGCGTACCTATGTTTATGCTACTGTAACATAATGAAGCATTTATGATCAAGTTAGAGCGTCCCAAAATTTGCTCGTCACAGGAAACTGATGGTAGAGTAAAATTATCGCAGTATAATGCTGAAAGCACCGAATATTTAACAGTTAACCTCTGGTCATGAAATCAGAATTTTCCAATCCCATCTTTTACTCCTTCGAAATACTCGCTTGCATTTGTGATTGCTAAAACATCAAAAGCAGAATATTCATAACACAACAATGTTCAAAATAAAACGACAAGTATCATTACACGTACGTAAGTCAATTGACGATGATATCGTCATATTACGAGTCCTATGATGCTTTATGGCCTCTGGAAAAGCGTATCTATTTATGGTGGAATCCGCGGCATCTGACGAGAATAAAAGTGGAACGGAAGTTTGTGGTAGTATTGAGTTAAAGACAGGTATAATGAGCTTATGCCTGAAGGGTCTTCTAAACAGTAGAAAATAGAAGGAAAAGTGGTGATGTTAGGAGGAGTATCCGTAATAAAGTGCACTTCGTACTCCTCCACAAGTTCTTTTCCTCGTAATGTAATGAATAATAAATAATCTCCTTCTTTTCCTTCAAATGCCAGACGTGAAAATGTTAAATTCTGCTTTTAGGACTTACAAGCAGTAAAATACACTAGACGCTACCTAACAACGTTAGATTAGGATATTCTGCTCTCTGCTTACACTTGTGGAAAAGTAAAAAGTGCATTTTACTATGGATATATGTATCTTCCACGAAATGAAGCCTCAAAACAGCCAATTTCATCTTAGTAGGAACACTTATTCCGGGCAGATGACCTATTGCCGAGGTAATTTGTGAGATTTGAGATAGATGAGTTGATTGTAGAGGTAAGAACACTCTTAGGGAATGGAAGGAGCAAGGAGAGAAATCCTTCGTCAGCGTTCGCCCGACCCCAACGAAAGCCGCCAAGGGGATTACATCGGTTTAACGTCCCATCCGACGGACGGTGTACTGAACTCGAAATGCGTGTATCTTGGGGGACGATCCGGCTATTTTTGGCCGCGTTATGACGTTTACCACAGAGAAACGGTTACCACAAATAGCCTATGAATCAAATCTAGTCACATATTTTTTTAGTAATTATTTAATATTTTTAAAATGAGGATTTTATCTAACAATTAGACGTGGTGCAAATGACCGAAGCTGCCGACGCAACCGAAAATACTACGAGTACTACATTCTGACCGATTGTGTAAAATACAAAGGCGTGCGCGATAATCTTGGCATCGAAGGGAACTTAAACAACGTACCTACCTACTAGGAGATGACCCCGATATTCTAGGGCGTGTAACATAGTATTTAAAATAAACAATTCTTTCCCATTTAAGGTATTTATTATTTAGCTACCTATTAATTTTCTTTTACTACTTAATGCCCATTAAGAATTCTCTTTACGATTTTCTGCATTTAATTAAAATATGCACAGGTTAATAATGTAGGTAACAAAATCATAACTACGATGTGGTGCAAAATGACCTCTACCGTTGACACACCCAACAAACCTTAACCCACTATGACTATCACTAAACTCGAAGTGCTTTCCACATAACAGACAAGTAGGGAGACTGATGTCATAGAAATACCTACCACTGCCGGGATTCAAACCACCGGCCTCAGATTTGGAATCAAATACACTGGTCACCACACCATTCTGATACCCGTCGAGGTCTGAAAAATGAATCTGTCTGTACGCAACCACGTTTTTCATCATCCTCATGGGTCAGCAATCCTAGGATTGTTTTGACGCAGCCCTTCACTCTATTATTCTATCGGCTAACCTCTTCATATTGACGTAACCCCTCTCTTTTACGTCCTTCACGACCTGTTCCATATATATCTCATACGAGGAGTGCCTTTTTCAATCTTCCCGTTCACTCTTCCCTCGAAGATTGTCTTCATCAGGTCATGGAGTCTCAAGATACGTCCGATTAAGTTTTACCGTTTTCTTTTCAGAGTTGTCAGTAGACTTCTCTTTTCTCCTACTCTTCTTCGGACTTCCTCGTCACTTACTCTGTCGATCCATTTAATCTTCATTATTCTTCAGTAGCACCACATTTCGAATGCTTCAACCCTCTTCTTCTCCACCGTCGCAGTCATCGTCCATACCTCTCTGCCGTAAAATAACATGCTCAAGATGTGCGTTCTTATGAATTTTTTCCTTATTTCCACCCCTTTATTTCCGACTACGAGTAGATTTTTCTTTTGATGCAATGCCCTCTTTCCCTGGGTTATTCGACTAACTATTTCTTTCTTGCTTCGTCCATAGTTGGTCACTCGTCTTCTCAGGTAACAGAACTGTTCCACGTCCTCAATTTTTGTGTTTTCCTAGTTTAACGTTTTTCATGTTTTACGGTAATTAAAAAGAATCTCTTTTAGCGATCAGAAGACACGCAGAGACTTCTGGAAATGTTTCGAATGACCACTTTCCAGAGGGCTCCCCAAGCGTCCACTTTAGAATTTCCTACTGAAGAAGCATTTCCACGCAGAACCCAAGGGGAGAACCAAATTTGCACTTTCTGCACATTCTGTTTGAATAAAAAGAAGAACGAAAAGAGAAGCAAAGGAGAAAAATGGGCGTCTCGGCATGTTACCGCCCGGAGTCGTAAAAACACGAGTCGCGACGAGTGGAACCGCCGTGTTACTCCGAAGTGGAGTGGTTGTCTCTCGGGCGACGAATGCCGTTCCTCTCCTCGAAGGACGGACGACGCCGTAAGAAAACACGCAGCGTCTTGAGAAAAGACATCCCCTTCCCAACTCCTGACCTCTCTCGACCATTACTCTCGGCTCCTGCTCGACTTAAAAGGTAAAAAAAAGAAGAAAATAGCTAAGAAAGAGAAAAAGGGTTCGTCCCGCGCGAACAAGACGCGACGTAGCGGCTGACCGAGACTCAAACCGAGTCACGTACTACTCATCGGAGGAAGGTAAAGGCGGGGAAGGGGGGAGGGAGGGGACGTAAGATCCCCTCCCCCATCACCCCGACTCCCTCCCACGTCAAGGACGCTCGGCTCGGGCGAAGCGAGCGACGGTTAAGGTCATTTGCGCCATTTAGGATAGGTGGCTTTATATTGTTTCTACGAGCATACATTTTGCTTTCAATGGTGGTGGTTATATACTAGTCCTTCCCTCCATATCCACGTCTTTGGCGTTTTTCGGATTTACGTTCGTTGAAGGAACGCCTGTCTTAATCGCGCACGCCGCACTTTCCCGTTTTTTGATCCGTCAATTATTTCTCGAGTTATAAAATTAGGAAGGAAGTCTGTTGATAGCGGTTGTGAATGATGAAATGGATGATGTTATGTCAATGGAAGGAGTATTGAGGGAGTTGTAGGTAGGAGGCAGCCGGTAAGTTAGGGATCTCTGCGCCACAGATAAAAGGTGGTGAGGTAGATGAAATAGAGACGAATTCCGGGTTTTACGTGAAGGGACACGGAGAGAGAACATTGGGAAAAGGTCATTAGACCTGAAACGGCCGTTCATGATTCCGTGGAAAAACTTTGAGGTCACTAAGTGTGCGCCGACGTTGCAAAGGAACAATATCAAGGTCCGAGAGCAGAGCATTAGCCGAAAGATTTCGAAGAGAGGGGCTGCGATTTTTGACGATACTGATGAAGAAGTTAAGAGGCCTATTGAGAGCTTTGAGATTGGTAGGACAAGCAGAGGACCATATTGGCGAACAATAATCTGTTATTGGAAGAACACAGCCGGAAAAGACGGATTGCAGAGCCAGAGGACTTTGTATTTAAATATCAAGATTCCACCATCCAAGTTTACTAAGATACCAAAGAAGACCTAAGATATGATGAATTGTCTTAACACCGAGACAAGAAAGCCAAATTTTCTATCAAATATGAAGAAGAAATTGGTGGGTGGATATAGATAGGAATATTTCGAGACAGGTAGGAGTGGTGCAATGACACCCGGCGTCGGCATAAGCCCGTTCTTAACGAAAGACACCAAGGTTTAAGGTCCCATCTGACGAACGGAGCACTGCGCTCGAATATGTTAGTCGATTGGAGAACTGAGGTCCGAGTCAAGACAATCATAGGATTGATAGCTGGTGACGATTAGGATTGCTTCCCTAAGCTTTGAAAGCCATCTCTTCCTTTCATTCAGGCTCCACGACAGGATTTGGGAGCTGAAGAGACAGTTGACGGGCGTAAATTGAGTTCGCGAATACCGGAACACGGAAGAGAACGTGAGAGAGAATGATCAACATCGGTGTGAGAGTCCAGAGGATCACCCTCAACCGCGCCCTGGAATTTCCGAGCAGGAAAAAAATAAGTCATCCACTTTTCGCCCTCGCTTCCGGGTGAAAAAAATATTTTTCTTCTCCCTCTCAAGACCCTCTCTTCCTTGACCCTCAAGTGCCTTACTCTCGAGGTGTTGACCGAGATATTTTTCTCCGCAAAGGAAGTAAAAAAGTTACCTGCCGTCTTATTCCCCATACCGCCCACCCCCCAAGTAGGCATCTCGTGCATTCCTTCCGGGTCAAGATTTTGTTCAAAGAGCCACTTTAGGGCTCTCGGGAATCTTGCTCGTTGTAACGCATCCCTTGGCTGAGTCGCCCCGTTTCTACGGCACCTAGTACACATTTTAGAGTGGCCCATTCCATTTCATCTGCTTCTACGTCAGCACAGTAGGTACCCTGCAAACCACCGCATGCATGGGAGGCAGGAATAACTTAATTTCAACACTCTCTATCATGGAGACATGCAAATATACGAGTCTGTGCATGCATTGCATATAAGCAACTGAGAGATTAGTATTCATTTCCGGCATTTAAAACGTTAACAAATATAAACAGACACGGAATTTATGACTCGCGTGTGATTATTAGCAGAGGTTTGCTAAGATCCGGATTATGACGGTTTGATTGAAATATTAATAATAATAATTTTATCCCTAATATAAATACACAAAGTACACATTTATAGCAATTCATTTAATCGAGGAATATACATCTATATCTACATAATACCCTGCAAGCCACCATAAAGGTTTGTGGCAGGGGGTGAATTCTCACCAAACATGCACTTCATTACATGCATAAAATAGGATTAATATTAAGATATTAGTCTAAACTCCACTATTTAAAAAGATAAAAATAGCAAAGTAAGCATGCAAATACATGCTGTTAGTTGGATTACCTTCAAGTCCTTATATCAACATGCAGCCACCTATGCTATGGATTGATTCACTCGTTTTGGTCATATTTACCGCTATTTATATCCCTAATTGTACGAGGAAAAAAGGACATTTTGAATCTGTCAGTTCGGCAATCAATTTCTCTAATTTTGTAATCATGGTTCAGTGTACCATAGTAAGTTGGAGTTCGCAAAATATTTTTAAAATCAACAATAAAAATATTATCTCGGAATTTATTTACGAGATTAAGTCTAAGTTTCAAACTGCGATCTGACAATGATTCCCATTTTAATTCATTTAATAGACTGGTTACGCTAGTATGGTTAAAGTTGCTTATTAGAAACCTTTGAAAACAAAAGTTTCTAATAAGCAACCCTTCTAATTTCCCCTTAGAAAACAAAGCTTCCTGCTTTGGGGTTACCGACTCTTTCACAGGTAAACATGAATTATCATACAAACCAATACAACATGTGTAGATCAAAAACACTCTACGTGCCGTCTAAGCATACTGAATACCTACATAATATGGTGACCGCTGTATTACAATATTCATATGTGCGTGTGCTTATGAGTTTTTTTCTGTGTTATATGTTTTGTAATATTAATGAACACAATAGAAAAAAATTATGTTAACCTTGAGAATAAAAACACACACAATCTTTTTCATTAGATATTCTACCTCTTTCTGATTTACAACCAGGCCCTAACGCTTTTAGAGAATTTAACGTTCTTTTTTAATGACGCAATGTTTTGAGGGAGTGCACAAACAATTTTGGGACTTAGATACTGGGTGAAGAGTGGTGAAACTCGAGAAAACGAAACGAAAAAAAAGTGTCGATTGCAGAATTAAACTGTGTGAAGCATGCAAAGGCTAGGATTTTTAAAAGGTGTTACGGTTGGTATGGAAGACTCGAAATAATTAGAAGAATTAGGCAGAGAATCACTCTCGGATATATCTTTGAAAAAAAAATCTCTTGCAGAAATTTAAACTGAGCAGATTGTCTTCAGATGCCAAAGATATATTCATAACTCCAGCTTTCAATGCTAGTTTACAGATCATAAGATAAAATAATAGAGATAGGTAGCAAGAGATTTCTTAGATACATTCATTTTGCCTAAGAACCTATGATTGTCATTAGAATCAATTTTGCAGTAACGTACGTTTTGATTTCTCGAAATTAAAATATGACTGGTGTTGGTTCACCAGCTCCAACCTTGCTGCGGATGGAAGTGTAGATGTGTTTCTGCGGCTACAGCTCTATTATTAGTTCCTTTAACTCGCTGAACAAAAGGTATTTTTTAAAAAACTCCGTCCACTCGGCTAGGTTTCATAACATATATATTATGAGCATGCACATTCACGCTATATATCTATACGGGGAACTATAGCTACTGGACAAAAATCATTTACTTTACAACCAATCTCTAGCGATACACGAACATTTTTATGGGGTCATCCCTTTGTGAACAAAATTATTCAGCTTCACCGGTCAAATAACAAAGGAGGTTATTAGCCGAGCACAAAGCATGGAATAATTTTCAATACGACGAAATTCAAACGCAATGAACAATCGTCCGATGGAAAAAAATAGCCAATATGTCGTCCTAATACGACGATGATTTAGCAAAACAAAACTTAACTCTCATTACTCACTAACGCCTCAATTTCACCGTCAGAATAGGCAGATGATCACGGCAAAAAAACGGAAGTTCAAATCAAACACTAGAATTTTAAATTTCACACAGGAGAAAAGACAAAAGCCAATGAAACGAATTATTCCAATTTGCCTCCGTATAATATTTCATGTCAGCATTGTTGAAGTGAATTGTTGCAAAAACAAAGATCCCGCTTTTAAGAGCTGGCTCGAGTTTTATGCACGGACACTATGATACAAATAAAAAAGCCGTTAAAGCATATGCAATGTTACAAGCCAGTATTTTTTCCAACAGAAGTAGGACAGTGACAGGTAAGCTTTCAAAAAGATTTTCCCGAACGTTCTCGGGTGAATAGGGAATATGGCAGAAGCTGAATTATCACTAAAATTTAATATGCGAGTGCACTATTAGGTACAGTATCTAACTACCTACAGTAAACTCCACAATTTTCCGTGCTAGTGATTGGTAAAGGGTGCACGGTAATTGGGAAACACTGATAATCCGCGGTTTGGTTTATTTCGGATTCATTTCTCTACGTTGCGCCACCAAAATCAATAAACTCACTAAGAAAATACCTCAATATGCCGATGAAAAGATCCTCGATGCACATAATAGGATTTTATGACAAAAAAGAATCGAGTAGAGGTGTCTCGGCCGCAATGGGGTCGTTTACCAAATTTTTTTCATTGCCAAATCTGATAGAGTTTGCAAAATAAAAAGACCCGTATTTTTCCGTTTTATGATCCGTCAATTATTTCTCGAGTTATAAGCGTAGAAAAACTGATGTTTCTAACCCTTTCGGAGAAGTGAGCGTGGTGCAATCTCTGACATCATTGACTTCGTCCAATCACAACTGAGCCCGCGAAGTTACTTCGCCCCATCGCAATGGGGGGGACACAGCTGACTCTGCCAATAGGAGCTGTTGCGACAGGATCTGTGCGAGCAGGCCTTCCGAGAACCCCCCTCCACTCCCTTCCCTTCCCCTAAAATCAGTCAAGGACGGGAGGAAAATGACGTCAATGAAATCAAAGCAGCTTATTCGGTGGGCGTCACCTTTTTTATTTTAATTTTTAATTTATAAGCGAATGGTTTTGGTTAGGAGATTGATTCTTTCGCTAAAATTCGTTTTTCGTTTCCATCTAACGATTTCGTGTACAAAATTGCTATTTCGGTTCCGAGTAAACGCCCCCATTGCAATGTTCGCAAGCCTCGGGTGGCGTCACGAATCCTGGCGTTAGACATCGGACCAGTCGGTAGGGCCGTAATGAAAGTCACGATTGGAGGAAAATAACAAAAGTTTACTTGCCTTTGAGACCACTACCAATACATTAAATAGATTGTCGATGCACGAATTATCCGCAGATCGGACAACGCGCGCACGGATAAACGGGAGTTTATTACAGTACTATTAAAAGTAAGCAGTACATACATCAGAAAACAGTAAACATTCCTGAAATTAAATAAAAGTACACACTTACATAGTAAATCATACGGCTCATACATATGGGAAAAAAGGCCCAAAAAAGTTATTGGTAATTACTTCAGGCCTATGTGGAACTTCTCCATGATGAAATGGAGAATACCAAAGTTCACATCTTGTAATGGTCCATTATTTGAGGACCATTACAAAGTGTAAAATATTTTATTCTCAATTTAAACCTAAAAATGTAAACTACCTAGACTATTATGTGATTGGTAATTTCGTTTAAACGCGAGGTTAGAATATTCTGGTTACGGCGCACACATATTGGTGGCAAAGAAGCTAGAATAGGGGCAAGGTGAGTAGAATAGGGGTCACCTATTATAGTCACCTTGGAATAGGGGTGCTTAGGAAAGATAAATCCCCGCCTTCCCTGCACAAAACATTGCGTTTTATACACCCTCTTATACAGACTGCACGAATATTTAATCAAAATTCATAGACACATTTTTAAAATGTATTCCATTACTTGTGTTACTACTCTTTAAGTTTAACGGCAAGAAAAAAATTCACCCGCCAGTATCGTACATAGTAGAAGCCCGTTCCTACGTTTATACCTCTCAAATCAGTAGCAATGCCGCCTTCAGCACATTCTATGCTCCTTGATTTAAAGTCCATCATCGACCAGGGCAAGAGCATGAAGTTTTCAACATCTCTGCCTCACTATATACATCTCTCAATAAGTCGCAATGTTAGGATCAACAGTACCCTGACGCGAAAGCCGCCTCCTAACATATGTAGTCTACCTCAAACCCCTTTTATTTTCGTATCCATTTTGGATACACCGAGAGTGCAATATGTCGCGAGTATTCCCTTCTTGTACCCCCCTCCCCCCACACTAGTAACAACACGATCATAACCCAATTCCGACGAACGTAATTTTCTCCCTCGGTGTGTCACAAACACACACCCCGTGACGCGATATGACTTCGCATCACATCCAAGTGGTGTGACTGCAGTTATGGGTACGATATGCTACATTCCGACCTCACGTGTCGACTCTAACTCATCTCCCCCAATGAGAGTGGAGAACTCTCATACTCGTCTACGCCACGCCCCACCATTTCCCTCACCAGGACGCCTACGTCCTCAGAAGAAGAAGGAGAACACCTCGAGACACTTGACACACTACCTGCCGCGGCCGGGGTGCATCTCTTCAAACGGTCTCCTTCCTTTCTTCCCCTCTCGGCAAGTTCCTTCCCGTCTTCCAAATCGACCTCCGAGAAGTGAAGACCTATGGAGCCTCGGGGACACTTCAAGCCGTTCCAAAAGAAACCACGCGCTAACGCCTTCACGTATCTTTTCCGTTATTCCGCTGAGGGTATTCATATGTTGTTAGCAAATCGAGTCCTGCAGCTCTCAACTGCGTTTCAAAGCATTTATTTTATACTCTTCCTTTGTTTCAATACACTTCTGTTCGGGTACGAGAAAAAAAAACACGAATTTCGGTCAACGGTTTATAACTTTCGCACCGCAGCACGCTACATCCAAGATTCTTGTGGCGCCAAAAAAAAAGTTTAATCTAATAAAAATAATGATCCGTACCGAACGTTAAACGATATGGAATGATAATGGATTAAATCCACTTAAGGCTGTAGATACAATTCGTACAGTAAACGCCATAACTGTTAGGATATATCACCCATCATCATCGGTTAACAATCCTAGGATTGGTTTGACGCAGCCCTCCACCCGATTCTTCTATCGGCCAACCTCTTCATATTGACGTGATTTCTCTTTCACGTCCTTCACGACCTGTTCCATGTCACTCATACGAGCCCTGCCTTTTCCATTCTTCCCCATTACTTTTCCTTCGACGATTTTCTTCATTAGGCTCATCGTGTCTTGAGTTATGGCCGATTAAATTTTCCCGTCTTCTTTTTAGAGTTGTCAGCAGACTTCTCTTTTCTCCCACTATTATTTATACTTATTCGTTTGCCACCAGGTCGATCGCTTTGATCTTCATCATTCTTTCATCATGTAGAGGGATTTATCATTCTTCTGTAACACATTTCGAATGCTTAGACCGTCATATGAGACACTAAACCGAAGACCCCTTGGTGTCTCACAACATGATAAGGGCAATATCGACGCCATGTTTCTCAGTACTCCATCCTACATTTTCTTTAACAATCCAACGTACCTATCCTTCATAACAAAATGATCTGTTGCCAGTCGCCCTCCAAAAAGGCAAAAATTACTAAATCGGCGATCGTGCCTTCAGATATGGCCAATTAAATTGTCTCGTCTTCTTTTTACGGTTTCCAATAGATATCTATTTTCTGATGTATAATCTACATCTACACCTACACGATACCCTGCAAGCCACCGCGAGGGTGTGTGGCAGGGGTTGAAGATCACTATGCATGCACTATAAACAAGCAAACATGCTACTATCGGGTTTTATACATTACCACATAAATATATCACCACCACAAAATTTTTAATTGAAACAGGAGCTAACGGCCGGCGACCGTGGTAGTCAGATCGGTAACTCACTGGCTTGGCGACCCAATGGTCATGTGTTGAATCCCGCCCAGGAAATTTGGTTATGGATGTTGTGTTTGTGCTAGGATTACCATTTCAGGATAGGCGACGCAATATGACCTTGCCGTTAAAGCAACTAAAACCCAAGACTACTACCATCAATACGGTACAAGCTTTGCTACTTTTGGGTAATCTTTCGATTAATTTATCGGCTAGCCTCTTCGATTTGACATAATTCTTCTCATTTTCATCCTTCTCTACTCTCTCCAAACAAAGAACTTATGCAAGTCTTTCCTTTTCCATTCTTTGCATCTAATTTGTCGTCCACTACTGATGTTATCAGTTCATCATGTGTGTAGACATGGCTACTGAGATTGTCCCCTCTTCTTTTTAAACCTTTCCTCATGCATTTATTCTCTTCCATTCTACTTAACACTTTCGTTAGATAATCGTGTATCCAAAATTCTATTGTATGCAACCTAAACCCTTCTACTCGCTGTAAAAAATCTCCTCCTACATCGCATATGACTAACAACTATTCTGGGAGCTCGCACGTGATCAGTCGTAGTACAGTAGTTAACTAGAAAATAGGGTAAAATTATTTATCAATCAAGAAACTAACGAAGGTCCATCAATATCGAAGAAAAACGTTTATCAGTTTTTTTTAAGCATTACCTCAAACTGAAAGTCAAAAAAACATTCGGCAGCGCACCCCGCGTGAGGAATGTCGGAAAATTAGACTTGGAAATTAGTGAGCGTCCTCAACGTTCTCAGAGAGGAATATTTGCACGGTGAACTGTGAAGAAAAAATATTAAAATCTATTACAATATCCACGGGAGCGTGGTAGCCTAGTGGGTAGAGCGCTTGGCTACTGATCGAAGGGTCCCGGGTGCAAATCCGGGTGTAGCCTTTGGATGCCCCCGAACGAAAAACTCCTCGGAGTGCGAGGTGGCCCAGGGAAAGGAACTGGCCCCCCTAACCTGAATGTGTGAATTTCACACGTCTGTGGCTTAGTTCGGGGTGAGCTCTACCTTCACCTATCCAAACCAACCTTCGGGTTGAATCACTGAGTGAGTGATCACAATATCCGAGGCTCTTCTAAAATTACTGTAACTTTTTATATTCTTCATATAAACAAAAAAACTAGCGTCGACTCAAATTTCTACCATGACTTTTAATTCAGTCTCTTAAACGAAAATTGATTTTTACATCTACATCCACATAATACCCTGCAAGTCACCATAAAGGTGTGTGGCCGGGGGTGAATGCACACCAAACATGCACCACATATCATGCATAAAAAAGTATTAGCAATAATATACTAGTCAGTACTTCATAATTTTAAAAAGATCAATAATAGCAAAGCAAGCATGCAATATGATTCTGTAACTGAACATGCTAAGAAAAATAACTTTGTACAATTCCACAATTATAATTCATTTTACCTATCGCTTTCGACGTCTGAGCTTCATTGTCAATGTACGGCACAACATGGTATTATTTTTCTTAACATGTTCGGTGCAACTGTCGTAAGTTCCACCAAGTCTCGCCCGCCTCCATCGATAAAATGATGCTGAAAGTAGGGTTATCTTACAGTCCTTACACCAGCATGCAACTTTCTATCCAGTGATAGACTCGTATTTATGCTTTTGGTCATTTTTACAAATATTCGTATCCCTAATTGTACGAGGGAAGAAGGACATTTTGAATCTGTCAGTTCGACAATCAATTTCTCTAATTTTGCGATTACGGTGCATTCTACCATAGTTAGTCGAAATTCGCAAAATAGGACGGTGAATTGATTATTGACTTGAATGGTGAATGGTGGTTTTAATGATGAATAAAAAAATGATTTGAACATTTTCATTATGCAACTGCGATGGTTAGATCAAATGGTCTCGAACGATCATCATTTGGCTCACCGTTACTTTAATTCCGAATCCCTTAATCTAATAACGAATTTTAAGGATTCATTATTTATATTTTCTACATTTAGGTACAACATATTTTATGACTATTATCCTCATGAAGCCAATGTGCATAATTCCGGTGAATATTCAGAATCTTGGTTACCCTATTTTTTATAGAATACGTTTCAAAGCACGAAGACTAATCAGATGCGGAGTTTATTTTTTTGCAGTTCATGCGTCGTTCTATAAACTTGACGTACTTTGCTAATTAATTAATGTTATTAATTTGCATAACGGAAAAGCACTATTATTTTCAGAGTAATAATTGGAATGCGCACTGACAGAATTTCCAATCTAAAATAAAAGTGATTTTTATACACGTCGAATAAAATGGGATAAAGTAATTAGCGGAAAGGTAATTGAAACTATCAAATGAAGAAATGATTATTAATTATCAGAGTGATTGAATTCCGTTTCAAATGTGTACAAAGGAAATTGAAATTGTTTAAAATAAATGCATAGCCAACCGAGCAGGAATTCGCAGCCTTTGATTACCGTAGTCATGCAGTTCAGTGCATGAAATGGGATAAAATGTCTATTTATTCAATACTATTCTGTTTCGTATCATCTAGGACAGGTTCTTTGATACATTATGCCTGATTTGCCCCTCCTAACTACGTGGTTTCACCTCCTAAATAATGTCTTTCAATTTCCCGATGCTACCATCTAACGATGCCCATGTCCCTTGTTCTGAGATGAGGAAAATCGATGGGTCACATGATAAAGGGTACAAATAGGTTATCCTTATCTAGAGGTGCGTTTTTTCAAATCAGCGATTGATGAAAAATGAAACAGAATAATTCAACCGTTTCGTAAAAATATCTTATGTAACACAGGTTGCTTCAGAGTTCTCAAGCGTGAGTATATCCCAAAGTGCCAATTGCACTATTTGCAACCGTTCTAATTCATATCAGTAAAAGGAATACCTAACACCCGTAAATATTGTAATATTACCATCATCATCATTAAAAAATCTTTTCTTTGATTTAACGCAACATAAACTTGCTTAACGCAAAAAAAATGAATTCCCTAAAGTATCTGGTTCAAATTCCTTGGGAAATAATGTGCCGATAAATTGAATAAAGATAAATACCTAAGGCCATTCTCCGGCAGAACAAGAATGAATTATTTAATGGCGATATACAAGGTAAACGTGTAAAGGTGTACAAGGTAAAAATATTCTTTAAATGTATCTAATTTACATTTCCTATTGCTCGCTAAGAGTAAAACATTGCTTACGCGAAGACTGTATCTAAATCCTTTTTTTCTAATCCTTTAGATGTAAATTCGCATGCACAAATAGTTTGGTAAATTATCGCGTGAGGGAGAATTTAGAATAACTATCTAATACTTTACCGACGAACACTAACCGTGAAATTCGTCCAGTTACAATTTGGATCAAACTCAAGGTTCCAACTCATCATCCTTTGTCATAAAGGATGATGGCATTACCCCTGACGACGATGGACGAGTCACCCGTGGAACTTTGCGTATGATTCAACAGTTTGTTCATTTGAAGTTTCTGAGAGCATTTCACTATGTACATGAAAAGTAATTCCTACGGCCAAAAGTAATCTGACATCCTGATCCGATTTTCTCCTCCTTTTCACTAAATCGGACACATAAATAGCAGGATACGAGAGATATTTCTCCTTCCCGAAGTGAGGAAAAGACGCCCTTTCGGGTTCATGCGAGTGCTCATGATAAAAAGAAATCGAAAGTAAGACGAAGCGTTCGCGGTCACGTTTACCACCATGAAATTCCCTTCATTCCATCTCGGTTATCTACGAGCTACCGTGCACGCATAGTAGTTCCGTGACTAGGCTTTCCCCTCTTCCCCCTCACTTTAAAACTTGCCTGGCTGACTGCAGAGTACCTGTCTTCCAGCTACAGTAAAAGCGAACCCCGAAAGCCCTCTCTAGGAGGCATGGCAGAGAGTGAATTATCACCAAACATTTAAGATGCACATGCTCTGTCAAACTCATAGGTATGAACAGGTAGCAATGAGGGGAAAATATTACAAAATAAAAATTTTACGCTATTTAATCATACGCAATATTTCTCCTGTTAGCATCCCTTTTCCACAACTACAAAATAGAAGTCTATGGCGATGAATAAGGTGACAATGGAGATGATTTTTCAACAACTCCTGGCATAGAAAATTCAGTTTATATCGAAACCCTTTTTTATAATTTAAATTAAAAGGAAAATCTTTTAGACAAATGCGTAACGAAAAAAGAACTTCACCATGGTGTCGAAAATGAACAACTAAGAAGAAAGGGTTATTGTCGATAAGAGACATGAAACGTTGGTACACATTGTGCAAACAAAGAACTGGTGTGGAATCACGGATGCATCTTTCGCGTTATCGCAATCTTTATCGTAAACGCTTACCCCTAGAGAAGCGCAGGGTTAACAAAAACCGTCTATAAAATACGTTGCTCCGATTGTGATAAGCGATTTGAAGTGCTACGCGATAAATGAAGAACGGATATAACCTTCTCTCTGTCATAAGTTAATTAAAAATATAACGATAACGCTAGCGCACGCCTTACGAAGATCCATGATCGAGGCCCTGATAAGGTTTACTGTAAATTGCAAATATCTTCATACCAATAAACTGACTTTCCTATTTTGTAAACATTTTCCTGACTTTGTCACGTAAACAACTCAACATTGGGAAGTGGAGGGAAGGAGATGTGAAGCGTGTATACAAAATTATCTTACAAGTTAATTGGCCTTAAATTAAAGTAATAAACAGATTTAGTTTATGTTTTAAACGATTTCCCTAATCAAATACTCTGCAATTCCAAATCTAAAAACTGTTGTTCAATGAAACAATACTCGAACTTTCCCTCAGAGCTTCTCAACTCTTTTTGCGAGGGTAGTTTCTTTGAGTTCTTTCCACTAAATCAAGCCTGAATTTGTTTAAAAAAATACACTGCTGTAATGCTTCTGTTTTTAAAACTGTCAGTGTTGGGTAAACAAATTCGTTCCATTCTAGGCGATTGTTGGAGTAAAACATGTCCATTCCACTGAATTCTACAGGAATATCATTATTCATTGACATCTTTATCACTGACGAAATTGTTTCGGCATGTAAACACCACAAAAGATTTAAAAAAATTCTATTCAGTTTTCCACTTATGAGTAATTGATTGCACACCGGTTTTGAAGCTATTCGAGTAGAGCTGGAAATCGTCGTGCAATATTCATGCAATCACACACCTTGTACGCGGAAAACTGCAAAGAATATTTGCTATTACGTGATATGTTTACACATTGAGAACTATGAATGGTATTTTGCTGATCATAATTTGCCAATTAGCTACGGGAGGTAAAAATCATTAATACCTGAAAATTGACAGCAAGTCCTCATTTCCTTAGAGAAATATTTTGTGAAACCTAAATATTATCCCAATTTCATCAGGAAAACAAGGTTACAGTGACAAATCGCTACACAGATAATTTTAAATTCCCACCTCATATGCAATAAGATAACATAACCGGCAACAAAATATCTGAAAAGGTAGGTTTAGGCAATACAATTAGAGTATCCCGTATTGCAACCTAAAAAGAGGGTTTAACTCAGTAACTTATGCCAAATACATGACTGCATACTCATTTGGGAATTGACATTTGATCCATTCACATAAATGTCCACATAACTAAAAATCTATATTATTTCACAGATACTATTCATGTAATCATACATTCTATCTACTTATTTTCCTATGTACATGCTATTATATATGAGTTATTCTTAAACATTAGCTTTACTGTCAGTAGGATTTCGCAGGTTTTTCACACCCCCCTTCTTGTGTGGGTGTTTTCCTGCAGTGGGTTTTTGCGTAAAGGATGTAAGCATAATAATCCTCACGTTTTTCCCACATTGTAAATTCTCTCACACACTATTAGATATGTAATATTGATATATATATTTCTTTTGTGTTAATTTATCATTATTTAATTCCCGTAAGTGTATTCTTTACTTATTTTTTTTAACCTCAGATTGTAATTGTTTTAAGTATTGCCCACTATTTCTTTTATATATTTATTTTGATTAGGGGTTAGATGGCAGAAGGGACAGTTTTGTCTCAATCTCGCCCCAATAAAGACCTTTTATTATTATTATTATCATTATTATTATTCCTTCATAGCTAAAAAGAAGCATTCTCATGAAATTAAAAGAAGAGAGAGCTAGTAGTCCTACATAACTATCTTCCACGATTCCCGTCAATCTCCTATGCATGTACAAGTTCTAGTTCTTAAATCATATCGCCCTCCTCCACGACAACCTTTAGTATTCGGGCAACGAGGCGATTTCATTTTACGGCCCACTCATCCACCTTATACCTTCATCTTGCGCACATCCCATTTCTATTTCACCCACTGCGTCCCACACGAGCGAAAAAAATATAAAGGGTTTGTGACGAGGACTTCCCCTTCACGGACTCGAGCATTCCAAGGAGTTCCCGTCCCGCGAAGAAGGAGGAATTTCCTCTTGAGACGCTCACGCGAACTCGGGGGAGAGATCAAATGCTCCTCTTTTTTCCCCTCTAGCTAGCGATGGATTCTACTTGATCCCGATTTCAGTAAAATATTAACTTATCCATTTCTATGTCTACAGAGTACCCTAGGAGTCACCTCTACGTGAGCAACAGAGTGATTTATTACCAACAATGTACTACGTGCGTGCACTAAAGTTCAATTACGGGACCGAAAAAATGAGAGATTACAATTAATATCACACGGGACACACAATAAAATTTATAGTTTTCACCCAACATGCAAGGTAACAACATCTGAGAAGCATTGCAGTACATATATTACTGTTTCATGAAGACTTGCTTGAATCCTCCATAATCTACCACCATAATCCTAACTCCATTTGTTTGCTTGTGCGTATTAATATCATAGGTACAATCGCATGTTCATCTTAGTGGACATTTTTATCATAAAGTATTTTGATGTGAGAAGTCTTAATTCTGGGTTGATAATGAACTGATTGAGGAAGGGACGAATATTTGAATTAGTATGTGATGCAGCCCATTTACCTAATGATATCTTAGTAATCCTATCTACTAACCACTATATTAAGCTTGTTTTTTTTTTAATTCTGAGCATAATGCGGTAGCCAGGTCACTAATGCACCGGCCAGGCAATCCAAATTTCGCTGGTTTTGTGTCCAACACTGTGTGGGAGTTGCATATGCCTTGGGCTTAGATGTAGGATTAAGACTGGTTAGGCGAAGCGATGTTGTCTCAGCGGTTAAAAGTACCTTAAAGCATAATTCTAATTCCATATGAATTCGGAACCGAGATGATGACAAACAAAAGATGGGAAAGTGAGGATGCTAGGGATTTTTGACCTAAATATTCTTTTCCTCGGTCACAGTCCATGACATAAATATGGAAATACTATTCCTTTAAACCACCTTACAACAATAATTAGCTAGTATCTATGAATTCTTTAACAATCCTTCACTCCTGAAGGCTTAAAGCTTATGTTCGTAAAAGTGAATACCCGACTCACTTTCGCTTAGATTTTAAAAACTTTTAATTTTGTAAGCACATTTATTTTTATAATTTAAGAGTAGCAATTTTTAAAAATCCACCTCGACCGGATTGAGGTGGATTTTTTCCTTGAGGAAATTCTGCCATAAAACATATTTTGCAGGTGAATCAACTAAGGTATTCGAGGCTAGCTCGCAATCCTTGAATTTGTTGGTTCATCACAACAAATAACTGAAACTACTCTTAAAAATATTACAAACTATTTACGAACGTTTGTGACATTACTGAAATGTTTCTCTCATTTGAATACAAAACTTCAATGTTTCCCGCCGTCCCTAGCACTAATAAGTGTGGTATAAACAATCCGCAAAAATTTGCCAGTTTTATACCATACAGAAATCGTTCAGATTTAATTGTCTAAGAAGAAAATGTAATCTTGGCTGTATAGAAAACAGGAGACGTCAAGAACAGAATATGACAGATAGGTACACGGCATCTAATGCTGGATAACGCGTACTTGAAACTAGTCAAATGGCAGATGAAGACGCGAAATTACAGTAAGCATTTCCATAAATGACGTCATCATGTATAACTATACATATTCCTCAAAATGTAAGCTTAGATTCATACTGCGAAAGCAATATACAAATTCGAATCTAAGCCCTTGACTTGAAGACGTGCTTTGAAGGCAGCATAAAATTAAAATAAAAACGGGAGATTGTCACAGGAAAATGACAGGGATACAGTTTTAAGGGCGGAGAAACTCTATTTAGGCAGTCCTTGGCTGTGATTCATGGCTGGTACATTCATCGTCTTCAAAAATTCTCACCTACTCAAATGAGTAATAGGTGGGTCTTGGACGATAATCACTAACGATCCATCATTGAGTAACCTCGGATTCGGCTTGAGCCGCGTTCGAGCGATTTAGCAATTACCCTGATACCATGAGTGATCCATCCCCTGCCTTATGAGGAGGGACATTTACACCCACACGGTCCCTCATAACGAATTACACCGTTCTTTTGTCATGGCGCACGCCCGTGGAGGGGGCGGTGTGAGGCTTCGGCAAGAGCGAAGAGAAAGCTAGGATTTATAAAAAGAGTACTTGGGAAAATGTGATGAGAAGACAAAAGAGCGATGTTACTTTTCACTAGTTAGGCCCCACCTTGAGTATGCAGCTAGTGTATCGGAACCGAATGAATTAGGTTTGATCAAAGAAATAGGCCGTGTGCAGCGTAGAGCAGCTAGGTTCGTGAAAGGGTGTTACGATAGGTTGAGTAGTGTTTCAGAATTAATACAAGAATTAGGGTGGGAATCATTATAAGAGCGTAGGTTAAAGTACAGCTTAAATCTATTAGAGAAATTTCAATCGGATAGCTTTACTGAAGATGTTAGGCACATATTAAAAACACCAGCGTATTATGCTAGATTCGACCAGATAAATAAGATTAGAGAGATAGATTGTCGTAACGATAGATTCAAAATGACATTTTTCCCCCGTACTATAAGAGAACAGAATAGGCAGCATAGCAAAGGGATAGGTAGGGGAAATATTTTAGAGTGTTCTGTAGTGCATGAATCATGTATTAATCCGTTAAATGCTATTGATACTAACAATCTAGTTGCATGAGACCCTATAGTTGCTTGTTTGCATCAGGGTAGTGCATGCTTGGTGATAATCACCCCCTGCCACACACCCTCGCGGTGGCTTGCAGGGTATCGTGTATATGTGGATGAGTGTTTCTTTCTCGCAACATTACTTATCAAACACAATTATTTCTAATCTCTTTCGTGTGACAGCTATATTTCACAATTCCTGGAGGATCAATATGGTGGTGTTGAGGTCTCGCACAAGTTATTCTGCACGCTTCAGTCCGAATTTGGGATCTACTTTAATAGTTTCATCAATTATATAAATTATAATCCACAAATCATAGTCTGAGGAAACTTTCCGAATCTTAATTCATAGAACGATGGACAAGTTTGGATGAATTAGGCCACAATGATGGTATTGATGCGGCCACAAGAGACATAAGAGGGAAGGAGGATTATAGTCAATAGACAAGCCAGATTTAAGTAAATCCCTACGTATTTACTTACAATTGTCAGTAAATAAACACAAAATGTTCATATAAAGTCCAAGACTAAAAAAATGATGAACATATCACTCCATGCACGAAAATAACGACCGCACATTGAGAAAAAGTAAAATTCCGAAAAAATAAGTTCATAAGAATTCCGAAGTTGTAAGGCTTGCATCGCTAAAAAAATTCTAACCCAACAATAGTGAGATAGTCACGTTCAATCTGTGAACATATCAGACAAAACAATTTTCTTTACAACAATACTAGTCAGCCTTGCATTTCACGAATAATTCGCAATCAAATCAGTACACAACCCACATCGGATGGGGTTGGTAGGCGAAATATTGTAGAAGATTCTGTAGGGCATGATGCATGTATTAATAACCAATCCCTTTATTACTATGTAGATACTAACCACGTATCTTCATGTGATGCAGAGTATTAGACTGTTTCCAAGTACTACCCTAGTTGCATGTCAATAGTGCATGTTTTGGTGATCTTCACTAAAGCTCTGAGCTTTAATCTTCACCCCCTGCCACACACCCTAGCGGTGGCTTGCAGTGTATCGCGTAGATGTAGATGTAGATCGGATACGTAAATATAGGTACTACCGCAAAAGTGAAATGGAGCTTTTGAATTTACATGAACTTGATCGTAAGCTACTTCTCTCTCTAGCCTGTCGTATTATCTAATTCTCTTCGTACTAACTGAATTACCTACTACGTTCTTCCTTCCTCTCCATTGTTTACGCAATAATCTACCCTCGAAAACGATCTTCAGAACAGTACTGTCCGCAGCGACTTCTAAATGTAAAATATTCCTTCTATCAATTTCCACAAAAGAGTCTTCTCCTAATTCTCCCAATTTCTTTCTACCCACACTGAACTCGGCACTTGTTTATTTGCCCTCATTTTCATCCATCGCAATCTCATCAACACTTAAATTTCCTTCCTTTCTCTTCGCTTAAAATCTTCATATCTATTCCCTTACTATTGCCATGGTTTAGTCAGATTTCAAATTCATACAATACATCCGCGTTTCATATGAAGCAAATTATAACGATAGAGGGAACACAAATGCCTTGAAAATTCACGTTCCATTAATGCCCTTGTCACTCGGGAACTGCTTATTCTCTGGTACCTGGCGATGCATTTCACGAATGCAGTCAGCGATTTATGAATACGATTCAGTCAATATTACATTATATCCCCTGTGTCAAATACAACGCCACCTTACGTTCCTCCTGAGATTGAAGCACAATCTTCAAAACGCTTCTCAACAACCCATATATACTGGCATTCTTTCCCCTCCCCTCCCACAAGTCCACAAATTTCGTTGTCGTAGTAACTATTAGGGGAGGTGCTCAGCGACTGAGGCCTTTTTCCGTTTTCACTGTGGAGATAGGTCGTCGGCATTAGCCTACTCTTAACGAAAGGAGCCAAAGGGACAACGGCCCAACGTCCCATCTGACGGACGGAGTACTGAGCTCGAAGTGTTCTCCCAAAAGTACACCATTTAGGAACAGATGCACCAAATAAGAATCTCAGCCTAACTTGTGTCCATGGCCTACTCTTAACGAAAGGAGCCAAAGGGACAACGGCCCAACGTCCCATCTGACGGACGGAGTACTGAGCTCGAAGTGTTCTCCCAAAAGTACACCATTTAGGAACAGATGCACCAAATAAGAATCTCAGCCTAACTTGTGTCCATGGCCTACTCTTAACGAAAGGAGCCAAAGGGACAACGGCCCAACGTCCCATCTGACGGACGGAGTACTGAGCTCGAAGTGTTCTCCCAAAAGTACACCATTTAGGAACAGATGCACCAAATAAGAATCTCAGCCTAACTTGTGTCCATGGACAGAGACGTCATGAACACACCAGCCACCACACCAAACCAATTCTCCACATTTACACCTAGTCCATAGTTGGGAAAGTTGACAAAAAAATTAACTGATTAACGTTAAAGTTAATCTCTGTAAAAAGTAACAAGTTAAAGTTATGAGTTACTTTTATGAAAAAGTATGCATCAATGTTAAAGTTAAAAGAAAGTAACTTTTTCGTTAAAAGTTACTTTTTCAGTTACTTTTGGCAAATTGGATGCTGTGGTAATAGAGGCCTTGATGTTTTTTTAATGAAGAATAAAATATCCCCAAAACCGTTATGTTATTGGTTTTTTTTTGCTTTGACAAGCAAAGCAAACACTGAAAACTATCATTGTGGTTTCTTCCATCCGTATCCATTTTTTTTAAATATCTGAATTGGGGATTTTCGCTGTAATTCCATTTAGTGTTCAGAGCGTTGTTGGTCAGGTTTCCTAGTCTTTGCAGAAAGGATTCGGCGATTTTTCAGAGGTCCCCAACTCCGGGATTTTTAAGTTGACGTGAATGTAAGACTTTCTGACGAAACAAGGTGCGTCTGTAATTTGCCGCAAACGATTGTTATGAGTGGTAGAATGTGTTTTAGGGTTAGTTTATGATATCGATCCCCACATTGCAATTATATTGATTTACAGTAGAATCTGAGGGTGAGCCTGCTCACCTTTTCTCGCGATTCGTTGGGGGGTGATATATTGACGAAGCAATGTCGCCGAGAAAGGCATACGTAGACTGGCGCATTGTAACAGACAAGATGATTTGGGTACCGTAGTTAGTAGTAAGCTTAGACTTTTTGCAGACGATGCGGTAGTGTACAGGGGTATATAAAAGAAGAGGACAGGAAATCGCTTAGCAAGGATTTAGATGCAATTCAAGAGTGGTGCGACAAATGGCAGTTAGAACTCAACCTTAAAAGGTGTGTAGCTATCAATTTTTGGAGGAGGAATAATTCGATAGAGCGATCCTATAGAATTAATAACACGAAGATCGAAAACGTTGAAACCGTAAGATATTTAGGAGTAACAATCACTAAGGATTTATCGTGGGGAAGACACATCCGGGAAATATGCGGCCGAGCGAAGAGAAAGCTAGGATTTATAAAAAGAGTAGTTGGGAAATGTGATGAGAAGACAAAAGAGCGATGCTATTTTCCACTAGTTAGGCCCCACCTTGAATATGCAGCCAGTGTATGGGATCCTAATGAATTAGGGTTGATCAGAGAACTAGACAGTGTGCAGCGTAGAGCAGCTAGGTTCGTTAAAAGGTGTTACGATAGGTTGAGTAGCGTTTCAGAATTAATAAAAGAATTAGGGTGGGAATCATTATAAGAGCGTAGGTTAAAGTACAGATTAAATCTATTAGAGAAATTTCTATCGGATAGCTTTACTGAAGATGTTAGGCACACATTAAAAAAAACCAGCGTATTATGCTAGATTCGACCAGATAAATAAGATTAGAGAGATAGATTGTCGCACCGATAGATTCAAAATGGCATTTTTCCCCCGTACTATAAGAGAACAGAATAGGCAGCATAGCAAAGGGATAGGTAGGGGAAATATTTTAGAGCATTCTGTAGTGCATGATGCATGCATTAACCCCTGAAATACTATAAATACTAACACTCAAGTTGCATGAGACAATATAGTTTCTAGTTTGCATGTTAGTAGTGCATGCTTGGTGATCTTCACCCCCTGCCACACACCCTCACGGTTGTTTGAAGGGTATCGTGTAAATGTGGATGTATATAGATGTAATTAATTTTAATCGTTAATCCCAACTATGACCTAATCTAACTGTACCCGTTTTATACCCCATAACTATTTTTAGATACCCGTGTGAAGTATAATTTTTATGGCCAAAAATAAATCTGCAATCGAAAATATCGGCATCACTAGGCATAAACAATTCATAATTGCGGAAATACGAATGAAATTGTTTTTATAACGATATATTTCTTTCCTGTTGGACCAAGTATTTCCTGTGGGCTGGGGAAAGTGGTAAGAAATTTCTCAAATGGCGAAATTGTGCTAAGGAAGAGTTGAAGGGAAACGAAGCAGGGAAACAATAGAGCTTCCACAGAGCTTCCACATGGGACTTATTAATCAGGGTAACGAGTACCAAGGAGGTAAAAGATGTATTTCTCAATCGTGAGTACATATTCAACACACACAAACACGCAGTGCCCGACCAATCGTCAATGGAATGGATTTGCCACCCATTCGGATATGAACACACCGCTATTAAACGATATTTTAAGGAACTCCATATGAACCGTAATTCACGCCGATTAATTGTCACAGGCCGAAAAATTAAACTTAAGTGAGTTGAAATTTATGATGTTTTCCTTGGAATGCAACAATATTTTCAAAGGGAATTTGAATTCATAAATAAGCATCAGGTGATACATAGCGGCTGTTTTAATGTTTTAAAATCTCCCCAGAACGAAATTAATTTTATCTGTTTGTAAACAGTGATATTTCCAACCAAAGGATGGTAAATACTAATTAGTCTTTAAAATTGCTGCAGTCAGCGCTTATTTAATGGGAATGCAAAATCTGAATTTCAATTCACAGGGCAAACACGCATGTTTATAATATGTACGTAACTAAAACTAAATGGCATGCAAAAATTTTTAGGATTAAACTCCCACGCTTGTGATATTGAAGCTAAATACCACGATTCAGCGGATTACACAGAAATGCCCACCTGCATTTTATGAGTACATCCACAGTGAGGAGAGCCAATTTAGCTGAAGCAAGTAGGGCAGTGATTTAAAATCATAAAGGAAAAAATATTCGTGATGAGCGTTCAAAAAAATATTCGTGAGATTTAAAAAGTTTTGCATTCACAGTTGGGAAGAAACGCCAGATAACTAATGCTTCCGCTTGTTTGAATGTATGCATGCATTTTGTTATTACGTCCAATTTTTTTCAGATAGGCGTTTTGGAACTCACTCAACATTTCATTAGAAATGCACGACATTTTACTGAGAAAAAAAAGAAAAATATCTATTCAATGTTAGGATTCTCTATTCAATTATGCATTGAGTGTCAGAGTTTTTTTAGCTAATTTTTTAACTTTTAATTAACTAATATACTATAATTAACTATACTATATATATAAATATACTATAATTAACTATAACGATAATTAACTAATAAAAAACTAACTAACGACATTTTACTCAGAAAAAAAGAAAAATATCTATTCACTGTTAGGATTCTGTATTCAATTATGCATTGAGTGTCAGAGTTTTTTAGCTAATTTTTAACTTTTAATGAACTAATATACTATAATTAACTATACTATATATATAAATATACTATAATTAACTATAACGATAATTAACTAATAAAAAACTAACTAACGACATTTTACTCAGAAAAAAAGAAAAATATCTATTCACTGTTAGGATTCTGTATTCAATTATGCATTGAGTGTCACAGTTTTTTAGCTAATTTTTAACTTTTAATGAACTAATATACTATAATTAACTATACTATATATATATAAAAATATACTTTAATTAACTAAACTATAATTAACTAATAAAAAACTAACTAACGACATTTTACTGAGAAAAAGGGAAAAAATATCTATTCACTGTTAGGATTCTGTATTCAATTATGCATTGAGTGTCAGTTTTTTTAGCTAATTTTTACTACCATTCATCACCAAAGAGAGGGTTTAATGTAACACCGTATCTTACATTGGAGCACGTTGAGCAATTAGGGTAGCTAACTAAAATTGATTATGCATTTTAAATTAATTCTATGCATTCCGGAAGACCAAGACTTCATTATAACCTCCCTGAATAGAACTTTCAATACATTTTTATTGAATAGAAAAAATGGACAAAACGAAACTTCATTAGTTATTCGCATTCAGTTTATACGCTCCACTCTAGAGTGGAGTGTATAAACTGAAGTGCGGGGACTGTGACATTTGTTATGTTCTCGCAAGCCCGGGAGAGTTTGATAAAAAAAACTGCCTAAAGAGGTAAGAAGATAGATAAGGAAAAACTATTAAGGTCCAAAAGATGAAGAATGTTTAACCCCAGAAGACCTTCCACCTTACATTTCAATATCCATTCCTGAGCTCGGGAAAAAATATCGAGGGGTGAGAGAAACGCTAAACTCTCGGGGTAAGAGGAAGGGGAAGTACGTACAAAAAATATTACAAAACGAAATAAAACTAAGGTTCCCGTTTACGTCCACGTGAGAGAGGGAGGGATGCCTTGAATATTAACGTGAACCTCCCTCGCTGGAAGTCAGTAAATCCCTACACATTTTCGCACAAAAATAATGAAATTTGAGGAAAAAAAACACCATCAGCGTCGGAAAAAAGCGATGGGACCCTGGAAGAAGAGGAAACGGAGGAGGAAGGACATTTTCATTCGCGCCAGAAAAAAAATATAACCGCGATAAAAATGAACCTCCCTCGACCAAGATAAGCGTCGGCTCGTTCCGCCCGAAAAAAAAGGACAAATCGACCGTAATTTCCCCTTCATGTCTGCCCCGGGAAAACAAACGACGGAGGCAACTCGTATCATATCCTTCCCATCAATCGTTTTCGAGAAAGGGAAATGAAAACCGCCCTCGCGCACATCATCCTTCCTCCCTCAATGGAGTCCACCCTCGCTACCTTCGGCACTTCATCTGCCTTTCGAGTCCCGACCGAAAGCCATACGATTCTCGAAAGAACGATCGATACCGCCCGTGTACGATTCCGTCCACGCAAACCTCCGATCAATCTTTCGGGACGGGCGATTCTTTTTTTTTTACACGAGGTACCAAAGCCTGGCCGGCCATTACTCAGTAAGCAAATAGGAAGTTTGTAACCTGTCTCCGGGTCCTGTTCTCTCCCGACAACCCTTAAAATGTCCTCCGCCCTTTCCCTTCGACCTCTGGATAACCGACGGCATCTTATTATTCTCGCCATCCATCATCCAAGTGCGGCGATTAAGTGGACGAGAGGGGAAGGGCGAAACGGTAAAAAAGTGGTGGAATCGGAAGTGGCGGAACAAGTCGAGCGCACATACTGAAACAATCGCAGAAAATAATTGTGAGGGTGAAGCAACCAAAGAAATCCTAAAAGGGCAACAAATCCTCAAAAACAGTGGATGAAAGGAACCAGACCGGCAGGTTACCCAGTTACCCGGCAGCATGGCCCTCATCTCTAAGAAATATACGAGGGCAGTTTGATAACAGGGTTTATAGGGGTTTTCATTTTCATTTTCCCTGACTTTTCCAGGATTTCCAGACCATTGTTAGTGATTTTCCCTGACTTTTGAGCGCCTGAAAACTCCAAGATTTCGGTCATTTATAGAGATAAAAGTTGTAATGAGGAAGAAGAGAAGTCTAAACTTATGAAAAATTGTAGGTTTATTTTCATATTAATCATATGAACTTCTAGTAATAAGAGATCGACAACTTAAAGTCCACAAAATAAAAATTATGATTACTTACATTGATGTGCCTTCAGAAAGGGTTTTAATTGCAGAAAAATATATGCAAAGAGGGCTAACCTGGCTTTTCCTTCAAACCTCATGTCATGTTAAAGTAGCTCTTTGAATCAATCTTGGATTTTTCTTCCTCACATCCTTCTACAAATTTGGCTAAGTGAAATCAAATTCGACTGAGAATAACTTTTTTGTCACCAGAGAGACAAAGCGAAGCATTCCTGGCAAAATCGCTAGCGAATTAAAATGAGAGGCGCACACCTTTTGCCAAATTGTGCAGGCTATAGCCAGAAAGAACCAGAATAGGGCCCCTGGGCTGCCTTCACAGCGAAGCCAGCCTGAGGCCAGTCGTCCCCTCCTTCACCCCGCCCTCCGCCGCTATTCGCAGTTTTTGATCTCTTGGCATTTTCAGGTGATAAATTCCGAAATTTGAACGTTTTGCGATTTTTCCCTGACCACACGTGAAATTCCCTGACTTTTCCAGGTTCCTATAAACCCTGGATAAGTCCGTGACTTTTTGAACAAAAGATTTTTTTCGGCAAAAAAGCGTTTTACTTCTCAAAATAGTCTCCTTTTAGGTCGATACATTTTGTCCAGCGTTTTTCCAATTTTTTTATTCCTTCCAAATAATAAGGCCCTCAAAATAGGCGTTTGTTTCAGTGATAACCTCTTCATTCGACCCAAAGCTTTCACCGCACGGCCATTTCTTCTGTTTGGAAACAGAAAACAGTCGCAGGGGGCTAAATCTGGAGAATATGCTGGATGGGGTAGCAGTTTGTGGCCTAATTCATGGATTTTTGCCATGGTGACTACACACGAGTGCGCCCGTGCTTTGTCTGGATGGAACAGAACTTTCTTCTTCTTCAAATGCTGTCGTTTCTGCCTCAAATCAATATCGAATCTGTCCAAAAGCTCGGAATAATATTTGGCGGTGATCGTTTTACCCTTTTCAAGGTAATCAATGTGAATGGCACAGCGTGCATCCCAAAAAACTGTGACCATGACCTTGTTGGCTGACAGACCAATCTTGGCCTTCTTTGGTGCACGTTCACCCGCAGAAACCCATTGTCTTGATTGTTCCTTGGTCTCTGGTGTGTTGTGGTGGATCCACGTTTCGTCCACGAATACGAAACGGCGCAAAACTCGTACGGATTGCGTCTGAACATCGCCAAACACTCCTTTGAAGTGGTCACACAGTTGGCGCTTATGGTCGAATGTGAGCAATCGCGGCACCCATCGCGCGGATAGCTTTTCACGTCCAAATATTCGTGTAAAATATGATGTACCCGCTCAGTTGAGATGCATACAGCCTCACCCACTTCACACACTTTAATTCCTCCGATCGTCCAATATCATTCCATGGATTTTATCAACGATTTCTGCCTTGACGACCTCTTTTGGGCGCCCTGAACGTTCGGCGTCACTTGTGCTGGACGACCACAAAGGAACTCAGTAAACCATTTCTTCATCATTGAAATTGATGTTGCAGAGTCCCCATAGTATTTATCAAGTGTTTCCTAGGTTTCGGTAACGGTTTTTTACGCAAAAATAATGCTTAATTCACTTTTTTACGCTTTCGCTAAAATTCACGAAGTTGTCTGCTTTCAATTGCTGTCAAACACAAACTAAATGACAAACCTTGCTTAAAATTTAACAGTTGTTTACTAATAGATAGCAACTGACGGTAGCATTGATACATTTAACGTTACTGCGCGGGAAATTAAAAAAGTCACTGACTTATCAAACGACACTCGTATCCCTAGATCCTCGCTGTGAAATACCTCAGGTTAGTGTCCTACATTTTCAATTACTAAAGTGACCCAAAGACTACTGTCAATGAGTTTTTAGTGACCCAGTCACGACCAAGCACTGTTTCCAATATTTTTACTTCGACTTTGAAGCCTAACCATCTCCCAAATATCTACTTCAGAGTACACCTTTAAAAATTGCTCCAGTTTTACGTTATTTCCATCTTTGTCCCTGTCACTCGGTAAACGAGTACCCCTCCACTTTTCTTTGTCCCTGACACTTGGTACATCTGCATCTACGTAATACCCTGCGAGCCATCACGATGGTGTGTGGCAGGGGTGATGATCACAAAACATGCACTATTGACATACAACTAGGCTACTAAATTGAATCATGCTAGATAATAGGGTCATACTCATGGTTAACGACTACCCCTCTATTTTTCCATAAGCATTTGCAATAGTAATAGTAGAGCTTTTATTTTTTTCTGTTCTATGTGGCCAAAATTACGTGAGATGCATCGTAAAAGTATGATCTTCATCATCATCGGTCAACAATCCTAGGATTGATTTGACGCAGCCATCCACTCGATTCTTCTATCAGCCAACCTCTTCATATTAACGTAGTTCATCTATTTCACGTCCGTTACGACCTGTACTGCATAACTCATACAAGGCCTGCCTTATCCAGTCTTCCCGTTCACTTTTTCCTCGACGATTGTCTTCATCGGGCCATCGTGTCTTAAGATATGGCCGATTAGGTTGTCCCGTCTTCGTTTTATAGTTTTCAGCAGACTTCTCTGTTCTCCCACCCTTCTTAAGACTTCTTCATTTGTCACACGGTCGATCCATTTTATCTTCATCGTTATTTGTTAGCGAGCTCGATGTAACAATGAAGAAATAAATTCAGTAGATTCCGGCGATTTTACGCGGCGATTTTCGGCATTGGAACATACCGAAAGAAGACAAAATTTGCAATTTATCACAGATTTAAAAAATCTACTCCGATAAGTAAAATTTAGAGTATTCTATGCGCCGGAAATATTGTATGTACTACACGATTTGAATTTTTACAACACCTCACAATTATGGGCTGGAAACTACTCAGCATAATAAGCCCGTTAATTAATAACAAGTTACAGTCACAGAAAACTTCGGGCGCTGCAGAGTGGTGGCGAATTATCGATAAAACTGATGACTGAATTGTTAGTTGTAAGGATTAGGGAAATAAGATCCTAGGGTCTTAAAGGTTGTAGCTCCTTCAACCCTTCATTCACTAGAATCTCTCAAATCAACCGGTTATAAAATCAATTTTATCTTCTTGCCTACATTTTTTTAAAACTTGCTAATTGTTTGAAATTGAAAAAAGTGAATCGATCACATTTGGAATATTTTGGTGATTTGCAATGTCCACTCCCATTTATTTCCCTGATAACTGATCATGGACTGTGTTTCTACTCAATAGCTTCCCCCAAATAATTTCGTTGAATGCTGGCTTCCAGGATCAGGCACAGTATGCATATAATTGGGTATGGATTGAAGTTTTAAGAAGAAACTTTTCGGCATTGAAAACTGTGGGGTCGCATTTTGCAAGAGCATTACTTTTGAGGGCATAGAATTCTTGCTCTAAAAACTTGTATTAATGCTAACACTATAGTGAAGTTTTGCGGTAGAAACGTTGGTACGAGTCTACAAGGCCTGTGCCACATTTGCCAACTGCTTTCTTCATCTTTTTCGTTAAGGAACAATATATTCATCCAAGATTTATAACTTCATCATTTTGAGGGAAGAAATGCGATTGTATCATAGCACGCTTATAATTCATTCGTTGTTTTCAATGCATGTTAATGGTCAGTGATAAATTATATGAAACCGCGATTCTAAGAAAAAAATCTATTGTGTTTAAGTCGCGGGATCGAAGATGGCAATGCAAACGAGACAATAATAGTTTTCGGGCAGAATAAATGGAAGTCAAATTATTCAGAGGAGTACGATACGGAGATGCGATAGCATTCATAGCTCCAACTTTGCCTTTCTTTTGATCGAATGGTAACGTATTCCGAGGTAATAGGAAATATGATAGAAACAAATGACGTTTGTGTTTAAAAAGAAAGGCCTAATATGATACAATTTGGGACACGATACACAACACTTGAAGAAAATTGTTGAGGGAAAAGAAAATTAAAAGTAAAACTGTAGCGTAGGTCTCGAATTAGGTATAAGAATCTAGTAATTAAGTATTTAACATATACTTATGAAGGTTAATATGAAGAAGTTGGCCATTAGAAAGTTCAAGTTTACAGCTGCATTGTACAAATCCAAGAACTAGAATCTCAAGACTTAGGAATTAGTTATGATGATGGACCATTTTTGCTCAATAAACTTGACTTCTGAGCATTTTCATGGAGAAATCTCATAGGAACTTCTCGGATGATACCTACGACTCAGAGAAGTAAACTGTAAAGTTCAAACTAGTGATTTTCCTTGCGTAGCGATGGACCATTTTATGCCACCTATCTTAAGGCTTAGACAGAAGCTTACATTGCACGGTTCGGGACTAATCTAGCGTAGCACAGTGAGCCTTCAGCTTCAGGATGACCCTGACGCATGAGTTACAGAAGAAGATAGAAACTCTTTCTTCCTTCTCTTGAATCCAGTTATAAAGGTAGAAACATCGAGCTTAAGATACTTAAACCCGAAGTTGAAATCCAATTTAAATTATGAATGTGTAGACGTAAATTCTCTCTACTTCTTGGTAATTCAATCATGTCAAAAAGACCACGAATTGCAGAAAAAAATAAAATTGAGCTTGCGATGATATCAAAATTAAATCCGGCCAAGCAAATTTTTCAGGAGAACGTATTAAAACAATGCATAAGCAATTGAAGTTCTACGGAAGAGATAGCAATAGTTCAATTCACAAAAAAACGAATAATTTGCGAGGAACTGCGCGCAAAAGAGACAGGTAAGAAATATCGGCGGAGCTTGAAGTAGGTAATAAAAACTTCCTCCCGGGGTTCCTGGTGCACATTCCAACTCCGGCCTTTGAAAGAACTTCCGGCGACACGAAGACGTAAGTTCCGGATCAACCCTCACGTGGAGATAGCCATCACCGTTAATTTTTTTTATCCCCGACAAAAATAGATTAACAAGATTACAAAAGTCGGGAGCTCCCCCTTGAGCACTATTGAAGCCCCGATTCTTTCTCAGAAGGAAAAACAACATCTCTTGTCCTCTTGAGAGACAAACATGCCTCCAAAATAATCACCGAATATAATCCGAATAAAAAACGGAGGGAATCAGTCGACTTTGTGAGACGAAGAATAAGGCAACATTCCAACTATATCAGGCAGCATGTACCTACAAGTTTGATTTGAGAAAGGGAAACGTCCCATTAATTAAGCCAAATTTGAATATTTTCAAACGATCATTTGTATACATGGGCCCAAAGGTTTATAATTTGTTGCCCGAGAAAATAAAAAGTGTAAAAAATTGTAAAAAAAATTTTAATTTAGCTAAGTCATAGATACTGGCAAATTAAAATGTTGTAAGATTCTTTTGATGTCATCAGACTTTGGTTTTCTCCTGGTAAAAAAATTATTTAAAAAATCGTTGTTTTGTATTTGTTTTCTAGTTATACTCATATAGGTAAATATTTATATGTAAATGGCATTTATTGTTACTTTTTCATGAAAATCTCACTTTCTACTATCACTTTTTTATAAAAAAAATAGAAACGTTAGTGATGAATATACAATTATGAAGGTTGTTCCAGCACAGGTTTTGAGGCAACCCAGCTTTCCTATTTTCTTCTGGTAATAAATTCAGTATTTTGTATTGTTTTTGTTGAAAGCAATACATTTACTTACATTAGGCAAAAACGTACACATCTGGAATAAAACAAATTAAAACAAATATTTAAGACGCACAAAAACGTAGGTGAATACAATTTGGAATAAGCTACCCAGGTAGCCAAATTAATTTTTTGGCAGATCATGCAATATTAGAAAACAATCATGTAAAATGGTGTAAGTTTTAAAAATCGTGCCTTCTTAATTCAATTAGTGATCAAGAAAGATAATTTCAGGCATAGACGGCATTCTGCCGCAAGTAATATCTACCAATGGAAATTCAAGCTTGGAGGCTAGAAAATAGTTCGTCAAAAAATATTTGCAGTATGATTCTTTATTGAAGTGAGGAATGGATGATAGCAGAAGCAGAAAAGTCAAGACTGGAAGCATTCTAAATGCAATTCTACAGGAGAACAATGAAGATTAAATTACGGACCGAGACAAACGAAGAAGTTCTAAGAAGAGTGGGAAATAAGACAAGTAGAAGTGACAACCAGATTAGAGACATCTTCAGACATGATGGCCGATGAGGACGATCTTTCAGGAAAAAGTGAAAGGAAGAATAGATAAGGCTTCGTAAGAGATATATAATGTAAGTACGGAGAAATAGGAAAGAGAAAGATTACGTAAAGATGAAGATGTGAGCTGATGTAAGAATGAAGGGAAGAGCTACGCAAACTAATCTTAGAACTGTTGAGTTAAGACGATGACGAAGATAATAGGGTTGCGAATATCGACACAATTAAAAACATTTTAAAAACCGAAGCTGTGATAGTAATGAGAAGATAATAAATGTCTATGTTTGCAAATAAAAATAATTAAACTCCAATACTGATAATTGACCTTCTTTCTGAGGTTAGAAGAAACGCAGAGATCAAATTATTTGAATAAAAAATTGAAAATCAAAATTAATAAGGCAGTAGCCACCCCAAAAAAATGGAATCTAATGAAATAAGGTTAAAAAAATATAGAAAGTTCGCGGGATATGATTCTAAAAATAGCAGTAAAAACCCAATCCTAATAATACAATTATGAAACAAATTCAATCACCATATGACTATCAAGTACATCAAGGAATGGTGTAAATCGTTACGATGCATAATAAACATTAGCATTGGCTTATCAAGGTGTTCAGCAAGGGATTAAAAATATAGTTCCCTACGATAAGCCCTCATTTGGCAGCTCCTATTTCTCAGCAAAATCGTCTTAGGCGTAGACCTTCTCACCTTTCAATTTTGAGCCATTCTCCATTCAAGTTACAGTGAGAACGGGTTTATCGAAATGAAACTCGAAACACCGCTGCCTGAATCGGAGTTTTCCCTAAATATGATTTCCGAAAATTGAACGCCCATCCCATAATCGAGAAAATTCGATACAGTGGGGGGAAAAAATACATATCATTTTCCAGGATCACCAAAACCACAGCAGGCGCTGCCGCAGGCAATCACTCTCAGCACCATTTCGTTTTTTTTTCATTTCATTAAAACCAATCTTTCACTTCGTCACCTGCCAACAGAACCAGATGGGGCTCTTGCCACGGAGAATAGGGAAATCAGAACCCGTTCCCTCCATTCTAAGGTATTGGTAAAATTACGAATTCCACCGGATCGGCACCCCCTTCGATTGAAACACATGCCCGAAATTTCTCGAAATGCCGGCACCACCGAAGAGTTAAAAAAAATAAGATCGAACGCATAAATATGTATTTTCTCGTGCATCTTGGTCTTGTCGATTTTCTCTAACGGAGGGGTCTAAAGTCATCAATAACCACGGCGATAATGAAGACAACCGGACGAGAATTTTATTCGGGAGAAAAATGAGATGTGAATGAGATTCCGTAGGACTAAATTAAGTTTTGGGAGAGCTTGCCTCTTACTCACACTCTATCACTCCACCCGAGCATCCCTCAGCCAAGATTCCTGAAGGGCGAAGGGATGGGAAGATAAAAAAGTTGGGGTGGGTCGGAGTGAATAGTGAAAGTAAGCGGTGGTAAAGGAGGCTATTGAATTCAAACGCCCGCGGTCAAATGGGTGACTTTCCCTGAAGGAATGCAATTACACTAACTTTTATTAAAGTAGGACCAAATTCTAATAGGACATGCAATGAGACATGGTGGTCTGAGGAAGATCGTCGTCGAGGGATAAGTTAATATAAACAAGAGCAACACAAAGCCTCGTAACGAAACAATAAGCCACACCGACAATGCCCCGATGTCGTCACACTGCCTCAATACAATAATGCCTTGAGCATATTATTAAAGGTGCGTTTACACGTAGCAGTTCACTGCTATGACAGTCGCGAGATGCGTGATATATCTATATCGCTACTGCTATGGTGCGTCTGCACCAACTTCTATGCAGCTTAAAGCCGCTATTTAGGCGTTGTCATCTATATATATAAAAATGAATGTGTGTGTGTGTGTGTGTATGTCCTTTATGCATTACTACACCATTCATCGGATCACCATGAAACTTTGGGAAGTTGTTGAGTACATTCCCGAAAAGAGGACTACGAAATCGATATTTCAATATCGATACTTTATCGATATAATATCGCTAAAGTATCGATAACTCGATACATTTTTGATACAAAATTGAGGTGAAACTATTTAGTTTTTTAAAAGGAATGTATCGTTGCAATATCGATACTGTATCGAATGTATATAATGTGTTTGTCCTTTATGCATTACTACACCATTCATCGGATCGCCATGAAACTTTGGGAAGTTATTGAGTACGCTCCGCGAAGTTTTCTACAAAATCGATAATTCAATTTCGATAATGTATCGATATAATATCGATAAAATATGGATACATCGATACATTGTTGATACAAAATTGAGGTGAAATTATTTAGGTGTTTTTTATCAAAGTTTTATAAAGTATCATTACAATATCGATACTGTATTGATACAATATTGATAACTTCATGCATTACCACAACATTCATCCAATTTCCATGAAGCTTTGGTTAGTTGTTTTGTTCACTCCATGAAGGTTTGTATAATATCGAGAACACAATATCGACACTGGAGACGGGATGTGCATCCCATTGAACTTGCAATTCATTGAAACAGTCACGTGCAACATATTCAAATCATCCGGCATGGGACAAATATTTCAGAAATGCCAACTTATTGCTTGGGATGAATGCACAATGGTGCACAAAGCATCGCTCGAGGCTCTGGATCGATCATTGCAAGATTTCCGTTGAATTCTGAGACCATTTGAGAACGCATTAATATTGCTTGCACGACATTTCAGGCAAACATTACCTGTAATTCCTCGATTGACACTAGCGGATGAAATAAATGCTTGCCTGAAATATTCTACTTTTTTGACGACATGTAAAGACGTTAAAATTACATACAAATATGCGTGTCCAGCTGCAAAACAATCGATCAGCTGAGATATATTGCATACCCATAAGAATTGTGAAATTAAACATACTATAAACGTGCGCTTTCCATTTAACCAGATTGAGCCACAGCAACGCGTGGCCGGGTCAGCTTGTAACAAATAAAAAGTTATATTTCAATATTGATTGATGCATAAATTTTCATGAAATTCTTTAAGCAATAAATTACATTGACGATTATCTTGTGTTCCCATTCTTTAAAGAGTAGAATTTTTCCTTCGGGGAGGGATATCCTTGTTATTATATCCAAATTCCGTCGTGTATTGCTTTCGAAGATTGGCGATTGTTGCGATTGTGATGGATACATTTCCACTGGAAAGTAGACGGGCTTCAACTGTGCTAATAGCTCGAACGTGGATCGATAGTGTTCGACATGTGTCCAGTCGAACCTGAACTCGCATTGCAGTTGCTATTTACACATGCGAGTGGGGCTTAATAGTTGTTAGCAGTTGACTGTCATAGCAGTCAACTGCTACGTGTAAACGCGCCTTATCACCACATATCGCCAGACTCCAACAATGCACGGGGCCATTTTTCGTCGGGGACTCTTTATGTGCGCTGTCCTTCGAGAGAGTGTTATGTTAACCTGACTTTCGCACGGACTCCGGTGGATGTGAATACCAGTGAGAAGTGTGTCAATGAGAGTGCAACGGAAGGAGATATTATGCAGAACTTCCAGACGTTTACCTGGAGGATCAAAACCTTCGCGGGACAGGACCATGGAAGGCCAGACGTAACGAAAGTGTATGCGAACGATATTTTACAAAATCAAGTGCATTGGTGACCTTTATTCAATTTGTTCAAAAACATAGGCACTTAAGCCCATGCATACATATATGAACCAACCCCAGGTATACATTAATGGCAATAAATCAAAACTATGTTAGTTGTTTCATGTTAAGAGTTGACTAGCAACCTACTGTTTGTTTATTTGTGGGAAGTTTATTGATGTGTGGCTAGAACTAGATTGTTGTCACAAGCTGAATAAAAGTGAGCTATTCTGACATTAAGATAAAGAAAAGTAAAACATTACTCACTACATTTCGGGTTCTAATGTTGATCTTTAACTCTGCGATAAATTGAAGAAATGCTTAGAAATAAAATATCGTCTAATGCAATAAAGCTATTATTGAAAAGCCATCAGCCTCTCGGAAGGACACCGCAGGTATACAAATGCTTTAAAATTCATGGCAATCACACAGAAAATAAATGGTTAACAGTGAATCTCATACAGACATACTAAAAGTAGTTAAAAATCCTACTTTAACTATCATATCGTTTCCCCTGGTAGCTTCTATTTAATCGTACTAATGTCCCCACTGGTGCAAGGAAAAAATTAATTTTTGGACCTCTTTATCTCTTACTATCTATCTCTAATCTTATCTCATGGTGTGTATGCTGAAGATTTGAATCTATAAGCGTAGAAGTAGGGAAAAAATTCATCAGAACGTATGTGCATCTGGAGCGTGTTTCTCTATGGCAGTGAGGCATGGGCAATATCAGCAGCGGAAAAGAAAAGTGTAGAAACATTGGAAAAGTGGAGCTAGAGAAGAATTATGAAGATTAAATGGATCGACCGAGTAAGTAAAGATGGTGGAAGAAGAAGAGTGAGGGTTTATCTTTTCTCCCCCTCTAAGAAGAGTTTCCCGTCATCATCTTTGGGTATTCAGAAGTACTCTGAATACCCAAAGATGATGCCAGGACAACTAATTTGGCCACATCATGAGGCATGATGGCCTGATGAAGACAGTCGTTGAAGGACATGTGGACGAGAAGAACCACAAAGGAAGGAAGGCATCGTATGAGATATATTGGACAAGTGATGAAGGATGTGAAAGAGAAGCAATACGTAAATAGGAAGAGAATGGCCAATAAAAGAACTCAGTGGTGAGCTGCGTCAAACCAATCTGAGGATTGGTACTATATTTGAAGCCTGTAGCGTGAACGGTAGTTTTTAAATTTGGGTGGTTTTGGTAATGTGACTAAAGAAAAATGAATAACACTAATCCTTTTTACAGTTGGTATTATTTTAATTTTAAGTTTTTAGACTTCCTCGATCACCTCGGGCATAAATACGTATTTAAAGTACAGAACTTTGGTCCTAAGGTGTGATTGAAATTTATCTCAATAACATTTTAAGTAGTACACATTAACTACCATGAGAAAAAATTCACCTGGACCGGGAATCGAACCACGGACCTTTGGCTTTCCTGGCCACTGCGCACTTTGCTGCAAATTTTTTCTCATGGCAATTAATGTGAAATTCACCGCCGTTCACGTGGCAGGCTTGAAATATCCTACATTTACCGCCTAGCGAGGCTTAAGCGCTAGTTGGGGTTCAACATTGGTCTTGGCATCTTTGAAGCCCTTTCTCCCTTGCGTTGCCATCCTTGATGGACCGCGAGGGCCCAAAAACCTAGTACCTTGAACCTCGGTAAAATTGCCATGGGAATAAAGGATCCTGGGGGGGTGTGCTTGAATCGCTCGGGATTGATTCCGGTACGTAACTAAGGACTCACTCGTATTTTTTTACATTGTGTTCGGGATTATTCCGTACCGAAATCAATCTCGAACGATTCAAGCACACCCCCCCGGGTAGCGTACTGGTCTGCGCAGTGGTGCGGAAAGCCAAAGGTCTGTGGTTCGATCCCCAGACTCTTTTCTCATGGCAATTAATGTGAATCCGAGGATTGATTACCAATGATGATGATGATTTCAAATACTCAAATACCGACTCCGACATAACGTAATGCAGTATATATATTCCGTACCTCAACATTGATCTCGATCGTTCCGATGTTCGTATCCCCGCACATTGTAAATAAATGATCTGCCTAAGAATCATGCTCGCGCACCACGGCTGATGGACACCACCAAGCACATCGCAATATTTATGAATTTGCGGAGAAGAGGCTGCGGCCTGAAGTTTCTCCCTCCACGGAGATATTCGTGCATTCGCGAGCTAGCTCCTCCAGCGCGGCCATAATCCTAAATCGAGGAGGAGCCCTCGGAAGGGATAGGGTGGAGAAGAGATACGGTGCGGTGCGGAGGGGGTTTGTGAGGGAAAGAGAATGCGTTAAGGTCACGGGTGAAGAAGGTCGAAACGGTGGAAACGACCCGTTTGCTTGAGGGTCGAGCATGAAGATGGGCGGTAAGGGTTTCTGGGAGGGAGGAGAGGAAAAAGGGTGCAGGGAGGAGAAAGGCAAGAAATAGGGTTTCGCGAGCGGGAACAAATAGGGTTTAGGGATCGTAGTGAAGGCGAAGGGAGCGCGAGTTGGCTGCATAGTATTAATTATTAACATTACTTTCATTCTACCAGGGAAAAACTGTATCATGGGTAGTTTATTCGATGTATTCCCAGCTTAGAAAGAGCCCTCACGCGATGTTGACCCAGCTGACCTTTCCCCTATGATAGGTTGGCAAGGGCAACTTTGATACCGCACCAACCTGGTGGTCTTAAGGTGGTTGATCCGAAAAGTGAAAGTCATGTCATTTTTTTATACTTTCAGCATTTATAGAAATAAAGTTCCTCTGTCTAATAAAGTAAAGATAATTATACCAACCCATACTCCTTTTAGCACAAATTGCATTAGAAATTACATACGATTAACGGCGAGAATGGCCATCACATGGGAATATAACGTTTAAAAATACCATAGTAACATTGCAAAAAACTGATATTTTATGCGTAATGTCACAAGGAATAAAATTACATGAAAAAAAAGGCATCAAACCACCGTATTTTTCGCTAAATCCACCAATTTATGCGCTTATAGCAGACCGAAATGAATTAGTTGACTTCAAGTGGCGCTGCGGTCGCTCTAGCAAAATGTATGGCGCATGAATAATATCATTACTGATGAGATATTAAAGAATATTTCAGAAAAATATTATAATTAACCTTTGATAGTAATATTATGGTGTTATACATTGGTAAATTCATCGAGTACATAAATTTATTTCAGTAACGTAAATGTTGAATTGACTCCATCGTCGAGCTGATTAAATTATCATAAAAATAGGTCCTTCAACTTTACATCGTATTTCTTGTGATACTTATGACTTTCAACAGCTTAGGTAATTTTCTTTGTGAATTAAGGATCACTAAGCAGGCATATGCTCGTACTTATATCAATAAGATTCCTTAGACAACTTGACTCAACCAGTCGCGAGCCAACCTCCTTAAGGTCGCGGGTATATGGTTGTCTAATTTGTCTTAGGTTTGCCTTAGGGTATAGCTAGCATAATTACAAGTTATCATTATCTATATCAGGCTGTATCACGGCTATCATAGGAATGAATACATGCATAAAAAGTTCAAAACCTCCAAAACCAAGAAAGGTGAGACAGCGAAAGAGACGACGATTCGAATAGTAGATAGTGATGAATAAATTAGATAGAAGAGGAGAACGAAGAGATCAGTATTATGTTCATTAATTGAATGTTAGACAAATATCCTGGAGAACTTGGGAGCAGGGCATAACGATGGGAATAGAAACTTTGGCGTTGCGTCACTCTATCAACATGCGTAACGCACACATTAAAAATACGATCTGTTCCATCCAGTCGAAATATCTCAATGCAAAAAAATATGAGTAAGCATATCGTAAAAAATAAAATGTCTCGAATACTCGGAGCCACATATGAGGTCTATTAAATGGTTCAAGAGTAAATTGATATTAGCTTGAAATATTTTTTTTTTGATCGCGTTAAAACACCCTAATGTTTTCGCGGAATCAATAGGGACAAATTGATGGCGATTTCAATGCATCTCCAAATCCTTCCTCAATTTCTGTCGGAACGGCCAATCACGCTCGAAAAAAACATATGAATAATTTATCAATTCAGTTCCGCGTGCCACGTGGTGTTCTCAAACAATCAGAATTCATTTCTGTCTCCGTTTCCTTAAATGTCTCCGCTCATTCGTTCCATGTAATCCTCTTCAGCTATGCAATGGAAAAACAGAAGAAAATTACCTAAGTGGAATTTTTTTCCATTTATCCTCCTCCATTTGAAAAAATTGGCTAAATTTGCAGTAGATTTCAGAGTTTCCAAAAAGATTCCAACTTATTCCAGAGCTAGAGGATTTTTGGAGAAGAATATTAGCTCTTCTTCCACGCAAAGAACTTTATCGTGAAAATTTACTGTGATGAGAATGAAAATATCTATTTTTATAATATAAAATTAAATATAAAAATACATATACCTAAAAATAAATAAATAATATGCCCACTCTCTCTTTCTCCCATCACGGTCACTATCTTATGCATTTTTTCTACGCCTGCCCCAAACGTAGGTTTTGAGAAATGATTTTAACCATCGTTTTTTTAATGAAAACTGAATTGGAACCATATTCGAAAATTCAATTTCATTCATTCATTCAAAATACATGAGGCATGAAATTCACTTAGTTTCCCAGTGTGCTAAATTTTTTTACCGGAGCCAAATCCGAATATACCCAGGAAAGTTATACTCGGAATGAACCAATTATATGAATGGTGGTGCTTCTCTTCAACATCTTAAGTTTCGTGGACACGTGATTGCCGATCGTTTTTTGTCAAACGCGGGAGAAGAAAGGGTGAGCTTAGGTAGTCTTATGGAAAGAACTTTTTTGCTGCATTCTTGAACGCGTAAAACAATATGCATTGGTTGTTCCAATGGTAATTATGTAAATGCAAGGCAATGAAGGAGATGATATGAGTGAGATCTATTTGGTGTGGCCACCAGAGTGGCTTCCAGTCACGAGAACTCGGTTCGAAAACAGGTAGCCGCAGATTTTCTTGTGGAATCCTGTAGGGCTTTGTTTGAAACCGTAGGGATTATGACGAATAGGTAACTAAGGTGTCACGTGGTACAAACACGAACGGTTTGCAAATTTAGTGTGTCTGAGTCGCCCGTTACATTATCATTAATTGTTTTCACTTGAGTTTTTCTCGTCTGCCTCGACTATAAAGCCCCAAAATGAGATAAAACACAAGTATAAACAATATATGAGGTAGAAATCAGCGATTTTAACAGAGCAAATTTGCGAACCATCCGCGTTTATACCACGTGACTCCTTGGTTACCTATTCGAGATAATCCCGACGGTTTCAAACAACATGGCCTCCACTGTGGGGAGTACCTCAAGTTCAGTAATCCATCCATCGGATGGGACGCTAAACCATGGATCACTTGGTATATTTCATTAAATTCAGGCTAATCTGACGCAGTGTCTCTCACCACCCTTCTACCCTGCCCTGCCCTGTATGGTGACCTTTCACCCCCAACTACACGCCATCAAGGTGTCTTGCAGGCTATCACGCAGAAGGAGAAAAATAATTCCCACCTCTTCCCAATTACCCACTGCCTCTTCTATGAATAAATGACCTTTAGTTCTTTTTCTCCTCCCTCGATAACATCAAAAACTAGATATGAGGCAGCATATCACAGGAAATAACACAGTAAATTAAGTTAAAAGATCGTATTCCTAATTACACGATGTTTAGGAAACATAATATAATTTAGAAGTTCTGAAATTCCAGTCTCTTTGAGACAGGAGAAAGGCAAAACGCATACACCAGCGGAATGAGATACCATTTCAACTTTTAATTCCCGTGCAAACACACGCACATACATTCTCAAGAACCTGACGAAAGTTAACGGTCGGCAATAACGCAGAAAGGGCTCCGCGGTACGGAAAGCTGGCAAGCAGGTAATGCTTTTATTTATTTCCGCACAATCCCTCGAGCGGATGCCAGTTCTGCACTTTCATTTCGCCATTATATCCTGCCGGGCCAGGATCTCCTCTCTCGTCCCAACGATTACTAAACGCTCGCCGAGCGATGAACGGGGCCATTAATTTTGTTTCTCAGCATCGCATTTGTGTCTCTGGAGCGGTGGTAGGGAGTTTACCGTCTCTATCTCCTCGGAGCAGAACGGCTTTTACTGCTTCAGCGGAGGGCGAAGTAAGTTGGGGGGGGCATGGGAAAGGAGGAAGAAACTACTGGACAATTAGTCCCGCAGATTTGATTCCAATTAATTTTCAAATTAAAATGGATGGTGACGGGAAATAGGTGAGGTCAGCAGAAAAGGTAGAGGCCAAAGCTGGTTAAGGAGGCAGGAAAAGGGGGCACGGGGAAAGGGGGGGGAGGAATAATTTAGACTATAATGCCGGAGACTGAATGCGTGGGGAAGGGATTTGGAGTTAGGGTGGGAAAGTCGGATCATGGAAGAGGGGCTCTCGGGAGGAAGGAATTACGGGCGTGGGTAGTGATGCACGACCTACCCCCCGTGATGGGGTCCATTTTTCCCTCCCGACGTCCAGGTGCTGCGTCCAAGCTCATATACTTATCCCTTGAAGACCCGCAATCCACATTGCTCGAATGCCGGTCATTTTGTGAGATGGAGGGATTTTTGGAGAGAAAGCCAGGGTCGAAACAATATGAGCCCTCAGTGATCATTTTCGACCGCGGCCCATCATGCTAAAGTAAAGGGGTACGATCCCTAAGCATCCCTATGTTCAACAAGGTGGGAAATTAATGCAAACATATAACAACACGTTTACTACTATCCCATACATACCATATATTTTGGAGGCACGGTAAATGCAGCGTTACTCAACAAAAACGAAGATGAAATGAATACTTTGGGTAAAAATGGAACTTAGCGATTGCTAAAAAGGCAATAACTAAGTCCCATATTTAATCAATGCATCCGGGCCAGTGGCGATTGAGTTTGAAACCGTCGGGATTATATCGAATAGGTAACCAAGGATTCACGTGGCATAAGCACGAATGGTTAGCAGATAACTTGTGTTAAAACGGCTGATTACAACCTCATTCATTGTTAACATGTATCCGAGCCAGGGGGGCTGTGTTTGAAACCGTTGGGATTATCTCGAATGGGTAACAAAGGAGTCACGTGGTATGAACGAATGGTACGTAAATTTGGTGAGCTAAAACCGCTGATTACAACCTCATTCATTGTTTACACTTATGTTTTATCTCATCTGTGGGCTCTATAGTTGAGACAGATGAGAAAAAGTCTTTTCTGAACAATTAATAACATTGTAATAAGTGATTAAAACACATTAAACTTGCAAACCTTTCGTGTTTGTACCATGCGACTCCTTGGTTACCTAATCGAGATAATCCCGAAGGTTTCTAAGACCCCAGGGCTAAGTTGTTTATCCCTGGTTCGATCTCGAATATGTCCTAAAACGTTCAGGGAAATTCCAGGTCCCTGGCTGAAGTGCTGGGCTTTCATTCTGAGGGACTTCTTTCAAATCCTGACAGAGGCACAAATTGTACAGCGGAATAGCGATCCCTACTTCAGCGCTGTCTTAACAGCAAAGGACCCCGGGATGGGATGTTAAACCGTGGATTCGCAGACTACTTTCGCAACGACCGGGATGTTGCCGACACCGTACCTCTGTCCAACGTTGCCTACAAAATATCTACCGCAGCCCACAACCAGTTTGTCCTTGGCAACGAATATGACCTAAATGACTACCGGTCACCTCCCCCGATTGCTCCAGTGGCTAAGAAAGAGGTTCTATGAAGGATGGGAGAAAAGAGAAGCACAATGAAAACTGAAAGAGGAGACGGAACAACATAATCGGCAACATCCTCAGATAATGCTGAGAAAATGGCTGTCGTCGACAGAAAAATCAATGGGAAGAATGGCAAGGAAAACCCTCGCTAGAGGAATATGGAGCAAATAGTGAAGGATACAAAACAAAGGAATTATTTCAGCGTGAATATGAGTCAATGAAAGAATAGAATGGAGAGTTGCGACTGAGGATGGATTACTGGTGATGATGAGAATTTGTTTTGACAGGTTCAGGTTTTTATATCAGAAAACATTCCAAAGATAAGGGTCACGTCTCTCTTAACTGTTTAGTGGAAACAGAAATATTTTTATGATGAGAAAAGGGCCTCCTTAGGTGGAGGATATATAATATACATGACCCGTTTGCTCTACGTACGATATTTTTTGGATGTGTCCTCCCTATATTAGAATACTGTGCGCCAATTTGGTCTACCGCCTGCCCCACAACCTTGAAACAGCTTAATTGACCTGTCAATTTCTTTCTTGCCATTGCCCGTCATCGCATCCCTTCCCTCAGAGATTCTACGCGAGAATCTATCCTTTCCTCCCTCGCTATCCCCCACCTCTCCCTCCGCCATGCTCTTTGCGACATGAAGTTACTCCACAGTGTTTGGAGTGGTACTCTCCGTACCAATGACCTTCTTCCTCTCTTCCCACTTCATGTTCCTCCTCGTTCCACTCGCAATAGTTGTCCCCTTAAAATCCCCACATTTCGTCTCTCAATATCCCAGCGTTCCCTATTCCACCGTATCCCGAAAAATTTCAACTCCTTAGCCTAGCATTCACCCTAACTGGACCTCTGCTCCTCGCCCTCCATGTTCAAATCCGTAATTACTAATTTATTGGTCGCAAACACCCCCTCTTCTCTGTCTACACTCCGCTAAGTCCCTCTCCATGTTGAACGTTTTGTTTATATGACTAATCTATTACTTTCTATTGTAATCTTCCTATGTATTTGTTGTTTATTTTTATTTGTTTTTGTGTCCACCAATGTAATTAGCCTTAGTGCCGTTTTTAGGGACTTTTTCAAAAAATAAATAAAATAAATACTATATTTGACAGATTGATCATCTAATCTAGCAAAGGTCAACATTAGGGGTTCTCAAAGTTTTACAATATACGGTTTTGTTTTACGCCAAGTTAATAACTTTTATAAGTCAATTAGTAAATTTATATATCTATCATCTACTGCCAGTTAAGTTGAGTTTTAATAGAGAGTATTAATAATATTCACACTTCTCTACATAGCACCAACTTCCACCATTTCTCTCTCCCTACGATCTCTATGCCTTCAGATTGGAGTAATTTCTTACTTCCCATCATGCTATCCTAAAAAAATTCGCTTTTCTTTCTCTCTTCCCCGATTACTCAACACTCCAACATCAATAACGTTCTCCACCATTCACATCGACCCTGATTACATTTCTCATCCAACTTTCTCCAAAAATATTTTCTGCTTGACGAAGCCTGGTAGTAAAATTTGATTTCTTGCCGTCAAATACAATGGTCCATCTATGGATCATGCCATTAGGTGAATTCACGGTAATGGAGATATATGGATGAAAAACATGCTAAAGAGGTAAGACGCTCTCTAGATGGATCGTTGGCCCTCGGACCAGATGGTCCACAACTGAAAGCCCATAGTTGCAGGTGGACGACGCAATTTAATATTCAAACCTTGCGATCCTCCTGGCACAATTACTAAATGGGATATTGAACGCGTGGGAGGGAAAGAAGCTACTACATCCCCTCGATTTCGGCGCAAAACGCCTTGCGATTACAGCTAAGGTGTTCTCAGACCTTAATCAGTATATTCCCGTCCAGCAAAAAGTAAACGATGCGATTTCTGTCGATAAATCAAAAAATTATAAACTTAAAAATTATGATAAAAAATTTAAGCTCATAAATACGAGATGCAACATATTGTAACGTGGGGCTATGTTGAAATTATTTCCGCGGTCCTCTGTGCGCGAATTTATTTATTTTAATTCAAAAAAACTTTCTAGCAGGAGTGACTTACAGCACAGTCCAACTCCCTTTCTCTCTGTCGCCTTCAACAATGCCGCCTAACAATTCCCTCACAACAAATCAACCAAAAAACATTGCAAAACAATTAACAAAAATGCGACTCGTTTACAGTATTAACAATACTATCAGAATGATTAGAATTCCGACACCATAATGCTAAATCGTCAAGCGGTACAATAATCCGTTCAGTTGTTTTCTGGTCGTTTAACTTCAAGAATAAGCAAACCTCTCCACCTCTAAGAAGTATACATGCTCAAAGCAGTCAAATTTTTTTCACTCAAGATACATGACCCGACTTATGGTTTTCAGCCAAGAGGAAAATAGATCCCTGGTCGCTCTTTGATGCAAGGTTAGCATTGCCTGGTAGCACTTAAATAGCATGTAAATAACGCATGTTTGTGATCTTCATCCACTGCCATACACCCTCGAGATTGCTCGCACGGTATCGTAAAGTAATGTAAATCCTCAACTCCGAAGCAGTCGTGCTGGAAACCAATTAATTTTCTTAATGCCGCATGAGTAAGTATTTGTGTAACAACATGATTGCCTATATAGTTGGTCTAAAATACTTTATCCTTGAAAATAATAACTGAAATTTAATTTCATACTTAAATACTGAGGACATGCAAAACCTTTATGGATTCATACGGCCGGAAACTAAAGTTTCCACACGCTGTCGTTGAAGCCGTGATTAATGGTTTAGCTTGGGGTGGAGGGACGGGTGGGGGGGGGAGGGGGAACAAAGCAGGCCGAGATGGAAAAAATACGCGAGATAATCATTATAGCACGCAAAAAGTGAGGTACACAAATGCTTTCCGATGTCGAACAAGCTGTTTCGTAAGCGAAAATTTAAATGGGACCGCCATGAGTAAAAAAAAGAGCGCCTGAAATTCAAGCATCACTACTTATGAGGCGATTTTTTGCGTCGTTTCTGCCAAGAACTTCCCAAGAATGAAATATTCCCTCGCACCATGTAGCTGCTGTTAATGGAGAGAGGTTCCCAACAAAAATGGCCACTTGGACCACTAAGGATAAGAAGATAACTTGGATTAGGTAAGTAATTTTTGAGACAATAGAGGAATGGTGGAGGGAAACCCGGTGTCGGGTTAGATATATAGCAAGATAGGGATGTTAAAAAGTTCATTTTTTCCGCGCACAACCAGGGATAATAATATGATACATTGAAGCTGCCACGAGGAAAATATAAGAGATTTTTGAAGTAATTTTGAATTCCTGCATGAACCTAAATGTTTCTTTATGGCAGTGAGGCATGGACAATGACAGCAGCGGAAAAGAAAAGGGCGAAAGCTTTTGAAATGTGGAGCTACAGAAGAATGATGAAGATTAAATGGATCGACAGAGTAAGTAAGGAGGAAGTCCTAAGAAGAGTGGGAGAAAAGAGGGCTTCTGAATACCCTAAGAGGAAGACGGGACCTAATCGGCCAGGTCATGAGACATTATGGCCAGATGGAGACAATCGTTGAAGGACAAGTGTACAGGAAGAATACCAAAGAAAGGACTCCTGCAAGATACATGGAACGAGTAATGAAGGGTGTGAAAGAGAAGTAATACGTACATATGAAGAGAATAGCTGATAGAAGAACTCAGCGCAGAACTGCGTGAAACCAATCTGAGGATTGATGATGATGATGAACCTAAATTTAAAGATAATTTTCCTTTGCATGACTAACAAAATGTAGATATTTGGGGGGTTGCAAAATTCAGCCCTGTCGGTGATAGCTTTCACCATAGTATTGCATGTGTGACTGCGTTGTTTCTTGGATAAACCTCATCTGTCCAAGAATTTAGGTCTAATAAAGGGGTATTGTTGTGACCGTGGTAACTAACTCAGGATTTAAAGTCCTGGGTCCTTATTCTCTTTCTGAAACTCTCGTGGTATCCAAGGGATACCATAGGTTTTTCGGGACTCGCGTTAACTTTTTGTAAACATTCTAATGAGGAAATCAATGAAACGCAACCTCGGTTTCGTTGCTGGGGAGATAACCGAGGTTGCGTTTCAAACTAGAATATGGGCCCTGAACTATGCCTGGTGATGATTCACTCCCTAACACGCAGCGTAGGTACTATGTAAGTACGGATGTCAGAGTTAGCCTAACCTTAACGAAAGGTGTCAAAGAGTTCACGTTTTGACCACCCATCCGAAGAACGTATGACTGAACAAAGTGCTCCCTAATCTAAAGCCCAGTATTATACCAAAAAATCTCTGCCCCAGGGATCCGATCTCGGGCCATTGGGCTTAAACGGCCACACCTTGAGCATGCAGCCAGTGTATAGGATCCGAATGAATTAGGTTTGATCAGAGAACTTGACAGTATGCAGCGTAGAACAGCTAGGTTTGTTAAAAGGTGTTACGATAAGTTGAGTAGTGTTTCAGAATTAATACAAGAATCGGGTTGGGAGTCATCATCAGAGCGTAGGTTAAGGTACAGATTAAATCTATTAGAGAAATTTCAATCGGATAGCTTTACTGAAGATGTTAGTCACATATTAATAATACCATCGAATTATGCTATATTCGACCAGATAAATAAGGTTAGAGAGATAGATTGTCTTACTGATAGATTCAAATGGCATTTTTACCCCGTACTATAAGAGAACAGAATAGGCAGCATAGCAAAGGGATAGGTATGGAAAATATTTTAGAGTATTCTGTAGTGCATGATTCATGTATTAATCCCTTAAATACTATTGATACTAACAATCTAGTTGCATGAGACCCTATAGTTGCTTGTTTGCATCAGGGTAGTGCATGCTTGGTCATAATCACACCCTGCCACACACCCTCGTGGAGGCTTTCAGGGTATCGTGTAGATGTTGATGAAACGCTAATACTCTTCGTGAACCATACTAACCGATATCCCTGCAGGCTCCGGTGGGCCTTTGCACCGAAATGTACCTACTCACTTACCTATCGACTTCAAAGAAATTATACCATGAATAATTATGCCACGGCTGTAATTGTTCCTCATGTAATTTCTACTTTTAGGCCCTTCAAACTCACTTACCAGTATCCGCAGAAAATCAACGCTACATTCCCGGCGGAAGATAAGTGCATCCTGCCACATGTAAAGCCAGTCTCAGCCAGGGATTTGGTTACTCACCTGTAAAGAAAAATATGTTCAATTAGATGAAGCAATCAATAAGACAAGGCAGACAAAAATGTCAGGAAATTTTCTCTTCCGTAAAACCCTTTTCACAGAATTAAGGTAGGAAGGGATATTATGACTATATTGAATCTATCTACCCAGCTTTGATACGTCTAGTATTCAAATCTGGGTCTTCCGATTGAGAGGTCACTACTCTAGCAAACCAGAGTACCTCTGGTGCGGGAAAAAGTAACTTATTACTTACTACTACTACTACTTATAAGAGTACATTTGAAAGCATGACTAGGGGCGTGTATGGGGATATTGAGTGAAAGGAAGTTCAGTGGAATGATGTTGAATGCGCTTGGTAAGAAAATAGATAAAAGATTTACCTAATAGCAATAAGGAGACGTATTGCTTCTAAATCAAGAGCCGATATTGGGTAAACTGAATGATGTAAATATTCGATCGGAGAAGAAGTAAAGGTAATAAGGTTCTAGAAGAAAACAGGTCTATTGGAGAAGACATAAAGCTAAGAGTTAGGGAAGAAATATATGGACATGAGTCTAACAACGGAACTGAGAAGGTGGATGCCTCAAAGAATAACTCCTAGTTGAAATCACAAAAGGAGCCATATAGCCTACTCATGCCTATTTAATGCTTTGACACATTTGCTAGTAAGTGATACGGCATCTTTTAAAATATGATACCGTAAACTTCAAGAAGAAGAGTTGAAAAAAGGAAGTCTGCTGAAAACTTATAAAATGAGATGGGATAACATAACTGAACATATCGCGAGACATTATGAAGAAAATCGCCAAGGAACAAGTAAATGAGAAGAATGGCAAAAGAAGGTCTCCTGCGGGACAAATAGAATAAGTGATGAAAGATGTGAAAGAGAAGAATACGTTAATACGAAGATATTAGTCTATAGGAAAATTTAGCGGAGAGCTACGTCAAACCAATATTAGGATTGTCAACGGATAATGAAGACCCAAAACTTACTTATAGTTTAATATCATAAAATACATACAAACAACTACATCCAAGAGAATATCGATCGTTAAGTAGCAGGGACGCTACCAAGTATCTCCATTCCAGGACTAGAGTATACCTATTACCATTACCGATGACAACATGGCGCTTCATATTCAGCGGAACGACTCCCATATTTAAATAAAAAAAAACAAATATAGACTACCCGATGGGCCATGTAGCGTGAAAAAAGAAATTTCACTGATTTCCTGTTGCTCTCATCTTTCAACCGATCACCTGAGCATAACCTTTGAACGTAACAGAGCAACGATGTTGCAAAGAGGAATCTGAAAAATATAAGACTCGTGAATTAGGATTAAAAAACGAGGACATCGTAAAAGAATGAAACCGTGAAAGCAATTCGCAAAAATAACTCCCTGAAGCGAGCGAAAGCAAGAAAAGACGAAGAGGAGAACTCAGGGGGGGGAAAAATAAGAAAACAATTACTCAGGAGATACTCCAATACCTGCCAACCTTAAGGTGGTAAAGAAAAAAAAAGTGGTGGAGGTTATACTTCGAAGATCGTTGAGACCGTAAAAATTGGTAGGGAAAGGAGTGAGGTAACCTTAAGGGATGATTGGGAGGGGTTTAGGAGAAAGAGGGAAGATGAGATTGAAGGGGAAGCGATAATAGAGGCCGTTGCAACAAACAACCGCGGATAATAACGGAGATGGGGAAATCTCGATGCCGGGAGAAACAAAGTGCCCGGAACAAGGATATATGAATGGGAGGGGGGAGGAGGGGAAGGGAAGGCCCTTCACGTGAGATGAGAGGAGGGAGGCAGAGAGATTCGATGAGGAAGGCTGAGAAGGGAAGGGGAGAGGTCGGAGCATGACGTAGGGCCAGCCCGTGTGTGTGTTTGTACGCGGGTGGATGGCGATGCGAAAGTGGTGGAGAGGGGGAAGAGGAGTTGGAAGGAAGGGAGGAAAAAAAGGGTCTGTGGGGAAGGAAGAGAGAGAGAGAGAGGAAGGAAGACGTTAAGGATGGGGAGGAAGAATGGCGAGACGGCGGCAATGTAATGGTTGGGAGAACATGTGGTCTGGTTTCAGGATGGAAGGGAGCGGAGAGTAGCGGAGGAGGAAAGGGGAGTAGTGGTGGGTGGCGCGGAAGGGTACGGCAGGGTTTCTGGGAGGGGGGAGGGGGAGAAAAAGGGTTCACGACATGGAGAGGGGGAGGTTGTGACGCGGGCGGTTGCGCACGGAGGCCGCGATCTTCGAGGGAATTGTTGGGAAAAGCTCTGCAAGGAAAGGGTCTGGATATTACATCATGATTTGGGAGTTGGAGAGAAGTAAGACATACGAAAGGAGAGAAAGAGCGATAGGCAATGGTTTCCGCGAGCGTGCGCGAGATGGGAAGGGGTTTAATGACGGGAATAGATAACGCAGGTGTGGTTGAAGAAGACGTTCCCGGTAATATTTCCCCTCCCAATGGACGGAATGATTGGTCTTTATCGGAGAAGGCGTTTGGCATATACATCCTCCGACATCAGAAAATGTACGAGGTTAACTCAGGAGGCAAAACAAAACTACCCTGAAATTCTGAATGCATATCTGTATAAAACTTGGTTTTATGCACTCGCTTCGAGGGGAAAGGAAAATGCTCGCCTGTCCTCCCCATCATTAAGGTTCATTCAGGAAATATTGGTAGCAGTATTCACGTCAATTTGATGATGAATTCAATCTAGTGCCTAATCAATGGTTGAAACACGCTTCGGTTCTTCACGCACTCGCAAGTTTATACTCAAATCAGTCAAACCAACACTTAAATTGCATGTTAGTAGTGCATGCTTGGTGATCTTCACCCCCTGCCACACACCCTCGCGGTGGCTCGCAGGGTATCGTGTGGATGTAGATGTTAAAGAGGCAGTGAGAATACTCGAGAATGGGTGTAAATTTTATACTGGCCCGGCGAGGGAATGAGGCCTGGTTATACCGACATTCATGCTTAGATAGGTAGTTTATTTGTTAATAATGCATAAATATATATGAACCATATTTTCTTTTAACTACCTATTTCCTCATTCGAAATGACACAAAGCGTCAGCTCAAAAATAAAAATGCTTCGAGATAGATTTCACGGCACAACATAAAAATAATTAAGTGATTTTTGGCGATTTTAAAATTATTACAGACCTTTATCATGACTGATTTTGTAAAGCAAGCACTTAAATATTAAAATGCACTCCGCTACATTAATTAATTAACTATTTCATATTCAGGCCTTCGTCAGGCGTGAATACTTAATAGAAATGAATAGAAAGAGAAAATATAATAATAAAATAGAAATACGGTGTAATCAACAGGTCAATTTGCAGTCAATCAGTAACAATTAACGTAAATACCTAAAGCCCAAGACAGAACATGAATTTTAATGCTGGAAGTGCATTAACAAAACAATATGTTCACAATATGATTGAGAATTCAGAGGAAAAACATGTATTCGTAAGTTTCCATACCAAACAGGCCAATTCATAACGAGCACTGCAGTCGAGGCAAAATAAATGCCATAAACATAAAATACTGACATACTTAAATAATTTAATGTTACCGATTTAATTCACAGTGAATGCATAATTGTCTGATAATAACATGGAATCCCATTTAGAACCTAGAGTTTTAAGGAGGATGGACGTAGAATAGTACTAGTTATTTTCAACGTGGCAGCGATTAGTGTGATATTGTCTACTTCTGCCATGATCAGGCAAAACCCTTCAACAAATTTTCAATAAAAAATCGATAAACCTTCCTCCAAGCATTACCTTTCATGCGCCATAGACTCAACGTCAAGATAATCCAAACAAGAAAAAATATTTTCTATCTGTGGAAATTCTACTACATGCAAGGAGTTGCTAAATTCATTTTCATAATAATTCGCAGCCATAAAGCCCGAATCACACGTTCATTTTTCTCGTCCCTTTAAAGGGATCATTTAAGCTATAGCTTTCAGGGACCGCAAAAATGATAGCTCACGCTATCATTTCGCCGCTCACACGATCATTTTTGCCGTCCCTTCTCGTATCATTTCTGTACGGTAAACAACTTCGTAACTATGGATTATTTACACCGTCGTCGACAGCTTTTGGCTGCAGCTAAACGATACTTTCAGAACGTGCGCTGTGATTGGCTAAATGACAGGCCGAGGGACGGAAAAAAGGACGTGCTCAAATGACGAAAAAAGGGATAGCGATCCCTATCATTGCCGCTATCCGTGAAGTGATCAAGTCAGACGATCATTTTTAAGCTACCATTTAAGCTATCCCTGAAAAGGGACGTAAAAAATGATCGTGTGATTCAGGCTTAAGCAACTGAGTATAGAGATCAAAACTGATCCATCCGGAAATTTTACTCAATTTAAAACCTTAAAGAAAAGTAGGCCAATGAATAAAAATCGAATAGGTTGTTCAAGCCCCGCCAAGATGAAGATGAAAACATATGGAATGGATCGGACGGTCACAACCGAACTGAAATTCAGCTCATTAGATCTAGCGAGATAAGGTTTCCGAAATAAGAAAGTGACTGCATGTGAGCCTCGGGAGACCAATGAAACCGAAGTTATGACAAAAACTTGTCGAGGTCCACCGGGAGACTTGGGAAGAGGGGAAAAAAAATACCAAACCGAAACTCGACTTTTCCCGAGCCCATTCTATCTAAGACACGTAAGGAAGGAGGAGGTGGGGGATGAGAAGACATATAGAGTTTCTGAGAAGAGGAAAAGAAACATTGACGCTCATTCGTTGACGTTGGAGAAATATGGTGGGAGGAAGTTATAACCTGATTTGGGATGTGTTCCCAATCACAGCGAACGGGTGCACGGTAGGTCTGGTAATACCTACCTGAATGAGAGGAAATAAGGAATAAGGGTAAAGCAGCCAACGTATTATAATATTACCGGTAAATTCCGAGTAAATAATGACAAATAGGTCCTAAGAAGATTGCGATGAATGAGAACTTTGATGAAAATTTTAAGAAGAAGACAGGATAACCTCAAAAGTCATATCTTCTCCAGTTATAAGCGGCGAAAAACACGTTTATAACCCTTTCGGAAAAGTGGGCGTGGTGCAACCTCTGACATATATCGACTTCGTCCAATCACAACTCAGCCCGCGAAGCTACTTTGCCTCATCGCAATGGGGGAGACACAGCTGGCTCTGCCAATAGGAGCTGTTGCGACAGGATCTGTGCGAGCAGACCTTCCGAGAACGCCCCTCCACTCCCTTCCCTTGCCCTAAACCAGTCAAGGACGGAAGGAAAATGACGTCAATGATATCAAAGCAGGTTCTTCGGTGGGCGTCACCTTTCGCTTATTTTAATTTTTGATTTACGAGTTAATGGTTGTGGTTAGAAGATTAATTCTTTCACTAAAATTCGTTTTTCGTTTCCATCTAACAATTTCGTGTACAAAATTGCGATTTCGGTTCCGAGTAAACGCCCCCATTGTACGTATCGATTGTGGATTGTAAGTATCCGTGTTGAGGTGAATGAAGTCTTGGAGGAGGACACTCTAAGAGGTCAGGGCAGAGGGAGGAGGAGGCGTGGACGGGACGCGATGAGGAGCGAGAAATTGATGAGAAGAGACGCAATCGAAGAAGGACGGTGAGAAAGAGAGAACGTGTGTGGAGTCGGAGAAAGGGAAAGGTGTCCCAGGAAATGAGGGGACCAGTAAGGGGTGGGGGGAGAGGTGCTTGGTCAAGGGAGTTTCGTGTGGCGGAAAATAATGGTGGGTCGCAGACGTTGAGAGGGAACAGAAAGAGGGGGTTGCAGCATTTGTGGCCGCAGAGGTGGGATGATGTATGTATCTTTGAAATTGGAGAAGGCAATGGGTGGGTGGGGGTGGAGTATACGTTCGATGGTTGGCCCCTATATCCTGCAAGAAGAGAGTCGTAGGAGATTGGCCCGCGTGATGAAGGCGACGGAAGAGACCTCTGCGGGGGGGCGGCGGGGGAGGAAGGAAGCGAGGAGGAAACGGTGAATGGTAGGGGGTGGAAACGCGGGAAAATGGGGGGAAAGAGGAAGGGGAAGCAGTCCGAAAGCTTGTTGGAGAGTGGAGGGGGATGAGAAATGAGAGCGGAGAGAAGAGTGGATGGCTATAAGATGGAGCAAGCTGTTCCTTACGAGGATGAGGGAAGAAACTTAAACCCACCCCCTTCTCTTCCAGCCCAGCCATTCCATCTCTCAGCCCCCGAGCATTTCATCAATCGGAGAGAACAAGCCGATGCGTCTGGAGATGAAGAAGGATTCACTACGGTGATGACCCATCAACCACCTACTTCCTCTCCTTAAGGTTTCCCCACCTACTCCTTTAAAGGAGATAGCGTTGGGATTGATGCGGCTATGAAGAGATTCATATTTGTGAAGCAATATGTAATAGCCGAAAAGTTGAAAAATATCAGACACGATATATAGAGCCAGGAGGCCCAAAAAAACAAATTGTTTTGAAATTTCAAAAACGTCAGTTGGTTTCCGATGACCCTCGAGTGTACGAGAAAAGTCAAAAAGAGATACTTGAAAAATATTCGAAATTCAGGTAGCGAGAGGGGCCTAAATACCGACACCCTTAATTTGTAGTACAATTTCGCGAAAACACGCTAAGTTATGGCCAATAATTTCGTCGGTTTTTGCGTATCTCGCACCGTTTACCTACTACGGTCGAATTACCATGGTTGGCAATAGTTACTGGTATTTTAAGAGCGTGTATACGCAAGTAATTGTAGAAAGAAAGTTAGTTTTGAATTTGGAAGTGGAAATGGACGTAGTGTTTTAAGACAAAGAGACCGGATCGCACCATATGCATCGGGAACGATTCTTGCTGAACAACGATATTTATTTAATGGCAATGTAATATATCTTAGTAATTGTGTGAACACATTCTACTGATTCGGCCTGAATGGTGCAAGATACTCGAAAACCGACGAAATTATTAACTTTAGGATCTTAACTTAGCTTTTTTACTCCGATAATGACGGTTTTCGCGAAATTGTACGACAAATTAAGGGTGTTGATATTTAGGCCACTCTCGCTACCTGAATTTTGAATATCTTTCAAAAATCTCTTTCTGTCTTTCCTTGTATACTCGAGGATCACCGGAACCCAACTGACGTTTTTGAAATTACAAAAAAGTTGTTTTTTTTTGGGACAGCCTACACAGAGGGGGTACTAGTAAGGAGGCGGAGGATGAAAGAAGCATTACGAAGCAAGACTGAGAAAGACAAGAACAAAATTACAGATATCGAATATTCTACATTACGAGAAATACGCCAGGGTAAATAGCAAATTTATGTTCGCAAACAAAGAAATTAATTAATTTGAATTTCTTTGACTCAAACGTTTGCCATACAATCAAATTTTTGTTACGCGGTTTTGCTAGCTCCATGGGGATCGGGTTGGTGTTATGGCTTGAGCAACTTCCCAACTGAGTCCTAGTTCAAACCCCGACTGAAAGAATGAGGATTCTTTATTAGTATGCCGGTCCCCACTTGAGGTATTGAGGAGAAGATATATACGATATATTATATATAAAATATACTTTGAGTTCAGTACTCTGTCCGTTAGATGGGACGTTAAGCCGTGGTCCCCTTGGCACCTTTCGTAAAGAGAAGGCAAAAGCCGAGGCAGGGTTTCACTCTACCCTTCCTCTTTCCCTCGATCCCCACCCATATCCAATCATTCACCAAGCTAAATGGCACAAGTGACAGCAGCTGTCGGTAGTCACCCACGACTAACTATGTACTGCTTAAAAGTAGGATATTTCACGCCTGCCGCGTGAACGGCAGTGAAATTCACATTTATTGCCAAGAGAAAAAATTCACCTTGACCGGGAATCGCACCACGGGCTCAAGGGCTTTCCGGGCCACTGCGCAGACCACTACGCTACCCAGGATCCTTAATTCCCATTGCAATTTTACCGAGGTTCAAGGTACTAGATTTTTGGCCCCTCGCGGTCCATCAAGGATGGCAACGCAAGGGAGAAAGGGCTTCAAAGAAGCCACGACCAATGTTGAACCCCATCCAGCGCTAAAGCCTCGCTAGGCGGTAAATGTAGGATATTTCAAGCCTGCCACGTGAACGGCGGTGAAATTCACATTAATTGCCATGATAAAATATTTGCAGCAAAATGCGCAGTGGTCCGCAAAGCCAAAGGTCCGTGGTTCGATTCCCGGACTAAGTGAATTTTTTCTCATGGCAATTAATGTCAACTACTTAAAAGGTTCATGAGATAAATTTCAATCGCACCTTAGGACCAAAGTTCTTTACTTTAAAATACGTATTTATGTCCGAGGTGACCGAGGAAGTTTAAAAACTTAAAGTGAAAATAATGCCAACTGTAAAAAGGATTGGTGTTATTCATTTTTCTTTAGCCATATTACTAAAACCACCCAATTTCCGTCTTTGGATATGCCCAAAATGATGACAAAATCAAAGCAATGATGAACCGTTAATTATCACCTTAATTTTAAGTTTTCTACGACCATATCTACAAGGGTACTGGGATGGGGATATTCTCGGTCATGATTACGCATACATACGCCCCAAAACAAGAAGAAGGATCACGAAATGCTTCATCCTCGGAAATCCCACACAGCGCCCATTTTTTATTCACGAAACCCCAGATATCTCACGTAAAGGTCAGGCATGAGCGAGAGGATCAAAACTCTCTTAGCCCGAACCACTGGCTCTCAAATTACCTACCCCCTTAATGAATCACGTTCCTAAATCAGCAGCAGCAATTCTCTTTTGGTGCGCTACTCGCTAAGAGGCTACAGTTGACCACATTTTTTTTAAACAGGAAGATTAGTGCTAATGCCTGAATGAAATGCCTGTTGAAACTGTGATTATGGATCTTACCGCCTGGAAAAAGATTCAAGCATGAAAAATTTCAATATATCAATCATTCTACCTTCCGACTACTGCATGAACTTGGTTGACGATGTTAAATAAATTTGAATGATGTGAAGTGAGAGTATGACGGACTGCAGAAGGCAATAGCAAAGGGATGACGCGTTATTAAAAGCATAGAGGGCTAATGTCATCATAAAAACCTACCCTAATCAGCATTACACTGTAATATTCCCAGATCAATAACTCCGTCAAATTGGGTTTTTCTTGCCAAATTTTAGATGGAAAAAATCTAGATGGTATACTTGGGTGCAATAAACAGTCAAATATTGCAACTAAAAATAAACGGCCCGTTTAATTTTAATTGTCCGTTCAACATACGCGGAGCAATCCCGAAAGAAATGCAAAGTCAATAGTTGTCTATGATTGAATAGAAAACTTAACTTTGTCGTTCCACATACATTTATTAAAAAACGTCCCGGGTTTCGACGTCCAACATCATCATCAGTATCATACGACATTGGGCATTGAAACCCGGGTGGTTTTTTAATACATGTGTGTGGAAAGACGAAGTTAAGTTTTCTTTTCAATCTTGAATAGGTTCTATAAAGTTACGCCTGAAACCATCACTTATAATAGCTGTATATTTTGGCCCATCATTGCCACGCGGCGGAAACCTTCGAACGAATAGACAATTATTTTTTTTTAATTCCACTAAAGGTTCATATAATGCACGACCCAGGTTTCTTGACACCTTGGGCATCCTAAGGCACACGATAAGGCCAAAAATCTCAAGTGAAATTCACCAATTAATCGTTTCTTCTTTCTGTTTATTCTCTGTTTCAAGAACATTCGAGCGCCAGTATGTGTTCCTCGGAGCGCGTTCAAAATATTTCTGTCCTCCACGCGAGGCACAGTCGCGACGGTTTAAGAGAGGCCGAAAAGAAAATCCCCGATCGAGTTAAATCCCACCCCGAAAAACCACCCGCCATTTCATCCATCCTCCCTCGGCCGCATCCGTCGACGGAAACGAATTTTGAATGCGGCGAGGCGAGCGGAGGGAGAACTCGCGAGGCCAGTGGAACGAGATGGGATTCCGAACGGACGGAAAACGCGGTGGGAAAGGCCCACGATATGAAACAGTAATGCCGGCGAGATTGAGTGGGTTTCGGAAGAGAGAGAGAGATAAAGAGATAAGAGGAGGGTTTGGGAGAGAGGTCGGAATTGAGATATCGGAGACGAGCGCGAGAGATACGAGGAAGGGAGGATGAAGTCGACGCAGGGAAGGGTAGAAGAAGGGAACGCCCTTGAGAGGGAACTGAAATTTAAAGTGTTGAGGGGAGGAGGAGGCGAAGGAAATGAGAGATCGCCAGGGTGTTCTCTAGGGTGCGGCGAGGGAGAGTGCTTTGTGACACAAGGAAGGCAAAGGTGCAAAAGGTCTGCGATTTGAGTATCGAGACTCGTAAACTGAACGTCCTGCCATGACGTAGCATTATCAGCTTTCAAGCCAGGGAGAGAAAACGGCAACTGGAACCAAATGCATACGATGTTAACAAAATCTTCATTACAACCCCGTCATGCACAGACTTTTCCATGATTGAATACAACTATTATGTAGAGTGTTTAACTGTAATTGTACCCCTACACCCTAACATAAAACCCAAATTTTTAGGAGAAATACGTTGGTTTGTTAGATGAAATACGCTTTAAATCACTACTAAACCGTTTGTTGGAGTACAGACTATTAGATTGTCTTCAGAGATTGAAGACCGGTGTATCGTAATATGCTCCTTCACCGATATTTCGTTATTAATCGTTTCTCGATTTTCCACCAATAAAATAATCTAATACACTGCTCCTCCGCTATTTCTTCTTTGTTCCCGATCTTCTATCAATGTTATTTTTATTTTTTTGTGCTCTACAATAACAAAACTTCATATTCTTAATCACTTATTTATATTGTTTCCTTCACTACGCTCACAACATCTCCCCTTGACGAATATAATGTTTAAGGAACATTTAAAATCCCAGCCTACTCTTGCATATTAAATCATAAAGATGAACTTACAGTGATGGGCAGTAAGACGGAGAGGATTTGAATTTCGTTCCTTCCCGTACAACAAAGGTCAGCATAAGATTGAATGGTAGTTACCGATGAAACAAATAGGATAGCTCATGCAAACTTTAAGCCTTTTTCATGACTGCATGGTCCTTTATATATTAAAACCTAGGCGTGTAAATGTTTTAGACATATCCTCGAACATCATACAAAAAGTTAACTTTGCAGAGCTCTTCCGCCCTTCCCAATAGCCCCATCTCAAAAGACCTAAGTCTGCATGGTCTACACATGCAATTATATTATATACCCTGGCATTCACCGCAAAGGTATGTGGCAGGGGGTGAACCGCCATTCTCACTCACTTGATAACACACGCGTATTATGTTCAATTCGATAATATTAGGGAAAAAGACTGCCATACGGATAAATTCAAGATGATCTTCCGACCATAAACAATACTATATAATTACATTCAACACAAGAAGTGGACGTGAGTGCATAATTGGGCAGCCTAGTCAGCAGTGAATCTGAAGAAAGTTATATTTATCAACTTTATTTCACTAACTCATATTAAACAATATCCTAAAAACATAATCTATGATAAGAATTAAGTGTATCTAAACAAATTCCTAGACTATGAATATAATAAATATTTCTATGTAGACACCACTTATTATCACTTGATCGCACGTGCATTGTACGTGCCAAACTATCACTATTCTCTTACGATGCAGTGCAGTGATCTAAGAAGTCCCCAACACTGAACTGAAAGCTGAATTAGCATTAGCGTGCTCTTTATGAAAAGCGCCAAGGGGTCCACGGTTTAACGACGCATCCGATGGACGGCATACTGAACTTAAAGTGCTCTCTACACGGCACTCAAGTAGGGACCTGGAATGTACAGAAAAATTACCATCACTGCCGGAACTCGAGCCCTGACACTCGGGATAGGAAGCCAGAACTCTAGCCAACGCGATATTTGACCCCGTAGAGACCATCGGGAGAAGCAAGGGAAGGAAAGGAACGCAGCACAAGTCTAGGACGGGAAAGAAGTTAAAAAGCCGCCGTATCACACTAGCCGTTGCCGTTTACGGTTGTGCAGTCGACCAATCAGCGATAACCAGCTCTCAACGGTTTGATTATAGAAGCACGTATATTTCCAACCGGCCGGTTCTACAACCGTGGCCATTAGTAGCTCGTATCGCTGTCACGTGCTGTTTGTGTTTACATTACGTGATATTATCATTGTTATCGATTTCAACTATGGCCAAAGCCCTAAAAACAGTAAGAATAACATTTAATAAATAATAACAAAATAAAAAACAACATTTAACTCCCTTGCACCACCTATATTTCTGCGGAGGAAGTATTATAATAGCGTACATAATATCGTGTTGAGAGTAAATGCATTTAATTAATCTGTATCTTGTACTTGAGGCAGAAATCCAGTATTTGAGGAGGCATAATAACAAAATTCAAACGCTGTTTGTGTTTACATTTCACGACATTTTCATTGTTATCCATTTCAACTACCGCCAAAACGCTAAATACAGTACGAATACAATAAAAAGAGCATTTAACTCCCTTTCAAAACCTATATTTTTGTGGAGGATGTATTATAATAGCGTACATGATATTGTGTTGAGATTAAATGCATTTAATTAATCTGCATATTCTACTAGAGGCAGAATTCCAGTATTTGAGGCAGCATAGTAACAAAATTAAACGGAAACAGCATGTCACCGTGAGGCGAGGTCCTATTGGCCGCAATGGGGGCGTTTACTCGGAACCGAAATCGCAATTTTGTACACGAAATCGTTAGATAGTAACGAACAACAAATTTTAGTGAAAGAATTAATCTTCTAACCACAACCATTCACTCATAAATCAAAAATTAATATAAGCAAAAGCGTCCACCGAAAAAGCTACTGTGATAACATTGACGTAATATTCCACCCGTCCTTGACTGCTTTTAGGGGAAGGGGAGGGAGTGGAGGGGGGTTCTCGGAAGGTCTGCTCACACAGATCCTGTCGCAACAGTTTCCATTGGCAGAGTCAGCTGTGTCCCCCCCATTGAGATAAGGCGAATTAACTTCGCGGGCTCAGTTGTGATTGGACGAAGTCGATATACTTCAGAGGTTGCATCACGCCCACTTTTCCGAAAGGGTTAAAAACATTAGTTTTTCGCCGCTTATTACTCGAGAAAAAATTTACGGATAAAAAACCGGAAAAATACAGGTCTTTTTATTTTACAAACTCTATCAGATTCGGCAATACAAAAATATGGTAAACGACCCCATTACACAGCTGGTCGGTTATAAGTCCAGTGTGATTGGAACTGTATACAGGAACCGTAACCAGAGGCGTCAACCGTAACCGGCAACGGCTAGTGTGATATGGCCTAAAGTAGGGGAAAGCTGTGCGGTGCGATCAGATGAACCTGGAGAAGTTCTGTGGGAGCGAAGTTCTTCGTGACGCGGGTGGCGTCTCTGGACAAGTGGAAAAGAGGATTGAAGGGAGAAAGAGAGATAGAGGGAGGAATCAAGGCATCTCGGAGGGTAGAAAATGAGAGCTGGAGTCGGATAAAAAGGCAAAGAAGACGGGAGAATGGGGCGGGAGGGGGCGTGGACGAAGGAATGAGCCGGAATGTGAGGGTGGGATGGAAAGAACGGGGTGGGAACGCAAGAGGTAGTCAGGGGGAGAAAGGACAAGGTTTGCGGCCACGGTTCTTTTTAAAGGGGAGGTTTCCAAGAGTCTCCTCTCCATAGGGAAGGGTAGGGACGGACGAGAGGGTACCGGGCAGTAGGTGTCAGTTAGGTGTGGGTGGTTGGGGAAGACTTTGAGGATAGAGAGAGTGGAAGGGAGCGTGAGAAGCTGCTTGGGAGATTGTGTTCCCCCGGATTTTTTTTTCCCCTGCGGTTTCACGTCCTGGTGGACGGGATTGGGGTGAGAGGATCCGTCTTGTAAGGTCCTCCGGGGACCGAGGGAGCCGTCGCACCTGATTCCGTACACTAAAAGGTCGATACATCTCTCTAGACGGGCCCCCCACACTGCCCCTACTATGGCCACACCACTCGGGCAACAATGGTGGAGGAGAAAGAAAACACAACGTGCGTGAGAGTTACCCAAGTGTTTTTTTTAATTTATTTTTTAAGTTGCTCGCTTGGGGGGGGGGGTTGATGGGAAGGTTGGGAGGGGGAGGTAAACGAGTTATGGCCCTTGTTACCCTCACCCCTCCCTCCCCTTCCTCACCAGTGATAATAGCGCCATTTTTCGCCGATTATGAGGTTTCAAGATTGGTTTTTCGGTACCCCCGGCCTTCGAAGCGCAAGTGTCTAATCGTGCTCATAAACGAATCGAGGAGAACAGGTGTGTGAGATATCGACGCCGTGGGATACATGTGACGGAATTTATCTGATACATTGTTTTCTTATCGTTCCCTGTGATGGACGATCAGCACGAAACGCGTGTATTAAAGGCGTAAATAAGAAAGACTGGGGCGGGGGTGAGCCTCGTGCGGTCAGGAGGCTCGTTTTGAAGAATGATCTCATCTGTTGGCATGAAATACATCTATATCACCATGATACTCTGCAAGACACCGCAAGGGTGTGTGGCAGGGGGCGAGTCATCACCAGTTATACATTATCAATCAGAGAGAATAAGGTTACACTCACTGCCATGCAGGCATACAAAAAATAATACTCCGTTTATACACTACTTACATAAAAACAAGCGTCACAACGCTACCACTCAGAGGAAAATATTAAGCAAGCAGTAACGACACACGTGAAATATTAGCTATAAACGACGAGAAATTTTTATTTTATACAAAGTAATGCATTACTTACTGATTAGTTAGTCATTTCTATAAAACAATTAGATTAAATTATGAACCAATATTTCCTGGAGCTGGTAGCTAGAGTTGGTAGAGTTAAAACATGTAAAACACAATAAAGAAGAAATCACAACATAATAATGTATACAACCTAAATATACTATATCTCATTTGAAATCCCCATGTACCATCACTTCAATCTATTAGTGTTCCTAAATACTTTATGCCTGAGGTGCATTGCGTTAATCGTGCGTTACATCACCGAAAATGTTACGCCTCTTGTGACCAAAGGGCTATCGAATCTGATCAGGACGATCGTTGAGCGTAGTAACCTAACTGAAAGGCAAGTGTTTTGAATACGACGCTCGAACTCAACTCTATCAACTGTTACTCCATCAACTTCTCCACTGTAGCAACATTTAACCATTTAAACAAAATGGTCGAATATTAATTTCCAACAGGCACTGATTAATTAACATAATATGACTCCTATTCCACATAGTGATGAATTAGTTGTCTCAACAGCAGGTCGTCCATTGTCACGGTGTTCGTAATAACCACCAAGTGTTATACAGCGGCCAGACCAAATACTTAAATAAAAATATATGACTGCATAGCTCGTCATTCAATAGAAAAACAAAGGCTGTGTGACATGCACACATTCAGTGTAAAAGAGCCAGATCCTTTTCCCCCATATTAAGATGTTTTCATCGGCGGAATTGTGAATAGGTCACCGCTTCGAATTTAATAGGCCGAGCGGGATGGGATCAATTGATCAATCAAAAATTACGACCTTTTGTAGCCAAACGGTATGAGCTACCACGTCATGCCCCAGCGCGCAGGCCAGATAATTATATCACTTCCCACTTATGTATAGCGCTCGAACTGCACATAAGGAATCCAATTATATCAGTAAACCCATAAGTCATCATAAGGCAGAAGTCTTGTCTTATTTTCATTTTCCATGAGCTGAAAAAACCTTGGTATAATTCAATTTAATACGTTTTATTCATGATGTGCGGTTTGATAGTCACTTAAAATGGACTAAATAAAGATAACAGATACCCTAGTATCAGGATTTGTACACAGAACACTAGGTTAAACGTTAAGAACACTGTCGCTAAACAATATGGTCTATGAAGTGCGATAAAAAGTACTAACTTGCTAATTACATGGTTTTTTTAGCTACTATAATTTACTATATTGATAAGAGCGAGTTTAAATTCTAAGATATTAATTGTTTGATGAAAGAAGCTCTCTATTTGCCGTGATATAACAAAGCAATACAAAGAAAAGTTTGCAACTGAATAGTTAATGTACCGCTGAATTTTAAAATGTGGATAAATTTATTGCGCCATCAAATTATTTGTGCACAACAAATTGGCGTGGAAAAATTCCTTCCACATCGATTAAGGTTGTAGACGCCAGAATTAACTCACTATTCTTTATGTGAAAACGACAAAGACAGCACGCTTTGATAACTTGAAATAAAATTACACGCGAAAACGTTTGTTCTATGTTCTATTAAATTTTAATTACTTTCAATCACCTATCAGGAACGGAAATTGATGTAAGCCCTGTACGAAAAATTGTATACACACCCTCCACTTAGATTTAGATAAGAAAGATGGAGGCAAAAAAATGGAATATTCGCTTCTTCAAAAACTTCCCCTTTACAACGAAGCAGGCTTCACGAAGAAGGAGAGGTGGAAAAAAACTCAGGACAACTCCAAACCGAATTTCTCACACGATGAAAGGATAAGACCAGCTTGAGTGAGGGAGTAGGGGAGTGAGAGAGAGGGCAATCAGTTTCTATCGTGAAACAACACTCCAAAGGGGAGCGTCCTCTCTTGGGAAAAGGAGCCGCCTTCTGGAAGGAAGAGGGTGAATGATATGGGGGGAGTATGTCGAGAAGAAAACGAGAGAGTGAAGAAGAAAGATAGAGAGAGGGGGAGAACGGAGAGAAAAGACGAATAAGGTAGACAGGAAGGCGGAAGAGGCGTGTGTGTGTTTGGCGGTGAGACGGGTGGAGACATCAGAGATGGAGAGGGTTGGAGAAGATCGGGTTGAACGGCGAGAGATTATTAATCAAGAATGAGTCAATTTCAAGCGTCCAAACGCACACTCATTTGCACGTTCAATGCCACTAAACTGCAAATAAAAATAACTCATTCACATATTCTTGATAATGCATGGTGTCTGAATACTGATGTCATTCCCTCTTTTTAAAATTCCCTCTTTTCGGTTGTAAATTGATTAATTTTTTAAATACGAACCCTCGATGCAAAGATTAAGCTGGTGGCGATTACATGTCGATGTAATAATCGTCTCCTTCGCTCAGAATAACCACTTCTTTTCAACGACCTGGCCGCTAAGTGAAAAAAAATCGACAAGAAATCAAATTACCACAACAGCCCACACCCTTTTAACATTACGATGGTCCATTCCAACAATTTTGGCCTCGTAATTTATTTATTACTCATAATGGTCCGTTAAGAGTATCATTTTTCAAGTAAGAATCCTTTTTTCTGTCATTTAAATTAGTTTTTATTTAGGCACATATATTAGTCTGTACCAAGTCTTATTCAAAAGTAAATTCTGATGTATTCCCGGTTTGAATAGAAATTGATAAGCGGTGCTAGGGCACTATATGATTATATTCAAACAAATCTTTGCATTTTGCAAAATGTTAAAATAATATTTTATCGGTCTAGGGATTAAATAACATAAGCCTAAATAAAAGCCTAATAAACCCAAACGTCCACCCTTAAGCGCAGTTATCTTTCTTACCCTTAAATGGAATTCTGGATGTACCCGTGTATTTAATTAATTTGAGGGTGAATGGCGTGAAACGCATATATGTATAGTTGATAAATGTTATGTTTATTCAAACCATATCGAGAGTTGAATTCATACCACAAAGCCAAACAATTTTTACGGCATTTAAAACACGTTCTTAGCGGTACATACTCAAGATTCTGGAATTGCATTTCACACCATTCACCCTCAAATTAATTAAATACATGGGCAAATTAAGAATTTTTCACGACCAATCTCTGTGAAGAATTTCTAAATAGCACTTAATCAAATATTCAACTGATCAAATACCATACCAGGCAAGTAATTAATTACAATTACTAAACATACAGTGGAATTAAACCGTATCACGTTACAGCATCAAATCAAAGCTGACAGCTCACACTTCATGTTTTATTTTATTCGACACCAGAAAGGATCCTACTTATAAAGTGGTCTCCCCCCTGGGTTCACATCGAACTTCGCCTTGGGGCATCTTGAGGAAGTGCGGAAGATTCGGCGAGCGAAAAGACCTAAAGCGGAAGAGGGGACGGAAGCGATATAAAAAAAAGTGGGTTCCCTGACGGAAGGAAGAGAACGGATGATGCGATACCGAGGGGGGAGGGGGGATGGAAGTAGAAGAAACTCGAACCTCGAAGAGATGAGGCATTGAGTGGAGCGACGCACGCAGCCTCGGGAGAGGACGAGACGGAGGGAGGAGAAAGCGCTCTCGAGATGAGGAAGCTGGGAGAAGATGAGAAACGATGCTCGCCGGACCGGAATGAAGAGAGGAAATGAAGCAGAAGGAAGTGGCACACTGGGGAGAAAAGAAAAGCGGAGGCATCTGAAGGAGACTGGAGGCGAAAAAAAAACGAGAGGAAAAGAGGGTTGATTCTGGAGAGCGAAGGATGGAGGACAAAAAAAGTGGGGTTGCAGCGGAGAGAGAGAGAATGAAACCACGTCTTGGGAGGAAGGAGATAAATAAGTTGGTAGCCGAGAGGAGGGAGAATAGAGAAGACGAAGAGTTGAGACGGTGCCGGGTGGGAGAGAGAGAGAAAGAAGACAGCGGACTGGAAAAAAACACCAGAGGTACAGTCAGGGGACGGGGGGGGGGGGGGACGCGGCCGAGACAAAAGGGATTAAGTCCGCCTCTCATTGTTCTGAGATGCGTCAAGGGTTAAAGACGTTAAAGGCACACGAGTTATCTAGTCTCCCTTCTGTTAAGGAGTTAGAGAGAGAGAGAGAGGAGTGGGAGTGAGAAGGAAATCTCATAGCCGCGCGGCATAATACAACCGCATGTTTACGGTCACGCAGGCGTTAAAATCTCGCCACCGCCTCTCAAGCAAGGGGGATGTTGGAGGCTGGGTGTGGGAGGGAAAAGACCACTGGGTTGAGGGTGGATTCCGTTTCCTCCCCCCCAACCACCTGCATCCATAAATGAACTCTCCCCCGGAGAGGATGAAGTTGGAGATTTGGCCCGGGACGACGCGACGTCGACAGAGGACCGAAGGTGGAAGAGGGCGACTCACAAAGGTCATTGAGCTGAGCACCACAATGTTTTATTCACACGAAACCCTTCTTTATTAGCTTGGAAACATTAAAGCCCTTTAAAGAGATGAAGGACAATATTAAAAAGTGTTAACTTCCTTGAGCACCACCCACCCATAATGTCCAGCGGAAATATTTTTTCAGCCATGAGGCACAGCACGAGAGCTATCAAATAGAGTATTTTTCACTATTTGTCCTTTTCTTACGATAACTCAAGCTTTATACCAATAAAAACTTCCTCTCATATGCCTTCCAATAATTCCTGCCTGCGATCCTCATTTAATCCTTACTACCTTAGCTCTTGAGGTCTTCTACCTACCTTCACCAAATCTATGAGCCAAAATTTTTCCTCCTTCATCCCTAATTAACAAATATCCTCCCCCTCGGTATCACTTCAGAAACCTTATCTTTGGAAAGAACATAATTGAGTCCCAACATTGACATTTGACGTCACTGACTCTCTTAACTTTCGAATTGGAAAGAATTGGACTTGGGTTTAGCGAGACTTAGTCGTCAAAACGAGGATTCTGAATCCTTACTGAATAAGGCACCATAATATCTTCCCTTTTAGAGCTTACTTGATCCACAGTCTCCTCCAAAATACCTTTCTCTCTGGCCATGAAAGAAACATATTTGTGCCATTTTTCCAGCATAAAATGTCAATTTTCTTTCGCTTCCACTTCACGGAAACTTTGTAACTTTTTCCATCCTCACCCCGAAAAGACCTTGTTTCTGAGCCACCAAATGTTTAGATTCATAATGGATTTAACTAAACTTTTTTTCCACTCCCCTCCTAACAGTCCCCTCACGGAGTTTCTCACCATCGTTATCATATCCCAAAAGCAGCGACATGATTTTCTCTACGTTACGTATTCCAGTGAAAATAAGTGCTTGCATGGCTTTTACCAAGCTAAGCTCCAGACTATGTGCTTAACATAAATACCTCAACGTACTTGCCAAGTTTCTAAAGGCCGTTTTACACGGTCATTGATACTGCGCAGCTGTTGCGAGAACACTTGAGCAAGAAATATTGCGCCGCGTAAAGCGACGACTTGCGAGGACCTGGACTGCGCGAACGCTTGCGAGCAAATCAGAACATGTTCTAATCTGATACATGCGTTCCCGCAGGTTTTGAAGTTTATTTCTCTCACTAGATGTTGCAGATGTAGCGGCAACGAACTGCCTGGGGAATTCTAGCAATTAAATAAGTTTGGTACGATTGAGTTGGGTGGTTTTGTTTGCACTCAACTCCTTAGGTAGTGAATAAAGTGCAATAATGATGATCTGGGCGATTTATCACGTGGAAACTTAAATTTCGTGCGTAAAGCAAGAACCTGTTACCTTGGCCCACATCCGTTCGTTCGTGGTGCAAATTTTGGGCTTAGTATACGGGACTAGGGTCTCCACTATTATGTTTAGACTGGCTTAAAACATATTTTATAGTGGTGGTAATTTATCGCATCTTTCACGTCCAATTAATTGCTATTTGACAGATCTTGGCGTTATACGATATATTGACGGCATTACCACTACTGAATGGTATATTGTCACTGACATAAAACACCGACGATTGCACCGTGTAAAGCTGTCAAGCAAGCGTCCTCGCAATTTTCTATGTCACGAAGTTTCACAGACGACTGCTCAAACGGAATCAACATCAACTTGCGCAATTTCAATGACCGTGTAAAACGGCCTTAAGATCAGGAATCGATCTTCAGAATGACGAGCCATCAATGTAATATTGCGACGCATAAAGTTGAAATTTTCACCATGGTAACACTAAGGGGTCTGATAATGAAAGAGGCGTGAGATGAGCTACAGCAAGGTATAGCGATAAAGGGGGAAGTTGATAAAATGGATGAGGCACGCAGATAGCCAAGCGCTAGTCATCCAGTCAGGGAGGGCTTACATAAAATACAATGCGTCAGTAAGCATGCCTGTGTTAGTTGCATTACAAAGCGCAAAATATACGGAATGAAGATTAATCACAAGAAAACGAAAGTTAGATTTTCAAGGACGAAAAGTGCAGGGTTATGTTTAAAAGTAGAAGAGCAGAACCTAGAGCAGGTGGAACAATTTATGGTGGAATGTCGGACTAGAAGCGGAATCACTCACTCAGTGATTCAACCCGAAGGTTTGTCTTTGATAGGTGAGAGTAGAGCTCACCCCTTACTAAGCCAACGGCGTGTGCAATTCACACTTTCAGGGTAGGGGGGCCAGTTCCTTTCCCTGGGCCACCTGCAATTTCCTACGAAGTTCTGACACGCAGAAAGGGAAAGGATTTTAGATGGGGGTGTCCAGAAAGGCTCTTGCCCGGGATTTGAACCCGGGACCCTACGGTCAGTAGCTCAGTGCTCTACCCACTAGGCCACCACGACCCCAAAAGTAGAATAGAAACATTTTACCCAGAAGGAGAATCTCTTTGGGAAAATAAGCTTTCACTACTAAGCGATAACTAATGAGTCGAAGGTCGTTGAGCAGGAAGACTACACCAGCAGACTAGTGAAAAGTGCAATATGGAGCGCGGAATTATATGGCGCGGGTACATGAGCTCTAAGGGAAGAAGGTGAAAAAATACTTAGGGCTCTTCGATATGTGGATATGGAGAAGGATGCAGAAAGTAAAATGGGTCCAAAAGAGGAAGAATGATGAAGAGCTAGAGTTGGTAGTAAAGGAAGTTGGTTGAGGAAATAAGGATAAGGCAGAAAGTGTTGATAGAGAAGGTAAAAAGGGTGAAATCTAACTTCACTGGTAGAAAACTAATGATGACACTAACGGCCTTGAAGCGAAGAAGGCGGAGATAATCCGAAGATATGGACTCCTAGGTTGGATTAATGACTTCTATAGAAATCGGTGCAGTGATTGCACCCACTAGAAGGACTGAAGATCGATTCGATTACGGGTAGATAAATAATCAAATATATCTAGAACCAGGGTACGTAAGGTCCTCGGCGTACATTGTACACGGCGTATATAAGTATAACAGTTCTGCTCTCTTAAAAAGGAGTCTGCGCGAGAATACACATATGGTTTCTGCCGTACCTTTTTTGAAGTGATTATTTGTAATGAAACTGAGAACCTAAGTTTTTCCACACAGCATATTTCATATAACTACGACACGGAAACATAATTGAATGTAATTGAAACCTGGATCTTTAACTAAATATTCTGCGTGGAAAAAAAGTTTTGTCTGACATTATCGGCTGGTACGATTTGCTGAATATGGTAGTCTAATTGAAAGCGACTGGATACGATGCATTCGTAGTGTTTGTCCGGCGTTTCCTTCCAGAGGGGAGCCAATGCTGATGGCCGATAATTTAGGATCAACGATGTCGTGTAATAAATGAAACCTTCAGTCTTTGGAATTGAAAATCAATAGCCCCAAAAAAACGAATCCACGCCGTATTCCTCATGAATCAATAACGACGAAGCCGAAACAAAGGAATCACTCGGCACACACAGCATGGGGTGGTTGGAAGGAGATGGGAAAAGAACTCAAAATTAAAACAGGAAATAAGGAATATATTAAGAGAACGAATGCCTGCCATAACCGAGAATTAAACAGAAAGGGAATAAGGAACTTGTTAAGATAAATGGCACAGCTAGATGGTGAGCGTCTTTCGGTTGATGAAACTAGGAAAATGGAAAAATGAAAGGGATGAAATACCTGAAAATGAGAGGAGGAGTAAAGTCGAAAAGCATTACCGGATGAGAAATAGGCCAATGGTGGAAAGAGGTTCACCTTCCGCCATTTTTTGTGCCTTTAGTGATCGGATGGAGAGGATGGTAATGCCCGATTCCGAAGTGCTTTTTTGTCTCGTTTCTATAGATTAAAGAGAAGGTGGATGACTTTGGATCCCATAACCTTGACCTTACTATCCTCTAAACTTAGCCGAGGAAGTCATGCCTCTTAGAGCACACCATGATCACTTCGAAAACACTCTAGTGGTGGAACATCTAAATCCAGAGATGATATTTCCCCTCCAGAAATATGAACTGCGGAGGATAATAGTAAATTATAATGTCAACTTACCACTTTCTTCAGAGAAATCATGTTTACGCTTTCAGAGATTTAAAGATTTTAGCATATAATACAACATATATCTTTTATGATATACCTAGGACCATATTCAGAATCTCAACTACAGTCTCACTTCTACTACTTAATGCCTAAATTTTCTACTTCGAGTAAAATTGGTGTGCAGATTCACCCAGCAAGATTGGTATTAACTCACTGTACACTGCTTCGAACTATATCGAGGAGAATCTGTGTCGTCTTTTGAACTCGTAATAGAGATTTTATGACGTAAGTAGTAGAAGTAAGACTGTTGTTGAGATTCTTACTTTGATAAAGTCACATACAGTTGTCAGCGTCACGCTCAGAGGTAATACCACCTTAGCAGGTAGAATCTGTATACCACTTTGTCTCGTTATAGGGATTTTAGTACGTAAGTAGTAGAAGATATACTGTATATGAGATTCCGAATTCGGCCAATAGTGACGGAGACCAGTGGCCAGAGTCTTAAATATTTCGTTGCTCACCGAAAAAATATTGACGTTCTCGTTACCAACGAAAACGTCATATTTTGTTAACAACGTGGATAAACGAATAACTTGAAACGAATGACGTTATCATAGCGACAAATTTCTTTCGTTATGGCGTAACTAAAGATTCAAGAATTGGGCCCTAGCTAGTAATCGGTGATGTAGTTAATGAATATTTTCAGCACCCTTATTTTCGGTCAAAATATTGATACATTTTGATTGATACATATTGATACAAAGTGCAGAGATCCAATGTATTCCTTCTCCGTAGAAGAAAATAAACTCGATATTTTCGCTAAGGGGGTGCGTGAGCCCAATTTGGAAATTTCAAAGGTGTATCGGCGGCCGAAAAGGCTGAAAAACACGGTTGAGGGATAAAGCCGCTTGAAAATGCACTGCGCGAGCGATCTTATTCGGTGACCCTGGGGAGAAATATCAGACTCGACTAAAACTCTGGACATAAGTACTGGATACGCCCACTATTTTCCACAATTTCAGCAATTGTTTATTGATTTAAATCGATGTTAGAGAAGGAAAATTCAGAAAGAGGCCAATAATTTAAATGAATATTCCTCAGTGTACTATTTTTGAATTCAGAGCGCAAGTCGTATTCCACAGGGAGTTTATAGACCCGTGAACTTATTGAAGTCGATCCATACGGCGCTACGGAAAAAAAAAGAATTTTAAACTCAACGACCGTGGATGTGCATTTTCTACCGAACTTTCCCGACTTTAGGATCTTCCTCCTCGAAGAGGAACTCCCTCTGAAAGACAAAAAAAACTAAAAAAGGGAATCCTAGGGGGTATTAAAAGGAGTAAATGCGAGTTTAATAATTCCTCATCTCTTAATATAAAAGATAACGGGAAGAGAGAATTAAAAAAAAATACTTTTGGGGAGCAGAAAGTTTTCGAACTACCATCAGGACGGAGACCTTCCTTCTCCTATCCACAAAAGAAAGTAAGAACCTGAGCTAAAAAATTGAAAATATCCCATAATTCATCCCTGTGTATTTCCTGTTTTCCGGCTTTCCCATTCCATTAAAAGTATGATGAGTCGCTGAAGTTGAAAATTGTTTTAAAAAATTGCGAGTAGCAAAATGCGCATCGTAATTGAAAATTCATCGTATTTATCTGATGTGAAAAAAGGCTAGGTCATTTACCTAAGGACAATTACCAGGATAGTATATAACTCCCACAATAAAAAAAAATTGGCGGTGACTCAATTGATCACAACGATGTAATCCTCCCCGTTAATTCATAAATTTGAAAAAAAAAATTGGTTGGCTAACTGCTTGAAAAGGCAATAATATAACAAAAAATTGAATTAATTATTATTGTAATGGTGAACCCCACACTGAAACCCGATACATGGGACACGTATGCTTAACATTATTTTCAGATATATGTGCCATGGAGACATACATATGGATTCTGTTAAAAATCGGTCCTATGAAAAGAAACTCGATTAGCGAGTTTTATTATGTTGTATAAATATGAATAAAGGAGGATTTATTGCTAATAAAGTTTGACTTTTTTGTCATTGCCACCCACTTTTACTTCATATTCAACATAAAAACCTGAGGCAATGTAAAAAATAATGAAGAAGTAAACTAATTTAGGAAAATCTTTGCAAATCGCGCATGAGAAAGGCAAGAAACAAACTTAATAGAAGGCAACGTTGACGAGAAATAGTCAAATCGCTCCGCCAAAGTAGGAAATAGGTTCTTGCAGGCAGTGGCACACCCAGAACCTTTTTATGGGGGGGGGGGGGGGGCATCTGCCCGATCCTTTGCGAAGTGAAACCAAAATGGTATTTTAATAAGTATAAGTTGAATGTTATAGCAGACCATTTTTTCTTATATGTAAGACGTATTCAACAAATATGGCCATTTTTGGTCTAGTCATAGTAAAATGATGCAACAAATTTTTTCTATTATTCCAATTGTTGCCACAATGTGACTGTGACTCGTCAATTAAATATTGATTTGAGATTAGAAGAGATCTAAAGGCCGTATCACAATAGCGGTTGCCGGTTACGGTTGCCGGTTGCGGTTGTACAGTCGACCAATCAGCGCCAACCAACTCTCAACGGTTGGATTATAGGAGCGCGTCTATTTCCAACCGGCCGGTTGTGCAACCGTGACCAATAGGAGCTCACCTCTAGATCAGGTGCTGTTTGAGCTTACATATCGCGATAATTTCATTGTTACTATTTCAACCACGTCCTAAGCCTTAAAAATATTCAGAACACAATTTAAACAGTATTTAACTCACTTGCATCATTATTTTTTTGTGAAGGATGTAGGTATTATAATACCATACATTTCATCGAGGAGAGATGAAATGCACTTAAATCATTTGTATCTTGTATTTGAGGCATAAATCCTGAATTTGTGGCAGCATAGGAACAAAATGTAAACAGAAGCAGCACGTGACCGTGAGGCGAGATCCTATTGGCTGCGACTGCACAGCCGGCCGGTTATATAAGCGGTCAGTGTGATTGGAACTGTTTACACCGACCGGACCCGGCAACCGATAGTGTGATACGGCCTTAAGGGGGGCGTGGGGGTGGGATACAGGGGCCCTTCTTCCCTCCTCCCCCCTCCCCCCCCCCCCCCCCCGTGGGTGCGCCACTGCTAGCAGGAATGCATCACTCCTTCACCACCACCTCTAGTCCTTTTCGTAACGAATTCATTACTTTCACCCTTGAGAAATGAGATTCACCCCGCTCCACCCCCAACCCATGAGCAAGGGTGGTTCCGTCACGCTGGATACTCTCCAAGACACACAGAGAGAGAGAATGGGATTGAGGAGAGCGGCCGAAAGGAAACTTCATCAAAACCCTGACCGAAAAGAAACCTCATCCTTAGCTGATCCCCACAACCTTCACCACCGACACGGGCCATTTTTACGGCCCACAAAAGTAAGTTGGGGAGAAAAATTTCTTCGGTTTAGGAAGCATTCCGCTCCGTTCATAAGAAAGCGGTGGGGTGGAGAGACGGAGGCGGAGGAAATAGCCTTGAGAAGGCGAGGAATGAAAGAGATAAGGGCGGAGGAGTAGGGGTGGGTAAGGGAAGGAAGGAGGACTTAAAGGAAAGGATCTGCCGCGGTGGTCCAAGTGCCGTGAAATGAAGGGCAATCACTGAGAAAGGATGAGGGAGGGAAGGGATGAAGATAAAAAGGGGACGGATGACGGTAAATATGGAGAAACAAACGAGAAGGGAAGGGCGTAGGACGAGAACCTGGCCATCAGTAATCCTTACGGGGCCAAGAAGGGAGGGATAAGGGAAATGAGAGGAACGCGCACGTTGGGAGGGAAGAGCACCGTGTTTTACGACTGACAGTGTGGGAAGGGTAGCACGAGGGGTGGAGCTGCTGAAGTTCAGGGAAGGAGATCACAATCACCGTGTCCGAAGGAAGAATATATATCGGTACCTATCACATGACCACACAATATTCTTGCCGAAAATTTTTCGCTTTTTTACTTATATCATAACACATCATGTGAATCTAAAAACGTGTAAAATAAAGGTTATGTGTTAGGTAATGATATATTCATTGCTCTCTACGGGAGGGAAACGACATAAAATCCCAAATTCAACAACTTTGAATAAAAAAGCCACAAGTTTCCGAACTATTTCGGCATTCATCCTCCTTCATCAGCTAGAAATAAGATTTTGGTAGAAATAGAAATGTTTTTTTACAAGCTCCAACTGTTTAGATTAAACAGAATGTATCTAACTTGTTCTTAAAGCTGATACAACTAGAACATCCAGAATCAAACGAGAGATTCCAACCCGATGCATTAGGGTGACCACTAAGCGTAGAAAGGGGAAAAGTATGAACCATGAAAAAACATAAGATCGGAACTTTGCGGCTAGACTACTTGACTTCTAGCCCCGAGAACCCGGGTTCAAATCTTGGTAATGGCAAATATTTTTCATTTTCATACTCGGCACTTGCGTGCAGCGTAGAGTCAAGTTCGAAGAATCCATTATTCGGATGGGACGTCAAAACGTGGATCCCTTCGGCGCCAGTACAGTCACAAGGACACACTTACGCAGACTTCAAGGTTTCACTCCTTCTTTTCCCTGTTCCCTGAAAAATTCATGCCTCCAGCCGATCGTCTGCCTTTGGTCTTAAACTCCAAAGATGATGGAAACACTCACCATTTCATCCTAATTTCAAAATTATTTATATAAATAAATCCCTCTAAAAGGAAGAAAAAAGGAGGATAGTAATAAAAAGAAAGATTTCTCACCGTTTAGTTTTCATTCAGGGCGCAAATCGTATACTTCGGGGAATACTCATGCCTTGGGGAGTCTGAGGGTTAAGGTCCATTGATCCATCAAAGATAAATATAAATTATATATATATATATATGCCCCACGTAACTACTATTTCAAGTTAACAAGGGTACGTATGCTAATTGTCCTCCTTTTCGAGGGTTTCGGAATCATTTAAAGGCATTGGCAAACTAAAGGTTGACACTCAAAAAGATAAGGGTGTAATATAAAAGAAATAAAAAGTTAGGCAAGGAGGTGATCGAAGATTCGTTCATTCCAAGAGCTGCCTTTCGGTCAGATGAACGAGCATTGTTGCGAGAATTTCGCATGCGAAGAAGGAGCGCAGTTTACCTCGCATGCAAATGGACCGAATGGTTGTAAAACAAAGGAATCGTTACTCGGGGCCGAAGCGGCATTGGAATAAGGTGACCTCGCGAGGCGAACTGGCGATCAGTATGCGTCCGGGTTGGACCCAAAACCAGTTCTCCAGAAAGGGATCGATGTGGCAGGAACATTCGAGGAGTCATTCGTAAGGGGGCTTATCTTGCGCCGGGCACTATTTCGGGAACTGGGACGGATCGCCTGTGGGGTCTTAGAGGCCGCTTTCTTTCTTCCTTACGTTCCACCAGCGAATGTTTCGTATTCGCGCAATGGCCATCGACGACGAAAGAAATTTACTGGGGCATGAACAAACCGGCAAGCAAATTGGAGGAAATTCAACCCTCGCGCCGTAATCTTGAATCCTATCTACGTGAGTGCATAGTGTGCGAGTACAAATTTAAAAAAATCGATTGATATACTTTAGACAAATTCTCAGGCTTAACAATAGCAAAGGGACAATTGTAAAATGAGGTTTAATTTGACTTTAACAATAGTTTTCACAAACAACTAGTACTTCCTATGCCGATTGGGCAAAGAAACTCGAGAATACCAAAAAGGTTGTTCAATAAAATGATCAACATTAATAAACGGGCATGATCATCTCAATTCGCGACATGAAATATGCAAGAAAGAATAAACTAGGAGCACAACATGAACTATATAATAAAAAATAGTCGCATCAACACCATTTATATACAATCTCTAGTTGAGACTGAGGTAACCTAATCTAGGAAAAACAAAAGTTATTACGTCATTGACAGCAACCGATTGATTGCAAATGAAATAAAATACTCTTTTCACACGTGAATTCTTTTCAATATAAAAATAACGTAATTACACTTATACGCAGATGGCTAAGTTAAATTGAAAGTATTTGACCGATCAAATTATCCCTATTAAAATATTATTTTTCTTAGAGAAATATTTTCAAATAACTACGAATAAAATAAATGTCGTAATTACGTTAAAACATAAGTCATCAACCACGATAAAAAATGCTATGTCGATCACGTAGTTATGGCAAATATCCTCAAATAAGGAATGGTCCCTTATTGAGACTCATCAAGATTTATCAAAAACATTAGTCAAAATTTTAGAATAATCTAATTTTGCTCTCCATAAAGTATATTACGTACTTTTACCTCATTAAATGCGTCCAGAGATAAATTTATCCATTTATTTTAAACCCTCTTTTGCCGCATACAATTTGTCCAGGAAAGGAAGAGGAATATGGACAAAGATAATCGGAAAATTTATTGTTCACGACGACAGAGAATCGCAAGCGCACTCTAAATGGCCCACTGATTCACAATTGAGCCCGGAAATATCCCAGAGTTAACGCTCAATCAAAAATTTCAGCAGTACCTACTTTTTGAAGTCCCCCAAGGGCGTGCATCGGAGCCAAGTTTTTGTACAACGGGAGAGAGAGAAAGAGGGAGAGAGAGACACGCAGAAGAAGTATGGGAAAAAAATTGCATAGCCAATTACCAGTCGATCGAGTCTGACCACCAAAATGAAAACTCCTGGCAGGTGATTGCGGATGAAAGATAACCCCTTACCCCCTCCCCCCCAAGCTCCACAAAAATCACGCCGAAATAACACCGTGCGTTTGATACAACTCCTCCCAGATTCATTAACTAAGCTTCATCGCACACACACGTGATCTCGCACGTGGAAAGCCCAGGATGGGGGAGGGTAGCGGGGGTAAGGGAAGGGGAGGCTGAAACATATATGGCCCTAAGGGAATGAATGGAATGATGTGGAGACGATCGAATGAAACAAGAAAAATAATCAAACTATAACACACACACAAACAGTGATAAATAACTCCGCAACTGGAAGAGAAGAAAAAAATACCGCCCAGAAACGCTCCTCCATTTACGGACACTTGCTGCAATCCGTTAATCCAAAGCGCACACGCAATTTTGGGGCGATAAATTGAAATAAAAATCAACGATGCGGGGAGGGGTAGAAAAAAAAGGACGCCACCGAGACCCCAAAAATAATAAAATGCCCGCCGAAGCCGCCGAACAAATATCAGCGAGGATGAAAAGACCGAAAACCTTGTTGTATACCCACGGGCTAAAAGCGTTTTTCGATTTACGATTTACACGCCCCCCACCTCGGCACTCCCTCAAAAAAAAAGAAAGAAAGAATCGCCCGAAATATCCAACTTCCCTCGTTCCTGCCCACGCAATACATCTGGCAAATTTCATCGCAGCAAACTTCCATACAAACGAACGGACGAACACACGCGAAACAGCAACATCGACAAGATCACAAATTGCGGATTGTAGCCATAACACGTTGACATCTTGTCCAATTAATGGTCGTGGGAAGGAGTAATGGACAATAGATGGAGAAGTGTTATTGCGCATTGGTTTGGTCAAAAATGGAATACTCCGTTGGCACCATGGGAGATTTGGATAAAATTCTGAGATTTGCTAGATTATAAACGAGTGTTGCGAAAAGAGGAGTAAGTGTTGCAGTGTTCCGGAAAAATTAGGAGATTCTAAGCAGGGCACAGTATGCCAGACTAGGACCGTCCAACGGGTACAGGGCAGTAGAATTTTCCTATGATGCCAAAAGGATAATTAAGGATACATTATGTATTGGATGGGAGCGTGGTGGCCGAGTGGGCAGAGCGCTTGGCTACTGATCGAAGGGTCCCGAGTTCAAATCTGGGTGAAGCCTTTGGACGACCCCGAAGGAAAAATCCTCGGAGTGGCAAATATAAAACAAAACTCTCGAACGGTTCTTTTGAAGACAACACAGTCACTGGTAGTTGGTTGCAGCACAGAATCTCGTCTGTTGGGTGTTTTATATCTGCCACTCATTTGTAACCACCTCACCCCCAGTAACCTACTCCTTCCCACGTCTCCCCCACTTCTCTTTTCCCACACTCTTCTGGTGTCCACGAATAACCGTCCACTCCCACGTTCTTCCCCTTTCCTCCCTCCCTTCCCCCCCTCTATTTTGTTTTTTTCATATTAATGTTGGTGCATCTTAGATATACTCTACCTGACGATGCTGTAATATAGTGAAACCCGGGTTGTAGTAAAGTTTATTATTTTTGTGGATTTGGCTCGTGTTTTTTCTTTCTGTGTTATCATGTTTCGCTTCCACTTCATATCGCCTGAATCTTCGCAACTGTCGTGTCATTTTCAAGGGTCAAATACGTTCTCCACCGAGACATTGAAATGCCAACATAATAACCTTTGAATAAGGGGTAATTTAGTTCTGATTCTTGTGACTTTAATAAAGTTAACGAGTATTAAGCGAATACGCACCAATGCTATAAAGTCCTGACACCCATATTTGACCCTTGAAAATGGCAAGACAGCGTTGAAACCGGCCGGGCACTACCAAATAAATTGTGTGGATGAACTAAGTGTACTCGATTTTACTCACGCATGATGTAAAACATATTGTTTCAACCAAAGACGCTGTGAGTGAAAACCAAGGAGTGAGGTGGTAATTTTTCACCCCCTGCCACACACCTACGAGGTGGCTTGGTTTGTACATACAAGAGTACATGTGGAGAAAAACAGTGGGGGGATGAACGAAGTTAAAAAAAAGTAAAACTCACGAAAACGGTCAAATATTCAAATAAACGCCGACCATGTGAACTCCCCAAGATTGACCTGTCCAGGGCATCACGCAAAGAATCAACCCAAGTCCATCACCGTAGACTTCTCCGAGCTCATTCGGAACCCTGAACAAGCTCACCTCCCTTCACCGAACTGCCCTTTTCTGTTACGCGGAGAAACGTTTTCCCACGCAAATGAAAATCCCTTTTTTTGAAGTAAAAAAACACACACACATTCTATCGGAGCGGATACTTCCTCTCCCCCATTCTCGGGGAATACCACCGAATCCCAGGCTCCCAACATTTTTTTTCCATCAGATATTCGTAAGAGGTCACGCGATAATACCATTTTCGGATCCGATACCCCGCAATCGCCTCTCCGCTACGGCCATGAGGGTATGGCGGTGCAGGAAAAAGATGGCGAGGGTAAAGTTGATAGAGCGAGGATAGCAGAGGAAGGAAGAAGAGGAAGAGTCAAGAGATGTATAAAAAAAAGTAGAAGCAGCATAAATTCAATCCTGCTTGCAGAGAAAGATCTTCTTAGCATACGCCACGTAAATGCACGACCTCCATAAAGTCTTTAAGGCGGGGTAACCCTCTTAACTCATTCTTCCCTTCCTCAAACTAGTCCCTTGCCCTCCCTAAGCCTTTACAAGGCCACCTTCTCAAGCATAAAGTAACAGATCCTGGGGAAGCGCCATGGCAATGAATATCAAAGGGGGGATATTCCATTTGTTGGCGGAAACTTTTTACAGGGCGAGGGCTAAAATATGGCTGTTTAATCGCACGACACGCGTTGGATAAGCAAAACAGGGGTAAGACCACGTCTCCTTGCGCTAGGATAAAACAACAGGCAAAAACCTCACTCTCTCCTTCGGCTCAATCTACAATAACAACTCTTCGACATACTTTTACGAACGAAACTTTGAGTGTTACTCAAGATCTGTGAAGGAGGGAGAATATATCAGGGTCCTCTTCAAATATTATACCTCGCTTCACCCATGGTAAGGTGGAGATTAACGGCGTAAAAGATACATACATGCATTTTCATAACACATAGCAAGCTTCCTTGTATGCAGTTTGCAAACAAGGAAGCACTTCATCAAAACATTTGTATGGAGCGTGGCACTCTATGGATCAGAGACATGGAACATCGGGAAAGAAGTTCAGCGAAGAATTGAAACCTTCGAAACATAGTGCTGGAGGAGAATGTTGAAGATTAAGTGGACATAAAAAGTGAGGAACGAAGAGGTGTACAGAAGAGCAGATGAAGAAAGGACAATATTGAAAACTCTACGGCAAAGAAGTACCAGATGGATTGAACATACCTAGAGGCACAATGAATTACTTAGAAATATAAAAGAAGGGAAGATTGAAGGGAAGGTCCCGCGAGGAAGACCATGGGACAAATATATCGGGCAAATAAAGAAGGACGTGAAAGAGAAAACATATCAGGGCGTGAGGGAATAAACACTGAATAGGGCAGAATGGAGGGCTACAGTAAACCAATTCTAGGATTTAAATACTGATGATGATGATGATGGCAAGCTATGACAAATCAGCGGTTTAAGCGCCATCCTCGAAAACATTCACAAAAGGTGTCAATGCAGTACAGAAGCTAAGTTGTTATAACATTAGATTCGGTTCCCAGTGATGAGGGTAAAATTAACCTTATTGAATGAGTAAAAGTTAAAAATATTTAATTAAATTATAATAACAAAGCAACTAAAGTAATTCCGAATTATGAGATGCGGTTTTCCTCGAAGAAATGCCTTAAAAATCCCCATGCAGCTTATATGATCAATTTCATATTCAGTCTCATTACTAAGGGGGATTACATTTGTGATTACGGGGTTCTAAAAAAACTGAGTTCCCGAAGAATTTAAAATTCGCATGTTTTCCTAGAACCTTATCGTTTGAAATATGATTTGAAAAAGACTCGCGGGTACAGACGATGACAACTATTTTTCTTCATAATGTGCGGCCAAAACTAGGATACCTCAAAATTCGAAAATGCAGTGCCTCAAAAAAACAAGTGCTCTATATTTAATAGATATTGTGAGCAACTCTATTGATATATTCGCCCAATTTAAATACAACTTAATAAGCTCCCTGGCTTTGAAAGAATATTTACATGAACTATAACAAAAGTTAAAGTTCAAATGGCACTAGCTGTCGGTTACCTAACATAAATAACTGCCACGACTATAACCGCACAGCCAAAAAGGTAAGGTTACCACAGGGTATCAATAAGAAGGTGAGAAGAAGTTTGGAATAGGTGACGGTAATTAGAAGTCAGCACAACATCTGCATCCTTAATCACAACAACACCTTTAGTTAATTCACTCTAAAACTCCATTGTTTGTCTAACGGGATTATGTCAATTAACACGACACCCCAGAGGTGACTAGCATGAAAGTTTTTGGCATGTGAAAAATTGCATTCACGTATGATTTTTTTAAAAACATTCTTCACCACAAGATTCAACGTCCGCTACGAAGAACAAGTTATCCACGGAGTGCACGCTCCCACTAAGGAATACTTGATTTATGATTAGCAAATATCACATCATCTTTTGAAATCCCTCCAATTTTTCTCGTGCCAAGCACTGCGAAACACTCATCCGTACCAATTCAACGAAAAGTTTCAACTGAAAGGCTTTCAGTGGCGAAACAATTGGTATAGAGCCCAAGGGATACTAAAGCTCAACAGTAAGGGTGAATCCCGCTGGATTTATCACAGACTGAACCAGGAAGAAGAGAAAAAAACACCTAAGCAATCGATCTTTTTTTTTATTTTTCATCGACTCCTAATTTGTATCTCAGTCCTCAGTCGGTGTCTCTCTCTCTCTCTACTCTTATTTCTGAACCTTCCCTCGAGGGAAAAAATAATCTCAATGGGAATATTTCGCGTTCAAATAAATTATTACTCCCACGCAAAGCAAACCTTCGCAATCAAGTCTTTAAAAAAATTAAAAATATTAGGGACACTGCGTCGCAACGGCTTTTTGGGTCATTTTTGTCGTAAACTGGCAGTAAATTCGTTTGAAATGGACTCGCAATATAGCGGAGATGTATCCAGAAAGAGGAAGGAACCGGAAGACCTAAGGGGGCAGGAAGATAGTGGGGGTGAGAGAGAGAGATACCACGTCAAAAAAAACCAAAAAAAAATGAAACGGTATCGAATGCTGGAATGAAATCTCTTTTTTTTTTCATCTTCACCGTCATCAATTCGTATCAATCCCTCCCGCCATGCATTGAATGGCCGCCGAAGACGAAGATGGCCTCCCGACGAAACTAAAGTATTAATCGATTCACGATTCCCGTTGCCCTATTTTGAAACCACCCACGTGAGAGAGAACGAAACGTGACGCATAACATTTCGGGCCATTCCGACTTTTTTTTATATAGAGTACCAAGAGAGCATGAGTAAATTGTCGAAAATGAGCGGAGGGGCCTCATCAAACACATATGTTTTTTATCTACGTCCGCAATACAATTGAGCTTGTTATCCGGTTCGAATTACGAGTATTATCGCGTGGAGGAAAAATTTTGTTTTTCATTTCGACGCAACCAATTTTGGTTACCAGGCACTCCTTTTTCTTCTTTTTTTTGTAATGCAGGACGAGGATCCCCGCGTATTATTTTTTTCTCTCTCTTTTGGCGCCATTAATCACCGGGCATCTCGCCATCATTATGAAAAAAAAGAACACTCAGCCAGCGTGCCATAAAGCTCCGGGCGGCGTCGAGGTCCGGCGCATAACAACGCCCATCCGACGTCAGTTACTTTTAGCATTCCACGACAGTCACACGGAACTCTTTAATGTTTTCCGGAACGTGCCGGAACTCGAAGTAAATACCATTCCAGAACCACGCTCCGAACATCTTCACCACTAACTACATACATACTATACATCACGGCACTCGAATGCTCGATTGCGATCCTACAAACCATCCCGCCGACCTCTCAAACCGACGAACTGGGACGGCAAAGAAAAACAAATATAGATTCGATCCATTGAACATTAATTTTCCGGCCGAAATAAAAGAGCCGGCGGCGCCGCCGGGGAAAAGACAAGGAACGTCTACTCATTTTTGTTTTTCGTTATTCTTCTTTTATTTTTGTTTTTTTTTAAAGAGTTGTTTAGTTATAGGAAGAGGAGGATGAGGAGAAAAGGGCTGCAGATGGAGAGAGATGGAACCCTTCGGAAAACCATTCCTCTTCTTATCTTTTTATTCCTTCTTTTTCCATTTCGTCGTTCGTCTATAATCGAGGCCGGCGCGACGGACTGACGGGAGTCAGCGCTGCAATCGGGGGAGACAAGAGACGAACGGCCCCCGCAGCGTCCCACCCACGCGACGGAGTTTTTCTTGAAGGTTTACCGCATCGCCCACGGCTCGAGACAGCGTTGTCCGGGACCCGCCCACTGTCCGGACCGCACCCAAAAGATGCAAGCAGTCGGACGGATGCACGGGAATGAATGAGTCGGGGAAAGGGTGGAGACGGAGGAAGGATATGCGTGTGGGCGGGAAGAAGGGTAGTTAAGACTCCCTGCGTGACAGCGGCGCGTTGAATTATCCAGCGTAGTAAGTAGTGCGCCCAGGGTTGCCAGACGTTCCGGATTTTACGGGACAGTCCCGTATTCGTGCTAAATGTCCCGCGTCCCGCGCAAGGAAAGAAAATGTTATTTCCAGTATATGTAATATACTGGAATTATTGGGTTTTCCCCAATTGCAATTGGCAATTGCCCCAATATCCTGCTATCTGACAAGGACCTCAGGTGGTAATTATTCGGTTTCTCATGTTACGGCGTATTCAACCAGGTATTACAAACATATTAAAAATATAATAAATTAAATAATAACCACATATTAAAAAAAACAGCGTATTAAGCTAGATTCGACCAGATAAATAAGATTAGAGAGATAGATTGTCGTACCGATAGATTAAAAATGGCATTTTTCCCCCGTACTATAAGAGAACAGAATAGGCAGCATAGCAAAGGGATAGGTAGGGGAAATATTTTAGAGTATTCTGTGCGGCATGATGCATGTATTAACCCCTTAACTACTAGAGATACTAACAATCAGGTTGCATGAGACCCTATAGTTGCTTGTTTGCATGTATATAGTGCATGTTTGGTGATCTTCACCCCCTGCCACACATCCTCTCGGTGGCTTGCACGGTATGGTGTAGATGAAGATGTATTCTTGCATATTACCGAGGTGCTCACGGATGCAATACATATGCCCGTAAACCTGTAGGATCATTCGCGCATTTAACCTTGCTCCAAAAAAAAGAATTATTTAGTCGGTAGTTCAATTTTATTTGCACGATTAAAAGCAACATACATGTATCCTGCCGACAATTCTCATTTGTACTTCGTTGTTTATTTACAGCGTCCCCATGGGGACTTTCTTATTTCGATACTTTTTTGTCTTAAAGATGTTCCCTTTAATTTTAAACAAACCATTTTTTTAGCGCAAACTTAGTATGCGTGTCAGAATCTCGTTAAAAAAATTTATCCCCTGATAGTTTCCCATTACATTCATCGCTGTATGCTTTTTATTAGCTGAAATAAAGAGATGGTGACAACCGTAATAATATATAAGATACCGATGTTAGCCAGGATCAAGGAAATTAAGAGCGTTTTTCCAGTTCTACCTGGAGTATTCAAAACGTTTTCGCTATGCACACACGCGCGTATTCCGCGGTAAATATATCCAGGACGAGTGTAGCAATGGATAAAATTGGTAGCTGCATGTTGGTATAAGGACTTAAAGCTAGCCCAAATAACAACATGTTTTTGCATGTATGCTTTGCTATTTTTATCTTTTTTTAAACAGCGTAGTTTTGAACAGTACCTACACAAGTACTAATCCTTTTTTATGCATGATATGTAGTGCATGTTTGGTGAGAGTTCACCCCTTGCCACGCACCTTTATGGTGGCATTCAGGGTATTATATAGATGTAGATGTATTCGAATGCAACGTTGTGTCAAAATTTCAAGTCAATTGATCGACTACTTATCGAGCTTTGCGAGCAAAAATATACGCAGACTGAATTTTACCGTATAAAGATGATCATCGAGGCGTTCATTAGAGTACTCTTATACTTATCGTGGTATCAGGTATCTATCCAAGTACTCATGTACTCGTCAAATATCCATGCATTCATTCGGCTGCTCAGACATCTACGAATAAAGAGTGGTGCGACAAATGGCAGTTAGAACTCAACCTTAAAAAGTGTGTAGCTATCAATTTTTGGAGGAGGAATAATTCGATAGAGCGATCCTATAGAATTAATAACACGAAGATCGAAAACGTTGAAACCGTAAGATATTTAGGTGTAACAATCACTAAAGATTTATCGTGGGGTAGACTCATCCGGGAAATATACGGCCGAGCGAAGAGAAAGCTAGGATTTATAAAAAGAGTACTTCGGAAATGTGATGAGAAGACAAAAGAGCAGGCCCCACCTTGAGTATGCAGCCAATGTATGGGATCCTAATGAATTAGGTTTGATGAGAGAACTAGACAGTGCAGCGTAGAGCAGCTAGGTTCGTCAAAAGGTGTTACGATAGGTTGAGTAGTGTATCAGAATTAATACAAGAATTAGGGTGGGAATCACTATCAGAGCGTAGGTTAAAGTTCAGATTAAATCTATTAGAGAAATTTCAATCGGATAGCTTTACTGAAGATGTTAGGCACATATTGAAAACACCAGCGTATTATGCTAGATTCGACCAGATAAATAAGATTAGAGAGATAGATTGTCGTACAGATAGATTCAAAATGGCATTTTTCCCCCGTACTATAAGAGAACAGAATAGGCAGCATAGGAAAGGGATATGTAGGGGAAATATTTTAGAGTAGTCTGTAGTGCGTGATGCATGTTTTACCCCTTAATACTGTAGACACTATCAAGTTGCATCAGACAATATAGTTGCTAGTTAGCATGTTAGTAGTGCATGCCTGGTGATCTTCACCCCCTGCCACACACCCTCGCGGTGGCTTACAGGGTATCGTATAGATGTAGATGAATATAAAACATATGGCATCCCCTCCCCTATTTCCGACCTCTTTGTGTTGCGTTGGGCGACGTCACCTACGAGGACAAAAGGAAAGGCCTGCAGAGGGTGGAGTCTCGCCGTCGACGGAACGCTGTCCAAGGGAACAATTAAGAAAAGGAGGCTTTATATCTGGTGTCGAAAATTCACTCTCTTTCCTGCCGTCTCCGCCCTACCTACAAACCTACCGCCGAAAGGGCGGGCATTCTAAAACTAATTGCTCCACGGAAGACAGGAGATTTGTTTTTTTTTAAATCGAGATCTAATTAAGGAAATTAAGAAACTTTTTTTATTGACAAATGATTCTGCGTCACGCTCCTTAGCAAGGGGAAGATGGAATCGTGAAATAATGGTTTGCTAATCGGTGCTCGGGACGGCAGGATACAATCTTATTGGGAAGCAGCGGCATTATTGCTGAGCGTTCTTCTTCATCATTTAAATGAGGTCATATGAATTGCAGATTAAACACTTTATAAATAAAGTTCAAGCGCTACGATCTCTCGCAAAACATTTTTGGAATAGTAAAGGGCAAAATTTCTCAATTAAGATGAAGGAATCACGCATGGCTAGTAAAGAAATGACTAGTAAGAAATATTAAAACGGACGCTGAAGAAATTTGTAGCAATTATCAAACATTTCAATAAATTAGTTAGTAAATAGATAATCGTTTCATCTTTACAACACTTTGACAGATGGGCTCACAGCTCTCTACTATTGGAGGAAGAAAATTTGATCATATTAAGTATACCGTTAAAAACGAAATAAAATTTCAGGTGTGTCGCAAAGCTTGTTTAAATATATAATGATTCCCATATGCAGGAAGTTGAGTCTTGAAAAAAAACTAGACCATTTGTGATAAAAAGTTATACAGATTGCTACTTTTGCTGATAGCGATTAGTTTTCTGTCAACTGTCACTAATGAGCATATTAGAAGGAGCAGTTCATTTTTAGACACAACGTAAGGAAACATTTTTCTTTTTAAAGCTACTATAAAATTCTAGTATTACTAATCAAGCTACTTATATAAAAAATAACAAAATGTAATCAGAATGAATGATGAAAATAAAATGGATCGACTGAGTGACAAACGAAGAAGTCCTGAGAAGAGTCGAAGAAAAGAGAACTCTGCTGAAAACCCTGAAAAGAACACGGGACAACTTAATCGACCATATCTTGAGAAACGATGGCATGACGAAGACAATCTTCGGGGGAATAGTGAACGGGAAGATAGGAAAAGTCAGGCCTCGTATGAGATGTGAGGAACAGTTTGTGTAGGATGTAAAATAAAGGAATTTCGTCAAAATGAAGAGGTTGGCCGATAGAGGAATCGAGTGGAGGGCTGCGCCAAACCAATCCTAGGGTTCTTGACCCATGATGGTGATCAGCAAATTTCTATAAAGACTCCTAATCGGAAAAATTCTCATTGAAATCCATCTATTCCACTACGTGACGTAGATGGAGAGCTCCGTCTTTGCTTAACAACCCCGCTGCATGTAAATGCAGCGTATAGTGGGGAAATCGCTTCCAAATCACTACCCCACCGAGGACTAAAATTACCTGCGATGCCGAGTGGCGTGTGAAACTTCCCCAGTTGCCCCTGGACGCACGAATGGTGCGACTTGGCAAGACCCCATGTAGATTAAGTGCCGCTTAGGGCGAATGCAATTACCACTAAATCGGTTAGAATTTTAGGAAAGAAATAAGTTCGCCGTAGCCCCGGCTCCAAACCCAGAGCAGGGAACCCTGGTGTCTAACGCCCCAAAAACCCCGTCCATGAGAAGGGAAACTAACAATCCCCGCTTACCTTTCCCCATGAGCGATTAACTGGATTAAAGCGTCGTCAATTATTCCCTGGCTCCGCTTTGAGCTTCGACCCCCTCCCTCTCTCTCCCCCCATCAAAACCCCTCCCCTTCCCTCTTCCCAACAACCCCCTCAGTCGTCCTTGTCAATCTTCCGCGCGGCCTAGCGACGCGTGCGTCGAGACAGCCGAAGGGATCGCAATTCGGCTGTGACTTGAGCTCAAATCCTCTGTCTGAGATTTCGCATTCCTCTACGTCATAGGGAAGAAAGGAGGGGTGGGAAACGACGTCACCGCCAAGTCCTCCCGTATCAGTGTCTGCGCCAACCACCTCTTCGCATAATTTCTACCGACGAGCCAAAAGCTCCGGGAGGCGGTCCCAAATCTTTCCCCTTGAGGAGACGCTGGGTGTGTGTGTGTGTACGTACCCACACATCCCTCACCGTTCCGGTTCTCTTCGCCTACAGCACGTTTCTCCGCGTGATATCTCCGCTTTTAATCCTCATCCATCCGTTTCGGGCCCCCCACACCTCGCGTTCGTCGGATACGACCACTGCGACTGCTTAGTTGGGAGCTGAGGAACTGGGAGTGGGGTGTAAACCTAAATCGCATTTGTGCAGTGCACAGTGGAAAGAGCTCACGATAACTCCGTGAGCAGGGTACGAATACGTGACGGATTCCGTACGGCATTAAAACGGTCGTTCAAAATACAGTGAAACAAAGCGATGCCGGGACTTCCCGAATGTTTTCCTTCCAAAGAAGATAAGGAGGTGTTGGCGCATCGTTTGAAGCCAGGCTCCAACACGGCCAGCACATTTACCCGTAATCCAACACCCTAACTCAACCTTTACTTTCACAGAGTAGAGTAATTGAACTCCGACGCATTTTACACAACGTCAATCACGTCTCCTATCCATACCAGATTACTATTTGCATTTCCTCTTCCGTGAAACTAACATCAGAGACAATGCATAAGTCACGCTGCTTTCAAGCAGATTAAATTCATGCAGAGTAGGTAAATCTAAGGGTCCCCGAAAACAATTCCTCAGAACAATGGCAATTGAAGCACGAAAGCCAAATCCATCTGAGATCTTATCTTGTCCAAGTTTGAGAATAGTGACTGGTTCAATAGCTTAGCAGTATAGTGTAGCATAAAACCATCGTGTTGGGTATCACATATGACCGCTAGTGTGGCTACCTGCTATTCTCGATCGCATAATTGGTGCGGACCTATTTTCCCTACCTAATCCTAGTACCTAATCCCTCCCAGCAGGGATAAGTAGCCGTCATTCAATCCAGTTCACTTTAGAGCACGCGGGGAGATCTTCAATTGTCATCGCAGTGGAAAAAGACCAATTCGATTTTGAACTACTTCAAGGTTCACGGGAGTCTTAAGTGGAGGGTAGAGTCAATCATATCAGGTTCTCCTCTCGTTTACCAGCGAATTTACTAGGTTTTTCACAGGATCAATCATTGTTTGATGCGGGTTTTATGTTACTTTCAGCTCTCAACACACAAGAGTTACCATTTAAGCAGTTCAAAATACCGATTAGTCTACTCCATTTTCTCCCACAAGCAAACGATTTCTTTTTCCAAAACATTTATCACCATTAGCATGAAAACCTTTGATTCGTCCGACTTTTCCACTTTTCTTTCAAGACATAAAAATTCTCTTCCTTAATCGGCTGTCCATGATTAGCTTACTCCCTCAATTCTTCTCTGAGTATGGATACCGAATAAACTAACTCATGTGTGCCGTCTTCTTCATGGTATCGGAAATATGGAATGGTTTCAGGAACATAAAAACAGACCAAGCGACTCAAACCGAATACCCTCAATCCCGAAATTTATTGCGATTAAAACGTAAGTTTACTGTTGTAAAGTGTTAGGATGACATCCCTGGATTCAATGATATGCGGAAGTACTTACGTTTCTGAACTATGAAAGCGCTATTTTCCTGCCTACATAGCATTAAAAACTTCCGCTTTAATAATATTACCAAATGTAGAACTTAAATAACGGCCACTGTTCGTCTGAATTCTTCAATCCTTGCTTGAAATAGTTATCAAAATTTCAAGCAGGAATCCAGCAACTTCAATGAGTCTTCATAAAATACCCACATATCATTTGAATATATACCTAATAACGGCATTCAATTCTAGTATTAATTGCGAGACTGAATTTGTAATAAGAAGCAAATATTACAAAATTTAATAGTACCTATGCTCATCTCCCCAAATTTCTGGGTTTTCTTACACCCTTCCTATTTTTACGCGAAACATTGGACTTCTGAGTTTACTTATACCGTCTCTATCATTATGTAAAACATTTCATCGGTGGCAAATTAAATCTAGTCTTGCTCACACCGCATATTTTTAAAACCAACCTCAGGGAAACTAGTTGCGTAGTGTTGGGTGTTGAAGTATTTCGCGGCATTATGTAAAAAAAATCTATATCCCTACAAAGTCAGTCTTTAAAAATACGTTTCGGCTTCGATGCTGGTACGATTTGATCCAATCCCACTCGTTAATTGCAATTGAGTCAATCATTTTCGTTAGACCGAGGTTTTTTGCCGGGTTCAATCCCTCCTAAACTTTGCCTCCAGATCATCCTCCACTTCACAAATCCGCCGACGAAAGCTTTAATCCCAGGACCCACCTCCGCTTTTTGCCGTGCAATAAAACGGTGAATATTGATTCATCGCTCGCTCCAAACCCCCTCCTTCCCCCACGACCCCCAGACTCTTTTTCCCTCCCCTCCCATCCCACTTCTCAGACTTAATTAAGCATCGGGATCGACCCGCTCGAATGAATAGACCGCCTCCTTTTCGTCCTAAAACTGCGACTACTATCAAGTTAACGGATCCAGCGGGACAAAGTGGTCCGGGAGCGGGGAAAGAGGAAGTGGGGGAGAGAGAGAGGAGGGAGAGATAGGAGGGAGGCAGGGTGGAGAGAAAACGGTCAAGGGTCTACCTAATGAGCGTCCTTAACACATCCTCTCATCATCCCTGCGGAATAGATTAGGTGATCAGGAGAAGGAGGAGGGAAGATATGGACAGGAGGGGGATGTAGATAAGAAATCCAAATTTAGTGGGGTCCTTGACGGGTCGATCGAGAATCGAAGAGCCGGTATCGCAGGCGAAGCGGGTGTAAGGCTCAGCATTCGACAAGGAATGAGAAATATTAAAGTGGAATCGAATAAAAAAAGGTCATAGGGTGAGATAAAAAATAAAACGAATCATCACCAATAATGAATCCTAATACTGGTATGAAGCAGCGCCACACTCGATTCTTCTATCGGCTCAACTCTTCATCATCATCATTGGTCATCAATCCTCGGATTGGTTTGACGCAGCTCTCCACTGACTTCTTATATAGACCAATCTCTTCATATTTACGTATGTCTTCCCTTTCACATCCCTAATCACTTGTTCCTATATATACATATATATCCCACACGAGAAGGACGCATGGGATGAAAATTAGGAGCAAGTTTCAGAATTTTGGCTGCGTCCCGGCAGCCATTAAATTTGAAAAACTTCCATCCGACAGGGCACAAGGATTATAAACGCTTCATGCCTCTCACAACTACATCTTTATCATCCCATTCCCTCTTCGAATACTTGAAAACTCGCTAGATAACTTATCAGCAGTGTAATAATAAGTAGGAGAAATAAGATAGTTCTCGTTGCATATTTCTCTACATCTACATGATACCCTGCAAGCCACCGCTAGGGTGTAAAGATCACCTGCTCGATTTGAGAAATATAAATTTATTAATACGTTAAAATAAATGCCAGACTAATCAATAATTATTGCATTACTTTTTGCAGACTAATAATTTAGCAGTAGATCTAATTATATGTAGTTAGTGCAAGATCGGACTAGTAGTTTTGCACCCTTGAATGGCAGTTTAATATTAATCCTCCTTTGATTTGGAGTGCATGCCTGGTGATGATTCACCCCCTGATACCCACCCTACCACTGACTTTCTGAGGAAAACCTAGATGTAGATGAATGGGGAGGAAAAATAAAACGGTAATACGAATAGGAAAGTAGAGAATGGTGAGTTGGGAGATGAACGTGAAGATTGTAAAAGAAGGGAGAGGAGGAGGATTATTCGAAGTATTCGAGGAAGTGGAAAGATGACTGATGAAGAGGTACTCTTACTATGGATTCAAATGCGAGTCCCCGACTCATGACGACAGGTCGGATAGCGAAGCGGGGGAAACATAAAATTGGGAGATAAAATTGGGGTAGAACGAAGAGATGGAGATTGGAGAAGGGAGGGGAAGTAATCGAAGAACCTGTTCAAACTCCTGAGAGAACGTAAAACGCGGGAGGGAGAGAGAGATAAAAACGTTTGGTAGGAGAGTGAAAGGGGATGATAAGGGGCGGGAGGGAGAAGGGGGACGGATTATGTACGGAGAGATAAAGAAAGTGGATGGTAAAAACTCATGGTGGAGAAGAGATAGTACCTAAGCGAGGAAGCTTTATCTTAAAGCGATTGCATAATCCGAGATTTCACGAGCGATTTAAAACAGGGTTGTAATGATGCTGACAAAAAAAATCGAAATCCAGGTAATAAAATAGAATGTCTGATAGCTAAAGAAAGCCATCTTTTTTTGAGGGCATTAAATTTAAAGAAAAGACCAAAGCGAGGCTAACTCCTTTTCAATCACACCTGGTGGAGGGCAAGGCGTCAATGGCAGTTTATAGACGAAAACTGAATAAAAGCAACTTAAAGAATAGTGCCTTTCTATAACAAAACAGCGCACGATCAGATTAAGATCAACAAAGGAAAGAGTTTCTCAAATCCTCTTCCTTCGATTAAAGACAACAATTATAGGTAGGTCATAACAAAAACTTGCAATACATAAATCCCATCAATTCAACAAAAAAGAAATGCCTACAAGCGTATTGAAAGTATTCATATAAATATATCTAATTAGTGCGCATTTTCAGGATAGGTACAAATAGAAAAATGATAACGATCCTGTATGATTTACGGGGAATGATGGCGATAAAAATTAGATCGAGTTAATGGCGAAGATTTTCTAAACAGAGGGAGATAGAAGAGGATTTTTATGAAAACTAAGAAAAATAACGTGTTCCCTGATCGGCCATATTTAAGTCTGATGGCGAGAGTTTGTCGCGGTAAAAGGTTATGGGAAGAATGGCAAAGAAAGGTCTAATATAAGACGCAAGGAGGAAAAGGTGATGGGCATAAAAGTAGCAGTAAAATTAGGTTTTGTTGGTTCTCGAACCGATAGAAAAAGTTATTCAATATGACCAGGTTTTCCCAGCAGTTCCCAACTTTTTACCAGTTGCGTTTACCTCGGGAGTCATTTTCCCTGATATGCATCCTTCATCCATGAGCTATTCCTTCTCGCAAAAATTCTTGTAACCTAGACAATTGATCTTAATTTACAGTAGAATGGATACAGTGGTCAATGACAATATGATTACGCACACGTTGATAATTCAACGCCCAAAAGTGTAAGAGAGATTTCAGAAGAACCTCTGCGCTCGCTATTATTTCCGCAGTTAAACTAAACTCCCGATTACCCACGAGCTCGTTATCCGTACTGCGGATTATCCGTTCATGGACAACCTATTTAGCGTATCGGCGATGGTCTCAAAGGTAAGCAAACTTTTGTTATTTTCCTCCAATCGCCACTTTCACTACGGCTCCACCAACTGTAGCGATGTCTTAAAGCCGTTTTGCACGATCATTGATACTGCGCAGGCTGTTGCGAGAACACTTCCGCAAGAAATATTCCGCCGTGCAAAGCGACGACTTGCGAGGACACTGCGCGAACGCTTTCGAGCAAATTAGAACATGTTCTAATCAGATACATGCGTTCGCGCAGGTTTAAAGTTTATTTCTCTCACTAGATGTTGCAGATGTAGCGGCAACGAACTGCCTGGGGAATTCTAGAAATTAAATAGGTTGTTGACGATTGAATTGGGTGTTTTTGTTTGCACTCAACTCCTTAGGTAGTGAATAAAGTACAATAATGATGAGCTGGGCGATTCATCACGTGGAAGCTTAAATTTCATGCATAAAGGAAGAACCTGTTACCTTGGCCCACATCCGTTCATTCGTGGTGCAAATTTTGGGCTAAGTATATGGGACTAGGGTCCCCACTATTATGTTTAGACTATGGCTTAAAACATATTTTAAAGTGGTGGTAATTTATCGCCTCTTTCACGTCCAATTAGTTGCTAATTAACAGATATTGACGCTATGCGATATGTTGACGGTATTACCGGTACTGAATGGTATATTGTCACTGACATAATGCACCCTGTAAAGCTGTCAAGCAAGCGTCCTCGCAATTTTCTACGTCACGGACTTTTGCAGACGACTGCTCAAACGGAATCAACATCAACTTGCGAAGTTTCAATGACCGTGTAAAACGGCCTTTACGCCAGGCTTCGTGCCTCCACCCGAGGTTTGCGAACATTTAATTCCGACCGGGACAGCTATACTGGATTCTTTTTTGTCATAAAATGCTATTACGTACAGCGAGGATCTTTACATCGGCAGAATGTGGTATTTTCTTAGGGAGTTAATTTATTTTGGTGACGATCAAAGAGAAATGATTCCGGAAAGAACCAAATCGGATTATCCGTGTTTCCCGATTATCCGTGCACCCTTTACCAGTCATCAGCACGGAAAATCGGCAGTTTACTGTACATATGTATTTATCGTCGGGTACACATAAATCAACAAGCTCGATCATCCGATAGAAGAATCGAGTGGGGAAGCGTACCTATCGAATGAATCATAGGATTGATGACTATTGTCTAATGGTTCGTTAAAAGGTGTTACGATAGGTTGAGTAGTGTTTCAGGATTAGTACAAGAATTAGGGAGGGAATCATTATCAGAGCGTAGGTTAAAGTACAGATTAAATCTATTAGAGAAATTTAAATTGGATAACTTTACTCTGTTAGGCACATATTAAAAACGCCATCTTATTATGCTAGATTCGACCAGATAAATAAGAATAGAGAGATAGATTGTCGTACTGATAGATTCAAAATGGCATATTTCCCCCGTACTATAAGAGAACAGAATAGACAGCAATACAAAGGGATAGGTAGGGGAAATATTTTAGACTGTAGTGCATGATGCATGTATTAATCCCTTAAATACTATAGATACTAGCAATCTAGTTGCATGAGTCCCCATTGCTTGTTGCTTGTTTGCATGACGGTAGTGAATGCTTGGTGATCTTCACCCCCTGCCACACATCCTCGCGGTGGCTTTCAGGGTATCGTGTAGATGTAGATGTCTAGATTTAGAATGGCAGATAGACCCGAGTAATACCTATGAGAGAATGGATGCTGACGTTTACTCACAGACATAAACAATAGCGCTCACTTTTATTCCCGCGCTCGATCTCGCTTCGAGATCTCTTTTACGGTACTAGTACAATTCCAAAGCGGGCATGCTTACGACAGAGTAGTGAGTAGAGGAGAAGCAATAATAGCTAGGAGGAACGGAACAGAGACATCAAGTGAGGCGGATTTGACCACAAGATTACCCTCGCACAGGAGATGGGGAGGCAAATGCAAGGCCAGACAATTGCGGAGCTATTAACAAGGAAGAGAACTGCAGGAGATGACGGGCTCCTGGCAAGTGAAACATTCAGCGACTCTAGAGGCTCTTGAAATTAATTAGTTTTGCATCTACTTGCCCAAATTAGGCTCGAGAGATAGCTGAGAGAAAACCAAGTCACTTAGTCGTTTGGAGGCGAGATTATGATTAAAACGTGGAATAGACGTTAATAATGAACAAAACTCCGCAGCACTTCACAGTGAATCGTGCACAAACAAAACTCCGCATCACTTCACAGTGAATCGTGCACAATCGAAATAAGGAACAGTATTTTAGACTGCTAATGTTAAGCAGGAGACTAAAGAGGGAGTTGAGGTGAAGGAAAGCATTAGGAATTCATGAACCATTTTATCTATTACTGAACACCAAGTGTGGCTGTAAATGAGACAGATTTAATTGGTACAAGGATTCGTTCCTTTTATTAATAGTTTTCGGAAATGGTAAACAACATCCTTAATGTTCATCGGGTTGGTGTGGTAGCCAAAGTACTCGATTCTTATCCCGAAGGACCGGGTTCGAAGCCTGGAAAAAGCAAGGTTGTTTTAAGGCTACGTTGCTCTCTACTAGAGTGCTGTGTGGAGAGTACTTTAACTTGGGTACCCCATCCGTTACCTTTGGTGCCCATTTGGTGCCCACTTGGATACCAAATGGGCATTTTACCAGAAGAAGATTCTGCTTACAGCTGCAAATACAAGCGTGGAAGACAGGAAAAAAGTATTCCATTATTTGGCAGCGAAGCATGGACAATAAAGGCAGCAGAGAAGTCCAGGCTAGAAGCATTTGAAATATGGTGCTACCGAAGAATAATGAAGATAAAATGGATCGACTGAGTGACAAACGAAGAAGTCTTAAGAAGAGTGGGAGAAAAGAGATGTTTACTGAAAACCCTAAAGGCTGTTTAACACGATACAATTTTTTGCACAATTTCATGATCAAATGCTTGCATAAACTGAACGAAATTGTATGTTGGTCTGAATGGAATTAGAACAGGTTCTATTTTCCGTATAGTCATTCAGACATTCACAAAAGCGTTCGCACAATTTTCCGCTTTACACGGTACAATTCCCTCATACAAGCGTTTGTACAAAAAATTCTACAAAAATTGTATCTTGTAAAGCGGCCTTAAAAAAAAGACGGGACAATGTAAAAGAGCGGAGTTACGCCAATATGATGAGATTGGCTGATAGAAGAATAGAGTGGAGGGCTGCGTGAAACCAATCCTAGGATTGTTTACCGATGATGATAGTAGACTATAGAACAATTGTTGGCTACGTTGCTCTTTACTAGAGTGCTGTGTGGAGAGTACTTTAACTTGGCTACCACATCCGTGACGTGTGTGATTGTGTGATTTTCAGGGAAACACCAGGGAGCACAGGAGAAAGAAATTGCTCACCGATTCCTAATGGGTGAAGTACATACCAGACTATTTTTATTAATAGGTAAACACTGCCACAGCAACCTGAACAATTTATTTACAAATCTTTTTTTAACTCATTTTTCTTTCTAACATTTTTCTTCACAAATCTCTCTGACTATATTTTCTATTACTTTTTCCCTTAAAAAAAACTCAGTTATTACATGTTTGCATCCTATAAGTAGCCATATCAGATTAACAGATATAAAGAGTAATAAACTTTTAGGCCAATACTCGTTAGTTATGTGCACAAAACAGATAAGAGAGCCTTTCTTTTATTTTTGGTCTAGTCACACTCGAGTAAAATGATGTCACTAGTTTTGCGTATTTTGCCAATTGCTGCTACCGTGTGACTGCGACTTGTCTATTAAAGATTAATTTAGATTTTATAGAGATCTAAGGGGGGGTCAGGGTCCCTTTGCCTCCCCCCCATGGGTGCGCCACTGGGTATGATTATAATGAACGTGATACGGTGAAATTTGAGGTTTCAATAAAATAATAACGAGAAAATCGATGAGCAGCAAAAAAAATGTCTATCGTTTGAAGTGTTGTATTCCTGGAAACAAATTTATAAAATGTATCAAGAAACACTGAGGTATATTATTTTAAGTAAACATTTTCATTTAAATTGCCTAAGGTCATTTTTTAATGTTTGAAAATACTACTGGTCAAACATAAAACAATACGAATACAGTGGTAGTGCTGAGGGCTATAGTTACGGTCTACAGATAAACAGATACAGATCTCGGATAAAACCGTGGAGACCCCTCCGTCTACTTAAAACTGTATGATTTTCAGGGAAACACCAGGGAGCAGAGGAGGAAGAAATTGCTCACCGATCCCTAATGGGTGAAGTACATACCAGATTATTCCTATTACTAGGTAAACTCTGCCACAACAACCTGAACAATTTATTTGAAAATCTTTTTTATAACTCTTTTTTCCTTCTAACATTTTTCTTTACGAATCTCTTTAAATATAATGTCTATTCCTTTTTTCCTTACGAAAAACTCCGTCCAATTTATGTGCGTGAAACGATTAAGCACAAAGAACTTAGTTTCAATAGCTTTAATACGTTCACATTAATACAAGCGAAGCGGTGTTTGCTGCACAAATAAAGGGAAAGGCTTCCACCAATCATTCCTCGTGTGTGCATTGCGGTTACAAGGGATTCGCTGCCTCTAATGACTCGAAAAATCATTCATTTCGCACCGCCCGGAGAGAGATTAGAAAACACAACTTGGGGAGCTCGCTAACGTGGACGCAAATCCCCTGTCGCACTCTCTGATGCGTATAAAAAAAACACGGCTGAAATCAAATCACGCCACTATCCCCGACCAACAACGCATGGCTCTAATCACCAAAATTGGCTTGTCCTGTTAAACTGTTAATTCCTTACCGGGAAGAAATACGCGTCCGTCCAATGACTGCGGAAAACCCTCCATGGTAGTGATATTGCACGGCCCCGAGAGGAGTAGAGCTTGACTGTTTGCTTCCCCCCCTCCCCCCCAAGGTAGTGCCGAAATCTCCCGGGTCGAATGACCGCAGAGGTGTCAGGAGAAATTGAGAGGTCGAGAGTGAGGAAGCGTCCTCGTGTCAAAGGTCACAGGTGGAAGGCGAAAGGGAGGGAGGGTGTGAGAGATAGGGGAGGGGGTCATTGTGTGAGGGGGCGTTATCGAGTGCACCGGTGAGCCGAGACCTTGCTTGTGGTGGGGAAGAGTGGCTGGCGAGGGAAGAGAACACTGGACCGCGACTCGTCGAGGGACGGAAGATGGGTAAGAGGAGGGGCAGGCAGGATGAGGAGTGGACAAAAGGTTATGGAGAACGCGAGAGGGGGAGAAGGGAGGTGAGGAAAATGAAGAGTCATCGAGAGGGGAAGTCCCAGGTAAAGAGAAGCCCCACGGCAAGGAAAGAAAGGGGACTTCGTCGCACAAGGGGAACAAAGCCTTGCTTCTCCTTGCGCGAGCGGTGGCCGGAATAATATGAATCGAGAAAAGAAAAATGCATCCGAGGGAAAAAAAATGCATCCGAAAAAAAGAAAAATGCATCCAAAAAAAAGAAAAATGCATTCGAAAAAAACTCGTTTCCGAAAGTCTTGCGGGAGGTAGGTCAAAAACAATAAAAAACATCTAGATGTCAGGATACATGAACAAAAAGTAAATAGCTTTTGTCAAGTATTATTTTACGAGATGGCCATCACATAAGCGATATTTATGGACAGTCAATCGAATAGGTACGACGGAAGGATTGATTACACTTCTGTAATTTCTTCGGCGGAACTGATTTTTTTTTTTAATCCGCTAAGTCAAGAACGCGACAGCGACGTGATTCGACGGAAATCAGTTGAATTGGTTTTGAAGAAACCCCAGCTGCTCCCATCGCATTATAGGTACTATCTTATCTAACCTGCAATAAGGTTAATGCTAAAACGATCACACTAACCATGTCCTGGTCGAGATTCGAACCCGCGGACCTCAGGTTGCGCGGACAGGTGCTCTACTGGCTTAACTACTCGAGGGAACAGAGTTAACTGTATCCCTTGTGGAACTTGGTAGAACTGCTTCATAATGAAATAGAAACTTAACTTGGGTGTTACACATAAAAATTATTATTACACGAACCGGGTTTCGTCGAGGAAGACGAAGATGTCGATCTTCAACGAAACCCATTTCGCGTAATACCTAAATGATTTTTGTGTGAAACAACCAAGTTTCGTTTTTATTTCAATCCCTTGACGGAAGTTAACAAGTGGATGCCAGATATGGGTTTTTCAACAGAAAATAGGCAAGTGGAACTGTTTGAATAGTAGCTTTCCTTTCAGCAACTGCAGCGACATACCGGGGCATAGCATTTTTTAGACTCTCTTCTGGTATAGAAGGCGTGGGGCAAAAGAAGAGGCTGTTTTTAAAGACGATCTAAAGAAATAAGACGGAAGAGTCCAAGGCTATCCTCGGAGGCTATCACGTATGATGGAGGGTACGGAAGGATTTTTTTTATAGAGGATCTAGATTAGCATCTTGATGAGGAAGTTGGCGGGAATACAGTCCGATGGGGTGACACGGCACGAACGTGCGAGAATGAAACAAGGGAAAGGGTCGCTGGAAAAGATCCAATTAAATGATCCGACGGTCATGGAAAAGCAGTAAGCTCAGGGTACATCCTCACGTTCGAGTAAGAAAATGAAAACTAGGATATCGATCAAAGAGTAATTTTATAGCAACAGAGGGGAAAACTTGGCAACCTTCAGATAATTCTATATAAATGAATCCAGAGTTATAGGAATGTAGAGGTAGCCAACGACACCGAGAGATTTAATAAGAACTCATTATATACATGAGCACAGTGGACCAAAAAAATGAGATTAGAGTAACTGACTCCATCCCCGACATATTCAAATATTCGTACTTTCCTCACGCGGTTTACGACCATAGCAACCAGGCCATATTTCTCACTTCAACAAGTTAGTATAGAGGGACCTTCCCTTCAAATGTTAATAAAATAATGCACCTTAAAAACACACAATTAACGGGATTAAAGCCTGGTGCCCTAGTACCCTAAGCAACACGCTATATTTGCGACTTGCATGGTAAAATACAGATGTAAAATGGATGTATTTACGACGACATTGAATAAATAAATAGGGATAAGAGAGATAAAAGTAGTATACAAATAATTAGTGACGCAAAAGGATATTTGTTTGGTTTATTTTATAGAAGTGATTTGTCCACATTTATTATTGGGTGTTTATTTGTCCGTTTTTTTACAAGGCACTACCTAAGAAATACATTACTTCCTTGATTTTTCTTTCAATTCCAAGTCACATAATCATCCACCTGGTGGGAAAAACATTCCAACTTGATTTTATGACACTGCTCGGAATAATAAGATATTTCGCACCGCACATTAATGCCTTATTCTTACAAGGTTGGAAACATTCAAAATTATTATTATTAAAGAGGAATAACGGAGGCTAAAAAGACTCACCGAGTACCGTACAAAAGAATTTTAAGGAGAGTAGAAGAAATAAAATGTCCGATGAACACTGGAAAGAACGTAAGACACTAATCGACCATATCTTGAGGCATGAAAACCTGATGAAGACAATCGTAGAGGGAGAAGTGAAGGTGAAAAATGGCAAAGGCAACCCAAGGATGAGATATAAAGAACAATTTGTGAATGATAAGAAAGAGAAGAATTATATCAATATGAAGAGGATAGCCTATAGGAGTATCGAGTGGAGAGCAGCATGAAACCAATCTCGGGAATATACATCTACATAATACCCTGCAAGCCTCGATAACGGTGTGTAGCAGGGGGTATTTTTAACACAGACATGGATTACATATCATGCATAAAAAAGATTAGTAATTATATTCTAGTCTTAACTTCATAATTGAAAAAAGATAAAAATAGCAAAGCAAGGATACAAAAATATGCTGTTGGCTGGGTTAGCTTAAATTCCTTATACCAACATTCAACTACCTGTGCTACCAATAGATACAATCGTATTAATGATATTGGATATATTTACAGCTACTCATATCCCTGATTTCAGAAGGAAAGAAGGACATTTTGAATCTGTCAGTTCGGCAATCAATTTCTCTAATTTTGAGATTATCGTCCAGTCTACCAGAGTAAGTTGGATTTCGCTAAATATGTTTAACGTCATCAGTGAAAATATTATCTTGGAATTTATTTGTGGAATGTATTTAAGAGATTAAGTTTAAATTTCAACCTACAGTCTGACAATGATTCCCATTTTAGTTCGCTTCATAGACTGGTTACGCTAATATAGTTATCGTACTGTCGTATCCCATATATTTTCCCATATACATATATAGATCGAGTACAAAGAAGAGCGGCGAGATATGTAAAAGGGTGTTACGATAGGGAAAGCAGTGTGTCTGGTATGTTAGCCGAATTGGGATGGGAATCGCTGTCACAACGCAGGCTGAATTATAGACTTAATCTTCTGAGAAAATTTAAGCAGGGACATTTCATTAATGACGTTAATCATATATTGCTGGTTCCGACATATTATGGTAGGCTCGATAATTCTAATAAAATTAAGGAGATAGATTGCAGGACGGACAGGTTTAAAATGTCATTTTTTCCGCGTACGATTCGTGATCAGAACGTTAAACATCGCGTAAATCGGTAATAATTATAGAGGTAATATTCAGAGTAGGTCGATAGTTTTTTTTATTGTTTTATTACCTGCATGTTCAAATCAACGTGTGACTCGCATGCAATGCCTTTTTTTGCATGTATGAGTATCTATGAAATTGGTGTCGGGTTTCAAGGCATGCATGGTATTCATGGGTGTATCCTACATGATTGGGATTTGGTAGTTTTTCTTCTTTTTTCCCCAATTACTTTTAAAGGTGTAGTGCTTGCTTCATGGTGTTCATCTTTGTTTGTTGTGTCATTGTTCCTGGTGTGGATGCACACCCTGCCACACACCCTCGAGGTGGCTTGCAGGGTATGTCGTAGATATAGATACGGCAGCGTATTCCAACAGAGCTGCTACGAAGATGTGGTTTCATTCGTACTCAAGTGCGATAATATTTGCTTCGTATTAATTATTACCCAGACAAACATAGCTTTCCTGCCTGAGGTGAGAATCGAACCTGAGATCAATCGGTTGCCATGCTGACGCTTTACCGACCACAGTTTTACAAGCCAGAGGGGGTGTGCTTGAATCGTTCGAGATTGATTCCGGTACGGAATAATCCCGAACACAATGTAAAAACATACGAGTGAGTCCTTAGTTACGTACCGGAATCAATCCCAAGAGATTCAAGCACACCCCCCCCCCAGGTTCGTGATATGTTGCGCATGTTCAATAACTCCTCCATTTGTTAATTCTAATTTTCATCTCCTTTCTTCATTCGTCAATATTGGGCCCTGATTCTTATATTGAAATCTTGCTCAACAATATAGCCAATTATCATCGGAATACCATAATTCTCTCTCAAAGAATAATAGTGGAAGAACGACAGAATAGAATGGTGAATGGAGTCCCGATGTAGTCCTAGAAGATTTGTAAAGGTACGGTATGATAACTATATTAGCTAGGATAGAGATACAGATATGCATGAGCTCTACATACTTCGCTGTGCTAGACTACGAGATGATTTTCATTTGCGCGACTCAACTACCTAAGGAGGACATCGGTGAGCGAATTGTGGCGGAAACTTGTGTCGGCCTTTAACGTCGGTACGTGCGATGGTGGAGGAAACTGTGCCCTTATTAGAGAGAGTGTCAGGTGGGCAACAGAACTCCAAGGGAACGAAAAGCAATAGCCCTGATGTGAGAGGGAGTGGGTGGATTGACAAAAGGGTTACGGGAGGTGCTATTGTTGGGGGAGGAGGAGGAGGAAGGAGATAGGAGAAGAGTAGAAGGGGGCGGGAGGGCGTAAACGCAAGGCCAGATAGCGGGCAGATGCCGTTCCCCATCACCACCACCGAATACGCCTCCCAACACCCTACCCAACCTATTGTTTCAGCTGAAAGTTGGTCTCATCCGCATGGGTACCCATTAAGTCCCTCTCATGCTCCTCCTCGGAGTACAGCGGCCGAAGAAAGGGGTGGAGGAGGAAAGAGGTCCTTTCGGAGGCGGAGGTAAGGCCGTTGTACCTATTCGAGGGTTGGGTCGGGTGGTGGTCGTTTTGTGGGCCTGTTGGGAGGGTGGAGAGGGGTTAAGGGAAATGTGTGGGCGGGGAGTGGGTGGGTGGGCGGATAGCTGAGAGTTTCGAGGTACAATGGGAGTCAGATAAGGTCCCCTTCCCATCTCCCACCAAATAATGAGAATGGGGAAAGGGTAGGAGTCAAGTTGAATGGTTTTTGGGTTTTTTTCCCTCCACCACTCCACAGGCTTTAGTCATTCATTATTATAGCGTCGACGCGGCTGATTAGGAGGAAGAAGCTTTTCCCACTAAGGCATTTAAGAGAAGGGCGAGCTGTTTCCTGTAATTGACTCGCTGATTCTGAAAACATATCTTACTCCACCAACACCAATCTACATCTACATAATACCCTGCAAGCCACCATAGAGGTGTGTGGCAGGGGGTGAATTATCGCCAAATATGCACTATATATCATGCATTTACAAGGATTAGTATATATATACTGTTCTAAACTTCACTATTTAAAAAAAGATAAAAATAGCAAGGCATACATGCAAAAACATGCTGTTAGTTGGGTTAGCTATAAGTCCTTATACCAACATGCAGCCACCAATTTTATCCATTGCTACACTAGTACTGGATATATTTACCGTTATTCATATCCCTAATTGTACGAGGAAAAAGGACATTTTGAATCTGTAAGTTCGGCAATCAATTTCTCAAAAAATCAAGTTTGTGATTATTGTCCAGTCTACCATAGCTATGTTGTGGTTCGTAAAATATTTTTAGCATCTTCACTGAAAATATGGTCTTGGAATTTGTTTAAGAGGTTGAGTCTAAATTTCAACCTGCGATCTAATAATGATTCCTAATTTAATTCATTTAATAGACTGGTTACGCTAATTAGGTTATCGTACCGTCCCTTTACAAATCTTGTCGATCTTCGCTGCAGACGTTCAAGTTCATTATTTAGACCGATGTCGTAGGGATCCCATACACTGGCAGCATATTCCAAATGAGGTCTTACAAGGGAAAAGTAGCTGATTTCTCGTACATGATCGTCACATTTACCCAGTACTCTTTTGACGAATCCCAGTTTACGATTCGCTTGACCCATTATTTCACGTATGTGTTTACCCCAGGAAAGATCATGTGTCCGTCTAATTCCAAGATATTTAATGGATTCCCCGTTTGTTAATTCATTATTACTTATTTTGTAAGTGGTAGGAGGAGAGCTATTCTTTTTCCAAAAATTCATTACAAGACATTTCTTAAAGTTTAATTCTAACTGCCATGTATCACACCAAGTTTCAATTGCTTGTAGGTCAATATTTAAATATTCTTTATCGTTCGGGCATAGAATTTCCCTGTACACTACTGCGTCATCGGCAAATAGACGAAGCTTACTTTTTACCACCTTATGGATATCATTATTGTACAAAAGGAACAGGAGTGGACCTATCACACTACCTAAAATGTACCACTACCAATAATGAGTCCGGCAAATCCGATTAAAAGAGATTCAAAATGTTTGGACTTCAGCAACATTGTGACATCACCATTACTGTTACGGTGCCGTAAGGCCCGAAATTTAGGTCTCAATCCGATAAATTTGCAATGGAACCAAAGTTTGGGATGAATTCTCTAATATTAGTTGAATTAACTAAATGACTCTCTTAAACTCACCAATATGTTAACGATCGTGCGAATAGGTTTTTCTTATTCGGGATACAAGTAAAAATCTCAACCGACCACGTAAACTGAGATCACTCAAGAGGACTTAAGACAATCTCTCTAAAGGGTAGCAGTTACACATTATTCGGAGGAGGCAACAGACAATTACGGGCATTTGTGCCACTAATGATTTTTGAGTGGTTGGGAATAAGTGAAACTGTTTATGGAGTGGAGAAGACATTAAGAGAAAGCCAGCGTCAGCCTAATACAAGCGAAAGGCGCCAAAGGGTCCAAGATCCAATGTTCCATACGGCCGACGGTGTACTGAACTCGAATGCCATCCACACAACACTCATCTACATCTATACCTATGCAATACCCTGCAAGCAACGGCGAGGGTGTGTGATAGGGGGTGAAGCTCACTAAACATGGACTATTTACAACAACTAGACTCATAGAAACAACCTCGGCCTTAACTTTGTGGAATTTTTCCATGTTAGAAAATAAGAACAAACCTTGTCCCTATTTTTCATGTTTGAAAATAAGAACAAACTTTGTCCCTATTTTTCATCTTTGAAAATAAGAACAAACTTTGCCCCTGATGATGACACCAATGTGTTGAAACCGGTAGGGTAATTAAAGTCGTGAGAAAAATTACTAAGTTTCTTCTCATTTTCAAACAACTAGGTTCTCAATATACACTCTCGTGAGTGAATCCGAAAAAAGCGAATTAAACCTTGTGGTACGAGGCAGTAACACATCAGTTTTCGCAGCTGTCCTAATTTTACAGTGCACGCCAAGTGCAGATGTCACCGCAATATACCAGATTCACGTCTGACTCAAGTGCTTAAGTCATCGGACCTTGAGCTCGAACCTTGAACATTTTTTAGCCTTGCTCTCTTCTATTCGGTAATCAAATTGAAGCTTGTAGCTTTTATTACTTTGAAATTATCGAAAAAAAGTCTGGTAAACAGTTTTAATATGGCATGATGATAAATCACAGGAAGACTATTATTAATTAAATTTTCCAAAACAAAAAAAACATACGAGATAAAAATTAAACATAGGTCAGAAGCTAGAGCAGGTGGAGCAATTTGCGAGTAGCTACTAGGGCGATATGTTAAAGGAAAAGGAGTATAGCAGCATCAAAGTACGAAAGAGACTTATTTACCAAAAGAGGCGATTGATCGTAGAAGATACTAAATGACTTAGCCCTTGAGCAGGGACGTAAATGAAACACAATTCGTAAGTCTGATATGGAGCCTGGTAGAGTATGGTTGGGAAAAATCGAGGAATACAGATGAAAATAGACGTGGGGCAAGAGAAATATGGATGAGGATGGAGAAGGCAAGGTGGGGAAAAATAAAGACGAGCGTGGATAGGCTGGAGATAGTAAGAGATAAAAGGAAGTTGATTGAGAAAATTAAGTGAAGACAGACAGGAGTGGATTAAGTAAGTTTTAAGGAACGAAGGTTTCATTAACGGTACGAGAGAGAGAAGATTGTTAGATAAGCGAAATAGAGGGAGGAGAATAATGGCCAGTTTGGATAGAATAATGGTTAGCAAGAAGCATATGAAACTGAAGAAGGATATAAAATTATAGATAGGAGACGCATGAAGAATTTATAGCCCATCAAAAACTACCCAAATAGGAAGAACACTAATGATGATACAATTTCACGGGATATACAGATAATCACACGGGTGACTGGAACAAAACGACATAATATATCTCATTTGGTAAGTGCTGCCTGTATATGGGTTCCTTACGAAATAGGCTTAAATAATTAACTTGAACGTGTGCTGCGAAGATCGAATAGATTTATAAAGGGACGGTATGATAACTATGTTTGCGTAACAAGGCTATTCGATGAACTAAAATGGAAATCATTATCAGAAGGTAGGTTGAAAATTGGACTTTATCTCTTAACTAAGTTCCAAGACAATATTTTCACTGATGAAGTTAAAAATATTTTTCAACCTCCAACTTACTCTGGCAGACTGGACAATAATCATAAAATTAGAGTAATTGATTTCCAAACTGACGGATTCAAGATGATTTTCTTTCTTCGTAAAATTAGGGATATGAATAGCTGTAAATATGTCCAATAGTATAAATACGAGTGAATCAATGGATAGCATAGGTAGTTGCATGTTGATACAAGGACTTATGCTAACCCAATTAATATAATGTTTTTGCATGCTTCCTTTGCTGATATATGTTTTTATTTTGAAGTTCAGAATAGGATATAACTACTAATTCTGTTTATGTATGATATGTTATGCATGTTTGGTATGAATGCCCCCTGATGCACACCTTTATAATGGCTTACAGGATATTATGTAGGTGTAGACATAATCTGTGGTTTGCAAGTCTGTATCCAAACTTAAGAGGCGCTTCAGCCGGGAGGAAAGGTACTACGATGGGAATGAAAGGGAACGGAGGAAGGTTGGTGAGAAACCCGGCGTTGGCATTAACCTTCTCTTTACGAAAAAAAAACCAAGGGGACCAGCCCGTCCACTACAACAGCCTGACTCCGGAACAAAAGCGACACGTTTTCCATTCCGTCAATATACAGAATAGACCGACTGGATAGGAGCGAGACAGGTTTGACTTTCGACGTTCCTCCATTAGCTTCGCGGAGCAGGGTCATGCAGAAGCGGGAGGTCTTGCGGTTGGTGCCCGGATTCGGAGAGAGAAAGAGACAGGTTGGCGAACACGTACACATTATACGAATGGCGAAAAAAAAAGAGGATCGGCACAGCGGAGTATGCCCAACCGGAAAGCGTCGACGTCCCCACGCCCCCTCCCTCAGCGCCGCCAAGCGACGGAATGAGACGCTTCACGAGAACAAGCGAGAAGGGTCGAAGCGTGGGAAACACGACCTCGCCCCGAGGTTATTTTTTTCCCATTTTCATCGTCCCTTTTATTTTCTATTTCGTGGCGAAGCTCACCTACGCCTACGTTACCGGGGACGGACACCACCTTGTCCCTTTGGCCGACATGGTGGTCACCTGCCCAACCCTCGACACTCCACCCACAACCCGTCTAATCTCCCGTTCTTTTTTTTCCCAAATAGGAAGGATCCCAGAGCAGGACAACGCGCACTTCCGTCCATATTATATATATTCAGTAAAACTCGTTTGTAACAATCGCACATGTAACAAAATCCCGCCAATAACGAGGTGAGTTCTCGGTCCCTTGCACTTTTTTAAGCTCGAAGATGTTAAATATCCCGCATGTAACGAGTAAGGACGATATGAATTCCTCGCTATAGCGAACTATTCTTTGGTCCCTTGGCCACTTATTGCATCTTTAACAACCCGCAAAATCCATAACCAAACTACCCCTTCCCGAACCTTTTCATAGGCATCACTAAAGCCTCCCCCAGAGCGATTACGTGCGGCAATGCAGCTACTCGGCAAGTCCTTCCCTTCAGTTGATCGATGCAAAGGAAAACTCTTCATTGAGAACTCCATCATACACCGTGAATATTTTTTTATAATTTTAAAATACTCAAACTTCTGTGGGGTAATGGAAAATTGTTGAGGATCCGTTTATACAGCGAATTAATGACAAAAAACCCTACGATTCTACGTGTACACCAAAAATATTGTAGTGTGCATGTAAAGAAATCCCATACATTACAAAATAAAGTTCCAGTCCCCAAAAAGTTTTTTTATCGAGTTTTAGTGTATGTATGTATAAATATATATGTGGGTCATTCCATGTCAAATCGACCAGGTGATTGCGCTCAGGGTCACCGATTTTGAACAAATTTGACAAAATGGCTCTATTTGATAAGAAAATGAAAACCCCAAAGTCGTTTTGCAAAACACTCAACCGTTTCCGAAATATTGCAACGTTGCAAAATTCGAATTTTGCAATACTTCGGAAACGGTTGAGTGTTTTGCAAAATGACTTTGGGGTTTTCATTTTCTTGTCACATGGAGCCGCTTTGTCAAATTTGGTCAAGATCGCTGACCCTAAGGGACATTTTTGCCGATTTTCTGGTCGAATTGACGTGGAATGAACCATATATATGTATGCATAAGAAGTAAATCTAACAACCGCGCCTAAGGATAAAAACACGAACAATCCCTCTCGGCCACCAAAATCGTTCGGCAATTGACGGAAAGCAGGGGAGAGCCGGTCAATCCAATGCGAAACGCCACACGGGAGGACGGGACGTATTCGTCGTTTGTTCTTTTATTATCCTTTCCTGTCTCTTCTCCTTGTGTTAGCTTGTCCGTTCGCCTCCCTGTTTCTAGTATTCACTCTCTCTCTCTCCACCCTCTGCTAACTCCTCTAACCCCACTCTCAAAAGTTTACCAACGCCCCGCAAAATTTTCGACAGTCCTTTTTTTTCTGAACCCCGAACCAATCTTACACATCCCCAGAATTTCACGGTTGGATGCGAAAAAAATATGGAAACACCATGACGATGATGATGAGGGACGAGAGAGTGAGAGAGGGGGAATATATCAGTAGGGAAAAAGGGGGCTCATATTCGCAAAGTGGGGGAGGGAGTGATGAAAAATTTGGACGGGACGGTTTATTTTATCTCACATTCCTCTCCAATTTTTCCCCCCGTGTTGGGTGCTCCCAGGATATATTGATGGGGGGGGGGGGTGGGAGGAGATAGAGAGAGAGAGAGAGCGTTCGGAGAAGTCCGAAGTAGGTGTGGAAGGGGATGATAGCGCGAGAATTCCGACGGCAAATGGCTCGTGATCCTGCCCGGATGAAGGACGGTGATTAAGGGAAGGGGATGGGGGTGGGTTGCAGAGTATCCGAAGGGCACCGCGATGGCGCGGCGGATATTGGTGCTGGGTTCATTGTACACCAGCCACCCGCACATGGGCTCTCCCCAAGCCCACTCTCCCACCCTCCCCATATGACGGCATCAACCACCCGACCACACGCGGGGATGACGACAAATTCGCTTGCTCGGATGCCGCAGAAAGGGACCGAGAGATCATCTGGTTATTTATGGCAGACGGAAGGTCCGGGAGGGGAGAGGGATTTTTTTTTAGTTCGCCACGTCCATCTTCTCTCCGGCTGGTGAGCGTCAAGCTTCGAATGTAGGGCTGATTGAAATCTAAATCCGAGTGCACCGCAAGGCACCTCGAGAATGCGTGACAGCGAATGAATAATCACCAAACGTGCAAAACAGTTCACTAATAAGTGCAGTACTATGTACATACTTGCAGCGTAGAGCAACTAGCGTTGTTGAGGGTGGACGAAAGCCCGTTGTAACGACGTTCTCACAACGCGATTTATCACGTTGCGAATGCGGTGCAACTACGTTGGAAGTAAGTTGTAAAGGAAGTGCGTTGTAACTAGAGATGGGCAACTTGGTAAATTACCGCGGTAATTTTCGTAAATTACCGTGGTATTTTTCGTAAATTACCAACACCCCTGAAAATTACCGTAATAAACAGTAATTTTCAGAAAAGTTCTTTTTCAGAAAATTTCTTCCTCATGAAGAAACCATTGGGATGGGTAATATTATAAATTAAGAAGCTAAAACGATTTTGTTTACACTGTGTCCATGATTAATTCCAATTAATTCAGAGTAAAATAACAAATGCATATTTCGCAGGGGTATGTCTTTGGAACGAAAATTTCTCATAGTGTGACAAAAGAGAGGCAAATTGCGTGTTGCTGCCAACTTCGTTTTAATTTTTTAAATGAGTTTTAATAGATAAACGTCATGATATGTTTGATATAAGCGTCGTCACTTATATCTCAATGCTATTTGATTTCGTTTGGAGTCCTCTGATAAGGATTTGCAGCTCAAAACTTAAAATTACGGTAATTTTCGAAAATTACCGTAATTTACCTCAATTGAAAATTACGGTAACCCATCTCTAGTTGTAACAACGTTGTGAACCTGTTGGAAGTCTGTTACAACACGTTTACAACTTACTTACAACGGAATTACAACGCGATATCTGGTGCGGCTGCTTCGTCAGGGCCCCGGCGAAGGAAGTATAAGTTTCAAGTACGTTGTTCTTCACGCGTATACCGCGTCGTAACTCGCTGGAAGTATGTTTCTGTTAACTCGAATAGTACGTTGTAACCTTGTAAAATTTGGACAGAGTCAGTTGTAAACGCGTTTCAAATGAGTTGTTATCCCGTTATGAATCCGTTTTGTGCCTGGAAGGGATCATGTTGTAACCGTTTTGTTATCGCGTTGTATTTACTTACGCAACGAAACACGTTGTAAGTGCTTTATAACCGCGTTGCCATTATTGTGCATGTCTGTTGTGGATACGTTGTAACCCCGTTTCTGTGTTCGAAGAACCGCGTTGTAAGCGCGTTACAGTCGCGTTGCCAATAACGTGTGTGTCTGTTGTGGGCACATTTGCACGTGGCCCTCTATCTATGTAGCCAATCGAATGGTTAATACAAAACCCTCTAGAATACCTTGCATGAGTGCATCTAGCACCGAAATTTCAAAAAAATATTGCAAAAAGAGAGTGATACGTTTTTAATTACAGAAGATAAGTATATTTGACTAAATTGCACTAGTAATTTTTCTCGTTCATAGAGAAACAACTGCATAAACTACATTCCTATCCTAGCATTCACCTAATTCTTACGACCTATTTCCCGTCAGTTGAATTACGCTGTTAAAATGCATTACGATACGTTTACAGCTGGAAATACAAGCGCAGAAATAAGGAAACAGTTCATCAGAACATACATCTGGAGCATGTTTCTTTTGCCATCGTCCATGCCTCACGGCAGTGAGGCATGGACGATGAGAGCAGCGGAGAAGAAAAGGGTGGAAGCATTCGAAATGTGGTGCTACAGAAGAATGCTGAAGATTAAATGGATCGACCGAGTAAGTAACGAGGAAGTCCTAAGAAGAGTGGGAGAAAAGAGAGGTCTGCTGGCAACTCTAAAAAGAAGAAGGGGCAACTTAATCGGTCATATCTTGAGGCACGATGGCCTGATGTAGACAATCGCCGAAGGAAAAGTGAACGGGAAGAATGGAAAAGGTAGGCCTCGTTTGAGTTATATAGAACAGGTTGTGAAGGACGTGAAAGATAAGAACTGCGTCACAATGAAAAGGTTGTGCCTATAGAAGAATCGAGTGGAAAGCTGCGTCAAACCAATCCTAGGATTGTTGACCAATAATGATGGTGATGATGATGATGACGATAGATTTATTAGTGCATCAAAATTAATAGTATGTATTAGGTTTGGAACCAATATTAGATCATAGGTTAAAGTACAGATTAAATTTCCTCCAGAAATTTAAAACGGATAAGTTTATTGAAGTAGTCTGTAGTGCTAGCTATTAATTGTATAGTTAGTCGCATGGTTGGCGGCATTGCATGATTCTTAATTGCATCGTCGCGTAGCTTGGTAGCTCTTAGTAGCATGCAAATGGTGCAATTTCTGTGATCTTCAACCCCAGCCACACACCCTTGCGTTGGCTCGCATGGTATTACGCAGATGTACTACTTATACGTGCCAGTTGGAAAACTACCGGGAGGACATGTACAAGAATGGGATGGAAAGGTAAGGACGCAGGGTGGAGAGAAACCCGATGTTGTGTGTTGAAAATTTCCAGAGGAAAAAGATTTTCTAGATCTTTTGGTCCGTAATTTGATTCCCGGTTCGGGAAACGATATCTTCAACATTCACAAGTTCATCAATAAGAAGCCTAGATAGTTATACATACTCGTAGGTATTAAGATTTTTAGCTAACCCAGGTACTTTCATGCATGCTTGCTTTGCTCTTTAAATATTCTTTAAATTTTTATGGTTAAACTTAAAATGAAACGACCTCTTTACGCGTAGTGCATGTTTGGTGAAGACTCACCTCCTGCCACACGCCTTTATGGTGGCTTTCCGGGTATTATGTAGATGCATCCTCGATTTATAGGGAATTGTTTGGAAAAACGATCACCACTGCATACGTGTGCGCCAAAGAGGAGGAATTAAAAATGCACGGAATGGGACTTGGGCGTAGAAAGCGTACTTTTATGATGATAATGGTCGCGATTGATGATGAATCTCTCAGCACCATAGTGAGAATGAATGTGACATCGCTCAGGGTACGGATACGTATGGCGTGCTGCTGCGGCCGGGAGCGTAATCTTCTTCGATTCCTCGCACCGTGCAAAAATGTAGGCCACCTCGCCGGAGGAAAAAAATGTACGGGGAACGGAAGGGGAAACGGCAAGCGAAAAAAATAATTAAAAAAATCAAAATGGATGCTCAGGAAAGGCTAACAACACTCCACGGCTTAATGGTCCCCGGAATATGAGGGGTTGCTATGGAGAAGGATGGTTAACAGACGCCGCACGGTGCAAGGGCATAAAAGACAAAAGTTCCCGATGCGGAGGAAAAAAAATGAAGGAAGGCAATGCGACCCATAGGAACCGAACATATCCGCGGTATGTGACTTGGAGACGAGAGACATTCGCAAGTTATTCCCGCGGGATAACCAGACGAGCCTCTGGGACGATATCGAAGAGACAAAAAAAATCGAAAGAGATAAACGGAAAGATAAGACCATGAGCACGCATAGGTTCACGCTCCACAATGTTCAATTCCGTCTCGTTCCTTCGAACTCCATGTTATGTGTGCTCCAAGGTAAAATTCTACCCGAACTAGATTCTGCAAGGTTTGGACACCATATCGGAGCGAAGCATTATAACTAGGGATGGGTCGGTTCCACTTTTTTTCGGTTCCGGTTCCGGTTCGGTTCTTAACTTCGGTTCTCGGTTCCGATTCTCGGTTCCGGTTCTTCATTTACCACTTACTTTGCATTGCTCAATGGTAAGATAAGGTAATCAATAATCATTTTCAGAGACTGATTTAGAATAATTCGCGACTTTGAAGCATCTAAGTACACTTATTCATCAGGTTTTAATGTGAAGCCTCCACTTTCGGAGTGTTAGTAGGTTTCAAACTGGTTTTCGCGCCAATTATTTCGGTACCGATTATTTTTGGCCTCGGTTCCGGTTCTAAGCTCAAGAACCGGTGTAACCGAGAACCGAAGAACCGAACCGACCCATCCCTAATTATAACCAACCGCTTTCCGAGTTGTCCATAATTTTCATGATACAATACCGTGTAGGTAGTATATTAGTATTTCAACCGATTATTGTTTTGGCAATTTGAAAATATTTTTCAAAACGAAAAGGGTCAGTCTATCGAACAAAAAAGAAACGATTCTGCGCGACTATTTAAAGAAAGAATTAAAATAGCTTCATAAAATAATTGCAATTATTTTATAAAGATACCAGATCTCTATAAACTAATTGCGGCAGTTATACGACCACGATAAACAACATGCGCTTTGACAAAAACTATAAAATTAATTTATCCATTGGTTTATTATTATTATTATTATTAAGGGAGCTCACACCACAGTAATGCCAGATTTTAAGGCAGAGACTTTATTGGTACGCACTTCGACGAAGCAATACAGGCTTAATTATTTACTCGATTCTTTAAATTTTAACATAATTCCATGTCTTGTCCTTTAAATCTCAGTCAAAAAAAACTGAAAAAAACTCAATTAACTGCATAAAAACTGTCTAGAGCCTATATGACGAGGTATTTGAGATAAATGAGGTCTTGGAGCGACAGATTTTCTTACACGTACAATTGAGGACATAAATACATAAAGCCGAAGTTATCAAGTAAATAATAAGATTACGCTATACACATGGGCGCCGGTAAGGAGGTGCACTTGCATCCCCCTGGCTTATGAAAATTTTGGATGATTGTACCTAATATTTGTGTGATTAAAAGTAGGAATAGTGCATGTAGAAAGTGAATACATTACAAATAAGAACAACTATAAAAACTACTGTTGTATCATGGTAAAAAAACCACTAAAACGTAACCAGTGAAAAACGATAATGACCAAACCCGAATCAAGTGAGAATAATCTAGGGATGGGTCGGTTCGGTTCTCCGGTTCTCGGTTACACCGGTTCTTGAGCTTAGAACCGGAACCGGAACCGAGGCCAAAAATAATCGGCACTGAAATAATTAGCTGGATAATAATATATTTAATTACCGATAATAATTAAAACCTGGTGAAATAGTGTACTTAGATGCTTCAAAGTCGCGAATTATGCTAATTCAGTCGTTAAAATGACAATACACAAAAATATACCTAATGAAGTATTCTTTTTCAAGAAGTATGTCCCTGAAAATGATTATTGATTACCTTATCTTACTATTGAGCAATGCAAAGTAAGTGGTAAATTAAGAACCGGAACAGAGAATCGGAACCGAGGACCGAAGTTAAGAACCGAACCGGAACCGGAACCGAAAAAAAGTGGAACCGACCCATCCCTAGAATAATCGAATCGGCGATAAATCGCCACACCTGGCAACCTAACGGTCCGGGGACGGCACTGAATGCACCCCCCTAACGATTTTTTGGCCTGCGCCCATTCCTGTATTGTATTTAAGTACATATTACGCTTATTTTTCATACCTACACGAATGTTGTGTTCAAAGTGAAGTTTGCCGTATCCATTTCTCATTATGTCTATGAGTAACCTTGAAAGAAGTTATATTGTAACTATTAGAGAACGCATATGGTGAATATTTGGTGATTATTTTACCCTGGCGACACACCCTTATCTACATCTACACCTACATAATCCCCCGCAAACCACCATAAAGTGTGTGGCAGGGGGTGAATTCACACCAAACATGCATTAAATGTCATGCATAAAAAAGGATTAGTGATAATGTACTAGTCTAAACTTCAATTTTATGATGCTCTTAGTTGATTTAGCTTAAGTCCTTATACCAACATGCAACTACTGCAACTACCTATGCTATCCATTGATACATTCATTTATGCTATTGGATATATTTACAGCTATTCATATCCGGGGGCGTTTACTCGGAACCGAAATTGCAATTGTGTACACGAAGTCGTTACATGGAAACGAAAAATGAATTTTAGTGAAAAAATTAACCTTCTAATCACAACCATTAGCTCATAAATCAAAAATTAAAATAAGCAAAAGGTGACGCCCACCGAAAAATCTGCTGTGATAACATTGACGTCATTTTCCTCCCGTACTTGACTGCTTTTCGAGGAAGGAAAGGGAGTGGAGGGGGGTTCTCGGAAGGTCTGCTCGCACAGATGCTGTCGCAACTGTCCTATTGGCAGAGTCAGCTGTGTCCCCCCCATTGGGGTAAGACGAAGTAGCTTCGCGGGCTCAGTTTTGATTGGAAGAAGTCGATATACGTCAGAGGTGGCACCACGCCCACTTTTCCGCAAGGGTTTAAAAACATCAGTTTTTAGCCGCTTATAACTCGAGAAATAATTGACGGATCAAACCCCGGGAAAATACGGGACTTTACAAACTCTTATCAGATTAGGCAATAAAAAAAATATGGTAAACGACTCCATTGTAAAGGTAATGTTTTAGCGCCGAAGAAGAGGAGCCTTTGCAACACTCTCCCAATATCCTCTCCAAGTACCCTCATTCTGGTTTTTTTTGTCACCCGTAGACTAGCATACGTATGCGGCCTCCAGTACATTCCAACATCTTTAAGGAGGTTGATCCGAAAAGTGTAACTTATGTCATTTTTTTATATTTTTAGCGCTTATAGAACTAAAGTTCCTCTATCTAATAAAGTTTTTCGCCGCTTATAACTCGAGAAATAAATGACGTATTAAAAACGGAAAAACGGGTCTTTTTATTTTACAAACTCAGATTCGGCAAATTAAAAAAAATATGGTAAACGACCCCATTGTACAAAGAAAAAAGGACATTTTGAATTTGTCAGGTCGGCAATCAATTCTTTTGTGGTAACCCTTCAGATGACTGGCAAGGTACTGGTAGAACTAGACGTAAAGAGCTGCATCGAGGATACTAAACCCTTCACGGGACTTGATCGTACCCTTGATGGACAGGAGAGGTAGCACCCCTAAGTCGAATCGGGGCGACGTGATCGACGCGTCCTGCAGGAGAGAACCCCAACCGACAAATCCATCTCTCCACTCTACTCTCTATCCCCTCGGCTCCAACCGACGCCCAACCACCTCCCAATCCCCCCAAGAGGAATCACGAATGCGATGAGGTGAACTGATTAGCGAACCCTCCGTTCGAGGCTTTCCCATTAACCCCAGAAGGGGATCTGCATAATCCCCAAGCGAACCGCGGGCTGTGTGCGATGGGAGACACCTCCTGAATCGGCTTCCGTGGCATGGACACGTGCGACTGCACGCGGATGGAGTGCGTTAGAACTGCACAAACCGTGATGGAAACGATTTGTTGGCGGATAGGCAAGAGAGAGAGGAAGATTCTGAGCGGAGAGGCGTATGTTTTCGTGGGAAAGGAGAATCGGGATGGCGGTAAAATTCAAACACAAACATCAACGAAGCAATGGAAGGAGCTTGAGGGGATGTTCGGGTTGATGTAGTGGCAAGAGTATGGGCCTCCGACCCCCCAAGGGACAGGATTCGAATATCAGAGGTGGAGCTTCACAAGGAAGGCGAAGGAAAAATAACCTAGGGGAAACCAACACGATTGTTGTTAAGTAAGAATGGAGACGTTTACTAGGAACCGAAATCGCAATTTTGTACACGAAATCGTTAGATAGAATAGAAAAATGACTTTGAATGAAAAAATTAATCTTCTAACCACAACCATTCACTCATAATTCAAAAATTAAAATAAGTAAAAGGCGACGCCCACCGAAAAAACTGCTGCAAAAACATTGACGTCATTTTCCTCAAGTCCTTGACTGCTTTTCGGGGAAGGGAAGGGAGTGGAGGGGGGTTCTCGGAAGGTCTGCTCGCAAGATGCAGTCGCAACTGCTTCTATTGGCAAAGTCAGTCGTGTCCCCCGATTGCGATAAGGCAAAGTAGCTTCCTGGGATCAGTTGTGATAGGACAAAGTCGATGACGTACGAGGTTGCACCACGCCCACTTTTCCGAAAGGGTTAAATACATCAGTTTTTCGCCACTTACAACTCGAGAAATAATTGACAGATCAAAAACCGGAAAAATACGGGTCATTTTATTTTACAAACTCAAACGGATTCGTCAATAAAAACTTATGTTAAACTACCCCATTGCAGGCAGTTGAGCGTGAGTTTTTGCAGCGTGGAGAACTGCCAGTTGTCACTTTCGGGAGCCGTCACGTATGGAGCTTTGTCGTCCCGAGCTGTCTCGTCCATTGCAGGCCGCATCATCAGGGTGAAATACCGATAATTTATATACCGTGACCCCAGGGTATTTCATCAGATCATGTGGCCTGCAATGGACGCGAAAGCTCGGACGACAAAGCTCCATACGAGGCGGCTCCTGAAAGTGAAAACTGAGAAGTGCAGGGACGTAAGAGAACGGGCACGCAGTAAGATAGGATGGAGGTCTCCAGAAAACGAGTCTTCGTGATTAAATGTAAATTAATAATTAAAAGCTATTTTATAACCATAAGAATAAAATTCTCCATACCCTGGTTTCCATGGTACTCCTTCACCTTCAGGAAGATATTCCAATTCATACCATGCTGAGTCTACACCCGCACTTATGGGTGCTTCAAGTAGGGAGGAAAGGTACAAGGATGGCAATGGAAGAGTTGAGAAACCTGGCTTCGGAGTCACCTAAATCTTTAAGAAAGGCTCCAGGAGGAGGGGATAACTCCTTTACGTCCCATTCTACGGACACAGTACTGAACTCCAAGCGCTCATTGCAGAGCACCCAAGTAAGGACCGTTTTACCAATCTAAAATATCTTCCACTGCCAGGAATCGAACCCAGGCCCACTGAGTGGGGAGCCAGTACTCTAACCACTACACCTATCCGTAATCATTATGAGTGAATCTTTACGGTTAGTTGAAATAGTACGATAGGGAGCGGAAATAATGATTACTATAAGGGTGAAATCGTGTAACGCATTGACTTCAGACAATAAAATTCAAAAATAAACTGATTCAGCTTGGTAGATACGACCTCGTAAGCCTACTTGAAGCGGTAGAATACAAATTATTGATGCGTTGATTTCACTCAAATGCGCCCAAGCAGGTTTTCAGTGTTAATGCGTTTGCGGCACTCCTCAAAGGTCGCTTCACGCGAGGCAATTAATCGAACCACTGATGCGGCATAATTTGGCCGTAAGTCACACGGATAACTGTACGGCATTATTATCTATAGATCAGGATCTGTTCACCGCTCTTCCAGGCAGCTTGCTCCTTCACATGGCTGAAATGTCTAAGGGCAATCATTCCAGGCATTCTCAGTTGACAACCAAACTGTCTTAATTGAGGTTGACGGAAATAATAAGTTGGTTGATAGTCAATGAGCCCTCAGTTCGGTGCCAGTAAGGAAGCAAACTAGACGGACTTTTAAAATGGATCATGCCCTTTGGTGAAAACTGGTAGTTGAGTAGCCAAAAGTTGCACCTGATATTTTGTCGTCTGATAGTTAGTCGATAGATAGATAGATAGACTAAGTTGTCGACTGATATTTTGCGATGAGTAAGCATAACGAGCTAGTAGTTATTCTATCTCACGGTTCAAACATTCACTCCTGTTCTAACCACCGGCGTTTTACAGCTTCATGGCACAATTCGGAATGGCTTCTTAATTTCCACCCTGAATGTTTAACGGGGCATTATCAATTGTCGGCATAGCCATATTCCAAAGGTTTAACCTTTCCCATTCCAAAAATCTCCCGAGTACATACTCCACATCACAACCGGCAGCGCTGCCGGATTTTATTGTTCAACGCGCTGCGAAGTCTGCAGAATTAATTTTCATCAAACTTGCTGCTCAACAGTCCCATACACTATTCACTGTGGCCCACTTTACTGCCCGTGCACAAGAATGTACTTATGTTTGCAATTATTCAAACGCACGAATAAATTATTTAACGACGCCTGGGTCGATTAATTATTTCTATTCGTCCCATACAACGATATGCAAAGTAGGGTTACAAAAATTCATATTTTGTAGCCATAGGCTCACTTTCTAAGTCAAAGATTGCCGCCAAACTTTCAAGTCAATGATGTGTTCCCTCGAATTATATTGCCATAATTGTAATTATATTTTTCTATTCAGAACTTTACGAGCAATGGCATCAAGTAATTCCTTTGTATACTAGGGCCTCATTCCAGATCAATTACACAAATGCGTCACTGGAAATGATACAATAAAATAAAACTAAAATAAAAATTAATAAAACGATAACAAGTGGAATTTTGTGCTATTCACAACTAATGAAAGGGTTGTAAACCGTACGTATGCATATACGCAATACCTTGCAAGCCACCGCGAGGATGTGTGGCAGGGGGTGAAGATCATCAAACATGTTTTGGTCGACCTAATCTGAAAAAATGGTAATTTCCCGAAGTTTCCTCCCTCTTGAGGATTTCTAAGCATTGGGTTCATTATTCTGGCTCGTGTCCTTTGCAGCAAAATTAGACTTTGAATCCCTCTACTACTTTGACTACTCGCACAGCAAACCAAACTTTATCCTTAGCTTAATCCCAAAATTAAAACAACGTCAATGCCTCCGAAGAACTTCGAACCCACGACCTTTGGGCTTCCATGTCGGCGGTTTACCAACGGACTACCGCGGCCGGCCTCGTGGTTTTCGTTCTTGACTACCAACCAAAAGCCTCAGTACATATGTGTTTATAGTCTATGCTTATAACTTAAGGTGCGACGGATTCATTAAATAGATCTCCAAGGAGATGATGAACATGGAAGTCAATGGTTACAAGAAGAAAAATGATGAAAATTAGCCTACTTGGTAAGATGAATGAAGGCTGAAAATGATTAACAAAATAGCATTCCCAAATTCAAGCCATTAACGTGTACTACGCAAATTTGCATGACAGCCAAAAATTACAAGGCAGCAGGAACTTGGCTTTATAATTTCCAGCCGAGTCATGCGAGACCAATGAGTAACTTGTAGCCGTAGGATATTACAATTACAACTGGAATGAACAGAAGTTTTTAAATAAAAACAGCCCTCAAAATTACAAAAAAAATAATATTTGCAGCCACTTAATTACAAGCATGGTACATCACTAAAAACTCAGAAAATAAAGGGTATCAAAACCGCAACTCAATTAGCCACCAGGATTAAAAGCACCACTGGCTGCGGATAACTCTACCAGGAGCGAGAACGTTAATTTTAAACGTTTAAGGACATGAACAGGCACTTAATGCAATCGCGCATAGATTGCGTCGCAGAGAGACACAGCACCACTCGAGAGGAACATGTGCACGCTTTAGCAAATTCGTTTCGGCCCAGGATAGGTATTTTCTGCCGTCTTCACTTCTCCAAATCTCAACACTCTTGCTGCTACAATAGTTTCCGCGGTAGAAAAAAAAGAGAGAGTCTGCGGCGCGTACAAAGAGCAGTGGCTTCGTGTGGGGGGGCTCTTCAATTTCAAAGCCCGCTCGCGGAGAGAGAGACAACGTCCCCAGAGAAGACGAAGGGAGACATTACGGAAGCGTGTGTTCCCCAAACGCAACAAAAACGGAGCCATCAAGGCGCTAATTCGAATTAGGGACCACGGGTGCGGAAGCCACGCAGTGGTGAAAGGAAAAGGGAGCCGCCGAGCGCGAAACTGCAATGTGGCGGAGAAAGGAGCCGATCTACGGTTCGAGCGAAACGTCTCTCGCCGCGTCTCTCTCCCGCTCGTGAGTGCGTGAAGCCAATTAAGGATCCAGAGCGGTAGAGTGGTTGAAGGAGAAAGCATTGTGGGACAGAGAGGGGGAGGAATGAGGAGGAAATACCGTGGAGGGAGTGGTGGATTTGGAAAAAGTACGTGGCGAATAACGAAGGGTTTCAAATTTCAGACGTTCAACAAGCAACGGTATTCTCTGAGAGTTACAACATGGATGCTTCTTGCTCTCAGGTCTTAGTTGCCTAACCAAACGCGTGTAAGAAATTTCAAGCCTGCCGCGTGAACGGCGGCGAAATTCACAATTATTGCCATGCGAAAAAATTCACCTGGACCGGGAATCGAACCACGGACCTTTGGCTTTCCGGCCACTACGCAGTCCACTGCGCAGGCCACTACGTTACCCAGGATCCTTAATTCGCATGGCAATTTTACCGAGGCTCAAGGTACTAGATACTAGTCTGGGTAGCGTAGTGGTCTGCACAGTGACCCGGAAAGCCAAAGGTCCGTGGTTCGATTCCCGGTCCAGGTGAATTTTTTCATATGACAACTATTGTAACTAAACGCGTGGCTGTACAACAAGTATCTGGAGGTCTCCAATCCCAAGAGTCCAAATTCGAATTCCGTCACTCACTCAGTGATTCAACCCGAAGGTTGGTTTTGATAGGTGAGGGTAAAGTTCACCCCGGACTAAGCCACAGGCGTGTGAATTTCACACATTCAAGGTAGGGGGGCCAGTTCCTTTCCTTGGGCCACCTCGCACTCCGAGGATTTTTTCGTTCGGGGGCGTCCAAAGGCTTCACCCGGATTTAAACCCGGGACCCTTCGATCAGTAGTCTAGTGCTCTACCCACCACGCTTCTTCGAATCGTAGAGGGCACTGATGTAATTTGCATACCGGTTGACTCAATGTTATTGTGAAGACTGTAACCACACTTATAGGTGCCTCAGACCAGGAGAAAGATACACGGATGGGAACAAAAGGGTAAGGAGTATGGGAGGAGAGAAACCTTAGCCTACTCTTTATGAAAGGCGCCTAGGGAAACACGGCTAAACGTCCCAATCGACGGACGGAGTACTGAACTCGAATGCCCTCCACAAATCACTCAAGAAAGTGCCGGTTTACCAATACAAAATATCCTCAGCTCAAACTATCCGGATTTGAAGCCGAATAAAATAAACTCCAAGGGAGATCAAATGCATGAATACCTCCCTTAAATAGCCCTAGAAAGCTTAACAACGCCGATGCGATGAAATTTGTGTACGATTTTATTGTTAATTATGTTTTAATACAAATGCAGTCTCAATAAAAGGCAATGGGGGCGCACTGTGGGCTGAAATCGAATATTCTTGGCCAAAAATGATTTTTTTCACTTTTTATTTCGGAAAAAACGATGATATTTTCTGAATATGCAAGAATCATTGTCCAAAATACTGAAAGAATTTTATTTCTAAGTGATTTTTTCAGACTAGCAGACGTCTGTGAAATTCATAAAAAATGATCAAAAATTACTTTCCATTTTTTTGGTGAAAACTGACGGAAGAGTTTTGCTACTGTTCCGTTTTAATGGGAGACACGTAATTTTTAAGCATACCATCATAATAATATGTATGTTGCAAACCAACTATAGTGAAAATTTAGATTTGGTTGTTATATTTTTTAAAAATTTATTAAACAATTAAAATATGCTATATTTTCGGTATTTTTACCATAAAGTAGGAAAAAACTTTATGTTAGCGATCTTTAGCGACAAAAATATTTATACCAAATTATAAACAAAAGTGTCAACTTAAATGTTCAAAAGAAAAATCCTGCCCCAATCTGCCCCCCCACCACTCCCATCAAGTTATGTACCCAGAGGTCCAGCCGCGTGGCGCGGAGCTGAGATGCGGAAATTCGTTCAGAATTTGTTACAGTTATGGATTACTCAATAAAAATGAGACAAAACTCGTGTTTTCCACACCATTATACACTCTATGTAAGCCTTACTGTTCCATTTTTTCCATTATCACATTACGATGTTAATTAGAAAGATAACATTTGCAAGGTTCAACGCGTGCGCCGGCAAGTCGGAAACTTGTCTCATGAAGTGGGCGGCTGCAGGGGAATATTTTCTCATCTTTGGGAAACCCAATTTTTTCCGTTATGCACTCACATATATAGCTTTTCACACATTCCTGAGCCTTTTAACTATCAGCAGCTCATAACTTCGAATAAGGAAAAGGTACAGCAGTGGCCGCGGTCACTACCCGGCCGACAGCGGTAATCCCCTTTGTCCGATAACCCTACCTTAGTCTTTTGATTTGTATTTAGCGTTTGAGAGCTTTAATGCCTGTACGGCTGAGTGTTGGTAAAGATGGCATTCTATGCTTTGCTATTCGTTTATGGAAATGCCGCTCATTGCTTTATTGTCTCGTCCCTGAAAAGGGGTTTTTGCACTTTTGCGGATCGCTTCTCTTGGACACGTGCGGACGAATTCTACGAAGTAGATCGCATGGGTTTTCCTACAAATGCTTGTTTCAAATTGGTTGAAAAAATTCGCTTTTTCACGATTTTACTGAGCAAATTAGTCAAGTCTTCGTCGTGAGTGCGAAAGGATCTCAGTGCTTGTTCCACGGAATCCGAAAACCAAGAGTTCTCTGAAGCTCAATTTCCCCAGAGCGTGAAATTTCAACGTGGAGGCCGAACTAGAGGATACTAAGGATCGATAATAAGGTAAGTTTCCCTAACAAATTTCTCTATTATTGTGCGTGTATTACGGAGGGAATTTTATTCTAATTTTGATTTCCTTCTCCGGTGATTAACCGTATTGACATTCCGGATTAGAAAAAAATGGACCCCACGAAAGTGACCCGAAAAGAAATGCATGATGTGATTTTCAATGGAAGTGGAAATTCGGTGAATTCCAAAAGAAGATTATCTTTGCAATATCTTCACAGTAGGTTTAACCTAGGAAAATACATGAAAATTTAAGAAATTTTGACGAATGTCATGAACGCAAATTTTTTCAATTCATGCTTCAAAAATGGGATGAATGTAATAGGAATAATGACAGGTTTAAACAAAAATTTCGTTGTTGGTTAGAGAAGGATATACCGTTCCCAGCGGATATGTATAAATATCTTCTTGGAAATCCCAGCTCAGGTTGGTGCCAATCATTGGTTAACATATTTCCTTTGGCTATATTTCACTCCAAGGCAATTTAGTATTGCTATTACATTCTAGTTTCAGGTTCTTCTGAGTTAAGCGGCAAAGGAAGGCCGAAAAAAGATTTTGAGAGGTCTAGTGAAAGAACTAAAAGAAGAAAAGTGCCAGATTTAAGAGAGAAAGCGTCAGCAGCAGACATTTCGCTGGCCACATCCATTACATTGCGCTCCGAAGGGAATGAAGCGGCAGCGAAAATAATAACTGAAATGACTACAAAAATCCCCACCCGAGGTCAACGAATGTTAAAAAAATGGAGGTCAATGTCTACACCTCAAAATGAGTTGACGCCAGAGGAGGCTCTTTCGTTATTTGTTGATTGCAATTTAACAAAATTGCAATATAAAATACTTCGCAAGACTGCCAAAAAAATTTGGAAACAAGCTTTATCCTAGTTGTGAAAGGATTAGATTTCAGAAGAATGCTGCATACCCAGAGGGCATATCAGTAGGGGGAAAAATGTGAAGTGAGCCTTCAAGAACTGCTGAACCACACAGCCTCTCGCATTATTAGGTTTTTTGAATCCCTACTCCGAGTCTCTTATCGCTTGAACGTAAAGAAACGGAGGGTGAGCAGAAAATTTGGTTACATACACTCACATATTCAAATAGTGTACCATTTTTTCCATTAAGGCATATTCATACCATAATTTAGTGACATCCTTTTAGTCCAAAGCTACCAATGGGAGCAAAACCGAATTGGAAAGAAGGGAAAAGAAGATTCAAGATTCGTTTAAAACAAAAATGGGGCTTTTAATTGACATTCCAAAGCCTGGTTAAGGGACAACTAATGATGGGAACACTGCCCGACGTTTTTTTTTCTAATCCCAAGCTTACATCAGAAATTATCGGTACCTATGTTAGCCAATAATAACTTAAGATATGTCTCTTTTGTTTATTAATTCCAAAACTTGCATTCACACTCAGAATTTTTGTGGTAGGTTACGTGAGAATATTGTTTTCTTTTTACCGAACTAGGTATTAACGAGGAACTTATTGCAAGGTTTGCCACAATTTTGAAAGCACTATCTTCTGGGCTTGAAATAAATTACGGCACTTTCAGCGATTACTGCTCAAAGACCGCTTCCCTCTATGTGAAATTGTATCCGTGGTATCCGCTCACGGTGTACAAGGTACTATTTCATGGAGCATCGATTGCAAAGGCAGCAGTGCTTCCCATTGGCCAGCTGTCGGAGGAAGCTTTGGAATCTCGGCATAAAGATATAAGAAGGTACCGAGCAGACCATACGACAAAATTTTCCCGTTTTGCTGAAATGGAGGATCTTTTCCAAAGGCTCCTCCTAACTTCGGATCCCCTAATATCTGAAAGTTTTATTTAAAAATGTAAGAAGAAATGTTTCGGAAGAAACACGATATTTGCATATGATGGAGGAGCCAACAACGGATGAGGACAGCGATGATTTGGAATCCGACGAAGACCATTAATGGGTTGATGAATTAATTTTTCGGGTTATATCAATTGCAATATATATTTTTTAACTTTTTATATCATGTTTCAAGAGTTAAAATACTTCTACAGTTATATCTTGTGTAGGTAACAACAATACAATCGCTGACCCTTATGCCTTATGTTAATGAATTATTACATTAATATTGTTTATAAAAAAATCTTTTAATATATTGAATGTGTAATATTTTGTTTAAAAAATTAAAATATATTTGAAACGGCTTATTTTTGTATTTAAAACATTTTATTAAAATAAAATAATCCCTCTGTATTGCAGCGGTACGCCTAGTCGATTTTTGGATTTTTTCAGTCTCCTCAAATTTGTTTCAAAAAAAGGCCCCGATTCATTTTTTGGCAAAATATTGTCATACTTATGTTTAGAAGACTAAAGCAAAATAGTTGGGAAGATTTCGTCGTTCTATCTATAAAAATAGGGAAGATATGATTTTTGACCAGCTTTTTCCGATTTCAGCCCACAGTGGGGCGTTTACTCAAAACCGAAATCGCAATTTTTTAAACGAAATCGTTAGATGGAATCGAAAAATGACTAAAAGTCATTTTTCGATTCCATCTAACGATTCACTCAAAAAAAATAATCTTATAACCATAACCATTCGGATGGTGTGCTCGCACAGATACTGTCGCAACTGCTCCTATTGGCAGGGTTAGCTGTGTCCCCCCCATTGCGATAAGGCGAAGTAGTTTCGCGGGCTCAGTTGTGATTGGACGAAGTCGATATACGTCAGAGGTTGCACCACGCCCATTTTTCCGAAAGGGTTAAAAACATCAGTTTTTCGCCGCTTATAACTGGAGAAATAATTGACGGATCAAAAACCGGGAAAATACGGGTCTTTTTATTTTACAAACTCCTTCAAATTCGGCAATAAAAAAATATGGTAAACGATTCCATTGTAAATGTAATATTTTAGTGCCGAGAAGAGGAGCCTTTGCAACACTCTCCCAATATCCTCCTCCCCAAGTACCCTCATTCTGGTTTTTTTTGTCACCCGTAGACTAGCATACGTATGGGGCCTCCAGTACATTCCAACATCCAGAAGGTTGATCCGAAAAGTGAAAGTCATGTCATTTTTTTATATTTTCAGCGCTTATAGAACTAAAGTTCCTCTATCTAATAAAGTAAAGATAATTATATCAACCCATACTCATTTTAGCACAAATTGCATTTGAAATTACATACGATTAACGGCGAGAATGGCCATCACATGGGAATATAGCGTTTAAAAATACCATAGTGTCATGTCATTTTTGCAAAAAACTGATATTTTCTGCGTAATTTCACAAGGAATAAAATGACACAAAAAAAGGCATCAACCCACCGTATTTTTCGTTAAATCAACCAATTACTGCGCTTATAGCAGACGAAATGCGTTAGTTATTTTCAAGTGGCGCTGCGGTCGCTCTAGCCAAAATGTATGGCGTATGAATAATAACATTACTAATGAGATATTAAAGAATATTTCAGAAAAATATTATTGCATAACCTTGATAGTAATATTCTGGTGTATTACATTGGTACATTCATTGAGTACATGAATTTATTTCAGTAACGTAAATGTTGAATTGACTCCATCGTCGAGCTGATTAAAATTATCATAAAAAAGAAATCCGTCGACTTTACATCGAATTTCTTGTGATACTTATGACTTTCAATTGTTTAGGTAATTTTCTTTGTGAAGTAAGGATCACTTAGCAGGCATATACTCGTACTTAAATTAATAAGATTCCTTAGACAACTTGACTAGAGCAGTCGCGAGCCAACCTCCTTAATTTGACCTCTATAGTAGCCCTCTAACAGTCCCTTGCCACCCTGTTTTTCCTCCATTGCTCCCGCATTCATTTCTCCTTCCTGATTCCCCCGCAAACGACCGGTACCAACACGCATATTCAGCTCCGTTCCGTACTGCTTCACTCCGTTCACCTTCTCCATCCATTCTCTATAACCCACAGCTCTGAAAGCCAGCAATCTGCTCTCATCCTCAGGATGGATTTTAAAAGGAAGGACGAAAAAAAATGATAAACGAAATAATGGAGGGAGAAAGGACGCGATAAAGGCGAATCGGAAGAAAGGGAAAGGAGGAGGGAACGACGAAATAGATTCCATCCGCCGCGTTCCCGGCATTCCTTTCGACTTCACGCGGGACAGAGAGAGGGAGGGGGGGGGAGAGGTTCGAGGAGGGAATTATGGGACGATGTAAGGTCACGAGGATATGGAAATGAAAAGGGTAGGTTTAAAAAAGGATCTTCAAAAGGAGCGGGATATTCCACTCGGGAGGCAGGGAAACGGAAAAAATCGAGACGAGGGAGCACGAAGAGATCTTTCCAATGGAGCCAGTAAGGAGTCTATAATGCACTGGTGGAGGCATCAACATGCTAGCCTATGGGTGACAATGAAGCCAGAATGGGGGTGTTTTGGGAACAATTACGCCCCACCTACTCCGTACAAAACATTGCGTTTTATACGGTCTCGTATGGATCCGGTGTACGTATCAAACAGAAACTATGAAAAAATTGAGGAAAGAAAGAATTAGAAAACTGTAAACACACAGCTAGGCAGAATTCGTCATAAGGAAATAGACAACGAATTGCGTTTTGCACGGAGAAACGGTCTCGTATGGATACGGCGTACGTATCGAACAGAAACTATGAAAAAATTGAGGAAAGAAAGAAATGGAAAACTGTAAACACACAGCTAAGCAGAATGCGTTATAAGGAAATACCTAAACAACGAACATAATAGATAAACAAAGAGAGCGAGAGAAAAGTGGCGGAGTCGGTAAAGTGGGGAGATGGAGAGGCTCCAGATAGAAGGAGAAATAGTCTGTAGTCAAAGGTTAGAAAGAGAAATGGAAAGAAATGGAAAACCGTACCGTGCATCAAAGACAGAGAGGGTAATTTATCGATGGAACCAGAGGATATGCAGCGTCGGTGGAAGGAATACGTCGAAAAGTCTCCGATAGCGAACATAGGCATAGAAAATGGGACATAGAAGAGCAAAAGGACGTAGATCAGGATGAGCTGGGACTAGGAATACTGGATGCTGAGATAGAGAAAGTATTGCCAGAAATGAAAGCGGGCGTAAAGCAATGGGGATAGATAAATTCCCAGCTGAACTTCTGAAGAACCTAGGAAGAGGTGGAGGGGAGAGATTTTATGGATTTATTCGTAGAATATACGAGGAGGGGGCTTGGTCGGAGGATTGTGTATAAACCGTACTGATACCTTCACCGAAAAAGAGTGACAAAAGAATGTGAAGAATTTAGAATGATAAGTTTGATTTCTCATGCGGCAAAGGTAGAATCATGAACAGAAGGATGGAAAGGAGAGCAAACGAATTTCTAGTCGAGAATCCGTTTGGATTTCGGAAGAGGAGGGCCACTCGAATTGAGGCCATTGCAGGGATGAGAATGGAAAGGAATTTAGAACGTTAGTAGCTTGTATTCGCGTGTTTCGTTTATTTCGAAAAGGCATTCGACAGAGTAAGGTGGGAAATTTTAATGGGAATATTGCGGAAGATAGGAGTAGACTAGAGAGAAAGGAGACTAATCCTGAATATGTATCCTAATTATACATGACACAGAAGGCGCAAGTGAGAGTATCTGATGTGGAATCGGAGAGGGCGACAATAAGGAGGGGAGTTAGGTATAACTGTCCATTATCGTCGGAATTTTAACATATACTTGGTGTAAATGGTGAGATAGGATTGGGATGAAAACCAAGCAGGAGTAAGGTTCGGGTGAAAATTGATAAAATCGGTGAGTTTCAAGGGTGACCAAGCGCTAGTCAGGCAGTCAACCCAGGGCCAAATCCAAAAATACTAGATGCGTTACAAAATAAAGTGCAAAAGATACAGCTTGGAGATAAATCAGAAGACAGCGAAGGTAATAAAATTCCAAGTCCAAGGGCCAGCTAAAGGGATAAGGTGGAGCAATTTAGCTATCAAGGTAGTGTAAGGGAGGAAAAGGGAATTGAATTTGAAGGTGAATCGTAGCAGCAAAAGACGCTTTTTGCTTTGCGCCATTTAGGATACATGGGTAATTGGGTATCGGTAGGAGTTTTCAGGGAACGGAGGAAGGGTGAACAGAAAGCAGGCGCGCCTGCTATTAGCCTACTCTTAATGAAAGGCGCCAAGGGGACTACGGCTTAACGTCCCATCCGACGGACGGAGTACTGAACTTGAAATGCCCTCCACTAGGCACTCATGTGGGGACCGGTTTTCCACTGAAAAATCTGCCACTCCCGGGAATCGAAACCGGGCCCGAGAGAGAGAGAGAGAGAGAGATGAGAGGTCAGTACTCTAGCCATCACACCAGATCCCCATGGATTTCAAGGAAATAAGATGAAATTAGAATAAGGTCTTTTGAGATGTGGGTGTGGAGAACGATGGAGAAAGTAGAGTGATTGGAAAGGAGTCCCGACGATGAAGTGCTTGGGTAGTTTAGATAGAATAAAGGAAGGTAGGAGGTATGAGAGGCTGAAGAGGGACATCATGTGAAATGTGGCAAATCATGTGTGTCTAAGGGTGTTGGTAGAATTAAAACATTTAATTCTACAATTCCACAACAATATATATTATTTCTGTTATTATCACTCCTTCTCCTCAACAAATACAAAGTCAATAAAATATATTAATTATGCATCACTAATCAATTTAAGTTATGCAATTTGAGGAGTTTGTAATTATTTATTAATTATCAGTGCAAAAATTAGGGACTAAAATATATTTGTGTACTGAAAGGAATAGAATGAAGTGTAAAAGGCATTGGAAGTGTCAGGAATTATGATTTAAAATATTTACCAAATTTCGTCCATGTGGCTCGAAAGGAAGTGTCTAAAATTACAGGTCAAAAATAACACACGATCAATGGGACATATTGTATATTGAGAAATGTCAGACATATTGATAATTTTATTTTATTACTAACTAGGTGCTTAGTTGCACGTGCCATGTTGTACTGCCGATAGACTACGGAAAACAAAATCATTTAGGGGAGGGAGTGGGGAGAGGTGTTGGGGGAGGGGGATGAGAGGGGTGGTAGGGAGATGAAGGATGGGAGATAAGCAAAATATTAAAAATATGAACTTTTGACCCCAGAAATAAGGTCCAACCTAAAATCCAAATTTTGCCTTATGGGCTTTTAATGTTAAAATATTCGAAAGGATGTTAAATGTGCGAGATTTTCGCAGAGGTTTACTGGTAATGGAATTATAATGCATCACTCTCTCTCTCTCAACTTAACGGAAGTCTGGATCCGCCCCGCTTCCGGTAGAGTGTGTATCGCAACAGTTGGTCCAGCCCCCCCCCCCCCCCCCCCCCCCTTTGAGTTTACGTAATATATGGATAGTCTCTTGGTGAAGGGCTCACGTACAAGGAAATGTGTACATCGTCGCATCGGAACAACGGCGTGCTACGCGCGAAGTAAATGAGTGCATAAATGAGAAGCAGACACTTATTTGAGATTTCATTGCCCTTCCGAGATGTTTATGCCGAAGACTCAAGAGATTTCAAGTTCGTGATTGGGGAAGACAGAATGAAGGAACTCCTTAACGAGAAATTCGTGAGCCGTAACTAAATCACAATGAAAATTTACGGGTGTTAGCAACGCTAAAATAGTAAAGATTCACGTATTTTGAAGCACCGGTACCGGACCCAAGAGATCCGAAAACTGCTATTACTGACAGAGCACGTAAAATTAATAACATTCACGACAGCCAAGTGAGAAAGACCCGCATGTCAAACGGGAATCACTGAATAAAATCGATTGAACATTTCTCCATCAACATTAAAAATGCATAAAATTTTAACGTGCATGCACCTACTTTTTTATAATTCTCGATCATGAAATAAACTGGATTTTTCCATTGTTATCATCCATTCTGAGCGAGAATTGAAAATATCTCCCAGGCAAGAATTATTTGTTCCTATTTCTTCACCTTTTTCTTTATTGATTGAAGGAAATGAGGAAGGAACACGGACATAAATAGGAGGGGATAAAATACGGAATGTGCATTGGTAAGAGAAGATGCAGAGAGACGATTGAGTGTATGATTTGAGGGAAGGACTAGATAGTTTCGCGCGACGGACTTTTGGGGTTTGCGAAAAACTGTTATAAGTTTAAATCCTAAATAAAGACGATGGATGACTCTCCCATTGAAACACCGCCAGAAATACAGCGTGACCCAGTGGAATACTCAGTTAGCATTCACCAACACTATACGCCGGGATATAATCCTATTTCTCTTTAAAACCCCAAGTTTAAAAAAAATTTAAAACACTTATTTAACGGACATGCAAGTCAAACAAACCTCAACAATGCAATTTCCGCACCCATTAATATACCACAGTACCCATCAAAACACAGGCGCGAGCCCACATCAGAACAATTGAAGCAACAAAAGAACGAAGTTACTTTTCACTACTTAGGCCCAACCTTGAACATGTAGCCATTGTATGTGATCCGAATGAATTAGGTTTGATCAGAGAACTAGACAGTGTGCAGCGTAGAGCAGCTAGATTTGTTAAAATTGTGTTAAGATAGGTTCTGTTGTGTACCAGAATTAATACAAGAATTAGGGTGGGAATCATTATCAGATCGTAGGTTAAAATGCAGATTAAATCTATTAGAGAAATTTAAAACATATAGCTTTTCTGATGATGTTAGATACACATATATATTGAAAAACCCTGCGTATTATGCTATATTCGATCAGACACATAAGATTAGAGAGATTGTCGTACCGAAAGATTTCAAATGTCATTTTTCCCCCGTACCATTAGAGAACAGAATAAGCAGCAAAGCAAAGGGATAGGTCGGCGAAATATTGTAGTCTGTAGTGTATGATGCATGTATTAACAACAAATCCCTTGTAGACACTAACCATCTAGCCTCATGTGACCCTATTATGTAGCATGCTTCCATGTAGTACCCTAGTTGCATGTTTGGTGGTCTTCACCCCCTGCCACACACCCTCTTGCAGGGTATTGCGTAGATGAATGTTTGGTGATCTTCACCCTCTGCCACACACCCTCGCGGAGGCTTGCAGGGTATCGCGTTGATGTAGATGAACTGCAAGTGAAATCCGTGCAGACCCCCTCGCACTTATCCTGACGAGCGGAAGCGCTCGGCAGCGGTGAGAGCAACAACACAGGTCGGTTGGGGGACACTTCGCCTCGTTAGGCAGCTTGGAGTCTTGGCGGACCCTGTGTGCATGCAGGAGACTGTCACTCCACAGGGTGGGGAAGGGTAAGGGGAGGGAGTGCGTCTCACGCCCGGGAAAGGGTGAACTGGACCACGGCGTGCGTAGTGGGAAAACCACTCCTGAAAGCGAAGCGAAAACGACCGCTCGCGCCAAGCACACGGACGAGGCGTTTCTCCTCTCTCCCAAAGCTCCATGGACCACTCCCGCAGTGATATGCACACAAGAGGCACACACGTCCGCTTCTAATCCCTTCTGACAGCCCCTGGTGGCACTCGACTCCATTGGGAAGGAGGAGGACTCGCGACCCCTTTTGATCGGTCGAGTACCCCTGTGCGTCGCGTTTTCCCTCGCCAGCGCCAGCGAGGACGATAAAGCCGAGGTCTTCATAACGAGAGGCCTCCCCGAGGGAAACAAGTGAAGGGAGGTGAGGCGAGAGGGGAAAAAGGTAGGGGAAACACGACAAATCGACGAGGAAGACTGAAATAGGACGTGGTTGGATCCCGAACTAACTGCAGGTAACGAAAGAATACACGGATCCAAAGATTCGATTCGAAAGAATTCGAAGTGCTGGTCGTACAATTAAAAATTAATAGTGAAATCAACAAAGTCTATTCATCCTCCCCGTAATGAATAATGACTGTTAAGTCTGGAACCACTAACCATATCACAATAAGAGTTTTACAATGGCAGGTACAAGGACAATAACTGCCACAATCCTTCTCTCGCAACGTCGGGCACATATTTACCCTTTCCTTTTAAAAATCGTCTCATTTTCCCCACATATTTTCCCCCTAAATTTCTTAATACAATTTGTAAATATTATATTTCTCCCTCCCGTTGAATTTCAACGGGCACCTTCAGCTAGTGAAAAATAAAAAATTCACATAGCGAATCTAAATTGCATACGATTCTTAAAATATTATAGCTATTCAATCCGTACTCCATGCCATTTTTCTCACTCTGAATTTCACCTCATTTATTGCATTAAAAATCCATACAAATGAGAAAATAATAAAAGTCGCACAAAATGGATTTATTAAAAATTTAAAATGCAGTGCAAAATTGCATGGTTTCTGAGCTTGATTTTGATTAAGGATGAGGGTGGAGGCTTCGGATAGTTGGTATTGGACGAAGAATGAATGAATGAATGAATGAATGAATGAATTTATTTTCTCCAGTAGCATTACATAAAATATAACAAGACATATATGCATACACTTAGCACGTGGAGATAATTTAGGGTGTCAGAAGGGTACCTGTATATGACACCCTTACAAACATTGGCACATGTGAAAAATGAAACAATTTTAGTTTTTAACACTGACAGGGTACTTATTCCTCGCAACATAAGGTAAGAAAAATTTTATGAAAATAATGAACAAGACAACATAAAGTTAAATTTTTTTTTTTTTTTTTTAACAACAAAAAATCATAAGTAAAGAAAACCAGTTATAATCAGCACAAGTATGAATCTACTTCCTCTCTTTGAAACAACCATTTTGTTAATCTTTTAAGAAAGACAGGTGAACTATTTGCATGAATTATATGGTATGGCAGCAAGTTGTACATTTTGGGCCCTAGATACACAAATGATCTTTTGTACATAGAAATGTTGGGTTTGGTATACCTTATAAAGTGTTTGTCTCTTGTATTATAACCAGTAGAAGAGAAGCGAATGGAAACGTAGATAAACGATTTTTTTAGCAACAACGATTCAGTTAAAAATTTACCCATCACTGGTCCTACGGGAAATATTCAATGAACAGAACCGGATCGGCTACACCCCATTAGTTAAAGGAAACAGCGGATAAAGGGATTTCCAGAGTTCTACCCTTTAAACAACATTTTCAAGCACGATTTTAGGACATCCAACGAGCCTCAATTCATTGAAAGTTTCCACTCACTTCACGAATCAGAAACCCACCGGCAATTGGTTCACATGAGTGAGCCACTCCACCTACGTTGTTACAGTAGCTCCCAAAATAGACATGAAAAACACACTATCCAGCCCATTTACCCTCACCATTACTTCCCCAAATATCAAACCTCATTTACGTTTCTTTTTTGATGATTTCTATATTTCGTGCGAAGCTATTGAAACTTGCACGAAGATGCAGCACAAAAGAGTAGAAAAACCACGAATTATTCATAATCCATTTATGATAGCATATTCATATTTCTCCATCTCAATGAAAAAGATGAACACCTTACCATAAATAGACATACGCAACTTCCAATGAGCCACAAACGATAAGATCAGGGGATCGGGTTGGTGTAGTGGCTAGAGTACTGGTCTCCCATCCCGATGGTCCGGGTTCGATTCCCGACAGGTGCGGATTTTTTCGTGGCAAACTTGTTCCTACGGGGCATTTCAGGTTCAGTGCTCCGTCCGTCCGATGGGACGTTAAACCGTGGTCCCCTAGTCGCCTTTCGTTAAGAGTAGGCTAATGCCGACGCCGGGTTTCTCTCCACCCTTTCTCCGTTCCCTGAAAGCTCCTAACCATTACCCAATTACCCACCTATCCTAAAATGGCGCAAATGACCTAAGCTGTCGGTCGCCTCCCCGAAATAGCTAATTAAGGACATTATCATTAATGCCCTATGCTTACATTAAAATTTTCAGTAGCACATTTAAAAAAAAAAAAATAATAGGATTATAAAAAATGCGTTTGCTTACGATGAAATCGTTCAGTAAAACTTTGTTTCACAAGACGCTTTACGGAATAGAAAACTGTTTAATGCAATGGCCAATGAGATGCGTCGCTCACCGCTGCGATAATCTCGTATCCTTAGAGATGATACGAAAAACGAAACAAGGAAAAATTAATAAAATATGCATGGTAGCTCATGGAACACTGAAGCGGCTTCCTTGTTATTCAAAGAATATCACAAAGAAGTGTCTCTCTTTGTCGTGTAATCATCTCTTTACGCAAGAGGCAAAACTGAGGCCACTATCGCAAAAAATATACAGCAAGTGAGCCCTGAAACAACACAAGCTGACGCGAAGACAAAGATCAACGTCAAAACATTCCTGTTTGCGAAACATCACATAATATGGCAGAATTCTCGCAATTGCAGTTTTGTGAATAGTTTTTCCGTGATCAAGCAAGTACGTTTTAAGTACGATTCATGTACTTTTTTTATAAAATCATTCCCAAAAAACAAAGGCTACAAAGTTTCTGAGCGAGCCACGCCCAGGTTAGTATGAGACCGGACACTCTCTTTAGGACTCATGGCGTTGAAGCGTATTCAAATCCATAATCCATATACCTATAAACCACCCACGCCTTCAGGTTCTCTAAAAGGACCCAGCTCCCACGTAGCTAAACACGAAAATCCAATAGCTTATACGTCATGCCATAAATAAAATGCCATAACCTACCTCTAATGGAATGCAGAAGAGAGCCATCAAAGGCAATCCGAGCCTCAAAGAGGCGAGAAAGTCAATAAAATTTGCACATACATACGGAATTTATATGGCCGTATGATTATCGAAAACATTTAAAATTGATTTTCTTCAGGAAGGAGCGTCTCTCTCAAAGTGAGGACATAGGCGTCCCTTCTCTGAACTAAGTTATGCAGAACCCTGCAGGCATCTTTTGTTTTCTGAAAATATTAATTCCTCACGGGTTCTTCCCCATATTGGGCAATTAACGCCAAAGAAATTTGCTAACCACGATCACACCTACTTAAGGTAATCAAAAACACTAAAACGGTACTTCTTCAGGTTTCAACCCGAGGTTTTCCTTTGAGATAATTATTATAGTTATATTTTCTTCGTATAATAACAACTTTCAATGTATGATGATGGGAGAATCGGGTTGGTGTGGTTATAGCAACGACTTCCCCTCCAGAGCAGGCACCTAGCTGTGGGGGGGGGGGGGGGGGGGGGAGGGGGCCGTGGGGGCTTCTGGGGCTTCAGCTCCCCCCGAAACTTTTTCCAAGAAATTTTATCGTTCAGATTTTAACTGGGCATGATATTTCGGACTAAACTGCTTATAATTCAAGTGCTAAGCGTCTTGAAATGTGATCACTAGGTTGATGCATGTGTGAGGTTAATAATTGTTCTTTTCAATCTGATATGCATGCATGCGTTGAACTTCTGTTCTGGGGCCGGTCAAATTAACTGCTTCATATCAAGGTAAACAGCGAGCTTTAGCAGCGAAACGAGATAAGAATGGGCACTGTAAAATCAAATACCAAGCGCGGAAAATTAAGGAAGAGATTTGTAACATGTCGATACCGACGGGTAAGGTTGATATGAAGTTAGGCTAAACGGGCTACACTAGACTTAGGCCCTCCCCGAAGCAAATTTCTGGCTACGTGCCTGCTCCAGAGGGCCTGGGTTCAAATCCCGGCAGTGGCATACATTTTTATATGGGTATATTAGTCACTGCTAAAGTGCAGCGTGAAGGTCATTTCGAGTTCAGTACTCCGTCCGTCGGATGGGGGCGTTAAACCGTGGACCACTTGGCGTCTTTCGTTACTCGCAGGCCATCCCCGATGCCGAGTTTCTCGGCACCCTTCCTCCGTTCCCTGAGAAAATCGTAATTCATCCCAAACCACCAATCTTTAATGGTTCAAATGAACTTAGTTGTCGGTCACCAGCCCCGAATAACAACCACAAGAATGCTTCGGTAACGCTACCGAACATGTACCGACAAAAAAGTCGTTATCTTAGATGCATAAGAGGCTTTGTTAACACGCGCAATAAGTTAAACTCGGAAATAAATCATGAAATCCGGAACAGAAATGAGCATCGGGGGCTGGATTTATTGATTAACATAGGTATTAATTAAGTTTGTAGACTGAAAAACGTTTCGGAGCTAATCGAAGAAAGGCAAAAGGCCATCAATCAATCTTTATGTTCGCACCTGGCTGCAAAAGGCACAGGTGTGATTGGCAGCGACAGATTGCTCAGGCTCCACTATATATTTTCCTCCTTAGGGAATATGCTACGCCAAATATATCGGTTCCAGGGCAGAAATTATTATCCAGATCTCTTCATGAACAATTTACACTAAATAAACACCATTTGTTGATAAAATATTCAAGGCTAAGTTTGACATTCACACTATCACTATTTGGCAAAATTCTGCACATGAGTTTTACATTGTCTAGGTTTATGTAAACATTCAAAATCGCCTCATAACTACACAATTATCTTACCGATAACATCTATATAATCTACGATTCTTCATCCAACGTAATCTATGATTTCCATTTTTCGGTGAAAAAATTACCATTCGAACTTTCTTCCTACCCCTCTAATGTTACCCATGTGATAATATTAAAGACGATTATAGAAGGGCAGGTGAACAGGAAAAATGGCAATAGGAAGGCCCCGTATGAGATGTATACAACAATTAATGAAGGAAATTAACCGTTTCCGGCGAGACTTCGTGGCACATAATGACGATGTAGAATAAAAATGTAATGCCGCATTTGTCTACTTCTTTTTAATGTAATACATGATACACACACCTCGACTTTTGACATTCCATGCATTTTTCAAATGTATGAATGATATTTGGATACACTTGAAAATTGCATAGAAAGCCAAAACGCGTAGTCTGAGCATCATAAATTTAATTTTAAAAAATTAGTCCAGTACGACATCTTATTTTCATTTTACAAAGTGATAATGGATTGGAAAGGGGTAATGGATGCGTGGATTGGGATTCAATGCTTGGAATTCTGAAGGTAATTGGAGTGTCCTACAATGACAGAAGAATAATACACAGTCTGTATAAAAACCAAGTTGCTGTGATTAAATCTGGACCCAGCTGTGAAGAAACAAGAATAAGGAAAGGAGTGAGACAAGGCTGCGCACTGTCTCCCGTAATTTTTAATGTTTACATCGAGAGAGCCATAAATGAAGTCAAGGAGAAGTGTTCTGGAGTGAACATCCACGGAGAAACAATCAGTATGCTACGATTCGCTGATGATATAGCTCTAATAGCAGGGACAGAGAAGGAGCTGAATAAGATGCTAACAACCATGGAAAGGACTATGGCCAGATACCAGCTGAAGATTAATAAGAAGAAGACTAAGATATTGTTGTGCAGCAAGAAAGTAGAGGCGAAAACCAATGTCAAACTAGGAAAACAAAAACTTGAAGAGGTTAAAGCGTTCTGTTATCTAGGAAGCCGAGTAACCAACGATGGACGAAGCAAGAAAGAAATAGTGAGTAGAATAGCCCAGGCAAAGAGGGCATTTTATCAAAAGAAGACTCTACTTACAGCAGGAAATACAAGCATAGAAGTAAGGAAGCAGTTCATCAGAACATACATCTGGAGCATTTTTATTTACGGTAGTGAATCATGGACGATGACAGCAGCGGAGAAGAAAAGGGTAGAAGCATTTGAAATGTGGTGCTACAGAAGAATGCTGAAGATTAAATGGATCGACCGAATAAGCAACGAGGAAGTGCTAAGAAGAATAGGAGGAAAGAGAAGTCTGCTGACAACTCTAAAAAGAAGAAGGGACAACTTAATCGGCCATATATTGAGACACGACGGCCTGATGAAGACTTTCGTCGAGGGAAAAGTGAACGGGAAGATTGGAAAAGGCAGGCCTCGTATGAGATACATGGAACAGGTTGTGAAGGATGTAAAAGAGAAGAATTACGTCACAATGAAAAGGTTGGCCGATAAAAGAAACGAGTGGAAAGCTGCGTCAAACCAATCCTAGGATTGTTGACCAATGATGATGATGATATTAGTCCCTGCTAAAGTGCTGTGAGGAGAGAATTTCGAGTTCAGTACTCCGTCCGTCGGATGGGGGCGTTAAACCGTGGACCCCTTGGTGGCCTACGTTACACGCAGGCTATCCCCGATGCCGAGTTTCTCTTCACCCTTCCTCCGTTCCCTGAGAAAATCCTAATTTATCCCAAACCACCAATCGTTAATGGTTCAAATGACCTTACTTGTCGGTCATCAGCCTCGAATAACAACCACAAGAATGCTTCGGTATCGGTACCGAGCAGGTACCGACAAAAAAGTCGTTATCTTAGATGCATAAGAGGCTTTGTTAACACGCGCAATAAATTAAACTCGGGCATTAATCATGAAATCCGAAACTGAAATGAGCATCAGAGGTTGGATTTATTGATTAACATAGGTATTAATTAACTTTGTAGACTGAAAAACGTTTCGGAGCTAATCGAAGAGAGGCAGAAGGCCATCAATCAATCTTTATGTTCGCACCTGGCTGCAAAAGACACAGGTGTGATTGGCAGCGACAGATTGCTTAGACTTCACTATATATTTTTCTCCTTAGAGAATATGCTACGCCTAACATATCGGTTCCAGGGCAGAAATTATTATCCAGATCTCTTCATGAACAATTTACACCAAATAAACACCATTTGTTGACAAAATATTTAAGGCTAAGTTTGACATACAAACTTTCATTATTTGGCAATATTTTGTACATGAGTTGTACATTTTTTAGGTTTATGTAAACATTCAAAATCGCCTACCAAAAATACCTACAGTACCTATCACAATTATCTTACCGATAACATCTATATAATCTACGATTCTTCATTCAATGTAATCTATGATTTCCATTTTTCAGTTATAAAATAACCATTCGAACTTTCTTCCTACCTCTCAAATGTTATCCATGTGATATTATTAAGAAGATTATCTAAGGGCAAGTGAACAGGAATAATGGCAATAGGAAGACTTCGTGGCACATAATGACGATGTAGAATGAAAATAAAATGCCGTATTTGTCTACTTCTTTTTAATGTAATATATGATACACACATCACGTATTTTGACATTCCATACATTTTTCAAATGTATGAATGATAATTGGATACACTTGAAAATTGCATAGAAAGCCAAAACGCGTAGTGTGTGCACCACAAATTAAATTTTAAAAAATTAGGCCAGTACGATATCTTATTTTCATTTTAAAAAGTGGTAAAGGATGTGAAAGACTAGAATTAGTTAATATGAAGAGATTACCTGATAGATAGTAAAATAATGTAGATGAAATAAGAGATATTTTGGTACGCTATTTTGCGCACGAGTTTTCAATATATTTCTAACACCTTCAGTGAATGTATGCTTCTTACATTTCCGCAGATTATTTAGTCTGTCCTTCAACTTACTATCTAACAGTGATACCCCACCTAATTTTTCCAACCATTCATTCATTCCATAACCCCACATTCCGTCCCTTATACCTTCCTCACTACCTCCATTAGGGATGCATCTGCCTACCCATGCATGAATTCCTCTTCCTTCACGTCGGCGACCCTTATCTGCAAAACGGACGGCTTCAGAAACGACCCACGCACCGTAAGGTAAGGTTTAAGCACGCTGTCAAAAGTCGGTTGCAATCTCACGCTCAGTAACGACGCGTAAATTAAACATCAAAGATTTGTTAAGAGACTGATTTGCAGCATAAATTGAGAAATAATAATTTTGAAATTTACGTCATGAAATAGAGAACGAGAAACGTGACGAGACTTAGATTCAATGTCCATTCGTGACTCATTTCATTATTTTTTCTGTCACTTATTTCGCGGCTCATTTGCTGCCCTCTGCGTCTAACACACCCTACTGCAGATGGCTCCTTGTATTCGATGTAGCGTAGAACGAAATTAGCTGCTGAAAACATGGTCAACATAAATATTTATCTTGATAAACCAGTACAATAACTTTGAACTGATCATATTTCGTTGAATATTCCGTGAAGAATTCACAATGAACCTCAAACACATCGACCAAACTAATTCAGTTATTTCGTCCGATTAATCCATCCACAAAATTCATCTCCTTTTGAAATTAATTTGACATGAAATGACCTACAAGAGACAAATTTACCTTTAGTGACAAAATAGCCAAATTTATTACCATATTACAAGGGGGTGGACGTCACAAGAAACCACTTGATTCGGGCAGGGACTAATGAATGCACGGAAAGTAAAGAAATTGCGAGAAAACAGTAGAGAAAGGTGGCTTTTCACCGGAAAGAGAACACTCATCACTCGGGCTCTCCCAAAGGAGAGACAAACTATGATCCAAACTTCTGAAGATAAACAGTAGAAAATGAAGAGTGAGCTAAGGACGAAGATAGAAAGAGGGAGGAGAATTAAATGTGGTTTCGATGGGGCAAAAACTGCCGCAAAGTGACTTCGCTATTAAAACGATGCAATATACGAACGCTCTTTGTGTACCTTCACTTGTGGAAGTGAACCTCTTAATAATGACGTGTAAAGGTTGAAACTGGTAGAGATAAAATAAGGACTGTGGAAAATTACAAAGCATTCACTTCTTGTTGATATGGAAAAATTCCACAAGGTCAACTCGTCAACGATTAATTTTATTTTAAAACCAAATAGTACCTACATGTTAAGAAGATAAGAATAAGCTGGCTGTATTCACTGTGTCACATCCCTTATCGTTCATCATTCGTATATAGGATTTCAAAGTGAATAGAGGTTGACGCCCCTATAGAGCCAAAATCTCTAAAATATATATAAAATCTATAAAAGCGTAGTTTCGGTAGAGTATTAAACGAAGAACAACTCCCCCAACTAAAATGTTAAGAAATTTCTTGATTCGGAGTGAGTAAATACGAACGACAGTATTTTCACTTATCAAAGTTCTTTTGCACTTAAAGAGTCTCCAACTAGGTTTGCACTCTTGCCAAACATCAGGAAAAAACATTTCACTCCCCGTATTATTATCCCCGTCTCACGATTCCAAGAAATCTCAGAAATTACGTAAATATTTATCTGAGAATCTAGAAAATGGCTTATTTTATCTCCAAAATTGCTCACCATCTAGCACATCAAGATAGAATGGAACTTAATATGCCGCTTACGGCATCAGAGTCGAAATAATTTAGAAACATTGCCCGCGTGAATTCAAGTAGGTACTGGTGCCCAAAAGCTCATCGCAAAAGTACAAAAAGGACCCAACGACCCATGAAGACGCTTAGAGGCCCCTTTTGGAATCTCTCTTGGGCCTAGAAGACCGGGAATATGATACTAAAAGAGAGAGGGGGAGAGGGTTTAGGCGAAGTTGGGAAACGACGTGATAAGAGAAAAGAGTACCAAACTAGTCATTATCCTCCATGCTGTTCATTCTCTCTTTAAAGCGTATACACACGCGGAGGGTTAAAGGCGATACAGCCTCACAAGATGCACGGACCGACGGTAAACAAAGCACGGAGATTCTGATGAAATACTTCGTGCATTACCCTGATCCCGCACTTGGCAGGAAGCTCTCTTCTCTCCCGCCCAAGTACATACATGCCTTCCACCGTTTACTCTGGACTTCATGGTTAGACCGACCGCACTTTCCGACCAAATGAGAAAAGTTGAAATTAAATTCGCTCGCAAGCATCCCGATGGGGATTCCAACATTTCTCCTTTTTCAGCGCGGACTCCTCCTTTCTCTGAGTGGCCTAATAGAGGGTTGGATTCCAGATTTTAAAATTTAGGACGGGTGAAATCATACTTATCCAGATCCTCCCCCTCTATTGATCTAATCCAGCCCTCATCTTCAGAGACGGTTGACAATTTGGTATGACTGACGAAAACTGTTACTTAAACTGAAGATGTTAGGCACATATTAAAAACACAGAGTATTATGCTAGATTCGACCAGATAAATAAGATTAGAGAGATAGATTGTCGTAACGATAGATTCAAAATGGCATTTTTCCCCGTACCTCAAGAGAACAGAATAGGCAGCATAGCAAAGGGTTAGGTAGAGGTAATATTTTAGAGTAGGTAGTCTGTAGTGTATGATACATGCATTAATCCCTTAAATACTATAGATACTAACAATCTAGTTGCATGACACCGTAGATGTAGATCATAATTACATGGAGCCACAATCTCAGTGCGAAGAATGGACAAGTTTTGTGGGCAAGCGATGACGTCAAGGACCGAGGATCATAGCGTCAGAACTCTTCCGGAAATCAAATTCAGGCATTGGTATACTGAAGTGCAATAGAAGAAAGAAGGAAATTCTTGTCCAGGACAAAAGTAAGAGAAACCAAGGGAAGATTCGGCGGGAGGACCTAAAAATTAAGTGTGGTGTGGAATACGAGGACAAAAAATAGTTTTTTTTTGTATGTCATCATGATATACTGTAAATTTAATTACCCATGATTTAAAATGTATCCCTGCTGATGGTTCACACCCTGCCTCTCACCCCTGATGTGACATGCAGGGTATTGCGTGGATATAGATAAACGTATAAGACCCTATAGCTGCTTGTTTGCATGTCGGTAAGGCATGCTTGGCGATCTTCACCCCCTGCCACACACCCTCGCGTTGGCTTGCAGGGTATCGTGTAGATGTCGATGTAGATGTAGAGGAAACTAAAGTTGTCTTGCGATCTGAAATATTATCCCCGTATATCTTATGGGTCAACGCCAAATTATGTGAATCCAAAGCAATATCTGCAAGCTCAAGTCACTGAAGTCATATATAAGCTCAAGTATTCTTAGTTCAACCACAATCATTTTCAAAGCTAGCGATAGGATAGTTATTTCCAATAGAAAACTTGTAATTTTCCACGCTCTTGTGCACCAAGTTCACCAATCATTTCAGGACTTCACGCAAATGAAATGCTCGCATAATAAGCCACACAGAGTATTGATTGGGGACGAGTACAAATCACCCAAAAACTGAGCCAACATAGCGTGACCATCATGACCTTTTAATGCAACAACTGAAAATACTACGACTACGACGAATAACGTGATTGTAATTTAAAGGTCGTTTTTCGTTTTGTTAACGGTAAGAGAAAAGAAGAAATGGCCCGAGGAAACGGAAAAAGAGAGTAAAAACACAAGGGTGGTTCAAATCGTTTACTTGCTAGATAGTTAATACGGTTGCGATCGGTTGCTCCATAATACATGCAACATTGAATGAAGTGAGAAGAAGAAATCCAGAAGAAATTGGACAAGATTAAAATAATTAGATGGCACCGATAAATGTCGGTTTAGGGAAGTAAGAACGCTTAAAAAGAAGTTTTAAGAAGAGAAAATCAAAGCACGGCGAAAATAATTGGATTCCATTCACCATAAACAAGCCAAAAGGCGCACGATCAACCGCGTATTGCACCACTCATTAGCATCAACCCAATTTGAAAGACGGTCTGGAAATAATATTTTTTTCCCACCGTTTAGCACGATAGAGGACGAATTAAATCTCGATTTATTCCTGGCCCTCGCGTTTGGCGACATCCATCGACTCCCTCCCTCCCTCGTATTTCGTGAGCTCGCTCGTCCGGCTCGTCTAGCGAGGGTCGGGAAGGGGGGGGGGGAGAGAATGAGCACATCCAGATCCTCGGGAACTTCCGTTTTGCCTTCACTTCCAAGGCTCGAAGGCCGAGGATGTCACCCGCCGACTCCTGGACGGTCGTCCGTGCATCTCCGAGGCGGATAACGGACGTGAGGGATGATATATGGGGACGAACCCCTATCCCCCCCCTGCTATACTCCCGAGCGATAAGGGATAAACGGGGTTGGCTACGTCGCGTGCAGATTTTTGGCGTATGGTGGGGGTTGAGATGGGGGGGGTGGCAGGGAGGGAGGATAATTAAAGGCAAAATGATGGATGGCGACAAAACGTCATCAACAGCGGTTCCCGAAGAGAATTAGTCGGCCCCCATAACTCATATCGTGGGGGAGAGCGGAGGAATAGAATTTCTCATCAATTAGCTGACCCACTCCGGGGCAATGGGCGAAGCCACGAAAGCCACGGAAAATAGCCGGGGTATTTAGGAAATGGCCTTAGCCCTTTAAGTGGTGCAAAACCCTGATTCAACCCTTTTCGGGGTCATGATGAGAATAACGACGAGATCTCAGGAAAATGGGGGAAGACGGAAATAATCGTGACCTGAAGTTGAGGATAAATAATTTTTTTAGAATGTGAAAATATCCATCGATTTTAATTGGAAATAATTCCAAGCTCAGCCAAATAATCATCCTGCTATGCTAATTGTCCTAATCAAGTGCTTTGACGAAATTTTCCGCGAATTAATCCACCAGAATGATAATTAAATGGGAAAGCCATTATTTTTTTACATTTATGTACGCATGCCGGCGTAATTTAATTTATTCTGAGGGAATATTTAATATTTGAAAAGGAGGACGAGGATCACCACACACCTGTGATCCGTCGAGAAAAAGTACACGTCAGCAAAGATATACATTAAAGGCTCAACTACAGCTATTTATTCTTTCGAGTTACCCTTTAGACTTTTACTACATCCAGTGATAAACGTCAATTGAACTGCTGGTAAATATTAGTAGCAAAGCTTTAATCATTATAATTCATAAGTTAAGATCTCTCAATCTTTCTAAAAAATCATATCATTTTTTCATCCTCGAAGTTTGGATCATTTTCAATGCAACTAGTTTTAAGTTTCTAAACTATAGACACCGTGCAATATGCCGATGTTCACCAAACTACCATTCATAAATCCATAGAAACTTCCAATTTACCAAGGCACCTAAAACATAAATTTTCAAACGCCAACAATAAAGAAGAATTTTTCGTTCATAACATAATTCATCCCCACGAGTGTATCAATATATAATTCCCGGAGTTTAATGAAGAAGTTCAGAAGCAAGAATGTTAAAGCAAATATTTTTTTAAAACTCACTTCATAGATTGACTAATATCAAAATAACTATAGTGAGAGGGTAAACGTTAGATGAAAATGAACCGTGTAACATCTTACGTTCGGTGAAGGGGAAATCATCTACAGCTCTCTAAGAAGTAAAGTGCGCGAGAATTACCATCGCTATAGTTATCTACACCTGATCGGCCATACCAGGTTACTATTCTAAATTTTGACCAAGGAGAGGAACCACTTTTAAAGTAAAATTACTCTCATAATGACTTCGGTACTCACCAGAATTATCGGAAGTACATTGTTTATGATATATCCTTTCGCATGCTAAGAAGACTCAGCACTCACCTGCAAAAAGAAAAAAAGCAAGGTTAAGTAAACATTTTATGAATTACAAAGGTTAAAAATATGTTGTGATATAATGCACGTAACGATTTGTTCAAAAACATTTGTGGGGCAACTTGGAGAGAATTGGATATTTTCAAGACACTATATAGCTCTTAGTGGTTTTCTCAAGCATAGACTATTTGCTATTTCTACCCTGCAAAATAATGTTCGACTAAAGTTAACCGGCGGTTTGCGTAGATGTTAAGTTGATGTCTCGCTTAGCGACAGCTCCGATTTTGGAAAACATTTCAGAGTGTCGGTCAGTTGAATTGGGCAGTATATGCGAAAGAGCATGTTTCCAACGACTCTTATGCCATAAAAATATCTTTTTCGGCAATCTTGAACCGGGGTTCATCGTACCCGAAGCTTAATGAGAAGAATTAACATATTGAATTCGACTGACACTTTTACCTAATTTTTGAATCAAAGCTTTCAAGACCAGCATAATGAGAGAATTAGGACGCAATAAAACATTACCATATTGAACGATAAAAAATAGGCCAAAGAAGTGACTTACTAGATTGGTATGAATATATTATTCAAGACAGCAAAAATTAAGCAGCACATAATATTAATAAAAATGGTGAGCTCTTATAGCTTACTAATGCGATTGAGTAAAATCTCTACAAAAATCCGTAAACAAATTACTTGGTAGTTTTTATAGACTTTTTACTTGATCACACCACATAATATGATGATCATTAGCTCTTCATTTGTTTATAAACGTCATGATGGCGATAAGACATCTCCTTCTGCCACCACATGAGTATTAACGAAAGTAAAATAATATTAGAAAGATTTGAGGGAGTGTCGAATTCAAGCCTGTAAAAAGTCGTACTATATATAAGTTCAAGGCTGTTCACTGTCTCCCGTATAGTTCAATGTCTACATCGAGAAAGCAAACAAAAAAGTCAAAGAAAAGTCGCCGGGAGTGAAAATCAGCATGCTGCGATGCGCCGAAAACGTAGCAGTCATGGCGGAAACGGAAGGATATTTAAAGAAGGCACTGGGAAATACGGAAAGAATATTGGCCAGATATCACCTGGAGATCAATAAAAAGAAAACTAAGGTATTGGTATGCGGTAGGAAAAAAGAAGCCAGGACAAATGTCAAACTGGAAAAACAAAAAAATAGACGAGGTGGAAGAGTTTTGTTACCTAGGATGCCGAGTAACCAGAAATGGACGAAGTAAAAAAGAAATTGCCTGTAGAATTGCCCGAGCGAAAATGGAATTTTTTCCAGAAGATGATTCTGCTTGCGGCTGGAAATACAAGCCTCAAAGTAAGGAAACAATTCATCACTACATACCTCAGGAGCATGTTTCTTTACGGCAGTGAGGCATGGACGATAGAAGCGGAGAAGATAAGGGTAGAAGCATTCGAAATGTGGTGCTACAGAAAAATGATAAAGATTAAATGGATCGACCGGGAAAGTAACGAGGAAGTCCTAATTAGAGTGGGAGAAAAGAGAAGTCTGCTGACAACTCTAAAAAGAAGGGACAACTTAATCGGCCATATCTTGAGACACGATGGCCTGATGACGACAATCGTCGAAGGAAAAGTGAACGGGAAGAACAACAATGGAAGGCCTTGTATGAGATATATAGAACAGGTTGTAAAGGGTGTAAGAGAAAAATCACGTCAATATGAAGAGGTTGGCGGATAGAAGAATCGAGTGGAGGGCTGCTTCAAACCAATCCTAGGATAGTTGACCGAAGATGATAATATCTAAGTTTCAGCGACAGACTCGAAATACAAATTCCTTACAATGCGATGAAACAACTTCGGCCGTCACATTGTGGAATTTTTCCATGATTGAAAATAAGAATGAACTTTGTAATTTTCCACACGTTTTTTTCCACACGTAAAAACGTGTGGAAAATTACAAAGTTCATTCTTATTTTCAATCCTTACAATGCCTTTAAGGTAGAACCATCGAGGTAACGACTATCGGAACAATATGAATCTTAAAGGCATATACGCGGGCCACCAATTTCGAGACGGGAGAGGAACTCCAAAAGCCTGGGAAATATGGCTTCTTACGAAGTATACAGGCAGATATTTGATAACGTGATGCGCCTGGGACAGAGGTATGTTATAACGGACGACTCGCTGCACACCGGGCGTCTTTCATCAAGGTTCTAAGAACCTCAAAGTTCGAGAAAAATGAGAAAACGTGGGAAGGAAGACTCATAAAAAAAGTGTAAGACTCGGGAAGCTCGTGTAGAAACGATAAAGGGCACTTTTCACCGAGATACGTTCAGAAACATAGCTTAAAATTAAAAAGGTAAATCCAACGGGAAGCTCAGCCATAAGGAAGAGAAGAAAATGAGAAGACGACGAAAGAAGGAGACGTTTAAAACAAATAAAGGATAGAGATTTTAGAACAAGAAGATCACCATCATCATTGGTCAACAATCCTAGGATTGGTTTGACGCAGTTTTCCACTCGATTCTTCTATCGACCAACCTCTTCATTGTGACGTAATTCTTCTCCTTTATATCCCTCACAGCCTGTTCCATGTATCTCATACGAGGCCTGCCTTTCCCAATCATCCCGTTCACTTTTCCCTAAACGATTGCCTTCATCGGAACATCGTGCCTCAAGATATGAACGATTAAGTTGTCCCTTCTTCTTTTTAGAGTTTTCAGCTGACTTTTCTTTTCTCCTACTCTTCTTAGGACTTCCTCGTTACTACCTCGATCTATCCATTTGATCTTCATCATTCTTCTGTAGCACCATATTTCTAATGCTTCCACCCCTTTCTTTTCCGCTTCTGTCATTGTCCATGCCTCACTGCCGTAGAGAAACATGCTCCTGATGCATGTTGTGATGAATTATTTCCTTACTTCTACGCTTGTATTTCCAGCTTTAAGGAGATTCTTTTTTTTGAAAGAACGCCCTCTTTGCCTGGGCTATTCCACTACTTCTTTCTTGTTTCGTCTATCGTTGGTTACTCCGCTTCCTAGACTTAAAAGAGGGGGTTCAACGTTGTAAGTACGATGAACCCCCAGTCCCAGTGAGTCCAAAGAAAGTCCTATCCTCTTACAGACGTGGAGATGGAATCAGGTAATAGGGGAGGTGACGGACGGCTAATTTCCTCCTAGACACCAAAAACAAAAGGACGCATAGTAGAGTTAAGATTGGCTAAATAGGGAATTTAGGGAGGTAAGAGATAAAAATCTAGCGCCCAGAGTCTTCTCTTAACCAGAGGCGGTCAGGTATCAGGTGGACCACAGTTTAACGTCACACCCACGGAGGTAAGAATGTACTGCATTGGCATGCCAGCCTGATGGGTGATAATGAAGCCAGAATAGGGGTGCTTGGGAAGGGTTAGGCCCCACCTCCTCGGCACAAACATTGCGTTTTATACGGCCTCTTATGGTGACTGCATGTGCATGAAAACATAAATTTAACAATGAAAACGTGCGCTAATTTCATCGCAGTGGAGTCAATCAATATTCCTAAAAATGTTCAATGGAGGAATTAATGCATTTGATTCCCATTTTATTTCTTAAAACTTAAAAATGTTCATTTATAACTAAACTGGCTCAAATGAAACCTGTCGAAGCAACATGTTTGGCACATTTTGCGTGTCTGCAAAATTTCCTCGGCTATTTCTCTCTGAAAAATTTTAAAAATGTATTCCATTATTCATCATACTACTTTAAGTTTTACCGTGTGCTAAAATAACTTCAACCGAACAGGCGTTGCGAGCAGCAAGTCCGTATGTCGGTGAAATCAAGATGGCCGCTGGCTTCTCAAATCATTTGCAATGCCTCTTCCAGTAATTTCTAACCTCCTTGTTCCCAAAACACGGTCATGGCAGTGAACAATCAAATGCTTTCCACTCAGCATTTAACTAGGGATTGGAATATTAATTTTTTTTTTTTATTCTATTGCTGCCAAGATTCGAACCTGAGTCTTCAAGAAGGGAGCCTATTAACAGTGCCGCCACACCTTCACCATTTTAGCTATGGCAACCGGGCGCAGCTGAACCTTATGGCTCGCTACAATACTCGAGTCAATTGAGTAGCAAGGGGTACGGTTTGACATGGACCCTGCCTGAATACTGAAGGGACACCTATCGCTGGATACGAGCCACTTCAGAAGGATAACAGTATTACTGTACGGTCATTTTCTGCTCAACAAGCTACGTTATATGGCGGAAAGATAGAGCCGAATAAAGGTGATGCAAATAAATCGAAACATCCCCTCACTATTAGAGAGAATTTTCTACCATGAAAAAAGGAACTCGCAATAAAATCCATGGAGTAAAATTAACCCGCCTTAGACAATCACATACATCCCTGACCCTCATAAACCACAAAGGGTTATGGTTATGGTGGATGGAACAATAGACTTGTGGGCATTAGTGCATAGTTTGCCTCAGCGAGAAGGCCCACACGTCCATAAACCCCATCTGCCATTCACGAAGATGAGGATCGCTTGAGTTTATGGCGCTTAAGTTTCAAAGGGTCATAACCATTAGTTATCAATCCTGAGTTTGTTTTGACGAGTCCTCAACTCTGTTTTCTATCACATAGACTAATATAATTACTTTCCTTCAAAGCCTTCACTACATGTTCCATATATCCCATCAGAGGCCTTTCTCTGCCACTTTTCCGACTTCTTTTCTCCTACTGAATATACTGCCTTCATGAAATGATCATGTACCAAAATATGTTCCATGAAGTTGTCTCGCCTTCTTTTTATAAATTCTATCAAATCTGTTTTCTTCCACTCTCCTGTGAAACTATTAGTTAGTTTCTCAGTCTTCTCATCACATACTTGTCATTTGGTAGTAGGTAAATACCTTGCTTGCTAATCTCTATGTCGCAGCTTCAAATCCCACCAAGGATTTGATTTTCACTGCCCGAGGTATGGGTATTTGTGAAGTTCATTCACTTAATTGTCAGAGAAGATTTCATAAGTCTTAAATTTCGGACAAATAAAGAGATGATTATATTAGTAAGTCTGTCGCACCCTTATCTCAACTGCTTCCATTGTTGTCTTTTTGTCAGTCAGTTATTGTGAGAAAGAGTAATTACCCTGCTTCATTTGTGGATATTCATCAAAAAGTTGACAAAAGAACTTTATAAATGAGCTTAAATATTGTAAATGACAATTTTATGAATGCTAATTAATTATAATAATTGGATAAAAAATGAAATAGCTGAAACGCAAGAAGCTATCATAGTCCCTCACTTGTTTCTACTCCTTCGGGATTTACCAAGTGGGAGTGAATTGTCATAAATGAAAATTGCTTAATTTTTCCACATATATTTTTTTTTTAACTCTAATTAGGTTTCATCGTCTTAATGCTATTTTTCAGGGTCACTGCGGTGTGGTCATGCAACCCTAAAAAATGGCGCCAAACGTTGAAACTTTAGGTTTCATTAAAAAATCTGTGTGAAAAAAGCAACAAATTTTATTTATTAATAACCCTCACTATACGTTTTGAACTCAATAAAGTTTCTCACCCGAATTATGTCTATAATTTATTAACTAAGAAGGTTTCGCCTTGGAAGTTCTTCAAAGGTGAGGAAATGGTTAGTCCCCGCGGCCATTATATGCATCATTTAGAGGATATTGAGAAAAAACTAAAAGTTATCCCATTCTTACATTTAAAACATGAAACCCACGTACTCCTCATAGATCTTAAATACGGGGTAGGATATCTATGGTACCCCTAAGGAACAATGACTTCATATTAAAGAGACCTCATCGGTCAGGCTCATCTCACTCACTTAAGACGACTTCAACCATTCAAGACAAGATGTTTGACATTTTCAAGGCTGAATTAAGATGGACAAGGGAGTGGGAGAGGGGGGGGGGGGGGGAATGTGGAATATATGAGCATTCCCGCGGTCCACAGCAGCAGTAAAAAGCATTCACTCCTCCTCCCCCCCCAACCTCACACCTCCCTGTCCAATCTCTTTCCCCCTTTCGGAAGATGAATTTCATGAATGACTGACCCCTTGCCGGCCTTTCTCCGAGAGAGTGAAACCATTAAAAATGCATGTGGGTGCCGAGACCCCTCCCAAGGGGGCGTTAGAGATTCATGGAGGGGAGGGGAAGAGAGACGCGGCGAAAGGGATTCCAGAGGGGCTGGGATTGTCTTGGGAAGGGAGGCTATGGGGGTTGCGTTTGAAACCGTCGGAATCATCTCGAATGGGTAACCAAGGAGCCACGTGGTACAAACGTGAAAGGTTTGCAAATTTAGTGTGTATGAATGCCTCCTAGCAATATCATTAATTGTTTTCACTTGCGTTTTTCTCATCTGTCTCCACTATTGAGCCCCCAGATGATGTAAAACACAAGTGTAAACAATGAACGAGGTTGTAATCAGCGGTATTAGCACACCAAATTATGAACCAATTGAGTTTTTACCACGTGAATCCTTGGTTACGTATTCGAGATAATCCTAACAGTTTCAAAGACACCCCCCTAGGATACAGACGGGAGGGAAAAGCGGTGGAAAGGAGCGCGAAAGAGCTTTCCTCAACTGTTTGTCGACGGTAAGTAGTACTCTGTACGAGAGGTAACGACTCACAATATTTCATTCTTACCGCTAAATTACAGTATAACATGAATAATGTACTATGTAACTTTTTAGAACTTTAGCATTATATAAACTAAATAAACCTCGCACTGTTCCACAATAATAACACCTTAACCCCAAAAATTAGAGTGTAATTGAAGCTCGGGAAGAATCAGCATGAGACATTAAAAATTAGCGTTGAAGAGTACCTCCCTACTAAGTTTGTTTTAATTTCGTAATTAGATTACAACGTTGTACGACGTAAGCATCACTAATCACGTTGTTAAACAGTAGTACCAAATAGGAAGACCCTGGCGAATACCACGAAAACATTCTTGAGCAAAAAAAATACTAAACATATGCTTTTCAATTAATATTTTAACAACAGGTATTTTCTATGATAAACAATAAAAAAAATACGCGTAGTTGAATGATATTAAGAAGAGAAAGAAAGGAACGGAAGGTTTCCAGGAAGGGTCAATCTGATTATTAGTCAAGGGTCAATTAGGCACGGAAGGAAAATTGAAACAACGGACCTCTCTCTCAGGACACTGCAAAGAGATCAGGCAAAATAAAACTGATGGTCCAATATAGAATATTTTGGAGATAGCTAGGTATTTGCCCAACATCCACTGTCCCCTCATGCTCATAGCAGCAAAGCATTATAGAAGCTAATCTATTGATGTTTTGCCAATCTCATTCTTAATTACCAGTTCGTTTCACTAGTTCCAATTGCAGAATACACATAAGCACCAGCTTTTATGCGGTACTGAGACAATAGTTCAGGGTCACTTTTTACTCACTTAAAATGTGGCCCTTTTTACAAACAAAAAAAATAAATATATATTGATAGATATAACGCCGTTATAATTCATGCATTTAAGTTCTGAATAAAATACTGACGAATTGTGCAATAAATTACAGGAGAGAAATATGAAAAAAAGACTTTTTTTAATGCACAAGAGAATAGATCTTCCTTGGTAAGCGTCTTCAGCTGCAGTTTATTTTATCTTGACCATAGGTTCCACGCTCATTTAAAATGCATTATCCTTGACGCGCCTACAAATGAGGTGATTAGGATTCATCACCATCGTGACTTAGACGATCCTCCACACGTTCTTTTCGAATGGATATACACCCCCTTTCTTTCTCCCTCTCTCAACCCAGCGTGCCATTGGACGTTTTTTTCCTTAAGCTATTCCTCTCGTACAGCCAACAGTTGTGGCAGCCCGGGGGTATTCGTGCAGCAGCGTTTCACACCGCGTGAACAACGCCAGGAGAAGCTTTTTTCCCATGCGAAGAGGCAATAGGCGTCCTCTTCTACACCTACAAGGTGCTAAGGCTATTTCTACCTTCGTAGTGGAAATAATCCAAAAGTCTTGGATAAGCCTCGCTCTTATAACCTGTGGACTAACATTTCTTACCTTGTACCCAAACCAAATACATCCCAATTCAAAAGAAGCTTTCTGTACTTGGAGCCTAAAATTTTCAATAGCTTGCCACAGTGTATCCGAGACAGCACACACTTGAAACTTTTTTGAATCAAGTGAAAATCTGGCTATTCACCAGAGAAAGCATAAGTATGTAGCTAATTTAGTGTTTGTTCGCAATAGTTATCTCTTGTACTTTTACTTTACTACATATATATATAATATTTCTGTAATGCATATAGCTATTCTATAACTGTAATTGTATTATCCATATACTGTTCTATAAATGTAAATTGGAGGGGTGGGCGGGGGCATTCTGGAGTCCCCCTGGCACTTAGACCTCTTTAGATCCATTGTGCCAACCCACATTTAACCTGCCCGCCACTTGCAGACAGGGGACAAGAGCACCGCGGTAGAGGTATCGAGGGGGCTACCCATCCAGGGCCCAAGGTTGCTTAACTTCGGTGATCTGAGGGGAACCGGTGTAACATCGCGGCTAGGCATACTGTTCTAAAATTCTATATGTAATTTCTTGTGACAATGTTTTTCTATGTTAAACTGGAGACATTTGTTTTATAAGAATGTACGTACGCCAGTATTGCTGTGTATTTTGAAGGTGATCCCAACAACAGGCAAATGTCTTAGAGTTCATTCACCTAAAGCTCCAAATTGCTAATATATTATTTTATTGTATAGTTTATAACTTGCTGGAGCAATAAACATATAATTATCTACGTAATTTCCTACAAGATACTTCAAGGGTGTGTGGCAGGGGGTGAGACATTGACAAGCATGCAATACCAATTAGAGAGAACAAGTTTACATCTTCCACCTTGCAGGCATGTAAAAATACAATATTCCGTGCATGCACTATCTATGTAACTGAGAGGTACAATACTACCACCCCAAAGAAAATATTGGACATGCAGTAACGAGACACATGAAAAGTTGGATGTAAATTATAATTAATTGTTATTTTATACAAATAAATGTTACGTCACGTATCAAGTTGCTCTTGGATCAACAACTAAAAGTTTTTATTTTATTTAATATCTTCCCTAATAACTCTTCCTTAATAGTTGCTAAAATGTGCCTTGTCACAAGAGTATTAATATCATTTTGGGTAGCAGCTACGCTGGTCTCGAGGCACTAAAATAATCAATCATCTCACGCATTCAACCACCAAGGAAACTGAAAAAAAAGCATGAGCATATATTGTATAATTTACGTGACTGATTACTTACTTGATTGGACCAAGGTTCTCTGAATGATAGCTTGAAAGCACCTGTTGCAAGCGCATTAATATTTATATTTATTGGGCACAAGTTCGTCTCAGAAATTTATTAAAAAAATTCATCAATCAACGCTTTCAGTCGCCTAGGAAATCGAGGACAACCGTGAGAGCTTGGTGTATAAATTAAGAGTCAAGAATGCTCACTCCTGATTGGACCAAGCTACGACCAAGACCCAGAGAGTTACAGCACTGCTTTTATCTCTGAAAAACACATGGTTTCCTCGCTATAAAGCACACGGAAGACCCCAAAGTCTGTATCAAGCTTCTCCGCTCAGAGGAGGGAAAATATAAGCTACGGGGGAAAACTCTCCGGCTTTACATCCCATCTCGCTGCTTCCAAAGAGCACTACGGAAAAAAGAAGGAAGGTAAGAGAGGGGGACTGGAACGGAAAAAGGTAGATTATCAAGTTTCCGAGCCGAGAAAGAATTCAACCGGATTTCGCGGATCCCTCTTGAAAATAGCAGTCCGGGAGACAAGCCATAGTTAGAAAAAGACCTCGTAGCAATTCATGCGTGATGCGATAAATGGAAACTAGAACTGAACATAAAAAAGTGCGTGACAGTAAATTTTTGGAAAAGGAAAAACTCGATAGAAAGAAACAATATGATTCAAGGTACGGAATTAGTAAACGTGGAATCAGTTAAGTACTTAGGGTTTACACTTACTCAGGACCTATCATGGGGGAAACATATCAGGGAAATGTGCAGTCAAGCAAATAGAAAGTTGGGGTTTATTAAAAGAATATTAGGTAAAAGTGAGGAGAGGGTGAAGGAACGCTGCTATTTTTCAATTGTTAGACCACACTTAGAATATGCTGCGAGTATATGGGACCCTTATGAAGCAGGCTTAATTTACGAATTAGTTCGAGTACAATGAAAAGCAGCGAGATATGTAAAAGGGTGCTACGATAGGGAAAGCAGTGTGTCTGGTATGTTAGCCGAATTGGGATGGGAATCACTTTCACAACGTAGGCTCATTTATAAACTTAATCTTCTGGGAAAATTTAAGGAGGAACATTTCATTAAGACGTTAATCATATATTGCTGGCTCCGACTTATTATGATAGGCTCGATAATTCTACTAAAATTACGTAGATAGATTGCAGGACGGACAGGTTTAATATGTCATTTTTTCCACGTACGATTCGAGATCAAAAAGTTAGACATCGCGTAAATCGGTTATAATTATAGAGATAATATTCAGAGTAGGTCGATAGACTTTTTTATTTCCTGCATGTTCAAATCAATGTGTGACTCGCATGCATTGCTTTTTTTGCATGCATGAGTATCTATTAAATTGGTGTCGGATTTCAAGTCATGCATGGTATTCGTGGGTGTGTCCGGCATGATTGGGATTAGGTAGTTTTTTTTCTTTTGTTTCCCCTAATTACTTTTAAAGGTGTGGTGTTTGTTTTGTGCTATTCATTTTTGTTTGTTGTGGCATTGTTTCTGGTGTGGATGCACCCCCTGCCACGCACCCTCGAGGTGCCTTGCAGGGTATGTCGTAGATATAGATATAGAAATAATTCCTTCGGTTTATTGTACCAGAGTCATGGGACTCGACCAGAAAAACAAGATTAGAGAAATAAACTGCCCTAAGGTTAGATCTAAAATGCCCATCTTCGCACCAACAATAAGAGATCGTTGTAGGCAATATATCATCCAAATAGGGTTAACTGGATTCGTGCGCTTTTACGGAGAAGGTGACCTGTAACTAACGTCGTTTGCCCATATACGATAGGTGAGTATTCGGATCATCATCATGGGTCAAGAATCCTAGGTTTAGTTTGACACAGCCCTCTACTCGATTCTCCTATGGGCCAACCTCTTCACATTAAATTAATTTCTCTCTTTAACATCCTTCACGACTTGTTCCATACATCTCATGCATGTCCTTCCTTTGCCGTTCTTCCCGTTCATCTTTCCCTCGACGATTGTCTCCATCAGGCCACCGTGTCTTAAGATGTGGCCGACTAAGTTGTCCCGTCTCCCCTTAAGAGTTTTCAAAAGATTTTTATTTTCTCCCACTCTTCTTAAGACTTCTTCCTTTGTCACTCGGTCGACGCTATTGGTTTAGCGTAGGAATATTCAGGGAAAGTAGAAAAGGCTGAGAGAAACCCGACATATGTACTGGGCTGCTCTTAACGAAAGGCACCAAGGGGTTCACAGATAAACGTCCCATGCAACGGACAGAGTACTGGACTCGAAGTGCTCCCCGCATAGCACTCAAGTAGGATCCGAAATAAAGAATTAGACACCAAAACGAATAGATACAAAATGCTCTTCCATCCGCGAGCAGAAAGAGACCATAATAGATAAAATAATATTCGAATAAAATGGAAGGGTATTCAATAGAAGATGCACAGAAGAGCTGAAGAAAAAAATTAATCTATGAAGCGGCATCCCGGAATGAAGAACACGATGGATTGAGCGCACCTTGAGATTTTGTACACAACAAACAGGAGGGAAAATCGAGGTAAAAACCCCACGAGGAATACAAAGGCATTATTACCTAGTATGTATAAGCCAAAAGGGATGTTGGCGAGAAGAATTATGCACTGAGCCGGCTTAAAATAGGGAAGAAAGAGGGCTGCAATGTGAATGTTTTGCACCCACGTCTTCAATCTTTTGAATCCACTCTCTTCTCATATTTTTCGCCAACAAGTAGAGACGATAGCGACATAGATAGAAAAAAGGAGAAGGAATATTAATAATAAGCATCCGAAAAAGTTGGAGCAATATAATCAGCCTACTCTGTACCTAGAAAAATATTGAGCTGTATGCTAATTGTATTCTGTGCCTGCCCATTTGGGAATCGGCATCTAATCCCTTAATAGTATATACGTAATTAACAGCTCCTCTTGCCAAATAATTGTTTTCTAATATTGCATGACCGTAATGTATGATTGGTGATTATTTTCACCCTCTGCCACACACCATCGTGGTGTCTAGCAAGGTATTCATTAAAAGGAGGCCGCATCGTATGGACCCGTCCTCCACTTTGGTCTTCCCCACTTCTCGCCAACACCCTTCCTCTCTCCCTCCCTCTCCTGCCATTTCCATTGACACGACCCCCATTCCCCCTCTCTTCATCCCTTCCCCTCTCCAACATACACGCACACACATTACGCCGCATTAGCACGTGGAGGAAATCTAATTATCTCGGTAGGGCAGGAAAATCCGTTCCACCAGATTAAGTCCTTCACACAAAAACCTCGGAGAAGTGAAAGGGAACTCTTTTGAATGTTTTACACCCGCGTAGTCATCCCTCTCTCTCTCTCTCTCTTTTTTTAATTCACTCTCTTCGTATATTTCTCGCAAAGAGCGAGGGACGAGAGTGATAAAGAGAGGAAAAGAGAGAGAGAGACGAACGAGTTAAAGGAGAAATGATGGGAATAAAGGTGGAGAGGTCGTGATGAAGATGACTCGCAAGCAAGCTCCTTTTAGCACATTTCACGCGACTTATTTTCCTCCTTCCCAACCATCGCACCGAATTCCTCATAATATTTTTTTATCACCGAGTGGGACGTTTATGCTAAAGGATGGACGAGAGACACGTCGAAAAGAATATTAAAATTGTGGCCCCGAGATACGTTTGACCCGGGATTTTTATCATAATTTTTTTGGCAGACTTAAAAAAATTGAGAGATCAACAGGTTAGGTGCGAAAAAAGTGGGATGGGAAGCAATGACGGAATGTATGAAAATGCTTGGGTGTCTCATTTTTTCTCGCGACAAAACTTTGCTCCCGATGGCTGATCGCGATGGGTGTATATATTTTACGCTAATCATGTTCGGGGAAGGATTAATGTCTCTCGCCCTGGCAAGATAGTCGCAGCAAATTTTACGCTCATTAAGTTGATCATCATTCGTTTTCTATCATGTGCTCCCAGGGAAGTCCCAGGGAAGAGAAATGAATTAAAACGTCCATTAAACAGCCTTTGGAAGCTTTTCTTCTGGTTTCATTATCACTTATGTATTGAACAAATACAGTATCCGCAAGAGCCAATGGGGGTGTTTACTCGGAACCGAAATCGCTATTTTGTACACGAAATCCTTAGATGGAAACGAAAAAAGAATTTTAGTGAACAAATTAATCTTCTAACCACAACCATTCACTCATAATTCAAAAATTAAAATAAGCAAAAGGTGACACCCACCGAAAAAACTACTATGATAACATTGACGTCATTTATGCCCGTGCTTTTAGGGGAAGGAAAGGGAGTGGAGGGGGGGTTCTCGGAAGGTCTCCTAGCACAGATGCTGTCGCAATCGCTCCTATTGGCAGAGTCAGCTGTTTTCCTCCCCCCATTTCGATAATATAAAGTAGCTTCGCGGGCTCAGTTGTGATTGGACGAAGTCGATATACGTCAGAGTTTGCACCACGCCTACTTTTCCGAAAGGGTTAAAAAAACAGTTTTCTGCCACTTATAACTCAAGAAATAATTTACGGATATAAAAACAGAAAAATGCGGGTCTTTTTATCTTACAAACTCTATCAGATTCGGCAGTAAAAAAATATGATAAACGACCCCATTGAAAACGCAATGTTTAGTGCCGAGGAGGTGGAGCTTAATCCTTCCCAAGCGCCCCAGTTCTGGCTTCATTCTCACCCGTAGGCTAGCATGAGTACGCTGCCTCAAGTACATACTAACCACCTGGAAAAATTCGGTGGTACATCCTTCTCTACTCGAGTTGTGAGGAACACCTAAAGATCAGAACCGTGTTCGTTGGAAGGGACGTTAAACCGCTGACTCCACTGGTGCATTACGTGAATAGTAGTAGGTAATATTCTGGCTGAGTTTCTCCTCACTCCACCTACCTTCGCTCCTAAAAACTTCTACCTACACTTCAACCACCCTCAATTACGTAATTTAGCTAGAAAGTATACTACGCCGTATGGATAGATACCTTTTGGAATACTGCACAATCTACTTACAGCTGTAATTACAAGCGTAGAAGTAAGGAAACAATTCATCAGAACTACATCTGGAGCATGTTCCATTATGGCAGTGAGGCATAGACGATGACAGCAGCAGAGAAGAAAAGGATGGAAGCATTCGAAATGTGGTGCTACAGAAGAATCACGAAGATTACAATGTTCGACAGAGTGACAAACGAACAAGTCTTAAGAAGAGTGGGAGAAAAGAGAAGTCTGCTGAAAACTCTTAAAAGAAGACGGGACAACTTAATCGGCCATTTCTTAAGATACGACGGCCTGATTAAGACAATCGTCGAGGGAAAAGTGAACAGGAAGATTGGAAAAGGCAGGCCTCGTATTAGATATACGGAACAGGTCGTGAAGGACGTGAAAGAGAGGAATTACGTTAATATAAAGAGGTTGGCCGATAGAAGAATTCGAGTGGAGGGCTGTGTCAAACCAATCCCATGATTTTTGACCAATGATGATTACATTGTTTTAAAAATTTAAATTGATTCAAAGCGTACAAGACTAGAGAAAAATAAAGGAGAGGCGAAGGATAAAAAATATCTAAGGAGCAAAACACGCAGATGAATTGGACATACCTTGAGACGCAATAGATTTGATAGAAATATTATTGAAGGGAAATTAAATGTAATTTCCCTCTAGGGAGACCAAGGTACAGGTATATAAGGCAAGTAAAGAAGGACGTGAAAGAGAAAACCTATCAGGGAGTGAAGGAATTAACACTGAATAGGGCAGAATGGAGGGTTGCAGTAAACCAATCCTAGGTTTGAATTCCTTACGAATGAATGAAAAGACGCAGACGAAAAATATGTGGGGATCAACGGACACAAAGGTTATTAACATTTTTGAAATCATAACATTAAATTCCGATCCTCAACTTGGCATCTCATCCATTTACTTAACTACATAATTATCACCAACGATAGCGAATATTCACAGATTGAATATTGAATAAAATCGACGCTAAAATTAAGAATCAAGGTTTTACTGACCACTTAATCCTGCCAGACCAGCCCAAACATTTACTCTCTAGTCAAATTACCCCTCCCCCCTGAGACCGAATGTATGAAAAAACACACGTGCAGGAATATCCGAAACAATAGAGTGAGCATATTTCTTAAGTTTCCCTAATCTGAACCTCCGTAACGATCCACTAAATTAAGAAACATCATCTTCCTCAGTGTATGCTCGAGTTCTCTCGTATAAATTTACCCATGAGCTCATCCTGAGGCGGGGGGGGGGGAACAAATGGTGGAGAAGACTTGAACATTTCCGCTGAATTATCGGCAAACAGAAGCCGGAGGGTCTTCGAAGACGTTCCCCACTCGGAGACACGTAAAATGCCTTTTGCAAGGGTTCCACGAAATCCGATGCAGGAAATAAAGAAAACAAGTGTACCACCACCCACCCTTGATACCTTCCGGCCGCTCATCAAAATTCATGACCCCGGCATCAAGATAGCTGCTATATTTTCTCCTATCTTGAGAAGATGATCTTAGATCCCCCCTCTGCTTCCCTAAGAAATGCGGCGAATGTGACTCGCCAAAAACAGAGCGGAAACTTTCAAATGGCATGAGAAGCCCATACCTATCCTTTACCGTACCTTTCTACTCTGACAATGTGAACGCTTCCCAGCAAGCCACAGCAATACCAAGTACCTATCTAGTCGAGACTGTCCTTGATAGTATTTTCGCTGCATTACTCCCAAAATTAAAACGATTATTTAGGAAAGGAAGTAAGGGGCATTTTTTTCTACGTGATTACAATGGAGTACTCCAGTGCATTATGAATCCGGTGATTAAACAGACTCAGATGACTATACCACTATTGTTAGAGATTGTAACAAGTTGTCATGATTTATTAATGTTGATGGTGGTTGCCATTTGGCAATGTTTTTGTTTAGAGGGTTACAGTTGTTGTGCTATGCTTGTACGGAGTGTGACAGAATTTTAAAGCAAATAAACAGATAATTTTTGGTAAATTCAAGGGAGATGTTAGAGGTTGTAACAAGATATCATGATTTATTAATGTTGATGGTGGTTGCCATTTGGCAATGTTTTTGTTTAGAGGGTTACAGTTGTTGTGCTAGGCTTGTATGGAATGTGACAGAATTGTAAAGCAAATAAACAGATAATTTTTGGTAAATCTGCAGAACTAAACAATTACAAAACTTCAAACGATGTGGTTCTTATATATAAAACCTTCACGGAACAAAATTACACTATTGCCTTGAAAATGGGTGAAGAAACGTCGGCAACTATGAATGTGTTAAACCTGAGAGCGGAGAGCCAGAAGGAATCGGGTTGTTGTGGCGAAAAGAGTAATGGCTTCCCATCCTGAGGGTACGGGTTCGATTCCAGGATTTTTCAGAGGTTAACTACATGAGTGTCTCGCGGAGTGAATTTCGAGTTCACTTCTCCGTCCGTCGGATGGGAGGTTAAATCGTGAATCCCTTAGCGCCTTTCGTTAAGAGTAGGCTTAGGCCGACACCGGGTTTCACTCCATCCTTTTACAGTAGGTTGGTTGGGTATTATATCTATATCTTTATCTACGACATACCCTGCAAGCCACCTCGAGGGTGTGTGGGAGGGGACTTTATTATCTATTCAGGGGAGGCGACCGACAGTTGAGGTCATTTGCGCCATTAGAGATAGGTGGGTAATTGTAGGAGTTTTATTTTGAGGGAACGGAGGAAGGGTGGAGAGAAACCCGGCGTCGGCATCAGACTACTCTTAACGAAAGGCGCCAAGGGGACCACGGCTTAACGTCCCATTCGACGGGCGGAGTAGTGAACTTGCCCTCCTATAGGCACTCAAGTGGGGACCGGTTTTCCACTGAAAAATCCGCCACTGCCGGGAATCGAACCCGGTCCCTCGGTATGGGAGGCCAGTACTCTAGCCACCACACCAACCCGATCCCCTCCTTCTTCTGTTCCCTGAAGCATTCCTACCACTACCATATTGCTCACATTTCCTAAAAAGAATTAAATAACCTTACTTGTTTTCGTTTTCCCCGAATAACTAACTACATCTACATAAGACCCTGCAAGCCACCGCAAGGGTAGACTGACGCTTGCCTACATGCTCACACTCTCGATTTTTTATATCCGTGAACCAACTCATACCTCTCCTCCTAACTCCAACTAACCGTGGACAGCCCGTGAAGATTTTACTTATACTATTCTCCGGGAAATCGTTAGATTTCTTTCTTTCTTTAAAAAAAGAAGTGAGCAGCCATAAACCAGCAATGGCTAAAAGAATAAAATTTCATGAAACATATGCAAAACATTCCGGAAGGATTTTTCTCATCTCCTTTCACACTCCCGCTTTTACTGCCTCATTCGATTTCAAACGCCACTGAATTTTTTTTTTGCCGGTGAGAGCATAAAGCACTTTAACGCCGTCGAAATAAAAGGCAAATTACCCATCTCTCCCGACTGTCCCTGGGTTCCGAGCACGTTTTCCTCTTCAGGCATTCGTCACCCTTTACTTTCCGCTCTCGAGTGGCGCCATCAATGTCCTCTGACAACCCTCGCCTGTCTCCCTTCACCCTCCCCACCCACCCCTTTCACCCTGTTGCGGGGACGCGCCCCGAATGCCGATGGGCGGGGAAGCGAGACGACGCAAGATCAGAGCCCGCACATCGTCAACCCGTCAGTCAGTCGCGGCTGAAATTTTCATGGGGTCGCTCGCCCCACGTAAACCCCGACCAGGGGGCTTGTGTTTGAAACCTTCGGAATTATCTCGAATAGGTAACCACGGAGTCACGTGGTACAAACACGAATTGTTCGCAAATTTTATTTCTCTGAATCGCTCGTTGCTATATCAAAAATTGTTTTCACTTGAGTTTTTCTCATCTCTCTCGACAATAGATCCCACAAATGAGATAAAACACAAGTGTAAACAATGAATGAGTTTGTAATCAGTGGTTTTAAATCATCAAATTTGCGAGCCATTCTTGTTTATACCACGTGACTCCTTGGTTACCTATTCGAAATAATCTCGACTGTTTCAAACACAACCCCCCAGGGGAGGGTGAAACGGCGTTTTGGGAGAAAACAGGGAGGGAGAAAGAGAGAAGAGAGGGAGGAAGAGAGAAGAGAGGGAGAAAGAGAGAAGAGAGGGAGAAAGAGGGAAGAGAGAAAGAAAGAGAGGAGGGCGAAACGAGAGGAGAGCGATAAAGATGGATCACCCCTAAACACCAAAAAGTATACTATGTTTGCATTACTAGCCTTTGGTGACGTAGATCATTGCCTACATCTACAAAATACCCAGGAAGCCACAGAAAGAGTGTCAAGATAGGGGGTGAACCAATACTATTTAGAAATTCAAAGCTCGCGTGCTAGCCGCTAAAATTTTAGCTGAGTTACCCGCTGAATTGCACTATAGCAAGATATTCCAAAGAGAAAAAAATCATTCGCCTTGACCGGGACTCGAACCCGGATCCCTGATTTCCGGCCGGTGCTCTACCAGTTGAGCTACCAAGACGTCCTCTTTTCAATCGATTAGGCTCATCAAAATGCATCGATTAACGGCTGCACAAATTCACGGCCGCACCAATCACCTCACCACATCAGCTCTCACTTATATAGCCCCCTGAATGCGGATGAAGACCAGAAGTTTCGCCATCTCGCAGGCCAACAATTGGTGTGCTCCCGCCGGAGTCAGAAAAGAGTTCCCGATGCTCCAATGATAAACTTCCTCCTCGCCCACTTTACCCATACCATTTTCCATCCCCTCAAAATCTACCTATCGACTGTTTACACGTTGAACCCCATTCCACATTCACCTTGCCGAAAACACCCCCCTCCTTATGGCAGGATAAACCTCCCCTTTCACGTCCTCTGCTCAAGATGAGATGGCAAGGAGCTCAGTTGCTGAGTGTGTGCGGCGGTTTCGAGTCAGTTTTCTGAGACTTCGTCGTTTTCGAGGGTGTTCTAGTGGCTACTCCGTATTGTTCCAAGTTGTTAGGGATTTCCCTGAAGGGAAGAATATTTCAATTGTTGGTTTGTACTTGCTTTGTCTATTTGCTGAAATACATTTTTTGGTTTAGTTAGATTCATAAATTTTTGTTTACTGTTCTATTTGACCTCAACTTGCTCACCCAAGCATGGAAAGAATTTTGCCCCCTGGACGGGCGTTTCTCACGAAGTCTTTATTTCATTCTGGAAACGCTGCACTTATTAAGTGTCAACTTATTTACCTCAGCTCTAAATAGTATTAGCAGGATATTCCACAGAGAAAAAATCATTCGCCTTGACGGAGACTCGAACCCGGACCCCCTGATTTCCGGCCAGGTGCTCTACCAGTTGAGCTACCAAGAAGTCCTCTTTCTCTGTGGAAACTCTAGTGGCTTTAAAGGTTTTAAAAGTCGGCTATTATAAATTAAGTGTGGAGAAATATCATATTATTTCATCATGAATATCCTAATGAAATGTTTGTTTTCTTACACGCTTATATTTCCAGCTCTAAGTAGGATCTTCTTTTGGCAGAATAACTTTTTCACCTGGGCCTACGATTTATGTTTGCAAAAAGGTGTTATGATAGTGGCGGAGTTAATGAAAAGATAATTTTCCACTATAATGAAGATTTTGTTAAAATCCGAATTGTAATAAAGCATTTATCTGTGTAGAAAACTACGTAATCATTTGACCGGTTGCAATCGTACCTTTACTTCGTACAATTCTACTACAATTTTACTTCGTAAGGCTATTTGATCTCCTTGGCTATCGCCTATAATGCCTTTAGCCACAAAGTCATGACCTCGATAAATTTGTTCGAGATTTATAGAGCGTCTATACAGCATACTGATACTCTAAGCTGAGAGGCTGTGATGCAGGTGAAGCCGTCGTGAATATAGTACACATTGATACCGACACCGTAGTGATTAATATTAGGGTGTTTTATTCATGGATAATACAAGCCTTAAGTAGTGTCAACCCCCTGCCACAGACCCTCGATATGGTTTGCAAGGTCCTATGTAGATGCTAAACCAACTAATGCTCACGAGAAATGTGGAAAACCAAATTAGTTGCGATCGTGAATTTGGTGGTAAATTTGTTGAATAAAGGAATCGCAAAGGTAAACAATCGCTGGTAAACTAAATTTCCTGCAGTACCTACAATACTTCTGTACTATGCCGTGGTATATTTAACATAATATACTTCCAACTATAATGAGATCCAAGTAATGGTGAAATCATTTGAGGACGAAAAAATATTGTAAAATAGGAACAATTTGCGTATTCCTATTCGTAAGGATCCCTATGCACAAATGGGAATCAACTAACGCTTTACGATGGAGATGCAAAACGACTACTAACCGGTATTTTTTCCGAAATTTTCAACTCTGAAATTCCGAATGGGGGAGTCGGGTAAAATTAAGATTGTCCTTTGATCTATTTGCCTGCAGGCATGTACGCTGGCTGTCTCCTCACCATGGGTTCCTTTTGTGAAACTTCTATGCGAACTAACTTGCGTTCAAAAGCACTTCAGAATCCGGAGAATGGCGCCAACGTTGGTTTATCAATCGTTGCTGAAAAGTTTTGAGCGGTTAACGCAAGCACGCTCGCTTGGAAAGCGCTTAACAAGTCGAGCTCAGAATCGTAGGTAGGCAGCTATTGGCGGAAACGGAGCATTGAAGACAGTGGATAGCCACGAAGTGAATGTGAACATGTGGAAATTCCCAATATTATAACTTGCTGCAGGAAAAATATACGATACCATTGACATAAAGCAGACCTGATCCATCGAAACATAAATTTAAAGCGCTGCAGATGTAAAGTGAAGTGGCGACTGGTTTACATGGATCAAACCAAGAATTTACTAGATATCATATCCTGCCATTTTTTTTCGAGATACTTCTCCATTGAACCGTTCGAAAACCTCATCGAAAACGTATTCGTGAAATGGGTGCTGACTTAGAAGTTGTATAAATTAATCGGTAGAGGCGGCCGACAACTTAGGTCATTTGGGTCATTTAGAATGGGTGGATGTTTAGGGAGGAATACGGAATTTTTTCAAGGAAAGAAGAAAGGGTGGAGAAAACCCCGGCGTCGGGAAGAGCTGCGATAAGCGCCAAGGTTAACGCAGATAGTAAACTCCAGATTTTTCGTGCTAATTATTGGTAAAGGATGCACGGATAATCCGTTGTTTGGTCCTTTCCAGATTCATTTCTCTACGAAATAATGAAGAAAATAGCACAATCTTCCAATGAAAAAACCCTCGCTCTGTAAAATAGCATTTTATGACAAAAAATAATCCAGTAGAGCTGTCCCGGCCGCAATTAAATGTTCGCAAGCCCCGGGTGGGGACACAAAGCCTGGCATAAGACATCAGAACAGTCTGTAGGGCCGTAGAGAAAGACACGATTGGAGGAAAATGACAAATACTTACTTCTGAGATCACTGCCGATACGTACACTAAATATACTGTCGATCCACGGATGATCCGCCACCCAGATAACGCACGCACGGATAATCGGGATATATTTATATTTTAATAAACATACGATCTCCATAAGAGGCAATAGAGAATGCAATGTTTTAGTGCCGAGGAGGTGGGGCCTAATCCCTCCCAAGCACCCCCATTCTGGCTTTATTGTAACCCGTAGGCTAATATCTGTATACTGCCTCCAATATATTCAAACCTCCTTGATTTATACCTCGAATTACAACATGGCGTATCAAGGGAATGACAAGCATTCGTTGCTCCCTTCGTCGTCATGATAGCAATAGGTGACTAAACTCGACGGCTAAAATGATGGTTCAAAAATTTAGGCACATTTTAATACTATTTCCTCCCTACCAAGGGTAGTATTTAGGCACCCATTCGGCGAATTAAGACACAAATTAAATGATTTATTTCGCTATTAGAGGCGTTTACTTCCGCGCCATTGTAATCGAAAAAAGAAAACGTTCAACGATAACTTGCGTTTTAATAACAGTCTGAGATTCTGAGATAAGTTGGTGAAATCGTCTACCACTATTTTATTATTTGGGAACAATATAATCCTCATAAGCATTTTTAATAGTGCTGCGTGGCTTTATGCCTTCAAATAGCAGCTTATTTCCCTAAGAAGAGCACTCACAATCGTATATGTTATGCTATACATAGCGTGAAATGTCGATTGAGTAACTCGAAAAAAGAAAGATTCTTCACAGGAGTAGCAAGACGAAAAATATTTTTGCGGTGACTGACATAGATATGTAATAAAATGACGATGTACTTTCACAAACCAATCTTCTATAAAAAAGAAGGAAGCTTCAGCTACATTTCTTTCTCTCTGGAAGAACGTTAGCAGCAACGTGTGAACGTGAACGTATCAAAGCAATCATTCGACTTGGCTCTCTTCCTTTCTCTATCCCTCTAGCATTCGAAGGGAGGGGGAGGATTCCTTTTCGTCTCCTTTGCATGCCCGGGCAACACTGAACACCGCGCCGTAGTGAACTCGTTTTTACACATCTCCTGCGACAACCAAAATGTCAAGAGACTGTCGCACGGAATCCCGACAACGACGGTGGCGGGAAATAGATTAAACGGGGAGGAAACGTTTCAACCAACCCCTCTCTGTGGGGAATGAACGCGCGGATTCCATTCGCTCAAGCGGGAAAAGAAAACATAGGAATGAGAGCGGCCGCAGATGGACAGCTATGCGGCAAAGTTATGAGCCCCCCCACCGGGAAGCGAATTTTGTAACGTCAAAGTCAAGCTTTCAAAGGGGAAGAGAAACGATTCCGACAATCCCCAAGCACGTGAGATACGAGAAGCATGGAAGGAACTGAGGAAGGACGTATATGTTATCTCCAGACCACGGTAACGGGTCACGAGATACCCTGCCGAAGGTACTGAAATCATGAGACACAGATAGCGACGCAGTTAAGTATTTATACCGAAAATATTTAACCGATTCTATCGTGATACAGTGGCGCAGGCACGTACTTTGGGACTTTAGCCCGCCCCGAAATGTTCTCCCAATAATTTTGTGGTTCTGATTTTAAATGGGCATGATAATCCGGATTTCACTGCGCATAATTCAAGTGGTAAGTGTCTTGAAGCGTGCTCACTAGTTTGATGCATATGTGGGGTTAATAGGTCATTCTTTTCGATCTGATATACAAGTATGTGTTGACCTTCTATTCCGGGGAGTCGAGTTGGTATGATGCCTAGAGAACTGACCTCCCATCCCGAGGGCCCGGGTTCGATTCCTGGTAGTGGCATATATTTCTGTTGAAAACCTATCCCTACTTGAGCGCCAGGTGTGGGGCATTTCAAGTTCAGTACTCCGTCCATCGTACGAGTCGTTAAGACGTGGTCCCCTTGGCGCCTGTCGTTAAGAGTAGGCTAATGCCGACACTGGATTTCTCTCCACCCTTACTCCCATACCTGTAAACACCTACCATTATCCAATTACCCACCAATTATAAATGACCTCACCTAACAATAAAAGAAATCGTCCTATATAACACGTGAGAACATATTAATATCAACATTTCAGCAGGCCTAAGGAAGACAGCAGGAGCGCTGGCGAAATACAGTAAACAAAAATATGCATAAACGCGGAAGAAATCTCGAAAGAACACAATTACACACGTTAAGATCGCATTTTTAGCACGCAGTATTATTTTATTTTCGAAAAATTAACTATAATTTATCAACTTTAAAACATCCGCCACGCACACCAAGAAAAAGAATATAATAAATAGTATAATTTTCATAACGAAATACACACAATTCTCTTTCAAATTACGAAAATATTGATAAAATATATCAATATTTGGTAAAATATTGTCTTTGCCGTCATAAACCTTCACCTTGACGACCAAATTCATTGCTACCACTTATTTCTATGAATTGATCGAATGATTGGCCTGTTGTAAATGTATGGTATGAATGTGGCAATATTTCGCCAAAGTAAAAAATCAATAAACGTTGGTAATTGAATGGCAGAGGAGGGTGAGTATAACTGGAGGAGGGTAACGAGTTACATTCCTTCCAGCATTTTATTCCTCTCCCTTTCTCTTCCCGACTTGCCACGGTGCTAATGGCCTTCGAGTCACAACTCCCAAATAATCATACGCCACCTAAAACAATTCTACGGGAGTAATCAATGCCCCTCATATCTTCCTCAGTCCTTCTCCTTATACAGCCAAAATAGAAGCAATTTTACGACGCATTATAATTTAAGATAAAACAAAATTTTAAAACTAAAAATAAAAAAATTGTTAGTACATGCGCAATCTGGAATGAAAACTACAAAGAACATCAAATATAGAGAAAGTGCAACCCAATGCACACACTGCAGGTAATAAAACTTGGGCCATATAAATGATAAGTCCTGTCCTGATAAGGTACTCCTGTCATCACACCAACGCAATCCCTTTGCTCAAATAAATGGTCGACGTGCCTGCCTTAGAGGAAATTACACTTTGAAGACTAAGATTATCAAATTTCAGTTTCACTGTTTATTTGCTGATAATAATGAGAACACAAATATTTTTATTTACAGATTATCCTAAAAGACACATCAACACGGAAAAATGAAGATGACCGTGATACTCCCTTTCCTTGCGCAACGATGCGCATCTTTGCCTAAAAGAAATTCTGGACAACTGGCGCTATAGTTAAGCTGGCAAATAATTTCCTTATATGTAATGAATTGCCAATGGCTAGGCAGATTATTTCTTGCATCGCATTTTGATCTTGCTAGCACCCGAGGGAGAGAGAAAGAGAGAGATATCACAAGACAATAGAAGAAAAAAAAACTCGAATCAAAGAGAGATATAACTCCATGGAAAAGCCGATGTCACCGAGATGAGACGTCATCGGAATAAAAGCCAGTTATATAAGTGGACAGAGGTCACATAAATCGGGCCGAAAGAAAGTGTAACAAGAGAAAGAAGATATGATAAAATTACAAATGATCCTCAAAGACATGTGCGTCGCTACCCATTCACGTCCACTCGAGGGATTTCTCCGTAAACGAAAGATGACAGCACGCGTTACGAGACATCCAGAGAGGGAAAATAATCATCCCATACGCCAACGTAGCTATGGGAAGAGCGTAAGGCACCTATGAATAATGAATGAATGCTTGCAATGAATTTATTCCATCCGCATACGTCCAAGACGGGCAGAAAATGAATATAAGAGATTCAATGCGCATGCTTCGGAAATCCAAATGTTTGCAGAACAACGAAGCAATCGGTTGAGAGCTTCAAATATTTCGGTTGGAGCGTTATTTTTATATCAGAACGTTCGAGGGGATCCTGTCATTATTTCATTGACCCTGATAGTTATCGACTCGGGCTGTAACCCAAATTTCCATATTTTTGTTGAAAAAAAATAAAAAATGCATCTTCTTCTTCTGGCTTTGCAGGTTTAGGCAATTTGCCTCTTCCGGCTTCACCATCGTAATCTCGGTCTCCCGACACATTGAGGAGGCAAGCCTTGAAATCGACTCTCAGCAGGAAAACGGGTAGTTTGGACAAGATGATGAGAAACAGGAACGAAGGGAAACTGAGAAAGAACTCGTATGAAATATTGGTTGCATTTGAAGACTTCATTACCGATCTAAACATACCTTGGCAGTTAGAACACTAATAATAAATATTACGCAACTTAAAACTAACCATTAGTTCAATCTTAAGACATGAACATACCCGAGGTTTGAGGTTTGACGACGGTCTCCCTAAAGACTTATACTCTTCTGGGAATCCTTTCTAGAGGTATAATCTCAACATGATCTTTCCATCTTTCTTCGTAATTTATTGCTACTTTTGTTACCGGTTGTGCTTCTAATTCTTGCCTTACGTCTTCGTTTCTTATGTGGACCAGAGGAGTACCGCCTTTCACAGATTTAATTTCATTTCTGACGTTTCAATCTGTTTGAAGTCTCTTGTTCTATGTGTTCAGGCTTCTGATCCGTATAGTACCTACATCTACACAGTACCCTGCAAGCCACCATAAAGGTGTGTGGCAGGGGGGGAATTCTCACCAAACATGCACTATGTATCGTGCATATAAAAGGATTAGTAATAATATGCTAGTCCAAACTTCACTATTTAAAGAAGATAAAAACAGCAAAGCAAGCATGCAAAAAATGCTGTTATTTGGGTTAGCTTCAAGTCCTTATACCAACATGCAGCTACCAATGTTATCCATTGCTACACTCGTATTGGATATATTTACCGTTATTCATGTCCCTAATTGTACGAGGGAAAAAGGACATTTTGAATCTGTTAGTTCGGCAATCAATTTCTCTAATTTTGTGATTATGGTCCAGTCTACCATAGTAAGTTGGGGTCCGTAAAATATTTATAGCATCGTCACTGAAAATATGGTCTTGGAATTTGTTTAAGAGATTAAGTCTAAATTTCAACCTGCGATCTGACAATGATTCCCATTTTAATTCATTTAATAGACTGGTTACGCTAATAAGGTTATCGTACCGTCCCTTTACAAATATTGCCGATCTTCGCTGCACACGTTCAAGTTCATTATTTAGACCGATTTCGTAGAGATCCCATACACTGGTAGCATATTCCAAATGAGGTCTAACAAGAGAAAAGTAGCTGATTTCTCGTACATGATCGTCACATTTACCCAGTACTCTTTTGATGAATCCCAGTTTACGATAAACCTAATGTGAGGACAGATCATTATTTTGTAAAATTTTACTTGAGTTTCTTTTGCAGTTTTTCCCTTCAGTGCACTTCTTATAGTCCCAAATATTCTTTGGTGATTGGTCGTCTTATTTGAAATTCCTTTGTCCTCTTCATACGCGATGTCGTATCCTTAATATTTGAAGTGTTATATCTGATCTAAGATATTATTTTCAATTATTATTTTGGTTCGGATTGGGTACCTTCCTAGGAATGCCATTGTCTTGGTTTTTTGTACGGACATCTCCAAGTTATAGGTCAAGTTATAAAAAATTTATATGAATAAAAAATATCTGAACAAAATGGAAGATGTTCTCAGAACTAAGGTTTCCAAAACCTTATCTTTAGGCTTTCAACCTTTCATGCATGACTGGCGTCACTAATGAAGGAAACATGATATCGTTTTGGAAAATAATGCTGGCTCCGTGACATAATTTCCATGAAAAATCAATTCTTATAGAGAGTTGCAGAATTTATTTATCATCGCAGTAGAGCTATTGCGTCACGGAGTTGTTTCTAGCTGAATCTAATCCTGGGATTTTTCCCAACAAAGGATATGTCGTCTTTTCATAAACCAGACATTGGTAATCCTAAAAACATAGCCGATCCATGAATGGACCGAAAATGTTTTAATAACTTGACCAAGATTTATCACATTCACCGCAAACATTTTATTAGCCATGCAAGTTCAGCAAAGCTTTACGAGTATGCGCTATGGAGAGGATGAGGAGTGTGGTGAAAAAACCAGCGCCCGGGCAGACAAGTATGTTCGTACCTACGTACGCCAAAAGACCAGCGCGGCCATCTAAATCCTTTACACGAGTCCTAGAAACGGATATGTGCCAACGGAAAGAGTAAAGCTTCTTTAGAGGTCCTTGGCTCTTTGAAGAAGAAAAACATACTGATTTTGAGGGAATACTGAAATCCTGAGAAAGCCCGACTTCAAGCTACGCGCCTACGTTTTATTCCGCTTCCGTCCCGACAGGGGCTATTTCAATTCCTTCGGAAGAGAAACCTTTTTTGTGGGTAGGATTTTTTTCCTCCCCCTCCGTTCACTCAAATTTCCCAGCAGAAGAAATAGCGGCACGGAGTTTTCTTCCCTCCTCACACACGCTCTGTCACCGAGGCAGAGAGGATTCGATGCATGCATGAGCGGCGGAAGGCGTATTTATGCAAAGCGAAACGAATAAAGGCCGCGTGCGGAGAACTGAATGCACAGCCGAGTATTTTTTTGTGGAACATATTTCTCCCCGGGAACGAAAACCAAAGGGGTCTTCCCTCCCCCCCTTCTGCAGACAGCATTCGGGTCAGCCGGGCATTAAGTGCCCCGAGAACATAAAGAGAGAAACGTCCCTCTTTCCTTTATTCCTCCCTCTCGCTCTCATCCCTTCTCACTCTCCCTTGATGGAAATAAGGAATTTCTCAGAGACCAGTGTTTACTTGCATAAAGACCCAAGTCCGAGGCAAATAGGGGGATGGCTGCATAACACGTATGCCTCACACGGATAATGCATCTAACCAGTGCATTTCTCATCTCTTTTAACCCAGTTTCGAGACCAAGATGAGATTTTTCTGCACCCTAAGAACATCCTGTTAGGATAAAGCCTTTGAATCATGTAGCTGAATACAAGAGTGACTGCAAAGGGGCCTAAAGTAAGAGCCTTTAAGAAGGGCTGAGAACGAGACTTTCAATACGAACATAAAACCAGTATGTGCATTTTTATAGTTACAAAAAAAAGTAACAGGAAATCCCATATGATACAGGAAGGAGGGTTCGGGGTTAAATTAAATGTATTGCATCCTCTATAGCCGGAAAAAATACAAATATCCCAAGAAATTCATTTTCATTTGGCATTAAGGCAAAAATATATCACTTACTTCTTCGCAGGTTAGCTCAATGGTGATCACCTAAATTCTTAGGTACTAGCCTGATCAAGGTGACCAAGGATAGGAAGCGAGAAAGAGTCTACCGAGAAAACACAGCGTGCAAGAATAACCTCTTATTTACTTAAATTTAAAGATTTCTCTGGCCAGCTTCGTTAGCCAGGTAGGTTAGATTTATCGTGGGGAAGACACAGAAGGGAAATATGCGGCCGAGCGAAGAGAAAGCTAGGATTTATAAAAAGAGTACTTGGGAAATGTGATGAGAAGACAAAAGAGCGATGCTATTTTTCACTAGTTAGGCCCCACCTTGAGTATGCAGCCAGTGTATGGGATCCTAATGAATTAGGGTGGGAATCATTATCAGAGCGTAGGTTAAAGTACAGATTAAATATATTATAGAAATTTCTATCGGATAGCTTTACTGAAGATGTTAGGCACATATTAAAAAATCCAGCGTATTATGCTAGATTCGACCAGATAAATAAGATTAGAGAAATAGATTGTCGTACCGATAGATTCAAAATGGCATTTTTCCCCCGTACTATAAGAGAACGGAATATGCAGCATAGCAAAGGGATAGATAGGGGAAATATTTTAGAGTAGACTGTAGTGCATGATGCATGCATTATTTCCTTAAATACTATAGATACTAACAATCTAGTTGAATGGGACCATATAGCTGCTTGTTTGCATGTCGGTAGTGCATGCTTGGTGATCTTCACCCCCTGCCACACACTCTCGCGGTGGCTTGCAGGGTATCGTGTAGATGTAGATGTAACACCCCGGCTTGACATACCAAAGGCCGTGAGTTCGAGTCAAACCTCGGATATGTTGATATCTTTAGATTGAACTAATGATTAGTTTTAAGTTGTGTAATATTTATTATTAGTGTTCTAACTGCCAAGGTATGTTTAGATCGGTAATGAAGTCTTCAAACGCAACCAATATTTCATACGAGTTCTTTCTCAGTTTCCCTTCGTTCCTGTTTCTCATCATCTTGTCCAAACTACCCGTTTTCCTGCTGAGAGTCGATTTCAAGGCTTGCTTCCTCAATGATTCAGCAATAACTATGCTGGTTTGTGTCGCAAGAGAAAATGAACCGAATTCAAAAATGATAATAAAGAAAACATATAGCAGGTAATTTCCCTTTGGTTGATAGCACAGTGAATCTTGATGAAAAAACACAAGATATAGCACTTATTGCACTGTTTTAATGGGGGTCTACGTATTTCAGCCGTTAAACCATCATCAGGTACAAAAATATTCGGTCAAGTAAGCGGTATATATACACAACTAGGAGGGGGGAGGGAGGGAAGTGTTGGGCGAGGGGAGGGAGGGGTTAGGTGGGGGAAAGAGGTGAGAGGGGGGGGGGGTGGCTTGTCAATGCGTGGTTTAGGGAATGGAACAGCTAGGAGTGGGGAGTGACATTTGAACAGCTGATCGTTCATGAGGTACTCCTCCTTTTGCTGAACAATTTCAAATTGTTCCAGAGGGTCCATTCTCCGGCCTTTCCTCTCGACATGGAGTATCTCCGGGTCAAACAGGCAGTGGTGAGCTGTGTCCAAGAGGTGTTTGGCCACGAGGGAAGATGAGTCCTCTTTCTCCCAACGTTTCCGGTGCTCGGTCATACGGATGGCAAACTTCCTACCCGTCTGCCCAATATAGCACTTCGCACAAATTAAAACTTTGAAACGTTAAAACTGTGAAATAAGTGCTATATCTTGTTTTTTTGCATTATGATATCATTCCACTACGTGTCGACGGACACAGTTACGTTCACTGTGACTCTTGGTTTCGTGCAAGCAGTGTATAAATGGAGTAGCATTTTTCGCATGCCTGTATCTCTCACATTGATAACGCATGCTAGGTAACGATTCACCCCCTACCACACACCCTTTCGGTAGTTTGCCGGGTAATATGCAAATGTAGACGTTAAAGTTACGTTAAACCAGGTGTCGGCAACCTTTTCACAACTAATAAAATTCAACTGTGTATGGCTAATAATAATTAGTGTTTAACCATTAAGCGATTGGCATGCGTAAATCACACATTCAGAGTAGGGGAGCCAGTTCCTTTCCCTTAGCCACCAGAGATTTTCTACGAAGTTCTGACACGCAGAAAATGGGTGGGGTGTCGAGATAGGTTTCTGCCCGGGATTTGAACCCGGGTCCCCGCGGCCAGTAGCCAAACACTCTACCCTCTAGGCCACCACGACTGTGTCTACCACATGGGCCGAAAATACTTGTACGTATGTCCACGAGCTATTTTTATAAGTAATTAATATACTTTATTGCTATGCCCCGGGCCAGTAGCCCAACACTATGCCCACTAGGCCACCACGACTATGTCCTACCACGTGGACATCAAATACTTGTACCTATTACCACGAGCTATTTTAATACTAATTAATATACTTTATTTAAATAATGCATTCTCAATTTAAGTATATCATTTGTATTGATGTCGTTAAAGTTACTGACATCGCAACTTCATGAAATCGTTTCGCAAGCCACAGGATGCTGACCGCTGAATAAGACGATGCAGTATTTACACTGTAAAAAGTAGATCTGATTTTAAGGTACAAAAGCGATCTGAATTTCAGATGCAACAATTTTAAGACAGGGTATGTTGAATTTCAGCAGTAATATCTTGTCTAAAAATAAGGCAGGTGAACGACTGAAAATCAGACCATCGAGAATCCTGCTCCCTCTGCTTCCTGCTTAACTGCTCCTGTACCAACCATCCATGTTCCTGCCTCTTCCGTACCTTAAATCCGTGTTCCTGCCTTACAACCAGACAGCGCTTAAATTCAGATCGCACTGAAAATCAGATCAACTTTTTACAGTGGTACATTCACAGCTGGAGCGCCTTAAAATCTATATCTACAACCACGTGCCTCTTTGCAACCGACGCCAATTAATGTATCCACCCCAAAACATTTATTCAGAGCGCTTTACGTTTACAATGGCAAGGTTAGATTCCCATAGAAGGAAAGTCCTCAATTAACACGCCAAATGGAGGGAGGCTACACGAAAGAGAGAGACAGTTTGTCACGCCAAGACAAAGCTGATTAGAGCTCCTTACTTCATCCACTGAAACTCCCCCAATCAAAAGGGAATTTCCTTCACCTTTCTCCACCCTTCAGATTCAAACCCTTTCGATTCTCTCTCTTCTTCGCCCTAATTACTATCTGCCCTCCCACAAATACCCTCTCGGATTGGACGAAAGCAAAACGGAAGGTCGAGAGAGGGGGAACGAAACGGAGGACAGTTTGGAGCGCAACTTGCTCCCCCCAACTCGTTCACTCTTCCTCGATCCCACAGCGCACCACACCCAATCAGTCTGCTTCCCGGAGAGGGAATTGGAATTCATTCATCCCCCTCCCCAAAAACTCCACCACCATCCCCTCCTTCCAACCCCTTACCCATCCGCGAACTCTCCCACGCAGAGACACACACACACACACTTCCTTGCTCCCGAAACGACCATAACACCGGATCGATTGGAAAGGGAAGGATGACGAATGGGAAGGGGGGAGAAGTTTACGGGGTCTTTGCCGCCGACAGGACCCGTGCAACAACAGGACCCTTTCAACCCCATTCTACAATGGATGTTAGCCGTTATACGCGTATATTATAATCCGTATTATAGCCGTAGGAAGTAAGACGTAAGGATATCCTCATGTCATTCAATCCCCAATGCAGACAAACGCCGTAAAAGATCGACTTGGATATCGAAAAGGCATAAATATATCGAAATTATGTCTGCGTGGAATAGCATTGCATAATAATAATTAAAATACAGATTAAACTTATTACAGAAATTTAAAACGGACAGCTTAATAGAGATGTTAGACATATATTAAAAACATCAGCGTTTTATGCTAGATTCGATCAGATACATAAGATTAGAGAGATAGATTGTCGTACCGATAGATATAAAATGCCATTTTTCCACCGTCCTATAAGAGAACAATAACAATAGGCAGCTCAGCAAAGGGATAGGTAGGGGAAATATTGTGGAGTAGTCTGTAGCGCATGATGCATGTATTACACTGTAAAAAGTAGATCTGATTTTGAGGTGCAAAAGCGATCTGATTTTCAGATGCAACAATTTTAAGACAGGGTATGTTGAATTTCAGCAGTAGTATCTTGTCTAAAAATAAGGCAAGTGAACGACTGAAAATCAGACCAGGTGGGACTTATTTTAAGTTAGGCCTATGCTGAATTTAAGACAACCCTGGTCTGGTCGTAATGCGTTACTACTGAAATTCAAGCCTACTTTGAGGGGATGTCTTATTTTAAGGCAGTTGCAGGACTGAAAATCAGACCAGGTGGGACTTATTACTAAGACAGCCCTGGTCTCAAATTCAGCATGGGCCATTCTGAAAATAAGTACCACGTCAAAATGCGGGTTGCTATTGAAATCAAAGCCTACTTTTATGCGATGTCGAATTATAAATACTAAATATTTAAACACTTCACACGAACACAAACCAAAACCCAAACGTTTCATATTTTTATTCGATGATACTGTTTCACTGACTAAATTCTTCAATAGAGCAAACGTAAGTCATAGAATTTCCATTGAAATAGATTTCAGGACGGAAATGGGAACACATTGACAATAATTTCAAAGATAATATGAAAATTTGTACTTTTATTGGAAACAAAGTAATCCATACAAAGACTTCAATACCACAGATGTGTGCCAGTATCTACAAACCAAGGCAGGAACTGTCACTTGATGAGGGCGACTATTTATTAGTTCTTACAACGCTGTCACGTAGACAAAATAAGGAAGAATAGTCTCAGGATGCGTCACTCAGATAGAACTGGCTCCCTTCTGCAAACAAACGAAGTATCAACGCTACATTCTCACACCATTAATTCATCGCACGAAACTTATTCTCCCTAGGTACTTACAATGTAATTTGACAACTTTGAAATCGACATCTCTACACTTCGTAATCCTTGTTGAGTTCCCGCTCCCGGGTTACGCCGTTACGCTCCGCCCGTCAGTGAGCACATTTCTCTGCTATTGGAAGCTTGTATCGTTGCATCTCGCAACCTCAATCATCCAAATAAGTAACGTTTTACGACTCATTTCAGGTTAGGAGTGTTTTGTAAATTAGAGTGTGGTGTGAAAATGTTTTGGTGAATTACAAAATTAGTGAGGCCTGTGGCGTGTTATGAGGAGTGCGTAAATCACGGAATATTTAAGTCCCCTTTTGTGCTTGTGTTGGAGGGAGGGTAATGGAGAGGAAAAGTTTGGTGTTGACTTAAATCATAAGATATATAGCATAAGGGGCTATTAGTGCGTACTGGGGATTATTTCTTATTATATTAATGTCTTCTTTGTGCATGTAATACTGAAGTTAGTGAATGTACAAAGTTTGCTTACATAATGTTTGTTTACATCGTGTTGTTCATGATAATAAAAGTTTTTCAAACGCATTGTAAACATTCGGGGACACAATATAATGTGATGGGTAGAATAAAATCTCACCATGATTATTAATAGATAGATTAAGGAAATAGTTTTTATAGGTGTTTGCTTTGACCAGTGTGTTTGTTGGGTAAATATGAAAGTTATTGTTTACTGGTATGCACTTGATAGTACTGTGTGGAAGTGTTACATTTATTAGGCAATCCTACCGTTGATAGTGCTTGAATTTTGTGTGTTTCCGTTATTGTCGTTTTTCCTATGAAATTATGTGTGTAGAACCAACCGGTGGATTATTCTTATAATACATAGGTAAATTGAGGAACAATGAACAACAACTCTCCACCTTAAAGTTCACAGCTACACATAAAAGATGCTTGTACTATGACATGCAAACGTTTTCATTTGCTTTTGTGAACTGGCTTGGGTCATGGCTTGTGTAGTGTCAAAACGCATGATTTTCAATTTAAATTTGTAGACATCAGCTAACAATCTGTAATTTTCCCTCACTCATCCAGTGTGAAATATTTCACAAGTGATCAATGGCACCTAGTGAAAATATATACTTTATTGTAGTTTGGCAGCATTTCTTTTACGAAGCACCTTTTTGCACAACATATCCCAAAACGAGAGTGCCATGAATAGGATTTACTATTTCCAATCTCATTTTGCTTTTATCCCTCACATTGCCCAACTGTACTGATTGGTATTTATATGGAACTATATATATATAGTACACATATGCCCTCTCACATAGATTGCAATTTCTTTATTCAACATTAGAGATAATGCTCCAACAATCCCTAAAGGAAATGTTTCAAATCAAATAATGCTTAATTTTCAATAAGCATACTATAACTATAGTTAGATTGAGTGTAAAAATTTGCATACAGTTAACTATCACAAAAATTAAGGATGAAAACTATTTTTATAGCTGGAGCCTATTTCAGAAATTATCTCCAGCTCTATGACAAATATATTTTTTTCTTTTGCTAAGTGATTTTCCTGTCAGAATTTCAGGTTTCTGGCAACACATATACAAAGGTGTATAAATGCCACTACATAACTTGGAATTCCATTGGCAATACTAAGAAGTAGATGACATATTTTACTTGAGGCAGTAAGGTTATATATTTCATATTGTAGCATGGCAATAATATTCTTGGCAACATTATAATGAAGCTTCAAATGTGAATAATGGCTTGCTGCAGACTTGTTATCACATTAAGCACATATTCGTGTGTTTTTAATGTAACAACATTACATTTGTAGCTTTGTTACTCTACATGAAATTTCAGTTTGACTCTGCTTCACAAATTTGTCTTATCCTATACAGGCATGTCACTTTTTTATATTCATGCTGACAATGTTTTCAAATTTGTCAATCCTTAATACTTGGATTTAAAAACAAACCTCGACTTGCATTCTACCAGAATATTTTCAACAAGCCAACTAATGAAATCATTTTGCTTGAATTGACTGATGACCTCCTAGCGCTCCTTCCACCGAGCAAATTACTGTTTACATAATGTTGAAAACACCGTTACAGATGTGATGTAATAGCTTGAAATACATGGTTGACATGTGATCTAGGCCATTTATTATTATCATATCCCTTAGTAATGTTCTGATTACCATGTCATGGACCACTTATCCAGTATGCAGTAATTACTGCACATTAATGAAGATCTATCACCAGACATTGTATCAATTCCTTCCCAGCATCATCATTCTATCCTTAACTTATGTCCTTCTTAATTCCTCTTCGTAATCCTCCTCTTAAGCAATTTAATAGGAACACCAAGTGTTTAGATAATACCTTTATTGTAAAAGTATAATGCCTTGGCATTTATCATAAAGCAATCATCTTTATAAGGAATGCACCTTTTGTGAGAATTTTTTGTACCTACTAATGCTTGTTCTGAATAAAGTTAGATCAGTTTGACTCTGCTTCACAAATTTTTCTTATCCTATAAAGGCATGTCACTTTTTTATATTCATTCTGACAATGTTTTCAAATTTGTCAATCCATTAACACCTGGATTTAAAAACAAACCTCGACTTGCATTCTACCAGAATCTTTTCAACAAGCCAAGTAATGAAATCATTTTGCTTGAATTGGCTGATGACGTCCTAGCGCTCCTTCCACCGAGCAAATTACTGTTTACATAATGTTGAAAACACCATTACTGATGTGATGTAGTAGCTTGAAATACATGGTTGACATGTAATCTAGGCCATTTATAATTATCATATCAGTTAAATTAGCATGGACCACTTATACAGAAGGCAGTAGCAGTGTTATTCTATTAAGTTGGAAAAAGTTCTCATAAATGGAATTGAATTTTGGTTTCTTGTATTCCAGCGTATCACATATGTGCTATATATATTCCAACATATCGCATATGCTATTGTATCAATTCCTTCTCCCAACTTCATCAATCTACTTTTTTAACCTTTGTTCTCCTTAAGCCTTTTAGTTATCCTCCTCTTAAGAAATTTAATTCATCAAGTGTTAAGAAAATACCATTAATGTAAAAATAGAATGGCTTGACATGTACCTATCATTAGTGTATCATGTTTTTTAGCTCTTCCGAATTAGATTTGCATTCAGTAAGTGCACATATGTACATTATAGGCTTCACAGGAAGACTTATGCATTGTTTCCTTCATATATTTCATATTTTAGTAAGTAGGTATATAACTTTCCACTGTTTGCATAGGAAGCATTTAAGGTTTCAAATTTTATGCAACCTAAAGTCTTAAAGTTCAACTTTAAATTATTATGCTAAGTACTGCATTTCCTTCAGTGAACATTCCAGGAGAATAAACATTTCTGCTTAATCAATTACCCACAGCATTACTTCCAGGGCCTATTTGCTTGTTACATTTCCTACATGCACTAAGGTACTGACAAAATATTTGAATAGTATTTTTGTTGTAGAAAAGCTAATAAACTATTCAAATAACAATATTCAGAGTATAGGTTCCTATGCATTTAGGTGAAGTATTGGTTCATCGTTTGTACATATAGTACTATGGCACAGAATAACTATCACGGATTACCCATAGCGTGATTTTTTAACATCTGGTCATACAATTTCACTTTTCTTGCTATGTTGAATGTTGGTTTGTTGTCTCAACTTTCCCAGGAGCAATCAAGGTTTAGTTACGATTGAAAATTAAATAAATATTACTCTCACGCTTAAGCAGCTGAAGAGTTCTTTCCACATGTTAAGTTACTTACGAGCTGTTAAAGTTAACGCTGTTTAAGAACTACCTACTTCGCTTACCTTTTTTCCTTCCCAGTTAATGAATAAGTATTGATTGCTTAAGTGAACTTCTAATAGCGAACATCTAAACAACGTGATTTCTTTCCGTTAACAAAAAGTATATCGGAGTGGGTTCTAATGTAATTATTTCTTTGCTCGGCACGGTATTTATTAGACTGATCATAAATTAGGCGACTCTGGATGACAAATACACAATGAAAATTCAAATTTCTCACCTGTACTCGATCGACTAGATTAATATTCAACATTAAGTTATGCAATTTCAACTATTCGCATTATTGAAACTAAACACACAAAGTTATACACATTAAAATAACATTCTAGTCGATAACTTTTAAAAAGTAATTTCGGTGAAGAGTACGACGCTGGTTACGCTCCGCCCATCAGTCTCTGCTATTGGCTGATTAGGTCCAATTGCGGAGCCAACCAAGGCCTGCTTATTTTCAGCGCGGGTGATTTGAATTTCAGATCACAACCATCTTATTTTCTACATGCAATGGTTATGGTCTTAAAATAAGACGGAGGTGTGTCTGATATTCACGCATCATGAGTGTTAAATTCAGACCACTACCTTAAAATCAAACAGCGCTTATATTCAGATCGCACTGAAAATCAGATCAACTTTTTACAGTGTAACAACCAATCCCTTTGTTACTATGTAGACGCTAACCATATAGCTGCATGTGACCCATTTATTAGCATGTTTTCATTTAGTACCCTAGTTGCATGTCAATAAGGCATGTTTTGGTGATCTTCACCCCCTCCCACACACCCCAGCCGTGGCTTGCAGGATATCGCGTAGATGTAGACATATAAATAATCGTACGTTATTTTTTCGCGAATACCTAGTTTCGAATAATTCACTCTTGTAGCTGAATTCTTCCGGAACATACTCATTTTTTTAAATGCTTGATCTGCTTTTTTTATCTTTTTTTTCAACTTTTTAACTGTAGACTAGAATATAATTACTAATCCTTTTTTTGTATGATATATAAGGCATGTTTGGCATGAATTCGCCCTATGCCAAACACCTTTTTTGGTTGCTTGCAGGGCACTACGTAGACGTATATCTAATGGAGGACCTTCCACCCCAACAGGTTCAACCCGCTTCAAGTTTACGCGTCTCGTCCTTCCACGAGGTAGAGGGGAGGATTTTAGGGGATGTGGGGGGTTAAAGAGGGCGCCTTCAGTCGCAACCAATGAGAAAGCTCCAATAAGTCTTTGATTCCATCGTCTCGAGCCGGTTCGAACGCGAGACTCGACAATGGAAGTACACTCTCCCTCGCTGCCCCGACAGCTTACCGCGTCGAGGATGGGTAGAAACAACAGAAGGGGGAATGGGGAGGTTTACTCACGCCCCTCCTCGTGGTCTTGTCTCGTGGGGTAAGACGGAATGGCTGGGAAGGAGAGAGGCCGCAAGAAGGAACGGAACGGACGGAGAGGGAAGGAGGCAGATTGAGAGAGACAAATGGGTGGGCTCCGGTAAAATTGAGGCCATCATTTCTCAACTTGCATCCAACGTCATTATGCGGTAAGCCATGCCTATTGGCCTATTGCTCCGCCGCACGAGTGATTTCCCCAGATTCCGCGCGCGACGGTATTAAACCTGCACCGCTCATATATTTTCGTATATACTGTGCGACGATTGGAACTCTCGAATAAATAGGTATTTATTGCCGAAGAATGAATTACTTCCTCCGCTTCACAATTTGTGAATAGATGAGGAGGAAAATCTTTCCATTGCGAGCCATTGTAATACGCTTCGTGCATGAGTCTATTTTATTTTTTTCCATCTGAGAACATACTTAAAAAATATGCACAAATAATTTTCCATAACCGTTTACATTGCGAAAGCTCCAGCCAAATAAAAGGACACTTTAAATTCTTGACATATGACACCATATCTATAGAATAAGAATTCGGAGGCCAGTGTTCCGGTATATCTACAGTGAAGTAACATGGAAGAATATAGGCTATAAATAGAATAATTGTACAAAATGTATTTCAAACTTTTTTTTGTGCCGAGATGAACTAAATGAAGTTATAGAACACTCCAAAGCTGGGAGAAAGGATTCACTTTGTACTTAATCCACGAAATTATTTTAACCCAAACGGTTTCGACGTTAGCACGTCATCATCAGGGGTACAATTCAAAAGAGGAGATTGTACCCCTGAGAGAAGGGCAACTCCCAAAATCCACCCAGCCTCCTAGTCACAGGAAACCAATGTCAGCCCCAGTGGGGAGAGACCATGCAAAAGACATTCATGAACTAATTCAAAAGTAGTCCACCACTGAACTATCCTGAGCATACATCCATAGAATGTTCATTGAATGTTCAAGTGTGAACTATTCATTTGAAACTGTTCATAGATCGTTCATTGAATGTTCAAGTGTGAACTATTGATTTGAGGCTGTTCATAGATCGTTCATTTCCAGTCCACGAAGTATTATTCAAAAATGCACCCATGCTAGGTTAACCTCAAATGGCAATTTAAGAACACTTTAGTCATATTACATATATCGGTTAGGCATAAAAATTGTAGTAAAGCCACTGCAGGGTAATACATTAGTAATATTTGAAAATTGTGAGCAGTAACGATGTCTATCTATTTACTCACCGCAGTGAATTAATAGGCTATGTTCAACCGGAACGTATCAGCACCTTGCTATTACCAAAATCATATTTCGCAGATCCATTTCTGCGGAATGTAGGTAACTGGGCTCATTAATTTTAATTACAGGATTCTTTTAAGAATTAAGAAATTCTACAAGTAAATGGTTTCACGAGAATATCTTCTTACAATATATCTTCATGCTTAATATGTTATTCATTCAAGTTAAACATTCTTTGAACATTCTATGAAGTATTCCAATGAATGTTCTTTGCACTATCTGTGAGTGCCATTTGAACGTTCATTGAATGTCCTTCTTGAATAATCTTTGAACGTTCAAATAGTCTTGGCTGAACCTTCTTTGAACATCTTTTGGACAATTAATTCCCCACTGGGAGAGCCAAATAATGAAAATAAATGAACTCCAAATGGAGATTTTTTATCAGAGGATAATGAATGGGGCACACTCGATAAGACACATACGAGTTATCGCATCGCCAGGCTATGAACGATTCGAAACAAAAAGATGAAAACTGATTATAATCACTAATATTGTATCATGGGTACAATCTCCGTTTGAGGAGATTGTACCCCTGAGGTCCTCCGTTGGGAGACTGTACCCCTCATGATGACGTGATAACGTCGAAACCGGCTGGGTTAAAATAAACGCGTGGAATAAGCACAAAGTGAATCATTTATCCCATCACGCCGTCATTCCACAAAGTAGAGCCTGCAACAGTTGAATTTTTACTCCAAAAGCTGCTTTTCAATACACCAAAAGATACTGAAATGAGGAATACCGATCGATGCCAATATGTATCGTTCGTCTATAATTTTCGGAAGACGGTCTGAAATTTCATTTACGATTTTTCAAAGTAAGAAACGATGCCATGAAATTTAAACTCGACGAAGGTCGAGCAGCGTTAATTGGACGGTAATCCCCCGTTCTGCAACCCAAGAATGTCAGGTTTGTATCCTGTCTCAAGAGTGGGTGATATGTTTGCCTTTAGGCTTATATTTTGCCTTTAAGTTTATATTTGAAGGTGTGATAAAGTCTAAGAAATATGGTGGAACAGAAAAGCGAATAGATATTGTTTTTATGCACGCATCAAAATGATGATGGCCTAACATCTTAATGCAAACATAGCTTAGAGATCTACATGTAAATATATGCCTTTTGACGAATCAGCGTTGGGTATTTTCAAGGTTTGAGAAGCCAGTGGCCATCTAGGTGGATCCATAAGTACGGATATGCGGACCAGCTACTCGTGAAACTCGAAGTTGTTTTTCCAAGAGTTAAAAATTAGAGATGCTAAATGTATACTGGAATGCAATCTTAGAAGTCATCAAGTAAACTGCGAAAAATGTGCAAAACACCAAAAACTTGGTTTAAGTAGGCAAAATTTAAGCCAGCTTTAGCCATAAAATTAGCTCCCTGGAGAGTTAATTTTATTATTAAAACCGGTTAGAGGAACAATAACTGACGCCGCTGCAATGAAATTTGGGTATGATTTAATTGTTACTTATGATTTAATACTGATGCAATCTCCATAAGAATTCGATAACTATTTAATGTAATGTTTTGTACCGAATAGGTGGTGTCTAATATTTCCCAAGCATCCCCATTCTGGCTTCATTGCCACCCATACGCAGATGCATGTGTATGTGATAACCATCAATCACTTTAATGCATTTCTTTTTTATGTACTCATTTGTCAATTAGTGCATTTCATTTTGCTTGCCTATTGTTTGTTTGGATTGCCATAGTGATGGGAGAAGGGAGAAGGGATTTTTAGAGGAGAAGACATGTTGTTGAAGGTTGATACCTATGAATTGAAGGATAAAACATAGATTTTCAGAGACAAAAGTAAATAAAGAGGAAAGGGATTTAGCAAATACAATTTCGAATCGCTTTGACACGATAAGGCTAGCATGCTAATGCCTCCTCTAATACACACTGTGGATAATAATGTTAATGATAATAATGTATATTATGTTCAAGGATTTACATCCCCTATGAACAGTAATAAATAATAAATGTTACAATAGAGCTCACAGTGTGATATTATAACAAAAAAATTAAGGATTCAATAGAATATTACAAAAAAACATTGAATACTACGAGACATTTTGTTTGAAGTGTTACAATTTTGTATTTGGGTCAGCGGGAGAAAGACAACATAGGCAGTAATAATAAACATAAGCTAAATACAAGAAAATTGATTACTCAAAATACAGAACATCACTTGGTAGATAGAACAAAACAAGAGATTTTCGTTTGAATATTACAGACAAAGGGATTTTTCTTTCAGAAGTTTGAAGAGTTTCCTCTTGAATATGTTCAAGGATGGAGAGTCTTTGATATTTTTGGGGAGGTTGTTCCACATATGCGATCCTACAACTGTGACCGAATTTTGATAAGTCGTAGATCTAATATCTATCGACATCGTGGATAGTATTCATCATTTACGGAAGAAACCGATCTTAGTACGTTTCTAAACATCGACTACGGAATTTTCCACTACTTTTTATATATGTTGTATTCCACAGCGTTAGGCTCCCTACTTTATGGAAGCCGAGGAGTGTGAACTTATGACGATGGATTAGTCTTCTCCACTAAATTCGATGGGCACATTTCTGGATGCTTCCTTAATTCTCGATTGGGTAAAAATGCAAGATCCAGGGGGATTAAAGGTGAGGAGCGAAGTCTGCCGGTAGGAGAGAGGAGATCCCACTACGTGGGGCGCACGAGTATGCATACGTCCCGAGGTGAGTGGGGAATTAGCGAGGGTGGTTTATCGAAGGGAACACAAGTGGGAGAGCTCTCTCTCTCTCCCTTCCTCTGTCTCTCCCTCTGTCTCTCCCTCTGTCTCTCCTTCCAGGAGCGCGGAACGCAGAGGAGGAGGGGGGGGGAGGGAGATAGGACAGGAGACCCTCCTCAGAGAGAGAGAGGAAGGAAGACGTTACACGCCCGGAGGGCCCCGGAACACGAGAGTTTGGAGAACTAGGGTTCGCCCTCGACCCCCTTGTCCCCGCCCTCAGGATATCCCCTTCAACTTCCTGCAAAGGGGGGGAGACGTACGAGGAAGCGAGAATATGGAGAGACTCGTGTGCCGACCCACCAAACCCATAGGCGCCTCCTGCTTTCGAGGGCATATTAGCGGTGTAAACAGAGGAGAGACGAAACGCTCGTGTCCCCGGCTTCGTGACCTTTATGGAAGACGTCTCTCGCTCCGTGGATACCAAAGGCATTTAAATGGTCTTCCACCCCGAGAGAATTAGATACCATAATAGGCAACGTAACAGCTGAATGGGTGCGTTTACTCGGAGCCGAAATCGCAATTTTGTGCACGAAATCGTTAGATGGAAACGAAAAGAGAATTTTAGTGAAAAAATTAATCTTCTAACCACAACCATTCACTCATGAATCAAAAATTAAAACTAGCAAAAGGTGACGCCCACCGAAAAATCTGCTTGGATAACATTGACGTCATTTTCCTCCCGTCCTTGACTGCTTTTCGGGGAAGGGAAGGGAGTGGAGGGGGATTCTCGGAAGGTCTGCTCGTACAGAGGCTGTCGTAACTGCTCCGATTGGGAGAGCCAGCTGTGTCCCCCCATTGCGTTAAGGCGAAGTAGCTTCACGGGCTCAGTTGTGATTGGACGAAGTCGATATACGTCAGAGGTGGCACCACGCCCACTTTTCCGAAAGGGTTAAAAACATCAGTTTTTCACCGCTTATAACTTGAGTAATAATTGACGAATCAAAATACGGAAAAATACGGATCTTTTTATTTTACAATCTCTATCAAATTCGGCAATAAAAAAATGTGGTAAACGACCCCATTTGTAGGTGTACGAGTTCAGGTTTAGTATCAGTACTGCACATCAGAAATTAAAGGTAGAAAAGGAACTACATAAGTACTTGCAGACAGGGTAGCAGAGTAACTGGAATGATAACGCAAGGACAAAACCAGCAGAATAGAGGAAGAGGGCATTCTACCGAAAGAACAATCTAGTTACAATTTGAAACAATAGTTTCAGCTTTCACCATGTGGAACACTAACTTATTGAAAAAGAAACACAAACTCCCACCGGGTTAAATATTTATATAACACCAACGTTTCAACGGACGACTCGTCCATCGTCTTCAGGGTGAGTGAGTAAATTAAAGCTGTTGAGACGTATCTATAAACTGTTGCAACAATCAGGTTATTCCTGATTGGCCGGAAGGATCCTCGAAATTTGGATAAAAAAGGAGAAGTTTTATCGTTTTTTATTCTATTTAAAATGGGATTCCACGAATTGCTAAGTTTATAACCCGTGTCTCGATCTAAGGAGGCCATTGAGATCCGGGTAAACAAATTTAATTTTAATGTGCGCGTGATTCGCACAAGGCAGGAGAATAACCCTTGATCCGAATAGGATAGCAATATTTCAGAAATACATTGCCGTATGAATAGATTTAGAATGCCTTTCCTCCCGAGAAAAATAAGAGATCTTAATAGGACAATTAAGAAACGGATAGCTATGTGCAAGTCTGCTAAGCACCTGAAAAAAGTACTCAACTGCACTAACTCATCATAGCGGCAAGCTTGCACGTCTATTGTAGATTACCAGCTGATGTATTCAGACGAATGAATAAACCACCAATGTAAACTATAATCCTTCGTAGGTACTGATTGTCTAGTTTCAGTACGTCTGGTACCCGCCAAAACTAACAGGTTTTGCTTAAATAGCACTTCGCGTCTAATAGAGTATGTACATGCATACAAAGGGTTTGAGATTGTTCAGCCCATGTCTCACACCCTTGCAGTGGGTTACGAGGAACTCAGTGGATGCATACGCAGATAAAGAGCAGCAAGTACAAGAAGTCCTCTGATGAGCTGAATTTGAAAAATTAGGCCATTCCATAGACATCAAGAGAAAACGAAAAATAATTTTTTTTTTATCTTTTCAATTAATATTTTCACAACCACTAGGGTCAAGCGTTTTGGGCTGGGTGAAATCATAATTTAATTTCTAAGTTTGCCTGACATTTTCACTTCTCCAGACAAATTCACACTGCATAAACAGTGAAAATCAAACAGTCGGATCCAAGAATAAAATTGATACGCATGGAAAATCACAATTCCTTTAGTAAATGATAAAATTACAAAAATTAACTTGGGAAATGTTCTACGGATACACAAAGAAAACAGTTCTCAAGAAAATATTTTGAGAGTGGAGAGTGATCTTGTATCGGGGGTTCTTCCTTTAGCTTCTTACTGAATGACACTATGATAAGATCGTTACTTTGTTAAATCGCAAACTTTAAGTTGTTAAGGTCCATGAATAATTCTTGTCGATTTTACTTTTCCACATTGCTTCAATTTTTTTATTTTTCAAGCTACATAACTTCCGCGACCTCCATTGTGTAATATGTATGTAACCTTGCGTAAGCCACCATTAATTGGACACCGATGAAAGATCTAGTCCTTTTAGTGGTAAATTCGGCATTAATTTTCGCAATTATGAGCTACGACAGAATGAAAAAGAAAATGTTCTCATTTATGATTTGATCTCAAGACGGAATCTGACAAAGATAAGGAGATATTGTGTTTTCAACACCCTGTTTTATATCAAAAGAATATAACATTTAGGCGTCGTTTCACAATATCACTCTGTTTATAAACGATTATCCGAGCTTATCGCGGATAATGACGAATGAAGAAAGGTTAGGAGGAAGAAAAGAAAGATGAAATGGATGATAAGACGTCCAAGAAGGCTAATTAATGTTCGAAAGGAAGCGAAAGTGTTAAGGAACTAAGGCTATGGATTATCACTCCGATGCCCTAGAAAGAAAAGCAAACCTAAAAAAAATGTGGCCCGCATAATAAGGGAATTTAAAGATAGCACCAGCTATTTAAAGGGCCAGGATTGGAGAAACGTAAGAAAGTTGATTCTCTTACTCTACACTAGCGCTGCATACCTAAGTGAAAACTATAATGGAGAGACATAACTTATTAACCGCTCAAGACTAACTTTAACTAACTTTACGTGCACCTCCCTCAAAAAATCTTAAAAAACTAAAATAATTCACCTATCTAGGCTAGTCAAAGTTTTCGCTGGCTCTTAACCTAATAATCTTAATTCGAAGTTATGAAATAAGCTCCCCAGCAGAAAATCAGAAGAATGGTGATAGCAATTAACCAACCTTGTACTGAACGTAAGAAAGTCGAAAATAAAAAAAAACGAATATACTACAAATGCACAGGTACGGTTAATGTCCGAATGATAAAGAGTAAAGTAGTCATTTGCAACTCACGATTGAAGAGTATATCGACCGGAAACTCTATTTAAATATAAAATGTCGCATTCTTTCCCACAAATCATGGAATCTGTAAAGAATCAAATATTTAATTCCATCGAATTTTTAAATGGCGCATGATTCAGATTCTATTATTTCACGTTATTTTTTTCCTTGAGCTGTCTCAATTTTTCGGCGTCGTCGTCCTTGACTAGACTCAGGGGTGAATGGACGCGAAGAAACTCTTGTGAAACATCGGACAGCTCATCCCCATTTACTAAGGGAAATGGTGCACGATAAAACTCCCCGGTGCATTCCGTCCGCTGACAAGGTATCTCCCCATTTGGTCGGCAGCTTAAAATCTACCGCTTCTCCGCTCTAGCCACCTACTGCTTGTAAAGCGCACTTAAAGCCCATTCCCTATGTAATGAACGACCTGAACACAAACCAGAGGATGACAGGAAGATAATTAAGTTTCTCTTTCAAACCATAAAGGAGGAAGAGACGTCTCGTGAAGTTGGTTACACAGGAGATGAAAAAATAACTGCAGGGGACAAAATGGCCAATCCATTCAGCTTCCCATTCATGAATAACTTCAGATACTCCGGTCAATTACCAGATATATTTCCCTTGTAGTTTTTCGTTGGGGCTAATTAACTATCCCCTGCTCGTTAATCGTGCCCGCAAGACGTCTAACACAGTTACAACCCAACAAATGCAATTTTCTCAGCGATCCATGGAATTTTCGTGCCAACGACCTTAAAGTCGAGTGGAAAATCGGCTTATTGCGGCTGCCACAGAGCACAGACTGAATCCCTCCTCAATTAGTGTAGTTGCAATCAAACCTTCCTTAACAAACACCTCCAAATAGAGGACGCCTCCTTAAAAACGGGCAGTTTTTTAATCCTCCGGCAGCAGAACATGGAGAAATAAAAGCGCGTGCTTTCCCGGCGGACAGATTGAAGAAATTCTTCTCGGGTATTCCACCGGTTCAGATCGTCCATGCTGGCCGACGTTTCGATGCTCGACCCGGGCATCACCTTCAGGGCAGTTGAGTGGCAGTTATTCACTCAACCTCTTTCAATAGCTTTCACTCACGTTCTTCAATCAGAACATGGAGACTTATGGCACTAACTCAACCGAATAGCGCACACTCTCAATGAATGGACACGGACAACAGAAAGGATCGTTTTTCCTTCAATTACCTTCATTAACGGACACACTCTACGAGCTATCCATTAAAAACTTATCTTACCCTGAACAAAAAATCCCATTTCTTGAAGTAAATATGTATATCTAAGGAACTTTTCCAGAAAACGTTTTTTTTTAGAAATTAGGGAGCAATCTGTTGTCTGCCTACGAGTTCGTGTACCTGCCTTTTTCCTTACCTCTCTCTGCTTACTATACTGTTACTTTTTTCTAGGGGTCAAGTAATCGATTCTTAAAACAAATTAAAAGATCGCCAAACAGCCGCGATAACTTTAGCGCCGTTTCCCGCTGAAATTGCACAATAGCAAGATTTTCCACAGAGAAAAAGATCATTCGCCGTGACCGTGACTCAAACCCGGATTCGAACCCGGACTCCGGGAGTTCCGGCCAGGTGCTCTACCAGTTGAGCTATCAAGACGCACTCTTTTCTCTGTGGAAATTACAGAGGCTCTAGGTAGTCTTGCAGCTCAACTGGTAGAGCACCTGGCCGGAAATTAAGGCCGGGTTCGAGTCCAGGTAAAGGCAAATGATTGTTTTCCCCGTGGAAAATGTTGCTATTTTTGATTCATGTTTTCATCATGATGACACCAATAGTCACTCCATAGATGAAAAATGAATAATTGTTCCATTCCACAAATTTTTGTTACAGGGATTCATTTTTCAAATATTTAAAAATGAAAACTTCAATGCATCGTATTAAATTCCGGCATATTTGAATCCCTTTCAGGTACTGCATAGAAAAACCTGTCCTAATTCCGGTCTCCTCTAAACAGCGGACACCCCTCAACAGCGGACAATTTTTCAGCTCCCAAGCATGTCCAAAATTGGGTGGTTTGACTGTATTACATATCGCAAGGCATCAGTCTATCGCTTACTGCAAAGGAAGAAGTCAAAAGGATTCTGGTCTTAAAACTCCTATTAAACTTCCCCCTCGATGCCTCCTAAAAATCATATCGATCGCAAATGTTGTTTTGTGTCGCGATTTATGGTAGAGTGTCTTCCTTCTCTAAGCAGCGATTTTTTTCTCGTACAACTTCGATAGTGTTCCTCTGCTCGACAAGAGTTGACAATTACAACCCCGGGAGGCAATATAAAAGAGAGAGATTTGTAGAGAACTATGCTCCATGTTGCAAAAACAAGTCAAATCGATTAAAATTCTCCAGGCTAAACAGTAATATTTTCATTGCCAATTTTAGTTCTTTTAAACGTGAACAGATGGAGGAAACACCACAAAAACGACCACATCATTTTTAAATAAATTTCTCGTAATTTACCTCACGGTACAGAGATAAAGGAATTTACTTAGCACGTAACAATTCCGCTAGATTTCTCACGAAATACCTACTTGGTACCAACCTAATGAATATACCCAGGATTAATGCACTCTGAATGTTTGCTGAACTTCCAGAAACAATGCTCGCTCCGGAGAAAATTTTTCCCTTACAGCATTTGCTAAATGCAATTAGAAAAGTTCTATTATCGTCTTGAGAACTCATGTTCGTGGAATGGAGAAAATTTTCAATATAGCGGAAAAAGTAGGTAAACCAAGTGCTATAACGGTGATTATGATCCCCGCTCATGCTTCCCGAAGAGGATTCAATGCTAAGAATTACAATCAATTTAAATCACAGACGTTAATTCTTTGTTACTGGACACGAACAAAGTGCAAGAGAAGTAATGGTACAAATGATATAACATGGCATAAAGAAACAAGGCTTTGAATTCGCGGCAAGCTTCAAATTAACCACACTTCACGACGCTGCAAAAAAAATATCATCCATCGCCTCCTCGTTCCTTGATTATCACAGATCCGTTTGAGTGTCAGCCAATCAACTTTCCATTCCGTTTAATTTTCTTTCATTTCAAAAGCATCCGCCCCTCCCCAACTGTCACCTAACTCCTTTTGAAGTCGAAGCTACATCCACTTACATTAAACTTGTAGAGATTCAGTGAATAGTTCTTCCTCTTCGGTGACCCCTGCGGAGAGCTAATGATCTTTCAAAGTCAACATTTCGTCTAAACAGTTCTACACAGAAAAAAATCCCAAACAAATAATATTGGAGAAGACATGACAATGAACCAAAGGCACAAACGAAGAGTAAAGACTCTGGGGCAATGTCAACTTCATAATTCTCAGGTTTACTTCCTAAAGAAAATAGAATCAACATTTTTAGTTTGTAATCATACGAAGCTGTCACATACCAACATCAAATACTAGCGCAATTTTACTTCACACCCATACAGCCAAATATCATTTTAAGGAAAAACAACCCAATTATTAGTCAACTAGGAGTAATGTCGGCCTTGGTAACCAGGTCAGTAACTCGCAGGCCTCGCAGCCTGGAGGTTGCGGGTTCGAATTCTGTCTCGGGTATGGGTGTTGTCGTGTTCGTCTTAGTTTCAAGTGCAGGAGTAAGTTAACGGTGCAATTCAGCCTAATCCGTTGAAGCCCCTTAAAATTAATACTACTCCTACAGCTAAGTAGGACCTTCCAACATTTCCCTCGCGGTCAAGGGACACAATTTTACTGGAGATTGGTCGAATAGTAGATCGAATATCGAATTTGAGTATTAAATCATGATTCGAATATATCGAATTGAGAATACCTCGAATTCTAGAGTCGAAATTGATATTCTTAGAGTTATTATTCAAATTAATCCGTTACCTGCTGAAGTAAAAATCTACAAATTGATTAAATATAAAATTAATACTGGATTTAAAATGTCAAATATATAATAAAATATTTTTCTACCAATTATGGAAGGTTGAATACACTATCTTCTATGATTCCTTAATATGCGAACTGAAAGTGTTCGGTCCAGTTTTGATTCAATTTGGTGTAGTTTATCAACACGCCAAATATAGTGTAATTAGCATAATTATTCGATATCTCGAATAACGAATACTTTCAAGTACTCGAGTTATTAGAGTATTCGCGGGTAGCATTCGCACATCTCTCAATTTTACCCTTATTACATTTGAAGAGCTTGGGGGAGTTCGTACGTTACAGTTAATCAGCAAAACGGTCGTTTCAAAGGCAAAAATGAAACCTACCCATCAGATGGTTAATGAGTGGCACACGGAGAAGATTTCATAGAACTCCTTTAAGGGTTTGGAAGGAGAATATTTCCAATAAGACGAGATAAATATGGATGAAACACTTTGTAACACTGAAAAAGATGTGAACCACTACGCCGCCGTGGATGAAGGCTCCGAAATCGTTCGGAAATAAACGGAATATGGCCCAATACCTGCGTGAATTTCAGTCAAAATTACAGGGAGAGCCATGAAGAAGATGGGGGACGCATCCGTCCATATTTGAATGACCGCGTAATAGTGACCAAAGCCACGGTTCCATCTCGAACGTCGAATACGGACGGACACTCATCCTTCTCCTTTGATTCCTACGGACGGGCTCCCCTACTTAAAACTTTCTAAAGCGGAGAAAACGAGGAAGGTTGAGTCAGGGATTCTTCAATGGGGTTTGCGTTTCCACTCGACCGCCTCCTGTAAACATCTCCGCCGGAATAAACATGTATATCCATCTCTACTTCCTTCCTTCCCCTCTCATTCAAATCGTCTTTCCTTTTCCTCCTTTCTTACCTTCTGCCCTCTCCGCCCCAACGTCCCGGTCTCAACTTTCACTTTCTCAAGCACGTCCACTGACTCTTCCCTTAATCCTTAATGCCACTGCCTTCCTTAAATCCTTAATACGTTCGCTCGAATGCCAGGGCACAGGTTCTCACGGAGTTTGTGAATCCCCACGTCGTGAGAGAGAGGGAGGGAGAAATTCTCGTAGATCCCTACACGCATACGGTCTCCTGAACACCCAAAGGAGAAATACTTCATCTTTCCTTTTCCTTCCTCTCTCTCTTTCGCTCGTTTTTCAACGAGAATTCCTCATGCTTCCTTTCAATTCCATTTCCCACTCTTCCCCCATGTCCACCAATCCTACTATCTCTTCGAGTTTCCTTACGACGAAGAGAAAATTTTTATATAATTTTTTCGTTCGACATTTTCCCTCCAGACATATTCCTTCCATTTTTAAATGAGAGAAAAGTCAAGTTGCCCCCTGTGCAATGCATTGGTTCAAAATAGACGAGCCAATGAAATGCGGGGAAAGATTGTGAAATGGAAATGGCTGTCCAACCGAATGTGAGGATGCCGTGGTGTAATTTTAGCAGTGCGAACCGTGCAATACTTTAATTAAGTTTATACTAAAAAATCGAACTTTTAGTGTCGAGTATAAATTCTTTTCCACACACTCAATAAGTACAATAACTGCCTCGGGGCTGGACAAAAAGTCCTTTCCACATGTGCAGTGGTCGCAACACTCCGAGACAAAGAGCACCAATAAAAGTGAGAGACTATCTCAAAACGGGTAATGATGCTCACTTTTTTGGAAGTATCTGAATAGTTGGAATTATGCATTTGGATGTAAATTTAGAGCAAGTTCTATCTGTTTGGTCCATATGGATTGTATAGAAAATTTTGGACCAAAAGCTGTTTCGAATCAATTCCATCATGCCCCAGGGTCCGTTGTATCCGATTTGTATCCAAATTTGATTGTGGGACATTCACTCTACTTTTAATACATACACGAAAATCATGGTATCCAATGAAGGGCGTATCTTGCTAACATTAAGAGTGACAACTAGGGTCATTTGCACCTTTCAGGTTAGGTAGGTGATAAGGTAGAAGTAGGACTGTTTTCAAATAATGAAATAAGGGTGGAGAGAAACCCGGCGTCAGCTACAGCCTGCTCTTAAAGAAAGACACCCAAGGTTGACTTGTTTAACGTTTCATCCAACGGAAGGGATACTGAGCTTAAATTGATCTCAACACCGCAATTAAATCAAGCAATCAAAATAATCCATCACCTGGATTCAAACTCGAGGCCATCGAGACGATAAGCTGGTACTCAATCAAAGTACACCAACTTGATCCTATCAAATTCGCAGGTATTAAGATTACTACTCTTAATATCCGTATAACCACTGACATCGTAAATACTACCCATTTAAGTCATTACTAACTCATGCATGTTTTGGGAAATATTGAAAAAGCAATGAAATTTTTCATAGAAATTCATGAATAATCGTAGATAACTACTAGCAATTTACTTGCACGTGTCTCGCGAATGCCTCTCTGACATGTTTCACAAAGAAATAGCATTATACCTCTCACTTGAATGAATAGTGCATACCCAGACTAGTTAATATTCATACATGCCTGCATAATAGTAGGGGAAAATTAAATCTCTTTTGACAGATAATTCATTCCTAGTGATGGTTCGTCTCCTGCCACACACCCTTGCGGTGGCTTACAGGGGATTTGGAGATGAAATATCACCAACCAACACATGGAACATTTTCAAAGAAAATATAGATTAAAAAGAGGCTAAAAACTAAATGCGAGATCCCACGTATTATACGCATTAAATTTCCCAGCAACCGAGTAGGTACCGGTTTACGGCTGAAAAATCTACCATATCTACCAAAAATATATCTCCCTGGATTAGAACCTGGCCCTCAAGAAGAGAGGTCAGTGCTACGTTATAGCCATCACTTCAACCCAACCATGACTAATTACATTCTCCGGACTAAGTAAAAGGAAGACATGACTAAGGCATCGTAGATACACCGGCATTCGTATTTCTAATTCGGCCGAACCTTTAACCTTTAGGAGGCGATCTGATCTCTTGTGGGAACCATGACATCGAGCCATAAGTTCAATAATACGGGCACAAAATGAAATGTTACGACATCCCCTTTCCCTTTGAAATACGAAGCGAAAATTTTGTCCAGTTATTTGGGTTAATGAGCCTCTCTCCACATCACGTTCAGAGAGCCAAGTTCACCACCCTGAGAGCCTTGACATTATCGCGTATACCCTGTGAAAAACATGGCACAGATATCACTCCATGCAATACGTAAATGGACTGCGTTATAGAAGATGACGAAATGCATCCGTAATTTTTCAATGCATTCGCATGGAACTAATTTGATCACCATCAGGCCACGGCCGTGAATAAATCTACGCAATCGGAAACCAACACGCATAAGTGATACGAAAAACGTTATTTATCTGCGCTTTCGAAAACATTTCGATCAAATTTGTATGTAAGAGCTGAGAAAGGACGATCAAAAAGTGAAGAAATACTGAGGCTGAGGGGATGTTGATGGTTTTGATTGAGAAATGTTGGGTGGGGGAAGAGAGAGGAATTTACGACGGCAAAATGGAAGGAAGACGTGAAAAGTTGAGAGAAACTTAATTAGGGTTATATATAGAGTTGCGAGAAAACAGAATCAGAACCCAATAACAAAGTCACCGTGTATTGGCATGGCACCAAAGATGAATGCCTCGATCAATATCACCAATGAAACACTCATTAATCTCATCTCGAAAAGAAAGAAATCAAATACTATTCCTTAAAATAGAGTAATTGTTTTTTTCCACAATGGATACCAAGCACTTCCACGACGAATCTGATAGTTTGTAAAAATAAAAAGACCCGTATTTTTCCGTTTTTCGATCCGTCAACTATTTCTCGAATTATAAGCGGCGAAAAACTGATGTTTTTAACCCCTTCGGAAAATTGGGTGTGGTGTAACCTCTTACGTCATCGACTTCGTCCAATCACAAATGAGCCCGCGAAGCTACTTCGCCTAATCGCAATGGGGGACACACAGCTGACTCTGCCAACCGGAGCGGTTGCGACAAGATCTGTGCGAGCAGACCTTCCGAGAACCCCCCTCCACTCCCTTCCCTCTCCCTAAAATCAGTCAAGGACGGGAGGAAATTGACGTCAATGATATCAAAGCAGCTTCTTCGGTGGGCGTCATCTTTTGCTTATTTTAATTTTTGATTTATGAGTGAACGGTTGCGGTTAGAAGATTATTTTTTTCAAATATATGGATGATTTTTCTGGAGTTTAGGTCCTTGCCATGCCATAAATGCATTCTTTATACGCAAAAAGTTTGGATTGAGAAATCCCAGTTTACTGGAGGATTAAATTTTAATTTTAAGGCCATTTGAAAATGTTCAGAAAAGGCGGGATGCGCTGCCTTCTTGCTGACGTAACAGGTATATAGTTTACGCTGCGAGGCATAGGAAATATTCGTCTCCTGAACTTACCATTGTATTTTAGAGCCCCTCAGCTCTAGTAATTACGTATTAATAATAGCCTATGAAAACTTTCAAAGTTCGAAAAACCTCCTCCGTTAAATCATCATGGATGTTTTCAAGTCTGTTTCCGCACTAATAGGCGCTTCAGACCGGGAGGAAAGGCATAAGGATAGGTATGGAAGGGATGGGAATAGGATAAGGTCCGAAGCACGAATTATTAAATAAGGCATTAATAGTCGTTTTACAGGCTCAAGGGCATCCTGCTCATGCGCGACGATGGTCCCACTTCACGGTATGCTTAGTAAAATGAATACTAGCTGTTTTTTAATGAATCAACTGAATAAAAAAATTAAAATATATAAAAAAAGTTAATCATAATAAATTAACTGATTACCTCCGATACGGGTTAATAAGCCTTAATGGAGTGCATATTCTGCTTGGAAGCGTCCGCAGTACCACCTAGTGGTAGGTACAGGAAAGAGTGTCACGTCACATGCATGATTTACCGTAATGCAATAGTTTGCCGTCGCGTTTTTGTAAGAACTATCAGTTTGAAAAGTCTCCTTCGTTAAACAAGTTATTAATCTGTTCCAAGGCATCCTGCTCCTGGAGTCCTCTGCTACTGCGACGCATGGCGTGAAGTTTGCATGAAGATGGGCCAACTTTACGTTATGCTAATTAAAATGAACAGCAACTGTTTTTAAATGAATCAGCTGAATGACTAATTTGAAATAAGCAAATAAAAGTTAATCATAAGAAATTAACTGAATAAATATACCTACGATACTATTTAATAAGCTTTAACGGAGTGCACAGTGTGCTTGGAACCGTCCGCAGCACCGCCTAGTGGCAGGTTGAGGAAAGAGTGTCATGTCACACGCATGATTTACCGGCATGCAATAGTTTGCCGTCGCGGTTTGGCGCCGTTGATGTTTTTGCACTTTTTAATTCAAGAGGAAAAATACCTAACGTCATTTTAAAATCGAACGGATTAAAATACATACATACCTACTCCAAAGGCTATAAACATTTGATCAAATCGATAAAAAATATGATAGGAAACTATCCCCTATTGACTTCAGTCGTCATTCGCTCTCCCAAACAGCAACCAAAATGAACTCGAATTTCGTTCACCCGAAACAGTCTCACCTTCGAGATGATGGTCGAAACGTCATCTCTCCATCTCTTAAAGCAGCGTTTACACGTAGTAGTTGACTGCTATGACAGTCGCGAGATGCGCGATATATCTATATCGCTACTGCTATGATGCGTCTGCACCAACTTCTATGCAGCTTAAAGCCGCTATTTAGGCGTTGTCATAACAAATAAAAAGAGTTTTATCTCAATTGTGATTGATGCTTAAATTTTCATGATATTCTTCAAGCAATAAATTACATCGACGATTATCTTTTGTTCCCATTCTTTAAAGAGTAGAATCTCCCCTTTGGGGAGGGATATCCTTGTTATTATATCCCGATTCCCGATTTCAGACGTCTTGCATTTCTTTCCGTTGGCGATTATTGCAATTGTGTTGAATACATTTCCGCTGGAAAGTAGACGGGTTTCAACTTTACTAATAGCTCGAACGTGGATCGATAGTGTTCGACATGTGCCCAGTATCGACCTGAACTCGCATCGCAGTTGCTATTTACACATACGAGTAGGGCTTAAAGGTGCGTTTACACGTAGCAGTTGACTGCTATCACAGTCAACTGTTAACAACTATTAAGCCCCACTCGCATGTGTAAATAGCAACTGCGATGCGAGTTCAGGTCGAGTTCAGTGCGACTGGACACATGTCGAACACTATCGATCCACGTTAGAGCTATTAGCAAAGTTGAAGCCCGTACTTTCCATCGGAAATGTAACCAACACAATCGCAACAATCGTCACCGTAAAGCAATACACGACGGAATTTGGATGTAATAACAAGGATATCCCTCCCCAAAAGGGGAGATTCTACTCTTTAAAGAATGGGAACAAAAGATAATCGTCAGTGGACTTTATTTTATGATGAATTTCATGAAGATTTAAACAAAATTCACAATTGAAATAAAACTCTTTTTATTTGTTGTGGCAACGCCTAAATAGCGGCTTTAAGTTGCATAGAAGTGAACGCAGACGCATCATAGCAGTAGCGATATAGATACATCGCGCATCTCGCGACTGTCATAGCAGTCAACTGCCACGTGTAAACGCGCCTTTACAGTGTGAGGCAGCTGGCCCTGGTTCGGAGGAGACCCATCGCAACACGAATCGATCCCACTTTCTCCTCACCTGTCTCTTTCGACCTACCCCCGCACCATCTTCCCAATAACCTCCCCCGCCCCTATCTCCCAGCTCTCCTCGAGAATGCTTTTAAGCCGTTGATCATCCATTACGGGGAGGGAGGCGGGGCTGAGGAAGGGGGGTGAAAGCATCTTTCGAGTGCCCCTACCAACCCACCCCGCGCGACAATACTCTTCCTCTCGCTCCCCCCACCCCAACACGTTAGCGAAGCCTACCGTCTCAGCTTCCTCCTTCCTGGCTTACGCACACCAACCAAACCTCACAGCCCACCCTCCGTATCACCGCCACCATTTTTCCGAGGGGAAGAAGACTTTCATCCCCCGCGCTCAGGGGGAGAGGAAGACGTGGCGGGGAAAGGGGTTTCATATTTTCCATCAGCGGAAGGCGACAGAAGAGGGGTTTGGGAGGAGGGAAGAGAAGGATCGCGAGTGGAGTAGTCGGAATTACTTGCCTCGTAAAAATCGGAACGCGGATTTCTTTTTATCTCTCCCCAAGGGATCGTTGCTTCTTCTGTGGTTGTATTATTTTTTTATTCCGGACATATTTTTCCCCTCCCGTTGTTTTCCCTCCCTTCCAGAAGTGTGAAATATGAGTTGCGGGAGGATTTATGGAGGGTCGGTCGGAACCGCGCGCGTCCCACCCCCGTTGAGAAGGGTTGGTACCATTTCCCGACCACGCGTCCCTCCCTCGCCCTGAAGAAAATTCACATCGGTGCCATGGCATTTCTCCCCCACTTCATTCAGCGCAAGGGAGTCGCGAGCGTATTCATTTTCCCCTTGTCATCCGGAAAAGGATTCCCTTGCTTAAAATTCGTCATCGTCACGATCGACTTTCCGAAATTTCAGACTCGTTTGACCGCAAAAACCGCGATCCGTTTTCCTTCGTGTCGACCGATTTTACATTTCGATTAGATCGAACGAGAACGAACATACATGACTATTGAGACCAAAATGAAATCAGCCTGGAGTGAAAATATGAACTGGTGAATGGTTCAATGATTGATTCTCTATAACCTCGAAACCAGTAAAAATTAAGGTAATTGTATAAATTTGAATTTTCGGATAACACCAACTGTTTGACAACTATTATTGCCCACTAGAGTTACAAGTTTCAGCAAATAGATATTACCGTGCCCGAATTCAATCAGGTGGCTGGAGCATTGGTTCCCCATCACGGGTTCACAGCCGCGGCGACAGTGGACATTTCCTTTCGGTACTATTTCTATCCCTGCTAAGATTCGGTGTGCCGAGCACCTAAAATTCAGAACTCCCTTGAATAGGAGGACCATTCCCCAGGATTGAATTCTGGCAGTGACAGAGATTTATAATTTGTATACTGGTCCCCAAATGAGTATGTGGATGAGTGCACCTCAATGGGCTCGTTTACCATATTTTTTATTGCCGGATCTGATAGAGTTTTCAAAATAAAAAGACCCGTATTTTTCCGTTTTTTGATCCGTCAATTATTTATCGAGTTAGAAGCGACGAAAAACTGATGTTTTTGACCCTTTCGGAAAAGTGGGCGTGGTGCAATCTCTGACGTTCGCCCAATCACAACTGAGCCCGCGAAGCTCCTTCACCTAATCGCAATGGGGGGACACAGCTGACTCTGCCAACAGGAGCGGTTGCGACAGAATCTGTGCGAGCAGACCTTCCGAGAACCCCCCTCCACTCCCTTCCCTTCCCCTAAAAGCAGTCAAGGACGGGAGGAAAATGACGTCAATGATATCAAAGCAGCTTTTTCGGTGGGCGTCACCTTTTGCTTATTTTAATTTTTGATTTATGAGTGAATGGTTGTGGTTAGAAGATTAATTTTTTCACTAAAATTCTCTTTTCGTTTCCATCTAACGATTTCGTGTACAAATTACGTATTCGATTCCGAGTAAACGCCCCCATTTCAGTACTCCGTTTGTTGGACGGGACGTTGGAGTGTGATCCCCTAGATGCTTTTCGTGAAGAGCTGGCTAATACCGACACCGGGTTTCTCTCTACCTTTCCTCCATTCGCGAAATAGAATAGACCTCTTCCCAAACACCTACCTAACACATATGGTACCAATGACCAAAACTGCCAATCACAGTGAGTGCTATAAACCTCCTTACCATGATGAAAGGACTTTAATGTAAGCAGCAATAATTTAATGGAATTTTATAATAATAATAATTTACTGGAAGCAGCAATGAGTAATATTGCAATTTTGATGCTGCAAATACATTATCGCAGTATTAGAAGCAAATCGTCCGAACAAAAACTACTGTAGAGCTCCTTAGGGTAAGAAACTTGGTTCTCTTGATTTATCAACACCATACGGGTCGAGAGCATTATAACATCTGCCGTGAAATCCACCTGACATTCATATTAAATTATTTCCATTCCGACGGCAGCGTTAAAACTTACTGATGCATTAATACAAAATCAGGCTATGTTTACAGCAAGTTTAACATCAAAAAGGCATCAACGCCATCGAGGGTTTATGAACAACACTAGACTCTTTCACGGTTTTCTCAATCCTATCATCTGACCGAGTTCCAACTTCTATTCTGCGCACGAAGAAATACCTAGGCGCAGATAAAACTGTCCGCTAAACTTAAGGAAGCTCTAGCAATGACAGCCCATTATCAAAAACTTGTTTTTATAAAATGTACTAATAAGGTCATTATTATCGGGCATTACAATAATACTATAGGGAAACATTTATGACTAGAGGAAGTTGTAGACACTGACTCTCTCGAGAATATTTCACAAAACTTGATCTATAAACAAACTGACGAGTAAAAGTATACTGAATACGATTCTGAAAGGGAATAATATATAAATTTAATAGCATTTGCATGCTTATCATTACGTTACTAAATGTACTGTCACGCAATTGTTCGAATGCATAAATGATTAATAATTGTGAAAGTCATGATACTAAGTAGTACTTCCGCTATACATTGTGCAAAAAAGATGACTGCAATTTGAGCAGATTACTGATACTATCAAGGTTCATTGGCCGTTTTTTACAAAATACCAATTGAAATTTGCCTTCCGTAATATTATATTTAACATCATAAATTTAATTAGCCTTGTACTATTTCTCATGCCAGCCTTATATTTTTGCATATAAATAGTGTTAGTGGCCTTGTACAAGTAGCCTTTAAATCATTCGCGACCCTGACCGCGGCAACGCTACGCGGCTACTGTCGACGCTAGAAAACAAATCACGGAAAACATCAAAACCTATTTCATTCCTTCAGAATGAACATCAAGCCGACACAGAAAGTCCATCTCCCGCGCACATTCATCGTGGGGAAACTTGATAGAAGAAAAAAAACGCACTCATTGCTCCACAGAGAGAGAGAGTGAATCGGAGATCACTCTCCCGAAAAGCATTCGTCAACATTTTCCGGGCATTATTTTTTTCGACACTCCAAAGTAAAAAAAAATATATGAGGAGCGCAAGGACCAATCCAAAACGAACTCTCAGTTTTCGGGCTCGGTTCTGTGCCATACATCTTCTCTTCACCACCTGTCTATCCCGGAAAAAATATGATGAATAACTTCTCAACATCTGAAGGGACTCTCCTGAAAGCGACGACGTGTGATAACGGAGAAGTTGTCTAAACTCCGCCGGAAGCGAAAAGCAATTTTAAACTTCAGCAAGCACTCGGCAGCCTCAGTAGGGAACCAGTTCAGGGTACGTCCAGATGGAAACAACATTCGCTTATTTTTTTTTTTAGAAATGACATCGAAAGTGTGCACTGAGCGTACGTAAATGGGTCTACATCAATCTCAGGGTTCGAGGGACGCGGGATACTTCCCCCGAGTGTTTGAAAATGGGAAACGGATACACCTGAACCACGGACTGACATAATTATCTACCCCTTCTACTATGAAAATAATCGACAAGAGAACTGGTTCCATACGTCTCAACGTGTTTTGAATTTTCGGTTTCCATTCCATAAGAGGTGCGAAGATGACACTTTAGAAAGTGAAGTGTCAACCGAAAATTGGCACTGTTTCCCAAAAAGTCTCGAGCCTGCTACCTTTTTTTACTACTCGTATATAGCCAAAACGTCTACTAAAAATAATGTTTCGAGATAAGAATATCAGCGAACATTCTTTCTTACAAGTCTAACGCTTCTATTACTCGCAAACAGGCGAAAAATCTACTAGAACAAACTTTTTCACGATAAGCATAGTCTCCATAGCATAAGATAAGGTTAAAATTCCTGCTCACAAGCCTGCACTGCGAAAAACATAATCTCCAGAGTATTCTCCGCTTCAAAACTGAATAAAAAAACCTACCATCAGAGCTGGAGCTTGTTTCAAGTGTGTAAACCGTGAAGTTGCCTCCGGTATTGGAGGGGAAAGTTGATTTTTCAAAACAATTTTTACGCAAAAGATAGCCAGTAATTTATTTATCAGTGACGTGATAGATACCATTCCATTAAACCTGCTCTGAGTGAACAAATTCCTGGGAATCTTTTCTCTGATATTCATTATCACCGATCTTCAATACCAGTTATGATATTTGTTTCACGCAGCTCTTCCCTCAATTCTCCTTATCGGATACCCTCTTCACATTTAAATAATTTCGTTTTTATGTAAGAATTTTACTTCCTTCACTACTTGCCCTATATTGAGACATTTCTGTGCCATTCTTTCGCTTGCTCCTCCTATCAGTTGTGGCATTTTTGATACCCCCTTCCCCTCGTTGGGCAATACTCCTCGGCGGACTATTTACCCTCCGGACTTAGCCGAAGGACTTAGGTGTAGCTAACGACAGGTGGAGCCAACGACAGGTGGAGCTAACGACGCCAACAATGCCTGCTATTCCAAAATACATCGATTCCGGATTGCAGCGTTCCGACAAAGCGTGCCGCCATACCGCGCCGCCTCACCGGGGTTGCCATCACTTATATAGCCCCCTGAATGCTGATGAAGACCAGAAGTTTGGCCATCGTACAAGCCGCAATTTGTTGTGCTCCCGCCAGAGTCAGAAAACAATTCCTGATGCTCCAATGATAAACTTCCACCCCGCCCACTTTACACATACCGCTTCCCCCCCTCCTCAAAATCTACCTATCGACGATTTCCACGTAAACCCCATTCCATTTTGACCTTGCCGAAAACACCTCTGACGCCCTGTGTTCGAACTGGGACGGCAAGAATTTCACTTGCTGGCTAAGTGCGGCGGTCTCGAGTTAGTTTTGTGAGACTTCGTCGTTTTCGAGGGTCTCCTAGTGGCCATGGTCTATTGTTCCAAGTCGTTAGGGTTTCCCTGAATTGGGAAGAGAATTCCATTTGTCGGTTTGTACTTGCTTTGTCTATTTGTTGAAATACATTGTTCGGTATTAGTTCGATTCATATCCTTTTGTTTTTTGTTCTATTTGACCTCATCTATCTCACCCGAGCTTAGAAAGAATTCTGTCCCCTAGACAGGCGTTTCTCGTGAACTCATTATTTCATTCGAGAAACGCTGCGCTGCTATAAGACATGCTGATATTAGAGTCTGATATTAAAGGTTGAAAACAAAGCGTTTCCAGAAAATTGGATTTTATACAACTGGGTACCTATGCCTAAAAATTAATTGGATCTACTTAAATCAACTTTCACTTTTTTCGTTACACCTACACTCCAGTTATTGGTTTATGAAAGGCTATTTTATGGCACTGGCCAGAGGGGGGGGTGGAATACTTCAATTATTCCCTTCTAAATTTCCTACCATGTGTCGCTATTTTAAAATTAAAAATGAAATCATCTTAAATTGAAATAAAATAGCAAGTGATATGCGAAAGCTTTGTTGTCAAGCAAATGCATATTAATCGGAAACAGAGAAAATCGGTGATATAGGAACAGACAAAGCAGATATTGTAAAAATACGAGGGATGATTGATTCTCCTAATTCAATTACCTTTAGTAAAAATATCCACAAAGAAAGAGAATGAGACCCTTCTTGTAGAGATCACAAGCATTACTTTGTGAATGCAAAAGAGACCAAACGCCGAAAGTCCTATCTGAGAGAGGATAAGACACACCAATTTCTAGCATGATGGTAATTAATAACAAACGATAATGAAAAATTGAAGCCCCCTAATAAATAAAGCGCTTAGATGCCGCAAACTAAGAAATGGTCAGCAAAACCTTATGAAAGCTCTACACATAATAGTGTATTCTTTGAGGTCAAAGAAATAAGTTTTGACCAAAATAACAAACTATGGAATTTGATTAAAAGTTTGAAATAGAGTTATGCCATGATAAAAATTCTTGGGCTCTCCACAGGTTTAAAATATTCACGTTTTCCAACGTTCCAAGGATAGTTCAAGAGATGCTTTAACCAGATAACGTCTCTTAATTTAACAAAGGTTTGTGGAGAGCTTCTGCGTTGTATCTCTTCAGAAACGTCGACATCATTTTTCCCGAAATGTGGAGACATGGAGCGAAAGCCCCTTACGCCCGTTTTACGGTGTTCTTCTTTTTATACATCTGTACTAAGGCTACTGGCATCCTATGGCTAAATTAAGGCCCCATATTGTGAGAGCGAAGGACCCAAACGTCCTCTTGACTCATGGAGCCTATCAAATCCCATGTGAATGAGGTGAAGTCTATGCTGGTGAGATGGGTAGAACAATTACCACGAGTCTGAAGGAACACAGCAGGTTTTTTTAAAGCTTGATCAACCTGAGAAATCAATGGTAGCAAACACTTCATCAATAGAGAACTATAGTAATCCTATGGTCCAGATTGATGGGACAACAAGAAACTTCTTTCAGGAAATTCAGGAAGCTTTTTGGATCGAATAACTAGGGTAACCAATGAAATCCGGATGAAAAAGAAAATTTACAATCGCGACTCCGGTTGTAGCATCAGCAAAACTTGGGATCCCATTTTGAAAAGAATAAGAATTTTAAGAGCTAAGCCGTCGATCAACTGTCTCCGGAGTCAACAATTGGCTTTCGGCCAATCAAAACAGACCCAGTCCGGGAATATAAACGGACTAAAATTTAAATGTTGCTAAATTCTTGAATTTAGAATGATTGAAGAGTCGTCTCTCGAAACGTCGGCAAAAAATGGATGTTTTAAACTGGTGAAGAGCCCAAGAAGATTGTTACCAACATTAGTATCAGCCAGGAAAAAGTTACATCAATGTTTAACCCTGTTCTGCCTTAGCAATCATTAACATAGGAAATGTTATTTGCCTTGGCCGTGCGGAGTCAATCAATCTAATAATTATTAATATTATTAATGATCATTTAAATAATTTTCGTTTTATTCATTATGGGTATACTTCGCGAGGTCAAGCCGAAAACCTTATTATTCCTCAGTTATGAGTGGTCACAAAATGTGGGCTCGTCCCAAGAACCTCGTTTGAAATTTGGATAAAAACTATTTCTCATAGTTTAGTAATTATTTTCCGTCTTAATAAAATAATAATTTGCTAATAGGGATTTGAGTAATTGTCGTACGCGTGAGGAAACTTAGGACAACTTGGTGGAAGAAACTGGGGAAAAACACACTCAATTTCCTTCCCACACCAAAACCTATTAACCAGCGGACTTTTGAAATACTCATATCTCTCTGCTTTGCATCACGATTTATCGCACCACGTGAAAACTTTTGGTGTGAGAAAGTCATTTCGACGTTCCACTGAACCTCACACAGTGAATCTTTGCACTATCTTCTGACACCTTGGGAGTACATATGCAAGAACGACTAAAGTTTAATCGAAATTTACCTCCAAGCAAAGAGATGGAGAAACGTGAACTGCGAGATAAGAATGTATAAATATCATTATTAAAGTGTCAGGAAGAGTTGAGATTCCTTTTAAAAAAATAGCCTAAAACAAGACATAAATTTTCATTTCAACCTTTGCTCAGAATGTTTAAGCAGATAATCTCAAAACAGCAGCAATAAGACCTCCGCACATTGTAACAATGTCACACTCAAGGCAAACAAGCAGAATAAATCAGCAGTGAGCAACCACTCCCAAACGAAACTGCCACGGGAATAATTTATGTCAATTCTCTCAGGTCAGATCATTTTATTTTCGCTTTACTTTCTCAGCCTTAGGTAATCCTGGTACCTGCAATTCATTCCCCCCAACCTCTCTTTGTGCTTTGGGTTACGGGATTGAAAGAAAAATTTTAATTGGAACACAATGACATTTTACTTGGGTTAAACTAGGCTGTTATTATTACTTTTCAGAGTGCATCAAGATAAAAATAGCAATTTTCAATAATAATTACACAGCAAATCTCGCATTACGGCACAGAGTAATTGAAACATCATAGCATTATGTTCAATTGGCTACCGATTATTTATCATAACACGCGGCCAAATAAGGTGAAAGACAGGTGTACCATCAAAGCAACCCTTGCAAAGGCAAATTAAGTCGTGCCCAAATACCTTCAAATCCTTAAATTGTTCATTAACATTAAAGTAATTACTTGATATCGATAAGTATGTTATGCTCGTTAACGTCCATCATTAACAAATGATTATGTTAGAAAATAATTACGTAACTAAGAGATATAGTTTTTATCCAAATTTCAGATTAGATAAGCAGAGGAGTTAAGTCATCTACTGTTGCCATGGCAACAAAGGGAGACGGAGGGATGATCCGTTTACCGCGATGCCATATTTGAATTCGTTGCATAAAGTACTGCTAATATATTCCCTAATCTCTTTTTAGGGCAAAATTATATTAATTGGCATGTATATTATCAAAAATGCATGGAAAAATACAAATTGGGATTACTAATTCCACCAAATTATCGACCATATATGTCGTCATTCATTCTAATGAAAGATGACGTTTATCATCATACTTGTCACAATCGATTAGATTTTAAGCCACCGAAGACTCTGTATACCTTCGATTGCTGATGGAACATGTCTAATTCCAACTCCTAATTAACTCGGACACCGCTTCGAAGCTTTTATCAAATATTTATTCGTAACAACTGAATTGGATCCATCCTTCCAGGATTAGTAAGGAAATTCTCGTTTGAAAACATTATGGAAAATGTATCCGAGTCTTCGTAGATGCGCGACAAACTTAGGGTCGGACCAAGTCGTTTTTAAAAAACCCGTACCCTTGCCCTTAGCGTTTACATCGCATTTCTCTCCCCACTCCAAGAGATGCAATAAGTAAATCGAAATTCTTCATCATCGAACGGTGGGGGGGGAGTGACAAATGCCTTTACTCCACAACCCCTTCCCTTAGCTCGCTCCCATGATCCTCCATTCAGTCACGGGATTACGCTGCTTGCGCTCGGGAAGGGGGGGCAGGGATCCAATATATTTCGCCGTCTTCCCTCCCCGTTCAATATTGTTTTCCGGAAATTTTCCGGTATTTCGTTATGAGCCACGAGACTGGGCGACGTAAATTTGCTGGCAGGCAGGTGGGGACAAGTCTGACGTTTGGATAGGAAGGTGAGGAGAAGGAAGAGGGAGACATAATGATTTCGCCTAAGCTGCGAGCGCTGGGGTAAAACGGAAGGAAAATGGGCAACGTCGATGTGTCCCCCGTGAGGAATTTAAGGCAAGGTAGATTTTTCACGAGACTTATTCTTCATCCGGACGCCATGGAAAAGAGCTCATAAGGCTCGCCTTAATGGAGAAACGGTTTAAGTTCCTCGTTTCTCTTCCGCCCCGGGGATTTAAGGACATCGTGGAGACAAATCGTCTCCTGATTTAGGGCAATCAGTCACGAGTGATGCAGGGAAACGACGCCGAAAACAGCTGGATCCAACGGAGCCGTGAGGGTATGAGCGTATGCCAATCCAACAAACGACAACTGCGCTGTCAAAGTAGACAACAGTTTCGGTTAATCTCCGCGATTTGTAAGAGACGGAACGAATCTGATTTTCACGTCAGGAACGGAATGAGAAAAAAGGCTGTTCCCGTTACATCTTTATGGAATACTGGGGGAGATGAGATTTGGACATCAGAAAACCGCAAATGATAAATATATTGCGACAAAAACAAGCAATAGAACTATTTCAGGGAAGAATACACTTTTTGATGATCGTTTTCTACTCGGCTGGATAACATTTTTGTGGATTTTACATTTAAATTAAAAGCCTCAGTGTACTATGGTAAATTAGATCATAAACATAAAATTAGAGAGAGATGAAAAATATAATCTACGCATGATAAGATACAATTACAGGTTTAACCAACGCTACTATGAGATCGGGTGGGAGGCTTAGCTAGAGTATTGGCATCTCATATCGACAGATCGGGTTCGAGTCCCGGTAATGGCAGAAATTTTGCACAGGTATACTGGTCCTTACCCTATACTTGAGTGGAGATTGGATAGCAGTTCGAGTACAGTGATCCGTCCGTCAGATAGGACGCTAATGGTACACTCCTTGCCACCTTTTGTTTAGCGTAAGATTATTCCAACACCGGGTTTCTCACAACACTTCCTTCAATCCACGAAAAATTTTCTTCTCTACCCTGATAGATTCGAAATGTCATTTCTCCCCCATACTATAAGAGAACACAATACGCAGCATAGCAAAGGGATAGGTAAGTGAAATTATTGGAGAGTAGTCTGAAGTGCATGATGCATGCATTAGCAATCAATTCCTTTATTACAATGTAGATAATAACCATCTAGCTTCATGCAACCCTATTAAGTAGCACGTTTACCTTGTTTGCATGTCAATAGTGCATGTTTGGTATTCTTCACCCCTCGCTACACACCCTCGCGATGGCTTGCAGGGTATCGCGTAGATTTAGATGAATTTCTCAACTTTCACGAATGGTGCAAATGACCTTAGTTTTCGGTGGCATCTCCCGAGCATCTATTACTAATTTGACGAGATAATCAAGAATTTGTATATTTTAAGATTTATTTCCATGCCTGAATGACCTTATAACTAATAAACGCATGAGTGTAATTTTGTACATAAAACTAGCAATCTGTTAAATGATACTACGGTTACCCCGCATGATTAAGAGTACGTTCAACTTTGAATATAACTGTGTATATTACTTCAATAATGTACGTACCGCGTGTCAACATATTATATTTTTTTACGCTTATCTCTCATACCCCTCGAGGAGATATTTTGTACATGTGAAAGCCATAGGGTATATCATTTTTCCTCCACAAATTTCTTACCTCCACTTACAAAAAAGTTCTTATGAACGAGCGATGCAGAAAGAAAGAAAAACATCAAACCACACAAATAACAAGTAGGTGGACAATCTCTTAAATCTAGCGTTATCGTATCGTTCTAAAGGGGTACACCACAACAATGACGTGATTCATGGCACGCGATGGCCAATGAATTTCGCCGATTTCCGACCGTGCCACTATTGTACGGTGCCTAGATTTTTTTTCCGTTAAATCCCTTTGCCCTTTGGCCATCGCCAGACCAAAACCGCGAGACAAAGTCGCAGTCTGAACAGTTGGTGGTATAGTAGGAAGTAAGCTTCCAGGCCGGGGGGCAATTATTCATTTTGATTTATCGCGCCATGCGTCAACCCGAGTCAAAAGGACTATTTTCTCTCATTAGGCGCCCTCGGTTGACAGTAGTGGAGGGGGTGGGTGTGGGGAGGGGGGAGAGGCAGAGGGAGGTACGAAAAAAAAAGACGCTCAAGGGATGATGAGGGGTGGAAGCTGAGCAATGAGGTGAAGGATCGGTGGGTCGCCCAAGATACCGAGTTGTTTTTTTTTTGCGCGATTGATATGCGCATTAACCGTCCCCACCATCTGCCCCAATGGGGAACACACACTACTTTTTATAACTCTTTAAATAAGAAATTTATTTGCAAAAATGTACATGAAAATTTTTCCGGGCTACCTTAATGGAATTTTTCCAAAATGTACCATACGGATATCTACATCTAAGCAATACCCTGCGAGCCACCACGAGGGTGTGTGGCAGGGGGTGAAGATCACCGAACATGCACTATTGACATGCAACTAGGATATTTAATGGAGACATGCTAGATAATAGGGTCGCATGCAGCTAGACGGTTAATACCTACGAAATAAGAAAGGGATTATTGGTTGCTATTGGGTCATTCCGTATCATTTCACCAGATTTTTAAAAGAGTTGTTGCAGCACCATTTCAGAAAAAATCCAATTTTAACACACTTACTACTACATGTTTGTAAGGAACAAAACCAATTTTTGTTATTTTTTTCCATGACCTCAAGGACTTACAGGGCCGTGAAGTCACAGCGCACTGTAAAAATGACACTTTCAGCGAGTATCGGTAATTAGAGTTACTCAGGAACTACAGGTTGTAGTAGAACGGTTCAAATACCATTTTAATGATCATAAATTGAGCTTTCATTTGACATAGTTTTTAATAACCTCACTAGGTAACATCTATGAGAACGATGAGTACAAATTTTTGATACAAATTGCTGTTTTTTACAACTTTTGCTATTTATTTTCTTATAGACGGGTTGTGATCACAAGGTTTATATTTTTGTTATAGAATATTTGGGTACCATAGTAAATGTGTGTAAGAAATAAAGTTGTGTGTTTGTTAAGCCTTTAGCTGTTACAAGCTTCCGCAAATAGGAAAAATTGAAAATTTACCATTTTCGAGTCCCTGTATCTCTGGTGGGGGACTTATTAAAATTTTGAAATTTTCAGTATAATAAGCTATGATCCTATTAAGAATGGATTAAAAATTTGGAGTACGTTTTTCGTTTAGTTTGGAAGTTACATCAACCTGAATTTACAAAAAAAAATTCTCTCTCAACCTTTGTAGAAGCAATGTACAGATTGATGCATATAATTAAATGTTGCCAGAAATAAATCCAAATAATAGTGATAACAATATTATCAAACTAGTGCCTTAAAATTCGTAGATTTCAATTTCACTAAGAAGCAGGCAGAAGATATGTTTGAATTTAACAACGCTAATATCCATGGCATAACATTTACGTAAGTGAGAAGCAAAGAGATCACAGAGTTGGTTGAGTGATTGGTTTGATAAAGCCTTAAGGATTCTTAGCACTCGAGAAAAACTGCTTTACTCTGATTGCTTGCAATAATATAAATCTCTCTAATATTGTTAATCAGATCAAACCTAGCATAATACGCAGGGGTCCTTAATATATACCTAACATCATCTGTGAACAAATCGGTTTCGAATTTACTTAAAAGATTTAACCTAAATTTTAACCTGCGTTCTGATAGTTTTCCCATCCTAGTTCTTCTATTAAACTCGTAACACTTCTACAATGATCATAACGGCCTTTTCCAAATCTAGCGGATCTCCTTTGTACACGCTCTAATTCTTTTATCATACCTTCCTCGTACGGATCCCATATAATAGCGGCATACTCTAAATGAGGCCTGACAAGTGTAAAATAGCTTCTTTCTCGTACTCTCTCTACGCATTTGCCTAGAACCCTTTTTACGAATCCTAATCTACGGTTTGCTACACTAGTTATTTCCCTGATGTGTTTCCCCATTGACATGTATTCAGTGATGGTGACGCCTAAGTATTTAATAGATTCTACGTTTGATATTTTCTTTTCTTTGATGCAATAATTATTCCAGGGAAAGCTATTCTTTTTCCAAAAGTTCATTACGGCACATTTCTTCAAATTTAATTCTAGCTGCCAACTATCATACCAATCATCGATCGCATCCAAATCCTTAGCTAAAGACTGACTGTCGTCTTCATTTCTAATTTCCTTATACACAACTGCATCATCTGCAAAAAGACGGAGCTTGATATTTTGAACTGCACTATTCAAGTCATTTACGTAGAGAAGAAATAAAATTGGGCCTATCACGCTTCCCTGGGGAACACCCGATATAACTTTTACATCGCCTGACCTGACACCATGATGAACAATGTGAATGGATATGAACTACTGCATGGAATACTTTTCCATAAACATACAATTATTATAGAGTAACATCTTTGTAACAATACGTTATACTTCAGCAATATTTTCGCCGTTTACATTTTAGCATGGAGAGGAGAAAAAAGAACACATTAATTTTTCTCGGCATAGTGAAACACAATGGTAATGCTCCACACTTAACTTTTATTGCCGACCCGGGTTTCGGCAACTCAGTGCCATTTTATAGGTTGAAATATTCTATATTGAAATATTCTAGGTTGCCATTTGTCTAGGTATGAGTTTCCGAAACCCGGGTCGGCTATTTAAATGAAGTGTGGAGTATCACCATTGTGTTTCATTATGAATATCACAAACTTCCAAAAAGTCACACCTGAAACGATTTCTTATATTCGTAATTTTTCTCTTCTCCATGGTAAATTGTACATGACGAAAATTTTGCTGAAGCATTATGGTATGTTGCAAAGATATTACTCTTTAAAACTTGTACGTTTTCGACAGCTTAAAAATACGACCTCATCGCATGACGTCACGGAACGGTACCACTACGGGGGGTGTTCTTCTGTTTTACGCGGAGGTATGTTGTGCAATGAATAACTGGCGAAAACGTATGTATTTATCTCATTTGTTTAATGCAATAAACTAATGTCTTTTGAATTTTTATACAAGTAGTATGGATCCAAACAAGAAAACCGTCCATAAAATATACTATACCTTTTTATTGCCCTATTTTTTTCACTCCGCGAATCTCTGCTACGACAAAGCAATCGACTTTTTATTAAGAAGAATACCACCATAGGGAAGCCAGCCATAGACAAATTGTAGTCTTGTGCTTTCTTAAATCCCTTTTAAGTCTTCGCTTCGATCACGGGACGGCTTAAAAATCTCAAAACAATATATTCGCTTCGTTTTCATCTAAAAGTAAACGTCTGCTTCCGTAGCAATATGGAACCTATACCGTTCACAGACGTCAGAAGGCGTTTCAGGTCACGTGACTTTCGTCAATTTTCAGGAACGTTTTAACAGCATTCAATAATCCTTGTGGTCGGTACAGAAAATATTTGCTTATATATTATTAACATTCGTGAGAAAATTCCATACCACGTGCATTATCTGTACACAAGAAACCTATTTCATGCATAATCCTCATTTCCTTTAGCAGATTGGATTTTAGGAATGAAAGTGATTTCACATTAACCATTGCTGCTGTGATGGAACGGAAATAGCGGCCCTAATCTATTTACACGAAAATGATAATAAGTTTTCGTAACATTTTTCCAATGGCCAACATTCCTGCCGAACATTTGTGCATTGGGAAAGAAAAAGGCGTTGCGTATGACAATTCTAATTGCCAAAAGCGTAGTGCGCCATGTACATTTTGTAGAAAAAGTAGCGTTCAACCCGAAGGTTGCTCTGGTTGGCGAGGACAGAACTCACCATACACTGACTAAATAAGCTCAAAGGTTAGTGGAATTCACACATCAAAGCAGAGGGGCCAGTCGGTTACCAGTAATATCTGATTGCCAGAAAATAACCCCACTTGGGTTTTCTTGAACATATGCATAGGTATACATTAATTTCAGTTTTTTTCCTGTCTTTTTGTTAGATTGAGATATGGACAGCAGCTGAAAAAAAAGACTGGAAGCAATTGAAACGTAGCGCCACAGAATAATGATGAAGATGAAACGAATTAATCGAGTCACAAACGACAAAGTTCTGAAAATAGAGGGAGAAAAGAGGTCTGCTCAAAATTTTTAAGGGGGGAGACCGGACAGCTTCATTGGCCATATCAAGAAATTATGTTCTGCGGAAGACACTCGTCAAGGAAATTGTGAGCGGAAAGAATGGCAAAGGAAGGTCTCCTTCAAACTTTTCGGAGCAAATAGTGAAGGATTTGAAAAAAGACATAAAAACATTAAGATTAAGGGATAGGATAACTGAATGGAGATCTGCGCAAACCAATCTTAGGATTGATGCCTTGCGATGATGATGGTGATGATGTCTAAGATTTAAGGCTGAGACACCTGATGAGTGGAAGCAAAGTGGTCCCTGAACGTTAAGAAACAATTTTTGAATTTTCTATTTCTTTCGAGGAGTCGCGATTTTTCGACATTCATTTGTCGCAAAAAATTTTCCCTCGTCACTCACCATCTCTCAAGACGAGCGTTTCCGCTGACTCAGCGAGGATCTCCCTCGAGAGCGAATCAAATCGCCGACTGACGCGCCGGAATAACAAAAAAAAACATGAAGACGCATCTCCCGCGCCGTTCCAGGAGTAGTAGGAGGAGGAGGCGTGAGAAAAATGGCGTCGGCAAGAAAAGGAATCCGAGTAAACGGAAAAATGTCGACGCATAAATCGAACCGAAGGGAGAGCTCCACGCCTTTCTTTTTTTTCTCTCTCTCATTTTCATCCGCCTCGCCAATACGAAAGCGTCCGTCCATCAGAGACGGTGGATGCTTCAATTTTCACGTGCGAGCATCCGGCGAAGAAAAAAAAAAGAAGAAAGATATCGCGAAAATTCACGAGACGATGGGAGAGCGAACTCGGTCATCATCGACATCATCACGAGTCATCTACGAAAGTATCGGAAACAAAAGACTGTAGAGTGGATCAGCTAAGAGGGAGGAAGAAAGGGAGGCGGAGATAAGGTCGAGTAAGCTGTCGCTCGGTAAAGGATTCCGATAATCACAAAAGCTGAAATATTACTCATCGAAGCGAGAAGCGAACCTCACTGGAGCGTGGATGGATACATGTTACTGCCGTCTTTACGGAACAGTTATTTGTGAAAGAGAAAAAAAGAGAATATTGGCCACGTTCCAAATCCATTCGCATTTAAATCAGAAAGTTGGAAATATATACCAGACGATATTTGAGTTAACAGGAGAAAACAATCATTAAATACCAATACGTTTTCGTCGTGTGCGATCGGAGTCATTAATTTTTGTTCCCACGCAGGCACGTAGCCAGAAATTTGCTTCTAGGGGGGCTAAGTCTAGTGTAGCCAGTGTGGCCTAACTTCAAATCAGCCTTGCCTCACCGACATGTTACTAATCTCTTCCTTAATTTTCAGTTCTGGGTATTTGCTTTCACAATACCCATTCCTATATCTTTTCGCTGATAAAGCTCACTGTTAACCTTGTCATGAAGTATTTAATTTGACCGGCCCAAGAACAGAAGTTCAACTCATACATTTATATCAGATTGAAAAGAACAATTGTTAACCACACACATTCATCCAACTAGTGATAACGTTTCAAGGCACTTAGCACTTGAATTATACGCAGTTTAATCCGGAATACCATTCCCAGTCAAAATCAGAACGATAAAATTTCTTGGAAAAATTTTCGGTGGGGGGCGGGGGGGGGGGGGGTGGGGACCGGTTGGCCACTGAATAATCCGCCATTGCCGGGAATAAAACCCGGGCGCGTGGGATGGGAGGTCAGAACTCTCGCCACCACACCAACCTGATCCCCAACAGAGCAACACGTAAGTAAATTCGACACTGAGTTGTGTACAGATGACGTTAGCTATATTTTAAGAACGTATTTTTCTAGGTTTGATCAGATTAACAAGATCAGTGAGATAGATTGTCGTGCCGTTAGATTTAAAATGCCATATTTCCCGCGTATCATATGAGAGCACAATAGGCAGCGTAGCAAAAGGGAAAGGTAGGTGAAATATTATTAGAATAGTCTGCATTGCATTATGCATGGGTTAACAACCAATCCCTTTATTACTATGTAGATAGTAACCATCAATTATAAAAAAGAAAAAACTTAGTTCTTTTCCGCAAATATATTTCAAACAAATCAACCGGTTTCGGCCTTCTCAGGCCATTCTCAAGATTACAGTGTGAAAAATTCATGACTAACACAACTTATATATTTGGAGAGGTCAGTTATAAAAGGTAAACTTAGTTCCCTTAGTTAATTTTGGTGTATCAGCAAATGCACGGTGTTAAGCTGTTAAATGAGGTAATCCCTACTAACCCCTCACCTTTACTTTCAGTGCCCGTACCTCCGCCTCCATCCCCTTAGTCCTTGAGCCTGGCGTCAACTTGTTTGTTCCTTCCTTGCAGTTTTCACCTCAAAACCACTCACCTCCCCCCTTTTTTAACTGACCTCTCCAAATATATAAGCTGTGTTAGTCATGAGTTTTTCACACTGTAATCTTGAGAATGGCCTGAGAAGGCCGAAACCGGTTGATTTGTTTTAAATATATTTGTGGAAAAGAACTAAGTTTTTTCTTTTTTATAATGAATAACTTCCACGACGTAAACTCTCCAACCATTTCTTTTATTAGTAACCATCTAGCTCCATATGACCCTATTATCTAGCATGTCTCCATGTAGTAGCCAAGTTGTATCTCAATAGTGCATGTTTGGTGATCTTCACCCCCTGCCACACACCCTCGTGGTGGCTCGCAGAGTATACGAGGTCTGTTCAAAAAATACGCGGACTGTCGTAATAAAACAAAATGTACTTTATTTAGGAGTTACGTGTCTGGATTCCCATCAAAGTACTCTCCTCCCCAACGCACACACTTATCCCAGCGGTGTTTCCACTTATAGAAACAGTCCTGGTACGGTTCTTTTCACTGTAAAAAGTTGATCTGATTTTCAGTGCGATCTGAATTTAAGCGCTGTCTGGTTTAAGGCAGGAACACGGATGCAAGGTGCGGAAGAGGCAGGAACATGGATGGTTGGTGCAGGAGCAGTTAAGCAGGAAGCAGAGGAAGCAGGATTCTGGATGGTCTGATTTTCAGTCGTTCACCTGCCTTATTTTTAGACAAGATATTACTGCTGAAATTCAACATACCCTGTCTTAAAATTGTTGCATCTGAAATTCAAATCGCTTTTGTACCTTAAAATCAGATCTACTTTTTACAGTGTTGCAATGTCCTTCTGCTCCTTCATCGCAGTTGCCTTAATCTCGGGAATCCTCTCAAACCTTTTCCTTTCAAGGGACTTTAGAGCTTGGGGTACAAGAAAAAGTCCCAAGGAGGAGGGTCAGTTGATTAGACGGGGTGGGGAAGCCTGTTATGATCCTTGACAAGAAGTTTTCATCTTCTCCTGAACGATCAAGAACTTCCTGACAAACCTGGACGCGATTGGCTTTTTGTTCGTCCGTTATCAGGCTTGGCACAACTTTCGCAGCAACCATCAATGTTTCGGTCAAATCTCGTAACAAGATCCAACTGATATCCCGCACTTTTCAGCAAGCTCCCTGACGGTCAGACGTCAACTTGCCCGCACCAAGGTGTTGATTTTATTGACGTGTGGGTCGACAGTTGACTTGGAAGGACGTCCAGGACGCTCATCGTCTTCGATCGACTTCCGACTAACCTTAAAAATGTTCATGCCACTTGAAACATGCCGTACGCTTCATGGCAACATCACAGTAAGCCGTGTTGAGCATAACATATGTTTTAGTTTCAGATATTTCAAGTTTAACACAAAATTTCACCTTAAGTCGTTGCTCCTTCAGGTTCATTCTGAAATCCGACAAACGAAACAACCGCACTTAACTAAAAACCGCGTTGCTAATCAACAAATGAAGGTATCTCCAACCGGAAAACGGTGCTATCATCAGCTAATCTGTACAAATCTAGCGACACAAAGTGAATTTCCCTGGAACCCACTGGAGCCGGGCAATTCCGACAGTCCGCGTATTTTTTGAACAGACCTCGTATTACGTAGATGTACGTAGACACACAGCAAATGATCGATATTTCCAATAATATCAATCATCAGTGACATTATTTTTCTCGATTTTTTCGATATTTCTCTTCGTGATCAGAAAATGTTAAATGTTCACATTGGATTCGTATGTCATTTAATCAAAGGCATCTCGGGCTTCGTTCACTTTCCCGAAAGAAAATGCATAAAATAGAGCACTTCGGAGACGACTATTCGGCTGAAACCTTCAACTTCAAGGCGAGAGAAACGAGATCGAAAAGTCCTGAACTATCTCGGATGCTCCCCAGGACAAAACCAATAATACATGCCGCATTCCTTCGAAAAAAATAAACAAAACAAGCATTTGAAAAGCAACGAGTGAAGAGAACAGACATGATTCTGGACCCCTGAGCATAAAAAAGAAAGGGTCCGGAAAGACCCGTGGGAATGATCCTCCGTTATTCGAAGCAGGAGACCACTCGGTCATAAAGTTCGGAGCCCTTGCGTGGAAAAAAGGGTCTGGCCGGAGGATAAGTCGTGTTCTCGCTTAGTTTACACATATGTGCAAGATGTGGGAGGAAATATACTATAATCCTTAAGATCCCTAGCTGCAGGGGTAAGGTTCCACGTAAAGTTGAATGCTGTAAACGCGATAAATCAAATGGCTTGAAAAAAATACATAAAAAAGGAGAAAACACTTGAATATATTCAAAGATCCTAGACGCCTTTTCAATTCTACCCTAAAAATGTGGCAGTAGTTGAATTAGGTTTTCATGTTCTTCTACTCCTATTTTCATACATGCACCTCCTATTCTAACTTAGTCGTAAGATTAATCTTAATACAATAGGGTAATTTCCTTAATCAAATAAACGGGAATTCCTTAATTGCGATTCGTGCCCTGCCATAAATGTCTTTATTTTACGCAAAAATTTTAGATTGATAAATCCCAGTTTACTAGGGAATTGAATGTTAATTTAACGACCATGTGAAAAAGCTCAGATATGGCGGGATTCGCTGCCTTCTTGCTGACGTAACAGGTATTGTAGTTGAAAACTATCAAAGTTTGAAAATTCTCCTCCGTTAAGCAAGTTATTAATCGGCTCCACGGCATCCTGCTCTGCTACTGAGACGCATGGCGTGAAGTTTTCACGGCGTGGGGCCAACTTCACGTTATGCTTAGTAAAATGAACACTAACTGTTTTTAAATAAATCAGCTGAATGACATTTTAAAATGAATAAATAATATTTAATCACAATGAATTAACTGAATAAATATACCTCCGATACTATTAAATATGCTTTAACGAAGTGCACCGTGTGCTTGGAAGCGTCCGCAGCACCACCTAGTGGCAGCTAGAGGAAAGAGTGTCTCGTCACAGGTATGATTTACCGGCATGCAATAGTTTGCCGTCGCGTTTTCGCCGCCGTTGATTTTTTTCACTTTTCAATTAATGAGTAAAAATGCTTAACGTCATTTTGAAATCGAACGGCTTAAAACACATACCCACCACAAATATTACAAACTTTTCATCGAGTCGATAAAAAAATGACAGGAGACTACCCTATTATTTCCATGCACGAGGGGGGATTCGAACCCACAGTCTAAAGGCCGATTTACACGGTACAATTTTTTGTGCAAACGCTTGTATGAGGAAATTGTACCGTGTAAAGCGGCAAATTGTACGAACGCTTGTGCGATTGTCTGAATGACTGAACGGGAAATAGAACTGTTCTAATTCCATTCAGACAAACATACAATTTCGTTCAGTTTATACAAACGTTTGTACAAAAAATTGTATCGTGTAAAGAGGCCTTAAGGGTCTCCAGCTCCGCGCCATACCGATCAGATTTCCGCAAATTAAATAGAAAAAAGAAGATTGAATTCCGCAGTAGTTGAATTAGGTTTTAATGTGCTACAAGTGCTATTTTTACATAAGTACCTTCAAATCTAATTTAATGCGAAATAAATCTAATTGTTAGTACAAACAATTCCCATTCCCGAGGTGGAATTCGTACCCGCGGTTTATGAGTCGTAAATTCAACGCGTTATCGATCTGGATTCCACGTCCGGCAGGAATAAATAATGCGAGGAAAATATTAAGGATCAATGACCCCTTCAACATGAGATTAGTGCGGTCAGTATGTCATACACAAACTATCATTAAGATGTATTCAATTATCTATATCAACAGAGCGCTTTGTAGGCCACCTCTTTGGTGTTCGGCGGGCATTAATTACCAACAAACATGAACTAAGGGCATTCAAGCGAAAGGTATGGTAATCACACTGCCCAGCCCAAAGATCGGTCTAGTTTGCGAAAGCATAGCTCACCATATGCTGAGCGCAACTGTTCAAATACCAGGGGGACTGAGGATAATATTTTTCTCTGTGCCACCTGAGCTTTCCTAGAACGATTTCGTGCGAATAAAATAGCTTGTATTCAGCTAGCTGAGTGACTAACCAGGGAACTATCTGGTATTTGAACACGGAACCTATGCTCAGAAGCCCAATGCTTACCTATTAGCCTGCTATGCTTTATTGATTGATTGCAAAAGATTATATGCTACCTACAACGGAGAAATACATCACAGTGCAAATGCGGTAAATATATTCGGCTAAATAAGCAGGTACTTCACGGCAATTAACTTTTATTTATCTGCGAATCATTGTTTACATTCATGGTGGTATATTTTTACATGAAAATCATTTACGCAATATATTTCCCGCGTAGTTATTCCGTAAGTCAATGAATCTATAAATATTAAGTCGACAAATACGTTATGTAATGCAATTATATCAAAAAAAATATAAAAAGTCCTGCAAGAGTGCACATGTAGTGTTATTTCGGTAACTTAGAAGCCAATTCATAACTAGGCCTTAAGGAATATTGCCGAGATATCTGATTACATATTAGGTACGCATGTACATATATAAAATGTCCGAGAGATGGCAGTGGCATCCTATACAGATATTATACTCGAATATGATTATTCAAGTCTTCAGCTAGTAATAATGCAACGAAAAGAACAGTCAGAGCCACACAATTTTAAGCATACGACTCTCTCCCTTGCGGACCATCACGGACTATTTCCATAAATTGAACTGACTGTGATCAACATGTTACATCTGTATCTATTAATAATAATTGGTTGATAATTTATGATACCGTACTAAAATTATCTTATTATTGATATCTAACATGTGCTGGTACGGTAAATGGACCCAAATAATAGTGCAGTGGCCGAGTATGGGAAATAGTCGCTGATCAATTTCACGTATTCACGCATGCAATTACTAGATATGATACTGAGATAAGTTAAGAAGAGTATTTCAAGTGAAAACTACTTTCGTTAGTGCAAGATCTACTCTCATCAATCAGGTGGAGTTAACTTCGTGTCTTTTAACGCAACACATGCCAGAAAAACGGATTCTTTCGCTAAACGAAAAAAAGAGGTGATTTAAAAAAAATGAATTAAAATCGTTTTATAACTTAATGGCGTCCATCTTCACTAGTTCATCTAGTCATAATGTTACGCTAAGGGGTGAAAATTACGCCTTGCGTCATTCCGCAACAGAACCCGTTTTTAGGGCGCTTTTAAAACCGCTCTCGTTTCCGGAAAACTAGGTCGTTTAACCCGGTAGGTGTGCTTTTCTACGCCTCAACGACTGGGGCAGTTATGCATACACACTCTTGCCTGCCGATCAAAACGTCAAATGATACTGTGGAAGAGCAGCGCAAACACACGAATGCGAAATGGCAGCGTAGGTAAACCCATTTCAGCAAGAAACATAAACAATCCTAGGCAGAGGGCTAGCCGCTGAAGAGGGAACCACGAGAAATTCAACTGTTTCTCGCTGACCCAACACGCTCGTGAAAAATTACGCCGAGAGAAGAGACGACTTCCCTTTAGCCTTCTCACTCTCGACACACAACAATCCCGCTTCAACGCAAAGTGGCAGCAAGTGGGAAAAGTTGCCAACATTTCTCGTAAATTAAAGAAATATTTTACACACGTAAAATCCATAATATTTCCTACACATCAATACAACTAAATCAGCTTCAATGGCTCGGGTTGGCGTAATGGTTAGAGTACTGGACTCTCAAACAAAGGGCCCGTGTACGAATCCCAGCAGTGGAAGATATTTTTCGGCTGCTAACCGGCCTGTAACTGTAAACCTGCTACTTGAAATAATTGAAAATTCAAATATAAATATTTGAAATATTTTTGGCAGTAATGGAGCCTATTAACCGGTGGCAAGCCCGAGAAATATTCCTTCATAGTTTTGGCCCCTACTTGTGTGTTTGGAAGAGAATACTCGATTTCAGACTATGTCTTTGGTACAGTTGGTGGGACGTGGTCCCCTTGGATCCTTTTGTTAAGAGCAGACAAATAACGACGCCGGGTTTCTCTCCACCCTTCCTCCTTTCCCTCTCATTCCCATCCTTGTACCTTTCCTTCTGGTCTGAAGAGCCTATTATTGCGAAAACAGACTTGAACACACAGATGAGGATGCACTGCCAATTATTCCCAGATAGTTACCACTACTTGCGACACCACCAAACCACTACTTCTTTCTTGTCTGCTATATCTACAAAAGGGCTTGATTTTTCTATCCAAAAAAACTAAACAAATCAATCTCATATCAACACTTCATTTGAGTTAGGGATGCAATTTGAGTTGATGCATTCTGGCATGAACATATTAAAACAACTTCCGATAAAGTACATATAATATCATAAGTGATTAAGCAATTAAAGGATCTAATTACAACTTCCCTGAGAATTAAATTGTTCAATACCCTAGTAATGCCTCATTTTGATTACTATTCTCTCGCTTACACCGATATTTCCATGGAGCTTAATCAACAACTTCACATGTTACAAAACTGTGGAATAAGTTTGATATTCAATATTCCTTTCGATAAAAAAGGTTACACCGTATTATGATACACTCAGGTGGTTGAAGGTAGAAAAGAGACGAGAATATCAAATAAATGTGTTAATGTACAGGCCGATTAAAACAGTGTCCAAGTTATTTATTTGAAAAAATTATCTTTAATGCTAACACGCATAAACGGACACTGAGGAATTATTAATCCCAAATTTCCGCACCAATGTGTTCGGTAAATCTTTTCAAGTTTCATCTTGTGGGTTTTGGAATTCATTACCTGATGGGATAAGGTCTGCTGAAAACATTTATATGTTTAAGAAGCGGTTACATTCATATCTTATGCAAAGTACATAAAATAATTAATGTATGTATACATATAATAAGTAAATGTAAGTGCATATGCTATTAAGTTTTTGTTAAAATACTATTGTTGTTAAATTGGCTGTATTGCAAAATCATTGTTCAACTATTTACACCTTGTATTAGTTGCTTAGTCGATATTTAGGCTCAATTAATTAATACTCATTTAGGCTACTCAATGGTAATATTAATATTACTAATGAGACTGCGAACAATTACAAAATGCTTTCTGTAAATGTTCCAAGGGATATAATGTCCTAGAACCAATAAATATATCTATATATCTATCTATTAATATCACAGTTTAAAAAAAAATAAAAAAAACTCCCACCATGATAATGAGAGTTCTCGCCCCTTGAACCTTAAAGGGTTGAACTGTTCCTAACCCGGACGGGATTTCAAGTGAACAGACAGGGTGGGATCTAAAAAAGGATCTAGAGCCGGTGCTACCATCTAGCTTTGTAAACGGGGTACGGTGGCGGCGACGCAAATCGCACGACCGAATCGAAGTGAGCGGGAGGGTCTCATTAATGTCGACCCTCGCCACCCAGATGGGGTGGAGATCAATCAATCGGGACGAAGCCAATTAGACGCCACGAGGGGACAGACCGGGACGCCGTCAGTCGCGCCACGTCATCGATTACGAAGGAGAGGGAAAGATAGAGAGAGGGAGAGAGAAATGAAGAGAGGAGGGAATGGAGAGAGAGAGACGTTGGCAAAAGCACGTGTACCTACGTACTCCGCTAACTGCTGCTCATTTCGGTCGCGATCGGGAAGGATGCAAATTGGTGACGCACTCAGCCCTTGGCGAGTGTCGCTCCTGCAGCTGAACTCCCACCCAGAGGATGGCACACTTCCGCTTCCGAATGACGGGCTCTACGTGCCCATTGTGTCTTCTCCCGAAGGGTCTCCAATTCCACAGTAGCGCAAAATCTGACGCGACCGAGTGCGCCGACAAAGGGAACGTCAACGTCGATCCTCGCGCGTCGTCCGAGCCACAAATTACCAAACCATGGCACAGATTCAAAATATTAATGTGCCTAAATGCATCCGTGCCAAGATACAAAAAAAGGAGTTTGATTGTTTCATACTCAGCCTTATATTAAAGTGAAAATTTGAGTTTTCAGACAATGTTTGTCTTCGGCATAAATTAAATTCCACGACTGCATTAGTTTCCATGGCCTACGACGCTGATAACCAAAGGTTAAGAAAGCAGCTTCAGAAGTTACCGAAATACGTAGCAATGAACGGCACTAAGTGACGATAACACAAGCAGTAAACTATAATTACATTTAGATGTATGCAGGTGCTGTACAATATTTAATTAATCGACGGATGGCCTCCCATCCCGAGGGCCCGGTTTCGATTCCCGGCAGTGGCGGATTTTTCTGTGGAAAACCGGTCCCCACTTAAGTGCCTAATGGAGTCCATTTCAAGTTCAGTACTCCGTCCGTCGGATGGGACGTTAAGCCGTGGTCCCCTTGGCGCCTTTCGTTAAGAGTAGGCTAATGCCGACGCCGGGTTTTTCTCCACTTTTCCTCCGTTCCCTCAAAACTCCTACCATTACCCAATTATCCACCTCTCCTAAATGGCGCAAATGACCTCAGCTGTCGGTCGCCTCCCCTAAATAACCAACCAAATTAATCGACGGAGAATTTTCCAAAAATATTTTTTGGGTGGTATTGAATTATTTTCACGAAAGCATCCGTTTTCCCGCACTAAAATTTTGTAGTAAGCACCGATGCTGAATTATTCTCAGTCGCGCGAAGGATATGCGGGCAGAAATATCCGGCGGAGACCGATTACATAACCCGCTTCATCATTACAGAATGATGGCTCCGGGAGACTGAAGACGCGAGATCTCAACAGCGCAAGGAGCTCGCGGTGGCGTTTGGCTGATAACGAAGACGAGACGTAATGAGAAAGAGCGAAAAGACCTTCGGGGAAGAATTTTCACCGACTCCCGCAGCAGATACCTCCCGAGTGGAGGCAGAAAAAAAATCTGAAGGAAAAACAAAACACGCGTGCGCGGCGCGTTAAAAAAAAAAAAAAAACTAGCGCGGAAAACTTCTCGAGGAATGCTTTTCCCTCTAAACGTGTGCGATGCTTCACCTTTTGACTCGCTAAGGAGATTGCGCTCCACGCAGTGCTCCGATGCCTCAACCGAGCGTAGGTATGCCCTAAAAGTAACGAAAATAAGTTCGAGGAATAAAAATAAAAACGACCATGGACTTTGCAGGCGGAGTATGGGAGAAAGAGCGAGAGAAATTCGGAAGGGAGAATGCAACTTCTCAGGGATGAAGGCGTGGCAGCGCAGGTTGGCTGGAAAAGAGGCGAGAAAAAAAATTACGCTAGTCTGGAGCCGTCTTGAGGGGAGTGATTTAAGGGTCTCGAGATTTTAGATACCCTGGCGTTTCCATTAGAATATACGTCGGCTCTCCTAGGAAACAAGGGCCTCAAAGTCTACCTCGTCGGTGTGCGCGTCGCGAAATTAATGTTTTCCCAAGTACCCTGCCGTATCTTATTTATTATTTCCTGAATTCGAGAGAGAGAATAAAAGGTGCTTTGCATTTTGTCGTTTTCGGCGCCATGGGATTTAGCAATTCCTTACTTCAAGAGTGAATTATTCTTCCGTATTTCGTCCGGGGTAATTTCAGGAAAATGTAGTAAGCACATTATTTAAAAAAAAGAAATGAAAAACGTTCGAAGGATATCCATCGTTCGAAAATTACTTTTTTTTACTGTCATTTAGTCAATAACGGAATATGTGCATGAGTTGGGGTAATTATATGCAAATTGGAATAAGTACGACTGCTTACTGCGAAATTAGAACGGTAACTAACGCGCTCATTCACTGATTACCACTTGTATTTAGCTTCCATGATGGTCCATAAGTGAGTCAAACGTCCGTAACAATGCAGTTTTAACGGCAAGTAAAGAACTATCGCGATCATAGAGAAAGCGTCAAACGAATCAGAGCAATGGGGAATATGCATGAAATTTATTTCTCGTGTATTGAAGCTGTATTTGATACTAACTTTTCTCACAAATTGAAATATATAAGCCAAAATTGTCTACGCCAACCACAAAGATTATTAAAAGCTCTTAAAATGTTCCCGAAAATTAACGAAAGTCACGTGACATGTAACGCCTTCTGACGTCACTGCGCGGTAAAGGTTCAATATTGCTACGGAAACAGACGTTTATTTTGAAAGAAAACGAAGCTAATATATTGTTTTGAGGATTTTAGCCGTTTCTTGATCGGAACCACAATTCAAATGGGATTTAAAAAAGCAGAATCCGACACTTTGCCTTTGGTTGACTCCCTTATGATGGCTTTCTTCTAAAAAAACAACGATTGCTTTGTCGTGGTACAGACTCGCGGGGTGAATGCAAACTGAACACTATACAGTTATTATACATTTTATGGACGATATTCTCGTTACCATCCATAATTCTTAAATAAAAAATCTAAATACATTCGTTTATTGCATTAAAAAAGTAAGATAAATACATATGTTTTCACCAAGTATTCATTAAACAACTTAACTCCATGTATAAACAAATAAACAACGCCCATAGTGATACCGTGCCGTGACGTCATGCGATGACGTCGTGTTTTTAAGCTTCAAGAAACTTACAATTTTTGTAGAGTAATATCTTTGTACCACAACTTAATTCTACTGAAAAATTTTCAACAAGTTTCAACAACATTTTAGCCCATAAACTTCTCATTCAAAGAGTTATAAAAACAGTGCATGTTCACCATTGTCGCAATCGGTTCACCACTCACAGTATATCAGTATGCGGTTTGGCGTAGCTAACATCTCGACCGTTTAGGCCGAATAATAAATATTAAATGTGAGCTGAATGAGACTTAAAAATTGTATAGTCAAAGACTCAAAGCTTACGTGTCTTACAACACAATCCGATAGAATAAAACACCACATTCGTACCGCGACTGCAATAACGTCAGGTACAGAGGCTATATTAAATAACCATGATCCTTCTTTGTGGTCACCAAAGAAGAAGTTGATTTGTAATTAACGCAGAGCTCCCCCATCCAAAAAGCAAAAATACGAGAAAAAATTAAGACATTATGAAAGGTTTATTTGAAAGAAAACTCTGGTGCTGAGCGAGCATTGCAACGAAATAACATTTCAGTTCCCGATACATGCGTGGGTCTTTTGATGAATGCATCTGGTGTTCATTGGGGGTAAATGCGAGGTATATTGACTTTAATTATAACTGTTTGGCAGTCGTGGGTAATTCTGCCCTTTGAACCTACCGAAAGAGTTGGTGGAAAGGTAAGTGAAAACAATGCCACACTCAGGTAACCACTCCCTATCTGATGCGGAGGTCTCTCAAAGGGAATGTTTCATCCACCCATAGTGGCTGCCTACGCCGCAACCCGACGTAAAAGAGCAGGCACCCACCGTAATAGTCAGCTTCAAAATTAGCCATGCCCGAAACGCATGGAATATCACCGGAAACGTAGCTTTATTCAACATCTGATTCCGTCCACCCAAAAACCTTTCTCGACCGAACCGACGATAAATAAAGATGGGCGACAGAGGAAGGAAATCAAGCCCTCGTTTTATTTTGTTAAATTGGCCATTAAGTGGTTGCGGGTGCTTTGGGTCTCTACGGCCAACCCAACAACTGCAGCGCGAAACTAAATTAAAACGACGAACGCCGGAAATGATGGGGAGGAGGAGGAAAGGGGATGGAAATGAGAAGGGAGGACGTCACTTCCCACCCCCCGTTACCCCCAGCCATTATTCACCATTCTCCACTTCTCTCGCTCTTTGTTTCCCTCTCTCCATCTATCCAACTATATCTCTCTTTCCCTTCATATTTGTTATCTACTTATTGCTATTTCTCTATTTTTCCTTACCATTTCTCAGTCTCCTCCTCTCTCTCTCTCTTACGCTTTCAGTTTTTGTATTTTTCTCCTCCTTTTTATCTCTACTTTTCTCCCTTTCTTTTCATCTCTCTTTATTTCTTATTCTTTCCCTCACTTTCACTCTCTATTCCTATATTTTTCTCTCAATTTTTCTCCCTAAATTTATCTGCTCTTCTTACTCCATTTCTTCCTTTCTCTCTCTCTTATTTTCTCTCTCATTCTCTCTCTCTTTCTTTTAATATCTCTCCCCTTCCCGTTCTTATTTAACTTCCCCTTCTTTCTCCCTTATTATTTCCCATTTTCTCCTCTCTCTTCCGCATGCCATTCCTGTATTTTTCACTCGCTTTCTCTCTCTAAATACTATACTTTTTCTCTACCTCTCCCTTCCTATCTCTTTCTCATTCTCTTCTTCTATTCTTACACTACCTCCTTCTAATACTCTCTTTTCATTTCCGTACACCCCGGGATCATGGAACGGCTGTTCATCGACATCCGAGACGAAAAGAAATTTGTGAGAAGGGATAGCGGGCATAGGATGAGGTGCAACAATAGATAAAATCGAAGTTACACAGGAGGTAATTAGGACAGGCAATGTATGCGCATTGATCACAGGCTTTGTTGCATTTATGTAGGGACCTCGAAATACAGAATGTGAGCGTTAATTAATTGAAAACCTACACGCATGTTTGGCACGTAACCAGAAATAATTTTTACAACATATATTCAAGATCTGTTAGGTCAGTTTCGTACCTATTATGTTCCTTTGTTGTGGAAGACCTCATTTCGTGCAAAGTCATCTCCCTCGGTAAATTAGTTTCTAATGGTACAATCTGTTCACGTTTAATAGTAACTAAAAATATAATTGCTTTGTGGTAGCTTGTAGGTTATACTATGTAAGTGAATCGAGAGATTTAAAGTTAAAAGTAATTTATTGCAGAGAGAATCGAGGTACTAATAGTTAAATGAATAAAAAAGCAGTATGAACTACCAGAGTTAAAGACAACACTGAAACGGGAAGAATGGTGACATAGGGTATAAACATTAATAAACGAATATTCGTATTAGATAATCGATGAATCGACGCGATTAGTGTTGATAAAATTTTCTTCCGTAAAATTATTGCAACAACGACATTCAAATATTCGTTCTTTCATCGCTAAAATCGCAAAATTAAAATCACAATAACGTTACCCCAAGATGCCAACTTAAAAATATTTTCCCTTGATATGATAGCACTTTTGTGCATACCTATAGCTCAACGCAGATTAGTAAAGTTGCCAAGGATAGCTTTCCGATAGAAGACTTTTGGAGATTTAGGCATATCTACCAAAACCAATGATTTATAAATTGTATGTTTGAGGTATTTATTAAATATTTCCTTGCATAAAAAGAGAATCAGTAACTCGGCATTCCACATTTGTTCATTTAAGTATACAAACCCATCTACTCATTCGGTTTTTTAGAGCAGTTGCACAAAGTAGGAGCCACTGCCATTTATTTTAATTCCTTACATTTTGGGTGAAAGGTAAAATGCATACGGTATATCTCGCATTCATAGTAATCTATTCACTCACTCACTCAGTGATTCAACCCGAAGGTTGGTTTCGATAGGTGAGAGTAGAGCTCACCCCGTACTAAGCCAACGGCGTGTGAAATTCACACATTCAGGGTAGGGGGGCCCAGTTCCTTTCCCTGGGCCACAAGTGATTTCCTACGAAGTTCTGACACGCAGAAAATCGAATCGCGAGGATTTTAGATGGGGGTGTCCAGAAAGGCTCTTGCCGGGGATTTGAACCCGGGACCCTCCGGTCAGTAGCTCAATGCTCTACCCACTAGGCCACCACGGCCCCAGTAATCTATTACTCAGTAATATTTTCGATCATTAATGCATGAACGTTGATTAATTCACCCCCTGCCACACACCCTCGAGATGTCTAACATGATATTCAGTAGGTTTACATGATTGTTTACTCGTCCATAATGTATATGAACTGTGGAGTCACCCCCTGCCACACATCTCTGTGGGTGCCTTGCAGGGTAAATACATACAATGTAGTGGTGAATGGACCATCGACGGCTGAGGCCCTGCGAGGGAATTATGGGAAGGTGGGCGTGGCGATGGAGTCGGCGCACAAGTCCGTCAGTTCCCTCCTAGATTGCAGTGGCGGTGTTCGGTTCGAAAGGATTTAGTGCCGTACCCTCACGAACACGCACGCATGTCACACGTGACGGCTCCGCTTTTGTCGTGGGAGTCCCCACTCCCAAACCTAATCCATCTCCCTAGTCCATCAAAGCGCGCTGTCGGAGTGACACAAGCTGGTTAGAAAGCACTGGAGGAGGCATAGAAGCTGACCTGAGAAGCAAGCGGCCATCTTGGTAGGTACGGGCATGCGGACTCGCTAATCGCGTAACGCGTACGGATGAAGCTGCTTTTGAAAGCGGTAAAAAAATCAAGCAGTATAATAAATACCTAATGGAATGAATTTTTAAATTCGTCAACAGAAACGGAAGAATAGCAAGAACACGCATACAAGCGTCAATGGGGACTTTACTCATAGTTTACGAAAATCGCAGTTCTGTACACGAAATCGTTAGATGGGGACGACAAACGAATTTTAGTGAAAAAATTAATCTTCTAATCACAACCATCACTAATAAATCAAAAATTACAATAAACAAAAGGTGACGCCCACCGAAAAAGCTGCTTTGATAACATTGGTGTCATTTTCCTCCCGTCCTTGACTGCTTTTAGGTGAAGAGTGGAGGGGGGTTCTAGAAGGTTGGGTCGCACAGATCCTGTCGCAATCGCTCCTATTGGCAGAGTCAGTTGTGTCCCCCCATTGCGATGAGGCGATGTAGCTTCGCGGGCTCAGTTGTGAGTTGTGATCGGACGAAGTCGATATTGGTCAGAGGTTGCACCACGCCCACTTTTCCGAAAGGGTTAAAAACATTAGTTTTTCGCCGCTTATATCTCGAGAAATAATTGACGGATCAAAAAACGGAAAAATACGGGTCTTCTTATTTCACAAACTATATCAGATACGGCGATAAAAAAATATGGTAAACGACCCCATTGTGTGCTTTCAGTTGATCAAATTCCAACCAGTATTAGTGATAAAAATAACTCTCAGGGTAATAAAATAATTTATATCTATCTATCTTTATAGACTCAGGAAGATTAAGAGATGAAGCTACAATAGAATTTGGGTACGGTTGCATTGTTCTTTATGATTTAATAAACATGCAGTCTCCAAAATAGGTCGTACAGTGCACAATGTTTTGTACGCAGTACATGGGAGTACGTACATGGGGCCTAATTTTTCCCAAGCACCCCCATTCTGGCTTCATTTCCACATGTAGGCTAGCATGCCAATGCCTCCTCCAGTACATGCATTCTAACCTACTTTGAGTAAAATCGCAGCGGACGAAATAACTAATGCGTTGCATTTCCGAACCCAATAGCTATCCGCACCGACCTAACTCTAACGTATGCGTAGGTACAATAGAGTAGTTTCCTTCATCAAAAAAACAGACTTCATTATTTGCGATTCGTGTCCTGCCATAAAAATATTTATTTTACGCAATAATTTTGGACTCAAAAATCCCAGTTTACAAGAGAATTAAATGTTAATTTCAAGATCGTTTGAAAATGCTCTGAAATGGCGGTGTGCGCTCAGGTCTCCTGAACCACCATTGTATTTCAGGGCCTCTCAGCTCTAGTGAATATTTATTAGTATTAGTCTATGATAAATATCAAAGTTGGAAAAGTCTTCTCAGTTAAACATAAAAAAATAATAGGAAACTACCCTATTCCATTCCTAAAAGGAAAGTAATTACATCCTAGAAAAAGAAGAGGTAATTGGTGTTCTCTCCGTTCCGCCTTTTAGGTTGATTTTCATGCACGACTACTGCTGCACTCTTTCCCCAATACTAAAAGTTTTCTTCTTTACCCGAGCTAGTTAAAATTTCGAGAGTACCGCAGGTAAAAATGTCACCCGCCTACACCATATATAGGGGATCGGGTTGGTGACGTGCCCACTATGAGTACTGGTCTCATATCTCGAGGGCCCGGTTCGAATCTCGGCCGTGGCAGATATTTTTCATTTACAACCACCTCTATTTGAGTGTTTTGTGGAAGGCATTCAAGTAGAGTGCCCATATTGGTCCACCGGTCGCAGCTTGATTGCTGTGTGGAGATACCCTTAGTTTAGGTACTCCTTCCGTCCATTTACCTTAGACCGTTAAGCTAATAATCAACTTCGGAACAGAAGAGAAGCACATTGTAACTATAGAACAATTATGAGTGATACTGGAAATAAGAAATATTCTGTCGCAAGAAAATCATCAGTGAATGAGAAAGAAAGCAAAGCTACTGTGCAACAATTTTAGGGAATTGTAGCTACGCAGATAGGTTTCAATATGCCCCATTTGCTGGTGTTGCGTTACATAATCTGATCAAAATTCAATTCAAGGCAAAACACGAGTGAGACTGATTCAAACGGGCAGGTTTTCAGGAGTTGGCACGAAATCATGTACCGACATGGAAACCGCAGTCGCCAACAATCTTATAGGTAAAATATTTACGATGAAGATTACTATACCATTATGTACCATTATGGTCTTTCAATTCCAAGGTTGGTAGTTTCAATTCCTCAATTCTTTCAGATCGATTACTACGTTAGTTACATTTTGGTACTTCTTTCCAAAATGTCCCTCTGTTTGGCCTATGTGAAAGGTTATACGTTCGTATTCCTCTTGTGACTCCTTCAATTTTTCCTCAATTATGTCCTTCAAAAATATATACGATTCAAAACCTGTCGGACCCATAATCTGACAAAAAAAACAAAATCCTTTTCATTACTAAGGAACTATTTTTCGCACTGTATTTGGCAAATGCACGGTTTTCGACTTTGAACAGTTCTCTTGAGCTGTGATAAGTTTCAAATTGCTAGGTCTACTCACAATCAGTAACAGAGGGAGAGCAGTTGAATACAATCTTGTTTTTTTTACGTTCTTCGGAAAATTTCCGATGCAACATTAACAAGGAGCGCGATAAGATACAGTTTCTAGTTTAACTTAAACAGTCACCAACTTACTTAATCTTTTCGGAAGCTCATGGCGAAAAATGCTTGTGCTCACTTGTTTTTCGTCTACATAATACCTAGCGAGCCTATGCGAGGGTGTGTGGCAGGGGGTGAAGATCACCAAACCTAAACGACTTGCATGAAACTATGCGATGCAGTTCTACTACTTCATGAACACATGTTGGACATGAGGGTCACGTGCCTTTAATGGAGCAAGATATTTTCAGAAGGCAGGAAGTCTATGAAATATATGATGATGAATGTGACTAAAATAATTTGGAATAAATTAATCTGTCGGAAGGGAAATTAAGGGTGAAATGTTTTCCGCCATAGTGAGGATATGGGATTTCCCTCACCTTTACCTCACCCTTGAATCCGCTTATGCCTCACACATAAGCACACGTTGCATACCCTTTCTCTTCCGCTTGCTGCACCAACTCGAGCGGAATGGACCGCCGCGCGTTGTAAGTAGGCGAGCAAGATGATGATTCATGCCTCGCGGAAATAAATAAACGCGAAGGGGGAGCTAATGCGATCCACCGGAAGGGATCTCGGGCCTGGATTTACTGCCGCCAAAGCCGACACTCACCCCCTCACACCCCTCCAAAAAGGGAGGGAGTGTGGTGGATCTCGTTTTAAGGCGTGACCCTCCCTTTATTTTCCAGAATATGGAGGGTACAGGGTCGAGTTCGTTTTCGCGCAGAGGAAAAATATTTCTGGAAAGAAAAAATGAAGTCCGAAGAGCGAGTTCTCGTCGGATACCAAGCGGAAGGGAACGTGTGGTGGGCGGATGCACGTCGCGACGTCGACGTCGCCACGTGCCAGTCACTTTGACCCGTAAAAAGACCTCCATCGAAACGGCGGCGGTCGAAACGAGGGGGATGCGCGCCCGTCACTACTTTTTTTTTAACTGCTACTGTTGTTTTAATATGGTCATTAAGATTCTACCACCAAACGACGTCATGCGTGCCTTAAATGATAGGTGGTGATACGTTAAGCCCGAATCACACGATCATTTTTCTCGTCCCTTTACAGGGATCATTTAAGCTACAGCTTTCACGGACCGCAAAAAATGATAGCTCAAGCTATCACTTCGCCGCTCACACGATCATTTTTACCGTCCCTTCTCTTAGTTCTCTAATTCCATTAATTTTGTGCATTTATTTCGTCGTCAATAACAACAAAACTTAAATAAACATTACCTTGGCATCTGTGAATATTGGAATGGCGGTCCAGTCCCAAGGAATACATAGGTATGGCATTAACTAGAGTCACATCGTGTCACACTTGGATTCAATGTCAGACGCAAAATTCGATAGTCGAAAAAGTTCTTAGGCCAATTATGGTCGATAAATACGTCTACTGACATACCTGTTTCACGGAAAATGGCTGGTTTTCAACAATAATTCCGCATCCCTCACCAAGGGGGTTGTGTTTGAAACCGTCGGGATTGTCTCTAATAGGTAACCAAAGAGTCACGTGATATAAACACGAATGGTTTCAAAATTAAATGTGTCTGAATCGCTCTTTACAACATCATTAATTGTTTTCACTTGAGTTTTTCTCATCTATTCCAATTAAAGAGCCCCCAGTTGATATATAACACAAATGTAAGCAATGAATAAGGTTTTAATCTGCGGTTTTAACACACCAAATTTTCGGAGCATTTGTGTTTATACCACGTGACACCTTGGTTACCTATTCGAGATAATCCCGACGGTTTCAAACACAGCCCCTACCAGAAAGGGAAATATTTTAGAGTAGTCTGTAGTGCATGCTGTATGTATTAACAACCAATCCCTTAACTATTATGTAGATTATAATATAAAGTATAAATAAATAAGTAAATATTCCAAAAGAGAAGAGGGGCCACTTACTATATATATATACTTGTTATATATGCTTGAATATATACTTGCTGGAAAAACTGTTTCTGTACCATACACCTGATGATGACTTAACCGTCCAAACCTGGGTAGTGGAAGGAAATCAAATTTGCGGAAAAATCAAGTTTATTCATTTATATTATAATAAATCGTTTCCACCATGTCACGGCCGATAACACCATGTAGGTACTAAAAATATCGTTGCCTGAGACCCTGTAGGTGCATGTTTGCAGGTCTATAGTGCATGCTTGGTGATCTTCACCCCCTGCCAAACTCCCTCGCGGGGGCTTGCAGGGTATCGCGTAGATGTAGATGAAGAAGGAAGTTATTTAGTGATAGTGCCACCAAATCGGGAACTGCAGCGAGAGAAACACACTTATCAATCAGGATCTTTAAATTACGCCATTGCACCCGTCGAAGTAACGTTGGTGACCCGGTGAAGGGGTGGCTACAAATCTCATTACTAACCACAGGTGCTTGTAACCACCCATCGAAGCAATATGAACTGAATACACTCCTTCCATCAAAATTCTGGACTTCATACCACTGACGTAAATTCCCACTATAACTTCGATTACTAGAGGGAATTGAATTCATTTTCCGCGAGCGCGTGATCCAAAGCCAATAAAGGGAGTAAAATTAAAGATGAAATATGAAAAAACGAAATCACGTTTGCATTAGGCATTAGGGAACTCCACGGATGATAATTTATTAAAACCGAGGGAATCTAATTACGGTTCCAAAATAACTTCTGTTCCGTTCGAATTTGCATTCATGTCCTTGAATTACGGATCTGTGATTATGCTTCCGAATACTTCACCAAAGCCTTTAAAAGGGGTCTTGAAAAAAGTCACCATTTTTCGATTCACTTAGAATGGCCACAAGCTGTTTCAGCCTTACAAAGAGGAACCATGACGTTTAGACCACTGATTTTCCGCTAGCTCTCAAAAGCCTTTGGTTTCCAGTCTAATAGGTCTAGATGTGCTTTTAAGAGAAGCTTTTTCAAACATGTTTTATACGAAATCAAAAATTTGGTTTTCTGTAAATAATATTTTTAACCAAGTCGCAAATAATGACATGGTATTTTTTTGTAGCATACTACATGAGGAACGTCAATATAAGGTATCGTAATTCTTTAAAATACGTATTATATGATTCAGCGAAATGTTACATGATTAGCCATAACGATTGTAAATTTTGCGACAAATATTTAACAAAACTTGTAACAAGAAAATTATATCCGAGGTCAAGAATCCCAAAATTGGCTTGACGTAACTCTACACATGGGTCTCCATAGCAGCTAATCCCAAATAATTTTTCTATTTTGCATCCTTCATTACTTACTAAATATATTTAAATGTCTGCCGTGAAATTTCGTATTTAATTATGAATGAACAGAATATAAAAAATATTGAGGAAAGGCTTTTCGCTTGAAGCAATGACATACTTCATACGACTTCAAAAATTATGTGACGTGACACGGTGTTCACTACACCAATTTTTCCATCTCGGTCGGCCGCTATTCACACACATTTAGTCCCAATTTAATCTATTTCATGTTTATGCGCCAGTCTTTTTTTCTTTCACCTATAAATATTGTAATGACGTCTCCTCAAGAGATGGACCCCCTCATTTTACGAATAACCATAAGAACCGCGGATTATCATTTGATAGCCGATGATAATTAATCCGAGCTTGCTTTGTTGGTGCAAAGTTTGTTGGTGTTGGCAACGAAAACTGACATCTGATTCCACCGGGATAGGGTTCGTTAATGATAATGTTCTAGGTGATCATGTGAATCGTTGGCATGAACTATGATGCAATATTTATCCTGCTTTAAAATTGAGTTGTGTTATAAGCTACCTCAGGTAGGTCATTCATGCGTTACTTTACCTTCATCAAGAACTTAATCTGACAACTAAACTCCGGCGTTAAACTGCACAATCTCCGAAAATAATTAAAAAGTCATAGATCCGTAAGAACCTTCCACTCCCTTCCGTACCAGAGTGTTACGCACGGGCAGGCACGTAGCCAGAAATTTGCTTCGGGGGTAAAGGGGGGCTAAGTCTAGTGTAGCATAACTTGAAACAAATCAACCTTGCCCGCTCGGTGCCAACATGATACAAATCTCTTCCCTTAATTTTCAGTGCTTGGTATTTGCTTTTACAGTGCCCATCCCGGTCTCTCCTCACTGGTTAAGTTCAACTGCTTACCTTGTTATGAAGCAGTTAATTTGACCGGCCCCAGAACATAAGTTCAACGCATACCTACATCCATATCAGATCGAAAAAACAATTACTAATCACAGACATCCATCAAACTAGTGGTCACGCTTCTAGACACTTAAAATTCGAATTATACGCAGTGCGATCCGGATTATTATGCACAGTTAAAATCAGAATCCCCACAAGTCCCTCTCAGCCCCATCACCTGGCTAAGTACCTGCGTAAGGGTAATAGAGTAAAGATACCTACATTAATATGTGCAATTTGTGTGAGGAAGAAGTTATGCAATACTTATGCTTACGCCCTCTAAATTTTTTTAATGTCAAGTGTAGGTACATACATTATTCGAGTACGATTGAAAGTAAAATATAAATCATCCCTAGTTACTCTCCAATATTTATATAAACAAATATTATTTTAAACGACTGATGTTTCAGCACCGAGTGTCACTTTTAACGTGCCATTACCGGCACACATTTCGAGTAATATATATTTTTAAGCGATGAAGATATAACGGAAGGAGAGGTGAAACGAATAACACACAAACGAGTAACTCCCTCCACTCGATTCTTCTATTGGTCAACATCTTCATATTAACGTATAATTCTTCTCTTTTACATCCATCACAACTTGTAAAAGAGAATAACTACGATAGTATTTCTATTCTTTCTTATCACATTTATGCAATAACGTTTTAACTTTTGGGGTCCTAAGACACTCCTAAGGGGTGTTGACCCAGAGTATATTCAAAACCTATTCTACAGGTATTCTAATGTTCGTCCAATAAACCGTAATTTTTTTAAGGAGACATGTAGGTTTACGTATTCTAGCAATAGTTTCAACCGACAGTCGATCATCGCTAACGATGAAAAGTTGACAGTAGTCGACCGCACATTATCACAATGTGAGGAGCTCTAATTTTCCATCGGATCCTCGTCTATCGCCTTCTAGACGAATAAACAAAGATAAATTAGAGTGTAGTCATCCACAAAGACGTTCCATTGTTGATTTTACTCGTGCGATAGTTGGTGCCCAACGAAGACAGTTTCGCCAGTGTTCCGGTGGGCTTCATCAGGTCCGAAAAGTTGCATCGCTACTTCGCTAAGGGACTCCAACCATCGCGAGAGAAAACCCGAAAAACCAACAATAAAAAAGATATATCTCCCGGGAACCCTAATAACTATGGCACAGTGAGAAGAAAGGATCGGGAGTAAGAAAAAATCGAAGGTTCAGAACACATCTGGAACAGAGTCAAGTCGAGGTAAGATTTACCATTTTCCCCTCGCACTCTTCCACCCCGCCGAGTCCTCCCGGAATCCTTCCGCCCCAAGTTCGACGGGGGAGCTTTAAATCGAGAGGGAGATAATACAGCCTTCCCTTCTCGAGCCCCAACTGTTGTTAGTAAAACTTCGCGCCAACTTCAAGCTCCGCGACTCACCTCGCGATCCGTCTCAACGAGGCCACGCAAAGCCCCGGGCTCATTCGGTTTTTATCTTGGCCTCGTCGTTCATCAAGCTAAGGGGGTAGGGGTTCTGGATGTAGAAGATCTATCCAATCTCACATTCACTACTCCTTCCCCGCACGAGGGACTTCACTTCTTTTTCAGTAGCGCTGCGACGCCACATTGCAAGCGTTCATCGTTCATCATCTCTCCGCACATATTTGTTCGCGAACTCGATAAAATACAAAGGAAAGCAGCTCATTTCGTTAAGAAGGCATGCGACCGTACATAACGTGTCACACAGCTCTTACAATTAGAAGGACTTCTATAGTAAGCTCTGAAAACTCGTAGATTAGGCGTGTAACAATACATTTGAGCCGCCATTTTATCCATTGTTTTCCCAACGTGGGCACGGACGCGGGGAAGCAACATTTCAATGAGTAGGAATTTGGGAAAACTTCCGTTTCTAGGTGACGTCGGGGCCAATCGTGAGAGGCGTGGGCAATGAATTAAACAATGGGAGTGGAGAGAGAAGGGGAGTTGTATGAAAGACGCGGTGGTGTGTGGAAGCAAAGAGACGTGCACATAAAAGTGCATCATGGTGATTGTTGTGTGTGCATCATCATCAGTGGGGAAGAGATACTGGTGTGGAATCACGGATGCATCTTTCGCGTTATCGCAATCTTTATCGTTAACGCTTACCCCCTAGAGTAGCGCAGGGTTAACAATAACCGTCTATAAAATTCGCTCCACTGATTGTGATAAGCGATTTGAAGTGCTGTATGAAAAATGAAGAACGGAGATCACGTTCTCTCTGACATAAGTTAAATCAAAAAATAACGATAACGGTAGCGCACGCCTTATGAAGATCCATGATCGAGGCCCTGTTCATGTGTTGTGTTCTTAAATTATTAAGTGACTCGAAAAGTGAAAATGTGTATGGCCTGTTTAGTGAGAGCCTGAAGAGAGGTGACTAATTGTTTGCAGGGTGTTTGGGTTGTTTTCGCATCGCAATACGTAAGGGAATTTTATATATTGTGACCGTTATTTTAAATCGATAAATGTAATATTAATTAACTACAGGGGCCAGACTTATGCTACTCGAAAAAACCAAAATCGACCGAATTCGAGAATGATACGTCAAGTACATATTTGTTTTTAATATTTACTCTCAGACCTGCTGCCTGCTTTGCAGGCACTTTTCATAAGTGTTTCGTATGCAGAGAGAAGGAAATGGTTATTTTATGTAAAGAGAAATGAGTTCCATTCTAATTATCCTATGTTTTTGTACTTTTTTCTACACCATATTTTCATTATATGTTGTCTCCCACTCTCAAAAACCACGTTTTTTGCATTTTTATCTGCACTACAAACTGCTAAATATCAATAACTATTAGCAAATCATACAGACAGAGAATCCACACTCAACGCACCAAACCTCACTCTTTTAGATCAAAACTTGGGAGAGAACAAAACGGATACAGAATGACCGACTGACACGCTACAAAATTAATATATATTCCAATTAATCTGCTGATTTAGCACTAAACATTTATACATAATACGCGTTTTATAACCTTCTTTCAACTACTAGAAAAGCACTTCAAAACGCCTATCTTTGAAATTCACAATTCATACACAAGATGGTGGGCAAAAATTGTTTTATTTCACTATCTGCAAATCGAAAACGTCAATTAATAATTTCATGCTTACAAAATTGATTGATGAAACTAATTCCACTTTCTTCAACTTTTTCAATCCAAATTTTGCCCTTTTACCAAAAACGTAAACATATTTACTTAGCAACGTAAACAAATTTGCATAGCAACTGGTTTCTCAGATTAAAAGATAGAGAAAAAACCATTTCTCTCTGCACCACAAACTGCTAAAAATCCAAAACTACTACCAAATCATACAGACAGAGAATCCACACTCAACGCACCAAACCTCACTCTTTTAACTCAAAACTTGGGAGAGAACGAAACAAAACGGATACAGAATGACGGACGGACTGATTGACTGACTGACACGCTACAAAATTAATATATATAGATAGATAGGTTTCAATATTGGTGAACCAGAGTCATTTAGTCTTCTCTATAGCCCGTTGTTTGCTAGCTCAGTTACATCTGCGCACTTCCTCTTCCATAAATCGATATATATTTGGTACAAGCATGGAAATAAGGAAACAATTCATTAGAAAATACATCTGGAGCACTCTCCTTTATGGAAGTGAGGCATGGACTACAGCAGCAGCAGAGTAGTCAGAGGTGGAATCATTTGGATTACTACTCAGCTGCAGTTGGTGCCACAGAAGAATGATGAAGATCAAATGGATCGACCGAGTGACTAGGAAATAAGTCCTAAGAGAAGATGGAGAAAAGAGAAGTCTTCTAAAAACTTTGAAAAGAAGACAGGACAACATCAATGACCGTATCTTGAGGAATGAGGGCATGAGGATCTGATGAAGATAATTGTTGAAGGACAAATGGAAATGGAAGAACGGCAAAGGAAAGCCTCGTATGAGTTGCATTACACAAGTGATTAAGGATGTGAAAGAGAAAAAATACGTAAATATGAAGAAATTAGCCGATAGAAGAATTCAGCGGAGAGCTGCGCCAAACCCATCCCAAGACTGCTTACTAATGTTGACGACGTCAAGTGAACTTTTACCCCCACCCTACATCGGAAGATCAGATAGAAATGACAAATTCATAGAGATTGACTGACGAACGAATTTCAACTTCGAATTCATTTTTCCGGCGGAAAATACCTGATCATAACTCAAATGTGTGAGGGCAAACATTAGTATTTCCAATTATCCTGAATCCTATATTCTGTCCCTTGTTCCCTTCCCTACTAACCCAATGGCTAGTGACCTAACAACCCATGCCACACCCCCCTGCGGCGGCTTGAAGGGTATTTTGTAGATGTAGCTACCCACATCAACATCCCTACGAGCCACCGCAAGGGTGTGTGGCAATGGGAGTGGTACCATACCAAGCATGGATTATGGACAGGTTAGCATTCACATTGTTCGTGACCACCGTACCGATGTCAATGTTAACTACTAAATTTACCAAGGGAATGCAGTGATTTCTCATGCGATGCAGGAACGACAAAGTAGCTGAGCTTACATTACTTATATATATTTCTGTTCACACACCGAGAATGAACGGAAATTTAAACGCTCATGTTCTACATTTGGAGGTTTATTCAGACGTGCAAAGCTGCCAAAAATTCATGATGAATGGTGTTCAATGCAGACGCAATATTTTGGTTGATGAGGTTAGAGCTCAACAACTTCTAAGCCCAAGGCCGAACCAAAAAATTCGAACCCAGGACTTCCGTTCAGCAACCCAACACGCTATCCACTGGGATACCACGTTACTACTAAAAACCACATTGTATATCCTAATTATTAACACAAATCCTATTTTATCTGATATAGTACCCACCAGTGACTGTACCTTATCACACGTGGAGTAAATGGCATTTTTACCTATTCGGTATTACTCTCAAACTGTCTTTTATCCCTCTAATTATATTTAATAAATCGTAATGACCATAGAACCCCGGGGATTTTGACATATTTTCAATATCTTCACAAAACAAAATATGCTCTGTAGAATATTTAGTATATATTTAATAGGGAAGATTGGAAAAGGCAGGCCTCGTATGAGATATATGGAACAAGTTGTGAAGAGTGTAAAAGAGAAGAATTACGTCACAATGAAAAGGTTGGCCGATAGAAGAATCGAGTGGAAAGCTGCGTCAAACCAATCCTAGGATTGTTGACCAATGATGATGATGATGATGATGAGAATATTTAGTCCAGCTATTTTTTCTAACAAACACGGACAGGTCCTATATCATTCATAACACCTTTTCACACACCTGGTTGCTCTTTATCCAATTCTGATATCAAACCTATTCCCCATGCACTAGCTGCTAGGCGACTCCAAAAACTAGCAAAGAGTAACTCCGCTCTTCCGTCTTCTCCTCATATTTTCCAACGGTTCTTTTTTTATGAATCCTAGATTCATATTCAGGCATATACCATCTGCATATTATAGGTGAGGCGTCAGTATTGAAATGAAGGCATCGCAAGCATTCCATCGCGGGCAAACACAAAGCGTCCTCCACCCGTCCCCTCCCGGTTTGCCATGTCAAATCAATGTGCCACGCGAATTCGCAAGAAGTTCCCGGGCAAAAAATATCCGCGCGCCAAGCGACGGAGCTCACACGGTTTATAAGGAATCCCTAGCGTCTTGTGATTTTTCGGATAAGGTACCGGGGGAGCTCCGTCAAAGAAATAGTATTCCTCCGAGACTCCGAGGAGGTGGGACGAAGGAGTATTCAGCGTTCAAATTTCCTGGCTCCTTCCGGAGATACGTTTTCTTTTCCCTTTTTATTTTGCTTCTCCTGGAGATTCTGTGGGTTCGGAATTGAATCCAAAGTCGAAGGCGTTTCGCGCGTTAGCTCGCTCGATTTCACTTTTCGATCCGACTGGATTCGATTAATAAAAAAAAGAAACAAGTTGTTTGTCTTATCTTATCGTAGACAGATGTATTGTTCGCTGGAAATCACTGGGTGTGAAATTCCACCAATGTTAACCGTATTGAGATTTCTTCGTATCGGAGTTTGCAGGAGACATAGATGGCTTGAATTATTCGACTGAAACAACTTGTTCAGGGGTAAAATGAAATTCCGTTTTTCTCGGCCTGCTTTCCAAAATCGAGCTTTATCATTATTCAGGGGGAAAAAATGGAAGACGGTTCCATAAATAATTTTCTTCAAACGTTTGTGTTACAGTTGCTTCTTCTGATGTAGAATCGGGTCTCAAATATAGCATTTCTCATACCAATTTCGACATCTGGTGGGAAATTGTGTCATCCAAATTGTATTTCGCTGATTATGATAAATAACTGTCACCTGAATGAGCGTTTTGAATAAATTAGCAACGATTTAAAAAAATACATGCATAAACTATATTCAAGTGAATCTCAAGTGAGCGAATTTTAAGATAATTTTTTTAGAAATTCCTCTGGGTCAACATGAATTAACTTGAATAGTGTCCTCTACCTAAGTACATAAGGTTCAGAACCTAACATCAATCGAGATTATTTCCTGAATTTAGTGCTATGAAAATGAAAATTAATTTGAAAATTTATGTATTTCGCAAGATATAAATGAATCGATAGCAGAACATGCCTATGCCTTTCCTCCCTTAGAGGTGAACGAAAAAAAATGCTTTTAATGTATGCACATTTGAAAAAAGTTAAGTTTGAGGCGATCCTTATAACGTTTTTTACAAGTTGGCGATATCATGTTATTCTTTGGAATGGCATGGTTTACTTTACCCTCATCAAGTTTTTAACCCCCATTTATAAAATATTAGCACGTATAACCTACATTTCTTCGATATGATTTTAGTCAAACGGGCCAGATATTCTGAGGAACCTTGACCCAGAAGTCTCTCGTCTGCTCGAAAATAATTACAAAATGAAATTACAAACACATCACGAAGGTCTTGCACGGAAATTGAATGAAATACGCCAAAGTAAAACAGAAAAAACGTCCTTTTCTTCAAGTCTCAATCGCAAGACACGAGCGTGTAATTAGCACGGACACTAATTAACTCTATGGAATGGCCCCTGAGGATATTTCATTCGCTCCACGCGGAATTTGCAGCAGGAGCGTCTCGTGATTCTTTCATTTCACTGGTTCCTATTCACTTATCCGTGCATCAGCAGCACTCCGAGATTACGAGATCGATATTTTCTCTCTAGATTTTCCGGTGAGGAGGAATCCTCAAGCCTTTTCCTTATCATTTCTCTCAAGTTGGCACCGCGCTCCATCTCTAGAATACCCTGCAAAAAATCTCCAAAGAGGGCACCAAAGCAGATGGTGTTTGGACCTCTAGTTTTTCTCGATTTCTCAAGAATTCAAGTCACATTTTAAAGTTTGCTTTTAGTTAAAACTCCATGTTTGCCTGAAACGCGCGTACAGGACACCTGAAATGGAATCGGACTCAGAATCTTATCTCATATTGAAATGCAAGTTAATTAAGTAGCAAGCGCAGAGTATTCCGCATGTACACTCCAACGCATTCAATTGCAGACCGACTCTGGAATATCCTACTCGCAGGATGAATGCTGAGACCTATACCAGAGCATTTAGATACCACTGAAATATACAGCTTAGTATTCCAGTAGCTAGAGCGTAGAGCTACAGAAGAAGACTACAGTCCTATATTCAGATTCGGGAAAGGCTTTTTGCTACGCTCAACTAAACCCACAGGCTGTGATTTTCTCGACACCATGTATTTCCAGGAAACCACAGGCCACAGCGATCCTACCGCAACGAGTAAATGTTACACATCGTCATGATTATTACTTGGTGAACTGAAACATTGTTGTGTTAACGAAGAGCAAAGACTCGAAGCGATATAAACTCCTTCTTAGATTAATATTCGTAATGTTCTAAATTCCATTTCTCTTAAGTTCAAGGGTTCGGATTGGTGTAGTGTTTGGAGTTCTAGTTTCTCTTTGCACTCAATTATATTGAAAACCTATTCTAAAGTTATAAATTTGTATGTAGACCTTCAAATTTGTCTTTGACTTAGAGGCCTGTTCTTAAGAAGAGGAAGGTGATAGGACTACTTAGCACTGTTTCCAATGCCAGCACATCACTTGCGATAGCTGTAGAGTATTTGAACTTTCCTCCAAATGAAGATGCATCCACCAACAGGACATCAACTGTGACAACTCACTACCGTTACCGATTGCTGATAGTATTCAAACGCGCTCTCCTTATTCCTCTCTTTAAGTTGATTCCCTTTCCTTTAGTGCTAAATGATTCTAAATGTAAAAGTTTCCTAATACTTATGGAAAAGGGAAGCTTAAACCTGCGGGGAAATATGAGTTATATATTAGGTGATCACAACTCTGTAAAACAAATTTGTACCAAAACGAAGGGTTTCTTAAAACACAGGCCACTTCCTGTAAAATACAAAAATGAAGGATATGAACTTCGTTTATCGGTAATCACAAAAGCAAGAACCATCCCATAGTAAATTACATGGACATGAATGTCATTCACGTCATGCGGTATTACTCTAATACAGCTACCTCAAGGTTTAATAGTGCGCTGTTCAGAAAAGCTTAATTAGTTATTTAGTAGAGCTTATGTAAAATTTAAGGCTTTATTACGTCAAATACATAACGGAAGGCATAATTCATGGTTTACTACATAATATGACGCAAGAAAAATAATAATAATACGACGACCGAGATAACTTTGCGCCTTGCTTCTCACGTCCAACATACCTAGTCTGCGTTTTTGCACTGCAGAAAATGTCCGTTCATTATCGCGTCCACGACCGGAAGATTGTTGGAACATAAGTCTGCGAATCCAAATTCCATGAACAAGAACTCAGTTTCATGTCAAATAGCGAAAAAACTTCAAAAAGGCTAAGAATATTTCCACCCTCAATGCAAAGCTAGGCTATTTCGCTACAGCTAGTATGGGAGATGACGTCATACTACGAAGAACCAATGGTTGGGCGTTAAGACCTCGGCATTTTCGATGCTAAAACAATGCATATTAAAAGTTATTTCTTAAATTATTTAGTTGGAATTATACCTTGGAATTTTGAACGTGGCATTTCGAAACCAAACATTACTCGCCACAATAAATTTCAACAAAATACCTCACTTACGCAAATACTCTATTGGCAAAACTGACGGTCTCCTGCACGATATAATCACCGCTACTTGTCACCATTCCACAAAACTGCTTAATTCCGAATTTCGCAAAACACACGCTCTCGTCGGAAATCCGAAAATGACGTACTTGGCACCCACACACAGACACACTCCACAACCCCAACACGTGGGGCATCTACGGCGTTCGCACCTCATTCAAACTTCTTAAGGGATCGACGACGGGTCGGTCGAGACCTTTCCCCTAACTAACACACCGCACCCCTAAAAACCCCTTCTCACACCTCCTCCCTCCCTCACTTCCCAACCGTGTCGCGAGGGAGGAAAAAGTTTTAAAGTGCTTCCCTTCAGCTTCATTTCCTCTAGCCGCCTCATCCTCACACGGCATCCCGCAAGCGATACAGGAAAATGCCTTGAGCAACTGTTGAGTTGGGGCTGAGGGAGTCTGGGATGATTCTACGCCTCCCGCGACCCTTCTTACTCCCTCTGACGTCCCTCAGCTCTTCGCCATTCCCCAAACCACCCTCTCCCATAAATGTGAATAAAGTATTATCTGGAAAGTCTATTTCCTGCCCTCCCCCACCCCCTCACTCCTCTTCTCCCGAACAAACCACCCCGCTACATTGAAATGCTCTCCTTCGACTCTGAGACGGACGGACAGAACGAAAGTGTTTAGGGACGTAAGACTCTCCCTACCCCATTTCCCACCCCCAAACTTTCATTCCTATGGCTGTATCCGGTCCTACCCAACCGCTCACGAAGAAGCTCTCCAACTCTGTTCTCTGCCTCTCTATTCCCTTCTACTTTCTCTCTCTCTCATCTCATTCACCTCTCTCTTTCATGTCACACCTTGAAAATAAATTTCATATAATTTCTCCATAAATTTCTTTCTCCACCCCTCCTTTCCTTTCCATATTTATTCCCAATTTCCCCCTCCACTGCCTTCTTTTCTCTCTCTTCTACTTATCTTCTCTTCTCTTTCATTTTCCTCTTTCTTTTCCTTCAACCACTCCGTAGCAACACATTCCGAATGCATCCTTGAATTTTCTGTCGCAGTTATGGCCCATAACACTGTAAAAAGTTGATCTGATTTTCAGTGCGATCTGAATTTAAGCGCTGTCTGGTTGTAAGGCAGGAACACGGATTTAAGGTACGGAAGAGGCAGGAACATGGATGGTTGGTACAGGAGCAGTTAAGCAGGAAGCAGAGGGAGCAGGATTCTGGATGGTCTGATTTTCAGTCGTTCACCTGCCTTATTTTTAGACAAGATATTACTGCTGAAATTCAACATACCCTGACTTAAAATTGTTGCATCTGAAATTCAGATCGCTTTTGTACCTTAAAATCAGATCTACTTTTTACAGTGAAAGAAGCTTGTTCCAGATGTATATTCTGACGAATTATTTCCCGACTTTCAGCCTTGTTTCCCTTTATCCTTCACATTTTTCTCCACAGTCACCCTCGTATTTACCCCCTCGCCTATTCGCCTCCTCTCCTTTTTTTCCTTCCTTCGCCCTTCTTTCACTCACCATTTCGCTTTTCGTCACTTTCTCTCCTTTCCGTCCCCTGACGCCCGCCCAACTCGCTGCCATGGTGACGCGTTCGATACGACACGCAGCTTCGGGGGTCACCCCGTTCATGTTTTCTCCGCACGCCCTCCCCTTACAACTTCCCTTCAACCCCTTTCGGTCCCCAGAGGGATGAGGGGGGAGGGAGGCAGCGATGTCGGATGAATGGATGGATAATCCCCACCCACGCAACGTGGAGTTGATCGTGCGAGAAGTTCACGAAAGCAAGTTCCTCCCACGGCTTGTCGCCAAATCTTTTTTTTTCCCTGCGGGAACTTCTATGGAGGGATGCATGAGAGCGCAAGGTTTAAGTAAGAGGCTAAATCTCCTGCATACATGTAAGACGGACACCTTTACAGAGATCATGAAGATACACTAAACTCCCCTGCTTACTACGGTAACATCGAGAATGTCATCATTGAAAACAGAGATAAGGCTTCAGAAGTGCATATTTATCTTACACTACGCTATGATCCCTGTATTCCCTTACCACCAAGATCGAAACACAAAAAAAACACAAGGAAATTTCAAGAATAAGATTTTCAATTCTCAGGTAATTAAATAAAATCCAGGTCATTGAGCTAAAATATGTCAAATTATGACACGAGACATATAGTTTAAAAGCCGCGCAAAACAACGCATTTGGCACACATAATTCAGGTAATTACTACAATAGTATCACCAGAGATTCGTTAGAAATTACATATTTTTTACTCTGATGGGTTCGTCAGGATTTTGCATGCAACAAATATTTTCAAATTTTGACTCAGGACTCACCGATGTTCACCAGCCACCATGGATAGCAACACCAGGGGATATTAGAACTCACCTGGAAGAAATAAGAAATTTATATATAAGAATTCATAAGTATAATATACCATATAATATCTTACATGTTTATCAGTAGTTTTTAAAATTAAATATCTAAAATACACTCCAACTACCGTATCTTGTGTAGTTCAACCCGACGGTTGACTTTTTTTTACAGGTGAGGGTAGAGCTCACCCCGTACTACGCCATTGGCGTGTGAAATTCACGCATTAAAGGTAGGGGGGCCAGATCCTTTCCGAATCGCGAGGATTTTAGGTGGGGCCAGAAAGATTTCTGCCCGGGTTTTGACCCCAGGACCCTCCGGTTGGTAGCTCAGTACTCTACTAACTAGGCCACCACGAAATTGTTAGATAGAGACGAAAAATGAATTTTAGTGGAAAAATTAATGCTGCAACCAGACCCATTCACTCAAAAATCAAAAAAACAAAATAAGCAAATGGTGACGCACACCGAACGAGCTGCGTTGAGGATATCTACGTCATCTACCTCCCGTCCTTGACTGTGTTTATAAAAAAATTAAACGTCTTCACTAAATCTGCTAATTTTCGTGTTGAGGAAGAACGGGAAGGGAGAGAGAGAGAGAGAAACTGTTGTATTTCATATACAATACAACATTTTTTAACAAAATTTGGAACATACTCGGAGGCTACTCAGCCTCATATGAGCATTCTATAAATTTACAAGAGAATAGTCGTCCGTATTGTGCAAATATGTATTACAGTATGAAATAAAACAAGAAAAAATTTAAATAAAGTGATAAAGACAACTCAACAAGACAATGCATAAACTAATACAAAAATAAAATATTTACAAATATGCCATTTGAACAATTGCATTAATTTACATTTATTATGGTAAGGCCGGATCAGAGGGTGAACTATCTGAACTTTGTTTTTGAAACAGGTAGTTGAAGAGTCTTTGCCTGAATATTCGGCTATTTTTTGATCTATGTATTTCACTAGATATGAGGAACGGAGGTGGGGAGGGGCCTGACTGATATCCTGTCGCAACCACTTCCATTTTCTGTGTCAGCTATGTGTGTCCCCCATTGTTATTAGGCGAAGGGGCTTCGCGGTCTCAGTTGTGATTGGACGAAGCGGATGACGTACAAGTTCTTTTCACGCCCACTTTTCCGAAAGGAATAAACACATCTGTTTTTCGCCGCTGAGAACTAATTGACGAATCAAAGAACGGAAAAATAGGCGTCTTTTTATTTTACAAACTCCATCAGATTCGGTCACGCAAAAAAATATCGTGAACGACCGCATTCTGGTAGGTGCCAAAGGATGCCTACTACAGCTTTCAGAGTTCGGCCTCCCTCAAGGCGATATTTTGTGAACAATGAGTTTCCCACCACCGTGGACTCGATTTCCGAAATTACCCGAGGCCAGATAATGGCCATAATAACCGCAGCTGTCGAGTACTTATGTTCCGGAATAAGAACTGCTCAGGCCGGGGACTCTTTAGCACCGACTTTGCAATCTCAAGGGGGAGTCTCTCCTCTCCTTTCGCCGTCTGCCCCTCAATTTCTTGACCCCGCAAGGGGGGAGGAGGAGGTCCGTGACCTTGGTCGTGAGCGCCCTCCGCCGCTGCCGCCTCCTCCACCGTGATCCTCCACCCACTCCCACCACCCGCTCCTGCCTCCCACGTCTTAAGGAGAGGAGAGGAGGGAGAGGAGGCGACGCCCGACTCCACCGCGAAAAAGAAAGAAGACGAAGCAAAGAAAGGCCAGGTGGTGAGCCGGGTATGCACCCTCTTGGTAGGGTAGACGCTTATACCGGACCTATTCCTGACCGGCGAGGTTGCGGACAGCGCCAGAAGCGAGTAATGCATAGATTCCAGAGACAGAGAGGGGTCTGAATAAGATTCTAATAACCATGGAAAGGAAAATGACCAGGTATCAGCTGAAATCAATGAGAAGAAGACTAAGATAATGGTGTGCAACAAGAGACAATAGGCCAAAACCAACGCTAAACTAGGAAAACAAAAACTCGAAGAGTGGAAAGAGTTCTGTTACCTGGGAAGCCGAGTAATCAACGATGGACCAAGCAAGAAAGAAATAGTCAGTAGAATAGCCCAGGCAAAGAGGGCATTTTATCAAGAATAATCTACTTGCAGCTTGAAATACAATCGTAGAAGTAAGGAAACAGTTTATCAGAACATACATTTGGAGTATGTTTATTTACGGCAGTGAGGCATGGACGATGACAGCTGCGGAGAAGAAAAGGGTAGAAGCATTCGAAATGTGGTGCTACAGAAGAATGATGAAGATTAAATGGATCGATCGAGTATATAACGAGGAAGTCCTAAGAATAGTGGGAGAAAAGAGAAGTCTGCTGAAAACTCTAAAAAGAAGAAGGGACAACTTAATCGGCCATATCTTGAGACACGATGGCCTGATGAAGACCATCGCCGAGGGAAAAGTGAACGGGAAGATTGGAAAAGGCAGGCCTCGTATGAGATGCATGGAAAAGGTTGTGAAGGATGTAAAAGAGAATAATTACGTCGCAATGGAAAGGTTGACCGATAGAAGAATCCGAGTGGAAAGCTGCGTCAAACCATTCCTAGGACTGTTGACCCATGATGATGCGAGCGGAGATAAGATCGTGTTTCTCAAAGAAAAAGACAATTTGGACTATAGCGATGCAGGGTGTAGGTATGAGCGTTCGTGGTTCCTCGATGAGCTCTTTGTCATATCACACACGAACGTTACCGTGTAGTACTACAGACGCTTAGCATGTACTTGCTTGAAGATGGTGCCTAGATAAAGCCATTCACGTCCATGCTCGTGGTTTATGTCTCAGGGACAACTTTAATTTAGTTGAAGACCTTCGTGTGAAGCCTTAACTGCGATGAATGTGGATTCGCGTCTTTCATTCCGCGATGTTCCATACTTGAAGATGACATTTATGGATCATGTTGATGTGGAAGCAAAAGAATCTTCTTTTATCGCCATTTTTCCCTCATGTTAAGGGGCACTATCTATCTATACATAATCATCCTCAAACTCTCTCTCTCTCTGCCATTCTCCTCATTTCTGTTTCCACGCCATCCCTCCGCCTCGCACACTATCTTCCTCTTGTTCTCTTTCCCCATACCTGTGATCTCCAGGCTTAAAGGGGTTACTAATCTTCCCTTCTTACCAAACACCGTACAATAAGTGGAGGCAAGAGGATGTACTAGTTTACGAATACGAGGACCCGGGGTTGAATTCCGAACAAAGACAGGTCTGTCCTTAAGGACTGTGTGGAGAACGCCTAAAGCGCAGTACTCCGTCCGTCGTATGGGACGTCGAACCGTTTATCCCCTGCCGGATTTAGCACAGAGCAGGCTATTTCTGACGCCGAGTTTCTCTCAATCCGCCCTCTCCTGAAAAATGTCTACCCCTGCACAATCAACCAACGAAATTACCCAAGTTGTCGGTCACCTCCCAGGAATAATTAATCATCATCAGCAATCCTCAGATTGGTTAGACGCAGCTCTCCACTGAATTCTTGTATCAGCTAGTCTCTTCAAATTTACGTATTTCTTCTCTTTCAAATCCGTCATCACTTGTTCCATATATCTCACTCGAGGCCTTCCTTTGCTGTTCTTCCTGTCCACTTGTCTTTCAACGATTGTCTTCCTCAGGCCATCATGTCTCATGATGTGGCCGCTTAAGTTGTCCCATCTTCTTCTTAGGATATTCAGAGGACTTTCAGAAGGAATAATTATTACCGCTACTCTTTTCTTTAAAGTATAGAAATCGATACATTTCTGCATTCACAGTAGGCAAAGATCAGCACGCTAGTGCAGGCTTTATTTACACACTTCGTAGTTAGCTAATTCGTTATTCAGGGGAGGCGACCGGCAGCTGAATCATTTGCACCATTAAAGGATAGGCGGGAAATTGGGTAATATAAGGAACATATCAGATGATCGAGGAAATGGTGGAGAGAAAACCGGCGTCGGCATTAGCCTTCTCTTAACAGCTTAACGTCCCATCCGACGGACGGAGCACTGAACCTGGAATCCCCTCCTTTCAAGTGGGGACCGATTTGCCTCTGAAAAATCCGATACTGCCCTAGAATCGAACCCAAGCCCTCTTCATGGGAGGCCAGTGCTCTAACCACCACATCAACCCGATCCCCATCCACACTTTCTACGCTCCCGGAAATATTCCTACTTGCTCCTATTAATGTAATAAAAGTGGAAGGGTGAAAGGAAACGGATCGGTCATGACTCCATCTCACTTCAAACCTGCCCTTTTTTTTCAACCCTCCTTCACTCGTGGATGGGCCGGCTCAAACTTTATAATACCATCGATTTCAAGTTTTGGGGATGAAATATGTGCCATTATTATTTCTTCCACAATAACCATTTATTCTTCTTGCTTCAAGGCAAACGACCTCACCTGTCGGCCGCCTCCCGAAAATAAATAGTGAAGGAAAAGTTGGCGGACTCCCTCCGGACATATTCGAGCTTTTGCACCAATTTTCCTCTCCTCGATAGCAGGTAAGTTATCCACAAAATTATAAATTCGTGGGGAAAAGAATGCTGGCGCATCGTAAAATGACCTCGGGGGTGGAAATCGCCATCCTCACGTGAGACGAATGATTATATTAAGTGGACGGCGGCCGATTCGGGAAGATATACGTCCTTGCTCCCGTGGGGGAAGAAGTAGGGGTGATGTGAGCCGGAACCTTAAAACTTGGAGACGTTATCCTCACGCTCTCCGTCTCTTTCTTTGCCTCCTGTGACCATACGTCGGGAAAGAAGGTAAACGGGAAGGATGATGAGAACGCTAGGAAAACTCGACAACGCATCTCCAAAGGAGGACTGGATGATTTAATGGGGTCGTTTACCATTTTTTTTTATTGCCGAATCTGAAGGAGTTTGTAAAATAGAAAGACCCGTATTTTTCCGTTTTTTGATCCGTCAATTATTTCTCGAGTTATAAGCGGCGAAAAACTGATGTTTTTAACCCTTTCGGAAAAGTGGGCGTGGTGCAACCTCTGACGTATATCGACTTCGTCCAATCACAACTGAGCCCGCGAAGCTACTTTGCTTTATCGCAATGGGGGGAACACAGCTGGCTCTGCCAACAGGAGCGGTTGCGAAGGATTTGTGCGAGCAGACCTTCCGAGAACCACTCTCCACTCCCTTCCCTTCCACGAAAAGCAGTCAAGGACGGGAGGAAAATGACGTCAATGTTATCACAGCACCTTTTTCGGTGGGCGTCACCTTTTGCTTATTTTAAATTTTGATTGATTCATGAGCGAATGGTTGTGGTTAGAAGATTAATTTTTTCACTAAAATTCTTTTCTTGTTTCCATCTAACGATTTCGTGTTCAAAATTGCGATTTCGGTTCCGAGTAAACGGCCCCATTGGCTATCATATCAGCGATTGCCGGTTACGGTCAAGACCTAGACCAAGCGGCGCAAATAAGCTCTCGATTAAAGGGTTCCGGTTCAAAAAAATAGGAGCTCCCCTATCTTTCAACCGGCCGGATGGGAATCATTATCAGACAATATTTTCACCAATGGTCTTTAAAAAAAACATGGAACAGGTTGTGAAGGATGCGTCAGAGAGAAGAATTACGTCACAATGAAAAGGTTGGCCGATAGAAGAATGGAGTGGAAAGCTGCGTCAAACCAATCCTAGGTTTGTTGACCAATGATGATGATGATGTTGTTAAAAATATTTTGCGACTTCCAACTGACTATGGTGTACTGGACCATAGTCATTACATTGAAGAAATGGAAAGGAAAGGTGAACAGGAACCAACTAGTGGATCAGGGTGTAGTGTTTTGAGAGGGAACAGAACATTGAAGGAGGTGGTTGGGGAGATTTTTGCCTTCACCTGTGTCTCATGCGTCACTTATGTCTAATCTGGATGTTTATATATTCACTTTATAATATATTACACGTTGCCCAGAAACCTTGGGGACAAGTGTAAATCGGTCAAAAGAATAAGAAAGTTTAAACATTTTCCCATTAAACGCAGAAAGAATGAAAGAAATTGATTAATATTTAGTTCTTTTACTGAGCCAAAGAAAAAAAACTCTTGTACTGCCATAAATTGAAAAAGTCAATTTAAACCAATGTAAATACATAATTGGCGCCAGGAATCGAACCCGGGCCCTGAGCCTTTTCTTACATAGCCTATAGCACCTTCTAGTGCATAAGCTAGAATCCTACAAAATTTCAGCTCAATCGGTTCATTAGTTTTTTAGGAGATGCGTAACATAGATCTGGCAGACACCACTTCATTTTTATGTATTAATATGATTCACGGATGACGTCTATAATATATTCACTGATGACTTAAAAAAATTTTGTGAACTCCAACTTAGCGTGGTAGACTGGACCATAATCACAAAATTAGATAAATGGATTGCTGAACTGATCAATTCAAAATGCCCTTTTTTCCTTGTATAACTAAGGATATGAATAGCTGTAAATATATCCAATAGAATAAATAAGAGTGTATCAATGAATAGCATAGGTAGTTGCATTTTGGTATAAGGACTTTAAGCTAACCCAACTAACAGCATGTTTTTCAAGCTTGCTTAGCTATTTTTATTTTTTTTAATTGTGAAGTTTAGACTAGAATATATTTACTAATCCTTTTTATTAATGATCTGTAATGCATATTTGGTGAGAATTCACCCCCTGCCACACACTTTTATGGTGGCTTGCAAGGTATTATATATATGTAGTCAACCGTATGCAACAGGTTGTCCCCTAGCGGTAACATTCTGTCAGTGTTTAATCTGTGACGGTCAATGCGAGATCATTCCTGTTGTATAAAACAAGATATATTACCTACCACTGTTCAGAAGTAATACCCTGCCCTCTTCGTCCTTGCCTACCCAGCATTCTACATTTGATAACTACCTTCGAAATGCCATTACCCCTAAGTTCCCGTTCTATCCACTTACTCTGACTTCCTCCAGTGTGCTGAAACATTCTCCCCTCCCCAACCATGCTCAACATCTCTTAATTTGTCCATCTTCCCCTCAATCGCACTTTTTCCATTCTCCTCCCCCTTCTAAAGCTTCTACTCTTTTCCTGTCTTCCTCCACTAGTGCCAAGGTCTCCGAACGGATAAAACAGCATCCACTTATCTGGTGTGAAGGATACATTAACAATAAAAATACTGTTGAAATCGAATTTAATGTACTTATTTTATCTATATTCTTAATATTTTGAGGTTTGAATCAGCAATCAAGATAGCAGCAAGCAAACAGCAGTCAGTATGGTCTCAACAGTCACTGGCAAATGCAATAAGATGCGATAAGGCAGTAAAATGAAGGGTACTCTGGTATGAACATAAAGGACATGGTGTACAAGCCAGACTATCTTGTGAAATGTCTAGGGCATTTCATACACCATGTGCTTGTCATAACCTTAATTTATTATTGGAAGATATGGCAAATTTCACTGAGAGCGGTGTTTCATTTTTTGGAATCAACCAATGTATATACAATCTGTTTGTTTCCTATACACAAAAGTTGGCAGATACTCTGCAAACACATCCCTTTCTGACCTTAAAGCCTCTCTCTGTAACAAGATGGGAATGCCAACTCAAGAGCAATAATCCATTGAAATATGAGTTGACTGGCATTTATGAAGCACTCCTTGAGATTGTTGAGACTAATAATTATGCTGCATGTAGGCATTTTTCATTATCAGTTGTAATTGATTCCATTTTTAAATTTGATTTAATTGTGTCTGTCATCATGTGGTACAATATTCTGCATGCTGTAAACATTGTTAACAAATACCTTCAGAGTATAGACATGTTTAGATACTGAGCTGAATCATATAGGAGGTTTAATAAAATATTCAGAAAATTACAAGATTTATGGTTTTGAAAGTGCATTCATAAGTGCTAAATAAATAACTCAAGAGTTCCACATTTCAACAAAATTTATAAAAGCAAGATTTGCCAGAAAAAGGAAAGTATTTGGCTATGAATGTCAAGGTGACATCCATAGTCAGAAGGTCATGAAGGTTGGAGCAGTTTCAGAGTTACTCTGAAATTTTTGGATTTTTGTTCAACATATAAAAATTAAAATCTTTAAATGATATTGTATCATTAAGCAACTGCAAAAAGTTTGTTAAAAATTTAACCCTCAGGGATTGCAAAGACATTGATAGGAAAGAGTTATTTGATGAGTTAGAAATGTCTATATGTATTTTGTCAGAAAATCCATCACCCAGAGAAGCCATATTTAAATGCATCAAAATATGGTTCTTTAGCTAATACTTGCAAAGCTTATTAACTATTCCCATTAGTGTTGCAACAGATGAGAGAAGCTTTTCAACTTTATAATTAATAAAATCATACTTGAGATCTACTATGCACCATGACCACATAACAGATCTTGCAATCATCTCTGCACATAAAAAGACAATTGATATTTTATATTTTAATGCTAAAGGCAGCAATTTGCTACAATGAAAGCAAGAAAAGTAGATGTTTCATAATGTGCACCATTTGTATATATTTATAACTATGTACGTGTATTATCATCGAGGTTATCAATTGTTTTAAAACATATGTTTTTCATTACTATTTAACATTAGAATTTTACCTTGGCCATGAAAATGTATGTAACTATGTATTTAAATTTCATCAGAATAAAATCACTATACTTTCATTCTGCTTACCTCAATAAAAATGGAAAGTTCATGTGTAAATTTCTTGAACTCAATAGCCAGCTCATTGGATAACTTCCTTCTTTTCATGAAATATTTTTGAAGGGGATACTAAGTCGGTAATGAAATGGTGGGCCTAGACTTTCGTTTCCACGGGACCCCTCAACCCCTAAGGACCACCCTGCATATGACATATGTTTCGATGTCATTTCATCATCTTCAGGCACCTGAATATGATGCTTTGTATCATCTTCAGTTTAACTACCTATCTGATTAAATTTATCGTGCTTTAAACAAGTTATTATCATTCATCATGAATAGATTCCAACAACTCAGACTTGAAACTACAGATGTTCATAAGTCTTCTTCCATCTTCTCAAAATATTTCCCCACTGATTCATTGCACTCTCAATTTACATAAGGCACATTTAATTCAATCTATCACACAGTATAAAAAAATATTGGCAATTTTCAAATTATGTTTTTTCTGTGATTATTTTAAGATTGGCATCCGAGAGTATTAACACAACAATTAAAGCAATGCAATCACATGGTTGGGAGATTATTTGATTTTCTGGCATAGACCCCATGATAATGTTCCACCTGAGAAACATGACAAATTCTCTCTTTGGTGCGATCCATTGCATTGCCACAGTTACTGGAGAAATGATTTAAAAAAATGAAAATGTGACCATTCCAGATACATACTAATTTGACTATATTCTGATCAGCCTTGCAAGTGACTGAATGATTTTTACACATGACAATATCATGAAACTAAAAGATACAGGGGTGAGATGTTTGTTAAAATTTTTTCCCCAGCCCTTGCACCTTTCAGGTAGACATTGAAATTCTTTACATAGAAAACTTCCCTTTCTACATATTTGACATCGGCCACAAATATTCCTCCAGGAACTGCATACAAATTGTTTAATGGATGTGGTAGTTATCTGTCTAAGACTATGTTCTAGTAGTGTGACCATTGCTGGTATGATAACCTTCATTGACAGCAAAAGTCAAATAAGGAAGGAAAGTACCACATTCAGCATGCATATTGTTGCATATTATTTTCAAAGTTAAGTTCTTATGCAGTTGTTCAACCTGATTAGTTGTTGATAAATAAGGAGATGTAGATATTTCTTTGGTTCATAATAGAAAAAACATCTCCAGAATAGATTAGAATTCAGCATTATTTTCACACACAAGATATTTAAGAAGATCAAGCTTAGAACATTACTCAGGGAGTGAGCCCATCATTGTGGCATAGTAAGCAGGTTTAAAGATAGAAAATTTAGAATAACCATCAATTAGAGACCAGGTATAACCATACTCTGTTGCAGTAGAATGGAAGAAACCAATAAAATATATAAAATTTTTCCTAAATGTCTGTAGGGTCTGGAGAATACAACATAACAGGGGAAAAAATCTCCTGGCTTGAAAGTTTGGTAAGCATGGCATTTTTCACCATATCCTTATTTTCCCTTAGCAGATAATTCCACCAATATTCTCAGTTGAGCTTGTCAAAAGTTTCTGCCAAATCCAATAATGATACAATGGCATTGGAACAATAAAAGTACTTTCACATCATGCTGACATCATTGTCAATAGGTATTACACTAAATTTGTCTTTTGGAATATCATGGCATAAATTTTTACCTTTGAAGAAATAATTATGGTAGGGCTGGGTTCATATTTACCAGTTCAACACAAACTTTCCTCAGTATTGGGTTTGCCTTTTGCTGATCTTTTTAAAGAACAAATTAAAATATTATCTAATGGAATACCCAGGAAATGGAGGGCAGTGGTTTATCATTGGTGGTAGAGAGTTGCAGCTCATGACAGTAAGAGAATGGCGACAAAAACAGTATGTTTCATCATCAATACTACCTTCCTCTGATATGATGGACAACCAATTTATGGGCATAAAGCTTAAGCACCATTCTCCCTAACTCACCCAATCGCATAGAAATAAGGGAAAAGCTCTGTAAGGTCCTTGTTAACAATGTACACATGGATAAACACACATAATTTCTCTACCCCAAAGCAAATCACCAGACACTCCAGTTCATCAATGGCCATCTTTCATTCATGGTCATTTAACTACTTGCACCTGGCCCTAGCCACTAGAACAAGTCACCATGAATTTCCAAATGCAACATCACAGCCAAGGCTAAGTTACTGGCATAAATGGTATTTTTCATCAAACTGAGGAAAAGTGACCTCAGGAGGTTTGATCAATACCTGATAAAACTGCATAAATGCCTAGTGTTTAGCCTCGCCCATGGGAAAGAATTAATCTTTTGTTTACGCCTATCAAAATGAATCGAAGGTTCAGAATAACTTGGGATAAAAGCCAAACATACCAAGGAACCATACGAACTCTTTCAGATTCTTGGGTTCTGGGAAATTTTCAATCGGGCGAATTCTTTCTGGGTAGACCTGTTAATGCCCAATTTGCGATATCGTCCCAGAAGAAAGTGAACGATGCGGAGTCAAGTTTGACCTGACCTCTTCATGGTCAGTGAGACCAATTGCTTTATAAGGGCTCCCGCGACATCGAGGAGGTGATCCCTAGAATTATTGGAATAGATACACAAGCGGTCAATGCAGGGATAGTTACAAGAATGTTTTAACTGGTCAAATATCTGATTCATTAAACACTAGTAAATATTTATCATAGACAAACGGAAACCTTGTTTGCGTGTACATACCTACCGAATGCAGTAACAATCGTTGTATATTTCTTTAGCTTCTCGGACAATACAATCTAATAGAATGCCGAGTTGAGATCCAAAACTGTAAAACACTTGGTTTCAGTCAAATATTGAAAGGCATATTCTATAGCCGGGGTGGGGAAACCATCCAACATAATTTGCTTGTTTAACTGGTTTAACCTTATATATTCCAAAACAAACCAATTAGAACGATCCCGTTTATGATTCAAGAGAGCTGTGGTTGACCATCTACATGAACACACTTGTTAAACTCCCTCTTCAAGATCGAATATGTGATTTTATATCTTCCGTCTTCGAAGATGGCAAACTAAAAGGCGCGGAAATAGGAATGGATCGGTCAGTTGAATTTCATGCCTCGTAACCGATATCGTTCCCAGGTAAGAGGTAACAGCTTTTGGATATTTAGCCGACAAATTTTTAACTTGAAATTCAACTGATCATTGGCCACACCACCCTCAGATCACAATTTGAAATGTGCAACTAAACTTGAAGTGAAATTCTTCCGTTACTAACAGTCGAAACACTTTCGATAATTCGCGGGGGACTTTCTCTGCGCTTTTGTTTGGGCGTCGTATTCAAAATATGAATCTCGGGAGAGGAACTTTCGTCCGTTATATGAGACGTTGAGGTCCCCTTGCAGTCTTGTGCTATGATCAGGTTAATACCGACGCCGGGTTTTTCTCCATCCCTTCTTTCCAATCATTATATTACCATACTTGTACACTGTATTTAAAGGATATAATTAAGAATCGAAAGCCGAATAGCACATATAGGTTGAGTGCATAGAGTTAGTACTAACTCTATGGTTGAGTGTCATAGATTATAATTGGAGTATTGCCAAATTCAAGTGCAACAGCAAGAAAATAGTGACAGAAAGTAACAGTGAAAGAAAAGAAATCTCCCACGAAGTGTAAGATCTCAACTCGAAGTTCAGAATCTTGACAACAACCAACTCACAGGAGGAGAAATAACAAGGACTGTTCTCTACCGTTTATTACTCCAGATTAATCCCCTACATAGATCTTTCTCTCACAAGGGAAAAAGGAAGAAGACAAAGCACGTAATCCCCTGGTTTCCTGGCTTATATATCCACGGAGAGGGGAGGTGGGGGGTCGCGAGCTCGTCTTTGCCGCACGACCTCGACCTTGCCAGAGCCGTCGAATACGGCTCACTAAAAAACATAAATGATTTAGATTTATTCACATGCAGGAATGCCAAAAAAATAGGCAAATATCTGCACATACTGCAACGTAGCGCCGCGCTCCTGCTCCTGTTTATTTAGATAATTTTTGTTATTTTTTATGTGTTCGTTTTATGTGTTTTATTATACTTTCCATTTATTGGTCGGTTGCATTAATTGGAAATGATTTTGAATTAAAGCTATCATTTTTATTTAGTTCGACGTTGTTATGGGTATGTTTAATTTTTGTTTGGGAGAGAGTGATTGTTGAAATTAAAAGAGGACGGAGAACTTGAAAGAATCCGAACTCGTGTCTCAAAAATTTCTTCTCCTCCGACTGGGATAATAGGAGATATGTATAAAGAAAACTGAGTTGAAATTGTATGATGATAAATAGCGCTTTCACGCAGCTAGGCGTTTCGAAGCAAAGGATGCCATGTGTATTTTAATGCATTCAGACCAAGACAGGATGGTGGATAAACCTCATCTCCAGAGCGTGAAAGGCAGGCGTGGCAACGTCTGGAAAAGAAAGCACGATGCTCATATCCGCGAGACAGATTCGTGCCGTACGGAAAGCCCCTGAGCTACCCTCGTCCTTCCCTCGAGAGAGAGAGAGAAAGAGAGGAAGAGTGGGAGTTCGAGGAGGAGGTGGATTCTGGGAAGAACAATGGATTAAGGAACACGAAACTCCTCTCCACAACAGAAGAGGGGTGGTGTGGAAAAAGGGTTAAACGCGGTAGGGGTGGGACGGCTGTAAGGGAGTGGGTGGTAGGGAAAGATATGGAGAGAGACAACTGATCCCCGTGTGTCACAAACACGCCATCCGAGATTCCCTGGGAGCCCTTCCAGACCAAATCTCTCGGTCGGGATATGTAAGACACGGAGAGAACGGAACACTGGTCGGCAGTGGAAGGGAAAGAAGAGTACGTACAAGGAGGCCGCCTTAGAAGGAGGAGGGTGTTGTGGAATTTGGGTGTAGAGGGCGTGAACGGCAATGGTTCGAGGACTTTCGGTGAAGAGCATGCGTCTTATTATTCTAATTTTTTAAATTTATTTCTTCATTTCCCAATACCGCCGAAAATAGCACTTGTGGCCTTTACATCGGAGTATTAACAACAGTTAGGAACAAACGAACACCCACATCCACATTTACTGACACATGATCTTTCCTGAGGTAAACACATACGTGAAAAAATGGGTCAAGCGAATCGTAAACTGGGATTCGTCAAAAGAGTACTGGGTAAATGTGACGATCATGTACGAGAAATCAGCTACTTTTCCCTTGTTAGACCTCATTTGGAATATGCTGCCGGTGTATGGGATCCCTACGAAATCGGACTAAATAATGAACTTGAACGTGTGCAGCGAAGATCGGCAAGATTTGTAAAGGGGTGGTACGATAACCTTATTAGCGTAACCAGTCTATTAAATGAATCAAATTGGGAAGCATTGTCAGATCGCAGGTTCAAATTTAGACTTAATCTCTTAAACAAATCCCAAGACCATAGTATCAGTGATGATGCTGAAAATATTTTGCGAACCCCAACTTACTGTGGTAGACTGGACCATGATCACAAAATTAGAGAAATAGATTGCCGAACTGACTGATTCAAAATGTTCTTTTTTCCTCGTGCAATTAGGGATATGAATAACGGTAAATGTATCCAATACGAGTGTAGCAATGGATAAAATTGGTAGCTGCATGTTGGTATGAGCACTTAAAGCTAACCCAACTAACAGCATGTTTTTGCATGTTTGCTATTCTATTTTTATCTTTTTTTAAATAGTGAAGTTTCGAACAATATATAAATACTAATCCTTTTTTCATGCATGATATGTAGTGCATGTTTGGTGAGGATTCACCCCCTGCCACACCATTTTATGGTGGCTTGCAGGGTATTATGTAGATGTAGATGATCCATGTCCTGAGTGGTAAAAAATCCACTCATGCGGGACTCGAACCCGCGACCCTCAGGTTAGCAGGAACCACCACGCCACCGGAGCCGACATTAGTTTTAATTTTCTACCGGTGAAGTCTACATGGACATTTAATTCTTCCCACCCCCTAAATTTCACACGATGTCCCTCTTCAGCCCCTAATACCTCCTGCCTCATCCTATCATTCTATCCAAGCTACCCGTTCTTCTCCTCCCTCTTCCCCGCTTACCCAACGTTCTTCCCTCATTCACTTCTTTCAAAACACCATCCCCTTTTATTACCTACCTTTTCCATCCACACCTCCCAACTTCATCTATAAAATTCCTTTCCTCTCCAACCAATTTTAGTACTTAGTCGTTCGTCCTTCTTTCCACCCACTTTACTTTCTCCATCCTTCTCCACGCCCACATCTCAAAATCCCCAAGTCTATTTTCATCTTCTTTTCGCAAAACCCACGTTTCCGCCCCATATAGTGCAACGCACCATATTAAACTTTTCGCTAGTCTTTTCTTCACTTCTCTACTCAACGTCCCTGTCATTAATTCACGCCTACGAGTAAAGTCTTCTTTTCCCAATACGAATCTGCTTCAAACTTCAATGCTGCTACATCCTTTTTCTTCCAACACACTATCAAGACAGCAAAATTTCTCCACCTGCTCTAGCTTCTGACCTCCTTTTTATATCGTTAAACTGGCCTTTTTTGTTCTTGAAAAACGTATTAATTTCGTTTTCTTCTGATTTATATTTATACCGTATGTTTTGCACAGTCCCTGCATCGCATCCAGCATTTTTCGCAAGCCACGGGCTGACTAGCGGTATACAGACGCCAAAAAAAGAATTGATTGAAAGAAAAAGAAAATTAGAAGCAAATTATTATTGTCACGGAAATATTCAGAATAGAGTATTGGCATAATTTAATAGCTATTACTTTCGTAAGAAAGTTTTGCTATGGGAATATGTTTAAAAATATAATTCATCACGCATGAAATGAGAAATCACCAGTTTAATTCCATAAACTAGGCACAATGTGCTGAAACATCATAAATGAACTAACCACGTAATTTTCATTTTATTCTATATGAATGCGTTCCACAAAAATGAAGCCTATCACTCTTTCTTCAGATAATTAATTACTCTGGACAGTAGTAGTCAATCGTTTGATAGTTTTACGTAGATTTCTACTCTATTATCCTATCATCCGATCCCATAAAACAATCATATTTCTCTCAGTTTTTTCTTTCATAACCTTCACTACTTGCTCTATAAAACTCATCGTGGTCTTTTTTTATTCTTCCTCTCATTTCCCCTCGATGTCTATCTTCTTGAAACCATGGGGTTTTAAGATGTGTCCGATAAGGCTGCCTCTCCTCTCGTACTTTATGCTTCAATTTCATCCAACTTTTATTTGAACTATTTTAGTTATAACTATGTCTCCATCTTGACATGATCCTCATCATTCTTCTAAAACATTATATTACGACCTATTTCCAGTCTTCCCTTTTCGGCAGTTGTCTATGTCTCATAATAATGCCCAAGACGCACGATTTTTTGTAGTGTTTCCTTACTTCCAGCCCTGTGTTTTCAGCAGCTCATAGATTTATCTTCCGGGAAACTTCTCTGCTCGGGGTAATACATAATTCATTAATACAATTCATATTTTTGTTACTTCCATCGCAGCTATCCTTTTAATAGAATAACATAACTCTCATACTTATTCACTCTTTAGTTTCTCAGTTTAATGATGGTTTTACCCCCAGCACAGAATCGACGTTCCGCCATTCTTGTTTGAATTTTATTCACTTCCCGGGTGATACCTCCTCAGCACTTTTTCGGTGTGTTCTTCAGTGGCTATCTGACATCTATTTCTGCCTCTGCTTTATCAGATATTCTCGTCAACCCGCGACATGCTGCTATTTTTTCGTGGATATTCACCATAGACTTGACCACGACTGGGTCTTTTACGAAACAAATCACCTATTTCCCCAATGCAATAACAACTCAAGCTGTTCTTAAGGGACTACGCCCAGATGTTCTATTGAATTGTTTCCTAGCCAAGAACCTAGAATTTTCAGCCGTACAATCATGTGTAATGCATTAAGTTAAAGCAGAAAACACGGTCAAGAATCTGAGGAATATTTTGCTATTAGAAGTTACAGAATCAGAAAGATCTAAAATGTTTTCAAACTTCGGAAAACAGTACCCGGTAAAGATGGTATTCGTTTAGACTGCGACTAAAGATTTTTTTTAACTTTTTAATTCTGTGGTCCGCATGCTTGTAAATGGCGGTCAAGTCTCTTGTAAAACACGAGATCTCGGAGTTGGTGAATAATTTTACAACCATCCTGACCATTTTACAACCTGAGAGAAACTATCGAAAATTCAACCTTCCCTTACCACACAAAAAATTATTTAGTGTTTTTTTTGGGTTTTTGACATGAAGTAGGGAGGTGTTTGCATAAAATATCTAAGGAAGTTTATAAATGCGAACGTATTTTACTATTTACAGTACCAAATTGTTATTAGTTCTTCATTTACGCGTTTAAAAACAACAAGCATGTCTCCTACTGAGCATAATTCTTTCCTCATCGTTGTTTATTTATATCGTCTCCATGGAGGCGTTCTTGTTTTGTTACACTGCGAGTTTTCTTTTTACTTAAATTTTAAACAAACAGTGCGCTTTAACGTAAATCATCATGAGATGTTATAAGACGACAAAAAATCCTATCCTTTGACATCAAATTCATTTCTATAGGCTTTGTATTCTTTGGGAAAAATGGATGTTGACAAGAAATAGTGCATGGTATATACCACTGTTGCCCGCGTGAAGGCAGACGACCCTGTCGACGCTAGCTGAACACTATGTTCATGTTCTTTGTACAGGAATACAGCGATGGCATGGACGAACGTGGTAGTTTGGGAATGCGGAGAGAGAGAGTCAAGAGGGAGACATGAAAAAGCGCTGCCTCGACTCGTCGTAAATTCGTGGGAGTGCAGTGAAGGTAGTCCGCTTTACAGCTCCAAACCCGCCTGTCACTGACGGTTTGGCCACGCGAGGCTCATGAGAGGGAGGGAGAGCATTGATTTCCCGTACTTCAAGAGCCGTCTAGTACAGTCAAGCGCGTGAATCTACGCTAGTAGGGAAATCCCTCTTCAAAGGAGAAATCCTTATTCATATCGCATCTTAACAAACGGATATGAACTCCAAATCAACCTATTGAACAAAGGGGAAAACAGGTTAGGATTTTTTAGCGTGCATTTTTGGCAAATAAAATTGATTCAAAAGGGCAGCAAACAAATGAATATACACACACAAATTCCAAATGATCAAGTAATACCCGTATTCAAATTTGGGTAAAGTAGGTACGTAATATTGCCTGAACTTTAACCAATGCAAAAATTCTAAGCTCTTCTATATTTCACATATTCAAACGAAATTTCGAAAAACAGGAAATTCCTGGCTGTCTAGATTCAAACTTGAGTTTTTTCGCACTTCCTTCTTTCAACTCTTCCCTTTTAAATCTCTGAATAAGCCAGAAAATCAATTAATCGTTGTAAGAATGAGATATATTACTCTACTCCGCGGGCCTCGTCTAATAACCCTCACCTTCAAGTCCAACTTCAGTTGAGTTAGTTATGGTATGAATGCTTTGAGATAAATTGCGTCCTTTGAAGGCCATAAGTACCCTATGAGATCCAAAATACTTTCAACAGGGTGTTATTTAGTTCATTAAATCATCAGCCTGGCCTCATGACAACCGTTTCTCCAGGTAGCATATTACAGAAGAGGTAGGTGAACTCCAAATATTGAACTATTTGAATGGGCCTTCCTCTTACCCTCATTACCTCAATTTGGTAAATTATAACTCCACATAATTTCCCTAGAATTTTATATTGTATGTTCCCATGTAATAGCATAAAACGATTTTTAAATAATGGGCCTAATCTTTTTCTATTGAAATAGATTAGGCTGGATAGCCAGTTCCGGAAACCATCTTAGCCTTGGAAGGCTGCTAGGTTATATTCAAAGGTGTTTTTTGGAGTGACGGTTGTGCTATATCCCTTTTAAATGGTTTCACCGTTTGTCTTTATATTATGATATTATTTCTTCTAATTTTAAATACTAAGATTTTGTAACATGGTTTTTTTCTATCCTATATTGTAGTGCACAGCCTTATCTAGTTGAAAGGTGTTTCATTTCAGCTGATGCAATTTTATTTCAATCCCTCATTGGGAGAACTCGCCACTTACTACCGTAAAATTTTTATTGCTCGCAGAAACCAATCTAACCTCGTAAATAAGACTAAATCATTATCAATATTAATTGGAATCCACAGCATTTATCGTGACGAGAATAATCAGAAAATATACTGCACATATGTCATATCTGTATTCGCATTTTCACTGCAACCAGAACAGCACAAAACCGAGTTTTGCAGCTTCCACGTCCGTCATTATTCCATGTGAAGACTCAGCCTGCAGTTAATAGCCAATCATTCCATTATCCCTATTTGCCTTCAACTCGCAATCGTGTCACAAAAGATACGCTAGGAATACGTTTCTTGTATAACGCGGTTATACCTTTCCGAAACGTCCATTTTTAGTCGAATTAGAAGCCACGGTTTCCGCATAAAGGGCCATCGGTTTAAGATTTAGTTTTTTTCACTTCTGACGTAGTGACGCTTGTCCTACATAGAAACATACGTGCTTCTACAAGTAAACTGGATTTTATCGCAACTTATGCATCAAAAATGTATTTAGTGATAACTAAATATATTCTCAATATCCTACGTACAAATACTTGCATATGCCAATGCGTTTTCATAAAAATACAATTTTCCCTCGAGTCATAAATCATTGTGGAAATAAAAAATTTAAAAAAATCTGTTTACCACTGGATTAATGACAAACAAAGTAAAGTAAGAACATCCCATCAATACCTACCCTAGTTGGTATTAAACTATCGATTGCTATTGCCTTTTTTTAAAATGCTTTTATTATTTTTTGATTGATAATGCACACACTTCAACATGTGTCGGTAACACTTATCTGGTGATATCTAACAGTTCAAAATGGACTGAAATTTTTTTAACAAACAAACACGCCAAAAACTACAAATGAAATGCCGTATTATCCCACAATAAAGGCCCATTAGCTGCGAAGGCAAAACCCAAATATAGTCCCAATTGGGACCATACAGATAAGGGAGAATGATACCGAACCCAAAAAGGACATTCTCCACACCTAAAAAGCCGGTATCGATTTTTATTTCCTTCCTTTCCGATCGCTCTGAATCGATATATCTCGCACGAATGGGGGCGTTTACTCGGAACCGAAATCGCAATTTTGTACACGAAATCGTTCGATGGAAAAGAAAAACGAGTTTTAGTGAAAAAATTAATCTTCTGACCACAACCATTCACTCATATATCAAAAAATTAAAATAAGCAAAAGGTGACGCCCACCGAAAAAGCTGCTGTGATAACATTGACGTCATTTTCCTCCCGTCCTCGACTGCTTTTAGGGGAAGGGAAGGGAGTGGAAGGGGGATTCTCGGAAGGTCTGCTCGCACAGATACTGTCGCAATTGTCCTATTGGCAGAGTCAGCTGTGTCCCCCCTTTGCGATAAGGCAAAGTAGCTTCGCGGGCTCAGTTGTAATTGGACGAAGTCGATATACGTCAGAGGTTGCACCACGCCCACTTTTCCGAAAGGGTTAAAAACATCAGTTTTTCGCCGCTTTTACTCGATAAATAATTGACGGATCAGAAAACGAAGAAATACGGGTCTTTTATTTTACGAACTCTATCAAATTCGGCAATAAAAAATATGGTAAACGACCCCATTCCGTTCTTCACGTCACCTCATCCTCTATGTGATTCAGGTGGACTGTTTCCAGCATTCCAGGAACTGGGTACGGAGTCCCTGGAGCAATATTTCAATTACTTTTAAACCGCGCAACATCGCTGTTGCAGCAGTCTCACGGCTTGGGGAAGTTCGCCGCGTGGCCTTGCTCTCCGAAATTGGAAGTGATTCCGCCGGCGCGCCGGGGACCTGTGGGAAACCGCACAACCGTCGGTACCCCGCAAGCAATCGAGGGGTGGCCGGGCTGTCGACAGGCGAATGAGAAGTTTGCTATCGCCTCCGGGGGAGTTTACTTCGCATGCGTTCAACTCGTGCAACTGTGGAGAGGGAGTAAGGGAAATGAGTAAGAATGTTTATTATAAGAGATAAAATAGCCATGGAAACATCTCGTTGGCTGGTTATTCGTGGGGGGGGGGGCGACCGACAACTGAGGTCATTTGCGCCATTTTAGGATAGGTTGGTAATTGGGTAATGGTAGGAGTTTTCAGGTGATGAAGGAAGGGTGTAGATAAACCCGGCTTCGGCATTGGGGTCGTTTACCATATTTTTTATAGCCGAATCTGATAGAGTTTGGAAAATAAAAAGACCCATATTTTTCCGTTTTCTGATCCGACAATTATTTCTCGAGTTATAAGCGGCGAAAAACTGATGTTTTTAACCCTTTCGGAAAAGTGGGCGTGGTGCAACCTCTGACGTCATTGGCTTCGTCCAATCACAACTGAGCCCGCGAAGCTACTTTGCCTTATCGCAATGGGGGGACACAGCTGACTCTGCCAATAGGAGCGATTGCGACAGCATCTGTGCGAGCAGACCTTCCGAGAATCCCCCTCCACTCCCTTCCCCTCTCCTGAGGGCAGTCAAGGACGGGAGGAAACTGACGTCAATGTTATCAAAGGAGATTTTTCGGTGGGCGTCACCCTTTGCTTATTTTAATTTTTGATTTATGAGTGAATGGTTGTGGTTAGAAGATTAATTTTTTCACAAAAATTATTTTTTCGTTTCCATCTAACGATATCGTGTACAAAATTGCGATTTCGGTTCCGAGTAAACGCCCCTTTTGTCTCCTTTTAACGACAGTCGCCAAGGGAACCATGGCTTAACGTCCCATCCGACGGACTACTTGAACTAGGCACTCAAGTGGGGACCGGTTTTCCACTGAAAAATCCGCCACTACCGGAAATCGAACCCGGTCACTCGGGATGGGAAGCCAGTACTCTAGCCACCATACCAACTCGATCTCCAAAATATCTCGTGCCCCAGAAGTAATGTTCACTGCACCCTTGCATGTGCCTCTGGAAATATCTGTACAGACTGTCCCATTGAACAATTCTGGATCTCTAATTCAATCTCACTTTCATTATTTCCACGTTTGTGAAATTTAGCACAAGGGTAGCTAGAGATAATTTGTTTTGTTGAGTGCAAACAATGTTTTATAAATTTGACCCCATGAGGGGTATCCATTCCAAAATCCAAATTTTGCCTAATTCAATGTTTAAAAAAATTGAGATACAAAAAAGTCAGAAATGTTCCCGTAAATTTTTAATCCAAGGGTTTTTAGGCACGAGGAACACGATAGAACCACTTTCGTTTTCGAAAAAACAACCGTGACCCCTGAAAGGGTTAAGTCAAGACCCCAGCGGTGATAATAAGCGAATTGGGGCAACAAACGTATCGAATTATAGGTTTAACTGGGTGCCATAGTCATTAAAAAGGTCCCCAGATTTATTTTGTCGTATCTTGACCGTTAAGAGCTACGCATGGGGTCAAAGGTCACGAGGACTATGCTAGCAAATCAGGGCAACAAAATTGTCGTATAATAGGTTTTAAAGAGTGCCAAAGTTAATGACAAGGTCCCTAGATCCCTCATGGTATTCTCTGACCTCCAAGGGTCACGTTGGTGTCAAAGGTTGTGGAGTCTAGACTATATAATAAGGGGGAAAATTGACTTACCATAGGTTTAAATGTATTTCTAATTCGGTGGCAATATTCCAAGATTCTTTCCGGCTTTCGAAATCTCTCGTGCACATATGAGCCTATGATACGATACGCTTTAACCTAGATTTGCAACTTCCAGTAAAGAATTTGCTTCGTGGTTTATTCTAATACGAAACAATTTAGTAATACGAGGCAAATATTATCGCACTTGAGTTAGAATGTCACCAAATAATCTTAGCAGCTGAAGCTCCTACAGCCTAGGTTTACTCTTACTGAGGTTTTCAAGGAATGCTGCTTGATTTATCATGGGAAATATTAACTGCAGTGTATTAGAATTCTACTGATGAAATATGTATATGAAAATGGGATACAGAGTCCCCGGGATATAATTGAATGATGGCTAAAAACTTTTAAGGATTGTGAGGTGTCCGACCCAGAAAAGGATGACTATCCATTAGAAGTAGTATTACCGACAATAATACTTTACTCATAGTTGAGTTCCATTTGACAAGGAATATAAATTTAGTAGTAGAACCCGTATTGTAGGTAATAAACTAAGTTTTGTATCCTTGACAGTTTTATGTCCAGCCTAGTGATGATTCACCCCCTGCCACACACCCTTGAAGTGGCGTTCAGGGTATTGCGTAGGTGTAGACACAGATGAAGACGTTTCCTGACAAGCGCTTCTAGAAAAATGTTTCGGATAGTGTAAAAAAAACAATGAGTCCAAAGCAAAATTCGGATAAATATCTCAAAACCATGTTGACACAGGCGTGATTCATCACAAGCCTGACAATTTTATGCCAATAAATTAGTAAAATATAATGTCATCATACCACATTAGTACTTTATAGAAAATACTTTGTTAATGGATATCATCCTGCGGAAATAAAATGATAGGGCGAGATTCATTGGTAAAATTAAGCTGAGAGAAACCAATATACAAGACAATATGCGAGGGTGAAGTGAATGATCAATGACAAATAAGAAGAAAAAAGTACTGATCCACTGTTGAATATGTGACTCAGGAAGAAGGAGATTTGGAGTCTGGGTACAAAGAAAATCAGAAAAAATGATAACACATGCTCTGTAACATAAATTTAACAAAAGCAATCTTGAGGTTAGGATGAATAGAACAATATGAAAGAACTCAAGGTTTTCAAGGCTCGCAAACGAGATTATAGAGCTTTTTATTGACCATTCCCAGAAAAGGGAAGGCTTTAAAAGCATAAATCATTCAATTGAGGCACTTATTTCTTTTTTTTATTCTTCAGGAGATTTATAATCTATTTTTGCACCCATCACTGCCTGCATGAGAATGTCTGCCCCAAAACAGGTCGAACGAGTCCAATAAACCTTTTGCCCTTCCCTGATCTTCGCGTGATTAAAGCGTCCATGAGTGGCTCCGTCCACTTTATCTTGCATCAGGATAGCCAGTAGGTCGTTTACATCAAATCCAAGGCCATATCACCGCTTACCAGGATCGAAAACATCAAATTAGCGTTTTTTAAAGGCAGTTGGAGGAATCACTCGAATTATAATTGCGATAAAAAAATTTCATGAAAATATTCCGCATGGCCTTCATGACAGCTAGGTCGGCATGACACCGGATTTTCAACCTCACCTCAAGGTTCGAATGGCACCTCAGGGATGGATATTGTGTTGCCATCTTATGCTAAATATTCAGGTCTAGCCTCAGTAGAGCATCTTAAAACGTAAGTCAAAAATTATACATTCGGTGAGTAGGACAGTCACGAGCCTTACAGATATCGTCATCACAAAAGGCGTTGTCCTTAATATGAAATGCATGGAGTGATGAAAATATTAGTGATTCCATAACGTTAATGAAATGGCTAAATTGTACGAGTTTTCAGAAGAATTAATTCATGAAAACCATGTTTAATCGTCTACATCTACATCTACATAATACCCTGGAAGCCACCACAAGGGTGTGTGGCAGGGGGTGATTTCTCACCAAACATGCACTACATATCATGCATAAAAAAGGAATAGTATTAATATAGTAGTCAGAACTACACTATTTAAAAAAGATGGAAATTGCAAAGAAAACATGCAAAAACATTCTGTTAGTAGGGTTAGCTTTAAGTACTCATACCAACATGCAGCTACCAATGCTATTCATCGCTACTCTCCGATAGGACATATTTACCGTTATTCGTATCTCTTATTGTGCGAAGGAAAAAGGACATTTTGAATCGGTCAGTTCGGCAATCAATTACTCTAATTTTGTGATTATGGTCCAGTCTGCCATAGTAAGTTGGGGTTCGTAAAATATTTTTAACATCATCACTGAAAATATTGCCTTGGAATTTGTTTAAGAGATTAAGTCTAAATTTCAACCTGCGATCTGACAATGATTCCCATTTCAATTCATTTAATAGACTGGTTACGCTAATATAATTATCGTATCGTCCCTTTACAAATCTTGCCGATCTTCGCTGCACACGTTCAAGTTCATTACTTAGTCCGATTTCGTAGGGATCCCATACACTGGTAGCATATTCCAAATGAGGTCTAACAAGGGAAAAGTAGCTGATTTCTCGTACATTATCGTCACATTTACCCAATACTCTTTTGATGAAACCCAGTTTACGATTAGCTTGACACATTATTTCACGTATATGTTTACCCCAGGAAAGATCATGTGTCAGTCTTATTCCAAGATATTTAATAGATTCCACGTTTGTTATTTCATTATTACTTATTTTGTATGTGCTAGGAGGAGAACTATTCTTTTTCCAAAAATTCATTATTACACATTTCTTAAAATTTAATTCTAACTGCCATGTATCACACCAATTTTCGATTGCTTGTAGGTCATCATTTAAATATTGCTTATCGTTTGGGCTTAGAATTTCCCTGTACAAAACTGCGTCATCGGCAAATAGACGAAGCTTACTTTTTACCACCTTACTGATATCATTAATGTACAGAAGGAACAGGAGTGGACCTATCACACTACCTTGTGGGACACCCGAAGTGACTTCAATTTTCGGTGAGGTAACACCGCCCAAAACAACCCTTTGAACCCGATCATGTAGAAAATCACTTATCCATGATATATAATCCTTGCTAAATAAATGTTTACTGTCCAACCAATGGCAACAATAGCGAACAAGCTTTTTCGTATCATTAGTTACCTTGTAAAATTTCACTAAAGATGCGTTTACACGTAGCAGTTGACTGCTATGATAGTCAACTGCTAACAACTGTTAAGCCCCACTCGCATGTGAAAATAGCAACTGCGATGCGAGTTCAGGTTGATACTGGACACATGTCGAACACTATCGATCCCAGTTCGAGCTATTAGCAAAGTTGAAGTCCGTCTACTTTCCAGCGGAAATGTATCCAACACTATCGCAGCAGTCTCCAACGGAAAGCAATGTACGACGGCTGATATCGGGAATATGGATATAATAACAAGAATATCCCTTCCCAAAGGGGAGATTCTTCTCTTTAAAGAATGGGAACAAAAGATAATCGTCAATGGAATTTATTACTTGAAGAATTTCATGAAAATTTAAGCATCAATCACTACTGAAATTAAACTATTTTTATTTGTTATGACAACGCCTACATAGCGGCTTCAAGCTGCATAGAAGTTGGTGCAGACGCATCATAGCAGTAACGATATAGATATATCGCGCATCTTGCAACTGTCACAGAAGTGAACTGCTACCTGTAAACGCACCTTAAAACACAATCACTACGTTTACCAATCGATCACAGATCGATCTGACCGGCTCAGCCCGGTATGGTAAACGGATCGAGCCAGCAAGATCGATCCGAGAAGGGAGCCGAGTCAGCCCGCTTTCCCTAACCGATCTGAGATCTCAGATCGATCCGAAGAGGTCGGTGTGTTGCGCTTTTCGTTCTTCTTTCGGTTGTTCATGGGAAACAAATTGTAATCGATTTCATTTGTGAAGTGAGTTCATAAGCTCACATGGGTTCTACAATGACCGATGAAGTAAATAATTTCTCAACTCCATGGTGCAAGACGTTTACTACAAAGCTGGGCTACGTAAACACAACTCAATAATGTTCCCAAGGCTGGGCCATCTAAACAAACAGATGCGACTGCTGAGATCGATAGTTCAATATCGAGATTTTCAGACCGTGTTGGTAAACCAGGCGATATGAGTGAGCTCGCTTCTGATCTTTCATATCGGTCTGAGTCCGATCAGTAAACGTAGTGTATAACTTCAAATAACTATTCATTGATTGATTGCCTCATTACGAAAAAGTCAGGAGATTCTCTATGCCAAAACCAAAGACTGCAATAAGTTTTATATGAATTGAGACTAAAATTGTAGTTCAGAAGAGGCATGCATCCACTTATAACTTCAATAACTCTCCACAGGTGGCTCCTTGTCGCCAACTCCTGAGGCAGTTACCATGTAGAACTTGAAATGTAAGAGATGGGACATGCCCATCTCCTACGCACACGGTCTCACGATACGCGCTGGTTGCGTCTGTTTCCGATGATTGTGTCCCAGCATATAGGCACTTTAAATATAGATATTTTAAGCGAACGATGAAGTTTTAGAGTTGGTAGGAGAGGAAAGGAAGTCGACTGAGGAAATTAGGAGAAAACGGAAGGTGTGGATCGAGAAGGTTAGGTATAATGCTGAATATATGCATTTGAAACACTCTAAAACCCTCATACTTTCTCCCCCCCTAAATCATTCTATCCAAACTACCCGTTCTTCTCCTCCCTCTACCCCACTTGTCCTACATTCTTCCCTCAATTATGTCCTTCAAAACAACCTCGCCCTATATTCTCCATCCCCACTTTATGCCTTCTTCTAATTTCTTCAGTCAAATTCCTTTCCTCCGCTACCAGCACTATATCGTTCGTTCTCTTTTCAAGACACCTTACCTTCTCCATTCTCACATCTCAAACGATAAGTCTATTTTATTCTTCTTCCCTTAAAGTTCTTGTTCCCGCGCCATACAGTGCCGTGCTCCACATTATACTTCCTTTTTCTTTCCTTCCTTTCTCAATGATCCTGTCTTCAGTTAAATCCTACGCAAAGGCAAAGAACCAAAGGCTTTTTTTTATTTTGATTTTCTTTTGACTTCAATACTGCTACACTCACTTCCCTCCAACATACTAGCTACATAGTAGCCGTAGACGACGTACACGCTGTGCATAATAGCAATGGGGGTCACACAGCTGACACTGCCAATGGGAGCGGTTGCGACAGGATCAGTACGAGCAGACCTTCCGCCACCCCTCTTCCACTACTTTCCCTACAAGCAGTAAAGGACGGGTGGCAAATGACGTCAATGGTCTCGAAGCAGCTTATCCGGTGGGCGTCACCTTTTGCTTATTTTAATTTTTGATTTATGAGTGAATGGCTCTGGTTAGAAGATTGATTTTTTCACTAAAATTCATTTTCCGTTTCCATCTAACGATTTTGTGTACAAAATTATGATTTCGGTTCCGAGTAAACGCCCCCAATATGTAGATTTTAGTGCAGTTAGAGATAAAAGTGTGATTATAAAGGAATCAAATAAAGAATACTACGTCATTGATAGAGATTAGATAGATTTAACATTTAGACCGCAAATTAAACGGATTTAAGACATTTATGTTCCCTCCATACCTAGATCGGAATGTAATGTATACCGGGTGACTTTAAATACGAGATTTGCGAGACTCCGGTGATAATCAAATGTAGTTTCTTCCCATAAAAAGGCAGCGTTAGTAGTTTAAAAGTAACAGTACAAATTATGTTTAGAATACCTTATTTCAGGCAATGATTGCAATAGCTTAAACCAGATATTGCTCAAAAGTAAAAATTATTTTGGTGCTAATGATTTTTCTTGGACTGCATCTACCAAAGAGATGAAATATTTTAAGCTTGAACTCACCCTTTCTCACCAAACACTTTGGATTCGTTCAATACTAATATTGCCAGGGAATGCGAGAACTCACCTGAAAAGAGAAAAAATAAATCCATGCATAAGAATATAATAATATCAGAAATCAACAATTAATTATAAGTATACATATAAGGTGCAAAATGAAATTATTACATGTATTTATCACCAAGAATGATGGTTTCTAGTTTGAATTATGCTAATTTTTTCCTTAAATTCTTTCATATGAAATGGAAGTATAAAAATAGTCATGTACACTTCTCGCCAAGTATGAAAAATATATCTCCCATATCTTTCACGTATGTGCTTTCATTCTAGCGATATATTTTCTCAAAGACGAAAGGCATGTTTATCATGAAGGGGCAGTTATGATTCAAAGGCCGTATTGAAGGAGAGAATGTACATGTATAATGAATTAGCTTTCAAATCTGTTTCCTTATTATAAATTTGAAATGCAATCCATGAAGGTGCAAAATGAAATAATTACACGTATTTATCACCAAGAATGGTCGTTTCTAGTTTGAATTATGCTAATTTTTTTTCTAAAATTCTTTCATATTAAATTTTCATATGCTTTTCAGATGCCACACTCCTTTCAGGAGCTTTTCTATTTCCTGTTTTCAGTGCTTTCCAAGACTGATCACCGTAGAAGACAGTGCCCTAATTTTATATCCCAAACGAACAGCTCCAAATATTATATCGCTTTCGCGTGTGTGATGAGGCTCATTCCACGCCTAGTATCTTTAAATTCAGGACGAGTTGAGGGCCGGGTCCTTCGGGCCGTTCGACCCCGTCAAAGAGGAGATTCGTCATCCAAGGCCAAATACCTTCCAAAATAATGCAGCGGCGTTGCGAAAACAAAAGAATTAATTTCGGACATGCCGAGCGTTCCCAAATCCCGAATTTCGAAGGGTAAGGACTGGTTTCTTATTCTACTTGTGTCTGAGTGCCGTCAGTGAAGAGAAATTCCTCCGAAAGGAAGCGAACGCATAGAAATGTTTTATTCGCCGAGTCAATTCCCCGTTTGGGGGATATTTCCCCTATATATGTACCCCAGAGTTCAACAAGTTGTGATTTTAGAGCTTAGAATTATTGGCCAACTCTCTAGGTGGTAGCATTTCAATTCAAGAGATGTTAAGGAGGTTGGCTCGCGACTGCTTGAGCCAAGTTGTCTAAAGAATCTTATTAATTTAAGCACGAGTATATGCCTGCTAAGTGATCCTTACTTCAAAAAGAAAATTACCTAAGCTATTGAAAGTCATAAGTATCACAAGAAATACGATGTAAAGTCGAAGGATTTATTTTTTATGATAATTTTAATCAGCTCGACGATGGAGTCAATTCAGCATTTACGTTACAGAAATAAATTCATGTACTCTATGAAATTACTAATGTATAACACCAGAATATTATTATTAAACGTTATGTTATAATATTTCTTGAAATATTCTTTAATATCTCATTAGTAATGATATTATTCATACGCCACACATTTTGGCTAGAGCGACCGCAGAGCTACTTAAAGTCAACTAACGCATTTCATATGCTATAAGCTCAGAAATTGGTGGATTTAGCGAAAAATAAGGTGGGTTGATAACTTTTTTTTCATATCATTTTATTCCTTGTGAAATTACGCATAAAATATCAGTTTTTCTGCATAAATGACATGTCACTATGGTATTTTTAAACGTTATATTCCCATGTGATGGCCATATCGCGTTAATCGTATGTAATTTCAAATGCAATTTGTGCAATAAGGAGTATGGGTTGGTATAATTATCTTTACTTTATTAGATAGAGTAATTTTAGTTCTATAAGTGCTGAAAATTTTTTAAAAATACATAAATCACTTTCACTTTTAGGATCAATCTCCTTAAAATGTCCTTAAGGGAATGCTACTAATTGCGCCTGAATAATGGAGAGGATACCATGTGCAGCCGGACGTGTTGGTAACCCACTGGCCTACAAATCCAAAAGTCGTGGGTTCGAATTCCACCCTCGGCGACTGTGTTTGAAATCCGTTATCTGTTTTAAATCCATGTAATAAGTTTAATCTGCATTTTAACCCACGATCTGATAATGATTCCCAACCTAATTCTTCTATTTATTCTGATACACAGCTAAACCTATCGTAACACCTTTCACAAGGTCCCTATAAAATAATAGTAATATAAGGACCATGACCTTTCAACAAACCTAGCTGCTCTACGCTGCGCACTGTCCAGGTCTCTGATCAAACTTAATTCATTCGGATCCCATACACTGGTTACATAATCAAGATTGGGCTTAACTTGTGAAAGGCAAAGTTGATAATGAGGCTTAAGTGTTGAAAACATGGTCGCAGTTATAATTTAAATACTTAGAGAAAAGAGTGGCAGATTATTTTTCTTATTACACTTCAGGAATATAAAACATTTCACATCGTGACGCCTTATAGCACTAATTGAACTCAAGCAACGATGGAAAATCCCTGTCAATGCTACGACCTGAACCTGGGCTTTCAATATCGTAGCCCAACACTCTAGCCTCCTCAGCGAATAGGTATATACCCATCCTTCCCAGACACACAGCCAGGGGGGGGGGGGGGGTTCAACCTCTCACACCCCCCTACGAAATTTTTTCCCAAACATTTTATCGTTCTGATTTTAACTGGGCATTTTAATCTGGATTGCACTGCATACAATTCAAGTGTTGAATGTCTTGAAACGTGATCACTATAGTTTAATGCATGTGTGTGGTTGATAATTGCTCTTTTCAATCTGATATGTATGAATGAACTTCTGCTCTGGGGCCGGTCAAGTTAATTACTACATAACAAGGAAAGCAGCGCACTTTAACCAGTGAGAGGAGATAGGAATGGACCCTGTGAAAGTATATACCAAGCACTGAAAATTAAAGGAAGAGATTTGTAACATGTCGGTACCGAACGGGCAAGGCTGATTTGTTTCAAGTTACGCTACACTAGATTTAACCCTCCACCTAGGCATGGGCGATATTGATAATTCAATATCGGGATACGATAATGTTAGCATATCGATAACGTGGCGACAATGATAACTCATATCGTGACGATAATATATCGGGGCACGATAAGATATCGGGGCACGATAAGATATCAGGGCACGATAAATATCGCTATGAATATCGCGATAAATATCACGATAAATATCGTGATCACAATAAATATCGCCATAAAATATCATGATATCGCATGAAGTTACTGAAAGTTACTTTTGGTAAACATCTAAAGTAAGATCACATTATTCTAGCCAGCCGAATAGTTTGTTTGCTGAGTTTGTTTCGATATCTTTAGATCAGCGGACAATACATGCACTAATTTACAAACAGTTGTTTTCAGTTCCTTCCAAAATTTGATCATGACGTCACCTATAAACTATCAGACCACTGGAATTGAAAGAGAGAGTGAGAGAGAACTGCTGAGAATTTGAATTAGCAGATAGCAGAATAGTAAGTTTACAAACGTACTCGCTCCAGCTTAAGCGAAGGCCAACTCAACGGCTGTCTTTTTCCGATATCACGATCTTTTATAGTGATATTTATCGTTATATTTTATCGGGACGCGATATCATGATATTTATCGTGCCCCGATATCTTATCGTGGCCCCGATAAAATATCGGGGCACGATAAGACGATATTTATCGAGCAACGATATATCGTCAATTTTAAAAACTCAATATCGGATTCGCGATATATTAAAATATCGCGATATTTTACGATATATCGATACATCGCCCAGGCCTACCTCCACCCCTCCCAAGCAAATTTCTGGCATCGTGCCAGATCCTTCCTAGATCATCAAGTCTTCATTTCGAGTCTTCAGCGCAGAGCAATACTCCAACATACCATTTATTATTCCAATTAGAGCAACAACAAGTGAGCGAACTTGTGAATCCCATCGTTCCTCCACAAGACAGGAGCCCAGCAATTGTGGAGTGAGAGACCCCATGAACTTAATATCAAGGCGCTGATATTAAGCCTCGCCTCGAATAATTAAATACCACCGAGCACGATGGCTCAAGTCGCACGTAAACTTCCGGGCACAACAAAAGACGGGGTTGGAGCGCACGAGCAAACACAGCTGGGTGGGGAACACCTTCCGTCCCACGCCCCGTTAAAGTTTAGCGCGCCACAGCTTGAGAGAGGCAAGAAGTGCAAGAGGGCGCGGATCGTGGCCGTTTTGGTCCAACAGGAATTTCGGTTGGGGACGCAGAGACAATGAACCAACTTTACCGACCAAGGAAACGTACCGGGCTCCGAAATGGGTGGTTCCATCCTTGACCATAAGGAGTCCTTGTCGGAGGGGAAAAAAGTAGCCAATAAATAATTTTTCGCCACTTTTCGACCCGCTTCCCATACTGCCCATGTTTACTGTCTCGGAAGTCATCGTCTCGTTTACTGCGCTGGGTGACGCAACAGAGGACGAAAATGAGAGTGCCCCAGTAAACTGTCGATGATAGTAGGTACAGTTTATTTTTACTAGAGACTTTGCAGGATGTTGCAGAGCTTATATGCTACAAGGAACCAGTGGCGCATCCAGAATATTTTTATGGGGGCGGGGGGAGGGGTGGCAATCCTTTGGAAAGTGTAGACAAAACGTTATTTTAATCAGTATATTTAAAATATACTGTAATATATATATTAAAAAATATATATTACAGTCGGCCATATTAGTAATGGGATCGTTTACCATATTTTTTTATTGCCGAATATGATCGAGTTTGTAAAATAAAAAGACCCGTATTTTTCCGTTTTTTGATCCGTCAATTACTTCTCGAGTTATAGGCGTCGAAAAACTAATGTTTTTAACCCTTTCGGAAAAGTGGGTGTGGTGCAACCTCTGACGTATAACGACTTCGTCCAATCACAATTGAGCCCGCGAAGCTACTTCGCCTTATCGCAAAGAGGGGGACACAGCTGACTCTGCCAATCGGAGCAGTTACGACAGCATCTGTGCGAGCAGACCTTCCGAGAATCCCCCTCCACTCCCTCCCCTTCCCATAAGAGCAGTCAAGGACGGGAGGAAAAAGAAGTCAATGTTACCACAGCAGCTTTTTCGGTGGGCGTCACCTTTTGCTTATTTGAATTTTTTTATTTATGAGTGAATGGTTGTGGTTAGAAGATTAATGTTTTCACTAAATTTCTTTTTTCGTTTCCATCTAACAATTTCGTGTACAAAATTGCGATTTCGGTTCAGAGTAAAAGCCCCAATTACATGTACGCATCCTATAAGTAGCCATGTCAGATTTACAGACAAAAATAGCAGTTAACTTTTGACTAAGTTTGACCTTATCGCAAAGAGGGGGACACAGCTGACTCTGCTAATCGGAGCAGTTACGACAGCATCTGTGCGAGCAGACCTTCCGAGAATCCAAAGGGAGTCATCATCTCGTTTACTGCATTGGGTGACGCAACAGTGGACGACAATGAGAGTTCCCCAGTAAAGTGTTACAGCACAGATAAAAGAGCCTTTCATTTATCTTTGGTCTAGTCATACTCGAGTAAAATGATGTAACGAGTTTTTCCTATTTTTCCAATTCCTGCTACCATGTGACTGTGACTTGTCAATAAAAGATTAATTCGGGTTTTGTAGACAGCTAAGGGAGGGGGGGAGGGCCAGGCAACCCCCGTGGGGGGTGCGCCACTGCAAGGAGCAACAAATCCCGAAAGTTACCGCATAGCAACGTTTACTGTTTCGGGAGTCATCGTCTCGTTTACTGCGCTGGGTGACGCAACAGTGGACGAAAATGAGAGTGCCCCATTAAACAGTCGATGATTGTGCAGTTTATTTTTACTAACGTCGAGAACTAAAAATATAAGAGTTTACCAACCCTTTCCACAAGTTGACACATGAAACATTCCTTCAAAATTGCAGGGTTTAAATGGAAGCTAAAAATCTTTCTTCCTCGATAAAAGTTGAATGTTGTATATTTTAGTTATCCTTAATTTTTTTCCGTATCAAATCTGTGTATAACCAATCTGAGGATTGATGACCACTGATGATGATGAATTTTTTTTGTATCTGCAGTAGTACTTGCAGCTAGAATCAGGTGTGGAATCACGGATGCATCTTTCGTGTTATCGCAATCTTTATCGTTAACGTTTACCCCCTAGAGTAGCGCAGGGTTAACAACAACCGTCTATAAAATTCGCTCCACTGATTGTGATAAGCGATTTGGAGTGCTGTGCGAAAAATGAAGAACGGAGATCACGTTCTCTCTGCCAAAAGTTAAACCAAAAAATAACGATAACGCTGGCGCATGCCTTATAAAGATCGGGGCCCAGATTTAATAACAGAATGGATTCCACTGCGAGAAGGAGAGAGGTCGTGGTATCTGAGAACTCTAATGTTATTTGAAATTACACGCATGGTAATTTCCGCGGTTTTACGACGCTGTTGGCGTGGTGCAAATATTATAGCTTGAGTGGGCATCTGTCTTAAAATAAAACAGCTTCTCAACTCTGCCCGTGAAATTTAATGAAATCAAGCATACGCAGATTTCCAACAAAATGTTAAATAATACCATAGTGATAATATGGTTATGATACCATAATACTAAGTGAACAGAATGCCATACTAGTATGCAATATTGTTTCAAGATCAGCATGATGAAAATACTACATCATGAATTACACATTTCCACCGTTGTAGATAGAATGTATTTAACTAGTTGTTTTGTACCACATCATTCTCGATTGTCTCAAGCATTAGTGGTATTACCACATTTTTAAGTACTATATATTAATGAATTCTATTAAAAAACAGGGATAATTTATGATTATAATCACAATAATTGTTTGTTTGCATGTCAATAGTGCTAGCTTGGTGATCTTCACCCCCTGCCACAGACCTTCGCGGTTGCTTGCAGGGTATCGCGTAGATGTAGAGGTACCGTATTGATGTACGTGAGGCATAGAAAAAAAGGGAACTGAAGACAATACCACTCTAAATCGATGTGTTTCAAGAAATATTTTTTCCGAAATACCGATTACATATCAACCTGTCAAATCCATAAGGGTCTCGGTAAAGCGTTTAAAAAAAAATGAGTGCCGACTTGCAAACTCCAATTAACCCAGATTGTGAGGCAATACAAAATTCTACACGTCTGTCTCTAAAACCGTCTTTAACACGCTCGATTGATCTCTGAGGCCTATCAAGGAAAAGAAACAACTTTATATTATTGCAGCCCTTCCCTCGTATCATATCTCAAACCTATTTCATAGACGCGAATTACTGAGTTCACGAAACTTCCTCGGAAGTGTATGCTCAAATACTTTACGAGAGTTGAGAGCGCTTAGATCCGTGAATTTTGCATCAATTCCAGCCAAAGTTTCGACTAACTTCTTCGATCCATTAAAAGCCATTCACACATTCTGACGGGGAGATGGAATTCAAGCGTGAGAGTCTTAAAGCGCCATAATTTCGTTCCCTCACCTTTGGGTTCACGTATTTATTTTCCACCCCATTACAGATTCACAGGAGAGACGGTTGACTTTTTCGGAAGAAAACTTTGGAGGAGACGACGTGCGATAGTTGATTTTTCCACTATAAATGCAGCTATAGTTCAATCAGCTGCATTTGATCACTCACGTGTGTAGTTGTATTAAAGTTGTATCAATTTATTTATTTTTTAAAGTTTAAAGTAAAAATTAAAATAAAAACCAATTTTTTAAATGAGTTTTTTTAATAGTAGGTACCTGCCAGGGGCATCGGAACTATTTTCGCTGGGAGGGGCCAACCTTGAAAAGGGTTCTTAAGAAAAGGGCCCGGCTCCTATGAAAAGGGCCCGCATATTTTTTGCGGATAGGAGGGGTTAGAGACTAGAATTCCGCTAAAAGTGCTTATGAAGGTGGTAGAATATGCGTCCGAAGGGAAAATGCAAGCTATAAACCAGTGAAATTTAATTTGTATTAATGAAGACTCATTTTTCAACGGTCCGGGGCAAATTCTGGGGGGGCCGAATGCCCCCCCTGCCCTCCACTTTCGACGCCGCTGGTTCCTCTGATTCCGTACAAGCTTTGCGAAGTATATACCTTTGCGGTAACATACGAATAGTTAAGGAAGAATAGTGTAGAACAATTCACGACTGCGAGAGATTATTTTGGAGTCTGTTTATCATTAAAGAAACAGGTAGCGATTGGTGGATTACTGGAGAAATAATTGTTTGGTGTACTTGATGATGCCCTATCAACTGAAACTGAAAGCAATTTTCAAGCAATTGTGAAGTAACCAAATTTTATCTAGTACTTTTTAACAGAGGAAACAAATGAGGACTAAGATATTTTCATTTATCCATAGTACGTTCTAGTTAAACAGTAATCGTAATGTTTCGATCAGTTTGTTTCTCGAAAACACAGAATTTCTGATAAACTTGTTGGAATTTTCCCAAATGAATTCTGACTATGGTTGTCATGACAATAACATACTAGCCTGGCAACCCAATGATCGAATGTTCGATTCCCATGTACTTGGTGATTATGGGTGTTTTGTCGTATCACATCTACAGTTGGATTAGGCTGTGTGGTATCCAATGAGCTAATAGTGGTTCTTTGAGTTTTCAGCTCCTGATTCCTCTAGACTCCACAAAATGTTCTCTCGCCCACCAAACAAAAAATATATAATTTTACTTAACTATATAAGGAGAAAATTGGGCTCTCTGCCTTATCAAAATATTGACTTGCGAAATAATCCAACTTACGAATTAACAGAACTCGCGCATTAATACAATGTGAAGCTTCACATAGTGGAAGTGAGACATAATACCCTGCAAGCCAACATAAAGGTGTGTTGTAGGGGGTGAAATCATCCCCTTATATGCGTAATACCCAAATAAAAGAGCAGCACTCGTCCACGTAAAATATGTTCCATTTTAGAAAGCCATCATAACCTGATGACAAAGTGAAACACGTGTCGTGATGTTTTAAATATATTTAAGTGTAAAAGTGCTAGAGTTTTATTTCACCATAGCTTCTAAATGATATTTTGAAGCAGTATAAAGGTATTAAATAAAACTTCACTGCAAATAATCATTCATTTTTTGCTGGTTGTTACAGCTATAGGTATATCAGGTCAACGATATATTTTTATTGGGACGTCTAACACATCTTGTAACCTTAGAAATAAGTGTAGGTACTCCTATAGGTAAGAATTACAGACATGGGAGCATATTAACACCGAATTCTGCCACTGCTGCAAAATGGAATTCATGATTTTCGAGGGTAAACACTCTATTTCCATATTCTCAGTTATATGAGACTCTTGCTTTGCCCCGAAAGCTCGCCAACAGAATGGGAAAAAAATAGATCCAACTGTAAATCCCCACCGCTTACGAGGGGCTAACTCGCGAGGACTTACAAAACGGCACTCCCAAGCTCCCAATCGATTTCCGAGATGCCCGCGGTGGATGGAAAAAGGAGACAGAAGAGGATTTATATAAATGGAGGGAGGTTTGGGTACGAAGGGGGGAGACCGGAGAGTGGAAAGGAAATACGCTCAAAAGCACGGGAAAAGCCAGGAAGTAAACGATTAGGCAGGAAGTTAAGTACAAGATGGGGCGTAGCGACCAAGGAAGGACAAAGAGAAGCGAAAACGGAAGGCATTATGGGATAAAATGAGGGTTGGGGAAACAAAAAATATCATGTTAGGGTTAGGTCCATAAGGATCGCTAAGAGATAAAGACCAGGGGAAGCGAAGTGATTCGCGAAAATGTAGAACTAGGAGAAAAAACGCGGAGACCACGGCCATTTTAAGAATTCGGGAAGATATGGCTCTTAATCAGATACGATAACAACCTACGTCTACGTAATATCCTACAAGCCTCCGCGAGGGTGCATGGCAGGGGGTGAAGTTCGCCAAAAATCACGGAACACCATCCGTGAGTGGACACGTCTGCGTGCTGGATAAGGCAGTAGAGTGCGTATTTCGCTCCTCATTTTTTTCTGCGTCTCGATGGTAAAAGAAATTGTTTAGGGTTGTGGACTAGAGATGTGGTTCCGTCTGATAGGCGTGCCAAGATGATGGTGTAATCATTTGAAGAGTCCTAAGCCCACTCTAAGTGTGGTGTTTGATCGTGTAATGTTGAATGTATTGCTTATGGCAACGCAATTTGCGAAATTCAATCCCGGTATAAAAGGTAGTAACGGTGATAACGCCTCAGTGTCTCATTCGCGTTAAATATATCATATTTATATCGTATTTATATTATAAATAATATACATTGACATAATACCCTGCAAGGTACCATAAACGTGTGTGGCAGGGGGTGAATCTTTGCCAAACATGCGCTACCTATCACGCTTAAAGATAATCAGTAGCATTATTTTATTCCCCTTATAACAATTTAAAAAATATTCAAAAATCAGGGTAAGCACGCAAAAACGTACCGTCAGTTGAGTTGGTTAAAAGCCAGTTTTAAAATATTATAAGTTAAAACCCTAAATATCGTCATACTATTTAAGAAATTCATATTTAAATGGTCGGTTTGGATGTCGATTTCCCTAATTTTAATTTGTAGTTTCGTCGTATATATAAACATTTGTGCCCCAAGTTATATTACCTACAGGAAAGATTCAGAAATAATGCAAATTATATTTTTTCCCAAAGAATGGAAACTAATAAAAATGAGATTAATGCTTCTAATTCATTTCTTTATTCCGTCGCGTTGTTGCTCCTCGGCGCTTTTCGTTAAAGTAGGCTAATGACGACACCGGGTTTCACTCTGCCTTACCGGCCGCGGTATCCCGGTCGGTAGGTAACGATCCGGCTCTAAGCTTGCGTTAGAGTACCTAAACGCTGAACAAGCGTATTTTGCATCGCCGTTTAGCCCTAACACGTAACAAGTCTATTAGATGAACTAAAATGGTAATAATTGTCAGACCGTCGCGACGGTTGAAATTAAGACTTTTATTTCTTAAATAAATTCCGATTTAATATTTTCACTGATGTCGTTAAAATATTTTGCTAACTCCAACTTATTATGGTAGACTGGACCATAATCATAAAATTAGAGGAATAGATGGCCGAACTGACAGATTCAAAATGTCCTTTTTTTCCTCGTACAATTTGGGATATGAATAGCTGTAAATATATCCAATAGTATAAACACAAGTGTATCAGCGGATAGCATAGGTAATCGCATGTTTGCTATTTTCTTTATCTTAATCATTGCTATTATCTTATTCAATTTGTGATTTTTTAATTTGAAGTTTAGACTATTACCTATATTATTAATAATCCTTGGGTGTTTTCAAGTCTGTTTCCGCACTAATAGGCGCTTCAGACCGGGAGGAAAGGTATAAGGATAGGAATGGAAGGGATGGGGGCAGAATATCATATTATTACTAATCCTTTTTCATGCACGATGTGTAATGCATGTTTGTTGTGAACTCACCCCCTGCCACACACCTTTATGGTGGCTTGCAGGGTATTATGTAGATGTACGCTAAAGACGATATCCCACGGACAAATTATCATCCAATTTTTTACCAAAAACTTTACCTGAACGCACATCATTCAAATTTTGGATGAAACTAATAATTAGTTTTTTTTCAGATTTTCCATACACTCAATTAGTATTTTGACTGCAGCAGGGCTTCATAATTAAGTCAGTTCAATCTGTGCCATGGTGGTGACACTCCAATCCAAAGAACTACAATCGATCTCAAAAGAGCAGATGGCGAACCTCACGTTTTTGGAAATCTCTGATTGGTGTTGGTTTCATATATTTTGGAACAAAATTCAGAGCAAGTTCAGTTTGGTCCTCAAATTTGTGCACACAAGTTTGGACCAAAATGGTGTAAGAGAAACTTAACTTTTTTATATTTTCACACTTTTATTTGAGACACCCTACCGGTTTCGACACTCCCGTGTCATTGTCAAGGGTTCTGATATGTGCACGGTGGCAAGCCCTTATATATAGGTACTCCAAGAGGGATAAACTGCAGGATTGGGAAGTTTAGATGGTATGTGTTGAAGGTCAGGTTGACGGGAAAATGCTTTTTAAAGGTGGTACGGGAACATTGTACGATTGGGGTAGATTGAATGGTACAATTTCATTTAATAATTGTGGTCCCAAAACATTGGAAGCAGATACAATCTCAACATTTTCTAAGAAATTCAGCTTTGCACCTTCGTCATGAACATTTAAAATATCTACTCTAAAATCAGATATGTGATTAAAACCAGATAGATGAGAAGCAAAGACTGACTTGTTGTCACCAAGTGACCTAGTCACCAAGCAAAGACTGACTTGTGGCTCACAAAGTATCGCCTTATTCAATTCGATTTATTTGGACCAAAAGCCTTTTGGATGCAACATCACCATGCCACACGGTCCACATCAGTTATATCTAGGGATGGGTCGGTCCACTTTTTTTCAGTTCCGGTTCCAGTTCGGTTCTTAACTTCGGTTCTCGGTTCCGATTCTCGGTTCCGGTTCTTAATTTACCACTTACTTTGCATTGCTTAGTGGTAAGATAACATAATCAATAATCATTTTCAGACACATACTGCTTGAAAAAGAATACCAAATTCGTTAAATTTTTGTGTTATATATACTATTTTATGATATAATTTACGAAAATGATATGAGGACTCGCACCTCCAAAGTAGGTGGACGTAACATATACCTACCTATCAATCAGTATATCCTTATTGCGGCGGTATTTCATCACTTTCTAGAATTGGATGTAATAAAATAAATCATAGTGTCATTTTAACGCCTGAATTAGAATAATTCGCGGCACCTTTGAAGCATCTAAGTACACTTTTTCACCAGGTTTTAATGTGAAGCCTCACTTTCAGAGTGTGAGCAGGTTTCAAACTGGTTTTCGCGCCAATTATTTCGGTGCCGATTATTTTTGGCCTCGGTTCCGATTCTTAGCTCAAGAACCGGTGGAACCGAGAACCGAAGAACCGAACCGACCCATCCCTAGTTATACTTATCCAATTTTCACGCAAAAATTGCATCCAAATTTGACCGTGGTGGGTGGGACACAGGCTTAAGCGTAAGCGGTTCGAATGGTTGTCGATGAGCGTTACAGGGGCGGGCCAAATGGAGTAAGTGGGTAAGTAAGCATCTCCGAGGATTTGGGAGGGAGAGGGGACCACTCGAAGATCGTGACTGGAGCTCATTAGTTTCCACCCCTTGTTTAACGGCCCCGAGTTACGATGACACGACACGATGAGGAGCTATCCGGTACAGCGTGGTGAGAGAAGTGGTATGTGAGTAAAGGGTGGTCCGTTAGGGTCCAGGGGATAGCGGGGTGGAGTCATGAGAGGTGTCCGTTAACGGGAGGAAAGGGGTTGATGTGTTGGGGAGGATGGGAATACATCACGTCGTTGGGGAAGAGCCGTTGGCGAAGGAGACGAGACATCCAGCTTATCCACTCCACTTAACGACAAGGATCAGTGGTGCGCACCCACGAGCAAAGAAAAAGTTATGCCCCGTCCATTAGGCACCGGTGAAATTGCTGAAGTTTTTAAGCTGTGCCCGAAGGAATGGGGTCGTTTACCATATTTTTATAGCCTATTCTGAGTTTGTAAAATAAAAAGACCCGTATTTTTCAGTTTTTTGATCCGTCAATTATTTCTCGAGTTATAAGCGGCGAAAAACTGATGTTCTTAACCCTTTAGGAAAAGTGGGCGTGGTGCAACCCCTGACGCATTCGACTTCGTCCAATCACAACTGAACCCTTGAAGCTATTTCGTCTTATCGCAATGGGGGGACACAGCTGACTCTGCCAATAGGAGCGATTGCGACAGCATCTGTGCAAGCAGACCTTCCGAGAACTCACCTCCACTCCCTTCCTTTCCCCTAAAAGCAGTCAAGGACGGGAGGAAAATGACGTCAATGATATCAAAGCAGCTTGTTCGGTGGGTGTCACCTTTTGCTTATTTATATTTTTGATTTATGAGTGAATGGTTGTGGTTAGAAGATTAATTTTTTCACTAAAATTCTTTTTTCGTTGTCATCTAACGATTTCGTGTACAAAATTGCGATTTCGGTTCCGAGTAAACGCCCCCATTACATCCTTATAATACCCTGCAAGCCACCATGAAGGTGTGTGGCAGGGTGTGAGCTTGCACCAAACATGCATTACATATCATGCATGAAAAAGGATTAGTAATAATATAGGTAATAGTCTAAACTTCAAATTTAAAAAAAGGTAAAAATATCAAAGCAAGCAGGAAATATAATGCTGTTAGTTGAGTCAGCTTAAAGTCCTTATATGCAACTACCTATGTTATCAATTGATACACTCATATTGGATATATTTACCGCAATGTATATCCCTAATGGGGGCGTTTACTTGGAACGTTTTAATGTTTTCCTCAGGGTGGTAGCACTGTGCTTCATGGTTTTATGTTAGGAGTGTACAAACGGAGTAGTACTCTTTTGAATGCTGCATGATAGTAACTGTTCTCTCTTATGGATAATGCATGCCTGGTGATGGTTCATTTCCTGCCACACACCTTTACGGGGACTTGAAATGCATTATGTAGATGTGGATGAATAAAACCCACGGTGTCGACTAAAAGAGACGTTAAAAAAAGTAATCTTTCATTTGAACTAATAACGACACCGGCATTTAAATGGTCGCATAATTTAGTCGCAATAACGTATCTTATTTCTTTGCCTTTTGCTTACGGTTTCTTTCTTCCAGTGAGGCATGGACGATGATAACAACAGAAAGCATAAGCAGAATAAAAGCATTCGAAACGTGGTGATGCCGAAGAATGATGAAGATATGTGTATCGACCGGGTGACAATTGAAGATATTCTGAGAAGAGTGGGAGAAAAGAGAAGCCAGTTGAAAATTTTGAAGAGAATTCGGAACAACTTGACTGGTCTTATCTTAAGATATGATGGCCTTATGAAGACAGTCGCTGAGGGAAATATGAACGGAAAGAAAGGAAAAAGAATCCTCGTATGAAATATGTAAGAATATATGTGTGAATATTAGGGAAGAATTATATCCATAAATATGAAGAAGTTAGCTGACAAGATAATTTAAAGAAGCCGCCGAAAACCCTCGTATCAGCTAGCGGGGGAATACGCAAAGATAGAAGAGAAAACATTTCTTCCGAGCGATGTAAATTAGTACGATCTACGAAAACAACAGGAAGATATTGAAATACGAACGGGAAAGGGTGGAAATTTCAAGCAACCTTTCTGAGACGTAACAGAACTAAAATCTAAACACTGCTTCAGAACGTGTATTAAAATTATATTTTTATGGTTTGAGGCTGGTGGTAGAATTCAATCATAACTTCGACAAAAATACTAGCTAAATAAATGCCCTAAGCATGGTCATGTCGAAAATAAATTTGTGTTTGGTAGAAAAAGATAGATGGAGATACCTAAATGAGATGTTAAAATGGCGATCGAACAGGAAGAAGTGGACGGTGAAGGGAGAAAAGGATAGGCACTTGGAAGGTGGGATTAAGACAGAAAGCACGCTGACTTGAATATTTAATTACTGAAAATGGCAGAATAGCAGAATCAGTGAATAAATTGTCCATCAAAATGATCTCCAGTCAGAAAAATTTAATCCACTCCTAGGATCACAAAAAAATTTTACCTTCTTCTCCTAACATTTCCTTTATTAAATCTTCATAAACGGTCACAATGTGTTTTTAAATACCAACGTCGGCGTGTATTCCAAGTACTCGGCTAATAAGTCGATATCTGGTAAATGATCTTTTTTTTCAAAATTGATATCTTTTCCGATAAAGAGAGTACGGAGCAGTGAAAAAAGAATATCTTCGTGAAACATAAGGAATTAAGCGGTAGATTGAACATTAAGAGTCTCGTTTCTCGATAATGTAGTATTCATTTACAACGAACAAAAGTAAATCAACGTATCCACCACCATTAATAACCTGTAACCGTTACTACGACGACAGTTGAAGATCTGAAAAGGTCAAGATGAGACAAACAACTTAGTTCCTATTTCACACCTCCTCCACAGCCATTATCTTCATTCGCGCCCCGCAGTGAACGAACCCAGGTAAGGGGAACATCTTCCGGGTGAATCGACTCTTGAGGAACGCGATTCCTGGCATTTCTTACCTCGTCACCTCATCGATGGCAAAGCACTAAGATGCTGGAACATATAACGCTCGCTCAGCTGCTCCTTCATCACTCCTCACCCCCCCAACTGCAGACGTAGGCGGAAAACAAAAGCAAGTAAGCAATTTTTCACTTCCTCGCCAAATGATAAACCACGTTCGCCTGCCCCATGAGTCGGAAAACCAAATAGAGAAGCCATATTTGGCTCTTTGGATGCGTGAATGAGACTCGAAAGTAAAATTGAAAGTAGTAAACAGAACAATTACTTTGTAATATTCCACAATTTCTTTATTTTAACACCGACCTAGGTTTCGATTGGTTTACCAATCATCTTCAAGGTAAGCGGGGAGAGTCAGCGAGAATTGAAAATTGAAATAACACTATAATAGTTTCATTTAAATAGTCCGATATTTACGTATACACATTTTAATATACATATTCGTCATCATCATTTAGATCGGCAAGATTTGTAAAGGGACGATACGATAATTATATTAGCGTAACCAGTCTATTAAATGAATTGAAATGGGAATCATTGTCATATCGCAGGTTGAAATTTAGACTTAATCTCTTAAACAAATTCCAAGATAATATTTTCACTGAAGTAGTTAAAATATTTTACGAACCCCAACTTACTATGGCAGACTGGACCATAATCATAAAATTAGAGAAATTGATTGCCGAACTGACCGATTCAAAATGTCCTTTTTCCTTCGCACAATAAGAGATACGAATAACGGTAAATATGTCCTATCGGAGAGTAGCAATGAATAGCATTGGTAACTGCATGTTGGTATGAGTACTTAAAGCTAACCCTACTAACAGAATGTTTCTGCATGTTTGCTTAGCAATTTGTATCTTTTTTAAATAGTGTAGTTCTGACTACTATATTAATACTATTCCTTTTTTATGCATGATATGTAGTGCATGTTTGGTGAGCAATCACCCCCTGCCACACACCCTTGTGGTGGCTTGCAGGGTATTATGTAGATGTAGATGTAGATCATCATTGGTCAACAATCCTATAGGATTGGTTTGACGCAGCCCTCCACCCGATTCTTCTATCGGCCAACCTCTTCCTATCAACTTTCAAGTTTAAGTTTAACAAGCGTTTATTCAGACCAGTTATAACGATACATAAACTCTATAAATTAATCAACAATAACAAATAACAACAATACATGAACTGGTCTATCCCCGTTATAGGAATATCTCCTCTTCGGGGTGTGGGAATCCTCTTGTGGTGTTCTTTCGTATGAGCTTTGGCTTCCCAGTGGGGAATTAATTGTCCAAAAGATGTTCAAAGAACGTTCAGTCAACACTATTTGAACGTTCAAAGATTATTCAAGAAGGACATTCAATGAACGTTCAAATGGCACTCACAGATAGTGCAAAGAACATTCATTGGAATACTTCATAGAATGTTCAAAGAACGTTTAACTTGAATGAATTGCGGCTGAACTGTTTTAGAAAGAATAACATATGAAGCGTGAAGGTGTTTTATAAAAAGATATTCTCGTGAAACCGTTTTCCTGTAGAATTTCTTAATTCTTAAAAGAATCCTGTAATTAGAATCAATGAGCCCAGATACATTCTATAGAAATGGATCTGCAAAATATGATCTTGGTAATAGCAAGGTGCTGATACGTTCCGGTAGAACATAGCCTATTAATTCACTGCGGTAAGTAAATAGATAGACACCGTTACTTATCACAATTTTCAAATATTACTAATGTATTACCCTGCAGTGGCTTTACTACAATTTTTCATGCCTAACCGATATATGTAATATGACTAAAGTGTTCTTAAATTGCCATTTGAGGTTAACCTAGCGGGGGTGCATTTTTGAATAACACTTCGTGGACTGGAAATGAACGATCTATGAACAGCCTCAAATCAATAGTTCACACTTGAACATTCAATGAACGATCTATGAACAGTTTCAAATGAATAGTTCACACTTGAACATTCAATGAACATTCTATGAATGTATGCTCAGGATAGTTCAGTGGTGGACTACTTTTGAATTAGTTCATGAATGTCTTTTGCATGGTCTCTCCCCACTGGGTTGCGTATATTTTCAACGGGAGCGGTGTTGGCCCGGCATTCGCCCGCGCACGAGGGGAAACCCGCAAAACCCTCGTGGGACCACCGAATAAAATTAACACTAAAACTTAACAAAAACATTGATAGAATTTAAAAACATAACAATGGTAGATATAACTCTGTGAATCGGCATTCACTTGTTTGCGGAAAAAATATGGCGTTGTAGAGCAAGCATAGCTTGCGAATAGAGACTAACCTACTGGCCGTGAATATATTAAAGTTGAATGCCAATGCATTTTAAAGGAGATAAATATGAAGATAGGTGTTCTGACAACACATACCAACGATTATCACAGCATAATGAAGCATAGACATGCTATACATAATAATGCACGAGTTTCGTCTCATGAATTTTTTATAAAGTAAGTGCATTTAAATTGAAGGGAAATTCAGATTCTTAGAAACTGCATTGATATAAGCAATGGGAATGTAAAAGTATTTAAATTTGATGCGAAGCAAATCGCAATCCTTCTTATCTGTGCCTTCTCCGAATATCATGATCTCAAGGAGTGACAGGCTGCACCTCTGAATAATTCTCATCAACCTTGAAAAAACCTAGATCACAAGGGGAGACTAAAGGATCCAAGCTGGCATGCCTTTTTGCATAGCAAATCCTGAAGCCGAACGGAATGAAATTGAGAAAGTTTCCCTCGAGGAATACACTTCCTCAGCGTAAAACTTGAGGCTTGAGGAACGCCTTTGAGTGAAGGACGCGAGCGAGATAATTGCGGTTTTATGGCACAGATGCGGACTATATATGGACCAGAGAAGCTACCACACGAGTCCTTTTAAAGCCGATTTTAATATCCAACCGTCCCTGAAACTCTCTGAAAAAGCAATCATAATTCCCGGTAGTCGGAAGTGAGAGAAAATCTCAAAGCTTCTAATGATTAGCATTTTATGGTGGGTAATACAAGGGGGGAGGGTGTAATCAAGAGATATAAATACAAAAAGGAGACTGCATTGATACTCATTGAATGACCTTGTCACCGCCATTTATCTTTTGAAACTTCCGTAAAGACAAGTCTGATAAATGAAAACTTTTATTGATTTCTTCATTTACACATGAGCATCAACAGCAAATGGATACCTACGTGTTAATGCCGATAGGAACATAAATCAATAAAATAATTTTCTTAAAATATTATTTCATTTTCTCTTCGACAATTGAATTGAGAGTGTGCTATAGTCTACAACAACATTCCATGCAATATTTACACCCAAAAGGAGGCAAAGCATTACTCAAACACTGACTAAAATTAAGCATGAGAGTTCATTATTAATTAATTTGAACCAATTGATTCCTATTGGATTCTTAGATGGCTTTATACTATTACTTAAAAGTCTTTAATCCAGGAATGCATGAAGTAGAAAATAAAATCAGTGTGTACGGGTAGGCAGGACTAACAATAAGTGAAAAAGTTAACTTAAAGCTTGAAGAGCAAAGTAAATTGATAACTTGTGAAAAAAATCATCATCAGGAAAATATATATATTATATCAATACTATCCTTTCGAAAACAATGGCTGCCGACCATAGATCAAATTGCCAAAAACGCGCTCTGATGCAAAGAAAATGTTCTGCAAGATGTGTAAGTTAATGAATACATAAAACAAAAGTTATCTCGGGCATCCCAAAATGTCTCTCTGAATCTAGGGCTTCATTGGATAGAAGTTTATTGTTTATTTCGGAAATAACAGAATTCCATTGTTATAAGTAGGCAAGGCTACGCAATCCATTGTTACAATAACATTCTGTGTAATAATCATGGGCCTATTGCTCAAATACCTACACTTGTGGAGTGTTACTGAGTCTGATTTTCCGTAAGTGAATGTCTCCTTGAAATATGTAGCGAAACATTAAGGAGAAAAGAGGAATTAAGAGGCAATTCCTTCTCCAATCGTGAAACTAGTGACGCCAAGGAATTAAAGAAAAGTAAATCTTTAACCCTGAGGCCACTGTTGGAGGCGGAGATGGATCCATAACAGTCAATGTTATTATTAGTAGTTTTCTACCAATGAAGATAGGTCTAAATGTAGATTGAATTCTACCCACCCCCTACATTTCAAACTATGACCCTCTTCAGCCCCTCATACCTCCTGCCTCCCATCATTCTATCCAAGCTACCCGTTCTTCTCCTCCCCTTCCCCGCTTACCAAATATCCTTCCCTCAATCACGTCTTTAAAAACACCATCGCCCTTTAATAACCTTCTCATTCCACACTTTTTGCCTTCTCCTAATTTCATCCATCTATAGCTGATAACTTCAGGCTTAACTATGACAGGTGATACCTTTCCATTATGGAAAATAAAAGAATGAAATTTTGTTAGGTTCACTTCATATTTAAATTGCAGGACCCGGGTTTCATTGCGTAGTTATGACGTAACCTGACGTTGTAACGTGAAATTTACGTTATAAAGTATCCTGAAAATGTTATGACCTAGGCTTGTGCGATGAGTCGATTAATCGAAGTCATCGACGATGATTTCAGTCATCGCACCGCGATGACTGAAATCGATGACGATGAATGTCATCGACCATCGATGTCGATGAGTAGATGAGAATCATCGATGTCGATGAGTCGATGCGAATCATCGATGTCGATGAGAATCATCGATGCCGATGAGTTGATGCGAATTATTGATGTCGATGAGTCGTGATGCGCTGCTGACATGAGAACCTCTACTGACGACCCCTTTCTGGCGGAGCTCCACTAGTACGAGGAGGTCCCAGCTTTATCCAAATCTTCGGACGTCCTACATTGGTATAGGGACAGGAGGGATGTGTATCCCCGCCTTCAGAAGTACGCGAGGAAATACCTCTGTATTCCTGCCATTTCAACGTTGTCAGAGCGGTTCTTCAGCGATGCAGGAAACGTTGTGTTGGACGACCGTCATCTACTCACCGATGAAAATGCGGAAATGAGAATTGTATTACACCACAACAAAGAGTTGTTGCTTAATTTGTAACTTGGTGCTTGTTTCGCTCTTTAATAAATAGGCCTTGTCCTTCTCAATTACGTTTGACCCAATTCAATCTTCACTTAATAGCAACACCAAACTGCCGAGACATCCGCACCGATCATCGCAATTCATCGATCATCGACATTCATCGATAGTCATCGATAATCGTGTACACTCTATTTGATGATCGATGACAGCCATCGTCATCGAAGCATTTCGATGAAATTTTTTCATCGAAAATCGATGACCAAAATCGGTCATCGCACAAGCCTATTATGACCTACGAACCCGATGAACCTGAACTAAGTTATGAAACCGGTGTCCTGCATATTTAAATATAAAGTGAACCTAACAAAGTTTCATTCTTTTATTTTCCTTCATTCATCTAATTTCTTTCCTCTCCTACCAATTCTAGCACTTCATCGTTCGTCCTCCGTTCGACTCACTTAACTTTATCCATCCTTCTCCACACCTACATCTCAAAATCCCTAAGTCTATATTCATCTTCTTTCCACAAATCCCCCACGTTCCCGCACCATCAATGGTTATAATAATTTCAACGGCAGGGATATTGTTACACAAGAGTTCTTTCATCAGCCTTCCATCTGCTTGAAATCTCTTAAACGCTTACAGTATTCCAAGAGTCGGCTACTCAGATCACTTTCACAGCTTGAGTTCCGCTAGGGGTTGTAGAATGAGGTTAAATCCCGAACTTTTGAACTCCGGTCCCGAAGTTAGGAAGTCAAACGCTCCTCCCATTGGTCTAGCGCGCCGTCAAATGCTTCCGCCATAAATCTTTCGAGGAGAGGGGCGAAATGATTTGTTCGCGGGGATAAAACCGCGGGAATTTTTCAACGCGGCAAACATAATCTCGCTCTCACCACCGTGATTCCGGAATGGAAAAGCCGAAGTAGAAGAGGGAATAGGGCAACGCAAGCAGGTGATTTATATAAGGGTGCGAAATATTTTCCATGCAGGTCATCATCCATCAAGGGGGTAGTCAGCCGTGAAGGCGTTCCGTGGGATCAATTAACAAGAGCATTTCTGGGAGGAAAAAAAATGTTAAGTGCGCTCAGCCCTTCGCGAACAAATGAATGTCTACGCCACTACCACTCGGCTCGGCGCCCTCGGGAAATAATAGCCCATCCACCAAGCGTTGTCAACACTTAGCAGCTCACCAACACAAGGAAGCATCGGAGGAAATTCCTTACAGCATTCTTGTTTTGCACTTTTCCGCGTTAATTGAGGATATTTGATCGTGGTCGGAATGAAAACTTGGCATCGACAAAGATTCCCTGTTTCTTTTGGTCGTCGTATGTCTCAACACCAAGTCAGATCTCAGCATTCGTTAACCATTTTCTATGCAAAATGCTAGGCGATTAGGCGTCTAATTATGAAAATATTTGATTGGTTTGTAGTTTTCTACCGGTTAGGGTGTGTTTTGATAGAGTTTCCCTGCTGAATCTAAAATTTTATAGATCTACGGGCTCGTCTCTGCGCAATCTCTCACTCTTCTTGTTGGATTACTTCCCACCCCTCTGCATACAATCCCACAACACCTTGAGTTTTTCTTCTTCGTCCTCGCTCACCTTGCATCTACATCTACATAATACCCTGCAAGCCACCACAAAGGTGTGTGGCAGGGGGTGAATTCTCACCAAACATGCACTACACATCATGTATAAAATAGGATTAGTATTAATATGTTAGTTTAGACTGCAATATTTAAAAAGATAAAAATAGCTAACTACGCATGCAAAAACGTGCTGTTAGTTGGGCTACCTTCAAGTCCTTACTCCAACATGCAACTACCTATGCTATGGATTCAATCACTCGTATTGGACATATTTACCGTTATTCATATCCCTAATTGTACAGGGACTTACACTCTCTACCCTCCATAACAACCCTCAGCATTCAATTTTCCCGAAGTGCACATTCCATCCAACTACCTATACGTCTCCAAATTTATGACGGCCGTCTCTACATCTCCTCTCTTCACAAACCGTAATCAACATCTTCCCATTATTTCACCCTCACTTCCCAAATTATAAAATTGAACAAAAATATTGCGCGGAAACATATCCTATGAGACGACTACGACATAGGTGGAATAAAGGAATGGCAGTCGCCGCTCGTTAAAAATAAAGGATAAACACAACTCAAAAAAGAGGTTGGATGGACTATCCAATTTAATTTGATTCCGTCGCGAAGAGTTTAGCTCCAACCAGTTGGATTGGACAACCATTGCGATTGTTAACCCGTTCTACAGAGCAATATTTTCAAAGCGCACTGTTCTGTTTCTATAAACAATTCAACAATAGACACATTTCTGTAAACAGCGCGACACTGCAGTTGCTTACATCTATCAACTGCGTGAAAATACAGCATTGCACTTGAGAGAAAGGAATTTCCAGCCGACCGCGTGCAATATTTTTCTTCTGTCTATACACCGTGAGAAATTTCCGTTGAGAAAAAGGCATGGGTTGACGGTATCAGGCTAGACTAGGTGGAATTTAATCTTGATAAGGCTAAAGGAAACTACGCAATCCCACGGAATAAATTTATTTTGAACTCAAAGACTATGGTTTCGAAGCCGTGCATTATCAACTATGGTCATTGAGTTAACAATAAATTCACTCCGTGGAATTACATAGTTTCCTTTACCTTCAATAAGAAAAATACGGTGAAAAATCAAATAATATAGATACTCTATTCTTCCCTTTCCTACCATAATCACTAACTGCCGGATGGATCAGGCTGAGAAGAGGTTTTTTTCCCACGACCGAAACGCATGCTGCGGATGTACCAACAGATGGCGAGATTAAAACTCAGGAGATCAAGATGTAGAGGTGAACTGCTTACATGGAAATGCAAGGTCACTCGGATGGAGGATGACCTTTTCCCGGAGTTCAAAAAAGAGAGAAGAGTGATATAAGTGGAAGAAAGAGAGAACGGGTGAACTACAAGGAAAAGGGGAGATCAGAAAGGTACCAACAGATTAACACGACAAGCGATTGAATTGAATATCTTATATCATGTCGCTTCTATTGGTCCATTGTACTTTGTAGCCTACTCTCTCCGTCCTTGTGTTGACGTACCATGGTAATCTAAACTCTATGGCAATAAACATGAGAAAACATAAAAATACAATTGGATGATAATCAATAACTAAATACGAGGAAGTACACTACTAAATACTGTGACGGAACGGGCTTGATTCTCCTTTGCCCGTTGACTCGCCGCAGTCCTTACGCCTTCGAGTACTGGAACCCTTACCTTTGCCTCGACACCTCGTCTCCTTCGGACTTTCCCGGGTGGGAAATGGTTTTGAGAAAAAGGGATATCGCGACCTTTGTCGCGTGTTTGAGAAGGGCGCCACCTCAAAACCGTGGCATCGGACCAGCTCAGCCAGCAAAGCAAGGACGATCCAAATTGTTCGAGGGTCGGGGGGACTTTAAGCCAGGGCGGACGGTAAAACAGTGAGGGCCGTATGACGTGAGCGCGGGAGAAATTACGCGAAGCGTAAGAATGAACCTCTGCCTTGTTTTTACAATTAACACAAGTAACATTTATTCACTGAAATGAGCATGAAAATGAACACGAAGGCACTCTACAGCTAAATAACACAGGTCTTAATGACTAATGAGGGATGAAGATGCGAATGAATGGCGAGACATAAATGGAACGAAATTAACCACAATGAAATAATAACCCTGTAACACTTTGTCCAAATAAATGACCAAGCATGAAAAAATAGAATAAAATAAACTACTAAATGGAAAGAATTACACGCTCCTCGTCCTTTTATGAATACTAATGATGAGGACGGGAGTAAGTGATACAGAAATATGGTCCCGTAGGGCTATGATTGTCCACTCTTGGGATCAGTTTGACTCTTCTCTTGACCTGAAGGGACTTTAACTCAGTTTGGATATCTCGTACACCACTTATTCTGGCGCACACGGGTTTCACAGCGGGGAAGCGTGAATAAGAGGGTTGAAACCACTTAGGATTGGGGAAATACGGGTGTGGCGATACTTATGTGTGAGCTGGTGTGGAGCTTGACGGCGAAATCCAGCGCGGAGAGACTGCACCGTTGAGTTTTCGGTATGGTGGCGTGGAGAACGGAATTCAACAACTCCTGTTGAAAGAATGCACCTTCCGACTGAAAGGAACTCGTCCAACCTTTGGTTCCGGGGATGCGGCGACCCGCTACCTTTTGCGGTCTGTCGCCCTTATCTACCCGAAACCGCACCTCCTCTTTGGGGTGCCGGGATCGAGGTCCGCTGCGTCTGGTTCCTCTTCTGGGACAGAACGCAGGAAAAACCGCTAGGGAACGACTTTGTCGATTCCTCGCGGAAGTCGTGGTGATCTCCGTCTCCGATTATCGCCTCTCTCTCCGTCCACACTCTCGCCTGGCTTCAACAGCACACCTTGAGCTTCTCTGCTCGACTTCCAATCACCAACTGATATCTCACCCGACTCAACCGTCGGCGTCCTCCTTGTAACGCTCATCCCCATCACACGTGACTTCAATTCAAAAATCACCAATAGATTCACGGCTTACACTGCCCAATGACCTGGGTAGACACATAAGTGGCGTGATCCTCACTCTCAAGGAATCCAATGCACAAGACAAAGGAACATTTTACCAGATATCCACGCAGAAAAAGGCAGGCGTTCATCTCGCTTACGTAACGGGGACCTGGCTTGGGACGCAAATGACCGGCGCGGGAGGCGCGACCAGGGAAAAACAAAGATAAGACGGCCAATCCGTCACAATACATTTAAGTAATTTCAGTTATCCCAATAAACCACCATAGCACGCACTTGACATAATAGGTATAACAAATAATAATAACTCGCATTATAATTTATAATTCACCCTTGATATAAATAAGTAATGCAATAATAGTTGATGTTGACCATTGAGGAGGTTTTCAAGGGCTATTGTTGGCATTCAGTTTCTCCAAACGAATATAAGACCCAAGTTGATTGACGTCCTTGCAATTTATCGTTCCTTGAATGCAAATGTAATATTTGGGAAAATGTTATCTGGTTCTCGTGGAATTAAATACTGTTAACTAGGTTTTAATGACTAAACTTTTTATGAGTACGGAGTAGAAAATCTTAGAAGGTAATTCATGGACTTAGGTACCTAAACGTATTTTTATTTTCATACCTCAAAATCCGAAAAAGCGTATAATTACCGTGAAAGGATGGCACATACTTCCGCAACAAAATCAAAAATATAGGCACTTTTGAAATGAACTATTGGTCAACTATAGTCCCTTAAGTCTCGAGAATGTCTGCATTTTAGACCAGATAACCAGATTTGCGAGCCACGAAGGAAATCATGCGGCCGTTAGCAGTGACGTCAAAGCAGGGCAGTAATCTTTAAAGTCCCCCACGCCTACATATATTCTCCCACATACCGAGGGAGCAAAGCCGAAGTACTGCTGGAGGTGAGTAGGACTGTAACCGTTCCCTTCCGACGCAAAAAAAATAAATGAAGGGCGCGAAGCGTAATGGAAGTGTTCTTCGTCAAATCCCTTCAAACCCCGCAGACTCATTCCGTCTTGAAACCTCGGCGAGATTAGGAATGCTTTGGAGCCCATCAATAATTCGTGCGAGGCGTGAATTTGACGCCTCTTCCATTTCCGCAGCCATTTTATCGGATGCTGTTAGTTCCGGCGCGCCCCAGTAAGGCTTGCCTACGATTCGTTTTGCATTTGAGAGAGAGAATGGAAAAAGGGGTGTCGATTTTACGATTTCAACGACGGAGCTCCAAAAATCCGCATGCATATTAATGTAGCACGGCGCCAAATTTGTAAAATAAAACTACGTACTACATCACACAATGGTGGCGTTATTTTATTGATTCAAAAAAGGTACCAGAGTCGAATTTGCATTCGCGTTCTGACTGAGGACTGTTCAACGAAGCATGTATTTTCAATCGCGACGAAATTCCGGGGGTCCTCCGGATATTCAAGTCATTGTATCCTCTCGTTCTTTCACGCGGTGCTTAACGTGGCGATGAGCACCATTTTGGGAACCCTCCCCTCCCACTTCGATCCCAAAAAATTGTGAGCACCTTTGTTGCCAACAAAAGCGAAATAAATTCGCTTCGAATGTATACTCCGACGCCCCGTGAACAAGCGTGATTTCCTAAAGAATCGAACCTGAAAGAAACGACAAACGAATCCGATCGAATCTCATTGTTGGACATTGGGTGTGGATGTCCGATTGGTCGATTGCTTTGCACACCGAAGGACTGAGGCCAGTTCCTCAAATATTCATCCATGTACCAGCCCCCCGAATGTGGTGAAGAGACTCTAGGAAAATGGCCACTTAAAAATCAGCTCATTATACTGCCACTCGGAGATGTAAGGTTGGTAATTCACAGGCCTGAAAAACAAAACGTCTTCGGTTTAAATCCCGCCTCGGTCATGTGTCTTACGCTTGTCTTAGGATTTAGTAAGGCGAGATATAACCCTAGCAGTTAGAGCACCTTGAAACCAAAATTCAGCTCCTCCTAACTAATCAGGAATTCCTAACTATTCGAGATAATCCCGAAGGTTTCAAACACAATCCCCATTAGGAGTGACTGCGATTCCGGTAGTGTATGTGAATCTACTGAAGCAACCTCCAGGGTGTGTGGCAGGGGTTTGAAAAATCCTCAATAATATACCAATAAGATTAATACTATTTCATGAGGGAAAACTGTCAGCGTACACCAGGTCAGTGTCCACGATGGAATCCTAATTATTATTAAATATTCGGCAGCACATAATGGGATATTTCTCGTGGATAGCTACGAGATATTCCAAAATTTTGAGAGTTTTCGTAACGGTACCGAATGGAGCGAAGTAAAAATAATATCGAGGTGTCCAACTGTCGATTCCTCTCAGATTCTCTCCTCCTTCCCTCCGATTTAAAAAATGAAGTATAGATGTACGCCTTACAAGAGTCTTGGAATAACATTTTTCCTTTATTTCCCATTGACACATGTCATTATCCAGAATTACCTGACATTAGACATATCCAAAGGGGCTTCACTCGGATTGAAAGACCCGAATACGGATATTCGTGTTGCGCGCGATCACGTTTTTGTTATTTTTTAAATTATGATTAGGAAAATTCTTCTAAATTTGCTCGGCAATTCAAATCCCTGTTGTTAGAGCAAGTAATCTAGAAGGTTTTTGACAGCAATTCGCTTAAAGAGGAGCTTTCATTACTGGCGACGTCGGAGATAACGTGAAAGAAGGATGGGTATCTATTATCTAGTCCCAGGGTCAACAATCGTTGAGTTAGCTCCTGAAAATCCGGCGGTACCCACAAAGTCCCTAGTAACCATGAACTTCCTCAAGACTTCAACAGATTTATTATAGGATCCCGGGTGGCATAAAATTATCATGAGACCGAAAGAGGGCCAATCGCCACAGGAAGAAGAGAAAATTGGGGTGGGGGGAAGGTTTTTAAGGGAGGAACCTTAAAAACGACGGGGGTCGAGGTGAACGGGGAGAAGACACGTAGTGAACTCCGAAGAGTCTACTTTACGACCCTGATTTGGGAAGGCACCCTTAAATCCCTATCCTTATCTCTCTCTCTAACACTCCCTCCAGGAACCTCTTGCATTCTTGGGGGCAATTCTACTTCCCTAATGAGCCCATTGAGGCCACCAACAAGAACTTATAGAATCCCTTGTATCTCGGACAGATCTTACCCCTTTTAATTTGATTCTCCACAGGAGCCTCGGGAGTTGTATATGAATTTAAATATTATGCTAATGCACGTGCGTATTTATTCCTCCTCGGGACATCCCCAGCCACAAAGAAAAAATTGTGTAATAAGTAGTTGGAGACGTATGAAATGAAACGCCTAAACTTTGAAAACATTCGTGTTTGTGCTATCTCTCTCACATACAGATCTCTTCCGCACCAAAGGCCGCATCGCACTATCCGTTGCCGGTTGCGGTTGAAAATACAGTCGACCAATCAGAGCCAGCCAGCTCTCAACGGTTAGATGATAGGAGCGCGTCAATTTTCCAACCGGCCGGTAGTGCAACCTTACAGCCAATAGGAGCTCGCCTCACGGTCACGTACTGCTTGTGTATACATTTCGCGATATTCCGATTTTTACCATTTAACTGCGGCCTAAACCCTAAAAATATTCAGAATACAATTAAAACAGCATTTAACTCTCTTGCATCACCAATTTTTTTGTGAAGGATGTATTATAAAAGCGTGGTTTTTATTGTGGTGAGATTGAATGTACTTAGGAATTACTATCAGAATGCAGGTTAAAATATAGGTTAAACCTTTTAAGTAAAATCGAAACGGAATTTTTCACAGATTATGCTAGAAATATATAAATAACCCCTGCGTATTATGCTAGGTTTGATCAGATTAACAAGATTAGTGAGATAGATTGTCGTACCGATAGATTTAAAATGTCATTTTTCCGCGTACCATAGGAGAAAACAATAGGCAGCGAAGCAAAGGGATAGGTAGGTTAAATATAGTCAGAGTAGTCTGTAGTGCATGTTGCATGTAATAACAACCAATAATCCCTTTCTTATTTCGTAGATAGTACCATCTAGCTGCATGTGACCCTATTATCTAGCATGTCTCCATTAAATATCTTAGTTGCATTTCAATAGTGCATGTTTGGTGATCTTCACCCCTGCCACACACCCTCGTGGTGGCTCGCAGAGTATTACATAGATGTAGATGTAATTAATTTGTATATGAGGCAAAAATCCTGCATTTGTGGCAGTACAGGAGCAAAATGTAAACAGAAACAGCTCGTGACCATGACGCGAGATCCTATTGGCTGCAATTGCACAAACGGCCGGTAGTCAGTGTGATTGCAACTGTTTACACCAACCGTAACTAGCAACGGCGACCGTAACTGGCAACCGAGGGTGATACGTCCTTAACGAGTTTACTCATATTATTTCCGTTGGCGTTGAACCCTCGCAATGCAATTCAATAGTCTCTTAACTTCCTCCTCAAGGGGATGTGTTTGAAACCGTCGAGATTACAGCTAATAGGTAACCAAGGAGTCACGCTGCACAAACGCGAATGTTTTCCAAATTTAGGCGTTTCAATTGCTCGTTACAGTCTTAGTCATTGTTTTCACTCGAGTTTTTCTCATCCGGGGGCTCTATGCTCATTACGGAAGAGAAAAACTCAAGTAAAACCAATGATTTAGACTATTACGAGCGATTCAAATCACCAAATGTACGAACCATTCTTGTTTGTACCATGTGACTCCTTGGTTACCTATTCGAGTTAATACCGGAAGTTTCAAACGCTGCCCCCCAGAGGGGTTGTGTTTGAAACCGTCGGTATTATCTCGAATTGGTAACCAAGAGGTTACGTGGTATAAACACGAATAGTCCACAAATTTTATGTGCTAAAACCACTGATTGCAACCTCATTCATTGTTTACACTTGTGTTTTATCTCATCTGGGGGGATCTACAGTCGAGACAGATGAGAAAATCTCAGGTGAAAACTATGTAATGATATTTTAACGAGTGATTCGGATACACTAAATTTGCAAACCATTCGTGTTTGTACCACGTGACGTCCTCAGGCCAGGCTGACTTCAGCCTGGCCTGAGGATGCACGCAGCAGAGTGGGTTAAACGTCGCCATTTTACACAATGACAACGTGGAAGAATCCCGAAAGCTTTTTACAATCATCGGAACGCCGCGAAAATCTTCGCCGGAAATTAAATTAAAGGATATTGGATTTTTTCCACAAAATAAATTTAATGTCAATAATAAATTTAATTTTTTCCACGCAATAAATGGCATAAAATTTGTCAATCTTCTTTAATTATGTTATTCCACCACAACACGCCTGAAACGACTCTTTCTATATGTATGATGGTGTAGTATAATATGTATGTAGGAGTAGTATAACTTGCTGGAGCAATAAACCTATTATTATTATTACGTTCTGAAGTACGTTAAAGAGGGAAGAAATAAGTCATTTTTAAAACATTGGGGAAATGAATAGGACGTCTGGAATGAGTGATAATAGGTCGGAAGAGCACGGGACTATATAATATCGTGTAACAATTGTGTATAAAGCTGCATTAAACTATTAAGATTTATTTCATATCCATCTAAATTTTTATTAACCGGTAAAACAATTATGAACAATATCCCGATGAAATAATGCAAATATATCGTAACAAATTTTACTGTTCTGTTAAGGGATAGGTATTTACTGTCCATTCGTCGCTATACTATTGACGTTGGTCTTGAACTTGCTCCCCTGTGCCATCAGAAGACCATTAATATTTTATCGTAAAGGATCATTTCCACATTATGTTTGCGTGTCCTCTTATCACATACTCTAGACCCGCAGTCCCGTAAATACTTAAGATAGGTCACGAGACGAATATTATATCCACCAATGAACTAATGAACGTGTATATATGTATGTATCGATACGTATATATATATATATACACATACCGACCACAACTGTGTTTAAATATCTCAGCTCCCTGAGTCGGTCAACAGATGGAAACTTGGGCTTTACAGTGAGAGGGGTAGGTAGGAGTTAGGGAAGGCTGAGGAGGGACATGAATAACCAAAAGCCTCCCTGGCAGGCCGAAAAATTATACCAGAGGCCGGGGAGGGATAGTGTAGCAGGAAGGGATCGGGCCTGAGCCGAGCATGTGAGTGCAGCCCTCGAAAACACTGAGGGAAATAAATAAATGCACAACGATCAACATGCCGCCGGCTGCTATGCTGCGCGGCGGTGGCGAGAATTTATTAATGGACGGAGATTAATCAGTGTCGTTGTTTTCCGTGGCAGGGAGAACGGGATGAGCAAGAATGAAATGGGAGTTGGAATCTGAGCCCATGCATGCACTGGTGTATAGGTTGACCTTTGGATACATCAATAAAAAAATCTAGTCGAACTATACACGAAATAGGTATAAATGGTAAATATATTTTTAAAAAATGATTTAAGCTCAAGTTAGACTTGTCACTATCGACATAACCAGTCGATACAATGAAATAATCTAATCGAATGTTGATTATTTACTACTTGAAAACTCCCGTACTTAATCAGATCAACGGCTATTTCATCTTGAATATGAGATGATAACTAAGGTCTTTCTTTATGGATTTTACAAGTATTTGTCAAAAAATAATTTCAAGCACCGTGAATTGCACGTTACTTACGATTTTTGTTAACTGTCAAAACAACCTAAAGCTGTGTGTAAAAATTTTTCTATTATATCTCTTCTTGCCTTACTTATTTGAGAACATGCCTTTCATAAAGTCTACGAATTATAATTTAAATTAATGCATTAGAATTATCTTAGCAGAATACAAAGTTTTTGTAGGAAAAGTTTGGTGTCGACTTATACACGAGATAACTAGGCAAAAAAAGGAATTTTCAATAAAATGAGTCGTCCATGTACTTTCACATGAAGCTGTGTCTCCTTTCGTTCAACTCTCCTTCCTGATAAACCTTCATGACATTCTCTAAGGATCTAATGTCCCCTACATTTCGTAACACTAATGAACCCTCACAATTTTGAGATTGTTGAATTATGCTCCCAATTAATTACTTGCATATTTTTCAGTGCTATAATTCATTCAATATTTATAATAGGCATCAATTGTTTATTAGAGGCTCTATATTGTACTATTCTTATAACGTTTCGTTATATTGGACATCCCCCACCTGTCTCTGTCCATAGGGTATCTTAACAGTTGACCCTACCACCCTTTCAGAGTCACACAATACATAGATGACCACGAAATCCGGGTGGGGGAGGGGACCTGCATATGAGGACATGCATACGCTTACGGAACGCCATCTATTTACAAAAGACCGAAACGATTTACAATCGAGGTCATGTTTGCGTGCGAGCATGTGTTCAGTTGCATTCGCAGCGCCCGGATGGATAGCGCACGCACGGAGGGGATTTATCTTAGGTGATACAAAAGAGTTACGGACGGGCGGGGGAGAGAGATAACATGATGTAACGCCGCGCTCCTGCTTATTTAGATACTTTTATTTATTTGCTACATGTTCGTTTTATGTTTTATTATACTTTCTATTTATTTGTTGGTTGCATTAATTGGATGTGTTTTTGTGTTTAAATTAAAGTTAGGTTTTTATTTAGTCCGACGTAGTTAAGGAGGTTGGCTCGCGACTGCGTGAGTCAAGTTGTCTGAGGAATCTTATTAATTTAAGTACGAGTATATGCCTGCTAAGTGATCCTTACTTCACAAAGATAATTACCTAAGCTATTGAAAGTCATAAGTATCACAAGAAATGCGATGTAAAGTCGAAGGATTTCATTTTTATGATAATTTTAATCAGCTCGACGATGGAGTCATTCAGCACTTACTTTAAAGAAATAAATTCATGTACTCAATGAATTTACTAATTTATAACACCAGAATATTACTATCAAACGTTATGTTATAATATTTTCTGAAATATGCTTTAATATCTCATTAGTAATGATATTATTCATACGCCATACATTTTGGCTAGAGCGACCGCAGCGCCACTTGAAGTCAACTAACGCATTTCGTCTGCTATAAGCGCATAAATTGGTTGATTTAGCGAAAAATACGGTGGGTTGATGCCTTTTTTTTCGTGTCATTTTATTCCTTGTGAAATTACGCATTAAATATCAGTTTTTTGCAAAAATGACATGTCACTATGGCATTTTTAAATGTTATATTCCCATGTGATGGCCATTCTCGCCGTTAATCGTATGTAATTTCAAATGCAATTTGTGCAAAAAGGAGTATGGGTTGGTATAATTATCTTTACTTTATTAGATAGAGGAACTTTAGTTCTATAAGTGCTGAAAATATAAAAAAATGACATGACTTTCACTTTTCGGACCAACCTCCTTAAGGAGGTAGGTAGGTAGGTTTGGTTTAAGGTGCATCGACAACTTAGGTCATACCACACCTTCGCATGCTTATACATGAATATTGCTTATAAAAAAACTATTCATTCATTTGCTATAATAGGTCTGTCTATACACAGTATATCATGCGTGTAACGTATTAAATGGGAAAATCTAGTCATATTTTTGTGATGAGATTGGTCTCGTGGAGGAATGTTAGAACTTTGTCAATTTCCTTTGGGTCATCACCCAAAATAGTTTTTAGTTCTCCAGAGATTTTGAGACGGTTCCGGATATCTTGGTACTTCGTGCAGACTGTCAGTATATGTTTTACCGTCAAAATGGAATCACAGTCTGTGCATATTGGAGGTTCCTTCTCCATAGAGAGAAGGAAAGAGTGAGTCAAGCCTGTATCTCCGATTCTGAGCCTTGTGACTATTACCTCCTCACATTAAGGATTGTTAAGGATTTGTTTAATTTTTGTTTGGGGAGAGAGGTTGGATTTAGGATTTAGTTGACATAAAATAAAGGGACGCTGAAAGAATCCGAACTTTTATCGTGAAAAATTTCTTCTCCTCCGACTGGGATAGTATGAGATATGGAGAAAATCAAATTCAAACTTTATAATAAATAGTGCTACCATGCACAAGGCGTTACAATTCTGAGATAGAAATTTGTGAAGGGGGGAGTTGGGCTAGTTCTAGTGCATAAGGAATAGAGCCCAGCACAAGTGCGACCGAGTGATGGAAATATTGAAATTGTCCCGAGGTGCGAGAGATGGAGATATCGATAGTCGAATGGATGAAGCCCATTTCTGAATCAAATCAACCGTATCGGTAGGATTCATTCCTCGTTTAATGCCTCCACATCTCGGTTTTTGAATTGACGCGATTTAATAAATGGTCTAGGGTAAATGGGAGGAACGGTCGTGGGAGGACCGCAAATGGGGAACGGAAAGGAATGAAACTTTTCTTTCGACTCGTATTTGGATGATGTAAGCACAAGATGGTCTCCCTTGAGTAGCTAGAGAAATGTGAGTTGCCGAAAGAGAATCCATCACCATCTCATACCGAAACGACTGCCATTTAAACCGAGCGGCTCTCGATAAAATATTTCATCAATTTAAAGAACCAATTTACATGCATGAGATGATTTTTACTATCGTGTCTGGGATTGACCTCCTCGTTTTCAGAATTAGCCCATTACGGAACTCCCCATGGGTCAACTCATTCGAAACGAGAGGGTCACTTCCACTGACTTGGCTAGAGTTTCATTCCTTCAGCTTAAAGGTAAATAATTTAACTTTGCCCTATCTTGGCAATCTTTTTGTATCACGGTAAGATTTAAAAAAAAAGTAATGAGGGGCAACAAACAACATTTTCAATTCACCTAACAGAAACACACCAATGTCAATTTTCAGAATGAAAGCAATTTCCATGCTTCACTTACATCCCAAATCGTGAAGAAACATAAATATAAGTCTCTCGACATCAAAGAGACATCAAAAAAGGCTCTCAAATGGAATTATTTCCTCCCTTAGGAATATTCCCAATCGTTACGTGATGATGACGTTAATCGTCGAAACCATGGCCGTAGTAGTGCGAGATAAATAAATGTGGAAATACAAAGTTTATTTTGTCATTCATAATGAATACAAGTAAATTCCATAAAGTGACACTAGAAACCATCAATCTTATAACATAGGTCTTAAAAAGGAGGGGTCTCGTCTATAATTTTTTATCCTAATTTTTTTAAGAACAATAAATTATTGTAAGAAAAGCTCTTTATATCATATTTTTATCTAATTTATTTCGGATCTTTTTCACTACTTACAGAAACATCATCAAAATGAATTTCGAGCATAAAGTTTTACGAAAATGGCGAGGCAATAATTGGCTGTAGGGAATTACGAATGAATAAAATCGCCCAAATGCGAACAGCCCATTTATTTTTAGACTTAAATGAATAAGTTGAAATTCCAACTTCAATATAAAGATGGAAATTGAGAGGGTGTTCGCAACTTTTGATTTAAAAAAAACCTCGGGAAGTATCAAGGATGAAGTGACGTCACTTCCTTGGAGATATAAAAAAAAGTGAAAAGGGATACCTGGAAATGGCGACATTGTCCAAAAACTGCCAGAGAAAAGGGATCCGTCTTATCTTCAAGGAAATCTTCCAAAGTGGAGAGAGATCTGCAGATTCTCAAGTAATAAAGAGCGGCTTAGCCGAGTGAAATTCTTTTTAAGAAGCGAAGTCAAATTTGAGCTACTTTCGAGTTTTGGAGCACGGTAATAATAGCAGATAAAATAAAACGCTTGTCAGATAATATTATGAACACACTGGTAAAGAGGAAAAATCATACAAGCATGAATGAAAACCAGAATATTACGTAAGTTTTAAAGCAATCGGCCAGCCAGTAATATTTAAAACAACCACATGTCTTCTTTCAATATTATTAAGTGAAAATAAATATCACGACTATTAAATTTGATGACCAGGGGGGTGCATTTGAAGCCGTGGGGGTTATCTCGAATAGGTAACCAAGGAGTCACGTGGTACAAACACGAATGGTTTGCAAATTTATTGTTCCTGAATCACTCGTTACAGTATTATTAATTGTTTTCACTTGAGTTTTTCTCATCTTCCTTGACCATAGAGCCCCCAGATAAGATAAAACACAAATGCAAACGACGAAAGAGGCTGCAATCAGCGGTTTTAACACACTAAATTTGCGAACCATTCATGTTTACACCACGCGATTCCTTGGTTACATATTCGAGATAATCCCGACGGTTTCAAACACGACCCCCTAGGAAAGTATATTTCTCCCAACTCAGACATACCTAGCGTCTTAACTTATTATATATTTTTGTCTTTACATATTTATTTATTACTATTATAACGTCACGCATCCAACGACATTTGTTTGGGAGTAAATATAAAAAAAACCTAATCTTATATCTTATAGCCAACCGAAAAAACTCCTAATCCCAGAAAACGAACAAACTGAGAAGCCGGGATAAAAGGGCCTTCGAGAACTTAAGGAAAATTTAAAAGCATCCTCCAGCATGGGATTCCGAGCAGTTGCGCTAATATTTATGCTTGGGCATCAGCTATAACCTCTGAAGCGTTGAACCGACGCAAGTAATCCTCTTACCACACGGAGAGTTGACCTCTTAAATTTACGCGCAGCTTCCGTGAAATAATAGAGCAATGGGAAAAAATAAAACCTAGAGGAAAAACATAAGCCCATCGGCCTGATCCAAAAATATTTACGACGTCAGTAGTCGAAAGGCCGCATGTTGTTTTTTTCCTGCGCCAATACGGGCGCGAAGTTGACGGCGTGTAAAAATTCCCGACAGATTAACAAAACCCAATAATTGTTCCAAACATCAACATATACCAGAGAAAGTGATGAGTTTTAAGGAAACGATTATTAATTTTATGAAAAGTCGTCACTCTGGTATCAAAGAGAATACACTCAGGCATTTTCTAATGAAGCTATGTGTATCACATCCGTCCAACGACGACACCCCTACAAGACTGAACACAAATGTTAAGGGTGAGAGGATTATCATTTCCGAAGGATTCCGAGAAATTTTCCAATCATCGACTTTAAGGAACTTTCACGTACCTACGGATTCGGCTACAGAGGAAAATAGAAGGGAGAATATCATTTCTAAATAGAGAGAGAAAGTAGTAATAGAGTTAGAAGTAGCTAATAGAGCTAGAATAGTTTACACTCACGTTTATCGCAACAGAGAGGAATGAAAAACTATAATACCTACGTAGAATTGGTTAATTTTCTGGAGTAGTTTGGTCGATAAGAGTTGTTGTTTATAAAAAATTGTCACCAAAAGCCCTGATGATGCCGCAATAAAGAGGCGAAACGTCGGCTAAATTGGTGTTTTCTCTTATCGACCAAACTACTCCAGAAAATTAACCAATTCTACATAAAAATATAGTGGTCAATAATATACATCATTATAAGATATAATACCTACAGAAGTGAAAGTGTTAAATGTTTTCCGTAATATGAAACGACGTTTAGGATAACACTCACTATGGGCTAAGTGTAGCCCTTTGCGTTCAAAGGAGTAATTTCACTAATATTAATATTAAACACTTAACAACAGAATGAATTTTTATATGTATATTTCCTCGTCCATGTCACCCACTGCCAGCCTATTCTCATGACATTCAATTTTTGAGCCCATACATACTTTTCCAAACTAATTTATGAGCATTCATTTCTCATACCTATTTGAAATCTATTTGGCTAAACCTATTTACTTCCGCAGAGTAACAAAGTTTCCTGCCACACACCCTCGCGGGGGCTTGTAGGGTATTGCGTAGACGTAGATGAATAATCTGAGGGGCGGAATGCTGAACTTGAAATGTCATCCACGCCGAAGTCAAGCTGGGACATGGATTGTGTTGAAAGTCCTTGCAAAGACCGGGAATGGAACCCGAGCCCTTAAGTTGGAGGCCTGTATTATAGTCAGAGCATTGATAGTCAGTAAAGTACCTTGCGAGCCACTGCGAAGATGTGTTGCAGGGTGAAAACCAATCCCTTTTGGAGATAGGATTTCAAAGACGAGAGTAGGAGCAATCAATCACTACGGCCAAGCCCAGAGGTGGCTGTTCAGAGTAAATACTTGTAAAGGCAATGCCTTTTTTTGCATGTATGAGTATCTATGAAATTGGTGTCGGGTTTCAAGGCATGCATGGTATACATGGGTGTGTCCTACATGATTGGGATTTGGTAGTTTTTCTTCTTTTTTCCCCAATTACTTTAAAGGTGTAGTGTTTGCTTTGTAGTGTTCATTTTTGTTTGTTGTGTCATTGTTCCTGGTGTGGATGCACCCCCTGCCACACACCCTCGAGGTGGCTTGCAGGGTATGTCGTAGATATAGATATAAACGTCCAATGTTTACATCGCATTTAAAAATTCAAAAAGAGAAATTACCTGTAGAATTGCCCAAGTGAAAAGGGCATTTTTTCCAACAAGATTATGTTTATAGCTGCACATACAAGTGTGGAAGTGAGGAAGCATTTCATTAGAACATGCATCTGGAGCATTCTACTAGATGGTAGCAAAGCATGGACGATAACAGCAGCAGAGAAGTCAAGGTTGGAAGCGTTTGAAATGTGGTACTACCGGAAGATAAAATGGATCGACCGAGTGACAAACGAAGAAGTCTTAAGAAAAGTGGGAGAAAGGAGATGTCTACTGAAAACCTTAAAAAGAAGACGGGACAACTTAATGGGCCATATCTTGAGACACGATGGCATGATGAAGACAATTGTCGAGGGAAAAGTGAACGGAAAGAATGGAAAAGGCAGGCTTCGTATGAGATGCATGGAGCAAGTTGTGAAGGATGTAAAAGAGAAAAATTACGTTGATATGAAGCGGTTGGTCAATATAAGAATCGAGTGGAGGGCTGCGTCAAACCAATCCTAGGATTGTTGACCGATGATTATGATGATTAAAAAGTCGAGAGTTGCCTGTCGCCGAAGCTTAGGACACGACCGACCAGTCTCAATAATCAATATGCTCGCTCGCAGAAGTACGAGGAACAAAATAAAGGAATCTTCCGTATATTAAAAAAAAAATTTCAAGAGGAGGAAGTGGGAAACGGGTGATGAGGATAAAGAGGATAGTAGGAGGATGCCTGGGGGAAGAGAAGGGAAGTAAATACCAAAACGAAATGCATAAACTTAGTCCGGCGCCCGGAAAACGGGTCTAAATGAATGTGCGTTTTACCAGGCAGCCCCACCCCGCCTGTCCCTTCCATAAAGGCGAGAGGGGACGGGATGGAAATTTAATAATCAGGATGCGTCCGTCGGGGGGACAGCACGCCCTATCTCTCTCTTTCTTTTTTTTACTCTCCCCCTCCGAGAGAAGAAGAGAAAGAAGATAAGGCTCCGCTCTGAGATGTGGGGAAAAAGAAAAACGAAGGCGAATGTAAAGAAGACGCCCTGCCCGAAAAGGATGAATAAGCCGGAGGAGTTTTTTAGTCGTCTCGTAAGAGTTGAGAGGAGAAAAATAATAATACAGTAACAGGAAACACACGCCCCCTTCGACGGACAATAATTCATTCTGACGTGGGATGAAGTTATTATCATAGAAGGCTTTACTCAGAAGGATCCAGAGAGGGGGGTAGAGAGTGGCGCGTGGATCGGTTCTTGAATGGCGTTTCTCCCCACATCGCCTTCAAGATAGGCGTCTCAGCCAAGCTGAACTAAGATTTCAGCTCGCAAGAACGAGTAAGTGATTATAAAAAAATTCAAATACGCAGGCAGTGAGAAGTAAAAAAGGGAATACAAGCAGGGAAGAGAAGAAGGGAAACACATAAGGGAAATAACTGGCGTAGCAAACCGTAGATTAGGCTTCGTAAAAAGGGATCTGGGCTCCGATGAGAGAATAAGAGAAGGAAACTATTTTACACTTGTAAGGCCTCATTTAGAATATGCCGCTGGCGTATGGGATTCGTACAATGATGGTATGATTAAGGAATTATAATAAAAATAAGTTTTTTACTCCATGCACAAATTACATTTCATTAGTAAATGTAGAGTAATTTTAGGTAGCCTTGAAGGAGAACCTGTTTAAGGCTACCATCAAATAATAATACATTATGCTTTACTTAAAGATACATATAGCTCGTGTAGTGATACCATGACAATCTCTTAACAATGTAAGTGCGTACCTTAAAAGCTCCTTACTAACAGTTGATTTAAAACTCATTTACATTAATTATTTACAAAAATATTTGCTCCACACTTTCTTTGGTGAGAAGCCAAGAATGTAAATTTTCCAAAACATTTTTCACAGACATATAAATAGTGCATGACTGGGGTAATAGATTGTATACCTTTGGTCCTACATATAAAAAACATCTTTTAAACAACGTCAAATTTGGTTTTGGTAAGGGTATACTTTTTTTACGCAGGGTAAATGGAGAAGGCAGGCACAGAAATATTTCAGATTCACCACTTCTAGTATAAAAACACCATAGAACCTTATAAATATATTGTGACGGGACACGTGGCTGGACTGTTTGACCTCTTCTCAGCCGGGGTTTGTCTCCGTACGGATCCTGCGGTCGGGCAATTTCCCCCCCTCTTTCCCGTTCCCTCCGTCAGCCACGAATGAGAACGCGCCAACGCCACTCCGGAGAAAGGAAAAGAAAGCTTCACTCCTAATGAGAAGCGACAAGGGGTGCCACTCAAAACCGGGGTCAAGCTGATCAGCAAGCAGAGATCAACGAGAAAAATATCTTAGGGTGAGGCCTTCGCGGAACTGCAGCATTACCTTCCGAGATCGGCGATGATCGGACCTGAAAATCGAATGGACGCGGATCACCGCGTTCGGGAGTAAAAGACGACTCGCGTTCACAGGAAAAACACCGATTTATTACTAGACACATAGGATAATTACACTCCTACACTATAATGAGGGATGAATGAGTTGGTGATACGTGAAACATTAATGAAATATACCCGAATGATAGCTAACCTAACTAAGAACTAATGAATGATACAAAAAATGAACAGTGAAACCCTTTGAAAAATGAAATGAAATGACATGAAACCCTTTATACAATATTTACAAGCTCCTCGTCCTTTCGTTTGAAATATGATTGAGGACCACTAGGACGGGAGGAGAATGATACAATTTCAGTCTGCTTGGGACTGATTTTCAAATGACGTGCGCCGCTCTTAGAGAATGTGAGTTCACTTGCGCAGGACGGTGGAGTTGACTCAGGAGTTTGGTAGCGACGGCTTTCGCCCCGATTCACTGGGCGTCGAAGACGGGATCGGAGTTCGCTCGACCGTTGGTCGATCGGTTCGGGGAGGTTTGATAGGAAAGTACTATGCCTTGTAAGGTGTCTGGAGCATGCCCGGAGACGCGTGGGTTTCCCGGCCCTGGGGTGAGAAATCGTTGGCACCGGTCCTCGGTCCAACCTTCTACGTCCGCCTTAGAGCCAACAGGGAAATTGTCGCCTGGCTGCGATGTCGTCCGCTTGCACGAGATGTGTCCTCTCAAGCAATGACTCCTTCGCAGGTCTGCCTCTCCAGCTCCACGCCTTATGGCTGCTTTCAATCTGTCCTCCTCGCTTCTCCGTTCTCTTCGTCCACTTGCGTCGCTTCGCTCTCCTTCCTTTGAGTCGTCTCTCTCCGTCTGCCGTCTTTCACTCTGGAGTCAGAGGTTTGAGGTCTGGGTCTGGGTCTGGGTCGAGCTCACTGGGGAACCCCTTTTTATATCCTCGGTCATTGCGACCGGCGCTACAACTAACATTACAAATAATGGAGGATCGAAAAAAAATGGTGGGCGGTAATTTGAATCACGCGCGAGCCGTCTCTCTCTCCGTTTGTCGCGCGGATCCACCCGATCGCGCGAAGACGCCGCGATCACGCTCACACGAGCAGATCGTCACAATATAGATGCCTCAATGGAAGCAAACGTAAATGAAGAAAAAGTGGGAATGATCTTTCAAATCTGTTCTTTTTCAAAATAACACGAATAATTATTTTTTGTAAAAAAAACGGCAGGTTTCAAGGAGTTCAAATAAGCGCCACCCCAACAAAAAATGCCATAACTTAGCCTGGATTGTACTAACGCGTTATAAATTATCCTAAGGGAATTTAAAAGACATTTATTTGAATTATTATTGGAGCGAAGTTTAAAATTTAAGTTAAACCTTTTAAGTAAATTCTAAACTGATTTGTTTACAGACAAGTTAGAGATATATGAAGAACCCCTGCGTATTATGATAGGTTTGATCAGAATAGCAATATTAGAGAGATAGATTGTCGTACCGATAGATTGAAAATGTCATTTTTTCCGCGTACCATAAGAGAGAACAATAGGCAGAGTAGCAAAGGGATAGGTAGGCGAAATATTGTCAGAGTAGTCTGTAGTGCATGATGCATGTAATAACAACCAATAATCCCTTTATTACTGTGTAGGTACTAGCAATCTAGCTGCATGTGACATTATCACCCATGGAGTAGCCTAGTTGCACGTCAATATTGCATGTTTGGTGATCTACACCCCCTGCCACACACCATCGTGGTGGTTTGCTGGCTATTACGTAGATGTAGATGTAAAATAAGTGCACAAGACACGATTCTTATGCATACGTGTATAGAGTTAAACTTAAAAAAGGTGATGCAATTGGTTGCCCAAAATAAAAAAGGTTCATCATATTTTCGTAGCCTTTTTCTCGAATAGTCCATAACTAAAGTCTAGTATTCATAGTTTTATTGAATTCCCTTTCCCAAAAGTCGTCTGTAGAAAAAAAATTTCTATTCCTTACTGTCTCTATGACTTCCAATTCTGTCCATATACCTTTACCATTGTGAATAACACTGTATCATTCATCTGATGTACATCTCCCTGCTCTGCCATTTTATTTCCTATAAAGTCCTATTATTAGTACCTATTATGTAGGTTCCAATATGCGATTGGCAAAATGCTCGACTAGAAGAGTGCTCACACGATATTCACAGAAATCCACCATAAGAAGGCATATGAGAAAAAAGAGTTACACTAAGGTTCAGTTATGATTCTTACACAAAATTAACACTACTTTGGTGCTATTATCTATTCTTAAATTAAAATTCTTCATGCTAGGAGAATAACCGTGCACACCGTTTCTTTTTCTTTTATACCCCTAATATCCCGTTTTTACGCACAATGGGGAACATGCACTATTTTTTATAACTCTTTGAATGTGAAGTTTATTAGCTGAAATGTGCTTGCCGAAAATTTTGCTGAAGAATTAAGTTGTGTTACAAAGATATTACTCTTTGAAAATTGTACCTTTTCGGCAGCTTAAAAACACGACGTCATCGCATGACGTCACGGCACGGTATCACTATGAACGTTGTTTATCTGTTTATGCGTGTAAGTAAGTTGTTAAATAAATACTTGGCGATAACGTATGTATTTATCTCATTTGTTTAATGCGATAAACGATTGTATTTCGAATTTTTATTTACGTAGTATGGATTGTAACGAGCAAATCGTCCATTAATTATATAATGCCTGTTTAGTGCCCAATAATTTCTACTACACCTATGCAATCGCTGGTTTTTTTTAAGAAGAACGCCGCCATAAGGGAGTCAACCAAAGGAAACTGTCGGAATGTGCTTTTTTTAAGTATTTTTTCAGTCATCGCTTCGTTCGATAAACGGCTAAAAACCTCAAAACAATATATTCACTTCATTTTCTGTTAAAAATAAATGTCTATCTCCGTAGCAATATGGAACCTATACCGTGCAGTGACGTCAGAAGGCGTTTTAGGTCACGTGACTTTCGTCAATTTACGGGAACATTTTAAATTCATTTAGTAATATTTGTGGTGGGCGTAGAAAAATTTGGCTTATATATTTAAATTGGTGAGAAAATTTCGCATCGAGTGCACCATTAATCTTAGAGAAACAAATGTCATGCATATTCCCCATTGCGAGTTTGACTGATCAAAAGAGGCCATTTTACAGCGTCAACGGTACTTGCAATTTTTTCAATGAAGTCTTCATTAAGATGAGTAATGAAAAGAAAGTTACAGCTAGGCATATGAGGAAACTACTTACCGATCGTAACAGAATCGATGGCTAAAGTAATTTGTTAGGCACATCTCGTAGTGTTACAACCCGAACGTAGGTAGTAATGCCTTCATATGACGAAGGCTGGATTTGAAGACCTGGTGCATTTCAAGTTCATTCAATGCACAAAAACAACGCTGAAATTCATGTGGCGATGCACATCCGGTGGAAGCACTTCAACTGTTATTTTTTTTCCCGGATGCTTTTGGCGCGTTCAAACTTTTGTCTTTGGATCGGTCTAGATCAGCGACGACAAAACGCGCGCGTTCAGCGGAAAAATATTCCCGAAAGTCGAGCGATTTCGAGAGAGATTTCCGAATGCTCTATTTTTATTCCGTTATCAAATCTAAAATACAAATATTTGAGCTAAGCACAGAACTGCAGAGTTTAATCAATAAAATGTGTCAACACCAGACAGCCCTCGGACTACAAAAGGTAGGTACACATGTTTGTTTGTCCTATAAATACATTCCAAATTGTGAAACATTTATTCTCACAAATCTTTTAAAAAGCATCGACCTTTTTATCATTTCAGAATCTCCACAGAGAGAAAAACTGATTTAAAATCTAATATTCTGTCGGCGAATGTATGTACTAACTCAATGAATGGTGCGAAGGAATGATTAATTCTGCGATAACTTCTGTGAGTTTATGCTACATGCAGTGATGAAAATGGACACCATAAAAATCGTATGCAATATGAAAAAGACAGTATGAATACAGCGTATGACTACTAAGCTAATAATGAAGACGTTTTGATATCATGATCTTTATAGCTCCCTATTTACGTATGAAAACTGATTTGTCAAGGATTTGGGACGTTGAAAATTTACACTTTTCACGGAATTCCGAACCACTACGTATGGATTGCATGAAATTTTCGCTGCGACGGAAACAAAATCCATAAACTTTATTTAGTAATGCCTCAATATTTTTTTGCTAGGGCACTGACAAAAATTTTTTGATATCACAGCCTCGAGAAATCCCAGCAGTTGGGTAATTTCTAAATCGGGACATTCCGAAGTTAATACGCAACGCTATTGACATTTCATCAGGTACTGTCGAATATGTAAAAAGTGTAAATTTTCAACGTCCCAAATCCTTGACAAATCCGTTTTCATACGTAAATCGGGAGCTATAAAGATCATGATATCAAAACGTCTTCATTATTATCATAATGAAGACGTAAAAATTACACCATAAAAATCGTATTCAATATGAAAAAGACAGTATGAATACAGTGTATGACTACTAAGCTACACGGAATACCGAACCAATACTTATGGATTGCATGAAATTCTCGCTGCGACGGAAAGAAAATCCAAGAACTTCATTTCAGTCGTACTTACATAGAACTGCCTAACCTAAGTAACTGAAGTCTTTGTTGAGTGCAAAAAAAGATAAAGGGTATTCTTGCCTCAGAAATCCGGCATGGTTTATTAATCCTATAAGCATTCTAAGCATAGTCCAGTATCGCATGATTAACACCAATAGATTCAGATAGATTCGAGCAATCTATTTTCATTTCCAAAGTTTTACACCCTCGCACAACACAGGGCTTTATAATTCGGTCCTCTTGTTTGTTGGTATTGTTCTTCGCATGAAATATCTAAAAGTAAGTCAAGGTAGCATGCTGCCTAGTACGTGGCGACCTAGCACTAATTGTATAACTGTACAGCCGCATTTTAGAAAGTAGTAGTAGGTAGTGCATGGTTGGTGATCTTCACCCCCTGCCACACACCCTCGCGGTGGCTTGCAGGGTATCGTGTAGATGTGGATGTATTTAGTAATGCATCGATATTTTTTTGCAAGGGCACTGAAAAACTTACCGCATACCACAACCTCTTCATATTGACGTAATTCCTCTCCTTTACACCCTTCAAAACTTGCTCCATATATTAAAGGATTGGTAGACAAAATAAATGACAATGGCATATATATTGCTTGAAGATTTTCAAGAACATTTAAGCGACTATCACTAGTGACATCATACGCTTTTTCATTGTTACGACAACGCCGAGCGAGCGGATTTAAGCTGCATAGAAGTTGGTGCAGGCCAAACATAGCAGTAGCGATAGCGATATGTCGCACATCTCGCAGCTGTCATAGCAGTCAGCTTCTACGTGCAAAAGAACCTTAAAAGTTCAATTTTTATACTAGTAAAAAACATCACTTCACGATTGTATTTCGATGTAAAAAATACAAGATGCTCAATCAGCGATGATTTCAAAACGTAAGTGAACTATTTTCTCTAAAATTAAATTTTTATACACAATGAACCTATTGTATAGGTCGTCTCCTCTGAGATGATGAGAACAAGAACAACAATGCGTCAACAATGCAACAATGATGAGAAGAAGGAATAAGACGAGAGAAATAACAAGCGGTCGCGTCTGTACGGCACTGCAATTGAAAGGGGGCACTGCCCTAAGGGCAAGGCGCGGCACCAATGACCTTGGAGGCGTCGGCTGACTGGTTGGTGCTCTCGCCCTCTTGCTGAAGGGAGGAGGAGAACGTGATGTTCCCAAACAACTCCAAGGACAGGACAATAGACCGACAGACCGGCCGTCTAAGCGAAGTGCAACCGCGAACCGATCCGACAACTGTCAGCTGCGCAACGGATAAGGCAATCCGCCATCAAATGGAAACGGAAAACGAAAAATATTCGCAGAGAAATAAATTATTCCGGAGGGGGTGGAGAGTGAAGGGAGAGAAACGTCTATATAAATATAAAAGATGTTTTCTTTGAAAACCGACCAATCTATGGGGAAAAAAATTCCACCTTTTGAAGATAAGAGTCTTGGAACCTTTAATTGGATCAATTAAAGATTTTTCGCAAACTTCCTCTCCTTCAAGAAAAGCGGTGAGGGTGAGTACCTAAATTCAAGTCCTCTTGTAATTGGTTTCCGGCTTCTTCAAACACTTAACGTCCGTAAGAAATCACTAATTGGTCAAATTACCACAATTTTCATCGAGTCAACTTCCGTCAAATGTCTTTGGTTCTTTTCTTCCACAAATCCTGGATTAAAATACGTTTTTTTTAAGTATAGGAACAGAGGAGCAACTTCGTAGATTTAATTGAGAACAAACGCCCTGATTACGTGCTCATTATCTGCACTAATAAGAAGCTTTGATCTTAAATTCGATTGAATTCTCTCCATTATATTGATCACTGTGCATAAACGTAGGTATGTAGTATTTCGAAAACCTTCACGAGTATACAGCTGGTAAAAAGCGAGTATATTGGTGCGAATAGACAAAGATCTTCTATCGGAGATTTTGAACGAGAAAATTATGATTATATGCATGTGCCTTATTTATCTTTGATACTCTATTTTTTTCCTGGGTAAATACACGGCTATATTCATACCTTCGTAAAAATCGGAACAATTTTATGTAAGGGAAAATCTTCAATTTTTCCGACTATTTTCTATTTCAAGCATCCCGAGTCGGCGGGTTTTACGGTACATGAGTAAAATTTCAGCGGTACGCGGAGGAGTATAGCTGTAGCGATGAGGCTTTTACGAGTACAAGAGAGACATGCTAAATAAATAATAAATAAATATATTAATAATGATGACAGGGAGCTTGATTAGGATGAAAAGGAAATTGAAGGATCGCGAACTTGCCGCGAGAACCCTAACGCCGTTACCCGCTGAAATTGCATAGTTGCAGAAATTTCACATTAAAAAAAAATCATTGGCCTCGACAGGGACTCGAATCCGGATCCCCTGCTTTCCGGACCTGGATCCTGCTCTTATGGGCGGTGGCGCACGACATCGGCTGCTTTGTGGTTTGGTTGGTTATTTAGGGGAGGCGACCGACAGCTGAGGTCATTTGCGCCAAATAGGATAGGTGGATAATTGGGAAATAGTAGGAGTTTTCAGGGAAAGGAGGAAGGGTGGAGAGAAACCCGGCGTCGGCATTAGCATACTCTTAACGAAAGGCGCCAAAGGGACCACGGCTTAACGTCCCATCCGACGGACGGAGTACTGAACTTGAAATGCCCTCCACTAGGCACTCAAAAAGAGGACCGGTTTTCCACTGAAAGATCCGCCACTGCCGGGAATCGAACCCGGGCCCTCGGAATGGGAGGCCAGTGACTGTTCTCCTTTGTGACTGTTGGTACCGGCTGCTAAGCACTTCGAGTACATATTGCTCATTTAAGGCCTCTAAAATTCCCACAGGTAAAGAGGACGCCTCGGTAGCTTAATTAATTAAAAAAATCATGGACGGGAATCAGGGGATCCGGGTTCGAGTCCCGGTCTAGGTGAATGATTTTTTTTTCTTCTTTTGAATTTCTGCTAATGTGAAGGAAAGACTAGAAACGTTCGATATGGAACTTTGGCATATGTCATGGTGTTGCTGGATGAGGGAAAGGATAGGGGAAGCGAAATAAATAGAAAAGGTGACAAGCTAAAAAGTGTTGGGCATGTGACTGGGAGAGGAAATGGACTTGGAAAGCACTTGGAAATAAATAAAGAGGATCGACCGAAAAGGTTAATGAGCCACAACAATTTGAAGACCGATTGAAGTAAGACTGATCAATAAGCAGGGAAGAGGTAGAAAGAGACTTTTCGTTTTGCTCAGGTAGAGTGGTCAGTTATAATATTTGTTGGGAATTCGGCCAAGTTTAATTCATTCTTAAGCTTATATTATTGGAGTGAAATAAGATCGGTAGGGAAATTTTCCGAGTCAAATGAAAGCATTCTATACAACATGCGGCAGCAGAAAAGAAAACAATTGTATCATTGATTATTCAATTTTGAATTGTTGATTTTGATTTGAATTGAAAACTTGAATATTGAGTTATTTATTTATCATACTATCAGCCCTAAGCGTTATAATTTTGTGTAAACATCAAGTCAATATTTAAAATATGATATCATCACCATATTAGATAATTTTCCTATACTAAGAATGCCTTTCACGAGAGTATAGATTTTTCCTCCATGTTTGGACAAGCAGTGTCCCTGACGAGTAACCGTCATCCAAACCTAAGTTTTTACAGGAAGTATAACTATATGGTAGTAAAAATTGCTTCTATTTTGAGTACCCACAGCCAGGCACGTAGCCAGAAACTTGCTTCGGGGGGGATAAGTCTTGCGTAACTTGAAACAAATCAGCCTTGCCCATTCGGTGCCGACTATATTACAAATCTCTTTCCTTAATTTTCAGTGCTTGGTATTTACTTTTACAGTGCCCATATTTATCTCTTCTCACTGCTAATTTCACGGCTAAAATCAGAACAACAAAATTATTGGGAAAAAATTTCGGGGGGGGCTGAAGCACCAGAAGCCCCCCTTTGGCTACGTGCCTGCCCACAGCGGATAAAGATCATGTAATATACATACCGCGATACCTTTGACCACGACATTAGGAACTAATTTCTGCGCATCCATGGATATGCAAACATAACGGGAAATTCAATATTAATAATTTATAAAAAAAAAGTAATTGAGTTTTAGTTACTACTGGGAAGGAAGGATGGATGTTTCTTCCATCTTTGTTCATACAACCTATGCTAGCATTAAGCAAGAATTAAGAAGAGCGGTTAATAGGGGACAATGACAATCACCTAGCTCGAACCTTGAATAATAATATATAAAAATTCATTCAATTTTCGTTGTTACCCGGAAGAAAGAATGGATATTTCCCTCATTTCTGCACAACTTAAGCCAGCATACTACTGATTCAAAGCAAGAATTAAGCAGGGCATTTAACAGGAAGCAATGAAAATCATTTAGCACAAAGCATACGCCCGCACCACACCAAGCGACGTTCAGCTCAAATTTGCGCCGACAATTACGACCGGACCCACGATTTCGGCGAAAATTCATTCCTCGCCCATCCCTTTCACCCCTTTCTTTCCTCAGCTCGGATTCCACAAACACGACACGAAAAACAAACGATATTTCCGCGGTGGAAGAAAACATGCCGGAACGAACGACCGAAATCGAAAAGTCCCGTAAACGCTTGAGGCGGAATTCATTTTCCCGTACGTACGTAACATTCGCTGCGCCGTTACCCCCCCCATCCCCCCCCCCCATCCCCCACCCCTTAAAACGTAAACGAAAACGCCCGTGAAAATGGCCCGGGGACCCAATTCGACTCTGTTCTAAAGCCAATCAAAACAACAACGAATTCCGTTCTCGGCGCCGCGGGGGGAGAGGAAAGGGGAACGGGGTGAGAGAAACATCTGAATCCCGCCACCCGCCGTTAATGGGGGAGGCAAGACGGCAGGTTTGTCGAAACGATATAATTTCGCCTGTTCGCGACGTGTTTCGCTTGTTTTGGTGCCCTTTTAGGCCGCGCGAGAGACATCCATAACTGCAATGTTTGCACAGCTGGTCCTTCAGTGTTTCACCACGTCCGGAGTCCGCCCCGTTACATGCAGGGGGTGGGGGAGGGTTAAGGAAGGGGGTGGAGCTGTGTCGGGAAGCCTCGCCCCTCCTCTCCCCCATAAGGGAACGAGAACCACCCCTCAGTGCACACCGCATCAACTCCCCACCCCACGGACGAAACGATTCCTTTGCTCACGCACACCCGACAAGACTTCCCTTTCCAGACTCGCGTCGCTCCCTCGTTTGTCCCGTCCGGATTTCTTCTTCCGCCCCATGAGATTTTAAACGACCCGCTGTGTCTCGACACCCGCCCGTGTCTTCCCTTCAAACTGTCGGAGAGCGCGTGACAATCTCCTTCTTTTTCTTTTGTTCTGTTAAGGAGGTTGATCCGAACAGTGAAAGTCATGTCATTTTTTTATATTTTCAGCACTTATAGAACTAAAGTTCCTCTATCTAATAAAGTAAAGATAATTACACCAACCCATACTCCTTGTTCCACAAATTGCATTTGAAATTACATACGATTAACGGCGAGAATGGCCATCACATGGGAATATAACGTTTAAAAATACCATAGTGACATGTCATTTTTGCAAAAAACTGATATTTTTGCGTAATTTCACAAGGAATAAAATGATACGAAAAGAAAGGCATCAACCCACCGTATTTTTCGCGAAATCCACCGATTTCTGCGCTTATAGCAGACGAAATGCGTTAGTTGTCTTCAAGTGGCGCTGCGGTCGCTCTGGCCAAAATGCATGGCGTATGAATAATATCATTACTAATGAGATATTAAAGCATATTTCAGAAAAATATGTAACATAACGTTTGATAGTAATATTCTGGTGTTATAAATTAGTAAATTCATTGAGTACATGAATTTATTTCTTTAAAGTAAATGCTGAATTGACTCCATCATCGAGCTGATTAAAATTATCATAAAAAATAAATCCTTCAACTTTACATCGTATTTCTTGTGATACTTATGACTGTCAATAGCTTAGGTAATTTTCTTTGTGAAGTAAGGATCACTTAGCAGGAATATACTCGTACTTAAAATAATAAGATTACTCAGACAACTTGACTCAAGCAGTCGCGAGCCAACCTCCTTAAGTGCACCTTCGAGCATATAAACTAACCCATCCGAATCGTCTAAAACGCTTTGCCTTAAATAAAATAACCTATTGCAACTAGACACATCCCAAATCATTACTACCCCGCCTAAATCAATATCCTTAAACAAAAAAACTATCAAAAATTCCTAATTTTTTCCTGATTGTAAATCCCTAGCAAAAAACCATCTGAGCTCCCTACCTCCCCAAATAAAATAACCCTTCAACACCATTGCAATATCCCACTATGTACGACCTATCTCGACCAAAAAGGGCAATTAGCCCGGGATTGTGTGATAGGTTTAATGCTCGAAGTCCTAAATCCTCCGTTGTGCACAAATTAAGGTATAAAACTAGTCACCCACTTACTAAGTATTGGTAGTTTCCACGTCAATATTTCCACGGATTAGTCTTGATAAATATGGCATTGTATATACGCGCACTATGGTAGGAGTGTATACCAATGCGTTATTTTTTCCAAGCGATAAATATTAAATCCCTCCGGTATCGCATATGGAAATACAAGCGTAGAAGTAAGGAAACAGTTCATCAGAATATACATCTGGAGAATGCTTCTTTACGGCAATGAGGCATGGACGATGACAGCAGCGGAGAAGAAAAGGGTAGAAGCATTTGAAATGTGGTGCTACAGAAGAATGATGAAGATTAAATGGATCGACCGAGTAAGTAACGAGGAAGTCCTAAGAAGAGTGGGAGAAAAGAGAAGTCTGCTGACAAATCTAAAAAGAAGAAGGGACAACTTAATCGGCCACATCTTGAGACACGATGGCCTGATGAAGACTATCGTCGAGGGAAAAGTGAACGGGAAGATTGGAAAAGGCAGGCCTCGTATGAGATACATGGTTGTGAAGGATGTAAAAGAGAAGAATTACGTCACAATGAAAAGGTTGGCCGATAGAGGAATCGAGTGGAAAGCTGCGTCAAATCAATCCTATGATTGTTGACCAATGATGGTGATCGCATAATATGGATATGATCAACGTCTTTCATATAATATGATCTACACGGCTTTCATCGCAATGCCATTATTTTATTAATTACATTTTGAGCTATTTCTTTGTCTCGACGAGCCTTTCTTTCATATTTTATGACATAACTGTTTAATTATTTAATTATCGCTGAAAGTCGCACGACAAACCGAATAAAATGGCAATTTCAGGCAAACTAAAACATATGCCATCTTACGCGGTTTCCGAAGTCGTGCCAAGCGTGAAGTCGATTTGCTCCGGTTCCACCGCTCTCCGGTGGGGGTGTATCCATCTATCTAACTTATACGTTCGAAGATGGCACTTACTAGGGTGGGGCAAGATGGCACTTACTCCGAGGGTGACGTAAGCCTTTCTCAACCAATGGGGAAAGAGAGCAGGGGCGCGAGGTCCGGGAAGGCAAAACCGGAGCACCTAATGTAGACGCAACATTTATTAGCTGGAAGATGATCGTCGACTATATCGATCTCCCGACAAGGAATCTGATTTCGATCTTCGCTGGCATCTGACTAACAGAATAGCCAGCGATAGACGAAGCGAGAATGAAATAGTCGATAAACAGCCCAGGCGAAACATTCTACCAAAAGAAGCCCGCATAATGTATGGAGCAAGTTGTGCAGGATGTAAAAGAGAAAAATTACGTTGATATGTAGAGGTTGGCCTATAGAAGAACAAGGAGATATTATAATTTCGAATGAATATTTCCTCAAATAGAGAACACCCGCAGGTAGTAAACAGGTCAGTTACGAAGTTCTCAACAATAGGCCCAAGGGTCGGATTGGTGTAGTGGTTAGAGTAGGTACTGGCCTCACACTTCGATGGCCCGGGTGCGATTCCCGGCTGTGGAAGATATTTTTCAACAGTAAGCCGGTCCCTACTTGACTGAATTGTGTAATGCATTCGAGTTCAATACTCCGTCCGTCGGAAGGGATGTTAAGCCGTGGTCCCTTTTTCTTTAAGAGCAAGCTAATGCCGACGCCGGGTTTCTCTCCAAACCCTTCCCCCTTACACTTGCATATATATTTAAGTACCTTTCCTCCCAGTCAGTCGTATAAATTCGGGTACAGGTTTGAAAAAACAGATGAGATGAGAGTTTAGCAGCTCCATCCCACAATGCGCCTGGATTGTTCACGTCATGCGATCTCGTCACGTTATAGGTTCATCTATTCACTTTTACCTAAATATGATTCCAATGCTCATATAAACACGTATTTTCCAAATTACTTTATTCACGCAATGGAAATTCTCAAATGAAAATTTTTGAAAACGCTTGAAAATGATTATTTTACTGAGGAATTTAAAACTTTATCAATAATCTCAGCGTAAAAATGGTTTTCATACAATTTAATTGTTCCTCATGGATAGCTCCATCGTTCCTTACAATTTCGACAAGGTGAAAATAACCACTCGCTATAAAGACACTCAGTGGAACCATGGTTAGATACTAGAATGAGAGGGAGAGGAAAAGGGCGATTGAGAAATAACTTCTTCCAGCACACTCCATCCACTTTCAACCTCACGAAAGCGTTCTTATTCCCTGTAAGTGGAAGGATACGGGATAAGTGCGCTGGACAGCCAATAAAAACAGTGGGGAAACTCTCCGGTGTAGACATAAAACAGAGAAGGAATGGGGGAAATTGAGTTTTTTTAGAGCTCAACAGGCGCCAGAAGAAGGCCATCTCACGGTCGAGTCCGGCAACGGCCCACTAGAACTAATTTAGATTCAGCTTTGAGGGGAAAACACCTAAATAATTTCTCCCCGTTACGATTTGCTCCATATTGGTTCACCAACCCGATATACGCTTACTCCTCGGTCTCTATCTAAGGTATAAATCTATTTGTATCGTCCACCTCAAAGATGTCTCAAATAAAAAAAACAGCCATGCATCTTTTAAACAGCTACACACGCCCTACCATCTGTTAATATAAATTTCATCGAACATAGTTCTCTACCGGATTCAATAAGCCTCACCAAATCAAAGTAGAATGTTTTAGTAACCATGGTATTCAATAAACAACATCCTACCAGCTAAAGCACTGGATGGAGTCTTCCTCTCCTTATTTCTTTTTCGACGAGTACGTCATATGTTATTACAAATTCATTCAATTCCAAATACGACGGCAGAAATAGATGAGTCCACGTAATTATTCTCTACAAAGGTGATAAATATTCTACACAAATTTTGATTTGTTTTTCAAAGAGTCTTTAGAATTGGGTTTCACCTTATTTGAACGCCAAAAATGTAAAATTAATTTCCTTTAATTTCCCATAGCGATCGAGACTAAAAAACGGTTTTATGAAATTTTAATGCAATAAACCTGGACTTATAGAAGTGAACCAATGACCTGGTTGAAGACCATGGAGTGACGTGAAAGTTGTCAACTATTTTATATGTGTGAGAAAGCGAGAGCATTTTAGAAGAGCTTGATGTAGCTCTATGCAGACAGATATTCTTCTGCCCACTTTCATTCCGGAAAAGGTCTGTATTCTTTGATCTTTCTCTCATCCTGCATTTACCCAACATATTCCTCACAATTTCAATTGAAAAGTCACCATTTCCCCTAAAAACGTCCATTCTTATGCGCTTCATTGGACAATACACAATAATATCCTTTCAACCCCAACAATATATATCAACTCACTCAAGGCTTACACTCTCCATCGTTCTCCACGTAATCAAAAAGTACATTAAAAAGCTTACTTCTTCGAATGATAGAGACGTTTTTCTTCCAAATACCATTGTCTTCATCATCGGTCAACAATCCTAAAATTGGTTTGACGCAGCTCTCTACTCGGTTTTCCTATAGGCCAACCTCTTCATATTACGCAATTCATCTCTTTTACATCCTTCAAAACTTGTTCCATATATCCTAAATAGGTATATTTCTGATTAAAACGAGTACAAGGAAATCTTGCAGAGCCAAAATATTTCGATTCTAAAATTTATTTTTTATTGTTAATTCAATTAATTTCAATCTTACAAACAGTAGTATTTATTTTTATGAACAGATGAAGTTTGCCTAAAGAACGCTTAGTAGAGAATAAGAATATCAGAATAGAATGTAGGTAGCATCTCGGCTAATTTGAGATGAATAGATCGACCACATTAGTAGGCAACGACAAACGGGTTTCCAACTAGCGACACTCGTACGGTGAGATTTTTTTCACGTGGTAAAACGTAGATTAGAAAGTTTAATCATGGAATGCATTTTTAAATTCTTCAAATATACAGTGAAATATATATACTTACAGTAAATTATATAGACGGTGGTGCGCAAACGCTCAAACAAACACCAACATTTTTATGTAAATATGTCAAATTCGAAACAGAAACAAGAAATAAATTTAGCTCCCATTTGACTCAAGTGCATGAATTAACTTTACGATGAGTAATTTACGCCAATACGAGTAAATTTAGGTAGGTACCTTTTCATGGTCATTTACGTTTTAATATACATGCAGTCTTTATGAGAGGTAATAGAAAACTCAAATGTTGGTGCCGAGGAGGTGGAGCCTAATCCTTCCCAAACACCCATATTCCGGCTTCATTGTCACGCGTAAAGTATAATGCGTATGCCTCCTCCTCCAATACATTTTAACATCCTTGCCCGAGTACAAGGGAGTTAGAATGCACTAGAGGAGGCACTGATGTGACAGCCTATGAAGACAGCATGTGTATTGGAAACATAAATAACAAAGGAATCTAACCTAAATTTCATCTAAGCGACGTCTGTTAATCTGCATGTCTATTTAAAGGAGTTATAAATGCGTCTGAGTTCCTTAGAAATCAATTTTATCAGTTAAAATAGTTAAAAATTAATCTATTTAAACGGCATATTTGAGTAGAATCGATTTGTATGTCCGCTCTGGCAAAATCTGTACTACGAGTTCGAAAGGACAAAAATTTTCTTCGATATGGTTCGAAGCTGTAGGTATTCCACGTCGTAATACCAACTTTGCAGGGTGAACACGTGTACACCAATTTGACTCGTTGCGGGGATTTTAGGACGTAAGTAGTGTAAGGGAGGCTTTATCCGAGATTCTGCACATGGCCCTTAAGCACGTCAAGTAGTGAGAGACCTTTCACACCCAGGATTGTTTTACATTCTAATCGCTCAAAGCAATAGCGACACTTTGCGCGAGTGTTTAACATTCCAAAAAAAAATTGTTCCGCGTTATTTTTTTCTTCTCTTCCACTTCAGCCTTGGGTGAATGTCGCTTTTATTTTTCCTTCCTCCCTCCCATCTCTCGCTCCCCTTACCATTGTCTCCAGGCGGATGGTGGGGGAGAGAGAGTGGGCGGGGGAGGCGGTCACTGTCACGACACGAGCGTGTAAAAAGCGCTCTCCGTGCACGCTCGAGCGATGCAGACGAAGAGACGTCCTTGGGAAGGCAGACGCTACGGGAAGGCACGGACCCGACCGAGGTGGCGGCGCTATATGCGGCGACGCTCTTCACAATATTCTGAATCACGCCGCAAATCGGAAATCGTAAAGGCCGTTTTACACGGTCATTGATACTGCGCAGGCTCTTGCGAGAACACTTGCGCAAGAAATATAGCACCGTGTAAAGCGACGACTTGCGAGCAAATTAGAACATGTTCTAATCTGATACATGTGTTCGCGCAAGTTTGAAGTTTATTTCTCTCACTAGATGGTGCAGATGTAGCGGCAACGAACGGCCTGGGGAATTCTAGCAATTAAATAGGTTGTTGATGATTGATTTGGGTGTTTTTGTTTGCACTCAACTCCTTAGGTAGTGAATAAAGTGCAATAATGATGAGCTGGGCGATTAATCACGTGGAAGCTTAAATTTCGTGCGTAAAGGAAGAACCTGTTACCTTGGCCCACATCCGTTCGTTCGTGGTGCAAATTTTGGGCTAAGTATACGGGACTAGGGTCTCCACTATTATGTTTAGACTATGGCTTCAAACATATTTTAAAGTGGTGGTAATTTATCGCATCTTTCACGTCCAAATAATTGCTACTTCATAGATCTTGACGTTATGCGATATATTGACAGTATTACCGCTACTGAATGGTATACTGTCACTGACATAATGCACCGACGATTGCACCGTGTAAAGCTGTCAAGCGAGCGTCCTCGCAGTTCTCTACGTCACGGACTTTCGCAGACTACTGCTCAAACGCAATCAACATCAACTTGCGCAGTTTCAATTACCGTGTAAAACGGCCTTAAAGGGTCGAAGCGATTGTGGCGTACGAGGAAGACTTGACTTGTCGACTCCGGTGGCGGCGTGGTCCAAAGTCCTCGCCTGCTAACCTTAGGGTCGCTGGTTCGAGTCCCGCCTGAGTGGGTTCTTTCACCGCTCAGGACATCGCTGTGTGTACTCGTATGTTGTTACATTGTTAATACCCCGATGTAATGGCCACATGTGCTGTTCTCGGTGGTAGTGGAAAATAAATTTAAAAAAAGACGAAGTGTCAGAGCCAATAAACCCATACTCGAGCATCTATATATTCTCGAGACGGGAATTGTCAAAGTCACGGAGAAGGGGGTTTAACTGATCAACAAAATTACGAGTACCTCATTGGGGATTCAGCGGAGTGTCTGGTTCGAGGATCGAGATTTCTTCCGCGTGTGTCCATTCTGGGATGGGACAACAGTTTCGCCAACGTTTCAGTTCGTGTCTTCAGGTCCGAAGTGTTTTTGAGAGGATTATCAATGTCCTACATACCATTCAGTTCTCACATATAAGCTCTGGTGAAAAAGCATTGATCTTGATCAATCCTTGATCATCAGCGCGCACGTGCGAGAACTGAACGGTAGAGACCATTAGAGTCCATTGTTGAAGTGCAACGTACATTTCGCCGCCAGTTTAACGAAAAACCGACTCGTAACCCATGGTAACACAGTGTAGCACATGGTGCTCATATTGAGTGCATAAAAAATAGAACTTTTCTCTGTCCAGGAATGTTGGAATTATTTTTTCATTCTTTTATAGTTTGGAAGAAATAAATAAATCTGCTCCTTTCTTTTTGAAGAACCCTGTATTTATAAGTACCACATATATCACTTCCGCAGAAAACATAATTTAAAGGAGGTACTTTGATACCGTGAATATCTCAAGGTCCTGTCAGATACTCCCTTAAATACGACTGCATTCCTTCATTTGTTTAACCTTAGCAACGGGAATTAAAAAAATAAAACACGCTGTTCTGATGGATACCTAATAAGAACGGATTGCTCAAGAAGGTTTCCCTTTACAAACTTCACTTTCACCGCTCATTATTCTCTCCGACTTCCATGTAAGCCGGAATATAAAAATTTCTTCTCGGAAATCAGAAACAAGCCAGAGAATTAATGAATACACCAGCTTGGTTCGAAGCCCCAGGGCATCGTCACTAGCTAAGATATCACGGACCCGTTTCTCAAACTTATAACTATACAAATGATCCCTCGCAGCTCAACTTGCTTGGTCTGATAATGACAATGAATGTAACATTGTCATAGAGTTCTTTTAAGTCTTTGGAAACAAAGTTTTCTAAACTTTTCTGTCATGAATGGCTTCTGAAAAATTGAAATTGGCTCGAGACTTATAAAACAAAGGCTCAGAAAAAAGAAGTGAAAGTCTTTGAGCTTTCTTTCATTCTCCTTAATGAATTTAAACCTTGAATGAAAGATCGTCCTCGAAATGTATTGAGAAACGTATTATAATTCAAGTTCAAATGCCATCATCATACAATTTAGCTGAGTAACTCCAAGCGTCTTACTTAAATAACTTATGGATTTTTTTGTTTTCTCTATAAAAAAGAACTTTCCATTGAAATGTGTAATTTTTCAAGTCAGCATTTGAATATACTGGTATTGATAATCAATTGTATTTTATTAATAAAGAAATAGGGCCATTAATCCTGAGTTAGGTGGAATACATGCAGTAATTATTTTTTAATCCAAGTCAATTATAGCCCACTACGAAAAAAAAGAACTGAATACAGCGAAATATTCAAATGTGAAAGAACATCGTCGAGCTGGATAAGCATAAAGCAGTTCAATCATGAAACATGCCTAAGCTCAATTACCGATAACTCTTTCCCGAGATAATTATTTTACCTTTTCCGCTTAGGGTCTTACACCAGTTTTTTACTTGTGCAAATTTTGATATGATAACTCAATATCTCTCTCACTTCGATACAAAAATACTTCCTCGCTCCTGCATGATACTATTTTTGCCAACGAAAAGAGATAGAAAATGATTGAAATGGCTGAATATGAGTTTTTTTAAATGCTTCAAAGGAAGTTGGCGAGCGAAGTCATGCGTCAAACGTGTGGAGTATTAGTATCTTCCATCGTTACATTGAAGCACTTGAAAACTTGTTTCTTGGGCTGAGAGTGCTTCCAAAACCACTGCAAATAAAAGCTGCGACACAAAAATATGTGAATTGCCTGAGATTACCCTCTCTTGTGCTATTGGAAAACCTGCAGCGGAATAGCTATCCCGTAAACGTTATGGGAAAATAATATTGCATTTATTTGCAAATACCTTGAGAAATGATATTTTTAAATTTTCATTTCGTTGAACTTTTTTTTTTAAAAAAAAGCAATTTTCTCAATCGTTGGAAATTACTCATTACTATGGCGTTGAAAAATATTTTATTCGAAATATATTTCCTCTCTAAAACCTAATAATAGGCTTTGTCTAAAAAATTCGTGATTCGAACATCATTTCGTTCAAATGCTGCGAAAATTTTCAATTGTAATTATTTTCAAGTAAAAATCGCATTGTTAGCTTTAGATTTGGTATGGCGGTTAGAATACTGGCTTCCAATTCAGAGGACCGGGGCTCAAATCCCGACAGGTGCAGGGGTTTTTCATTTATTTTTATCCCGGTCTCATCTTGACTGCATTGTGCAGAGCACTCCCCGTCCGGCGGATAGAAAATTAAAAACGCAGACCCCTTGGCGTCTTTCGTCCACTTCCTCAAAAAGTCATACCCCTACCCAATTACACGCATTTAAATGTTGCAAACGACCTTAGCTATCGGTCGCCTCCCCCGAAAAAAAACTACTTTCTTCAAACACCCACGTTGGTTTTTCCTCCTTTTCTATCACGTGTTCTCCCACTTGCATGTTGACCTTGGACTGTTTTTTTCTTCTCGGAAAATCTGATTACATTCTCTTACTTGGGGACGCACCACTCGGAAATTGAGCAATGAGGAAAGCTGACAGACAGGGCAGGAAGCGTTTCATTCCTCGACGCGACACGTTCGTCTTTTTTTTACCTCCGGGTTCGCTGCACCCTCTGGCGATGAATTAGTCGTCCCGTCTTGTCGAACGCGCTCCCGATGAGCGGAGCACGAGCAATTGAATGCATGTGAAAGGAAGTCCATGCCTAGACGATGACCACGCACTTAGATCGGGCTGACTAAGATCGTGTTTGTAAGGCAAAACGTTCCAAAGCACGCGCGTGCAAATGATCGTGCTTGCCCAGGCATGATTCTTTTTTTTCTCTACTTCCCCGACCCGGTCACAGATATCTCGGTCAGTGAGTGATTCATTCATCTGCCGCCGACGGATGAGTTTAATGCGGTGCGAGGGAAAATTCGATTGTTCAATTCGGGCTTCAATTGTTTATTTTTACGCGCTCTCGCACTTCCTCCGTCAGGATCGCGAAATAATCGACGGAAGCGAGATAACGGCAAGCTTATTGTTGCGAAACGTTTCGATTGTCGACTGGCAGGCAACCCACAGAAAGAGGCAAGTCAAGCATTACCAATTCGCGAAATGAGTCATCCCCTAAGTGAAGTTTCCGGTGTCGCCACGTGCGAAGAGAAGACTGACACGAATATAGGAGCCAGATTAATGACATGACACACTCATTAGGTTTGATCAATTCGGGCGAAAATTAATTTCATCGTCAAAGTTAATATGCTCATCAGCCTTCGTCAAAAGAGTAAAATAAAAATCAACGACTCCGAAACCATTTCGAATTTTGATAAAGTTAGAAAAGTTTGCTCTAAGATTGAAGCTACCATTTATTGAACAATCTATCCTAATTGCCAACTATATAATGACATAACGTACGTGTGTAACGACATTCACGAATGTGAACATTATTTTACATATAAGCTAGACGTCACCAATATTGTTTAGGAATGAATAATGTTTATTTTCAAACTTTCCTAAAATCAATTCATCTAGTAAAATCAACTTTAACTCACTTAAATCTTTTACCAACATCAGAAAATCACACAAAAACATGATTTAACGCCCATCAATTTAATAAAATTTGGTATTATAATAAAATAATGGTATTAAGCTATCAAAGCTCTATCTTTTATTTCATGATCACAATATTTTCATAGCCGTCACAGAGCTCTGTCGTAAATGCCATTTACCTATTGGATAGTGTTCGTTCTACTCTTCCATTAGTTACATTTGTATCAGACTCACGATTTTTGCTGTAACCAGTAATGACTTGTTCATGACACCCAAGCGTTACCACCACGATAGCTGTGCCTCCTATGCGTAAGAATGCGTCACACTATTAGGGAGAAATCTTCCAAGGCGGTACTCTGGCCGGGTGAATACACTTCCCCGCCCATAAAGTATACCAGGATATCGTAAATACGTAATTTGTTTTTACCTAAATGCGTTCCAAAAGTAAAAAAAGACTAAACTTCTCATTGCATCTTGGTTGGGACTTATTTTTCCTGAGGATGGAGAAGAAAAGAGGTTTCGAAACCACTGCACTATAGATTGAACGTACTCTTTAACGTAACACGGTAATGAAATGCCAAATAACCCCAGTAAAACAGTTTTCAGCGCAAATTTCACGGTAAAAACATATTTTTCATACTTTGTCATTTGCTAATTGAGATACTGTTGTTAAATTAAGATAAAAACAATCATCACCATCATGGGTCAGCAATATAAGATTGGTTTGATGTAGGTCACCACTCAATTCTCTCATTGGCTACCCTTCATATTTATACCACTCTTCTATTCCAAAACCTTACCTTGTTCTAAGTAGTTATAGGTATTTCATTCAAGACTTCCCTTTTCCATTCTTCCCGTTCACTTTTCCCTCGTGGAAATTATTCATGTATCTCCGTTTACTCGGAACCGAAATCGCTATTTTTTACTTGAAATTGTTTGACGGAAACGAATAATGAATTTTAGTGAAAAAAATTAATCTTCCAACCAGAGTCATTCACTCATAAGTCAAAAATTAAAATAAGCAGAAGGTGATCACCACAGAACAAACTGCGTTAGGGATATCTACGTCATCCACCTCCCGTCCATGACTGTGATCGCAACCACTTCCATTGGCAGAGTCAGCTGTTTGTCCCCCATTGTGATTAAGGGAAGGAGTTTCGCGGTCTCAGTGGTGATTGGAGGAAGTGGATGACGTAAGAGTCGTATGCCCCCTCCACTTTTTCGGAAGGGTTAAAAACATCAGTTTTCGCCACTTATAGCCCGAGAACAATTTGACAGATCGAAGAACGGAATAATCCTCAGATTGACTTGGCGCAGCTCTCCACTGAGTTCTTCTCTCGGCTAATCTCTTCATATTTACGTATTTCTTTTCATTCACATCCCTCATCACTTGTTCCATGTATCTCACTCGAGGCCTTCCTTTGCCATTCTTCCCATCCATTTGTTTTTCAACGTTTGTCTTCATCAGGTCATCGTGTCTTAAGAGATGACCGATTAAGTTATCCCGTCTTCTCAGAATTTTCAGCAGGCTTCTCTTTTCTCCCACACTTCTTAAGACTTCTTCGTTTGACACTCGGTCTATCCATTTTATCTTCATCATTCTTCTGTAGCACCATATTTCGAATGCTTCCACCATTTTCTTCTCGGCTGCTGTCATCGTCCATGCCTCACTGCCGTAAAGAAACATGCTCTAGATGTACGTCCTGATGAATTGTCTCCTTACTTATACGCTTGTATGTCCAGATGTAAGCAGGTTCTTCTTTTGATAGAATACCCTCTTTGCCTGGGCTATTCTACTGACTATTTCTTTCCTGCTTCGTCCATCGTTGGTTACTCGGCTTCCTGGGTAACAGAACTATTTCACCTCTTCCAGTTTTTGATTTTGCTTCCGTCTTCTAATGTAAGGATTTGATAAGACTCCTCTTTTGTCTCGCTCTTCTTAATGCTTCTTCGTTAGTCACTCGGTCGATCCATATCATTCTTATCGTCATTCCTCTAGCACTAAATTTCGAATGCCTCCAACCTTGACTTCTCTGCTGCTCTTATCGTCCGTGCCTCACTGACATAAAGAAGAGTATCTACTACAAGGTATATGCTCCGAAATACTACAAGATTAAATTTTTCCTCTCCTCAACATTTTTCTGAGTCTTTAAATTATTACATCATACTAAATATGAACGCAGAGCTGACGTCGATCACTTCATTGACACGCACTTTACGCCAGAATCATCTTCACCACTCCAACAACTCTCTATCCTCAAGTTCATCTGTACTCTAGCGTTTTGCGCCCCAAATCCCATCTTCAAATCTCACGTAACCGGGTCATTGGGCTCTCCGACGGTAGGTAGTGCTGTTGCGGCACGGAAGATGAGATTGAGAGGGATAGAGAGAGAGAGGTAGGCACTCCGACGCCAGAAAGCAAACACGAAAAAAAATAAAGAAAAAAAAATGGTTCAGTGGGTATCGAGGAGACCGAGCCGACCGCATCTCTCTCTGCATCTCCAATGCAAACACCTGGAGGAGCAAATACAATCCGCGCGATACACGAAAAAAAACAGAAGAAGATCGGAAGGGAACTTTTTCTAGTGTTCCCCATGCTCACGACCTACAGAGCGCTACTGCAACACACGAGTTTCTGAATTGGCAGGGTCAAACCCATTGGCGGTCGGGCCCAAGGCTTCCCACTACTCGGAGATATGATTGAATGGCTTTTCAAACTCTCCTGATCCCTCAGGTGTGGTGTTCCGTTCCTAATAATCCGATGACACCCTCGTGGAAGAGATTTTTGACGCCCTCTAGAGGACCGCATCGCAATTTATTCAATCCTACAACCGGGGGATTAAAAAGTTCGTCAACCAAATTTTGCTGCTTGTTACGAATTTAAAAAAACGGAGAAAACAGATGGTAGAAATAACAACCCTAATAAAAACTTTGATTAAAAAAACTGGGGCAATCTTATCGGTCATATCTTGAGACATATTGGGAATATGCATGACATTTGTTTCTAGTGTATTGATGATGTATTTGATACGAACTTTTATCACAAATTCAAATATATTAGCCAAAAACCTCTACGTCAACCACAAATATCATTGAAAACTATTAAAAGTTCCCGAAAAATCAACAAATTCACGTGACTTGAAACGACTTCTGACATCACTGCACGGTATAAGCTCCATATTGCCACGGAAACAGACGTTTAATTTAGAAGAAAACGAAGCGAATATATTGTATAGAGGATTTTAGCCGTCCCGTGATCGAAACTGTTAGAAAATGGATTTTAAAAAGCACAATCCTACAATTTTCCTTTGGCTGGCTCCCATATGGTGGTATTCTTCTTTAAATAAACATCAATTGATTTGTTGTAGCAGAGATTCGCGGAGTGAAAACAAATAAGGCATTATCCAGATATTATATATTTTATGGACGGTTTTCTTGTTTGGATCCTTATTACTTAAATAAAAATTCAAAATACATTAGTTTATTACATTAAACAAATGATATAAATACACAAGTTTTCCCCAAGTATTCATTAAACAACTTACCTCCAAGTTCAACAGATAAACAACGCCCATAGTGATACCGAGCCATGACGTCATGCGATGGCGTCGTGTTTTTAAGCTGCCGAAAACTTACAATTTTTAAAAAGCAATATCTTTGTTACACTGCTTCATTCTTCAGCAAAAGTTTCGCCAAGAACATTTCAGCTATAAAGTTCTCAATCAAAGCGTTATAAAAAATAGAGGACATTCCCCGTTACCTGAAGCAGACAGTTGACGAGAGAAAAGTAATTGGATTTAAGGACAAAGAAAGGCTACATTTGGAGCAATTACCGAAGGATATAAAGGACTATAATTTAATCAGCGAATATAACAATTGACAGTAGTAGTTGTCCTGAGTTTCAAGTGCCCAACGGCTAACCTTATATCGCGCCGTATAAACAACTTATCTTAGGGCAAACTCAAAATATCTGTTACAGAGCGGGATTCGAACCCCGTTCTTTGTGTTGCTTGGCCGGCTTTTAACAACTTGGCTGCCTCAGCTGTAGCAACGAATGATAATATAGCGGAAACTCTCTTTGCAAGAAATTTACGAAAGAACAAAATATGATGAAATATTTCTGATTGAATTTTATTCCAGATACTTAACTGCAACATCATGAACAAGACTTGCGAAATCGTTTTGGACTATATCAGTTATTTTGACCTCAGGAATGGCTAAACCTCCAAGAATAAGAGAAAGAAGATGGTTCGTTGGTTGGCTAGAATATTGGCCCATAATTCTGAGAGCCTGTGTTCAAATCCCGGTGGTGGCAGTTTTTTTTTCACGCATATACAGGTCATAAAAAAGAAAAAACTTAGTTCTTTTCCACAAATATATATTAAGAACTAAATACACATTTACACAATTATATATTTGTGGAAAAGAACTAAGTGTTTTCTTTTTTATAATGAATAACTTCCACAACGTAAACTCGCCAACCATTTCTTTCATATACAGGTCTCCTCTTGGGTGCATTGTGGAGAACACTTAAAGTTCAGTACCCCGTCCGTCGAATGGGACGTTAAACCGAAATTCCCTTGGCGCCTTTCGTTAAGAGAAGGCAAAAGCCGATACCGGGTTCCTCTCCACCTTCGTTCAATAAAAAAGTCCAACTTCCGCCCATTTACCTATTTTCTCTAAAAGCGCAAATGATCTTGGTTGCTGGTCACCTTCTCCGAACAACTATGAATAATAGCCGACTACTATAGATGCTCAACACGACGGTATTGATCTTTGTAATTGATTATAAATATCTTTGTCTTTTTTTAATCATGTCATATTACGGTCAACGAAGGCAGGAATCGAAAATCTAAACGGAAAACTGGAAGGATGAAAAATTGTTAGGTTTTTCACGCAGTCTTCCGTAAACATACGAGTATTTCCTATCGAAAGAGTAAATACACCCCGACGTGATTTTATCTTGTCGCTCGAGCACTCTAGAATTGAGATCGATGTTGTCACAGTCAGGAGGCAAAGAACTGACTGCTGACCCACTGACGGAAATGGGACGAATGTGATTGCAGAATGAGAGCGAAGCTTTAGCAATGAGAGTAAGAAATAAATAATCCAGGAATAAGAAACACTGTTTCAAAAAACAAAGCACAGTAATCTTGCGCCAAACCACATGGAAAAAAATATTTGCATAAAAAAGTGAGGGGGGGGGGGGGCTAGGAACAAAACAGGATCGCGCGGCGCCCTCAACTTTTTTTCCTCCGTAACATCACAAGTACCTACGCAAACATCACTCAATCCATCATGTCCCAAAATCCAGCATTCCTAAACGTAAGCCTAGGGTTAAATGGAAAATTGAACACCAATTCGTATACGGACGAGTGCCGCATGGCTGGTATGTTTTTTTTCGGCATTATTCAAAATAAACGTGTGGACGATTTTCCGACGATTACAGACGTTCGGGGTGGTCCCATTATCAAATAGAAATGGCACGGGACACTACCATTAGGATATTTATCATTGCGAGCTCGGCAAGAGTTGAAAAATGGACGAGAGTCATACCACCGTCACCCGCATGGCTGCAAAGCTTTGTCATACTCCAAAAGCTTTCGCTCTACTGGGCATACAATGCGGTACCGGCCCTCGAATGAAGATTTTGGAAGCAATGGAAATCGGTTAACAGTTCAGGGAGAAATTAAGGGAATCATATGATGCACTGTCAGTGAATCAGAGCAGCAAACATCATTGATGTCAGTCTGAGACCAGCTGTATTTTTGACGAAATTATCAGTAAACACACACAAAAATGTATTCGTCTATAAGCTTCTACGAATTCATCTTTGGATAATTTTGTCTTCCAGGATTTATTCCACGTTCAACCGTATTCTAAGACGACTTTTCTGTTAAAATCACCGGGTCGCTAATCTGGTTGTTATAATAGTTTTTTTCACAATTTTTATAATGTACGTTGCATTCGTCAAATATTCTATGAAAGCGAGATGAAATACGATCAAAAAATAATGCTTCCATCACAAAAACTGTGAAAAATATTTTTCAGAATAACGATGTGTTCATTTCTTCTACGAAAAGGGAATACTTCATTGGAATCGAGTTATTAATGATGGACCTTAAAAGAAATAACCCTTTCTTTTGCAGTAATATGTATGGGTTTTATAATAATGTTATTATGACAACTAGTTATAGCGATGTTGAAGATAAAAGAATAGCGAGGACCGTGGTGACAGAAAAGTATTTATGATACTTCGCCGACGATCCAGGCAGCTTTTTTTAGGACGGCCGTAATCCACAGAAATATTGTCTTAAAATATGGATATTCATATTCGCGTAGTTAAGCCTGAAGCAACAAATTGATTATCCAAAGTATGGTTAGAAAGATTAAATAAAATAGAACGACCATGAATTATATCTCATGGATAATTCACTCTTCATCCAGCAGTAAAGTCGCATGCCGAATAATTTCCGAAGGTTTTATCAATCTTTTTATTCTAGCTCCTGCCTTAAAGCTTAAAACAGCAAGGACATTTTACGAGCTCTAAGGATAACAATAAATCGCACCAATGGGTCTTTCCACAACCCCAGGTGCATTGTGACATGGGGCAAATGTCCCAAGGGACTCTAAACCTTCATCTTTGTGGCTCCAAATAAATACATCCATGCGATTAAACTCCGGACCCTGAGCGCTGAAGATAACAGCGAAAGAAAGAGATCAAAAAATATCCTTATTAAATATTTTTCCCCTCTCCAAAAGGTATTAGATAATTAAAATAAGAACTAATCCCATTGAAAAAAATAAGGTTTCATTTCAATGGATGCATGATTCTGATAAACCCTACAGTCTTAGACATATTTCTCGTTGTTTTCCCTTCAATTTTATACACCTATCAGGGTATTACGTGAATTATGCTATAGCCACTACATAACTAAGTTGACTAGAGGCGAAATGGCAGGTTCTGGATAAGGTTCTGGAACGAGACTTGACTGGAATTTACTTAGTTAATAAAAGTTGAAGGCATTCCAGAATCAAGGGTCTGACATGACCAATAGACATCAACATAACAAATGACATTTTCGCTTTTCAAAGGCTATATGGTAGGTTAAGATGAACCTTATTAAATAAATTAACAAGAATTAAGCAAATAAAAATTAATTAAAAATGGTAATCCGTACTTTGTTATATGTATCATAATGCTGCACAGCATACGAAAATGTTCTAACACATATAGAACCCCATTCCCCACCCCCCACTGAATTATACTACATTCGACCACATAAATAAGATTAGAAAATTAGAAAGAAAGATTTTCAAAGATGGATTGAATGAATTGGAATAAAGATGGATTCAAAATAACATTTTTCCACCGTACTACGTAAGAGAACATAATAGGCAGCATAGCAAAGGTATAAGTAGGTGAAATATCGTTAGAGTAGTCTATAGTGCAAGATGCGTGCATTTACAACCAATAATTCCTTTATAACTATGTAGATACTAACCATGTAGCTGCATGTGATCCTATTATTAGCATGTTTCCATGCACTACCCTATTTGTAAATCAATGGTGCATGTTTGGTGATATTCACCCCCTGCCACACACCCTCGAGGTGGCTAGCAGGGTATTGCGTAAATGTAGATGAAACATCGGAAATTAAATGTCTCTGGCCAGTTGAAGGATGTAATAAAATGGACAGGTTAAAGTATACAGGCATGAGAAAAAAACAAAGCGTGCAGCCCATTACAAAGTAGAAGATAACAAAACAAAAATAACATTAACAAGTATGTCCAGAGAGAGATTCAAAAGAAAGCTATGGAATTTAATGCAATAAAAAAGAGAAGTCTTAAGGAGACCAAGGATCAGATGATGAAGGCGAAACCGGAACAAGCATCTAATCATAGAAGGAAGAAGAGGACAAATCTTTGAGTTTTTCTTCCTTTCGATGGTTACCTCTATTCTGCCGAGAAACTTCAACTGGGATGTGAAAAACAGGTTCAGGTGTGGAATCACGGATGCATCTTTCCCGTTATCGCAATCTTTATCGTTAACGCTTACCCCTAAAGTAGCGCAGGGTTAACAATAACCGCCTATAAAATTCGCTCCACTGCCTGATTGTGATAAGCGATTTGAAGTGCTGTGAGAAAAATGAAGAATGGAGATCACGTCCACTCTGACATAAGTTAAATAAAAAAATAACGATGACGCTAGCGCACGCCTTATGAAGATCCATGATCTAGGCCCACATCTTGATATGAAGCTTGCCTTTGTATAGATCCGAGACCCGTTTAAATGATCTCGAATTGGTAACCAAGAAGACACGTGGTATAAACACGGATGTTTCGTAAATTTGGTGCGTTAGAACCACTCATTACAATCTCACTCATTATCTCACTTGAGTATTCTCATACTTATTGAGCATAGAGCCCCTGGATGAGAAACACTCAAGTGAAAACATTGAGTGGGAATGTAAAGAGTGATTGAAACAGAAAATTTGCCAACCATTCGTATTTGTACCACGTGACTCCTTAGTTACCTATTCGAGATAATCCCGACGATTTTAAAAACAGCTCCCCCTGGAGAGGAATGCGGATAAAGAATGGAAGTTTTAGGAACATGAGATTGGAGGAGAAATGACAAAACATGATAAACAAAAAGGAAGAGGAATAAAAAAGTGTTAGGTATTGGGAGAGAAGAAAGACTTTTGTTAGAGGAAATTAGGAGGAGGTACAGTAGGTACATAGGTGGGCGGAACATAGATTTTGTCAGGAATAATGTGACTATAAAGGTCATTATCGAAAAACGTGGTAAGCAAGGAAGTAGGGGAAGAAAAGATTAGTTGGATAATGTGAATAAAGAGAGGAATATAGGCATACTGATCACAGAAGAGAGAAATAGCACTACGGAACGAGAAGGCAGGTAAAAGTAATGCAAATTATGGAAACTCCATCAAAACCTCCCTTAACCGATAGATAACTACTAATCAATGCTTGGAGGATTTCATCTTCCCATCTAAACTGCAAAGTAGTCACCACAATCTTATGTACGCCTCGACTCCACTTTATCCAAACGTCGACAAGCGTCAAGTCATTTTAAAAAATCACGAGTCATCGGCATGAAGAATCTTAGATTGAATTCCGTATATATTTGCACACAAGCACCATATTTCACCTCTTTGGATGTGAAGTGTTAACCGTTTCGATTAGTCATAATTCTAGACTTAACCTAATGGCTTCCGGGATACTTTACTCATCATCGTCACCGCTGTCGTCAATCCTATGATAATTTTGACGCCGCTAGTTCACCGCTACATAGTCCTTCATCACCTGCGTCATATACCTAATATACGTTTTTCTAACCATTCTTCACATTCACTTCTCCCTCCTTCGCTTAATTCCTTTATGGTATGATCTTTATCTTTAAGATGCTTTCTAAAAGATCGATCCAATTCGCTTCCGAATTTTCATTACATTATATTTCTCTCGCTTTTCTCGGGATCACTCTTTTACTTTCTTGGCCTATTCATTTATTATTCTACAATATTTTGTTACTCCCCACATTTACATTTCTTCCAGTCCTAAGTTATCTGTGGCAGTTTTAACACATGCTTCGTTATCATTGAGAATTCTCAAGGTATATGAGTTTTCAAATGAAGTGTTTCCCTACTCTGACTAGCTATATTCTATAAGGGCGATATTTCCCTAGGTAGAATTCCCTCTTGAACTGTTCCACCAATTATTTCTTTCTTACATCTTATATCGCGAATTATAGTTTCCAAAATTGCAGAATTCTTCCACTCCTCCAAACTTTGATTTTCCTGGTTTAATATTATTCTTAGCCTCTATCATACATATGCAAGCATTCATATTTATTTTTCTCACATGAGCCTTATCATATTATAAGGCATCTTGCGGAAATTTCCTCATATTTCTATGGTAGCTACTATGTGTACTACCAAACAGAAAATGTTGATTTTTTTCGATAAACGCCCAACCATAAAGGATACTCTTTTTTAATAGCCTTTCATCGTGTAAATATTAAAAATCAAGAGGTTACTTCATGCCGCACTCTTTTCTTCAAGCGTGCATCACCAGTTCCAGATGTAAACAAAGTATTACGAATTTGAAAGAGACCTTTGTTCCAACACTTAAAAGAATACACTTGTACCAACGCCCATAAAATGAACCACCATCAGTGCCTGAAACATTTCATTCGAGTCTTCGTTATAAAACGACTCCTCTAAATATACAAATGAAATGTGTGCCCCACTTTTTATTTCGATTCATTTCCAATTTTTTAAATTTAGTTCCCTTCGCAGAATGGCTTTCACAATTCTTCTTTGGTGTGATTTCTCCATTCATATTAGTTAACGGAATTTTAACTACTTTCTCCAACTGCGTATGTGAGATTTCCTATCAATCAATACTAGCCATATCAATGGAGTCAAACATAAAAGTCGAAATATTCACTCCCCTCGTAATCATGAAAAAGCACGAGATTGAGCTTTCAGTTGGCAATTAGCGACCTGAATACTCATCTATCAAGCATGTTCACGGATGCATATGTATTTTAAAAATTAATAATATTTCAGAAGACCGTATTTTCCGGAAAAAAAATATAAAGCAAAAAATATCTAGCTCACGTTTCCAAGCGACGTGTATGTGTAGGTGTTGAATGCAATGAATTGCTGAAGGGTGGAAGACCAAATAAGTAATATTTTTGTTCAAATTTCAGCAGGGATATCCCGTTTTTACAATTCTTTGCGGCTAAAGGTGAGCAGCTATCACAACGGGTCTTCATGCGAGCGAATGTTGTCCTAGCGATCCCTACGCGAGGATTTTTTTCGGGCAGTGCTTCGATTTTCGGTTTGTTTTAAAAAATTGCCACGACAACAAAAATGATATTTTTTTCAGATATTGCCTTTCCTTCCATCAACCCTCCCTTCGTTTTAATACCCCGGCGCAAAGGTCACCGTCCGGTCCCGACTTCTGCGTTAACGCTGAAATATGGAAACGGCATCATGGGAGGAACGACGCCCACACTGCGGGTGTATGTGTGTAATGACGAGTAATGGTGCCATCGTGAACGTCACGCTGTGGAGTTCAGGGTGTACCAGAAGCATTTCAGTGAGGCTAAATGTAGAGAGTTGAAGAGGCGAGACCAAACAAATGCCGGTGGTATCCATAGGCAGAGAGAAAGTTTTGCTATAATACTAACCCTACTCTCCTTAACTTATTTGTGAAAACGGGAAACGTTCCATTCCCTTTACTCCACCTACGACTCAAAAGACATGCAAAGAACACCCCGACTTTAATTACCATTGCTCATTACAGCAGATAGGGAGGAATATGTATAGGTTTTGAAATTATAATCTGGCTTGAAAATTACAGGCAAAATATTAAAATTATTAAAGTGCCGAGAAGTATGGAAAAAACCGGTAGCTATATACTGTAACGAATGTGTTACATTTTTAAAAATATCCATATCCTTCATTGCATTTTAAAAAATTGATGGACATAGGCGGATTTCACTTGACAACGTGCTTGGTAACGGGTGTTTGTAAATAAATAAAGGGAGTTGGATTGTTATTCTTATCTGGATGAGAAGAGTTGCTGTGTAGTGAAAAAAATGTGTAATATAGGGGGCAATCTATCAAACCAATCAATTGAATGATTGGTTTTTTTTCATCCTTAGTGTCCTGTGGACTTTGGTGGTAATTTCTTATAATAACCAGGCGACCAAGAAAATTAAAAAGAGCCCAATAACCCCTCCTTCCTCTCTACCATCTACAAACTAAGTTGGTCCGACTTATCTGTAATATTTTGTGTTACAATAGGTACCGGCTTTTTCCATGCACATGCACATCCAAATAGGTGGTTTTAAACCCACCTGAGCCTCTATATCGGGTTGATGAGGTGGTTAGAGTACTAGCTTCCCAACACGAATACCCGGGTTCGAGTACCGGCAACTGCACATTTGTTCATTGGTGTACCGAACCTCACTTGGGTGCTTTGTGGAGAGCACTTTCACTTGAGTACTCTGTCCGTCTGATGGGACGTAAAACGGTGGACCCCTTGGCGCCTTTCGTTAAGAGCAGGCTTATGATGACGCCGGTTTTCTCACTCTTCCTGCGTTTACAAAAACTTCCTACGGACAACTATCCACTTATGGTGCAAGACCTCAGCATATGTGGTTTTCAAGTACGTATTCGCAGTAAAATGTGTTTCAGACCGGGAGGAAGGGACACAAGTCTGGGAATGGTACTGTAGGGAGGAAAACCCGGAGAGAAACCCGGCGTCGGCATTCAACTGTTCTCAACGAAAGGTGACAAAGGGAGTACGGCTTACAGTATGGACTACGGCCGATATTGAAGACCTCTCCACAATGCTCTCAAGTAGGGGTTGTTTTACAATATCTGCCTTCCACCCTTAGAACCCTCGAATTGAGAGTTCTAAGGGTGGGAGGCTAGTACTCTACTCAGTACCACACAAACCAGCCATCGCAAATTACCTCAGCTATCGGCAACCTCGCTTATAAAAAAAACAACAACCCTAACGTATCGATTTTATTTTCATTCTCTGCTTCTGCCTGCATTACATGAAAAAATTTGCTCAAAATATAATTTCTGGGAAAATAAACGCTGTGAAATCATGAGGTTCACCGTATACCACTCAACTAAATCCTTTGAATGAAAAAAATAGAAGATAGTGGTTGGAAAAAACACATTTTTCAATGCGGGAAATGCAGTAATAGTTCGAGAGAAATAGAGTGCACCACTCCACAAAAACCTTGGAAAAAAGTAGAAGACAGTGGTTGGAAAATAGAGTGATTTAATTAAGCAAATGCCGTAATAGTTCGAGAGGAATAGAGAGATATAAGTGCACCACTCCACAAAAACCTCGGAAAAAAGTAGAAGACAGTGGTTGTAAAAAAGAAATTTTTAATGCAGAAAATGCCGTAATAGTTCGAGAGAAATAGAGAGATACCAGTTCACCACTCCACAAAAACCTTGGAAAAAAAAGTAGAAGACAGTAGTTGGAAAAAATACATTTTTTAGTGCAGAAAATGCAAGGATATTTCAAAAGAAATAGAAAGATGGTTGGAGGATACCGAGCTGGAGAAAGATACAGCCAGAATGACAACCCGTGGCAGTTCTCGTGACCTGTGCTTTACGCTAGCGCCTCCATCGGCCTTGCCTCCTCCTAGCCGAAAATGTTACACGTGCCCGAAAACCAGAAAAGCAAACACGCTAAGAGCGGGAGGAGGGGATGAATGGTTGGGAAGAAATATAAGAAGAAGGACTGGAGGTATTTGGAAGGAACGAGAGAGGAGGGTTTGTGGAGGCACGAAGAGTCGGGAGGTGGAAACAGCAGGACGTACCGAAAAAAGGGTAAAGGCTGCCGGGGAAAACTCTCTTCCCTAAGATTTCTCCGGGGAGGAGGAGAGGGCGAATAGAAGGCAAGAAGAGTTGGCCCGCGGCACGCGAGTGGAAACCATTAATCCTCAAGTCTTCGTTTCCTCACTAGCAGCCCCCTCCTCCCCCTGCTACCCCTTTTTTCCCCCTAACCCTAAACCCTTCTCCTTCACCGGCGAACCACCACATCAACCTCAACATCCGAAAGGAGAAAAAAAAATAACCCTTTCGCCACCTTTCATCTCTTCGGTCAGTTCTCCTCGTGCCTCTTCCCAGCATAGCCTCCCGACTGAAGGTGCGTACACCGTTGAAGGGAGTACTCCATCTTATTCCTACTCAGTCTATCCCCTTCCTTAACACTGAGGGATCATTTTTAAGCCCATTACCCACAAGAAATGGTGCCAAACTTGCATTTATATAGATATAATTGCCAAAATATGCATTACATTTTTTCTGTAAATTTGATCCACCTAATAGGATCAGACGTGATTATCAGCGATGGGCGAACGAGTGACGTTTTCAATTTAGATGGTGACCATTTTAAAGTGCAATATTTAAATTATTATGCCCTTTTATTTTACTCCGCTAATTTTTATGGGTGTTTTCAAGTCTGTTTCCACACTAGTAGGCACTTCAGACCGGGAGGAAAGGTATAAGGATAGGATTGGAAGGGATGGGGTAAAAATGTTATTCAATTGTCACATCACTCCGCTATTATTTGATTCATTCACTGGTTTTAAGTCAAAATTATGTCATCAATTTTCAAGGATGTTTAATTCAAGAGTTCCCCCTCTCATGTAACGAAATTTTTAATGAATAAGGGAGTGTGAGAGTGAGTTTGTGAGAGGCTCTGAGAGTCTTCGCTTTACCGTTGGAATGTCCCTTTGGAATGTGAAAGGTGTAAATGCTAGGTGACCATGTGACGGAATAATCCCGAACGCAATGTACAAATATAAGAGTGAGTCCATAGTTACGTACCGAAATTAATCCCGAACAATTCAAGCACACTCCCTCGGGTGATATATATACACTATAAAGGGAAGGTGTCAAGGGTGTTTTCAAGTCTGTTTCCGCACTAATAGGCGCTTCAGACCGGGAGGAAAGGTATAAGGATAGGAATGGAAGGGATGGGGATAGGATAAGGTCCGAAGCCGGACCAAGTGGCGTTCAAGGATTGGGCAAAGGGAAGGTGTGCATTTTAACTGAAGGTATGACCATTTTTTTTTTAGCGGGAAGGATTGAGAGAAATTCTATTTTTATAATTAGCCTGCTATAATCTAAATATGCGGAATGGTCCACGGACGAGCGGCCATACAGAGTACATAGTTGAAATTTTTTACAAACGGAACGCGAACTGTATCCCTTTTGAAAAATCTCTGATAGAACTAGTTGCCTAGGATAGGACATATGATTAGAGGCGCTACGACACCTGGTGTGGAATAACGGATGTATCTTCCGCGTTATCGCAATCTGTATCGATAACGCTTACCCCTAAAGTAGCGCAGGGTTGACGATAACCGTCTATAAAATTCACCCCACTGATTGTGATAAGCAATTTGAAGTGCTGCGCAAAAAATGGAGAATGAATGCCTGTCGTCGGGCTCAGTAATTGGTCAAATCTACCCTCACCAATCAGGCTGACCTTTGTGGTCAACACTACAGATTTCACACAATATGCAGATAGTAAAATAATGAGATCATAATACGCAAATAATTTCCACTTTCAGGTTAGATAAGAAAGGAGATACATGGAAGTCATAAAATATCGTACTGTACTAGTAACTACGACAAATAATAGAGGTAAAAAGCTTGAACTTTGGCCTAAAATTTACATAAAGTAAAATCCAGTGACATCTTGCCCTCACCCTTGATAGACATCACTAAGACAGTATTCACAACATTTTTCATTAAAAACGACAGTATTTTAAACATAAAAATGGAATATAAATCAAAGAGGATTAATATTTTCCCAATCGTAAGAGTCAGTGAGCACAACGAAATTAAGAAAAAAACAAGCAAGTTAATGCGAAATTCTAATTTCATTAATTCAATTTTTTAATACACGACATTTAGAAAAAAAGCCAATTATCTGAGCCAAATGCACACTGAAAATGGCATCTCCAAAACACTATATTTGTTCGCTAGATTTGATCATATTTACAAGATTAGAGAGAAAGACTGTCGTACCGATGGATTTAAAATGTCATTTTTCCCGATTATATTTTCCCATTGGCAAGAGTTAGTGAGCGCCACGAAATTAAGAACAAAACAAGCGAGTTAATGCGAAATTCGAATTTCATTATTTAAATTTTTCAATACACGACATTTAGAAAACAGGGGAATTATCTGAAGCAAATGCACACTGAATATTGTATCCCCAAAACACTGTATTTGTTTGCTATATTTCATCAGATTTACAAGATTAGAGAGAAAGATTGTCGTACCGATAGATTTAAAATATCATTTTTCCCTCGTACCATAAGAGAGAACAATAGGCAGCATAGCAAATGGATAGGTAGATGCATTATTATTAGAATAGTCTGTAGTGCATGACGCATGTATTAACAACCTATCCCTTCAATACTATGTAGATACTAACCATCTAGCTGCATGTAACCCTATTATGTAGCATGTTTCCATGTAGTAGCTTGTTTCCAAGTCAATAGTGCATGTTGGTGATCTTCACCCCCTACCAAGGAACCCTCGTGGTGGCAGCAAAATATACATGTACTTCACTCTGAGGACGTCAGCAAGCGGAGCGGGTATCGCAGCGAACCCAACGAACGACAACAGCACTGGATTTCAGATTTCTATGAACGTACCGAGTTAATTATCCACCGTAATAATTTCTCTAATATGCGACCAGTTCACTCTCGACGCTGCGAAATACATGCCCCCGACGCTCGTTTCGCGAAAAATAACAAAAGACAAACAAATGCGCAGTCACTGTCTCGTCAACAAGGAAAATAATTAGTGTAGACAGAGAGTCACCGGGGATCGTGAATGCGAAAATGAAATTATAAGAGTGGCGCGAGAGGATCCATGCGTCATGTTTTTTAAAAAAATAATGAAGAGGCATTAGGGAAGAGGGGGAGGGGACACAGCGAAAGTGTAACTTGTGGAAATCCACTCTATATCATGATGGCTGCATGTCTGGCTCGAGCCAGGCATGCTTTTCTTGGAATAAGGTCGGGTATAGTCAGCACGAACGATGACGTTTGCAGGAAATGACACAAATGCGTCATTGCCAACGAAATCCATAGCGACGGGGCATGCTGTTTCGAAGTTTGCAAAACAATAAAAGCAACGTTGGCAAATGCTGCAAAAATTATCAGTATCGACAATCTACCATGCCTTTTTATAAGTAAATAGCCAAAAGATTTCAATAATAAGGTCTCGAAAACTCGACTGAAATGACTTCTCGAACGGAGATCCCATTTCAAAGACACCGGATTCATTAAATATGAAAGAAATCAATTAATTGGTGAAATAGCCACTAACAAATAACCGTTTCTACCAAATTTGCAGTTAAGATGGACTGGTATGAATTTAAAGTATCCGCTACCATTTACAACTAAGTAAAATTTTATATTTAACTATTCAAATGAACATTACAAAAAATTACACGCATTGATAGATATCGACGTGTCGAGCATGAAGTTATGATAGAATTTTTAACGATCAAACAAAGCCGAGTGCGGTAAGATGATTCAATAGTAGACTATCCCAAGTAATAATTAAAACGAAAAATAAAGTAACTCAGCTAGGTGAATGATGCAAAGGTGATTTGGCCGAAGACTAGAAATATAATAAACAAATAATAATACACATAAACACAATAAACGAAATAAAGATAATGATAGTTAAAAATCATCAAAAAGGGAGGGAAAAAAACTTGAATTACGGTTTATAACTTGCGTTTGAGAATTTTATGCGAGACAAACACGAGGTAAACCATGAATCGTACTCGCAAATAATAAATATTCTGTGCACGAACTCAATCAATCGTACATCCGTCGATGCTCATTTGCCGAGACTATAGACGGAAAATTACGTGCAAAAAAAAAAGGATCGATTCGCTTCGAAACAACATGGCGAGGACGCGAAATCCAATACTGCGATCATGGCGAGAACGAGTGACACGAAGCCTTTAGGCACTACGATGCATGAATGGATGGACCACATACGGTTCCTCGCGTGCGACAAGGCGGAAGAGTCCGCGAAGGCCACTGACACCAACCTCTCCTTCACAATCCGATACGAGGATCCCTTCCAATCGGGATATCGGAGACGAGGGATGCGAATGAAATATTATGCAACAAAACACAATCGCTCGAAACGTTCGAAAAAGGGCCTCATCATTCCCACTGAGGCAGGAAAAAAAACCAACATAGGAATTCAGCACGGAAGATTGTTTCGCCAAGTGCAGCAACCGATATTCTAATGAACTCCATTTCTGAGCAGCCTCAGATAAAATCAGTGAGCCGTAATTTTTAATCCTGCGATCGAATATCTGGGTTAATTATTTCATTCTCGATCCGCGGAGTTCAAGACACTGAGCAGCCCATCGCGTAGCCCAGCCTTAACCCGAATCGGAGCATGCAATTCATTTCTGGAATACGTGAAATTCAATCTCAGCCACTGCATTTCGACCGGTCCCGGATCCAATATGCTTGAAATTCTCTATATGTCCATACAGTTCGATGAAGTAACAGGGGAGGTTAATAATGTAAGGTCTCATTCCATTCAAGCACTGCAGAGAGGCTCAGACACAGCAGTGACCTTTCACCCAATGCAGTGGTTCTCAACCTTTTCACCTGCTGACACTCCATGCATTTTCAAAATAAGTCCTCGCACTCTCTCCAGAAAATTCCGTATTTCTATTCACCATGGAGAAAGAAAATTGGGCTCTCTTCTTTTTAAAAATATAAATGCAATTTAATTAATAACAGTTTTACATTGTAACATACTTACACCGTTATACAGAAATATCTCCGTCGCTTCCTTGCGAAGGGGTTGGTTAATTATTTTTGCAGCACACACTTCACATGAATATAAATTACCCTACATATCATTTTCCTTTTATTTGTCATCATCATCGGTCAATAATCCTAGCCCTTATACTTCCAGACCCTATGAGGCAGACAGTGCGAAATCTGCCTAGCCCAATTCCGTGAAAATTGTAAGATTATGAAGTTTAGATATATTTGAAGCACTTAATTTTAATACATGAATTATGTATTTTTCTCAATGTTGATGATATATTTCAATTTTTATGAGGATGAAAAAACCATTCTTGCTGTATCTGATTTAAAGGAAATATAATATTACAAATACGTAATATATCGATACCGATATATCGGCCCTCTGGCAGTAAAAGGCCTAGGATTGGTTTGACGCAGCCCTCCACTCGATTTTTCTATTGGCCAACCTCTTCATATTGACGTAGCTCCTCTCTTTTACATCCTTCGCAACTTGCCCCATACACTTCATATTAGGCCTGCCTTTTCCATTCTTCCCGTTCACTTTTCCCTCGACGATTGTCTTCATCAGGAGGCCATCGTGTCTCAAGATGTGGCCCATTAAGTTGTCCCGTCTTCTTTTTAATGTTTTCGGTAGACATCTCTTCTCTCCCACTCTTCTTAGCACTTCTTCGTTTGTCACTCGATCGATCCATTTTATCTTCATCATTCTTCGGTAGCACCACATTTAAAATGATTCCAGCCATGACTTATCTGCTGCTGTTATTGTCCATGCTTCGCTACCATATAGTATAATGCTCCAGATGTATGTTCTAATTAAATGTTATCTCCCTTCCACGCTTGTATGTGCAGCTGTAAGCAGGATCTTCTTCTGGTAAAATGCCCTTTTTGCTTGGGAAATTCTACTGGCAATTTCTCTTTTACTTCGTCAATCGCTGGTTACTCGGCTTCCCATTTAACAGAACTCATCCACCTCCTCGATTTAGTTTTCCTAGTTTAACATTGGTCCTGGCTTCTTTTCTTGCATACCTTAGTATTCATTTTATTGATTTCCTTTCTATTGTTAATATTTAATTTTTCGCAAGATCAGAGTTCTGAAATAACTTATAAACTAATGCAACAATCTTGCATAAACAATCGTTTATTTGTTTATTTCAGAAACATAATAATAAAACAAACGATATTTTTCTCGTAACCTCTCGTGCCCCTTGAAGAAGCATTTCTTATTACCAGGGGTACGTGAGCCCTCGTTAAGAACCGCTGCTAATGAAAAAAAACTCCCGCTTTTTTCAGTAATATCCGTACTAATACAGCAATATTTGCACGATTCCCCAAAGGGAATGAGTCACAGAATCGTGCATGAAGAAAATCAAGGGGCAGGAGACTTATCTTTCCGCCAAATTCCTAAGCCTCTTATAACGAATACACCCATGACAAAATTCCCAGAGGAGTTCACGAAATACCAAGAAATGTACTGAGCAATTAGGAGAATATAAGGCACGCTCCAGGGTAACAGCGAACGTTCCTTGATGATAGCAGTATCATGACGGGAGAACTCGTCGTAACTCGCGGCAAAACGTTTTAAGTTTGCGTGGTATTAAAACTTCGCCGAGCTAAATTTCAACCGAGGAAAAAACACGCTCATCACTTTACATGACTGAGCCAAGTAACGGCGGCGAAGTTGCTTCAAGAAGATTTCAGTCTTATGAACTACATTCATCATATAATGGCTGGCGCCCAAGAAAGAGGTTACGCGATTGATGACTTATTAACCATCAAAGCACACAAAAAATACACGCGCAGATGAACATTTCAAGGCCTTTCGCAGAAAAAATATGCTCATTTCTTCAATAATAATCACGTGGAATTGCAACAGAGAATCGCAATCCATAATTAACTTCGCGTAATGGTAATTATTATTGAGAAGAGATCGACAGCTGAGGTCACTTTCACAATTATGGATATGTGGTAGGTCCGTTGCAGGTAGTATTTATGCGATCATAAAGGTGGTTATCGAAGAGATTATGATAGTACACCCACGAATGGAATAGCCATATTAAATGAAATTTAAGACTCAGGAACTATGCTTATCTGAATAGAGAAATAGTTTTTAGAAAGGGAGAATACAAGAAGCGTGGTGAAGAGATGAAACGAGAGACATTAGTCTTCTCTGACCGAAATGCACCCATAAGAGGTCCACCGTTCAACAACCTAACGAATAGAGCATTAAAGGTTTTTCACTGAATTTGTGTGGCAATGCATATAGGTATACTGGAAATACAAGCATAGAAGCGTAGAAGTAAAGAAACTATTCATCAGAACGTATATCTGGAGCGCTGTTCTCTATATGGCAGCGAGGCATGGACAATGACAGCAGCGGTGATGAAAATGGTGGAAGCATTCGAAATGTGGTGTTTACAGAAGAATGATGAAGATTAAATGGATCGACGGAGTAAGTCCTTAGAAGAGTGGGAGAAAAGAGAAGTCTTCTGAATACCCTAAGAAGAAGACGGGACAACCTAATCGGCCATATCATGCGACATGATGGCCTCTTGAAGACAATCGTTGAAGGACAAGTTAGTGATGGAAAAATGTCGGTCAAAATCGATTTTTCGAGCAATCGATTTTCAATCGAAATGAAAAGCTCGACTTTTCAGCAAAAATCGAAATTTGAACCAAAAGATCGATTAATCGAAAAAATCTACGGTTCATTTTTTAAAAAATGCAGTCGGTACAAAAACATGTTTATTATTCATTTTAAAAACGCTCATAATACATATTTGAATAATATTAAAAATCCCTAAAAATGTACTTATCTTGTACATTATTGAATTATTAGTCGTAAAAATTTACAATTCACTTTAATGTGGAACCATTTGGTTACACTAAAATTTTTAAGAAAGATCAACTGATTGAGATGCTTTCTTGATGATCTAGGGCGTGCCTTTCCAATTTTACCGGCCTTAGAGAAAAGTCTTTAACATGGGACGGATGACGTTATCATACTCGGCACTCTGATTGCGAAACGGTACGTGTTGGGGTATTCACCCTTTATCTCCTTCCAGACTTTCAGAGGATTGTGGTTGACTTTCCTATCGATGGGTGGCCTGTTGAGGTATTGCCTAACTTCTACTGGCATCTACTTCTAACAAGAAGTGACCTCAATGGCAGTTCATCGAGGACCTCTACTGACTATTACACGCTGCTGAGATCAAACGATCGAAGGAAACGAGGTCACGATCGAAGTTGAAAAATCGAGTTTGGATCGAAACTCGAATATCATGGCTCGATCTCGATTTCTTCGATCTTTGACTATTAAAACTCGATTTTCGATTCTAATAGGAATCGATTTTTCCATCACTAGGACAAGTGAACGGGAAGAATGGCAAAGGAATGCCTCGTGTGAGATATAGGATGTGAAATAAGCATGTGAAAGAGAAGAAATACGTAAATACGAAGAGTTTAGCCGATAGAAGAACTCAGTGGAGAGCTACGTAAAACCAATCTGAGGACTGATGATGAATGCACTATATTGTTTGCGGTATGTACCCAATAAGACCCTGATATCGTAACCCAATATGGAGACGTCATTCAATTCGATACCATGCTATATCACTCAATATATAGTTCCTTACGATACTGTCGATTTAGGTCGCGATTTCAATATAATATAAGAGGTCTTTAAACCTTGTAGAAAATATCGCAGTGCTTCATCCAGATCCAATCATCGCGCAGTCCGAACCTCCACGAGTAGAACTATGAACCGATCATTCCACGGAAAAACATCTGCTAGTGCGAAATTCGAACCCGAGTCCTTGGGATTGGGAGTCACTACCTTGTCTACTTCAACGTCTCGAGCCCTATTTACTTTCGATTGAGGAACTTAGACGGCGATAAATCGATTATAATTACGAAAAATGGGAAAATATCGCATGATCGAGCGTTTGACGCTCGTACGTTGAGTTCCTGCGTGCATTTCAGAATCCATCATGACTTTACTGAAACGTCTAATGACAACACTTACTTGAGACTGCCTTAAACTCACAAGGATTCCAAAATAGTGAACGGCAAAGAGAACACCCAGAAACTCTTTGCTTCTCCAGAAAATTTACCCTGAGCTAAAGTTGAGCCTTCCGGACAACGAAGTGTTTACAGACCGAGGAAAGAATGATAAAGCCGGAACCGGTAGCTCGCTTAATCCTGGGAAAGTGAAAGGTGAAGGAGAAGATTCTTAAGTTTAGGCCGTTCGACATGATGATGGTGAGATAAAAGAGAATATTCTCAAGGATTCACATCAGTTCCATGTATTTGGATCACTCGATTGTAATTTGTGTCACGAGATACGACGGCAGTGAGGATAGCTAGCCAACTTTAAACTTTCTGAAATGGAAAAAACAACTGAAACGAGACCAGCGAGATAGAGAGATAGATTGTCGCACTGATAGATTTGAAATTTCATTTTTCCCCACGGACTATAAGAGAACATAATAGGCAGCATAGCAAAGGGATAAGTAGGTGAAATATTGTTAGAGTAGCCTGTGGTGGTAGCTGTTGATTGAATGATTAGTTGCATGGTTAGCATTGCATGGTAGCTATTAGTTAGCCGGGTAACCGGCGATGGACGAAGTACAAGAGAAATTGCCTGTAGAATTGCCCTTGCGAAGAGGGCATTTTATCAAAATATGATCCTGCTTACATCTGCACATGCAAGCGGGGAAGTGTGGAAGCATTTCATTAGAACAAACATATGGAGCATTCTACTATATGGCAGCGAAGCATGGACGATAACAGCAGCATAGAGTTCCAGGCTGGAATCATTTGAAATGTGGTGCTACCGAAGAATAATGAAGATTAAATGGATCGATCGAGTGAAACACGAAGGAGTCTTAAGAACAGTGGGAGAAAAGAGACGTCTACTGAAAACCTTGAAAAGAAGACGGGAAAACTTCATAGGCCACATCATAAGACATCACGATGGCCTGATGAAGACAATGGTCGAGGGAAAAAGGAACGGGAAGAATGGAAAAGGGAGGCTTAATATGAAGTATATGGGGTAGGTTGTGAAGGATGTAAAAGAGAGGAGCTACGTCAATATGAAGAGGTTGGCCGATAGAATAATCAAGTGGAGGGCTGCGTCAAACCAATCCTAGCCCTTTTCCTGCCAGAGAGCCGATACATCGGGCCACTTATATTACATATTTGTTATATTATATTTCCTTCAAATCAGATACAGAAAGAGTGATTTTTTTATCCTCGTAAAGCTTGAAATATATCATCAACATTGAGAAAAATACATAATTCGTATATTAAAATTAAGTGCTTCAAATATATCTAAAATTCATAATCTTACAATTTTCTCGGAAATGAGTGTAGCAGATTTTGCAGTCTGCCTCATACGGGCTGGAAGTAAAAGGGCTAGGGTTGTTGACCGATGATGATGACAAATGAAAGGAAAATGATATTTAGGGTAATTTATATGCATGTGAAGTGTGTGCTGCAAAAATAATTAACCAACCCCTTCACAAGGAAGCGACGGAGATATTTCTGTACGGTGTAAGTATGTTACAATAGAAAACCGTCGTTAATTAAATTGCACTTATATTTTTAAAAAGAATATAGCCCAATTTTACTTCTCCATGATGAATAGAAATACGGAATTTTCTCTAGAGAGTGCGAGGACTTATTTTGAAAATGCATGGATTGTCAGCAGCTGAAAAGGTTGAGAACCACTGCATTGGGTGAAAGGTCACTGCTGTGTCTGAGCCTCTCTGCAGTGCTTGAATGGAATGAGACCTTACATTATTAACCTCCCCTGTCTTCATCGAACTGTGTCGACACATAGAGAATTTCAAGCATATTGGATCCGGGACCGGTCGAAACGCAGTGGCTGAGATTGAATTTCACGTATTAACGCCTTAAGGACAGAAAATTTGAATGGGAAAAAATAAAGGGTCGAGCAGTAAGCAATTGATTTTTTTCAGTCTTCGTTCAGGAATCATCAACATGTTGACGTATGTTGCTCTGGTTGATACAAAACACAAAATTAAGGAAATAAAATTTGACTTGGAAATAAATGAAGGGTCGAGGAGCAAGCAATTGCTCTTTCTTCAGTTTCAACCCGGGAATCACCAGTACGTGTATGTTGATTACTCTAACTACTGTATCCACAAGGTAGCCACCGGAAATGTCACCATATTGTGGTTGCCTAAGAAGGCAGCGAGGTTAGTAATTGCTTCCGTGAATAAGCAGTATTGCAAGAGTGCCGGAGGAACTTGAAAATATATCCACTCTAATCCACGCATCACAATCACCGTTTACTAAAGGTTGCAAATTACGACCTGGACGGCTTTAAGGATTCTTGCACAACCACCTCCGCTGTAATCAGAGAGGAATGACTATGGGTGAATATAAAGTATGGATAAACGAGGGAAGATAGTTAAAGGTAAGACCGTGACGTGATTATCATGAGGGAGAATGAAGTCGAGATTCATCAAGCGGTCAACTCGACAACCATTGCATTTTTCAATGGACCCAGGGTGACACAGGAAAAAATCCTGTGTATTCCTTGATAGATATACAAGGAAACCGCACAGAGTAAGGAAATGTGACTTTCAACTCTGTAACGGGAGGAAGTGGAAACAATTGCTTGCTAAACGAGCGTGATTGGCCTTCACAAACCACTAAACGTCAAGGAGGTGTATACTAAAATGGCGTCCTGTAAGCATCAGAATGCGCCCGCATCAACACTTAGGATGACCTTGGGTGAAAATCCCATTATAAACAGCTATTAGAAACTTTCCAGTTTGATTCATGCCATTGTGATGAACGACAGTTACAAATTATCATGGCGAAAGCAAGCTTGATTGGCGTCAGGACGTCACAGGATGACAAGAAAATCGATGGCCCTTCATCGCGGATGTTGTGTCTAATGAGCTAGCTGCTTCATAATAGTCTCATGGCTGCCTCTCGCCGAAGAGGACTCAAATCACACGCATGTATCAACTCACGGAAATATACTGAAGGTGGACGTATGCCGTTGAAAAAATGTGATATTAATGCAGAGGCAACAGTTTAAAAATTATACGAGTCCTGAAAGTCTATGACATTAAAATCAACCGATTCAGGCGAGATGTAGTGGAAGTTTGACATATTAGAATAAAATATAGGTGCACTTTTCCACAACTAATTTATTGATGATCGATGAACCATCATCTGGTACAAGACTTGTACCAGATGATGGCTCTGAGAGCCGAAACGCGTCGTACGCATCAATAAATTAGTTGTGGAAAAGTGCACCTACATTTTATTCTATGACATTAGTTGGCAGTAGTTGTGTAAGTAAAAGTTATTCGGGACAGGTGACCAACATCTTAGTTATTTTTGTGCTGTTTAGGAGATATTTTTTTGGGCGGTAAATAGGAATTTTTTTAGGAAAAGGATGAAGGGTGTCGATAAATCAGGAGTTGAAATTAGCCTGCTCCGAACAAAAGGCACCAGGAATGGAGTTCTGCGCTTTAATTTCTCTCCTTACTAAACTCCGGCTGGAAGAGACTTTACACCTCTGCACCTGTCATCCTATTTTGGACACCAAATTTGGGACGCCACTAGGAAACATCCCAACTCAATTCCCAGCATGCTCGCGTTGTCCGTTGCACCAGAATCCATTCGCATCCATGTAAATTCCTATGAAATGTTTCCCAGAACAACTGTACCACGGGTTCAATTGATTCTGATGTCTTGTTTTTCTACTTTTAGGTCCGTCAGTCTCACTTACCCGCGGACGGAGAGGCTGAAAGTTACACTTCCATCAGTTGATAAGGGTATGCTGCCAAATGCTCAAAAGCCAGTTTCATCAGGGATTCAGTTACTCACCTGTAAAGAAAAGAAAAAAAATCTTTTAATAATTAAAGTAATCAGTAAGGTATGATGGAAGGAAAATTTTACCAAATTTTCTCGGGGCTTTCATCTCATTTAGGGGTTTGTTTAACAATGAAAAATCGCTGCCCTTTCGGAGATTTGAACCCAAATCCACAGGATCAAGTGCCAGTAATGTAGGTAATGTTGGTTCCCAATGGGGAAGAATGATTTAAACCGTCTGGATTAAGTCAAATAGGTAACCTAGGAGTCACGTGGTACAAACAAAATGGTTCACAAATTTGGTGTGTTTAAAGTAGCCCCTTTCTAATTTTATTCATCACTTTCAGATGAGTTTTTCTCCCCCATCTTGAGCATAGAGGCTCCGGATGAGCATAATTCAAGAGAAAACGATGAGTAAGATTGTGACGAGCGAATCATAGCCACCGAATTTGCCAACCATTCGAGTTTGTACCACGTGACTCCCTTGTTACCTATTCGAGATGATTTTCGATGCTTCAAACACACATGATGGTATGCGTCTCTTTGAGGAATGAGCTTGATTATATACGCGAATGAAGTTTAATAATCGTGAAAGTATAAGTATAATATAAGTTCGTTTGTCTCAAATTTACATCCAGTTATGGGCAACCGAAGGCAGTTGCGGAGACGAATGCTCAAGGTGAAGTAGACTGGTTGACTGAGATATCTACATCTACATAATACCCTGCAAGCCACCATAAAGGTGTGTGGCAGGGGGCGAACTCTCGCCAAACATGCACTACATATCATGACATGAGGAGATACCGACGAGAATATGAGAAGAAAGAAAATAACTGGATGAAGTCAAAAAAGAAAGACAACCTTATCTGGGATAAGCAGAATAATAAAAGGAAAAATTGAAGGGAAGCGAGGAAAGGATAGAAGTAGGGTTTGAATGCTTAATGACCTAAAAAAATGGCAGAAGTTCCAGAAAAATGAAAGAATATGCTCGTGATAGAATGCAATGGAGGGCATGCGAATGAAACCTGCCAGAAGAGAATTCCACCCAAAGAGCTTAGAATGCACTGGAGGCGGCATACTCATGCTAACTTACGGGTGAGAATGGAGCCAGAATGGGGGTGCTTGGGAATTATTAGGCTCCACCTCCTCGGCACGAAATATTGTGTTTTCTATTGCCTCTATGGAGACTGCATTTGTATTGAAGCAAAATATGAAAGAAGCCAAATTTCATCATAGAAATGTCTGTTTGTCTTCCTAAGGCCATTTAAGGGAGGTATTAATGCAACTTATTCCCCTGGGAGTGAATTTTAATCTTTAAATCGTCTTGGAATTTAATCAGTCTGTTTTAATTACATGTTTATCCTTTGTTTGCGTATTTTCGCAATGTCCTGTTTATTTCACCAATTTTAAAAATTCTTAACTCCGTTATTCATCTCACTACCCTAAGCTTTACCTCGAGCAAAAATAACTTCATCAGTACGAGTGTCGCGAGAAGTGAGCGGCCTACCAATATGGCCGCCAGCGTCGCATCTCAAATGAGTCGCGATGCCCCTCTGACCTGCTTGGTCCCACCGTTGGTGATGGTGATGATGGATGACAGCCGGTATGGCGTTCTCGACCAGTCACCATCATCATTGGTCAACAATGGGGGCGTTTACCCGGAACCGAAATCGGAATTTTTTGCACGGAATTGTTAGATGGAAACGAAAAACGAATTTTAGTGAAAAAATTAATCTTCTAACCACAACCATTCACTAATAAATCAAAAATTAAAATAAGCAAAAGGTGACGCCCACCGAAAATGCTGCTGTGATAACATTTACGTCATTTTCCTCCCGTCCTTGACTGCTCTTATGGCAAGGGAGTGGAGGGGGATTCTCGGAAGGTCGGCTCGCACAGATCCTGTCGCAATCGCTCCCATTGGCCGAGTCAGCTGTGTCCCCCCCATTGCGATAAGGCGAAGTAGCTTCGCGGGCTCAGTTGTGATTGGACGAAGTCGTTATACGTAAGGGGTTGCACCACACCCACTTTTCCGAAAGGGTTAAAAACATCAGTTTTTCGCCGCTTATAACTCGAGAAATAATTGACGGATCAAAAAACGGAAAAATACAGTTCTTTTTATTTTACTAACTCTATCATATTCGGCGATAAAAAAGCATGGTAAAAGACCCCATCCTAGGATTGGTTTGACGCAGACCTCCACTCGATTCTTCTATCGGCCAACCTCTTCATATCAAAGTAAATTTTTCTCTCTTATATCCTTCACAACTTGCTCCATATATCTCACACGAGGCCTGCCTTTTCTATTCTTCTTTTCCCTCGACGCTTCTCTTCATCAGGCCATCGTATCTCGACGAGTGAACGATCATATTTTTGTGTGCCACGCTAGGAATTAAACTGTGAAGAACAGCAGCTATATGGTTTCAAGAATGACTCATGGATAAAAGTTATAGATCTGGAAAATAAAAACTGCCAAGGGGTTCACATGTGAAAAAAAGGCTGGGCTCCGCTGTCATATTATATTGGGGGATGTTATAATAATAATTGTTTATTATACGGATTTAAGAAAAATCCTTTTGCATAAGAAATGCAAGCTCAATGGCAGACATAGTTAAATGCATACAAATATTTCAAGAAAACACAAAAAAGTTTGTAAGAAGACATTGATTAAAGTATACAATTCTTAAGTATATTCAAGGAAGAGTAGAATATAGCAACATACCCATAACAATTAAAGTCTCTCATTATTCTATAGATAGGAAGATAAAAAATATAATTGTTGGGAGCAAACGGTATGTGAAAAAGATGCTGACATCTAGTGAATGAGAGTGGAACATTAAAGGAGATCAGTGATAATAATGAAACCAACAAACGATCTTATAATTCAGAATTGAGTGTAGAAATATAATACCAGCCTGTTTTCTTCTGATAGCAAGAGAGTTGAGATTCAAGAAAGCTAGAATATTGTCATAATTACCAGGAGCCAATGGGATTTTAAATTTGTAGGCAACTAATTTTAACAATTTGATTTGTACTTGTTCAATGGCTGTCGTATATTTTATATAGTAAGGATTCCAAATAAGGGATTCCAAATGTTGATCGTTACCCCTCTATTACTCTCCATGGCAACCGCCCACGCCTTTAGGAAAATGGCTTGCTCACGCTTCCCTCATTGCCACTGGTGAAGAAGATATCCCACTGTAATGCATAAACTCGAATAAAGTTCCCACTTAACTCCAAAGGCCTTCGTCCACATCCGTCTCACGGCGAAACAATATGGTTAGGGAAGACTACCGAGGATCGCCGCTTAGTGTGATGAGAGTATGTAGATTTGATGTTCAAGAAAGAGGAGGTGGGGGAGAGGAATGAGTTGGGAAACGAGAGAGGAGGTAGGAGGAGGAGGAGTTGGGGAGTTTTCGGAACGCAAGGGGAGTCGTGAGTTTAACCGCAGATGTGCGCAGGGTAGCGTCTAACTCTATCACCACATCCCCCTTCCCCATCCCCCCCCCCCCCTTAGGGTTACGAACACCCTTCCCTCTCAGATATTCCCACCACCCCAACCTTCCCAATATTCTTTCGTCCTGAATATCAAAAGATAAATGCAAAATAAATGCGTGCACGAATCTATCGGACATTACGAAATTCCTTTTAGTCATTGATTCAATGGTACTTTTCCTACTGCTGTTACCACAGCTAAAAATCTGCTTAAATGTGACGATCATGTAGAAATAGAAAATAGAAATAGATTAAACATTTATTGACCTAGGAGCGATTGCTCCTATGGGGCAGTAGTTTACATCATAACATAATTTTCTTGCAAGGAAAAAATATATAATACATAACATACAAAATACAGAAATAAAAAAGAGTTGGATCAGTTTTATATGTTATAAATTAACATATAAGATTCATGAAATGAGATTTTAAATTGTGATCTGATTTGCCGAATTTATAGCAAAAACAAAACAGGATGTAAGTACAACGGATATTACAATATATACCTTAACATATTACAACAATCTTACTATCTTAACATATTGCATACCTTAGATATTGCGACAATCATACCTTAAACCTAAACATATCAAATCATTACATGACATTCCTACAAATATACAAGTGAATAGCATTTTTTTTTTAATTTTTGGTTATTAAGATCAATTTCAATTCACAATATTCGATTTTCATACAATTTATCATGCATTATGGTTACTTATGTCTGATTCCTATTCTATGTTTTCATTTTCATTTTCTTTTACTTAGTTAAATAGTATGTTTTTGAATAAATTGATTGAGGTAGTGTTTATTATATTGTCTGGTAATTTATTCCAAAACTGACACAATTTTACTATGAATGATTTCTGGAAAATTGTTGTATGGTGCGATGGTACATGTAGATCATGTACGATAAACTATCTACTTTTCCCTTGCTAGACCTCATTTGGAATACGCCGCCAGTATATAGGACCCATATGGAATAGGCCTAAATAATGAACTTGAACGTGTGTAGCGAAGATCGGCAAGATTTGTGAAGGTACGTTATGATAACTACATTGCTGTAACCAGTCTATTAAATGAGCTAAAATGGGAATCAGCGTTACATCGTAGGTTGAAATTTGGACTTAATCTCTTACATAAATTCCAAGATAATATTTTCACTGATGATGTTAAAAATATTTGGCAACTCTAACTAACTATGGTAGACTGGACCTTAATCATAAAATTAGAGAAATTGATTGTAGAACTGACAGATTCAAAATGTCTTTTTTCCTCGTACAATTAGGAATATGAACAGTTGTAAATATATCCAATAGCATAAATACGAGTGCATTAATGGATAGCATAGGTAGTTACATGTTGCTATAAGGATTTATTAAGCTAATCCAACTAATAGTATATTTTTATTCATGCTTGATTTGCTATTTTAATCTTTTTTTAAATTGTGATGTTCCGACTAGAGTGTTATTACTAATCCTTTTTAAGCGCGATATGTAATGCAAGTTTGGTGTGAATTCATCCCCTGCCACACACTTTTATGGGAGCTTGCAGGGTTTGATGTAGATGTAAAAAGAGTACTGAAAATTCGACATGTGGTGGCGACAATCGGGATTAAATCTAACTTCCATCGGCGTGAACAACGACATCCACGTTTAGTGATTGCATCAGTTGGCCCAAATTCTTTCCTAGCATTAGTTTCGAGCTCTCCTGTCAAATAGATTGATTCCGCTATTTTACACGGGGCTGAGAAATCATCCAGGATTTTCACCCCAAATTCAATCATGGCCTCGCGGAAGGATACGCACGCTGCTTCCTCCGCTGTCGGCAACAATATATGACCAAAGTAATTAGTTACCTGATGAATTTGCAACCACTTCAAAGTGGCGCCCTTCCTTCGAAGGGAGCATTTGGGTACCTCATTAGCAAACTCGGACACGGCTTAACATTCCCAACCTTCACAATAAATTGCGTAGAAATAAAAAACGGCAAGAAAAAATGGAACTTCGAAATCATTCTGGGTTAATTTAAGTACGAGAAACCTCAAAACTCTCAAGGTTTCTATTTTTCGATCATCAACGCAGAGGCGGAAAATTGGTTTCGATTACGAAGATTATCGTTCACGTCTGAAAAGATTTTATGATCGTGTTTATTTTTTTTCCAAGAAACGTAATCCGACTGCACACAGAATCTCCATGCAGAGGAAGATTTGAGTTCTGCTACGTAAATTCTATTACCTTGGGTTCTCCAGCATTTAATTTGAAATAAAATACCTACTACTCTGCAGTGATAATTCTGGGCGTAAATTTGCATATTATATCGCGGAGATAATTTAATCTGGCAACGAAGAGCCCTGCAAAAGACCTTTTGATATCGTACCCTGAAAAAGAACTTTTGTAGTTACAGAAAAGCAAATATGTAGGTAAATACAGCAAAGATAGATAATTCAATTTTTTTCTAGAGTAATTGGATGAAAATTATAAATTTAGGTTTGATATTTTTGTCACTTATTTTATCTAGTTCAGGGCAGTATTTTCAGCACGAAGAAATTCAGCTGAGCTAAGGATAAGGCCAACACTCGAAAACGCATTCCAGATTCGTGCTTGAAAAAATTATTCATCAACGGTGTGCCTCACAGAATTTCCATATTAACTCATACAGCCCTGTTTTACACGCTACTTTGAACACATTTGAGTGTATATTGGCATGAAATTAGGTTCCGCAATTCTTATATACCACCTCAAAATTACCGCTCAGTTGTGAGTTGGGACTAGATCGACAAAAACTCTCTGTATAACTTCTGGAGAGATAAAAGTCTCCCTTCAAAGCCAACGAGAGCATTCGGAATGGAATATCCAACAGCCTGCTTCAACATTTTCGGTAAAACTTTCTTCGGAATTAGGACAATCAAGTTCCAAGCAGTTGAGTTCATTGTAAGCAATTTGTATTCCCTCGACCGGCAAAATTTCACTGGATGTCGCTTCGTTGTTGGCGAGCGAATTCCAGAGCGCGTGTCATTTCCGTGAGTGAAAACATCATACCACCGAGAATATGCAAATTTCGAAGTCCCCACACCTCTCTCCTGGGCCACTCGAACATAAACGTTATCATCTCGCCAACACGGAAGATTCGACTTTAGAGTTGTTTGCCATTTCAAAGCAATCACTTGGAGACACTAAACACAGAATCGCTTGTGGTCGGATCAACGATACCTACAGCCTTCAGGGAACTATTACGAGCAGAATTTTTTTTCGAACCAATAATTTTGGCCCATTGCATTACCTGAATCATATAACGAGAGAATAGTTGAAAAGGGATTCAATGAAAGAGGCTCAATTTTATTGCGAAGCATCGCAGGTGTGATGGATGAAATACCCATCTAAATTTCATTCCAGGTATGTATGTACAAAATACCAACAATAATATGCTATGTGATACGTAAACAAAATTCAATTTTCTCCAAAACGCTTTTTTCAGGAAGAAAATGCTAGCACAACAACACTTTGGGACTCGAACCCGGCCCTTAGGGATCGGAGTCCAGCACCTTAGCCAAAACACCGATCCAATCTAGAAGGGACGAGATATCATGGAGATGGACGCAGAATTGTGGCCAATCTCGATAATACATCTACATCTACATAATACCCTGCAATCCACCATAAAGGTGTGTGGCAGGGGGTAAACTCTCACCAAACATGCACTACATATCATGCATAAAAAAAGGATCAGTACTTTTATAGGTACTGTTCAAAACTACGCTATTTAAAAAAAGATAAAAATAGCAAAACATACATGCAAAAACATGCCGTTAGTTGGGTTAGTTATAAGTCCTTATACCAGCATGCAGCTACCAATGTTATCCATTGCTACACTCGTACTGGATATATTTACCGTTTTTCATATCCCTAATAGTACGAGGGGAAAAGGACATTTTGAATCTGTCAGTTCGGCAATCAATTTCTCTAATTTTGTGATTATGGAAAGCTGCGTCAAACCAATTCTAGGATTGTTGACCAATGATGATGATGATGATGATGGTCCAGTGTACCATAGTGAGTAGGGGTCCGAAAAATATTTTTAACATCATCACTGAAAATATGGTCTTGTAATTTGTTTTAGAGATTAAGTCTTAATTTCAAGCTGCGATCTGACAATGATTCCCAATTTGATTCATTTAATAGACTGGTTACGCTAATAACGTTATCATACCGTCCCTTTACAAATGTTGCCGATTTTCGCTGCACAAGAAAACCTACATAGTACCTACATGGTAATCAAGGGATTTTAGCGATTAATTGCCGAGAGAACAAACGCCATCAAAGCACCCAAAATAATTGAGGACGATCATATTTTTGAGCGTTTGGGAACTCTCGCAGGAGAGACAGGAGGATAGGGGGTGGAAAGGGAAGGCCATTATACCTCTCTTCACCACACGTATCCCAGCCATTGAATAAAAGTTATCCGCTCACCGACGGAACTGGAAGGTAGGCTCGTCACGACTTAAAAGGATGGCGGGGTTGTAGAGGGAAGGACGGGTCTTACGGAGAGGAAACGGATAGCGTTCGGAGAGGGCGAGTTTCCTCTCCGCTCGAGTTGACGGCTCGCTGCGGCAAAGGAGCGCGAGAAAGGGCATCAGGTGTGTTCACCAAGGCATGATTGGGAAACTGAGAGAGAGCGGCAGACTGCTGCTTCTCCTCGGCTAGGAGGGGGAAAGGAAAAGGACGGGTTTAAAGGGTTCAAGGCGGGAGAGAGAGAGAGAGAACGGTAGGATTAACCGGGTGGAGGGAGGGAGACGGGGGTACGACGGGAGACGTTTTGTGTGAAAGGGGTTAGGGATTCCTCCTAGGAGTCCCTGCGTCCATCCCGACGAGATGTTGATCCTCGGCGAGGAAAGGCGTAATTAGAAGAGAGAAGAAATGAGTGCAAAAAAACTTTAATTATATTCTATAATAGCGTGTAGTTTTATTCAGGAACTAAGGGTAGCTATTTTTCCTCCCTGTGCGCATATGGAAGCCCAAACCCATTCTGATTTCACTCGCTCCGCTATTATATTTACCTTTTTTGGCCATGCAATTCTTTTCGTGGTATGACTGTACTTTTTCCCATTCATTTCTTTTAGGCATATCATCCCCATGTATTCTTATGGGAGGCAAATTTATCAATGAAGTAGGAATTGGTGCTTTCCTGGCGTATCTGCTTCAAGAAATTTTCTCTGGTTGTCCACCGGGTAAGGGCGTCCATTTCGGCCGACGTTTCGATCCTCGACTCGAGGGTCATCTTCAGGCCGAGATCCTGAAGATGACCCTCGAGTCGAGGATCGAAACGTCGGCCGAAATGGACGCCCTTACCCGGTGGCCAACCCGAGAAAACTTCTTGAAATTTATCAATGTCTTCGATCGTCAAGATGCAGGCCTTTAGAAACAGAATATTATACCGCAGGTATCGCGGTATATTTTATCAATGTTTGCGCTATTTCGGACAGGTAACCATATTCCAATACAAGAATTAGATTTTTATGGAATTTATTTTCTTTTGGTCCATGTTCGGTGTTTGAAGGCTAACATCATCATTAGTTATCAATCCTTAGATTGGTTTGACGCAGCTCTCCACTGAGTTTTTCCATCGGCTAATCTCTTCAAGCGTCTTTTACATACCTATTTACATACATTTCGACTATTCTGTATGATAAATTTAACCTTATCACCTTTCTTGACAATCAAATAGTTTGGTAAATCAAAGAAAAGGCCTAAATTATGTTCGATAAATTTAATCATACTCTCCAGAATACCGAACAAATTAGGTAAAATTAACTGGAGAAGGCTAGTTTTTCTTGAAAAATTTTATCGTACTTTTGATAATTTTCACCAAATTTATTTACCGAACAGTCTTGATAGAAATAACCATGCAAATTCAATGTTCCATAAGAACTGAACTTTTTTATAAAATTTCTCAAAATATGATAAATTAAATCATATTTTTTTTCATTGTAGAGTTACTGTAAAATCAAAAAGCTAAAGTGCATATTTTCACACTTCAACCCATAGCTATCACTTATAAAGACGCGTATTTAGAGTTTCACGCAAATCTGTACATAGGCAAAAATCGTTCCATCCACCTTAAGGAGGTTGGCTCGCGATTGATTGAGTCAAGTTGTCTGAGGAATCTTATTAATTTAAGTACGAGTATATGCCTGCTAAGTGATCCTTACTTCACAAAGAAAATTACCTAAGCTATTGAAAGTCTTAAGTATCACAAGAAATACGATGTAAAGTCGAAGGATTTCTTTTTTATGATAATTTTAATGAGCTCCACTATGGAGTCAATTCAGCATTTACTTTAAAGAAATAAATTCATGTACTCAATGAATTTACTCATTTATAACACCAGAATATTACTATCAAACATTATGTTATAATATTTTCCTGAAATATGCTTTAATATCTCATTAGTAATGATATTATTCATACGCCATACATTTTACAAAGAGCGACCGCAGCGCCACTTGAAGACAACTAACGCATTTCGTCTGCTATAAGCGCAGAAATTGGTGGATTTAGCGACAAATACGGTGGGTTGATGCCTTTATTTTCGTTTCATTTTATTTCTTGTGAAATTACGCATAAAATATCAGTATTTTACAAAAATGACATGACACTATGGTATTTTTAAACGTTATATTACCATGTGACGGCCATTCTCGCCGTTAATCGTATGTAATTTCAAATGCAATTTGTGAAAAAAGGAGTATGGGTTGGTGTAATTATCTTTACTTTATTAGATAGAGGAACTTACGTTCTATAAGTGCTGAAAATATTAAAAAAATGACATGACTTTCACTTTTCGGATCAACCTCCTTAAAGAGGTTGGCTCGCGACTGATTGAGTCAAGTTGTCTGAGGAATCTTATTAATTTAAGTACGAATATATGCCTGCTAAGTGACCATTACTTCACAAAGAAAATTACCTAAGCTATTGAAAGTCATAAGTATCACAAGAAATACGATGTAAAGTCGAAGGATTTCTTTTTTATGATAATTTTAATGAGCTCCACTATGGAGTCAATTCAGCATTTACTTTAAAGAAATAAATTCATGTACTCAAGGATTTTCCTAATTTATAACACCAGAATATTACTATCAAACTTTATGTTATAATATTTTTCTGAAATATGCTTTAATAATTTATTAATATTGATATTATTCATACGCCATACATTTTGGCTTGAGCGACCGCAGCGCCACTTGAAGACAACTAACGCATTTCGTCTGCTATAAGCGCAGAAATTGGTTGATTTAGCGAAAAATTACACGAAAAAAAGGGATTGATACCTTTTTTTCGTGTCATTTTATTCCTTGTGAAATTACGCATAATATATCAGTTTTTTGCAAAAATGACATGTCACTATGGTATTTTTAAACGTTATAGTCCCATGTGATGGCCATTCTCGCCGTTAATCGTATGTAATTTCAAATGAAATTTGTGCAGAAAGGAGTATGGGTTGGTATATTTATCTTTACTTTATTAGACAGAGGAACTTTAGTTCTATAGGTACTGAAAATATTTAAAAAAAACGACATGACTTTCACTTTTCGGATCAACCTCGTTAAACATCGGGGTGTTTATCATAGACTTAGCGTTCGATACGCATCGACTCATGTTGTGGATATTGACGTCGGAATTTTACTGTGGACGCTGTGGACGATGATTCTCCATAAAAACAATGAAACACGAGTTGCGAAATCTGGCATAAAATGGGCATCACCCAAGTTCAATCACATTCGATCACTCACTGAGCGACCAGACCCACCAACGTGCATTCTTCCACAGCTGCACGGGATTTCAATGCACGCCTTGATGGTTTTTGAGAGGGGAAGAATAAAGGAGAGTCTGATAAGCAGTGTTTTCTTTATTGAAATTAGTGTTCTCCCGTAATATTTGCCCGACTGCTAGCACACTAGCTCTTGTGCTGGATCAAGTATCGTGTGAAACAGGCTTTAGGCACATCCCGACGGAGTGTGCAGTGTATCGGACTGCTCATGAAAGATTAGACATCCGGGGAGTCGTAGATGAGATTCTTGGAGATAATTCTGACGAAATAACAAAAGCCGTAAGTTTTTTAAGCTGCAACTGCCTTATCAATAAAATACAATCGCCTTTTTGTAAATTATAAATTCTCTTCTGATTTCGCAATTTCATTCTCCACGTTTTCCGAAATGTAAACCAAAACCTTAAAGGTAAATTTCAAGATGAATTTAAAAATAGATTAGCAAAAAAAGTTTAGCAAGCGGTGCATAATGACCTCAGCCGTCGACGCACCCTTACAACATCAACTACTACCATGAAATGTGGTCCAAATATTTTTTCAACGAACTCGAAAAAAAATTACGATGCACTCTCAACGACCCACGATAACCGCTCCAGCCACTCACAAGCAAGCACAAGGTCCTATAAATTGCTAGTATCTACATAGTAATTAAGGGATATATATGCGTCGTGCACTATAGACTACTCTACTAGGCATGGGCGATATTGATAATTCAATATCGGGCTACGATAATGTTAGCATATCGTAAGGTGGCGATAACGATAACTCATATCGTGACCATAAATATCGACTTATCGTGCCCCGATATTTTATCGGGACATGTTAATATTTCGGGGCACGATAAATATCACGATAAATATCGTGATTACGATAAATATAGCGATAAAATATCATGATATCGCGTCCTGATAAAATAACACGATATCGCGCCCCGATAAAATATCGGGGCACGATAAGACGATATTTATCGAGCAACGATACATCGTCAATTTTAAAAACTCAATATCGGATTCACGAAATATTAACATATCGCAATATTTTACGATATATCGATATATCGCCCAGGCCTATAATCAACACCCCCTGCCACACACCCTTGCAGTGGATTTAAAATTACAATATGAAATGTAGATGAACCCTATTACCCCAAAAAGAAGCGTCCAAGGCTATGAAAGCCACACGGAGCATTCCCCGTTGCGAAGAACGGCGACAGCGCGTCGTCCAAACTGAATTTCCAACTCGTTCGCGGGACACGAAGAGGGAGACAAAACGGATGAGGAATAAAGTTACCGTGTTTCTTTTTTTCGCACTGCTATCCCCTTGCGTATACAGACATCCACCGTATCTCTTCCTTCGTTTTTTGAGTTTGGCGGCGGGGGGAAAGTATCACACTCCCATTCCTCTTTAAACGGAGTATAGGGAGTTTGGATCCCTTCGGGGATTTATCTTCCCGTGCGTGCGCGCGAGAGTTATTCGAGGAATCGCAGCGCATTTAAATCTGGAAGCATCGCTCCCGATCCCCTATGGATTGTCAAACTCCTTTAACCCTGCTTCTTTAAAAATATATCAGAGAGAAATCTATCTGTCGTTTTCAAGTCTGTACCCGGACTTCTAGGCGCTTCAGACCGAGAGAAAAGGTACGTACAAGGATGCGAATGAAAAGGAAGGGTGGGGAGAAACCCGGCGTCAACATTAGATTGTTCGTAAAGAAAACAGCAAAGGAGCCCACGGCTTAAAAGTTCCATCCTAAGGATGGAGTACTGAACTCGAATGTTCACCACTAAGAACTCAACCAGGGGGGTTGTGTTTGAAACCGTCGAAATAATCTCACTCGGTTTACAACTCGAACTGCTGATCTCGAATGGTTACCAACTCGAGTGGAATTCGGTGTGTTTGAAACTTTTTACCTCTATCACGAGTTGAGACTTCGTGATCGAGTTACAACTCGAATGTGACGTCTGGCAACGCCGCAATATCAGCGAGTTGTTTATGAATGCAGCGCTACGGCGGACAATGTAATCCTTATACCGCGACTGTTTCAAAATGAAGGTCACGACGGAACAGAAGTATATTTTGCTTGATTTCATTGAAGGTACACAATCTGAAGTGTTATATGCATTGATTTATTTATAATAATATGAAATATGTTATTTATTATCTGAAAATTCATTGTAGCAAATGAAAACATTGCTAAGAATCGCTTGGCGAATAACTTCACAGCGAAAGATGCGGCCAAACTATGGATAGAAGTAGGCGACAAGCTTAACGCGTGCAATGGTCCGAAAAAAACATGGAAGGCGTGGAGAAAAGTGGGTAGTGACTTGATACTAGAATACTTGTTCCTTAAAACGCATTGCCTTATATGATTCTTGTAATTCATTGTACTATACGATGACTATGTTGATGAATATACAACACGTACGCAATAGTAACAAGAATACGCTTTGTCTTTATGAATTCGGAATGAAACAAAATTTAGATTTGTAACCTAGTAAACATCATTTAGAAAAATAATTGATATTCCATTCTACAGTGTTGGCAGGACATTAAATGTGCCTCTAAGGCCAAGGCAGCTGCTTATAGCAATGAAGGTCGTCAAACTGGGGGTGGAGCTCCTAAAGAAAATGAGCCATCATCTTTCCAAAAGCGAGTCATCACACTGATTGGGAAGAATGCAATACATGGACACTCAGACGTTGAAGAATCCACCATTATTTTAGAAGACGAGGTAACTTCACACAATTTACCTGCTTGAGGAATGTTTAGATCAATGACTCTAAAACTTATGTATTTTTAACAGTTAAACAGTCCTCTGACCCCCTCTGCAATACCTGTCATCTTCGAGGTGGATATTAATACCTTTCCAGAAGAAACGCAACTACTATCTCAATCTATGCCAGCCATATCATCCACGTTCAATATGTCCACTTCACAGCATGAAAACACTCCAGTCAAAACCAGTCTTTTAACTCCTCAGGCCAAAATCTCTAATCCAAGAAGTAAGATATCTGATCCCTAATTATTTGGGATGAAAAGGAGTTAACATTATGTACTTGAACTCAATTATTAATTCTTCTAATGTGAAACTAGCAGGTCATAGCAGTATTTGATTTAATTACCTAGCAATTTGAGATACCAACAAATTATTTGATGTTAACTTGAAAGCCCCTTTTGGGCAATACTTTATCAATTTGCACATTGAATTACTAACTCCTTCAATCCCCAGAGAGAAACTTGATTGTTCCAGAACAGAATGTTGAAAGAAATGAAGAATTTTTTAAAATGCAAAGGGAAATAATGGAGCTGAAAAGGGAAAAATTGAAAGAAATGAGAAGAAGAATGGAAGAGGAAAGAATGTTTAGGGAGAAAATGACTGCGTTGAAGGAAAGAAAAATCAAGGAGCTAAAACGGATAGGGGATTACCTTGAAAAAATTCAAGCATTTTACTGAGAAATTCCTATTTTTGGTCATTCTGATTATGATGGGAAACATTAAATAATATTGACAAAATTCAACCGATTTGTATGAAAATAACTTTGTTGCAAAATAGTCTACCTTCCTCATAGAGCTGGGGAATCCATAGTTATACATACAAATAAGTATTTTAACAGTAGTTCTATATTACAAAGATTATATTATCTTTTGCTGTTCCTTTTTCCTAAAGGGAAAGTTGATTAGGTAAATGCATTAACAGTATGCAATAAAACAGAAACAATCCATAATTTATAAAAAATAACTTTTATTTCAATCACATAATATTCCATTGTTAAATATAAGATTCTTTCTTTTAATACAATGGAGTGCAAAGCCCTTTAAAGTTTTTCTCACAGTAGTTTCTCATAGATTCTATACAAACACTAAATGTTCCAGTACCAAACTGAAAACACTTGTGTAAAAGGTTAATAAATGTCCAAATTTACTTTAAATTATGTGCATGCATTTTCATTTTCCCACAAACTTTACGTTACATGGTATATGGTTATGTGAATAACACCAAAATAGAAACATGGTAGCAGAGCATGCTTCTAAAAATAGTAAAACAAACTTAGTTTTGACTGGTAGCTTGACAAGGAAAAAAAATCATGCACAACCGATCTCTAGTTAGTGATGAACATGCTCAACACACTATCATGCACTAACATATCTAGTTAATTCCTTCAATCAAAGCATCTATCTCAAATTATTATAAATGCAAAATAAAATATTTAACTTACATCAAAACCCAAATAGGATAATTAAATATTTCTCCAACACTTTACATCTCAATTGCAACTGGTACCTACACTCTTTCAAGCACTAATGTCAAACTCAAATATTGTCGTTATTGACTATCATTAATTACTCACCAAAAGTTTTGGAACTCATCAGGAGCACAGTGTTGTAGCTATATATGTCATACACGTGCTACCTACCAAGCAAAATAATGGTGTATTATTTTGAGCTTGAAAAGATAATGTTTCAGTGTAACGTAACTGGAAAAATGCTAACACAAATAAGGGCTATGTCTTGTGAAGAAAATTATTACCTTAGATGTGAATGGTAACAGCCATTGAAGAACTGCATGAATGATGAACTAATATATTCTACAAATATTTCTGTAATACAATTTTGGTTTAAGATTAAAAGAAATCCTAAAAGTGATAATTTCCATAATTAGTAGCACAATATCAACAATGCAGCGGAAAAGCTACTAGGAAGTATCAAAAGAAATATGTGATGGTACTTTGAAAAGGGTTCAGTGGAATAAGTAAATGAGGGATGTTACATTGCTCAAGGAAGAACTTGTTAAGGATCCCTCAAAACATTAATTTGCAGCAGGTATTAGGTTGATTTTGGTGGTCACGAAACTGGGTTTCTATCCTGAAAAACCATGTGTTTGAATTTCAGTAGTGGCAGACATGCTTCGTTGGTATACTGGTCCCTACTTGAGTTATGCAGACAGCATATCAGGTTCATTACATCCTTCGGACAGGATTTTAAACTGTGCACCTCTTGGTGTCTTTCGTTAAGAGCAGACTAATGCTGTTGCCAAACTATACCCTTCCTTGATCACCAAAGTTAAGCAAGGTTGGGCCTGGACTGAGGTTGGATGGGTAGACCCCCTCCATACCTCTTCCATGGTGCTCTTGTCCCTTGTATGCCAGTGGCGGGCAGGTTAAATGTGGGTTGGCACAATGGATCTAAAGAGGTCTAAGTGATAGGGGGGCTCCAGAAGACCCCCGCCCACCCCTCCAATTTACATTTACTTACTCTTCCTTCACTTCCTAAAAAAATCAAACATAACCACCTATCCTAAATGGCACATATGACCTAAGCTGTTGGTCATCTACACTGAATAAATAACTAGTAATGTTCTACCTGACAAAGAAAAGTATTGGTTATGTACAGGGAAAAAACTAACAAAAATATACATCTGAGTGAAAACAGAGCACTAACCCTAAGAATACATACATGTAACACTGTCCTAGCTGAGTAAAAAACAGAACTAATCCTAACAACACAAACATATAACACTATCCTAACAGAGGGAAAACAGCACTAATCCTAAGAACACAAACATGTAACACTATCCTAACAGAGGGAAAACACAGCACTAACCCTAAGAACACTAATATGTAAAATTATCCTTTCTAATTCTAAATTCCCTATGTGAAATGGCTTAAAATTACTCTATTTCTAGCATGTCTTCCATTACGATTTTCATTTGCAAGTGGAGGAAGCATATTCTCCAAATCTATGTCCTCCTCTGCTAACCCCTCATGTGGTACATTAGCATCAATGCACATGTTGTGCAAAACTGCACAGGTGTTGACAATCCTGCCAGCTTTGTTCGGCAGATAGTGCAAAACACGGTGTTTAAGGAGACACCGCCACCGGCTCTTTAGGAGGCCAATGCACCGCTCCACTGTACTCCTTGTCCTTATGAAGGCTCTGTTGTAGCGATATTCAGGAGTGTTTGGTAACACATCACCAGGTATTGGAGTCAACAGCCAGGGCTCCAGTGGATAACCTCTATCCCCTAGAAAATTTAAGGTATGGGTTAATAGGATGTGAATAAATACTTATGAGTTGAACCATAGAGAGCAACATAATTAGTACAGAATTATATAAGATGCAAGATGATCTTACCAAGTAACCACACATTTGACCTCTCATTAACCCTCATTAGAGCCTGCCTTAGGTCGGAGTGGGAGTAAATGTAGGCATCATTGGTGCTACCGGGGTATTTGGCATTAATATTTAAGATCTTTAGATCTGCATCACATACCTAACATGACAAATTTCAACAATGTTAATGACATTAATATTCACATAATTGCAATAATCAGTATAATGCACACATGCTACAAAAATAAAGCTACCTACCAGGGACATAATAATATTTATTTTGCAACACAATGACAGATTAGAACCCTAGCGAATTGCTTTTCATGACCACACATAAGGCAGTCCTTGAAAATTCTAATAAGTAGCCACGGTTACACTTCAAAATTACTTTGTATCTCAGCAATCACTTCATTGTTTGACATAGTGCAAGTGTTTCTACTGCCATTTAAATTACATATTTTATTACAATACTTTAATCCAGTTAAGTGACACCGAGGAAAATTCAAAGGAGCAGACAAAAATAAATCTAGGTGGATTTGAAATCTGAAGACAGCAAACATCTTTTAAAGTAAAGGAGCATTCAAGGAAAAGTATGAACAATTTACTTGAAGACTTTGCTCATCCACATGAAATTATGTTACTAAAATTTCAGACATATTTGAAGCCTAAGACGAATTAAACACTGAAGCTGATAATAACACCGTATAATGAGTAATAACACTTACCACCTGCACATTAATTGAGTGGTATCTTTTATAATTAAAATAATCCCTCTCATTGTATGCAGATTGTGGTGGGGCTACAATGGCAACATGAGTTCCATCAACAACTCCAATCGTCCCCGGAAAGCCGTATTTGTCGTAGAATCTGCTTGAAATTCAATGCTAATTAGTCCTTTTGTACACATAGGATATTTTATCAATTGTTCATGACACTAGAATTGAATCTTTTGCATTGGTCTGGGAAAGATTTAAATTAACACAACTTAATACTTATACGAATGTACCTCTGTCTACGTTCCGCCACAAAGTCAGGAGTCAGGTCCATCGACACCCATCTTCTAAATAGGTGGTCGTTGATTGCGGATGACACTTCTTCGACACACCTGCTAACACAGCTTCTCTCCATCGCCGTGTAAATATCTTGAGCAACATTTGCTTGATATGGGCCACCACCAAAGAATCTTAGCGCCGCTAAAACCTAAAATGATATGCCTGTTTATATGTGGTGAATGATAAAGCAATGCCATCAACATGCCCACCCATTTTTCTTGCATTTACCGTGCATATGCAATGCACGAAATGGGTGACTAACGTATAGCAAACATTGATGTAAACGTAAAAGTATTATATTTTGTTACAAAGGATGAATACAAAAAAGTGGACAAAGCAAAATAATAGCATTATCGTTTACAGCTATACAGTACAGCTACTTAGAGAGCCCCGATGACTAATATGACTAATCCAACACTTAACAACGATCTGTACACAGCATCAAAGACTAATATACGGATAATATCGATAACAGAGCAAACAAACCAAAAACAGATCAACAAATAATGTACTTCCCGTTTTGAGCCAACGATCCCGATGAAAATTAAATTGTGTCACTTCAACGTTGCGTACAAACTGTGAAAGCAACCACTTGACTACTATATTCCAAATTAAATAATAGATTTTAAGAATAACCGCAGTGTCTCCATAGGTGTATCAATAGACGTAAATGAAGCAAATTTAAAAGCACGACGACAAGACTCTGTTTACATGCGCAAACCGGCGCGCAATGCTCAGCATTTATTTCCGGGTGGTAAATTTGAAAAAGGACAAGAAGGTTACAAAGTTACTTTAAGTTTGTTAATTTCAACTGCTTACATTTCACTAGAAATCAAAATCCCCACAGTTTTACATTATTTCTCGCAATGAAGCTAATATGTATTCACATTGATTGATACCACGAAATACTTAAATTCCAATAAAATTGTTGTAGCATTTCGTATACGTTACACCGTCATTATATGCAAATAGAAATGCGAGTACCTAGATCGCACCAAACATTTCAAGTTTCGCGAGCTGATGAAATTATCTCGAGTTAAGTTACGGCCACGGTATGCAAGTGAATGGAAGAAAATACTTACTTTTGTTTGGACGCTTAAAGCTGAAGTCCTTGAAGCTTCAGGGATGAACTCCGCTAATGCATCGACCAAATTATTTGTAAGGCCTTTGCTGAGACGAAACAAACTTATAAAATCAGTTTCGCTCAGGTCGAAGGGGTCTTCCCTTCTTCTAAAATGCCTTCGCCTCCGTTCCTCCAGCATTTCTTCCTCTTCAAAAGCTTGAAGCATACGCATAAACATCATTGCGTCCGCCATATTGTTTACTGCGTATCTATGCGAGATTCTTGACTCGACCAGTAACTCTCGGGAGAGAAAAACTCGAGCGAAAATAGTGAGTGAGATTGTTACGAGCGGTTCAAACACACCAAAATCGCGAACCATTCGTGTTTGTACCACGTGACTTCGTAGTTACCTATTCGAGATAATCTCGATGGTTTCAAACACACCCCCCCAGGAGACGGTTCATCAATGAAAAATATCGGTTAAACTCGAATATCTTATCTTCCATTGCCGGGATTTGAGTTCGGATCCGCGGGGCGAGAAGCCAGCACTCTTATCACTACACCAACTTGACGCTAACAAACTCTATTAAACATACAATCGAAGGAAGAGTTTGGCGTAGATCTGAGTTAAACCTCTATGATTTACAGATGACAAAGTGTTTCTACTCATACATCACTCAGGATACATCATCATGCATCACTCAGGAGTTTATAACGTGATACAAACCCTTCGCGAGAGATGTAAGATGGAGATTAGTTTCGAGACAATTTTAAACAAGAAGATTGTTACGGGAATAAGAAAAATCGGCGAAAGGAATACTTAAAAATGAGAGAAGATGGATGTAAAAGAAAATTCCACGAATGGAAATTACGATAAGCGAAGAAGGAAGGTAAGGTAGTTCATGACACTGCTGGAAGGAAGTGTTGAAAAAAAAACGAGAGAAAATGACGAAGAAATAGGCATCGCAGAAGGGATGAAACTGTTCGAGGGGAAAGAGTGAGCTAGTAATTAAATCTGCATCTTCGCGATATCCTGCAAGCCACCGAGAGGGTGTGTGGCAGGAGGTGAAGATCACCAATCATGTAATATTGACATGCAAAAAGCTACTATAGGGTCTCATGCAAAACTAAATTGCGAGTATCTACATAGTAATTAAGGGATTAATATATGCGTCATGCACTACAGACTACTCTAAAATATTTCCCCTATCTATCCCTTTCCTATCCTGCATATTGTGTTCTCTTATAGTACGGGGGAAAAATGACATTCGATGTCACTTTTAAAATTGTCAATTAGATGCAGTATATTCTCCTACCGGGGTTTGAACCCGTGCTGTCGAGGGGTGAGGTCAGTACTTGAACCGCGACACCTGAGCGAATCTGGGAAGATTCGCCGATCTGGGAAGCCGAAACACCAGACCGATGGAGTTACCAACAATGGACGAAGCAAGAAAGAAATAGTAAGCAGAATAACCCAGGCAAAGATGGCCTTCTATCAAAACAGGAATCTACCTACCGCTGTAAATACAGGCGTAGAAGTAAGGAAACAATTCATCAGAACGTACAACTGCAGCGTTTTTCTTTATGGAAGTGAGATATGAATAATGACAGCAGCGGAAAAGATAAGGGTGGAAGCATTCGAAATGTGGTGCTACAAAAAGAATGATGAAGATTAAATGGATCGATCACGTAGGTAACGAGGAAGTCCTTAGAAAGGTGGGAGGAAAGAGAAGTCTTCTGAATACCTTAAGTAAAAGACGACACAACTTAAAATAATTAAGGCCACATCATGAGAATGAACATCGTTGAAGAACAAATGTAAGGGAAGAACGGCAAAGGAAGTTCTCGTGTGAGATACATGGAACAAGTGATGAGGGATGTGAAACAGAAGAAATACGTAAGTATGAAGGTATCAGCCGTTAGAAGAACTCAGTGGAGAGCTGCGTCAAACCGATCTGAGGATTGGTGACTAATGATGATGATGAACGAAGCAAGAAGGAATATCCAGTAAAATAGCCCAGGCAAATAGGGAATTCTCCCAAAAGAAGAATCTAGTTACGTCTGGAAATGCAAGCGTCGATGTAAGGAAACACCGCATCAGAAAATACGTCTAAAGCACGCTTCTATATGACAGTGAGACATGGAAGAATACTGCAGCAGAGAAATCAAGGCACAAAGCATTCGAAATATGGTTCTACAGAAGGACGATGAAAATAAAATGGATCGACCTAGCGCGAAAAAAAAACGAAAAAACCCTTAAGGAGGTTGGTGGCAAAAAGAAGTCACCTGAAAACTTTGAAAATAAGACGGGATAACTTAATCGGTCATATCTTGTGACGCGATGACCAGATGAAGACAATCATCGAGTGAATATTGAATGGAAAGAATGGAGACGGAAGACTTCGCATGAAAGAATGTAATGAAGAATGTGAAGGAGAAGAATTATGTAAATGTGAAGAGGTTAGCTGATGGGAGACTCGAGTGGAGAACTGCGTCAATCCAACCCTAGGATTTTTGACCACTCATGATGATGATATTAAAAATATAACGTGAAAATCGTGAAAACGCGACACAAAACCTTTTATCGACTGGGAAGATTTCACGAAATATTCGAGATCATGCTCGGAGATCACAAAGAATTTTCGCAAGAGAAGAATTCATCACCTCATTCACCATGGCAACTAACGCAAGTTCAGGTCAATAGGCGAGGCATAAATACTTAAAACAGATCGACACAGATTTCAACGTCTTGCTCTTATCGACTAACCTCTTTTCAAGTATTCATTCTTCTACTCTTTGACATCTCCCATGCATGTCATGCACGTCCCACCCCTAAATGGGACGACGAGAATGGTGTTTGAATTGAATCGACTCAGGCGATGAAAAAAAGTGACATAACTACTGTCAGAAAAACTTAAACGATGTACTTTTCACACACTATATTGAATTATTAAACCCTTCCGGTTTCGACAATCTCGCAGGGTTTTGACAATCTCCTAGGGTTTTGACAATCTCATTATTAAGAGTACTCTGACCCTGGTACTCTGGCAGAGTACCCTTGATAATGACACGAGAAACCGGTAGGGTTTATTTATTCACCAAAGTGAGTAAAAATGCATCGTTGAAGTTTTTCTGTCAGTATGGTGTTTGAACTGGTGTTAATTAACCTTTTTCTCTTAGTTCTTGAGCTTAATTATTTTATTTAACTACCCCTATGATGACTTTCCTTCATTTAACTAACTTGCTAAAAAAGTATGTTCTATAAAAATGCACGATTCTTCTCTTTTCCTCTCCCTTCTTTTTATACCTAAATGATATTTTCCCTTTTACATATTGGGAGCGCTTATTTGTAAATTATTCGAGAAGTTAGAATTACTGCCACCAATTAAGTATATGTTTTAATTACTACCATGTTTTAATTACTACCAATTTTCATTTTTCTGCTACTTCCACTCTGCGCCTAGCTGCCGATTACGAGTTAAATTGTGCGTAAATACTGATTCCTGTCATCCTAATTTTGAGACTTAATTTTGCTGAACGACTTCGAATTCTAGAGGATGACCTTTTAATTCCACTCAATTCAAAAAGAAAACACTAGGGAGTAGTAGGATTAGGTTTTCATGTGCTCCAAATGCTAGGGTTGTATCCAGTGATCGGGAGTAACTGGGTTACCGGAAACGATTAATACTGTTTGGTACTCGTTTACTTGAAGTCGTTGGTTTTAAAAAATGTAACTATTACTTGAAATATACTCATGGTTCTCTGAAAGCAATCGTTACTTTTTTGATTTATACCTCCCATGATAAGTAAAAACTCAATCATAGCAAATGCTCTTCTGCTTTTGAAGGTCGATGGCTCCGGTACTTTTGATAGTGAAACAGGAACTTGTTTGGATATTTTGCGATTTTAAACGTTCGTTACAATCACGGTAGCTATCGCGCCTCGACATACTCCCTTCCATTTTGCAGAATAATTTCCATCAGCCACCTGCCATGGCCGAGATGTGTGTTCAAATATTTTTATTAAATACAGTGAGCTAAAATAATAACAAGATGTAATGGTGACAGCATGTAATAGATCTAAATTCATCTCTTCGCTCATTTCAATTTTATTAAGTAACCGTCATATATTTGTAATTGTAACTAGTTACTTTTTAAAAATGCACAAATCAATTACTTATCACCGATTAAAAATATAGGAGAGTAAATTTAACTGAGTACGGTTACTTTTTTGTACCTTTTACATTTCTCGTTATATCGCGCCTGCTAAACTGAAATAATCCTAAGCTCAAACATAAGGTAAGCACAACATTGAGTGGATTGGGATGGTATGTGGCTAGAATACTTGCGTCCCAACACGAGGCCGGCCTCGAATCCCGGCATTGGCAGATTTTCCATTGGTATACTGAACCCTATTTGAGTGCTTTGCAGAGAGCACTTCGAGTACGCGAGGATTGTGTTTGAAACTGTCGGGATTATCTCGAACAGGTAACCAAGGAGTCACGTGGGATAAACACAAATAGTTCGCAAATGTTGAGTGTTAAAACCGCCGATTACGACCTCATTCATTGTCTACACTTTGGTTTATCTCATTTTTGCGGGTCTATAGTCGAGACAAATGGGAAAAGCTCCAGTGAAAACAATTGATGATATTGTAACGATCGATTCAGTCACACGAAAGTTACAAACCATTCGCGTCTGTACCACGTAACTCCATGGTTATCTACCTATTCGAGATAATCCCGATGGTTTCAAATACACATTCCTAGCACTCCATCCGTCGTGGTCCACCGTTAGGCCGTGGTCCTCGTGGCGCCATTCGTTAAGAGTAAGCTAATGGTTACGTCGGGTTTCTCTCCACCCTTCCTCCGTTCCCTGAAAACTCCTACTATTATCCAATAACCCACCTATCCTAAAATGGCGCAAATGACATCAACTGTCGGTCGCCTCTCCCAAATATATACAGCAACCAAGGCCATATTGACAGCAACAATACAGCGTTGAAATGAGGGTAGATATGAACCCGCGGCCTTCAAGTTACCGGCGCGTTACCAAACTGACCACCTCAGCCAACTTAACAAAAAAAACTCTAGGCAAGAGAAAATTTCTTTTTCCATTCTTGTGTCTTCTCCGCAGCATATACACAAAATAGTAACCATTCTCCTTCATACATCGATTTTACACGTTTTTTCCTACTGATAATTTGGCTCGGAAAAAGATGCCAATGTTTGCTTGAACCGTTGTGCCTTTTCGTCACTTTTAGCGAGATACAAATCCTTCATCCCTTCTGGGTCCTTATTCGAAAAGGATTCGGAACCGTCGAACAGTTGACAGTAACGACTCTCTGACGTCAAAGCCCGACGAATCCAAATTTCATTCAAGCCGCAATCTGGATTTGTCGAGGCAGAGATGTCAAAATTTCATCACTGTCGTGGACTGACAATGCCCAGCTGTTCCTGAATTAATGCCCCAGTACCCTTACTCGCTCCGGCCCTCAGGATATCATCACTTTTGGTTCTTTGTTTCGGGGTCAGGATTTATTTCAGCCACCCCATTTCGCGCAGGGTATGAATCATCTATACATTATTATATGGAACTAATTTGCACCTTGCGACTACCAAGATAATTCATTGTATCCTCGAAATCCGGGAATTCACTCTGATTATCCCCTTCAAGCTAGACAACGGAGACATAAGGGACTATATAATTATTGTGGTTAATTTATTTTAAAGATTAAGTAAAAAAATTAATGCCGGACAGCTCTGTAAAATATTTCGCTAATTCTATCAATTTCATAAAAGAGCGAAATATTTCACTCAAACGAGATTTGATCGCCATGACATCTATGCATAGTTTAAAACGTCCCTGAAGGCATTTTGGCAGTCGTCCGACTATGGGATATAATCGAGTCACTGAGATAGTTCTTTCCCTCACAGTGAGAAACGCATTCTCAAAATGGACACTGCCAATTTAATTCGTAAGTGAACGTCATTCGCTCATGGTGTGAGTGATTGGGACAATTTTGCAATCGCGTTGCGTGCCGCGATCACCACGTTCTTTTTAAATGTTTTTTTTTTGTTAACGTTGCGGTGGAGATGCTGCGGTTTGGGCAATTTCTCAACAAATTCGAGCGTCGCTGAAATCCGACCGATCCCTCTTTGTCCACATGTGTCATCCCTATCGCGGAAATAAAATTCGATTAAATGGGCTTTCGAGCTCGATTAAAGCTTCAAAAAGCTTTCGGGGAAATCGGGGACACAACAAAATAGCAGCTGGAAAATGCCGGTCCGAAATCAAAGAGTTAATGCCTCGGAGGATTAAGAACGCCCTTGCTTTCCACTTTGGAATGAAAAAAAGCTAATACCAATGATCCGGCATAGCGAACGATGGATCTTCCAATTATATCCATATAATCCGTTCGCTCAAGAAATATATCAATGACTCGCCTTGTTTATGGTAAGAGTTCTCTGGGATATCAAGCGATTGATCGTTTATATAATCGCAGCGGCAGAACTCGGATGACAATACGTGATTTATGCGGCGTCAAACGCTCATAATTCTCCAAACTCCCCTCTTTCATTTTATCTCCCTCTCGGATTGCCCAAGGGATGCGAATGAATTGGAAAATGAAGAGAACGGGAACTTTTGATCGGATTCGGAGACGGGGAAGGAAATATTGTATCCGCATGACTCTGGCGAAATATGTACGCGAGTAGCAGAATATGACGCAAAAACAGTACAAAAAAGGAACTAAGGTTGAGCATGGCATGATTAATTTTTGGATATAATCCATAACCTTGCAGCGTTACCCGAATGAAATAAAGATGTTATTTCGTGGGATACGCTCGTCCAGGGACAAAATTCTTTCCGCGCTTGAGTGAAGCGAGATGAGGTCCAATAGAACAAGAAACAAAATTATGAGTCTAACTATACCAGAAAATGTATTTCAACAATATACAGAGCAAATACAAACCAACAACTGATGAATAGATATTATTCCCTACAGGGAATCACTGACAATTTTGGAACAATACCGAGTAGCAGGGGGATCGGGTTGGTGTGGTGGCTAGAGTACTGGCCTTCCATCCCGAGGGCCCAGGTTCGATTCCCGGCAGTGGCGGATTTTTCAGTGGAAAACCGGTTCCCACTTGAGTGCCTAGTGGAGGGCATTTCAAGTTCAGTACTCTGGCCGTCGGATGGGACGTTAAGCCGTGATCCCCTTGGCGCCTTTCGTTAAGAGTAGGCTAATGCCGACGCCGGGTTTCTCTCCACCCTTCCTCCGTTCCCTGAAAACTCCTACCATTACCCAATCATCCACCTATCCTATATGGCGCAAATGACCTCAGCTGTCGGTCACCTCCCCTAAAAAGTGGTCGCAGACTCAACTCGAACAGAGGGCGTGAGAGGTGAGGTTTTTCCCGACATAAGGAGGGGGTGTTTTCGGCAAGGTCAAGGTGGAGTGGGGGTGAGCGTGGAATTAGTCCATAGGTAGATTTTGAGGGGAGGGAAAAATGGCGGGCGAGGTGGAAGTTTATCATTGGAGGATCAGGAACTCTTTTTTGTCTCTGGCGGGAGGACACCAGTTGATGGCCTGTGCAATGCACAGGCCATCAACTGGTGTGCATGCTTGGCAAACTTCTGGTCTTCTTCCGCATTCAGGGGCTAGGTGCTACCATTCCCGGCAGCACCAATCTCGTCCGCGCCATCTCGTCCGCCCCATTACCTCACTCCAAGTTCAAGTTCAACAAGCGTTTATTTGACCAGGAATAACAATACATAAAATCTATATATTAAACAACAATAACAAACAGTATAACAAATAAAACTTTAGGCCAGGTCAAAGTTTTGTTATTTGTTATACTGTTTGTTATTGTTGTTTAATTTATAGATTTTATGTATTGTTATTCCTGGTCAAATAAACGCTTGTTGAACTTGAACTTGGGGTGAGGTAATGGGGTGGACGAGATGGTGCGGACGAGATTGGTGCTGCCGGGAATGGTAGCAGTCCGGAAACGTTGCATTTTGGAATCGTAGGCATTGCTGGCGTCGTTGGCTCACCAGTGGTTGCCCGACAGGCGAGATAATCCCTTCAGCTAAGTCCGGAGGGTGATTAGTCCACCGAGGGGTAATGCCCAACGAGGGTAGGAGGAAGAGGATACCTTAAAATGCCCCAACTTACCTCCCTTCGGAGTGTAGAAGCGATAAAATTATCCCTTGCGTCACCTATACTCAAAACAAAAAGTGTAGGAAGATATGTTTAGGTGCACAATGAGTTACTTTCATCAACAGTAACTCTAACTTGCCATTTTGATCACAGAGGCTAACGGGGTTAAAAAAATTACCCTTTCCCATGGGATATTCCCTCTGCAGAGCACATGATAGTCATTGACTGACACACTGCCCGATTCTGATTCCATTGCTTTTTGCAGCTCAGGGATAAAACAGGGAATCTTTAAAACTACTTTCGTAAAGTCTTCTCGGGCTTCCCACCGGGTTAAATATTTATATAACACCAACTTTTCGTCCATCGTCTTCAGGGTGAGACGTCCGTTGAAAAGTTGGTGTTATATAAATATTTAACCCGGTGGGAAGCCCGAGAAGACTTTACGAAAATAATTCACCGGGAAAGAATCAAATCATATTTTAGAACTACTAATAATGACTCAATCGATAGAGGAATTATTTACTTGAGAACAAATCACTGTGGTGGTGAGATTACTTCCCGCAAGGTAGGCCTTCACAAGTAGAGGTTACTTAATTATCATACACTGACTTTCACAATTCGAATATTACCAGTATTTTCAAGTCTGTTTCCGCACGGATAGGCGCATCAGACCGGGAGGAAAGGAGGAAGTGTGGAGAGAAACCCGGCGACGGCATTAGCCTGCTCTCAACGAATAGGCTTCAAGGGGACCACGGCTTAACGTCCCATCCGACGGACGTAGCACTGTACTCGAATGTCCTCAACAAAACAGTCAACAGGCTTACCAATGAAAAATATCTTTCACCGAGATTCGAACCCGGGCCCGCCTGGTGTGAAACTAGTACTCTAACCACTACACCGACCTGGCCCCATTCCACAATTTTATTTTTTTGTCGAACTATAAGGGTGAAGGGGTATAATTAGTAAACAAAATAACCCGTCATATTGCGTTTTTTTAAATGACATCTATCGGGTGACAAATCACTCTAAATTATTAGGTGTTACAATGACGAGTACATGGGCAAGTAGGTATTAGAATTACTGAAGGTTTGTTACTGAGCACAGCGTTAAATTTCCGTTTATTCGTTGAAAATGTAAGATTATGCGTATTTACCCCCAAAGGAGAGTCGTTTTATCATTCGTTTCTTGAATTTAATACAAAAAACTGAAAATCCTAAGCTATAGGAAATATCTATGAAAAAATTATTGCAATAGTTATCTCATTGAAATGGCCACTGATAAGCCAAATGTACGAAAAACTAAGAGTTCATATGAATGACGTTCTATGTAACAACAGTAAAAGGTTTAAGCTCGGATTATGGCTGATACAGGGAAAGCATCAAGGAATTACTGTAGTTTAACAATATGCGATAAGTAATCGCGCGAAATAATACCAGGAAATGGCCGCTGGAAAAAATTATCGGCAAAAAATGTGAAAAACGAATATTAGGGGAGAACAGAGTTGAATGAAGAATAGCCATGAATAATTCACGAGCTTACTGACCTATTGCTATGCATGAAGGGCATATCCGCGAATCACGGTTTATCCTAAAAAATCCAAATTGGAACATTCAGTGACAAATTCTCACGTCAACGATGAATTAAAAAAAATACTACATTCAGCCAATGGCGTCCAAATATCCAAACCCCACACAGATTCGAAGCAAATTGACGGCTGCGATCACACTTGTAGATCGTAGTGCACTGGTTATCCACCCTTTTAGTTAACATTACATCACGCCTAAACACGAAGTCTTTGCTCAGGGATGAAATGGATCATTCCACCAACTTCATAACTTTAGAATATAATATAACGTTATATATAAGTCTAAATGTCAACCTGCGATCTGACAATGATTCCCTTTTTGGTTAATTTAATAGACTGGTTACGCTAAAATAGTTATCATACCGTCCCTGAATATTGTAAGGATGAGACTTCAAATCAAGGTCCCATTTGCACATTTCGTGAGAGTAGTCTAATAACGTCTCCGGGTTTCTTTGCAGAGTATGATATCAACAGACGCCGGGTTTCACTCCACTCTTCCACCGTTCCCTGAAAGCTTGGCATGGGCCCAATTACCCACTCTGCTTACGTTTCGCAGGTGAACTCAGCTGCCCGTCGCCATCCCCGAATAATTACTTCCACCCCGCAATTACGAATTCGCGCAGAATAATAGTCTCCCTGATTACTTCTCGTCGGAGCAAAGGCGGTAGAATGGACTCGCCTCGCGCCTCCCGAACAACACGATGCAAGTGGAGAGTCGCGGTGATTCCTGTGAGCTCTGTTCTCGGAAACATTTGAAGGAGGATCTCCGGCGAAATTAATTTTATCCTCGCTGGGGAAAGGACGCATCCGAGGAACTTCGAAACTAATGAATTCACGAGCTAAATACGTTAGTGGGTTCACTGCATTCGCGCGAAATGGTAGAAGTGTTGTCTTTTGGGGGAGACTGAGATTGTTTCCGTCTCCCTTTGGGAAAGATGAGCTATAGGTTAGCGGTAGGAATTTTCTAGGGAACGGAGGAAGGATGGATAAAAAAACCTAGCGTCGGAATCAGCCTGTTATTAAAGATACGGGCCAAGAAGTGCACAGTTTAACGTTCCACTCCACGCAGTACTTAGCTTGAATGGGGAACATGCACTATTTGTCATAACTCTTTGAATGTGAATTTTATTTGCTAAAATGTACTAGGTGAAAATTTAGCTGAAAAATTAAGTTTTTTTACAAAGATATTACTCTTTAAAAATTTTAGTTTTCGGCAATTTAAAAACACGACGTCATCGCGTGACGTCACGGCACGGTATCACTATGGGCGTTGTTTATCTGTTGTACGTGTGTCCTATTGTTTTATGTCTATACGTTACACCTGTTTTTAAAAGTGGTGATGGTATGACGTCGGAAATAAAGTAACATCGGAAGTTCCCCAGGGTAGCGTAATATGTCCGCTCCCATTTCTTTCATGCATAAACGATTTGGGTACCATAGTTGATAGCTAGCTTAGACTTTTTGCAGACGATACGGTAGTGTACAGGGGTATATCAAAAGAAGAAGATAGTGAATCGCTTAGCAAGTATTTATATTTGTTTGTTGAGTCATTGTTCCTGGTGTGGATGCACCCCCTGCCACACACCCTCGAGGTGGTTTGCAGGGTATGTCGTAGATATAGATATAGATAGATACGTGGGGGTAAGTTGTTTGGTGAATACTTGACGAATGCGTATGTATGTTTCTCATTTGTTTAATGCAATAAACTAATGAATTTTTATTTGTTATTTAAGTACAACGGATCGTAACGAGCAAATCATTGATGAAGTGAATAATACCTGTAGAGTGCCCTGTTTGTTTTCACTCCGCGAATCTCCGCTACTACAAATCAATCGATGTTTTTTTTAAGAAGAATGTCATTATAATTTGCTTTTTTTAAATCCCTTTTCAGTTATTCATTCGATCACGGGACGACTAAAATCGTCAAAACAATATATTTGCTTCGTTTTCTTCTAAAATAAAGGTCTGTTTTCGTAGCAATATTGGAACCTCTTGCATGCAGTGAAGTCAGAATGCGTTTCAAGTCACGTGACTTTCGTCAAATTTTCGGGAATATTTTAATAGCTTTCAATAATTTTTGTGGTTGGCATAGAAACATTCAGTCTTGTACGTTTGAATTTGCGAGGAAAATTCGTATCAAGAACATCTTCAATATGCGAGAAACAAATGTCATGTATATTCCCCATTAGCCTGTTATTAACGATAGGGGCCAAGAAGTTCATGGTTTAACGTTCCATTCCACGGAGTATGTGCTTAACTTGAATTGCTCACCACACTGCACTCAAATAGGAACCTTTATACCCAAGGACGTAGGAATCACTGGAGGAGGCATTGGTATGCTAGCTTATGGGTGAATATGAGGGCCAGAATATACATAATACCCTGCAAGCTTCCATAAAGGTGTGTGGCAGTGACATGCTCCACATATCATGCATAAAAATATTTTAGTACTAATATACTAGTCAGTACTTCACAATTTAAAAAATATAAAAATATCAAAAAAAGCATGCAATATCATGCTGCAAGTTGGGTTGGCTTAAAGGCTTTATGCAGACATGCAACTACCTATGTTGTCTACTGATACACTCGTATTTATGCTACTGGATATTTTTACAACTATTCATATCCGCAATTGTACGAGGAAAAAAGGACATTTTGAATCTGTCAGTTCGGCAATCAATTTCTCTAGTTATGTGATTATGGTCCAGTCTACCACAGTAAGTTGGAGTTCGCAAAATATTATTAACGTCATCAGTGAAAATATTATCTTGGAATTTATTTGAGAGATTAAGTCTTAATTTCAGCCTACGACATGTCAATGATTCCCATTTTAATTCATTTAATAGACTGGTTACGCTAATAAAGTTATCATACCGTCCCTTTACAAATCTTGCCGATCTTCGCTGCACTCGTTTAATTTCATTATTTAAAGATATCCGTTGCTAGCTACAAAAGTAAAGCTAAAGTTACAACTATCCGTTATATATTCGGCATCTTATGGAAACCTCTGGTGTTTTAAAACATAAATAACCACGAAACCGTGAATAAATTTCATCGCAGTGGCACCAAGTGATATTCCTATTGCTTGTAAATGAAAATGAATCAATGCATTCCATTCCCCTGGAATGTAACTTTATTACTGAAACTGATTCGATTTTAGTCTCTGTAAAACACATATTTGGCACCATTCAGTGTGCTTGCTCAATTCCCTCTTTCTGTGTGACGAATTTTAAAAATGGCTTCCATTATTCACCTCATTAGACTAAGTCCTTCCGCGTGAAAAAATAGCAGCGAAGATCGGCAAGATTGATGAAGGGACTGTATGATAACTATATTAGCGTAACTAGTCAATAAGATGATCTAAAATGGAAATTATTGTCAGACCGTAATTTGAAATTTAGGTTTAATCTCTTGAATAAATTCCAAGACGATCAATTTCCACTGATAACGTTAAAAATGTTGTGCGAACTCCCACTTACCATGGTAGAATTTGTATCGAATAATCATAAAATTAGATAAAAAGATTGCCGAACTACCAGATTCAAAATGTCCTTCTTTCCTCGTACAATTAGGAATATGAATAGCTGTAAATATATCCAATAGTATAAATACGAGTGTATCAATGGATAGCATAGGTAGCTGCATGTTTCTATAAGAACGTTAAGCTAACCCAACTAACAGCATGATATTGCATGCTTGCTTAGCTATTTTTATCTTTTTTAAACTATGAAATTAAGGCTACAATATAATTACTAATATGTGTGTGCCATGTTTGGTGTGAAGTCACCCCCTGCCACACACATTTATGGTGGCCTGCAGCGTATTATGCAGATGTAGATGAAAAATAACTTCATCCGTCGAGAATGTGAGTCCGTGCCTACCACGAACTTGAACGTGTGCAGCGAAGATCGGCAAGATTTGTAAAGGGACGGTATGATAACCTTATTAGCGTAACTAGTCTATTAAATGAATTAAATTGGGAATCATTGTCAGATCGCAGGTTGAAATTTAGACTTAATCTCTTAAACAAATTCCAAGACCATATTTTCAGTGATGATGTTAAAAATATTTTGCGGACCCCAACTTACTATGGTAGACTGGACCGTAATCACAAAATTAGAGAAATTGATTGCTGAACTAACAGATTCAAAATATCCTTTTTTCCTCGTACTATTAGGGATATGAATAACGGTAAATATATCCAGTACGAGTGTAGCAATGGATAACATTGGTAGCTGCATGTTGCTATAAGGACTTAAAGCTAACCCAACTAACAGCATGTTTTTGAATGCATGCTTTGCTATTTTATCTTTTTTTAAATAGCGTAGTTTTGAACAGTACCTATACAAGTACTAATCATTTTTTATGCATGATATGTAGTGCATGTTTGGTGAGAGTTCACCCCCTGCCACACACCTTTATGGTGGCTTGCAGGGTATTATGTAGATGTAGATGTAGATGAAGATGATCGCTGGTTTCTCAAATCAGCTGTGATGACTCCTCCAGCACATTCTAACCTCCCTAAGTATAGATACCAAAGAAAATTTTCCGCTTCAGCCACAATTAGAACCCGGACCTTCGGGATGCAAAGCCATTACTCTAGCCACCTCACCGACCCGATTCCCAGCACTTTATGGCCTCCTTTTGGAAGAATAGAGAAAAACCAGTCGTCGGAGTAAACCTGATCTTAACCAAAGGTGCCGAGTGCATTACAGTTTAACGTCCCATCCGACGGACGGAGTACTGAACTGAAGTCCTCTCCATTCAGCACTCAAGTGGGGACCGGTATACCGATAGAGAATAAATCTTTTCCGATGTCGGTACCGAACCCGAGCCCTAGAGATAGGAGGCCAGTGCTCAAGACTCCACATCAGCCTGATTCCCCGTGCGAGATGGCTTGCCTCCCTTTGGTGTTTTTTATTTATTTATTTATTCAATGAGTTTAACCTTCACCAAACATATACATAATTATAGGGTGAACAATCCCAAAATATAATAATTACTGCAAATACCAAATCAACTGGTCACAGCCATAGTAAAAAATAACTTAACTCTCTGAGTCACTCCACAAACAAATTTTTTAATTTTTTCAAAAAGTTGCCATCCTGACATATAAGTCGAGTTCATAACAATGCTTGTTATAAGTAATGCATTTCCCTTTGCATAGGAGAATTTGCACAATAATTAGTATTCACTTTTGATATGTAAATAGTCCTTTTTAAACTACTATAAACATTGGGAACTGTGATTTTTATTTCTTTCAGTAACTCATTACATGGTCCCTTATTGATGACATCATGAAGAAATAGTAGATATTTAATACTTCTTGTATTTAGTAAGGTCTGAAACTTGAACTCTTTTAACGATTCATTATAACAAACAATTGTCCAAAATATAATTTACATTATGAGATATAAAATATAAATATCTTAAAATTTGTTAGTCCATCGCGGAACACTCTGGAAGATGGAAGGGAGAGAAAACGAAGAATAACAGGGGGAAGGAAGAGGAAAATACCTCAGAAACGGGAATGGGGAAGAAGCGTGAGGTTCGGGGGTGGGAAAGGGGGTGGAAGAGAAGTGCGCACTTAAAGGGTGTGGGCGGAAAAAAGAAAAGGGTCCCGCCTTTCAACGACCCGTACCCTTCCACCCAAAACCCTAATCCCCCCACACCCTTAACCCTGAGGAGTTAAAAAGGCCTCGAAAGGACGAATTGACTGCTCTCGCTGGCGGGGGGGGGGGGGGGGGGGAAGGGGGGTAAAAAAGGGTCGGTCACCCAATTGTCTTTTCGAGGGAAGAGGGAATTGGTCACGCCATAAAAGCCCGAGGTATTCCAAGCACTCACATGTTTCTCTCCTTGAGTGGGACCACGAGGTTTCAACAAGGGAGAGAAAGAGAGGGAGGAGAGAGAGAGAGAGAAGGAGAGACGGCGCTTTGAAAGAGGGAGAGAGGAATGGGTAGAAGCATGGAACGTCCTCAAGGACGCATCGCAACTGATTTTAGAAGCTAGCAGCCATCTTGGTAGGTACAATATATGGGCTTGCTACTTGCTTTACTGGTACGGATGAATTTGTTTTTGCACGCGGTAAAAAACATAATAGTAGCAAGACGAATACTGTAAACCATTTTTAAAATTCTTCAAATAAACTGCAAACTGCACAAACAAGCGCCAAATATGTACATGTTAGTACATTATTACAAAAACATATTGTATGTACAAGAGTTAGTTGCCAAAAATCCATTGCTGATAGGACTCTCCTCGACTTACGACCTTGGAATGCACGTATTCTACTGAACATCTCTCTCATTTTCTCTCTATTATCTGACCAAAGTATGTTGAGATTGGTCACCTTACTTTCTTGATGACGTACTTTATATCCAGCGGCGGTGTTTAGCATTGAATTTCATGCAAAAATCAATTTAATCAAGATGAACTAAACGTTTTCTCATTTCGAGTACGCCCCGCTGCTATTTCTGGGTTGTATTTGGCCCTAGCAACTTCCTAAACTGACATGCTTAAAATTACATCTACATAATATCTTGCAAGCCACCATAAAGGTGTGCGTCAGAGGTGACTTCACACCAAGCATGCAACACGTAACATTAAAAAGGATTTATAATTATTTACTAGCCTAAACTTAACAAATTAAAAAAAGATAAGATAAAAGAAGACAGGAAAACTTCATAGGCCACATCTTAAGACATCACGATGGCCTGATGAAGACAATCGTCGAGGGGAAAGTGAGCGGGAAGAATGGAAAAGGCAGGCCTCGTATGAGATATAGTGAACAAGTTGTGAAGGATGCAAAAGAGAAGAATTACGTCAATATGAAAAGGTTGGGCGATAGAAGAATGGAGTGAAGGGCTGCGTCAAACCATTCCCAGGATTTTTGACCGATGATAATAATGAAACATGCAGTCCCCATTAAAAGGCCATTTAAAACGCTATGTTCTGTGCATGTGGTGTGACCTAATAATTCCCAAGCACCCCCACTCTGGCTTCTTTGTAACCCCATAGACTAGAATACCAATGCCTCCTCTAGTACTTCCTAACCTCCTTAGGAGGAAGGGATGAGGTTGGAGCGTGAGAGGGCATACGGAAAAAAATGCCAATAGAGGTGGTAGCGACACACGGCCACCGAAGATAAACCCTGATCCAGAAACCAGGAAGGGTGCTGGCAACAGGGACGGACGTAAAGAAGAAAATGCATGGCGTCGGGCGTCCATACGTTCCGGCTACGAAAAGGGAGGAGGAGGACCTCGATGGAATGGATTCCTGGAGGGTTCTGTTTGAAACCACCGGGATTATCTCGAACAGGAGACACGTGGTATAAACATTGGCAAATTTGTTGTGTTAAAACCGATGATTACAACTTCATTCATTGTTTGCACATGTTTTTTATTTCATCTGGGGGCTCTTTAGTCGATGAAGATGAGAAAAACTCAATTTTAAACAGTTAATGACATTGTAACATCAAAAGAGTACTGGGTAAGTGTGACGATCATGTAGGAGAAATCAGCTACTTTTCCCTTGTTAGACCTTGTTTGGAATATGCTGCCACTGTATGGGATCCCTACGAAATCGGACTAAATAATGAACTTGAACGTGTGCAGCGAAGATCGGCAAGATTTGTAAAGGGACGGTATGATAACCTTATTAGCGTAACCAGTCTGTTAAATGAATAAAATTGGGAATCTTTGTTAGATCGCAGGTTGAAATTTAGACTTATCCTCTTAAACAAATTCCAAGACCATATTTTCAGTGATGATGTTAAAAAGATTTTGCAAACCCCAACTTACTATGGTAGACTGGACCATAATCACTAAATTAGAGAAATTGATTGCCGAAATGACAGATTCAAAATGTCCTTTTTTCCTCGTACAATTAGGGATATGAATAACGGTAAATATATCCAATACGAGTGTAGCAATAGATAGCTGCATGTTGGTATAAGGACTTAAAGCTAACCCAACTTACAGCATGTTTGCTTTGCTATTTTTATTTTTTTTAACTAGTGAAGTTTAGAACAGCATACAAATACTGATCCTTTTTTATGCATGATATGTAGTGCTTGGTTGGTGAGAATTCGCCCCCTGCCACACACCTTTATGGTGGCTTGCAGGGTATTATGTAGCTGTAGATGTAACGAGCGATTCAGACGCAATAAATTCGCTAACCATTCTTGTTTGCATCACGTGACTCCTTGGTTACCTATTCGGGTGAATCCCGACGGTTTCAAACTCACAATCAGCCTTCCTGGGGGCAAGAAAACAGAAGGGGACCGCTGGAACGAGGAGCTGGTGGAAAGAGGGGATCAATTTTTAAGGTCCTGGTCGATCCGCCGATACGACCACGAACGTGGGGCGGCGCCATTCGAAGCGCCATTCCTTTAGCGGTCAAACTCGGATCGCTGGAGCAATCTGTGGCGAGCCAAGTGGGTGTGATTCGCCCACATTCCCTCTCCGGTGGGCGCAGGGAGCTTGGGATTTTTTATTTTTTTGCGCTCCCGAGCCCTTTTTTTTAAAGTTTCTAATCCTGCATCTGACGGGATCATTTTACGCATGAATGAATGATCCCAGGAGATTAACTTGAAAAGAGTCGAGAGGGTAAAAAGCCGTTTCACAAAAACAAAAAAAAACGAAATTTTCTTCAAAAACTCAATATTCCTCGCCCGTATGGAAGTACCTAATTCATGATGCAAATAAGACATCTCTGCGATCACGTACGAGAAATCAATGCGATGCATAGGCATAATGTAAATTTACATGCAACATGGCAATTGGCATAGGGTGTTAGCCTTCAATCACCAGTTACCAGCCTTCAATCGTGTCTGAGAGTGTTGGTATGAGCTATGCGCAATTGTATAATTACATGAATAGAAGGTTTTTTAATTGTAGGTTGTATGTAAGAGAAGAAACAAAACTGGAATTTAACAAGGTTCAAAACCAAATTTAATACGATCAAATAGGTTTCAATGCCCCGATCGTCTTCTTGTCTGAAGCTGATGCAGTGGCATTGAAACTTAGATCGCATTAAATTTGGTTTTGAACTGATGTAATTTTCAATTTTGTTTATTTTCTAATCATGTGAGGAGACTCCAGCTAGCCCAAAACTCGTGCATGCGATACGCCCTCAGGCCAAACTAAATGGAGCACCTTACCCCCCGCATTACATCCAGGAGGGGATACTAAACGTTAATGACCGGAAAACGCTTGCCATAATCCAGGCAGGGATTAAAGTCTGGAAGAAAAAATCTCCTGGCTACATTTCATCCAGGCTACAATCGCTTGAGACGATCCACGGCAGAAACACAAGGAACGCGGCCTCGACGATCCAAATCCCCTGTCACCGATCATCCAGGATGGCGGGATCCTTTGCTGCTTCATTTCCACGGGCGTATAACGCATTGCCAAAGAAGTTAAAAACGAATTACTCGAGAAAGAGGCTTCACAAATTACTACTGGGAACTTACACCTCATGAGAATCCAATTATATACTTTTGATTTTTCATCTTTTATCATTTTCTTCTTATGTTTATCATTATTTTAAAAAAATATTTTTCATATATATATACATATATATATTTTATTTTACTAATTACATTACAGATGGTGGATCAGCCGTTTACTGTTTACATTATACCTGTAATATTTTTGATTTGTATAAGGCAAAATGTTTTGTACTTTTTTCTTTTTTTTACATTTTACAATATGTTTAACTATATATTTGTACTCTGCAGCTACTTGAACCAATAATGTTATAACCAATAATGTATCTTTTATGCCCTGGGCGGGGGGTGGAGAGGACGGCAACGTCCTATCCCGCCCAGGTAAAATAAAACTCAAGTATAAGTATGTTCAGTTACCAACCAATATCGCCAGAATTCTCCGAATAAAAGCTTATTTTTGTGACAAATTAGTGATGCTGTGATGGCCGCAAATTATATGACATAAAAACATATATTAGAGTACATTTGTAATAAGGTTCATTTTTCTAATCTTATCATTGTGATCCCATCTGCCGATATATTATAAGGTCTCAATGTCTCTCTCGGCTACGGAGGAAACATCAACTACCCTGTACCTATCCAGAACACATACTCAGACTTGCTTTCCCCCTTTTCGTAATATTTTTGACAAATCTAGCAGATAAACTATGTCGGGTAAGAAAAGAAGGGGTAATGAGTAATAACTTCTCAAGATTCCCGATAAAAGTTTTTAAAAATGGAGACAATTTTTTCAGGATTGTTTCTTGGATCTACAACTTTAAAAAAATGAGCATAAAACGTTTTAAAAAACAGTTTGAATCCCAATCCGAAAGATGACAGCGGAAATTTTCGAATATTTAGAGACTGTTGCTTCAACATGGTACGCTACTGAATGGGAGAGAGGCATGGACGAAAATGGCAGCAGAAAAGTCAAGGATGGGAGCATTGAAAATGTTGGTGCTACAGAATAATGATGGAGATCAAATGGATCGACCGAGCAACTAAAGAACAGGCTCAAAGAAGAATAGGGAAAATCTGCTGAACACTTCAAAAATAAGACGGCGCAACAGAGACGTGATCTTGAGACATGATTGCCCGACGAAGACAATCGTTGGGATAAAAGTGAACAGGAAGAATGGAAAAGGAAGGCCTCGTATGAGATATATACTATAGCAAATAGTAAAGGAAGTGAAAGAGAGGAATAACGTAAATATGAAGGGTTAGCCAATGAGAGAGTTTCGAGCTGCGTCAAACCAATCTTAGGATTGTTGACCCATAATGATGATGTTTATCTTGGGGAAAATAAAAATCAGTGGGAGGATGCTATGAGATCTACCTACATCTACATAATACCCTGAAAGCCACCATAAAGGTGAGTGGCAGGGGGTGAATTCTCACCAAACATGCGCTGCATATCATGCATAAAAAAGGATCAGTAATAAAATACTAGTCTAAACTTTTCTATTTAAAAAAGATAAAAATAGCAAAGCAAGTATGCAAAAGCATGCTGTTAGTTGCTTTAGCTTTAAGTCCTTATACCAACAAGCAACTACTTATGCTATCCAATGATACACTCGTATTGCATATACTGAATGAAGGAAGGAAGAATTATGATATGGATTTCATTATTCATCTTATTACTCTTAGGTTTTGCCGCGAGTAAAAACAACTTCAGTCGTACGAATATCACGAGTAGGTAGCGTGTATGTTCCTGCCATCCAAGATGGCTACTGGCTTCTCAAATCAGCTGTGATGCCTCCTCCATGCCATGTAAATGCTTGAGGTTGATTAAAAATAATGATGTTGGGAATTGTTAACAACTTAAATTATATGGCTTCATTTGGCTCAGATATTTAATATTCGTTGCTATTTTATGAATTTTATGTTTTTTAAAACAAAATTATTGTATCTAATGGCAAGGGGTGTGGAACTCTCAATGTTTTCGTGTATGGTTTGTGATCGTTAACGTACACCTAGCATGGGAAGTAGAAATACATGTAGGAAGCGAAGTTGCCTTTCATTCTCTTTTGAGTGATACCGTGTCCTTATTCTCTCAAGGGAGAGCATTTAATTATATCAAGGGGAGTCGTATGTTTTCCCTGGTTTCCGAACTGTTGTCTTCTAGTTTTCCCTTATTTTTATCGGAACTCGTATTTGTTTTGGGGGACAAAAGCTATCGGTTCGGCTCCTTCGAGAATAAGAAATAATGTCACCGTGGGTAAATATTGGTCGCCATGGCTACTCCACTAAAAATGAAAGTCCTTCGGATGACTTTAGTGGAGGCCCTCCGCCATGACCTTGAGCATCGATCGTGAAAGTCAACCTACAGTTATTTAATTAGGTAATCAGTCGCCTAATTATCGAAAAAATGCTTTCGAAAAATTTTTTCTGTTCAAATAAACGTCCATTGAAGGTATTTTTATTTTAAATCAACTTTGAACTAATGAATTATAAATTGGTTAAATCAAAGTGAATTTGGCGGATAATATCTGTGTTCCATGTTGATTCGAAGTGCAATCGTTTTGGTTTCGCATTCATGCAGTGAGGAGTATTGCAATTTGTAGTTGGTTATACATTACGTAATGAGATCAGGCGAACAGTTATCAACACTGGATTATGCAATGGTAATTCAGATAATGGGGAAAAAAATCAGCCAAATGAAAATGCTTCCGTTTAATCATGGAAATTTTCAGAGCCTTCTACGTGCCTCCACTCCAGCTGAATAGTGTTTTACGGAATGCAGATGGCTCTTGGGAGAAAAATCGTTACGGCTCCAACTGTTTTCATCACTCCAGCTTCATAGGTGTACAAATTCTCGCGTCATAGTAAATGTGGATCCTAGAATAACGCCAAGATATACTTGATGTAGTCTTTTAGTTATGTTAAATGAAGTGACGCGTCATTTTCTAGAAGAATTGAAACGATATTTACAACGCTAGAAATAAAACACCGTACGTTACCATGACGCTGTTTATTCCATCAAGAATGTTAGGCAAACGTGAAAGAGATGGAGTTTTGTGAGTGGCATAAATGCAGATGGGAGTATGAAGACTGAAAGAGGGATTTGGTGAGTGCAGGCAAGAGGAAAATGGTCCCAAAATCATTGGGGATAATCTTCCCGTGGTTCTACACAAGTCTTACCAATGTTGATGGAATGCTGATCTAAATCTCAGTTTGCTTTCTGCCTCTCAGTCATCCCCTTAAAAACCTCCGTCCACCTTTCTTGCTTACCAAACGCTTCTAGTTTTCCCATCGGATTACCAGACGTTGCCCTTAATTACTTAGTCCATCAGCTTAAATTAGATGGGTTCGTGGTGCTTTCCCGTGTGGTTCCTCTTTTCATTCGTCAACTCTCTTATGCCGTTATTCGTCAGTTTTTTCCTATGTCTAACTTCGTTTCATGTCCATCCTTTTCAACCATCCTCACCTCATACCCAGTACTCTCTCCACTTAAGTAACTTATATAATGAACAACGATAGCTTCTAATGGGGGCGTTTACTTGGAACCAAAATCGCAATTTTGTACACGATATCGTTAGATGGAAACGAAAAAAGAATTTTAGTGAAAAAATTAATGTTCTAACCACAACCATTCACTCATTAATCAAAAATTAAAATAAGCAAAAGGTGACGCCCACCGAAAAAGCTGCTTTGATATCATTGACGTCATTTTCCTCCCGTCCTTGACTGTTTTTCAGGGAAGGGAAGGGAGAGGAGGGGGGTTCTCGGAAGGTCTGCTCGCACAGATCCCGTCGCAATCGCTCCCACTGGGAGAGCCAGCTGTGTCCCCCCCTTTGCGATAAGGCAAAGTAGCTTCGCAGGCTCAGTTGTGATTGGACGAAGTCGATATACGTCAGAGGTTGCGCCACGCTCACTTTTCCAAAAGGGTTAAAAACATCAGTTTTTCGCCGCTTATAACTCGATAAATAATTGACGGATCAAAATATGGGTCTTTTTATTTTACAAACTGTATCAGATTCGGCAATAAAAAAATATGGTAAACGACCCCATTGCGGCCGGAACAGCTCCAATGGATTTTTTTCACAAAATGGTATCATGTACAGCTAGGACCTTTTCACTGGCAGATTGTGTTATTTTCTTAGGGAATTTATTCATTTTGGCGGCACTGTAGAGGAATGAATCCGGAAAGAACCAAACAGCGGATTAACCGCGTTTCAGGAATAGCCTTGCACCCTTAAACAGTCTTTCATCTTTTCTTCCCCCTCCCGACGACGACAAGGGATCTTAAAGGCCGTTTAACACGGTCATTGAAACTGCAAGTCGTTGTTGATTCCGTTCGAGCAGTCGTGTACGAAAGTCCGTGACGTAGAAAATTGCGAGGACGCTTGCTTGACAGCTTTACACGGTGCAATCGTCAGTGCATTATGTCAGTGACAATATACCATTCAGTACGGTAATTTTAAGCGATTAAGGGAAACGTTTAAGATCGGCAAGATTTGTAAAGAGACGGTATGATTACCTTATTAGCGTAACCAGTCAATTAAATGAATTAAATTGGGAATCATTGTCAGATCGCAGGTTTAAATTTAGACTTAATCTCTTAAACAAATTCCAAGACCATATTTTCAGTGATGATGTTAAAAATATTTTGCGGACCCCAACTTACTATGGTAGACTGGACCATATCACAAAATTAGAAAAATTGATTGCCGAACTGACAGATTCAAAATGTCCTTTTTTCCTCGTACTATTAGGGATATGAATAACGGTAAATATATCCAGTGCGAGTGTAGCAATGGATAACATTGGTAGCTGCATGTTGGTATAAGGACTTGAAGGTAACATAACTAACAGCATGTTTTTACGTATGCTTCGCTATTTTTATCTTTTTTTAAATAGTGTAGTTTTGAACAGTACCTATACAAGTTATAATCCTTTTTTATGCATGTTATGTAGTGCATGTTTGGAGAGAGTTCACCCCCTGCTACACACCTTTATGGTGGCTTGCAGGGTATCACGTAGATGTAATACCGTCAAGATCTGTTAAGTAGCAATTACTTGGACGTGAAAGATGCGATAAATTTCCACCACTTTAAAATATGTTTTAATCCATAGTCTAAACATAATAGTGGAGACCCTAGTCCCGTATACTTAGCCCAAAATTTGCACCACGAACGAACGGATGTGGGCCAAGATAACAGGTTCTTACTTCACGCACGAAATTTAAGCTTCCACGTGATTAATCGCCCAGCTCATCATTATTGCATTTTATTCACTACCTAAGGAGTTGAGTGCAAAGAAAAACACCCAACTCAATCGTCAAAAACCTATTTAATTGCTATAATTCCCCAGGCAGCTCGTTGCCGCTACATCTGCACCATCTAGTGAGAGAAATAAACTTCAAACTTGCGCGAAGGCATGTATCAGATTAGAACATGTTCTAATTTGCTAGCAAGCGTTCGCGCAGTGGAGCACGCCTGTCCTCGCAAGTCGTCGCTTTAATGAGGGTCCACCGAATTATGAAGTAGATTTAATTTTTGTGAAAATTTCAGGAGGCACAATTTTTTGGCCCTTTTATCGATTGGCAATAAAATAATGAGGCCTTTCCATCATATATTTGAAGAAAAAAGACGTTTAAAATCAGCTATTTTATGCGTGGTTATACGGCAGAGCATGGCTTTTGCAATAAAATTTGCAGATTAATAATGTAGAGAGAAATGTCGTTTTGACGAAAAACTAATATAAGATGCGCAATTTTATGTAGAATTTAGCATTGTAAAAAAGTGCTCACCTTACCACATTTGTTTAATTGATATTAATAAATGTTTGCTCGAAAAAAAGCAGAAAAGCCTTAGTTACATGAAAGTGGCGCTACAGTATGTTGTTATCATTGGTAACAGTATTTGTGACGGAACGTGCTTAAAAGCCTATTTACTAACTCAATTCAGAAATATACCTTACCAAGGTTCTTCTTATATTTTTTATGTAATTTAATTATTTCATTGGCGTGGTTCTATTGATGTGGTGTAATTAATACCAATAATTCCGCATGGTAGAAGCGTCATTGCTACCAAACAATTTTCAAAAATATGAATATTAATAAAATTCAAAACTAAGAGTTGTATTTGCAAGAGAATTGTTTAAAACTAAGTAAGAAAATATTTAACCTATTTTAGAATACATATTAGCGGGATTGAGCATGTATTCTCATTTTGTAAATTAAACGTGGCAACAACACGTCAGTCATGTTCCGAAGTCAAAATGAGTTAAAAGAGCTTGTAAAAAATAGAATGCAACTATAACGCGCTATATAATAGCATACTCATAGAATTATTGTGTATGCGTTATCACCCTATAGATGATTTTCCATATAGGTGTTTTTCTGGATCGGTATTTATTGATTATATAGAATAGCTCTTTTACGGGAGTTTGAATCGCGGGGTCACTGTGTAACCTCCTTAAGGAGGATGGCTCATCACTGCTTGAGTCGAGTTGTCTAAGGAATCTCATTAATTTAAGTACGGGTATATGCCTGCTAAATGAGCCTTACTTCACAAAGAAAATTAACTAAGCTATTGAAATTCATAAGCAACACAAGAAATACAATGGAAAGTAGAAGGATTTATTTTTTATGATAATTTTAATCAGCTCGACGATGGAGTCAATTCAGCATTTACGTTAGTGAAATAAATTCATGTACTCAATGAAATTACTAATTTATAACTACAGTATATTACTATCAAACGTTGTGTTATAATATTTTTCTGAAATATGCTTTAATATCTCATTAGTAATGATATTCATAGTCCATACATTTACGCTAGAGCGACCGCAGCGCCACTTGAAGTCAACTAACGCATTTCGTCTGCTATAAGCGCAGTAATTGGTTGATTTAGCGAAAAATACGGTGGGTTGATGCCTTTTTTTCGTGTCATTTTATTTCTTGTGAAATTACGCTTTAAATATCAGTCTTTTGCAAAAATGACATGTCACTATGGCATTTTTAAATGTTATATTCCCATGTGATGGCCATTCTCGCCGTTAATCGTATGTAATTTCAAATGCAATTTGTGGAACAAGGAGTATGGGTTGGTGTAATTATCCTTACTTTATTATATAGAGTAATTTTAGTTCTATAAGTGCTGGAAATGTAAAAAAAATGACATGACTTTCACTTTTCGGATCAACCTCCTTAAACGGCGCAATATTTATTGCGCACGTGTTCTCGCAACAGCCTGCGCAGCATCAATGACCGTGTAAAACGGGAGGAAGAAAGAGGACATGGGAAGAGGAAAGTATATAGAGAGAGAGAAAGAAAGGGAGACCTCGCATGGCCTCACACATCCCTCGACTGCCAGCGGACATGGGAGAAAGGAGAGGAGACAGGTATGCTAGCGCAGAAGCGTGCCCCCACCCTCCGACGGGCGGTCTTAAATTTTCACGGTCGGTCGTCGAAAGGGTGTCCGGTACACCGTCCCCTCAAAAAGAGAGGGGGCGCGGAGAATGTCATGCAATCATCCCTGACGGTTCCTTGAATGCGAGTGTAGACAGCCACGCAGAATGCGTACTCCCCTGGTCCCCTTGGCATGAAAGGTCTGAAAAGGATTTAATGTACTCCAGAATGAACCCCGCTCACAAAATTTGCCTTAAAGCGCCCCGCAACGGGGAACATGCACTATTTTTTAAATAACTATTGTAATGAGAAGATTACTGGCTAAAATGTACTTGGTAAACATTTTGCTCAAGTTGTGTTGCAATGATATCACTCTTTGAACATTGTACCTTTTCGGCAGCTTAAAAACACGACGTCATCGCATGACGTAACGGCACGGTATCGCTATGGGCGTTGTTTATCTGTTTATGCGAGGAGGTAAGTTGTTGAATGAATACTTGGCGAAAACGTATGTACTTGTCTCATGTGTTTAATGCAATACACGATTTCATTTCAAGTTTTTATTTGCGTAGTATGGATGGTAACGAACAAATCGTCCATAAATTATATAATGCCTGTATAGTGTGTAAGAATTTCTGCTACGTCTAAGCAATTGCTGGGTTTTTTTTTAAGAAGAGCACCGCCATAAGGGAGTCGGCCAAAGAAAATTGTCGGAATGTGCTTTTTTCAGTATTTTTTCAGTCATCGTTTCATTCGAGAAACGGCTAAAAACATCAAAACAATATATTCGCTTCGTTTTATTTTCAAAATAAATGTCGGTCTCCGTAGCAATATGGAACCTATACCGTGCAGTGACGTCAGAAGGCGTTTCAGATCACGCGACTTTCGTCAAATTTCGGGAACATTTTAATATCATTTAATAATTGTTGAGGTTGGCATAGAACATTTTGGCTTACATATTTAAATTGGTGAGAAAATTTCGCATCAAGTACATCACTAATCTTCGAAAAACAAATTTCATGCATATTCCCCATTGTCGACAACGCATTACTCACGATTCCTACAAATTAGAAATAGTAAGGCAAGTTCACTTGTAGAAATTTCGACATGTTATGAATAAAATAAAAACTCCTTACTTTCACTCCTCCCCTTAAAAAATAAGATAATCTCCTTAATCGTTTAGTGTTTAATGTGGCCAAGAAGATGATAGTTTTTCATCATAAGCAGTATTGCACGTGAAAACATTTTATTCTCAGGTGAATTCCATATAACATTGATTATATAAATTTGATGGCAGAAGTCGTATCGTAGTAACTAAAATAAGTTTTATGTTCTTGAATCAATGCATTCCTAGTGATGCTTCACACCCTTCCACACACCCTTACGGTGGTTTGGGAAGAGGTGGGGATTTTTCGGGGGTTGAAGGAAGGGGTAGAGAAATCCTAGGGCGCCACTACCTGCTCTTCACGAAGGATGGCGAAGGGTACACAGTTGAACGTCTCATCGGACGGACTGAATACTGAACTCGAAAGTGCTCTCCACATAACATTCACAGTAAAAAGAATTCCCACCACTCCCAGTAATTGAACCCGGGTCTTTGCTGCTGAAGGCCAGGGCTCAAGCTGCACACAAAGCCGTTCTCCACCCAACTCTCATTAAGACTTACATAAAAAAAGTATAACCATATTATTTGGACCTATATGCCGCGCGTTGATACTGAATCAAACTGTTTCGACCACGCACAGCCACTGTGCAATTAATTTTATGTTATTTTATTGATGCAACTGGAATAGAAAGGGTGGGAACAAAAGGAAGCGGAGATAGAGTAGTTATTTTATGAAATAGCTGTTCCTAAGACTCCAGCCGGCATTTGGATTAAACTCAATAATTTTTAACGTAGCTAGCATTTTTTGCGGCGTCGGAGTTGTGGGCTTCGGTTTGGGATGGGAAGAGAGGAACAATTTCGCTCATAAAATAATTAATATTTGAAATTATAGATGTCTCATATAGATTTATAACTCCTCCGGGAAATTCAATTTAGAACATGTCACAACACTGCACACAAAAAATTCCTCCACATTCATATAACAGAAGAGGTCTTTAATTGGATTTCCCGAAGGTTTGAAATTTTAAGCCACGCTGAATTTCGCATGAGAATGCGTCGAATGAAATTGTTCCCGCCAACATTTACAGTCACAATTGTCCAATTTACGTAGAAAAAAATATTAAAATATCCCCGGTGCACAAATCATAATGGGAAAAATAGTTTCCAGATAGGTGCTTACGATATGGGTTGTGTCGTCTACAGTGAATCTGAAATATTTTCTTCGCAAAACTAACTCATGTTAACTACATCATTTGCGCCTAAAGAGAATTATAAATTGATAAATATAAACAAATGCCTAACTATATACTTGTAATATTCTAACCTAGATACCAATTATTGATTGGACGTACCTTAAAGATACATAAATGAATTTAATTTCCTTGTTTACATTTTTTTTCTAATTTAATTTCCTTTCTTCCAACCAAACCCCTTCCTCTGCAGGGATCTGCTAAGAAATTTTAAAGGAAACGGGTCAAAATATTTGACCATGCCTTGAGACATGATGGCCTGATGAAGGTAATCCTCGATGGAAAAGTAAATAGGAAGGATGGAAAAGGAGGTCCCTGTATGAGATATAAGTAATAACTCTTGAATGATGTAGGTTAAAGGGAAGAACTATAGAAATGTTAAGAAGTCAGCTGATTGGAAAACTGAGTGGAGAACCGTTAAACCAATCTAAGGATTGAAGACTTATGATGATGATTCCTTGAAGCTACGGTGCCAAAATTGATTAAAGTCCAGTAGCGTGTTTTCTGCCAGTCGCAATTTATGCACGGGAAATGCAAATACGATACTTAGAATGAGAGCCTCTTTATGGGCATTACTTCCGGGAAGGAATATTTCAATCACCAGAATCTACGTAGCTAATGCCCCATTATTCAACGTGATCAAACGTTAGTTTTTTTCAATCGTGAGTAACATTGCAACGATAGCATTTCCCTGACATTATTTTTCGACGCACATATCCCTCCACTTATCTCTGGTTGCAACAGGGCACTTTCTGCCTCTCCGGAGCAAGAGAAAGATTGAGCCAATGCTCAGGAGAAACAACGGAAAGAAACCATGCTAAATAAAATCGATGGTCCGCGAGTTTACTTCGTGGAATTTAGGCATAGTAAAGATAAAATACTTGGTTGATTCCAATATTTAATTCCGCTCTACCTTTTGATCCACTCCACTCTCTACTCCACTTGATTCCTCTCTCCTGAGGATGACCTGTAAAGTTTGAAACCGGTAGAGTCGAAATTAATTGTGGAATCTACCTAGTATTTCATCTTTACTAGGAAACCATGCTTCAGAGGAAGAGCGACTTACTTTATAGTTCGAACACTTTTACTCATGGAAAGTGCATTTTTTTTTCTCCTTGATTATTTACGGTAGCGAGGCATGAACAGATAAAATCAGCAGAGATATCATGAATGGAAGCATTTTGAAAGTGATTTTACTATGGTGAAGATGAAAAGGGTTACCAGGAAGTCTTGAGAAGAGTGAGAGAAGAGAGAAGTCTGCTGAAAACTTTAAAAAGAAGATGGAAGCATCTAATTAAAATCAAAAATTAAAAAATAATTAAACTTGTCTTTATTTAATCTACGAATTTAGGACTCCGGGTCCTCTCTTACAATTAACAGATTGGACATCACAAACATCCATACCCTGATGTGTGGTGTTTAAAACCGTCGGGATTATCTAGAATAGGTAACCAAGGAGTAACATGGTATAAACACGAATTTATTAGAAATGTAGTGTCTGAATCGCTGGTTACAACATCAATAATTATTTTCAGTTGAGTTTTCCTCATTTGTCTCCACTATACAGCCCTAATATGATATACAGCACATGTGTAAACAATGAATGTGGTTATAATAAGATATTTTAACACACCAAATTTGCAAACCATTCGTGTTAATACCACGTGACTCCTTAGTATAAGGTAGTCAGATAGCAGATGGGTAGGTATGGAGTAGATGAAGGTATTTCTTAGGAAACGGAGGTGGAGTCAAACCTGACGTCGCTGTTTACCCACTCTAGACGAAAGGCACCAAGGGTTCAACGTTTTAACATCCCATTCGACGGACGGTGAACAAGATTCGAAGTTCTTTCCACACACAACTCAAATAGGCAACAGCCAAGAAAATTTTCCTGCCACTACCGGGATTGGATGATGCAGATTGTAGATTTTATTTAGGCGGGGTTCCTCTCAAGGCATATTACTTGCTGCACTTATTTTGCATTGTGCCAACCAAACTTCTGGTGAATTACCCATAGAGGCCAATCGCCTTGCTGAAAGTCAATAGGTCCATTATGGGGATTTTCCTAACCTCCATGGGCTCCATAAATGGTGTACCAAGGTACCTATTCAAAGTCTTTATCACAGCAGGGCACTCGCATAATATGCGGGAAGTGGTTTCATCTCCTTCTTCGCACCACCTGAATCTGGGTGAATCTGCGACTCCTAGGAGGTGTAGGTGCCTCATCACTCGGTATTGCCCGATAAGGAGTACCACTACCGTTCGTAATGGGGAACATGCACTATTTTTTATAACTCTTTGAATGTGAAGTTTATTACCTAAAATGTGCTTTGCGAAAATTTTGCTGAAGAATTAAGTTGTGTTGAAAAGATATTACTCTTTGAAAATTGTACCTTTTCGGCAGCTTAAAAACATGGCGTCATCGCATGACGTCACGGCACGGTATCACTATGGGCGTTGTTTATCTGTTTATGCGTGGAGGTACGTTGTTAAATGAATACTTGGCGAAAACGTATGAATTCTTCTCATTTGTTTAATGCAATAAACGATTGAATTTCGATTTTTTTATTTACGTAGTATGGGTGGTAACGAGCAAATCGTCCATAAATTATATAATTCCTGTATAGTGCCCAAGAATTTCAGCTACGTTTACGCAATCGTTAGTTTTTTAAGAAGAACGCCGCCATAAGGGAGTCAACCAAAGGAAATTGTCGGAATGTGCTTTTTTCAGTATTTTTTCAGTCATCGTTTCGTTCGGGAAACGGCTAAAAACCTCAAAACAATATATTCACTTCGTATTCTTTTAAATGTAAATGTCTGTCTCCGTAGCAATATGGAGCCTATACCGTGCAGTGACGGCAGAAGGCGTTTCAGGTCACGTGACTTTCGTCCATTTTCGGGAACATTTTAATTGCATTTAATAATCTTTGTGCCTGTCATAGAAAATTTTGGCTTATATATTTGAATTCGTGAGAAAATTTCGTACCAAGTACATCATCATCTTCGAGAAACAAATTTCGTGCATATTCCCCATTGACCCCTGTTAAATAGAATGAGTCTTTTTGCGAGCCCAGGCCTAGGTTCTCCCACATCTGCATCTACATAATATCCTGCAAGCCACCATAAAGATGCCTGACAGGCGGTCTTATGTGTAATTTGGCCTGTCGTTGACTCAGTGTGGTTCTCCAGATCTCAGCATGATTTCGGCCATCCCAATTGAGGTAACAATCGGTATGATTGTCTCTGGCCCAATCGGATTGCGCCTGGATCCAGACTACCAGGATTGGAACTCTGGGTCCCCTTGGGATTGGAACCCAGTACTCTAACTACCGCAATATACCCACTTGCACATCGTAAGCCATACCTTAATTACCACACAAGCCACGGAAACAATTCAATCCCCCAAATGCTGGGTTACGTTCATTCAGTAAAACCCTTGAACGTATCGCTGAACTTGACACATTTCACAGACGCGAACGGCGTTCGATGTCGCTACCATTGTTCCCTGAAGTCCCACATCTCACGAGGAACCCCGTGGCACAACGACGAGACCAAGACAGAATCCTCCCTCAATCTCGGAGCACAAAGGAGTCGACTGATAATCGTCTTGGTCTCCGCTACGCGAATCCTCTCCTGGGAAGGGCAATTACCAATCGATTGAGTGCCCCGAATCCCGGGAGTGAAATCGTCATTGCCTCGGTCCGCTAAGCATCCTCTTTTTTCGAGAATTAAAAAAAAAGCAACCGTCCCAAGTGTTCCCTTAAAGAATGTTGAGCCAGGTATCGAGTGCAATGGATAAAAAAGCTCAAGTACAAGGAAAGGGAGAGGATTGTTGAAGAAAAAAAAGAGCGACGGCAAGCAACTCGTCCGATTTCTGGAAAAGGTCTGACAGAACGAACAAGTGAGAGAAAGAGAAATATAAAGAAAAGAAGAGTACGCGCGAAACATCTCCCTTTCGCTCGGTATCCCTTCTTCGCGCTTCCGCCGCCAGGGGGAACCACCGACTAGGGCCATCCGACCGCCTCCTCCTTTCGTCGTCTTTTTCTTTCTTCTTTTTTTTTCGTTATTAAATCCTCATCCTCGTCGCCGGCTCCTGCGAGCGAGCATCTCCTCACCCTCCCTTCTCCCTCCCCTCTTTTGTTTCCGTTTCCATCGGCAAAATTAATTGCTCCGGCCTCCCCCACAGAGACGCAGCGGGAGGGAGAGGGATGGAAACAACAGACGCACGCCGCCCGCCGGGCGGATGGCAAGGAAGGAAGGATACGACAATACGTACACACACACATACACGGGACGTGAGCTCCCATGAATACATTCATGGCTCTGTACGTACCACACTAGGACATGCACGAGAAGAGGAGGTGGAGGAGGAGAGAGAGAGAAATACAAGGAGACTTTGGGGGTTGAAAGGGGGGGGGGGGGAAGAGGCAAGTCTCTCCTTACACACTTAAACTTTTTTTTCGTGCACAATAAGATTACAAGGGAAACGTGATTTCCCGTCCCTTCTCGACTCGGAATCGTCTGCACGCTCGGGAGCTTCGGAAAGAATCGTGACACAATCGGATTTCGTGAACAGAGGGTCCTGCGCTGCACCGCGATCAAGTCTGAAGGAATGCCGGGCCAAGGATGAATGAGTGGGACACGAACATTGAAGAAAAAAATGAGCTTCTTCAAAAAAGACTTAGTTGTAAGAATAATACGAAAGGTGGAAAAAAATAGAAATGTCCTCATACTTAAGTTCGGCATCATTATTTTTTCGTTCATATTCTGCGCCCGTTGGCATAATCTATTTATCATGCCATCTACGACCTGGGAGGTCACGACGCGAAAGAAATACGTCACTTCAAAACGATAGATTTACATAAACTGCAACAATGGTCAACGCATTTCGTTTCAAAATCATGTTTTAATGCCGAGCACGTACACCGTTTATTAGCGTGATGAAAATCCTCCAACAGGCAAGAGATAATTACGTCAACTATTCTGAGACACCCTACGTGAAAACTTATTATGTATTTACGTTCATGACGATGAAAATATTAATGTAGCGTACCATTTTCGACGCCATGAACGAGAATGTAAGCGTTGTTGCGTTTGGAATGAAAGGAAAATAGTATCTACCAGTTACTTCCACTCAAAATTTGTTCAGTTGATGACGAGATAATAGCCTCAAATTATACATTTGCTCCAGGGAACATATTCCGCTGTACTTATGCGTTTACATTGCGTGTAATGTCGTGGAGCTTAAATGCTTACACAACATGGTATTACAAGCAGCAGACCGACTCGATAATGTTCTCAGAGTGAAACGCAGTGAAGTGAAAGGAAAATTTGGGACCGGGAATAAATTTTCATCCCATCTTAAGCCTGACCAATCCACTGGATATGCTGAATCCAACACAACCCAACCGATGATTGGATGAGGTACAGCTTTAAGGACGGATTCCCCGCAATTGTTTAGCGAAGCCCTTTTTCTATCCCTGTACAAATAACAATTCGTAAGCACGGCCCATAAAAGTGGAAGCCTAGATTAATAAGAAATCGACGATTTTCAATTAGTTCCAAACCCACTTTTTTTTCAAACATTTTCTCGTAAATTCCCGGTGAATAAAATACCAATACCGAGTTCGGCCGCAGTGAATAATGCTTTTGCATAAGCCAACATCAAATAATTATGCAATTTAAGGTACACAGCGATGTTAAATAAACGAATACAAGTATCGGAAAACTTGAAATTGCGGCAAATTTTTAAATTCATTAAAAAATCACGGAAAGATGTGTTAAAAGATAAAATCAAATCTGTCGCAAAAACAAGTTTCAATTCAACTTTTTTTTGTGGTCGAAGTATTACTTATTTTTTCGGAAAATTCTGTCCAAAAAATCGGAACGCTCCTACGGTGTCGACTTTAATTTTCATGCCATTCCTCGGGACAGGTTTGAAATTTTAGATTAAACGGCGAAAACTCGTCAATAACATTCAAGCACCCTTCCGTTTTATTTTCCGGACGAAAAAAAGAAGAGACACCTGCGTGAGGTTTCCTTCCTGAGTAGATTTTTCTGTCCGAATGAAGTGCCACTTGTCCGTAAAATAACAGTCCACATCAGTCACTTTAGCGCTAGCGGGCAAACTTAAATGGCAATGATTTCACGGTCACCCGTCAATGTCGAGCGACAGGCGTATCCTACAGCCAGTACCTAGCGGCCAGGGTTCTTTACGCGCTGGATTGATTGGTGTAATCTCATCCCTTTATTGTCATGTCCTATCACTTCCTAGCGCTTCGTCCTTCGATTGGAAAAGAAAAATTAGCTCGAAAGAAATCAAGCAGTTATTCATACTATTTTTTTAAACCCTTAAAGACAATTGATAACGTAAATCATGAAGAAAACGTGAAACTAGCTGATTAGGTAATTTTTTATTCTATGGTGTCAAACGGACGATTCTAATCGTAGCAGTAGTACATAGTAGTTTTAGGTCTTAAGTTACACCAACTGATAAGGTTCTATCACATAATCTAACCTTACTTTATTAAGCTTAAATCTGAAATAAACACGAAAGGATTTGTGTGGGGTCTTGAGTACTGGATTCCCACCCTGAGGGTCCGGGTTCGAATCCCAGCCGTGGCAGAGTTTTTTTATCGATGTATCGCTCAACACTTTAGTCCTATGTGGAGAGCATTTCGAGCGCAGTACTTCGTCCGTCGTATAGCACGTTAAACCGTGGAGTCCTTTCGTTAAAAGCAAGGTAATGCCGACGCCAGGTTTCTATCCACCATCCCTACATTAACTGAAATATACATTTCTTTGCACAATTACCCCTCCATCTCAAATTGAGAGAATAAATATAGCTGTCGGTTGCCACCCCCCCACCCCCTTCAAAAAAAGTAACGACAACGACCAAAACAAAATGCATGTCCAATCCGGGATTCCACCCTGCAACTTCTAAGTTGATATGCCGACGGAGTAGCTATCACCACGACATAAATATGTAATTCTGAAATATACGTATTTTTCTTACACGAGACATCACCGACAAGCGTTCTCCCTAATTTGATTTCAGCCTCGCTACAGTTAAAAATAACTCTCCAGTCCCTTTAACCCCATTGAAAAATAAATGTCACCGTTGGATGTTAAAATTACGTGTCCATATTTGGCGCTGGGCATGATTTGACGGAGTTTCACGTTATCCTGGTGAAAATGTGATGACGGAATGTATTATCAGGAACTGGAGTACTTTAACTAGATGCTAACGTTAAGGCTTGGCAACTCTTAAGGTCAAGGGTTTGAATCCCTTACCAGACGTAATGCTGTCCTAAGTATTAAGCTTTGGACCTAGTTATGTCAGAAAGTGTACAACTAACGGAAACAACTTTTGAATTTGAAACACTTTGAAACATAACTCTACTATGAGTGGTGAAAAATCGAATGAGTGGCTTTTAATAAAAGTTAATATGGATAGGTAATGCTGATTTCGGACTTATCGGCACACCTGCAGGAAACTAAAAAGTGATGAGTGCAAATAATTTTATGCATCTCCTTGAATGTTCGTCACGACATCAGAAACGTAAGGTTTACATTTGTGCTCGATTTGTCCGCCAAAACGTTAGATTAAGGCCAGAGACTATAAGTTTGGCCTGTGTATTTCGCAGGGTTCCTTGGATAAAATAAAATGTTCGTATTTAAATCAATATCGTTGTCATTAACGATATGACTGCTTACTGCAATTAATGGTTTCCGGCGTAACTCGGTAGAATTGATGCATGATGAACAGCAATGAAACTAAACTTTGTAATTCCACATAAAAGTAGTCTTTAAAGCCTAAAGCCTAGCATTATAGCCTATTTTTAAATATTCCTAGCCTATTTATTTAAAATATTTTAAATTCCACATAAAAATATGCCTATTTTTATGTGGAATAGCTAAGTTTTGTTTCTTTGTTATTCTTCATGATTGCTTACTCGTCGAAAACTCATGCCAGATTAGACATAACCCCCTGCCACACACCCTTGTGGTGGTTTGAAGAATAAAATGTATTTTACACTTTCCTTAGATAGCCCTTTTCGCTTTCAAGCAGAAGCGAACACGTTCACGGGTGGGCTGTAAAATGGAGCACTTGTCTTTCCATGCAAAACACCCAGACTCGAAACCCGGCGGGGATTTTTCAGTAAATTCCATTTTCGTTGGGAGCACTGAGCATGTAGAGCCCCCCAAGCTAGGCACTATAGGATCTAAAGTTAACAACAGAATCCGTATGGCAGCAAGAAAAATGAGTTTTGATTTCTTGACGCTAAATCATGCCTGGTGATGGTCCCAACAGCAGAGAAGTCAAGGTTGTAAGCGTTTGAAACGTGATGCTACCGAAGAATGGTGAAGATAAAATGGATCGAGCGAGTGAATAACGAAAAAGTCCTGTGAAGAGTGGAAGAAAAGAGAAGTCTTCTGAATACCCTAAGAAGAAGACGGGACAACTTAATCGGCCACATCTTAAGATAGCCCGATTAAGACAATCGTCTAAAGAGAAATTAATGGGATGAAAGGGGAAAGAAAGGCCTCGCATGGTATGCTTAGAGAAAGTAGTGAAGAGAAAAACTATGCGAATATGAAGACGTTAGCCGATAAGAGAATGGGGGCGTTTACTCGGAACCGAAATCGCAATTTTGTACACGAAATCGTTAGATGGAAACGAAAAACGAATTTTAGTGAAAAAATTATCTTCTAACCACAACCATTCTCTCATAAATCAAAAATTAAAATAAGCAAAAGGTGACGCCCACCGAAAATGCTGCTGTGATAACATTGACGTCATTTTCCTCCCGTCCTTGACTGCTTTCAGGGGAGGGGGAAGGGAGTGGAGGGGGGTTCTCGGAAGGTCTGCTCTCACAGATGCTGTCGAAATCGCTCCCATTGGCCAAGTCAGCTGTGCCCCCCCCCCCTTAGCGATAAGGCGAAGTAGCTTCGCGGGCTCAGTTGTCATTGGACGAAGTCGATATACGTCAGAGGTTGCACCACACCCACTCTTCCGAAAGGGTTAAAAACATCAGTTTTTCGCCGCTTATAACTCGGGAAATAATTGTCGGATCAGAAAGCGGAAAAATACGGGTCCTTTTATTTTACAAACTCTATCAGATTCGGCGATAAAAAAAATATGGTAAACGACCCCATTGAGGTCAGAGCTGCGTCAAACCACTCTAAGGATTAGGACATTAAGTGATGATACTTTGCACTTTTCTACGTAAAATCTTTTATTGCAAAGGAGTCAACATGTTTCACTACACTGCAGCATCATCAGGACTAACATAGAAGTTAAACATGCCAGAATATATAGTCACGTGAGGAGGGTGGGGGTGGAGGGAGAATATTGTCCTATTCCTGGGTTAGGAGGAAAAGTGCAAAGTATCATCACTTCATGTCCTACAATGGATTTCCACAATGCATCAGCCTCCACCATTCATTTCATTTCAATCTAAGGATTGTTGATTGTTGATGATGACTCAACCCTTTGCACACACACATTTGCGGTGGCCTACAGAATATTGTGGAGATGTACTGTCAGTCTAACGGTAGGTGAAACCTTGAAAACCCCTGGGCGCCCTTATGTGTAGATGTACGGTTCCCTTGTTAGACCTCATTTGGAATATGCTGCCAGTGTATGGGATCCCTACGAAATCGGTCTAAATAATGAACTTGAACGTGTGCAGCGAAGATCGGCAAGATTTGTAAAGGGACGGTACGATAACCTTATTAGCGTAACCAGTCTATTAAATTAATTAAATTGGGAATCATTGTCAGATCGCAGGTTGAAATTTAGACTTAATCTCTTAAACAAATTCCAAGATAATATTTTCAGTGATGATGTTAAACATATTTTGCGAACCCCAACTTACTATGGTAGACTGGACCATGATCACAAAATTAGAGATATTGATTGCCGAACTGACAGATTCAGAATGTCCTTTTTTCCTTGTAAAATTAGGGATATGAATAACGGTAAATATATCCAATACGAGTGTAGCAATAGTATGCATTGGTAGCTGCATGTTGCTATAAGGACTTAAAGCTAACCCAACTAACAGCATGTTTTTGCATGCATGCTTTGCTATTTTTATCTTTTTTTAAATAGTGTAGTTTAGATCAGTATATATATACTAATCCTTTTAAATGCATGAGATGTAGTGCATGTTTGGTGAGAATTCACCCCCTGCCACACACCTTTATGGTGGCTTGCTGGGTATTATGTAGATGTAGATGTGGTGGGAGGCCTTCGTTATATGCGCGTTTCCTTCAGCCCTCCCGATGCGGACTACGAATCTTCTCACCGCTAAACTACCCGCCTATTGCCGTAGTCATTGTTGCTGTCGCGAGGCAAGGCCAATTTACGGCTAAGGCCAATTGTGTGTCATCTGGTTCATCTGGGTATTCGAGACACTGAGTTTATGACCGTTGAGACAGGGTGGAGAGCAACACAAGAGTAGGATCCAGCACGCCACTCCTATCGTAGGGTTCACGGCGTCCCGTCCGACAAACGACAGCTGACCTTGAGGTTCTCTTAGCACAACGCTCAAGTAGCGACCGGCAGTTCATATAATTGAAAAAAACTCATGACCATGATCGGGGTTCAAACCGGACCCATGTGTTGAGGAAGCCAGTACCCCACACAACACCCACACACACAAACACCCTCTCAAATACGTCTTAAAGGGTATTCGGTGACCTCCCCAAAGTAAGGACGATCATTTCCAACAAATAAACACGTGAGCGATGGAATTCGTGGATTTTCTCACTCTCCCCAACCAAAAAAATCACCACACAGAATCATAATCAATTTTCCCCAAGTTCCTTGAACCCGATCCTCATGAGATATGCTAATTCGATTCTTATAATACAGTACTTTATGGACAGGAGAGCGATCAACGATGAATTAATCTGATTTATGTTTCATTAAAATTGAACCATACTCTTGCCATCCATTCTTTGCTGGTCGCTAAGCATGCATACGAAGGGATATTTGATTCAATTCGTATCACCACTAATGCAAGAATTAATGCTTAATACAAGAATTAGTGTCATTATCAGAGCGTAGGTTAAAGTACAGATTAAATCTCTTTCAGAAATTCAAATCGGATAGCTTTACTGAAGATGTTAGGCATATATTAAAAATAACAGCGTATTATTTTATATTCGACCAGATAAATAAGATTAGAGAGATAGATTGTCGTACCGATAGATTCAAAATGCCATTTCCCTCCGTACTATAAGAGAACACAATAGGCAGCTCAGCAAAGGGATAGGTAGGGGAAATATTTTAGAGTAGTCTGTAGTGCATGATGCGTTTATTAACAACCAATCCCTTAATTACTTTGACAATACTAACAATCTAGTTGCCTGAGACCCTATAGTAGCATGTTTGCATGTCTATAGTGCATGCTTGGTGATCTTCACCCCCTGCCACACACCCTCGCGGTAGATTACAGGGTATCGCGTTGATGTAGATGTAATGCAAAATGTAACGGAAATTGTTTCAGTGAATATCGACAGCCTAGTTCAACAAAACTTATACTGACAATGTAGGTAAATTCACTTTGTAAAATTCCACAATAAATCTGTGGAATTTTAGAAAGGGAATTTACCTACATTATCAATATGTGGTTCCACAAAGTCAAGCCTAGCAATTTGTTATAAAAACCTATACTTTTTTGCAATAGGAAATCAGGGGAACATTAATGGCAAAGCTTGTGCGAGATCCGTCGCTGTTCGTGGAACGCGTTCCTGTATGGCTCGAAGTCGCAGAGAAATGACATTCGACGGCAATTGCAAAGTCACGGTCGCGAAAGAATCCCGAACGCTAGCGCGCTCCGGGATTTGACGAGCTTGCGACTCCAATAACGTCGTCGGCGCAACCGCGCTACTCAACGGTTTAAAAATCCTTCGATGAATGAACGCCCGTGTCCTCCTCAACGCGAGAAATAATACGGAAATTCGATATCACGTCCTCGATGACGAGGATCGGGCTGGAATGGTGAATTGACCCATTAATTGCTTCGCGAACTGGAAGAATGAATAAGGAAGGCGTCGCAAAGGATGCATCGATAAAGTAGCAAAGAGAAGAGCTACGTAATAAATAATGAACTTGAACGTGTGCAGCGAAGATCGGCAAGATTTGTAAAGGGACGGTACGATAACCTTATTAGCGTAACCAGTTAACTAAATGAATTAAATTGGGAATCATTGTCAGATCGCAGGTTGAAATTTAGACTCAATCTCTTAAATAAATTCCAAGACCATATTTTCAGTGATGATGTTAAAAATATTTTGTGAACCCCAACTTACTATGGTAGACTGGACCATGATCACAAAATTAGAGAAATTGATTGCCGAACTGACAGATTCAAAATGTCCTTTTTTCCTCGTACCTACTATTAGGGATATGAATAACGGTAAATACATCCAGTACGAGTGTAGCAATGGATAACATTGGCAGCTGCATGTTGGTATAAGGACTTACAGCTAACAGCATGTTTTTGCATGTATGCTTCGCTACTTTTATCTTTTTTTAAATTGTGTAGTTTAGAACAGTATATATATACTAATCCTTTTTTATGCATGATATGTAGTGCATGCTTGGTAAGAATTCACCCCCTGCCGCACACCTTTATGGTGGCTTGCAGGGTATTATGTAGATGTACGTGAAAATGAAGAGGTTAGCCGATGAAAGTATCGAGTTGAAAACTGCGTCGAACCAATCCACGGATTGTTGATTGATGGTGATTTTGAAGGTTCAACCCCTGCCACACACCTTTGCGGCGGTCTGCAAGGTATTGTGTAGATGTGCTGTCGGTTTAACGGTAGGTAGGATATTATTACTAATCCTTTTTTATGTATGATATGTAATGCATGTTTGGTGAGAATTCACCCCCTGCCATAAACCTTTATGGCGGCTTGCAGGGTATTATGTAGACGTAGGTGTAGCCTTAAAACCCCTGGGCGCCCTTATGTGATGGGAGTCATTCGTTATGTTCGCGTCTATTTCAACCCTACCGATGCTGACCTCGAATTTTCCCATCGCTAAACTACCCGCCTCTTCCCACCTGGAAGGAACGGGTTCGAGTCCCCTGCAGCGGTAGAGATTTTGTTATCGGCGAGGCACTGCTTCAGACTTGAGTACTTCGTAGACAGCACTTATGAATTCAGTGCTCCCAAACACATATATGGTGTTTGATTCTCCATGACACAGAAGTACCACCGTCGATTAAAGCCGCATAAAAATCAAGGCTGAAAGCATCTGAAAGGTGTGTTAACAGGATAATAACGAAGATAAAATGTCAGGTGGAGTAATTGTCGGAGAATACTGAAGAAGAGCGGGAGAAAAGAGAGAACTGATGATCACTTTAAGAAAAAAAAAGTCGGCACAACCTTATCAGGCATCTCTTGAGACGTGATGCTCTGATTACGACCATCGAGGGGAGAGTGAATAGAAATAATAGGAAAGTCTCGTGTAAGGTATGATGGAAGATATGGTAGAAGTTGAGAGGCATGGAGATTATTAAGTCTTAAGCGCAGTATTCCATCCGTCGCATTGGACGTTAAGCAACTCTGGTGCCTATCGCTGAGAGCAGGCTATATCGAGAAATTCGATTCTGGTATTCTCGCCACCCTTCCTCCAACTTATTTTAAAGAAGGGAGGAAAAAACCCCCAAACGTCGACATAAGCATAACTTTAAGGAAAGAACCCAAGAGTTCCACGGTTTAACGTCCCATCCGACGGGCGGAGTACTGAACTCGAGAGTTCTGTCCACACAACACTCAAGTGTGGAATCGTGAACCACTGAAATATTGCAACACTCTGCCCCTGTCGGGATTCGAACCAATGACCTCTGTCCTCCAGTCACCACACCAACTTCATTTCCTTATGGCACCGGACTCTTGAGAGAGAAGAAACGACGCTCGCGGTGATGCACCGGCCTGACAACCCAAGGGTCGCGGGATCGAATTCCGCCTCCGGCAAAAGCGTTGCATTAGTCTTAGGGTTAAAGTTAAAATAGGTTATAAGGTACGAAAAAGGCTAACCAAATTGGAACGCCTTCGAACCTAAATCCAGTGGATCAGGTCGGTGCGTCGGCTGGAGTATAGGCTTCCCATATCGAGGGCTTGTGTTCGAGTTCCGACAGCGACAGATTTTTCATTGGCGTACAGTTCCATACTTGAGCGCAATGTGAAGAGCACTTATAAGTTCAGTGCTCCGTCCGTCAAATAGGACGTTAATCCATGGTCCCCCTAGGTGCTAGAAAAGGCTGATGTAAGATGCCGGGTTTCTCTCCACTGATTTCTCCGTCCCTTAAAAAAAATTACCTCCTCTATCCAACTACCCTCGTATCGTAAACGTGAAGATTATGTTCGTAATTTCGTACTCTTGGTCCCCATGGATACATATTTTTGTTTATCTTCAAGTATACTCCTGTTGCATTGCATGGCAAAAAAAACCTAATGGTGCAAATTAGTTGAGTTGTCGTTCGCCGTCCCCAAAATATCTAAAAACAAACGACGCAAACCCTATTAACTCTTTCACTATTAGTACTAACTACTAAATAGAGTGAAGGGTCGTGCGTACCTCCGCAAGCTTCCTTGAAATCGGAGCAGCAGTCTCCCAGCTTGATGCAGGCGTGGTCGCAGTAGCATGGTTCGTCGCTCAAGTCCTCGATGATGGCGTTCAAGGGAGCCTTCTGCACGACGCAGGAGGAATCCCTTCCCGGGCAGCACAGCCGCGACTCCCGGCAACTGCCCGAGCTCCTCCGCGGGGAAGCGGCCGGCGGAACGGCGGGGGCGGCCGGCGAGGCGGAGATGGAACCCTCGATGTCCCCGTGAGGTTGCTGCTGCTGCTGCTGCAGTTGGTGGTGGTGACCGTGGTGATGGTGGTCCTCCAGCAGGAGAGCCGGAGGCACCAAGGCCAGCGACACCATTATCAGGGCCAGTGCAACTTTGACGATCATGGTGGCAAAAACTATATTCTTTCTCTCTCTCTATATATATATCACGGAAAACCAATTTGACACAGACGAACTATCCACGAGTACAAGGGCCAACCGAAGATTACGTCAATACTACTATTATTATTAGTGGTATTTTAATTTCTTTTTGTGCAAGCTTCCTTGACAGATTCGAAAAAGGGAAAAAAATTCAAAGAGGAATGGTTGGGTGGCGAACACAGAAAAAGTGATGTTTTTCGTCGTCGGAGGTGAATGATGAGACTCCGGCAAAACGGTGACGATTTTACGTGCGCTTATTTCCTTTCGATGCGAAAAAAAAATGAAACAAGAATTTACTCTCCTCCCGATAACGGTCGCTACAACACTGAAACACACGCTCACGCACACACACGAAAGGGGAAGAGAGAGACTTCGAAGAGCGAAGCGAATTAAAATGGGTTAGTTTTTTTTCAGAAGAGTTTCCACGAGAGGATCCAGACGATAAAGTCGGTTTTTCGGCGGTGCGCGGGACCGAGTCGACCGGCTTCATCGGGCGAACTGACGACGCGACGGCGGGATCTAACCACTCTCTCGTGGTGCGAGAGTCAGGGCGGGCTGGGAGGGGAGGAAGGGGTAGTCGGAACGGAGGGAGGGGAAGTGAGGGACACCCTCTCTCGGAGGGGTGGTAGAAGAGGAGGAGGAGGAGGAAGAGAGGGGAGGAGAGAATGGAAGGGATGAAGACGACGTGTAGGGAGGTTGGAAAAAAAAGCTTATAAAAGGGGAGATTCCGACGGAGAGGGTTGAGGAGACGAAGGGAGGGAGTTAAAATGGAGAAGGGGAGGGTGAGGGGGAGGGATGGAACTTTTTCTTGACGAATAATAGGCGGAGGGAGGTGCGGGAGGGAGGAGGGAGGGGAAGGTGGCGCTGGCGTACGGAGTGGCAAGGTGGGCGAACTAAAATTTCGAACCGGAGGCGGGAGAGGGACAAATGCCGTGGCGAGATGAAACGGACATTTTCCGAACTCCGCAGCCAGGTAAACAAGAAGAAAATCACGCCGCGCATGTGACGTACCCCCTCATCCCTCATTGTCACAAGTTTACGAATCAGGTTGGAGAGGATACCACAGTGAAAATCGGCAATTTAATAAAAAATAACACCCACTCATTGAATTCCAATCCAAAGGGGACCATTCATATATCATGCAATGCTGATTATCCACTTTTTTGCCTCTCTCTCCTTCGCTTGAACGCCCTGTAACATTCTCTAAGACCCCACCCCTAAATTACGTTACCCTACCATAGAAACATAACACTTTTTAATTATAAAACATATATTCTTCATAAATACATTAGTTATTTCTCAATTATAACATTCAATAACTAACTATTATGTGTATCACCGTTTCTGACTGAACAAAGAAAGAATTCATGGTGTATTATTGTTTCAATGAAACGGAAGGCTGCAACCCCTGTCGATAGTTCATCGTAATAGTCGGCCCAACCCCTCACCGCCTAAGGAGTAACGTAAAATATGGGTGGCCCCCAGATTGATTAACTACAGTTATACATTCTTCCCTATTCATTGCATCCACAGTTTAATCCAGGTACAACTTCCTTCCTGAATCCCACGCACCAACACATCCCAACCAGAGTGGTCGTGTTTTAAATCTTCGGGATTTTCTCGAATAGGTAACCAAGGAGTCACGTGGTACAAACACGAATGGATCGCGAATTTTGGCGTGTTTTAAGCGCTCATTACAATCCAACTAGTTGTTTTCCATTGAGTTTTTTTATCATCCGGGGCTCTATCCACGTGACAGATGAGAAAAAAACTTAAAACAATATGTGAGATTGGAATTTGCGGTTGAAAAACACCAAATTTACGTATCATTCGCGTTTATACCTCAAGACTCCATGGTTACCAATTCGAGATAATCCCGACGGTTTCCAACACAGCCCCACAGGACTGACTACTTCCGTATGAGACATCATCATAATAGGTTAACAATTTCTGATTAATAGGACGCATCTCTCAACTCGATCCTGATATCGCCTAACCTCTTCATATTTACATAACTACTCTTTCACGTCCATCACAACTTCTATATATCTCAAACGAGGCCTGCCTTAGCCATTCTTCCCGTTCACTTGTCCCTCGACGATTGTCTTCATCAGGCCATCGTATCCGATTAAGTTGTCCCGTCTTCTTTTTAGATTTTTCAGCAGACTTCTCGAAGATAAAATGGATCGACCGAGTGACAAACGAAGAAGTCTTAAGAAGAGTGGGAGAAAAGCGAAGCCTGCTGAAAACTCTTAGAAGAAGACGGGATAACTTAATCGGCCATATCTTAAGACACGATGGCCTGATGAAGACAATCGTCAAGGGAAAATTGAATGGAAAGAATGGAAGAGGAAAGCCTGACATGAGGTATATGCACCAAGTGATGAATGATGTGAAAGAGAAGAAATACGTAAATATGAAGAGATTAGTCGATGGAAGAACTCAGTGGAGAGCTGCATCAAACCAATCTGAGGATTGTTGACTACTGATGATGAGTAGACTTCTCTTCTCACCCACTCTTCTATTCATTCCGGTCGATCCATTTTTACCTTCTTCATTCTTCTGTATCAACACATTTCGAATTCTTCCAGCCTTGACTACTCTACTGATGTCATCGTCCATGCTGCACTGCCATAACGAAGCGTGCTCCAGACGTATGTTCCAACGGTTCCAACAAAGGGTTTCCACGCTTGTATTTCCAGCTATATGTATCGTAATTCTTCTTTCAGCAGAATGCCCTAAGCGCCTGGGCTACTATTCTACAAACTATTCATTTTTTGCTTCGTCCTTCGCTTGTTTTTCGGTTTCCCAAATAGCAATACTTGATCACCTCTTCTAACTTTCGTCTTACGAATTTAACGCTGGTGTTGGTGCCTTGTATTCCACTGCATACCATTACCTTAGTTTTTTTTTTATTGATCTTCAGGTAATACTGGGCCATTACTTATCCCATCCCAAGCTTCATTCTGCCTTTGCCATGACCTCTACGTCATCGGCGAATCGCAGAATATCGATTTTCTCCCTGTGGATATCGACTCCCTATACATTATATTTATTTGATTTCATTGATTGGTTGAGACATTTATGACGAAATCATTTTCTGCATATTACCTCGTACACGTACACTCACTTCTATACAGACACCATAAGAAGGGGGTAAAAGGAATGACTAACAGCCAACACTGTTTTGGGCGGAGTTTCCCAGACTTTGCCTAATTTGTAACACTTCGAAAATCAAAAAATTTAACGGAACACCTTCTTCATTTTGCAAGGTAGGTACCTACCTAATACCTAATCAATATTTTTTTTAATGAGAAAAAACTAATTATTTATTGATTATTTAATTATTACTTAAATTTTTATTCATTTTAAACTTAATTTTTTAGATATTTTAAACAGTTAATCTGTCAAATATGTTTGAATTTCTTGTGTCCCTTGCAGAATATTAAAAAAATTCCAGGTTTTCGCGAAACACCTATTAACTTTCCGAGAAAAGCCATTATTCCACGGAGGATAATTTGGGGAACCCTGGCACAGGAGCACCATCTAACCTTGGTCCGACCATACCCTTCCTTATGCCAAGAATTTGGTTTTTTCCCTTTGCTGATCTTCACATAAAGTTCTCTATAATGCTTTCTCTGCCTCACCAAACATACCTGTAAATCATATAAATTTTTCTTTAAGATGGCAATGCCATCTACGAAGCGTAGTATATTGATTTCTTCGCCGTTTCAATACATTTCTCCTATCCCCCAATTCCCCTGGGCATACTAATAAAACATAGAAGTCTTAAAAATACCTCGTCACGTGACCAACGCAGATGGCCTCACGGAAATTCATCCCATTAATACAAGCTTTATAGAAATAAATCCTTTGAATGTAATGGTCGTTTCACGTAATGTATACGATGATAACAAAATCGCGATGGATAATAATTAAAAGAATATTGTGCCGTGATCATAGGAACATTGTTTCGTGACAAACTGAAATATTAGTTTCGAAAACTTTATAATGAAAGCAAAGCGCGACATTGTGATTTTCTTGAAAATCTTATCAAAAGCATTAATTTCAAGTATTAAAAAAGAAATCTTGTACCGGAATCGCTTAGAACTCGTGTATTTATCGTCAATTTTGATAAATTAGAAATTTAAGTTCCCTCCTCCCACAATTTGGGTCGTTCACACGCACATGGTACATAAATTTCATCTACGGAAACGAAAAAACTTCGCGTAAATATTTTCGAAAATTAGCCACCACTTCAGAACATTCGGGACTAAAGCATGAGAAGTTTCCGACAAAAACTGGGGAGACATTATTTCATCGTTAATTTTTTTTAAGTACTTGACTCATAGTGAATAGGGAGGGAGGCTAATCACATCCCAAAAGATAAACTCAGAAAATCCTTTTTATAACCTTAGATAAGTTAATTTTCAATGCCAAATGCAAATATGACGTTTCAGATAGAAATGGTGTATACATGCTTGAATGCAATAAGTGTGGTGCGTCTTACATTGGTCAAACCGGACGAGCTATTCACACCCGTGTGAAAGAACACAATAGCTGTTTAAGAAAAGGGGATTATAGCTCCTAATTTGCCAAACACCTCATCAAAGAAGACCACACCAGTGACTTCATCCCCAAAGTGCTCCACACACAGTGCAAAGGCCACAAATTGAACTTCCAGGAATAGTTGGAGATAACGTCTGCTACCAAAGACAACGTACACCTGTTAAATGAATATATGTTCCCTTCCAACTCTCCCTTCCTGACCTTAATTTTTCTCTCCTCCCTAACTTGACCCATCTCCTTAACCCTCCCCCCCTCCTCCGGCCAAGTCACAACTGGTGACTGTCCTCCCCTCCTCCTAGTTAATGTTTCCCCCCCATTTCCCATTGTTGCCCCAACCATTGGAATACGTGAAAACCTTGCGGTTATATAAGGAGCTCGCTGACTCTCCGCGCTTACCTTGAAGATGATTGGTAAACCAATCGAAACCTAGGTCGGTGTTAAAATAAAAAAGTTTGTGGAATCTTACAAAGTGATTGTTCTATTCACTACTTCGATGTACTACTTGATCATTAGGTTATGTAGTACATTTTAGCACCCGATGAGCACATCGCAGTACATTACCTGATGATGGCGCTAGTTATTGCGAACTCTTAATTAGACGATTTTTATCAATTGATCGGTCATTAAGATGTGTTCATGTTCAATGAAAGAAAAAATCAATTTTCTGGGAATTGATTATTTAGTTAGAGAAGAACAAACCGACCTTCATTGCATTTGTGGATTTAGAGAAGGCTTTTGACAACGTGGATTGGGATTCATTGCTTGATATTCTGGAAGGAGTTTCCTACAATGATCGAAGAATTATCCACAGTTTGTATAAAAACCAAGTAGCTGTGATTAAATCTGGACCCAGCTGTGAAGAAACAAGAATAAGGATAGGAGTGAGACAAGGCTGTGCACTGACTCCCGTAATTTTTAATGTTTACATTGAGAGAGCCATCAATGAAGTCAAGGAGAAGTGTTCTGGAGTGAACATCCACGGAGACACAATCAGCATGCTATGATTCGCTGATGACATAGCTCTCATAGCAGACAGAGACAGAGGAGCTGAATAAGATGCTAACAACCATGGAAAGGACAATGGCCAGACATCAGCTGAAGATTAATAAGAAGAAAATTAAGATATTGGTGTGCAGCAAAAGATAAGAGGCCAAAACCAACGTTAAACTAGGAAAACAGAAACTGGAAGAGGTGAAAGAGTTCTGTTACCTTGGAAGCCGTGTAACCAACGATGGACGAAGCAAGAAAGAAATGGTGAGTAGAATAGCCCAGGCAAACAGGTCATTCTATCAAAAGAAGAATCTACTAACAGCTGGAAATACAAGCTTAGAAGTAAGGAAGCAATTCATCAAAACGTATATCTGGAGCATGTCCCTTTACGGCAGTGAGGCATGGACGATGACAGCAGCGGAGAAGAAAAGGGTGTAAGTATTCGAAATATGTGACTACCGAAGAATGATGAAGATAAAATGGATCGACCGAGTGACAATTGAAGGAGTCCTAAGAAGAGTGGGAGAAAAGAGAAGTCTGCTGAAAACTGTAAAAAGAAGACGGGACAACCTAATCGGCCATATCTTAAGACACGATGGCCTGATGAAGACAATCGTCGAGGGTAAAGTGAACGGGAATAATGGAAGAGGCAGGCCTCGTATGAGTTACATGGAGCAGGTCGTAAAGGACGTGAAAGAGAGGATTTAGAGAAGGCTTTTGACAACGTGGATTGGGATTCATTGCTTGATATTCTGGAAGGAGTTTCCTACAATGATCGAAGAATTATCCACAGTTTGTATAAAAACCAAGTAGCTGTGATTAAATCTGGACCATTGATATGAAGATCATTGGTATGAAGAGGTTGGCCGATAGAAGAATCGAGTGGAGGGCTGCGTCAAACCAATCCTAGGATTGCTGACCCTTGATGATGATGAGGAAACACTGAATAATCCAACGAACACTGTCCCTGATATTGTAACTGTGGAACCATAATTGGGTCCAAGTCAATTTTACGCGAACCTGGGGGGGAGGAGTTATCTAATCGTTCGAGATTTATTTCGGTACGTAACTAAGGACTCACTCATGTGTATTTACATTGCGTTCGGGATTATATTTCCGGAATCGTTCTCGAAAGAATCAAGCACACCCCCACCCCCTCCCGGTCTCGTTTTACGAGCTAAAACTCAATTTAAATGTCTCCAATGTTGTCTGGGTATTTTAAAGGCACGCGATTTGCTTCAACAATGCTTCAAGTTATAAATGTATGGTTGATAAGAACTGGCGCATTGTCGACGTTTTTTTGTAAATTATTGAATATCTATTGACTTGCAGTTTTAATACACGGGCTCCTGATTAAGGAATGTTTCTGAACGAATTATGGTTGTTTTAGGAGAATCGCCAATCGTTAACCGAGCTAATGTGTGTCATTGTCGATCACAACCGCGTGAAAATAGCCAGAATGGTAGAGTTTGAAATGCGTATTTGCTGAAAAATTGCGAAGACAAAATGTATCTATCGAGTAACAAACGAAAAATCTCTGCGAAGGGTGGAAGAAAAGACATGCCTGATCAAAACTAAAAGCTGATGACGAGACAAGATGATCGGCCACATCTTGAGAGATGGTGGTGGGAGATGAGAAGGTGACAGTCGTCTTGGAAAAAGTTAATAAGAAAAATGGCAAAGGTAGGCCTTTTATGACATATTTGGAGCAAGCAGCGAAAGATGATCTAAAAGGAAACATTTTCGTAAATAAAAAGAGGCCAATCGATAGAAGAATTGGTTAAAACGCTGCGTAAAAACCATTCATAGTACTGATTAGCAGTGATGATGATGAGTTGAATAGCGAAACATTATAAACAAATCTCTTTCACGAAAGAAAAGGATCTGGTCTACTTTTTGGAGTATTCAGGAGAAATTTCTTTTCTCCCACTCTTCTCAAGACTTCTTCGTGTGTGAATCGGTCGATCCATTTTTATTTCCATCATTCTTATGTAGCACCACACCTCGAATGCTTGTTTCCATCAGTAAATCTTTGCTACATGTCAAAATGTCCCTATCCCTGTAAACAAAATGTGTTGTGAGCACGTTGTGGAAACGTTGCACTGCAACCAAATTGGAGTCGCTGCAACGTAATGACAACGTCGCAAAATCAGCCAAAAGTCCTCTCTACCACGTTCCTGCAACGTAATGGCAACATAACTGCAACCTCTGGTGAAACACATTTGCAACACTTATGCAACTCCTGCAACGTACTTGCAAGATTTATGCAACCCTTTAAAATAACACTCGAGATATGCCTTTGCAGAAAAAATATTTATTCATTATTCCAGACAGGCGTGGGTCAATGCTAACGAGAGAGTACAAATACAGTTTCCAATAATCACAATCTAAACGAGACGGGTCAAAAACAAATGAGAGGCAATAAAACAGTATATAACTTCCAAAAATCGATATCCAAACAGGTAGGGATCTAATAGTTGTTGAATATCCTATGAGATTCCCAGAGAACACAAAACCACACCGAAAAAGTCAAGCGCTAGACAGATGGGATTGACGGGATAGCATAGCGTTCGATGTATCGAATATGTATGTCGATCTCATGCCGTCTACCCTTTCGCTATCTCATATGCAATTTTTCTAACAATAAGTGCGAAAAATTGTCTTACGACAAAAAAAAATATTTCACTGGAAAGAGCAAATTTGCTTCAGAAGATGAAAAAACACTATAAAAACCCCATATTTGAATATATGTTTGGGGTAAACTGTGTCCAAATAATGCTTCGCAAAGCGACTTGCAACATGTCGCAACCTTTCTGCAACCTAGTGGATATTCCACTCCCATATACAATCAGTGTCTCATGAAGAGGAAGAATCGAATTTTAATATATGTATCCTCTGGCTCAAATATTTTGAAATTAAATTTTTCGGACTAAACAAGTGCATCAGCGACGTAATTATGACGTTGCAGAAACGTTGCCAAACGACGTGGCATCCTGCAACCTTTCTGCGACGTTTCCGCAACACATTGTGTTTACTGGGATTTTTCCCAAACAAATCTGGGAAACCTCCCAAGATCATACATCGAACCTTAAGCAGTGCTAAAATTGATGACTGTCTTATTTGCCTTGAGAGTATGGGGGTCCACAGCTCCAACACGAGTACTTACACAGTCACAGTTTTTATGGCATGTACCTTCTACACTATGCTGAACAGATGGAGATGCTTCCACCATCAGGAAGACTCTTCCCTCTTATCTGCTGATGAAAAGATTACTTATCTTCATTTGCCATTGAAGCTGTTGGTTTTATTCACAAGAATCCCCAACTATCATCCGGAGGATCATTTGAAGAGCTCCCTACACAGCAATCTGGCAGGGCCGGTGTACCACTGAATCATCTCAGTAACTACCAGGAAACAAACTCATGCCCCTCAGTATGGGAGGAACCTCTACTCTTTAACAGCCACACCAACCCAATCCTCCAAGTTCATTCTTACCAACAGTCCGGGGACATAGGAAATATAATGCCTATAGTATTCATCATAAGCTCTATAAATTTTAATGTGAGGATATTATTAATTCATGTGTGTTAGTGATTTCAATGAGTCTGTGGAGATGGGACAATTAAAGAAGTCCCTTAGTCGTTTGGCTAAAATATATTCTGACGTATGTTGAAATAGAGAATTGATAAAATTCATGGAACAATTAGAAATTAAACTTCATTGTCAAAATAAAAGTTGAGTAGGATTTATAAACGAATGTATTATGTAACAGAATGCTGGTTCGAGTTTTTACTGACCATTAATTAAAGACCTGTCTGTCACAAGAGAAGCCAACTATTAAGCATAATACATCAGCAAACCTATTCATATAATAATGTCTTCATTTTTATACAGAGGAACTCCCGGTTTCAGTCAGAAGGTAAGCTGAAGAGGATTAATAGGGCCACCATAGATTAAAATATTTTAAGCCTCTCAAAAAAAATTGGCTAGCTGCGAAGATAAGGGAGTGCAGGAGTACATGTAATTAGAGCAATTTCCACATTTGACTGCACATTGGAAATGATTTGAATATGTATCTACTGATGAATATCATATTCAATTTTTGCTCTAAAAATTACAAAAAGTAATCATACTCATACGTGTAAAATTTGAGTAAACAAGGCAACCATTGAATGTAAATACATATCTTCAAGGTGAATACATCATGCTTCCATGGCATACATTGTATGAATAGATATCAATGAATTGACCACTGCCTCTTGAGATTAAGATTACTACCTTACAATGATTGTGAAATAGAATTGTTCTCAGAGGACAAATAAGGTAAATGTCTGATGATTTTATTTCATTCAATGAAACAATTTAAATATGTAAATGAATACACGTCGAATGGAATAAAAACTACAAATATTTAGCATTTATACATATGGAACAAGATCTTTATTCATCTATCCTTATATATTCAACGCTCACTGCAAAATCCTTCTCTAGGCAAGAAGATGAGCATATGTATTAAATTTATCAGGTACAAAAAAAATACCTATCATAACTTTCACTTCACAACAGGGTAAGACTTAAATCTCAATCTTTTCATTGGCAAATATAAATCATATAGCAGTTCTGTACTTTAAAAATAAGAAGACATTTTTAGAAAAGTACACAAAATTTTAATACAAAGTTGTGCACGTCACTGGCACATATGATAAAGAGTAAATGCCTCAGTGCTCTAGAATATACACACACAGACACATACAGATCTCTAAATGTAGATTCATTAGACGCATGTATATGCCATTTAAACATAAGCCTACAAAAGATATTTTCTCAGGAACTCTCAAAAATACAAAAAATAAATACAAGGGTCATTAGAGTTCACGGAAGCACCACATTATGCACATAAATATTAACAAGTAGCCATCACACTCTCAACAGCATCCCACTCATTCACACATGTCCAGGCAACCATTCAATGACACAATCGACCAGATGCTCATAGGATAATCTACGGAGTATTTACAAAAACTTTGGAATGAATAACAGTTGCTACATTAAATGGCTGAACCCAGCTCGGAGCATATTTACATAAAATAAAGTTGCACTTGCCATCTCTTCAAAATGTTTAATCAGCAGTTAAAAAGAGATCAAGGATTTCAACTCCCACGCTGGCCCTTCATCACATCTTCGATACACAAGTGAGGATCCAGGTCTACCAACTGAGCCATTTTTGACACTGGCACCCTCTTAGCTGCACATCCTCCGAACGTCATCCACACCGTTATACGAGACAAAGTCGCACATTGTCTCACTTGACCTGCCCTCCCGCCAGTGTAGAATGAAAATTCATCAATGGGAGGCGATCGCGTCACAGTTTCTCCCTCCACATCAGTCAACACTACATCTGAGTCCTGTTCCTCACTTGACGAGAAACCTCCTACGTCATCCCTCTCCGAATCCTGGATGAATTTCAAGTTTCTCACCAAACCTGCAGAGGGATTCGTCGACTTCCTGGCAGTAGGCTTCAGTGGACCCCTATGTGGAAAAACTTGGGTCGTTGACTTCCTTGCCACGGGACAATACTTCTTAGGCTCACATTCCAAGGGAGATGGCGCACGCCGCTTCAAAGCATTACCTCTTGGCTCGCTCGCTTCACAGGTAACCTTCAATTCTTTGAAAAGATCCGCCATCGCCATGTCAGCCTGGAGATTCACCTTTACTGCTGGGGAACTAACCATGGGGTGGGACTTGTTATGGTGCTGACACACTTTGGAGGGCAATTCAGCCCGGAAATCACAATGACCACACTGATATGGCAGAGCATGACCACGAATATGTTCAAATATCCTGGCAAGAGATTGGGTGATGAATGAACAAGAGGAACACGAGTAATTCTTTATGATATGCTCACGCAAAAGGAAGCGACTTTCATTGCTTTTTCCAAACTTCACCTCAATTGTGAATCTCAGCGGGGAAGCATCATGATTCTGAAAATGATGCCTCTCCAAAACATTAAAAGCTGTGTACGTGTAATTACATACACAACAAGTGAAGACAGCATCTTTCAAAAATTGTTCCTCTGCACCAGTGTCACGTTTAGAACTTGCCTTGAATGAATTTCCCACTACTGTGCCGAGAACCAACCCCTCCTCAGAGCTGCCACAATTTTCTGCCACATGACCATCTACATCGGCCAACCTCATTTGATACTCCAAGTCTTTGGATGAATGCAAGTTCTTAAAATGATTTTCAAGCACAGAAAATGAGAAGGAGGTATATGCACACAGCAAACAGCAATATTTAGTGCTCTGCAAGTTCATAACCTTAAAACTGATGTCATGATGATCAGTTTTAAAGTGCCACTTTAACTCTGAAAGAGTCCCTTTCTGGTTACAGAAAGCACACTGGAATAGCCGATAAGGAAAAGTGAAGCGTTTCATAGCAAAAAGTCGTTTGCACTTGAAGGGGTGTGTATTATGGATATCAGTGGGAAGGTGAGTATTTTCCCAATGATTTACAACATCATCACACGAAAATGATTTCATTCGACAATAGTAGCATTTGAAAATGAAAGATGGATTTGATTTCCCATGATCTCCAATGTTATCCAGTGTCACAATAATTTCCTGCTCAAAAGCAATTTCATCTTCTGCCTCTTTACTTTCTTCAGCCTCACTGCAAAGGTCTATTACAGTGATATCACCACCATCAACATCATCTTGTTTGACAGCATCTTTCTCTGCAGACTGATCATCCTTTCTACTTAACCTATTGACAATTCTACGGGATAAGGATGGATGGTTCCTGAGATGGTGACCAGCAACATCTTCTTCTTTTCCAGCAGTAAACATACAATGGCCACAGCCATAAGCATGATTCCTCTTGTGCCTCTTGAAATGAACTTCTTGATCAGTCTGGTAATCACAATCGGAACAACGAAACTGAAAGACTTTTGAATTTCTGTATGGCAGCAGATCAGCATTTCCATCCTCATTAGAGGATGACTGTAACCCATTAGTGTTTAAGATAACAGAGTCATCCAGAGTTTTGGCATCAATGAAAGATGCTATATTACTATTTACAATTAGTTCTGGCTGTTCTGGGTGAGAAGATTTGCTGTGCTTTGAGATAATAGCTGAAGAATTTGCAGAGACATCACAGTAGCCGCAAATCCAACTGAAATTGGAGAGAATTAAAGAAAAATGAGTCACCCTACATAGCAAATTATATGCATATGAAAACTAGGTTCTCAAAAATATTTTTCTGGAATAAAGTAATCTAAAGGCTTAGACTACACACTAAGGGCCAGTTTCACCAACAAAGATAATCTTTTTAACTCGGTTAATTTAGGGATTAACCGAGTTAAAATGACTTTTCTGTTCCACCAGTACTATTAATTTGGTTTTGGGGCATTATCTCGGTTAAATTTTTACCGGAGGTTTTCGCCGGGTGAAAACTTATTATCCGAGATAATTCTGCAGAAGCAACATGGCACGCAGGCAATTTCGTGAGCTACTTTTTGATATTAGAGACATTTGAGCTCAATTGTCGTAATTTAAGGCAATTACTAGGTGGATTAAGAAATGCGCTAATTGATTTGAACCCAAAAGCTGATATTTTATTTATCCTGAGTTAATAAACGCTACGAAAAGCACTTAGTGACAATTCAGGTGAAGTCTTCTCTGGATTTCCACTGGGTTAAATATTTATATAACACCAATGTTCCCACGGACGACTCGTCCAACGTCTACAGGGTGAGAACATCTTTACTCGCCATGATGACGATGGACAAGTCGTCCGTGGAAACGTTGGTATTGTATAAAGGATAAATAAAAAGAAGTAGCATGTATCTAACCTCTAAAACACTATTTTTTAAAATGTAAATAGCACACTTCTCACGATAGATACTCCTACACACTTCAAACATAATTAAACATATTTTATAACCCTCATGAATTCTTGTTGAGTAATCAGGGAATGTTATAGCCGCATACAGTCATGGATACAATTCGCCCGTCGCTAAAAAATGATAGCGTGACAGCCAGCCGGAATCGAATTGTAAAATATCAATATAATCATAAGCATGTATACCAAAGGTTGATCAAGTATCTGTTGTCACAGAAATTGCTTCTCTCGTCGTCGTGTCCAAACTTTCATCATCACGTCTGGTGTGATTTAATGTAGTATGAAATTGCTCCAGCGTCTTTCTTAATAAATTACGATAGGCCTCACATAAAAATAGTTTATATTGTATCAGACCTAGCGTACTCGATCTCTATTTCTCCTCTCTCCTAGCTTTCTCCGGCAAAATTGTGGCTGCCACCATTGCAGCAGCAGATGGGAAAATTAAATCATACCGATCCATTATTAATAGCTATACTTCACTTCAGATAAACTTAAACATCAATATCTAGAAAGCTTTGTATAATGAATATTATAATTACTAAATATACACCATATTTTATTTTATCTGTCATGTATCTCTTCCGAGCAAGGCAGAAGACGTAAACAAACCATTCCGACCATCGACACAGCTGCGTTGGTCGGAAACCTCCCGTGAATCGATATGTAGTATCGATAGGCCTACCATTGCACATCCTTTCTGCACATAACATTCAAGGAATTAATTCGAATGATCATTCGCTGTGTAAAACGCCCTAAGCGGAAGCAATTTCAGGTCATCACTTAAATTCATTCGCGAATGAATTCATTCGCATGATAATTCACCGTGTAAAACGGCCTTGACACCAATGACAACGACGAAGGAAATGCTAAGTTTTAAGTGATCGAAAGGTACCTATAATAGCAGTTACTGTACATTTTCGAGATGCTGCACAGTGGGCTCAAATCGCACTTTACCAGACAAAAGTCCATAACTGCTTTTTTTGAGATAACGTCTTGAAACTTCTTGAAACATCTTGACACCATTTTCCGAATAAGGACAATATTGGCTACTTTATGTAAAATTTTGTCTAAAAAAAAGGGTTTGTCATTTTGTGACGTAATAGCACTCAAATATGGGCAAAAATGTCTGAAACTTATGCATAGTATAGGCAGAGTACCCTGTTCACAATTGGTAATGTTTTTTATTTCATAAAAATCCTTAAGTTACTCCTATATATGCTCAACTTTTAAGATTCTCGAAGAAAATGAGAGCGGGTTCTTTTTTCGAATTTTGATCGTGTTTGAGCCTCTGTATCTAAGTAACGGGTAATACCTATGAAAAATGACTTACCATTTCATAATCAGTAATCATTTGTGTGGTTATGTGCTAAGTTTCAAGACGTTATCTCAAAAAAAGCAGTTCTGGACTTTTGTCCAGTAAGTGCGATTTGAGACCACTGTGCACTGTAAATAAAGGCCATGTAATTTATGTTCATTTCAGTATTTCATTTCTGTATCTCCTAAACGTAACAGTGAAGACAATAAATGATATCTTAGGGGAGATGTTTAGTAGAATTAGGAAATGCGGGCAGTGAAATATAAACATATAGATGATTTTTGAAAGTGAAAATAGATGTTTTCTAGATATACGTAGAAGATAATGTAGATGTTTCGTGGACATTTAGTTAATATTTTTTCCTCCATGGGTCCATTGGAAATGCCTTTAGTTACAATAAACAGTACAACAATAAGTTAAATCAGCTGAATTACAAATCGGTTAGGCGCTTTTATTTGTTTGTTGACGTCAGGAGTATGAGAAATTTACTAACCTAAACGTTCCCAGAGAAATCTCGGTTTAATAAAACCGAGATAATAATAACAGTGGTGGAACGCAAACGAGAGATTATCGAGATAATAATTTTAACGGAGATAATGTAATCTGCGATAATGGGAAATTTTAAAACTGGCCCTAATGCAAGAGAAAATTGGAAGAACACTTTCTATTATATTTAACAAGGGATGAGATCATGACACTGAAATGAGACTTCATACTATCATAAGACATAACAATCTCTGACAAAGGGAGTTCCCACTGTAGATGCTCAATGTATAGTTTTTAATAATATACTTAAATACGCAATTCTCATTGGTGTTCTCTGATAGGCCATCTGCATATGAGAAACTTTATTTCGCAGTAAATGCATCAATGCAATTTATTAAATCATCTCAGGCCAGGTTAAATTAGGGATGTTTGCCAATTTTTGGGTAACAATTTGTCAAGTCAAGAAGTCGATTGTTGACTCCAAAGACCATAGGTCAACAGCTTAGCTCTTGAACTTCTTATCTTTTTTAAGATGGAATTCCAAGTACTGCTGTCATACCCAGAATCGAGATTGAAAATTTTCTTCCGTAGATGGATTTCAATTGCTTCAACTCTTTGGCTAAACTCTCTCGATCAGCCATAAACTCTCCGAGTTGGAAATGGCCTTCACTCGGTGTATTAGTGTTAAAGCTCTCTTCACAGCAAAAAAGTCACAGCTTCTCATCTTTGGGGTGATAATGACTGTAACTGTTCAAATACAAATCTGTATGTGTAGCCTTGCCACAAACACCGTGCCCAAGCTTGCCATTATCCTTCCATTGGACAAGGATGTACAGAAAGGTCTTGCCTTAAGAATGGGAGACAAGTCATCACCCAAAACGTGGGAAAAAATCCATAATTTAACGTTATGAGAGCCCGAGAATATTTCACGGATATCTATTATTTTAATTTATTACATATTTTCTACATTAAATATCATAGTTGTAAAGCAACAATGTTCAAAAAAGCTGGTTGAGATGATAGAGATGCAGCACACTGGTGCCACATTGTGCACAAAATAGAAGTGAAACAATAGAAGTCACAGTGGCATAAAGCGGGGACCTCCTTTATAGAATATGGTGCACAATGTTAAATAACACTTCAAGCTAACAGGCCCGAAGATAATCCAGTCTCAATACATCTCAGGGACTCCTTTTATCTGCTAATGTTTAAAAAATTTTAAAAAAGCTCACCTTCCGATCTTTAGATGATAAACTTTAAAATGAAGTTTCACTCCTCTGGTCGTGGCAAATTTGCTGGTACAATATTTACATCCATACGGCAGCTTGTTAGCACCTGCTGAGAGATAACACGAAATTTAGCACAGTAATGAAAAATGAAAAGCAGTGAATGAACAAAAGACAATTACACATACATTCTTTAAAGGCTTAGCCAAACGGTGACTTCAAAAGAGAGCATAGGGACTAATAGTCATGCCAAGAAAGAATTCCCCAATGACTCGTTCCCAAAATAAGCAAATGGAGAAGAATACCAACTTTCCAATGGATACAAGTTACTACTGACTCTGCAGGTACAAAATTTGCCTTGTACATTGTGATGACTTCAAACTTAAAAAGCAACTTTGTGAAAATTCTTTTATTCAGTGGATGCATTCTGTAATATCACCCAAAAAAAAACAATCTAGCAGAAGTATACTTTTGGACAGGAGAAGAAAAATAGGCCTTCATTGTTTAACATTCAACCCTTAATTATTAACGTATATGATTCAAACAACATTGTTTACCACTAGATAGATGAGACTGAAGACTGAGGGCCATATTCAGAACCTCAACTAGAGTCTCACTTCTACTGCTTATGTCCTAAAATCTCCACTTCAATTCAAATTGGTGCATGATTTCTATCTGCATAGGTGGTATTAATTCTCAGCATGATGCTATGAAACGACCACCTATGCAGATAGAACCACCTGTATACCAATTTGCCTTGAAGTGGAGATTTTAGGACATAAGCAGTAGAAGTGAGACTAGTTGAGATTCTGAATCTGGCCCTGAGACTGGAGTAGACATATATAATCATTTAACCTTAAGAAGAGGTTACGAAAGCTACCTTCCATCAACCTATCCAATATTTTATGATTTGAGATTTAATATTTCTGCAACCTTGTACATTAAGCATATATAAGTTAAAATATCATACATGAAAATAATACTTTAAACCCAGTATTGATAGGTCATTTATACACGGCACAGAAGGCGCAAGTGAAAGTGGCTAACAGTGAATCAGACTGGGCAATAACAGAGAGGGGAGTTACGTTGGGCTGTCCATTATTGCCAGTACTTATTAACATATACTTATAGGTATATACCTATAGTGTAGCAGTTTGGTGGGACCAACTCCATTTGCTCGTTAATGAGAGGTGCTCGTTGTAAGGGAGTTCACTAAAGGGAGCTTTTGCTGTAATAATTGGTGTGCCAAGGACTCAGATGTCAGTGAATGTAGCTCGAGAGCACCAAAAGAAATTGTACCACTTCTTCCAAACAACAACAATATAATAGGGTATTTTCCTATAATTGTCTTTATTAAATTTTATTTATTTTAAATGTCTTTATTTATTTTTTTTCATACGGACTATTTTTTTGGTCCATATACCCCTGGGATCCCAATTTGCATTTGCCTGTCATCAGGTTTCCCAGGGGCTGAATCATAAGAGCTTGACAAACATCCATGCCCTGGGTGGAGAAAAACCCACCCAGGTGGGAATCGAACAGCCTGGAATTAGCAGGCGAGGACTTTACCTTGCCGCCACTGGGGCCGGCATTTAAAACCCTTAAGAGTACGTATTTGAAGCCATTTGATTTGTAAGTAACGCTATGTGTTTTTCCTGATTAATTATAAGTGAGAAATTTTGAGGGTAAAAATGTGACGACTAATTATTGCATGCAGGTCAAAAATGGCATAACATCCTAAAGGAACAATTTTCTCTCCCTCCCACTAGGTGTTGCACTGAACACTGCTAAGCTTCAGACAACACTCATAACAAGTATTGCTGGAATATTTATTCAATTAATTTATTATTACTACTTTTTACTTTTTGATTTATAATTTTTCTTTCAATTTATTTATTAAACAACAGATTCATTTCACTATGCATGGTACAATCTTTCACTGTGAAGAACAGCAGGGACTTCCAGCAGGGAGTATAGCAGGTTAGAAAATTACTATAAACATCCTTTTCAATGGAGGAGATTTCCCAAGCTTTGAGAATTGTCATAGGTGATTACTGAGACATATTTACTACAGCTTAGGTACTCTGAAATAAAATTCTAAGTTCAGGTGATGAAAATTGCCTAAGCCTTGTAATGTACTCTAGGTACCTGCAACACTGCAGCAGTCCTGCCATTTCTGTACTTCGTAAAACAAACTTAAAATCAACATTAAAATTTTCTTGTAAACTGGGATTTTTTAATACAAATTATTTTAATATCATGAATACATTTACGGTGGGCCACGAATCGCAATCCTGTTTTTTATTATATATTTGACATTTCAAAACCAGGGTTAATTTTTTATATTTAATCAACTTGTAGCTTTTACCTTCAACATTCAACAAAGTAATATGCAGAATAACATTCAGCATAGCAATTTCAATTCTAGTATTTGAGGCATTCGAAATTTGAGATATTCGAGTCATGATTTCATATTCGAATTTGACATCTGAATTCAAGAAATCTGCTATTCAACCCATCTCTAGTTTAAAGTATTATTTTCATGCACGATTATTTTAACTTATATATGCTTAATGTACAAGGTGAATCCTGTTTTCTCTGATGAAGGTAACTACCCTCAAACAACTAACCTATGTAAATTTATTGCTTTCTCAGAGCAAAAGAAGAGACTTTTTACCTTCTACAGGTGTTGTCGGTAAGCTGTTACCAACGGTGCCTCCACTGCCTTCGGAGGGTGCAGGTCCAGGAGCTGGGTTGGTTAGAAAACATTTCATCATTCCACACTGGTGACTTAATGCATGGGTCACCTGTCGTCCAATAACATGCAATGCAAAAAAAAGTCCCTGATATAATTTCCATCAACAAGCACATGACAAAAGATGGTAAAATTTCAAAACATACTTCATTAGGTACCTTTTCCAATGGCCTAAAACGTGTCCCATTTAAATCAAGGTCCACATATCAATGTTTACAAATCTATAACTGAATACAGAGACTGTCCTGACTGAGGACAACCTCTGTACCTTTCACAATCTTCTGCACACAAAGGAAAACTCAGGTCCACTCCCATGATACCAGGTGTAAAATTAGTTAGTACCATGAATGAATAAAGATTGTTGTTATTATCAATAAGGGCTTACACAGTGCCATCACTAGGAAAGATAATTCAAATTCTCAATAATCCATTGACACATCATCATGACACCGACATGATGCATACTGATTGATGCTGGATAACATTCAAACCTTTGAATGCAGGGTGCCTCTTTCTTCTCTCGAGAGCCTCTCAATCCACTCACATTGCCCTTTCCGCCACTTTCCTCTCACTCTCTTCAATTACCCAAAGTCTATTGTTTATTTCTAAGGTTGGGGCTGGGATTTGAAGATTCGGTCAAATCCTAACGAATCCATGGATTCTAGATTTGATCGAATCCATGATTAAAAGATTTGATCGAATCCAAACATTCGATCGAATCAATGGATTAGAGATTTGAATACCAGTCGTGCAGATTACAACCACTAGGGGCGGAGAACTACAGTAAGTCCTCGACTTATGCGGATCCGAGTTAGAACTTTTATTTTATTTTCCTCCGAAGCACTTTTAGGTGTCATATCTTTAGATTGGATGTAGCTAATTAGTTATCCGTATTGTTCCTACTAATTTTTCGACTTTTAGGTCAATGTTGAAGCATTGGATGTCCCATTTCCAAGCATCACCCTTGCATTTAAACTAGAGGTGGGTCGAATCCACTTTTTCCTCGAATCCGAATCCCAAATCGAATCCAACTAAGATTTGAATCGAGTCCCGAATCTACCTTTCCGTTTATGAACATTGTGATGACAGGCAATGTTTCCTTTTCAAATAGTTATCATGCAAAGCAAAAGTGAATGCATGTGCAGTAAGTGTTTGTTATATCTGCAGTTTAATAAACAACATAACACTACAAAAAATCTAAATCGAATCTGACCATATTATTAATATTTATTGCTGAAAAACCAAAACAAATTAACTCATTCAGGATACACTAATGTGTTTCCGACAAAATTATGCATTTTTCATTTTGTTCCAATTTACACAAGAACAAAAGAAATTTCACATGATCACTCGGTAGTTGACGACTACATTTAAAAAAAATATTTTTTTCTTTAAGATAGTATACATTATTTATGTTTGACCTTCTTTAGCAGTAAAAAAAATTCTATATTATTTTCAAAATATCGTAGGTATGTTGGTAAACCCCGTATTAACACTAACGCCTGCATTATGCCTGCCATCTTACGGCAAATGGAGAGCTATCTCCGCCTACGAGTTCACGAGCGAAATTCCTCATGCATTTATCTACATCTAAATCACATTTTTATGATGAAAATTGCATCTTACGCTTTGATGCAGTAAAAATTGACGTGTTTAAGAGAGACAGTGAAAACGATGAATTATGTGGTTATGGCAATGAAGGTTACAGTAATATTCTTAAGAAAGCTTTAAAAAAGGTTTGATAAAATAAAATTCCTCTTCGGAATTCAAACTGGATTCAATCGAATCCAGCCAAAAATTTCGAATCCTCGAATCCAGTAAGATTCGGGGGGTTAGGTGGATTCGAGAACCCATCTCTAATTTAAACTCAACATGGATCCTGAGTTGAGCGGATGTTCAGTTAGGCTGGTGACATGCTTGTGTTTCTCCTCGTTTCTGTTACTTCGACAAATTCAACCGCATGACGACCCGTGACTGATTGCCAAGTGCGCAAGAGTTGATGCCCAACTACGGGTGTTCGGAACACCACCTCTAGAGTAAGACATTACATAGTTCGATACGTGATATTTGATCATCAGGTAGTGAAAAAGTTGTAGAAAAGATAGTGGAAAAAAAAGACGTGATCAGGCTCAATGTCTTTTTTTGGTGTAGTTCGACCTACCCGCACAAGTCGACGCGTAGTTTATTTATTTATCATTGACCCAAAAACAACACGTGTGGTATTCAAATCGGGTACTTCAACTAATAGCAATTACACAAGCACAGACACCTTTATTTATCACTGACCCAAAAACAACACGTGTGGTATTTAAATCGGGTACTTCAACTAATAGCAATTACACAAGCACACTGACCCAAAAACAACACATGTGGTATTAAATCGGGTACTTCAACTAATAGCAATTACACAAGCACAGACACCTTTATTTATCATTGACCCAAAAACAACACGTGTGGTATTCAAATCGGGTACTTCAACTAATAGCAATTACACAAGCACAGACACCCATGCCCAGGGAAGTGAAAAACCTCCCCGGGTGCGATTCGAACCCGTGACCCTGGGATTGACAGGCGAGGGATTTACCCGGCCACCACCCGGCCAGCATTATTATCTATTCCATAGATGATGCCTGTTGGTCTCATAGACCAACTCCATAAGTACTCCATAGATGACGCACAAGAAGTTTTGGGTAATTATACTTATTTTAGATTTAAATATTGAGTGAAAGAAAAATTGGATTCGTGTAACTCTTGGCTTTGTTGTATTATGTTAACTTAACGGCCTCTCAAAAGATGACATTTTCTGTAATCGTCGCCAATTGCCGCCGTGAAAGCGGCACCACTAATTGTTCAAAAACGGATAGGTAGTTTGTGTTGTTACGACTTACGCAGATTCAAACTTATTTTTTTGGCTGTAATCGACAACAGGAGTCATCTAGGGAGTAGATAATTAACTATGCATCGACTTACGTGGGAAGGTCAAATTATGCCGAAAAATGATGTTGATCCCTGATCACATCAGACTTTTTTACCATCTCGATGATCAAATATCACCTATCAAACTATGTAATGTCTTAAACTAGAGTTGGTGTTCCGAAAACCCGTAGTTTGGTATCAACTCTTGCGTGCTTGGCAATGAGTCCCGGGTCATCACGTGGTTGAACCTGTCATGGCAACAGAAACGTGAAGAAATGCATGCATGTCACCAGCCTAACTGAACTGAACTGAACAATCATGTTTGTCCGGATCCATTTAATACGGATTCGCGTAAGTAGAGGACTTACTTTACTCATTTTTAGCATTTGAATCTTAAATACCATAGTAGGAAATGTTTAAGCAGCATATTGTAACCTAGTAATTTTTCAACACATATGAATCCTTTGAAATTCCCCAATTTGAAAATTCTAACAAAAAAGTTCCTCTGCATTCTTCCAGCAACTGTATATTCAGAAAGAGCCTACAGTACTGCTGGAAATTTGGTTGATAAAACAAGAAATTGATTAGATCCTGACATGCTGAAAATACTGCATTTTCTAAAACAAAAATTGTAATCTGTTTTCATCGAATTTTCAATTTTATTTAAGAAAAATTAAACTTTGATTTACTTTTGAAATTATGTCCTTCATTTCAGTGAGTGGGGACTATATGACCATGATTAATTTATTATTTACTTTAAGAAATAAGATTCAACTTCGATTCGATTCAATTTGAGAATTCTCGAGAAAGGAAGCATTATTTAACAATTTACAGATAAAAAGAAGATTCGAATTTAATGAAATTGAGGAGGATTAGAATTTGGGATTGGGATTTGAGATTCGGATTCGATAAAAAAACAGGATTAGGATTCGGGATTCGATCAAATTTTTGATTTGCCCCATCACTATTTATTTCCTTACATTTTCCTTAAATCCTAGCTGTGTTTAAACCTTTCCAATTCCATAAATTCTCAATTTCTGCAATCACTTTATCATTTCTGCCATCACCCAATGTTTCTTGATCACTCTAGTGACCACTACTCCTGTTTTTCCCGATCCATCAACTGTTTGCTTATTTATATCTTCTCTCATACATCTGTTCAGTAATTCCTGATATTCCCTCTGATTTACAACTGTACAAGTTATCCACAATGTTCCTAAATTTTTGTTCAGTTACAATGTAATCTAGTTAGTATCTACCACGTCCTCGTGCATTTGAAGTTAGAGATTTTGGCATTATTAAAGAGTTTTTGTTGCCACTTAATTTCAATTTTGTACACTTGTCATTCAACGAATACAAGATATTCTGTTGGCAAAATCAATAAGCATAGAGCTATTGTGTCAGGCATAACTTTCATAAAATTATGCATACCCCTTAATTCACATTTACACTTTTTTCTCTTGTTCCCCACAAAAGTGTAAAAATGGGAAGTAACTGTAAATTGAGAAAACCCACATATTAAGCTCAATTCAATTAGACAATCAAGTATCAAGACTATCAAGTAGATAGTTTTAGCTCTCTTTCCATGAACAATAAGATGCATATTAGCAACATAGCATCCGATTAGGCAGCTGTAATATTGTTAAAGTACTATGTAAAGCATCTGAAAAAAAGTACTGAACTCCACTAATTCATTACACTAGATTCTCACAAGCTCATTTGGGATTTGACTGATGTACAGTCTATCTAAACATATGATTAACCACTCAGAAAGCCTGTGTTCTCTTGTAGATTCTAATCATTTAGTTAAATTTACCTGTTATAAGGATAATTAACATATTTCTTTTATTGAGTAATATATAACAAATAGTGCAAGGCTCTAATGCAGGTTTGGTGATTATTGACTCTCAGTAACAAACCCACGAGGTAGCTTGCACGGTGTACAGTAAATGTAGATGCAGAATACCAGTTTCACTTCCAAAGAGATTGGAATCATTATCTACAGCCACTTACCCAAAGCTCTATGTCATAATCTGGAGGAAGTTCTGCTATTGCCTCACGCTTGCCCTCTTTCCGGTGAACCCGCAAATAGTGCTTCTGCAAGCGATTTTTGACAGGTGCCAGGAAACCACAATGAGTACAAACAAACCTGGAAGAAAGGACAACAAAATTAAGCAAGGAATTAAAAAGCTAGGGAGTGTGTTCTGACCTTCCTGTCCCATGTACTATTATAGAAAACAACATGGACATGTAGCGAAAATACAGCTCAAGGAAACCATATAAAAACAAGCAAATTTCATTTTAAAAAATGGCAAATGAAAGAATTAAATGGCCTGAATAATAAAAATGGCCAATCCAAGAGTTCAGATCATCCCATGAAAATACTAACAGAAGAATTTTTCCTCGAGAATTCTACCTGTAAGTCAGTCTTGTTGGTCATTTAATACTAAGTGCAGCCATGAGGGATATTCACACATCATGTTAGGGGGGTCAGTTCCTTTCCCTTCCACCATTGGTAATTTTCCAGAAAGATCTGACTGACTGGTTAGGGTACAGTTTGATGGAGTGTTCTCACTCTTCTTGACATTTCACTCATTACTGACAACTTGACTACACTATTTCTTTCTCAAATCAGTACTTCCTACCCCTCATCACACTACCCACAATATCTTTTTTCATTCTCTATGACCCAGCATTCTCTCTTCAATGTGACATTCAGCACTCCATCACATTACCATAGAGTGCCATCCACCTACTCTGCCTTCTCTTAATTTCTCCCACCATTCCTCTTTCCTTCCTCAACCACATTTAACACTTCTTCACTCATCTGCCTTCTCTTCCATCACACTTTCTCCACACCCATGTTTTTAAACCTTGGAATAGTTTTTCCTCATCCTCAATTAGAGTTTATGTCTCCAATGTATACAAAACTATGCACTAGATCAAGCTCTCTGCGAACCTTACTTTTAACACCCCCACACAATGATCTCGTCATGAGTTCTTTCTTGTTTCTTTCTTAAGAGTCCATGTCTCCGATTAATAAAAATCTATGCCCCAGATCAAACTCTTCACTAAATTTCCTTGATACACCTCCACATCATGTCCTCGTCACAAGTTATTTTCTGTTTGCAAATGCCTTCTTAGCCAATGCAATTCGTCTCCTAACATCATTATGCGTAAATGCAGACAGATTGCCTTGTTCAACCCACATTTGCATCCAATCTCATCACGAAACAATTTGCATGCCTCATGTATTCACAGAATATTTTACACAATGCAAAAAAGAATAAACCCTATTGTGAAGGTAATTCCAGCTTAAAGTTCACCTTTGGCTCAAGCACCATGGAATTTTTAAATGTTTAATTTAATTTGTACCATGATTTTATGCAAATTATTCCACTAATTCATCCCATGAGACCAAATATAAATTCCATATATAGTGTACACTTAAGAATGCAATCACAAATGATATTCATAATACTTAAACAAAATATATTCATAATACTCAAACAAATATACATTATTCCACATTCACAGAAAATCCCCCCACTGATAAATTCCCACATATCCCAGGTGTTAATGCCTAGTACTAGTATGAATCAATTTTCACGTCTATTAGAGAAAGGAGCAGCCCTCTTACTCTGACATCTACACTTTAAATCCTTAGTTTTTGATTGGCTCCTTGCTTTAACAGTATACCTATATCATATCATGTGACCTTGCATAATACAGCAGTCTGTACTGCCCCATGAACACATTCATATTTTTAGAGCACAGGTTTTGTTATTTCTTATGTGCCAAGTACTGACACCAGGCTGGAACTATCAGTGTCATAACCCAGGGTCAAACCAACTACCCACTGGTGAAAGGAACACCACCAGCATTTAAATGTCATGGGGATATGCTATGAATATGAACCCACCAAAGTTTGGACTTAGGTCACTTCATACTACCCCATTGTTATACAGCCATAATGTTGCAAGTTCCAGACCTACTATGACGAAATAAATTAAAATTACCGCCTAATCTGAAACAATGTCAACGTAGTCTTTTCCAGTGAACTAAAACAGATGGGAAAGACTCATGTCACCTAGTGTATGATTTGATCAAGGTTCATGCAGGGTAAGGTCATATTGTCCTTTGGACCAAAGGGAAATGATACCACTGCAACAGAAAGGGTATTGGTATCATGGCACAGAAGAGCCTTTAATCCACATACAATAAAACCTCCTGTTAACAAAATTCAAGGGACCCAAATTTTCCGGTGCTCGTTAACAGGGAGTTCGTTAATCGGAGGTTGTGGGGGGTTGCATACCCCCATATTCTTTTTCAGGGACTTTTCTTGTCGTATGCAAGAAGCAAGAGTAATAGAACAAAAATACCTTGTGTTTTACATGGTATTTGCTAAGTGACATCATAGATGTATATAGAAGTTTCTTGTACTCTTACTTAAGAATTGCATTATAAATAACTACCTATTATAGAAGAGGAAAATAAATGGCTGACAGGACAATGATTTTTACACATGATGGAGCATAGCGAACTAATGAGGCTCCGCAGTGTTTTTGGCAGGTGAAGTACAAATTGAATAGTTGTTCTCTTTGCTTGCTGAGTTCATTTAGAAGTAAATTTCATGCTTTCTATGACATCGCTTGAGTTAAACACAGCTGCCTAACTGTATACGAACTTTATGGATTATTTAATATACACATTGTGAAACTACTATTTCTTTATTTTTTAGGGTCTAAATTCACAATAAATATTATTTGCAGAGGTGACAATGGCTAAAGAAATCCGAAGCATATAGGCAAAATTGTATTTTGATTGGGGAAATAGAAATTGAGGTTTCGTGATTGTCATTGTTCGCTGTTGAAAGTTTTATGAAAAAAATTAAGGTGATTTTTTTAAAAATTAAGGTCAAGGTGGTCAGGAGGTCAAATTAATTTTATTAAAAAATTAAGGTCAAGGTCAATAATTTTTTTTCTCGGCAGAACTTGTGCTACGGTGCAATTTCAGCGGGCAACACCATTAAGGTTCTCGTGACCAGTTCGCGGTCCTTCAAATTGTTCCTTATTTTATCATAATGCTGCCTTGAAACTTTGAGCTACCACAGTTATCTTAAATTGGCGATTTCTTCCATAGCAGTCAGGTGAAATAGACTCAGGAGAGTCTACTTTGATTTACTATACACAAAAATTATACGAAGAAAGAGTCAAAGATCGCCTGCTTTAAACTATTCTTTCCATCACAAAGAACAGCATTCTCCACTTCTCAGAATGCTCTAACAGCATCCCCGTTAACATTCCTCAGCAGAGAGCAAGAATTTCTCAGTCGTTTCAGTGCTGGAATGACTTCTCGGGACTTATGTTTCACAAACTCCCTCTCTGGATCTTCATTGTCCTCTTCGCTCTCCATCCTCTTTTTCACTCGCCTCACTTTCAGCAGAGCATATCACTACACCTTTGTCAACATTTATGAAGTCATCAAATGAAACGTCTTGAATGGTTAACTTGCACATCAGTTCCTCCCAATCTCCACCCCTTGGCTTTCATTCACTTCACAATTCAGATCAGTTTCATTACAACCTGCTCTAGCGAAGTAATGTCTTCTTGTCGCTGGCGAAACAGCAGTCCAACAAATACACAGATGCTGCATAGCCCAGAGAATGTTCAATCTGAGAAAAGTTGGGTTGCTGGTACCCTACATCCTTCCAAGTAAATACTGCACCAAATGTCGTCGGTACGCCCTCTTTACATGGGATATGACTCCCTGATCCAGCGTCTGTAGCCCTGTTGTGCAGATCGGTGCGAAGAAAGCCACCGTCACATCTTTTACATTTATAGCCTCCGATTTGTGGGTCGAGCAGCGATCAACAAACAGAGTTTTTCTATTTTGAACTCCCATTTGAGCCAACCCCAACTACCCATTCCCATAATATCTCAATGGTAATCCAAGAATTTCTATGTTCGTACAGTGTATGGAGTAGTAGTGTATGGACATGGTAGTTGTAGTACATTTTTAAACAATGAGTTTAATTGGATCTTTCAATTACAAGTGGAGATAATTTCACTGAACCATCGCTGTTGGCACAAAACAGCACAATAAATCTCTATTGTACAAAAATCCTGCTTCATTAGTGTTAAAAATTTCTTTTGGTTCCTACTGCCCAGACAACTTTGGTAACCTTTGCTTCCAATTTTTCTCAAAATCGGGATACTGATGCCATCAACCCAAGAAAATTTGGTGGTGGCCAAGTCCCACCTTCTTTCTTCCACTATAAGTTCAAAGAATAACAATATTACGCATGCAGACACACCAAAAACATAATTTTTCCCTGTGACACTAATATTATAAGGGCCCATTTAGGCAAGCTTTTAAGTCACCTTTATGAACTCATTAGTTGTCAATTGAAGCAGAACATATGATATTTAGCTCAACACATCTATGTCTGGCTTATACGCAGCATATCCATTTCCCGTACGTCTACATAAAAATATTGCACATAACATTATTTCGATCGCTGAAGTTCTGTGTGAAGCAAACGCTTGCAATACATTCAACCTCCATGGCAACGCTAATCCAGTCTTTGTGACTACACTATTTGCAGCAAACCTATAAAAAAACAACAGTATATCACGACATAAATAAAAGGAAACAATAATAATGACATGCATACTGTTTCAAGACTTATTTACTTATGTCACGAAAAGTTGCGAAAAACGATCATGTTAATAGATAAAATTCCACAAAAGACACGCACCCAATTTTTAACGGAAATTTAGGAAAACAAGAAACATGGGTTTCAAGAGTAAATACCAGCTCACGTACTTTTGGAAAAAAAAGGCGTTAAATGGGAAAAAATTCACCCTAAAGCAGTCGACAAGTGCTCACAAGATTGGCTCACCACCTCATTGTCGGGAGGTTCTTGCTGTATGGGAGTTTGTTGTAAGGGAGTCAAAATGCATGCTTTTTTAATGGCAGCTAGGTGGGACCAACTACATTTGCTCATTAATCGGAGGTGCTCATAGTCAGGGAGTTCGCTAACAGGAGGTTTTACTGTATCTATAAGTAGGTATTATCTATATAGAAACCTGGATAGTTCCCTAGTTATTGTGAGAAAATTTTAGTCCTAGGGAACTACAATTGCCACTCTCCTGTTTCAGAATATCAGATGTGCCCAGTATATCAAGTAAGTTTTAGGTCAGGATCAATGATTTTCTCTCATGATAATTATATTTCATGACACTCACTTCACTTCCATGGTACTAATTACACATCTCTGATGCAACTGATAGTCAAACAACAAAGAGACTTAGATGTGAGAAACTGAAGTATGCATCAGTTGTCATAAGGTCAAAAGTACATTCTTGCCTCTAGTAAGTTTGAGAAATGTGAAAACCTTTGGTCATGAAAGCAAAAATAGAAATCATAGCTGCCATTTTTAGCTACAGTACGCCAAATACACCATATCTTTATCACTCCTTAAAAGGCTTTGCTCAGTTACACTTAAGAAGTTCTAGTTGTGTTATTAATAAATAAGTTCTTATAAACCATAGTTCAAGCGAATACTAATTTCTCAAGTCTTTCACACAAAAACATTGATAAACCTACCTTTTATAGTTCAGTTCTCTAAAGAAGTGATCCTTCATGTCCCCTTTGTACTTGGTTTTGTACTTGTTGCACCTGGGGCACACAAATAAGTTTCCTTCAGGTACTCCAAATTCACCATATTGCTTTATTAATGACTCCACCTTGCTGGAAGAAGCATCAGACTTGGGCTGCTTTTCACTTCCCTGGTTTGCATCCTTGGTTGGAGTGGGTATAACTTCCTCCGCCTTTTCCTCGACCCTAGCAGACTCATTCTCCACTGTATCCACCTTTGACACCTTGGAATGAACTGGACTTGAAATTACAGGTCCAACACAAGATCTCTTGCTAGGAGATGCTTTCACAGGAGTAAGTGACCTCACACTTTCAGTCCTATGCCTATTCTCAACAGGGGTACTCTCTCTCTTCCAAAGATCACTCAGCCTCCGTTTTAAACTCGTTTTAACCCCTTCCTCTGAAAAATCCTCGGATGTTCCCTCCTCGCCTTCATTGCCCGAATCCTCTTCACTCTCACTGGCCAACGACGCTTCCGACTTTTTACTTTCGCTTGAGTCATTCTCTTCCTCATCAGCAGCCTCGTCATTCTGCAAGACATCCTTGACTTTCAGGCTTTCGGCAAGATCGTACATGGTTTCTTCACCCTCATCCGCAAGAGGAATGCCACGGATATACCTCACCCTCGGCATGCACCTTTGCCACGGGTAAGTGGTATTCAACTCCTTCAGCCTCACCGAGGATGACGAGGATTTGCCAAATCCCTGCTCAACGTATGGCCAGACTTCAATCACAGGTTCACTACGTATGTCAACATTTTTACTCAAAGTTGGATTGGGAGGGAAGATTATTTTACCATTGGGTAAAGAAATGGTTACAGTTGGAAGGGCAAGCTTGGCAATATTGCTCGGGAAGTAATTTGCAATGAGTTGAACAGGATATCCCAAGTGCTTGGTTGAAAAATGCACATTAAACGATGATAGGTATGAAGTCCGAAATGGACACATTCCACACACATACTGGCTGAAAATTGTATGTGTATCCTTTGCATGGTCACTGATGCTCTCTCGATTGCAGCAAGAGAAGCTACACAACCCACAATTCCACATATTATCACCACCATGTTTTGCTGGTTCACCAGAGCCTCTGGAAGATCTATTTGACCCATCTGAACCAGCCCCAGCCATTCCAGAACTTCCTGGCCCAGAAATAGACTTGGAGCATGAATCTGGTTCTCTTATCACATTCACCAAGTAGCTCGTATCATTGTGCTTATCTACTGCATGGCGTTCAACAAAACGTCTCTGGAAATGGAAATAATTACAGTGGATGCACTGGTAGAGCTGTTCATCATGCATTTTTAGATGGGAAGCAAGGCGATCCACAGGTACTTGAAGCAAGAAATTCTGCTCATCCGGGCAGTGAGGACAACGGAAAGTATTTTCCTCACGATGGAGAGCACGTAAGTGATGCCGGAGCATGGTATCATCCACGGTGTGATAATGACAACCAATGACTCCACAAATATAACGTTCGTTTTCAGGAACAAAACGAGGCACAAAATCATCTTCCTCATATTCTGAGACAGACGAGTTCCTTCTGCTTTCACATTTGGCCTCTTCCTCCTTCACTTTAGCATCCAAGTGACTACTGAGGGCCCAATTAGTCATTTTGTCGAACATCATCTCATTTCCTTCGAGGCATGGCATCGGATTTACAACATCCTTCACAGACCACGGAACCTCATCAGGATTCAAGGTGCCATTTCCCACTGCTTGGACGAATTTGTGGTGCAAGTGAAGATGCCTCCTCATGTTCACTCGAATTTTGGTACTATACGAGCATCGACCACACTTTGCTTCATGGGTGTACACACATGGCAACGGCAGATAATCTGCATCATCAGGAACAAATCGCTTTTTCAATAAGACTGTGAGAGATACTTCTTTGGGAGCGACAACCACCAATTTTTGATCCTTAATAGATGACTGCATCTCTTCAGGTTCATCCCAATCTGTCAATGGACTTACAGTGGTAGCAGAAGCACGGTGGCGGAACTTGACGTGCCTAACAGCCAAGTTCATGTTATGGCTCTGATATTCACAAACCATGCAAACAAAATTCTTCTTCCCATGCACACGAAGGTGCTTCAGCATTGGTAGTAGTAGTTTGAATTTTCTGCTACAATGAGGGCACAAATATTCCTTACTACCGTTGGAATTTTTACAGTTTTTCATGTGATATTTCAGACTATTACAATCTTTGGCTAAAAATGAACAGCCAGCAAAACAGCAACGGTACAATTCAGAAAGGTCTACTTTGCCACTGGAAGGATCCTTAACCGGTGCTGCCTCTTTTGTCGTATTGTGGATTTCTTCTGCTGCACTCTTCGACTTAGGCTGTACCTGCGATCGGTTTGTCGTTGCACTTGGTCTTCTCACATCTCTCCGCCTTAGTAAGCGCATTTCTTGACGCCGATTGCCTTCAGCATCTATCACCTCATCGTCAGTTGTAGACACATTGAGTTCATCCTTGTTTCTTGTAGACTTACTTCCTTTAGGGCTCATCATCAACGACCTCTCTGAATTAGTTGGTTTCGGGGATGAATTAAGTTGGCTGAAGTTAGACTTTGACTTCGGTGGGCTTAAAAGTGGACTATTTGCCATTCCAGCAAGTGCATTTTCATGCTCAAATTCACTCCGAACAACCTCAGATCTGGTCTTCTCATTTTCAGCATCTGCTGGTTTCTCATTACCTCCACCGTTAATGTTCCCACAGAGATTAGCTGTTTCTTGATTTTTCTTCGTATTTGCTTCCTCTGAAATGGTATTTTCTTCACGGCTTGATTCTTCAACATTACCCTCATCACGATGCACACTTTTTCCCTTCGCTTCTCCCTCAAAACTTACTGTTTCCGTCTCATGAATACTGTCATCATTCTCCTTTGCAGATGTTTCTTCTTCAGGGTCCTCCGCAATTACTAAGTTATCCTCATCATCGGAATTATCATCGTCCATTTCAACATAGTCTTCTGCCTGTTTAGCATCTAGGTCACTTTCACTGATTGAAATAGATTCTACTGAGGTCATTCTTGTCACAGTTGATCTTTTGCCCATTTCTTCACCAACCCGAATCAATTCTACATTCTCCATTTCAGTCAGTTCAATGTCTTCATACAAAATGTATGGGTGCCGCCCTGTTGTTCTAGCTGATCCATTACTGGTTTCCTGAAAATAGGATGTAAAAATGTGTAAAACAACATTATTGCCAACATAAAGCAGATAAAATACAGTCAAGCCCACTTATATCAAACCCGTTTATAACAAAGTTCCGGTTATAACGAAGTGAAGGCTATTCCCCGTCAAAGAGGGGCTCAGAAAAAATGGTCCACATATAACAAAGTTCGGTTATTACAAAGTAAATATTCGGCCCCTTCAACTTCGTTATAAACGGGCTTGACTGTACATCTCTGCATCTGCCATCTTAATTTTGTTTTTCTAAGCTATAGCAAAAGAATCATCAGCATATTGTGTGGAGAATCACTTAAATTTCACAATGCATTGTGAAAATACATGTAAGAACACAAAAAATGCTTTTTATTTCATTCAAATACCAATCGAATACCAAGCAAAGAAACTTTTTTTCCTTGATGAACTCTTCTCGGGCTCTACACCGGGTGAGTGAATGTAATGTTGCCGACGTTTCGGGTAGCGACTCGTTACCCATCCTCAAGGCAAATGAGGATGGGTAACGAGTCGCTACCCGAAACGTCGGCAACATTACATTCACTCACCCGGTGTAGAGCCCGAGAAGAGTTCATCAATGCAATTCGCCGGGAAAGCGTGAAATCTTACTTTTTTTCCTTGTTTTACAGGCATGTCAGCAAATAGGGGCTTGTGAAAAACTGATGTTCCTGAAACATAACTAAGTGCTATTTCTCTCATTTTCAAGTAGTCTCATCTGGATTCTCCTATTTTATTTATGATTCATTATTCGAGAATGCAAAACTTAATATTTTTACGTTAAGTACATTGTATGGTAATATAAATGTTTGTTTTTCACATTACTCACCACTTCATTGATCACAGTATCTTTCAGTGAATTACTATAGTTTTTTAGTCATACTATCCACTAAAATAAAATTGATCTAAACACCTGAAATATCGTAATTCCAGTATGCATTGGGTCCCAACAATTCCCGATTATCGATCTTCTTCTATATTTCAGTAACTGCTTTTTGATGAAATGGACAGTAAAAAAATTTTTTAATGCTATCATCTATGTTTTTATCATTTGTACCAGCAAACACTTCACCACAGACTCTCCAGAAAGTAATGGTTTTCACTCCAATAATAACAGGAGAAAATTTTTAATTCCAAATTAAATAATTTTCTTTATAATAATTGGCAAGTATAATTGCAAGATTTCCACAGAGAAGAAATCAACCACCTTGACCAGGACTCGAACCTGAAAGCCCCCTATTTTCTGGCTTAGTTCTTTAGCCAGCTAAGCTAACAAGGTATCCTTCTTCCCAGAGGACACACCAATAAGTTTTAGATACAACCACATAGTGCATACATGAAAAGGACTTTAACATTAACCTTCTCAAGATGGCACTGCTGAAGCATTCAATCACTGCAAAATACAATGAATAATGCAAAGAAGGGAATAAAGCAAGCAGTATAATTCAACTCACCTGACAGTTCCGTTTGCAAACTGATGCCTTCTTATTTGGATGGAAACTTGCTAAATGCTGAAGAATTTCTTCAGAGGTATCTGACCCTTGTTCACAGTAAACACATTGATATAGGTAAAATGAGTGAAGCTTGTAGTGCTAAAGGAAAACAAGAAATTATGAGATTAGGAAAATTTCAATTTTATAGCTAATTAAGTTTAAATACTCATTACATAATTATTATGCAATAGTACATAACTTATAAAGTAGAAACTTGATATTGCTAACTTCACTAATAAGAAATTACATTATTACGACGCAAATTTGCCAGTCCTGACCAAAGAAAGGACATCCCAAATGCATGGGACAGTATGCAATATTAAGATAGAGCAAAAGAATTTGCGGGTTCATAGTGAACAAAATTCTCATTTTCATGGAAAAAGCCAAGCAAGTGAAGCGATAATGTCAAAAAGAAAGACAAGATATTGTCAAACATGCAATATGCCATAACATAAGGACAGTGATCAATTTTCCCCCATGTACTAAGGCAATTAATGTGACTTTGACACATTTTCTGTGAAGACTGAATAAGATGTCCCATGGTGGTAAAAAACTAAACTCATATTTAGCTTGATTGTATACAAGTCATCATATAGGGATTATTCTTGCATGATATTTATATATCCACCCCCATAAATATACTTTTTCAGTGGCATATATGGATATTTTTAAACAAAAAATCTTGTTCCAATGCTCCTGTGATGCAAGGATCTCCGCAAGATCTCTTTATGTTTAATTTCACTGAATATTAAGAAGCAATTTTTCTTGCTTATTCACTGGGCCTTGCAGGATGGTATTGATTAACCAATGAGCAAAGACCATACATGGTGTATTATAGATTTTAGGAGGCTATTCACAAATTGGCAATTTAAAATGTACAGATTACCCCTTAACTCAAATATTTTCATTAATAGGTAAGGTAATACTGAGTGTTACAAAATTCAAGCTGCTATATATTTCTATTTCCGCTCAACAAGCAGTGCCACTTAAGTTGGGTGAAGAAAATTTAGATCCACAATGAGCTAGGGAATGAATAAGTGGCCCATAAATTTGATTTTGGCAGCCATCTCTTCCCCTTATCATCTAAGAGTAGCTTAAAAAGATTAAGTAACTGTCCTAGCACATTAAATTTTTCAAATAAAGTTACTTATGCCTTGGGAAAAAGCCCAACAATAATAGAAGAAGTGATATCACAGTATTGCCAAAAATGACAAGCCAGACACTTGAGACAAAGCACACACCATCAAAGAAAACCTCATTATCTGGGGCACAATAATACTAGTGGAAGTGAAGGCTGTTCGGGTGCTCCACCGGGTCAAATCCTCCATCGCTGCCGACGTTTCAAGGAACGAGTCGTTCCTTGAAACGTCGGCAGCGATGGAGGATTTGACCCGGTGGAGCACCCGAACAGCCTTCACTTCCAGCGTACGCCGGGAGAGGCTACGATCTTTCAACAATATTAGTGCTTGATTGGTTATCAATTAAGATGCCAGGAATGTGTAAAAAAAATACTTTAGCAATAAGAAAATTGATAGTAAAAGAGGCATAAAGAGCAACATAAATCAATTTGCTGCACTCAAAAAGGAATTATCACTCTTGAGAGCCAAACATAGTTATAGATGAATCAGTGCACCTATTACAAAAAGAGATGTGGACAAGAAGTTCATGACCAGTTTTAGATGAGAACCTTATTTGAACTGAAGTAACATTATACTGGAGTAAGAATGTATGGCACAATCAGTGTTAAGTTGACATTTTATGAATACAGTTTAATGTAGCTAAAAATTGGGGCCCTTACCTGCACTAAGCGGTCAGCTTTGAAACACTGAAAGCTGCATTTGTGGCAGCTAAGTACTGATACAGCTGAATGCTCCAATTGAAGATGTGAAAGGTATTTACTTGGACTATAGAATGATCTCTTGCAGTTCCCTGTTGATAAATAACAACAAATATTGCAACATAATATAACAGAGCATCAAATGCAGAGAGAAGTGTCATACTTACAAGAAAACTAAAGCATCACAAAATTACTAAAAGCAGCAGCTCTCTTCAACAAATAATGGATATAAAAGCATGTTTAAGGGCTAGACACTAACAGTAACTTAAAATAACTTTCTTAATTATATCAGAACTGTAACATAAAAAGAAGACTTTTTTATCACACTCTCCCACCTAGTACATAATACCGATAACAAATTATATTATATGACAACATAATAGCTCTCGTCATAATTACATAATCACTTCCTTTTGCATTCCATGACACAACTAAGAAGATATTAGAGTCAAATCATAATCACGACTCCAATCCCCAGACCAGCTTCAATTGTATTAAGTTTCCACCTCCATTATATTAAGACTGTTCACTGAAGACTACTTTCCTATTCCCTAATTCAGTATCATTTATATTAGACTTGGGCTGATACCGATAGCGAGTATCTGGTATCGGCCATTTTTCCAATACTTCGATACTTTCGACTATTTGTTTCTTTCGGATACTTTTATTCGAAAGTATTCCTTCGGTGAAAATCATCTAAAAAAATATAATTTTCAAATCTGCCTCCTTAAGGAGGAACCATCATTTTAGGCATGCCCGAAAACCTTCCCTGATTTTTACATATATTATAGTCCATCACTTTCCCTATCGAATGGTGTAAAAATATTGATATGTCATCGGCCATCCAACGAAGATATATGGATTTGAAAATGAAGGTTTTTCACGTTGAAATGCATTGTCCTTATGGGAGTATGATGACCTTCCTTCACATAAAAATTTCTATTTCAATTTTGGCCCGAAAAAAATCGTTGAAAAACTAAGGAAACGTGCACGAGATATTAAAGCACATAATATATTTTTTCCAGCCTAGGTCATCGGATGTTTAACGTTAGTATTTAAGTTCAAAGAACATACTTCCGGTTTTCTTCCGAGGAAGGAGCCGGCAAGCTACGATGAACATGGCAACGTTGCTAAGGAGGTCTTTCAATTTAATTACTCTTGTTCAAATTCTGTTTCTTATCATTTTTTTTATTATTATAAATTATTTTCATAATTTATATTTTATATAACTCAATGTAAAGGCCTTATTGCTGTTTTTAGAGTTAAATAAATGAATAAAATATGAAATGGGGTATAGAAATTAAGCAGACGACTTGAATTTTAATCTTCATAATGCCTATGTATATGGAATATGTATAAGGTGGTACTCATAGCAAATGTTTCCAACATCTTTGGTAAAATTGATTACTTTGCACATACTACGTTGGTTACTTTTTTACGGTTGCCAACTTACGTCAAATCAGAATGTTCAAACCTGTGTGTTCAGAATATACGGAGTTTAGCAGCACCACTTCTTTATCGATCTCACTTGCGGTAGACGTTTGTCTTAATGTAAAGGTATCTGTATACAGTAACGTAAATGCACCTATATATGTATGTATGTACGTACATATTCATACAATCACGTGTTTAGCATTTCGACGAGATTCAGATAAACATAAAGAGTCTGCAGTCTACTAAAACCGGATAATGATCGACGAACGGGTGTCACAAGAAATCGGGTCTCAGGCAGTAGTGAAAACTTAGAATATCAGAAATCCCTGAAGTAAGTATTCCCTATCCCTAAGTATCTACCGAAATGTTTGGGTGATTCTAACGTGCTCCTGAAAATATGCAATATATTAATTTTTCAAAATTATTTGTTACCGCTGGTTTTTTATCAATTTCCAAGCGACGTCTCTGGTTCGAAACTCTCTCCCACCCAAACATTTCGCCAGATCACCCGAACATTTCGGTAGATACTTACAATTATATGAATGCATAGCTTAAGTTCTTTTTTCTCTTGCGATTAGTTTTTCCAAAAAAGCACAGCGCTGGAAAATCACGTCACCAGGCAAATTAGAGCAAATGTTGTACGTGCGTCGGGACTGCGTGGCCAAAGATACGGTAATTATAAATCACGATCACACTTCATGTTCTTCCGTTAATTTCATACGCAAAAAAACGACTGGGCATGCGGAAGTATTTCCGCTATGTACTAATTACGTGATTTAGGTAAATAACGTAACTATTTTACGTACTAATTATGTAATTTTAGCAAATTTAGAAAATTACGTAATTAGTACGTAAAATAGTTAAAATGCATCTCGGGTAAACAGATTGAAAATATGTAAAACCAGGGAAGTCGTACCACGAAATTGCGATGAAAAAAAAATTGAATATGAAGAGTCGCGAACTAGGGACGTCGACATTGTGAAGCAAGTACTTCACCCCTAACCCAAACTGCACTCGTTAAACATAACTAATTATTAGCTTTATATTTGCAATCTCGTTAAAAAATATTTCAAACTCGTTTTTTGACGAAGTTTCTGAATATGTAACCCTATATGGGGGGTGATTCGTAAATAACTAATCAAGGACTACCTGCCTGGCAAATTTCGTCAAAATCCTAGACCCGAAACTCAGACACTCCCCTTGTCAGCTGTTTATGCAATCTCGGTGTTGCCATGTGCTTCTATTATACATTCATAATGCAATTTATCACGAAAATAAATAGTAAAGACACATTTTCAAACGTTTTACAACAAAAAATAATTATTTCTTATCTTCAGTTCATTAATAAATATTGTAATCAAATTATGACTGCATAGCAACGAATGCTGGAGTCAATACAATATTTAGTTTTCATTACGTACCTAAAACTTTTGTTTAACATATTGTTGCATGATATTTTACCCTGTGGATCTTTCTAATACATATTTTAAAATACAAGAGGCATCACAAAGCCTAAATTCACTCATTACCGCAAATGATATAAATCATAAGAATACAGTATTTCGAAGCGCAGGTTCCTCCTTAAACTGACTTACCAATGTGTCGCGTATTTTTTTACTTAGCTGCGATCTTCGTGACAGTAAAAGTGAGACAACCACTTAGAATTGGCTCTGGGAAAGCCTGAGGTGAAAAGCTCAACCTCCTCCGAAAAGTAGACGAAAATCCACGCATGAAAAAATTTTAATGAAATAGCGGCAAAAATTAAAGTTCTGCTGTCAACTCAACTTCGTTCTGCTCAATGCATACGTTATGCCAGTGACCTATGTGCCATTACATTTCCGGGAAAACATTATCCCAGTGCCTGCATCATCAACAGTCGGACCCATGAACTATCATTGTGCCTTGTAAAACATAATGCGCCCCCGCTAATCTTTCTTTCCCCTGCTTCACCCACCTTACCTCAACCTTCCTTAGCCTCTCGTTTCCTCATTCACTCTACCCCCTGCTGGTCGAAGACCCATCAACGCAGGGAAATCCCTCTACTTAACCTAACATCGCTCCTTCCCCCTCTATCCCTTCTCATCCCACTCCCAACTCACCCCACTCCCTTCCGAAAGATATATGTCCTTACTGTTGCACCCAACTTGTTATATATGATGATGCATGCATGATCAGTCACCTGAAGATGTAACTACGTTATGAAAACCGGGTCGTGCCTATTTAAATATAAAGTGAACCTAACAAAGTTTCATTCTTTTATTTTCCATTATGGAAAGGTATCACATAGTTAAGCCTGAAGTTATCAGCAGTAAATCAGAATGCTGAATGACTTTCAAATATTTCTAATGTTTACTTCGAGTAGTATTGGGTAAGTATATATTTGACGTTTGTTTACTAATTGAAATGACTGGACATCTGCATTTCAAGTTTCCGCAATTTTAATGCATATGTAGAAGCATGGGGTAGGATACAATAGGGTAGTTTCCTTCATCAAAGAAAACAGACTTCATTAATTGCGATTTGTGCCCTGCCATAAATGTATTTAATTTACGCAAAAAGTTTGTATTGATAAATCCCAGTTTACTAGAGAATTAAATGTTAATTTTAAGGCCATTTGAAAAGGCTCTGAAATGGCGGGGTGCGCTGCCTTCATGCTGACGTAACAGGTATGTAGTTTACGTTGCGAAGCATAGGAAAATTCGTCTCCTGAACTTACCGTTGTATTTCAGGGCCTCTTAGCTCTAGCGAATATTTATTAGTATTAACCTGTAAAAACTATCAATGTTGGAAAAGAATTCTCAGTTAAACATGGTATTATTAGTCATTTTATAGGCTCAAGGACGTCCTGATCGCTGTGTCTTCTGCTACGACGAAGCATGGCGTGAAGGTCGTGCGGCGATAGGCGAACTACATGATATGCTTGTGAAAGGAATACTAACTGATTTTAAATGAATCAACTGCATAAGTAATGTTAAATAAATAAATAAGTTAATTACAATTAATTAACGGAATAAATATGCCTCCAATACTTGTTCATAAGCTTTAACGGAGTGCGGCGTCTATTTGGAAGCGTCCGCAGCACCACCTGGTGGCAGGTAGAGGAAATAGTTTGACGTCACGCGTAGGATTAACCGGCATGCAATAGTTTGCCGTCGCGTTTTCGCGCCATTGATTTTTTTCACTTTTTAATTAATGAGGAAAAATACTTAACGTCATTTAAAAATCGAACGGCTTAAAACACGTACTCCAGAGGTTATAAACTTTCGATCAAGACAATAAAAAAATAATAGGAAACTACCCTATTAGAGAAAGTGTGACATATATGTATTTATTATTGTGGAATCAGTGGACTGTTGTGTTACTATTGACTTTGTTGACGTGGGTGATGCCTGTTTAAGTTTCTGTGGTTGTTGTATTGGAAAATGTCAGACATGTTCACTTAATTTAGTAAGCATTAAACCTTGTTAAGAATTACTGGAAAGTGTTATTTATACACTTACCAGAGGCCCACAGACTTCCATTCCATGCCCCTCTGTAAACCGACCACAATTTATGAATCAGGGTGGCTACTGATAAACAATTTCCAAATTCCCTGACTTTTCCCTGATGGCTTTACCAATTTCCCTGACCAATCGCCAAAAGGTCTCCTATTATCGTAATGTTTTATTTCTGCTGAATTAAATTTTTGCCAAAACCCAGAAAAATGTTAAAAGCTGAAATAAATACATTAAAATCTATAAGAATGAAAAAATATAGAACCTCCGCCCTGATGAGAAAGTGTATTAAACCTTCAAAGTTAAACCCTCACACCAATTGTACACACTTTTAATAATTTTTTGCGGCCGCGTAACCACGGCTGTGTATCGTATTTCCGTGGCCGTGCATGTTTCCTTCGGTAAAATTACAAATTGACAATGTCTAATTTTGAAGGAAGAGGTGGTGGGTTGTGGTAGTTCTGGGAAGTTGAAGATTACTGAAAAGGCATCGAAGGGAAAGTTAATGGCCAATTTACTGGCAGACTCTGGCACATGTATCACTAAGCTACGCAAAAAATACAAACCAAAGTTGTTGGACTGGATCAAAATCGGATGGCACAAGTGACCTTTAGAAGCGAATAAAAATTTGACTAGCATGGTCATAACCCCTTGATTGTAAGAGGGAACCAAAAATGTACAAATATTTGTATAAACAAACAAAACGTAACTGAGAACTGTAACTGAAACTGCGAACGAGTCAATTAGCAAAGGTAGCATCGTATTCAGGAACATCATATTTGAGGTTGGTTTGTGACATGACTACATTGTTTCGAGAGGGAGCTAAGGGGGTCATTCAATAATTATGTTGAGCGTGAAAGGTGGGGAGGGGAGGAGGACTCCTAGGACTCCTCTTGTGGTCTCGCGAAGGGTGGTATGGAAATTGAAGATGATCTTATGTAAGATTTTGCTTACACGTGTGATCGTACCTGTATTACGGTTTTAATAATCATCGTCTTGTATTTTTTAGAACTGCAAGCACATATTTACTACTATCTAGTGTGCTCCAACTCCCTCTCGACCCAAGTCTCGGAAGTTAAAAAAAACGTGAGGTAAAATCTTCCGAACAACATAGCCTCGGATTTCTTGTGATGAGCAGAATACATGGTGATCATGAATTTTAACACTATTAGGCAAATATCGCAGTAAGGATATACAAAAGGGATACATTGTATGACCGATTCACAACTAAATAACTAAGATAATGAATTGACGGGGCTTATTCTATGCACTTCGGTGATGGACATTAATTTTAGATGGTGAAATGTTTTGGTGAAATAAAGTGCGGGAAAGACTGCCCAGTAAACATAATGGTATTTCATATCCCACTTTCTCCCTGACTGTTATGAGAATTCCCTGACTTTTCCAGATTTCCAAAATTCCTGGACAATTCCAGGTTTTCCCTGATGATCATCACCCTGTAAATGTTATAAACGAGAATAATAACAGCCCTTGCAAAAATAATCTCCTCCATGGTGGGTAGGCGGAGGGTTTGAGGGATGGTAGTACACCCTACCCACCGTGAAGGGTAAAGGGAGGGTAGGCATACCCCCCACTCTACACTCCCTGGTGTTCTCACAGCTACGCACTGCTTAGCTCTGCCCTACCCTTAGTAGTGTAAGGGAGTGTAGTGCTACCCTTCCTGAACATTGATAAATGGCTATAGAAGTTTAACTCTTTCGCTGCAGCTCACTCTCCAGAAACCTACTCGTCACATGCGGTGGAAAAGTGAAACCTCTACAGGGAGAACGAAAAGGTATGTTCACAGCAGCGAAAGGGCTAACTGAGAATACATGCCTCATGAAATATTACGAGAGGGTATCCAGTATTTAACAAGCAATGCACCATTTGAAAGTAAAAGCATACCTTGGTAGCAAACAAATGCCTCTAAATGTGGCTTCGTGGCATTTGAATTTATATCTTCATCTTCACTTTTCTTCAGAGGATTCTTGCACTGCAAAACACTGACCTTCTCCGTGATGTGTGTTGAATTCTTAAAAAGACAACAAAAATTAATAAGAAAATTACATTAGGTCTTAATCACAGAAATAACAATTCAAACTTTTCAAATAATTCTTTAGCTATGGAGCATGAAGGTAAGCTCAAACAAAAGGCTCTCTAACTTGATTAAGAATATGGAGTGAGCTGGTTGGGTTAACTGCTAAAGTACATCATGCAATTGGTCAATGCCAAATATTCTATTGCTATTGAGTAATTATGTCTTAAACAAACTCCTCAATGGCTGGTTGCACGAAACTTCCGTTATGTATTCGATAGTTCCATAAACTTATGGAGCTCATGGCATTTTTCGGGTTGCAAGAAACAATTGGTCTCATAAACAATCTCTTGATATCACTTAAGAGCATGAAGTCAACAAACTGCCACAAGATGACACTACAGTACCGTTGGAAACAGTAAACAAACTTTACGAGCGAAGGTTCAAAACGGTTCAAAAATATGGTAAGAAGAGTTGCATAATGGCAAAGCGGGGAAAAAATTTCAATGACTACGTGAGAAACATTACTGTAGAACTGGAGGGAGAAAAACGACAAATCGGATGGGTAATTATGATTCAAAATTCATTAAGATTAATGAAGACCCTTTTTGTGATAATGGCATTAATTGTTAACTATGTTTTTAGCTAAAAAATGTTGCAAGGACAATGTTTAAGAATTTTTTTAAGGCTAAAAAGAAAAGTTAAGGGCTCATTTTATTTTTTTCCAAAGTTCTCATAACCTTGTGGTCATAGCTGAAAAATTTAATTGGAAATAATTCAGAAATAGGTGAGATAGCATTTTTTGAGTAAAACAGTGCACCTTGAGAAGTGTGTATCGTGAATGAAGAAAATTTAAGGGCTCATTTTATTTTTTTCCAATGTTCTCATAACCTTGTGGTCATAGCTGAATAATTTCATTGGAAATAATTCAGAAATGGGTGAGATAGCATTTTTTGAGTAAAACAGTGTTCCTTGAGAAGTGTGCATTGTGAATGGAAGAAATTCAGAAGTCTCCTAAAGTTTGAGAGTCTGTAACAGAAAAACTACTTGGGCTAGGTAAAAAAGAATTGGGCTTCTTTCTTACATTGGTGAAGGGATTGTATGTACCAAGTTTCGTCAAAATCCAAGTCCGTGGGTGGCATGGTGTGGTTGAACTGACATGGAATGACCTATATACATTACCGATTGACAAAATGAAAACAATTATCATCATCAATACATTATTTAAGTCAGAATAGTATGCATCAACGTTGTGGTCCTGTATACCACTAGGAGAGATATTCTGGTGAACAGTAGACATTCCTAGTACCTATACCTAGTAGGTGGCACCTAAAAATCTTCACCAACTGCACCATTACTGGTTTGCAGGCCCAAAAAAATACTTTCATAATTCTAATGCAGATCATTCCATTAAAATCAAGTAAGAATCCCTTATTCAAGCTCAAGTCATAGTAACATAAAATATTCTCTATCCCTCAACGCTCTTTAGATTTTGGTTCACTATATAGGCTGAGATAATATGTACCTTTCACCACCTTGAAATTACTGTAGACTTTATACATTATACAAAGCTATACTACTTTGGCTTTTAAGCAACTCAACGTTTATATGCAGATTTGTAATTAGGAAACGGTAAATACTCTCCTGAACCAAGTATACCAGTCATACTGTTTTTAGTCATAAATCATTCACAGTGATAAAATCTTATTCAAATTATGTGGCCATTCAACTGGAAAAACACAAACTTCCCTTTTTCTGGTACAATTATTTCACTGTAGTTAACAAATATTAACCATAGTAATAACAGAAAGGGGAAAATATCCACCCCAATTCTCCAATTCATTATAACATTGAGTTAAGAAAGACTTAAATACCACCAGATTTTACCTTTTTAATAGCAAGGCGATGTTTTTATGCATCCATATTATTGTACACAGTATAATAAGTTGCTATTGTAATGGTTGTGAGTTTTAACGTTTGAAAGGAATATGAGAAAACACGTGTGGGAGTACGGCAAACCATTTCCATTACCTTTAAAGCAGTAAGAAGCAGAAACACATCAATGAGATGATTAAAGAAAACAATGAGTTTATCCAGGTAATAAAAGAATGTAATTGCACACTACAACCTAAAAAAATGATCTTCACATTAACAAATCCGCTGCAGTTATTACGCACGTTAAACCTAAATATTATTGAATATGAACACCGCAACTAGAATAAACAGATTGCCACAGATGATCACTGCACTCTTGTGCCATGGCTTGCATATTTAAGTTTAGAATTTTTTCATACTGTGGCAAAATTTGAACAATTCAAACCGTATAAAAGCAATTCACAGTTAATTGGCAATTATTGACTACTCAAATGAAGGAAAATATGGAATGTTTAGTTATTATATGCGTACCTGGTAGTCAAATATGACGTACCGTATTTACTCGTGTAAGCCGCGCCCTCGTGTATCCCGCGCACCCCTATTTTCGGCAAGGCTCGTGAGTAAAAAAATTATTTCTGTCAGAAAATTATTTTAGTTGCCCTTGAGTCTGCAACATTTTGTCATAACATGAATGCATGTTCTTTCAGAGAAATTCTGTGCCAATAATACGTGTACGTCTTTCTCATTAATGGATTTAATTACGTGTTAATATCGTCACGATCATCATCGCGTCGTGCATCGATGCAGGGCCTCTTTTACTGTGCATCTTTTTCTCGTAGCATCTCACAGTAATCACAGTTACATACGACATCATCCAACTGTAAAAATGGCATCTTTTCAAAATAACATCCAACTGGAATAATTGCAGAAATATATACAATTTCAACCCGTGATTACTTTATTATTACGAAAATCCATTGGCATATCAACAAATAAAAGCAGAATGCCATCCGGGCCATAGCGGTGGTCTCGTCTGCTCACTACGCAGTAGCGGTGGACTTGGACGATTTAACAACACCGAAAAGTCTTGGGAACATACGGAAACAACTAAGCTCAATTTAATAACAATTATAATTCTTATAAAACTAAAGAAAAACACATTCGCAGAAATAGAATCGTAAATCACCAATGAATATTCATATCATAATAGTTCTCATTTTTATTTTTCGTCACTGCTAGATTCAGATACACCATATTTCCTTCCTGCAGCTCGATTTTCTACTTTTTCAGCATCGCTTATAATATGTAGTTTTGTACTCACGGGAAACGATCGCAATTTCACACCAGAATTCAATTTTAGGGTGATAATTGCAAATTATTTTAAAATGCTAAATGATCGATTCGAACTCGTTTACTACACTCACGCACGGATAGTAAGAAGGTATAATCTCCGAGCATACAACTCTTGCCACTATGTAACAAATTCTTTGTCGTGTCTTTGTAATGTAGCTTTAATGTGTACACAAAAGGAGCTATCTATTGCGTAAAAATGTTGCTACAGATATGTGATACTGAAACAAACTCCGCTTACGACTTTGAAAAGACATAAAGACGCCGCCCCCCCTTGTGGCAGCTTACAGGATACAATGTAGATTTAAATACATATCAGTGCTACAAAGTGCTGTCCTAAGTACGATCTATACACGATAAAACTATTGATTTGTCAAGTGGTGTTTCGGATCTAGCGTTTTCATATACCGTCGTACGCTCAGACTTTGTTAACCTGATTTTTATTACTAATTACTACGAAATTTCTGAATACTTTACATTGTACGATTTACTACTAGACCATACTTAACAATTAACGTCGATATGTTCTCAAAATGCGAAACTTAGGAGAAAAAGCAAACAGGAATTTGAGGAAAAATAGTGCGTGGCTTACACGAAATTATGGAGGATTCGTGTAAGCCGCGCACCCCTATTTTTTCACCGGCGTTTCGGGAAAAAAGGTGCGCGGCTTACATGCATAAATACGGTATAAGCTAGCTGGTGGAAGTAAATGTTGAATAACTTGAAAAAAAATGATCTTTTTCTTTCAATAACATCAATCTTCACGCAATGACACTTCCAAACATCTGATTACAAATCCACCATATTGTATTGTTATGGAACTCATAAGTTTTTAACCACATCAATATGGTGCGATAAGTTACGTGACAGTTTATGGAACTCATAAACTTACTGAATGTTCATGCAACACTTATTGAATGGTTGCTAGGGGTTACGGGTTTCATAACTTTGTTGAATACATATGTATCATTTGTGCAACCGGCCATTAGTCGGGTTAAAACAACAATGTCACAGCAATAGCAAAGTATAATTTCAATTCATTCCATCATAATACCTGGTGCAAGATGACATAACTCACAGCAGCAGCACGGTAGAAGCAATATGGGCACTGGTATGTACACTCCCCATGTTCAATTTTAACATGCTTGACATAAGCACTTGCGGTTGAAAACATTTCAGCACAATAACAACACTGCTGCCAATCAAACCGTTTTTCTTGATTTTCACCATTTTCACCTGTAACATAAAAATTCTTTTATGACAGGAAAAAATTATACCCATCTAATAGATCTCTATTTCTAATCAGTCAATAAACCTATGCCTGTAGAATAATTTTTGACCGATTTATACACAGCAAATCCCATGGTAGCTTAATCTAAATACAAATATAAGCCTAATCTGCAACAAAAAATTCCATACATCACTGATATTTCACTGGTCATTTGCGTTTGTAAGGCAATGCACAGCCAGTTACACATTTACAGTACCTGTCCCTACATGGCAGTTTCCCCAGTCATAGGAGCAGATTTATATTTAAGGAATGTGTTGACAACTTTGGCCATTCTGTTTTTTCAAGGAAAAAAGTGACCATTTTGCCAGATGCAGAAAATCTTCTCGGGTTTTTCACAGGGTCAGATGGTTCATGGCCGATGTTTCGGTGCTCGATTCGGGCACCGTCATCACCCGGTGGAAAACCTGAGAAGATTTTCTACAGCTAGTTCATCGGAAAAACCTTCGCTCTTATTTTGCCAGAGGTCTGCCAGACAGAGGTGCTTTTGAGGCAAGTTTCACTGCAATTAATATCCATAAAAATAAAAACGCATACAGTCCAAATAACATAAATTCCTAGCAATGCATAACAATGTGATGTAAAAATCAAAACACACGATATTTTCCAGCATATAGAATATGTTGACTTATAAAATGTATCATAATTTTGGTGACATATTCCAGAAAAATAAATAACCCTTAATTCCCTGGCAATAATTTTCGTAAGAAAAATGAGAATCAATCTTTTACCAAGTGACATAAACAAAGCTGGAAAATAGCATACAACCAAAGAGAATTTGAAAGGATAAATATTTAGGTTAATACATATTTACTTGTGCTGCAACACTCAACACTTTTGTAAGTACCACATCTCTTGGCACATAAGAAGCACTTATTTTCTGATATATTGTTTTCATCAACAGAAGCTAAATATTGATTTTTTTTATATATAATTGGTTTTTCAGTAGTTTAGGTACTTGTGAAAATGATGAATTTGAACTATCGGCCAATGTTTCGAAAAATACTCTTTTTCCTTCATCAAGCTCTTTTGAGGTGAATTGTTTATTCACCTCTAATTCATATTTTCACAAGGACCTCAACTCCTGAAAAAACCATTTATATATTTGAAAAAGAGGTCTGGAAATCAACTTACCAATTAATTTTTTCTTCACAAAATTAACCCAAAATTGCAGAGAATCTTATGGGCCCTGAAGGCTAGGAAATACAACAATCTAATGTCAAGTTTAGAATTGGCCATATCATACTGAGTAATTTTTCATAAATTTCTTTCGAGTAAAAATGATATTTTACATGTGCAGGATAATATGGTAATCAACAATTCAACTAACCCATATTTCTATAACCAATTCTATGGCATTTGAATGAGGAAATAAAATACATCACAAGGGAAAAATAATTAAAAAATGGCAATTACCTGATGAGGAATTGCTGGCAGCAGGTGGCTCTGACACCAAGGACTCGTGCCCAAGGAAATGTGAGAGAAACACAACTGACTCATCAGTAGTGAAACTGCACTGGCGTCCCATACATTTGAATAAGTGACAAAGTTTTACTTGGCTTGACATCACTTGGTTAAAAACAGTAGGTGTTTTTGAGGCCTTTGCATACAAAGAAGCTCTCATGATCGAACAAATTTTAGCTTGACTGCATTGCTGTCCCATAGATGTCCCGGCATAAGCTTCTGATTCGGCAAATGCTGTCTTGGACGGTGTAGGTGGAAAGCTGCTCATTTTCTCTGTAGTTGTGAGGTCAAGCATCATATTGGGCTGGTGCACATTGCTGCCTTCACCACTTGAACCAGTCATCTCCTTATTTGGTACATATGAAACTTTTGCTACAAGTGATCCCTTGGGCAAAATAGGCCTGTATTGTCTGGAACCATTAACAGATGGTACATAGAGATCCTTGTCGCCTGTCATATCCTCAGGAACGAACATAGATTGAGGACTTCCGGTGATAGGAGTGTATGCAGCTAAACTTGTCAGATCTGGCGTTTCATTCTCAGAGACCGCTTTGATGAATTCCTCTGGCTGAAGGAAAAATGAAGAAAGGGACAACAAAACTGTTAACAAAAAGACAATAAAACTATAAATCTATTTTTCACAAGTTCAAGAAATACACTTTTCACACTGAAATGCGAGGGTACGAGAGAATTCTTTCCTCATTACTCCCCAAGAATAAATTCTAAGAAATCACTAACTAAGTTGCCACAAACCATTTCCATGCTCAGGTTCAGCAGCAGTAGGAAGCACAAAATGATCAAGAGGAAACGAAATTAAGCCATAGTAAAGATATGCAGTCACCTTCCAGAGAGAAAGTCCAATCCCTCCATAATCATCCTCTTTGAGAGACCCATTTTTTGACACAAACAACAATAATTTCAATGGCCATTAAATTCCAGTCTTCAACAGTCAAATAGAAATGTATACAGTAGAACCTCTTTTTCACGACCTCTCATCAACAAAATGACACCATTCTGCCAGTCCCAATCTTTGTGTATAGGAAAACCATGCAAGTGACCTCTGTTTTACGAAACCTCCATTTTGATGGCTAATAACTGTTTTTGGGGTTATCCGCGTTTTTAGTTAAAAAGTAGCCGATGTTTCTTCTCCTTTGGCGGAGACCTCCTCAGGGCTAATGAGTGACTCAGTGATGATTATGCATCAATTTATATGCTCATGGTGGGGTAGAGGGGGAAAGGGAAAGAGGGGGGGGAGAAGGGAGTTGTGGAAAATTCTGGATTGTTCTTTCTATATTTTTGGCTATAACCGGTGTCCGGTGAGACCGGTGAGTCTCCTAGCCTTAGGAATAATGCCTATGCTATACAGCAAATCAATACAATTGAGGTCTAATTTTTCAATCCTTTCAATTTGATGCAGATACACTGCACACTCAGAATTTCACATAATATCTGTTGTTTTTTTCCCAGAATGAGCAGATGACTACTATTCGTCATAGAATTTAGTTTGATTTCAACCCTGACATAACTATTTGACCAGTTTAGTACAGCATAGTGTTTAATTACATTGAAAGTATACTTGCATTACTGTCAGCAGAGTTTTAGTAGATGTACATTTGTCGCAGATCAAGCCTCTTATGTGCATGATGTGCCTCCATGGACATTGCTCCATGCTGTGTGAGGTGTTGCCAGAGCTTGGGACAGTGTCACCCCAAAATTTATTTCAACTGTTGGAGATCAGCTGGTTTTGGTGACACATCAGTTCCGGAAACAGAGGAGTTAATGGAAGATAACCTCCAATTTACAAACCCTCTGATTTAGAAAGCTCAAATTTTTGGGGCCCTTCAACTTCGTAAAATAGAGGTTCTACTGTATCACAGAAGAAACATAACACTACCGAGAAGTCAGTAGTTCAGGTGTTGAAATAAATGACTGCTACACATGGAGACGATACAAGGAGTATCAATGTGATACTAATGAGTCATTGTTAGTTTACCTTTCCTAACCCTTAGTGGTGACGCATGGTCTCACAGATCGAAGGTGTAATCTTATTGGTGACGCATGCGAAGTATATAATGTGCCAGTTCATGCTTTTTGGTAGCTTCCTATTTTACGCTGCTCTTCCAATATACATAAACTAGGGATGTGTAGATTCTCGATACCACCGATTCTTAAGGATTGGTATCGAGATTGAGAATCGATCGCCTAAAGTCGATACTGATACCATCGATACTAGGGATGGTCGGATCGGAACCATTGGGTCCAAGGATCTGCAGATCTATCATTTTACTTAGATCTGGATTCAGATCAAAAGACACAGTAAAATCATCATAAGATTGTAGATTTTAAATTTTCCATCCCCCGGTGGTACTAGGTGTGGTAGATATTGACAAGGAGAGTTTGTGTAATTCAGATCATGAAATTAGTTGAAAATTTTCCCGTGCAACTAGAAGCAATATTAAGATATATGACTTTTTTCCCCATTACTCCAACATCGCGAGAAAAAAATACATAGAATGTGACGCGGGTAGCCTACATTCGCCAGGACCATGTGGGCATCGAGAGCTAGTGTACTAAAGGAAGTTCGATCCCTATCTCAGCCTAATACTTTCTTTCAGTTTTTGCATTGAAAATCTTATCATTCAATTTAAAACCCTTACATCAGAATACTCACCTTTTTATACTTTTGTTTAAATTGCAATGTATCACTAAAAAATTAGGGATGGTTGGGTTGGATCCAAAGACCCATGGATCTTTCATTTGATTCGATACAGAAATCACATTCAAATACTATAATATCGTATCCGGATCGGAAATTTTTAAATTTTGCAGCTTAGAGATTGATGCGCCACGCGAATGGAGTGAAGGTATGGTAGATAGTGACAAGGAGAGGATTTGTAACTCGGCTCACAAAATGAGATGAAAATTTTTCCCTGCTACTAGAGCAAAATAAAGAAATACATGTCTCGGCTTTTTTTTTCTCCACCACAGGCCGGGATGCACGGGAAAAAAATAAAGCGGAATGTCACGTGGGTCGCCTACATTTGCCAGACTCCCATGAACCGATGATAATGAAGTTTTTAAAAATGTGAGGTAGTGTTCTGCCGTTCGCACGTTCGATCCTTAACACTGCCTAGTAATCCCATCAAGCTGTATTCCTAGAGTAGGCGAGCAGGCAGTTAAAAAAAGTAGATCAATAGAAATTTCATGTCAATATATAAGTCAAGAAAGTAAATAAAAATAATAAAATTTGGCATTAGTGAAAGTGATTGAAAAATATTTTATTAGAGAATTAAAACCATGGAAACAGTACGTTAACTTTACAATGTATTTTTGAGTGATGCATTTGTTCCATAAATAGAATATCCTGACCTCATAAAACTTTTTTTTGTGTTTCTAAAAAAAGAATTTGAAAGCATTCAAGAATTTGATTTACAACAGCAACCCAAGTTAATGTAAACGAAATGTGCACTGAATTAATTTTAAGTTTTTGATTTTGTTTACTATTTAATATTCTATATTATACTATTCTTGGCATGTGACACGTTTGGAAGTTTTTTTAGTATAATTACATTTATACCTTTCTGGATAGAGGGTGATACAATATGGCATCACTAGGATCTTATATTTTGGAAAATAATTCAAATACAGTAAAACCTCTATCTAGTGAACCTCTTCATATCGTAAACCTCCGTTTTTCGTAATAACTTCTTGGTCCCGCCAAAATGTGTATGTAATTATATAGAGAAACCTCTCTATATCGCACCTCTATGTTTTCGAAAAACCTCTGCTCTTCGTACTGAGAATACACCCCCATGACGAGCCAACTACCTCCATGGAATGAAATATTCAGCCGGCGCCAGCCGCAGAAAGTTCCGTCCGGCCGTTCCGACTTTTCTACGTTGGGAGCGCGAAAACCCGCAGCGTTTGAAAAGTGAAGCTTAGCTGGGCAGCAGTTAGTGTGTTTGTTATTAATCATATGCGTCAAAGACTTATTTTCATCGATTTGCATTGCTTGTTTTGTATATTCATCATTAAAACATCCATACGACAATATTTACGACAAATGTCCTGCTGGATTTAGACCCGGGGTCCTAATAGTTTTTACAACTCCCAGACTGATTTATGCGGTAAAATGGTTTAATTCTAATTCTTAGGTTCAAATAATCACGAATGACACCACTGCATATTCTATTTGCATTTACCCTCACCAATCCTTAATGGCACAGAAAACTTAACTCCGATGCTATCGCATATTATACACATTTGCAATTGAGTTGTTCAAGCGCAAGTGACTGAATAATATCTTAATCTAGATAGTTTAGTTAAACATATATACGATTCTTCTTCCACAATGACTTAATATTAACAAATAACAGGATTTGACGACTGAGTTCATATTTTGAGTCATTGAGGTTACTTATTAAAATAATGGTTTTCCAAGTCAGCGAGTGTGCAGATGGAATTGTAAAAATGCTGGTGGCGACTCACAATACTTGCATATTTATTTTACTGTATATAGACATGATTTAACACAGTTATAATTAAATACTAATGCGATATGTACAGAATTGTAGTGAGTTTGCGGCTGATTTATCGAAACGCTTATCGCTTTTCGTTTGTTTCCGCAACGCGGAGCTATGAAAGAGCCCATACCCACGTACGAGATTAACATCTGATGCGACTATTGTACAGTTTCGGAAGATATGTTATATTTTAGCGTTCAACGCAACGCCGAGCTATGAAAGACCCATGCCCACGTACAAGATTAACATCTGATGCGACTAATGTACCGTATCGGAAGATTTGTTATATTTTCGCGTTCAAATGATCTTTTAAGCAGAATTTAGCCTATTCTGTTTCATTTCTGAGGTATTCGTTTGAAGTTTAATTCACTATGAACACTCGAATTATTACGGTCGTACCAGAATGATCGCATTTTTTTCATGCTTGCGCCTCGTGGTCTTTTACTTTTGGATATTGCCACCGCGATTTGTAACTCGACCATTCTATACCTTTCAATCCGTAACAATGGTGCATTATCGTCCCCCCACATACAACTTTCCTAGTTATTTGAGCCACAATTTTGTAGTTTAAGACATCGGTCAGTGAAATACGCCTAACTTCTGTGTAAGTTTACCGTCTATTAAAAAAAAACGTAAAGAAATTGAAGAGGCGGCACATCGAGGATGCATAAATAAAAAATTGTGGGCGGTGAAAAGTGAACAATTAGACAGACACACATTTGATTGGTTGATGGAAGGTAGAGCCAGAATTATTCCTGTTTCTGGACCTATTCTACAGCAAAAGGCAAGAGAAATAGCAGTGAAAATGGGCATTGAAAATTTTCATGCATCGAATGGCTTCAAAAGTTTAAAGTGCGGTGGAATCTCAAAACTTTGAAGATGAGTGGGGAAGAAGCTTCTGTAAGTGACACAGTTGTAGAAGAGTGGAAAAAACTTTGCAGACGATTTTAGCCAGGTATAAACCATGAGACATTTTTAATGAGGATGAGGCAGGATTTTTTTATAACTTGCTTCCAGAAAGAACTTTAGCAGTTAGAGGCCAATCATGCCATGGAGGGAAAAAAGGCAAAGAAAGATTCACAATGCTTTTCTGTGCTAATTTTGATGGCTCACAGAAATTGAAGCCTCTTGTGATTGGAAAATATAAAAAGCCTAGATGCTTTAAAAATACAAAGAAACTTCCTTGCTCATACAAAAAGTCAAAACTCTTGGATGACAGCATCTTTATTCTGTGAGTGGTTGACCGTGCTGGACTCAAAGATGGGAGTGAGAAACTGGAAAATAGTTCTCTTCATTGATCAGTGCACAGCACATAAAGTTGAGGGGATTGTGCTATGACACGTCAAAGTAGTATATTTTCCTCCAAACACCACCAGCAAATTGCAACCACTTGATCAAGGAATAATTTCCATTGTGAAGACACATTGCAGGCAGCAACTGGTGTCATACATGTTGCGAACAGTTGAGGAGAAAAATTATTTGAAAAAGTGTTCTTGGAACATAATTCAGGCCATGCACAGGCTTTTGTGGACTTGTTTGAAGGCAGAAGTTATTGAAAAATGTTTTAAAAAAGCTGGATTTATGGGGGACAGCAGTGAGGAAGATATTTTGTATGAGGACGAACCGACAGAATGGCTTGAAATAAACAAAATAATGTTCAGTCATCATTTGACGACTTTATTAATGTTGACAATGTCTTGCTAACATGTGCCCCAAATGAGGGAGAGGTGTTCGAATAAATGGAGATAGAAGCTGGTGGGGAATCTCCAGTAGTAGTCCATAACATGAAAGAAGAAGAGAGTGATGGTGAGGATTTTATGCCAAAGCCAACCAAAAAAGAGGTGCAGGTTGCTTTGGGTGTGATGGTAAGATTTTTTAAATATGGAGGACTGCAGCAGTGAAAATCTACTATTATTAAATAAGATAGAAGATATCATCTCAAAAGAATTTGAAAAAAAAACAAACAGATTTTATAATTTTTTTTCGGCGGAGGGTGCTTAAGTAAGTTTTTGTACCCTTGTTTTTATTATTATAAACATTAAAACTATGAAAAAGCATAATTGCATATATTTAAATATACAAATATAGTAATCAAAGAGAAAGCAGCACATTTTACTATCAAAAAGTTTCATAAGGCGGAAATATGTGTTCATTTTGCTAAAACCTCTTTATAATGAACCTCCACTTTTCAAAATGACTAAAAAATTGGTCCCTTCCATTTCGATATAGAGAGGTTTTACTGTATTAATGAAAATTAACTTATAATGTTTCTTTTAACTACACTTTAAATAACAGTTGTACAGGTTTGAAAAATGTATTGTTTGATGAGTATGTGATAAGGAAAGTGAACTTTATAATAGAAGTAATAAGATATTGTTATTGCATCTGTAAATCTTGATCCAGGAAAACACTACCTACACAGATGATGGGAAGTTTATTTTTTCTACTATAAATTTACATGTTTTTTGGAAATACAATTGTTGCTGTTTTTCTGTATAGATTAAAAATCCTAAAAGAATAATAAACATTAGAGTTTCTCGTCAAAAATAAGAAACATATTTAGCAAAGCATAGAAACAATTGTGACCTGAAACGAAATCACCTTGATCCAGAGAGGCTATAATTGTTGACTTTTTGAAAAAACCTAAAATAGGCGACTTTAGGCCTTGAAAATTGATGCTGAGCAAAATTTACGATTCTCATTAATGTTAAACAAATTCTTGAAAGAGTAAATCTGTTTACCTTGAAACTTTGCTAAAAACTACTCATTTTAAATATCAGCAGCTAAGTTAATAGGGCCTACATTGAGGAATAACATTGCATTATTAGCAAGTTAATACATGTTCCACTGATTGTTATAAACCGACGGGTTAAGCGCTACGGGTTGGCAGCACCCGCGGCGTAAATATCTATGAATGATTAGATAAGCACGGGGAGTGTGGCATCACGCGCGGCGTAACAATGGGTTAAAAACAAAAAAAGTAAGGAAGGCAACAATGAGAAAAACAGCGTCGGTAGTTACGTGGCGAGAAAAGGAGGAGGTGATAGTGAGAAAGAGGAAAGGAGAGAAAGAAAAACGAGGACCCAGAGGGAGATAACAAAAAAAAGAAAAGGGGGATAAGGTGCACGCGTCATCGGAGCAGTCCCGGGCCCGTGATAAGGCAGGCATCGGCGGGAGACAGAGATCACAAGAACCGGCGGTCACGATAAGTCTGTAGACGTTGGAGTAACTAGTTAAAAGGAAAAGCCCACTATAGAGTTAACAATAAGGATTGAATCAAGATCACTGATTAAAGTATATTTGATATGAAATTGTAAATTGGGCCCAATTAAGGTTAAACAAATAGTAATACAGAAATATTGTGCATGAAATTATAACTGTTTCCTTGTCTGATTTCTTGACCCTAATATCAAATTAACGGTATTAACGTATACAAAGTGTGAAATATTTAATTGTATAAGTGTGTGTGTGGAACCTAACGAGCTAGCCGGAAGAAAGAAAAGAAAGCAAAGGTAGGTACCCGAAGGTTGAACAAGGGGTAGGGGTACATTGTAATAATAGTTTTAAGTATTTATAAGATTTACGGTTAGTGTATGACTGTGGACTGATTTACAGGGTGATACTTGGAACATCAAAATTAAAAAAAAACAGATTTTTTTAAAAATTCACAGTGACTATTTAAGGCAAATATCCAGTTTTCTGGTTTAACGAGCTTTTTGAGTGCTACCAGGAGATTATCTTTACAAACTTTCAGAATATTTAAGGATGGGGTTTTTGAGATATCACTCCTTCAAAATGCAACATTTTTGCATTATGCATACTTTTGATGGACAATTTCAGGAACTGTATGCATAAAAGTGAGAGGTAAAATTATTGGGGAGAGTATTCAAACAGGGCTACAGAATAGTGCAATTATTTGGCTGATTACATCCCTCTTTGGTTATAAAAAAATTTCCAAACTTTGAGAAAAACATAAATTTTCCATCGAACAACAAATTATTTGTTCAGTGTTTAAACATTAATTGACCATTGTTCAGGTGTTTGGAGCAAGGTTCACTTCAAGAGCTTCAAAACAAAGAAAAGTAGAAGGTTCTAGTCCAAATAGTTTCAGAGCAATAGAGATTTGAAAAATTGCATTCTGCACCCCTTTCACAATTAGTGGTGTTTTTTGCAGATTCTCAAAATGCTGAAAATCGGTCAAAAAAAATTTTTTTCCTAAAACTTTTTGTGAGATGACTATTCTGCCATGTAAGAGTAAATAATATATTTTTTCAAAAAAATTAAAGAGGGCCACCAGACAAATATTGGTGGTACCTGCCTGAGTTGAAATGGAATTGGTCAGCATTAAAACTTGCACAAAGTCGACGTTCAAAATCAATAGCATCAAGGAAGGCTTTTTCCTTTCCATTGATACCTTTGTTTATATTTGTACTAAGTGAAATAAGTTTGCTGGAGCTCGTACAAATTTAGCATAAAATGACACTTTTCAAGCGTCCGAGTGATGTACATTTGCCTATAACTCAGGGGCAAAAATTTTTCTGTGAATTTAGTCAACGGATTATGGGTCACTAGGGTAGGCACTACCTACGAGCCGAATTTCGTTGAAATCTGAAATGGTGAGGTGCCATTTTTTCGAAAAATTGGTCGATTTAAAATGGAATGTCTCTCAATATAACCAACTTCAAAATATATTTTTGACATTAATAAACGTAGATTTAAACAAGATTTAGTACAATATATTTATTTTAAAATCGAAATTATCATTTTTGAGATACTGGCCTTCAAACCTGGGGGAAGGAATTGTACAACGGACATTAGGTTCCTTAAGCTTGAATATATTACCCCTAAGACTTTTTCCACGATGATTTTAGCAAAAAATGGGGGGACTACATTCGGAGGAATACAGTATATCCCAAAAGAGGTAGTCAACTGAGACATAGAACAAGAGTAACTGAAGACAGATTATAATAGGTATTTTGTATTTTTTACACAGTTCACCATTTTTTAATTAGTATCCAAAATAACAATAATTCCATTTTTTAACTTTTCCTAACACAATGAGCTTTGAATGGCTGGAAAAATGAGCATCTTTTGTGCAGACAAACAACATATTTAGGTCAAACATGATACATGCAGTTCTAAGTAAAAACAAAAAACTTACCACTTGCTCATTCGGATGAAGACTGCAAACACTAGATATCTGGCAGAGAGGATTCTCTGCATTGCTATCAAAAGCAGAGGATGTCCCAATCACATCAATAATTGAATCTCGTTCTATTAGTGCAGAAAATGAATAAATACAAATTAGGATTCAGTCACTGTTAACTTCAGCAAATGTTTATCAATTAAAAATGGATACATTACATATATAATACGGTCAATTATTACCCATTTCCACTAGCATAATACAAAAATTAATACCTACACAACAAGCCAAAAATGGGAGTAGAATAGGATCAATGAAACAGTTCAATTAATCTTTGGCTGCAACCAATGGCTCTAAAGGGCTTTATGGGAATTACAAAGATTTCAAGTGTGTCATAAAATGACTAGAGCTTAGGATGGATTAAAATTCTTTCCAAATCTAGCAAAGAAATCCCTAGTGATGGAGACCAAATGTATAAGCTCATGTGAAACAAACTAAAAAGTCATTATATGGGTTAACTCCACAACTCAACAAAATCCCCATCGTCAGTCATTCACTTCCAAATCACGGACCATAAATTTATTTCTACTCATTTAAATTCCTACTTTCGTGAGAATTCAAGTTTTATATGAATTTCAATTAATAAAATTGCTGAATTTCTCCAATGAATTAATGGCATTACTGATTCTCAACCAACAAATAACTAATTAAAATTTGACCAACATATTTTTCAAAAGGTAGCCACACTCAAGTAAATAGTGTTAACATCATATTCTCTCCTTTCTCAAAATGGATTAATGATTTCTATAATTATTTGTTCAACACAACATCCAAAAACTCAAAGACCTCTTTTTCTTCTGGGAGGAGACATAAAATTAAAGCTTCATGACAACGGCAAATGATTTATAATGGGCATTAAGAGACAATTAGCACATGTCCAAAATTCAATATGGTATATACAGCTTTTTGCTAAAATATAAAATTTTATATTCATGCCATAAATATGTATTCTGTATAGATGCTACAGCAATTAAGCTATGCACAGCAGTACAGTTCACAATAATACCATTCTATGTTAGACCAATGCTTTAAGTACCATACTTGCCGATGTATAGGATCCATTGGCATATAAGTTGCATCCCCTTTTAAACACATTTTTAAGGACTAAAACTCTAAATTAGAAGTGGGTCAAATCCACTTTTTCCTCGAATCTGAATCCCAAATCTAATCCAACTAAGATTCAAACCTTAGTTGGATTCCAAATTCCTTAGAACAAATCTTAGACACACTGGATTCGAGAACCGATCTCTACTCTAAATAGAGCAAAATTTTAGGCAACATTGAGACTTTATTTAATTTTTACACATCTTTAATGTTTTAAACAACTATAGTCAAAAAAATGGTAGAATATAATTGAAGAGAATTGACTTGAGAAATTGGGTCTTTACGTCAAGAATGAAATGCATGCACCCACCATAAGTCAAGATTTTCCTTATGTTCTAGCAATTACTGATTCCGAATGCATTCACTGGATGAACCGCAACCTTGAGATGTTAGTGGACCTGATTTCAATTTTACTGAAATTCTCCCTCATTCAGTAATAAAGAGGAAATATATATCATGCTACTTATCATTTTTTATAGAACAGAAACATCTATTGAAATGATTTATACAAAACCACTCCTAGGCAAAAGGAAAATGCAACAGAATACTAGTATATGATTAATGCTATATACCAGATGTTACATACCTTTTGAAATTTCAATAACTTTGAACACTGGCACATACAATGCTCCCCATATTTTTGGCATATTTAGCGGGGGGAGGAAGGGGGGGGAAGTGTATCCCATACACCAGCAAATATGGTACTCATTTGAACATAGCCTACTTAACTCACTATAATATGCAATCAACAGAAAACTAAATCATAATCACAAAAATTATTATCCATGAATTAGTCCATAAAATTAGGCTCAATACCTAATGCACTAGATCAAGGATCAGAAAACATTTTAGACAGAAGAGCTAAACCTGTCCCTCACAATGACAAAATTTTTTAGTCATAATATACCTTTAAAAGCTTACAACATTTAATATGATATTATAACAAGTAATAGTATTAATTGTATCTCTATTAAAATAAAAAATCACTTTAAAATTTTGTATTAGCAGTGAACTAGCATTTGCTGAGAACATTTATTAATGTCCGGTTTGTAAATATTGTTTTTTTTATTTAGCACACGATTCCCAGGTGTAATCAGTCAATAAAACTATGATATTTTCATTTGCATATTCCTATGCATGCTATTTAGATGAAACTATGACAGTTTTACTCCCATATTCATTAAGACTTCCGAGCTGAATTTACCCAGACAGCCACATGAGGCTCACAAGCCATTCTTTATCAACCCATGCACTAGATGATAGCAAGACTTTGTTTTGTTAATATTTCAATGCATAGCATTCAGGCATAAGAATTGGTAATTGAAAAATTGAATACTCTCTCGTAGAAAGTATTGGGTACATGTTTACTTCATAAAAGACATTCCCCAGTGAGAACAATTTCATATAAACATGTGGCTCCCAGAGTATTCCACCACAGCACACAATCATTTCCACCATTACCTGGTCTCTGGAACACCTTTTACTAGGGAAAAAATTATGATATCAAAAATGTTAAAATTCCAGCCACCATTAGACTAGATTAATGGGCTGATAGACAACGCTAAAGATCTTGGTGCTCATTCAGTGTGTTTACTTAATCAATTCTTCAATTTATTTGTTAATGCTGGAGGTGATCAACAAATATTGTTACTTTAATTGCTAATCTTGCAAAAATTTGTATAAACTTGCATATATAACACCTGAATTTCTTTATTTAATTTACTTTTAATAAATGAGGACCATTGCTGGTTCAGAAAAATTGATCAATCCAACACAGTCTATGAACCAAGCATGCCAGAAACTCTGTTGTCTATCTACACGAGGAACTTTGGTGGCCATGTAAATTTGTTCATTTTCCACCTTCCTCACAGTTGAACTGAAGTGTAAATGAAATGCTGTATTACATAATAACATTCATGCCACTGATCGAAGACCTTTCTAAGGAAATACTCTGGTATATGGGAAGGTCAATGGCCAGATATCAGCTTAAGATCAATAAGAAGAAGACAAAGATATTGGTATGCAGCAAGAGAGAAAAGTCCAAAACCAACACTAAACTAGGAAAAAAAACTTGAAGAGGTGAAAGAGTTCTGTTACCTGGGAAACCAAGTAACCAACGACGGATGAAGCAAAAAAGAAATAGCCAAAAGAATAGCCGTGGAAAAGAGGGCATTCTATCAAAAGAAGAACCTACTTACAGCTGGAAATACAAGCATAGAAGTAAGGAAACAATTCATCAGAACGTATATCTGGAGCATGTTTCTTTACGGCAATGAGACATGGACGATGACAGCAGAGGAGAAGAAAATGGTTGAAGCATTCAAAATGTGGTACTACGGAAGAATTATGAAGATTACCTAAATGGATTGACCAAAAATTAGTGAGTAAGTCCTAAGAAGAGTGGGAACAAAGAGAAGTCTTCCAAATACTAGGGATGGGCGATTACGATATCGATTAATCGAATAATTGATTATTTTTATCAATTAATCAAATATTTGGAATAGATTAATGCAAGAGCTATATCAATTTTATTGATATGTATACCCGATTAATTTGGAATTATGTTCCTTGTGACCTGTGATGGCTCACGTTCGTCTTCAGTTCAAAAATTCGACTGTGGCTGAACTCCGCTCGATAACATCATAGAGGTATAAAAGTAGAATGTACATGACGTAACTCTATGCGGCACCGCCTTTTGCAGGCCACTCACGTGTTTGCGCCAGACGTCTCTTCGCCAGGCATAGCCATGTGTTATTTGAACTTGTTATTTTGATAATAAAAGTGGTTATACGTCTCCATAATGCTGAATCCACGGTTCAAAAGCTGAACTTCAATAGCCCGATTGCTGTAGCCAATGCCATGAGCACGGTCATCACTGTGATGGCTGAGGTGTTTTGTGAGGAGGATCAGGTGAACATCCTGCAGATGTTTTTACATGCTGAATGTGGTGCAGCACCATCAGATGACCACTGAAGCTTTCATGACACTGAAGCAGCATCACAGAGAACCCTGTATAATGAAGATATCGCTGGTGGGACACCATTTGAGGTATGGCAATTCCTCAACTGACCTGTCGTTCAACACCATTTGAGTCCTTTTTCAGTGTGAGAGACAATGGAAACTGAATACCCTCACATCAGGTATGCAGAAAACCTGACAGGAGTAGCAACATCAGTTACATCAGAGAAACTTCTTCGAGCTGAGACTAATTCAATCTGATCTGAGAAGCCACCTTACCATTATCCACTTTTCAAAATTACAATTTTTAGCTTCCATTCCTGTAAACGTTTGGCAATCGTCCAAAATTTAAATTACGAAATTTTTCCCAACCCTGTTTCCTGACTCGTCTCATTAAGGTTTATCTGATGTCACAATTTGCACTCATGATAACATTAACCAAATAAAATGTAAAAGAAATTATTTTACTTTCTTTACGGATGGACCAACACCTCGGAAGCTGTGTTTTGAATGTTGTCATAATCGAATCGATTAATCGATGTATCGATTAATGAAAGCAATTAATCGACTGCTTGCAATTTATTGATTTACAAAACATCGACTTTGTTTTCATGATCGCCCATCCCTACCAAATACCCTAAGAAGAAGGCAGGACAACTTAATCAGCCACATCAAGAGACACAATGGCCTGATGAAAACAATTGTTGAAGGACAAGTGGATGGGAAGAATGGCAGAGGAAGGCCTCGTATGAGATACATGGAACAAGGGTGCAAAAGAGAAGAAATGCATAAATATGAAGAGATTAGCCAATACAAGAATTCAGTGGAGAGCTGTGACAAACCAATCCCCGGATTGCCGACTAACGATGATGAATATCATGTGCAATGTTAATCATGTAAATCGAGAAAGAATGGGCCGCAAAAGTAATACTTTGGTACCTTAAAACTAGCTTGAACTGAAGATAAAGAAAGTAAATTCATTCTTAAAATGGAAAATTAATTTATTTGACATCCCTACCTCAGAGACAGACAGGGTTTATAGAGTATCATGAGACGCACTGCTCATCTAGGTATTAACAATGTAGTGAGTAATATACTGGAGGTTTCATGCATCCTATCCAAGTCACAAAATGTCTGGCCCTCGGGGATAGACACAAGGATGCAATTCCTGATTGTCAGGGTATGACAGATTTTCTCATGAAGCAATAGGATTCATGTAGGCATCACACTGATTCCATGCAGTGACCATACTTTTGAGGACTTGGAAAAGCTATATAGTTATGGAGAGCTTGGACATTGAATCATCAATTACAAATGCGTCATTTAGGATAGGTATGTAATCAGATAGAAGTAAGAAATTTTTACAGATTTGAGGAAGGGAGGAGCCTACTCTTAACGAAAGGTACCAAGGAGTCCACTATTATGCATCTCATTCAACGAATAATGAATAAAGTGCTCTCCACACAGCACACCTGTATCAACCAGTGCACTGAAAAATCTCAGTACCTTCTGGATTCAAACCCAGGCCCTCAAAATGGAAAGTCCGTACACAAGTCATGTATTCTCCTCAGTTTCCTCATAGAATCCACATAGATTATACCAACTTTTTCTCACTGGGCAACTTCTACTGTTAACACTAAAAACTGTTGACTAAAGAGCAAATGAACAACTCCTGTCAGCAGTGGACTGTGATTACCTCATCTGTGTGTGTCAAAGCCAACAATAATCAAGTTATGAGAGGATTTTTTCCCCAAGGTGTAATGAAGAGATACTGTTGTTCTCAGCACCATCTTATCATCAAAAATACAATAATTGCAAAAGCAATACGAAGGACTAACCTGTATTATTTATGTCATCCTTAGGAATGGAGTCCTTGGTAGATGACAGCAAATCCCCGCTTAAGCATCTCACTCTGATTTTGCCAGGTCTTGGTTGTGGTACCTCCTCCTGTTTTGTGCTCGAATCTGGACTTGAAGTAGGTGCTGTCTCCATTGCTTCCACTTTGTCACCCTCATCAAGAGACTCATCATTCCCACTGTCACCTCCACATAGGACAACAGCCTTGGTTTCTAAATGACTGGTGTTTTCTTTTAGCTTGAAGATTTTATTAGTAACATCAAGGAGATTAGTTTGGACTTTAACTTCAGGAACAAAATCCAATGAAAAAAGGGTGTCCTTGTCACTGACGGGCGGAGCACTCCACTCATCACCACTACTCTCTTCACTTTCCGAAGAGCTATCATCATATGATGATTCTTCTGACTCGGAAGAATCGCTGTCATGTATTTCTATTATCTCCACTTCTGAGGTGTGAGATCCCTCTCCATCTGCTTTCCGCTCCGGCTTCCTACCACCATCAAGCTGAATCACTCCGAAATCAGAAACTCCAGCTGCTTCATTCGCAGTTTTTATCTTAGAAGATTCACTTTCTACCATAGATAAATCACAGGCTTTACTTTCCTCAAGCTGATTTGTACTTTTCAATTCATCAGCAGCATTAGAGTTGGGTTTTGAGCATTGATCTTCACCATCCTCGACTTTCACATTCAACTTTAACTTAATAATGCTGATGTCTTCATCATACTCTGGATTTTTTAGTATTTCAGTCCATACGCCATCACAATTTTCATTCGATGAGTCTTTCATCAAATCACTTTGAATCACAAAGACATTCTCATCTAATGGAGTCACTACTTCTTCACTCTCATCTGGGGGAACCAACTCGTTTTTGAATTGATTTTTGACAGTCGCATCAAAATCTTGATACTCATCTTTCTTAGCAAGTGAAGCATTGATTGAATCATTCATATCATCATCATCATCATCATCCCTGCCAGAGGCATTTGTCTCTTCAGAAATAAAATCAGCTGCATCATCCTCCACATCGTTTTCGACCCCAGTTGACAAAACCTCAGAGGGTGCCTCGGGAGAAATCAATGACAAGTCAATTTTCAAAATCTGAAAAATAAAAAGGATGACTCAATCGTAGCAAATTTTAATACCACAGCTACTGGAAAAAATTGTAATTCTATGCATAAGCAAAGTAAATGGAGAGAAAATTTTCAATTAAAATTACCTTGATGATATCATCCTTTTCATGCCTCTTAGCAATGTGTTGCCTCACACCTTCTTCAGCTATTTGAACAAAGTTACACTTGGAACACATATGAGCAACTAACCCAGGGATTACACTACTTGAATGTTCAAGTTCATTTTCCTCTCCTCCAAAATCAACCAAAACATCCTCTATTGCAATGACTTCAAAACACTGGGAACTCTCACAATATTTTTTCTGGTGCATATAATAAGCATGACTTCGAACATTGTTGTCGCGAAAACTACGATAGGGGCACATTTTACAACTGAATCTGTATTCACCTGTATGAGTGGTAACATGATCATAAAACTCAGTGTAATCTGTGAACCATGCCTCACACATTAGGCAAACAAATGGACCAGGTGACTTGAGGGCTTGCTTCGCATTCTTCAGAGCTCCTATATTAGTCTCAGTCCAATCCATTGCTATCTTTGCCTGCTGCAACGACAGCCGGGATACTAAAACATCAGATTCAGGATGCTTTGTCACATAATGATTGACAATTTGTTTACCATGATAAGCACATAATTTACACCGAGCAGAGTCACTTCCGACACAGTTATAGTTAACATCAGTCAAGTCTTCTGCTGTTGATATCACACTCATATTTTCTGCAAGTGATGTTTCTTTGTTAATAATTCCAGCACAAGGGGTAGATCTTAAACCCCTCCTCTTATGATTCACCGCTCTCTTGAGAACACCTAAAGCCCACCTTCTGTTTGCTTTAGATCGCTTTGCCTTAGAATTTACTTTTTTTAAACTAGATCTATTTATCAAGACCTTACCACTGTTATTCCTTGAGAAGACAGGATCCACCAACTTGGCCTTTCCTGGAGGTTCCGATTGGTCCTCTTTTCCACTAGCGGAACAGTTTTCCGGCTCATCATTATCTCCATTAATGTCACATTCACCTGCAGAACTTGCACCATCATTTGAATTGTCACTACTTTCAACTGAGGCAGCAGTGCCATCAGGCTGGGATGACTGATTTTCTTCCACTGCTTCAGGCTTCTTACCGCCTTGATTCATGTTTTTATTTTCACTACTCCTGCTTCTAAGTCGCCTCTCATCCCCATTTTCTTTTTTATCTTCTCCTTCATCATCAGCTTGACCTGCTGTTTCATCTTCTGAACTCTTGGTGCTGTTGACACTCCTATTGCCTAAATTTAGGGTTCTTCTAATCGATCTCCTGGCAAAGCCACCACGCACAGCTGTCTGAGCTGTCTTGGGGAAATCACATCCGTCCACGATTTCTGATTTTTTCAAGACAACTCGGGGCTGAAGAGAAGTGACTTTAGAGTCCTTCCTCCCACTACCTCGTCTCCTAGTTGACTTGGGGGGCGTTACCTCAAAATTCTCGTCAGATTGATCTGGAGCACTTTCATCTTTGCAAGACGAAACGGTATCTTCCTCCCAATCCTCTTTATCTTTGGCAGCACTACTTTCTGCTGATATTTCTTCCCCAGTGCCTGCTTCTGCAGCAGCTTCTTTGAGCATGCGACACATTCTAATGCCAGTGGCTGACAGCACTCCTTCACAGATGAACATCTCACGAATATCTTCTTGGAGGAGTTCCAGAGATGAGCGCCTCTTAGTTCTACGGTTAGGAGTTTTTGTTTTGCTGCCATCATCAATAATTTCATCAGTAAATACATCATTTCTTTCAGTTTCTGATGCCTGATGTTCACCATCCACCTCTTCCACTGCTTCTCCCTTCTCTTTCTCCGAGGTATCTTCTTCAGTATCCAATAGTTTCCTCTGGCTGCGTGTCCTGGGCCTTTCCTCGGGCAAATCAGCACTGGGAGACTTCACTGACTTTCTAGGGCTACGAGTTTTTGTCGCTGAAGGAGGTGTTTTCACTGGTGACTTCATGTGATCTTGCTTTTCGTCACCACAACTTTCAGATTCTGACGATTCAATAATGACACGACACCTCTTCTTTGATCTATTCACTATAGGGCTAACCTCTTCCACTTCTTCCTCACTCGACTCTGTATCAGACTCGATTATAGGTCGACTCTTTCTACGTGGGTGAAGTTTCAGCTTTTCTCGCAGTTCATCTAAGAACTTGGAGTTCTCCAAAATATTTGTACCTTCCTTTGACTCAAGTGATATCTTTAACAAAGTTTGAAACAATTCCTTTGTGAACTCTTCCTTGGACTTTTTATCCTGACCCTCACCATCCTCTTTTTCTTTCTTTTCCTCAGTACTTTGGATTACTTCTTTTTTATTGTTTTCTTGGCTATTATCATCCTTTTTACCAGCATCACTCATAGTATCAACTTTTATCCCTTCCTCAGACTTATTACTCTCAGTGCTACCAACCCTCTCTCCACGGCATGAATTATGCCCTCTAGGTGGAGTTGCTGGTCGTGGAAGATTTTGAGGCACATAAACATTACCCTTTGCCTCACTTCTTTTAATTTTTGGAATACGAAACTTTTGCAGCCCATAACCTTTCCCAGTTTTTGGCGTTTGGTCTGAATCATACAATGAATTTAAAGGAGAGGAAATGATGGTTTTATCTTTTTCAACAGGTGGAGTGGAGCACTTCTTTTCCAAAATTGCTGGGTTGGCCCGCCTTGGATCAGACGGATGCTTCCAGAACTTTTCCTCCGACTTCTTTGGTGGCTCTGATGAGTCATAATATGATCTTGAATGATCTGGCTTTCTTACTCGGGGGTCTTTAGGGTAGCCACCCCTTCGTGAATTCCAACTACCTCTTGCACTGTGAGATCTAGAATCACGTGCACTGTGAGATCTAGAATCACATGCACTGATGGATGATGACCTAGGTTCAGCCATATACTGGTTCATCGCTGGCCTAGCATAAGAATCTTTTCGCCAGTTTGGCCTTTGCATAGGATGAGGAAGAAGTCCTGATTTAGAATTGCCCTGAGACCAGCAATGAGGATTTCCATGCCTGAACTGTGCAACTGGGTCAGGAAGTAACCCAGATTTCATCAGTGGCCTACTACCCTGGTTAATTGATGGCACATTCATGTTATGGACAGGATGGCTGCCTCCACTCATATAGTGGGGTTGCTTAACTAGGTGAGCATTGTCAATGTGAAGATTATGGTTATGGGATGAATTATTTGGCTGGATCAGATGATTAGGGGGGGTAATACTATGGTGAATCACTAGGCTGCCTATGTTCACATTCTGTAAATTAACATTTTGCTGCATTGGTTTCTGTTGCATTACATTTTGAATCATTGTGTTTTGGTGCAATACATTTTGGTGCATTTGATTTGGTTGCAATTGGTTTTGAGGACAAAAAGTTGGGAAGACTGCCGGAAGATTGGTAGTACTGGGGTTGGGCCAAATTGTCGCACTAGGAGATTCTTCCCGGACACTACTCTGAGGGGATGGGAGGCTGGGGTTCGAAGGGTTAACAAAAGGTTGAATTATATTGCTTGCATTAAGATGTGGAGCAGGAGAGACACATGGACTAGGTAAATACCTCGGATCTGAGAATCCACATGAAGAATTGAGCGAATTTAAGTTTGGATGCTCAGGGGGAGGTTCAGAGTCTGTAGATTCCAAAAATGGAATCTTTGAATCACTGTCAGAGTCTCCATCGCAAAGGGACATTTTTGAGTTTTGATCATCTTCAGAGATTGTGGGCGTAGCCGGCACTATGCTTGGGCTGACAGTAGCTTTTATATCAGGAGACATTTTACTTTCCAATAGCTTCTTTTTAAAAGAAAATTCTTCTAGAACTCTCACTTCAGAAGGGTCCTCATGAGCAATGGACTCAGAATGTGCACTGTCAGAATTTTTGCTTTCATCATTTTGATGCATTTTCTTGGAAGATGAAGTAGCCTCATCCATCCCAGCAGCCTTTGTTTCTGATTGCAGTTGTTTATGACTGTCAGAGGTGCTATTACCAGCCAAACTTTCTGAAGACATATAGAATGAATTTGTTGCAGGAAAATCATCCTCCGCAAAATTCTGAGTTTCTGATGGTGTCCTTACTCTATCCTTTGATGAGGCTTTGTCGTGTGTTTGCTCTCCTTCCTTGAGCTTAACAGGGACAGAAGTCTTTCGAAAAACAGGATCTACAGCTACATCTCGATGCTCAACCTTTTTATGAGGGGGACTACCTAAATCTTTACTTAAAGATCTAAGAGCACCACCCGAACTAACACCCACACGGTGGACTTTATTTATCTCAAGAGCCAATTTCTCACGAATACTAGCACGTGCTGAACTTGCATTTTTTGGAGAAACCTTAGATTTGTCACCCTCACTTTCAGTAGAAGAATCTTTAGCACTTTCCACTGAATCTGATGCACTACTGTGTCCATGGGCATAATCGTATACCTGAGCCTTTCCTACTACCGGAATATTTGAAGGCTCTGTTCGATGTTGGAATGGTACTCTATTCCTTCGGCCTTCAAACGACATGTCACTCCATCCTGGATTGGATTGACAATGATCATAGTTCTTCACGAACTTTTCTCCTGTTTCCGACACTGGAATGTGCTTCCTTTCAGAGCCATGGTGCTCAACATCACTCCTCCTCTGAATTCTTAGTTCTTCTAGACTTGGAATGTCAGACACAGTTTTGTTAATACCATGTAATGGGGAATACTTGGGCACTTCCTCTGTCAATGAATGCTGTGGAGCACTGTTACTTCGATGACTAATTCCAGGATCTGATGGGAGTGAAGAATTAATCACACCAAAATTATTTTTCTGCCTTCCAGGATCTGGATATCTGCTATCACCTAGGTACCATTTTGACTCAAAGTCTTCTTTTCGCTCCAACGGCATTGTCACTGGCTTGGGTGGTAGTTCAACCTTACTTTCTATCAATGCCATTATAGATTGGTTGATCGCTGGCTCTAATGGGATCTTAATAGAATTTACTATGGTCTCCGCTTTTTTTTCCATTGGCATTTCCAAAGGCTTGAATACTTTTCCAGGCACGAAGGGCACTGTCACTGGCTTAGGTGGAAGTTCCACCTTACTTTCTATCAATGCCATTATAGATTGGTTGATTTCTGGATCTAATGGAATCTTAATAGAATTCACTATGGTGTCCTCTTCTCGTTCCATTGGTATTACCAAAGGCTGGGACACCTTTCCCAATTCTGAAGATGGAGGGGGACTAGGACTTCGAGGAGTTTCTTCAAAAAATTCCATAGCAGTCTTCCGTCTTCTCCACAATGTGCTGGACGTTTCATCCTTAGATGAACTTTCCACACTGACTGGAGATTCCATTGCTAGGGGAGAACTGTAAATAGAAACAAGTAATTTTAATTTCATTTTGAACATCCATGTTGCTCAAGCAGAATATTTACAAATATTTTAAAACATACTGTAGGCTTCCATTTGAGTTTTGAGTATCTTCTTTCTCTACACTCTCCACATTAACACTCAGTTTTTCTTTCACGCTGGGCAAACCAGTGGACCATTCATAAACCTTAAAAGAGAATTAAATATTTCAATCAAAAAGCAAGTACTTTAAAAGTTTGAGCAAACATAGATCAATAGCATTCCTTAATTGGGGCATTAGGCTAAAATTAATGCATGGAACAATGCATTCAAACGATATATCCAAGAAAGCTTTGATCTCATAGGAAAATTCATGCACATAGGCTGGCAAGACAGTATTAATAACATAAAAGGGTGTTTTCAAGTATGTTTCCACACTAATAGGCACTTCAGACTCATTAATAATGATTTAACCATTGCACATAGATATTTACACAACACAAAGGTTTCATGCAATATTCATGATGCTCTGGGAGAGAACACAAGTAGCAATGATTGTACATAAAATGAATAACATTCAATACTTGTTGAAATAAGGATAAATGGAGAGAAGATAAGTAATTAGAAATCATTGGCTACATAAGTGAGATATCTCTTTGGGTTTCACTTAATGTCTATAGCATTATAAAGAATCTTTCTTGAATACTGTACAGTAAATATTATTAATATTTTTATGGTATTTTAATCAGTGGCGGATACAGAAAAAACTCAAGAGGGGGGGGGGGGCTAAAGATATCTTGAGCTACCTTTACTTTTATCGTAAGAAAAAAATAATCAAGTCACACGCAAAGTTTAATAAAGTCTTATTTAAACTGTTTATATACATATACAAGACAATGCCATCTCATGATATAAAAAAGTTGCAATTGCAGTTCTCTTCCTTAAGTGATGAATTCTCTGCACCTATTCTTCCTGGCAAATTGGATAATTACATCATCAACAGGACAATCAATTTCAGGGTGAGTGTTCAACAGAGCTAAGCCATTAAGTCGATCCTCCTTCATTGTCGACCTCAGCCATGTCTTTGTACGCCGCAATGTTGAAACACTTATTTCTACTGTAGCAATAGATACAGGTAGACAAGCAAATATTTTGTACAGCATGTGCAAAGTAGGATAGTCAGATCTAGGAGAAACAGACAACACTTGCATGACAGAATCACGATCATTAAGGGAGTTTATGCTCATTTGCTTGTATTGAAGATATTAGTCTCTTTTTAATCACAAAGGGTGATTCTTCTTCAAAGAACGGTAGTTCAGTTAAGCACTGATTCAAGTTATCCACTGATTCAATAGCCAGATTATTTATCATGTTCAGTAGTTGTGAGGGCAAAAGTATGTTGAATTTTAAATGATGAATATTTTCTTCAGCAAAACGTTCTCTTATGTCAGTCGTAACATGGTCCAGCGTTGGAATAAAAACAGTTCTTTTCCAGCATGTCATAGGATAATCATTATGATCACAGTTTTCCCAGTGTCTTTGTCTGCCTGTAAGACGAGGAACACTCATCTCCATGTCTAACTCTTCCATAACTGCCTTCGCCTCTTCAACAGTATGAGCAAAGTGGCTATCAGCATTAGCTCTCATGCCATCATACACCTTGAGCGTCGAATCTAATTTTGCTTTTGCCATCGCGACGTCCATGCTAGGGTCTTATAAGACTTTGCTGACTGGATATGTTATGCTCATAATGTCACTCAGTGTAAACAGCATGATAATAAACTCGCAATTAGAGAGAGCTTGAAAGGAGAATATTGGCTTTGGCAGCCGTTGTTCTATCCCTCCAACACTGTATTTTTTTCAAGAACTTTGCAAACTCTTCCGAGATCAGCTGCGAACTGAATAACAGCATCATGTTGCTCAACCCATCTCATTTGACAATGTGACTGCAGCGAGTGTTTTAGGTGACTCTTCAATGTTGCGAAGCACTTGCTAGACGCTGTGAAGAATGATACAACTTCTTCAATAGTACCAAGTGAGTTTCTCACACTTGTAACGTTGCAACAGCGAGAGACAGTGAGGTTCAGATGATGACTCGACATGGTGCTACTTGCATCTTGATAGCTTTCTTTTTTATTGTAGCCACAGCTCCTTTCAATTCTGACATATTAACTGAGCAACCATCACAGCCTATACCCACACAGTTCTCCAGTGACAGAGAAAGGCTTTCCCATCTCCTTAGAATCGTAGTGCCCAATACATCACCAGTAATGCTATGTTCTTGACCCTCTTGAGGTTCATCGTCAATTTTTCCACTACGATCATTGTCTTTATGGATGTCAACAAAACCCAAAAATCTTTCGTGTAATTTGCCATCACAATCGACATATCTTGCAGCTAAACACAGTTGGGCGATGTGCGCTATGTCCATAGTCTCATCGAAGATGATGCTGCAATAATGAGAATCTTTGATTTCCTCCAGTATTCTCGATAACATCACTGTTTCAGAGCATGAAATAAGTTCGTTACACGTTGTTTTACTTATGTAAGTGGCGTTCGCTTTAGTGGTCTCCAGGTGATGTTTTAGTTGCAAGTCTACAGGTCAATTCTAAATCTTAGAAGAGCTCTAAAGTTTCCCTCTTTACTCACCATACTTTCACAATCATTTTCGTTTTTTAATAGACTCCCATCATTTCTATGCCCCCGCCGAGGAATATTTTGCTTTCCATGAAATACGATTCTTTTTATTATAGGTACAAGACGGTCTCTGTTTTCTGTAATGCTTTCTATTCTATGTCTTGACAATTGATTTATGACCTCAAGTTTGTGGTTGTCTTGTATCGCAAAAATTATTTTGCATTTGTTGACGCTGGAATGTGGTACTTGTTGACGTGGAACGTGGTACTAGCTGTGTGTGGATCTCAAGGTCACCATCTTTACCAGTAAGTTTGGCAAACTTTGTTAGTGGTTCAGTCACAAGTTTCTTGGCGATAATGGAATTCTTTCCTCCAACCATTTTATTATTCACAAAAATTGAACACTTGATGCTAAATAGTCCCTTTTTAACTTGGTAGAACACCAGCCATGGATACTTTTCTATGTGATTTTTCGTGCACTTGTCTGCGTTCAACTCGTCTCCTCTTATTGTGCTCGGAAGTAGGAAAAATATAACCTTTTTCAGGTTTTCTTGGAGCTATGAGAAGCTTGTATATCATCACTAATATTTCCTGACGCTAATATATCTAAATAATTACCAATATCCGTGGGATTAAAGGAATCAGTCTATGAACTTTGTTGTGGAAGTTTCAACGAAGTGCTGGGCTCTGCCTGTACATCTAATGGTGTATTTGCAGCTGAATGGTGACTGGAATCTTCAGATGTTTCTACTTTTCTTTTTCTTATTACATAACGGTCCATTTTATTATATTGTTACGACGTAACGTAGGCAAATTAGATGCCAATTATTCTCGAATAAATACTTTATTTTATTCGAACTGAAAAATGCAACACTAGTACACTTAGCACTAACACACATGGTCACACTCTGCATATTTCTAATATCACTAAGCAATACACTGACTGAAGTCAGTGGTAACAGCCAATAATCGCAGTTGTTCACTTTTTATCACTTCCAAGTTATCGCGATGATTGTAGCTTTCAAACTGACTGCCTGGCAGCGACTCTGCTTCCCTTATATATATGTAGCTCGGTTGTTTCGAGAACTTTCGGTGCCAAAATGTTCGCTTCCAGACATTTATGGAGTGTGAACAAATACAAACAGCAGAATATTCGCGACTTTTCTCGAACAAATGCCAGACAGAATTAACATATCAAGATCACTAGAATGCCCGCGACTTTTCTCGTAGGTTAGCTATCTATGTGCCAGACAGAAATGTATAAAATACGATGACGCGGACACGCGCACGTGCTACATAAGAAAGTACAACTACTTGATAACTCGACTCAGAGCTGACTGACGAAAGAAACGAACGAATAGCGTGCGGGCTGACTGGTGGGGGCGGCACGGGCGGCCCCACAAAGGGGGAGGCGCACACCCCCAATATGTATCCGCCACTGATTTTAATGAGTACATGCTTTATATACGTTTTTGGTTAAAAATATTGTGCATTCAATTTCAAACAACCATTAATTAATTATCAACCAGATATGACAAAGATCAGGGAAAATGTTATATCATAAAATAATATGGTAATTTTCCACAACATTTTTTATCATTCCATCACCAGTTTCATCACCTTAGCATTAATTGGTATTAATGCTTACATGCTGAAATCAGTTGCAAAAAATAAAAATTTACTAGAGAAATGATAAAACTATTCTGAACATAGCTTATTTTTCTTCAACGTGCAACTGAAAATCTTTAGAGAAACTTAAATATAACTGGTACTAACAAAAATAAATGGCATGCCAGCTAAAGACTTCCATGCAACAGAACCACCCTACAAGAAAGCAAACTTACAAATACAAATAGCCTAACTGTACAAATAGCCCCTCAATAAATTTTTAAAAACCAGATAGGAAATTATTAGTGAATTGGGCTGATAAAGGGGGGAGGATGGGTATAATATGAGTAGGGACACTATTTTGAAAGTATTTTTACAAAAACTATATTTTATGAAATATCCTTAGTCTTAGAGAATGCCTAGGAAGATTCCAAGGAGAATGTGGAATTTTGATTGCACCACAAACATCATTTGAATAATGGACCAACAATGCAGGAAACAAGTTACCACACACTTAGCCTTTCAGGACATAACATAAACAGAAGAAAAACAATTACCCTACAGATGAAATCCCTCACCGACACTCATTGAAGAGCAGTTTTGAAAATGGATCATAGCTATCCCATGGAATGATATCATTAGAAGAGACAAAAAAGGATAGAAATTAGAGAAGTTCTTCTCACACAAGTCAGTAATAGAGAGGACTGTGATGACCCCAAGACATGCTACAACACAGTGGATCAAGAACTTCGATGATAAATTGTGATTAAGAGCAGGAAACATGATTTTAAAAATATGGAAGAGGGAAGTTATTGGTCTTAGGAAACACAAGGCAGGTAAATTCATAACCCAAGGATACGTGGTCATAAGCAAATTAGCATTAGTAACAAACACAAACCCCCTCAGTCAAATATCCAAACCATAAAAAAATACCAAAAATATGATCACATTGACGAGGCAACAAGCTCCATGAAAAAGATGAAATGAAGCAGAACTACTTGACTGATATTTTGCCGAGAACATACAAAAGGATTCACGAGGCCCATGGGGACCAGTAACACATGAATGAAGCCACTCAGTACATTATTACTATCAGTTTTAGAAGTTTAAGTTGGCTTAGATGAAAAAATACTTCTAAAATCTTGAACCACTATATTACATACAGCCTGAGAGCATATTTGACAAAATGACTGCACTCAGTATATTGTTGAAATAGAAAAGAATAATATGAAGAGTTGTGAATGGTTTCATAAACCAAATACATTAGGACAAAATGAATAAGTAGTCCAGATAAAAAATTTTTGGAAGTGGAGGATTGTTCAACTGCAGTCAAGCGATCTTCAGAGGGGAGTTGACAAATGAAGGAGCCAAAACCATGTGTGTCCACATTATGTATACAAAGCTGCATGACCTACCAGTTTTGACTGTGTAGAACTGTCAGGTAACGGCAACTGAGAGAGGCCATTGTGCTAAAATTAAAGGGAAGAATGTTGATAAGAGCTCACGGTGTAGAAAATAAAAGTTATAAGCAATTCAAATAATAAATAATAACCTAAGAGTAGCTAACTTTGATGGGTCATTAAAATACAACACATTCAAAAGCAGCTAGAAATCAAAGAGGTACTTTGTGTAGCAGGTGGCTCTCATAAATTCATGCAAACTATTCAAAGCCTGGTTTACATGGTGTGTTTTCCTCATGCATTGAGTCCGGATGGGTACTTCCTCACTTGCTGGAAATTCTGACTGCTGCTGGCTAGTTTACTTGATTTCGAGGTTAGGTCCAGTACTATTTTTCTTATCTGTTTTGCTGATGGCCATAGGCACTGGCCAATCATCATTAGGCTTTACACCACATAATCAAAGTAAAGTTTCTGCCATGGAGGAGCTAATTTGCCACGGTTCTGTTTTTATACACATTTCCTAGGCAATATTTTCAAAAAAAATTAGTGGAAATTTTTTGTACTTGGTATCAGTAGAAGGTGCTTATCAAGACATAGAGAGAGGGAATGAGCTGATCTAGAATTTGCAGGTCGAAGTATCATGATATATATATTCGTGTATCAATCAATGCTGCTGCAAGTCTTCATAGCTTGACTTCTTGTACAATTTACTTGTTGAAAGATGGAATATAACAAAGTAAATATAACAAAATATATGTGAAAACCACGGTGACATGAACAAGTTTAAATATACCAATCCTAGCACTACTACCATTTTCATTCAAATGGCATAAAAAACAAAGGAGTCATACAAACATCAGCTAGGCACTACCTAGGTGGGGCTGTAATCTGAGCTTCTTTGTAATGAGAGACAAAACTGGGATGACAGCAAGCTAATGTGAACCAATGCCTATCAGCGAAGCAACCTTGACGGCCAACTTTGTCCCCCACTGAGTAGCAAGCACAAAATCCAGCTAGCTTGCACTCTTGGAAAAATGAATTATGTGAACAGGGCTTAACTGACTAATTTCAAGACTTCCATGCCTCACAAATTCTTCGGTCAAACATAAGACAATCCTATTTAGTGTTGGTGTTCAACTAGCAAAGGAGTAATGTAACAAAAATGATACTACATGAAGTACTATACAGAACAATTCTACACTACTTATCATTTACTTTCAATAATACCACAAGAAAATATTTCCTACATAGATGAATAGAATAAAACAGGATTTTGACTGAAATGGAGTACCACAATACAAACACTGTACGCAATCTTAGCCATCCACATGGGTGATTATTATTCCATGGACATTAATCTGCTGCTATCAACATTATTTATAATTAATATGCAAAAATGTATTTCAATTATTGGGTTTCCAAATCATTGCATAATAACACTATTATCAGCCACATCTGTTTTACTACAACATTAAAATTTCACACTGAAGTATCTAAATGTCAAAAACTAATATCATAAAACCAGCTATAAATAAGATATATGTATTTCCCCATTACTAGACCTCCAACAAAAGCACAGGATTTTCTTCGTGCATTTCTTTTACAGCTATTTTTAACTCCTCATACTCAAATTACTAGCTTATGCTTTTCATCATCAGATATCTAGTGAACTACAGTTTTTAAATTCTCCCATATAATCCTCAATTGATTTCTGTTTGCTGAAAAATGTCTTGCAGCATTACAAACCCTACAAGCATCCTCTTTCAAGTACCTTAGCAACAAAAGTTCTAGAATGCAAACATTTTAATGGAAATACAAAGAACTGAGGATCAATTTAGAATGGTATGAGTATGTTTTAATGTTCAACAAATTATCCAATCCTGGGGCAAGCTTCAGCTACAGGGCAGGTCTTGTGTGGACAGTGAATGGTCTTAAGACATGGGGCTAGCTGCAAATGAGATGGATATCCTGAATAAGCTATCCTAGACTAAGACAGATATGACAACCATCATCGGGAAAAGAAGATTGACCTTCTTCAGCTAAGCACTCTGATTGAACAACAGTAGGCTGCTTGAGGCTTTTCACTCAACACGGCTAGGAAACTCAAAATCAAGACGGCAGAGAGAAGCAGCTGAATATTTGAGGTTGAGTAGGATATAAGAACAAGATGCTCAGGACAATTCCTTGAGACAAAAAAATTCAAGGACTGAATAGTATCCTAGGATCAAGAGAAGCCTGCGCAACAACCACTATGGTCAGAGGAAAGAAGCACCCAAATCAAGAGAATGTGGGAAAGAATCTACAAACATGGTTAGGAGCCAAGATAAACGTGATCCAAAAGAGGCCATATGGACTACAAAAAAAGTAATCAATATTGGGATTCAGGATGATACTTCATCTAACTCTTCCCAGATGGGCTGTGGTAAAATGTGCCTATTCCAGCACAGAAATGAAGAATTTTAATAATGATAAGATGCAGTGACTGAGTAATAACTAAAGTGACATACATTTTAGAAGTTATTAAAAGTAGAAATTAAAAAAGTATTGGGATTTTGAAAATAAGACATCAATGTATAATTTATAATTGTCTTAAGGACCCATGAACTTATCCAATTAATGGTATGAAATTTCCTACACAACCACCCTCCCCCCTTCACTCTGTTAAAAATACAGTTGACCTTTATTGCATCTCTATTGTAAGGAGGTTGGAAGGTAATGGAGAACACAGACATTTGGGCTTACAATTTGCACTAACACAATTCTTTCACAGATCCACCTGCTTTTGCACGCGGATAAGAATAGTGGAATACACTCTAAAAATTTATCAAATAATCAGTGAAAAGGGTACAAACAAAAAAAAACAGCACTGAATGTTCACTTAAGCCCATTTTGCACAATGCTTGATCCAGCACAAGACCTAGTGTGCTAGCCGCTACTTGATATTGAGGATGGAATCTAGTATGATAGAAACCGTTCTGGGAGGTTTCCACACAATCATCGATCTTGTACTTGCTGTGAATCGGCTATTCCATACGATTCCATCCCGGTCAAGGCGAATGATTTTTCTGTGTGGAATATTCACTATTGTGGAATTTCAGTGGGTAATGCCGCTAAAGTTTTCACGGCTAGTACGTGTTCTTTGAATTCGTTACAAGTGATTCCATACTAATTAAAAAAAGAGAAGTTCGCACGGCCACAGCATCTGTAATGTGACTTGATTGGTCAATGGCTACTGGGTCCTACTAGAAATCTAGTACTGTATCAAGTATGAAATCCAGTATCTCAGGGAGTATACTATCGAGCATGCTCGCTAGCCAGCATACTGGTTCTATTCAAAGTTACTGGAAAGCTAGTATACTCAACCTTGTGCTGGATCAAGTACCGCGTGAAACTGGCTTTAGTTTAAATTTTTACCAGCTAACAGGAATATATTTAACCTCCAGACAAATAAAATGTGCAGAAAATTTCCTAAAAATATTTACAGAACGAAGGACATGCCACATTGAATTTCAAATCTGTTGTTACTTATGTTTAAATATGCATGTAATCTCCATCACAGTGCCATTCATGCATGGCGTTATCCTTCCCAATCACCCCCTTCTAGCTTCTTTGTCACCTGTAGGCTAGCATGTGTATGCCCCCTCCAGTTTCTTCTTACTGTCTTGACTATTTCCTGTCTACTTCAACACATTTTATTTATTTTCGTCATTTATTTTTGCTACTCAATAGTAAGGCCGCTTTACACGATACAATTTCTTGTACAAACGCTAGTATAAAATCAACGAAATTGTATGTTTGTCCGAATGGCATTAGAATAGGTTCTATTTTATGTTCAGTCATTCAGACATTCACACAATTTGCCACTTTACACGGTACAATTACCTCATACAAGCGTTTTCACAAGAAATTGTATCATGAAAAATGGCCTTTAGCATTCATTGTTTTGTTAGTTAGAATGGATATATTATTAAACTGATATCAGCTGATAAGAAAGAGGAAAAATGGGAACTTTATTCTTTTAAGAGGTATTCACCCATAAAAATTATTTCTGACCCTTTAATCACCATCAAGAATGATTTCTGAGAGTGTGCTAATTATTTGCCGTGCCTAGTCGTACCTACACAATCAAAGAAAAACATCACAAAGTCAGAATGAAAAATATTCACATAAAAATGTCACTCATTAAAACATACTCCTCTTCCTGCACAGCTGTTCCAATTCATCCTCACTTGTCATAAATTCCAAGGTTGGTTCGATGCAGCTCTTCACTTCTTCCATAAGCCCACGTTTTCATTTCACACTGATTCTTCTCCTTCACATCTTGCTACTTGCTCCATTTGTACACACAAGGCCTTTCTCTGCCTCTCAATTACTTGTACCTTGACCATGGTATCAATGAGAACTTCATGCCTCAAGAAGTCCAACAAGGTGATGACATATTTTCAAAACATTTTCTCCTACTCTGCTAGGAAGCTATTAGTAACACACGCTACCCATCACGGCTCCAATTACCAGTAAATATTTCTCATGGCAAACCTAAGAGGCAAGCCATCTATGAAACCTGTCAAAGAATTTATCCCTGGGATTGAAGTCCATACACTTCTGTCAATTTGTTCCATGAGGCATTCATAAGAATTTGCCCCCATAATTATAACTCCTAAAGATTATTAATGTGGCTACAAGTAAGGAGTGTGTACTACCATTAAAAATAAGATCAACCATTCCTCTTCCAAATTTATCCTTTGGAATTGACAATAGCAACCAAAGCAGGTTCATTGATGCAATTATCATAGTAAATACCTCAGAGCATAGCCTACAAACAAGTAATTTTAATAAAACACCAAGATGATTCACCAGATGGCAAATGGCATTTCCATAAATAATTCCTCTTTTAAACTGAATGTTATTTCACAAAATCTTAGAGTTGTTTAAACATTACACACTTTGGAATCTTGATACGATTTTTTTTTTAATTTTCTCATAATAAGTTAATAACAAAGCTGAGACTCTCATTCCACAATGAGAGCCATGTTCCACATAATCAATCACCTATGAGTAACTATTGACTACCAACTATAGGATTCACTGGCAATGTCTAATAACTGTACCTACTTCTACCTTATCATAACATGAGACTAAAAAACAATTATGACCATCCACTTCATATTCCCGTCCGATGTTTCTTCCATTCTTCAATAAAATACAATGCATTATTGCAAATTGATGACAAAATTTCCACGCCTTCTGCATTGGACCATAGCATACTTTCTAGTCTTATTCACCACCAAATTTGTTTGGCTTCCTACCATGGCTGCAGCAATGAGGTAATGAATCCAGTAAGACCCATACAGGGAAATTGTAAAACTTTTTTGCCAAAAAATGTCCTCTGATTAGATTTTAGCCTATCACCTTGCCACTGTACCACCTCCAGCAAAGATAACAGTGCCTAAATAGAAAACTTTGTTTTCTTTAACGATTTCTATTCAAAATGTAAAGGAATGACTTAATTATACAAAATACAGAATTGCTTTCTACTCCAGTCTTTGACTTGTGATTAGCATATTGGCAAGTCTGTTGCAATTACAATATTGTACCAAACAGTATTTGATGACTAACATTGGACCAACACCTGCATCTTTCACAAACACATAATCATAACTCTTAAAGATTATTAATGTGGCTACAAGTAAGGAGTGTGTACTACCATTTAAAAATAAGATCAACCATTCCTCTTCCACATTTATCCTTTGGAATTGATAAAGTCCATAAATCATACAACAGCAATACATAAACACTCTCAAACTTTATTAACAAGAGGAAAAAAAAGGGCTTCCTTCAACAGATTCTGGGCAGAATATGGCACAAAATATTACAATGTGGACTAGAAACAAAAAAAACTGATAATATGTTTGCCCAAAATATGTTTACTGCCATTCCATCCAAAATTATCTCAGAAGAATCGACAAAAGCAAGGAATCAAACCCGAATCCCCTGATTTCCGGCCAGGTGCTTTAACCAGTTAAGCTACAGAGCTACATCTCTCCCTGTGGAATATTGGAGGCCTTAAAGGAACTAGATGTTCTCGAACTGCTAGACATATAATGCCACAAAGCAGTCGATGCTGTGCACATGGCGCCACCATCCAAGAGGTTAAGGCTGAACTTAAAACACTAAGGTGCTTACCATATAACAAATTGAAGGACCGTGAACTGGCCGCAAGAACCTTAATGGCGTTAACCACTGAAATTGTACAATAGAAGAATTTCCACAGAGAAAAAATCATTCACCTTGACCGTCCATAGGTCAATAATCATTTACACAGTTAATTCCCCACTCATTTCTTCTAACAACAAACTCTGTTCAACATCTGAATTCATGAGACCATCCTGTCTCAACTGTGTTGCTTGAAATGGTAGTTCCATCATCATTTCAGAATGTTCATTATTGCACAGCCTATCACCATTTTTCTGCATTGCTGATTTTCCGATGCTTTCAGGATGTACACAGCCAATAATCACGCATGTGCACCTTCTGCTGCAGTGTTTCCTTATTATTCTCAAGTGTTTATTTCCCAATGAGAGTAGAATATTTACCAAAGCAGGTAATTCTTCTTCTCATATAGCTATGCTCTTACACTTCAACAAACCTGTTTCCCATAGTTTAACATTAGTCTCTTCTTCAACATATAAAAACCTTCATATTGTTTACATTAACTCCTGCATGATTTCTTGCCCATATCTTTTCCGAGAAAAATAGTATCTTTTTTAGATTAATCCATATCTTTGCTTTGATTACATGGAAAGGGATGTGTGTTATACAATTATTTCCTTAGTAGATCCTAATCCACAAGCTTTCCCAAAAACTTAATTTCAGACACTTTTGATCGAAACAAATATCAACGGCTCTTTGTGTCTTGATGTGGGCCCAGATTTAATCATGACCATTTGGTTCACATATAGTGGATTACTGTCATTGCAAGATAAATTTCCTTCAAGATGTAATGCACTGTACTCCAGTTGACATCATCACTATTTCTCTTTCTGTAATCCACATAAATAATTAATGCTGGCTACTCTTCTTTACATTTTAAACTTTAAATAAACTGAATACCAAAATATATTCTCCATGGTGTTCCTTAGTGTGAATTGCTCTTTATACAGTAACTATTTTCTTTCTATTGTTGTACAGGAAACCCCGACAAATCCTGAGTCACTAGGTATATGGCCCTTCAATTTTCTCATCTCTGTACACACTTGTTTCTGGGAATAGTGTTAAGAAAATTGTTTTAATTCCTTCCGCATCTCTTCAGAAGAATAAATTTTATAAGTGTTATTTTTTTTACAGTAGTGTTCATGATATCTTGCCATCATTTCTAAAATTGGCAGCATTTATACAGACTGTGGGTGTTCCATTTCTGTGATGGTCCTTAATTGTAGCATTGAATTCTGATATTGTATACAGCATAATATCCTCCTCAATATCATTTTCCTCTCTTATTACTGTTGCTGTCATGTTATTTTCATTGTACAGTTGATTCAGAAAACACACAAGGTACCACAAAGTGGTACACAAAAAAACAGCAAATTCACAAACCTGCTCTTCCACATCCAACGGTACACCATACAGGACTCATGCATTCAATAGTGGAGTGCATTTTAGCTGGTAACTCACACAGTAATTCACCATCCAAGTCACCACCCATTGAGGTAATTTCTAACTTACTAATCTAACCTATTCAAAACCTTTTCAGCAGAAAATAAAAAGTTTCAAACCAATTTATGAAACAATGGAGTACTTTCTAATACATACATTTAACTTAGATTGCAGTAGAAAAATAGTGAATCCATTAGCATTCGTAAAAGATGTTCCAGCAAAATTAAAATAATAAGAACATAAATCCAACATACGTGTTACTTTACTCCACATGCAAAATGAATTCTACTACACAATTTACTGGAAATAACAGGTCAAGTAAGATTAAAACTTCTAAATGAATCTATAAGATAAAGAGCATGCAGGACAATATCAAATATTACTTCAAAAGGTTACTAATGATATAATGCACTTCTAAAAACTGTTAATACATTGATCAACCAAGCACTTCATCACCTGCAAAAAACAAACTACTACAAATAAAAAAAGATTTTCTTAAGATGAAATTATTGAAGATATGGAAGATTCTTCAAGAAGGCTACATGAAAAACTTTACTTTAGAAGCTACATGAAAATTCAGCCATACTACCTACCCCTTCCACTTTACTATAAAGTTTCTGCAGTATCTCTTCACAACGCTGAATAGTTGATACCTTCAGCCTAAAAAAGATGCAATACATGTTACAAAGAATGAAATCCATGTTCCAACTCACAAATCAGAGGTAAAATCCAAGAATGCCTCAACCATTTCCCACCAAGGCAAATGAATCAACAATGCCGATGAATGTCATCCTTTGATCACATTGTTAAAGGAAGACAAATTCAGCATCACAATGGATAATTTGATTGAATTCAGTAAAACTGGTATCACCAAAAACCCATAGTGTTCACTAGGAGTGCTAATGTGAGCACTATTAACATTTTGAAGTGAAGACACGGCACTGACAAGATGGGGCAAAATTGAAATCTCAAGCCTATCAATTGATTGGAGAAAACATTGCTTCATTTCATTGGTGAGCCACTAAAGTGGTTGAGAAATCCTTCTAACTTAGATATCATATAATTCCTTAAAAGCAACAAATAATTTTACTTGAAATATGCCCTACTTTTTATGTGAATCAGTAAGGATGTTCAATAATGATCGCATTTTTGTGAGCTGTGTTTCTCGGTTTTTGTCTTTGGCTCCTTCCAAGTGTTCAATCATCTTTCTTAGAAATGGCACATATTGCTGAAGACGCTGCACACGTTGGTGATAGTCCTTCTCAACATCCAAGAGCATTTGCTCTTCTTCTCCTTCCTGTTTTCTACTATTGGGCAACATCTTGATAGTTTTGAAACTTATCAACAAAAGATTATCTGTAACAAATAGGAAAATATATATACACATTATAAACCTGCAATAATAAAAAAATATAAGGTAACTAAAACTTGATGTAAGTAAATGTTTCACATTAAATGCACAAGACATTAAGGAGATTACATGTCTGAAGGCAATACATCCCATGGACATGAATATTAAAATGGCCATTAAATGACAGAACCCTGAGATTATCACGCAAATGAATCATTTTTCTGGTATAATGGTTGCAACCATAAAATAAAAGTAATAATAGTAACAGGGTGTTTCCAAGGTATTCCAAGAGAATGCTACATATTCAACAGTTGTCTCCCTCGGAAACATATCATTTATGGTACCACGTCTAATGTACATCAAGTGGAATTTAAATTGGTCTCCTTGTATAATCAAAAACTTGATTAAATTTTGTCTAAACAAGAAAATTGTGGTTTGGGCTAAGATTCTAGCTTCAAAGGTGTAATCAAAATTTTGCCACACAATGTGACAGGATATATTGAATATTTTAATATTCTGTATATATCCCACATCATGTTGTGTTGTCTAACACATCAAAAAATCTGTTTGACAATTTGTCGAAAATTCTTACTATTGAAGAGGCATTCATCAACTGGATACCAATGAAAACAATTGCCTCTAGCACAGTTACTTCCATGTCAAAACCATATTAACACGCATCATCTAACCCTCCAGAGTAACATCCTATTGACAGTTCAGGTTTAGTTCATTATATTTGGATGGCACTAACACACTTAAAGTACACGAGCTGTGAGGACCATATTATTCTTTAAAACAAGTTTTGAATTACTTTATTTTCTTGAGGATTAAGATAATAGAGGATAGGTGAATGAAGCATTAATGACTAAATCATCATCCCATTTTTAAAGGGCATTGAGAAATTGAGATTAGCAGATGATTTAAGATAATCTCCGTAATGTACATGTGCTTTTCCTAATGTGAACTTATGTGCTAATGCACAACAGAAAAAAAATACTAAATATGCCCATTAGTTATTACTTTAGAAGAGAGACAGACAGCAACACAGGAGATGCTCATTAAATGTGTACGAATAAAAAATTTGAAGAAGTTCCGTAATTGCCACTATCATTAGTGGGTAATTCATTATTTCTTGATAGAAAGTGCACTTGGAACAAGTCATTGGCCATTTCTAACTTTATTATTAGAGTTTTATTTATCAATGTTGGTTTCGAACAAACTGAGGGTAGGTCCCCATCTACTGTAATGAAAAAGGCTATCATTTTGAATTCCTTTTCCTGTAATCTGCTTAGGTAATGATGATGTTGGTCCTACCCAGATAGCATGCCAGCTGAATGAATCCAGCTGGACAAATAACCTGGAATCTAGCTGGAATATGTAGCTTAAATCCAGCTGGACTAGTCAAGTCTGTATCCAGCTGGTTGAGACAGCCTGGAACATTAGCTTGAAATCCAGCTGGATTCCAGTTGGAATCCAACCTGTTATCCAGCTGGAATCATGTAAAAAGCACAGCTGGAATCCAGTTTGGTTCCAGCTTTACACTGGATTAATCTAGCTGGATTTATTCTTGCACACTGGTGGATTCCAGTTGGATTCCAACTGGCTTTGTATCAGGGTATGCAGTGATGGATGTAATCTACAGATAGTCTGTGTTACCAATAATGGATAAACGTCATATGCTATACAATGACAATGTATAGATTGTGTGATGTCAGTTATTAGGGTACATATGTTCATTCATAATCCAATTATGTAGAGCAGTTTTCCCCATGAAAGTGCAACTCCTTAAAATAGCATAAAGATGGCTGTATATGGCAAACTTCATACTTCACTTTCCTTCAATATCTTAAATTGGGCCGAATAGCCTTATATGAATGCAAAATTTGAAGTATGTTTAAATTTGCATATAGAGCCACTTTTTATCTCTAATCATGCAATAGTATTTTGGATTAATAAGTACTACTCTGTTAAACAACATGTGTATCACTATTGCATAAAGAGCAAGTCTACATATGAGTTTAGCCAATTCCAATAGTAAGACTTTGGCATGATGGATTTGTGCTATTATAGGGCAAAACTTTTCAATAGCCATACCAATTTCTCATCATTTTAGGATGTTACTAAATCAAAATGCATCAAGTCTACTGAGTACTGTAACATTAGTGCAAGTGCTTTTCAGGTAAGTACACTCCCAATACCCTAACACTGGCATTCAAATAAAAAGATACATTCAAAGATAAATGACACCTATTTTTCATAATATCATTCTGTTATCTTATATATATACAAACGTTTACTGGAAAAATAAACACCTACAGAAAAAGTATCAGGGCTACATGCAGTATATCAATAAGGCTCACGATGAAGAGACATGGGTCTCAATGACTTATGCGCATGTCATGTTTTATGATACGAACTTCATTAAATGGGCAGTAAAATTTTTTTCAATGGCTATTAACTGCTGCATTGTTAAATAAAGTACAACTGATGAACAAGACATAGCCTACAACGGTGCCTGAAATCATAGATGATTCCAATCATTTTCTGACGAATATAATTGCGGCGATCCGATGAAAACCTTCCTATGATTTCGGATGGCAGAGTTCCAAAAGTTTTCCTTAATTCCGATCGTGTTCGTAGACTCTTAAATCCATTTTTTTTCTTCCTTCATGTTTCCTTTCCCATCGAATTTCACCAGCGATGTAATTCAATTCTTCAATGTGGAATGTTAATGCATGGTGGGAAATAAACGTGATGTCCACAGCAGCTGAATAAAGTCCACTCCTGCGGTGATTTCCTCCAAGTATGCCCATACCTCCCAACAACAGTTCTTATAAGCTATTGTTCCATTAAGGAAGAAGCAACTAGCGAAGATTTGGAGTTTCATATATGAATTTCCTCTTGTTCCACGCTAAATACATGGCAACGTGGTTACTGCATTTTTCCCATTATTCAATCGCATTCAGTCACAAGGCATTGAGAACCATTTTCATTGGGAAGCATCAAAATATTCTTCTGAATGGGCTAAACGCTAAGAATATGGCGGAATGCGCAATTACATGTCTTCACGTATTCGTACAATTGGTGCGATCATTGCATGGAAATTGGCCTCGGAAGTGCCAAGAGAATAAAACTTGATAATTACGTCCCAAGCAAATGCATGCGTTTCCCTTTCTTACACGTTCCACTGGAAGAGGTGGGGTTATCCGACTTGACGATTAATTCTTCCGAGAGAGTTCTCCACTTCGAAATTTGGCGAACACGAGCGTGGCGTCTTGACGTGTATCAGCAGAGACGTAACGCCAACCAATTCGGCTTTAACCTCAGCATGTGACACCATTGACACTTGATAAAACTTACGATGAATAAGTCGTATCTTGGGAGTCCAGAAATACCACGATAGATTGCATAAATCAAGTCAATAATAAAAACCCGGGAGAGAATAAGCGCGGGCTGTTCCACAACTGGGCCAAAACATTCCGGCTTTCAGATTCATAATGGTTGCGCAGGGTGCAGTCGCGTCCAGGTTTCATTCTTTCGGCCCGTCGAAACAATGAACGCACACGTCTAACTTACGATCCTTACGGAAGAATATTACGCAATATCCCAACACACTTACTCCAGGTGAAGGTTATACTAGATTCACAATTTCACGTTACATTCTACCATGGGAAATACGATTTCGAGCACCAGTCTTATTTCAACACCTATACGTCAAATTTAACCTATATGACTATAATAACTTTGATGCGGATGGTACGAATGATTCGTCGATGCATAACTTCAAAGCTGCTGGAGTCCTGATTCACAGTGGCACATAGAACGTGCAGTACGAAGGACATCTCAATGCTGAGAACTACACTCGTTTACCAAAAGCATTGAGGCACCGTTACGAGCAACTCAAAACAACCCGAATGTCGACATCTTTAAAACTTGGTCTTCAACCCACGATGTGACGTGTATACAAGTCCCCACTTACATTCTGACAACGTCAACTGACCAATGATGGCCGACCAATGTTCCGTTTCCCCCGCTAGAAAACATGGTTTCCTTCGAGCAGTGGCGGTTTCATTTCTGTGACTATTTGTTGCGATGTAATCTTAATGCGAGTTGAGGATACTAATCTAATAACCATAAAATTAGCAGTTCACTAGTTGAAGATCGAATGATTTACCCATAGAAAGCGCAATGGCCGGGCTCGAAGAAATATCAGCTACATGGCTTTTAGGAATCACGGTAATAACCTATGTAGCACCAAGTTGTTCAACCTCATGAATACTACAAAGAGGCGAAGAAGTTTTCCCAAAATCCAGCAGGAATTCTATAATCACTGGGCCTAATTAGGAAGTGATTGCGACATCGCGTTACGTAGTAATAGAATAATTCACAAAAGAATCGTCGACCATAACCTGAGAAAACTTCGTCAGCACTACCTATTTATAAAACACTACTTACACAAAATCGCACACTCACCGTAATTAGAACGACAATTATCGGGATAAATTTGGAAGTGCACACCGCGACGTAACCTCTTCCCTTGCAGCGCCTTAGAGTCTGACCAGCGGATCTTCAACACGCAACGAGGAGTTTATAAGGCTATTCGGATAGCTACAACTGCGTAAAGTGATATTACGTATTCAATGACCCACACTTGTTGATGATGACGATAAAATCACCAGTTCACTGATTGTAGATCGAATGATTTACCCATAGAAAGCGCAATGGCCGGGCTCGAAGAAATATCAGCTACATACCTTTTAGGAATCACGGTAATAACCTATGTAACACCAAGTTGTTCAACCTCATGCATACTACAAAGAGGCGAAGAAGTTTTCCCAAAATCCAGCAGGAATTCAATAATCACTGGGCCTAATTAGGAAGTGATTGCGACATCGCGTTACGTAGTAATAGAATAATTCACAAAAGACTCGTCGACCATAACCTGAGAAAACTTCGTCAGCACTACCTATTTATTAAACACTACTTATACAAAATCGCACACTCACCGTAATTAGAACGACAATTATCAGGATAAATTTGGAAGTGAACACCGCGACGTAGCCTCTTCCCTGAAACCGCCTTAGAGTCTGACCAGCGGATCTTCAATACGCAACGAGCAGTTTTTAAGGTTATTCGGACAATTACAACTGCGTGAAGAGATATTACGTATTCAGTAACCTGCACTTGTTGATGACGACGATAAATTCTAATACAAAATAATATAAAAATTCGTGAGGATCGCATGATTATGGTATGACACGGGCAGAAGCCGCCATTTTATGATCACGCAAATCCTAAGATGGCCTCTGAGAAAATCTTTTCCGGGATTGACTAAAAAAATATAATCCATTCGGTAGGGAAATACCCGCATCGGGGAAGACGACATCAAGAGTAGTAATCCATTGTCACCCGAGCTGTTGCGTTCCCGGGTGCCGTTGTCAATCGATGCTTGAAGTCTTAGTCTTTATTAATATCACCGACAATCATCCACCAATAATGGTCACCTACGCAGGATGGAGAACGACAGGTTCATGTCCACAGACGCACTGCACGTTTAACATAAGCCCTGAATCCCATTCATGAGACTTCAATCCGCCAATTTCATGGCTTAGGGTCCACCTTTCTCACGTTTGGGAATACATCGGCTTTCCTCAGGATGTAACCAACATTCTGCTGCCGGCTATATTCATTACCAGATCGAAACTATAACTTCATCAATGATCTCGAACATACAATCACTTCTCTCTGCAAATACACCACTTTGTCACTCAAGAGATGCACAGTCGAATAATTTCCGAAACAAGCTTCCGCTCGTCAACTTCAGAGTTTACCTCCATTCTGCAGCTTTTTGATGTTCATCAGGATCTTGATATATCTAGCAGCTTCGTCACCCTGGTGGAATGAACTCCACTAATTATTCAGCCTATAAGTGACACCAAGCTCAATAACCCGTCGTCTTGATAATCTTCACTTGATACAGTTCATGCACATCACCCACGAAAATACGCAGAATCAAAGAACAGGTTGAAATTATTACTGCCTGCGACATTTAAAAGAGGCAATGATGAAAATCAAGATCTTTACACCACGCGAGTATCCTCCAAATGCTTTCCATGCGTCTTCGTCGTTCAAAGGAGCCATTACCACATCGACGATGATCACAACCATATCAGTTCACGATTATTCCACTAACTTACCTCAACTACATAGTTTTCATCCAACCGACAACAGCGGAATTACGAACGAATTCATTGGTAACCTTACACGCCATGTAAACATGCAACGAGGGCCTTCAATACAATACTCCTTTATTTCATTTCTATGAATCGTACGAGAGAAAAACGAGGGAATTGCACACTTTAGTTCCCGCTAGGGTACCACCAGGTGGCATACTCGCTCGATGACGCTGTTCAAGGCAGTAATGGCAGATTTCGTGCACGTAAGTACGTTTCCCCGTGAGTATTCATGGTTGACCATCTCATAAGAGATCCAAGTGGAATGTCATTAATAAAGTACAACACCACCTTCATTTTTGCCGTGGCAAGTGCTATCTTCCCTTCGGGTGTCCTTGCCGTAGGCGACTAATGTGTCGGTGCAGTAACAAGTCAAGCTTTGGTAATTCAAATTTCCAACTTATGAGAATCGTGGACAATATGTTGTCATCGCGTTTGAGTATTCTTCGTATAGTGAAACATTTTCATCGCCCATCCGTATGAATTAATTTTATTGGTGTAGTATTATGCGACTATCTTGTGTTGGAATCCCTCCTTTCGATTAAACCCCCATGGAAATGTTATGTCGACATCAACAACAGTTTGATCACTTTGCTTGATTCTGGAGCACGACTATTTAAGAGGTATTGTTACTGTTGTTTCCAGACGACGGAAGCCTCGACTCCTAAATCGATTATTAATGGTTATTATTGAGAATTCGTTGATGCGCACGCAGTTGTGCGTAAACAAGGTGCTTAGTAAACGTATGCCAATGTGATTGCGTAATTGTGCAAAATCTCGGAGAGAAGCTACGCAGGAAACCGGAACGTATGTGGTTAATTCCTTTCAATTTAACCAATCTTGGTTGAAGACTCCCGAAGTTTTATCAGTTTTGTCCATTCAAAGCTATTTCTATTATTTTTTACCATTAATTTGCACCCTTGATAAACGTTACGCGGAAATTTCTAAAGGCCTTGTTACACGATACATTAAACCGTACGAGTTAATGTGTAAATGAATGAACGCGAAAATGCACCGTGTAACCACACCAAAATGTACAAATGAATAAATGCGTGAACAGAAAATAGAACCCGTTCTATTTGGTTCATGCATTCGCACAAGTTGAGCAGAAACCATTCACGCAAATGTACATGAACCCGTACGTGTTAATGTATCGTGTAACCTTTCTCGGGAGAACTTATAAACCACGTTTCTTCACGATAGCAAAGGTTAAGCATTTAGTCATCTGTGCTTATGGTAACGGGTGCCGTAATTAGCATGACGTAGAGAGCATTGAAGATACTTACCAATCTCATAGACATTATGCGAGCCATGGTGAGACTTTTAAAAGTTCAACCATATAGGCATTTAAGGTACTAAATAAACCATATTTCTCCATATTAACCAGTGGTATATTTATATAGCCCTGTTGTGCTTTGGGGTACAAATTAAATTAGGAAAAGCACCTTCCCTGTTTGCTCTGATCCCTAACAACAAAAAAAACCACTAACACTTTCGTATTTAAGCTCAAGAGTGTGGCATCATTTTACCAGATCGGGGTAGCTTGTGCAACCATGGCAGAGATTATTTCGAGCAAACATTGGCATTCACGTAAGTTTGACAGTGGCTTACACAAAGAAAAGGATACTCATGAGCTCCACTTGCAGCTCTTTTCCGACCATGTAATGAGCACATAACTTACAGAATCTTTACAAAAATATACTAGCTCCACCCACAATACAATTGAAAGGAAAACAAAATGAAACTCAGGTCACGCCACCTGATCAATTGAACTTAAAGACCATTTGCAATTTTCCAGGACCCCTGGAAAACCAACCCCTAGCTGAGGGGTAATTTGAATAAGCATAAAAAAAACAAGGAAATGAACTAGCACACACACAGAGCTCACAAAACATTCTTCATTCATAATTAGCAGTCTTTAAATGCAACTCACACCTATTGACCTACTCGCATAATTCTTTCTAATCATTTTTACAGGATGCAATATTTAGCAATCTCACATATTTATATATATATGTACATGTCTAGTAGTTGTTGCCACTTCAAAACAATATTGGAAACCTCATAGCACGAATATTAGGACAGAAGAATTCTAACATATGCCATTTAGGATTACAGATAATCTTTCCCAACTACCTTACCGTGCTACACAGCCTTATACTTCTGTCACCAGTCCCTTTTTGGGACAGTTTTTTTTACAAATGGTGGCACCATTTTCCCAATAGATGACAGGCAGAGAAATGCAATTACAGTTGCAGGGAGAACTGGTGAGTGTTTTCATTCCTCTTAATCTTGATTTACATCTTTGGGATTCTTGTTCCATCGATGTGTAAGTTTTAAAACTACCACTTTATAAAGAAAGAATCCAGCATTTAAAGAAGGCAAGAGGATTAATCAAACATACACAATGCACCATTTTAAATCCTTCAATTACTCTTCTGAGCAAATGTGCAAGGGGTAATGGCTTGCTTCTCTTCTCCGAGTCCATTCTTTTAATGTGAAGAGAAAATAAGCAGTTCACTCATTGTGGGCAAAAAAAATACCAATTTCTTCTCTTCACAGCTGAACTTCAATTCCTCACTGAAGTAGCAGCTTGCTGAAGTCTCTCAACTTCTTCAAGACTGAGAGCTCGCTGAGTAGACACTGGGGGCATGTCAGGAAGCTTTCCAGCTCTTGCTTGAGCTAAGAGTTCAGGGGAAAACCAACGAGCCAACTGATTGGTAGGTGAAGACTGTCCTGTTACTGAAGCAGATCCTGGCCTAACACTGGAGACACCTGTTAAAGCAGAAAACCAACATGTTATTACCTTTAAGAACCAGAAACAAGAGATATATCTATATATAATCTACATCAGATCATTCAGGGCACTACATAGTTACGGCTTTGTTGGTATTGGGACACTGACCTGACACTATTTTTGAGGCTTTAATTATGATTACATAAAACGAGAATAAACACAATAATAACTAATGAAGCAAAATCAAAGCATAGATGCAGAATTTATATCACCATAGCTTTTGAAAATATTTCCATCCATTCACACCAAAAGTCTCGTTTAAACACAACTTTCAATTATATTTTTTAATTGAATTTTCCAAGACAGAGGCAATTTACCTGAGCTACAGTGGGAAAAAACAAATACCGTCAATATCACTTATTCAACTGTTTTCTTTCCCACTTTTACCCTTCCGCATACCTTTATCAACAATTTATCAGGGTGCAGGTTACAATATAAAAGTCCTACCTTCCACAGCCTATCACTGATTTGATTAGCCCAAGTTGCTACCCTCATTTGACAATGGTAGGGGAGGCAATTAACAACTAAGGTCCTTTGGATCTTTTTTCGTGGAATGTGAAAGAGGTAGGAATTTAGGGAATGGATAGATATATACAAAGTCCATTTACTCTGGAATGGAGGCAGGGTAGAGAAAAACCCAGCCTTAGATTTAGCCTGATCTCAACAAATGATGCCACTGTTTCACATGGATGAAGTATTTTTACTTCATCCATGTGAATCCATACTTACTGGTATCAGAAGTAAATTTACTTCTGATACCAGTGAAAGGAAGATATTTCACACTTGGGACGTGAAATTTTAAATGTGCGGAGATGACCAACATTTCAAGTAGAGGACTCAATGCACAGGTGTGACCCAAGTGACATAGGGTATAATAGCTAAAGGACCTTGGTACACAATGTTCATATTAGGAAACAATCAGCATTTATTATGAAATGAATTTAATAAAAATTACAAAAAAAAGAATCAAACTATCATAACTTGTGACCAAAATCTGTGCCAAGCACAAAATACAATAACATTACTGGCATTTTAGGAACTGGGAAATTTTTTATTCTTTCCTAAATAGTAACAAACTCTTTCTCACCATAGCTGAGAAACAGTGGCTCCAGCAATTGCATTATTAATTATCATCAATGGTATCAATTCAAAATGCAAAAACCACAGGAGATCATAAGGAAGGTCAGCTTGAAATCTACCTCAGCAGATTTAAGTGCACAGGAAAAGAAAGAATGTTCCTTCACAAAGAAAAAGGTTTCATACACAATACTGACTAAGCATAAATATGTACCAGGTCTGAACTCACAATTGTACTTAATAAAAATTTTGGTCAGGAAAAAGTCTCAAAGAAAAATCAAGTAATTTTTTCCAACACAAGACTCCTCAGAAGAATGGTCACTACTGACCAACACAAAGTTAAACCAAGAATACAACCATTTACCCACACTTTCCAAAGTACAATTGAATGAGAATGTACCTCATTGGAAAGTATGAAATTGCCAAGGTGTAAATACAAAACTCCACTCTAAATATATTCACCTGCGATTATCAAAATTTTTTAACTGAACTGATGAATACCTTCAAAAAGAGCACCATATTAAAACAAGAATTATGTGGCCTGTGACCTAACAACAACAATGATATTAATAAATGGTGCTGTTGTATTTCACTGGAAAATATCAGGTACGAATTTTGTAGAAGAAGCTACAGTAAAACCTCATCAATTCAAAATTCAAGGAACCAAAAAAATTGGTTCGAATGAATCAATTTCTTTGGTCCTTTTTTTTTCAAGAAAGAAATGATTCGAATTATCCGGATTCGAACTAAATGTACTTAACGAAAAATATCCCATATTTTCTGAGATAATCATAATATAAGGCAAAGCATATGCTCTAAAATGTGAGTTAATGGCTGAAATCTTTGAGTTTATCAGATTCAAGTTTAAGTTGGAGAAGTATGCCTTATCAGACGCAACCACGCAGGAAATAAAAATAAAATCAATATTTTCGGGCATGTGTCCAGTACTACACACTACACGACTACAGTTCTACACAAATTCCAAGCTCGCGAGCTAGCCGAGAAAACTTTAGCGGAGTTACCCGCTGAGATGCACAATCTACACAATGTACAGTTCTACACGCTTATTATCAAAACTCTTCTGATTTGATAATGACCCTCATTTTATCACATAAGTGTATTTTACAGGTCACCAAAATTTATGCCGTAGACCTATACATGTACCGGCCTGCTCTCATCTCATTTCCCTCAAGACTTTTCTACAATGCTGAACTGCTGCATCATCTTCCTTTCCCGCTGGAAGTCCCTAATCAGTTACAACCGCAAACCAAAGTATCACATTTCACCCATCGCTGCTTTCCCATGCCCTAACTTCTCAGGTGGCATCCAATGGTGGAGGGGCTTGGGAGAGGGGATATGATGGTAGGGGTGGAGCATCACGTCAAGAATGGTGACAAACCTAGAATTCCTTACCCCTCTGAAAAAAGCTCGTGAGAACCCAAGGGGGGGGGGAGGGGGGTAAATCGCTGGTCAGAGAGAAACACCACCCAAAAGTAGTCCCAATATCTTCCGCCTTCCTGACATCATGATTCCCATTTGAGTTCGGGGAGATGGGACAAGAGTAGATGGGAAATGCGTAAACAAAGCTGATTGTGAGAACCATAACTCGTCAGCGATTTGGGGCAAACAAAAGAATCTGGGGAAGTGCGAGATGAGAGGAGCGGCTACCAAATGATAAAAGTGCTTACACAGGGAAAATGAGTAAAGGACATCACACCATCCGGAAACTATTACTCTACCATGCCTACAGCACATGAAGGCCATGGACAATTTCAGCATGCCCGAAAGCAATATGATTTTGGTGAAGAATTCCAGTGAGATACCATAGGTTCAATTTGAAATTCTCTAAAAAAGAACATCGCATTTAAATTTTCTGAAAACTGTTCATCGTATTTCCCGAGTATTTTTGACTACTCGTTAATGATGCACCATGCCAAAAATGATTGACCTCCCTTCCCTGCGGTGGTTAAAACATAATAACGTTACCATTGTCGCTGAGGGGTGGAAAAGACAACTTAAACGCTGAATACATTAAATTTCATTACAGAGAAATAAAACCTTTTTATTATTGAGAGACATGGATAATTTGGTTGCATAACTTACATCATGACCTGTAAACATACTTGAAAAAGTCATTTCTAGCTAAAAATGAATCCAAAGTAGTTTGTTCACTTTTCTTTTCGTAGAGTTTGTGCATGCATTTACATCAATGCCCACGGCTTTAGCTAGAGTGCCATTGGCACTGTCTTTCATGTAATGCCATTTCCACATTTGAAATCGAAGCAAATGCCTACTTAAGATTTACTGGCGTATTTTTTAATTGCTTTTCTGTCTCCTCTTCCACATCTGAATCACTTACACCCCGCGTTCAGAGCCATCGAGGTCCACTTTCTTCCCAGAAGTGCTCTCATCAGCACTGCATTCTTCAGGAGTAGCTACCACGTTATTGTCGAAATGGACATATTCCAAAAAAGTGGTTGGAGACACTATTTCACCATGAATTTCGGGCCAGTCGAAGTCTTCACTGAAGTCACTGTTATTGGATGCAATTCCTACACCAAAACCAGCTTTTCGTAAGCAGTTTTCTATAACTGAGGAAGAAACTTCATTCCAAGAAGCAGCTATTAGCACATTCCATATTCCAATCGCATGGGCGGGAATATTTCTTGAGGTTTCTCTAATCAAATACCTCACCAGTTTCTTCCTATGTGAGCCCTTCAGGCAGTAAATTATACCCTGATCTAGGGGCTACATGTAACTAGTGGTATTGGCTGGAAGGAAAAGAATTCTAATATTATATAGAGTGAGCCCTTCAATGTTTTGGGCAGCACACTGAATATTTTGATCCCGACCAGTCATCTTTCATTCGAAAATTAAGAGCCACTCGCGAAATAATTTAGCGGTCATCCAAGCTTTTTTGTTAGCCCTATAAACACGGGGAAGGGTTTGGACTCCTTAGAAACATCTAGGATTGCTGTATTTTCTGATCACCTGAGGCTGTAACTTCTCGCTGCCATCGGCATGGCAACATATCACTATGGTTAATCTCTCCATACTTCTTTTTCCTCCACGGTATAAGGTTGTAAAATATTCCACTTTCATCCATGTTAAAAATTTCTATAGGTGCGTAGTCCACAAAAATGTGTTTGATGTTCGACCGCTATCTCTCAGTTGCCTCTATGTATATTGATGATCCTTCTCCACTCATGCGCAAAGACACAATACCATTCCACTTTTGAAATCTCTGAAACCACTCATTGGAGTATTTAAATTCTTGGCCCATTTAATGGTGATCATTCTGGCCTTTTCTTTCACCAATCGCCCAGATAGAGGAATGTTATTTGACCTGTATTGGAAGATCCACTCCAATAACTCACTCTCTACCTCTTCAAATTTCACTCCCCGTATCCTCTTCTTCCTGCCATTGTCCTTTCCACTCTCTAGTTGTGATTCAATTGCATCACGATTTTTCAGGTATGTCGACCGGACCAAAAGCGGACCAAAATATCATAATTCTTTGCGATTTCCATTTTTGCTTTTACCCCAAGATCTCCTCACAAATTATGCTGAATTTCTCTTTGTTGTCAGTTCCTTGTGTTTCCTCTTTGGAGGCATCTCAAATCCTACCTCCCGTCTATGGACATAAAGGAATAAATTGTTATAGGTAAAATATATTGCTCAGGCATTGCGCAAAGAGCACCAAACAGCAGGCAAAGAAAAATAGTACTGCACTAAATCATAGTTACGAAGTTTTTCGCACATGATACCTACGAAGCTAAATGCTAACATGAAATGCATGACTATGGTTAAAATCACAGCGAGGCAATAAAAATACAAGGGCAATTTTTTCTCAGAAGATGGATGTTTACGATTCGTTTTACCCTCCGATGGGCCATGAGAAGAACGTTGTGGGTCAAGAGGTTACGGTGACCTTTACTGGCGATGGTCAAATGCTGAATCCTACAGTCATCGCTCGAGGAGGGCAGGTTCGGAAGGAAGAAAGGGGAAGGCATTAGCCATGGCACAAATGCCCCGGAAAAAAGCTAGGGACAGAGCAGCTGAGATGTGTGTGCACTCGAGATATATTTGATTAGGGGTAAACATCTGCTGGCGCACGATGCACCATAAGCACAAACATGTTCAAAATAGCTTGGAAGCACTTTGAAGTAAAGTATTCTCAAGAAAGCCATACCAAAATCACAACGACTATAAGAACTAACTACCATCGAATGGCACTGCCCCAGTGAATCGTTTCGAAATAAACGATACATTGGGGCGTCACGGGTCAAAATTCGACTTCGAGTTACATATTAAGCGTATTTCGAATTATCCGAACTATCAAGTATGCAATTTCCTATTCTATTTGTCGGGGACTGCTCACAACTTAGAATAATTCCATATTTCAAATTAAGAGGGTTCAAACTAATGGGGGTTTACTGTATTAGGTGAAGGTGACTGATGAGAGCAAAAATAATCACTGACCACACAATACATTGAAACATGAACAAAACTTCAACTTAATAGGATAAGATGCCATGCATGTGCATATTTAAGTAGGGTAGATAAGTGTAAAAGGAATTATTCATTCTTCAGTATATTTAATCCGAATACAGAACCCAATGGATAATAAGTGGAGTGTATTCTCTATGCACCATGGGGCACTTACAACATGCCTTAATATTCGCTGTTCATCAGTCAGCTCATGGCTTGTCAAATTCAAGATGACTCTAGTGGTTAGCAACACATTTGAAATTATAGCAATATGCTAGTTATTGGAGAAGTGCAAAGAAATGTGGACCAGTGACATCCAGGTAAGTACAAGAAGAGTATCTTTGAACCAAGCAGAAAGAAGTTTACAAATTGTATCACACCTAGAGATGAATAAATTTTTTTATCCATAATTTTCAATTGAGGTAAATTACCATGGTAAGTTACGGTAATTTTCCAAAATTACCATAATTTCCAGTAATTTTAAGTTTTGATTTGCAAATCCTTATCAGAGGACTCAAAACGAAATCAAATAGCATTAAGATACAAATGCCGACACTTATATCAAACATATCACGATGTTTATCTATTATAACTCATTAAAAAAATTATAACGAAGTTGGCAGCAACACGCAATTCGCCTCTTTTTGTTACACTATGAGAAATTTTCCTTCCAAAGACATACATCTGCACAATGTGCATTGTTATTTTACTCTGAATTTATCACGACACATGTAAACAAAATCGTTTTAGCTACTTAATTTATAATATCACCCATTCCAACGGTTTCTTCATGAGGAAGAAATTTTCTGAAAAAGAACTGTTCTGAAAATTACCGTTTATTACGGTAATTTTCAAGGGTGTTCGTAATTTATGAAAATTACCATGGTAATTTACCAAGTTGGCCATCTCTAATCACACCCACATATAAATGAACCATTTCTTGTGACTTAACATTTCCCTCGTGTACAATTCCTTCCATATTATGCAAAATTACACCATGACTTGTCTGATGATTTGGGCAAGCTTAATGATGATGTGCAGTACCCTAAGGAAACTTGGTTTCCATAGGAACCAAACTTTATAAAGCCTAATGCCTATGAGTTGCTCATCATAAAATTTCCAAAAAAATATTTATTGAAATCAAATAATTTTATAAAAATGAGCTAGGTCACAATGAAGTCATTACGTAAAACCCTTTTACAAAATGTTTTACAGAATAGAACTAGTTCTATCTCCATAAAATCATTTTATGCAACAGTATATGAGTGGCACCACTCAAATATGTGATAATCTTGTATCCTTAGAGATGACATAAGAAAAAAGTAAAAATGGCTGAAGCTTATGGAACATCTAGGTAGTTTCCTTGTTCTAAATGATTTTGTCTTTATTTAACCTGTGACTTTATGACTACAAAGTCTCTCTCACTATTAACAAGTTAGACTACACAAACATCCATGTCCCAAGCAAGATTTGAACCTGGGATCAACAGGCTCGGGGTTTACTTGACTGCCATTGGGGTCAACAATATTATTGGGAGAATATTGAAAACATGAGTGTCACTATGTGGTAGAATCACCTCTATGCTGTAATAGAAGTGCTTTAAGTAATACGGAGGCTACTATTGCTACACTTACACAGAAATAGTGGCGTGCAACTATAAAAGCTGAAGTGAAGACAAATATCAATGGCAAAATATATCCATTCACAAAATAATACCATAAATAATACCATTGGTTGCAATTGCAGTTCTATTAATAGTTTTACTGAGACAATGCTTTCAGAACAAATTATAATATTTTTTATAAAAATTTATAAAATTCTCTCACAGAAATTTTTACTGTGACCATCAGGCATAGGACATTTAATCATTGAAATAAACCCTGAATTATTTGGCCCACATAACATATCAAAATGTGGTATCACCTCATCAATGCTGGCGGACACACTACATACATTTCCTCTCTGATAGTCAGTATGAATTTCATAGAGCAAAAAATTAACTACTTAAAAAGAGACATGAATGATGGAATTCTAATAGGAACTTGGTGATGCATTTACAAAGTAAATTGATTCAAAGAAGTTGAAAAACAATGTAGGAAACGCAAAGAACCATTTCCAGAAAATTTTTCCACTCCTTACCTGATCTTACTCCTAAGGATGCTCCATGCTGAGAGCGCTCAACACCAGCAGGGCCACCAACATTTCCACCCATTCCCACATGGGAATTCTGATTAAGAAGAAGCTGATGGAGAGAGGGGCTCAGACCATGAGGTATTGAAAACCCTCCAGAGTACATTCGATTCCCTGTATTGCTCCCACTCCCCCTGTTCTGCATTCCTGCCATTTGTGTGTGCAATGATTGAACTAAAATAAAAACAAAATCAAGATTATTTATACAACAAGAGCAGCAATGGCAACCTTTAAAAATAACAAAGGAAAGTGAGCAGGTTTCTTCATCACTGAGATTTAAATAAATACTTATTAGATCCTGTATAAGGCAAGTCACAACATTTTTTCTACACTCTTATTATCAAAACTCTTTTCATTTAATAATAATCCTCATTTTATGTATCCAATTGGGCATAGGCCCATAGATAAAACTGATGACAAAGATGACCCCTAACAATATTTTGCTCAATTTGTTTTCATTTTATGCTACATATTTCCACTCCACCACATTAAATCTTATATCCTCCATTAGCCTATTTTGCCTTATGCTCAAATCCAACCTGAAATGGTTTCAAAAGCAAGGAAATGAACAAATCTGGAATGCACTCAAGTCTCCATGACATCTAGCTGTTCTCCTAAAAGTTCTCCCGTGTTTATGACCTGCCATATGAAACTGGTTTAATCCTGGGCTACATCCTCATTCATTTGCTTACAGCATGACTTTTTTCTCTTACAATGATACATATATTTTTCTCTTACAATAGTATATTTTAGGTTTCTAAGTTTGACTGAATAAATTTGAAGCAAAAAGTAAAATTTTAACAATATAAAGATGTTTTTATACTTCACTAGAAAGTCTAACACAGATGAATTTTCTTTGCATGGCAGACCAACACATGATAAGTTTGCAGGATCATGTGTGATAGGTACTTTTTTCTGTCCAAACCTATATTTAATAGGTTATCTGGCTAGGGTGATGGCTAGAATGCTGGCCATCATCCCAAGGGCCCAGGATTGTTACCCAGCAGTCACAGAATTCTTCCGCAGTATACCTTCCCTATTTGAGCGCAGTGTGGAGGCTACTTCAGTTCAAGCTCAGCACTTGGTCCATCAGATACGACATTAAACCATTGGCAACTTTCCTTAAGAGCTGACTTAGGCTGATACAAGAGGAAGGGCCTAGCTATGTTCAATCAGTGGTTACCGCCAGATCACCGAAGTTAAGAATTGTTGGATCGGGATGGAGGTTGGACGGGTGACCCCTCCATACTTCTACCACGGTGCTCTTGTCCCCTTGCAAGTGGCGGGCAGGTTAAATGTGGGTTGGCACAATGGATCTGAAGAGGTCTAAGTGCCAGGGGGGCTCCAAAAGGCCCCCGCCTACCCCTCCAATTTACATTAATATTGATACAAGGTTTTATCTCCACACTTTTTTCCTAAAATCCTGTTTCTTCCTAAAATACTATCTATCATTAATGGCACAAATGATTTTAGTTGCCAACTGCCTAACCCTTATAACAACTTGAAATATAGGGAATATTAAATCTAGCCAATAATCCCAGAACTAATAATTCATAAACATCATTTGCGCATGCCCACAGCCAGTGGAATATAGAACCTATGTTTAGGAAAAACCCTGACTACCACAGACTGTAGATTCACAACTCCTGACTAACCTCGTGCAGCCGCAGCAGCATTTATACCAGTGGGTCTCATCACCATTACAGATGGCTTCATGAATTGAGGAGGAACTGGGTTAGAAGAAATTCCAGTACCTCCACCAGAGCTCATCCCAACATTTCTAGGAGTTGACTTCGATCCACGGCTCCCAACACCAGAATACTGTCCCCCGTGCATTCCATGCCCAGCATTTTGCATGAGATTTGAAGAAGCCTGAGGTTGAGAATGGTTCTCCATAAGATGGCTCATCTTCTGAGATTGGTAGTCCATAACTGATCCATACTGAGCATTCAGGGAATTCCCACCACCTCCTTTCACAATTGCACGGCCTGCAACAAGGTTCGCAACTCCATTCATTAACCCATACACCATATTACCAATGCAATGGAAACAAAGTGAATGACGAATCTAAGAAATATAAACTCAAGTATAAAACAATAGTGACTATTTACGCAAAGCAAAGCTAACAAGTATGACTGTTTAAAGAAAAGGACAAGCTAAAAAGGCAATTTCTACTGCATAATGCCTACAAGTTACGAGCAACATGAAACTCAAGGTACTGAAACATTACAAAAATAATATTTGGCATAATGTTCTAAGACAGTAAAGCATCAATTGAAAAAAATTGATGTCTGATACCTTTGAACAATAATAGCATACAGAGATAGAGATCTATAGTATGCTGAGAACAGATAGCACAACCAACAAAATATCCCGAAAAGGATTGGATGACAAGTTTTGAATCAATGAAAATTGGAAGAGAGCCAACCATATTAACCCTTCCTGCACTATGAACACATTTACGAGTGTTGTGCCTCCACATATACATGCATGCAGGCCAGGTAGTCTGCTGATGCCCCATCTACTCTGATTCACACTATGAGAGTCCCCCGACATTTAATTGTTTCGCACCGAAAGGACTAAATAGTTTAAAACACAATGGCTAAAGCATAACAGTTGTTGCAGAATAGCTGAGAGGGAAAACATTCAGGTGCATGTTTTAGATCTCATATTTAAAACATCAATTAATAACTGGAGATGTATAAGGAAAGGAGCCAAGTATGTAAAGAGGGTAGGAGAACTATGGAATTTGTAATAAACCAATCAACACAGCAGGCAATTATATGATGAATACACAAACAAGTGGGAAATCAATAAATGCACCACAAAATTTCCACAAGTTAACACATACATCCTTTTAAGCTTTCATTTATTCTTGTTGCTCTGATTATCCTACAGCTTTTTGCGTTAAGAAACTAGTAATGGCCAATAATGTATATAAATGAGTCCACCTAAGGCTTCAATCAATCACTGATGATAACAACAATTTTATTCTAGATCACAGTATCTCTTAAAGTACTGTGGCTGCTGAAAGGCCTACAAGAGCTGGCCAAGAAGAATGCTCAATCACATCATATCGTGCATTAATGTGACTCATTTCGATACATAAAACTGAATAATATAATATTCCTGATTTCTATATCATTCATTTATTGAACACACAATACTATCACCTGACTGATGTCAAGTTAACTAGAAATCCTCATTTGATACTGAATAAAGAATGTCACAAATACCTTGTGTTTTCACATGACTTTCATTTTTCCACTGGTTAGATGGCTGTTGCTGCCCTTGATTGGTCATTGAGAGGAACTGAGACTGCTGATTCTTATTGTCAGTTGACACTGAAAGAATCATACGATGAATTAAAAATGTGTTAGGAAACGGTATAAAAATTAAACATATAGGGGAGAAGCAAAGAGAGTAAGGGAAAAGTGAGAGGCTCCAGAGAGGAGAAATTGATACTCTTTCCTCATAGGCTAGAATGTTGCCTGGCATCAAGAAATGGATTACAGTACCATAAATCATGGGCAAGACAGAAAAGTTACAGATGGAACCAGAAAAGATTCAGCATAGGTGGAAGGCATATGCAGGAGGACTGCAAATAAGCTTAAGAGCTTAGACAAAGAAGACAAGGACATAAATAAGGATGAGCTGAGACTGGGAATGCTGGATAAGCAGTGAGATAGAGAAGGCATTGTTAGAAATGAAGGTTAGGAAAGCAGAGAGGATTTAAAATATCCCCTTAGATTTACTGAAGAACCAAGGAAGAGATGGAAATGAAAGATTTTATGAACTTCATCATAAGATACATGATAAGGGAGTACGGCTCAAAGTTTTGTTGATTTTGAAAAGGCATTTCAGAGAGTGAGTTCAGGTAAGTTAATGGTAATATTGTGGAAGAAAGGAGTAGACAAGGGATTGATCTGGACTCTATACAAGACCTAGAAAGTACCATTGGGAGTAGTGGATGGAGAATTGGATTCGGTGGTAATAAGGAAGAGCTACTTATTATCAGTGGTACTTTATAATATACACTCGGAGGAAATTGTCACAAGGTATGGGAACGACAGAATGCAAAGTAAAAGTAGGGGTAAAGTTGATAAATTCATTTAGGTTGAAGAATGATGCAGATCAGTGTTAGTTAGCTAAGGGCTTACAAAAACTCTAGACACATTACGAAAGTAGCAAAAAAAATGTTCAGTATGAGGATTAATCACAAGAAAACTAAAGTGATGAGATTTCTGAGAACAACAAGGGCCAGAGTGAAAGTAAAAGTAGGAAGTTGCAAGCTAACACAGGTGGAACAATTACTACCTGGGTAATATGTTGGAGAAAATAGGATATAGACGCAGCAAATTTCGATCGAGAATAATGTCAGCTAAAGAGGTATTTACTCATAGAAGGGAACTAATGAGAAGGTCATTGGTAAGGACCTGATATTTTCGGTGATATCAAATGCTTAAAATCAGTACTATTTTTTGGATATTTCATTGTTTTCATTCACGGCTCTATGGGGAATCATTTGTATGTAAACAGTAAAAGCAAGTAGAGATACACTACTTTTTAATATAATTGGTATAAAATGCTAGAATTTTATACTAAAAACAAAGTGAAACCAAATTATTAAAGAGTTGGAATTTTTGCTGGATCACTCACATTGACAAGTTATGCAACTGGTATGGTAATCATGACAAAATCGACGCAATATAATATATCGAGGCATTAAAAAGTAACTGATAAGTAAGGTGGCCATGACTGGAGTGCAACTGAGCAAATTTTAATTCTCTTTCATTGAAATAACTTGCCTTGTAAGTAGGAACTTGTCGTTCACAGGGCATAGAGTTCCACGAATTATGCAACCATGACAACAATCACGTCAAAATTAATAAGTTTTGGACATATAACACAAATGAACTCTCCTCATAACCGACGAAACTCTGTATGCTTCTCACAGTGGACCAGCAATGGAAAAAATCCACTTTGGCAATACTCTCACTATAAGCCATACTCACTATATCAGACTTCTACAGTACTTTCAATTGGTTATGATCAAGTGTTATGATTTTTCTCACCTTCAGTTAAGTCACAGAAGAAATTCCAAATTTCTGGCCCATCAAACACCCCCAGAGGGTCACTGACTTGCAGAAATACATTTGAGTCTCTTACCAATGTTTTCCAAGTATTCTCTCGATTTCTTTTCTTAGAAAAAACAGAGACCACATAAGAAAAAAGGCTCTTGAGAAAGTGGAATCTTATGTGAAGCAGACTGTGAGATCGATCATGAGATAAAAATTCATATAACAAGGTTCAAAAATGTTTCTGCAATGGTTACCGAATTTGGTTAGCATGTTTTCATGTTATTCTTCACGTCTAACCAAGTTTGGTTGGTAATATTGTGGAATGCTACAACTTTTGCATGTTTCACTAAAATTAGGGATGGGACATTCGAATACATTGAATTTCACCTTGAATCCGAATACTTAAAAATCCAAGTCACTTACATCCTCGGCATATGAAAATCCTGGCGTTCCTTTCAATTTAACCTTACCGTCACTACCTTGATCATAATCAAAAGCATGGTTAAAACTAGGGATGGGATGGTTCCATAATTTCCCGGTTCCGCTTCTCGGTTCCGATTCTATCAATCGGTTCCCAGTTCTCAGCTCCACTTCTACTCCATTACTAATGACACTCATACCACTAATAGAATAGGATTCATATTGTGCATTTAATGATTTTATTAATTACTAAAGCGCCATAGAGTTTCAATTACTTTCATGGAAATAAATTATAAAACTAATATGCCTGAATAAGTAAGTGTAATTGCTAATTAATTAATCAAAAGCAACTGGGCTGCATTCACATCTGTACGTACAGGAAAAGAGAACACCCGTCCACAATAAAATGTTACCACTTCAGAGGCCGAATTTTTCTAAGTCCCGAGTTGAGGAGATTTGACAACAGTGCACCTCTGTCCCTTTAAATACCCTGACCACGAAAGACTGGGGCACGGTCCTCTTAAGAGAGTCCCTTGCCATGACTTGGGGTGAGTCCCTTCCTCAATGACATATACAGGGATTTTTTGGAATTGTATTCCAAAAAATCTAATGTATGTGTGCTGAATGATATGTCCCCTTCCCAATCTCCTCTCCTAACCTCACCGTTCCCCCCCTCCCCTCCCGTAATACAATTCCTAACAATGCTCGCTCAAATGCCCCCGCTTCCCCACTCCCACCTTAGACCAAGCATACACTTCCCGCACGTTGACTCCCTCCCCCTCCCCTGCCACCTTCCACCCCCCTCACTCAATTCTGTATATAAAGGGCTCGTGATGTACAATTGTCACCTTGATAATGACTGTGTAAGTCGAAACCTGGGTCGGTGTTAATAAATCTGTGGAATTTTACAAAGTGAATTTATCTACATTATCTGAGCTATTAACTTAATCTTTGTTATTTTAACTCTGATGATGCAGCCTGTAATGGACACCTCATAATCAGATGAAAAAGCTCCACACATACTAGCTCCTGCGAGAGGCAACTGAAAACATATGCAGCACATTGGGTGCACTTATGAAATTTGTCATTTGCATTAGAATGAAAACAAAGTTTCACCGAATGTTTCAACCAATGGTCAAGTGTACATTTTCAAGATTCCTGCATGTGGGCTTGTGGATTTCACCAGAGTTCATGCACTTTCCATTCCTCTATTGTTTTTTCTCCCACTTCTGTTATTCCTTTGAGAGCCAACTTCATGGTTGGGAAACATACGTTATTAGATCTGAAACCCGACTTTGTTTAATTCATGAAAGTAGCAGTTGGGCATTACTATCATAAAGATCAAGTAGCTGGCATCTATATGTTATTACAGAATAAGATATTATGGGTATCTCGATGACTTTCAATTTGGAAATTACAACTGTTCATGTGTGTTGAAATTATTAAGTACATGATGTTAAAATCAAGTGGAATTTTGCAGTTATTAGTTTGATCCAGAGATGCCAATTTTATAAGTTTGTTGTTTTTTGAGGTTGTTTTGTAACTAAGGGTGCAACAAAGAGGACCTAAAAAAACGGCATTCGAAACTAAAAAGTGACATCGAATACCAAATAAATTATGGAGAAACATGTATATTTCAATAGGTTATGGGCCCAGGCCACCCAGCTCACATGAGTTGCCCTGTAGATAAACAGAGAGTTGCACACAAGATCGGGCGAATCACGAATTTTGATTGTCTAGGTAATCATCAACGGGGAGAGAACCAGGCAAAACAATTAAGAACCTGTCGAGAGCCAGGCGGAGAGGGCCTCTCTCCACCTGGCTCTCAACAGGTTCTGATCTGTTTTGCCTGGTTCTCTCCCTTTTGATGATTGCTTAGACAATCAAAAAACCAGTTTCAGAGATATTGCTTTCCATAATTTAATTTGGCATTTGGATATTCTAGTTTTCGAACATTTTCAATTAAGCCAAATTAGAAGCTCACATTATTTCATCTATCCAAAGACCAGCTGTTTAAAAATGGCATTTTTTTGCGTTTTGCTGGATTAATGGAGAGGATGTTTTGACTCATGCAGCGATGTTGAAAAATTTGTGGTTCGAGCTCAATAACAGCTTGAAAGCCAAGAATGAAAATTCGCTGCCAAACCTGATTTTAGTTAGTAAAGTCTTGCATATTCTACCGGGTGAATTTGAGAATTTCAGATCAAGCTGGATGTTATTATCGAAAGATGAAGAGAAGACTTATGAAGAGCTAATCACCCAGTTATGCATGTACGAGCGAAATTTTAGAAAAGCACAGAGGGAGACACTGGAGTAGCATTATTCATGAAGAGCAGAAAATCAAGGTTCAATCAAGGTCCGAAGAGGTCAAAAGAGAATGACACCTGTAATTGCTGCAAGAAGAAAGTGCATTGGGTAATTTCATGCAAGAAGTGCATTGCTGATGGATAACCAAAGAAGAGCACCCCTCAGAGCAATGCCGTGGACACCAATGTAGCCGTGTGTGCCATCAGTGAAGATATTTTTGAAGTCGAGACTGTATCATCAGTATGGTGGATCGACAACGGAGCAACAAAGCATGTGACGAATTGTCCAGATCTGCTTGTCGAGTTCCACTAGTTTCAAAGTCCCTGCATCATCAAGGCCACTGGAAAAGAAGCTCTCAAGGCCACCAGGAAAGGCACCATTGAAATATTATCATTCACTGAAGAAAACACTTTGAAGATGACTCTGACAGACACTTGGTACGTTCCAAATATTTCGAGAAACATGATTTCTGTTTTAGCTGCTCAAGATAAGAATGAAAATAGCAAATTCCATCAAATACCATCTAACAACTAAGTGCTGGCTTGAAGTCAATGGAAATGTAGTGCTGTGCGGAAGTTGTGAGAAGGACAGAACCCAGTACAAGGCAGCTATTGTGCCAGCTGTTCCTGAGAAAACAGAAAGGGTAAATATTGCTGAAGCAGAAAATTCGACACTGCAGTTGTATCATGAGAGATGGGGACACCAAGACAAGCGACATGTGAGAGAGATGCTCAAGAGAGAGTTGGGTATCACTGTAAAGATGGCAAGAGAATTTTGTGAGCCCTGCACTTTTGGAAAGTCACATTGCGTACCGTTTGGCACTAGGAGAAAGGCAACAACACCTGGAGAACTTATTTCAACTGATGTTGTAGGCCCATTTTGCGAATCCTTCAGCAAAAACGAATGCTCAATTCCAAGAGAGAATTAAAGAATGTGAAGACGAAGCCAAGACGAAAAGGAGAAGGAAGAAGAGCCACAGATCGACATAAAAAAAGAATCATCAATTAGTGATGTTAAATCACTTGGTGAAGGTGAGTCAGATACAGATGAGGAAGAAAACTTCAAGCACTCATCTGGAAGAATTCTGAGAAATCGATCAGCCTTGAAGAGACCAAAACATCTAGAAGATTATGCCATGAGAGTGGATGAGTTCTTGAATCAAGTGATGGAGGATCCTGAGACCTTTGAAGATGTGTTAAGAAGCTAGGATTCAGTCGAGTGGAAGAAAGCCATGGATCGTGAAATTGCTTCATTGAAAGAGAATCAAACCTGATTTTGACAGGGCTCCCACCAAATGCAGCAGCAATTCCATGTAAATGGGTCTTTTGACTCAAGAAAAATCCAAACGGCAGAATCAACAAGTACAAGAGGAGATTGGCTGTTAAGGGGTTCATTCAGCATCACGACATTGATTATGGGATTATGGCGAGACCTTCAGTCCGGTGGCAAAGATGGGAATGATCCACTCAATTCTCAGCATTGCAGCAAGTAAGAAGATGCACCTGACACAATTCAATGTGTCGACAGCATCTCTGTAGGAAGAGCTTGAAGAAACAGTTTTCATGAAGCAGCCACAAAGATATGAAGATGGAATCAACAAGGTTAGTCAGCTGAAGAGAAGTCTTTATGGACTCAAGCAAGCACCTAGATGCAAGAATAAATGACTACGAGCATTCCTGTAACGACATAGGTTCAAGACCAGCGATGCAGATCCATGTTTATACATTCAAGAGAGGAATGATAGGAGGATAGCTCATACTTGTGACCTAGGTAGATGATGGCTTGATGGCAGAGACCAATCTACAAGAGATGGAAGTTTTCACTGAAGAGTTGATGGAAGTTTTCACTGAAGAGTTGATGGAAGTTTTCATGGAAGAGTTGAAGACAGAGTTCAAAATTGTTGCAAAGCGAGTAAGCTATTTTATGGGCCTTGAAATTCAGTGAGAAGAGAGGTTCATTAAGATAATTAAGTGAGCATATGCAAAGAAAATTTTAGAACGGTTCAATTTTTCAGAATCTAGACTGGTTTCAACTCCAATGCTCAAAGGTACAGAAATTTCCACACCAGGGAAAGAAGACGAGACACCAAGGTTTCCCTACAGACCGTTGGAGCTCTGATGTATTTGATGCTTGGCACAAGACCAGACCTGGCTTACAGTGGCCGATTCATTTTGAGGACACTCAAAAATCCAACTCAAGAAGATGTGGTACGAGTCAAGAGTGTCTTCAGATACATAGCAGTGATAGTCTATAGTAGCAATGTGGATGAGGGTTTTCCGGACGTCTACAGCAATGCAGATTTTGGAGGATGCACAACGATGGGTCGTTCAACCTCTAGAGTCATCATTAGGCATGCAGGAAGGGCGATTTCATGGATGTCCAATGACAAGCTGTTGTAGCAACTTCGACAAGTAGAGATCATCGCAGCAAATGATGGGGTCAAAAAGGCAATTTGGCTCAGCAGACTGTTCAGAGGGATTATATTCATCCAAGTCATGTTCACTGTTGACTATGACACAGTACCACGTGTTAGGACTGTTCTGGGCTGCAGGTGGCGACAGTGTGGATCTCAACCCACTTAATTTTAAAGGCCTTGACTCTGTACCACTTGGTGGAATAGTCTATTTCAGATGTGGACAACCTTTTTGAAAGTGCCTTCCAAAATCGACCAACACTCTAGCATAAAATTTTTCTACACTCCAGCCAAATTTATTTGATATTTTATTTGTATGTAAATACAGTAGAAGCCCGGTATAGTGAGTACGGCTTATTGCGAGAATCGCGTTATAGCGAGTGATTGTCTTTGTACCGCCAAAAGGCCTATGTTTTACATGTAAAATAAAGTGGATATAGCGAGGCCAAAACGTTCCTTCCACGGTATACGCTCGGTATTACGACAGATATCTCTCGAGGGCGATGCACCGCCTAGCAAAAATAAACTATTTTGTTTTGTATTATCTGCTAATTAAACTAAAAATACAAGATGTGTGCCATATCTACAATACCTAAAGCCAGTTATGTCCAAACATTAGCAATTTATGGCCTTCAGTACGCTCTGCGCACTCCCATTTTACGTTCTTCTTTTGTTAGGCACAGTCATCAGTGGGAGGGGAGTGGGCGGACGACGAGCAAGATGAGAGTAGGAGAGGGAGTTAGGTCTAGGCATGGGCGATATTGATAATTCAATATCAGGATACGATAATTTTAGCATATCGTAAGGTGGCGATAACGATAACTCATATCGTGACGATAAATATCGTCTTATCGTGCCCCGCTATTTTATTGGGGTACGATAAATATCGCTATAAATATCGCGATAAAATATCATGATATCGCGTCCCGTTAAAATATCACGATATCACACCCCGATTAAATATCACAATATATTATCATGATAAAAGATCGTGATATTGCGCTCGTTCAAATGTAGCGTAATCGCGCCCGATGAATTATCGTGATATTGCACCGGTTAATCGTGTCGGAAAAAGACAGCCGTTGAGTTGGCCTTCGCTTAAGCTGGAGCAAGTACGTTTGAAAACTTACTATTCGACTAACTGCTAATTCAAATTCTCAGTAGTTCTCTCACACTCTCTCTCTCAATTTTAGTGGTCTGATAGTTGACGTACTTGCGTGGACAGATAGGTGATGTAATTGCTCCAGCATAAGCGAAGGCCAACCCAACGGCTGTCTCTTTCCAACAAGATTAATCGGCGCAATACCACGATAATTCAACGGGCGCGATTATGCGATATTTTAACGATCGCAATATTATGTTCTTTTATCGTGATATTTTATCGGGGCGCGATATCGCGATATTTATCGTTTCCCGATATCTTATCGTACCCCAATAAAATATCGGGGCACGATAAAACGATATTTAATGAGCAACGATATATCGTCAATTTTAAAAACTCAAAATCCACTGATGGACGTACCGGTTAACATTCGAAAACTCGACAAAGCTGATATTAACGTCATGACATTCGCAAAATTATCCAAAAGCTTCCACAGAATACCTAATATTTTAATTCCGACTAGTTACACTGTCTGTACAGCTTTCTTCGGCGACGGAAAAATAGAAGAACTGGAAGAAAAACACCGAAACTAGTGGAATTAATGTACCGTATTTACTCGTGTAAGCCGCGCACCTTTTTTCCCGAAACGCCGGAGAAAAAATGGGGGTGCGCGGCTTACACGAATCCTCCAGATTTCGTGTAAGCCGCGCACCATTTTTCCACAGATTCCTGTTGTTTTTTCTCCTAAGTTTCGCATTCTGCCTAGTAGTATGGTTAGTAGTCTAGTAGTAGTGGTATACTAGTCTTCGCAGCATGGTCGAGTAGTAAATCGTACATTTTAAAGTATTCTGAAATTTCGAAGTATGAAATTAATAATAAAAATCCGCGTTTAACAAAGTCTGAGCGTACAACGGAACTGGAAGAGACGCAAGATCAAAAACGCCATTTGTCAAAGCAATAGATTTATCGTGTATAGATCGTAAGTAGGACAATACATTGTAGCGCTGATATGTATTTAAATATACTGTATCCTGTAAGCTGCCGCAAGGAGCATTGTTTTTTCAAAATCATAAGCGTCGAGTTTGTTTCGGTATCACGTAGTATCTGTAGCAACATTTTTACCTAATAGATAGCTCCTTTTGCGTACACATTAAAGCTACATTGCAAAGACACTACAAAAAATTTGTTACGTGGTGGCAATAGTCGTATGCTCAGAGATTATGCCTTCTTCCGTGCTATCCGCTCCAAGCGTGAAAGTAGTAAACGCGTTCGAATCGATCATTAAGCATTTTAAAATAATTTGCTATTATCACCCTAAAATGAATTCTGATGTGAAATTTTGATAGTTTTATGTGAGTATAAAACTACTTATTATAAGCGATGCCGAAAAAATAGGACATCGAGCTCCATGAAGGAAATATGGTGTATCTGAATCTAGCAGTGACGAAAACTAAGAATGAGAACTGTTATGATATGAATATTCATTAGTGATTTATGATTACATTTCCGGGAATGTGTTTTTCTTTAGTTTTATAAGAATTATAATTGTTATTAGATCGACCTTAGTTTTTTCTGTGTGTTCCCAAGACTTTCCGGGTTTGTTAAATCGTCCCAGTCCACAGCTACTACGCAGAGAGCAGACGAGATCACTGCTATCAGGTACGGATGGCGTTTGGCTTTTATTTGTTGATATGCCAACGGATTTCCGTAATAATAGAGTAATCACGGGCTGAAATCATATATATTTTTGCAATTATTTCAGTTGGATGTTACTTTCAACTGACGCCATTTTTATAGCTAGATAATGTGATCGTATGTAACTGTGATTACTGTGAGATTCTACGAGAAAAAGATGCACAGTAAAAGTGGTAAAAGAGGGCGTGCGGGCCGTGCATTGATGCACGACGCGATGACGATCGTGACGATAATAACACGTAATTCAATCAATTAATGAGAAAGACGTACACGTAATTTAGGCCCAGCATTTCTATTAAAGAAAGTGCATTCATGTTATGACAAAATGATGCAAACTCAAGGAAAAATTTTTTTTTTTTCGATAGAAATAATTTTTTCCTCACGAGCCTGCCCGAAAATAGGGGTGCGCGGGATACACGAGGGCGCGGCTTACACGAGTAAATACGGTATTATATAATGGAAAATGTCCTGTTTCTTTCATGAAATATGTTGATATTCTACCAGATTGTGCCTAAAATGACTTTATTGCAGTTTACCTTCGCCAAATACCACGGAAACAAAAGAAAAACTGTAAATACGAACGACTATGAGAATTAGGTTGGTTTTTTCAACAGCTTCGGATATAACGAGCGCTCGATTTAGCGAGTGATTTCCGAGGGATTATGAGTACTCGTTATACCGGGATTACACTGTACGTATGTCGAATAAAACTGTAAATGAGAAAAATAACAATTTTAAACTCCTACAGTATCTCGTGGAGTTGGCCAGAGTCATATTGTGGCAGGTTACATATTGTCTGCTATCAGGCCTAGAACATGTTTCAAAAATAAAGAGAACATTTTCACATAGTCTCTCACTAGCCACCAGGTTATCTTACAGGGTGGCTACTGAGATCCAATTTTTAAATTCCCTGACCTTTCTCTGACTTTTCCCTGATGGACTCACCAATTTCCCTGACCGATCGCCAAAAGGGCTCCTATTATCTGAATATTTTATTTCTGCTGAATTAAATTTTTAAAATTAAATAAAACTAAGAAAATGTTAGAAGGTGAAATCAATACATTAAAAGCTACAAGTATATCCTAATGAAAAAGTATATTAAACCTTCATAAGTTAAACCCTCATGCAAATTATACGCCCTTTTCATACACATTTCGCAGCCACGTATCGTGTTTCCTCGGTCATATATGTTTCCTTCGGTAAAATTAGAATGTGGATATCTAAACCTTCAAGAAAGAGGTAGCGTGTCATGGTAGTTGCGGGAAGTTGAGGATTACTGAAAAGGAATCGAAGGGAAAGTTAATGACCGATTTACTGGTGGACTCCGGTACAGGTATCACTAAGGTGCGAGAAAAATACAAACCAAAGCCAAGTTGTTGGATTTGATAAAAATCGGATGGCACGAGTGACATTCAGAAGCCAATAACAATTTGATTAACGTGGTTATAACCCCTTGATTGTAAGAGGGAACCAAAAATGAACAAATATTTGTATATACAAAAAAAAACGTAATTGCACCACTGCGAACGAGGCATTTAGCAACGGCAGCATCGTATTCAAGAATATCATATTTGAGTTGGTTTGTGTAATGACCAAATTGCTTCAAGAGGGAGCTCAGGGGACGATTCAATAATTACATCGAGCATGAAAGGTGGAGAGGGGAGGATGACTCTTCTTACTGTCTCATGAACGGGGGTATGGGAATCGAAGATGATCTTACGTAAGATTTTGTTTACAGGTGTGATCGTACTTGTATTACCATTCTAATAATCATCGTCTCGTATTTTTATAAGAGCAAGCAACGTATTTACTACGAGCTAAAGGTCTCCACCTGCCTCTAGATCTGAGTCTGAGAAGTTAAAGAAAACGAGAGGTAAAATTTTCCAAACAACATAGCCTCGGATTCCTTATGATGAGCGGAATGCATGTGATTATAAATTTTAACACTACTAGGCAAATATCGCAATAAGGATCGGCTGTACAAAAGGGATACATTGTACGTCTGATTCACAACTAAGTAACTAAAAGACACAAATAATAAGATTCACAACTGAATGTTCCACAAATTGATGGGGCTTATTCCATGCACATCAGTGACAGATATTAGTTTTAGTTTGTGAAATAAAGGGCGGGAAGACTGGCCGATAAACGTTATGGTAGATAAATAATGAGGATTTCAATTTGTTTCTTCCTGACCGCCACTAGGATTCCCTGACTTTTCCAGAAATGCAAAATTCCCTGACAATTTCAGGTTTTCCGGTTTTCCCTGACGATCGCCACCCTGTCTTAACAAGAAACATATCACTCATTTCAATTGCAGTATATATAGTACAGCATATTGTAGTGCAGCTCTGATTTTCATAATTTAGTTCCCTCGCAACAGATTTCTTTCTTGGTAACTCGTAATTTGGTCAATTCACAAAATGTTGACCAAAATTAGAATGAGGCGTGCATAAAAAAAAAGCAATTTTATGATGGATACACAGAAAATTCATAAAATCTTTGGTCCAAAAATATAATTAATGGGACAAAAGGTATCATTTAATTGAAACCATTTTTTTAAAATAGTGAACCAAACTTAATGGAATATATAATAAGGATTAAATTTTGATTCCATGACACATTGAAAATAATGAATGCTCTACAAACCTATAACATTCAATAGGATAAAAGTGCAAAATTGTAGAGTTCCAAAAAATTCAGGTAACTTGATGCCATGAATACCAGAACCCCAAAAGCAATCAGTTTATCATCCAATTAATGCAGATTGATGGCTTCCCTGGTTAACATTTTTGTGGATGCTGATAGCCAGTAAATTATGGATTCATTACACATCAAACTGCTCACACTAAATCATTATCAAACTAAATGAACATGGCAAATTATATTTAATTTAAAAGACAAACTAACCTTGAGCTTTTAAATCAACTTTTCCCATTGCATTGGAGACACTTGAAGCATTTTCCAAAGATGTTAAAGGGTCCTTCTCGGCAGTCATTTTACGTAGAACTGAGGTTGGTGTGAAACCCAGCGGTGTTGGAGAGTGCTTAGCTGGTGGAGGGGATGATTCCACTTTGGTTAAGCCAGCACCTGGGTTGGGGGAGTGTGACCTGATAGAATAAAAAATTTTTTTTTCATAAACTGCTTACACAAATTCATCTGAGAAGAGTACTTTTTTATTTAAACACTTTCATTACAACTGTTTTCATTTAAACTCTTCAATCAGCATGATAGCTAACTACATTTCTCATAGGTATTGACTACTTGCACTCAGCCTGTTCAGGTCAAAGGACACTGACAAATGCCAACAAAACTTCTGCATGAGAGAGTGCATGCAGTGTATATCCAACAGAAATAGATCTACAAAACAATGCAGCATAAACCAGAGAACAACAAGCATGACATCATCGAGATATTCAAAACCTAAATTGGATAACTGCAGTTCTCCATTCTTTCCTATTCATCCACAGCTCAGTAACATCCCGACGTATTCTTCCTTTGGCCCCCATGAATTTTTTTCTTGGTCTTCCGTGGGATCTTTTCTTCTACTACTCCCTTGATTACATTCTTGACTAATTCGCTGTCTCAAGGTGGGTTTAAAATACTCCTCGTACAGTCCTAGCATACAAACACTCAGACCTTGCTTAGAAATACCATCGTCATAATTTCTAAGTATCTCTAGGTAGGAGATGCCTAGTACTAGCTGTCACTCAATTCCAACCAAAGTGAAATGCAGTCCCAAATGAAGTCCAGTCCCAAACGTCACCATCCCTTATGTAGCCGGATTTTCCGAACGCATTTCCCGAATACTTCGGAAAGCAGACATTGAGACACGGTTTAGCACGCTAACTAAAGTCAAAGATGTCCTACCATTGCCTAAGGATCGGCTACACCCTTTATTAACGGAGGGAGTTTATGAGATCCCCTGTTCATGCGGAAGAACATACATCGGGCAAACAGGGCACTCAGTGGCATGTAGGCTCAAAGAACACCAGAGGGCCATCAACCACGGCAACATTAAGGATTCTGCAGTCGCCGAGCACGCAGCCACCGGAGGTCCAGACGTCAGGCATATTATTTTATCTGACAAGACACGGGTAATAGCGAAGGAACCGCGCTATTACCCAAGGCTAATACGGGAAGCAGTCGAAATCGAAAAACGGCCGAACAATTTCAATCGTGACGACGGCATTAAACTCGGCGCTGCATGGAAGAGAATTCTCTGTCCGCTACCCGAGGGAGAGTCCTCTAAAACACCGAGGGTCCAGGATGAGTCACCACCTCATGACATAAGCAGGGCAAGAGGGGATGCGAGAAACAATGCCAAATAAGGCCAAGGGAGGGGGGGGCATGTCTCTCAATAAATAGCCGAGATGATACTTCTTTTTAAGTTTTAACCCTGATGATGCGGCCTGCAATGGACGCAAAAGCTCGGACGACAAAGCTCCACATGCGGCGGCTCCCGAAAGAGACAACTGGATAAATATATACACGTTGAAAGCATATCTAATTCTCCCAATTTGTTAAGTCACTTTACACGTTCTTAGTTTTCAAACAAGAAGAATACCATCAAAATGAACTAAATTTCAGACTTCCACAAGCTGAGATAGCGCATTTTTAAATATTATTCGTAACGTAATTAGTAACTGAGTAATCTATTTTAAACTTTGTTTAGTCTAACAAGGGAAGGTTCCCAAGTGTAACCTGCGGATCGCGATCAAACTTCGTAGGGTGGTAGAAAACGAAAATTCATTAGATATGTGTCTTCGGAAATGCGTCCAATAGGCCTTAGTTTTCGAGATATTTGCATTTGAAAATCTTTAAAAACGCCTAAAATGAAGCGTGACGCAACCCGCAACACACGTACGCGGCCCCTGCTCCTTTCTCGGGGTAATCTTCAAGCGATGGAGTGGATGGGACTCTTGTGTCACTCATAACACAAGCTAATGCTTTGTGTGCGGCAATACCTGTATTCAACACTCGTCAGAACATTTGCCACGACTTTAGTATCACTACACGTGTTCGTATGCTGAATGGACCTCTGCCTTGATGCTTTCAGTTGCAGACGAAGCTCTTTGAATAAAAGCTGTAACAAAAGTATTGCATGAAATGGGCATCCCTCGACGTTAGATGGACAGGGTTCTTCACTTTTTTTCCTGAATTGGTAAAAGACTTTATTGAAAAATTTATAGTCCCCAATGGCGACAAGTTATCTGGGATTTTATATGACAAAGACCACACACGAAAAATTTCTTTCACAATTGCTTTTGCAGGGAGAGAGACGTTTTTACTAGCTTGAGTTGTAGTCAAGCTATACTGTCGTAGAAGTTCACCACAATAATGCAACGCATTTGTTAACTCCTGCTTCTCACTATTTTTCTTAAAAATCGGGATGTTAAATGGGTTTCCGTCTTCGTCATATGAAATCCCGGATAATATGTCGCTAGTTTGTGGTGTGCTTGCGGTCTCCATGTCACTTGGCGTCTGCACTCAAAAAAGAGGTTGGATTAGGCATCCAATTTTAGTTGGATAAGGAATTGTTATTCCAAAAACCAATCGTGATCGATATGATGGTTGGGTGAACCGTCCAATTACATTTAATGCTCTCGCAAAGAGTCTAGCTCCAACTAGTTGGATTGGACAACCATTGCAATTGTTACTCCGTTCTGCTGATCAATAGTTTCAAAGTGCATTGTTTTTTATATAATCAATGAAACAATACACATATTCTGCTGCTGTGCAATACTTTCAAAGTTCATTGTTGTTTCTACAACCAATGCAACAATAGACACATTTCTGTAAATAGTGCGACAATGCAGTTGCTTATGTTGCTTACATCTGTCAACTGCGTGAAAATATAACATTGTACTTGAGAGAAAGGAGTTTCCCGCGTGCAATATTTTACTTTCATCCATACACTGTAAATGATTATTGTTTACGATTTAAACGATTACTATAATGTTTATTACGTAGCATTGCAAACAGTTTTAGAGAAGTTTAAGGATAGTATAACAGCGGAAATAGCACTAATGATAAAAGTATTGAATGTTATTTAAATTTCAATGACTGTGCTGATAGTTTCTTTTTAAATATTGTAACTGATTGCTCTAGAATAAATTAAATATATTAATGGAAAATATAATAGGGTGGCAGTGTATTAGTGACTACATGAGCAGCGAGGTGTCAAAAACAATGGTGACGTTGATAGAATAATTAGCAATGGAAGTGGTAATGCGTGTTTTGATTGTGACGAGTTGTAAATATTGTATTTAGAAATAAGTCATTGTTATTTGGGATGACGATCTGTGTAAATAGTGGTAACTTACAAACTTTCCAGCCGGTCATCTTTGTGAGGGTGCTGAACAATAATTCGTGTGTGGTCTTCAGGCTTGCATTTCGTTAGCATACTACCGGATAATATATGAATATATGTGCCCTTTTGTAGAAACGTATACATCCTTGTTTCATTAATATAAACATGCGAACATAATGACTTGGTTAACTTGAAATTTCTGTATGATTCAATAATGGGTATCCAAGAGCAGGAATGAAAACATAGTCAAGACAACAGAACAATTACTTGCGGAATCCACTACAGATGGTTGTGAGAGCCCACTACTCGCAAACTGTGGATCCAAGGAAGTTTGACCTTTGAGTGAGGATTTGAAAACAAGAAATGATGCTTCAAAATCCACTCGATAGTGCATCACCAGCTGCAGGCTCCAGTTTAACAAAATATAGTTCGGTATGCTTGGTACGCCTGAAAGTTAACTGAAGATAATGAAGTGTTTGTTAACGTAAATGATTTTCATTTCCTGAAGATATGGTAAAAAAAATTATGTGACTGTGGCAATGGAGCATTTATTAAGTGTTCTTGGTGTAAGAAGCATTTTTGTTTTTCCTATTTTTATGATAATTATCACCCAAGTGACTGTTCTGGGGAATGAAATTACGAAATGTTTCCGCATAATTTCTTACAGTGAACATTTATACATTCACAAAATAAAGTGAATATTTAAAGATTTTTTATTTGCTTGAATAAATTGTGTGCCAAGTTAAAATGTGTAGGATATATTTTTCCTGACCGCATTTTTTTAGGCATTGTGACTATGTTCTCTAATATACATTTCTACTTCGACCCTGTTTCTTAATGCTAATGTCAAATACTGGGGTAGAAGGAAGGTTCTGCGTAATATAGAGCCAACTTCTACCCAGGATTTACCCAAGAAATTCAAGCTGCGCCTTCCAAGATAGCGGATTGATAATGGTTTATGGAAAAAAGAGGTAAAGTTGCTGAGGTTTACTTAAAAAAATTAGGAAAATTAAGGAACGAAATTCGGGGACTATACATTTTTCAAGAAGGTCTTTTACCAATTCAGGAAAAAAAGTGAAGAACCCTGTCCATCTAACGTCGAGGGATGCCCATTTCATGCAATACTTTTGTTACAGCTTTTATTCAAAGAGCTTCGTCTGCAACTGAAAGCATCAAGGCAGAGGTCCATTCAGCATACGAACACGTGTAGCGATACTAAAGTCGTGGCAAATGTTCTGACGAGTGTTGAATACAGGTATTGCCGCACACAAAGCATTAGCTTGTGTTATGAGTGACACAAGAGTCCCATCCACTCCATCGCTTGAAGATTACCCCGAGAAAGGAGCAGGGGCCGCGTACGTGTGTTGCGGGTTGCGTCACGCTTCATTTTAGGCGTTTTTAAAGATTTTCAAATGCAAATATCTCGAAAACTAAGGCCTATTGGACGCATTTCCGAAGACACATATCTAATGAATTTTCGTTTTCTACCACCCTACGAAGTTTGATCGCGATCCGCAGGTTACACTTGGGAACCTTCCCTTGTAAGATAAATATATGTTCCATATCTTATGCGCAGAAAAGAGAAGTGGCTTTTCATGATTATCTTCAAGTGGGCATCAAACTTGCTTCCCGGAACTTGAATAATATCTGGTGTTTTTATCTGTCTCAGTCGAAAAATTAATTAATATAACCAACTAAAAATATATTTTTGACATTATTAAACGTAAAAATAAACAAGATTTAGTTCGATATACTTTATTTTAAAATTGAACTACTCATTTTTGTGATATAAACCTTTAAAACTCAGGGGATGGAATTTTACAATGGACATTAGGTGCTTTGAGCTCAAATATAGTCCCCTCCAGACTTTTTCCGCAAAGATTTCGGCCAAAAAGGGGGGGAGGAATATTCGGAGGAATACGGTACATATGGCTATATTCGGAAGAATACGGTACATATGCGGTTTCATGGACCGTGTAACCACCGATTCATCCATTCGTAAACGTACATGAAACCATTCACGCAAATGTAAATGAACGTACGTAAGTACATGTTCGTACGTGTTATCTATCGTGTAACCAGAGATTTACTCGATTTTGATGATAGCGCTTCCTGTCGGCAGATTTCTGAACCTATTGGCCTTGGCGGCTCCGTCGACAAAAACTACTCGACTCGACTCTCGTAAAAATACTCGAAGTGCTCGAGTCGAGTACCAACTACTCGACTCGAATTTTCGAGTACTGGCACATCCCTACTATGCATATTTCCACTTAAATTTATTCGGTACTATTCAGGTATTTGGTATTCAGGTTCAGTACCATATAAGCCAGAGATAATCTTTTGAAAGGGATATTATAAATAAGTATAAAATTAATTTATCATGTTCTCAATTTTCATAATAGGCAGAGAGAAGAGTGCATGAAATTTTCTATGAAAAATGATGGATTGCAGATCCTCGTTTAAATGATTTTTGTCATGGCCATACATGTACAAAGTTAGATGAACTTACTGTTGCTGCATTTCTTGTCGCCGCCTATAATTTTCCTTTTGCTCTTCAAGCTTCTTTTTAATCAGAGCTGCATGCATAATTTGCTGAGTGTGAGCACGAAGTTCTCGAGGTGATGGTACTCGATGAGGTGCCATTCCTAGAAAAAATTGAATTTTTATTGACAGAAATTGTGGATTGTGAAATTTTCAAAAATATGGCACTAGAGTTTATTGATTTCCATAGGATAAACAAATGCAAGCAATTCAACATCATTACTCCTATCCCTTAATAAAATAATTCCTATGGCAACTGCAATCGGAATTTTTTATACATAATTACTCACTTTAATGCTGTACTTTATAATGCTAATTGGTATGGAATAAGCAACACAAAGTTGAACTTGGGTAGCTAGAAACCACCAAAGACACATTTTATAATGTTTTAAGTCACAACTGGTTCTTTCTTCATTGAACTGCTACATGAAAGAAGCCAATGAAAATTATAAGTACCTAGTTAGCTTAACAGGGGTAGGTATCCCTGGATGGAAATACAACTGACCCTTGACAAAGGATATTACTTTCATCACAGAGTTTTTAAAAACACTAGTACATCCACGAAGCTTGACGAAGTGAAGGCTATTCCCCGTCAAAGAGAGGCTCACAAAAACTGGTCCACATATAACGAAGTTCGGTTATTATGAAGTAAATATTCGGCCCCCTCAACTTCTTTATAAACCAGCTGGACTGTACATAGAAAATAAGTGTTAACACTATTTGCCAATTTTTTAATCACATTGATTTTGTAAAAAATATTTTCAGCTGTATCATGTGGTTCACACATAAGCATTGTAACTTTCTTAGAATCCTAATGAAACTATGAATAATAAATAAAAAAAGGGCTTAAATAGAGCATTTCTAATGAATGTGTATAGATATTTTTTTGCAAAATTTTACTCAGGAAAAATACCTGATATACACTATATTTTTATAAAGTGGTAAATGCAGAGAAAAGCCATGCCATTACAAATCTAGTCAGTATGTTATGGCCACATCTGTTCCATACAATTTGAATTTTTACCCAATGTAAGAGATATTTTGGACGATTCAACGAAGTGATGAAATTTATATTTACAAAAATCACAGTTAAGGTTTTTTTGTACTCTGGTGAATAGCACAGTATCAGCTTAGAGTAAAATCTGAAAAATTGTATCCAAAATATGAAACAGATGAAGGGAAAAAATTAAATGATTAACTGTCACACATTGGTACATCTTTTCAAATCCATTCCCAATGTTACAGGACTATAAGTGGGCTAAAAGGTGACCAATGACATCATAATTTAAGCCCTTGATGAGACTTCTCCAAAAAAACTCTGACATGCAGTGATCCCAGAGTTGGACCAAACTATTCTATGTACTGACATGTCTGTGTGAATGAAGCAATTACAATAGCAAGTAATTTTTAACATTATGCTTCATTCAGTTCCAATGAAGACCAGACCCTAGGAGACACTTCAAAGTTTCACTAAATCTTGGCTGAGTTACCACAGCTATTACCTAAAATTCCTTTCAATGCTAAGAAACTTTATGCATTAGGCAAGTATCTTACCTGCTGCATGCTGGATGGCTAAAGTATTAGATTGATTGGGAGCTATGGGTGAGGTCACCAGAGGCTGGTTAGTGTTGTTAGCTGGTCCACTGGCAGTAGCCAAGTGAACAGGGGCGCTAGGGGATAACACTCGGGGCTGTTGACAATAGGCTGAAAGGAAATTCCCTTTCATGAGAATATATTTATAGAATGTGAGGGAGAAGCACTCAGTGTATAAAACCAAGAGACCAAAGATTTCAAAGATACCTACTACAGACTCACACATCACAAATGCCATGAAAAAACTTACCTGCACATAAAAACATGGTTATTTAAACACAAAGGTTCCACACAGGTATAACCTAACAAGAAGCCCTTAACCATTAGTGACAGACAAATAACTGTTAAATTCTCTTGGAAGCCAAATTACATGCAAAATAAATTAGGAATGGTGATGCCTCATGACACTCCAAATGTGGATGTGGTTGGATACCATAAGTAATTAGGAATGGTATCCAACATCCAAAATGAATGGAGATCGTTAAACATAATCTATTCATAATGAGCAAGTGTTTATCCCATCAAAGATAATTTTTCTCAAATTATTCTTACAGTTTACATGCTTTTCAATCCTCTCATGCTTGCCATCTTACTTCACAAGTCATTTTTCAAAGAGGCAATCAACATCCGTGTATCATAGTTGGCCTTCAACAACTCTGAAAGGCTAAATGTGCCAAGCTATATTCTGCACTACTTGATTATGTAATGCATGGTACAGATATAGAAAAAAACACCTTAGTTATAATCCATAATTAAAATATGCTAAAACAGCTTGCTGTGGCTGATCATCAAAAATATATACCAGATCATCAATTTAGAAAATGGTATCATCCTCTCATTTTTTACTACTTTGGATCACATTCTAAACACATTACTTTCCGGTGATTTAGAGAAGAATAAGGATTGATTTAAAAAATCCCAAAGTGAAGTACTCATGCATTAGGACCTAATTAATGGTCAGGAAAACTCAGGATACGAAGTTTCAGAGGCAGCATCATCGGGTGTTGCTGATGATGCTGATCGCTCATCACTCTTCACCTGATAATGCTGAATGATAGTGAAATATTGGTCGTGTTAATTAAGTTGTGGATGTAGAATTAGTGTTTGTCCCTCTGAAACTTCAGGATGGAGAAATTCCACTGAGTAATACCTGAAAATATTTGGTAAACCCAAGCTATTTCTGCGGACCATATACCCTCACTTTCACAGAATGCTTCACACCTCTTTCAATGAACTTTGACAATAGTTTCAGTACTTACACAGTTAAAAAGGTTAACTACTAAATTCACATCGCATAGGTAAAGTCTGGTGGACTGTATGAATCAACTTCGGTAGCCACAACACTTCAAGTAGGTGCTGTTGAAACTAACCATTGTTCAAGGGGGAAGGTATCCTCATCTGTTGCTGTTGTTGCTGCAGGAGGATTTGGTGGATAAAGTCTGTATGAGGCGAGGTTGCTCGTGGAGAAGCTGATGCAGCAGCTGCAGTCACAGCTGCTACTGCTGCAGCTACCTGTTGTTGCTGAGTTGACATTGTAGCCTGATGGGTGGGAGGGGGAGCAGTCCCTATCCCTACACGACAGGACAATGGAAAGAAGTTTACCTTGAATTCATTGTCCACTCTAAAAGAATACAGTCAAGCCCACTTATATCAAACTGGTTTTAACGAAGTGAAGGCTATTCCCTGTCAAAAATGACCATTTTGTCATGTTAAAAATCTCACTTTTAAGAAACATTTATTTATTGGTGGTCCGTTTTTAACAGTTTTTTTTTGCGAAACGGTTAACCCATTTCTTTCCGTAGTACCCCCCAGTTGTTGTTAACATATTTTCAGTACCAACTGCATGCTAAACTCAAACAAAGGCATAAATCTGATAATTTTTGTCCATAAATACGCCCGCCCACTCCTCACTCTGGCTCCCATGAAAGCACACCACGAAAGCCTTCGCCGCTTCATGATTACGGTTGAGTTAGGGTGGTCCAGTGACAGGCGGGTTGAGTGAGAGGTAGGGGTCAAGGTTGCTAGGTTGGACAGGACAACGCCCATGGTCAGAGATTGACGAAGAAAGAAGATGGGAAGGAAAGGCGAAAACAAGGAAGAGAAGGATGATTCTGGTGATTCATAGCCATATGACAACGCTCTAATATGAGGCGAGGGTATTGGTAGAATAAGGGGACAGCGATAGACTGCAAAACGTGCAGTTGTCAGGGTTTTCCACCCCTCTGGCTTGCTGTTTTTCCCTTCCAGTGGACAACTTTCTACTTTTAGCTCTTTTTTGGTTATTTGCTGTTGCATCAAGCAACACTGCCTAAGCTCATGCCTGAACCCCTGAACTTCCATCCATTTCCCATCGCCCTCAGTTGACTCAGTGACACTGATGCTGCGGATGGCGCAATAGCCAATCCTTAGCTGATACGTCTTTGCTGCTGAGTACGCCATCTAATTTGCTTGTCCGAGGTAATTACATTGGATAAACAGATCAAGTTAGAGTTTGAGACATATTCACTATCAGACAGGATCACGTGAAAAACTAAATGAAAATTTTCAGGCATGTATCCAGTAATATAACATAAGGTGTATTTTCCAGGTCACCATAATTTTTGCCATAGATCTTTAAATTTACTGGTTTGCTCTCAGCTCATTTCCCTCAAGAATTTGCTACGATGATGAACTGCTGCATCATCATCATTCCCCTCTGCAAGTCCCTTATCAGTTACGTCCGCGAAAAAAGTAACACATTTCATTCATCGTTTTCCCACGCCCTAACTTCTCATGTTGCTTCCAGTAGAGGAGGGGCTTGGGAGAGGATAGAGAATGGTAGGGGTTGAGCAACATGTCAAGGTTGGCGACGAACCCAGAATTCCTTAGCACTACACTTGTCCAACCAGAGCCTGGATGGTGGCTCTTAAGGAAGGGAGGGGAAGGCATTATTTATGTTGTGAATGGCCCGAAAAAAGCTAGGAATGGAGCGGACAAGATGGGAATGTACTCGAGGGATATTTGATTGGGGGTAAACAACTGCTGGTGTGCAGCGCACCGCAAGCATAAGCAAATGTTCAAAATAGCTTGGCATCACTTAAAAGTAACTTGAGCTCAAGAAAGCGATACCAAAATCACAATGATTTTGAAATAGGCATTAAATAACCATCAAAGTGAGCTAACCCAGTGAATCGTTTCGAAATAAACAATACGTTGGGGCATCATGGGACGAATTTCGACTTCAAGTTACATATTAAGCGTATTTCAATTGATCCATACCATCAAGTACACAAGCCGCAACATTACAGCAGTGAAATCCAAAATAGGGCTCGGAAAAACTGGTCTACATTTAACGAAGTTTGGTTATTACGAAGTAAATATTTGGCCCCCTCAACTTCATTACAAATGGGCTTGACTGTATATAACTTTTCGTGAACAATTCATCTGCTTAATATGCACTTAAGTGTAGGGGATGATTTCTGAACTTATCCAATCACATTGAATGTTAGTGTTAGCACATTGAGTGACCATTGCATTCCAAGGGGTGTCCTACACAGCCATACCTCAAATTCCCTGATAGCAGTAGAAAAGATAGTACCTGAATCAGTAAATGTTCTCCAAGACCTACAAAATTCAAAATAATGAGATGCTGAGTCTTGCAAGAGAAAAAATTCAAAGTAAGAACCAAAAATGAAAGAGGATGTTGTCCTAAAATTTTCCATGAGGCCTGCTACGCCTCAATAACAAGCTCATTGAACAAACTAAATTCTTCTAGAAGTTTTCCGCTATACGAAAATCGTTCACCTTGACCTACATTTGTTGTTGATCTACAAATATATATGCATAGATAGTTTTATTATATTTAAATTATATTTTGCACAATTCTATTAAAAGATAGAAACATGGAGGGGCACAATCATGAAAAATGTCTTTCCTGCATTTTAACAAGATATTGGTATAACACTACCTTCACATATTACTTTAATTAATTGTTTATTAACCATAAACAAAAGAAAAGATATAGCTAACAGCTAAACAAAACTTCACCATTTAGGACAATTGTTTTCTTGAGCTACCTTATTGCTCAGGACTATCGAATCTGTATTTTGCTTACTCTGTAAAGGAAAAATGACAACGACCACAAAGAAATGACTGAAGAGTGAAAAATCTCTATCTCAAAATTTTTAAACAAACACCTCTGAGTCATTCCATTTTAAATCGACAAATTTTTCAGAAATATCGAGCTTCACCACCTCAGATTTCAATAAAAATTGTTGCATATATACTGTCAACCTTCCTGAGCCATAAGCCGTTCCCGGTTTCCGCAGAAAAAATGTCGCCCCTGGATTATAGGCAGTCGTGCATAGCGTGACCGCCTGAAAAACGTCTTTTTACGCTGTTTTTCTACGTGCTACAGCAGACTGGTTTTACGTGATGCACACATTCAAAAGGTGTCTATAGAAAGCTTATGAAGTGTTCTCGATAATAAAGTGCTTTTAAATGGCCTTTTCGCAAGAAAAAGTGCATTTAAGTCGCTGTAAATGTAACTGCCAAAACTCAATTTTTTCACAAGTTTAGTCTAAAATTACACAAAGAAATAATGAAAAAAACGGGCCTGTTTCTCTCACATAAACACTTATACGTGTCTACTGTGTGAATATATTAACAAGTTTAAAATATGAGCATTGATCACTCAGAAAAAATCATTTGAATTTGAGACATTTCGAAAAAAATGTTTTTTTGAGGCCAAAAAAGTCCATGTGGGACAGGGAGTAAAAATTATAAAAGCATTCCATTTAAAAGTACTAATGTTGTTCTTTTAGGTACTGAAAGAATTTTTCTGTGTTTTTTAGCGGTTACGGAGATATGGTTGGTGAAAAACAGCGCTCAATTTCCACTGGCAGTGGGCTTAAAGACACACGCATTCCAACAATACTATTTTAACCTTCATTTTTCGATGTGGAACAGGGAGTAAAAATTATAAAAGCATTGCATTTAAAAGTACTAATGTTGTTCTTTATGGTACTGAAAGAATTTTTCTGTGTTTCTTAGCGGTTACGGAGATATGGTTGGTGAAAAACAGCGCTCAATTTCCACTGGCAGTGGGCTTAAAGACACGCATTCCAACAATACTATTTTTAACCTTAATTTTATGATGTGGTACAGGGAGTAAAAATTAGATAATCATGTTACGGATGTACGGGGTAAACCTATAACAGGTTACGGTTGATCGAGAAGAGCGGTCATTACCCGAGCTTGCCAATCACACTAAGTATACATTGTTGTCAGTAGTATTGTCACATTAAATGATTACTTACAATTTAACTGATTTAATTACTGGACTGAATCGGTTTCGTGGTAACAATGCTTTTGGTGTGCAATGAATCATCATGTGATAACCAATTGTAACCAGTAAAATCTGTTTTCTACGTACACATAGATTTAAGAAGATAGAAATCAAATGAAATCTTCATGAAGAACGCATGTAAGTACATATAAATATCCTACTTTTTATGTGAAAAGGAATTAATCTTATTTCTTAATTTTATGTAAAAAGGAAATATTCGCCATCAATTATTATTAAATTTTCAGGAGAGAGTTTTACTCATAGTGGGTAAAACACTATGTGACTAGGGGAACAATTTTTCCAATACTAATTCCTTTACCCTTCCCCGTTCCTTCCTCCTAGCCTCCCCGGATAGTCGGTATTGACTAAATTAAAACTGAATAACGAGGCTGAAGATAATATGTGCTGTATGTTTAGGCCTATTGCCAGTGGAAATTAACCACTGTTTTTCACCAACCATATCTCCGTAACCGCTAAAAAACACAGAAAAATTCTTTCAGTACCTAAAAGAACAACATTAGTACTTTTAAATGCAATGCTTTTATAATGTTTACTCCTTGTTCCACATCGTAAAATGAAGGTTAAAATAGTATTGTTGGAATTCGTGTGTCTTTAAGCCCACTGCCAGTGGAAATTGAGCGCTGTTTTTCACCAACCATATCTCCGTAACCGCTAAGAAACACAGAAAAATTCTTTCAGTACCTTAAAGAACAACATTAGTACTTTTTAATGCAATGCTTTTATAATTTTTACTCCCTGTTCCACATCGAAAAATGAAGGATAAAAACTGAATAACGAGGCTGAAGATAATATGTGCTGTATGTTTAGGCCTATTGCCAGTGGAAATTAACCACTGTTTTTCACCAACCATATCTCCGTAACCGCTAAAAAACACAGAAAAATTCTTTCAGTACCTTAAAGAACAACATTAGTACTTTTAAATGCAATGCTTTTATAATTTTTACTCCTTGTTCCACATCGTAAAATGAAGGTAAAAATAGTATTGTTGGAATTCGTGTGTCTTTAAGCCCACTGCCAGTGGAAATTGAGCGCTGTTTTTCACCAACCATATCTCCGTAACCGCTAAGAAACACAGAAAAATTCTTTCAGTACCATAAAGAACAACATTAGTACTTTTAAATGCAATGCTTTTATAATTTTTACTCCCTGTTCCACATCGAAAAATGAAGGTTAAAATAGTATTGTTGGAATGCGTGTCTCTTTAAGCCCACTGCCAGTGGAAATTGAGCGCTGTTTTTCACCAACCATATCTCCGTAACCGCTAAAAAACACAGAAAAATTCTTTCAGTACCTAAAAGAACAACATTAGTACTTTTAAATGCAATGCTTTTATAATTTTTACTCCCTGTCCCACATGGACTTTTTTGGCCTCAAAAAAACATTTTTTTCGAAATGTCTCAAATTCAAATGATTTTTTCTGAGTGATCAATGCTCATATTTTAAACTTGTTAATATATTCACACAGTAGACACGTATAAGTGTTTATGTGAGAGAAACAGGCCCGTTTTTTCATTATTTCTTTGTGTAATTTTAGACTAAACTTGTGAAAAAATTGAGTTTTGGCAGTTACACTTACAGCGACTTAAATGCACTTTTTCTTGCGAAAAGGCCATTTAAAAGCACTTTATTATCGAGAACACTTCATAAGCTTTCTATAGACACCTTTTGAATGTGTGCATCACGTAAAACCAGTCTGCTGTAGCACGTAGAAAAACAGCGTAAAAAGACGTTTTTCAGGCGGTCACGCTATGCACGACTGCCTATAATCCAGGGGCGACATTTTTTTCTGCGGAAACCGGGAACGGCTTATGGCTCAGGAAGGTTGACAGTATATATGCAACAATTTTTATTGAAATCTGAGATGGTGAAGCTCGGACCATTTGTCGATTTAACATGGAATGACTCCTCTTTCCTATTTGCCTATTTTCTCTGTTTTCATTTTTTTTATGTTCTCGTCCTCCTCTCTTCAAATGCCCTTCCAATCAGTACATAATTAATTCTACTATTCCCAACCTGCAACACTTACATTTAACACATAAATGTTTAATATAATAGCATTAAGGCTACCCTGGTCAAAGATACTGAGGTACAGGCTGCGATTGAGAAACAAATTATTTTGCAAGGGATTCCACAAGGGTTAATGGAAACAGGAAATATCTACACCGCATAGAGGCCATGAGAGTGGAGAAGAGCAATCAACCCAGATCAAATGTTTTCCTTAACTGAGCCAACATAAAGCCTGGAAAATCAGGTTTCAGGGCATACTGCCCACACCAGTTAACTATAAAAGGTTAAAAAAATACAGGGTGTTTTGAATCTAAGGAAAATTTAAGTATCTGGATGCAGTAAGTATTCAATAAATTCCTCAGTTTACATACAACTCTTTCTTTAATAATCTAAGGACATTAATTGGACTGTAACAAGCTAGACACCATGGGAGTTGTCAAAATTAATTTCAGAAGTAACAACCTAAGTAACTTCCCCACATAATTTCTTCAGGATTTTTCACAGCCACCATAAGTCTACACGTGATATTTTTTTGGTCCATTAAGGGCATTTCTCTTAAAACTTGGACATCAAGCACTAATAAAGGAAACACAGTAACTCTAATGGTAGGCATCATCAGTGTCTGGTTAACAATCAATTCCCTCCATTTTACAGATAAATGTTTAATATAATAGCATTGAACAAAAATCTTCAGGTATATCAGGGAGTAAATCAAGAAGACATTTTTAGTTCTACTTAGTCATTATCTATTGCTATCAGGGCAAATTATTAGAGGGTGAAAAGTTATTGTATTTGCCCATGGGTGTCGAGGCAGGTATATGTGTTTCAGTATTACACCAATCATCACATTTAACCCTAAAGAAATTCCTTATAGGGGTGGACGATTCATCCCCTGGAATGCAACTCTGATAACATAAGTTATTCACCACTAACTACATCCCACAACACAGAAGTGCAATCAAACACAAGCACACACACACAGGGTATGGATGGCATGAGAGCCAGAGAAGGAGAGGAAGACATACAAATGAAAGAAAATATATACTAATGTCTACTAAACAGTATTAGTCACGACTTAATGAACAACATGACCAGAGCAAATTTTCACCAGAAACCAAATGCAATGATTGTGATTAGTGCTTTTTATTCCTCAGTTGGCATGATCACTTTCGGACCAACTTATAGGGCACAACTTTCATTCTACTATGGCAATATATTAAGCAAGCATACTTTGAAAATCCTTTAATAATATTAGTATGTAGTTTCTGCGGCATCTATCCTTTGCCATCTGTATGGCTACCAGGTTTTCTACCAGACAACTGTTTCACTGGGTGTTCTGGCATTTCAGTTAGTCGTCAGGTCAAAAGGAGGGACTGGTTTTGGCCACCCCTATACAGGCCATCTGGTTGCTTTGTTTTCTTCACGACTTTTCCAATTGTTGGAAAGAAAATTACCATGATCACAGTTGAAACTTTCCTGGTTAGCACATTCATTTTTTGTGGTCCCTTCAAAAACGTACTAACCAAGTTCTAATGTAGTGGTGCTCATACGGCATGGCTAATTTTACAAATAGCATATTCAAAAATTTGCTCAATACATTCCTCATGAAATGTTAGACGAACGGTATCACATTTTAAGTTACTTCTGACAAAAATAGCAACACTGCCATTCTGGAGTTCCAGGCGACAATAAGAATTAGCTAAGAAATAGTCATTAAGTTAAATAACAGAGATTTCACCCTCCTTTAGCCAGCGCTCACTCACACATCCTACATCAACAGGATAAATAGCTAGTAGGAGTTCAAGTTCAACCATTTTGTTTCTTATACATTGAACACTGATATGCAACACAGACAGAGCAGGGGCTCCGTCAGGAGTCATCCTTCTTTAGGGCAGCAGATTGGATTCTCGTGACTCTTTTGTCCATGGTAAGATCAGGAGGGCAAATACTAGATACACTGAGCTGGGATTGGGAATCACAGGGAGCACACTTCAGGGCACTAAGACCTTTAGCGGCCTTTATTTACTTTCAGTGGCTCCGATTATGTGGTGGTCATTTTTAATGTAACTTTCCGGCGAACTACGGGCAGGTTGTTTGGCTTTAAGGAAGATAAACTTATTCACTGACACATTTTGAGGCCATATGGAAGAGTTGGTAAGTTTTTGCAGGTGGCAGTCATCGGTCGTCAAACGAAAGGACGAGTTGTCACCTTTTGCAGTTAGTTCTGTCACCTCTGTCATGAACAATGTCTTGTCTTTTATATAACAGGACAATTCACTTGGTTTCGTAAATAGTACATTCAAATTTTTGTTTTGTAAAATTGTGTTTTCATGGATTTCATGGAACATTTTTAAAATAATGTATAGGAAAACTACGTAAAAATAGGTATACATGTATAGGTCATTGGTATCAGTATCGAGAATTGAGAATTGAATTTTCAGGAATTGGAATCGGCATCGAGAATTGATAAATTTTGATATAGACTCATCTCTAATATAAATTATGAGCAATTTTGTCATCAGGCCGCTTTACCTAGCGTTTATTTACAGAAACATAACAGTGCTGCAAATTACACTGTGTGACCAAGATTGCTGACTTAATTCCCAGGACTAAAGACAAAATCTAATAAAACTATTTTAGCATAAATTAAAACTTGCACATCAATTTCCTGAATTGTCAATATTAGTATTTGATCATTTATAATATCATACATTTAGAGCACTTCAGTCTCCAAAGTATAGTGATTAACATTGGTTCAAGATTTTTCATAAAAATTGCCACAAAGTAAACTTGATTAATGGGGATGGAAGGGGAGTAATTTTCCCTGGCAATCAAATTCCCAATTAAAACAATTCCTTCACGAAAAATGCAGGCTATACCCCCTGTACAGGGTGCACATTTAGGCAATTTGTTTCAAGACAGTGAAGTGGAATTCTTTCATTATATTTCAAAGCCAAGCAATATCTGTCAACACAGTGCAGGTGCTACCTGTCTTGTGAACATTTTTTAAGTCCAACTTATACAGTCTGAAATTCTTTCTATACACGAAGCACAAATTTACCACGTGGTTCATTAATAAGTATCTTCATCGCACACAGGGTACGTGATACTATAAACAAACTACTGATAATTGTGAACCATTTTTCATAGGTTATCTTATCCAATTCCAAGTTACATATGCCTAAGTCTACATGCTAGCACAAGGGTGCATGGAAGAGGGTGTAAATAGTTTTGCTCGGTATACTTTCTATTGGTGAGCCAATTAATTCACATCTTGGTTAGTCAAGAATCCAATGTCAATGTTTTATTACCATTAGCAAGAGATTGGGAGATCTAAACATTACCAATTGATTTGTAGTTGATTTCATAACTCGTCAACAAAGAGTTAAAATTTAACATTCCATATAGTGATTCAGGAACTTGGTCCCTAACTGAAATGGATGTTGTAGGGTCAACCACTGAAAAGAAAAGGGCATAATTCATAGGAAATGAAAACACACCTCTCATGATGTTCTGAGAATCAGGCCTTTGAAGCAGATCTCTTCCCTGCTGGGATTGATTGATGACCATTTGAAGCTCCGGAGGAAGGGGTGAGAGTGAGGTAGATGGTGTCGGTGATGCAGGTAAGTTGGGTATGCTAGAGAGGGGACCCAACTGTCCCTGCACCCTTTGAGACACCCCCGCGGGCGCTCCATGGTGCTGCAGGTGAGGAATGTGGGTGTGGTGAGGTGGCTGAATATGAGTCATTGGCTGCTGGTTTGCCTGCTGGTTCTGTGCCCCAGCCAGCTTGGATAGCCACTCCTGCTGCCTCTGCAGTTGTTGCTGCTGCTGGTGTTGGTGCTGACCACATAAGATAAATAACATAATTAAGATTTGAATTAGTGGATGGAGCTCCACAACCTTGCAATATATCGTCGGCGGATTCTTGAAACCTACTATGTGCTATCAAAAAGAAGAAGACAAAAATTTGCAATTTACCACAGATTAAATTCATTTAATCTGTGGTATATTGGAAATTTTTATCTTATTCTTTTTCATATGCTCGAATACCATGTAATATCGCCAGAATAACTGTTTAAAAGTGTTAAAATAGTATTTTTACATTACTAATATAAGTATAATATATTTTATTTTATATCTTAACACAATTATATCACATTGTAGATTCCATAGGTAGATGCGCCTTGACGATACGAACATTTTGACACCAAAAAACACAATTTTGGCATTTTGGTCACATTGTAGGTTTCAAGAATCTGCTAACGATATAGTATTTCCCACTGCATAAGATGTAATAATCCATGCCATGCACCATGTAAGATTTTGGCCCACTGTTGAGCACAGCAAGTTGAAAAGTGCCAGAAGAAAAAGATTTCCTCAACCAGGAATTGAACCATGTTTGGCTAGCCATGCACAGAACACCACACTACACAGGATTCCTGATTCCAAAAGCAAGTTTTAGGAGGATCTATAGATGCTAGGCCTCATAAATCCTTACAGCTCAAGAAAGAATGCCACTAGTAAGGTGGAATTTGCCTTCAAGGAAGTCATTGCCCATAAGGATATATTCTTAAACTATCGCAAAGGGCAATCAACCATCCAGGAAACTTTTTTCCTCAGCAAATTTTCAATGCAGTGATTCCCAACATTTTAAGAGAAAAAATAATCAACATTCATTGAATTTATCAGTACATAGACTGAAAATTATATTGTTAACTTCAAAAACTAGCCACTCAATTGAAGTTACCACCATAGAATTTCACAAACTACTGAATGAGGGAGAGCACACCTCTCATGGTAGTTTCCATGCTGGAAAGGTTGGTTATATTCATGAGGGTATGGCTAGCATTATACCCAATGGCACGAAACATCAGAGAATAGGGGCAGTTTTTTCCTCGGCTGTATGTTGTTTCCCATTGCAATCTGGCACTCATAAAAACTCACAAAGGTTTAATTGATTACACCCATGAAACTGGGTTCAACTTTTGTGTCCAAAGGTCTCTGGCAGGTCCAAGCAGAGAACCTCTGATCAATATGCTAATCCACTATCCTATGGGCTACCACAATATTTTAATGGCATCAACTCATGCAGAATTTTCACAACCAGACATTTTGAGAATCTCTTTAATAAAAAGGCCTCAATATTCACAAAAGATGAACCCTCAACAAATGATACTACATAATTACCTGCTGCACTTGAAGGAGTCTCATGACAAGATCAGGTGGTATCATGGATTGCTGCAATGGAGAGGGTCTTGGTGCATTTGGTCCACTGCCCAGCTGTGCTGGCGAAGCCGCAAGACCACCACTCCTGCCCAGAATACCTTCAGTCAAATGAAAATCAATAAAAAATTAATAAGAATAATTTCAGGGCTAAGATATGGTCACCTTAAAGATAAGATGTGTACTTCTAAACCTTTAAATTACATATCTTAGATATGGTTACAGAAGCTATATAGCTCATTAGTTGATCATAAAGAACAGGGATGGAAATAGGTGCATGTTTATCCTATAGGGCAGAAGGTGAATTAACTTTATCCCTTTCGGCAGATGGAAGCATATGAATGCCACCTAGAACAAGGAATTCAGAAGATTGGAAGGGGTTTCATGGGAAGATGGCAAATTGGTGTGTTCACAGGAGTTGAAAGGTTTATAACTCTGCAAGGTTGCAAGGAAAGATTGCAGGTTTTTGTTTTGAGGAAATATAGCACAGAAGGAGGGAAACCATCTCCCCACAATATTTAAATAACTGAACTGCATTCCTGTCCAAAACTAGTCACAGCCCAATCCAAATATCAAATTCTTTCATGGTAAGAATATCATCCACAAAGATCAAGTTATAATTGAGCGAGGATAACTTTTCAAAAGTTTTTCAAAAAATTAACTACGTATTTTCTTCAAACTGTCTTAGTTCCAAATAAAATATTTGTACCCACAACATTTTCATGAGACAGTTCATCCCAAAAGATTTCATTCATAATAATAAATGCTTTAATAATATGTCGTAGCATACTTTATTCTCCACCCACGATGTGCTATAACAAACACAAGTGAGTTATGAGGATAAATCAGTTCAAATTTATGAATTAATGGTACCTCAGTAAACTTGGGTTTCGCAATTTTCGAATCTGAACTAAATATCTCATACTTGTTACAAAAAATTCACTCGTTATCCTTTTCACCAAAGCATGGTTCTGAAATATATCTTTTAGAAGATAAAACTATTTTTAACCCTTTAATTGCTCCCATACACTCGACCCTTTAACTGCTCCCTAGTGCTCAACGAAATAGACTGCTCCCTTTGTCTATTGACGATTTGAAGTACCTATGGTTCTACTCCCAGACACCATGGGTACTTCAAATACTTCCTTTGATGAATAGATGTCATACATACATCTTTTAGCCTTCTTTTTCCATTTATAACCCTTCACCAGCTGCCAGGAATCCTTAATTACCCTTGAAAAATGTCGAAAGTCGTGCTGGTTCATCACGAGGAACCTACCCCCAGAAGAGACCATTTTCCTCAGAAGATATTGTGTCTGTTCTTGATGAACTCGGTGATGAAGAAGAAGTGTTTTCTTCAGAGTTTAAAGATAGTGATGAAAATGTGCAGGATCCTGCTGAGTCAAATGAAGATAAGACAAGAGGAGAGCGCCCCGATCCAGTCTTTGAGTGGGAGAGCAGACGAAATTTTGTCCCACCCTTATGGAACTTTGACTCAAGTGCTGGAATAAATAGTAATCGGTAGAATTTTGGATGAAAACAATGTATTGGAGTATTTTGAGACTTTCCTTGACAGTGCCATTGTGGAACACAATGAGTGAACCTAGTCACTATACTAATAATTGAATTCAGTCTCAGCTATTGCCGCAGTTTTCCAGTATGCGCTGTTGGTATGATTGTACTGAAAATGATTTTGATATGTTTTTTAGCTTGAAAATGTTGATGCCATACATGATTCTATTGTTGAGTGCTAGCCAAAGATCCACTAATAGAAATTGCAGTTTTTGGAAAATACATATCTAGAGACAGATTTTTGGGGATTCTTCAATTTTTGCATTTCAGTAATAATGATGCTGCAAACCCAGATGATTGCACAGACCTAGCACAAAATTGATTCAATTTTTTTAATGCTAATGGATACATTTTCTGGTTCCTTCCATTCTGTCATCATAAAAACAGAAAAATATTTATGCAAAGGACACATTTATTACATGAATACTTGGTACACTAGCCCACAACTTTGTTACTATTTACTTAACAATGGTGCACAATATGTGGGAGTCTCAGGATGAATAGAAAAGGCATGCCAATATTCCCAGCAAAGTATAATTCAAATGACTATCACATAAAAAATCTAAACAATTGTTACTAGCTTTCAAATGGCACAATAAGTGTGATGTGACCATACTAACAACGGTTCACAAAGGGAAACTAGTTGCGAGCAACAGAAGAGATTGGAGGAAGAATGTATTTATAAAAAACCCCGACATTGTTCCAGATTACACTAATATTATGAGACTGGTGGACAAGTCAGGCATGCCAATCAGTTCAGTGGAATGCATGAGGAAATCAGAGAAATGGTACAAGAAAATGTTTTTTTCATCTGATAGATGTTATACTTCTCAATGCTTACCACATCTGTGAGAACTGGTGGCAGCATGTCACTGAAGGAATTTAGTCATAATGTCATGCACCAAATGTCCATGAAATACAGTAGTCCTAACACCACCCTATCTCCTCCTCCCCCCCATTAACCTCGCACCAGATTGGCTCTCCAGAAAGGACATTATTTTACTACACTACCTGGAGTGTGTCCTACCCACAGAGAAGAGGACCAAGCTGAAGAGACGGTGCCATGTTTTCACGAATATGCAGTGTGCTAGGAGTGCAGGAAAATAGTGAACACTTGTTGTCAGGAAAGTGGAGTGGGTTTGTGTATTGGTCAGCGTTTCCATGATTTTCGTAGTAAGATATAATTTTAAAAACAAAATTATGATGAACAAAAATTGGATTTTCCTAGTAATGACCGTGATTTAAAATGAATTGCTGTTTGAATATAAATTTTGAAGAAAACTGTGTAGTCTTTTAGTAAAACACACTTCCGGCGATGCAAAAAGTAAAATAATATGACGATTACTAGCCATAAAATTATGCATAATAATGAGAAAAAAAGAACAATTTTTTGCTCCTTGGGGGAGCTATATTTCAGATTATACGTGCAGTTGAAGGGTTAAAAACTATCATGACAGGCCAAAAATGGTGGAAGAATGTAAATTTAAAACAGTGTTTTAATTATGTAAGGTTTGTAAGCAAAGCTGACAGAATGTAAATAAAAAAACAATATACCTAAATAGCAATTTAAATGTTAGAAAAGGGATAGAATTACCGGGTGGGTTTAGCCCATGACTTTACTTTAGGTAACTTTAGCAAAGTAAGCCCAGTGCATTTTTAAGAAAATTATGATTTTGTTTTAAAGTTCTCAATTTTTTCCATCACAGTCTTATAAGGATTATTACTTCCAAGCCTGTCAGTAACAGTCCAAGTCAGACATAACTCACAAGCAAAAACAAGAGAATGCAATAAAGGTTTAAGTCTTTGTCACCATCATATCACAAGCAGCTGGCACAGCACTGATGATACAAACTGAACAGTTGTATCCAATACTTAAGTGTTTCTGGAGATCTAATAGAATCTTCTATTCATGCAAGGCATTTATCTAGTCCTAAAGGACTATGCTACAGCACATAATTGTTCCATGATTCTGCCACCAACTAAGCCACAAATCTAAGAAAATAATAAAGATAGGGCTCCTTGAAAAAACTTCAAAACTGACGATCAACTACTTCTATTACCACATATGAAACAACTGTTCCATACAATTTACCTTTTTATATAATGATACAAGGTAAGAATCTCACTTTCGAGACTTGATACACATTTCAAGAAAAGAGCATCTGTGATTTTGGCCAACAAGACTGGTCACCAAACTACATATTGCCACATCAGGCAATATACATAAGCATGTTTGAATCATCCAACATTAACCTAGTATTCCTACAAAAGATATTTTTCAGGTATTTTTCTACTTAATGTGATTAAAATTCCACTGAAACGAGTAAGTTGCAAGCCCCACTGTAGAATAGATGAGCCCAGGTTGGGTACTGTAACCCCATTCTCATGTCATTCTTCAACACTTTGCCTAACTTCATTTTATACATACCTCGATAGCTTCTGAGATTTGTCATCTTTCATTCCTCCCAGTAGTAGCAAACAATAAAGGTCATCTTGAGGAAATGCATCTTATTCCAAGGTTCAAAAATAGTTTCTGATGCTTCAAAATCAATTCATGTTCTCTTTGTTATGATAATACTTCAATGGATAATCCTCATAAGAATTGCAGCCTATAATTAGCACTGATTACAGGAAAAAGGGAGGTGATGATGCATGAGAAATCACATTAGCGACTGCTGCTACACTAAGGCCCTAATTTTACATTATTATTCACAATAATATGCTAAGGCTTCAGCATTTTTACAGTAGAACTTCACTTATGAACCTTTCAGCAGACAACCAAAAAAAGTTCCATAAGTGAGTAATTTTCATAACAGATGTTTCATAGTAATGGAACATGAAACCCTTTTCAAATATCCAATTTAGTCTCTTTTGTTTGATGGCAGTTGCATGTTTAGATGCAGGTAAATGAAGCCTAGTAATTTATTGTATTACACGCAACTATACAAATAAATGTATGTTCATGGCACCTAGACAGAAAGTGTGCATTTGCAATCCTGAAATATGCTAAGATCTGTTCCCAAAGTTGAATTTCTTGGTCTAATAGTTAGCGTTCCTGGCACTTGACCAGCAGGGCCTAGTTTCAATTAATGCTTGGCTCATTTCGTAATGGTGTTTATTGTCAGTTCATCTCCTACACACAATCACCAGCTTATGCAGGAGTATTGATTACTAAAAACTCGGCTGTGAATAATAGGTAATTTTCTTCCTTTACCTACTATTTTTCTTCTAAAACTGAATATCACTAGGTATGAACAGAGATCTAAATGAAAATAGTTTTAAGTTTCTATTACATATCAGAAAGCAATTGGTATTAGAAGTCAGATATTGTTATTCATTCAGCCATTTTGAAATTATTATTTAATTACTAAAAGTCGGGATTGTAGGTACGAGCGATTTTATGGCGAAAGAAAAGATTTTTTTTTGAACGAGCATCATTTGTTTTCACCTAGTCATGAAAACAAATGATGCTCAATATACAATACCTGACAAGATTGTTCAAGTTGTGAATAAGCACGGGCAAATGATTCATGCAAAGATCTGGTGTATCTCAATTGTTGAGTTTAAGACATATCATAATAATATTTACCCCATATTAATGTAATGAGTTAATTATGACATTAGTGATGGAGAGTTCCAGGATATTTTTCGGATCCAGATTCCAGGGCTGCTACCAGCCTGTGACCTAAATAATAGTGACTTTAGTGACTTTTCCTTGGTGAAATAGTGATCAACTAGCACCAAATAGTGACCACATAAAGACCAAAAAACGTCCAACAATTGACCTACAAGTGACCAAAAATAGAGAATTTCGGCCACCAAGCACGAATAAAAATTTTCTACTTTCAGACTTAGGACATGAGAGTAATAGGAGGAACAAAAACAGGACAACTTGGGTCAAATACATGCTTTTTGAGCATATTAATATATACAATAGAGAAAAACTACAAATTTTAATTTTCGAAAATAAAATTAAATGAAATGAAACACTTTATAGCTGTTCTACAAGTTTTTATTTTAGGATTCCTGACTTCACGGATACATACAATTTCGAGTGAATGCATCGATAATTCTCGGCAATAGTATTTCACGGTAGTTAACTCCGTTTGCTCTAGATCCTCCAGATGGCAGCACTAGTACGACGATACACGATGTACATCACAACCAACGGAGGCACTTTCTTGTGTAAATAAATACTCGCTGCCACTAATTTTCGAGAGATGACCGAATGCGAATTTTAGGAATGGCTTGGAAGAGGTAATTATGTAAGAAATATTTTCGACCGCCAAAAAATGCTGTAATTCTGCAAATCATTACGGAAAATTTTCTAACCAATGGACACACTGGTTAACACTCGAATACTTCATAAAAGCATAAATTATTGATTTGGAAGATTTTATTCACAAAATAAATGATAAAAATGCATTGTGCCCGAAAACAGCCCTTCTACCTGTTTCTAATAGCATGGTAACAAAAGAAAAATGGAAAGTAAGAACAACTGTGGGATTTGAGAGGCTTATACATCACCTTCAGATATGACGAGCACTTGCTATAGCGAGTGATTTCCCAGCTACTGAGAGCACTTGTTATACCGAGCTTCCACTCTATAATCATATTAACACAGAGTCAGTAAAGGTGAAGTTTGTGATACCACTTTAAAAAAAGATTATTCAACTGACATGTTTTGTGATTCAATGTAAGAAACTTCAATGAAGAAAGTATGCTACGAGGTTTACAGTTACAACTTACCCTTGTGTAAGTTGTATCTATAACTTGTACTAAAATGGACATAGGTATTGAAAGCAGGAAACGCAAGCGTGTTAAAAAAATGATGCCAGGAGAAAAGGCCAAAGACGCAGGCTTGACTCCACAGCAGGAAGTGAAGAGTTCTATGTTGAAAAGCACTGATAAGTTTCTTGTAGAGCTAAAAACTAGATCAGCCTCAATGGAAAATGTTTACAAACATTTTGCTGCTGTTCATCCGATGAATCTTGTAATAGCAAGTGATGACCAAATCCCCCTTCCAGTATAGCAATTAAACCTTTGATGATTTTGAGAAGGAAGAAATGGTGCCAGAAATCATGAGGTTTCGAAGGCATCTATAGGCTTGAGGGATTTCTTAACATGATGCAGTGTCGTGGTCCGCTTTGAATATGCTGCAGTTCATTATCGAAATGGATTTTCAAGAGTCGTTACTAAATATTTGAGAAGACTTCAAACTATTTTTGACTGTATGCATGTGTCTGTCTCTTCATGTGAAAGAAGTTTTTCTAAACTTAATTAAAAGCTATCTTCACTCAATAATGAGCCAATCCCACCAGACAGGCCTAGCCTTAACATCGATAGAGAAAGCTGTTGCTAAGTGAGTCAATTTTGATCATGTAATAAATCAGTTTGCAGAGATAAAAAGCTTGCAAGAAAAAAATGTAGTTCTTACTACTGTAATATTTAAATCTTTAACTTTTGGGTTTGATTTCTACTGTAAATAAAATAAAGCTGTGAAATAACTCTTCATGTCATAACTATTAAATACAATTGCCGATGTAATAGCATGCTTACGTAAATTTCTTCCAGCCATAAGCCGGTACTGGTACTTCAAAGTTATTAAAAGAGTGTTAGGATGCATTTAACCTACTATTCTGAGAATTCTGAGATACATGATGTAATCCATTGATAAATAGTTGAATCTGGGTCTGTAGGAATACAAGAAAAAGGCATACTATCACCAACTGATGATGAACTGAAGGCATACTATACCAAGTGATTGCTTACTATGTGTCTTTTCCAGAGGCTACATTGTTAATTTTCAAGTTTCCTTCAAAAGTCAGAATATATCTCCTCAGTCAGAATATAACCTCACGGGTCCATTCTAGGGCCATTATTATTTAACATTTATGTCCAGGAATTATCAAATGTGATTCACACTTGTCAGTACCATTTTTACGTGGATGACCTACAAGTTTATGTAGAATGTTATTGTAATTGCATTGGGGAAACAGTTTCGTTATTTAATAAGGATATTCACGCTATATGTGCATGGGCATCGGCCAAAAACCTAAAACTTAACTCTCAAAAAACGAAACCGACAATAATAGGAAGTCCTTCATTTATAAACTCTCTTAATTTTGATAGCCTCCTTAAAGTTACTGTTGAAGGAGTACAACTTGATTATGTTGATGAAGTAAATGATCTCGGTGTTGTTATAAATAGAACTTTGACTTGGAACTCACATGTTCATAGTATTTCTAATAAAGTTTTGAAAACACTTAATCAGCTGAAGCAATTCAGACACCTAATACCTGTTCCGCTATGTCAAAAGCTGGTAACCTCTTTAGTTTTACCACATATAGATTACTGCTCGCTGGTGTTCACAAATATATCAAGAGAACAAATTGCCATACTACAAAGATTACAGAATTGTTGTATGCGATATATATATGATATCTCACGTGATGAACATGTCAGCCTGTATTATGGGATGTTAAATTGGTTAAAAATTGAAGAAAGACATATGCTGCAAATGGGTGTATTTACTTTTAAATTATTAAATGTAAAGATACCATTGTATTTATATGATCAATATGTATATAACAAGGACAAAAAAAGCGAATGACTAGAAATAATACCAACTTAATAATACCATGCCATAGAACAACTACATACAATAAATCATTTTATATTACATCGTGTAAATTGTGGAATTCTCTTCCACAGAATATAAAGTTGTTGACATCTGTGTATGTATTCAAGAGAGCTCTGAGACAGTATTTATGTTCTAAATATTAGTATATAAAATGTAATATTTACTTAGTTCTTTGTTATATTTTTTTGTAAATTATGTAATATTAGTGGCTGTTTAGATAAAACATTGGAAGTATTATGTCTTTAATCTTTTTATGTAACTTTTCCAGAGATAATACCAATCTCTAATATTATGTCTCCTGTATGTCGTTATGTAGCTACCATCACACGTTATTTTTGTAGATATAATCTGCAGCTTAAAATATAAATAAATGTAAGTTGTCATGTACTTGTGCTCCATGGGATTATATAGTCCCAGAGTAAATAAACTTATCTTATCATATCTTATATTTCGGTGTTGTTTCAAAAATGAATAAGTGCAAGAAGTTGCGGTCTTTTTCGGCAAGTAAAAAACTAAAAGTGCTTAAAGACTGAAGAGATGGGAAATCGCACTTCAGGACGAAAGTACGATGTGCCGGAATTGTGACTATGGAACTGGAGGAAGAACATGGTTGCAGTACTACACTAATAGAAACAGAAGAGCCTTTAGGGGAAAATCTGCCAGTTATCCCATCTTAGAACAATGGCTATCCGAGTACATAAGGGATAGATTTTGATGCAGTTTTACTCCTTAAGTTGTTTTGTCGGAAAAAAGTTTCAATCATTTTTACACAGCTTACACTTAAAAACTGCATGTTACGCCATGGCATTCAACAAGAACCTCCTCGGTATCGTTCATACCTAAATGCAACTTGTAAAAGTTATGTATGCGGCTCAAAAGAGGATGGCTGTATTCACTGTGTGTGTCACATCACACGCCACTGCTACCAGTGGCATACTGTGCAACAGAAGTCTTTCGCACTGGACCAAAGTTCTTGTGTCCCCAAAACCTCGTGCTACGACAATAAAGGAAACCCCCATTTTTCTTAAATTTCTACCCTTATAAAAGCAGGGTGCACATCTTACATGAGTGCGCGTGGTACAAGAGTTTATACGGAATTCTTTACACTGCCAACAAGAGTTATCCACCTCTTTTTTTCCATCAATTTTGGAGGCTATCGTTCCTTTCCCAGAATAATCTGAAACGTGCCTTATATTGGAATGTACATTTAATTAACTAGTTCTTTCCATCAAAGTACAAATTTCTAAATCAAATAGCAAAACTTAAAACAGATTTATTAAACACTAGAAAAATGTAAGGAAGGATAAAATGACTATTCAAACCTCCAATTATGCTTGGATCATTAGGTGTTGGAGCGCCAGGAACTGCCCCACCAGCCTGGGAAGTTAAATTACTCGAATGCTGAGAACTGTCTTTATTACCCAGCATCTGAAATCAGAAATAGAAAATTATTTCATCTAGTTTCCAATGATTCAGCTTTAATGGAAATTTCAGTCTTAACAGAATTACTTTACGCAATAACTAATATGAATACAAAAAACCACTAGCAGATGGAAGTGACCCTTCATGATTCATCTAGCTTTTAATATTACTACATTATTTACAATGTTGTTATATAAAAAACTAAGTTCGATTTACTTTTTTAGCAAAAAATATTGGGATCATTCTCTTTCTAATTAAGATACTTAAATGGATTTAAATTTAAAAAAATAAAGACTACATGGACAAAACCTTTAAGTGAAATTCTTGGCAATTATGAGCTTGAAACTGGATCACTAATTTCTCATTTTATATTGAAAACATAAAAATTTCATCACAAATAATGAGTACACCAAAATGAAATATGAACACCAATTATTTCAAAGATCAAAATATCTATTTTCAGATCAGCTACTTCTTCAATATGAAAAAACTCATTTGCAGAGGTCTCCAACCCTCAACATCAAGACACAGATCACAAGGCAGCTTTGAATAGTTATCACCAGCAATGAAATAGGCATATCATCTTTGTGATGAAAAGCAAAGGCCAGTGAATTTTTTCTTAAAAAATTTTGATATATTATCAACAGTAGGTTCATGGTAGTAATTGTTTTTTTTTTTTTTAAGAGAATGAAGTTCAGACAGACTTTGAGATCATACATGATACACAATCTTCAGTAAACTCAACATATCATAATATACTCATACATTTTCAAAGATATAAGTGGCCTTGAAAGAGGTCAAATGCAAAACTGAATGCTACAGAATAAGGCGAGCAAAGTAATCAATCGCTAGCATGCTACTACATAATTACAATAAAATTTCACTAAGGGCATTCCGCTAACATAGCAATACATTAGGAATCACAAATATTAATGAACAGTCCATCATCGTTAATCTTAACTCTAAATGAGCTACGACCCAACTGTATTATCTCCCGCTTCCAAAATTATTACTAATATACTCATACTCATTTGTCTGGATATCATCCAAATACATCCCGATATTGAGCTGCAGTTTGATATCATAGCAACCACTCCATTCACATGATGCCTTTAAGACCAATCAATAAACATTCACTCTTATGCAAAATAAAAATACGAGAATATGTAACAACAAAATTTTTATGAATTAATTAACTCTCTACTTTGAAAGGCATTTCTTAACTTCACTTGGTAACAAACATGTATAGGCCATTTAACATTAATTAATCAACAATCACAAGAAAGGCAAGAAAAATATGGATTCCATAAATTCTTTCACCATTCATGTAGTTGAAATTCCAGGCCTTAAATTGTGGGAAAAATTTTACAATTAGTAGACTTAGACCGATACCAAACAGATACATTGATACCAGCGGCCGATACCTTACTTATTTTACCCAATACCTTAATTATTTTACACAAAAAATTTGATAAATTATTAGGGAAATAAAGTGCTTTCCTTCTCGTGAACTCAACTCAGTAATCAAAAGTATTATAATAGAGTACCTAATTATTGAGAGAAATGACATTGTGACAACTCTTTTATTTTGCTACTCTTAAAATTAATCACTGGAATTAGATTTCAGACTTGCCCTCTTGCATTTATAAATACTGAAAATTCTTTTTATGAAATAAGAGTTGCTGAACATGCTCAGTAGCTCATATATGAATGTAATGCTCATTGAAATATTATTGACATGGCCTGAACATCCTCAGCAGTTAAAGAGGGTGGTTCTATCAGACCAGTCTCTGAAAACATTTGCCCAGAAACTCTAAACTTGCAGGTACATCCAAATACAGTGTACCCTCATTAGCACATTTTTGTAGGGACACGAAATCCTAAACATGGTAACAAGGAAAACATGCTAAACAAGTTAGGCCTTCCCGGGTTAAGTTGAAGACATGTGTTACATATAGAGATGGGCAACTTGGTAAATTACCGCGGTAATTTTCGTAAATTACCGTGGTATTTTTCGTAAAATACCGTGGTATTTTTCGTAAATTACCAACACCCCTGAAAATTACCGTAATAAACGGTAATTTTCAGAAAAGGTCTTTTTCAGAAAATTTCTTCCTCATGAAGAAGCCATTGGAATTGGTAATATTATAAATTAAGAAGCTAAAACGATTTTTTTACATTGTGTCCATGATTAATTCCAACTAATTCAGAGTAAAATAACAAATGCACATTGCGCAGAGGTATGTCTTTGGAACGAAAATTTCTCGTAGTGTGACAAAAGAGAGGCAAATTGCGTGTTGCTGCCAACTTTGTTTTAATATTTTACTGAGTTATTATTGATAAACGTCGTGATGTGTGATATAAACGTCGGCATTTATATCTTTATGCTATTTGATTTCGTTTGGAGTTCTCTGATAAGGATTTGCAGCTCAAAACTTAAAATTACCGGAAAATTACTGTAATTTTCGAAAATTACCGTAATTTACCACGGTAATTTACCTCAATTGAAAATTACGGTAATTTACCCATCTCTAGTTACATAACTTTCATGGGGGAAATATGCGTGCCATCAAGTTAGTTCATTGCTGAAGTTAATTTATTGTAACAAAGTTTGTTTCAATTAATACACCTTTTAAAAAAATACGTAGGATATCTTGAGTTGATGCACACTCAATAATTATGATGATGACTATAATGACCAAACAGCACGCTTTGTGTATACTATTCACGCAAAAAGTATATAGACTCGACTTTGAGACCTGACATCCCAAAAAAGGAAGAAGCAAAATTCATAGAGACAATATCAGTGTACAGATAATGTAGTCTTTCATTTAATGCATGTAACAGAATTTTTTTAATAATTACTTTTGAGGCATGTTTTTTCGGTGAGGATGAAAAATGGTGCTTTTTTTTAGAGTCGCAGAGGGCAGCATCACTTTAGAGATTGTCATAACAATATGATAAGCACAAATGAAAGGAAATTTTGATAGAATAGAATTGTGCTTTCGCCATGATGTCCTTTAAGTTTCAAATATTTACTTATATTCGTTTAAGTTATTGAAGTCAATTTATGAAACCGGGTTTTCTCCGTAAGTATGCAACATTGGAGGCAAGCAACAGACACTTTTGTCTTCATTTTAAAATTTCTAATGCGAATCCATTAACGTCATAACACTTGATCATGCCAAGATACTTTATTTGAATTTTAAATCTTTTGAAAACGAGTTTGGAACGTAGGTGGAAACGCCGAAAAATGAATGTATTGATCAAAATGAACTTGAATTGATGGCAGAACTTTAATTTTTGCTGCTTTTTCAACAACCTTCGTGCGTGAATTTTCATCTACTTTTCGTGGTCAGGATGAAGGATGAAGCCCAAGGTATCCAGAAAATGGCCTTCAATGACCTACCTATGTACGTGACTGAAACAAAAAAGCATAAATGATGCCTAGAGAAGATGAAGATAAAATAATCAAGCTTATTTTACGTCATTAATGCAAGAAAAAAAGGCAAAATTTGAACCTTGATAAGGAATAAACCTGGACGTGGTCCTAATGACCTTCAATGTACCCTAATACAAGACAGTGGATCCCTAAAGATTCAAATGTTTACTGTTAATACTTGGTACCAAGAGAGAAAACATAACACATTCATGTTATCTTTCGGTGATGATGAAAAAAATTGCTGCCTCTTTTGATTTTTAAAAGGAAAATTTTTCCCAAAGAATTCTTGTAGGCAATTGTTGAGAAAATTTTCTCCTTAAAAATGTTTTTAAAAATTCCTATGTGCTGATGTGTACCATATGCTGGCAAATGCAGTATAGTGAGCTTCTGTAACTAGGACTTGACATTTTTTTCACTTCTGTTGACACTGAATCATTAATTATTTCCCTTGTATGTTAGAGTGAGGATTCAAAAAATAATTCCACCTTGATCAGCTAATAATTTTCTCTCAGGGTCTACACACTTTGTTTACTTTTAAATTCTCACAAGATTACCATTAATCCATATTTTATGTTGTTTTTGCCAACAACTCCTGTCTAATCATGGGAGTGCAATAATTTCAGAGCTGTATTTTAGTTAATGACTACCTTACATTGTGCAAGAGATTTATGTAATTTTCACAATTATCAAGGAAGAATAAAGGAAAAGAGGGGATGAATAATAAAAAAAAGTTTGACCAGCTACAAAAAGTCTATCACACCATTCCATCCAGATTTCAATGGGATTGATATTCAATTGAAACCCTCCCCTGAAATGTTTTTGATCTAACTGTTGATGCATCTGCATTAGTGTCAGAGTCACTCGACTCTTAACACCTCCATACATATACTCCACAGATATCAAGAGTTATCACTGAAACTATTCACTATTATATCACTGAAACTATATCACTATTATGAAACTATAACAGAGCGGGTCAGTTGCAGCATTTGGAATATAGGGTTTGTAACAATTAATTGCAACATTAATGTAAATATTATGTAGGGCTGGCATCATTAATGTAAATATAAACCCAATTTCTTCATTTATAACTATTACACCAAGTTCCACTCTTATTTCATTATCATAGGGTAGTTTCCTATTACAGTGCAAGCTCTACCAAACAAGACCTCATGGTGCCCAAGAAAACCCTCTCTTGGTGAAGTATCAACTCACCAGGGTTGGAGCAAATAATTGTCATGAAACCTATTGTCAACTACGAATTTCTCTACGAATCGGGTTGGTGTAGTGGCAAAAGTATTTCCATCACAAATCCCAAAAGAAGTGGAAAGTTTTCACAGTAATTCATATCCCTACTTAATTTACCAACTAACCATTCGATCAAAAAGCACCGTACCTACTCAAGAAAAAATTCAAAAATCCTCGAATTGTCAGTCATTTTCCCAAGTGCACATTTTTCTAAAGCCCGCTTTACACAGTACATTTTATTGTACAAACTGTTGTGTGAAACTGAACGAAATTGTATGTTTGTCTGAATGAAATTAGAACAGGTTCTATTTTCCGTTCAGTCATTCAGACATTTGCACAAGCTTCACACAATTTGTCCCTTTACACAGAACAATTTTCCTCATGCAAGCATTTAAACAAGAAATTGTACAAAAAATGTACCGTGTAAAACGGCCTTAATGCATTTACATGTTCATTATATTATTTTGATTAGTTTCAACAAAAATTTAAGTATTTAAGACTAAGTATTTTCCCTCATTAATTAAATAGTGAAAAAATTCAACGGCACAAAAACGCGACAGCAAACTATTGCATTCCGGTAAATCATACTTGTGACGTGACACTCTTTCCTTAACCTGCCACTAGGTGGTACTGCGGACACTTCCATGAAGCAGACGGTGTACTCCGTTAAAGCTTATTAACTAGTAACGGAGGGATATTTATACTGTTAATTTATTGATTCATTCTTTTAATTATTTATTTAAAATTATTTATTCAGTTGATTCATTTAAAAACATTTACTATTCATTTTACTAAACATACTGTGAAGTTGGCCCATCTTCACACGAACTTCACACCATGCTTCACATTAGCAGAGGACTCCACAGAGGATGTCCTGGAGCCTATAAAATGTCTATTAATGCCATGTTTAACGGAGGAGACTTTTTGAACTTTGATAGTTTTCATAGCCTATTTTTGATAAATTTTCACTAGAGCTGAGGGTCTCTGAAATACAAGGGTTAGTCAGGAGACTACTAATTCCTACTTCAAACTATATACCTGTTACGTCAGCAACAAGGCAGTTTCCCAAGGCCTCCCCATTTCTGAGCATTTTCAAAAGGTCTTAAAATTAAAATTTAACTCTCTAGTAAACTGGGATTTCTCAAACCAAACTTTTTGCATTAAAGGAATACATTTATGGTAGGGCACCAATCGCAATTGAGGAATTATGTTTTCTTTGATGAAGGTAACTACCCTATTATTACACTTTTTCTAACTTCAATTATGCAACGTATCCTTGCACATCACTTGCATTTGAATGACATGTAAATTACAATATGACAAGTAATATGCACATGCAGTATTAATGGTAAAAATAAAACGTTTCTATTCACTGCTTTAAAAAAACAACAGCAAGCTTTTTCAATCATCCTGTAGTCTATAGGGGAAAAAATGTTTAGCCACAACAATTTCGCCACCTAATTAACATTTATGTCACCTGATGATTCTAAAAAAACAATGCAAGGGCCATTAAATGCCATACATATAAATTGGTTGCTTTATTTTTTTAGGTTATTACTGTTAATTAAGTTGTGATGTGACAAATTGGCTTTTATTTAATTAAAGGTATGATTTAAAAAACTCCCTGAAGTCCTAAAATGCCATGCACTGCACAATGTTTGTTAGGTATGTTTAGAATGTAATTAAGGAAAACAGTGAGGAAAAATCAAAAATTAAAGACAAAAACACTGTATGGTCAATGCAGCTCAAAGAGTAAGTGATGGGTAGCATGAAAAGTAATCTTGCAATAGAAAGCATGATTTCCACATGTAAGCTGATTCTGTCAATGCCATATGCATCAGTCATGAAGGCTTTACCTGCAGAATACCAAAATGTTGACCCACTCCATTTGCGGCCGGAACGGCCTGACCTCCCGACATTTGAGAAAGCTGAAAGAAACGCACACCAGACACATCTCAACTGAAAAGTATTTCTTTGCTCATACTAGCTTAAAATGCAACTTAATGGTTAACGTCAAAATGTAAGCATAAAAAGCAATGCTCCAAAGCATTCACCTAAGCAAAGAAAAACACCCATGCTTGGCATAATTCCTTGAAAAATGCTGAGCATTAAAAAACTGAAGGTAAATTGTGACACTGAATACTTTCAAGAATGGGCAAGAGCAAAAATAAATTGCCAAAAATAAGTATTTCAATCAATATAAAAAATTTAATCGGATTGAAAAAAAACTGTCTATGCAAAAACAGCCAAGACATTCAAAATTCTGAATAGAATTTAATGAATACTTTTCAGACACAGCAAAATACTTTGACATTTACTTTTGCAAATGTCACAAGAAGCTAGTTATAAAAATAATTTAAATCAAGTCATCAATATTTTAAATAATTATGGAACACAAAGCATATAAACACTTAAAACTACATTCATTAAAAATACAATACTCTCGTTAATAATGAAACAAAGCAAGAAATTTAACATTTCTCCATGACTCATAAGTTTTATTTAAATTATAGATGCATAAAAGTCTTAAACATAAGTACTTCTTCAAATTTAAATACCGAAGCCATATTCCGATTAAAATTTCAAATGAAAATATTTGGAAATCATGTGAACAGAAGTTTACTCACACAAGATTCATAAGCAAAGCTGAAACATCTTTACATTTATTAACAGAAAATGTTTGAATGGCACAACCATGAGCTAATGAGCCTAAAAGAGTTTTGGAAAGAAATTTTATGAGATTTAATCAAACATTAATTTCATTGAGGCCCATATTAGAAGTGTTATCGAAGCATTATGACAATTAAAATTAAAAAAGCTGCAAAAAATTTCAAGTAAATTACTATGTTCACTCCTGATATTTTATAACCACTTCTGTATGTATTACTTGTACTTGCAATGATTTTAGTTGGTTAAACTCCCATGTCCAAGTTATTGATTACTTTTTCCCTAAGCTACATCTAATTTTCACTTGAGACAGTAAGTAATGCATCGCAACCTATTCATTTTCAACTGTCTTTAAAGCATATATACAAAAAGGTAAGAGCGCAAAAAACCTAAATCATATATCATCATAATACCTATATCATCTTCATCTCAAGCAAACACATATTGAACAAACACAAATTTACACCACCAAACATATGAAGGTGCCTATGAGTTTAATTCATCCCAATAAAAGTGATTTTCTCATACCTTTATATTCATTGCTCTTTCACAAATTAGCATAGCTGAATTGCAAGCTTATTAGGCAGGCAAGGAGTTGTAATGAGAAGCTTAATGCAAACAGATACATTTCAATAGTATTTTAATTATGAAATTGAAATCTAATACCTTCATTGGGAAATGTAAAATTTCTTTCCAAAACTAAAAATAATTCCCATTCCTCTAGCAGTACTAGAAACAATCACTAATGCAAACTCATATGCTGAAAAATTAAATGGACTAAGACACAAGCACTGAACTAACTGCCATCCATTCCTCAAACAAAAAAATAAAGTAGAATTGTAATTGTTTCCAAAATAATTCTAAGAACACTAACATTCTCTAATGGAAGAAAAAAAAGTGTTACTACTCAAGGTCTCGACAACTATAAAAGTAACAAGATGTAGCAAAAAAACTACATGAGAAAAATGGCATCAATGTCCAGGTGCAAGCACATCCAACTTTAAATGCAAAAACATACCAACTTCTTGAAGGCAGTCAATTCTTCTTCAGGCTGGTTAGATGTTGATGTGTCAAAATCCATTCCATCGACCTTGGTCCTGACCCTACCACCACCAGGTGCCACAGGACGGCTAACAGCACTACTTCTGCCACCACTTCCAACAGCAGAACTTTGCCTCAAATGAGCCTCAAGTTCCTCAACACTGTGCAACTTACCAGCCACCTCTGAAAGAAAATGGTTCATTATGAGCAAGACTCGAGCTCAGCCAACACTAATTCGACACTACAATCTGTGAAGTAATAAAACAGTTTGATAGAAAATGTTAATATAGTATTTAGTACATTGCATACAATATCATTAAATTTTGAATGAACTGCACACGTGTCAATATGAGACCATTATTAAGTTTATGATTTCTAACACAGCTGACTTCAATTGTTTAAGGCATATTTACTGCACATGATCATAATTTTCACATTTGCTTTTCCATATAGCCAACATGTCTGAAAAACAAAAGAGGTAAATCAAATTTGTATTCAACTCAAATAGATGTGGGTGTATGAGCAAGGCAAAAGAATTTCCAGAAATCACTTCCTCATAAAATAAGAGAAAGAAAGAGTATGTTGCCCTCCATTTATTCCTATTCATAGCTTCCTCCGTTTACATCCTGGTGCTCCTTCTTCATTTAGCCCATCCCAAATCCTTGTCTATTCAGCCCTTCTCCAAACCCTTCTTTATTTAGCCCATGAATTTATACTATCATCTTCCACATGGGGTCTTTACCCCTTTTGGAAACCACTACAATGAAAAAATATCATCTGAGACAGGTACTCAACAGGAGATATACCTGTGGACTTCAAGAAGAACATCATCAGCCCTGCTCTCAAACAAAGGAGGGCGTACAACTATGAAAATTTTAGAACTTCCAAGTCTGACAAATCATCTCAAAAATATTTCCAAGGATCAACTACAGAAGAATGGAAGGAAAAGCAGAAGCTCCTGAGTGAAAACAAATTTGGATTCAGGAAAAGCAACAACAGAACCAATTTGACCCTGAGGCTATTCATAGAGAAGAGAAAGAAAAAGAACAAACCAATGTTCATTGTGTTCGTGGATTTGGAGAAGGCTTAGGACAATATGGATTGTTATTCACTGCAAGAAATTCTAAAGGAAATTGGAGTCTCATACAATGAACAAATAATTATCCACAGCTTGTTTAAAAACAGGTGGTTGTGACAATTCTAGACCCAGCCGTGTGGAAGTAAAACTTGGGAGAGGATTGAGGCGAACTTGTGTAATGTCTCCAATAATTTTGAATAGGGACATCAAAAGAGCTGTTAAAGAAATCAATGAGAAGGCTTAACGACTAAACATCCAAGGGAAAAAATAGCAAACAGCGATCTGCCAATAACATAGTAGTCATGACAGAGGCAAAAAGATTTAGACTTAAGGAAGCATGGAAAAGACAATGGCCAGACATAACCTAGAGATCAATAAAAAGAAAAGCAAGGTATGCAGTATGAGAGAAGAGGCCAAAGACCAATGTCCAACTCGGAAAACAAAAGTTTGATGAGGTGAAAGGATACTCCTATCTGGGAATCTGATTAACAAACCATGGGTAAGTAAGAAGGGAATTATCAGTACAGTAGCCTACATGACAAGAGCATTCCACCAAAAGAAGAATCTACTTATAGCTGGAAATACCAGTGGAATTGAGGAAAGACTTCATTAAAACTTACATCTGAAGATTGATTCTCCTTTTTCAGAAGTGAATACACTTGTCAATTCATGGCAATGATTCAATGCCAATAGCAACACACACTACCCTAAGCCAGCTGCGTCGGAAGTGGGGGGCAGGGGGGGCATTCCCCCCAGAATTTGCCCCGGGCCCTTGAGAAATAATTCTTCATTAATAATAATTAAAGTGCACTTGTTTCCAAATTGCCTTTTCCTTTCTGACGCATATTCTAACACCTTCCTAATCACTTCTAGGGGAATTCTAGTCTCTACCCCCTCCTATCCACAAAAAATGCGGGTTCTTTTCAAGGTTGGCCCCTCCCAGCCAAAATAGTTCCGACACCACTGCCCTATGCAAAAGCAGATATATGAAAATACATCTTTACTCAGTGCCCATTGGAAGCATGCCTATTTTATAACACTTATTCAAGCCCATAAAGTACATCTTATGAGCCAGGAAATATGAACCACACAGTGCACATTCAAGACTTTATGCATTCGTCAGATTATATTATGCCTTATTATTTTTTCCATTTGTAAGTGACCTCATCAGATTATCCTTTTTCCTTGATGATTTAACCATTATGAATTTAAAATATTTTCAATTAACTTACATAGTCAAGTAAATTATACAATAACTTCAAAGTAGTTTAATTTTTGCATAATTCCACCTTCTTGAGGATCGACAATGATTAATGATTACAACTTTTCCAGGCATATGGCAAACTAAAGGGAGTTATCTAAACACAAATGTCATATCTCCAAAACACAACAAGTCCTGCACATTTCAGATAAGCAATCACACATAGTACACTTATAAAAACTTGAAATATAAAACAAGATAACCAGAAAATAATACGTAAATAGTATCAATATTTATTTACTCACCTAGATCTCTGATGCTCGGAGGTTTGATCATCCCAGGAGCCAGGTTGTCAGGCTGTTGGGACTGACTCTGATTCCTTTGCTGATTACTTCCCCGATGCAACATTTCCAAAAGCAGAGACGGCTTACTGGAAGACTCCTGATCTTGTCCCCTCATCCCACCTCCTATGGTGGTGCTGGCAGCAGGGGATATAGGTGCAAAGTAGGAGTCTGGGCCACCCAAAGATGGGATTACAATATTAGGCTCAGTGATTTCTAGTGGTTGGGTTAATGGGAACGAAGGTTAGAGAGGGTAATAAGGTGGCCCAAAGGGTGGGAAGAAGAACAAGTAGTCCAGTTTAATGCCAACAACCAAAGACAAACAAAGTTTCACTGTGGAGAGAGAGCCTGATTACTTCAAACAATCAAGTCTCCGGATGGCCAGGAGGATGAAAATGAAAATGTCGCTCATGTTCAAATCGACACACAGACGACCAATATGAATGAAAATTTATTAAAAAAAAACAATTTTCAAAAGAGTAAAACATTTGTTTGTCCGATCAAGTGACTTTAAAACCAACCCTTCTAAAATTAGATCAGGAAGTTCTTAATCACCACCTTGCAGAGTTTCCTTACAGTTCAAGGTCAAAATCACATTATAAAATCTTTCAATTCTACAGTATATTATTCTTCTACAATACACACATATTGACTGATATTATCAGCTTCATTCCTCTAAATGGTCCAGAGCATGCTAGGGAAGGCCAGTTGAGTCCTGCCTTGTTAAAAAAAAGGAATCCTAAAGAAATGAAAAAGAGTTTCAAAGCAGGGGCATAAAATTGCACTTTGAAGAAAACCCACTGCCTCATTTTTGTCAACTATGCAGACTGACAATGCAAAAAATTACAGCCATTATAAGGTGCTCCATGGTATTGCTCATTTCACTCACTCAGCATATACATTGGATTCCTGAATTACATTACAATTAATAAAATAATAATTTTGAGCAACGAAGAGAACCATGATAACCATAACTTGCTCATATGACAGGGTTCATACCAACTTCCCATTTTCAACTTCCCTGACTTATCCCTGATTTCCAGTCCCAATTTTCTAAATTTCCCTGACTTTATATCGATGGCAAAGCAGTCTTATGTAGGGATTTTATGGGGAAATGCAGCAAGCTATATTGTGAAATAAAATTTATTTATTCCAGGAAAGTAACACATTCCAGTCAAAATTCAAAAACAAAACAATGGATGAGCAGACCAAGAAGCCAGATGCCGAGCGAGCCACCAAGTTGGTGCTACCCCGTGCCGCCCAGCCAGGATGGCAGGCTGGCAGCAACAAAATGCACACCTCGCCACTCGAGCACAGCGCAACAAAGTGTGTTCAACCATGATTTTCATATTTTTGTTGCACCTGGAGTTTTTCCCTGACCAGAATCTAATTTCCCTGACATTTCCATAACTTCCACTCCCGATTTTTATTTCCATGACTTCCCTGACCAGTATGAACCCTGTATGAGGCTTACATAATGCTATTGCAGCATCTCTTTATCACTCCCTCCTAAATTACTGTCCTTTCTGTCAATAACCGCAATATCTTTCACAATTATGTATACTACAGTAGAACCAGGTTAAGACGTTTTTCTAGGGTCAGAGGGTTCAGAACTTCTTAGGTGGGAAAACTTATAAAGAGGGAAATGTATGCTAACAAGAATTATTTTATGGCTTTAAAAGTTCTAAAGGGGAAAACTTCTCGTGCAGGGACTTCTTAACAGGGTTCTACTGTAATGTCCAGCAAATGAAAGCAATATGCATAATATCAAATTACAGGCATCATAAAAAGGATAGAAAGAAATTATTTCTGAAATAATGGACTTGGTAACCTTCCAAAGGTTATTTGGCATCACAGCATATGCCACAGGGTGGTGAAACACATTAAGGTGCCAAAAAACCTGTTAAAGAGCACCAGGTTTATAATTTCAGAACTGAATATCAAAAACTCATGTTTTTGATATTCAGTTCAAGTCATGCCTAATACTGTGAATTTTATGATAAAAAATATATTGAAAAGATTTAAAATCAGGAACCAATCTTAATTTTAAATAATGACATAATAGATAAGAATCTAATGAGCCTCTAGCGCAGGTGTGGTGAACCTTTTGGCGATTGAGTGCCAAAGTTTATGAAAAAAGAGTTTACTCGCTCGACTCGCATGCCAACCCATCGAGTGAGAAAGGGGTATCGATGGAGTGCCTTCCCAGTTCCACGCGCAGAAATAATAGTTCTGCATGCCACTTTGGGCACGCGTGCCATAGGTTCGCCACCCCCGCTCTAGGGGATAACTGCTTTTTCCATCCCTGACAAAAATAGCTAAAGCTTTGGAAATATTGGACATAGGTATACAGTGAACTCTGGTTAGCAGCGACCTGACAGCCTGAACGTGGTAATGAGGAAAACGTGATAAATAGGTTAGGCCTTCCCAGGAAAGTTGAATACATATGTGCGAGTTACATAACGTTCAGGGGATTATTATGCTGAACTGTATTTCAGTTCATTCCATAGATGGCTAATGTTCATTTATTGTAACAAAGATTCATTTTCACTCATTAGGTTAGGCCTCCCAAGAAAATACGTACAATACCTTACGTTGATGTGAACTTCATAATTAATTATGACGGCACCATGCTTTGTACATACAGTCCACATATAAAGACTTGTGTTGAATGTTTTCTATCTCAAAAACAGAAGAAGTGATATTCATACAGAGCACATCAGCATGTAGACACTTTAGTTTTATGTTTAATGCAGGAATTGAACTTTATTTTTCATTACTTTGGAGGCATGCTTTTGCAGTGAGAATGAAAATTAGCCAAATTTTTTTTAAGACACGGAAGATAGCATCACTTTGGTGGGTGTCATGACAACCATGAGTTCATGGTTGGATTTCACGGAGAGCGGACATCTTTCCTCTCCGTGGAATGCACAGGGTCATGGTCGTGAAATAGAAACGTACGTTCTGAGTGTAGTTCTGCTTTTCTTAGTGAGCATATCAGCCTATTCGGTAAATATTTTCCAGGGACAAATTAGGTTTTGTCCTCCTCCAAATATGCTAAAAGAGACAACCAAAATGTGAAAACCAGAATTATTTACATGCAATGAAACTCCAACCTGAGGAAATGAACCTGCAAACAAGGGAAATATGCTGTCAAGGAACGTTCTAACAAGAGTCCACTGAATTATTTCGTTATTGAATTATCATTTGGGAGTAGCCAAAAGTTAAAAGGTTATTTAAAGATAAACTAAGTTAAGAATAGATGAGCTGAAATTAAAATTCATATCAAATGATGACTCATTCATCCTATATCATTTAATACATAAATATTCTCCAATCAAATCGAACATAATATACTCTATATAAAAAACTGAGTGTTATATTTTTTCCAGAATATATCAAAGCATAATTTTTTCAATAGAACATAAAAGTTCAAGCATTCATTAAACATGATTAATTTCTTACCATTCCAAACTAACATAACAGCAACAACATCATATACCCTTGGCACAAAAACCATTTTTATAAATCTCTCACAAACCATTACGCCAAAACCAGCTTCACTATCATAAGATGTTATTGTAAGAAAAAGAAATTTCGATCGAAGCTTCATATCCCTTAAGTAGGATTCTAACAGAGATGTGCAAATACTACCCACGAATACTCAAATACCTCGAATACTAGAAAGTATTCGATATTCAAGACTTTGAATAATTATGCTAAAAGTGTTCGATATTCGAGATCTCAAATAACAATGCTAATTGCGCTACATTTGGCATGTTGATGAACTGTATCATATCAATTCAAAACTGGATAGAAAATGGGGTATTATCACTTTCTGCTCATTTATTTGGGCTTATGAAAGTAATGAATTCACAGCCCATAATTGGTAGAAAAAATATTTTATTATATATTTGACATTTTAAAACCAGAATTTTTTTTTCATTTAACCAACTTGCAGCTTATTACTGCAACAAGCAACAAATTAATTTTCAGAATAACATATAGCATATCAATTCCAATTCTAGTATTCGAGGTATTAAAAATTTGAGATATTCGAGTCATTCTTTAATATTCAAATTCAATATTCGAATTCGAGAAATCTGCTATTCGACCAATCTCTAATTCTAACATTACTACATTAGATAATCAATTAATATACACAAACCATTTATAATATTATTGAGCAATTCGTCCTGAAGCGATGACCGCCGACTATCTGGAAGCTGAGTCACACCAGACCCAGGAGCCCGGTTGACTCCTTCCCCAATTGAGCCACTGTTCTCCTTCGACTGGTTCTGCTGGTTGGTCATCATCAACATAGTACTAGCAGCATTAGGCGGCGAGCTTTCCCTATGAAACCACTGACTAAACCTCGATCCACCCACATTTAGTCCTTCTGCGGAGGCACCATTCTGAAAAATGTTTCCTTCTCTCAATTTCTAGTCCTACACTCATCCAAAATTACCATTAAAAAAATACATGACGTAGCCTTATAGTGAATGCAAGACAGTCTTGTAGTGAATCTTAGCCTTACTGTAAGAAGCCCTTGGATGGATTCCATTGGGTCCTTGAAATCCATTCCCAGGAATTCATCTAAGTTGAAATCTCCGCCTCCTGATGCATTGGCACGACCATCTTGGCCCTGATTGGAAGTGTTCTTGCTCGTCGTTTCATTGGACATGGGAGAGGATGGCTTGGAGTGTTTGGGTGAACGAGGAGCACCTTTATCACTCTGTTCTTTTTCAGAAGGCAGTGATGGAGCTTCAGATGCTGATGTAATAGATGGTGAGGTTTTACCAGAACTATGGGGTGACCTCTTGGATGCTAGGAAACAAAACATGGGTAATTACTTCATGACAGTACTATTATCATAGATGCAAATTACATTATGAGGAATAAAAGTGCAGAGAATGCATTACAAGGAACCAATAAAACTCCAATTCTTTTCAGTAAAAAAAATGTCATATTCCCACTTTAAATTAAAAGTAAATTAAACACGTATTTATTTACACAGCAAATTTAGGACCGTGAAGACCTCTCTTACAATTAACTGAAATAAACTACACAAACATTAATGCCCCGAAAAAAGAAAATCTTCCCCGGGCAGGACATGAACCTGCGACCTTAAGTTTAGCAGAGATTTTCTCAGCCACCACTGAGGCATGGAATTAAACTACCAAGGAGGAAAATTCACCACCAACAACTAATCCGAAAATCACTACAAAAGCATACAAATTATAATGGATGTCTTAAGAATATGCTCACCAACAATGGCCAAACAAAATTGTTGATACCACAAAAGTTTTTGGACAGTGTTAGACCTTCTATCTTTGGCACATATTGGGGAGGATATACATTAATGTAACCTTATTCATTGCAGCATAAAAAAAATCAGGAAGCAAATTGAAATACAATAAATTATTCCACATGTCCTCTTCATATCACATCTAAATATGAGATTTTCGTTCCCACATTTTTAAGCAGGTACCACCAGGATTGTAAGGTTCTGTTGCCCACTGAGTTCATACTGATGTAGAATACATTTTAATGACCCTTACCATTCGATTTCTGGTTAGCCTTGGAATTTGCAGCTTGCTTCTTTGAACGTTGACCAGACTGCCCACTACTAGGAGCAACAGAGTCCTCGGGAATATCTTCAAATCCCCTCAGCTCAATAGTATCATGCTGAGATGTAGGCCCACCTACAAGCACACATTGAAATACATCATTTCATGTCACATAGCACACCTTGATTAAGAGTAATGGCAAACATATAGCAGTGAACCCACAAAATCTTCCAAAATAAAACTAATTCCTAAGCATTAATTCAGCACTTTGATTACCAATGTAACACAATTCTGATATTCAGACACACAACAGCAATGGATACAAAACGTGGTTTATTTCCTTTCAAACCATTATTTCCTCTTCAGTGGAAAACACATGTTTGATAGGTGTTGACAATTTCCATACCAAACCCCAATTAACAACCCACCTATGACCCTAAGCTTAGTGACAAAAGCATAAAAAAATGCAATAAACGCTATAAATTCATGTACAGTAGGGTGCCAATCACAGTTTTCTGTCATATGGAGATAGAAATGATACGCCTAAAAAAACAAAATTTCTATCGTGCGATATCTGAAATGCAATTATGTATCCAGTTAGCTACCACAAAATACCTCAACGTATGATAATAAGCTGGTTATTGTATGATATCTCTTATGTTAGCAACAAATGCTATTATGGTTTGCAGTATCAGCCAGTAGCTAGCGACGTATCGCCTGTTATCCTTTCGACGACTTTGATCTCGCTGTAGCTCTGTATCATGAGTCTCACTTTACATTTCCAAAGTAATACTTTTCAGGTATGTCTGTACTTTAAAAAGAGATTTTATGGTTAATGACTAATATAAACGTGCAGCATTCATGAAGATGTCACCTGTTGTTTGTTATCACAACTACAGTAAAACCTCGCTTTTACGTCCCCGCAATTTACGTTTTCCCGCCATTAACGACTTTTTCTTCATGTCCTAATAATGTCCATATATCCGCAATGTAACGTCTTCCCTTTATTCACGCTAGCAAATTTTTTAATGGTTCGCCATTTACGTTTTACGAGACGATTTTGCCGTGATTGTCGTCCTGGTTGCATAACTAGTGATTGGACTCAACGCTCCGTGAAAGACAAAGTAGAAACTCATGCAGTAAGTTACCACTATGAAAGAGAAATAAAATTTGCCCAGATATACCACCATTTATCGTGACCTAGGTCATCTGTGCAATTGTAATGCCGCGAGGGATTACAGTACACGTACGTCGTTTTTCTCGCGATTGTTGTTCAGGTTGCATAACTCGCGGGATGGCTGATGCTATCGTATTGTTGATGAAATTTTTCATTTATTTAAGAAGTGTATGCTTTTCAGCATTTGCGGTCTTGTCTTTCTTTTTTGGAGGCATTAATACAGATTTTAAAAAATCCTCCAGCCAAATTTCATCCTCATATATCCTATGAACACACCCGTAAAATCATCTCATTCTTCTCTAGCTCGATTCTTAAATAGCTTTGAAAGAATACCACTATAGCCTCCACACCTTCTTTTCTCATAATATTTACCCTAACTTACTAGCATGGTTGGATCAAGACTCCTGGCCTCAGTTCATCCTTATCTATGTCATTCTCCTCTTCTTTTCCCAAGTTCCCTTGTCTATCATTAATGCCATGCAGTTCTTTTCACATTTTCCTTATCCCTATGCTGAATCTCGTTAAGTTCTATCAGCAGCTCTCCTGACTTAACAGTAATCAAGAGTGTCTTGACCACTCTAGTGTCTACTACACCATCCCCCCCCCCTCCCTCCCCCCTCCATCCTTTCTCAACTGCTTGCTGTTCTGCATCTTCCCTCATACACCTGTAAACTAATTCCTGATATTCTCTCCAATTTACAACTACAATTTTTTCACACTCTTCCTGATCTTGGCCCAACCATATGTAATCTAGTTCATATATATCTCCCCATGTCCCCATGCATTTCAAATAAGAGATTTTGGCATTATTAAAGAGGTTTTGTTGGAACTATATTTCAATTTTAAACTTGTCATTCAATGAAAGCAAGAATTAGGCAGGCAAAATCAAGAAGCAAGGAGTTATTCTTTCAGGCATAACTTTCATATAAAATGGCATACCCTCAAATTACACTTTCCCGCGATTTACACTTTTTTCTCTAGTTCCCCTCAAAAGTGTAAAAGAGGGGTTTTACTGTACTACGAACTGGGATAAATTAGCACAAATAGCATGTATCTAATCTTTTTCTGATAGATACTCCTACGCACTTCAAGTACAATTAAACTTATTGTACCCTCAGGAACTCTTGCTGAGTAACCAGGGAACATCATAACCGCATATGGTCATGGATGCGAATCGCCCGTCACTATAAAATATTAGCACGACAGCCAGCCGGAAACGAATTGTAATCTCAACATAATGATAAATATGTAAATCAAAGGGTGAACAAGGATCTCTTGGCACAGAAATTGCATCCCTTGTCGTCATATTCGATCTTTCATAATCATGTTTAGTGAGATTTAATATAGCATGAAATTGCTCTAGCGCATTTCTTAATAAATTACGATAGGCCTTACAGTCCTATAAAAACAGTTTATTTTGTTTCAGGCCAGGCATACCTCGACCTCTATTTCTCCTCTCTCTTTCTAGTTTTCTCTGGCAAAATGTGGCTCATCATCACCGGTCAAGTTACTAGGACTGGTTTGAAGCAGCCCTCCACTCGATTCTTCTATCGACCAACCTCTTCATATTAATGTAATTTCTGTCTTTCATATCTTACATGACCTGTTCCATATCTCTCATATCACGTCTTCCTTTGCCATTCTTCCTGTTCACTTTTCCCTTGACGATTGACTTCATCAGGCCATCATGTCTTAAGATATGGCCAATTAGGTTGTCTCGTCTTCTTAGAGTTTTCACCAGACTTCTCTTTTCTCTCACTCTTCTCAAGACTTCTTTGTTAGTCACTCGGTCAAACCGTTTTATCTTCATCATTCTTCTGTAGCACCACATTTTGAATGCTTCCACCCTTTTCTACTCCACTCCTATCATCGTCCATGCCTCACTGCCCTAAATAAACATGCTCCAGACGTACGTCCTGATGAATTGTTTCCTTATTCGTATGCTTGTATTTCCAGCTGTAAGTAGATATTTCTTTTGATAGATTACCCTATTTGCCTGAGCTATTCTACTGACTCTTTCTTGCTTCGTCCATCATTGGTTATTCGGCTTCCCAGGAAGCAGAACTCTTTCAACTCTTCCAGTTTTTGTTTTTCTAGTTTAACGTTGGTTTTGGCCTCTTCTATCTAACTGCACATCAATATCTTAGTTTTCTTCTTATTAATCTTCTGATAATAATTGGCCATTGTCCTTTCCATGGTTATTAGAGTCTTATTCAGAACGTTTCTGTCTCTGCTATGAGTGCTATGTCATCAGCGAATCGCAACATGCTAATATTTTTTCAGTGGATATTCACTCCAGAAGACCTCTTTGATTTCATTGATGGCTGGTTTGACGCAGCCCAGCGTCTGGTGTCTGCATACAAACATATTTTTTCCCTCTCACGATCTCCTTTATGAGCTTCCAGAGAGATGATAAGGGCGTCCTTATGCTGAATGCTTTCATCTGTGGTTCCTTGTTATCTGTTTTTCTGTGTCAACATTTCCTTTCTCTTTCATCGTGGTAATAATTACGAAGCCACGGTCCTTCCAGGCATGGTCACTCAATGCTTCTAGGAACTTCGAAGACCGGTCAGCTCCGGTATCTTATTCACGATGTTTGAAGATAAGGGTCGAGTTACCCTGACGCCTATGGTTGAGTCAGGGGCTTAGTTTTTTTTCTTCGTTGGGACCGTCCCGTCGCTGAACCCCTCTTTAGTTGACCATGGCTTCTAGCTCGCGTGAGTTGTACGATGAGCAAGTGCTTGACGTTCTGGAAGATGGGAGTGCAGAATGTTCAGATACAGTTTCTGAGGATTCAATTGGCTACTCTCTGGATTCTAGTTCCAAGGAGGAAGAACCTCCTCAATTGTCTGTGAATATCCTAGATAATAATTGGGAAGAGATCGACAGTGCAAATCCTCCTGTGCCTTTTGTGTGTGATTTGCTTGGGAAACAAATAGTGTCTGTTCAGTTTGCTGCTAATCCCCTGGATTATTTTGAGTTATTTTTCGACGATGTTCTAATTGCAATAATAGTGACTGAAACAAACCGCTACGCAGAACAGTTTCTTGCCCGTGAGAAAGAAAAAATCTTGGCCCAAAAAAAAATCGCGCTTTCAAAAATGGGTTCCTACAACTCCGAGAGAAATAAGAGTATTCCTAGGTTTGGTTATGTTGATGGGAATAATTCAGAAACCAAGCCTCAGAATGTATTTTAGTAGGCAACATATATTAGAAACTCCATTTTTTCCTAATGTAATGAGCGAGGAAAGGTTTTCATTACTGACTAAATTTCTCCATTTTGTGGATAACACCAATGAGGAATTAGTAAAAAGAGATCCAAAACTGTATAAAATTTTATCAATTAGTGAATATTTAAAAAATAAATTCCAAAAAGTGTCTGTGCTGGGAAAGCCGCTGTACACATTAAAAATCACAGGAAACAGTGCACAGCCTTGTCTCACTCCTTTCCTTATTTTTCCTTCTTCACAGCTGGGTCCAGATTTAATCACAGCTACAGGACAACACCGCACGCCTCTCAAGCTCAAGAGCAAGAATAAGGTCCAAATGGTGATTTTCAGGGAGGCACTGAATGGAAAATAACGCAGTCTAACTTTATCATCAACAACTAAAATACTAATGCACTAAATAATATGAAACTTGGTGTGATTATTAAGAAAGATCGTTGCTACAATATATAAAAAGGAAATTTTGGTATCTCGATCACTGTTGTTATTACGAAGCCGCAAATGCGATGCAACCATCCAGTACCTGGAAAAATGCGCTAAAATTCCGTTTTTAACCACAGACTAAGATAATTACGAACGGTGTAAATTTTTTTTCCATCACATAACGCAAAATTAAACAAGCTTTAATTTGGTGTACTTCATTTTGAAATCCATTAAGCTGTCTTTGAGATATTAGTCTTCAAACTCGGGTGATGGAATTTTGCAACGGACAGTAGGCCACCACACTCCCTTTTGGTCATATATCATCATTAATTATTGAGTGCGCATTAACGCGAGGTATCGTACATATTTTTTTGGAGGTTCAATAATTGAAAATGAAACTTTGTTACAATAAATTAACTCCAGCAATGAACTAACTTGATGGTTAGAGTATAGGTCTCATATGAGTTATATAGAACAGGTCGTAAAGGACGTGAAACAGAGGGACTACGTCAAACCAATCCTAGGATTGTTGACCCATTTTGATGATGATGAAGGAGAAGTTGTAACACTGATCTTGAAATGAGATTAGCCTTTTTTCATGCTACTAGAAGACAAATTTTAAATATGTCACGGATTTTTTCTCCATTAAAAATTCTCCATTCTCCAGGGTTTGCAAGAAAAAAAGTAGAATAACATGTGGGGAGCCTGCATTCTCCAAACTCAGGTAAGCCGACAATAGCAGAGTGGGGTAGTGGACTGCAGGTAATGAAGTTCGATTCTTATCACTGTTTAAAATATTTCTTTCAGCCATTGAATCAAAAACTTTATCATCCTTCATTTCCAACCTTTGTGTGTGGATACTGTCTTTTTTGTACTTCTATCGCTTCAACTAGATTTACAAATGCATCACTCAAAAATACATTGCAAAGTTAATGTAATGATTCCACGATTTAATTCTGTAATAAAAATCTGTTCGAATCATTTCACCAATGCCAAATTTTATTATTTTTTGGCGTATAAATTGAAATGAAATTTCTGCAATCTACTTTTTTTTCTGATCTGAATTTATTCTGTCTTCGGATATGATTTCAGTAGCGAATGAAATGAAAGACCCATGATCTTTGGATCCAACCCAACTATCCTTAATTTATGAGTGGTACATTTGTAAATCTAATTTAAACAACAAAAGTATAATTAAGTGAGTATTCAGATGAAATGGTTTTAAATTGCAGATGATAACAATTTTGATACAATGACTGAAAGAAAAAAATAAACTGCGATAGGGATTGAACTTCACACAGTACACTAGCTCTCGTCATCCGCCTGATTCCGGCGAATTTAGGCTACCCACGTGACATCCTACGTATTTTTTTCTCATGATACTGAGGTGAGGGGGGAAAAAAGTCATATATCTTTATTTTGCTTCTAGTTGCACAGGAACATTTTCATCTAATTTCATGACCTGAGTTACACATCCTCTTCTTGTCAATAACTATCGCACCTACATTCCATTCATGAGGCACTTCGATCACTAAGCCGCGAAAATTTAAAATCTTCGATTTGGATCCGATTTGACTCCGTATCTTTGGATCCGAATCCCGAACAGAGTAAAATGAAAGATCCGTGGATCTTTGGATTCGACGGATCCGATCCGGCCATCACTAGTTTCGAGGTATCGGTACAAGTCTAGCAAAAAGTAAAATAAATCAAAACCCAAGAATGTAAACAGTGCTCCACCTGGATATATAATAATTACCAATAATTACCAGATTAATACCAAACCCAGAATTGATGATAAATATTTTTTGCACTTACATGATCAGCAAACTTACACCCATGGCTATGACAAAAATTATACCAGAGCATACCTGAAAACCATTCAGGCTCTTCTTCCCCTCTTGAGTCATAAGATCTTCGGCGATCATTTCCATATCGACCAGAACGCCCTGAAGTCCTCTCCGAAGATCCCTTATTGTTGACATTTCCTCTTTCCCCAGTTCCTCCATTTCCATAGCTATCTCGGTCTCTATCAAAATCACGGCCAAAGGGCCTTCTCTCAGATCTCATATTCCTGAAAAAAATTCAAGATTATAAAAAGAGTACCATCATATGTACCACATTGTACCATCCCCATACATATTTTAAACAATCAAGCAATTTGGAAAATTTGCATCGCATATAAATAAATGGTGAACCCCATCCAGCGCTAAAGCTGCGCTTGACGGTAAATATACGATATTTCAAGCCTGCCACGTGAATGGCAGTGAAATTCACAGTAATTGCCATGAGAAAAAATTTAACGTGAATTTCACCGCCGTTCACGCAGCAGTCTTCCTTCAGACCCCATTCTATATGAATACAATATATACACCTAAATTGTTACATTACCCACATGAAATAAAATTATTACCACCCACATTTAAATATCAAATGAAAACCAATACTATTTTCCTGCATAGTTGGCTTACAACCAGAAAGAGAAAGATAAACGTACCTTTCATCCCTGTCACGATCCCGCATTCCCCTGAAGCCACCAAATTCTCCATCAGGCTCTTTCTCACGATCCACACGAAAATCAACCCAGTATTCCCTGTCTCGCTCTCGATTGATGATGCGGCCACTGCCGATTCGCCGGTTGGATGTTATTTCTCTGTGTCCCTCCCTAAAAAAAAGAGTTAACACTGAATAATTAAAAATTAAATTAAATTGACTTACTGTAAAAGTTCATGACCTGCAGGAAAAAAATAATTTTCATCAGTAACCTATGACAAACTTTCTCAACTGGAGAAGACTGAAAAACAGTTTTGATAAAATGTCAACCGAAAATGCCAAAAAACAATCAAGTACAGAAAAATTCCCTTTGAAAGAAAATAGTGCTAAAATAGTACTAAAAACTCTGTGCCTCGACCTTTATTTCGACCTCAAACACAATTTTTCAAAGTATCAACTTAAATCATTTAACATCACAGGTGTTCCACCAATACCCATTAGGTTCTTAAAATAGTCAACAACAATAATCTTAAATGGATTCTCTGGCCAAACGTTTGATATAAAGTAAGTGAAATAAATTAGAAACATAATACTACATATTGAACAGAGATATGATAAACCAAGATAGAAACTAAGAATGTAAACATTTTTTCCCAGGAGTTTTTGTGAAGGACCCCTCTACCACTCTACAGATGCTGGAAGAAGATTTCACAAATGGTGCCTCTCTGAAATACCCCATAAATGCTACATGACCCAAACTTATTAACAAATTCACTCAAATAAATACCTTAAGGAGGACCCGTAGAGGGGTTCAAAATGACCCAAGGTCAACAAAGTTAGGGTGAGATTTTCTCATTGTGTGCCACGTTCCAATACAAGCTTTTTTACACCTTGCACGACCCAATCCGACCACTGGAAGGGGTCCCGCTAGGCACCAGAAGTAGGCAACCCACCAGACCAAAAAAGTGGGTGCCGCGGCCCATTTGGAGGCCCGTACTAAGTATTGGTCCAACAAAAAAATTCTATGGAACAAAAGTTCTCGGGGTCATCTTGAGGTCTCTTGAGAGAACAAACTGCACAACCTTCCTTAATATCAGAGATCTGTTGTCACTACAAATTCTGTCCGTCACACCACCAATAAGCCACGTCTCAGGGGATAGTTTCCTTAGGTGGCATAATCAACTGACTTAATTTCCAATCTCACTTTCTAACTTGAACCCCACAGTCTCAGAAACATACTCCGAAAAAAATGCGATACAACTCGCGCCACGCACAGCACCAGGACTGCGGGAGCGTGGGCATAAATTGGCGAATGCACAGCACCTCAGCTTAGCGCATAGTGACCGACCACGCTTGCAACTGTGGACTTTACCCTCGGTCCCCAAGGGAGGCTCCACAAGATTGGACATGTCTGTTTACGTCAAACTTAGGTTCACCCGATCTATCTCTGCTATGAGTCAACAGAGTCCGTAACGCTCTTGCTTCGTGTACGTGAGTCTAGGGTTCGAATACCTCCAACTGACAGTCCTTTTCTTTGCTACTGATATAACCATGACACAAGGATCATATGTGTCATTGTTTTCATAGCAAGGGCCTAGCCATGTTGATACAACGGTTCCCAACGATCACCAAAGTTAAGCAACATTGGGCCCGGACAGAGGCTGGATGGGTAGCCCCCCTCCATATGTCTACCGTGCTGCTCTTGTCCCCTGTCTGCAAGTGGCGGGCAGGTTAGTGCCAGGGGTGGCTAAGTGGCTAAGTGCCAGGGGGGCTCCAGATGGCCCACCCCTCCAATTTACAATTTTTTAATTTACATTGTTTTCATATCTTCTGACTCAACAGAAACTCTACAAGGCCAAATTAGTGCACATTTTCCGGATTTATCCATGAAGAGCGTTTTAAGACAATTTTTAAAATTTGAGAAAATTGTCATTTTTTGGTTCAATTTTGACATAACTTGACCTCCCCGAGAATTTTTAATTCTATAGAATTTTTTCCTGGTCTGGTGGGTGGCTTACTTCGGGAGCCTTGCTGGATCCCTTCGTATCGGGTCGCGCAAAACGTAAAAAATGAGAAAATCTCCCCTTAACTTTTTTGACCTTGGGTCATTTTGAACCCCTCTAGAGTACCTGCATATGACAAGGAAAATTACATTTTATCGATCTCTATATGTTAGACTGACATTCTTCCAAAAGAACACCTATAAACCCCACTACTCTCCTTGAATTACATTTTGAAAATATTCTACTACAAATACACAGGATTTTACATTTTTTTCATAATTTCTTATTTATTCTCAAGTTTCCATTAATCCTCACCTCATAACAATTCTTTTGATCCAAATATATAATGATTAAAATTAAACTTCACACGTTTAAGACTAAAAATTCTTCCACTAAGTTAGCTGTCAGTAGTTAAACTTAAAGAGGACAGTACAAAGTGTGAAGTTTAATATTAGTCCTCAATATGCTGTTCCATCATGTTATGCCAGATATGGTTCACTTAATAGCATATTTAATGCATTAAAAACACATATATGTGACAAACTTTATGCAATCAGTCCAAAGAATTCAACACTACATAATTTTTTTACAAAACTGCTTCCATTTAAAATAATTCAAATACAGTAAAATCCCATAATTGCAATCAAAATTATGTTTTCTAAAGATTCACACGAGTTTTATTGCATCCCATCCAATTTATTATATGTATCTACAACCGGGTGGCAACTGAGATCCAATTTTTAAATTCCCTGACATTTCCCTGACTTTTCCCTGATGGGCTCATTATATGCGATAGATTAAAAAAACAAAATTCACCTCTAAAACATTTAGCCATTCATAACAGTCTATATAAAACACTTTTTCTACCTCATTTCATGAATATACACTTAATAATATAAGCATGAGAGAAAGCATTGATGTGCTCCATTTTATGGAAGAATTTGAACGTAGAAGGGCAGTACACAGCGCCACTAGCAACAGAAAAATAAAAAATTTACTTTCATGATCTCTTTGCCAGGAAACGATTTGTGCTATGAAATGAATGCCATTGAGACACAATATATACAATTCAGGAACACCTGCAGGAGTATATTTTATTGTACTGAAGTTCATATTATGAACAATGAAAATGGCTTTTCACCCAGACATGGAATGTTTAAAATACAAGAACTAACTTGGTGGTCGATAACTGTGATTATTCATACTGCCTTGATTCAAGTTTTACTATGACAAGTTACTACCAAAACTTATAGAAAGTTAATTAATCGCATGAATCCCACATTTAATAAAACAATTATTTTGTTAAGTTGGATAACTGCTTGCTGTAGCGGCCAGTGAGGTAGCACATAATTCTCTTGTATATGTTATACTCAATTACTCCAGAATGTAAATTTTACCCTACTTGGAAATGGGAAAGTTGAAACAAATTAGAATATTTTCAGATGACTCAAGGGTTTTCGGATTTCTTCCACGTTGATTCATCCTGCTGGATGAGAATTTTGCTGGCATCCCAATGCCATCTACTGGTCCAAAGTTTCGGACTGGATATATTTCAGACCTGAAAATGCCATCTGGATTACCAGCAAAACTGCCGTCCAAAAGGAAGAGCCATCGTGGAAAAATCTGGAAATCCTCAAGTCATCTTCTAATCACTGTGGAAGCCTTTACAGTAACTAAAATATTTTCAATTTAGGCATAAATAAAATTTTTGGATGAAGTGAATTCTCATGATTCAACTTGCACTGATATGGCAAAACAGCTGAGATTACCGGTCTCTACAATGGATACAATCATGAAAAATTGATAAATGATTCATAAACATGCTAGCTAGTGCAGATAATTTTTGAAAATAAAAAAATGCCATGAAATCTTCTTGTGAAGGAATTACAACTTAAAAAGTGGTTTTTAAGTTATAGATTGCCAAATATCACCATGAATGGCATCGTCATTACAGAAAAGGCATATCACAATGCTTAAAGTTAGGGAATAATGGATTTGAAATATGGACCACGTCCAACAGTTGGGTTGGTTGAAAAATTGATAGAAATACATTGTACATAAATAAATCAAGACATATATACTTCAAGGAATAATAAATGATATTGCTCTAATTCAGTTTATCACCATTTCTCATTTTAATCTGCACTCTATATTGTGTAAGTATGCAAGTAAAACTGAAAACTATCCTTTCCCCACAATTTACATTTTCCCGTGATTAACACTTTTTTTCTAGCAGTCGCTATAAAAGTGTAACTTAGGGATTTTACTGTACATGATAAAAGTCACTGAGAATTTTTACTTACCTCTCACCCTTGCCTAAAGGACTTTCCGGGCGTCGATTTGATGCCGTTTGTTGGTGTTGAGATGACTGCTGCTGCTGCTGTTGTTGCTGCTGTTGTTGGGGAGTCACCATAACAAAACAACCAGAGTTGAAATTACGTCGCTGGGGACTAAGGACAATGCCATCCTGCTCCTTTCTTAATCTCTCTCGAGGATCTCCAGACCGTCTCTGAAGGAATGCAAGAAGACATTTTTTTTATGTACAATGAAATAGCATTTGATGGAAGTTCCAATCCAGTCTAAGACTCAACAATTTTCCAGTCTAAAAAACTCGACAATTTAAAGTAAAAAATATACATTAACAATTTTTCAAGGGACAAGGCAAAACATCATATATTAGACCATATTGATGATGAGAACAATGCTATTTTTCCATTTATTTACATTTTACATTTACATTCATTTCATGCCTACGTAATCTAAATAATAATTTGATTTACTCCTTTGATACTGTCCTTTTGGAGCAAGTTTTAAGAATAACTGAATTGTGATGAGTTTACTTTGGATGAACTGCCATCCTTCCAGAGATAATGTTCATTCTTAAGAATGATCAATCACAGTAGGAAGGTCATCAGTTGCAACAACATGACCAATGGAAACAGCACCGGATAATGAAGTTAAAATGTCATACCTTCTCATTTCAAGGGTGCAATTTTAAGGAAAAAAATCATCCTCTGGCAACTATCTTAATAACCAAATTACCACGGAAAAGTGTACACGGAAAAAAGTTTAGGCAGTGAAAGACCTCACTTTCATTTATAAGACATGAGTGACCTCCTTAGTCAGTATTTTAGAACTTGTCCTTCAAAAACAAAGCATAACATAAGATGTTATGTATGGAAATATTAATTTTATAATGAGGTAACTAAACTTAAGTCAATAACTGAGCCAAGTATAAGAAATGAGATGAGTTGAAAATTAGAACATTGTGTAAGCCATAGAAACTATACTCATGACTAGTAATAATATACAATCGCAACAATAGCATGCAGAAATATTTCCTGAGTTTAATCAAATTACACCCACACTTAAATATAAGGCACAGAGCTTACCCCTACAGTATTCGGTCTGATAAATCCTTTGGGAGGTTCATGGGGTGCCTCCCCATGCCCCCCCCTATCATCTTCATTAGAGTTCTCATGCCTGGAGCCGTGATGCCATTGGCCTTGGTCCCAACCCCGTGACCGGTGAAAAGGTGGCGCATCACTGCAAAATTAATTTTCATTTCAATAAAATGTGGTCGACATAAAATAGAAGTTTCCAGCATTCAAAATAAAATAAAAGAAGCTACTGTAAATGATTGAAGTGAGACGAGACCTCCGAAAACGTAACATACATTCATCAATACTTTTGGAAACCAAGTAACAAAAGAGAATCAGAAATGCTTAAATCAAACAATTCAAACTTTCTCAAAGACAGCTATAATGATTCGCAACATAATATCGGTATAAAAAATTCTGTGATAACACTTAAAAACATAAATGAACAACAAAGGAAAGCACTCCAACAGCCACATTAATTTTATAAACCACACATTAAAGGAAATGCACGTAGCATTAGGATAAAAAGAATAAGAAGTCACTTCATGAACTTTGATTGAATACAGCTGTAATGTTATGGGTCCCAGGAGTAAGTTTTAATTCTTTTAATAATTTCTCCATAAACAGAATGAATCCATAGTTCTCAGAGAACTTCGATAAGGTACCCTTGAAAGTGGTATGGCTGTCTCTGTTATTGCCCCTCATACATAATCCTATTCCTGAAAACAATCACACAGTAAATACTTGGGTTTTCATAACCTTATTACTTTCTTAACTGGACTTTACAAAAATTCCTGTGAAGAATTGTTGGGTTGAGTAAATGTTTTATGTGGCTGGTCCCAGGGGAGGTGTTACAGTAAAACCTCCATACAACGAATTTGTTGGGACCGAAAAATTCATGACATCGCTGTAGGGGGTTTCGGTGTACGGAGGTGATATGCGGGCTGCGTCATCGCAGGGGCACCCAAGTGTTCCGTGATGTTTACGATGCAAGTCGTGTAAATTTCTTAAACTTGCTTTATTCACCTTTCCTATAGCGATGATGAACAGTTGTTATTATTTACCATCAAATACCGTGGCTATCACCTCGTGATTTTCAATCTACGTATTTCTAATTGAAATTATTCTTTTTCTCGTCCATTCTGCTCTATGCCTCATTGCTTACTTTAGTTACGTTCTCATATTAAAGAAATTCCTAAATTAATGCCTGTGGATTACGTATTTTTAAAGTGCTCCATAATTTTTCTGAGTATCTAGTCGATAATATTCTTAGAGTGCAATAATTTAAGTCAATATCAATCGGCAGTTTTATGCAGCAATTTTGCTTGAGAGAGCACATATTGCCATTTAGACTTACGAAATAAAATGCATTGTTGGAATTGAAATTGAAATCCCATTGAAATAGGTACTGGTAAATATCTATGTTCGAGACCGGTATATATTAGATATCGATAAACAACGATGGAAGTTAGGTGGGGTGAGTTAGTTACCACGAGTAAAAACGTGGCAGTTGGCAATGCCCGGAGGTCACAATGGCAATCTCAGAAGATAATGCATTGATGATGCCTTCATAGAAGCTGGACACGATCGGTATTCTGTTGGCACACCCGTTCTTCGGTGTCAAAATGCAGTACCATCCTCGATTACACCAGGTAATATTTGAATCCACGCCTTGTTGCCGTTCATCCAGTAATTACCTCTTCATACTTGAAGAAAATTTAAAACCAGGTTTGCCCTTTTTCAGTCCTTTGCAGAACGTCTCTCATTTTAAAATGTGCGCCATTTGCAGGCTAAAACTATTAAACTGGAATAAGTGGTCGCTAAAGCAGAATCACATGAGTTAAATATGTCTTATGTTAGCAATTAAGAGAATAAAAACACGTAAAAGAACCTGAGCCCACTCTTTTCGCATCTTTAATGACATTAGAAGGACCTCTTTCTAAACCAAGTACACGAGCGAAGATTGCTGTTCTGAAAACTCTAGTTGCACCAGTAATACTGCATGCTAACAATTTGGAATGGAGACGTTTTGAGTTGGACGCAGCAAGAAATCTAACCTAGCGCACGCACTGAAACGAGTAAGAGGAAAGACTGCATTGCCAACTAACCCCTCCCAAACATTCCATACCAAAATGCCTATTATTCAATAACCTTCCCCTCCGAAAGAAAGAATAACTACGCCCTTACTCGCCTCTTTCTCTACAATGCTGCTGTTATCTACCCTCCCCTTCCCACGTTCCTTCGGGGAGACCTCCCTCGCCCATTCCACTCCTCAATGACTCCCCTTACCCCTAACCGAAAGCTCATGTGTTTCCAATATATCGTGGCCCAGCGGTATGCTGCTCTTCAAATAGCCCAACTGGTTAGACACACAGACAGAAGAAGTACAATAATTCCTGTAATAACTAATCCGGTTTTCGATTTATCTCTCCTTGACTTACCTCCTCACAAACATTAATACAGGACCACCTAACATCCTAGCCGTACATACAGTCAGCTCTCGTGCTACTTACCTCAGCCGAAACATTCCATATTGCTTGAAAATGAGTATATTTCAGGAAGTTAAAACAAATTTCGAAAAATTACATACGTTTGAAGCAATTTTTTATTTATAAATAAGAATCGGTAGCTGTTTTTAAATAATATTAATTCAAAATTATTCTATTTTTCCAAAGAAAATAGTTTTCCAAAGTCGTCTGGTTCATTTCTTTGCTGGCTGCTTGCTCAACCTGCCGCAGAATCTTCAAATTCTCTACTCCATCTTCTGACATTAGAAAAACTCGCTCCAAAACATCTATTGCGTCCACCACTTCCTTCCAACCGGGGCGCACTACGCTATTGCTGGGCTCTTCTCTCTCTTCATCGCTCACATCCTGCGTCTCCGCCAATATTTCAGGATCCTCATTGTCGGCAAATACATTGATATCATTATCAATACTCGCATACTCTTCGAAAGATACCCCTTCAATGTTTAATAATTGAGCGAATTCACTCCATTCCTCCCTCTCTTCCGGCTGTGGGTCGTCTTGGCCGTCCATCTCTCCGGGAAAGCCTGCCCTCATGAAGCAATTCGAGATCGCGCTTCTCTCTACTCCATCCCAAGCAACACACAGATGCTGAATGGCTTGCAGGATATTCCACTTCAATGACTTGATGTCTTCAGTGTTTCCTAGTCTATTTAGAAGATATTCGACTAGTTGCCTTCGATATGCGCAATGAGTGAAAACAAAGGACACTTGACGTGACGCTGAAGGCATCTGTTCGACGGCATTCGATCAGTTGACGTCTCCGATGCATACAGCGCTGAAGATTCATTGAGCCTAACTACTTTTTCGTTGTTTATTTATTCATTCATACCAAAGGCAAATCCATTACATTTTGTACAGTTATCAAATAATATATATGTATCTTAAAGACATCATTGTTGATCCTATTTCTAAAATAAGGATTTTTTGTCATGAATTAAGAATTTTAAAAATTCCCGACTCAAGACCAGAAAATCATGAATAATCCACGAACATTTCCCTGCATTGAAAATTCACGAATAATTCCCGATTTTCCAGGTTTTCCCGGTCAGTGGACATTATGATAAGGGATGCTCAATGAGATATTATCGAATTTAATTTAAAAAGAGCTGCTCCGCGGACTTTCTGTCAAACCAGTTCGACTTGTAAACTGCCTAGGCGGTTCAGAGAGGAGCGCAAAATTGCCAAGCGCTCCTGCTTGGAGCGGCACAAGGTCGGAGCGGAGCAATAGACGGAGCCACGCGGAGCGGAGCTTTGGCTTCACTTACACGTTTCTTATGGTGGAAACCATCAGAGTTGACTATGGCCTTCACCGACCCAGAACGTCAAGTTTCCTTCATGTCATCCACTCTGTAGGTCTCAGATTCTCAGATTTGAACCCCTTCGAAGCTCGGAGCAGAATGTTTAAGATGCGATACACTCTGTTGCGGTTTTACTTCCTGCTTAATACGTAAATACCGATTGAAAAAACTAAATGTAAATGCAAAATACTGCGTTTGTTCTCAATAATTCGCTCTAGAGGGGCACTTTTCATATTTTGGGCCCATTCTCAGACTTCGTTGTAGGGAGTTTTCGTAATTAGAGAGGTTCGTTACGGGAGGTTTTTTTGCGTGCATTGTCCATTGGAAGGGTCCCGGACCGGGCCAATGACTTCGAAATAGGGAGGTTTCCTTAAAATTTCACTGTATGGGGGTTCGTTGTAGAGAGGTTTTACTGTACTTATCCCACAAATAAACACAGAATGGGTGTTTTTTCATTTGATTAGTGAGCTTTATTTTCCAATGAGTTATAATCTTTAGGTAGTGACTTCCTCCAAGCTAATTCCTCATGTAATTCCTTTTCATGTGTATTGCATAAAGTTAACATGACCTTTATTGCTCATTTTTGAGGCTATAGAACTCAATCTTCAAATTTATATATTTAATGCATCAATCAACAAGCTAGCAGAGGAAATCAAACTATGTATTTGGAGAGTTCAAATGAAATGTATGAAATGTCGTAACAATCAAACCGGTTGACAATTGAATATGCCACTTTGCGATAACGTAGTGAGACATCTAGGGACATGAATGTAGTGATCGGTGTGGTTGTAAGCATATGCAGGCACCCGTGCAAGGACCAAGCAGAGAAGCAGGCAGTTGTGTGTCATGTCCAACTGCACTTCAACTCGGATCACAAACTGAAAGACACAGTGGAGGACGCTCCTGTCACAGCCACATGAATTCTGGGAACAGGGAATCCTTCGGCACATGAAACAGTGGGATAGTTGTGCTCAGGCCTCTGGTATTTACTTGTGAATAAAGACTTCGATTATACCCACAGTGTCATTTCGTACCATTCCATTTGTACACCCCAAAAAGGAAAGAGTATTTTTTAAATGTTGATAGTACATAAAATATACATACTTGTTGGGTATTGATGGTTTCTGCCGGGATAATGGGTGATGTCTCAGTTCAATGAGTTGTTCCTAAAAAATAAGGATAACATTACCATTATTGACTGAGATATGATTAATAAACTTTTGAATGTAACTGGTGTTAATGATATTCAAATACTGACAAGGGAAGGGAGAAAAAGTTAACTGAAAGATACCAATTAATTTGGTTGGCAGTGTGAAACGAAATTAACCAATTCGCCTCTTAATTTTCCATGGATTTTCTGCCCTTTAAAATCTATTTAATTTTCTGAAAATTTTCACTTTATTTAAATTAATTATACCTACATAAAATATCTCAAAACTTATTTTTACTGAATAAAAAAACTTGTGGTACATATAATCGGGGAAAAACTGGCATTAGAACATTGAATGCCATCATGTGACCGGCGATCCGCTGGCTCTTTACCGTAAGGCAAAAAAAGGTAGACCAGCGATTTGCCAGAGCTTTACCCCAATGGATTAATAGACAATTATCATTTAGTACAAGAAAATAGATGACTCAGCCTAAATTTTCAAGATATTCATGCTCACTGCCATAACCATACTTGAAGCATGATGGCATTCAATTCACAAACATAGATTAACAAGGTTTTTTTAAACTGTCTTCCTCGTCTTTGTCATACAGCAAGCCATACATCGCCAGCCATGAAAATGGCATTTCATTGGGAAAAAAATATCTTATGCAATATCTAATAATAGTTATTATAATAATTATCTAATACAGTCAAGCCCATTTATAACGAAGTTGAAGGGGCCAAATATTTACTTCGTAATAACCGAACTTTATATAAAATTAAATTCTCCAAAGGCCGTAAAATTGGCGTCCCTCGTCAAGGATAATTGCTGTTTTGGTTTCCGGGAATGTTACTTCCTCGTCAGTGACACAACCACAGACACACACACTCAACCCAAATGGGATCCTTTACAGGGCTGATGGGACCCTGTTCAGGATGCCAGGGTTATGAATGCAAACACACTCACAAGCACTCAGAAAAAACACTCACTCACTCACTCAAATGGGCACACCTACTGGGAGAATAGAGCTCAAAAAGAGCATAGTCAATGTGGAAAAGGAAGGACAAAACGAGGATGTGCATCGGATATGCGTATTTCGGCCACAAGGTGTTAGAATGGTACGTTCATCCACATCAGTGGGTGGTGCCACCTATGAGGAATGATGGGAGGTGCTTTGTTTTTTGTATTGTCGCTCCTGCTGCCTAGCGATACTGTGTAAATAAAAAATACATTACGTCGTTGTTCCTTCATCTTACGCAACCTATAAAAGGAGTAAGTTTGTATTTCACATTCACCATGGCTAACACAAGGTGGCCCTTTCCGGCGAGCTGAAGGGAGAGCACTAGCAACACAGGGTTTTAAGGGAATTAGTCTAATCACTAAGGGTCCCATCAGCCCTGTGAAGGATCCCATTTGGGTTGAGTGTGTGTGTCTGTGGTTGTGTCAATGACAAGGAAGTAACATTCCCGTAAACCACCACAAGAATGTTTTCTGGTTGAAAGGCTGTAGTTGGTCACTGCTGTGGAATTGACCCTCCCGCAAACCAACACAGCAATTGTCCTTGATGAGATTTGCCATTTTTACTGCCATTGGAGAATTTTATTTTATTTGTCACTTTAAGAGGCCGTAGAGCTCATCTCCTTAGATTTGAACTTTATATGTGGACCAGTTTTTCAGAGCCTCCCTTTGACGGGGAATAGCCTTCACTTTGTTATAAACAGGCTTGATATAAGTGGGCTTGACTGTCGATCAAGAAGTCAAACACCCATAATTCCAGCAAGAGTAGGAAATTTGGACTAAGTGCTGCTAATGTCACAACATGAATAAAACAACCTCGTCAGAATTATAGGCTAGGAAATATCAAATTCTTCATCGAAAATTGCAACTGCAATCATAAAACACAGTACTTTGAGTGGTAGCTTACTAATTAAAATTTCAAAATTAAACACTTGAGGTAACAATTATTAATACCTCAGACAGATATTAACAAAAAAACCTTGTTTCCTTAGAGATAGCGTGAAAACCTACATAATATTTTCAATTTGACCAGGAAATTTAGGCTAGACATTGCCATAGAGTAATTTAAAATATCCTACCCACAAAAAATAAGATATTATAACAAACAATAAGATATTATAACAAGCAACATAATATCTGATTAGATTGTTGTAACACTGGAGGCGTATCCCATAGTGCAACTGAAAAAATATTTAATTCTGTAACCAACGCTAACTACATGACTGCATTCCCATTTGGGAATTAACATTTAATCCACTCAAATGAACATCCAAACCACTATAAATCTATGTAATTAACTTTTATTTCTCTAAAAGCTTCATTTGCACAATGCATGCTTGATGATTGTTCATGGCTGCCACACACCTTCAAGATGACTTGCAAGATATTCAGCAGATGTAGATAAAAAAAATCATCATACAAATGCTCCCTCACCAACATGACAACATTAATCTTGTACGAAGTACATTTCTATCTGAAGATATTGGTAACATGACTACTGAAATAGCATGAATACAAACCCTGGTGTATTGGTACTTGGGTTTCTTCCCAGATGATGTAGCAGTCTTTGGTTCAGGTTCGTCCTCAGACGGCTGAGAGCTCTCAGCCTCTCGAGACACAGTAATGCTATTGTTCCCCACATCATCTTCACCTGAAGTATTGAAAACATAATGAAAATATTATTTATGAAACCTGTCATGAAAAATGCCTTTAAAGCCATGAATAATGCCCAAGCATTTGTGTCAGAGATACAAGAAAAAAATGAAAAGTAAAACCTAGAAATTTTAAACTTCTCAAAATGAGTAACCTTAGCCAACAACATTGAATGAGATACAATTCCCTACAAAGGCGAGAAAGCAAAGTAGTCCAAATAACCACACTTTGTGATAATTGGAATTAATGATGCCATTCAAAATTCATCACTAACTTATGCCCTTGGAATAAATATGGAAGGGCAATAGAGGTCATCAAGTTGTTATATTAAATTATTACTATTACAAGTTGCATGATGTAAACAAAGGAGGTAACTGATAAGAAAACAGCTGGTCAAGTAATCCTTTATTGTGTACATCTTTCAAAATACATTAATGCCACAGGAGATTCATGAAAATCCTTTCCCACTCCCTCCCAGATGATGACATCCAGACTCTCTAGCCATAATCCATACTGGCAGTTCCATGTCAAGAGACAATGTAAAGTAAGGGGCCCAAATGAATTTACAATATGTTTTACAGCACTATCATTAATATAATTTCCTTCATCACAAGTCTGCACAAAATCCACAAGGCAAACAAAAACATCCCGATTAGAACCTTTCAATCTTTCTATTTCTTTCCACCACTTGGTATTAGTTCTCACAATGACATTCGGGTCACTATTTCCCCTACCAGAGGGCAAGGGCCTAGCCACGTTGATACACCGGTTCCCGTCAGATCACCGAAGTTAGGCAACGTTGGGCCCGGACGGAGGTTGGATGGGTGTCCCCCATCCATACCTCTACCGTGGTGTTCTTGTCCCCTGTCTGCGTGTGGCGGGCAGGTTAAATGTGGGTTGGCACAATGGATCTAAAGAGGTCTAAGTGCCAGGGGGGCTACAGAAGGCCCCTGCCCACCCCTCCAATTTACATTTTATTATTCCCCTACCAGAAGCAAGAACTACATTTGGCTGAAATAACCAAAACAAACTTCTTCAGCCATTTGTTAAATGATATCTCATACTAACTTCAATAAAATGTATGGCTCTTTAGTCCACACCCTCAAACGCTGTATCCTTCTCCAGCTCTAGGATTAATACAAACTCGATTTGATAAGAATCTACCTCTATTTCTCATGTTTGTGAAGCAAGCAAAAGAATTTATCAAAGTAAGATATGCATACTTTGTGTGCATACAAGTGATATATTCCACCAATAGCAAGCTGAAAATGTACAGAATACATTGGCACAACAATATACCTTTCGAACCAGATAAATATACACTATTCTTCACTAAGTTGCTGAGTACATGTACATGCCTTTGCATGTGCTGTCTGAGAACTTTTTATTTTCATAAAAATTAACAACTAAAATGCTACAATGCAATCTACAATTAGGACACTTAACATGAAATTTTAAGAAATGGTGTCATGATATTTGTTAAATACCTTCTGAGGCTGATTGCTTTTGTATACATGTGTATTTCTTCCAGGAATTTTGAAAAAATAATCTTCCATAATTCTTCAATTATATGAAGGGGGCGGAAAAAGAACATGCATAAAAAAACTCAGGAAAAATTTTAGGGTGCAACCTAATAACCTCCTCACAAAATAAGAAATTTAAATAATCAATGTAGTATATGGCATAAAAAATCATATCCCATCTTTCTAAGCTGGAAAATCCATTGCGATGAACAAATAACAGAGCAAATCGTCAATGTATTGCTGTTAGGTCTCCAACAAATATTCCATGAATTATGGCATATATTTTACCACTGCTTCAAATATTTTTTTCCTTGCTGATGAACAGTATGAAAAATGCATTTTATCTCGGTTCATTTGATTCCAAAATTAAATTACCAATATGTATGTAGAGATCAATCATAGATTGCAGAAAATACAGCCCATGTAATATCAACTTTACAACCCCAGGAGCATAGGCATCTGTTATCTGTACACTATAACTGCTTAATCAATCTCTAATAGTAATTACCTCCAATTTCTTCAAGAAAATGGTTCCAAGTACCAACTTCAATGATAAATCGAAGAAAAGTAAGTATCAATGATTTTCTTGGGCTTATGGATCAAATGATGCATAAAATACATACCTACACATTTTACAAGCAATAAGGTTACTTACCAGAGCCTTCACCTCCTTGCTTACTAGTAGATAGCTTATTCACCTCCACAAGCTGCTCCTTCAAAGAAAAAAATTAAAACTTCAGAAACTTAGGAATGCAAATAAAAAGCAAGGTCATTTATTTTTCCTTGCAAATCAAAGGTCCAATCGAGATTGATGAGTATAATGGCAAACTAATGAAACTGTTGATATAATCTAATAGGTACCTTTATAATTTAATAATTTAAAGGATTATTTTTACACTAACTACCCCAAATAGCCAAACAATATTGCCCAATTTAAGGGATTCACTGGCACCCCATATTGACCTAATGTTAAGGATAAGATGAGAACCAATGAATATCCAATATTGGCAAGCCAATGAGCTGCTAATATTGTCCCAACATTGACTATCCTTCTTAACACTTTCGCTGCAGCTCACTCTCCGGAAACCTACTCGTCACATGCAGCGGAAAAGTGAAAGCACTACAGGGAGAACGAAAAGGTACGTTCACAGCAACCTACCGTGCGATCGTTCTAGGTATGTTCATAGCTGCGAAAGGGTTAATGCCAATATTGGCAGAGTATTGGCTACCCAGCAATGACTACCTCTCAATATCCAATTCAGGGAAAACCATCAGCTGCACTGATACTTCAATGCTGTTACACCTTTAAAAAAATCACTCTAGAGTACCTGGCATGGGTGTACTGATTACAAAATAGACATAAGCATCAATTTAAACAGACAACTAACTTCAACACATCAATCAGCTTCTTCTTAAATTGTAAAAAACTGCTTTGAAGTTACCACTAGTTCCCACTGACTTTACTTAGAAGTTAAAACTGTTTTCTTCCCACATCAACCAAATTAGTTCTTTCAATCCAGTACAACAATTAACCCTCTGAGTGCTAACCTTCTTCCTGGGGTACTAGCGAGAAATGCGGAGGGTAATTTAATAAAATGTCACATTTTAGGAAAAAAATCATTATGAAGCTATTGTTATATACATTCACATGTGGGTTTTTTTTACATTACTTAAGTTGAAATAACTAATGACGACAATTTTTTTACAGAGACTGAAAAATAAATATTATTTTAGCGTCTTAAAATTTAATGATAGATTTATACTGGGCCAATATATCAGCCCACCACACTTTTCGTCTGAGATGCACAAGCCAATATATCGGCCCGCCGTACTAAGAGGGTTAAAAAAATATATACTTCACCCAATATTTCATATATATTAGCTTTATACTTCCTTATAAAAACCTATTATTTCCCAAACTTACAATTGTAGAATTAAGTCAAAAAGTCAATATACAGTTATGAACATTTGAGCAATGCTGTGTCATGGTTCTGAGCAATAAATAATAAATCACATAAACACTTATAAGTAACTGTGGAAAAGGTAAACAAACTGGCCAAAACAATAATTCTTCTTCCCATGCAAACAAAAATGAAATATTCCCAAGGCTAAGTGATTATAAGAATTTTCTAACATCTATTACTGGCTAATTATCCTCAAAAATCAATAAATCAGTTATTTAATGCCATGATCACCAGTACATACAGTGTCACTCCGCGTTTATAACAATTTTAATTGAAGTTTTAATCACATGATATAATCACCAAGATAGAAAACCGGAACTTTGCACAATGCTCATCAAGTTCCTGTTATATATATCATTGTGGATACCATACAGAGAGGCTAACTATCCAGTAATATTGGACAAGTATTTCAATGTCCAAGTGGAGTAATATGTCCACATTATTATTCTATACATATTTAATTAATGACTCACACTTCAAAAATCTGCACCAATAAAAGAGAATTCATAATACCACCCAATGCTATCATATGAAATTAATAAGACAGTACAACAAAGAGTACCTTGCCTCAACATTTTCAACACTGAAATGTTATTTAGTTTTAAGCAATTTTACAAATGTTCATTAAAACTGTGAATTTCAATGAATTCGTTGATGAAAGGTAGGCATTCACTGAAAATGAAAGTTTTAATGATCATGATCATTTCCATCCTTGGTAAGTACCTACAACTTATTGACAAAATATGAACCGGACAAGGCATTTTCAGTTTAAACCTTGATCTGCAGAAACGACTGATCCACAATAGCAAAGATAAGCTTATAGAGTAAATGCCACAGATGGAGAGTAAATGCTAACTGTTGTCAATAAACTACTCTCACGACTAAATTCATTACTGCAATTTCTCAGTACTTACATTCTTCTTATTTTCGGCAGGAGATGATGAGCGATTTCCTTGGGAGACAGAGACAGTTAGACCTACCATTTCTTCTTTTTCTGGAAACAAGAAATAAAGCAATTTATTATAAGTAAATAATAAAAACTCCATAATATAAATTGAAGTGGCCCATTCTAAACCATCCCGAAAATAGGTATTTCGCGTGAATGTCTGAAGGTACGAATCGAAACAACATGACAACATCAATGAAAACATACAAGTGAAGCACAGTTCTGTACGCCTTCTTATATATAAACATTGGCAAGCACTAGATTTTCAACTCACCGTTCAGAATCAATTCCAAGAAAAACAGAAGAGGAGTGTTACAACTTACACCTGTCCGTTTTATTAAGAAGTTAAATTTTATAACAGATGAACTTGCACAGGTAAGACAAAAATATCAACACAAAAACGACTAAAATAATGTCAAAAATCAAAATACGAGTGCCATATAGCGTCGTCACGGGTAAACGTGCACATAAAATCACCAAGTTAAATCACCCTCTCACAGGCCACGACTAAATTCACAGTGGGCATTCGAACAAATACCCTGAACGCTTACCATCACGATTACGTCTCCCGATTACCAGCAATTGGATGGAAGGACTAAATTGTTTAAAATCTAATTTAATATTGAAGCGTTGATAAATGCCATTACTAAATATCGTTTACGTAAATAACTAAGTTCAAACAAAATATATTATGTAGACGACCATTAGCAAAACAAAATGAAAAGCGATATGCGATACGCTTTGCCGCGTAAAATTTGAACACCTGTAGATATCCACATTGGATTATTTCTTTTAATGATGACATTATGTTCAAAGGTCAATATTACTCCAATTACTGGCACATTCTGACTTTAATTATTGTCGTTTCGTTCATCAGTAAGGAGTAAAGCGAATTTCAACTCTTTATCAAACGGCTTTAGCAATGAACTAAATCAAATTTGTCGAAAGTTCGCTATTTTAAACACTCAATATTTCAAACAATTGACGAAAACACTCTTGTTTTAAATACATAATATATTTTTATATAACCAGAGGTGTATCGACCTAAGTGCCACAGGCAATCCCTTCTCGTTTCCAATAGGTATTCGAAGTTTAGCAAGCGTATTTTTTAAGTATCCTTAAAATTATTATGCCTAAAAATGAACACATATAATGTACTTATACATTCTAATTAAGTATCTTAGTTGTGGAAAACGTTATCAAAGAGTATGATGGTATTTTCAGTAAAACTGGTAAAACGACTACCGATCACCATGGTCATATGGTCTTGTCACTATCGAGGGCTTATTAGCAACCGCCCCAAACTTCAGTCCGATACTCATCTGAGGTTACTTAGTCGAACATCAAAAAATACGTGACTTTTCCATTAGAAATTAAACTATTTTTATCCATAATGAACAAATGATATTAGACGATATTTAAAGGTACAGTAAATAAATATTCATATTGAACACTGTAAGTATATAACGGCTGAAGCTTCCAAGCAAATGAAAACGGCTGCCTATCCAGATTATCTAGGGTGTAGACTAATAAATACACATGTCGAGGTCTTGCATAGGTACCCCAAGTAGGGCTATAGGAAGGAAAGGAAGTATCCCTCTATCCTCATGTGTTCTTCGCCGTTGTGCTTGGTACAGAGTGTTCTGAGTCCTCACCGACCTGACTGAACTCTGGGTTGAATAGCATCTCGGTCTAAATGTTTACACGCTCAGAGGTGATGTGAAATATCACTATAAGGAAAGCTAGTGCGGGCGAGTGTTCCGACAATTTTTATTTTCTACCATGGTAAAAAAAAACTTCACTCTTAGGGTATTCTACCACTTACTATCAAGGCCGCTTTACCCGATACAATTTTTTGTACTATATATCGTACAAACTCTTGCACGAGGAAATTGTACCGTGTAAAGCGAATTGTACGAACGCTTGCGATTGTCTGAATGACTGAACGGGAAATAGAACCTGTTCTAATTCCATTCAGACAAACGTAAAATTTCGTTCAGTGTATTCAAGCGTTTGTACAAGAAATTGTACAAAAATTTTATCGTGTAAAGCGGCCTTTACAGTTCATTGTCACCGAAATCCTATCGTGCATATTTCCTCTGGTCAATATGAAAATTTAAAACGTTTGCTAGGCCTAAGCGTGGCAACGCTACATTGTGTCTTTTCATTTGTAAGAACAACGATATGAAGCAGGCAGGCATAGCAGGCAGAAACAGATTCCTTCTTTCCAATAGTCACTTGAAGCAAATAGTATTCCTTCTGCGTCAAATAGTGAACACGTCGAGATTCAGCTCAATTTGAACGCTTCTAGAAACTTTTATTCCTAACTCGGGGTCAGTTTGAGCCAGCTGCCGGCCATCTGATGCGCGTTTTACCCACCAAACTACCACGGCTTGATGGTTCACTTACTTTATACCGCGATTCAATGCTTTTTCTACGCTACCAGTGAATAAAACTAGACGTACACACGACATATCAGCGGCCTTATTCATCAAGTTCTCGAAATATTCTAATCTCGACAATGCCACATTCATGTCGTTTGGATAAATCCAATTTGGATTGGATTTGGATAAATCCAATTTTTTGCGCGCCAATGTCGATAAAAATAAAGGCTATGACACCAATTCGTTGACATAGTCGAAGCTTGCCAAAGAGAAGTCCTTGAATACAGTTCCATGGCTGATTGACTAAGAGGTGAAGGACTACAGCTAATACAAAGTAATATAGTTAACTACAAAGCAATTGTAGAAATAATACGAGAAATGCAAACGGTGAAGGTAGATATGTACTAGATTTGGCCTTGAGTATATATTTTAAAATTTAACACCTAGGTATTGCATTAATGAGTCACTCGGCCACGGATGGCGCGATAAGTTAAAAGTATAATTTTGGGACATACGAACCACCACATGTAGCAGTTTTATGAAGGGATGAACAGATAATTTTCTGGCAGCAATTGAGCCATCGGACGTGAACCTCAAAGACAACCGTGCAAACACAAAAATCGGTTGTCATTTCCGACCCCCCCAGACAAGGTGTGACATACAAATGTGAACTCAAAGTCGCTGTGTTCCAGCAATCTTGGAGAACACAGTAGTTCTGGTAGTTCTCTTCGACTTAAAACAGGTACGGGTTCGCTTTTAATAGAATATAATATTTTTCTATAAGTTCACGCGCGATTTGCATATTCCACGCAGAAAATCTTTTTACTTACATGTACAAAACTACGTAAAGGTAATCCAATTTCCTTCCTTTCTCTTTTTTCAATGGGGAAAACATCCATTTGTATCACCATATTGTGTGTTCCGTAGACTACTGACTATAAATAATCAATTTATTCCTGAACTAGCCGAATATGCCAGTTGAAATTCAATGGCAAGAAGAAAAATACTAAGAAATTTCGGAGTTTGCAACTCCTTTTCTACGCGTCAATATTACAATAATATTATTGGGAAAATATTTTTGATAATGTGCCCATATATGAAATAAGCTTAGCATCGCGCTCTGGAAGAGGAAGGAACCGCCACTTACCTATAAATACATTAATAATCATTTTATTAAAACTAAGAACACCAAGTCACAAATATATATCCCAACCGTAGAAAATGTAACATTCGGGATCAGTTGGGTTTCGAATAATAGCTCCATACCGCGGAAGTTCGACACTTAATCGAAAAATATTTTCTCATACCGAGTTTCGAACCTGGACCCTCCAGATGAGAAGCCACTAACAGCTAATAACCACTACAACAACCCGACACCATAACCTTTAAGCAGACCCCTTTTTCGTTTTTAATATGTTAAAAATCTCCGATCCATTAGCAGGTTCATAATTTCTCCACTAATGACGGTAAGGTCTAGCACCATCAGGTCACCATCCACTCCATTCATATCTCGTAGCTAATTCTGACTGCAAGCACTACTAACACTTTACGTTATGTTAATCTTAAATTCCTCAGATATTTTGCCTTCCCTCATCCAGTTATATCCCCTCTACGGAGCAGCCTCTGGGGATCCATTTAGTACCTACTCCTCCATCAACTCCAAAATCTTTCAATAATCGAACCTTCCATTTCCTTTCTCAGTTCATTAAGCACAGAATATAAATCCAAAGGTATTTAAATATTACATCTTGAATTATAGTAATCCAAAGGAACATGCTTCATTGAAATAGCATACTTAGTTCCGTAAGTTTCTTCACATAAAAATATTTTTTATATAGAATAGTCACTACCTTGGAGATTGCAATGCGCTAAGTGCCCATCAATTTCACCTTTCCATCTAACGCTAATTCTATCTTCCCAACATTCCTAAACACCCCGGAAATCACGTTCACCCTGGGATTGCAACAAAGACTACAACCCTCTAATCACAATGCCGTCAGCACATCGTCAAATCTATAGGGGGATCTCCACCAATCGCTAGGGACAGTGATTCAAGGGACCAGCACAGGTCACACACATGCGTTGAAGCCTTTTTTAAAGGGCTTATGAGACTGAAAACTTTAATTTTCTAATTTTACCTTTCCCTTTAAGTCGTAGGTCTCAATTGATGGAGCAAGTCGCAAGAGCAGTGACTCCATATGGTGGGCTTCAGTGAAGGTTCACATCTAGGATGACTATTGCGACAACGCTTGGGACAGATTCGTGTTCCCGTCCCTGGACCCCCCTCCCCCTTCGGCCACAAATAGAAGCACCACTCCAGGAACAGCAGCAATGCCGCCGTTCTGAAGTTTAGAGTTACAGGATCGGTACTTTAAGGTCTCCCGACCGCGGTAGCCATGTCGGGAACGCGTTGGCCCGGCTACCCAGAGGTCGCGGGTTCAATATAGTGATACTGCGTTTGCCTAAGTAAGTTATGTGTAGGCTAGACGGTTCGATATAACCGAAACAAGTGGAGCACCTAAAGAAAATCTGATACTAATACCAGTGGATAATTGTCTTGGTCCCAGTTTTCTGTTTGATACCTATCAATCTACATATGTCTTGGACGGTAATTTGATGCTTAGGACAGTATAACGCTAATTAAACTGACTGCTATACGAGATGAGTGTTAACAACGACAGAGCGTATTCATGAAGATCCACTTGCCACATAAAGATGTGACCGAACATCATAGAACCGAACCCAAGAGATGACTACAGTCTTTCTTTCCTATTATTCATTTCCCCATTAATTTTTGACCCCAAAAAAATATCCTAAGGAGGTTCATTCAAACGACAGACATTTTACGATCTTTGGCAAAGGATTCCGTGCGTTCACCGATAGGTATTTATGAATACTACTTTATGGTGCTACTTTTATCGGGGTTTCATTACCAGCCACACACAATGCAACGAAATATTACGACATTTGTATCAATCGCTTCTCAGATAACAACCAAGATAAAATGATGTGCCATCTGCGTAATCGTCAGGTGCATTGACGTTTCATTGACGTTAAAACACTTTAAGCAGGAGACTATGGTCATTAATAATCTCAGGCGGTGTTTTCCAATATCTCGTGTTAGGCGATTTCTCAGCTTAAAAGTTTTATAGGAACTCGACTCCGACCAAGTCTTTGTCTAACTTATCGGTAAAGATAGTTGACGTCAAGAATGAGAGGGAGTGGTAAACGGAACTAAGCAACGTTTTAATAAAATGTTCCATGTTTTATTACATAGATTTCGAGGACGTCAATCCTCGGAGTTTTAAATTATCTGCTTGCCGTAAAACGCTCTTCGGATTCCCAAAAATCGATTTCTTTCAAATTAAAAAAAAAAGAATTTACCGATCGAGGGGACGAAGGAAAGGGAGAGAGCATCTATTAAGAAAATAATAAAATAATACCTAACGCATTTTCTGCCATTTAACAGGAACCTAACTCGATCGACCGAGTAAGTAACGAGGAAGTCCTAAGAAGAGTGGGAGAAAAGAGAAGTCTCCTGACAACTCGAAAAAGAAGAAGGGGCAACCTAATCGGCCATATCTCGAGACACGATGGCCTGATGTAGACAATCGCCGAAGGAAAAGTGAACGGGAAGAATGGAAAAGGTAGGCCTCGTATGAGTTATATGGAATAGGCCGTGAAGGACGTGAAAGAGAGGAGTTACGTTGGTATGAAGAGGTTCGCCGATGGAAGAATCGAGTGGAGGGCTGCGTCTAACCAATCCTAGGACTGTAGACCCATGATGATGATGATAACACTTTTCTCGCCGTGGAACTGGGAACATTGATCGATGTTTTGATGCTGTTTTGTTCTTAGGTATAAAGACATAGAAAGGGCACATTTAGCATTTATGTAGGAAAATACAAGATGCAAGAGAGACGCCGGGGACGAAGGAAAGGGTGAATGCAACTATTAAGTTACCATCCTCCCCTCTGCATGGGTAGATCAGGAGAGGCAAGGGTATTCTGGGACGACCGATACCCCAAGGAATGGTTCACAAATGGGGGAGAAGAGTGGGGGCACACCAGCAGGTGAAACGGGATTTTCAAAGCAAGTGGCACACTCGGGGAAGAACGTGAACATACGCACGTATTTTTCTCATCGCATAGAGTGTTTCGATTCTCCTCGGACCGTTAGAATTTTCGATGCCCGAAGATGCAAGGCAGTCGCTTCACTAGTATAAACACGACAGAAAAATTAGTTCATGACTCCGGTCAGAATCCGGCCACGTTAACCAAATCGGTAATGCGTGGGCATGGCAAACCAAAGGGGGTATTCGAATCCCACCTTGGGCGTGGGTGTTTTGTTCGTCCCAGAATCAAGCCATAGTCTAAAAGTCTATAGTTCTGCTATTCTAATATGGATTGTGTCCCTGCATGAGACTTTTTTTAGTAGGTCCTTAGGGAAAGATTATGAGAAGACAGGAGTCTGATCAGGGAAATGTGGAGGCGTGGAGTTTACATAACATCCAGCGACCCACCGCAAGGGCTAGCGGCATGGAGTGGTAGGTCAGAAGCTACGAAAATAAAAACATAAAAAGGGCACATTTAGCATTTATTTAGGAAAATACAAGATGCAAGAGAGACGCCGGGGATGAAGGAGAGGGAGAAAGCATCTACTTTAAGAAAATAATGCCAGACCCATTTTCTACCATTTAACAGGAACCTAAACTTGACTTGAACACACAAAAAGTTTACTTGGACACACAAAATAATCTCCTTTTCTTCTAAGAAAAAAATGCCAGTAGGACAGGCTGCTACTTGGACACACAAAAGAAAAAACTAAGACATTTGGCTGAAACTAAAAGGAAGATTCGCATTTTTTTTTCCTTTCGACTTCGCTTGAGTTGCACTCGTAGACGTAACAGAGGAGAGAATATTGAGGAAGCGCGGAATAGGGAGGAAAAAAATTTGAGTTTTGAATGGCACGAAGGCGGAGATTTGATTCAAAAAAAGGAATTTCTAGCAGGGCACGAAAGACTTGTTGAGAAGCAAGGCAAGAGGAGAACCACAAGGGTGGAAAATGGTCTTGATCGGGCTCGTGCAAGGCTACTGCACAACTGCTCACGCGTGCGGTCAAATTTCTACCGGCAGGGCGTGTGGTAATGTCGAATAACGAGGCCGTCACGCGGAAGGGAAGGCACGCATTGAAATCAACTGGCGTGGGTGGAGTTGATCGCGTGCATGTTGACGTCTCCCGAATATTCTATGCTTCACGATCGTTCGCTAGCGAGTGTAATGGAGTCTCCTGTCGCCAACTTTGAGCAGCCTCACTTACTCATCCTCTCCTCAGCTCAACAATTATTATCTGGGAAATTTGATTACAAACCAAGCGTCACGGTCGGAAACTACGTCATCGAATATAAGGCATAACTTTTTCAAGCACAGGTAGAGTCAGTTTGTAAGGTGCTTCAACTATTCAAGTTGTACAGCACCGTGTAACATAATTTAATCCTGAGGCAAAATCCACGCCCGAGAAGGTATTTGATACCTCGACTTTTGGGCTGTAAGGCTGGCATTTTATCATGTATACTAACGCGGCCGGCAGTTTCAAAGCAACGGTATTATTTTTTCCATCTCGGAGCAAAAGCTCTGGACAAGAATGGCACGATAAAATGGAGGGACCAGTTCTCAAACCGGGAGCACTAGAAATCTAAAGAAAATTGGTTGTGTTATTCCGGACGACCGAAAGCAGTGGTAATTTGCGTCATTTAGGATAGGTACGTTGTTGAGGAGGGGTAGGAATTTTTCAGGGAAAAAAATGAAGGGCAGAGAGAAATCCGGCGTCGCCATTAGCCTGCTCTTAAAGAAAGGCTCCAAAGTGGACACGGTTTAACATCCCATCCGATGGACGGAGTACTGAACTTAAAGTGTTCACCGCACAGCACTCTAGTAGGTACCGGTAGATACCTACGATAAATCTGACACTACCGGGATTCGAACATGGGCACTCGGGATGATAATCCAGTATTCTAGCCATTTCACCAACCAGATTCTCCAAGCCCGAAAAGAAGAGAGAGAACTTCTCGAGAACTCGTCAAAACCTCTCAAATAATTAAATTAAAAAAGTATAAATTAATGGGGCAAATGGTGCTCACTCGCTCGGAAGCAGTAAAACCCCGCATAAATTTGTCTTTTTTACAGTAAACAGATTCTCGTCCATTTCATATGAATACACTACGGAAGACTGCAAATATTCTCAATTAATTGTATGCCTAGAAGAGAAACTTAACCAAAGGTGGCGAAGGAAACTTCAGTTCACCATACAAAGTACTGCACTGAAGACTGGAGTATACTGATAAAATGTATAATTTGAATAAATGCCTGATTAATCAATAACTTTTATATTACCTCGTAGATATTAAAAATTTAGCCACATGTGTCTCCTGAATACATATTTAACATCCTAACGAGTTTCCTTCAAGCGGTCGCAAGCTAACTCTAGTTGAAAGTAAGTAGTGCATACACGAACTAGTATTTTTGCATGCCTGCACGATAGTAAGTGCAAATTTAATTCTATTTTCATTTAAAATGAATGCCTGCTGATGGTTCACCCCCTGCCACACACCTTTAGCTTGCTGGGTATTATATAGGTGTAGGATGGAATCTCGATCCACATCCATTTTCGTCGCCGCACTGAGACAAATATTATCCTATCACTACTCCTCACTTGCGTAAGTGATTTAAATTCACATGAGACAGGTGGTATCTGAACTAACTTCAATACGCCGACGACAGCAAGAGTTACACGGGGATACAGAATAATACACACGGCGAAATACTTTCATGTGAGAATACTAAAATCCTCGAACGGTGCACTCAATAATTTTTGGAATCACATGCTAAAAATTCAGAAGTATACAATAAATATTTTCTTTCAAATAGACAATAGGAGAGGGGAGCTGAAGTTCAGATGTGTCTCGGTGTGCGGATCACAATAACACGTGACTTCATTTCTTTAGCGTGTTTAAAAAACATGGGAGAAAGCCTATTTAAACAATTCCATCCCTACTTTCTTGCCTCATCAAAACATCTAAATAAAAACTAACACCGCTATTGTATCCATGATTCGCCCGGTGGTAACACAGTATATAAACGACACAATAAAAAAATGATCCTATCTGCTCAGCTTGGGGGATAATGCTCCCGCTGAAATATCTGAAGGTTTGCAAGGAAATTCCGAGAGAAGAATACACAGCGAACTCTTAAATTATGGGTTTAGTTTGCATTTATACTATCACCGCAGGAATAGAAGTCGGAAAACTCCATAAAAAGAGTTCCTCAAAGAGTCTATAAATATGAAATCACATGCGTTTTGCGAATTCATAAAAAAGTTAATTTCCTCAATGGCAAATTAGAATGTATAGGGGGATCGGGTTGGTGTGGTGGCTAGAGTACTGGCCTCCCATCCCGAGGGCCCGGGTTTGATTCCCGGCAGTCACGGATTTTTCAGTGGAAAACCGGTCCCCAATGTGTGAGTGCCTAGTGGAGGGCATTTCAAGTTCAGTACTCCGTCCGTCGGATGGGACGTTAAGCCGTGGTCCCCTTGGCGCCTTTCGTTAAGAGTACCCTGCTGAAAAATTCCGTAGAAGTTCCTTAAAAGATTTCCTTAGGCCATTCTACAGAAATTCCTTAAAGTATTGAAACACTTTTTTAAGGAATTCCGTAGAACGTTCTACAGAACTTCCCTAGCTTTCTGTACAGATTCCTTACAGCGTTCCGTAGAGATACCCTAGCGTTCTGTACAGATTCCTTACAGCGTTCCGTAGATATTCCCTAGCGTTCTGTAGAGATTCCTTAAGGCGTTCCGTAGATATTCCCTAGCTTTCTGTACAGATTCCTTAAAGCAATCTATAGATATTCTACAACGTATTTTATGCATTCCTAAAGGTACATTGGCAATTGTTTACACTATTTTGCTCAGCTTTCTAAATCACTCATTCCTAGCATAATTCCGGGTGATATTTGGGCTGATAGTACATAAGTTATATGAAAAGAATAGAATTAATAAATTAAACACTCATCTATTTACCTCTGTATTTATTATCTGTCATTAATTTTACATTTCCTTGAGGAATTGCACTGTATATATTAATTATAAATAAGTTCTTCAGCCATATTCTCCGTAGTTCATCCAAAGAAAGGCCTGAAAGAAGAACAATCAGAAGACTTAAAATTTGTGATAACAACATGTCATATTTCAATCAATTATATTATTTAAAGCTGGACCAGTTCACTTCAATTAATTTTCAGTATCTCCTTTACAGTATATTTCAACGGCCTTCCGTCAGTAAGTGGCACACTATCATTACTACGTATAAATATAAAAAGTGCTCAACTTAAAGTTTACAGAAAAAATAAACTCACCTTGTCTCCAGCGCTGTATGTCCAGGGATAACAAAACCTATTGGTCGTAGTCCCAGAACCTCGCGAGAAGGAATAATGACAATGGTCTCATCTACGAAGAAAACGGAACCATTAAGAACACATACCCTAACATAAATGACATTTTCAACGATGTCATAAGTGGACATTTTCTCCTTAATGATAGTAGATAGTATTAGATTTCAGTTCAAAACTTACCTCCTGGAATGATGATTTTCAAATCACAAAATGTATCCGTTCCTTTTGCGTCGTCGTGACTTAGCGAAAGCCAAAAAACTGGATCAATCCTCACTTTTGTTTTCGAGGTATTCGGTATCCTTACCGTGGCCGCAGCCCACTTGCCTATGGACGTATTTTAACCAATAATTTCTTTTCACTCTTTCACGGTTTTTCACTCAACACGCATTAACAAACAAAACTCCTCGAATTGGTGCACGTCGAAAAGTAAAAACATAAACGACGTACACACGTCAAGGAGAGTCTTCTTGACACAGATCACAAAAAAACTAAGATGGACGCTTCATGCCAATATCCGGTGTTATCCAGAGTCAAATTAAAATCGCTATTCAAATTATATTCTCGTGTATTTAATAATTTTTTTTCTAACTATGTAGTAATTCCTATTTTAAAATATTTTGATACTTGTTTTTTGTTTTATATCCATATTTTATAAGGCTTAGTTTTTCAAGAAGGGGTTTCAAGTACTTTTAGGCAGGTGGGGGGAGTCATGAGGATCTCATTCCAAACAATTTTAAATTCCAACAAATAAGACAAATTGAAAACATTAATGTTATAATTATTAGCAATGTGGTCATTTTACCGATATACTATAGATGATTAGTCGAAACTAAATGATATTTTAGTAGGTTTTGTAGCAATAGAAATGTGTTTATATGGAGTTGTTTGGCCATTTTTTTTATAAACACCAATTTGTGCCAATGTTTCGCCTCATTATTTCGGCGTCTTCAGGGCTATTTAGTACACAATGTCAGTTTTTAAATTTCAATTACTTTTGAACAGACTTAGAATAGAACAGAAAGAAAAAAAAGTTTACAGAACAATATTAATATCTTGTTACAAACCTTTATGTAAACACATTACTATTACTACATAAATAAAGTGGTCAATAAGAATACTTCTATATAAGTACGTTTTGTTTCACAGCAAATTAAATTCATGCTTATTTTCAGCACAATTTGTGAATATGCTAGCTATAGCTTTAATTAGAATTGCAGCTAGGGGTCGGCAACAGGATGTATGAAGTCTTAGAAAGTTTGAGAGATATGCTGCACATGCCAATCAGTTTTTCTGGTCATCATCAGCTACTGAACCCAAATTCAATTTGATAGAGCTCAGGTACTTCATAACAATGGATATACCCACTACTACTGAGTAGTGTGTGTCATGTATACGAAACAGTTTTTGCTGATACTGCATTCTGGACATAATCTAATTCCCCCTCAAAACTGGTTCTCCTCAAATAACACATTGGGGAATCAAAATCTTATTTGTATTTCGCTCAATGTACCCTAAAATGAATGAGCCTGTAAAATTATTAGGGTTTTCATTGGCCATGAGTTAACTTGGAATGAACTTAACATTGGTGTCTGTAAAAAGCTGCCTAAATCATTGCAGCTTATGAGGAAAATTAAGCCACTGAGACCAAATAATTACTTATATGATGCATACCATGCATATTATCATTCTCACATATTGTATAGCCTTGATCTATGAGGCAACTCAAGAGGTTTTAAAAAACATGTCACTGTCAACCACTTTTTATCATAAGTGGTATTATGAAAATGTATGGTGAAAATGTATTTCAAGTGTTGATCAAGATCCACATGAAGGATATCCTAAATTTAATTATAAGGTCTGATGTGCACCAGTTTGGTACAATAAATAGATTTCAAATGGACATAAGTTTTATATAATATAGGCTTCCTAAATCTCAAAATAATATTTAAAATGATAAGTTACATGAGACAGCCCAACATATGGACATGCCTAAGTTAAAAAATACCAGTCATTATGGATTTATTCCATACAAGAATATTTTGATGGTGCATAAATGGTCTTAGATGTAAAAGCACCCTAAAACCAAAACCTGATGTGTGGAATGTCTTAGGAAAGCAGGGCTAAGAAGTCACCAATTAAGCTATAGAAAATAATCTTTACATTTCTTTCTTGAAATCTTAAGGAATAGTATATCCATTTCAAGAAATGTGGCTTATCGCCAGGTGTTGCAAGCTTAACAAAGCTGCAAATAATTTGCTACAGGAAATGAAAAAATGAATTGCCTCCTGCTTTTCATTATACAAATCTCAGGATTTCTTAAAAATAGTAGCTAAGAATTTAAGTTTCCATCTTCCATGTGAAATAGAATTCTTTCATTATTTTAATGACCAGATCCTATCATCCTCTTGTATGTTTTGTGCTGGAAATGGAATTCAATGTTATGCTATCATCAAATGCAGTGGTCTGTCTCATGTAACTCTAATGAAGCATGAGTTTCATGGCCCCTGTGTAGCCTCATAACCATTTATAACTGCTGTTGCTGATTGTAAAGACTGTTACAGAAGAGGTCAAGCTTCAGGATTACCCGCCACTAATCAGAGCTGATGTTTCACCTGTTACAGCTATGAAAAGCTAAAATTCTGAAATCTGGATGAAAACGACTACAACTAACATTGTTGAGGTTGATGGAAAATGTATTTTTGATGAAGCACCAGCTCAATTTAAAAATGTATACCTAATGGATAAGACAGCCTCCATGTCAACTTCATGCTAATGACTTGCATATAGTAAAATACTACACCTAGGTACTTCAAAACAATGAAATATGGAAATTCAATTCAAACATAGATTTTGATGCATTATGATATATAAAGAGAGTAATTCGATGCATGATGCAACACACAAATTTCCTGCTAATGTGGTCATAAACAAGCTTTTCAGTGAATAATGTGTATAACATGCATGTAAAAATCCTCCCAGTATTTAACTAAATCTACAGGTTGATGAGATCAGTCACTATAGAAGTGAAAAAAGGAAAATGTCTGGATGAAGGTAACTGCAGTTAATCCATTGAGTGCTGCCATAGGTATGCATATAGGGAGTGCAAGAAATCATGGAAGGAAAAAACTACACTGCACATTCTTTTGAAGCTCCTATAAGAATACTCCTCTGAGGTGTTCCAAAGGAATATAGTTTTTCCTTAAGTTAAAAAATATCAAGGCTGCTCATCACACTCTATTAACTCTTCACGTAGTATCATCACACACATTTGCCAAGTATTATTTCCATTTTCTATCAAACCTACTTACTTAATCTTCCTTAACCACTGAGCCATGCATCTAGATGTATGTAATCTACAACACGATTGATATATACATATATAGCTGACTGGGTTTTGTATACATGAAAAGATTATAATCTTATCATATATGAACATAACCTATACTTATAAATATTTTCATTGTAAGGGTGGTCAAAAATGCCATTCTTCTGAAGATAATAGGCTTGGAGTGAATGATTGACATAAGTATCATTGCACCAGGATGCACTACAACATGACACAAATCCCTCACATAGCCATAGCAATTATAAACTCAGGATCCAGAGATGCAGAAAAACATGATCAGTTTCATATAATTAAGCCCACTCTTCTAGATGTCCCATTATTAAAGTCATCAATGCTATCTATCATTTTAAAGCATCAAAGCTTCATTTTCAATCATAACTTTTGCAGAGTCATATGTCTATTGAAAAAGCAAAGATGCCAACAGTATTTTACATGAACTTATTTTCATATGTCATCATGAAGAATAGAATTTAAATAATAATATGTTTCAGCGAAGTGTTATTTAACAAGTAATACAACAAAGGAGGCAAAACATAATAATGCAATTGTATTTTGCACAATTGAACAATTAATTGAATCAATATGATTGATTTTGATCTCTTTGCTCATCATCATATTTTGTAAACATATCTATAGATATCTATAAAATGCTATAACAGCAAATGCTTAAGTAAACGCTACATTCTATTGGATTGAATAAATTTGACAAATACATCTACACGTTAAAATTCTAATGAATTATCGCCATCCTACATCAATTTATATTGTTTACGCTGCGCTCATGAAAACATTCAAAGACAAAGTCAGCGGTCGTAAAAGGATATCTCTCTGTAATGCAGTCGTACAGTTTATATTCCGCGTAAATGTAAGAAAAAGGTGATTACAGAGAAAACGGTAGATATATTTAACAACATATTTTAATTTAATACCCGTTCCCATATCGTGTCACAAAATTGGTTTCCATGAAAATAATGATTATTGGTCATTTTAACGCCGTTAGTACTTCAACTTTAAAGTTACGTTCTATTTCATAATTGATTTTATTATTTTTAGTTAAGTGTCATATGCGGTTTCATATATCTATTTTATCATATCACGGGCGTAAATGTCCTGGAACTTAACGTCTCTGATCTCCATATCGTACTTTTCTGAAATGTCTGCTTATTCCTTAAGGATATGGCCGAAAGGGATGCCGGGATGATATTCTGTAGAGGCATCTCGGGCTTCCTACGGAATACTCGGGCAGTGTACGGAACTTTGAACTTGCCTCGCAAAATTTTCCGTAGAATTCCGTAGACCTCACAACTTTCTACAGAAGTTCCTCTGTTCCGTAGAATTTGTTCTGTAGAACTCCGTAGAAAGGGAAAGGTTTCTACAGAAACTCTGTAGAATTCCTTACGTTCCGTAGAAAATGTGTACGGAATTTTTCAGCAGGGTAGGCTAATGCCGACGTCGGGTTTCTCTCCACCCTTCCTTCGTTCCCTGAAAACTTCAACCATTACCCAATTATCAACCTATCCTATAGGTAGTATGTAGGTCGCGGTCGCCTCCCCTAAATAACCAACCGACTAGAATGTATGCTAAATGGATACACCTGGACGTCTGCACGCTAAAATGGGAATACCTCCATCGTTTCAGGCTCATGGGAATGTTCTAGATCGTTACGCTCATGGCTCATGGGAATACCTATTCAAGTGCTAAAATAATTATCTATCCTATTTGTTTTAAAAAAGAACGATGAATCACATTCGTTAAAACCGATTGTTTTCGGAATTAATACTTAATTATTTTATAAAAAAGACTTCCAATGTCCAGCCTGAAAGATAGAATCAGAACTGTGAGTTAAAATCGCCACCCGATGCGAGCCTTACAACACAACACACGCTATCACTAACTGAGCGTGCTCAGAGACGGACAGGAAATGGAAGTGTTCCGGAGATTCGACCGACTGCAAGAGCGGGAAAGTGAAACATTAACGATGCATTTAAATGCAAGCCTATTACATTTTCTCAAAACTTAATTAAGAATAAATAAAATCCGCCCAAAATATTCTGCATTCTTTCGCTACCACATCACTGTTTAGATCTTCGCGTATTAATGCATGTTCACAAATTTCGGTGGTGATGGGCGGAAAACATAACCGAAAGATAGCTGCATTCATTAGAAGGCGATTTGGCGGATTTTGAAGTCTCTAATTTACAGAAATAGATCCTCACTCAAGAATCAATCATTCCACCGGGAAACCACTTCCGGCCATCATATTTCGTCGCATTCAATCCCATCATTCTCGCATGCTATATAACCACTCATGAGGTTCATTACATCTATCCATAACAGTGTTTAGCAAGATTTTAAATCTAAAATTATGCCTGACAATATTAACTATTACTTTCTTTCTTTATTGATCGGCTGTCATGCCTCTTCTGCCCTCTGAAACCGTCATTATCCCTTCGTTACGTTCAAATCTAGAACATTTTACGAAATTAAGAGATAGAAAATGGGAAACATATTTAATGTTTCCCATTTCCTATCTCAATAAATACCACTCTTAACAACTATGTATATTTAATGAATCGTCCTATACTCTAAACTCCAGCTGCAGTGCAACATTATTCAGGCATAAAACTTTGCGCCGTTAGTCTACTACTATCTCTGTGCTCGCTTTTCCTCTACTGGTGATCCTGCTTCAAAAATAGAAAAAAAGGGACTTCCGCTTCCAGTTTTACACTACCCAGTTTTACGTATCTGGTGGTTTCTAGCCTCCCACCGCAGACCATTATCTGAGATTGGTTTTTATCTTCGAATTGCTCGTATTATCAGACTCGGAGTTAACAACCGTCTTCCGCAGGCCCTTTTCCTTATCAGCTACAAATACTGAGTGGCATGAGAAACGCATGCTGATTTTTTGCAGTATCCTTTCTATTGATTACACCGATTGCTTCATTTTAGAATGAAGACTGTAACAGGTAAATGCACACATAATTATCTCACAATTCTCCACTCACGCTTAAGTGCTGAAGAGTCTATATTAAATTACATTCTCTGGGTCGTAAAGCAGACCATGGTTTACACTCCTGTCAACATAATACACCCTTAGGCATCCATATGATAGCTTTCGTGGCGCTGGTGGCTTCAAGATGATTGTCTTCCAGGTGTCCTGCGGCGCTTTTCCATTTTCGTAGATGAGTTCGACCATGTTGCTGGCATTTTCATTGACCTGAAGATGCCAGCGGCAACAGAGGCGAAATTTTTATCTAGAAAAATGGAATAACACAGCAGGCCATTCGGATGACAAGCATCTTCAAAACACCCTTAGGTAGTCTGGGAAGAAGAATTCGTCTCCGTTTGAAAAAATCCAATCGTTTCACTTTATGAACCTACGTGACCTGTTGATACCTTTCCATTCACTTCGCTACACGTAGCCAGCAATAAAAAAGAGCTTCTTTCGCGTCCTTGTTTTCTTGGGTGTCAACTGGTCTTCAACTATAAATGTATCTTTCCCAACAAAAACTCCTACGAGGACAAAACTTTCAAGATTTTCCGATGACGCAGCAGCCATCATGCTAATGATACGAAAATGTTAAATACCTCAGCTCTCTTCATTTTGGTAACTTTCACAAGAAATTTGCACTTGCTGATGCCACAGGTATTTCCCCCATCTAGTGGCATAGAGGGGCCTACATTCTAAACTTTATGTTATCGGCAGGTCCCTAACTAAGACATCGAGTCGTGTCTCTTCAATGTCGTTCTTATTTAAGATAAATTGCTCCAGGCTGTAATCCGTAATAAAATTCCCTTCTCTGTAATTTATCACAATGATTAAATTTACCTCACCCATTTCAATGGTAACATCATGCTTCCACGATACAATATGGAAAGTCAATTTAAAGATCTCTATTTCATTAAAGTATTTATTACTTTATCTTTCCTAATCCTTGTCATCTGCGTTGTTCCAGTTACTCCATGGAGAAACGCAAGACCAGCCATCCAAAATTTTGAATTGTTCGATCCTGACTTTACCTCAACTACTATTGTAATTTTCCACCGTTTAGCTACTTAACACCCTTTTCTTGCGGAATTGGGGTTTTATACAAGTACAAGTACTCCATGATATTCTCATCCATCTATTGTGCGCCATTACTCTTATTTAACTGGTCTCTAACTATCACTCCACTGCATCTGCATACTGCCCTGTGAGCCAATGGCGTGTGCCACAAAAACCATTAAAAAAATTCACCAGCCGTGAAGATGATAAGTACATGAAAAAAAGCTTTCTTAATTAATAATGAAACGTGGAGCGTAATAATTAGTGTTGTGGTTGTGTATTATGCGTGGAAAAAACTATTCTTGTGCATCTATGTCCTACAATCCATTTCCCCGATTTTGTCGCTTCTGTCCTTCCTGGTAATGTAGTGTGGGAGTAGAAATGTCTGCTGTGTCAGCCTTGAAGTTGTGCGCTTTGGATTTTTCAATTAACTTCAACAGTTGCTGCACAGTAGTTTCCATCTTTCTCCTCTCGATCTCAACTCATCAATATAACTCCTGTTTTATTTTCCCAGTTGTTTACAGTTTGCCTGCTCAAAACTTCGTCCAAACGCAGTACGATTTGACAGCAGCATCCGTTTCAAGAGCCTTCTATTTTGCTATTACTCTCCGTTTATCTTCCGTAGGTAACTGATTTCTTAAAAAAGGCCACAAGAACGGAACTGAAGCATTCGCCCGAGTAAGTGATCAAACATGTGTAATCAGAAGGTGTTACTGGAAATATTTGGCGATCGGGTTGGTGTGGTGGCTATAGTATTGGCCTCCCATCCCGAGGGCCCGGGTTTGATTCCCGGCAATGGCGGATTTTTCAGTGGAAAACCGGTCCCCACTTGAGTGCCTAGTGGAGGGCATTTCAAGTCCAGTACTCCGTCCGTCGGATGGGACGTAAAGCCCTGGTCCCCTTGGTGCCTTTCGTTAAGAGTAGGCTAATGCCGATGCCAGGTTTCTCTCCACCCTTCCTACGTTCCCTGAAAACTCCTACCATTACTCAATTACCCACCTATCCTAAATGGCGGAAATGACCTCAGCTGTCGGTCGCCTCCTCTGAATGACCAACCAACCTGGAAATATTTTTACACGATTTGCGCAGAATCTGCCGAGCATGACGTTTGCAGGAGGGAGGAGGAGGAGGAGTTTACGAAGTTGCCATATTTTAGCTGGAAAAATTAGTATTTAAAGGTGAAATTGGTGGTCACTGGCAATACGAGTATGATAGTTTACCATTAGATCGGTAATGCATGCCTGGTGTGGTGTCAACCCATGCCGCACACTCTCGTGATGGCTAGCGGGGTACAATGCAGACGTGATTATCTTACACATTAGAATTTCCTCCTACAGATAGATTTTCTCTACCCTTTCCTATTTAATCACTCTTCATCCACACATTGAGTGAGTGAGTGATTGATCGGTGAATCAGTCACATTTTGCAGAGGATTCTCGCCCTGGGAGGTCGTGTTTGAAACCGTCGGGATAGGTAACCAAAGAATAACGTGGTGTAAACATGAACGGTTCGCAAATTTAGTGTGTTAAAACCGCTGATTACAGCCTCATTCATCGTTTACATTTGTGTTTTATCTCAACGGGGGGCTCTATATCTATATCTACGACATACCCTGCAAGCCACCTCGAGGGTGTGTGGCAGGGGGTGCATCCACACCAGGAACAATGACACAACAAACAAAAATGAACACTACAAAGCAAATACTACACCTATAAAAGTAATTGGGGAAAAAAGAAGAAAAACTACCAAATCCCAATCATGTAGGACACGCCCATGAATACCATGCATGCCTTGAAACCCGACACCAATTACATAGATACTCATGCATGCAAAAAAAAGGCATTGCATGCAAGTCACACATTGATTTGAGTATGCAGGTAATAAAAAAATTAAAAAAAAACTATCGTCCTGAATATTACCTCTATAATTATTACCGTTTTACGCGATGTTTAATGTTCTGATCACGAATCGTACGCGGAAAAAATGACATTTTAAACCTGTCCGTCCTGCAATCTATCTCCTTAATTTTATTAGAATTATCGAGCCTACCATAATAAGTCGGAGCCAGCAATATATGATTAACGTCATTAATGAAATATATCTCTATAGATGAGACAGATGAGAAAAACTCAAGTGAAAACAATTAATTATATTGTAACGAGCGATTCAGATGCACTAAATTTGCTAACCATTCATGTTTTTACCACGTGACTCCTTGGTTACCTATTCGAGATAACCACCTGGACGGCTTCAAACACACCCCCTGCTGAAGTCAAAACACCCACGTACGTGGCCGCGGTGAGTGTATGGTTGGGCCCCAATTCCCCTCCAGCATTGTCCGACCCCATTGTCCCTTCTTTTCGGCCCAAGGCTGTGTGGCAAATGTGGCGAAGTTGAACGGAAGCTCTCCCTCCCGCCGCCCTTCCTCGAGCCGTTCCGCGACCGCCCGGTTGGTCATGATCGCAACCGCCTTTCCTTGCCCTTCAAATTGGGCACTAGCATCCCTCCTCCTTGTGCCCTTGAAGCACTCCGCAGGTCTGCAGGGTCGTGCTCCGTCTTATTCATTGGCTTCAAATCGCATTGCCGTCGGTGGCTATATATTCAATATCTTCAGAGCCACCACCGAAACATGATTCCATTTCGTCATCGGATCAGAAAATATGGAATTTGAAAAAAAAAGTGTCTATGTAATTCGACGGATGCTCTTTCCAAAGTCTAGTGGAGAGGGTGGCATTTGTTTCCGGGTGGTCAGAAATGCTTCCTGCGCAGGGAAAACGTGAGACATTTGTCGTGTAAACATTGGATGCAATACATATATAGCGGGTTCATTTTCTCCTTGCATGATTCATTAATGAGCGCAAGAATTCTAAATTTAGTATTGTAGGAGCTGGGAAAGGCCATTTTCTGGAGAGTTTTCATAACAGAACGATCGCGACCATAAACCAGGTGTGTCCAACCCGCGGCCCAGAACAACAATACAAGTGGTACAGAGCGAAAAATTTACGCAACTACTTCGTTTACACTAAATGTAAAAAAATTATGCACGATGTTTAATGAAGCCTTCACTTTCACGCCAGCATGTACTTTGTCTTTCTTTTGCAAAATAATATAGTTAATATTATTCATCAAGCGTAGAGTTTATGCTAAAAATGTCAACTGCATTTTTTGAAAAGCGCGACCGAAGACCATTCCTTCTCCAATAAAATGGCCCTCTGCCTGAACTATCTGGGCACCACCTGCTTCGTGCCAAGTGCATCTTCGAACGACAGTTAGGATGGTAAATGAAATAATGGATACTGTCCAAGGAAAATATGAGAAGGCAGTAACATCTTCATGAACAGGAAGAAATGAACTAGAAGCAACCTCGAAGGATTTTGGCCGAGTCTTCGTCAACGTGCACTATGTCACAAGCAATAGAGCAAAAACTGAGAAGTAATGGTAATAATAAACTCTCGTGACACGTAAACACGTTAAGGAGCTACGTTTTATGTACATTAATTAAACTATTTAGGGAGATTTTACACATTGTAATTACAAAATCATTATAATGTGAACTATTTGTATGAATTTATCAGATTATGACTTTTTTCATATGTCCTACGAATCAGGATATCTGCATGAAGGGATTTCTCCCGTGAGCAGTAAAACTGTTGTTACATAAAACGACGCACGCGGAATAAATATAAAAAAATGCTAAGATCATCCTTCCAGCTACGCGGAAATCATCGAACAAATAACTACAAGAAGATCCATGCATCCTATATGACGTATTTCATTGGACAGAGAAAAAATGACAATATACATATATTCCACTCGTAAATTTACTGACGGTACTACTAGTTTCAGAGCTTCTGCGCCATCATCACCATGCAGGGGAATTATTTAACCCCATATTGGTTTGAGAGAAAGAGAGAGAGGCCGCTTCTTTCCGCTCCGCAGTCCCGAAGCCAGAGAAGAATGAAAAACTCGTTCCAGGGTGAGGGCCAGAATGAACTCTTTTTTAACTGAAGAAGTTGGAAGACAGAAGGGAAAGTCTGAGATTGCATCTATTTCTGATATCTTGATTTCCTCAGTCTGGAAGGAAGAGGGCTTGTGCGGACAGTGAACGGTAAATGGTGAAGTTTGGATGTAGGCCTTGAGTTCCACAGCGTGGTGTCAACCTACCTTACTTTGGGATGCATTACATGGTGGTCCTAAACCCTCATGATGCACTCAGGCGGTGAGATTTCTTTTTATCATCCATACGATGAACACCAATGAAGTATTTGAACATTTACCACCTTCTTACCTTACATAAGACAGTACAATTTTATCTTAAGAGTCAAATTTTCTTCGATTTTTTATCACTTGCTCTATAAACTCGATTATCTCAGCTACGGTAATAATAAACTATCGTGACACGTAAACACGTTAAGGAGCTACGTTTTATACACATTAATTAAACTATTTAGGGAGAGTTTACACATTGTAATTACAAAATCATTATAATGTGAACTATTTGTATGAATTTATCAGATTATGACTTTTTTCATATGTCCTACAAATCAGGATATCTGCATGAAGGGATTTCTCCCGCGAGCAGTAAAACTGTTGTCACATAAAACGACGAACGCGGAATAAATACCAAAAAATGCAAAGATCATCCTTCCAGCTACGCGGAAATCATCGAACAAATATCTACAAGAAGATCCATACCATCCAAGAAGATCCTAATCAATTTATTGAAAGAAGTCATTCCACAAGTACTTTGCGATAATAACTCTTCTTCATTTTACCGGAACACGATGCATACCGAAATAAAATAATCAATACTTGTTCGATAAACACGAGAGGCGTTATAATGTGTGGAAGAAGGCGATGTCTAAGCATAAATAAGGTTCACCCATGGGATTTGGAATGTGAGAAACTGTAATAATAAAGACGATGAAGAGCAATTATCGATCTTTTACACTGATGGATGAAACGGTACTGCACAATAAGCAAAAGTGACTCTTACCACCTCACGTATGTATTCTGGTTAAAATTAGTTGTAAGGGTCTCAAATATAACTCACTCGTCGGGTGTTGTCTTCAGAGCTTGGCGACTAGGTGCGCGAGATCGTCTCGGAAGATCGTTAGAGGAGTTGTGTCGTAAAATAATTCTAGTGTTCACTATTTTAACGGGGCAACGAATGGCAGCCATCTCTATCTCTCTCCATGAAGCCATCCATCACGAAAATAGCGATTTCGAATGTAAAGAAACTCCGGCATTACGTGGGTTCCATACCGTAAACTGGGTAACTTGGACCCACTTTTTACTTATTTTTTATATATTTTGTTTTAAAACCATAATACAAAAGGCGTGCTGATAAACATATATCTCATAATCCACAATATCTATACTTCCTATTTATGACAGTTAATACCATATTTTTGCACTTCATGGTTTTTAAAAAATTAAATGAAATTGGGTTCAGGTAGCCCTGCGGTTGGGTTACTTGATCCCATGTTCTTTTTCTCTATGAAAATGAATTATAAACGTGACTTGGGTTCAAGTAAGATGTAGAATCTTTAAATAATACTTAAATATGAATTAAAATAATTATTTTATTCGTAAAATATTTTAAGAACACATAAAAATCATTAAAAAAAGAAGATCTTTGAAAAAATTACATAACCTCAACCGACCTCAACATTTTTTATCGTATGTTTTATGATAGACCAGCTGATTTTTAAAAAATCTTCTGCTTGCCTTTGGGACAATATACCTGATCTACGTATAGGCATTGTTCAAGATGGCAAAATCCTTGTACTTACGACTCCCTTGCAATCTTTTGTATTTCGACGGCATAGTGAGTCTTAAACCCGTTAATAAAAAAATCTAAATAGTTACAAACATACGTTGTATATGGTAAAAGTTTAAAATAACTTGTTACATTATGTCACAGTTATTTAACTTTGGTTCATTAGAAGAATATATGTATCTTGTGGCTACTTGTACCCAAGCCGGTCGTGGGTCCAAGTAACCCTTGTATTCGGTTATCAGTAGACCAGCCTACGCTTTGATGAATAACGTTTTAAAACTAACTTACAGGTAAACATTTACATTGAAATTACATAAAACAGTGTTTACGGGACAGAACTGTGCACTTAATTCATTCAAATTATCGATTGTCAGCACGTTGGAGACAGAAGTTGTAGAGCTAGAAAAATGGAACAAGTGTTATAACATTACAATAACCTCCACTATACCCTAGTGGCAATTCGTGAAACTACTAGAGGTGTTCCAGAAACTGCACAGTGTTTATACCTAACTGATGACCTAAGAACTACTTCGAATATTTCAATAAAGCAGCACCAGGAAAGACTTCGATCACTTTATCAATTTGGGTTCAAGTAACCCCTCAGGGTCCAAGTAACCCTGATTTACGGTACTGCTCAAGATGTTAAGAGTGATACTGCGTACCAATATTGAACACGTTGAGTCGGACACAACCACTTAAGCCTTCTTCTTCAAATTAATGATCTAAATATGTCATCATCATTATAATCATCCCTAGACATTAATCCCCAAGTTTGATTTCACAAAGCTCTCCACTCGATTCTTCATTCGACTACTTATTTAATACTGCTATTTGTGTCTAGATATGACCCGCGAGTAACAGTTTACCAATTTCTGATTTCCTGATTCTGAACTAGCCCTAGAAAATACACAGTAGTGCAGAACATAATGAAGATCTTACGTATTCCATTCACCGGGATATTAACAATCAAGGAGGGAAAAACCAGCGCATATCTTAGCAATTATCCGAGAAAAACTTTAAGGTGGATTCTGCGCGATTTAAACGTACGCGTTGGAGCTGATATTCGAAGTGTTATGAATCTTCATTTGATGGGTTAGGTCCGGTTAAAATGTTTTCTAGGAGGCGATACGTAATTGACGGTCCCCCAAACTACCCTAATCTCTTCGTAAACGATATGGACTATCTGCTCAAAATAAGTCTTCTGCATCTTTGGCCGTAACAGTTTTTTATTCAAAGGTCAATAAAAGGTGATAAATATCGCACGGTACACGTCAAAGTACTATTCCCCTTGGTTCGTGATCAAATTAGTAGCGAGCGAACGCCAAGTGCGCGTGAGAGGGAGTAAGAAAGTGTCTTGTCACCTGGTATTTCGCCAGTAATGATTCACAGAGACCCAATATCTGGTGATATCAGACCCATATTATGTTTCCAAGGGTAACTGTATGATGCCTATAAAGCAAAAAAATAACTGCATTCTCGGAGGATCTGAAGCCAACTGCCCAGTGTCCTTACTTTTTCTCTTCCTTCGCATCATCTTTGTTGCTCAAGATCGCGCGAGGAGATAAATTGCAGTAAGTTGATGGATCGGTTACGTTTAAATCACGGATCGTTCAGATTATGCGCATATTATTATTAGTTTTATAAAGTTGAAAGTAGGTCTAAATTGACATTTAATTCTCCCACACCCCTATATTTCACACGATGACCCTCTTCAGCCCCTCATACCTCCCATAATTCTATCCAAGCTACCTGTTCTTCTCCTCCCTCTTCCCCGCTTATCCAACATTCTTCCTTCAATTAAAACCTTCAAACCACCATCACCCTTTAATTACCTTATGCATCCACACTTTCAGCCTTCTCTTAATTTCATATATCAAATTTCTTTCCTCTCCTACCAATGTTAGCGCTTCTACATTCGCCCTTTCGACCCACTTCACTTTCTCCATCCTTCTCCACACCCACATCTCAAAGACCTAAGTCTATTTTCATCTTCTTTCCGCGAAGCCCACGTTTCCGCACCATTGAGTGCCACGCTGCAAATTAAACTTTTCGTGTAGAAAAAATTTCATCCTCAGGAAGGTGACCGTTTGCTTCAATTTTCTGTAGGATTATTCTGATGCAAGTAGATGTGTTTGTAATATAATTGGTTTACTTTGAGTCTAAACTTTATGCAACACTTGTAAACATGGTATGGAAAAGACCGTCACCTCCGAAAACAAATTTTGTAAAACAAAGTAGAGAGTGACTATAAATTCAAATTGTTGTTAGGCCTGTAAAACCAGCCAAGTGGATTTACTTCAAACAATGGGGTTACACCTTGAGTTAGTATATGCCATAGCATGCAAGTAATGCTTCACTGAATGCCTATCTACAAACCAGCTAGACAATTATGTAGGACGATAGCAGACGGTTTTGGACTTTCTATCCCACTGGGAACAGTTTTCAAAAGATCGTAACCTCCAAAACTATATTTGCACGATGACAGTATTTTTTAACCCTTATATAGGTACCTATCTGGGGTCGTGGTGGCCTAGTGGGTAGAGCGCAGAGCTACTGACCGGAGATTCCCGGGTTCAAATCCCGGACAAGAGCCTTCTGGACAACCCCAACTAAAATCCTCGCGATTCGGTTTTCTGTGTGTCAGAATTCTGTAGGCAATCGCAGGTAGCCCAGGGAAAGGAACTGGCCCCCCTACCCTGAATGTGTGAATTTCACACGCCAATGGCTTAGTTCGGTTTGAGCTCTACCCTCACCTATCAAAACCCAACCTTCGGGTTGAACACAACTATTATTATATACCTACCTGCATTTTTGACCCAATTCCCGTACTGACAACTGTATGTACCAATAAGGGAGTAAGGGCGGGTTAAGGCCAATCGTGGGTTGTGTCGCGCCGACCTTCAAGGGGACACAACCACGTTCATCCCCCGACATTCAACCAAAGTTCTACGGTTTCATCAGAGAGCACGAGGCAATTATTAGTCAGTCTATTTTTTCGCTAACGTAGTAGTAGTATTTGTAGAACTCTATCTTTGGGTGGTCCAAATTCCAACTTCGGTTGAATCACATCTTCAAACAGAATAATGAACCTAAGAAAACCAAAATGTGTGTACATGCACGAACCGGTATTAGAACCCGCGACATTTGACCAGTGCGTAACCGACTTGTGCTACCCCGGCCTGATATTTGCTCATAGCAATGAAATACTCAGCACATTCCACTAAACAATTGAAGATCGGGAAGGGGGAGGGCAACCACCTCCCATTCACGCACATACCAAGCTGATACAATAATTATGCCGACGGCGAGACAGACGATTGTGCGGATAGTTGCAACCGGTCACAGGTGGATGATTTCGACCTAGTGGATGTCTTCGACGCAGAAGTCAGACACAACGGGAAGTGACCCTATGTCCTAATTAATAACATGATCACTGATTCCTCCACGATAACTCACGTCTAGTGTGGATATCTTGCAGGGCAAAATTTGTGTAGATGCATTGGTTTCATACACCGCAAGCATTGATGACCTCTATCCTCACTAATCCAATCTACCCTCGCACAGAATACTGAGTTGAAAATCAGTCATGACTATCAAGAAACGACGCATGTTCACACTTTGACCCACATGAATAGAACAGGATGATGTAATTACATGTTTTTCCGATATTTCCTGGAAACAAAACTCAACGCCTAATGCAACTTATCTGGCACGATTCCCCGTTCTATGGGATTTGCCAAGATTCTGAGGTACCTAGTATTCCCGTTGGTAATGAATTCTCATGACAGAGAAAAAACTGGCAAACAAAAATGCACAAGATTAATTCTAATAGCACTACTTACGTTCGACGGCTCCCAAATAGTGGCCGCAAGGTGGTCGGATGAATATGGAAGTCATCGCAACTTCCTCGATGTATCAGAAATCGTACCTGCGATTACGTTCATGACTGCTAAGGAGCTGGCAGTACAATATCCTTGCAGGACCGTACCGCTCCGGATAAACGGAGCGAACACGAGGACGCATACGCAAAATAGATGGAACCCCATTTTTACTCAGATAACGAACGAGACGCTACTTAGGCCACTACACTTTCATTTTGGTATGCTAAGAAAGAATCGACGAACTTGACTCGCGTTTTGGAAGGACCCTTAAAAAATAAGAGAAAGATATGGAAACATTATACAGAAAAAGGATTATTCCATTCGCACAAAAATTTTGCATTGTTAAAAATTGAGAAATGAAGCTTTACTTCTTCCTCGTTGTGGACTAAAACGGTCTCCTACGCAAGATTCAGGGCCACCTCTAGGACTTACGGGGCCCCGGACAACTATGATTTGTGAGCTCAGGAAAAGTCATTCGAGATCTGATTTGTTAAATCAGTTAATTAATATTTTATAGTTTCATAATTTATTTATTAATTTTAACACTTTTTTTCTACAGGCCCAAAGGCAGCAATAGCAAGACCAAACCCATTAACGGGTTACAGATCTTCCAGGGAAATCACAAGCGCCTCATGGAAAGGAACTGGCTTCTTACACTGGTGCATGAAATTCATATGTTTGGGATTTGCTCCACCCTCACCAAGATTTCCGGGTTGAACACTATAGTACTCATCTACTTTATACCATGCCAACGGCCACGTGAGAGGCAAAGAATGCTAGGTCACGTCCACGGATTTGCGATTACGAAAAACTTTTAAGCCATCTGGATCACTTTTACGTTTAAATTTCGTTTGGTCATGGTCTCCAACTACCATAGAGGAAATGGACATTTTAAACACAGCCAACCTCTCATTTCCTTTCCCTAATTTTTATCGGTGTGATCAAAATTGGCAATAAGGTACAGGGACGTAATAATATACTCATTCAGTGTCAAAAGTAAACTCAGAAGAGGCTTTCTAAGAGTAAGATTCTGCTTCCTCTTTTCTCCATATGATTGCTTCATTCCTTTTTTTAATTTCTCCAATAACCCAATTATCGTACTGGTAGATTCAAAATGTCATTCTTCCCCGGTACTATGAGAGAACACGATAGGCAGCATAGCAAAGGGGTAGGTAGGGGAAATATTTTGGAGTAGTCTGTAGCGTATGATGCATTGTTAAAAACCAATCCCTTAATTACTATGTAGATACTAACAATCTACTATCGGCGCAAAAAAGGTAGAACGCTGAACTTTAAGCATTTGTATGAAATTCTGCCGAAGCCCCATAGAGTCGTGTAATATATCGTTTTACTCCGTGTTTATTTGACTATAACATTAAATCATTAAAAAGTGTTTAAACGTAAACGTTTAGCTTCTACGATCGAAAGAGTGAAGAAGAACACGCAAAAAACTAGGAGAACGGCGAAACGGTCTTCTTCTTCATCTCGTCACGGGCAAAATATTTGATTGGTGCACTTCGTTGCTTTTTTATAGAGAGAACGACATCTCCGCATTATAAATATTTTTTTAAAATTAAATTTTACCCATTCTTTGAATTTTAAAACGGCCTAAGGTTAGATTTCAATTTCCGAGGTGTAGAAAAGTACATGAATATCGAGGTTACGTATGCTATATGGAGAAAATATTTAAAAACTTTTCATGTAAGGAAATGTTGATATCGTTCCTCTTACTTAAAATATATCACAAAGACGAAAATCGCTCCGCGGCAATGCACGCTACCATTTTACACTGTTGGCAATAGTGAGCTCCTGGTCGCGCGCGGCTCAAATCTCTGATAATACGTCCGACGAGTGCTATGTAAGAATCTAAACACTCAAAACAGTAGTTAACATTTAATTTATAATCATTTATCCATTGAAATTGTCTTCATAAGTAACAAATACATGATGAAACGAAAGAACATAACACTGAATTAATATAAAAACATTTACACTCAGCATGTATGCATTTTTTCAATATCACATTAAACGAGAGGAAACAATCCCCATGCATGCATGCATGACCCCAACAAAAGGCGGTGGCTCCGAATCAATTCACTTGTTCCGAACTACTTACGTGGTTATTGAGTATTTATTATCCTATATTTCGATTTCCTTCGCTCATTTTTAGAAGATCACAACGGTAACTTCTTGGTCACCATCACATTTAATTTATCCCAAAACTGGTTTGAGGCAGCAATCCACGCCGTTGATCTAGCGGCTAACCTCTTCATGTAGCTATAATTCTCACATTTTACATCCTTCACTACTCCAGATATATGAGAGATCCATAGGTCTCACATGATGTTTTCCTTTGCCATTATTTCTATTCACTTTTCTTCAACCACAGTGTTCAACAGACCATCACCTAGTCTCAAGATGAGGCAGACTAAGTGGTCCCATCTCATTTTTAAACATATCAACAGACTTCTCTTTCCTAATAAAAGCAATGTATTTAAGAAGAGGGGATATCTGACAAATTTTCTTGAAGTACACCCTGTAGAAACTTAGGATTCTGACAACACGCGATTACTATTACATATTAACGATAAGGTATGAAGTCCACGAACTAAGCACCTGTTTTCCCACTTGTTGAATCATTTTACAGCGAGGGAGCTTTTGGAAACCTTAGTTGACTTCCAAATATAGTTATTCCACTCGTTCCTTTGGATGCGTACATCGTGAATTAAAATATTCCAGAAATTCCTAAACGACTACGAGATCTAACCCGCTACTTAATGCTGACACCCTGCTGACATTACATTCCAATGATTATTGGCATGCAATCTAAAAAAAGGGAGATCACAGATATAAAACTGTCGTCACCCAGGATTTCATTGTAGCCACCTTATGGTACATCGTAACATTATACATCTTATGGTAAACTTCAACACGCGAAGTATACTTCACCTTCCGTAAGAGAGTCGCCGAATCACGTAATAGCTTTGAAATATACATGCGACATTTTCCAAAAGAGTTCTTTAGTGTTTTAGCGAGTATTTCGTCGAGACTTGGGACTTAATTTGGTGTTATTTTACGGGGCTGATTCGTTATTCCGTCTGGCAGTTTATTTCATTTGCTCCAGTGGTAGAGCCTGCAGTACTCCGGCGCCAATTCTGTCTCTTATGGAGCACCAAGACACTTTTAAAATATTGCAAAATTTTGTCCAAGACCGTAAATCTTCCCGTCAAAGATATGATAGCTCAATGAAGAGCATAAATCTCCCCTTCAAATACTATTCAGTAGCATAAGTCCATAATAATTTGTAGTAGTACAAGTCCACTTATCTTGAATATACCTATATGCCTGGGATTCGAGGTTTCTTCCAAACGCATTACACCCTTCTTTAGAATTACCGCAGTGCCCGGCACACAATCTCTTTGTTTTTCACAGGGATTTTTCTTTCGGAGGATTTCTTCAGAACTTATTATTACTTTCCAAGCTATTTTTAAACTTAGAGTGTATTATCGTCAGCCGTCTTCACGACGTCCCAGCATCCCCGTTGAAACATCTCTGCTACTTACCCTTGCGCTAATAGGATGTATACGTCAATTTATTCACTTATAGGGTAAAAGAACTATTTCCATGTTTCATCTGAGCGGGTAGGTCATCACTGTACATCATGTAATTGACAACACCTCCAAAATATTATCGAAATTATGTAAACGAATTAAGAACACGTGACGTTCCTCAACGAGAGATAATTATTGAAGCTATATTTAAATCCCGCAAATATGACTTTATGAACACCATTATCATAACGTATGTCTAGGCTAGAAATTATTCATGGTTAATAGAGAACAATAACAGTGATTTATGTACGTACTATTATCCCGAGTCGGCGACGTAACGTGAACCAATGATCTTCACCATTTTCAGTCACGTAAGAATCACTCCCGATGCCTTACAAAAGATACTAGATACGCGACAAACACAGTACGAAAGATAAGAAATGAAACAAAAGGATCTAGGTTTTCAAGAGCAAAAAGTGCGGAATTACTTTAGCTCCAACTGCTTTAGCCACAAGCTAAAGCAGTTGGAGCAATATAGCTACCTGGTTAGTATGCTGGAGGATAGAGGGTATTGCATTACCGAAGTTTGAAGGGAAATTGCGAAGGCGACAGAGGTATTTGCTCGTAGATGAGAACTCGAACAGGGTCGTAATGGGTACGGACAGGGTGAAAAGGAACGTAAAAAAGACTAGTGAAAATTCAAATTAGGAGCGCGTTAGTGCATGACGCGAAAATATGTCCTGCAAGGAAAGAAGATACAAAATAGTCTTGGGGATTTGGACATGTGGGTATGGAAAGGATGAAGAAAGTAAATTGGGTAGAAATGAAGACGAACGAAGAAGTGCTCGAGATGGTGGGAGAGGTAAGGAAGTTGATTAAGGAAATTAGTAGAAATCAGGTCTGGATGTAGCATGTAATAATAGATGAGGTGTTTTGAAGTAAATGATAGAGGGAAGCAGGTTGGATATGCGGCGTGGGGCAGAATATCGAGTAGTTTGGATAAAATAATAGCAGGGGGATCGGGTTGGTGTGGTGGCTAGAGTACTGGCCTCCCATCCCGAGGGCCCGGGTTCGATTCCCGACAGTGGCGGATTTTTCAGTGGAAAACCGGTCCCCACTTGAGTGCCTAGTGGAGGGCATTTCAAGTTCAGTACTCCGTCCGTCGGATGGGACGTTAAGCCGTGGTCCCCTTGGCGCCTTTCGTTAAGAGTAGGCTAATGCCGACGCCGGGTTTCTCTCCACCCTTCCTCCGTTCCCTTACCCAATAATCCACCTATCCTATATGGCGCAAATGACCTCAGCTGTCGGTCGCCTCCCCTAAATAACCAACCAATAATAGCATGTAGAAGTACGTATGAGGGGCTTGAGAGTGACACCGCGTGAAATTCAGGGATCGTGTGAGAAATATCAATTTTCAACGGTAGGAAATAAAAAAATCTGAGGTGAGCCTGATTTACCACATCCTGAAGCACAGGCTGATACTGATTTACCTAATCTACTACATTTACCACATATTATTTCACTGCGGCCCGGAACGTTCGTTCATCAATGTGACCCTTTTAACGCATGCTTATATATAAATAAACACATTTTCAAAAGCATTCAGAATCTCTCACCCAGAAACAACGCCTACATTAATGCACAGAACGCAATAACAAAATATTGCAGCCTAGCTTGAATATCTACTTCGACCAAAAATTGTCTCCAAATTCTCGGGGAAAAAAGATTCCCCACGATGAATCATTGGAATGAAGCAACAGAAGGGAACAATTGATTAAGGAGGACGAGTAGGATCCATGGACGTGGAGCATGTCACTCATTTAAGGGAGAGGAATGGCGAAAAAAAATGTCTTCGTGGACGGAAACAGCCATATACGTCTTAGACATCCGAGTAGTCAGCCAACCAAATTTACGGGGGCAGACACTTCCGGAGCGCCGAAATTCGGTAGATATATTCAGAAGACGCCCGCAAAATACTTGCGTCGACACCAGCAAAAGCATTGAAAATATCGGTGAAGAAGTTAACAGCGTCTTGATGATCAAATATGAAAGAAAGCTCACCGTCGTCGCGAAGATCTGTATGTTGAAGTTCAACGATAGAGAAAAAAATAAAACGTAAGAACTATTAGAGGGCGTACATAAAGTAGCAAAAAGTTGGAAGGTCTCAATCATGATAGTAACTTGAACATTCAGAGAGCAAAGGAGTAACACAGAATTGTAACTTACGTACAAGGTAAATGAAAACAGAGAAGAGGAACGCATGGATTCCACAACGGAAAGAATTAAATGAGGACGGAAACACCAAAGAATGAACATGAGTGCATATGACACTCCAGTCAGATGCCAGGGAATTGAGAGAGATGCCAAATCGACCAATTCCTTCTCTGGCTGCGGTACATAGCAAGTCGAGCTTCATGAAAGCTGACCTGGAAAACCTTGAGGTTGAAGAGAGTTGTTCTTCGACACAGGATATAATAAAGCCTAAATCAAGAGAAGAATGGAAAAATCTGGTGTAAAAGCGCAAAAAAAATTGAGAGCGACGTGAGCATCAAATGAAAACAAGCCAATTACGGAAGGAGTAGAAAAGTAAGGTATCACTACGGCATCTGCTTACACCTTACATCATTGGATAACGACTCAGATTACGAATTTATGTTAGCGAGAAGAAGAAGAAGTATCCAAGAAACGAAGAGGAAGCCGTACTTGAAAAATCATCGAACCAAGTTATCGTTAAAGAAGGACGAGGGTGAGTTGATATATGCATGAAAGAAAACTCATGGGAACAGTTTGAATGTAAAAGGCGAAACAGCGGGCAAACGAGAGCAAATTACGCCTGAGGGCACTAAAATGCGAGGATATCAGAGATGAAAATGCAAATATGTTACCCTAGGATAAATGATTCGACTAATATTTCAAGGGAAAACACGTATCTAATAATAAAAAAGGCGACAAGGATCGAGATCTAAACACTTTGAGACATAATTTAGAGTGAAAAACCAAGAAAATCTACGGAGAAACACGCAAAATGTGACGAGGATAAATCAAAAGGCCTACACGAAAACATGAAGAATGGTTGCAGGATAGCAATGACACTACGATACTGCTTTCACAAAATTCTGATGATTGGGTGATTATATGAAAGTAAAATCTTCAAACTAAAATATTACAATACACTTTTCCCGGGAAAATCAAACAAAATTATTGAATTTAAAAATGGCTCTATCGAACACAAAAAATTGCTGAAATAACGAACTCTCCATCATTTATTGATATGGCCTTTTCCAACTACGCCTGATTGTTAAATAGGTCCCTGTTTGGCTCTCAGGGAATTGTTATCCGGCATCACTACTATCTGCCTAGGCTATTTATCGTTTCCTAATCTCTAATGATAACGACTGGTCACCAGAAAGATTGGAGGGGTGCTAAGGACTAACAAAACGTATTTCGACGTAGCTTCAACTTTAAAGAGCATTGTATCCAGTGAGCACACAAAAATTTTTTTTTACTGATTTTTGGAAACGGAGACAGGGTCCTTTCGAAACAATCAAGCGCAGTGACTCCACCCTGAACACTTCTTCACCCTCCTCACATTTCAATATTGCTTCTTACAGGGGAAAGCAACCACCCATGACAGAGATTTACCGTGTTGTAGAGTACTACTCGTTCTACAGAACGGGCCGTGCCAAAACTGCTATAATAAGCCAGTAACGAATTAAAGGAGCGGTACCTGTCCAGGCATCACGCCACATCGGCATCCTGTTTGCGAAGCTCCACGTTGCGGGATACGGCATGAATTCTTTGTTAACGCTACGATGCAGTCTTCAATACCTACAGTGCTTTACTACCCTTTCCTGTTTGTTTCAAATCACGTCTTCCAAAACTTTGTGCTGAAGAAAGCTATTAATATCAGGTCCTGGGGAAACCAACACCCCTTGAACTTATGGGCTGCTGATTCCATTTCTGTCAGCATGTTTCCCTTGGAATCGTACCCTGTTAATCTACACGTTCTCCTTAAAAATAGTAATATCTATAAAAAAAAACTCCTCTCGCTCCTCAAGAATCACATCTAACGAAAAGTCTTGGTCCATCGGTTTTATGACAACCAACCCCTCTTAACTTTTAGCCCTCATCTACGAGATGAAACAAGATATGATCTCGAAGGGGGTGGTCCTGGGAAAATCCAAACAATACGGAGCAAGGTTTCAACCCCTCGGGCGATGTTCACGAAGAACAAACGGGTGCAGTACAGAACTACGCTCAGGTGAAGTATTTTTAATACTCAAAACTGGGGGATATACTTGTTTCTTGAACATATTATTGTCGTGCGTGAACTCCTGACTGATACACTTCGAGGGATGTACTGCTAACAAGAAGCCGGTCTCCTGCACTCAACTCTGTAATTCATGCACAAGAGTCCCAGAGGGTAATAACACCGAAAATTATAATTTCACAGCAGTCTGCGAGGAATCCACGACAAGAAAAGGCATATACATGAAAAGAACGGGATAAATCATATTCAGTTCATTGTCTATCGTTTTTACGGTGCTCAGACCAAGTTCGTTCATTCACTTCGTTCCTCGTTGAGCGATAATTTTTAGTATTAATGTAGCTTACTTTACTCACGTGACATCCAGTCCTATAAATGTGCCACACGCCCTAGCGGTAGCTCGCAGGATAACATGCAGACGACAGTCAACGGTGAAGGAGTTCCCAAACTTTTCCGCCTACGTCTCAATGAAACTCAACCAAAATAAGGCTCGATATAATCATCGGAAATATAGCACGAGTGTTTCGTGGGTATCCAAAACAGCACTCAAAATCAGCCCTTTGAGTTGACATTTTAGATACTTAAATGTATTTGGAGAATAATGCTCTCAAAAATTGAGCTTTTCCTGAAACTGCAGCAGTTCACAGATGCAAGGGCTAACACAACCTTGCGACCTTTTAGCAAGGAGCAAAGAGTAGATTATGCTTGACGTGTCAGTGTCGTTGACCTTAGGCTACCTTTCATTATACCTGAACATTTGCTTTCCCAGAATCGTTTTAGACTGTTTCATCGTAATTAAGCATGTTTATGATGCCGTGAAGAGCGAAGGACACGTAATGCAGGATATCACATCACTCTTTTCCACCCTTAATTACCTTCACCTTTGCCTAATCAGGAACATTATCTCACTCAGCATAATTCGCACCTGTAAATCTCTGTGCATTATGGCCACTCGGTGGAATCCTAATTGCATCAAATGACAGTACTATACCCGAGCTACAAAACAATAGGGACAACACGTCTTCGATTCTGAATATGCCTAGATACTCATATGCCCAAGTGCACAGCAATTTTATTCCGTCAACCACACACTTTTCAAAATCTGATCGCGCACCAATATTTGGTTGGAAAATATAAACAAACCTTCTCTTACTACCCTTCCCAACATAATAAATTAATTGACCATAAAAGGCACCATTGCCACCAAAAGCCACGTTCGCCCCATCTTCTGTCACAAAAACCAACATATCGGGATCAGTGGAATGTAGTCATTTATTTTTTTAACGCGTACTTGTTTTAACACATCTCATGCATGCTCTAGGAAACATGAGTAGATAATTTTATATTATTTATTTTCAGAAATGACTAAATAATCATTATTACTACATTGCAATACATTACTTGGTAGGTATTAACAAACAAATTATTGTCACATACAGCTAACATTTCACGTGTTTCGCAATCGGAGAGATATCATTATGACTCGCTGTCTCATGTAGGTAGCGTAAAAAGAAACGGAGTAATATTTTTTTGCATGCCTGGTAGTTTCCTCTCCGATTGATGAAGCACTCTTGGTGATGATTCACCCCCCGCCACACACCCTTGTGGTGGCTTGCCTGGTATTATGTACACGTAGATATCTAAATATCAATCCTCCGCCCCACAATTTTTCTCACGTCCTGCTCTAACCAACTCACTATACCTACAGATTGAGAAGTTCAAGTTTAGTCCCACCCTAATATATACAACCGCTGATAACTTCAGGATTAACTATGTGATACCTTTCCATAATGGAAAATAAAAAAATTAAACTTTGTTAGGTTCACTTTATATTTAAATAGGCACGATCCGGGTTTCATGTAGATGTGACTACGTTATGAAACCCGGGTCGTGCCTATTTAAATATAAAGTGAACCTAACAAAGTTTCATTCTTTTATTTTCCATTATACAGTCGCTTTCCTGGCGTATTCCATGAATCCACTGTGATTACAACCACAATTACGTCCCCCCTTCCACCGTACCCCGAAGTCAAGAGACACATTTCCAGTTCTGTGCCAAGACCACCTTGCACCTTCCTGCACCTTCGACGACCACTTCCGGAAATTAGTAAAAGCGTAAGACGTCCTTTCCGAGTAAAATTACCTTTTAGATGACAGTACCGCTGGTATCCGATGACTCCTTACCCATTAGGTCATTTCCAGGAGCAATCGCCCAAGCTCCTGCCAATAAAACAGCGTCTTGGGGACGTCTAGAAGATCTACACCTTCCACCACGTCATGGTGGAATGAAGGGCGGCGGAGCCTCACACAATGATACAGATAACATCAGCTGCAAAAATGTACGAAAATTTGACAGGCCCACACACTAAAGACAATACTAGCACTCCTTTTCCACCTACACCATTCGCAATAATAAATAGCAATGGTAGAATTAGGTTTTCCTACATCTAATGCTATAAACGACTGCCTAACCGTGCTTAATCCTATGCCTACTTCAAAGAGAGGCGTAACACCCAATACGGAGGAGAGATTCGAACCGGCGACCTTTAAAAGAAAGCCAAAGGTAACATGAATTTCAATGGACAAACATTCTTTAGCATTTACCCTCGCTATAGGTAGTGTGATGGTTTTGTCCAAAACCGCAAACCCACGTAGCGGCTGGTACAGCATGATATATTTAATGTTGTGCATTAAGGCCAAATTTTCCAGGCACAATATTTTGTACAATTTCTTGCACAAAAGGTATCGGTGAAAGTACCTAGATTTTGCAGGAATACTCTGCTCCACAACTCCCCCCTTCCCTGCACTTAATTCGGATATCTTACTTCCTACCTCTCTCTATACCATAAAACCATTGTTTCCTCCATTTATAATGTTAAGCTCTCCACTGTCACTGATAAAATGTTCCTTTCACAGGCTTCACAAATTACTTTCCTCCAGTTACTTCCGTTCCTCCATCGCCATCTGAAGTGCTTCCTCTTAAAACAAGTATTTTCCGTTTTTTCGTTCACTTTCCAGATATGACAACAGTATGTAGCCACGCTACTTAATATACTCTTTACTAGTAGTTTCTTTACGTCTGTGGTTTCTGTCACGTTCTCTTCTGTATGTAAATAATACTTCTGCAATGTCAATTCTCCACCCATCATCTTTAATACTACGCCGACCTTCTTCCAACGAACCTAATGTATCTACCGGTCCAATATTACTCCTTCCTACTTAATAATCTTTAAGATTTTTCCCCTAAAAATCTTCATTACTTTACCATTCATATCTATCATCATAATCAGGATCCAATTAGGATCAACAATCCAAAGATTGTTTTGACGCAGCTCTCCATTAGATTCTCACATCAGCCAATTTCTTAATACCTGAAAACTGTTCTCTTTCACATCCATAACATGTTGATCCATATGCATATGTATGTCATCCGAGGTATTTATTTTCCATTCAATTTTCCCGCGTGACTGTCCTCATCAAGCCATCATGTCTGAAGAAAGTGCTTCTGCGATCAAAATGCACTTATCAACCAAAGCAAAAATGAAATGAACGTACTTAGAGCACCCACCCATGATTATCACATTGCACTACATCAACAACGGCACGAACGGATACTTATAACTCGAATTCCTTACTTATCTATCAAAATACAGCAGATACGCAAAAAGAAATAAAAACATGGGTATACCCATGGCATGAAGTCGGCCATGGTATCAATGGTATGCCCTAAAAACAATACCAGTGGTGTAACGTTGTCATCCTTGAGCTATCGGTTTGAGGAAATGATATCCAGTGCCACAGCCGTCGTATTGTTTTCCTCCCTACATAACTAAACAAATAAATGAACTTTAGCCGAGTGGCCACAAAGGAAATTGTAACTGAAATGTATGCAAAGTGTTATCAACAAAAGCGGGCCATTCGGCTATCTCTGGGTCTACTATTCACCGACGCAACAAAGATAATTCATCTAATACGAAACTCATTCTAATCAGGATTTCACGAAAACCCACAATCGTTATAGCTACGGTATACATACAGTAATAGAAGAGTCACACCTGCCGCAATAGAGGTACTGCACATAATGCAAAAAATCCTTGACATAGAATTGGGGCTGCTCAAGATAAATGAAGCAGAATGAACAATCAAGGACACGAATGAAGCTCTTAGCAAGTTGTTCCTTGTATATCCTAATTGAAGAATGCAACAACACGACACTAAATGTTGTAATAACACTCAGGTAATTAATGCAGATATCGGTGTAAACAATAACCAAATCACCCTGGGTATACGGGTATTAACCCGTAAATGTGTTACATTTCAGAACCTATAACATAATATGTACTAACGTAAACATAAATGACTGACAATTGCCCCATCGAGTATCAAGCTTTTGCTGAGATGAAAAACACCTAAATAGGGTACTAATGTATCATTCGTTATTGGTTCAAACAAATTTTGAAAGAAAACGGCTAAAAAACGCTGTGAACATCCATACTCACCAAAATAAAACTATAAGATCATATCAGCTTCATACAACCCGGGAAAAACAAAAATATACCACATAATCGTAATGCCCGCCAGAACTTGGCATGGATGCAAAACATTAACGTACTCAACCAAAACACACCAATCGGAAACCACATTTAATTCATAAGTTTAACTGGTTTAACTAATTATTTACAATAATGAACACACCAACGTCAACTACATTCGCCAGAAGGCAAATACACCACCATAACCAAAATAAACAGCTAAAACGGCCTAAAGTAGGTTTCATTCCCAAAAATGGCCACAACAAAAATGCTCGAAAAATGAATCTTTGAAATTATAACATCAAGGCTACTCATAATTTGCTAAGAAAACCCCAAATTTCAACGAAATATAGCTGAATGTGGGCTCATAAAAACACAGAAATGCAGCAACGAAAGACTGGGAAATGGACTGATTTGCAGAATTACACAATTGGAAAGATCAGCCAGCTATCACCTATCAAACTCTTATTAACATTGTGACAAGGTGCCTACACTCATTGACAAACGAAATGATGAACTTATGACTGAAAACCACAAAACAACGATATTTTTTTACGCTGGCAATGACAGCTGACAAGAACTTAGAATCACGGAAACACATCAATATACTTAATACAAATAAGTCCTTTACCTTCAGTAACAGGGCACCTGTCTTCTTGTACTTTAGATTCACTTAAAAAGGAGGCCATCCTCAGTTTTTGGTTTTCCAATTGTTTTCAGTAATGCTTCTGCTAAATTGATTATCACAGATGTTTAAACTCGCAACACACACACACTTTCAACAAAGACACCACAGCAGAAAAAACTAGTATGGCACACAAAATACCACTTTAATTCAAACTAAGGCATTTCTGAGTACATTATTAATAAATTCAACACACAATACCACAGATGCAAAAATAGAAAATGTCGGCTGAGCCCCGGATGTCAGAGCACAACAGCAATATTGCACTCCACGCCACCTACCCGCTCTTTTCTGGTACTAATTGATAAAAACAGAGTCGTTCAATACCATAAACAGTAAAACATTACACAATTTGATTTCAAAAAGGCTTTTAACAACGGTCAATCTTTCTGAACTAATACCGAACACACCCAGGATACACTCCGCACTAATCACCACCTACAAACCGCAACTAGAGATCGCAGATCGAACTCGATCGAGTAGAAAGCATTACTCCAGCAGTTCATTGGGCATTTCTACACAAAAAAACAAGGATCCAATATTGGATAAATAACTTTATTATTATGTATGATTACACCATGACAATTCCAGCAACTCCTCTATCACGTACAGGCATCAACCATTAAGCTCCTCAACTATGTCAAGTCCTCATACATAGTGAAAACAAGCATACATTTAAACGTCTTTGCCGGGTAGGCCACGACACATAGTTCACATCCAATAATGTTCACAGGAATGGAATATTAAAACAACAAGGAAACTTCTAACCATCCGCCCTTCATAAAACAATCACATTGTGATGTAAAGTGAACCTTAAAAACCAAAACACTATCACAGTACACAAATTAACCAATAAGAAATAGTAACTGAAACCGAAGCATCAGGTAGTGGGCAGGACTAAACCTTCGTCCCAACAACCGTCATAAGGGCACAGTTGAACTAGTTCCTAAAAATTAAAGAGGTATGTGCTAACACTTAAGAGCATTCTTGTATGCTTCAAGTAACAGCCCAGCATCAGGAAATTTTTCCTTCCTTGGGGGTCCCTTATTAATGCCACTCCAAAGCAGAACTTCTGTAAAGAAAACCAAAATAAAAAAACCCATTAATAATACAGTATGACCTAGGACTTTAACCACTGAATCCCCAAGACTATAATACTGAACAAAAATATGGAACTGACCAGTAGCCCTAATAATGATTAGTAGTACCCCAGCAACAGACAATTTTATTACAATCCACAGAGCAAATCGTACGAAAGAAAGGAAGAGAACATTTACAAAATATCCACTACAGACAAGATGCAATTAACAAGAAAAATCTCACGAGAAGGCCAAAATTCACAATCATTCATGAGTAGTTAAATGCATTCACCAGACAATGACGGCACCAAGATACTAGAGGGATCCAAACGATCATTGATACCCTTATTACTGATAATCCATTACTTACCAAACTTGCAACATTATTATACAACCCAGCCAAATAACAAAGTAATCATGAGTACTCACTAAAATAACTCACACCCAACAGTTAGTTACATCATCAAGCAGGCTACTTAACGATTGCCCACATCACACCCACTCACATAGAGGATATGATACATATAATTTAATCCAACAGAGAAATGAAAAAAAAATATTTGAGGTTTCCACAAAATTTATTTAACAGTTGCCCAAGTTTTATAGAATATATAGGTACTATCTTTAACAAATTCAAAGCTCGCGAACCAGCCGCGAAAACTTTATCTGAGTTACCCTTGCACGATAGCAAGATATTCCACAGAGAAAAAATCGTCAAGGAGAATCCTTATGAAGCTTAGTAGTAAAACCTCAACAGGAAAAACAATCATACATTTCTCTAAAGCATGACCAACAAAGGTTATAACACTTCTAACTTGAATAGTCAAATTTTAGTATTTGTAACAGTTCCTACCAATGTACGAGTGGTAGACAAAACCTAGGATAGTGATTGACTAGTTACAACTGAGCAAACAGGCTGGAAGTGAATAATGGAAACAAATGTTCCCATACCCACATCACTTTCACTGATGAGAAAACTTGTCCAAGGAGGTTAATTTGTTGGTTAATGGTTGATTTGTTACAAATTAACCTTTAAAGAACTTAAAAGCCCTGAAGAAGGAAAAAAAATATTTTCCAAAATGTCGACCAAAAGTTAAAATTTTTATCAAAAGGACCTGAATTCCCACAAAACCATCCATATATTTTTTAAAAAAGGTCTGGAATTCAACTTACCAAGCATATATATTGTTTGGAGAAATCAACCTCCATTCACATCCATGCAATAATTCCAGATTCCACAACTCTTAATACTCCACACAAATATCATCACTGTAGGAGCAGTTAATCAACAGACAAGTTAACCACGGATTTGAATTCAGGCAATACCCAAATGCACAAGCTATGACCCCAATCACCCATGTTTCTCTGTCCCAGATCATATGGCAAAATCTCAGCCAGACCTTACATGTGCCAGTCATCCCACACCCCAATGGTCACCTACCAAGCGTTCATATCAGGACAGAGGATTATCAAACAACAGTAATTTACATTTCAACACATCACCAGCCAGTTCAATCACTAAATGGTGTAGCCTCTTTATGTGCATGAGCTGGATCATTTTAATATGTTTCCACAGTGAGTACCGTCTCATGCAATTCCCAGAAGTTCTCTACAAGTTCAAGTCCCTCCAGTGGTCTTCCACTCAGCCTCTAGAGCTCTATTCAACAATAAGTTTGGTGCATCTACTATTCTTTGTTCCAGCTTCTAGGCCATGTATTCATCTATGCCATCTGTTCTCCCTTCAGTCCCATCCTGAGAATCCAGCCGGTGTCTGATTGATTCATTTAACGCTCAGGTATTGCAAGTTAAGGGAGAATGCACTGACAAAAACTTAATACTTTCAGATTAATGGACATTTATGCTTTAAACACTTCCAAGTACTCCCCATACTGATCCCAACTTTATTTGGTGATATACCTCTAATATTAAGATTTCTATGTTAACACGTTGATCACAATAGGCATATTTACTCACTAAGCACAAAATACTAATATATTTAAAGATGAAATCCTGATGTAGAGTGGTGCCCTTCAATCCCAGTGGGTTCAATCCTAAATACCATTTAAATGTAGGTATCTCAATCTAAAGTAATTCCCATAACGAATGCTTAGGATTGAAATATTCCTCACTGCCAACCATTTTCTTCCCTCTTCTTGACCTGTCCAGCTGTCCCCATTCTAAAATCGCCTCAAAAACCCATGTAGTATTCAGTATCAAATCTTATCACTCGCTCCATCCACCCATTCCTAACATCCTCCAAGAATGTTCTTCTTCCCCTTGTCTACAACTAGCAATTTAAGTTAGGACGACTAGCAAAATAGAGAACTGGCAATGCACACACATTTCTACCCCATTACAACAATACTGCACCTATACAACATGCTTCAGGATTTAATAAAGGCAAAACATTTGTCCAAAGTCACACACAATGAAGAACTCAAATTCTGTCTTCACAAAAGAATACTTGCCAAACAGTCTATGTCACGACACACCTGGGGCTGTATTCTATAACTTGGGTGACAACTATCACCGGTGATGAACATCACCGAAAAACTTCACCCTCCTTTATCATTTCTGATTCTGATACTGGGTGGTGAAGTTTCTTCACCCGGTGATGAGTGCTATGAAAAATCGTGTAGTCTAGTGATTAGTGATTGCAATATAAGATTAGCCAATAAAGAGAGCCAGGTCATCACATGACATCAAGGCTGGCAACGTGCAAATTAAATGCTCGTAGTCATGAACATTCAGTGTTATGCTTGTATTAATGGTTTCTCGAGTGACGGTGTGTTTGATAATATTTAATATGATGTTCTAATAACCCAGCTAGGTGATTATTAACAGTAGAATTAATATTATGAAGTGGACCATAGATTACCTTTATTTTACTGAATATCAACAGAAACAATCACACTATTCTATCGTGATATGTGGAATTAACTACAGTGAGTGTGATTAATATTTCAGTGTCCTATTTTCAACTTCCACGATATCAATCATGAACAATGTAATGTTTTTTACTTTTCTGTGAGGAATGACAAATGTACACGGGATTGACATTCGCAAAATAAATATAACATCATAGTACAAGTCACCAACGTGAACTGCTAAAAACAAGTGTAAATTTATAGTAAGCAACCGAAAAATTTCTTGGTTAGTTAACTTATTTGTAGTAATTTAAACAAATATAATTACTCATCAAAGTGAAATTAATTGGTTCCATTTTGTTGTCAACAATTATATATTATGGTCTCCATATAATCTTATTACTATATATTAATATAATACTATTACAAATAATTTTGACTTTCCTCAGTAAATTAGATGTTTTTACTGCTCTGCCATCGTTTAAGCAATTTTATACATATTAACTTCAATGTTTGCATGTCTTTTAGCCCCTGAAATTTTGGATGGCATGCAAAATATAGGATAGGCTGGAACAGGTCATGTCTTACTAAAGTTTAAACACATTAATTAAGAGTTATAGAGTTGATACAAGATTTAGGTTTCCATATTTCCTGACCAACATTTAGATTTTTGCACTTCATACTTAGCAGTGTAACTATGTGGAAATTCATGGTCAAATAAAGAATCCAACACCTATGTATATTTCCACTTCAATTTATTTGGCACAACTAGTTTCGAATGCATCGGCATCATAATCAGGTACCTACCGAATAAATTTAAGTGAAAATATACATAGGTGTTGGATTCTTTATTTAGATTTTTACTGACTTTTGGAAATGCAACAAAGAGCCAAAGTCCGCCAGACAAGGGGGAAAATATTGGTTTAAATGCATGACTAGGTAATCATAAAACAAAAAATCAGGCACAATATTTCCAGAGTGCAGGAGTTTAAACAAAAATTAAATTAAAATGCAAGTAAAATGCTGTAAATTGCTCATAGCAATACCGTAGATCAACAATCGAACAAGATGATTCATTACAGGATAATGTTCTACAGAAGAAAATTCACATTAACAACAATAACCCTAATAAAATGTCCTAAATGACCCATACAACTTCTGAAAAAGACTTAAAACAATTTGGTTGACCTCACGAACATAGTATGTCATAATAAAATGAACACTAACTAAACTAAAGCCTGAATCACACGATCATTTATTATGTCCCTTTTCAGGGATAGCTCAAATGATAGCTTACATATGATCCTTTTTTCCGTCCCTCTGGCCTTATGTGCTTCCGTAATTTAGCCAATCGGAGCACACGCTCGGAAAGAGCGGAGTAGTTTACCGTATTAACACACTCAATGCAGATGCCTTGAATTCAAGGCATGCCTCGTTACCCTGGGAGGTTGATGCCTTGATGTCAAGGCATGGGGTCCCATTATGTTCGTAGCCAAGTAAAAAATTATTATTATATTGCATAAATTTTATGTTTAAAGCATTTATAGTAATGTATTTATTCATATAAAAGAAAAAAAAATATTTCGGACATGAATACTTTTTCATGAAATAGGCCAGCATTGAGTGTGTTAAAAGATAATATCTCGCGAACAGAAATGTATTCCTCCACAATTTTAGTTAATAGGATTGATGTCACACCTATGTATTCCTTAGGACTGGATCGCCATTCCAATATTCACAGATTTCAAGGTAATGTTTATTTATGTTTTGATGTTATTGACGACGAAATAAATACAAAAATGAAATGGAATTAGAGAACTAAGAGAAGGGATGACGAAATGTTAGCTTGAGCTATCATTTTTGCGGTCGCCGAAAGCTATAGCTTAAATGATCCCTGTAAAGGGAAGAGAAAAATGATCGTGTGATTCGGGCTTAAGGTAAATGAGGGAGTAATTGACCATGCACCATTAGTTGAACCTTAAGGGGATTACCAATAAAATAGGCCTTTCTCTGGTTCAAATATTGTATAGTAGTGGGAAATTACACTCTTACCATCTAACTATAAAAAATAAAATGTGACACGTATTGACACATGTTTAAAAAAGATGACTGACAGTAGGTGTTGACCTGCAGTACTACCGTCTTCTTTTCTAAGTTTTCTTCCACAAATTGCTTAAGAGACGCTTCAGACATGGCTGAATTGAACTTGTTAGTTCCTTATATGCATTTAAGTATTTATACTTCATACTTGGCATGTGCAGTAAGCATAAAAAGTAATTTTCATCATTACAATGCGCTTTTTACCTAAGAGGTTCTTCCACAAATTGCTTAAGAGACGCTTCAGACATGGCTGAATTGAACTTGTTAGTTCCTTATATGCATTTAAGTATTTATACTTCATACTTGGCATGTGCAGTAAGCATAAAAAGTAATTTTCATCATTACAATGTGCTTTTTACCTAAGAGGTCAGTCACTGGTACCATTACCTTAATCAGAATAAAATGTCCTTTAAGAGATCCAAAAATCATAACATTACTAAAGTCAGCCTAATAAAATGAATTAATGTAAAAAATTTCTAATTTAACCAGAGCCAGTCAAAGATTTTAGCAAGGAGGGTATAGTGTTGAGTTGAGTGAAACACATATCAAGACCATAGATTACTACGTATCTTAGCCTTATCCATCAGGGGTACTACATTGTATGTAGACCCCTTGGCAGATACAAGTAGTGGTGGCTCTTGTTGCGAGCATTGAGTGGCAGAAATAGGAATCAATGCTGTGACCGGTGCTGCTGACAGCCAGTGAAATTTTTGTTGCAATATTTGAGTACATAATTGGTCATCAGTATTTTTAAATTTACTACTCTGTATCGAATTTCCCCGATTTAACTGACCAGTTTTAAATTTACTTTTTCTTGGCTTAACTGATTTTACTGACCTGTATCAACCCCATTATATGACAATAAATATACTATGGTAATAATTATTATTGTATGCACGTGCCATTTTTTCCATTGCAATTTCGTCTGAGTCACTACATTAACGCCAATAATTAATGCACAATGTTTGTTTTGCTAACAAGGTGGCGAAACCTCAATACATTTAGGGGGTGATGAGGTGATGAGATAATGGCGGCTATTGAGAAGGTGATATGATATCACAGTTTGGGGTGAAGAAAATCACCTCATCGCGTTACAGAATGGGAAGAGCGGTAATAGGTGATGTTCATCACCGGTGATACAAGGGAGCCCTGGGTCGTGTTGCATTTCACTAATAATGGCATCGAGTCACTGCTTCACACATTCGAGTGCTTCAATATGCTGGTACAAGATGTACAGCAATGAGCATGAAAAAGTAAATCTGTCCAAACACACTACTTAAAAGCTGGTGGAGTTGATGCAATCAATGGATTGCATCTTTGGCACAAGTATAACAACTAGGGATGGGTCGGTTCAGTTCCACTGGTTCTTGAGCTTAGAACCGGAACCGCGGCCAAAAATAATCGGTACCGAAATAATTGGCACAAAAACCAGTTTGAAACCTACTCACACTCCCAAAGTGGAGGCTTCACATTAAAACCTGGTGAAATAGTGTACTTAGATGCTTCAAAGTCGCAAATTATTCTAATTCAGTCTCTGAAAATGATTATTGATTACCTTATCTTACCATTGAGCATTGCAAAGTAAGTGGTAAATTAAGAACCGGAACAGAGAACCGAAGTTAAGAACCGAACCGTAACCGAAAAAAAGTGGAACCGACCCATCACTAATAACAACCATGGATGCCTTCCAAAAAAGGGGCATTAGAAGTACCAATCCAAATGCACCTTATAAAAAAACATTAAACCACACTAACTAACCCAGTGCCAAACACACAAGTTCAATGAATGACACAACATGGCCAAGAGCTGATAGGTGTGGTATCAAATGTTTCTCACTACATGTATCTATATATGGATAGCCATTAATTAATGCATCCCTAAAACAAGACATTTCAAAAGGGAGCATCCCACAAATACCTACTGTTCTCATTAGGCCATTTTATAATGCCTAATTAAAGTTAATGAAATTAATTAATTCACAAAAAATTTTAGGTCCTCAGGTGATTGCTGTTGGTTTTTACTTCCAGCCCAACCCAAGTCTAGATAAACAATTAGTTCATTTAAATGGCAACACACTAACATTTTAATGTCATTTCATTTTAAAACCTCATAGACATGTTCCTTACTAAAGAGATTGGAAAATGAATATATTCACCACTTCTACACTATGATGGTGGCTTCCACACTTCCATATTACATCTACCAGCTCACAAGAATATAATTCAGTCAAAGTTATTTAAGCTACACATTCATCAGTTCAAACACTTCAACACAAAGGGCACTTAGCCACCAAACTGTTATTCACTCCAAATATCTTGGAGGTTGGGAGACAAGGCATAAAAGTTTTGGGGGCAGGTGACTTTAAGAATAGCCAGGTACAGTTTTACAGTCTCCCCTACCAGGAACTGCCACTGAGAGAGGCCCTACAGGCAACATGTCCACCATCGATGCCCAGGTCAAATAACAAAGGGTGACCGAACCATTATTAGTGCTTTGATTCTAGGGGCTTACTATCACATTACTATTCACACTAATAAATAAAAAGTTTTATGAAAGAAAACTGGTAACAATGTTTTCCTTGTTAGTGGTCTATTAATCTCAATAAACAAATTCATAAACTAGGTATTTCCAACTTCATTTCCAGTATAACAGAGTGGCCAAGGCAACAAAATCTCCATCTGCAATGATGTGATCCAAATTCTATTTCATCCTTGCTACTGCTTGCATGTGACACCGTAGCCAATTCATATTGGCAATACAGCAAGTAGATTCAAATTCAATTAACAGAGGTCTGAGAGGCTAGGCCACGCCTACTGCATCCTAGATCTCTGAGAAAGCAATGTGGCGAAGGACTTCATTTTGCTCACCCTCCACAAATTTTAGGCCTGCCTCTCCATGCCCAAGATATTTGAAAAGCAGATTCTGAATGACCAAACAGTAGTAGTTTTTTGTGCCACATAATAGTATCAGTAGTCAGGTTTTAGGCACTGTGGATACTTAGTTACTTGAACCCTGGGTTGTCCAGCCAGAGACCTAGACATGGCCAGTGGTGAGGTTGGTTTAATATTTTCAGGACAAACGGCACCTCAGGATAATATTTCAGGGCCACAAAACCCTGTACAATGTTTGTAATTACCATCGACGTTAAGAGATAAATCAATCTCAGGCTACAAGCTCCAAAGGATGGCATTTCCACCACGAACTAATCTAGCCTGTGTAAGGGAAGTCCAGCTTTAAGTTTTAGAAAAAATGTTCTTTAACTCACCATAAAAGATACTTAACAATCCCAAAATAAAAGGACCAGGAAATAAACTCAATCCTGGGGTACGAGGCAAAAAGAATCAATTTAAGCAACCACCGTATAGGCAGGCCTTTTAACAGAATTATTAGCAACCATAGTCACAGGTCTGGAGCAGTGAATGCCTTCTATTATACAGCAGACCTGAAAATTTCCTGAATGAATACTTTAACCCAGTCTCAAAGTAAAATGAAGGAAGCAGCATTTTAAACTCAAATGCATTACAGTAACTCAGGAATTGCCAAGAACAACAAATGTTTTCACATAGAACCAAAGATCATAACTTACTCTTCTTCTCAACTTCTAACGCAGAGATCACTAAGAATTCAGACAGAAGTTCAACAGACAAAAACTAGAAAAATGAGCTTATAATAACCTCATGCTACATCTCAACTTTCTCTACATGCAAACATTATCTTCAATATGGATGAACACCTCAAGAAATTTCTAATTAATAACCATGCAGTAGAAACTAAATTAGCAATATGCATAAGTTGATCAAGACCATGGGAAATCTAGAGTATTCCCCTTGGTGGTGACAATTTTTCCCTAATATTCCACCAGGGCAGGTTATTAAATTGGCTGTGTTTTAAAAAGCATTGATTATTGAAATTTTCTTGCCAAAATTATATTAAAAAATAATCACCAACACATCATGATATTGTGAACTACTGTCAAATTAGTAGTCTGTGTGGAAATGTTTCGAGAGTGAACCAAATGAGCAACAAGTAGATCAAGGCCCAAAACTTGACCAGATTTACCACTTAAAGAGGTAAAGGAAGATATTTTAAGGGGACTCTACCCTGAATTTCTATTATGATCATTGTGTGCCCAATGATGATGATAGATGCTTAGATGTTTGTCTTTAATTGAATTCATCCCTACCTTTACTGCATTCAAAATTCTTCCTCCACGAGGCAAACCCTGTACTCACATGACAAATGAAATGCCATATCTAGGCAGAGTCACATTGGTGCACCGTATCTAGGCACCCATCACATCTCTCCTCCAGATTTTTCCCTTCCCAAAGGGAAAACGACCAATGAAGCAGGTGAACTTCCACGATTTAAAGATTGAGCACCCATTGACAGATCCCAGTAAGCAAGAAACCAATATAAGGTAAATTTGGAATAGCTTACTCACTACTGTATTACTTCTATTTCGAATAAATAAACAATAAGAATTATCTGCTTAAGCTTTTATTGGCTCAGCTTAGGAACATATGAACCACACTGTGCATAAAATTAAGTGTGCAACCATATATTGTCAGGATATAAACTAACAATAATGACCTTGGAGATGGGAAAATGGCAGATGTAGCTTAAAACATTAGCTCTAGCTTATGTGTACACTAAAAGGAATAAGGATGAACGGTTAGGCTTTACAGAGATAGGAAAAAAGGGCCATTAAAAATGGAGGAGTGGCTATTTGATTCAGTACAAACAAGAGAAATGACAAAATTCACACAAGTAAAGGATGTTAGAAGATAAGTAATATGACACAAGCAAACTAAATGGTGTGATTCCTAAGAGAATGGATATTGGGAGTTGGACTCGGTAGAATATATCTAGAAATGCACAAGGAGATGATAGCCAAACTTCCAGGGGTGGATGGTGAAGCACATTGACCCAATGCTTCCCACGTAGCAGCAACTGTCCACAGGAGTGCAGTAAATGCATGCCTGGTTGACACGGTCTCTACGACACCCTTTCACACGTGAATAATATTTCTGCGACATGACAAATATTGGGGCTACTATGCTCAACATAAATGAAAGGGATATGACACGAATATATCATATTACTCCATTCTTAAGGAATCATTCAGTTACAGATGAGATACATCGAGCACAATTGGCTTCACAAGTGGTCTTAAGCAAACCAAGCGTCCGATTCTTATGACGAAAGCCTAAGCTACAAAGGCATTAATTGATGAGTCAACCATTATTATGAATGCATCAGAATTAGGCCAAAATTTGCAGAGATTAGACTTACAAGGGGAGTGTCCAAGTTTCGGGTCTAGATTTTGACGAAATTTGCCAGGCAGGTAGTCCTTGATTAGTTATTTACGAATCACCCCCCATATAGAGTTATATATCCAGTAACTTCGTCAAAAAACGAGCTTGAAATATTTTATTGCCAATACAAAGCTAATAACGAACAATGTTTAATCAGTGCAGTTTGGGTTAGGGGTAAAGTACTCGCTTCACATCTCTCACTCGACGTCCGTGGTTCGAGACTCTCCGTCACCTATTTTTTTTCATCGAAGTTTCGTTGTACGACTGTCCCTGGTTTTACATATTTTTAATCTGTTTACCCTGGATGCATTTTAACTATTTTACATACTTCTTACGTAATTTGCTAAAATTACGTCATTAGTACTTTAAATAGTTAATTACGTTATTTACCTAAATCACGTAATTATTACGTGGCGGAAATACGTCCATACACCCTGTCGTTATTTGTGTACGAAATTAACGGAAGAGCATGAAGTGTGATCGTGATTTTTTATTCCCATATCTTTCGCCATGCAGTCCCGACGCGCGTACAACATTTGTTCTAATTTGCCTGGTGCCGTGAGTTTCCAGCGCTGTGCTTTTTTGGAAAAACTAATCGCAAGAGAAAAAAGAACTTAAGCTCTGCAATCATATAATTGCAAGTATCTACCGAAATATATGGGTGATCGGGCGAAATGTTCGGGGGAGAGAGAGTTTCGAACCTGGGACGTCGCTTGGAAACTGATAAAATACCAGCGGTAACAAATAATTTTGACGAATTAATGTATTGCACATTTTCAGGAGCATGTTAGAATCATTTCGGAATCCCTCCCTCCCATAATCCCTCGGAAATCAACGAGTGATTTCTGAGGGATTATGAGCACTCGTTATACCGGGATTCCACTGTATTTACTTTTCAGTAGTGTTGCAAGGACAGGAGAATTATAAAAATTGTCTATTCAAACGCATCATCCTTGATTTAGCAGTGTTTCAAACAGATGTAAAACTATTGATGTTGTCTTTATGAGTTGGCTGGAGTGATTTTTGAGGGAAATACAGTATCTTTTCCTGCGTACACCAGAAAGGACCATAGGTAGTCAGTATTTGCATCACAAAGCTCGTTCTTGATTCCAAACTTTGATGCCTTCAGCAGAATGTATTGCTTGAAAGACAGCCTACCCTTCCATAGTGTCAATGACTCTTCAATTAAAATGTTGCGATTTGGTAAAAAATGTGTCTGAAACTTTTCATTTAGATGTTCAATTAATCTTTTTTAGCTTGAGAGGACTCAGTTGATCTTCTTCCTCATTGCTGCTGAAATGAACGAATTTACAAATTATCTCGAATCGGTATCTAGAAATTACATCCCCAAAACCTGGAGTCGATATAGCTCTCTTTTTAGAAAAGTAAGCTCGAAGTGTTGGCTTCTGAACAATTGCCATGAGCATGAATAGTCCTAAGTTAATGTATAATTCTTCTGCTGTCACAGGTTTCCAAGCAGTTATTCTTGACTTTCGCGAAAAGAGGAGCTCACTAGATATCTGTTGCTCAGCATAACGATTCGTTTCTAAAACAATTTCACCAACAAATTCCTCATCAAAAAATAACAAAAATATCCACTGGACTGGACAAATTTTTGTCTATGCCTTGAGGTCCAAAACCACCAACTAATGTTTCTCTTTTACCTAAATAATATCTCATACCCTCCCACACCAAGGTTTCGGCTTCATCCGCATCCTCAACTTCATCGTAAATTGACTGGAGTGTATACATTTCAGAGCGATTATTGATGTAATTTTCTTCATCACCTTCCGAACTTATGCTGTTGTCAGAATCACTTGCAAGTAATACTTGTTATTTCCTCATCACTTGGAAATGGTAGTCTTTTTCTACTTGTGGTAGCCATTATAGGAGTATGTAATTATAAAAACTGCTTGCTGGAAGTGCACAAGCGAAAAATGCTATCGCACAGTACGATAGGACACTACACATCATGAAAGGTTCCAGTGGACTGAACAACTTGGTTTCGAAACTCCTTCGAGGGATAAGTAAAGATTTTGAGGGGGCTCAGTTTCTGCTGACTGTTTTTAGAGACATCTTCAAAGATTATGGACTGTGAATGAAGGAGCAAATAAACGCAGATCAAAGCACATGACCCCTTCACTTGGGACTAACACGACTAAGAAAACATTCATAGGGCTCAAGGTGATGATGCATAAGGGAAGGACATTGAGAGAAGGCAGAGAACTCGAAGAAGATATCGCATCCCATGCATGGAAGTAGCTGACCCTCATTGACATCTCACCACTAGAATAGGCATATGGTTTCAAGACAGCTAGTAAGGAGAAACATAAGGACTGGAAAGATCAAATTCATTAGCTCATGGGTTTGGAAGGAAATTTAATTGCAAAATTAAAAAACAACTAAGGGGCTAAAAATGTTGCGTATTTTACTATGCGAAGAATAAACGAATCTACACAATGTACAGTAAAAAAACTGGACAAAATATGCAATTTCAGACAGAGAAAAATTATGATATTCAGCAGTTCAGGAAGCGTACTTGGAACGCATGACGGCGACATATGGTGATTTAAACATGCATACTGGGTACGCAGGACGGCATTGAGGGGTTAATCTCTGTTGGCCAGATGGACTGGTTACGTCACACTAATTCTGGGTCCATTTTCCCCGACTTTCCCATGATTTTTTCCTCTTTTCCAAATTCCCTGACTTTTCCCCGATTTCCAGATTTTCCCTGACCGCTGGGCACCCTGTACTTATGCTTGGAATACCAAAATGAATGCAAGAAAATTCTACAGCCATAACATTCTAGTTACAGAACAAACTTAACAGCTGCATTGGGTTGTCTCGTGCAACAGAAGTTATTAGTAATGGTAAGCAATGCTATAATTCTGTTAAAAACCATACACTTAAACATGCAACTACACAACCAGGTCTTCACTCTGGCAACCAAACCATAGAGTGATCTCCATAAATCACCAGTGGTTGAAATTGACCAGTTATTACCAGACAGACCATTATTGACTGGTAAGAAAGGTCTTACGGCTGTGTATAACGGTTTTTGATGACTATGCACGATCCCGGATGAAATGAAAAGATTGACCATTTCCTTTCCACCAGAATCAATCCCACACAATACCTGGCATGCTTTGACACCAGGGATGAATTCTGATCAAAAGTGCACAACCTTGCACATGAATAGTGCATGATACACTTGATGAAAGCTGATGTGAGGTGCATGTACAAGTCTACAATTAGATAAATGCTTCTAGCTCTAGCCTCAGAAACCAATACCCCATAGAGAGAGTACTGGCACTTGCACTAAAGACTTTATACAAAAGCAAAATTGTAGAAGCGTGATTTCATCTCAAATCAGGCAGGGGTAACTAATATTCATCATAGGAATAATGCTTTCACATATATAATTTTTAAGAAAATTGCTCAATGTCACTTGACATGATTTTACTGAATCTGCCGGATTTGAGATCCGGAAAATCCGATACACTATCAGAAAATCAAAACATGCATTCAAATTGACTTTATGGGGTGACATTCCACGAGCAGTTCTTCATAATGAAACAAACCTTAGTTATTGAAAACTAAGCTTCGTTTTACTACATGCATTAAAATACGGAAAGAAAATTACCCAGAGAGATATCATATTACCACGACTATTTTACAGTATCATGAAAATATTTGAAAATTTCGCAGTCTCCAATATGAACACTAACACCTCAGACATACAGGTTCAAGCAGGGAAAAAGTTAAACCAATGGGAAAGCACCTTTGCCCAGAGAATTCACAAAAACCCAATGAGTATAGGATACTAGCATAGAAGTAACGATAGCAGTTTTCACAGTGGATTATTCAAAATGGTACAGCTTCACAGACAAAGGCTTAACTGAAGTAAGAGCACCCATGCATTTTACAGAAATGAAATACCAACCTGTACCATCACTCTTTTTCAACACAAACTCAAAAGAATTTCTTCTGGGTGGAATGGCATTGTACGAGACATCAAGTTCAGGGTATTCCTCCTGCAAGAAGCTTACAAGCTCCTTTGCACGGCGGGGATACACTTGTCAGGATTTACTAGAAGAGTAATTTCCAACTTAGAACAATCTGTACTCATAAGGTGATGCCACAAGAGCAGAGAGTGATAGTGCTATAAAAAGAGACAGGCAATTCTATTCAAATCATCCACTACATAACACTTACCAATGTTCAACCAAGACTCTTAGCTTCTTCCCATCGAGTGGAACATCATTGTCCTCTGTCAACTCTTCTCCCTTAGCTGCCTTTTTGCCACGCCCTGCAGGTTTCTTCTTGGCTGCAACATCAGCCTTCGCAGCAGCTTTACCCCTAGCAGTTTTCTTTGCTGGTTTCGCATCTCCTGCACCATCCTCAGCTTGTGCCTCTTCGTCTTCTGCTAGCTCCTCCAAATCCTGACCGTTTTCTTTTTTACCATTCACTTCCTCTTCTTCCAACACTTCGTCCTCATCCTGATCTTTCTTAGCTTTGCCAGTTTTTTTGATGGGTTGTTTCTTTTCTCGTTTTGTTGATTTCTGCTTTGACTCCTCAGCATCAACACCTGATGTAACTTCATCTACTGTTGCATCCTCCTCAACAGTGGCTTCATTTTTCTTCGCTCCCCTTTCCTTCTTCTTAGGCATTACCTGCAAAAAATTAGCACATGAGTACAACAAAATTCCTTCCAAAAATGATGCAGGGAAAATACTGAAGTTTAACCACATAATATATATAATCACTGAGAAGTTATATCGCATAAATTGTGATTATCATAGTAAATTCAGTTATTTAAACAGCATGAAGTCAACAATCAGATTCGTAAACCAACTGGAAATTGAACAAAAGTAATGCAAGATATCATTCAGGGCCAAATTTTCCTATTTGTCCTCCTCTTTTGATGGCAGGCATGTAGCCAGAGGAGGGCTTCTGGGGTTTCAGCCACCCCCAAAATTTTTCCCAATTATTATGTCTTTCTGATTTTATCTGGGCATGATGATCTGGATCACATTGGGTATTATTAAAGCGTTAAGTCTCTTAATTTGATATCACTAGTTTGGCATGTGTGTGGTTAATAATTGTTATTTTCAATCTGATATGTATATATTATGCGTTGAACGTCAGTTCTGGGGCCGGACAAATTAACTGCTTCATAACCAGGTAAGTAGTGAACTTTTCCAGTGAGAAGAGATGGAAATGGGCTCTGTGGAAGTAAATACCAAGCACTGCACTGAAAGTTAAGGGAAGAGATTTGTAACATGTCGGCAAGTAACGGGCAAGGCTGATTCGTTTCAAGTTGCGCTACACTCGACTTAGAACAACCCCCCCGAAACAAATTTCTGGCTACGCGCCTGTCTGATGGTGCTATAAAAATTTCAGAAAGCAGCCCTTAACGATATTTCGGAAACTTTGCTCTCCATTACATCACGTGTTTTAAATACCACCATTTTCTATCTAGCGTACCTCTAGAAAAACAACAGAGATATTCTCAGATCCCGAGTGTGTTTACCCCGAATGGCAAAGAGCATGATCCGATAAAGGCATTAAGTACCCTGTGAACTTTATATTTACCGCTAAAACCCAAAATAAATTTCTTAAAATGTTTCCAGAAAAATACCTCCATGACGCTAGTAAATTAGATCGAGACAGCATAAAACTGTCGAAATTACATGTTCAATACCATGAATACACAGCGATATAATACACTTATATGCGAAGAAAAAAGTACAGGAAAAAATAATTTTTTGACCAGCCGGAAACTACATAATTACTCGACGGGAAAATACTAGATATGAAAATTTCATATTTTAAAGAAATACCTCGGGTTCATCATCTTCTGTCTTCTTTTTCCTACCACGTCCTTTCTTCGCACCAGGGGCCGCAAAATCTGAATCATCTTTCGTTTCTCCTTCCCCATTCGAAACCTCTTTTGTAGCCTGAAAAAAATTAACAATTAACTGACTGGTATCGATTAGATACAATGATTGAACAATTAACGTGATCAAACTCACCACATCATCTTTAGTTGCTTTTTTGGCTCGTCCCCGGCCTTTTTTCGCAGGTACAGTCTCTTCGTCGTCATGGTCACCGGTAAGTTTACTAGAAGACTCTTCGACAGTATCATCATCTGCCAATTTTTCGACACCTTCATTGACGTTTTCTTCGTCAGCGGGTACATGTCCACCTTTACCTTTCGCCGGAGCCTTGATCCACAGGAGGAGAATTGCGAGTCGCATAAAATTATAACATAATTACGAAAGTATGTATCTGGTTGAATAAATTCATTTAAACCCAATATAATACAATATTACGACAATTACTAAATAATCACAAACCTTTTTGACATTTGTGCGACCCCGAACTTTCTTCAATGGAGGTGCTTCTTCCCCGCCATTATCATCTTCAGTTTTATTAACTTCCTCTTGTGTTTCGGTTTCTTCATTAATTTTCTCATCTCCACCTTCAAGAATTTCCCGCTCCCCTTCAGTGGACGTGGGAAACTCTTTAGCTTTCACAGATCGTTGCTTCTTAACACGTGGACCCATTTCGTACAACTTATAGAACAACCCTTCACGAGAAACACGACGATTTTGGCGGTTAGCACTCCTTGCAAGAAGGGGCTGAGTCAAAAGTAGTTCAATTAAAGAGTATGTTTTTTAAAGGGAATACTATATTCTTTAATACACCATAAAAGTATTTTTAACATATATTTTTCAATAATTGCACTACAGATTTAAGTCTATATTTGAAATCTAGCACATGATAAAGCATTTAAGCAGTATATTGACAGGATATACATCAGTAACACCAACAGAAAAAGATATTACCATATCTCAGACTGGAAATGATTTCATGCAATAATCCAGATTTTTAATTAGTGTGTTCTGTTATACATTAGATGTGTATAACTTGAGTTACGTAAAAATTTTCACAATCATGTATTCATTTCCTACTGCGTGAAAACTGTTTAGTACAACTCCAGTTTGTACTGTAAGTTCTTTCATTGCGTAATAATATACGGTATATCTAATCAGCCTAATCGGCTTGGACTAAATTGATTACAAAATATAGATTTTCGGAATAAATTCATTGAAGAATCCAGTTTTGAAATGTTTATACCGCACATATTGGTGCTGAGGGTTTTCCATGGTTACAGAAAATACGAGAGTTATTTTCTCCATTGAATATTCAGAAAGTTTTATTATATCTTATAATGACTGATTATGCGGGCAAATTATATTCTTCGTCAATATTATCAGCATTATCATCAATAGTCCTCGACTTAAAATTTTACCTAGTGGTGATTTTGGCAATCCTGACAAGTTGCTAGAAAATATGGCGGTTCCTAGGCCGAACTGGCATTTAAGCGATGCCGGAATACTCCGCAAAAAAGAGGAAGATGAGGAACTACTTGTCTTCGGTTATTCTTGCAAAATTTTCCGTGATGATGAGAAGGCACTATTCATCGATCAAGGGAAACATTTGATCCCTTGGATGGGGGATGAAACTCTAAAAATTGACAGGTATGCACTGATAGCCCCTTTGTTTACATTCGCCTAAGGTATTGCTATTAGTCTTACTTTAGCTAACGTAGGGTCAAATAAGAAATTAGGTTTTCAGTTTTTAATTTGAGGCTTGATTTTTCCCATGAGGAATTAGAGCCTGCCTCCCACACGAAAGAATTTTTAGCCAAAACAATGTTAACCTAGTCATTATGAATTTTAATTGCGTGGGAGTTACAATTCTTGTTTGGTAATAAACGATTTAATCAAGAAAAAAACTGAATTAACCACAGTATAGCTCGTGCTGAATGATATGAGTCACAGCAGAAGCCACAATGAAGTGGGTGAACGTGGATCCCTTCCCCGATCCTGGATAAGGGTATGGGACAAGAGCTGGGGAGACCACCACCCCTTTCATCCACTAACCTATCTAGATCTCCGCAGGTATTGTACGAAGTGGGAGAGTGCGCGCGCGAACGCACACACACTCGGACCGCCTCGAAGTGCCTATCCCCCCGCAGGTTATTTGCTAGTTTGGCGACGGTTCCCGCGCCTACAAAAATGGATGCAGGGGCCACCAACCCCTCCAAGCTGTACCAAGGTGAGACACGACCGAGGGAAACATTTGTACGTATAATAGCCAGCGTTGAAATGGTCCCTATCATATGATTTCTCATCACGCATACCATATTCATCATGAGACTACACGGTTTACTTGCTACATAATTGAACATGAGCTCGCTCCAAGCCTGGCAAGCATTCTTTGACATTCCATGACTTCAGTAACCCACCTCAAAGTTGTAATCTCACATTGATGTCCTTATATTTCTTTTTCCCTCTAAACTCTGCCCTTAACATGTCAGGCAATGAACCATTGATCGATGTAGGGTAGCTTATGTGAGTATTTGTTAAGTGCCTAGTGTGGAATAATATTTTCTCTCCAAAGTAGGGCAATCATTGTCACTCCTAGATAAGTTATTAAAGACTTATTTGAATTTTATTAACATGTCTACAACACTCGCAGGATGAAATATAGCCATTACATTAAATCTTAATGTTGCTCCTATGCTTGAATGCTATGCTATGACTATTTATAAACTTCTGCTCACATAAGCTATTTGACACAATCCTGTCTTAGCCATCTTCACGTTTCCATGACACTGCTGGTTTGGAGACCTAAGTAGCTACCCCTTCAACTTATTTCTCTCAGGACTCAAAACTAATTCCCTCTTTGAGCAGACATTTCTCTTCTAAATCATGCAGCCAAGCACATTGCTGTGTTTTCTCTTTTGCTGCCGCCTGGAAACCAACTGGATACATAAAGGGGGCTGACCAAAGGCCCATATTCTACCGTTTTGTTCTATGGGTGTTCACTTTTTTTTCTGTTCCTTTCCTTTCCTGTCGGGATCCAAAACGGTACTGATTTTCACGGCTGCTGCTGCTGACCTGGCTATCACCTTCTGGGAGTACAGATATGATGGACGTGCAGCATTGGCTGATCTTCGGGAGAGTGAGGCACCAACAGGAGGATTTGACCTGTGGGCAGCCCTCTCTGATGCAGAACGGAGAGTTGAGCAACTCTGCGATGAGGAGAGGTATCGAGCTCTAACCCACAATGAAGAAGAGGAAGCTCTTTACCAAGGTATTCTAAGATAAGCAATATTTTTCCCAAATTAAAGAGAAAATGATGCTCAGGGGATTTCAGCATTCTTCATTGGTAATTAAGAGTTGTGAAGGCAATATTTTAACTTCGTGATTGAGGTAGAGATTTCATATATTGGCAACATTAATTTATTCCTGGTAAACAAGGCCGTTTGTCATGTTAAAGGGCTTTAGGAAATAATCACTGGTTCTGCCAAAAAAATAGCTGAGCAAGCCATTGTATTTTCTTTTAAATCCTATATCCCCTCCTGCAAAAGCACCCTACTGCTGCTGCCTTAATTATTACAAACCTACTGTTCACCCTGAATCAAATTCCATTGGTTTACTGTTTAATTCTCAGTTATTAAATTTCTGTATGCTAGAGCATGAAATTGTAAAATGCTCCTAGTATTATGAAATTTAGCCGGTTTATTGAGCTATCTTATCAAGAAGACCTAGCATAACTGATGTTAAGAACATAGAACAGTTTTTCATTGATACTAGAGACATGCTGCCCAGCATGTCTCATTTTTCTCCTCAATATGCCTGGGGTGAGGAAGAAAGATGTCTTTTATGATTGGATGTCTTATCCTCTTCATTCTATTATCTGTGCTAGTGACTGAGTCATTAGGGTGTTACATTATCATTGTACTGTAACCTCTCGATAATACGAAGTCAGCGGGACCAGAAAATCGGCACTTTGTAATTTCGAATTTGGTAATTTCAAACATTTTAAAAAAGTCATGAAAAAATTTTATCTTTGTTTTCTCTAACTTTTGTTCTCTTCGGAAACATTGTATAACTTCTGTGGTCATTTGTGAAAGCATTTCAAAAGACGCATGTGTTATAAGATTGTAAAATAAGTACCTACTTGTATTTCTTATGTCAGTGCTTAAATTTGGCGATTGTAGCGTTGGCAAAATTTCGTTCCGGGATAGAAAACGTATATAAACAAAAGTTGAACATTTTGTAATATGAATTTTATTTTTGGGATAGTCAGTAGAGACGAGAATCCAGTATGGCCGCTAAAAATAGACATTTGCTTCAAACATCTATGCTGTAATGATGGCAGCTTTTAGCATCTTCCGTATCGTCAGCGGAATAAATGAATTTGGGAAGCAATATTGTTTTTTTTCTACTACTAAGACCTTAATGACAAATGTGGCATGATTCGGCATATTTTCCACATCTTCTCCTCAAGGGTCCGGTTGTGGAGAGGAAAGATCCGAGTTGCAGGTGTATCTTTATCAGTCTTGCTGAGTTTGAAGGGTGTGGGGGAATAACGTTGCGGAACATCTTTGGCGGTCCTTCCTCTTCTTCTCGGCAACCCTGGGGGCACGTGTAGGTGGTTGATTGAAACTGCTTCAGGTGCTGGGTGGAATGGGGGGAGGGTCAGGGATGAGGCGTCCTTTGCTTACGGATGGATCTTCGAGGGATGTGGGCGGGGAAACGAAGGGGATGGTCAAGAGGTGTGAGAGGAGGGGTCAAAGACCCCCCCGATAGCAAAGGACGCTGCATCCCTGACTCTCCCCATTCCACTCAACACCCGAAGCGGTTCCAATCAGCTACCTCACGGACCCCCAGGGTTTCCCGGAAGTAAAGGAAAGAACCTCCCAGATGTTTCATGGCACCATCCACCCACCCCCTCCCCTCCTTCAAGCTCGGCAAGAGAGATAAAAAATAGTAGAGACCTGCAAACAGGGCCTAAATACGGGCGAGGTTGACTGCCTGTATGTGAGAGATAAAGAGAGAGGCCCAACCCGAAGACATTTGACGGACTTTTTCGAAGTTCACGAATGTGACCTAACGGAGAACTTGCCGAGTATAGGTGGTCACCCATCAGCTGAGCAGGCAACCAGCGTAAGATCATCACTGCCGTGTATCTTTCTCAAGGGTCTTTGCCGTTTGCATTATTTTTCGCTCACTCTTTTACCACCCCTCCCATCAGTTTGGGCAAGCAACCTGGGCTCCTGGCTAGGACCCAGGCACCCGCCTAGTATGCGGACATCCGGGGGGGGGGGAACAGGCACGGTCGGGCGTCTATGTCACCAGGGCGGAGGCGAACATGGGTGAGGGCACCCGGATTTCGTGCCCGTTTGCAGGCCTCTAGCGGACAGCCCCTTCACAGAAAGCTGAGCTAGGATTGCTTGCCTTAAAGGACGAGGTGGGGTTCATGGAGAATTTGAACTGCCATAATTCCAGGTGCACAGCAGCGAGCATGGTATGTGCCATCACACTTAAGCTTTCATCAAAAGACAACAGTGCGCATTATGAAAATACAGGTAACAGTTAAAACAAAAAAATAGCCAGTATAAATAATTGCATTAACTACGATTTCCTCATTACTAAAGGTCTAAATAGTTCGCAGATTTACATGTGGAAAATGATGGGGAGATACTGGCATATGTGGGAGGTGAATGCACTACTATTCACTCATTTCATTTTTGATGCACCACAATCAGCAACACTGATTTGTTAGGTGTCTGTGCAGTCAAAAGTAGTTTTGCTAAAGCAGATTTTCGCTGAGAATTGTGAAAACGAATTCTATTTGTTTCTGGGGACTGGGTCTGAAGTTCATAATTTTGAAAAATTTGTATTTTCGAAATTTCGTATTTTTGAATACTGCCATGTCTCTCTCACTCTAGGCTTTTCATCAGTACCGGCTGTTTTGCTTCATATTATCAAGAGTTTACTGTAGTAATTTTATGTTTTGTCGATACTTAATTTTTCCTCCATCTCTCATTAAGATAATTACCTCAGTTGAAATATGAAATACAACCTTTGAGATTTTAAAATGTTCAGATTAAGAAGTAAAAACTGTATGCAATCACATATTTCTGGTAAATGCCATAAATTTGTGCAGTAAGTAATCAACTTACGCACTTAATTCGTCCCAAAAATTTCTGCATAAGTAGAAATCAGAGAAGGTCAAAACACAACAACTTACCTAGCCATTTTTGAATCATTAGCGGTGTCGCTTTTACTGCGATTGGTAGCAACCAGCAATGATTAAAGAAAATGCCATCTTTTGAGAGGCTGTTAAGTTAACATAATATGAAAATTCCGAGAGTTACACAAATCCAATCTTATTTCACTGGATTTTTAAATCTGAAATATTTATAATTACACAAAACATGTTCTTTTTTTGACGTGATGGACAACAGACTATGGAATAGATAGTTAACTAACTGTTGACTTACGCGGGATAGTCAAACTACGCTGAAAAAAGACGTTGTCGCTATTTTTTTTCGATAACACTTGTGTGACAGCATGGACATGTGTGCATTTAAATCCAACGGCATGAAGTTACTGTCGTTTGCCTCAAAATTTTGATTGTTATCTATACAATGAGAGATTTTACTTTGAATCCTTTGTTTATGATACTTATTAATGCAGAGAGTGGAGGTTAGTCTATCGGAACGAGGCACAAATCTAGAGGATTTGCCTTATCGGGAATGACTTACCGCTTAACTATTGCTTTTTTCATTTGGAATTCATTATAGGGAATGGACTTCCCAGCATACATTTTATTTGGTTCAATGAAACTAAATAGTATACAGGTAATTACATTATAACAAGAATAGTTGATGTCTTGTTTTCAAGACCAATAGTACGAAGCACGTTTATCCACGTCATCCTGTAGGATGTTTGCTAAAAGGAAACTGAAGCATTAATTCGTCTTCATTTTCGCCAGAAGCATCACTGAATTTTGAAAGTCTGAAACCTTATGCTCACAATTACCTACATTGCAATAGTCTTTGTCAAGAAAAATAACACTAACATCAATATCAGAAGGAAATGTCAATATTTTTACCTTCAGGAAATTCATTTAGGAATTAAAAGTGCAATTTTAAAGCAAACCTGATCCTGATTGCCCTTTTTTGCAGAATAAATATATCTGGGGCATGACCAAATTAATTTATCTCATACTACGTATGTCAGTGGAATAAGGAAAAGTAGTTTGTTCGCAGGCAATCCTGAGAAATCTGAGTTTTAAATGTACAGAGCATGTAGGTAGCTTTCGATAATTTATTGGTAATTTTTGCAATGTGAGGACCCCACTGTAATTTACTATCTAAATTAAAACCAAGCAACTGTAAGTTGTCACAACGAATTGGCAATGTACATACTAAATGAAAAGGTTGCCACCAGAGTTTTGTCCTTATTTAGAACCAAACTATTTGCTTAAAACCATTTTGATGCTATTGACATAACTGTGAAACATATAGTGAAATCTCCAGTTCCTGCACTATAGTGCTAGACATCTCATTTATATTATGTACGAATGTGGTATATAATCGGTGTAAATTAAAGCTGCACGTGGAACATTGAAAGGCAAGGACAACGATGGACTGAGGAATTACAATTAACACTAGTGTGTAAAAATGTACTGCAATTATTACTCCGGAAAACTATTCTTACTTGACTTATTATCAGCACCTATTCAAAACACTCAACACAAATGAACCAGCTAATTGATTTAAAAATCATAACCGTCCGACGCCCAGCCATCTATGGAAAGGTATTTGTAGCAAAACAAAGTATGATTTAATTATCACATTTAATACCAGCATAAAGTTTGTAAATGATATAATAATTCAAAGACCTGAATTTCTTCAAATAATTACTTTGTAGCCCTTCAATTCAATAACTTTGTGGACTGCAAACTGCACTTATGTGGCAGAATATGGTATTGCATTACCTGAATGTAATTCTCATCAATATTAACAATACAACACCATACATACAACAATTCTCAAGTCGCGAATACATAGTTAAAGAGACACAATGACCCTGGGTTGTATACTTGCCCAACGTCATGCTAAAGAGATTATGATGAGCACTGCAGTATACCACTACATTATGTTACAGATCGATGCAATTTTATTAAGAGAAAAAAACTGTAAAGGAATTGTTACACTAACTTGAGAGCATCATGCCTAATAACCGCATTTTCAAAGAGACGCATCGCACAGTGATTACATTTCCACTCAACTGATACGTAAACTGATTCAGAAATCAAACTCTCGACTAAGGTAATTCATGTCAAGTAACAATACTATTTGTCACCTAATTTGCTAATAAAATTCGTAAAACATATCTCAGGGCATAAGATTAGCTTCTGAGGATTTGCAGGGCAATGAACGTTTTGGAAATTATCAACAAATCACTGTCGAGATTCACATTTTCTCCACGGGAGAAAGAGATACATCGGGTTCTTGAGTGGGACGTAACTGAGGTACCCGTCTGGGATGCTGGAAGGTGCTTGAGAGGGCTTACAGACTTGGGGCGGGAGACTAGTATTCTCCAGGTGACAAAGTTGTCTCTTATCTCTGGTGAAAAGCGTTAGAGATTTCGGGCGGGCAACAACTCTCGCGCAGGCATCTCACAAGTCTCCTTTCTCCCGTTTTCGGGAGAAAGCAGAGTTACAGACTTACCCCCCAGGTGTAACTGTCACGGCAACAGAAATGTGGAGAAAATGCAAGCGTGACACTGGCCAAACTGAACATCCGTAACATCCAACATTCTGTGTAACTCAGAACCACATAAGTCAAGGACTTTATCCACGCGATACCCTGCAAGCCACCATGAGGATATTTGGCAGGGGACTTACTGTAATTGGACTCCTTTTTTTGAGCAATTTGTTGTCTGCTCAAGTGGTTGTGCAATTTCTTACATTGTGATGCTCGGTGCCTTAGATTATTTCACTGCATCAGGCTTGTGTAGCAGTCTTGGCCAGATTTAAATTCTTATATTCATATATCACATCCTCTAGCAACTTTATGAGCTTTCAGAGTCACATTGTCCATCAAAATGGGCATGCCAATTTGCTGCTGAGAATGTACAAACTTCACTAGTTCGTGTTCTATATCATGGAATCAGCCTGATTGTGAACCAGTGACTATCTCGTAGATTTAGCTTTTCATATCTTGCCATTTACAGATTTGTTTTTGGGCACATTTGACTCAATTACACCAAATTTCTTCTTGCATTACAGTTATAGTTCGACATGATGTATGACAATAAGCTTAATATTTCATATTAAGTAAGTCTTGCTTACTTTTGATAACTTGCCCTTTGCCCTCACTCCGTATATATGTTCTGCTCATATTTTTAACGTTTTTAACGTCATTTTTTGCTAAGGTTGAAGTATGTAATTCATAAATTAACCATCATGAATTGACCATTGAACAATTGAATGAACTTATTGATAAACATGAAAGTGATGCCGCTAAATGATTTCATTATTTGTTGGTTTTTGTTTGGTCTAAGTATGGTACATATTTTACAAACTCGCTTGAAACACTGGTCATCGATGATAATTATCAGTGAAAACAATTATTATTCTAACACAGAAAGAAAAAATGAGCCAAATCCACAAAAATAAACCTTACTATGACCCGGATTTCATCAGGTGACGGTGCTGTAATACAGTGAAACCTGGGTCGTGGTAAAGTTTATTTTTGTGGATTTGGCTCTTTTTTTTCTTTCTGTGTTATCATGTTTCGCTTCCACTCCATATTGCCTGAATCTACAGGATTAATTATTATTCTGGCAATATTTATATTTAGGTAGTTATTATTGTTTATTTTTTGCTTTTATATCTTGTGAAACACATTTTTATGAATAACTTAGTCAGGCATTATACATTCACTGTGCAACATCACTTAAACACATAGTTTATCTTCATATTTGAATCTAAGATGAGTCGTGTGAAGTGGAATAAAGCAGAGCCTGCTTGTACTAATAAGCTGTCGTTTCTATTAAACCCATTGCGGTAAAAAGTGGCAATTTGCTGGTCAGGTTAAACATGTTATTATTGTTCTTGCTGTAAGACTATTAAATTACATATTGCTCTTTAAATTTATTAAATAAGATTGGTTATTATCCACAAAGAATTCCCTACTCCGACTGGTTTCGATGTGATACATCATCATCAGGTGTTGATGATGTATACATCAAAATCGGTAGGAGTAAACAATTCTTTGTGGATAGTTGCCAATCTTATTTTCATTATGTCATTCCACCACATCACGCCTAAAACCACTCTGTTTATATAGCTATTGTTTTTATTTCTGAAGTTATATATCAGTATTTTCTTTAACTCTGAGTGGAATATTTTTTAAATATTTATTGTACAATCAACGTTTATACTTACTGTCGGCGCAGAAATTATGTGCACTCGAGTTTGAATACAAATAACAAATTAACAGCTTGGCTTACAGAAAAACTAATCACACCGTAGCTTTTCTTACTTCATTCTGCGTTATTGAGTGGCAAATTTAAATTTTTTAAACGTATTTTAATATTTTTTACAACGGTTGTGACGTAAAAAGTGCCTGTTTTTGACGGTGTTCGAGCAAAGCACCGACTTTGATGACCCGTAAATCAATGCCAAGTCGTTCAATTGCAACCAAACTTTAAATAGTTTTAGATATACATGTTTTCTATGCATTCTGTAAGTTTCCAGTGTATAACTTAAAAATAAAAAGAGTTGTTATCAATTTTATAAAAAGTTAGCAATTCAAAACTGGGGTGTCGTAGAATTTTGTTCTTGGTGGCGTTATAATTCGCATGTCCTAAACATATTCAATACGTAATTGTCTATTATTTCAACTCATTTGTTTAATTTATATCGATTGGTATTTATATTGGCGAAAACGAGCTCCCTCGGCAAGCGACTGGCATTGTTTAAGCCATGCAGTGTTGCCGCATACATCCTCTCCTGGCCGCCAGCGCCTGGCTTCGCTTGTCAGCGGATATCAACGATAATGTAATCTTATCCTACCAACTTTTACATCAATATTCCATGATACCCTTATCTATTATATTGTCTATTATTTCAACTCATTTGTTTAATTTATATCGATTGGTATTTATATTGGCGAAAACGAGCTCCCTCGGCAAGCGACTGGCATTGTTTAAGCCGTGCAGTGTTGCCGCGTACATCCTCTCCTGGCCGCCAGCGCCTGGTTTCGCTTGTCAGCGGATATCAACGATAATGTAATCTTATCCTACCAACTTTTACATCAATTTTCCATGATACCCTTATTCTGACTCTAAGGAGTACTATTCACCACTCATGAAATCACTGGTTTATCACTGCCGCCAGCTTACTGTGTACGATAGTTTCTCTCTGGTTATTGTGGAGTATATATCGCTCAAGATGCCTCCGACCACCGTTTTCTGAATACGAAATTGGAATGATTAAGAGCTATTTGTTTTTTAAGCAAGAAAGAGAGAAAATTGGTGATAAGTGCTGTCCGGTTTACCAGCAAGTTGCTGATTGTCTTGGCGTATCACTTCGCTTGGTGTAAAAAGTATCTTCGGAGAAGAGCGAGAACATTATTGAGGTAAACCCAGGACCAAGGAAGAGGCTGGGCGCCCATTGGTTCACATTGACCAGTTTACAAAAGGAGTAACTTGGCGAACGATTCATGGCTTTTTTGTCAGAAAATTATTTCCAAACATTGAAAAATGTAAAGCCAAATTGGAGGACAATTTACAGGACTTTCCAAAAATGTTATTTTTCCAAGCCACGAGAATTTGTCAAAAATATTGTATTCCAGTATACGAAATTAAATAATCTGATGGACTAAAAATCTATTGCTGCATCTCGTCAAGTATTTTTCAGAAGAATAAGAGGACTGAGGAATGAAGGATGTGAAATCTTCTACACAGACAAAACATGGTGCGGTCAACATCACGCTTGGCAAGAAAACGAATTAAAGCATCGAATAATGGCTTCCCAAATTATGACCAATACCGCGGGCAGCTTCAAGAAGTTTTTGATTGGCGAAGCGGCTTCAAGGTTCCTTTCGGCACTGGTAACCGTGTAATTATCCTACATGTAGGGAGTGGAGATGGATTTTTAGAAGGTGCGGGATTGTGTTTTGTTGGGAAGAAAGGGTCTGGTGACTATCATAAGGAAATGAACTCCCAGCATTTTGAAGAGTGGTTTCGAAGGGTTTTGGCCGTTATTTCAAATAAATCGGCGATTGTCATCCACCATGCTCCATATCACACAATGCTGGATTCTAAAATAAAAAACCATACAATGCTTGGTTAATAGCTGACAGAATAGCGTAGTTAATTGAGAGAAAGATTCCATTTCCTGGAGATATCAGTAGCTTCGAATCTCTGACCAAAGCCACGCTCATTCAACATGCTAAACCCTACTTTAAAACCACAAAAAAGTAACCAAATTACGGATGTGTTGCGCCTGATGTGGAATTAGTATGGTTACCCATCGCGCATTGAGAATAGAATCGAATCGAACTAATATGGGCACATGTTAAGAATAAAGTGACAAAAGTCAACAGAGCAAATGCCGAAGAGAAGGGAAAAGCGAACCCATGCTAAGAGATCTCTGCGACGATGCTTTAATTTAAGTGTCAAAGTATTTATGGAAGGAGAGTATCAAACACGTAGAGGAGCGTGAGGAATAATACTGGGGAAATACCTAAAGTCAAACCTCTCGACTTTGATTTAAACAGCTCTTCTGATAGTGAAGAAGTCGAGGAGGATGACACTTTGTGTGCCACATTCCATCAAATGATGATTTTTAATTGCTGTCTCATATATTTTGAAAAAAAAATAAAAATGAATAAAAGCACACGTTTTTGAAGCTGTCATTGGAGGTCCAAGGCCCTCATGAGGAAACCTAATGTGAAATGTGAAAGTATCTGTTCGCATAAAACAAGCGAAGCCAGGCGCTGGCGGCCAGGAGAGGATGTATGCGGCAACACTGCATGGCTTAAACAATGCCAGTCGCTTGCCGAGGGAGCTCGTTTTCGCCAATATAAATACCAATCGATATAAATCAAACAAATGAGTTGAAATAATAGACAATTACGTATTGAATATGTTTAGGACATGCGAATTATAACGCCACCAAGAACAAAATTCTACGACACCCCAGTTTTGAATTGCTAACTTTTTATAAAATTGATAACAACTCTTTTTATTTTTAAGTTATACACTGGAAACTTACAGAATGCATAGAAAACATGTATATCTAAAACTATTTAAAGTTTGGTTGCAATTGAACGACTTGGCATTGATTTACGGGTCATCAAAGTCGGTGCTTTGCTCGAACACCGTCAAAAACAGGCACTTTTTACGTCACAACCGTTGTAAAAAATATTAAAATACGTTAAAAAAATTTTAATTTGCCACTCAATAACGCAGAATGAAGTAAGAAAAGCTACGGTGTGATTAGTTTTTCTGTAAGCCAAGCTATTAATTTGTTATTTGTATTCAAACTTGAGTGCACATAATTTCTGCGCCGACAGTAGGTATATCTTGCTTGCTGTCATATTTTTTTCATAGCACCATTTTTATATTCACATTCCTTAGTTAGCTTCACTTTGTATTGAAGATGGGTTTTATATATTTTCCTTCTTTCACATTCTTCTATTTCATCGTCATTATCTTTTATTAGTTACAAATGTATCTTTTGTGGAAAAAAATTCAATTGCTCTGCAATTGCTCAGTCAGGAAAATATTACATAAATGCAAAATCCACCTGTCAAGTAGCTGCGAGAATTTGTTGTGTTGATGTGACCATGTGTTGATTTGATTAATGTATGACATTGACGATTGATAAATTGTGAGCCAATTGCTACATAGTATTAGAAGGCTGTTTAAGAAGTCAAAGAAAAGTCTCCGGGAGTAAATATCCATCGGGAAAAAATCAGCATGCTTTGATTCACCGAATACATAGCAGTCATGGCAGAAACAGGAGGAGATATAAAGAAAACGCAAGGAAATATGGGAAGGATATTGGCCAGATATCACCTAAGATCAATAAAAAGAAGACTAAGATGTTGGTATGTGATAGATGCAGTAGGAGAAAAGAAGCCAGGATAAATGTTAAACTAGGAAAACAAAAATAGAGAAGGTAGAAGAATTCTGTTGCCTGGGATTCCAAGTAACCAGCGATGGATGTAGTAAAAGAGAAATTGTCAGTAGAATTGCCCAGGTGAAAAGGGCATTTTACCAAAAGAAGATTCTACTTACAGCAGCAAATAGCAGCAAAAAAAAGAAAAAAACAATGTAGTGTTTGTAAAAAAAATTAAAAAGAACTTTATTTTATACTTTAAGAAGACCTAAATATGTTTTGCAACAGATTTTGCTTCAGACAATATTTTACCATCACTTTTTGCAAATTCTACTAATTGTAGAGGTGGTATAGAGTAAAACCACTGAAACCAAATCACGCCAAAGCACCACCAGCTGAGCAACGCAAAGATTGAAAAAAAAGAAAGGAAGTAAGTAAGTACGTGTTCATTGTTGATGAGGTTAAGGAAACAATGCACTTCCACAAAATATATTTATTTACTCACGACCATGGTTTCGATGCATAGCATCATCTTCAGGTATGCTTCTACCTGAAGATGATGCTATGCATCAAAACCATGGTCGTGAGTAAATAAATATATTTTGTGGAAGTGCATTGTTTCCTTAACCTCATCATGAAGGAATTCCACGTAGTCAAGCCAGACACCATTAACTTCACGTGTTCATTGGTTTAACGGACAAGGAGATTTAAACTCATTGGTTGGTCATTTCTAATCGATAGAAAAAACTCAATATAGAATCAATTGCTTCTGCTCTTGAACGTTTAAACAAATTTCGACCATGTGTGCAAAATTTAAATGATTGAAACTGAATGATTTTACTTGACTAAAAAATATGGGAGAATTTCACCCAAAAAGACAGAAAATACGGGAGATCATGAAAAATTGAGTCAAATACAGGAGATCCTGGGAAATACGGGAGAGTTGTTCACCCTAATAGTGAATGTATTCCAGATTTTGTGGACAAGCCAAGCCACTAGAGTTACGGTGAAGTATTAAGGTATGTGTATGTAGGGTGAATGGAACCGATTCAATTGATATTACGAGTCAAGAAAAATCAGGATATTTTTACATTGCTTTGGTTATTTAATATTTAATTGTTGTGTGTAGTTGAGATCGATGCAGTGATAAGGTAGGTGGAATGGTTGAAGGTGCATGTGCATTCTTCTCTCTTCTGATTATGCTGTCACTTGTCTGAGAGCGAAATGGGTCCTTCAAAGTTCCTGCATGTTCTTATTAATTAATATATATATATATATATATATATATATATACACAAAACACCATTCATACGCAACGCCATAGGCGCAAATACACAAATATAAATTCAGACAGAAGGTGAAAGAAAGAGACAGTGAACATACAATAAACAGTGAACACAACGGTGGTGTGGAGATGAAATGATGGTCGAAAACACATGGAAAAATTTTCGCCTTGACCGGGAATCGAACCACGGACCTTCCGCTTTCCGGGCGACTGCACAGACCTCCATGCTACCAAGGTTACTCTAATTTCCAGTGAATTCGACGGGGGTTTATAGCACCAAGTGCCCCCCAGATGAGCCCATAGAAGCGGCCAAGAGATGGCGCGAGGGTATGGTTCCACCCACCAACAGAGAGAATAAACAGAAGAGGAAATGATAGAAAGTTCCACTCACACAGACAGTAGGAAAGATATAGAACATATATATGGGGCACACAACCCTAAGAAGAAAACAACCGATCTGGTCATATACACAAAACACCATTCATACGCAACGCCATAGGCGCAAATACACAAATATAAATTCAGACAGAAGGTGAAAGAAAGAGACAGTGAACATACAATAAACAGTGAACACAACGGTGGTGTGGAGATGAAATGATGGTCGAAAACACATGGAAAAATTTTCGCCTTGACCGGGAATCGAACCACGGACCTTCCGCTTTCCGGGCGACTGCACAGACCTCCATGCTACCAAGGTTACTCTAATTTCCAGTGAATTCGACGGGGGTTTATAGCACCAAGTGCCCCCCAGATGAGCCCATAGAAGCGGCCAAGAGATGGCGCGAGGGTATGGTTCCACCCACCAACAGAGAGAATAAACAGAAGAGGAAATGATAGAAAGTTCCACTCACACAGACAGTAGGAAAGATATAGAACATATATATGGGGCACACAACCCTAAGAAGAAAACAACCGATCTGGTCATATACACAAAACACCATTCATACGCAACGCCATAGGCGCAAATACACAAATATAAATTCAGACAGAAGGTGAAAGAAAGAGACAGTGAACATACAATAAACAGTGAACACAACGGTTCTATATCTTTCCTACTGTCTGTGTGAGTGGAACTTTCTATCATTTCCTCTTCTGTTTATTCTCTCTGTTGGTGGGTGGAACCATACCCTCGCGCCATCTCTTGGCCGCTTCTATGGGCTCATCTGGGGGGCACTTGGTGCTATAAACCCCCGTCGAATTCACTGGAAATTAGAGTAACCTTGGTAGCATGGAGGTCTGTGCAGTCGCCCGGAAAGCGGAAGGTCCGTGGTTCGATTCCCGGTCAAGGCGAAAATTTTTCCATGTGTTTTCGACCATCATTTCATCTCCACACCACCGTTGTGTTCACTGTTTATTGTATGTTCACTGTCTCTTTCTTTCACCTTCTGTCTGAATTTATATTTGTATATATATATATATATATATATATATATATATATACTCAATTGAAGAAAGCTCAGCGGAGCAAGTACACAAGTTCTCGACGAGCGAGGATAAATCACAGATCACAAAAAACACAGGCACAAAAAATAAAATAAGGACACTCACAATTGCTTGGAACTGTTTCGGCGCGTCAAGCGCCTTCTTCGGCCAAGAGACGACTGATGGTTTTAAGGTGTGCTGTGGAAGGGGTGGGGTGGGGAGAGGGGTAAACGAAAAAGGAAAATGGCGGAGTTCTAGTGGGAAATGTTAATGCCAGGGGGTCTGAATGCTTTTAAGGCCCATATGTGCGCAATTTCTCTGGTTTTAACCTCTAGGGAAGAGGCAGTTTCAGGGAGGGTTTCAAGGATGGTGAGTGAGAAGCAGCTGTCAAAAGAAAGATGGTGGTTTGCTGAGTGGATGGAGACAGGAAAGTTGCATCCGGATTTTGTGGAAGAGCGGTGATTATTGATTCGGATTGAGAGTGGAGTAGTGCAGTGACCTACATAGAAGGACGGGCAGTGATTACAAGTGAGCATGTAGACTACGTTTTTAGAAGAGCAGTTGGATTCGTATTTAAGGCTGTTCTATACCAAACCAATATCTCTTGAGTAACCGCCACGGGGGTTAGTTCCGAGAGCCGCCGCTTCAGTTTCAGTGGGATGGGTAACTTTACTGGGAGGAGGGGGTCATCTTTGAGGGGTGTTTGGGGAGTGGCTTATTTATTCAGTCACCAATGAGTGACCACCGGTCCAAATGTTCCTTATCGCCTATTGCGTCACACGTCGTCACTCGACCCCTTGGACGAAGGCCGAGGGAATCTTTGTTTACGAGTGATTCATTCGTCTTCCTCATCTTAGCTATCCGCTTATCTTTGCTACTCACCTAACACGAACGTAACTTGTCTATAAGTGGGATTTGATTTAGTCCACTCTCGCTACCAGGTAAACTATTCGGGGCTATTTATTTTCAGTACAGAAGTAAAATGCTTCTCTAAAACCTAATTTCTTTATTGCAAGATTTTTCAAATACGAGTGTAACTCCGTCTAAAGTTTGTCCAGAAATTAAATGGGATCGAGAAAAAACTAAAACACAACGTCATTGTAAGTGTGAACTGGAGCAAAACTTTTTATGGACTACGGTAAATTATATTTATTCGATAGATGAAAAGTCCAAAGAGAGAATCTTAAAAAAGAAAATTGAGCATCAGTAATTCAATGAAATAAAACTGACTGACTGATGGCTCGTCACCCTAGGGTGACTTTATTTCATAGTATGCCAAAAACTGGCTTATTATATGTGTCATTTTAATCCCGGAACCGACTAGGATCTTTAATTATTCATTAAAATATCATTCGGTCTATGGAAACTGTCAATTGGATTGTTTTTATTTAAGGCTGCACATTCCATAGCTGTGTTTTCACTGTTTTCTATCGTTTTGTAGTATTTCGTACTTTGATTTGTTATTATTTTTTCTAGTGGGTCAATTGTAGCTTTTTCGTATATTGTGTCATTTGCGGTCCATTATTTAATTCCATGCATGTTTCTTAGCATCCTTCGGTCCATCGCCTTAATATTGTCTATCTTGTTTCTGTGGAGTTTGCTTCCTTAGCTATTTCTCTCCACCTCTTACAGCAATATCGCGGCAAGTGATTGGTGCAATCTATTTTAATGACAGGGAGATCAACGCCGTAGGGAAGAAGTTCGGCCAATTTCTTGGTAGCACTGCTGTTGCCATCCCCTACGAATTAAATGGAAATTTTATCGTATTTGCGTGAAGAAAGATAAAACTAATTACACAACACCCATTTATAAGATTCATGACAAGCACATCATATTATATCGCCTATAAGCCGGTGGTACTTCAAATTGTGCATCTCTACTCTTGTTTTAAATCCCTCGACAATTATGTCGGCTTCCATTTCCGTCTAGGACTTGTTCCAATTCTTGAAGCACATATGCTGTTTGGCCTGTGTTTTCATAGTTCTGCATTTCGCACATATACTGCAGTATTTGCAGCTAAATGGTGCATTTTTTCCCAGAGCTAACAGAGAAGTGAAACGGTGTCTTATATCAAACATTTTTCTTCTAGAAGGCTCATAAGCTGTCTCCTTCCTTTGTCTCTTCAGTGGTATCACTTGAAGTCAAGCAGGAATTTACGTTTGTAAATTGGCCTTTCGAAAGTTATTGAATCGCAGTGCCGCAGTTTCAGAGGGATGAAATGTCTCCGATATTTTTTTGAAATATACGAGAAAAACTAAACTGCAGTTCTACGAAAATGTTGATTATATTCGTAAGATTCGGATTTTTTCCAATTCGGACGTAAACGTAAAATACGCTTCCATTTAGCATTACTTACATAAACAAGATTGGTGCTTGAAGGAGTCAACCCCCTGTACTTTTATCCAATATGTGTTGGAAGCAATTTTTTCCGATCCTAAATAGTACAATAGTTTGCACGAGTAATCCAGTTACTGTAGATCCATTCTAATGCATTAAAAAGGAAATATTAAATTTCACGGTAAATGGTTACTCGGTCGGACCAGGTGACCATTATTCTGCGTTTTACTGTCAGCTTATTGAACACAAGCTGCCCATTTTAACTATTTTACCTCAATTAACTTTTCTCAATTTACTTTCGAGAACAGGGCCTGGGGCCCCGAATTTCCCAGGCGATACGGAGGGGGACCCGAAACTTTTTCCAAGAAATTTTATCGTTCTGATTTTAACTGGGCATGATAATCCGGATTAAACTGCTTATATTTCATGTGCTAAGTGAAAAGTAACATCGCTATTTTGTCTTCTCGTCACATTTCCCAAGTACTCTTTTTATAAATCCTAGCTTTCTCTTCGCTCGGCCGCATATTTCCCGGATGTGTCTTCTCCACGATAAATCTTTAGTGATTGTTTCACCTAAATACCTTATGGTTTCAACGCTTTCGACCTTCGTGTTATTAATTTTATAGGATCGCTCTATAGAATTATTCCTCCTCCATGTCTTGAATTATATCTAAATCCTTGCTTCCTGTCTTCTTCTGATATACCCCTGCGCACTACAGTATCGTCTGCAAAAAGTCTAAGCGTAAAACTAACTACGCTACCCTGGGGAACTCCCGATGTGACTTTGATTGTGTCTGACATGATACCATCTATGACAACCCTCTGCTCTCGCCCACTTAAGAATTCTTTTATCCAACACACAACGTCATTATTTAAACCAAAACTCTCTAATTTCAAGATTAATTTATCATGTGGTACTTTATCGAATGCATTTTTAAAATCTTAAATCTATCGCATGAACTTCAGTACTGTTTTCGCCGTTGACTAAAATATCGTGTACAAATAAAGCTTATTGTGTCTCGCAGGATCTACCTTTCCGGAACCCACGTTGTCTGTTTATGAGCAATCCCTGATATCCAAATGCCCCATGATTGTACTGACTACAATGTGCTCAAATACTTTGCAAGAGATTAACGTGAGGAAATGGGTCTGTAGTTACTAGGTTCTTTCCTATCACCGCTTTCAAAAATAGGTGTAATGTTAGCTACTTTCCAATCCCTGCGTAGGTACTGTGCGGTTCTTTAGTGTTTTATTGAATATTATTTCTAGATAGGGGGCTATTTCAGAAGCTAATGTTTTATATACCCGGGAAGGAATTTGATCGGGACCTGCTGATTTGTTTTTACTAATGTTTTTTAACTGCTGCTCTATTCCGCGACCTGAAATTTTTAATTCGGGCATTTGCTCACTGAATGTTTTCGGCGGAGGTTCCACTGCGATGTGTGACGATGAGTTGAATACGCTTTGGAAGAAGGCTTTTAAAGTATTGGCATTTTCCAAACCCTCAGGTGACTCTAATTCCTTTATCACTTTTAAGTGTGTGTACCTACTGTGGACCTATTTCCCTGAAGTTCTCTCTCTCACATATGACCAAAACACTTTAGGATTGCTATCTAAATATTCTCCTAACATCTTGCTCTTGAAATGTGATAACGCTTGCCGACATGATTTCCTTGCTAATGCTCTCGATTTTTTATAGTTTTGAACTAACTCATTTTTTTCCTCTACCGATAGACCCTGTCCTTCATTTTTCATCTCAGCGTGGCATACCCTTCGTCGCTTTAGTGATTTCCTAACCTCCGCGTCATACCACCTATGCTCTGTATTATCAATTTACTTGGTATATATTTATTAACTGCTTTACGGGTGACCTCAAGAATTTCTCTCCCCGAATCCTCTATATCTAATCCTTTGCTTTGTTCGCTAAATACATTAAACGATTCCCTTAATTCCTCTTTCATACCGTCGTTAATTAGCCTTGCCAAATAAGTATACCCTCCTCCTTGGTTTATAATGTTTTTCAACGCCTACATTCAATATCGCATGAACTATTTTATGATCACTAATTCCTGTCTGTAGCTACATTTAGAACTTATTCGGGTATATTTGTTGCGAATAAGTCTAGTATGTTGTCTCCCCTGGTCGGTTCTTTTACTAGTTGTTTTAAAGTTTCGTCGTACCGATGGACTGAAAAGCAGCCGATGTAACACCCATTTTTAAAAGTGGTGATAGGGAGCAGCCATCTAACTACAGACCTATATCCCTCACATCCATTTCATGCAAGGTCCTGGAACATATAATTATTAGTTCAGTCATGGGACAACTATATAGCCAGAATTTATTGGCCGATGTTCAGCATGGGTTCCGGAAGAGCAAATCATGTGAAACTCAACTTGCTCTCTTTTCTCACAATATTTTAGTTTCTGGCGAAAATTATATTCCAGTGGATGCTATATTTCTCGATTTCAAAAAAGATTTCGAGAAGGTGTCTCATAGCAAACTAATCTTGAAATTAAAATATTTTGGCATAGACAGTAACATTAAATCATGGATAAATGATTTCCTGCATGATCGGGTGCAAAGGGTTGTTTTGGACGGTGTTACCTCACCGGCAATTAAAGTCACTTTGAGTGTCCCATCAGGTAGTGTGATAGGTCCACTCCTGTTCCTCCTGTACATAAATGATATCAATAAGGTTGTCATAAGTAAGCTTCGTCTATTTGCCGATGACACTGTAGTGTACAGGGAAATTCTATGCCCAAACGATTAAGAATATTTAAATGATGACCTACAAGCAATTGAAGATTGGTGTGATACATGGCACTTAGAATTAAAATTTAATAATTGTCTCTTGATGAATTTTTGGAAAATGAATAGCTCTCCTCTTAGCACTTGAATTGAAGAAGATCGTAGCAGATTGAAATTTAGACATAATCTCTTAAAACAAATTCCAAGACCATATTTTCAGTGATGATGTTAAAAATATTTTTTGAACCCCAACTTACTATGGTAGACTGGACCATAATCACGAAATTAGAGAAAATGATTGCCAAACTGACAGATTTAAAATGCCCTTTTTTCTACGTACATTGAGGGATATGAATAACGGTAAATATATCCAGTACGAGTGTAGCAATGGATAACATTGGTACCTGCATGTTGGTATAAGGACTTATAGCTAACCCAACTAACGGCATGTTTTTGAATGTATGCTTCGCTATTTTTATCTTTTTTTAAATAGCGTAGTTTTGAACAGTACCTATACGAGTACTATTCCTTTTTTTATGCATGATATGTAGTGCATGTTTGGTGAGAATTCACCACTTACCTCACACCTTTATGTTGGCTTGCAGAGTATTATGTAGAAGTAGATGTAAAAAATGTGACGTAAAGGTGTTCAACAGTGATTCGCAGAGTTACTTATCCTTACCTCCTGTTATAAAACTACACGTATTCCAGTCTATCGAAGGGAGATTGAAGTCTCCGCCTACTATTATTCCTCTGTATTTGTTCCGAGAAATCAATGTTCCTATCTCTGACTCTAGTTCCATTATAGAATTGATGTCTGCATCCGGTGGCCTGTAATATGCACTTACATATATCTTTTTTTTGCGTCACTACTTTTACTTTTAACGGAACACCAAATACTTACTACACTTCGCTCTGAAATAAGTTTTCTTCTACTAACATACGGGTCCTTCACAGCTATAAATAATACTCCTTCGTTTCTGCTTACTCTATCCTTTCTGTATACGGTAAAACACTTAGGGAATACTTCATATCTGATATGTCCTTCGAAAGCCATCTTTCTGTGCGTACGATTATATCAGCATCAGTACTTTTTATGAGGTGGTGAAATTCGGCTACTTTATTTCTTAAACTACGACAATTCACTACTATGACTGAAATTATTTCTCCCAATCTATTTCTCTCCTGGTGCTCTTTTTCAGCTAGAATTTTCCCCGATAATTATTTTATCGACCCACTATTTAATCTACCAATCTGATATGTATGTATCTGTAGTAATCTGATATGTATGCATGATTTGAACTTATGTTCTGGGGCCGGTTAAATTAACTGCTTCATGACAGGATAAACAGTGAGCTTAACCAGAGAAAACAGATAGGAATGGGCACTGTGAAAGCAAATACCGAGCACTGAAAATGAAGGAAGACAATTGTTTCATGTCGGTACCGACGGGCAAGGCTGAATTGAAGTTAGGCTAAACGTGCTAAACTTACCCCCCCCCCCCCCCCCCCGAAGCAAATTTCTGGCTACGTGCCTGCCTGCTAATGAAAAAAATATCCTTGCTGAGCTCGCTCGGTCTGAGAGCTCTGGCTTTCGACAAGGGGCCCGAGGGAGGCGAAGTGGCTCGGACGTGGCCTTGGAATGGTTCGAGAGAGAGAGAGAGAGAGATAAGGAGCCAGGAGGTGGAGGGTGACGTTAGCGGGAGTGGGGGGGGACTAGAGCAGCGCCACGGAACGAAAGATTTTTAGCACGTAAAATAGTGAAAACATGGTTCGGAAAATAATAAATAGCAACTTTAGTATGCACCTAAGGTCTTTGAGTTTGATATAATAGTAGAAGAGAAGGATGAATCCCAGCGGATAATTGAACACATGTTTCCATTACGGTTTCAATGTCAAAGGAAAAAAAGTTGAAATCAGGCTATTTTTACGATTTTCAGTGCCTGAAGCTCTTTAATGAGTACTGCTAATGAAAATTCTGTTCAAATAGCCGCTCACATTGATCCTTAATCTAACGATCAGTGAAACCCGATCAGCTCTGCGACTTATATTAAACTCGTTATCTTCGATCTCGCAAGGGTCTGCAGAGCCGTTTTCTGCGGAGGTATAGAACCCCCTTAAGTCGGCGGGTGGTAAGCGGGTGCAGATTGTTAGGGGATTGGTTAAAGTTACTGATCAGGGTGCATGTTTTGCAGCGGGGGCGGTTGCATGGCGAAGGTAGTAGGGTGGTCTTTTGGGAGCGTGACAGAGGGTCGGTAGATTTTAAGATGTTCTGTAGGTTTGCAGGTCGTTTGTAGGATACAGAGGGGCAGGTAGGGAGGAGAGAGGAGGTGGCATCGTTTTGTTTTAGCAGCGGATAAAGTGTTTTGAGGATAGATTTTAGTTTATGGGCCCCCGGGAAGAAAGTGGTGATGATATTTAAAGAGTCAGGGGCAGATGTTTTCGGACGGGGCGTGTATTTAGAGGAAGATGGGAGTATTTTGCTGCTGAGAATCTTTTCCGGGTATCCTCGGTTTTTAAGGGTGGTGTGGAGTTGGCTTAGGTATCTGTCTAATGATTCAGCGTTGTTGCAAATGCGATGTCCTCGGATTGATAAGGAGTTAGGAATGGAGCGTTTTATGTGGAGTGGGTGGCAGCTGTTGAAGTGGAGATATTGCTGATGGTTGCATGGTTTGGTGTGAACGGCGGTGGAAAATTTGGAGTCAATGAGTTCAATTTCGACGTCGAGGAAGTTGATAGTGGTTTCTGAGAAATGGGAAGTGAATTTGACGGAGAAGGAAGAGTTGAGAGCAAATAAAAATTCTTCAAGGGATTCTTTTCCATGCGTCCAAAGGAAGAATATGTCGTCGATGAATCGACACCAGAGAAGGGGTTGAAGTGTTTGCTTCGTGAGGAAGGTTTCTTCTAGATGGCCCATGAATAGGTTAGCGTAGGCGGGAGCCATTCGCGTTCCCATACTGGTTCCGGTTTTTTGTAAAAACATTTGTTTGTCAAAGGAAAAGGCATTCTTGGTAAGTACAAAGGTAGTAAGTTTAAGGAGAAAGTCTGTGGAAAGGACATGTGGGATAGGGCGGCGAGAAAGATAGTGACTGAGAGCAGCCAATCCTTCTTCGTGCGGTATTGAGGTGTAAAGGGAAGTCACGTCAACAGTTGCCATTATTAAATTTGTGGATGGGGGAATTGGAGTGGAATGTAGGCGGTCTAGAAACTGATAGGTGTCTTTGATGAATGATGGCAAGGAGAGGACTAAGGGTTGTAAGTAGTGGTCTATGAAGGCAGAAATTCTTTCTGTGGGGGAATTGGAGCTGGAAACGATGGGGCGTCCTGGGTTATTTGGTTTATGTATTTTGGGCAGTAGATAAAATTGCGGTGTTCTTGGGTTTGGGGGGGAAAGGATGGATATGTCGAGAGGAGTTAAACCTTCCTCGAGTCCAAGTTCTTGGAGGAACTGGGAAATTTCAATCTGAAAATCTATGTTAGGGTCGTGGGTCAGCAGTTGATAGGCTTCAGTGTCACTAAGTTGACGGTGGGCCTCTTTGATGTATTCTTTGGTGTCGAGGATCACCACTGAAGAGCCCTTGTCCGCCTTAGTGATGATGATGTCTGGATTGGATTGCAGTTTCCGGAGGGCGTGGGCTTCTGCTTTAGAAAGGTTATGCTGGGGCTGGATGGACTGAAGGAATGATTTTTCGGAGGTTTTGGTTAGGAGAAGATCAATGAAAATTTCTACGGGGTGATTCGACGGGAGTGGTTTTGGTTCGTATTTTGAAGGAGGGCGGAATTTTGCCAGGGCAGCATTGATGGGCTGGCGGCTAGGCGCGTCAGGTTGAGAATTCCAGAAGGCCCGCCACCGTAGATCGCGGCAAAACTTAAGGACGTCGGAAAGAATGTCCACGTGGTGAAGCTTGGGGGTGGGTGAGAAGGAAAGGCCTTTACTTAGTACGGAAATTTCCTCTTTGGTGAGCGAGGCTTTAGAAAGGTTGATTACATTGTGTGAAAGGTCTGTCTCGACGTGGGTCTGTCGCTGGGTAGGGAGGCGCCGAGGTAAGGCTGGGGGGCCATGTGGTGGAGGGGGAAGGTTGAGGATAGTCTGGAGGTCGGGAGAGTATGCGAAAAGTGGCGGGGGTTCGGGCGAACGCAAGGGATTTTGAAGGGCCATCAGTCGTCTCTTGGCCGAAGAAGGTGCTTGACGCGCCGAAACAGTTCCAAGCAATTGTGAGTGTCCTTATTTTATTTTTTGTGCCTGTGTTTTTTGTGATCTGTGATTTATCCTCGCTCGTCGAGAACTTGTATATGTATATATATATATACATATATATATATATATATAGGTTCATTCTATATATATATATAGGTTTGTATACATTTGATGCAACTTTGAATACGCAGAGAAGCAGCACCAAGGAAATTGGCCGTAGGCAATCCACACAACACCGTTCTTAGGCTACGTGGCCATTGAGTCACCTTTGTTATGGCCTATATTTTGAATATATCTCTGTGTATTTTGTTAACTATCAATGATGATTAGATAGAATAAGTAAGATATATGAATTTATGTCTCTAGTACAATTCTTTGTTTAAATTGAGAAATATGTAAATATTTTTTTCACCGCCGGAGCATGAAATTTGTGATTTTTACCCCGCTGAGACTATGATTTTTACAATGCTTTCCCTCGAGTTTATTTACCACTTTTCAGAGTCCCTATCTATAATCTATTCTTGTCAACTCTCCCTGGTGTCCAATTCTGATTTCAGGTCCATGATCCAGCTTTTCATTTACCGTTTTGCTACATCATTGCTCAGGGCTCATACTGTAAGATATCTAATGCTGGTAAATGTTTAATAAAATCAATCTTTCTGGTTACATGTTTCTACTACCACCACCTTTATCCGCTATATAGCAAGAGTTACAAAACTACTAATTGCTCCAGGTGGTGCCCTTACATTTTACATTCAGCTTTTCCTTCTTCCTCCTCAATAATCTCAATTGGTATAACTGTCGAGGAAAGATAGATAAATCCTTGTTGCTGAATAGATGGCTATTTACTAGAAGGATGATGGAAACCAAGTTGATCTAAATCTGAGGTGAAAGATACCTGGGATTAAAAAGTGGAAAGATTACATTGCTCATGTCATACTGCAAAACTCTTGGACAACATGAGCTTATGATCTATACAGATAAAATAATTGTGAATATTGAAGAAAGAAAAACACAGAATTCACTTTATTCAAGTTAATGTTCACTGAGTGGAATTGTTGTCTGATACTTACCATCTTCATCTAATAGAAATACATCAAGCCCACTTATATCACACCCGTTTGTTATGAAGTTCCGGTTATAACAAAGTTAAGGCTAATCCCCGACAAAGAGAGGCTTGGAAAAACTGGTCCATGTATAACGAAGTTCGGTTATTACGAAGTAAATATTCGACCCCCTCAACTTCGTTATACACCAGCTTGAGTGTATTTACTTGCTCTATCCATTTAGAAAATTCTTTTCATACTCAATCCCTCTGGAAATATTTTGCCATGTATTATGCCCAGATGAAAATTCAGTACTTCAGCATCCCACAGAACAAAACAGTTTTCAGTACTGATCTAATGCCTAAAGGTTTGATTAGTTAAGGTAGTTTTTAAAGGTGTTTGGAGTAGTGTTTAGCCCTTGCCACCCTATGAAGTGGAAATTTGTCTGAACTTGACTGCAGAGAATTTGTTCTGCAATAATTGTCTTGGTTTCAACTATTTTGAAAGTCATTCTAGTAACTTTTCTGAAGCACTTAATTATAACTGGTTTTGACTCACTTTGGCTTAAAACTTGGTTGGAACTGGGTGTTTGCTCCTCTCAACTATTTGTGATACCATCGCAGGCTTTAGCATGTGTCATGCTGTTGGAAGTAGAGAATATGTGGTGAGAAAATCAAGAAATCAGCCATTTATACAAATTTGCGTTGGAAATGTTAGTCTTATGAAGCCTGGGCTGCAATAAACTACCATTCAGTGTAAATTTTCTGGTAGTCATAAAATTAAACCATACTTTATTGCATTTAAGTACTGTAACATTAATAGATTATTAGAAATTTTGTATTAAAATTAGACTTGGGCCGATACCAATAGCATGTATCGGGTATCGGCCATCTTCCCGATACTTCGATACTTTTGAGTATTCGTTCGGTGAAAATCATCTAAAAACATGTAAATTCGAAATCCCGATTTCTTCAACTGACTTACCAACGTGTCGCATATTTGTTTACTTAGCTGCGATCTTCGTGAGCGTAGAAGTGAGACAAGTGCTTAAAATTGGCTATGGGAAAGCCTGAGGCAAAAAGCTCAACCTCCGAGAAGTAAACAAAAATCCATGTATTAAGAAAGTTTGGTGAAATAGCGGCGAAATAAAAAAGTTCTGCCATCAATTCAAGTTCATTCTCATTAACGCATATGTTGTTTGGCATTTCCACCTACATTCCAAGCTCGTTTTCCAAAAACATAAAATTCAAATATTGTGGCATGGTCAAGTGTTATGACGTTAATTGATTTGCATTAGTAATTTTAAAATGAAGAAGGGGTTTGTCGCGTGCCTCCAACGTTGCATACTTACGGAGAAAACCCGGTTTCGTAAATTGACAAGAATAACTTGAACAAATTTTAGTAAATATTTGAAAATTATCGGATGTCATGGCAAAAGTACGATTCATATTCTTTCAAAATTTCCTTTCATCTGTGCTTTCCATATTGTTATGACTATCTCCAAAGTGACCTCTGTGACTAAGAAATGTGCCATTTTTCATCCTCGCTGCAAAAACATGCCTCAAAAGTAATTATTAAAAAAAGTCTGGTACATGCATTAAACATAAAGCTAAATTATCTACACGCTGATATGCTCTCTATGAATTTCACATCTTCCTTTTTTGGGATATCAAGCCTCAAAGTTGAGTCTAATTATACTTTTTGTGTGAATAGTATATACACAAAACGTGCTATTTCAGGGGTTCCCAAACTTTTTTGTACTACCCCCCCTCCTGTTAAAATGGTCACCCTCCACCCCCCTTGCACAGTAAATTTTGTGGGCTTGTGGGAAAAAAATGAGTATTACATTGAAAACAAAACATGTAGTTTTACTATCACAAAATACAACATTATAAGTTTCAATTTAAAAAAACACTGTTAAGAGAAAAACATCGACAAAAAGCTATATATTTTTGCTATAAAAGAGTTTTATACAAGTGGATTGTTAAGTTTTCTAAACATCAAGGTTGATTTTAAAAATCTACAACATAAAATTAGTTAAAGAAATTTATTGATTTTATTTACTTAGAGATTGTTATTTTTAACTGGTCCCGCGCTAACACCCCCCCTGACTTGTCTTCACGCCCTCCTGGGGGGGTGCGCCCCCCAGTTTGGGAACCCCTGTGCTATTTGGTCATATAGTCATCATTAATTATTGAGTGTGCATCAATGCAAGGTATCGTACGTATTTTTTTTAGAGGCATAATTTGAAAATGAAAGTTTGTTACAGTAAATTAACGCCAGCAATGAACTAACTTGATGGAACGCATATTGATCCCCTGGAATTTATGCAACCCGTGAAGACTCTTTTCAACTGAACCCGAAAAGGCCTAACCTGTTCAGCAAGTTTTCCTCGTTACCATGTTCAGGATTTTGTGTCCCTACAAAAATGGCTAACGATAGTCCACTGTATTTGGGTGTACCTGCAGGTTTAGAATTTCCTGAGCGAATGTTTTCAGAGACTGGTGCTATGGTCCTGATAGGAGAACCCTATTAACTGCTGAGCATGTTTAGCAGCCATGTAAATAATATGTTAATGAGCAATACATTCAAATATGAGCTTCTGAGCATGCTCAGCAACTCTTATTTCTTAAAAAGAATTTCCAGTATTTGCAGATGCCAGAAAGGTTAGAGTCTGAAATCTAATTGCAGTGATAATTGTAAGAGTAGCAAAATAAAAGAGTTGTCACAATGTCATTTCTCTCAATAATTAGGTACTGTTTTATAACACTTTTGATTAGTGAGTTGAGTTCACGAGGAGGAGAGCACTTATCAATTTTTTTAGAAAAATGAGTAAGGAATCGGCAAATAATACTATTGGTATCGGTACAAGTCTAATTAAAATTCACATTGAACTTAGCCCTATGGTACTTTTTGTGCTTTGAGAACCAATGTATATTATAAAGTGTGAATGTGGACAATATCTGGCAGTGTCTAGAATGAGACTGATGAGGCCTCATGTGGCCTTATAAGGACCCCAATTATGTTTTTGGCATTACCATGCATGAAAGGTGGTCTAGGCAACATGGGCCTTTTAGTGCACTTGCAGTGAAATTGACAATTGAGTATTGGTCCCTTTCGTTAATCTTGTTATAAAGTTGTGGAAATATGTATAGGCACCAAAAAAGAAATATAAGTAACCAACTGAATTCAGCACCTGTGTGCATGTGACCACAGTGTGGCCTAATGAGGCCTCCTTGGGATAAGTTTTGACCATCCAATTTAATTACGTTCTCCACCTTATTGTTATAATTGTGGATGTTATTTGAAATAACATTGTAAACAAAGATGGCTTTCATCAGTTTTAGCATTTGCAAGTCATTCTCAAATGTCATGCCCATTTGATATCTAACTATATTAATGTTATCTCGTAGAGGAAGAACTGAAAAGGCTACAACAAGCTTTGAGTGCAGAAAATACATATGGCCAGGTGGCTTATCAGTATGATGAGAGTGGCCAGCCTGTTGGAGAGCATAAGGGTGAAGGAAGTGGTGGTCCTGGAGGGGGGGCAGCTGAGGAAGATGAGCCTTTTGTACCTCCACAGGAGTTAGACATACCCGTTAACATGGTCTTGGTGAGTTCTCCCCTATTGCTTGTGGCCTTTTAATGTCTTATATTCATCACCAAACTTGTGTGCTAAATTGAATTGAATTAAATGCTGATAATTCCTACTCAATAAGTTAATCTGTTGAATTCATTTTTTGTTTGCAAAATTCTCTCAATCAGCATCCCGGCAGTGTTTAAAGGAATTGGTTCTATTATTTAAACTTTGGAATTTGTATGGATTGCAGAGCTGGAGGCTGTTCAAGATATTTTGGAAGGTGTATACATGGCTACTTTGCCATTCTGAGGGTGTTGTTTGTGGATAAGCTGTCTTGGCAAGTTTCTTTTGTGAATTAAAAAGTATTTCCCAGATGTTTAAACATTTGGTTCTGTTTGCCTTAATTGCATAGCTTCTTTACTAATTCCTACATCAGTGTGTATCAAAATTCTCATTTTATCAAACTTGATTCATGATTAGGAATGAGCTTATTACTGATGGGAATAGCTTGTATTAGGTTTTATGTTATCTGTTTTATGGAAATTTCAATGCATAGTAATTCATAATTCTTCCAGTTCATTAATTGTTATTGTAAAATGTGCATTTTTATCAACAGTACAAGGAATGGAAAAATTCTGATGATATGTTGGTTATAATTTATTTTTTTTTAACCCTTTGAATCACTTTCTTAAAACTTATGTCTCTTTAATTTTATTTCAGCATAATAGATTGTGGATGTAATCATTGCAGCTGCATCATAATTATCATAATTTATATTGTCTACTTTCAGAAAGTAATGTGACATGCATATTTTATTTCTTTAACTTCTTCTAACGTTTTATCTGGTAAACATGGATTATCCTTGATTCAGACTAAATCAGATTATCACATTGTCATAATTGATAGATTTTATTAGGTGTATTGACATTGATACTGATTTATTATGATTTTATTCATGTAAGCTCTGAATTTTTTTTTTTGTTGAAGTCATGCTTTCATCTATTAAATCTTTTTTTCTTTAACTTCTTCTAACATTTTATCAGGAATACATGGATTATCCTTGGTTCAGACTAAATCAGATTATCACATTGTCATAATTGATAGATTTTATCAGGTGTATTGACATTGATACTGATTTATTATGATTTTATTCATGTAAGCTCTAAATTTTTTGTTTCGTTGAAGTCATGCAGTCATCTCATGGTTACTTATTAGATATTGTAGGCATTGATTATTTTGATCCACTTTATTCAATAATTGTTGGCAAATGTTGTAGATTTGTGTCATTGTTTGTTAACTAATTTACTAAAGCTGAATTTCTCAAATCTTAAGACTCAAATATTTATTTTGAAAAATGAGACTGAAAATAGAAAAAATATTCACATGGAGATTTGTCACAGTAGGCCACTAGGGTTAGTATTTTTGTGGGTATATTAATTGATTCACTTTTGCTTATATGTTTCCATCACTGTGTTCCAGCCTGAGACTGTGAAAGCAAATGCCATTATCGAGAAGACTGCTATGTTCATTAATGAGCAAGGGGCACAAATGGAGATATTGTTGAAGATGAAGCAAGCAAAAAATCCACAGTTTCAGTTCCTTTCATTTGATGATCCTCTCCACACATACTATCGACATCTTTTAATGGCTATCAAGACTGGTCGCTATCGTCCAAAGCCTCCTAAGGAAGAAGAGGAAGATGAAGGTATCATTTTTACTAACTTTCATTATTAAGGGCCAGTTTCACCAACGAAGATAATCTTTTTAACTCGGTTAATTTTGGGATTAACCGAGTTAATGTGACTTCTCTGTTTCACCAGTACCATTAACTCGGTTTTGGTGCATTATCTCGGTTAATATTTTTACCGGCCGTTTTCGCGAGGTGAAAGGATATTATCCGAGATATAACGGTAAAAGCAACATGGGGCGCAGGCGATTTTGTCAGCTACTTTTAGATATTAGTCGAGACATTTGAGTTCAATTATCGTTATTTAAGGCAATTACTAGGTTGATTAAGGAACGCGCAATTTATTTGAACCTAAAACCTGAGATTTGATTTATCCCGAGTTAATAAACGCTACGAAAAGCACTTAGCAACAATTCAGGTGAGGTCTTCTCGGGATTTCCACCGGGTAAAATATTTGTATAACACCAACTTCACTCACCCTGAAGATAATGGACGAGTCGTCCGTGGAAACGTTGGTGTTATATAAAGGATAAATTAAAGCAAATAGCATGTATCTAACCTCTAAAACTTTATCTTATTTAAATGTAAATAGTACACTTCTCACAATAGACACTGCTACACACTACAACCAAAATTTAACATATTTTATAACCCTCATGAATTCTTGCTGAGTAATCAGGGAACGTCATAGCCGCATACGGTCATGGAAACGATTTGCCCGTCGCTATAAAATCTTAGCGTGACAGCCAGCCGGAATCTAATTGTAAAATATCAATATAATTATAAACTTGTATACCTAAGGTTGATCAAGTATCTAGTCACCGAAATTGCTTCTCTCGTCGTCTTGTCCTATCTTTCATAATCACGTCTGGTGAGATTTAATGCAGTATGAAATTGCTCCAGCGTCTCTTAATAAATGACGATAGGCCTCACATTCCTATATAAAGTTTATTTTGAATCAAGCCTAACGTACCTCGACCTCTATTTCTCCTCTCTTGTAGCTTTCTCCGGAAGAATTGTGGCTGCCACCGTTGTATGGACACTAGCAGTAGATGCGAAAATTAAACCATACCGATTCATTATTAATAGCTCTACTTCACTTCCGATGGCCTCAAACCTCAATATCTAGAAAGCTTTGTATAATGAATATTATAATTACTAAATATACACCATTCTTTATTTCACCCATGGTCCTTATTTCACCTATCACTTCTAAACAAGGCAGAATACACAAAAGTAAACAAACCATCGATACCGATGCGTTGGTCGGAAATCTCCCGTGAAACGATATGTGCTATCGATACGCCTACGCATACTTTCTGCACGCAACAGGGATTCAAGGAATTAATTAAAAAGATCATTCGCCGTGTTAAACGCCCTAAGCAGAAGCAATTTCAGGTCATCACTTAAATTCATTCGCATGATAATTCACCTTGACACCAATTACAACGACGAAGGAAATGCAAAGTTTTAAGTGATCGAAAGGTACCTATAATAGCAGTTACTGTTCGTTTTCGAGACGCTGTAAATAAAGGCAATGTAATTTAAGTTCATTCCAGTATTTTATTTCTCTATCTCCTAAACGTAACAGTGAAGACAATAAGTGATATCTTAGGGGAGATATTTAGTAGAATTAGGGAAAGCGGGGTTTGAAATATCTTATAAACATATAGACGATTTTTGAAAGTGATTATAGATGTTTTCTATATATACGTAGAAGATAATATAGATGTTTCGTGGACGTTTAGTTAATATTTTGTCCTTCATGGGTCCATTGGAAATGCCTTTAGTTACAATAAGCACGAAGTTAAATCAGCTGAATTACAAATCGGTTAGGCGCTTTTATTTGTTTACTGACGTCAGGAGTATGAGAAATTTACCAACCTAAACATTCTCAGAGAAATCTCGGTTTAAATAAACCGAGATAATAATAACAGTGGTGGAACGCAAGCAAGAGATTATCGAGATAATAATATAAACGGAGATAATGTAAACTGCGATAATGTGAAATTTTACCGTCGTTGGTGAAACTGGCCCTAAGAGTTGTTACCGGCATCACCTAGTTTATTTAGTCACTCAATATACAGGTGTCAGCACATTGACCCAGCAAGTGGGAAGTTTTTGATTTCAGTTGTAGTAATTGATGTGGAGTCATTAATTATAAAATGTAATATTATATTATTATTGACACTGAATGTTCCAACCAATGTACATGTGTGAATTTCCAGCATTCAGGGCATGTCCGTATGTGAACTTATGGATTTATTTATAGTTATCGCTGGTAGTGGGGCGGGAGGATATCATTATCAAAAAGATCTTGCTGCTGGAATTAAAAGTCATTCTAGCAGAAGAAATTCAAGTCGGAACTTAAAAATGTTTGTGTTTGGCCTTTTTTGCAACAATTATGATTTCAAATAACCCAGAGAATTTTCCTCATTTAATGATTGCCATGAATGACTATTGATTATTAATATCCGTATACTTGTAAATTCTGATAATATTGTTCTTGGTGATTCTGACCATTATACTACAAGTAGTAGCATAATTACATTACATGGGTGTTTTTAAGTCTGTTTCTACGCTAATAGGTGCTTCATACTGGGAGGAAAGGTATAAGGATGAGAATGGAATGGAAAGGGTGGAATCAGTGTCACTGCATCAGCATGATTAGCTGTTTTTTAGGCGAATTTATAGCAATTGAAAGTTGCCTATTTCATTTCTGCCTCAGTCCTGGAGGAGGTTACCTACCCAGTGCTTGTATGGAAGTTAATCCTGCAGGGAAATTTCTTAGGCATGCCATTAACCAACATTCTTGCAAGTTATAATAAATAAAAATTTCTCTGGCCCATTTATATTTTTTTTACCCCTTTTAGAGAGGTAGTGGTAGAGGAGTGACAAATTTTCTTGTTTCCGAAGTTTTAACAGTCCATCACTATATCACTTGATGCCATGGCATATTTGAAACTCAATAAAGCGCAGTTACAATCAGTGTCAAAAGTCAATGTTTTATCGTCCTAATAGGTACATGCATGTAATATGAAATTCATTCACAGTAAATAAAACCATGAGTCAGTGAAATGGATGAAAATATCATTTTTAAAAGGTATTCTATTGGAAACTTTTGACCATTCACCTTAAACAACAATAATATTGGTTAAACTAGCTTTAAGACCATAGTAATTGGCTATGGAAGGTTTATTGAAACTACTTCGTTAATAACAAGAGTTCTATATAGCGTGTGATTTTTCAGCTCCCAAGAGCTCTCATTATATAGAGCTTTTACTGTATCAGCAGAAATTTTTAGTCAAGGTGACGTAATTTTGTTTGTCATCATACATGTCATACCTTTGTCATGATGTCCTGGAAGTTCCAAATGCTTTACTCTATTAGTTTACAGTAGAGATAGGCCGAACAAACTTCAAATAAATTGAAAATGTAAAGAAAAGATTAAAGTTGGAAATATTAAACTCAGACTGGATAAAATGAAGTATGGCATTACTATGACCAGGTGACTATGACTATTTAGACATAATAAATAATTCTTGGGTTTCCAGCCAAGTAAGATAAGAAACCTGAGAATTATTTATTAATATCATTCGCCGAGAAAGAACAAAATCATATATTCTAGACATAGTTGACGCACGATTGGGTAAGAGTCTGTCAGTAAAGTATGTCATTGCCCCTGTCTCTTACAAAAGAGAAAACCAAAATGTGCTAACCACAATTGTTTACATGCACTGTGACTCAGATCTGAGGTGATAAATGTGCAAACAAAGAAAAATGTGCTATTAAGGAATGTCATAACGAAAGTCCACTGTGCTGCCTTGTTTGTCAGGGATCATGCACATAATGTTTGATAGTGGAATTGAATTGGAAGTGTGTTTAGTTTCTTTTGACTTCTGATGTTAGTTTATGTATAACATTAGTGTCTTATCGATGTTCTAGGTGATCAAGATGATGAAGATGATGGCTATTACCTTCACCCAAGCCTAGCCTCCAGTGCCTCACGCATTGAATTGGTAATTATCACTGTTGAGTATGAACAGTTTCCTTAAAGTTTATTAATTTCTCAGTATTATTGATCTCCTTATTGCTGGTTTGAGAAAACTTAAAAAACTGGAGAATGTTTCTATTTCTCCATCTTCATCCTTCTCGAAGAAAAAGTCTCCAAATCTGTTATTTCTAGTGATGGATGGATCCAGGATTTTCTTCTGATCCGAAACCGGATCCTTGCCTTGGTTTCGGATCTTTGTCTCGGTTTCGGATCCTTAATTTAAAATACTGGATTCTTAAGTTCATTTCTTTTCTAATCCTAGTATTTCTACAAAAACAAGTAAATTTACTGTAGAAAAAAATCAACATCGTGTCACCTCTTTGGATAGTATTTTCCTGTATCACGATTTGCAGATACTTTATATGTTATTACTTTTTATATGAAGTTCACCTTCCTTATCACATACTCATCAAACAATACATTTTTAAAACCTGAACTACCATTCTTCAGAGTGCAGTTAAAAACATAAGTTCCATCAATTTTCATTAATATTTGAATTATTTTCCAAAATATAAGATCCATTGACACCATATCATATCAAACTCTATGCAGAAATTATAAATGCAGTTATAGAAAAAAAAACTTTAAGTGTGTCACATGCCAATAAAAATAAAATATAGAACATAAAATAATAAACAAAATCAAAAACTAAAATTAATTTTGTGCAGCATGGGTTTACATTAACTATTTCCATTGAGAGCTGCTGTTGTAAATCAAAATCCATGAATACTTTCAAATTCTTTGTTAGAATTGCAAAAAAATTTTAATGCGGTCAGGAGATTCCATTTATGGAATATCTGGGGCTTCCATTTTTAAGATGAAGAAATTATTATAGAATAAATTAAACTGGTGAAATAGTAGTTTTGCAATGTCTTATTAATAATAACCTTTCAAAGGAAATTTGTGAGTTTTATACTCATAGGGAGGATAGTGTGACTCAGATCTTGAAATGAGACTAGTCTTTTTTCATGCAACTCTAAGCAAAATAAAGAAATATATGTATCGGCTTTTTTCTCCATTGGCCCGGGTTTGTGAGAAAGAAAGTGGAATGTTATAAGGGTAGCCTGCATTATCCGAACTTGGGTAAGCTGACAATATTAGAGTAGGGTACTGTACTGCAGGTAATGAAGTTCGATTCTCATCTCCATTTAAAATTTTTCTTTCAGCTATTGAATAAAATATTTTATCATCCTTAATTTCCAACCCTTGTGTGAGGATACTCACTTTTTTGTACTTTTATCGCTTAAACTAGATTTACCAATGCATCACTCAAAACTACATCGTAAAGTTAATGTAACGTTTCCGCAACTTTAATTCTGCAATAAAATATTTTTCCTATCACTTTCACCTACGATGATTCTATTATTTTTATGTTTAATATGTTGACTTAAGAATTTGACGTGAAATTTCTAATAATCTAATATTATATAAACAAGCAAGTGACCGCGAACAACTGACAAGAGTGAGGTCGGCGCTGCGAAGAAGGGTCAAGATAATCCCTGCCTCTAAGCCGAGAAAGGGTCCTCAGACCCACGAGGTAGGGTCCTTAATGACACCTTGGACCTTTTCTGCCTACCTGGCCCTAGCGACGTTTTAAGACACTGTTCATTCTCTTGCGTAGAAAAATCTGCGACGTTTATAAACGGTGTTCGTTCACAGGGGTGAAAATTCTGCTGCATTTATAAACGGCGTTCATAGCGAAAGGGTTAAATTTGCTCGGAGGTTCATGCAGTGCCACCGGTTTTTCTCACAAGTCATTGGGTTACATGGTGCAATATTTCTTACAGTGTTTTCATAGCAGCCTGCGTAGTTTCAACGACCATGTAAAAGAGCCTTTAAACCTAGGACAACACTACACTCTTGCCCAAGGTGTGATTCAAACCCATCACCTTTGAGTTGCCTGGCCAATACACTACCAATGTGGCCGGCAATTTCATTAAGAGAATTTAAGATTTTATTGTGGTGTCCCTGGCATAACAATTAATGCGCCTGTTAGTTTCCTCCTAAGTGAGCCTAGTTTGTTTTTGTAACTCACTTGAGATTTTTTAAATGTTTTACCTGAGGCAATTCTCAGTCCTTAATTGATCAGTCTCATCCAGCTGTGCCCTTTAAAGTAACTAAGGGAGTGAATAAGTGTGCATATTTTATTTTAAATTTTCATTCCCCAGGCCCCTTCTATACCTAGCATTAACTACAAGCCGTCGGCCGATTGTGCCTACTCCATGCTTGTGAACAAAATACGTGACAAGCAGGCAGCATTTGTGACCAAGGAGGAGAATGCGGCGGCACAGCTGGCAGCCGCAGCTCCGATTACATCTTCTGCTGCGCCGTCAGACCAAGATTCAGCCGAGGAGGAAGAAGTGGATGAGGACGTCGAAGGTGTTGGATATGCCTCGAACAAGGGGAGTCGAGAAGAGTCATCGGCAGTGCGTGTGGGGAAGGGGGACGTGGTGGCCGGGAGCCCTGCGGTGGGTGCAGGGAGGAAGAGGAGGAAGAGGCGTGGAGCTCGAAGAAAGAGGAGGAGTAGTGGGGGGGCAGAGAAGGGTGACTTTGGCAGTGGAGCAATGGTGCCTCCCACACCTCCTGTTGTTGAACCACCTCCAGAGATGCAAATAGTCATTGATAAAATGGCGAGTTACGTCGCCAAAAATGGAAGGGATTTTGAGACCATTGTGAAGAGTAAAGGTTGGTTCAAATTTTTTGTCAATAGTTTGTTTTTTCAATAGGATGAGGTTAAGTTTAAGTAATACTGCAACTAATGATAAATACCATGCATTAATTTGTACTTTGCAGTCCATCGCCCTCAAGAAATATCGCTCGTAATACCGAGTGTATACTGTGGCAGAAGCTTCTTGGCCTTGCTATATTCTTTTTCTTTTACATGTTAATCATGGGCCTTTTGATGGTACATTGCCAATCACTCGTTATTCCGAGATTCTCACAATATGCTGTACTCACTATAATGGGCTTCTACTGTATATTTTATCTAATGAAATATTTCTTTTCATAAAAAGTGATTTTTCTCATTCAGATTTAATTATAAGTTACTTCATGGTAACTTGTTTGCCACCATTTTACTATACGAACAGGTTTCTGAAGCCTGTTAAATCATTAGATTTCTATAGTGGACTTCAAAATTGTTATGAATTTGGAACATGGAGCTTTTGCTTATTGTGGAGTTTTTGGCAAACTACAAGTTAATAATGCCTCAATACTTCTAGAGAAGATATAAGTAAAGAGATTAAGAATAAGTTAAGAAGTATAGAGATGAGCCCAAATCATTGTTTTTTTTGTGGTGCCAATGGCTTAGCAAACAGTTATCACTACAGAACAGTCAGTCATCGTCCTACTACCTATTCAGTATAATGGTTCAACTTATGACCAAGGGTCTGGCAGGGGCATAAATTGTGCTGCTAATCAACTCTCTCTGTAATGATGAAAATGGCGTAAAAGAATTAAAGGGAAATAAGAAAATTTAAAAAAATGATTATTCTTAATGATTTCTATAATTTTTCTACCTATCTACCATGTTGGAGCATATGTAGAAAGTATTTCAAACAAACTCTACCAGAAACTTATGAATGAATATCCGACTTATGTCAAAATTGACCTATGACTGGACTGTTGGAACCCAAAGTGATTATAAGTGAACAACTTGCTGTATAAATTGTAGTTCTTTTTCGTGTTTTGCTTCTTGTTGAATTTTCGATTACGTTTGAGTATGATTTTTATGTGAATGCTCAAAAGGTTTTCCCACATTTATTTTTACAATAGGCGATCCAAGGTTCTCCTTCCTGGAAGCAACCCACAGTTTCAACTCTTATTACATACTGAGACTTCAGCAGTATGAACTCCAGAATGCTCCTCAAGTTTCCATTCAGGATAGTCATCAACCGTCTCCAGCAAAGAAGTCCAGGAATGGCCCCACAAAAGCTGTGATCGAGGAACAAAAAGAAGAGAAAGCCCAAGCCACAGAAAAGTCAAAAACAACGATGTCAGAAAAAGAAGCGTCAAAGTCAGCTGCAAAACTAGGTGAGGTTCAAAAAGTGAACACCTTTGCCCCAACTGCTCATGAGAGAATGTTTTGACTCTTAAGAATGGGTAGCTGGGTATGGAATCTATAGTTATTTTTAATGCCTAGTTGTAAAGAAGGGCTTGGTGGTTTATATTGCATCATTGTTTAGTGCTTAAAATCATAATTGAAATTTTCATCTTGGAAAGTTTTTCTGTACCCTATACATTTTTTTTCTGTACGACCCTTGCTTTCCCCAGTTCCCTAACAATATTTATCATCATCATCTTTAGGCAACGTCAATCCTAAGATATGTGGATTGAAGGTTTCCTCAGCAAGGAATCTTACCAATAAAAGCTTGCAGGCGGAGATACGTGGTGTGATCAAAAAATGGGAATTTTCATCTTTCTTAAAGAATATTGATTTATTAATCAGAATCTGTTTTGTCCCCTTCGAAGTAATCCCCCTCTGATATAATACACTTAAGCCAGCGTTTTTTCCATTCTTGGATTCTGGAACTCACTTTTTTGTATAGAGTTCTGTTTTTATCTCATCAATGGTTGCAAAACGTCGTCCTTTCATGGTTCTCTTCAGCCTCGGGAGTAGAAAGAAGTCACAGGGGTCCATGTCCAGTGAATATGGTGGCTGAGGCAAAATAACATTTGTTTTTTTACCAAAAAATCGCGAACAAGTTTGAGTTGTGAGCGGGATCATTATTGTAGTGCAATTTCCATGAGTTGTTTTGCCACAGTTCTGGGCATTTTCATCTGATTGCTTCATGCAAATGGAGCATATCTTACAGGTCATCATCATTAGTCATCAATCCTCTAATTGGTTTGATGCTGCTTTCTTCTCAGTTCTTCTATCAGCCTCTTCATATTTACGTATTTCTTCTCTTTCTCATCCTTCCTACTTCCAGGTACTATTCCTTTTTGGCCATATGAACAAATGGCAGGAAAACTTGATGCAGTACCCCATTGAAATCTTGAGAAAGTAGTGAGAAGTTATTCCCATTATTTTTCTATTGCACCACGTACTTAGTGCACTGCTGATAATGCACAATATGCAACTGCTTCCCAGAGCTTTAATAGTAGAAACCCTAAAATGTGCTTAACTCACTCCTTTGGCCACTTCATCTATCAGTTCATATTGATGTAATTCTTCTCTAATGCATCTTTCATTACTTGTCCTGAAGATCTCTTCCATGGTCAACGTTATAAATTTTCTGGGATTTCAGCTTGCAAAATATAATATAATAATAATAATATCTGTAATTCCTGTACCTAGCTTGCACAGTAAGGACTGAAATTTTCTAAAAATCAGGTGATCACTTGAAAAGATGTGCTGTTTTAAGGCTATTTCGATATTTTTGTAGTAATGAAGTATACATGTATTTTATGTAACTTGCGAGTATTGCTGATCTGTAACTTTTCCATGCAATGATAGTTTGTAGGTTTTCAAAGCAAGGATGATCTGCATAAGTCTCTCCGAGGAGCAGCTGTGTGTGGCGCATTGTCGTCCAAGCTTTCACAGCCAGTACAGGTCACATCATATTGGTGAAAATTACCCTAATGATGAAACCTGCAAAGGCTGCTAAAGCTCAGATGACGAGGCCCCACATGCAGCTACTCCTGAAAGAGACATGTGCACTTTCCATGCTATTTTAATTTTAAATTAATGAAGAAGAACTTGGTTCATGTGTCTGCTAGCAGTCAAGGCTCAGTTTTATATCAAACTGGAAGTAGTCATTTATTTGTGTGAAGATCTCTCAGGTTTCACACCGGGTCAGGTTCTCCATATCTTCCTCCGACGTTTCGATGCGTGACTCGCCCATCGCCTTCAGGGATCCAGGAATCCAAGTGACATTCCTTCCAAAATTGCCCGCTTATATATCCTCCATTGGCGGGTCAAGTGGCTGCTGATTGGTTGGTTGTGTATTTCTCTCTCCGCGTCTCCTGATTGGTCCTCCGTTCTCTCCGATTTTTAGCAGGTGATCCCAACTCCTGCTGATGTTGTAGCCGGTGTCCCTGTTGAGGTTATTTTTATGCAATCGTATCTGGATTGCTTCCTTCATAATGCGATCCCAGTATCCATGTGATCGGCACAGAAGTTTTGTCTCCTCCCAGTGAATCATGTGATTCTCTTAAATACTATGCTCGGCAATTGCCGACTTGTCGAGTTGACCCAGTCGAAGATGCCGAGAGATCTTCACACATATTATTCGCGGGGAAAACACCAGATCTTACATTAGTCATTAATGTATTAAAAATATTTGTGAAACCCAAATGGTTTTTATTTCAGCTCCAGTATGCTTCTCGATCAAAAAGCCAAAGGAGGTGGAGATTTTGCCGTTGGAGAAGAGAAGTGCCCTTCTCTTGGAGGAATCGTCGGAGGAAGAAGAGGGGGATGAGGATGCAGAAGGGAGGAGTGATAACACTGGCGAGGAGACGGAGAGTAAGTCGTGCACAAAGCAGGTCGTGGCAGAGAAGGTGGAACAGCCTCAGCCTTGTGTGGAAGCGGTTGAGGAAAGCATGGATGCAGACTTATCTCGGGATGTACCAGTAGTTCCAGAGGTGAAAAAGGATCCAGTGATGGTGGAAGTTGAGGCCGAACAGGAGGATAAGGATCTAGTCGAATGTGAAGTAGTCAAGCCTGAGGCTCCGAAGTTGGAGCCAGAACCTTCGGCTCCGCCAGCTGCAAATGCTCTTGTCTCACGTGATAGTCACTTGACGCCGCCGGGCATTGAAGAAGTTGACACTGATAAGGATTCATTCCTGGAATTTGGGGATTCCAATTCGCCAGGAGGGTTGTCGCCGGCATCAGCTGCCAGCAGAGAGCGTCAGTTACAGCTTGAAAGAAGAAGGAAAGCTGCCATTTTCCTTAGAATGATCAAGAAGGAGCATCCTCCGGAAGCGACAGCTCAGCCCCTTCAGTCTTCTCTTAAATCAGGTACTTTTTGTAAAATTAGGTGCACTGTGAACTGATGATTAAGAGAAGAAATTGCTCATATCAAAGTACAGTTATATTCATTGTATTGGTTTTGTTTATCTTTTTAATTGCATTAAATTATATATGTTTGTGCATATGAGTTTCGGGTATAACTTAGGAAATACTTTATATCCATGCTTCAAGGATAACAGCCCTATTAAATGTTGTCAATTTGTTTTTTTTTTGCCATCCTTGGTTTATATTGTTCTTAATGATCTAGTTTTATCTACCTTTGATATGAGGGGGGAAAGGTTTTCATTGAATGAGAAAGGATGGGGAAACGGGGAATTTCAAATGCAGTTGAATGAGAAAGAGAGAGCTGAAGGATAATTCTTTATGGGCTGTAGTGTCTTATCATGCCAAGGAATTGGTCTGAAACCCCATTTCTAATATTGTAGTACAGTAGAAGCTTTATATAATGAGAGTTCTCAGGAGCCAAAAAATCACTTGCTATTTTGAACTCTCTTTATTACCGAAGATGTGTAAATAATCATTCCACAGCCAATTTCTACAACCTAAATGCTAGTTTTGCCAATATTGTGGGTGTTTGGGGTATTCATCATCAGTCAACTCCAAGGATTGGTATGATGCAGACCTCCACTCGATTCTTCTATTGGCCAACCTCTTCATATTAACGTAATTCCTCTCTTTTACATCCTTCACAACCTGTTCCATGCATCTCATATGAGGCCTGCCTTTTCCATTCTTCCTGTTCACTTTTTCCTCAACGATTGTCTTCATCAGGCCATCGTGTCTTAAGATGTGGCTGTTTAAGTTGTCACGTTTTCTTTTTAGTTTTCAGCAGACTTCTCTTTTCACCTACTCTTCTTAGGACTTCCTCATTACTTAAATGTCCTAAAGATTTCATTGGGATAGGTATTAAAAATGATATTTTCACATACTTCATTGACCCACAGTTGTATATACTGTCATTGATGTTAAATTTCATGTTTTATGTAATTATTTGGAATATAAATCATCGACTTTTGACATTCAGGTCACTGTGCGTTACTGTATTGTCTTGAGTTCCAAATGCATAATGGCAGCACGTAATATAGAAATGCAATGGAATATAAATAACAAAAACTTCAGAAACTAGAAAAATTGTCATAATTCTCACACTACCTCTCTAAATGGCGTAAAAAAATGATAAGCGATGAGAAGCACACAAACTATCAGTAAATCCATAAGTGCACATATGAGCATGCTTGGATTGTTGTAAATGTACACTTGACCATTCAGCAAAATAATTTATGCTTTCATTTTCATGCAAATGATAGACACCTTCAGCACAATCTTGTGCACATGCAATATGCTGTTTATTACTTGTTATTTTGAACGATCCCTGTGAAAGCAACTTGTTGCCATTGTTGTTGCTGTTTTCTTTTTCATGAAAATCATAGGGGAATAAAAGGTTCATTGGCCATCCATTGCTATTCTGAGCTCTTAGTCATATGCCATACTTGTAATATGATCCTTTCACTTTAGTATTTTAATGAAGGACTGTCAGTCTTTTTCTCAAAATTATGTAGTTCTCATATGGATTAGTTATGTTCCAAGAACGTGTTTGCAAGTTGAATTTCTTTGTTACTGTTGTTAGGGGGAGATGATTGATAGTTAAGTCCATCTGTCCCATTAAGGAAAAGTGAGTATTTGGGTAGGAGAAGGAATTTTTCCTGGGAGCAGAGTAATGGTGGAGAGAAACAGGTATAGCCTGTAATTAATGAAAGGTGCTAAGTGGTCCACAAGCTAATGTCCCATCTGATAGCCCGAGTACTGCACTTGAAGTGCTATCTACAAAGTAGTCAACTAGGAAATGGTATACAATGGAAAAATCTGCCATTACTAAGGATGCCACCACTGACACACAAATAAGATGGGACATCCAAAATTATAGTTTGCCTATGGCATACTGTACTCTGCATATTTCTGCACTTACTCTTGTATGTAGTAAACTTGCATCCTTCCTTTCCAATTCTTATTCCTTTCCTACCGGTCTGAGGTGTTTTTCAGTGCTCTGCCATAATAGTAACTCCTGCACATATTTGAATTTTGCACTGGGACATGTATATGATTACCTTAAATGCTTGTAAGTGAAAAGTTTTTATTTTTGGTTGTAAATTTTAACAGCTTATAAGTCAAATGTTTGTATTTTATTTGAAAATCAGTAACAGAGGTAATCCTTAAACTTAGTCTGGCCATTAAAGATAAAACCCCTCTTTTTTGTGGCTATAAATTAAATAATTTTCCACATAGTGACTATCAAGGATAGAATTATTCCTATTTCGTGGTTATTTTTGATGTTCTTTCAGGCATACATGTAATTTTTAGACTTTTCCACTCATTAGCAGAGCTAGAGAAATGCAGTCGTAGAGGACATTATTGTCATTTGGAGATATTGATTGCAAAGTCTAAGCCTGTCAACAAATTGAAGGCCATTGTCACCACTGTATTGATGGGTTTCTATGAACTATAAGTTATTATAAAATATGTGTTCATTTCCTTCATTTGACATTATTGTCTCACCATTTAATTATTATGTTCAACCTAATGTGAGTTACAACTGGTTTTGTCAGTGGGAAGTGTGATGCCCAAAATGGCATTGGCATGCACAGCAGCATGAACCACTGCTGAGTTGCTTCCTTAGATTATTTTCCAAATTTTAAGAGAAATCACTGGTTGGTAATCAAATTTGTTTTCTCCTCTGATAAATGTTTGATTTTTTGTTTGGACATGGTCATGGACAGACAGAACAATATTTTATACCCTCATGCTCTCTCTTCTGCGTGTGATAGAAAATCATTTGCCACATTAAACATGTAAATCAATTCTTGATAAGGTTATTTATTTATTCTACATGTGGTATTCTTTTCAGATAATGCTTCCAAGTCAAATCCCATCATTGAGACGATTGTTGTGGAGGATGATGACAGCTATTCTTCCATTCCATCACCACCTGTCATAACTCTTACAAAAACAAGCATACCAGCCCCTCCTCTTATTCGGAAGTAAGTGTGAAAACTATTCTACTTGGAATTCAGTGTTAAGTACATATCTTATGGAGTGATAATATAATGAAAAAATTAAAATATATTTGTAGCTCTTTTTTGCCCAATTGAGTTTCATATAGATATTAGGTTGTTTATAACTTCTCATGTAGTCCATTATTTGATTTTTTTTAATAGCTTTAATTCTGCCATCTCTCTCCTGGAGGGTTGTGTTTGAAAACGTCAGGATTATCTCGAATAGGTAACCAAGGAGTCACATGGTATAAACACGAAACATTCGCAAATGTCGGTGTGTCAAAACAGCTGAATACAACCTCAACATTGTTTACACTCTTGTTTTATCTCATTTGGGGGCTATACAATTGAGACATGACAAAAACTCTAGTGAAAACAGTTAAGAGGATGCATCATAGCCGCTGGCCAGGAATAGTTCTGCAGAAAATCCTCCAGGTGGCGAGCAGTCGCAACTGATCGAGACTTTTTGTCAGCTAGGGTCTTTAAATCTTGGAAGAGTCAGAAACACACTGGCAACATCAGTGCCTTGGAAGCCTTTGGGGGAATGAAAGGGAGGTCTGTGGATTTCCCCTCTCTTCTTGCAACATACAATCCTCCCCTCCTTTCTTGGAATATCTATTCCGCAAACCTCATCACCCGAAATCCAACACGATGTTTGAAGTGAGGGGGCAGGTGATAGAAAACGGAAGGCTGGGTCACTTGCCTGCTCGCCCAAGTAACCCCCCCACCCCTAACTCCTTCCCCTTGCAGTTCACTCTTGTGACAACTTGTGACTTAGTGACAACAAGTAGCAAAAGCATTGACCGTACTGATGTTAGCAGACAGCATTATCCCTATCCAACCACACCCGCACCTGATTCTTTCTCCGATATCACACTATGTGCTCTCTGATTCCAGCAGTGGAGTTGGGGTATACTTACAATCCCTCCCTCATTATTTTAAAAATTACCGTACAATAGGGTGTTATTTTCAATCGCAAACTAATTGCTTGCTATATGCAAGCACCTTATACTAGTTATCATAAAACTCTTCTATGAAGTCCCCTATTGACATGTCGCTATGTAATTCAAAATTACCTTCACCAAGTTTTCACAACTTGCATAGGGCAGCATATTGCATATCTGTCCAAAGTAAGAGGCCATGAGAAGTTTTCTTCTCATGCCAAGTCATGCCAATAGATACTTCCAGACTGTAGAACTGTATCCTCAATTCTTAGAATGTCTTCATCTGATTTTTAATGATCCCTCATAAAAATATACTTTGCTCTTTTGTAGTCTGTGGAAGACATATTAAACCGTTCAGCATTAGGTCCATAGTGAGAACGATCACTTTTCTCTTTAAACTAATGTTCTGGCTCCGGGTTGACTCTGTTTCCTCGCGTAAGTTATTTTTGCCTTTAATTTCCAGTTCTTTTGGCAATTAGTCCGGAACTTGTAAAATACATATTTTTATGTGTTTTATGCAGCCAATTCCCGGAGCTGTGACGAATACCAGCACATCTTCCTTGATATGATCTGCGCAGTGTGAAATTAATTCGCTTTCCACCGATAATTTTTGCTACTATGGAATTAAATTGCTCCACTGGGTTGCTGTCTACATCGTGGATAAGACACATACTGTGCCAACTCAAATTTGGAAATATCTCTTCCAACTTTGGGAAGAGCGAATTTGTTGTATAATCCTCATGGATATTATTTCCTTGCACATTATCTCTGGAACAAAAGTAAGGAGCACATTTGGAGTAGTCTCCAAAAACGTGTCTCAGACTGTTGGAAATGTGCCTTGGGGGTAATTCAATTTTTCCCCGAGACTAACAGCTTCAGTTCTGTTTTCGTGATTCCGCATCGTAATCACAGAATATTTTTTCCCAAATGCTTCCTCAATATTACTGTTTTTTTGCCAATCTTACAACTGGTTTTGGCGACTTCTTTTAACATGTATCAAAAGTTCTCAAGTGATTCCTACATTCTATTTTATGTACAGTTAAATTCTTATACGGGCGTGAATCCCAAATTTTTGTGTGCTCATTACTATCCCCATCCATGATTAGATAGGCGTAGTGAACGCCATAGAGTTCCTCGCTCTTCTGAAAGCCTTCCATAACAACAGCGGCTTCCATGCTAGAAGAGCTTTGCCTGTCGTCACAATTTTTTAAACAGGTATGCTATATTGGTTCCAAAAGGTGATGAAAGATATGAAAGAGAAGAAATACGTAAATACGAAGGGATTAGCTGATAGGAAATTCTAGAGGAGAGCAGCATCAAACCAATCGAAGGGGTGTTGTCTGATGATGGTAATGATGAAGAAAACTTATGATCCTGATTTTTTTCTTTTCTCAGAGTACTTCAAGTAATATCTTCTATTACAGTGTGTCTCATTTGGTAAACCTGTCTCAGGTTGACTGCCAGATGAATATATTTGCTGCCAAAGTGTTGGTATCTGACCCAGCCACTGTATTCCAGCAATTTGAGATAGAATAATGCCATTAAAATGTGGATATCTTAGTATTAATACTGACATGGAAATTGGACTCATACAGTTATTACTCTTAAGTATATAGCTTTCCCACATTTCCCCATATTGAACATTTAATACCTATCAACACAAAATTAATTTTCCTTGCTGTAAACATTGAGCATAAATTATGTTCAGATAATGAAGACAAAAATATTGAACTCGACGTATGTTTTTCTACATAAAATTCAATTTCATTCTTTTTAAAATCTTGTTGTTCTTATGCCATTTATTTATATTTTTCGACAGAATGAGATCAATTCTCGTTAAGCTAATGAAAATTCCACTCAAGTCTGATAGTAATGTAGTTATGTGAGTACATATTGTTTGCGAAAGTTACTGTGCCTTAAAAACATATTCACCATCTGAATTCACTGAAGGTTATTTTGCCCAAGTTTCACAATCTGCAATGCCAAAAGAATATGCCTTTATTTTGTAAAGTGTTTGATTTCTTTCTAGGGGCACGAAAGGTTCTGTTAATTCTGTGAATTACAAACACACTTGGGTTGAATATTTCTAATGGATTGCATGAGTTGACCAATATGCATGTCGAATGATCCATAGAAATTATTTTGTTTTACAATCTATACACATAGACCCATGTTATATTTTTGGATAATAATAAATTTGTCATTAATGTATATAACAAAGTCAGTATTACAGATATGAATACTGTAGTACCCTCAGGTACCACTTCAATGTGTAAGCATCGACTTCTTTGGCAGCAATGGTCCATAATAAGGGTGCTGTAATCGATGCACTTTCGACCATGATTCTGGCTTACCTGGAAAGTGAGGTTATAACCTCATCAGAACCTGTGGTTGTGTTTGTATGTAATGGGTCTTCCATAACGAAAGATGGCGTAATACTATCGGCATCTGACATTGTGTGTTCCAGCATTCTGTTTTCTTCACCAATTTCACTAGAGGCATTCAGCGGAATATGCTTCCTATTGCAAGTAATTCAAAACATAATGCATTTTAAATGAAAACGTAACACAAACCAAAATTTAGTATGAAAATGGATGAATAAATAACTAGCTCTTTGAAGTACACGAACCTTTCTTTCGTCCATTTCAGCAAGTTTTGTCCATGGTTCCTCTTCCTCTTAGCGGTGAGTTTCAGTTTTAAATTAGGATTACGTTTTCAATTATGATAGGAACCTGGCATATTTGCTACCTAATAAATTGACAAATCAGCCAAAATGCAATTAAACTCACAGCAAGCACTTCGTGGAGATAAAATGTCGATCAGACCGTAACTCCGTGTGTCCTAGGACAAGCTGTTACGAAAACAAATTTTCAGCCATCCCTACTCTCTCCCCCCATCCACATTCTTCCCCTACATCATCCCCTCCTAGAATTTGGGTCTGCGATCCACTCTCACGTGTCCTCTGTGGCTCACAGCAATTGTCGCCTGTACGACCTTGCCGTGTCTCCATCGGGTAGGCTGTGCGGTCATTGGTCAGCGCTATACAGTCAGTGCTGACCGATTGTATGTGAGAAACGGCTGAACTCTTTGCCTCTGACCCAAGCATTTCATCATCGAAAATCACACAGTTTGCTTATGTAATTGAGACCAAATACAGAGTTAACCTCTCAAACCTGACAGCTGTTACTTATCATTCTGTTAGGAGAAGAATTGATGCATAGTTATCTGTTTACGATTTTTCAGTACAATTCTTGGTTTTTGTAAAGATATCTTTTATATTTTGACAACTTCCCGGAGGTTTATTGATACACTGAGGTAAAATGTTCACATTTGAAAAACAGGCATCTCTTTACAAGGGTCTATTTGTTATGCTCTGAAAATTTCAAGGGAATAATATAAGTCTTTGACGATTACTTGGCTGTCAAAGTCATGACAGAATGCGGCCGGTCGGGTGGGAGTAATGCGTCCCCTTAACCTTTTGAGTGCCAACCAATATCCTAGGAGCTACGCTAAAATTGCCAGAGCATTTAGGCCGACTTTGTAGAGCTTCAGGGAAAAATATTTCATGTAGCTCATGTAAAAACGTAGGAAAATGAATGCTAGTTGTCAATTTTGGAATTACTAAGGTTCGGTATCTAAAGTTCTCTGCATTAAAATGCCATCAGTCAACAATCAGTGAACAACCAACAATTAATAATGACAATACAGAAGGAGTGCGATAGCGCTCCCGGCACTTTTCACTAGAATGCGGAGGAGTGCGATCGCGCTCCCCGGCACTCTAAGGGTTAATGATATTATAACAAGTGATTCTGACACACTAAATTTGCAAACCATTCATGTTTGTACCATGTGACCTATGTTGTACCATGTACTCCTTAGTTACCTATTCGAGATAATCCTGACAGTTTCAAACACCCCTCCCCTAGGATGGTTTGTTATTAGTCTCTTGGATGTTGGATTGGATCTAAGTCTATGATGAAATTGTTATTGATTAATTATGAAAATTTCAGTAAATGATTTGCATTTTTATTCAGAGCATCACAAATTGCCCTCTAAATAAGAGACAAAATAATTCACAGTGCATGGGAGTTAAGATTATCAGTGCTAAGATCCACAATTCCCCACATGAAAGCCATGATTGCATGGGCTGTGAGGAAATTTCCTTTTTTTGTAAAGGATGGACTTAGAAAAGTGACCTGGTCATGATTGAAAGAAAACCAATCAGGCTCAGAACTGTTACTGTTAGCAGATACAGTGGTAATTGTAAATGATTTTCTTTTTTAGGGATGAGTGGAAATTCTCCAGTGGTGGTGGTGGTCATAATGGTGTTTCATCGCTTGGGAATCGTGAAAAGTCATATAGAAAAGTTTACTCATCAGAAAATGATGTTCATGATGAGCCATCTATATTTCACCATCGGCATCATCATCATCATCGGCCACATAAGCACAAACACAAACATCGGAAAGAAAGTTCCCCCCCATCTCCGTCATTGGTCCACAAAAGGTTTGTTTTTTATTGTTTTTCAGCTACTACATACTACTTCAAAAAACTTATTAAAATTCTTGTTTGCCCTCACACCTGATTCTTTTATTTCCTTTGGATAGATCCCATTTCTGTAGTGTTTCTCTTTCTTGGTTTACGTATTCAGTCAAGCCCATTCATAATGAAGTTGAGGGGGCCGAATAATTACGTCGTAATAACCGAACTTCGTTATGTGGACCAGTTTTTTCCAGCCTCTCTTTGATGGGGAATAACCTTTACCCCGTTATAATGGGGACTTTGTTATAAATGGGTTTGATATAAGTGGGCTTGATATAAGTGGGCTTGACTCTACTATTTATCCAAATTAATAGATACTCTGTTAACGAAGGTGCTATTATTTTCATGCCTGTGTCAACATGTATTTTTTTCAACTGCTGAGCAATTTTCTGCTGACTGCCATGCAAGAAATGTTTCAATTTTGTGGCCTATGTGGGATGGAAAGCATGAGTACAAATTGGAATATTACAAGATGTGGATTGTCAATTGATTCTAGGCAAAAAAATTGATATAATATTCAAAACATTCTCAAGAATTTGTTAGCAATCCTTTTTGTGAAATGAGAAAAGAAAATTGGTAACAAATGAGTTGTTTCACTCAATACATGAAACAGTTTCAGGTGTTAATTCAAGGAAATTTATATTGCAATTCATAATGAATATCATTTATATCATATTATATCAATTATAATTCCATGTACTAAATGATTTATTCACTGCCTAGGTTTTGGTACATGGTGTCATTCTGGTGAGTGTACAGAAAAGTTAAAATTATCGATGTGGAAAATCAAAGTGTGTAAATTTATCATGTTTCATTTACATTGGAATCATTATGATTATGATCTATTGGTATCCATTCTCTGAATGGTAAACTGTGGGAAAATTATATTCTCGTGGCATAAATATTAACACCATCTATCGACACAATCTATTTATGCATTGGGGAAATTATTCCTTTCAAGAATTGATACTAGGTATCAAAAAATAACATTCTTAGTATGACAAAATTTTAGCCTTTTTGGCAAAAATGCCATGGATTTCATGAAAAATCTCAAGACTTCAGAAAAAAAGTACTTGGGTAGTGATTTTCTGGATATATATTTAGGATATTTTCTTTAGAATTCCAAAAAGATTGATTATTAGTGATAATATTATTATTCTTATGTATTAGTGAAAATTTAATTTTGCAGCATAAACCTTAAGAATCTAGTTAATGTATTGTTCAGTCCCATGAAAGGTTAACCAAGAGTACTACATTAAGTTTCTTGAAAGTAGCTGTGGTGACTGAGCTTTAACTAAGTACGAGTACAAAATATTGTTAGTCGTGCATACTGATGCAGTCATTGATAGCCCTTCATTCTGGGGGTCATCCTCTTATGTAAAGCTCCTGAACTAACAAGCAAAAGAGTTTCTGTGGGCTCATAGCTTCCAGCCATATTTGGTGACTGGAACCTCAATGAAATTGAGCTGGTTGTAAGTTGAGAAGTCTTCCTGGTGAGGAGTCGCTCATATGATTATTAGCACAGTAAATCTAGATTTACCAGGGTTATGTTTACAATGCCCCCTTGAACTATTCTCCAATTCGCCAAAATCCTAGATTCAACCATTGCAGACATTAATTGCTGGAGGTAAATTCAGTAAGATTCATTTGTGATAATATGGCAGTTCTTGTTAATCGTAATTTCTTTTGTATGAATGCTAATACTCAGGGATCTTACAGAGCTTGTTTATTTCCCTTGCTACATTACTTGCTGCCTACAGTGAAATATGTTGTGCCAACATGAGGATGATTTGATATAACTAAAATTCTAATGTGTAGTGGATGTTACAGTATTCTCTGCGATTTTTTTCACGATTTTCCTTCCAATGCTAGTCCTCGTATGTACATTTTTATTTTCCTTAGAAATATACTATCGCTCTTAAATGCATCAGGCAGGAAAACCGAATGGTAGATGAAAGATTTAGATTTAATTCTGTTCTGGGTGGACAATACTGTCTGGAAAATATTTTGCGTGGTTAAAATCATCTGTTGTCTTGCATGTGTGTATGCATGGTTTCTGGTTTGGTAATAATGGTGGGCATTCAGAAAGCATTCCTTCACCATCAGTAACAAGGTGAGTGCATATGGAGGCTAATCCTTATCATCATAATTACATAGTTGTTAAATCTTATGAATTTTGAATTTGATGGATAGGAAGGGAGTAGAAGGATATTAGTCCAATATGGCAGTGTGTTCGTGCTAAAACTCAACCAAAAGGTTGCATCTTCTTTAATGATTTTGATTTCGTCTTCAGCGGTGCTAAGACCTCATTTTAAAAATGTCTTGCATTCCTTTGTAATGCCCTTAGATCTATCATTTTTCTCATTTTCCCATGTTCTTTAGAAAATCTTATTCTGTGACACTTTTCATTCTATTTTCTCATAAAGATCCATTTCTTAAAAGTTCGTCTTCCCTTTACTGGTTGCTCCTTGATTTTAGAGGTCTCGCATCAAACAATAAATGGATGTGTCAGTGTTTTAAATTCAGAGTTGCCATTGCACGTTAGATCACATGAATGTTGCAGTAATTCTAAGTAATTCATAAAACACTCATTTGTTTACATGGACTCTTCATATTAATCTTCAAGAAAGATAGATGATGAAACTTGTCAAATGAAAATACTTTCAGTAAAAGTATCCATTGCCAACCCTCTAATTATAATCAGAAGTCTTGTATATTTTTTATAGCATTCTCATGTAATCATGAGTATAACTTCCATATTATTGTAAAGGCCTGGTTACATGATACAATTTTTTATACACTCTCTTGTATTATTGTCTGAACACAAAAATTAATACAAAATGTATTGTGTAACCAGGCCAAATTGTATGGTATGACTAGCTGTCCAGAATATTGAACCTATTCTAATTTCGTTCAGACAATCATACATTTTTTTAATATATCAGAGACACCTGTGGGTCAATTCTGTAAAAGGGTGATAACTTTGACGGGAAACTTATGACAGCTATGACATTCGAGCGATTCCATAACCTACCGTCATAAGGCTTATGATGGATAACAAGTGAACAGTTGCGCATCGCCATGAAAATCTAGAATTCCATTTGTTGGTACAGTAGAACCTCTTTTTTACGAACCTCTAATTTATGAAATGACACCAATTTATGAACCATTCCGCCGGTCTTGATCTTTGTATATAGGAAAACCATGTAAAATGACCTCCGTTTTATGAAACCTCCATTTTATTGATTTACGAAGTGAGAGGCCGGTCCCTAGGAGTGACTGACCCCTGTTTTACGAAGTACTTGAAATGATTTTGTAGCACTAGGTCCTTATTCTCTTTCTGAAACTCTCGTGATATCCAAGGGATACTAAAGGTTTTTGGGGACTCATGTCTACTTTTTGTAAACATTCTAATGAAGATATCAATGAAACACAACCTCGGTTTCATTGTTGGGAAGATAACTGAGGTTGCGTTTCAAACAAGAATACGGGCCCTGAACTCAGTACAACTCATGGAATAACAATTGCTGTATATCACGCACAGGAGTAGCTGAAGTCAGATCGGTCATGTTGAGAGGGCTCTCGGCCCAAGCCAAGCATTTTGTTTGGGAAAATTTTGAAAAATTGAATGTGAGCATAGTGCTTTTTGACATGCTTTACCTGCAGTAAAAATCCCAGAGACTTATCATCCAAATCGCAATTCAGTCCTAATTATATGATCCAAGGAAAAAATGTTCAAACGTGTATGGCACGACGTCTACTTCTCGTAAACAATGCCCCAGTTCATAAAATAAGCGGACTAGTGCTCGGTAATTTCTATTCCTTTTCTATCATTTCGTGCATGGAGAATACCTAATTCGTCTTCACAAAGGATCCATATTTTCTCTGGACTCATTTAAAATTAGCTTTAAGATAGCTGCCGCAACCCCAACTCAGAACTTCGTTCAGCCTTTCACTTGAAAGTAGCATTCCTGTTGGAGGTTCTTCGCTGCAACTGTCATGAAATTTAGTTTCATTAAAGAATACTAATTTTGTTATAATAAATTACATATGTTCAAATCTTGATGCATTTTGAATATTTGATTTTTCATTAGAAGTGTTTTACGTCGTTAGGTAAGCATTTGCGATCGCAACTTATAGCTTTCAGTACCCACAAGTAAATAGTTCTCGTAAATCACCGCTAGATGTCAGCACTGTAGACCGTCACCACTATTTGTGACCCCACTGCTGTCCTTGATGGTACCCAACTCTCTCTCCCCCTCACTCATTCTACCACCCCCCTCACTCCCATCCAATACTCTCCCTCCCCCTCAGTTTGAGTCCTTCCCCCACTCCTCAGTGTGACTATATAATGCCTTGGTTTGAAATGTTCTGGCAGTTGGCCCCCCTTGAAAATGACGCTGAGTTGTCGAAATCGATCGGGGAACTTATAAAGCTGAAAGTGGAAAGTACAAAGTTGTTTCATTTACAATGTTTAACGTTCGCAACTTCCACAAAGTATCGCCTTCATCCATTAATTCAATTTGTTATAGAAATTTGTTTGATTTCAACCCTGACATCATAACTATTTGACAAGTTCAGTACAGCATAGTTTTTAATTGCATTAACAGTATACTTGCATTACTGTTATCTGAGTTTCAGTAGACGTACATTTGTCGTAGATCAAGTCTCCTATGTGCATGGGACAGTGTCACCGCAAAAACTATTTCCAACTGTTCAGTTCCGTTCAGTTCAGACACATCAGTTCCACAGAAAGAGTAGTAGTGTAGTGGAGGTTCCCCACTACAAGTCAAGTAATAGCTCAACTAAAGAAATACATCCCAGATGCATCCTTTCATGCTGAGCCATATGTCAAGTGTTACTCTGACGTGATGAGGCATAATTGCAATGCATTAAGTAAAAATGGAGAACATGAGGAAGAAGTGAGCTTAGAAAGCTCTTCTGCAAGCTGCGAAGATGACCAAGAAGCACCTGCTCCCCATACAAGGGATGAATTAAGATATGCTATAAAAAACCTTCACAATATTCAGCTGTATGCTGATGGTGTACCTCATTCCTTCAATGATCACCTTTCAGCTATTGAAAACATAGCCACATCCTTCATTGAAACTTCCAAAAAAAAATTGATGATTACTTTAAAATATAAGAAGTTAAGGAGGTCAAACACAATTTGTCATACAGTTTAAATTTAATTTTTAAGCTTAACTCTTGCCGTGACCATTAAAAAAATATATTTCTCTAATTGTGTATTTTTCAAGCATAGGTTATCATCCTCAGTCGCAAATTGACAGTATTTACCATTAAGTTTTGTTAAGGAGAGAGTAAAAAATTTGCCATTATATATAAGAAATGTAGTTTTCTATTTTCTATTTGTTGTATTAAACATTTAACTGGATGTGTAACTCATATATTGAAATATGTATTACCTTCCTTGTAATCCCATTTATCTTTATGCAGTGCGCTGCTTAAACTGGATTGGGATTGGCACAATAGCAGAAATTCCACAGAGAAAAAATCATTCACCTTGACCGGGATTCGAACCCGGATCCCCTGATTTCCGGCCAGGTGCTTTACTTTCTCTGTGGAATTTCTGCTATTGTGCATTTTCAGCGGGTAACGCCGTTAAGGTCCTCACGGCTAGTTCGCGATCCTTCAATTTGGATTGGGATTGTTGAGGTTTCAATTGCTTGGAAGATAACCTCCAATTAACAAACCCTGTGATTTACAAAGCTGAAAATTTTGGGTCCCTTCAACTTCGTAAAATAGAGGTTCTACTGTAGTCATAAGAAAATGAGAAAAGCTAATGAGAGCCTTCGACACATTTTATCAGCTGTGACATGGAGCAAATTTGTTAACAAGTAGTGAAGATGGAGTCTGTTCAAAAGAATATAAAATTCAAATCTTTCGAAAGTAATTATTGCATGTCATGTACTGATGTTATTTTCATACATGGATCCATATTAATGTGGCTGAATAGAAACTTAAGAACGAATGGATTTTAGCTTATGATGACAAATCGAATGTAGTGTATAAGTAGTACTGACATTCTACAAAACGGATGTAATCTCAATTAGTCCACTAAAATATAATGCTTTCTTGAATGCATAGTGTTAGAAATACGATTTGTAAAATAGAGGTGATGCCAACCCTTAATAATTTCCTCTGCTATGCGTAGACATGTAGTCTACGGTTAGTTTCAGCTGCCGTTTGGTAACACGGCCACTGCACGCCTTCTCTCTGAAAGTATGATGAAATTATGAAAATACAAGCCATATGAGCCGCTAAGAGAACAAGGCAAACTAGTCTGCCTAATTTTTATTAGGTTAGGGCTGAGTGCATGTGAGATCGCGAGCCAGTCCTTTTGAAATGCGGAAGAAAGTTCTAAAATCTTCTTCGCTTATTTCAAAGGGATTGTGGTTATCCCTCAACTGCCAGCGAATAAGACAAAACTGTCGTCGTTCTTGTCTTTGCCTTCGATTTGATTATTGTGCTCTCCAAATAGCACTGGAAGGAAGTGAGCGCTTCCATTCTTTCGATAATAAATATATAAGGAGGATTTGCATGTTACAACACTACATATTCACAATTTGAATTATAATATTGCTTTGCTTTTACCTGTCACCTTGATCTATGCCCTTATTACAAAACAAAACCACAAGATACTGTTTTCAACAAAAACACTCCTATTCTGAGCCCTTATGATGGCTATGACGGAGAATTTCAACCATCATATGCTATGACAGCGTTGACTAAGTTATGACGCCTATAACATCTACAGAATCGCTCCTTTTCGCCAGCCGTCATAAGTATGACGGTCCATCATAAGAACAATGGTTATGACGCGTATGACATTTACAGAATTGACCCACTGGTGATAGGTAAGGGAAATGACATTTCTAGCTGTTTGTTTACCTTTTGACCTTTGGGATTCTGAGTGTATACATGTAATTTCTGTAAGTTCATTAGTTATTATTGCTGTAATTAGCAAGATGTAGGCATTTTTGTGTGTTTTTCTTTAACCTCTGCTACATTTGCATTTTGCTCTGCTGTTCGACACCTGCACCTTCTGAAGAATTCCATTGTAATGATTATATTTACCTCTTGCCTTCATTAACCCTAATTATTTCATTATCATTATTCACCTCCTGCACTACCTGCATTGAATGTTTTTCACCTACTCATTAATTCTTCCATTGTCAGTGACGTTGAAATGTATTTACATTCAACCATTCAACAGCAAGCAGCATTATCTAGAGACTCTCTATGTAGTTATAATATGTAATGGGATCCAAGCTGAATGATGGACTGGAAGCTATGTGCTTTCTGTCCTTTGCTTTAATACACATTGCAAAGTTCCGTTAGGCATCAAACTCAAGGGCAATGATTTCCCACTCTGTATGTGATTGTGGTACCAGAAGAATTTTGTATCGTCGTAATAGGGTTTAAAATGCAATATTTCATTCCCATAAAATTAATCTATAAATGAGTGTACTCCTCCAGGTATTTTCCTTTCAGATCATGGTAGATGCTTTTAGAGATGAAAGGAATAATTCCACCATTCATGTTGTGGTGAATTCTCGTTCAATACATTATTGACCAAAAGGTTACTACAGTTGCCAAAAACCGTAAGGTTAGCAATAACTTGGAACCATATATTTTATTCCATGAAGTAAACTTTCACTATAAAATGTCAATTTAAAATTTAATCAAACGAAGAAGTCCAAATGAAGCAGATGTCAAAATAAATGTTAGAAACAAAGTATCACAGATAAAAAGCAAATCCCAGTGGTCTACTAACAAACAGATACGTCATTTTCGTCATCTAACTACAGATTTTGCTGTAACAAACTACCTTACACAACTGAAAATGCAATTTGCAAGATTAATAATGTCTGATTCCTAATAGTCAATGAATAGTTAAACATTTAAATGTTGCGCTTAGTAAGAGAAAAACAAAAGCAATCACATAATGCATATCAGGAAATTGCGTGAAAATTGAATGAAATCTTTCACCAAGTAGCCATACAATTATAATCTTGAACATACAATCATAAAAAATCTGGACTAGAAAAAGAGGCAAAAATTCAGACAATAATTAGTACTAGAAATTGTATTGTGTAACCAGGCCCTAAGGCTCTTGAAAAAGATCTGTGAAATGAGATATTTATTTGGAAAATCATTTATCAATATTGGTGTTGCTAGCTTCTATGAAAGGTTCATTGGATCAAGTTCCTCAAATCCAACTCTTCCTACTTCTCTTAATTGTATTTCTTGCTTTTTAAATTCTTGAAGGCCTTCATTTTTAATGGTTTCTGTAGCATCCTGCTGTATTCAAGGCGTATTATGTATGTATATTGAAAGCTTGAATTTTGCATTATATATTTCATAGCAAAAAATTGAAACTTTTCTAATGATTTTTTTTGTACCTATGTTTAAGCAGAAACTGATAATGTTATCAATTACCTGCACTGATTTTCAGTGTTGATAGTCATGTCATTAACCAAATATTATTGTGTTTGGATCTGTGCCAGTTGGTGTTTGTCTGAGCAGTGCTCTATGACTTCATTCTGTCTACAAGTTTTTCATTAATGGAATGCATATATGCATGTGAAAGATCAATAGTTTTTTTACCATTTTAGCTTCTCATCATGTTAAAGCAATAGTTCAAACATTTTCAGTTGCTAGTGTTTAATCTCATATGTGAATTCTCTTGGATCTTTTACGTGCTGTGCGTAGGTGAAAATATAATCATGGGTGAGTAAATAGAGTGTGCATGCCCTGCAAGTAGGTTGAGTGGCCATGCATCATCCTCATTGCGGTGAATATTTTGGAGGGAAACTTTTTCCCGTTTGTTAATTGTATTCAATGAATGTTACCAACTCCCTTGAGAAATATGATAGAATTGTGCCTGGCATAATCCAGTGGTGGTGGCAAAGTTTCATGTGGAAATTTGATTTTAGTGAGACAACATTTTTGTTCTAAAATTATACGTGAAGTGTCAAAAGCTCTTCCAATAGGGCATTTTTTATAGTTTATATTTGATTATTTCCAACCATCCTGTATAATGTTTGCAAAATGCAGTCCCACTGTAAATTGGAGCTTACTTAAAAGTTCAGTGTTGTGTGGAAACTTTTATGTGGTACTGCTCTCATGAAAGCTGATGGCAGATAGATTTGTAGAATACTGCATCATGGAACGGAGTTAGGATGGTGGAATGGGTAGAGAATGTGACATAACCATGCACTAAGTAATAGTCAAAAAATTCCAAGCTTTGAGGGCCTAGACAGAGAATGTAAATACAGTATACATGTGTGTTGATGATACAGTATACATGATTGTATATAAATGCATATTTTTTTCATATGCTTAATGTAAAAATTTGCAATTTTGTAAGGTATTAATATTTTGTATATGTTGCATATAAGTTAAAGGGCCCCCTCTCGAAGTTTTGCTCTAGGTCCCCCAAAGACCAATTTACGCCACTGAGGGTGGATTCGAGGGAGAAGCAAAGTGGGGGAACCAAGAATACAGGATGGGCAATGGAGTGCCCTTTCTGAAGTATTGAAGTCATAATTACCATATAGGTTTTTTTAATAAGTAATATTCAGATTCATGACTGGTGTTTACAAAAATGGACATCTTAGCTCAAAATTGTCCTCTGTGCATCTGCCACAAGCTTTTGCAAGATCTCTACCTGATAGGCCTGAAAATCAACTTTGCTGATTTTAATTTAGCTAGCAACATAGAAGATGGAGATGGTGTAAATTTTTCAGAATATTTTATGCCCACCCTAACAAAAAGCAGGGGACTTCCCTCAAATTGGTCTCGGTGTACCACAGTTACCGATACAAAATGGTTATTGAAAGACAGAGTATTCAAGGAAAAAGGTTAGGAGAAATTAGTGGGGAAAGCTGACAGGTATGATTCCCAACTTTGGCTTATGGATAGAGAACAGGGATATGCATATGTGGAGAGAGGTGTGTTGTCTGCATGATCTCTCCTTATTTCTTTGTCATATCTATAGTAAATTGTGGTTTGAAATCTTGTTTATTTCAATTCATGGCGATATTCTGCCTTTTTTTTAGTGGGAAAGCAAATTTTTAAATAGCTCAGGATACATGTGTACATTTAACCATGGATCAGGTGATAATACATTTTTTTCTCACATGTGTACCATCATTTTTGATTGAAAATGATAACCACGTAGCATTGATTTGATATTATTTTGGAAAATAGATCCGATATTTTTTCTGTATCAATCATTGGCAAGGATCAAAAGATGGCAGATTTTTTCATCAAGAAAGGATTTATCTTATGTTTATCTCATTTTAATTCTGCCCCATTTTTGTCATCTGAGAGTAGTGTGTACATATTTCACTAATCCAAGGTTAGTAAAGGAATGCACTCTGTACTGATAGAATAATAATATGGCAGCATTTTTATGTAATTGTGTAACCCATTCCTCTTTAAAAAAATAATTTTAATCCCACTATGGTTAGGTAAATGTGTGTATTATTTTACTGCCTGATGCTTTTTATTTGTGGAAGAATGTGAGCATAAAAAAACTACAGTGGTTCATTCATTTCCTGGTGCTCTTGTTTCATTTGTATTATTTGTTCCATAACTATTTCTTGGCATAATTTCATCATGGATTATCATCACCATATTCATCACCACTTGTAGTATTTGATGTGTAAATTAGTGCTTTTATAAAGTTGATTTTTATGAAGAAATGCATTGGATTTGCATGATTGGTAGGGCTTTTGAACCTTTAGGGAACACTTAGGGAGCTCTGTGTTCAATTTTGGTGTGTGTGTGTGTGTGTGTGAGTGGGCACATCTTTTATGTTCTGTATTAACAATGAATGTGAATGATTTTCCTTATTTCATGTTGTTAGAGCGCACTCAAGATCTAGGTCGAAATCCAAATCAAGATCAGATAGACCCTGGAAAGAAGGATCGAGTGCACCGAAGCACAAAAAAGGGAAGAAGAAGAAAGCCCGTTCAAGGTGTGTAGTCTTTCACCACTTAATTCACCCGTTATTTCTAAAGTGATGCATCTTAGGGCCTTGGCCAAATTTTTTTAATCCATATTGGTGTTTTGCTGCTTAATACACTTTTATGCCATGCAGAGGCCTCAGAAGTTTATGGACTCAAAATCCCTTAAATATGTGTCAAAATACTGAAACCCATAATGAGCCGAATGCTGCAATAATTTTAACAAAAGAACGACAGACTTTGTTTCGTTCTTCATTGATGATGAAATAACAATAAGTATGTTGTTTAACTCACATGTGTTATTCCTTCATCCATTATTTAGTTACAGTTTTGATTTCATTCATATTTTTACGTGTCATTCTGTATTTTCTGTCTTCATGTCTAAATTAATAGACCAAATTTCCTTTCCATGTAGTTTGTGTGAACACTTGTACATCCAGGCTGTTATAAAAAGGTCTCTCCTGATACTAATCCCAGTTCAAGTCTGGAGAATATCTTTACTACAACACTATCCATCAGGCTACAATATATCATTGACTTTTTAAGCCTTATGACTTTAAATGGATGAACATGAATACTGGAGTATGATTCATATTGTTGTTTATTGGAACACATTTTCTTCCTATTATAACGCTACAGATATTTTTATACCTTCTTAAATTTTGTTCTTGACTGTGAGTCCAGGAGCTCCCTTTATAGTTCACATAATTCAAAGAAGAGCAGTGGATGAAATAAATGGGGATTTCCTCCCCTTGTGTATACTTGGCCCTTGAAAGAAATATTCTGAAATGTGTAGTCAATTGAATAACAATTATTCTTGCTAGGTCCTAATTTTTAAGCCCATCCCCCTTGTTTGATCTGAGGTGGAATCATATGCGTGTTCAATATGAATGTTTACATCAGTACTAACCATTGTAACTCATAATGCCAGCATGTTTAGTGTTTAGTTTAGCCAAGTGTCCCATTCAAGGCTGTTTTACTGGACTTTTATAAGGTATTTTTGTTATTTAAAACAATTTCAATTTTTATCATTTCCACTGTAAAGAAAAATTTATTATAGTGTATGGGTCTACTCCGAATATTGCTGTTGAAGTGTTTCTAAATGGACCAGCAGCTTAACTCATCATTGGATTTAGAATTTCCCCTAATTTAGATTCATAAGATAGCTTATTAGTTTTTTTAACGAAATAGTTCTTGTTTTTGTTCAGCATTGTTTCATTAAATATGAATGTGGATTTTCGAAACACATTTACATTTGAAGCTTGTATTGAGAATTTTATAGAGATACAAATTTCATTTGTAAAGAATATGCATCCTTGAGGATTCTGCTGTAACTTAATGCTTTCTTTGGCAAAACATTTTAAAATACATATGTTAAAATAATGATCACATTCATTCAGAACTGTCTCCATAGTCAGTTACCGCCAGCGTAGTAATGTGCTGGTTTCACAGTGAATTACAGACATCTTTATGTTAGGTGTATATGCTAATTTCTCTCAAAAAGTCCCTGGCATCTACAGGTAACTTAGTATTGAGTAAGAAGAGGTAAAAGTAGATAACTTTTTTGCTACTGTGGAGAATCTTCAACTTTTGTTTGCACTGTTGTGAGTGGGATAATTTAAAACTTTTGTTACTCAGATAGCATGTAACGCATTATGCAGTCTTTACGATAATCCATCCCATGTATTTTTGGATTACAGTTAAAAGAGTATAGAATTTATTAGAATGTATAAACTTAATAGGTTATTTTTCCTTGAGAAATATTTTATTTGTTTCCTGGTTTTTGGTAAAATCCCCCCTGTGTGTCTGCAATTATAAATTGTCTTTTATTCATATAAATTGGTAAATTCATAGGTTTAAACAATTCTTAAAGTTAGTAAAAGATTTTTGACGTATTGGGTCACGCCAGCTTAGTTTCTCTGAGGGGATACCATTAATGTGTAATAAAGTATTTTTCCAGTTTAAGAACTTCAGCACCTGGCAGGAGTTTTATTGGATACATTTCAAATGGTATTGTCAGTTTTTTTAAATATGTATTAATATGGAAGTTTTTTGTGAATATATACTTAGATGCTTCTAATGAATGATTGGATATTGTTAGAAATGCTTGTGTATAGATTTGGTGTTGCACTGTTTTTATCCCCTTAAATATGCTTCAGTAATTTGGCTTTTCCAATGTTAATATTTTTTTTGAGTTACATTTTCACATTTGGCATTTAGATATACATATTATTCTGTGGGTGAAATTAATAACTGTGATTCTGGGTCTCAAGTTACTGACTCTGTGTAATGTCTTTTTCAATAGCAACAGCATAGGCATCCTCCCTTATTAGCAGTTTACATGTTTTACATGCCATCTATTTAAAAAAAACCTCTTTTAAATTCAAGAATTTACTTTTTCTAGGGATTGTTTTTTGGCATCTATGAAGGCTGAATAATCTACCTTAATCTTCTTGTTTGTGTAACTTAGATTTAATTTTTGTTTTCTAGGTTTGTCGGGTTACTTATATTCTTTTTGTGCATAAAGCTTGTTTCACACGATACTTGATCCACCACAAGACTGCTGGCCGCTACTTGATATTGAGGACGGAATCTAGTATGATTGGAACCATCCTAAGAGATTTCACATGATCATTGACCTTGTGCTTGCTAGGAAGAGGTTATTCCTTATGTTTCTATGCTAATTAAAAAAAACAGGGTGGCGATCGTCAGGGAAAACTTAGAATTGTCAGGGAAAATTGGAAATCTGGAAAAGTCAGGGAATTCTCGTAAAAGTCAGGGAGAAACTGGGATAGGAAATTCTCATTATTTTTCTACCATTACATTTATCGGGCAGTCTTTCCCGCCCTTTATTTCACCAACTAAAACGAATGTCCATCGCTGAAGTGTATAGAATAAGCCAAAACATTTAGTTGTGAATCTTAGTTATTTAGCTGTAAATCAGTCGTACGATGTATCTCTTTTGTATATCCTTTTTGCGATATTTGCCTAGTAGCGTTATAATTCATGATCACCATGTATTCCGCTCATCACAAGGAATCTGAGGCTATGTTGTTCGGAAGATTTTACATCATGTTTTTTTTAACTTCCGAGACTCGGGTCAAGGTAGTTGCAGCACACTAGCTTGTAGTAAATACGTGCTTGCCATTCTACAAATACGAGACGATGATTATTAAAACGGTAATACAAGTACGATCACACATGTATACAAAATCTTATGTAAGATCATCTTCGATTCCCATACCCCCCTTCGCGGGACAGTAAGAAGTGTCCTCCTCCCCTCCTTTCATGCTCAACGTAATTATTGAATGGCCCCCTTAGCTCCGTCTCGAAGCAATTTGGTCAGGTCACAAACCACCTCAAATATGATATTCCTGAATATGATGCTGCCGTTGCTAATTGCCTCCTGTTTTGGCTCACAGTAGCGCGATTACGTTTTGTTTGTTTATACAAATATTTTTACATTTTTGTTTCCCTCTTACAATCAAGGGGCTATAACCACGTTAATCAAATTTTTATTCGCTTCTAAACGTCACTCATGCCATCAGATTTTGATCCAGTTAATAACTTGGGCTTAGTTTAATATATTAAACCTTCACAAGTTAATCCCTCACACGAATTGTACACACTTTTAATACATTTTCGTGGCCACGTATCAGCGGCTGTGTATTGTATTTCCGTGGCTGCAAAAAATGTATTATAAGGGTGTATAATTTGTGATAGGTTGTTATAACTTGTGAAGGTTTAATGTATTTTTTACATTCTTATAGCTTTTAAAGCATTAATTTCAGCTTTTAACATTTTCTGAGTTTTGACGAAAATTTAATTCATCAGAAATAAAATATTCCGATAATAGCAGACCTTTTGGCGATCGGTCAGGGAAATTGGTAAGGCCATCAGGGAATAGTCAGGGAATTTGAAAATTGGATATCAGTAGCCACCCTGAAAAAGTTCGCACAGCGTCTTAACATGACTTGATTGGTCGATGGTTACTGGTCCTACTGGGAGCTACTAGAAATCTAGTGCCACATCAAGTATGAAATCCAGTAGCTCAGCGAGTATGTTAGAGAGCATGGTTGCTAGCCAGCATACTGGTTCTATTCACACGATACTGGAAAGCTAGCATACTGGATCAAGTACTGTGTGAAACAGGCTTACCAGAAGTGTGGGTTGTCAGGTTCCCTACTTTGTTTTAGCTATCCATTTTTAATGTACCCATAAATATCAACCTCTCAAATCATAGCCTTTCCCTATGAACACACCCTCTGCGACTTAATTATTTCATTTGTGTATCATTTTGTATCGTGACAGTTATATTCTTCCTCATTGTCCACTAATTGAGACTGTGACTTGACCGGACAATAGTTACTCAGTAAATTGAAAATTGAAACAAAAATGTACTGAGAATGAAAAAGGCATTTTGTCCTGCTTATCTATGTATCTCGCAGGTGGAATCTCAAATGTGTTGCTTTTTTATGGTTCGGTAAAATGTTTACTAGGAAAAAAAAATTTTTAATCTAGTTGTTTAACATTACACAATTTTTTCCTATACTTAAATACATGTTAGGGTTACATGTGTGTTTTTAGAACTCATGCTATTTTAATTTGATGTCAGTTTATCTTTATTTTATCTGTTATTCCTGAAGATTGATGGTTTTATGTAACATAAGTGGTTGGTCACACTGAAAACTGAATTCTAGTGCTACTATAAGAATTGGGATTTTCTTTATTTCTGATACAGAATATTTTTATGTATTTAATCCTCTCTTTACCAGTTAGACTTTCTGGGATTACATTTGCTTGAACATAAGCAGCCACACACTGTATAGCATCATCATAAAAAGTACAGTATACTTTACCACAAGTTTGCAACCACCATACCATTCAGTGTGCTTATCAAAACTGATGAGGTGGTAGTGAAATCACATAAAAGTATGAAGTAGTTTTCATTATGTATGAGAACTTCCACAATATGCACTTGCCTACAATCTCATTAACTGTATTATGAATGAAATGATATAGTTATGCATTTTTAAAATGCTAATCAGTGAGCTGTCACTCAAGTGCTTACTGTTTCTCGTAGGAATGAAGGTTGAAATTGAAACACTGCAATTTCCACACACAGTTTTATAGCCACGACCAAGGTTTCGTTGTAAGGAAACATCATCAGGTGATGATGTTGCCTTGCAACGAAACCATGGTCGTGGACAATAAAACTGTGTGTGGAAATTGCAGTGTTTCAATTTCAACCTTCAATCCTACAATGAAAGATTTCCACAGTGTTAAGCCTGAAATTATTAACTATGCTTACTGTTTCCCTGGTACCTTATACTTTCTTTTAAGATAAGGAATGAAGAAAATTTGTATATTTCATATCAATAAGACTGGCTGAAGCACTCATTATACAAGGCAAGTAATCATTTTGGAGTTAACAATGTACCTTTGCTGCATTCTGTGCCAATTGAAAATTTATGTAGATTACTCCAGATTAACTGGGTCATCAGATGATCAGTTTGATTCCTTGCTCCTTATATTATAGTTAATGAAGGTTCTACTGTTTGTGAATTATGGCAGAAACTGAGTTTCCACCACAGTCGTAGCACTGAAATGAGAGAATCTATAATGAAAGGTATCTTTTGCTGAACCCTGTCAATTGTTCTGCAATCAAGGGGTGGAGATCTGATGATTGAGAGGTTATAGTCTCTCACCATAATAATATTTTGCAACACAACTGAAGCTTGAGATCAACGGTAACTTTGTCAGGCTATGTACTGCCCTCTGATGTCCTATGGTGACTTCAAAGTCATGTGATGGGGAGCATCCTCCCGTGTAGTATGTTAGAAGAGCAGACGTATTTGAAATCAAGAATTGATAGCTTTAAGTTAGGCAAAAGATAAGAAGAGCGTAAACAGGTGGTAATAAAGTGGTTATGAGTTTTCCAAAGATCCATTCCATTTTAGCAGAGTGACTTGATTTTAAAAGGCCTAAATCTGCAATTATTTTAGCTCTTTTTCCGACAGGTTGATTTTTCAAAGCCTTCTCTGTCCCTGGATTCACCTTTTTGAGATTATGGTCATTAATTATACACTCTGAAATACATGATAATTAGAAGTTTTCAGCATCAAATGTTTTATTTGTAGAATTTCAATATGGTTCATAACAAACATCATGCATGGTAGTGGAGAGTTCTCTGTGATAACCGTCAGAGTCCATGTGTCGTTTCCTGTTTCTGAGAGATCCATACAGTAATGACCTTTTCCCCCCCCCTCCCCCCACCTTGTCGTATTCCTTATGCATTTTTGTTTCAGATCGAGATCTAGCTCGCACAGACACTCATCAGCGCAGGGGCATCACCACCATCACAAAAAGAGCAAGCACCATGGGCGACACAAGAGCTGGCGGAGGGCACGAGATGATGCCAACCTTGGGGAGGAACACCAAAGCAGGAGGCATGGGAGTAGGAGCAGGGAAAGTCGGTACGTTGAGAAACCGGAGCGGAGGAAGACACCGGAAGATGTGGTGGAGGTCAAATTGGAAAAGAGGAGGAGCGACGACAGCTCTTCCAGTGATGGCAGAACTAGCGGCTCTGAAAGTTCTGACAGTCGAGATTCTGGTAGATGAGGGCCAATGAAATGGAAGGATGCGTTTGGGATTCTATAAGTTCAACTCTCACCTGTGGGCAGTGAGTCAATGGTCTCCCACTCTTGCGTGACTGTGTCCTTGTGTTGATCCAATTGTGTTCCTCGAGAGTGTTTTTTTTATATGTAAATGTACTGTACAAATCAACAAACTGAATGGAGCCCGAGTTTGTGTGTATGTTTGTTGGTGTGCGTACGGCACGTCCAGCACCAAGTGTGTAATTTAGCTGTGAGTGTAATTCTTTTCATGCAGTTGCATTTGGTTTACAATCTTCCAGTTCTAAGCAAGGGTTTCATTTTGTGTGTGAAGTGCACCCTGCCCTTTGTGCATTTCTCTTCTCTCAGACATTCAGTGCGTAGTGAGTTTTATCTCCTCCTCGATGAAAGTTTCTCTTCAAAACTTAATTCAGCTGTAGTCAGTGGAAGTTTGTTCTCTTCCGTTCTTTGTGTAATTATCTCCCAACTTTGTAGGCAATGCGTGCGTTGTTTGTGAATGCCAAATAGCGCATGTGTTGGAAAATGTGATCATGTAAATATTGTGCAGTGATAGGTTGAACCGCTCAACATGGACTTGATATGTATGTACTATGCATTATTATGCAAATTTTGTAAATAAATCTTTAATACAGTGATGTTTTTTAAAGAAAATTCTTGTTTTTATTTCGAGTAGCATTGTTTTAGTGTGTGCGATCCTTTTTTCCTGTTGTAAATTACAAGAGAAAACATCATCCTACTCTGACAGTAAAAATTGACAGAACACACTATGCAAAAGTGGCATCACATATTCAGAAATTTTTGGGAAAGAAAGTGAAGAAATCATTAAAAGTTGAAAACTACAGTGTCGATATCAGTCTGTAATCATTTCTTACGTAAAATATAAGACGTCTATGTTGCATTTATAGATATTTTTTTCTCTAATAAGTTACATCACGTATATTTCTTGAGTTACATTATGGAGTAATGTATGAGAAACTTCTTCTTGGTTCAACTGTCACCAGATGACAAAAAAGAACAGTTGAAAAGTGAAATTCTTAGATTTGGCGGACTGAACTGATCGCTTCAAATAGCTATAGCCGCTGCAACAACAAATAGTGAATTTCTTGAGGTTATAGAAATATTAACGCAATGCCCCGTGGTAAAAATTTTGTGCGCAAGTATTTTGTAACCACGAATGAAGGGAAAAGCTCCATTTCTAAGAGTAAGTTTTCCTCAAAGGCTTATAAAGCTAATGTAGAGCACATGAACAGCACCTACTGTGCTGTCACAAAATTCCACCTCAGAATTTAAGGCAGATAAAATAGACTTCAGAAACTAAGAAAGGTAATTTTTATGCAATTGATTATCATTGTTTAAATTTAATAGTTAATTGGTTTACACCAGCTGAAGTTACTAATTAGTTCACTAATTAGAGATATGAGCATGGATTTTTTTACTTCTATTTAATTATAACGTGTGTCACTGTGAAATGACCTAGGATCCCCAACCTTGAGTGCCTTTTTATCGACACCGGATGTAGAATCTTTGAACCCAACAACACCCTTAGTTTAAAGTATTAACGATGAAACCATTGAAAAAATGGCACTGCAAGAACTTCCTCTACAATAGCAGGGTTGGTACGCAACTTGAAAGCCAGGGAACTGAAAAATTGGTCTGGAAGTCAGGAAAAAGGGAATTTCATTGTTCGTCAGGAAAAAATTACCCACCTTCAACACTGATTGGACATGTGACTCATTCTACTGCACTACTGATCGTATACTTCAGCATCCTGAGGCATAAGGGGACGGGGATACAACATCAAAAATACCATAAATGTGGAATATCGATGAAGACTGATGTTCCCTTCCCAGTAGTCCCCACCCGATCCAATCTCCGGGTGGAGACTACTGGGAGGGGAACATCTGTCAAGAGAGACAAATGCAGAATTAGGACGTGGAATGTAAGATCTTTAGGAGTGCGTGGGAAGTTGGAAAACGTGAAGATGGAGATGAACAGACTGGGGATAGACATCATGGGAATGAGCGAAATAAAGTGGGCTGGGGCCGACGCTGTCTGGAGCGACGATTACAGGGTGATTAACTCAGGAGATGACCTGAATATAGCAGGAGAGGGATTCATACTGAAGAATGACTGATCAAGAAGATTGAAGTCTTACTGGCAATTTAAAAAAAGGATTCTGATGATCAAGTCAGAAGGAGAACATACAGACACATTGATAGTGCAGGTGTACATGCCGACGTCGAGCCACTCTGATGAAGAAATAGAATAAATGTATGAGCAACTGGAAGAGGTCCTAGACACAGTAAAAGGAAAGGAGAACCTAATAGTTAATAGAGATTGGAATGAAGTGGTCGGAGAGGGCCTAGAAGGAAGTAGTGTGGGTGATTTCGGTTTGAGAAAAAGAAATGCCACAGGAGAAAGGCTGGTAGAGTTCTGTAAAGAAAAGAAAATGGTAATAGCAAACACCCTCTTCGAGCAACATCTGCAAAGAAGATATACATGGAAGATGCCGGGGGACAGAGGAAAATATCAGATAGACAACATCCTTGTCAGAAAGAGGAGAATCAAGTTAAGCAAGTCAAGAGCTACCCCGAAGCAGATATAAATAGTGACCATAACCTGGTGATCATGGACAGCTGCCTGCGATACAAGAAGGTGAAGAGAGTTACGAAGAAACCAAGATGGAAAACAAAGACACTGGAGAAAAAAGAAGTAAGAGAAAGGTTCACTTCAGCCATCGATTCAAAACTAGAAGTGAAGGAGACAACCATTACGGGAAGATGGAACGAAATAAAGAAGATCATTACAGAGGTAGTGGATGAGCAACTTGTGAGTATATCGAGATAGAAACAAAACGGCCATGGATAATGACCCAAATTAGAGACCTCATAGTGGAAAGGAGAAAATACAAGAATCCAAGAAATGAAACAGGAGGCACAATACAAGAAGTTGAGAAACCAAGTGAATAGAGAGTGCAAGAAAGAATGGATAGAAAACTGCTGCAAAGAAATGAACAACATAATACGAGGGTCGGTCAATAAGTCCTTAGAAAAAAGTAGAAAAAAACATTTTTTTTGGACAATTTTTTTATATTTTCAACATAATCTCCTTTCAACTCTATACATTTCTCTAAACGTTTTTACAATTTTTTTAAGCCGTCTAAAAAGTAGGATTTTGGAAGCTCCTCAAAATAGGCATTTGTTTGGGCGATTACTTCCTCGTTAGATGGAAACCTGCATCCGCCAAGCCATTTCTTCAAATCTGGAAATAAGAAATAGTCACTGGGGGCCAAATCTGGTGAATACGGTGGATGTTTTAATAATTTGAACTTTAATTCCATAATTTTGGCCATCGCAACTGCGCAGGTGTGCACCCTCGCATTGTCTTGATGAAACAGGATCTTTTTCTTTTTCAGATGAGGACGTTTTTCCTGGATTTATTTGCTCGGCCGTTCCAATAATGAGGCATAATACTCTCCAGTGATCGTTGTTCCCTTTATCAAGTAACTAATGTAGATGACTCCGCGAGCATCCCAAAAGACCGTGGCCATAACCTTAACGGCCGACTTGACCGCCTTCGCCTTCTTCGGAGCCCGTTCGCCTTTAAAAATCCACTGTTTTGATGTTCTTTTATCTCTGGAGTGTAGCAATGTATCCATGTTTCATTGGCAGTTATATATCGGCGCAGAAACTCATCGGGATTGCGACGGAAAAGCACTAAAACAGCCTCAGAGTCAATCACACGATTGCATTTATTCTCCACTGTGAGCAAACGCGGCACCCATCGTGCCAAAATTTTTTTCACACCCAATTTTTCCTGCAAAATTGAAATGACTGTACCTTGCGATATGCCAATGGCCTCAACTATTTTGCGCACTTTGATTCGTCGATCACTTAAAATCATATCGTGGATTTTGTCAATCATTTCGGGGGTAGACGCTTCCAGTGGGCATCCGGATCTGCATTCATCTTTTGTGGATGTACGGCCATGTTTAAACTCATTCACCCAATTGTAAACAGTTGCAAACACAGGAGCAGATGTGCCATGAACTTCGTCCAACTCAGCTTTGATTTCTTTCGGCGTCATCCCTTTCAAATACAAGTGTTTCACCACTGCTCGAAACTCACTTTTATCCATTTTTATAGACAAATGAAAGTTGTTAATTTCAATCGACAACAACAATGAAACTATGTCATGGATACACCTGAAACAGTTGACTAGTTAGGAGTGCTGCTTACTGATAAAATTTCAATTTTGATATTACGAGTGCTATCTCTTAGATTTTCTAAGGACTTATTGACCGACCCTCGTAAAAGGAAACTCAGAAATGGCTTATAGACTGGTGAAGAGACAATTTGGAGAAAGGAAAACAAGATCCCGCAACATAAGAGACTCGAACGGAAAGGCACTCATAGAACAGGAGGACATAGGGAAGAGATGGAAGCAATACATCAAAGAGCTGTATCAAGCACCCAAACCACTGGAAGCTGAATTAACGGAAGAAGAAATCAGGGAGGATGAAGATGAATGAGGGCCCGAGATACTGAAAAGCAAATTTGACAGCCATGAAAGACCTAAGGATCAACAAAGCACCAGGAGTGGGGAAAATAAGTGGAGAAATCATCAAGGCACTCGGGATAAAATCAAAAGATACCCTCTTTGGAATAATCAAAGATAGCTTTGACAGTGGAGGACTACCAGAGGACTTCCAGAAGAGTGATCGTGAAGAGTGAAAGAGGAAGAAGTGAGTGAAGAAGCCAAGGACAGAGGAATTCGAAGAGCACAGAACATTGAGCCTGGTGTCACACACATTGAAAATACTAGGATAATTAACAGAAGAATGGAAGGAAAGATCGAAGGGAATCTTTTGGAAAATCAATTCAGATTCAGGAAAAAGCGAGGAGCTAGGGAGGCAATACTCGGCTTAAGAATGCTGGCTGAGAAAATGATATACGTAAACAAGCCGTTGTATGTGGCATTCGTGGACTAGGAAAAGGTCTTTGACAACGTCGAATGGAAAAAGATGTTCAAAATACAGGAAGTAATTGGAATAGACTACAATAACAGAAGAAAAATCTATAGCCTCTACAAGAACCAGGTCACCACAGTGTGAATGAAAGATGGAAGAAAGATAGTAGCCAGTAGCCAAAATAAATAAAGGAGTCAGAAAAGAATGCAACGCCTCCCCAGCATTATTCAATATATAGCTGGAAGAAGCAATAAGAGATGTAGTGGAAATTGGTATCAAGGGCATCAAGGTGAATGGCGAAGAAATAAACATGATAAGGTTTGCTGATGACATCACAGTTATAGCAGAAAGTCGAGAGGACCTGCAAGCATCCCTGACCACAATGGACCAAGTACTTCAAGAATATAATATGAGCATCAACAAGAAGAAAACTAAAATACTAGTGTTTGGAGGAGAGAAGCTTAGGGCAAATATCTCAATTCAAGGAGTGAAATTGGAACAAGTGGAGAATTTCACCTACCCTGGCAGCACTATAACTTGGGATGGAAGAAGCTCGACGGACATCAAGCAAAGAATAGCACAAGATAAGGAGGCGTTTATGAAAAAGAGACAATTACTATGCTCAAAGAACCTACGGCCGCAAACAAATAGGCACTTCATCGAAACATTCGTATGGAGCTTGGCACTCTATGGATCAGAGACATGGAACATCGGGAAAGCAGACCAACAAAGAATTGAAGCCTTCAAAACATGGTGCTGGAGGAGAATATTGAAGATTAAATGGACAGAGTGAGGAATGAATAGGTGTACAGAAGAGCAGATGAAGAAAGGACAATATGGAAAACCCTACGGCAAAGAAGAACCAGATGGATTGGACATACCTTGAGGCACAATGAATTAGTTAGAAATATAATAGAAGGGAAGGTCCTGTGAGGAAGGCCAAGGGACAAATATATAGGGCAAGTAATGAAGGACGTGAAAGAGAAAACATACCAGGGTGTGAGGGGATTAACACTGAATAGGGAAGAATGGAGGGCTGCAGTAAACCAATCCTAGGATTGAAATACTGATGATGATCAATGAAGAAAGATAATTTCATAAATATAAGAAAGAGTAATCTTGGGATTGGGAGCTTCAAACACATGACCTGCTACACAGCTACTGGAGACAAAGAGGCTTTTTTCGAAGTATTTGGTGAGCGATGATGTAAACAGAGGGGAGATTTTATGGTACCTACAAACTATCATGAATCATTCGTCACTCTCTTCTGCAAGAAAGTCCGTCAGTCTTTTTCCTCTGATGTTCCGCGATAGTAAGATATCCGAAGCGATGAAATTAGGAAGAAATTAAATAGGTTACATGCTGGTTTACCACCTGGCATCATATTTCTATGAAATGGTGATTACTGAAGTTCAGCTAAGTGAACCTTTTATGTTTTTCCTTGAATAAAGTATGAATAAATGCAGCCATAGTAACCAAATGGATCTGGTAGTTCGGTTTTGGAGCCCTAATTCAAATGAAGTTACCACTCAGTATTTAACTTCTGCATTTTTTGGCCAATCTAAGGCGTCTGATTGTGTGTCTGCCTTCACTAATGAAACCAAACCTCTGAAACTCAAACATCTTTTACAAATCTCAATGGATGGCCCAAATATTTATTGAGAATTTGTTATAGCAAATTTCTTATAAGGAATTTGAGATTGATTTAAATATAATAATCTTTATAAGGATTTAGAGACATACGTAACGGCAGAAAATAGCAGAGAAAAATCTTTTTTTCCTGAACATAGGTTCTTGTGGATTGCAAACTATGCACAATGCATTTAAGACAAGCTTAAGGTGATCTGGCTAGATAGTTGTATATGTTTTGAGAACAGAGTATCATTTATTTAATGTTGTTCCTGTACCTATGTTATATGTTGAACCTAGAGTCCAAAGGACTAGGTTCTTGAAATAAATATTATTATTACCTGCCCGGCATGGCACAGTGACTGCACTGCATATTCAGTATCTGACTTATTTCCACTTCCGGGAGTTTTGTCCTATTAAGGTAATGGTACCAGTAATTGACCACTTAAGGTTTTTTAAATCGTAAATCTTTCATACCTTGATAATTATTTACCAATTATATGGTTTTAACACCTCAAATTACAAACCATACTCTCTACTACCACACAGTCAATCAATATTTTAAAAGTACCACTCCATCTAGTGTGTGTGGCTTTTTTATAAAAAGGACTATTTTATGTTAGTAATTGACCGTCTAAAAATATTTTTTTCTAGTATTTGACCATCCATTGTTTCAGTGGTTGACCATATGTTCATGGAGGGAAAATAAATACCAAAGACAATACTTGTTATTTTTCTTCAGTTTTATGGTATTAATTAGCTATTGATGACACATTATTTTTGAAATAACTGCAAAAAAAGTGACCACATTTTATTAAATACAAAATAATGAGTAAAAATTCATAACTGGAATAATGTATGACCCATAGTGAGAACACAATTTTGGAAGATGGATTTTCCTTTTTATCTGGTCCATTGTGTGGTAAAGCTTATCTTTCTTAACAGGCCACCGGTATGAAGAATGGCCACTCTTAACCATAGTGGCTATCTCATAACCATCACTCACAACTTCCACTATTTTTCCTGGAAAATAGCTCTCCTCATATTCAACTATCACAAAATCTTCCTTTTCCAGAGAATCCATATCATCCTCTTCCAAAAATTCTTTGTTCCAGTCAGAACCTTCACCATCATTCAGATCAGGAATGGAAATAGGCGATTCTGAATCAGACTCTTCATAACGTTTCTGTTTCTTAGCCTTCAGCTTCTTACTTTCCTTCTTTTTTTCTTCTCATTCTCTTTCATTTTCTCTTCTTTTTTCATTCCCTTTCAGCCACTCTTTCTCTTTTAAGTCTTTCCATCTCATTCTTTTTCTTTATTTTGTTTTCAAAATACTTTTTGCCAAGTTCCCCAGACACTATAGCGGGTAATCTTTCCTTTGGCATTTTCTTCGGTGGCTTTTTCTTGCCTATAGGTGGACTGAACACATATTTTTTAAATGGAGATGGTACATTTGATAGCCCTGGGATGGTAGTGTTTCCATTGCCTTCAACCATGGGAGACTGTGCACTAGAAGATCCTGGGATGGCAGTATCTTCTTTGCCTTCGACAATTGTATTTGAAAGCCTTGTGATGGTAGTGTCTTCATTAAATTCAACCATGGGAAACTGTACATTTGATGGTGGTATTTTCATTGTCTCCAACTAAGAGCTTGCTTCTTGCAGGAGATTGCTCAGTTGAATCACTTCCCATTGATATGTCCATTGGTCTGGAGATTGTTGTAGCTGCATTCTCTTCGGGGGTGGTGTTGTCAATTGAAGCAGTTGGTTCAGATGAGTCAATAAGGCTATTTAGTTCTAACTTAGTTTTCTTCCACAGCATAAAGAGTGATTGGTCAGAAAGTTCCCCTTCCCAATTACCTGTAGATTGCTCAAATAAGTCCAATTTTTCTTTCCCCATACTCTCATTCAGAAATTGTAATCCCTGCTTGAAATGGTTCAAGCGTGCACACAAGTCATCATCCTGCACAGTGTTCTTTGGTCTGACATTGCAATCAGTATGTCCTGGAATCCTAGGTACCATCAGATCCAAGGGATGGAGTCCACATTTACCGAAACCACTAGCTAACACAGAGTGAGTAACATGCTCATCCACTACCTCTTTCAGCTGTTTAGCAAAATCTTTTTTTTTCAAGATGGGGTCATATAAATGGTTGATACGCCACTTATGGACATGTTGCTTCCAATTTTCTTTTAGAGTTCGAAACACTACAACATCCATTCATGGCTTTAGTATTTGTGTAGAATTAGGATGTAAAGCTACCAATATGATACCATTTTTTTCACAGAACTGACTTGTATGCAAACTCAAATGAGAAACATGACCATCAACAAATAATAAAACAGGAAGTTTTATATTATTGTCTTTTAACCAAGGGTGGAAGAAGTTTGCTACGAATTCATAAAATAATTCAGAGTTCATCCACCCTGAATCACTTTTTCCAAGGGCCCAATCAGGAGGGAAATGAAGTGTTATTTCAGGAGGTAGACACTCATACTTATACACTACTAAAGGAGTTACAACACTACCATTGGCATTGCCAGTAAGAAGCACTGTGAGGCATTCCTTGTCATCTGAATTAACTTGTTGGTATATTGTCTTATCCACTTTTCTTGCAAGAACTTTATTCCCTTTTGGTTTAAGGAAGAATGCAGTTTCATCACAATTAAAAATTCGTGAGGGGTCCATCAATACTTGGAAGCAATCATTTGTTTTCAAATAATCTTCTACTTCCGCAAACCAACGAGAAATATTTTCTTGTGTCACCGATGCCCAAGATACTGTTAGGTTTTGGCTTATTCGTTGAGATGTATTGCTATTTCTCCACAAAAAGCCTTGGATCCATGTCCTCCCTGGACGGTTGTCATGAAAGAGATTGTCTCTACCAAGGTCTGTCATCAGACGCTGAACACTGTTTTGAAGTTGCTTCACAGTTACTGGAAACCTTGCTTCTGCCATTTTTAACACCCAATCAGCAAGAATAGTTTCTTCTTCAGGACTTAGAATGGTATTGGGTCCCATTTTTCTTTCAATTGGTGACTTCCCTTCCACTTTGTATAGTGTGATTCTTGGTACACCATATTTCTTTGCTGCTGTATGGACTGGTGAGTTGTTTTTCCTCACATCATGGATGACTCCCTTCATCGTCACCTCTGTGTAACAACAAAACTGGCCTTTAATAGCAGGCATAGTTAAGCTGCAATATTTAAAATAAAATAGATTCAGAAGTTGACACACCAATAATCTAGTAGTTGACCCCTGGTCATCTATTAGTAAAACCTGATCTGTTACACAAATAATTATATACAACGTTTTGGTATGCTATAAACATTACAAATATGTCAATTATGATGAGTTTAAAGAGAGGGAGGAATCAGTGAGTAGTTGACCATCCCGGTCAATTACTGAAAATTTGTACATTTCTGATTCAGAATTTGACCACCCCCATAACTGACTTCCAGGTAATAGTTAACAGATGATAAACAACTTTTTATTAACATCAAACATCCCTATATCAAAGGTAAATAACTATATTGAAATATGAAGGTACTTACCACTTTAAATCAGCCTCATCCACAAAGGCTCCTTAGCAAATGGTGTAAGAAAACTTCAAAATAAGGCAAGAGCACTGCACATGAATACTGATTGTCAGCCACCTTAGTTCTACATGCCACCCATGTGCACCGTGTTTTGGTTTTTTATAGCCAAATGGCAGGAGTGTACTTTACCGCTATTTTTACAATATTTGAACCAGAGTAAGGCTTATTTTGACAGTTTATATCCTAAATGGTCAATTACTGGTGCATGGTCAATTACTCCCTCATTTACCTTAGGTGGGTTAACAAATCTCCTGTGGCTGACAGAGCGATGATGGCATATAAAAATGTCGAGCAGTTTCTTCGAGGTCGCGATAGGGACAGTATTAAGATTGAATCCCATAACTTCAAATTCGTAGTTAAGGGCGCGGAGGACAGGCTCATGCGACCAAAGCTGGCACTTTTCTCATATGTTGCAAAGTTTTCTGAGCCATTTCCAGCTACCTATTAAACTAATAATCCTCAGGCACAATTCCTTCCTGCCCCTTTATCTGATTTAATGCACCTAACTGTGAAGCCTGAAGTGTTTTAAATTTCACCAACCATATCTCCGTAACCGCTAAAAAACACAGAAAAATTCTTTCAGTACCTAAAAGAACAACCATAGTACTTTTTAATGCAATGCTTTTATAATTTTTACTCTCTGTTCCACATCGTAAAATGAAGGTTAAAATAGTATTGTTGTAATGCGTGTGTCTTTAAGCCCACTGCCGGTGGAAATTGAGCGCTGTTTTTCACCAACCATATCTCCGTAACCGCTAAAAAACACAGAAAAATTCTTTCAGTACCTTAAAGAACAACATTAGTACTTTTTAATGCAATGCTTTTATAATTTTTACTCTCTGTTCCACATCGTAAAATGAAGGTTAAAATAGTATTATTGGAATGCGTGTGTCTTTAAGCCCACTGCCAGTGGAAATTGAGCGCTGTTTTTCACCAACCATATCTCCGTAACCGCTAAAAAACACAGAAGAATTCTTTCAGTACCTTAAAGAACAACATTAGTACTTTTTAATGCAATGCTTTTATAATTTTTACTCCCTGTCCCACATGGACTTTTTTGGCCTCAAAAAAACATTTTTTTCGAAATGTCTCAAATTCAAATGATTTTTTCTGAGTGATCAATGCTCATATTTTAAACTTGTTAATATATTCACACAGTAGACACGTATAAGTGTTTATGTGACAGAAACAGGCCCGTTTTTTTCATTATTTCTTTGTGTAATTTTAGACTAAACTTGTGAAAAAATTGAGTTTTGGCAGTTACATTTACAGCGACTTAAATGCACTTCTTCTGGCGGAAAGGCCATTTAAAAGCACTTTATTATCGAGAACACTTCATAAGCTTTCTATAGACACCTTTTGAATGTGTGCATCACGTAAAACCAGTCTGCTGTAGCATGTAGAAAAACAGCGTAAAAAGACGTTTTTCAGGCGGTCACGCTATGCACGACTGCCTATAATCCAGGGGCGAAATTTTTTCTGCGGAAACAGGGAACGGCTTATGGCTCAGGAAGGTTGACAGTATCTATGCACCAATTTTTGTTGAAATCTGAGATGGTGAAGCTCGGACCATTTGTCGATTTAACATGGAATGACTCTTTTGCAATAAGGATTGCAAAAGCATTTTTATCAATAGGTACACTAAAACGAAAAAGGAAAACTAAAAAAAAACAATTATTGACATTTGTAATGAGCGATACAAACACACCAAATATTCGAACCCTTTCTTGTTTGTACCACGTGACTCCTTGGTTACCCATTCGAGATAATCTCGATGATTTCAAACACAGCCCCCCTGGAAACGCTGACTGCTGCGGGCTGCCCTGACGGCTAGCTTGCTTGATTTTGAGGTTAGGTCCGGTGCTATTTTCCTTGCGTGTTTTGCTGATGGCTATTGTTGCCGGTCAATCATCGTTCAGCTTTGCATCAAAATAAAGGTTCTGCCTTTGATAGCATTGTATGGTTGACATTTTGTTTAAAAATGAGTGCAAATCAAGTTGCGGTGCTTATCGAAGCACATAGAGACGAAACTTGCATATATGCAGTTTGTAATCGGAACTATCACAATAAACGTCTTCGTGCTGAGGCTCTAAGAAGAGAGCAAGGAGGATATCTCGCTACATGTGAACCGACAACCATCAGCGAAGCCAGCTTAGCGGCCACCTTCGTCGCCCGCTTGGAAGCACGCACGAAATCCAGCACGCTAGCACTCAAGGAAAAACGCACCGTGTGAACTGGGCATAAGTTAATTGAATGCAAGCATTGTTAAAGTCACATCATTTTCTGGTTTCAATCGATGTCTAACGTTCGATGACTAAAACGTAATACTGACAGAATGTCTCTCTCATTGTCCATGTTGTTTGTGGGTATCCAAAAGGATAACATTGCAAATTTAGCGAACGCTGGTTTGTCTTCTTTCATTGAGCATTGTCTATGCCTGCGTTTTTCGCATTTTACTTCATACCTTCAAGCGTATTCTATAAATCTGAATGCGGTGTGAGCAATCAGTCACTCTTACCACAGAGTACTAGGGATTCCTGAGGATGCTACTGCTAAGGCTACAGTTTTCATTGGTCTTCTTCTAGCGAATATGAGATTGGGTAAAAGTATCTATCTTTCTCGTTCGTCCTGGTACATCTTGAAATAAATAATTGGGTAAAAATCAGCGAATGTTCGTGCAAACAAAACATAGTAAATCATTAGGTATAAAACGGTGTATCATTTATCGCGGTATGTGCTTGGTGCGTTGAGCAGTCATTTCGTAACGGATACGAAATTCCGCTTACATTTACCGAATATTTTACCGATGTTGTCTTCTACACTTTAAAGTATTCCATTAAAAAGCAACAGGCTACTATTAGAACTTAACCAATTTCATTTGAATGATCGTTGGTTGGTTATTTAGGGGAGGCGACCGACAGCTGAGGTCATTTGCGCCATATGGGATAGGTGGGATATTGGGTAATGGTAGGAGTTTTTTTTTCAGGGAACGGAGGAAGGGTGGAGAGAAACCCGGCGTCGGCATTAGCCTACTCTTAACGAAAGGCGCCAAGGGGACCACGGATTAACGTCCCATCCGACGGACGGAGTACTGTACTTGAAATGCCCTCCACTAGGCACTCAAGTGGGGACCGGTTTTCCACTGAAAAATCTGCCACTGCCGGGAATCGAACCCGGGCCCTCGGGATGGAAGGCCAGTACTCTAGCCACCACACCAACCCGATCCCCAAATATTTCCAATAACACCTTCTGATAACACATGTTTGATCACTTATTCGGGTGAATGCTTCAGTTCCGTTCTTGTGGCCTTTTTTAAGAAATCAGTAATATACGGAAGATAAACGGAGAGTAATAGTCATGTAGTTTCTCTGAAATATTCGCCACTGAGAGGTACCTTCCTGTCGCATTAAAGAGAAATAAAGCTATGATTCTCAAGGGTTTACCATAATTAGAGAATAACTTATCTTCTATCGAAATGAGACCTTCATTTTATATGTCAGCATTCAACTTCATTTAGAGGTGTGGAAACCGACGCTGTACGTGATGCAGTACGTATATCTTCTGTTAAGCTACCGTTATAGTATTCCAAAGCATATGCCAACTCTCTATATGCCAACGTGACTGAATTATCATAAAATAAAATATATTGGGCGGTAATGCTAATTCCAAATTTACTCAAAGATATAATTCCCTGAGGGCGATACTATATGTTGAAAAATGTTTTTCTAATTACTTTTCAATTTAAGAGCATCTCATAATGTCAATGCCATGTTTTAACCTCTCGTATATTTAGGTCAATAATAGTAAGACCTCTTACCTTTAGTAATAGCACCACAAGTTCACAAATTCTTCGATAGTTATAACTTTGAAATGCTGAACTGTAAACAAAATACATTTAAACCGCGAAAAAAGCTCAGCAATTTAATTGCTTTCAAAATAAACAATCTTCTTAACAACGAAAAAGGGATGTCCCACACTGCACGGGATATTCTATTTTCATCCCCAATATTCCTATTCCCAGGGGCATTGCGAACCATAATAGAATATTCCAAGAATATTCGAAAATGGTTCGCATGGGAATATCCCATTGAGAATATTCTAGGAATATTGTAAAAAGGTTCGCATGAGAATATTCCCGTAGCGAATAATTGAGAATATTCTAGGAATATTCTAAAAATGTTCGCAAGAGAATATCCCCGATGCGAGTATTTGGGTATTTTTAAAAACTGTCACCCCAGGCATTGTTCTAATTTATTAGAATTTTCATAAATGCAAAATATTACCAAATATCTACTCATATTATTTTATCAAAGGTTTCGCGAACTCGAAATGGAAGATATATTTTACGATAAAAATTAGATTCTCCATGGAATTTTCTTTCTTAAGGTTTACGCTTTGATTTCATGTGAATATTGTTTCGATTTTATTTGCAAAAGAAATATGTCCTGCAGAGATTAAAAATTAACGAAACGTGAATTTCTCATGGAAACTAGTTTGATGGATTTGGCATAAAACTTGGGTACTTTTCCAATTTCCAATTTTTATCGTTATATTGAAGGAATTTGCTAATTGTAAGCAAAATTTCAAATCGGTAACAAACCAAAAGGGTTAGAATTTTTTCGTTCCAAATCTTGTGCTTTATAAAATGCATCAAAACATAGTAAAAGAGCTATGTGCATCTTTTCCCAAAGATACTCTTCTAGCAAAACAATATTGATTCGAAAAAAATGACGTTTCCCATCGGTGAATGCTAATTGGAATCTTTTCTTGCAACGCAACGAGAAAGGACGGCAATTTCTTGGCGAGCGTGCGTAAGTACGATGAACCGCTTCAGATTAATAGAAGCGCCACGGCGTACACCACTGATTCCCATCCCCCACTCTGAATTGGGTCACAGTGTTACTCGATCGCAGTTTCCGCGGGGACTCGACAAAAGACGAATGAGGTCCGTATCCCGACATTTTAATAGACTATAACGATCACCCATTTGCCACTAGAACAATGATCAAACTGTCTTCAAGAAGCGTCATCGTCGGAGAATACACTTCTCATAGGATTAGGTACAAGACAGCATTTTTTCTCTCTCCGGACTCGTGACATGTGATGGAATGTTTTTACGACAAGCATGCGTGGTGTTGTCATTTTCCTCATTCGTCAAAACCGACCTCCGCTATCTGAAGAAGGTGAACTCTAGGGCATGCCACGATGAACTTTAGCTTAGCCGCCCTTGATCGTGAATGCTATATGTTCCTGGAGCGCTAATTTGCGCTTTAATCGTCGCAGACGCCTACGGAGTACTGTGTCTCGTCTCCCAAACCAGCTGCCCGGATCTCGGAGGAATCTCAAATTCTTTAAACCGCTGGGAAGACGCCGCTCGGACCCAACTCTGCTGAGACTCGAACAGCCGGAGGATGAGCACCAAAGTCATGGTAGGGATCTTGGATCTATCCTTTGATTGAATTACTTCCCCACCTGTAGAATGAAGTGATCCCACCTAGCACCAATGGATCAAGCGAGTGCTAGGTTATCTGCTTGACCATAAGGTCTCGGAATCGAATATCGAGTTTTTTAAGTTGCCGGTCTCGGTAGGTAACGTGCATGTCTGATAACTCAAAGGTAGCGGGTTAGACTCCCGCTTAGGGCGTGGATACTTAGCGTTGTGTTAAGTTTAGGAGCTTAGGTTAGACAGTAGGGTATGACCTAAGCACAGACAACAGTAGCAGCGAGTTCGGTAACACGCTGGCTAGGCAACCTAAGGGTCGAGATTTTGAATCCCACCAAGAGCATGGTGGTATTTTTATTCTGTCTTCAAATTTAAGTTTAGATCGAATATTCGAAGTTTAGACGTATCCTAGGAGGATAAAGAAAACTCAAAAAGCTAAGCGTTACTCCAGACTTAGATTGATATTGCCCTTCTGACTTTTGTCCTTGAAAAAGAGCAACATCCAATTTGCGTCAAATGCCGGTATCCTCAAGTTAAACCAGACCGCATTTGTTCATAAGGAAATAACACATTGTTCATAACACGACAAGCATTTGGATGTTTTTGTGTTTACTGTACTTGTATATTTTGTTAAGGTGGAATAGAAATTATTTACATTATAATATAAATTTCATTTATGATATGAAATGAACTTGATGAGTAATATAAATAAATGAATTTCATTACAGAGTTTGTGTTTCTATGTTCAGCACAATTCACTCGTTCAAACTTAGCGTGAACAATTACGTTATATAGAAAACAATATCTTTCCACTTTCCATTAAGAGTGGAAGCCGATATCCTGCCTGAAGATTACACAACTCAATCTGTAAGATTGTTTCGTAATGCTTTTTATGGCGTGTTTTAATAAGTTGATGCAATTTCCTGGTATTTTAGAGCAAAGAAAAATTCTGATTCTAAGTTCAAGAGCAGCATAGAAAAAGCGTTTCTCGGTAAATCTATTCCCGGAGTATTTCACGAGATTTTTGCAAGCCATGTAATTGAAGATTTAAGCGACCTTTAACCGAGTTGTGACTTCACCTATTTATTGGACGACTGAGGTGAAAATTTTCTTAATTTTACGCGTTCCAATACATAGTCTATAGTTAATATTTCCATAATTTTAGCCGTCACATACCGCGAGGCATTAATGCACATCGTCTTAACATGAGACAATTAAAATTTTGTTAGCACAGCAGCGAAGTTTATTTCATAACACAGCAAATGCAGTTACTTGAGTAAGGCAACTGACTACTGGGGCCATTTGTGCCAAAGAGGATACGTGGGTAACTGGGTAAAGATATGAGTGATCAGGTTAAGGAGCCCTCTCTACTCTTAACGAAAGGCGCCAAGGGCTTGACGTTCCATCCGACGGACGGTGTACTGAACCCGAATGCTCTCCACAATGCACTCAAGTAGGGACCGGTATACCTATGAAAAATCCGCCAGTGCCGGTATTCAAACCCGGGCCCTCCTGGTGAGAGGCCAGTACTCTAGCTATCACACCAACCCGATCCCTTTCATAATGCATAATGTTGGAAAATACTCCTTATAACATTTAACAGAGAGATATTCTTACTACTTAAACTTCACCGAAGAAGATATACGTGTAGAGAATAATGGAAGGCTAGAAGGCATTAGGCACTAAAGAAGGACATCATATGAAAGACAGGGGTCGGGGTAGGAAATATTTGTCCTTCTAAACTTACCTAAACCGCTAGATCACTGATTATTATAAAAAACAGGGTCGCTGTTGCAAAACAAAACTTGAAAGTTGAACTCAGAAATAGTTTTATCTAACTTACATAAAAAAGAAAAAAATAAACAAATTATATATCATTTATCATGAAAATGAAGTAGTATTATTTATTAAAATAAAAGGTAGGTACTGCTTATAGTTAGCTTACGGATATCACAGCGTTTTTCGTGTCGCAGAGGAGTTAACGATTTTTCTTACGTAATATATCGCAAGCAACATGATACAAAGGAATTGAAACTACATCTTATGATCAAAGGATATGCTAATTCATTGAACTCCTTCCGGGCAGGAAGATGTCGTTGAGTCACCTGGCGTGATCATCCTTAATGAGTACGTATTTATATCACGTAACCACAAATAGAGCGGATACGATCCTTTGCGGTCATTAAACCAGAGGTAGAAATAGGCCTCGGGCCAAGCAGCTGGTAAGCAAGCCACTGCCTCTTCAGTTAACATCTCAAGTTACCAAAATTTATTTTGGTATGCTACGCCAGTAAACGAAGTATCAACAATCGCACCGCCATATATTTAAACAGTGAGGTAGTGGTAAAATGGAAAGCGGGAAAATGAATATTACGCAATTTTTAATTATATATTAAACAACTCGGACATTTGTGCTCGATGGGCTGTCATCTCTGGCCGACTACATATACATCTACATAATACCCTGCAAGCCACCATAAAGGTGGGTGGCAGGGGGTGAATTCTCACCAAACATGCACTACATAAATCCTGCATAAAATAGGATTAATATGAATATATTAGTCTAAACTTCACTATTTAAAAAGATAAAATAGACTACAAGGCAACACATCATTTATCTGGTAGACATCAGCTTTTTATAAAGATTCCAATGTAATTAAAACTCGTCATATCACGATTTGAAGTAGGAAGAAACTCCTATCACTTGCACTACATTTTTGGGGAAGCAATAAAGAATATTCATATGATCCATAAAACGTTTTATGACTTGAATAGACTTTCCTGACCGTAAATGTTTTCTTCTTGGTACAAAACATAATAAAGCCTTAGGAACAAGTAAAAAATAAGAATATATTTGGAACCAAAATATGACTATAAAAATCAAACGAAAAAAAAAAGTTGGGCTGAGAATCATCATTAGAGCGGTTATTCACGGGCTTTAGTTTCATATAGGAAAGTAAAGGAGAGAGTGAATTTTCAGATGTTCTTTTTAGCAAAATTTGCGTCTCTAATAGGGTTATTTTCAAACAACAAGGGTTAAAGGGATTTAAATACATTGCATACATATCATAACGTTTGGTCCAATTTCAACAGAGTATATAACCCAGCAAACGAGAAATGAATAACCCTTAATATGATTTAAAGTCAGTCATGCTCCATCAACAGTCATCGAATAATTGATTCTGAGACACCCTTCCGGAAAATTTCTCATCAAAAATCTCAAGGTTTCAAATCCTCTGTCTTGATATTTACAACGCTTGGGAATAATTGGTTCTTTCATAATAATACTAGTTTGTGAATTAGCACAAAAATGACTCTGCTAGTCATTGAGGTCGATTCCCTAACAGATAACGCGATTTTTAGAGTAGAACAAGTGACAAGCTGTTCGTAAGAAGTCTGACTAGAAAATGAGAACACGCTGTCTTGTCTACAAAAAAATCCATAAAAAAATAGAATTTAACTTTAAGTAATGGAAGTTTTTTTTGGGTTCCCTCCAATTTATGAATTAATGGAGATTGCCTCTTGTTGGGTTTGGTAAATAATGCTGATTATTCGTTCCAATTTCAAAGATTTAAGTCCCGGAAGTGGCAGAGCTCTTTAGTATTGGAATCTGGGCCTCTGATCGAGTGTGGTGTAAAAGACGCTTCAATAGCAGTACTCCGCCCGCCGAATGGGACGTAAAAATCCTTCGATCCTTCGCCAAATTTCTCTCCACCATTCTTCCCCCCCTACCAAATACTAATCCTTCCTGTAGAATCATTTCTACCAGAAATACTAACCCATGAAATGAATGGTGGAGGCAGATACTTTGTGGAAATCCATTGTAGGACATGAATTAAAATTACTTTGCAACTATTCCACATAAATTTATTTCGAACGAGTCTTCATAATTATACATAAATTTATTTCGAACGACTCGTTCGAAATAAATTTATGTGGAATAGTTGCAAAGTAATTTTAATTCATGTCCTAATACCAACCCACTCCGAACGGGGAAATGTGTGAACTGCAGGTTGACTGTTCTAATATCAACAATAAAAATGTCATTGATTAATTGTAAGATTCACGTGATTCATAGTCAGCGGCTTCGCAATTTCGCCTATCTGAGAAATAAATTAATTTCCGCTCACTTGGTGATCGACTTGAACATATGCTTGATATATTAAGTTAGACTTTGCCTCGTTCTATTCCCTACGGAGAGTAAGATTAATGGCAAAGGGCGTGTGTTCCTTTCCATGGATTATCTACGAGTCGGCCGTGATGGCCAGGTCTGTAACGCGCTGGTCTGGTGACCCAAAGGTCGCGGGTTCCAATCTTGTCCTGATCATGGAAGATGTGTTTGTCCTAGGATTTAGATGCTAGGTTAGACGGTGCGATATAACCTTAGCCATTGGAGATCCTAAAAAACAAGGTTACTACTTCCACTACCGTAAATCTACGACTGCTATATGAAATTTTTTTAATCACCTCGTGAGGATGTTCGCTAACGACAGTCCTATTAGGGCTTCCTTGAATTGGAACCTGGCACCTTGGTTCTTAGCCTATCGCCACTTCAGTTTATCAACACGCCACCCAGTGGAGACCCTGTTTATGTCATTTAAACGCAAATTTAGTTATTCGGCGCAAAGATCAACAGCGAGGACCTTATCCAGTAAGGACTATGGATTGTCGAATTGCGATTATCAAGTCTTTATGACGTGACAGCTTCGACAAGTCTAGATTCATCCGCGCAAGCAATTGTATTTGTCGTGCTCGTACGTCAAAAGGTAGCCAAGGTATTGTTGATCAAGGCTTTTTCGAGGCTCAATTATTTTATGTCCTCTCTTGACAATGCCGGGAAGGTCATTTATGTTATTATAAAAGTGAAAAGGAATCTGATTCGATATTATGGAAAATTTTAACGAAGTTGCTGCATTAGCATTGCCTCTACATTTCACCGAACTAAGAATAATTATAATAAACTGTCTTTATTTGGGGCGATGTTGAGGCTATATAGTCCTTTCCTCTACATAGCCTCTAAGAATAAGGAGGTATCCGACTAGACTGCAACTAATAATCGTCCATTGTCGGAATTAGAATATTGGTGCTAAATTTCTTTCTGCGCCGGAAGCGAGCAAACAAGTTCCCAATATTGCTTTATGTTTTCGTTAACTCAAGATTTTTGGTCAATCTTTATTAACCAATAAGATATTTTTTTACTTGCAGCAAATAATATGATAAATCAATGAAAATCAACTTAAATAGTATAACTGTAATAGAAATAAAAGCTTTTACTGAGGTCGGCCAATCCACTTCAGCCCCCACAAATGTAGACGTAGCGCTATGATCAAGTATTCCTATCGAAGCCACCGAAGCTTGAAGGATCAACATCAATTCTTGACGCGATACATTTCACCCATTAATCAATGACGGCTATTAATTGATTCTAAACACATTTATCAAGGGGATGATTGACAATGCGGCTTTGCGGAACTGACGTCATAAATCTCCCTCCAATATCCCCCATCGTCTCTCCATTTATCATCCTGATCTAGTCCACTTCTCATACGCAACAGATCTTTGCTTATCCTCTATTACTGTTAACTCAAGAACGATACACCAAGTCGGGGTTAATGAAAATCCCAGAATGTGCATTTCTAACTTTCTGAGCACTCCAGCGAGTGTTTTTCGCCGCCTTTCGTTTTAATTTCGGGACCACCTATTGGTACAAAAAAATTAGCTCACTGATCCCCTTATCTAAAAGGATGTATAGATAACACATTGTTAAACTTCGACCTTTATTATCGACGCCAGACAGAAAAGAGCCCTTTAGCTCAACAATCAGTCAATACTTTTTATCATCGCAGTTTGTCACTTCGCTTTCTTGTCTCGTTTTGATGAGATGTTCTCTCAAGATTTTTTTCTGTTTCGAAGATGTTAACCCATTAATAAGAACTTTTTTATGGTGTAGGTTATGGATCGTTGTTTCATATGTACTACCTCACTCCGTTTTCGCTTCCATACACAAAGTACACAAATGAACGCAATGAAAAGAATGTTTAAATTCCTTCGCGTATGAAAGGCTTACTTACACCTATTGTGGTCAAGGGTTCCTATTAATGGACTAATTCTGATACAGGTTGGAATTAAAAAATCTGGCAACCTACGGCCCACATTGTTGCCGGATTTTCGATGGCTATATATGCTGTATATATTTGACAGAAAATCACAACCTGTACAAGCCTTCAATACTAGAAGACCTGTACGGGAAGGATTTATCAATAACAAAAATGTAATTTTAAATTTTCTATTTCACTGGGCAGCAATTTATACAATACTGTACCAACTGTCACCAACAATGACTATCAACCACAATGCCGTCAACACAAAAACAACACATTTAGAAAACAGTGGCTCTCCAACGCGGTTAATTTGAAAATTTGCTTCGATATCCATGCCGGAAAACTGAAGGAACCAAATAATCGATTGTAGGACTTCTTGGTGTGTACTTGTAATCGATTTGTAGTAGGTGGTGTTTGCAAGATAGAAATTTGAACATTCGAATTCGATGTAGATGCTTTTTTTCATTTAAAACTCTCATTTATAGGTAAAGAGGATAAACTGGGTAGAGATAAAGACAAACTAAGTTTTAGGCGCGGGTTTTAACGGTCTCCTGAAAGTTTCGATTGAGGAGAAAAATATGGGTAGGGGAAAGAATGGATTAGGACTTTTGAACAGCATTAGCAAAGGCAGAAGGTAAGAAGAGTTAGAGAGGACTATAGTACAGGACTTTAGAAGCGTTGGGATGAGGAATACCAATGAGATAGAACAGGAATGAAGTATCCAAGAAACATTAATTCGCCAACCTCGGTAACCAGGTCAATGGCCTGGCAACCTAAAGGTCGCTGGCTCGAATACTGCCTCGTGAATTTTGTGCATCTTAAGATTAAGTTTAGCTCAGATGGTGCGATATAAATTTATCTGTTGAAGCGCCTTAAAACTAAGTCGACCAACCATTTTGGTAGGGTCATTCTAGAGCAATGGTGAAAACAATAACGTACATTAACACTAAGCCATTGTTGATAATTAGTGAATTATATACCATTGCTAGAATAATCGTCACGCTTAGGCATCACCTTAATTGTCGCTTTCCGAGAGGCAAATACTGTTTGGTAATCACAATACAAATTCCTGAATATTGCAACTATTAAGAAAGTACTTTTTTATGACAGAGTAAAGAAGTTGCCAGGATGAGTAAAATACAGAGGTATAACAGTTACACTCTTCGGACTCGATGAGTTACTCACCCTAGTAGCACAAAAGATGCTGAGCACATGCTCACGGCATTTCCATTATGCTCAAGGAAATATTTTCGAAACCATGTTGTGAGCATATGCTGAAAATATTTTCATGTCATTTTAGAAGCCACTCATTTTATAACATGCAGTCCGCATATTTCTAGCACATGTTAGAAAAACATGCTCAAAATATTTTGATGTTATGTGCTCAACATATTTCTAGCATATGTTCATAAAATATGCCTAAAATATTTTGATGGAAATAGCTCATTGTTTATTGATAGACATGTTTATTTATACGTTTCCATAACTCTTAAGTCTACAACTTTGAGTTTTGAGTTGAGTTTACCAGAGTCCACTATCGTGCTCAGTCATGCTATGATAACTGATCATACCAATATCTATCATCGTCCCGCTCAATTTCGTCTGTATGTCCATTGTTTTTTACCGTTTTCTACTGATTAGACCTAAATTAATGTTAATTATAGTAAATATCCATGTTGTACATTCGTAATTGTGCCGATGATGTCCATTTAGCTCAACGTTCATCTCATATTTCGCGGCGTTTGGGAATATCAACATCGCAAAGCAGAGCGGCGGCGAATTATGTTGAGAAACGAATATGAGAGAGCCAGGCCAGACTAAGCTCCTCGCTAAATTGCATTTTAAACTATTCTTGGTGTTCACAGCAGCTTAATTCGATAATGGGATTATCATCCTATCATCGACGATCATGTTCGAGCATTCAGACAATACAGGTACGGCGAGTAAATTTACGTAATTGATTTTGATGAAGAAAAGACATCAATTTCTCATTGTTTTTAATAACCCTTCCAATGGTTTTCATTGGATTCCTGCCTCGACTAGTACCTAACGACAATTCTTTTTCTTCTTTCAGATATGTATGTTATATTATTACCGTACTCGGTATTTGGGAATGAGCTAACGAGGTCATTATTCAACTATAGTGCATATGTGAAAGTGAAAACGTCGGTTGTTGATTAACCTTAGTGCAGTGACGAGCGTTGAAACAATTTGAAAGAACTTCCCCTTGGAAAATGAATATATGTTACATTACTGAGACGAGAGTGGATTAAAAATACCCTTGTTATTGAACATGCAGAACAAATAAAACAAAAGTTGTGTTGTTGGTGTTGTGCAAAAGCGATCTCAATTCTATTTATTCTCGTGTTGTGTGCTGTCATACTGGTTTTCTTTGAGATGACGCGTGGTATGTTGAAACGTATGTTTTATGTGGTACAGATCGTCAAGTGAATGAAATAATTGAATTTAGAAGGAATAATAATAAATATTTAAATCTACAGCTGCTTCCTTTTAAAATCATTTCCCGAAAGTCGTGAAAATTAAGAGTGAATACATGTGTGTATGAATCCAGTGCAATTGCAATTATGGGAACTTCACTCCTTCACTTGTCACCCATTGAAAGGAGAAGTATAACTTTACGAATAGTTGTATTGGTTGTGTTTTGCATTTAACTTCAAGATGAAATACGGTCGGAGCAACGATCGAAAGTCACATAAATCTGTCATCTTGTGCTGAAGATATTTTATTCGGATGAAGAAAGGTCCGGAAGGCTAGTTAAATGGAAGAAAATCGAACTGATATTTCAGTTAAAAACTGACCATAGTAAATGGTACATTTTTGACTGATATACCGGCATTGAAGTTCAAATTTCTTCCATTTAATTTGCTTTTCGGACTTTTCTTCCTCCGATAAAATGACCCTGAACGGTGATAGATTAAATATGCTACAAAAAACAATTGAAATATGCTCAGCATGTTTTCTCAAATATGCCACGCCTGTGTTGACAACATGCTCAGTATATTTTCGAAAATGTTTTCAGCACATTTATAGCATATGATTACCCGGACATTTGTTAATGCTCAGCATATGCTAGAAACATTTTCAACATATTGAACATATTTTACGAAAATGTGCTCCGCATATTGTGAGCATTAATTGTGCTACTAGGGCAGGGCGTTACTCATCGGAAAATATTAAATATTTATTAGTGAAATTCTAAACAGTTCGCGGAGAATTTCGCTTTCAAGCGTGGCTGCGCTGACAATTTTTCCAAGGCCGCGATTGATAGAATATATTTGACAATGCTAAAACTGTTGCTTAGTTACATGGGGGAACTTATTTTACTCCAATCAGCGACTGAACCAAGTGAGCTACAAAAAAACTTATTTTCAATTAATGGCGGGAATCAGATAAAGACAACAGCGAATCGAATCCGAGCCGATAGTGATTGTTTATGGTCTTTTGTTTATCATTATCTTATAGTCAACAGTAAGTCCTAAGATTAGCTAAGTAAACTGAGTTTATTTCTTTCGTCACGATGCAGAGATTCGTTAAACTAACTTCTGATAAAGTTCAGTGTATGAGGGCCAGTGTTCGAGTCCTGACAGTTTCAGAATTTTCAGCGACATAGAATAGGCCGGGGAGTCAGATAAGATTGCCCGCAGCTTCCAGGACTTTTCATTTTATATGCAAAGGAAACGGTCCAAGAAGCGTGGGGATGTATGCAAAGTACGGCAAAAAGTAGGCAAAGAGGTTTTAATGTTGGCAAAGAGGCTTGATGTAGGCATAAAAGTGGGAGGAAAACCTATACGACTAAGGTGGACATAGAATTGATGATTTTTTGGGATAATTACTTTGAATAAGCAGGTATTTGCTAACGGAAGAGAGTTTATGACGAAAACCGCGATAAACAGAAACTTGAGTGAAGAGCTTGACTGAATGAATCTGAGATTTGGGACTGGGGAACTTAAGCGTCAAAAAAATACCCCGTGAAACATTAAGCGCTCTGATGAGTATGAAGAAACAGGACACCCTGGAAGACCTGTTTCTTCAGTACGAGAGAAGATTGGAGTCTTAGAAATGTGGGTGAGTAGGAAAACAGAAAAAAAGTGCGATGGACGGGAATAAGGACGGATGTAAGAGTTTCGAAGGAAGATGAAGATGGTAGAAATTAGGAGGTGGCGGCCCGAAGATGACAGATTTGGCAAATTTTTATGACCGAGTTAATAATAAATTGAAATAATTACTAAAACACCATGCCCTTCGCCATAACCAGCGAATGAGTGCTCCAGAATTATGCATTTACCACGAGACAACGTAGCAGTTGAGGTGTCGTCGTGGGCCGCTTCTTACAGGGGGGGTCTACGGTCAGGAGAAATTCGTCCGCGCCGGCGCCCCCTAATTAGCATTTCGAGCTCGCTTCGCCCTCCTGCATCTCCTAAACGGCTAATGATAGGTAAAAACTAATGAAATTTCATCCCTTAAGATTCGTAAAATCATATATTTAATCTAGAAGCAGTTATTGCGATGCGATATTTCCATTTTTTTGAGTGGGGTATTTCAGACCCCATGCGGCACGTGTTAACAACATCGCAACTCAAAAAAAATTTCATGTACGTGTTTTCTCATCAAAATGAATGTTTTAACAGGTGGAACTTTTAGCTTTTCCGATTTTCGAAAAATAAGCCGCACCCTAGACTGGCGGGGTGGGTGGATGGAAAAAGTAATTGGTGACAATGAGATACTGAAATCAGTCATCTACATCTACATGTCAAAAACTTAGGCGACCCGGCTAAAGGGCGTGTGGCATGGGGTGGTAGGGGTACCAACCGTGAAGATGATATTCAGCAGAAAGAAAACCTTTAATAATAAAAAAAGTATCATCAGTATTTCAATCCTAGGATTGGTTTACTGCAGCCCACCATTCTGCCCCACTCATTGTTAATTCCCTCACGCCCTGATATGTTTTCTGTATCACGTCCTTCTTTATTTGCCCTATATACTACTTGTCCTTTGGTCTTCCTCGCGGGATCTTCCCTTCAATCTTCCCTTCTATTATATTTCTAACTAATTCATTGTGCCTCAAGGTATGTCCAATCCATCTTGTTCTTCTTTGCCTTAGGGTTTTCCATATTGTCCTTTCTTCATCTGCTCTTCTGTACACTCCTTCGTTCCTCACTCTATCTGTCCATTTAATCTTCAACATTCTCCTCCAGCACCATGTTTCGAAGGCGACAATTCTTCGCTGGTCAGCTTTCCCGATGTTCCAATGTCTCTGATCCATAGAGTACCACGCTCCATACGAATGTTTTGATGAAGTGCTTCCTTGTTTGCAGCCGTAGGTTCTTTGAGCAAGGTACTTTTTCATAAACGCCTCCTTAGCTTGTGCTATTCTTCGCTTGATGTCCATTGAGCTTCCTCCATCCCAAGTTGTAGTGCTGCCAAGGTAGGTGAAGTTCGCCACTTGTTCTAAAAAAATATGTTGTAATGTAAATAATAATAATGATAATAAAACGCCTTTATTGGAGCGAGATGGAGACAAAACTGTCCCTTCTGTCATCTAAACCCTCGTCAAGATATTTAAATAAAATAATATTACCATGATATGCGCAGTAAAAATTTAAGTTACAAAAAAGAAAACAAAAAGATCGAATTCAAGGAATTAAAGATTAGTAAACGAGCAAAAAAAATATGCATGCATAATTGTAATGTTTTTTAAATAATTATGCTTTGTTTGCGTTTTATGGAGGGGAGAGTGCTGGATAAGTGAGGAAGAGGAAGGAAAATACAGTGGGGAAGAAATACTATGATGTCAGAAGTGAAATAGTGTTATGAAGGTGCCGTTAAATGAAGGCAACGCAAAGAATAGTGCGGGCCCTACAGTAAAATCTGCACTAAACGATGGAAAATTAGCAATTTAAATTTATCCCTAAATTCCTTCTTCCTTCACCACTATTCCGATTTACTTCCCAGATTTCCCACGACGACTGTCCCCATTAGACAAGCATGTCTCGAGATGTGTACTTCGGTACTGTCCAGTCTTCTTTTCAGGATTTTCATCATCAGACTCCTCTCTTCCCCCTCATCTCCTTAAATAACTTCTTCGCCATATACTCAGTAGGTACATCCATTTTATCTCTACTGTCCTTCCGTAACATCCTTTATCTTGCATTTTCGACAAAAAGATGGATCATAAGAAACAATTGAGGCGTCGCTATGCGAAAATATTCATGACGAAATACACTAATGAAGATTAAATGAAAAAATACTATGTACTAATTTCTTATAGAATTAACAACTCCGAAATGGGTACGACAGACCTTGATTATCGCACAAGTTTGATGAAACCATAGTCGATTTTATTTTTGCCGCGTGAAAATGGCATGAAATAAATGGTGTTATTTCACCATCGCAAATTAAAAAAAATATATTTGGGAATTTTAAAATGGCGCTCGCCAAAATGACCGACATTCCCGCTCCAGACTAGCAACTAGCTCTTCAAGAAGATAAGTAACTTAGTGACCGCCATGACGTCATTACCGCGGAAATATTGTTGCGAGAACAAATGACGCATTATCAGCAAAATTCCTCCCCGACTATTATCTGTTCTTCTTTATGGTTAAAATCGACGATGATGTCACCGACACTACGGCAAGATTGCTAAGAAATTGTGTCTACTAACTGCGCTATTCCTCTGTCCGTCCAATGAAACGATTTCAAATAATCTTTCTTCCCTCTCACAATTCGGGACCATAACAGCATCAAGTTATATAGTACCTATATACTTTCATTAAAAAACCTCCGATCCATGTAATAATACGATACAGGCAACACACAGAAGCAGATTAATATGGATGTAACGTAAGATACTCGGAACAAAGCGAGCATAGTTAAAGTGGTTTTATGTATCTCGGAACGAACAATTTAATATATGGCGCATGTGTGTAGTGCTTCTTAAATATTTCCTCGCATGTTGTGCAAACGGAGAAATGTGTTGTCTGTCCAGTGTACCATGAATAGTTACCATTAAACCTGTGCCAAAATATTTTGACATATCATTTATACCCAACAATACTCCAACAAAAGAATGAAAAATGATTCATTCTTTTGTTGGATTGTTCAAATGAAATAGTAAGGGACGTCTATATGCAATATAGCAAAGACTGTTTATTAAGGTGAACGTATTTACAACACTAATTATTTATTTTCTCGATTAAAAACAACATGCATGTCTCCTGATGACAATAATCCTTTTTTATTCGTTGTTTATTTACGATGTCCCCATGCGTTCTTGTTGAGCTGCGCTAAAAGATTTTTATTTAACTTAAATTGTAAGCACGCGATGTGTTTTAAGATTAATTTAGAATGCGACGTCAGAAGTTGGTAAAAAGTCATATCGACGGATAGCTTATTCATTACTATAGATATTGTATTACTTGAGAAAAAGGAATATTGACAACGGAAATAATATACCTATAGGATCTCTATTTCAGCATTAATGTAAATATTATTGCGCATAATTTATATACGCAGTGCGTGTTGTGTGATTATTCACATCTTGCCATACACCCTCGAGATGGCTTGCAGCGTACACAGTAGACGTACACTGTAAAAAGTAGATCTGATTATAAGGTACAAAAGCGATCTGAATTTCAGATGCAACAATTTTAAGACAGGGTATGTTGAAATTCAGCAGTAATATCTTGTCTAAAAATAAGGCAGGTGAACGACTGAAAATCAGACCATCCTGAATACTGCTCCCTCTGCTTCCTGCTTAACTGCTCGTGTACCAACCATCCATGTTCCTGCCTCTTCCGCACCTTAAATCCGTGTTCCTGCCTTACAACCAGACAGCGCTTAAATTCAGATCGCACTGAAAATCAGATCAACTTTTTACAGTGTAGAGATGTCTGGTTGATGGACCCAGTCCATCTTCGCGCCGACCGCGTAAAACTATAACTACTACGCCATGTGTTCTAATGTGGGACAAATTCGATAAGGAGTGAACGACTTCCTCAAGCGTCACTCCCAGCAGGACGGTTGATCCAAGTCGTTTTTCTATTTTGGATGGGAGAAAAATACCCGCGTCCAGCGCCTAGCTTAATTTTTCCGATATGGGAAGAGAATGGACGAGAACAGCAGCAGAGAAGTAAAGGGTGGAAGCATTTGAAATGTGGTGCTACCGAAGAATGGTGAAGATAAAATGGATCGACCGAGTGGCAAACAAAAAAGTCTTAAGAATAGCGGTAGAAAAGAGATGTCTACTGAAAACCCTAAAAAGAAGACGGGACGACTTAATCGGCCACAGCTTGAGAAGCGATGGCCTGATGAAGGCAATTATCGAGGGAAAAGTGAACGGGAAGAATGGAAAAGGCAGGCCTCGTATGAGGTATATGGAGCAAGTTGTGAAGGATGTAAAAGAGAGGAGCTACGTCAATATGAAGAGGTTGGCCGATAGAAGAATCGAGTGGAGGGCTGGGTCAAACCAATCCTAGGATTGTTGACCGATGATGACGATGGGAAGAGAGCCAAAATTGCGTTTCTCTCCCATTTCCGTTCTCTGAATCTAATGGACTGTCTAACAAAGACTTGAAAATGATTGAACCCTCCTGAATATTACGGAGAAGCGACTGAGATTGTGGCTACGCATCCTTATTATAAAAAAAATACCACGGTGAATTTTCGGGAAGAGCGTGCTTCAATAAGACAGTAAATATACGCTATTGGCAGAGAGCCCTTAGTCCTGATGGAAAAAGGACATTTATACGCTTTGACACACGTTTAAAGCGAGTCAATTTTAAGACCGTGATATGATTTCTCTCCTGAGCATCTGGAGTGTGGGGTGGGGTCAAAATTATCGACCGAAAGTAATGCACGATTTTGGATGTCGGACGTTACGCAGAAGTCGAATGGAATATGACATCTACATGATACATCTAAAAAATATCTTGCTTGTTACCTGAAGGATGCGTAGCGGGGAGTGACTCCACACTTCGAGTAAACAATCCTGTCGTAACTACGCAATCTGTTTACCGTGTGTCAAAAAATTCACCAAGGCATGATGACATCTTCTCGTTCAATAAAGCTCTTTTTTAAATTGTCACCACACAGAACAAGCTTAGCACAAATCTTAAACAATAATTTACGATACATACCAAACAAGAAAGGAAAATCTAAAACAATTACACTCATACGTTGTTTGCATGTACCTTTCAGAGTCATGCAGAACGAAAATATCTAACAGCTAAACGTTGTACATTTAAAGAGTCATTCTGAACACTGGTTTATTTTCCAAATCATTTTAGAAAATCCAATATTCCAAATCCAAAATACAGTGAAAGCATTTCAATGCCTCAAAATTTTCAAAGAGCTGGAGGTACAACTTTTGATTTTAATCCAGAACGTTGTTTTTTAATCCAGAACCAATACTTTCAATAAAATGTAGAGAAATTGAATCTGACTCGTTGTCTGTTACCAATAAGTTTTTCCTCCTCATTCCTCAAGCGCTGAGAACAAAAAAGGCTCTAAGAAATCATTGAAACCAACCCCCACAGTTGATAAAAGTATGATGCAACGCCAACATTATCGTATTTATTTTGAGTTCACTGTCACAGTGGTCCGAAAATTACCCTTCGTATTTGCGTAATGGAATGTAATAATGGAGGCAAATTTATGTGGCGATCAATTCTGCTGCTAATGTGAGATTGTCGCAATTGAATACCTCTATCTCTTTAATGCCCGTCGTTACGGCGGAGAGATAAAACCGATTAACCGCGAGCAAGGCTAGTGATGACGTCCTTTTGTTTTCCTTACAGCGTATGAAGCTTCTGGTCTATCTTCCCCATTGAAAAGCGCCTCGGATCCAACGTCACGAAAACAAAACATCAGAATCTAAGGCTTATGGTAATAATTTGTTATCGTTTACAGAGAAGGAGTTTTAAATACGAAGAATGTCACCACGCCTCCTCCTAAAGGAGGCAGAGGAGAAGTTATCTTGAACCAAGGCTGATTTACTGGGGTATAGATGCTACGTATCTTGAGGGCAATAAGGTCTAATAGCCTACATAAATTTATTTTGGGACCCGAGTCCATACTGACACAACTGTGGTTGCGATAGGGGAGGATGTTTCCGAGATGAAGGTGAAATAGAATAAAAGAAAAGTAAAGAGCGGAGTTAAGTCTCCAAAAAAGACGCAAAGATAAAGAAAATATCTCTGAACACTAATGGTTATCTCCAAGTCGGCCAGCCACTAGGAAATGGCGCGTGTTAAAGTATGTACATTCGTACTCAATGACTAGCTGCGGAAAGGGATTATGCACTACTACATAGAGTTGGATACATATAGACGCAGAATTCGGTTCAAGATCCTCCAAAGGATAAGAAAAATTGCATCTCACTGCTTAATAAAGGTTATTTTGATCTTGGGGAAATAAGACATCCAGGGGGGCTGTGTTTGAAACCGTCGCGACGGTTCCGAGATTATCCCGACGCGTCGGGATTATCTCGAATTGGTAACCATGGAGTTACGTGGCATAAACACGCATGGTACGCAAATCTGGTGTTTTTTACCCGCTTATTCCAATCTCACTCATTGTTTTCAGCATTGAGCTTTTCTTATCCGTCACGTGCATTAAGCCCCGGACGATATAAAACTCAATGGAAAATAATTATTAACATTATAATGAGCGCTTAAAATACACTAAAATTCGCGATCCATTCGCCGTTCGCCAAATTCTTGAATTAAATTGGATAGAAAAGTAAGCGCTGATTAGTTAGTCGAGGGGGGTGACAACAACTGAGGTCATTAGCACCATTAATAATGAGAGTTAATTCTCCCAATCATGAAATAAGTGAATAACTGTAATTTTTATTTTCAGCGCCAGTATCAAAGGTCTCTTGGGTCCTTGATAATGACGTGGAATCCTCGAGGAATCGATCCATAAAATTTCATGGGGACAAATTACAAAGTCGCGAATTTCGTACATTATTCTAATCCTCCAAATAAGTTCGGCCAAAATAATTTGACTTTATTGCTAGGGTAAGGGTAAGAACTTTTCATGGTTGTGAGGAAGGGAAGAGTTAGGACTCGGCGCTGGCGTCAGCTAACTTTTAAAGGAAAGAGCTCGTTAGGACTGCACGCTTTAACGTCCGCTCCTGCGAGCGGAGCATGCATGTACTGTTCAAGACGTACTTCCCACACAACACTAAAAAGGGACTGATATGCTCATGATAATGCTCTAAATAGCCGAGATTAAAACCCAAACCCTAGGGACAGGAAGCCATTACTATCGCCACGGCCGTTTCGTCATACTTCCACCGGTCCACTCAAGTGAAAAAGCGAGCTAGGATTACGATGAGACTTGCTATGATGTGGTTTTGTAAATTTTTTTAATGGAGGCAGGGACATAGCTGCCAAAATTAATAGGAATGGGTTACATGCATCTACTTAGTACTCTGTAAGCTCCTGCAGGGGGTAAGTCCACAATAAGCTTTGAATAAAAAGTCCTATTGTTAGTAACTCATTACCAGTTTTCCTGTTAATTAATTATTTCTACGTGATAACCTGTGAGGAGTATATCCTATCAACAACTCAACTCAGATGTCGGTATCCACAAAGGGCTGAATACAAGCATTCAAGCCTTACATAGTGTGCAATTTAGAAAGAAGAATTCTATTTGGAGCAAAAGAAAATACGATTTAAAGTGCCATGTGTATGAAAAATATGTACCTACTGTATCTGACTTTAATCACGGGTCGTGTCAAATTCCTGAAGCCTTTGGAGAAATATTTTGTATTAACAACCAATCCCTTAATTACTATGTAGATACTAACAATCTAGTTGCCTGAGTAACTATAGTAGCATGTTTGCATGTTTATAGTGCATGCTTGGTGATATTCACCCCCTGCCACACACCCTTGCGGTGGCTTGCGGGGTATCGCGTAGATGTAGATGAATATAAACTGCAAGGGAAATAAGGCTACCATGGTAAATCTTGCCGGATTTATAAAAAATACAAATATCGTCAAACTAATAGTCTTCTGGCGAGAAGATTTTCTTCTGGGTTCATTTGAAACGATCCGTACGTCACCCGAAATTCAATGGGCCGTTATCACAAAACGAGCACTGACCTCTCACTCAGGCTTTGTCCATCGGCGTCGACGTCCTTCGATGCAAATGTGGCAGTTGGCACCCACCAATTCCTTCCGTCCAGGATGCACAGACATCGCTCTAATGCGTGGTCTTCTAATCCAACGGTCCCGCAACGAAGACCCAGCTAGTCGCTTCACGAAGTGTAGTGCGAGGAATACTAACAGGTTTCGATTTGTCGGGATATCTCGGTCGAATATCGGCCGCACGAAAATCGCCTCCGCTGGGCGTCCTCGGCTGGAGACAATCAATCGCCAGGGCCCACGACCTTCCTACACCCATCCTTCCATTCGCTGCAGAGTCTCTGCCAAATGCCAACCGTCCTCTCTTTCCAAACGGTTCAAAAAGACGCCCGGAGTCATGCAATTTCCTCGACGGATAACCCTCTGGGGCCGATGCATTTGATTTTATCGAAAGGCAGGTTTGACTTCATATGACATTACTCTTCCTGGATCTTCGATATATTTCCTTCATTCCAATCCTTGCTCGCCTTTCGACAGACTATCCCCTGCGGTACCTACTCACTCTCAACAATGCTTCTTCTCCTCCCGGGAATCGGTTAAATGTGGTGGAAGTACTGGCTCCCCATGATCTTCGGTTTTCATTCCACTATCTTTGCAGCGAGTCAAACAATATTTTATTTCATCCATGCCACGTTGAAAACTTTATTTCTTAGGTGATTCGATTTCTATATAATTTTAGATAAACAATAGAACCCAACCCTTTGTCAGCGAAGTAATGCTTGCAAGCAATATTCTCCGCGAAATTTAGAGTATTTCACTTCGAAATCGTTAATTTTTTTTCTGATGACTGACGCTCTAAGTAACTTATCGAGTCCGAAGAGTATAACTGTTATGCCTCTTTATTTTACTCATGCTGGGAACTTATTTTCTCTGACATAAAAAAGTACATCCTCAATGGTATTCAGTAATTTATTTTTAATACCTAATCGCATACATATTATTGAATACAAGAGAGGGGTTGCGGTAATTTAGGTGATGCCTAAGCATGGAGATCATTAGGGTAATAGTCAATAATATCCCCTTGGTTAGCCAAAATTTGTGGGTACACATGGAAAATAATAAAGTGAATGTATATGCATGTTGTTATTTAAATGACTCCTCTACGAAAATGGTAAGTAGACTAAGTTTTTAGGAGCTTAAACAGCTACATTTATATCTAACCATATGAAGTAAAATTAATCCTAAAGCGTAAACACAAACACATACAGTTCACCTCGTAAGGTAGGTACACAAATACTTCAATATAAAGAACACAACGGATTTTGTTAGCTTTAATTTCGCCAAAAGAGAAGGAGTTTAACTATATTCATTGAAACACTTTTTTTAGGTCCAACAACCGTCGGGTATCATTGCAAATACATCTCTTCTCATGTAAACCTCTCCAAATTAAGACGTCAATGTTCAGTATGTCCGAGGGTCAAAGGGCAGGATATACGATAAGCGTGGAAACGAGCCATTTGTTCCTTTTTTAAGTTCGCCGGCAACGAGTCTTCTCTCAGTGCTTCCGTCCCGGGAGAACATTCACAGGGGTGGCGGAAGAGTGAGGAGATGTTGATTATTGTCACTGACCCATATTAGGGGGCAGGACGACAATTGTTGTTAGCTGTCAACAGTACGATTGATTATCCGATTAAGCTGATTGATTAAGCTTGGACTAAGCGGCATAATGTGAGGAAAACGGGTGAACAACCCGGAAAAGCCAACAGCCTGCGATTATGTCGTTACATTGATTTATGTAGAGAACATAAAGCTGTCAGGAGCGAAATTCTTTAAACCTGATTAAGTGACGGTAGACGATGATGGATGGAATTGATTTTTACGTTGCCGAGCAATATATTTGGACATTAGTTAACAATCGTCTTGATTATTTATTGGTTCCGGGTTCACATAGAGCTCACAGAGAAAAATTTGAGTATTGACTCGGGATTTTCGGTGGATCAAGCTTATGTAACAGAAACTTCCAAGTCTCTGCTTCCCGCGGTGGCTTTAAAGCAATCATCGAAGCTCGGTATTTCATATTAAAATTATTTCTCTGAGTTCTATTGATTCATCCCACTTGGTAGCTATCCTAGAGTTAATAAATAAACCTGAGATTGACTTGATGCAGCTCCCCACAATATTATTCTATCGGTTAACTTCTTCATATCCACATGGTTCTTCTTTCTTAAGTCCCTCACCAACGTGCCCTATATACTTCATACGACGCGCGACGTCTTCCCCTTCCATTCCCCCCGTTCACTTTTCCATTGAAGACTCTCTTCATCAGGTTGCTATGGCTCAATATACGGCCGATTAGGTCATCTCGTCTTCCCTTCAAAGATTTCATCACTCTTCTCTTACCTTCCACTGTTTATTGGACTTCTTTCCTTGCTGTTACGTATACCCAGATAATCCTCATTGATCTTCTAAAACACCACATTTCCAAAACTTTCAGTTTCTCCTTCTCTGCTACTGTCATCGTCTACCACTATTCAACCATCATAAGCCTTCTCAGCTGAAGGGACAGAGAATAATTTCTTTTTGCATCCGTCCACGCACTTTCCACAATAGAGAATGTTCAAACACTCAAAAGATTTTTACATCGTATGGAAGCGTACGGAGTGGGGAACATGCACTATTTTTTATAACTCTTTGAATGTGAAGTGTATTAGCTAAAATGTGCTTGGCGAAAATTTTGCTGAAGAATCAAGTTGCGTTACAAAGATATTACTCTTTGAAAATTGTACTTTTTCGGCAGCTTAAAAACACGACGTCATCGCATGACGTCACGGCACGGTATCACTAAGGGCGTTTTTTATCTGTTTATGTGTGGAGGTAAGTTGTTAAATGAATACTTGGCGATAACGTATGTATTTATCTCATTTGTTTATTGCAATAAACGATTGTATTTCGATTTTTTATTTAAATAGTATGGATGGTAACGATCAAATCGTCCATTAATTATATAATGCCTGTTTAGTGCCCAAGAATGTCTACTACATCTATGCAATCGCTGGTTTTTTTTAATAAGAACGCCGCCATAAGGGAGTCAGCCAAAGGAAATTGTCGGATTGTGCTTTTTTAAGTATTTTTTCAGTCATCGTTTCTTTCGAGAAACGGCTAAAAACCTCAAAAAAATATATTCACTTCGTTTTCTTTTAAATATAAATGTTTATCTCCGTAGCAATATGGAACCTATACCGTGCAGTGACGTCAGAAGGAGTTTCAGGTCACGTGACTTTCGTCGATTTCCGGGAACATTTTAATATCATTTAATAATCTTTGTGGTGGGCGTAGAAAAATTTGGCTTATATATTTAAATTGGTGAGAAAATTTCGAATCAAGTACATCATTAATCTTAGAGAAACAAATTTCATGCATATTCCCCCATGCGCGTTAAGTGCTCACTTGCGTCGATGGCCTTTTAAAATAATACATATATCACTACATTCATACCGAGACACCGACTAAATACATCTGAGCAACGTGGTGGCTGTCTAACTTCGGACTGACCTCGGAAGGGAGATGACGCTACCTGATGGCTAATGTCACAGCGGAATGGACCCCGCCATTGAACAGTCTTGTTACTCGTTGATTGATTTTTATCAATTACAAACCAAACCCTCCTCTTAGCATTTTTTCTGACAGATTGATTATGCCGCATCGAGGAAAAAGGAGGTTGAATCGGAAAAGTGATGATAATCTCGACGACTATCTTTAGGGACGTTATTCCATAGACGACTAAACTAAATCGAGTTAGATATTTTTAAATATTCGAAGTTCTACTGGCCATTTTGTCTTTGGTCACGGAGCACATTGCCGATATTTCGTTGTCCTCCACTCCCAAATTTTCTAAAGAGTAGTTGTTAGCAGTTAGCAGTGAACGATCTGCAGCTTATGTCATTTGCGTCACTTAGGATGGTTGAGTGCTCTGATAGAAGGAGGAATTTATCGGAGGAAGCATGGCGTGAAACCCAGCGTCGGAATCACCCTAATCATAACTAAAGACGAAAAGGCGCCCACTGTTCAACGTCCCAACTGACGGACAGAGCATTGAACTTTAATTACTCTCCAACAGCTCTTAAGAAGGGACAGTTGTACCCATAAAAACTCCCTGCAGTTACCTAGATTCGAATGCGGGTCTGCGGAATGGGAAGTCAGTACTGATTTGGACTACTCCTACTAGCAACACGAATCCTAACCAAACAAATACGGTTCAATCCATATCAGCTCCCACACAACACAACAGGCGTGAGAGATGAAATATCTTTTCAGGGAGTCAAAACAATCCACTAAGGAGATTAAATGTCTCGAATTTCTCTATAAATTATATTTTATAATAAATCCAAGATTGACTTTGAAGCTGCATAACAGTTGGTAACCGATGTATTACTTGCCATTGCCAGTTTATTATAACTACAATAATACAATCCGCGAAAATACAATTAACTAGGAGATATACTCTGAAATAAAGCGCTCATATCTTCGTTTGATTGAGTCGTCGTAGCTTCGAACCTCGCTCCAAAAATGGAAACCTTTATACAAATCTTTTACGTAATCAGTCCTTCAAGTTCAATGTTCACTATTAAAAATATTCAAAAGCTCGATCTTTATTGCTAAAGCATCGAAGAAAAGACTAAAGAAGTACTCTCTTCTTATCGCTATCCATAACTCATCACATGTTGAGACCACAGCTGTCCAAGGTCGAGTGTTACGTAAACCCTTATATTTTAGTTACATCTTCATTTTTCAGATCCCGGAAAAGGTGTTGATGCTGGACCCGTCCGAACAACTACGGCCTGAGGCAGCCTTTGCGAAGAAACCTTTGAAAGCATTCAGGGATTACACTATCGATCCCAACGACCCAATAAAGGTAAGTGAGCTGACGAGATTTCTTTTAACCTACACATATTCACTAAACCGCGGGTGGGTCTGAAATGGCCCTGGGAAAACGGAAAATAATATTTACTATCTTTATATAATAGTAAAGTGATTGAGGGAAGAATGTTGGGTAAGAGGGAGGAGAAAAACGGGTAGCTTGGATAGAATGATGGGAGGCAGGAGGTATGAGGGGTTGAAGAGGGAACATCGTGTGAAATTTAGGGAGTGGGAAGAATTAAATGTCCATTTAGACGTACCTTTACCGGTAGAAAACAAATAATAATATAATAGTAGTTGATAACATTATTGCATTGTAACAGTAATTAAATTTTATTTATAACTCCATGAGGATAAAATTATAATAATTCCCTTTAGGGATTAACGTTGGTATGGACGATATGGATAAACGATTTTAACGAATGTCCCTTCCATTTAAGGATAATAATGAGAAGCAAACAAAGTTTTCTTAAAGAAAAAAGTAGTCACTGTGCTCACTCCGGCTTAAAGCATTTGATATATGCTGTTGTCATCAGGTAAAGGAATCTTGTCATACTTTTAAATGCAAAACATCCTAAATTATTTTTTTGCGTATGAATGATTCTCGATAGCCATTGAAAACAATAGCCTCTAATTTCACTTCTGTCATTCACATCACTAGAAATGAAACATCACTCACACCGTGAGTCTCGATCCTTCAGGAAAGATGAAAGTGAGTGGAATTTTAAGACTGGCGATCAAATGAAATTCTGTGCGTTTAACTTCCTCTCACTACCTCGAAAGCGAATATGCTTTGAAGACAGTTTGATACTTAAGTCGAACCCATGAATTAGAACAGTATAGAAGCATTCCGGTTTAATCAAGACTTTCATTTTAGCTCCTCCAGGGCTACATTCAACAAACTTCTGAATTAGTCCAGTCCTTTGCCAACCTAATATTCCCCTACACTTCCCTAGACCGGCATGAATGCAATTTGAATGTGATTGAGGTTGGAGGAGGGAACTAATTGACATTTTTTTCCCTCCAATACAGGAAAGAGTTCGCCAGACTTACACATTGATGCACACACATATGACAGTGGATTTTGTGAAGAAGCAGCATAGGAAGTGGTGTGGGTTCAACACGTTCAAAGCCACAGTGATGGATGTGATAAAACAACTGGACAATTTAGTGGACGAGTCTGACCCAGACGTTGATGTTCCGAACATCATGCACTGCTTCCAAACAGCCGAGCGCATACGGCAGGATCACCCGGACAAAGAGTGGTTCCATCTAACTGGACTAATCCATGACATAGGCAAGGTATGTGATATTTTTCCTCACGTCTTTACTATTTTTAATTAATGTTATTCAACTCTCATGTATTTCTAGCCGGGGAAGTGCGGCGGGCAGTGTCTCTTCTGGACTGTGACCCCAGATATTGAGGTTTAGGGTTCAATCCTCAACAAGGGTGGAGCATCAGCTACGGTATCCAGAAAATCTGATAGCCAATCGCTAGTAGTTTCGGATAGGCTTGTGCGATGAGTCGATTAATCGAAGTCATCGACGATGATTTCAGTCATCGCAGTGCGATGACTGAAATCGATGACGATGAATGTTATCGACCATCGACTGCGATGAGTCGATGAGAATCACCGATGTCGATGAGTCGATGCGAATCATCGATGTCGATGACTCGATGAGTTGATGCGAATCATTGATGTCGATGAGTCGTGATGTGCTGCTGACACGAAAAACGCTACCACTGCTGACGACCCCTTCCTGGCGGAGCTCCACAAGTACAAGGAGGTCCCAGATTTATCCAAATCTTCGAACGTCCTACATTGGTATAGGGACAGGAAGGATGTGTATCCCCGCCTTCAGAAGTACGCGAGGAAATAACTCTTTATTCCTGCCGCTTCAACGTCGTCAGAGCGGTTCTTCAGCGATGCAGGGAACGTTGTGTTGGACGACCGACTTGTACTCACCGATGAAAATGCGGATATGAGAATTGTATTACACCCCGAAAAAGAGTTGTAGCTTAATTTGTAACTAGGTGCTTGTTTCGCTCTTTAATAAATAGGCCTTGTCCTTCTCAATTGAGTTTGACCCAATTCTAGCCAAAACAAACTGCCTACCGAGACATCTGCACCGATCATCGATAGTCATCGATCATCGTAATTCATCGATCATCGACCTTCATCGATCATCGACATTCATCGATCATCGTAATTCATCGATCATCGATATTCATCGATCATTGTGTACACTCTATTCGATGATCGATGACAGCCATCGTCATCGAAGCATTTCGATGAAATTTTTTCATCGACAATCGATGACCAAAATCGGTCATCGCACAAGCCTAGTTTCGGAGGGTCTCATTCCAGATGTTTACAAAATATAAAAATATATTATGTGACCATTTTCTATCACTCTTTCAACGATTAAGGTGGGTATCAGATAGGACTGACGGCGCGGCGTCACTTTGTGGAATAAAGTTATCTTCATGGTAACGAATAAAATAACCTTTTAGTCTATTCCACACAACTTTTTAATGAACCGACCTAGGTTTCGACAAATTTTTGTCATTCTCAAGGTGCAGTATATCTGTACAGCAGCCCTATATATATACAATATATCCACCAGGTCATCGTAGCAGTTAGGTGGGGGAGGAAAAGAGGAAGGGTAAGTGTAAGTGAGGATTTGGGGAAATAAGTATATAAGTTATAAAATAAGTGAGGAAGGGGGGAGGGAGGGGTAAGGGAAGGAAGTGACCTTCTCATTCACCTAACCTCCTCCACCTTCCCTTCTTAACCGTCATTTCCCCAACCCTCACTTCTTCCCCCCCTTCCTCTTTTCCTCCCCCCCTAACTGCTACGATGATCTGGTGGATATATTGGATATATAAGGCTGCTGCACAGATATACTGTACCTTGAGAATGACAAAAAATTTCGAAACCTAGGTCGGTTCATTAAAAAGTTGTGTGGAATAGACTAAAGGATATTTCATTCGTTACCACGAAGATTAAGTTGGGCTTTCTTGCAGTGGCGTACAGACTGGGGGCGGGGATTTTAGGGTTTTAACCCCCACAAAACCATTACCGTAATATACTATATTTTCTATACTTTGCACTAGCGTTTATAATTCCGCTAAGTGGACAGAAAATATAGCTGAATTGTCTTCAAGAAAAGAGAATGTCAATTTAATTATTGTTTTACCCGATAATAATCTAAATATTTTATGATGATGCACATAAAATATTGATGAAACCCCCTCACCTGAAGGAAATCCTGCGCACGCCACTGCTTTCTTAGTACATCCCAACCCTGCTTTACATGCTCTGAGCGACCTTGATTACTTCTGTATCCAGACAGGCACGTAGCCAGAAATTTACTTCTGGGGGGCTAAGTCTTGCGTAACTTGAAACAAAGCAGTCTTGCCCATTCGGTGCCGACATGTTACAATCTCTTCCCTCAATTTTCAGTGCTTGGTATTTACTTTTACAGTGCCCATACTTAACTCTTCTCACTGCTAAAATCAGAACAACAAAATTATTGGGAAAAAATTTCGGGGGGGGCTGAAGCACCAGAAGCCCCTCCCTGGCTACATGCCTGTCTCCAGATAACCATGTTTCCTACTTCTCTTCATCCGACTGAGTTCCCTTTAAACTCCACTCTTCCCCGTGCTTCCTTCCATGCATCCTTTGATAACGGCCCTCAGTCCCAAACTCCTTGTTCCACCCACCTACCTCCAAGACCACCACTCTGCTTCCTTTCCGCCAAAAACTACATTTTTTTCCTCCGCCATGCCCCCAACAATTCATCTGTCGTCATTCATTTTCTTCTTTTTATTCCGTCTAATCCACTTCTGTCCGCCGCTCTTTTTCTACTCTCCATCTCAACCACGCTCCAGGCCACTGTATACCCTTCAATATTCAAGAAAGGGGTTGCGTCTTCTATAACAGTACGCAATATTGAATTTTCCTCATGGACTGGAAATGGGGAAGGCAAATTTTGCTTACGACGCCAGTGAAGTGTTGCCTAGTTACTTTTCCAAGGATCTGGAATAAGTCTTATTGTTAGATAAAGGCTAAAACTATGCAGAATATTTAAATTATTTCTTGTTTCGCGATGGAAAATTAGCAAACGGGGTTTGATATTTTTCGAAGGCAATAGATGAGTGAATTATGATGAAATTGTCATCTTTAATTTAGCTGTACAAAGATATATCAAAACTCGAGGTTAAAATTCATCAAGAACCATCGTTGAGCGGAAATAACGAATTTATCTCCTTAAATCTCACCCAGAGCAACTTTCTCTCTTGAAGAATTGCAGTCGTTGATGAATTTTCGGAAGCGCACGCTGTGGAACAGAGAATGTTAATATGTTCTTTTGAATATTAATATTAGGGTTATGCAATTAACTTAGGTTTCATTCTATTTTTCCTTTTTTAAATGATTTTCGGAAGTCAGAACACTGGAATTCTTATTGCTCCTCGGAACAGCCAAAGCCACTGTCGATATACTCTGAAACCTACTTGAAATATTTGGTGCAAAGGTTAATCAGGAGAAAAATGAAATAAATGGAGTTTTCAAGGAAAGATAAGATATAGTATTGAATATAACTGGCATAGAATCAGCTACAAATGGTACAAGTTTTCTTTACTTAGGTTGCAATTTGGATGGAGGCGGATGTTATATACTATAATGATACCAAGAGAAGAGTTGTTTAGTTAAAAATACTTTAATTTACTGGAGAGAATGTATGTGCGGTGCAAGGCAAAGAAAAAATGAAACCGTAACGCTTATAAAAAATGTAAAAAAAATTTTGAATGGCAGTTTGGTTGTGATACGCCTGTTTCTCGTCTCCCTCCGCTAACACGAGACGAGTGACCGCGAATAAACTGGAGATAAGAGCGAAAGTGTACGAATTAAGCTGCCCTCAAAAGGGAATTTTATTTTATATTTGCATTGGTGTTTTATTTTTTAAAAACTCTTTTTCTCACGTCTCTCACAGAGAGGAACGGGAATAATTATTGCTTGGATTATTTGGACGACCTAAAAAGGTCGATTTATATTTTCGACATCGGTTTTTTATTTCGGTATAAATTAGTATCGGTTAAGCTTTATTTCGATTTTCGGTTATTTTAGGTATATCGGTTAGCTTTATTTCGATTTATTGTATGTAAATACCTCTTTCTCCAATTTTCGACATCGATGCTGCCAATATCGCTTTCGGTTCGTCAAAATTAGGAGGCATACTTTCACGACACAACAGTGGGTAACTTTGCCAACACCTTTTTCCTTTTATCTCGTAATTTTCAGCATTTTTCATCGGCTTGTATTTCGAAATTATCACTTAATTCAGGTTTAAAGTATGATGCGGAATTGTTCGCTAATTCACTCGGGCGATCGGTTAAGCTCATGTCTATGCATGGGTATTTGTTTGACAGAAGTGTGTACCGCGCCAAGCTTTGCGTCGGTGTTTTTAGCAACTTCAATCGTTCGGTTTCTTAACCATGTTTCGTCAATTTGGGAATTTCCTTTCGGTCCCTCAATTTCTCTCTTGAGAAGAAATGACAACACGTCTGTCTTCTTCATGGTGCGCGAGGAAAATGCCACTCTGACTTCTCCCCGCTTCCCTTACTGGCTCCCCCTCCAAGCTCACTTCCGCTCTTTCCCCTCTCCCTCTGTGTCTCACGCGCAGTATAATACCCACATTTACGTAATGGATTGCGGAGAGAATAGACGACCGAATCTTGAATTCGAACACACGTCAGCTGAGCGGGTTGCCGCAGTGGCTCCTCTTCCCATTGAGTCGATCAAGGAGCAATAATGAAGTAACTTTCGAAGAGCAGAACACGGACGAAGTGGTGTGATGTCACCCTCGAAGCTTAAAAGACATTAGCCAGCATACGAGACAGCATCGAGATGACAAAAGCGTGGTCAGAGAGGTCTCGAATTGCAAAACAAAAACGACCAACTGGACGGTTAGAATCGTATAGAGATACATACAAAAAATTAGAAATACCTACCTACCCATACAGCACGTTATGTAATTATTCGTGTAGGTTGGGTCGAAATCTAGACTAAGGTGTATCACCATATTTATCTAAACAATACTCGTGGTTGTCGTGGTGAGGAATGTGCGATAAAGAGACGAGAAACTGAAAAGGGATTTAACGTCTGATATTTGTTATGTTTGTTTGGGAGATGTTGGTGGGTTGCTGGGGGAGTGAAGCGGGGGGATTGTGGAGGTTGTTGATGGTTTGGAGGGAGGAGAAGATTCAAGGAGAGTCTGATAAGCAGCGTTTTCTTTATTGAAATTAGTGTTCTCCCGTAATATTTGCGCGACGTTACAGGGAAAATAAAAGTCGATGACCTTTCCTAAAAGCAAAAAATAAATGCCGAAAAGACCTTTTAAGGTCACATAATTTTTCCAAATAATGGAGAGAGAAAAGTCTAACTTTTTAAATGCAGCTTAGTATCTTATGCTCCTTGAAAATTGTAGGTTAGAATTACAGTTCAGAAAAATTGGCGATTTCCCATAGTAATTTAACAATGAAGCTTATTAAATAGCATAATTTTTATAAATATCCAGACACTTCAAAATAAAACAATCCAGAGTATACTCTGCATTGTTTTATTTTGAAGTGTCTGGATGATGCAACATAATTGGTGAATATGAAAAATTATGATGACATATATGTTCTGCGAGACTGCTCTCCCAGTAAACACAAAATGTTGCAGCAACGTTGCAGACAGGTTGTGCGAGGTTGCAGCGTTATATATGTCGCTTTGCAACGTCGCTGCAACGTAATAATTACGTCTCCAATAGTTTCGAGGACAAAATTTTTAGAAGTTCGAAATAGCTGAGGCAGAAAGTGACTTAGAAAATGTTGTTTTGTGCGCGCTTCTTTGTCATATGAAGTGAATTAACAATTGCCAGAAGGATATATTTTTAACTCCCTATATGATAAGACTTGGGGCATTGAAAATATTCTCGCGGGGATATCAATAGAGCGTTTCGCTGTAAGCCTAATTTATTGTTGCATGAGAAACCCAGGCATAAGTATTTTCCACTTAAGTCGCTCATTTAATCTTGCATGAGAAACCTAGCATCGTGATTTCCCCATTCGAAGAGCGCTATTCAGGTTGCATTGCAACGTTCCTGCTACGTAGTAATTACGTCTCCAATAGTGTTGAGGAGAAAAAATTTAAGTTCGAAATTTTTGAGCCAGAAAGTAACTTGGAAAAAGTTTATTATACGCGCTTCATTTTATCATCTGGAGTGAAAAAACAATTACCAGAAGAATATATTTTTTGAGGTCCTTATGAGACAACTTGGGACTTTGAAAATATTCCCTATAATATATTATAATATTCCCTATAAATATATTATAATTAATATTATATTATTATATATATATATATATATATATATATATATATATATATATATATTGAAAATAGAAAATGTAGAATAGTGTCAAATAAAAATTTTCATTTCAAATCGTACAATTATGAGTATTATTAAAAGGTTGCAGGAAGGTTGCAATAATGTTATGTGTCAGGTTGCAATAATGTTGTGAAGACGTTGCCAGGACGTAGTAGGGAGAACATTTGGAGGCTTTTACGACGTTGTCATAACATTGCAGCAACTCCCAGTAGGTTGCAGTGAGACGTTGCTGCAGCGTTGTGGCAACATACATGGTTTAAAGGGCTTAAAATAGTATAGCATGGAACAAAATTTGATTTTTCACTTATAGTTTTTCTCCAGCCTCTTTTATTCATTCCATATACACTTTGTTTTCAGTATGGAATGTAAGATCTCCCTGGATCTACAGAAGATTGGGGAATCTGAAGGTGGAAATGTAGAGAATCAACCTCAATGTATTACAGTGAAATGATGTGATCAGAAGATGTAGACTTTTGGATCAGAAGTTTGAGTATTATTCACACGGGATCACCAAATGGTAACGCTCGAGTAGGCATAATGCTCAGGAAGAGTGCTGGATTGCATGTGAAGAGTTCCTACAGTGTAGCAAAAGGATAGCAATGGTGAAGATTGACCCCAAGCCTACTGAAACCATTTCATTAGAGCATACATCTGGAGCATACTTCTTTATGGCAATGAGGTATGGACGATAACAGCAGCAAGCATACGGCAGATATAAGTCAAGGTTGGAAGCATTCGAAATGTAGTGCCACTGAAGAATGATGAAGATAAAATGGGTCAATTGCATGACAAATGAAGAAGTCCCAAGAAGAGTGGGAGAAAATAGAAGTCTTCAGAAAACTTTTAAATGAAGACAGGACAACTTAATCAGTCATATCTTGAAACAAGATGGCCTGATGAAAACAATTGTTGAAGCAAAAGTGAACAGGAAGAATGGCAAAGGAAGGTCTCATATGAGATATACAAGTTAGTGAAGAATTTTAAATAGAAGAACTATGGGAATATGAAGGGGCTTGATGATAGAAGAATCCAGTGGAGAGCTACATCAAACCAATCTAAGGATTTTTGACTAATGATGATGACATTTCATTTCCAGGTGATGGCATTTTATGACGAACCTCAATGGGCTGTGGTAGGCGATACCTTTCCAGTTGGCTGCGCTTGGGCTGACTCCATAGTATACAGAGAAAACAGTTTTGACTTGAATCCAGATGGAAAAAATTCACTTTACAAGTAAGTTTTTTCAAGATACGCCTCACCCATTTCCTATCATTGTAATTTTGGCAGTAATTACTGCAATAGGTACTAAACTACTTGCTGGATGTCCTGATTCAAATACAAAATAGATGTCCAGACTAGAGATGCCCAAGTTACCCATTCAACGCCGAATAATTAAAATCAAACATTGGTTACTTTTAGCCAAAGTGGCCAAACACGAGCTTTGATTGATTTTTCATTTTACTGCTTGATCAACATATTGTTCCATGATCTCTACCCCAAATTTAAAACAAGATACTTGAAAACACTGACCTTTAGAAAAAATTCAAACTAAGCCATTAGGGATGAACTGTGATAAAAAAACCTACAGCTTTAATATGCAAAGTACTAAAAAATATTAGTTTTCACAGTGTTTTAGATCTCAAAGGAGTTGAGGATAGTAATAAACTCCAAAGATAACTAGTATGATTGCGCACTAGCTATAAAAATGAAGAGTAGACAAAAATTGACACTTATTAATCACCACATTAGGTATTTTGATGATAGAGCTGCTTGCCTCTTTATCAGAGGGCTAGCAGCAGGATATGGCATGGTCATAAATGGGAAAATGTCTATTGTAACATCTATGATTTAATATAACCAGAGCAGAGTGTGCAAAAAATATCACTATTTTTCTTTAAGGAAAGCATTTCAAAGATACTCATATATATATATATCTCCCCCATGCATCTTATATAGCTCCAAGTACGGAATATACAAGCCAAACTGTGGATTAGAAAATGTAATTATGTCTTGGGGACATGATGAATATCTCTATAGACAGCTGAAGCACAACAATGCCAGTCTACCTGAAGAGGCTTTCTACATGATCAGGTAAGCCTTTGAAATGCATGGTAACTTTTTGGAAAGGAAAAATATGCATCATTTGCCTGAATATTAATGAATCTCATTTATATTAGTGAAATATTTAATATAATATTTATTTTAGGGATTTTGCTAAAGTACCTTCATTCTGGCACCACATTCTGCTGTCACCCTACAAGGGGTAAAACTTACGGTTTCCCTCTGCTATTTTCACAAAAACATTTTCAGTGGGTTCCTCACTGACTAACCTAACCTGCATGTCATTTCTATAGCAATGGATCAAACACTCACAATGTTGGGCAAGGGCTGTAGGTATATTTGTAAAGTTTATTGAAAGTTGCAGGGATCCATCTGAAAAACTATGACAATAAATGGAGTGGCTAGAAAATTACACGTGCCCAATAAATTCAATAAAGCACTGAGTAGAAAGTGAGATGTCACTTTCTACTAGGGCTGTGCGATATGCTGTTTGAATATCTCACGACGATATCATTCTGATATCGCGGATTCGCTGATATATGGGTTTTGCGATATAAAAAGGAAATATCGGGACCTTGACATATTGGGATATTGAAATATCAGGATATCGACATATCAGGATATCATATTTCGACTTATAATGTAATAACTTTTGGTGAAAGAGCATATGATTTTAGATAATAGAGGTTCTTTTCAATTTTTTGATGTGGCCCATATGAGCTGAAATATAACCATTTTTCCTGGGTCGAAGAACAGTGAAAACTTTTTAAATTCGGAATTATGGTTTAAAAACAATAATTTTATAAACAAATTTGAACTTTTCTTGTTGAATTCGAGTTTTCAGTGATGAAATCACACCATGGCCATTCCATTCCCTACATCCAAATTTTATGATAAAAAAGTTATAGTTAATAACAATAACAAATTAGACAATTTAAAATATATAATTAACGATTGAGGAAGTGTAATATTATATAAGGAAGAGACCGTTTATAGCACTTCAATCCAATCAACCATTACCGAGAAAGTGCGCTAAATAGAGACATTATTAATGGAGACAGAAAAAAACACTGGGATCAGGATATCGTCATATCGGGATATCAGATATCGACATATCGTGATATCGCATTTTGAAATATCGACTCCCGATATCAAGTGCATATCGAGTATCGTCGACGATATATTGTTATATCGTGGTATCGCACAGCCCTACTTTCTACTCAAACATATGATGGAATTCCCACACAAAGAGGTATTAACCATATCAACCCCTTAAATATACCTTAGTGATTGATGTGGTGGGGAGAATAGATATATGTATCTGTTTATTCTCCATTAAAACTTCACCTCCCACTCTGGAAGTGGAAGGAAAAATCTATTCCCTGCTTAAGGGATTGAAAGTGTATCCATTAGAGCAAGGTAAGGATAGAAATCCACTTCCATCCTCAGGATACCTTGCTATTATTGTTTTTACAATTAGAAAAAAATTACTGGAGCTGGTCACGCTATCAGAGAAACCTTAGAAAGTCAAATACCTGCGGAAACATGAAATAAATCATACATGTATAATACTTATGTGATTTGGTATCTACATTTCTTGCAATAAATAATAAATTATAGGAGGCAACATAATGTTATGAAATAACATAATCTTTTTATAATTTTTTCAAGGTTCCATTCATTTTACCCATGGCACTCAGGGGGTGACTACATGCACCTCTGTAATGAGAAGGACATGCAAATGCTTCCATGGGTTTTAGAATTCAAGTAAGTGACTCCTAGTTTCTGTTTGCACATGAACTATATCAATAGTACACCAGTACCTCACCTGTTTGAAAGGATATTCAGCTGCAGTGTCCATAATTATAAAATCATATGCTCCTATAAGAGTAAGCTAATGTTGATTCAAAGATTCACTACACTCTTCCTACCACCCCTTTAAATTCTGTCACACCAAAGCTGCTAGCCAATCTTAAATGGAGAAAATGACCTCAGTTGTCCATTTATAATAGAGTATTTGACAATAGCTCACCACATATGATTACCTTAAAAAAATGATTACCTTGCAATCCAAAAAACTAAACGATTCCAAAAAATTTGAACATAGATTCCTATTGCATATTGATTATTAACTCATAAAGTTGTGCATCTCCTAACCAAATGTATTTTAATCTTTGATATTACAATGGGTTTGGTGAAAATCATTCTACTGAAATGCTAAAATCTTCTGATGGGCTTCTAATTTACCTAAAATCTAAACTATTAAGATTTAACAATGAATTTAAAGTCAATACTGAACTTTAATTCCACTACATTTTTGCTCGGTGTGAAAGAGATATGTCTACATCTATACAAACAATTTTTAAGAAAAAACAATATATTGTATACCAACTTCAAATTCATAAGATTAAGAGAATTAAAACCTTCAGCTCCTTCTCATTCATAACTGCTATTTGCTATGCATGGCCTATGACTCAAACTATATTCAACCTAGCTCACTCTCGTATATGTAAGCCCCTTTACAGACACTACAGTCAGATGGAACGACTCAGGCAAATGAGAAAAAAGCAACATTTAACTGGCCATGGATAAAAACTAGGCTCTATTCATGAAGTCCCACTATTTACATTCATTCATACATTTTGTTATACGAGAAAAACAGTCCAAATAGTGAACTGCCACATTTAGAGCTTGATTTTTGTACTTTACAGAGTTTTACCTCTTTTAAATGAATTGGAGGTAAAAATAATGGATATTTTGGCCAAGGGAAAAGAGAAATACAGTCAAGTGAATTTCAAAATAGAGTAAAAATTATGTTAAAAAATCAACAACACAATACATTATATAAGTAAGATGAAAATTTCCCTAGTAATGCAGATGATAGAATGAAGGCACCCAAATATTAAACAGAAATAGGTATGTCTGCAGCAGATATGTTTCCCCCAACTGTCTTCATTTAGTAAGTGAGTATCCCATTATTAAGATACCAGAATAACAGGGGAGCCCAATTCTCACTGATGATCACGAGTGGATCTGGACTAATGACTAGCAGTGGCCTATCATTTATTCCTTATGCATATGTGACATCTAATTACCACCCACACAACTAAACAAATGATACAGCATATTACCATCAAAATATTGAAACACGTCATTGAGAAAGAATCCCTCCGCACACTTATTTAATACAGCCATTTCAAGTGATAATACCCGACAAGCATAAAGCCACCTTTATAAATGCATAGATACCCTTTTTAAAAGCACAATTAGCCCATTCACATTTGATTGAATGAGTATTTCAACCACTGAGGTGGAAAACTTGTGTTCATTACCTATGATTAACAAGTTTCCCAATTGTAATATGCACTATCAATGGACTTCAGCAGAAGATAATCAACATTTTGTCAAGAAAATAAGGCTATCATCACAGTCACAAAAATAAAATAATAATTCATGATTTTATAGAATAAAGTTCTGATTCCAGTTCATAATGATCTTCCATAAATATAAGCCTTCACAGTTAGCATTCTATGTTGTACCAATGCCAAAAATTGCAGGGAAAAATATTCGGCTAAAAACTCTGAATTACCCTTTTTAAATCCAAAAGTTGATATATGTAAATAGTGAACTGTAACATTAATGCAGAGCTGAACTTGAAAGCTGCTATGATACTTTAATCTTAAAGTTTCAATAAAAATTTTGGAATGTGTGGGCAACACTCAAACATCATTCCTAGGTGGCATATTATAAAAGTTCTGTTTCTTTTTTACAGCAAATATGACCTCTACACTAAAAGTGAAGACTTTCCAGACGTAGAAGCTCTAACCCCTTATTATCAAAAACTAATAGATAAATACATGCCTGGCATCTTGGGTTGGTGACACATTCGAAACAGGCTAGCCCTGAAGTACCTTATCCATTGTACAGAATGCATTATGTGTTTGGCAAAATAACCAGTCTACATGTGAGAGATTTTCAATTAGAGGATTTAATATCTGTTATTTGGCACACAAAGAAAATGACTGAATGCATACAAGGAATTCTTGAAATGGATACATTAATTATTTAAACATAAGTGCTGTATGTCATTTGGCATTAAAGGCAAAGTCTTTTTAAGTAATAAAATCATTACAAGTGAAAAACTAATTCTTCCTTCATTTCCACTATCACTCTTTAAAATAGGAAAGCAAAGGATTTCAATGCTGAGGTTGCACATATTTTTTTTACAGCTAATCACCAATGACACTAAAACTCGCCATTTCACTAATTATGTCACCGAGAAACATATGATGAACACCTTTTGCAGCAAAATGACTGAAACAACAATGTTGAAGAAACTGACATGTGCATTTCTTCAAGTACACAGACTTGGATAGAGGAATTAAACAGCTTCAACACCGACACAGTTGTTTGGCATCTATAAGTAATCCAAAACGTCAACATGTTAAACTTGGTGGGGTACCTTTAATGACAATAATAAATAAACATATCTTGGTACTTGGCGCCATATTTTGTGCGATGATAGAAGTCTTTGCCACTGAAGTAGGGTGATACATAGGGAGTAGGTATCCATACAGCAAGTTGACTAAGAGACATTGCATATTGTACAATATCATTCCTCTTTACAGGAGATAAAATATTTAAAGCAACACCATTAATTGTTCACTCTTTCATCCACATGAAGGGTCCAGTAATTTTATGATATGATGGGTCTTCTGTATGTATCGAGGAACATATACAACGGCATAGCTTATAAACTGCCAGACCTGAGACACAAACGCAGAAAAATGATATGGAGTTTGTGGCAAAATGAGCAGGAATGTTCCTTGCACGATGTTCCACTCACACTCAATTCGACAAGGTTGCTCCTATGCCCTTCTTGACAAAATTATTCCCTAATAATGCCATAAGTGTTAATGAAAAGTTTGCCGAAAGTGCCCTAATTGAACTAATTATAGCCTTCTGTTATGATGAGTTCAAGTACCAATGTCATCAGAGCCAAAAAGTTCAAATTGACATCACTTTCACACTAATGCTATTTTCTATGGAGGTTAATAATAACAGATTAAGGCACAGAGAAAAAGGTGGTTTAATTCCTTTGTGAATGGGTACTTCAAATGCACCTGACACTTTAAAGTCTATTCACCACCTCAATACATTACCATCATGGTAAGGGGCTGTGAAGTAAAAGTAAAATTTCTAAGTAAGTTACTTTAAATATATTAAACAATCAATATCACTGCATAAAGGGTGAGTTCTAGGGCAGTGTATGAACTTCATGAAACTAATATAATGGGATACCATTACATATCCCCATTGAAATTAGGCATACTAGATATCTATATTATTTTTAACACTTAGACCATGTCAAAATGTGCAAATATGAATGCTTAATATTTTTTGACTATTAATGCACCGTGTTAAATTCTACAGAAAGGGCTTTTACTGAAAGAGCAATCTTGTCGACTTTTATACATGAGAAGGATATGATTCATGAAAATTTGATCACAAGCATCTTACATTAAATTAAGAACCAGCAATATCAAAAAATATTACCACATACTAAATATACAACAACTACAGAGACCAGGAATGACATTCATAAAAATCACAATAAAAAATTAACTTCATACGAATGAGATTCGATAAGACATAAAATAACCTCTAATTTTGCCTCGCAGAGAAAGGAAGCCTTTACCTATGTAAAGTTCTCACTATCATTCTTTGCCCACAGCAACCAGAATGTGTACATACTATTAATACAGCATTTAATTTTCTATAGGCTAGTCATACCTCACCGTGGATTATTTTATGAAGGATAAAATACACAGAGGCTGGCTTATTTAGAGATATTCCATAGTATGTACAGAAAATATTCCAACTGCTCCATCATATTTGATGTTAATTCACTTGTTAAGAGGCTTCTGTTTATCAAAATTAAACTAGGAATGTTACATAAGTTCATCACAAATACTGATTTAAACGAACAAAGAAAATAGCACAACATATTTTAACAGTAAACACATAAATCAGTCAGCTAAAATGTTTCAATTCATTCCATGTACCTTCTCAATCACCTCTAAAATGAAAATCTTGCTTTTGTAGAACAGTCATCACAAAAATATATATAAATATAATTATTTACCATGTAGAGATATTAGATTGTGATATATGTATACAATATTTCAATATACATAAATTTATTTTTGTATTTTAAAAATAACAGCAGAATATACATCCTGATATTAATAACAAACATTACCTCTATGGCACGGAGATCATTTTCTAATACCATTGAATATGCGATACAGGTACATTCAAAAGTTATGCCATGCCCAATACATACTTTTCTCACATCAACATTGTAACAACCAGCAGTTTTTGAAGTACTGATAAAATTTCTTTAGTCATCATCAACTAAATGCAGTATTTGGATGATATTCGCATTAAAAATACACTGCATTGATAAAAATTTCAACAAAAATTTACAAACAACAGCAAAGCTGGTGATAGAACTTCAGGATGAGGGCATGCCATATGACAGGTAAGACATATATTCTGTCAAAGTTGTAAGTTGGTCCATTTATCAAAAATGGAAAAGACATTGAAAAGTAAAGTGAATCAACAGGGCACATGTACGGATGTGTATGCGTGTGTATATATATTTCAGTGATTTTTAAATATGCATATATTTAAGTCAAACAGTTTTCCTGCAACTGTACACGTGGAATGAATCATAGGTATTTTCCTCACCATATTTGGTATCCTACCAGGAGGGGGAGATTCACATTGCCTAGTCCTCTTATCACTTTTTAGAATGAAACTCTATTCTCCGCGCATCTCATTTGTTTTCGATGAGTGTCTGGAGTTGGAGTACTAAGTCTCTGGCTAATGATAATACAGCCTTTGCGTCATGCCTTTCTGCCATTTCTATGGATAAAAATAAAGATATAGAATGAGAATCAAGAATACATCATCAACTAAAACATTACATACATACAAAATACTAATTATTTCATATTAATGTCCAGTAAACAAAATTATGAAAGATTCAATTTAGTAGAATAGTAGAATCGAAAAATGGGCACTAAAAATATATGTAGGTAGACGTTTAAATAAATGAAATATAGAAAACTAGACAGAAAAATATAGATGATTCAAAAAACCCCAATTAAAACATTTCGCAGTATTACCTCTTATTATGACTCAACCAGTTTTGACATACAGACCTCCCTAAATTGACCTGCGATTAACCAGCCAAGGCCAAAATAAAGTTTCAATCAATGCAAAGTAGTGCATCTTGTTCCAATGATATCACAATTCCACAAAGTCAGTCCTTCTACTATAACTTAAATCAATGATTTATCCATTTCAAATATCTTGAAGGCTAAGAGGCAGGGCTTAAAGTTGCAGGGGAGTGAGTGATGAGAAAGTCCATGGTCACATGACTTTCTCAGAGTGAACTAAGATGCAGTGGGTGTACATGGGTGTGTGGTCTAGCCTCTCCGAAATTCAATCGCTCTCAGACCTGAGTGGAGAGGACTTTGTGGATCTGCTTGCAAGGTTGGCAACTCATTATTGGCAACACAATTGCATGAGAAAGATAGTTATATATGTAGAGGCAGTAACCTGCACCCATGCAATTGTGTTGCCAACTCATTATTGGCAACACAATTGCATGAGAAAAATAGTGAGGTTGATAATTTGGTTAGCAGCATTGCAGAAGGAGATGATGTCACAAAGTGAGTGAATACTTCTTATTGGAAGAAGCCACTAACAGAAAATCATTGTTTTTATTTTTCTTCCATGAAATTGGTATCTAATGACATAAATAATATTAACAGTGGATCATATTGGTTAACCAATTCTAGCTTTCAGCTCATTTTGCTACCATAATTTGAGGGAAAAATAACCTTCAGTTTTTTAGCACTGTGGTATGACTTTTGTTTTCAAAATTCCACCTGTGAATTAACCTGTGAAAGGTCTACTCTTTTCTATAATGGCAGATGGTGAAGGCTGAGATTAGAAGCCCCTAGCACTAAAAGAATGCATTGGTCACTCTCTGTTTTGCTTCTCAACCTAGGAGAAGGCATTACAAAACCAATTGCGTAGAGGGTTAACACGTTGTCCTCTCACTGAAGGTCCCATGGATGTATTGGCTGAAGGAGTTTGGGATAGTAATATCAGCAACGTCAAGCTGGAGGTGCGCCCCTCAGAGGCAGTTACCTGCACCCCTGGCAGCAGAGACCTTTGAACTGTTCCTGGCTATCCCAATAGACACCACCCCCCACAAATTTTAGACCTCTCAGCCCCAAAGATATTTCAAACGGATAATCATACTGATTGAAGATGAGACAAAATAAAAATATAAAGCCCAAAAGCCGTAATCTTTAGAAAGGGCACAGTAAATAAGGTTGCACAGAGGCAGAGAGGTTAAATGGAATTAACACCAAAGACACGCAAAAAAAGGGGGGAGGATAAGGAAATACAGTCACTCACACTAACTGCTCAATCACTTGGGTATGTTGATTGACCTTAACCCTCCTGAATCACAGTCATACATGCATTCAGGGTTAGACAGATATCTCTTATGCCAGGGACCCAACAGATACACAAAATAAAGTATCCAAAAAAGAACAAAATTCACTCACACACACAAATACTCAATCACTCGGGTACGTCGACAGACCTTGACCCTTGTGAATCTCAATCTCGCACACACTTGGGGTTTAGACGGAATCCTCCGAAGCCAGTGACCCTTCACGCACACAAGGAAAAAGTATGGGTGAAGTTGGAAGGTGCCCAAAATAAAACCTGACACCAGGTGTTTCGCCTGCCAAGCAGGTCTCTTTAAAGAAGAATATTATTATATTTTTACTTGATTTACACAGCCATAGATGCGTTCTCCTCATATTTGAAGATGAGAATCGAAGACACTTAAAAATATCAATTTGTTTTCATAAATGAGAAAATGGAAACTCATTCATCAAAGCATAATGTAAAAATAAAGATATGTCCATGTGTTCATCATGAAAACTTTAACTTACCATTAAAAAACTTGATGATATCTGTGAAGTCCATGGAATGCGCCAAGATTATGTCCCTGTAAGACTGAACCAATGCAAGGGCTAAAAACAATACAAAATGTGCAGATGCAACATGTTTTGCAGCCCATATGGTTTCCCAAACACTGAATACATCTTCATACAGGAGCTCTGTGAAAGTAATAGATAGTGTTAGGAACTGACACTAATGCAGTTGGATCTATGCTGAAGAGAACTTATCAACTTAAAAATGAGATTAATGATTTAGAATGCATCCCTTCTCCTTAGTATAAAAATCAAATCATGATTAATACTATCACTACTCACCTCGCTTAAAATCAAGAAGAAACCAACGATAGCAAAAGTAGAAATGTGTATAGTCTCCATTTTGATGCATTAACTCAAACATTTCAGAGTCTAAAATTTGAATTAGAGACCTGTAAGTAAAAATCATTAAGAATTTAAAAAAATGCAGAAACATAAAATGCATAAAATCAAGTGCATAGTATGCTGTTGAGTAATCATGGGGCTTCATTTCCCTCAATAATCAGCCCTTCATCTTAGAAAAAAATATTTTTGAACTCAAGTGCATAGCATGTTGTTCAGTATTCATGGGGCTTGATTTCCCTCAATAATCAGCCCTTCATCTTAGAAAAAAATATTTTTGAACTGGAAGAGTTGAGATAGCAAATGCAACACTTACCACCCAAAGCATAGAAGGTATTATCATAAACTTAAAATATTTCAGGCAAAATTACTAATTAAACCAAAATAAAAGAAATCAGGATTAAACAAAACAAAGAAATTTTAACAGAATGGCCTGCAACACACAAGACCAAACACTAACTAATACCCTGAAAAGAGAGAGTTAAAGAAATTCTTATTTTTTAATGCATACGAATCCATAAGAGGAAAATTAGGCAACCAACAAAGATAGTACATAATGGCAACATGGAACAAGAATAAGCTTTCATGATCTAAAAAGCCATAATCATAGTTTTCCATTAAGCAAATGAAGGATGAAAATTAACAACTGAAGCTTTAGAGGACAAGGTAATTAAAGAAGATAACTGTCTTTAATTATTTCAAGCCCTTTTATTGGAGGTAAGGCTCTTTCTCCATCCACTCTCCCTACAATTGGCATGTGTTACTCAGCAACAACAAGTATTCTCACAGCTAAGATTGAAGGAATTCTATTATCAAAAACAGTAAGAGGACAGGGAGAAAAATCTCAAATTTATGCTCGTTCGGAAAAAACGTCTAAAACAATAAGAGGACAGGGAGAAAAATCTCAAATTTATGCTCGTTCGGAGAAACGTCTGACCCTTATCGTGCTTCCAAATGAATCAAAGCATGGATTATAACCATTAAACCAGCTCCAATAAAAAGAGAACATGTTGCTAATGTTTCTGTAGAGACTTCTTGATGAAAATATAAGAAATCCTGCAAGAACAGAAGCATAATACCTCACCTCATATTTGCAAAGTGAGTATCCATGGCTCCACCGTTCGGAAAGTTGGCTTGCATACGTTCCATAAGACGGCAGAAGCAGGAGTATGCAGTGGCCTCATCATCAAGTACAACCAGGAGTGGAGCAGCCAAATCACACATACCTTGCATGTACCCCACATCAAGGTGTTCCCACACATAACTAAGGAAATAAAATGCAGTGTGAGTGCCATTAGGTGGAGGCTGACCAAATATATGACATTTGTCAAATATACTTTAAGTTGTCAACTCACGTGCACATCACATTCCTCAACTTTTCTAGGTTTTGTTGTGTGAAATACCAATAATTCCTGTCACACCTCTGAACATCTTTATCTATGCGATGTAGATTGAGACCAAAGTTCTCCAGCAACTCCATCTAGATACAGAAAAAGAAATCAGAAATATGATGAGCCTATGATGAAAAATTATGATAAAACTACTACAGTGTAATATAAATAGTAATAAAGGTTATGAAGAATTCAGAATTTCTCTTCAGCTGCAGCATTTCATATAATACTTTTCTATTTAACCTAAAATAGCATTCAATTTACCAGCAGTTATTGACATCACGGAATGGTTTTATTTAGGCCTAATGAAGGAATTATTTATTAAACCATTGTCAAATAAAAATATGTGCATAAAAATACATTCCCTTGCCTTCACTTTTTTTAGATTTTTATGGCATTTTCTGACCAGCATTTCAGCTGACTCTTTCAGGTAGTTGAGAAGCATTGAATAAGTCTGCTAACATACAAAAATCATAAAAAAATTCAACAATGACCTTGAAATATACAGAAAACTGACTCAGTAACAGTGCCAATGGAACCTCAAAGGTTCCATTGGCAAGAACCTCAAGTTCCTTTTGATACGTATTTCTAAAAACTTCAAAGCATTTAGAAACCCATTAGAGACCAGTCAGTTGCATGACCAATTTGTAATTGATTCACAATGTTTCAAGCTACATAGTTCAATGAAAAAGCAGTGAAATAGGCTTCTCCAGCTGTTAATTTGTAGTTTGTTAAAGTTTGAATAGCTTTCTCCAGCTGGGTGACACTGACATCCACATTTCTAACATTAAATTACTAAATGTTAGTATATCCACACCCTCTTTGATAACCCTGGTCAAATAGAATTTTTACAACAGTAATCTTCGGAAATAACCTCTAAAATCACTCAGAAGTAAATTAAGAGATCAATATGTCGCAGCTATGGAAAATGTTGAAAACAGTAGAGAAAGCAGATCTTTCAGAGCAGCAAAGCAGACTTCCAGTGACATTGTGGAGCATCGAAGAACAAGCTACTTTACCTTTCTGGCATAATTAATCTTCAAGGGTGAAAGCTAAGACAAAAGATCATAAGATACTTCAAAAGGGAGCAATGACCAGTAATATAACTTCTATCCTAGTCCCATACAAAAGCCTTTGATGAGGCAGCCATCAATTGGTAGAACAGCCCCACAGTATTTGGTAAAGAATGTTCTAGCCAAACTTTCCCCCATTTAGAATAATCAGGTTTCATGAATATAATGGGAGCATAAAGGTAGCAATAATATTAACCACGACAATGATGTAAATATTTAGTTTTTGAATGAAAATATAATTTAATATTTATTATTTTTCCAATTAAATATAATTTTACTCTATGGTTTTTTATGTTAATCTTATGAAAACGGCCTAAAATGAAGTCAGTTCTTTATGGAGTCACTACGTTTCTGGTGGGCACAAGTCAGATCATTCATTCTGTCACCTCAGGCAGAATACGCTAAATGGAATGAAAAAAAAACAGCAAAACTTTTAACCCGCTAACGCCTGGAAAAAAATGTTTCTCGGAATTCAGTGATCAACTAATATTTCAATTAGCATCATTTTCTGAGATATAATGTGTAACTTTTATTCTTAAAACATTGGGAGATACAGCCTGGTACCATAAGGTACTGCTAGGCGCTTGAGGGTATAAAATGTAACCGATTTGGAGAATCTCCTGAAATTAAACTGTAGCTGTCGAAAATGCTTCGTATTTTATATTTTATTACCCGAATATTAATTTTTAACGTATTACGTCCTTGAAAAACCAAGAAACATGAAAAAAATTTATTACCATCGTAATAATAATTTAAAATATAAATTTGCCCAAGGTGAATAAAAGTTAATTTCAAGGCTTGCATAAATCACTGCCAGAAATAGAATGGTGCAAAAATAAAACAATACATAATCCTACGTTACATTTCAAACATTCTGTTCGTTGCCTACTGGTGTAGTTTTCATGTTTCAATTTCAACCTTCGCCGCGGGGGAGTGGATTTCACGAGGTAGTTGTACCCATCGTACCTTACTTCATCAGAGACACTGAAAGGAAAATCGACCGAAATCAAATGCAATCTATTGAAAATAATATGCTATCTGATGATGATATTACTAACATCATTCCAGTTTCACTTCCTCAAGACGTCCAGATGCACGTCCCACAGATTTTGCGGGATACTTGAATCTTTCCAGGTATGTCTGCACAACTGCCCGACGGAACTCTAGCAGGATTATACCTCTTCCTGATTTACTCATCAACAACCGTGCATTGTACATCATTGCATCTAGTATCCACGTAAAAATGAGCCACCACCATTTCTTTCCCCTAACACCTACACAATAAAGGGATATATTCCAGTCCGTTCGATCGGTGACCCCCATAAATGCATTATATTTCCCAAAAATATCGGGTCGTGGCGCAAAGATTCTCTTTTTCTCACTTTTAGAGAATCTGCCCACAGCAGATAACGGATATATATCGTGAATGATGATATAGCTGATGCAACTTCATTTTCCACCTACTTCACAACAGTAATGTTGTCTTTCACGCATATTCTAGCTTCAAAAGATCCTCGTTTCATCTTAGCCAATTCCTTATTGGACTTCAGAGGACAGTCTTTAGGTATTCTACTTTCCCTCACTGTGCCAGTTGCACCGTATTTCCTTTTGCGAAGATATTTCACTAAGCTGTTACTTGTATAATGATTATCAAAAAAGAACCGGTAAGGTGGTTCTTTCTTTTGTAGCTCATCTAACATTCCTTTCAGAGATGCTGCTGCCTATCCAAATTATTTTTCGTAAATTTCCACTTCCCTCGGGTTATTCCCTTGGAATACGTCAAAATCTGGGCTATTTAGACACCAAACTTTATAGCCAAATCTTAATGGCTCACCCCGGATGAATTGCTTACACCCATGTCTCCAAAAATATAATACCATTGACTCACCGAAACTCAAGCACTGATCTTTGAAATTCTAGCCAAATTTATTCTTCAGTATGTCCATAAGAGTGCGCATTTTCCACATTTCATCCCAGGTTTTACAGCAGTATTGTCACAACGATAAATAAATCTATTTATCAATAAGAATCTGTCTCACCGGTCTCACCTCATTGAATTACACACAATCTCATTTCTCATGTCGTGTTCTCCTCCCAATAAAATACGGTTCCACTAGGAGCCGTATTTTGCCCACGAAAGAAAAGAACAGCAACAAACACTTTCACTTCTTCAGGTGTTATATTTGGATTAGTATATTTGCAGAATAGGGCATACTTATTCGATTCCAGCACTAGGTGAGAAATAACTTCTTCGTCAAAAAACAGTTCAAAAACTGTGTTAGGGGACATTTCACGAAACGAGGAGTAATCACGATTATGGAATATCGTGTCACGTACAGTAATTTCTTTATCATTCCAAATGATCAATTTCTCGCTTATTTGAGGTATCTTGGGTGATTTACGGCTCAGACCAGGTTCACCACATGCGGACTACTATTGTGATCGACGAACATTTTCGAGGTGTACATACAATAAACTCACGCTATGATCATGTATCAATAAAAATCAACATTTAAAATAATTATTATAATAATAAAATAAATAAATACATTGATAAAAAGTGTTAAAAACATAATATCACAAAATAATCGGGTGGAAATACAAACGCGGAAGGAATTCGCTCCCCACATAAAAATAGCATGGGAACTGCCTAGCGGTACCATATGGTACCACAGATGTATTAGACATTGTAACTTCTCTATGAATACATCTAAATCAAAACAATCTGCTCTATCTCGTAGCTACATGTATTATGATTTAATATTACTTGAAAAACTCGCTTAGATAAGGACAGGAACAGAAAAATTTCAAAAAATCGGAATGAGTGCACGAAAAAAATTGTTTTTTGGCGATCATTGAAAAGTCTCCTATTTCAAACATCTGTATGCGCGTTAATTATAGTTCAGTAAAAGCGGAATCTTCGGAATCATATGCTTCAACGTATGTAAATTGATGTGAAGTTAAAAAAATCAGAAGGAATTTAAAGGAATATGAATAAAATTAACTTTAGGAATACACTACCGAATGGTACCAAACGGTACCGCTAGGCGTTAACGGGTTAAAGCAACACACATAGTGAAACCTGAGGAAATGTAGTCTTCTATGATGCCCACACTACAGAAGCTGCAGCAACAAGAGAAATTCCATCATGGGAATGGTTCAAATATATCAAAATATAAAAACCTCCATATTTAGACCTTGCTGGATGAGTCAGTTAAATGAACATGAATTCAAGATACAATGAATCTTGTTTCCCCATCGAACAGACAAGAAGGCACAACATTTTGTTTACCGAGTAGACCCCCCCATTTGAGCTGGCTGGTGATATGCAGTTAGATCTGGATCCAGGGCTTGCACCATCGGGACCCCCTTCTTCCACTCCCAACGTGCTCACTGGGTGAGCATCACCGTTAGTTTTCTCTTCCGAATGGACTGCACCACTGCCATCGGCACATTCCTCAGCATCCTCCTCCGTTAACTGTAGCTCCTTCCTCTGCGGCGTTAGTGGCACATCTCCTGTAATCATCAGTTAAAAAAAAAAGAGAAGGAGAATGATACTAGTTCGTTTCGCATCTCACAAAAAAAAACAATCCCTTGTGGATTGCAGTTTGCAAAATTCTGGCTGTGCTGGATCAATGAAGAAGCAAGCCTGTGCATTCAATTGAAATCAAGCGAATTTCAAAAATATGTTTGCTAACCTAAGCAGTGGCACTTTTAGGCGTCGATTCACTAGGTACATGCTTGGAACCCCCATTGAGATAGAATTTTATTCTCATCAAATTAAGAGTTGACAGAACATTCAGCAATTAACTGAAATATGTATCAGTGCCTAGATACACAGTGATGGGGGGCATTAAAACAAACAGTACCTAGGAGTCTCGACACACACACAAATGCACTTCTCAGATCCTAAGAGTTAAGTATAGCTTTTGGCTACACTATTCTGCAGAAAAATATAGCTAAGAATTAGGGTGCAATGTAAGCTGTAATAGAAACGAAGCATAAGAGGTGCATACAACAGAGAAGGCAAAGAATGGTGGCCAAGAAACGAGACATTAAACCAAATTTTCCATGAGACCCTATGGAAAAAAGAAAGAAAGATGAAAGTGGCAAGAAGAATCATATGTTGTTTACACAAATCAACTACAACAAGTCTTCTATGAAATACTCACAGGGTTATTCACTTCAGTCATTGCTAATGGTATCATTACATATATTGATGCATTCCAATACTGCTGGGGAAGGACTAGTACTCAAGTCTATCAGCAATATTCCACAGCTATACTCAATTTTTATGCTTTTTTTATCGGCTAAAAAACACATAGGAAAGAAAATCTGAATTGGCCATTAATATGCACGTCCGAGGACTTATTTTGCCCCATGGAGGAAAATTGAAAGCCACGGTATATATGAGAAGGAAAAAAGCAGTGGACTAAGAATATACTATTAAAAATGTGCAATAATAGAACCAGTGAAATTTTATGCAATCTACAAGTACCAACTAATTTAGCAATCACTTTCAGATGACAATGATAATTTTAGATGCGATGGTCATTCCCTTTGCTATTTTTTTTACCTAATAAAGCATGTGAAATGTATATATGTATTTACAATTTACATTTCATGCAGCATCATATGCAAATGTGTAAAAAATTCTTTGGGTAATAAATGGCAAGCAAAAAGGGAAAAGGGCAGAGGCATGATCTAAGTGTGCAGGTTGTCCTGAGGATAAATTTTTTGTGGATGTTAATAAACCTTTGTTAGTTTCATTACTCAGGAATATGTTTGGAACCATTAGATTAGATAATATTACTAATATTGTTATATGGAGACAATATTTGACTTTCTTGTACACAGAAGCAAGGGCCAGTGATTTATTTTATACTTATGTATCTCATTAAGGTCCTAATATACTGCACATTGATTTAGCCCTTAGTAATGAAGGCTTAGGTAGGTATTAATAACCAATAAATCACTAAGGATCTTATTGACAAAATACATGATGGCAAGCATTTGTAATTATTAGCATGGATGGCTGACTGCAACCATTTTCCCAAATTGGGGTAAAATTAGAGGAGGGAAACAGCCCAATAATGGAGAGAAAATCAGTATGGAAAACAAGGTAATCTCAACAAAATGTATGAAGAGGCCACAAACCTAATGATACATCTGACAAATTTAAAACCAAAAGATAGCGAAACCTCAGTCCTTTGATAGGAAAGTAGTCATAATATTAATGTTATTGAGTCACTGATTTCATAAATGTGGCAAGGTTTTATTGGAAAATTAAATAATAATGAAAACATGTTTCAAAAACTCAATTCAAAGGTAAGAGGTCATTTGATATGGTAAATCTCAATCACATCATTAAGGAGACTATTTTGTGGTGGCATGCACAATAATAGAGAGTGGCAAATCTATTACATACCAAAAAGATATGATAGTGTCTCAAAAATATAAAAAATGTGGTCCCTTTATCAAAAATATAGAGGTGGGATGGCCTAAAATAATATAAGGAAGGGATAGCAATTGGAGAGACCCAACGGAAAATGTAATGTGACCCAAATAATAAAACGGAGAACAGACCTTCTTAGTGTAAACTAAAAAAAATCCATGAAATTAAGCCAATAGAACACAGTTGGAAAGGGTCAAATGGTTGCCTTCACAGGAGCCAAAAATGTTAAGTCAATATCAGAATTCAAAACCCATCCTTTTTAAACAAAGGAAAAATTGGATGGCATATTCAAGTGCCGTAAATGTACTTTATTTAGTTGGTAACCAAAATCAAAAATAATGATATGAAACAAAAGTATCTCATAACCTTCTAACACATAAAAATTTTGACATTTCAAAAAATTTTGTTCACTCTGGTGTTCTTCAGAAACAAGGTGCATACTAAAATTATGTATGGGGAATGAGTTGGGTCTTGCAGCATTCCATCTAAAACTTAATTCAAATGGTGACAATAAAGAATTACTATCAAAGCCTGCTATAATGAGAAAGCTATTCTCTAAGTTGTTTGATGTAGGTATTCTTAAAATGTAAGCATCAGTAATACAGAATACACCCATTGTTAATCAGACTTTGGGTATTAGAATTTAAAAAATATATGCATTTTGAAGTAATGCATGAACTTGAAAACTGCAATTCCTTTTTTTTTTTTTGCAAGATTTGAATTTCACCATTGGCATCCAATTAGTTAGCTCTAGCTGGTCAAAACCTTAAAAAATGTAACTACTTAGCCAGTCACAAGCTGTAGTTTGAATTGGGTCACAACAAACAATAATGTTTGTGGGCATACTCAATGACTGGCATGCAGTAGGGTTGTAATAGTTTTGTGCATTTGATCAGGGAGAAGGCACACGAGAAACAACAAAAAGATCAAATGTATACTTCAATAATAAGTAATTTCCCTACATACACAATCCTTATACATTAGGTTTTTACACAAGTATGAATATAAGAAATGCTAATTCAAGGATTGAAAACCAGTGGTGAAAAACCTTAATGGTGTTACCTGCTGATCTGTGTAATAGCAAAGTTTCCACAGAGAAAAAATCATTCACTTTTACAGGGATTTGAACCCAGATCATTCCAATTCATGCTGAATCCTTTAGCCAAACAAGCTACCAAGAAATCCTTTTTTTATCTGTGAAATCCTAATAGCCAGATACCCAGCTAGCACAAAGGAAGTGTTATCTGTAAATTTTTTGGGTAATGTAAGGATATTTTACCCTCGATGGGCATTACCCATTATTTACCCATTTTTTAACTGTATTCCTGCTGCCAAAGAGGAACTATTGGATTGGTGCATCAATCATTCGCTAGATGTCAGCACGAAATACATGAACTTATGGCACTGAATATTCGGGATATACTCTGTGCTTTCGGATTGTTGCGGTTGCTACGAATGGGGAGGGATCTCCAGAGGTAAACAAGGAATATTGAAAAATGGATGCTACTACGACACAATCGCAAAAAGTTATTTTCTGTATGTAATGATGCGGTAAAACATGTGCGGTTGTAGATGGTAGGATAGTTTTTATTGTACCTTGAGGTATTGAACATTGTTTCAGACCACATCCTTCAGACCCCATCCCTTCCATCCCTATCCTTATACCTTTCCTCCCGGTCTGAAGCGCCTATTAGTGCGGAAACAGATTTGAAAACACCCATGAACATTGTACCGGTTATCATAAAAACTCACGAGTTAAGTTAATGTGATGAAGCAACATATTTCCGGAATGTTTTATAAATAAGTTTCCTTAATAGACATAACAATTGCTTCTTTGATATTCCCGATTATGTTCATTTGAAAATTTTTGGAATATTTTGGTTTAGAAACGGCTTTAAAAATTCTTTGTCTTAGTGTTTACGAATTGCAATTTGTTCTAGACATATCTTTTCACTTGATACATATTTGCAGATTGTTTCCTTGCCCAGTTCGTAATGAAAGCAAGAGGATTTCATAAGATGAAAATGTGTCTAGCAGCACAATTTATTTTCATGTCTGCGAAGCATGTATGATCTATTGCGAACAAGAAGTAATTAGGAATGGTGTTTTAAGTCTTTGGTACTTTTTAGCGAAGGCTTTGGGAGATTTTTAAGCAACTTTTAGATGGTGTCTTATGGCTACGTATTTTTCCTATTCTGCTTCTCAGGAATCCTTTGAAGGCAGCACCAGACAAGTCCAGGATTCTTCTGAATTACGCTGAAGTATTATGAGATAAATTTCACTCTACCCTTTTGTTTAAATTTGTTTTGCAAAGTTTTTTGTTTGTTTTAAAATGAGTACACTTTTGTATCAACTACTTGTTATTTTCATAATGGTATTTACGTAACTTTAGTTGTTTCGTTTTTTGTCTTTGACGAATAAAATTGATTTACGTTAAAAAATATGTCGCAATGTTCATTTATTTTTAATATGTACGCACCCACACAAATAAAATCCTCAACTATCGATAGTCACGTGGTTCCTGTACATATCGATAGTGACATGGCCGAGGTAGATATCGATAGTGCACTGTATTTACAGATAGTTCCTCTGACACTCAGCTGGTAGCTCGGTCATTGGTTAAAGAAGCTTTACCCTTAAAATTGCTGAAATTTACCACCTGTTTACCCAATATTTACCCAAATTCCTTCCAGGTAAATTACTCATTAACGCATGCGGTTTACATCTTTTACCATCGTCGCTTCCGGGTAACGAAGGGGTAATAAGCAAGTGAAAAATCTTTTGTGCTAGCTGGGTATGCTCTTGAAAATTTGAAAATTTACTGTTTTAATACCAAAGTCTGATTATGACAATGAGATTTTCAAGTTTTTTAATAAGAAAATCAATAAGATATATGAATTGAAGCCAGCATGACAGTGAGAAAGTATTTCAGAGAAAGTGTGAGCTTGAGGGATTCTCATTATGGCAAACTGTTTTCACTGTGGTTCGTTTTCTGTGGATTAGTGGAGAATGCAGGGAAAGGAATAGTGGGAAGTTATTAATCAGCTGAAATTGATGTCTTCGCAGATCATCAGGCGACTGACCTGGCTCCTCAGACTGATGGCCACTGTCGACGGATGGGTTTGTTGTAACGATGACTGCCATGCCTTCTCTTTCTGGCCTCTCCTCCCTTGATGAAGATTCTAGTCACAAGGAAAAAGCCAACTGACTCTTAAGAAAATTCTGCCAGGTACGTTTTCTTCATGCTCATTAAAACAATTATTTCAATTTAAAAATAAGAAAAGTGGGGAAAACACATCTATGTGGAAATATGCCACTCAATTCACAATCCCAATGAAATATTTTTTTATGGATGATGAAAGGCTCTGCATGAACTAAAGATAATTCAGTGTGTATGTATTAACCTCAAATATGCCAAGCCCCCTTAAAATGAAATTTATAGCTATCAAAAATTAATGTACCATTGCATGACTTTGGATATACCTATCTGCGATGAGAAAATTTAAGTTCCCTAGTTAACAATGACCACTATGTGATCTGCTCTAACTGCTTATCTGCAGTAAATGAATTTTATAAAACTCCTATACCAGGAACAAATTCAACTTTCATTTTCATAGGGTTCAAAAAAGAAAATGTGTAGGAGAAATCAACATAGTGTTAGAAATTACCAACAACTGGAATCAGCTAGCAAAAATGACAAATGTAGGAACTAACATTTAAATTTTATTTCTAGGGAGAAGGATATGGAAAGTGGAAAATTAGTTTTCAGGAGGAGGTCAAACACTAGCTAATCTGCACCCATTTGTGGCAAATTTGATTTGTTCCCATGGGTAACAGTAGGAAACAACCACACAACCTACTTTTAAGGCTTCCATGACTTACAATCAATGGCTTAATGTTATTTCTGGGAATTTCCATCATGTCCATAGCATTTTGGCAAGAGTGTCACCCCCTAATCAACCAAGCAACATAACAACCAAAATAAATAGCAACAAAATAAGTAATTAAACAACTGTCTTTTCCGCCTGAAAACACTCCTAGGTTGAAGGGTGAAACTATTGTAAAAAAAACTACGAAAATTCCTCAAAGCCACACTATGATAATCACCCTACTTGTTTGTTAGATTCTTTATCATAGGGTGTGTGCTGTTTTGAACTGCACTGACATAAGCAGGACACACAACACATATTGCACAAAGTGTATCAATAAACAATATCGATTCAGGCGAGATGTGGTGGAAACGTTCCATATTAAAGGAAAGATAATGCAATTTTCCACAAGTTACTTGTGGAAAATTGCATTATCTTTCCTTTAATAAAGTGTATCAACTTAATCAATTGAGTGGGGTTAATTTCCCCATAGCTAATTATGTGAGTGTGATATAAGATCTAGTGCTTTCCCGGCGAATAGTATGCAGAAATGTTTCTCGGGCTTGATACCGGTTAATAGGCTCCATAACGTTTCAAAGAGCGACTCGCTCTTTGAAACGTTATGGAGCCTATTAACCGGTGTCAAGCCCGAGAAACATTTCTGCATATGTGAGTGTGATCTGTCAGTGTTTCTCTCTCAAGGAGTGACAGAAACTCCTACAAATAGTCACTAGGAGGAATGGTGATTTTTCTTGCAGTTACCCCAGTGAGATTTAAATACTCTCACAAACAGCCACATAATTGACCTCTTTCCAAAACAAGTTTTTCCCTCCCTATTTCCCTTTCCTTAGAAACCTTGCAATATTGTCTGAGCAAAGAAGGACGTTTCCTGCTGTGGGTAATTTTATCAAGTATTTCTCTGGGTCATTTAATACTTCAAACCTTATTCAAATGAAAGGTAAATTGCTAATGAACATAGTGCATTTCTCATGCATCCATTAACACCAGTTGGAAGCAAAATTCTATTTCCAGGCTGGGTAACAAGTGGACAGTATTTTCTGGTAACACAGCACTTAAAATGTTTCATTTATTTTAAATGAGTTCTCAAAAGAAAACCTCTAGCTGATGACTTATTTAGCAATTCAGCTATCTAAACTATCCTTCTGGTTTTTTTAAAGCATGGTGGTTGATTTTTTGGTGAAAACCTCTAATAGCAGAGCATATTTTGTTGTCAGTACAACTGACAGCTGATTAGAGAATTTGCAACCTTAAACACTTGGTACTTCTGGAAATCAAACTTAAAAATTCAATAAAAAATAAAAAATCTTGAATTCTTTTGCTTGAATTATTAATCTAAATAAGCAACAACTGATGCATTGTCATTTAGCATACAATTCTTAAGTTGATTAAAATTTTAGGACACTAGAACTTGTCTCAACCATTGATTAGGCAATTTTGGCTAAAATACAGCGTATAAAATAATATATATATTTTTACTTGCTGAATTCTTAGAATACAAAATGAATGAATGAATCCATTCATGATGAACTTAATTAATACATTTCAAGATATGATAGAATTAACGTTTAATTTTCAATACTTAAATAGGGCAATGACATGTCACCTCTGTCACCCGATTCACAAAAACTCAAAATGAACCCAGATATTATATTCCAAAAAACAGAGAGAAATATAAGGGATTTAGAAAAAAAAAGATACTGATGAAATGAAAAAACATGAGCTGAAATAAATTTAAATAATTAATAACAAAACATAAAAAACACCTGATAATTTTAACTGAATACTGATGGCTGACAAGAAAAGGTACCTAAGTGTCAGATCTTGTTTCCAATTCAGTTCAATTCATACAGATTTCACAGGTATTTCAGTTAGAGAACAAGGATACTGAATGAGAGACAAATTAAGGGTGGGAAGTCATCCACTAGCGACATCACCTGGTGAAGGACCTGAGATTTTATGTGTAATAGGCAAAAAGGTAAATTTAAATTCTTGATTTGCAGCTTAAAATCAGCACTTACACAAATTTGATCGAAATATTTAACCACAGGAAAGAACTTTACATTTATCAGTGGATCTCAATTAAAATGTTGACAATATAATAAAAAGGGAATCAATGATATCCCTATCTTTCGTAGAATGGGCCCAATTCACATTATGTGAGATGAAGGCATCTTCATTCCGCACACCAGGTTGATCTCTCAAAAAATCCTTCCAATTCCCTAGAAACTTAATTTGGAACTCAGAATATATTACCTGCTCCATTTGCATGAGCTTCAGTGCCATTTGCAGCCATTCCATTGACTTCCTCCGTCGCTTCTAACTCTCCAGCACCATCTTCCTCAAGTCCCTCATCAGATGAGATAGTTTTCCGAGCCTAAAAAAAGGAATGAAGTTTATATATTTGATAACTTTCAATTCAAGCTCACTAGTTACAAGTAAAGGAAACCATGCAATTGAAAAAAACTACAGTGCAACCTCTTTAAAACAAGACCTCACGGTGCCCAAGAAAACCCTTGCTATTGTGAAGTATCGTCTTGAAGTAAATAATCACCATTAAACTTATTGTCAACAATTTTCTAGGAATTGGGTTGGTGTGGTGGCGGAAGTATTTCCATCCGGAGAGTCTGAGCACAAATCCCGAAAGATAGGGAAAGTTTTTGCAATAATTCATATCCCTACTTAATTTACCAACTAACCATTAGATCAAAAAGCACCGTACCTGCTCCAAAATATGTAAAAAGCCTCCAATTACCGACCATTTTCCCAAATGCACAACTGACCCAGCTACTCTTTTCTAATGCTCGTACCAATTTCCATATTCATTCCATAATTTTGATTAGTTTCGCCAAAAATTTAAACCGTAACTGATAAATCAAAATTGTATCGCCTTTATTACTAGCCTCTATGCTTTCCCTTGGTTGGTCTTAATTTTTATGATCAGTATCAGGGAGCAGTATATTCAAGTTCTCCGCGACATTTTGCAGAAGCCATTGGGAATAACGTATCGCATTTGTTTCAGCAGGCGAAAAGAGACCGTGGAAGTGGTGGAAGGAATCCTGCCTTGGAGGGCATTTTTTTCATCTGATGTAATGTCCACATCGAAAAACAAACTCCTTTACCACGTATAACAATTTTATTAAAATAGCGGTTGTATCAAAATATGTTCTTTTTAAAGATTTCGTTAGGCCATTGATGTACTTACAGTAATTTTGGTGGGTGTATATGCACAACGTTAGTATGATACAAAGGACTGAAAAAATGGGTCTAATGAAGAGCCATCCTATACCAACAAATGTGTTAAGTATTAATTCATATAAATGCTCAATAATGGCAGCAAAACATAGAAAGGAATATAGAAGTATTGAAAGTCAATAAACTAAGAGCGCTACTCCATTGGCACTGTGTTCATCACATTACATCAAGCAGTTATAAGTATAGGTAACAAATAATAATTTGCTAACTTCAATAATCTTGTAAATTATAAAATTAACTCATGAAAATGTTCAAAATTGATAAATATAGAGTGAAAGAAAATTTGAAAATAAATTTAGGAGATAAAATTGAGTAGCTTGCCGTTTTTATCTTCCGACACGTAAGTGTTTCGCATTTTTGGGCCACGGAGTCTATCTTGGAAATGCTCTCAACTCACAGATGTGTGAGTGTGCTCTCAACAGCCCGGGAAACAAAAGAAGATCAAATACCTATTTGTAACTGCTAATGCTGCAGTATTTCCACCAATATTAACAATAAATTAATCGGATGGTGATTTATAACGTGCAGTTGATACGTAACACTTCATATTAATTGCATTGTTAACAGATTGCAAGCTATGGCAGATGTTGGCCACTTTTGGTGCTAGTTTGCTGGTGACGGAAACTCTCGCAATGGCAGGGGCCAACACCGAAAGGGTCTCGTAAAAACAGTATTTTTTTACATGGCAATCATAGGGTCAATTGATGGTGCTCCTGCAATCTCTTGTAATGGCAGGGGTCTCGCAATAGGCCATACTCATACTACCGTGGTTCCACTGTAAAATAAAAATCTATTTTGGACTCAGTATAAGTAGAATACAAAGAGGGGACTTACTCCATTGTGTCCATTTACTAAATGCCCATCACCATCTACGTCAGGATTTTCTAAGGAATTTGGTGGAACTTTGGCATGAGACTCCTCGGAGGGACCACCATCATCTTCCTTGTCCTCAGCTTCATCGTCATCATCCATTGCGTTGTCATCTGATGTTATGCTCACTGCATCCTCAAACACCTAAAGTACAATTGATAGGAACTTTAGTGTAGGTGACTGATTGATTGAACTTTATTATCTGGAGGCAACTACATTTGCATGGAGTCGTCATAGAAAAAACACAAAAAATGAATATTATAGGCTATGCTATATGATAGAAATAAATCACAAAGTACATAGAACATAGCACAAAACATAATATGTAACATAAAACATAATGCATACATAAAAACACATCAATATAGAAAACAGTAAAATTTTACAAAAATGTGTGCTCCATAAATTCTTTGGAGCTATATAACAAATTTTCCTGAAGCATATCTTTTACCTTAGGTTTAAATGGTGACTATACTGAATGGACTTCTTAGCTGAGGCAATAATCTTGTTTTCCATACGCAATGGAACAAATATATGAATTTGAGGAAAAATTTGTATTTCCAAATCATGAGCACAAAAGCAAATTTATGTAATAAAATCTGAAGGTACCACCAAAAAGATCAATAGATGAGATTGAAAATATCAAAAAAAGCAGCTCACAGAGTCCAAAGTAACTTTTAAAGGAAGAAAAAGGCAAGTAAATCAGGAATGCAGGGAATAAGAAGCCCTTATGAGTGGGAAAGTAATTGATCCATTACATCAAATATGCAAACCTTACAGGGTAAACTCTGCTTGGAATGAAAATGGAGAAACATAGGAAAGGGGTTATATCAGAGGGAAAAAATGATCATGTAACATAAGAGTGGACAAAGGTGGCTACAGAATAGATAGATAAATATCCAATGAATTTTTACTTTTGATGGAGGTCGATAGAATTTATTAGCTTGAGAGCACTATAAATCCTATCCAAGAGGACGAAAGATCTTTAATGATACATGCAAAGATCTATTTGTTTACTGCTTCCACTAGGTATGTCATAAAATCTCTACTATGAGTCAAATTAGCATACAGATTCTACCTGCAAAGGTGGTATTACTTCTCAGTGTGATGCTAAGAAGTAACTATATACTAGGTACTCCAAATCATTCTGAGGTGCACTTATGTACCATTATGAACTTGCCATAGAGATTTTATGGCATAAGTAGTAGAAGTGGGACTTTAGTTGATTCTGAATACAGCCCTTAGAATTGGTTTACGGAAGTGAGGATGATACGACACATAAATAGGATGTTTTTTTTGCGTCCGGACAATTCTGTTGGTCCATATACCCCTGGGATCCCAATTTGCATTTGTCTGTCATCAGGCTTCCCAGAGGCTGAACCAACAGAGCTTGACAAATATCCAGGCCCTGGGTGGAGAAAAACCCATCCAGGTGGGACTCGAACCTGCGACCCTAGGATTAGCAGGCGAGGACTTTACCTCACTGCCATCGGGGCCGGTTGTTTCATTCTATATAAACATTTCCCTGTAAATTAATTCACAATCATTAGCCTCTTATGTGATGAAACCATTTTACTCAAGTGTGCTATAATTTATGGAAACGGAAACCCATTTCTTACATTTGTGCAGGAATTAAAAAAACCCAAGTGTATAGTAATCTATTTCAGACTCAGCAAACTCCATAAATTTAAACAGTCTTTTTATGTACCTCTGTGACACCAATCTCTTATCTAAAATCTGAATACCTTTTATCCATATATTTTTAAAATTCACTAAAAAAAACTGGAAACATGATTAATCATTTCTTTTTTCTTGTATAGTACTAATCCTCATACGAAGATGCGAGATGACCCTGGCCGTCGATGCACCTCTAAATCAGCTCTACTACTACTACAACCTATTTGTTCAATAAAAAACCTTTAAATGAGGTGTAATACCATCAACCGACTCCCAGTCATCACTGATTGCTTGTATAGATCAGGCTGGTTTGATGGCTAGAGTAATAGTTTCCCATCTTAAGGGTCTTGATTCAAATCCAGGCGGTGCCAGAGATTTCTTTGGTGGAATAATAGAGTACCATGAGGGATGTCCAGTACCTACTATATATGATTGGGTGGGATGCTAAATAGAGGATCCCTTATGCCTGCCTACTACACCTTTTGCCAACTGGGTACTGGCTGTTTGGATTTATGAATGTTTGACGACGTAAATACCAGTCCAGAAATGTCACTGTGAGTCCTGTTTAGCAAGTGCTGCCACCTGTTGCAATGCTAGATGAAAAACCCTCTTGATGTGACAATCTATTATGATCCACTGTCTCCCTAATGAATGAATATTGAAGATTTCCTGATATCCTTCCCCCAATTCCTCACAAATTTCTATCCAACCCAAACACCCACCTACCTCCTATCACACAAATGATCTTCACTGTTAGCCACCTATCCCAATTATTTACAACAATAATAATCCAATAATAATTCAAAAGTAATGCTGTACATGCATACGAATGTTAAATTATTGAATATTTTATCCGGCTTTATATCTCTCTTTCTCATCCAAGCACTTAAATGTCACTCAACTGTTGACCTATTAGGAATGTTATAAAAAAACATGAATATCCCCAACTGTGACCAGATTTGCCTTACATCATTGCTGAGCTCTTGAACCAGAGCTGGAGCTGGAGGCATGTCATTGCCAGACGTTGACTCAGATGAAAGCTTTGCAAGATTGGCAGCCATTGCCTCACGGTCTCTCTGTCGCACAATGGCCTCGACTGCAAGCCACTCAGACATGGTTGTCTCAAAAGCTCGGCGAGTAGCAACATCCACTGTTTCACGATCGACTGGGGCACTTCCAAATTCATAATGCCCTAGTAAATATGGCCAGACCTATAATTCACATGAGAGAAAAACATAAATGAAGTAACAATGGAACATGGGAGTGTTGTGAAAGGAACACTCATGAAAAAGAAACGAAGGAATAAACGAAGGAATATGGATAAAACATTAAAAATATTATAGTTTACGAAGCATTATTATTAAAAGTGCATAAGAAATGGTTACTACTCTGATATACTCCATAACTGATAGCAAAGATATGTGACTCAGTGGCTAAACTTATGGTAGAGGAATGCAGACACCCTATAAGTTCATTTCCTCCCTTCAAAGTGAGAATTTAGGCACCTCATTGGTAAAGTTGGACATGACATTCAATCATCAACAGATACTGAGGTTTCAGGCGTGATAAGGTGGAAACAGAACATAACTGAACTTGAAAAATGAGCAACTTCCACAGAGAAAAATGTTTATTGTGACTGGGTTTCACTTCAGGCCTGAAGATGCTGTAAAAAGCAAAACCCAGTCACAATAAACATTTTTCTAGGTGGAAGTGTCTCATTTTTCAAGTTCAGTCATCAAAAGATATTAAAAACATACAGTGCTCACCTCTTTTCTTAATTCATGAGAAACCCCACCATAATAGGTGAGTCGGAAGACTTCAGCACGATTTGAAATTTGACCATCCAACATCATTTCTTTCCATTTTCCAACAGTCAGCCCACCTGTTGCATCTGTAACCAAAACAATACAGCATTAAAAAGATAAAGCATATTTTACTATATTTCAAGTGCTATCATTTAATTTTACAAGGAATGCATCTACAATGTCTACCAAAGTGGAAAACAAAAATTCCAGGCCTTCCTAAGGTTTCCCTGGTGAAAATATCCTGGGCAGGAAGTGTGCAATACCGTGCAGGAAGCGTGCAATACCGTGCAGGAAGCGTGCAATACCATGCAGGAAGCGTGCAATACCGTGTAGGAAGCGTGCAATACTGTGCAGGAAGCGTGCGCACGCTTCATGCACGATAACTGCACATTACATGCACACTTCCTGCACGTTCAAATGTCCGAATTCACGCTTCCCGCACACTTCCTGCACATTCAAATGTCAGAATTCACGCTTCCTGCACACTTCCCTCACATTCCCTGCACGCTTCCTGCACAGGATATTTTCACCCGGGTTTCAAGGCTGACTGAATTTTCAAAGTAAAAATCTCAACTAATATAAGAACAAAATCCTCTGATGCATATAAGATTTCTTGTGGGAAGATATATTTAAAAAATAAACAACTTCAAACAAAGAACAAATTCCATCAAACTGTCTGGTATTGAAATTAAGATTTAAATTTAATATTAAGAAATTTTCATGTGTGATTAAGGAGGTTGCAATTGCAAACAGTAATCCTCCTAAAAAATCTATGATAGTTAAAATTTATAACAACAAAATAAGCCATTTTAGATAATGCATAATAAATAAGACAGCAGTCAAGAAAATGCAGAGAAAGGTCACAACATTTTTGATCTGTTGTTTTCATTAGGGAACTACATATTTCTCATTTTTGCAGTGTTTTTAGCAGTTGCGGGGAGAGGGGCTTTTTATCTGTGCTCCCACATACATTTATCAGAATAAAAAATAAACACATTTTCCCATCATTAATGTTTGCATTTTCAAAGCAAAAATGTTCATTTAACATAAAAACAATCCTATTAGTCAAGTAATGAAAAAAAGAAAAATTTACATTATGTGAACTGCATAATATTTTCCATTCTACATAAGTAAAATAATAAAGTCAGTATACGATTGTACATTTGATTTAATAAGTATAATGACACATATTTACCAGAAGGCTGACTGCTAGAGATAATTATTTGGTTGACTAGGCCGGACAGATGAGTCCTAACAGTTGTCAGGTGACGACAATAAGCTAACCATCCATAAAATCCACGTGAGATGATCTGCCTCTTCATTGTAGCACAAAGGAGCTGGATCGATTCCCTGAAATATTTTGAAAATTCCTTAACAGGGGAAAGCATAAGAATCTAAATGCATGATTTCTTCTAATGATTTCATCCATTAATTAGCTAAGATCTGAAAGTCAGATTAGCATTTAGAATAAAAAAAATCATAATTTTAGATTTTAAGGTCACCAATGATGATGATAAAGTAAAAATCTTTCATCATTTCAGAGTTTAAAGAGAGTAGAGAAGAAATAACTTAGGTCTCGTGAGTTATAATACTCTGTTCCCAAAGTTACAGATGGGAATGTTCTAATAGACATTTGCATTGACTTTTCTTGTGTCGGTACCAATTTTATCACTTGAGAAAATTATTAATTTATGGAAGATAATGAGCAAGTAGTGCCCTCCACATATTTCAATCACCAGAGAAAATGATATTTGACTGACCTTAAACCTTAAAGAGAAAATGGACTTCATATTTTACAGTGAATTTTTACAATCAGGTAAACCTCCATTATAATATCTGACTCACCAGAACAATGATAATTAAGGAAAAAAATCATCACATTTAAAACGAAGTTTACACAGAAACTTGCATAAGGCAGCAATGCTCACAGTTTAAGCAACCATTGCAACAAGAGACTGATAACATTATGTAAAGACTTAAATCATAGCATAAATAAATCATAGCAACATCAAAGAAAAGTTTCAGTTTTACCCTGGGGTGGTTTTTGAAAGGCTTCGGTTGAAATTTTTCGGGGAATCTTCAACACTTGGCTGGGTAGTAGGGGATGGTCCATCCATGCCATTGGTTGGTTCTAAACTTAGAGACTTAGATGATGATGTAGATGAACCAGTGGAGGATGAAAACTTGGGAAATCGCCCTCCATTACTGGTACCTCGATTCCACCGGCCCCAGCTAGTTGGGGATGAAACTGTTGGGTTAAGTAGTTCTCCACCTATGGATACAGAAGTTTTGAAATCTTGTAAGCATGTTGGACATCAGTTTCAGCTGCATAAATATCTTCATATCATAAAATTATACTTAAAGTTTTGCTGACTTGTAACCAAATTCTGAGGTACATACATACAATTTCCATAAAGAAGCTTATATCTTCCTCTATTTTCAACTTATGTAATTCATAGATGTATTTCTATCTGCAGATTAGCTTTAATATACAGCTCTCTAATACATAATTCTCTCAGATTCAAAATTTGGATTTTTTTAAACAGAAAGAGGCTCAGCTTCATGATATCTGGTTTATGTTAATCAAAACTTTTGTGGGTGTTTAGTTGAAGATATGGATACCAACATTTCTCATTTTAATACACAAAACAAACAGTTAGTTAGTTGATGAGAGTAGTCGCTGAGAAATAGCTACATATCTGTGATGTCTCTCTAATCATGTAAATACATACCTATTTAATCACACATAAAACTAGACCTTAAGGCGTTAAAATTGATAAGAGAACTGATAGTATACACAAATGAAAATTAAATTTACATAAGTCAATGAAAATCATATTTACCAGTAACTGTTAGCGATAGGCATGAAATAAAAGGAAAGTGTTTGTTTTTTTTTCAAATATTTTTACAGCTGAGTTCCATATGTTCTTTCTGCCATTTGACCACATGGGGTATGATTAGTTTCAAAGAGACCTCCTATTAGATGCTGCCAGTAGCATATACTCACATGGTTGAAATAGGGATAAGGGTCTTGCAAGGATTGAACTTAATAATTTTATACAGAGTTGATGGAAAACAACAAAGGCTCACTTAACTGGAAGTTATTGAAACAGAGGCACACTGAATATCATATAAATGATATACAGAAAGAATATGAGAACCTGATAAAAAAAAACAAATTGCAAATTAGATTTATTTTAGCTGATATACATATTATAACAAAAAAAAATAGCAATTGGTTCATGGTTACGTATTTTCCTGAATGGAAGCCTCTGGTTTTGCAACACATTCACTGCTGCATTTGCCATAATGACCAAAACAGGCCCAACCCATTTGAGTCACTTTAATACTTAAGACAGAGGAAAGAATCATTGTTTCACCATTCGTATGAAACATTCCATGAACCACAGCTTGATATGTTACCTTCATGCCATATATAGCCAAACACATGAAAACTTTTGGGACTCAAAATATAAAAAACTGTAAAACAATTTAAACTATATAAAAAAATTAGAATAAAAATACTCTTGAACACATTGGTTGGAAATGGCAAGAACAGAATGGCAGGGAATGTGTTAAAGTACGAAAAAAGAACATAAATTCCTGGACTCTAACATTGATTTTTTTTCTAACAATAAAAATATTTTTTTGCACACAAGTAGAAACAAAGCAATTTTCTACAATTGATGTGGCCAAAACATTTCTTAAATAGATGGGGGTAGAAGAGGAGGGAAGATGATCTGATAGATGGATTAACACTTCCAAAATTCAATATATAAGGCATTTTAAAAAAATATATGTGGGGAAGAGCAAACAAAAGCAATAACAAAAGCATGAGAATATTTGATCACATTCACCTTCACAAAAATATGTTTTCTGTTGGCCATTTCCATACCGACAAGCTGAAACTGTTAAATTAGGCTATTTTAAATGCATTTTTTGTTTAAACCATTGCACATTAACCCAGAAAGAGACACCATTCCATCTATTAAAGGACTAACCGAGTGAATAAATATGAAATCCAGTTGATGTACACTTCCCTTGTGATTCAACAAGATAACTGACACAGGCACAGAATATGTATTCGCTTTCTAATAAAAGAAAAAGAAATGTTTGAAAGATGTGAGGGTCTCAAAATAATTACTTCATTTAACATTTTCCTGTTTTTATTGCTGAATGCGACTGTAAAAGAATAGAGTAAAAAAACAGACTCACATATGTCTTCATGCCTCATCTTGTTAACGATTCGGAAAACATAATCCGTTGACTCCTCCTCTCCATCATCCTCTTCCCCATCTTTCCTTTCCTCACTCCTGAGAGATGGCAGAATCCTCCCTCGCCTCCTTAATTTTGGGAAGACTTTTCCTGAAGCCAGAAAGACTGCTCTTAAAATAATTAATAATTTCTAAGACCAGCACCAATATTTTTCCTTGGCGTAATGATGAACATGAACCTTAACTTGCGTTGTGATGATCAACAATAGATTAGAACACCTAGATACTGTAAAAGATAGTGATAGCAAAAATATTCCAATTCAATGAATGACTTGGGTGTGAATATTTAGAGAAAATTGAAAGCACCTGAAAGTTAAGCCTTGAATAATATTTGCCTTGAATGACAAACTGGTGAAATATTCCTTTGCATTCAAAGTTAGAGATTACTTCTTTTTTGATGCACACTTCAATATTTACAATAAAGGGAGTGGAAGAAAATGTTCATGAGCATGCATAACTGTTTTTCCCAAGGGATAAAACTCTCACCTTTTCCTCGTTGAGACCACAATGGAGGATCCAGTTGACCATGAGGGAGAAGACCAGTTTCTAAGCATGATAGAAAAGCCAAAAGATGACCTCCTTTAGGAAAATGGATTGGTGGATGCTGAATACCATCTTGTCCAACAAGAACGACAGTTCCTCCGGAATCAGCTGAATTCGTAGGACAGAAACAGATGCAATCACTCTCTTGATAAGTTATTTATCAGAAAATCATTCATAACTGATTGATATTTATATAGTGAATTCATTGAAAAATATAGAGCAAAACTCATTGCAAATAAATTTGCAACACTAAAAAAATGTAAATTAATTTGTTTGTATATTATATAATGGTATACTTAAGATAGATTAATCCAAAATTAATATAAAAACAATAATTATGACTTATGAGACATGTTCTACTATGTATGATTCATCACCAATACATATGAAATTAATAAATAATTTATTTGCTCTAGCTTTTCTTTGTTTTTAATTTAACATGATACAATTGTAACTTATCTGAGATAAAACATATAATTTTCACATGTAACCATGAAAAACTCTATTAAAAGTGTTTCACAGTGGTATTCATTGCAAAACATGATACTATTATGAGCTGTCACAACTGATTGCCCTGATTAAAAGCACAAATATACTTAAATACTTCCATAATTTAAAATTGAGGATATTCGTTGATAAAAAAATGTTTGAGAAGATAGCAACATGGAAAATCAAAGCCATTGCAAATAATTACACCAATGAAGTGTTCAATGGATGTACGAAATGAAATTAGTCATATTATATTACCTTGTTGATGGCAGTGAACGTAAACAATCTCATCCACATTCACATTCATAGCATAGTCCCAGTAAAGGCTGAAAATGTTAAAAACAAATATTAATTTCAAAAACTGGTGACTTGATATCAAAATTAGCTGCACAAATTCACACGTTACAAATTATGAAGTGAAAATTGAAGGCAAAATCAAAGGCTGACCATTCCTACCTTTTATCCTGCTGTGTCTCATTTTCTGTGTAGCCATTCATTAATTGGTTTGGTGTCCACTTGATTGTGAGAAGCTGTGCTGTCTGATGCAGTGACAAATATCCTGGCATAGGCTCTGTGATGTCTTTCTGTTAATATCATGAGCCAAAACAAATTACAGGGATTTTATCAACTTTATTGAAGGCAGGTTACAGCAATGGCTAAGAATTCATGTAACTAGGGGGTATTCTGTGTAAGGATCATATTTTCCAGCGTATATCATAAGTATAAAAAATACTCTTGATTTTTATCTCTTGATGGCTTGATTAAAAGATAACTTTGGTAACATATTATGAGAAAATAATCAGACGCTCCATTACTGTTGATGATTGTCATTGAAAAACTGAAATATTCTACCTCATGTTATCAACAAATATGACAAGTAAGGTAAGATTGGAGCAAATTTTATAGTGAAGATATTCAAAATTAGATTAATTGGCTCTACATCTATGAATAGTATCACTCTGGCAATAGCATTCAGGCCAAGTTTCATATCATAACTGAACCTAGCATATGGTAATGCCAGCTCAGAGATGGAAATCTAAACATATGTATAAATGCTTAGGATATATGATTCTAATATCAAAAGAGTTCTCAGCATAGAAATTCAAAGCCATAATGACCCAAAAAGTAAGATAATGTTATATCATAGTGTTTTAGCAATTATATTCCCCTGATGACGCTGCACAAAGTCAAAAAGTAGTCAAATAAACTTCTTTTGAAAAATTAACCACATGAATTATTGTTAAATCATATTCCTATGAAGAGGTAATACTGTTTGACACCTTATATTGAGAACGTGAAACAATGTGCTACTTAGGTGATTATGTAATAACCAGGACCAAGAGGAAGTTAGATAGACAGAGAATTAAGTAAGACATGGAATAAGAATAACAGAAAGTTAATGAAAAGTTACGAAATATTATGTGGTGGAGAGAATAAAGAGCATCAAGAGTTCTCCTTATGTCATCTTGTCTGAAACATTATTTGTTAGTAATTCAAACTCAAGTTTTATGCCAAAAAAGACTATGTACAAGTCAATTTACAGTTATATTACCACTGGAGAGTGATTATACAAGAATTTCTGTCAGAGGAGGTGACAAAGAAGCCATTAGATTGCTAAAAAGATAATGTCTCTGGAACACATTGGAATTTATTTCATTGAAACATGTATTTAAATAAAGAGATTAAATATGCATAAGGAAGTAGCTGAAGGTTGATAAGATCACAAGTAATTTGTGTTAAAACAATGAGAGAGGGAAAAAGGTCCATCATGCAATTAAAAAAAACAGTGTTTGATCAGAAGGTTGGTTTTTGACAGGTGAGGATTGAGTTCACCCCACACTAAGTCATTGGCATATGAAATTCAAACCTTTAGGGGAGGGGGGCCAGTTCCTTTCCCTGGGCCACCTGCAATTTCCTTCTATGTTCTGACACACGGGAAATAGAATTTCGAGAATTTTTAGGTGGGGGTGTCCGGAAAGTTTCTGCCTGGGATTTGAACCTGGGACACCCTGGTCTATAGTCCACAACTCTACCCACTAGCCCACCATGACCCCCCATCATGCAATATTATTATTCGAGAAAGATGATGATAAAAATTTTAGTTTCACATCATATTTCAATTTCTCCCATATCTAGTGATGGATAATAAATTTTTAATCGATCGAGTTGAGATAAGTCAATCCTTTTAAAATAATAAATTTTAAAAGGATTGACTTCAATCTTCCCAAGCACTGCTTATTTATGAAGATTATCTTGAGGGAATCCTGTACATATATGAAAGAATGCAAATGGGATTTGGTAGAAGAAACAGTACTGATGCATGAACACGAAACATTACTATGAAATTTTTAGCTACAGGTAAGTAAGTGGCAGTTAAATGCTTTAGGTGGTGTTGAAAATGACGAGTGAATGACGGTATCGCCACTCCCCTTACCGGCAAAACGAGAACGTTGTTCTTCCCATAGAGGAGCGTGGCTTTGCTGTTCTGGTGCAGTGACTCCACGTACTCCTTGGCGGAGGCTGGGAGGGCAGGCCGGCTGTGGGCGTGGTGCGTCGCTTGGATGTGCTGAGAGTGGCTGACGGAGTTCGCCTGAGAGATCTGACCGCTCCCTGCACCCGACCCGCTTCCAGAGCCCGTGCTGCCGCTCGTGTCTTCGGAGCTGTTCAAGGTGTGCTGCAGGCTGCGCCGGCTGCAGGCTGTGAACTGATCCGACAGAGGACGGGAAGTTAGGAAAAAACACCCTTCACCTCTCTCTGGCTCTCTTCTCGACACGCTTATTCCTGGACGAAAATGCCTGTTCCCACTTTTGCAAATCTGACAATGATATGTGTGAAAATGACCGGAGGAGACAGGGGCGTCGGAACTATTTTCGCTGGGAGGGGCCAACATTGAAAAGAGCCCGGTTCTTAAGAAAAGGGCCCGCATTTTTTTGCGGATAGGAGGGGGTAGAGACTAGAGTTCCGCTAAAAGTGCATATGAAGGTGGTAGAATATGCGTCAGAAGGGAATAGGCAAGCTGGATACAAGTGAAATTTAATTTTCATTAATGAAGACTAATTTCTCAAGGGCCCGGGGCAAATTCTGAGGGGGGGGGCGAATGCCCCCCCCCCCCCCTGTCCCCCACTTCCGACGCCGTTGAGAGGAGAAAATTGGATTGGAAATCAAACCACAGACCTTTTGCTTGTCGTGCCAATCTGCAGACAACCAAGTTACCCAGGATTACTTACCCTAAAGGCAATTTTGAGCAGGAACTAGTTATAGATTCTCCTAAATATTGCCTTTTGCCCGGTAAGCCAAAGGTCTGAGGTTCGTTTCCCTGTCCGGGAAACCTTTCTCCTCCGGCAGTTTTAAACACAAATACTTGCCGTGCATGACGAAAATCTGACAATGATTTACATTGTGATTATCACCTTTCTCAGTAATAAATTCTAATTCCCACTCGTCTATCAGCTGAAACAACAACCGCCAACCTGGAGGTCGGTCTGACTGATGAGGGTTGACCTTATCAAGTACTAAACGGAGTATGTAATTCTCACATCAGGGTAGTTGTACTTCGCACCCTTAGTTTTTCCAGAAAGACACCGATCTAATCACTCGGTATGGATTTAATTGGACGCGTCCAAAGAGGCATCTTTAATATTTTCGAACCCAGGATTAATTAACTGCCCAACGCTCTGCGCACTGGGCTGCCACAACTCTTGGCGGGGGCTTAAAATATTACGGCGACCACATTTACGATATCACGGATTTAGTGAAGCTGCATCATTAGAACACGTTCGGTGCTTGAATGAGCGAAATGACACCTTGATAAAAAAATCTGGAGGCGAGAGATGATGAAAAAGAGTTTCCGTGAAAGCCGGCCGATTCTTTTTCTTAACGTGAATTCCTACGGAAAAAAATCACAAAATCAATTTAATATTTACGTCGAGAAAACAGCTACCTTCAATTAAAAAAGTTCAGGGTTGCGGAGTGGGCCCTTGATAAATTGGAAAATCTAAAAAAAAATGGCTATGATGAAAATTGAAAAACAACGGAAACATCCAAACACTGTTAAATTTCCAGCAAAGATTTATGGCGATGTTACATATGAAAATTTATAACTAAACATAATATGACGTGTTTAGTGGCTCATTTATTCATATTTACAATACCTAAGCTACCAGCCTCGAAGATACCACCGTCCCAGGAAAGAAAAATATTCCCTCGGAAACTATTATGCATAATAATAGCAGTATGAGAGTGTTTTTTTTTCTTTTTGACGGCTACCTCGCAAGATCATGACCAAGCCATTATAAATCGATTGATTCAGAATAAAAACTTACAAGAGAAAGTACATGGATTTAAGCAATCCCACCGTTCAAGGCCCACAAGAGAGGGAGGAGGGGAGGGGAGAACCGGTTGATCCGTCCCGTTGAGGCGCGGTCGGCACACAATAGCAAATGCCGACTCACTCGCGCCAATGCGATCGCAGCAGTGTTCCGATTTAATCACGACAGAATACATCTCACATTGAGCGCAGGCCTCCGTGAGAGTGGAGGGGTTCCACTGGGCGTCACGCCTCCCGTTCCCGTCATCGACGCGGCCGTTGATATCCTGTGCCTCTGAACAAGTTCATCAGCCGGGGGGTCGGTCCAGAAGTGGTCTTGGGTCTTGGTTTTCGAATAATCTAGGGCGCAGGGTCCAACTGAAAATGGAAAAGTTCAGATGTGGGTCGAAAATAATTTTTTTGACACGATGATGAAGTTCGCATCTTACACCTTGACCACGGGTTTTAAAGACTCAAGATTGTTCCGTGATTGCAACGTTTTGACAAGTGGATTAATATTATTTCTGGGAATGATATGCAATTAATAAGAATTTATATTTATAATTTACCAAAATTTGACAACATGTATGGTGAGAGAAGACTGTGTCGTGGTGCCAAGGCTGCATAACGTTTGGCGTGCTTACCTGGCACAGTTAAATTGTACAAGTGATGTAAAAACAAAGGCCAAAAAGCTTATGTTAGAAATGAATGTTTAATCTGAACAGGGTTCAAATTAAGATTTTTATTTTCATTCAAGGTGTATGACATCAAACATCACACCTATGTAACTATGTAAGCACCTCATGACGAGCAATTTAATCTCAGGAGGACTTAAAAGGCATAGGTATAATTTTTTTCTTTTTAAGCCTTTGTATCATAGCATATGCTTACTTGAAATAAATTATCGATTGGGAAATTACACAAAAAAATTTCCGTCACGTTGGTAGCTTTTTGACGACAGTTTCACCCTTAATCCCAGGGGCGTCTTCAGGTCGAAGAGACATTTTTTTTGTAATGATTCTTGGAAATAGTATTAGGCCAATTGTTATAAGTCGTGGGAACCTTAAAAAAGACTTAGAACAAGCCTTATCTGTTTTACAATCCACCATTAATACTTCCAGCAAGGATATTCAAGAACTCTACCTCTATACATTCGTGTTCACTGAAAATCCTAACAACTTCACGAAATATCCTCGATTAATTCTATAGAAGTGTTGGTTACAATCAAATGAGTAAATTAATTGGAAGGTCTAAAACCAATCAAAAATAATAATTATTAAGGTGCAAGTGATAACTAAGGAAAGTCACTGTGACTCAGTGATCACATATTTCAAACAACGCCTGTGTGCATTTTATTTCCATTACTAGTCACGGGACGGATGTACGACGGTTGATCTAGAGATTAGACTAAGTGTCACGGAAAGCACTCGGTATCACCAGCTATCGAGGTCACTGAATAGAGATTCGAAAAGGACTGATTCAACTCACCTAATAATGAACTTAATATGGAACCATAATCGGGATCTGACACGAGGGCGTCCTTCTCGTAATATTTGCTGAAAAGAAAAGCAAAAATTAGTACGTTCGATGGAAACTGGAGATTACATAATTTCCTTAAGTGCGAACATTAAATCGGGAAGGAAAAAACAATAAGGGCTAACTTTTTTGAATTTTATCAAACACCAAGTTGGCCGGATGGTAGCAGAGACTAGTTCTAAAATATTTGAGTTGCATTTAATCATTTTTTTCAACTAAAACTCGTCAGTTTTTCATGATGACATTTCTCGAGGAAAAGATTTTTTTCTCATAAAATTTTATGACCCCGAAAAAAGTGATTTTAGATAGGACTCACAATGGCAGATACCATCGAGGAAAAGTGGCAATGACGATGTTTCAATGAAGAATTCATCGTCAATTAATCAGCAGATCTTGGCAGATTCAATTAGGAGCGAAGCAAGGGGTGCATGCACTCTGGAGACCAGACAAACACACTCCTCTACAACATTTCCATCATAGACTGCTGTCCGTCACACAATACGATCCGGAAACCCTTAAATGGGAATTAGGTACCCCTATATATTCCTTCCTTACATTTTTCCCTTCTCCTAGCCAATTTCTTTCCCTCCACCTTTCCCAATCGCTAGCACAGAACATATGCCAATATGTTATGTAAAAACTTACCTGATGATGTCGACTATTCGACGAAACTTGGTGACATAATAGATGTTTAACTGAGGAAGTTACAAAGTTTTTTACCCGACAACATGGAATTTTTCCACCAAAACAAAAATTTCAAGCAAATACCCAATTCTACCGATCTAGATTAAAAAAATAAATTGGAGGGGTAGGCGGGGGCCTTATGGAGCCCTGCAGGCACATAGGCCTCTTTAGATTCATTGTGCCAACCCATATTTCACTCACCCGCCTCTTGCAGACAGGGGACAAGAGCACCGCGATAGAGGTAAGCAGGAGGATCACCCATCCAACCTCCGTCCCGACCCAACGTTGCTTAACTTCGGTGATCAGGAGGGAACCGGTGATTCAACCTGGCTTGCCCACCAATAAGTGCTAGATCTAGATCGAACGGAGACGCGTAGCCTCCAAAACTTTTCCACCCACCTGCTGTTCTGCACCAGGTAGTCGATGATCTTTGCGAGCTGCTTCTCGAAGAGCGCGAGTCTTATCCAGAGGTAGCGGGGCGCAGCGTTGGCGGCGCTGGCGGCGGCCGCGGATATGCCTCCGGGGACGGTGGACGACGAGGACAGACTGGGCACGGAGGTGGAGGCCGAGTTGGAGGAGTTCTTCTTCTGGAGGGGCGGCTTGGGGAGGCGGTTGGTGCTGTCGCTGCTAGACGAGGAACGCCTGCAACGGACGATGCGATCGGTTGCAGACACATGGGAAGGAGGGGCGGACTCGCGGCACATTTATGTGCAACGGCGAGGGAAAAAAGAGGGGGGGGGGGGGTGGAGGGTGGAAGGAGTTGCGCAAACCAGTTACGTGTCCACGCGAGTCTATTTGTATATAAAAGCGTGCAACGCACCTCTCTCGAAAGACCCCATGCACACGGATATACATTAGGGTGCGGCTTATTTTTCGAAAATCGGAAAAGCTAAAAGTTCCACCCGTCAAATCATTCATTTTGATGAGAAAACACATGCGTGAAATTTTTGTTGAGCTGCGATATTGTTAACACGTGCCGCATGGGGTCTGAAATACCCCACTCAAAAAATGGAAATATCGCATCACAATAACTGCTTCTAGAGTAAAGAAGCTCATTGAATGTGAGAGCACTAATATTACTGGTACCAAAATTGCTCAGAAAAAATTCATGGGACAACTTTGGTACCTGAGTGAGGAGCTGGTGGGCCTCTCAGTATTTGATTCCGGTCTTAGCGATGAAGAAAGAGCGAGGCTAGTGGAAGGTAGCAAAGGTATCTTGGGCTCTTGTGGAGCACAAGAAGAATGGTCCAGGAGGAGACACATTCCTTTAAAAGATGTACCAGAAATGAGTATCGTCAATTTAGCCACGAAAAAAACGGCTAATTTTTTTTCGAATTTCGAAAATTAACTGCATTTTTCTGATCTACCAGTCAGCCGTTGGGCGAGGAATTCAAGTTACCTCCATGGTGAGAGAGTAGTCAAGTCATTGCAAGTAGTTAATGACCATGCCGAGAGAGGAGTTAAATTGTTGAAAGATTTTGCAGAACTTTGACCAAAGACGAGAATAAATACCAGGAATTGTTACTTTTTGTTCAAGGACATAGAAGAACGGTGCCAGATGTAAGCATTGGTATCTGAAACTCCTTGTATTTTTCTTTTTTATTAGCGCACTGTCCTTCAGATTGCCTCTTTAATTTTGTAAGCTATACAGATTTCTTTTAAATGAAGATGACAGATTTGGCAAATTTTTATGACCGAGTTAATAATACTAAATTGAAATAATTACTAAAACACCATGCCCTTCGCCATAACCAGTGAATGAGTGCTCCAGAACTATGCATTTACCACGATACAACGTAGCAGTTGCGGTGTCGTCGTGGGCCGCTTACAGGGGGGGTCTACGGACAGGAGAAACTCGTCCGCGACGGCGCCCTCTAATTAGCATTTCGAGCTCGCTTCGCCCTCCTGCATCTCCTAAACGGCTAATGATAGGTAAAAACTAATGAAATTTCAGCCCTCCAGGGTCGTAAAATCATATATTTACTCTAGAAGCAGTTATTGTGATGCGATATTTCCATTTTTTGAGTGGGGTATTTCAGACCCCATGCGGCACGTGTTAACAATATCGCAGCTCAACAAAAATTTCACGCATGTGTTTTCTCATCAAAATGAATGATTTGACGGGTGGAACTTTTAGCTTTTCCGATTTTCGAAAAATAAGCCGCACCCTAATATACATTCCCCATTGTTTTGGGTCCCGTTTCTCATCACATATTGTAATTGAGAATAAATAAATTCCAGCAGCGACGTCGTAAGTGAGGGACAGGGGGGGCATTCCCCTCAGAATTTGCCCCGGGCCCTTGAGAAATGAGTCTTCATTAATAAAAATTAAATTTCACTTGTATCCAGCTTGCCTATTCCCTTCTGACGCATATTCTACCACCTTCACATGCACTTTTAGCGGAATTATAATCTCTTCCCCCCCTCCTATCCACAAAAAAAATGCGGGCCCTTTTCATAGGAGCCGGGCCCTTTTCTTAAGAGCCGGGCACTTTTCAAGGTTGGCCCCTCCCAGCGAAAATAGATCCGACGCCCCTGAATGCCAGCAACAAGTTGTTGTGGGTCGGGAAGCCCAGGAAGATAAGTGGTGCACAAGGAGGTTAAAATGTAGGTACTGGAGGAGGCATTGGCAAGTTAGCCTATGGGTAAGAATGAAGTCAGAATTGTGGTGCTTGGGAACGATTAGGCCCCCCCTCCTCGGCACATAACATTGCGTTTTATAACGTAGATTCTATTGCGTTTTATAACGTAGATGTTAGGCCATAATGGTTAGTTGTACAATCTCAATGGGGGCGTTTACTCGGAACCGAAATCGCAATTTTATGCACGAAATTGTTAGATGGAAACGAAAAAAGAATTTTAGTGAAAAAATTAATCTTCTAACCACAGCCATTCACTCATAAGTCAAAAATTAAAATAAGCAAAAGGTGACGTCCACCGAAAAAGCTGCTGTGATAACATTGACGTCATTTTCCTCCCGTCTTTGACTGTTCTTATGGGAAGGGAAGGGAGTGGAGGAGGATTCTCGGAAGGTCTGCTCGCACAGATCCTGTCGGATTCGCGCCCATTGGAATACAGCTGTGTCCCCCCTTTGCGATAAGGCGAAGTAGCTTCGCGGGCTCAGTTGTGATTGGGCGAAGTCGATATACGCCACACCCACTTTTCCGAAAGGGTTAAAAACATCAGTTTTTCGCCGCTTATAACTCGAGGAATAATTGACGGATCAAAAAACGGAAAAATACGGGTCTTTTTATTTTACAAACTCTTCATATTCGGCAATAAAAAATATGGTAAACGACCCCATTGTCATACGCTTACATTGGGTTAGTAGGGATCACGGGAAATTCTTAGTGCGAGATGTGGGGGGCGGGAGGGAGTGGTTGGTGGAACAAGGTGAAGGTTAGCAAGATATTCCACGCAGAAAAAAAATCATTCGCCTAGTCCGGGACTCAAACCCGGACCCCCTGATTTCCGGCCAGGTGCTCTACCAAGACGTCCTCTTTCTCTGCGGAAATTCTAGAGGCTTTAAAGGAACAAGATGTTACCGGACTGCTGAACATATTATGTAACTAAGCATCCGAGGTCGTGCGCATGGCGCCACCGTTAAAGCCGAGGTTAAAGCCTTAAACACTTAAGGTGCTTACTTATAACAAATTCAAAGCTCACGAGATAGCCGCGAAAAAATGAGCGGAGTTACTCGCCGAAATGCACGATACGAATGATTTTTTCTCCGTCGATTATCTTGCTATCGTGCAATTCAGCGGGTAACTCCGCTAAAGTTATCGCAGCCAGCTCTCGAGCTTTGAAAGGTGAAGGTTGTTTTGTTGAGTTAGCTAGGGTTAGTGGGAGGGGAGGTTTCATGAGAATAGCGGGGGAGGGGGGACCGTAAGGTGATGCGCAATGGGGGGGGGGGGGGAATCGCCCCTTCTCCCCCCCACCTCCTCACCCTAAGAATTTCCCATGATCCCCCTAACCCTATATAAGCGTATGACAATTGAGATTGTACAGTGTACACTTGATAATGGCCTAACAACCGAAACTGGTCTTATGTCTTACCGTGGAAGTCACAACAGTGTTTTTATTTGTTTCAATATTATAACGTTTTAACGTAACACAGCGTTTTATATGGCCTCATATGGAGACTGAATGTGTAATTAAACATAAAAAACAATGAAATCGTAAGAAATTTCATCGCAGCGGCATCAGTTAAATCATCATATGGCTATCAAATGGAGGTGTTAATGCATTTTATTCTCCTGAGATTTAATTTTATAACCAATATTAGCTCGAATTTAACCTATTCAAACTACATATTTGGCGCTAGTTAGTGTGTTTGCTTACTTTCCTCAGATACTATCGCTAATTTTAAGAATGAATCCCATTTTTCATCATACTACGCTAAGATTTACCGCGTGCAAAAACAACTTCCCCCGCACGAGTATCGCGAGTAGCAAGCCAATATCTCCGTACCTACCAAGATGGCCGCTAGCTTCACCAATCAGCCTCGATACTTCCTCCACTGCATTCTAACTCCTTGGTGGTACACTTAACAGTGCATCGTGGATGGAGACACTAGTGTTGATTATGTTGGAAGCTTTCGAGTGACGAGCATTTCGACGTGGTGTCGTAAAACTTGATAACCAACAGGTTCTTTTGTAAAAATATCGAAACATAATCGAATCAATCCAATCACGGCAGTGTCAGGGGTTTTTCATGTATACCAATTGGGTTATACGTATAACTCGAGTACTCTGTGGAAAGCACTTCTAGTGCAGTGCTCCGCCCATGTGAAGGAACGTTAACCGTTGATCGAACCTTTCGTTAGGTTCAGCGCGATGCTCGGCAGTAGTGGCTTTCCCTAGCAGAAGATGAGATCATTATCTGAAAGCTCCAAACGCATAGAACAGCGGTGTCGCAATCTATCATGTACTCATAGACATAATTAGAATGTGGCCACCTCTATATCTTTTTCCAACTCTGCTTACGATGCCGGTATGACCTTCGAAACGTTGAAAAATCAGTAGATTTTTCGTCGAGTCGCTTCGTAAAAACAATAATATTCTGTAATTGACCATCCTCACAAAATTTATGCGCTGAACTCATCAACAATAGGTATGATCATAGAGTAAATATAGAGCTCGCCGCATAGGGCAAAACTGTTATACGTTCTGGGCGTAGTATTGGAAGGATTCCATATTGGAAGATTTCCCAACGATATATGTCGCTTCCATTGCTTTCGTTTTTCTAATCGAATTAAGTGGCGCAGTCGAGTAGTGTGTTGTAGTCTGCTCCGTCTGCTCCTTGCAGCGGTATAATACGTGTTTTTAATTAGCCATGGGTGTTTTCAAGTCTGTTTCCGCACTAATAGGCGCTTCAGACCGGGATGAAAGGTTTAAGGATAGGAATGGGAGAGATGGGGCTAGGAATGGTGTTTTTAATGAAACAACAAGGAATCCCTCCTGTGACAAGATATGTTTGCTTTAATAGCGAGAGACATGTTAACTTGTCCATGTGACTATTGACGTTAGGCACATATCACCATTATAATAAAATAAGAAAATTACAACATTAGCATATGTAATGTGTCGCTCAATTCGATTAGATAAACGAAAGAAATGGAAGCAATATATATCGTTTGTGACGTAACACGAAGAATTCTTACCACGCCATCTATGGAAACCTTCCGTTACTACGTGCAAAACATATAACAGTTTTGCCCTATGCCGTGATCCTTCTATATTATAACTTACTCTATGGTATGATGCTGTACAAAAATAAGAAACAAGCAAGTTTTGGTAAACAATAACAGACTAGCTAAAACCCAAAATTCAAAATGTTCCGACAACATACAAGGTAGGCACAAATTAATGCTCTAATAATACAATGCATGGAAATATAATATTGAGGAATCGTACCAATTTAATCTTATAGTTTTAATTAAAAAAGTAATAAACAACCGTTATTTGCTCACGAAACAATATTTAAAAGGCACCGAATAACACAGGAAAAGAACATACCCAATCGCTTGAGCTGCCATGAAATCGGGCCGTATTCCAAGAGCCGCAGCTGTAATATTTTGCGCCACATTCAACAAACTTTTCTGAAAAGCGACAGAAGAGCATATCATACGTATTTCTAGATCATGCAGTAAAAGAGTGCTCGGTGATATTCGTACTCCTGCAGTCTAGCTACAAATGTATCGTGAGAGTGCAGTAACAACCTTGTTCCTTGGGACATAAAAGCATGTGCTTCTACCATCGTTATTAGAAATTCAGGAAGATCAACGCAATCCTTATATTCGGACCAGGATATGTCAATAATTCTTTTATATACAACTGTATCCCATCTGATCGCAAAAAATGAGTAATTTAAGCGATACTTAAAGGTGTTTTTTGTCAGTTTTTACAAAAATATCTACCCTACATATACACATGGGAAATATATTTGAGTTGGAATGACGCAACTCGGTTTTCAAGCCAGAAGAAGTAGCTGTTAACGTGAGCGGCACTACTATGGTCAGCATGGGATTAAATAGAATATGATGCAAAAGGTAGCAGGAATTACGAACGAGACATTTATGTAACATTTCAGTTCCAGCTGGTTAATTATTTTCGTTTTTGATAAGCTAAATATATGCTGCTGAAGAAATTTTCTTTCTCATCGTGCCAGTGTAACAATTATAAAAAAATAATAATGACAAAGTAACAATCGTTAATTTAATTTCGTCATGAATCAAGCCTTTTCCTGCACTTTGTGAGCTACTCTTTGCTAGAATCATCTAATAGAGGCAATGAGAGAGAAAATTTGCGTTCGAGGATCAACATTCTTCTGATTCGTAAAAGTGAAGTGAACCAATTTAGCTTTGTGGACCGCTGTTCTAACTATGCAGGGGAACACTCTGAGCGTGCTCGGGTCTGGACCAACAGTAAAAGTAGATAAGGAATAGGTGGTGCGGAGCTCGATTGCACAGGAGAACTATTAATTAAATACTTAAAGCCATTTCCATTCAGTTTGCAGGCAATTGATTCGACGCTAACATTGATTACATAATCATAATTCCACACTAATGAAGAAATATGATCGTAAAGCATTTTTCCAATGTCGGAAATAACGAACGTATTGAATCAATCGCGCTAGATTCCATTCGATAAAAAAATTACTGTCCTACTCTTGATGAGAGAACTATTGAGCTGAAATATCTGAAACAATATAAATTTAAATTTCATAAAGCCACCTGGAAGGCATTACATATGAAGGGGCTTAACTTTAAGAATGACTCTTTTAAGCACTATAATCAGTGGATAAAGCATCGCATCAATTCTTTTAGATTCACAGTGCCTTTAACAGCATCGTAGAACCAAGAGTGAACTATAAATACGATGTGTCGAATTATAAATCTATTGTAAGTACTATATCTACAGTGATTGTGAAAAATAATTAATATGAAGACACTAATTTTAATAAAACCAATGAAAGCCAACAATGCAAAATATCATAGGAATCCGCTACAACCACGTTTCAATGGGTATTTTTAAACGCCACATTAATAACTTCTACAGTGGAAAAAGGTTTTATTTTTTAAAGGTTTGGTTAGCTCTCAAAATCGCAGTCTTCAATTATCTGTCTGAATGTATCTCTTTCGCGACATCGTAAGCCTCAAATGTTGCGAATGATTCAAATACGTAGGCATGCGCCACGGGATACGAATTCTAAGAGAGCGAAATTAACGACCTGGATTCATGTCGCATAGCAAGAAAAGAAGAATCGAAAAATTAAAGCATACGCCTAAAATAGAGAAAAAATATTAAAGACCCTCAGGGTAGCCGAGTCTAAGAACAAAACTGCTCAAAAAAAGTAAAAAAAAAAAACATTTCCCATCTGCAGGTGAGTCCGGGAAACTCGCCCACACGGATTTAGAGAAGACGATAACATCAGGAAACAAAGGGAACATTTACTAGAACTACGGCGCTACTCAACATAACTACTCACACATCTTATTCCTGAACATGAAATATGCGATAATAATGCTAAAAAATATAGCTTGAACAGGAGCCTACAGCGAGGCGTACACAATGAAAAGAATTCCATCGTATTACGGGGTTATTTGCACTGCTACAAATATCTCCCCAAGCAGAGGCTGGCTGGTACAACGACTTCAAGTACTTCTGGAAAGGGACGGAAACGATTTAGCTTCTCCAACCGAATATTGCTGGCTGCGCTCTCGAAGGAACGAAGAAAGCAATCAGGAGAGGAAAAAAAGGGACAAGGGATGAGGCTTCTTTCCATTAGGAAGGAAAATTATTTCCGTGGAAGGAGGCTGGTAATCACGTTTTCACCACGACGAGCTCTAGCGCACCAATAGCAATATACGTGCACTCTCAGGAAAACTCTCTATCGGGTAAGAGGATAAAAAAGAAAACAGTGAACTAAATATAATAAAAAATAAAAAAAGGGAAATAATTTGAACATTTCCACAGCTATCACGCCGAAGTGAGGCCAGAAAGGTCAGTCTACACGGAGAAGACCTCGAAAACGGGTTTTTATCATTATTTATTTAGTGTACTACCGGGTAAGGTAGAGTAAAAAGGATATAAAATCCTCCCAACGTAACCTAAATACTTCTCAACATTCCAATGTAGTCAGATCCATCGATTTTTCATATCAAGTCTATGTTTAGTTCCCCATACTTCCTACCATCCGGTATTCTATCAAAGACACCACTTTTTTTCTACTTCCTCTACTCCGCTTACCGAACATTCTTCCATCTATCCCGTCCTCAAAACATCATCGCACTTTATCGACTATTCCATCCACTCTCTCCGTTGTCCTCTAATTTCCTCAATCAACCTTCATTATTACTCAACGATCCCTAGAACATTCTCGTTCGTCTTGAAGTGCACTCAAGTCCTGAAGTCCTCTCCCAACCCCCATCTCAAAATCACCGAAGACACTTTTTATCCTCTTTCCTAGAAGTCCATACTTTCGTACAGCACACAATATAAGGCACTATACAAGGCTCTTCACCATTATTTTACAAACAATCACCGGTAAATTACTACGGCAATATAAGTTTGTGTCGTTTCGTTTCTTTCTGCGCATTCCCATCTTCCCACGCTCTGTAAGAACATCATATACTTCGCCAAGCGGCTATTTCCTCCAATTATCATCAGTCAAAAATCCTAAGATTGACCTAACGAGGCTCTCCACTGGATTCTCCTATCGGATAACCTCTTCATATTCACACAGTTCTTCTCTCTCAATTCCTTGAATATTTTCGCTATAAATATCATGGGAAAAAACAAAAAAATCGAGGAGGTGGAAGAGTTCTGCTACCTGGGAAGCCGAGTAACCAGCGATTGACGAAGTAAAAGAGATATTGCCAGTGGAATTGCCCAAGCAAAAAGGGCATTTTACCAGAAGAAGATTCTGCTTACAGCTACAAATACAAGCGTTGAAGTGAGGAAACATTTCATTAGAACATACATCTGGAGCATTCTACTATATGGCAGCGAAGCATAGACACTAACAGCAGCAGAGAAGTCCAGGCTGGAAGCATTTGAAATGTGGTGCTACCGAAGAATGATGCAGATAAAATGGATCGATCGAGTGACAAACGAAGAAGTGTTAAGAAGAGTGGGAGAGAAGAGATGTCTACTCAAAACATTAAAAAGAAGACGGGACAACTTAATGGGCCACATCTTGGGATACGATTGTCTGATGAAGACAATCGTCGAGGGAAAAGTGAACGGGAAGAATGGAAAAGGCAGGCCTCATATGAGGTATATGGAGCAAGTTGTGAAGGACATAAAAGAGAGGAGCTACGCCAACATGAAGAGGTTGGCCGATAGAAGAATCGAGTGGAGGGCTGCGTCAAACCAATCCTAGGATTGTTGACCGATGATGATGGCATTTCATGGAGGCCCTCCTCTTTCATTTTTCACGATTGTCTTCATCAGGCTATCACGTCTCAAGATATGGCCAATAAAGCTGTCCCTTCTTCTTTTCAAAGCTGTCAGCAGACTTCTCTTTTCATGCACTCTTCTCCTTACATCTTCGTTTGCCACTCGATCGATCCATTTTATCTTCATCTTTATTCCGTTGCACCACAATCCAACTGTTTCCAGCCTCGAATTCTCTGCAGCTGTTATCGTCAAATGCTTCACTTCCATAAAAAAGCATACTCCAGATGTATGCTAATGAAATGCATCCTTAATTCCATTCCTATGTTCCAGATTCTTCCTCCAAACGAAGTATATATGCATGTGCATTAGGGTGTCCCAAAAAATCGAAGTAATTTTTTTTTAAACACATACCCTCTTAATTTATCTATACGATGTCAAAACAATTGTAAATGGCATTTCATAAAGGTAGGACCTCGGCAACCCGTGCCGACTTGTATTGAAACAGGTCAGTACTTACTAAGAAAGGCATCACTGAAAACATTCCATGTGTTAATGGGAATTTGGCGAAAAATGTATACTATACATTGTACAAAGTGTGTAAATAAAGTAATGAGACTGATTGCTTTGTACTCGATCTGACAACACTGGTGACGCGACATCAAATAAAAGTTCAAAACTGTCCTCTAATGGACAAGTTCAGGCAGTTTTATTTTGTAATATCCGGGAAGTGAATTTAACTGTCAATGAAAGGGAAAATCTCACTATTCGCGAATGTACTATCTTTTGGGAAAAGGCGTGCATACCTACCAAATCTTTTCCTAATTGTGTGAAGAAACTAGTGAACATATGTCAAGTTATGAGGGTGTTACAAAAAAAATACACAAAAAACCCAAAACGTATTTGAGCAGCGCCAAAAAGAGTTTGTCAACAACTTAGATAATTTGTTTGACATTGCACACGCCGATGCGCTTCAATTAATGAATATAAATGAAGACAAAATCTTCTTACAGCAACAGAGAGAGCCAGGTAGGCCTGGTCACTTAGCTGGAGTGGACAAAAAACTGGCTAATAAAGAGGAAAGGGTGCGCCTCAGAACAACCGAAGAAGAAAATCAACGTGCTATATATTTTTCCACGCCAAATCTTTCGATATCGTTCTATGAATCGTTACAAAACGACTCATCTTCTGATTCTAATGAAAATGACAGGCATTTAAAAGAAGATTTTCCTACTCCAATAGATAACATGCAACCCGAAGCCAGTAAAATATCATGCGGAAAAATTTCAATGGAGGGTACGAGTATTTGATTTGGCCAAAAAAAAAGTTTTTCCCTTATATCTTGCGACACCCTAATATGCATGCACACATACACAGGCTCGCGCCAGCAATGAAGAATGTCAACCTTCATATAAAGCTCTTCAAAGTTATGGAGACTACGTAAACAATACTTATCGCAAAATTGCGAAACTTTTAAGACCCCCATAAAACGGACTAAAAAAAGGACGAGCGGGAATAAAAGGGTGCGAGAATGTGTCCAACTTGCAAAATACCACGGCTGACAAAGACTGAAAGTAGCGGGTTCAAATTTCGCGTTAGAAATAGATTCATGCCATTAGGAGAGATAATTTTCTCGGCTGTTTCAAGATTTAATGACGGCCTTAGTAGAGCAGAGTCTTAAGAAAACAAAACTATGATGTTGCTCTTTTACTACATTAATAAATTTTACTTTAAGAAGGAAAGGACGCACGGAGGTCAATAGCCGACAAAATTTCTTTTCTCCTTAATTTTTCCACCCAATTTATATCTCTGCATTAGGATGCGTGAATGTATTTAAATTTTAGAAAAAAATCGCATTAATTTACGAACACTTTATCAGAAGAAAGGTCAAATGATGATAAAATTTTAGGAGACGAAGATTTTTCTCTATTAACGTTTCTTACGAAAGTCACGAATGAATTTTATAAAAGATGAAAATTGATACTGAGGATGACTTCTTTTCAAGCATGCCCACTCATTTTTAATCAAGGAGTACTCGTATTCAAGCGTTATCAAGACATGAAAACTTATGGCTCTGCATTTATTTCGGGATTGCTCCGCGTATGTTGGCTTCACTTGACAACAGTTTCGCCGGCATTCCAGCTGGCGTCTTCAGGTCGACTGCAGTTCGCTGCAGCTTTCGCCGCCTATATATAAGACGTCGCGTCTCGTAGCTGCTCCCTGATTGATTGGATGGCGGAGGGTCATTTTCCTTCACTATCTCGATGGCCTCTCTTATCAATCTGGGGGAATAAGTTGTTTAAGCTGACAATAAGAACGAACATGAATACTTATTTGGATTTGAATAATCGTGAGTTAACTTAATCCTGTTCGCAAAGTTTATTCAAACTTTCACATATCTATATGCTTCAGGTAGGAAAAAATAATCATGAACGATTACTCAAAAGGGGAGTCTCCCGGGAGTGTTTTCGTAAGAGATTTTGCGAACTGTACACCGGGAAGAAAAACTTACTTCAGTCGAAGAAGCAGTCAAAGAAGAGAACACTAGACGACTCTGTTAGAGCAACCTGAGTATGCCACTCACGATTCAGACCTCGGAAATTGGAGCTCCGGGCCTCTTTTTGACTGAGTGGGTCAACCCAACTGCGGGTCAATAAAGGGCCAGGAAGCGCACGATTTGGGGCGAAAAGCTTCCACGTGTTCGCCGTTATCCCAGAAAGAACGCCCCCAGGCACGTTTAAGGGAGGATATTTAAGCCGCGTCAACGCACAAAAATGACTCGGGGTCCGTAGCAGGACAGGCTGCAACATTTCTCCATGAGCGTAAAGGTGACTTCAACTCAGCATACAACCTCTTCACTCTTGAAGAAGGTCGTTTAAAATTGAGAGAAACGTTGAGGCACAATATGCTCCTCACTCAGTCGCGTAAGGAAGCCAGCTCAGCATATGACGTAACTGCGAAAGCCTACACTCTGCAATCTACTTGGGTCACATAAAAAATACAAAAAGTCCCAAAAGAAGAAGGGTGAATAATTCATAGGGGGAGGAATAAACAGCAACTCAGCCATACTATGCTCAATGGCGACAAAATTCCTCACAGCTTCCCTTGCCTCGTTAAGAAGCGTGCGATGTCTAAAAATTCGCCAGGCATTTAAAAATGCATTAAAGCTGAATATAGACTCCTTTCAATCTAATTTAATCTATAACGGAAATGCATGCATGTAGAGCGTAGCCGAAGCAAGCTGTTGATAATCAATTTGGAGAATTTAACTGACAAGAAAACAAGAAAAGTTCTCCCCAACCCGAAATCACATTCAATAATGGGACAAAACTAACGTATTCACGCTCTATACGCATCTCCGCCATTAAAATGTTATTTAGCATGCGATAATTAAACGGAAAGGAAAAATGGATAAAGAATTACGCATGGCACGCGAAAATTTAAAATTCAAAATAGCACCCCTACGGCACGACAAGGAGGTCGCTCACTTTCGAGCTTTAGAAGTAAAATAGAATTACTATTAATCATATATATTTCCCACAAAATCGAGCATTACAGACAGATCGATGCATTTTTTATTGATGAACAACAGCAAAGAGCAGAGTCATTCTTATTTTTCTCAATAGCCGATGAAAACCTCCAAATTCCTGTCTCTACCTCAGATTTCAAGCGCAGACTGAGAGAAATTCACAAATTTAGTAGAAAAAATTATAATAGATTCATAACAGATGGCAATCGATGTTTTAGAAGATGGACCTCATCATAAGGTAAACACTCACTTCCACTCATTTTAAGGAAGGTAAGCGGTAGTGGAGGTAATATGAATGGGAAGAAACGCTTTTATGGGTGAAGAAAGAATAAATGGGTGACGGGGGTTCAAATGTTAGGTGCTGTGCCCAGGGCCGAGGCCCAGCAAGAAGCCCTTTTGACCCTTGATACTCGTCCTCCTTTCTCCATCTCCATCATGTCTCTCCATGAGGCACTCCTTCCAATTACACTACTATCCGATTCACTACCCCACAAGGTGTACACTATTTATTTTTCTTCTCAGTTGGGCATTTACTGTGTAAGCAAACGGAATGGAGTGATTACCAGGGTAATGTTAAGAAGATGAGTGAAGTAACAACCCAATTATCTAGACTTCAGGTTATCAGAAAACCACGACTCTTTCCATTATAATAAAAAAATTATATCCTGACCATACCTTAGGATTCATCAGCGTAAATCAAAATGTCAATCTGTATATAAAAAAACTGAATATATATTTAGCCACTAAAATGTATAAGATAAGGGTCTATAAGACGAAAGGGATGGTTTGGAAGGCTGGAGAGCCGGGGACAGAGCCCTAATCCCTATACCATATAATTTTTTTTTCAGGACGTGGAAACAATCTCCTTCCCTCATTGACTATGCGGCGATTCCGAAGTTCTAGAGCTCAGAAAAGTCTCTCGGCTTAGGGTAAGATTGGATCGTCCATAAATATATCCGAGATTATTACAAATTAATCCGGCTATCCCCAAAGATACCACGCTATTTTTGTAATCACACACCCATTAACGACAAATTTTCCCAATTTAATTTCAGAAAATATGCTTCACTGGATTAAAATGGATGTATAAATAATTAGTATTTAAAACTTAAGTTAGGTCTAATCTACCGCTCTGTTAATCTCGACCGTCAGGACAATGATCATCAGGACCGAATGCCAAACCAAATTTGGCAGCACTAAATCTTATTTACGAACTGAGTTTGGGGGTAATAAGGAGTATTTTCAATGCAATTGAAGAAAAAAGGGAAGAAAATTATGAAATAGAATAATAGGGGGCAGAGACGATTGGGGAAAAAAATTGCGGCATAAAATGAATCCCAAACTCTGAAAATAATTCAGCTAGGAAAACTTTGACGCCCTCTAATCCTCACAATATACACTCCATAATCAAGAGATCACAACAAAAAAGGGAATTGCTGCTTTTAGTACTGTCATGGGAAGATGTAATTAAGGCTGAAAATTTACGAGAAGCATTTAACCTAGAAATCCACTCAAGACAGGGAGGGAGGAAAGCGAAAACTTGGACTTTGTGGAGTTAGATGCTTTGAGTGATTGAACTAACCGAGTATACTACGGAGCCATATTCCTTTATGGTGATTCCAGTTCAACTGTGAGTCGATCTATCCTTGCTATTAATCATGATGAATAGTCAATTACAGCCAAAAATCATGATGATATCGATGGTTGGCGAGTTCACCATGTGGAATGAATTCATGATGAATAGAATTGGTTATATTCCACAAAAAAATTATAAACCGACCGGTTTCGACGTTCTCAGGTCATCCTTAGGGGTTTAACAAGTTGTTAAACCCCTGAGGATGACCTGAGAAGTTCGAAATCGGTCGGTTAACAAAATTTTAGGGGAATATAACCAAGTTTATTCTATTCATCAAGCATCATGATGTTTACTTGTTTTCCATGATTTTGGGTTACAAGCTGACACTTTTGACATGCTTGATCTGATTGCTCCTGAACGCCATAGTTCGAATGAAAAATATTTTGGGGATCGCGTAGCTTTGGTGGCCATTGTCTAATATGCTCAGCTAGACTTCCACCCAGAGGGCCTAGGTTTCGAATCCTGGCAGTGGAAGATCGCGTAAGTGGAAGATTCCGTTAAAACCCGACCTCTTATAAGTCCCGCTTGGAGAGCAATTCAAGAGCAGTACTCCATCCGTCGGATGGGTTGTTCATGTTGGGAACCCTTGTGCAGCCTTCTGCTGTTGGCCGGATGTTGGCGCCGGATTTCTCTCCACCCCTCCTCCTCCATTTCCAACAAAAATCCTACCCATATCCTAAATGTCAATGACCTAAGCTGTCGAGCCCTAACAACCGCGACATGAAGATACTTGTTCAAATACGAATTGAGCGAGGATCAATCGATAATCTCAGTTGACCTAATTACTCTCCTAGAGGTAATACTTCAGTCGAGGTATTGCTCGCTATATGCCTTAAATGCATAGGCTCCGATTTACTCTCATTAGGCTATATTAAAATCATATCGTCATATTGCGGTTATTAGATCATCTTTATCTTTGTATAATCAGTTGAATTTTTTCAGATCGTGTTACTTTTCTGTGAAACTTGATACTAGACGGTATTATTCGTGGAAATTGGCTATGTATAGTAGCTAGAGCTTCCCATTCCTAGGGTTCGCATACCGACACAGGCAAAGATTTCCCAGTAGAAGTAGAATACCGAGCCCTATTTAAGTGTCTTATAGAAAGCACTTCAGGTGCTTCAAGTCTTTTAAAATGTCATTTTTTCCCGCGAGCTATAAGAGAGCACGACAGGCAGCCTAGCAAAGGGAGAGGTAGGTGAATTATTATTAGAATAGTCTGTAGTGCATGATGCATGTATTAACAACCAATCCCTTTAATACTATGTAGCTACTAACCATCTAGCTGCATGTGACCCTATTATCTAGCATGCCTCCATGTAGGAGCCTAGTTGAATGTCAATAGTGCATGTTTGGTGATCTTCATCCCCTGCCACACACCCTCGTGGTTGCTCGCAGGGTATTACGCATATGTAGAAGATAAGTGCAACACCCCTTCCGTTGGATGGGACGCTTAAACTGTTGGCTCGTTTTCGGTTTTCGTTAAGAGAAGGCTGATTCTGATACTAGGTATCTTTCAATCGTTACTCAACACCCAAGAACACTGCTTGTAAACAATTACCCTCCTGCCCTTAAATAACGCTAGTTACACCCGTTGTCTGTTGCCTCCTCTAATAAGAGCGTTAATGTTATTTGTAAAAGGCAAGCGGCGAATTGTAGGGTGACAGATTCCGCTGACTATCCACGGACAAAAATGAAGAAGACGACACAGCAACACACGGCCGTGTTTTGTATTGCATAAGCCGCAGGATACACGGGCTGTTTTTTTCCTCCGTCGTCGTAGTAGTTCACTGAAGCAGATCAAAAAAATTTTGACCGTGGAGGGTGAAATATACTCAACAGAAAATTCAATTACTAATAAAAAACCATACAAATGGACCGAATGTCTAAACTTCGCACAATACCGAGCGTAACGCCCTTCTATTCCTTACAATGAAGATTGAATTTACTCAATTTCCAGGCACAGACTTCATTCGTTGAGTACCAAAGATCAAAGGTGAGCCATTCATAGGAGTGATCAGTTTCATCACGTGCGGACTACACATCTAGACCATCGTGCGACGGAGTGAACTTCGCCCTTCAAAGCGTGCAAATCAGTGATCCAATCTACCCGGTGCAAAGGAGACGATGATGCACTGTGATCAATTTGCCGTAGTGATGCTGCATGGGTGTCAACGGCGCGAGCACATCCAGGTCGTGAATTTTTGACTCACCAAATATCAGCAGACGCATGCCACCAGAGACAAGCAGCATAGGAATGAAAATGATTAACATCGCAACACTCTACAAAGCTCTGAAAGTAAATTTTGCGATTGCATTTGGGAAATGATTGAACCCCGATATTGTATATAAAAAATGTACTAAGTGATATTTTGGGGCGCTTATGTACACGTGTGCACTCCCTGTATATAGTAACATTTTAACGCTTTTGTCAGTGTGAATATAAATAGAGAGGAAAGCATAAGGAGAAAATTCGATTAGTGATTCAGAAAACTCACTGGCCAGAAAAACGCAGGGCAAAAATCTTTTTTTTTTAATCTAAGATTTGAAATCATGAAAAATATTTCAACCTCGTTATGTTCCACTAAATGGTTTATTAGATAAGAAATAATTTTAATAAAACTCTTAGGCGTCATCTCCAGTAGCAGCCCTCAGTTACAGGTAGTTAGGTAGCTGGAAAAGGCGTCCATGCGTTGGAAACTAGTTTGAACCTTAATAAATCATCAAGTGGAATAATACAGTTTTGAAATATTTTTCATGATGGATTTTCAATTGAGCTGATCTTGAAGGTAATTAGGTAGCTGACTCCATCAACGCTCTAATGCGTGATTTGTTTTAATACTGGGAAAAGTGCCGTGAAGGAAACGAATTATGTTCCGAAAAAAAAACATCGAAATTGGGCAAATGAAATTATCTAGATTATTTAAGACTTGTATTAAAAATACAATTTTCAGACAAAATTCGATTTCACCATTTCACCATAAAAGACATGGTATTCGAGACCAGATATATACAAGACGGATGCAAAAAAATAATTAACTGAGGTCGATTTTTTTCATTCGTGTCAGTTACACAGCAACATAAAGCATATGAAATATGAGATCAATAGAGATGATTCACGGTTTCCATGAGAATTATAAGCATACGCTTGGTATTGAGGCCTGGAGGCACTACTAACTTTGAACCCTGATTCTATAGGGATATCAACTCATTTACCGATTGGGACACGCATCACGTGACTCGAGGGAGTCGATGGTGAATATTAGAAACAATAGCCCATGAAGGAGAACTTTTTTCTGGTGGCATATTTACACACGATAAGCTGTCTTTTTCAATAAAAGAACATCACTTGCGAAAAAAAAATTCCAGCAGCAATCGATTGAATACATTCAGCGTTATACTTCAAAATTGGTAACGAGGAATGTTATTGCAGAATGGTCAGTTCCCAAACACGCGTACCGTGAGCAGCGACATGAGCCACTTTTTCTTAACCGAGGAAATTCATTCCGGGATATCCCACCTGTTGGGATCGGCGTTCTCTATCTCGAGGACCTTCTGTGAGATGCTGGCCGCGGGATCGAAGGTCTTGGCCACCTTGTGGAGCAAGGCCGTCGTCGAGCTGCTCTTGAAAAGGCCGAGGGCCCTTCGGCGAAGTCCTTGGGAGAGGCACGCCTCCACGGCGGCTGCGAATCAAGAGAAGAGATGCAGTGTGAAATTATTACCATTGATGCACTGTAAAATACCATTGATACAATGTTAAACGAAGTCGACTGTATAACAGGCGGTAAAATGCATGTAAAATTAAGCCAAAGTAATGCTTCATTTTTTACCTTAAAAATACTGACATTCTTAGGAAAGGAAAATTTTTTCGGTAAATTCAGGCGAATTAATAATGAAACTATTGTCACCGTCAAAATGCCGATACCGCCGAATGCCGAACGTCACCGATACCTGGACTTTGACGCATTCCGCAGTAACACTGGGCGCGTTTGTTGTAACGTATTATACATGGTTGGAAAGAGAATTTATTTTTCTTTAAAATGACACATCGTTTGGGCTTATAGCATCTCCCTTCTTGATGTGAGTTGTCATAATACCAAACAAAACACGGTAAAAACACCCGATTTCAGGACTTGGTCATGTTTACGATGTTGTGGAACAGCAACAGAGCATCACAAGAAAGCTCAAATTTTACCACAATTAAAATACATAGCATTCTTCGCGCTATCAAGACTCGTCAGTTTTTAATTGAGCGTTGATACGCGTTTGAGTTAAAAATCGATTGGAGTCTACAAATGTTTTTTAAGAGACTTAAAATTTAAACGAGCTATACTTCGTGCAATTTGGGAAAAAAGCGAGAGTGATTTTGCATAAATTTAATAGGAGCTGAGATATAAGGTCTTATTTATGACGTCACGGCGGCAGTACGTCATCCCTGTGGATGGCCGTTCGTGGCTCCGCTCGAAGCTTTCGAACACCATAAACCGCCGCTAGGCCGCCGCTGTGCGTCCCACATCGTCCTTTTGGAGGAAAAACCCATGGTCAATTAAGACTACACGGAATCTTAAACATGTGGTGCAGAAAAATACTGATTTTCGCACAGCACAAATGGTTGACGCTGATCTTGATCGCTTGAATAACATTACTGAAGTGCATTGGACATTAGAGATGATAATTATACGTAAGGCGCAGTAGCTTACCTGCGTTATACACAAATAAAAACAATCCATTCGCATCATGCTCCATTATTTTACTGAAAAATAGGTACTTTGCAGTGTTGTCGTTGAGATCGCTATTATAGAAGGGAGCGACCAACAGTTGAAGTCATACAGAGAATTAAGGATTGGTAGATGGCGTCGAATAGATAGGATTAAAACGGAAAGTAGGAAGGGAAGGGAGAAACCCAACTCAGTACTAGCGCATCCTCAATGCATGGTAAAGAAAAAAAGGGAACAATAAAAAAAATGTCCTTTCCGAAGTACGAAGTACTGAGCTTCAAGTGCAATCCACACAGACCGGCACTGAAAATTCTCTTCACAGCCAGCATTCCAACCAGACAACACAAAAACACGATTGACCCTAAGTATTATGGGCACCGCACAAATTTGATTCCTCTGAAAATAAGGTCTAATTTTCTGAGTAATGATACGGACGACTGGACAAGTGATCACGCAATAGAAAAAATACCACAAACACTTTTTCTTGGGGAAATAGATGTTTTCGTGAATGATGTGACGTTTCTGTTTTCTGGAGCATGCGAAAATATTTGAGATTACGAAGGAAGAAGACGTAGGGCATTTTCTATTGACTTTTGTGAGAAAAATACTTTTATCTCATTGTGTTGGGATACGGCCGCCATATAATTTCGCATCTTGTCGCAGTTGGTATTCTGGGACTGATCTGCAGAGAGAGTAATGCTCTATGAAAGAAAAACGAGCAGATGTAGCATGCCTCTGACATTTCGAAGTGGATTTCCATCGAGGGAAGTCTCACTTAAAGTCGAAAAGGGAAAATATCTCCTGACGCTCAGTCGAGCGAATTGAAACCTCCGACTTCGTGGAACTGTCAAGCTGTTCTACTCATCCTTGGATACGACCCTTCTCCACGGAATATTAACGTAGCTTGTTGATGAAATGTTTCTCTTTATCAACATGACGAGAGGAGATGGTCTATAGTAATAGGTCTGTTATTCATGTACATCTACATAATACCCTGCCAGCCACCATAAAGGTGTGTGGCAGGGGGTGAATTCACACCAAACATACAATACATATCATGTATAAAAAAGGATTAGTAATAATATACTAAAATTCACAATTAAAAAAATAAAATAGCAAAGCAAGCATGCAATATGATATTGTTAGCTGGGATAGGTTAAAGTCCTTTTACCAAATACCTTTGCTATCCATTGATATACTCGTATTTATGCTATTGGATATATTTACAGCTAATATTTCCCTAATTGTACGAGGAAAAAAGGAAATTTTGAATCTGTCAGTTCGGCAATCTATTTATCTAATTTTGTGATTATGGCATGAATAATAACTACCATGGATGGAGTACCATAGTAGTTATTGTTCATCAAAAGAGAAATTTAGTGACCGTTTTAGGTTCTCGAAATTCAGAATTCGCGGTGAAGTTTTACAGCGGATAAAAGCTATACTAATGAAGTACCATATTGCGACTAAAAAGAGAAGATGCCAAGACCAACAATAAACTCCGGAAACGAAAGCTGGAGGAGGTGAGCACGTATCGCTCTATGGGAAGCGGGGTAGCCAGCGATGGACAAATCAAGAAGGAAACAGTCAGTAGAATAGCTCAGGCGAAGAGGGCAATATATCGAAAGAAGGATCTCCTTACAGCTAGAAATACTACATTAGAAGTAAGGAAACAGCTATCAGAACATGCATCTAAGGCATGCTTCTTTATGGTAGTGAAACATGGACGATAACAGAAGCAGAGACGTCAAGGCTGGAAGTATTCGTAATGTGGTGATACCAAATAATGATGAAGATAAAACAGATCGACCAAATGACAAACGAAAAAGTCTTACGAAGAGTGGGAGAAAAAAGAAGTCTGCTAAAAACTTTAAAAAGAAGACGGGGCAACTTAATAGGCCATATCTTAAGACACGATGGCCTGATTAAGACAATTATCGAGGGAAAAGTGAACGGGAAGAATGGAAAAGGAAAACCTAGGATGAGATGGATAGAACAAGTTGTGAAGAATGTGAAAGAGAAGAATTATATCGAAGTGAAGACGTTAGCCGTAAGGAGAATCCAGCGGACTGCTACGTCAAACTATCTTAAGATTAATGACTGATGATGATGCCTAAAAAAATGTTGCAAATATAATCCTCTCCTTTCTAAAGACCTGCCCTTGGCACTGCAAAAATGTAAGGCTATTTTCCTGCCATTTCTTAAGTTTCTAATTAACTTTTCATTTCCATCAATTCCAAAGTCCTGGAGAAAAGCTTCATCCTTACCCTTCCTCTGGCCCTCTTTCCCAACACTTTACCCTCTATTATATAAACAATCAAGTTATTATCTCTTTACAAAATCAATTTTATTTTTCTATTGTTTCAATGAGTTTTCTCCTCTCGTTAGTGTATTGCTATGCTTCTTGATTATTATTTAGTATATATAATACTTCATAATTTATGTAATTAGTTATTCTTTTAACCCAAATCATCTTCATCATCCTCCTCCACATTCACATCTCTGCCTCTAAACGATCTCTCTCCCTATTGCCGAGTGTCCATCTCTCATATCCATGAAACCATTTAATCCAGACGTAGGTTTTCCACAAAAATTGACATTTTCATCACGCGATCATCTATTTCTACGGCACCTAGAATATTTATAGTCCATTTTAAACTTCGGAAATATTGTGAAAGTGATTAGGCCTTCACGTACATGCTACAGCGCCAAACCCATGTTGTGTGCCGTCGTTTTGATACCACTGAAATTTTCCAGCACTTCCATATGCATATTTATAACGGCATACCATTCCGGTTATACATATGTATAATCACTTTTGGGAATAAATAGTCGGCTAACCCTTGAAAGTAAGCACCTCTAGCGTTAAATTATATACATGAACGATTTTACTCTACACTAACGGAGTTGATAGTGCTCAAGTTTAAAAGCAATCTGAAAAATATTTCACCAATGAAAAATAATACTAACGTTATTCGCCACCATTCCATATAACCAATATTCATAATGCTATTTCACAATCCGTTGATTGCTTCATGAGTTAAACATGTTAATAGAACGATGAGGGACATATCATTTCAATTACCTGTGCCCTGGAAAGTATCCCAAAGAGTTTATTTTTAAAATAATATTAAAAACAAAGGCAAATGATGAAAAACGCGGAATATAAGCATCGTCGTCCATTTACAAGAGTAATAAGACAGCACTTACGATTAAGATAAGCCTCTTATGCGATAAATGATCAACTTGCACTCAAATAAAGGGGAGCAGTAATAAATCTTACCGGAAACTTTTCCGCCAGCCAACAGTCATAAAGAATAATGAGATCCAAATTTTTTTTCGATAAATGTTACGAAACCATTTTCCCCAAGTTGTCTTTGTTCTCAGATATTGATTGCTTTCTTTAATTTAGTGATGAAAATATATTTAAAAATTTGTTCTTCTCATGATAATTAACTCAATTACCCCTTTCATCGGCACTTCTTCAACCTTGTGTGCGTGTGTATAATATATTATATATCGTTGACTGATACGGAAACGAAGTTTTAACAGAGCAACTCACAAAGTTTTCTCGGAATACTCGACCACCAGTTTCCTCATTGTTTACATCGTTTCTTCAACAGCTGCGCGATGATTTTGAGCGCGTACAAGACTGCAGCCCTCGCCGCTTTCGGGGAGACCGAAAACGCACGGCCTAAAAGTTTGAGAATCACGCGAGTAACGTTGCAGATTCCGCCGGAGTTGGAAAGGAGCGAACGATTCATTATTTTACGTCAGTGGCTGAACCATTTTGAGTCCCGATACTTCGTATGCCTCCGGATCTCTATTCAGCTCCTCTCACACTACTTTTCGAGAGCACTTGATCCCACTTCAATACCACAGGCGACTAAGTTTTCAACCCGCTGGCTCAGCATCTCCGGACGAAATAAAAAAAAAGTGATCGACCAACTTACATCGCTCGCGGGCGCGTGCTTTCCGAAAACGGTGAATTCCGAAAACGGTGAAGCAATATCTAACGCCCACTGTCCATTAATAGAAAGTGCACGGGGAAACTCTGACGTCATGCATTCAGAACGTGGGATGCCGAACGTGGGCGTTCTAGTGGCGAGTGGGAGTTCTTTTTTTTTTAAGCGGCCCACGAGCTATTTCACGGAAAACGATGTCCTGGAAGCGTTCGGGTGCGTTGAAATCTAACGGAAATATCTCAAAAAGCAGCGGTATTCCACATGATTTGGAATCCACTTACTGTCACTCCTCTTATTTGAAGTACATGCGTGGGTAGTTTTCAAAAGGCTGGTGGCAGCTATAATAGAAAAAAAACAGCTAGATTTTTCACCAAACGGCCCATAGTTAATATTGAGGGTAAATAGAAAAGGTAGCGTCCCTTTTGAAAATACGGGAAATATCCAACTAAAATTAGATGCTCAATATTCATATTGATATTCAAGATCATACAAAGGACGATTTTTTCCAAGAGCAGCTGAAACTAGAAGCATTTCGTTCAATACTTTTAGTTAATTAAAAATGCCGCCGGTACAGGAAGACGACTCCCCCAATGCTTCCAATCAAGTTCTAATATAGTGAGTCTTAAATTTAGCAGTGTCACTGATTCTCGTGTTTCACAAGGGTTGCTGCCGTTATTAATTTTATTTTGAGGGGGTGAAGGAGGGGGAAGAGAAACCCGGCAACGCCTTCAGCCTACCCTTCACAAAAGGCGCCAAGGGGTCCATAGTTTAACGTCCCATCTGACGGACTGAGTGTTGAGCTTGTGCTTCCTACACAACACTCAAGAGGGACCAGTGAAAAATCTGCCACTGCCGATGTTTAAACTCCGACCCTCGGGATGGGAGGCGAGTTATCTGGTTACCACTTCAACCCGATCCCCAGCTATCGAGGGCACGGAATTGGAGCGTAGTTATGTGTTGATTGAGTAAAATATGGAATCAACTAAGATCAAACGGGAACGAGAATACCAGGAACCGGAAGAGGTCAAAGTAGCAAAGCTGTAACGAAAAATTGTCATATTGTTTTAGAACGGTATGACTATATCACAAGCGAAAATTTCAGGACCATCAAATGCAAACGGAAGTAGGAGGTCGCGGGTTGAAAAAGAGAAGATTGAGAATATGGAGGAGAGAAGAAAATGAAAGACCGCGAACAGTTTAGGCAAAGGAATGAACAAAACGTAAAATAAATAATTTTAGCTACACAGTGCACAACGGAGAACAGCTAGGTTTGTAAATTACTAAATTTACCATAGGTTTTAGCAGTGTATCGAAATTATTAGGAGGATTAGGTTGGGAATCACTGTCATATCGTATATTAAAATACTGATGATACCTCCTGGAGAAATTTAAAACCGACAGTTCTCTGAAGGTTGCACTCGTAAATCAAAAACACCAACGTACTACGGCAGGTTTGATCATGAATATAAAATTAGAGGGATAGCGAGCAGGACGAAGAGGTTAAAAAATTCATTTATTTCTTCGCATAATTAAGGGTAGTAATAGATTCCAGCGAAGGAGTATGGTGAAATTAGAATCGAAATATAGATTTTTATGTGAACATTCAAATCTTGTAATTTTTTAACGTGTAAATGTTTTAATATGCATGCATGATAGGAAATGTATGTTAATAATTTAATTTATTTATGGAAATTATTGACTGATTCATAACTATTGCATTGCTTTGTATGGACTGATCATTTAGTGCCATTTGTAGCCATCATTTCACGTTTCTCGTAACTGCATTTCTGCTATTTTCCTCGGGGTTGTACCATTGTGCAGTTGCATTTAAGTAGTGCACGCACGGAGTGGTATTTATTTGTATGCCTGCATGGTAGTGAGTGTGATATTGTTCTTCTCTAATTTATAATGCATACATGATGTTGGTTCATCCCATGCCACACACCCTTACGGTGGCTTTCAGGGCATTATGCAGATGTAGATCAATTGAAAATAAAATTTGGCAAGAAACAAACAGGGAGAAAGAGATTAGTGGTCACTTAGATGAATAACGTAGGAGGAAATGCACGCCAAATGTCTGGCGGAATAAAAACAAAAGTTTCTAATCAGTAGATAGGATTCCCAATTATTAGTCGAATGCCGACGCAGCAATAAAACAATTGTAACACCTATTGATAAGTTCGTGGATTTATGCTTAGATATTCGCCGGTGCGCGAAAACAGAAAAAACACAATCAGTAAACCTTGGGTAATGAAATTAATTCGGGGTAGCTAAATAACCGTGAATTCTATAGGTTTCCAATGTGAACAATTACCATAGCCAGCAATAGTTCTAGCGACAAAGCGCCAACTAAGATTAAATTCGGCCATACAGTTCAATTGTCCTGATAATATCAGTAAATCAATAATAATGCGTAATGAACTGGAAGAAAACCATTACTATATCCAAGGGATATTATGTTCGGGCCAAATTAACTGTGTGACCTGAGAGGTAAACAAAACCTCATGCAAAATGAAATTGACGTTTTCACAAATGTTACCCAATTCAAAGAGAGCGTTATTAAATGTCGTTACTCCATTCCATCTCCAACTACCTATCAAAGCAGAGGCCTGAAGACTGGTTTCCAATTCACCCGCAGCCCGACACATTCCTCGACAACTGTGATTACGGCCGCGGCAAACAAGCGAGACGAATTGACAGCCATGACCGCTACACGGAGATTCACCACACAACGACCTCGGTCGAGACGGGAATCCTTCGCCAGACTTCTTGGGGCTCGAGCCACAGCGCGTCATTCTTCCAGACGGCAATATTCCAGGAAACCGAGCCTCCCTTCCGAGAAGCCAGAAACATCTGTTCCGAGCAATAAATCCTTGAGGGAGCGGCTTTAAGTGATCGCGAGCCAATCGCAGCGACGCTTGACCTTGAGGTGGACTGGCGAAGAATTAAAGCTCGCGTCCCACGTGACCCGACGTTCACAAGGCATACAATTGGTATCACTTCGGTGATCCGCGGATAAAACAGACTGGGTTTGTACTACTCAGCTTCTGGAGAGGAAAACGTCGCATAAAATCGTGTGCTGTGATTGGTGTGACATGCTGTATTGAGTGCAAAAACCAAAGCTAAAGTGGGTGCTCTATCGATTGAGATACGCTCTGATGGAATATATTAACTGTCTGGAGATATGCCCATAGTACAGATGACTTGTGACCTTTGGAAATAATAACACGATTATAATGGTACGACGACAGAATTAAATAGACCAATTTATTCGTTCGAAGGTTTCCGGGGCGTGGCAATGAATGGCTCTCTGCATCTCTTAAGGGATTGCTCCGCGTGTGTAGACTTCACTTGACAACAGTTTCGCCGGCATTCCAGCTGGCGTCATTAGGTCGACTGCTCAATTTGCTTCTTTACAGCAGTCGACCTGAAGAAGCCAGCTGAAATGCCGGCGAAACTGTTGCCAAGTGAAGCCAACATACGCGGAGCAATCCCGAAAGAAATGCAGAGCCATCTATTGTGTATTCAACCAATCGAGATACCTTTCGATGGATTTGATAAGCTGATTAGAGATCTATCGATTGAACGCCTGACATTGATAACTCGGGAACACTCTTAATAGAAGATATATAAAAATTCAATTATGACAGGGTATCAGAGAGACCAAATTCGTTAAGAGCGTTCTTTTCATTTAGACAAATATACATGGACATAAAACTACTTCTTATCCTTCTCCACTATACCCGAACGTACGTTAATTATCAAGCGATTTTCCTCATTAGGTTGGAGTAATTCACGGACGATTCGTTCCTTTTGACAGTTTCTCTCCACCCTTATTTGCATCCGAATGCTTTCCCCAAATCTGCACCGTTTATCCCTAATGATGGAAATATTCATATCACTCGGTGGTGTTTGTTAGTGGCAGGTATCAATACTTCTTTCTACCTACTCGTTCTTGTCTGTACTATGTGTTCCAAGTCACAAAAGACCTAAAACGGGAGAGAGTCACGAAAGTACTAGGGATGGGTCGGTTCCACTTTTTTTCGGTTCCGGTACGGTTCTTAACTTCGGTTCTCGGTTCCGGTTATTAATTTACCACTTACGTTGCATTACTCAATGGTAAGACAAGATAATCAATAATCATTTTCAGAGACATACTGCTTGAAAAAGAATACTTCATTATATTTTGTGTTTATGTAATTTTAATCTATTTTTACCCTATATGTGAAAATATTTCTAGAACTCACTTGCAACTTTACCAGTTGAAAGATCCCCTTTATCTTCACACAATTCTTCCTCACTGATGGCAATCGCCTTAGGATGGGTGGTCACAAACATTTTCATCGTAGTTACTGAAGTATTCCGTCTCTTAGGAGACACGATTGGACTCTTCCCGCGAAAATTTATTTTATGCTTCTTTTCCGCATGATGCTTTTTCATGTTAGAAGTGGATTTACATGCACCCCTGGAAATCAGGGAATGACAAATATTACATTTTGCGAAATTTTCATTTGCTGCATCAACCGAGTACTATTTCCACACTTGCGTGATTGATTTTTTTCAGCATTGGCTTACAGCTCAGTTAGACCATCTGTGTGATATGCGTTGACATAAATTTACGAGTACCATTTCCGACGTTTCAAAAGATTCTGCTTTCCTATTTCGTTTCGGAATCTTTCCGGTATCTCCAATACCGTGATTTTATTTAACGGCGATACGTTTGCTAAGTATGATCTGCGTAAGATAAACCGAGTGTGTACTTTCGACCACGGTTTTGTTATTATCAACACATTTCTCATAAACTTAAATATTTAAATTCATATGTTACTGCAAATACTTAGTTACACTCTCCCATTGGAATATAATACCAACATCAGCTTTTATACCCGACACGTGCATTTTTCTTCACGTTTCAGTGCACAAAAATTTTTTAAAGTTAAAAATGACCAGTTAATTCAACGTTTTTTTTATGAACGCCCATTTATGGTCGAGTAATCAAGAAAGCAGAATGGTCAACGGCAAACGGTTGGTGGTTACTTGGCTGGACACGACCCTTGCATCAAGGGAAGAAGAAACTTGATAAAACGATTTAGTTGTAATTTACCGTATACCTGCAATTGCGGGTGCCTTTCATTTGCGGCTATCTTTGCGCTGTCCATTTTTCAAATAGTCGATTGTCGTCTGCTATTTACTGCGCGGCGAAATAGAGAGCGTTCTTTTGCATGAGCAAAGTTAATGCTATTGTACAAATGACGAATAATTTGCTGTTATAACGAAAGCAATGTCCAAAGCATGAATGAAATCTTCTAAAAATTATGCATTCTATATTATGAAATAATTTACGAAAATTATATGAGGACTCGCATCTCCAAAGGAGGTGGACGTAACACATACCTATCCATCAGAATATCCCTATCACGGCGGTATTTTATACGTTACTAGAATTGGATTTAATAAAATAAATCATATAGTCATTTTAACGACTGAATTAGAATAATTCGCGGCAACTTTGAAGCATCTAAGTACACTATTTCACCAGGTTTTAATGTGAAGCCTCCACTTTCAGAGTGAGCAGGTTTCAAACTGGTTTTCGCGCCAATTATTTCGGTACCGATTATTTTTGGCCTCGGTTTCGGTTCCGGTTATAAGCTCAAGAACCGGTGGAACCGAGAACCGAAGAACCGAACCGACCCATCCCTAGAAAGAACCAATTCTATTTAACATCGGGAAAGTTTATCATCAGTCTTTCAAAAAGAAAAACCTTCACGAGGATCGAATGAAACTGTTTTCATAGGGTAACGGCCTTTTATGACAACAGGAATTCATCAGAATGAGGTCCGATACTGTAAAATGACAAATTCACCTTCCACAGCAGGAGTGGGTGCTTCCACATAAAATTCGGCGAGAAAAATGCAGCGACGGCGACAACCGCTTCCTACTTTAACCGCTGACATTTAGCACAAAGATTTTTTTCGGCAGCTGCGCATTTGCGGTCGGTGTGGCTAATATGACTCTAACACTGATACTAAACGCACGGAGGAAGTCCTCTCTCAAGGGCAAATATTACCTCCAGAGCAACCTCACCATTGCGAAACGACTAGCTTTTGCAATGAAAAGATCCCACAGAGGAAAAGCGTTTTCATTGGAGTTGAAGTACTCCAACCATTGTCATCACATCCCACAAGATAATACCTATCTGCATTAAAAAAATATATTTTTCCTAGAATACATACATCAGTCATTTCATTTCCTCACATTAGTGCACATTTAAGGATAGGTAATAGATATAGATATGCAAGCTACCTTGGTTTATCTTCATAGTCCGTTAATTCATTCACGCCAGAGGTATAAGAAGCATTTTAAGAAATCCATCTACTACACATGGAAAAGTTAACGATTTCATAAGTGAGAGAAATGAGTAAAATGCCCAACCATGAAAGTTGCATTCTATGTATGTTAACGATATATTAACTCATCACAAAGATCAGCTCTATTTCAGGGAAAAGCGTCGAAGTACGGCTAGTGAGATAAGATTTTACTTAAGTTAAACATGAGCGTTGATATAGCTTTCGTAATACCTACTTTAACAGTCTACAGGAGCTACTTTTTCTAAGTAAGAATACAGCTCGAGAATATAATGGGATACTATAGTTGTTTCACGCTTTATCTTCGGAAAATCTTTCACTTACAATTATCTAATACGAATTCTTTACCCAGGGACTGATAATCACATTATTTTTGGCAGTTGGTGATATAATGACTTTTAGAGTACTCCTGCTACAAAAACTAAAAGTAAGTCTGAAACATTTAAAAGAAGCTATCAGCAACGTGAAAATCAGTAGATTTGCTTAAACTTTCTCTCCCCCGAATACGATAGTCGTGAACCCTTTCATAATCAACGTTTTTTTCTAAAGAGGAAAATATTCGACGAGGTAGCAGACTTAAATGATGGTGGTGGACGAAATATCATTGAAATAGTTAGATACAGCATAGAAAATTTAAACAACAACATATTTTCAAAGGCTTGAGAAATAAATTATCGATTGGTGACCAAATACAAGCATGAAATGGACCATTATGATTTGCCATCACGTAATTTTATTGAACATATGATTAATATAAACGCAAGGACAATAAAAAAAAGCAGAGAAGTCAAGTCTTGAAGAATTTGAATCGTGGTGCTACCAAAGAATGATGAAGACAAAATGGATCGATCGAGTGACAAACGAAGTTTTTAGAAGAGTAGGAGAAAAGAGAAATCTGATGAAAACCCTAAAAAGAAGACGGAAAAACTTAATCGGCCAAATCTTAAGACACGATGGCCTGATGAAGACAATCGTCGAGGGAAAAGTGAGCGGGGAGAACGGAAAAGGAAAGCCTCAGATGAAATATATAGAACAAGTTGTGAAGAATGTGAAATATAGGGTGCGGCAACATAGCTTACTTTTTTATATGGATATATCCAATATATGGATATAATTATGGATTTAATTATTAGATTTATATGGATATAATCTACAGGGTGTGGCAACATAGCTTCCTTTTTTATATGGATATATCCATATAAAAAAGGATGTTATGTTGTAGAATAATAACATCCATATGAAGTTGTTCACCGATAGGAGAATCGAGTGGAGAGCTGTAGGCCGTACATAATATTAGGACTGTTTTATTGTAGAACCAATGATGATGAAACAACCGCAATGGTCTCACACTCAAGATTAAAAAAATATCGATCGACTGCATCAGAATGAATTCGGAGTGGAAGGAGGAGCTGGCTAGCGCTTCTAAAATACTGTATTCGCTCACAAAACTACCGTAGCCTCTCCCTTTCATCCAAAGCGTTCATTTGATTCGACGCGGTGTGTGTGGAAATACCAAAAAGAAAGGAAACGGGATCTCGTCCAAATTATATCGAAGGCAGAAAGTTGGCGGCCTTGATAAGCCTTTCTCCCCCTGGATTAACGGGATTACTCCCCGGGCCGCAAAATACGAAAATTTACGCAAAAAATTCCGCACTACGCTAGGGTGCTGATTTATACGCGGTGTTCCCAGAAATTTCTCGCGAATTCCACGGAACTGGAGCCCGGGATTAAAGGCATTCCGTCCCAGAGATGTGCGGTTGAATGCGGGTATTACAGTCTATTACAGCATGCGGCGTCAAGTTCGAGGTCTTCGACGACGAGGCGAGAGATTGCATCGGCGTGGAAACAGGATATTCTCGAGTCCTTGGATCGAGGTACACGCGCGACCTTTTAGGCCTTTCCAGCGTCCACACGCATCGCAGAGAGATGAGGCCATTCGTAAACGCACGAAGAAATAACAAGCGAGCGACGGTAGCCTCTGTCCTTCAAAGACCAAAGTGAAAGGGTGAGAAACGGCATATCACCGGGAGTGAAAAGCTCTGCTCTTCGATGCAAACGTAAAACATGTCCGCCTTTTTTCCCATGGAAACAGAAACACAGCACATCTACGGGTTTGCAAAGCCGGAGGCTTATCGCTTTGATAAATGGACTTTTTCACCAAACGTGTATTATGAAGGTTTTTTTTAGAGATGGAATTAAAAAAAAAGAGGTGTATGCATTCTGTCGACAATACTCGCTGCTGAGCTGAATTTATCAGCGCGAGATACGAAAGGACAATATGGTTAGTCACAAATTCGGACGGAAGGTAACAGTATATTTATCACGACATGATTGATTCATTCTAGTCGCATTCGTACATACGAGTGAATACAAAAAGAAAAGCATTGAGGATGAGATGAGACATACATAACACTCTGCTCGCCGTAAAGCATGCAAGAGTGGGACAAAAGCGATGGATTCAGACTCAAATAGGATGCAGTTCTCACACGACAAAACGATAGAATACGTCAGAAAATGAGGAACCTCGGAAATGCGATGAAAAAATCAAATCAATCAATCTAAAGGCCAATAATTTGTACAGTACTTAAATATTTTTTTCACAACCACCAAAGGCAACTGAAATTTTGCATCGAAATGATGCTCTAAAACCGTAACCACCGAGACATTTCCAAGAATGGGAAGTGATATTATTCCTGGAAGCGTTGAAAACGCCACGGAACGAGCGTTGGAGAATTTATCAGCTAGCAGGGATGAGATTCACACTATTTTATTATGCGGAAGAGTGAGAAACATGCGGAGATGGGGGAGTGGGTGGGTCTGGCGAGGTTTGGAAACCACATCCGTGTCGGGAGCAGACTGTCCGGGAATTTCCGGATTTGCATCTCCCTCCATGGGTTTCTCATTTTAATACCAGTCAACCAAGCACTTCTACTCAGCGTGCTGACGATATAGTATAGGAAATCAAGAAACAAAAGATTAATGAAAAGCAATTTGCAATATTTAGAAGAAGAACTCACACAAAGAGTGCATTCTATCAAAAGAAGAATCTACCTACAGCTGGATATACAAGCGTAGAAGTAAAGAAACACTTCATCAGAACGTATATCTGGAGCATACTTCTTTACAACAGTGAGGCATGAACGATTACAGCAGCGGGGAACAAAAGGGTGGAAGCATTCGAAATGTGGTGCTACAGAAGAATGATGAAGATAAAATGGATCGACCGAGTGACAAACGAAGAAGTCTTAAGAAGAGTGGGAAAAAAGAGAATCCTGTTGAATGCCTTAAGAATTAAATTTAAAAAATTAACTTAAATTTTATTAATAATTTTTTTAGTGTTTCTAGGGGTTTTAACTACTTCCAAGCCCCTTGTCACTTACCTTCTGACAATATGTAAGTGTTTCTTACAAAAAAATGAGGCGGAGCACGATCTTTCGCTAATTTCAATTTTTTACCAAAATGGCATTAGTTGTTAAACTTTAACCACTTGGCGGAACCTCAGGACGTTCGACAAAAATTCTGAAAAAACTCCTGCATTATATTGAGCCCCATACACAACTTTTCTGACCCCAAGCCCCTTGAAATTCGAAAAAAAGTTTTTGACGATCACCCCTAATGCTGATCTCTATTTGAAAGCGGTAAATGGAACGACCAAGTAAGTAACGAGGAAGTCCTTAGAAGAGTGGGAGAAAAGAGTAGTCTTCCGAATACCCTAAGTAAAAATATAACTTCAAGTGCTATAGAGGCTTTGATGAAATCCCAATCGATTTTATTAAATCGTCATTACCATCGGTGTTACCCATCCTTTTAAATATCTTTGACTGCTCTTTACAATTAGGTATCTATCCGACCTATTTGGAAGAGAACCCTGCTACGTCCAATACCAAAGTGTGCCAATCCTAAAAACCCGAGCGATTACAAGCCAATGGGAAAAACAAGCGCTACTGTCAAGATACTTGAGCGGAGAGTTCATGACAAAATTTATACCTTTATTATTAAACGAGATATGCTCAACCCAAGGCAATCTGGTTTTCGCAGGGGATATAGTATTCAAACTGTTTTGATTCTATTCAATTTATACTGTTTTGATTCGTCTGACTGAAGACATAAGCCAAGCGATGGATAACAAACAACTTAAAATACTTGTTTTTCTCGACTTTTCTAAAGCTTTCAATTCGGTCAATCATTCTCTCCTAATACAGAAGTTAAAATCATTTTACTTTTCTAAGAGTGTGATAAAATGGTTCAGTTTGTATCTCACAGGACGGAAACAGGCTGGAATTGGAAAAAATGGGAATGTATCTAGTTGGTTGAGTGCTGATATAGGAATAGTACAAGGGTCAATCCTCAGTCATTGTTTTCATTGTTCATCAATGATCTACCAAGATCCCTTGAAGAATCTCATTATCTCTTGTATGCAGATAATTTTAAAATCTATCAACATTCAACACTTGAAAACTTTACCCAAACTATTGCCAGTGTAAATGCTGATATTGCTCGCATAAATAATTGGGCTACAACTAAATGAAAACAAAACTACAGCAATTATTATAGAGATCAGAAATATGACAAATAAAGTAAACTTAGATAAAAAATAAGGTCATTCCTTATGAAAATCAAGTGAAAAAACTTGGAGTAACGATCGACAGAAACTTAAACTGGAAAACTCACTGTCAAAATATTCGGAGTAAGAGCTTTAAAACTCTCCACCAACTGTATAAATCTAAAAATCAGTTGCCCGTAAATATCCATTATCAAAAGTTATTTCCATTATTTTCCCACATTTTGATTATTTTTGCGGGGTTTTAAATAAAATAGACGAAGAAAAAAAAATAAATTATAGATGGTGATGAACGGATCTGTGATTTGCTTATGCTCTAAAACGAATGGACCACGTCACAGGTGCATACAAATAGCTGAAGTGGCTGAAAGTTAAAGAAATTTAACTTTCTTAAGAACAGGGTTTATATGTCCTTCTCGTAGCCTTCAAAATTCTTAAAGACAGGTTGTCCTTCGTACATATACAGGTCCTTCATTTTTTAAAAAAAGGTATCCAGTCACTCAAATAGGTCTCGTAATTTAGACCTACAGATCCCCAAGCATGAACACGAAATGTACCATAATTCGTATATAGCCACCATATCCTGGAGTTAGAATTTACTCCATGAGGAAATCAAAAAATGCCAGTCAATAAGTACCTATAAATCAAAATTACGCTAATTATTACTATGAAAGACGACCCACATATAATGTATTCGCTAACATACTCGTACATTATTTTTCTCTATTCTTTTACTTTACATGTAACTAATTAATTTTTTTTGCTAATTTCTAATTGAAATTCTCTACACTTATGTAAGTTAAACAGTGTGTATTACCTATAACACATGTATTTTTCACTATTTAATGTGACTATCACTATTCCAAATTTGAATCTAAGAAAATTTATATTATTTTACTTCAAATGGAAACTGAAAATTTATATAATTGATGTGCTGGATTTATGTATAGTAATTAGATAATTTTTCCTTCGCTATATTGCATTGTAATCTCTGCTGTGATTGTATATCGGGAATACTTATGAACTTGTCATTACAGAGTATCTTTTCAGAATTTATTGTTTACTTGTTATTTTATTTAATTTTAGCATTTATATATTTGAACTGAAAACCTTGTATAATAGTGAACTTAAAACAGAGTGTTATTAACATTGTCATTTTGTCTTTTCACAAATCAATATGATTATCCCTATTCCCTACTCTTATTGTTATTACTGAGAGTTGAAAATATGAATATTTATTTATGTGAAGCATTGTACTGTAAGTTCAGTCCCGCAAATTCACAAGCTTACCTTTGTTTTAAATTGATATCGTGAATCAGAAATGGTTTTTGGCGTGACTGCGCGGAACTTCTTCATGATTAAATAGCCAAAAACACACTATGTAAGTCCACATACAATGAACATTTATTTACGACCTGGTTTCGCTGCAGCGCAACATTATCAAGTGGTAATGATGCTATCAAAGATATCATATCTTATTATTATGATATCATTATGACGTTATAACTCTCATCATTAATTGTATTAGCACAAACTTTAATTGATATTGAGCATTATTCGCAGATTACACTGTACTGTATGCCTAAAAGGCCAACATTGTTCTATGACAATAAAAGTATTATTATTAAGTAGAAAACGGGACAACTTAATCGGCCATATCTTAAGACACGATGGCCCAGTGAAGACAGAAGACAATCGTCGAGGGAAAAGTAAACGGGAAGAATGGAAAAGGCAGGCCTCATATAAAATATAATCAGAAAGTGGTGAAGGATGTAAAAGAGAGGAACTACTTCAATATGAAGAGGTTGGCCGATAGAAGAATCGAGTGGAGGGCTGCGTCAAACCAATCATAGGATTGCTGACCGATGATGATGAATTTGCAGTAGCATAACGACGGAGACTAAGTTTTCACATTTTTTATTCGGGAGAGATAGAACATTTTGACGTGAGCAACTTTACCGTAGGCAAGAACTTCATGAATATCGTAGCAAAAACTAATTACCTCAACTAGATGGGTGTTTTATACTGAAGGTTGGTTTATCATAGGTTTACGAAATCAAGGTGACGCATGTGTGCATAATAGAAGCGATTCTTCTGGAGTTAAAAATTGCCTATGGGAGTAAATCTAAGGCCGTGATATGTAATTACGCTCTAATACATATGTATGATCACCACACAAGAATCAGAAGTTAAGAGACTGAAAGGATGATTAGAAGGCATATTTTCTCACATTTTTACCGATATAAATTTAAACGGCGCGCCGTACTTTTTGGCCCGCCGCGGCGGGCCAAAAAGTACGGATTCAAAAGTATGCATGGATTGAAAACATGTCCCTCTTGCCACCAGCAACAATAAATGATGATAAGCAACATAACAATCGGATAGGTGGGTGTAATGTAGTGCATCCGATAAAAAGTACCATTAACTCTTAACAAATTTTTCTAGCCACAAGCTTACTACCCTATTATAATTAAAACTTGACCCACTAAAAACTGGCAATACAAATAGAAAAACCAGTATTCTTTCGTAGATACTAATCGTTTAGTTGCCTGGATAACTATCAGATTTTTGTTGCTAGTGATATATTGAAACTATTGATGCAAGTAAGACAGTGCGAAAGATACGGAAGGGAGATAAATCACAAGAAAACTAAAGTAATGAGACTTGCAAGAACAAAATTGGCCAGGATAAATTTAAAAGTAAAAGGTAAATGGAGTAATTTAGTTATTAAGGTATTATGTTGGAGGAAAGGGGATGTAGCAACATTGGCGTCGAAAGGAGAATCGCGCTGGCAGAAGAGGCTTTTACTCGGACGCATTGACAGGGTCATTGAGTAGGGAAGTAAAGAAAAAGACAGGTGACAAGTCTGAAATGGAGAGTAACATTGTATGGCGCGGGAACATATACTTCAGGGAAATAAGATGAAAACAGACTTGGGGATTTTGAGATTTGGGTATGGAGAAGGATGGAGAAAGTAAAGCGGGTGGAAAGTTTTTATTCACTGTTCAGAAAAAGTTTCATATACATTGGGCAAAAGTCTACAACTTATTACCATCTGAGTACAAAAGGGCGGTAAATCTTCACATTTTTCTAAAAAAATGTAAAGAATTGGCTGTTTACTTATCCTAAAATTGAAGAAATACTTTGTTCAATCAAATTTGATAATTGAAATAATATATTTAGTCAAAGATATTGTTTTTTTTTATGTTGGTACATGTCCTTTTTCCATTTATAAACCAATGCATGGAAGATTATTGTATAATGATGGTAACCTAAACACAGGTCCGCCTTCTAGGTTACCTAAAGCTCCTTATATTTTGTATGTCTTTGTTTTGTAAATAATATGGAGTAATAAACATTATTATTATATTATATAAGCAGGACGAACGATGAGGTGGTTGAATTGGTATGAGAGGAAATGAATTTGATTGACGGAATTGGAAAAGGAAGAAGGTGTGGATTGAGTAGTGAGTAAAGGGTGATTTGAAGGACGTGATTGAGGGGAAAATGTTGGGTGAGCGCGGAGGAGGGAGGAGAAGAACGGATAGCTTGGATAGAATGATGGGCGGGAGGAGGTATGAGGGACTGAAGAGGGACATCGCGAGAAATGCAGACTTCGTGGGAAGAAATGAGTGTCCATTTAGACCTACCTTTACCGGCAGAAAACTAATTACTAATATTATTATTGGCGCATGTGCATTACATGTACATGTTTGGTCCATAGCTTGCCGCACACCCTCGTGGTGGCTAGCAAGGTGATAATTAGATGTAGATGTGTCCGAAGCGGTGTGTGATGCCAAGGTAATTGAAAAATTAATTAAGATCCGATCGACGGAAACTCCGTTGGAGGAGCGGTGGGTCGCCGCATGGCCCGAGGTGGCCTGCGCGAAGAGCGGAGGGGGAAGAGGGGTGTTTGGCAAGGCGATGGAGAATGGTGAGTGCCCTCACCCACGCGATCACTTAGGCCCACGCCTCGATCGGACCACTCTAGGCGCCACGTGTCCAATTAAGGAGGCCGGGTAATTTCACACAGACGTGTTTTAATTTCAACATCATCAGCAAGGACTATTATTAGAGCACCACCGGTAAAGGTAGGTTGAGGTGGATATGAAATACCTACTTTTAAATGCCCCACGTAGCAGGATACACACCATCTTTCACATTATGCCCTTCTTACGGGCCTCACACTTCTTACTTCTCATCATACCTTACAAAAAGTACTTTAATCTAATAAATGTGCCTACCTTCACATGCTAAATGTGAATTTTAAGCATGCATACAAAAGTGACAGTAATAATAATAATTTTCCTGTCAATTACTTTTTGTTCTACTCTTTTAACAGGTCCCTTGTAAAAACTCCCGCCCTTTACTACCGGTTCCACTCCTAGTTCTCGTCCTTATTTTTCCGAAATCAACTCCTGTTCCCCTACAATTCCCATTACTTCCTCGTTTGCCTTTTACCCACCTTAAGTTCCATCCTTCTCCGCAACCACACCTCAAAAGCCACGTCTATTTTGTACTCACTCTCCTTTGTGTCTACGTTTTGGCTCATACACAACCACGCCCCATTCGAGACTCTTCACTCCTTTCGTAATGCACCCACTTAACGCTCTTGTCATGAATTCTCTATCATGAACAATCGAAAAATTCGTAAAGCTGTTCCCTTTCGAACATCTCACGCACTTTTTCCCTTGTATTGCAGCATATTACCCAATCCCCATCGTCTCTACGTAATGTTTACTATTGCCTTAATTTTAAGGAAAATCTCATCGATTAATTATAAGGTTTCCTTAACTACACGCAGTATGCACAGCCTGCCACTGTTGCATTTAAAGAACATTTGTGCATTCTATCACTTAGTAATTGGGTTGAAAACAGTCATGATTCTGAGATATTTGAAAACAAACAATTATAACAACACTACTTTTTTATTTCTCTGCACATCAATTGAGAATTTACACTAACCTCGTAGATAAATACAAGAATTCAAAGTCGGCCATTTGCTTGATTATGATATTATTGCCGATATAATGATTTACATATGACCTTTTTGATTATTTTGTTTATTCGAGCACCTACATGCACTATATTATCATCAAAAGACCTATAAAGGCATTGTTCTTTGCCATAAACGAAATATGACTCACATGCATACATATACAACAGTACCTTAGTTACAGGCATTAATGGGCATCTTCGTTGTGCATCGAGGCATGTTACAACCATGTTCAAGTGTTTATAACTTTAGAATGTTAATCCACTTTGTTTATAACTTTAGAATTGTTAATCCACTTTGCTGAGGCGTATTCATTATATGAATACTGCTATCACATACATTGCTTGTGGAAAAATTGTATTGGCCCCTGGACGCTATACATTAACGACCCTACCTGATTTGAAATGATAAAATCCAACATCTTAGCATAGACTAACGCTTGAACTCATTTCTTCCGAAAGTTTTTATTCAATTTATTTTCTCGTATTTAAGGGTACATACACAGCAGAGAAAAATAAACCATGGGGAAAGAGATGAGGGAAATAGTGTGGTGGCTGGAATAGTGGCTTTTTCTTCCGAGGGCAATATTTTAAAATCCCATCGGACCATCGTTGACAAATTTTTCACTGGAAACCCAGTCCCAACGTAAGTGCTCTTTGGAGGGCACTTTTTTTTTTAGTTAAGAGCGCCTTCCTATGGAGGGGACATTTAAATATGGGTCCCTGGACGCCGTTCGCTTACGCTGATGCTTTCGCTTTCTCTCCACTCCCCCCCACCAAGTCAATAAATCCTACCGACTCCCAACCGCCCACTATCCCATGGGCGAAAATTATTTCAGCTGTCGATCGTTTCCCCTCAATGATAAATAAATGAAGCGAGGCCGGAGGCATTTGAGGCGCTTTGTTACGAATGGATGACAAAGATTGACGGAACAGGAAATACGATAGTAAAAATGATGCACAAAAAGGTAGTTCCCTTCATCAAAGAAAACAGAATTAATTGATTGAGATTCGTGATCTACCATAAATGAATTAATTTTACGCAAAAAGTTTGGGATTGAGAAATCCCAGTTTTCTGGAGAATTAAATTTTAATTTTAAGACAATTTGGAAAAGCTCAGAATTCGCGGGATGCGCTGCCTTCTTGCTGACGTAACAGGTATTGTAGTTTACGTTGCTAGGCATAGGAAATATTCGTCTCCTGAACTTACCATTGTATTTCAGAGCCCTACAACTCTAGTGATTATGTATTAACAATAGTCTATGAAAACTATCAAAGTTCAAAAAGTCTCCTCCCTTAAACAAGGTATTAATAGTCGTTTTATAGGCTCCAGGGCATCCGTCTCATGGAGTACTCTGCTCAGGTAGTGTGTAAATTATAATATTATTAATATAGTATCCCTGCCTCTGCTACTGCGAAGCATGGCGTGAAGTTCGCACGACGTTGGGCCAACTTCACGGTATGCTTACTAAAATGAATACTAATGCTTTTACATGAATCAACTGCCTAAATATGTTTAAGTAAATAAATAAAATTTAACCATAATACACTAACTGAATAAATATCCCTCCGATACTAGTTAATAAGCTTTAACGGAGAGCGCCGTCTGCTTGGAAGAATCCACAGTACCATCTAGTGGCAGGTAGAGGAAAGTGTCACGTCACGCGTATGATTTACCGGCATGCAATCGTTTGCCATCGCGTTTTCGCTGAATGTTTTCACTTTTTTCTTCACGAGGAAAAATACCTAACATACATAACCGTAAAAATACCTATCCGTCATATTAAAATCGAACGACTTAAAATACGTACTCCAGAGGTGATGACATTTCCATCAAGGAAACTACCCTATTACGTAAGCGGGCGTGGCGTAAAGGTATTGGATTCCTTATTTTAACGCAAAATATACTGGTGCCGTGAAATGCAAAAGAGGCATGGGCAGTAGAAGCCGCAGAAAAGGTTAGACGGGGAAACACTGAGATGCGGTTCCAGGGAAAAAGATAGTAAACTCCTCGAAAGTTGGCCAGGCTGGAGAGGGTAAAGCTCAATAAGTACTAGGCCTAATGGTGTGCGAAATTCACAGTTTACAGAATGACCTAGTACCTAGAGAAGCAATAATCTCGGGTTTAATTGCATGTGTCCAAGGACTTCTCCCGATTTCGAAACACGATTATCTAGCCAACAGTCTACTCACTCGGTTACTACGCAATGTTTATAGTAATTATAACAAATATATATGTCCGCGGATCTACAGTCATACCTCAGGCTTAGACCTGAAGATGATGCTGCATCATTGAAACCTTGGTCGTATTACATTTTTTTTAAACTGTGGTAAACTGAAATGTTATTTCTTCTTAGGTAATTTTCCTTAAATACCACGCAATATCGCCGGAATCCTCCGAATTCATGACCTAAGCAGTTGTAGGGTCTAAAATTCCAAGATTGAAAATAAGAATGAACTTTGTAATTTTCCACACGTTTTTTATTAACCAACCGGTTTCAACACTCACGTGTCATCATCAGGGACTAAAATTTTTGAGCAAGGGAAGGCCTTAAATAGTGCACTGGTGGGGGGGTGGAGGTTAACATGGAAAGGGAGTGAGGCATGGGGCTACATCACAGGGGTAAGAAGAATATATTGGAGGTTATGTCAAATGTTCACATTGTGGTGAATAATGGGGTTTACCAGAGCAAGTGGTCAACGGGGAACATTTAAAATCCGTCAAATCGTTTAAAAGTAAAATATCGGGTGAGCACCGTCGTTCTACAATTTCATATTTCTCTAAAAAGTCAAGTTTAAAACCTTTATCTTGGACGTGTAAGACTTGAGGTTTGAAGTTTCCCCGGTGGCCAGTCTCTAGTAGATGTTTAGCATACATTGAAGTCTCGTCACAGTATCTAACACACTTCTCATGTTCTTTCACCCTGGTCACAAATCTTCTCCCGGTTTGCCCCACATACACTGCGTTACAATCACCACACTCTATCAGATACACACCACTTTTATGGTCCACCTCAATTTTGTCTTTGGAATTAAAGAGTAATTTGCTTAGTGTAGTCGGATTATAAAAACAGACCTTAAAAATGTCTTTGGGTAAATGTCTAGCTATTACTTGGCTAATATTACCTAGGAAGGGCAGTTTAAACCATTTCTTTGATTTATCGTGGGGAGATTGGTCCAAATTGCACAGTAACTTTGTAGCTTTTGACTTTTGAATTTTATTTAATAATTTTTCCACTGTATGTTCACTGTAGCCATTCTGATGAGCTATCATTTTTATGGTGTGCAGTTCATCTTTAAATGAGGTATCTTGAAGTGGGATGCTCACTAGCCGGTGTAACATAGAGTTTATGGCAGCCAGTTTATGTGCATAGTGATGGGTTGAACTATTGGGAATTATAGCATCTGTAAAGGTATCTTTGCGATAAATGGCAAACTGATGTTTACTGTCTTTAATGGAAATGGACAAATCTAAATAATTGAGGTAACCATTACCTAGTTCCATAGTGAAAGTGATAGATTTGTGCAGGGAGTTTAAAATTGATAAAAATTGGTCCAGTTGCCTCAAGGTACCAGTCCACAAGCAAATTATGTCATCTACGTATCTATAGTAATAATAAACGTTGCTTAAAAGAGAGTGGTTTGCGCTAAATAACCTCTGTTCTAGAGAATCCATAAATATTTCCGCTAAAACTGGGGAAAGTGGGGATCCCATAGACAGTCCATGTCGTTGTTTATAAAAATTGCCATCGAACAGGAAGTAATTTTGGTCGGTGCACAAGGTTAAAAGTTGTCCAAAGTCTTTCACAATGTCATCACTGCAATCCGCTTTTCTTAGCCAGGATATTGCTGAGTCAATCGCCTCGAGTGAGGGGATGGATGTAAAGAGATTGCGCACATCGAAGGAAACTAACTTTCCATTAGGGGGTAGAGTCATATCTTTGAGTTTGGAAGCCAGTTCAATGGAGTTTTTTATACCATAAGTTGACTTAAAGGAGGAACAATTTCTCAAGAGAATATTTAATTTAAGCGCAAGTAAGTGCGACGGAGCCGATATGTGTGAAACTACTGGTCGAATAGGAATCCCCGGCTTGTGCGTTTTCGGTAGACCATACATCCTTGGTGGCAATGGATTCATTTTTATTAGACTCCTTTTTTCTCTTGGTGAGAGCAATGAGTCGCAACTGTTTAAGGTTGTTTTGAGAGTCTGTTGGAAAATATTAGTAGGATCTTTGTTCAGTTTTTCAAACTCATTTTCGGAGATAAACTGTTCACACTTTTGAACGTAATCATGCTTCTGAAGGATAACTATGCTATTGCCTTTGTCAGCTTTTGTGAAGATTAAATTGTGCTGATTAGAAGCATCTTTAATGTTATTCAGTAGTCTTTTAACTGATCGATCCTGCGGGCGGTAGTCCGAAGAAAAGTAATTATTAATAGTGTCCGCTATTTCTTGTTTTTTACCCAACGACTGTGTGCGCAAACCTACATCACAATCAGCTAAAAGATTTACAGCAGCTTTGTGGTTAATTGGTAAAGAAGGTGAATATTTATGACCATGATTTAAATTCCAAGTCTAAAGCTAATTCCGCATTGAATGGGGGAGAACGCGAGGAGCATAACTTGGTAGTAGTACCCATGTGTTTACAGGAACTGCAACGGATGATGTCGTCAACCGCCGTCTAGCACAAGTCCGTAACTTGTAACAATCATGTTACATTTATGAAAATCGATGATTTAAATCGATTATTTATGAATTGATTTATATCGATTCAGCATGTGTCACAATCAATCTGTCTGTCAATGTGTCTGGCATCAGGAGCGCAGTGAGGGGGGGTTTGGGGTTAAACCGCCCCTCCAGAGAAACCAAAAATTATTGTGACGAACTTGATAAAAATCACGAAGACTTTACTTTTCATTTTAATATGATAAATTGATAAATGATGATACATGCATCATAGTTTTCTCAGTGATAGCATTTTATTCCTTCAAGTAATGTTTGAAGTTCGTTTGTCAGGTTTATTATGAATTCTTCGTCACATTTTAAAAGTTATTATAATATTTTGCATTATATTTTAAAAGTTATTTTAGACCTTGGCTGGAAATTACTTTAGCAACCTGCTAATAAACGGGTTGCTTGTAAGTAAATTGAAAATAACTTGAGGTAGGATTGTTAATTGAAGATGGTTGTGATGAGTTTCTGTTATGAAGACACTTTTTTTCGAATAATAAGTTTGAAACTTGTGCATTATATTCAATTGCTAATTTTTTGTTTTACATTCTTAGTGTCCTACGGATTTAGGCGGTAATTTCTCACATTCCCTGTTGCTCAAGAAATTGAAAAAAATCCAAAGTACCAAAGTAAATGTATCAGCCATGCACGTGGCGGGATTTCAATCCACGACCATTCCGTTGCCAGACCAGCGCTTTACCAACCTGGCTACCGTATTCGGCAGCATAACTCATCAGGAGGAAGGATTTATCATCACGGAAACGGGCAAACGAAATGAAACTCCAAAGACCAATTAAGTACTTTAGTCACCGAGTTGGAAATTGAAAAAAAGGAGGTCAATGGAAAGAGATTTCACCCTGGACCAATCAAATCTCAAATTGCTTCACATTGATAGAAGAGTATAAAAATGAGATCAAAATGGATAACATGATATTCCGCAGAGAAACTCGCATTGAAGGGGAAACGCGGAACGATACTTCAACTAATACCGATAAAATTCCGAACCAATTTACTTAACCACCTCCGACAGTTTCGCCTCAATATATTCCCAAATCGTAGACCACAGGACGAAATGGTACGTTTGATCTTTGCAGTAGCGATGGCAGAACAGCGGGTCACCCCAAGGGTGAATTTTGGATTTACGCTATCGCATATCACCATTTTGCGGTGGCTGTGCATTAGAGATGATAAAATGCGCGGTTGTTGCGGGCAAGAGTACACCTGGATAATATCGATTGAGGTCACCACAACCGAGCGATTAGATGACACCGGTAGCAGACACGGACTATGCTTCAATGCTGCTGCCTTGAGACATTAGAGGGATTGATAGTGACACATGCTGAATCGATTTAAATAAAAGAAATCACCAAAAATAACAGCCCAACATTAGAGGTGCGTTTACTCGTAGTTTCCATGACACCCGCGAGAGGCACGACATATCGCTAATGGTACTCAAGGTCCGTAAATATCACGGACCTTGATGATACTGCTACTGTGGCTGTCACCAGGAGCGCAGTGAGGGGAAGTTTTAGGGGTTAAACCGCTCCTCCAGAGGAACTAAAAATATTGTGACGAACTTATTAAAAAATCACGAAGACAACTTTTCTTTGTAACTATAAATAAACAGACTTCCTTTCCGTTCGAATAACTTATATTTTTGTTCTTACTTACAACGTGAGTATTAAAATAACACCTAGTCTTTGGGCATGATAAATTTTCCCAGTGTTTCCATGTTTGAAGTTCGTTTTTCAGGATTATTATGAATCATCTAGCAAGATGATCTTCTTCAAATTTAAAATGAAACACTTTTTTCTTAAAAGAGCTATATTCTGAGTTTTCTTAAAATTTTCAATAGAATAATACTTAAAATAATATTTTACTTTGAAATGTCAAAAGATCAATATTTACGATACAAGAAGGTAAATAATATTAATGTGATAAAACGTCCGCAAAATACAAGATATACGTGCAAGGCACAACATATTAACCTTGTGTAGAGGTAGACCGCTTGTGCCTACCATTCAATCCAGGTGAATCCCCCCAAAAGATATTCTTGGCTACTTCCCCGCATGACACCAACTTCTGTTCGACTTAGAAGCCGCTAGCTCGGCGTTGCGGTGACAAAAAAAAGCGTTTTACGCCACAAGTGATTTTTTGTAAGTTGCAAAATTTTAATGCAATTCCTAAAACGACAAAATCCATTGAGATTTATTTTACCTACCCATTCTTTATAGTGCAGAATCTTCCCTTCGATCCAAGGTCCCGGTATCAGACATCGTGTATTGCTTTCCGTTGACGATTGACGCGATTGCGTTGGAATTATCTCCGCTGGAAAGCGGACGGGGTTCTGCTTTGCTTTTAGGTCGAACGTGGATCGATAGTGTTCGACATATGCCCAGTATCGACCAGAAATCGCATCGCAGTCGTTGTTTACATAAGCGAGTATGGCTTAGCAGTCAACTACCACGTGCAAACGCACCTTGAGAAGCAAAATCCCCTATAGTTGTGGGAAACCTTTACCGATTCATTTCTAAAACACAAACATTTTCTTTGAAAAAAGATTAAGAATTTTATATTATTTCCCAGTTTTCTTCTTCCTCTCTAAAAAAAATAATTTTCACGTCTAATGACCTACAATCCCGCCACACCCTTTACTGCAGTTCTTGGTGTAACATGTAAAAACAGGATAAACAATGAAAGGGTCATTACTCGCATTTAGAACGGAGTAGGAAATCCACCAAAGGAATATCGGAGAAAGAGACGTCGGAGTTTGTTTTTCTTGCTTCTCGCAGGGAGTCATTTTATATCTTTGGGTCTGGATTACGAGTGCTCCGAAAGTGTTAGTAGGAAACCAAATGTGAATACATCAAAGAAAAATGTGTTGGCAAAGAGGTCTCCCTTCGTAGATGATAGGTTGAATTTATAACATTGAATTTCACGCCCCACTGAAAACTGTACCTGCATTCTTTGACAACATTGTGAAATTGCACACCTGACAGTTTTTAAATGGGTACACAACACCCACACTCTATGACGAGAGGCCATTGTTTCAAAAGCGATGAATAGATAAAATGATTAGGGAGATACCAAATTATTACGCGGGGATATGAAAGAACAAATCAAGTTTATCACTTCAAGATATCCCGATATCACTCTCCATTAAAGCAAAATTTCTTCCATTAAGTCGCATATTCACACTCGAAGAGGATGATAATGGAATCATAAGTTCAACAAGAGTTTCATACAAATCAACATTTCAAGCGTATTCATTCAAACTGGAGACAAAGATATCGCCTGGTTGATGTTCGTGCTTTACTTGATTTAATGACGAAATTTCTCACTCGGTCGCAAGTCAAAAAATTTTCAGCCGTCCTATTCCAGTGCGCCCGACTCTTCGTTTTTTTTTGTCTATTTTCGAAAAATGGTTGTTTCGAGCGTAAACTTCATTGAAATTGGATTCGCTAAAGGAGGTTAGAATGTGTTGGAGGAATCATGGGCTTGGAAAGGATTGCGCACCACCTACTCTGTACAAAGAATGATGCAGATAAAATGGATCGATCGCGTGACAAACGAAGAAGTGTTAAGAAGAGTGGGAGAAAAGAGATGTCTACTGAAAACCCTAAAAAGAAGACGAGACAACTTAATTGGCCATATCACTCATGCCAACCCATGTGGCGGCGAGGTAAAGCTGCCTGCTAATCCTAGAGTCGCGGGTTCGAGTAACGCCTGGGTGAGTTTTTCTCTACCCAGGGAATGGGTGTTTGTCAAGCTCTGTTGGTTCAGCTCCTGGGAAACCTGATGACAGGCAAAAATGCCTATTGGGATCCCAGGGGTACATGGACCAGCAGATCAGTCCGGATGCGCAAAATAATTATATATATAAAGACACGATGAGCTAATGAAGAATACCGTCGAGGGAAAAGTAAACGGGAAGAATGGAAAAGGCAGACCTCGTATGTAGCAAGTTGTTAAGGATGTAAAAGAGATGAGCTACGTCAATCTGAAAGGGTTGGCCGATAGAAGAATCGACCGCGTCAAACCAAACCTAGGATTGTTGATCGATGATGATGACTCCGTAAAAAATTGCGTTTTAAGCGGCCTCTATATGGGAGACTGGTTGGTTGGTTATTTAGGGAAGGCGACCGACAGCTGAGGTCATTTGCGCCATATAGGATAGGTGGATAATTGGGTAATAGTAGGATATTTCAGGGAACGAAGGAAGGGTGGAGAGGAACCCGGTGTCGGCAATAGCCTACTCTTAACGAAAGGCGCCAAGCCAAAAAGGACCACGGCTTAACGTCCCATCCGACGGACGGAGTACTGGACTTCAAATGCCCTCCAAGTAGGGACCGGTTTTCCACTGAAAAATCCGCCAATTCCGGGAATCGAACCCGGGCCCTTGGGATGGGAGGCCATTACTCTAGTCACCACAACAACCCGATCCCCGTATATGGGAGACTGAATGTTTATTAAAACTTAAATAATAATAAAAACGTGCCCAAATTTAATCACAGCGGTATTAATTAATCTTCCTAACGCAATTTAAGGAAGGTTTTTACTAATTTACTAATGCTTTTGATTCCACTGAGAGTTAATTTATTACTAAAGCTGGTTCGAATTTAACCTACTTAAATATAAATATTTCTCGCTTGTACGCGTGTTTGCGCACTTTCTTCTGTTTACATGACATATTTTAAAGATGCATTCCTTTATTCAACTTACAACTCTAAGTTATACCGCGTAAAAAAAAAAAAACTTCATCCGTGCGAATATCGTGAGTAGCAAGATCGTGTCCTCGTGCCTACCAAGATGGCCGCTGGCTTCTCTAATTAGCTGCTATCCCTCCTGCAGTATAACCTCCATCACCTAACCTCCTTGGATTCCGTTCCTACGCTCTCAACGAAGGGGTCGCCACTTAAAAGTTCCAAAGCGGACTTAGTACCTGTTCAATATTGGCGCTCAAAGTTTATAAATTCTCATCCGGCTGGAGTTGGTTGAAGGATAGGCTGGTAGGCGGCGGCGCGGTCGACGAGAACACCGCGTCGATCTCAACTGAAATAGTACGGACGGGTGGAGTGCTCGCGTCGGCGTTCGTGATAAAGGCCGGTGATAGCGGGGCAACCCAGTTTCCGCGGGTCGTTGCCTCTCTCCAGTTAGCTAACTCCGCGGCCGGCGTCAAATGATAAGGATAAAGAGAGTCTGCATGCATTATGTCATTCGCGAGGAGCAGTAGCAGAATAAACATACTTCCTGAGCAAAAATGTTTGTTTTTGATAAAATTTAACTCGAACTCGACTTTCGCTAAAATTATTTCGTTGACAACAGCGTGAAAATAGGTACAAAAACGTAACTAAGACGAGAAACCATGAGTACGCTGCGGCTCGGTCAGTTGAATCACTTAGAAATGAACCGGAAGGTATATAGTTACTTTCGGACCGTTGAGAATAGTATTCTTACACAACCGACGGATAATTAAGAGGAGATTAATATGACATTACCTGACTCCCCCGAGTCGGGACTTATGAGACAAAATTAACGCGACAGAGAAGCAAAACTTCCGCGATTCGGAAATACGTATTTCCTGTTTAGAAAAATATCGTTAATCACGTTAAAATAGCTTTTGTCGCACACAAAAAACAGCCTTTCATAACCAATGGTTGACTCTACAGTTTTATACGTCCGTGGTCTACAGAAGTCTTTAAGAATAGCTCGCAGGTTTAACTTATTGAACATTTTATTTACATGAAGCCTTCCGATGAAAATAAGTAGACTTTCGTCATATCCTCTTGTGACAGAAAAAAATTCGTTACGGATAAGTTTATTGAAGAGGACTTATAATAGAAATTGATATATTACAAAAACCCTTGATAACGCACGGAACGATACGCCACGTGACTGAAAGCGATAACAACATCATCGACAGATTATAATTGGAGTCAGGTATCTCTTTAAGAGCATTATTTTAAAGCCTCAACAATAAGAAAAATTGCGACGAAATGTGAAAACAATTTATGCACTACAATCCTCAACTGATCATAACTTAAATCATCGCGACTAATGAATGAAAAAAGGGATTCTGTTTCCCGGGGACAAGAATTTAAACCATGTCTAATAGGATGCGGATATTGAGACATGCAAAAACTCTGGGTAATATTATTGAGTGTATAAATTTAATACGGAGGCGAAAAACTCGATCGGTAAAAAAATGATCGTTTACCAGTAATGCATGCGCTCTGCGAAGCGCTGACGGTTACATCAAGTCGGAGGAAGTGGAAAAGTAGGTCGCAAAGGAAGCCCGTTCATCAACTCCTTGACGATTTTTTTCCACTCCCAAAAATGTAATTAGAGAGACACGATGAAAAAACTTCGAACAATAAACTACTTTTTTTTTGGGGCCACCGCACGCGAGAGAGATGAAGTTTTCAAGCTGGCTCCCAGATTCTAATCCAAACTGCCTTATACGCTTCAGCCATTAGCAATGCAAATCCCTCGACAGCGAGGAAGGATCGGCATATAAGAGCCTCACCGATAATATCCAAAGGAACACTGTAAAATGATTAAAAATAAATGTGCCCACAAAAACGTGTCATGGCGATTATTCTAACCAGGAAATATAGCCTGTAGCGATACCCGAAGGCTATCAACGAAATATCTCTCTTCCAGTCAACACCCTTTTCTTAAGTTGTAAAACTTTTTTGGGCTGATATCGTGGTCATATTCGTGAATTTACGTATGTCACTACTGAGGACGTAACCACCCAGAGAGGCAATGTAAGAGACATGTTGTTGTTATAAATGGGAGTCAACTGGCTACAAAGGTTATTTGCGCTATTAAGACAGGTGGGATGGCTTTTTGAAAGAGGTACGAATTACAGGAATGAAGGAGGAGTGGAGGCACCGGAATAGGCATTAGTCTAATCTTTAAAGAAAAAGGCGCCAGGGGGTCAACGGTTTAGCGTCCCATCCGACGGACGGAGTACTGCACTTGGATTTGGTACCTACTATTCATAGGTGACTAAAGTAGGGTAATCTTTAAAAAGAAAGGCGCCAAGGGGTCAACGGTTTATCGTCCCATCCGACGGACGGAGTACTGCATTTGAAGTAGGTACCTACTGTTCATAGGTGATTAAAGTAGGGACCGGTTTTTCATTGAAATAACACGACACCGCCCAGATTCGAACGCGGGCCATCGGGATGGGAAGCCAGTATTCTAACCACCGCACCAACCAGATCCCAATGCAAGGTATGTAAGGAGGATGATATAGGTTGAACAGAGCCAAATAGAAAAAAATGAGAACGACCAAATTCTCTTTGGTCGTAATCTACGTAATACCCTGTGAGCCACTGTTAGGAAATGTGGCAGGGGTTAAAGATCACCATACATAAGCTGCTTACGGGCAACTAGGAGCTACGATGCTATTAATTCATGGAGGCATGCTTGATATAAGATTCACAAGCAACTCGATTATTAGAATACACATAGCAATGAAGTGATTACTGGGTAGAAACGTATTTCTCTAAACATTTATATCTGTATTTTCCTAGAATGCATGAATTATTAATACTAAAACATGCTTCAAGAACTACAGACCACTCAAAAACTATTTCACCTACCTATCCATTTACTCTACTGCCTATCATGTTCTCTTATATTACGCGGGAAAACTGACATTTTAAATCGATCGGTACGACAAATCTATCTTCAATTCTATCGACCTATCTTGTTTATCCTTATGTCCATAACATATCATTCCAGCCTCAAGTTTTTTGATTCGGGCATAAACTGTCACGACGTCAGAATCGGTTTCATGTTATTCCAAACAAATATCTAACATGGAGATGCATAGCGACCATGGCTTCGGCGGTTTCGGTTAACCGCGGTCCACCGCCACCAGGATTCTTTGACACGTCACTTCACCGTCTGCAGCGTCATTTGCGTTCGTTTTCCACGCCGTCCTTTTTTACGCATTGGAAAAATAACACCATTATCTACTTAAAGAATAAAAGGTCAATAAACAGCCCTCGAGACCGAGCACAGAAGGTCTCATGTGTTCATATCGCCAGCGAACCTTGAGAGCTTGAGATCAAAGTATTTACGAAAGACATCACCGGCCCGTGTATTGATATGAGGGTTTAACTAACATGCTAATGCCTAATAGTAATTGCTTAGGTCCGATCGCACCGTCAAATCTAACTTAATCTTGAAGACACACATGATACCTTGGCGTGGGCGGGTTTCTAACCCATTACGAGTCGGGAGTCCGCTCCTCTTTCGACTGAAACCAGTGCACTACGCATTCATGCATCTACGAATTGTCTATTTAGGTAATCGCAATTTTTCCCTCATGATTTCGGTAATCGTCACTTCGCATTTGATTGTATGATGTGTTTATACCAGGAAGTTGAATTTTTGCAACACTTCAGGCTCGGCTTTACATTACGTGTAGCGGTAGTTGCGTTTGGTACCACAAATGCTTAGGTTATATCGTACCATCTAAATTAACGTGATCCTGTGACTAAAACAAGATCCATGCCGGAGTCGGGAATTGAACCCGCGACATTTTGGTTTCCAGGCAATACGACTTGATCACCGTGGCTGACGCTAATGACTCTGGCAAAGAAAAAAGCCTTCAGAAAAGGGCTTTTGAACCCGAAACTAGAAGAGCTGACACAGTTTTCAAACTGAATCTATTCCAAAGTCTATACAGCAGTCTCCACAATAGCTACAAAAACAAAACGCAGGCAAACGTACTCGCTCGATGACGTTCCGTAGCGGCGATGATTAAAATGTTTCAGCAAGCTCTAGGAGGAACTAGAGGAAACGAATGAGCATGGAGTCGGTATTTTGCAAAGCACTCGAAAAGGACTCGGGAAATGGGAGAGGGAAATTGGCCTCGAGGAGTGATGAAACGACGGGAAAAATTTCATTTCCATTCCCACGCCACGAACCTAAATTAAAGGAAAAACATGTGGGTATTCATGCCCGCTGACGCGAGGTGCACCCAGGACTTCATATGCGCCAACGATCGGCCAAGACCTTCCTTCTTGTCCCGCATGAAGCGGAAGCGTCGAGTGTTTTTTTATTTATCATCGCCGCTGGCAGGCAGTCGGAAGATAACGGGCAGACGACGACGACGCCGACTCGACGAAAATGACTGTGGAAGACGAGTTAACTACGCACCACGTAGTAAGGGAGTCGATACGGGAAGGATCGCACCATTTGAGGTTAACCGATGATTTGACTCGATTATTCGAGAGCGATGGAGAATCCTTCAATGACCAAGAGCGAAGAGAATTTAAACCTCCTTTAAGCCCTTTTCGTCACTGTTTTATGACCCCGTAATGAATTAAGAAGAAGTAAAAAAAAAGATTTTTTTCGGAAGGACGCAAAAACAATTTTTTTCCCCTTAGTTGAGGGAGATGTATGAGAGAAAATTGGTTATCTGTCGCACCAAAGTTTAAACCGCTAGCTAGGAAAGGACAACGCTCTTTCCCGGAGCACGTTTCATATTTCCGAGGACGCCGAAAATCATTCCGCTACGCTCCCCGGAGGGTGATGAGAACGGGACTTTTTCCCGTGTGTACACCGGCTTCCCCATTGCGCGGAGGCGCTATTCTATTCTTTTTCCACCGCGTTGTAACCGGGTCCTCGCCAGCGCCCACGCGAACTCCCTACCCACCCCACCTTGAGCCACAGGAGGAGGGAGATACAAAATTGAAGCGTTGAACCGGGGCGAGAGAGAGAGGGAGGGAGGGAGGGAGAGGCTTAGTGAGGAAAAAATACGGAAATGACGGAGTCCCAGTAACCTGTTACACACCACCTGCGGTTTTTCTTTTCTTCCTCTATCGTCACCGTGAGGCGACGGCAGGATATTGATATATACCTAGTTTTCTTTAATTCTTGTGCTCATTTTCAACCAAGGCACGTAGCCAAGGGGGGGAGGCTTCTGGGGCTTCAGCCCCCCCTGGGGGGGGGGGGGGTCTGAAGACCCAGAAGCCTCCCCCCCTAAGTTTGGGTTTAATTATAAAATTTTATATATATATATACACACATTCAGGCATGAAAATTCGCCAACAAGCGTATTCAGACATACTAAGGATAATAATTGGAAAAAGATAGGTACACATAAATGAACGAGCACACACAATGGTGGGGAAGATGGAAAGAAGCCAGATTTCAACTGAAAAAAAATTCGCCTTGACCGGGAATTGAACCACGGGCGACACTGCAGTACCACCACACCACCAAGACAAAGTAGATTCTCAGTGAAATCGGCGGGCTTTATCTAGCCCAGTAGCCCACATGGCGGCCGAGAGATGGCTCGCCTAGGCTTTCATTCACCCACCAGGAAGAGAAGTTAGACGAACACAAGGAGAGGAACATATATATAAGTATAATTTTACAATTAAACCCAACAAATCAACTGCTTCATAACAAGGTAAGCAGTGAACTTTACCTGTGAGAAGAGACAGGAATGGGCACTGTAAAAGTTAATACCAAGCACTGAAAATTAATGGAAGAGATTTTTCACATATCCCAATGGCCAGAGCTCCCGGGTGGGGTCGCGCTTCGGACCTTATCCTATCCCCATCCCTTCCATACCTATCCATATGCCTTTCCTCCCCGTCTGAAGCGCCTATTAGAGCGGAAACAGACTTGAAAACACCCATGATGATGATTTGTTTCAAGTTACGCTAACTTGACTTAAGACCCCCCGAAACTAATTTCTGGATACGAGCCTGGTTTAACCAGAAGGTTGGTTAATGGTAGGTGAGGGTAGAGCTCACCCCGTACAAAGCCACTGGCGTGTGAAATTCACACATTCAGGCTAGGGGGGCCTTTTCCAACTGCGATTTCCAACGAAGTTCTGACACAAAGAAAATCGAGTCGCGAGGCTAGATAGGGGTGTTCAGAAAGGCTCCCGGCCCTTGGATTTGAACCCGGGACCCTCCGGTCGGTAGGTCAGCGCTCTACCCACTAGGCCACTACGACCCCCATTACGTTGTACAAGTATTAAAAAAAGAATATTTTTATTCAAAGTTACCGAGCTGCAAAAGAAGAAAAGGCCCCCCTAGCCTGAATGTGTGAATTTCACACGCCAGTGGCTTTGTACGGGGTGAGCTCTACCCTCACCTACCATTAACCAACCTTCTGGTTAAACCAGGCTCGTATCCAGAAATTAGTTTCAGAAATTAGTTAATAAGAGGTAAAACCATATTACTTCATTTCAAGGAAAAGAATATATCAATCAAACAAGGCTCACACTTTTCCACTGTATGCAGTGAAGTGCTAGCGTTATTTGATTAATTCTACCTTCCACTATATCAGTACTGGATCTGTTTAACTTACTCAGCAGTGAATCATTTGATTGGAGTAATGGAAAATAAAATGTAGGAGAGTAAATACTTAAATTACGATTTATATTAATAATACACGTAAAAAGATGATATGTATTTAAAAAAATACCACACAGATAGAAAAAAACTATGATAAAATGAGTATATAATATCAATAATAATGTGGCTGCAGTCATGGTAACTTACAGACCTATGATATTTAGAGTGAAAGAGAGACAGGGTTGTTAGCAATCGTTCGCTCACGATGAAAAACACGAAAACGACGCTGAAGACGACATTGTTCGGGACAAAAGAGTCCGAGGGAGTGTTGTACGCTCTCGTGCAAACAATAGCGCCCAGAATGGGTTTAAAAGTTCAATGCAGCTCCGAGAAACAATCCTCCAGGGAGCAATACCGGTCACTTCGCAAGGGGAGAGTGGGGGAGAAAATAGGGATGACACAAGCCATTGGGGTGGGACAACTTCGGAGCAACGCGTCCGCTCGCTATTTTGTCTGTCGCCGAGTCCAAATCCGCTAATTAACTGTCTGAATGCTTCCTTCACCGGGAAAAAGCAGTTTTCAAGCGTTAAGGCATCAGTTCACCCGCCAAGTTTTGTCATCTGTTGTCGCCATGACAACGACGGGAGTAGCGAGCGTTTGCCGTCTTTGTTTTTGAGACACCATAATGGAATTATAAAAGAAAAACCCAAGTGGGCTTAGAAATGTTCTATAGGAGGCATTGGCAGATTTGAGAAACGAAGTCGGCCATATTGGTAGGCATGTACAAAAGGTCTTGCTAATCGCGATACTCACGGATGAAGTTGTTTTTTTCACGCGGTAAAACTTGTAAATTGATCAAACTCAGGACTATTTTTTTCTCTGCGGACATTGTTTTAGTAGTAATATGATATGCATTTTTAAAAATAGTCTAATAAACGGTTGCAGGAACGAAAACATTCATGCATACGCCAAATATGTACCTAGATAAAACATAAATTCAAACAAGTTTTAAGGACATTGGATATTTTAAAGTTAAATCCGGAAGTTAATAGAATTATGCATGTGTCGGCCCCGGTAGCGGCGTGGTTAAGTCCTCGCCTGCTAACCTTGGGTCGCGGGTTCGAGTCCCACCTGAGTGGGTTTTTTCACCACTCAAGACATAGATGCGTGTGCTCGTCTGATGTTAAATTGTTAATACCCCGAAGTAAAGGCCACTTGTGCTGTTTTCGGTGGTAGTGGAAAAATAAATAAAAAAATTAATTCCCAGGGGAATCAAATGCATAAATACTTCACTTATATTGCCTTAGGAAGATTAACAGACGCCGCTGCGATGAAAGTTTGGTACGATTCCATTGTTATTAATGATTTAGCATGTAGTACTTTTACTTGCTTTTACTTTACTACTACTACTACTTTTAGTACTTTTTACTTAATGATTTAGCATATGAAGCAATAGAAAACACAAGGTTTTGTGCCGAGGAGGTGGGGCTTAATCGTTCCCAAGCACCCCCATTCTGGCTTCATTGTTGCCCGTAGGCTAGCATGCCAATGCCACCTCCATTGAATTCTAACATCCTGGCCCAGAACTCTTCCGCCTTCTTTTCCACGAAACGACCGACGGTTTCGCTGGCGGTCGACGTGGAAACAACAAGGCAACAGTGAAAGAAAGGAAATCACGATTTTTTTTTTTCGTGTGCGGGAAAGGCGTCCATTTTGTACTTTTCAAAACCGCTGTTTTTGGTCCTCCCACGGACATACAAGCCAGTCATGCATGCGAAACGACAGCTCGCTTCCTCGGACCGCAGAGTATAAAATTGAAATGTCACTACCGGCGCAGAATCATGGCTCATCTTTCGAAGACTGGGTGGCATACAGATCTAGGAGCAAAGAGAAAACGCTCACTGACCAGTTTTGGCTGGGTAACTACATATCCGAGTTTAATTTTTCTAGCTCCGCCAAAATAAATTGGATATTGTGGTTAACACATCAACAGAAGTAAAGTCGGGGCCATAATAGTCCGGTTAGCAACGTACCGGCTAGTTGACCCAAAAGTCGTGCGTTTAATTCTAGCCTCGAGCTACGACGATTTTTTTTACCTCAGGTTAAATATAAGGTTTGACGGTGTGACCTTAGTAGTTGAAGTATATAAAGCCTAAGTACTTCTAAACCAGATTTGGTTCAAGGATAGGAGATGGTTCCACTCCTCTATATATGAAAATGTCACACACGTTCCTGGCTAATACTTGATTGGCTCTATTGACACCTAATAGTATTAAATTAAAATTGTCGATGTGTAATAGGAATAGGTGCTGCGTCACATGTTGTGAAAAAACTGAAAAGAACCAAAAAACGAGTAAACTTAACAAAACACTAAACTACTTATTTAGGTAAATGAAACCTTTTCTTGGGTAAGTCAAGCCATCTGATTGTTTGAGACGTTAGCGGCTCTTGGACTGCATGTGGATCCATTCCGATTTCGAGTCTATTTTCGGCGTATACCCTAGGGGAACAGCAAGTAAAACGAAAATTCACTGGGACGAGCGTAGGAATACTATCACGAAAGTTATTACATTACACGAAGAGAATAAGAGAATCAAATTTTATTAACCGCTTTGATGAAAGGAGACATGCGCATTCATTGCCCTCGAATTCAAGTTTTAACCTTGTTTTCGTCGCTCTCAGAGCATATGGGGAGGTAATTTGGTACGGCTTTCGGGCATACGACCGAATCGCCTATGGAATCAGTCCTTTAAGTTTCATCGTCGTAAGGTTGCCTCGCCGTTTACTACGACTTAATCCCTGACTGAATGCGGGCTTGGAGCCGACGGAGATAGGGGGGAGCATTTGGTGAGAGGGCGGAGGGAAATGAGGAGAGTGCGTAGTGGAAGGCAAGCAGTAGGTAAGTCTAATTGGTGGGTCGTAATCAGGGGAGCTCAGTAAACCGAGATGAGGGCGTCTCGGATAAGGAGAAAACAGAAACAAATTAAAACGCAGAGAAGCACCTCCATTCTCTAGTTTCGACCATGAGACGGGGAAAATAACCGAAATCCACGCTAATGCCTAAGATATAGACCACCAGCACGGGAAATGGGCCTTAAAAAAGAGAATTTATAAAATATATGTTTTCACTGATTAAATTTCACAGCCTTGACTACATTGTAAAATAAGGCACAACTCGACGTAGTTCACGCTCCAATACAGCGGGAACCACTTAATCCCGTTTCACACGATACTTGATCCGGCACAAGACCTAGTGTGCTAGCCGCTACTTCTACATCTACATAATACCCTGCAAGCCACCATAAAGGCGTGTGGCAGGGAGTGATTTCTCACCAAACATGCACTACATATCACGCATAAAAAAGGATTAGTATTAATATATACCAGTCAGAACTTCACTATTTAAAAAAGATAGAAATTGCAAAGCAAACATGCAAAAACATGCTGTTAGTTGGGTTAATTTACGTCCTCATACCAACATGCAGCTACCTATGCTATCCATTGCTACTCTCATATTGGACATATTTACAGTTATTCATATTTCTAATTGTACGAGGAAAAAAGGACATTTTGAATCTATCAGTTCGGCAATCAATTTCTCTAATCTTATGATTATGGTCCAGTCTGCCATAATAAGTTGGGGTTCGCAAAATATTTTTAACATCATCACTGAAAATATTGTCGTGGAATTTTTTATGAGATTAAGTCTAAATTTCAACCTGCGACCGTACCGTCCCTTTACAAGATATTATACCCATTACTTGATATTGGACGGAATCTAGTATGATTGGAACCGTCCTGGGAGGTTTCACACGGTCATCGACCTTGTGCTTGCCATGAATCGGTTATTCCATGTTAATTAAAAAAAGAGAAGTTCGCACAGCGTTTGTAACGTGACTTGATTGGTCGATGGCTACTGGGTCCTACTAGAAATCTAGTACCACATCAAGTATGAAATCCAGTAGCTCAGCGAGTATACTAGCCAGCCTGATTGCTAGCCAGCATACTGGTTCTATTCACACGATACTGGAAAGCTAGTCTACTTGCTAGTATACTCGACCTTGTGCTGGATCAAGTACCTTAAGAAACGGGCTTTAAGCACGTACGTAATCATCATCATCAGCCAATAATCCTCAAGATTGGTTTGACGCAGCTCTCCATTCGATTCTACCACCTTTTCGGATTCATGTAATTCTTCTTTTTCATATTCTTCACTACTTTTTCTATTCATCTCATGCGAATTATTTCTTTTCAATTCTTTATATTCACTTTTTCCTCGAAGATTATCTTCTTGAGGCCGTCATATTTCAATGTATGATCGATCTTGAAAAGTTAGACCGAAATTTAATTCACCGAGGGCATTAAATTTCGGTCAAACTTTGAAATAAAAAAATGGTCCGTTTCAGCTCTAGTGGTCCATTAATTCTTTTCTTTTTTTGAGCGTCGTGGTCGATGGGAATATACGATTTTCCACGAAAAGATTTTTCATCCTGAGAAAAATAAATGTCACTGAACTTCTTCCGATAACTCAAAATGACATTCGTGGCAGCAATATTTTCCGATCAATTAGTTTCTTGATGGCAGGCAAACCTGAAAGACCCTCAAAGAGGGCTTTCAATCGCAAATTTAATTGGGACAATCCATCAGACTCAGCGCCCCCGTCCGATTCGTTCGAAAATCCTGCGGCCCACAAGTAAATGTACATCCAACCTCGTTAAAAAAAACTGGAGTGCATTTCCATTGCTCCCACTCAGGAAGGAGGGAATCTATAATTTACTTCGGTACCATATTTTGAATCCGGGAACCCGCTCGTTTTCATGGAAACGATATGCTTGCAGGCAATTCCAAATTACCAGTGGGTAAAATTTCATTGCAAGTTAAAAAAACTTAATTAGGAGCTTCAAAGCGAAAACAACACGACATTAATCCAAGAACATATTTTTATCATTGAGGTAATATTTGTTCCACATAATATAATCTATAACTGCTCACTAAATGGTGTAAACAAATCGGAATTCAACAAAGAAAACCATTGCAACCAAATGACTCGTATTTTCTGCATACGGTAAATATCATTTTGACGCCTTGCAGTAGCGATTATAATAAAAAAAATAAAAAATTAGTTTAATAAACTATATACTTCACCCCCCAGCTAAATAGGATACCTATTCAGAGAAGGCTGAAACTAAACAATAACTAAGCAGCTCACTTTTCGCTGCTTAAATATTTTGCTCGGTTTTTTCATCGATGAATCATCTAATCATCATATGAATCCCTACGAAATCCAGTAATAAGAGTATAATCTGTTGAATTTCAACATCATTTAGAAGCATTTACCTCAATGTATGCTAGAGAACCACAATTAATTTTTTCATATCTATCTACATCTCTTGGATTTGTATTTACCTAGTGTAGGTTTGGTGATGTTTTACTCCCGGATTTATCCGTAGAGGCGGTTTGCCGAATATTCTATTGATGTTGATGAACTGGTCACGCACGAAAACTGTCATTGCTTCATCCTTCGCTCCCAATCATTCCAACGACGCCGTAAACAACCTAACGAGCAACAAAAGCACGCTGACTGGCCGCAAATTGGGAGATTGACCCATATTGAAGAGATAATTTCCGTTTCCAACAATTCGACCGTCGCGACAGTTAGGTGTTGGTTCCCTTGGTAGCGCAGCCAAATGGTGGAGGTAGCGAGATATCGCCGACATCGAACGAAACGGACGCGTGACGAAGTAGCGAGAGGAATATGCGAGGGAAGATTGAAATTGGGTGAAGAAGGAGGGGAGAGGGGATGGGAAACAGAGTCAACACGGGATGCGCAGGATGAGGCAACGATGGAAATCAAAATGCCTGCTTAAAAGGGATTCACGCGCGTAATCGAACTCATTACTCAAACATCCGATAGAACCAACGAACAGATTAACGCTGCAGGTCGGAAACACCGAATTAACGACTCAACAATTTGTATTAGTTTTTTTCCGCTCCAAAAGCAGAGGGGATTCTAACAAATATATGGTGTATAATACAGGTGCATAGTAAATCGTTTGTTTCGGCTTTCACCTTCAGGGAGTAATGATAAAAATTGATTCTTGACCCCCGTATTTTTTCCATCCACTGCAACGCGACAAAAAAATTGCACCTCAGAGCGTGAATCACTGGAAAAAAGTTTAAAAGATAGGAGAAGCCAGTAAAAAACTGAGGGAAAACAATTAATCATCATCTCCTGCGGATCAAAGGAATAACAAAGCATGAAAAAAATGCATATATTCCAGGGGGTTTGGTGCGAGTGAAATTTCCGATGGTATTTTCCTTCGATAGAGCATTTGTCGCATGACGTGCTGAAACTATAACTTGAGACATCAATGCATCTCTCTCCTCCCGGAGATTCCAAAAGGTTAGAGACTTGAAATAATATTTTTTTTAATGGCCACATTTTTTTTGTTGGTTTTCGGTAGGTTTTCGGACAAACACATAGGTTTTTGCATGTTTTTCAAACTCACCCTCTTGTGCGGGTGTTTCTCTGCAGCACGTTTTTTCGTCAAAGAATAAGTATAATAATCACCAAATTTTTTCAACAGCTGTAAATGCCTACTTTCACACGCCCTAGTTTATATTTCATTATATTGATACTTTGTGTGCATATTATTTTAATGTATTTTTTCGCTTTCTTGAATCATATCTTATTATATATTTCTGCTTCTAATTGCACTTGTGCAAGTTTAAACAATAATTTTTCTATGGATTTTTGACGAGGGCTTATTTGGTAGAAGGGACAGTTTCATCTTAATATCGCCCCACTAAAGACATTATTATTATTAAATTTAGGAAAACCAAAGAAAAGTTTAACTGATTATGTGAGAAAAAAATGAAAGCGAAAAATAATTCCACCAAAACGAGCACGGCAATTACTGTAATCATCACTCATCCAACTGGTGCCAAGCGATAATATTTATATACTCGAGAGTGATTAATCGATAACGACAGGTTTCTTATCGCTGTCTTATACTTCTACCCCCATAGAGCAATTTGACCCACTGAAAAGTAAACTTAGAGCAATAAACTCTCGTAACAAATAACTGAATAATCCCGTCTTTCCCAGGGTAATCCCCGGATATAATGCAAAAGTTTCACACTGAGTTCATTCCTCAGCTTTCTCACAAGTACACCAGGCGTAATTAGCTGAATTGCACCGGATATGAGGAACAACCCTCCCTTCTTTCTCTGCCTATCACCTCTCGCCGAGATTCTCGCATCAGAATCAGGTTTAAAATTTTTAACTACTCAGGTAGCATCGTCTCACCTTATATCACAATCCTGAGCACAATCCAAAATTCACTACGAGGGCTTTGAAACCACGTCGTTTTGGTTGCCACGGCCGGAACTTTATCGACCTGTCTATATCAACGGGACAATATCGACTACCACAGCTACTACTTTTGGGCCCTATATAACACAGATTTTCCAATTTTCAACCCCTTCCCCCATATAACTTTGTAGCTTTCACTAATACCTCTGCCTGTTATATTGATTCCAATAAATTTTCTCATTTCTGTGAATGAAAAAACAATTATTTTCTTTATAAATACCTCATTTATTTCTCAATAAAACTATTTAATCACTAATTTACCTGTATCATATTCTTATTAGGTAAAAGGATGAACTGAAAATCAACCTTTCCACTAACTAACGGATGGCTAGACTAAAATCAATGGTTGATGATCCTTGGAAAGTTATCTCAATAAAAGACAAAACGTAGTATTTTTCCACCATAATTTTATTGTTATATCTAACCTAAATAAGAACAAAACAGTAAGAGTAAGAATCTAAACAAGTCTGGACAACACAAAACAAGAGGGAGAATACAATAAAATTAGTGTAGAAATGTACTGAGCTGTAAGTAAGTAAGTAAGAGCAAGAATCTAAACAAGACAAGACAACACAAAAAAAGAGGGAGAATACAATAAAATTAGTGTGGAAATGTACTAAGCTGTAACTTTTATTAGGAAGGCTAGACATCCCCCTCCCTTTCGGAACAGAATCGCAGTAGTTAACCCTTACCCTTTGGCGTTAAGTAATATATGAATAATCCCTCTAAAAATATGACTACATAAAAATTCGTGTTCTTCTTCAAGTTTTCTTGAAGGAAACCCCTTTCACAAGGATGCTTGTCTGCGACACGTCCTGCCACACACCTTGGCGGCGGATTGTGGGATAACTTGAAGATGGAATTGGGTCATGAATGGATGAGAATATCGAATGTCCTTGCGTCGAGGCGAAAATATTTCTCCCATAACACGAGAGAGTGGGGGGGGGGGCGGATAAGAGGGAAGTTACCTCGCGTCGCACCTAGTTCCGCGCCGAGTCCAATATTTGGGAGAGTTCACCCTTTTGGAAGGGCTCTCATCCCCACCCGGATCCACCCTCCCACCCCCGCGGTGGAACTTTCGGGTGACTCCGAAGCCCCCGTTCCGACCGCACCGGAATAAATCGATCGCTGCCACCCTCCGCGAAACCCACTCCGGAGGTGAACATTGCGGCAAGTGTGCCGTCTTCGACGACGCTGGCGTCTCCAGAGAAGGAAATAATGGCACCACTTAAAGTGGGTGAGCAGGCAGGCACATCATCATTAAATCCAGCACATTGGAATAGGCGAACAGAGGCGATTTTCTTCGAGGGAGGGAGGATAAAGTAGGGGCCGTTAATATCCTGACGTGCGATCAGCCCTAACAAATTTCTTCCGAATTTCTAGCCTTTCCATAGAAGTGAAATATTTTCACACCCATAGCGAAGGTTTTAATTTTATTTGCTACTTATAATTTTATATTAGAGCAGTGTGTGGATACGACATGAGTATAACATTTTCTCGCCTATATCTTGAGGTCAGGGAGTTTGCACGGAAATGTATCCTCGTCTACCATCCCGCAGTGAAATTCTGACGGTTTGTGGCATCCTAAAATGAATTTCAGGTGGCTATTCATTACATCCTTTTACCTAATGCTACATTTTATTCCAATATTTCCTCCACTTCCTTCGGTATTGACTCTTTATGATCGGCCAAAAATGAACTGCGGAAAAAAAATTAAAAATATTTGGTCGTTATCCCTAAGACGGGCGCAATATTAAACATTTGCGCTGTCATGTTACTGGCTGTTATCTCTTCCAGTTATTGTGAACACAAGGCGAATGATTAGCATTCATCGTTTCCTCTTTACTTTTCAAGAAAAGAACAGATAAGATTCATAAACGTCATTTTTATAAAACTTCAACTACTTTGTGGAGTAATGGCATGATGGGAGATTGCACACTTGAGTATGACGCGCTAACGTCGAAAAAGGTTGGGTTTAAAATAACACTGTGGCATAAGTACTAAGTGCATTACTTCTCCAGCCATTTTCATAATTTAAAAATTATAAATAGTCCACATAACGGGTCGCAAAACTTGGTAGAAGTACCAAGAATCTAACTGAAAATATTCTTTGTTTCCAACTTCTCCCACACAAAAGTTGGAGTCAAAGTTGGCTTGAAACTTTCCCATAAGTTCTCTCCCAAAATTTTACTCTTAATCTCCATCGGAGTAAGCAGCTTTAGGGTTCGCTCAGTCATGATAGTACACTGGCTTCAAAAGGAGGCGAATGTCAGCAACTTACATAGACCCATAAGTTATCACGAGGCGAATGAACAGATGGAAAAAAATCTTTGTTATTATGGAAGGCGATCGTTCGCTGAGGTCATTAGCGCTAATGATAATCGGTGGATGGTTTGTTTCAGATTTTTTGGGAACGGAGAAATGATTGAGAGAAAGCTGGCGTAGACAACAGTTTACTCTTAACGAAAGTCGCCAAATCATTCAAGGTTTTACTAAGCGTATAACGGACAGAGTACTCCACTTGTAGGATTCACCATCGCCAATCAAGTAGGGACAAGTGTACACAATCAATGTTCAACGGAAAAATATATCTCACTGAAGGATATCAAACCGGAACCCTCGGAAAGGAAGGATAATTATGTGGCCTCCAACTTCGATGTGAGCATCGGATCAGGATAAGCTCAGGAACTTGCCCATGTAACTCGAGATTAATACGCACATTAGATTTTTTATAAATGCTCAATCCCTTCGCAAAGATGAGATGAAAACTTAAAGAAGAATACGAATTTTTTATGTAGTCATATTTTTAGAGGGATTATTCATATATTACTCAACGCCAAAGGGTAAGGGGTCAACTACTGCGATTCTGTTCCGAAAGGGAGGGGAATGTCTAGCCTTCCTAATAAAAGTTACAGCTTAGTACATTTCCACACTAATTTTATTGTATTCTCCCTCTTTTTTTGTGTTGTCTTGTCTTGTTTAGATTCTTGCTCTTACTTACTTACTTACAGCTTAGTACATTTCCACACTAATTTTATTGTATTCTCCCTCTCTTTTTGTGTTGTCTTGTCTTGTTTAGATTCTTGCTCTTACTATCTTGAAACCCTGACCTTCCCGTTCATGGTAGAGCACTCCATTCAGTGGGGTACCGGGTCGCGAAAAATCTTTTTAAAATAATTACTTAATCAGACACTCACGATGACCGAAGCCACACAGGGATCACCATAAAAATGAGATCAAGCGATCGATGATGATGGTAATGAAACTGTTTTCGCATTCAGGAGTGTTTTCCCGAGGGGGGGAGGGGGATAGAGGGAGGAAGTGGGGGAGGTCGGGGGAAAATGAAATTCCACTGGATCTACTAATCCGCGCGCCACCTCCTCCGCGGAGGAGAGGGGAGCTTCAAAGGAAATTGGCTTAGCGCTCGCCGCCCGGCGTTAATTTGCATCGGCGAGGCTTAATCCGCTTGCAATCGAGACTCTCTCCCTCCGGGGATACGCGGAGTCGACGACACGGGGCGAAGAAACCCATTTATAAAATGAGGACAACGGAACTATTTCCTCGAAATGGTAAGAGAAAAAGATGCAACGAACCCATTTTAAAAAAATGAGGACAACGGAACTATTTCCTCAAAATGGCATGAGAAAAAGATGCAACGAATGAAATTGACTTATGGAGAAGAGATAAAAAAATTCCATAGATGGAGTAAATATCATTTAAAAAGAAAATAAAAACAGCCAGTAGCATTGGAAACCGGAGACGAGATGACATCAGTTTATTGCTCTCCGAGGCCGACTGCTGCAATATCAGACAGGACTGAAAGCGTCACTCAGTGGAATTCCGTAATATTGATGGTAACAAATAAAATAAAGCCTTTAGTCAATTCCACACAACTTTCAATAAATCAACTTAGGTTTCGAGAAATGTTTTCATTCTCAAGGTCGACAACAATTGTCGAAACCTAAGTCGGTTTATTAAAAGTTGCGTGGAATTGACTAAAGGCTTTATTTTATTCGTTACCACGACTGTTGTAATGCCTGGTGCCGCCCTCGTGTATTCTAGGGCGGTGGTCACATCTATTGGAAGCAAGTGGTGAATGACACACACGGGCAAAAGGGATTTAAGAGTGTGTATAGGTTGTAATTGGTGAGAAGAAGAAGAAAGAGAGAGTATGCTGAGATCTGAAGGCACCGTCCGGTCGACCGTTAGCCTGACCACTGGCGGGCGTTACACCTACACTCAAACATATTTTTCTTTCTTAAACGAAATATTACCCCTGGCAAACTTTTTTAATTTGTAGAGGGTTGTATCTTTAATATATAAATAAATGAACAAATTCGAGGACATAAGTACATCGTCAACAATCAATTTGAAAATTAAAAATTGTTATAAACTTTATGAAATTGTTAAAATTTTATAATATAGACGCTTATTATATATTTCCAATTCAAGAACTTTAAAATAAGCCATTTTGTACGTCTGTACGAGATATACCGCAAAATATGTAATCACTTTTGCAAAATTCGCATTTTGCAACGTCTCGCAATTTCTCGTAAACGGTTGCATGTTTTGCTAAACAGGTTTTGGGTTTTCATTTTGCTATCAAATGATGTCCTTTTGACAAGTTTGGTCACAATCGGTGACCCTAAGGGTCATTTTTGCCTATTTTCTGGCCTAATTGACGTGGGATGACCCATACATATTAACCTCTACGGAATGAATTAGTCTCTCTCCAACTCACGTTGATGATAGATCAGACAGATAGATGCAGAGCGGTGCTAGAACGAAGAATTGGCACTCGTGCAGAATCGCTCTTGCACTCGCAGAGAGTGATGGATGAGGCAAATAAAGAGGAAGACGGAAATGACTTACTGTGCACAGGAATGCTAGGTGTAATAATTTTAGCGGCAGTTACGTGAGGTAAATGGAACTGAAGTTATTATTCGAGGGAGGCGACCAACAGCTTAGGCCATTTGTGCTATTTTAAGATAATTGGGTGATTGGGAAGATGCAGGAATTTTTAAGAGAATGGAGGAGGGAGGGTGGAGAGACAAACCGGGTGTCAGCAACAAGGCTACTCTAAATGAAAAGCAGCAAGGGGATCTCGGTTTAACGTCCCATCCGTCAGCCGGAGTACTGAACGTAGTGTTTTCTCCACAAAACACTGCGGTGGGGACCGGGGTATATCGGTGACAAATCTCAGCCAAATCCTGTTTCACACCCAGGCCATCAGGCTCTAGCTACCACAACAACCTGATCCCTTATATGGAATTTTTGATAATTTTTCGTATATGAAATCCTTGATAATTACAGATGTTATTGAGCCAAAATAAGGCGAATGATTTCCATAGATAACAATAATAGTAAACCCACAATAAAGAGCAAGCGCACACACAAAAATTGATTACGCCACGCTTAACTCATAGTTTAAGGCTGACGTGGAAGGCATGATATTATCCCCGCATTACACGGTTCAACGGTCCGCAGGTTTAAGAGTTTCCAAGGGTTCGCAGCGAAAACACAAAACCGTCGTACATACAAGCAAAAAGAACCATTCTTCTTGGAAAATAAAACTAGAACGTCCCATAAATTAAAATTTTCCCGTCGCATCGAGATATACGATGATACACTTGGAACTGTTTTCGTGCATCGTGGTCCGTTTGTGAAATCATACACATCATAAAATATTCAAATGGCTGGAGTCCAAAACGCCGAGACTAAACTTCCCGCAGGCGAGATATAGACGTAGATATATGTTGCATCCTTATGAGACAAACTAAATGTTCCGGAATTTCATTCAAGAATAAGCGACGGTAAGAGTTAACATTTTTCATAGCTAACTCCAACTATTTGCGGAAACAACACCGTTAATTTATACGAAAACTTTTGAAAACAAAAGAAAAACTACAATAGATCGTCCCCATGTATTTTTGTGAGCACTGTTATCGATTTAAATTTCCTCACGCTGGAATAACTCGCTCCGATTTTTTACATGCTTTTCTTTAGTTCGCTTTTCCATGGCTCCATCCACGGGTCCCGTTCGCACACATATATAATATACTTCAATTTCCTATGCCTCGCATGGCGAAGTGGTAAGTGCGTCGGATTGCATTGATAGGGTCTTGGGTTCGATCCCCCAGATGGAAAGGCCACAACGAAAAGCATGGGGCGCTCTTTCATATCCGATATCAATATAAATTAATAAAATATATAGATATTGGTATTCAGTGGAATAGAGCACTTCAATATATAATTCCTAGAAAATCTTTAAATGAACTAAAGTTAAGGAGCGAAATATAAATGAGAACGCCCCATGCTTTTCGTTGTGGCCTTGCATAAATAGACAACTTTAAATATTTTACATTGAAAAAAACCAAAACTACTTCCTATTAATGTTTATAATAATTCGTTGTGTGGATAATTTCCTTGGATTGCATTAAATTATTTTCAGTGCTAGGCTGAACTTTAATTCGCTTGAGAAAATATTATATCTTCTTTTTTTAGAACGATGTGAAGATATTAATTTTTCTTAGATTTTTATTTTTTTTAGAAAAGCACGCTTAAAAATATTTTTTTTTCAATTTTTTATTTCTTACGAGATTCCGACATCCATAGCTTTACGAAATCACTCGAAAAAAGGTCTTGGACGGTCACAACTTTCATCCTGAAGGATTCGCCTCCTTGGTCATGGCGATATCACCCTAGTTGTGTGCGCTACGGGACGAGTTCGAGATGCACGGCCGGACAATGCCGGCGCAACAAAGAATCATTATAGGAAGAGAGGGAGAGACCGGGAAGCAGTGTAGGAAGGCATCTCTCCCGGGGAAACTTTTGCGAGTCAAACCGATCGTAAACGGGGAATCCTTAGTGCCGAGTCGGAGGAAAACTGCTCGCCAAATAGGTCAGTGGGGGAGTCTTCCGGGGAAAGATGGGACGTGAGGGCGGAGATGAGTAGTAGATCAAGGAGACCGAACGGCATGAATCAAGGGAGACACCCTTCCCATCTCCCTCTCTCTCTACTCCCCCACCACACTTTGGCACGCCTCCAAAAACACCCTTCCTCCGCACACAAACAAAAAAAGAACCAAGCCGAAACATCCCGCGTTTCCTGCGAGCGCCTTCCCAAAATGTGGTTGCCCATCGAAAAAAAAGGAAAAATCGGGATGCCAGTACGTCCCCGGGAGAAGATGGCATTATTTTCGGACACGACAAATCCTCGACAAGCAAGACAGATGCAAAGGAACTGCATTCAAAATGGAAGAAGGAAAACTCATCGACTGAATTTTCAACATGAATTCACAAAGTGGAAAAAAATAAACTTGCCTCGAAATATTTTCAGTCTCTCTCTTTTTGAGAAAAATATTTTCCGTCACACGTCATCAACGTCATCCCAATTCATCAATTCTAAAGGCCGTTTTACACGGTCATTGATACTGCGCAGGCTGTTTCGAGAACACTTGCGCAAGAAATATTGCATCGTGTAAAGCGACGTCAGGCAGCGCCACTGCGCGAACGCTTGCGAGCAAATCAGAACATGTTCTAATCTGATGCATGTGTTCGCGCAAGTTTGAAGATTATTTCTCTCACTATTTAGTGCAGGTGTAGCGGCAACGAACTGCCTGGGGAATTCGAGCAATTAAATAGGTTGTTGATGATTGAGTTGGGTGTTTTTGTTTGCACTCAACTCCTTAGGTAGTGAATAAAGTGCAATAATGATGAGCTGGGCGATTAATCACGTGGAAGCTTAAATTTTGTGCGTAAAGGAAGAACCTGTTACCTTGGCCCACATCCGTTCGTTCGTGGTGCAAATTTTGGGCTAAGTATAGGAGACTAGGGTCTCCACTATTAAGTTTAGACTATGACTTAAAACATTTTAAAGTGGTGGTAATTTATCGCATCTTTCACGTGCAATTAGTTGCTACTTAACAGATCTTGACGTTATGCGATATATTGACGGTATTACCGCTACTGAATGGTATATTGTCACTGACATAATGCAACGACGATTGCACCGTGTAAAGCTGTCAAGCAAGCGTCCTCGAAATTTTCTACGTCACGGACTTTGGCAGACGACTGCTCGAACGGAATCAACATCAACTTGCGCAGTTTCGATGACAGTGTAAAACGGCCTTAAAATTGGTTTGACGCAGCTCTCAATTTGATTCTTTTGTCGGATAGAATCTCCATATCGACATCCTCACTATCTTTTACAGCCTTTACCAACAGCGCACAAGATTTCGTATGTATATGCTATTTTCCTATGGGTTTCTTTAGATTACTTTACCTTATGACGGCTGCCTTCATAAAACAGCCATGTCGTACCACAAGTATGAAGTAAATATTTGTCTATAGGTAGTAATTATTTGGTAAAACAGCCTTGCATGCAGTGGTTCTGCAAGTGTATACGAGCACGAATATATTCAGGAAAAGATCGATCTTATTCTACCAAGGTCTGAGTTGTTAGTAGAATTTCACTTAACTATTTTACTTTTTTAGCAAGTCAATACTCGCAGGCGTATCAACATTTGCGAGCAAGATTCCGTTTACTCAAGTTTCCACGGTAGGAGCCACTCTGGGAATTAATTTCACGCAGAGTCACAGAGTTCAATTTACTGTGGAACCCTGATAACAGCTTTTATACACGACTACAAGATTTACTCGTATTGGCGTTATATTACACATGCGAACTCAAATCTGTTATTTTCACCATAAGACTCTTGGTTCGAAGCTTGACTCGATTTGGTGTAATAAATACTTTTTTTTACATTAGCAAACCTTGATTTTTAAATTCATCCACGCAAAACCATGGAAATTCTTGCTATGGAAAACTATCTTTGAAAAACCCTATTGTTTTCATACGTGACACTTATTATTTATAACTGATTCTATAGTTAAAAATTTCAAGAAGAAACAGTAATTGTAATTATTAAGCCTTGAAACCTTTGCAACCCCTGGGATCTTTAGATCGCAAGCAAACATTCTCCGCCATCAGGAAAACCATCAGAAAAACAAAAATCAGGGAACAACAAATCAGTGAAAAATGAGATGTCTCGTGCTACCTGATTCTTCCCGGGCGAAAGCCAGCACAGATTTGAGTAAAGACACGGAATGCAGGAGTAGCAGGTAAAAGCATTCGGTCCCTCCCATCCAGCAAGCCGCCTGGACGGCCCTGCCTTCCGCAAAGCACGGCGGTGTTGGGGTAGAGTAGACCCACCCCCGGAGCGAGCGAAAACGGGGATTTATCTTTTTTTTATCCTTGTCCTTGGGCGGAGGGGAGGGAAGAGGTAAAGGGGGAGGGATGGTGGGGTTTACGCGGGGAAGGGAGGGGAAGGTGAGGGGGTTTCGAGCGCAGCAGGAGGGCAAGGGTGCCGCGAGGGGGTGGATTGGTGCCCGGCCTGTTGAGGTAGGGGAGCGGCGAGAGGCTGTGCCCGGGCGCCTGTACGCTGGGCGATGCCGTAACCAAGGCGCTACCCCCCTCCTCCCACCTCCGGTATCTTCGAGGGGGTTGGGGAGAGGAGGGGAACAGGATGGTGGAGGGGACCTTAGAAAGGGGGGGAGGCGGGAGAGCCAAGTATATAGGGGTGGGGAAGGAGTTGGGTGGGAGGGCTTATATATTGCGCGGGATCAATAATGGTAGGAAGGGGTATGGGGGTGGAGAGGAGTGGGGGAGGCGGGAGAGGGTGGTGGGGGAAGGCTGGGAAGAGTGGGGGAGGGTTAGAAATGCGAGTTTATGCGAGTGTGTTTGCGTGGGCGGGAAAGGGTCGAAGACGCTGACGGTGTTTCAGGGAGAGAGACTCGGATTTTTTCTCACTTCCATCTCTTTCTTTCCGAACAACTACTCTCTCCCTTCTCTGGGTCCATATGTTTCCCTCTCTTTCTCTCCGGGCCAGAGGTGTAGCACCGGACAAAGACACTCCATCACAACTTCACTACCAACCGGACACAATGTTTTTACGCCTATTGGGCCCCAGTAAAGAGGGCTAAAAGTCCACTGGATTGACGCTGAAGGGCTGCTGCTATGGGACACGAAGGAACCTAATTGCTTGGATAATAGTTTTCAGCCACCCCGAAAAACTAATATTTTGAACTACGAGGTGAACTATTTCTCTCTAGGATGACGGATACATATGCCTTTAATACTCACTTTAGATAACAGAAACTGATGTACCTTACGAAAGAGTTAGAAAATAATAATATATGTTATTTCTGCTATCAACATCCATTTTACTCAACTGATACGAGCATATAACGATGAATACATTATCTGTGGATAGGATTTTTTTACTGACTTCTGACATAGCATACTTAGTTAGCATTACAACACATTGTTTCTTTATAATTTACATTAAAAGAAAAATATTTTAGGCAGAGGTGTAACGAAACAATGACCGCCTCCACGGAGACCCAGTAAGTACACAACGAAGAAGAAAGGAACATAATCGACCGGAAAAATGTTAAATGCTTTTAATCGAGCATGTAAAAAACAAATGATAAACATTTTAAATTTTAAAGACGTTCATAGTCATAAACTGTCTTTGCTATTTAGTATAGACACTTCCCTATTTAATTTCAGCAACCAAACAAAAGACTAAATAATGATTGGTGAAAGGGGAGATCAAATCAGATTAGTTGTAGCGGTTTGAAGATGGCGTAAATGTTTAAGAGTGCAATAAAGCATACATTTTAGGTCAATTAGAAAGAGGAAGAAAGCCGATTTCAGGTTAGTATAAAGGTAAGTATGTAGCTTTAAAGATAAAATTAATTTACGAAAAAATATTCGTAATGGAGGTAGATAATAATAATAATAATAATAATAAAAGGTCTTTATTGGGGCGAGATTGAGACAAAACTGTCCCTTCTGCCATCTAACCCCTCGTCAAAATAAATATATAAAAGAAATAGTGGTCAATACTTAAAACAATTACAATCCGATGTTAAAACAAATAAGTAAAGAATACACTTATAGGAATCGAATAATGATAAATTAACACAAAAGAAATATACATACACAATATATCAATATTACATATCTAATAGTGTGTGAGAGAATTTACAATGTGGGAAAAACGTGAGGATTATTATGCTTACATCCTTTACGCAAAAACCCACTGCAGGAAAACACCCACACAAGAAGGGGGGTGTGAAAAACCTGCGAAATCCTACTGACAGTAAAGCTAGTGTTTAAGAATAACTCAAATATAATAGCATGTACATAGGAAAATAAGTATATTATAATGAAATTCAAGAAAAGATAAATACAAAAGGTAGGGAGAAAAAAAAAATAGAAAAAAAGGTAAAAGGGAATTAAGGAAAAATTAATAAACAAAAACAAGCATCAACATGGTGTTAAATGTGTGCCGTTTATCTTGCCATCCGTGTTCTAATCTATCATGTGTATTGAGAGAGTGCCCGTGACTTGTGATACTCATGTGCCCGTCTGCTGAACTTTAAGAAGTGTTTTGTGTAGCGCCCTTTTAAAAGATGGAAGTGATGGAGAGTTTCTTAAGGATAAGGGAAGTTTATTCCATTCACGACATGCAGTGACAATGAATGATTTATTGAAGATAGTAGTCCGGTGGAGAGGTATTACCAGCTTATGATTTCCTCGCGTATTGGATTCATGGACATTTTTCAGCTTCTTGAATTCTTCAAAGAGGTAAGAAGGCGTTTTAGTATTCAGAATTTGGTAAAGAAGAGAGAGGGTGTGAAGTTGTCGTCTGTGACTAAGTTTTAACCAAGATAGTTCATTTATGTATTGGGTGATGTGATCTGATACCTGTAGATTGAAAATGAACCTAATGCATGCATTCAGAGAGCGTTGAAGTTTTAGTGACAATTCTTGTGATAGATCTTGATAAACTGTATCGGCGTAGTCAAAGTGCGGTAATATTAACGCCGAAACCAGCTGTGCCTTAAGAGATGTGGGGATCACATGTTTCAATCTGAGAAGGGGAAATAATGATTTATTGACGGTTTTACAGATATTATTTACATGGTATGACCATGATAGGTTTTCATCTACTAATATCCCCAAATTTCTAACTGCCTCGCAATAAGGAATTGGATCACCATTTATTCGTAAGGGCGGAAGCTCAGATTTTTTAATTGATGCAAGAATTCTCGGATATCCAATTATGATGGCTTGTGATTTGTCAGGATTAATTGTTAAGAAGTTGGCTTTGCTCCAGTTATTAATTTCTACAAGATCATTATTGATGTTTTCCAAATTATTACGTAAGTTGTCAACAGTTGAGTTTAGATATATTTGAAAATCGTCGGCGTAAAGATGGTGTTTGCAGTTTCTGAGTGATAATGGACAGTCGTTAATATAAAGAGAGAATAAAAGAGGTCCGAGGATAGAGCCTTGAGGTACTCCTCGAGATACATCGGCCCACAAGGAGCAAGAGTCATTTGAGATAACTTTCTGTTTCCGGTGGGATAGGTATGATCTAATCCAATTCACTACAGAGGAAGAAAAGCCCATACCCCTCATTTTTGCTCTAAGGATATCTCTATCTATTGAATCAAAGGCTTTGCTGAAATCAAGAAGTACAAGAACTGATAATTCTTTCTTGTCCATTGATCTTCTAAAGTCGTCAGTAATTTTCACAAGAGCTGAGGTAGTGCTGTGTCCATGTCGGAAACCGGATTGAAATTGATCAAGAATATTATTGACTCTTATGAAATCTGTAATTTGTTCGTAAATTAGTTTTTCAAATGCTTTTGATAGAACCGGTAGAAATGAAATTGGACGAAATTCTTTCTCTTGAGAAGAACTTGTCTTTTTAGGGATTGGTTTGATCAAAGCACCCTTCCAAGATAAGAAGTAGATAAGAAACGTATAAATAAAGATGTTTTTTCCGTAAGTATTTTGTATCTAATTAATACGCTTTTTTCATTGAATGACTTATACGACCCCACAAAAAGATCACCTCTTTTCTGACCGTGTAAAATTATACAGTGAATAGGTGCATAAGTGATAGGTAAAAGGGAAAAAAAGGAAAAAAAACTACTACATAGAGGAACAGCAAGCACACATGGCCCAGGAAAAAACACCATGCTGGTAGAGTACGTGTAATGAAGTCCATATAGTCACCATATTAACACCGAAGGCAAATAAGGGCTTGGGTGAGACTGTAATTTTAATACCCAGTCATTGCTAACTTTGGAAAAAATTTAATAAAAATTTTAATTAAACACATACCTATTAGAGAAGAAGAAAAGAACGGATGGTAATATTAATACTTGAAAATGAAAGTGGAAATCAATTCGACGCAGCATTATTGCGAATTTACCGACCTCTGAAAGCGGAAGGACGGTATTTTCCACTCCATTTACACAACAGTGAATAAGAATAAGAATTTAACAGGGAGGGAAGCCGTAGAGGTGAAAATGGAAGCTTCCTCAGACTCGGAAGTAGGGGAGGATAATCTGGAACAATTTCTGCGCATTTGAGAGACGAATTTCGCCGTAGAGTTAACTTATTTTGGCGGTTAGAAAACGAACAGGAAGGTTTGTATGCGAAAAAAACATACCGCTAAGTTACACCCACAGCAATATATGAAGCGCTGCATTTTAATAAAAATGCCATCTCGTTTTCAGGACCGCATTTATACAATTCATTTTAATACCTATGAAAACTGTTGCATACACGCTTTTTAGCTGTTGACGTACAGGCCATCCAAATCCCTTTAGGATGCAATGTTTGTTACTTAAGGTTTCGGACACCGCTAAGGTAACATAACATCTAGGTACACGAACTGATTATTAAAGTTAACGAGCAGATATAGTAAAATCGACCCAGCCGACCGCGGTTATCAGGTTGGTAACACTCACGCTTGGCAACAGAAAAGCTTACGAATTCTAATGCCGCCTCGGGCATGGATCTTGTGTTTGTCTTACGCATAAGGTTAGGAATAGGCTAGGTTTTATGCTAACCTCAACGGCTGGAGATCATTAAGACCTAAAGTAATTAATTCACCTACTACGCAAAATTGAGAATATAGAATAGCAAAAATACCATTACTCGATTGTATGAATGCTAGTTGGCACTTACATCTAGCGGGTTCGATAGATTTCCATCTTTAAAAGGAAGAGAGAGAGGGAAAATTACACAAGTATTCATTTCTTCACATTTATTGCTCACCGATAATGGTTTAAACATGTTTTGCCATCATCAGTAATAACCTTGTTCATGTAATAGGTCGAACATGTGGAACCCATGTTCAGTTAGCAATGAACGTAAGGAAATTACAAGTATTATTCTTTGCCTTGAATATTCACAATTACTCTTATTATCCTTAGCGCTTGCGCAATATTTTTGCGAACGCTGAACGGCGAATAACAATGAAGATATCGTTAAATGCCGTTCTCCTAAAACGAGTTGTGTTTTATAGATAGAAATAAGGAAATTGTCACATTTTGCAGGCCTTGCGTGCGTCCTATATTGGGTGCGTCTTATAGTGTACGAGTGTTACAGTGGGGGCATCCTATAGTGGGCACGTCTTATAGTGAGTACGTCTTGGAGTGGCGTCTTATAGTGTGTAAGTCTTAAAGTTTATGCGTCTTATGGTGGGTGTGTCTTATAGTGAAGCGTCTTAGAGTGGGCACGTCTTGGGCACGGCACGTCTATATATGTACCAATGAGAGAGAGAGAGTAAAACACTCACCGATTGGGCATAGCAGATGGCTAGTATATGCATATGTAAATATGCTCAGAAAGGCTAAAGGCGTGATGTAGTTCATGGTGTTTGTGAGGCCTGGGCTCCGAAGAGAGATGGTATGGTTAAAATGAAGGTATCTGTGATATATTTATTTATTATTTATTTATTTTTGTCTTATTTTAATCTGCAAATTTCAGGACTCAAAGTCCTCTCTTCCAATGAACAGACTGGACGATACAAATACCCATGCCCCGGAAAGTGAAAATCCTCCCCAGGAGGGATTCGAACCCGCGACCCAGGGATCGACAGGCGAGGGATCTACCCCACCGTCCCTGGGGCCTATATAGGATATATGTTCGGAGAAGGATGGAGAAAGTGCGATGGATTGAAACGACGAAACATTATGCGGCAGGTACTTGTTTTGCCAGGATATTATTTGAAAGGATTGGAGGAATCTTGAAGCTAGGATATGTGAATGGAGCAAGTGATTATTGGAATGGGAGCAAGTGATGGGACAGTACAGACCATTTCAGGAGGAAAACTTCTATGATAAAATTCTTCTTTCTACGGAAAAACTCCTCGTTCTACTCCCAAGTACAAAGGCAGAGGAAAGAAAGGTATTGTTTTTTTTTGCTGGCATTACTTAGGTACGATGTCAAATCTCAAATGAGGAAAGGTTCACTCGAGGACAAAAAGGCACAGTATAATTCTAATTTAAAAAAATAAAAAATATGACAAGGACTTAGCAATAAAAGTAAGGATAATATGTGTCCATAGATATAAATCATTTCCGAATGCATGGTGATTCATTGATTTTACTCCAGACCTCATTTATACACATAAAAGGAAAATTAGGACATATTTTTTCCATTTGCGGAAAGAAGGAAAGAAAATAAATTGAAAATATATGGACGGTCAATGAGAACTAGTTTTAAACAAGACCGAAGAAACAAAAAAGTAAAAATAGGAAAGGTCGATGAAGTTTCAGGCATGACAACGAGATTTGGGATGTCTTCAAAAGAAATTCGAACAAAGAAAAGAGGGAGGGATTACAGAAGAAAAGGATGCTAAACTCCATGGTAGGAAGGAGAACATTAGGCAAAAGGCAAGAGGGGGAGTGGCCTCAAATGGACGCTGAACATTAAGGGACATATGATATGTGGAGCGTGGCGCTATATGGCTCCGCAGCCTGGACTAACGGTAGAGAGAATTTGAAACAGGATTGATTGGAAGATTTAATGAATAATTTCACTGATAAGAACTGAACAGAGCTGCACCAGCAAATCTAAATATTAATAACCGGTGATAATGAAGGGACAGACAAAATTCATTCCTCAAGTGAATCCTTACATTCTTTACGTTAGTTAACATAAGCAATCGAATAACTTTCACACAGAAAAAAATCATTCACTTTGACAGGTTTCTCTGTGGAAAAACTGCCATTGTTCATAACAGCGGGTTAATAACTACGTTACGGTTTATTAGCTGCTAGTTTGCAATCCCTGAATGTAATTTCAATAGATACTACAAGGAAGAGCACATTATCGAAAGGTATTTCTCATCCTTGAAACACAGAAAAAATTTAAACACAACTCAGATGACAAGCAGCGACAGCTAAAGTGAGAGAAAATTCTTCTTAATTAACACCTTTTTAAAATCATTCAGGGACATCTTTCCCTTTTCAAAAGAGCAGAGAGATTTCATTTCATGAGATGGGGCACCATGTTCGCCGCGATGGAACTTCAGCTCAACTTCAACCAATGCACAGTGGTTCCAATTGCGATTCTAGCGGGACAAAATTATTTTTCCCTATAAACTAGTAGTTATTGAAAGGTATGCATAAGATAGGACCAATTCACTGAAAATGACAAAATATTACAGCGGTTGATGCTCTGTATTTATTGATTTTTAAGATAAAAATGGAATTTGTATTAAAAAATCTGACTTAAAATATCATTCAAGAAAGTATTAAAAAATAATAACGATTATTTACACATTACAATTTTAGAATAAATATGAAATATATCAAATATATAAACCCCAAAAACACGGTATTTTATTTGTGAAATAAATTTTCATAGGATCTGAACATCCTTAGTATCAGTTATTCCAATCACTATAATTGCCATTCTCTTCACTCTCGTCATCTGTGGATTGCAATGGCGGGGACGGGGCTGGCCGTTTTCCGGACACCGAGAGGTCTGATAGACAAGGGCGCTGAGGTGCTTCGCCGCGCTCCCTCGCATCCCCGAGCACCGTAGTCGACCGGTCGTGATTTATCACTCGGTGCCGAAAAAAGAAAACACCTCTGGGGCTGTCGAATCACGGGCGGATGGAGAGAGTAGCGGGCCGTAGCAGAAAGAGAGCCGCACACAAAACAAAAAAGAAAAGCGGTAGCAACACGTTGCCTCTCCAAACAAGGAGACTAGTTGTCCGGCGCCCGGGGGCCGAGGTCCACGTCGAGCGAGGACGACAGCAGAGGGCGCAACAGACGGGGCCCAGGGAGGCCTGTAAGGGTCCGAATCAGGTGGACGACAGGAAGAGGTGGGGGGAGTACCGTAAGGGGGGGGGGGGGGTACGGGAGGCGACTAGGAAAAGCGAAACGTAGATCCGCACGTCGGTGGTCAAAGAGGCCTCCGGTTACGTAAGTCGCGAAGCCATTTGAGTAGCACTGATTATTAGACCGGCAGCTAGGGACATTTAGGATAGGTGGGTAATTAGGGGTCAGATTGGTGTAGTGATTAGAGGACTGGTCTCTCACCTACAGGGCCTGAATTCGAATCCCGGTAGTGGACGATATTTTTCATTGGTAAAACGACCCTTACTTTGATATTTTGTGGAGGGAATTCGAGTACAGTACTCCGTCCGTCGGATGGGACGTTAAGCCCTGGTCCCCTTGGCACCTTTCGTTAAGAGCTTGCTAAATCAACACCGGGTTTCTCTCCACATTCCTCCTTTCCCTTCCATTATCACCCTTGTATGTACAGTCATTTGCAAAAGTCTGTGGGCAACCTCCACCGCGCCACTAGCGGCCAAGATTAGATCCACCAACTATGTTGGCACTAACTGTATAGTAGAGAAAATTTGTGCTAAGGTAACGGCAATACAAGATAGGTAAAAATGGCGGATTTTAATGCCAGGGTCCTCAAAAAAAATGATCGGTAACGAATAATAATGACGCATAGGATCAATGTTGCGCTATAATTAAGGCCCTACCACTTTTATTATGCAAAATAAATCTCGACAAATGCGTGCGACTGCTTAATACTCTGATTACGCCTGTGATATTGCCGCGAAGTGTCGTGCCGTAACACGTTATAAGATTCATTTTTCTCACTTAATAGTTCATTTTCAGTCCGTTTCTCTTTCTCATATGATATAGTTTCAACGGCAAGCTTGCTGAATGAAACTCCGAGCGTGCCCAGTATGAAATAAAGACATTTGTCGTCGTTGAAAGTTACTTGGCCTAGTCAAGGCATACGCATTCATTACGTAATTTATGCTCCATTGCATGAATAATTAAATAATGACACTGCTACATAAAAAAAGATGTCTTACTCGCTACGTGGATTCCATTTCACTATCCAAGACATCACGCGCAATAAATTTGATGCAGTCCAATCAGTTCACCAATATAATTTAACACGTATTCGTGGAAGGTTAAATAATCATTTGAATGTATGCGGTTCATAGAATTTATTAAAGAAACCACTCTCATACACAATACGATAACAAATAATTTGCGGTCATAAGTATTTATGGACATTTTCAGTCATTTATCTTCCGATGAGTCTTGCTTCAATCAGGGTCCACCACCAACACTAGGTATCACCGTAGTCGGTTATTTTACCAGCAGCGCACCGAATATTCTTCTGTCAATCCTCATTATCACTACACCAGAACGTTTTCACTAATCATTTAGCGAGTATTCCTCCAAATATTTTACAAAATAGGATTAATGCCATACCTATGTATTCCTTGGGACCGGACCGCCATTCCAATGTTCACAGTTATCAAGGTAATGTTTATTTACGTCTTGTTGTTGTTGACGACGAAATAAATACACAAAATTTATGGAATTAGAGAACTACTCGTTGTTGCAATGCATTTTATGCCTTTAATTTTCATTGAACGTATTCGTGCTTGAACGTTCGTAGGGAAACCATCTCTGTAGGAGTCATAGGCGCTTCTGAGGTGGGTTTTATGTTAATAATGTGTCGTTTGGACTCCCATAGCATGTTTTGAGTTATTTTGTGCTTCAGTTTTTTGCAATAGTTTTTCGGATGGCTTTTGTTTCACTTGACCACGTCATCGACTCACCGATCATTGTTGAATTCGAGCGACTGAATTACCAGTGCCGAGGGAAATCGAACTGGGGATGGAAAAACAACCTGTTGATTGTTATCATTTGTAGTCAATAAGCAAAATAGCCATTTGAACAATTTCTTCAAGGAATTTTTTAAAAATGTTTTCACTTTGGTCAAGAAAAGCATATTTACTCGCTCTTAATCCAGCTCTCGTGGATTATTATCTGTATCTTTGTCATCACGCATGAAAAGGTTCCATTAAATCCTTGAAGTGGCTAGTAATACTTTCAATCATTTAACGTAATTGTAATTAAAATTTCTAATTTCGCGTATTTTAAAGTTCTTTGTAGACTCAAGTGAAAAAATGCAATTAGGAGGTAATTTATTTCCATGAAAGTAAAGGAATAAGAAGGGTTCAAAGTATACCATGATAATTTTTATCTAAACTTTATATAGAAATGAATTCTAGGTGAGTGTAGAATTGAAAAACTGCATTCTAACACACATGGCATAGAAGAGGCATACTACGTTGAGCTAAGCGCAAGTACTATATGGTTAAATATTTGACGAAAATATTAATAGATAGTTTGATATTGATAATTTTCCTATATTCTGGAAATACTTTTTGGATATTGATATTTTTATTGCTTTTCTCATTCCATGCTTTCTCAGTATCGCAATGCAAAGGTTCCATTAAATCCTTGAAGTGGCTAGTAATACTTTCAATCATTTAACGTAATTGTAATTAAAATTGTCAATTTCGCGTAAAATTTTGTGATGGTCAAGTCAAATGATGCGTAAGTATCATTTACTTGCCCATCATCCGTTAGAAATCTTGAAATTGACGCAACTCTCTACTAAATACTGTAGAATAAGTGTAATACAGTAGTAAGTGAGAGGGGTACTGTCTGAGAACATCAAGAGAAACCTAGCGCGGAGGACGCAAGCGGATGCACATGTAAATGTAATCTGGAGGCTATCGTCTTTTTGGCGTCCCTCCTCCTGCTTCAAGCGCAAGATCCTACGGATTGGTATCATCATTGATGATCTTGGTTATCCAAAATGAAAAAACGTCTAGAATTTCCGGCCATTTTGTCGGCAATGACACCCGAGGCTCGCCGAATCAAAAGAGGTGGATGCTGCATTAGTAATGAAAATAAAAAATCTACATAACTGTGTATGAAACCGCGAGAGTCAGTGACATGCGAGATCTCTGCCTGGCATTAGTTTCAAGTCAGAAGGTATTATATACTCGAATGAATCAGACATGAGAAAATACTAGTCTGCACAAACTGCCTACATTTAGCAGAGAGTTATAGTGCTATTGATTTGTAGTATACATTAGATATGGTTCCATGAGACACGTGTAGGTGAAGTTTTATTATATGGAAAGTAATGTTTATCAATCAGGAATTTATGGAACTGAATTATTAAATAACATTTTCCGAAGCATGCATGAGATGGTAAAGTTAAAACATGAACTTGTTAAATCAATTCAGACTCTCCTAATTAACGTTGCAATATATATTCTAATTTCCACATTTATTTTTGATATTCTCTATTACTGCCCAAATCGTGTTCGAAGAAAATGAATCTTTGAACCGTCGCACAGTAGGGCCAAATCGCATGTTGCCGGACTAAAGTCCAAAACTGCTTTTTATGAGATAACGTCTTGAAATTTGGCACATATACACAAAAATGATTGCTGATTATGGAATGGTAAGTCATTTTTATAGGAATTACCCGTTACTTAGATACAGTGGCTCAAACACGACCAAATTTCGAAAAAAGCGCCCGCTCTCATTTTTCTTCGAAAATCTTAAAAGTTGAGCAGATATAGGAGTAAATAAAGGATTTTTATGAAATAAAAAACATTACCAATTGTGAACAGGGTACTTTGCCTATACTATGCATACGTTTCAGACATTTTTTCCCATATTTGAGTGCTATTACGTCACAAAATGTCGGACCCTTTTTTTAGACAAACTTTTACATAAAGTACACAATATAATCCTTATTCGGAAAATGGCCTCTGGGATACTTCATCAGAGTATAAATTGAACATATTTCTAGGTTACTCCGTAAAAATATTTGAAAAAAGTTTGCGACGCCGAGAATAAACTCGATTTTTCGATCGCGCGTCGCGGCCCGACTCCGCGCAGCGGGACCTGGAAATACGAGACTCCGTTGGATTGTTCATGTTGTGTGGATAATAACTTCTCGAATATAACTTTTTCAGGCTTTGCATGCTGTCACTGATTTCTAAAGATTCTATACTGAAGATTTTTCGAGGATATTGGTTCGAAAGAATGGATCAGTTTGTATTGTCCATATGTTCTTCAGTGCACTCCATTCAGTTCACTCGTAACTGAGGTAAATTTGTCATTTGAATAATTTTGGAATCATTTTCCATCACAACCACTCTTAGTAAGGCAAGGAGAGTGCTTTCAAGTGTAGGAAAAGTCCTGACGTGGTGACGGAGATGTCACCTGAGGAGGTTTTGTTCTTACTGATCACTAGGGGGCTGACTTATAGTCAGTATAATACACTTAGAAGCTCCGTTCTTAGTCACGGACACGAGTTGTATCCCCGATTCGGATTACTCCGATGGAATAAGTATAACTGAAAACATGTGCCAAGTGAATCTTCAGTATTTATTAAATCACATGGTCTCACGGGTACTGCAGTGCGTATCTACATCGCAAACCTCCAGCGATGAAGTTAATTCCACTTTAATATGCAAGTACGGATTTGATGGAAGTTCGGGCCACGCCCAATATGAACAACTGTGGGAGAGAGCAAGCACTCTCCTTGCCTTACTAAGAGTGGTTGTGATGGAAAATGATTCCAAAATTATTCAAATGACAAATTTACCTCAGTTACGAGTGAACTGAATGGAGTGCACTGAAGAACATATGGACAATACAAACTGATCCATTCTTTCGAACCAATATCCTCGAAAAATCTTCAATATAGAATCTTTAGAAATCAGTGACAGCATGCAAAGCCTGAAAAAGTTATATTCGAGAAGTTATTATCCACACAACATGAACAATCCAACGGAGTCTCGGTATTTCCAGGTCCCGCTGCGCGGAGTTGGGCCGCGACGCGCGATCGAAAAATCGAGTTTATTCTCGGCGTCGCAAACTTTTTTCAAATATTTTTACGGAGTAACCTAGAAATATGTTCAATTTATACTCTGATGAAGTATCCCAGAGGCCATTTTCCGAATAAGGATTATATTGTCTACTTTATGTAAAATTTTGTCTAAAAAAAGGGTCCGCCATTTTGTGACGTAATAGCACACAAATATGGGAAAAAATGTCTGAAACGTATACATAGTATAGGCAAAGTACCCTGTTCACAAATGGAAATGTTTTTTATTTCATAAAAATCCTTTATTTACTCCTATATCTGCTCAACTTTTAAGATTTTCGAAGAAAAATGAGAGCGGGCGCTTTTTTCGAAATTTGGTCGTGTTTGAGCCTCTGTATCTAAATAACGGGTAATTCCTATAAAAATGACTTACCATTCCATAATCAGCAATCATTTTTGTGTATATGTGCCAAATTTCAAGACGTTATCTCATAAAAAGCAGTTTTGGACTTTTGTCCGGCAAAATGCGATTTGGCCCCACTGTGCGTCGTGCTCCCATCCGTCTCTCTAACTTATTTTTACAATATTACTTGCCTTGGGACGCAGGTTTTTTAATATACTTGAATAATCTTTAGACACAGTTGTGCCTGAACGCATTTGAGTGCATGTGTGCGTGGCATATTATTTGTCACTTAAATAATATCCTAACCTTCGTGTTTTACCAACTTTTATCTGCATTATCTATCATCAATTTACTTGGTATATGTTTGTGAACCAATTAGCCTGTGAAATTATGACATTTAAGGTGATATTTCTGTATCTAATGTTTGCTTTGCACCCACAATTCATAAAATGAATTCCTTGAACTCCTCTTTCGTACAATTGGAATTTTTCTTGCCAAACGAGTCCTCCTCTTTGGTTTAAAATGCTTTTCAACGCCTAGGATCAATTTAGTAAGCAAAATATTTTATTGCCATTAATTCCAACACCTATAACTATATTTTCAGTTTGTTCGGTTAATTAACAGTTCGGTTTCATTACTTTCGTTTTCTTCTGGTTTATCTTCATCCCGTATCTTTCGCACTGTCCCTGCAACGCATCCAGCATTTTTTGCAAGCCACGGTCAGACTGGAATACTAGCGCTTGGTCATCCGCAAACCTCACTTATTTTATCGATTTCCCCCCGACCTTTACTCCTGCCTCCAGTTCATCCCAAGCCTTTCTCACCATTTCCTCCGAGTATATGTTGAAAAGTACCGGCGATAAAGGACAGCCCTGCCTAACTCCCCTCCCTATTGTTGCCCAATCCGATTCTCCATCTGCTACTCTCACTTGCGCCTTCTGCGCCATATATAAATTCCGGATCAGTCTCCTGTCTCTCCAGTCTACTCCTATCTTCCGCAATATTTCCATAAACTTGTCCCACCTCACTCTGTCGAACGCCTTTTCAAAATCAACAAAGCACGCGAATACGTCCTGATTGTATTCTAGATTCCTTTCCACTAGTATTCTCATCACTGCAATCGCATCTCGAGTGGCCCTCCCCTTCCGAAATCCAAACTGATCCTCGCCTAGGAATTCATTTGCTCTCTTTTCCATTCTCCTATTGATGATTCTAAGCACTACCTTTGCCGCATGAGAAATCAAACTTAGCGTTCTATAGTCTTCACATTATTTTGTCACCCTCTTTTTCGGTATAGGTATCAGCACGGTTTTTACAAAATCCTCCGGCCAAGCCCCCTTCTCGTATATTCTACGAACAAGTTCATAAAATCTGTCCCTTCCCCCTTTTCCTAGGTTTTTCAGAAGCTCAGCTGGGATGCTATCAACCCCCACCGCTTTACCTGCCTTCATTTCTCGCAGTGCCTTCTCTATCTCACTGTCCAGTATTCCGGGGCCCACGTCATCCTGATCTACGTCCTTTTCCTCTTCTATGTCCAAGTTGCTAGGCCTATTTTCGCTATCATACAGTTCCTCAACATATTCCCTCCAACGACGTTGGATCTCCTCTGGCTCCATTGCTAAATTTCCCTTTCTGTCTTTGATGCACGGGACCGTTTTCCATTTCTTGATTCCCGATAACATTCTTACCTTTGAGTACAGACTGCCTATTTCTCCTTCTCTCTGGAGTCTCTCCAGCTCCTCGCATTGCCGACTCCACCACTTTTCTCTTGCTCTCTTTGTTTCTCTCCTAAGCCTGTTGTTAATCTCCTTATAACGCCTTTTGCCTAGCTCTGTATTTACATTTTTCCATTTCCTTCTTTCGTCTATCCTTTCCATCATTTCCGCTGTTACCCATGGTTTCTTGGTCCTCCTAGCATCTACTGTTCCTATTGTTTTTTCAGCTGCTTCTTTTATACCCGTCTTTATCATTTCTCATCTTTCATTTATAGTTCCTCTTCCCTCCTCTTCCATCATGCATCTATCCACAACCTCCTGGTATTCTCTCCTCTTCCCTCCAATCAGTGCTCCTACATCCCACTTTTTTATTTTCCTTCCTACTTTCAACCTTTTTAGTCTCATCTCACATCTCATCACCACCAAGTTATGGTCGGAGTCGGCATCTGCACCTGGGAAACTATGCGAATTCTTTACGCTGCTCCTGAATCTTTGCCTAATCATGATGTAGTCTAGTTGGTACCTTCCAGTATCCCCCGGCATTTTGCACGTGTACCTACGCCTAGGGTGGTGTTTAAACCACGTATTTGTTCTCACTAAATTATTCCTCCTACAGAACTCCACTGCTTCCTCGCCCCGGTCATTTCTTATGCCCAGACCATACTCCCCTACTTCACTCCCGTCCCTCCCTTCCCCTACTACAGCGTTCCAATCTCCCATAACTATTAGATTCTTCCTGCCCTTTACTTTCCCCATTAATTCTTCCAACTGGTCATATACTTCGTCAACTTCCTCTTCTCTATGCCCCCCTGTCGGCATGTAAACCTGTACGACCTGTACTAAGACTACATTTTCCGGCTTAGCTTTGATTTCGATAGCTAGTATTCTATCGCTTACCTGTTCCACATTCAACACCCTTTTTCCTAATGTTGCATTCAATACGACTGCTACTCCCCACTGGCTCTCTTCCCCTCCACTGTATATAACCCAGTGCTTTTCACTCCAGAAGTCCCCCTGGTCTCTCCATCTTACTTCGCTTAGTCCCAACAAATCGATCTTTCCCCTCTCCATTTCACGCTTAATGTTCTCTAGTTTTCCTGCCCTTAACATAGTCCTAACGTTCCATGTCCCGATCCTTAGCATTGTTGCTCTCTTCTCTGGTTTATTCTTTGCCGCCGCTGCTGCTGTCTTTCTTTTCGTGCAAGGATTTCGTGAGATGACGACCGCAGAGTCCTTGCTTACCCTGCTGCCGGGCACGACACCCGTTACACTAATTTGGTCCCGGGCCCCATAGTTGCCAGGATTCAATTCTCTATTGCTCAAGTCCATTGTGATCTTGGGAGAGTTTAATTGAGGTGGTTTCCAGTTGCCTGCCTCAATAGTGTTTTTAACGTGACACCATCACTTAGCGATAAAAGTGGGAGGTCAGAAGCTAGAGCAGGTAGAGCAATTTAGCTATCTAGGTAGTGTGTTGGAAGTAAAAGGGTATAGCAGCAATGAGGTTAGAAGGAGAATTGCATTGGCAAAAGAAGCCTTTACGCGTAGGCGTGAGCTAATGACAGGGGCCTTGAGTAGGGAAGTGAAGAAAAGACTAATGAAAAGTTTAATACGGAGCGTTGCACTATATGGGGCGGAAACGTGGGCTTTGCGAAAAGAAGATGAAAATAGACTTAGGGCTTTTGAAATGTGGGTGTGGAGAAGGATGGAGAAGATAAAGTGGGTCGAAAGGAAGACGAACGACGAAGTGCTGGAATTGGTAGGAGAGGAAAGAAATTTGATAGATGAAATTAGGAGAAGGCAGAAGGTGAGGATGGAAAAGGTAATAAAAGGGGATGGTGTTTTGAAGGAGGTGATTGAGGGAAGAGCGTTGGGGAAGAGGGAGAAGAAGAACGGGTAGCTTGGATGGAATGAAAGGTGGCAGGAGGGGCTGAAGAGGGACATCGTGTGAAATTTAGGGGGTGGGAAGAATTAAATTTCCATTTAAACCTACCTTCACCGGTAGAATACTCATAATAATAATAATAATCACTTGTTAGGCCGCCCCACTGGGGTCAGACGCCTTCTCACAGCCGCCTCACTGAGGAACAGACGCTGCGAGTACGATACGTGGACTACCTTTCGTCAGGCTCCTACCCTTCGACCTGTCTGGCATAGGTCCAGGAGCAATATTAGTTACTCCCGCCAGTGTAGCTCTGGGGGTCACGGGAACACGCAAGCCCCAATCCCACCACGACAAGGCGTAGTCCATGGGGAAGGGAAATTATAATAGAAGAAAAGAAAAATGTAGTGTAAAAGATTCACATTTGCGAAAAAGCGTGAGGATTGGAGCAAATATCCATCAACGAAAAAACCCACTGCAGGAAAACATAGGAAAGTGATAAAAATAATACATCGAAGAGCCCCATCACGCGCCCAAAACACTCAAGAATTCAAGGCAGAAGAAGACGAACGGGGCCCCGAGATACTGAGAAGCGAATTCGATAGATCCGTTAAAAACCTATAAAACTAGTGGCCAGGAGGGGTTAAAACAAACGGAGAAATCATCCAGTTACTCGGAGTCAAGGCAAAGGAATACTCTTTGGAATAATCAGAGATAGTAACTATTAAAAAAAGGGACATGATCATAATTCAGAAGAAACCAAGGATAGAGAAATGCGAAGAACTAATAACATTCCGCCTGGTATCACACACATAGAAAATACCTACTCGGATAGTTAGATAAAGAATGGATGGAAAGATATAAGGGAACCTTTCGGAAAACCAAGTCGGATTCAAGGAAAATCTCGGAGCTAGTGAGACAATACTCAGCTTAAGGACACTGACCGAGAAAATGATACCCGTAAACAAGACGTTGTAGGTGGCGTTCACTTGGACATTGTCTTAGTCAGCGTCGAATAGATTAATATTTTCTAGTTATTTGTGGAAATTGAAATAGACTTCAATAACTATAGGCAAAATCTCATTTAATTGTGGTTTGAAAATAAAATTAAAACATGCGACCAGCTGCGGAGAGCTATTTGACTATGCCTCTTTGCTGCAGAAGGTTTCATAGAACTGCGAAATATCGCTAGATCATTTACGAAAATAGAGGTCGTAAGTTCATTTGACTGCATTTTGCTACGCTGTTATTAGATTGTTTGAACAGAGTGACGTTCGCATGAGGAGGAAAATTTTATCAAATAGTGAAGTACAGAGAAAGGATATTTGTGGGCATGATGATGAAAAAATTCGTATTCTCCAGAAAAATTGTAGATAAATTTATGGACGAGTCAACAACAGAGTCAAACTAGTTAAGAAGAACGTTTGGAGGAAGTATATGATACGGACGACTGGATATAGAGCACGTACTTCACACAGACAAATAAACCACTGGGTATATAAATATTGCATTGCGATACTGAGAAAGCATGGAATGAGAAAAGCAATAAAAATATCAATATCCAAAAAGTATTTCCAGAATATAGGAAAATTATCAATATCAAACTATCTATTGATATTTTCGTCAAATATTTAACCATATAGTACTTGCGCTTAGCTCAACGTAGTATGCCTCTTCTATGCCATGTGTGTTAGAATGCAGTTTTTCAATTCTACACTCACCTAGAATTCATTTCTATATAAAGTTTAGATAAAAATTATCATGGTATACTTTGAACCCTTCTTATTCCTTTACTTTCATGGAAATAAATTACCTCCTAATTGCATTTTTTCACTTGAGTCTACAAAGAACTTTAAAATACGCGAAATTAGAAATTTTAATTACAATTACGTTAAATGATTGAAAGTATTACTAGCCACTTCAAGGATTTAATGGAACCTTTTCATGCGTGATGACAAAGATACAGATAATAATCCACGAGAGCTGGATTAAGAGCGAGTAAATATGCTTTTCTTGACCAAAGTGAAAACATTTTTAAAAAATTCCTTGAAGAAATTGTTCAAATGGCTATTTTGCTTATTGACTACAAATGATAACAATCAACAGGTTGTTTTTCCATCCCCAGTTCGATTTCCCTCGGCACTGGTAATTCAGTCGCTCGAATTCAACAATGATCGGTGAGTCGATGACGTGGTCAAGTGAAACAAAAGCCATCCGAAAAACTATTGCAAAAAACTGAAGCACAAAATAACTCAAAACATGCTATGGGAGTCCAAACGACACATTATTAACATAAAACCCACCTCAGAAGCGCCTATGACTCCTACAGAGATGGTTTCCCTACGAACGTTCAAGCACGAATACGTTCAATGAAAATTAAAGGCATAAAATGCATTGCAACAACGAGTAGTTCTCTAATTCCATAAATTTTGTGTATTTATTTCGTCGTCAACAACAACAAGACGTAAATAAACATTACCTTGATAACTGTGAACATTGGAATGGCGGTCCGGTCCCAAGGAATACATAGGTATGGCATTAATCCTATTTTGTAAAATATTTGGAGGAATACTCGCTAAATGATTAGTGAAAACGTTCTGGTGTAGTGATAATGAGGATTGACAGAAGAATATTCGGTGCGCTGCTGGTAAAATAACCGACTACGGTGATACCTAGTGTTGGTGGTGGACCCTGATTGAAGCAAGACTCATCGGAAGATAAATGACTGAAAATGTCCATAAATACTTATGACCGCAAATTATTTGTTATCGTATTGTGTATGAGAGTGGTTTCTTTAATAAATTCTATGAACCGCATACATTCAAATGATTATTTAACCTTCCACGAATACGTGTTAAATTATATTGGTGAACTGATTGGACTGCATCAAATTTATTGCGCGAGATGTCTTGGATAGTGAAATGGAATCCACGTAGCGAGTAAGACATCTTTTTTTATGTAGCAGTGTCATTATTTAATTATTCATGCAATGGAGCATAAATTACGTAATGAATGCGTATGCCTTGACTAGGCCAAGTAACTTTCAACGACGACAAATGTCTTTATTTCATACTGGGCACGCTCGGAGTTTCATTCAGCAAGCTTGCCGTTGAAACTATATCATATGAGAAAGAGAAACGGACTGAAAATGAACTATTAAGTGAGAAAAATGAATCTTATAACGTGTTACGGCACGACACTTCGCGGCAATATCACAGGCGTAATCAGAGTATTAAGCAGTCGCACGCATTTGTCGAGATTTATTTTGCATAATAAAAGTGGTAGGGCCTTAATTATAGCGCAACATTGATCCTATGCGTCATTATTATTCGTTACCGATCATTTTTTTTGAGGACCCTGGCATTAAAATCCGCCATTTTTACCTATCTTGTATTGCCGTTACCTTAGCACAAATTTTCTCTACTATACAGTTAGTGCCAACATAGTTGGTGGATTCAAAGCTTGGCCACTATTGACGCGGCGGAAGTTGCCCACAGACTTTTGCAAATGACTGTACCTTTCCTCCCGTTCCAAAGTGCGGGTACAGACTTGTAAACCACATATTGATAGGGTAATGGGGAATTTTTCAGGGGATGGAGGAAGGTTGGAGTGAAATACATTAGTATCCTCTGAACGAAAGGCGCCAAGGGGTCCACGGTTTAACATCCAATCCGACGGAGTGAGCATTGCAATCAAAGTGCTCTCCACAAAACACTAAAGTACGGACAGACCTACCAATGAAAAATATCTGCCACAGCCGGGATTCGAACTCGGGCTTTTGTATTGTCCTCGGTCCTCGATGAGGGAAGCCGGCATCTACCAAACTAACCCTAAAGAATATAGCTTCGTTAACATGCGTTTTCCACAGGAATAGAAACCCTCACAGTCGCCCACATTATTTTTCAGTTGTTTGAAAAGGAAACATTGTCAGGAAAAAATTAAGGAGAAAATTTATCCAACATCGATCATCAGTAAATGGTAAAATACATTTTTTAAACTTGGAATTTTCATCCACAGAAGGGGTTCTGCTTCACTTCAAGTATTAAAACCTCATACCTCGCAAAACAACTCTACCTGCGGGAGGGATTACCTCCGAGCATACACCTTGAAGAAAACCAAGGCGATGAAATTAAACGAAAAAATTATATGACGAAAGTGGATGTTACATCACGACAAACGTAAAGAATATTTATGCATAAAAAAGCACCCGCCATCAACCTAGTTTTATCATATCGTGTTAGAGCGGATAGAGATACTCTCACCGCGTAAAAATGACCTCACGTGTGCCACCAACTAATAAACATCATAGAATATTCGATTTCTCAAGCTCTCACCTTCATGTTTCCACGCCATCATTAAAATGCGGCTTTCGCTATCCTAGAAAACGACTTGAAACAAAGCAAACTAGTCAATTAGATGACGATAAACACTAATTACAGAGATAATGGCATTGCAATTACGAATGACATGTGGGGTTATGGGAAGAAAACACGGCGGCAATGGAGTAATCGCGAATATAATTAAAGTTCTATCTGATAACTTATGATTCAAGCCGAGAGATCAATGCAATCAAAGAGAATTAATACTTAAATGAATTATTATAAAAAGGTAAAACGGTAGTAATATACATAACATTAATCAGAATGCGAAATTGAAAGGATGCATCAAATAAAACCCTTGCTCGCGGTTACATGCAATATTTCATCTCGCGTATTGTTAGTAATGATTCGGACGACATATCCATTTGTAGGACTGCATAAAATTTAGAGGCTTCCATTACGAATACATTTGCAGAAAAATGAGCGCCAACTCGTAAGATACGCATGAAAATTATTCTCTCCCTTATATATTGTGACGGATTGGCCGTCTTATCTTTGTTTTTCCCTGGTCGCGCCTCCCGCGCGTCGGTCATTTGCGTCCCAAGCCGGGTCCCCGTTAAGGGCAAGGTAAGGGTTCCAGTACTCGAAGGCGTAAGGACTGCGGCGAGTCAACGGGCAAAGGAGAATCAAGCCCGTTCCGTCACAATATACATATATATTTAGTTGTTTTGCCACGAAAAAATTGCTTCAAATAAATTAGGGCAATCTCAGCATAACAAACATCTCATACACATCACGAGAGCTATTGTTAAGAGTGCCAGAAGACAGTTATTAGAAAACCGCAGTGACATTTGAATGCAAAATGATCTCAGCAACATGCAGTAGCTCACTAGCGTACCCCTTGCGAATGAATTCCAAATGGCGACCTAGTGCCCTTTACGATGCTATGCACTGCAATGGCGAACGCGCCTGGAATGATTGGATTTTTTTCCGCATCGATAGCTCTGAGAGCTTCCAACGGTGAATCCAGGATCTATATAACAGCGCACTATCAACAATGCTGATATGCAAATCAAGTACTCGCGAGGCTTTGTTGCGTGGAATGAGCATGTAAGAGGTACACGAGCGTGAAATTCCTGGTACAAATTCACGAATCGCTGCACGCAGCAGCAATGTGGTGACTGATTGCCATCTTGAACTAACGGAGGAATTAGGGGTAAATTACCAGCCAAAAGTGAAAAATAGAAGCAACCAAGATTGTGTAGGTAGAATTGCCGACTATGATATGATATTATCCTAAATTGGGTACAGTATCAATTACTTCGTAATTAATGTCTCATACCCGGTTCTGAAAGCTAATACACAGTACTATTAACAAACATTTTAATTACCTACTGTATCTACTATGGTAGGTTAGATCATATACAGATAAAATTAGAGCGAAGTTAGGCAGAAATGCTACAACTTTAATTTAGAGATGATCAATTTTTCTGCGTACAGTGAGGGACAGTAGTTTATTAATTAAATCGAACCTACCAGGGGAATGATAGAACAGGTAATGCAGATTTTGCCAGTTTTTAGGCATGCCTGTATGAGACTAAATGTAAGCAATTTTTCACTGAATGTCATGAAATGTCAAATATTTGGAACGCGGTCATATGTATGTCAAACATGCGCGGGGTCCATCCCAGATGGTGATGGAATTTCATTAAGAGCAGTATAAGTCAATTGTAGTATTTAAAGTATTTCATAAATTAAGTATTTTAGGTAAAGTTCATTTCTAATACAATTTACATATAGCAATAGAACCAGTATTGTAGTCACCAAAATGAGTTTTGAACTCCTGACAGTAATGAATGCCTGGTGATAGTTTACCCCTCTGAAATACACCGTTACGGTGGCTTGCAGGGTATTATGTAGATTTGCCATATAGTGTAGATTTTGTGAACAAGAGAGTTATTTTAAATACTATTATTTCTACTTCAACTGCTTTATATTTATACAATGGTGAGCATTGCACAGAAAAAAAAAATCAATCATATTCAAAACTTAGCATTAACACAGAAATACTTTGTAAATTTCCACAATAAGTTTATTACACCGCCCCACGTATTCAGCTAGACAATGCCATTATCAAGGTGATATCAAGGTGAATTTCGTATTCATGTGATAATGCTAAGTGTCACACATTTCCACAAATTATCGCCTGATACGTTAAAATCTATTCATATTCAACATCTACCGATCTCGAATGTTCTTCTAGTTAACATCTGCTTTAAACATATCTCGCGTGTTGGCTATTCTCTCCTTGTGAGAGTTACGACATTTTAAATGAAAGTAAATTGGCACGTACAAGAAAAGACGCGCATACATGGAACAAAGATATATACTTAAGTAGCTTGACCTTTGTCGAATAATGCTCATAAGTACGTAATTAGTCGGAATTGTATCGATCGAAATGTAAGGCAGAGAGGCTTAACAACATTGCCAAAGTACGAGTCTTCTTTGACGGGAATGTCTCGACGAAGTAAGCACCCAGTAAAGGAAATAACTGCATCGCATAAGCAAATTGAACATTCGAAATTATAATTATCATCGATTAAAAAATAAAAAGAACTGTGCTGAGAAAAATCGTCCTAAAAAGATAAAATCTACAACAGCACGACAGAAAATAATTCGGAAGTTCTTCCTTCACTCGTAATTGGCTTTTCTCGTAAAAAGTTTCTTTGGAATATCATATAGAAATTTGGAAGCAAATATCAAAAGAGATTAATTACTTTCCACGGATTTCCTTGAATTCCAGATAATGCTCCAATTTTCGTTAGCTCGAATGCCCTATGTTTACAGTGCTACCGCTCTTTTCCCTTTCGTACATTGATAATGATCTCACTTCTTGCCAACCAGGGTCAATATCAACTTCCTCGTGGGGCACGGACTCAGGAAAGAGAATGATACACGAGACTGCGACAATCTGGGAGCGTTACGTTTCGACTAACGATTAATGTTTTGAATTCTACATGGAATCCATCGCTAAAGAGAATCTTCGCGAATTTTGCAGACACTAAACAGAGTTTTACGGAGCACCAACGCCGTCCGAGATAGCTCAATACGATACGAAATGACGACAAAATCATTACTTAGAAAACACTCGATAGTGTTGATCGATAACTTATCAAGAAGCGATCATCATAAAAAACACATATTGAAAATAATTCGTGTATTAAGATATGGGTGACAGCTCACAGCCGGACGCGGTGGCCAGGTCAGTAACTCGCAGGCTTAACAATCAAAAGGTCATGGGTACGAATCCCGCGGTGGGTATGGGTGTTTGTCTTAGGATTATATGTTATTATAATTAGGCTCAGGATTAAGTTAGGTTAAACGGTGCAATGTAACCTAAGCTGTCAGACCACCTTCGACTAAATAGATAGTTTCCATAATCAGCGTCGCTATGACCACACGTATGTGGTCGGAATGAACGACAATCGATAGGACTTCAAATATCGCATGCATAATGAGGCAGCCAAGTCGACAACGCGCCTGCCTGGCAGCTGATTTAATGGTCGTGGGTACAAATCCCGCTCCGGGCGAGAATATCGTTTTTAGGTTCGGTTCATGAAAATTATACGGGTTGATATAACCTTAGCCGGTGGACTGCCTAACACCCAAGGCTACAGGTACGAAATACACCTACTATTATCACTGGCGATATCGGCATTTAGAACGTTAAAGCGCCATCCTGAAATCCTAAGGTCGTGAGCTCGCATCGCGTCCTGGGCACGGGCCTTGCGTTTGCCTTAGAGTTAAAGATCATGGGTTAAATGCAGTCACATAACCTCAGCCTTTGGAGAATCTAAAAACAGAGTCTACTTCCCTGATAGAAATTTCCCTACAAATTTTCCCTACAATTTTCCCTAGAAAAGTGTAAGGTTTTCCCTAGAAAATTGAACCCCCTTTTTCCCTAGAAAATATTTCTAGGGAATAATTTTCCCTAGAAAATATTTCCCTTGAAAATATTTCCCTAGAAAATTGAACCCCCATTTTCCCTAGAAAATATTTCTAGGGAAAATATTTCCCTAGCAATTAGGTACCGTGGAAAGTTTTCCTTACGTAAATATTCCACTCAATAAACAATAATGCACATGATTATCCAAAAAACATAAAACATAAGCATAAATATAGGGAAGACTTGATAAAAATCCGTGGAATGGAGGGCATATATCACAATGAATGATTGAAAAGAAATCAATGTTACCAATGTTTATTCCTTTTTTAGCAGCATGTTTACATTTTTCATTAGCATACACGTTTATTCTTTTGCCTTTAGCTGGATGAAATCTTATTCTTTTCTTTAATTCATTTATGAATGCACCTGAAAATATAGAGGTGGTCAAGGATTATGGTTATAAAATTGAACTAATTATGATCATAATTACACAATACTGAACCCATGCGTGCGAAAACGCAGTCTCCGTTGCCATTTCAATTCTGTTGACAACAATGTAATAAACAAAGATAGAATTTTTAATGACCGAATTTGCCAATTTCAATGATTAACATAAAATTATGGAATGCTCATGATTATAAGAAATGTCTTCATTAACTTACCGAAAATGTTCCCTACCTCGAATAAAAAGGTGTTCTTCCGAAATTATCACTGTTGATACTGCTGATTCGCTTGGCTTCAAGCACTGCACGATGCGGGTTAGCATATATTTGTTTGGTTACAAATGTTATTAATTGTGATTTGTGACTGTTAACTCTGTGATAAATGTATACACAACATAGAAATGGTGAAATGTAATCACTAAATTGATAAAGTGAAAGGGAATCATTCAAATAATATGGGAAATTTCTCCTTAATAACGTTTTCCCTAAGCCTGAAGATTTTCCCTAGAGCAGCGTATTTTCTAGGGAAATAATTTCCCAAAGCCTAAATTTTCTAAGGAAAAAAGTTCTAGGGAAAAAATTTCCCTAGAGCAGCGTTTTTTTCTAGGGAAATAATTTCCCAAAGCCTAAATTTTCTAAGGAAAAAAGTTCTAGGGAAAAAATTTCCCTAGACTATGAGAGATTTCCCTAGAAAACACATTTTTTCTAGGGAAATTTCAAATTTTCCCTTACTTTTCCCTACGTTCTAGGGAAAACTTGTAGGGAAATTTCCAACAGGATTCCAAATAGCATATTTTCCACAGAGAAAAAATCATTCGCCTTGACCGGGACTCGAACCCGCACCCCCTGATTTCCGGCCAGATGCTCCACCAGTTGAGCTACCAAGGCGTCCTCTTTCTCAGTGGAAATTATAGAGCCTTAAAGGAACAAGATGGAAACGGACTGCTAGACATATCAATGTCACAAAGCAGCCGAAGTTGTGCGCAAGGCGCCACCGTCCACGAGGTTAAGGCCGCCGTTAAACACTAAGGTGCTTACTTGTAAAGAACTTCAAAGATCACGTGGAATCTAGCCGTGGAAACTACTAAGTACATACTAGCCGTGAAAACTTAGTAGTTTTCACGGCTATTACGTGATCTTTGAATTTAGAGTCTACTTCTACCGAATCAACTCATTACGCCCGGTCTCGGATGCCAGCTCGGCAACACGACGCGGGGCGGACAGCCCTAAGGCGGGCGAGTTCACATCCAACCCAAATGGTCATGGTGGCGCCGTGTTCGTCTCAGGATTAAGTAGGGTTAGGCCGTGCAATATAATATTGGCAGTAGAAGCGCCTTGATACGCATTTCCACCACCCCTGCCACGGCTTGTTATTACGCTCGCGCGACCGCACGTAGGGACAAAACCTAAGGCCCCGTTTCCACTACTGACATTCTACCACGGTTATTTCAGCCCTCATAACCTACCTGCGTTCCAGTTAGCTACAAAGTTACCCTTGTAATCACTGCTTTCGTCACATAGCGGTTACCAGTATTCCAGTTCAAAAGAAAATCGACGATCGTTATAGAAATGCGCAAAGATGGTAGCACATTGAAGTGTGTAAGCACTTGAAGTTTTATTCAAGAATCTATATTGATTGTTATAATAAAATGTCGTCGGGATTATCGCGTACGCCTAAGGAGCAAGTCCGTCTCCTCGTGAGCAAAGTTTTTGCAATTCTTTTGTTCGGTCATTGCTGGGAAAATATAATTAAATTATGTAAACCATAGGTAATAACAACTCTGGAGCATTATTGAGCATAGACAAAAATCAAGTATTAAGACAAACAAAGACACCACACCAACTACGTTTTCCTAGATGGACACTCCGCGATCCTTCACCGCTATCCGTGATTCAACTGTTTTCCCATAATTCTTACCAGGATTTTGACTAACTTGCGTTCCAATTACAAAAAGGACAAGACGGTAACCACTATTCCCATATCTAACAAGGGTAACTCAATGCTAGTAGGACTATCTACCATGGTAGGCGTTTTCGAGCGTTTCCATTACTAGCATTGCGCGGGTAGAGAGTTACCGTCGTAGAAATGTCAGTAGTGGAAACGGGGCCTAAGGGTCCACTCGAGGGAGAAGGGTTCAGGCGGTAACGTGGGAGAGATTTGGGTGAGGCGAAGCGCGGCTCCGGAGTGGGTTAGGTTGCGGGAGGGTCGCGGAGGGGAGGGCGCAGGAGAAGGTGGGAGTGGGGACGAGCGAAACGGGGTTAGGCGGGGCCAAGGACGGAGCCACCACCGACCCTCTTCCACCCCTCCCTCCCTCCATCCAGCGGCTACGCCGGGGTTGAAAAGCGGCACCGGGGTGGTTTGATCATTAACGACCGACTGAGGGGAAGGCTGGAGATTTCCCTTGCCGGGGACAGACTGGCAAGAGAGGGAAGCGGAGGAGGGTATCGGGAAGGATACGTGGGTGCGGAGGAAACGGTTGAGTGAGGACAGGAAGGTTGGGGTGCGGTCGGTGGTTTCGGGAGCCGCTTTGCGTACGGCGTCGAATCTAAATCCTAACAATGAATCATAGTCACGTCTGCCACTTGGGTTCACAAAGACTTTTCTCGTCTCCCTCTCCAACTCTCATATCTTTCTCCCCTTACAGAAAGAGCTCAACCTCATTGCAATACGTTTGCCACACCCGAATCACTATTCGGCAACAGAATATCAGAGTCCAGCCATGGTAGCCAGATAGGTTTGGTAGTAGTAGTAGTAATAGAGTTTTTTTAGGTGCGTCGGCGGCCACAGTCATTCGCACCGTATGCAAACTAAGATGTTCAAAGCAGAACTAGTACATACTAGCCAAGAATCTTAGGGATATTTAGCGATTTTTTGCAGAAAAATAAATTAACAATTTTGTAAAACGACTGATATAAATCTAATTCTGCTGAAAATGCCTATTCCTTTTCAGAATAAAACAGCACGGCTTAGGCGATCGGGGCCGTCTCCTAGAAAGTATTCTAGGCCTCCCATGATGCCTAACCTATTGCGCACATCCCGGTGCTTGTCGCTCTCCGGCATGAGGTGTCTAAGAGAGAGAGGACAGTACCGATCGTCACCGCGCAGTGGTATTTTATCTTCTGTGAAGGAAAGGAGTGGGTCAGGGCGCAATACCCTATTCGCAAGCATGTGACGATCAGATAAGTAACGTCCTGACAACCTGAAGACCGTGTGCTCCGATCCGACTTCGAGTATGGTTTCTGCGTTCGTCTTAGCATTAGCCTTGGGGATTAAGTTGAGTTAACGGTACGATTTTAACCCTTGTAGTTGGAGCATCTAGAAACTTAAGTTTCCTACAGCCGAACACCAGATGTACAAAGCTGTACGCGAGAGGTTGACCCTGGGATAAAGAATATGAAATTATTACGAGCATGAGCTCCGAGAGATTAAAATAGCTCTGTTGAATTAGAAATGCCTTCCTTATAAGAAACAATAAAGGGGTAAGAATAAACGTTTTAAAAGACATGACGGGTCGGTGCACCCATGAAAAATGGTAGCCATACTATCCAAAATTACACTTACATTATTCTTTGTTCTCTCTCAAGATTCATTTCTTCTTGTTAGCCATATTTCCACCGCTGTTGACTTAACATCCCATTCCACACGCCTCAGGGATGATAATCGGAGTAGCATGAAGACGTATTTGGATAGCCAACTGTAATATACGATTGCTACCATCATCCCTCTAATTTTCGGATTATACCACATTGGAGAGCGATTACTAATGCCTATTATTTTCTCAAACGGTTCACAAACCCGAATGACAAGTATGGCTGACAAATGAAACTCAATATCTGATGAAGGCACTGCGCATGCGCTGGCAACCACTGGGAGTGTGGAACGCAAAAGGTGAAACTGATTGAATACCTTCTGATTGAAAGTTCACGTTCTTGACTAACTCTAGATACCTATATCGCAAATAGTTTAAGCTTCCGTAAAAATCTTTGAATTAAGTCCTAGTTAAGGCCACGAATTAATATACGTTACGACTAAGCTAAATTTTATTGATAGGAGGACATTTGTTAAGAGGCAGCAATTTAGGGAGTGGTGGTAGGTTGGAGAGAAACGTTCACTCTTAACGAAAGGCATTAAGGGATCTGCGGTTTGACGTCCCATCCGACGGACGGAGTACAGAACTCGAAGTGCCCTCCACACCGCTTTCAAATAGAGATCAGCATGCCTCTGAAAAAGCTGAAATTTCCAGGGATTCGAATTCGAGCCCTCGGAATAGAAGACCAGCACTTTATCTACCACACGGTCCCGATCACAGCATTCATTTCAGTCATTGGTAGAACTTTACATTAACGCGAAAATTCATTTGCTTGTTAGAAGGGCAACAAAACAACACATCAAGCGGCGAGGCGTAAAACTAGCTTAAGTTCCGGTCAAAGGTTGGGGATTGGACTCGATTCGGATGGACTTGGTTAAAAAAATATTTTGGAATCCGCAATATAAAAGAAAATGGAGACGGGAGCTTAATTCAGCGAGGCCGTAGAGCAGCGAGTCGCAATCATTTTCCATTTGCGTATCCCTCATCAGTCCCTAATCTCTACTCCTTATCCATGAGATATGATTGTATTTTTCTTTTCAATAACCTGCTGTTTAAGTGTCTAAAGTTATGTTTTACCTACTTTTTATTTACAGTTAAATCCGTAGTGTAATCGATGATTCAATCATAATCATTAGTCATCAATCCTCAGATTGGTTTGACGCAGCTCTCCACTGAGTTCTTCTATCGGCTAATCTCTTCATATTTACGTATTTCTTCTCTTTCACATCCTCAATCATTTTGCTCCATGCATCTCAAACGAGGCCTTCCTTTGCCGTTTTTTTCCATTCTCTTGTCCCTCGACGATTGTTTTCATTAGGCCATTCATTAGGCTTCTCTTTTCTCCCACTCTTCTTACTTATCCGTTTGTCACTCGGTCGATCCATTTTATCTTCATCATTCTTCTGTAGCACCAAATTTCGAATGCTTCCACCCTTTTCTTCTCCGCTGCTGTCATCGTCCATGCCTCACTGCCGTAAATAAACACGCTCCAGATGTACGTTCTGATGAATTGATCCCTTACTTCTACGCTTATATTCCCAGCTGTAAGTAGATCCCTCTTTTGATAGAATACGCCCTTTGTCTGGACTATTCTGCAGACTATTTCTTTGTTGCTTCGTCCATTTATTGGTTACTCGGCTTCCAAGGTAACATAACTCTTTCACCTCTTCAGGTATTAGTTATCCTGGTTTAACGTTGGTTTCGGCCTCTTTTCTCTTGCTGCACACCAATATCTTAGTCTTCTTTCTATTGATCCTCAGCTGATATCTCGACAATGTCCGATATCTGGTCAATGCCGGCTCATAACTGGATGTAAATATTCACACGAAGGAATGCGCTTACTGTCACCTCCGCCATTATTAAACTTTCTTCACGTACCCCTAAATCATCAGAGCTTTCGTGAGTCAGAATAAAAAGAATAAAAGAGGATGACACCACTATCCAAGTTAAGACAAGAAGGGAGGAGATTGTGCAGCCTGCGTGGGAGTAGGAGTAACTCCCACGCCACAGTAACAGACGTCACACAGATGTTATTCAAATTGGCTCTCCGCGCGCACAAGCGAGGCAGTTCCGCGCTCCCAACCAGAGATTCGCTAAAAGGGGGGTTGGAATTGGATTGGACCGGGTCGAGAGTCCCGCCTCCGGAAAAGGGGTGGCTTTTCCCTTTAAGCTGGCGGGACTTCATTAACTATCCCTCCCCTCCCTCCTCGATTGAGAAGGAGATGGAGACGGCAGCGGGGGGAGAGAGAGACAGAATGGGTTCGGAGAAAGGAGAGGGACAGGCTGAGCTCCTTATGGCACCAAGTTCATCCACCCCACCACAACTTCCCCCAATTTCACCCTCCCACTCCCGCTCACTTCAACGTAGGGAGGGAAGAATGAGAGAGGGAGGGCTTTTGCGATTTAAGCGGCACCCCCGATGTTTTAGGGCAGACGGTTTCAGGCGCGCATTTGTTGCTTCGCCTCCTCGCTGTCCGCCCTGATACGTGGCGGAAAACAACGACGACTGGAATCTATAAACGGGGAAGAATCACTGCCTACCGTCAGCGAAACAGCTGTCATCTCAGAAAGCTCATAATACCGGGAAATGATTGCTCTAGCACAGTGATTCCCAACCTGAGGCATGCGTAACCCTTGGGGGTTGGTGCTTGATGATTAATGGGTGCGCGAAGAACGATTAATAATGACTGAAGTGACAGGAAGCACATTTAGATCTTTTCAGGGAATATTTATCCATCATAATTATCAGTCAACAATCCTGAGACTGGTTTGACGCAGCCCTCCCATATCACCTCTTCATATTTACGTATTTTTTCTCTTTCAAATCCTTAATCATTGATTCTATGTACCTATCCCATAAGAGGCATTCCTTTGCCATTTTTCCCGTTCACTTGTCCTTCACAATTGTCTCAATCAGACCATCATGTCTCATGATACGGCGGATTAAGTCGGCCTCATTAGGGGTTGCGGAAGACCTCTTTTCTCCCGCTCTTATGGACTTTCTCGTTGCCCACTCGGTAGACCCATTTAATCTTCTGTAGCATCTCATTTCAAAACCTTCCACCTTCGACTTCTCCGCTGCTGTCATCGTTTATGCCTCACTGCTATAGATAAACAAGCTCCAGATGTAACTTCTGAGAATTGTTTCATTACTTTACTCTTGTATTCCGTGCCTTAAGTAGATTCTTCTCCGAACATTAACCCCCAATTAATGGTGAACATCCGGAACTGGATTATCTATAAGTAAACGATCAAGTTGTTAGTGACTACGACGCAGATTCAACTATAAATGAACAGCAGCTACATAACAATAAAAAAAACAATGACTAATGCAATGCACTAACAATGCAATATTTTTGAAGTGCCGAGAGACCAAATTTTTCTCTTCTAAAGCGAAAAGAAATTCAACCCTTTTGCGAGGGGGAGCGAGAACATATTTTAGAATTCAAGGCGTGTCAGCAGCATAAAATGTTAAGAACCACTGCGCTAATGTATGGAATTCGAAAGAGACAGGTTTGAATGAAGTCGCAACGTGCACACAGAGGATTTGGGGAACGGGTTTGGTGACAAGAACAAATAGGACACATCCCACTTGTACTTGGTTGTTTACCTATCTTTAATGGCAAAAATGACCTCAACTGCATACCGCCTCCCCCAAATACCTAGCTACTAATTAAATGGACACTGAGAATTTAGAAATTTACGTATTCATGTATCGGGCATTGAATCGTTGTCCTACATGGAGGACTTATCCCGGTGGGAAACCCGAGAGAAATTTTTACATTACGGGTTGAATGAGGTATTTCATTTGTATGACGTTCCAATATTTACGTGGCCGAGACGGGAACGGCGAACATATATTTTCAACGATATTTTTTATGCATATATAAAGTTACGAAGCACGCCCAGTATCTATCTTCTTGAAGAATCTTCTGGAAGAATCGAGCTCAAAAAGAGAACAGTCAAGATGCAAGGAGAAGACTATGATGTGCGTGGAAACGGCGTTTTAAGGCCATTGGAGATGTTTTTATTTTTATTTGTCACTTTAAGAGGCCGCAGAGCTCAATCTCCTTAGATTTTAAAATAGGCGACTTACGAGTAAAACATTTTATGTTACGTCATTGCCAACGTGACATTTGCTTTACTAAACGCTTTAGATTAAACGTCTAAATTTGAACGGAATAAGCTAACCTATTGCCATTTTTGAAATCGAAAGACCAGTAAAAAAAGATTCAAACCTTGAAAATAACTCGACACGCATTATAATGTGTTATTAACAACTAAATTGTTTGGGAATAGGGTCAGCTAGCGAATTTATCAACAATTATAACTGTAAAGATAGCGCCATTTGAATTTCAACAAATCTTTGAAGGCAGCATGTTTCAGCCCATTTGGACATAGATGGTTTAAAGAAGAATATTACAATGAGGAAAGGTATTAGTATAGGAAACAGATGAAAGTAATTCACATGCTTTCGTATCCATCTACATAGATGAGTAGTATCCATAAAACGCACTAAATGGCTATTTTAATTGACGCCTCACATAAACTATACATATAAATTCACGAAAGGGTTATTTTCAGCGATAGTAAATATTGACGAATATGTCTTTGCCCTCCATCATATCGTACAGACAACCATTGTAATTTAAAGATTAAAGGGAAAAGAGTTAAATACTTTCGTAGGCTGAGCATCAAGCATACGCCACAGATAGACTTTTCCGTTGTTTATTATCACATCAACCACTCGTCAGTCTGATGGCCTTTGAAATTTTCCCAACCGTTCGGTATCCGCCACGCCAACTTAACCCCAACATCACTTGTCGGTTGGCGTTAAAAAGAGATTATGAAACCGGGCTTAAATGAACCCTGAACGCACGCTTTGAACATGTAACGCAAGTAATGTGACCGCACTATAAGCTAAAATTTACACTTCGGACAGATTTCTTTAAGACAGTCAGGTATAGATGCTGATCGCCGCAGAAAATTCAACGCTATAAGCATATGAAATGTAGCACTACAGAAGAATGATGAAGAGAAATGGAATGACCGAGTGGAAAACAAAGAAATAAATCTAATTTCTTGTTTGATTTGTCGTTTTTGACTACGCTCTGTTCAGTCAGTTTTCACCCGAACTTGTGCCTGTGTGTGTGAGAGATAGAGTGCTTGTGGAGTTCATTGTTCTGAGATTGTCCTTGGCGTAGAATTCCCGTAAATACTCGTAGAAAGACTGAAAGATTCCCATTTTATTGGGTTGAGGGTATCAGTCCTGTGGTTGGTCCTGTGGTGGTGTAGGAATCAACCTTCCCGTAAACCACATAAAATGTACTACGGCCATGGGAGTGTTTATTGCCTTAAATATTAGAGGTCGCACAGCGCAACCATCCCCGTCTTAACAATTTGATTGTTTACTCGCCTATAATGTATAACTGTCATTGAGTCACCCCCTGCCACACACCTTTGTGGCTACCTTCAGAGTACATACATGCTCTATAGATGCAGACGCGACATCTCCACCTGGAGTGTTACTTTTAATTCAAGCGTTGCCTTCAGGCAGGCCTTTCTATTAAGCGGCCTGCATGTTCACTTACGTCGGATTCGCTCGCCATCCGTCCTGCTTAAGCCTATTTATTTCGAGGGTCCAATAGAGGGGGAGTCTTGCCGGAATTAATTAGGGCGGACAAAATAAAAGAAAAGGAGGAGGAGGACAGGACGGAGAGAGACGCAAATGGAATTACGGTCTACGGGAGAGCCATTCGCCTTGGTCAATGGCGTTCGGTCGGGACACGTGAGAACGAACCCTTCACTAGTCCCTTTCCCCCATTCCACGGATTTCGCCTACACTCCATGCGGGACTCTTTCATTAAATTCCGGCGGGATCCCTTGGAATTGGGAGAGAGAGAGAGTCAAAACGGACGAAGTCCTCCATTTATAATTCTCCATCTATCTTTCGCGCCCGCAGGAGAGTGTGATGGGATGACGAGGGGGAGGACATTGTGAAGTGGGGATCTTTAGGAAAAAGGGGGGATGGAGGAAGACGTGGAAAGCTCACCTTCTCACAGCTGGGGATTTGCGTCGGAGGGGGGTGAAATTACGAAGGTGGACAAGGCGTAACAAAAATAGGGGTGGGGGGGGGGGGGGGGAGGCAGGTCCTTTCCCCCTTCGTCGATGGCGAAAGAGGGGGCAGGTAAAAAAAATATAAAAAAGAACATCCAGAGTTTCACCGGCCGGCAGGATTAAATTTGAGTCCGAATGGCGGCAATTAACTTTTCCATCGTCCGTCCCACGGCAGACAAGGCGGTCAAATTTAATTGACAAAAAAAAGGGGGAATGACCGATTTTAATCCTGGTGCCGTAACCCCTCGGCTCTCGAATGGGCAAACATTTCTTTGTGGCGAGTTGGCTGTCGTGCGTCCTTTTTTTGGATCCGAGGAAAAAGAAAAAAATCAACCAGGGTATATGATGTGCGTATCTACTTGCGGGCGGGGATTCGACTTTTTTTTAAATTGGCAGTGCTCTCATTAGCGACAGAGAAAAGGTTTTATCTTTTAGGATGGGTGATATTAAACCTCAGCACGCAAGTGATCATTAAGACCTGTCTTCCAATTTATCACGACGACGAACCTATTGGTGAGAATAAGATTTAAACTATTAGGTACGCACAAAATTGCATTGTGTCAAAGCAATTTTTAATCCGAAATGAAGAATTTGGCGTAAATGTAATCCAAACTGCAATTAAATACCAATAAAGCGTTCAAACATAGGATTGGTTATCCCAATCGATTCCCAAAATTGACAAATATGACGCATTCCTTACTATGATTATTACATTATACTCAACTAAAAATCATACGCAGGTTTTTCAACTGCTCCCGCTTCTGCCAATCGTCCGGAATATAAGCTGAATTTGGAGTTCAAATGGGAAATGTTATTACTTTTTGGCGTAAAAGTTTTGAGTTGGATTTCACACGAACGGCATACCTATAGGGAATTCTGCAATATTACTAATTCGGAATAACACCTTCATATCGACAGTAAAAACAAACGTTTCTCGGAAAATAGGATTTCATGTAATTTTAAAAATTCTAAGTGATTCAGAAAAAGCTAGGGTAAACCACTATGAGTGTTTAATCCTCCCTCATGAACTACACCTAGTAGTGGTGGGATTGGGGCTTGCGTACTCTCATAACCCCTAGAGCTGTCGGGAGCAATTAATGTTGCTTCTGGTAGTCACCAATGCCAGTTACGTTGAAGGATATGGACCTGACGAAAGATAGTCCACATACCGTACCCGAAGCGTCAGTTCCTCAGTGAGGCGGCTGTGAGAAGACGTCTGACCCCAATGAGGCGGCCTTTCAGGCAATGGTGTCGCGTTCAAAAAAATGTTGAGGCAGGTAACGGGAAACCAGCTCAATTAAACTCTCCCAAGAGCAAAATGGACTTGAACAATAGAGATTTGAATTCTGGCAACTACGAGGCTCGGGTCCAAATGACTGTGTGGAGTGTCGAGCAGTTGTACTGAACCCAAAAATAGGGGAATAAATATCTAATGTGGAACAGTTAAGCGATTGAATATTGGCGATCGAAATCAAAGCGATGCCGACGAATTTCGTCGTAGTATGTAGGTACATGTTTACATGCCTACAAGAGAACATAAAGAAGAGGAAGTAGACGAAGTATAAGACCAATTGGAAGAAGTAATCGCAAAAGTTAAGGGCAGGAAGAACCTGATAGTTATGGGAGACTGGAACGCTGTAGTAGAAGAAGGGAGGGACGGAAGTGAAGTAGGGGAGTATGGGCTGGGTGTAAGAAATGACCGGGGCGAGAAATTAGTGGAGTTCTGTAGGAGGAAATATTTAGTGATTATAAGCACGTGGTTTAAACACAATTCTAGGCACGCCTAGAAAATGCCGGAGGATAAGGGAAGATACCAACTAGACTACATCATGGTTAGGCAAAGATTCAGGAAGGGTGTGAAGAATCGTATGGTTTCCCAGGTGCAGATGCGGACTCCAACCATGACTTGGTGTGACGAAATGTGAGATGAGACTAAAAAGGTTGAAAGTAGGAAGGAGAATAAGGCAATGGGACAAAATCACCATACATACCCTAATGGCATTCAACTATTTGTAAGAGCTACGATGATAATACAACATGGAAACAAGTTAGGTATAGGAGTCACGTCCAACTAAATGGTTAGCGTCTACATGATAACGAAGTGATTACTGGGTAGAATAGGCTGTAGAGTCAAACCGTTCATTAACATTAACTACAACATTTAATATAAAAGAAGACTTATTTCTTATTACTTAAAACTCATTTCATGGCAATTATTCAGAACGACAATTTCATTTTTTAGTTCTTGAAAACGCCTAAGTCACTCTTCTATCTTCAGGAGAAAAATATGACATTTTCTTTGATTAGTCGTAATTATTTATGATTTTTTCAAAGGAATAGATCAATGAAAGCAAGGATATTACTAGTTACGCGGCAGTCGATTTAAGTGGGAAAAACAATTTATGACCAATATTTATTGAGTTCTATCTGTTGAGTAAGCGCAATGTCGATAATTCACAATTATTGCTTAGTAGGTACATCACCTAGAAAATTAAAATCCGTAATTATAGCCTGCAGGAGAAAAATCAATGTCGAAAAAAATAATAAAAGCAGCACGGACTAATATGCATTTTTTTACGAAAAATACAAACGCAAAACGAGGCAAGTTTCCTTGACTCATTTTTATCAATTTCCTTCGATTTCTAGAGGATTAATCCAACGGGAAAAATACTGAACACAGCTCCATGTGGTGAACCTATTCGTCCTCATTAGAAATGGTCGGAAGTTTGGTAAAGCCGGCCATGGCAGTTGAAGTTATAGCCCCTATTTCACATTCTTTGGATTTAAAGCAGCCTCTAATCTTCATTTCATTCTGTGTGAAACTGGCCAGAGTATAAAAGATTTAATCAGCGCAATTGAGATAGCTTCAAAAAAAGGGATGATAAAGACTCTGATGCAGAGGGTGGTAGGTGTCCAACCAAATCCTCGACTTCAGGAAAGAAGATGAAATCAGATGGAAAAGTTTTTTCGGATTAGTTTAGCATATGGATAGAAAAGATAAGGTGCACAGGATGAAAGTGTGAGAAAGAGAAATGAGACGCCATTGGAGAATAGAGTTTATTCAAGGAAATAAAAAAGCTGTAGAAAGCAGGGAGGAGGAGGAAATGAGATGGACTCGAAGAATAGAAGAAAATAGAATCTGATGAAAAATAAAAAAAAAGACAGGACAACCTTGTCGGCCATGTGTTGAGACATAATGGCATGATGAAGAAAATTATCAAGAGGAAATTGAATAGGAAGAATGGAAAGGGGAGACCTCGCATGATATGTACGGCGTAGGTTGTCAAGGTTGTGAAAGAAAAGAATTACGTAAATATCAAGAGGCTAGTCGATAGAAGAGTTGTAGAAAACCGATCTTAGGGCTGATGACTAATGGTGATGATGAGGAAGAAATAGAAAAAAATGAGAGGAAATCGAACTGCAAAGGAAAAGTATTGAGAGGAAAATTGTTGCTACGAGCAGAATTGTGAAGAATATGATGAATTTAGATGAATTCCAGAAAGACGGTTCATTGATCATAACAGTCAAATCAATTAGAGAAACAAAAACTCAGAGGGAAAAAGTAACGCCAGAATAAGTCGACTAAAACAGAATTATTTGGGAAGAAGATGACCACGCACAAAAAATATACCAATGCCAAAGGATGCAGGTGGATGCAACAGATTCGTCAAGCATTCGACATGACTCCACTGGCAATCGTCCTTCGTCATTACCAATTATTGTCAATGGGCAAGAGTTAAAATACATAAATAAAACAATTAAACCTTTTCATGAAGAAACAAAAGAAAACAAGAGCAAAATATTCGCGAAATCATTATCTTGACGTCCAGCAAGTTTTTTCATTGGGAAAACTCGGGTGAGCACGCGGCAACTCCAGAGGTGAGGAGAGGTCGGGAACTGTGAGACCCTTAATTCGAACCCTTAAGAGGTCTATTGGCTTAGTCGCGCACAAATGAAAACATTGACGGATCGACGTAAGCCCTCGGGTCCGATGGAGCGATCAGAGAGCCGCCAAGACAAACCGCCGGACAGGGAGAAGATCCGACATTACGAGGGCGTCTTCTCTCTCCCTCTACCCACGGCTCAACACTCCCACACCTCCGTGGAGATTACGGGTCCAAGGAGACGCGTCTGTATGTTGGATAGTCCTCTCTCTCTCTCTCTAGCTCCCCACTAGTTTGTTTATCTTCGGCCGAGTGCGAGCTTGCACAACCTCTCGCCGCTAATGAGTCTCCTCCTCTGGCAAGGGGCCACGCAAAAGATAGGGGAGGGAGGATGACGAAGGCTAGGCCGTTTCTGGATGGGAAATCGGGGGGGGATTTAGGGGAGAGGAAAGAAAGTTAACCGAAAAAGAGGGGAGGGAATAGAATGGAATAGAAGTTTATTATTCCGGGACGGTTTCGTCCCTTAGGAACACAAATGATTGTACATAATTAATACATATCCAGAGTCATGAAATTAATTCCATAATAGGATGACAACACATTAATATAAACGAAAGGTAACAATATCAAATCCCTTATTATAGTGCAACAATATTAGAATGCAATAAGCAGAGACTGCAAAAGGAAGAAAAAAACACTATAAATGTATATATATTTTAGGTGATACACAAAGTGGCGCACATACATTGATTTCAGATGAAACAAGGGAAGGGTGGGGATGGCGGGAAGAGCTTTGTCCCTCGCCGATGTCATTTCCCTTCCTTCGAAGTAGTTCACTCCGTTCACCCAGGAATGCCTCGGAAGGGAAGAATTTTCGGGGTCGGATCCCAAGGATTCCCGACGATGGCTGGTTGGAAAATCTTCCATGGCGAGGGTCGGGGTCTCTTAAAACGGAGCGCAAGTCGTGGAAAAGGCAGAGGATTATCACGCAGATAAAGACTTTCTCCTTGACCCTGAGATCAGGATATTACGGTACGAATGATCCCCTCCCATATTACACGAATTGAAACAAAATTTCAGTCATTGAGAGCGCATCATTTACAGAAATGATGCAAAATTGTCAAATCGGAAAATGCAAAGGCGTTGATGAAAAGATTGTGGTGGGGAAAAGAACATCTCACGTTTAAATTAGTAAGCAGAATATTTTAATGAGAGGTGATGAGAGGCTTCAATACAACATTAGTGTCATGCTTCGTGTGCAATGCTATCGAAGCAACTTATAAAGGTATGAACATCACAATACTAAATCTAACACGTTAATAATCGTTTGCAGAATATACTAGATATTAGAATATATTAGAACGTAAGGCAGTTGTAAGTCATTATGCGTGAAGTATGGCTATCAGGTCTAAATTATGTAACGCAATTTTCCCAGGAAATCTTTACGGTAGCTGCGGCAAGGGCAAAAAAAAGCTGCCCAAGCTTTTTCAGAACGCATCAATTGTGCATACAACGATAGCTTCCCCAAAACGACAAAAATTGCGAAAACCAGCGTTCCAGACATAGTATTTTTGCGAAATTGACTCTTGAAGCAGCGCGCCTTTGTAAATGCATAAGTACTGCGGCAATATATACGGCATTATCACCATGACCGCATCGCATAAATAACATAATTACAGATCGGAGCAGTAATTAGACTCAAGTCCTGACCTCAAGACTATACGGAGATGTGCATACGCGTACATAATTTTATGGCCGCATTGGAAGAGGACACGAGAAAAGTATAAATTCTCATATGAAACATTCCAATCTATCTACTTTCCAACACTATTTTGCCTGCTCACTGTGAAGGGTTGAAGATGGGAAGTTGAGATGAGATATTCATATATTCTTTTTCAATTCAAAATTCAGATATTCATCCCATGTTCATAGTCGCTGTGCAAAGACCAACTCTAGCTTAAGCTGAACGTTTTCCCGGACTGTGCTACGGCAGTCTGACCAAAAATGAGAGGAGCACAGGTTCCCTGCTATGGTTGTGGAGGAGTCAGGATATTTTTGTAACTGTTGTTTACATCGAAAATGGACGGTCAAAATAATATAGTGATGTCCAAGTAGCTTGTCACGAATTTCATCCTAGTCGACGTATGTATCTCAATTCTTCTACGCATTAGAGCAAAAACGTAGATTAGGTGAGTTTTTTATGTTTATAGAATTGACTTTCAGGCATGAGGAATGGAAAAGCTACATAGGTATACAGGTTTGACATACAAAATACAAATGCACCGAGTAATTTCGCCGACTCTCGGTTCTGGGGAAAAAAATTGGGTGAAAGTCTGAGTCCCCGAACGAAACAAGTCTTGAAGATTTTCCACAGTATCACAAATTACTGTTACAATACACAGGGGACGACGAGATAGGTACATACCAGCTTTTTGGCATTCCACGATGAATGTTTCACCCATACTGAAGCAACAGCTCCAAAAACAAGAATTTTAAGTTTTCATTACGATTTCATTTCATAACGATTTGGTTTTAAACTATCGTTCCACCAGAATCAACTGATGCATAGAGTCCCTTCGTTGGAGGCGACCGACTGCTTTTGACGGGGTAAAAATTTGGAGGCGGTCGAGTTTTCGCGAATTTTTACGATTTACATGGGGAGAATCAACAGAGAGTTCGTCCGTCCGTGAAATTCAATTTCGTTGATTCGCCCGCACGGTACGAGGGGACTCCTTTTTAAAACGCCTTCAGCAAACATCTCATTAATTCTCCATTCATATATTCTCACAAAAATGTAGTACCGTCTTAAATAACCACCATGGAAGGGGTACAACTTCGTGGGGGAATAATATTTTTCCAGACAAGTCTCTGAATGGAAATTTCAAATTCCTTGATTACTAACCACTGAATATTTTTTTAACATTTGGAATTCATATTCTTCCGCAAGTAAGACAATATTGCTGCAATTATTCCGTACCATACCTATATTAAGCCGCCGAGATAATTTCTCGATTAATCAGCCTAGTTTTTTTATTTTAAACCTATATCGGCTTTTTAAATGATAAGGAATTAAATAGAGGATAAGATACCTGGTCTTCGCAAGTTATGTTGCGTTCAAGGTACACCATTAACAAACACATCACAAATATGAAACAATATGACATGAAGCGGTCAAGAAAATTTCCGGATACCAACAATCTGAATTACATTAATGCTTTAAACTTTCACTCCTATCGTTCATACATAAGGTATAAACTGGAAGTTGTCTATTACTATATTATTATCAATTAGATTCGCATTTGGCGTCCGGTTTGATTCAATAATTACATCCATGGCATAAATATGGACAGTACGCATAGCAGAAAATATTTAATATCACCTATTTGCACGGGAACACTGTTCCGGTTTCCATATCAGGATCGCGTTCTGAGTGGTGGCTACAATACCGGACTCCTATTCCCGTGGGACGGGTTTCAAATAATGGAAGTGGAATAGATTTTGAATAACACACTAATCCCTTCTTCAGCGCCGCGTGGAGAGCACTTCGAGTTCAGTCCATCTGTACGTAGGATGAGACGTCAAGCCGTTGACCCCTTGGTGGGTGTTTCACAAATTCCAACGTCGGGTTATATTCACGCATAGTTGTTAACACATTAAAAAAAATAGATGTAGAGGGAGGATAAATGCCAATTTAGGTTTCGTCAAATAAATACGTTTGGTTAAAAAAATACAAGCTATTTATTTTTAGCACAATTTTTAATGGGCATCGGATGGGATTATTTTATAATTTAAATATAGGGAGGCACGAACCTAAGACCATATTTATTTTGTGGACCTATTCTTGAAGCATATGTGGCATTGATTTAGAAAAATTCTATTAAAAAGTTTTTCAGAAAATAATTTATAACACTGTGAAAATTGTGTTATTTTTCACCAACTATAATTATGCACTGCATCCATGTCCATCTACTATAACTACTATTCCAACTATAACTTGAACTCTTCTCAGTAATCATTAATATTTGCTACTTTAGTGCTGTTATCATCAAGGTTATACGCATTCATTTCAATCCTTGCATTCGCCTTCCTGTTTCGCCCCTTAAATTTCGAAATTTTAAAATCTAGGCCAGGTTAGCGCAGGTTTCAGGTTTATTCTCTATCCTTGCTACTTTCCCTGAGGAAACTAAATTTACAGTTGCGCAATAATGAATATTGCCAGTAGGTCACCTTCCCTGAATAATATCTACCACCTAGATATTCACTGGACACAAATCATTTGGGGTAGGTATATGTAATCATTTCTCAATTTGGTTTAAAAAAAATCCTTAGCAATAATCTCAGCCCGGATTCAAAGTTGACATATACTCAGATCACATACACAGTATTTTTTCGTATTGAAGCTAATTATTTTTTCACAGTTAATTGCATTTATTTAACGTTTTTACATTTTATATTTGAATACTCTTGAGAACATAGGCTAATTAGATGTATTGTGGATAGAGGGTTCATCCCAATTTTCAACTCTCCATTTATTTCCTACTTCAAGAAGAAAATCAAAAAAACTCTCGGAACAACGGAGATGTGATTCTATTTTTTTCCTATGGGCATCTTCCCCATGTACCTGAAACATACGCTATAATCTTTAAATAGCACTAATTTTACTACAGCAAACATATCCATTCCTCTAAAAAAAATTACCATTACAACGCGCAGCAACCGTTCTCACTTGAATTGCCTTGGTATGTACCGTATGTACATTGTACACTTCCCATCACAGAATGTGATCACAAAAAGTAACTTCTCCTTCCGACACCCGTCTCGTAAAATTCTTTCCATTCGTTTTGTGTCCCTTTTATGACGAGGGGATAGAATCGAAGGAACGGGTATGAATGTATCATCTTCGTTCACAATTTTACGAGAACGTAAAATCGTACATTTTTATTTTCAATGGCAGGCGGAACCAAAACACAAGAAAAGTGGATTGGGAAGGAAATGCACCGAGAAATTTCCCTTCGGCCATCATGAACAAATATTCAACTACCTTTCTCCTTCCTTTCAATGTGCCATCACGTCAGTATGCCTTCTCATTTCCTTCACCTTCCATGCTCTGCATGCTTCGTTTGTCCTTACTTTCAACGCTAATGTCCCACGTTAGATTAATACGCACAATCTCTTTGAAATATCCCGAGACGGCTACAGGGGCAAAAAACTCTAATAGCACCTTGCGTAAACATTTCAGATAATGGCGCTCAGATCCGTGAGAATTCCATTAGACCATTTGCACTCGGAATAGCTTCAAGGTTAATCTATAACTGAGCGCCGATGATGTGGCTACAGAACTCGAAAATACTTCCTTAAATGAGGCCCAACATCGAGTGCTATTTTCACTTTCACCATTTTACTCTTGAAAATGACACTGGACGCTGAAACCATGGTGAATCCGTATCCAACGAATTGAGGAAATAATAAGGTGATTCTGAGTTCCGGCAGATCAGTATTCAAACCGATAATGTTGGTTTCGATAATGAGGGTAGATCTCACTAATGAAGAACCCCATGGGTGAGTGAAATTCACACTTGGGACTATATCCATTCCCTGCACCACCAGGGGTTTCCCCGAAATACCTGAAGCCCTGAAAAATCACGCAGTCTTGGTTAAACTGGACGTGCCCAAAAGCCCAAAAAGGCCAGATTTGAACCCGGGACCCAGGTTTATCGGTCCAACGCTCCACCCACTGAGCTACTGGGAGAGGTCTCAGGACACGTCCAGCTAAACCCAAGCTGCGTGATTTTCTGGGCATAAGTCCTTCGAAACCACAGAGGGTGCGGTAAAGGATCTGACCCCCCACTACCCAGATATGCAAGATGACTAATGTATGTAAATGGTGAGGTCTTTTCATGTTAACCAGGCGACCTTCGGTTTCAACGCTCGCTATTTCTTATTTCAACCTCCCAAGACATCAACTCGATAAAAATTTATTTTTTATTACATTTCAAGTAGATTCATAATGTGTTTATCACCTTATTTCTTTCGATTAAAAAACTGCATTTTCTATAATCTTAATTAAACCAAGGTGTAATAGATACCTAATTTTAATTCTCACTATTAGTATGCCAATCAACCAGCCCATTAAATTCAGTGTTTTTTAAAGGAATCATTACTTTTTTACTCTCTCTCCCTCATTACCTCAGACCGTCTAAAGATAGATGAAATATACGTATGGAAATAAGTTAAAACTGGAGCCAATTTAAATGTTTAATTGAATGGTGAAGGTAGATACAAGTTGGCACCGCTCGTGGGACTCTAATATCCAGGTATCAGGGAGATTTTCTTTCCCTGAGCGGCCTTGAATTACACGGTAACCTCATAGGTAATCACACAGTAGGGGCACCGCTACACATTATTGATTTCCTCCCTGATTGAGAGCACCCATTTCTCACGTCATCAGCTGCAATTCTTAAGCGATTAACGCGGTATTGTGCATCTGTAATTTTTTTTAACAATAGTAACCTTATGGGGACCGTGGTGGCATAGTGGGTAGAGCACTGAGCTACCGACCGAAGGGTCCCGGATTCAAATCCCTTAGAAAGAGCCTTACTGGACGCCCCCACCTAAAATCCTCGCAAATCGATTTTATACGTGTCAAAACTTAGTAGAAAATCACAGGTGGCCCAGGGAAAAGAACTGACACCCCTACCCTCAATGTGTGAATTTCACACGCCAATGGCTTAGTACGCGGCGAGCTCTGCTCTCACCTATCAAAAAGCAACCTTCGGATTAAACACCTATTTCATTCAGTAATATTATAATGAATGCCTGTTTTGTGCGGTGTTGCCAAGGAGGTAATGGATGAGGCATTAGCATGCCAGCCTATGGGTAACAACGAAGCCGGAATAGGGCTACTCTGACAGGATTATGCCCCACCTACTCCGTTCAGAACAATGCATTTTATATGGCCTTTTATGGACACCGCATGTTTATTAAAACATAAATAACAATGAAATCACAACCAAATTTCATCGCAGCGGCATCAGGCTACTTTAGGGAGATATTAATGTATTTTATTAGTCTGGGAGTTAATTTTACTACTAAAACTGGTTCTAATTTAATCTATTTTAACAAGATATTTGGCGATTGTTTGCACTTTTACGCATTTTTCTGTTTCCCTGACGAATTTTAAAACCGCATTCCATTATTCATCTCACTACTCTTATTTTTACCAGGTGCAAAAATAACTTCATCTGTGCGAGTACCGCTAGTAGATGTCGTACCTACACGTCGTACCGACCAATATGGCCGCTGCCTTATCAAATCAGCTTCTATTACTCTTTCAGAACATTCTCTAACTTTTGGGTGTTGCATAAGCTGAGATTCAACAACTTTTCACAACACAGACCCCATCGTTCATTTCCGCAGGAAAGTATTGAGAACAGTTTTATGATGGATAGCAGATATGGTGGCACATGTATTTACTTTAGCAGACGTTCTATCTAAAATGCAACTTTTTTTAGGAAGGGAATCGTTAGGTTGCGTCGTTTTGAGGCGAACACCGATTCCGCTCGTCATTTCATGTTTTTGCATTTCAATATCGATACTTCTCAATATCGATACTTCTCAATATCGATACTTATCAATTCCGATATTTTGATTTAATAACAACCCGAATCGAAGCGTTATGAGCAGTAAATCCATTTAAGAAAACCACTCGATTTGACGACATTGGCAAATGAAGAGCGTAGTAAAGCGATGAGGCAGATATATCATTTAATTTAAAATGATTTGACATACATATCTGATGGCGTTTTGATCCTCATTACTGATTTCACGAATGTAATTATTAGCGTAGACTGAGCAACTTTTGAATGGGTCGATTTAAATTACTTCAAAACGTCTCCAAATTACACGGTAATTTGACGTACTTAAACTTTATTTATGAAATAGAATAGAATAATGACAGAGTCATATAAGACATAAATGGCATGTTTCATCAAATTTATTATGATAAAAAATCCATAAACGAAAAGAGTGAAATATTTTAATGAATTTCGGAGTCACTATTGTAAACAATAAGACTGAAATTTAGCGGTTTAAAATTCCTGCGAGGTTAAAAAAACATCTCTCCACATTGAAAAACATGAATAAATAATTTATGAATTAAAAATATAATTTTAATTGACATGCTCGAGAACTAGAAAATGTGCACCGTGTTGTTGATTCCATAAAATAATGAGGCCGACGCAGAGTCAAATGTTTTTACTCCAACTATCCGAGAGGTTTGGTACGATTCACATTGCCCACGAAAAGGTCGACACGTGGGTCGAGAGGTCAACGGCGAAACCCTCGAAAAATACTGCCCGGTTGACCGAAAATCCGCGACAAACAAATGTATAAAACCGTACCAAATTATTCTCTCATGCCGAAGAGACTCAAATTAGCACAATAAATCGTATGCCGGAGGACGACTGCAGCGAGCGCATTCGGAAACAAAATAAAAAAAATACGGGGCATGGCAATTTTAGGGCATCAGGGGATGGGGGTGGTTGTTGAGCAAGTGAGGGGGAGTTTTGAGAGTGCGTGCCGGGAAATGGGGGGGAGGCGGAAGGGGGGAAGCTTGAGAGGACGTCCCTCGCTCCCGACGACTGCTGTCGGATATATCAAGGCTATGTTTGCCATTCATCTGCGGCGCCCGTCGCTTAAATTGCAAACCGAACTGGGGAATCGGGGCCGGCCCCAAGCGAGCTATAAGAGCATCCATTATTGAGGCTTGGGCGTATTTCATTCCCTCTTCCGCCCACATTCTTTTCATTCATCCTACCCACTTCGCCTTTTTAGCCTTCGCCTCCCTTCCCATCCGATTCACCCCTTAAAAAAAACAGTTAAACGCCAATGATGTTACATCGTGGCCGCATGAGTGAAAACAAGCTAAAAATCCCTTCCCATTTATATCAGTTCTAGTGAATGATAAAAAAATTACTAAACTTAATATACGATGCTCGGGAAATTTTTACCATGAATTCCACATTTTATGCACCAAAGATAAGTGCGGTGTCTTCATTCGATGAGTTAAGAACCTCCGTTGGATCTTAATTAAATAAAGTGAAACTTACTTAATAGAGGAAACAAATTCCGGCGAGATATGGTGGTAGTTTTCCATTATGGATAAATGAAAGAACTCAGTGGACTCCACAGTAAGTTTTATTGGGACGACTTGGGTTTCGACACGCAGTGTCATCATCAGGTGATTCTATGGTGGTCCCATTAAAATTTACAGTGGATTACACCAAATTCTTTCATTTAAAATTACTTCTTAAAATCTTTCCTACTCTTTCAACGCCAGCCCATTGATATGCTATTAATGGTATATATGTACATTTTAACTCAATTTTTATAAATAAAACTCCATCCATAATACTCAATGATTATAATTTTCTCCTAAAATGGTCGCGAATAGAACAAAAGCTAGCTTTCTGCAACCAAAAAATTTATGGCGAAAATCAACTATCAAATAACAAAACTTTCAAAATTGGTCCTTAGCGAACAAGCATACAGTTAGAGGGTCTAAATAACGGATCCTTCTTTCGATTTGTATCTAACGTTACTCAATGGGCGAACTCGCATGGAGGCGCAATGTAGTAGAGAGTTTATACCAGTTGCTTTGCGTAGAATAAACCCCCAGTGGGAAAAAATATATTAATATTTGCCAAAAATAGCCAGAGGAGAATTAATTGACGAAGCTAGATGAATTTCGGGAGCGCTCCGTCGGTTGCTATAATACACGTGCGATCTCCACGATAAAACGCAGCGTTTTGCACGGAGTAGGTGAGGCCTAATCCTTCCCAAGCACCCCCATTATTTACATTATCTTCACCATGGAGTAGGTATAACATAGAGGGCTCACCGCACCGCAAGTATAATATAGAGGGAAAAACTGTTATTTGGACGTAGTACTTGAAGGTTTCCATAGATGGCGACTTAAGAATTTTTTACGTTACGTGACAAGCGATATATATCGCTCCCATTACTTTTGTTTTCCTAATCGATTTAAGCGGTACATAACATATGCTATAGCTGTAATTTTGTTATGTTATTATAATGGTGCGATATGCCCTTACTTAACGTCAACAGTCACATGGATAAGTTAACATTTTTCACTATTAAAGCAAACATATCTTGTCACAGGAGGGATTCATTATTGTTTCACTAAAAACACATGATCGACCGCTGCAAGTAGCAGACGGAGCAGACTACTAGACGCTTCTCGATCAGGTCGATTAGAAAAAAGGAAGCGATATATGTCGTTTGTGACGTAACGTGAGAAATTCTTCCCTCGCCATCTACGGAAACCTTCTATTACTACATCCTATACGTATAACAGTTTTGCCCTATGCGGTGAGCCCTCTCTATAACACATCACACGTACACTAACATTCGCGCGACCCCTCCAGGCCCTCCTAACTACCTTGAGCGTGATGCACAGCCTTTATCACCGGCTTCCGACTAAATTCGATCACTTACGGGAGACGCTTCGGTGGAAATGTCATCAAACCATGATTCAACTTAGCTGAAATTACAGTCATCTTCGTACACCCTTCTCTCCTTCAGATGAAAACACGGCACGCACCAATTCGCGGATGATACACACAATCCCCCATCAGAATCCTCCCGAGTCTATTAGACCCGAAACATCACCATCTCCAGTGGCGTTCAATTCGCCGTTCTCATGGCCGAATCAATACGGCGTAAGGAGCAATTATCTGTCAATTTGGTGAGAGAGAGAGAGAGGGAGGGAGGAAGGGAGGGAGGAAGGGAGGGAGGGAGGGAGGAAGAGGCGGTGGAGAGGATGGAAGATGAACCAAAATGAGAAAAGTGAGCGAGGGAGAATATTGCGAAGCCGAAGGGGAAATCAACCATCTGAAATAGAAACATATTGATACCTCCCGATACCGAATTTTTTTGTGAGCGTGTGTGCAATAAATTCCCTCCCTTTGTTTTATTTTTCTTGGAGGGGCTTCTTCGATTTCATATTTTTTTTAATACGGCCTCAATAATGGGGCGTCATAAATGTTTCAGGGGTCCAATTCACCGACTCTTTGCTTTTTATGAGGAGGGGATGATTTACGCTCATCCCCTTCTACTCCGAATCGACGCTATCATGAGCAATTCTGCGATTTTTCACCATGAAACGTTTTGAGTGTACATCACAGGCAGAAAAAATTCTACATTATTTCGCCACGGGTAACATTTATTTAAGGCTACTACGATACGGAACACCGCCAGCATCTTCGAGGAGGAAACTTCGGATGTCGTTGCATTGAGTTGACAAACGAGAGCCATATCAATTAAATCCACTTCGAAAATGTTAAGGCTACAATACACTTGCCTGCATGAATGAAAATAAAGAAATGAGATATCACAGAGGTTTAATCGAGGATTATAAATGGTTCAGAGGCAGTTTGATTTTTTTATAATTCGCGATTCCGGTACCAATAGATGCGGTAAGAAAAAAACAAAGTAGGGTATTTACCAGGAAAAATTAACAATTAAAAATACGCAGACTTAACGTAAAAGAGGGGAAAGTAGTAGGGTCATTCCACGTCAATTCGACCAGAAAATAGGCAAAAATGACCCTTGGGTTCACCGATTTTGACCAAATTTTGCATAACTGCTCCATGTGATAAGAAAATGAAAACCGCAAAATCGTTTAGCAAAAAACGCAACCATTTCCGAAATATTGCAACATAGCAAAATTCGAATGTTGCAAAAGTTACTACACATTTTACGGTATATCTCAGAGACTATTTAAGTTACAGACGTGCTTAAGGCTTTATTTTAAAGAACTTGTATTGGAAAAATATAATAAGGGATTATTTTTTTAAATATACACAATTTTATAAAGTTAATAACAATTTTAAAGTTTAAAATCGATTTTTGACGATGTACCTACACCTACGATTTTGCTCATTTTTATATGCTGTAGACACAATCCTCCACTACAAATTAAAAAAGTTTGCCAGAGGTAATATTTCATTTAAGAAAGAAAAATATTTTTGAGTGAAGGCGTGACGCCGCGGGCGGCGTCAACTCACTCAAACATGTTAAGCCTGTTAAAACATATATCTATTCAATATTTGTGACTGATTGTCTAAGAGTAAAAAATACAATATTTTTACACATAAATTTTAGGAAAAAGGTTCGTAAGAAGTTGTGAATATTTTAGTCCCATCATTTCTCACTTTAAAACGTGGATAAGGGTAAGAAATCAACCTTTTGCAGCATTTAAATAAAGAATCTACATTTTAGTGAAGCAGAGATTTAGGAACCAGGTGAAGGATGCAAAAGCTACCCTGGGGCAGACATCGACAGTAACCATAACTTAGTAATGATGAAATGCCATTTAAAATTCAAGAAGTTGAAGAAAAAAATGAAGAATGTATGGCAAACTAAAGGAGACTCAACACCAGCAGGCATTTCAAAAAGCAGTGAGAAACAACATAGGAGAGGACCTGACTGGCAAATAAGTGGATGAGCGCTGGGAAGATATTAAATGTGGACTACAGGAAGCCGCAAAGGATATTCTTGGAAGAAGAAAAGTTGCCAAGAAGAAGCCGTGGATCACGTAATAAGTCCTGATTGAAGACCTGATTGAAGAAAGAAGAATAAGACATGATTGAAGAAAGAAGAAAGTACAAGAATGCGGAAAATGAAGAAGGGCAAATTTTCTACAAAAGAATAAGGAATGAAATAAGTCGCAAAGCCAGGAAAGCTAGAGAAATATGGGCAAAGAGCCTATGCGAGGATGTACAAAACAACCTTGCTCTTGGAAAGGTGGAAACTGCCTATGGGATAGTGAGGAACCACTTCAAAGAACGGAGCATAAGATGCAATGCCATAAGGGACAAGAATGGAGAACTTTTGATTTAAAATAAAGACAAAGTGAAGAGATGGAAAGAATATCTGGAAGAATTATACAACGGAAAAATCTAGGCACGAAAGTGATCGAGGAGGAAAGCGAAGTCAAAGAGGATGGGAGATGATATGGGAGCATATTATCAATATTGAGATCGGAATTTGACGCTGCAGTAAAGGACCTTCGGATGAATAAGGCTTCTGGTATTGATGACATTCCTGCAGAACTAATAAAAAATGCAGGAGAGAAGACATTATGACCCATCTTTACAAGACCATCTGCGACATGTACTCAACAGGAGAAATACCCAGGGACATCATCATAATTCCTATTCCCAAAAAGAAGAGAGCAGAGAAATGTGAATATTTTAGAATTATAAGCCTGACAACACATGCATCGAAGAATCTAATCTACAGAAGAATAGAACAAAAAGCAGAGGAGTTCCTGGATGAAGATCAATTTGGATTCAGAAAAAGTAAGGGTACAAAAGAGGCAATATTGGCCCGTAGGTTACTCATAAAGAAGAGAATGGAGAAGAAAAAAACCGACGTTCAGTGCATTTGTGAACTTAGAAAAGGCTTTTGACAAGATGGATTGGAATTCAATGCTTGGACTTCTGAAAGGAATTGGAGTGTCCTACAATGATCGAAGAATTATCCACAGTTTGTATAAAAACCAAGTAGCTGTGATTAAATCTGGACCCAGCTGTGAAGAGACAAGAATAAGGAAAGGAGTGAGACAAGGCTGTGCACTGTCTCCTGTAATTTTTAATGTTTACATCGAGAGAGCCATCAATGAAATCACAGAGAAGTCTTCTGGGGTGAATATCCATGGAGAAAAAAATAGCATCCTGAGATTCACTGATGACATAGCACACACAGCAGAGGCAGAGAGGGATCTGAATAAGATGCTGATAACCATGGAAAGGACAATGGCCAGATATCAGCTGAAGACCAATAAGAAGAAAACTAAGATACTGGTGTTCTGCAAGAGAGAAGAAGCCAAAACCAACGTTAAATTAGGAAAACAAAAGCTGGAAGAGGTGAAGGAGTTCTGTTACCTTGGAAGCCGAGTAACCAACGACAGACGAAGCAAAAAAGAAATAGCAGAATAGCCCTGGCGAAGAGGGCATTCTATCAAAAGAATAATCTACTTACCGCTGGAAATTCAAGCGTAGAAGTAAGGAAACAATTCATGAGAACGTACATCTGGAGCTTGTTTCTTTATGGCAGTGAGGCACGGACAATGACAGCAGCGGAAAAGAAAAGGGTGGAAGTATTCGAAATCTAGTGCTACAGAAGAATGATGAAGAATAAAAAGAGAAGTCTTCTGAATACCCTAAGAAGAAGACGGGACAACTTGATCGGTCACAGCATGAGACATGATGGCCTGATGAAGACAATCGTTGAGGGACAGGTGGAAGGGAATAATGGCAAAGGAAGGCCTCGTGCAAGATATATGGAACAAGTGATAAAGGATGTGAAAGAGAATAATTACGTAAATATAAAGAGATTAGCCGAGAGAAGAACTCAGTGGATATATGGAAGATATATGGAACAAGTGATAAAGGATGTGAAAGACAATAATTATGTAAATATAAAGAGATTAGCCGAGAGAAGAACTCAGTGGAGAGCGGCGTCAAACCGACCTGAGGATTGATGACTTATGATGATGAACTAAAGGATCTTCAATCATTTATGCAACAACGATTAAGAAAATTATTCCACCGACAGAATTCCATTAAAATACACTCCGGCTCTTTTAAAACGGCAAAAAAAGAAAAATTCTTCAACTAGAAAAACTGCAGCTAAGTCTGGGAATTACAAGATTGTTTGGAGGATCGCAGACTTGTAATTCAAAATTGCCACGATACGCTGTGCATATCGTGTAAAATTAAAATAAAAGTGAAAATCAACGGCAAAGAATTAAATTCACTGCATCATTGTTATCTTGTATCAGTAACATCGCTCAAAAAAGCTCTGATCCCATGCGACAGAAGGAAATTTGTATTTCACACCCAGATATTTGAAGTAAATTGGTTACAGGCAAAACTGGATAAGTAAGAGTAGATATCACGTCTTTCTAAACAGCAGGCGTGAATTTCCGGGCATTTAAAAAAAAACCTAATCAGCACCCTCTTTGAGCACACAACGTGATCATATTTCATATGGGTACACTCACAGGGTATAAAAATATTGATTTTACATCGGGAGAATTTTCCATATAACTAAAAATTTAGCTACTTTTAATTAAATGAGTGGCGTAATGATGCCTCGATAACGGGGTCGTTTACCATATTTTTTTATTGTCGAATCTGATAGTTTGTAAAATAAAAGGACCCGTATTTTTCCGTTTTCTGATCCGACAATTATTTCCCGAGTTATAGGCGTCGAAAAACTGATGTTTTTAACCCTTTCGGAAAAGTGGGTGTGGTGCAACCTCTGACGTATATCTACTTCGTCCAATCACAACTGAGCCCGCGAAGCTACTTCGCCTTATCGCAAAGGGGGGGACACAGCTGACTCGGCCAATGGGAGCGATTTCGACAGCATCTGTGCGAGCAGACCTTCTGAGAACCCCCCTCCACCCCCTTCCCCCTCCCCTGAAAGCAATCAAGGACGGGAGGAAAATGACGTCAATGTTATCACAGCAGCATTTTCCGTGGGCGTCAACTTTTGCTTATTTTAATTTTTGATTTATGAGTGAATGGTGATGGTTAGAAGATTAATTTTTTCACTAAATGTCTTTTTTTGTTTCCATCTAACAATTTCGTGAACAAAATTGCGATTTCGGTTCCGAGTAAACGCCCCCATTGAGCTCGCTTCGTTTTTCTGGAGTAGTTCGAAGCAGTTCTTCGAACAATTTAAAATAGGCATATTTGTTTGGATGCTTCCACTGTGCCGTTCAGAGGATTCGCGGTTTGCCTAATTATTCTGGGAAGTTGTCCATGTTATCTCCAATTAGGTTATCATATTTTCAGGAAAAGCTCTATTAAAGAAGCTATGGCTAAAGGCAATGTTATTATTGTTAATGTAATAATAACCTTTGATTCACAGAAAATTAATATTCTCGGCAACAGGCGTAAAATCAACTGTTTGTTATGAACAATAAGTGAAAACCAGTTATTTATCTTGGGCATTTCAAAACATATCTCAGGGCTCTCCGGCAGATAACATCCATCTCCATTGCTAAAACACTGTTTTGGTCCATTGATTAGAGCCCAACCGCATTAATATTGACATTTACACTGCACATATGGATACCTAAATGCTTTGCTGTTTCATCGTGGTCAATAGTCTACATTTGATAAGATTAAAGAGCTGCAAACAATGGGTATATGATATTTATCAGGCAATGTCTATTGCACGATACGATACACCCCTTATTAAGAAGTGTGCAAGGCGTGGGTTAGCCGTTCCTCACTGTATTTCATCTATTAAATTCTAGGATACCAACGTCCTACCGTTCGAAAAAGTAATTTTTGACTGCCGACATACAGGGAGAGCGTCTTTCGCGATTTTTTGACCAATTATTGGCTCACATCCTATTCTATTTGGAGATTTTGCTGCTACCGCTCAATATTACCCAGACACTTATGAACAGTTCATTGAAATAACGTTTAAATATCACGACCAAAGCCAAACATGCAGAGCTGGGCTTTACTCAGGAGCTACAGCGGATGAGGTAATATCGCACCGTCGAACTTAAGATTATAATCTTAAGTCAAACATAACACCCATGCTTGAGGCAGGATTCAAGCCCGTGATTTTGTGTGTACAGGAAGTTCTGCTGTTGTATATTTACTTTCGGCGGAATTGTTTCCGCACTAGCCTTCAGAGCAAAATCTCTACTCTCCGTGCGCTGATTATTTTTCCTTACCTTACTTCACACCCTTAATGCCGTATCACTGAAAATGTAATATAAATTTTCCCTGTTTCTCATGTATTCGTATTCTTTCTTGTTATTGCTGAGGAAAATCCAGCTTAATAGTGCTTCGATGGACCTAATATACATCTCAACGACACAAGTATCATAAACTTACTTCGAGCAAAATGATTGAATAGTTAAGGTTCAAGATAAGACAAACTGCCGTCTTTATTAATACCAACTGAATCTATTATAGCAATACAGAAACTACTCTATTCTGGTACTATAAAGTACTTTTCACAGCCCAGAAAAAACACTGAGAGACTTCTATAAGTATAGTATAAGACATGGACAAGTTTTCATATAGCCGCCACAAAACACTCCCTTTGTGAGTCCAATGAATATAATTTTTCCCGGTTTCAAACTGGGCAATTCGTATTCGACACGTCGCCGAACAAACTTGTCACCGAACATTCAAATTTAGCAGCTCGATATGAAAGGTAGCGAGTGTTGGCGGAAAACGCACCTGATCAACTCCTTTAAACTCTCTGACACCAATCCAAGTCGACGTCCATTAACGGATCGGAAAGGAGGACATTAGACAGATGTCGTAACAGAAGGAAACAATTGAACGAGAAGTTGGCACAAGATGCGAATTCATTCATGAAATAAAAGAGAGAAGGAGATTCGGGCGAGAGAAAGAAAGATATATAGAAGATTGGGTTCGGCGATCAACCGAAGACGGCAAGAGATAAAGAGAGTGGACGGGGTGATGGAAGATTTACGAAACGAATGCCTCGCTAAGGGGGTCGGAAGACGAATCCTTTTCCGAAGGGGCAGACAAAGATGTTTCCGAATCGGTCGAAGTGTAAGGGGAAGGGGGGATGAAGAGTTGGACGCATCCGGAGGGCGACGAGAGTTCACGGGGGTTGCGCGAATGAGGAGGAGGAGGAAGGAGTAGTGAACAACGTCGGTGGTATTGGACGGGAGTTGGGCCGCCTCCTCCCGATAAAAGATTACCATTACACAGCGGCGTACGTGATGCGAATCCTGAGTTCGCCCCAAAGTCTGGGCCTATACGTGAGGAGCCAGACGCGAGAAACATCCTTTTGAGGCGCAGAGGAAAACAAAACAGAATCTTCGAGGAACACCGCGGGCCTCAGAGAGGAATGTACGGGGTCGTGTAGGGGTTGTGCAGAGGAGAGGGGTGAGATAGGAGAGAGAGAGAGCTACCGGAGTGAATGAGCGAGTGACAAGCGAGAAAATTTCATCGGAAAAGGAGCGAATTCCCCCGCCGACAAGATCATGTTTTCTACGACTAACGCGAATTTTGGAAGCAGGGAATTTTCAGACGTTCGTTGTTACGTCGATTAATGGCAGTTTCTGGTCGGTTGACAAGTTCTAATTTGCTCAAAAAAGCGTTGTTAGGCCATGATACGTGCGCTGACTAATATTCAATGCCTTGTCTTCTATCGTTTCTCATGTTATTTTAAGCAATTCTCATCCTATTGGATGCATCAAATCTAAACTAAATGCACTTTCTGCCTCCTGTTTCCTCCATAAAATTACCCCTTCCATTGCCAACACGCAAGAGAGTTGATTTGGAGATAACAGTACCCAACCCTAAGGCAAGTAGAACAAGTCGTTAACTAGTACGCCTGATGATGCTTCAGTGAACACTCCAAGTGATATTCCTCAACATAACTAATCTTTATCAATAAATATTCCTACACCGATAATAGTGCTATAAACAACGCTCTAGCACATGTCTATGGGATTTATTTCCTCAGTTGCTGGAAATTATTTAAAAAATTATAAAAATCAGCAAGCAATCTAATTTTTTTACAGAACGCAATTCTTTTTCAAACCTTTTACACATAACATACATGATAAAAATTACGGAATATAGTATCCTCAATGAATCACACAAAAATAAAATATAGCATAATGAAGAAACTGTCAGTTCACTTAGTTTTTATTCTTTACAGCGTAGCAAAACACAGAGCGAAAATGTTCATACAAAAGTTCTCTCATCCTCAGCGGCACATCATCACAAATTTATTGCTTCCGCTTCGTCACCACTGCTAACATTACCACAACAAAGCACCATTTTTCTCATAAAGAAGAGGGTTAATTAAGGAAAACCACGGTTGATTAGGCCGTGATTCACTGAATCGAATTTGATTTTCCCCAAAAAGTAAGAAAATGACAAAATATTGTCATGATAATTAAAATTATTCTTTTACACTCACATGGGCTCATATACACGACTGAACCTTTTTTGAATTTTCAATCATGATTCATAAAAAAGCAAAAAACGGAGCGCTAGAAATCCGTAATAACACACAAAAGGAAGTACACTTTCAAAATATCCACGCATATGAAAAAACGACATTTTTTTCGCTTAACTTCCTTGAAGAACAATCAATTATAGTTTCTGCCGAATATTTAGCTCGAGAATCACAATGAATTAACATTACCAATAATAATATTTGAAAATATAAACTTTTGAGTGCACCTTTTAGCTCGAGAATCACAATGAATTAACATTACCAATAATAATATTTGAAAATATAAACTTTTGAGTGCACCGAGAGAAATAAACAGCAAATTAGGAAATGAATATTAGTAGCGTTTAGTTCTTTTAGCGGAGAAGTCCTACAGCTGAAGTAATTTGCGTCTTTTACGATAGGCGGTATTTGGAAAGAGGTAGGAATTTTTCAGGGGACGGAAAAAGGGAAGATATAGAAACTCATCATCGGCAATAACCCTGCTCTTGGCGGAAGGTGCTTACGTATTCACGGTTCCATTCGCGCTGAAGTAAGGAATTTTTTATCAATAAAATTACTTGTCACTGCCGGGATTCGAACCCGAGCCTTTGGGATGGGAGGGCAATACTTCAGTCACCATTCCAACCCGATCCATAATTGAAAATGATTCAATGATGAAGACGACAGCCTTTCGGCAATGCCCTTGCCCCTCATGGTGCTGAACCTCTAATCATCGACGAAAAGGCTTTTGACCGCATTAATAATCACCCTTGTGCTGTATAATTAATTTTCATCAATAACATATCATTACCAGTCAACTGGTCTTTTCCGCTCACTTGGGCTCACGCACAGAGAGCACATACTCTCAATTTCCTTCATTTTGTGTGGTCAATTTTAAGGGGCCGTCCATATATTACGTACCTACCTCTGAGACGGAGGAGGAATGGAACCTAATATTGTGATGTATTAGCAATATTAGTGACTGGGAGGAGTGGGGGTTGCAGCCTTTCGTTAGATTGAGAGAGAGGTACATTGTAAATTCAAACTTAGTTCAAATACTGATGACGACACAACAATAATTATAAAATAAACAGCAGTATTGAGGTATAAATCAGATATTTTACAGTAAACCTGCGTAATATTTCACACATTCAACCTTCTCCCACTTCGAAATCATTTAGTCTTTCGTTGAGTTTTTAACATTAAATAAGGAAGTGCACATGCAAAATAGCAAAGACCTTTTTGTGACGGGAACGTAGTTATCAATAGCAATAACTTTTGTTAGTTATTTATTTGCAAGATTAAAATCAATATAACTGTCTCCTGCCGTGTTTATTCTTCGTTGTTTCCTTTGACGTCTCTATGGAGACATTCTTGTTTGTTACGCCTAAAGTTTTTTATTTCAAAGTCATTTATAGAAAAACAATGCGTTTTGACGTTAACTAAGTACGTGATGTCAGAAATCGGTAAAACATACAATTACTTGATACCTTATCCATTGCTTTCTATTAGTTTAAACAATTAGTATGCTGACAACAGATATAATACATAGGATTAAGGATTTATATTTCATTATTCACACAATATATAGGTTATGAAGAAAACCTAAACGTAGCCGTTTTCGTGCATGTAGGTTTGAAGCTGAATGTAGTACGTGTGCGAAATCTACAAGGGTTAAGCATTTCTAGAAACATAAGTTTCGCAGAATTCATCTTGAGACTATCGAATGAGGTTTACAGGCACACAGAGTTACCTATTTTGTGGGGGTCTTACAGAGAATGTTTAGGAGCGTCCCTCGAGTGAGTGAGAGGTGAAAAACGTGGAAAATCGGCCCTACGTTAATGTTACGTAATGGCCCCTTATAAGGCTGACTGAATTTCTTCTCAAAATTTTCATGCGAGGACATTTTCACGAGACGTTATCATAATTATCAATCACAAAACTACCAGCCGATGATTAGGGACTTTGACCTTTAAATTAACAGGGCGGGACCAACGCATGAAATAGGTAACAAGTAAAGAGCGATCTCATTATCTGCTAATTGGAGGTTTCAACTCTGGATACACAGCACTAAAAAAAACCGGATTGAAACAAAATTTTTATGTAAGGTGCAATGTGAATACGGTCGAAAAATGTTGACTCAAAAGGTTTATTCCCATTCAAATATTAAAGCAAGCACATTTAAAATTAAATTAATATAAACCATAAATATAAATAAATATTCTTCAATGGCCACTTGAAGCTGTGGGGTTACATTTTTTCAAGAAAAAAAAGCAAAAAGAAAACATCAAAATTGTAGATATATTATACGAAAGGTATTTTTTTATCAAACATCAAGATTTTCATAGGATATTGAATTGGACAATCCTTTACTACTTGGAAAACCGACGGTAAAATTTAATGAATATTATTCTGACTAAAATTTGTATTCACATCCTTTAACGAGTGAGGATATAATTAGGATCCACTATTCCATACAGTAAGTGAATGTGTGTGTGTCATTTTTGTGTATCGCTGGGTCATCCAAAAATTTTACAATTCATACAACAGCTGCAAGCAAATATGACTATAATTCTCACAAAAGACCCAGTTTTATTTGAAACTAAAATACAAATGCGCAAAGGTAATGTACAATGCAAATATATATAAGGGGCGTAGAGGGCACCGAGGGCAATTTTATTTTCCGAGAAGTCACGCCACCAGCATTTTAATAACACGCTCAACTAAGAACACGGAAATACTGCTCCGGCATAACTTGTAATGGGCTTCAATTAGGTACTCTTCGTGCCCAGCTAGCGACACGCTAATTCGCAAAGATACGTCCAAATGGAAGCACTCATTAGTTTGACTTCACGAACGTGCCTTCAATTGAAAATGCCCTTTAACATCACCGTTGAGATCATCGCAGGAACAAGAATGCACAGACAAGTGAGGAAGAGCGCCCGGATATCTTCGATGACGAATTCTTCATTAATTAGATTTCCATTCCAGTGATTTCCGTGATCATTTCCGATAGGGTGCGAAACATGAGGAAAATGAACAGTTAAGGTTAAACTCAAATAGAGTCAGTGGGAAACTAACTTGAAAAGCATGGTCTTTCACTCATTCCAATTCTCGCACATCCCATGGATAGGGTTATTCAAAATGAAGAAGCAGATTTCAAACATTTATTTCTTCCAAACTATAAAAGATAGAAACATAATTCCAACAATCCTGGGCAGAGAAGAGTTCAATTTTTTATGCCCTTAATATGAGCATCATGTGTTACACCAGGGGTTCCCAAACTGGGGAGCGCGCCCCCCTAGGGGGGCGTGAGCGCGAGACCAGTTAAAAATAAAAATCTCTAAGTAAATAAAATTCATAAGTTTCTTGAACTAATTTTATGGTGTAGATTTTTAAAATCAACCTTGATTTTTGGAAAACTTAACAATCCACTTTTGTAAAACTTTTATAGCAAAAATATATAGCTTTTTGTGGATGTTTTTGTCTTAACAGTATTTCTTTAAATTGAAACTTATAATGTTGTATTTTGTGATAGTAAAAATACATGTTTTGTTTTCAATGTAAAACTTGTTTTTTTCTAATGCCCTCAAAATCTTCTGTTAAGGGGGGCGTGGAATTTTTCCATTTTAACAGGAAGGGGTGTAGTACAAAAAAGTTTGGGAACCCCTGTGTTACACTGTGTTGCCATGTGTTACGAGGCGGTTGTTTGTTAAACTGGCGGCGAAATGCACGCCGCACTTCAACAGTGGACTCTAATTTTGCTAATTGCAGCACACAAATGATTGTTCCTGAGGTGTCGCAGCCATTTTTCTACAGACAAGTAACAGTGCCACTGCGGCCTTAACTGGAACTTCTACCCGGACTGTTTAAATTTTGAACAATTGACTCAATTTTTGAACTTTTCTCTGTCTGGAAGCGTTGGAATTATGTCTGTATCATTTAGAGTTTGGAAGAAATAAATATTTGAAATCTGCTCTTTCTTTTTGAATAACCATGTATATTGAATGAAATTTAATCGTTCCTATATTCTCTATCATGCCTTTGAAATAAAGATTGACTTCAAGAAAATATCTCCGGGAAGGTTTACGTGGATCTGATTCGCATTAAAATAGATGAAGGAAACTGCTACCCTCGTGTAGGTAGTGATTCAAGAGGGCACGTTATGAGCACTTGGGGTGTACGTAGAATCGAATGTTCATAAGGCAAAGTAGGCAATTAGTGTAATTAATTGCTGCCATTCACAGGCCACCACCTATAGATCGTGGCCAATGGAAAGACCGTCTTTTATGATATAAGTGCATAAAAAAACCTTTAAAAAGTAGAAACGTTTATGACGATTTCGTTGAAAGAATTTGACTGTGTCCAATCAGCATGAATCTATCAAATACTTCAAACGTTAATTACATTTGCTAATTTTCAACCTGAGTCAATTGAGGTGGCACGGAAAGAAGGAGGGCAGACTAGCTGTTTGAGCTCAAAGCTTAGTCAAACGGATCGAAGTAAAACTCCTCGAGGGATCCCAGCTTGTGTGACACGTACAAAAGGCGGGAAGGATATTTCGTCGAGGGTTATGGAGGGGAGAGCGCAAAAAAATGACGTCTTCTCCTTCCAACTTTCGCGTGATTTAATTTTGCATCGAGGAAAAGATAACAATGAGCGTGGAATTTTCAATTTTTTTACTCGGAAAAAGTCTTCCTCTCTCACTCAGGCGAGATAAAAGTCCGTCCTTGAGGGCGGCGCGCGAAGAATCCCTAATCCCTTTGTTCACACACCCTCTCCGACTCGCGTTCCCCCCGTCACTCCGCACCCCCCGGGCGGGGGCGGAAAGGGCACGACCCCTAAGGACGAGGGCCCCGCATGCAGAGCAGTTAGCAAGCGGAGCTGGGAAAATTAATGCGGGACGTGATGCAATTTCAAAAATTCTCGAAATGGAAAGCTTCGCATGCCCGAGCGCCTGGGGCGAACACGACATCCCGTGAAAGTGGTGACTACCCTCTCCGCCTTCGATGTTCTAGTAGTTTTGCGTTTGTCGGGTTGCGCTAAGACAACTGAAGTCATCAGGACAGATTCGAGCCTTTTCATCTGAATTCAACTCGGATTCCTCGTCGAGGAAAACTTGCCATTTTGCGTACTCGGGGTACTAAGGTAAAGGAGCCGAATACGAGACCCGTGATGGATAAAATAAAAAAAAATAGACGAAACAGAAAACGTCAAAAAAAATGAATGCTGAAACCGAAGGTTGGTTTTTTGATAGTTGGGGGTAGAGCTCAACCTGTACCATTGGCGTGTGAAATTCACATATTTCAGTATATGGGAACTAATGCCTTTTCCTGGCCCACCTAAGATTTCCTGCGAAGTTTTGACACACAGAGAATAGAGTAGTAGTAGTAATTTGGTTTTACAGGGTGCGTCGACATCCAGGTCATTTTGCACCGCTACTATCTTTATTTTAGCGAAAATATGTTGTTGTCAGCTTTTGTCACCGTTACCTTATAAAAGTCAGCAAAGTGAAATGAAATCTGACTTTCATTACAAATAGATGATAAACCATTAAACCTTAGATATCGAAAAACTTTGGTATTAAAATAAATAAATAATGAAATTAGATAAAATTAAATATCAAATATCATAATCACAGAGAATAGAATCGGGAGGATTTTTAGACGGGGCTGCCCGGAAAGCTTCTCCCCGGAATTTGAACCCGGGACCTTCTGTAGCCCACCACTCTACCCATTAGACCACCACGACCCCCAAAACTGAAAGGGGTCGCATATTGGGGACACATTTTTAAATTCCCCAAGATTTCACTATTTTAAGTTTCGTAATGCGTCACTTTTGTTGCTGTAATTTTTCTAATATTGCACCTTAGAGCTGAACATAATTCTTATAATTTCACATTTGTTAACTGGCTGTTTCATAGTTTTTTTTCTAAGTTATTAACCATTAACAAATTGGGGTCTCAAATTTGGCCCCTTGTCTTACGCTGCGCACTTAATATCTAAATATGAGGAGATAGTTTGATGTGAAATAAACTTCTTACTTCGACTAGGTCATTCACTTAGAGTCCATTCCCTCAATGTTGCCGTTATTAAGGAAGACGGCCGACAACTAAGGTCATTTGCATCATTACGTATAGGTGGGTATCAGAAAAAGGGTAGATATTATGTAGAGTGAATTAAGGGAGGAAAGAACCCGGGCGTCGGTATTAATTTGATCGTAACGAAAGGTGCCAAGAGATACACAATGTGACAGCCCATCCGACGGACGGAGTGCTGAACTTTAAGTGCTTTCCACACCGCACTCATAGTAGGTAACGGTAAATCACCGAACAATCTTTCACCGCCAGGATTCAAACCCGGACTATCAGGACGGGAGGCCAGTAATACAGCATCATACAAACCACATCACCCTTTACCTTGGAACACAGCATTCATACAATCTATTGCCATAAATTACAACGCGTTCTCCTTTTTTCCTCCCCTCCACGGCTCCCACCACCCCTTCCTGAAGCTACATAACTAAATAGGGTTGCCAAATCCCAAATTGTCGATTCCGGGAGTTGTCCGTTTCATTAAGTTAGAAATTCCGAGAGATATAAGGGTAGATCATAAGTATAATTACCCTAGGGTGAGCGCTCTTCATTAATGACCACCATAAATGCAACGGAGGGCTAATAAATTGTAGATTCGCCTTGATATCGCGTATGATGGGTAGTGAGACACAATAGTCATTACGAGCTACTTCCCGTGGGATGGAATAGAGCAGGTCAGCAAACTTTTTTCACTGTGGGCCGGATAATGACAAAATCACGAGCGCGGGCCACATGATCATCTGTCGAATACTTGCAAGCCTAAACGAAAGCTCTGGGAAAAAAACCAAAAACTATGTTTAGCATTCCATGTTAATCATGGGCGAGTGATGTGCAATGCACAAATAACAAAGCCAACCAACATATTTATTTACTAAAAAAGTTATCAAAGAAGGCGACGATAGTAAAAAGATAGTTACATCAGACCTAGTGTGCACAGATCCGAATCTCGCAAACTAAGCTACAAAAAATTTAAGTGAGATTTGTGAAACCGACGTGTGGCTTGCAAGATATCATAAATGTTTCCATGTGTCCATTCAATAGAGGATGGACTTAGTTAGCACAACAGGCCACGTGCGCCACTGAACTGGCGAACAGAAACGACAAGGAATGACGATGACTGCTTTCGACCTCTCCAGACCTTGGGATGCGAGAATTATCCAATCGCTGGCCGGAAAATTTTTCCAGAATCCATTCTCGTTTCTTCCATGTCCGGAGAAGGAAGAGCTCTCCACGTTTCGAAACTGACATCTATGAGCCCGGGACGAGAGCGGCAGGACATTATAAGTTGCCGACCCGAAAACTTTGCCAGGAACGTGTTTTCTATCCCAGAGAAGATGAAAGCACACGCGAGACGAGGTGAAGGTCCAGCTTTCAGCAAGGTGGCAATGCACTCTCGAAATTAATCCCTCAGGAGTAATTTCGATTTTCGCATCACGATTCTCGCCTCTAATTTTAACACCCAGGAAAAACTCTTACTGACGGTCCTTGTTTTTTCCAGGTGAATTATGCTTGTGAAGTCTCGCACATGTTTCCAAGTCTGTTTCCGCACTAATGCGCGCTTCAAATCGAGAGAAAGGTAAAAGGATGGGAATGGAAGGGAAAGGAGGAGAAGGGTGGATGGAAACTCGGCGTGGGCATTAGTCTGCTCTTAACGAAAGGCGTCATGGGGAACATGGCTTCAATGTCCTATCCGACGGACGGAGTACTGAACTCGAAAGTTCTCCACAAAAAACTCCAGTAGGGGCCGCTTTACTGGTAAAAATATCATCTACTGCCGGGACCTCCCTTTGTTTCAGAGGCCAGTACTCTAACTACTTTGAGTGTCGGGAACTATACCTGCCGGGCCTGAGCAGCACCCGATAACCCGTGCTCATGAAAATACTACAGGACTACTGGAAACAGTAAGAGACTGGTGCCAACCAATCAGAAAGCACCTGAGAGCGGGAGAGAGAGAGAGAGGCAGGGTAATAATAATAATAATGTTTATTATGTTCAAGGATTTACATCCCCTATGAACAGTAATAAATAAGAGATGTTACAATAGAGCCCACAGTGTGATATTACAACAAAAAAATTAAGGGTTCAATAGAATATTACAAAAAACATTGAATACTACGTGAGATTTTGTTTGCAGTATTACAATTTTGTATTTGGGTCAGCAGGAGAAAGACAGCATAAGCAGTAATAATAAACATAAGCTAAATACAAGAAAATTACTCAAAATACAGAACACCACTAGGTAGATAGAACAAAACAAGAGATTTTCATTTGAATCTTACAGACAAAGGGATTTTTCTTTCAGAAGTTCGAAGAGTTTCCTCTTGAATATGTTCAAGGATGGAGAGTCTTTGATATTTTTGGGGAAGTGGTTCCATATAGGCGATCCTACAACTGTAAACTGAATTTTGATAAGTCGTGGATCGGATTTGGGGCCCATAAAGATAATCAGGATCCATCCTAGTTACAACATTAAGTGTCTTTACCTTAATTGGATAAAATTCAACTAAATAATGGGGTTCATTGTGTTTAAAGAGGGAGAAAATGAAACAGGCCATCATGAATTAGTGCATTGGTTTAAGATCAAGCCAAGAGAGCTTATCGAGGTAGGGAGAAATATGATCCTATACATAGGGTATACATAGATATCTATATACTTACACTCAGCAGCTTTAGTTCCCGACACTCAACTTCTTGAGAATGATGGATATTCATCGAAACGTCGGCAGCAACCGTGTACCTGACGTCGTGGAAAGCCCGAGAGAAGACTTCACAAGCAACACTCTTACTTCAAATCTACCGTGCGGGAATCTTATTCGTGCCATAGCACCGAAGAGACTGTGTTTTATCAACGAATGGAGGAGAAGTGTTCTAGTGAAAAAGTAAAAGAAATATGTTAATTCGCACTTGTGAATCCTCTCCTGGGGTATACATCGGTGCATTTGGGATCCAACAATTATGAATTAACTCTGGAAAAGAAGATGATACAAAAGAAAGTAGCGAGTCTTGTGACAATTTACTATGAATACACAGAAAGTATCACTCTCCTATTTGCTTTGTTTGGAAGAGTTTTCTTTGGATACCTTAAAGGCAAGAAAATTGACCACAAAATTAAATTTGCTTAAAAAATTTAAATGAAAGTAATTTGAATTTGACACAGCAGGCATGAAATAATAAAGAGAACGTCTTCACAACAGGCATATTTCAACCCCCGCAATGCCAGAAGCGAAAAATTAAAAGATATCAACTATCAGACCGAGAGATACGGGGATTAATTTTTATCACGCACACTACACGACTACATCTACGTAATAACATGCGAGCCATGGCAATGGTGTGTGGCAGGGGGTGAATATCAAATACACGCAACTAAGGGCTTAAATGATACTAATGCATGGTAAGAATTTAGGTAAAAGGTCACGTAAATGAAACTTTAGATACTTTGTAGTTTTCCGCACTTTTTTATTTAACCTCTACCGGTTTTAACGTCTCAGCTTCATTTTCAAGACTCTTGAAAATGACTCTCTGAAAGACAATTGACTTCAAGACTTTTGAAAATCACGCTGAGACGTTAAAACCGGTAGAGGGTAAAAAAAAAGTGTGGAAAACTACAAAGTACCTAAAGTTTCATTTGCAATGAAAGTGTTCTACAAAGCGAGCTCGTCGACGATGAATTTTAAAAGGTCACGTGCAACTAGATGGTTTAGTGTCTACATAGTAACGAAGTGATTACTGGTTGGAAATATTTTCACTAAATATATATTTATCTGCATTTACCAGCATGCATAGATTAGTAATACTTGCTTCATGTACTACAAGACTACTCCGACAATTTTTTAACTAACTGTCCCTTTGCTATGCTGCCTATTTTGTTCTCTTATGGTGCGCCGGAAAAACGACATTTTAAATCTATCGGTACGACAATCTACCTCTCTAGACGCAAACAAACCATAATTCATTAAAAACCATTGCATACAATACTTTATTATTGATTAACAAACCTTTTTTTTTGCTAAATGCCATATTCCAAATGCGAGGTAACCTACCACCCTGTGCCAAACGCTTTTACGTCGGCACGGATGTAACTCCTACCCTCTTACCCAAATCAAACGGGCGCATAATGGTTCACATCTAAGTTTAATGGGATAAGAATCAGCTTAATTCATCTTCGGAGCACTCGAGCTGCGAGAGACATTTCATGGAATATTCTAACGCCCCCTCTACGACGCAGCTGGAGACTAAAGGGGCTCGTCGGGCATCTCTCGGACCCGACTTTTTTTCGGGTTGAACGAGGTTTTAATGTGTCGTGGTTGACGTAGAAATAACGTCCGACCCAGGGGTGGGGAGCCCCTTCTTGAAATCGGAAGGCCGGACAAAATTCATTCCAAAGTTATATCTCATCAGTCTGTACTTTTCATTGTGGTTTCACATAGTAAAAACGAGTGTTTCAAAATCAAATCAGGATCAACGGGTGGAACATAGAGTAAATCGAGGAATTTTTTTATAGGAGTTTTCAACTTCTTAGGCTTGTTATTGCACGCCTAGTTTCAATTTTTTATATGATTTTCAAGTGCATTGCCACATTTAAAGCAAAAAGCAATCGAATATGATGCAAAGTATGGAATCCAGTCGTGAAATAAACCTTAACATGCGGAAAATTGCGAAAGAATGGGGGCGTTTACTCGGATCCTAAATCGCAATTTTGTACACGATATCGTTAGATGGAAACAAAGAAAAGAATATTGGTGAAAAATTTAATCTTCTAACCACAACCATTTACTTATAAATCAAAAATTAAAATAAGCAAAAGGTGACGCCCACCGAAAAAGCTGTTGTGATAACATTGACGTCATTTTCCTCCCGTCCTTGACTGCTTTTAGGGGAAGGGAAGGGAGTGGAGGAGGGTTCTCGGAAGATCTGCTCGCACAGATCCTGTCGAAATCGCTCCCATTGGGAGAGCCAGCTGTGTCCCCCCCCCCCTTTGCGATAAGGCGAAGTAGCTTAGCGGGCTCAGTTGTGACTGGACGAAGTCGATATACGTCAGAGGTTGCACCACAGCCACTTTTCCGAAAGGGTTAAAAACATTAGTTTTTCGCCGCTTATAACTCCATAAATAATTGACGGATCAAAAAACGGAAAAATACGGGTCTTTTTATTTTTACAAACTCTATCAGATTCGGCAGTAAAAAAACATGGTAAACGACCCCATTATTTTTCCTTCTTACAGACGCTTTATACAGTAAATTTTTAACGTTTCTTGTGGCTGAGAATGTATATTTCCACGACTACAAGACATGAATACCTAGGCACGTAGTACTTTGCTGGATCGTCCGTCATGAATGACAACACTACGAAAGGTCAAACTTGTGACCACAGAAGGCCGTAAGTTTTCCCACATCAAGTTTAAACTTCCCATAGCCCAGTGACAAACACGACATTTTAGCCCAAGGCGGTACTTGAACCCGTGATATTTGAGTTGCCAAGGTGATGCCTTAAAGGCCAAGTTATCACGGCCAACGTGATAACTTGGCCAAGTCCAAGCCAGGGGTATACCCAACCCTCTATACTGCATTAACTAAAATTTAATATCCTAAGATTTATTAAACACCCGACCCAAAAAAAAATACGAATTGAATGAGTGATATTAACAACTATATAGAAATCAACTCAAATGTAATGGAAAAAGTAATGCTTCATACGAAAAGAACTTGAGAGTCTAACGGATTGCAATTTCTTTTAAAAATTCGTTAGAACGTGCTATTGACATCTAATTTTTTTTTGCATCAACTATTGTGATGGTTATTTTATTTTCAGAATCAAAAGGATCTTGCAGTAAAAATGCAAACATTGCGGCACGGCTCTCATTAAAATTCATATAACTTGGGTCACTACAGCAAAATCTCTATCTGGACGACAGAATTGAAAAATAAAAACTTCCAAAAGGAGACGCCATCACCAGATCCCGCCCAGCCAATTCAATTACTCCCTCAAATCAAGATAATGCCAAGAGAAAATACGTTTCCTCAAGATTTCAACTCACCACAGAGAGAAGTGATGGTGCTGCTCTCTTCGTGAACGAACTTCCGCGTGACGGCCTCCTCCATAATCTGCTTCACCTGAAAAAAACGAGAGGAAATTGTAAGATAGGGGTGAAACACGTGAAATAGATAATTTAATCACATCATTTCCACATGGGGTACGTAGAGACAAATATTCCAAATACGCCGGAGAAATGGATTCTTTCAACAGATTCCGTACAAATTATTTTTTCCCTGCATTTGCTCATTCATATGTATGCCTGTTCTCTCGTGTTCCTTCGATTTCACATTGATATGCCTCCTCTTTAGAACATTCCAGTGGAAAAATGAAATTAATTAGTGATTATTTTCACAGTAATGGTGCTCGTGGAAAAAATGTGATTCATGTCAAAAAATTAGTCTTTATGTTGGTTATGGGTATAGCTAAAGATAAAACAGATTTTCAAAATCAGAACAAAATGCCATGTCCGTAAAAAAACTGGTATTAGATGCATATATTTCCAGGATCAAAAATAGATACAAGATGAAGCCATCTACTCGTCCATGTTATCGACAGAAACTGCAACAATTGGCTAATAACTCTTTTGCTTTGTCTCACGCAGTCCCGATGGAACCTCGTTAAAGTCTATTGCATCACATTCGTTCACAGAGGTTATCATATCTAACTTTCTTCCTTTCAGCCCATTTGCTATTCATTCCAGCATGAATATCCCCGGCAATCCCGAAGTCATTAATTTATTCACCGAGCAATAAATAATTGGCCAAAACAATGAACCAATTAACGGAATGATTGCGAAGATCAAATCAAAATGTCCAGAGATTGCACGCTGCGAGATGTGGTGCTATTTAGCAAGAGAATTTTTAAACGCCTCCTCCAGAGACTCGTTGGGATGGAAACGTCCGCTCATAAACAAAAAAGAAATACGAAAGTCGAGGGGCTCCAGACATCTAAAGGCTTCATTCCATTTCCCCTTCAGTCCATTTCTTTGAGGATACAGCGATACAATTTCCGTGTCGTTAATTAAAACGGATGTTGCGCCTGAACTAATATAAGCCATTATTTCCAAGGCGCATTTCTGGAAACTTTAGACGATGATAAAAAAGAAATAATAGCAGAACGAGCAAAAATTCTTCTCCTCTTCCTCGACTTTTGGCCTGTTTTAGATCTCTACTTCTCTACCCGTTCCATCCCCCACCCCCTCCCACTTTCTATCGCTTTCTCTCCCCTTTCTGCCCCCATCCCTTTTTCCCTTAGCAACACCACCACCTCCTCCTCTTTTCGATTCGTAACTATCCCCGTCCCTCTCCGCCCTGCCACCGAGTGAGAGATGGCCAGGACAAATTGATGAGGGCTGGAATCGTTCGCTTAATTTTCCATACCGCTGGGCTCATGTTTTAAGGCCCCAGGCGAACCTCTCCCCATCTCCACCCTTCACTTCCATCCATCCTCAACCTATCTCGCCGCCTTTCCCGTTTCTTTCCGGGGATTTTGATATATATGTATAATACATATCTATGAGTGTGCATACGAGTATATGTATGTATGTATATATATGATTTCAATTGAAAAAAGCTCAGCGGAGCACGTGCTTTGATATATATAACTTAAATTCTTGCATCACTATTTTCATTCACTCCGGCTTTGTTCCTTTCCCTTTCATTGGTTTTTTCATGCCGAATAAATTTATTATTATTATTAGCGCATAGACCCTGCTGGATCACGCAAAGCATGACGACTCAGTTCTTTCTTAGATCCTTCCCATCTTCAACACTTCTCTCATTCTTTCTCCTAGGATTCTCTTTCTCTCCTCCGTCCACTTTGTCCCCGGTCTCTTTGGGACTTCGTTCTCTGACATCACGTTCCACTGATGTGTCTTATTTCTGTAGTTGTTTCAGATTTCAATTTCTGTAGGGTCTATTTTTCCTTTTCCTAGATCACTCCTGACTCGTGACATCCATGGTATTGCTGATTTGACACCTTGTAAATATGTAATGACCTTATTGATAAGTCTTGTCGGTGGGAGTCTATTGATGTGTCCGAAAAATTGCAGTCTTCTTTTTAAATGTATATGTTTATAAAATATATAAATTGATTTTTCATCGAATGATTTGTGATGAGTACGATTTTTTTGCCGAGGAAAAGCGAGTTCAAGCCGAGCGTACTCTCGGAAAACTGTCGGTGGAACTTAATTTATGGCTGTCTCTTTCTCCTGATTGTGTTTTCCTGGACAAAAATAACAAAGCCACCCTCGCTGAATCATTTCCCCGATGTGATTTTGGATTTATTTCTTCAGATTGGTTGGTGCCGTTTAATTTGATGTTTCTACAACACGATTCAACAATCATAAAATAATCATCATTGGATTATTTTATGCCAGTCTCTTCTACAGTCTTTATTCACTATTTCATCTGTCGGAGAAAATAATTTCAAGGATTCACTGCCATAATTATTGTTGGAAGAGTTGGAAGTGTTTTTTGTTTTCGAAACGAAAATGGAGACAAAGAAAGTAAATTTATTCACTGATTCACCTTATGCTGCAATATCAACCTACTCCTTTAAAATTGTCAAATTATAATAGCTATCTAGAAAGCTATTTATTCCAGCAATGATCTCCATGCTAAAGGCGTATCTTTAGGATGCATCGTTTCGCTAGCATATAAATGCCAACGAAAATGAACTTCAGCCGATGAATTTAGTCAACCTAAAACTGTGAAGTTAGCACAGCTAGTTAAGTATCTTTCTGTCATCATAATAAATACTCGTGCACTTTCGATTACAAGTACTGACTTTGAGTCTCCAAAGATTGGGAACTAGCCACAAAAAACAATTGACCCAATACCGGTCAAGGTGAATGATTTATCCTCTGCGGAAATTCTGTTCTTTGAGTCTCTTTGAAAAGGCAGGTCACTTAAGAATTTCTTTTCGAGCAGTTTCATTATGTACAGCTTTATCTTCGTGAGATTCCACAAAAGGATTTTGTGACATTTATACACGAAAATCTTTCAATGGCCAGTGGCTAGTTGCAGAAAAAAGAAATTTGTTAAAATTACTGAGGATCTATATACCACTTGAATGTATGAAAAAGCCAGGGTAAGAAGGAAGTTTCATGACGTAACATTTCTACAGAAGAGCCAATACATTCCTTCAGTATTTGGACCATTTAGAGCCTGGGATACCTCGCTTTTCGGTTAATTTTGATATTTTCTTTTCGACGCATTGCCATAACGCGTTGAGTGCTGCAACTGCGCTATTTTCCTCGCAAAAATACAGCTAGACCGACTCGAACATTTCACATTTATTTCCAAGCCCTACGAGTTTATGTCCACCATCCATGCCCTATTCACCCCTCGCGTTCGTTCCTAATGCCCTGGGAGCCCCTAGCATGATCTCCTCGACCTCAAGCCATTACAGTGAGTGCGGCGGGTCGAACGGTCGAACGAGAAGGGCCCCTTCATCCCTTGATGGGCCATCAACGACGGTCTCAAGTTCGCTCGAATAAATTCGATTGTCTCTCTCTCTCTCCGTCTTCCAGCCACTCAGCGGCTTGCTTTCTCATTCCTCCCATCGCCTCCGATTCGCTGGCCAAACCTCTTCACATATTTCTTCTCCCAACCCGCCCCCGCTCTCCCTTTCCCCATCAATCTAATGCCTATCCTTCTACATCGGTTCGCTTCCGAGATTCTCCCCTTGAAGCGTAGCAACCAGAAAGCGCTTGCGCCGACGAATAAGCCCGAAAAACCTTCTCACGGATCCAAGAGACGAAGGATCCAGAGGCCCTCCGCTTCAGTGCGGAATACATTTACGGCCAAAGCGCACACAAGCGTATCCCACTCGATGGGATACGCCCACTGAGAAGGGCACGCAAAAAGGGAAACAAAAGGATCACGTGTAACTAAAGGATTTGTTTCGCGTTCTTGTAACGCACATTTCTCGTCTCAAGCCGAGGGGAAAACCTTTAGATACCCTTTAAAGGGTGTGACGGATAGAATAGGGAATGTTCTCAGAAGATATGACATCAAGACCACTTTCCGGCCGCACCGACAGACAAAATCCTTTTTGAGAAATGTGAAAGATAAGACTCCGCTGCAAATCGAGGGAGTCTATGAAATTCCCTGCGGAACATGTGCGAAGAAATACATCGGGGAGACAGGACGCAGAGTCAAAACCCGGCTGGAAGAACACCGACGAGCCACTCGACTGGGACAGACATCGAAGTCGGCAGTGGCAGAACATGCAGCTCTGGGACATGAGATTGACTTCGAAAAAACTAAAGTCATCGCGAAGGTCAACAGATTCAAACCCAGGCTATACCATGAAGCAATTGAAATAATAAAGAACAGAGAAATTTTTAATAGAGATGGTGGCCTCAAAATAAGCCACACGTGGAGGCCCACACTTCACAAATATTTTTCAATGACATCTCCGTCCATCCCCCATCCCTCTCCCCCCCTCGACCCACCCACCTGAGATATATAATACCCTCACCGGCAACGAGGACCTCATATACCTCTAAAAAAGTGACCAGCGTAGGTCACGAAACGTCGGGGCAATATCTGAAAATCACGCGGCACACCCGAACAATATACGTATTCTTTAGATACCCATTAGACACGAGGTCGGGCCGTAAAATTATGGAGAAGGGAAATTTTATAACGATAAAATTAGCAACCTGGAGCGCGGCATTGTAAATCGCGGAAATTAAACACATTCAGGAACGAAAACAAAATAGGAATTCTTTAGACATGCTGGCATAGAGGATTGAGGAGGGAAGTTGAGTAGTAAAGGATGAAGAAGCTGATTGAGGAAATTAGGAGAGGGCAGAGGGATGGAGGGAGCAGGTAATATGCGGGTGGGGATGTTTTGAAGGACGTTATAGAGGGAACACTGAGGAGTAAGCGGGGTTGACGGAGGAGGAGAACGGGTAGTTGGTTTTATTACAGAGATAAGAGGTACGCAGAACTAAAGAAGGACACCATGTGTGAGATAGAGATAGGAGTGAGGGTTTTGTCCAGCTAAACCTAGCTTAACCGATACATCAAGAATATAAATCATAGCTCGATAAACAAGGTAGTGACCTGAATGGTACCATAATCTTATAAATCTCCCAGAATCAAAAATGATAAGGTTAGTCATGACTCAAATTTTGAGGGTTATGATTGGTGTTCCAGTCAATAATTAGTTATCTTCTCTTTAATTATCACGTTAAAAATGGAAACTATGATACCAAAACATAATAAATACAAAACGACAAAATTAGTGGCAAAAATAAAAGAATCAAGAATATATCTTCTCAATGAGGAATAAACAACGAACAGGTACTATTTTCGCGCTATATTAAAAGCCAACCATGGTTTCTAAAACTAACTGTGATTATCAAGGTCAAGAAGAATAAACCTACAAAACCCCTTCTAATTTCGAAGTATATAGATAACAAAAAAAGTGATCAAATGTCCTTATATAAAAACAAAAGCCTCAATTAATCATTACAATACCATGAAAGTAAAAAAAAATAAAATAAAAGAGAATAGAGGCACAAAAATAAGTAGCACTCAGAAAGATCTGGTACTTTCCGGCGTATCTGCTGCGTGAAGGTTTCTCGGGTCCTCCCGAGGACCCGAGAAACCGAGAGACCCGAGAGATAGGACCCGAGAAACCTTCACGAAGTAGCACTCAGTTTACAACATTAGGGGAGATATTTACTCAGATACAGTGTGAATGTCAGCAACTAATTCTACGGTATACAACTACTCCAATATCACCATATTTATACACACTCACTCATAAAGCAGTGAACATCAGAACATTTAGTACATTTGTCAAGAACACTGTGTACGAGATCGCTAACAGCTCACCTATCCATTTTCCACTAACGACATTTTGAGGAAGTTCACTGTCACAACCATAGTACACAGTTCACAGTTCAAGTATAGCCACAAAACTAATTGACAGAATGGAAAAGGATGAATAAATGCGAAAGAATTCCACCCCAGGTACAGGGCTGCAACTCAACTAACGTGCACCCGCAGATTGGTAGATACCACATTTCATCCTTCCCTATCCTTTTCCTTAAGTAATGGATGGGTGATGACAGGCGTGCCGAAGTCTCCGAATTACTCTTTTTCCTAACTACGTCTATTGGTAACCACGCCAGAGAAACCTGGAGATTCCCGAACACATCACCCGGGAAAATCACAAATAACGTGCGTACAAAACTCAAACATATGAGCAACGAGCCAGAAATCAAAAGGGTAAATTTCTTGTCATAGTACCCTGTCCAGAACATTCAGAGACTTTGTTGATTATGTGTGGCTTTTATTTCTTCTGTTCGTCCCACTTAATTGAACTTAGCGATATTTTGGTATGCTTACATTAACTTCCAGGAAAAGCCGCAAAATTCAGTCAGACTAAGAACTTGAGAAGGGTGACGGTCGGTTGGTCATTCAGGGGAGGCGACCGACAGCTGAGGTCATCTGCGCCATTTAGGATAGGTGGGAAATGGGTAATGGTAGTAGTTTTTCAGAAAACGGAGGAAGGGTGGACAGAAACCCGGCGTCGGCATTAGCCTACTCTTAACGAAAGGCGCCAAGGGGACCACGGCTTAACGTCCCATCCGACAGACGGAGTACTGAACCTGAAATGCCCTCCACTAGGCACTCAAGTGGGGACCGGTTTTCCACTGAAAAATCCGCCACTGCCAGGAATCAAACCCGGGCCCTCGGGATGGGAGGCCAGTACTCTAACCACCATACTAACCCGATCCCCGAGAAGGGTGACATTTCTTCCAATTCAAAGTTAAATCGTCACACTATCGGGTAGAGGGGGGAGGGACGAGAGGAGAAAATTCTCGACTTTAAAAAAAGGCAGTATCAACGCTGGCAGCTGATGCACGGAGACCGTGGCTCCTCTCGATCGTCACGAGGATCTTCCACCCTCGACTTGTCTCGATACGCGGATCGATTCACGATGCTCGGGATGGATTTCAGCGACGGCGTTTCGGGGAGAAAACCGCAGTCCCTCCTCCCACGCCTATCACCTAAAACCGCACCTTCCCTGCTCTTCACACACACGCACCGAACCCGTTTTCACCACCCGCCCACCGACCCTCTAACCTCCTCCCACCCGTTCCCACCTCCTTCTCACCCCCCTCCCCGACTCGACGACTCTTTATCTGTTCCGCCGCGCGACACGGGTATGCGGACAACGCACCCAGTGTCAGAACATCACGCATAGCAATTCGTGGCGTCATGAGTGGACGTTAAGGTGACCGTAATTTTTCTCAACTGAGAACGGTCGTGATTCCGACGCGTTAAAAAGAATGAAGGCTTACGGTGTAGCACGGATTTTTATTCTCGCAAATGTCACTGATCGTCAACGGTCGTCCATAACTAATCCCCATATGGGGCCATCCATATATGACGTAACCCTAATTTCCCAATCCTTTTACCCACCCTTCCCTCCCAATAACGCTCGAAAACATTCCGTAAGACCTACACGCAACGTTGTCAATGAATCCTATCTATTTGTGAATGGAAAGAATTGTCAATTTGTAAATTCGGAGTTAGATGGCAGAAGGGACAGTTTTGTCTCAATGTCGCCCCAGTAAGGATATAATTATTATTTCACAATTCGAAAAGTAGAGCCTGAAACTTTAAAATAATTGTGAATGATAAAACAGATATTACCTATAAATTATACACTATTTATTTCCCAAAACTAGCATATAGTACTAGATATTATAGGTTTTATCATTAATTATTGAACAAAGAATGATTTATTCCATATATTACTCCCTAAATGAAAATCCCTGCCCCCCACAGCCCCTATACACGTGACGATTGGCCAGACCCCTCCCCTCTTTTGCCGTCACGTAATATAAGGACCATCCCATTGAGGTATATGTATACCTCAATGGACCATCCCAATACAACACTAGGAAACAGAACACGAAATTTTATGCGGTCAAAAATTCAGCTCCTGCATCCCTGTAGGTCTGCGCGGAACAAAAATATATCTATTTTTTCCATGTGCACCTTTACACCTTCGTAATAAAGCCCAAGGAGGTTAGAAGTTAATGTAGGCGACATCTCAAAATCAGTTGATTCGATGAGCAAGGTCCGTAATTTTGATCAGCACAGATATAAGAGCACACTACTGGCGCATGCGAAACTGATGATGCCTTGAGAGAAGTATGGCAGTCACAGAAAACTTTGGAAACACAGCACGAATTGAACATGACAGAGACTGGAAGGCAACTGACTAATTCTGAGACTACGCTACGCCCACCCACATTTAATTAGTCTTTTTCCAGACGCGTGCAATAGAACTTTCCCATTTCCCTATAAGTCGCCAAAATATTTGAATTCGAGTATAGTAGCTGAAAGGTCCTCTCCACCGGATCATTTTCTGGTTCTTTTTTTTTTGAGGTTGTGAGGTTTGACGCATTTCTCCGCTAGATTCTTCAGTCAGTTAACTTATTCATGTTGAAATAATTTATTTTCTTTTACATCCTTCACCCTATAACACCCTCCATTTACTTCCTACGGGGCCTTAATTTCACTCTCCCCATTCATTTTTCCCTCCACGACTTCCTGCGCATCGCACCATCACGTCTCAAGTTATGGTGTCCAGTCTTCTTTTCAAATTTTTCATCCGACACCTCTATCTTCTTATTCTCCTAAGAACTCTTCGTGAGCTACTCGATACCATAGTCATGTTCTAGTTCACCAATTAGGTTCCTTAACGCTGCCTTCGTAGGGGGGAATCCATCTTGAAAATTGATCGTACGTAGGTTAGAATGCACTGTAGTCGCCATCGCGTCAGATTTGAGAAGCAAGGTCGGCCATATTGATAGGCTCGGACATTACTACTTACTCGCGATATTCGTACGGACGAAGTTGTTTTCGCAAGCGGTAAAACTTATTACTCACTCAGCGATTAGATCCGAAGGTTGGTTTGGATAGGTGAGGGTAGAGCTCACCCCGGACTATTAATCCGTGCCCCGGACTAAGCCACAGGCGTGTGAAATTCACACATTCAGGCTAGGGGGGGGGGGGCACCTCGCACACCTAGGACTTTTTTTTTGTTCGGGGGCGTGCAAAGGCTTCACCCGGATTTGAACCCGGGACCCTTCGATCATTATCCAAGCGCTCTATCCACTAGACCACCACGCTCCCTTGGTAAAACTTATAGTAGATGAATAACGAGATGTATTTTTTAAATTTGTCCCATAAATAGAGCAAAGAGCACTCTTCTTCATGCTATTCTGTGAATATATCCGTTATTAATAATATTATGACGCAAAGTTATTATCGGCACATGCACATGTCGCCCGCTGCATCGCAGAGAAGGAGAGGACATAACACAAAAAACAATAAAAACATTTCAAGTGTCACGTGTCAGCAGGAGCTGCAGTTGTGTCACAAAATATTCAAACTAAGAAGGAAAAACCATTAATTGAAAACGATAATGTTATTCATAGCCTAAGTTCAGTTTGTTACTTCTCTAAGTGGGGTTATCATATGGATATTCATCACTTACATACTTAATTTTAAACTAATGAGATACACATATACAACCCTGACACACTTGATGACTGAAAACACATAAATGCGCAGTTATTAAAAGTTGCCATGAAACAATGGATACAGGGAACATTTTATATCCATCGGTGGTTTGCCTGCACCCGCACTCCCTGGCGCTCTAGACTGGCAGGAAAGGTACAAAGATGGGAGCGGAAGGGCAAGGAGGAAGGGTGGAGAGAAACCTGGCATCGGAATTAGTGTGCTAATAGCGAAAAGGAACCAAGGGGACCAGGGCTTAACATCCCATCCCATGGACTGAGTACTGTACTCGAATGCTCTCAACAAAACACTCAAGTACCGGGTCAGTTAAACAATGACAAATATCTTCCTCTATCGGGATTCGAACCCGGGCCCCTTCAAGATGAGAGGTCAGTACCTACTCTTACCACAACATAAAACTGACCCCTAACATTAAATAATACTCTAATTGTAAGAGTTTTCGAGCCTGTATCCGCACTTAAAGGCGCTTCAGAAAGGGAGGAAAGGTTTAAGGATGGGAATGGAAGGCGAGGGATGAATGGTGAAGAGAAACCCGGCGTCGGCGTCCACTGTTAACGGAAAGGCGCCAAGGTGGACTAGAGTTCAACATCCCATCCGACTGACAGACCTCAAAATCACTACATGAAATTATTATACGATGAAATGGGAATATTATTCGTTTTTATGAGACAGAGCATCCACCACCCATTCACCACCGTAGGTTTTTTTATTAGCCATCGCCGACTTAAGCTACATTCGATGGCGGCTTGAACATAGCTAATTTCTAATACATAATGAATCATACATGGCCTTCGTCAATACTAAATAATGCAAACGATGAATCGCAACATTACCAATCTCCTGAGCCATCTATGAACATCCCACGATACCACAATCATTCACAAGAGGCGCCATTCCCGCTATACTTGATGCTTTTCCCATGCCATCCGTTGAGCAGCACAATCAGTCCCTTATCTCTCCCATCCTCTTCCTACGACAACCTTCCCTTGTTCCCCAGTAGTCACTCAATTCCCTCTCCTCTCCCCAAAAAAAAAGAAACCTCCCTTTCACTTCTCTCCGCTAACACTTCCCACACGTCTGAGACCCTTTTAACGCCCTCTCTCCCACTCCAACGTTCCCCCTTCTCCCAGAACCTTGTTCATTCCCTGGCGGCACTCCCGCGAACGCCGCGCCGCCGCTTGATAACCGACGACGATGACTTCGTCATCCGGAGAGGAGAGGAGGAATCCGACCTCCTCCTCGTCTACCCCCGGCATGCAATAGAGAAGGGCGGTCGAAAGAGAGAGAGAGGGGAGATAAATCCCTTTAAAACATGACGAGGGTGGGAGGCTGCTTTTGAGGAGGCCGAGGGATTTCACGAGATGAGTAGAGGGTAGGGGTAACGAATAAGGTGGAATGTCGCGAGAAGAGAGGTCATAGAGGTCATGGGAACACGTCAGCAGACGTTACTTGGACACCGCTCTTTCGCTAACGCCGACTCTTTTTTTTTTAATCTCGCGCCTCCAACCCGCCACGTAATATATCCTCCCTCAAATTCTCCGCTTGGGGTTTGCTCGTGTGGTTGACGTATCAAAAAAGTTCAACGATTCATTGATCGATTCCAACCAACTGTGAACAAATTCCACACGAAAATTACCATAGTACAATGTACGGTGATAGGGCCAGGGAACGACTAACTTAGTAGGTAGGGGTTTTCAACGGGGCATTCTTGATAATTTGCATCACGGTACACACGATCGGGGATCTGGTTGGTGCCGTGGCCGAGTACCTACTGGCTTCCCATACCGAGGGCCCGGGATCAAATCGTGTCAGTGGCAGAAATTTTTTTTCTAGATATACGTGTCCCTAATCGAGTGCCTGGAGGACAGTACTTCGTGTGCAGTACTCCGTCCGTGGATAGGACGCTAAGCCGTGGTCCCCTTGGTGCCTTTCGTTATTTGTATTCTAATGTAGACATCGGGTTTCTTTCTACTCTTTCTCCGTTCCCTGGATAGTTCTTGCCTCTTACCAATTACTCACCAATCCTGAAAAATTACCTCCAGTGTTGATCGCTCCCCTAGAATAATTACGCACAATAACAATTAAACGACAGCCAGCTTTCCGGATAAGTCAGCTAATTTGAAACCTGACGAATTCAATGGGGTTGTTTACTTGGAACCGAATTGCAATTTTGTACACAAAATCGATACCATTGACGTCATTTTCCTCCCATCCTTGACTGCTTTTAGGGGAAAGGAAGGGAGTAAGGCATGCTCGCACAGATACTGTCTCACCAGCTTCTGTTGTTAGTGTACCCTCGCGACAACAGGTTAAGTGCATTTAGATACTCTTTTTTTTTCTTATGTCTCTGCTGTTGCCTGTGACTGCATAACTCGAAGTCCCGTTCAGAAGCTCACTGAATAAAGTTCAAGCTTCTCCCTGCTTAAGACGTCTTTTTCTTTGTGCCGCTTCTGCCTATCTGCAAATGCAACACGCAACAACAGCTTCCATTGGCAGAGCCAGCTGTGTCTCCCCCATTGCGATAAGGCGAAGTAGCTTCGCGGGCTCAGTTGTGATTGGACGAAATCGAATACGTCAGAGGTTGCACCACGCCCACTTTTCCGAAAGGGTTAAAAACAACAGTTTTTCGCCGCTTATAACGTGAGAAATACTTGACGGATCAAAAAACGGAAAAATACTGGTCATTTCATTTTACAAACTAGATCAGATTCGGCAATAAAAAAATATGGTAAACGACCCCATTTCGATTATTCGAGAATCTCCTTTGTAAGAGAGTACTTGAAAAGCAAACATATTATTACTTGAGTAAATATCTGAATTTTTCCTAGTTTGCTTCATTTCATCATAATCTCACGTTGAAAGTGATCAAAGATCGAAGACATGCATTTGTTGCACATGATTAACCTGATAACGTTTATACAGATCACTTTCGGAGATCTTATATTTTAGGCGTTGAAACGTGTAGACAAAATATGGATCTAGAATTGTCAAAAATTTTAAGGGATTAATTCTTGACCAGTAATACAAAACAATCTATATTGAAATAAAAAAGCGTAACTTAGTTGTGCCACACACGATTTTTTTTATTTCAATATGAAGTAGTTCCACAAAGTTACCTCAGATACAGTTTACTACAAAAAAATTCATATCAACATCGAGTAATGTATGCATAAATGGCTTTTAATAACACAATGAGGCACGATGGCATAAGTGGCACTGAATTCACCATCTTCGTTGATTTAGAGATTTGAATCCACTGAAGATCGTTTGAGAAGTTGAAAAATTAAAAAAAAAACCTTCTAGCTTGGTATGCGGTTTCAGTCGTTCGGGTGAGCAGTATTAGCTCTTTTCCACGCATACAAGGCAATTTAACATGATGCTTTCATTATATATAAATATTCAAGCAAATAAAAATATCCCTGATCAGACGCTCTAGATTATTACGTAATCTGAAACACGCTTGAAAACTCGCATATTTCCAATAACCGAGCCGTTTTTAACACTCAGAAAAATTAGCGATTTGGCGTTGAATATTTACATTCCTTTTAATCATGATTTGGTCCTCTGGCGCAAAGGCTACGATGTTAACGATGTCTCGGATACAGAAAAATAATGACCAGCCTGGAATCGTTCCGAAGAAATAAATTCCTCTCGTGATCCTTGTCTCTGTATATATGTACGAATTGAGTAGTAGTACTCTTTCTTGGGCGAGCTTTGAGTTTTCTTCCTAAACAACATTTATGAATGATAAGAAAGGTTTCCTTGTTTCTCTTAAAATACCATTGGGAAAACCTTGGACGAATGGAAACTCGATCGAAAAACAATGAATACTATTAAACACATAGAAAGCGAGGGCAAAAATTGAAATTCTGTGTTTGTGAGTGGATGGTCGCTTGCAAATGAAACACGTTCTGATGAGTGATTTGGTATAGGTACACCTCCCTAAGCGTATTTTCATGATGAATCATTCACGGGGTTTCCACAGGATTGAACGTTCCATTGCACAATTTTATTCAATGCCGAAATCAGCTATATAGGACTTAGTAGTAGTAGTTTAGACCTACTAAACTATGAAGCACTTAAGAAGCTCCCATTGCGATTTTGTCCGCCAAAAAGAATGACAACTTCCACCATTAATCGCTAATCACATATAGATCTCATGGTTAATATTTTAAGCTGACGACAGATTAAGGAAAGCAAGGCTTTTCGTTACACTAACCAGTTTACAATGGGGTAATGCGGAGAACGATTCACGGCTTTTATTATGCTAAAAATGAAGTGGCAAAAGCCAACCGAGGAAATGCTGAGGAAAAAATAGGAAATCAAGAAGTTAAAAAATCGCAGTTTTTTTTTTTAAGTTTCTATTGGAGATCCAAAGCCCTCGTGATGGAAGCTGATGGGAAATGTGAAAAATCGCGTACACCAGGCGACGATGTCGGGCTCTGGCGGCTATACGCGGTTGAACGCGGAAATACTGCACCGCTAGGCCATGCTTTTCGCTTGCCGCCTGAGCTGGCATTCATCAGTATAAATACCAGACAATGTAAATTAAACGAACTTATTAACATACTGGGCACATATAGATTACAAATGGTCAGGACGTTCGGATGAAAACGTCAACGAGAACGAAATTCTACGACGCCCCAGTTTGGAAAGGCTTTTTATAAAATTGAAAACAACCTTTTTTCTACTAAAGATATAAACTTAAAACTTAGAGCATTCATGGAAAACATGTCTATCTGACATTTATTAAACTTAAGTTGTTATTGAATAACTTGTTGCAGGGTTCCGAAACATCAAAATGGCGCTTTGCTCAAATACCGTTATAAAATCGGCTCTTTTCACGTTACAACTGTTGCAATAAAATATTAAAATGCGCCTCCAAAATTTAAATTTACCCTCAAATAACTCAGAGTTAAATTATAAAATGACAGTGTGATAGTTTTGCATTAGGACTTCCTGTTATTTTGTTATTTGTATCAAAATTCCAGTGCACATAATTTCTGCGCTGGCAGTATGTGGAAAGAAGACCAGCCCAAAGAAGTTCTACTCTTCTTAGTGCAAAGTAGCCTACATGAAGAACTTCCGAAGAAATCTAAGAAGGAAGTGTGCTTCCATCTTATGAACACTTTGTATCCAGAAAAAGAGAACGCTGCATTAACTTAAATAACAAACGCATTCGACGATAAAGAGACAAACTTTACGACGCTACCCACATTCCACCATGTCAACCGTTATTTCCCCCAAAAAAGGCAGAGAGAGGAAAGGTTTGAATATCTCAGTATTCTTAGAAATTAGCTTGGGCATTTTTTCATAAAACACACAAATAATGAAACAAAATGACATGACTTTCTTTGAACGGCAGTTTGCTTGGAAATTAGATCACAAATCGAGATGCTGTATGTGGTCCACTGGAAAATTCAAAAAGATCTTGCCGCGGAAATTTCGTTTTCCGGTTGCGAAAATTTATTTGAATCACCAATTGTGACATCACCGTAGCATAAAGTAGATATCAAACAAAAGATATACAAAATACGCCAGCTCTTTATAGTTTAGCTTCTTCCGAGACTTTGCACTTAATACATAATTGGAAAGAGCATTAGATCGGAGCAGTTGAACAAGAGGATTTACGCCGCGAAAGAAAGGAAGATTTCCCTGCTTTTTCCGACGGCAACCTTTTAGAAAATTGGAAAGAAAATACTGCATTGGTTACAATGCCCCAAACGCGGCGGCATTGTATTCCTCTGTACTACTCCAGGAATTGCCCTAAGGGAACTAGAGCTCTTCTGCGAAATTAAAGCGGTAAATTTTGTCTCTAATCCAAAATAAAACCGGAGAGAGAAGAAAATATGCTTTGTTCCGTAAAGAGGCTCGCGGAAAAACGAAGAAAATTCTGAAAAGAAACTCATTACTGGCTACGAAATAATCGGCGGTATTTATAAACTCACCGCGTAGAGTTAATGAGGAAATACTAATCGGATAAGCGGAGGTGGGGAGAGGTTCCTGTTTTTTTCTATTACACACTCTGGGAAGATTATTCCAATTCATATCCTAACTGCGGGCCATTAAGTACGAATAACAGCCATTAAATTCATATCAATCACCTATTAAGTTAAAATACAAGGCCACGAAATTCAAGCATAAGGTCATGTGTATGCCAAGAAACAGGAAATTCCCCAGAGAGGAATGCAGTTGAGGAAGCCACACGAGAAGCTATGCGTTACAATAACCAAAAGATTTATACGCTACATTTTTTTTAAAGACTGAAATTTTTCTTCTGATTGTACTGCGTCGTTTTTTTTCCCCTGCGACCTATCGCTTCCACCGCAGAACAAATCTTAAAATATTGAATCACACCGAAAGCTGCTTGATATACATCAATTCCTCCTCGGTTTTCAACTCCGTTTTTGGATGGCGTTTCGAGTGGCAGCGAAGGTTGAGTCCGCAATCGATTAACTGCATTTAGATGTTTCATATAAATCATATCCTTAGCTTAACGCCTTAGCCAATCAAAATGATGAATTGGGAGCTTTTAAGGGTCGCAAGGTAAAAAAGGCTATGATTAAAACGGGAAGATAGAGGAGAAACGTTTGTGGCAAAAATATGCTATTTCCCTAAGAGAGTAAAGACGGTAGCAATTGAAACAAATGTTTCTTATGCTTGATAAAAAATCACTCACCAATTCAGAAGAATGAATTGCTGGAATTTGCATGCAATATATTTACACTTCACTCTCCGAAACCTCTTGCCTTTTAAATGGCGAGACCTAGTGAATGTTCAAAAAATCGCAAATCGCATTCATAAAAATCAAAGGCAAGAAAATATCAACGCAGAAATACGCAGTAAAAGCCAAAATTCCGTTGTACTACGAGGCGCATCTAGAGTTACATCACTGCAGAGAATGAAAACTCACTGCATCAAGTTTTATCCCTTGGAATCTCTCCAATACTGTATGGGAGAGTTAAAACTTCTTTTATTCAGAACTATAAAATTAAAATCAATATGAATTCAAGCAAGCATCGAAACTCGGGTCGGAAAATCACAATAAATGAGTGCCATCAAAAATAGCCTAACCCATTCTTTCCTTTCAGAAGCCCAGCAGAATGTTTCATCAAAATTTCCTCTCTAGAATTGTTTCCTAATTTGCAGTTGCTAAAAAAAAAATAACGCTTCATGATCTAGATAGCAGAGCGAAAAGGGTCTGTGGGCGGCGTTTCCGAGAATGCCTCTAGTCGACGCTCATATTCCAGGGGACAAATGAAGACAAGGATGCAAGTTTCCCCATTCGCGGGATTGGTCTATTCCTTTTTGTGGCTTCCACGGACATCGGATATTCTGCCTGATACCATGCTAATTGGTTTCACTTGAGTTTTCCTTATCTTTCTCCACTGTGGAACTTCCACATGAGATAAAACAAAATTGTAAACAATGAATAAGATTGTAATCAGTGGTTTTAACAAACCAAATTTGCGAACCATTCGTGTTCATACCCCGTGAGTCCTTGGTTACCTATTCGAGATAATCCCGATGGTTTCAAACACATCCCCCCAGGGAATATGATAAGACGGTATGGCGGATTTGTTATAGGAGGAGCCCACACCTAAACCCAATCCATATATTACGCAACAGTAAGGGAAAATTGGTTTGGTTGGTTATTTAGGGGAGGCGACCGACAGCTGAGGTCATTTGCGCCATATAGGATAGGTGGATAATTGGGTAATGGTAGGAGTTTTCAGGGAACGGAGGAAGGGTGGAGAGAAACCCGGCGTCGGCATTAGCCTACTCTTAACGAAAGGCGCCAAGTGGACCACGGCTTAACGTCCCATCCGACGGACGGAGTACTGAACTTGAAATGCCCTCCACTAGGCACTCAAGTGGGGACCGGTTTTCCACTGAAATATCCGCCACTGCCGGGAATCGAACCCGGGCCTTCGGGATGGGAGGCCAGTACTCTAGCCACCACACCAACCCGATCCCCCTTGGGAAAATTGGGGCTAAAGTCGGTGTCCCACGGTCAAATTTTCGTACAATATTTTAGTCCAAACAGTTCCATCCCATTTTTTGGATCAAACATGCATGGGTATCCAACGGCGGAGTATTTTGGTTCAAAACAGGCGAACCAATGAAATACGAGATAAAAGTAAACAATGAAAATGTCTGCCACACCCGAATGTAAATAAGCCGCGACATTGGGATTTGACCGACGAAGTCGTGCATAAATTGAATTAAGTTTATGTAAACAAATCATGCACAAGGTGTCGCATATATAAATTCATTTTTTTCATGCACTTAATATGCATAATAAGTGCCTCAGGGCTTCATAAACACGTCAGTTTCATCTGTTCCGTGATCGCAACACTAATATTACGAGCTCCAATCAAATCACTCTCAAAAAAGCGTAGTGTGATGCTCACTTTTTTGGAAGGCTGTGATTGGTTGGATTCATAATTTTGGATGGAGATTTGGAACAGGTTCTATCTGATTGGTCCAATATGTTTCGGTCCGAAAGTTTGGACCAAAATTCACTTTCATTCCACCCCGTCACACGGTCAAACTCAAGATGTATCCCATTTGTATATAAAAATTTGACCGTATTATTAACAGGGAGGGGGGCGGAAGGGTTCCGTTAGATTGGGAGAGAGACACATTATCGGGGGTTGGGTTGGTGTGGTGGTCAGTGAACTGGCGTCTCACCTCCAAGGCCCGGGTTCAAATCTCAGCAGTGGAAGATTTTTTTACTGGCAAGCCGGCTCCTATTTGAGTGCTTTGTGTATAGCATTAAAGTTCAGAACTCCGTCCCTCAGATGGAACATTATTCAGAGGTACCCTTCGATTCCCATCCTTGAACCCTTCCTTACGGTGTTACAAGTGCCGGGCGGACTTGAAACTACAAATAAGTTACGTCAAAAATTTATTTCTAGTCCATAAAAAAATGGTGATACACAAACACAATAATAGGTACATATATAATATCATATATAAATGATAAATGCATATATAATAGCATATGTTACGGGAAGTTACAGGAGGGGGGGGGGGGGGAGAGAGGGCACAAAAGCGGAAAATGGGCATTATGTAATATATGGAGCGTAAGATCTTTAGTCATCTTCACTACAAAGGTCGCGTTTTTGGGATGAGCAATTAATTTAATACATGAGAACATGGAGGAAAGAAGCAAGTTAACTAAAGTTAAAGGGTTTTTGTAGTTCCATACAACAGACGAACTTGACATAAACTTTACATAACACTCAGGTAGGGACCGACAAACTATGAAAATGTCTGCCAAATCTGTGATTGAAATCTGGTTTCTCAGAGCGGCTGGTCAGTGCTCCATCCATTCCGCCAAATTGAACCCTCCATTGATTAGTTCTAGATACCCATAGGTGTTACATAGCCTTACATTTAAGCAATTTTATGCAGTTTACACGCATTGTATTAATAAATTTCTATTATTTTACAGTTTATATAAAAATATAACTTAATTTTCCGGATATTTCCATTGCAAACTAAATGAAACAGAAATTAGAATGGTGATTACCACTATGAAACCCCAAGACAGGCAATCGACTTGGAGAGGTCACATGAGGAGAGATATAGGAGCGAAGACACACGAGCAACTTGTCTCTGTGAGAAAATATGATTAGGCACATGCAATGATTGTGGCTCCTTGTACCTCTCCTAACTTCGTAGCCTGAGCAACCATCGCCATCGCTGAGAAAAGTTGACACTTGGAAAAGGCGGGTGACTAATCTCACGGTCGTTCAGGTCTCGAGATTTGACAGAGCCACGGGCGGATGGAATTTGGAGCCAACGCCCACGCTTCCGCTCGAAAACAACCAAGAATTAATTGGCGCGTTTGACATTCACTCAAAGAACCCATCACACTCCCCGCGAGGAGAAACTGAACGGGCGACGGAGAGGAAAATTGGAAGTCAAACAAGCACGTGAGTCTCCGACATCACTCGAAGCGAGCATTTTCGCGTCCCGAGCACAAAACACGAACCGCGTTCTCATTATTACGGCATTAATTTGTTACGTAATGATGATTTTCCATTGTTGCACTTCCCCACTCCCTCCCTCACCGAAACTCGTAGTAATATTCTCAAGACCGCTCCTTATATTACGCAACACTGCACCATCTATTTTTTGTGCCCGAGTTCCCAGGCCGTGGTAGGCTGTTCGGTAACACACCGGCTTGTCAACGCAAGGGTCGCGGATTCATATGCCGCCAATGGGTGTGTTGTGTATGTAAGGAGTTGATGATAGGTGTATGTATTGGATGCTATGCTTGTCTTAGGATTAAGACCTTTAAGATTTACGATTGTGTGATAATACCATAACCGTTGGAACAAACCCAAGTCCACAATTATTATATTGTCAATAATATAGATTCGTGACAAAATTATACAATGTTATTTTTGTAACAAACTCCTCCGAGTTCCCGGCAAGCTTCAGGTTTCGTTGCTGTCATAATGAACGGAGACTAGGGGGGTTTCGTGGTCTTCGTAACCACTTCTGACGCCCATTGGATGGGTGGCTACGTTGCCCTAGGGTCATGCGTACATCTACATCTACACGATACCCTGCAAGCCACCGCGAGGGTGTGGGGCAGGGGGTGGAGATCACCAAGCATGCACTACCAACATGCAAACAAGCAACTATAGGGTCTCATGCAACTAGATTGCTAGTATCTATAGTATTTAAGGGATTACCTAATACATGCATCATGCACGATAGACAACTCTAAAATATTTCCCCTACCTATCCATTTGCTGTGCTGCCTATTCTGTTCTCTTACAGTACGGGGGAAAAATGCCATTTTGAATCTATCAGTACGACTATCTATCTCTATAATCTTACTTATCTGGTCGAATCTAGCATAATACGCTGGTGTTTTTAGCATGTGACTAACATCTTCAATAAAGCTATCCGATTAAAATTTCTGTAGTAGATTTAATATGTACTTTAATCTACGCTCTGATAATGATCCCCACCCTAATTCTTGCATTAATTCTGATACACTACTCAACCTATCGTAACACCTTTTAACGAACCTAGCTGCTCTACGGGAATCATTGTCAGATCGCAGGTTGAAATTTATACTTAATCTCTTAAAAAAATTCCAAGACCATATTTTCAGTGATGATGTTAAAAAAAAGTTTGCGAACCCCAACTTACTATGGTAGACTGGACCATAATCACAAAATTAGAGAAATGTATAATAATAATAATTTCTATAATGATCACAGGTGACCCCAATTACGATCATTTTAATATATATATGGACAACACATTTAAAAACACCCATGCCCTGGACTGTTGACTTTTACCCAGGCGGGACTCGAACCCGCGACCTTCGGAATGTCAGGCAAGGACTTAACCCCGCCGCCACCGAGGCCGGAAATTTATTGCCGATCTGACAGATTTAAAATGTCCTTTTTTCCTCGTACAATTAGGGATAACATTGGTAGCTGCATGTTGGTATAAGGACTTGAAGGTAACCCAACTAACAGCATGATATTTGCATGTTTGCTTTGCTATTTTTAAATTTTTTTTAAATAGTGATGTTTAGAACGGTATATAAATACTAATCCTTTTTATGCATGATATGTAGTGCATGTTTGGTGAGAATACACCTCCCTGCCACATACCTTTATGGTGTCTTGCAGGGTATTATGTAGATGTAGATGTAGGGTATCCAAAGGAGTGGAATAGAGGGTAGCTACATCAGAGGGCGAAAAGGATTCCGCTTAAGAATTGTAAACTGAGTGCTAAGCGAGTGAAATTCACTCATGACCTGACTTGTTTGCTATGCAACGCCTTAATAAAGAGATAAAGTAACTGGTTTTTCAAATATCGTCATGACTGAAGAGACTACTGTGAGAAACGAGCATCATCATATCTTGGAAGTCACATTCCCCGCTGCAGGAGTTTTGGGGATCATAATTCATTGCTATTTGCTCAAAACCTTCTCCTATTTATTTTCCTATATACATATATGTATATATTTTACGTGCAGGCTCGGATAGTTGCCAATGCATTTCACTTAATGATCGCAAAAGATTTTCAACAAGCCAGCTGCAATCATTTTAATTACTATGCAACAGCAAGACATGAAGTAAAGATTAGATAGTCAGAATGTAGCCAGTTACTTGAATAAAAATCTTAAAGAAATATCTAATTGAATCTTCCTCAATGAACTCTTTCTTTCCAAGTGATAGTGGAATGTTTTTATTGCTAATTTTTAAAAAAATCCAGGGTATTGTTACAGGAATATCACTGCCCTGCCTGATGCAATTCTGATAAGACTGCGCCACGAAATTATAAGGCAAATAATGCACGAAAAATTAATGGTTTGCCTCATGAATGAAAACTTTATGTTACAGTGAACCAAGTTGCTCCGATGACTGTTGACTTTCCCATATAATAATTAGATTCCCTAATAACAATAAGAAAGACTGGGTGGGCACGCCTTTCTTCCAATATAAAGAAATACTGAGTAATGATAACCGGGGTCAAATATGGCTAGAAATGATATCAAGAAGAGCGACTGTATCTACCTACTTATCACAAAGAGCTAAAGCGAATTACATTATTTTCCTAGGACAATATTTTTATAAATTCCACTCAGGTGATTTTATCACTTGCTACATGTACAAAGGAATCACAGAAAAACAAACATCACGGTAAATCTGTCGAGAAAATGTCAGCTATTTCGTCAAATTTGTGAGTAAGGAATATAATAATGACAATTATTTTTTTATTTGAGGCAAGACTGATACTAAGCAGTCCCATCTTCCATCCTAATTCTCATCAATCTTAAATACTAGTAATGAAACTTAAGAAAATATAGGATGATAACTAATGTTACTTGTTAAAGGACAGACATCACAAGTTATCTGCAGGTAGATGTGAATTTGAATAATATTTGCATAAGTGCTTATTAGGTTCATTTGCAGTCAAATTCCTTTGGAATAACGAGAATATTGCTAATTATGGAAAGAAATAATTATTATCACAAGTCAACTTTCGTAGGATTGGTTTGACGCAGTTTTCTCACTACTCAATTCTCCAATCGGCTAAGTTCTTCATGTCTTTTTAATTCTTATACTTTCAATTCTTCACTAATTGCTCTAGTATCTCATGCGAGCAGTTCCTTTTCTATTTTTCCCATTCACTTGTACTTCGACGATTGTCTTCATCAACACATCTAATCTCAAGATATGGCCGACTAATTTTCCCGTCTTCTTTTCAATGTTTTCAGTAGGATTCTCTTTTCTACCACTCTTCTTAGAACTTTTTGTTTGTCATCCGTTGGGTACAATTCATCTTCGCCATTCTTCTGTGGCACCGCGATTCGAATGCTTAAGAATCTTGATTTCTCTGCTGCAGTAATCATCCATGATTCTCTGTCATGAAGACACATGCTCCTGACGAGTAAGTTCTAAGGAAGTATTTCCTGACTCTTAAATTTGTACTTCCTGCCATAAGTAGATTATTTTGGTAGAATGTACTTCTCCTGGGCTATTTTACTTATTATATCCTCCTTTGACCATAAATATAACATTAAATATTTCGTCTATAAGTAACAATACTCGTTCATCTTTCTTGTTTTCGTCATTTCGTCTCAGTCTAACATTGGTCATAGCCTCCTCTCTTCCATGGAACAACATTTTACCTTAGGTTATTTTTGATTCCCCTGCACCTGGCCATTGTTTTTTTCTTAATTTCTATAATCTTCTCAAAGCCTCTTTCTGTACTGTCAAGCCCGCTATATCATCGGCGAATCGCAGAACGCTTTTTCCTCTTCATACCAGAAGCCTTGATTTCAATTTTGGCTAGAATAAATGATGACAATCGTACGATTATTAGTAAGTCTACGTGGATAAGTAGGCTTTGATACGTCAACCACCTGAAAACTATAATCCTCACCCCGGACAACCTTTAGAAGGCTTTCATCAACTTCCTCTCGAACAGTCTATTAGTGTCCTTCGAATATTGGTCTCTCTTTCAAAATAATCATCCACTATTTGCTTCCTTCTCCACATTCAACACAATTCTTCCTAACCAATAAAAAAACTTATTCTTGTCATCTTTACCGCATCACTCATTTCAATGATCCCATAATAACACCGAAATCGTATTCGGTGCCTAAGTCTCGTAAAATACAATATTTCTAAATGAGATTCAAAATTATAGCTTTGAAAAAGCAAAATGTCTAAAGATCGTTGACATGTTGGAAATTATTATCTTTTGCATTCGTTTAACACCGCCGGAAAATATGAGATTCTATCCATTCACGAAGCTTCCATTCTCAGAGCGTTCGAAAATTTCATTTTATCAACTAGCGTAGTAATTTAATTACATTTCAAGAAGAGCTCTCTTCGTCGCAACCTTCAGAGACGGGCATAAAACCATAGTTTTCTCGGTACTTTGCAAATGTTTATTGTGAAAATATAATTAAACCATGTCCTTCGTGTAGCTTTAAACCGAAGTCATATTACGTACGAATTTAACACTTTTAAAAGAGCTAGAAATATTAATGAAAATGCAATGATGAGAATAAGCTTCTATGGACCTCGAAGTTTGGAATCAATTGATTTTATGAACTGCGTCAGTGAATACACAAAATTAAACTTACTCAATATGTTCAAATTGCTGAAGCCGCTAGAGGACGACAAAGGGTAAAAATCATCGGTCAACGCAGCCTTATACTTACGCCTAAAGGTTTAAGAAATGCCAAGGGTTGCTCACAAGAGCCCTTTCAAATAGGACGGAAAATGGGACAATCGGGGATCAATGAAAAGCCATAGGCGGCAGTGTCATAGAGACGACGAGAAAGTCCTCTCTTCTCCAACAAGATTAAGGGGATTTTAAGACATGGGCGAAGGCCACCCACGAGACTCAGATAATTCTAATGGGCAAAATCTACAACGGGAGGAAAGGCAGTCAGAGGTAAAGGTTCCGCAGCACCCAATTAGCCAAGAAGGTTTCGAAGTCCTAACTGATAAAGAACAGCGGGAATTGCTTCTGAAAGAAGAAACGTATTTTCGCAAAAATAAAAATCAACTTCCAACGATCCTCTTACAATAATATCCTCCAACATCACCTCACAGGAGAAGAGTAAGTGTTTTTTTTTATTAATGGCATTTCAATCCTCATTACCTGACAAGCTCTTTATGAAATCGTTGGGTGTATATTATTTGCAATCTAAGCACATATCTAGCACGCATCCTCGTTGCTCGTCGCATTTGACACTCAAATAAACGTATCAAAGGACGTGTGAACGAATTTTCGGCTGAATTTGTCAACGAAAATTGCCGAAAGCGGCGATCGGTAATAAATTCAATCAAGTATATCCCACAAACGGAGGGAGAGGGAATATAATTTATTCATCGGAATTATGCATATAGGAGCAAACTTCAAAGTCAGCCATGGCGACGAAAAATTAGCTTTGACGGCGAACCAGATTGAAAACCCTTGCACACATCGTTATCACGACAGATTAAACAATCGTAACAGAATGAAAAAATGACAGGGAGAATAACACACTTTGTAAAAATTTTTAGTTTGGCTTGTTGGGAGCTTTCTTGATAAAACACATCATCTAAACCCATGCCCATTCGGCAATTAGACACAATATTGAATGGAAATTACTAGTGAGTACATCTGAGTTGGAGAACTCACTTTCCTGACAGCGCAAGAGCAATACTAATTTTAACAGGGTACAAACTCAACGGCAGAAGACGGTAACCTGCTACTATGGTAGCTCAGAAGTCACGAGTTTGATCCCCATTTCGGGCCGGACACTCGTTCGTGTTCTGATTGATTTTAGGTTCGGAATAGTGTTTGTGTGGTGGCTGGTTTGCAAAGAAGACCACGTTCAGTACTCCGTCCGTCGGATGGGACCTTGAACCGTTGACCTCTTAGCGCCTTCGTTAAGAGCAACAAGGTTTCTCTTCACCCTTCCTCCGTTCCCGTTGTAAATACTTTCACGCACCATAATTAATCTGACATTTCATATTTTATTTTGTGTGCATATTTTTTTCATTATTTTTTTTCTAACTTCTTGCATCTTATAATTTTATGTTCTTATTCAAATTTTATTTGTGATTGTCATTACAATTGTATTTTTTATAATCAGTAAATACTTTGACGAGGGTTTAATTGGCATAAGGGACAGATTTGTCTCAGCCTTGCCCCATTAAATACGTATTATAATCACCATTCCGTGAAAAATTCCTACCTAAATACCAACCTTTCCTAAATGTCGCTGATAGTGGCCCGCCACCAACCCGAATAATTCCTACTTCTTCCAAAATATTTACCGACCCTAAGTAGTGCAAACCACTATCATTCTCCGATGCCTCACAAGTATAGCATTTTATTCATTTCAAGGGACAGAGCGGTAAAAAACTGCGAAGGCTCGCCGAGATTCTGACTAAATAACACACACCCCTTTATTTATTTAACTTCTTAAAACATTAGGTTTGTACCCCAATTATTACAACAAAAATACTTCCCGAGTTTGGGTTAGACGATGCAAAAATGCTTCGGCAATTTGGAGTGTCTTAAGAGGGTTGGCTCGCGACTGCTTGAGTCAAGTTGTCTGAGGAATCTTATTAATTTAAGTACGAGTATATGCCTGTTACGTGATCCTTTCTTCACAAAGAATATTACATATGCTATTGAAAGTCATAAGTATTACAAGAAATACGATGTTAAGTCGAAGGATTTCTTTTTTGTGATAATTTTCATCAGCTCGACTATGGAGTCAATTCAGCATTTACTTTAAGTAAATAAATTCATGTACTCAATGAATTTACTAATTTATAACAACAGAATATTACTATGAAACATTATGTAATAATATTTTTCTGAAATATGCTTTAATATCTCATTAGTAATGATATTATTCATACGCCATATATTTAGGCTAGAGCGACCGCAGCCCCACTTGAAGACAACTAACTCATTTCGTCTGCTATAAGCGCAGAAATTGGTGGATTTGCGAAAAATACGGTGGGTTGAAGCCTTTTTTTCCGTGTATTTTATTTCTTGTGAAATTACGCATAAAATATCAGTTTTTTGCAAAAATGACATGTCACTATGGTATTTTTAAACGTTATATTCCCATGTGATGGTCATTCTCGCCGTTAATCGTATGTAATTTCAAATGCAATTTGTGCAAAAAGGAGTATGGGTTGGTATATTTATCTTTACTTTATTAGACAGAGGAACTTTAGTTCTATAAGTGCTGAAAATATATTAAAAAAATGACATGACTTTCACTTTTGTCAGTGCCACGGCACGCGACCAACAAATTCCGAGGCTCGAATTGTTTCCCCGGATTCCCTCCCCCGCTCAGAGCCCGTGAGCGGATGACGCAGCGAGAAATCAGTCGATAAAATCCGCGTGCGTATTGACGTCAACTGAGTGGATTCTTTTCGAGGGGAGTGGGAGAGCGAACTCCCGACACCCCTCCGAAGTGAACAAAAAGAAATCGACGCCTCAATACGTTCTCGAATCGCCTCCGAGGCGAGGGATTTCTCTCGCGCCATTAATTTCGTCGAGGGAAGAAATTTCGATTCTTGTTGACACCGAGGCTGGAATTGAGTTACGCCCCGACAAAAACATGAGAAAAAAGGGAAGATGACAGGGAAGTTGCAGAGGCTGCGGGACTCCCTTTCTTCTCCCATTTCCTTGTGCTCGGGAGGGATTGCGGTGCACAGGAAATGGACCCTGACGGAGGAACTTAAGTCCAGTACGGCTAGGATCCTTGGGAAAGAATACGCTTCAGGGAAGCTAATACTCGCGTCGCGGGCGTTTTCGCTGGTCTGTTCGGGTGCGGAGCCATGAATGGTTTTGTGAAATGATGCATGCGTTATTCCATCGTAAAGGCCGCTTTACAGGATACAATATTTTGTACAATTTCTTGTACAAACTCTTTCTTGTATGAGGAAATTGTGCCGTGTAAAGCGGCAAATGGGGTCGTTTACCATATTTTTTTTACTGCCGAATCTGATAGAGTTTGTAAAATAAAAAGACTCGTATTTTTCCGTTTTTTGATCTGACAATTATTTCTCGAGTTATAAGCGGCGAAAAACTGATGTTTTTAGCCCTTTCGGAAAAGTGGGCGTGGTGCAACCTCTGACGTATATCGACTTTGTCCAATCACAACTGAGCCCGCGAAGCTACTTTGCCTTATCGCAATGGGGGAGACACAGCTGACTCGGCCAATGGGAATGATTGCGACAGCATTTGTGCGAGCAGACCTTCCGAGAATCCCCCTCCACTCCCTTCCTCTCCCCTGAAAGCAGTCAAGGACGGGAGGAAAATGACGTCAATGTTATCACAGCTGCATTTTCGGTGGGCGTCACCTTTTGCTTATTTTAATTTTTGATTTATGAGTGAATGGTTGTAGTTAAAAGATTAATTTTTTCACTTAAATTCTTTTTTCGTTTCCATCTAACGATTTCGTGTACAAAATTGCGATTTCGGTTCCGAGTAAACGCCCCCATTGTACGAACGCTTTTGCGATTGTCTGAATGACTGAACGGAAAATAGAAGCTGTTCTAATTCCATTCAGACAAACATACAATTTCGCTCAGTTTATACAAGCGTTTGTACAAGATATTGCACAACAAATTGTACCGTATAAAGCGGCCTTAAGAGTTGGCCGCAGTGGCCATGTCGGCATCTTGCAGGTCTGGCAACCGAAAGACCGCAGGGGAGTAAAATGAAGTAAACTTTGTTAGCACACTATATATTGAGTAGAGCCCGACCAGTTTCAACACTTCCGTGTCATTCTCAAGGGGCAATATAATTGTGAACCATCCATCATGAACTCCTACAAAGTAAGATCGCGAACCTCTGATAATATATAAAGATCGCAGGATCGAAATCCGCCCCGGGGGGTGTGTTTGAAACCGTCGGGATTATCTCGAATAGTTACCAAAGGAGTCACGTGGTACAAACAAGAATTGTTTACAAATTTCGTGAGTTTGAATCACTCGTTACAATATAATTAATTGAGTTTATCTCATCTGTGTTGATTACAGAGTCTCCACTTGAGATAAAACACAAGTCTTAAATGGATGAGATAGTAGTCAAAGGTTTTAAACACACCAAATTTGCGAACCATTCGTATTTATACCACCAGGACATGAATTTTATGAAAGTCCTAGAATAAGGATCTTAGGTTAGACGCAAAATATCTACAGTCGTTGGATCACCTAGACCGATTGCTTGTACGACTTTTTAGTAGGATACATTCAAAATTCGCCTCAATTTCAAACAAACAAATAAACTCAAATCGAAGATAAACAGAAGACGAATGCCACAAGGGTGACGTCAGAGGTAAACGTTCGTGCCGGTCATTCCCAGGGTCGGGTCACGCCTTATCACACTTGATTTTGCCCTTCTCCGGCACTCGGCGTGACGTCAATCGCGCACTAGGCCTAAAAGGGTGTCCCTGCGTATGAATTACGTCACGGCGATCACTAGAGGGAGGTATCAGGTCAAGATTTGCATCGGAAAAGAGGGGGAGCTCAAGATTTTTGACGTAACATGGTAAGCGCTCGACTTCCGTGAGACAAACGGGGGGAATATAAATAAAAATAACAATTTCTTGAAAGCCGGTTAAATTGATGTGCCGACAGTAAAATTTACAGCAGGCATTATTGATTGATAGTTTTATACTGGTTACGGAGAAGCTTTGATGGAATATCCCTGCTCTTCTTCACGTAACGACGTCTTGCTATCGCTATTTATCACTTCAAAACGGTTTTTACCCTTCTTCATACTCTCCTGAATACCTTTTCTCCAGGTAATATTGACTCCTAGGATCCTTCTAACCACAGAAAAGACGGAGATGACGACGGAAGTAGTGATTTGGGGAGGGTTATCAAAAGCTAAGGTAATTTGCTGTACTTGGTTGCCTGGGGAGCGGTAGGAAATTTTCAGGGAACGGAAGAAGGATGGAGAGAAATTAGCGTCGACGTTAGCCTACCCGGAAAGACGCCAAGGGTATAACGCCAACAGTCTAACGTCCCATCCGACGGAATGAGTTTCGTACTCAAAGTTCTCTCCACACGGCACTAAAGTAGGGGCCGGAATTGCAAGAAGCATTGCAATTGCCGGAATGGGAAGAAGTACTCTAACACCACATCAACCAGATCCTCATGAAGAACGTAATATTATAGGAAAGTAAAATCGTGACAATGCCGACGAGGGCAGAAAAGAGCTCAATTCTGAAGAAGCTTTATAAATCGTTAGGCCCCAAGGGAATCGAACTGGCCCGGTGGCTAGATTACTAGCCTCCCATACCGAGGCTCACGGGCCGAACCCAGAAACAGTAAATAATTCATTAGAAAACCTGTACTTACTTCAGTGCGAAGTGCAGAATATTTCAAGTTCAGCAATAGTCCGTAGGACTCCACCCCCTGATGACTGAAAAATTCATACCTCTAACCAATTATCCCCGACTACTTCGGTCATTTGGTTCTAATGACTTCAGTTGAAGGTCACCTCTCCTAACTAATTACATTAACTATTACTAGCAGGTAAGTGATACGAGGTATTATTATCGTATATAAGTAAGATTCTGGCAGTTTTTGCTGGGCAGGCTCCAGAAAGGAGAGTTCGTTTGCGCCAATCAGCATCGAAGTGAGTACTTAGACACATGTAGGATATTTAATAGCAAGAGAAAACAACAACGTCAGAGTCAGCCTAATCTATGAAAGTGTCAGCAAGGGAACCTCAGCAAAACCTGCCATACGACGCACGAGATATTGAACAAAAGCTCTCCACAAAACTCTCATTTTTACGACAGTTTTTTACTGAAAAACCTCAACAACAGACTTGATTTGAAGTTGAACCTTAGGCGTGCATTATGGCCATAACAATTTTCCCATCAGATTGCTTCGGGAAATCACATCTTTACACAAACGCCTTTGTATGAAGGGACGAAAATACCTATCGATGACAAGGTATTTATTTTCTCACTTATGAAAATTGTATATATACAACGTGATTAGAAATAACATTGCCTGATAATGAACATGACCTGAAAAAAATTAAAGAGCAATGAGAAAAAGAAGTATTTTTCCGAGGCCAAAAATCATCGAACTTTTCCTATACTCAAGGGAAGTCGTTAATCGAAGCACGAAAGAGACATAGACATGGCAGCTAGATATTTATGATTAAAAAAATTATGTTTGATTGATTTAAAAAAATTATTAGTATTGACATTAAGGAAGATATGTGCGTCAAATATAAATGAATAAACTTGTGGCATAATTAAAACAGCGGGGAAATCTGCAGTCTGTAAACAAACTAAAAAGTTAACCATGCTAGCTTAAAAAAAGCAATTTCTAATTGCCAATATACTCTTATTTCTACAGAAATTTATGCAAAGAAGACATCATCAAATTTAAGGGCATGAAAAGCACATGGAAAACATGAAAAAAACAGATTCGCTTCGGGAAATCCCCCAGCAAGAAAGAGAGGTGCGTGCTCCGGAGATTGAGTTTTAGGAAGTATGTTGACCGAGGAAAGTTCGAAACCGTGTGTTTGCCCATGGCCCTCTTAGAAGAGCAAACAAGGAGCGAGACGAGGAAAGGAAAGAAATAGTAGTTGTGGACTGAACGGCGAAACAGGAACATTTCAACTCGATGAGAATTCACAGGCAGGGAGGAAGAGTTTGATCCCGCCAAAACATTAAACGAAAGAAATTAGATCGAGGGACATGCTAAAAGCTATCTCGGGAGTAAAATCTGCAGATTTCCATAAAAATTCTTCCATATGCCTGCATTAATAAAAATCTAAATGAAGTTCTGTAGCCCAAATAAAATTTATATTTGAGAAGTTTCATTCCCTTCCTTTTATGTTCATTAATTCCCTCTAAAATTCGTTCCCTGATCTTCAAAGGATGTTAAATTTCGTTGATCATTTAAATTTGATCTAAAATGTTTTGCTCTAATCATAATGGATGAAATGTTAAAAGCCCTGACTCCCCAGGCACATTATATTCTTTTAATAGAATTTTTTTAAAGCTTCACCAGGTGGCGTGTTTTGAGAGATTTGGATCTAAGTTCCCCCTTTTAAAATAGTACAGAATTCAAATTTTTGGACTGCCTCAAGCGATTCTTATCATTTTTGCATTGCTCACTCACTTGGAGGAAGGAAACGAAATTCGAAAAATAGCTCATCATTCACGATTGATGTAGAGGGATTATCTGATCTGGATTTGTATCTACCGCTTAAACAGAGTGAGATTCCGAAACGATGAATCTTTTAAGTTTACCCAAGGAAATTAAATAAAAGCCACCCGTATAAAAGAATTTTTCTTTTCAAATTGTCAAAGTGAAGATGCCTTAGGTGAACAAGCACTAAAAGTGTCAGATCAATTAAAAAAAAATCGATACTCATTTGTAGGGACCGGAAAAATAGCATGTTGTGATAAACGCCAAATGTCTGCGAAAATTCGGGATAAAAGCGAAATACCCGCGAATTTAGTAAATTTGCGAAAAATATGCTAAATGAGGTTATGAATACAAAAAAACTAGTAGGAAATGGCAAAAAAATATTTTTACATGTTTTTCTTTATGAAATATCTCATTTTTATCAATTAAAATTATGATTATTATCATATGAACACATCAAATCAGCATATTTTCAACTTAAACGTAATAAATAACACTTATGTGAAATAAGTATACCGCGCAATGAGCAGAGGAGCGTTGTTGCGCATTTTGTTTCACCTTTGTCAGCGAACAAAAGTGTTTGGTGGCGCACATTGATTCAGGCTTTAAAACTTAGGTGCTTCTGGGTTATCGACAAATACCAAAGACAGCTAAACTTCGTATTTCGAAACACAATCGAAATTTACGTTTTCCCACAATTTACAACGTTTTTATCGAATCCCATCCCATTTCATGTATCTCCTGCGTATGTACAGCCCCGTATTTACACCATGACATTTTCCGCTCTCCCGCTGTTTTGGTTAGACGCGGGTTAGAATGCAATAGATTTAAAAAAAAGTCCCTTGTATGACATTTAGCCATACATACCAGTGTATATATAACACTTTTTTACCTCGTTTCGTGCATACACACTTCAAAAACACGAGAGAGAGCAGTAATGTGCTCCATTTTATGGAATAATTTGAACTTAGCGGCGTAGTGGGACATTAGGCCTACACAACGCCAATAGTGACGGAAAGATGAAATATTAACACTCGCGATACTTTTGCCGGTAAAAGATTCTTACTGTGAAATGGAAGCGCATAGAACGCAATTTATAATTAATGAACACTTGCGGGAGAATATATAAACTGTACCGAAGTCCTAATTGTGAAGAATGAAAATGAATGTTTACCCAGATATGAAATGTTAAAAATACATTTTTAGTGGACGATAACAGGGAATCATTCGTCAGCCCATTACGCTGAATTGATTTTATAGTTTATTATACAGTTATTACAGGTTACTACGGAACAAAACTTATTGAAACTTGTTTTATCACGTGAAAACCACTTTGAATAAATGAAATTACATATTTTGTTGAGACAGTTTTGAAGTAGATTATTGCTTTCACTGGCCGATCAGGTAGGCAGCTCAATATTCTCATGTGTTGTTTATGTTATTCTTGATTATTACTCCGGAGCGTAAATTTTATCTTAATCAGAAATGGGAAATGGATGCGAATGAAAACATGTTCAGATGACTTGGGAGTTTTCGGGTTTATTCCGTGTTGGTTCATCCCTCTGGGGGGTTATTTTGTAATCTCACTTTAGTGAGAACACGTCATACAATGTCACTTTTTCGTAGTTAAACTCCGCCACCCAGGCGGCGTGACCATCTACGGATCTCAAGCGGTGAACTGCCGGTCATGTGCTGGTCTTTTAGACGATTCATCCGCTCTGATCCGTATCTTTCGACTCTTGATCCGTTTCATTATCTCCGCCTGACATTAGTTCCCGTCTCATCGACATAAATAACGTGGCATGGAGCCACCATCGTTTCCACTTGAAGCTTGAGTTGGAAAAAAGGCAAGAACGAGAAAGATACAATCGATTTTAAATTGTATTTTTGGAATTTGCACAACGTGAAGAACTTAAACTTTCTTAAATCACGAATTGCTTATTAACAACAAATGATTTCATGAATGAAACACTATTGAGAAAATGAAAAATGATGATACACTATTAACGTAAAATGTAGCGAGAAACAAATGCAAATTCCAATATTGGTATAAAGGAAATTATCGGACATGAATTATCTTGACAGGCCATCCGAATAATTAAAATGATATGGACAAACAATTTTTCACTCACTTTCACCGTATTCCTCCATTTTTGAAGAAAGCGGTCGCCGTTGCCAGGCACTCGTTTATTTATTCAACGACAGAAGCTTCGACAATTCACGATCCGTTCGTGAGCCGATCATTAAGAGAGCGAAACGGATCTCCCGCCTTCCCGCAAAGAGTCATTAAAAAGGTGAGATTACAAAATAACCCCCCTGGACGACAGTTTCATCAGCATTCCAGACAACTTCAGGTCCGAAGATCGCGTCCCATCGAAGTTCCTGTATCTTCGTTCTGTATATTTCCTATATCTTGGTACTATATTTTCCTATATCAAAATTTCCTATACTTCAGACCTGAAGATGCCGTCTGGAATGCCGGCGAAATTGTCGTCCAGTGGGATGCATCAACACGGAAAAAACCAGAAACCCTCGAGTCTACTTCTAATCACCGCGGAAGCCTTCGCAGCAACTCGAATATTTTCAATTTAGGCGTAAATAACATTTGTGGATTCTTATGACGCAACTCGCACTGATGTAGGGCAATATCAGATTACCGTTCTCTACGATAGATGCAATTATGAAAAATCGCGATGTGATTCAGAAACATGCCATACACCATGATAAAAAATAGATGCTAATTTCAGGAAAATAAATGCTAATTTCGTAAAAAATAGATGCTAATAATTCGCAGTATACTTTTTGCAGGACATCATGGTCTGATGAATCTCCAATTACAAAGTCTTGAAGAGCTGAAGAACACGGCAACAAATTTTAACAGACACAAAGAAATAAAAAAAAACTAACGTTTTCTCAAGGGCATAATTTTTTCCTTGGGTGGTGAAAACTTATGAATGAATACATATTAGAAAAATACGAATTATCCATCACCATGCATTGCAAGCATGCATCATAAATATGCACGCATAGTGTTGCTCTAATATCTAAACTCTTTGGATCAGAAAATACTCATGTTCGACCCTGTGCCATGGGAACCCAATTCTTCGCTCGGTAAAAGTTCAGCCTTTGAAAAAATTCATCTCAAATTTTTTTCAATTTCTCAAACGGTGGCTTGAGCGGTAGTGGAAAATTCGCTTTAATCCATGTCGTGACTGGAGGACGAAGAAGGTATTTATACTTTGCATGATCTTATCGCCGTAAAATGAAACCTTACCATTGAAACCCACGCGAAATAATTCCGTAATAATTACGCGTCAAAAATTTGGATTCGAATTTTAATCAAGTAGTGGAATGCTTTGCACGTTACCAATAACATTTCAAAACCTAAAACGTTTAACTACAATTCATTCTAGCCCTATTCCAATACATTCATCGATTAGGTCAGAGGAGAGAAATTCAGGTCATACATATTCCCCTGGTAATTGAGGGCGTAGCGTTTACGCTTTGCACATAAAATGTTAATGACAATTGTTACAATAGTTTCTACCCTATTTTTAAAACATAAATTAGGCTAGGTTTGAAGAGAAAAATGCTCAAGTCACGCCCTTTTCCCATTGCAATGCAGAAAATAGGTATTTAAATATCAGTTTGAGAGCCCAAACAATTATATTTTACAGGCGCGTTAACGTGATCCACATAAATGGCGCAGAATTATTCCTTATACGAGGACCAAGATTCAACAAGCTACTACGCTGAATAATTAGCTTCGGCACGAACGGGTCGAAAATTCTGCAAGGCATATTGCCGTCATTGAGCAAGACGAAAAAAAAATTTCCACCATTCATTTTACGTCGAGACTTTACGCCGAGTCAATGAAAATGGGAATTACCGGAATTCCTCCCGAGCGAAGGAGCTCCCTTGCTCCAGCGAGATAATGAAGAAGTCTTCCGATCTCATTCGGGGAAAAATCTTTTCGTCTCATTTCCGCGGCCATCTCTCGTCGGCCTCGTTCATCGCGAGTCATTGTCGTCAGTGAGTTAATCCTCCTTCCCGCCGTTTCTCATTCTTCCGTTCTTCGCCCTCCGACGCCTCCCACTTATAAGCTCCCGCCCTTCTTTTATTTCCTCTCGGTAATGTATAGAAATAATTATTCTCCCCCCTCCTTCCACCTCACCTCATCCCCTTTAACCGAATCCCCTTCCCTTTATTATCACTTCCCCCTAATCACTATCTTCTCACACTGTAATCTGAAATCTCTCCCTTCCCCCCCCACACCCCCTCCATCGCAAAAAGAAACCCACCAACACAACAGTCAACCATTCACAGCAAAATAAATAGGAAAAGGGGTGACCCTTTTTTTCCCCCCTTACGTGGGTAGAGGAGAGGGAAGTCGTTATGCGGGACGAAAGACGTTTCTCTTTTTTTCTAACCTCACTCCCGGCATCTGTGGATCCGGAACTTATTTTCGCCGCCGGGCGAAGGGAAATACGTTAATGAAACAAAAGGGTGCGAGCAAAAAATTTCGGGAAAGGAATTCGGTTTGTTTATTCTTTTTACGGCGGCGGAGATAAGGGAAGAAAGAGGGGGGTGGTGGAGGCGAGAGACGAAAGGAAGGGAGTACGAAAAAGGATCCAGAAAGGGAGAAGAGAGATGATAATAGTCACGAGAGGAGTCGGAGTTGGGGTTAATAAAAAAGTAATCGGGAAAATAACAGACCGCTGATTTAAATTAAAGATTTAGTCAGCTGCGGTAGAAAGATCTGTAATTTGGTTACTCCAATTCGCGCCTTCGAACCCCGTCACGGCCACGGATATTGTTTTTCTCACGGTAAGGAGCTTAATTTAGACAGGAGAGACACAATCATAGCAGTTGGAGAATGTAAAAAACTCAAGTCTTCATAAGAAGTTGCAGAGTGAACTAGTGGAGCTTTCGATTACCACTTAAGCCATTTTACTGTCATTCACGATTAGTCTCAAGTCCATGCATTTCGCCTCGGATTAAATCTCAGTTCTCCAAGTCCCGAAACATACTTAATAAAATCCAAGGTTCTTCCTACTCGTGGAAACGGTCAAAAGCAGCTTATCTATCACAGCTTTAAAAAAGAAATAGTCACCAAGAGCAGTTTCAATATTAAAATAAGCTACATAAAAAAACGATAAAAAGGAAACCGAATTCATTATTGTGAATGCCACATCAAAATTCTTTTCAAAGAAGATTCGTTTGACGATAGCTTATTTCATGTTAGAGATAGATTTAAAACTCCCATTTGACATTCTTTTGACACACAACCGGCGATCGAGTAAAGGAAAATTACGAAGTAACATTCACAAAGGCATTAGACTCTTTTCATCATTTCCAAGGTAAACAAATCTCAAAATGATAAAATATTCCGATCGGTGTGAATTTGATTGGTAGAGACATCATCGTTTTTTTTAGTAGTCTACAAAGGACAGAAGTTTTCGATAGACATAGATATACGCATATAATTCAAAGTAGCGCTTTTAATTTTCCAACCCACTGGTTTAAATTAAATCTTTAATTCATCTCAGCACAGTCCTCACTTCCTCTCATCCATCATCAAAAACATCCACCCGCGATTTGATAGTCACTTTACGATGAATTTCACGGTTCGTTCGATTAGAAAGTTCACTAATTTTGAGAAACTCGATCCGTTTCCATTCGTCGCATCCGGTTAATGAAAGGGATGAATATTTATCTCGACACTCTCCGAGAATTCCCGAAAGATATCTCAATTGCGTGGGAACGGATTTCAGCTACATCGTCAGTGACACTTCATCCTCGTCTGCCACACTCCTGGGAGATCTCTCTCTCTCTCTGTCTAAGTCGACCTCAGTCGTACGTGGGCGTCGAGAGGAACACACTGCTCGGAAAAAAAGAAACGTTTCGCCGACTCACTCACCGGATTGCTTTCGCACTTCGCCAAAGTTCGAGAGAAATAACTGCGAAGAGACACCTCGGGGAGGGAACGTGAGAAATGACGGGGGTCGGATGTGAGAAATGTTTTGAGACTTGGTCTCCGCCGAAAGAAGCCTTAGTGCCAACCGGATCAACATGCGGGGGGGGGCCATAGAGACCACTACCAGACAGACAAACAGCCGAGTTCCGGGGGATACCAGCCGGGGTGGAAATTTCTCAGGCGATTGTTCGAGAGAAAACGGGATCTGGGGAAGCAGATAGGAGGATTGAAGGGAAAGTGGCATCCCTTTCCAAGAGAAAACTCTGCAAAAGAAAGAAACGAACTCGGGGGTAGAAGAGAGAAAAAAAACATTCTGGAGCGTCAAGCTAGCAAGATAGGGTGGGTTGAATTCATTTTCATCTCAGGCACGTTATGTGAAGACTACTCCACTCCCTTATCACCGCTTTGCAGAACACTAGGATTATAAAAAAATAAAATCGATGGTCCGCAAGTTTAACTCGTGGAATTTACACACAGTAATGAAAAAGTACTTGGTTTATTCTTGGAGTGGGAGGGAGAAAGACATCACAACAGCCAATCACAGAAGACCTGACTCCAACGGATGAGTATATAAGACGGCCAAATGTCTGCATCGACACATCGACCTGAAGAAGCCGACTGCAACGCCGGCGAAACTGTTGTCACAGAAATCATGAACCAACGCAGAGGAAAACTCGCAAGACCTGCATCTTCACCACTTACATCTATATCTACGAAATACCCTGCAAGCCACCTCGAGGGAGTGTGGCAGGGGGTAACTAGGTTTATTCCACGAAATTACATTTCGACTCAATCGGTTTCAACCTTAAACCTGACTCCTGATGATGACCTTTAAAGGCTGAACCCGGTTGAGTCGAAATATAATTTTGTGGAATGAACCAAGTACTTTTTCATTACCTCTAGGATTCTCCCTGGGAGCATCTTTGGTTTAATCTCCCTCATACCCTTCGGAAAAATATTGGCAGAAATCTTTTACATTTTCTTTGAGGCAGACATTATTTTAAATATAAAATAAAGTTTATGTCCTCATATATTTGACGTAAAGGTCCTCCGATTTAAGACAATAGCTCTCTTTTTCGGCCAGTATCGTAAAATATATGACATTACTCTTAAGGTATCACAATCATAGCGAAAATTCTACATGATTCACTTTAAATTCAGTCTACAGATTTGCTGCGTGATACCAAGGACTTGAAGCATTTTGAGATGGCTGCAAACCATGGTAGAAAGTCGCAGGAGAAAAGAGGGCAGTTGAGAAAACCGAGGAATAAAAATGGCGACTCTGAAATGATTAATACCATGGGTCTCCCCACTTCGCCGACCATAAAAATGTCTTGAAAAAAAAAAAGAAAATGCTTGGCGGAGAATGCGACTTACTGTAAGGAAAAATTAATACAAAAGAAAAGGAGGCAAAGCCGCCGGCAAATAAAAACTGCCAGAGAATCGCGTGCCATTTGAGAAAAAGATAGAGAAAGGTCATCAGAGAAATGTGGCGGCTCAAGGAACAAACGGGAAATTATTCGACTTCAGAGCAAACAAGAGACTGACATACCGCAGAATTTATCCAAGAAATAAAAAGGCATGATTCCACAATTATGCCCAAAAGGCGTTTTATTGCAGCAAAGACATATGAAGCTTCTTTCGTTATTTTTGATTCTGGAAGTATCAAATCGACAGATGTATCCATGCCATTTATACAGCAGCGACGTTTTCTCGTTATCTCATACACCGATCAATTTCAACATTTGATGCCAATAATAAACGCGGATTGAATAGGGATCCTGATACGTATCTTGGTCAAAGCGGATGACTCTGTGGAAATCTTGCTAAAAATTTAAATTTATATCATATGATGGAAAGAAAAAAAACTGCGAATTTTTCTTCTTCAGGTGAAGATGGCATAAATTGTCGTAACTAAAATTTTTTTCAGTGAAATTCGCAAAGTTTGCTTTTCTTTCCATCATGGAAAAGTTTCGCATAACTAACCCTGAAATCGTTAGGTTTATTTATATCATATATTATGCCACGCTAGGTTTTTTGATCACATATTAAGATTAGGACTTAATTACCAGATACATTGAGGAAAACACCTGAGGTCTGAGTCTCTCAACGCGCAGGTAATGATCCGAAAATAAAAAGGCATTGAAATTCTTTTTATTCTTCAGAGCTATCGAGGCCAAGGTCCAGCCAGCCGGTAAAAAGGCAAGGAAGGAGGCTGGGAATTTTCCGAGTCGGAGAGTAGGGATGATTCAGAAATAATTTGCCGTTGGCGTAGACAACTGATAGCCACAAAGCACAGAAATCGCCCTTCAAATAATTTTCCATCATCCCAAAAAGACGGTGATTTTTTTATTTATACGCATGGGCGAAATCATTCTGAAACGAAATTATGACATCATGGGCGTTATACTAACCTTCTAGGACCTGCCGCCAGAATTTTTTCTGCCGTAGCATTTTGTTCATTCTACTTAAATTTATTTCTCTTACTCGGCTTTTGTGAATACCCGGAATTTTTGGGATATACCGTTACCACGGTCACCACTTTGGAGCGGAAGGAATTTTGAATATTTTTCAGAGTGTTTTGGGTGTAAACGGAGACAAGCATGAAAAATTGAAAGCTACAGTGATTAAGAAATTCAGACAGGAGAGGAGCCTGCCATGATTTATTGAAAAGGAATACAATACAAATGGCGTTAAAAAATAAATGGGAGAGATGGTCGTGATGGTCCAGAAAGAGGTAATGTGGATGTTTAAATTAAACGAAAATTATGTGAAATAAATCCAGCCTTTACGTGAGGCGACAAAATATTCTAGCTAAGTAAATTATGAATAGGGAAAAGCTCACGTTGAAAATGGAAAATGTGTATGCTATAGAGCATTTTAAAAAAAGCACATTACATATAGATTTCCAGAAAAAAATCACACTTCTCGGAATTTTCATCTGTGGTCTTATTTCCTCGGAAAACCAAATATTTCCCAATGCATTATCAGCAAACTTTGAGTTTTAGGTGCTCAAACAACTAACGTTATAATGCACCTTCTAACCTAAGCTTATACTAGAAGAGTAGACTGCTGGATTGCCTTAAGACCTACATTAGATCCATGCCTGCGGTGCTCCGAGGCCATTTGGTCACTTCGGCGCAGATACCAAGGCCGACTAACAACATATCCGAAACAGAATGACTGAGGTATCATATATATTATTACAGAAAGGTCTTTTTCTGTCATTCCGTATATGCTCCGTTAATACTGCACCTACAGTGATAAATGAGGTATCATTTTAAACGTCGAATCACCGGCTTCTGACGAAAAACACAATCTCAATCTCAAATGTCACTATTTACCCATTAATGTGACTTAAAAGTTTCGATTTTTCCATGTCGATTACTCGCTCGAGGTATATCGACTCCACACATTTTTTTATTCTAAACTTCAAAACAAGGTTTAAAATGAAAATAGTACGAAATGCATTTTGATTGTACATAGGTGAATGGTCATCTGGTAAGTCAATGCAATTAAAACTTTTTGATTTCATATTTATATGATATTCGCTTACAAAAATAGTTTGTAAACATTTATGAACATAACTTGCTCATGCATACAACCCGTTCAATGTTATAGAACTAACTATACAATGGAAAGAGGCACAACTTCACGAGGCAGGCCTCGAGGCAGACCATAGCGTGAAAGTGCGCAATTTTCGCACGGGTTACACAGTTTTATAATAAACTGCAATATAATAGTACAGACAAGCATGGATTGCATTTGTGCCCCGCAGAGACAATTATCTCGAATTTAAACGAGGTTCTTTATTTTCCGTTTTAGACTGGCTTAGAAAATAGGTATAACCTAGACTCCCTCAGTGAGTAGCGCAATCGCTATCTCCGTAATAATATTCTACTCCAGGGCAGTTCACCGTCCATCATATGGGACGTTAAAACCTAGGCTTGTGCGATGAGTCGATTAATCGAAGTCATCGACCATCGACTGCGATGAGTCAATGAGAATCATCGATGTCGATGAGTCGGTGAGAATCATCGATGTCGATGAGTTGATGCGAATCATTGATATCGATGAGTTGAAGCGAAACAATGATGTCGATTAGTCGTGATGAGCTGCTGACACGAGAAACGCTACCTCTGCTGACGACCCCTTCCAGAAAGGGGAGGTAAGAGGAGGTCCCCGCTTTATCCAAATCTTCGGACGTCTTACATTGGTATAGGGACAGGAAGGAAGATGTGTATCCCCGCCTTCAGAAGTACGCGAGGAAATACCTCTGTATTCCTGCCACTTCAATGTCGTCAGAGCGGTTCTTCAGCGATGCAGCGAACGTTGTGTTGGACGACCGACTTGTACTCACCGATGAAAATATGAGAATTGTATTATACCACAACAATAGAGTTGTTGCTTAATTTGTAACTTGGTGCTTGTTTCGATCTTTAATAAATAGGCCTTGTCCTTCTCAATTAAGTTTGACCCAATTCAATCTTCACTTAATAACCACAAACTGCCAACCGAGACATCTGCATCGATCATCGTAATTCATTGATCATCGTAATTCATCGATCATCGACATTCATCGATCATCGACATACATCGATCTTCGATATTCATCGATCATCGTGTACAGTCTATTCGATGATCGATGACAGCCATCGAAAGCATTTCGATGAAATTATTTCATCGAATATCGATGAACAAAATCGGTCATCGCACAAGCCTATTAAAACCTGGACCCCTTGGCGCCTTTAGTTATAGCCGGAGTCCGCTGGATTCCCAAATAATAACTATAAAGAGGGAGTAGTGTTGAGAATGCCATCCAGAGGACTCTGGTTAAAGCAGGCTAAAGCTTACACCGTGTTTCAATGTAACACTACCACCGATTCTATAAATCTCAACTATGTTTATCTATGTGGCACAAAAAAGGGGATTAGATTGTACTGGAGGAAGTATTGGCATGTTAGCCTATGAATTACAATGAAGCCAGAATGGGGGTGCTTGGGAACAATTAGGCCCCGCCTACTCCGCACAAAATATTTCGTCTTATACGGTCTCTTATGGATACAGAATCAGAATAAAAATATAAATAGTAATGAATTAATATCAAAACTTTGTCGCAGAGGCGTCATTTTATCTTTCTAAGGCTAAATAAGGGAGTTTCAAATGCATTTGATCCCGCTGGGAGTTATTTTTATAGCTAAAACTGGTTAGAATATAAAATATTTAAAATACATATGTCACTTGTTTGGCATACTTTCCTGTTTAATTGACGAATTTTAAAAATTCATTCCATCGTTCATCTTACTCCCTAAAGTCTCACCGCGTGCAGAAAAAACTTCATCCGTACGAAAGTCGCGAGTAGCAGGCCCGTGCCTACCAATATGGCCGCTTGCTTCTCAAATCAGCTGCGATGCCTCCTCCTGTACATTACAACCTCCTTTGGCGCATATGACATCAGGTGACGGTCGACTCCCAGGGGGGTAAAAACAAGAATAAGGAGGCAAGAGAGGAAGAGAGCTAACCGAAAGAAAGCGGTCTTAGCATTCAGGAGAAAGAAAAACGTCGTTCGCTCCTTCGCTGACATTTCGTACAAACAGTGAAGCGCACGGGGCGCGAAGAAAGCTCACAAAAGAGTTGGAAGGCGGGAGAACGGTGGGGTGGACGGTAAATGAGAGCTAATGGCACGGAAAGGGAGATTAAGCCTTCGGGGATTAATAATCACCACGAGCGAGGATTTTCGGAACGTACGGGAGTGAGGTCGGATGAATGAATTGTGGGGGAGAAGGACAGACAAGGAGAAAAAGGAAACGAGAGAATGGACATGAGGAGGGATACGAATAATTACGCCATCTATTTACACTGCTATTTCATGTGCGTCCAAAAAATTTAATTTGTCCGCAGAATGATGGCATTTTAGGAAAAAAGTCACTATATTGTACATTTTACTGAATCTGTAACGTCTGATGTTTTGGATTTGTATATTTGGGGCTCGCTCTCACTGTTCTATTGTCATCATTTTGTCACCTTGAAGTTTTTTTATGCTGATTATTGGACATTATTGTTTGGCTGGTTGATTGGGAGGTTTTTGAAAATGAAATAAAGGATTGACGAAGTAATGCGAGCAGCGTTTTATTTGTTCCCGTGAATTGCAGATTGACTGAAAGTGGTCCTACGTTACCATGCTAAACGGTTCACGTCTTTTTAAAGCGAAAAAGTGAAATCGCTTCCGTTATCTACAATGTGTTTCAATAACAAAGAGATTCCACGCTTTGCGTCATTAATATCCAGTGACTTAAAGATGCGTTAAAAATTATGTAAATTATAATTTTAAGAAATCGATAATTATTGAAACGCGTTGTGCATTGAAATACCTACGGTGTGCACAGCATTGTGAATTTCTTGATGGCTCCATAGATATTCACTTTCATATCCGAAGAAATAAAAACGTCTTAAAAAACTGTTTTTAACCAAAACAAAAAATGTTACGTTGAAATTTAATTTTTACGCAATTTACACAATTATGAGAAGTACAAGAGGTACACTGGCCATATTTGCTCTCCGCAGAAAACAATTGTACGTAGTTGAAGATACCGACTTCAGGAGAAATTCAGGCAAGGGATGGATGTATATGCGTCTGTACTGTACGTCTAAAAGGCCAATATTGGTCTACGACAATAAACTTATTACTATTATTATTATATGCCTCTATCAGACGGTATTGGAGCACACAGAAAGTAATACTCCAGATTCTACGATAGAAAAGAGAAATTAGGGAGAATTTTATCGGACATAAATAGTGGTCATTCCGCAGATATATACACGGTGTGGAAAAAACAGATTCCGGGAGATAACCACACATGGAAAAACACAAGATATTTCGCACTACGACCTGCTGTCGTAGAAATACGTCGAAGATAATGAATAATGAGAGAATGGAGTTTTGATTAAAGCGAATAACGAGCGAATAGCACAAGATAATGAGTGGTTCATGAAGATAACTACTGAACTCAAAGAACCTACGGCTGCAAGCAAGGAAGAATTTCATCAAAACATTTGTATGGAGCGTGGCACTCTATGGATCAGAGACATGGAACATCGGGAAAGCAGACCAGCGAAGAATTGAAGCCTTCGAAACATGGTGCTTGAGGAGAATGCTGAAGATTAAATGGACAGAGGAACGAAGAGGTGTAATAAGAGCAAAAGAAAAAAGAACAATGTGGAGAACCCTACGGCAAAGAATAAGCAGATAAATTGGACATACCTGGAGACACAATGAATTAGTAAGACATATAATAGTAGGGAAGATTGAAGGGAAGGTCACTAGAGGAAGACAAAGGGACAAGTATATAGGGCAAATAAAGAAAGACGTGAAAGAAAAACATATCAGGACGTGAGGGAATAATCACTGAATAGGGCAGAATGGAGGGCTGCAGTAAACAAACCCTAGGATTGAAATACTGATAATGATAGAGTTTTGTTTACATTTTAAAAATATATATTTCTCAAAATCTCCTTCGGTCAAACTTGACGGTTTTTTCTCATCACAGAGGCGGACCTTTATTCTATGGGGAACGAGGGGAAGGGGGACGAGACGGAGGTAATGAGACGGATCACAGCCATGGAGCTTATCGCTAGCTGCGACGCCCGAGTTTTTGATTGGAAGACATTATTTTTCCGGGCACGAAAACGAACGATGGGTACCTCGTTAGGCGCAAATTAATTTGGTCGGAAGACCGCGGAGGATTTCCAACCGATTGCGGAGCAAAATGGGGTGTAATTAATCAATTTCTCTACTCTCGCGGACAAGAATAGAATGGCACGCAAGACTAGCTCGGGAAATGTGCCATACCGTGGCACGGTAACCTGTACCGGCGGCTTCGTCTTAAGCCCGATCCGCAAGATTCGTGTACTAGTTGCACTTGTCGGCATGTGCGGCGTCAATTCTAAGCCAAAATGAAGGAAAATTACTGGCCACAAAGGTTCTGGATTGGACTTTGCTGGATGGATTAATAAACGTTCGCATTTATCACACCTACATCGAAATAACACCCTGCTAGCCACCGCAAGGGTGTGTAGCAGGGCTTGAACCATCATTCGGCAGGCAATAGCAATCGGAGAGGATCACCATGGGCTTTTCATCATGTATTTGTTTATTTTGGCCAGCAACCACAATACAAATCCCACTTGTAATTACGGTAGGTTCCATAGACTAATGTATGTATCACTACTTAGATAAACCACGATCCAATGAGAAAAACTCATTAACGTATTGTCGAGGCTTACTAGCCCCTTATCCATCGCTACCAAAATCAGGTTACCAAAAAATCCCTTAGCTAATGTTAAGTTGATGAATTTCGGGCCAGACATATATCCCAGTTTTCAACCCGAGACCGGTTAGCGAACAATCGATCTTTCTACCCACTAGGCTACCACGAACATAGATAAATGACAAACTTGATTATTAAAAAGGTCTTTGGCGAATAACGTTTTCCTACCCTGAATAGCATATTCATTATAAAAGTCATACTGAATTACTTGCAGTTTTGATCATGCGCAACTCTTAGTGCATATGGTTTTAAATGAGTCATTACAATGAGTCCGGTATAATTCTGAAGATTCAGGCGATATGGAGTGGAAGATAAACATGATAATTTAGTAAGAAAAATATGAGCCAAATCCACAAAAATCATAAACTTTACTATGATCCGTGGTTTCACTGTATTACAGCATCGTCAGACGAGACAAATCCACAACAGCATTGTTGTGGATTTGTCTCATGTTTTTCTTTCTATGTTATCGAGTCCTGTATACTTTATACCTTATCTCTGGAAGGAAAAACACTTTATATTACTCCCTATAAAAGTAATAAAGATTACACACAGTTTTATTAATTAATAGGACAGTGAAACTCTTTCTAACACACCTCATCACAAATCAATTGCTGAGCATGAGATCACATAATTTCCTTTTTCCTTACAATTTATGTTAAAAACATCACAATGCCAATTTTCTTACTCGTTATATATTTTCCCTACGTAGTCTACGAAAATAGAGTTTGAACGGCATTTTATGGATGAGAAGGAGGATATTTGCTGTCAAATTAACTAACAAGTATTTTCTATGCGCAAATACAAAACGCTTATGAATTCCAAGATTCTCCTTCTAAACGGGAAAAATTCTAATTTCCATGGCCTCTTCCGTACCCTCCAGCTAGATTACATCAAATTCCATATCTGTCGCATCCCTCTCAAAAAAAGGGATACATTCCACGGCTATGATGAAGAGAAGAGATATCTTACCCCATTTCGTATTTGCTAAAGGGGGGCGGGGGGTGTGGGGGAGTTGGGGGGGGGGAGAAAAAGGGGGAATGAATAGACGAGTAGAGCGCTGTTTTTGATGGGTCGCATTCGCATATCAGCCACAAAAATGGGCGACGTGCAGCAACTTAAACTTTCGCATCAACATCAAAAGCCACAGACGCAGTCATTACGCGAGGAGATACGGACTTATCATGGCTCCCGTCCAAATCGTTGCGTAAAAATATCACTCGTCCCTCAAAGGGATCGAGTAACATTTTTTTATAGATAATATCAGCATGGGGGAACATGAAGGAAATAGAAAAAGAAAATGAGATGAGGAAATATGGAAGGAATTTTTTTCAAGGAAAAGGATACCGACCACGGCCTAATTACCCATTCATACTGACACGCCACTGTCAGATTCTCGGTGGGGCGACGGCTGGGAAAGTTCAACATCAGCCATTTAGTTCATTAGACGAAGACTACAAGAAGCGACTCGGAATTTTTTCGTTGAATACGATATCGAATACATGATGAGAAAAATGCGGCACTCTTTTATAAAGGATAAACTTTGAAAACAGGACGTACTTGGAGGTGGAAAGAAACGGTCACCACGACAATATCATGATAAACGGAAAAACAATAAGCCTAGAAAAATGAGTATGAAAAATATCTAGGAATAATTACGGACAGAAGGAAATAGCAAAAGGTTAGTATCAGCTCTCATTTTTTTATGTAAAACTAACTACGAAAAAGCTAAACACTATCCTATGAGCAAAAAAATAACGAAAGATACCGAGAAACGAATATATGAAGGGGCCATTTAGAATAAACTACAAGGTCGGGATGTTGTTTACAGCAAGGGTCAGAAACGGGTAGGAGTTATATGAGGTACCAGCCCATTCCCTAAGTGCTCAGCAAAACAGTTAACACGGTCTTGTACGCTTCATCGAAGAATTTTGCATTGGCGTGGTCGACTAAATGCAAGGAGATTAGAATGTACTGGAGGAGGCATTGGCATTCTATCCTACGGGTAACAATGAAGCCAGAATGGGGGTGCTTAGGAACGATTAGGTCCCACCTACTCCGTACAATAAATTATGTTTTAAATGGCTTCTTATGGAGAGTGCATGTGTCATCATCATCGGTAAACAATCCTAGGATTGGTTTGACGCAGCCCTCCACTCGATTCTTCTATCGGCCAACCTCTTCATATTCACGTAACTCCTCTCTTTTACATCCTTCACAACTTTCTCCATATATCTCATAAGTGGCCTGCCTTTTCCATTCTTCACGTTCACTTTTCCCACGACGATTGTCTTCATTAGGACATCGTATCTTAATATATGGCCGATTAAGTAGTCCCGTCTTCTTTTCAAGGTTTTCAGTAGACGTCTCTTCTCTCCCACTCTTCTTAAGACTTTTTCGTTTGTCACTCGGTCGATCCATTTTATCTTCATCATTTTTCGGTAGCACCACATTTGGAATGCTTCCAGGCTTGACTTCTCTGCAGCTGTTATCGTCCATGCTTCACTGCCATACAGTAAAATGCTTCAGATGTATGTTCATGTGTATTAACACATAAATTACAAAGAAATCGTACGCAAATTTCGTCACAGGGGCGTCAGTTTAGTTTTCTAAGGCTACCTAAGGAAGGTGTCAATGCATTTGATTTTCCTAAAAGTTATTTTTATAACGAAAAGTGGTTCGAATTCATCCTATTCAAATTACATATTTGGCACTTGTTTGAGTGTTTGCGCACTTTCCTCTTTTTCTTTGAAGAAATTTAAAAGTGTGAAGGATGTGAAAGAGAAGAAATACGTATATATGAAGGGACTAACCGATAGAAGCACTCAGTGGAGAGCTGCATCACACTAATCTGAGGATTGATGACTGATGATGATGATCCCATTGTACTTATCTTAGTATCATAGTTATCATTGTATCTTAGTACTTTACGTTATGCCACTTTAAAAACAACTTAATCCATACCAGTAACGCGAGTATCAAGACCGTATGTCCGTGCCTACTGCGTGGTAGCGCTATTTGTTATAAAGTCTGAATTTAATCTTAATTACAAATTTTACCATCCCAGTCGGAGAAGAAGAAATTCTTCACAACACAAGTTCGGATTCTTTGAGCGTCTTGTAGCGTTTCCTCTTTATTCATTCAACAATCAATCTTTTTCTCAAAACAAAAATTAAACAATACCTTGACAACTTCAAACTAAATAAAAACCACATCTTTGATGTAAACACAAAAACATTTCCTCACGTTCAACCCGACGGACGCGAATGCGCGTCCGAGGTGCGTTGCCAAGACACCGAAGGACGCGCATTCGCGTCTGTTAATGACCTCTATGATGACCTCACTGAAGACCTATCTGAAGACTTCTCTGAAGGACGCGAACTCATGTCTAGAATAAATTATCGAGTTTTGTTATTCAAAAAATTTTTTTAACTAATTTTATAATTACATTTAATTGACTGGCCAAATCAATGTGGAGGAAAAACCTTTCCGTTTTTCATGATTGCACACTAGAAATATTCCGGGTTGAATATGTGCAACCAACAATTAAAACACATAAAATTAACGCATAACAATAATAAAAAGTATCTAAATAAACAGGAGCAGGAGCGCGGCGTAACACTACCAAGATGGCCGACCTTGCTTTCCAAATCAGCTGCGATGCCTCCTCCAGTACATTACAGAGTGAATAGAGCGTGCCCGATCAGGACCGACCGATTTTCAGCTCCCAAAACATTAAGCTTCTTTAATACACACACCTCGAGGTTAAAAGAATATACGGCCACTTTTTTTCCGGCTGTCGATAGCGGAAGCCACCGCACTGGGAGTGAGAGTGGTGGACCGAAACGGGACGGGAAAAAAACGCTCTGATGATCCAAAATAAAATTGAAAAGTTCCCATATAAAAAGATAAAAAAAAGGGATTTCCCCAGCCCATCGCGGTGGAGAGGATAGGACTTTGGGAAGGTAATGGACGCTCAGGCGTTGACTCGCATGAGCAATCCTCGGAGAGGGAAATGGAGGGAGTTTGGAGGGTGCCTTTGGAAGGAGGAGGGACTTATAAGGGATGAAAGGGTCGGAGTGGAGCTACCATTCATTTTTGATTGTCGCTAAGGGTGAAGCGGAAAGAGAATTACCTTCTCCGTCGCAAAATATTTTTTTCGGTAAAGCCAGTAAGTGAAAGTATTTAACGACTCGGGAAATAATAGGACGACAAAGGGACGAAAACCATTTTGGTACCCGTGAGTAGTGGAATTTATTCCGGGTAGTCGACCGCCTCCGCGCCATGGGTTTTGTGTTTTAGCGGGCGGAAGTATATTTAAAGAAATCAGGTTTACCGTTAAGTTATTTTCTAGCCGTTTGCAGTCATATATTTTGGAAATGAACCAGTCTCAAAACCGTAACCTTTTTTGTGTGTTAGTGCATAAGCGAGTAATTGGATAGAGGTAGGAGTTATTCTGGGAGAGGAGGAAGGGGGAGATAATCAGCCAACTCTTAATGAATTGCGACAATGAGCCCACGGTTTAAAGGCCTGGTTACACGATGCATGTACACGCGCGGGTAGATGCGTGAACACATTCACCATCAAAATTGCACCGTGTAAACACTCAAAATTGCGCAAATGCGTGAATGCGTGCACATAAAATAGCCCCTGTTCTATTTTGGTGAATGTGTGCACGCAATTTGTAGTCGTCAACAACAAAGTCAATAACAATAACTGAAGTTCACGTATGATGTCGTCTGTTTCGTAGAAGTGGCGCTTGATACTAGTAAAACAAAAGAAATCGCGAAATGCGTATCTAGAAAATGGTCGAACAATTGCGCGAACACAAGCATCGTGTAAACACTCCTCAAGTGCGAGAACGCGCATCTGTCCAGACATCTATTCACGCATCTGTCCAGCAACGTACTTGCGCGGGTAAATGCATCGTGTAACCAGGCCTTAACGTCCCATCCCACGGTCATCTCCGCACAACACTTGAGCGGTAAACGGTATATGTATGAAAAACCTCCACATCTGCTGGGACTAGAAGCCGGTTCCTTTATGTGATTGTAGTTTACTGGAACGAATGTTAGGCATTTTCCATCACCCTTATAATACCGGGCAGGAATCAAAAAGCGCCTCAGCCACCTAACCATCCGCTTACCCATAAATACCTCTTGTGTGAATAGTGTGCACGCATATGACTGACGAATATGCTTCATCATGCGGCACGCGTTACTCGACGAGGAGAGAAGAATATATTAGACTCTTGCATCTAGCAAGGAACACGGGCTGCAAGAGCCTCTGAGCAAATTACGAACGGAAGAACGTAAACTACCGATATCTAGGCAAGGGCAGCTACTACTCACGAATAAAATGTTTAAAAGCCTAGAACAATGATTCCCATGGTCTAAGTCTCTGAGCGTCCAAATTTCCATCCTCCGCAAAGCCACGTCCCCGGAAGAAACACGAGGCAGTTAAAATATTTTACACTTTTCATGCGTTGTAGTAAAATACGTACACTGTAGATGCACGATTTTAAGATTTGTTCGCGAGGCTAGGGAAGAGAGCCGGCTCACCCTGTTGGGGTTATCTGACACCCGCTTTTTTCTGGACATGGCCCCCTTTTTAAGGACGTCAGGTAGGAATTTTTATCCCGGCCCGGAATCATACTGGCGATGAAAAAAATGCCTAATATTTATTCTGATGAACTACATTTCCTTGGAAGTATCTACATCCCAATAAAAAATAACTGACATTATTTCTACTGTACTAAATTCCCTATGAAGTATTTATATTACCATTAAGCATTACTAACGTTCATTCTAATGATTTGGATTCCCTATAAATAATCTACATTTCCATCAAAATTTCCTCTTGACTAGCATTCTTCAGCATAAGTACCAGCCAGAGATCATTCTCTTTTTCCTATTAGGCGTATTCCTTCCAATTAAAGATTACTTCCCGTTATGATAAAATTACGGAAGTTTCGCTTGAAGTACGTGACCGAAAATGTCCGCCATTTTAAATCTCAATGTCCTACCCCAGTGATGGGCAAACTACGGCCAGCTGAAATGTTCTATCTGGCCCGCACGGCACTATTCCTAATCCCAGTTCGATCCAAATTATGAGAAACTTTTAGAAATGCAGTTACAGTTTCATTCAACACATTCTCTTTCATAATATTTCAGTCATTAATCACAAAAAACACAAGAATTTTGTAAAATGTATCATTTTTATTCTTTTATAAATTATATTGGCCCGCCTTAAGTATTTTTTTATTTCCTTTGGCTCCCTCTTTAAAAAGTTTGCCCATCACTGCCCTACCCTATTACCTCATGCATCTGGTAATGCGAAACACTTTGAAGTCTCACGAGCGGGAAAACAGGTCTAGAGGACATGATAAGAAAACAGCACAGTAGAAAAGACATTTACCAGTAGTCCAGGCAGGAATCTCTCTGAATTCGAAAAAGATGAGGAAAACCTTCGAAATGTTCTTCTGGAGATGGCACAAATTGAATGAAACGAGAAATGAGGACATAAGGAATGGGATAGAAGTGGAAGACCAGCGTGGATCAATATGGGAATACGAGAGAAGAGGTAAATGGATGGGGTCTCCAAGGAATCGTTTGGGATACAACGGAAGGAGAACAGAAAGGAGGATCCCAGGAAGAAAACCATTGGGAAAAATATGCTCGCGAAATAAAGAGAGAATGGGAAGAAGAACTATGGAATCCAGGCTGGCCAAAGTAAATGAAAAATATAGGATACCACTAACACTAATCGGAATATAGCAAGAATACTGAAAGGATAAAGTAAGCAAAAATGTTAACAAATAAAAAAATACACAAACTATCGGAGATATATTTTACATTCCTGCTTTTGGGATTTCCCTGCAGATTCTTACGAGCTACTCCCGCGTTATTATGAATCTCTACAACACTAAACGAACTGGTTTAGATGCTGAGTGGGAGATAGGAAAACAGGAAGAAAAGACTCGGCCGAAATGAAAGAATGTAAAAGACCGAGAGAATACAATGGGAGCGAGTGGGAGATTGTTCGAGAAGTGGCCATGCCTCCCTCATTACAAAAAGTGCATTCTAAACTCGACATTGCTTCTCTTAAATTCCCTGAGCGCCTCATTACGCGCCCAAAACGGGACACATTTTTCTTTCATGGCGGAAAAAAATAGAGATAAGAGATATTCAGGTGTAAGAGTGGCTCTTACGAGAAGGAATGGGCTTCAGGGTGCGTCAGGAAGCGTACACCCTGACGTAACAGTTCCATTTACGTACGACCGGTATCACTCAGCTCATTTTCACATAAAAAGGGAGGCAATAAAAAAAAACCTCCACTTTTCACGAACACGATATCGGCAACTCTTCTCACACGCACTTCATCCAAACTCGACTGAACCGCGAAATATCGTAAACTCCCAGCTCCCACATCCACTTTCCACCGCATCCACGCACGCACTCAACAACTGCGTCGCCCACGGAGATGGCTGAAGACGCCCAGCAAAGTAGGTTGATACTTAAAGGCCGTCTTACACGGCCATTGAAACTGCGCAGGCTGCTACGAGGACACTTGCTCAAGAGACGTTGCGCCGTGTAAAGCGACGACTTGCGAGGAGAGACTAGTGATGGATAAATCGATTTCGATTAAAATCGAAAATCGAGTTTTAATAGTCAAAGATCGAGGAAATCGAGATCGAGCCATGATCTTCGAGTTTAGATCCAAACTCGATTTTTCAACTTCGATCTTGACCATTTCGTTTGATCTCAGCAGCGCGTAGTAGTCAGCAGAGGTCCTCGATGGTTATTCGAGGCTCGAATAACCATCCTCGAGGTCATTTATTGTTATAAGTAGATGCCAGTAGAAGTTAGGCAATACCTCAACAGGCCACCCGTCGATAGTAAAGTCAACCCCAATCCTCTGAAAGTCTGGCAGGAGATAAAGGGTGAATAAATACCCCAAGACGTACCGTTTCGCGATCAGAGTGCCGAGTATGATAACGTCATCCATCCCATGTGAAAGACTTTTCTTTAAGGCCGGTAAAATTGGAAAGGCACACCCTAGATCATCAAGAAAGCATCTCAATCAGTTGATCTTCCTCAAAACATTTAGTGAAGCCGAATGGTTCCAAGCGGTGATACACATTCAAGTAAATTGCAAATTTTTACGACTAATAGTTCAAGAATATTTTCTAAGTACATTTTTAGTGATTTTTTATATTATTCAAATATGTATTATGAGCGTTTTTCAAATGAATAATAAACGTTTCTTGTACCAACTGCATTTTTTTTCAAAAATGAACCTTAGATTTTTTCGATTAATCGATCTTTTGGTTCAAATTTCGATTTTTGCTGAAAAGTCGAGCTTTCATTTCGATTATAAATCGATTGCTCGAAAAATCGATTTTGACCGACATTTTTCCATCACTAGGAGAGACTTCGTCGCTGCGTGAATGACTGCGAGCAAATTAGAACATGCTTTAATCTGATGTATGCATTAGCGCAATTTTCACATTTTATTCACCACATGGAGCAGATTGCAGGGGGAAGGAGGTGTTTTGGGAGGGAGATGGGATTTCGACAGTGGTACGGTGGTTCTCAGAATACCAGAGAGGGTTGGGGGACGTTTGAAGGTAAGAGATGGGTATTTAGGGAAAATATTGGTGGTGGTAAGGTTATTAGACAGGATAGGGAATAGGTCTTTGAGGATGTGTTTAAGGGAGTGAACACCAGGGAAGTAGTTTGTGCACAAGGAGAGGTTGTCTTTGGTTTTGCGCGGAGGGGCTATGGGGGAGTAAGGTTTATTGGAGATTTTTTTGTTGAAAAGGTGCTCAGAGTATCCTAATCGGAGGAGAGACTGGTGTAGGTTAGTGAGGAATCTGTTAAGGGAGTCTGGGTTATTGCATATACGGTGGCCACGAATGGAAAGGGAGTAAGGTGAGGATGTTTTGGTGTGGTAGGGAAGGCAGCTATTGTAGTGGAGGTATTGTTGTTTATTAGTGGGTTTGATGTGAACAGATGTTAATTAAAACAGTGACTTCGTGGATCCACAATATTTAAAAACTTTATTGACGACCCGGGTTTCAACGTCAAAGCGCCATCTTCAGGTACCAAACACTCAGAGATCTCTGAATGTTTTGTACCTGAAGATGACGCTTTGACGTTGAAACCCGGGTCGTCAATAAACTTTTTAAATACTGTGGATCCACGAAGTCGCTGTGTTTTAATTAACGATGAGATTCCACCAGGTTACGCCTGAAACCACCAATTTCAGTGAACAGATGTGTTAAATTTGTTATTGGAAAGGGAGATATCGACATCACGAAAGGTAATGTTAGATGAGGAGATATGTGAAGTGAAGGCAACTGAGGAGGAAGCGTTGAGAGAGGCGATGAATGAGTTAAGGGAGTCTGTGTCGTGTTACCAAAGGAGAAAAATATCATCAATATAGCGGAGCCAGAGGAGGGGCTTGAGGGGGCATGTGGATAGAAAGGATTCTTCGAGGAGGCCGAGGAAAAGGTTGGCATGAGAGGGACAAAACCTACTTCCTACGGCACAGCCCCTAGTTTGCAGGTAGAATTAGTTGTTAAAGGAAAAGGAATTGTGAGTAAGGATGAGGTTGGTAGGGTCAAGAAGGAAGTCAGTGCTAGGAGTGTGTGGAGTAGAACGTTGGTTTAAGAAATGTCGGAGAGAGGAGAGGCCTTCCGAGTGAGGATTAGAGATATAGAGAGAGGTAACGTCAATGTTGGCCATAATGATATTTTGATCATTATGACGTGGAGTGGAATTGAGGCGGTCGAGGAAGTGGTAGGTATCTTTGATGTAGGAGGAGAGGCCATGGATATAGGTTGAAGGTAAAAATCTACAAAGGCGGAGATGTCTTCGGTGGGTGAGTAATAGGAGAGGTCAGTGTATATATAGGTCAGCATATGGCATGGAGCAGGAGGAATGATGGAAAGCTGAATGGAGGAATTTTGGAATGAATGGACTTGGAGATGGTTAGTAATTTAACAGAAAGACACCAGGTGTCCCTAGTGTTCATGTGGGATTTAGCTTACGGACAACACTTATGCGAGCGTAGTCACTTAGGTCGATTAATTGTACACGCAGTTAGGTTTTGTAGGATACTGTAGGCGTTGATGATAAGAGTAGAGAACACATAGAAATATATCATAGTATACTCCTAACGGTTACTCTTTTCCATTGGCGCCTGTTTTTTTCGGTATCCCTTTCACGATTAATTTAACTTGAAGGAGCATCACATCTATAGTCAGTATTAGCCGTAAAACCTACGAGTTAATAACTATTGGAATAGACTACGTGAACATTAGAGACAAATACGACATAAAACAAAGGAATATTTCACAGCGCACATGCAGAAAACAGATCAGTCACGATGTTTACATCAATAATAGTATCTCACCCACAACCCGATGGCACCGTTGACATCACGTAATTTCGTGACGTTTTACGCCAACCCATTCATTGCATATTGATATTTCCTTGCATGCTTGGCACAGGCAAACAAATATTTCATTAACATTTGAACAAGTATAAACCTATATGTATAAATGTTAGTTTGATGCAGCATGAGATTGCATTGAATGTCAATTAGCCATGTTCCCTCACAAAACTAGTTACAAGCTGAGAAACGGAGCGTAGTAACTAACAATCAAAGGAATGTATTCCTAATATGGGAGCTATTGCGTAGGCATACAATCCGATGCATAAAATTACACGATAGATACTAGAATATACATGCTTGCGCAATGATATATAAAGCGAATATAAGCGAGTGATATATAAGCAAATGGGCAAAAATATAAAGCGAAAGAGAGGCCGAAAACAACGTAACCTTTCCTGAAATTCAATCTGATTCAATGAACCATACTGCCATAATAACCTTGAAAATACTACGCAGTACCTGTATTTAAATTCATGTTCATTCATTCATGCCGAGATCCTAAGATAACAGAGAACCTTGGACATAAAATTATGATGGTAGACATTTTCCGGACAAATATTTGCTAACACTTTTAATATAAAGATGAACATCCATAAAACCATCATGTGAAGGCCACTCACCATCTTTATGGTATTAAATGAAATCCTAGGTACTTTCAACCCCAGAAATAAATTTGCTAACGCTTTTAATATACCCGTTTTACTTCACCGCAAAAATTACTTCGTTCCTCCACCTCCCGCCAAATCTTCTCTTATTCCCTTCAGTTCTCAGTAACTGTCCAATGGCTTAATTCTAAGTTAATAGAACCTAATTTCGATCCCAGCAGAAAAATGATGTATTTTGAAATATAAATCACTTCCAGTATCAGCTTCTTGCCCGTCAAATTCCAATAATTCAGCCTTCATATTCATCCACTCCAAGTACACAATTCCAAGGAGCACAAAACCTGATTTCAAGCCCACTATCGGATGATTGAATTTTATTTCAGCAACAGTTTTATCTCAATTTCGTTCGCGGGGTGCACAAAAGGCAACCAAAAGGTCTCAGGTTTGAATCCTAAATCGATTATGACTTTCGTTTTTGCCTTAGGATTGCCAATAATATGCTAGATGCTGTTATAGCGTATAGAAAAATTTCACCAAGTTCATAAATTATTCCAAATAATTTCTTTCAGTGGAAACCGAAAAGTTTTGAGCAGGGATAAGGTTGGTAGGGTGACTGAGACAATGACTTCGCAACCCGTGGGCCCAGGTTCGATTCCTTGGCGAGGCATATTTTTCATTGATTACCGGTACTTATTTGTGATGCTCTTCCCGATAAGAACAGACTTATGCCGCCGGGTTACATTCCACTCCCTGAATTCCTAAGACTTTTTAACTGTGCAACTTTCTATAATTGCGCTTATATAAAAGTGATTTTAGTAGTCGTTGGCCTCTACTGATAGCAAGAAAAAATACTCAATCTCTTTGCCAAGTTCTCAAAATTCGGAAAATTTCATGTAGGTAATTAAAACGACTGCTGTGGCACCACTTACTTGCGCATTGATCCAAGGGAAGCAAGAGTAAGCGTACTGGTACATACCTGAAATAGAAAATAGAAGGCGTAAGTTTCGTTCATTTTTCGATAAAAATATTTTTAATTATTCATTCTGAAATATTTTAACAAGATATGCCCATCTGGGAATATTGGTCATGCATCCAGTCAGGCAAGATTCATGATTCGTGAACCGGAAATAAAATCACGAAGTATCTTGCTGTATGACTATTAAGGACTATGACCTTGAAACGAATCGGTGTGCCTAATAACGCCCACAGACATTTTCCTCACTAGGTGATTAACACATGGAATGCACCAACTTTCTACCTCAAACAGTTAACGTCATGTCGGCCGCATTAGCAAGGGAGACAGAACACGCATATGCTGCGGTTTAATGATGCACAACCCATGGAGTTTTTTTTATCCAAACCCGCCTGCTTTATTTACATCACTTGATCACAAGACGTTTTTAGTCCACTCGTCCATCCCAGTGCCATGCAAACGAATTCAATTTTTTCGCTGAAATCAATAACCAGACGTCATTTTTTTATGGATCGGAGACAGGAAGGCCTGATACGATCCAATACGGAATGGTAGTGGAAGAGGCAAACGTCAAAAAAGTAAAAACTAGAGAAAAAACTATAAAAAAATATTACAGCGAGGAGATAAACTGCTAGATGGAAGATTTGTGTCGTATATTATACAGATATCGCTGATTAGTTGCAAAGTCTTCCTCTTAATATTACCTACTTCCTGTAAATGAGTCACCCAAGGGATTAATGTTTGAAACCATCGGCATCGCCTTGAATAGATAACCAAGAAGTCACGTGGTACAAACACGAATGCTTCGCAAATTTGGTGAGTTTGAAAAGCTCGTTACAATTACGCTCATTATTTTCACTCGAGTTTTTTCACTCGGGTTTTTTCACTCGGGTTTTTTTCATCCATCTCGAGCGTCGAGCCCCGTGATGAGAAAAACTTCACGCGGAAACAATGAGTGACACTTGTGTGACAACGCTTGTGCTACGTGACCCCTTACCCTCCCCCCAGAGCTCTGTTTGTCACTCTCTAAGGAGGTTCCACCGAATTATGAAGTAACTGTCATTTTTTTTTTTAATTTCATAGCATATAATTTTTTGACCCTTCTATCGATTGGAAATAAAATAATGTGGCCTTGCCATCATATATTAGAAGAGCAAAGACGTTGAAAATCAGCATTTTATACGCGGTTACACGGCAGAGCATGGCTGTTCTAGTAAAATTTTCAGATAAATAATGAAAATAAATGTCGTTTTGACGAAAAACTAATGCGCAATTTTATGTAGGAGTTAACGTTGAAAACAAGTGTTGACCTTACCTACCTTGTTTAATTGATATCAATAAATTTTTCCCTCGAAGAAAAGCAGAAAACCCTTAGTTACATGAAAGTTGGGTACGTTTTCATTGTTTTTTTTGTATGAATAGTAATGCGATCGCCATTTTGATCAATAAAATACGCAGTGTTGTGTACAGAGAAGGAGGGGCCTAAATCCATCCCAAGTACCCCCATTCTGGATTCATAGTCACCCATAGGCTAGCATGTGTATGCCGCCTACAATCTAACCCACCACATCCATCTACATGGAATCCGAATGAATTAGGGTTGATCAGAGAACTAGACAGTGTGCAGCGTAGAGCAGCTAGGTTCGTTAAAAGGTGTTACGTTAGGTTTAGTAGCGTTTCAGAATTAATAAAAGAATTAGGGTGGGAATCATTATCAGAGCATAGGTTAATAGTACAGATTGAATCTACTAGAGAAATTTCTATCGGATAGCTTTACTGAAGATATTAGGCACATGTTACAAAACAGCGTATTATGCTAGATTCGACCAGATAAATAAGATTAGAGAGATAGATTGTCGTACCGATACATTCAAAATGGCATTTTTCCCCCTGTACTATAAGAGAACAGGGGGCCTATTCTGTAAAGTCGAAAGAATTTTGGCTCATATGGAGAGTCGTGGGTCACCGCGACGAACGATTCGCGAACATCGTTCACCGCCGAAATGACGTATAACAGTTGACTGTTATCCAACGTTATGTCTATCCAGTGCGCCGTTATTACAATGGAAGGAACAAGCTGAGGTAATTAACAATAATTAATCGACATTACTTACTGTTGATGTTTGTAATCAATCTATTCGCTTTAAAATGTAACAATATATGCTGGTATGGAATAACGGCGGACTTATTAAGAAAGTGAAACTTCTGATAATTGAAAGTGATTACACCTTTGGAATTAAATCACGAAATATTTTGGTTTTATCAATTGATTGTGTCAACAGCTTCTGTAATGATATTGTTTTCTCGAGTGAATCATTACATCTTCGTGCATATATTCCTCCGTCCGCCTATGTTTCTATTTATATAGTAGGGGAGAGCGGGGTTAAACCGTACAGCGGGGCTAAACCGTACACCCAATTCCCGGGTTTTGATTTGAAGCTAGAGAAGTCAGATAGGTGCCGCAGTCTAGCGACGGGCCACACAAGTTTTCAGGAGTCAGTTCGTTCTGCTGAGCTTACGAGTGTCGGTGTTACACTGAAAAAAGTTGTTTTTGTGTGTTATCTTATAATTTTGGGGCAACGCCAAATAAGAGATAAGTAGAGAACCTTTACTTTCAAACTAGTAACTATCAGACCATAAGAAACTACTGTTCTAAAGCTATCTTTTGATCACTAGTTATGATTAATTAGGTGATGGGTTTCGAGGTTATGTTACAAAATTCCCACGATGTACGGGATGGGGCTAAACCGTACACTTCTGTACGGTTTAGCCCCTAATGGTTTGTTATGGCATCTTGATTAGGCTGGAATTTATGAATGAAACATCACAAATATTATAATTTTATAGGCTTACTTTACAACGTGAATTGGGATATGACGCTAAAGGTTCTGAAAGAAAATGGAGTATCATGCAATGACCGAAGAGTTATCCACAGCTTGTATGAAAACCAGGTGGCCATAATCAAATCAGGACCCAGCAGTACAGAAGATAGCATAAAGAAAGGAGTGAGGCAAGGATGTGCACTGTCTCCCGTATTATTCAATGTCTACATCGAGAAAGCCATTCAAGAAGTCAACGAAAAGTCTCCTGGAGTGAATATCCACAGGGATAAAATCAACATGCTACAATTCGCCGATGACATAGCAGTCATGGCAGAAACAGAAGGAGATTTAAAGAAGACACTAGGAATATGGAAAGGACAATGACAAGATATCATCTGAAGATCAATAAAAAGAAAACTAAGGTATTGCTATGCAGTAGGAGAAAGGAAGCCAGGACCAATGTTCAACTAGGAAAACAAAAGATCGAGGAGGTGGAAGAGTTCTGTTACTTGCGAAGCCAAGTAACCAGCGATGAACGAAGTAAAAGAGAAATTGCCAGTAGAATTGCCCAAGCAAAAAGGGCATTTTACCATAATAAGATTCTGCTTACAGCTGCAAATACAAGCGTTGAAGTGAGGAAACATTTTATTAGAACATACATCTGGAGCTTTCTTAGAACATACATCTGGTGGCAGTGAAGCATGGACAACAACAGAAGCAGGGAAGTCCAGACTGGAATCATTTGAAATGTGGTGCTACCGAAGAATGATGAAGATAAAATTGATATATCGAGTGACAAACGAAGAAGAGTGGGAGAGAAGAGATGTCTACTGAAAACATTAAAAAGAAGACGGGACAACTTAATGGGCCACATCTTGAGACACGATGGCCTGATGAAGACAATCGTTGAGGGAAAAGTGAACGGGAAGAATGGAAAAGGCAGGCCTCGTATGAGGTATATGGAGCCGGTTGTGAAGGATGTAAAAGAGAGGAGCTACGTCAATATGAAGAGGTTGGCCGATAGAAGAATCGGGTGGAGGGCTACGTCAAACCAATGATGAGTCTTACTTTCACCCTATTCAACCAAGCTTTATTATAGAGTACAAATATTTGTTGAAATACTTATTACCGTAAAAATATTATTTAAAATACCTTATTTATTTGTATTCAAAAAAACATGATTTGGCAGCAATAACAATAAGGTTTTTTCCAGATGGTCCGTAAATATCATAGAACAACCAAAAGAGCTATATGGACCGAAGAAGTAATGAAGTCCGCTCTTGATGATGTCATAAAAAAATTAAAAAATTAAGGGAGGCTGCTAGGGCTTACAACGTACCAGCAATGACGCTGAGTGGTAGACTTATGACGCATAACTCATTGTCAAAAAAGGTAGTTTCAGGGCATATGCCTGTATCCACACAAGTGCAGGAAAATTAATTTGCTGAGCAAGTTTTACCTCTCGTTTAAGTGTTTTATGGAATTTCCTTCGTTTAGCTCCGCCGCTTAGTTTTTGAATATGCTGAGAAAAATGGCAATCCACACCCATTTAACAAGGCAGTTAAATTAGCAGGGCAAGATTGGCTTCATGGATTTTTGAAGCGGAACCCAAGAATCAGCGTTCGAAAACCGGAATCAACAAGTATGAGTCGAATTACTGCGTACAATGCAAAAAAAGAAGTGGTTCTTTTTTTCTCCAACCTTACATCTGAAATGTACAAACACAAGTTTGACGTCTCACAAATATGAAATTTTGATGAAACCGGGATATGTACGGTTCATACCCCGGGAAAAATATCACCGTGGGCTGTGCAATGAGCGCTGCAGGTGAATACATCCCAACTATGTTTATCTTCCCTCGGCAGAGAATGAGCCCTAATTTGGTAAAAGGCGGTCCACCAAATGCAATTTACCATTGCAGTCACAATGGGTGGATCAATGAAGATTTGTTAGTTTCCTGGTTGCACCATTTTATTTCCCATACAAAGCCAACTAAAGAGCAGCCCGTACTTCTCGTAATGGACAATCACAAAACCCACGCTACCTTAACAGCGTACAATGTTTGCAAGGAAAATGGAATAATTGTTGTGACACTTCAACCACACTCGTCAAATCGCCTTCAGCCATTAGACATCACTTTGTTTAGCAGCCTAAAAGCAGCATTCAACAAGGAATGTGACAATTTTCTTAGGTCACATCATCATCAGAAGATAACATCTTATGACATTGCTGCTATTTTTAACAATGCCTATGCTAAGGTGGCTAATATAGCGAAAGGTGTAAGTGGTTTTTCATCGGCTGGGATATTCCCTCCTGACCCGTAAAAATTCAAAGAAGAAGATTTTGCAGTACGGGTAGGGGTTGAACAGAGACTACCTATAATAGAAGACAATGGTATTGCTGATGGTGTAGGTTCGAAAAATCGGTCTCAGGAGACGTGAAGAGCCCTACTACAGCCCATATGGATTTGAAAATGAACGAAAATTAAAAGAAACTATAACCCCAGAAAACTCATGTCTAAGGTAAGAGGCTCTAGGAATACGACCAACAAAGTCCAAAATATTTCTTCGAAATCCAAAAGTCGAAATATTATGTTTGATGATTCGTCATCAGATGACATTCGTCATCAGACAAAAGAAAAATTTGTCAAGATGATTCTTTTAAAGATATGGACCCACAGACGTCATTTCAAGGAGTAGGATTGCTAAGAGAAGCCTCGGGCTCATGCCTCATGCCTCATGTGCGGTGAGTTTGGCAAGGACAAATAACTGTGGCTTAGGTGCTGCACGTGTTCAGGGTGGGTTCACTCAGCTTGCAGTGCTGCCGAGTCTGCAGACAACTTTATTTGTGATTTTTGTTTTGATGTAAAACTTTATACATTTTTGTTTTATAAAATCTTATCACTTTTTGATAAACGTTTACCTAACACTTTTATACCATTATCAGTTGAAGTCAATACCTTTCGTTATATAGTGTATTAATTGAGTTTCTTAAGTAATAAGTCATAAAAGGTGCTGTATGCAACAATTCATTACTATTTACTTCCCTAATCATGTTATTTTTTACTGTACGGTATAGCCCCTCCTACTGTACGGAATAGCCCCGACCCCCGGGGCTATTTCGTACAGGGACATGTTTTTTTATTATTTAATTTAAAAATATAAACAATGAAATAATTCAAATTTCTTTGTATCCAAATGGGAGCCAATGATCCATATTACAAGGTGCCTATTTTCTTATAATTTTATACCCAATATTAGCTGAGAAATAACAATTCTCGCTTAAGTGTACGGTATAGCCCCGCTCTCCCTACATTGATTTGGAATGGTTGATATCACCGTAGCAGATAACAAATATAGAACAACCGTTCAATATCCTGCGATAATGTACGCGTCCGAAGACCAAAGGACGTCTACATATACCCTGCAAGCCACCATAAAGGTGTGTGGGAGGGGGAGATAGCCTCACAGGGGGGACGTCCATACTATTTCAGAATTTGTCGGTAGAATACAACCACACAAAGAAAGGTACTCGTACAAAACAATTGCCAGCATAATGAGATTTGCTCAAACAATGTGATTTCCAACATGATACCATCTCTCTCTATAATGTAGATCGCCCCTGCAGTAGCATTAAAATATTACGTAGAAGTTTTACACGAATAAAAAACTTATACCTATGTCTAGTCCACTAGACAATTTTTAATCAACATTAAACAAAAACATTGCATGGCGACAATTGAAAACAAAACAAATAGTTTTATATACCTCTAACTGTATAAGCGGCAAGGAATCGGAGACGTGAAAGATTTAACCATTAGCTAGAATTAGATACATTCTCACCTTGTATCCCGCGCGATAAATATCAACAAGTCGTCTGCTAAAATCGAAGCTTCTATCGGTGCCCACCGCGATAGCAGCGCCTGCTCCCCAGAAAATATTTGGCGACGGATTATGAACGAAATGATCCGACTCCGTCGCCTTGAGCCGGGGCGACCGTCGCGGCATCAAGGGAGCACGGTTTTTACTACACACTATGACGTTTTTTTCCATATATGGGTATTGTTGTGACGTCGGAATCTCGAATTCGACTTTACAGAATAAGGCCCCAGAAGAGGCAGCATAGCAAAGGGATAGGTAGGGGAAATATTTTCGAGTATTCTGTAGTGCATGATCCATGTATTAACCCCTCAAGTACTACGGATGCTAACAGTAAAGTTGAATGAGACAATATGGTTGCTTGTTTGCATGTTCAGGGTGTCCACAAAAGTCAAAATATAAAATTCAAGCATAATTCAAGGTTTTCAAGGCTAAATTTATAAAAATTTCCAGGCTAATATATCGCGGTTCTTGTAAGAGTCAAAAGTGATGTTTTTCAAGTTCTATGTAGAATATGGATTTTTTGTAGTTTAACCCATAGCATAAGATAAATAAAAAATAGATAAAGTAATTAAATAAGAAATAATTGATAAATTAAAGTAATTAAATATGTAGTTTTATTGGTAGTAAGAGACTCTCTTTGTTGGTTGGGAAAGATAAACTACTTTTTGATTGAACACCCTCTTTCTAAATTAGCATTTCCATGAGAAATTACAAATTCTTCTACAAGAGGAACTTAAAGAACCCACTGGCTAAAGTCTTCAGCATTCAACCGCTGTTCTTGGAATGATGATTTTCTACATTAATATTTTTTGCCATGCTTTTCTATTACAAGTCTCAAAGCCTCAATTTTCTGTTCACTCAGAATCAGTATGTAACATTTTTGTACCAGTAGATTATATAGAAAAAAGTGAAATCACAACAGTCTTTAGTATCCTAAACCATCTTTTTCTAACAAAAATTAATGTAATAAAAATCCTAATTCAAGTAAGCGCATCCTGAATATATCTAACAAACATCAACAATTAGATTTCTCAAACAATTATAGAAAAGTTTGTAAAAAATATATTGCAAAGCCTACCAGAAAGCCAATTTACATTGTACTTACAGTAAAGTATCCGATCACATCAAATGTGCAGTTAAAGAAACATTATAAGTTCATTTTCATTAATAAAGGAATTCTTTTCCAATTATTAATCAAATCCTTGAATGCTTTCAAATTCTCGTTTAGAAACAAAAAAAAATTTAATGCGGCCAAGAGATCCCATTTATGGAATATCCGGGGATTCCATTTTTAAGATGAAAAAATTATTATAGAATATTTCAAGCTGCTAAACTAGTAATTTTGCAATGTCTTATAAACAATAACCTTTGAAATGAAATTTGAGGATTTTCTACTCCTAAGAAGAGGTTGTGTAACTCTGATCTTGAAATGAAATTAGCCTTTCTTTATGCTACTATAAACAAAATTTGAAAAAAGTCTCGCATTTTTTCCGGGTTTGCAAGAAAAAAGTAGAATGACATGTGGGGAGAATGTATTCTCCTAAATCAGGTAAGCCGACAATAGCAGAGTGGGGTAGTGGACTGCAGGAAATGAAGTTCGATTCTTATCGCTGTTTAAAATTTTTCTTTCAGCCATTGAATCAAAGAGTTTATCATCCTTCATTTCCAACCTTTTTGTGTGGATACTGACTTTTTTGTACTTCTATCATTTAAACTACCTACATTTACAAATGCGTCACTCAAAAATACATTATTAAGTTAACATAATGATTACATGATTTAATTCTGCAATAAAAAATGTTTCCAATCCTTTCCCTCACGCCAAATTTTATTATTTTTTAAATTATAAATTCACATGAAATTTCTGATAATCTACTTTTTTTAACTGCCTACTTGCATTACCCTAGGAATACAGCATAGCATGTATTCCTAGGCAGTGTTAAGGATCGAACTCGCGACCTGCAGTACACTAGTCCTCATTATTAACAACTACATTATCATAGGTTCACGGGAATCTGGCGAATGTAGGCGACCCGCGTGACATTCGGACTTATTTTTTTTCTCGCGCATCCGGGCCTATGGAGAAAAAAGTCACGACGAGTATTTTTCTTTGTTTTTGTGGCACGGAAAAAATCTTCTCATTTCGTGACCAAGTTACACAACCTCTCCTTGTCAGTATCTACCATACGTACGTACATTCCATTCGCGGGGCGCATCGATCACTAAGCCGAGAAATTTAAAATCTCCGATCCGGATCTGAATTTTTGCTGTCTTCGGATATTTCAGTAGCGAATGAAATGAAAGACCCGTGGATCCAACCCGACCAATCTTAATTTATTAATGGTACATTTGTAAATCTAATTTAAACAACAAAAGTATGATAAAGTGAGTATTCAGATGTAATGGTTTGAAATTGAAGATGATAACATTTTCGATGCAATGACTGAAAGAAAAATTAAACTGCGATACGGATCGAACTTCGCACAGTAAACTAGCTCTCGTTGTCCGCCTGATCCCGGCGAATGTAGGCTACCCGCGTGACATCCCACGTAATTTTTCCCGCGATACCGGGGTAACGGGGAAAAGTCATATTTCTTTATTTTGCTTCTAGTTGCACGGGAACATTTTCATCTAATTTCGTGACCTGAGTTACACATCCTCTTCTTGTCAATATCTACCGCACCTACATTCCATTCACGGGGCACTTCGATCGCTAAGCCGCGAAAATTTAAAATCTACGATCCGGATCCGATTTTATACCGTGTCTTTGGATCCGAATCCGGAACCGAGTAAAATGAAAGATCCGTGGTGGATCTTTGGTTCCGACGGATCCGATCCGGCCATCACTAACGTTAGGCATATGTTTGCGTATCATGGGCTTAGTCCGATGTGCAATGAATGAGAACAAAGAGCACTTGACGTGACGCTGAAGGCATCCGTTCGACTGACGAACGTCTCCGATCCACACAGCGCTGACGATACATTGAGCCTAACTACTTTTCCGTCGTTTTTTATTCATTCATACCAACGGCAAATCCATATCTTAAAGTCATCGTTATTTATCCTATTTATAAAATAAGGATTTTTTGTCTTGAATTAAGAATTTTTAAAAGTTCCGACTCAGACCAGAAAATCACGAATAATCCACGAACAATTCCCTGCATTGAAAATTCACGAATAATTCCCGATTTTCCAGGTTTTCCCGGTCAGTGGACACCCTGATGTTAGTAGTGATGATTGGTGATCTTCACCCCCTGCCACACACCCTCGCGGTGGCTTGCAGGGTATCGTGTAGATGTAGATGTAACCTTATTTTCATTGACAGCGAGCTGCGTTACTTGGAGCGAACGCCATGGAGGATTTTGAAGTATTACAACGCCTTCCACACAACATGCATATCCATAATTTATCATCAGTAACGATCTTGTTATGAGTGCACCGCACTAAAATAACCCCATTGGGAGCACCTTGTCGCACATTTATTCACTGATGCAAAATTCACAGCTGCTGAATAAGGACACGTAAGGCCTAATCAGAAGCAAAAACATTCTCTTTCCCGCTTCCTTTCAATACGGTGAGATACAAGATGACTTTTGAAAACCGGTGCGTGACTGCGCCGCAAACGTAACTCATAATGCGTCTATACAAAAACCTCCCGGCAGAAACAAAAAAGATACGCAATTATATAGGCTTTTGCAAAAGATTCTTTTGCCGCATGCTGACGTCACAGAGTTTAAACCCTTGGGATGGACCTCTAATGACAATTTAACAATATAATTTCATTGTATATCTATTGCATTCGCTATATGGCAGCGAAGCATGGACAATAACAGCAGCAGAGAAGTCCAGGCTGTAAGCATTTGAAATGTGGTGCTACCGAAGAACGATGAAGATAAAATGGATCGATCGAGTGACAAACAAAGAAGTGCTTAGAAGAGTGGGAGAGAAGAGCTGTCTACTGAAAGCAATAAAAAGAAGACGGGACAACTTAATCGGACACATCTTAAGACACGATGGACTGATGAAGACAATCGTCGAGGGAAAAGTGAACGGGAAGAATGGAAAAGGCAGGCCTCGTATGAGGTACCTATATGGAGCAAGTTGTGAAGGATATAAAAGAGAGGAGCTACGTCAATATGAAGAGGGTGGCCGATAGAATAATCGAGTAGAGGGCTGCATTAAACCAATCCTAGGATTGTTGACCGATGATGATGATGATGATCCATTGTCCTTCTAATTCAGGTTTTTCAATTTCGTGTCATTTACCTTTTCCTTTGTAGCGCCATAAATTTTTTCAAGATGATTTAAACGATTGTAAAAAATATGCATACGGTTCTACAAAAAGGTTTAATTCTTGTTTGTTAACTGTTTCATTATTGAACTCTGTATGTTAATGAACCCTGGGCTAGGGGCAGAGGGGGCCATATGGCCTCAACTAGCCCAGGATAAATAAATAAATAAAATATCAAATTTGGACACCGAAATCAATATTTTGGCAATAAATAAAAATGCGGAGGTAAAGGGAATAATTCACTTATTTCGATGTCAATTTATATTTTGGCCACTCACGTAATCAAATATAAATGTGATAAACTAATTGAATCAACCGTAATGACAAGATCGAAAATTAAATGATACATTAAAAATATTAACAAAAGCAGATATATGAGTGAATTCAAAATATAATTACTCACAAAAATAATTTAAGAGTGACATTGCAATCAATTGCAGCAAGTCTATTGCAGGGAGATATAATGAGAAGGAAAGTGCTTTTACGTGGATTTTAAATTTGGCATTTAATTACTCAAAGGCAAGTTCAAGGCAAAGGCAAAGGAAATACATGATGTACATTAGGATAATCTCTAAAAATGTGCTGTTATCCTCTATTACCTACCATTATGGCGATACGATTTTTATCAAAAATGCCACATTATGATTCACCCACTGCATAATCATTTGCGGTAAAATTCTGATGAAATGGCCAGTTGAAGGCCCCTCTCAAAGGAAAGGAATTAGTCTCCTGAAGAGCAATCTCCGTAAAATGATCAGGGACGTATTGCACCATCCTAGACTGGAGTCAAAAACGATACAAAAGTGGAGAGGAGGAGCGCAATGGTCGAGATGCGGTTACTCCGCAGCAGAAAGAAAAACACGAAAGGAGTCTCCATGGAAAAAATAGAGGGTCAGAGTCCCAGAGGAGGGGGTGGGAGTAAGGGGAGGGAGAACATGAAGGAGTAGGCAAAAAGGGGGGGGGGGGGAAGGGCGCGCCTTCCGTCGGATGCGACCGGGTCGTCTGATGCATCGCACTTCGCTGCGGACCGCCGCGGAGCCGACTGATATGAGATAACCCTAGAACGACGGGAAACCATTGTGAGCGTGTCCCGAAATTCACTTACATCGGCAGTATCGCCCGCACTGCCGTAAAATGGAGGCGAAATGGTACGGTCAACGCAGCAATGGACCGTTAAATTATGACATCACGAGCTATCGGTTAGCATCATGGAGGCTGGAATGTACTGGAGGAGGCTAGACTATGGGTGACAATGAAGCCAGAATGGGGATGCTTGGGAACGATTAGGCCTCACCTACTCGGCACAAAACATTGAGTTTCATACGGTCTCTTATGGGGACTTCATGTGTACTATAACATAAATAACAGTGAAATCTTACCCAAATTCTTGCTGTATCAGATTATCTTCAATAGGCTATTTAAGGGTGGTATTAAAGCATTTCTTTCTACTGAGAGTAAATTTATTTACTACTGGACTTTAAAACTCGTAAGAATTTTACCTCTTTGAATTAGAGTAATATCCATCGAAAGGACAATGGCTAGATATCAGCTAGAGATCAATAAGAAAAAGACTAAGATATTGGTGTTCAGCAACAGGAAGAGGACAAAACCAACGTTTTACTAGGAAACACTTGAAGTATAGTGAAAGAGTTCTGTTAGAATACCCGGGAAGGCGAGTAACCAATGAGGGACGAAGCAAGACAGAAATGTTAAGTAGAATAGCCCAGGCCAGAGGGCATTCTATCAAAAGAAGAATCTACCTACAGCACCTCGCAACTATATTTCAGGATACCTATTTTCGCCATCCCGGGCTCTTTGCCCTTTATGGTCGTGGTAGGAATGATAACTGAGGAATTTACGGTGAGGGAGAAAGGTTATTTTATTAGGTTAGTAGCTCGACGTGTTATTTTGTTAGGGAATATTGTGAAGGAAAAATCCAGGAGAGAAAGGTTATTTAGTTAGGGTATTAATATAAGGAAGGATCCGGAGGGAAGAAGGGTTATTTTATTTGAGAACGAATCATTGTATAGGAATTTAATTTGAAGGATGCCTAGTTGGTATTGGGAGAAATTAGGGAAGTGAATGGACGGGTTATTTCGTTTAGGTTTTGTATTAGGGTCGGGAATCTACCTACAGCTGGAAATACAAGCGTAGAAGGAAACAATTCATCAGAACTTTCATCTGGAGCATGTTTCTTTACGGCAGTGAGGCATGGACGATGACAGCAGCGGAGAAGAAAATGGTGGAAGCATTCGAAATGTGATGCTACAGAAGAATGATGAAGATAAAATGGATCGACCATGTGACAAATGAAGAAGTCTTAAGAAGGGTGGGAGAAAAGAGAAGTCTGCTGAAAACTCTAAAAAGAAGACGGGGCAACTTGATCGGCCACATCTTAAGGCACGATGGCCTGATGAAGACAATCGTCGAGAGACAAGTGGACGGAGAAAAAGGCAAAGGAAGGCCTGGGTGAAGTGAACGGGAAGACTGGAAAAGGTAAACCTCGTACGAGATACATGGAACAGGTTGTGAAGGATGTAAAAGAGAAGATTTACGTCGATATGAAGAAGTTGGCCGATAGATGAATCGAATGGAAGGCTGCGTCAAACCATTCCTCGGAATATTGATCAATGATGATGATGAAGTTGACTCGCGCTTTACTCTACTTCTTTGAAGAGGTTTAAAAATGCATCTCATTTGTCATCTTACTACTATTCATCATACTACTAAGTTTTACTGCGTGCAAAAACAACTTCATCCGCAAGTCAGTATCTCCGAACCTACCAAGATGGCCGCTGGCTTCTCAAATCAGCTGTGATACCTCCTCCGATACAATCTTACCTCCTTGGGTAGCATGGTATTGCAGCGTTACTACGAATTTATTTACAATGATTTTTGGAGTTGTTTGACGGGGGAGAAAGAATAAAGAGAAGAATATACGAACTGATAATTCTGCTCTAATATGAAGTGAATTCATCGAGAATATTATTCGCCGTCCACAGTATTCAGGTCGGTAATGTGCCGCCCTGACAACTCCAAGGGCGCGGGTTCGATTCCCGCCTCTGGCGTGAGTTTTGGGTTTGTATTAGAAATTAGAGTTAAATAAGAGTAGACGTCACGATATGATGTTTGCAGTTTGAACACATGATATTGTATGAGTATGATCTCATACGTACATACATAATATTGTTTGTACATATATGTGAATATATGCACGTTAATATGTATATATTTATACATAAATTTGTGTGGTTACATTTACGTTACTTTTGAATACGTTATGTGAAATTTATTTCTCTGCATTTCTGGAACTCTCTGGAATATGAACGCACAATTTTTTTTAAATTCAGACACTGTATCACTTATATATTATTGTAACTGATATGCAGAGTTAGCACCTGCTCTACTGTTCTAAAATTATTCATAATGGTTACCCCGAAATAGCATACCTAGGGTACCTACCTACCTACCTCATGGGTTACCTATATTCCATCAAATTGTTATAATTGTTCCAGATAATGTTGTAAATTTTGTTGGAATGGAATAAAATATGTTATTATTGCCTCAAAAACTAATTCAGCAACTCAACATATTCACACTCATATTCACTGCAGCGTCTCAAAAAAAATATATCAAACACAGTGCCCGTTTAATTTCATCAGGAGATATCTAAATGGTAAGTTATTATTGCATTAGCAGCCTATGGATCTGGTTATGCCGCCTAAAACATTAATGCTTGCCCATGGACTTCCGGGAAGACAGATTCCTAACCAATGACTTTGTAACAAAATATGCTCACATAAATTAGTCATACCATATGTATCGTAAACCTAAAATTCCGTATATTTATTCATAATGATAATCCTGATGGAGAAAAGCTCCATCCGAATTCGCATTAGATACTGCGAAACGAAATCGGCAACAGTTGCATTGGAGACAACAGAGTCGGTTGACATGCGAATGCTCAGAAATAGAACGAAAACTTCCATGAATTACACACTTTCTTTAGAAAAATCTGGCGCCTTTGGAAAAATCGTCAAAAAAATTGAGCATATACCCTTCAAATGAAGATATGTGAACGAAATTAAGGAAAGAAATAAATATTTCAATGAATGAAAGATAAAATATAAGCATGACAAAAATCGAAAATGGTTAAGATACTAACAACAGATCGAAGGTTTTCCAGGCGATCTAGCTGCAGAAAATCTTCTCGGGTTTTTCACCTGGTCAGGTTGTCCATGGCCGACGTTTCGGTGCTCGACTCGGGCACCGTCATCAGGGCAGATGAGTCACTCATCTGATCTGATGACGGTGCCCGAGTCGAGCACCGAAACGTCGGTCATGGACAACCTGACCCGGTGGAAACCCGAGAAGATTTTCTACATACTAACAACAACTTCCACCTGAAATCGAAACTGAACCTTTATAAATATGAAAATAGCATTCTGTAGCACTCCTGGATAGCCATTTGTGTCAGCTAGCAGCATTTTAAGTTACGGTATTTCGAAAATTAAAGCTAGGCTTTAATTTTCGAGATGGAGGACGTACTTTTGTGGTGACACGCAAGCAAGTAGTATCTCTTTAACATGGATTACTTAAAGCCAAATATACGAAAATAAAAATTTTAGATACATTTTTAAGGATAAAGGTGAGACCCTAAGGAAAGTGGAGTTGTGCCACGAAATACTCCATTAGAATTATAATTAAGAGAACAACTCAATTAAGAGTTTCCTCTAAAATAAATGAAAATAGTGAGGTGAGATGATTGACCAACTTTCGGTTCACATACAAGCAGAGATTAAATGACTGCCCACACAAGTTGCGCTTTTCCCCACTTTTACGATACAGCAATTTCAAATGGTCAACGCAAAGGCACAAACCAAGCAATACAGAATTCAAAGAGGATTTTTACATTGAATTCTTTACATAAGCCAAGAGAAAAATCTGAGTTTTCCGCGGCTGTGGAATTTGAAATGAAAAATGATTGCATCTGGATTGCTTTCAGTGCAACGAAACGTCTATGCTTCAAAAGCATTTTCACAGGAGGATTCTGGGAAAGAAACACTCTGCAAAAGGATCATATGCATGATAAAACTGATGAAAATCCAATTACGCCCAAGGGTGAGAAATGAGTCGGACATTTCGAGTGTATCCAGCGAAATACAAAAAAACACTTCCATTGCTTTTTCTTATTCCGGGAATTCGAATTAATTAGTTTTTCCCTTTCTAAAAAGCTTCTCACGCACCGAGACATATTACCAGATAGATTCATGGCACCATCCACGAGCAAAAATCAGGTAATTTATTTTGTTTCTCGCAGCCTGGTAGATTGGCATATTTAATAATGTTATTCAGAGGTAAGTGTTAACGGTTTGAGACATTTGCTGCCATGATATGAACAAGGTCTCGACGGAATAAATTGAGGTTCAATTTCATCTACACCACCTGGACCACTGCAAGACGTGTGGCAGGGGATATTTGGGAACCAGCCTTTAATCGAGTTTAAAAGTATTCTCATGTGGTCTATGCAATTGAATTATCATGTGAAGGGAAGGCATTCGTGCATGAAGGCTTATGAAATTGACAAACCATAGCAAAGTTATGGTTTCGGAAAAGAGAAGTTGGAAAGAATACTTGAATCTATCGGTAACGTAATCCGTTTCTCGTATCTGAACAATTCATGTCCACCGCAATTTTTAGTGGTTAATTCTCTCAGTGGCGGATGGATACCCAGTTTTGCTCCCAATTACTTATTACCAAAGTAATGCTATTATTTATAATTATGTCGAACCTCACTGTTTCCAAACCCATCGGTTTAAATACAGTTCCATGATTTTTGCTATACTTTGGGTAAGGGAACGGAAATAGCTTCCTAATTTTTAAAGCAGTAAAAAAGCCGGCATAATTGGTCAATAAGGAGGAAGGGGTGCATCTTTCAACTGGTAATTTATTTTCTACCCACTTCTTGCTAGACCCCTTTCATCTTTCAGCCCAGTACAAAGTGTCAATTTTCGCACGACAAACTTCACACAAAACATTCAATTTAGAGAAGCGACGGTGCACTTACGTCGAAGTTCATACCTCGATTGTCCGCGGGAAAAAAAAGTTCCCACGCAAAATTGGATGGGCGGAGTTTTCTATGAGCCTATCACATAGCAGTGACGCATTTCCGTTCCTATATCACGGCATTTTTCAGGAATATATCCTTACGAGATGCGAGCTTATATAACCGGCCGTGTTCAGGACGACACAACGTCAAGCTGTTACCCTTGAAGAAGAAGACCCTTCTCGTCTCCGATCTCCTTACGATCACCTTTATTTATTTTTTTCATTCGTCCGTCTATCCCACCCCTCAAGTCGAGAGGTGAAGGTCACATCAATCGTTCACTTCAGGATCCATGATTCCCTTTAACGCGTGAATCCATAACCTTCCTCGATCAACGTCAATGCTTCGTGGGTAGGTAAGACGCTCCCCTCACACTGCCATGACCGCCATGACTAAGGTTACACCACATCATTATTTCTCCAAAAGGTATCTATCAATTGGATCACGAGAGATTGCTCGTAACCCGTGCTTAGATCGATTCGGAGACCTTGGCGATATATAAGGTCTGACTGAGCCGAAGGGAAACTTAATGAACGGCAATATAAGGATTTTCTGAAAATGTGATACGCCAGGGATACAAAAGATCGGTCTCCAATGCTAATGATATGAACCACCAAAGTAATCAATACACACAATCCTCCATCTTCACCAGAAGATTAATTAATTACTTTCACTCCTTCCATTGATTTAACTCCTTTTCTACAATATTTTTGAAATAAAAATTCTTTAGCTTGGAATTAAGAAAACAGTTCACTAGGGGATACGGAATATTGTCCCATAGTTCAGTTAGGTAAGTAGGATTACAACAGCAGAAATGCAAGGACTGGAATTATACGAAATGTAGCTCTATAAAATAATGAAGAAGATGAAATAGGTAGGCCAAATGAAAAAAATAAGAAGCTGTGGAAAGAGTATTAGAAAGGAGAAGTGTGATGGTACCTTCCAAAAGAAGATGGGAAAACCTTATCCACTACATATTGAAAAGTAGCAGTTAGTAGGGCTAAGGGGGAGGCAACGAGAGCTTAAGTCATTTGCGATATTTAGGAAAGGTGAGTAATTTAGTAGAGGTAGGAATAACTCAGGAACGCGGAAGCTTGAAGAGGGGGTGGTGTCTAAACCATCGGGATTTTCTCGAATAGGTAACAACAGAGTCACATGGTATACACAACCATAGTTCGCAAATTTGGGGTGTTAAATCCGCTGATTATAACCTCATTTATTGTTTACTCTGGTGCTTTATGTCACCTGGGAGCTCTATAGTTGAGATGGATGAGAAAAATCAAGTGAAAACAATAACGAGTGATTCGGACACAATACATTTACAAAGCAGTCCTGTTGGTACCACGTGACTCCTTGATTCGAGATAATCTCGACGGTTTCGAACACACCCCCCGGGTGTCATTATTAGGCTGCTCTTGACGAAAGGCGCCAAAGTGTCCAAGGTTTAACGTCCTATCCGATGGACTGAGTACTGCACTCAAAATTTTCTCCACATAGCACCTAATTAGGTACCGGTATACTACTGAAAAATCTGTTTCCGCCAATTTTTCGAACCCGGGGCACTCCGGGTAGGAAGCCCGTACTCTTATCTATATACCAACCGGATCCCCCATATTTATTGAGACTTTGTGATGTAACTAAGACAGTCGTCGAGGGAGAAAGGGAAAAATGGGTAAGGAAGACTCGGTAGGAGGTGCATGGAGAGAGAATTGAACGGACGTAATGAGAAGAATTATGTAAACACAAAGAGGTTAGCCGAGAGTTGAAGTCCGCTACAATAACCTAGTGATGAAGATGATGCTCTCGAAAATCAACACTAAGAAGTACTGCTTCAGCACCTTCAGAATACTTCCCTGTGGGAAGTCTAACTTAGAATAAACTCTGTGATTTTAAAAACACCCTGACTTTCGAATAAAAAAGTGCATTATGCATTAGATTTTCTTGCATTATGAACAGAGATTCCTCGAAGCGATGCTTCGGACTGTGTAAACTGATTAGGCAATGCATTCCGACACGATGCCAATCACAAAAGCACGACTTAGCAAGGAATGCATTCATTTTCTCAACGACCAACGCCATCTCACGAAGTAAATGAAAACCTGCACGCAACCACGCTAACCCCCCCTGACCGTGAAAATCCCGGTTCTCCGAACTACGAGAATTATCGATCGACCCACACACGAACTTGAAATCCGATTCGATCGCCGCGTAATGTTTGGGAACGGAAAAAAAAGGAGACCTTTCTCCGAAAGGACCGTGCCAGGAGTCGAGGGATTGTGAACGCCACAGGGACCCGCTCCTAATTTTATGCTATCATGAAACCCGGCAATAGTAAGAAAGAGAATAATAGACTTCACCATTTGACCTTTTCGTTCAGGCGGTCGGGGTGGATGGATCCCATGCAAAATTTCGAGGCGAGGTCGGATCTCACGAGGCTAAAGCCTCGTCCTTGAAGTTCTCCCTCGCGTTTAACAAGGGGTCGCTTCAGTCGGTAGGGCAAAGGTCTCAGGGAACAAAGCGACAGAGACTGACTTTACCTTCCCCCTTTCTCTCTTTGTTTGCTGGGGTCGATTGCACTGAAACTTTCGGAGGAGTTTCCGCATGTGCCGTCATCCACCCCATCTCCTCTCTCCCTATTCAAGCCGAATCAATTGACATTACTATGCGCGCTCCGTCACGACCCCATCATCTCTGCGTTCCACCATCTTCATAGAAACAGTCACAACTTTGCTTAAAACCTTTGCGCTTCCCCTCCCCATCGAAAACATTTTCGAGTGGACTGTCTCCATGGCGATATCAAATTAAATAAAACACGTCCCATCGGGTTGAAATGGCAGGGTAAAATCTGGGTTATTTTTTTTACTAAATCCTCATTCAAAATTGATCGAACATAAAAAAGTAGCCTCAATTTTATTTGTACCAATTAGATACATGTAATTTTGTATGTAAATTTGGTGCTAATACGATTTCGATTGATAAAACGAAACATCGTAATGTCTAAGCAAGTAGATAATACTATAAAAATGCGAAAGTGCTCTCGAATCCATGCAGCATAGCAAATTTGAAATAATTGCCAATTTTACGATGTTTCACGATATTTGTAAAACTCTGATTCCTAATAAAATTTTTTACCCTAAAATGATATTACTGAGAGATTATATGGCCATAATGAATGATAAAAGGCGTCAATTTGTGTAAATGATTTTAGTTCCTGATGAGCAATAAACAAAAAACCTCGTGGATAAATGAAAGTACTTAGTGGATTCCACAGTAAGTTTGATTGGGACGACCTAGGTTTCAACACGAAGTGTCATTGTCAGGTGATGATGATGATGACCTATGAACCTGACCTATGACCTATGATGTAACTGATGATGACACTACGTGTCGAAACCTAGGTCGCCCCAATAAAATTTACTGTGGAGTCCACTAAGTACTTTCAATTAGCCATAATGGAAAACTACCACTATATCTCGCCGGAATTTGTTTCCTCTATTAAGTAAGTTTAGCTTTATTTAATACAGATTCAACGAAGGTTCTTAACTCATCGAATGAAGAAACCGCACTTATCTTTTGTGCATAAAATGAGGAATTCATGGTAAACATTTCCCGAGCATATCTCCGTATCCACCATATCTCGCCGGAATTTTCCCCTAAAAACCTGGTTATGAAAACAGTAGGTACTACCAAATAGTAGTACTACTTACTATTTTGCCTATTCCTAATCATGCATATTATATGCCGGCTCAGGTGGGGGCGAGGTAAAGTCCTCGCCTGCTAATCCTAGGGTTGCGGGTTCGAGTCCCGCCTGCGTGGCTCCACCTAGGGCATGGATGTTTGTCAAGCTCTATTAATTCAGCCCCTGGGAAACCTGATGACAGGTAAATGCAAATTGGGATCCCAGGGGTACATGGGCCCACACAGTCCGGATGCAAAAAATAATATGGTCACGAACTCTACATGCTATAGCTTGTTTGAACAATTTTACTATAGGTAGTACGATTCCTGTTTCTTAAAGTGCTGCTGCCAACTTTAACAAGTAACCCCAAAAAATTTGTCGACTCTTAAAAAATTTGCTGTCATATGCTACAAAACGTTCTTAAATATAGCATCAAAGTTGCTGAAGCAGCATTTCTAATTAATACCGATTTTGACTTCTAATTCAACCCACTATCATCCGTAATCCTCCGAAACTTTAATTTTTTTAAATCAGAGGAAGAGAAAACGGCAAATTGACATAATCAAAATATACCTTCAAATATGCGCAAAAGTCTTACTCTAGATAAAACTAAATATCCTCTATTGAACTAACGGAATAAAATTAAATTCGTACCTCAATTCACAATTGCCAAATTTCGTGTTCATCCAAAGCGCTGCTCCGCACAATGAGATAAGGTTATTTCAAGAAAGATAAATCCTCAACAATCTCCTTATATTAAGATAAGAACAGTTTCGAACTCATACATTTATCGCTAAGGAGATATGCACTTTACGCTACGCTTGAAAGTAATTTTCCTAATTACAACAAGAACTTAATTTTTCTAATTACCATTTCTATGCAATTGATGCATGGTACTACGCTTCGACCACATGCATTAAGCCGACTATAACGACAGCTTCATGAATCAAGAATAAGCCTAAAATCTCTTCAAAATACGAAGTGAAAATTGAAAATTAGGCATAGCCCCATGAAATTAAGTCTCGAAATAGAATGCACTAAATACTGGTCCCATTGGATAATTGAACTGTGAGCTAAATCACATGCTTTAATGACCCATAATTTCTGGATGCTATTGCAAGGATTGAGACACTTCACCAGCACGAAATCAGCTGATTCTCAAGCGACTAAGACCTTTAACATACAATACACCTCAGCACGAGAATCGCAGCCAAGTCAGAGTGGACAAAGGACCATCAGATCCTATCCCACGCTAACGTCCTAGCTAATCCCCTCTTAATTGTTCCCATCGCCTGTCGGGCCTTAGGCGCTGCGTTCCGGCGAGGCAATATCCCACGCAGCAACGTGGCCATGTACCCAAGGAAGCTTTGAGGCGCATTTTAATACTAGCTCCGAGATACCTTTGCATCTCGGAATAAAACGCGTCGTCGTAAACCCCAACCCAGACTTGGTATCTAAGGGGTGACGGGAAAATGTGAATGCGTACATTTAAACAAAATTAAAATAATACAAAAATTACGGAGATGAGGATTTTACAGTAAAGTCGGGAAAGGCTTCTCACAAAGATAGCCAATTATTCTCACATAGTGTTCACGTGGTGGTAAGAATATTTTACTTTTTCAACAATCACCGAATTATCCCCGCATTCATAGTTATCTTCCTCAATTTGATTCCATAAGAATGGCAATGATACGAGACGCATTTACAAACATATGTATGCAAATCGAACACTCAGGATCATCCGTTAATCTTATCAATGCCGGATATTAATGGCAGGACCCTAAGTTGGCGCTGAATATAAAAAAAACTCATTACATGATGGGATTTAAATGTGTACACAACAAGTCGTTAAAAGGGATTCGAACGGTAAGTAAGCAAGCAAGAAAGGGATTCGAAAGTTAAATCGAACACCCAAAATAATAATTCATTAAATCACAGAAAAAGTAGCTTCATTTGCGGATAAAAATACGCAATTCAAGGGTATATAGTTTATCAACTTTTGTTTCATCCCGACAGAGAAGGAACGCTCAGCTCATCCATCTTTCATAACATGTCCCACGGAATAATATCCAAGGAGTTTAGGAGACAAGATTCATCATCCATAATTTTGGCGTTAATTTGCGACACGAGGACTCCGTAGGAGCCACTGGAGACGTCTACCACCTCAGGATAATTCGAAACCAATTAAGAGCCATGCAAAGTTTTGTAATCCATCAAGTTCCGTGTCCAAAGGAGATTGATGGCCGCACAACGATCTGCGTCCAAGTTCTCCTACTCTTGAAGCAGCTTCCTGCAAATGGGAGGTACAACAACACGGAAAACTCTGGAGTTTTCTGACGTAAAAAAAGACTCGATCGTGGGAAAATATCGCCATTGATATTGATATACTTTCAACAATTCAAGCCAGAGATAAGCTTCATAAATATTTTATTAATCGGTCAAATATATGCGTACTTAAATACACCAAACAGGCCAAGACGTTGGGGAATCTTGTCGATTGGATAAATTTGGAACGTTAAAGAAAATAAACAGGGAGAAAAGAGAAGTCAACATGCTACCACAACATGTATTAAGATGATTAAAATGGGTAAGAGTATTTCGACTGAAAAAAAAGAATAAAAAAGAGCGGGGGACAGATAAGAAGACAATCTTTGACGTGTTGATGACGGTGAAGAAGAAGAAAAAGCATTATATGGAAGAAGTAAGGATAAAGGCAGATTTATAGGAAGAAAATTGTACATGGGGTCGATATGATACTGTAGATTACTATAGGGGTGATAATTTCGAGTGTAAGAGGATAAGGTTTGGGACTTTAAATCTGATGTGGAAACTAAGCTTATCTGTGAAAAGGAGGAGAGCGGGGAAGGACGTGTTCAAAGCTGTTGATTATAACATTAATAATATACATAATTAAGTGAACAGTGCGACACAACCGATATAGTGGTGGCACCTCAAGACATATTTCGAAGCATAATTCTTCAGCTAAAAAAAATAGTAATAGGTAGGTGAAAAAAAAATTCCACAAGAAATCCGACTAAAGATTTCAGGTACAGAATTGCCTCCTCTCAGGTTTTCGCCCGAAGACTCCGGTTTTCGTGATTCATCTCTGATCTCCGGTTTTGGGCAACCGATCTTCGATTTTTTGACACTTTTAGATAGCTACTTCGAGTAGCAAGTATTCTTTTTATATCTATGGAACTTGGTAGAAATACGCATTCCATATCATACATTTCATGACAGAAATATGGAATGAATGTAGATAGTATGGGTTCGTTTATTCAAATAGGGGTGGACTTTAAATTACGTCAAAATGTTTTCTAGATTTTTTAAACCCCTTATAAAAGAGTGTTGAAAAGTTTAAAAAAATTTTCAGTAAGTGAAATGACGATGAATTACACGACGAAGTATCCCAGCCCACCTTTCGCAAATCTGTCATAATCTCCGATTTTGGGATGCTTTCAAAGTTAAAGAAAAAAGTCTCCGATTATGGAACCTTCAAAAGGCGGAAACCCTATTCAGAAATCGTACGCTCACTACGCTCGAATTGAAGAGCGAAAGAGGAAGTACTGGCTATTTACTTTGCTTGACATGCTCGCCGTCTGTCTAATTGCCCAAAAGGCATTCGAGTAGCGCCCTCGAAGAAGTTAAAAAAAAAAGATCACGCGAACTGTTTTCGTAGGAAGATTACAAAGGAACTGGCATCATTCTTCGTGGGAGGAATTGGTTTCCACAAAAGACAGGCCCGTGAAACGCCGACGTCGACTAAGGCCGATGAATCCCTTAAGAAGTAGTCTACCGAGCAGACCTTTTCTTCCTAAATGAGAGAGGGAGAGCGTGATGAGGCATGCGAGACGCATTAATAGCCGGCCACCTGTGGGATGTGCCGACAGAGACACTCGGGAGAAGAGCGAGGTAGGTCGCAATCAATTGAATGGCGGAGAGAGAAAAGAAACGCGAAATGCGAGGATTCAGTTCAACCCCAAACACTGCTAAGGAAACACGTGGAAAACTATCCACTCCGTCCTAAATAATGTAATATTCCGCGTCAAATGGGATAGGGTTGAAGTGATGACTAGACTACTGGCCTCCCATCCAGAGGTCCCGGGTTTTTATCCAATTCGTGGGTGGTGGGGATATTTCATTCGTATACAACTATCTACCTATTTGAGGTGCTATACGGAAAGTCTCCATCCATCATATGGGATGTTAACATGGGGATTGGGTTGGTTTGGAAGCTAGAGTTCTGGGAGGGTGTGCCGGAATCGCTCTAGATAAATTCGGGCAAAGAATAATCTCGAACCAATAGTAAAATCATACAAATGAATCCTTAGTTACGTGCCGAAATTAATCTCGAACGATTCAAATATGTGTTCACGTATGCGCAATTATACTGTTCCTGAAAAAACCTACGAATGCTTCAGGACTACTGGCGTATTGCCGCTAATCACATACGCATTACGACGAGAAAAACTATACGTACCACGACACGTAGAGCTCACGGCCATCAAATTAGATTCAACACAATATTCGTTGCCAATCTATTTAACAAAAAGCTGATGACCGATCTCAATATATATAGAAAACTAGACTGCTAGCACATTCCACGACTTACGTCAAAGACAAATTTAGTGACGCATAGTTGACATAACGATGATTTTCGATGTTTGAAAAGCTCGCCTTTGGCGGAAATAATTCCTAGTAATCTTAGTAACGATTCAAAACATAATTATTCACGTGAGATAAACTGCATAAGATGCTACCGTCGATATGAAAACGTTATGAAAGATTATATTTCAATAGAATGCAGAAACAATTTCTTCGACAAAATAAAGGAACTTCTTGATTACGATTTTTGCGCTTCGTGAAATACTCCGCTTGGTAGGGTGCAGACACCCTCAATCACTCAGAAAACAACAAATCAAACTATCCTCAAAGCACTAAAAATTAATAAAAAGATCACCCAGTCAGCGTGCCAACTGCTTTGATTGAACAAAATATTCAGACGCACCCTAGCATCGATATTACTGAGTAAGTTGCTATGAACGCATGGCAACAAGGATGGAGTTAATTATCAGAGTTCTAGGAGGGTTGGGAGATGTAAAGGATTTAAATCAATTCAAAGACTTGCCAGCAAAGGTTATATCATTACATCACATAAATAACCCATATGCCGGATGCCGTAAAGCACGATAAATTAAAAGTCACGATTTTCTTTCAAGGTGATTGACCTAGCCTTAAAAAGCAAGGAATCTGAGTATTAATGGCTTTTTTATTGGTATGCCGTTTTCTGCTTGAGTGCTTTGTGGAGAACATTCGTGTTCAGTACTCCGTCCGTCGAACGAGACGCTAAGACACGGTCCACTTGGCATTCGTTAAGAGCAGGTATTGCCGATCCCAGGTTTCTCTCCACCTTCCTCCGTTCCCTTTCATTCCTATCCTTGTACCTTTCCTCCATGTCTGAAGCACCTATAAGTGAGGGTTTAGACTATAGAAACCACAGAAACATAGGGGTATTGGTGGCAGCGTAGGCTATGCCAGGAAGATGCCTATAGTTCTCCCGTTAGTGCATGATTTCAAAACCGGAGTGCGAAGAATTCCCTAACCTCCCACTATCGGCACACCTGCGAGGATATCTAGCAATTCGCATGACCTTTTGACCCCTCGTAACCTATATTCCCCATTTCGTCCAGAGGGCGGGTTTTCAATTTTTCTCGGGACCAGGCAATGAATTAAGCACCAGAAACGGCGCAATGACTTAACGAAATAAAACTACACAGTGGATGGGCTTCTTAATTGGCGACTCAAATTAATTAATACGGACGATAAGGATTGCCCTCCCCCACCCTCTCTAGTAGGATCTTTACGAATGTAGGTCGAATGCATTCGGACCGGGACTGAGAATGGTAAAAAGGGCAAATGTTGACACAAGTAAAATAAACCTGTGTGACCTTCATTATGCAATGTTATTTCACACAGGAAATGCAACGAGAATTCCGTGAATGCCTAGAGGCTGAATTAAATCGCTAATAAATTTAGGTCACGGAGGGATTTTAAACCAAATAAATACGGAACTTTTACTCATAAACTGGTACAACTTATAATGGAGCTTTAAAAATGCCCATAAAAATATAACCAAGATGGAAGTGGCAAAATAAAATGAACAGGACTGGAAAGCGATATAAAAGCGTAGACGGAACATAATGCATGGAATAAAAAAACATTAAAAAGTTGTGAAAACGGGGGGTGTCAAAATGAATACAATTTATTTAAGCTTATTCGCCGAAGAAGAGGAGAGAGCTGCTGAAACAATTGAGTAGATAGCACTCAATTACTTGCATAACCTATGAATGCCTTCGAAAAATACTTTCGTTCCAACGAAAACATGCAAGAGGAATGTTGCAGACATTGATTGAAGTGGAAAATAATGCACTGAAATACTGAATTCGAAGCCGTCCAAAAAATGTTATTATTGATATATTAAAACCCAATATTTTTATTAGCTCTCTACTGGTTATGGTACATTTTGGTGGATTACCTATTCCTACACGGCTGTGCACTTTTCCGATAGCTCCTTTCCTGATCCATTCATTTCTTCAGATAAGATATTTCCTACCTTTCTTCATGCTACGCATTTTCCGGTCCTCCCTCTCTCTCACTTACGAGCCAATCTACTTTCAATAAAAGGCTTCAGTATCGTTAATTTCTCGTTCCATCCACCCACTCGACCTCCTTCTATCTCCCTCTTACAACTTCCATACTCTTTCGCCCCACTTAACATTTAATTCTTCGCCCTCCTTTGTCCATCGTGCTTTTACCGTTCTCCTCCATGCTAACATCTCAAAAGCTTCAAAATTTTTCTCATCATCTCTCCCATAAGTCTACGTCTCAGATCCACATCAAGCTCTCTACTTTTCTTTACGTCTTTGATTAGGGTTCTCTGACAAGAGCTCATTATTACAATCCAGTTCATTTACATCTAATCATATTTCATACGAATAAGCAAACTATGAGAGAAATGCGATGGTGATCCATTTTTTACGATGACAAGGGATTTTTTCGTTATATATAGTTCAGTTATATAAGATATCCAAGCATGAATACTTATCCGTATGGTTTATCGATAAATAATTATTTTTTCTTCTAAGCAATATTGTCAATTAAAAAGGGTCCTGAAAAATACCACTTCAAAACTATATTTTTGAACGATTTTTTAGAGAAATATTTGCGTGAAAACTACAACTATGCTAATACAACCAAACTCTAACCTCACAATTAATGCCCCTATCATTTTATCCATTAATCATTGTCAGCAAGCATTTTAAATAGCTCGAATATTTAAGAGAAGATTATATTTCGTTCTGTGCTCTTATCGTAGAAACGTACCTGTCTACGCGCCCGAAGCTACTTTTTGAAGGGCATCTTTCTTGTATCCACCTCATGAGAAAAGGAGACCGAAGCAGGTCATGGCTAGAAGGACGTAGTTTGAAAGAAATAAATGGTCACCGAACATCTTTCTATTTCCCTGATGGACCATTTCTTATGATGGTGGGCTTTCCTTTATCCCCACTTCAACTTTCATAGTACCCTAGACCCCTCCCCCCCCCCCCCCCCCAATCCCCACATTTCCATTACGACTTGGGATTCTGACCGTCGGAACATTTTCCCCGCCTTTCCATCCAACCTCACATGATTACCTCCTCTCCGTATCGTAGCTGCCCCGGCTGCCCCTAAGAAAACGTAACCTCATGTATATGCACGGAAAGGCAAAGTAAACAGAGAAACTTTTGGTTCCGAATAGCCAACATCCTGTTTACAGAGGATCGTTATCAATGCATTCCGTAGGCAGTGAGATTATTTGCCTGAGGCAGAGATCTTTCCAACGTGATAAATTGTTTAACTAAAGGGAATACATTACTTATTTCCTAATACGAAAGAAAATAGGAACTCAAAATGTGTAAGAATTAGCATTCTGGTTAATTGGTAAAAATAGTTTATTTAATATTTACCCATCAAAGTAATTCAAATTTAAAAATATTTTAACGTGAAGACCATTTGCAGCAGAGGAAGAATTTCATGTTTATTCTACCAGTTTCTCAAAAAAGGTTCTGCATTACGATAATCGCATTCCGGTCACCTTATTTCAACTGATATTTCCAGTGCGAAGAAGTACCACATCTTTCATTCAGCAATACCGCATCACGTCTTACAATGCTACTAACACGAGTAGGAGAGAAAGGTAGTATGATGAACACTCTAAAAATAAATGAGATAACCCTTAGCGGCTTTGGCCTTCATTGAAATTATTGCTTCTTAATTCAAGAGGAATTGTTGATTGCGAGGGGAGGCATGATATGAGATAAATATAGCAAGAGCTGAAGGATGTAAAATAGAAGAATTATTCGGGTATGAAGAGGCTAGTTGATATGAGAGCCGAGTGGAGAGCTATGTGAAACCTGTACTAGGCTTAAGCTAAATTTATGGAGTTCAATGATTCGTTGTGGAAGGATGAGACAAACACAATAAAACGCTGTGGACCCGCACAAGATGTGTTTTATTATGTCAATCTTAAGCTTGTTGAATAGTGATGAAGATAACTGATACGCCCAATGTTATCCTAAACACTATTTGGATATCAAGTCAACAGTTGAGCAAATTTCGGTTAAAATAACACTGGCATTTGAATTCGAGCGGAACTCAGTAAAAAAACGTTCCAGCACCCTCTTCCCACTCCGGGCCATGCATCGATCTCATCCGCTCCTTGACTCTTACCCTTTTTGAACTCCCTTCATCCCTATCCCTTTGGAAGGACACCCACGTCGCACACTGCGGTCCTATTTCCCCCACCCGAAACAATTCCATCCCCCCCGCCCCCCTTCCCACTTTTCCCCCACATTTCTCGGGATCACCTCCGGAGACTGGTAGCGATTATATTTCCCCGGTTACCTGACTGGGGCGGGGGACGGGAATGAGGCCAGCGGGAGTTTAGAGAATAGGAAGCTGGGGAGGAGGACCCATCGCAGGGAGGGGGGAGCGGTGGTGGAGAGGATGCGGGGGCGTATGCGGCGAGGTGCATGTGGGATGAGGTTCCCATTTCACTCACGGATGAGGATACGACCCAAGGTCGCGGAAGGATAAGAGGAAAGGAGGGCCCTAGATGGACGGAAAGCATGACTGCATAAACCATAAAGAAAAATAAGGGAGTGCCTTGGACACCAAAGGAAGGGAGCACCACAGAAATTTGGATTTTAAATTTTTACACAAATTTACTTTAGGAATTGAAAATTTTCTAACCACAAAGAAAGTGGTTGTATAAAACCTAAACATTATTTTCCAATTTTCCGTATATATTGTTTCATTTACAAAAATAAAATTTTATTTTATGGTTTATAATAGCTTATATTTTGAATGGGGGCGTTTACTCGGAACCGAAATCGCAATTTTGTACACGAAATTGTTAGATGGAAACGAAAAAAGAAATTTAGTGAAAAAATTAATCTTCTAACCATAACCATTCACTCATAAATCAAAAATTTAAATAAGCAAAAGGTGACGCCCACCGAAAATGCTGCTGTGATAACATTGACGTCACTTTCCTCCCGTCCTTGACTGCTCGTATGGGAAGGGGAGGGAGTGGAGGGGGATTCTCGGAAGGTCTGCTCGCACACATGCTGTCGTAAATGCTCCGATTGGCAGAGTCAGCTGTGTCCCCCCCCATTGCGATAAGGCGAAGTAGCTTCGCGGGCTCAGTTGTGATTGGACGAAGTGGATATACGTCAGAGGTTGCACCACACCCACTTTTCCGAAAGGGTTAAAAACATTAGTTTTTCGACGCCTATAACTCGAGAAATAATTGACGGATCAAAAAACGGAAAAATACGGGTCTTTTTATTTTACAAACTCTATCATATTCGGCAATAAAAAAACATGGTAAACGACCCCATTATATACACACTTATGCCCAGTTCACACGGTGCATTTTTCCTTGAGTGCTAGCTAGCTGGATTTCGTGCGTGCTACTAAGCGGGCAACGAAGGTGGCCGCTAAGTAGTAAGGCTTCGCTGATGGTTGTCGGTTAACACGTAGCGAGCTATCCTCCTTGCTTACTCTTTTCAGAGCCTCAGCACGAAGATGTTCATTTTGTTTGATTGTTCATGTTGTGATAGTTCCGATTACGAACTGCATATAAACAAGTTTCGTCTCTATGTGCTTCGATAAGCACCACAACTTGATCCCTAGTCTGTAGATTTGCACTCATTTTTAAACACAATATTGACCATGAGATGCTATTAAAAGTAGAAAAAGGCAGAACCTTTATTTTGATCACGTGATGCAAAGCTGAACGATGATTGGCTGGCAACAATAGCCATCAGTAAAACACGCAAGGAAAATAGCAACGGACCTAACCTCAAAATCAAGCAAGCCAGCCTTCAGGGCAGCCCGCAGCAGTCAGTGTTTCCAGCAAGCGAGCACGCACGGCACCCATCAGCACTTCACGCAAGAAATCCATCCCGGAAAAACGCACCGTGTAAACCAGGCTTTATTCAAGAAGGTACTAAAACCTGGGGTGTTTGTAAGCTCTTACGGCCTCTGGGACTTAATCCGGTCCCGACGGAAAGGAAAGATGGATGGAAAGGGGTACAAAGGGCAACAGAGCAAAAACAAGTAACGGGAAAACGATCGAAACGAAAGAGCGTTAATGGTAATATTTATAATTATCACTTCTAGAACTTTTAAGATTTGGGCGGGTTGTGATGAAGCATCGCTAAGCCTAGAAGCGTTTTCCAAATGGTGCAATTCAGAAGAGGAATGGTAAGTGGCCAGAGTTTGTTAGTTGTTAGGACAAATGACGTCATTTGCGCCATTATGAATCAGTTGGTATTTCGATAGAGGATAGAATTTTAAGGGAGTGAAGTAAGGTCGGAGAGAAACCTGGCGTCGGTGTTCGCCTGCTGTTAACGAAATACATCAAGGGGTCCACGGTTTTACGTTCTATTTTACGGCCAGAGTGCAGCATTCGAAATGCTCCCCACAAAGCACCCAAGACGGGAAAAGGTACGCGGATGAAAAGTCTCTTTCTCGGACGGGATTCGAGCCCAGACCCTCGGGATGGGAGACCAGTGCCTTAGTCAGTACACGAGCGCAATCTCAAAGGTGACGTAGAGTTTTGGCTCCCCATCCCCAACCGGGGCTCAGGTTCGAGTCCCGGAAGGGGAAAGATTTTCTCCAACGGTATAGGCAGGTCCATGATAGACTGCTGAGCACAGAGTTATCAAGTTCAATACTCGGTCCGTCGGATGGGCCGTTAAACCTCGGACCTCTTGGCGCCTTCCACTAAAAGTAGGGTAATGCTTACGCTGGGAGAAATGTTTCCCTATGCCCAATTATCCTCCATTCCTAAATGGTAAAAAATGAGCTTAACTGTCTGTCGTATCCCACAAAGAACCATAACACAACGCCACAGAATGAGAATCGGCATATGGTCGTGTAAGTATAGGAAAGAAGGGTTCGATATGGACGGAAAGGAAAGGCGATTGAGAGAAGATACAGAAAAGAAAACCGCGAATACGTCTAATGCATTATAGGCCAAAACGAGAGAATATTAATAAAAATATGCGTAGCAATTATTTCTTGCCCCCCTCTGGTAAGGATAGGCAATGAGGGAACATCCTTAGTCAGGTTGGTACGATAACACGCCGGCCTGGAAACTCAAAAATGGTTTGGGTTGATGTTTTGTCTCCATCAGGATTCAGATTTTGTTCAGGTTAGAAGGTGCTATACAACCTAAGCCATTGGAGAACTTTAAGCCGAAATTTACTATTACTACTAATTTTTGCAAAATGTTTGAATGGCTCGATCCTAACACTTATTTATGCATTCAAGTCAGTACATTCCCCACCAGCTACGGTAACCATGTCGGTGAAGCACTGACCTGGCGATCCAAAGGACAAGGAATCTCACCACTACTACTCCAGCCACTTTTCGATTCGTCTCAATTGTTTGACGTGGGTGATGTTAAGATCTTTCTTTCATTTTTCCTCGCTCACTCAACATTCTGCCTTCATTGACGATCTTCAGTATCGCATTACCCCTTCCGACTTAATTAATCTCTTCTCCTTCCATCCAATTTTTCGTGGAAGTTTTAGGTGAAAAGACAACAAAAGGTTAGAAAATAAGACGCATGCATGAAAAAATAAGTTAAGAAATCTTTATCGATAGGGAGTCTTAATTGAGATACGATTCTGAGAATGAGTCGGAATTCATGCAGACCTCAGGAGTACCAATTGTTTATGCATACAATGAGAAAGCGATTAAAGAAGTCAAAGGGAAGTCACCAGGGATGAATATTCACGGGGAAAAGATTAGCATGCGTTTTGCCGACAACATAGCTGTGATAAACATGGACGGTAGGAAATTATAAAAGGCAATTTTTGACCTAGAGGGAGGATACTGAGAAAATATCAACTTAAGATAAAAATATCAGCACAAATATCAGCATAAAATAACAGCACATGTGGATGACGCGTACCTACCAATATTTAAATCGGAGAAACAAAGTCTCTAAAAGACGAAAAAATAGGTTTGGGAAGCAGAAATACCTGAGATGGGATGTAGACGGAGGAATAATCTGAAGAATAGTTCAAGCGAAAAGGGTATTCTACCAGAAGAAAAGTGTTCTAACAGAAGGAAGCACGATCTCGGAGATAAGGAAACCCATCGTTTTGCACGTACACCTGGAGCGTTCTCTTATGTGTCGACGAGTCTTGGTCAATAACTACCTTTAGAAAGGGACTAGAGGCATTTTAAATGTAGCGCGACTGACAGATCAAAGTCAGTGTCAATGACGAGTAAACTTTACGAAGAGTATGGGCACAAAATGAGAGGTCGCGGTGGCCTAGTGGTTATCGTAGACCTCCTCTGTTTCCAATTTATCGAAATTAAATGCCAAACTTGCCATAAAGTATATATTGGTGAGACGAGCCTCACCATCAAAACCAGGTGTAAGGAGAATCTTGCTGCCATTAGTCTCCAGAACTCTCAGCGCTCAGTAGTCGCCGAACACGCCGCTAATGGGCACACGATAGAGATCCCCGGCGTGACGGTCTTATCCAGAGACAAACATTTCCGAACTCGCGTCATTCGAGAGGGGATAGTCATAGAGAAAAAGAAGAACATTTTAAGAGGGACTAAGGGAAGAGAATAAGTAATTCATGGCTTCCTGTTTTCAAATCCGGAATGTTCGAGAATAATAACCCCACCCCTTCCCACCCTTCACCCCACCTACCCAAACCCATATAAACACCCGCGAGATTCGCAGAGACACCATTCTACCCTGAAGAGGCCTCCAGCAGCGGAGGGGAAACGTTGGTGGACAACCACGTAATCGCGGAGAAACCCCCAAAAAAACCACATCACTCAGAAGACATGGACCGCGAAAGTTTTAATCAATTGATGCTACACTGCCTAAAAAATCATCCAACGGATAGAAACACTTGATTTTAAAGTGCTCGCCGTAAGTTACTCAAGGACATCATTCGGAGAAAATATCTATACCATTGCTGGGAGTTGAACGTAGGCACTCAAAATGGAGACAGTTTCTTTGACCTCCGTATTAACTAGTAAATCCTTAATCTTTAGTTGGGACATTTGTGACCAAAGCAAGAAGACACATGGCGCAAAATATTCGATGAAATTTATATTTCATTATTACGACCGATTAAGACCACCTTATGGCACGTCGTATGGCACGTCGTATTTTGCCGTCCTGGTACAGAGTCATTACTCAATCGCAATATGATACTTGTTTTGGAATTTTCACGACCGTACTGTGCTCCATCTCATGCAAGATGGAGATTGGGAAAGAAATGATGATGTTTTCCCACGAAATCTAAGATAACAACGTGAAACGATACACACGTCGATGTCTTCGCTACAGATAAATGTAGCTATGGCTGCATAAACTGGTGATAAATTCTGACAATCTTCCTGATGTATTACCTATTCTCGAGAGGATTAATAAAGCGAAGACGAATTACAATCACAAAACAAACAAACAAAAAAGGAAACATCCCATATAAAAATTCACGGATAGAAAGCTCGTGATGTAACGTATCTCGTAACGAATAATTTTAACAGCACTCGGCTGTCCTGCAGGCCTGCCGCCGCCATTCGGGGAGCAGGTTAAGTGCGTTTTTCCATCCGTAGAGTGGGAGTATTTAATTTCAAATCCTTCATCTCCATAACTACGAAGAGGCAGATGACAACGCCTACTTTCTCCTAATCCCCCTCTCCCTCCATTAAAACCTCTCTCCTGCTCTCAACTGAAAGTTTCCACTCGGCACTCATGGGCGAGAATAGCCTCAGTGACCTCTCACATGATAATGACCGCTACATGGCACCATAATAATGCTCCCTCACAAGCCATTCTACGTGATGTGCAGATTCTGTGGCGAAAAATGTAGGGAAGGTGGAAGTAGAGGTTTTTTCCTGGATAAAAACTGGAGAGGTAAGGGAAAAGAGAAAGGCCTTGCAAATGGACAATAAGAGTAAATGACCTGGATGCAAAAACGATGTACAACCTCATTTACATCATTCTCAGCTCCTGTCCAATGTTGTAAGTGCAAGTTTTCCACGACAAAAATATTTTTTATGCAGTAAATAGGATTACTTATAAAAGAAAGGTTACCGCGGGAACCAAACAGGGACTGGCTCGCCCTATTGAGCTGCGGACGACGCAGGGGTTGAAATTTCCATGTCGGAGAATGTGCACACTGGAGGGTTTTCTCTGGGCTCGACGCGTCCGAACCCTTTCTTAACATAAATTAACCCCCACCGCACCACGGAGGGTGGGAACAAACATATCCACACGGTAAACTTTCCCGAGAAGAGATTTGACCTTCAAATTAGCTGTCGAGGTGATGAGTCAACCCGACTCGGCAGAAGTTTGACCATGTCACTCCTTGATCCAGTCCCTGTAGGTTAGGGATGCGAGAAGTCAGCTCTCGGCAGAGTGACCGGTGTTGACCACCCGTGTGGCCTCCATCGCGGGGCAACTCGTTCGTCGGTTGCTGTGTACTCGCCGCTTTTGACCGCGAGGATATCGAAAGTTGGACACCGCCCAGAGCAAACTCATTCCCAGCTCATATATCTGGAGTTCATAACGAACTACGGCTTCGGGAGAGGCCCTCCGCTCCGAAAGGGAAGCCATCCCGTTTTCAACACAGTCTCCCAAAGGTTTCTGATAGAACCGAAAACAGAATATGCATAACTTTATACCTTAATACACCCGGAAGAGACTCCGCGTGTTATTATTAAGCTCCATATCTTCAATCTATTTTCAGATATACCTACTTGCACTACAAACGCACATAAATTCCGAGATACACGTTTAACCTCCGAAATTTTGGTTAGATTAACCAACTTCATCAAATACTTAAACCTTTCCTTCCGCCGACGAAAGTTGTTCCACCTAAATTTACGGATATTGTAGCCATGTTTCCCTCTTTTTTCCATTTATCTACGTTTTTGCCTGCCGTTCTTGTGGCTAAACCGCATTTTAACAACTATTATTTAAGTAATCACGATTTCTACAAGAGTAAAAAAAAAAACACGTAATGGCGATTTCATACACACAGGATAGGAATTGGAAAAGGATATGGAACCCATGAAAAATTTATACGTACAAAAACAAAAGTAGGCGGTAACAAAGATACATTGAAGATGACGTAAAAATATACGAAAAAGATTTTCCCGGTGAAAGATGATGATGAAGCGTTCTCGGGTTTCCCACGAGGTGATTCAATAGCTGTATGCCATCGCCTTATTCCCTTGCTATCATTTTGAATCTCTGCTATCAATATAACTCAGCTACCGAATTAAACCGATGGATGCAGGTGAAATTTTGTAACGTTAAACATGTTAAGAAAATAACTTTGTACCATTCCACAGTATAATTTATTTTTCCCATCTATTTCAACGTCTTAGCGTAATTGTTAGGGTAGCAACCTTGAACTCATCCAATATTGATTGCGATCTTGACAATGACGCTCAGACGGAAATCGACGGGAAAAATAAATTATACTATCGAATGGTACATGGCAATTTTCTTAACATGTTTAACGTTTCAAAATTTTACCAGGTATCACCTGCCTCCATCGACTTAATTCGATAGCTGAATACCAACTACTGATAGCAGAGATTCAAACTGATAACAGGGATATAAGACGATGGCAGACAGCTATCGAAACGTCAAAGTTTCGACGTCTGAGCGTCATCGACAAGATAGCAATCAATTTTGGATGAGTGCAAGATTGCTACCTTAACAATGACGCTCAGACATAGAAATCGATAAGAAAAATAAATTATGCTGTGGAATTCCACAAAGTTATTTTCTAAACATGTTTAACTCAGCTATCCGAATGACGGTGCACATCAACCGATAGGACATCGGAGAACGCTTCATAATTAAAAAAAAAACATTTTTCTGACTGCTTTTCTCAATGAATATGTTTAGACCTTTTATTTTTTATACCTTGCTGTTTTTCTGCAAGTGTGTGCGTGTATATGTACATACAGTATGTAAACTGGTTCGATATATACATTTATGTAAGTATGTATCGAATATCAAAAGGCGCGTGAAAAGAGTGAGCGAAGTCCAAAGGAAAGAAGAGAGAAGATAGAAGAGGTGTCACTCTGAAATACACCCATTACGCCCGTCAACCTTTTTCTGGATCCATGACGGTTCTCATCAACCAAACTCTCAGCTCATTCCTCCTCAAGTCCCCAACTCTGCCACTCCTCGTCGAGAAGGGTACCTCCAGGGGTGGAGGGAAAGCAGGGTGGAAGAGTTGACGGGAATCAAGGCAGAAAATGGAAGAAGGATTGCTCTCCACCACACAGGGTACGTGAGGATACGTGCCTTCAGCGGGGGCGCGGACGATTAGCTCGGAAAGGTGGAGAGGATCGGGAAAGAGATGAGCGAAAAACACACATCTATACGAGTCTCGGTGCTGGCAAAGCGGAATAAAGGCTGGGGATTCCTCTTGAGAGCGGCAGATTGGGACACGGTCAACGAATTTGAAGGCCGGGATCTGGGACAAAAGGAGGACCCGGGATTTGGATGAACCATAGGGTCTGACCGGAGAGTTTTCTGAGGTAAATACGAGAATAAATGGAAGATGTTGTGCGGAGAAATTTTCCGTAAGCATAATAAAACCTTATTTTTTATCGTGGAACGTCGATAAAAAGATGTTCGTAATTTTTTTCGACGAATTATACGACGGAGATAATAAATCGTTGCCCATTTGAATAGTTTATAACTTTTAAATCGTATTGCACTAGGTTAAATTCATCCCGGCCCCCTACTGCTGCGAGGGTCTGTTCGCGAATGAGATCTGAAAGCAAGTGAGGGTGCAGATCAGGACACTCATGAACCCGTACTGTTTCTAATTGTATTCGCCGATCGGATGTCTACACGTCTCACGGTCGTATATACTCTACACAGTACACGTTCACGCTGATCGTGTACCAACTTTAGAGGAAGGAAAACGGGAACGGAAGTCGTAAAAGTGGACGAAAAGATCGAGATACCCATCGAGCTATGGTCGCGCTTATTACTTGACGTACTTAAATGGGTGCTGAAATACTTGAAAACGAGTCCGCTGAATAATGATGAGAGTGTGGGTACGTCTACACACACTTATCACCATATAACATGCAAGCGACCACTGATCTACTAACCTAAGCTTCCCCATCCGTAGCGTTATTTACCTTTCCTCCCCATTTCGCACCTTTCGTTCCAATAATGCGTGTACCTTCTTCAAAAATTACGTAAACCGGTATATGTAATTGCATAAGCCAAAAGGGAATGCGAAACAACGATGGATTGTATGGTGTAGTGGGAAAGATACCGCGGAGGAGGAAATTAAAAATGGAGTAACAAAATAGTTGGTAAAAAAAAGGAGGAATATGAAATAAGTATTTGTTTACGCAATGTCATACTGAAGATTCCATGGAATCGATAAACAACGATACGGGAAAACGAAGGAAAACATTTACGTTAAAATACTAACACATTCAAAGCTCGCGAGATATCCACGAAATCTTTAACGGAGTTACCTGCTGAAATTGCACAATAGCAAGATATTCCAAAGAGAAAAATGATTCGCCTTTACCGGGACTCGAACCCATACCCCCTGATTTCCGGCTAGGCGCTCTACCAGTTGAGCTAGTAGGACGTCATCTTTCACTGTGGAAATTATAAAGGCTCTCTAGAGGTAGAGGACATCTTGGTAGCTCAACTGGTAGGGCACCTAGCCGGAAATCAGGGGGTATGGGTTCGAGTCCCGGTAAAGGCGAATCATTTTTCTCTTTGGAATATCTTGCTATTAAAATACTAAGTTAATACCAAAATATGTTTATAATGTTCAATCAGCGGTTACAGTGTTCGGCCACTGTCATAGGGGCCTCGGTTTCAATCATGGAGAAGCATTTTTGTCCAGCGACAACTATGCCGATGATTTCCTCGATGACATATCTTCCATAAAAATAAACAAATGGCATGGGCCACCATTTGGTGATATACGAGTTTCACACGACCTTGGAATTGGAGAGCTCCGCCATGATAAAAAAAAATTACCTTCCGGTTAAAGCCAGCTGGGTCTGGGAAGACTTATCACCATCTCTAGTCAACAATCCTGAGACTGGTTTGATGAAGCTCTCCACTCGATTCTCCTTTCAGCTAACCATATTACATTCACATATTTTTACTCTTTCATATCCTTTACGACTTCTTCCATATATCTCATGCGAGGCTATTTTTTTCCAACCTTCTCATTCTCTTTTCCGTCGAATATTGTCTTCATCAGTCCATCATACCTTCAGATATGGCCGATTAAGTCGTTCCGTCTGCTTTTCATGGTATTCAGCATATTTCTCTTTTCTCCAGCTCTTCTTAGGACTTCTCTGGGAAGAGCTATCCTTTTTTATCCTACCACAGATGGTGCGCGTTTTCAATATCATCGTCATGGACTAACAATCCTACGATTGATCGGACGCAGCTCTCTACTCCATTCCATTATTAGCTAAGCTCTTCATATTCACATAATTCTTCTCTTTCATGTCCTTCACAACTTGTTCCATATATCTCATGCGAGGCCATTCTTCCCATTCACTTTTCCCTCGAGGATATTCTTCATCAGGCCATTAGGCCTTAAGATATGGCCGATTAAATTGTCTAGTCTTCCTTTATAGGTTTTCAGGAGACTTCTGTTTTTTCCCACCCTTCTTCGGACTTCCACATCAGTTACTCTGCCATTCGATCTTACCTTCTTAGCGGTGGATATAAGTTGCACTTTCAATTGTTGATGTCGCGCCTCACCACCAGACCTAAACTTAAGACAAACATGACATGCGTGCATGAAGAGGGATTCGAACCTATGACATTTAGGTCACCAGGCCGACACGATTCAGACTTGGCTAACGCAGCAAGCATGCTGTCCTCCGTGTCTTTCACCAAGAATCGCGACCGAAGACACGCGAAAGGTGACCTGCGATGTTTTTCCGAGGTCGATACGAACTGATTTTTTTTACACGTACACTAATTTGCATGGCAGAGCTTGCAGGAGAGGCGGAAAGATAGGGCAGGACTTGCAACAGCGGGCAGAGCGGTTTGGGTGAGTGGGTGAAGGGACGAGGTCAAGGGGAAAGAAAACTGTAAGAGGGTAGGACTCGAGGGGTGCCGTTGGGGGTGTGGCGCAAAGGGGAAAACGAAGGGAGCGAAGTGAGGTGGTACAGAGATGAGAGGGGAAAAAAAGGTTCAGGCGCGGCTTGGTGCTGGTTGGGAGGGGGGGGGAGGTGGTTGAAAGTTAAGGCCTCACTCTCGGACTACGTGGAGGTCGTTGGGCCTGTGCGGTTGGGGTCAGAGGGCGTGGGAGGGAGGGAGAGGAGAAAGAGATGAGATGGAAGCCGTTCGAGGGAGGAGAAGGGGAGCGGAGGGGGTTCAGTGGAAGGGGATTGGAGGAGGTTAGTTGCCGGCAGAAGGTATTGATCCGTTCTCCTCCCTCCCTCCGTCCCATCCCATTTCCTGCTGTCCACTCCCCTCCCTCCACGAGTGCGTCTCCATTCATTCTCTCTCTCTCTCTCTCTCTGAGAAGAACACTCCATCCCAGCCCTCCCCCAGAGGTCCTCTCCCGTGCTGAATGCAACGAAAAAATAATAAATTTCCCCAACTTCCACCCTCTCCATCTCTCCTTCTTTGTCTCCTTCCCCTCACTTTCTCCACCATTTCGCCCTATTCCCCACTCTCATTTCCCACCTCTTCCTTCCCACTTTCTCTCTCCTGCAACGTGTTTGCTTGCCTCGTGCTTCTTCTTCTTCTTCGTCTTAGTGGCACGGTGATCGGGCATCTATTTTTATTTCTCTCCGGAGGACAGCGTTCATACGCGCACGAAGCAAACGAAAGCCAAAGGGTAGTCGCCATTTTTTATTCCAAATGATTCATTCCACCCATCTCTCCCAGCGATGCGTTCAACTCATCACCCTAGGCTATCGAAGTGAAAGGGATAAAAATGATGGCTTTGGAGTGTCCATTTCCGTTGCCCAAAATTGCTATCTGGTCCCCTCAATCCTTATGATCATGTTCTCGTTAAAAATTAAACTGGGAAACGTAACGTGACACTATCTTCCACATTTATCGAAAGCTGTTGTACAGTATAAAAAGCACAGATGGTTAATGACCTATAGTTTATCAATAACTTTTATCCATCATGGCCAAAAATCTACCAAATTTTGAAAAACTTTCCTACAAGTTGTGATTTGTTTTATGTTCTATTTTTTGCAATGTCATAACTACATCCCGATGAAGTAACAAGTGGTATGGGTGAAGGTTTCACGTGTTCTCCACCGGATCAGGTTAATGGACGACGTTTTGCTAGGCAACTAGTCCAACGTCTTCAGGGCGTTGGTATAATTCAACAAGTGGTATTACACTTCAACAATCAACATTCTAAGCACATTTCTCCGGTTCGTCAGAGTTCAATTATTCTGTCACACATGCAGCAAGTCTTCATCCCGTCTGATACTTGAATACTTTGATTTGATCCAGGGAAGTTGTACCATGGCGTGATTAAGTATCCTCTGTTCTTTTCTTCGACCTATTCGCCTCCTTTATTTTTTCGCTCCTATACCCTCCCTTTCATCGCCGTCTCCTCTAGCCTCGCTCTTTACCATTCTCTTTTCCTCCTCTTTTCTTCTCTTTCCCTATATTACTCCTCCTTTCGTCCAGTTGCTTCCTCCTCACGGACCAGACCTTTTTCCTGCCGGGCACGCCTCATGCGCAAACCCAGCGCAGTCGTGGAAAGAGGTTGGGAAGTCGAGGGGGCGGGAAGGAAGATGGATTGGTGAGGGTGGAGGAAGAGGGGTGTGTAGGGCGGCTGGACGACATGAAGGAAAACAGAAGGTCGAGTGGATACGTATGAACAACAAACCCTGCCCGCCGCTCCAATTGGTATTCTACCAGCTCAAGTAAACAACGGGGCCTAAACAAATGACTAAGAAGAAAAACCCTCTGCAATTAATCGATCGTATTTTTTCCTACGCCTATTCATCTCAAGCGAACCGCATTTACTGTGCCTAACATCAACGCCGACCACGATGCAAAACTCACTGATTTGGCGAACACAATGAAAACTAAACGCAAGGAACACTGCAAATGGCCGCAATGTTTTCATTAAAAGATGCAGGCTTCATCGTTGCCGCAATCGTTCTCAAGGAAACGTTAGGTCGAAATATGAGGAATGAGGTTCGCGAGGAATAAAAGCACAAATTTGTTTCTCGGTGGATTACGGTGAGGGACGGACTCGTTCCTCTTCCCTTTAAGCAAGGAACCGAAACAAAAACATCTTCTCCGAGTTGCCTTCGGTCCGCCGGCCAACTCACCCCCTTGAGCCACCACCCTTCCTTCCGCTCCTAACTCGGTGGATTGCTTCGCCCCTCCTCCCCCCTCTCTCCCCTCCTCCATCGCCCACACTACGGACTGAATGAAAAGGAAAACCCTAAAGGAGAGCGCTCATTATCCTTAGATTAAAACATGGAGGGCGAAGGAGATAGATGCGAAGGGATACGGCGTGATCGAGGGGAGTAAAACGTGTAGATGTCCGTACGGCATAACCTCGGATCCCTCCCTTCGAAAGACGCTAAAAGTCTAGCACATTTTTATTCATACATACGTATACGTCTAAGCGCGAAATTAAACCTCCCACTAGACGAAATGGGCTCTCATAAGAGGGAGGAGGAGGGGATTTTTACGATGCGGGCTGACGGACTACTACCTTTTTTTACGCTCCTTTTATGAGACTCGTAGCCCAACGCTGCCCGTTACAGGGAGAGAAGGTTTGCGGGAAGGTTAGAAACAATAAAATAAGGAGGCGGTTAAAATAAATATAAAAAAAATTCGGGGGAAACTTTCGCTCGAGATGACTCAGAGACAAGTAGGGGTAAGCGGTGGGTTGGATGGATAGAGATTGCATGGGGAGGGGGGGGGGAGGATAGGGAAGGGCGGGGTTGGGGTTTTAAGCAATTCTAACGGAGAGTCAAGATGAAACTTTCCAAACATCCCTGACATCCAAGCTATGCGTGGCTTAGCCAACCTACTCCTATCTTTTCACCGCAGACGGTTTCGGTGCGATACGCAGACCGTACCCTCCTTAATTAACTCTCAGGCACACCGTGTCCTGAGAACAAGGATCCTGCATTCATGTAGCTGCGTACCACTCACCACACCTCCATCATTCTGCGTTTAAATTAAAACAAACGTGTGACCAGAGAGGAGAAATGCACGTACACAGACATTTCCAGCCTTACCAAAGCACATCGTCGGGCGCAATTAAAAAAATAAAAATATGAAGAGGTGGAAGAAAGGAGTTGATCGAAAGATAGATATAATGTTTTTAGGGTTTTATCGCCAAGTAATTTGAGGACCCAGATTTTTCTTAATCAAGTACTAGGATCGGGATTGGATTAGTATCACGCAAAAAAACAATACACGTATATTTAAAATTGCTTTTAAAAACTGCTTATATATCTCACAGAATTATTCCAAGATTGGAAAATCCAGGACAAAGTGATCTCTGGAATTTCTTCGAACATACATCCATAGTAAGTTGATAAACTTAATATTTCCAACTTTCCAATTAGTCAACCTTTTCGTGAACACGACAATTTTCTCGAATATTACGTTTCTAAGGTCCATAAAGATGTAGCCATTTTTGAAAATTGGTGGAGGCTAACGTCCAATTTTGAATGTTCTCAAAAATTCAAATCGCTCCCGAGTAGACACAGCTGAGAGTGGACCAGGCGAACTACATTTTCTTCAAATCAAGTTTAGCATGGACATTTCCAGAACTAAACCGACCCAGTGAAGTAAGATGAGATAACGATCTCCGTATCCTTCTCTAAGATTCAAAATAAACTCTGTTTCTTGAAGCCGCGCAGCTTTAGTTTGCCTTAAAAAAATTCTCTTCATTTCTTTCCCCGTAAAAATTTTCCACCAGTTGGGGAAGCCCTAACCCCTTATCGCATTTTCCTCATTTTAAGTAGGGGAGGGGCGAGGAACAGATAATTATCGATGCGAGACTGGTAGTGACGGCGGCGTGGAGAAACGGATTCAAGGGCCTTAAGGGTATCACCCGGGGAAGGAGACTGGGGGAGAATAGGGAAACGTTGAAAGACAGTGAGAGAGAAAGAAGTACATTTCTTGACTTTATTTTATTTTTTGCTTTGTTTGCCAATTCCTTCCCTTTCCTCGCAGCTGGAAACCACGCCTCTGAAACCTTCCAACTGGAGGATGCCGTCGTGCGGTACGCCGAAACGGAGCCGAGACGGGGAGCACGTTGAGAGGAAGACAGGCTCGGAAAGGATCCCGGTGGGTTTCTGACTGCTGGCACGCTGGGCGCAACAAGTTGATCGAGGAATGGGAACACGTGAACACGTATCTATCGCGAGAGTCGAGAACGCCCGTGAAAGTAGAGGTGAAATTCGTCTTTTTCTTTACCTGCTCCAAATGCTATTATGTTATTTTACACCGTTTAACGCAACCTCTTAAACCTTAAGTCTGAGTCACATGACATTTCTCAAAGCTAAGTCCAATAATAGCGACAATGATGGGTCCAAGGACACCTAAAAAATGAACATGAACGATGAACGTTTTCTTAATCTAGTTAATGAGGTATCACACCTGGTAATAGTACGCGGAGTACACCCGAAGAACAAATATATACATCCATAATGACCCGCGAAAGTTTCAACCAAGATGAACGTTTTCTTAATCACTTTCTCCATTATTGGAGCTCGTCCTTTTCTCCGTTCCTGAAGAGGCACGGGAGCCCAAAAGGCAGCCAATCAGAGCACACGGCAAGAAATGGAGAATATGGCGCCACATGCGGCTACTATCCGAATGAGTATCGTAAACATCATTTTCCAAGTCCGTGATCATGGGCAACCACGAACGTATAGTTTGAATGCGGAATATCTCGCAATATTTCAGGCTCTTGGACGTTGGCAGATATGGCGACTTAAATGGAATAATGAAAAAGTCCTAGGAAATCTACTAAGGGAAATCTTATAAATCCACTTTAAATATATTTTGATGAAATGATTATATCCAGATCGAAATAATAAGAAGAAGCATCGAAAATGACCGTGTAAATGACAAGAGTGATGAAGGTAACAGTATTCGTCGAGATGTACCGGAAGGATACCATACTCAAATGCTCAACATGATAGCATTGTTTCACAAAATCACCTGATGATGGCTTAGTTGCTGAAACGCGTTGTATATTGCATTTCTTTGGAATAGGACCTTTTTATTTTTCATTTCTACTGCTGTCTTTGCTAAAAATTCAAGAGCATTCACTAATTCTGCTTTAGTTTATAAGTTTTCTCTTCATACAAACAATTAAACTCACGGCACAACGGTCCCTTAGGCTAACATAAATTGTTACCAAAGCGGTTGTGGAGAGCTACGCTCATCGGTACGCTTTTTATAAGTATACGCCTTCGGCGCTGTTAACAAGTCCTGAGTCTAATCTTGTTGAGTGTTTGAGGACAAAAATGACAGCTTGAGCTTTCATTTTCCCTGTCTCCGAGAGCTTATATGATCCTAAACATGTGGGCTTAAGACAACACCAACACCCATTCCGGAGGCGAGACTCGAACCCGATATCTTTGGATCGCTAGACTGTAGCATTACCGAGATTACCACCGCGGAAGATAAACCATGGGTTCCTGACAGAAACATAAATGGGCCAAAGAAGAGGCGAAAAATAACAACCATATGAGCGAATAGTTAACGGCTGCAACTAGAAAAACAATAAATCGCAGCCAAGAGAAAATGTAAATGTAAGACCGCTAACGTCAACTGTTTTTGGCTGTACTTCTAGGAAGAACGGCGTCACGTTTACTCACGTGTCATTCATACACCATGTTGAACAGTACCGAATTTTTTCATACACTCCATGCATTTTTATTTTTATTCCTCAGACGGTCCCAATGTTTCTACGTCATTACAGCAGGTTTAACCGAAGCCCGGCCAGACACAATTGTCATACCACTGATAGTGACGCTGCACGTTGGAATCAGCGGAGGAACAAAAAATGTCGACGGAAAAACACAATATTGTCCGAATATTACCTAAAGTAAAATCGCTTATCTATTACCGTTGAAAATTGGCTGTTAAAAGCTTAATATACTAAACTGTGTTTCGGGTGTAAATGCTAACTTTCTTAGGCCACTTCAATCACCAGCTTTTTTACTCCCACTTCCTTAATTTATCAAGCTCAACCGCCTATCCCTTTTCTTCCACCACCCTACGTACGTCCGTTCCGTTATCAATCACTACCATTTTTGAACTTTATCTAATCTACCTTCCCTACCTCCTCACCATTCCCAACTTCTCTCTTTCGACCGACTGACTTCCGACGGATATTTAAAACCACATTTTAAAGGTCTCCCATCTATAGATATTTGTCATTTCCCTCCAAGACCAGGTTTCGAAGCCGTACAATACTACGCACACTAACAAAGACTTATCTAATCTTTTCTTCGCTTCTTTTATTTTATTAGGGTCTCAGTTATAAGTTCTTTTCAACTTGGAAAGGCTTCTTCCTTTCACTCGACAACTCTTCTCTTACCACCCTCGTAGTAACTACGACCGAGATCGTAAAATAACAGTGCCCCACTATTAATTTCCCCGAAAAAATTTGCTTAAATTTGTTTCCGACAGAAACATAGAGTTTTGAGAATATGGGTACGCTTTGGAGCATATATGAAGAGGGATTTAAAATATAGGACGGAGAGAGTAAAATAAAGGAAAAAGTTTTCCAGCATGAGAGGTAGGGGGACAGATCGTCGTTGGAGGAGGGACGTATAAGGGAGAAGATCAGATGGCGGAACACGATGACGTTGTGAAACCTTTAAAGGAAGGGAGAATGCGGAGAATGAATGGACGGAAGAACGATACGAAAAGGCACTTCAGACAGCAGAAGAAGCATTAAAAATGAAGAAGAGCTGAAGAATGTCAATTATTTGAAATAAAGGCAAGAGCGGAATACCATTATAGGACAAAGAAAATAGTAACCAGTACGCCAGTACTCTTAGAATGTAACGACCTCTTAGACATTTTGAAAAAAACGCTTGAACAATTTTTTGGGTAGGATCAACGAACCCACTGAATTGCCTAATCATGCCATGCAAATATTTTCAGGAAAACAACAAACATTGATTTAAGGAAAAGTTTGGCATAGGAAATTATTACAAAGGTGTCCTTAAGTAGTATTTTTTGCTATACCAAGAGCTAATCTTAAAATTATAGGCCCTCGTGGTACTCACCCACCGATTTGCCGAATCATGCTATGAGAGTGTTTGTACGAAAACCGGCAAACATTAAGTTAAGGAAACAACACACAAACAAGTAGGAAGGAAAAATAATACTCTATTCCATTACATAAATAAATAATTGAAAAAGGTATTATACTCTTACTACTAAATTAAAATAAAGCAAAGCAAGAAAACAGCAAGAAAAATTAATATTTTAATTTCAATGGATACTAATACTGCCTGTAAATGTATGCTGTTGAACATTCAGCTATTCAGTGAACTCCTAGGGTGCCATAAAACCTCGTTGACATCAACTCACAAGAAAAAACCAATTTCTCACGGCGAGGTTGCTAATTACCCCGTTTATTCGGAATCGAAATCGCTATTCGGTACAAGAAATTGCTACATGGAAACGCAAAATGAATTTCAGTGAAAAAATTAATCTTCTAACCAGGAATTCACTCATATATCAAAAATTAAAATAAGTAAAAGGTAACGCCCACCGAACGAGCTGCGTTAAGGTTATCTACGTAATCCAGCTCTCGTCCTTAACTGTGTTGAGGAAGAACGGGAAAGGAGCGGAGGTGGGGAGGGGAGGCCTGCCAGAAGAGATCCTGTCACAACCATTTCCATTGGCTGAGTCAGCTGTATGTCCCCCATTGTGATAAGGCGAATGATCTTCGCGGTCTCAGTTGTGATTGGACGAAGTGGATGACGTACAGGTCCTTTGCACGCCCACTTTTCCGAAATGGTTGAAAACATCAGTTTTTCGCCGCTTATAACTCGAGAACTGATTGACGGATCGAAGAACGGAAAAATATGGGTATTTATATTTTACAAACTCTATCAGATTCGGCAATAATAAAATATGGTAAACTACATCAGTAAAATTATAAGTCAGCCATAAATGAACATTTTCAATAATTAACCATTTCCAAATTTGGAGTGTAACTGTAGGCTGAAAACGTGTCGTTATGCGTGATAGCATCTTAAGTTTAAATAACTTAAACTACTCACTTCAAGGCTCACAAAAATTCAAGATAAAAATCACCTTTAATTTGGATATGTTCCTTACTTGATTAGCAATTAAGCTTGAGTGATACACTCCCCCGGAGTAAGGGTCACAGAAAATTCTATTTCGGGCCGAGGTAATCTCATCGTAATCTCACGGCATGGTAAATTGACTCCATGGCACCCAATCTGTGCCCACCTCAGGCTCGGTTTTGAAATTACCCGGCAACCATTACGTCTCTCGTCGGCGCCGAGAGGGATATTTCCATCCATTGGGTGGCCAAGAGCCGAGCGGAAAATTAATTAGTTACTTCACGTCCTCCGAACTCTATAGGCGCAGGAAATGAGCAACGCTACCGTGTACTCGAATTCGGTATTCTACCGACAAAGACACCGATCGACAAAAACACCAGCATCTTTTCTAACCCACCTTATGGAAAAAATAATAAAAAACTACTGTAGAAAATTCTTTTAGGCATAGCACGAGATCTGAATACATATCAGTATTCAAAAGAACGCCTCCGACAAGGCTGACTGACTTAATTTGTTAAAGATAAATTTAAAGTGTGCCCAGTTTTATTTCTAAGTCTGCCTTTAAGTTATTAATAAAAATGATGTACAGATAGGCGGAGATGGAGAACCTGACCCGGATGAAGTACCGAGAAGAGTTTACTCAGTTAATACGCCGGGAAAGCACAAGAACTTACTTCACATAGAGATAGCCATTGGTTTTGTGTTCCACGGACAATGAGGAGGCCATGCCACACAAATATGACATCGTTGTCCGAGATGGGATTTCATTCCGTAACCTGTGGATTCTAAGCCGGACCAAAACCGACCAGGGAACCGCGGCTTGGTTTAAGATTTAAATGTCTTATTTCTAAATTGTGAGATACCCAATAGTGCAAGAGCGTTGAGGATCTGTCACCGTTTCTCGAAAAGCAGTTTACCTATCTGAACACTTAAAGTTGCGGGGACTGTCAATAGATCGAAGAACTTCGGTAGTTTGGGCGAAAGACGTAATGGAACACGCAGTTCACTACAACACCTAGCTTCATTAAAACCTTTATTAATCCACAGTGAAGAAGGACGCCTTAGAAGCTTAACTGGCTGATGTACCTGGCGATATTCTGGGGATCTAGGTTCTAAACGGAGATAGTTAGGTTAGCTGATAAAATGTTGGGAAGCCGTACAATAGCCTCCCCACCAACCTGATCCCCCCTAATTTAAGTCTAACGTTATATATCTACATCTACATAATACCCTGCAAGCCACAATAAAGGTGTGTTGCAGGGGGTGAATTCAGGCCAAACATGCATCACATAACATGAATAAAAAGATTTGTAATTATATAGTAGTTTAAACTTCACAATTTAAAAAAGATAAAAATAGCAAAGCAAGCAATCAATATCATTCTGCCAGTTGAGTTAGCTTAAAGTCCTTACACCAACATGCAACTACCTATGCTATCCATAGGTAGTTGCATGCACTCGTATTTATGCTATTGGATATATTTACCGCTAATCATATTCCTAATTGTACGAGTAAAAAAGAACATTTTGAATCTGTCAGTTCCGCAATCAATTTCTCTAATTCTGTGATTATGGTCCAGTCAACCATAGTAAGTTGGAGTTCGCAAAATATTTTTAACGTCATACTATCTTGCAATTTATTTAAGAGATAAAGTCTAAATTTCAACCTACGATGATTCCCATTTTCATTCATTTAAAAGACTCATTACGCTAATATAGCCGTCGTACCGTCCCGTAATACCTTCGCGTAATGCTGCTAATGGCTCTTGAATCCTAATGTTTCGTGCATGGGGTTATTAAATAACTGTTCCGGAAGGGAGGATCCTACGGTATTTCGATATCCGGTTAATGTACTTCGAAAGAAACCCGGCGGTGTGTTCCGAGCGAAGGTATTTTTTTTCCGTCCATATACGCAAAATAAAAACAGGCAGAAGGTCTCGTCTCGCCAGAGAGGCATTCGAGAAATTCGCCGTCCATGGCAACCGGCAAGAGCCCGCATTTCCAGCTTTTCTCTCGAACGGAGCCGTCCCTCGTTAGTCGAAGCCTGGAGGCCAGGGATTAAAAGGGCCGCGTATTCGCATACAAGGGGGATCCGGAGACCGTTATGTGAGGATTCGATGATGGGAGTGATCGAGATGATAACGTTTCGAAGCTTACCCGCACTGTTGGGGGGAAATGATCCGGTGGTAATTAACGAGGACTGTGCGCTGCTTTTATAATTCTGACGAGATTAAAATGAACACCATTCCGCTAATGAACACACCACGGTACAAATTAACTCCATCGAATTCAGTTTAACGTCCTGCACTATGGATCATAAAGAGTGGATTTAAACCCCTCAGTGAAATCTCCGGTTATAAACTAGACCATCATTAATTTTACTATTCATTCTATTCATTGGAAACTGCAAGTATACTCACTCACTCAGTGTACAACCCGAGGGTTCGTTTGGTAGATGTACCGTCATTGTGTACACTGTAGAGTACAGTGTACACAAGTACATTGTACAGCTCACCCCGTATTAAGCCATTGGCGTGTGAAATTCACACATCCGGGTTAGGGGGGTGATCCTTTCCCTTTCAACACCTGCGATTTCCCACGAAGCTCTGACAAACAGAAAATCGCGCCACGAGGATTTTAGGAAGGGGTGTCCAGTAAGGTACCACCAGGACTCGAACCGGGACCCTCCGGTCTATAGCGCTCTACCCACGTGAAGTATACTAATGCCAAAACTATACTAATGACAA